>CM057458.1:161022500-166022500 GCA_016271365.2 Neoceratodus forsteri | reverse complement strand
CCTGCAAAACGAAGATGTCTGCGCGCCAGCCTGCACGCCACGTCGTCTTCTGCACCTGGAGTCACGATCACGATATCCAGGCCTACAATTTTTGTTGCTTGTTCCAGCTGAACATGTTAGACGATCGCCTCGCCCGATAACAGCTCGGCCAGTCGGAGAAACAGAACCTGCCAGTCAAATCTAAAGAGGCTTGTTGGGTGGTCTCTGTGGCTGCGGGGTCTGATGAACAACTCGAGCAAATGAAGGCCTTCGAGGAGGAGGCAGCTCGTGTCACCAATTAGTTCTCTTCAGCTTTGGTCTTCATCCCGCTTAAACTGGGCTCAACCTTTTCAGGCTCTTTTGAGGAGTTGTGCCAGTCTCCCCCTACCAAGGGGAAGGGCCCATCTGTTTCGCACAGCTCCTGTTCCCGTAAAAAGATTCTAAGGAGTTGAGAGAAAAGGAGAAGACTCAGCGTTGTTGTTCTTGGGATTGAGTGTGGTCTCGTTCCCAGGAATCTCCAGTTTCGACTTTAAATTGCGGCCTTGGCCGCTGGCTTCACAGTGCTCCCATCAGGTCAGCCGGCCAAGATGTGGGACAACCCGCTTAAAATTATTGACCAGTTGACCCGTTGTTGCAAGATGAGGCTGACAATTCCTTATTCAGGACTCCGGTCCTGACTGGACCTACTGAGGTGGAGACCCAGCCTGCTGGGAATCTCTTCACGGTCCCTGGCCCGGACCTGAAGGAGCTGCAGGTCTCTCCGGCTCCTTCTGAACACCCACATTGGTCCCCCCAGCAGTGGAGGACTAGGTCTCTGGTCATCTTAGTATGACAGGTCGAAGAAAACTCACAAACTCCTCTCTGGGCGTTCCAAAAAGCAGCGGCGCTGCTATTCATCCTCGTCCTTCTTGGAAGAGGAGAGGCTTCAGCACATGTTGTGTCGACACTACGAGGATCTCATGTGGCAACAGTTGGTGTTCGCCGGTCCGAAGTTGACTCAGGCTACCACTCCAGCCATCACATGGCTATCGCCTCCTAGGCCGTCGCCGTCCCTCCATCTGTGGAGCCGGTGCAGGCCCTCCCAGCTCGGCCAAAACTGGCCTCTCTATCGATTTATGGTGGAGCCGCCGCCTAAACAGCCACCTTTGGGGGCTGCTGTCAAGAAGTCTTGGCCTGCCAAGGACCTTCTGCACAGGCCGTCAGTCACTCTTACTCCCGACCGTCTGCGGTGGGTTGAAGGTGTCTTAGGTGGTCGTTCGGACTCCTCAGAGTCTGAGGTCTCTTCCCTGCATTCCCGTCTGCTCGACCAGGAATTGCTCAGGAGTCTTTCGACAGAGGAGGGTCCCATGTCCTTCATGGGCATCCTCCATCTCATCTCCGAATCTACGGGGATGAAACTGTGACATTCTGGATAAAGGGGAGTCTCTGACAGAGGCCTTTCCAGTGGCCAAAGCCATTGTTGGCCTGGCCCTGGAGCTTTGGCAGCACCCTATCTCCTGCTCTGTGCCATCAGCCCAAATGGCCCACAGGTATGCAGTCCCCATCGGCTCGCTTTCCAGGTTCATGGAGCACCCCTTGGCTGAGAGGTTGGTGAGCGACTCTGTTTCGGTGGCTTGGGAAGTTCAGGAGATAATGATAGACCTCCAGACAAAGAGTCCAAGAAACTGTACCACTCTGCCAGGAAAGTCTGTGCTGCCTCCTCGCTTGGTCTCCGTCAGGCAAGCTCGGCTGCCATCGTGGCACACTTCTCCCATGCCCTTCTGGGCTCTCTAGATGAGGTGCTTCCCCCATCTCCCTGCAGGCCTTCAGACTGCGGTCAAGCAGGTCCGAGATCTGGGTGGGACTGTTACAAAGCAGCAACTCCAGATGGCTGTGGACATTGAGGACTGCTGTGCCCCTCAGTGGCAGATGCAGTAGCCATGCGCTGCAGGGCTTGGCTGAAGGTCTCAACCTTTACGGCAGACACCCAGCACAAACTGGCGGATGTACCCTTCCTTGGCACCGACTTGTTTGGTCCAGGGGTTGATGGTCACCTTCAGTGCATCGAGAAGTCCAGTGCCACCTTGGACTTTGTTGCTTCCGCCCAGAGGGATCCTCAGGGTTCCAAGAAGCAGAAGCGTAAGCCCTTTAACCCTTCTTTCCCTGCGGCCAAGCAAGTCCAGTACCAATCTGGGCGGCGGCAGCAGCAGCAGCAGGCTCAGTCTTGGCGCCTCGCCCAAACCGGGCTTCGTGGTCTGAGGGAAGGGTCCCAGGTCCCAATGGCTGATCCTACTACTCCAGGCCTGCACAGTGACGGGATGGGGGTGACAACCCCCATGCCCATCACGTCCACTCTGGGTCCTCCTGTGGGGGGGCCCGCTCCGCTACTTCCTTTCCTACCTGGTCTGCTGTCACACTGGACAGGTGGGTATTGGAAGTGGTCAGCCAGGGTCTGCCTCTGGAATGCGAGCAGTACCCACCAACTGAGCCCGCACCCCACAGGAGGAGAAGGTATCCGTGGACACTCAGTCAGGTCTCCGAGACATCACCCAGCTCCTCCGCAAGGAGGTAGTCGTAAGACTTGTGGATTCCCTGGTCAACCCAGGGTTCGTTTCCAGGTACTTCCTGGTCCGAAAATAGATGGGGGGCTGGCACCCCATTCTAGATCTGCATGACCTGAACAAGTTTCTCAGGTTTCACACCTTCAGAATGGTAACTCTGTCTCAGATCATACCATCTCTCAAGCAGAACTTGTGGTTTTGCTGTCTGGATCTGCAGGATATGTTCTTTCATGTCCCAATCCATCCGTCACACTGAAGGTTCCTCCGCTTCCGGGCAGAGGGAACCCTCTAAGAGTTCCAAGCCATGCCATTCGGCCTGTCATCATCCCCCAGGGTCTTCACCAAATGCATTGCAGTGGTGGCGGCCCATCTTCGGCATCAAGGGGTTAGGGTGTACCCCTATCTGGACAACTGGTCTATAGCGGGTCCCTCCAAACAGGAGGTGGAGAGGTCCAGGGATCTGGCCCTTCAGACCTGAATCGACCTTTGCCTCTTGGTCAGTGAGGCCAAGTCGAAACTCGTGCTCTCACAGGTGATCTGCTTCATCGGGGCAGAGCTTGATTGTTGCCGAGCCAGAGCCAGCCTCCCGACGAACAGGGCAGAGGTTCTTTCCTCTTTGCCCGATCATTTCTGGTTGGGCACTTACGCCCTGCTTGGGACTTCTTGCAACTTCAGGGCTACATGGTGGCCTGCACCTCCGTGGTCCGATGGGCCCGGTAGCATATACGCCCCCTTCCGTGGGAGCTGGCCAGCCAGTGGACTCGGCGACTAGGTCATTTCAACCAGCTGGTTACTGTAACCCAGAAGATGAGGGACGCTCTCCAATGGTGGACCGTCCTGGAGCATCTGCAGGAAGGGATCCCATTTGTCCATCCTGAGTAGACGGTCATCTTTTTTTTTTTTTTTTTGTCAATTCTTTTTGTAGCACTCCAGACCCAGAACTCTCTCAGGCTGCTCATCATCCTGCTGCTTCTACCGGGCACTGTGATCCTACCTCCTCAAGAGCATTACTTTCTCCTCGGTGAGACCTCTCCGGCCAGGGTCCACAAGGAGATCGAAGGCAGAGATCCAGTGTTGGGCGTGTGGCGGCGGGCACTGAGATACGTTGCCTACTGGGCTGGAGGGATTTTCTTGTGTTACGCTACAAACGTGGGATGTGCAGTGCCGCCCAGCCCGTGGCGTGAATGCTCCCACCCACGTCCGGAAGGCAACCGCCCGACGTCTTCCCTGCATGCAAGCCCCTGTGCGTCGCAGTGCCTCTGGTCTCCACCAGGGGCTGCTGCAGTGCTGGGCTGTCCCTGGATCCCTCCCCAAGAGAGGAGAGCAGTCCTCCGAACGTTCGATCCTCTCTCTCCCCTGCCGACCCCCGGCGGTCAGGGCTCGTTCCCGAACCCAGGTCGCCAGTGTGGCGTGAGGAGTGGCGTCCAGCGCCTCAACCCTCAGCACCACTGGACCGGCTAGACAGTCATCTTGACAACCGACACCTGTCTCACAGGCTGGGGTGCCCACATGGGGGACCAGAGTCCACGGGTTCTGGACCTCCAAGGAATCCCGATGCCACATCAAACTGCTGGAGCTCTGAGCAGTCCGGCTGGCGCTGACTGCATTCACTCCATTCCTTCAGGGTCAAGTGGTTCAGGTCCAGATGAACAACACCATGACTATGTACTATCTCAACAAACAGGGCTGCATACGCTCCTGGCCTCTGTGCAGGGAAGCTTTCTGCATTTGGACCCTCGTAAACTGACTGGAGGCGGAACTCCTAGCCATTCATATGGCGGGAGCCTCAAATCAGCTGACTGATGCCCTCTGCCGTGTGGGTGAGGCGTCCCACGAGTGATCTCCAACCAGAGGTAGTTCACAGCTTGTTCTCCCAGTGGGGCACCCCTCAGGTGGACCTGTTCGTCTCCAGGGAGAAAGCAAAGCTGAGGCTGTTTTGTGCCCACCCTCCCTCAGCAGGGTTCACTGCAGGGGGATGCCTTCTCGAGGCCATGGGCCCCAGGCCTCTTCTGTGCCTTCCCTCCACTTCCCTTGATCCTCAAGGTGCTCCTCATGGTCAGGAGAGACAAGGCACAGGTGATCCTGGTGGCTCCGGACTGGCCCCACCAATTTTGGTACCCCGAACTCCTCAGCATCAGGCTCTCGAGGCATCTTCCAGCATGCCCAGACCTGCTCTGTCAATCAGAGGAAGGTCCTCCACCTGGACCTTCAATCCCTGCACCTGACAGCCTGGTTCCTGAGCGGCTAGAGTTCCAGGCTTTGAGTCTCTCCGAGGATGCACTCACTGTAGTTGAGACATCTAGGAAGGAATCAACCAGGAAGTCCTATGCCTTCAAATGGAAGAGATTTTCCATTTGGTGTCAGGGCAAAGGGTTGGACCCTTTGTCCTGTCCAGTGGCTTGCATTCGACTACCTTTGGTCTCTCTCTCCAAGGGGTCTTCAGATCCATGACCCATAAGGTGCTCCTGGCAGCCATCTCTGCTTACTGGCTACCGGGTCAGCAGACCTGCACAGGGAGAAGGTGGTTTGGCGCTTTTAAAGGCCTCACCATATTTTCCCTCCGGTGCGCGAACAACCACCAGCACTGTGGGATCTATTACTGGTACTGGCAAAGCTCATGGGCAAGCCATTCGAACCAATGCACGGGTGTGAGATATCACACGTGTTGTGGAAGACCGCCTTCCTTGTGGCTGTCACATCAGCCAGAAGGATTGGGGAGCTCCAGGTGCTCTCTTTTGAGTCTCCTTTTCTCATCTTCCACAGAGACAGGGTTGTCCTGTGCCCCAACACGAAGCTCCTTCCGAAAATTGTGTCCGAGTTCCACCTGAAGCAGGTGATGACTGCCGGTGTTCAACCCTAATCACACCTCGGTTGCCGAGTACAGGCTTCATACTTTGGACCTGAGAAGAGTTCTCTTATTATAAAGAGCGCATGTCTGTAGTTCGGGGAGCGGTTCGCCAGCTGTTTGTCACCTACGCTGAAGCCGCACCTGGCAGACCTGCACCCAGGCGGACTGTTGGCAGATGGATTACATCATGCATTGATCTCTGCTGTAGGTTGGCAGGTAGGGAGCCTCCCGGAGGGCTAAGGGCTTATTCTGCCTGCCATATCGCTGCATCGGTGGCTGCTTCTAGGGACTTCCCTATCCAGGATATCTGCAGGGCTGCTACCTGGAAGTCCGCAAACGCTTTCATTTCTCATTACCACATTGACCTAGAGTCACGCCGGGAAGCAGGTTTTGGGGCCTCGGTTCTCCAATTTCTGTTCCCTAAATAGGGGGTGTGTGCCTGCCTCCCTCCTTCCGGAGAACTGCTAGGAGTCTGTCAATACATGTGGATAGAATAAAATATCCACATCCCTAGAAAAACAGGTTACTCACCTGTAACAGTAGTTTTAAGAGTGGTATTTTTGTTCATCCACATGGACCCACCCGACCTCTCCTGGCTTTGACACACAACCACTGACTGCTTCCAGTGGGCAAATCTGGGGTCTAGGGGCATAGCCGAGGGATATACCACCCGTGTGGGTGGGAGGAGCCAGCTTGAAGACTTTCAGCAAGATATTTAAAAGGAAAGGACATGCCAATACGTGTGGATGTACAACAACATACCACTCCTAGAACTACTGTTACAGGTGAGTAACCTGTTTTTCAAAAACCTGGCAGGCGGCCACCTCCTTCTAGGTCCTCCTGGTGACCTAATTCGAAGGAGGACTGCTGTTTGGTGCTTCCGTAAAGGATCTGGTAAAAGGCTCAGGAGGACTACCCAAAGTCCATCTACCACAGTCAAAGGAGAAGACAGAATCTGGTTCAGACAATTCAGAAAGCCTCTCTGTGCCTAGAGCTCCTCTGGTGGATCTGGTCAGCATCACAGGGATTTAAAAAAAAAAAAAAAATGGCAGCATTCATGGTTCAACTCGAGACACTAGCTCACCAACCAAGGAGGCATCAGTACCCACAATTCTTGTGATACATCCAGAACATTTTCACAAAAAAAGAAAGCGACCAGTCTCCTCATCCTGGACCCATCCCCACATAGGAGGACTGTTTCGTTTTGCCAGGGAATGAGTCTGCTCCACAACAGAGAGGTGGGTTGGAGTGATCTTGGAAAAGAGTTCCTTTTTAGAGTTTGAGAGCCTTCACCAGTACCATCTGACCCTGTAAAGGTAGCAACCCTGCAGGTCATAGTGGAGTGGCTTAGAAAGGATACTATCGGCTGGACTGGTGGCGCAAAGGGTTGAGGCGC
Organism: Neoceratodus forsteri; assembly: GCA_016271365.2. NCBI lineage: Eukaryota > Metazoa > Chordata > Ceratodontiformes > Ceratodontidae > Neoceratodus > Neoceratodus forsteri. The sequence goes on along the minus strand of CM057458.1, from coordinate 166,015,737 downwards.
TGGCAGCTTACGTTGCGCCACACCGGTGACCTGGGTTTGGGAACGACCTTGGGCCATGGGGGGTGCCGGCTTTGGGGGGGAGTGTCGGAATGGGATTGATCCTTGGCTCTCCTTTCCATGGTGTGGATGCCTTCTCCGCCATAGTCCCGCTCCCACTGGGTGGAAGCCCGGCGGGTAGCATAGGAGGTTAGGAGCAGCAACGAAAGTCTGGGGTGGGGCGGAGGGGGCCACCGGATCCTGGTGTGTGCGGTACCCCATGCATGTGTACACCGTGGCCTCAAGTGGGGAGTAAAAAGAAAATACAAAAAAAAAACTATATATGGAGAAAAAAAAAGAAAAGATCCCGCCAAGATAGTATCTCTGCAGAAATAGGACAAGGTGTCCCCCCTTTTTTTTTTTTTTGTGCCAAACCACACTGGGATTTAGTCCTGTCTTGGATCTGAAGTGTCTAAATCAGTATGTGTGTAAACCAGAAGTAATTTGAGCCATAAGTCATATAAGCCTTGCTGGTTGTGTATTGCACTTTATTACCTGTTTGTTTTTCCTTTTGAAATCGCTAACTGGATGTGTATGTGAGCCTGTATTCGGAGTATGGCTCATGTAACACTTTGTTTTATACCACTAGGAAAATGTCTCCACAAATAACAACTATTGGATTTTGTTAATTAAAATTTATGGACATTTGAACTGACTTTGAATGCTGGCACTTAAGCATGGTGTTTTTATTCTGTCTGTGCCACGGTGGTTTTGGGACTGCTACTAGAACCTTACAGCTGTTGGAGCAGGACAGAGAGCTGTACCAGTTAAGGCAGAAGGAAGCAGGGAGGGAAGTCAGAATAGCAAAGGCCCAAACTGAGGAAAAGATAGCCAACTCGGTTAAGAAGGGGGATAAAACCTTTTATAGGTACATCGTCGAGCGTAGAAAGACAAAGGGAGGGGTAGTGAGGCTGAATAGAATGAACGGTGGGTGGGCAGAGGGGGACAGGGAAAAAGCAGGGATACTGAACGAATATTTCTGCTCGGCATTCACAAAAGAGGAGGGGGAAGTGCCTAATCCAATTAACAGAAGCACTCTTGATGGGGTGGTCGATCCCAGTCCTTTCACAGAAGAAAGGGTTGTGCAAGAACTCTTAAAACTGAAGGTGGACAAAGCAATGGGGCCTGATGGAATTCACCCCAGAATTCTAAAAGAATTAAGGGGGGAACTAGTGAAACCACTGGCTACTCTTTTTAATAAATCATGGGAGGATGGTGTGGTGCCCAAGGACTGGAGGAAGGCGGACGGATTCCCCTTCACAGAAGTGGGACCAAGACAGAGGCAGGAAACTACAGACCTGTCAGTTTGACCTCTGTGGTAGGGAAAGTGATGGAGTCACTTCTGAAGGAAAGAATAGTTGAGTACCTAGAGGCCAGTGGGGCAGTGGACCCAAGGCAGCATGGGTTCACAGCGGGAAGGTCATGTCAGACAAATCTAATAGATTTCTTTGACTGGGTGACAAAAGTAGTAGACCAGGGAGGGGCTATGGACATGGCCTACCTAGACTTTAGCAAGGCATTTGACACAGTCCCACACAAAAGATTAATAGTGAAATTAACCAGCCTGGGAGTGGGTCCCAGGGTGGTAGCCTGGGTAAAACATTGGCTGGACAACAGGACACAGAAGGTAATTGTAAATGGAGTCTACTCTGAAGAAAGAGGGGTTACTAGTGGGCTACCGCAGGGTTCAGTATTGGGTCCAGTCCTTTTTAGTGTCTTCATAAGTGACATTGCAGAGGGACTGAAAGGAAAAGTATGCCTCTTTGCAGATGACACAAAGATCTGCAACAGGGTTGAAACACAAGGAGGTGTGGAAAGGATGAGAAGGGACTTGTCAAGGTTGGAGGAATGGGCAGAAGTATGGCAGCGAGGAATCAATGCAAAGAAGTGCAAATAATGCACCTGGGAAACAAGAACCCAGGGGAAGAATACACAATGGGGAGGTAGTAACAACAACAAAAAGGAAAGAGGACCTATGTAATCATATCAGATGACCTTAAGTTAGTCAATATGAGAAGGCAGTAGGGAGGGCTGGGGTATACTGGGATGGAGAGGCATCACCAGCAGAAAACAGGAAGTTGTTATCCCTCTGTACAGACAGTTGGTGAGACCCCATCTGGAGTACTGTGTCCAGTTCTGGAGACCCCATCTCCGCAAGGACATAGACAGGATAGAGGCAGTCCAGAGGAGGGCAACTAAAATGGTGCAGGGTCTGCAAGAGAAGCCGTATGAGGAGAGACTAAAGGAGCTTAATATGTATACCCTTGAGGAAAGAAGGGAGAGGGGGAAATGATAGAAACTTTTAAGTACCTCAGTGGAATCAACAAAGTCCAAGAGGGTAGCAGCTTTCAGAAAAAGAGATGTGCAAGTACAAGGGGACACAATTTAAAGATAGAGAGGGCGGTTCAGGGGCAATGTGAGGAAGTATTATTTCACAGAGAGGGTAGTGGATGCATGGAACAGCCTTCCTGAGGAGGTTGTGGGGTCTAAAACTGGGAGAATTCAAGAATGCATGGGACAGACATAAGGCAATTCTTGTGGGGGGTAGGAAGAAATAGGCTGTTGGTTAACTAGGATCTGCGGCCTATCCTGTAGGTAGGGAAATGGACAGACTAGATGGGCCAAGTGGTCCTTATCTGCCGTCAAAGTCTATGTTTCTATGTATTATTTAGTTCCATCAGAGTAGGGAGGAACCATTGTTTTTAATGCTTTGTGTTATGTGTGTCTTTAATTGTTCCTACAGTATACATGGTCTCTTCAACTTGTGTTAAAGGAAAACTACATGTAAAAATTATAAAAACACGTGCATTGTTTTGGTTTTTTCCTTGTTTCTGCAATTCTGTTCTCTGTGACTGTTGCATGATTTGTTTGTTTTCCCTATATGGCCCCTGTAGGTGGTAATGCAGGCTGCATTTATTGCCTTTAATCTCTTGGAATTTTTCCTGAATGGGATGTCAGTTAGACTTGAGACCGTCAGATGCTTATATGCTATATCATCACCCAGTGATAGCACTTTACAATGAATATTGACACAAATCCAGAAAAATAGTTGCCACGCAGAGAAATCTGCCTTTGGCTGGGAAGGAAGGGTAAACACCTTCTCAAAGTGGTTAACTTTCACAAGCAGTTATCGATGGATGTGGTGACTAGATTATAACTAGGATCCCGGACTCTTAGTTCTAGTCCTAAGTTTAATTTACATTATTCCTAGAGACATTCTGGGAAAATTTCAACAGATCACAGGCAATAAAGGAAGCCTGCATGGCTACCTACAGGGGCTATAAAACTGGCAGGGAAAGTTAAAAAAAAAAAATCTTACTCCAAATCAGATAGCAGCGCTAGAATCACAGCGGTGCTCAGTGTGACATTTCAAACAGTCTCAAGTTCAAAGGAGTATGTGTATTAGTATCTTTATAGAAAATGTGATGTTACAAAAAGAATATGAAAATCTACAGAAATGTTAATCTGAATATTGTCGGTGGAATCACATGCTTTATCTCATTCATTTCTATATTTTCCATCATGGCTGTCTCTTGTCTTTATACTCCCCGAACTTTTCTTTCTTTTTTTTTTAATCAACTTTTAGTTCTTGTCTAGAATTACTTGATTATATTTATTGTCAGGTTTTTACTAAATGTTTTTTAATGGTTGGGCAAACAAGGCATTTAATATGTAATGTTAATAACGACTCACATGGTGTCACTAGTTCATTGCTGAACTGGGTTTTTGAATTTACCTGCACATCACATGATCTAAGGTGTGTGCATTTATACCACATACCCACTAGATGGCAGGTTAGCCTTGACAAAGCATAGTAGGTATATACAAAACAATGGCTTTGTGTCAGCGATCTGTATGTTACTGCTTTTTCTTATTTTATCATTGTTGGTTAATAAAGTAATACTGGGAAATTGTGATCCTTAGTGTACAGTCTGGACTGTGTATGTGCCATATTCCTTTGAACTTTAACCAAAAAAAAACTTGCGACAGACACACGAAACAGAATGCTAGAAACGATCAGAGAAACAAGAACTCAATGCGCATCTGTTGTTTTTTTTTTTCTCATATAGTTTTCCTTTACCTTGTTGTGTTTTCACTTAAATTAAGAAATGTTACAGCACTAGAATCTGGCTGAGAACGGTCTGTTATTCACTGGTGAGTGCTCAGGTTTTTCTGCTTGCACATTTGGACTTCTTGCTACTCTGAGACACCAGCTCCTGGAGGCGGCTTTTGGTGGTAGAGCAGGTATGTGATCCTCTCAGGACGTGATCAATGTCTTGTTCTCCTCACTGCATCCATCATCTTTTAAAGGTTTACTAAATAATTTTGGAGGGCATTTTTTTTTTTGTTCAGCTTCAGAGCAAGGGGTGTGAGACAACTAGTCGGTGTTAACTCTCCTGCTCTATTTATTAAGGACAGATTCGACAAAGGTCTGTCACTGGCAACTCTCAAAATCCAGGTAGCTTCATTGGGATCCCTACTTCTGATGAGTTGGGAGAATACTTGAGGTCTCATCCACACTTAAGACGATTTGCTCAATTAGTGTTAAAACAACATGAAGTCTTGCTGTATTCTGACTATATACAGTTAGCCCCAGCACTGGAACTGCTCCGGAGAGTAAAGGGTTAACTCTATGCCAAGGCATAGAACGTTGAGCTCGAGCTTGGTTTTCAAACCTCTGTCTGTGATACTCCAAAGTGTAACCGTTAGATGTCTTACTCCGCCTAACTGTGAAGTCGCTCCGGAGATCCCTCCTGCGCTTTGGTTCGGTAATGGTTTGAATCGGTCATTTTTTTTTTTTTCAACCGCAATTCTTATTTTATCGGCATTCTTACTTCTCTCGGGAACAGTAAGTGGTAGTAGTAGGTAGTGGTATTTTTTTGTTGAATTTGTTAGAAATTGTTTTGTCTTCGGTTCTTTTCCGGTCGGTCTGGTTCAGAACCGAAATCTATTGTTATTTGTGCTTTTTTGTATGTATTATTGTGGATTTCCCATACTTATCGATTCCTAAAAAAATGCGTATTTTGATAACCGTTCCGTGACACGGTTGGAACTGATAAGCCAGGTAACTAACATTTAACATTGACAAGGGTGACTTTTTCTTGTATTCGGCATGTCTTAGAAACCCAAACAAAACACCAGTCCCACTGGGTTTCAGCACTGTACCAAGTGTGGGTGGCCTTTGCTAAGGCTGATCCCCATCTCGTATGTGTGTATTGTCTGGGGTTTGACCACCTCAAGGAAGACTGCCAAATTTGTAAAAACGTTCCCAAAACCACTCTTGAAAAACATTTGAGTAGGCTGAAGGAAAGGGAGTCCGAGAAGTCCGCTGATCCAGATGGTCAGCCCGGTTTGCTTGCGACTGAACCTGAAGAGGTGCCTACTGACCTGGGCGGTACCTCTTTGGGCAAAAGGAGAGCCGACTCTGTGGAGTCGGTTCTGCCAAAGAGAAAAAGAAAATTAGCCGGTTCGGATCAGACACCCCATGTTCCGACTGCTGAGGAAATAGCGAAAGCGATTACAGTGGTGCAGTCGCTTTACCTGGTTCTGAAAAAAACGACACTGATTCAAAGGCGATCGGTTCAGTCAGAAGTTGTTGCCTCAGATATTGATCCGGAGGCATACTATGAGGTTGATTGGGAGGAAGAATAAGATTATGAAGGAGAGTTTGAAGACCTAGATGAGCCAGTAGAGCCTGACATCTCCCCAGGCAGGCCTTCCAATGTTTCCCCTCCCATGCTTTCTGAGTCCACCTTCTTGTAAAACAAGAAGTGGGAGGGGGCTGAGACTCTCTTCAGCTTGCTATGGAAGAGGCTGATCAGGATCAGGAGGAGCCTGATTATGTGGAAATGATGGATGTTCCAGAGTCAAAGAGAGTGTCTGTCCCTTTGCACAAATCCCTGGGGAAACAGATACAAAAATTATGCAATTTCCCACATCCATTCCTCCTGTGGATAAAAGAATGAACAGGAGGTATGCCTTATCAGGTCCTGGCATGGAATTCCTTTCAGCACATTACAGCCATGTTGGGGTAGTGCAAGCTGCAGCCTGTGACAAGGCTAAAGTAACCATAGGTGGCGCTATCCCAAGGGCTACTACCCCTACCTGCTTGGCTAGTAGCAGGTTAAGGGGCCTGAGTTCTGAAATGGGTGCCTCCACTCGGAGGTCAGGGTTGGTAGTGGTCAAGCTAACCTGGGCACAGCCCTCCAGGACACTGTAACCTCCCTCTTTCCTTGCTAGTGGCTGGAACAATACACAATAATCACTTTCACAATACCCCAATACACCACACAAGTACCCACACTGTTTGCACTTAGCACCGGGGCGTTCGTCTGGTCCTAGGGACCCACTGTAAAGCAAGGTTATACACAACAAATAACAGCAGTACAGTACTCTTGCACAAACTGGAACCACAGTCAGGGTAAATGCAAAAAAGAGTTAGATCTGATTTATTTAAGGGACTTGAACAAGGAAGGGGCGTAATCAGGTTAATTTGCTTAAAGGCTATATCAATCAAACAGTTATGCCTGCACTTCAGGGTCCATAAACAGTCACACACGCTGGGTACCCAGATGGGGAATGGTGGGCTAGCCAGGGATGTTGCAGCTGCTTGGGGGCCTGTGATGGAAGAAAACAACATGCACAACACACACTATTTGTAATCCGGAGCCGGAGGGCTCAATTCGTGAAAAGAAAACAACAAGACAATCAGATAACACACTTTTAGATTAGGCTGTTGTTGTAGGGAGCTACCCTGATGATTACTCACAATACCAAAGACTGGACAAAGGCTGGACGAACATCGAGCCGGCAGGTGGTTAATCTGTAGTGCCAGGAGAAGCAGGGCCCACACAAATTGCCGAGGCATCGTTCCTGTTCTAGTGTGGAGCAGGGGGCTGATCCCCAGGCAGGTCTCTCGTCGATGGCTTTCTCTGTGCAGCGGGTAGTCTGGCTGGGCCAGTGTGGCAAGGTCCCGGCCAAATGGAGACAAATTCGGATACAGTCCGTTTTGGGCTGGATACAGCTTCCAGCAAGCAGAACACAGTTCACACAGTGGGGAATGAAATCACAACCCACTAACAACTCACAGCACATTTACATATAAGGAAATTCTACTGTACCAGGCAAACCGCTCTTGGTCACGATCGCAAAGTCTCTGCACAAACCGGGGCTTCAAAAGCAGCTGGAAATCCTGACAGGCCGATTGCATTCAGCAAAATCTTCAGTCTTCTTCAGGTATGAGCCTGGCAAAAAATCAGTGGCTTACTTCATTATCACAAACTTGGATTTAGTCTGTAATAAATCTCTTCTCTCCCTCTCAGGGGCAGCAGACATGCAGACCACAACTCAGGCCTTTCACAGTTCTCCCATGCAAAACTACACAGAACTCTTGCCCAAATCACTTGAGCTCTTACTTATTCACTTCTCAGCCCAGAACTAACTGAAAATTGCAAGCAGTCTGGGAAATCCCCCAAGATCCAAAAGGTTAAGTTGTCTGATCTGCCTGTCAGTCACAACTAAGGCTCCCCCTTCAGGTGCAAAAAGGCGCCAAAAGCCCCAAACTACAATTCCTACAGATTTTGACTCCAGACAGCTCCTGTAGTCCGGCTCCATTTTAGGTCCCACCAGAACTGATTGGTCCAATTCGCAGTCCCAGGCCAAATGGTGGGGATAAACAAGACCACCCTTGCTTCAAAGAAGGCAGGTTAGACAAACTACTTTATCGTTATCACTCTAAATGATTTTCAGCAAATAGTTACATCTTTCAACAGAGCTCCCTCTCAGATTACTTATGACTGCAATCCACGCAGCTCTTAAAGAGACAGTGCACAGAGGCTATACAGGCGCACTCTGGCAATCACATTTAAACTGCTAAAACGCAGGACACCAGCCTGGCAGTGAGCATTTAGGCAAGCTCAAGGAAGACTTTTCGGGAACCCCCATTTGTAGGGAGGTTACACTAATATCCCCCTGGCATCTCACCTCCCAGATAAGAATTCCAGGAAAGTGGATGCCATGGCTAAGAAACAGTACCTGGCATCCTCTTTGGGGCTCAGCCAATCAAATTACATGGCATATACAGCCAGGTACCAGAAATCTATGTGGGATACGGTTCTGGAGCTGGCTAAGAATGCCCCTCCCCAGCTAGCCAAGGAGCTGGAGCAGGTGACTATAGATGGTATAGAGGCATCCAAAGTGCAATTTCATGCTGCTGTGGACTCGAATGGTGTGCATTCTGGAGTCATGGCTACATTTATCTCCATGAGGAGGTTTGCTTGGCTTAGATGTACCGGTCTTTGGCAGGATACCCAGACTAAGGCCATGGATTTTCCTGTAACTCGTAGTTCTCTGTTTGGTGAGCAAACGGAGAACTATATGAAGAAGATGGATGGATGAATATAGGACCACCAATAGGAGTGCTGAAGCCAAGGAAAAGCAGGTCACTCCTCAGAGGCAGCAATTTAGGGCTGGCAGGGGCAGGCCTTTTCACAGGCTTTTCTACCAAGCTTAGGCCTCCTCTTCTTCTTTCCAGCAGAGGGGGTTCTTTAGGGGAAGAGGCAGGTGTGGGATGACCAGAACCCCATCATCCACGCAGTCTAAGCCCCCTGCCAGACAGACACCCTGAGGTGTCAGTCAGGGTCACCTCTCCAGTTCCAGTAGGGGGCAGGTTGGCTCACTACTCCCAGGCATGGGAGTCTTTTACTTAAGACAGATTGGTCCTGGAAGTAGTGAGCCAGGGACTTGCTCTCAGTTTCAAAAGGTTCTCAAAAATGAGAGCAAGGTCCTTCAGTCCTCCCTCTCCCTTGGAGACAAAGGCCTTAGAGGCAGAAGTCTCCTCTCTTCTGCTTCTCCAAGCAGTAGAGAAGGTACCTCTTTGTCACAGGGGAAAAGGACTGTATTCCAAATACTTCCTTACCCCAAAAAGACAGGGGAGTGGCGACCCATCCTAGATTTAAGGTACCTGAACAAACACTTACCAAAACCAAAATTCAAGATGGTGACTCTGGGAGTAATTCTTCCCTCTCTGAGACCAGGAGACTGGCTAGCCCCTCTGGATCTCAAGGATGCCTACTTCCACATACCTATCAGACATTCCCACAGAATGTACCTCAGGTTCGAGTTGCCATTACCAGTTCAGAGCTATTCCTTTTGGCCTGACATCTACTCCAGGGGTTTTTGCCAAGTGTCTCGCAGTAGTGGTGGCATTCCTCAGGAGACAGGGTATCCTTCTGTTCTCATACCTGGCTCCTTGTGGGCCAGTCCTCAGACCAAGTCAAGTCAGCCTTAGAGTTCACTCAAAAACTTCTAGACTACTTGTGTTTCATTCTGAACCTAGAAAAGTCTGTTCTGGAACTATCCCAGCTCTTTGCTTTCATAGGGGTGGAACTAGACACTATTCAGGCAAGAGCATTTCTCACTCTCTCAGGGGTTCAGACCCTTGTCACTCTGGCTTCCTCTCTTCATCCTCTAGTTTCTCGTCCAGCCAGACCCTTTCTACAGTTGCTGGGACACATGTCAGCATCCACAGCAGTGGTCCAGGGAGCAAGGTTTTAGATGAGAGATATTCAGTTTCATCTCAGATCTTATTGGTCTCAGAACAAAGACCCTCTCTTCAAATTGGTTCCAGTGTCTCAAACTCTAGTTCAGGCCCTCCAGTGGTGGCTGGAGGAGTACAATCTTTGACAAGGCGTCCCCTTTATCAGTCAGGCTCCTTCAGTGATTCTCACCACGGATGCCTCCTTACTGGGTGGGGGGCTCATCTAATCAGCTTACAGCTCAGGGAACCTCTTCTACACATAAACCTTCTCGAACTGAGAGCTGTCTTTCTCGCACTTCAGATATTCTCAACTGCTGTTCAGGGGAAAGTGGTGCAGATCAAGACAGACAATACCGCAACCATGTGGTACATCAAGCAGGGAGGCACTCGGTCCTCGGCCTTTTGCACAGAGGCCATGAAAATATGGTATCTAGCTTATTCCCTTCAGGCTTCCCTGATGGCTGTGCATTTGTCAAGGAAGGACAACATTCTAGCAGATGCTTTCAGCAGAATTTCTCTGGGTCACCATGAATGGACCCTGAACCCTCTAATTCTTCAGGTCATTTTCAAGAGGTGGGGCACTCCAGAGATAGATCTCTTTGTAGCCCTGGACAATCACCAATTTCCTCTCTCTTTTGCTGCAGACTGCCTCTTCTGGGCCCTGTCCCTCAGGATGCTGTCTTGTTGAATTGGACAAGCAGGTTTCTGTATGCATTTCCTCCTTTTCCTCCGATATTCAAGGTCCTGATAAAGATCAAGTCTCAGCCCTGCAAGGCGATTCTTGGTACCCTCTTCTCTTGTCACTGTCAGTGACAATGCCTCTGTGTCTTCCCAGATAGTTTGGTCTCCTTACCGCCTCACAAGAGAGGATTCTTACCCCAACCTTCAGACTCTCAGGGTCATAGCCTAGCTCTTGAAGAGCTAGAATATGCAAGCCTGCATCTTTCTCAATCAGTCTTGGACATTTTAAAGGTTAGCAGGAAACCTGCTACTAGAAAGACTTACAACTCCAAATGGAAAAGATTTGGGTTTTGGTGTTCCCAGAAGCATGTCTAGCCAGAGCTGGCTGATATTGCCACTGTATTGGACTATTTGGTGCATCTTAGCAGTTAAGGCCTCCGGCCTGCTACTCTCAAGATGCATTTGGCAGCAGTGTCTGCCTTCCTTTCTGCTGGTAAGGGCTCTTCCCTAGCATCTCATCCAGTTTTCAAGAAATTTTTTTTAAGGGTCTGGTACATGTTAATCCTCCCTTTCGGGAGCCTACCCCTTCTTGGGACCTGAATATCTGTATCGCACAGCTTATGCAGCCCCCTTTTGAGCCTCTATCCTCAGTTGAGCTGAAGTACTTGACTTGGAAAACTGTATTCCTGGTAGGCATTACCTCTGCCAGGAGAATCGGTGAATTACAGGTTTTATCAGTGGAATCTGCCTTCATTTCATTTCACAGGGATAAGGTGGTCCTTCGAACCAACAGAAAGTTCTAGGGACATGGATATGTTGTTCATCCACACTGTCTGGCAGGTTCCTTGCTGCTTTAAATCTTGCCGGAAGGTCTTCAAGCTGGCTCCTCCCACCCACCCGGGTGGTAAAACTCTCGGCTCCGCCCCATGACACCGGATCTTCCTTACCGCTTGGAAGCTCAGGTTCCCTCCTTAACGCTCTGCGTATAGACTGGATCCTAATTATTCGATTCGCCCGAAAATAGTTTTAAAATTCTCAAGACTTCAGTCAAATTCTTCCTTCATGGCTGCGATGGACAAATCAACTCCCGGTTTTCGGCGGTGCCCATGCGGGCAGAAGATGTCCAGGAGTTGTGTAGATCGTTCTCGGCCAACGTCCTTGAAGACCGCGCTGCCTGGTTACAACTTGGGCGCCCGGAGAAGCGCTACCCACTGGTGAAGTCTAAGGAGGCCCGTTGGGCAGTGTCCGGCAGCTGGCTTGGCTGAGCAACTCGAGCAGATGATCACCCTCAAGGAGGAGGCGGCCCAGGCCGCATCTTCATCTTCCTCGGTCACGGCATTTATCCCGCTCTCTCTGGGATCCTCCTACACAGCTTCTTTTAAGGAGTTTTGCCAGTCCCTTTCCACGAAGGGAGAGGGGCCATCGGGACACTCTTCTCGGTCAAGAAAGAAGGACCTGATGGGTAAGTCCAACCGTCGACGTTCGTGGGAGTGGGAGAGGTCCCCTTCCCCGGACAGTCGACACTCTACTTCAGTCGAGGTTGCGGCTAAGGCCACTGGCTTCACGGTGTCCCCGTCAGGTCAGCCGGCCGAGACACCCGTCGATGCGGTCGAGATTTTTCTCAACCCGTCGGACGGGCTGTCGACTAGTGAAGCCAACAGCCCTTCATCACCGGTTCACCCAGTGGAAACCGAGGACTTTCCTGTGCCGGTGTCCCCGGTCAAGGCTCCCAAGCCGAGGGAGGAGCGAGTGCCCCCCGCTCCCTCCCAGACCGGCCCTCGGAAACACCAAGGGTCTCGGTCTCGGACCTCGTCTCGGTCCAGCCGATCCTGCCGACATCAACGGTCTCTTTCTTGGCACCGAGGAAAGCGGCGGCACCACTTGTCCTTGTCTTCCTTCTCGGAAGAGGAGAGGCTTCGGTGCAGATTGTGTCGACCCTACAAGGATTTAATGTGGCAGCGGCTCCTTTTGTCTGGGAACAAGCTGACGCCATCGCCTTCCCCGGCCATTAAGTGGCTGTCACCTGAAAGGCCGAAACAACCCCTCGCGGTAGTCGAGGTGCCCAAGCCTGGGCCGGTTGTTCAGCTGAAACCAGCTGCCCCACTGATTGTGGTGGAACCTCCGCCTCCACAACCGAAATCAGGGGCGCCGACCAAGGACTCGGTCACGTCAGGGTCTGCCCCACCGGTTGTCTGTCACCCTCACTCTTCACCGTCCTCGGTAGGTGGAGGGTGGCTCAGGCCCCAGGCAGCTCTTCGCAGACTCCTCGGAGTCTGACGACAACTCCTCCCTGTTTTCCAGGCCCCTTGACCTGGAGTCCTCCGGGGGGCAGTTGATGGACGAGAGCCCATCGTCGTTTATGGGTCTGCTTCGGCTCATCTCGGAGTCCACTGGGATGCAGCTCGAGCCCGTATCCAAGCAGGCCAAGTATCCCCTCACGGAGATACTGGACTGAGGGGATTAGCCCACGGAGGCCTTTCCGGTGGCTGAAGCCATTGTTGGCCCAACCTTGGAGCTTTGGCAGTGGCCTGCTTCCTGTCCTGCGCCTTCGGCCAGGATGGCCAGGAAGTATGCGGTCCCTACCGGCTCTTTGTCCAGTTTTTGGAGCACCCCTCTGCGGAGGGTTGGTCACCGATAGCGTTTTCAGCGTTCCAGGAGCAGCTAGAGATGTGAATGCGCTCGACAAAGGAGTCCAAAAGCTGGACTATGCCGGGCGCAAGGTGTACTCTGCGTCCTCCCTAGGCCTCCACCAGGCCAGCTCGGCTGTGCTGATGGCACACTTCTTCCACGCCCTCATGGGCTCCCTGGATGAGGTGATCACTCATCTCCCGGCCGACCTGCAGACTACAGTCAAGCAGGTGCGGGATCAGGGAAGGGCAGTGGCGAAACAGCAGCTCCAAACAGCTCTGGACATTGGAGACTCCTGTGCCCGATCAGTAGCGGCCACAGTGGCCATGTGCCCAGAGCATGGCTGAGGATATCCACCTTCACGGCGGATACCCAGCACAAATTGGCGGATGTCCCCTTCTTGGTGACTGACCTGTTCGATCCTGGAGTGGAAGGCCACCTCCAGCGGATCGAAAAGTCCAACGCTACCCTGGACTCGGTCACCTCCGCCCAGAAGGACAAGGGCTTTCATCAGCAACATAAGTCCTTTCGCCCTTCTGCGCTTGTGGCACGTCCGGCCCAGCAACACCAGCATCAGGGCCAGCAGGCTCGCTCTTGGCACCCCAAAGCCAAGCCTGCGGCTTCCTCTAACAGGAAGCAGGGAGGAAAAGGCCTAGGAGGTCCCTCGGCCGGTCCTTCCTCCAAGCCTGCCCAGTGATGGGTTGAGGGTGTCGCCCCAGCCTCGCTCCCCCATGGGTCCCCCATGGGGGACGGCTCCGCCACTTCCTTTCCGCCTGGTCCGCTATCACCATGGACCGCTGGGTGTTGGAGGTGGTAGGAAAGGGCCTGCCTCTGGAGTTCGAGCAGGCCCCGCCCTTCTGAGCCGTCGCCCCGCGGGGGGCTACGGGGTCCACAGCCTCCCTGTCAGCTCGTCGAGCCGACATTGCCCTGCTCCTCGAAAAGGAGGTGATCAGGAAGGTGGCAGACCCTCCACCAGACCCGGGGTTTGTGTCCAGGTACTTCCTGGTCCCAAAACGGATGGGGGGCTGGTGCCCCATTCTAGACCTGCACGACCCTGAACAGGTTCCTAAGGTCTCGAACCTTCAGGATGGTCACTCTGGCTCAGATCATTCCATCCTTGGAAAGATACGTGTGGTTCTGTTCTCTGGACCTCCAGGACGCGTTCTTTCACGTCCCAATCCATCCGTCCCGCCAGAGATTCCTCCGCCTCAGGGCAGAAGGGTCCCTGTATGAGTTCCGGGCCATGCCCTTCGGCCTTTCTCTAGCTCCCAAGGTCTTCACCAAATGCATGGCAATGGTGACAGCATTCCTGCGGCGCCGAAGGGTCCGGGTGTACCCCTACCTGGACGACTGGCTGATTGCGGCCTCCTCCAGAGTGGAGGTGGAGCGGTCCAGGGATCTGGCCCTCCAGGTTTGCTCTCAAGTTGGCCTCCTTATCAATGAGGCCAAGTCGGAACTTGTGCCAAAGCAGGTGATAGAATTCATCGGGGCAGAGCTCGACTCTCTGCGAGCCAGAGTATGGCTCCTGGCAGACAGGGCCGAGGTTCTTTCCTCCTTTGCCCAGTTATTTCAGGTTGGGCAATTGCACTCTGCCCGGGACTTCCTGCACCTCCTGGGCCTCATGGCGGCCTGCACCAGCGTGGTCCGTTGGGCCCATTGGTATGTGCGTCCCCTAGAGTGGGGACTGGCCAGCCAATGGCCCCAGCACTCCGATCCTTTGGATCAGCTAGTGACAGTGATCCAGGGGATGTGGAACGCTTTCCAGTGGTGGACCGTTCCAGCTCATCTGAAGGAGGGCATCCCATTTGTCCGCCCCGAGCCGACGGTCTCTCTGTCGACTGATGCCTCTCTAATGGGTTGGGGTGCCCATCTGGGGGAGCACAGAGCGCACGGCCTCTGGTCCCCTTGGGAGTCCCAATGCCACATCAGCCTGCTGGAGCTTCGAGCGGTTCGTCTAGCCCTCACCGCCTTCGCTCCGTTTCTCCGGGGTCAAGTGGTCCAGGTCCAGACGGACAATACCACAACCATGTACTACCTAAACTGCCAGGGCGGGACGCGCTCCATGCCTCTGTGCAGGGAAGCTCTCTGCATTTGGTCCCTTGTGCGCAGCCTGGAGGCGGATCTCCTTGCCATCCATGTGGCAGGAGCCTCCAATATTCTGGCCGATGCCCTAAGCTGGATAGGGGCTGTGTCCCACAAGTGGTCTCTCCTGCTGGAGGTAGTACAAGATCTGTTCTCCAACTGGGGCATGCCTCAGGTGGACCTGTTTGCCTCCAGGGAGAATGCGGAGCTGAGACTGTTTAATGCCCGCCCCCCTCAGCAGGGCTCACTGCAGGGGATGCCTTCTCGAGGCCGTGGACCCCGGGCCTCTTCTACACCTTTCCCCCATTTCCCTTGATCCACAAGGTGCTTCTCAAGGCGAGGAGGGACAAGGCACAGGTGATTCTGGTAGTCCCAGACTGGCCCCGCCAGTTCTGGTGTCCAGATCTCCTCAGTCTCAGCTCCAGGCTCCCGAGGCGGCTTCCAGCCCACTCTGACCTGATCTCAGTCAATCAGGGGAAGGTATTCCATCCGGACCTTCAATCCCTGCACCTGACGGCCTGGTTCCTGAGCGGCTAGAGTTCCAGGACTTGGGTCTTTCTGACGAGGTCCTCAGTGTTGTTGAGGCATCCCGTAAGGAGTCGACTCGAAAATGCTACACCTTTAAATGGAAGAGATTCTCCATTTGGTGTCAGGGCAAGGGCCTGGATCCTTCCTCCTGTTCCTTGGCAAGCATTCTGGACTACCTGTGGTTCCTTTCTCAGCAAGGGCTTCAGTCGACGACCCTTAAGGCACTTGGCAGCCATCTCTGCTTACCGGGTGCGGGCCGGGAAGCAGTCGGTGGTGCAGGAGAAGGTGGTTGGGTGCTTTTTCAAAGGCCTTGATCACATATCCCCTCCGGTGCGAGAACCTCCACCTCCATGGGATCTACTGCTGGTATTGGCTAAGCTCATGGGCAAGCCATTCGAACCAATGCACAGGTGTGACATCTCTCACCTGTCGTGGAAGACCGCCTTCTTGGTGGCTATCACGTCAGCCAGAAGGATGGGAGAGCTCCAGGTGCTTTCCATCGAGTCTCCTTATCTGGTCTTCCACAGGGACAAGGTTGTCCTGCGCCCCACCAATTCCTTCCGAAGGTGGTGTCGGAGTTTCACCTTAATCAGGTGTTGACTCTGCCGGTGTTCTACCCGGTCACACCTCGGAAGCCGAAATTAGGCTCCATACTTTGGACCCTAGAAGAGCGCTCGCTTATTACAAGGAGCGGACAGCTGAAGTTCAGGGAGAGGTTCGCCAGCTGTCACCTACGCTGAAGCCTCACCTGGCAGACCTGCAGCCAAGCAGATGATAGGCAGGTGGGTCACCTCCTGCATAGATCTCTGCTATTGGTTGGCGGGCATGGAGCCTCCCAGAGGGATAAGAGCTCATTCTACCCGCCATACCGCTGCATCGGTGGCTGCTTCCAGGGACGTTCCTATCCAGTAAATTTGCAGGGCTGCTACCTGGAAGTCAGCACACACCTTCATTACCCACTACCACATCGCCTTTGAGTCACACCGGGATGCTGGTTTTGGGGCCTCGGTTCTCCAGTCTTTATTCCCTAAGTAGGGGGTGTGCGCCTTGCCTCCCTCCTCCCGGAGAACTGCTAGGAGTCTGCCAGGCAGTGTGGATGAACAACATATCCATGTCCCTAGAAATACAGGTTACTCACCTGTAACAGGAGTTCTAGGAATGGTATATGTTGTTCATCCGAACCCACCCGACCTCCCCGGCTTTGACACACAACCTGGCTTCCAGCAGGCTAGATCTGGCGTCATGGGGCGGAGCCAAGAGTTTTACCACCCAGGTGGGTGAGAGGAGCCAGCTTGAAGACCTTCCGGCAAGATTTAAAGCGGCAAGGAACCTGCCAGACAGTGTGGATGAACAAACATATACCATTTCTAGAACTCCTGTTACAGGTGAGTAATCTGTATTTTCTTCCCAAGGTGGTATCAGACTTTCATTTGAATCAGTCTGTGTCATTGCCTGTGTTTTTCACTAACCTTTCTTCCTCTGGGGAGAGAAGATTACACAGTCTTGATGTAAAAAGGCCTCTTAGTTACTAATGTGGAACACACTAAGGTCCTAGAAATGACTGTTCTCAGTTGTTTCTCACTTACGGAGAAGTGGGAAAGGGCAAACCTGCCACCAAGAGAACAGTTGCCAGGTGGATTGTCTCCTGTATCCAGTTCTGCTATTCAAAGCTTGGGAAAGAGCCTCCCTTAGGCCTGAGGGCTCATTCTACCGGAGGTACAGCTGCTTCGGTCGCAGCAGCTAGAGATATACCTTCAGTCGAAATCTGTAAAGCAGCCACCTGGAAAACTGTTCACACATTTACCAAGCATTACTCTCTAGACATTCAGTCATGAAGTGATGCTAGGTTTGGCATAGCTGTGCTGCAGCGCTTGTTCCCAAAATAGGTTCTGTGACTCCCTCCTCCAAGGGGGTACTACTTGGTAGTCTGCATATAGTCAGAATACAGCAAGACTTCATGTTGTTTGAAGAAAAAATTACTCACCATAGTGATGTTGTTTCTTCTAATGGAGTCTTGCTGTATTCTGATCTCCCTCCCTGCCTCCCCTCCTGGAACCTAGTAGATTTTGGATGTTGTCTGGCAGGCACAGTGCTGCACCCCAGAGGTGTACTTGGCATGCCTTTGTCTCATTAAGGGTTTTTATTATGAATATTTTCACTACCTGCTTAGATTCTTTTGGGGTTCTCGACTTGAGTCTTTTGACCCTAAAAATCTGTTTATTGCCTTTTGGTATAAAAATTTTAGAAACAATTTCTTAATTATTGAGTGAGTGAGTTAGTTTAGTGCTCGTAAGAATCTTGACGGTTACACTTCAGAGTACCACAGACAGGTTTGAAAATCGAGCTCAACGTTCTATGCCTTGGCATAGTTAACCCTTTACTCTCCGGAGCAGTTCAAGTGCTGGGGCTAGCTGCATATAGTCAGAATACAGCAAGATTCCATTAGAAGAAACAACATTACTATGGTGAGTAATTTTTTTCTTATAGAAGTATCCAACAGCCAAACCAATCTCCCACCATGGAGCTTAAACTGCGCACCCCAGGCTCCGACCAAGGTACCATTTGAACCGTTAATGGGGACTTCTCTTTTCCACGTCACTGTCTTTTCTCATTACCGTTACATTAGGTAGGCAAGTCAACAAGATTGGGGACCCACCATCTACAAAGCCACATAACCATCTTCCATCAGGATTCCATCATACTGTGCACCTGCCCAGAATTTCTACCAAGGGTGAACTTTTGTGGTTCACTGCAAACAGCATTTGGTCCTTCAATCTTTCTGTCCCATCCCCAAAACTGACACAGAAAGAGAACTACATGCACTTGTTCCTAGAGGGTCCTGAAGTATTATTTACAGAAAACATATCAATTTCGGCAGATGACCAGTCTTCTGGTGTTAATGACAGGTTAGACCCACAGCAAGAAAACCTCAAAGGACATTATAACCAGATGGATACTGTCAACCATTATGCAAGCTTACCAACATGGCAAAGTGGATCTACCAGGACCATTGAGAGCCCACTCAGTAAGGACTGTGTCACGTCATGGGTGGAACTGAAAGATGCTTCATTGACTGACATTTGCAGGGCGTCCATGTGGAGCACCTTGCACACCTTCACTAAATTCTACTAGTTAGATGTGGCTGCTTTAGCAGCCAGGTCCTTCAGCTGAAAAGTCTTGTGGGCCATACTTGAGATATCACTGGACACGTATTCTCATTGCCCCGCCTTGGGTATAATTAACATCACTGCTTGTATGTCCCAGTGGTACGACAGCCCCATGACCAGCAAGCAACAGGAGAGAGAAAATTAAATTGAAATACCTGTTAAATTTTGTTTTTTCTGAGTGTTGGTTGCAGGCTACCCCCATTTGTTAGTACCATATTTATACAGTTGTTAAGTTAGCAAATATTTTTTTTCTGCCATAATGATGTTCTAGCACTCCGTATAGGTGGATTTTCTGGTTTGGGGATTGGAATGTTTCTGTTTGTATCAGACTGGCACAATCAAAAGATGGCTGAGTCTGTGCTGTGGCTGAAGTCTACTTCCTGCCTCAATGGAAGCCCAGGAGGGAGGATGCTAGTGGTACAACAGCCCTGCGACCAGCAATTGGAGAAAGAAAATTTACAAATCTTTAAATTTAGTTTTGTAACTACTATAATTTCTCTGTGATAGAGTAGATAATTTTTTTGTGTGTGTGTTTTTTTTGTTTTGTTTTTGATTTTGTTAAAGTATATAATTTAAAAAGTTGTTACATTTTTAAAGGGCTGGGGAGTTTTTTGTGTGTTTAAATTTTCTATAAACCTTGCTAGTCCAGTCTAGAAATGTTATCAAGAGAGAGAGAAAATGGCTAATGGGATTCGTAGAAAGGTAACGATGGGTAACTAGCAATCAGTGCCACATGAAGTGGTGGTGTGTATGTGGGAGGGTTGGCTGTAGGTTCGGTAAGAACCAGAAGCAGGTCATCAGTGCAGTGCAGTGAAGTGGCTGGCGGGTTGGCATTAATGTGGTGAGACAGTAAATTGCCATTCATTGCAGTTACACAATGAGGTGTGGACTATCTTGTGTTATATTGATGGAGGATTTGGTTGATGATGGAGTGAGAAATTGGTTAGAACTGGTGATTGGTGCAGTTAGACGATGGAGGAATTAGCTGTCACTACAGGGTGTCCGTTATTAGGACTGGGATCTCCCTGGTGGGGCGGGAGCAGCCCCGCAATGTTGGGCCATGCATTGCCTGAGGTGCTCCTATTGCATGGGGTGAGTTTAGGCCTGTGGGAGTGGCAGAGGTCGTTGAGATAAGCATGAAGCTGCAGACCACATTTTGTAAACTGAACGTGGGCCCAGTGCGTCTCTTAATGGAATGTGTTGAGTCCGTTGGCCCAGCGCTTGCTCTCGAATGGATCTTTTCCAGATGCCTTAAAAGAGGCACTGATGAAGCCCATTCTGAAGAGACCATCATTCAACCCTGATGTCTTGGCGATATATTGATCTGTCTCCAACCCCCCATTCCTGGGTAAAGTTGTTGAGAAAGTAGTGGCTCTGCAGCTCGAGGCATACCTTACAGCAAGTGACATCTACAAGCCATTCAAGTTTGGATTTTGTTCCAGAAATATAGCACTGATATGACGTTGGGGTGCAAAATGATCTCCTCAGGGCAAGAAATAGAGGAGACCGGTCAATTACTTCTCCTCAGCTTTTGACTCTCTGGACCACGCAGTGCTGCTAGATTGCCTCAGGGAACTCTGGATTCACTGGTACTGTCATGAACTGGTTTGAGTTCTTTTTAATGGGCAGGATGCAGAGGGCAGTGATAGGGAGTTTCTCCTCTTGCCCGAAGCCCCTGCCATGTGGCATTCCGCAGGGGTGGATTCTGTCCCCTATGTTGTTCACAGTGTACATGCTTTCCCTGGGTGAGATCATTAGACAATACAGTCAGGGTTTTCCCTGCTATACAGATAACACCTAGCTATATGTGTCGTTTGCTCCCAGGACATACGACGCTGTTGAAGTGTTAAATAAGTGTCTGGCTGAGATCCGAGACTGGATGTCCTCTAACTGGCTTAGACTCAACCCTGACAACATGGAGGTACTGGTGGTAGAGTCTGGTCGCCGGCATGATGTAGCTATTGCTGGGATGGGAACAGGTCTTTTCCTGGGCTATACCCCTTTGGCAGCTTCCACTAGAGTGAAAAATCTGGACGTCTTCCTTGACGACGGATTGACACTTGAGGCTCAGGTGTTGTCCATCGTTGGAGTAGTTTTTACCACTTAAGGAATATCGCCTGGATTAAAGCTCTAATTCCATCTGCGACCTGCCCTTGTTAGTACATGCTTTTGCCACGTCAAGGCTCAATTACTGTAACACTCTATACTTCTGGGTCACTTGGGGCATTCTTTGCCACCTGCAGCTGGTGCATAACTCAGTGGCCAGGTTGCTGACGGGCCTTCCGAGGTCCTGTCATATGACTGCAATCCTGTGTGATCTGCACTGACTGCCAGTGAAGCTGAGAATTATCTTCAAGGTGGGCTTGCTCACGTATAAGGCCATATACGGGTCGGCCCTGGCTATCTGTGTCACCTGTCCACCCTGTGCACTCAGTCCGTTCCTCCACTGAGGGCCTCCAAGTGGTTCCAAGGGCCAGGTTGAAAACCTCGGGTGATAGTGCTTTTTGAGTCAGCCGGCCCAGCCCTTTGGAACTTGCTTCTGAGATAATTGAGGGAGGCTCTGTTGGTGGAGGTATTTCATTTCATTATTTCAGAAAGCCTTTGGGCTAAAATAGCCCGTTTTCACAGGTGCCCGTGACTGGTACAAACAACAATACAAAATAATCAATTACAATCACAAATAGTCTTCTTAAAGAACATCTGTAATGCATTAGTTTAAAAAGCATTTAAAGTGCTCAAACGACAGATCCCAGGTGGAAAGGAATTCCAAACCTTCGCTGCACTCATTGAAAAGGCCTTTGTCCCAGATTTGTTCTACAAAATGGTACCTGGTATTCAAGCAGGGTCTGAAGCCACATTTTTTCAGAAAAGCCTTTGAAACCCAACTATAGTTTATAGTTTCATTTCATGGCTAAACTGTATTATTATGATTTTTTATTTATAGTTAAATTATTGAATACCTTGACCTTTTGACTGTGTTTTTAAATTGCTGTATTGTATGTTTATTGCACCTTACCTGTGTAAAGTGCCGAAATTTTCCTTACTTAGAGTTATCATGTGGGATGGTTGGCTGTTTATGTGGTCAGAAGGAAGAAGGAACATTGGCTGGTTATGTAAGCATGAGATGGCTCCAGAAGAAGGAAGTCAGTACAGTGAGTTTGTTGTGTTGTGGAGGTGTGTGATAAAATGGGTGCAAGGGGCAGAAATTGGTATATTGAGACAAAGTGGTTGTTGACTGTTAATGCAGGGAGATAACAGACACTGGATATTAGTGTAAATGAGATTGTGGCACAAGAACTGGCCATCAGCACATTGAGGCAATTTAAGGGGTTGGCCTTCGATGAGATAAAATAACGTGGAAGGTGGACATGCCTGTGATGAGAAGCTTGTCGAGGCTTGGGCTATGGTGCGATGGGATACATGAGTTTTGGCTATCAGTGTATTGAGATGATGGTGTTTTGATTTGGGGGGGTTGAAATGTGATGAGATGCTGGTTGTGGAATGGCTAGCACTGTGATAATATGCCGTGGGAGGTTGGCCACTGTGTGATGAAAATCTGTCGGGGGCAGGCCAGTGGTGTGACAGGATACAATGAGGGGTTGCCTGTTACTGTAATTAGGTGGTGGTAGTGGTGAGGGATAACCCTGGTGTTATGAGATGCAGTTGGGTGGGATGGCCATCAGTGTGATGAGATGCCCTGGGAGGTTTGCCATCTGTATGATTACAAGCTGTTTGGGGTTTGGCAAACAGTGCTAGGTGTTAAAGTGAGGGGTTGGCTATCACTTTAAAGAGATGGGGTTGAGGGGGGTTAGCTCTTAGTGTGATAAGTCCATTAGTGTGATGAAGTGGCAGTGTTAGGTGTATGGCAGTTAGTGTGATGAAATGCACGGAAACATAAAAAAATATTATGGCCTAGTGGCCCATGCAGTCTGCCTGAGCCTGTCTAACTTTGGGACTGTGTCTCTCTGTCATTTTGGTTGGGTGTTAGCTGTGACTGTGACAAGATGGTGGTAGGGGGCGGGCCACCAGCTTGATGAGATGTGGTGGGGGACAGGCCGCCAGCCTGATGTGGTGGTGGTGGTAGGGGATGGGTCTTCAGCCTGTAGAGATGGTGGTGGGGGGCGGGCCACCAGCCCTGTGAGATGGTGGTGAGGGATGGGCCATCTGCTTGATGAGATGGCGGTAGGGGATGGGCCATCAGCATGATAAAGTTGTCTTCAATTGGAATAGCTGTCAGCATGAGGGAGATGTGTGGAATAGCTGTTGGCTGTCATAGGTTAGATTGCATAAGGGCAAAACAGTGCGGGAGGATGTTCATCTGTATGGGTAGGCATGAGTGACCTGTTGGTTGGTGTGGCATTTTTTTTTTTTTTCATACTGAGACAGTGCTGGAGGGTTGGCAGTCAACATGGTGAGACAAGGCTGCATTTTTTCGTTCTCTTGAGATTAAAAAAAAAAAAACACTTATTCTGATGCAGCACAGGTCACAGGTTGTAGTTTAGGGAAACCACTGCCACTGTCTACCTCTGGTAGGTGCAGTAGAGTAGCAGAACATCATAGTCAGGGTTCGAAATTGGCATCAGCTCGTTGATCAAATGCTGGTAGATTTTATAGTGTGCTACTGCAATTTTCCTTTAACTAGCCCTGTTGGCTTGTATTAGAGAAGGTAACAATTCAATAAGTACACCAGTTGGGGCAGTAGTAAATGTACCTTGCTGCCTCCCACCAGTGCACCGCTGCCAGTCCCAGTCTGTTATGGTGCCCCGAGGTCTCTGTCCAGCCCCAGCAATGTTTTTCCTGTAAAAGGGGGCCAGAGGGGCAAAGATGCGTGACCCCTGTGCAGCTGCACCATGAATGTGCGAGCTGGTGGTCTGCGCATGCACAGTAGTGTGGTTTCACATTAAAGCCACTTTTGCAGTGAAACAAAGGTTCCTGCCGTGCTCCCTGTCCCCATATTAACTAATTGGGGTCCTGAGACACAGGGGAGGAACCAGAGGTACTCTAAAAGAAAAGTTTTGTTAAATGCATAATAAATTCAGCCGAGGCTGCTGGGAAATGTAGTCCCTGCACCGCCACTGAATTGAGCCCACCTGCTACATGGGGGGACTTTGTAACGGCAGCAGTGACGTGCGCAGGGAGCCCTGTTTTTTTACCCACTCTGCCAGTGGACATCAGGGCAGAGGGGCAGCTGATGGATAATGGGTCACTTGTTTGTGGGAACTGTATAGTCTGGCTGCACCAGGACCGTAATGATGGGACTGAATATAAACTGTTTGCACAACAGCCGTATTTGCCACTTTTGACCTGCGGACAGCCAGTAGAAATCCTAGGAGCACTAAGGGACTGCAGCTATGGCTTCTGGTAAAACAGGCATAGACAGTGTTTGGCGCGCAAATGGACAGCCAATGGGGAGTCGAAGGAGCCTCATGAATATTAATTTTTGGATGGGCAGCTTGTTTTGACCAATGGGATGCTGCCATGATCCCCATAAATCCTGAGGTCAGAGACTGTTCAGTTCAGTTCGTCTGGAGCCCTTCCTGAGGGAGGGGGCTCAGGCCCTTGCTCCATGATGTTGCTGCAGAGAGTGGAGAGGGCCTGCCTGGGGGGGCTTGCACAGCTACCAGCCCAGAGGCCCTGCGTTTGCCATCTAATACCTGGAAGGAGCTGCTTCAGAATAAAGTACAATTAGCTGTTCAGAAGCCGGACAGTGGTTCAAGAGGTTCCCAAGAGCGGGGAATCCTGCTATGATCTTCGAAAGGTTCCCAAGAGAGGTGAAGCCTGCTGTGATCTTCGAGGGAAGGCGAACTGCCTAGAGACTTGTGCAGCCACCAATCCAGGAGGTGCTCTGCATTGCTCTGTGTTGATTTCCAAGGGTTGGAAGAACTGTGTCGACAGAATGAACGTGTCGTTTGCTGGCCAGAGTCAAGGAAATCATCTGGGAGTCTCCCAAGGGAAGGGATACTTGCCTCTGATGCCTGAAGAAAGTACGGAGGCCTACTTGGAGGCTCGTGGAGCCACATTTAGCCAAGGGAAGCCTAACTTTTGTATTCCTGTGCATGGAAAGTGAAGTGAGAAGGTTTGCTCTTCTGGTAAATCTGCACTTGTGTGGTGAGAAGATGTGTTCTTCTGTTTAAGTTTGAACCTGCAAGGTGAGGAGATTTCATTTTTCTGTTGTGTCTGAGCTTCTGAAGTGAGAAGATTCGTTCTTCTGTGCAAGTCTGAGTTCTGGAGGTGAGAAGATATGTCCCTGTCTTCTGTCTCAAGCCTGCACCTGAATGTCTGAGAGACTGTTTTCAACTAATGTCCTTTAGGAAACCCAGAGACTATGTCATAGAAACATAGACAGTGAACGGCAGAAAAAGACCAGAAGTCCATCCAGTCTGCCCAGTTTCCCTATAATCCCTGGAACCTACTGTTCCTTCAGGGTATTAACCCTCTGCGTCCTCTCTCCGTTCTCCTTCTTGGTCCTGTCGCCCCCGGTAACCACTATTCCCTTCATTATGTCCCAGCCCTGCTTGAATCCCCTGACTGTTTTTGCTCCCACCACTTAAGCCGACAGACTGTTCCAAGGTTCCACCACCCTTTCCGTAAAGTAGTACTTCCTCACATCTCTCCTGAACCTACCTCCTATTAATTTCCATTCATGTCCACGTGACCATGAATTGGTATTCAGGCTAAATAGTTCCTTGCAGTTCACTTTAAGTTCTTTAAGGAACCTGAAGGTCTCTCTCTCATAGCTCCCCCTCTCCCTTCTGGTCTCCAGTGAGTACATATTTAGTGCCTTGATGTGCTCCTCATAGGATCTGCCCTGCTGACCCTGAATCATTTTTGTTACTCTGCGCTGCACTGTCTCCAACCTGTCCTTATCCTTTTCGAGGTGAGGACTCCAGAACTGGGTGCAGTGTTATAGTTGAAGCCTCACCAGGAACTGTAGAGGGGAAGTATTACCTCTTTTCTTCTGCCATCAGTAACACTCCTGATACATCCTAGCATCCTGTTAGCCTCGCTATTGGCCTTGTTGTACTGACTTGATTGCTTAAGTGAGTTGCTAATGATAAATGAAAATTACATACTCACCGTAGTTCTTGATCTTCTTGGACAAGTCTTCATCATTTATTCATATTGCTGGGTTACAAGCCGGAGGGGCTGTGACCCTGCGGGAGCCAAAAATCTTCAGGAGGGCTGGCGCCAAGGTAGAATCGTGCATGCACAGCACTGACAGACTGGCTTGTGCTTGTGTATGCTACCTCTGCGTTGACCTGCCAGCCACCCCAGTACCTTTTTTAACAAGGAGGTGCAGTGTAATATAACCTAAGAAATACTTAACCTAACAAGAGCATAAGATGGCCAGATTGACCCGTATAACACCCTTCCCTTAGTTTGCACCAGCTCTCAGATTTTACTTCATGCAGATGACGCAGTGATCCTCACGAGCAAATCAGATCTCACAGTAGTCCAGGGGAACTTGTCTCATGATTTCTTAGCTGCCCATGATTGGTTTGGTAACAATGGACTAGTGTTAAACGATAAAAAACAATGAAATCAGTGGTATTTTTTAATTCTAGATGTAGATTAAGGAAGGGTACAATTGTCTCTGTGTGTCCTGCTTTGGGGAAAAAAATGGAACCGGTACAACAAATCAAATACCTGGCATCATAGTTGATGAAGGCATGACTTTTGAACCACATATCACCAGTATGATTAAAACTACTAATCGAAGACTGGGGTGCTGTACCGATTAAACTCACTTCTGGTTCCGTCCACCAGGAAACTTCTTGCTCAAAGCTTCCTTATGTCACTTGCTATTTTATTACTCAGGTGGAGAGGGGTTATTATCAAAAGTTAGAGTTTTATTGAATGAAATAGCGAGATTTCTACACAATTACCAGTAAGGACCCACCATTGTAGCTTGCTAAGATCAGCAGGCCTTTTGCTGCTTGATTTTTGTTATAAACTGCAGATCTTACTTAGAGAGTGCTCTTGCAGTAGATATTTACATATAGGACTAAGCCGCCAGGCATCAGGACCCCATGGAAAAATTTCTAGCTAGCAGTCTCTGGCAGGGGACCACCCCACAGCAGCTGACTATAAAGGAAGGTCCCCATGCCCGCCTTCAGTTTCTTTCCCGACGCCGGGTTTGTGAAAGCATCTCTGTGGGAAGAACAGCGCCTAGCCGCCATTTTCGGATGAGTATTTGCTCTTTTTTGCCAAATTTACCAGTTTTTCCTTCAGAATTGTTCCTAACTCCAGCTGTGTATGTTGTCCCGGACGTCCTCCGAATCGCATAAAAACAAGTGCGAGTCATGTGGATCCCAGCTCCTTCATAAGGATGGCCACTCTTTGTGTCTGTTCTGCCTAGGCCCAGACCACCGTGTGGAGTAGTGTGAACACTGCCACAAATTCAGTTCGGTCACCCGTAGGAGGAGACAGCAGTCCCTGGGAGCCCACATCCTAAAGAAAAAGATGGCCTCCATGGAAAAAGAATTGGAAAAAACTGAGGCAGGCGTCCACTTCTCCTGAAGGCCACCACAAGAGAAAGAGGGAGAAGGAGAAACACCGAGACCAGGATTCGTCATCCACAGCTCCCGCGACTTTGGCTGGAGTCGCAGCTCTCCAGGTATCTTCCCCTCCGGGGGATCGGCTCCCCGGACAGCCGCCTTGGTGGTTACCAAGCCTGCGTTGGCCTCCTCCGTCGGGGTCGTGCTTGGGCCCGCCGGGAGCCTCCAGGGCAAAGGAGGCCTCCGCTCCCGCTAAGGTCACTTCTTCCTCGTGGCCTACCGGTAAGAGTGGGTCCGATAAGTCTGGTTCCGGCTCCGCCACCACCCGCCTGGACAAGGACAAACGTCCAGACAGCGAACTCACGCAAGGCACTGAACATGCACCTGACGTACAGGAGTCGCCACAGCGAACTCCAGTTTCGTTGCCCTCTGAGGCCCCTCCGTTCCCCCAGACTCCACTCGTGGATTCTGCTGCTGGAGTCGAGGGAGACCGGACGCTGCCGTCGGGGGTGCCCCCCCCTTGCCAGAACCTCAGACGCCGGACTTGACATCAGTGAACCCGACATCACCCACCGGTATACCAGTTCCTGATGACAGACCTGCCCCACCATCAGGTCCTGCAGGGCCCTCCTTCTCGGACCCTCCTCCCATGGGTGGTCCTACCCCGGGCCTTACACCTTCTGGGCTGACACTGGAACAGTCTGGTCCACGTACTGGACCGATGCCAGGTCCTTCTGCTCTGTCAGAACCCCTGGTGCGAGGATACCAGACACCGCAATACCCGACGCCACAGTATCCCACACCTCAGTACCTGACGCTGCATTACCCGGCACAGCAGTAGCTGATGCCTCAATACCAGACGCCAGGCCTCCCGCCATCAGGTTATGGGTGCCCTTTTTACAGGTTTCCCAGTTACCCATATCTGAGTTCCCCTCCTCCCCCACAACCTCAAGTGGACCTGAAGGAGTTTCTGGCCTCCTGGTGGGCTGAGGCTAAGTCCCAACTCACTAAGGAGGCGGAGAATCGTCTGCCGACTCCCGGCCCCTACACCAGAGCCCCTACATCAGCGACAGGAGACTCCTTCACCTTTACCTGATGCCAGGGCATAACCCTCTGGCTGTCGGATCAGGGAGGATATGCACCCCAGGGGTACCCCCAGAGGGGTTGATCCCCGACCCAATAAGGAGGACTCTTCCTCTTCCGAGCCTTCAGATTCTGATATGGATTATGATCCCTCTGACCCTGTAGATGAGCCACATACTCCAGAGAACCCCAGGCCTAAGGACTCTCCGAAGTCTCCTCTGGAGGGCCCTTCTTTTCTGGAAC
The DNA here is from genome assembly GCA_016271365.2 of Neoceratodus forsteri. Classification (NCBI taxonomy): domain Eukaryota; kingdom Metazoa; phylum Chordata; order Ceratodontiformes; family Ceratodontidae; genus Neoceratodus; species Neoceratodus forsteri. The sequence goes on along the minus strand of CM057458.1, from coordinate 165,987,253 downwards.
TGCTGAAACAAATCCAGGCTGCTTATGAGTGGCAATCAGTGGAGCCAGATCCACAATGGAAAAATTAGCCGTTCACCTATATCTTCCAGAAACCTCCTACACTGATTCCCTCCCGGATAGAACCCCATGCAGATCTTGTTTCACTATTTGGAAGCAACCTTCTCATTAGCCCCTCTTCCCTGCAAGGCAGATAGGTTGTATCAGGCTCCAGAGGGAAAAGACTTTCTCAGACTTCACCCTAACTCAAATTCGGTCGTGATTACATAGAAACATAGAATTTGACGGCAGATAAGGACCGCTTGGCCCACCCAGTCTGCCCATTTCCCTACCTAGTGGATAAGCTGCAGATCCTAGTTAACCAGCAGCCTACTTCTTTCTACCCCAACCCCCTAGAACTGCCTTACGGCTGTCCCATGCATGCTTGAATTCATCCACTGTTTTTGACTCCACAGCCTCCTCCGGAAGGCCGTTCCATGCATCCACAACCCTCTCTGTGAAAAATACTCTACATTACCTCTGAGCCGCGCCCCATCTTCAAATTGTGCCTCTTCTTCTTGCACACACTTTTTGAAAGATGCTATCCTCTTGGACTTTGTTGATTCCCTTGAGGTACTTGGAAAGTTTCTGTCGTGTCCTCCCTCTCCCTCCTTTCCTCGAGGCTATACATATTAAGCTCCTTTAGTCTCTTTTCATATGTCTTCTGGTGCAGACCCTGCACCATTTTAGTTGCCCTCATCTGGACAGCTTCCATCTTGTCTATGTCCTTGCTGAGACTGGGTCTCCAGAACTGCACACAGTACTCCAGATGGGGTCTCACCAGCTGTCTGTACAGAGGGATAACAACTTCCTGTTTTCTACTAGTGATGCCTCTCCCTATGCATCCCAGTATCCCCCCAGCCCTCCTTACTGCCCTCTCACATTGCTTGCCCACCTTTAAGTCATCTGATATGACTACCCCCAGGTCCCTTTCCATTTTTGTTGTTGTTAGTATCTCACTGCCCATTCAAACAACATGAAGTCTTGCTATATTATAGACATTAGCAGTTTGATCCAGCTCTAGAACTGCCCCGGAGTGAAATGGTTAAAACCATTCCAAAATAGAATTTTGGCACGAGAGCAGCTCTATCTGTGTCATTTCAAACTTGAACTGTCAGATTCTTTACTCCCCTCAGTGAACAGTCGCTCGGAGATTTCTCCTTCTGCTCGGTTCATTTCTCGGTTTAAAAGTGTTTTCTCGTTGGATTTAACTGAGAATAGTTTTATTTTAACCGCAAAACCGTTCGTTCAAGCTCTATCTGTGGTAACCGTGGCAAATGAAGGTTTTGTCTGTGTGGAATTTGTAAGTTATCGGTTCGGTTTTGAACCGATCAGTGGCTTTAAAACTCATTTAAAACTAAAAGTTACTATTTTAGAGTCACGGTTCCGGTTCTGATCGGTTCTAAAAGCAGTTTATTACGTTTTTCCAATACCAGTGATACGGTTAGGAACCGATAGGGTGTCTTGCCTGGCACTGCCGTTAAAAGGGCAAGTTTTTGGTTAGGCTGGCATTATGTCTGAGAAACCCAAAAGAAAAACCGGGCCCACTGGGTTTCAACACTGTGATGTTGTGGGGAAGTCTTTGCCAAGGCTGACCCACACACCACATGTGTTTATTGTCTGGGGTTTGACCACCTCCAGTCAGACTGCCAGGTATGTAAGAATTTCCCTGCAGCCACCCTGGAAAAAAGATTGGGCAGGCTCAGGGAACGAGAGGCCAAAAAGTCCGCTGACCCGGATGGCCAGCCCGGTCTGGTGCCAGCCGAACCAGAGGAGTGCCCTCTGACCAGGGCCAGACTTCCTCGGCAAAGAAAAGCTGGTTCTGAGGAACCAATTCCAGTAAAGAAAACAAGAAAATCAGCAGGTCTGGAGTCCAAAATTCCTTCTCCAACTGCTGCAGAGATAGCAAAAGCCATACAAATTGTCCAGTCACTGTTCAGGGTCCGTCCGAACCACCACTATCTGGTAAAAGGTCGGTTCGTCGGTCCCAGTGGTTCAGGATTATGATATTGAGGAATTTTATGAACCAGAGGAGGGGAGGAGGATTATGAACAGTATGAATGTGGCTGGGAAGGTCTGGTGTGCCCATTGAACGGACATCTCCCCAAACAGACCTTTAGAATCTCCCCTATGCTGTCTGAGTCCCCATCTCATTTTATGTTTTACAAAAAGTTGCTGAAACCTCCAGCTTCCTTTAGAAGAGGCTGTGGATGAGCAAGAGGAGCCTGATTTTGTAGAAATGATGGATATTCCAGAGTCTAGGAGATTGTCTATTCCTTTACATAAGTTTTTAGAAACAAACAATTAAAATTTTAAAAGCTCCTAATTCCGTGCCTCCTGTAGATAAAAGATGGACAGAAGGTATACATTGTCAGGCCCTGATACAGAATTCCTTTCTCAGCAATGCAGTCATGTTGAGTAGTTCAGGCTGCTGCCTGTGATAAAGCTAATATTCCTTGGCTTCACATCCTCCTGACAAGGATTCCAGGAAGATTGATGCCATGGCAAAACAGTATATGGCAGCCTCTCTGGGACTCAGGCAAGCAAATTATATGGCTTATGTAGCTAGGTATCAGAAATCTAGATGGGATACTGTTGTGCAATTGGCCAGCAGGCCCATGGCCAGCTGGCTAGTGAACTAGAACAGGTGGCTGCTGATGGCATTGAAGCCTCTAAGGTTCAGTTTCACGCTGCTGTGGATGTTAATGATGTTTCTCTAGGGTCATGGCCACATCTGTAGCTTTTCGTGAGGTTGGCCTGGCTCAGGTGTACTAGTTTGTCACAGGATACCCAGACTAAGGCTATGGATTTTCCTGTGGTGGGAAATTCTCTGTTTGGAGAGCAGACAGAGAATTACATGAAGAAGATGGATGAATATAGGACTACTTACAAGAGTGCCCAGGCTAAGGAACGGCATGCCACTCCTCAAAGGCATGCCCCCAGGGGTAGGGGTACTCCTTTTCACAGGCCTTTCTACCAGACTCAGGCCTCCTCTGCCTATGCTCAGAGGGGCTTCTTCAGAGGCAGGGGCAGACGAGGGGTGGGCAGATCTGCTCCCACCCCCCAGCCTAAAGCTCCTGCGAAACAGGCACCCTGATGGGGTGCCCATGGCTGATTCTCCTGTACCAGTGGGGGGCAGGCTGGCTTACTTCAGTCAGAATTGGGCTTCTTTAACCTCAGACAAGTGGGTTCTGGAAGTAGTAAGCCAGGGTCTGGTTCTCCAGCTTCAAAAGTTTCCCAAGTTGAGAAGCAGACTTTTCTACCTGCAAGTGCTTCAGAGACCCTCGCTCTGGAAACAGAGGTCTCATCCCTGTTAGCTCTCAGAGCAGTAGAAAGGGTTCCTCCTCTGCATCAGGGCAGGGGTCTGTATTCCAGATACTTCCTTACCCCAAAAAAGACAGGAGAATGGCGGCCCATCTTAGATCTCAGATATCTGAACAAGCATCTTTTGAAACCAAAGTTCAAAGTGGTAACTCTGGCAATGATTTTACCTTCCCTAAGGCCAGGGACTGGCTAGCCTCCCTGGACCTCAAGGATGCCTATTTCCATGTCCTAACTCAGAAAACCCATCGAAAGTACCTCAGATTCGAACTGCCCTCAGGTCATTACCAGTTCAGAGCAATGCCTTCGCCTTACCTCTGCTCCAAGGGTATTCACAAAGTGTCTAGCAGTGGCAGTGGCCCACTTAAGGAGGCAGAGGATTGCTGTTTTTCCCTATCTAGACAACTGGCTCATTGTAGGCCAGTCCCCAGAACAGGTAAATCTCACCTGCAGGTCACCCAGCAGCTTCTCACCTCCCTGGGTTTTCTGCTAAACCTACCAAAGTCGGTTCTGGAACCAGTCCAGGTACTCACCTTTATAGGGGCAGAATTGGACACAGCTAGCCAGAGCCTTTCTTCCCTAGAAAGGGTAAGGAATTTAGTGGCTCTGGCCTCTTCCTTCACTCTGCAGGTCTCTCACCAGCAAGACACTTTCTGCAGCTCCTGGGACACATGGCTGCATCCACAGCTGTTGTGCAGGGAGCCAGATTTCAGATGAGAGACATTCAGTTTCACTTGAGAACCTTTTGGTCTCAGAGAAGAGACCTCTTTCCAAGTTGGTCCCAGTGACTAACCTTGATCCTAGCTCTCCAGTGGTGGCAGGATCAGAGCAATTAAGAGCGGGGTCCCTTTCATTTCCCCTTCTCTGACTTGACTCTCACTACAGATGCTTCCCTTCTGGGTTGGGAGGCCACATGGGCGACCTTTCCACTCAGGAGTTTGTCTCAGGAATCTCTTCTGCTCCACATCAATTTGCTGGAACTCAGAGCTGTCTTTTAGCTCTTCAGCTTTTCTGCATCTGTCCACGACAAGGTGATACAAGTCAGAACAGACAACACCACAACAATGTGGTATATCAACAAACGGGGGCACTCGGTCTTCGGCCTTGTGCACCGAGGCAATGAAGTTGTGGTCTCTGGCCTATTCCCTGAACACTTCCCTCATAGCAGTTCATCTTCCAGGGAAGGACGGTGTCCTAGCGGATGCCCTCAGCAGGATTTCCCAGGGCCATCACGAATGGTCCCTGGATCCTCAAGTGCTGGGGATAGTTTTTGCCAGGTGGGGCATCCCTCAGATAGATCTTTTTGCAGCCCCAGACAATAACAAACTTCCTCTGTTCTGTTGCAGGCCTCCAGTGCTGGGCTCAGTTCCCTGGATGCCCTTCTTCTGGATTGGGAGGGAAAGTTCCTCTATGCTTCCCCCCCTTTCCTCTCCTATTCAAAGTACTAGTCAAAATCAGATCTCAGCCTTGCAGGGTGATTCTGATTGCCCAGGATTGGGCCAGGCAGCCCTGGTACCCACTCCTTCTGTCTCTGACAGTCCATCTTCCCCTGTGCCTCCCCAGGAATCACAATCTGTTGACTTGTGCCCAGGGAAGGGTTTGGTATCCGGACCTCAAATCCCTCAACCTCAAGGCCTGGCTCTTGAGGAGTTAGAGTTGCTGATTTACACCTCTCCAGGGTGTTCTTGAGATCCTGAAGGCTTCCAGAAAGCCTTCCACTAGGGCTACTTATAGTTCTAAATGGAAAAGGTTTTCCATTTGGTGTGCTGGGAAAAATATTTCCCAGAATCTGCTGAATTGCCCATTTTGTTAGATTACATGGTACATCTTAATTCCTTGGGTCTCAGACCAGCTACCCTGAGAGTTCATTTGGCAGCTGTGTCTGCTTTTGTGTCAGCAGGAAAGTCATCCCTCTTTCCTCTCATCCTGTGTTTTCCAAGTTTTTAGGGATTACTCCATACTAATCCTCCCTTTCAGGAACCGCCCTGCTTGGGACCTTAATGTTTGTATTGCCCAGTTAATGCAACCCCCTTTTGAACCTGTGTCTTCTGCAGAGCTTAAGTACCTAACTTGGAAAACTGTTTTTCTAGTGGCTATCACTTCTGCCAGACGCATAAGTGAATTGCAAGCCTTGTCAGTGGAGACTGACTTTATTTCTTTCCACAGGGATAAGGTAGTCCTTAGGACTAATAGGAAGTTTTTGCCTAAGGTGGTTTCAGATTTCCATCTTAATCAATCTATCTCCCTTCCAGTATTTTTCACTGATCACTCCTCTTCGGGTGAGAGGAGGTTGCACAACCTGGATGTTAAGAGGCTCTTGGTTATTATATAGGCGTACCAAAGGTCTGAGGTTCGAATCCTCAACTTTTCCTTACCTATGGTGAAGTTGGGAAGGCAAACCTGCCACTAAGAAATCAATAGCTAGGTGGATTGTCTCTTGTATCCAATTTTGTTATCAGAAAGTGGGCAGAGCCCCCGGTTTGAGGGCTCATTCTACCAGGCGTACAACTGCGTCTCTAACTGCTGCCAGAGATGTCCCTTTATTAGAGATTTGCCAGGCTGCTACTTGGAAAATGGTACACACTTTTACCAAGCATTACTCCCTGGATGTCCAGGCCAGGAGAGATGCTCGGTTTGGCACAGCTGTTCTTCAGAGCCTATTCCCTAAGTAGGTTCTGCCCCTCCTCCATGGAGGTACTGCTGTGTATTCTGCTAATGTCTATAATATAGCAAGACTTCATGTTGTTTGAAGAAAAATTACTCACCTTAGTAATGTTGTTTCTTCTAATGGAGTCTTATATATTATATTCAGTGCAAATAATGCACCTGGGAAACAAGAACCCAGGGAAGAATACACAATGGGTGGGGAGGTAGTAACAACAACAAAACAGGAAAGGACTTGGGGTAATCATATCAGATGACCTTAAGGTTAGCAAGCAATGTGAGAAGGCATGTAGGGAGGCGGAGTATACTGGGATGTATAGGGAGAGGCATCAGCAGCAGAAAACAGGAAGTTGTTATCCCTCTGTACAGACAGTTGGTGAGACCCCATCTGGAATACTGTGTCCAGTTCTGAGACCCCATCTCCACAAGGACATAGACAGGATAGAGGCAGTCCAGAGGAGGGCAACTAAATGGTGCAGGGTCTGCAAGAGAAGCTGTATGAGGAGAGACTAAAGGAGCTTAATATGTATACCCTTGAGGAAAGAAGGGAGAGGGGACATGATAGAAACTTTCAAGTACCTCAAAGGAATCAACAAAATCCAAGAGGGTAGCATCTTTCAGAAAAAGAGACTTGCAAGAACAAAGGGACACAATTTAAAGATAGAAGGAGGGTGGTTCAGGGGCAATGTGAGGAAGTATTATTTCACAGAGAGGTAGTGGATGCATGGAACAGCCTTCCTGAGGAAGTTGGGGTCTAAAACTGTGGGAGAATTCAAGAATGCATGGGACAGACATAAGGCAATTCTTGTGGGGGGCAGGAAGATATAGGCTGTTGGTTAACTAGGATCTACGGCCTATCCTGTAGGTAGGGAAATGGGCAGACTAGATGGGCCTAGCGGTCCTTATCTGCCGTCAAAGTCTATGTTTCTATGTTTCTATATAGACCTCCCCCCCAACCTGCCCCTCTCAGAACCTCTACTTGGTGGGGTGCGGGCAACTTAGTGTGGGCACTACTTATCTCCTTTTAGCATTTTGTCCCCTTTGGGACTTTGGGGGTGTGTATGTGAACGCATGTGTGTGTTTTATTATACTTATGTTCCATTTTCATATTATTAGAATGGTGTTAGTATTTCTGGTCCCCTGACTTGAGTCTTGGGTGTTGGGACCATCAATGGTGGTTATTATTTAGGTAGCCATTTGGCTAGTGTAGGTTACAGCTTCCACACAGACCTTAGTGAGTTTGGCTCGTAAAGATCTGACAGTTCAAGTTTGAAATGACACAGATAGAGCTGCTCTCGTGCCAAAATTCTATTTTGGAATGGTTTTAACCATTTCACTCCGGGGCAGTTCTAGAGCTGGATCAAACTGCTAATGTCTATAATATAGCAAGACTCCATTAGAAGAAACAACATTACTAAGGTGAGTAATTTTTTCTTGTGTACTCTTCCCCTGGGTTTTTGTTTCCTCAGGTGCATTACCTTGCACTTCTTAGCATTAAATCTAAGCTGCCATACATTTAACCATTCCTCTAACCTTGCCAAGTCCCTTCTCATCCTTTCCACCCCACCTTGTGCATCAACTCTGTTGCAGATCTTTGTGTCATCTGCAAAAGACATACTTTTCCTTCCAGTCCTTCTGCAGTGTTAGCAATAAAGACATTGAAGAGGACCGTCCCTATCCTGAACCCCATGCACCCTAATTAGTACCCCCCCTTTCTTCAGAGTGGACTCCATTTACTATTACCCTCTGTGTCCTGTTGTCCAGCCAATTGTTTATCCAGGCTATCATCTTGGGACCCACTCCCAGGCTGGCTAACTTGTATATTAATCTTTTGTGTGGGACTGAGTCAAACGCCGTGCTAAAGTCTAGGTAGGCCATGTCCACAGCCCCTCCCTGATCTACTACTTTGGTCACCCGGTCAAAGAAATGTATTAGATTCATCTGGCATGACCTTCCCGCTGTGAATCCATGCTGCCTTGGGTCCTGTGCCCCTCTGGCCTCTAGGTACTCGACAGTTCTTTCCTTCAGAAGTGATTCCATCATTTTCCCTATCACTGAGGTTAAACTAACAGGTCTGTGGTTTCCTGCTTCTGCCCTGCTCCCACTTCTGTGAAGGGGAATCACATCTGCCCTCCTGTAGTCCTCAGGTACCACCCCATCCTCCCATGATTTGTTAAAGAGGGTAGTCAGTGGTGTCACTAGTTCTAACCTTATTGCTCATGACTGAACTGCCCATCCTAAGCACCTTAGTTCATCTCCCCCGACAAGGAATCTAGACTTCTGGACCAATACGGTAAGAAGATGTATGTATCTTCTACCCTGTATTTGAGAGCCCTGAACTATGTTGGACACATAGGAGACTTCCAGAAGTCGATTCTGAGCCAGGTGGAATCCAAACTGGACTGTCTCCCAGATTCTCAAACAAAACAAGAATTGGGAGACCTGGTCCGCTCTGCTCATTCCACCTGTAGGCACATGTTATGTGCCACTTATGATGCGGTGGACACTGCAGGCAGAAGCTTGGCTTTCGCCGTAGGTTTGTGGCGACATGCCTGGCTCCATGTGTCAGGTTTGGCCCCTGAAGTTCAGACGGCCATACATGATGCCCCTTTCAGGGGATCAGTCTTGTTCAGAGGTGATGTCAAGGACATTATCACCGAACTGCAAAGAAGGGTTTAGCATTGAAGTCAGTTCAGACTATGTATAAGTCCTCTCAGGGTCAGAAGTGGCTCTTTCGGCACCAAAATCGCCTAAGACAAAAACACACGCAGGCCAAGTGTGCTAACAAATGCAGAGCTGCATCAGCAGCGAAAGCTCCTCCGAGCAAAAAGACTCTCGGAGCCCCAGCCACTGCTCTGCCCTCAGCATCCTGACTCCCTGCCTCTCCCTCTTCCTCTGGCGCCTCCAGAGGAACCAGTAGGGGGGAGATTTTCCTCCCATCTGCCAGGCTGGGAGAGAATAACACACGATGCATGGGTGCTTCAGTTGGTGTCAGCAGGACAAATAGAGTTCACCCAGAAACCACCCCACAGACCACCGCCTCTGTTGTTGTATTCCCCTCTCCATCTTCCATCGGTACTCAAAGAGATTAGCTCCCTTCTTCAAAAGGCAGCGATAGAACCTGTCCCCTCCCCCTTTTAGTGGATGGGTTACTATTCTCACTGCTTCCTAGTACCAAAGAAGACCAGAGACCTCAGACCCATCTTGGATCTCAGCTCTCTGAATGAATATGTGATGTATAAAAGGTTCAGAATGCTCTCTCTGCAGAGACTTCTTCCCCTGCTTCAGCTGGGATTGTGGCTATACGCTCTGTATATGCAGGACGTGTACCTACATATCCCCATACGCCCTTCCCACCGCAAATACCTCCGTTTTTGTTTTCAGGGACACACTGCCAGTTCCAGGCCCTCCCATTTGGCCTTACCTCGGCCCCCCCAAGTATTCACCAAATGCATGACTGTAGTGGCAGCCTTTCTGCGTACCCAGGGAGTACAAGTCTACCCATATCTAGACGACTGGCTTTTGGCAACACCGTCCAGGGAGGACCTCCAATGATCCCTTTTCATCACCCTGGAGGTTTTTACCAGCCTGGGTATCACGGTTAATATGCCAAGTCCCATCTGGCCCCTTGTCAACGGCTGCAGTTCATGGGGCAGTATTGGATACGACACTAGGCAAGGCATTCTTGCTCCCAGATAGAGACAAGACTCTCCTAAACCAAGCTCGCCTCCTGTCCTGCTTCAGACAGATTGGAGCCAGGAAGGTTCTTCATCTTCTCAGGCTCATGGCGGCAGCCATTCCAGCTGTCCCTCTGGCGCAGCTCCACATGAGTCTCCCAATGGACCCTTTGGTCCCAATGGGATCAGTCTCAGGATGACTTGGATCACAAGGTCCTAATCTCGGACCCGATGATCAGGGACTTGCAATGGTGGACGGTTCAGGAGAATCTCAGTTTGGGGGTCCCCTTCTGCACCAATCCTTCCACCTAGACTCTGATGACAGATGCATCTGGAGTGGGCTGGGTTGCCCACCTAGGATCTCACAAGACTCAGAGCAACTGGTCTCACTTCGAGAAGAAATTACACATCAGTGTTCTCGAGCTGAGGGCAGTTCTGTATGCCCTGCAGGCTCTCTTCCCCATCATTCTTCCCGGTCATCTTCAGGTTCAATCAGACAACATGTGCGTCATCTGGTACCTCAACAAACATGGAGGAACTCATTCCTATCCCCTGTGCCAGGAAGCAATGAGAGTTTGGTACTGGGCATCCCAGCATAACCTCCACCTCACGGCAGTTCATGTACCAGGAATGGACAACACTCTAGCAGACACTCTAAATCACTTGTCAGTTAAGTCCCATGAGTGGGAACTCAAACAGGATGTCACAAATGACGTCTTCAAGCAGTGGGGGATTCCTCAGGTGGACCTTTTCGCCTCCCCCGACAACACCAAACTTCCCGCCTTTTGCTCGCTCGCTCCAGGGCAAGACATTTTTTGGAGGGACGCGCTGTCTCTGTGTTGGAAGGACAGATTCGTCTACGCCTCCCCCAAATTCCCTTGATTCAGAGAGTGCTGAACAAACTTCGGATAGAAGGGTTCACATGATTCTCATCGCTCCTTTTTGGCCAAGGCAAGTTTGGTTCTGTCTTCTGCAAGAGTTTTCCAAGGAACCTCCTCTTCCTCTGCCTCCATCGCAGGATTTCCAATCACTCCACCTTCTTGTGTGGCTCCTGCAGATGTAGCCACAGCTCGCTTTGGTGTCTTGCCTCTTGTGGTGGACATTTAGTTGGAGGCCAGAAAGCCTTCCACCAGATCAACCTGCGCAATGAAGTGGAAGCGATTTTCTATTTGGGCTGGTTCCAAGGACTTGGAGGCTTTTTCCTGTCCTGCAAATAAAATCCTGGATTACCTGAGGCACCTCTATATGGGCCGTAGCTACTCCTCTTTTAAGGTGCATATGGTAGCCATCTCGGCTTACCACATCCCTTTAGGGGACAGGACAGTTGCTCAACTGGAAGTCTCTAAGGCCTTCCTTAAAGAGGTTCTCCATTTAAGACCCCCCATCCATAATCCTGCCCCCCCCATGGGATCTCAATTTTATTTTAGAGAAACTCACACTGCCTCCCTTCGAACCGGCAGCGGAGGCAGACTTAAAATTCCTCTCCTGGAAGACACTTTTTCTAGTGGCCATCACCTCCACTCAGAGGATTTCCGAGCTTCAAGCCCTGATGTGTAAGATCCCTTATTTGATTTTTCCACAGGGAACGGGTGGCCATGTGTACCAACCCTAAGTTTCTTCCCAAAGTAGTGGCTGAATCCACACTGAATCAATCCATTGAGCTCACGGTCTTTTTTCCATAGCACTCAAATCATGGAGAGTACCTCCTGCATACGCTAGATGCACACAGGATTCTGAGATACTACACTGACAGAAGCAAGGATCTCAGAAAAACAGATCAACTCTTCGTTTCATTCGCACACAAAAGAGAAGGCAATGCTATCTCTAAGCAACGCCTCTCCAAGTGGTTAGCGAATTGCATCACTTTCTGTTATGACAAGTACAACAAGACCCTTCCGGGTCAAGTCAGAGGTCATTCCATGAGAGGAGTAGCCGCCTCTTCTGCTCGTTTCAGGAATGTGTCAGCAGCAGAAATCTGTGCAGCCGCTACTTGGACTTCTGTCCATAACTTCACAAAACATTACAGTTTGAATGTTGCCTCTTGCCGTAGAGCAGGCTTTGGATTGGCTGTCCTGCAGGGATTTCTGTCCTGAATCCTTTTTCAGCCTTTTCCATCATTCTGTGGATGATGACTCCTCCCTTTCTTTTTTGTTCCAGACTGCTTGGGACTCAGTCCTATATGTAAATACATACTGCAAGAGCCCTCTCTTGTAGTAGGTATTTCCTCCCTTCCCTCCGTCCTCCTGAGTTTTTTTCTTTTCTTCTATGGGGGCATATCCTCTTCTCTCCTGTCATGCTTTTTAGGCCTCTGGCGGGAAAGAACTGGAAGGCGGGCATGGGGGGGCCGCCCCTTTATACTGACGTAGGCTGATGCCGGTCAACTGACGTGGGAGCGGTCCCCCGCCAGAGACTGCTAGCTAGAAATTTTTCTGTGGGGTCCTGACGCGTGGCGGCTTAGTCCTATATGTAAATACCTACTGCAAGAGCCTCTCTCGAAGATCTACTGTTACGGTAAGTTCTTACATAACTGTTCTTTAGGATTACTAGCTAAGAAAGTAACAATGAATAAGGCTCCTATTTCATTAACGTCTGAATTTAAAAAGCATGTTAGTATTGTTTCTAGTAGGCTGCCTGATGATAAATTCTTTACTATACTGTGACAGGGTTGAATAAGGCCCTGTCACATTTGTTATGCAGAAAGAGTTTAAACGCAAGGGTATGTTCTATCCTCTCCTTTTCTGTCCCTTCTCTGACTGGTTGTGCAACCAAATTTTCATCTGAGGCCTAGGAACTGATCACTCCTCCGGTTTCGCAATTCTTCGCCTCTTGTTGTCTCTCTGCTTTCCCTTGCTATTTCTGTCTTTTCTCCTCCCTTGTATATCTGCAGTTATAAAAACATGTGAATTTTTGTGTAAAACTGTATGTGATATTGGGATCCCTTTGTTTAAAAATGTATAAAGTTATACTGTTGAAATGATTGCAAAAAGCTATTTGGAACTCAAGGGGTTAAACAGATGCTGGTGTACAAACTGTGCAGAGCTGTCAACAAGAGGCCAGTTCTAGGTCATTGTGTTATTTTTGCTGTACCTGCAAGAACATTGGAAACTTACAAGAATATTGTGTGAGAAGCATGCTGTTTTCTTAACGAGTTTCCCAGCACAGACTTATAAAAAGAGCAGCATTGCTTTCGCAAGAGAGAGACAGAGACTGAGATTTGAAATTGAGAAGAAAAAACTCAGAAGGACTCTGTTGTGTACTGCCATTGTAAATAGCTATGCTGAACAATTTTTATTTTTTTTTATTTTGCTGTTAATAATAAAATGCTATTTGCAAATTTTTAATTTGCTCCTGGTTTTCCTTTTCTTCCTGACCTATGCCTCAACAACAGATGGTGTCAGCTTAAGAGGGATTTACGCCATGCATACTCTAGGCCAGTTTTGTGCGTGGGCACTAGACCTGGTACCAGGGAAGCACAGAAGAAAGGTGTGGATTCTGCAGCAGCTAGCACCGGTTATGGAAAAAGATCAGGCAGTGACAGAACCTGAAAACCGGACTGCCTTTTTCAAATGGTGGGCTATACAACAAAAAGAGATGGAGAAACAGAGAAGAGAGGAGATGCAGCAGAGAGAAAAAGTGATTCAATGTTTAGAGGCACAGAGAAAATAAAAAATGCAACAGCTCGAGAAGCAGAGAAAAGAAGAGATGCAGTGACAGGAGCTGCAAAGAAGAGGAGAGATGCAGCGATGGCTGGATGCCTTGCAAGCTATCAAAGCTGGAGGTTCTGGCACAGGTCCAGTGGAGCAACAAAACACCAACAGCTTGAAAGATGCTACAAAGTTGTGTCCCTCAGATGATATTGAAACATACCTGACAACTTTTGCTTTGCTCCCTTGTCTCCCAAAGCAACATTGAAACTATTATCCTTGGGGATTTAAATATGGATTGGCTATCACACAAATCCAACAACCTCAGAGACCTTTGTGACAAACTCTGCCTGGTCCAACTCATTGCCAAACCTATAAGGACCAACTCTAAAAACTGTGCAAATAGCTCAATTTTAGACGTAATCATGGCAAACCACCCTCATAAAATTTTGCGTACCACCGTGTTTCACAATGACCTAAGCAACCATGGGATAGTGGCATGCCTAAGAGCGCATAAAGTGATCTCATTTGTGCCCAGACTCGTCACGAAGCACTCATTCTGTAAGTTCAGTCCTAACCACTATCTGCATGACTTAAGCAGTCTACACTGGCACAGCCTCCATCTATCGTGGTCTATCGATGAAGCTGTCGAGATATTTTACAACCAGTTAACGCGGATGTCAAATAAGCATGCCCCCTTCTACAAACCAGAGTTCGTAAGTCATCCAAACCCTGGTTCACGCCTGCCCTTTAAGCGGCACTTTTTAGCTGCGATAAGCTCTGGGCCTGAGCAAGGCACACTAAGTCCCCATATGACTGGAATTCCTTTTGTGCAGCAAGGAACGCATGGCGTTAAACTTGTACGCACTGCCGAATCCAACTTCTATACTGCACCCTTAAAACAAGCCAAAGGAAATCCTGCCATAACGTGGCAGACCATTAAGGCTATTGAGGGTTGGAAATCTGCTCCCTCCATTCCTGCCCAAATCCATACTAATGAAGTCTCAATCGAAGAACCCTCACGAATTGTAGAAGAGCTGAATGCCCACTTTTCCACTGCAGGGCTTGCTTTTGGCTCTTCTTCCTGTGTTGGGTTAAGCAGTCCCCTGCCTGATTCCAGTACTTCCCCCATCCCCTCCTCACCACACCCTTTCCACCTCAGGCCTGTCTCCTTCAAGGAAGTGGAAGACCATCTAATAAAATTGGATACAAGAAAAGAGTGGTGGTGCTGATGGAATTGAGACATTTTTCCTTAAACTGGGACATCACTATCTTGCAGCCCCTATACTCCATATCTTCAATTTGTTGTTAACCTCTGCAAGTGTACCATCTTGGAAATCTGCCCATGTTCTTCTACTGTTCAGATATGGAGATCCCTGGGATGTAAATAATCATAAGCCTATTTCAATCCTTCCTATCCTTTCCAAAGCCCTTGAACGATTAGTCTTCACCCAGCTGATAGAGTACCTCGAAAAATACTCCCTGATCAATTAGGATTCAGGAAAAACCACAGTACTGTTTCCACGCTTGCCAAAGTCACTAATGACTGGATTACTGCTCATGATGCCAAACTAGTCACTGGCGCCATCTTCCTTGACCTTTAGTAAGGCATTGGATACTGTGGAGCACAATCTCATCCTGCACAGCGTCAAAAACTTGGGAGTCTCGGCAACGTCAGTACAGTGGTTTGCAGCTATCTCTCTGGTCGTGTCCAAAACGTCGAGGCTGATGGCCTGCTCTCCACTCCCTTGCCTGTCTCATGGGGTGCCCCACAGGGATCCATCTTAGGCCCCATCCTCTTTTCTATATATACATCAATACCCTTAATTCTAAAATTGCCATCTACAAGCTACACTTCTTTGCTGACAATACAGTCCTATATATCTCTAAACCGACGCTGCCCGAAGCCTGTAAGGAACTTCAAGACGACTTCATCGAACTGGAACCAAAACCTCGTCAATGTCAATCTGCTGCTAAATGCAAAAAAAAAAAAAACTATGTTCTTCAACCCTAGCAATCTCCCCCATCTCTGGTACATTCTAAACAAGCTAGTCCTATTGTCACCATCTTAGGCGAACCTGTGGACGTGGTAGATAAATTTAAATACCTTGGTATATGACTTGACAATAAACGTACCTTTAACGATCACATCAACAATCTTATTAGCAAGTTAAAAGCAAGACTTGGGTTCATTTTCCGAATCAAGTCCCTATTTCCATCAGACGCTAGAGTTAAGCTTGTACAAGCCACGTTTCCACTTCTCCTTGATTGTGGCGACATTCTTTATGGCTGCACCTCCACTTCCAACTTGCATAAATTGGACATCTTGTACCACCAGGCCCTGCGTTTTATCACAAAGACCCCTTCTTGAACCCATCACTGCGACTTATATACTTCAGTAGGCTGGACCTCCTTAGCAACAAGACGTCTCTCCCACCTAGGTACATGAACACCAAAAATTCTGTTAAACTCCCAGGTTACATATCCTCCCTTATCTACATCTCCCACAGCACTTACTCCCTGAGGAAGTCAGAATTCATTCTCCTTGATATTCCTAAAATACGCACAAACTTTGGCAAACGGCCATCTCCTATTCCCTACCTGTCGCCTGGAATCACCTTCAATCCATCCTCAAACTTACCAGCGTTGTCGCGACTAACTTTTATAATGCCCTAACGGCTAGTAAGCTTAAAACCATATGTAACTGCCATTAACACTCTCCCAGCTACTGCTCTTCTCCTACGGCCTGATCCCAGTCTCTCCCTACACCTTTCTAACTTGCTCCCTCCCTGTTTCCTTTATCCTGTATATCCCCCCTCCACCCTCTATTACACCGATCCCCTCATTACTGTCTCTCTCTAGCCTCATCAATTCTTTATGTTAAAACCTGCCTTCTCCACGACTGACCTACTTCCTACTTACTTTCCCTATTTCCTCTTCTCACCCCTCACCCTTATCTGCGCCACTGCACTCACATACTGTATGCACTTAGCTTGCCATGTTCACTATACCCTTACCATGTATCATACCAAGTTGTTGCATATACCAGAATTTGAGATTTTTTTTTTCCGTATGCTTTTCTGTACATGTTATGTATATACTTTAGCTTTCCCTGTTTTTTTTTATTTGATGTAGTTTATCTTAAGCTGCTTTTATGTACTACGTCCATACCATTGATTATGTATATCCTTATATAATTACCGGGCATTCATTTTTACCATTGACTGAAGTAGTTGATATTTCCCATAACAACCAGCTGGTTGTTAAGAGATTTGCGCGTATGAGTGTCCCATCCCAGCCACGAGCATAAAGCGAGTTCAAACAGGAGAAAAAAACGGCAGCAGGATTTCAAAATAAGCCTGGTCTTACTTGGCAAACACTGCAAGTCTGTTCAGATTAATTTTTAAAAATTAATGCCTGGTAAATCAGTAGTTTGAACCCAGTCTCTTTCTTTTCACAGGACTCCCCAGATCATGTGACCATATTTTTTACATGACCAACCAACGAAAAAAAACAAGAAGGCCGTGAAATTATTTAACATTTCAAGGACTATTATTTATATTAGTAAAAAGTTGTAGTAGTAGCTGTTTTTTTTTTTTTCTCCCGAAAGTGTTTTACCGACCATGATGAATCTCCGTTCTCTACACGCTGTTGTGGACTCATAGAAAAGGTCAGAAGTGTACTTTCGGTTGTTATTAAAAACCCTGCCTGTTCAAAGAAAATTTGGAGAATTTTTTTCTGTTTGTAAAAATTAATGACCAGTAATTATGCAAAATAAATTATGAGGATGTGGTTTAATCTGGAATTAAACACACACCCTCATCGAATGATGCTTGAATAAACCCCTCGAGCTGCACTCTTGGGGTTTAAGTAGCATCACTCGACTCTGGTGTGTGTTCAGTTCTCGTATCAACCACCTCCTCATACATTATTCTCTATTTGTTGTACATGTCCTTCTGTAAATTGCTGTTATGTGTATAGGACCTCCTTGTGAATGAGCCTGCTCAATGGAGTTTTCCTACAATAAACTAAATTGAACTAAACCGGTTGCTGCAGCCAGCCAGTGGCCAAAGCAGCAATGGGCAATCAGTCTGGTACCTTACCTGATGGGTAAGGCCCAGCTTGCCTACAGCAACATGGGCACTGCTCAGTCTGAAAACTATGACCTGGTGAAAAGAGAGATCCTTAAAAGATATGGCATCTCAGGAGAGACCTACAGGCAAAGATTTCTGTCTCTGAAGTACAATTCAGTCGACAGTCTTCGAGAAGCTTTTACCCGACTCTGAGAACTCCTTATGAAATGGCTCCAACCAGATGGCAAAACACTCCCACAGATCATTGAAACATTTGTAATGGAGCAGTTCATCAACATCCTACCCACAGACGTACAGTTTTGGGTAAAAGAACATTGACCAGGAAGTGGGGTAAAGGCTGTTTTTTTGGCTGAAGACTACCAGATAGATGCCACAGCAGCGAGGTAACAGCCAAGCACTGGTAAGACACTCTTTTTTTCCCCATTTAAAACTCTTAAGCCTGACAAGAACTCTGGTGGGGGTAACAAATCTGCCCCTAAAGACATTATTTGCAATAACTGTAATAAGCCAGGGCATATTGCAAGAAATTGCCATAGTAAGAAGAGTAACACTGGAGCAGATTTGTCCTTAGCAAATTAGGGCAAGTACTTAACAGATGTGAAGGTGGGAGATAGGACCGTGAAGGGACTTATAGATTCGGGAAGCAGACAGACCCTAGTGCATATTGAAGTGCTTGGAAAACAATGTCCAAAAGGACCAGGTACTGGTGTCATCTGCATCCACGGGGACACTTGATACTATCGCACCATCCAAATGTCTCTTAACTATTAAGGGTGTGTCGCACCAAATGAAAGTGGGGGTAGTACCCAAGTTACCTGTACCTGTGATTATTAGAAATGACTTTCCAGGATTTACTGAGTTAATCAGAGGGAGTAAATCATGATGATTTCGTCTGGCATCTCCTTCTCTGGAATCCTGCCGGTCTGGGAGAGGGGGCAGACGGACAGAAGGTCAGAGAAGGGGAGATAGGGGAGCTAAACATGTGGCTCAAGGACTGGTGCCAGGAAAAGGAACACAACTTTGTAGGTAACTGGCAACAGTTTTGGGAGCAAAAGTTCTTTAAATTAGATGGACTGCATCTGATTAAGGAGGGAGTCAGTGCATTGGGGCAGAAGTTTGATGTCTTTGCAGAATATTTAAACTAGCAGATGGGGAGAGGGGTGCAGCACCCGATACATCGAACGGGAGGAACACCCCTCCCCCCTCAGCTAGTGAACAAAGAGGAGTTCAGCATGTTTGTAGTTCATTTGCATCACCAGGTAAGGAAAAAGGTCCGACTCCCTATACGACACGCAGGGCAAAAGCGGGACCTCACCCCACAACTAACGCACTGAAATCTGGCCAACGGAAAATCATGTACACAAATGCCCACAATCTGGGAAACATGATCCCAGACCTGGAGGCAACAATGACAGAGGCTCAACTGGACATAGTAGCCATTAGCGAGACATGGTTCACCAGTAACCACACTTGGGAGACTTCGATACCTGGCTGTGTACTGTTCAGAAGAGACCAAGGTGCAAAAGGGGGGGGGGGGCCCTTTATGTCAATGAAAATATCAAAGCTACAGAAATTCAGAATACACATAAGGAGCCAGAAGAACTGTGGGTCACCCTTGAAACAGGAAATGGGACAGCTATAAGAACTGTGGTTGCCTACAGGCCTCCAGACCAGGGGGAGGATATAGATGCATTACTGTTAGAAGATAAAACATGACAACTAAAGGGGAGGTTCTGATAATGGGAGACTTCAACATGCCAGATATGGATTGGCAATACGAGCAGGAACATCCGCCAGAACTAGACACAGAGTGAATTCCCTGCAGGGGGAGGGCCTCAAACAATTGGTACAACAACCCACAAGAGACAGAGTTATCCTGGATCTAGTACTGACTAATGGGGAAAGGATCACAGATCTGCAGGTAGAAGGTCACCTGGGGGCCAATGACCATCACATGGTATGGTTCAGTTTGGCCACTAGAACTAAATCATTCCATTCCAAGGCAAAAATATGGGACTTCAGAGGAGCTGACTTTTTTCATGAGATGGCCAACAGAGTTAAGCTAGCCCTGGCAAGAAAAAATACAGGTGAGTGGGTACAGGCAAAGTGGGCAAGCATTAAGGATGCAATACTTGAAGCAACATCCCATTGTGTTATGGAGAAAAGCAAGAGCAAAAGGAGGAGGAAACCACTTCGGTTCTCAATAACAGTAGAAGAAAAGATCAGAGCCAAAAGGTTGGCCTTCAGGAAATATAAGGCAATGCAGCAGGACGAAGATAGGGAGGCATACCAAACTTCCCTAAGGAAAGCAGGGAAGGCAGTAAGGCAGACAAAGGCCCAAACCAAGAAAACACTAGCATGAACAGTAAAAGAAGAGGACAAGACTTTCTATGGATACATTTAGTGAAAGGAGAAAGTCCAGAGAGGGTATTGCTAAGATCAAAGGGGATAAGGGGGAGTGTGTGAAGGAGGACCAACGAAAATCATCTATCCTAAATAGATACTTCTGCTCAGTATTTACTGAGGAGAAGATAAGACAGGACCACAGCTCAGCACCATGGACGCAGGGAGAGGTGTGACTGAGTCGCCCATGAAAGAAAGGGTCCTACAAGAGGTTGCTTAGCTCAGGGTGGACAAGGCAATAGGACCTGATGGCATACATCCCAGGGTACTAAAGGAGCTAACGGTGGAACTAGCAGAGCCATTAGCAGAACTGTTTAGTGAGTCTCTGAGCACAGGAGAGGTCCCAAAAGACTGGAGAAGGGCTCATGTGATCCCGTTCCACAAGAGTGGCAGCAGGAAGGAGACAGGGAACTACAGACCAGTCAGTCTGATAAAGAAGATATTGATATCTCTTATGACAGACTGGAACAAACTGTAACTGTTGATGCTTTAAAGGTGACTGTTTCCTTAACCTCTGAACAAACCACAGAAATTCATAACTTGCTAAAGACATTTAATAGTACTTTTACCACAGTACTAGGCCGAGCAGAAAGGGTTGAGCATGTAATAGTGACAAGGAATGCTCGCCCTATTAGACAAAAGGCATACAGATTACCAGAGCAGTTAAGAGCTGACGTGGTTAAGGAAATACAAAAAATTAAAGAATTGGGTATTCTAGAAGAGTTGAAGTGCTTGGTCATCACCAATGGTGACAGTAAACAAAAAAGAAGGGGGTGCAAGAATCTGCCTTGATTTTAGGAAACTTAATCACGTGTCAGAATTTGACAGTTATCCTATGCTCAGAATAGATGATTTGGTGGTCAGACTGGGAAGTACCAAGTATATCACTACCCTCGATCTCAACAAGGGTTACTGGCAAATCCCCCTAGCTAAAGAATCCAGAGACAAAACTGCATTTGCCACTCCTCTAGGATTCTATCAGTTCACCACCATGTCGTTTGGTTTACATGGCACACCCGCTATATTCCAGTGGTACATGGATGTAATTTTATCCCCTTATACTGGTTGTTGTGCTGTGTATCTGAATGATGTCATGGTGTACAGTCCAGACTTGAAAAGCCACCTGGAACACCTATAATCAGTTATCCAATTGATCAAAAAGGCAGGTCTGACAATCCTACCAAGTGTGCATTGGGCATGCAGGAAACCAGATATTTGGGCTGTGTTTTGGGAAATGGAGAAGTTAAGCCAGAGGTAACCAAGATAGAAGCTGTAGCTAACAGCCCTGTCCCCAAAACCAAGAAACATGTCGGGTCATTTTTAGGGCTGGCTGGGTATCGGATATTTGTTTCCAGCTTTGCTGAGTTAGCTACTCCTCTCACTGAACTCACTAAGAAATGGTTCCCAAAAATGGTGAAATGGACCCCAGAGTGTGATGAGGCTTTTCAGACCATAAGGCTACATTATGTTCAGCCCCCCTGTTTTAAGAAGCCCAGACTTGGGCCGGCCTGGTGGCTCTGAGGGTTGAGGCGCGGGACGCCACACTTCACGCTACGCCGGTGACCCAGGTTCGGGAGCGAACTCGGGTGCTGGGGGTCAGCAGGGGGAGGGACGAGGATCGAGCGCTCTTGTGGAGCTCTCCTCCCCGGGATGGAGCGGTGGGTTGGCCCGGCGAGCCAGCGGCCCCCAGTGGAGACTGGGGGACACTGCAGTGAGCGGGGCAGCACATATCAGCATGGCTGATGTAGGCAGGGTTGCCGTGCGCCAGTGCGTCGGGGCATGCACACGCAAGGGGGGGCTGCAGAACAAGGAAAAACCTGGTCCTTGGGGTAGGCGATGGCACCAGCCCCCATGCCCACTGCCGGGCCTGTCCTGGCTGGCCTTTCAGGTTCCTCCATCAGGGACCCCTGCCTGTAGCTGGAGTCTATGTATGTAAGTAAGTGTGCCCTGAGAGGAGGGGCGACCCCACCCTGGAGGGGTGCCAGCTGCGGGACAAGGGGGGAGGAGAGAGGAGGCTCAGTCAGGCAGACTACGGACAGGGCAGGATCTGGCTCTATGCCCGAGAGGCTCCTCGGACTGTGACCAGGAGGGAAAAAGACTTTAAAAAAAAAAAAAAAGCCCGGAGTTTGAGAAACAATTTCTGTTACAGACTGATGCATCATAGGAAGACGTAGGTGCAGTCTTAAATTAGAATACAGATGGCAAGGAACATCCCATTCCGTATATCAGTACAAAATTGCACTACAGAGGAAAAAAGGTACTCCACCATTGAAAAGGAATGCTTTGCAGCAAAGTGGGCCATGGAATCCCTTAAGTTTTACTTACCTAGGAACCGACTTTGTACTTGTAACAGATCACAATCCCCTCTGTTGGCTTAACCAAATGAAGGATAAAAATTCTAGAATCACACGGTGGTACCTGGCACTACATCCATTTAAATTTAAAGTGATGCGCAAATCTGGGAATGAGAATGTCAGTGCTGATCTTCTGTCAAGATATGGATCAGGAATTGAGAATTCCCGAAGGCTGAAAAACAAAAACGTGTGAGTTTAAATTTCTGTGTTTGTTATACTGTATATGCACTGAACTGTAAAGGGTATAAACTACTGTTTGACAAGAATTAATGGAAAATTGTGGAAACCTGTTTTAAACAGGTTCTCTCTTAAAGAGAGGGGGTATGTGACGGGGTTAAATAAGGCCCTGCCACATTTGTTATGCAGGAAGAGTTTAAACACAAGGTTCTGTTCTGTGCTCTCCTTTTCTGTCTCTTCTTTGTCGGTTGTGCAACCAAATTTTTGTGAGACCTAGGAACTGATCACTCCGGTTTATTTCTTTCTTTTCTCCCCCCTTGCATATCTGTAGTTGTAAGAAACATATTTGAATCTTTGTGTAAAACTGTGATCCCTTTGAATAAAAATATATATAGTTCTACTGTTGAAATAATTGCAAAAAGCCGTTTGGAATGCAGGGGGTTAAACTGAGATGTTGGTGTGCAAACTGTGCAGAGCTGTCAACAAGAGATCAGTTCTGGGTTATGTTCTTTTTGCTGCACCTGCAAGAACATTGGAAACTTACAAGAACCTTGTATGAGGAGCATGCTATTTTCTTAACGAGTTTCCCAGACACATACTTAAAAAGAACAGCAGTGCTTGTGCAAGAGAGAGACAGAGGCTGAGATTTGAAATTGAGAAGAAAAAACTCAGGAGGACTCTGTTTTCTATGTTTGTACTGCCATTGTAAATACTTATACTGAACAATTTCTGTTTTTTTCATTTTGCTGTTATTAATAATAAAATGCTGTTTGCAAATTTTGAAACTGCTCCTGGTTTTCCTATGCTTCCTGACCTGTGCCTCGACAACATATGCCAAGGATGAAGACAACAGCTGGTCAAAAATCATTTCTTTATGCACTTTCATACTTTTTTAATTCTCTGCAACTCATTTTTGAAAGTCTGAATTACTCATTATGGTCCTTTAGAATTAAGTTGATTGGGTATGTGTCAGATGAATGTGAGTATAAATGTTTTATCTGAATTGACTGTGTATGCATGATTTTCTTTGTTTTTATATATTATGATGTACTATGTTTGTACTCTTTATATGTACACTGGTCGATCACGAAAACAGGTCTTTGGCCCATGGACTTTCCAGTATAAATAAATAAAACAGACAAACAAACAAAACAATTTAAAGAATGTCTTCACAGCCCAAACCAACGAGGGAGTGAAGACCAGAAACAGATTGAGTGAGCTTGGGAGTTGGTGGGTGGGCATATGAATAAATGGTGACGACTTGTCCAAGAAGATAAAGAATCATGGTGAGTATGTCATTTTCATATCTTCCTGGACTAAAACCAAATCCCCCTTGGAAGGCAGTAGGAGCTCACTCAGGACAGAAGTCCATTAAGGACTGTCCTGCCAAAGGAAGCATGCTGTCCAGCACGGACATCCAGACCGTAGTGCTTTACAAATATGTGCACTGAGCTCCAAGTAGCCGCTTTGCAAATATCGGCAATGGGGACAGAGCGGATCTCTGCCAGGGATGCAGCAGCCGCTCTAGTAGAGTGGGCACGCACCTGACCTTCCAACTTGACCTGTGCCATAGAGTAGTATCAGTGAAGGCATGCCACTATCCAAGCAGAGATGCAGTTGATGGGTACTGGCTGACCCAACCGGGACGTGTTGAAAGACACAAAGAGTTGCTTATCTTGACTGATATCCTTGGTTCTGTCTGTGTAGAATTGCAGAGCCCTTTTAATGTCCAGGGAATGAAGGGTGCATTCCTCCTCATTTTGTGAGCTCGAGAAATAAGTGGGAAGAACCAAATGCTGGTTGAGGTGGAAATCCGAAACCACTGTGGGTAGGAACTTAGGGTGAGTACGAAGGACCACCTTGTCTTTATGAAACACAGTATACGGAGGGTCTGTGACCACGGTATGTATTTCGGAGACCCTGCAAGCAGAAGTGATGGCTACCAGAAAGATGGTCTTCCAAGGTCAGAAATTTAAAATCACGTGTAGCTAGAGGGCTTATGACTGACCATGTCTAGCATGACAGTAATATCCCAGGTGGCATCCGGCTTCCTAACCATGGACCTTGTGTGAAGAATGCCTTTGAGGAATCTTTTGGACAATGGTAACTCAGCGAGAGATGTGTTCTGGACTGGCTCATGATGGGCAGAAAGCGCACAGAGGTGTACCTTGACAGATGAGTATTGCAGTCCTGCATCTGAAAGGTCTAACCGGTACTCCAGTACTTTATCCAGAGGACACTGAAATGGAACAAGGTAGATCTTAGTACACCATTCTGAAAAAAACTTCCATTTAGTGGTGTAAGTCTTCCTGGTGGAGGGCTTGCATGCTGCCAAGAGAATCTGTGAGATTCTCTGAGAAATTCTGTCTCTTCAGAAGCCAGGTGAGGAGATTAAGGGAGCGCAGGTTGGGATGGATCAGGGGTCCCTGTGTTAGAAGGTTCATTTGCAGAGGCAGTTGCCTTGGAGGAGCCTCCAACAACTTGTTGATCAACGGAAGCCAGATCTGTCGAGGCCAGTATGGTGCAATGAGAATAATCTTGCTGCCAAGCACCTCCAATCTGAGCAGCACCCTCTGAATTAGCGGGAGAGGAAGAAAATGCGTACAGATAATGTCTTGTCCACTGCAGCCTGAATGCATCCTGACAGAAAATGCCAGGTTCTGGATTTCTAGAGCAGAGTAAAGGCGGTTTTACATTGAGTGGGAATGCAAAAAGGTCCAGGTCTGGACTGCCCTACTCGTCAAAGAACGATTGCACGATGTCTGGTGCCAGCGACCACTCGTGAGGACCTACTTCTGTCCTGCTGAGGTAGTCCGCCAGATCGTTCTGAGTTCCTGGCAGGTAGACTGCCTGAATCAGAACATTGTGGTTGAGGCACCACTCCCATACTCTGATAGCTTCTTTGCATAGAGGGTAGGAGTGTGCTCCGACCTGCTTGTTGATGTAGTACATCACAGCCTTGTTGTCCATCTGAAGAAGGATCATTTTGTGATTGGCAACTTTTTCTAGGACCGCTTTCATCTTTAGAGCGTTGATGTGAAGATGAGACTTCTCCGGGGTCCACACTTCCTGAATGTGAAGGTCCCGGCAGTGGGCACCGCAGCCAAGTAGAGTTGCAGCTGTGGTGATGGTGACCTTGAGATTCCAGTGGAGCAAAGGGCAGCCTCTGTAGAAGGTTATCCTCCTGTACCCACCATGCAAGTGATCTTCGTAGAGGTTCTGTCACCTTGATGAGGTAAGACTGTGGAAATGATGTTGGGGACCACCAAGTGCTGAGCGTCCACTAAGTGGTCCTCATGTGCAGTCGGGAAGAGGCACCGTAAAAACAGATGAAGCCATGAGGCTGAACATCTGTTGCATGGAATGAGCTCTTACCGGGTTGTTCTCTCTGATGAAGTGAGCCATCTGGAGAATGTTTTTCTTCCTATTCTACAGGAGAAAAGCCCTTGCCTAGGTAGAGCCCAAGAAAGTTCCTGTGAAGAGCAGCTGCTGGGAGGGTTGAAGCTTTGACTTTTCCAGGTTCAGCCGGGCCCCCATAGAGGTAAGGAAATGAGATGCTGTGGATGCTGCTCTGTCTCCCCTGCCTTGATTGGCTTGCCAAAAGCCAATCATCCAGGTAGGGGAAGACTTGAACGCCAAGCTTTCGAGGTGTGCAGTAAGGACTGCAAAACACTTGGTAAAGACTTGAGGCACTGTGGAGAGCCCAAAGGGCAGGACTCTGAATTGATAATGCTGACCCAAGGCCACAAAGCGAAGGTACATGTGATTTAGGTGTACTAGAGCATGTTGGTAAGCGTATTTAATATCTAGGGATGCCAGCTAGTCCTACTGTTGGAGAAGTGGTAGGAACATTCCTAAGGAGACCATCTTGAACTCCTCTCAATAGAGGAACTTGTTTAGCTTTCTGAGATCAAGAATGGGGCTCATGCCACCTGTTTTCTTTGGAACCAGAAAGTAATGGGAGTAGAACCTCGTGTTCCGCTGTGCCCAGGGAACTACTTCCACTGCCCTGTTTTTGAGAAGGCCCAGTATTTCTGAAGTGAGAAGTTCTAACTGAGCTGCTGACAGAATGTGTGTTGCCTTTTGGGAGGAAGGTCCGGGGGAATCTCTGCAAACTTGAGAGAGTATCCTTCTTGAAAGATCCGGAGGATCCATTTGTCTGTAGTGACAGACTTCCATTGGCTATAGAACTAGGTCAGAGGACCTCCCACTGCCATGGAAAAGTCTACCTCGGGCAGCTGAGGTGAGACCTGGCCAGATATTCAGATGGTGGCACTGGGTGCTTTTGGCCCTTGTGCCTTCTGCGTTTTCTTTTGTGGCTGAGGATACTGATGCTTGTTTGGGGCTCCTTGGCCTCTTCCTCGAAAGGGCTGCCGGTTACAAAAATACTGGCGGTTCCTGCCCCTCTGAGGCGCTGAAGGAGCTGGCCTGGCTGCTTTAATGGCAGTCCTAGTCTTCTGGGAGGCCTCCAGGGCTTGTTCCACCTGTTGGCCAAACAGATATGTACCATCGAGGGGACATTCATGACCTGCTGCTGGGCATCAGAGGAAAATCCTGATGTGCTAAGCCGAGAATGTCTTCTAATACATATTCCAGCAGCGGCTGCTCTGGAAGCTGTCTCATATGCGTCCATGGAAGCTTTCAGCTGATGGCTATTGCATTCGATCTCCTGGGTGACTGTCTGCAAAATTTCACTTTTAGAGTCAGAGTCCAGAAGATTTCCAGTAGGGATTTAAGGGAAGTCCAAAGGGCATACTCGTATTGGGAGAAGTGCCCTTGGTAACTGGCGCTATGCATTTCAACAAGGACAACCAGCACATCTACGATGGGTTGTGAGGCTAAAATAGGTCTGCTTTTGGGGGGGACATACTTCCTGTCTATGGACGTGCAGATAGAGGGAATAAGAGCAGGCCTCACCCACAAGCTTCAGACAAGGTCTCGAAAAGTGGGGGAACAGGTGGTGTAAGGGTCACAAGAATTTCTGTAGTGCTTCACATCGTCAAGGGGTAATCAAAATGTCTGAAGAACCAGGATTGCCCTCATATTTTTAAGCAAAGACTGGAAGAAAAGGTCCTCCATAGGATTTCCAGCTAGTACAGAGGGCTTACCATCCAAACTGTAGGATGAGTCCTCGTCTCCTTTTTCAGAAATAATAAGGTCAGAGTCAGAATCATCCTGCTGCAAGTCACCCTTAGAGGGGCCGGGAGCCACCCCTAATAAGCCGCTGCCTGGTCTAGGAAGAGGATGAACAGGAGACACTGGAACCGGCGCCGGATCCAACACCCAGCGCCTACCAATGAGGGGTCAGCGCTGTTTGCAGCATGTGCCACGACGGGGCAGCTTGAAGATTCAACCCAGACCTGGAAGAAAAAGAAGGGGAGGTGTATGGTACCTGTAATGGCCCTTGCAAGAAAACAGAATTTTTTTGGGGGCACATAGGGCCGGCATTGCCAGCACAGGCAAAGGGGAAAAATCCGTTGCTGGCACAGAATGCTCAACCTGCCCCAAGGGACACAGCTGGGGCTTCGAGGTTCCTAGGCCCGAAGGCCCTGTAACCAGATCCGCCGGAAAGGGCAAACGAGACAGACACTGTACCCACTGCTCCATAAGGAGGGGCCCAGTAATTAAACTGCCCCCCAGAAACCCCACAGGAGGATAGAGAGGGGCTCCGGTGTCAAGAGCCAAAGCGGTCATGAGCGGAAGCCGTTGAATGAACCAGACAGAGCCGGAGACAGCCTATCTCTCCCAACCTCCGAAGACCTCTTGGCAGATGTACCAGAGAGAAATCTCGAATGGTACCGTTTCTTCCTCTTCCTACGGGAAGAGGAAGAACTCAAGGTACACTGTGCTGGATTCCTGAACTGGATTGGGAACAGGCTCACTTCTTTTTATGTTTGTGGGAAGACTGTCCTCCATACCAGACACCAGCCTGCCCGTGATCGGACCCCCCCCCCCGAGAGGACGGCAGACTGGACACAGCCCTGTCGCCAGAGCAGCCTTCCAATGGAGAGTCCTCCTACTGTCACCATCTCCATCCATGGTCAACTTCTTCGATCAACAGGGCTGAGAGGAAAATAATAAAATTTGTTTTTTGTTTTTTTTATAATGAAGGTAAATATTAAGTCAGACTGAAACTGAACGACTAGATGCTGCTGCCGCCGTATGGATGTGAAGATTTGACTGCGGGCTAGCGATGTCATCACTGAAGCGCACTCGATGGCGGGGAAAAAAAAAAGAACCGAGGCGGTTGGAGGGTCAGTGCCGAGGTAGCCTACACAGGCGTGAGCCGGTCTCATGGTGCCGTCCATGCCTGTTCCTACCTCGGCGCCGACCCTCCTGAAGATTTTTGACTCCCAGCAGTATGAATAAATGGTGAAGACTTTGTCAGGAAGATCTCCCAGATCCCATTACTTAGCTGTTGTACTAAGTCTCTGTCCTCCCATCCAGTTCTATATCTTAGGGTTCTTTTTCTCTAGGTGCATTACCTTGCACTTTCTAGCATTGAATTTTAACTGCCAGACCTTTAACCACCCATCTAGCTTTTGTAGTTCTCCCTGCATTTCACTTATTCCATCATCACTATCCACCATCCCGCAAAGTTTTGTGTAATCTGTGAAGAGACAGCCTGCCCTGTATTCCATCTCCAGTGTCACCAATAAACATGTTGAAGAGGACAGGACCCAGGACTGATCCCTGTGGAACCCCACTCATAACCTCCCTCTTCTCTGATTTAATCCCATTCACCACCACCTTCTGTTGCCTCCCATTAAGGCCCTGTCCACACTACACCACTCCAACCCGGTAACGGTCACAAACCGTTACGGCCGGTGAGCGGTACAATATGTCTGCACTGCGGCGGTGTCCGGTATGGGACCGTTACTGCCGGTCCACATTGTGGGTGCTGGGTGACCATTATGGCGGCACCCAATCCCACAGTGCAACTCGCGCTGTGAGCACTGCTGGAGACCGCACTCACGCGTCCGCACTACAGCTGGTAATCATACAGCAGTGGATCCAGATCCGTAACCATTGTTGAAACCACCTCATGAGTGGTTTCGACAACGGTTACGGAACCCCTCCTGTAATGTTACAGGTGTAAATGCAAACCGTTGCGGTAACGGTTTGGACCTCCTGTAACGTTACAGAGGAGTGGATCCTGTTTAGTGTGGACAGGGCCTTAGCCAGTTTACCCACACAGTTCATTATGGGTTTAGCTGCACCCAGGTCTTCATTTTCTTGAGCAGTCATTTGTGAGGTACCAAGTCAAAAGCCTTGCTGAAGTCAAAGTAGAGCAGATCCACAGCATGGCCCTTGTCTAATTCCTTTGGCACCCAGTCAGAGAAAACTATCAGGTTAGTCTACAAGATCTTCCTGCCACAAAACCATGATGTTTACTATCCTGGAGGCTGTTGCTCTCCAGGTAGTCCTGAGGTCCTCTTTGATCAGTGACTCCATCAGCTTCCCTACTATAGAGGTTAGACTGACATGCCTGTAGTTCCCTTGTTGCTCCCTATCCCACCCTTTATGAAGCGGTACAATGTCTGCCACCTTCCAATCCCTTGGAATGTCCCCCAGACCTAAGTGAGCTGTTGAACAGACATACCAGTGGTTCAGCCAACTCCGCTGCTAATTCTCTGAGTATCCTCGGATGCAACCCATCTGGTCCTGGGCCGTTATTTATCTTAAAGGCAGCCAGTCCTTAAAAGCAGCCAGCCCTGTCCTGTTTGAGAGAGAGCTACCACTGCTAGATGGCAATTTGGCTGAAGCCATTTACACTCTGAGTGTTCCTGAGTACCAAAAAGAGAGTGACTGCCATCCAAGGTCAGTCTAGGGAATCAGTTAAGTGGTATCACTGCTAGGCATTAACTCTGAATCTCCCCCTGAGGGTTTATGCCTGGATGTGGGGGTTTAGGCGTATGACCGTGGTCCCCAGTGCCAGCCTGTTCCAGTTCTGTGATAACAAAAGACGAAGATGACAAGCTGCCAGAAAAGTTGAGAGGTATCCAGCCTGCCAAAGCTG
Source organism: Neoceratodus forsteri (assembly GCA_016271365.2). Classification (NCBI taxonomy): domain Eukaryota; kingdom Metazoa; phylum Chordata; order Ceratodontiformes; family Ceratodontidae; genus Neoceratodus; species Neoceratodus forsteri. Next base: position 165,956,863 of record CM057458.1, on the reverse strand, counting down.
CAAGAGCCTGTTGCTAGGAGGCTCAAGCTGCAGGAATGCAGAGGTAGTAGTTCCAGGCTGCAGTGTGCCTGCTGTTCGTCTCAGCTATTCTGCTGTCCAAATTCTACTGATCCTGTCACCCCGGATCTTCAGTCTGAGATCCATCAACTGCACAAGCCAAGAGACGGTTCTTCAAACCATAGGTAACTCGGGGCTTGCCCTGCATCTGGGTAACTGTAAATAGTTGCCATCAATTGTTGCCAGGTTTCAGTAGCTAAACAGTAGTTGCCACTTAAATTCTGAGTTTAGCTGCCCAGCTAAAGGATCACGTTTCGGCAAGTAGTTATTGCAAACATGGATAAAGGTTTGTATCTAATTTGTTGTTAAGTGCACCAGCGCCGGCCAACCACCTGCAACATATCAGGCCTGCAACACTTCAACGGCTGGGTACCCTGGGATAGAGTGTCGGGGCTCTCATCTAATTGACTGAGGACTGGTACCAGTTGGGGGGTGGTCATTGGGCCTAGGCAGCTAGTTAGAAAGTATGGATCCATGTCCATCTTAATGCTGGGAACTGTGAATGGTCTGGTTTACAAACACAGCAGATATTGATGTTTATCAAATGCAAAAGTCCAGAATGTTGTTAAACCTCTGCATCTGTTTTCCCTTTCCTAGCCCTCCACCATGTAAACAAATTGTTGGTTAACCTTTTTACAAATGTCTCGTGAGCATATTATTAGTGAGCATATTATAAGCTTAAGTCAATAATTGCAAGTGTGTAGAAATGTGGTTTTAGTTTATGGTAATCCATGTGTTCGGTGACTGTAAGGGGAGGTGGGTAAGTACAGCATCCCAGGGGGTTGTACTATTAAATATCTAGCCCACTTTGTATTTTAACTTTGGGGGTAGACACCGTGCTGTTTATTGGTATCTTTGGGAAAGAAACCCTGCTCCCTTTTCCACCAGAATTAGGAGCCAGGCCCCTTAATCTTGTTTAGGCCCAAAAGGCAGGGGTAGTAGTCTGCTGGTAAACTGCGCCTGGCTTACAGAAAGTAACTGGGGCTAGTGGATTTCCCCAGTTACTAGCCCTGCTGACTAGTGGTTGCAAAACTCTGTTTTGACCCCTGCATATTCCTTTTCCCGTGCATCGCTCTTCCGCCTCGCACCATTCAGGGTCGCCATGGCTTCACCTTTCTTCCAACTGAGAGGGCGGGCAAGGGGTGGCCTACACAAGCATTCCTCCAGAGTTACTTGGTAGACTTAGACAGAAGAAGACACAGTCCATTGTGTCTGTCTTCCACACCTTGTGGACTTTCAGGTTTTTTAGAATCCCAGATATTTGTCCATTTGACATTTATGTTGTTGGAACTCCTCTATTTCAACTATATGTTGTGGGAGTTTGTTCCATAATCGAGGACCCCTAATGATAAAGAAGTTTTGTCTCTTAAATGTATTCATCTTTTGGCTCTCTAGCTGCCTGTTATGAGATCTAAAATTTATAGGTCTAGATTGTGGGACAAAGCCATATTTGGAGATGAGGTCTGGGTTTTGCATCATGTTAAACATATGAAGTAAATCGCCCCAGTGTCTCTGTTGTTCCAAGGTCCTTGTTTAATTCTTTTATTGTCATCGTAAGTTTTATTTTTTGAGGCCACCAACTAATTTGTTGAGCCTCTCACCTCCTGTGATGCACCCTGACTCCAGGTGGCATCAGCATGGGATTCCACAAAATGCGCATAAACACTGGTCTCTCAGGTGGCAGCACTGGCCAGCCCTGTTTGTATACTACAAAGGGAATGCTTACTGCTAGAAACTGGCAAGTAATTGCATGTTTTTTTTTCCTTCCCCTGTGTAGTTTAAAATGGCTTCTTTTTTCTGGTTGATCCTTTTGTGTATTCTGTAGCATTTCCAGAGTTCTACCGCTCTGGAGGTATTCCACATTCCCCCCCGCAGGCTGACCTCTGCAGCGGGTTGCAGTCGTGAGGATTCGGTTGCACTAAATAAATTACTGGTCTACAGAGATATAGAATTTGTCAGCAGAAAAGGACCGCTTGGCCCACCCAGTCTGCCCAGATGTTCCCTATCTCATCCTTCTCCACTGACCCTAACTGGTCACCTGTGACTCTCCCTCTTCCCTGCCTGTTTACTAATATTACCCATTGTCTATCCCACACATGTTTGAAGCCCCCACTGTTTTCGCCTCCGCCACTTTAGGAGAGGCTGCATCTAAGTAAGGAGGGCACAAGGGTCCTGAAAGACAACCTGGCGAGATACTTGACATACAAGCTGAATTTAAACTGGGGGGCAGCAGATGGTAAGGCACCCAGCACCAGGTGTGGGGGGGCCCTCCTGGCCTTGCCCCCTCCCAAAGTAGGAATTCAAAAGGGAGGGAGGGGGACGGTGAGGGGATAGTAGGGTCAAGGGAGAAGAAGAGATACCAAGAGATGGTAAGGAGCAAAGAGGAGAAAGGGTCACACTGAAAGCTGGTGTCCTTAAATGCAAGGAGTCTGGCCAACAAGGCTGCAGACCTGAAGGTGATGATGGCAGAAGGGGAGGTGGACATAGCTGCCATCACAGAGACCTGGACAACCCAGTACCATGACTAGGATCTCGAGATCCCAGGGTACCAATTGCTCAGGGAGGACAGAGGAAAGAGGAGGGGAGGTGGAGTGGCGTTGTACATAAGGGAAGGGATAATGTGCACCAGGGAGGAGGACTTGGCAGAGGCCCTATGGGTAATGCTACAGAACACCAGTGGGGGAAGGATTCAGTTGGGGGTGGTGTACAGACCACCTTCACAAGGCATAGAGTTGGACAGGGAGCTAGGGGACCAGATCAGGAGGGTAGGAGGGAGAGGGAGCATTGTAATAGTGGGATTCACTCTACATAGAGTAGACTGGAGCACCCTGGCTACTTCCTGTTGCAGGGAGCAGCTCCTCCTGGATGCTTTCCAGGAGTGTTCCCTGACACAGGGAGTCTCAGAGCCAACTAGGGAGGGGGCCATACTAGAACTAGTGTTATCGGATAGGAAGCATGTCCAGGAGGTAGAAGTGAGAGATCCCCTGGCAAGCAGTGACCACAGCACAGTGTGGTTTTACATCAACATTGGGAAGGAAGTAGCCAAGTCCAAAATGAGACTAATGGATTTCAAGAAGGTGGACTTCAATAAAATGGGTAACATACTTGAGGGGCACCTGGCAAAGCTCCGACCGGAGATGGATGCGGCTCAGAAATGGTCTGTCATTAAGGAGGGAATAATTGAGGCCATGGACACTTGTGCGAAGGCTCATAAAAAGAATTCTAGGACCAAGAGACCTAGCTGCTTTAGCAGGAAGGTGGCAGGGAAAGTGAAGGAAAAGAGGGCTGCCTTCCTGAGGTACAAGCGTGCCTTGAGGGAGGAGGACAGAGAGGTTTACAGAGAAACAGAGGCAGGAGAGGTCCGGCGCAAGGCTGCAAAGAACTAAGACTGGTACAGGGGATTAAGGAAGGAAAATGACTTTTTCCAATACATTAAGGTGAAAAGATCTAGAAGGGACAGGATTGTGAGAATAAAGAGGGAAGGGGGATGGGCAGAAAATGGTGAAGATCAGGGAGAGGCACTAAATGAGTACTTTTGCTCTGTCTTCACTGGGGAACAAGACGGGCCTATGCCACAGGGGATTATTGAGGGGGGCCTTAGGGGTAGGGAGTAATACAGTGGGGAGATTGGGGTTGACAGGGTATTAATGGGTCTGAGGGAACTACGGGTAGGCAAGGCACCTGGTCCAGACGGAGTTCACCTGAGTGTCCTGAAAGAGCAGGCGGAAGTACTAGCAGCCCCCCTGAAGGACCTGTTTAAAATCTCGCTGGAGAAGGGTTGTGTGCCACAGGACTACACATGTGATACCATTCCACAAGACTGGTCCCAGGGACAAGCCAGGGAACTACAGGCCAGTCAACCTAACCTCCATAGCGGGCAAGTTGATGGAGACCAGTTTAAAAGAAAGGCTGGTGTCCTTCCTTGAGGTAAATGGTCTCCAGGATGACAGGCAGCATGGGTATGTCGGGGAGAGCCTGTCAAACATGATAGACTTCTTCGACTGGGTTAGAAAGACACTGGACAGGGGGCAGGCGGTAAATGTCCTATGCCTGGACTTCAGTGCCACATGGCAGGCTGATCAGCAAGCTGAGGGACCTGAAATAGGGGACAGACTGCTGGGGTGCGTTGAGAGCATGCTTCCAGACAGGAACCAGAGAGCGGTGGTGGTTGGGGGGGAAACTATCCAAACCTGGGCTTGTAACCAGCAGGGTCCCACAGGGCCCAGCACTTGAACCTGTACTTTTCAACATCTTTATTGGTAGCGTAGCAGAGGGCATCAAGAGTAAGCGCTGCCTTTTTACAGATGAAACCAAGCTCTGTGAGACAGTGGACACAGTGGAGGGGAGACAAGAATTAAAGGAAACTCTGGCTAGGCTAGAAGAAATTGTCGGGCATCTGGCAGTTGGGATTCAACACCAAGAAATACGTGGTTATGCACCTGGGAGCCTGGAACCCAGGGGCCAGCTACTGACTTGGAGGAGTACAGGTGGCCATCTTGGAGGAGGAAAAAGGACCTTGGAGTGTTGGTCAGGGGTGATATGAAGCACTCTGCACAATGCATAAGGCAACAGCCAAAGCGAATAAAATGCTGGGCTGCATCGCCAGAAGAATCATCTCTAGAAGGGAGGAAGTTATTCTGCTACTGTACAGGTCTCTAGTGAGACCACATCTGGAGTACTGTGCACAGTTCTGTTGCCCTTATCTGAAGAAGGATATCTGTCTACTGGGTGGGGGCCAGCGGAGGGCAACCAAGATGATCCAGGGCATTTAGGACAAAACATGTGAGGAAAGGCTGAGGGAGCTCAACATGTACTCCCGGGAGCACGGGGGGGGGGACATAATAAAAACCTTCAGTACCTTAGAGTCATAAACTGGGTTGAAACAGAAGGCATCTTTAATTTAAGAAAGGCAGCTACTACATGGGGGTTTATCTTGAATCTGGTAGGAGGTGGATTTAAGAAGGAAATGAGGAGACACTTCACTGAAAAGGTGGTGACTGGGTGGAATGAGTTACCAGAGGAGGTAGTTGAGGGGAATACAGTAGCCAGTTTCAAGGGGGGGGTGGGACAGGTTGAAAAAGAAAATTAGAACAGGGGGCATCAGTACTGTGAAGGGGAAAGGGGGGAGGTGGATGACTCCAAGAGGAGTGGGGGGTGGGGCAACTCCAGGGATCTAAACTGAGCTGCACACTCGAGCAAACTTGATAGACCATTGTGGCCTGTTTCTGCTGGCAAGTCCATATGTTTGTATGTTTAACAGGCAGTCTGTTCCAGGCATCTACCACTCTTTCAGTGAAGTAGGACTTCCTCACATTCCTCTTAAACTCCCCCTCCCACCCTCCAGCAGCTTCATCGCTGGCCCCCTGGTCCTGGTGCTTTTCACATTTGAAAGAAACTCCCCTCCTGTACTTTGTTCACCCCTGTGAGGTAGAAACATAGAAACACAGAATTTATAAGCAGAAAAGGACTGCTTGGCCCACCCAGCCTACCCAGATGGTCAATGCCTAATCTGTCTCCGCAGACTCTAGTTGGTCTTTGGCGAGCAGCCCTCCTCACTGCCGGTTTACCAATATTCCCCTATGTCTATCCCATGCAAGCTTGAAGCCTCATACTGTTTGTCTCCACCACTTTCTCTGGCAGCCTGTTCCAGGTGTCTGCCACTCTTACAGTGAAGTAGAACTTCCTCAGATCCCTCTTAAACCCCCCCCACTTCATTGCATGCCCTCTGGTCCTGGTACCATTTCTCGTTTGAAAGAGATTCCCGTCCTGCACACTGTTTACCCTTGAAAGGCACTTGCAGGTCTCCATTATGTCATCTCTTGCTCTTCTCTCTTCCAAGGTGTACATGTTGAGATCCCTCAGTCTCTTCTTATAAGGCTTTTGGTGTAACCCCTGCACCATTTTAGTTACCATCCTTTGGACTGCCTCCACCCTGTCTATATCCTTATTAAGGTATGGCCTCCAGAACTGAAACAGTGCTCCAGCTGGAGTCTCACCAGCGAGCAATATCATTGCGATACCACCTCCCTCATCCTGTTGGAGATACCTCTCCTTATACATTCCACTGACCCTACCAAACTGCTTTGTCGCACTGCCCTGCCACTTTGAAGTCATCAGATATGATAACCCCAAGGTTCCTTTCCTGCTTAGTCACTGAGTACCTTCCCCCCATCCTAAACTCCGTTCCTGGGTTCCTGCGCCCTAGGTGCATGATGCATCTTTTGGCATTAAAACCCAATTCCCAATGCTCTTGACCACTCTTCAAGTAGGCAGTGTCAGTGGCTCAGTAGGTAGCACACTCGCCTCTGAGGCCGGGAGATCAGAGGGCTGTGGGTTCAGTTCCCACATCTGGCACTTGGGTTAATATCCCAGTACTGACACTGTAGTGCAGCATGAGAGGGGTGCTGCATTTCCGAGGTGCCGTCTTTCGGATGAGACGTTAAACCAAGGTCCCATCTGCCTGGATTGGTGGTAGTTCAGGTGGGTGTTAAAGAACCCATGGCACCTATCGAAAAGAGTAGGGGAATTTCCCCGGTGACCTGGCCAAATTTCCCTCATTCACTATAAATACCACCAACAGCTTAATCTGGTTCAAAGTCAGTTGGCATTCATCTGTATCCCCTTCCCCTGGGTCGTGCCTGAAAATAGGGAGGATTTGTCTAGTGCATTTGCCTGGTCAACAAAAACTAAATAAATAAAATAAATAAATAAATTTCCAAGACCCTGCACATTTCTCTCTCTCTACTCCCTCTTGTGTGTCCACCCTATTACAGATTTTATTTGCAAAAGAACATACCTTCCATTACAGTTATTTTACAATGTCACTTAGGAAGACGTTGAAAGGTCTCCATCATGTCCCTTCTCTTGCCTGCAGGGTATATATGTTGAGATCCCTTAGTCTTTCCTCATAGGGCTTTTGGTGCAACCTCTGCACCATTTTAGTTGACCTCCTGTGGACTGCCTTCACGCTATCTGTCCTTTCTCGGTGCGGACGGCACTAGGTTACAAACGCAAATGCAACAATAGAGCTTGCAATAACAGCACCTGCAATATTGACGCATGGTAGTGGTCCTAAAATGCACGGAGGACCAGTACCACACATTCACGTAAAATGCAAAATTTATGATCTTACTTCGAGAGGGCTCTTGCAGTAGGTATTCACGTATAGGACTAAGCCGCCAGGCAGCACGGCTCCATGGAAAAATTTCTAGCTAGCAGTCTCTGGTGGGGGAATGCCACCACGTCAGGTGACCGGATCAGCCAACGTCAGTATAAAGTGGTGGTCCCCCACGCCCACTCTCCAGTTCTTTCCCGCCGTCGGCTTGCGAAAGTACCTCTTGGAAGAACTGTGCTCACTTATCACGCCATTTTGGATAAGTATTAATCCTTTTTCAATATTTACTTCGTTTTTCTCAAAAATTGTTCAATTACCTCGCTGTGTATGTCATCCCCGATGCCCTCGGAATCGCATAAAAACAAGTGCGACTCGTGTGGATCCCAGCTCCCCTCACAAGGACGGTCATTCTCGATGTCTTTTTTTGCTTAGGCCCGGACCACCGCATGGAGAAGTGTGAGCACTGCCAAAAATTCAGTTCTGCCACGCAGAAACGGAGACAGCAGTCTCTGGAGGACCATTTGTTAAAGAAGAAAATGGCATCCATGGAGAAGGAATTGAAGAATTGAGGCAGGTGTCCACTTCTCCTGAGGGCCATCATAAAAAGAAGAGGGACAAGGAGAAACACCAAGACCAGGATTAGTCATCCACAGCAGCCGTGACTTTGGCTGAAGTCGCGGCCCTTCAGGTAACTTTGCCTCTGGGGATCGCTCTTCGACGGCCGCCTTAGTGGTTACTAAGCCAGCATCGCCCCCCCCGCCGATGGTCTTGTGCTCTGGGCCTGCTGGGAGCCTTCGCGGAAAAGGAGGCCTCCACTCCCGCTACGGCCCCTAAACCTCGGCCTACCGGTAAGAGAGGGCCCAATAAGTCGGGCGTCGGCCCCACCGACGTCCGCCCGGGCACGGCTGATAAGTCAGTCGTCTGGACCCCTCTGATGACCGCCCAGCCCGTGACCCCACGTCAGGCTCTGACACCATGCCTGACATCTAGGAGTCGCCACAGCGCACTCCGGTTGCGTTGTCCTCTGAGGTCCCCGCGTTCCCTCCAACCCCCGGAGGAATCTGCTCCTCCCTCCCCAGCTGGGGTCGAGGATGCTGGAGCGCTGCCATGGGGGTGTCCCCCCGGCCAGATAACTCTATGTCGCCTCCAACATTCCGCTCCCCGACGGTAGACCTGCTCCGCCGGGGGGCTGGGGTTCCCTCGGACCCTCCTGTGGATCCGCCTACCCGGCCCCATGCCCTCCGGGCCAATGCCAGGACCTTCGACTCGGTCGGAGCCCTTGGATACCTGACGCCGCAGTATCGGGCTCCTCAGTACCAGATGCCACATTACCCGGTGCCTCAATACCCGACACCGGGCCTCCCGCTGTCGGGTTATGGGTACCCTTATTATGGGTTTCTAGGTTACCCGTATCCGAATCCCTCCTCTCCTTCACCTCAGGTGGACTTTTGGCCTCCTGGTGAGCTGAGGCTAAGGCCCAACTCAAGAGGGAGGTCAAAAGCCGTTTTTTCCCGACGCCGGACCCCTTACGTCGGTGAGAAGAGATTCCTCCACCTCTACCCGATGCCAGGGTTGAACCGTCTGGTTCTTGGGCTAGGGAGGATACACTTCCCCGGGGTACCTCCAGAGGGGATGATCCACCCTCACACAGGAAGGACTCTTCATCGGAGTCATCCGATTCTGATTTGGATTCTGGCCACTCTGATCCTGGGGATGAGCCGCACACTCTGGAGGACCCTTTCTTTCTGGAGCTGCTGTAGAAGATCCAGGCTGCTTGTGAGTGGCAATCAGTGGAGCCAGATCCACAGCATAAAAAAAATTGCTGCTCATCTTGACCTCCTGGAGACCTCTCCCACCCTGAATAGAGCCTCACGCGGATCTTGTTTCCACTATTTGGAAACAACCTTCCTCAATAGCCTCTCTCCCTATTAAGGCAGATAGGCTGTACCAGGCTCCAGAGGGTAAAGATTTCCTTAGTCTTCACCCCAAGGCGGATTCAGTGGTGATTAGCGCTGCCCACAGCCGATCCCCCAGTCAAAAGCACCTCAGCTCATCCGCGCCTGACAAGGAATCGTGACTTCTGGACCAGTATGGGAAAAAGATTTACACTTCTTCCACCCTAGTTATGAGGTCCCTGAATTATGTTGGTCATATGGGGAACTACCAAAAGTCTGTCCTTAGTCAGCTGGAATCAAAACTGGATTCCCTCCCAGATTTCTAGACTAAACAGAAACTGGGAGACTTGGTCCGTTCTGCGCGTTCGGCCTGTAGACACATGCTTCGTGCTACCTACGACGCGGTGGACACGGCAGGTAGGAGCTCGGCTTTCACCATAGGCCTATGGCACCATGCCTGGCTCCGCATGTCAGGTTTGGCACCTGAAGTGCAGACTGCAATTCATGATGCTCCCTTCAGGGGATCTGTGCTTTTTTGGGCGATATCAAGGACATCATCACCGAATTGCAGGAGAAGGGTTTGGCATTGAAATCTGTACAGACAATGTACAAATCCTCCCAAGGGCAGAGATGTCCATTTAAGCGCCAAAGCCACCAAAAACAAACACAAGCAAAAACGCCTGAATAAGCGTCGAGCTGCGTCAGCAGCCAAAGTTTCCTCCAGCAAAAAAGCCTCTGGAACTCTGGCCGCTGCTCTGCCTCCTGACTTCCTGCCTCTCCCACTGCCTCTGCCAGTACCAGAGGAACTGGTAGGGGGGAGATTTTCCTCCCATCTGCCTGGTTGGGAGAGGATAATGGCAGGTGTTTGGGTGCTTCAGTTGATATCAGCAGGGCACTTGATAGAGTTTATTAGCAAACCTCCTCGCAGACCCCCCCCCCCCGTACTCCCCTCTGCACCTTCAGTTGGTACTAGAGGAAATTCACTCTCTTCTTGTAAAGAAGGCAGTAGAACCCGTCTCCTCCCACCTGCAAGGGACGGGTTACTATTTCCACTTCTTTCTAGTACCAAAGAAGACTGGAGATCTGAGACCCATATTAGATCTCAGCTCCCTCAATCAGTATGTGGAGTACAAAAAGTTCTGAATGCTCTCGTTGCCAAGTCTTCTTCCCATGCTTCGGCTGGGTCTGTGGCTATGTGCTTTGGATATGCAGGATGCATACCTCCATATCCCCATATGCCGTTCCCACCGCAGGTACCTCTGTTTTTGTTTTCAGGGGTCACACTACCAGTTCAGGGCCCTCCCATTTGGCCTTTCCACGGCTCCCCGAGTATTTACCAAATGCCTGGCGGTGGTGGCGGTCACCCAGGGAGTTTGTGTTCCCCTACCTGGATGACTGGCTTCTAGCAGCTCCATCCAGGGAGGAACTCTTACGCTTCCTTTCTCTCACCCTACAATTTTTCTCCAGCCTGGGTGTCACAGTCAACCAAGCCAAGTCCCACCTGGTCCCTTGCCAATGGCTGCAGTTCATAGGGACACTGTTGGATACGACCCTAGGCAAAGCCTTTTGGCCCCCAGACAGTCTTGAGACACTTTCAAGTCAAGCTCGGCTCTTGTTGGGTCTCAGAAGGGTCGGAGCCAGGAAGGTCCTTAGCCTTCTCGGGCTAATGGCGTCCACCATTCCCACTGTCCCGCTAGCGCGGCTTCACATAAGTCTTCCAGTGGACTCTCTGGTCCCAGTGGGACCAGTCTCGAGACGACCTGGATCGCAAGGTGTCCTAAATGTCAGACCCACTGATCAGGGACTTGCAGTGGTGGATGGTTCCAGAACACCTCAACCAAGGGGTCCCATTTTGTACCGCTCCCCCCACCCAGACTCTGATGACAGATGCGTCAGAGGCAGGCTGTGGTGCCCACCTCGGGTCCTACAGGACTCGGGGCAACTGTTCTCGGCTCCAGCAGAAGCTTTGCATAAATGTCTTCGAGCTGAGGGCAGTTCTGCGTGCCCTTCAGGCTCTCCTTCCTGTCATTCTTCCCGGTTATCTCCTGTTCAAATCTGACAACATATGTGTAGTCCGATACCTCAACAAACGGTGGGGAACTCGTTCCTATCCTCTATGCTGGAAAGCAATGAGATTCTGGTACTGGGTGTCTCTGCACAACCTGCACCTGACGGCTGTCCACGTTCCGGGAGTGGACAACACTCTGGCAGACGCCCTCAGTCGCTCGTCTGCCAAATCTCATGAGTGGGAACTGGAGCAAGACATCATAAACGACATCTTTCAGCAGTGGGGGACTCCTCAAGTGGACCTCTTCGCCTCCCCCGACAACGCCAAACTTCCCACCTATTGCTCACTCTCTCTCTTGGGTGAGATGTTTTTGGGCTGGACGTGCTGTCTCTCTGTTGGAAGGACAGATTTGTCTATGCCTTCCCTCCCATACCTTTGATTCCGAGGGTGCTCAGCAAACTTCTGGCGGAGGGGGTGCGAATGAGTCTTGTCTCTCCCTTCTGGCCGAGGCAAGTTTGGTTTTCTCTTCTGCAATGGTTTTCCGAGGAACATCCTCTTCCTCTGTTTCAACATTTGCTGACCCAGTATCAGGGGACCCTGGTCCATCCAGGCCTCAAATAACTTCACCTTCATGCATGGCTCTTACAGACGTAGCCAAGGCACGCTTTGGCATTTCCCCCTTTGTAGCGGATATTCTGGTGGAGGCCAGAAAGCCTTCCACCAGGTCTACCTACACTATGAAGTGGAAGCGTTTTGCTAGTTGGGCCGGCTACAAGGATTTGGAACCTTTCTCCTGTCCAGCGAACAAAGTCCTGGAATACCTGAGGCATCTGTATGACCTGTGCCTTAGCTGCTCCTCTGTGAAGGTACATATGGCAGCTATCTCAGCCTACCACATTCCTGTAGGAGACAGGACTTTTGCTCAACTGGAAGTCTCCAAGACTTTCTTGAGAGGTTCTCCATTTAAGGCCCCAGATATGCAGTCCTTCTCCTGCTTGGGACTTAAACTTTATCCTAGAGAAGCTCACACTGCCTCCTTTCGAACCAGCAGCTGAGGCAGATTTAAAGTTTCTTTCTTGGAAGACACCGTTAAGCTGCAAGCCCTAATGTGCAAAATCCCATACTTGATTTTTCACAAGGAAATGGTGGCCATGCGCACTAATCCCAAGTTTCTTCCAAAGGTGGTAGCTGAATCAACATTAAATCAATCCATTGAACTACCCGCTTTCTTCACAGAACACTCCAGTCATGGAGAGTATCTTCTGCACACCCTGGATGTACATAGAATACTGAGATACTATACCAATAGGACTAATGATCTCAGAAAGACGGATCAACTCTTCATTTCTTTTGCTAATAAAAGAGAAGGCAATACTGTTTCCAAGCAATTCCTTTCTAAGTGGTTAGCAAATTGTATCACATTCTGTTATAAAAAGTATAATAAGACCCTGCCGGGTCAGGTCAGAGGCCAGTCCACCAGCGGGGTAGCTGCCTCTGTTGCTTGTTTTCAGGAATATGTCAGCTGCGAAAATTTGTGCAGCAGCAACTTGGACTTCCGTCCATACTTTCACAAATCATTACAGTTTGGACATTGCCTCTCGCCGCAGAGCAGTCTTTAGATTGGCTGTTCTGCAGGGACTCCTTTTGTGATCCCTGTTCAGACTTTGTCATTTGTGGATGATGAAGACTCCTCCCGTTTACTCTTTGTTCCAGACTGCTTGAGACTCGGTCCTATATATGAATACTTACTGCAAGAGCCCTCTCAAAGTAAGATAGTACAGTTATGTAAGAACTTACCGTAACAGTAGCTCGTCGAGAGAGGCTCTTGCAATAGGTATTACCTTCCCTCCCTCCGTCCCCTCAATTTCTTATTTTCACCTATGGGGGCATTTCCTCTTCTCTCCTGTCATGCCTTTCAGGTCTTTGGTGGGAAAGAACTGGAGAGCGGGCATGGGGGACCGCCCCTTTATACTTACGTTGGCTGACGCCGGTCACCTGGCATGGGGGCAGTCCCCTGCCAGAGGCTGCTAGCTAGAAATTTTTCCGTGGGGTCCTGACGCCTTGTGGCTTAGTCCTATATGTGAATACCTACTGCAAGAGCCTGTCTCGAAGATCTACTGTTATGGTAAGTTCTTGCATAACTGTATTTTTAGCCCCCTCCCGACTCAGGAGTCTGCCCCACACTTCATTACAAAACATCCAACTCTGAATCGGAGTTGGATTGTCAGGGGAAAGTGCAACTTGGGCGGTGGGGTTGGGGGGGGCATGAGACGGGATTTGTAAAAATATTGAACACCCATCTCACGATAAAACTTAGGAGACCAGGACTAGAACTCTGGTCTCCAGCACCATTCGGACCTAACTGCTCTATGCCTCAGTCTTCTCTGCCATGGGAGTAGCTTGGCCAGTCCCTGATTTTTCACAGCCTTCCTCCATGCCCTTTACTCACTCCCTGTACCACAGACAGCGACACGGGTAGCAGTTACTGAGATATGCTGTTCTACCCCTGTTGCTGTACGTGATACACTTATCTTACAGCATGCTTCTTTCATGCTCTGTTTAGGTTGCACTCATTTGATCGGGTACTGGTGCAGCCTCCAGAACTAGACACAATAATAAAGGTGGAATCTAGCAAGCGATGCAGGGGGCAACACCACCTCCCTTCTCCTCCTGCTAAAGATAACCAATCCTTCCTTTGCACCCCAGCAACCCACTAGCCCTACCTACTGCTTTGTCACACTGCCCTGTAACTTTGAGGTGATCAGGTACAATAACCTCAAGGTCCTTCACCTGCTTAATGTCCGTCAGTACTCTTTCTCCACCCCCCCCCCCCAAATCCTGTATTCAGCTGCTGGGTTTCTATGCCCTAGGTGCATGATTTTGCACTTTCTGGCATTGAACACCTACTGTAATTCTCTTGACTGCTCTCGAGTTTCCCCAAGATCCCTGCACGTTCCCTTGACCCTCTCCTGAATGCTTTTATAATGGTCTGATTTGATGGTTCTGCTGTACTCCCAAGACTCTAACTGCAGAGCTTCTTTTCTGCCAGGTATTTTCCCCTACTTGGTGCCTGAATCATATTGCGCATAAAATCTTATTCAAACAACATGAAGTCTTGCTATATTATGACATATGCAGTGAGTCCCAACCTTCGAACTGCTCCGGAGGTGAAAGAGTTAACTTTCCATGCCAGGCATGGAACTTTGAGCGCGAGCTCGGTTGAAAACTCTGTCTGTTGTTAATCAAACTCAAACTATCAGATTCTTTACTCCACCTCACTGAACAGTCGCTCCGGAGATTTCTCCTTCTGCTCGGTTCGTTTGTCGGTTAAAAAGTATTATTTTATCGTTTTTTTGACCGAAATTAAACCTCAACCTGTCGGTTCTAGCTCTGTCTGTGGTATTGTAAGTAATAGATAGGCTTACATTTATTTTATTCTGTGTGGAACTTGTAAACGCTTTTCGGTTCGGTTTGAACCGATCAGGTTATTCTCAAACTTACTAGTCCTTATTTAGAGTGCGGTTCCCGGTTCTTATCGGTTCTAAAAAACAGATTTCATTACGTTTTTTTTCATGACCCGTGACACGGTTGGGAACCGATAAGAGAGTCTTGCTTGTCGGATTGCCATAAATGGGCAAGTTTGGTTAGGCTGGCATTATGTCTGAGAAACCCAAAAGAAAAACCGGGCCCACTGGGTTTCAGCACTGTAGTGTTTGTGGGGAAGCCTTTGCTAAGGCTGACCCACACACCACCTGTGTGTATTGTCTGGGGTTTGACCACCTCAATGCAGACTGCCAGATTTGTAAGAATTTTCCTGCTGCCACCATAGAAAAGAGAGTTGGTAGGCTCAGGGAAAGGGAGGCCAAAAAGTCCGCTGACCCGGATGGCCATCCCGGTTCGGTTCCAACCGAACGGAGGGAGTGCCCTCTGACCAGGGCGATACTTCCTCGGCCAAACGGAAGAGCCAGCTCTGAGGAGCTGGTTCCAACTAAAAGGACTAGAAAGTCAGCTAGTGTGGAGCCAAAAGTCCTTTCTCCAACCGCTGAGGAAATAGCTAAAGCAAGTCAAATTGTCCAGTCACTTTCCCCGGTTCCGACCGAACCGACACCATCAGGGAAGAGCTCGGTTCGGCCGGTTCCAGATTATGATTTTGAGGATTTTTATGAACCGGAGGAGGGGGAAGAGGAGTATGAGGTGAGTGAATGTGGTTTTGAAGGTCTGGATGTGCCCATTGAACCGGACATCTCTCCAGACAGACCGTCAGGGGTTTCTCCCCCCAGGCTATCTGAGTCCCCTTCTCATTTTATGTTCTATAAGAAAGTTGCTGAAACTCTCAGCTCCCTGTTGAGGAAGCTGTTGATGACCAAGAGGAGCCTGACTATGTAGAAATGATGGATATTCCAGAGTCTAGGAGACTGTCTATTCCTTTGCATAAATCTTTTCGGAAACAGACAGTAAAAATTCTAAAAACTCCTCACACTATACCTCCTGTTGATAAAAGGATGGACAAGAGGTATACATTATCAGGCTCTGATACAGAGTTCCTCACACAGCAATGCAGCCATGTGGGGGTAGTGCAGGCTGCAGCCTGTGACAAGGCAAATATTCCTCTAGCTTCGCACCCCACTGAAAAGGACTCCAGGAGGATTGATGCCAAGGCAAAGAAAGAGTACATGGCAGCATCTTTGGGACTCAGACAGGCAAATTATATGGCTTATGCTGCTAGGTACCAGAAATCCAGATGAGATACTGTGCTGGCCCTGGCAAAACAGGTCCCTGACCAGCTTGCCAGGGAGCTGGAACAGGTGGCTGCGGATGGTATTGAGGCATCCAAGGTGCAATTTCATGCTGCAGTAGACTCTAATGATGTGTCATCAAGGGTCATGGCTACATCTGTGGCACTTCGCAGAATGGCTTGGCTCAGATGTACTACCCTGTCACAGGATACCCAGTCTAAGGCCATGGATTTTCCAGTTGCGGGCAATTCTCTGTTTGGGGAGCAGACAGAGAATTACATAAAGAAAATGGATGAATATAGGAGTGCACAGGCCAAGGAAAGGCAGGCCACTCCTCAAAGGCAGCATCCCAGGGGCAGGCCTTTTCATAGGCCTTTTTACCAAGTTCAGGCCTCCTCTTCTGCTTATGCCCAGAGGGGGTTCTTTAGAGGGAGAGGCAGACGGGGTACAAGCAAGCCTGCTTCTACCCCTCAGCCCAAAGCCCCTGCCAAGCAGGCACCCTGATGGGGTGGCCAGGGCTGATTCTCCACTACCTGTAGGGGGCAGGCTGGCTTACTTTGTCCAGGACTGGAAGTCTTTAACATCAGACAAGTGGGTCCTGGAAGTAGTAAGCCAGGGACTGGTTCTCGGCTTCAAAAAATTTCCAAAGATGAGAGCCAGGTCCTTTCCACCTGCAAATCCATCAGAGGCACTTGCCCTAGAAACAGAAGTTTCTACCCTCCTGGCTCTCAGAGCTGTGGAAAGGGTTGTACTCCAGGTACTTCCTTACCCCAAAAAAGACAGGAGAATGGCGGCCCATCCTGGATCTCAGATACCTAAACAAGCACCTTTTAAAACCAAAATTCAAAATGGTGACTCAGGGAATTATTTTACCCTCTCTAAGGCCAGGGGACTGGCTAGCGTCCCTGGACCTCAAGGATGCCTACTTCCATGTTCTTATCAGAAGCTCCCATTGAAAGTACCTCAGATTCGAACTGCCTTCAGGCCATTTACCAGTTCAGAGCAATGCCCTTTGGCCTCACCTCTGCCCCGAGGGTATTCCCAAAATGCCTGGCAATAGCAGTGGCCCACTTAAGAAGGCAAAAGATTGTCATCTTTCCTTACCTGGACGACTGGCTCATAGTAGGCCAGTCTCCAGACCAAGTCAAACTACACCTTCAGGTAACTCAGCAACTGCTCACATCTCTAGGTTTCCTTCTCAATCTTCCAAAGTCAGTTCTAGAGCCTGTCCAGCTTCTCACCTTCATAGGTGCAGAACTGAACACAAAAGAGACCAGAGCCTTCCTCCCTCTGGAAAGAGCAAGGACCTTGGTCTCTCTGGCCTCCTCTTTCACCCTGCAGGTCTCTCGACCAGCAAGGCATTTTCTGCAGCTCCTGGGGCACATGGCTGCTTCTATAGCAGTTGTGCAGGGAGCAAGATTTCAGATGAGGGACATCCAGTTCCATTTGAGAGCCTTTTGGTCTCAAAGGAGAGACCCTCTGACCAAATTGATCCCAGTGACTCGAACCCTGATCCAAGCCCTTCAGTGGTGGCAGGACCAGAACAATCTGAGACAGGGGTTCCCCTTCATCCCTCAGTCTCATTCCTTAATCCTTACTACAGATGCATCCCTCTTGGGGTGGGGAGCTCACATGGGCGATCTCACTACCCAGGGATTGTGGTCCCCTCAGGAATCTCTGCTCCACATCAATCTGTTGGAACTCAGAGCAGTTTTTCTAGCACTTCAAGCTTTTTTCACCTCTGTTCAGAACAAAGTTGTACAGATCAGAACAGACAACACCACTACAATGTGGTACATCAACAAGCAAGGAGGCACTCAGTCTACGGCCTTGTGCACCGAAGCAATGAAGTTGTGGTCTCTGGCGTACTCCCTGAACATCTCCCTTACGGCAGTTCACCTCCCAGGCAAGGACAATGTCCTGGCAGATGCTCTCAGCAGGATTTCCCAGGGCCATCACGACGGTCACTGGATCCCCTAGTATTGGAGGTAGTATTTGCCAGATGGGGCACCCCGCAGATGGATCTTTTTGCAGCCCCAGACAATCACCAACTTCCCCTTTTTTGCTGCAGGCCCCCAGTGTTGGGCTCAGTCCCTCTGGATGCCTTCCTTCTCAGTTGGGAAGGGAAGTTTCTCTATGCTTTCCCCTTCCCTCTTCTGTTCAAGGTGCTAGTCAAAATCAGATCTCAACCCTGCAAGATGATCCTGATTGCTCCAGATTGGGCCAGACAGCCCTGGTACCCACTCCTATGTCCTTAGCAGTCCACCTTCCCTGTGTCTTCCCAGGAATCACAACCTGTTAACCTGTACTCAGGGAGGGTTTGGTACCCGAATCTCAAATCTCTCAATCTCAAGGCCTGGCTCTTGAAGAGTTAGAGTTTGCTGACCCACACCTCTCAAGGTGTATTGATATATTGAAGGCTTCTAGGAAGCCATCCACCAGAGCTACTTATAATTCCAAATGGAAGAGATTTTCCATTTGGTGCTCTGGCAAGTATATTTCCCCAGAATCTGCTGACTTACCCACAGTCCTGGATTATATGGTGCATTTGAATACTTTGGGGCTGAGGCCAGCTACCCTAAAAGTGCACCTGGCAGCTGTGTCTGCTTTCTTATCAGCAGGTAAACCCTCTTCTCTTTCGGCTCATCCTGTATTCTCCAAGTTTTTCAAGGGGTTGCTTCACACCAACCCTCCATTCAGGGACCCTGCCCCTGCCTGGGATCTTAATATTTGCATTGCTCAGCTTATGCAACCCCCTTTTGAGCCCTTGTCTTCAGCAGAGCTTAAGTACTTGACTTGGAAAACTGTGTTTTTGGTAGCCATCACTTCTGCCAGGCGCATAAGTGAATTACAAGCATTGTCAGTGGAACCTGATTTTATCTCCTTTCATAGAGATAAGGTGGTCCTCAGGACTAACAGAAAGTTCTTGCCTAAGGTGGTTTCAGACTTCCACCTTAATCAATCTGTGTTTCTCCCTGTGTACTTCACTGACCATTCCTCCTCTGGCGAGAGGAGACTGCACAGTTTAGATGTCAAAAGAGCCCTAGTTACTACATAGAACGTACCAAGGGTCACAGGTTTGACTCCCTCCAACTGTTTCTCACTTATGGTGAGGTTGGTTAAGGGAAACCTGCCACTAAAAGATCCATTGCCAGGTGGATTGTCTCTTGTATCCAATTTTGCTATGAAAAACTGGGTAAGGTTCCTCCCTCAGGCCTGAGGGCTCACTCTACCAGAGGTACAGCTGCGTCTCTGGCTGCTGCCAGGGACATCCCTATCCTAGAGATATGTCAAGCAGCTACCTGGAAAACAGTTCACACTTTTACCAAGCATTACTCCCTGGACATCCAGGCTAGGAGTGATGCTCGGTTTGGCATAGCTGTGCTTCAGAGCCTATTTCAAAGTAGGTTCTGTCCCTCCTCCATGGAGGTACTGCTGTGTAGTCTGCATATGTCATAATATAGCAAGACTTCATGTTGTTTGAAGAAAAAATTACTCACCTTAGTAATGTTGTTTCTTCTAATGGAGTCTTGCTATATTATGACCCCCCCCTACTGCCCCTCTCAGAACCTCTACTTTTGGGATGTGGGTGGGCAGTGCAGTGTTGAACTTAGTAGATGCCCACCTTATTTTTTCACCTCTCCTTTTTGGGATGTTTGGGTGTTATGTTTTTAATTTTTTGGATCCCCTGACTTGAGTCTTTGTTTTGGGACCAAGAAAAATGTGTTCTTATATTTAGTAGCCTGTTGGCTAATATAGGTTTACGGCTTCCACACAGAACCTTAGTGAGTTTTGCTCGTAAAGATCTGACAGTTTGAGTTTGATTAACAACAGACAGAGTTTTCAACCAAGCTCGCGCTCCAAGAGTTCCATGCCTGGCATGGAAAGTTAACTCTTTCACCTTCGGAGCAGTTCGAAGGTTGGGACTCACTGCATATGTCATAATATAGCAAGACTCCATTAGAAGAAACAACATTACTAAGGTGAGTAATTTTTTCTTAGTACACATCATTTTACAGTGAAAACAAATCACATGGTATGTAGTGTTGGGTACATCTAGGCAGTATAGAGGTTAGAGTACTCAGCTGTATACGTGCATGGTACATCCAGCAGATCTGGGTTTGAGTCCCATAATCTCCTCTTACATACGATGCGACCCTTAGCACGTCACCTAACCTCCCTTTGCTTCTGGGACACACCTGGAGATGAGCTTGTGTGCCTTTCCTGGTCAAAAATTGTAAAATCACATTTAAAAACCCTGCTGAGATGGTATGGGGATGGAATGGAAAGATCACTTGGTCTTTTTCACACTCTTAACTCTTATGTACTTATCTCGTGGAGAGAAATAGCAGTCTCTTACATGTGTTTTCTTTATTTTTTTTTCTGTCTTCCAGAAAAGCATACTCCTTTCTTGTTCAGATGAAAACACTTCCTCAAAGTTCCTGGCACCATACACAACCTTTGCCCAAATCCATGAGAAAAGTGTAAGTATTAAGTGTAACCAAGTCATGATTATTAACGTAAAGTCCGCAGTTTTATTGTAAAGTCTGCAGTTTTTTTTTTTAAGAGCTGGCAGGTGGCTCCTCCTCCCCCCCATCGGGGGGAGGGAGTCACATCTGCTCCCCGCCGTCCTCAGGGATCGTCATGGAGCCTGCCAGCTCCATTTCTCTTCCTGCCCCTACTGCGGCTATACACACGCGGATGGAGGCTTGCACGCTGCAGTCCCGCAGCGCCCACTCTTTCTTGTGTCACTCCTGACCTGTGCTGTCCTCAGGCCTCCACCTGGGGGCAGCCATATGGTGGGAGCGGCGAGATCCCTCCCCGGGAGAGGAGAGCTGCCTTGCAGCTGCTCTGTCCCAACTCCTCCCCTTCCACTGGCCGACCCCTGATGACTCAGGCTTATTCCCGAAACCGGGTCGCTGGCATGGCGCAAGGTGTGGCGTCCAGCGTCTCAACCTTCAGTGCCACCGGGCTGGCAGTTTTATTTTAAAATAACATTTAGAAGGCTGAAAAGGTTGAATTGCATCCTTTTGGGAGGAGAGACCACACTAGATGAAACCTAGAAATTGACAGCAGAAGGGGGACTACAAGATCGATCTAGTCTGCTCAGTGTGGGTAACTGCCCCCTTCTTTCCTTTCTGTGAAATGATATCTTTGTGCCTGTACCAGGTGTTTTTGAACCCGTTAACCATTTTCACCTCCCCCACTTCCCAGGGTGGACAATTCCACGGGTTGACCACCCTCTCAGTGAAGAACAACTTGCTATCATTGTTCCTGAATCACCCACCCTTGAACCTCATATAATGCCCTCCAGTTCTGAAGTTTTTCTTCTCCTGAAGGAGCTCCTGTACCCCTACCTGATTTATACCTTTGATATACTTGAATGTCCGTGCCACGATGATGGCTGTCAACTTCCCTAAGTGAATGAACCACTTGGACAGTCTCCCAGAGCAGATGAGGAGCTCCCAAGGACGTGGGCCCTGCATCCTTGACATGCTGATAGCCCATCAGCATGCACATTCATCAGTGTGTAAAGCTCCCTGGCATGCATTGCTGGCTTCTTACGGCACACAGCCTGCTGCTAATACTTGCTCACATAGTAGCGGGACGCAGCAAAGTGACTCTATAGGAACACTGCTGGAAAATAATTTGGTCCAGGACCCTCAATTGTTTTTATTTTAGGAGTCCTGGACCTCCAAGAGGCAAAAGCTACTGAGAGCCCTGAGGTAACAGCTGGTACTGTATCTGCCTTTTAACTTGATAGGTACTTTGATGAAAATGGGGTGACTGGGTATTCCCACTGAGCTGGTGAGAGAACAAATTTGGTGGCCAGTGGCCTTCTTGCTTTTCTAAAATCATATTTTCATACACCTTTTTCCTTTTCTTTAAGCCTAAGTGTTAGGTTTGAATTATGCATACAGTATTCTGAAGAAAGTTTTTATTTACAGAAGTGGGGTATGCATCTATTCGTGCAGCTGGTGGTGCAACAGCATGGTATTGCCAGCAGCCTAGGTTAAAATCCAAGTCAAGGAACTTATTCCTTTCTCTCTTTTCTTGTTTGTCTTTCAAATATATGCTCACCACAGTCCTGTGAATAAAAATGTAATCTGTTTGTGCAGCACCAGGTTGTGCATTTAAAAAAGAGTGAGATGCTTCTGGGCTTACCAGGTTTCCATTTGTCTTGGTGACACAGCTGGTAGT
This sequence comes from Neoceratodus forsteri, assembly GCA_016271365.2. Lineage (NCBI taxonomy): Eukaryota > Metazoa > Chordata > Ceratodontiformes > Ceratodontidae > Neoceratodus > Neoceratodus forsteri. The sequence continues at coordinate 165,934,852 of CM057458.1, read as the reverse complement.
GGAACAGAATGGTATTCTGGGAGACCTGGTTTCAAATCCCGGCTAAGGCACTTCTTTCTTTCTTCTGAAGAAAACTGTAAGCAGGTTTGCAGAATATGGTGCTTGTATATTTCTTTTAATGTGATTTTCCAGTGTCCTGTAAAACAAAGACAGGCATCGACAGGATTCAGACTTGATAAAGTTACAAAAAATTTGAATTTCACAATATTCCATTCATCTTCATCGTGGGCATTTTCCACAGAGTCACATATAAACAGTTGGCGTTAGGACCTCTCGGAAACCTTTGCTTGGCAGAGGCAGGAGGTCCATTGGCCCCAGACTTTTATCAGTGGGTGAAATCGGGGACGTTGACAACTATCATCGTGGCAGGGTCAGCAATAGTCTCTGAATCCACTGTGAGAACATAGAACCATGGCATTAGCATCGACTGTACCTGCTGGCATTGACAACAGTGTTGGGGACTTGGGGTACGCCCATTAACGAGGTGCCAGCAGTAAACTTCAAAGCCTCTACAGGGCCCAAGCTGGAGCCAGCACCCGATCTTGGTGTCCTGATGATTGTTGAGCAGCTCCTGAGGCCACCATAGCAGCCTTTGACTTACATTTACAGTACTTTAATGCAGACCTAGATCTGGAGGGAGACTGGTAGTGACGCTCTGTTGGAGAAGACTTCTGTGTCTTATCCTTCAAATGGTGCTTCTCTTTGGCGAGGGAGAGCATCACTGAATGCAAGGAGAGTGAAGGGCTCCATGAAGCAGGTTCCAGAGGACTCTGAGGGACATCTGCACAATTGGCATCCTCCATGTTCTGCAGAAAATTCTCTGATGTTTAGCGATGTCTCCTTGTGGCCTAGTTAAAGCCTTTGCAGATAGAACAGGAATTCATATCATGCAGAAGGCCCAGACAGTGAACACAGTCTTCAAGTGTCATCATGAAATACCTTGACTGTACACTGGCAGAGAAGAAAAAGGTACGATTTTTTTGGTGCTGACGACTGCATAAAATATCAGTAGTAATTTAACAAAGCAATAGTGTAGTAAACTTCAGCGATAGAAATTGACAGAGGTGTTTCCTTTCTCTTATGAGTGGTCAGCAGGAGAAAAGAAACTGGAGGAGATATTGGGCCACCCACATTATATAGGTGCTGCCAGTATGTCATCATGGGCAGACCTAGCCACGCAAAAGTTCGAGTGGTCCCGATGCTGTCGGCGTACAATTCAGTACATGTGAATATGGAGGAGATTCTGTACTATTACTGCAAATAACTAAACATGTGCCACTATAGACATTTGCATGAACATGGACTCATTGGCCCTTTGATTTCATCTGTTCCTGGTGCTTTTCCTGCTCTGAAGTCATAAACCTCTGCTTGTGACAGCAGAATAATGTCCATGGTAGTGGACTGCAGAACCACACATGATTATGACTTCAAGACAGGAATAAGCTGTGTCAGCAGATGATGTCCAGTGGGACAACAGTTCAGTTTTACTGAGACAAAAAGGAAGGTCCTGATATTGTAACTTTGGGGGAATTTAGTGTGACTGAATTTTAGATGATGCCAACTGTGTGTTCTTCACTGGAAACTGTAAAATGTCTTAATTAAAGCTTGCCATGAAAACTGAAAGTTTTTATTTTATTATTTTAATTACTATTTCCTCCCACCCTGATGTTTGCCGTGACAGCTGCACCCATTCTCCAGGGGACAGTGGCAAGTGCTACATTGACAACCTGTGCTGCTCTGGTGGGGTGCATAAATGCTGGATGGTCCGTACCCTCTTTCCGTAGAAACTGAGCACAGAAAGGGACACTGTCTGCATGTTTTGCATCATATTATTTCTAGTTTAAAACCCGCATTTTATTATTGCTTGCCTTCTTTAAAGCCCTGTGTAACCCCCAGGCCACTTTTTATGTAGTGTGCACACCCCTCATTAAAATTTGAAAACACTGGCCTACCACTTTACTTTACAAAAAGGTAGGTACCACCCTTGGCGTTAGGATGTATACCTGGCTCATTTTCTAGAGGTAGAGAGGGGTGGGGGTACCGAAACAAATAACATAAACATTATGTAAATGACACAACCCAGGTCCTGGGTGGAGGCTACTAGGCATATGCCAGATCTAACCTGCTGAAGAGGCCCCAGTAAATCCACACAACCAGAAGCAATAATCGGAATATGGCTTTATTCAACAGATGGAAAGTAAAAGCAGAAGTGGACCCCCAAGGGTCGGTCCAGGCTGGACAGGTACAATTCACAAACTCTCCCTGCATGCAGTGCAGTTCATGAACAACAGCAGAGCAATCTTCTTCCCAATTTCCCAAAAGGTGCATTAGTGGACACCTGGCCACGCACATGAACATTTCCTCCCATGAGTGTTATTTAGTGAATCTAAGCCACGCGTTCAGAACTCTTCTCGAACATAGGTGCACATTAATGAAACTCAGTCTCACACCTTAACCTGCAGCTTGGCTTTTGTTCAGGTAAAAATACTGGTGCCTTTTACGAACCAGGAAACCCTGCCTTGTATGCACTTAGATGGCGTTCCTGCCACCCTTGGCCCCAACCAACAGTCTCTGCCATTCTTCAGGGTTACACCATAGAAACCCCCATTCCTCATTGAAATGCTAGAGGTCCCACACTTTAACTTCGTCACTCACTGGGGTGACCAGAAAATAAATTGCACTCACTTGGGTGAAACTAGGGGCACTGACCGGTTTGATCCAGCCTTATCTATGGGCGCATGCACCCCAGACTATCGAATCCCCTAAGAAATGTGGAGATTGTGTCTCCTGTAACAGTACTTACAGAGGTTGTCTCATCCACAGGACATGGAACAACAAACAAAGAGAAAAGCACTCTCCTGGGTAGCCGATCAAAACAGTCTCTTTCTGGTCCTATCCAAGGCAGCTGAAAACACCACAGAACATTCCAGGTATTGCCCCCTGAGTCCATTGAAAACAAGCAGTTCCTTCCACTTCATAGGGAGTAGAAATCTGGAAATCCTGCTGAAGCACTGGTCTCCAGCACTTCACTGGAAGCTGGAAATGTCCTCCTCTAGGGTCAGAAATCCTGAGCCCTCTCATTGGAGCCCCCTGGCAGTCCTACTGCCACTTTCAACTCCTCACTCAAGCTCACTCTCTCTCAAGACTGGACATTCTTGGCTCCCCAGAGCAGCTATCCACAGAGTGTGGCTTATGCTGCTGCAAGAGTTCTGAATGACCTAATCATTCTTGCCTCAGGCTAACTGAGTAAACAATTATGTCATTATGTAAGGAGCCCATAATGAGCTCCCTACTAGCTGCCTTTGTAACAATAATACTGATATAATGTATGGGAGAGCGTGATTATTGTCCAAAGTCGGCAAGTTTATAACATTGTTATGGTATCGTTGTAACGTCAAGAGGTTGTTAACCCCTCTTGAGTACGTCACATCGATACTATAACAATGAGAGTTGATCTGCACATGCGTGGGTCCTTTACTCAAGCGGCGCACAACCAATGGTCACGGCGGTGAGAGCTGGCCCTAATCTGGAGAGGTACTATGGGGAATCTAGTAAGGAGCTCTCCTATATTTTTACCCATACACTATAAAAGATAATGGATGGGGATTTATCGGTAACCTCGCTGAAATCACTTCTCGAGGTTACCTTAACAACTGTAGCTCTTGAGGTTTACATTGTCACGGTAACCTCTCGAAGTGATTACAGCATGGTTACCGATAAATCCCCATCTGTTATCCTTTATAGTGTAACCCCTCTGTTACCCAGGGTTACAAGAATCCCAGTAAGACCTAGTGGTAGGCAGGGAAGGCAGCTTGTGAAACTCCAGTTAAATGGATTTCACGTGTCTCACTCTGTTCTCAGTCTCAGCTGAGACTGAGGGATGACATCACCATAGAACTTTCGCAGCTGCATAAGCCATACTGGAATGTTGCAGTTGGAGGTTAACACATAGAACGTTGGGGATTTTGAATTCAGTCTGTGTGCAGTCTTGGTGAGAGACAGTAGTACAGCTGTCTGTATGCAGGCTCTCAGAGCTTTAAGCTCTGTCTTAGAGCTACTGATTAGGAAGGTGTGTGTTTCCACCATAAGAGGAACACAGAAACTGGTAGATGAAGTGGTGGAGACCGCGGTTACTGGTCCAAGTGCCCCATCCCTGAGGGAATGGGGGGAAAGATTTGCCTGTTTTCCAGGGGCAACCCTCCTGGTTCCGGCTAAGGGAAGAAGCTACCTATTCAAGTTGTGCTGCTGCACTAGAAGCTCTGAGAGAGAAATTGCTGTGGAGGAATCGCCTGTGGGGCACCTGCAACCAAAGGGTGAGTTCGCTCTGAAAGAGGGCCAAGAGTTTTTCACCTTAACAGAAGGAAACTAAAGGGACAGTTACTGTGGGGTCAGGAAAGATAGCCAAGTACAGTTGTAAAGTGGGGATTGGACTGCTTAATCAGTGAGGGGCCTAGAGCAATGGGCTATGCCAATTAAAAGTATGTTCAAGTCCAGCACAAAGGGAAAGCAAGACAAGTACAGGAAATGTGACATACATTTAGCAATAATCTACATTGCCAAGCTTTACAGTATGAGGTGTTTACTGTTCAGAGAAATGGCCGGGTGTGAATTGTGGGAGTGAGAGGTGGGAGACCCCCCCCCCCATCAGTAGTAACCAAATTCACCTCTACGGATTTGCTCTGAGGCATCTTTTACTTTCTCTCAGGTACTTGGCCAGTGCCTGAGGAAAGTACCCAGATGTGGGATTAAAAGGAGAATTCCCTGATAGAGCTGAGGTGCTCTTAGGTGGTTTAGGGAGCCACCAGCAAATGTTTCCATGACATATGGAAGGTGTCTGAGTGGCTGGCAAGGGAACCGAGCCTGGGAAATCCCAGAACAGTGTACAAGTTCGGGCTGTGTACCCAAAGCAGCATGCAAGTCCGGGCTGTGTGCCCGGTGGGTTCAGAGCCTGAGGGCTAAAGTGTTGAGGAAGTGTTCTTGATTCTTTTAATCTGCATTACTAGGAGTGTAGCCCCGTGGGGGTCCATCTATGCTTTGTTTGTTCTGTTTGGATGTGAATAAAGCCACACTTTAGAATCCCACTTCTGGTATTTGACATTACAGTTACTGCTTCCTGTGTTCGGAATTACTTGGGTGCCCCTGTGCAGAGTAGCCAAACCTAGCCTTTGTGCCGAGTGACCTATTCCTCCCCGAACCCAGCCCACCTGGTATTGCTGTCAGATTCAAACGGCATACCACCTGGTTGTTGCAGTAGGATTCTAGTAACCCCCAGGGACTGGGTGGTTACACCTGTATACACGATCACTTTTGCACTAGAGTAACCAGATTGCGCAGGTTGCTCCAGTGCAAAAGCTTCTGTGTGGGCAGTTGGTGGTAATCTACTCAGTAAGACGCTCCCGTAGTCTCTAGAAGACTGGGGACACTGAGCAGAGCGAAGGACTTACAGCAGATCAAACTACTGTGTGGACAGTTTGCACCTCAACAACCCGTCCGCTGTGGCGCGCACAACTGATGTGACATGGATTCGTGCATGACAAGTCACTGTTTTTGGCAAGTGCACTGAGCCTCAAATACTGTCTCCACAAAAGGAGACTCTCCTGAGTGCAGCAAAGTAGCTGCCTTTTAAAACTGAGAGCTGTAACAGCTGGAAATCTCCAGCTGAAATTTACAGCCGAGAGTTTGGGCATGCACATTGAAATGCACGTTTATGTCACTGCCTATGTTGATGGGCAAATGTCCGGCCCCCGAGGCATGGCCCCACACAAGCACAGATAGCAGCAGTGCGGAGAGGGGCCTTGTAGACAGAGTGGTGATCCGTGGCAGAATGTCGGGACTGCACTGTTGTGGTCCCAAGTCTGAAGCGCTGCCTCTGTGTAAACACGGCTCAAAAGTAATTGATGTTACTGGTTGCTTTAAGTGCTTCTTTTCTTAGTAGAGCTAAAATATATGAAAATGGGAGGACTTCCGGTGACGTCACCGTATCGATGGCTGCCTAGTAAACGTGCTCCAGAGTTGCCCACCACTAAACTACGAATATTCAGCAGCAAAATAAGTCACCAGCGGTAAAAAGTTTTTCCAGAAAAGATATGGGATAGCATCTAACAGATCTAGGCATAGAAACTCTCAGGCAGCTAAACTAAAAAGCCAGATGGAGTCGGAATGAAGACGGGGCCTATTGAGAGAGGCCCACTCTGCATCACCGGTTAGCAGTTTAACAGACTCCGAAGATAATTTAGAAGGTGGTGATCATTTCTAAGCTGGATGGAATTATCAAGGCACTACACAGGGTACAATCATCAGTAGCGGACCTTAAGGCAGATCTGAAGGTGATAGATAAAAGAACCACAGCAGTCGAAGAATGCGAAGGGAGCCTAGCTGACTCCTCAGGCCAACATGATCAGGCAATCCTTTACCTATTTACCAGAGAGAAAGAGCTTCAAATGAAATTGGATGATCAGGAGAATCGCGCACGTCGGAACAATTTCTGTATTTACGGAGTTCCAGAGAACATGGAGAAATCGATGAAAGCCTTTGTCCTACACATTTTAAGAGACATTGTAAAGCTTGCTGAAGATATCCCTCTCCCAGTCAAAAGAGCCCACAGATCTCTTGCTCCTAAACCAAAAGATCAAGCGGCGAGACCCCATTCAATAATAGCCCGAATGTTAAACTACCAGGATCGTCAGTTGGTCCTCCAGGCAGCATGGAAAATGAGAGGTCAAGATAGATAATCAGAGACTGTTTTTCAATCAGGATTTCTCAGACCTGTCAAATGAGAAAAGGAAATTGGTTAGAGGAATTATAAAGCAAGCGAAGGAAAGAAAAATCCGGATACAACTGTACTACCCTGCCAAACTACGCATACATACAGAAAAGGGCCCAGTCCTCTTCGATAGCCTGCATGACGCAGTGCCCTTATTGCAACAGCTAGGCCTACAATGTCCTGACATGCATGCAGACACCCTAGAAAATGAGATCTCCCGCTCAGCATGGCGATGAGCTGGTAAACCTAGAAGAGCACAACCTTTTTTAATCACTTGGCCGTCACATTTGGGTCACGATCTGAAGGCAATCCTGAGTAGAGAGAACAAGGTACTAACCACAGATGCAGACAGACAAAATGGATCGGGACACTGGGATTCAACCTGAAGCTCTTTGAGGTACTGTCCACAGGTCTTTTTTTTCTCACTCTCTTGGAATTCACCCGGGAGGAAACAAATTACTTCTTGGGGAAGAAAGTACTGGATTTATGTGAAACATCATAGTACTTCAAATCCTGCGGACTTTACTAACTACCCAGGAGAAGGAGAGAAATATGAGAAGTGAGTATTAAAAACTGAATGGAACTGCAGCATGCAGGAACATATAATTATAACCTCAGCAAGAGTTGGACAGGACATTGAGACAGTATTGCTGCTGAAGTTTTGGCCTTAAGGGCGGGGGACGGGAAGAATAGGCTAAAGGAACCAGAGAATAGGGAAACGAGGTTATGGTCATGTTTATTGGCTTATCATCAATCCAAAAGGTGGAAGCTCATATATGGAGGAGCATTATATAAGCTAATAGTAAATAATAGCTATAAAAAATATTATGGGTGATAGATGCACCGTGGCCCTGTTTTCCCCCTACTTCCTGCACACTAAGTGAAGGGTGGGCGGCCCCGGGTGTAGTGCTGGGTGGCATTAATGCCTGGAGGACTTTGGACTTTTTAGCCGCCTCCGGTCTCATCGCACGGTGACACTCACATTCACTGATTCCACGGGATCAGGCCTACACATAGTAGGAGCTAGAGCTTAGGCTCAATCCTCCCTGCAGTAGCAGGGTAACATTGATTACTGTGTATCACATAAGAAGGTGGTGTAAATCATTCTGATTGTTCATAGTTGGCTGTTTCAACTAATAAGTTCGCACTTTCTTATAGGTTTTTATATGTATATGCACATGTGGTTAAAGTGCATAATTAATTATGTTTATTTAGTATTATTAGACGTGGCTGATTTAGAGGTAATATATTTGGAACCCTTTAGGGATAAATGTTCTCCAGAAAAGGTATGGGACATGCAGAAGAAAGGTTATTATTTCAAGCAGAATGGGTACGCTTAAAGTGACTTTTCTAAATGTACAGGGCTTTAATTCCATAGGTTTCATAGGTTTTCAGAGCTTTATAAAATAATGTCCATATGCTCGCCTTGTACTTAAGAATATCCCATTATTCCATTGTTTACTAAGTAACTATCCAGTTTACTCTTAAAAATTTCCATGTCCCCACTATCAATTATTTCTACTGGTAGTCTGTTCCAGATCCTTGGTGCTCTAACTGTTAGCCAGTACTTTCTTTTATTTGATTTGAATCTCTCCATTTTTATCTGTAACGGGTGTGCCCTAGTGTTATGATTATGAACCATGATATCTAGAGCAACCTGTTCCCTTAATATCGGGTCATTTAGGGCCCTATATATCAAACACATGTCCCCTCTCAATCTTCTAAACTCCAATGAGTACAACCCCAGTGACCCAAGCCTTTGATCATAGTCCATCCCCTGAACCTCCTTCATTCTACGGGTAGCTCGTCTCTGGACCCTCTCAATCGATGCTATGTCCTCTTTCTTAAATGGTGACCACAACAGAGAACAATATTCCAATTGAGGACATACCAAGGATGTATACAGCGGCAACAGAACACCCTTATCTCTACTATTTATATGTCTGTTGATACAGTATTGTATACTATCTGCTTTTTTAATAATTTGATTGTAATGGGGTGTGAAGTTTAGGTTATTACCAATTTTTACTCCCAAGTCGCATTCCCCGATTAAAAGGGCTAATATACTTCATTACTTGCAGAAAATGAAGACGGACATTGGTCTCATTCAAGAAACCAGGCTGTCAGATATGGAACATGAAAAGCTGAAATGGGGGTGGGTGGGTCGGTATACCTATCGCACCCATCAGGGAAGCGAGCGGGAGTTGCTATTCTCTGTCGAAGAAACATCCCACTTGAAATCACATCACAGGTGATCATAGAACAGGGTAGAAGATTGATCGTCACAGGGAAGATATTTACACAGGTAATACATGTAGTAAATCTGTATGCTCCCAATAAAGACGACCCCCTTTTCTTTATTAGACTGTTTGAGAAAATAGCAGAATTAGGGGTAGGAATGATTTTAATGGCGGGAGACTTTAACTGTGTACCCAATCCACAGTTTGACCGATCATCTAAGAAAGTGGGGACAAATAAGGGGAAGAGTAAAGTGGTTCAAGCAGGAATTAAAGAGTTAGCCTTAGTAGATGTATGGAGGAACTTGAATCGCTCAGAGACTACTCTTTCTACTCACCACCTAGCAGTGTTTACTCAAGAATGGACTATTTCCCGTGTAGCACCACAGAATTTCATAAAGTTAAAAGTTGTGAGATTCTCCCCAGAATGGTCTCTGACCACGCTGCGGTAGTGTTGATTCTAGCACTGGGGGACTGGGATAGATCACACATTGGAGAATTAACTCTTTCCTGCTGGACAGAGAGGAGTTTCTAACCCATATCCAGGAAGTAATTAAAGATTATATGTCACAAAATCCTAGTCAAGGTCCAGACTTCTTGTTTTTTTGGGATGGTTGTAAAGCAGTCTTGCGAGGGGAAATTATCTCCTACGCTTCCCATTTAAAACTATCCAGGCAAGAGCAGCAAAAAAGATTAGAATCAAAATTAAACCTTTTGGAAGCCAGAGCTAAGCAGAGAGATGGAGAAAGAGTAGCTTTTAAGAAGGAATTACAAGAAACTAGAAAACAATTGCAAGACATTTTAGATTACCAATGTAAGCCCCCCCACCCCTGCCTTTTGCAAACGACAGGCGGTATGCTGTTTGAATCTGACAGCAGTACCAGGTGGGGACTGGGTTCTGGGAGGAATAGGTTACTCAGCACAAGGGCTAGGTTTGGCTACTCTGCACAGGGACACCCAAGTAATTCCGAACACAGGAAGCAATAACTGTAATGTCCAATACCAGGAATGGGATTCTAAAGTGTGGCTTTATCTACATCCAAACAGAACAAACAAAGCATAGACAGACCCCCACGGGGCTACACTTCTGGTAATGCAGATTAAAAGAATCGGGAACACTTCTTCAACACTCCAGCCCTCAGGCTCTGAACCCACCGGGCACACAGCCCGGGCTTGCACGCTGCTTTGGGTACACAGCCCGAACTTGCACACTATCTGGGATTTCCCTGGCTCGGCTCCCTTGCTGGCCACTCTGATACCTTCCATATGTCATGGAAACATTTGCTGGTGGCTCCCTAAACCACCTAAGAGCACCTCAGCTCTATCAGAGAGTTCTCCTTTTAATCCCACGTCTGGGTACTTTCCTCAGGCACTGGCCAAGTACCTGAGAGAAAGTAAAGGTGCCACAGAGCAAATCCATAGAGGTGAATTTGGTTACTACTGATGGGGGGTCTCCCACCTCTCGCTTCCACAATTCATACCCGGCCATTTCTCTGGACATTAAACATCTCATTCTGTAAAGCTTGGCAATGTACAGTAGATTAAGGCTAAATGTATGTCACATTTCCTCTACTTGTCTTGCTTTCCCATTGTGCTGAACTTGAACATACTTTTACTTGGCTCAGCCCATTGCTCTAGGCCTCCCACTGATTAAGCAGTCCAGTCCCCACTTTACTTTACTCTTTGTGCTGGACTTGAACCTACTTGAATTAACCGGCAATGTCTATTACACTAGACCTCCTACAAATTAAGTAGTCCAGTCCCCACGTTTCAACAGTTCAGATGAAAACATAGGCCCTCTGTCAGAGCGAACTCACCCTTTGGTTGCAGGTGCCCCACAGGCGATTCCTCACAGGAATTTCTATCCCACAGCTTCTGGTGCCGCAGCACAACTTGAAATAAGGCAGCTTCTTCCTTAGGCAGAACCAGGAGGGTTGCCCCTGGAAGACAGGCAAACCTTTCCACCCCCATTCCCTCAGGGATGGGGCACATGGACCAGTAACAGCAGTCTCCACCACTTCACAATCAGCTTACTGTGTTCCTCTTCCGGTGGAAACACACACCTCCCTTACAGTAGCTCTATGACAGAGCTTAAGGTTCTGAGAGCCTGCATTCAAACTGCTGTGCTGCTCCTCTCTCCAAGACTGCACACAGACTCTCTGTTCAAAATCCCCAACGTTCTATCCTAACTTCCAACTGCAGCATTCCAGTGTGGCTCATGCAGCTGCGAAAGTTCTATGATGATGTCATCCCTCAGTCTCAGCTAAGACTGAGAACAGAGTGAGACAGTGTGAAATCCATTTAACTGGAGTTTCACAAGCTCCCTTCCCTGCCTACCACTAGGTCTTACTGGGATTCAAGTAACCCCGGGTAACAAGGGGGTTACACAAAGTTGAAGGGAAATTACGGTATATGAATTAAAAGTTCTATGAGTCAGAAAATAAAGTTAGCAGATTACTAGCTTTTAGGCTAAGACGGGCACAAGCAGACCGCTATGTTAAGGTGGTGCAAATGAATAAACAAGATCATTTGTCTCATATGTTTACACCGAAAGACATACTGTAGCAGCTGCATTTCAGGATTACTATAAGACGCTGTATGAGACACCTTTAAAAACTGCACAAACAGAGGCTCTAATCCGTGGATTTTTAGAGAAAGTCTTGCTCCCAAAATTACCTGCAAATTTAAAGGCCCAATTAGACTCCCCTATTACGTAACAGGAAATTTCGCAAGTTATTATTAATTTAAAAGGGGGCAAATCCCCTGGCCCAGATTGTTTCACTTCAGAGTTTTATCAAAAATTCAGAAAGGTGCTGACCCCCACATTGGTGCAGGTCTTTAATAGAAAAAAGCAAGAAGGATGTTTTCCCCGGTCTTGGAGTGAGGCCTATATTACTGTTATTCTGAAGGAAGGGAAACCTCCAGATCTGTGCATTTCATATAGACCGATTTCACTTCTTAATGTGGATTCCAAAATGTTTACTAAAGTCCGGGCGAATAGAGTGAATTCTGTTCTCCCGGATTTGGTCCACCCAGACATGGGGGGATTTGTACAAAATAGATATCTTAGACAATGTTAGGCGTTGTTTAAATATATTGCACTCTGGGGGTAAGGCTAAAGGGCAACAAATAGCCATAGCAATTGATGCGGAAAAAGCGTTTATATCGCTTACACTGGGATTTCCTCACAGAGGTACTACTAAAATTTGGATTCGGACACCAATTTATAGAATGGATAGGAGGAATTTACAGCTCCACGGCCAAAGTAAAAGTTAATGGAACTGTATCCCAAGTCTTAAATATTAATAGAGGTACATGACAGGGGTGCCCCTTATTCCCTATTCTTTTCACGTTAAGTATGGAGCCCTTAGCCCAGATGATCAGAGATCATAAGGAGTTAGCAGGCATTAAGACGGGGAAGAAAACAGAATTTCGCTTTATGTGGATGACACGATGTTATATCTGAGGGACCCCATAAAAACCTTCCCCATCCTAAATCAGATATTAAAGTCTTGCAGTCAAGTCTTTAGCTTTAAAATAAAGATAAAACGGAAGTGATTATGGTGAGTGGTCAGCGCATAGAAGTGTTAAACCAAATAATCCCCTTCAAATGGGCTGCAACCCAAATTAGGTATCTGGGAATTTATATTCAGATTGATTTATACCAATTATATCATGTAAATTACAATAGACTGTTCCAAGAAGTTTCCACAGAGATGGAGTGTTCTCCCCTTGTCTCTACTTGGGAGAATTGAATTGGTTAAAATGAACATATTACCCAGGTTTCTATTTTTGTTTAACACTCTCCCTCTTCGGATCTCAAAATCAGAGTGGAAAAAGATCACTAAGGCACTACACCACTTTATTTTGGGGGGGGGGTCGCTGCCCTAGGATAGCATGGGAAACGCTGCAGAGACCTAGGGATAAAGGAGGCCTTGGTATCCCAAATCTTAAAACTTATTATCAAATGGCACACTTGGGTACCTGGATAAATTATCTAATTAATGATCCCAATAATAGTTGGGTACCTCAGGAAATACAGGGAGAACCTGGCTTAAACCCACAATTGGATTTTAATGGTTCCCCAGGTTACCGTCTCAGAAAAATAATAGAAAATCCATGGACCAGACAAACTTATAGGATATGGTGCGAAATAAAGAGGTATTTAGACATTACAGATACTTTAATAAGACAGAAATCATACACTGTATATAATTTATACCCCCCCAGATTGGACCTTGTGTTTACCCAATGGAAGAGACAAGGCTTGAGGTTTTATAGCCAGTTTCTCTTAACAGGTCAGATTAAAACCTTTGAAACTCTGCAAAGGGAGTTTCAGCTCCCTAAATCCCACTTCTTTAGGCACCTGCAGGCAATATCCTTTATTAAAAAAGGAGATAATTTGATATTAGTGCAACAACCCCCATCCCACTTAGCCCAAGCAGTTTGGAATTCAGTCCTTACCCTGGGAGAAAAGAAACTAGTATCTAGGCTTAAGGCAGTGTATGCTGTATCTAAAGAACTACCCCCTCCACTTTGTCAAACGGAATGGGAACGGGAACGACAAGTTCACCTGAATGAAGTGGAATGGCACACAATATGGAAGGGAGTTAAACACACATATTCCTCTAACAATTGGAAAGAATTCAGATGGAAGATTGTTTCCAGATTTTTTCAAACTCCTTCTAGGACAAAACATTATTTAATAGGGGTTCAGACTTGTGCTGGAGGAACTGTCGGGCAAGGGGACTCTTTCTCATATTTTTTGGGATTGCCCCACATTACAAGCTTATTGGAATGAAATAGGCAGTCGTCCGAGGCGTATGTTTGGATGGGAAGAGAAGCCTGACTTCCAAACCCTGATATTGGGCCTGCTCCCAAAAGGTCGCAGATCCAATAAACAAAATTAATTTATTGGCATCATGCTGGCAGCTGCCTGTAAGGCAATAACCAGATGGTGGCTTACACAAATCACTCCAACAATTGAGGACTGGATCGACATAGTGAAAGACATAGCAAGAAATGAAAGAATAACAGCAAATTTTAAACTACAAAAAGATAAATATAACCAGATCTGGCTCCCTTTCATGCATCTGATAAAAGAATTATATGGTACCCCGGTTTTGGATCAGCTGGCCCATGGCCATTAAACGGGTGAATTTTCCACATGGATATGGACAAAAGACAGAGTTTTGAATAGTTCTCATGTGGGATGGGCCCTGACTCCTGTTTGGGGATTTCTTAAATATCAATTATATTACAAAGATTAGTTTAGAAAATCTAGTTACTGAGAAATAAATCAGCCATACAATAGGTTTGTTGGTTTTTGTTTTTCTCTTTATTTGTATTATTTATTTGAAAGTTGGATTATATGTTTTGCTGTATCAGATGAAGGTCTGAAAATGGACTGGTTGCTTGGTGAGGAATTCAGGTGGTTACTTATGGACACATGAAGAGGTAATGTTTCTCATTGAGAATTAGAAGACCCTCAACCATGGCACCTGGACTCTAGAATAGAAAAGAAAGATACATAAATTAGTCTAATGTGTTTTTAACACCTGTAATATGTTACAGAAACTAAATATCAGACACAATCAATTATATGTACTATGAATACATGTACAGTGTTTAATTTAATAAAATTTGAAATTTAAAAAAAAAAAGAAATATGAAAATGGTATAATTATGCCCAGCTTGTTTCAAATCCTTGATCAACTCTTATTGCATACTTCCTGAACATTAGGAATACTGCCAAACAATGCAGCCACGCATTATGCAATAGTCTGCTCATCTCCCATGGCATCTAGAGTGACTAGATTGTGTTAGGAGTATTCCCAAGTCCAGAAAAGGTACAGTGAAATTTGATCAAAGAATGTAAAGAGATTTTTGTGTGGTAACACCAGTATGGTGTAAAATCTTTTTTTTACTTTTAAAAAGGAAAAAAGGAATCCAGAACAAACAACCAGCTACATCATCAATCTTTACAGAATGTTAACGATTATAAAATAAACTTTTTAAACTAGGAATAATTTGAGGCCTAAGGGGGTTGACCGTGTCCCTTTAATCTTTTTTTTTTTTAAATTGTTCTTTAGCCCCCTAGTTCCTGCCGAACCCAACCCTTCAGGCCTGCCAAGGAGTCATCCTCCTGCCACCCGCTCTACCCGGACCTACCTCTTGGCCCCCATGTAGCTGCAGCTTGCCCTCCCCCCCCCCGAGCAGGGATGAGGTGGGGGTGCAGACACCCTGTAATCCTTCATTTTGTTGGTCCAGAGGTGGCCGAGTGAGTGGGAGCACATTGGAGGCATGCTCCAGGCAGGCAGTCTTCCCAGAGCCGGCAGGTGTTTTCTCATTTACTCCCCTTCACGCAGAATGTGCCCCTGACGTCAAGGCGCAACGCGCCAACATCCACTGCATGTCTTGGCCACCCATCCTGTGGTACCCTGAGCCTCTGCTCGGGTCACGAAGTGTTTTGCGGCAGTGCCCCCCAGAAGGTGAGCTGTCATGGACGCCTTGCCGCCCCCGACTGGCCCTCCAGCGACCCGAGTCCGCCTCCCAAACCCAGGTCACTGGCGCCACAAGCAGAAATCCAACCGCTGCACTGATGGGCTGGCCTCATGTGACCCTTTAATCTTGTGATTCACTGTGCCACTAGCTGGTCTCAGCATGAGATTCTGGGGCTTACATGTCGTACCTGTAAAAAGGATTGTATCTCAGTGTGCATACCCGTATACAAATAAAAATCAAATCAGATCAAACATGTCAACCCACGTGCAGCTGGGCTAACCATACCTAGGTTTTTAAATAGAATCTTTTTTTTCAGGTTTTCATGTTTGTTTACAGCTTGCTTATTCAAGGTAGACCCTCTGAGAAGCAGAATCTCATATTTGGGGGCAGTCCTGCTGCTTCCCATTTTTACAGCTGGGATCACTGAAGCATAAAGACGAAAGTCTAGTGGCTTGCAAAAGGTCACATAAAGAATATAGCCAGGCATAGCATTGCTGGGAGTAGATTGAACGAGTTTTACACCAAATTTCAGTTGGGTGTGTGTTTCTGGCCCCATAGTTGGGCAGGACTGTGGCAGCCAGGTGAAAGTTCCACTAGGCTTACCTGAAGTAGCTGGTAACAGCAAAGTAGTATGCTTATGCAGAAGGTTGTGGAAAACATTGGGTTATAGTTCTAAAATGCTTAAGTTTGCTATTGAAAATGTCAATTGCTTGGAAAGATAAAATCACACTTTTTGTATTGCTTTAGAAATAGCATTCTGTGGGGTGCTGGAGAACCAAGCACCATACAGGAAGCACATTGCATCAGCTCTAGACAAGAGACATGAAAGGCAGTATAGCCTAGTGATTAGAGTAACGAGCTGTGAATGAGCATGGTACATCCAGCAGACCTGGATGTGATTCCCACAGCCTCCACTTGCATACTGTGCGACTCTGAACTAGTCACTTAAGTACCCAAGTACTCCCAGGTTGCCTCTGAAAACCGGCACTTGTGCCTAGTGGGCCTTACCCAGTTACCAAAAGAATAAAATAAAAAGAGATTAAATACACATTATACACTGGACTTCACCCACCATACTCAGTGAATTTGAAGTCTCCTGCCTTTTTGGATGTATAACTTGTCATGGGTCACTGAAGTAGCAGGCCTTGCCATGCAGATCATGGTCTGCAGGAGATGACAACCTTGTGGGGGCAGGTGAAACAGTGCCCTCAGACTCTTGTTTTGAAGGTGGTCTGAACATGAACACAGTGATCTTAGAACGCGTGGGCTCTGTGGATCCGAAAATAGAACTCGTAGCCACCGCAGCTAAAGAGTCTGAGAGATCGATGTACACACTGTCCACGGTATCAGAACTGACCCTGTAAAGCTCTTACCTGAGGTCCCGACTTGAGACACTGGAAAATGGGAGCATGTCGATGAACCTTCGGCCTCCCTGAAGATACAGAGAGGGAGAGGACTTATGTTCCTATGTTCGGGCTTGGTTGTGAGATGCACTGCTGGAGGATGCCATGTTGGACGATACCGATATAAAAAAGTTTGCAGAGTTAATTTTAGATCACCACAAGCAGTTGTCAACAACTGAGCACAGTGCTGGTAATGATGAGGGGAATGGAGGTTTGTGACCAGCGCTTATACTTAGCTAGAGCCAGCTACAAACTGCAGTGTGAGGATCAAGAATTTAAACTGTTTCATGACTGGTCATTTGTGATCCGACTTGCAAAAAGCAGTTCAACCCCATCTGACAGCAACTTTGGGGGTTAGGTATCGTACACTTTCTGCTTGCACTGCCCTATGCCAGGATAACATATGGGGCAAAACATATACATTTTTGGACCCCTCCAAGAAGCTGGGAAGTGGACTACAATGACTGCCTCCAAATTTTGCAGATCCCCAGAAAACCTAGGAAAGGGAGGATCACCGGGAGAAGGGGAGTGAAGCTAACAGACTTAAAAACTAATTGTCACCACTGTACCACTGCCAGCTATAATCAAGGCAAGAGTGGCAATCGGGAGGGCAAAGGCAGATACAGAGCTGTAGATTGCTGAGGGTGAAAAGGGTGGGGAAAAAACTTTTGTAGGTATATTCGGCAGAAAAAGTAAAAGGGGTGAGGGATCATCTAACTAATGGGTGGGGGGGGACTTGAAGATGACATGCAGAAGACAAATGTGATGAGAGCTAGCTCAGTGATGTGGAGGGCTGAGGTACATAATGCCTTACCTCCTGCCACATCGGCGACCCAGGTTCTGAAACAGACATGGGTTGTTCGGGGGTGTGAGGATCAAGCATCCCCACAGACGGCTCTCTTCCCTCAGGGGAGGGGGGTAGTGTGACTTGCTGTTTGTCTGCCATTTGGAGGTGTCCAGGTGGTAACACAGTCTAGTCGCACAAGCAACGACCAATCACAGGCATTTGAGGAAGTCTCTACAGAGGTGGAGCTCATCCATTACACCATTGCATATTGTGCTGTTGACAGGGGAGAAAAAAACAGGGGAAAAAGTCCATGTCCCTCCTTTGCCATGTGTGATGGCATTTGGGGGACTCCCGGGTCCTTCTCTGTGTTGATCCCTGCTGGTGTGATGGTGGGGGAGTGACAGATGGGATTGGGGGACCTTCAGCACAGGGCCCAGTGGTTGATGTAGGTGGCAGTGGGTGGGCAAAAAAGATCTATGGAAAAATTAAAAATGTGATGAATATTTGTGCTAAGTATTGATGGTAGAGAATGACAGACCTGTGCTGGAAAGCAGCATCAAGGCTGCCACATGGGGGTACAGGAAATGAGCAGTGAAGAGGTACTGGTAGAACAAGTGAGGAAAGGATTGGAAGCCTTCAGGGAAGATAATACACTGGGCCTATATAGCCTGCACCCACGGTACTTGGGGAATTGGCTGCAGAATTGGTGGTGCCGAGCCAGCTATTTAATGACTCGCTGAGTAGCGGAGTTGTGCCAGAGGATTGATGGCCCGTCGTCATAGTACCTTTCCACAAGTCGGGGTGGGACAGGGAGGATCAGGGCATCTATAAGCCCGTCAGTCTTAACTCCACTATAGGTAAGCTGATGGAGACCGTAGTCAAAAATATCTGGTGGTCTACTTGGAGGACAACGGACAGCAGGACAGTAAGGCGCATGGGTTTGTGTTAGGGAGGTCATGCCAGACCAGTATGGTACTGTTTTTCAACTGGGTCACTAGGACGATAGACTGAGGAAAGGTGGTATATTTGCTGTACTTTAGCTTCAGCAAAGTCTTTGATTTAGGACAACGCAGGAGGCTGCTGAAAAGATTGGAGGACTTATGAGTGGAGCAGGGTTTAGTCAGGTGGGTAAAAAATTGGCTGAGTGGAAGGAACCAAGGGTAATATTGAACAGGGCCAAGTCAGGAGACAGGAAGATCACAAGCATGGCTCACAGGGATTGTTCTGGGACCTGTGCTGTTCGATATGTCAATTAGTGACATAGGGATATCTAAGGCCAGCAAGCTCCAGGTAGACTTAGAAAAGATGGCAAGATGATCCAAGATCTGGCAGTTGGGCTTGGATCCTAAGAAGTACAAGTTTGTGTACTTGGGAAGACGAACTCATGCACAGAGTGAAAGGAGTTAGGCTGACCACCACAGCGGACATGAGGGATCTGGGGTCATCATCAGTGACTTATTCTAGCAAATGAATCAGTGCAGCAAAGCATACAGTAAGGCATTGAGGACTCGTGTGACATCTAGTGAAGTTCAAAAACTCCAGTGAAATTGGGTGAGAACAGTGTTGGTTAATTTGTTTCAATTTTAAAAAAAAAGTGCCGTTTTATTAAAATGAGTAATAGCTTTAAAGATCACATCATCATGAGTTATTTTTGTGATTTTATTGTTCACTTGTGCAGCACCTTGGTGTTTGAAAGGCACTTAATAAATAAAGTTTTATTGTTATTATTATGAATGATCTGAAAGTGAAGATGGATCTTGATGAATGAGGATCTACGTGGTAAGGACCTGGTATTTACTGTCGACAGGAAGGGGCAGATCTTTCATACATTTTATGGCAATGTAAAAAAATACTCTCCGTGTTACTGAAATCTGTGAATGATGCCGTTTTCAAAGTCTTGGGCACAAATGTATCCATTAAGCCACAATTACATCTTCTGGGATACCACTCGAGTCTACAACCTGGACTGGAAGTAAAAGAAGTGGATGTGTCAGCACAACAGTAGTGGTACCAGTCATGATGCCAGCGACTATAAGTGACAAACCATTGTGAGTTGTCAGTTCTGGACTTCTCTTTTCTTTGTATATAGAAATTCTGATCCCTCTTAACATTTAGTCTGTGCAGTTTCTCCTAAGCTGCATTCGAATGAGGTCGGGGGGTGGGGGGCAGAGGCAGTGCTACAGATTGGTTTGTATGAAAGGCAGAGACATCCTTTGTCAAGAATTTTACGTTTGCTCTAAGCATTACCTTATCCCTTCGGAACACCACATAGTTGGTGTTTGTACGGACTGTAACAACTAAGTGACCTTTCTTGCAGAAATAATTGCTACTAGGAGCACTGTTTTCCAAGGAAAATATTTAAGTTCTGCAGAAAACCGTCTCAAAAAGAGGAATCTTCAGTTGTGAGAGAACCCAGTTTAAATCCCATGGAGTTACAGGTTCCCTCACAGGTGGATGTAAATGGCTTAATCCGGTGAAAAATCTTCTGAACTGCGACTGTGCTGCTGTTTTCCTTGCCTGCTGGCATGAAAGCTGACACTGCAGCCAAATGAACTTTTAAGAGAGGATGGTTTTAGGCCCTGTGTATATTCAAATGTACCAAGTTGTTCAAAACCACTGACAGCTCTGCATCCATTTATTTAATTAGTTTTTATTTACCAAATAGATGAATTGGATGCCTATTTTCAGGCATGACCTGGGAGAAAACAAGGGTGGTCACAAGTAAGGAATAGTTATGACAATTGTTCAGTACACTGCAATGGTATGGAGTGTGCCACACCAGATACTGAATATTTTCCATCTGGACATGCAAGGTTTCCTTGTTGCAGGCTTCCTATCTAGTTTCAAAACTTCCAGGACTTGGTTTGACAGATTTAGACTATAGTACTGCAGCTCTTCAAGAATCATGCTCTCAGATGAAGTGATCTGAAGAAACACTCTGCTCGAGAGAGTGTGTCTGATCTTGCCTCAGAGATACATTTGCAGGCATCCTGTACAACATTGTCTGCAGAATTCGGCACCAAAACTGTCTTACCCAGTTTGGTGCTGTGCTAATCATTGTTGCTGACTCCCTTTTCAGTTTCAGCAAGACCTTATGGATCAGTGGAAATTGTGAGGTGGGAGGAGCATAAGAAGCTTGCCCTGCCATGGGAGAAGTAGAGCATCTCATGGAACTGTCTCCACCGAGAGTAGTCTGTAACAAAATTTGGCAGATCTTACTTCGAGAGGGCTCTTGCAGTAGGTAATCACCTTGAGGACTGTGCCCCCTGGCGTCAGGACCACACAAAAACTTTAGCTAGCAGTGTCTGACGTGGGTGCCTTCCAGTTCTTTCCCGCCATCGACCTGAATATGTCGGACCTCGTGGAGATCACACGTTGCAGTTCTACTGCTTCCACGGATGAGGATCTGTTTTTCTTTCTTTAAAATCAGTGTTTTCTTAGTTTTTGTGCATGTCATCACCATCTTTCATTGAGTCCCATAACAATAAGTGCGCTTCGTGTGGCACGCTGCTCCCACACAAAGACTCTCATACCCTCTGCCTCTTCTGTGTAGGCTCAGAGCACATGGTCGAGGATTGCAAGGCCTGTTCCAGCTTCAACCAGGCCACAAGGAAGCATCGCCAGCAGGCCCTCGAGGCCCAGTTGCTTTAACAGAAAATGGCCACGATGGAAAAGAAGCTTCAAAAACTCCACAGCACTTCCTCTTCCCCAACTGAGACTTCCAGGCACAGGAAGAATGAG
The DNA here is from genome assembly GCA_016271365.2 of Neoceratodus forsteri. NCBI lineage: Eukaryota > Metazoa > Chordata > Ceratodontiformes > Ceratodontidae > Neoceratodus > Neoceratodus forsteri. Next base: position 165,913,417 of record CM057458.1, on the reverse strand, counting down.
AAAGAGAGTCATCGGGACCAGGATCGGTCCCCTTCTCACCCGCAGCCGCTTTCGGACCCTGCGGGTAAGCAGCGTCCCTTTTTCTCAGGGAAGTCTTCCATTGTGTTCAAGCCTGCCCCGCCTCAGGGACAGTCCTCTGACCTCCCACCACGGGTGCCTCTGCATCGTCAGAGGCTTCTGCCTCCCTTAGACCCCTTTCTTCCAGCAGAGCTGATAAGCCGCTTGTCTGGCTCCCCGATGAGCGCCCGTCCCAGGCTCCGGGGACTCCGGAACCCACCCAGCTCCCATCGATAACCTGATGCAGCCTTCTCTGGTTGGGTCTCCCTTCTGGTTTACCCCCAGTTCCCCTACAGGGGAGCTTCCGTCATGTTCCCAGGACATAGGGGGAACAGGTGTTGGGGGTCATCTGTCAGGCGGCCTTGCTGCTGAGTCATCTTTGGATCTAACTTTGGGAGTCCCTCATGGACCTCTGGGTCCTCCTATACTGGGTCTCCTGACTCTGTCCACATGTCTGCCACCTTCTGGGCCGACATTCAGCCTGTCCTTCCAGGCCCCTCGGGGGCGGGTGCTGGAGTACCTTTTGGTCCTCCAGACCCCCCAGCTCTGCCATCTGGGCTTCCATCAGGGTACCTGATGTGACTTCCCCAACTTACCCGGGCTACCTGCTGTCAGGCTACCACACGCCGGGTTATGGAACCCCTTATCCTCCTCCGGGTTACCCAACGCCACCTTATCGGTTGCGGGGTTACCCGACGCCTGGGTTCCCTGCTGGGTACCCGCCGGCGTACCTGTCTCCTCTGCTTCCCCAACCACAGGCGGACTTTCGGGCCATCCTGCAATCTTGGAGGTCCAAGACTAAGGCCCAGCTTGTATCAGAGTTGGATAGCCACCATCCCCCTTAGGAAGTGCCCTGAGGCCAGGCAATCTCCCTCATAGGCTCTCTACTTCTCCAGCGCCTCAGGAGGTGCATCCTCCAGGGAGTACAGAAGATGGAGCCCCCCCTGATGTCGGAGAGCCTCTGACTTAGATCCGGACTCAGATTTCAGTGGATCTTCCTCTTATGTTTCTGGGTTTGAGACTCCTTCCCTGGACGAACCAAATCCTAAAGAGTCACCGAGGTCTTCACCTGAGGATCCCTCCTTCACTGACCTCCTCAAGAAAATTGCAGAGGTCTGTGACTGGAAGTCAGATGCTCAAGACACCAAACATCAGTGGCTGGCTGAGTATTTGGATATCCAGGAGGCGGCTCCTGTCCTCACGCCTCCTTGGCTCAAGCCACACAAGGATCTCTCATTCCACGATTTGGATGATGCCATCCTCGATACTAGCAGTAACCAAGAAGGCTGACCACACATATCGGATGCCTGAGGGCAAGGACCATCTTAGTCTCCACCCTAAGGTGTACTCAGTAGTTATTGCCGTGGCTCACGACATGTCATCTAAGCCGAGGCATATGAGCACCTCCCCGCCCGATAAGGAATCGAGACAGCTCAATCAGTTTGGGAGGATGTTTTACTCCTCATCCACTCTGGCCATTCGCGCTTTGAATTCGATAGCCCACATACTGGTCTACCAGAAGTTCCTCTTTAGCCAGCTGGAGCCGGCTATTGAGGAGCTCCCAGACTCTGAGTCTAAGCTCATCCTGGCAGACTCCATTCGTTCAGTCAAGATTGCCTGTAGGCATTCCTTACGGGCCACCTATGATGCCGTGGACTTCTCTGCCAGGGGGTCACCACGGCAGTCAGCCTTAGGAGATTTTCTTGGCTTAGAATCTCTGGACTGGTGAAAGACGTCCAGTTGGCTATCCAGGATGCTCCTTTCAGGGGGTTGCTCCCCTTTGGTGGTAACGCGCAAGACATCATCACTAGCTTGCAGGGCAAGGCCCTTGGGTTGGTACATACCATGTACCGTCCCAAGTTTCAAGCCAGGAAGCCCTTTTGGTGCCGGACAAAGCAGCAGTCGAAGCAGCAGCAGATGGCCAGGCGCCAGCCTAAATCTCAGGCTCAGTTAGCTTCCACGGCTTTTCCAGCAAAAGTCCAGAGAGCTTCAGGAGCGGCTCTCCCCAGCCCCGCCCCCTCGCCTGACTCACGGTCTGCCCTCCCTCCTCCCAGTCCTTCAGAGTAGTGTGGCGGAAGATTTGTCTGTCATCTGCCAGGGTTGCGGATGGTTACTACTGACAAGTGGGTCCTTCAGTTAGACAAGGCCATACTCTGGAGTTTTGGGAAAAGCCTCCAGTGGTATCCCACTACCCAAAGGCGCACATTCTTCTCCTAAAAGAGGAGATACAAGCTCTCTTGCAAAAAAGGGAAATAGAGCTGGTTCCATTCGACCAGATAGGGAAGGGGTATTACTCCCACTTCTTCCTGGTTCCCAAGAAAACGGGAGACCTGTATCCCATTTTGGAGCTCAGAACCCTGAATCTGTACATAAAGTACAAGAGATTCCGGATGTTGACTCTCCCAGGCCTGCTGCCCCTCCTGCGCAAGGGACAATGGCTCTGTGCACTGGATATGCAGGATGCCTATCTGCATATCCCGATTTTTCAGGCCCATCGCCACTACCTTTGGTTCGCTTTTTGGGGGAGTATTATCAGTTCAGAGCCCTCCCTTTTGGCCTATCCTCGGCACCTCAGGTTTTTATTAAGTGCCTAGCAGTAGTGGCGGTGGCTCTGAGATGTCAGGGACATGGTGTGTTCCCCTACCTCGACGACTGGCTTCTGTCGAGGGAGCAGTTGGAACTTTCCCTCTCTGCTACCCTGGATCTCTTTGCACAAGTTGGGATCACTGTAAATCTCTCGAAGTCCCAGTTTGTTCCTTCTCAATGTCTTCAGTTCATTGGAGCGGTATTGTATACAGCCCAGGGTATGACTTTCCTCCCTCTGGACAGGGTGGAAACATTGCAGGGACAGACTCGGCTATAGCCTCCAGTAGGCAGGTACCGGCCAGGTTGGTCCTTCGGCTTCCTGGCCTCATGTCAGGGGCCATCCCCACTGTTCCTCTAGCCAGGCTTCACATGTATATCTCACAGTGGACGCTCAAGGTGCAGTGGGATCAGAGGCTGGATGACCTGGACCATACGGTCATAGTCTCCAACTCGATGCAGCAGGATCTCCCCCCTGATGGCAAAATCTAACCAACCTTGCCAGAGGGGTTCCTTTCCAATCCCCTCCTCCCTCCCATATCTTGACCACGGACGCGCCAGGGATGGATTGGGGCGTTGATCTCTGGAACCACAGGACACAGTCTCTGGTCTCCAGCAGAGTCTCATTTTCACATAAATGTTTTGGAGATGAGAGCGGTGCTATATGCTCGTCAGGCCTTTAAGCAGCTGCTTTGTCAGGGCACCCTGTTAGTCCAGTCGGATAATGTGTGTCATGTGGTATCTCAGCAAGCAAGGAGGCACTCGCTCGTGTAAACCCTTTGCAGGGAAGTGATGCGGGTGTGAAAGTGGGCAGTTCTGCATCAAATTCGCCTCACAGCAGTTCATGTTCTGTGCGTGCAAAACATCCTAGCGGACAGTCTCAGCTGCACCAGGGTCAAAGCTCACAAGTAGGAGCTCAAGCAGGACGTGGTCGAACATATTTTTGACGTATGGGGTCGTCCAGACCTAGATCTGTTCGCCTTCCCATACAATGCAAAACTTCCCAAATTTTGCTTGCTCGCTCACGGGCTTGGTGTTTTGTGGCAAGACGCGCTATCTCTTTGCTGGACAGGGAGGCTCTAGTACACCTTCCCTCCCTTTCCAGTTCTGCAGAAGGTCACGTAGCGTTGGGTGGGCAGTCCCCTGTCAGACACTGCTAGCTAAAGTTTCTGTGTGGTCTTGATGCCAAGGGGCACAGTCCTCAAGGTGATTAACTACTGCAAGAGCCTCTCTCAAAGATCTACTGTTACGGTAAGTCCTTAAGTAACTGTATATTTTCTCTATACAACATACATTATTGTGTGTTCAGAAAGTCCTCATGCTTTACACAGTTGTCCACATTGTCTGTTGTTCAACAACAGTAGCACCTCTCCATTTACATATAACCAAAATTCAGTTACACCCTTCTGCATAGATGGGGGGACCCTGTTGGAACTCTGCCAGTATAAGTTCCACTCACATTCTTCGTAAAGTCCCACACCAGGATCTAAACAGTTTAGGGTAAATATCCAATAGCCCTCCCGTCTCCTAAGTGCTGTGTCCCAGTCCATACCCCTTTCCATAGGTTCGAGGACTTGTAACCCCCCAGAAATGGAGGGAGGTTGCCGGAAGTGATGAATAAACATTAAGTTAGCAGCATAATTGTAAACACTTGGGGATATGAATATATAAAGAGGAAGTAAGCCATGGATATTTAATGAAAGAAAATGTTATTACAGGCCGGCTCGCCGACACAGTGGTAGAGCTACCGCTCGTGACGCCAGCGACCCGGGTTCGGGAACGAGCCTGGGCAGCTAGAGGGCCGGCCGGGGGAGCGTGTGAGTATCCCAGGGACTGCTCATCACCTTCTCTGGGAGGGAGGGGGGACCAAGGCCTGGTGCTTGGCTGACCCCAGCTGGAGACCCGAGGTACAGCAAGCCCAGCCAGTAGCAAGAGGGGCCATGTGGTGGACGTCGGCGCTCTGCGCCTTGACATCAGGGCACACACCACAAGGCAGGAAAAACAGGAAAAATGGCCGGCGGCACCTCCGGTAGACGGAGCACCAGCATCAATAACCAATGCCTTCTATCTGCCCCTGACCCGGCATCCCAACGAAACAAAAAAGTATGGTGTGTAAGGGCCCCACCTCGACCCCGCCTGGGGGGGGGGTACAACCAAGGCTCCGTGGGGGATGGACTGCTCGGAAGGTCAGGTAGGAGAGCAGGGACGTAACAGGTATAGCGACTCCCGAAGAGTGGAGTGCCGCAGGCCGGGGGGGAGAGTAAAAAGAGAAAGTAAAAAAAGAAAATGTTATTACAGATACAGAAGCAGCCAAGCTAAAGATTGCTGAGATATTACAGAAAAATAAAAGAACAAAAAAAAAAAAATAAGGTAAAGCCAGGGGTTGTATACCAGAAATGCCGACTAGATGATGTGATGATAAATTTGAAATGACAAACTGAATAAAAAATAACAATAAGAAGTGAAACATTATAAAATATCGCCAACAGACGTTTGTTTTTTGCACTTTCTGTTTATTATTGCACTGTATACATACAGTTAGTTCTCCAGAGGCAGTATGTAAGGAGATGTATGACGCACACATCCACATGAGGGCGCCACTCCTTTTAATACAAGTAGGTTAAAATTTTTAACATACTACTACAATTAGATGCATCATATAGAGGGAATTAATAGAAACACTTACATGAAATTAACTTAAAAGCTTTTATGGCTGTTTGTTTGTATAAGCCCAGGAGCTGCATGATAATAAAGTTCGCATTAATAGCTATATATAACCAAATATCTGTTTTCTATAAAAGGAATGATAGGTATCAGGCTGAGCCATTGTTAGGAACCATATTGGTATCCTATAAGCAAGCAAGCTCCACGCTTCCCTTATTTATTCTCCTAAATCGGCGAATACTTTTAGAAATAAAGCCCATGAAGAGAGGCATCTATACATATCGAAGCCTATCTCAGTCTTATCAAGATATTTAAATCAAACGATCCAGTGAAGGAAAACATATGTTACAGAGGGAAAGTCTTCCCTTATAGAAATAACCAATAACCAGAGCTTATCAAGTTCCATACATTTCGAGAGGTTTCACCACCCTTTTCCATTATTTTAATACAGTTCTAGTGTTTTTTCACACATTAGTCCAGATAGAGCAAACCTGAGGACAGGATTAATGGCATAGAAATTCAGGTCTCTTCTTCTTCTGAATCTTCTTGATCGGCTTGATCCGAGGAGTCCTTTCAAGCGATCACTACTGCGTGGTGTTGGGCCCATTTAAGAGCTTCATTGGAGTCGGAGAAGATGAATACCTTGCCCTTATGTAAAACCCGGAGACGTGCAGGGAAAAGCATGCTGTGGGAAATTCCTGACTCACGCAAAATGGCCCTCACTCCATTGAAGCATTTTTTCTTTTGCCTCGTTACGTAGCTTAGATCTGGATGTATTCTTACTTGATTCCCATCCTGTAGCAACATTCTCTTCTCTCGAGTCAGTGACAGAACAAAGTCTCTGAATCCCACTCCATCTAAAACTGCTACCATAGCCTGAGGTGCTTCGGAATTATCCATTCGTCCCCTAAAAGCTACACGATATGCTTTTTGAATTTTTATTTGGCGATTGGAAAAGGGTTCATCTAGTTGTAGCTCCAGCCATTCATAAATAAACAGAGGCAAATGATCACCTTCGCTCTGCTCAGGCATTCCAGTGATTCTCAAGTTGGCCGATCGGGGTTGGTTTTCTAGAGCTTCAAGCCTAGAGCAGAGGTACGTATTTTCTTTCACTAATGTAGAGACAGTGCCCAGGGCTGCCTCAGAGTTCTTTTGGGTGTCCATGGCTTTTGATTTAAATAGAGTGTCTTCGGTTTCTAAATTAGTAACTCTGTTAGTCATGGATTCAAATTTTTCAGCCAGTCCCGACACAGTGAAAATGAGACGGTTGATTTTAATACCAAGGGATTGTAGTGTTTCTTCTCCCGTATCCGATGTTTCGGACTCCTTGCGGCCTAGATTGGATCATGTAGCTGGGGGACCCACGGCATTCTTGCATTTTGCTCCTTCCTGCAACTGCTTGTCCTTCCTTGGATTACCCATGTTAGATGTCCTCTTATTCCAATTGCCGATTTTAGTTCTGGATTAGTTCAAATCTTTCAAAAAAGGGGTTTTATTTCTATATATTTTCTGATATTGGGAAGAGCTAGAACTTTTATCTGACGCTTAGCTCGGGCTCAACAGCGCCCCCTCCACCAACAGACGTTTTGATTTAATAAAGAACTCTAAACTGGATTTCAATTCAATTCAATTTTATTTAACCAGGAAATACACCATTGAGTAGAACTCATTTACAAAGTGGTCCTGGAAGGACAACGAATACAACAGCAATAGCAAAGTAATACATAATAAACAGAGATTACAAAATATAAGTACGACAATTACTATACCAGGTACCTGTTGTAAGAGAAGGGAGTTAGAAGGGGTGTGTGTAAGAGAAATGAGTTACAAGGGGGGTGGAGGGGCAAGGGGAGGATTAAGGTTGCAGGAGTAGACCGGGGAGGGGAGGGTTATTACATGGAGTAGGCTGGAGGGAAATGTGCAACATTAAGTGCTGGGGGTTGTTTCATGACATAGGGTTGGTTATGAGAAACATTGACATCATTCAGTTTGATAGTTCTTTAGCATCATTTTAAAAGAGAGGATCCCAACCAGTTAGTTTTAGGGAGGCTTGGAGGGTATTCCACGTAGAAGGTGGAGTGATGCAGCTCCGTAGCAGGATCTGTTTCTGGGTATGTCAAGTAGCATATATGTGTGCCGCCTGAGAGAGTACACGCAGGGGGTGAATTTGAAGAGGTTATAGATATAAGCTGGTAAGTTCTTGGAGATGGCTTGGGATGACCAACCTAAATGTGCGTAAAGGGAGCAGTGGTGAGTGTTGAATGGGGTGTTGGTGATAAATCTTATTGCCCTGTGGTAGAGGGTATCCAATTTTGCTAGAGCTGTTTTAGGGCCATGGCATTAAGTGATGTCAGCATAGTTTATAAGGGGTAGAAAGGTTGTCTGGACAAGTCTTTGCTTAGCATCGAAAGTAAGCAGGTGCCTAATTTGAAGGAATAGACCAAGTCGTTGTCTGAGCTTTTTGAGAGTTCTTCAGTGTGTGTGTCAGGAAGGATAGTTTATGGTCAAGCCAGAATCCTAAGTATTTGAATTTTTCCACTGGTTCGATTGTTTCCCCCAGTATGGTAGTAATGTGGAGATTTGCAACAGCTTGATAGAATGATGTATTGAGACTGTGCAAAAAACTTACAAGAAGTGTAAACAAAGGTGCAGATATGGCAAGGGGGTGCCTTTAGTTTGTGACAGTTGAAATAACCAGTGTGATTGAACACGGTGTCAAAGTGCATCAAATGAGACAGCAGTGAAGGGGAGCACTTTGTGAAATTGTAATGAAATTATGTTGACAATTTAAACGAGATAAAATAGAAATTTGTCTAACTTTAGAAACACAGGTGGGCCAGAGGAAGTGGTTTCGCCATGAAACTGTTGCCCCATTTGATTGATATATATGAAAATAAAGGAGAAGTTTTGAAATCAAGTCAACAGTGGAGTTCATCCAGCTTATTTATTTGGAATTTCATGTATGGTACAATTGGATGACCCAAACACTATATACTGATATATATACAATAGGACAACCTGAACCAAACTCCTTTTTAGTATTGTATGTGAGGATTCCTCAGTGGACGCTGCGGGTCCATTGGGACTAGCATACGGATGAACTGGAGCAGCCAGTCCTGGTATCAGATCCTGTCAAGAAGGTACGGTTCTGGTGACTAGAGCCCAGCAACCTCCTGAAAGGGGTGCTATTCTTCATTCCATCCCTGCAACAAATTCTCACTACAGAGGCATCGGGCATTGGCTGGGGGGCTCACCTTGGTGCCCACCAGACTCAAGGGATGTGGTCCAAGGTGGAGGCAGAACTCCACATAAACATTTTGGAGATGCGAGCAGTTCTGTATGCCCTGCAGGCCTTCCAGACCCAGCTCTCCCAGAACCACTGCTGATTCAGTCGGACAACTCCAGCGTGGTTCATTACATGAACAAACAAGTGGAAACTCATTCTTTTACCCACCGTGTTGGGAAGCGATGAGGATCTGGTATTGAACTGTAGATCACAGCCTGGAAGTCTTGGCTGTCCATGTTCCTGGCATTCAAAACGTCTTAATGGACAGCCTAAGCTGGTCTCAGTCATGAGCTCACGAGTGGGAGCTCCTGACCTCCGTGGCAGAAGATCTGTTCAACCAGTAGGGTCTTCCAGAGTCGGACCTTTTTTGCATCCCCACTCAGTGCAAAACTGGCGCTGTTCTGCTCGCTCTAGGGCATGGAGTTTCCTGTCGAGATGCATTGTCTCTCTCTTGAAAGGGGAGATATCTGTATGCCTTCCCTCCCTTCCCAGGGTTCTGATCAAACTTCAAATGGAAGGGGCAACTATGATCCTTAGCGCCCCCTTCTGGCCTTGGCAGATCTGACTCCCCTTACTTCAGCAGTTGGCAGTCGAACAGCCAATGCCCATGCCCCTGTGCACAGGCTTGCTGTCCCAGGAGCAAGGCCCCATGGTCCATCAGGACCTCGGATCTCTCCACCTTCATGCTTGGCTCCTGAGGACATAGCCATTGTGAGATTTGGGGTGTCCCCAAAGGTGGTGGATGTTCTGGTGGCAGCTAGGAACCCCTCCACCAGGGCCACCTAGTCTATGAAGTGGGAGCATTTTGCTGTCTGGGCTGCATGGTACCACTTAGACTCCTTCATCTGTCCAGTGAGTCGGATCTTGGGGAGTACCTGCTTTCCCTGTCAGACTCTGGTCTGAAGTACTCCTCTATCAAGGTACATCTCTTTGCCATCTGTGCTTACCATGTACCTGTTGATGGCTGTAAAGTGGCTCAACTTGACCTGTCTCGCACGTTTTTGAGAGGCATCTTGCACTTGAAGCCTGCAATTCACAATCCTGTCCCGGCTTGGGACTTAAAGTTTGTGTTATAGAAACTCACCCTGCATCCATTTGAAGTGGCCACGAGTTGCGAGCTATGCTATTTGTCATGGAAAGTGTCATTTTTAGTTGCTATTACTTCTGCTTGAAGGATTTCTGAGCTTCAGGCCCTCATGTATGAGCAGCCATATTTGATTTTCCACAAAGGCAGGGTGTATTTCTGTAACTATCCTCAGTTTCTTCCCATGGCGTAGTGTCTTGAGTTTACCTTGAATCAGTCCATCCCATCTGCATGTTTATTTCCCAGAGCATGCCAATCCAGAGGAAGTATTGCTCCATACTTTGGATGTGCATAGAATTTTGAGATACTATACCCATCGGACTAAGGACTATAGGAAGTCCTCCCAGTTGTTTCCTTTGTCCCTGGGAAAGAGGGCGTTCGGTCTCCAAACTGCGTTTGTCTAAATGGTTGGCGAATTGCCTTGTTTTCTTTTATAGGAAGTGTGATAAGGAACTTCCAGGTGTGGTTTGTGGCCATTCAACCAGTGGTATAGCCACGTCTGTTACATGCTTCAGAAACATCTCGACTGCAGAGATCTGAGCAGCTGCTATTTGCAGCACTGTCCATATCTTCACTAAACACTACAGGTGGACATTGGCTCTAGACATAGAGCCAGTTTCAGCCTGGCTGTTCTCCAAGGCCATCTCTTTTAGGTCCTTACAGCCAGCCACACAAACTGTTTGACAGTTGTTGCCAGAACTGCTTGGGACTCGTCCTACCGGTGTGACCTGCTGCAAAAGATACTCTCGAAGTAAGATAATACAGTTATGTAAGAACTTACCGTAACAGTAGATCTTTGAGAGGATCTCTTGCAACAGGCCATGCTTTTCCTCCTTCCTTTCCCTTTTTTTCCTCTTTTGTGGCCTTTAGACTTTTTGCGTAGCTCTCCCTTTCCGACTTCTGCTTTCTTTCTAGTTTTCTCTAAGGATAGCTCAGATTCCTCCTCGGTTCCCATAGCAGGCTTTTGCTTTTGGTCTGCAGCGGGAGAACTGGGGAGGCTGTGGGGGCCATCCACTCTTAATTGGGTAGGCCGACATCAGAGGATGATGTTGGTGGTGGGCAGCCCCTCTGGTGGACTGCTAGCTAGAAGGTTTCCATGTGGTCCTATTGCTTGGCGCTAAGTCATACCAGTGTGGCCTGCTGCAAGAGAGCCTCTCGAAGATCTACTGTTACGATAAGTTCTTACATAACTGTACATTCACTCTGAAGAAGGCATAGTGACCAGCTGGGTGCCATAGGGGGTCAGTACTAGGCCCGGTCCTCTTTGTTGTCATTATTAGCAACATTGCAGGAGGGCTGGAAGGGAAAATATGCCTGTTTGCAGATGACAGGGACACACAAATCTGCAACAGAGTGGACATGCTGGGGGTGGTGGTGGAAAAAATGAGGGACGATCTGAAAAAGCTAGAAGACTGGTCAAGGGTTTGACAACTGGTTTTCAGTGCAGAAAAGTGCAAAATCGTGCACTTGGCACATAAACCTGGGTGCAACATACCAATTGGGTGGGGAGGTATTGGCAACCACAAAGCAGGAAAGGGATCTGGGGGTAATCATTTCTTTTTTTTTTTACTTATTCTTTTTGCTCCTCTCTCTCACCAGGTCCACCCCTTTCCTCGGGCCCCCAGTGCAGCGAGGAGAGCTGCCCACCTCTCCAGGAGAAGAGCAGCCTGTCGAGCACTTGATCCCTCTCCTCCTGGCTGGCCCTCCGATGACTCTAGCTCGCTACCGAACCCAGATCACCAGCATCGCAAGCGGTAGTGCTACTGCTGCACTGGCAGGCCGGCCCTGGGGTAATAATTTCTGATGACCTGAACGTAGCAAAGCAGTTTGATAAGGCAGTGGGGAAAGCTAGCAGGATGTTCGGGTCCATAGGGAAGGGGGATCACCAGCAGAAAGCAGGAGGTAGTGTTACCCCTGTATAGATCATTGGTGAGGCCTCACCTCGAATACTGTGTCCAGTTTTGGAGGCCCCATCTCTGGAAGGACATAGGGTAGAAGCGGTACAGAAGAGGGCAACCAAACTGGTGCAGGGCCTGTATCAAAAGCCCTATGAGGACAGACTCAGGGAATCAAATATGTACTCTCTACAGGAAAGAAGGGAAAGGGGAGACATGATAAAAACATTCAGATACCTCACAGAACGTTCAAATACCTCTCAGTGATCACATCACTACCTGTTGCATATGCAAAATACACTCACCCCACACTGTCCCCAAATACATATGGTTCTACCCCCTTCACACTCTAGACATAGCCTACCGGGTCATAATATCACGGACAAAACCGCACACAGCAACACCGCGCTGCCAGTACGGCGTGTGGCTTTACGACAACAGGGGAATTACAGCGATAGAAAGTATCGCTACCCCCTGATGCTCACCAGCAACAATGAAGTGGATGTGGTCACTACCGGTCGGGTGCTTGGTCGATCTGCTCCCATGGTGGAGTGGCTCGAGCACCTGGCCCAGCAGTGGATGGGGTTGAGGTGAAGTGGTTTGATTCCATTCTAGGGAATCTTTTTTTTTTTCAATTTTATTTCTTGCCCCTGTGTCCACACCCCCTTGGAGTTTGTTATAATAGTTCCGGGGACACAAGGGTGAAGCCCTACGCAAAACACAAGAAAAACAGTCTAGTGTTGCCACACGCTGTATCGAGGTGCACGCTCTTGATGTACACAGTTTTGCCTGCGACATTATGACCCCGTGCCTAGACATGGCAGCCCTGCAACAGGATCTCACCGTGGTTGATTGGTGACCTGTGTGCACAGCACTCTATGTCGACTCTGCCCTATCCCTCTTCTGCAACATATTAAACTGTATCTCTAACTACCATGCCCCCTTAAAGAAAGCCAGGATAAACACCACCATCACTCCTGGATTACGTCAGACCTGCTAGCCAAATGCCATACTAGGGACAAAGCTTGGAAACATTACAAAGTATCCCTAGCGCCATCTGACCTCCAGATCTACAAAGAACTCAGAAATAAGCGTGCCAAGGCCATCTGCCTATCCATGGCCAGTTATTTCAGATCCTACCTGCAACAAGGCCAAAATCCTGCTTCATTTTGGAAAGTGCTACACGCTTTCCTTGATTTCCCCCCTGTAGGCCTGCCCTAGCCTCAAAATCGATGGCCCCCCATCTCTGACCCTGCTACAATAGTGGAGGTCTTCAACAAATTCTTTGCCTCCTGCACTCTTCCGAACAACCCCTCTCCCATCCCATTAGACTCCCCTCCTGCCCCGCTTGGCTCACGCTCCCCCCCTGCCTAGTTCCTCTTCCCTCCATTCTCACCCCATGAAGTCTATACAGTCCTCATTGCTCTTGACCCAACTAAATCAAGCCCTGACGGTCTTGTCCCCAAAGCATGGAAATCTGCTAAGGTAATACTGCTTCACAAGGGTTGTGACACTTCTACACCCAGGAACTACCAACCTATCTCACGCCTCCTCTCCCTTGCTAAACTCCAGGAGTCTCTCATTCACTCCAGGTTATCAGAGTTCCTCACCACAGATAACTCTCTGTCACCCACACAGTCGCGTTTTAGGAAGCCGCAGTCAGCCATCTCTTCACTGCTGCGGGTCACTGATTCCATTTTCTCCACAACAGATCAATGCCATATAATAGCCACCATTTTCATTGACCTGGCTAAGACTTTGAATTCGGTCTCCCACACCCTCTAGCTTCAAAACTTAAATCTGTTGGCCATGCTGAACCTGCTGTTAACTGGTTCCGCTCATACCTACAAGATAGGCAGCAGTCTGTACAAATTGGTGATGCACTTCTTCCCCTCTCCCTAGCCTTACTGGGACCCCTCAAGGCTCTATCCTTGGCCCCATCCTATTCTCCCTATTTACTAATTATCTTCCCACCATCTGTAACTCCTCTAATATGCATATGTACGCTGATGACACCGTCATCTATATTTCCGGCCCTTCTTCCAACAGTGTGTTTTCCCCTCTCCAGGAAGACTTCAACAGAGTGCAGTCTTACCAGCTGAAACTAAACACTAAAATAATTGTAGCTATGACATTTGGCTTCAGACAGAAACTGGCCACCTTCCAGTCCCCACCAGCTTTTACTACCCTGGATGACTCACCCCTAGATATCGTCCCAACTTTCCAATAACTGGGAGTATGGCTGGATAGCCACCTGGACTTCTTCACCCATGTAGGTGCCATCTGTACCAAATTCCGCCCCAAACTTACAGTCCTCTACCGTAATAAAGACAGTCTCCCTCTCCCCACCCATCATGAGCTGGTACTCAAAACAGTACCACCAGTCATTGATTATGCCAGCGTGGTCTATGGCACTGCTCCTGTCACAGCTGTCCAAACTGGACACTCTTCCAAACTCACTTTGCTGCTTTGCAACCGCCACCCCCCTCTCAGGCACCACTGTCTCCTCTGTTCTCCTCTCTAACTAGCACCTTTATCACACAGGAGAATGGTTTACTGTGCCACCCTCGTAGCTAAATACTGGTTTGGCACTCTTCCCTCCTACCTCTCCTCCCGCCTGTCGTAAACAACCTCTACTACATACTCCCTTCATCACAGAGATCCACGTTCCTTCTCTGTCTCTCGCCCCCACTCTGCCGCAGGCCAGTCCATCTTCTCCTATCATCTCCCACTTCTCTGGAACAAACTACCCTCTGATGTTAGTCTCTCCTCCTCTTTCCTCAAAAGACTTCTTGGATGTCTTCCTTCCCCGCAGTGCTCACAGTGCTTACAGTTCCCCACCTCATCATCCCAAGTTGCCATACCCCTTAGGAGGTAGGGTCACTTCCCCCTATATCTCCTGCCCTGGTACTGAGCAGTGTACACTGTACTTGTTTATAATATACTAAATTTGTATCTATCTTTTTGCCTCTCGAATATCTAAATGCTGATTTGTGTTTAGTAACCAGTTGATGCATTGTGTTCTATTTTAATACTGTTACAATGTACCTCTGTATTGCACTCTGGTCTTATAATCACAGTTTATCTCATTGCTTGTTTGACGGTTAATCTCCCCCCCCTTTTTTTCCCCTTTGTTATCCCTGTTCCCAGGGCCACAACTGAAAACGAGCTTCAGCTCATTGTGCCTTTTCTGGTTATCAATTTTAAATAAATAAATCAATAAGGTACGTGAGGGTAGCATTTTACATAGAAAAAGATGCTAGAGGACAAGGGGTCATGCTATGAAGCTGGAGAGGAGAGACTCAGAGGAGATGTGAGGAAATACTTCTTCATGGAAGGGGTGGTGGACGCCTGGAACAGCCTCCCAGCAGAGGTGGTGGGTGCTAAAATGGTAACAGGATTCAAGCATGCATGGGATAGACAGAAGGGGGCCTTAGAAATGAGGCAAAGTGGGGAAAGAAGGGCGATCGAGTAGGATCTGCAGTGGCACTGTAGTAGGGTCTTAGAAATAGGAAGGGAGGGAAGAAAAGAAGCTGATTAAGCATGATTTGCCATGAAGGACGAGGAACTAATTTTTTTTGTTTCTTATAGGGCAGACTGGATGGACCCGAAGGTCATTTGTCTGCTGATAAATACTGTGCAACTATGGAAAATAGGGCAGACTGGGTGGGCCAAGAGGTCCTTCTCTGCCGACAACTTCTGTATTTCTATGTAATAATCAAGATGTTAGTTTTATAATTCAGACATTGAAACTCCCAAGATATTTTGTGCTAAATATCTTTTCAAAAATTTGAGAACATTTGGGGTACAGATTAAAAGCAAAGCAGTGTGTTCTATTTCTGATTTTAGAATTTTTCATTGTCAACTAGTGTTCTGTCAGAAAATTAGCTCCAGAGTGTAAGTGATAGCATTGGTCATTTTATCTGTATATCAGATTGTAAAACATGAAAACTTTTAACCTATCAAATCACAAAGTTGCTATCCATTCAACAAGTGCATCAATTCTGTTTGGTCCAAATTTATGAATAGAGGGCATCTTTGATATCTGAAAGGTTCGAAGTTTTAAATTAAATAGTCTGGTAGTGAAATGGATGTTGCTCCCTGTGGAGCTTGTTCATCAAACGTCTGTATAGTGCAGTACAGTAAAAGCTCCCTCGGCCTATTTGGTCACTTAATTTATTTAATTTTTTTGAAAATTGATAACTGGGAAAGGTGCACTGCGCCAAAGTACGTTTCTAGGCACAACCAAGGGGAGGGTCAAATAGAATGCCAGCCAAGGGCACCGGGATAAAGCAGGCCAGCTGCGTATTCAGTAGAAAGGTCCCAGGTGGTCTGGGACACCATGACATAGTTGTCCAGTTCTGACCAGGTGCACTTGGATGATGCGAACTAGCCACACAATAAACATGGCCTATGTGCACTGGGGCTTTAGGTCAAAGCCACCTACCTAACATTGTGGTTCCAGGTACAGTGGAACAAAGTGGTGGAACTGCCCATCCGTGGAATGGGTCTTGGCTGTTTAATAAAAATCAACCTTTGACAGCTTTCAAGGTGAGTATAACAGCAGAGATCCCCATTCATTAAAACTGAGAGGCAGGCCATCACGCTGTCTTAAATGGCTGTCTCTCTCATTTTGTATTGTCACCACTCTTATTTTTGCCTGCTTGTCTCTTTAAATTGCTTGTGCTGCTGTTTCTTTAAATTTTAGCACTCGCGCTAGGAGCATGCAAGTGAGCAGCAGACCCCGGCATTCACTTGCATCCAGGAGTGTTTTCGCACTATAGTCGAACAACCGCCTCCTTTAGTGGATCTAGAAAGACCGGCCTCTTCAATGACCTCCATACTATCTCAACTAGGACCGGGCCAATTTCATCAACACACACCACTAAGACGTGTGTTGGGCCCGGATCCAAACTACAGTTGGTTGGCCGCAAAGTCTGGATGATTCTCACGACATCAATGATTTCCGGCCAGTCAAAGTCAAACCAGGCCAACTACCTCCTGCCAAGCTCCACAACGCCCAGTAGAGAGTGCTGAATGGATTCCAGACCTGATGGTGGCAACCTTATCTGCAAAGAACCGAGCAAACGCCTCACACCTCTCTTGTGAAAAGACTCGATTGGGCTGAAGACAGATTGGATTGCACAATCTGTCAACAGTCTGGAAGAGCTGAGCAGGTCGCTTCGCTGCAGAGGCAATCTCCCTGGACAGGAACTCTACCCTCTTACAGGTAGTTGCCGATTGATAGCGTATTGATCCATCAAGCTAAGTCTGTCCCTCTCCAGGCCCGATTTCCACCAGCGTCTCTCTAACTAGTCAATATAGATGTCCAAGAGTCTCCCTGCACCTCCTCCTGTAATACAGAAAAAAACACCTCTAAGCATAGAGCAGCAGGTTTTTACACTGGCTGGCTTAACAAATATTGTTGGTTACAATACACAGAAAATTATGGCATGATTTGTGCATTGTGCATAAAGCATAAACAGATGCCCAAATCAGGAACAGTTTGGGTAATGAGTGGGTGCAAGACATTCAGAGAAGATGCTATAAAAAGGCATCAGAACAGCAGTGTTCTTGTCGTTGCTTCTGAACTAGAAGCCAACTGTAGATTTTGCTGTAAAAGGTGGAACTGGGCAGGCACTGCAGCAGGCCCTGACCCTGGAACAAGAAGCTTCTGTGGCATCCCTTCGTATACTGACTAATAAAAAATGAGCTGCCTCACACAACAAAATATGACTCCCTGCAGGATCTCGCCAAATCATTGGGATGTGAATACCTAGACAGTATACATATTGCAGATGCTGTTAAATATTGTTCCAATCGAACTATCAGAGAAATGGTTCTCTGGGTGAGGTGGTCAGGAGATCAGTACTTACAGATTTGAAATCTGACAGATTTTTTTCTTATTTGGTGGATAAAACAACTGATGTTGCCATTATGACACAGCTCATTTTGTATGTCATGTATTGCAAAGAAGGGAAACCCAGAGTTTCTTTCCTGGGAGTTGAGGAACTCATTGATGGAAAGGCGTACACAATTGTTAAAAAATGCTGGCATTCTCTGATAACAGTGGAATCTCGGTTGATCGTCTTGCAGGGTTGAGCAGTGATGGAGCAACCATTATGCTGGGCAGGCAAAACGGAGTAGCTAAAAAAGTGAAAGAAGTCAACCCAATACTTGTTGAAAATTACTGAATGACCTTGGCTGTAAAGACAGCAGCAAATGAAGTGAACGCCATTTAAAAGTTTAATCAAACACTAGATCACTTATACAGATATTTTGAAAATGTTGCTGTTCACATGGCTGCCCTTAAAGAAATTCAGCAGGCAATAGAGAATCTGGTTTTAAAGCCCAAAACAAACAAAAGCAGTTAGGTGGCTGTCCCACATTGCAGTGTGACACTAAGGAAGATTTTTCCATCCGTCGTTGCGTCCTTGCACAGAGAGACCTCTGAAAGGCATGATCCCCAAGCTGTGGGCCTAGTACAAATGGTGGAAAACTGGGAGTTTTTTTTCTATATTATTTATGATATGTGACATACTTCCACACCTTAGCATCTTATATAAATGCTTTTACACATCAACTCTGAATTTTACTGATATAAAGAGGCATTTAAATTCCACTTTAGAAATTCTTGTGGCACGCCTACTGGTATGTGGTCAGTACTTTTCCGTATCGACTGAACTAGTACTCTTGAATGATAATAGCCTGAACTTGCCATTTAGCAAAGCACAGTTGCATTGTTTCAGAATCTCTGTGCATGACAACTTTATTAAGGCCCTAATTGCTCAAATTGAGCAAAGATTTCCAAGCACAAAACTTTTGGATGCGTTCAGTATCTTTGACCCCAGCATGATACCAGAAGGTGATACTGAAGAGTTGGAAGGCTATGGTAGTGACAGCCTTGACATTATTCTTGGTCACTATGCTACTGTTGTGGATGGAGATGCTTCTGCACTGGACTGGGCTTCTCTGCGTAGACTCATGTTCACTGAAAAATGGCCTTTAAGACTATTTCAGATGTACTGCACTCTCTGTAACTCCTAAGTATGTAGGCCTGTATCCAAACATATCTACTTTGGCAGAACTGGCAATGATAATACCATTGTCGACTGCAGATAATGAGAGTGGGGTTCTCTGCACTAAATCGAATAAAAACGCAGGAACTAAATAGATTAGGTGCCAGTGTGCTAAATGCACTTATGATCTCAGTTGAGGGCCCTGATGTTGACAATTTGCCTTATTTAGAAGCTACAGTTCATTAGGTAGGACTGCGAAACCATAGATTACATCTTGACCTTGCAGGCACTAGTAAAGAGATGTTGTACACACCCAGAATGATGTCAAGACTCTCACAGAAGGTTGCCTGGCCTGCAGATAGAATGCAGAGGTTCTCCAGTATGTCACACAACTTACCGCACTTCTTTTGCTACTGCACACTAGCCAAGGCCTCCATATCAGTCGTATTATTCCTGTTTTTTTGCTCCTTATAAATTATGTGTGTCCCGTGGCTCCGCCCCCTTTACCAGCGCTCTGTATTTTTGGGCAATGTGGAACACTGCACTGGGAGCACTGATTCTTCCTCTGATCATAGTATTTAATTTTTTATAATGTAAAAGTAGACAAAGCAGGCTATACCTCCTGATCTAAGCAATGTGTGGTCTTCCTTAAAGGGCAGGATCTGGCAGCACTGAAAAGCTCAGCAGATTTTGCACAGTTGTAGATTGTATGGATAATGATAGTGAGAAATTCCTGTCCGATGTTATCTTCAACCACCTCCTAGGAGATGAAAACTTTAGATGTTGAACCCATCAGATTCTGTCAGATCATAAAGATACTACATACATTCATACATGTGGATCAAATTCATATGCCTTTTGAACAGTGACAGTTTTACAGCGAACAACATTACAGTGGCAATTTGTTGTTGCCGCTGTAATGTACACACGGGACCCCGGCACTGCTTTTTCCAGGTATTGCACCTCACCCTGAATTAACTCTGACTCGGAGTTGATAATCCTAAAGTACAGGGAGTGTGGGATCGGGGCAGATACACCCACATTGGTGGTTGGGGGGGTGAAGCCCCTGAATAAAAGACAGTTTACCTGATGGCTTTATGCCATCCACAACTTGTGGTCGACATGAATCTGTCGCTGTAACTTCGGTCAATAAAATTTTTCGAACCGGTATGTAGACCCGATCAGAATAAATTTCTAGTTTTCTACAGTTGACGAATGGATGCTGTCTTTGTGATCTGATAGGTTAAATATTTCCTTTCCTACAGTTTGACTAAGAGAATAAATAACCAATGAATTTCTCTTTATAATTATGAGAATTCGTTTATCAGTACTTGTATTGTTTGAAATATGTTTTTGTTCATTGCTTATTGTACTTGCCTTGTCTGCATTGTTTCTCAGTGTACTCAGTGGAACCAACTCGAAATATCTAAGTATTCCATTCACAGTTTTGCTATTGGGACAACTGAACATGCGCAACATTTTTTAAATGGGAGTCAGAATAAATAGCACAACAAACAATTAATGCAGATCTTCTTTAGGGGTATCTCAGTCATCAGGTCACAACGTAGGAACTTCACCGTCAGTGAAGGGGAATCCACGTGGAAGATTTTCAGCAGTACAGCTGGGGACGCTCATGCTGACGTCATGTGACGATGTCACCTACTCTATAGAAAGGCGCGAGTGCCCCGCTCCGTCCTCAGTTCTTTCCCGCCATCGACTGTCTACACGGGTCTCCACGGAAGCTCCGCAGTTTCACACCTTTTTGCCTAAGAATTTATTCTTTTATATCTACTTTGGAATGTCTTTTTCGTAGGGATTCCTTACTTTTGTTTATGTTGAGAACTACTACTTCTGCATCGCTTTTCTGCCACTACGGAAAGAGGATTGCCTCCACAGATGAGCATTCTTTATGTGTCTGTTGTCTTGGGCCTGACTACGAAGTTTCTGATTGTGAACTCTGGTGGAAGTTTAATTAAAGAACCCTAAGGTGATGCAAGAAG
Organism: Neoceratodus forsteri; assembly: GCA_016271365.2. NCBI lineage: Eukaryota > Metazoa > Chordata > Ceratodontiformes > Ceratodontidae > Neoceratodus > Neoceratodus forsteri. The sequence goes on along the minus strand of CM057458.1, from coordinate 165,892,829 downwards.
GCTCTTAAGAATATCTTACTGAGAGAGGAAGCTCTTGCAGCAGGTACCACAATCAGGACTGATGCCACCTGGCGGTGGTTCTCTGCATTTTTTTCCATCCAGCAGTACTGATGTGGGAACGCCCCCACTGACGTTGACTCCACCCCCGGTGTCACCCTATATAAGGGAGGAGTTCCCACATGCTCCAGTTCTTTCCCGCCTTACAGTCAGGGATGGTTCACCTTGGCTACCGTTTCATAGTACCGATCACTTCCTTCTCCACCGTTCAACCGAGCTTTTTCGCTGCATCTATGTCATCGACTTCACACATTAACAAGTGCGCTAGTGGGCGACAGATACCCACCAAAGATGGTCATTCGGCGTGCCTCTTCTGTCTCGGGCCCGACCACGACGCTGCCCCTGTCCCCATTGTCAGGCCTTCAACTCCTGCACTAGGATCAGGCGTCAGAAGTCCCTTTCCGTCTACCTAGCGGAGTCCAAATTGGCCGCCATGGAACGGGCCTCTTCCTCGGGGGAATCCGACCACCCTTCTGCCCACAAGCCACACAAACACCGGGAGCACAAGGACAGAGGAAGGTCTCACTCTAGGCTCAGATCTCTGGGCTCGAAGTCTGGGTCTTCAGGGCATGACTCACACCTCACAGCCCTTGAACCATCTTCTGGGTCTTCTGTGACTGAGTCTCCTGGAGCTACCCTTCAACCCTTGAGGGTACATCTGCTCGCCGAGAAGGTTTTCTCACCAGGCGCAGGTAAGGCCTCCTCCTCCTGCTCGGCTTCTTCCTCGAAGGCTGACTCCCGGGAGTTGAGCAAGGCCTCCGGTTTTTTTTTTTTTTTTCAAATCATATTTATTCATTTTAAGTCTACCAAACAGACAAACACACATTACATATACCTGGCCACGCCAGTAACACAACCCAAAACTGGCTGTGCAAACTATGTACAACCCCTATATACACGCACACTGGGGAGCCACCCCACATTATAGTCAAATTCCAGGATCAATACTGCTTTAGTGTAACAAGCTGATCAGCTATAAAATACACCCTTTCCCTTATAAACTCAGTCTCCCTTATATATCCACTTACAGGGGCGTTATATCCCACGGCCCCCCAGGAGCTTGACTCCTGTCGGATGGCTTCCCAGTGTGTCCCCTGGAGAGAGAGAGAGAACCATCATCCCTTTAAGCCCTTGCAGACCAGCACCAATCCCTTTTAATACATAGATACATAGACAGTGTCGGCAGATAAGGGCCTATGGCCCACCCAGTCTGCCCATTTAAGTTTGTAAGTTCAGTTTATGTTAGACCTTAGTAGTAGACCCTAAGTGACCCCAGTTTTGACCATCTAGAAGACTTAGACCCAGATATTACTCAAACTCTTAGGGATAATAAAAAGAAGAAAAAAAAAACAAAAACCAAGTACAAAGACACGAAGCAATATAAGCAATACAGTGGCGTGAAAAAGTATTTGCCCCCTTCCTGATTTTCTCTATTATTGCATATTTGTCACACTGGATGTTTTCAGGTCTTTAGACAAAATATAATATTAGATAAAGGGAACCTGAGTGAACAAATTACACTTTTTTTTTTTAGTTATTTCATTTATTTAACGAAAAAAGTTAACCAACACCAACTAGCACTGTGTGAAAAGTAATTGCTCCCTAGTTAAATCAACCCAATTAAAGGGATAATTAGAGTCAGCAGGCTGAACACAGCCAGGCTTGATTACAGCCAGCCCTGCTCAATATAAACCTCACTTATTTTGACCCTTACCATCAGAGTCACGTTGCCTGCACAAGATTCAACAAGCACAGTATGCCATGATCAAAGGAAGTTCCTGAAAAGATCAGAAAAAATTTGTTGCCCTCTATCAGTCTGGAAAGGGTTACAAAGCTATTTCTAAGGCTCTGGGACTCCATCGAACCACAGTGAGAGCCATAATCTCCAAATGGAGAACACTTGGAACAGTAGTGAATCTTCCCAGGAGTGGGCGGCCTGCCAAAATTACTCCAAGGGTGCAGCGTAAATCATCCAGGAAGTCTCAAAGGATCCTAAAACAACATCTAAAGAACTGCAGGCTTCTCTTGCCTCAGCTAAGGTCAGTGTTCATGACTCCACAATCAGAAAGAGACTGGGCAAAAATGGGCTTCATGTGAGAGTAGCAAGGCGGAAACCACTGCTAACCAAGAAGAACATAAACGCTCGTCTCTCATTTGCCAAGAAGCACCTGGATGATCCACAAGCCTTTTGGGAAAATGCTCTATGGACAGATGAGTCCAAAGTGGAACTTTTTGGATGACATGGATCCCATAATGTCTCGCGTAAAGCAAACACAGCATTCCACAGTAAGAACACCATACCAGCAGTCAAACATGGTGGTGGTAATGGATGGTGTGGGGATGCTTGCTGCCTAAGGACCTGGATGACTTGTCATAATTAAAGGAACCATGAATTCTGCTCTGTACCAGAAAATTCTTAAGGAGAATGTCCGGTCATCCTTCCATCAGCTGAAGCTGAAGCGTAGTTGGGTCATGCAGCAAGACAATGATCCAAAACACAAAAGCAAGTCCACATCAGAATGGCTAAAAGAAGTAAAATTAAAGTTTTGGAGTGGCCTAGTCAAAGTCCAGACTTAAACCCAATAGAGATGCTGTGGCAGGACCTGAAACAGCAGTTCATGCTTGAAAACCTACCAAATGTTACTGAATTAAAGCAGTTCTACGAGGAAGAGTGGGTTAAAATTCCTCCACAGCGATGTGAAAGACTGATATTGAATTATAGGAAGTGTTTGGTTGTAGTCATTGCAGCTAAATGTGGCGTAACCAGTTATTAAGTGTAAGGGGGCAATTACTTTTTCACACAGTGCCAGTTGGTGTTGGTTAACTTTTTTTCATTAAATAAGTGAAATAAAAAAAAAAAACAAGTGTTATTTGTTCACTCAGGTTCCCTTTATCTAATATTACATTTTCTGTAAAGACCTGAAAACATCCAGTGTGACAAATATGCAATAATAGAGAAAATCAGGAAGGGGGCAAATACTTTTTCACGCCACTGTATATACACCAGCATATTTTCTTTTGCTAATCATTATCCGACAGACAGACCTGGATTCCAGTGTTCATAACTTGCTGGGAATAAATCGCATCTAACATTGCCCACCTTTTAACATATAACATTTACATATACATATACATTTAACTGCCTTCCCTCAGAAAACAGGTGTCTTTTAATCTTGGCCAATACCCACAACAGCTCTCTCACCCATTGTTCATATGTACATGCCTGATTGTCCTTCCAATGCTTAACTAAAAACGCCTTGACTACCGACACCATTAAAGAAAGGTGAAATTTGGGTGTGCTCCCTATAATCTGAGAAGTCACCCATAACACATATTTCTGGAGTTATAAAAGCTGTATAATCCAGCATTGGATCCATGCCCCGTTTAATCTCCCTCCATAAGGGCGAAATTTTACTACAATCCCACATTACATGTATCAGGTCACCCACCTCCTCCTCGCATCTGAAACACAGGTCTGTCTGTCTCAACCTCTGCCATATAGCTTTACAGGGTATAGTATATATTGTGAACCAAAAATCTGCATGTTTCTATATTTGGGAATCACATTGTATTTAGAGGTCTTCCAAATAGTTTCCACCTAGGATTTCTAGGAGCCATCACCTTGTCCCAGTAAGGATTTGAGTAGGAGTGTTTGGACCCATAAAGTCCAACAGAAGTTTATAAATTTGTGAGTGGGTTAGCTTTCGGGAGGCTTCCCTAAACTCTCCCGAAAGGGAGCTGTCTATGGATCCCCCATCCCCTTCCAGAACCCTGCTATCATTTGTTTAGCTGTAACCTTTGAAAGAAAGCCAGACCCTCACATTGTAATGGCAGGACTATTTTCTTTCCCTGCATCACATCCTTCAATCTTAAACCACCCAAATAATTGGACCACCGATGTCCAAGTACCCGACCTCCGATAACCAAATTAGGGTTACCCAATATGGGCTGATCTCTGGATCTCTTTTGATAACACCTCTGTACCGGTGTAATAAAGGACCACCAGGCCTCTAAGGTTTTCCCGATTGGGTTCCCATACCCCTTCTTGAATAAACCTTTTTTAGGCTGGGCATATAGCATCGACTCAGGGGTAAAACCGAAACTCAGCATCGATTGTTTCTCAGTTTGCAACCACGCCGGTACATAGTCTTCCCCCTCATCACTCCCCGCCCATTGAGCCATAAGACCCAACTGACCTGCCACATAGTAAGCGTGGAGGTCAGGTAACCTAATACCCCCCTCCTCATACGGTAGTCGCAAGACATTATATTTTATCCTGGCTGGTTTATTGTTCCATAGGAACCCTGAGATTAGCCTTCTGATTCTACTAAACCAATTAGTAGAGATACTATATGGAGCTAAATATACCGGATATAGCACCCTCGGTAGAACATTCATCTTAATGAGGCCCAAACGTGCTGTAAAGTTCAAAGGTAGCTTGTTCCATCTTATAACGTCCCCTTCAACCGCGGATATGATCTCCCCCAGATTAGCGTCAGCCCCGGACTCCTGATTTGCTGTAATCCATACGCCCAGATACTTCAATTTATCTACATTCCATTGTACTCCAGGATGAAAATCAGCCCTAAATACATGTGGTGTCAAGGGTAAAATTTATTTAGTAAGATTTAACTTGTAGTTAGAGACCTTAGAAAATCGATCTATTAACTCTCTTACTCTCTCAAAGCTAGATACTGGATTTTGTAAATGAAGAAGTATGTCATCCGCAAAACTGACAATTTAGCTCCATCCCCCCCAACCCTGATCCCTTGGACCTTAACATCCCTATTTATTGATCTCAAAAGGGGTTCTAAATAGATATTAAACAATATCAGCGAGAGGGGACACCCTTGACGAGTTCCGTTAGTCAGTCTAAATTCCCTCGAGATATAACCATTACATAATATTCTAGCCGTTGGGGCGGCGTATAAATTCTTAATACCTCTAAGGAGACCTTCAGGAAACCCCATTTTCTCCATTGTACCAAAAAGAAATGGATGTGAGACCCGATCAAACGCTTTTCAGCGTGCCTAGGGAATCAGGGCCAAGGGTAACTGAGAGTCTGTGCAAAATTCAGGATATGATGAATTTTCCTGAGAGCGTCTTTTGCCCTCTTCCGGCATAAAACCCACTTGTTCCTGACTAATTAATCTAGGAGCAATAGTCAAAATCCTATTTCCAAAATTTTAGTAAGGATCTTAATATCTTGATTTATTAATGCTATAGGCCTATAGCTACCCAATACATCCCTGGGTTTGTCTGGCTTAGGTATTAAAGTAACATAAGCCTGGTAGACCGGAGAGTGGTGAATTCCCTCCCTCATTATAGTGAGGAAGAACTCATGGAGTACAGGGAGTATGGTCTGAATATGAGTCTGATAAAATTTGGCCGTGAGACCATCTGGCCCTGGTGATTTACCTAGAGGAAGAGACCTCACCACTTCAACAATCTCAGATGTTCTTATTGGGCTTCTAGTTCCCTAGCTTGAACAGAATCCAAGATTGGCAATTGAATTCCATCTAAATAATCATTTGCCTCCTTCTCCCTACCAAGTCCTCAGCTTGGTAGATTTTTGTGAAGAATGAGCTAAGGCCTCAGCCATTTCTTGGGATCTGTAACCAGCTTCCCTCATATTGAACTGATGCAATTGTCCTGGTTGCCTCCCACTCTTTAATTTTGGGCGCCAAGAGGCACCCTGGGATGTCACCCTGCAATAAGAATTTGGCATTAATCTTGCCTAGCCAGAACTCTGTTTTCCCATAGACAATTTCTGATAGTTCTCTTCTCAGACTTTTAAGTTCCGCATCTGTTTCTCCCGAGGACCCTTCAAGCTGTGACAATGAGCCTATCGCCCCGATCAAAAACTCCTCTTTGGCCCTCCTGAGCGACTTGTCCCTTGCCACTAGGGCCCTAGCTGCCTTGGCATACAAAAACTTACAGGTGGACCACGCTAACCTTTGTCGCTCAGAGTGGGAAGCTGGAATCTAATAATCTCCTGTAAGGCCTCTCTAATTCATCCCTTCTTGTACCCTCTATCAAAAGCGAGTCATGAAGCCTCCATCTATAAGGTCTAGGCGGTGCGGGTCTTGGTTCCCACTGCATTTGAATGAGAGAATGGTCTGAGAGGGTCCTGCCCTCAGTCAGCACTTCTCTAATCCCTACAAGGGCCTCTCTATTGACCAAAAAAAAGTCAATTCTAGTATGACTCTTGTGTGCAGCCGAATAAAACGTCATGTCCCTGCCCCTATTCAAAAAATTTGTAGTTGGGTCAACCAATGCTGCCGTCTCCAAAAACTTAGCCAGGGCTAATTGGGCCTTAGTCTTCGGCCTACTATGTGGGGGTATCCTGTCCTCCTTGTTGTCAAAATAGATATTCCAGTCACCAGCCAGGATAAGTGAGTGTGGGGGAAGGGTAGCTATGTCCCCTTCTATTGAGGCGAAAAAAGTAGGATCAGGGGGAGTTGGCCCATATAGAGATGCGACTGAGACTGCCCTACCCAACAAAGTGCCCGACAAATAGATCCCCGACCATCTTGTCTAGTTAACACTTCAGCCACTTCATATGGGCAGGATTTCTTTATTAAAATCACCACCCTCCAGAGGCCTCTGTCCTTTCCTACTCAGTATACCTGTCCCACCCATCGCTTCCTGAGACCAACCAGCTCATCAGTCAGTAGATGTGTCTCTTGTAATGCAACAATGTGTGCCCCTCGTTGTTCAATGTGCCGCAAAATAACCATCCTTTTACGTCGACCCCTAAGCCCTTTTACATTCCACGAAATTATTTTAAAACATGCCATTATCAAACATCAAATTTTCCTTGTAAGCCCAAAAACTGTGCTTCTTTAAGGTCTGCTGTCTTGTCGTTCCCATATTTGGTCTCTCTCTCTCTCCACCCCTGTCCCCCCCCCCTTTATCCCCCGATCCTTAGATCGACCAACTATCTGATGTGGAGTCATAGATGAACCCTGCTCCCATGCACCCCTCAGCCCTCCTTCTGACATAGAACCCCGACTCTGGCTTCTAGGTCCCCCAAATCCTAAGTGTGAAAGCCCCATCTTCTCACACCCTGTCACCCCTAATGTATTCCATGAGTGCAAGAAAAATAAACAAAAGGGAGCTTGAGGGAATCCTCTCAGACCCTCCTTAATAAATTATATCTCAGAGCTAACATTGCTCACTTTAAATTCCTTACCTCCCGGGTGACCTCCCTCCAATTACTCGGATTATTTGGGCCCAGATCCTTTAGCCCTCCTCTTCTCCACCTTTCCCAAAAGCTGGCCAAAGCCCGCTTTATACCTAACAGTGCCCACTAACAGGCATAGCACTGGTTATCCAACCTTTTTTGTACTAAATAAATTCCTCCATCACCCCCCTCTAACAACTCCCTCCCAAACTTCAGGGTCCGGGGGACATTCCTGGGTCTAATAACACGAAAAGTAAATTAACAATCCCCTTTCCCCCATGACCCTAAGCTAATGCACCAGAGTCTTATGAATTAACATCTCTTGACCCTTCGTGGTCCTAAAGGTCCAGTCCTGAATAGTCCCTTAAACATCCAGGTTTTAACCAGAACAACAGAGCCAGCCGGCCTTAAAAGTTTATACTCCCTTGTCTTCTTCCATCCCAACCATCATATAGGCTCAACCTTCTTCGTCCGCACTCATTCATGTAGGGGTTTAAATAAGTCTGGAAGTTCGGCCTGCAGCCCCACCAACGATCTTCGCATGAGGAACCTCTTTCTCCAGCCTGGAGACGCACCACCAAGGTAGCAGGAAATTGAAGTCGAAATTTTATTCCTAGAGATAAAGCTTCTTCTTAATGTCAGCATACTCCTTTTGCTTTTCTAATCGGCCATGCTTGGTCTTGGAAAACCATAATGAAGCACCATTCCATTGTAGAGACTTCTTTGTCTAGCAGTAAACAATACATGAGACTTTTCTTGTAGTTAAGAATCGCATGATTATGACTCTGGGCCTCGCCTCAGCGGTGGCATCTCGCAGTGCCCGTGAGCTCTCTCCAATTATAGCCCTTCCGAATGGTGTAGGGCTCAGTAACTTTAGCAGGAGCTCCTGCATAAAGGAACACAGTCAGGGCCTTGGCCTCTCTGGTAGCCCTGCCAGGATCAAGTTATTCTGCGATTCCTTGATTCCTGATCTTCCACCCTCTCCTCCAGCTTTTTCAACCTTTTCCGAATTGTCCCCACCTCCTGGTCGAGCACAGAGACCTTCCTCTCCTGGCCTCCGGGTCTTCTGGCAGCAGGACTTCTTCCTTGCCACCGAAATCGCGTGACTCCAACCAACGCCCGCCTCCAGCGACTGACCGGCGCTTGGTCGAGAAGTCGATCTCTCATAAGGCCGACCGCCCTAAGGCTTATGCCTCTGAAGGACGTCCGTTGGCCTCCAAAGATAAGTGGGCACCAGACCATTATCCACCTGTGGCCCCACCGACCTGGCGAAGGTCATACCACCACCGGTCACTGTCCTGCTGACGCCGGCGCCTCCCCGCGCCTGTTCTGGCACCCCTTCACCTTGGTCGCTGGCCCATCTGATGTCAGAGCCTGACGACGGAGGCGCTGACACCCCTCCAATGCTGCCCCTTAGGCCTACGCCAGTGAATAAGGATGCGGACCCAACACCAGTACCCTCTGACGACAGGACCGACGACAGCTCAGGCTTGGGTGCTCCTCCGCCCCCTGTGCCTGGTTCACCCAAACTGAATTTATCACAGGTCAAGGAGCTTTTCTCCCACTGGTGGGACACCGTGAAGAGGTACCTACCAGCGGGGGCGCCTCCCCCCACGCCCGTTCTCGTTCCAGTACCTAATACTCCGGAACTGTTAGACGGTGGAGCGGAGGAGGAACCGGCACCCAAGAAGCACAAGAAGAAAACAAGGAGGACCAGATCCAGTAGTTCCTCCCACTCTTCTTCTCCGGACGGGAGGCACAAGAGGAAGCGGCACAGATCCCTTTCCTCTTCCACACCAAACTCTTACGTGATCTCTTGACACCTCACGTGCAGACTCTGACGTAGAGCCAGACCTGGGGGACATGGAGGGACATCCCAAATCCCCTCCAGATGACCCTAGCTTCATGGAGGTGGTGAGGCACATCCAGGCCAACATGGGCTGGGACACTGAGGCCCTGGACCCCGAGCAACTGCAGTTGGCTAAATACCTTCGCAGAAAAGACCCTAAGCCGGTGGTCATCCCTCCCATGGTCGACACCTTTGAGGATGTCACCCGTATAACCTGGGAGCGCCCTCACTACTCCTCTGCCATGCCCAAAAGGCTCATCGGCTTTAATGGGCACCTACAGACCATCCTTTTCTGGCTGGACCACCCGCAGCGGACTCAGTGGTGATTTTGGCAGCCCTCGACCATTCGTAGAGGCCCAAATACCTGAGCACCCAGCCGCCTGACAGAGAATCAAAGCAGCTGGATTCTGTGGGCCGCAAGGTATACTCTGCTACCACTTGCAGTATCAGGAGTCTAAACTTCCTGGCACACATGGTCCAATTCCAGAACGCCCTTTGGGAACAGGGGTTGGACATAGTGCAGAGCATGCCAGATTGCCCTCAGCAGGCAGAGCTTGCCAAATTACTTCAGACTGGCTCAGATGTGGGTACCCACATTCTGAGGTCGGCCTATGACTCTGCGAACACCTCTTCATAGGCGGCTGCCACTGGCATTTGCTTCCAACGCCATGCTTGGCCTTGGGTTTCTGGGTTCGATCCAGATGTACAGACAAACATACTGGATGCTCTCATCAAGGGCTCCGTGCTCTTTGGCAAAGACATGGAGAGGATCATCACTAGGCTGCAGGACTCCTGTAAGGCAATCCGAACCGTGCAGTCCATATACTGCCCAAAATGGGCGCGCTCATAAGCCTCATTTTCGTGGCTGTGGGAGACATCAGCCTCAGCAGCCTCGCTTCCAACAGCAGTCTCAGTGAGGCGGCTTCAGTCGTAGGGGCGGAGCCAGAGGATCTTCTGCCTCCTCCTCTAGACAAGCCAAGGCAGCCACTGCCGCCCTCCCTCCCCCTCCCACCACCTGACCATCCAGGCTACCCTCCTTCCCTAGATGTTCAGTGAGGGGAACCGGACGGAGGCCGCTTTTCCCTCTACGCAGATGCGTGGGGTCAAGTGACCTCTGACCAGTGGGTACTCGATCTCGTGGAGTTCTGACGCTCCATAGAGTTCGACTCTATTCCGCCAGACAGACCACTGCCCCCATCCCGTTATTCAAGGGAACACTGAGCTTTGGTCAGAAGAGAAATTGTATCCCTTTTGGACAAAAAGGACATCGAGCTGGTTTTCTCGGCTGAAAGAGAGAGAGGGTTCTTTTCCCACTTCTTCCTAGTTCGGAAAAAGTCTGGAGACCTCAGACCCATTCTGGTCCTCAGCGATCTGAACCACTGGGTCTCCTACAGGAGATTTAGGATGGTCTCCCTCCCCACTCTCCTGCCGCTCATTTTGGTGGGGGACTGGTTGGCATCCCTGGACATGCAGGACGCTTACCTGCGTATCCCTATTGCCAGGAACCATCGAAGATTTCTCAGGTTCAGGTTCGAAGACAAGGACTATCAGTTTCAAGTCCTTCCCTTCAGTCTCTCTTCAGCCCCTAGAGACTTCACCAAGTGCCTGGCAATAATCGCCGTGGCACTGTGGAGACGGGGCCACTTTGTGTTCCCTTATCTGGACGATTGGGTCCTCCTGGCTCCCTCCAGGTCTTGCCTATTGGAAACTCTCCAGGATTTCATCACGCTGTTTCAGCGTCTGGGGATCACCATCAACAGGGACAAATCTCATCTGCTCCCAGCCCAGAACCTCCAGGTCATCAGAGCTCTTCTGGATACCACTCTTGGGAAGGTGTTTCTTCCCACTAACAGAGCGGGTTGCATTCAGGTCTTGGCATCTCAGATCTCTCCAGCCTCAAGAGTCCCTGCAAGACTCCTTCTCAGGCTGTTAGGGCATATGGCCACCGCCATGGTTTCAGTCCCTCTAGCACGCCTACGCTTGAGAACCATCCAGTGGTCCTTAAGGATCCAGTGGGATCAAACATGAGACAGCCTGGACGCCTCGATCCGGATCTCTGAGCCAGTCCATCGGGAATTAAGCTGGTGGATGTCGTCCAAAAATTTGCTGGTGGGCATCCCGTTCCACGTGGGGGCACAGTCCCAAATTCTGACCATGGACATGTCCGCAGGATGGGGCGCTCACCTGGGGAAACATCGCACTCAAGGCTCTTGGTCCCCAATACAGGAAGATCTGCATATCAGCGTTCTGGAGCTGAGAGCAGTTCTTTATGCCCTCCAAGCCCTGGTCTCAGTCCTAGTGCCAGGCCACTTTTTGGTACAGACGGACAACACTTCGGTGACGTTCTACATCAAGGAGCAGGGTGGCACACACTCTTAACCCCTCTGCCGGGAAGCCATGTGAGTGTGGGACTGGGCTGTGGAGCACCAGCTCTTGTTGACGGTGGTACACATTCCGGGGGAGCAAAACATACTGGCCGATAATGCTCAGCAGGGCAAAGTCGCAGGCTTACGAATGGGAGCTGCTTCACAAGGTCGCAGATCACATCTTCTGTCAGTGGGGGACACCAGACTTGGATCTCTTCACGTCACAGTTTAACGCAAAACTGCCCAATTTCTGCTCGCTAGGTCCAGAGCCTGGAGCTTTTTGGCAAGACGCATTGTTCCTTTGCTGGAAAGGGAGGTTTCTCTGTGCGTTTCCTTCTTTCCCGCTGTTACAGAAGGTTCTCCTCAAAGCGCAGTCAGAACCCTCCATCCTCATTCTGATTGCTCCGCTATGGCCTCGTCAGATTTGGTTTCCCTTACTTCAGCGTTTAGCGGCAGAACCTCCACTGCCTCTTCCACTATCCTCTGCCTCTTCCACTATCCTCTCACCTCCTGTTGCAGGACAATGTGTCCCTGATACACCCAAATCTACGTTCTCTTCACCTGCATGCCTGGCTCTTCAGGACCTGGCTAGAGTCAGACTTGGTGTGTCCGATCAGGTAGCGCAAGTTCTGGTTGAGGCGCACAAGCCTGCCACCAGGGCCACTTATGCTATGAAGTGGAAACGTTTCTGTATATGGGCCACAGCCAAGAGGCTGGGCTCGCTGGTCTGTCCAGTTAATTCTGTTCTGGAATACCTGCTTTCTCTCTGAGACAGGTCTCTGCTTTTCCTCCATCAAAGTGCACGTGGCTGCCATTTCTGCTTATCAGTTGCCTGTATCGGATAAGACGGTGGCTCAGATGGAGGTTTCCAAGGCCTTTTTACACAGTATTCTTCATATCAGACATTCCATCAGTGATTCTGTCTCCCCGATCTCCTTTTTGTCCTGGAGAAGCTAACTTTTCTTCCTTTGAACCTGCCATATGGAGACTGAGCTCCGCCTTCTATCCTGGAAGACGCTGCTGTTGGTAGCGCCATAGTGTTCCCAGATCTACCGGGATTCCTGTGATTTTTGCAGGGTTTCACGGCTCAAACGGGTATGGGAAGGAATTCTTCATTTCCTGAAAATATATGGAGAAATTGGCACTGTCACTTTAAATCCGGGGAACGTTGCTGCAAGAGTCTCGGCGTTCATCCCGGATCAGTTCCCAGAAGTGATTACCACAAGCCTGACCCCTGATTCATAGCAGACTGCTGGCTTTATTAGCCCTTATAAGCATAAGCAAGGCTCTCTTCGATTGCTGTCACATCAGAGTTGGCAGATCTGGCAACGAGCATGACCTGCTGTTACGCATTTATCAGAAATTAAAAATAAATCACCGATCAGTGGCGTATACACTCTCTGCAAAGCAGTTAACAATTCACTGTCTGAACTAAGTGTTTCGGGGGTGGAATGTGTGAATCATCAAAACAACACGTAAAAGGAAAGTGGGTGATTGGGAAGGGGCGTAATCCTCCTTGCGAGTAGGTGAGGTTGTATAAGAAAGCTGATCCCGCGTCCGTTTTTGTAAGTGAAACCTCGAACAGCTGTCTTCTCTCAGTCATTAGAATTAAGCAGGTCTTCCTGGATCATTTTACATTAGAATTTTGCAGCGTGGAGTGCTAGCTGCTGTCACTCTCAAACAGGTACACAATAGAAGGTTCGCTGTTGCAGCTCTGTTGTGTATATGAAGCAGATCAATCCAGTTTCCATAGTGTCGTTGCTGCTGAGTGAGCTGAGGGCAGGCGCTGCTTTCATCTCCCATACACAACACATGCTGTCTCCTCTCCAGGTACCATCCCCGAGCACCAAAACAAGGCCCCCTCCCCCCTTCCAGAGCAGAAGGGGAACCAAAACACCACCGTTCCTATTATTACAGGGACGCCCTTTCACTTGAATGACCAAGCATTTATCTACACAAGTCTGGAATACCCTGTAACATTTTGAATTAGTATGAAATTCTGATCGTCCTGGTGTCAGACTGGCTACTGCGGTGGCCACAATGAAAACAAACACCTAGTCGTGTGTTTTTTTTTTTGGTATTGATTTGTTTCTCTCCCTACTTTGCATTTGCATTTATGTAATTACTTATTTCAGTGCAACATATGCAAAACAAAGCAGGGTATTATTGTAGAACTGCAGCTTTAATGATACAGTTTATAGGGATAGATGCCTTGAATAAAAAAAAAAAACTATAAGCATGCTGAGTGCCAACACGGTAGCTGCCTTCATCGTAAAGATAATGTGGTTTCCCTGTGCTGCTCAAGGACGTTTCTGTAGAATATTAGTTGTAACTCTGGCTGTGCAGCATATTATTTTCACGTGGACATTGATGTGCGATATTTACCTGGAAGGATGCCTGGGAAGCTAGCTGTCAAGATGTTTTACTAATTTTTCTGGTTTGGGCTTGGATATTATATATACTGTATGTATATGCACAGAAATGCATAAAATGCAAACTTTAATAAGCTGATGGTAACTTGCTTGAGCATACAGGAAAATTTACAGGAATTTCACCCACGTTTTACAGGGAAAATACAGGAAAAATTAGAGTCTGCTACAGGAAAATGCTTTGACTAATCTGGGAGCACTGCTATTACTATGGCGAGGCGCATTTTGGAACTTCAGGCCCTCATGTGTAAAGAACCTTACCTTGTTTTCCACAAGTATAGGGTTGATCTTCGCACTAACCCGAAGTTTTTCGCAAAGGTAGTTTCTGAGCTCACTCTGAACCATTCCGTTCCTCTCCAGGTACATTATCCGGAGCATTCTAACAGGGGGGAGGCCCTGCTTCACTCCTTGGATGTCCACAGGGCTCTCTGATGTTATCTAGCCAGGACAAAAGGGGACAGGAAATCTGATCAACTTTTTGTATCCTTTGCTCAACGATCCTTAGGTCGCCCGGTCACCAAACAGATGCTTTCGCGCTGGTTGATTTATTGCATTACCTGTACCAGAGCTGTCGCTGCTTCATTCGCGGCTCTGAAGCGGGTACCAGCAGCCAATATTTGTGCTGCCGCTACCTGGAGTTCTGTTCATACCTTTGTCAGGCATTACAGCCTTGACATCGTTTCCAGACACAGAGCAGGGTTTGGCCTTGCAGTTCTGCAAGGCCTGGTTTCCTGAGGCACCTTTCCTCCTCCTGCTGTTCTTTTCCTTATTGTTCCCCCTCCCAGGGGTTGTTATAGGTTTATACTGCTTGGGAATCAGCCCTAATTGTGGTACCTGCTGCAAGAGCTTCCTCTCAAAGTAAGATAGTACAGTTATGTAAGAACTTACCGTAAAAGTAGATCTTCGAGAGAAGCTCTTGCAGCAGGTATATTTCCCGCCTTCCTTCCCCCAGGAATCGGATCCTTTCCGGTTGGCCTTCCCTCCTTGTGAGGGAATCATCTCATACTTCTGACTATTGCCTGTTACCATCTCTCTGCCTGACGGAGGGGCATGCAAGAACTGTAGCACGTGGGGAACTCCTCCCTTACATTGGGCGACGCTGGGAGTGGAGCCGACGTCAGTGGGGGCATTCCCATGTCGGTGCTGCTGGATGGAAAATAATGCAGAGAGCCGCCGCCAGGTGCGTCAGTCCTAATTGTGGTACCTGCTGCAAGAGCTTCTCTCGAAGATCAACTGTTACAGTAAGTTCTTACGTAACTGTACTTTCCTAATGGAACATCAGGTAGCCAGTTCCGGGCAGGGTCCTCCGGGGTCCCAACGTCTCAATCGTCAGCAGGGTTGTCGAGCTCCCAGGCCTTTAAGGCCCAAGACAAGTCCTCAGGGAAGTCCTAAAAAGAGACCATGATCAGGATCGCTCCCCCCCCCCGTCCCACTCCCTGACTGTTCCCTCATCTTCTTCTCCTGGGGTAACTACGATGGCTGCAGCATCAATGCACAGGTCTGCTGTCCAGGTCTCTGCATCTATCAGGCCCGTACCGACAGCTCTGCTGTCTGATTCCCAGGGCAGCTGGTCATCTACCTACGGTTTGTCAGCCCCTCCTCCATCGACTGGGCTCATCATCGATGATCATCCCGACGTCCTGATGCATTTCCAGGCCCTAGGACAACTACATCTTTGGGCTCTCAGGGCCATGCTGTCAAACCCTCACTCTCAGCTCTGTTGACCCCCCCGACTATCGATGCGGGTTTCAACGCTTGACGTTTTCAAAGAAATCATTACCAAGTTCATTTCAGTGATTGTGCATCAACTTGGTGTCTTCAGGCCTACATCATCTGTGCCATTGATGGACGCCGGCATCGACACCCCCCCACCCCCGTCGACCAAGGGATGATCCCTGCAGTTTGGTGTCGGCACATTGCACATCAGACCTAGGACTACAGAAGGGCGCTGTTGAAGAGTATCACCCTGACCTCATTCTGCCTGATGATGAGGAAGGGGAAGAGGAAGAGCTTCTCTCCTCAGACAAGTCCACTGCCGCCTCTCTCAGTGAGGACTCTGTCAAACACATCCCTAGGTCTCCTCCAGAGGGCCCTTCCCTCTTTAATATAATGAAGCAGTTGTCCTCTGCCATGGGGTTTCTTACAGAGGAGAAGGAGAAGGATGTCACTAGGAAAGATCTGGTCGACTCCCTGGAGATCGCCGAGTCTCCTCCAAAGATAGTTCCTCCCATCTTGCCTGCTCTGAGGAAGCTGCCACTGCTGCTTGGCACCATCCAGAAATGGTGGCAGCTATGCCCATGAGGGAAGATAAACTCTATAATGCCCCCTAAGGGTTCCCTTATATGCGGCTCAGCCTAAGACAGACTCAGTGGTTATTAAGGCTGCCCATGACAGGTCTAAGGCGCCCAAGCACCTAAGCTCCCTCGCCCCAGACAAGGAGTATCACAGAATCGACCTTTGGGGTAAGAGGGTTTATGCTTCCTCCACCTTAGGCTTGAGGAGTACAAATTACATGTCCCAAATGATGACATACCAGAACACCAACTGGAAGAAGGGCAAGGCTGCTGCCCAGGCTCTTCCAAAGGGCTCTCAGAAACAGGAGCTCCTTCAGTGCTTGCAGACAGTCGAGGATGTCAGCAAGCACCTTCTGGGGGCACTTTATGATTTGGCTAACACTGTTGCCAGGCTGCTGCCACAGGCATATGCCTACATAGGCACTCCTGGTTGTGGGATTCTGGTTTTGTCATGGACGTTTAGCAAAAGGTGCTGAATGCCCTTTTCAGTGGGACTAAACTGTTTGGCCCTAATGTCCAGGACATCGTTAATGACCTGCAGACTTCGGGCAGAGCCCTTAAGTCTGTCCACTCGCTGTACCGTACTCGGCAGCAGAAAGGCAGACAGCGCCTTCCTTTTTGTAGGGCACCTGAGGGAGCAACTTCTAGGCCTCAAGGCAAGAGAAGAGCCTCCACTGCCCTACCCACATCCTCCAATGCTGGAGCTGTGGGTCAAGTGCCCCAGAAGTAATGGATCAGCCCAGCGGCTGGACCCGCCTCAGCTGGACTCCTTGCCAGATCTCCTTTCTCCTGTCACTGGCCAGGAGGTGGTGGTTGGAGGTTGGTTTTCCCTCCGTTTAAATCAAAGGAGAACCATAACTTCAGATGCTTGGGTTCTGCAACTTGCAGAAAAGGGTCATACCATGGAACTTGTGGAGTATCCCTCAGAGACACCTTCAGAAGGCTCCCACTATCCTCCAGCCCACTTGCCTGTGTTTCAGGAGGAAGTACAGTCCCTTCTGCACAAACAGGCCATAGAGCCAGTGCCCAGGCATCAGAGGAACCAGAGGGTTTTACTCCAGGTTCTTTCTGGTTCCCAAAAAGACTGTAGATTTGAGGGCTATTCTGGATCTAAAAGACCTCAATCTGTTTGTCCAGTACAGAAAGTTCTGCATGGTAACTTTGCCCGTTCTGATGCCCCTACTCAAGTAGGGCGACCTGCTACGCTCCCTGGACATGCAGGATGCCTACCTGTACATATTTATGTTCCTTCCTCACAGGAGGTTTCCCTGGTTCCTTTTTCAGGGCAAACACTACCAGTTCAAAGTACTGCCCTTTGGCTTGTCCTCTACACCACTAGTCTTTACCAAGTGCTTAGCTGCAGCCCTCCGGAGGGAGGGAATGTACATCTTCCCTTATCGGAATGATTGGCTCTTAAAAGCACTATCCAGGAACCAGCTTCTGGAGACCTTAAGCAGGACTCTTCAGCTGTTTCATTTCCTGGGCATCACAGTCAGTTTAACCAAGTCAGTCCTGGTTCCGTCCCAGAGACTGCAATACATAGGGACGATCCTAGACTTGGCACCAGGGAATGCTTTTCTTCCTCTGAACAGGGCGGAGTGCCTCATGGCCCAGGTGGCGGCCCAGAGTCGGCATATCCCCACAAGGCAGTATTTAAGGCTTTTGGGACTAATAGTGGCTTACATTCCCACTGTCCCGACTCCAACTGCATACCATTCAGTGGACCCTTAGGGTACGGTGGGATCAACGGACGGACAATTTGAACAAGCTACTTCTAGTCTCCTCCCCCATTCGCAGGGTGCTTCAGTGATGGATGGACCCCCAGAACCTTCTGCAAGGGGTCCCATTCCAGATTTCATCCCCACAGCAGATCCTTACCACGGACACTTCTGGGATGGGCTGGGGGGCCCATCTGGGTTATTTTCAGACTTGAAGCTCTTGGTCCCAGGCCGAGGCATCCCTGCATATCGATGTCCTGGAAATGCAGGCAGTTCTGTATGCCATGCAGGCTTTTCAGAACCACCTTCTGTCAGGGCAGTTGCTGATTCAGTCAGACACCCTCTGCATGATGTACTTCGTCAACAAGCAAAGGGGGGGACTCATTCATGCCCTCTATTCAGGGGAGCTATGAGAGTGTGTTATTGGGCTCTGGACCATGGTCTGACCCTCTCATCTGTCCACTTCAAAGGAGTGCTAAACACTGTGGCAGACAGCCTCAGCCGGATGCAGTCCAGCATGCACGAGTGGGAGCTTCTCTCATCCATTGCAGAAGGTCTTTTCACCAGATGGGGTCACCCAGAGTTGGACGTTTTCGCATCCCCACACAACACAGAACTGTCCAATTTCTGTTCGCTCGATCCACAGGCAGGAGTATTCTGGCGAGACGCATTGTCCCTCTCCTGGAGCTGAGATTTCTCTACGCCTTCGCTCCATTTCCTCTGATCCAGAGGGTGCTCATCAGATTCAAGCTTCAGATGGAGGGGGCCAGCATGAGTCTGGTAGCTTCATTCCAGCCTCACCAGATATGGTTCCCTCTGCTTCAGCAGTTGGCAGAGGAACCTCCTGTCCCTCTCCCCCACTGCAGGAGTCTGCTGACCCAGGATCGGGGAACCCTGGTTCATCCCAGCCTCAGCTCCCTCCATCTGCATGCTTGGCTCCTGAGGATGTAGCTATCACCCGTTTTGGTGTTACCAGTCAGGTGGTGGATGTCTTGGTGGCTGCCCGGAAGCCTTCCACCCGTGCCACTTGTGCCATGAAGTGGAAGTAGTTTGCCATGGGGGCTGCCAAGCAAAATTTAGACCCTTTCACCTGTCTGGTGAACTAGGTTCTGGACTACCTGATTTCTTTGTTTGACTCAGGTCTCCAGTACTCCTCCCTCAAGGTGCACCTTTCGTCTATTTCTGCTTTCCACGAGTCTATGGATGACCACACTTTAGCTCAGCTGGATGTCTCCCGTACCTTTCTGAGGGGCATCCTGCATCTGAAACCTCTAATCTGTTTGCCTGTCGGGGCTTGGGATTTAAACTTTGTTTTGATGAAGTTGACTGTCTCTGTTTGAGCCCGTTGCGACTTGTGCTTTCTTTCCTGGAAAGCACTTTTTGGTTAACATTATTTCTGCTCGAAGAATCTCTGAGCTTCAGGCCCTCTGGTGCGAGGAGCCTTATTTGATTTTTCACAAAGACTGGATGCCTTTGCGCATGAATCCTAAGTTTCTCCCTAAGATGGTGTCTGAGTTCCCCTTGAACCAATCTGTCCACCTCCCTGTTTATTTTCCAGAGTGTGTCAATCCAGGAGAAGCACTGCTCCACACTTAAGATGTGCGCAAAACTCTTAAGGTACTACCTGCTCCGCAGTAAGGACAGCAGGAAGTTGAGGCAGTTGTTTTCTTCGCCCCAGGTAGAGAAGGCATCTCTGTTTCTAAGCAGTGTTTATCCATGTGGTTGGCTAATTGCATTGTGTTCTGCTATAACAAGTATGGCAAAGAATTGCCTGGTGCTGTCAAAGGTCACTCCACTAGAGGTATGGCTACCTTTTGTGGCTTGTTTCCGAGGGGTTTCTGCCACTGACATTTGTGTGGCTGCCACCTGGAATACCATCCACACCTTTACCAAGCACTACAGTCTGGACATTGCATTTAGAGCCCATGCAGGCTTTGGCAGAGCTGTACTACAGGGCATCCTGTCTTAAGCTTAAGGTTAGTCTTCCTCCCAGACTGTTTGTTTGCACCTGTAACTGCTTGAGACTTGCTCCTGTGGTGTGACCTGATGACTGAGATACCCCCCAAATAAGATAGAACAGTTGCATAAGAACTTACCTTAACAGTAGATCTTTGAAGTCATCAGGTCTATTTCCTTCCCACCATCCCCCTTCTTCCTGGAACTGGCTACTTGGTGTATCCAGCCTTCTTTATAGGCCCGGGCATCTCTCTCTCTCTCTCTCTCCTCCCCGGTCCCCTATGGCTGGGCTTTGCTCCCTTTGTCTCCAGGGAAAAGAGCTGAGGAGGAGGGAGCAGGGCCACTCATGTCTTTATAGAGGAGGTGACGTCGTCACATGACGTTGGCCTGGGCGGCCCCAGTTGTACTGCTGAAAATCTTCTGTGTGGATTCTCCTTCACCGACAGTGATCTTCTTATGGTATGAGCTGATGACTGAGATCCCCTCAAAGATCTACTGTTATGGTAAGTTCTTACCTAACTGTCCTTTCTTCATTCCCAAAAATTCAGTTTGTTACTTAGATCATGCAGTGAGTGGTGAAGTGCAATGGGTGTGGAGCTGCAGTCTTTTGGGACACATTCTAGAGACTGAGGTGCTACCATATCTGCACTCACCACTCTTGGATGAGGGCAGAGGTTGCTGGACTCGGGGCCAAACTGGCAGTGGTGCAGAGAATCTTCTGCCCCACCCAGGAGCCACTGAGTCTGCCACCACTCCTCCAGAGGATTGCTAGGCAGAGCGATTGGACCTTGATGGGCTCTGGAAGGGTAGGGGTGTCAGGAAGGGAACACGCTTCTCAGTCTGTACCACTGCACAGTTCTTTTGCTGTACTGGTGGAATGGGGCAGCTGGGATGAGGCACTCACAGAAGTGGGAAGAGAGGGAGGAAATGGGAGTCCTGAGAAGGGGAGGCCCCAAAGAGGGAGGACAAGGCCCCTGGCCGAGGAGGAAGAAGCTGCTGGTGAGGGACTCTAATGTTAGAGAGATACACTTGGGAGTTGGGGGAGGTGGGGGAGGAGAGAGGAAGGGAGGTGAAGTGCCTGAGAGGTGCTAACCTTGGAGGGATGGAGAGCAGATCCAGAGGATCACTAGGTTTGCAGGAGATGGGAGGGTGCTAGATGTCATTGTCCATCTAGGGACAAATGACCTGGCAAGGGATAGGGTAGTGGTACTGCTGGGGCATAACCCAGTTGGGCAAGCCTGGCTACGGTCCTGGACAACCTAGTCCACCTCAGGTCCTTGCACCTCAGGCCCTTAACCCTGAAGGTTCATGTGGCAGCAGTGGCAGCTTATGCTTCAGCTGGCAAAGACAGGTCAGTGAGCCCATTTTCAAAAGGTTCTTTAAAGACCTTAATCACCTGTACCCTCCAGTACAGAGTCCTGTCCCCCCGGAGGCTCCTCTCAATCCTATGGTAACTGCTGCTTTGAAATGTGTCAACTGGAAAACAGTTTTCTTGATGGCACATTAATCTGCCAAAAGGCTGAGTGCAGTGCTCCAGTTAAGGAGCGTATCGGCATATTTTACTCCAATTTTTGTTGTTTATACGCCCTGTTCTGAGTTCTGGGTCATTTCATGATGACTGGGTAGAGCTAGGGTTCGACACAGCCTGACGTCCCTGGCTACACATCTTGACAGTAGGATAAGCAGTTTTGCTTGTCTCTGCTGTTACACAGGTTTTTTTTTCCCTCGGAAAAATGTTGCACTGCTGGGTCCCGACCGCTGGATGCCGCTCGTTGTAGTCAGCCAGAGCCCGGCAGTCATATGAAGTTGCTGGCCTGCTGATCGATAGCTTGTTGGCCGGGTGGCCCCTTAGCACTCTTGTGCTCCCCCTTTGGACTGCAGTGGCTGGGGGGAGTTGGTGACTGGCTCAGTTGCCACAACTGATCAACAAGTCCCAACCAATCGCTGCCAACAGCTTTCTGTGCCGAATCCGATGTGTTGCTGCGGACTGTACATTAGGCAGCAACCCTGCCTATTTTCAAGCACGACCCAGGAGAATACAATATATATTTGACAAATAAAACAAAATACTTAGCAGTTAAAAGTTAAGCAACAGATATCCTCGCAGGGATAGTCAGATAAGTAAAACGTACATGTAGTAATAGCCATCCTCGCAGGGATGGGACAGGTGTGGAACAAAGCATATACGTTCAAAAATTTCAGAGACTATGAAATGCTGGATTAGGAGACAACTGGAGAAAATGCGGGGGGGTTAGGTACAGACACAAGAATCAAGTGCATGCAGGTAGGAGAAAAGTGCAGTCTTGAAGGAGGGGTGAGATGGGGAACTCTTAAGGCTGGAAGGCAGAGAGTTCCAGAATTTAGGGGCAAAGTGAGAGAAAGTGTGTTCCTCATTCTTGTTGATCATTGCGGGACGGAGAGCAGCGAGGCATTTGAGGATCTCTGTAGGTCTGAGTGGGGCACTGGGGTGAGCATGCCGCAATACTGTCAAGGTGGGGGTGTCTAGCCATGGAGTCAGTGAAGCAGCCCAGTGTGTATGAGCACAGGGTTGCTGGGGACAGCCAGTGTAGAGTGGAGTATAGAAGACAGTGGTGAGTAAGGCGAGGGCCTGATAGGGCAAGTCTGCAAATGTTGTTGTAAGTGGTATCCCATTTGTGAAGAATACCAGCGTTTGCGTGGGAAAAGATGGGGAGGGCATACTGAAGTCTAGGGAGCAAGACACCTCTGGCCACTGAGATCCTAGAAGCTGGGGTAAGGGAGTGATGTACACGGTAAGTGGCTCCAGTCTTTATGGTGACAGATCTGCATACCTCATTTATATGGGCAGAGAAATCGAGAGCACGGTCAAGTGTCACTCCAAGGTATTTAAAGGAGTCAGTGGATAGGACTGTGGATCCATCACAGCAACGCACGCAGAGCTTAGGGGTCCCGGCATGGACTTTTCTAGCTGACCCGAAGAGCATTGCCTGAGTTTTTGGTAGGTTGAGAATTAGGGAGTTAGACAGGAGCCAGGATTGAATGTCTTGGAATGCAGATGACAGGTGAACGTTGAGGTCAGCTACTGAATGGGAGGCTGAGTAGAGCACCAGTTCGTCAGCGTACATAGTGGAGTGACAGTGGGGAAAAGTAGTGGGACTGTCATTATCAAAAATGGAGAAGAGCAGGGTACCCAGGATGGATCCCTATGGGACGCCACAGGAGATGGTAGTCGGGGATGAAAGGACCTTATTGAAGGTGACAGCTTGTGATCGGTTTGAAGGGTAGCTGCTTATCCAGGAAATGGTTGAGCTAGAGGCACCCAGAGAATGCAATTTGTGCACAAGCAATGGGTGATTAACTAGGTCAAAAGCATTGGTGAGGTCAATAAATACAGCACTGGTAAGTAGGCCTTTGTCCATGTTGGACTTAACATCGCTAGTAAATAGGGTAAAAGCTATAGTAGTACTGTGACCAGCCCTGAAGCCATGTTGAACTGGTGACTGAAGTTTGTAATTCAGCAAATGGGCAGAGATCTGACGGTGAATAAGTTTTTCCAGAGTCTTACTGAGGGTAGGTAGTAACGCAATGGGGCGATAAATGGACAGGATTTTAGGGTCACCTTTCTTAAAGACAGGTATAATCCTGGCAGATTTCCAGGCCAAAGGCACCATGGAGGTGCAGATGGACAGATCAAAAAGCCGAGTAATGGGAGTAGCTAGGAGTGGGGCACCCAATCTGAGGATCCTGGGTTCAGTGCTGTACAGCCCAGCACTGCCATGGACGGGAATGGACTGGAGTAACTTTAGGACATCCAGGCGAGAGATAGGAGAAAGTACAAGGGCAGGAGTAGTTACTGGCGGAGCTGTAGGAGGGTGCTGGGAGCTATCAGATGCTGAAGGGGAGAAATTAGGAACATCGGAGAAAATTGAGTTGAAGGCATCTGCAATGGTGTGGGGTTGTTTCAAAGGGCGTCATTTAATAACATGTCCTTGGCTTGGTGTTACCCATGATTTTGTTAATCTGGTTCCAGTACTTTCTGGGGTCAGTGGTCGAGGATTGCAGGAGTCCACAGTAGTAGTTGCTCTTGGCAGCCCGGATTAACTTCTTGCAGTTATTTTGCAAGGCCCGATACTCACCAAAGTCAGTCTGCTTGGTGGAGGACTTCCATTTTAACCAGAGCTCGTCCCTCAGCTTGAGCTGTTGCAGGAGAGGTCGCATCAGCCACTTGGTCACCTTCCCTCTGACCCTGTGAGTAGAGTATGGAATGTGCTTGTGCTGTAAGGTGAGTACAGACTTATTGATGTAGTCGACAGCCCGGTTGATGTAGTTGGTAGTAAATAGGGGAGACCAGTCAGTGTGCTTTAGATCAAGTAGGAGCTCAGCCGGGTCGAGATGGGAGAAGTTAGAAAAGGATAGAACTTTGGAGGTTGTGAGGCATATGAGGCGCCATGCACACAGAAGACTGGGCAGTGATCGCTGATCGAATCTGGTAGAACCCCAGCAGGGGAGTAACGGTCCTTACGGTTTGTGAGAATCTATCATTGTGCGGCTGGGGCTATTCTGCGATATCAGAGTAGGGGAAGAAAGGAGTTGGAATAGGCTCGCCTTGCTTATGGTAGAAGCAAGTGAGGATGAGTTAGGTCCAAGCCAGTTGAGGTTAAAATCACCCAGACAGATCACCTCATTGTTTTTGGTTAAGCCAGGAATAAGTTCTGTTAGCTCCTCCAGACCCAGCTTAGTGTTACGTGGAGTGATATAGATCCCAAATATATGCAGGTTCTTGGCTCCACCAAGGAGTGGTAGAGTGTGTAGTACCTTGCAGTTATTGGGGGGGGCAGGATGGAGAGAGACGTCCAGGTGAGCCTTGTAATATAATGCCAGGCCACCCCCTCTTTTGGAGGAAGGTCAGTCTACCCGGAGCATAAAGTAGCCTGGTAGTGTACAGTTTGGATTCGAGACAGTTGGTTTTAGCCAGGTTTCCGATAGCACGAGCATATCAGGATTATTAACCTGGACCAAGTCTTCCAGTTCAGTGAAATTGGCCACGAGACTTTAGATGTTAAAGTGGGCAAGGGTCAAGCCTGACGCCTGTGGCAAAAAAGGGGTAGCAGCAGGATGAATATAGTGTAGATTGGCCTGAGTCCCCGGGTTGGATTCAGTGTCTCCCACTAGAGGAAGGGATAGCATGGTAATCCAAAGCATAGCAAGTGCGATGGCGCAAGTGGCTTTTGCTGGGGAGGTAAGTTTCTTGTGAACAACGTACCTTAGTAGTGACCCAGTGGGTTTCAAGAGTGAGGTACACTGGAGGAGAAGCCGCGGGGGCACGTTCCGCCAACAAGTTGGAGTAGGTGAAGTGTCAGGGTAATGCCTCCGATTGGGTAATAGGGGTAACCATGAGAGAGGATAGTAAATTGAGGGTGAGTAGGACAGAGAATGTGGAAGTTAGGCACCACAGGACAGCGGTGGTCATCTTGGCGTGATGGTTGGAGGAGGATGGCAAGCCTGAAATAAGAGTAGCAAGAGAGGGGGAGAGGACCAACAGAGATAGGAAGAGTTTTCGGGGGTGAGGGTTAGGACTGGGCTAATTCAGAAAAAGGGTAACAAATAAGCAGCTCAGACAGAAGAATCGGGGTAGTAAGGGCAACCAGCGTTCTGTGGAAGCAGGAAATAATACTGAGAATCAGTAGTCCTCAGCAGGGAACTGCAGCTGGATACAGATGGGGGGGGGTCGACAAGGCATCTAGAGGAATTAGCGACACCTGCTAGGTAAATAAGATTACCTGCTAATGAGAGACTAGGGAGATAGAGAAAAGATGAATCCAGCCCATATCACGTGCTTATGAGTCCCTATATATAAGTAAACAAAGCTAAGGGTGGGAGAGAATTGGGGGGTGGGTGGGGAGAACGCCACAGTGAAATAGGAACAGCAGGAAATGGCACACCTGCTTTAGAAATGGGGTACACAGCTGCACAGAGTCGGAGCAGCCCAGCAGTGCTAAATAACCCTTCGTCCCCTCAGGCAGAAGCTACCTTTTCAGTTATCTGATATCAGGGAGAGTGTCGCCGACTACAGCGCACTCTAAAGTAGCCCCGAGAATTTGATTTACTGCTGCAAGCTGATGTGGATTAAAGTTAAAGCCCCTAAATGCTGCAAACTGGTGTGATTTAAGTTTAGAGC
This sequence comes from Neoceratodus forsteri, assembly GCA_016271365.2. Taxonomy (NCBI): domain Eukaryota; kingdom Metazoa; phylum Chordata; order Ceratodontiformes; family Ceratodontidae; genus Neoceratodus; species Neoceratodus forsteri. The sequence continues at coordinate 165,866,817 of CM057458.1, read as the reverse complement.
CCCATATAACTTAAATTACGACTGCAAGCTGCTGCAACACATCATGTATTGTTTAACATAGGCTATGAATGATGGACAATACTTTTCTTATTTAATAATGAAATAATACAAACAGACATGACACTATATATTAAGATGATTGTGATTTGCTTTTATTTTTATCTTAACAGCCAGAAAGCTAGCTGTTTTTTAAAATACATAAATTCTAATGTCTGGCGTCATCCACCAGAACAGTGTGACCGCGTCGCAAAATACTACCAGCTTGGAAAACTAAAACTTGCTGCCCTAAAAAGTTATCTGGAGCACTGGGTGAGTGAGAAGAAGAAGAATCAGCATTTATGTAGTGCTTTTCATGCACAGTATCCCAAAGCGCTTTACAAGCAATACTAGACTGGTAGTGAAGTGACTGAATGTGTGATGGCAGCCATATCGCACATCATCACCCACACACAGCCTGGATAATTGCATGAACCGGTTTATGGGAAGGGGAATGTTGGCCAGGACACCAGGAATGTTCCCTGCTCTTTTGCAAAGAGTGCCCTGGGTTCTTTTACTTCCACCTGGACAACACTAGGATGGGCAGAAGGGACCTCAGTTTTAACGTCTCATCCGAAGGACGGCACACCCCAGCAGTACAGCACCCCCAATACTGCACTCGGATGCCAGCAATTTTTAGGTGCAAGTCCCATCCCGGTGTGGGACAAGAACCCACGACCTTCTGGTCCAGAGGCGTATGTGCTACCAACTGAGCCATGCTGACACTGCTGAGCTGCAAGCCCTCTGCACAGACCCTAATTGTCACAGAGGGTGGGAAGTAATTCAGACAAGGCAATTTTTCAGGATTAAAAACACACAGGAATGTGACAATTATTTACAGAAAAAAACAAGAAATTATGAACAAAAATAATAAAAGAAAGATGCAGTGTAAACGACCACTTTTCCCTCAATGGTTACTTGCAGTTATACAATGGCAAGAAAGAATCTTGGACTGTGATTGGTCAGTTTGGGGCTGGACCCATGGCATTATCCCAGCACGATGCCACGGTCTAGTCTCAGCCTCACTGTGAACCTGCATATGAGCATTTTATGGAGCTTTTGATTGAGTGTTTCATCTTCTCTTACAACAAAAATATTTTTCCACACAAAAACATCTTTAAAATTATTTTTTTTTATTCTGTATAACAACAAGCCATTGTATAATAGGAATAATGCACTCCGGGGTGTGTGTCGTTTGGGATAACGCCATGCCTGGGGCATTGGACGCACTTGGCCTGCTGCCTCTTGCCCAACCCCCCAGGCGTGGCATTATCCCAGCACGACACACACCCTGTCGTGCATTATTCCTTTATTAATTGATACGATGCACAAATTATCTATCTGTAATTAATGTTTTTACGATCTTTTGTGCCATATACTTGCATTTATACTGCCTTTGCCTAATTATTTTACACATGATTGACATCATATGTTGATCTCATCTAAATTGTAATTTGTCGTACACATACAGGTACTTGAAATCATATGTTGATCTCACCTTTATTGTATTACCTATTGTTTGTCCCAGGTCCACCTTGAAAATGAGCTTGCTCAACGGTGTCCGCCTGGTTAAATAAAGATTTTGATTGATTGAATTAGCAAAATAGAGTCAGAGACCACAGAATGGCTACAGTCTAGTTACCTCTGTATCTGTCTAACTCAACAGACAGTCTGCTTTCCTGTAGTCCTCCCTGTATCACTTCAAAGGCTCTCAGTGGAGGGGGATATTTATACCCCTGGGCCATGGTCACCTGACTAGACCCTTAACAGTATACCTGTTCTTGTGAACTTTTAGTAAAGGTTTGGACAGCATCAAGTGTCTTAAACCCTTACTTAATTCAATGTGATTCCAATACTGTTTCTATTTACATATTAAACTGAAAGATAAAACATTTATTCCTATTTTAAAGTTAACTAGGCAACTAATTACCTAGCAACCCAGATGTGACAGCGTTGGTTACCATCTGAGTGATGGAATTAGCAGATATCCATGTAAAAAGGGAACAGCAGAGGGCACTAATCCCTTACGGAAATGCCCATTCTAAGATCTGCAAACATGAAACAGCACTGTTTGTTTCTAAGTGCTCAGGTAAGATTTTCTACTTGGCTAAAAACCTGCTGCATTTATTTTTAAACCAACCGGGTTACAATGAAGAGCACGCTATTTTATGTTCAAGCTGTACAGAATAACAGAGGGCTTAGTTTACTCCCTTTAGAATTTACTCCTGTTTTCATTCAAACTTTCTTGTTTCCCATTTGCACTTTACAAAGTCTGCTGTACTGGAGGATAATCCTTTGCTTGCTGGGTTTAGTCAGGGCACCCTTTAATATATCCCTGCTACTGGCTTTGGGGACGAGTGAGTTTGTTTTTCTTTGGTTTTGCAGGGGTGGCAGCTGCAATTGCAAACTCCTGCTTTCATTCAGCCGTCTATTCCTCCTTGCCTTGCCTTTTATTTATTTTAATTCATCTTTTGGAGGCATGCTACCCTGACAGGTTTGTCAGGAGCAAGGATAGCAACCTTCTGGTAACTCCTAGGGAGTGTAAGACAGTTTTCTCATACGTGGGTCTCGCGCTGAAAAGTGAACGTTTTCTTCTCACTTTTCCCTTCAGGTGGGCGGCCCGCCTCTCTGGTTTACTTATTCTCTCCTATGTATTCTACGGCATTTAACAGAGCTTGCAAATAAAAACTGTAACTACAATATTCACTTTAAACAGCTCGGGCACAGGGTTTGCATGCACCAAGGAGCAAACAAAACATTTTATTTCTTTACTCGGGTGGCTGCAAAAGCAGACATCCCTTTGCCTCGAGTATATACATCAACCTAAATCAGAACTGCTTCCTTTATTCATTTAATACTTTCTTATATTACCTCTGGCAATATACTTTCATATCTCAGGATCCTGTTCGTCTCTTAGCAGACATTTATTCTTTAGTCTGCTTTACCATATTACTAGAAGATTTGCAAACCATAATCTTTTATTTTAATGTCTGAGGACATACATACTTCTCTTACTGTACAGTTTCTGTTGGCTACCAACTCCTTGTCTCTTTGGAGTTTGGGTGGGGGCTGTATGAACCGAAAGTAAACGTTTTTGATAGAGTAAAGAGGAAAGAATGTTGAAAATGTAGAAGTGGATAGTGCAGTATTATCTTAGGTGGCCTACCTAGGATAAGAGAAATAAACTTATAGAGGAAAAAAGGAGAAAGAGGTACTGTTGCGCAACAGAAGTTTTAAGGAGGAAGAAAAAAGAAGATAGGACAGAGTTCAACAGTCCATTTTTAGGGAGTGTAGCCTATGTTGCCACTGAAACTATAGTATATTTTACAGGGACAAGGTAGTCCTAAGAACTAACAGAAAATTCCACCCTAAAGTGGTGTCTGAATTTCATCTGAATTGGTCAGTTACATGTACAGTTTTCTTTACAGCAAAATCCAGCTCAGGAGAACAGCTCCACAGTGTGGCGGTAAAGATAGGTCTGAACTTCAACTTGGACCACACAAAGGGTGTAAGGTCCAGTAATACACAGTTATTCCTCACCTACAGTGAAGTGGGAAAGGTTATGACAAAGCTGGCAAGTTGCCACCTGAAGGCCTTTGGACTCTACACTTGGCACCTTTGCAGCAGCATCAAGAGGTGTATCCCTGCAGGAAATCTGTAAAGCAGCTATCTGGAAAACAGTACACACGTTCACAAAACACTACTGTCTGGACATATAGTCCAGAAGGGATGCCAGCTTTGGCACTGATGTCTTGCAGAACCTTTACCTAAGTAGGATCTTATCTGTGTCAATCTTCACCGTTCATCACAGATGGGGTACTGGCCGGAGATCAGGACCCGCGGGAGCTTTTTTTTAAGGGTAGGCGGAGCTGACACAGCATTATGGCGCCCACCGGAGGCCGACGTACTGCGTGTGGGCTACGAGGGCTGGCCGTTAGGCCAGGCCGACCCGCCTGCCTACCAGCTCTTCGCTGCCTCCCGCCGGCCGAGGTCGCCTTGTGAGAAGCTTGTCTCCAGTTTTTAGGCCTTCAGCCTGTTTGAAATCGACGTTCAGTCCGTCGGTCGTCTACCGGTTCTGGGTTCTGCCTCCACTCGACGTCGCTGGTAAGATCTTTCCTTTTATTTGAAATTCTGCGACGTCAAGTCTGTTTGTGGTGTTTTTTTCTCCGTAGGTCATGTATCGGTCGGAGGGCAAAAAGTCTTCAAAGACAGGTCGGCCCCCCATGCGTCGGTGCCTGTGCGGCCAAAAGTTTTCCGTCACCGACCAGCACGACCGGTGTCTTGGCCCGCTTCACGACATGGACTCGTGCGATGCCTGCTTCTCCATGGACTGCCAGGTCCTCGAACAGCGTGCGTTGAAAGTGGAGTGAGCTCCGACGACTTTCAGGGGTAGGGTTCGCACTCGTCGGGCCAAGCCGCGCTTTCTCGGCCTTTCCTCCGGGTCCCCTCCCGGTTCTATACGGACCGAGGAGGAGGGAGCCTCGGCTACTTGTAGCCTGGCCATTGCCTAGGCTCCTCCCACGGCGTTGGAGGCCCATCCTGCTTCCTCCCGGGAAGCGGGCAGGAGGCGCCGCCACAGCAATCGCTTCCTCGGGTGAAGGCTCTCGGTGTCGCCTCGCGCCTGTAGAAGGCCCGGGTCAGCGCGCCCTCACGCCGCGCCGCTATGCTGTGCTTGCTGGGCCTTCGGCACCGCCGCCGCGCGTGACTGCTGCTCGCCGCCAGGCCCTGTCAACACTGTCAGGGCGCCGACGCCGCCAGCAGGCCGTGGGACAGATCCGTGTCCTCCTTTTCCATGTCTCGCCTCGCGCTGAGTGCTGGAGCACAGCCGTGTCTTTGTGGCTTGGTGTCAGAGGCTTTTGACCGACTGTCGGTGCTGTCCTTGGCGCCGTCCATGCTCTTGGCGCCATTTGCGCGCCGAGGTCGGTCGGTGCTGTGTTCGCATCAGATCCGTCCTTTGGGGCCGCCATCGGCGCCGCTTCAGTCCTCGGTGCCTGCGTGGCGCCATGGGGCCGAGCGGTGTTGTTGGCGCTAAGGATGCTGGCGGGGCTGCTGTTGGCGCCGTCGTTGTCCCTGGTACCACCCCCGGTGCTGGTGGACTCGATGGTGCTGCGTCTGGCCCTGGCTCTGGACCTTTGGCCCGAGCTGCCCCGGTGCCTCCTACAGATCCCGCTCGCAGGGTTGCGGAGGGCACGGGTGCCCACTCGGCCACAACTCTGACTGTCGGGCCTGGTGGCAAGGTTGGTACTGCCAGCCCTCCTACGGTTTGGCTTAGAGCTTCGGACTCTACCTCTTCGGAGTCAGAGTCGAGCTCGGAGTTGGACGAGCAGTCACACCCCTCGGGTTGGCTGTGGAGGAGGACAGCACTGTGGTCTCGTCGACGAGTCAGAGCCAGCCCCCTACTGAGGAGAGTCAGGTGGCCCCGGGACTGGGGTCAGTGGTGCTGACCAGCAGGCAGTGGTGCGAGCTAGCATAGCTCTGCAGCCTGGTCTTGGGGGGTTCATCAACCCTCGGTGGTGGTACCCCCTCCAGTGGTGTGTCTTGATCGCCCAACTTTGGGGCCCATCGAGAAGCCTACAGGAGGGGAGGGTACTGTTCCCTGGGTCTCCCCTTCAGGGGCAGCCCAGAGATGCCAGCTACCTAGGTTGGCCCTCTCGAGGAGGAGGACTCTCTCAGACTCTGAGGGGTCGAGGGGTGTGGGGTCGGCTCGTCGGCCTTTCTCTGGGGCCCACTCGGGCCCTGAATGGAGCCGAAGTGCGGATCTCCACCCTTCCCCCTCGGGCTCCTTGAGGGAGTCCCATTCTTTTGAGGCAGGGGACCGTCCTTCTGGAACTTTACGGCCCTGTTCGCCTCACTGGGGGGATTCTTCTGGGTGCAGCCAAGGCAGTACCAACGTGGTTGTACAGTTGTCGGCTGTGGAGTCTTCCGGGGCACCCTCCTTGGGTGCTCATGGTCCACTCCCTAGCCCTGGCGGAGGTCAGCCGACTTCTTTTCTCGGCTCTGCCCCTCTCCCTCTGCCACATTCTCCTGCGCTCCCAGGCATTCCTAGTCCTAGCGGCCCTCTCACCTGGGAGCAGTTCAGAGCGGTGGCTGCCCGGCTCCCTGCCTATGTTAGGACTATGGACAGCCAGGTTTTTCAGCCTCCCCCCGTGCATCCACCCTTGGAACATATGGTGACCTCCAGCCCTCATTCCCCTCTTCTGGGGAGAGGAACCTTGTCCAATTCTCTCCGGCTGCTGATCTCTCAGAGTATCAGCTCCTCGTGAGGATGTTGGAGGACTTGCACCCTTTCACCTCTACTGTTAGCAATCCTGAGCATGCGGCACGCCTTACTAGGCGATTTTGGTGAGGCCACCCTTGTGGTGCCGCCCTGGCCTGCTCCCTTTCGGGAGGCGTCCTTGCGTTTCTGGCAGAGGCCCTTCTCCGGAGTTCCTGCCCCTAGGGACCTCAGCCAGAGGTATTGTACTCCCCTGGAGTCTCCAGGTTCTATGCCTCATCCACAGTCTGGCTTGACGCATCTGGACACTCCTGATGGGCTTTGCGCCTCCACCGTGACCGCCCCCAGATCAAGATTCCTCGGATTTTGATTTTTGGGGGAGGAGGACCTTCTACTCGGCACGATTGCTCCTTTCTATTTCTACTCACCAGGCCCACTATGCAGCCTTCAACAGGTTCTTGTGGTCCAGGCTAGGTCAGGTCCTAGCTTCTTTGCCTGACTCTGAGCAAACCAGACAAGCCATCGCACTCTCTGCACGTGGCCTGGAGCTAGCAAGGCACCAAGCAAGGGCATCTTACGACGCCAGCAAGGTAGCTACCAGGGTCGTAGGGACAGCGATCTGCACTAGGAGATCGGCGTGGCTACGTCTTTCCCAGTTGTCACCCTTGGCCTGGCGTAGGGTGATTTGTCTACGCCCACCAGGGAACCTACCTTTTCTCCCGTGGAACCGAGGCGGTTGCTTGTTGGGGCACTCTTCCTTTCCCGGTGGACCCGTGCCTCCTCTCCCCACCTCGGCCTCCCCAGGCCCTGGAAGGTTCCTCTCCTTAGTGTGTCACCCACTGAGGGCTAAGGAACTCTGTCCCTTAGGGTGTAAAGAACCCCTTTGGGGGGCTTGGTACTCACCCATCTGTGATGAATGGTGAAGATTGACACAGATAAGATATGAAAATTACGTACCTACCGTAATTCTGATCTTTCTGTGTATCTTCACCATTCATCACAACCTCATCCACCATCCCCCTGGGGCCTCAGTCTCTGGGTCCCCCTCCCTCTCTGTGGCTCCCCCTCTCCTCTTTAGGAGCGGGGTAAAGTAGGGACACATAGGGGGGTATTCTCCTTTAAAGGGTACAGCTCGAGTGGCACTCCTTCTCTACTACATGTTTCTAGGGACATGGATATGTTGTTCATCCACACTGTCTGGCAGGTTCCTTGCCGCTTTAAATCTTGCCGGAAGGTCTTCAAGCTGGCTCCTCCCACCCACCCGGGTGGTAAAACTCTCGGCTCCGCCCCATGACGCCAGATCTTCCTTACTGCTTGGAAGCTCAGGTTCCCTCCTTAACGCTCATGAGTAAGACTGGTTCTAATTCTTCAATCTTCGAATTAAAGTTTTTGCAAAAGGACTTTGGTCTTCTCCTCACGCTGCGATGGACAAATGACTCCCGGTTTCCGGAGATGCCCTTACGGGCAGAAGATGTCTCGGACGGATCCGCACTCCACGTGCGTCTACTGCTTAGGCCTTGAGCACGACCCGCAGGCTTGCGACCTGTGCTCTTCTTTTTCGGCCTACGTCCTCGAAGACCGTGCTGCCCGTTTACAGCTGGGGCGTCCCGAGAAAAGATTTCCTCCGGTTAAGTCTAAAGAGGCCCGGTTGGCGGTGTCCGGCGGGCGGCGGCTCGGCGGATCAGCTCGAGTAGATGATCGCCCTCGAAGAGGAGGCGGCGCGGGCCGCTTCTACCTCGGCTGCGGCATTTGTCCCGCTCTCTCTCGGTGCCTCATATTCGGCTTCTTTCAAGGAGCTTTGTCTGACCCTCTCGACGAAAGGTGAGGGTCCAACTTCTTCTGGACCTTTTTCTCGGTCCAAAAAGAGCAAAGTAAGTCTCGCGTCGATGCTCTTGGGAGCGGGAAAGATCCCCTCCCCCAGTAGTCGGCTAGTCCACGCTGCCGACCTCGGCTTCGGCCACTGGCTTCACGGTGTCCCCGTCAGGCCAGTTGACCGAGACTCCCGTCGACGCGGTCGAGATTTTTCTCGACCCGTTGGACGGGTTGTCGGCTGGAGAAGCTGAGAATCCCCTCTCCCCGGTTCCCCCGGTGGGAGTTGAGGGTCCCATCGGCTCGTCTGTGCCTCCGGTTCCGGAGCCTTCGGTGGAATCTTCCGAACCGAGGGGAGTGCCGATTCCCGACACCTCCCCGCACCGTCCTCGGCCTAGCCGAGGTTCTCGGTCTCGGTTTCGGACGTCTTCGCGGTCCAGCTGATCCTGCCGCCATAGGCGGTCTCGGCCTCGGCACCGTGGCAAGTGTGGCGCCGCTTCCTCTTTCCTCCTCCTCGGACGAGGGGAGACTTCGGCGCAAGTTGCGTCGGAGGTATGAGGAACTCATGTGGCAACAGCTCCTTCTGACCGGGAATAAGCCGACCCACTCGTTTTCCCCGGTCATTAAGTGGCTGTCACCGGAGCGGCCGAAACAACCCCTCGTTGTAGCCGAGGAGCCTGTTCCCAGGCCGGTTGTTCGGCAAATTCCAGCTGCCCCACCGATTCTGGTGGAACCTCCGCCTCCACAGCCGTTATTTGGGGCTCCGACCAAAAATTCTCGGTCGGCTCAGGACTGCCCCATGGGCTGTCTGTCACCTCATTCCCGATAAGCTTCGGCAGGTGGAGGTGGCTCAGGCCCGAGGCAGCTTTTTGAGGACTCTTCCGGTCCGAGGATGATTCCTCCCTTTCCCCAAGCGAATGGACTTGAGTCCCTCAGGAGGACAGTCGGTGGACGATAGCCCTTTGTCCTTCCTAGATTGCTTTGGCTCATCTCGGAGTCCACCGGGATGAAGCTCGAACCCGTTTCTAAACGGGCCAGGTATCCCCTCACGGAGATTCTGGACCGAGGGGATTCCCCTACGGAGGCCTTTCCGGTGGCCGAGGCCATAGTGGGCCCGGCCTTGGAGCTTTGGCAGTGCCCTGCTTCCTGCCCTGCGCCTTCGGCCAGGACGGCCAGGAAGTATGCGGTCCCTACCGGTTCCCTGTCCGGTTTTTCAGAACACCCCTCTGCTGAGGGGTTGGTTACCGACAGCGTTTTCCGGCGCCGGAACGCCAGGGATGTGGACAAACCTCCCGACAAGGAATCCAAGAAATTGGATTATGCCGGGCGAAAAGTCTATGCTGCGTCCTCTCTCGCCTTCGCCAGGCCAGTTCGGGCCGCCCTCATGGCACATTTTTTCTCATGCCCTGTTGGGCTCCCTGGATGAGGTCGTCCTCATCTTCCCCGCTGATCTGCAGACTACGGTCAGGCAGGTGCGGACCAGGGCAGGGCAGTGGCCAAACAGCAGCTCCAGACTGCTTTGAGACATTGGGGACTCGTGCAGGTCTGTGGCGGCCGCAGGCTATAAGGTCGTCGTGGGTTTTGCTGAGGATATCCACCTTATTTCGGATACCCAGCACAGTTGGCGGATGTTCCCTTTTTGGGGACTGACCTCTTTGGCCTTGGGGTGGAAGGTCACCTGCAGAGGATCGAGAAGTCCAATGCTACCTTGGACTCGGTCTCTTCCGCTCAGAAGGACAAAGGCCGCAAGCCTCAGCCTAAGCCCTTTCGTTCTTCTGCGCCCCCGGCGCGCCTGACCAAGCAACGTCAGGGCCAGCAGGCTCGGGCTTGGCATCCCAAACCCAAGCCGTCGGCTTCCTCCAACAGGAAGCAGGAGGTAAGGCCCAGGAGGTCCCTCGGCTGGTCCCTCCTCAAGTCTGCCCAGTGACGGGTTGAGGGTGTCGCCCCATCCCGGCCACCACTCCCTCGGTTCCCCGCTGGGGACGGGTCTATTTCTCCTTTTCCACCTGGTCCGCTATTACCACGGACAGGTGGGTACTGGAGGTGGTGGAAAAGGTCTGCCTCTAGAATTTGAGCAGGCCCCGCCTTCAGAGCCGCCGCACTGGGGCCTCGGTCCGCAGCCTCACTGTCGGCCTGCCGGCCAACATCGCTTCCTCCTCCAAAGGAGGTGATCAGGAGGTAGCGATCCCCCTCAGACCCGGGTTTGTGTCCAGGTACTTCCTGGTTCCGAATCGGACGGGGCTGGCGCCCATTCTCGATCTACACGACCTGAACTAGTTCCTAAGGTCTCGAACCTTCAGGATGGTCACTCTGCAGATAATACCATCTCTGGAACACGGCGTGGGTTCTGCTCTCTGGACCTGCAGGATGCTCTTTCACGTCCCTATCCGTCCGTCACATCGGAGATTCCTTCGCTATAAGCGGAGGATCCTCTTCGAGTTCCGAGCCATGCCCTTCGGCCTGTCTTCAGCTCCCAGGGTCTTCACCAAATGCATTGCAGTGGTGACAGCTTTCCTGCAGCGCCGGGGGGTCCGGGTGTACCCATACCTGGACGATTGGCTGATAGCAGCCCCCTCCAGACAGGAGGTGGAGCGGTCCAGAGATCTGGCCCTCCAGGTTTGCTCTCAAGTCAGCCTTCTCATCAACGAGGCCAAGTCAGAACTCGAGCCGAAGCAGGTGATTCTGTTTATCGGGGCAGAGCTCGACTGTCTTCGAGCCAGAGCACGGCTCCGCGGACAGGCCGAGGTTCTTAACCCTTTGCCCAATCATTTCTGGTTGGGCAATCGCGCCTGCCCGGACTTCCTGCGCCCTGGGTCTCATGGTGGCCTGTACCAGCGTGGTCATGGCACGCCTGGCACATGCGCCCTTCAGTGGGGTCTGGCCAGCCAGTGGTCACAGCACTGCGATCCATTGGACCAGCTAGTGATGGTGACCCAGGAGATGTGGAACGCTCTCCGGTGGTGGACCGTTCCATCTCATCTACAGGAGGGCATCCCGTTTGTCCGCCCCGAGCCGACGGTCTCTCTATCGACCGATGCCTCTCTGATGGGTTGGGGTGCCCATCTGGGGGAACACCGAGCGCACGGCCTCTGGTCCCCGCGGGAGTCCCGATGCCACATCAACCTGCTGGAGCTCGAGGCGGTCCGCCCTAGCTCTCCTGCCTTTGCTCCATTTCTCGGGGTCAGAGTGGTCCAGGGGTCAGACGGAGTACCACGACCATGTACTACCCCTAAACGCCAGGGCGGGACGCGCTCCATGCTTCTAGGTAGGGAAGCTCCGCATTTGGTCACTCGTGCGCAGCCTGGAGGCCGATCTCCTAGCCATTCATGTGGCAGGAGCCTCCAACACCCTGGCCGATGCCCTGAGCCGGATAGGGGCTGCATCTCACGAGTGGTCTCTCCTGCCGGAGGTAGTACAAGATCTGTTCTCCCACTGGGGCACACCTCAGCTGGACCTGTTTGCCTCCAGGGAGAACGCGGAGCTGAGGCTGTTTCATGCCCGCCCCCCTCAGCAGGGCTCGCTGCAGGGGGATGCCTTCTCGAGGCTGGGACCCCGGGTTCTTTACGCCTTTCCCCCATTTCCCTTGATCCACAAGGTGCTTCTCAAGGCAAGGAGGGACAAGGCGCAGGTGATTCTGATAGCCCCAGACTGGCCCCACCAGTTCTGGTACCCAGATCTCCTCAGCCTCGGCTCCAGGCTCCCGAGGCAGCTTCCAGCTCGCCCGGACCTGCTCTCAGTCAGTCAGGGGAAGGTGTTGCATCCGGACCTTCAATCCCTGCACCTGACTGCCTGGTTCCTGATCGGCTAGAGTTCCAGGCCTTGGGTCTTTCCGACGAGGTCCTCAATGTTGTTGAGGCGTCCCGTAAGGAGTCGACCAGGAAATGCTATGCCTTCAAATGGAAGAGATTTTCCATCTGGTGTCAGGCAAGGGCTTGGACCCTTCCTCCTGTTCTTTGGCAAGCATTTTGGACTATTTATGGTCCCTTTCTGGTCAAGGGCTTGGGTCGTGACCCTAAAGGTGCACCTGGCAGCCATCTCTGCTTACGGGCGTGGGCGGGGAGCAGTCGGTGGCACAGGATAAGGTGGTCTGCCGCTTTTTCAAAGGTCTTGATCACATTTCCCCTCCGGTGCGAGAACCTCCACCTCCGTGGGATTTACTGCTGGTACTGGCAAAGCTCATGGGCAAGCCATTCGAACCAATGCACAGGTGTGAACTCTCTCACCTGTCGTGGAAGACCGCCTTCTTGGTGGCTATCACGTCAGCCAGAAGGATGGGAGAACTCCAGGCGCTCTGCATCGAGTCTCCTTACCTGGTCTTCCACAGGGACAAGGTTGTCCTGCGCCCCCACCCGAAATTCCTTCCGAAGGTGGTGTCGGAGTTTCACCTTAACCAGGTGTTGACTCTGCCGGTGTTCTACCCCAGTCACACCTCGGAGGCCGAATACAGGCTCCATACTTTGGACCCTAGAAGGGTGCTCGCTTATTATAAGGAGCGCACGGCTGAAATTCGGGGAGAGGTTCGCCAGCTGTTTGTCACCTACGCTGAAGCCGCACCTGGCAGACCTGCAGCCAGCCGGATTTATAAGCAGGTGGGTCACCTCCTGCATAGATCTCTGCTATAAGTTGGCGGGCGTGGAGCCTCGCAGAGGGATAAGAGCTCATTCTACCCGTCATACTGCTGCATCGGTGGCTGCTTCCAGGGACATCCCTATCCAGGAAATCTGCAGGGCTGCTACCTGGAAGTCAGCACACACCTTCATTACCCATTACCACATCGACCTTGAGTCACGCCGGGATGCTGGTTTTGGGGCCTCGGTTCTCCAGTCTTTATTCCCTAAGTAGGGGGTGTGCGCCTTGCCTCCCTCCTCCCGGAGAACTGCTAGGAGTCTGCCAGACAGTGTGGATGAACAACATATCCATGTCCCTAGAAATACAGGTTACTCACCCTTAACAGGAGTTCTAGGAATGGTATATGTTGTTCATCCACACGACCTCCCCGGCTTCGACGCACAACCTGAGCTTCCAGCGGGCCAGATCTGCTGTCATGGGGCGGAGCCGAGAGTTTTACCACCCGGGTGGGTGGGAGGAGCCAGCTTGAAGACCTTCCGGCAAGATTTAAAGCGGCAAGGAACCTGCCAGACAGTGTGGATGAACAACATATACCATTCCTAGAACTCCTGTTACAGGTGAGTAACCTGTATTTCCACCCCAGTGGGGTGGGAGTTGGTGGTTGCCCTCCTCCTGTTCTCCTTCTGGTTTCCATCCAACTGTCTAAAAAAAAAAAAAATTTTTCACCAAACATTTTTTCCTGAGAGAGTACTAAATCCCTGTACCCTGTCCTCCTTCCAGAATAGCCGACTCTGCTTCTGGGGTATTTGCCAGTTATTCTGTGCCTTGAATTCTGGCAGAGAGTTTTGCTACTCCTTCCTAGCATTCCCCCTATACAATCTGGTGACGGACAAGGGTCTCGGATACCTCGATACCTCTCACTCTCCCCTCCCTACCCTCCCTTCTTCCGCTTCCAGAGATTGGGGTCCCTACCCAATCCCCTTAGTCTTATCTCTTCTTTGCTGTCCTCTCAGTCGTTATTTCTCCTTTTAGTTCAGTTATCCTTTCCTTTTCCTGTCCCTTGGACTCTCTTGTCCCACCCTCCATCCCTTCTTCTTACCTCTCCGGTGACTCAGAACTGGTAGGCAGGTGGAGTCGACACAGCCTAACGGCCAACCCTCGAGCAACACGCAGTACGTCGGCCTCGAGGGTGGCGCCGATGCTGTGCCGGCTCCGCCTGCTCTTTAAAAAAAAAGACTCCCGCGTGGTCCTGATCTCCGGCTAGTACCCCATCTGTGATGAATGGTGAAGATACACAGAAAGATCAGAATTACGGTAGGTACGTAATTTTCATTTCTGTACCCAGCCTCCCAGGATACAGCTGCAGAGTCTGATGTTTGCTAACCATAAGTGTGGGATTCCTAGGGTTTGAAGAAAAAAATTACTCATCATAGTAGTATTGTTTCTTCCAAAGGGATTCCTCACTATTCTTAACAATCCTTAGTCCCTACCTTCCTTTCCAGAACCTGGTAAAAGGTTCACAGAAGAATCTGCTTCATACGAACATACGAAATTGGCAGCAGATACAGGCCATTCGGTCTATCTAGTCTGCTCGAGTGTGCAGCACTTCAGTTCATTATACTGCAGCAGCCCCCCCTACATATGCCCTCCCCATCTTCCACCCCTCCCAGTTTGTACCCTCCCTTGAATCTGTCCCACCCCTCTTGAAGCCCCCAACAGTCTGTAGTGATACGACTTCTTCTGGCAGAGCGTTCCACCCTGCCACCATCCTTTCTGTGAAATAGTGCCTCCTCAGTTCCCTCTTGAACCTGCCCCCTTCCAACTTCATAGAGTGTTCCCTGGTTTCTCTTCCACCCTACAGACTGAACATACACCTGGTGTCTACTCTGTTCAAACCCTTCAGGTACTTGAAGATCTCAAACATCTCTCCTCTCTCCCTTCTTTCCTCCAGGGTATACATATTGCGCCCTCTGTCTCTTCTCATATGGTCTGTCCCCCAACCCCAGGATAATTTTTGTTGCCCTGCGTTGTACCCCCTCCAGTAGTTTATAGAAACATAGAATCTGTCGGCAGATAAGGACCATACAGCCCACCTAGCCTGCCCATTTCCCTACTTGGTTTGGCAATCCCTACTCTTATCTGGACTGTCTTTTTCCCGCTGTGCTGTACAGCAGGGTGCCTTTATGCTTATCCCATACACTTTTGAATTTCTGTACTGTTTTCGCTTCCACCACCTCCGCTGGTAGGCTGTTCCATGGATCCACCACCCTCTGTGAAAAAATACTTCCTAGCATTCCCCCGGAGCCTCCCTCCCTCCGGCCTCATGTTATGTCCACTTGTCCTTGTGCATTTTCGTCTCTGAAATGTGCTCCCCTCCTGTACCCTGTTTGTTCCTCTAAGGAATTTGAAAATCTCTATCATATCCTCTCTCCCGTCTCTCTTCCAGTGAATAGATGTTTAGTTCATTGAGTCTTTCCTCATAAGGCTTGAGGTGCCGTCCATGTATCATTTTTGTTGCTCTTCTCTGGACTGCTTCCATTCTGTCTATGTCCTTCCTGAGATGCGGTCTCTAGAATTGGACACAGTATTCCAGATGAGGCCTCACCAGTGATCTATACAGTGGCATCACCACTTCACTGCTCCTACTGGATATGCCCCTTCTTAAGCACCCCAGCATTCTGTTTGTCTTCCCAACTGCTTTTTCGCATTGTTTGGCTCACTTCAGGTCATGGGATATGATAACCCCCAGGTCTCGCACCTGACTTGTGGTGGCTAGAACCTGCCTCCCATCCTGTATTCCTCTCTTGGGTGTCTGTGTCCCAAGTGCGTTATCTTGCACTTCTTAGTGTTGAAACCCAACTGCCAAACCCTTGACCATTCCTCAAGTAGTCATAGGTTGTTTCTCATTTTATCTAGCCCCTCCTGTGTGTCGACTCTATTACAGATCTTGGTGTCATCTGCGAACAGGCATACTTTCCCCTCGAGTCCCTCTGTAATGTCACATATGAAGACATTGAATAGAACTGGACCCAGCACCGATCCCTGTGGCACCCCCCCCCTTCTGATTTTATGCCATTTACTTCCACTCTCTGGGTTCTGCGTTTTAGCCAGTTTCCAAACCATTTTACTACTTTAGAGCCCACACCCAGATTCCCCAATTTGTTAAGCAACCTTCTATGAGGAACGGTGTCGAAGGCCTTACTGAAATCCAGGTAGGCTACATCCACCGCCCCCCCGATCCACCACCCTGGTCACCCAGTCAAAGAAATCGATAAGATTAGTCTTGACAGGACCTACCCTCAGTGAATCCATGCCGTTTGGGGTCTTTTGCACTGCTTGACTCCAGGAATTTCTCTATCCGCTCTTTTTTTTTTTTTTTTTTGGTTTATTTACTATGCTTTTTGGTGGTTCCTTGCCATCGGAACTATCTGCCCTGGTCATGGACCCCACGGACCTCCACCCCTGATGATGATCTACACTCCTCCCCCCCCATTACCCCTGGCTACCCCAGAGGGCAGGGTTGCGGCGCTGACCCTAACGCTGCAAATCTAGTATCTAGTCGAAGGGGAGCCAGCATCGGAGGCAATGAGAGGTCCGGGGGCAGGGCATCACAAAGACGTGCCAGGCCCCAGTATTTTAGTCCCCCTAAGCAGGGGCGGAGATGTGCAGTGATGTCCAGCATGCACCCCTCCACTGAGATGCAGGCGTCGGTGTGTGTGCGGCAACCCAGCCTCCGCTGGGTGTCGCTCAACATCGATCACACACACCCTCCTTCCCCCCGGAGAAGGAGAGCAGTCTAAGGACACTCAATCCTTCTCCCCCAGCTGGCCCTCCGACAACCCAGGTCCATCCAGAACCCGGGTCACCGGCATTGCAAGCAGAAATCCAACTGCTGCGCCGGCGGGCCAGCCTATTACCCTCTCTTTAAGTAGGGAATCCATCAGCTTCCCCACCACTGAGGTCAGGCTTACAGGTCTGTAATTGCCTGCCTCCTCAGTACTTCCAGTCTCGTGCAGAGGGACCACCTCTGCCCTCCTACAGTCCCCAGTACCTCCCCCCCCATCTCTGGTGATTGGTTGAAGAGAGTTGTCAGCGGACCTGCTAGGACTTCCCTGAGTTCCTTCAACACTCTAGGGTGAATCCTGTCTGGCCCCATTGCCTTGTCTGTCTTTACTTTTCCTAGTTCCTCCAAGACTCTGTCCACCGTAAATGGGCTGGTGTCCACCTCTCCCCCTGTACATCTTTCCACTTGAGTCTTGGCCCCTCCCCTTCCTCTTTCTTGGTAAATACTGAGCAAAAATATTTGTTCAGTGTCTCCGCTTTTTCATGGTCATCTTCCACCCACCCACTCTTTCCCTTCTTTAGCCTAACAATTCCACTTCTGGTCTTCTTCCTCTCGCTAATGTAATGGAAGAAGGGCTTGTCCCCTTTCTTAATAGCCTGTGCTGTTCCTTCCTCCGTTCTTGCCTTATCCCCTCTGACAGTTTTCCCAGCTTCTCCAGATATTTCAGTCTGTCGTCTTCTTTCTGTGTCTCTTTGTATTTCCTGAATGCCTTACTTTTTTCTCGCACTTTCTCGGCTGCTGACTTAGAGAACCACAGTGGCTGCTTCTTTCTTTTGCTTTTGCTAAGCAATCTGACACATTGACTTGTCACTCCTGCTGTGGAACTCTTGAGCCTAAGCCACTGTTACTTTACCCCTCCCCCCCCCACCGTATCTTCTGTTGCCAGGGCAATTTTGAGCTTCCCCCCATTTCTATGAAGTTGGCCTACTGGAAATCTAGGGTCGTAATCTTTGAATGGCTTTCTTCTGCTGCCAACGTGTTGACTCTAAACCACACAGTTCTGTGGTCACTGGTAACATGGGGACTTCCCACCTCAACATTTATGATTCTGTCCCCGTTTAGCAGCACTAAGTCCAGTACAGCCCTCTTCCTGGTGGGCTTAACCACCGTCTGCCTTAGGTTTGCCCCATACATCCATTCTCTTAACTCTGTGCTCCCTCCTCTCCCATGCCATCTCTGACCTTCCTATCCTCCCCCAATATCCCTTCCCCCACACCGTTACTACACATTTACATTTCTGTAAACATGGAATTTACTGTACTATGTATTTGATGTATGCTGCTACTTCTACTGGCTAGTTCACCTGGACCAGAACAACAGGTCTTAAGCCTACTCTAAGGATGATCAACACAGGACCAACACAAGCCTAACCCAGGAATGTCGACAGAGGATCCCTCCGAACCAGCATTGGAATCATCATCCTGCAGCTGAGTGATTTGACTTTCTGCACACTTTACACCGTGTGTGCATATATGTATTTGTTTCTGGTCTCTGATTAAATTCGTACTCCTGTGTTTTTAACTCCTGCTGTTAATATGTTACCCAAATGCATAATGTACCAACTCGTGGTAGTGTCTTTGCTCCCCGGGTCGCCCCTGAAAAAGAGACTTGTCTATCTCAGTGGGCCCACCCGGTTATCAAAATTCAAATAAATAAATAATTAAAACATGGCAGACATGAGGTCCCAGCTCCTTGATGTAGTTGCAGTCTGGGTATTCCAGTCTACATCTGGGATGTTGAAGCCACCCATTAGTAGTACTTCCCCTTTGGCTGCCATATTATGGATGGCTCCACTAATACTAGATCTGTATCCTCCCCTTGCGCGGGAGGCCTGTAAACTATTCCAGCACAGATGGTTGTTTTGTTCCCTGTCTCCAGAGTGACCCACAATGCCTCTGCTTCTTCCCTGGATCCCTGCACCTCCGTAGCTTTAATCCCTTCCTTTACATACATAACAACCCCTCCTCCCCTCCCAATCTTTTCTAAAAACTGTATACCCTGGTATGGCTGCATCCCTGTCATGGTTCCCTGCGTACCATGTCTCCATAATAGCCACAGTGTCCAGGTTTGTGTCTGCCATCACTGCTGTTGGGTTTGGGATTTTGTTTCCCAGACTGCGGGCATTTGTGCACATGACCTTACACTCTGTGTACCCCCTTAATGTTCCTTGTTTATTGATCTTTGCCCTGCGCCACATTAGTGATGTACCTTCTGTTCTCTTCCCCATTGTAACCATGGTAGTTTTATGGTTAAATATTATGCTAGTTATTAGGTCCTCACTGCTCTCAGTTACGTCCTGTAAAGTGGGGGGGGGGGGGCTATGGTAATACCCTTGATTGTCTATGCCTCCCCCTTTGGCAAGTTTAAATGATCACTAAGGATGCACTTAAACTTCTCAGAGAGGATGCCTTTGCCTCCCCTGGATAGATGCAGGCCATCTGGAGAATATAATCCTTCATCCCTCCAGGTGAGGTTCTAGTCCCCAGTGAAGCCATATTCTACCTCTCTGCACCATTTCTTCAGCCATTTGTTGAATTCAGTGATGCATATGTCCCTCCCTTCCCCCTTGCCGTGGACAGGTAGCACCTCCGAGAAGGTGACAGAGTGTGCTGCCTGCCCAAGACTCCTCCCCAGCTCCCTGAACTCTTCCTGTACTCTTCCTACATCTACCCCCTCTCTAGCTAGGTCATTAGTCCCCAGATGAATAATGACATCCAGCTCCTCCCTCCTTGCTACCGCCCTTGCAATCCTAAGGATTCGCTTGCCCTCCTTCCAAACTGTGCCTCCAGGTAGGCACATTACCTCCCTTTCCCCATTGCTACCTGACCCCAGCTCAGTCCCTTGGTCAATGGAGTCCCTAACCAGGATTTGCTTCCTCCTCCTGTGTGTTCTCCCTGCATCTGCCCTTGGGGTTCCATCCTGGATGACTCCCTCAACCCCAGTGGTGTTCACTTCTGGAGATGCTGCGCAATCTGTGTGCTCTACCAGGATGGTATACGAATTGTGAAGTGTCACCGGCTGGGGGATGTGCTTCCATGCTGCCTCCCACATCCTCCCCAAGCCCACTGTAGTCCATCCTTCCCTCCTCCTTGGCAACCTCTGAGGGAGCGGTGGTGGACATGGTGGTCTCTGTATGGGGGAAAGGTCACCTGTATCCTCGCCAACTTTACTCGTAGTTCAGCTACCTTCCCCGCCCAACACAGAGAAGTGCCTGCAGATAGTGCAGCACCACAGTGTCCAGAAGGTCTTTCTGAACACTGCTGCCCCACATCTGCTGCAAAGCACCACACCCATCATCTTCCTTCTACTATCCTTGCCCTAAATGCCCCTTATTGCCCTGTACCCTCTGCTACCCTTTTTTTTCTATACCATGTCCAGTGCCCAGCTATATATATTTGTACTGTCAATACTCTTTAGTGGTATAATGTATCAAGGAATGTAGATTTATGTCAGGGTGTGGTGTGTGCCTATGTTGTGTACTAAAATAAGATGGCTAACAGTGATGTAGCAGTCAGCTGGCATGATGATGTCACAGGTTAATGATATAAAGGAAGTGATGCACTAGGTGGGTGGGGTGGGGCCTCCTGACCAATCAGCCACACCAGCAACACCCCCAGAAACACTCAGCTGCACCTACAAAATCCCCCCAAAAAAGTAACTTTACAAATGAATCCAGAAAGCAACCTGGTACCAACTGAAAGCAATAAACTGCGAAAGAAACAATAACAGCAGCAAAAAATCCGCAAAAATCAGCAGTCACTTCCCTGAAATGAACTGCTTCCTTCCTTCCTCTTCTAGCCCCTTGATGTCCCTTTTCAGGCAGGGGCACCAGAATTGCACGCAGTACTCTAGGTGCAGTCTCACCAGGGACCTGTACTGGGGCAAGATGACCTCCTCACTCCTAGAAGAAATCCCCCTTGCTGTGCACCCGAGCATCCTGTTTGCCTTCACTGCTGCCTTCCTACACTGAGCAGAGTGGTTCGTCTCCCCAGTTACCAGCACTCCCAGATCCTTCTCCTCCTTGGATTTTGTTTATGGGACACCCTCCCGCTAGTAATTGTGTCCCGGGTTCTTGCCTCCTAAATGCATTCCTTTGCACTTCTTGGCATTGAAACCAGTCTGCCAAGTGTGAGACCATTCCTCCAGTTCTGGCAAATTCTCCTGAAGTACTTTTGCCCCCAAATCTACCTCGCACAAATCTTTGTGACATCCATGAAGAGACTGATCTTGCTCTTAATCCCTACTGCATTGTCGGCTATGAAAATGTTAAACAGAACTGGTCCCAGCACCAAGCCCTGTGGTACACCACTTGTGACTGCCCTGATTCAGATGTCCCCACCCCACCCCACTACTACCCTCTACTGTCTACCCTGTAGCCAGTTCTCAACCCATCTGACCAGTTTCCTCCATGCTCCCAGACTCTTCAGCTTGCAGGTCAGCCTTCCATGTGGGACCGAATCAGAGGCCTTGCTGAAATCCAGGTAGAGGACATCCACTGCATGTCCCCTGACCAGTGCCCTCATAACCCAGTCGTAAAAATCAACCAAGCAGGATCTGCCCGAGACAGACCCTTGCTGCCTGCTGTCCTGGAGATTGTTATCCTCAAGAAATTGCACCAGTCCTTCTTTGAGGATTATCTCCATCAGTTTTCCCACAATTGCAGTAAGGCCCACCGGTCTGTAGTTCCCCGGTTTGTTCTTGGGCCCACTCTTATGGAGAGGTACCACATGTGCTTCCCTCCAGTCCCTGGGCATGCACCCAGAGTTCAGAGAGGTATTGAGCAGGTCCGCCAGTGGCCCTGCCAGGATCTTTGCCAACTCTCTCAGCACCCTGGGGTGGACTCCGTCTGGGCCAGGTGCCTTGTCCACCTTCAGGGACTTAAGGCCCTCCCTCACCGTGATTTCCCCATCCGTGGTTGCTCCTCCCCCACCCTCTCCCACCTTGCCCTTCGTCTCAAGTACAGGCCATCCCTCTCTTTGGTGAAGACTGAACAGAAGTATTCATTAAGTACTTCTGCCTGCTTAGCGTCCTTTTCTACCCACCCACTTCCCCTCCTGATCCTAACAATTTGATCCTTGCTCTTCCTTGTCTCTGAAATATCTGAAGAAATCCTTTTCTCCTTCTTTGATCCCCTGCACTAACCTCCGTTCCCTAGCCGCCTTTGCTGCCCTTACCACTTTGCTCACTTCTCTGGATTTCTTCACATATTTCTTTCTATTGCTTGTTACAGTGCCTTTGCAGTTGTTACTCGGTGGCCTGAGCTGTTTTTTTCATAACTTTTAAAAATTGTTCTACCATGTTGAAACAGATTTACAAAGTTTGCAATACATTATGGTAGCCATTTAGCTAGTTTTAGTGGTCACTGCTCACACTAGCTTTAGAAATATGACGTTAGAATGCAGGAGTGAGCATGACCACACAGCAGAGTTTGAATTCCATTTTAAGTTCCATACTTGGCATAAAATTGTAAAAGCTCTGAGGCAGCTGAATTCAGGTGAATAAGTGCCATTAGTTAAGCATAATGAGGGGCCCCTTTGGAAGAAACAACATTACTGCAGTGAATATTTTTTCATAGTAATGTTATGATTGCTAGGATGAATCTTGGAACGTTTGTACTAGACAGGAATACACTTGAGAATAGGTTTGATGCTGAAATGTGTGCTTAACTGTATACAAACAAATGTTGTTACTACTACATTGCTATTTATATTTGCAGAAGTGTGTAGGCAGTTTTTTCTATGTTGTGTCACATCTGTTAATGGTTTTCTTTTTCTTCCTTCAAAGATCACCTGTCTGGACATTTCCTGCGGAGGAGGGCTTGGAGTATCATCAAGCACAGATGGCACTATGAGAATCTGGCAGACTAACAATGGAGAAAGAAGGGTAATCAGACTTTGAAATTAGAGGATTCTTCTAAAAAAGTCTTTTAATTATGACTGTAGGGCTAGCTCTCAAAAGGTTTACTCGGTTTAGCAGCAGTTTGGTCCATATGTGTGGGGGCAGTTCAGTATATTCAAATTAAATATTGCTGTTTGTCAGACTGGAATTTTCTCTTCTGTTTATTTTCTTTCATAGTTTGTATACTGACTAAAGCCCAACTGAGGTGCAACATTCCTTTATCATTCTTGTTTTTGACTAATTATATAGTTGGATAGATAACAGCACAGGGGACCAGGCCATGGATAGTCAGAAGCACAGGAGGTTGGCCCGTGGGTAGACGGCAGCACAGAGGCTCAGCCTGTGGGTAGACAGCAACATAGGGGGCTAGCCCATGGGTAGATGGAAGCACAGAGGGATGGCCCATGGGTAAACAGGAAGCATAAGGGCCGAACTGTGGGTAGACAAAAGTACAGGAGGCCAGCCATGGGTAGACAGAAGTACAGGGGGGCCAGCCTGTGGATTGACAGATGCACAGGGTGCTGGCCTGTGGGTAGATAGAAGCACAGTGGACTGGCCTGTGGGTAGACAGTAATATACGCTCCCAGCCTGTGAGTGGATGAAGCACAGGGAGGCCAGCCCATGAGTAGGCAGCAACACAAGAGGCCAGCCCGTAGTTAGGCAGAACAAGGTACAGTCTCTGGGTAGACAGCAACACAGGGGGCCGGCCTTTGGGTAGTCAGATGCATAGGGGCTGGCTGGCTTGTGGATAAACAGCAACACGCTCCCAGCCCGTGGGTAGATGAAGCGCAGGGGGCCAGCCCATGGGTAGACAGCAGCATAAGGGCCCAGCCCATGGGTAGACAGAAGCACAGGGTCTGGCCTCTGGGTAGACAGCAACACAAGGGTCTGACCCGTGGATAGACAGCAGCATAGGAGGTGGCCTGTCATGTAGGTAGAAGCACAGGGGGCTGACCCATTGGGTAGACAGCAGCACAGTGGGTGGGGGGGGTAGTGTGAGTAGACAGCAGCACGGTGGGGGCCGTGGGAGACAGCAGTGCAGGGGGCGCAGTCCGTGGGTAGACAGCAGTATGGGGATGAGGGGATGGCCTGTGGTAGACAGCAGCACGGGGGGGGGGGAGCCCATGGTAGAAACCAGCACAGGGTGGGTAGGATGACCCTCGAGTAGACAGCAGCGTGGGGTGGAGGCGACCCATGGTTAGGCAGAAGCACGGGGAAGGAGTGGCCCATAGGTACACAGGAGTGGGGGGGGCAGCCTGTAGGTACACGGCAGCACAGGGTGAGGCTCGCCTGTAGGCAGATGATAGCACAGGGTGAGGGGCAGCCTGTAGGTAGCATGGGGAGGGGCGTGGCCTGTAGGTAGGACGGCAGCACGGGAGGGAGACCCATGGGTAGACAGCAGTGGGGGTGGACCCATGGGTAAACAGTAGCATAGGGTGAGTCGACCCGTGGCTAGACAGCTGCGCGGGAGGAGGGTTGACCCGTGGGTAGATGGCAGCCTGCCGGGGGGGGGGCATGGGTAGATGGCAGCTGGGCGGGGGGGCTGACCCGGCCCGTGGGTAGACGTCAACATGGGGGTGCTGACCATGACTAGCCAGCAGCACGTGGAGGCCGGCCATGGCTGGGCAGTTAGTAGACGGCAGCATGTGGAGGCTGAGCCATGCATGGACGGCAGCACCGGGTGGGGTGGCCCATAGGTAGACGTCAGCAGGGTTGGGACGGCCTATGGGTAGACAGCACACTGGTGGGGGAGTGGTGGACCATGGGTAGAGAGCAGCACATTGGGGGGAGTCAACCCATGGTTAGACAGCAGCATGGGGGGAGGGCCTGCATTGGGGTAGGGACAACTTGTGCTTAGACTGTAGCATTGCCATACATGATGCTGGAAACTTGGATTTGGCAACATGTCCAGTGCACTTTAGGGCCAGTAGGAGGAGGTTGCCAGCAGATCCCACGGGGGGGCTTGCCTCTCAGGGGAGGGAGATTCTGTTCCCTGCTGCATTGATTCCACCCGGGGGCCCAGAGTTTGGGGTAGGCAACAGCAGTGGAGGCACAAGGGAAGAGACATGACATCCCACCGGGTTCCTGCCACCTCTGGGATGCAGATTGATAGTTCCCCACTGCATTTTTCATGTGTGGGCCGACGGGATAGATCAGATTGGGTTGGCAACGAAAGGAGAGATGCAGTCTCTGCAGCGTGCATGTCGCTTGTTCATGTCAGCGTCTTGAAGAAAATAATCTTCGATTTAAAAACACTAGCCCTATGGAATGAAGGGAGCGACAGCATACCTAGGCTTTACACCACCACCCAGCACAGAAGACCCAGTCATCCATTGGATTTGGACAACGGAGGGGGCACAACCACAGATACCATGTTGTAGGGAGTATGCCACAGAGGACGTGGTGTGTATGCGTCTGGGGTGCAAGTCGTGTAACAAAGCCGGTAGTGGTTGCAGGACCTTGCTAAAGGGGCCAAACTGGCATTAAAAGCAGCACAGGGAGGTTAAGTGACTTGCTCAAGGTTACTCAGTAAGTTAGTGGCTCTGAAATTTGAACCTGGGTCTCTTGGCTCCCAAGTCATGGATTCATGCAGGGACATGATGGGATTCATCCCAGAATTCTAAAAGAACTAAGGGTAGAACTAGTGACACCACTGACTACCCTTTTTAACAAATCATGGGAGGATGGGGTGGTACCCGAGGACTGGAGGAGGGCAGATGTGATTCCCCTTCACAAAAGTGGGAGCAAGGCAGAAGCAGGAAACCACAGACCTGTTAGTTTAACCTCAGTGATAGGAAAATGATGGAATCACTTCTGAAGGAAAGAATTGTCGAGTATCTAGAGGCCAGAGGGGCATAGGACCCAGGCAGCATGGATTCACAGCGGGAAGTTCATGCCAGGACGAATCTGATAGATTTCTTTGACTGGGTGACCAAAGTAGTAGATCAGGGAGGGCTGTGGACATGGCCTACCTAGACTTTAGCAAGGCATTTGACACAGTCCCACACAAAAGATTAATATACAAGTTAACCAGCCTGGGAGTGGGTCCCAAGATGACAGTCTGGGTAAAGAATTGGCTGGAGAATAGGACACAGAGAATAATAGTAAATGGAGTCCACTCTGAAGAAAGGAGGGTTACTAGTGGGGTACCACAGGGTTCAGTATTAGGACCGATCCGCTTCACTGTCTTTATAAGCGACATTGCAGAGGGACTGGAAGGAAAAGTATGTCTCTTTGCAGATGACACAAAGATCTGCAACAGAGTTGATGCACAGGGTGGGGTGGAAAGGATGAGAAGGGACTTGGCAAGGTTAGAGGAATGGTCAAATGTATGGCAGCTTAGATTCAATGCTAAGAAGTGCAAGGTAATGCACCTGGGAAACAAAAACCCAGGGGAAGAGTACACAATGTGGGGTGAGATACTAACAACAACAGAAATGGAAAGGGACCTGGGGGTAGTCATATCAGATGACCTAAAGGTGGGCAAGCAATGTGAGAGGGCAGCAAGGAGGGCTGGGGGGATACTGGGATGCATAGGGAGAGGCATCACTAGCAGAAAACAGGAAGTTGTTATCCCTCTGTACAGACAGATAGTGAGACCCCATCTGGAGTACTGTGTGCAGTTCTGGAGACCCAGTCTCCGCAAAGACATAGACAGGATGGAAGCTGTCCAGAGGAGGGCAACTAAAATGGTGCAGGGTCTGCACTGGAAGACATATGAAGAGAGCCGAAAGGAGCTTAATTTGTATAGACTCGAGGAAAGGAGGGAGAGGGGGGACATAATAGAAACGCTCAAGTATCTCAAGGAATCAACAGAGTCAAGAGGGTAGCATCTTTCAAAAAAGATGTGCAAGAACAGGAGGGCATAATTTGGAAGATGGGGGGCTCAGAGGTAATTTAAGGAAGTATTTTTCACAGAGAGGGTTGTGGATGCATGGAACAGCCTTCCGGAGGAGGTTGTGGAGTCAAAATCAGTGTTGGAATTCAAGCATGCATGGGACAGTCATAAGGCCATTCTAGGGGGTGGGGGTAGGAAGAAGTAGGCTGCTGGTTAACTAGGATCTGCAGCTTATCCAGTAGGTAGGGAAATGGGCAGACTGGGTGGGCCAAGCGGTCCTTATCTGCCATCAAATTCCATGTTTCTATGTTAAGTCCTGTGCTCCAACCCCAGCACCACTCTTTCTCCATCTGTTAATTTGTCTTATTTATTTGTCGTCTGTTTTTTATTTGAATTGCAGAGGGAATTGGTAGGCCATGTGCTTGAAGTAAACTGCTGCAGATTTTTCCCATCGGGTCTTGTGGTTCTGAGTGGTGGGATTGATGCCCAGTTGAAAATTTGGTCGTCAGAAAATGGCAGCTGTGCTGCGACACTAAGAGGACATCAAGGAGGTATAGAGGCAGTCCTGGTAAATAATATGCTATGTGTTTTAGAGTTCTGTTTCAATTTTCTGTCTGAGATGTTGCGTGGTCTGTTGATTTGAGTACCAGATTTTCAGATTACCACCTTTTATTTACATACATAGGCAGTAAAATTAGCCTTTTGCACTAATCAGCAAATGTTACAATTTGCTAACCAGTTTGTATGGAGTAATACAACCTGCAGGGTGACTGTTTAAAGCTGATTAGTAGTGTGTTGATTTTGCATAGTAGCAAAACATTTTCATAGTATGTTGCAGAGATACCAGATAATGTAGTACTTTTGATTTGCTGAGGTAATTTATAAAATATAAGAAGCAAAACAAAAGCAGGATACTGGTGCTCACTAGTAGCAGTAAGGTCCATGTAAAACAGGAATAGGGGAATAAACCCCCTTCTTTCAGAAAATGACATTTGGTTTGCCACAGAATGTCCATTCTTCATTTCTTGAATTAATTGCAAGGTGCCACACAAGTGTTTCGTAAAATGCTGAGATGTGCAAACAATGCCCTTAGGTCATCAGCGTGCACTGTCCTGCTTATCAGTGTGCTGTTCGACTTGCCACTAGGTGCCATTAATGCTAGAGCTATGGTTTTTGCTACTATCTCTGAATTATTTCAGTGACTTTCGCCATTTGTGTCATCGATTGCTTTGTCGATGGCTCAGCCTGTCCTGTTGCTTCTGTCAACTCTGGCTGTGGGTTTCTCTGGGACTGCTATCATAGAAACATAGAATTTGATGGCAGATTAGGACCGCTTGGCTCGCCTAGTCTGCCCATTTCCCTACCTGATGGATAAGCTGCAGATTCTAGTTAATCAACAGCTTACTTCCTCCTACCCCCACTAGAATTGCCTTATGTCTGTCCCATGCATTCTTGAATTCTCCCACTGTTTCTGACTCCACAACCTCCTCAGGAAGGCTGTTCCATGCATCCACAACCCTCTCTGTGAAAAAATACTTCCTCACATTGCCCTGAGCCGTCCCCCCTCTATCTTCAAATTGTGCCCCCTTGTTCTTGCACATCTGTTTTTCTGAGAGATACTACCCTCTTGTACTTTAATTCCCTTCAGATACTTGAAAGTTTCTAACATGTTCCCCCTCTCCCTCCTTTCCTCAAGGGTATTCATATTAAGCTGCTTTAGTCTCTCCTCGTATGTCTTTGTTAAGTTAACTTTATTTTAAGTAGCCTTCTACACATGTAATTATGGTACCTTGGGGACTTAGTTTCAAGTGCACCAGTAAGGGGGAGTTTTTGTGAGTGAGCACTTCCTGTGGCTGTAGTGGAAGGTCTGTAAGCTGTTATCACTGGCCTGTCTAGTAATAAAAAGGTCTCTGCTGCGCCCCTGTACAGTGTCTTCTGGAGTTTTATTTGAACACTGGTAGCAGAGGATGGTTAGCAATTACAGGATCCCACCTGCATTTGATGAGAAAAGGGCGTATGAAAGCTGGAAAAATGAAGTTGAATATGGCAACGGTTACCAAACTGGAGAAAAAACAAGCGCTAGTATTGTATTTGCTCAGGGTAGAGCGAGGGACATTGGATTGGAAATTTCAGCAGAAGATTTAAATAAAGATACAGGAATGGAGACGTTAATCAGAGCACTTGATGATGTGTTTCTCAAGGAGGAGAAGGATCGGATTTACGATGCATATACTAATTTTGACCGGATTGCTAGAGGCAGCTCAACGTCCATGACGGACTACATTATTGACTTTGAGCAAAGGTACACTGTCATGCGCAAACACAATATGATTCTGCAAGATGCTGAGCTAGCTTTCAAGTTGTTAGATACTTAATACTTAGATGTGAAGGATAAACAGCTGGCTTTAACTGCCTGTACAAGCCTGACATTTGCATCAATGAAGTCGGCATTAAAGAGGATTTTGGCGATAAGACATCTATTGTGCCAGTCATAGAGAGAATCTACGTGGGTCAAGATGGTGTATTTCATTGAGCAAAAGAAAAACAGGATAGCATGGCGCCACTATCAAACGACCACACAAGAGGGCGCCATTGCCTGGCAAAATCTGTTGGATAGATATGGAGAAGATCAAATGTGCCATTTGCCAAAGCACTTATCATTGGGCCAAAAACTGCCAGCACAAAAATGAACAAGTGAAGTTAATAGAGGAAAAAACAAATATAGATGAAGTAGAGCAGTGTAACATCACATTGTTTTCAAAGGAGTTCGCTACTGATGCAGAGGTATTTATGGTAGAGTCTTTAGGATCTGCAGTCATTGATACTGTGTGTACATGCACAGTCTGTGGAGAAAAATGGCTAGATAGCTATGTAAGTGAACCTAGACAAGATGTAGTGCACAAGATGGTGGACATACCAAGTTGCAGAGCTTTCAGATTTGGAGATGTAAGAGTTGTGCATTCTATCAAAAGAGTTAAAATCCCAGCAAAAATAGGTCAGACAAAATGTCACATAGAAACGGAGGTTGTCCCTGCAGATATTCCTTTGTTGTTAAGCAAAACTTCCTTAAAGAAGGCAGGGGCAGTGCTAGACATTAAAAATGGCAAAGCGGTGATGTTTAAACAACCAGTCATACTTGAACTTACTACTTCAGGACATTATTGTGTCAGCATTCTAGACAAAGACATTACAGAGAGTCCATGTGAAAATGAGATTTTAACAGTGACAGAGAACATGTCCACAGTTGAAAAGCACAGAGTTTTGTTAAAACTTCACAAGCAATTTGGACATGCTTCAGTTGATAAGCTTCAGAAATTACTGCAAAGTTCTGGTAATAATAATACAGAGAGTGTTTCCATTCTACAACAGATAGTGAACAGCTGTGAGACATGCCTGAGATACAGCAAACCCAAGCCCAAGCCTGCTGTTGGGCTACCAATGACTTCCAAGTACAGTGAAACAGTGGCTGTGGACCTTCATGAGCTAGGACCACGTGTGTGGTATCTTCACATAATTGATCACTTCACACGTTTCAGTGCTGGAGGCATTGTGACTACAAAGAAACCTACTGAAATTGTGAAGCAGTTTATTCATTCCTGGATAAGTGTGCATGGCCCACCTAAAAAATTATACAGCGACAATGGAGGAGAATTCAACAATGATGAAATCCATGATATGGCAGAACATTTTAATATAGAAGTAAAGACAACTACTGGGTACAGTCCGTGGAGCAATGGACTTTTGTAACGACATAGTTTAACACTCACTGAAATCCTGTTGAAAGTAAAAAAAAAAAAAAAAAAACTAATCAGTGTGATTGGAAAACAGCCCTAGATTGGGTACTTATGGCAAAAAACTCAATGCAGAATGTCCATGGCTACAGCCCATACCAGCTAGTGTTTGGACAGAACCCTAATCTTCCCTCGGTCCTGGTTGATAAGCCACCTGCTTTGGAAGGACGACTATGAGTGAATGGGTAGGACAGCATATTTCAGCATTGCATGCAGCGAGGAAAGCATTCACTGAAGCAGAATGCTCAGAGAGAATTCATGGCTTTTGAAACAACTTCGGCCCCACAGATGAAAAAATATGAGACTGAGACAAAGTCTATTACAAACGCATGGATTGTGCAGAGTGGAAAGGACCTGGTGTCGCCATTGGTCAGGATGAGTGGGTAATATTTAGAGACATGAAGGCACCTATGTGCAGGGTGCATCATTCAAGGTTACGAAAAGTGAGTAACGAGCAAGTTGAAGGAGCGGTGGCTGACCATCAGCATGCTACACAAAAGGTCGCAGAAGGTGAGACAGATTTACCAGATGCTGAACACAATAACGTGGACACTATGAGTGGCACAGACAATGATGAAGTAGAGGACTTCACCAGTGACACAGGAAATACTGAACATTCAACAACCCCATGTGTCAAGACAAGACGGCTGTGTCGGTCTAAAACCTGAACAAATTGTTGGATATACAGACAAAGTGGGATTCCATACACAGCAAAAGTTCTTGGACGTGCAGGAAAAGTTAAGGGGAAAAACAAACACTGGTACAATTTACACTACTTGGAACCCTCTGCCATTTCATGTACAGCGGGGTCAGTTGACTTGTCACGTGTAGACAATCTTCACATCGAACCTATGGACAACCAAGTGCAACACTCTGAAGATGATGTACTAGTTACAAAGGAAGCATCTTTTGATTATGCAAAACAAGATGAGCTCAGTAGCTGGAAGAGCAATGGAGTGTTTGACATAGTCAAAGACAATGGACAAAAGCGTATTTCTGCAAGGTGGGTTTGTACCCTAAAAGAAACCTCGGATGGAATAGTTCCAAAAGCATGTCTGGTGGCCAGAGGTTTTGAGGAACTTGACAGTAAAGAACTTCCAAAAGACTCACCAACGTGTGCCTCAGAGTCCTTAAAATTGCTTCTAACCGTAATTTGTCAAAAACAATGGAGACTTCATTCCATGGACATTAGTTGTCTCGAGATATTTATATCAAACCTCCACCTGAAGCTAAAGGTGAAGGAACACTGTGGAAACTTAAAAAGTGTGTCTATGATCTGGCAGCTGCATCTCTGTACTGGTACAACAAAGTTAAAGACAGAGGTTGGGTGGAGTCTTTGTTTGAGCAGTCCTTTTATTGCCCTGTGAAAGGCATTTATTTTGTTTGTTTTTGATTCAACTTTCATAAAAATTTACATTTTTGAATAAAAACTGTGCCAAGGCAGAATGAGAGGGCAACCATGCTGGTCTGGCCAGCAAGAACAAAAACAGGATCAAGCTCCAATCCACAAAACAAGTTTGAACCCTTTCAGGAATGGATATCAGAGAGGCATGTATGGTGATGCAGATGTAGTGGCCTGGAGATATTTCTGTATATGTTTGCTCTCAGAGTTAGTTACAGTGAAGCCCACCAGGTTCTACCCCAGTTCTACAGCAGAGTTACTGCAGGACACAAGGCAGTTATAGTGGGAGTTAATCCCTTTTGTCCAGCAGGAGACTAACACTGCGCTTCATCCTGGCGGGCTCCACTATAGTTTGACATCTTACTTTGAGGAGAAGCTCTTGCAGCAGGTTCAACAGTGAGGACTGACGCCACCTGGCGGCGGTTCCGGCATCTTTTTCTCTAGCAGTACCGACGTAGGGAACGCCCTCTGCCGACATCGGCTCCACCCCCGACATCACCCTATATACAGTAAGGGAGGCGCTCCCCACGTGCTCCAGTTCTTTCCCACCACACGGTCAGGGTTAGTTCAGTGTTTCGGCTAGTACCGATTGCTCTTCTCCACCGTATTAGAATTTCACCTCAGAATTAGATTTTCGACATCTATGTCCTCGCATTTAAACAAGTACGCTTGTGGGTGACAGATTCCCGTGAAAGACTGACATTCTGTGTGTCTCTACTGCCTGGGGCCCGACCATCGCACCGACGCCTGCCCTCATTGCCAGGCCTTTAATTCACGGACACGAATCAAGCATCAGAAGTCCCTCATGGCCTTTCTTGTAGAAACAAAATTTCCTCACTGTTGAACCTGCTGCAAGAGCTTCTCCTCGAAGTAAGATAGTACTGTTACGTAAGAACTCATCTTAACAGTAGATCTCGAGAAGCTCTTGCAGGAATATTTTCCACGCCCTTCCCCAGGGATCAGGTCCTTTCCAGGTTGGCATCGCTTTCTTGAAGGCCCGTCTGATAATCAGTTATCAGCATTGACTCCCGGTTTCTTTGCCTGATGGGGTGTCCAAGAACTGGAGCACTTGGGGAGCTCCTCCCTTATATAGGGCAACGGGGGGTGGAGCCGACGTCGGCGGGGGTGTTCCCCATGTCGGTACTGCTAGAGAAAAAGTTGCTGGAACCGCCGCCAAGTGGCGTCAGTCCTCACTGTTGAATCTGCTGCAAGAGCTTCTCTCGAAGATCTACTGTTAAGGTAAGTTCTTACGTAACTGTACTATTTTGAACAAGCAGCATCGCAGGTTCGAGTCTACCATAACTTGACAGGTCCCGGTTAGGGTAAGCTGTTTCGCGCTAATTAGAACCTAGATAGCATTGAATTAGGTTTCTTCTGTGTGATCTCTGTATTATTTCAGTCTCTATAGAAATACTGTTCCCCATATTCTTCTGTGGGTATTGTCCTGTAACATATGCAAATATTGTGGAGTATTAAAACTTATTTTTATAAAGGTAACGCTTTCTGTGTTAGTCATTTTAGTTACAGATAATCAGAAGTAGGTTTGCAAATCTGTGATCTATTTCCAAAGAGGCAGGCTACAGATTTGCCATATTCAAGGCAGTGTTCTCAGCTGTGACAAAAAGGGTGAGTCGTTTGCCCTTTGGAACAGCACTGTACTGGGTGAGCAGTTACTCTAGTGGGATTCGGACCTAGCGATACCAAGTGTGTCACGCTGAGTGGTGACAGAATACCAAGGTAGCCTTTCAGGTATCTGAAGGGTTGTGAAAACAAGTAACAGTACAGATAGAGGTTCTGGGAGAGAACCAGTCTGTGACAGTAGGCGAACTGACTTTTTCCCACATTGATGGGCAACCTTTGTGTCACGCACTACCTCAACAAACCAGGAGGTGTACATTTCTTCCCCCTCAGCACGGAAACAATGCGAATCTAAAAGTGGGCCCAGATACATGGCTTATACATCATTGCCACTTTTCTATCTGGGGCTCTAAACATCCTGACTGAGTTCCATGAGTAAGAACTCCTGGACTGCATGGTAGAAGACCTCTTCAACAGTAGGAGTTGTCCAGGGCTGCACCTTCTTGCAACACCCACAGTGCAAGACTGCCATGTCTTTGCTCACTTGCTCTAGGGCTTGCATTTTTTGTTTTCTTTTTGCAAGATGATTTGTCCCTCTTGTATGCCTTCCCTCAGTCCCTCTGATTCATCGGGTTTTGGTCAAGCTTCAAGCAGACAGTGCCACCCTTATACAGGTGGCCTTCTGGCCAAGGCAGACTTGGTTCCTTCTGCTGTGGCAGATTACAGTGGCACCTTCTGTCCCACTCTATCTGTGAGTGGAACTGCTGTTGGAGAATAACAGCAGTCTGTTGCACCTGGACTTTTGTTCCCTGCATCTTCATGCCTGCCTCCTGAGAATGTAGAAATGTCCCGACTGGGGTCTACTGAGTGGTTTAGATGGTCTGCTGGCAGCTCGCAAGCTATTTATCAAGCACCCTTACTTCCTTGAATCGGAAACTTTACAGTATTTGATGGCCTCTCACTCACTAGATTATTTTTTGTGTCCAGTGCAGCTCGTCTTGGACTGCCTCCTGTTAACGGACTCAGACTTCAATACTTTTCTTTGAAGCAGTGTTCCCATTAAGGTGGCAGAACTGGGGGTGCACTGCACCCTCTCCAAATATTTTCAGGGGTACAAAATAAATTATAAGGGTTCATTCTACCATTTGTACAACATTTTTGTGGGGTATATATACACTTCAGACAGAATTATGGGGGTGCAGTGTACCCCCTTCACACAAAAATGTACTTGAATTTCATATTTTGTACTTGAATCAAGTACAGGTGAGGGTAAATGGGAACACTGCTTTGAAGGTACTCCTTTTGGCCATTTTGGCTTCTCATGCTGTCAAAGAGGGCAAGATGTAGTCCAGTTGGAGATGTCCTGCAGATTCCTCAAAGGGCTCCTGCATCTGTATCCTGATCAAGAAGCTGGTTCCAATATGGGACCTTAACTGAGTTCTAGAATCTGTTCAACAGGCTCTTTTCACCTGTTGTCACTTGTGACATGCATTTTCTTTCATGAAGAGTGCTTTTTTCTGGTGGAAATGAACTCTGCTCAAGTGTTTCTGGGCTACAGGCTTTGGTTATGGGTCATCTGTCCTGTTTTTCACCAGGGTTGGGTTTCATTACCTACCCATCCTAGGTTCATTCTTAACATAGAAACATAGACTTTGACGGCAGATAAGGACCGCTTGGCCCATCTAGTCTGCCCATTTCCCTACCTACAGGATATGCCACAAATCCTAGTTAACCAACAGCCTATTTCTTCCTACCCCCCACAAGAATTGCCTTATGTCTGTCCCATGCATTCTTGAATTCTCCCACAGTTTTAGACCCCACAATCTCCTCAGGAAGGCTGTTCCATGCATCCACTACCTCTCTGTGAAATAATACTCCCTCACATTGCCCCTGAACCGCCCTCCTTCTATCTTTAAATTGTTTCCCTTGTTCTTGAACGCCTCTTTTTCTGAAAGATGCTACCTCTTTGGACTTTGTTGATTCCTCTGAGGTACTTAAAAGTTTCTATCATGTCCCCTCTCCTTCTTTTCTCAAGGGTATACATATTAAGCTCCTTTAGTCTCTCCTCATACGGCTTCTCTTGCAGACCCTGCACCATTTTAGTTGCCCTCCTCTGACTACCTCTATCCTGTCTATGTCCCATGGAGATGGGGTCTCCAGAACTGGACACAGTACTCCAGATGGGGTCTCACCAACTGTCTGTACAGAGGGATAACAACTTCCTGTTTTCTGCTGCTGATATACATCCCAGTATACCCCCAGCCCTCCCTACTGCCTTCTCACATTGCTTGCTAACCTTAAGGTCATCTGATATTACCCCCAGGTCCCTTTCCTTTGTTGTTGTTGTTACTACCTCCCCACCCATTGTGTATTCTTCCCCTTGGTTCTTGTTTCCCAGGTGCATTATTTTGCACTTCTTGATGTATTTTCTGATTCGCCATGAACCAGACTGATCTACCTTCCTTATTTTTTTCTTTTCCTGAGAATGAAACACTTTCTTTCTCTCAGTGTCTATTAGGGCTACACTCTTCTGGTCGGACTGCACAAAGGAATGCAGGCAGTCCTTGTAGCTTTTTTTTTTGTGTGCCCCAAGGATGATCAGTGACTCTGTCTCTATGCAGTGCCTTTCCAAACTTTTGGAATCCTGCATTCCTTTTTGTTACTGGAAGCATTGTAAAAAGCTTTGTGGTCCTGTCTGTGAACATGCCACATGTGGCATGGTCACTTCTGTGGCTTTTTATGTTCAGTTTTGGCAGCTGACATACAGTAGGTTCCACTGTTACATGGCATTCTGACAGTACTTGCACTAAACACTACAGTCTAGATTTGGTGTCTTGTACATAGGCTGGCTTTGGCCTTGCCTTTCTCCATGGCTTGCTGTCTTAAAGATCTCTGTTCCTGCTGTCTGGTATTCCTTCTTCCCTACTGTTGGTACTAGTTGGGAATTGTTAGAAAGGTGTGACTGTGGAGGGAGATTCCTTGAAGAAGATAGTTTAGAACTTCCTCCATAGAGCCACAGCTTAACCTCCCACCTAACTCCTTCTGTATTTCGGGTGGTATACTATAGAAATCATACCCATTACTGCATGGCTGATCTTTTCCTTTTCTGCACCCTTTCAGGTAGGCTTTTCCTTTCCCAAACCACCGCCTCTCCTTTTAGGCTATTCGAGGTTCTGGTATCCTGTTCCTGTCTGTCTGGTGCAACTCCAAGATTCTCTCCGGTGGGAAATAAAGGCGATATGAAGCTCTTCACCTTGCATAGGCTGCATCGACCTGTTAGCATGGGTGGCCCCAGCTAGACGAACGTTTGAGTGGTCCTGATGCTAACAGTTTGCAATGTTAAAGGTGTGGCTATAGAGAGATTTTTTTTTGAAATTCTTCTATTACTAATAAATAACTAAACTGTTGCCTGTTTACATCACATTGAAGCACCCCTTGGTTCAGTGATGAGCTTTGATGTCTGAAAGTGCTAAGCATGTGGTTAGCATGCAGGTGGAGGAAGTCATGGGTGCATGTGGACAGGCTTGCCTCGTAGCCAGTTATGAGGGCCATCAGGAAACCGTACAACCAGAAAGGAAGAAATACCTTTCTAACAGCAGGAGTCTAATAGTGATGTCATAAAATCTGCGTCATCCCCTTCTGAAGATATTGCCTGGAGACCAAATGGAATTTAGAATTAAATTCAGATGCTGCACTGTGATCACGCTTCCCCTAGTGTTCTAATGTTGAGTTTGTTTTCTCCACTAGCGAGAGCAAATGTCCCAGAGTCCTATTACAGTCCTACTTGCTAGGTTTGTTGTTTTTATAAAGAATAACATTTAAATAGTTGAAAACTAGTTTCTGACACTGCATTAATTAGCTTAGTAATGTTTGTTTGTTTTTGTGTAAAATTGTGTTTTTTCTCCAGTTCCCTATTTCCGGAACCAGAAAAATAACGGGTACAGTGTGGTTCCCGCCTAGTGTGGGGGAACCAATAAAAAGTGTTAAGTGTATAAAAATAGTTTAAAATACATTATTTAATAGCAGTTTTAACTGCTGTTACTTTGGGAACTGAAAAAAATATTTAAAACAAGTTTATCAGTCGATTGGCATGACTGATCAGCCTAGAAAGAGAACAGGGCGTACAGGATTTGAAAGTTGTAAATCCTGCGTTAAGCTCCTGGCGGAAGTAGACCACCATGAGCTTTGTTGCAATTGCCTTGGCGTTGACCATGATTTTAAAAAGTGTGAATTAACAGGTTTTTGCCCTAACAAAAAAAAAAGCTGCTTTAAGGGAAGTATTTTCAGCTCGCCAATGGAAAAACATGCATCAGAATGTTTCTCACCATCGCAGAGGCCACTGACTTCAAAGGTGACTGAACATTGTTACAAGCAGTTGTCTCTGTCAAATGAAACTGAAACTACTGGTAAGCCATCCTCTGAGCCTACTAAAACGCAGAGGGCATCTTATAGGAGGGGACCTTATGTTGTGATGGCAAAAAGAGTAAGAGAGTCAGATCAGCTGTTGCCCTCCACGTTTGGCAAGAAAAAAGAAACATACCGTGGTCACCCCCCATGAAAGGGAGCAGGGAGCAGACAGTCTTAAAGAGAGCTGTGCCCTCTATAAAGGACATTACAGAAATGTGGCAGTTCTTTCCAGCTTTCGGGAACCTGGTCACAGGTGCTGTGTCGTCGTCTCTCCCCCCACCCCCTTCCTCGCAGTCACTTTTGCTGGAGGAGGTGATGAGGAGGGAACCAGTACAGCCTCAGGACTTCAGTTTCCCTCTGAAGGTTAATAAAGTTTTTTCCTTCTATTTAGCTTTTGTGTTACATGTGGTTGGCACACTGAATATCCCCTCCACTGAAACAGAGGCGGGTATAGTTCTAGAATTAGGTGCATTAATGAGTATGCTGGGTCTGACCTCAACTGTGTGGCTGTTTGTACCCATATTTCAATCCCCACATTCAGCAATGGAAAAAGTTCCCTCTTCCCAGTGGAGAAAGGGACTCTTTTCAAGTTACTTACATGGGTCTAGTTTCACATTAATTTGTTTGCCCCAGGGCATAGTGCTCACTGCCTAGGGCCAGTGTGACTTCCCCCTGACTTTCCCATTTGGGCTAGTGTAAACAAAACCAAAAACCCAAAAAAGTAAAAGAAACACCCATTTTAGGTTTAACGCCCATATCCTCTTACTCAGAAAACTTATCCACAAGGTGACAAGTAGGAGGGAAAAACAATCCTGAAACAGCACACTGGCAATCCTGTCTTGACAGTCTCCCCACAGGGCCTGAATGCAGGCAGACTTTCCCTCACACTGTCTGTATTGCAACGCACCACTGGAAGACATTGCTGGCATTTAGGCCTGGGCGTGAGGCTGTTAAAATATGATTGGTGGTGTGCTGCATCGGGATTTATTTTTATACTAATACTTGCCATCTTGTGTTTGAGTTTTTGACTAAAGGGACATGGGTGGTGGGGCTGAGATGAGTGGGGTAAGGGCAATAATTACTACTGTTTTTTTTTTTTCTTTCCCAGTACTGTAGTTGTGCAAGTTAGAAGTCTGCTAGCCGAGGAGGAGGAGAGCAGAGGGTTTGTGCTGGCCACCATCAGGAACCAGGGTCATGGGGTTTGGGTGCTCTAGGGGGTGCCACTGGACACCAGAATGAACTTAACAGGAGGGAGAGAGGGCTTATGGGGAAGGGGAGATTGAGGTGGGGGGTGCCACTGGACACCAGTGAGGGCTTATGGGGAGAAGGAGGGAGTGCCACTGGGCATCAGGGAGTAAAACGGTATGGGGAGAGAGAAGAAGAACCTGCATTTATATAGCACTTTTCATATACAGCGTATCCCGAAGTGCTTTACAAGCAATGCTAGACTGATAGTGAAGTGACTCAATGTGTAGTGGCGGCCATATCGCACATCAACACCTACACACAGCCTGGACAATTGCATGAACTGGTTTATGGGAAGGGTAGTGTTGTCCAGGACACTGGGAATGTCCCCTACTCTTTGCAAAGTGTGCCCTGGTTTCTTTTATTTCCACCTGGAAGAGGTGAGGGTGCCATTGGAAACTAGAGAGTAATTGGAAAGGGACCGTGAGAGGGAGTCTCGCACCCACACCCCACAAGTAATCTTCATTATAGCATGAGGCCAGTGTAAATCTTTGGAGTACCAGTGCAG
Organism: Neoceratodus forsteri; assembly: GCA_016271365.2. Taxonomy (NCBI): domain Eukaryota; kingdom Metazoa; phylum Chordata; order Ceratodontiformes; family Ceratodontidae; genus Neoceratodus; species Neoceratodus forsteri. The sequence goes on along the minus strand of CM057458.1, from coordinate 165,827,678 downwards.
ATTGGTACCAGTTTCCAGACAAGTGTGAACCCTGACTTACTCAGTAAAAAAAATGGGAATGGCGACCCATTGTGGACCTAAGATTCCTGAACAGGCACCTCAAGAAAGACAAGTCAAGGATGGTGACACTGGGCACAGAAATCCCATCTCTGCAGAAAGGGGAACTGTTGCGGTCTCTGGATCTGAAAGAGACATTTTTTTCACATCCTAGTAAGACCCATCCACAGGAAGTACTTGAGATTCAGGCTGGGAAATGACCAGTGCCAATTCTCAGCACTGCCTTTGGTCTAGGTTCAGCACCAAGAATATTCACAGAGTGCCTAGCTGTAGTGGCAGCACATTTGTGAAGGAACGGTGCGGTAGTTTTCTCCTACTTAAATGACTTTACCTGGAAAACAAAGGAGGAAGCAGTACTCTCCGTATCTGTGGTAAGGAGTAAACTGGAAAAGCTAGGATTCTTTTTGAACTTGCAAAAGTCCCAACTAGAACCCAGTCAAGTACTGGAGTTCGTAAGAGCAGAGCCGAACATAACAGAGGGCAGGGCTTTTCTGCCAGCGAACAGGGCAGAAACCCTCAGTCAGTGTGCAAACGCATTCCAGACTGGTTGCAGAAGGACTGCCCAGGAATTCCTGCAGCTCTTAGGCCTCAAGGTTTCAGCAACAGCCGAGGTGCCATCTTCATGTCTACAGATGAGAGATGCGCAGTAACACCTAAGAAGGTACTGGCACCAGAGAGCAGATTCTCTAGACCATCCAGTTCCAATCACCCACAAATTGTCTCAGCCCTGGAGTGGTGGAATGGCTTAGACAGTAGGTACTCCTTTCCTCCGGTCATCTCCTCCAGAGGTCCTCACCACAGATGTCTCCCTGCTGGTATGGGGAGGCATCTAGAGGACAAAATAGTAAGTGGTGTCTGGAGTGCACAGGAGCGCATGGAGCACAGTGTTGGAACTCCGAGCAGTGCTCGTGTCAGTGTAGTCATTCTCCTCCTGATGCAAGGAAAAAAGTTCAGATCAAGACTGCCAGGACAACAACATATTTCTTTAACAGACAGGGAGGTGCCAGATTCACAAAGCTGTGTTTGAGGTGATACAGTAGGGAACCTGGTATACTCCCTAGCTGACAAAATTTCTGCAGTGCACCTGCCAGGAAATGACAATGTCATGGCAGATTCCCCAAGCAGGATGAGTCAGGGAAGTCACAAATGGTCACTAGATCAGGAAGAGATGGACAAAGTATTCAGAAGATGGTGTGTTCCAGAGATGGATTTGTTTACCTCTTGGGAGAACAGAAAATTACCCAAGTTTTGTTGCAGACCAACCTTTATGTGGACAGTTCAGAGGATGCACTGTCCCTCTCTTTGAGAGGGAAGTTCCTATATGAGTTCCCTCCATTTCTTTTTTTTTTTTTTTTTGGTAATTTCTGTTTCTAAACCTGCGCTGTCACCTGACCCAACTCACCGAACACCACGATCCCTCAGGAGGACCCCCCACGCTTACCCCTCAGGTGGGGACGAAGTAGGAGGGACCCCCAGTTTTATCTCATCCCGTACTCTGTACCTCTTATCTGCGTCGGGGTTCATCACTCCTTCAGGCTGAGGTGCTGGTGAGCGAAGGCCTATCTTCCCACCCTCTTGTCAGTGTCGCACTGGGGCCAAGTATTTTTTCCATGTACGCCCTCACTGGAGACGCAGCGTGCGCTGACGTCAAGGCAGGAGCCGATGTCTGTCATGCCTCCTCCATCTATGTGAGGCACAGGCATGCTGATCCTTTGGCCACCATCTAAGGCCAGTCATGCCAAGCCAATACTCCCCCCCACCACCACCTCCTGGAGGAGACGAGCAGTCCTTGGACATTCAAGCCTCCTCCCCCTGGCTGGCTCTCCGACAGCCCGAGCTCCTTCTTGAACTTGGCTTACTGGCATCGTGAGCAGTAGCCCTACTGCTGCACCGGTGGTCCGGCTCTCCATTTCTTTTAATACAGAGGTTATTGTGGAAATTGAGAAGGAAGTCCACAACAATGATTTTGATAGTTCTAGACTGGGCCAGACAGGCCTGGTATGCTGACCCTGTCACACAAGAACCCCATCACACTGCCCTGAGACACAATGTGCTGACCCTGTCACAGGTCTGGGTGACTTACCCAAATCTCAGAGCATTGTGCCTGAAAGGCATGCTTCTTGAAGAGAAAGGGCCAGATATTCAAAACTTTGCCCCGGGGCTAAATTAGCACTGCCTGGCGTGCTAAATTAGCATGGAACCAATAGCCCGCTATATTCAAAAGGGATAGCCCCATTGCTAAACCTGCTGAATATAGCGTGCTAAGGAAGCTGGGCAAACTGAGCTGGGAGTGCAGTGCAGTGCAAAAATAGCCTGGGGAAAAGAAAGCTCTGAATATAGCACCCAGGGAAGTGCAGACCACAACAGCAGCCTAGTGCACAGCAGCATGAAGGAAGGTAAAGGTAAACTATGTGGCCAATGTGTGTGCTAGCAAAGGAGTGGATTCGTTAAAGCTGCAAGCACCAGCGCATGTCAAATTCTGCAGAAATGTACCACGTTTCCGAAACGTTTGCGTGGCGCAAACACATTTCTGCAGGTTTTGCGTGGAGCTAAGCTGTTTGCCCAGTGCTATCATGTTTGCCCAGGGCAAAAATTTGCTATATTCAAAAGTGACATGCAAATGAGCCTACTTAGGCAGTCTGTGGGCAAACATCCAGATTAGTATCTCATGTCCTGATTTGCATGCAGTTTGCCCCGGCGCTATTGCAGGGTCCCACAGCTCCACCTGTAGGTCAGTCTGGAAGTACAGGGGCTGGCTGGGTCTGCCCACAGCTCCACTTGTAGGTCAGTGTGGGAGTGCATGGTGGTAGCTGCAGGCTACATCTGTATAGAACAGCATAGAATATTGTGCCCCAGGGGACTACACAGCACAGGCACAGGTGGTGGTGCTGCATGCAATAGTCAAACTGTAGGTCCTGCTACAGTGCACAGCAGACACTACAGTAACAAGGGGGCCAGTAGTGTGACAGACACAGCAATGCCTATGGTGTGTAGGGCATCAATGACTGCTGCACTTTACACAGTGACAGGCCAGTCTTGCAGGTGTGTACTAACAGTGGACATTACTGTTATGCTGTTGTGCGACCCACAGACGCTGCACCACTGGCATGGGATACTCACAGTGACATATACATATACGTGGCTGGCTGTGTGTGCTGTAGTGTCTGTACAGATTTGTGGTATGTGGCTGGGGGGGGGCACATACCATCAGACAGGCACACTGGTGTTGGGGTATTCCCTACACCGGACCATTTGCACTGCGTGGATTGTCCCAGCCTTGTGGCAGTACCCAATATGCGGTGCAGACTGGCCACCTGTACACCCTCCCCTCAACACCCTCCATGCTCCCAGTGCTGCATGTGTGTGTGCTGGATTCTGTTGGTGTACACAGGAGTGTGGTCTGCAGGTGTGTGCTGTATGGACACACTGCCATGGTGTTCACTGGGCACCGGGTCACCAGTTAATGCCTGTCATGGTTGGGACTGATGGCAGATGATGGCAACATAGGAGATGCCATCAATGTGCAGCATGTTTCTTCCATGTCTGGTTTCTTTCTGTGTTTAATATTTACTGGTTGGGGTCGTGCAAAGCCGCGCAAGCGTTGCATAAAACCACAAAGTCGCGCCAAAACTGGTTTGCCCAGAGTTAAGACTACCTTTTCCTGATGCACTGTGCAAAGTGTCGCGCTAAGTCGCACAAAAACACTTTGCGCGGCGCTAATGCACTTAGTATAGCATTGCACCTGCATTCATGTACATGCCTACTCTTTTTGCCCTTTGCATACATTATACTTTTGCCCGGTGCTAATGCAGTTTGTCTACACTATTTGACTTTTTGAATGTAGCCAACCCACGCAAACCCTGCGCAAACAGTTTGCGCCCAGCACAGAGTTTTGAATATCTGGCCCAGTGTTTTCTATGAACATACGTACATGGCATGAATATCCATAGGTACTAAGTGGCCAGAAAACCAGCCACAAGGAAAACATACTCCTCAAAATGAAAAAGGTTTTCCCTCTGTTGTGTGCCTCACAAAAAATCTCTCCATTGCTGGCAGATATGTCTGTGGTTCTGGATTACCTTGTACTTGGCAGTCTCTCGGGCTCCGGTCCTCCATCCTGAAGGTGCATTTGGCAGCTGTTTCTGCCACTGAGTCAGCAGGGAGGGAGAAATCACTTGCATCGCTGCCAGTGTGAAAAAGGCTTTTCAAGGGCCTCAATCAGCTGGTTCCCCCATGGGACTTAAACATATGCCATGCACAGTTAGTGGTGTCTCTCTTTGAACCTGTGGCCTCAGCAGATCTCAGGTATGTAACATAGAAAACAGTGTTCCTGATAGCAGTGATTTCTACCAGGAGAGTTCCGGATTGCAAGCCCTCTCTCTCTCTGTACAGAACCCACCTGTATTATGTCACATAGTGAAAAAGTAGTGCTGAGAGCACAGACAGTTCCTTCCTACGGTGGTGTCAGAATTTAGAAACAGCTGGCTCCGTGGAGTCGAGTGATTGGGAATCGCTCTGGCATGTGCTGACAACACATGTTCTTGCTATGTTGTGATATTGGTCTTCCCTTGGTTCCCTTTTGTATTTTATCAGTAGAGTATGATCCAGAATTAGAGGGGAGTGTCTTAAAACCAGTGAAAAACCACGTGTGTAAATAGCAGAAAAGATTCAAAACTTTAGTCAAATCCAGAATAATTTTCTTTTTACTTGTACTGTATTCCTTTTTGTTTTTTGCAGCTTAGTTCATATCAGTGTATTCATATAACAATCTTCTTCACAAGTATCTCGAGATATCTGACTGTAAAGTTGCATCAAAAAGGCACTTCTCACTTTCTTGAACATTTCCATTTGGTTTGCTAAAAGTTTTTTAGTTTTTAATAGTTATTATACTTGTAACATAGTGGAAGAACACTTGAGCCTTTTTTACTTACTTTAGTATCATTTTCTTTTTTATCAATTAGAGCACTTTTGAATGGTCTGAGGAAGGGACAGGATTGTTCAGAAAACGTTTACCAAACCAAATGGAAATGTTCAAGAAAGTGAAAAGTCCCTTTTTGATGCAACTTTAAAGTCAAATATCTTGAGATACTTGTGAAGAAGATTGCTTTTTTTTTTTTTCCCTTTTTATCACCTGCGTGCCACATGGCCCACCCTCCTTCAGGTCGCAAGGTTGCTCCTCCGTCTGTCCCTTCCTGAACCCTCCGACCAGATATAGCAGCCGCCTCTGGCGTAACCCTTCTCCGGGCGGGTACCCCTCCTCCGAGGGGGAAGGAACCAGGGGAGGCGACCAGTGCATACTTGGCCCTAGGGTGCTGCTGAGTCGGAAGGGCTCCTTCAGGGCATCGATGGCAGCGGAGGATCGGCAGCCGTCATCCAGTCGGCCATATAGCAGATTTCTGTTTTCTGTATTGTTCCCTCTTATGCCACTTCTGCAAAGCTCCCGGTCTCCACCAGAGGCCACTTCAGAGCGACATCATCCCACAACCCACCCCAGGAGAGGAGTCCCTACGGACACTCAATCCTCTCCCTCCCCTGCCAGCCCCTGGCATCCCAAGTCCATTCCCGAAGTGAAGAAGATTGTTATATGAATACAATGATATTATTTTGGAATTGACTAAAGCGTTGAGAGTCTTTTTTTTTTTTCTACTATTTAAATACAGGTTCATGCCCCACACCTGGGAGCAGAGGCCAGCAAGGATGATGAAGGAGTGTTAAGGAACACCTCCTCCTGGTGGGAGGGAAGGAGCTTGCAGCAGTGGCTTTTGGTGATAGCTGGTGGAGTTGCACTAGAGGCATGGATGACCACGCACTATTAGGCACCCCCCTTGCCAGCCAGGTGTCTGCGAGAGTAGATGAGGTGGAGGGTGGGTGGGAAATGAAAATGGGAAAATGGCACGCTGGGTAATAGCCTCTCTCACTCCCAGGACCCTCCTCAATGCCACACCCGAAGTCCGCCACGCCCCCAATGTCACGACACATGCTCCTCCACTGGGTTGCGGCATGGCCCTAGCAGGGACAAGCTGGCCAATGGAGGGGAAAGTACAGGAGCTCTCAGGTGCGTTCTTGGCAACGACGCCAGGGAGACCCTGGCAGGCACAAGCCAACTCTTGAAGGCATCCAGGGTCTAGACTAGGAGTGTGATCGAGGGAGAGTCTGGTGGGAACAGGAGGAAATGAGGCTAAGAAGTGCTAGGAGGCACGGTGGCTGGCAGAAAGAATTTAGAAACATAGAATTTGTCAGAAAGGTACAGCTTGGCCCACCCAGTCTGCCCAAGTGTTTCCTGCCTATTCTTCCTACACAGACCCCAGCTGGTCTTCAGTGGCTCTCCCCCCTTTCTGCCTTGTTTCTGTTATACAGTACCCCTATCCTATGTCTGCTATGCATGCTTGAAGCCCCCACCGTTCTAGCCTCCACTGCATTTGCCAGCATTCTGTTCTAGGCATCTACCACACTTCAGTGAAGAAATATTTCCTCACATCTCTCTTGAACTCCCCCACCTCCCAGCTTCATTGCATGCTCCCTAGTCCTGCCACGTATCCTCATTTGAAACATAATTTGCACCTGCACTCTGTTTACCCCTGTGAGGTACTCCTAGATCTCAATCATGTCACTTCTCTCTTCCAGGGTGTACATGTTGAGATCCCTCAGCCTCTCCTCGTAGTTTCCCATGCAGGCCCTGCACCATTTTCGTTGCCGTCCTGTGGACCATCTCCACCCTATGTCCTGTCTGAGGTGCAGAAACTGGACACAGTACTCCAGGTGGTAGAGCACTAGGGAGCGATACAGTGTCAACGCCACCTCCTCCTGCTGGAGAAAAAAATAAAATACATTGTGGGACTACTTGGTTTCAAACTGCTGATCCTTTGTTTGCTAAGTGAACGCACATTCAGTGGGCTACTGAGCTGCAGTAAGAAGGCAAATATGTGTTCTTACCTGGAATCAAACCTTTAACCCTTTCATAGATAAGATTCATAGAATTTTTACAAGTCAGTTAGTGTTAGCCTTTGATGACTCACCATGTCTCAAAGGAATTGCCCTGTAATCCTTTTTCCTGTCAGATGCTCATCTTTCTTTTAAAGTTATTCATTAGCTGACTTATCATATATTCTAGGAGTCTATTGCATATGGATACTGCTCTCTGGTGTATTAACTCTCCTCTTTTATTTGACCTGTTTATTTCTCCCTTTAATTGTAGGTTATGTTGTCTAGTTCCTCTGTCCAGTTCCCTGTTTTCCAATCCTATGTACTCCTAAGTCTCCATCATTGTGGACCTTGCATACCAGGAATAAGTCCCCTTTTAACCTTCTGTACTCTAATGTATGTACATATTCTGGTCTCTCAATCTTTCTTGATACGTTATTTCTTTTATGTTTGACACTAAATTGGCGGCCCTCCTCTGTATACTCTCCAGTCTCCTAATGCTACCTTTTTTGTTTAATATTCTGAGGAGCTCGGAACTGCCTGCAGTATTCAAAGTGTGGGGCCTGAGTGGGGCACCATACAAGAGCATAATCACCTCCCTTGAGCTGCTGTTAATGTTATGGCTAATAAATCCCAGAATTCTATTGCATTTCTTGGGAACCTCCTGACAGTGATGTTCGAAGTTCACTTTACTTGTAATATGAATACCCAGATCTTTCTCCCCATCCATTTTTTTGTAATTATTTACCATTCAGATAGTATCTTGCTCTTATGGTTTTAGCCCCAAAATGCATCACCTAGCATTTGTCAGTGTTAAATGAGAGTTTATTTTGGTTTCCCAGTTTTCAAGTTTTACTGTTTAGTGCTGTCTTTAGTGTTTTTTCAGGTACTTTTCACATTTTTACTGCTTTTTTTCATGGTTCCCGGGAACCACAAATTTCGTTTTCACTTGCGGTTCCGTTAGACTCAGTTCTCGCTCTTTTTCAGAAGTAAATCTTACAGTGATTGTGGTGTAAAAGTCACACTTTTGGTTTAAAACATTTTCAATGTTTAGCAGTTCCCGTTTTTACTAAGGAACCACATTTTTGCATATTAAAACTTTTTCTCTTCAATGGGATCTGTTTTATCGCAATTCCATTCCACAAGGGACACTGACAATTTGTCTTTTCTTATTAAGGAAAAGCTATTTTAAAGGGTTTTCTGACAATTTGGCATGTCAGAATGGCCAAAAAAGAGGACTGGACCGGCAGGATTCAGAAATTGTTTAAAGTGCTCCAAGATACTGGCCAAGGCAGATGGCCATGATATTTGCTTGAGTTGTTTAGGTTCAGATCACAGTTGTCTGCTTTGCTCTAAATTTTGTTTAAAAACATTTAAAAAGAGGGCAAAAAGATTAGAAATAAAGGCCTCTCTGCTTCCCCCTTTGACAAAAATGCCAAAGAGAGGTCGTCTTCTTCCCAACATAAGATTAAAGATAGGTCTTCTAAGGACCCCCTTGAAAATAAGTCTGATAAAAATAATAATAGTGACCAAGCCAAGAAAAGACAAAATGAGCAGGTCCCTGACTCAGTGTCTGCTAAAAAGAAACAAAAAGAAAAACACATCACTAACCCTTCCGCTGAAAAGCAAAGGGAGATGCCAGTGACACAAAAAGATGCACCCTCTGCTGAGGAAATTGCAAAGGCTTGGCATTTATATCAGACATTACAGACTATGGGCACTCTTTTTAGTGCCCCTGCTGACTGTAATACTCCTTGTTCCTTAGACCCTGGGTTTACCCAGAGCTTTTATTATGAGGAGGATGAAGAAAATGAAGCAGAGGGTGAACCTATAGAGTCAAATGTATCCCATGACCAAGAGTTTGGTACCCCCTATAATGACCAGGAGGATTTTTCCTCTCATTTTACATTTGTGCAGCACATGGTGGACACCCTGGATTTGACTATCCAGGAGACCACTGATCAAGAAGAGGAGGAAGACTTTTTAGAGATGATGGGTCTTCCTCCATGTAATGAACTGCCCTTGTCTATCCATAAATCCCTTAGAAGAGCGACTTTTAAGGTACTTCAGAATCCCACATCTGTGCCTGAAGTGGATATAAAAAATGAAAAAAATTGTATAAGCTAGAAAAATCTAATGCTGAATTCCTTTATGTACACCTAGACCATGAGGGAGTGGTACAGGCCACAGCCTGTGACACAGCCAAAGTGCCTCTTTCTTCACAGCCTCCAGAAAAGGAGTCAAGAAAACTGGATTCTTGGGCATGAAATCTTACACCACAGCCTCCTTGCTGCTTCATCTCTACATATATATAGCCTATGCAGCCCAGTACCAAAAGGCTCTCTGGAACTCTGTTCTGGCTGTAACTCAACAAGGTCCAGACAGAATGGTTCAAGAGATCACAGAAACTGCAAAGACAGCCTTAGAGGCAACTAAATACCGGTTCAACATGGCTGTAGACACTAATGACACTGCTTCAAGGGGTATGGCCCGAGCCATTTCCCTAAGGCGCTATGCTTGACTGAGGACCACAAATCTCTCACAGGACACTCGGACCAAAGCTGTGGATTTCACCTGTGACAATAATTCTCTTTTCGGGGACAAGACAGAAGCTTGCATGAAAAAGGTGGAAGAATATAAAACCACCTATGAAAGCAGTGCTGCTAAAGAGAAAGCCTCTACCTCCCAAAGGTCTCAAAACAGGGGAAATAGAGGCAGGGACTACTTCTCAAGCCTTTTCTTCCCATGCCTGTGCCCTTGGACTACTCTCAAATGAGAGGATACTTCAGAGGAAGAGGCAGGAGGAGTCGGAGAAGGGCCAGCCCTTCTCCTGCCCCTAGCACTCAATCCAAACATACTTCCTAACTGCAATATCCAGGTTGCCTCCCTTCCCCCACTAGGAGGCAGGCTTTCCCACTATCTCCACCAGTGGCACCTTACCACCACAGACAGATGGGTGCTAGAGGTGGTGGGTCAAGGCCTTTCCTTGTAGTTCAAAAAGTTCCCCCCTCTGCAGGGTCCCAAACTTTCCAAACCCCTAAACCCAACAGAAAAATTGTTGTTGGAGTTTGAGGTGAAGGCACTCCTGACTGCAAAAGCAGTGGAAAGAGTCCCCATCCCCAGTGGGAAAAAGGCATCTATTCCAGGTATTTTCTCACACAGAAAAAAATGGGGATTGGCAACCCATTCTGGACCCAAGGTACCTGAACAGGCACTTATTGAAGCCAAAGTTCAGAATGGTAACACTGTCTCTGGTGATCCATTCTTTGTCGCAGGGAGACTGGCTAGTATCCCTGGACCTTGATGCACGCCTGTTTTCACATTCTGATAAGGTCATCCCACAGAAAGTTTGTCAGATTCAGGCTTCCATCTGGTCATTACCAGTTCACAGCCCTGCCATTCGGACTCACTTCAGCTCCCAGAGTCTTCACAAAGTGCCTGGCAGCAGTAGCAGCCGCTTAAGAAGACAGCAAGTGTCTGTCTTTCTATACCTGGTTGACTGGCTTATAGTGGACAAGTCACCACAAAACATTAGGGAGGCTCTCAGCTTTACAGAAAGTACTCTGGAGTCCCGGGGATTTATCATTAGCAAGGAAAAGTCCCATTTTGAGCCAGTTCAAGTACTGGAATTCATTGGTGCAGAACTAAACACCCTCCAGGGGTAGAGCCTGCTTCCTCTAGACAGGGTCCAAAATTTTCTGAACCTAGTGAACTCCTTTGCCCTGGGCCAGCCAAGGCCGGCCAGGCATTTTCACAGACTCCTGGGGCATATGGCATCCATGACAGCTGTAGTCCCAGGAGCCAGGAGCTAGATTAGGGACATCCAGTACCACCTGAGGTCTCACTGGTCCCAGAAGAAAGATTCTGTATCAAAGCTCATACTAGTCACAAGAACACTGCTTCAGGCTCTAGACTGCTGGAAAGAAAAGTGAAATCTCAGGGAAGGAATCTCCTTCCAGCAAAGCCAACCTTCCAGGATCCTTACCACGGATGCTTTCTTCCTGGAATGGGGAGCCCATCTGCAGCAGCAGTCCATAAGTGGAATTTGGACTCGCAGGGAGTCCACTTACCACATCAGTCTTCTAGAACTCAGTGCCGTATACCTGGCTATCAAGAGCTTTGCCCCACAGCTTAGGGGCCACTTTGTCAAGTCAGAACAGACAATGCCACTGCAATTTTCTGCATCAACAAACAGGGTGGCACAAGGTACACCAAACTCTGCACAGAGGCAATGGGAATTTGCTCCCTAGCTTACTCCTTTGACATGCACCTGTCTGCCATCCACCTCCCGGGCAAGGACAATGCCCTAGCAGATGCCTTAAGTTGCATCATTCAGGGCCAACACGAGTGGACCCTGAACAAACAAGTGCTGGACACAGTCTTCAGGAGGTGGGGTGTCCCGAAGGGTAGACCTCTTCGCCTTCAGCCTTGACCATCAGCTTTCACTTTACTGCTGCAGACCCCATGCTCTAGGTACTTGTCAGCAGATGCTCTAACCCTAGACTGGACAGAAAAGTTCCTCTGTGCCTTCCCTACTTTTCCACTGATACTCAAGAGTATTGCTGAAGCTCAGGGGTCAACCAGCCACCCTGATTCTGGTGGCTCCGGACTGGGCAAGACAACCATGGTACTCCCTACTTCTTGCTCTGTCAGTCAGGAAACCCATTCGCCTTCCGCCGAACCACAGTCTCCTGACTGTTCCTCAGACAGTGGTAGCATACCCCAGCATAGACTCTCTTCACCTCAAGGCCTGGTTCTTGAGAAGTTAGAGTTCCCTGATTTTCAGTATTGTGAACAAGTTCTAAAAATCCTTTGCATGGCAAAAAGCCTAGCACTAGGAAGACCAGTGCTTCTAAATGAGAGTTTTTTTCTGTGGTGTAGAGATCAGCAGATACACCCCCTTAAGACCACTCCACCTACTCTGCTACGTTGTACACCTGTAGTCATCCGGCCTCAAGGTGCATTAGGCAGCCATATCAATTTACCTTTCTACTGGAAAGGAAAGGTCTGTAATTTCCCAGTTCATCTTCAAAGTTTTTCAAAGGCCTGTTACACCTTCAGCCTCCACTAAGGGAGCCTGTCCCTCTCTGAGATTTGAACCTTGGTATAGCCAAGCTCGTGGAGCTACCCTTTGAGCTCGTGGCTACTGCTCATTTGAAGTACGTCACCCGGAAAACTGTCTTTCTAGTTGCCATCACCTCTGCCAGAAGGATTTCAGAGTTGCAAGCCCTCTGTACTAAACCTAACTACATCATTGCCCACAGGGACAAGGTAGTCCTAAGAACAAACAGGAAATTCCTGCCTAAGGTGGTCTCTGAGTTTCACCTTAATCAGTCCATCACACTCCCTGTCTTTTTCACAGAAAAATCCACGCCAGGTGAATGTAAGCACCATAGCGAGGATGTCAGAAGGGCTCTGACCCGGGGGGTGCTGCTGAGCAGCCTAGATGGAAGCAGCTTAAAACTCGAGCTTATGAAGGAATTTTATAAAATAAAGCTTTTAAGTACTAAATACATGCAAATTCTGCAGATACAGGTGACCAAACAAGTGCAGGGACCTTATGGACTGTTGAGATGGGGAAATCTAAAAGAAATAGTTCTTCCTCGACTGACTTTTTCACCCCAAGACGAGCGACCTGGGATGAGTGGCCTGCACACAGTGGCTTGACCTCAGACCACGCTGAACCAGCCGCTGGAGAGACCTCTCTTGCAGCAATTCATGCTACTTTGCAGAAGTTGGTGAGCTTGGTCCAAGAGTTAGACAAAAAATTCAGTTCACTTACCCCCAGAGTTTCAGCTCTTGAAACACGCATGGACCACTGTGAGACCGTGGTGCAATGATCAGAGACCTCTGTACTTAAAACCACGGAGGCTACCACTAAATTTATTAAGGAGAACATGCAACTGCGCCAACGTTTGGAGAATGTGGAAAACCAGAGAAGAGAAAGAAATCTCCAGATAGTGGGACTACCCGAGGCGGCTGAAGGGGAAGATGCTCTGCTGTTTGCCAGGACTTTTCTGCCAGCTATTTTGAGCCTTTCAAAGGAAGATCCCTCATTCTCGCTGGAAAAAGCCTATAGATTTACACCCCACCGAGCCCCGCTGGACCCTACAACTCTTCAGACACTCATGTTGATCTGCACTGGTGTAGGAGAGCGAGACCGTGCTCTTGCCTTAGCCCAAAGGAGGAGATCGTTGAGGTATGGGGAAGCTATGATCTTGATGTTCCCAGACCTGTCTTACAGCACTCGACAGCGGCGGAGAGCCTTCGATGGTCTGAGGGGCCACCTCAGACAACACAAGGTGCAACACCAGCTATTATTGCCCGTGAAGCTGCGAGTGGTTTGGAATGGGCAGCAATTCCTATATAACGAGGCAAAGGACACTGAGAAGCTCATCATTCTAATAGAACAGGAGTTGGAGGATCGAGAAGAAGGGGAGAATTAGTTGGAAGAGGACTGAAATACAAACTGACTATGGACTTAAACAGTAAGACTACTAGGGCCCTGCGTGCTTGTTAATATCTTGGTCTATGGCGTTAAAAAGTGTAATATAATACACACTATTTTATTTGCCTTATTGAGCGGGAGGTTTGGGAATGGGGCCTTCTTGGGTTAAGCTAAATGCTCATTGGACTAATTTTAAGTCCTCGGTATTCGGTTTGGTCTCATGATGCCTGATCTCCATGGTATTTTAGTAATATAACTTTGACCTGGCAGGTAATGTGGGTTTTTTTTTTTGTTTTTTTTTTAATCAACTGTTAAACGTTCTACCAACCTTAAGGTAAATACTGTGCCATAAGTTTTTTGTAATGTGAATGAGTTTCATGATGTTAACAGTAGTTCTAGGGACGTGGTTATGTTGTTCAGTCCACACTGTCTGGCAGGTTTCTTGCTGCTTTAATTTTTGCCGGAAGGTCTTCAAGCTGGCTCCTCTCACCCACCCGGGTGGTAAAACCCTCGGCTCCGCCCCATGATGCCAGATCTTTCTTACCACTTGGAAGCTCAGGTTCCCTCCTTAGCACTCTGCATTTGTAGGCATGGATCCTAATCCTTCGGAATTTCCAAAAATAATTTTAAAGTTTACTAGACTTAGGTCTTCATCTTCCCTCACGGCTGAGATGGATACTAAATCTACTCCCGGTTTCCGTCGGTGCTCTTGCGGCCAGAAGATGTCTCGGACCGACCCACACGCCACGTGCATTTACTGCCTGGGACTTGCTCATGATCAGCAGGCTTGCGATCTATGCAAGTCCTTCGTACCTTCAGTTCTTGAGGATCGCACTGCCTGACTTCAACTGGGGTGCCCCGAGAAACTGTTTCCGCTGGTGAAGTCAAGGAGGCTCAAGGTGGTGTCCATGGGTTGCACTCCCATGGAGCAGTTGAGCAGTTGATCGCCTCGAGGAGGAAGCGCCCAGGCTGCATCTTCTTCCTCCTCGGTGTCGGAATTTATCCCGCTCTCCTTGGGCTCCTCCTACACTGCTTCTTTTAAGGAGCTTTGTCAGTCCCTCTCCACCAAGGGAGAAGGGCCCTTGAGGACTCTCATGAGTAGGTCGAAGAAAAAGGACCCGAAAGGTAAGTCCCATTGTCGACGTTCGTGGTAGCGGGAGAGATCTCCTTCCCCAGGCCGTCAGCTTTCGACTTTGGTCGAGGTTGCGGCTAAGGCCGCTGGCTTCACAGTGTCCCCGTCAGGTCAGCCAGCCGAGACACCCGTCGTTGCAGTCGAGATTTTTCTCAACCCATTGAATGGGTTGTCGACTGGAGAAGCCAACGACCCTTCTTCACCGGTTCCCCCGGTGGTTACCGAGGACTTGCCCGTGCCTCCTGTGCCGAAGTCCCCGGTCAAGGACCCTGAACTGAGGGATGAGCGGGTTTCCCCTGCCCCCTTTTCGACCCACCATTGGTGACCCCGAAGGTCTCGGTCCTCCTCTGTGTCAGGTAGGTCCCGCCGACATCGGCGGTCTCGGTCCTGGCATCACGGAAAGCGGCATTGCCGCTCATCCTCATCGTCCTTTGGAGGATAGGCTCCGGCGCAAGTTGCGTAGGTGCTATGAGGACATGATGTGGCAGCAGCTCTTGCTAGCCAGTAATAAGCCTACTCTGTCGCCTTCACTGGCCATTAAGTGGCTGTCGCCTGAACGACCGAAGCAACCCCTCGCTATCATCGAGGAGCCGACTCCGGCATTGATTGCTCGGCCGAAACTGGCTGCTCCACCCATTGTGGTGAAACCACCGCCTCCACAACCTAAGACTGGGGCCCCGACCAAGGATTCTCAGTTGGGTCAGGGCTTGCCCCACAGGTTGTCGTTCACCCTCACCCCCGATCGGCCTCAGCAAGTGGAGGGTGGCTCAGGCACTCGGCAGCTGTTCGCAGACTCCTTGGAGTCCGACAACGACTCCTTGTATTCCAGGTCTCTTGACCTGGAATCTTCCGGGGGTCAGTCAGTGGACAAGAGCCCATCCTCGTTCCTGGGAATCCTTCAGCTCATCTCAGAGTCCCCTGGAATGCAGCTCGAACCCATACAAAAACGGGCTAGATATCTCCTCACAGAGATTCTGGACTGAGGGGATTCCCCCATTGAGGCCTTCCCTGTGGCCAAGGCCATTGTTGGTCCGGCCCTGGAGCTGTGGCAGCGGCCTGCATCCTGTCCTGCACCTTCGGACAGGATGGCTCGCAACTACGCAGTCCCCCCCCCCACCCCGGTTCCCTCTCTGGTTTTTCGGCGCACCCCTCTGCTGAGGGGCTGGTAACTGATAGCATCTTCCGGCACTCCAGAAACGCTAGGGACGTGGAAAAGCCTCGACAAGGAGTCCAAGAAGCTGGACTACTCGGGGTGAAAAGTTTACGCCGCCTCCTCCCTAGGTCTTTGACAGGCTAGCTCGGCTGTGCTGATGGCACATTTTTCACCCACCCTTATGGGTTCCCTGGATGAGGTGCTTCCTCATCTCCCAGCTGACCTTCAGACAACGGTCAAGCAGGTGCAGGATCAGGGAAGGGCAGTGGCCAAACAGCTCCAAACTGCTTTGGACATTGG
This sequence comes from Neoceratodus forsteri, assembly GCA_016271365.2. Taxonomy (NCBI): domain Eukaryota; kingdom Metazoa; phylum Chordata; order Ceratodontiformes; family Ceratodontidae; genus Neoceratodus; species Neoceratodus forsteri. The sequence continues at coordinate 165,811,667 of CM057458.1, read as the reverse complement.
AGACTCTTGTACCTGGTCAGTAGCAGCCACAGTAGCCATGCGCTGCAGAGCTTGGCTGCGGATCTCCACCTTCATGGCGGATACCCAGCACAACCTGGCAGACGTTCCGTTCCTGGGCACCAACTTGTTCGGGCCGAGGGTGGAAGGCCATCTCCTGAGGATCGAGAAGTCCAGTGCGTCCTTGGACTCGGTCACGTCTGCCCAGAAGGACAAAGGCCGCCAGCAGCAGCGTAAGCCCTTTCGCCCTTCCGCCCCTGCAGCACGTCCGGCCCAGCAGCACCAGCAACAGGGCCAGCAGGCTCATGCTTAGCGCACCAAGGCCAAGTCTGCCACTTCCTCTAGTAGGAAGCCTGGAGGGAAGGGTTCAGGTGGCCCCTCGGCCGGCCCTTCCTCCAAGCCTGCCCAGTGACGGGTTGAGGGGTGTCGTCCCCAACCTCGTCACTCCTCCCCGGGTTCCCCCCATGGGGGGATGGCTCCGCCACTTCCTTTCCGCCTGGTCGGCTATCACCACGGACCATTGGGTGCTGGAAGTGGTCGGCAAGGGTCTGCCTCTGGAATTTGAGCAGTCCCCTCCCTATCGAGCCATCGCCCCACGGGGGTCTCCGGGCTCCGCAGCCTCTATGTCAGCTCGTCAAGCCGACATTGCTTTGCTCCTCCAGAAGGAGGTGATCAGCGAGGTGGCGGATCCTCCTCCAAACCTGTGGTTTGTGTCCAGGTGCTTCCTGGTCCCAAAGCGGACCGGGGGGCTGGCACCCCATTCTCGATCTGCATGACCTGAACAAGTTCCTAAGGCTGTGCACCTTCAGGATGGTCACTGTGGCTCAGATCATTCCATCCTTGGAACTAGGCGTGTGGTTCTGCTCTCTGGATCTCCAGGACACGTTCTTTCACGTTCCAATCTGTCCGTCTCATCAGTGATTCCTCTGCTACAGAGCAGAGGGATCACTTTATGAGTTCAGGGCCATGCCCTTCGGCCTTTCTCCAGCTCCAGGTGTCTTCAGCAAATGCATGGCAGTGGTGACAGCATTCCTGCGGCGCCGAGGGGTCCGGGTGTACCTTTACCTGAATGACTGGCTGATTGCAGCCCCCTTCAGGTTGGAGATGGAGCTGTCCAGGGATCTGGCCCTCCAGGTCGGCTCTCAAATTGGCCTCCTGATCAATGAGGCCAAATTGGAACTTGTGCCATCGCAGGTGATTCAGTTCATCGGGGCAGAGCTCGACTCTCTTCGAGCCAGAGCCTGGCTCCTGGTGGACAAGGCCGAGGTCCTTTCCTCCTTTGCCCAGTCATTTCTGGTTGGGCAATTGCGCCATGCCCAGGACTTCCTGTGCCTTCTGGGCCTCATAGCGGCCTGCACCAGTGTGGTCCGTTGGGCCTGCTGGCATATGCACCCCCTGCAATGGGGGCTGGCCCGCCAGTGGTCACAGCGCTCAAGTCCTTTGGACCAGCTGGTGACCGTGACCCAGAAGATGTGGGATGGCCTGCAGTGGTGGCTCATCCCAGCTCATCTGCAGGAGGGTATCCCGTTTGTCCGCCCTGAGCCGATGGTCACTCTTATGACCGACGCCTCTTTGATGGGTTGGGGTGCCCATCTGAGGGAACTCCGGGCCCACGGCCTCTGGTCCCCTCAGGAGTCTCAATGCTACATCAACCTGCTGGAGTTTCAAGCAGTTCGACTAGCCCTCACCGCCTTCGCTCCATTTGTATGGGTTCAGATGGTTCAGGTCCAGACGGACAACACCATGACCATGTACTATCTCAACCGTCTGGGTGGGACGCACTCCTTGCCTCTGTGCAAGGAAGCTCTCCACATTTGGTCTCTCGTGATCAGCCTGGAGGTGGATCTCCTAGCCATCCATGTGGCAGAAGCCTCGAACAGTCTGGCCGATGCTCTCAGCCGGATAGGCGCTGCATCTCACAAGTGGTCTCTCCTGCCGGACGCAGTGCAAGACCTGTTCTCCCGTTGGGGCACCCCTCAGGTGGATCTGTTCGCCTCCAGGGAGAAGGCGAAGCTGAAGCTGTATCACACCGGCCCCCCCTCAGCAGGGCTCGCTGCAGGGGGATGCCTTCTCAAGGCTGTGGACCCCGGGCCTCTTCTACGCCTTCCCTCCATTTCCCTTGATCCACAAGGTGCTTCTCAAGGCGAAGAGGGACAAGGCGCAGGTGATTCTGGTAGCCCCAGACTGGCCTCGCCAGTTCTGGTACCCAGATCTCCTCAGCCTCAGCTCCAGGCTCCCGAGGCGGCTTCCGGCCCGCCGGGACCTGATCTCAGTCAGCAAGGGGAAGGTGCTACATCCAGACCTTCAATCCCTGCACCTGATGGCCTGGTTCCTGAGTGGCTAGAGTTCCAGGCCTTGGGTCTTTCCGATGAGGTCCTCAACGTTGTTGAGGCGTCCCGTAAGGAGTCAACCAGAAAATGCTACGCCTTCAAATGGAAGAGATTCTCCATTTGGTATCAGGTCAAAAGGTTGGACCCCTCTTTCTGTCCATTGGCTAGTATTTTGGACTACCTGTGGTCCCTTTCTCAGCTAGGGCTTCGGTCGACAACCCTTAAGGTGCACCTGGCAGCCATCTCTGCTTACCGGGCACGGGCCGGCAAGCAGTCGGTGGTGCAGGAGAAGGTGGTCGGGCGCTTTTCCAAAAGCCTAGACCACATATCCCCTCCGGTGCGAGAACCTCCACCTCCGTGGGATCTACTGCTGGTATTGGCTAAGCTCATGGAAAGCCATTCGAACCGATGCACAGATGTGACATCTCTCACCTGTCGTGGAAGACCGCCTTCTTGGTGGCTATTACGTCAGCCAGAAGGATGGGAGAGCTCCAGGCGCTTTCCATCAAGTCTCCCTACCTGGTCTTCCACAGGGACAAAGTTGTCTTCACCCCCACCCGAAGTTCCTTCTGAAGGTGGTGTCGGAGTTTCACCTTAACCAGGTGTTGACTCTGCTGGTGTTCTACCCCAATCACACCTCGAAGGTCGAATATAGGTTCCATACTTTGGACCCTAGGAGAGCGCTCGCTTATTATAAAGAGTGGACAGCTGACGTTCAGGGAGAAGTTCGCCAGCTGTTTGTCACCTACGCTCAAGTCGCACCTGGCAGACCTGCAGCCAAGTGGACGATAAGCAGATGGGTCACCTCCTGCATAGAACTCCTGCATAGATCTCTGCTATAGGTTGGCGGGCATGGAGCCACCCAAAGGGATAAGAGCTCATTCTACCCGCCATACAGCTGCCTCGGTGGCTGCTTCTAGGGACGTCCCTATCCAGGAAATCTGCAGGGCTGCTACCTGGAAGTCAGCACACACCTTTATTTCCCATTACCACATTGACCTAGAGTCACGCCGGGATGCTGGTTTTGGGACCTCGGTTCTCCAGTCCTTATTTCCTAAGTAGGGGTTGCGCGCCTTGCCTCCCTCCTCCCGAGAACTGCTGAACAACATATCCACGTCCCTAGAAATACAGGTTACTCACCTGTAACAGGAGTTCTGAGGTGGTATATGTTCATCACTCCTCCCGGCTCAATGGCCAAGAACCTGGCTTTCCAGCTGGCTAGATCTGGCGCCATGGGGCTTGAGCCAGGTTTTACCACCCAGGTGGGTGGGAGGAGTCAGCTTGAAGACCTTCCGGCAAGAATTAAAGCGGCAAGGAACCTGCCAGACAGTGTGGATGAACACATACCACTCCTAGAACTCCTGTTACAGGTGAGTAACCTGTATATATGTATGAGTATACTGTTGAAAGGTTCCTTCTGGGAGCTGGGGGATTGTATTTTTACTATACATAAATTTGCAACAATAGAGGACTTGCTATGACCGTGAGGTCACTATGTTAAAAGGGACTCTACCATACTCTACTTAGTAAGAAAGATTCCTCTGGACTCTTCCATGGCTGCAAGCATATGGGCAATTTATTTTGGACTCATAATTCCTTTTTTTTTACTGTACTTCCCCCTATAATGTACCAAATAAGGGAGTGTCCTACCTTGATCCTTTGTAAGAGAAAAAATGTTATTTATGCTATGCTATCCATCTATATATAATTGATCTGTGAGTTTTGCTTACAAAATCAATAAAGATATAATACAAAAAAAAAGGCCTCTGACCTACTACCTAGAGCATACTAAGCAGTTCACAGAATCTCATACCCAGCTTTTCCTCGCCTGTGGTGAAGTAGGCAAGGGAAGGCCAGCCATCAAGAGGACCATTTCCCGCTGGATAGTCTCATGTATTCAGTTCTGTTACAGCAAGGCTGGCAAACAGCCCCACCCAGGGCCTTAGGGCCCACTCTACTAGGGGCACTGCTGCCACAGTGGCAGCTGGAAGGGATATCCCATTGCTCGATGTCTACAAAGCAGCTACCTGGAAAACTGTACACACCTTCACAAAGCACTATTGCCCAGATGTATAGTCCAGATCAGATGCCAAATTTGGCACAGCGGTTCTGCAGAGCTTCTTTCCTAAGTAGATTCTATGCTCACCTCCCAACCGCACTGCTTTGTAGTCTGCACCTGTCAAACATATTAAAGAAACCCTGGGGTGAGAAGAAATCATTACTCACTGTAGTAATATTGTTTCTTCCAAGGTGTCCTTTTAGTATGCTTGACCTCCCATCCATCCTCCCCTACAGAACCTGACTGAGAATGGCTCCGCATCTCCTTTTCCTTGCCAAATTTTTAACTGTTTCTCTGTAATAAGATGCAAAGTTGTTTCAAGTGTGTGGTTTTCTATTTTGGAACATAGTTTTAAATATTTTTTATTCCTATTGTATCAGTTCATATTTAAGGGCCTTGTTTACCCCTTACAGCTTTGAAATCATTCAGACAGGACTCTAGCCATGCTACAGACAGCACAACCTCTCTCTCTCTCTCTCTCTGTCTTCTGATTGGCTAATACCCAGAGATCATTAGCATTCACTCCACCTCCGGGGCAGCTAGACCTAGCTGGCATTCTGCACCTGTCAAGCATACTAAAGGACACCTTGGAAGAAACAATATTACTACGGTGAGTAATTTTTTCCTTCAGTAAATTGTGTGGACGATACAATGATATTAGAGAGTGTGGGTCCCAATACTGATCCCTGAGACACCCCAATGGTGACAGTACCCCAGCTGGAAAATGATCTCCTGATACATACTCTGTTTTCGTTCATTTAGCCATGCTGTTACCAACTCACTAATTTTTTTGTTTATATTTATTTCACTCAGCCTGTTAATTGGTTTCAAATGGGGTACTGTATTAAAAAGGCCTTGGAATAATCTAAATATACTTCATCCAGCGGCATGCTGCAGTCAGCTGCTTTGCTTATTGGTTCAAAGAAATGCAATAAATTAGTGTGACAAGAACTTTTCCCTTTAATCCCATGCTGTGAGGGGTCCTCCGTTCTCATTGATTTAATATGCTTTTCAGTCTCTTCTTTAATAAAACCTTCCAGAATTTTGCCAACCATTGAGGTGAGGGTAACCGATCTATAGTTTATATTGTTTATTCTTGTGCCTTTTTTAAAAATGGGTGCAGCTGTTACCCTCCTCCATGTTTATTTTTATTTTTTTTCCTTTTCTTTTTTTTTTCCGATTCTCTTTATGGCGCCCCACCAGACTGGAACTCTCTCAGGCTACCAGCTCGCCTGCCGCTGTACCACCCACTGAGACCCCCAACCTCCTCAGTCGTTAGCTCTCCCCACGGGACCCCCGACCCAGGTCCGCGGGGAGTTCAAGGGACAGAGGTGGAGGTCAGTTACGGATGTGTGGCGATCAGGCACTGTGGAGCTGTCACCTATCCAGCCGGCGGGGGGGGGGGTTCTAGGTACTTCCCTGATCCCCCTGAGTGTGGTGTGCAGTGACGCCATGGCGCATGGCAGCCCTGCCGGTGTCCGCCACGCTCAACCCACGCAACTGTCTGGACCGCTATCCTTCAGTGCCCCCGGTCTCCACCAGGGGTCGCTGGGACACCAGCCATCCCCAATACCTTCCCCCTGGGAAAGGAGAGCCGTCCTGAGGACGCTCAGTCCATTCCCTCCCTGCCGCCCCTGGCACCCGAGCTCGCTCCCGAACTCGGGTCGTCGGCATGGTGCAAGGTGTGGCATCCAGCATCTCAACCCTCAGTGCCACCGGGCCGGATGCCCTCCTCCATGTTGACACAACCTTTCCTTCATCTAGTGATTTTTGAAAAAACATAGTTATTGGGCCTGCTGCTTCATCAGGTAGTTCTTTAAGAGCTCTTGGGTGTAATCCATCTGGGCCCTGGCATTTGTTTGGGCTCATGTCTCTTAGTTTCCTTTTGACATCAGATTTAAAAAATTTCCAGACTGTTAGATCTTGCATTAGGCCACACCTATGGAACTTTAGCCATTAAGCACTAGGACCAGATGGAAACTTTTTTGCTACCAGTCTTCCAGGGGTCGCCACGTCGACATCAGGCGCCGATGTTGCTCCTCCCATATAAATGTGGGCGGCTTCATGCCCCCCTCAGTTCTTTTCCCATCATTGACCATCGCACGTTGGACTCCACAGAGACAACACCGCTTCAGTCCACCGCCAGATTTTACTTTTCTTTATTTTTTCACCCTAGTTCGTTCATCGCTTTATTTTATAAAGTGATCTTCACGTTTTTTTATGCCGAACAGTTACGAGAAACTCTTCAGATACTGAGAGTGCGGTAACAATATCTGCAACACTGACAACCACGACACCTGTATTTGCTGTCTAGGCCCTGAACACAATGTTAAGGCCTGTGAGGTTTGCCACGGATTCAACCAGGCTACCTGGCGGCATCAAGAGAAAGCCCTAGAAAAATTTCTCTTGAAAAAGGAGGTCGCTGAAATGGAGGAGGAGCTCCTCTGCATCACCTGCTCCATCCTCGGGCTCTCACTCTTCTAAGGCCCAGGACAAGTCGTCTGGCAAACACAAGTACCAGGAGAAGGAGAGGGGCAAGGAGAAATCCACCGTGGCGGCAACCCCCCCTGCCACCCACACCCTCTCTTACACAGGGTCGGCCTTGGCAGTACTTCTTGCCGGTCCCTCTGGCAATGCCTCATTGATGTCGGGGCCCACTGATGCCCTCGCTGATGCTACAGCTCCTGTCATTCAGGCCCATCTCAATCCAGGGGCAACAGACAGGTCTCTCTGGACCTTCTTCCGCTAGCAATAGTCCATCGATGTCTGGTTTTTCCCTCCTCCCATTGATGTCTTTGGCCTTTAATCACACCCATCAACATCTCAGGACTCCTTGCCATCACTGCCCCCTCCCAGACCACAGGCTTCAGGGGTCCACAGGTGCTATGTCAGCGGGTGCTGGTCCTTTGATGTCGGGCTTCTTGGCTCCGCTGTTGCCTACTTGGTCTACCTCTCCAACCTCGGGGATCTTACCTCCTCCGTCGCCGACACCGAGTCCCCTTCTGATGCCGGGGTCTCAGCCCCTTTTGCCGCAGCCTCCCCCAGTACTGCCGACGCCAGGGTCACAGCCACCCCTGTTTACTCCTCTTCTTTCTCTGGCAATGCTGACATCCCTCAACGTCCAGACCATGCTCACTTCCTTTTGGGATTTTATGCACCGGGTCTCTGTCCCTACAGGCCCATCTACGCCGGCTCCCACAGGGCCAACTCCCTACCCCACAGTTCGTCGTGACATCCCACTCCCCGCACTCTAGGTTATCAATGTCTTCTGTGCCCCTTTCAAAGCCTGGGGCTGAGGATGGGTATCATCCAGACCTCCTCCCCCCCAATAAGGATGAGGAGGGGGCAGATGAGGACAGAGTTGCTAGGACTCCCTCTAGCTCAGTTTCCACATTTTCCTCGGGGTGAGGACCCCTGTAAGTTTATAACCCCCCCCGATGACCCCTCATTCATCTCTGTGATGAGACAGCCGCAGGCAGCTATGGGGTTTGACTAGAAGGAGCAGGATGTTACCAGGTGAGATCTGACAGAATATCTTGAGCTGCCAGATTCTTCCCCTCCGATTAACCCCTTCTCTGCAGCCTGCATTTGAGGATGCCACTGTGGCTGCCTGATACAGGCCAAACCTGATCCCTGCAATGCCCAGAAAGGCTGACAGACTGTATCAGGCCCACTCAGGGAAGCCTTTCTTCACTGAGCAACCATGGTCAGATTCCGTAGTGATACATGCTGCCCAGGATAGGATCAAGAAACCTCAGCACCTCAGCTCTTTCCCTCCAGATAAGTCATCCAGAAAGCTGGATCTTATCAGCAACTGGACCTATGCCTCGTCCACTTCGGCCATCAGGGTGGCTAACTACATTTCTCATATGGTCAAGTTCCATAGTACTCTCTGGAAAAAGGACAAAACTGCATCTCCGGCCCTTTCAGAGGGTCCACAAAAGTCCACAAAAGCAGGAACTGTTCAGAGCCCTCCAGCAGAGTGCACATATAGGCAAGCACTTCCTCAGGGCTGCCTATCATATGGCAGATGCCTCAGCTAGAGCAGGCATGTGTCTCAGAAGACATTCCTGGCTCAGGGTATCTGGCTTTGCTACCAGCGTGCAGCAGTCCATCCTGAATACCCCCTTCTGAGGCTGTAAGGTCTTCAGGGCGGATGTTCAGGACCTCCTTTCTGACCTGCAGGCCTCCAGGAGGATCTGTGGTCAGTCCACTCCTTTTTTTTATGCAGCCAAGAAGTGGACAGAAGGTGCCATTTCATTGGGCTTCCCACAGACCTAAGTCAGGTGCCTGACAGCCAGTAGGGCCGTGCAGGGGCCGAATATTAATTTCCGAATACCACGAGTATTAGGGCTTCCAAATATTTGGAAGACCTTCCCCGAGTAGAGGACTATTTGGGAGGTATTCATATTCGGCACAGCTCCCTGCACAACCCTAATAAAACAAACCCCAACTCTCCTCCCCAGCCAAACAAAAAACAGTACTGTCTGTATTCCTGTCCCTCCATCCTCTAGCAATCCCACACTGCTACCAACACAGCACCTGCAATTTGGTAATTTGTTCATTTTATTGAAATATTATTCATTAATAATCATTCACCTGCAAAAAAAAAATTGGGACCGGCACAACCCACCTGCCTACACGTCCAGCCCCCGTCTTGTAAAATGATATTAGCTAAAGGTAGCCTGAAGAATAATCCCTCCCAACCCCCCACACAGTCATCAGCACCCTTCTCCCATCCCCGCCCAGCACTCAAATCTCTTCATTAGGTGATCACCACCGGTCCATCACAACACTTCCTCCTCCACTGCTGAGCACCATCTAATGAATGAAAGCGCAGCTGCTTGCTACAGTAAACCCAGCAGATCACGTGATCTGCTGGGTTTACTATAGAAAGTGCAGCTGCTGGGCTTTCATTCATTAAGACGTTCAGCAGTGGAGGAGGGAACGTTATGCCAGGCCGGTGGCAATCATCTAATAAGAAGACTTGGGTGCTGGGTGGATGGGAGACAGATGCTGATGACTTTGTGTGGGGTGGGGGTTGGGAAGGATTATTCTTCAGGCTAGCTAATGTCATTTTACAAGACGGGGGGCTAGCCGTGGAGGCAGGCAGGTCGTGCCGGTCCCCATTAGTTTTATTTTTGTTGTTAAATATGATGAACAAAATAATTAAAAACTGCGGGTGCCTCTGGGTGGGAGAAGGGTACTGTCAGTATGGGAAGGGATTATTCTTCAGGCTGTCTAATGTAATTTTACAAGACGGGCCAGCCATGGAAGCAGGTGGTTTGTGCTGGTTGCCCTCGAACAAAATGATTAAATTATGGGTGGTGAGTAAGAAAGAGGGTGGGGAGGATGGAGGATACATGATTTTACTGGCATTCTTTGTTGGGGGTCATTTTTTGTTCTATTTGTTTAGGGCTGTGCCGAATATGAATATTCGTCCGAATAATGAATATTTAGCAGCCGAATATTCGAATTAAGGTATTCACACAGCCCTAATAGCCAGGCAAGCTCTAAGCGGCCACAGCCCTGCTTACCCCACCTCCATTACCGCAAAAGCCCTTAGAGGCGTTGGTGTGGTCCCATCCTTAGGTGCCACCTCAGCATGACTCCTTGCCAGGCCCCCCAGCACTACAGGAGGCAGTGGTAGGGGGGCCATTTCTCCCTCCACCTGGACAGGTGATGGGAGATCACAACAGATGCTTGGGTCGTGCAGCTCATAGAGCAAGGCCACATGCTAGAACTTCTGGAGTGGCCTCCAGGTCTACCTCCAGTTCATTCAAGCTGCCGTCCAGACCACATTCCAGTGCTGCTGGGGGAAGTTTGCACATTGCTGCAGAAAAGAGCCATAAAACCTGTTAGGGTTCTATTCCCGTTTCTTTCTGGTCCCCAAACCCACAGGAGATTTGTGGCCCATCCTGGATCTGCACTACCTGAACTACTTCATCCAGTACAAGAAATTTGGGATGTAACCTTGCAAGACCTGCTGCCTGTGTTGAACAAGGGGAATTGGCTATGCTCCCTAGACATATAGGATGCATACCTGCATATAAAGATTTGTGCCCCCCCCCGGCAGTACCTCAGGTTCCGATTCCGGGGGGGGGGATACCAGTTCAGTGCCTTGCCCTTCGGCTTCTCTTCTGCGCCACAGGTCTTTACCAAGTGCTTAGTGGTGGTGGCAGCAGCTCTCAGGAGGGAGGGACAATGTCTTCCTCTGTCTGGACAACTGGTTACTCAAGGCTCAGTCCAGTGAACAACTAACCCACAGAAAAATACAAAAAATGCAACGCTACACTCTGGGGGGGAATTGTCTGATGTGGTAGCCTGGACAATACATTTCTACTTTAGGTGAGCCATGGTGTGTAGCACTGCACAGTTTGTGTTTTTCTGTGTACTGTTATTTATTTAGTTATTTCTTGAAATGTTTCACCAGGAAGGTACACTGAGCAACAAGTCACTTGTCTCCCAGTGCGACCTGGGGGGAAGGAGTACGACTGGAATGAGACATTAAACATTCAAGTTACAAGATCAACGTTAACATACAGTTGTAAGACAGGTGTTACAGTGTTACAGCAGTATTGAGCATAACATGTAGAAAGAGTGAACAAAAGTAAGTGCTAGGTTAATAAGTAAACAAGTGCTTACATGAAAGAAATGGGGGAAGGGACGGAGGGGTGAGGTGGGGGAGGAGGAAGAGTAGTGTCCCTGGAGACCCCTTCAGGATGCGAGGAACCCTGCAAGGGGACTGTTGCCGGTGTATGCAGCTGCTCCAGCATTTCCAGATGCAGCAGGTTATGTGTGTGTATGTGTTTTATATATATTTTTTTAAGTATCATCTTTATTGGTTTTCAGACAAAACAACATTTAAACATGCATACAGTCGACAGAAACTTTACAGATTACAGTTTCATAGTTTTGCTGCTTATGGTTAAGTTATACAGATCAGGCTTAGTGTATTCCTGTTTGTTGGTTTTACATCATTTTCAGTTGTGTGAGGTCTTGGCGTCCACTCCTACCCCTTTATCTATTCAGCCTGGGGTAGGGGCCTATGTACCAGCTCTCCGGGGGGTAAGGATAAGGCCGGAGAAGATCAGTTCTGTCATTTCTGATGATTCACGTCCCTGACTATATAGATCTCCCAGGTAAGTGGAATGAGGCTGATCTTTAAGGAGGGCATCCCTGGTTGCACTATCATTTGTAGCAAGAGCATGATTGTGTTGGATCTGGGCTCTTCGTCCAGTTGCCCTGGGCAACACTGCAGTGTCTTGTTGTAATCCTAGGAAGGTTAATTTATGGGACAAAAGTGGCATCTTTTGCCATGTAGTATAAGATCTGTATGGTCCATCTGGAGTTACATTTCTCTTGCTGGTCATTTAACCTATGGGTGATTTTTTTTTCTAGCTGTTAAATACTCTTGGATGGTAGGAATCCTGGGAGTGAGCCAGGTCCTCGTGATTGTCTTCTTGGCAGCTGTAATCATCAGGCCCAGCAGGTGTTTGGTGTTCGGGTCTCTAAAACTCCTAGGGTACTGCAGTAGCATGTATAGCCCTTTTGTTAGTTGTATCTGCCTCCCAAATACCTCCTGAATCTCCACCCATACAGCCAGCAAGAAGGGACGCAGGTTAGGGCATGACCACTTAATATGTGTGTGGTGCACCCTTTTCTCACCACACTGGCGCCAGCCGTCTGCTGTTCCAGAGGGTCCATAGTGTCTGGTTATCACTGGTGTTCTAAGATACCTGGTGAGGTGTTTCCAGGCATATTCCCTAAACAGGTGTGAACTAGTGATTTTAGCTGTGTTTTGGCACGCTATGTGACAGTCCTCCATTGTGAGAGGGACCTCCAGTTCCTCCCACTATTGTAGGATAGCTCCTTCCATCTGGTGAGTATGGGCTGATACGAGGGGTTGGTATAGGGCTGAGACCAGGTGCCTTTGCTCTAGCGTGGAGTTTAGGCTAATCAGCTGGGTAATTAAGGGAGGGTGCATCTCTGGGGCTCTAACCCCCTGTGGTAGTGAGTTGTAATAGTGTCTGAGTTGTAAGTATCTGTAGAAGTCTCTACGCGGGATCCCTTGTATCCTCTACATTTTTTCAAAGGCTTTAAAGTCCCCCTCAGTACACATCTGTGTGAGATATTTCACCCCAAATTTTTCCCACATATGGAATCCGTGGGCCAAGCGCCCAGGAGGAAAGTCATCAAGAAAGGACATTGGACTGATCAGTGGTATGAAGCGGGTTGGTTAGGTGGAAGGCCTTTTTTTATCTCTGTCCAGAGAGTGATATAATGACTTATCCAGGGATTTAAGAGTAGTGGCCTTAAGTTGTCAGATTCCCTATGGTATAAAGCTTGTTGGTATTCCTGATGGGGGATCAGTGCCCGCTCCATTTCTGCCCAGTGGGCTGAGGGTGTGGAGATCTGCCCAGCCATTAGATGTGTAAGCTGAGCTGCCCAGTAATAAGATTGCAGGTCAGGCAGGAACAGCCCGCCTTGTGCTTTTGGGAGGGTCAGAATTTTGAGGCACATTCGGGGGTTTTGCCCTGCCCAAATAAACCTAGAGCGATCACGGCCCCACCCCTCAACGACCCCTCTTGACAGGGGTATAGGCACATTGTGGAAGAGGTAGAGGGCACTAAGGAGTGTCACCATCCAGATCAGGTCTATCCGCCTAGTTAGGCTAAGGGAGAGTGCATTCCATTTGGCAAGGTCACTTTTTAATTGGGTGGTAAAGGGAGCATAGTTGTTTTTAAATGCTGTACATGGGTTCCATGTTAGATTTTATCTCTAGGTACTTTAGCTTATCTAGGTCCCAGTTATATGGGATCATGGTTCTGATAGCCAGGGAGGGATTATAGTGGAAGGCCAACACCTCACTTTTAGTTACGTTGAGGTTATATCCGGACACTTGTCCAAATTCATCAAGAATTTGCTTTATGCTAGGTAGAGTTTTCTTTGGGTCTTGCAGGTGTGGCAGGGCATCAGCTGCATAGAGTGCAATCCAATGTTCAAACAACATGAAGTCTTTCTGTATTCTGACTATATGCAGTTACCCCAAGCACTTGAACTGCCCCGGAGAAGAAAGGGTTAACTCTATGCAGGAGCATAGAACATTGAGCTCAAGCTCTGTTTTCAACCTCTGTCCCTGGTACATTCTCTTGTAACTGTCAGATTCTTTACTCCGCCTAACTGTGAAGTCGTTCTGGAGATCTCTCCTCGCTGCTTCGATTCGGTAGTAAATTCGATTGGTATTTTCCAACAGTTTTCTTGTTTTTTCAGTCATCAAATCTCTGTCTACGATACAGGTAGTGTAGTTAGATAGATAGTGGTATTTTTGCTGTTCGGTTCTTCATCGGTCGGTCCGGTGTCGAACCGAATACCTTGATTGTGGTAAATTTGTTTGGTTTTACTGTATTTCTGTGGGTTCTGGTTTCTTTCGGTCACAAAAAAAAAAGAGTTTTTTTCCCACAACCCTTGAACCGATTGGTGACCGAACGTCTTTAGTTACCCGGCTTGAACACCTTCATAGAGTAACTTGGCAAAAAGGTACAGTGTCTGAGAAACCCAAGAAGAAGACCAGTTCCACTGGGTTTCAGCACTGCATGGAGTGTGGGCAGGCTTTTGCTAAAGCTGATCCCCATCTCATCTGTGTCTATTGTCTGGGGTTTGACCACCTGAAAACAGACTGCCAAATTTGTCCTGATTTTCCCAAAGCCACGCTGGATAAGCGGTTGAATAGACTGAATGAAACAGTGGCCGAAAAATCCACCGACCCAGATGGCCAGCCCAGTTCAGTTCCGACCGAACCTGAGGAGGTGCCTTCTGACCAGGGTGATACCTCCTCAGGCAAAAGGAAGTCCGATTCCGAGGGATCGGCTCTGTCTAAAAAGAAATGAAAATCGGCTGGTTCGGATCCTAAACCGCAAATCCCAACCACCAAGGAGATTGCGAAAGCCATAAAAATTGTGCAGTCGTTGCAGTCTGTTCCGACCAAACTGAAGACTTCTTCCAGACGGCTGATTGAGTTGGTTCAGGTTCAATCCGAATATTATCCGGAGGCCTTTTATGAGATAGCCTGGTAGGGAGAAGAAGAGGAAGAAGATTATTTTGAAGGAGGCCTAGATGAACCAGTGGAGCCTGACATCTCCCCAGACAGGCCTACTTCTGTTTCTCCTCCCAGACTTTCTGAGTCCCCTTCCCACTTTTTGTTTTACAAAAAGGTGGCAGAAACTCTTTAGCTTCCTACTGTGGAAGCATCTGAAGAGGAAGAGAAACCTGATTTTGTGGAGATGATGGATGTCCCAGAGTCCAAGAGACTCTCTATTTCCTGCATAAATCCTTGAGAAAATGAACACAAAAAATTCTGCAGTTACCTACTTCCATACCTCCTGTGGGTAGGAAGATGGACAAGAGGTATATGTTGTCAGGTCCCAGGACGGAGTTCCTATACAATCATTGCAGCCATGTTGGGGTAGTGCAGTGTGCAGCCTGTGACAAGGCTAATACTCCCTTGGCTTCACCCCCCCGCCCCCCAAAATAAGGACTCCAGGAAGCTGGATGCTATGGCTAAAAAGCAGTACCTAACATCCTCCTTGGGATTCAGACAGGCCTCCTATATAGCTTCTGTGGCTAGGTACCAGAAGTCCAGGTGGGAGTCTATCTTGGACCTAGTGAAAAACGCCCCTCCCCAGCTGGCCAAGGAGCTGGAACAGGTGGCTGCAGATGGGACTGAGGCATCCAAAGTTCAGTTTCATGCTGCGGTGGACTCTAATGATGTCTCATCTAGAGTCATGGCTATATCTGTCTCCCTGAGGCAGGCCAAGGCCATGGATTTTCCTGTGGTTCAGAACTCTCTGTTTGAGGAGCAGACAGAGATGTACATGAAGAAGATGAACGAGTACAGGGCCACCTATAGGAGTGCAGTGGCCAAGGAAAGGTCTGCTACTCCTCAAAAGCAGCAGTCTAGGGCTGGCAGGGGTAGGCCTTTTCAGAGGCCTTTTTACCAAGCTCAGGCCTCCTCTACTTTCCAGCAGAGGGGTTTCTTCAGAGGGAGAGGGATGAGCAGGGCTGCATCCACCTCCCAGCCTAGCACCCCTGCCAAGCAGACACCCTGATTTGTCAGTCCGGATCACTTCCCCTATCCCAGTAGGGGGCAGGCTGGCTCATTTCTCCCAGGCCTGGAAGTCTGTTACCTCAGACAAATGGGTCCTGGAAGTGGTGAGTCAGGGACTTGCTCTAAATTTCAAATGATTTCCCAAAATCGGAGCAAGGTCTTTCAAGCCTGCCACCCCACAGGAAACAGCTGCCTTAGAGGCAGAGGTCTCTTCGTTATTGCTCCAAAAAGCTGTGAAACAAGTTCCTCTTGTGCACAGGGGAAAAGGATTGTACTCAAGGTACTTCCTTACCCCAAAAAAGATGGGAGTGGCGACCCATCCTAGACCTCAGATATCTGAACAGACATCTCACAAAGTCAAAATTCAGAATGGTGACTCTGGGAATCATTCTTCCCTCTCTGAGACCAGGAGAATGGCTAGCCTCTCTGGACCTCAAGGATGCCTATTTTCACAAACCAATCAGATGCTCCCTTAGAAAGCACCTCGGGTTCCAGTTGCCTTCAGGTCATTATCAGTTCAGGGCCATACCCTTCGGCCTCACCTCTGCCCCCAGAGTTTTTACAAAATGTCTGGCGGTAGTGGTAGCCTTCCTCTGGAGGTAGGGCATCTGTGTTCCCCTACCTAGACGACTGGCTCATTGTGGGCCAGTCTCCAGTTCAGGTAAGGTCAGCTTTGGCCGTTACCCAGAGGCTTCTGGGTTCCCTAGGATTCCTTCTCAATCTTTCCAAGCCAGTCTGGCTTCTCACCTTTATAGGGGTAGAGTTGGATACTATTCAGGCAAAGGCCTTCCTGCCTTTTCTTTTTTTTTTTTGATTAATATTTTTACCACCCCTACGTGCGCCCGAGCTGCCTCTCCTTCAGGCTGCCTAGGTCCACAGGCATTCTCCCTACTATCCCTCTTTCAGCCACCTTACCTCATATTTTGCAGCCATCCACGGAGTAGCCCCGGTGTAACCCTTCACCAGGTGGGTCCCCGCTCCTCCGAGGGGGAAGGCACCGGCGGGGAGGAGGCACCAGCACACTGTTTCTATCTTGCGGTCCCGGGAGCTGCTGAGGCATTCTGTGGCTTCTTGGGAGTCTTCGGGATGCCTGGGACCAGCAACCGTCATCAACTAGACTTCCGACGCAGTTTTCCAGTTCTGGTTCCCCTAGTGCACTGCTTCTGTAGTGCCCCTGGTCTCCACTGGGGGCTGGTACATGAATGAGGCAATCCCTAACCCTCCCCAGGATAGGAGAGCAGTCCGTCGGACGCTGAATCCCATCCTCCCCCTGCTGACCACCGATGACCCAAATCTGTTCCCGAACCAGGGTCACCGGCGTGGGAAGAGGTAAGGCACCAGCGCCTCAACCCTCTATGCCACCGGGCCATCCCTTCCTGCCTTTTCAAAGACTAAGGGCCATATTAGACCTGGCAGCCTTCTTCAGACTTCATGTGTCTCATCCAGTCAGGCACTTTCTCCAGCTTCTAAGCCACATGGCAGCATCCACTGCAGTGGTCAAGGGAGCCAGGTTCCAAATGAGGGATATTTAGTTTCACCTCAGGTCCTTTTGGTCACAGAAAAAGGATCCCTCACCAAGTTGATTCCAGTAACCCAAACTCTTGTCCAGGCTCTCCAATGGTGGGTGGAGGAGGACAATCTCAGGCAGGGGGTTCCTTTTCTTCAGCAGTCACCCTCAGTGATTCTCACCATAGACGCCTCCCTTCTGGGTTGGGGAGTTCACTTGGGGAGCCTCACTGCTTAAGGCACATGGTCACAGCAGGAGTCTCTCCTTTACATCAACCTTCTGGAACTCAGGGCTGTGTTCTTGGCCCTTCAGGCTTTCTCAGAAATGGTGTAGGACAGACAGACACCACCACTATGTACTACATAAACAAGCAAAGGGGCACTCTGTCCACAGCCTTGTGCATGGAAGCCATGAAGGTTTGGACTCTGGCCTACTCTCTCCAAACCTCCCTCATAGTCGTGCATCTCCCGGGGAAGGACAATGTGCTGTTCAGTGCCCTCAGCAGGATTTCTCAGGGTCACCACGAGTGGTCCCTAAACCACCAAGTCTTACACGTGATTTTTAGGAGGTGGGGCACTCCAGAGATAGATCTCTTTGCAGCCCCAGACAAACATCAGCTCCCCCTGTTCTGCTGCAGACCTCCATTTCTAGGGTCTGTGCCTCTGGATGCTCTAGTGCTGGATTGGATGAACATAGATACATAGATACATAGACAGTGTCGGCAGATAAGGGCCTATGGCCCACCTAGTCTGCCCATTTGAGCTAGTAAGTTCAGTTTGTTTTACTAGAAGTCTATTTCCCCTTACCCCTGACCTCTAGAATTCCTTTATGTCTATCCCATGCATTCTTAAATCCCGTGATTGTTTCAGCCCCCACCACTTCCTCTGGCAGGGTGTTCCACTTGTCCACCACCCGTTCTGTGAAGAAATTCTTTCTCATGTTTCCTCTGATAGTCCTCCCTCAACTTCATCCCATGCCCACTAGTCCTGAAACATCTTTTTAAGCTTAAAATAGTGCTTTCCTGCACCCTGTTCCTCCCTGTAAGATACTTGTATGTCTCTATCATATCCCTCTCTCCTCCTCTCCTCCAGGAGTACATGTTCAGTTCCTTCAACCTGTCTTCATAGGATTTGTGATGCAACCATGCCCATCTTTGTTGCCCTCCTCTGAACCTTCTCTACCCTGTCTACATCCTTACGTAGGTATGGTCTCCAGAACTGTACACTGTACTCCAGGTGGGGCCTCACTAGTGTCTTGTATAGCGGAATTATGACCTCCCTTTTCCTGCTGGTGATGCCCCTGCCTATACATCCCAGCATCCTATTTGCTTTACCTGATGCCTTGTCACACTGTTTCCCTACCTTGAGGTCATCAGAGATGACAACCCCAAGATCCCTTTCCTGCTTGGTGCATGCTATATCCTCACCCCCCAACTGATATATTGTGCCAGGGTTTTTGTGCCCCATATGCATTATCTTGCACTTCTTTGCATTGAATTTCAACTGCCAAACCGTTGACCATTCTTCAAGTTTCTGCAGGTCCTTCTCATTCTGTCTACACCCTCTGGTGTGTCTACTCTGTTACAGAGCTTTGTGTCATCAGCGAACAGTGAAATTCTGCCTTCTATATCCTGTGCAATGTCACTGATGAAGATGTTGAATAGGACCGGTCCCAGCACTGATCCCTGTGGTACCCCACTGGTCACTCTTCCCTCTGTGGAGTGACAGCCATTTACCACCACCCTCTGTGTCCTGCCACCCAGCCAGTTACCTACCCACCACACTACTGTCCTGCCCACACCCGGTTCCTTTATGCCTCCCCCCCCTTCTTTTTAGAGTACTGATAAAAATCAGGTCTCAGCCCTGTACAGTGATCTTGGTGGCACCGGATTGGGCCAGGCAACCTGTGACAGGGCGCAGGTGAGCAAGTGGACAGCACTGATAGTCTGACACATCAAAAATCATTAAAGTTCAAATTTATTTCTTTCTCCTTCCAAGCAGGACACATGAATTACAGCGAACTGGTTCGACAGCAAATCAACATAACAAAATATGAATAAATTGGACAAAGTCCAACACGGTGGAGCATTTGGCAGAGCTCCCTGGAGTTCCCCTCCAGACCCAAAATCCTATCTGACTTGGGAGTCTCAGTTTACTCTTTAAATAGGGTCTAATCTCCTCCCATAATCTGAAACCCCTCCCAACAATTTAAAATAACACTTTTGTTTATCTCAGTACTACAGTTGTTTTACTGCAATAACAAAGATTTTCATATCTGTTTTATAATAATCAACCTTACAATTCGCTATTTGTATTGTATCCTTCTGAAGAGTTTATAAAGTAAACTAAACTGTAAAAGTGGGCTGCATTAACAGATGCTCCGCCCAGTAAGACAGGAAGGAGGCTTCAACATGAGTATAAAATCAGCACACATTGAGCCACTCCCTCCCTATACAGTTTCACCTAATGATTAGTCTGTGTGTTTCTTCCACAGCATCAGACCGCACCCTCAGCCAGCAAGTTCAAGTTTATTGCAGGAAAACTCCATTGAGCAAGCTCATTCACAAGGAGGTCCTGTGACATAAACACTTAAAGTACAAACACAGATAGGTAATAACAGTATATACATGAAATACACGTTACATGATGCAGGCTGGATATACATACAAGGGTACCACATAGGGTGACCGCAGGTGATAAACATTGATATGAGACAGGGAAGCGACTTATAGGTCGCATACTGATAAATGAAACATGATGACTGGTGTGATTTGATTTAATCAAATCAAATATACAGTATTTTGGCAGCTAGAACAAACAACAGTCTACAACTGATATGGGAGGGAGGAGAGATTTGATAGAGTAGCAGTGGAGCGTAAGCAAAGATAAAGCCAGGAGTAGAAGGGGAAGGGAAAGCAGTTAATATGACAAATCAGTTATACCTTACCAGTGGATAAGTATGGCACACATGGGGAAGGAAGAGACTTAATGACAGTTACAGGTGTCTTTTATTTTGGCTGAACTTAGCGATTTGTAGAAGTTTATTGAAACTGTGCTAGTTACATAGAAACATAGAATGTGACGGCAGATAAGGACCGCTTGGCCCACCCAGTCTGCCCATTTCCTTACCTACTGGATAAGCTGCAGATCCTAGTTAACCAGCAGCCTACTTCTTCCTACCCCAACCCCCCAGAATTGCCTTATGACTATCCCATGCATGCTTGAATTCCACCACTGATTTTGACTCCACAACCTCCTCCGGAAGGCCATTCCATGCATCCACAACCCTCTCTGTGAAAAAATACTTCCTTAAATTACCTCTGAGCCGCCCCCCCTCTATCTTCAAATTGTGCCCTCTTGTTCTTGCACACCTCTTTTTTTGAAAGATGCTACCCTCTTGGACTTTGTTGATTCCCTTGAGGTACTTGAAAGTTTCTATCATGTCCCCCCTCTCCCTCCTTTCCTCGAGGCTATACATATTAAGCTAGTTAGTTTCAGTACGGTTTGTAATTGGTTCCAAATGGAGGGAAGGGCATATGCAATAGCACGTTTACCAAAGGAAGTCCGCGTCCTTGGTATGTCAAGCATAATAAAGTCAGATTTTCTTATCGAGTATGCACTATGTGAGATACTAATAAGGGAAGAGAGATAGCTTGGCAATTTCTGCAGGAGCAGTTTGAGTCCATAGCCCAGCATGGAGCAGGTGTCTAGTAGTGAGGGATGTCCAACCAACAGCTGCATATAAGTCACAGTGGTGCGAGCAGTGAGGGAGTTGGTAATGAACCGTGCAGCACAGTGATAAAGGATGTCCAGTTTACTTAGATTTGCAAGAGTGGTGGAGGAATAGATTACATCGCCATAGTCGAGTAGGGGAGAAAAGTGGCCTGTACAAGCTTGTTTCGAGTTTCAAGGGAAAAGGGCCTATTTCTGTAGAAGAAACCTAACCTTGCTTTTAACCTTCTAGAGACATCTTGATGTGGTCACTGAAAGATAATTTATTGTCGATCCAGATACCTAGATATTTAAATTTGGTTACAACTTCCAGAGGCTTGTTTAGCGTGGTGACAATGAAGTCTTGGGCAAGAGTATTGGGGGGCCTGAGACAGCACTTCTGAGAGAATATCATCGCTTTAGTCTTCTTGGCATTGAGCAGAAGCTTTGCCTTTATTAAATTATGCTCAAGTTGTGCGAAGTCCGGAAGCACTCCTTGACTTCAGATAGCGATGAGCCAGAAGTATACAACACAGTATCATCTGCAAAAAGTGCAGATTGGACGTAGATATGTTAGCATCTAAGTCACTGATGTACAGAGAAAACAAGATAGGGCCTAAGATGGATCCTTGGGGACTCCTCTTGCAACTGGCAAGACAAAAAAAACCTTCCGCCTTTACTTTTGGAATCTTCCAGTTAGGTAGCTAGAGAACCACTGGGTGGTATGGTATGTGGCACCCAACTTTGCAAGGCAATTGACTAATAGTTTGTGATCAACAGTATCAAAAGCTTTGCTGAGGTCCAAAGACTGCACCAGTCACCTTCTTAGCATCTATAGCAGAGATCCAATCATTGGTTACTTTTGCTAGTGCAGTGATTGTGCTATGATTAGCCCGGAAGCCAGATTGAGCTGGGTTAATGAGAGAAGGTTTCCAAGTGAGATTTTAACTGAATATGGATCAGTTTTTGAGAACTTTAGAAAGGATAGGCAATATGGAGATAGGCCTATAGTTGTTTACATCGCATGGGTCACCAGATTTAAATAGAGGAGGATATGTGCTGATTTCCAGCAGGACGGCACAGCAGCAGATGTAATGGAAAGATTGAAGATGTGGAGGTGGGGCAGTGAGATGGGCATAGCCTGACCTTAGGAAAAAGGGTTCCAAGCCATCGTCCCCTGCACTTTTTGGTGTCTAAGTTAAGAAGAGAATCTTCTACTTCTTTATAAGTTATCTCGGCAGTTGGAAGGGACTGGGTCCAGGACTAGATGTGGTGGGAGGGTATGCTGGCTCACGCAGCACCAGCATAAGTGTGACGTCAAAGCTAATCCAGCTGTGGCAAAGTGGGAGTTAAGTTCCTCCAGGATTAGGGACTTGTTTTCCACAATCTTGCCACTGCGACTATCTTTGTTGGGACAGAGGGGGCCATGGGCCGTCCTTCTGTAGCTTTGATAGTCTTCCATATTGTATGAGGGTTACCTTTAGCTTGTTCGAGAGTAGAAATATAATAGTTAGCTTTAGCAGAATGAAGTTTTTTCACACAGTTATTCCTGGCTGTTCTAAAGGCCTGTCAATCCGAAGATTCTTTGGAATGTCTAGCTTTAGCCCAGCGCTTATCTCGGGAAGCTATAAGGGCTGCCTTGAGATCCGAGGTGAACCAGGGATTGGAATTGTTCCGTACCCTTACTTTGATGAAAGGGGCATGCTTATTTATTATTGTAGTGAGTTTGTCATTAAGGATGCAAGCTGCCTTGTTGACATCTTTGGCTAGGTAAAGATCTTGCCATCTGATCATGCTCAGGTCAGATAGGAAGTTTACTGCACTGAATTTGCGAAAGGATCTTTTTGTTATAAAGATGGGTTGTGGCCGGGCCTTAATTTGAGATCTTATGCAAGCAACAATTCCATGATCGCTCATGTTGTTGTGAAACGCTGCCAAATGAGATATTTTATGTGGATGGGTGGTTAGTACCACATCTAGAATGGAACTGTTGGCAGTATTTAGAGTGTTGTTCCTAGTAGGTTCTCTGACTAATTGCCCAAGACCTAGCTCGTCACAAAGGGATTTGAGGCCATGTGATTTAGGTGACAGCCAGTCCATATTTAGATCTCCTAGAAATATTGTTTCAGTTTTTGCATCTCACGAACATGGATTTCAAAAGATTAAGGACTTCATCACCACCAGACGGGGGTCTGTAGCCACCTAGGATAGTGATACATTCCGAGGAGGGTAGATGAAGGCTCAGCGAAACTAACTCAAATTCCTTGGCTAGAGATTTGCAACTAATATTGGTGACCAAGTACTTAGATTTGGCATAGATAACCACACCCCCGCCTCTAGACTCTCTATCTGCTCTAAATAAATTGTAGCCCTGCAGTGATATTTGTTGATCAGTGTTCATCTTTTTTAACCATGACTCAGTAATTATGATAAGGTCTGGGTTAACGTGTGCAGCCCAGGCTTGCAGCTGTACAAGTTTTTTAGGCAGGCTTAAAATGTTTACCATCATCATTTTGAGACCTGTGGCCTCAGCAAAATCGATAGGTGAGGTAAGTTGTAGGGGAGGGCCAGGGTTGAGCTCCACATTTCCTGAGCAGAGAAGAAGCAGTAGTATAACTTTCTTTAAGGAGCTTACAAGAATGGAGACTGCTTTTTTATTTCTTCGGCAACCCATATAGTGCTGCGCCAGAGAAGGCGCCACTGTAATGACAGTTGATTGTGATCAATGTAAGTGCTTGGGTAGACATAGGTGAGGACAGTAGCAAAGGGGTTTAGGCTAACCGGGGAATAGGCTAAAGGGAGAGGAGAATGACAGAGTGTCTGCACGGTAGACTGTTATAACATTAGGTATTGATAAGGTACATTGGAGAACTGAATTGCATTGAGGTGCCAGGTTGCACTGTTGCTGAAAACTCTGCACCTTAGACAGCAATAAAACACAATAAGGAGAGCCATGGTCCCAGATTGAGTGGTCTCGTGATTTGTATTAGTGCAATATTTTCTAGGCAAGAAATTTGCCCACCTAGGTACCCATTTAAAACCTAGATGAGAAAATACAGCAGAAAGGGAACAAGGAGATCAGGAGCAGCTTAGTTAGTGGCCATCCACCTTCAGACTCAAGTCCCCTTGTAGCAGAACCGGGAAAGAAGTAGAATGATAATGCAGGCCATATTGCCCACGAAAGAATACGGTGATTTATGTAGAAGACCAAGAATCCCTCTAGTGGCAGGTCTGTATAACCTGCTAATGAAAAACTAGCCAAAAAAAAAAAAAGGTAGTTAGTGAAGGAAAGTAAGGACATTTTTCCCCTCATTTCCTTGATTATCAGGCTGTATTAGCTGTCTAGATTAAAATCATATATGTTTATTTTCTCTTTAGGGCATAAAAATAGACCAGGAAAGTGTATTTTTATTACTGGTTTTATGTCAGGAAAACCCCACTCTCCTGAGCATCAATAATCACCACCCACCTCTAGCTGCAGCATAAAAAGGCAAGGCAAGGCAAATTTTATTTAAGAAGACGCCCATCCCGGAAGCTCTGGGTGCCGTACATCAATCAAATAAAAACAACACAGCACAATAACAATCAATAAAATACACTGCTCCAAACAAGTTAAAACATAATTTGCTACACAATTTGCTTCATTCAGCTACATTTGAAATCTCTAAAACTAAAATAAACCTTAAAAAAATTAAACAATATAAACTATAAAACATAGTCCGGGAATGTCTGATCGTACATAAATGCCTTGAGTCTGGCCTTAAAAACCTCAACAGACGGGGCCTCCCTAACAACTAAAGGAAGCGAATTCCACAGGACGGGGGCGGCGACACTAAATGCTCTGTCGCCAGCAGTTCTTAGCCTCATCCTGGGAATCACAAGGAGGCCCCTAGTAGAGGAGCGTAGGGAACGGACCAAGACAGCAGGTATAAGAAGGTCACTCAGGTAGCCAGGGCCCAGACTACAAATGGTTGGCCAGCTCTTAGAAGAGAGCTGGAGCGATAGGAAATGAATTCGGGGCTTTTAAAATGCCAGCCACAAAACAGCAACACCCTCACCCCCAGGTTCTCACTTATTATTTTAAACCCTGAAACACACAAGGATAGAAACGGCATTTCTTCTGCAGTGCCCTGCAAACTTTTAACATGGAGCTGACCTATAGGTATTTTGTCAAGGAATAGCCTGCAGAGTATAAATGGCTCAAAAACTTTCGTTTTGTTAGGGGAAATCAAAATGCTTATTTTACAAGGTGCCCAACCAACTTTAAACATACAATTTATGCAAAGGGGACAGGACGTCTAGGGGATTTAGCAGTCCTGACATTCTTCATTCATTTTACACACTTAGAGAACAAAAAGGTGTTGCCCTTCTCTCTTTTATATTATTAACAAAATAAAACAGCTGAGCTGTACAGCCTGACTATGCGTCTGTACGTGCTATCAAGAAGCTTCCAGGCAGTGGCCAGAGAAAGCAGTTACAGCAACTGGGTGGGTGGGGGAGAAATAATGCTTCACAGAACACTCTGTGACACTCCTCCCCGCCCAAGAGGGAAACCATTTCTTTCCATTTCTTTGGTTGTCCTGAGACTTCATTATTACCGGGGGTTGGGGGTTGTGGAGCTCCGGCCTGCCCACACCTGGAGCTCCACCCCAGGGTCCCTTAGCACATCAAACATATATCATGAACTGATACTCAACAGAAATTTTACCCTGGGGCTTGTATCCTATACTATAGGGAAGCATTCTTAATGATACATTATACTGACAATCTCCGTCCTAGACAGTATAATCATTAAAGAATAATGCTGTTATTATTCTCTACAGTATATAAACAATGTGCACAGAAATTAAAACAAAACAAAGCTACATCAGGACAGGGATAGATTAAGAAAAAAGAAACGGCTGTAGGCGGCCAACCCCCCCAGTCGTTAGAGAAGTACTTCAGTAGGAAAGAAGAATGAATAAGTTTAACAATGTTCCTGCATATGTTGAAAGAAAACAAATTGAAATAAAAGGTATATACTTTTTTCAGAATTAATAGAACCATTCCACTAGCCCTATTTAGAATGTTATACATGCTCACTTTCTGTGCAGACTTTTCTTGACCCTGTTTTACCCATACCATACTTCAGTTGCAGAATTGTTTACACCTCACTGCTCCTTATCATATCTGTCTTATACTCACAGTTCTTCCCAACCTGGGTATCCTCAACTTTCCAAACACTCTGCATCTCAACATCCCATTTACTTTTCTCCCAGAAAAGGGTCATAGCTATGATACCAGGAATTCCTCAGGAGGTAGAAGAACCTGTGCTACCTTACCTAAAGAGTTTGGAACTCCCCATCCACTTACTTACTCTAAACTTAATTACATGACATCAGATCATATCAAATCAGGCAGCCGTACCCCAGATATGTATAATATTCTTATCTTTATGGTAGTTACCACCTACTGCCCGAGTTCCTTTGTGGAAACCTCCCCTTTCTCCAAGGGTACTACCTACTGTGGACTTTATCCTTCTGAAGTACGCCTCCCATATACTTCCTGGCATTTCTTTTCATTTAAATTATCCGGTCCTCTAAATATACTGCCACCTGATGATATATCCCCGGCCAATAATAATATGGGATAAGTTGTCCCAGAACTTCCCCATGATCTAAAGGCCTTACACTCATACAAACTGTATCCAGCAATTTTTTTCTATACTTAGTGGGCACTACCACCCTTGCATCTATCTGCTTGGTATGGGGGTTTGGTTGCATGTGATATAGTATGCCCTCCTTTACCTCATACCACCACAATCACGGTTTCCTCCCCCTCTATACCAACGCTTCCTGTTACTTGAACAGCATATTTGCTTAACTGATTAACCTCAGGATCTCCTACCTGTAATTTTTTCCAACTAACAGCAGATAAATCAACAATGCTTATATTTGAATCACTTGATACAGTGTTAGTCCCTTCAGCATCAAATGCCTCTTCAGTGTTGCTAGGAGACTTCACCCCAAAGTCTCTAACAGTCTCACATGGGGACTTACTCTCTGTCACCATTCCCTCCTCTCCAAGCCAGTGCATTCCATCAAATAATGGTAACACAGTGATCTCCATACCAGTACGCTCTACACCAGGAGTCATTGCTTCTGACCTCTCAGATCCTTCGAACAGATCCTCCGCCTCTTTCAACTGGATCCACACCTCCTGATATCTCCGTTCGGCATCTCTTCAACGGCTCTCTGCCTCCATCCACCAATCAAACATCTATTGGATCCGTTCCATCAGGTCCAACCTCTGATCTGGCAAGGCCTCACCGTCCCTCCACAGCCTTCTCTCTGTCGTCTCCATCACCACCAATCACAATCAGCATCCAAGGGAATATGTTGCATTTACTGCTATGGGCTGTCTGGCAACCCCAAGGATTGTGGACATCGCTGTACTGTCCTGCAACAGCCACTGTCCAGCAGGCCTTATATAGACCAATCAATCCCACCTGAGCTATCGAGATCCCACCACTGCCACCATATGTGATAGGGTGCAGGTGAGCAAGTGGACAGCACTGATAGTCTGACACATCAGCAATCATTAAAGTTCAAATTTATTTCTTTCTTCTTCCAAGCAGGACATGAATTACAGTGAACTGGTTCGACAGCAAATCAACATAACAAAATATGAATAAATTGGACAAAGTCCAACACGGTGGAGCATTTGGCAGAGCTCCCTGGAGTTCCTCTCCAGACCCAAAATCCTATCTGACTTGGGAGTCTCAGTTTACTCTTTAAATAGGGTTTGATCTCCTCCCATAATCTGAAACCCCTCCCAACAATTTAAAATAACACTTTTGTTTATCTCAATACTACAGTTGTTTTACTGCAATAACAAAGATTTTCATATCTGTTTTATAATAATCAACCTTACAATTCGCTATTTGTATTGTATCCCTCTGAAGAGTTTATAAAGTAAACTAAACTGTAAAAGTGGGCTGCATTAACAGATGCTCCGCCCAGTAAGACAGGAAGGAGGCTTCAATATGAGTATAAAATCAGCACACATTGAGCCACTCCCTCCCTATACAGTTTCACCTAATGATTAGTCTGTGTGTTTCTTCCACAGCATCAGACCACACCCTAAGCCAGCAAGCAGTGAAGGAAAGTAAGGACATTTTTCCCCTCATTTCCTTGATTATCAGGCTGTATTAGCTATCTAGATTAAAATCATATATGTTTATTTTCTCTTTAGGGCATAAAAATAGACCAGGAAAGTGTATTTTTATTACTGGTTTTATGTCAGGAAAACCCCACTCTCCTGTATACTCTCCTAAGCATCAATAATCACCACCCACCTCTAGCTGCAGCATAAAAAGCAGACTACAAATGGCCGGCCAGCTCTTAGAAGAGAGCTGGAGCAATAGGAAATGAATTCGGGGCTTTTAAAATGCCAGCCACAAAACAACAACCCTCGCCCCAGGTTCTCACTTATTATTTTAAACCCTGGAACACACAAGGACAGAAACAGGACATTTCTTCTGCAGTGCCCTGCAAACTTTAACATGGAGCTAACCTACAGGTATTTTGTCAAGGAATAGCCTGCGGAGTATAAATAGCTCAAAAACTTTCATTTTGTCAGGGGAAATCAAAACACTTATATTACAAGGTGCCCAACCAACTTTAAACATACAATTTATGCAAAGGGGACAGGACGTCTAGGGGATTTAGCAGTCCTGACATTCTTCATTCATTTTACACACTTAGAGAACAAAAAGGAGTTCCCCTTCTGTTTTTATATTACTAACAAATAAAACAGCTGAGCTATACAGCCTGACTATGCATCTGTATGCGCTATCAAGAAGCTTCCAGGCAGTAGCCAGAGAAAGCACTTACAGCAGCCGGTGGGGGGGGGGGGACCATGCTTCACAGAACACTCTGTGACACAACCCTGGTACACTCTGTTAATGTCCCTGTCAGTCACAACTCCCCTTTGCTTTCCAAGGAGGCATGACATCCTAACCTCCTCTCGGGGGAGGATTTATTATCCCAGTCTCAGTTCTCTCAGGCTCAAGGCCTGGCTCTTGAGAGTATGCAGGCCTCACTCTTGAGAGTATGCAGACCTGCATCTTTCACAAGGGGCCTTGGATGTTCTGAAGGTTTCTAGGAAGCCTTCCATCAGAAAGACTTATAATTCCAAGTGGAAGAGATTCAGCATTTGGTGCTCTCAGAGGAATGTGCAGCCAGATTCAA
Source organism: Neoceratodus forsteri (assembly GCA_016271365.2). Lineage (NCBI taxonomy): Eukaryota > Metazoa > Chordata > Ceratodontiformes > Ceratodontidae > Neoceratodus > Neoceratodus forsteri. The sequence goes on along the minus strand of CM057458.1, from coordinate 165,782,726 downwards.
CTGGTCTGTCTACGATTCTGGACTATTTGGTCCATTTACATGGTCTAGGCCTTAGATCTGCCACTCTTAAGGTTCACCTGGCAGCTGTGACTGCTTTTCTGTTTGCAGGGAAGGGATCTTCCCTAGCATCTCACCCTGTTTTTAGTAAGTTCTTCAAAGGTTTGGCACATCGTAACTCTACCTTTAAGGAACCTACTCCAGCATGGGATCTTAATATCTGCATTGCACAGCTTATGCAGCCCCCCTTTGAACCTATGTCTTTAGCTGAGCTAAAGTACTTGACTTGGAAAACTGTTTTCCTGGTGGCCATTACTTCTGCCAGGAGGATCAGTGAATAACAGGCCCTTTCCATAGAGCTTGACTTTATCACCTTTCACAGAGACAAGGTTGTGCTTAGGACAAATAGGGAAATTTCTTCCCAGAGTGGTTTCGGATTTTCACCTTAACCAGTCTGTCATTGCCAGTGTTTTTCACTGATCATTCTTCCTCAGGTGAGAGAAGGCTGCACAGTCTGGATGTAAAAAGGGCTTTTAAGTCATTTTATGGACCATACTCAGGCCCATAGAATCATAGAAAGGTACAAGCTTATAGGCCGGAGACCATTAATAGCTTGCCACGAAACTTTAGTGGAGGTACTCATATTTTTGTGCTCCTATATAGGAGTCTAATCTGTTTTTAAATGCATCCATTGTGGGGCTGAGTACCACAAATTCCGGCAGAGTTCCACCATTTTACAACCCTTTGCGTAAACCATCTGTGTCTTTTATTGGTCTTACTTATATCTCCTGACAATTTTAAATTATGACTGCGTGTATTTCATACACCTGTATAGTCTGTCAGGCCTATGGTTTCCCCATAAGTATCTATCTTTGGTGACTTTATACTCCAAACGTAAATCACCCCTTAGTTGCCTGTATTCCAAGGAAGTACATACCCAAATGTCTCAACCTCTCTCCATAATTCTTATGTCAGAGATGTGCAACTAATTTAGTTGCTCTTCGTTGTACACCCTCAATTAATAGCTTTTCTCTCTTGGTCCCTGGAGTGCAAAAGAGAGCACAGTACTCCAACTGTGCTCTGGCCAAGGCAGTATCACTTTGTGGGATCTACTCTTGATATTTCATTTAATCCATCCCAGGATCCTATTACTCTGCACTACCTTATTTCTAGTATTTATATCAAAAGCTAGCCTATTGTCCACTGTCATGCCCAGGTCCCGTTCATTTGTTGTGGTTTGTAGATGTTTACCATTAAACTGATGGTTGTTTCTCCCCAAGTGCATTACCTTACACTTGTCATAATTGAAGTGAAGTTTGTTATTTGCCCATGTTTCTATAAAGGACTGATTAAGTTGAAACCCATTTGCAGCTTTAATGTTATTTATAACTGCTCCCAATTTACTGTCATCAACATATTTTCTCATCAAGACACCCCCAGTTACCTTCATAGTTGCTACAACAAGGTTAAGCAGTGTTGGACCCAGGACAGAGCCCTGAGGAACGCCACTCGTAACCTGGGTCCAATCCGATGAATGCCCTCTTATGATGACATGCTGATATCTATTAGTCAACCAGGATCTTACCCATGCCACTATATTTGGGGATAACTGGATGGAAATCAGCTGCTTAATCAACACAGCGTGTGCCACTGAATCAAACGCCTTTGCGTAATCCAAGAAGATTACATCCACTGGCAACTCTCTGTCCAGTGCTGCACTTATAGGCTCACAAAAGCTCAGCAAATTTGTTAAACAAGATCTTCCACTAGTGAATCCATGCTGAGATAAATCAACATATCCCTTGCTCTTCATATGGTTAACCATAAAATCTTGAATTATACCTTCCAAGAGCTTACTCATGACTGATGTGAGGCTTATTGGTCTGTAATTTCCGACCTTCATCCTATCTCCTTTCTTATAAATAGGTGTAATATTAGCCTCTCTCCATTGTCTTAGAGTACTTCCATCTTGAAGGGATGCATTAAACAGTTGGGTAACTGGACCGACTACGTTATCCTTCAGTTCTTTTAGGAAGCCCGAGTTTATTCCATCAGGTCCTGCTGAAGTGTTATTTTTTAATTTGCTAAATTTATCCATGACTTCATTTTCTGTAATAATTCGGGGTACATCACAGCTTGAATGTGTGTTCCCAGTTGTGATATCATTGTTACTTTTGGGTTGATATATACTCTGAAAATATTGATTAAAGATGTTCACAATATCTTGCTCCTTGCTTACCAAACCCTGCTGAGTTTCCAGAGGCCCTATACTTACTTGTTTGCCTTTAAGTGATCCGATATAACTGTAAAATAATTTTTTATTATCCCTAACTTTAGTCGCCATATTCAATTCTGCCTTTTGTTTAGCTCTTCTTGTAAGCCTTTTTGTGCAGTTAGCCTCTTTTTTATATATGAGAGCCAACTCTCCCAGACTGGGTTACTTTTATACCTAGCGAACTTCCTCCTCCTTCTTCTTGTGATGCTGTATTTTTATGTTTCTACCCCACCAAGAGGGTATCCCTCCCTTAGCATTATATTTGTTAACCTTTGGGACCCACTGTTCTAATAGAGTATTTTAATCTGTTATCTATTTCGTCCAGATACTTTCCATTTGTAACCCCGCTAGACTCTGTTTCAAATTCCAGGTATTTAAATAAGATTTTATAGCATTATAATCTGCCTTTCTATAGTCTCTTAGTACAGTTTTCCCCCTGGGATGGATAACATTATGGTCAATACTTATAATCACTGTGTTATGATCCCTGTCCCCAACTGGATCCTTAACCTGAATAGTAACGTTGTGTTGTTCTATGTTAGTAAGCAACAGATCCAAGGTATTTCCACCTCTGGTTGAGTCTTTAATCAGTTGCTGTAATCCATTTTGTGAGCAATAGTCAATGAATTTGTAAACCAAACTGGATTTTCCCTGTAGTGAGTCCCAATCAATTGTTGGGAGGTTAAGATCCCCCATTAACATAAAATCCCCTTGGATTTCAAACTCATTTAGTGTAGCTAGAAACAAATCATTATCTTCACGATTCAAGTTGGGTGGCCTATATGCCATACCACTAGAGATGGCTTTATTAGCCGTGTGAATTTTAACCCAGAGTAGTTAGTTATTCTCTTTTAACTCATTTTCTACTGATATGGCATAGGCTTTAATTTCCTCTTTAACATATAATGCAATACCACCTCCTCTTTTACCTACTCTGTACTTATAGAAACAGTTGTAACCCTGAATTTCCACACCCCAGTCTCCATCCTGAAACCAGGTTTCAGATATTGCACATACATGAATCTGGTTCATTATCAAGAAGTTTTTTAGCGCGTCCATTTTGTTTTTAAGACTTCTTGCATTTGTTAGGAGGATCTTTAACTCTCCTTCCTTACTGTTATTCTTCTCTTTATTTCCACTATATATATATATTTCTTATTTATAATATTCTCTGAGTGGCATTTTACTACTGTTTCCCCCTGATATGGATCCCCCTGTCTCCTTACATCCTAGTTTAACAGCTTGGGTACATAAATGATTGTTCTCAGCTGTTTCTCACTTATGGAGAAGTGGGCAAGGGTAAACCTGTCACCAAAAGAACAATAGCCAGGTGGATTGTCTCTTGTATTCGGTTCTGTTACACAAAATTGGGCAAGGAGCCTTCCTCAGAACTGAGGGCTCACTCTACCAGGGGTGCAGCTGCCTCTGTGGCAGCAGCTAGAGACATTCCCTTATTAGAAATCCATAAAGCAGCCACCTGGAAAACTGTTAACACATTTACCAAGCATTACTGTCTGGATACTCAAGCCAGAAGTGATGCTAGGTTTGGCACAGCAGTACTGCAGAGCCTTTTTCCAAAGTAGATTATGTATATCTCTCCTCCAGGGGGTACTGCTTGGTAGTCTGCATATAGTCAGAATACAGCAAGACTTCATGTTTGAAGAAAAATTACTCACCATAGTAATTTTGTTTCTTCTAATGGAGTCTTGCTGTTCTGACCTCCTCCCTCCTCCAGAAGAACCTTACTTTTGAGTGTGTTGGAGTTGGCAGGCGAGGCTGCACCCCAGAGGTGTAGTTCTCTGTCTCATCCTGGGTGGGGATGAGTTTGTTGATATTATCATTATTGTTATTACCATTATATCACTATCTGTTTAGGGTTTTGTTCTTGGGTTCTCGACTTGAGTCTTTTGACCCAAGTGCTTGTTGGCCTGTAGTCTGTTTTTACAGAACTAGGCTAGTTAGTATTAGTGCTCGTAAGAATCTGACGGTTACAAGAAAATGTACCAGGGACAGACGTTTGAAAACCGAGCTCGAGCTCAACATTCTATGCTACTGCATAGAGTTAACCCTTTCCTCTCTAGGGCAGTTCAAGTGCTTGGGCTAACTGCATATAGTCAGAATACAGCAAGATTCCATTAGAAGAAACGAGATTACTACAGTGAGTAATTTTTTTCTTCAGTGCCACCAAGAGTTATTCCTGTGAGAGTTTCTGATGTGCGTATCCTTTGCAATAGCGGTTCCATAAACAGTGCGAACAGCAGCGGGGATAAAGGACAGCCCTGTCGGGTGCCCTATATATAGAGGAAAATATGGAGAGTGGTGCCCACTAAACTTCACACATGCTCTTGTGGTCAAGTAGATGTTCCTAATAACTTGAATGAAAGACCCTTGGTATCCCCCATTTTCCCCATTGCAGCATACAAGAAGAGCCAGGAGATCTAGTCAAAGGCCTTTTCGGCATCTAAGCTTATCAAGGTCAAGGGTTGTCTCGAGGTCTCCATCGCATGTATAATGTGCAGAGTGCGCTTAATGTTATCATTCGTAGTGCAGGTACGTACAAAACCAGTTTGGTCTATTCCAATTAATTGCGGTAGGAACGTATCTATTCTATGCTCATAAACAGTTTGTAGTCAGTGTTTAGAACCAAAATTGGTCGGTATGAGCTGCACAGCTGAGTTTTTTTTTACTGGGTTTTGCTGTAACTGAAATAGCAGCATATGATCACGTCAGAAGAGGTGGGTCTCCCTCCGAGACTGTGCCAAACGTAGACAGCAGGCCGGGCAGTACTTGATCTTTGGTGGTTTTATAAAACTCCATGCCATAATTGTCCAGTCCAGGCGCCTTCAGAGTTTTTGCCCTGAAAATGGCAGCATCCAACGCCACCTCTGTTGTTGGTTGCAGTAATTGTTGTCCCTGCTCCTGTGTCGGACTCGGCAGAGCAAGGGAGCGCAGGTAATCTGCAATCTCTGGGACTGGGACTGTGTTCTCAGGGGTGTAAAGCGTGGAGTAATAGGAGGTGAACCCTTCAGCAAAGTTGTGTAGTTTTGTTAGCGGTATTCTGTCTAGTGGGTGTTTTATTGAAGTAATTGTGAAACTCTCTTTCTTTTTGCGTATCTGATACGCTAGCAGTCATGTAGCCCGTGGCCCTACCTCATAGTATCTCTACCTTAAAAATGTGAGTGCAATTTCGGTCTGTTGTTTACACATGTGATCCAGCTCAACTTAAGTCTGCTGTAGCTGCTGCAAGACTGAATTGCCCCCCCTGTTTACAGGTTCTGTGTGTTAACAACTGACCCACACCCTACTGCGTACCAGACAGTTGTTCCGCGCACTAAAGAGTATGGTCAACTTGTCCAAGTCAGTCTTGACCCCCTGTCAGCATTTCCAGTACATTGGGGCTATCTTGGACATGGCTCGGGGAGCGGCCTTCCTTCCCCAGGACAGTGCTGAACGCCTGATAGCTCAGGCCTGGCAGCTCCACAGCAGCTGGGACACTCTATCCAGGGAATTTCTGTGCCTATTGGGCTTGATGGTGGTAGCCATCATCACGGTGCCCTTGGTAAGACTGCACATGTGAATTCCTCAGTGGACCGCAAGAATCCAATGGGATCAACATACTGGTGACTTAGAACAGAGAGTACTAATCTCTATGCCAGTAAAGAGGGTACTTCAGTGGTGGATGGAACCTAGCAATTTGCTCAAAGGGGTTCCCTTCCTGATCCCTTACAGTCATCAGATCTTCACCACAGACTCATCAGGGATAGACTGGGGGGCACATCTGTGTCCGCACCAGACTCAAGGCACCTGAACTGCTGTGGAGAGTTCCCTCCACATAAATGTCCTTGAGTTGAGGGCAGTCCTGTACAGCCTTCTAGCCTCCCAGAGTTACTGTCCCCGGGACTTCTGCTGGTGCAGATTGACAACATCAGTGTAGTCCACTACATAAACAAGCAAGAGTTGACCCATTTGTACCCCATGTGCAGGGAAGCAATGAAGGTCTGGTATTGGGCCCTGGACTGTGGTCAAGAACTGTCAGCAGTACACATCTGAGGCACCCAACATGTCTTGGCAGACAGTCTGTTGGTTGCAGTCCAAAATACATGAGTGGGAGTTGCTGGCTTCAGTGGTAGAAGACCTATTTGACAGGTGGGTCATCCAGGGCTGGATCTTTTTGCATCCCCACACAACACAAAACTGCCACTTTTCTGCTCACTTGATCCAGGGCCTGGAGTTTTCTGATGAAACGCTTTGTCCCTCTCCTGAAAAGGGAGGTTTCTCTACACCTTTTCTCCCTTCCCTCTAATTCAGAGGGTGCTAATTAAGCTTCAGATGGAAGGAGCTCCCTTCTGGCCTCGTCAGATCTGGTTCACCTTATTGCAGCAGTCGGCGGTGGAACCTCCAGTACCCCTCCTCCTGGGCAAAGGCTTGCTTGCTGTCATAAGCACAGGGCACCCTGGTCCATCCAGACCTCAGGTCACTCCCAACTTCTTTCATGGCTCCTGCCTCCTGAAAACATAGCCATTGCTAGATTTGGGGTGTCCTAAAACATGGCTGATATCCTGGTGGCTGCCAGAAAACCTTCCACCAGGGCCATCTATTCCATGACCTTTGACTCGGTGCCCCACAAAAGGTTGATCAGGAAGTTGGTGGATCTCAGGGTTGGGGAAAAGATGGCCAGATAGGTGGAAAACTGACTGAGGGACAGGACCCAGAGGGTGGTTGTGGGGGGGGGGGAAGAGTTATCTGGCACCAGAGAAGTAACTAGTGGTGTCTCGCAGAGCTTGATGCTGGGGCCCGTGTTGTTCAAAGTCTTCATCAGTGACATTGGGGATGGCATTAAGGACAAAATGTACATATTTGCGGATGACACCAAGCTCTGTGGGAGAGAGGACACAGCTGAAGGGATACAGGACCTACAGGAAGATCTGGAAAAGCTGGGGAGGTGGTCCAGGATCTGGCAGCTTGGCTTCAATGCCAGGAAATGCAAACTTATGCATATTGGAGCCAAGGATCCCAGGACAGTACTACCTGGGTGGAGTCCGAGTATCTGCATCAGAGGAGAAAAAGGACCTGGGAGTTATGATCAGTAGTGACCTGAAGCACTCCACGCAGTGCAAGAAAGCAGCAGCAAAAGCAAACAAGATGCTGGGATGCATATCTAGGGGGATCAGTAGTAGGAGAGAGGAGGTTATACTGCCCTTGTACAGGTCACTGGTAAGGCCACATCTAGAGTATGGAGTTCAGTACTGGTGCCCACACCTCAAAAAGGACATTAACCTGCTGGAGAAGGTCCAGAGGAGGTCTACAAAGGTGATTGCCGATCAGCAGCATAAAGCATACGAGGAGAGGTTGAGGGCACTGAACATGTACTCCCTGGAAGACAGGAGAGAGAGGGGACATGATTGGGACCTTCAGGTATTTGAAAGAGATAAATAAGGTTGAGAAGGAGAGTCTCTTTAAGCTGAGTGGCAACCATATCACAAGGGGGCACAGTCTTATGCTGGAGGGTGGGAGGTTTAGGAGGGAGGTCAGGAAGCACTTCTTTACAGAAAGGGTGGTGGACACTTGGAATGTGCTGCCAGAAGAGGTCATCTCGTTGAAGACAGTGTACAGCTATAAGAGAGGCTGGAATAGGCATAGAGGGAAGTTAAAGATTGTGGGGAGGGAGGGCAGGGACATTAGCTCAAGCTGTGGACCCTGCAATACGAGCAGACTTGATAGACCAAATGGCCTTCTTCAGCTGGATTCTTTGTATGTTCGTATGAAGTGGAAGCGCTTTGCTCTGTGGGCTGCTTTCCATCACCTAGAGCCCTTCATTTGTCCAGTGAATCAGATTCTGGAGTATTTGCTGTGCCTCTGAGATTCAGGTCTGCAGTATTCCTCCAGTAAGGTGCACCTGGCCGCTATCTCAGCCTTCCATGTGCCTGTTGATGGCCGTATGGTGGCACAACTGGAGGTGTCCCATACATTTTTGAGAGGCATTTTTCATCTGAAGCCTCCCATTCACAATCCAGACCCACCTTGGGACTTAAATTTCATGTTAAAGAAACTTACATTGGTTCCCTTTGTGCCAGCCACAACATGCAAGCTACATTTTCTGTCGTGGAACGCATTATTTTTCGTTGCTATTACTTCTGCTCAGAGGTTTTCTGAGTTTCAGGCTCTGTTGTGTGAGTCTCCTTATTTGGGTTTCTACAGACAAGGGTGTTTTTGTGTACCAGTCCTAAGTTTTTACCAGAGGCGGTGTCTGAGTTTACCCTGAATCAAGCCATCCACTTACCTGTGTATTACCCAGAGCATGCTAGTCCAGGGGAAGCATTGCTCCATACTTTAGATGTACATAGACTACTCAGATATCATGGATATCAGGGGATCCTGAGCCCTGATCGGGCAAGTGCACCCCTCCCCCGACTTGAACCATGCTTTCGGTTCGAACGCTCCCTCCAACAAGCCCCACTCTGAAGGGGATCCTGAGCCCTGATCGGGCAAGTGCACCCCCGACTCGAACTGTGCTCGGTTCAAACCCTGCTCTGAAGAGGATCCTGAGCCCTGATCGGGCAAGTGCACCCCGACTTGAACCATGCTTTCAGTTTGAATGCTGCCACCCATAAGCCCACTCTGAAGGGGATCCTGAGCCCTGATTGGGCAAGTGCACCGCCCCAACTTGACTGTGCTTTGTCTGAATGCTGCCGCCCGCAAGCCCTGCTCTGAAGGTACCAGGAGAAGCTACAATCCTTTGTTTGCCTCTTGGAGCCACAGCTTCATAGTTGCTCATGCTGATAAGCTCCTGAGTGCGCTCGCTCTGCTTGCAAAAATTTTCAAACTGTTGAATTCAGATATTTTTTACTGTATTTACTAGAAAGTAATGCATATTTTTAACAGTTTAATTATTGCCTGCATTCTGTAGACTACTCAGAATCTATTTGAATGTGTTTTTCCTCTCTAAGTTATCTGGTCCCAATCTGATTTACTGCTTAAACTGTAGTGCAGTGATTTCTGCTAGGGTCCCAGCCCCTGTCTAATTGTAGCCAGACTCCTTCAACCCGTAGCAGCCAGCGGCTTTGACCCTGTCTGTTCCACCCCCCTGTTTTACCTCTGCCACTCCTTCTGCCTTTGTCCTTCTTTACTCTCCACCCTCTAGTTTCCCCTATTTAATCCCTGCCTTTTCTCTCTCTGTCCTTAGGGTATCCTGAGCCCTGATCAGGCAAGTTCACCCCCCCCCAGACTGAAACCATGCTTTCAGTTCGAACGCTGCCGCCCACAAGTCCCACTCTGAATGTACCAGGAGAAGCTACAATCCTTTGTTTAACTCTTGGCACCACAGCTTCATAGTGGCTCACGCTGCTAAACTCCTGAGTGCACTCGCTCTGCTTGCAAAAATTTTCGGCCTTCCACCTTCCCCGGCCTTAATTAAATCCACTTGCGCTCCTCCCACACAAGCTCCTTCCTGTTGACCACAGCCCAACTGCAGTTCGAGCTCCTGACCCCTCCCCTCATCCCTCCTCTTTTTATGCTGCCCTCTTACTTTTCTACAGCCACATTGATTAAAACACTTTCTCATTACACTCCACTGATTGGGTGGCTGAACATACTTCGAGTACATCTGCCTCGGTGGCTACAGAACACGTCCTGATCAGGCACAGCTGCCAGGGTCCCGAGGCTCAACTTCCACGCCGCTGCCCACTCAGAGGATCTCACAGCTGGCTCTTCCACCTTCCACTGGAGCGGCCCTTCGCCTTAGTGGCTACAGAACACTTCTTGATCGGGTGCAGTTGCCAGGGTCCCGCGGTTCCACTTCCTCTCCGCTGCCCACTCAGAGGATCCCCTGCCGGTTCTTCCATCTGCCGCTGGAACAGCCCTTCACCTCGGTGTTCCCCACCCGCCCTACTTGGGCAATTACTTATATAGCCACTAGCTGGCATGTGGCAAGCTTCTTTAACCATCTCCTTACTTCTCCATTAGCACATTATATTTACTAGCCACAAGAGGGCGTATTAACTTGAACTTTCTAACTTAGGCTCCTCACACCCTCCCTACAGATAATCTATTATTCAAACAACATGAAGTTTTGCTGTATTCTGACTGTTGCAGTTAGGTCCTGCCTTTCAACTGCCCTGGAGAACAAAGAGTTAACTTTCCATGGCCAGCATGAACGTTCAGCGCGAGCTCGGTTGAAGCCCCTGTCTGCTGTTGTTTAAACTCCAACTGTTAGATTCTTTACTCCACCTCACTGAACAGTCGCTCCAGAGATTTCTCCTTTGCTCGGTTCAAAAAAGTCGGTTAAAGTGTCGTTTTTTCGCTCGGTTTCTACCGAATTTCTGCTACTGAATCTGTCGGTTTAACTGTCTGTGGTACCGTGAGTACTAGATAGGTTTTACATTTAGTTTCTGTGTGGAACTTGTAAATTTGGGATCGGTTCGGTTTGAACCGATCAGATTGGTCTTAAAAGGTTTTGAATTTATTAGAGTGTAGTAACCGGTCCGTATCAGTTCTAAAAAAAACAGATTTAATTACATTTTTTTCGAAGACCCGTAACACGGTCAAGAATGGATAGGGGTGTCTTGCCTGATGGATTGCCGAAAAAAGGGTAAGTTTTGGATAGGATTGGCCATGTATGTCTGAGAAACCCAAGAAAAAAACCGGGCCCACTGGGTTTCAACACTGCAGTGTGTGTGTGGGGAAGTCTTTGCTAAGGCTGATCCCCACACCGCCTGTGTTTATTGTCTGGGGTTTGACCACCTCGATTCAGACTGCCAAATTTGTAAAAGTTTTCCCAAAGCTACCCTGGATAAGAGAGTAGGTAGACTGAGGGAAAGGGAGGCCGAGAAGTCCGCTGACCCGGATGGCCAGCCCGGTTCGGTTCCGACTGAACCAGAAGAGTGCCCTCTGACCAGGGTGAAACTTCTTGAGCAAAGGAGAGCCGATTCTGAGGTCGATTCGGTTAAAGAAAGAGAAAAATCATCCGGTTCGGATCCACAAATTCTTTCTCTGACCGCTGATGAAATAGCCAAAGCGATAAGGATAGTTCAGTCGCTAACTTCGGTTCCGGCTGAACCGGCACCATCTGGCAGGGGCTCGGTTTGGTCGGTTCCCCTGGTTCCGGATTATACTTTAGAAGAATTTTATGAACCGGAGGAGGAGGAGGAGAGTATGAGGATGATGATGATGGTGATTATGAAAGTCTGGATGTGCCTATTGACCCGGACATCTCCCCAGACAGACCTTCAGGTGTTTCTCCTCGAGGCTTTCTGAGTCCCTTCCCACTTTATGTTTTACAAGAAAGTGGCTGAAACCCTCCAGCTTCCAATGGAAGAAACAGTAGAGGATCAGGAGGAGCCTGATTTTGTTGAAATGATGGACATCCCAGAGTCCAGGAGACTGTCTATTCCCCTCCATAAATCTTTTGGGAAACAGACATTTAAAATTCTAAAGACTCCTAACTCCATACCTCCTGTGGACAGACGAATGGACAAGAGGTATACCCTTTCAGGCTCGGACACGGAGTTCCTTTCTCAGCAGTGCAGCCATGTTGGGGTAGTGCAGGCTGCTGCCTGTGATAAGGCAAATATTCCCTTGGCATCACACCCCGCAGATAAGGACTCCAGGAGGACTGATGCCATGGCAAAGAAGCAGTACATGGCAGCATCTTTGGGACTCAGGCAGGCTAACTATATGGCCTACACAGCTAGATACCAGAAGTCCAGGTGGGACACTGTGCTGGCTCTGGCTAAACAGGCCCTGACCAGCTTGCCAGGAGCTGGAGCAGGTGGCTGCGGATGGGATTGAGGCATCCAAGGTGCAATTTCATGCTGCTGTGGACTCCAATGATGTTTCATCTAGAGTCATGGCTACATCTGCGGCCCTTGGAGGATGGCTTGGCTCAGATGTACTAGCCTATCACAGGATACCCAGGCTAAGGCCATGGATTTCCCTGTCATTGGTAATTCTCTGTTTGGGGAGCAGACAAGAGAATTACATGAAAAAGATGGACGAGTACAGGACCACCTACAGGAGTGCTCAGGCCAAAGAAAGGCAAGCCACTCCTCAGAGACAGCACTCCAGGGGCAGGGGCAGGCCCTTTCAAAGGCCTTTTTACCAAGCCCAGGCCTCCTCTTCTGCTTATGCTCAGAGGGGGTTCTTCAGAGGGAGAGGCAGACGGGGAATGAGCAGGCCTGCTTCCACCCCTCAGCCTAAAGCCCCAGCCAAGCAAACACCCTGATGGGTCTGCCTGGGCCGATTCTCCAATACCTGTAGGGGGCAGGCTGGCTTACTTTATCCAGGACTGGAAGTCTCTGACATCAGACAAGTGGGTCCTGGAAGTAGTAAGCCAGGGACTGGTTCTCAGCTTCAAAAAATTTCCAAGATGAGAACCAGATCCTTTCCACCTGCAAATCCATCAGAGACCCTTGCCCTAGAGGCAGAGGTTTCTTCGCTCCTGGCTCTCAGAGCCATCGAAAGGGTTCCTACCCTACACAAGGGCAAAGGATTGTACTCCAGGTACTTCCTAACCCCCCAAAAAACAGGAGAATGGTGGCCCATCCTGGATCTAAGATATCTGAACAAGCACCTTTTAAAACCAAAGTTCAAAATGGTGACTCTGGGAATAATTCTGCCCTCTCTAAGGCCAGGGGACTGGCTAGCCTCCCTGGACCTCAAAGGTGCCTATTTTCACATCCCCATCAGGTGCTCCCACAGAAAGTACCTCAGGTTCGAGTTGCCCTCGGGCCACTATCAATTCAGAGCAATGCCCTTTGGCCTAACATCATCCCCAAGGGTGTTCACAAAGTGCCTGGCAGTAGTGGTTGCTTTCCTAAGGAGAAAAAAGATCTCCATCTTTCCATACTTGGACGACTGGCTCATAGTGGGTCAGTCTCCAGACCAAGTCAAGTCACATCTGCAAATAACTCAGCAAGTGCTCACTTCCTTAGGATTCCTCCTCAACCTTCCAAAGTCAGTTGTCGAACCAGTACAGCTCCTCACCTTCATAGGGGCGGAGCTGGATACAATTAGGGCAAGAGCCTTCCTTCCCCTGGACAGGGCAAGGACCCTTATGGAACTGGCCTCTTCATTCACCCTTCAGGTGTCTCGACCAGCAAGGCATTTCCTGCAGCTCTTGGGCCACATGGCAGCCTCTACAGCAGTGGTCCAGGGAGCAAGATTTCAGATGAGGGACATTCAGTTCCACTTAAGAGCCTTCTGGTCCCAAAGAAAGGATTCCCTTACCAAACTGGTCCCAGTGACTCAAACCCTGATCCAGGCTTTGCAGTGGTGGCAGGATCAGGACAACTTGAGACAAGGAGTTCCTTTTGTCACTCAGTCTCATTCAGTGATACTCACCACAGATGCCTCCCTGCTGGGCTGGGGAGCCCACCTGGGGGATCTTACCACCCAAGGGCTGTGGTCACCTCAAGAATCTCTGCTTCACATCAGTCTTTTGGAACTCAGAGCAGTGTTTCTAGCAGTGCAAGGCTTTTCCAAATCTGTACAGAACAAGGTGGTCCAGATCAGAACAGGCAATACCACCACAATGTGGTACATCAGCAAGCAAGGAGGCACTCGGTCTATGGCCTTGTGCACAGAAGCAATGAAGTTGTGGTCCCTGGCCTATTCCCTGCAAACCTCTCTGATAGCAGTTCACCTCCCAGGGAAGGACAGTGTCCTAGCAGATGCTCTCAGCAGGATATCCCAGGACCATCACGAATGGACCCTAGATCCCCTAGTTTTGAAAGTGATTTTTTCGAGATGGGGCACTCCACAGTTAGATCTTTTTGCAGCCCCAGACAATCACCAACTTCCTCTCTTTTGTTGCAGACCCCCAGTCTTGGGCTCAGTCCCCCTGGATGCTCTGATTCTGAATTGGGAAGGGAAATTTCTGTATGCCTTTCCCCCTTTCCCTCTCCTGTTCAAAGTGTTAGTCAAGATCAGGTCTCAACCATGCAAACTGATTCTGATTGCTCCGGACTGGGCCAGACAGCCCTGGTACCCACTGTTGCTGTCCTTAGCAGTCCACCTTCCCCTGTCTCTTCCCAGGAATTACAACCTGTTGACATCCTCTCAGGGGAGGATTTAGTATCCGAACCTCAAATCTCTCAATCTCAAGGCATGGCTCTTGAAGAGTTAGTTTGCTGATCTGCACCTTTCTCAAGGGGTTCTGGATATCCTTAAGGCTTCTCGAAAGCCTTCCACCAGAAAGACTTACAACTCCAAATGGAAAAGGTTCACTATTTGGTGCTCTAATAAGCATATTTCTCCAGAATCTGCTGGGTTGCCTACATTCCTGGACTATATGGTTCATCCTAATGGTTTTGGGACTTAGGCCAGCTACATAAAGTGCATCTGGCAGCTGTTTCTGCCTTCTTGTCAGTAGGCAAGCCCTCTCCTCTGTCAGCCCATCCTGTGTTTTGTAAGTTCTTCAAGGGATTGCTGCACACCAGTCCCCCCTGTAGGGACCCTGCTCCTGCTTGGGACCTTAATGTTTGCATTGCTCAGCTTATGCAACCACCCTTTGAGCCTTTGTCCTCTGCAGAGCTTAAGTACTGTACTTGACTTGGAAAACTGTGTTTTTGGTAGCCATTGCCTCTGCCAGGCGTATCGGTGAATTGCAAGCCCTGTCAGTGGAGCCTGATTTCATCTCTTTCCATAGAGATAAAGTGGTCCTAAGAACTAACAGGAAGTTTTGCCTAAGGTGGTTTCGGTTCCACCTTAATCAGTCTGTGTCTCTCCCTGTTTTCTTCACTGACCATTCCTCCTCTGGAGAGAGAGGCTGCACAGCTGGATGTTAAGAGGGCCCTCAGCTACTACATAGACGCACCAAGGGTCACAGGTTTGAGTCCCTCAGTTGTTCCTCACATATGGAGAGGTCGGTGAGGGCAAACCTGCTACTAAGAGATCTATTGCCAGGTGGATTGTCTCTTGTATACAATTCTGCTATGAAAGCTGGGTAGAACCCCACCCTCAGGCCTGAGGGCTCACTCTACTAGAGGTACAGCTGCTTCCCTGGCTGCTGCCAGGGATATTCCTATCTTAGAAATTCGTCAAGCAGCCACTTGGAAAACAGTCCATACATTCACCAAGCTTTACTCTCTGGATATCCAGGCTAGGAGTGATGCTCGGTTTGGCACAGCAGTACTTCAGAACCTATTCCCAAAGTAGGTTCTGTCCCTCCTCCATGGAGGTACTGCTTGGTATTCTGCAATAGTCAGAATACAGCAAGACTTCATGTTGTTTGAAGAAAAAATTACTCACCTTAGTAATGTTGTTTCTTCTAATGGAGTCTTGCTGTATTCTGACCTCCCTCCCTGCCTCCCCTCTCAGAACCTGTTTTTTGGGATGTGGGTGGGCAGGAGCAGTGTTGGCACCCTAGAGCAGTGCTCCCATATCTACGGGGATTCCCATATTTTGCGGGGATTTATAGCGAAAAACGGGCTACGGGGAGGAAATCTGTATTTTCCTCAATCTGAGGGTTTGTTGCCAGTGCTACGGGGGACAGGCACACTAAAATTGGCCGTCTGAGACTCCGAGTCTCACAGAGAGCGAGAGTAGTCTCTGATTGGTGCCTCCCAACCTCTCACGCTGTGATCACGCGCCCCTGAGACTCCTGGGAGCTGCGTGATCATGTGCTGGGAGGCATCTGGTGATACGCTCAAATTTAAGAGCCACACGTGCCCCTCATGGCTCCAGGCTGGCTTGGACTGCCCAACAGTACCCCGATAGGCTAGCCACTGAGCCCCCCTACTATAAAACACAGCCGGTGACCGCGGGAAGTTTAAATTGGAGTCTGAGCTCAGAGCGGACAGCAGCGAGTCGAGTCGAGAGCGTAATCACGTAGATCATCCGGCACTCAGCAAAGGAGGAAATAGTTCACCCCACACCGTGGATCGATCCGAGAGAGTCACAGCGGGACCAGAACTGGTTATTTTGTTTACTTTCCAGCTGCAGGAGAGCAGTATTTGCCAGCGAGGTGGACACAGCGGAGCAGTCGGAACTGTTACTGAGGCAGGTAAAAGTTCATGTAACTGGTACATCTAAATCTAACATGCTGGAATGGTTAAGGATAAAAATACAATGTTACTGTCTTTGTCTTCTCAAAAATGTTTCTTATCTCGCAGTTATTACAAGATGCATGACCCTAGATCAGAACTTTGAAATCCAACTCCATGAAACCACAAAACAGAACAATGTTGTTAGTTAACTTTTTTTATTCTACCGGCTTTATCATGGTATATCCTGCATTTAAAACTATGCTATAAGGCTAAGCAAACAGTGCAGCTGAGTTTTGTATTTAAAAAAAATGATACTTGCTGTCTTCTTTCTGTGTACACGCTTTTTTCACATACAGTAGGTCCTTTAAAATAGGAAACCTAAGCAGACAGAATATGTGGTGTAGTGATTTTATTTACCATCCTAGTGATGCCAATAGCAATAATAAATTGGCGGGGGCATACAGGAAAACCTACAGGGATTTCATCAAGGTTTTACAGGGAAAATACAGGAAAAATGAGGGACTGCTACAGGAAAATGCTTGGGCTGATCTGGGAGCACTGCTAGAGGTGCCCCTTTTTCACCCTCCTTTACTTTGGGTGTGTGTTGTGTTTTGTTTTTTGGGTTTCCTGACTTGAGCCTTTGCTTTGAAACCAAAAAATCCTTTTTTTAATAAATTTAGTTGCCAGTTGGCTAGTGTGAGTTTTACAGTTTCCACACAGAACTTCTAGTGAGTATTGCTCGTAAAGATCTGACGGTTGGAGTTTAAACAGCAGCAGACAGGGACTACAACTGAGTTCGCGCGCTGAATGTGCCATGCTGGCCATGGAAAGTTAACTCTTTGTTCTCCGGGGCAGTTGAAAGGCAGGACCTAACTGCAATAGTCCGAATACAGCAAGACTCCATTAGAAGAAACAACATTACTAAGGTGAGTAATTTTTTCTTTTATCATACTTTTTAACTCAGGACGTTATTGCTCCTCCCGCCTATAGCCCTTTTCCTCTCTCCATTTCTCTCTGCCTACTGTGGCCCTACCAAGGCTCCACCCTCATCCATAGTAACTCCCTGATTGTCCAACTTTCTCTCCAATCGATATAGTCACCCACACCCATCTAGTGTGTCGAAGGAGACCCCTAATCGGCCACTACAAGTCTACCCTCTAGCCACCTGGGGCTGCCACCTAAACTATCTGCTTACGATGGCAACCTCCTGCCTCCCTCCCAGCCTACTCTTTCTTGCCGGACTGTTTGTGATTAGCAGGCAGCTAGGCGCTATGCGGCCTCCATCTCCCCTGCACCTTTAAGTAAACAACATCCACAGTGCCTACAGCACAGGAACCAGCATCAGGGGACACAGTATAGAATTAAAAACACCACAACGTCCAATCAAACTCGCTAACCCCACGATTGGCCGGTGAGACCCTGATGCGCCAACATGGCACCTCCATCTACTTTCATTTACGCTTCTTGATACTAACAAAAAGAAGCAGCTTAAATGCACCTGGCAGAAGCATGAGCATGCCATTTCATGTAAGCAGCTAAAGGATTACCTAAGGAGAATCATACTGCTGCT
Source organism: Neoceratodus forsteri (assembly GCA_016271365.2). Classification (NCBI taxonomy): domain Eukaryota; kingdom Metazoa; phylum Chordata; order Ceratodontiformes; family Ceratodontidae; genus Neoceratodus; species Neoceratodus forsteri. Next base: position 165,764,902 of record CM057458.1, on the reverse strand, counting down.
ACTAACGATTTCTGGCAATATCCACTCCAATCCTGGTCCTTCTCCACAATCACGCGATGAACTCACAAAGCATGGGGTGATCTCTCTTGCCACCATCAACATCTCTAGCTTGCTGGCTAAACTGGACAATCTACTTGCATGGGTTGCACAACATAACCCGGACATTCTCTCTATCGTTGAGACGTGGCTCTCCCCGAAAATAATGGATGCCTCCATTACCCTCCCAGGTTACACAGTCTTCAGACAAGACAGGCTAAAAAAGAGAGAAGGCAGATGTGCAGTATATGTAAAGGACGCCATCGTGACGCATGCGCTGCGTGTACCAAAGATTGAAAATAATATCCAGATGTTACCCATCAGGGTCCTGCTGGGGGCTCACAACAAATCTATTTCTGTAGTATCGATATACATACCACCTAAACACAATGTTTCGGGGCTACTCTCTGTCCTGGACAGTATCCGACACTGGAGCTCAGACTCTGAAACCATCTTGATGGGAGATTTCAACGCAAACTGGATGTCCCCCCGACTCAATCAGCTACAGGGATGCTATTTCAGCTGAACACTTCATGGAGCTTGTTCACTCACCTACCCGTACAAACTACAGGACAGGGACCAGCACATTACTGGACTGGGTCCTCTCCAATAAACCTGAATGAATTACCAACATAGCTTTCCTACCCGACACTATCAGTGACCACTCCCCTATTGTTTTCAATTGATCTAACAAGTTCACTAAACCACCTGCTCGTACAATAACCTGTAGGTCACTCCTCAGTGGGCACCTGGAACCACTTAAACACCAGCTATGCACACTTGACTGGTCTCCGATCGATGAGGCCAATAATGTAAACACTGCACTTTATTATTTTATCCACCACTTCAATGTGGCCTGTGACCTACATGCCCCTATAAAAACTTGGAAAGTTAATGGTGCCTGCAACCCCTGGATCACCCCATACCTACTGGAGCGAATGAAAATTAGGGACCACCTTTGGCATCGAGCGCAGGCTACTGGAAGGCAAGGGGATATACAGTCCTTCAGGCAAGCTAGGAATGCACATGTTTGATCCATGATAAAAAGAATCAGTTCTACAAGGATGAGCTCACCAACACATGGAAAGATGTCCAGAAGTGCTGGCACGTTAAATAAGTGACAGGCAAGGACCATAAACAACCCCCAGCTATGCTTAATATTGAAGGAACGCCTACCCTGACCCAATAACCATTGCCAATACCTTTAATACAGCTTTTACCGACCTCAGTGGTGTCTTACCTCCGGATTTCTTCAAAGACATATCTACTCCTGAAAGTGTCACCAGCACAGACCAACCGCAGCCATACACACACACTTCTACTTTAAAACAGTTACTGTCAGCAAAGCTAGGAAATACCTCCTAAAAGTCCTGGGAAAATCCCAGTGCAGTGGGGATACTGGGGACTTAAAACTTGTAGCTTTAACCTTGGAAGGAATCCTACTCCCACTTACCAAAATTATTAATATCTCCGTGAGTCTTTCCCAATTCCCTGATAAGTGGAAATCTGCCCTAGTGACTCCTGTCCACAAAAGCGGTGATAGAGCACACCACGGGAATTACAGACCAATCTCCATCCTTCCGCCACTCTCAGAAAGCCCTCAGATGGGTTGTTGCAGACCAACTTGTTGACTACCTCGAAAAATACCAGCTGCAGTGACCCCAACAACACAGTTTCAGAAAGGGACACAGCACCACCACGGCACTCTCAGAATTAACAGCCTTCATACATGAATCACTGGACCATGGCTGTCTCATAGGCGCAGCATTCCTAGATCCCTCCACGGCCTTTGATATGGTAAACCACGCACTTATGCTCATCCAGTTGTCAAAAATAGGCCTTTCCTTGGCTTGGTTTAAAAGCCACCTTATCAACGGTTCACAACAGGAGAAGATCAACAGCCACCTCTGAGACAAGCATGCAGTCCTGTCGGGAGTCCCGCAAGGATCCATTCTGGGTCTCCTTCTGTTCAGCATCTTCATGAACAACTTACAGCTCCTGTCATGACCACATGCTACTGTACGCTGATGATGCAGGAATCTTCACATGCAGCCATGATCCTAAACTTCTGGAGAGCCAACTTCAGCTAAGCTTTGGGCACTCCAAAGATTGGTTCCGCAAACACAAACTTATACTTAACCACAAAAAGACCAAGGTAATGCTCTTCAGTGGCCAGCATAAGAAACACAGGCTGCACCCTATAACAATCCACAACTCTGCTGGAACCCCTCTGGAACAAGTTCACAGCTTCAAATATCTTGAGATTACCCTGGACAGTGCCCTCTCCTTCTCCCATCATATTGATTATGTTGCCAAAGCCATCAACATTTCGCATTGGGCTCTTGCACAGGCACAAATAGAGTCTTACTCCAGAAGCACTAAAACTTACAATCCATACAGTAATCGATTACGGGCTCACAGTTTATGGCTCCACTACTGAAACATCACTATGAAGAATCTCCACAACCCCTGAACAAGGCCTGCCGGCTCCTCACAGGTGATGATCAACACACGCATACCTGCGTCCTCTACACTAATACCTGTTGGCTCCAGCTAAAAGATAGAATCAAATTCCAAACATGTCTCCTAGCCAAGAAAGTTAGCCTGGGACTTGCACCCCCTAGGGTACAAAACATCCTTACCCGCTTTGGGAAACTCAGCCGCACTAGGGGCTCTACCACCCAGATTTTCCAGGTCCCGCGTTGCCGTTCTACCCAAGGTCATGGATCCTTTGCCTACTGAGCCCCAGCCTGGCTAAACTCCATCCCAGGAGATATCTCCTCAATCCCCAAGCTTGGCTCCTTTATGCATCAACTCCGGCAGCACCTTATCCTGCATAAGATGTGTGATTGCTTCCACTGAGCCATGTATGATATCCTCCACTATGTACCATCCCATATGCCCAAAGTTCTCTACAAATCCCGACCCCGAAAGTGTTCCGCACTTTCATCTACCGCTGTCTTAGCACTGCATGCCCCGATCCTTTCTCCTTGCCCATCCCCTTTCCCAGCTTATCCACCCCCTTTTCCACCAACCCACCCTGTACCCATACCTGGTCTGCATATCATCACCTCCTACCATATCTACCACACCCTCTCCCACCTCCTGACAAGGCCCGCTGGCTGCTTCTACCTTTCCTTAACCAATCCTTGCCTGCCCTGCTTCCCTCCGTCCCTCACGTCCTTACTCTCCCCCTCCACTTGTCTCGTACCTGACAATGCCTCCTGGCTGATTCCCTGACTTGTCTTGATTATTTTAAGTTGTACTCGTAAGTATACTGCCTGGCATACATTGTACAATGCCAGTCTTGCCAACTGTCTGTGCTCCCCCGTTCTCGCAGAATACTGTATCTTTGCTGTGTTTTTGACCCCTGTTTATAAGTATACTGCCTGGCATACATTGTACAATGCCAGTCTTGCCAACTGTCTGTGCTCCCCCGTTCTCGCAGAATACTGTATCTTTGCTGTGTTTTTGACCCCTGTTTATAAGTATACTGCCTGGCATACATTGTACAATGCCAGTCTTGCCAACTGTCTGTGCTCCCCCGTTCTCGCAGAATACTGTATCTTTGCTGTGTTTTTGACCCCTGTTTATAAGTATACTGACTGGCATACATTGTACAATGCCTGTATATAAACAACTGTCTGTTACCCTATTCTTGCAAAATACTGTAAACGTTGCTGTGTTTATATGACGTGGAACCTATGTAAAAGAGCCTCAACTCATAGGTGTTATGTGTTAAGATTCAAATAAATAAATGTTCATTGCACGAGGCACTGCAGGGAAGTCCTCGCAGCTGTTTGTTTCTTTTGCCGTAGGAAAGCGGGCATACCGGTTTCTAAACAGTGCCTGTCCAAATGGTTTGCCAGCTGTATTATTTTGTTTTACAGGAAGTATGGTTAGGAACTTCCTGGGGTTCTGCGTGGCCACTCTACATAGATATAAAGATGCATTGATGTTGACAGTAAGGCAAGGCAAATTTTATTTGACACCCAATCCCAGAGCCTCTGGGTGCCGTACAAAGGTAAAACACAGCATCAGTAGCAATACAGTAATACACATACTAAGATGATCATAAATATAAAATAATAAAAAATTAGAATTACAACTAACTAAAAGAAAAAGGTCAGGAACAATCCACATAACGGTCAAGCAAAGGATGTTACACAGCGAGATCAGGAAACACCTGCATAAACAAAGAAGTCCTTGAGGCAGGCCTTAAATATCTTGACTGAAGGGGCCTCCCTTACAGATGGTGGAAGCGAATTCCACAGGAAGGGGCCAGTGACACTAAAAGCTCTGTCGCTGGCCATTTTTAGCCTTGTCCTGGGAATTGCTAGGAGGCCCCTAGAGGAGGAACGTAGGGAGTGGCCTGAAGCGGCTGGTGTGAGAAGGTCAGCCAGGGCCCAATCCATATAGGGCCTTAAAGGTGAGCAAGCCCACTTTAAAGAGGACCCTCCACCTGACTGGCAGCCAGTGCAATTTCTGCAGCACCAGGGTGATGTGACAGTATTTAGACTGCCCGGTCAACAGTCTGGCAGCTGCAGTCAGTGGAAGGTTGACCCTGAGATAGAGCGCATTACAGTAATCAAGCCTTGTCATCACGAAGCCATGCACCAAAGTTGGGAGGTCCAGAGGCAGAACTAGGGGCCTGATCCTAGCAATAGTCCTCAGATGGTAGAAAATGACACTGGCAGCGGCTGACACCTGAGCCTCAAGCTTCATACCACTATCCAGAATAATGCCCAGGTTCTGCACCCTAGGGGCGACCTTCAAGGGTACAGATCCCAGAAATAATCCTGTCTCTGCACCCATGGCCACCCTATCACACCCTCTGTTCGACTCCATAACTAGTACCTCCATCTTATTGGGGTTCAGTCGCAACCAGCTGGAGGTCATCCAGTCATTGATTTCATTGAGGCAATTATTTAGCACATTTACTGTGTCAGATGTTCCAGGGGCAAAGGCGAGGTATAGTTGGGTATCATCAGCATAGCAATGAAAACCCAAGCCATACTTCCTAATGATCCTTCCCTGGGGTAGCATGTACACGGCAAACAACATTGGCGACAAGACAGATCCTTGAGGTACTCTACAAGACCAGAGGCTAGGGGAGAAGGAGAAATTCCCCATCATTACACTCTGCCTCCTGTTTGTGAGATAAGACTCAAACCAGCAGATGATCGTGCTGGTGAGTCCACAGAATTCCCTCAGACGGTCAAGTAATACACAGTGGTCCACCGTGTCAAAAGCTGAGTAGAGGTCGAGGAGAACAGGAATTGTCCCCTTCCCTCAATCTCGCGCCCCGAGAAGGTCATTGTGCACCTGAACTAATGCAGTTTTAGTGCTGTGCTTCTCCCGAAACCCAGACTGGAAAGGCTTGTTTAGATCATAGGCCAAGAGATGCTCCTCCAGCTGAAGCGCCACAATCGTCTCTACAATCTTTCCCAAAAATGAGAGGTTGGAGATAGGACGATAATTTGCCTTGACGTCAGGGTCCAATGATGACTTTGTCAGAAGGGGTCTCACCAATGCCTCCTTCAAGGCATTAAGGAAAACCCCCTCTGACAAGGAGCACCGGACAGTCAAGGCAAACACCGGGCCAATGGAGTCCACGCATCCCATCAAGAAACGCATCAGCACTGGGTCCAGTTCACAATATGTGTGCCTCAGTTTGGAAGCAACTTCAGTGATCTCGGCCACCTCCACTGGTCTAAACTCACCCCAGCCAAATGGAACGATCTCCGAACAAATAAAGCGGTCACTGTTGGCCATGACATGGCTCACTGGCGTAATTCCTAGCTGGATGCCGGACACTGTGTCCAAGAAGAACCGAACAAACTCCTCACATAACTCATTTGAAAAATACTTTTTTGGCTGTAGACAGGCTGAGTTTAGCAGCCTGTCTGTAGTCTGAAAAAGCACAGTTGGTTGGCTCCTCCCGGCAGCAATCTCCCTGGACAGGAATTCTGCCTTCTTACAGTTGATTGCACCCTGGTGCTAACAATAGTGGGCATGCAGTGCCAGTTTGTCCACCTCCAGCCCAGTCTTCTGCCAACAGCAGTCTAACCTCTGACCCACAGTCTTCATCACCTTGAGCTCCCCATCAAACCAAAGGGACCTCAAGTGAGAAAACTGGGGTCATACACGGACTTGTGCGAGGGAGTTGAGCACGGCGGACATCACCTTATTATAGGCGGTGACCGCCACGGACACCCCCCCACGCATGCATTGCCCCCACTAGATAGATCAGCCACTGCCAGGAAACCCTCCAGGGTCAAACCCCTCAAAGGACGGTAGCTTACCATCTCAGCAGGGGGAGGGCTTTCGAGGGGGGGCCCCGAACAAGAACTCCACCATGCAGTGATCAGCTCAAACTACCCGATCAGTCTGGAGATTATTTATCTCAAGCCCCCAGTGAGAAGACCAGGTCCAACATGTGGCCACCCTGATGGGTCATGGAAGACACCTCTTGCGACAGGCCCAGTGAGACATTGTCTGGAGGAGGTTGTAACGAAGCCTAGATGTTTCGTCAGCCCAAACGTTGAAATCCTCCAGAATTAAACATCTGGGGGTTTCCAACGTTTCCCCGACTACGAAATTGGCAGTAGATAAGGGCCTACGGCCCACCTAGTCTACCCATTTGCATACGTAACTGTTCTTTTTTGAGCTTCCCTAGAACTAGGTTGTCCCCTTCCCCAAACTACCAGGATCCCCCCTTATGCCTATCCCATGCACTCTTAAATCCTGTAATAATTTCTGCCCCAACCGCCACCTCCAGCAGGGCGTTCCATTTGTCCACCACCCTCTCTGTGAAGACTTATTCATGTTCCCTTTTAACCTCATTCCCTCTAGTTTCATCCCATGTCCCCTAGTCCTGGAGCATCTTTTTCTGTGGAAAAATTGTGTTTCAAACAACATGAAGTCTTGCTGTATTCTGGCAATTGCAGTGATTCCCAACCTTTGTACTGCCCCGGAGAACTAAGAGTTAACTTTCCATGCAGGGCATGGAACGCTGAGCTCGAGCTCAGTTGAAGTCTGTCTGGAGTGTTTTGAACTCAAACCGTCAGATTCTTTACTCCGCCTCACTGAACAGTCACTCCGGAGATTTCTCCTTCAGCTCGGTTCGAAGTCGGTTAAGTTTTCAGTTTTTCTTCGGTTTAAACCGAAAAAAGTATCCACATAGTCGGTTCAGTCTCTGTCTGTGGCACCGTGAGTACTAGATAGGAATTGTTCTATATTTCTGTGTGAAACTTGTAAAAGTGCAGTCGGTTCGGCTGAACCGACCATTTGTATGTGAATTTTGCTATATTTAGTGTGTGGTTACCGGTTCTTATCGGTTCTAAAAAACAAACATGTTTTAACGGTTTTTCCAATACCCGTGACACGGTTAGGAACCGATAAGGGAGTCTTGCCTGGCGGTTGCCGAAAAAAGGGTAAGTTTGGTTAGGTTGGCCATGTCTGAGAAACCCAAGAAAAAAACGGGCCCACTGGGTTTCAACACTGCAGTGAGTGTGGGGAGGTCTTTGCCAAGGCCGATCCCCACACCACCTGTGTTTATTGTCTGGGGTTTGACCACCTCGATTCAGACTGCCAAATATGTAAAAATTTTCCCAAATCTACCCTTGAGAAGAGATTAGGTAGACTGAGGAAAAAGGAGGCCGAGAAGTCCGCTGACCCGGATGGCCAGCCTGGTTCGGTTTCGACCGAACCAGAAGGAGTGCCCTCTGACCAGGGCGATACTTCTTCGGGCAAAAGGAGAGCCGATTCTGAGGGATCGGTTCTGACAAAAAGAAAGCACAAAGATAAATCGACCGGTTCGGATCCAGCAGTTCATGTTCCGACCACCGAAGAGATAGTCAGGGCGATTCAGATTGTGAAATCGCTCTGTCCGGTTCCGACCGATCCGGCTCCTTCTGGCAGGGGTTCAGTTCGGTTGGTTCCCCCGGTTCAAGAGGATACCCTTGAAGATTTTTATGAACCGGAGTTTGAAGAGGAAGGGGAATTTGAGGATTATGATGTAAGTGAAGGTCTGGATGTGCCTGTGGAACGGACATCTCCCAGACAGACCATCGGTGTTTCCCTCCTAAGCTGTCTTGAGTCCCTTCCATTTTATGTTTTACAGGAAAGTGGCTGAAACCTCCAGCTTCCTATGGAGGAGGCTGTGGAAGATCAAGAAGAGCCTGATTATGTAGAGATGATGGATATCCCAGAGTCCAGGAGACTGTCTATTCCCCTCCATAAATCTTTTGGGAAACAGACACAAAAAATTGTAGTCTCCTAACACTATACCTCCTATGGATAGAAGAATGGACAAGAGGTATACACTCTCAGGCTCAGACACGGAGTTCTTATATCAGCAATGCAGCCATGTTGGGGTAGTGCAGGCTGCTGCCTGTGACAAGGCAAATATTCCCTTGGCTTCACACCCCCCCTGACAAGGACTCCAGGAAGATTGATGCCATGGCAAAGAAGCAGTACGTGGCATCTTCTTTGGGACTCGGGCAGGGGAATTACATGGGCTATACAGCCAGGTACCAGAAGTCCAGGTGAGGCACTGTACTGGCACTAGCTAAACAGGCCTCCCCCCAGCTAGCCAAGGAGCTGGAGGCGGTGGCTGCAGATGGGATTAGGCATCTAAGGTGCAATTTCATCATGGCTACATCTGTGGCTCTTCGAAGGATAGCTTGGCTCAGATGTACTAGCCTCTCGCAGGACACCCAGGCTAAGGCTATAGATTTTCCTGTAGTGGGTAATTCTCTGTTTGGGGAGCAGACAGAGAATTACATGAAGAAAATGGACGAGTACAGGACCACTTACAGGAGTGCTCAGGCCAAGGAAAGGCAGGCAACTCCTCAAAGGCAGCAGTCTAAGGGCAGGGGCAGGCCTTTTCAAAGGCCTTTTTACCAAGCACAGGCCTCTTCTTCCTTTTCGCAGAGAGGGTTCTTCAGAGGGAGAGGCAGAAGGGGGATGAGCAGGCCTGCATCCACCCCTCAGCCTAAAGCCCCTGCCAAGCAGACACCCTGATGTGTCAGCCGGGCTCGACTCTCCTATTCCAGTAGGGGGCAGGCTGGCTTACTTTGTCCAGGACTGGATGTCTGTTACATCAGACAAGTGGGTCCTGGAAGTAGTAAGCCAGGGACTGGTTCTCAGCTTCAAAAAATTTCCAAAGATGAGAGCCAGATCTTTTCCACCTACAAATCTTTCGGAAACCCTTGCCCTAGAGGCAGAGGTTTCTTCTTTCCTAGCTTTAAGAGCTATAGAGAGAGTACCTACCCTACACTGGGGCAAAGGACTGTACTCCAGGTACTTCCTGACCCCCAAAAAGACAGGGGAGTGGCGACCCATCCTAGACCTAAGATATTTGAACAAACATCTTTTAAAACCAAAGTTCAAGATGATAACTCTGGGAATAATCCTTCCCTCTCTAAGGCCAGGGGACTGACTAGCCTCCCTGGACCTCAAAGATGCCTACTTTCACATTCCCTTCAGGTGCTCCCATAGAAAGTACCTCAGGTTCGAGTTGCCCTCATGCCACTATCAGTTCAGAGCAATGCCCTTTGGCCTAACCTCAGCTCCAAGGGTTTTCACAAAGTGCCTGGCAGTAGTAGTTGCCTTTCTAAGAAGGCAAAAGATTTCCATATTTCCTTATCTGGACGATTGGCTATTAGTGGGTCAGTCTCCAGACAAAGTCAAGTCTCACCTGCAAGTGACCCAGCAAGTACTCACTTCCCTAGGATTTCTTCTCAACCTTCCCAAGTCAGTTCTCGAACCAGTCCAGCTCCTTACCTTTATAAGGGCAGAACTGGACACACTCAGAGCAAGAGCCTTTCTTCCTCTAGAAGGAGCAAGGGCTCTTACGGAACTAGCTTCTTCCTTCAGCCTTCAGGTATCTCGACCAGCAAGGCATTTCCTCCAGCTCTTGGGCCACATGGCAGCTTCAACAGCAGTGGTCCAAGGGGCAAGATTCCAGATGAGGGATATTCAGTTCCACCTGAGAGTTTACTGGCCTCAGAGAAAGGACTCCCTTACCAAACTGATTCCAGTGACTCTGACCTTGATCCAGGCCCTCCAGTTGTGGCAGGATCAGGACAATTTAAGGCGAGGTGTTCCTTTTGTTGCTCAGCCTTGTTCAGTGGTCCTTACCACGGATGCTTCTCTTCTGGGCTGGGGGGCCCACCTGGGGTCCCTCACTGCCCAGGGCCTGTGATCCCCCCAAGAATCCCTTCTCCACATCAGTCTTCTAGAGCTCAGGGCAGTTTTTCTAGCTCTAAAAGCATTCTCACAGTCAGTTCAGAATAAGGTGGTTCGAGTCAGAACAGACAACACTACCACCATGTGGTACATCAACAAGCAGGGAGGCACTCAGTCCACGGCCTTGTGCACAGAAGCCATGAAGTTGTGGTCCCTGGCTTATTCCCTGCAAGCCTCTCTTGTAGCAGTTCACCTTCCAGGCAAGGACAATGTGCTAGCAGATGCACTGAGCAGGATTTCTCAGGGCCATCACGAATGGTCCCTGGACCCTCAGGTGTTGAAAGTGATTTTTTCAAGGTGGGGCACTCCAGAGATACAGTGCCTTCAGAAACTATTCACCCCCTGGATTTTGTCACATTTTATTGTGTTACTACCAGAATTTTTAATGCATTGAAATGATTTTTCCCACCTTGATTCACACGGCATACTCAACAATTTAAAGGGGCAAAAATAGTTTTATTGTGTAACAGAAATTTATGAAACATTAAAAACTGAAATATCTTGTTTACTTAAGTATTCACCCCTGAGTCAATACTTTGTAGAAGCGCCTTTGGCAGCAATTACAGCTTTGAGTCTTCTTGGGTATGTCTGTATCAGCTTTTCACATCTGGATTTGGGGATTTTACCATTCTTCCTTGTAGATTTGCTCAAGCTCTGTCAAGTTGGATGGGGAGCGTCGGTGAACCGCAATCTTTAAGTCTTTCCACAGATTCTCAATGGGATTCAAGTCTGGGCTTTGGCTGGGCCACTCAAGGACATTCACCTTCTTGTTCTGAAGCCACTCCAGTGTTGCTTTGGCTGTATGCTTGGGGTTGTTGTCCTGTTGGAACGTAAATCTTTGCCCCAGTCCAAGGTCTACTGCAAACTGATGCAGGTTCTCCTCAAGGATGTGCCTGTATTTGGCTCCATTCATTGTTCCCTCTATCTTGACAAGTGCCCCAGTCCCTGCCGCTGAAAAGCATCCCCACAACATGACGCTGCCACCACCATGCTTCATGGTAGGGATGGTGTTACACGGCTGATGAGCTGTGTTCGGTTTGCGCCAGGCATAGCGCTTTGCATTCAGGCCAAAGAGTTCAGTTTTTGTTTCCTCAGACCAGAGAATCTTTTGCCACATGGTCTCAGAGTCTGCCATGTGCCTTCTTACAAACTCCAGGCATGCTATTATGTGGCCTTTTCTCAGGAGTGGCTTCTGTCTAGCCACTCTCCCATAGAGGCTACATCTGTGAAGTGCTGCAGAGATTGTTGTCCTCTGGACAGGTTCTCCCATCTCAGCCATGGAACTCTGTAGTTCTGTCAGGGTGGTCAGGTTCTTGGTCACTCCTGACCAAGGTCCTTCTTGCCCGTTGCTCAGTTTGGGAGGACGGCCTGCTCTAGGAAGAGTCTGGGTGGTTCCGTAATCTTTCCATTTCCTAATGATGGACTTGACTGTGCTCCTGGGAACTTTCAACACCCTAGAAATGTTTTTATACCCCTTCCCAGATCTATGCCTCCTCACAATTCTATCACGGAGTTCTACGGACAGCTCCTTGGTCTTCATGGTAGAGTTTCTGCTCCGACATGCACTGTCAACAGTGGGACCTTATATAGACAGGTATATTTCCTCTGAAATCATGTCAACCATTTGAACTGACCACAGGTGGACTCCATTCAAGTTTTAGAGTGATCTCACAAGGAAATTGGTTGCACCTGAGCTCAAATTTGGAGTGTCATAGCAAAGGGGGTGAATACTTATCAAATCAAGACATTTCAGGTTTTTATTTTAAATTACGTGAACACAAAATTCCAGAAGTTTCATTCCACTTTGACATTATAGAGTAATTTGTGTAGATACGTGACAAAAAAATCACATATAAATGTATTTTAATTTGATTTTGCAACATCACAAAATCCAAGGGGGGGGTGAATACTTTCTGAAGGCACTGTAGATCTCTTTGCAGCCCCAGACAATCACCAACTCCCTCTCTTTTGTTGCAGACCTCCAGTCTTGGGCTCAGTCCCTCTGGCTGCCCTGATTCTGAATTGGGAAGGGAAGTTTCTGTATGCCTTTCCCCCCTTCCCACTCCTGTTCAAAGTTTTAGTCAAAATAAGGTCTCAACCTTGCAAGGTGATTCTGGTTGCTCCAGATTGGGCCAGACAGCCCTGGTACCCCCGTTGCTGTCCCTAGCAGTCCATCTTCCCCTGTCTCTTCCCAGGAATTACAACCTGTTAACATCCTCTCAGGGGAGGATTTGGTACCCCAATCTTCAGTCCCTCAATCTCAAGGCATGACTCTTGAAAAGGTAGAGTTTGCAGATCTGCATCTTTCCCAAGGGGGTTCTGGACATCCTCAAGGCTTCTCGAAAGCCCTCCACCAGAAAGACTTACAACTCCAAATGGAAAAGATTCAGCATTTGGTGTTCTGAAAAGAATATTTCTCCAGACACTGCTGAATTGCCTACGGTTCTGGATTATATGGTCCATCTTAATGGCCTAGGCCTCAGACCAGCTACTCTCAAGGTATACTTGTCAGCTGTTTCTGCATTTTTTGTCTGTGGGGAAGCCTTCCTCACTATCTTCCCATCCTGTGTTCTGTAAATTTTTTAAAGGATTGTTTCACACCAGTCCCCCTTTTAGAGACCCTGCCCCTGCCTGGGATTTGAATGTTTGCATTGCTCAGTTTATGCAACCCCCCTTTGAGCCTATGTCTTCAGCAGAGCTTAAGTACTTGACTTGGAAGACTGTGTTCTTGGTAGCCATTACCTCTGCCAGGCGTATCAGTGAATTGCAAGCCCTGTCAGTGGAATCTGATTTTATCTCCTTTCATAGGGATAAAGTGGTCCTTAGAACCAGTAGAAGGTTCTTGCCCAAAGTGGTTTCAGACTTCCATTTAAACCAGTCTATGTCTCTCCCTGTTTTCTTCACTGATCATTCTTCCTCAGGAGAGAGGAGGCTACACAGTTTAGATGTCAAAAGAGCCCTTAGTTACTACATAGAGCGTACCAAGAGTCACAGGTTTGACTCCCTCCAGTTGTTCCTCACTTATGGAGAAGTGGGAAAGGGCAAACCTGCCACCAAAAGATCTATTGCCAGGTGGATTGTATCTTGTATACAACTCTGCTATGAAAAACTGGGAAAAACTCTACCCTCAGGCCTGAGGGCTCATTCCACAAGAGGTACAGCTGCTTCCCTGGCTGCGGCCAGGGATATTCCTCTCCTAGAAATTTGTCAAGCAGCCACCTGGAAAACAGTCCATACCTTTACCAAGCATTACTCTCTGGATATCCAGGCTAGGAGTGATGCTCGGTTTGGCACAGCAGTACTTCAGAGCCTATTCCCAAAGTAGGTTCTGTCCCTCCTCCTTGGAGGTACTGCTTGGTAGTTCTGCAGTTAGTCAGAATACAGCAAGACTTCATGTTGTTTGAAGAAAAATTACTCACCTTAGTAATTATATTTCTTCTAATGGAGTCTTGCTGTATTCTGACCTCCTCCTCCTCCCTCTCAGAACTTGTTTTTGGGAAGTGGGTGGGCAGGTGCAGTGTTGCACCCCAGGGGTGTATTTGCTGGCACCCTCCTCCCTTTTGTTTGGGTGCTTATTTATTACTGTTATTTATAGTACATTGGGTTTAGTTTTTGGGTTTCCTGACTTGAGCCTTCCTTGGGAATCCAACATTTTTCAGCCAGTTGGCTAGTAGAATTTTTACAATTTCCACATAGAATTTTTAGTTTAGTTGGGCTCGTAAGAATCTGATGGTTTGAGTTCAAAACACTCCAGACAGAGACTTCAACTGAGCTCGAGCTCAGCGTTCCATGCCCTGCATGGAAAGTTAACTCTTAGTTCTCTGGGGCAATTCAAAGGTTGGGAATCACTGCAATTGTCAGAATACAGCAAGACTCCATTAGAAGAAATATAATTACTAAGGTGAGTAATTCTTTCTTTCCTGCACCTTGTTCCTCCCTGTGAGGTATTTGTATGTCTCAATAGTATCCCCCCTCTCCCTCCTTTCTTCCAGAGAGTATATATTTAAGTTCTTCAGCCTGATCTCATAGGTTTTGTGATGTAATCCCTGCACCATCTTGGTTGCCCTCCTCTGAACTGCCTCCACCCTGTCCATGTCCTTTTGTAGGTAAGGCCTCCAAAACTGGACACTGTACTCGAGGTGTGGCCTCACTAATGTCTTGTATAGTGAAATTATGACCTCCCTTTTCCTGCTGGTGACACCCTGCCTATGCATCCCAGCATCCTGTTTGCTTTTCCTGCTGCCTTGTCGCACTGACTCCCCACCTTGAGGTCAGCAGAGATGATAACCCCTAGGTCCCTTTCTTGCTTGGAGCATTCTGTATCCTCCCCCTAAGTGGTTATGCTGTTCCTGGGTTCTTGTGACCCATATACATTATTTTGTCTTTCTTTGTGTTAAGACTGTACCATTCCCTTGACCAGTCCTCAAGCTTCTGCAGATCTCTCCTCATTGTATCCACACCCTCCGACATGTCCACTTTGTTGCAGAGCTTTGTGTCATCAACCAACAGGCAAATTCTCCCCTCTAGGTCATCTGTAATGTCACTGATAAAGATGTGGAAGAGGACTGGACCCAGCACTGATCCTGTGGCACCCCACTGGTCACCTTTCCCTCTGGAGTGACAGCCATTTACCACCACCCTCTGTGACCTGCTATCCAGCCAGTCCCCTACCCACCGCACCACTGTCCAACCCACTCCCATGTTCTCCAGCTTGTTTAATAGCCATCTATAGGGCACAGTGTCAAAGGCTTTGCTGAAGTCCAGGTAGGCCACATCCACTGCCCCGGCCCCCGATCCACTTCCCTTGTCACCCAGTCAAAGAATTCAGTGAGGTTAGTCTGGCAGGACTTCCCTCCGGTAAAATCATGTTGTCTTGGGTCCTGTAGACCATTGGCAACCAGGTGTTCCACTCTTCTTTCCTTCAGTAGTGTTTCCATGATCTTCCCCTCTACTGAGGTCAGGCTGACTGGTCTGTAGTTTCCCCGCTTTCTCTCTGTTCCCGCTTTTGTATAAGGGTACTACATCAGCTGTTCTCCAGTCTTTGGGTACCTCTCCAGTTTCCAGTGACCGGCTGAACAGGGTTGCCAGAGGTTCAACCACCAGCTCTCTTAGCTCCCTCAGAACCCGGGGTGTACCCCATCTGGCCCCGTAGCCTTATCGACTCTTATTCTTTCCAGTTCCTTTAGGATCCTTTCCTGTGGAAAAGAACTTGTATCCATTTCTGTGCCCTTCCTACCCTTTCTACTCCTTTCTGGCCCATTACCTGCCCCCTCCTCTTTAAAGACTGAGCAGAAGTATCAGTTCAGTATGTCTACTTTGCAGTTGCCATCCTCCACTATACTCCCGTCCTCCTCTTTCATACTCACTATCCCTCCCTTTGCCTTCCTTTTTTCACTGATGTACCTGTAAAACGTTTTGTCCCCTCTAACCACTGATTTCGCAGTGTGTTCCTTCGTTTGTTCTTTGGCTTCCCTTACTGCCCTTCCTGCCTTCCTTTGTTTCCCTGGTATTTCTCCCTGCCCCCTTCTGCCTATGTCTTTTTGTGCTGTTTGAAGGTGATTTTTTTGGCTTTCACTTTCTCAGCTACCTCTTTGGAATGGTGGTCTCTTCCTTTTGCCCATGCTAACCTGTTAGCATGGCCACTTCTGTTGCATGTTTCAGGAATGTGTCAGCCACTGACATCTGTACCACTGCCTCTTGGAGTACTGTCCACATGTTCACTAAACACTACAGTCTGGACATTGCCTCCAAGAGAAGAGCAGGCTTCAGCCTGGCTGTGCTTCAAGGTCTCCTGTCCTAGGCCTATAGCCTCCAGCCACTCAGGCTGTCTGTCAGTACGGTTTGAGACTCATTCCAATGGTGTGGCCTGATAAAAGAGATGCCCTCGATGAAGATAGTGCAGTTACGTAAGAACTTGCAGTAACAGTATATCTTCAAGAGAATCTCTTGTATCAGGCCATGCCATCCCATCCTCCATCCCCCTTAGTCCCAGTGCTTTTCATTTTCCTGTTTCTCTCTCTCTCACCAGAATGGTTTATCTTCTGTTTCACCTTCCTTAGTGGCGGGAACCTCTAGCTCTCACTCGGTTCCCCAGGAGGAGATTTTCTGCATATGATCTCCGGGGGAGGGGACTGAGGAGGGCGCAGGGCCACCCACTTTTGTTTGGGAGGAGTGATGTTGATGCCTAACATCATCATGGGTGGTCCCTGGAAGACTGCTAGCAAAAAAAGTTTCTGTGCGGTCCTAGTGCCTGACAGCTATAGTTACATAGGTGTGGCCTGATGCAAGAGATCCTCTCAAATCTACTGTTACGGTAAGTACTTGCATAACTTACTTTTCCTTGGTTAGCCCTCCTATCTTGCATACATCATCCTTAGCTTGGTATATACTCAAGAAGAAGTAATTGAAGACTTCCGTCATATTGGTACCATTTGTTATCTATTGATAATCTTTATCATGGGTCCAATTTGCTGCTGACCATTTTTTGAGAATTTGTTTTTCTCCAACTCTATTTATACCTTGGGGAACTCTCTCAGGCATCCCACCATGACCACGAGCTCTACCTCCTTGCCTGAAGCCTCTCACCACCCCCGCACCATTCCGACAGATCCCCTGGCTCTGCACCCTCCGAGGTAGGGCCACTCTGCCTTCCCAGGGTGCTCTATATGTAAATCCAGTGTATTGGTCTGGGCAGGTGGGCCATGGTGAGGAGAGAGCCTGGCAGTTGGAGTGTGGCTCAGCGGGGCATGGTGCCGTCGCCTATCCCCGAGGACGGTGATTTTTCCCTTTTCTGCCCCCCCACCCCCACTGGCTCGGCAGTGCACTGTGCTCCAGCATGGCGCGTGCACGCTCCCGTGTACGCCCACAGGAGTGCCGCCATGGCCAATCCCCTGCTAAACCCCCGGTTTCCACTGGGGGTCACCAGACGGTGGGATCATCATTCCCAGCAAAGGAGAGCAGTCCTCTGGATGCTCAATCCTTTCCTCCCCTGCCAACCTCCGACGGCCCAAGTCCGTTCCCGAACCCAGGTTGCCGACATGGCGCGAGGTATGGCGTACAGCGCCACCGAGTCAGCCTCATTTTTGAGAATGTTAACAGGGGGATGAAAAATCCCCAAGTCTGAGGTCCGGGACTTAAAGAATCTGCACTCGGACTTGAACTGCACAGCCCTAGTCAGTCCGAGGGACTTGGCTGTGCAGTTCAATCGGGGGCACATGCGCAGTGTCTCCTAGTGCTGGCTGAGTCCTTGATCCCCCACCCCGGGAGCACGCTTACCTCCCATTGCACTTCAGCAGTCGCGCTGTGAAGCGCCATGTTCAGCATTGCAGCCGTGGAGCTCGGAGCAGTTTGCGAAGTCCCGATTGAGATCGGGTGTCTCGTACACGCCCAGGACAGTTGGAAATCTCGCGGAGTGACACAGGGTTGCGAGAACAGCCACCGGGAAATCACATGTGTATCCAAACGGTGAAAATGTGGTGGCTGTTCTTCGCATGTCTGAGGCAATTTTCAGTGCTACCATCACTCCTGTGCAGACCGCCAGACTGAACGGACGCTCGCTTGGTACTGTCACTACTGCATAGCGCTATTTCAATCCCGCTCCAAGTTAACAAATATTTCTCTGTGTGAAATCACTTGTTAGGAGTACCAGCGGCCAAAAAAATTAATATTTGAAATCTGGGGGCTATTTTTGGTTGGTACTAGTGAGCTACGATTGTCAGAGGTGAAATTTCCAGCCTACTGAAGGACTTTGAACTCAGGCTGCAGCTGCATTGTGTGGCTTGACAAAAAATACTTACTGGCTACAAACTTTGGACTTGTGACTGAGACCCTCAAGGGCTGGGTACATATTCTGTCCAGACCCAATCTCTGCAGAGGGCTGGGAAGACAAATTAAAAACTGACAAGTCCTTTCAGAGCAGAGGGGGACTAGTGTTGTAGGAATTAGAGCCCCCCCCCCAAAAAAAAAACCTTTATTTTGTTGCTGGAAGTAGCTGACAAATGAATAGTATCACCACCACCACTCAGTCATATTTTAATTGACTGAAGTAAGTGGGTTTGCCTGCACACTGGTTTAGTGGTCTTGAAGCAGGCCAGCTAAATTAAAGCCTGTAATTCAGTGAGTTCCTGGCTTTTGAATTCAGCATTGCAACAGGGATTATTTGTAGTGTCTAAGAGACTGTCCTATTTAGTTTGAGACAGAAGTGACACAATAAAGACAAATACACAAAATATTTTTCTGGGCTGAAGCAAAACCTGTCTCGGTCTATAATTAGTTTGAGACAGAAGTCACTACAGTCACAAAATATTTTTCTGGGCTGAAGCAAAGCCTGCATCTATTAGTTTGAGTCAGTGAAGTCACAAAATATTTTTCTGGGCTGAAGCAAAACCTGTCTCAGTCTATAATTAGTTTGAGAGAGAAGTCACGAAATATTTTTCTGGGCTGAAGCAAAGCCTGCATCTATTAGTTTGAGTCAGTGAAGTCACAAAATATTTTTCTGGGCTGAAGCAAAACCTGCGTCTATTAGTTTGAGTCAGTGAAGTCACAGAATATTTTTCTGGCCTGAAGCAAAACCTGCGTCTATTAGTTTGAGTCAGTGAAGTCACAAAATATTTTTCTGGGCTGAAGCAAAACCTGCGTCTATTAGTTTGAGTCAGTGAAGTCACAAAATATTTTTCTGGGCTGAAGCAAAACCTGTCTATAATTAGTTTGAGAGAGAGAGAGGTCACTAGAGTCTTTTCTGGGCTGAAACAAAACCTGCGTCTATTAGTTTGAGTCAGTGAAGTCACAAAATATTTTTCTGGGCTGAAGCAAAACCTGCGTCTATTAGTTTGAGTCAGAGAGGTCACTAGAGTCACAAAATATTTTTCTGGGCTGAAGCAAAACCTGTCTCGGTCTATAATTAGTTTAAGAGAGAAGTCACTACAGTCACTAAATATTTTTCTGAAGTTATCAGTGTGTCACTGAAAAAGTTTGCAGAAGCACACCTGTTTTCCCTTGTGACTGATAAATAAAACATTTCATAGTGTCACCGCCTTATCTCATTGTCAGTCATGTAGACATTTGTGTTCTGTCTGTCTGCCCTTACTTGCTAACCTAAGCCAATACTTCTGGGCCATAATAGTGCCTCACGTGTATTTCCATCCTTGCTCATTAAAGTAAACATTTCTAAATTACAAAAACTTCTTCCAGTCTCACCCAGAGCAGTTTCTCACAGCAAAATGAGCTTATTAAAATTTGGTTTCGCAAAATCTGGTGGAGCAAGTACTAGCAGTGCTACAACATCCAGTTCTGCTAAACGTAAAAGTTCTGACGATGGCCTTACCAAGGATCAAAGATATGACAGAGAGAAAAGGGTCAGGAATTTCCGTCCTGAATGGAAAAAAGAATTTCCATGGCTGGATTACAGTGAAGAAAAATCTGTAATGTACTGCATATATTGTAAAGCCTACCCCCAAATCTGTGATCCTAACTCAGCTATGGTGAAAGGTTCAGGAGATCTTAAGTTAGACCCCATAAAGAGGCATGATTTGACGAGGGAACACATCACTTGCACAAAACATTACTTAAAGGATACTGCTAAAGTACCACTCATTCGTCTGTCAGAAACTGCTCTGGGTCAGTCAGTTCAAAAAAGACACATGACAACAAAAGAAGTTGAGAAATACAAAATTTTATTTAACACTGCATACACCGTACAAAGAATGGGAAACCTTTTTCTGACTTTGAACTCATTTGTGAGATCCAACATAAAAATGGTTTAAATGTTGGCAGCGACTACATGAATATAGCAGGTTGCCGCTTGTTTGTGGACAACATAGCTAAAACAATATGTTCAGCAATAATTGAAGAGGTAAAAAATGCCTCCTTTGTGAGTATTCTTGCAGATGGAAGTACAGACCACTCCATCGTTGAACAAGAAATTGTCTACCTGAGATATGTAGGTGCTAACTGTTTGCCAGTCACACATCTAATATCTGTGTTACCACTTGAAACTGCAAGTGCTGAGGGTGTATTTAATGCTATTGAGAAAGCTTTACAATCAGTGGGGTTGCCATTACCAGAACTGACAGTCAGTGCACATCCAGCACTTGTATGTGCTAATTTTGATGGTGCATCAGTTAATCTTGGTGAACGGACAGGAGTCATTACTAGACTCAAATCACTTTTGTCAGACATTATAGGCATTCACTGTGTTGCCCACAAACTTCAGCTTGCCATTTTGGATGCAAATAAACATTTCAAATACATGGCCAAATTTGAAGAGTGTTTAAAAGGCATTTTCAGTTTTTATTTTTGGTCTCCAAAGCGCAGGAGAGAACTTAAAGAAATTGCTGAAGTTCTCGATGAGCATCTTGCACATTTCATGGCTGTAAAGCAAGTCAGGTGGCTAGCAAGCAAAGAGAGAGCAGTTGTGGCATTAGAAAAAAACCTGGACATTATGCAATGCATCTGGAACACAGATTTGTGGATGACAACAGGGCAGACGATGCTAACAGAGCTAAGGGGTACCTCAAGGAACTGACCTCTTTGCATTTCATTAAAGTTCTTTATTTCTTATTAGATTTTTTGCCAGTTGTTGCTAGATTATCAAAAACTTTCCAGTTGGCAGACTACTTAATTGTTGAGATACCAGAACATATAGAGAAAGCTATTCTGCAGCTAGAAGCACTTAAAAGTACTCCTGGAATATATCTTAAAAATTCCAGGAACAGTATAACGAAGAACGTATGTTTGGCAAACAAAAGTTCACGGGACACCTGGAAGTGAAGCTGAACTTCACACATTTGTTAACGATACTGTCACGTATATCCAGAACAGGTTTGGTGTTCTCTCAGAGAAACCTTTGTCTTTACTCAGATTTTGAATTATCACAACTGGCCACTGAAAAGGAAGATCTAGCAACATTTGGCAATGCTGTGAACTAATTGAACTCATCACAGATGGCCCTTTCTCTTCTCACTTTCAGAACTTGATAAAGATTCTGCTATTGATGAGTGGGTGCAGCTGAAGTTATACCTTTCTCGATTCCGAACCAAACCTCTCTTAACTATGTACCAGTTGGTGTTACAAATGAAAATTGGTGAACGTGGCCCAGACTCCACGAAGGGCCCTATGCAGAAGCTTATTGAGATTCTGCTCACGATTTCCCCTTCCACAAGTGAATGTGAAAGAGGATTTTCGAAAGCTAATTTCATTAAAAACAAATTACGAACAACCCTGACCCAACAGTCTTTCGAGAACCAGCTGCTTATGACTACAGTATCATCCGTCTCTGAATTTGATCCACTGCCATCAATAAAGTACTGGCTTGACAGTAGTCTGGGTACTATCCATTCCTCTGGTCACAAATGTCCATCAAAAGAAACAGAAGAAAATCAGCCTGAAGCAAGCTGCAGTACTATTGCTGTCTTATAATATTCTCTCTGCCTCCTCTGTAACCTTTCTCTGACTGTCACTGGAGCATCCTAAAAGGGGTAAAAAATAAATAATTATTTTTTCTCTTAATAATATGAAAAATGTTGTGACTTACTGGATCCTGATATGGACTTACCCAAAAAAACCATAAGTCCTGGACTTATGCATCCCCCAAAAATTTTTCAACCCCTGTGTTAATGTAATTACAAAAGGATTTCTTATTGTCCTTAGTTTTAACCGCCAGCTTGTATTCATCTGTCTTTGCTACTTTCATTTTTTCCTCATTCTCAGCATGAGCATTATAAATCTCCCATAATTCAGGTGTACTTTTACATTTGGCAGCTTAATGTGCCTCTCCCTCCCCCCTTATTGATCTATGCACCTTTATTTTACTCCAAGCCAGAATGTAACCCGGAGTATTATATTTCGTTTTTTCTAGTATGTGCTCCTTTATACATTGTTGGAGCTTTAAATGTAGGATGTTCCACATATTGTCCAAAGTTTGGTCTTTGAAATCCTTTTCCCAGTCCTCCTTTTTAAGTAAATTTTTAATTAATGTATAATTTACCTTATTGTAGCACCTGCCTTTTGTTGATCCTGATTGATTTTTTCTACTATTATGAATATAAACTGCATCATATTGTGGTCACAGCCAAATAGAGGCTTCCTAACACTAGTCTAGTATTTATTCCTCGGTGTTACTCGGCACAAGATTTAGGTTATCCTCTAGTTTTTGACTTAACATATTGTTCCACATTTAGGCCTCAGTTGTTTCATCGAAGTCCTTTTCAAACTGTGTACCACCCTTTCCTTTGTTCCAGTTAATATTTGGAAGTCTCCCATCAGTATCAGTCTGTTGCCCAGATGTAGGCTGTGAAGAGTGTCTAGAAATTGTTTATTGTGCTGTAAGGGAAGGTGATCTATAGCAAAGACCTGTTATAATTTTTGCCTTGTCAGTGGTCTTAAATTCACCCATATTTGTTCAACATCCTCCTATTCTTATAAGTTCACTTGTTTCTATATTATTTTTAATATGAATTGTAACACCTCCACTTTTTTTTTTTTTAACTCTCCGGTCTTTGTGAAAACTGGTATGCCGCTTTACTTTCCCCAGCCTTCACTCTGCCACCAAATTTTTGTCATTGCACAGATCTGAATATCTTCGTCGTGTAGTGTATATGCCAGTTCACTTTTATTTATTTCCCAGGCTTCTGGCATTAACTAACAAGACTTCCAATTTACCAGCCCCTGGTTTCCTCTTTAAGGTTTTTGTCTTTCTTTTTTTCACTGATATTTGTGTATCTTCTCTTTCCCCCTGTTTTCTAGTTTAAAAGTTGCTTAGTTACATTAATTCTGTCTGCCAATACTTTCATCCCATTTCTATTTAGGTATAGCCCATCACTGGCAAACAGACTCCTGTCTACCTCAACTCTGTCCCAGTTTCTGTGGGGGAAAAAATACCCTTCCTGCATACACCATCTCCTTATCCACCCATTTAAATCCTTAATTGCACTTTCCTTCGCCCTTCCAGTCTAGACACATGTAAAGTTTCTAAAATTGCTAAAGTGTAATTTACGTTGTTTAAGGGTAGTGTCTACTTCTTTAAAGTTTCTTTGTATATCAAGCTCCCTTCTTTTTCCAACATCATTCATGCCCACGTGCAACACTATAATCTGTTCATGTGTACCCTTTAAATATGCCTTCCAAATTATTTTAATGTCTTTTATACTGGATCCTGAGAAGCTACTTACAGTAGTAGTTTCTTTTCTATCCCTACATATTGTTTTGTCTGTATTTTAGTGTGGAATTCCGTCGGATGTCATGTCCCTCATATTAGTTTCATTTTTTTTTTTTTATTGTGTTAATGTTTCTGGTACTCTGGGCCGATTTGGGTCTGTTGTAAGCTGTTCTGTGCATGAGTTTCCTCCAGCCTGATTGATTTGGGATATCTGTCTCATAGCTGCTTGCGTGGCTCATCTCTCCTTTTCATTTTGATTTAAATCTTCATTTGCATTTTCCATGTTCCTGTCTGTCCCTCCTTCCTTCTCTTCCGCCTGTAGATTCCGTAATGGTTCATACCTGTTTGACAAGGGCATTGGTCCTATTCTCCTCGCTCCTACTTCTCCTTTTATTTTCACCATGCACCACTCATTCCCTTGCAGTTCTCCCATATTCCCATCTGAATCATTGCCTGTGTTTTGTTTCCTTTTTTTCTGCAACATGGCCATGTGTATTTACTTTTCCATGCCTGTGTTAACTTAGCCAGTACCCTTTCATTTTGTCGATTCAGCTTGCTGGGATTTTATATGAATTGTTCAAGTTTCCTCTATTCTAGATGGAACTCCAGCTTCTTTTTAAGGTTTATAATTTTTTTTTCCTAGGTTTTGGGTATACAGTCAAACCCACTTATACGCATAGCCTTGAGACTCTGTAGATTTATGGCGTTGAAGCAGCAGGCATTAAGTGGGAAAAAACTCGCGCTTTTTTGGACAGTTTATCTCTTGTGCTCTGCTGATCATATACCTGGTACTCTTTCCTACCGGCATTGTACTATCGCTGAGTAATTTGCTCAGTTAGCCTCTGTTTTTTTTTTTTTTTTTTTTTTTTACATTTCTGCCACCAAGCAAGTTGTACTGGAACCCCGTCTGCTGCCAGCTGCACATGCGTATGACTGGCAGGGACATCGGGAATGGTCAGCACAGGGTCCCACTGCTGTAGTCAAAAGACATGATGCGACCTGAAGGAAAAGCGCAGCTGAAAATTTGTCAGCCGCCATATTTATTGTGGCACCACAGCAATTCAAATAAATTGCAAATATCTAAAAAACTAAAGATGACCGAAAAAAAATATTTACAGGTATGGAAATTAGAACTTTGGCCACATGCTTACAGCCAAAAAGCAGAATTTTGATAGATCATTTCCTGATTTGGTAGTACTGCTGCTTTAAGTGGGCTATTCCTTAATGCGATCTTGCTATTTACATCGACATGTGCTAACCTCGCAGCCTCCCGCCTCAGTTGTGAATCATTGCGGCCAATTAAAAGTGTATACTCAGGTACTGTATGGGACTGTATGCAAACTGCACTGCAATAGTTTCTTATTTTACATTTCCCCTACATTAATCTCTCTCTCTCTCTCTCTCTCTCTCTCTCTCTGCATCCATCAGTTCCGCTATGGCTACGTGTGCTCCTGCGTCCTATGTGGAATGCCATGGCAATGCTGACTACATGCTTCTGCAACCTATATGGAATGCCATGTCAACGCAGACTATACACAGTCTGCGCCCTGTGTTGCTAGTTTAATGGACGTATGATTTGTAGTGAGGTCTTATTCAGACTGTGGACTTTCTCATTTTTAGTGATTGTTGGTGCTTTTTGCTTGGTGAGGAATTGTTTATTTTGTGCTTGATGCTTCTTGACTTTAAAGTGCGACGTGGGTTGGGGGGTGTCAATGTATAGGGTGTGTGTACATTCGTGCTTGTGATTGAAAATTGAAACCATGAACTTTATTGTTAAAAACTTTTAGAATGCTCAGTAAGCTTCAATTGCCGTGTTCGCTCTTTATGAGCACGATTGCAGACGTTTTCAATTTCATAGAATGCTGTGTAGTCCATCTCAGTAGCAGCATTCAGTTCGACATAGCGTTGGATAGTCATTAATGACTGAAACACATCCTTTGCTGTCGGTGGGGCCACTACTGAATCCTCCTGTTCCTCCTCCTCCTCCTCATCGTCCATCCAGCTAGCATCTCCATCTGCCACTGAAGCCGCAATCTTCTCATCAGTAAGCATGCCAGGGCATTGTAGATTGTTTTCGGCTGTTACAAACTGGTCAAACATATCTTGTGGGATCTCGTCTGGTGCTGCCAGAAATTCCTCTACTCCGTCTTCAGCATCATCATCACCATCTGTTTGGCTGTCCCGTAAAAAGCCGGCTTTAATGAAACAGTTCTGTATTGTCTCTATTTTTACTTCCGACCAAGCCTATCCTAGCAAGTGAATTGCATCAAGCATGGATAGTTTCCGTGCCAGGTCCGTGGCAGACACAGCTGTTCCATTATCAAAAGCTGTAATCACAGTAGCCAGCATTCGGCAGCGATACAGACACTTCAAGTGCTGTATGATTCCCTGATCCATTGGCTGGATCAGGGAAGTGGTGTTCGGGGGTAGAAAAATCATCTTTACATGGGATAAGTCAAGCTGAGGGTGTGCAATGCAGTTGTCTATTAACAGCACAGTATGTTTCCTCTTTCGCCTCATGTCCTTATTGAATTCCTTCACCCAGTCTGTAAAGAGGTCCGCAGTCATCCAGGCATTCTGGTTAGCATACTAGGAGACTGGTAAACGCCGCACATTGATTCCTTTAAAACACCTAGGGTTTTTGCTCTTTCCGATCACCATTAATTTTGTTTTGTGTGATCCATTCATATTAGTGCAGACTAGTACAGTGAGGTGGTCTTTGGCCTTTTTGCTCCTGGCTACACAGTCTGACTTAAAGGTTAATGTGCTGTCTGGGGTTGCCTGATAGTAAATCCCCATTTCATCTGCGTTATACATGCAGTCAGGGGGGTAATCTGCGATTAAGGTGGGCAATACACTTTGCACCCAGTGATCAGCGGAAACTGTCTGTATCTTTTTTCTCCCCATGCAGACGCTTGAATACAGTGTTGTGCCTACTTTTAAATCTGCACAACCACCCATTGCTGGACTCAAACCCAGACTTCCCCATAGCTTTGGCCAGTTTGCGGGTTTTCTCCTGCAACAAGGGGCCAGAGACGGGCATATCCGAGGCACGGGCATGTTCGAACCAGCAGAGGAGAGCATCCTCCACACCGGTATCCTGGCTCTCTCATTTTCTTTTACGGCCCAGGTTGTCATTCATCTGGTACTCAGCAAGGATCTGTGTTTTATTTTTGACTATCCTACACACCTGGCTATGAGACGCCCCAGCTGCCGTACTACCCCACTTTGGGAAGAACCAGGATTGGAGTGAAGGGTTAAGGTTTTCACCTTATCAGCCAAGCAGAGCTTCTTTCGTTTCTTCAGCATTTCTGCCATTGTAATTGTGGGAGGGTGAGATCTGTCTGGTGGCGCTATAACTGACGTTGTTATAAACCGCTAATTACTTGGTTAGGCTCGCTTCAACAAGTGAGATTTTAGCAGGCTGTTAATGACTCGCTAATGACGGGCACTTGGGAAATGGATGGCTCGGCACTTAACATTTATGCAATAACAAGGGTTCACTCAGTTCCTATAAACGAGCATGTTATACTGACCGAGATAGGAAAGGAATCAGGGAATTTATTTTTTAGTCGTTTAAGCGGGATATGAGATTAAGCGTTGTTCGTTTAAGTGGACTTGACTGTATAAGCATCTTTCACATATAAAGTCGTTTTCCTTCACTCCCCTCCTGCTAATTTTGCATCTTGAGCTCTCCACCCAACCCTCATTTAAAACAAACATTTCTAACATGATTTGATTTACCTGGTTAATGTTTTAAAAGTTTTCTGGCCCCTCTGGTCAGGCTGTCCCAGCTGACACTGGCAGACATGCGTAGACTAGATGCTTTTCCTATGAGCATGTCACTTCTACTTGTATTTGGCTCATCTTGTAAGGGATCGAGGTTTCACATATTCTGTCACCGGAAGTAGCTACCTCTCTGCGCTATGTGTTGTCTCACTTAAATTTAATAAAAAGAGTAAAACATATTGCCAGTCATTGGCTTGATCACTGTACAAGTTCATTCAGCCCTTGCTTAAAAACTGCACTCTTAGTGCTGTAAAAGTTCTGTACAAACTAGTGGTAGTTTTCTCACTGGTGAGAAGGAATTATGAAAGAGCGAGAGATATATAAGTGAGGAGTATAAGTGGTTGAAGGCCACAAGGCAGACTGAGTGTTCGTGGTGGAGATCGAGAGTTATGGAGGATAGACTGACGCTGAGAGCTCACTATAAGGAGCACCATGGGCAATTGCTAAAGGCAGCATTCCTGTCATGTGTGATTGCTGCAGTGAAGAACAAACCAGCTCAGCTTTTTTGCATTGTAAACCGGTTGTTACATCTGGCCTGCCTAAGTTCCGGAGGAGTTTAACTTTTGAAAATTAAACAATGTGAGGAGTTTAGCTAGTTCTCCCTTGATTGAGTATCCTCTATTTGCTGTTCGATCACCACAAGTGGGTAGTTGGGGCCCTGCTTGGTCCAGTCTGTGACTAGTGGAGGCCTTCGTCAGTCTTTGAGAAGTTTCAGTCAATGCCAACTGGAGAGATTTTTCTCGTGATAATGAAGTTGCATCCCTGCTTCTATTCACTTGATATTGGATCAACCCAGCTGTTGGTTAACTGTTCCCTTGAGGATTATGTTTTCCCTGCAGTTCTGAAAAGGGCCGTGGTGAAGCCTGCCCGGACGTCTTGGCTAATTACACACCTGTCTTGAGCCTTTCCTTTTTGGGGAAGGCAATCAAGAGGGTGGTCGCTCCACGTCGGCAACCCAGGTTCGGTGATGGACTCGGGCCTCCGGGGGTCAGGAGGGGGGAGAGAGGGATTGAGTGCCCAGCGGCAGCTCTCCCTCTCTGGGGAAGGGTGGTTTGTCTGTCCTGCTACTATATCGCCATCTCCTGGGTGAACTCTGGATTGGTGATGCGTGTCGGGACACACAACGAGAGGGGCAGTATCAGCCGAAAGCCTTGGGATGAGTTGTGTCTCAATGCATGCTTCCTGATTGGCTCTCCCTGTGTGCTGACGACTGCGGGGCATGGGCTTACCAGAAAAACAGAAAATGGAGCCTGTCACTTCCAGGTGACAACCCTTTCTGTGCCGGATCACATCACCAGCGATCACCAGGGGCAGACTCTGCTGTGTCCACCCACTCCACCGTTGTTCAGGGCAATGTAAGGGGCATCCTTCCCTCGCCCCACCCGGGGGTTATACCAGCGACCTAGGATCTCTGAGCATGGGGGGAGTCACTCTAGGAGCAGACTCCAGTGGCACCAAGGGACGTAGTGAGGGCTTGAGGGGCTCTGAATGAGTAGAGAACAGTGCTAGTGAGGCGAATAAAGAGAAAAGATAAAAAAAAAAAAAAAAAAAAAGAGGGTGGTGGCTGAGCAGCTGGAAATCCACTTAGAGGCTTTTGCCACCTATGAGCCATTTCAGTCAGGATTTAGGGAGTGTCATGGAATGGAGACTTCACTTATCAGGGTGCAGAATGGTCTTCTCCTAGCCAGAGAAGAATATTCGGTCATGTACTTTCTCTCGATCTCTTGTCCGCTTTTGACACTGTAGACCAGCTTGGCTGAGGGACTTGGTTGGTCTTGGTGGCACCATGTTGAGGTGGTTCAAATCCTTCCATTCCAGTAGAGTGCAGCAGGTTGCATGGGGAAATGTTCCTGATGCCCAGCTGCCTTAACCTGTGAGGTCCCTCAAAGTTTGAACTTCTTGCCGTGTTGTTTATAAAGTATATGCTGCCCACTGGGCAAAGTCATTCGTAGGTATGGTCTGCAGTTTCATTGCTATGCTAATGATACTCCTCCACACCTGTTGTTTGTCTCTTGGAAGTGGAATGCTGTCAGTGTGCTGAATGATTGCCCTCCTGTTATTAGTGACTGGATTACCTCCAGCTGGCTAAGGCTGAATCCAGACAAGATGGAAATGCTGCTGGTGGAAGCAGGTATCCGGAGCGTGGTAGAATTGGGTGGGGCAGTGGCTGGATTACATCTTGGCTCCACTCGCCCATAGCCAGGGATAGGGTGAAGAATTTGGGTGTCATCATGGACCAGAAACTAGAACATCAGGTGTTCATAGTAGTCTGTGGTGGATTTCCCCATCTTAGGAATATTGCTCCAGTCAAGCTCTAGCTAGGTTCTCAGAACCTAAAAGCACTAGTGCATGCTTTTGTGGCAGCCAGACTGGACTGGTGTAATGCTCTGTACCTCAGGCTTTCTGAGGTTTGACAGGCCGCTTGCAGCTGGTGCAGAATGCTGCAGCTTGATTGATTGCTGGGGTGCCTCACTCCAAGGATATCTCTCCTGGTTTGCAGATGTTGCACTGTCTGCATGTCTCCTTCAAGATAGGTTTGCTAACATTAAAAGCCCTACACAATCTGGGCCAAGGCTACCTGAAAGAGCTCCTTCATCCATATGCTCCTGATCACCTCCTTTGATCATCTGAGGTGGGCTTTCTGAGAGTTTCTAGATCACACATTTGTGGTGGCGATGCCTGCTGTTTGGATTCTGCTGCCCCGCACACTTAGGGAGGCCCCCTCTCTGAAACTGTTTAAAGGGGATGGAAAAATCATTATATTTTTAATAACATAATCCACTCATACCTGAGATACTGTACCAACGTTGATGTTTATATCTGCTGCTATTTACTGATTTTAGTGTTGCTGTCTGTCATTACCATTCTTTTGTAAGATGCCGAGAGACTACGAGATTGGGTGTCAAAGAAATAAAACTACTGCTTCTACAACCTGTGTGCAGTTGTGCAACCAGTGCTTCCCTAGTTCCCCCCCCACAACTGGTGCTTCCCTAGTCCCCCCCCCCAGAATTTCATCTTAACCAGTCTGTTACCCTGCCTGTGCTTCTCCCTAACCACTTAAACACAAGCTACATAGCCTGTAAGTCGAAAGGGTACTGAGCTACTACCTAGACAGGACTAAGGACACCAAAATTGACAGAACCCAGCTATTTCACTTATGGAGAGGTAGGTGAAGGTAAATCTACAGCTAAGAAAACTATCTCTTAGGGTATAGTTTCTTGTATTCTTTTTATGAAAAAGCTGAAAATGATGGAAGGGTTGATACCTTTTATTGAACCAACAAGTGTCTTTACAAAGATGGAATAATACACAAGCTTTCGAGGCCACACAGGTCCCTTCTTCGGGTGAATAGCAAAACTGAGTAACATAAGCAGTGTATATATCCACTGGAGCAATTAAAAAAAAAAAAAAGGGTAGAAAGTGAAAAAAGGAGACTAGAGATAAAAAGTCTACATAAGATGCAAAGTAAAAAAATGAGTGAGAAGAAAAGGGAAGGGGGCTGTTCAGGAGATGAAAGGAAGTTGGAGAGGGGAAAAAAACAAAGGAACAGATAAGAAAGATCTGAGATCAGAGGCAGGCATAAGGGTAGAATAGACAGGAGACGTCAAGAAAGGCATGAAAACTAAGACATACAAGAACAAAGGCCTATATAGACAGAGTGTGAGGTAGTAAACAGTATGTGTGAAAACAGAGAGCTGAGCAGAAGAGTTTGTAGGAGAGGCAGGGGGATGTAAGGTAGGGGAAAAAAAGCTTGGGCAGGAACTCAGAAAAAACAATAGCAGGAGAAATACAGAACCAAAGTACGATAAATAATGTCAAGTTCTAGGATCATGGATATGTTGTTCATCCACACTCTTTGGCATGTCCCCTTCCACTTTAAGGATCACCGGAAATCTTCAAGCTGGCTCCTCCCACCCACCCGGGTGGTATATACCTTGGCTCAGCCCCATGATGCCAGATCTTCCTTTCTGCTGGAAGATTCAGGTTGCCTTCCTCGTGCTCACGCATTTCGTAGGCCCAGGCTTTCAAGCCTTCAGTTTTACCGAAACTCCGTATCATTAGAATTAGTGATTGCTTTTTCTTATCTTCGATTATGGAAGAAAAATCTTCCCCCAGATTTCGGCGGTGCTCCTGAGGCCAAAAAATGTTGTGTACTCGATCCCTCCTCACTCATGGCCTACTGCCTTGGTGTCGGCCATGACACTGGCCCCTGCAGGGTTTTTGCTTGCCATCCATCTCAAAGTCCTGGACGACCATCTTGCACACTTGAAACTGGGGAGACCGGAGAAGAGGAACCCTCCAGTGAAGTCCAAAGAGGCTAGGTGGGCGGTTTCTGTGGCTGCTGGATCCGCCGAGCAACTGGAATGCATGCAGGTGTTCGAGGAAGAAGTGGCTCGTGCTGCAGACTCTCGGAGCTTCTTTGTTCTGCTCAACCTAGGCTCCAACTTCTTGGGTTCCCTCCAGGAGTTGTGCCAGTCTCTTCCCACAAAGGGAGAGGCACCTACAGGCTCGCACTCCTCCCGGTCCCGTAAGCGGGAGAAGGAACTGAGCAAGTCTTCGTCTCGACGAAGGCGCTCTTGGGACTGGGAGAGGTCTCAGTCTCAGGAGCATGCGGTCTCAACCTCGGTTGAGATCGCTTCTTCAGCCACTGGCTTCTCTGACCTCCCGAGCCGACCGAGGATGTGGTCGACGAGGTCAAAATTATCGACCCACTGTCGCCGACTCCGGTCGCTGACTCCTTAGAGAGGACTCCAGTCCTTGTTTTCCCTGATGAGGAGATCCAGCCCGCTGGTGTCCCCATCAAGGATCCGGTTCCAGACCCCCGGGAGTCACCAGTCCCGCCAGTGTCCCCCGAGCGACCGAGTCGGGACCGCCTGATCTCGGTCGAGGTCTAGAACCCCCTCGACCGAAAGGCAGAGGAAGAGCCATAAGCGCCCAAAAAAGAAGCGGCGCCATCGGTCGTCCTCATCCTCCTCAGATGAGGAGAGGCTCCAATGGAAACTCTGGCGCTGTGAGGACCTCATGTGGCAACAGCTGATCTTGTCTGGGCATAACCCTACCCTGGCTCCTACCTGGCTTTCGCCTCCTAGGCCGAAGCCGACCCCTTCGGAGCCTAAATCTTCGGTTCCCCCACTTGCGGGGCCGTCGAGACCACCTGTTCGACCTAAACTGGTCTCTCCACCGATTTGTGGTGGAACCGCCACCTAAGCAGCCTGTGGGAGGGGCTTCTTCCAAAGAAGACAGACCAGACACCGGGCTTCCCTGGCATTTGTCGGTTACAGTCACTCCGGACCGCCCCCCGGTGAATCAAGAGTGATTTGGGCGGCAGGCCGCTGTATCCAGATTCGGCAGATTCGGACGTCACTGGACTTCATTCTCATCCTAGGGATGATGGATCGTCCGTTGGCTTAGGGATGGAGGAAGGTCCTTCCTCCTTCCAAGCGATCCTTTGCCTCATCTGAGTCCACAGGGATGCCCCTGGAACCTATCCAGAAAAAGGCGGAGTACCTTTTAAAGATATCCTTAAGAGAGGGGATACCCAGATGGAGGCCTCCCCTGTGGCCGAGGCTATCGTTGGTCCGGCCCTTGAACTCTGGCAGCGTCCTGCCTCTTGTCCAGCTCCATCTGCCCGCATGGCCCGCAAGTACACGGGGCCCATGGGGTCCCTAGTGGGATTCACAGAGCCCCCTTCGGCCGAGAGCCTGGTGACCGCCTCTGTGTTCAGGCGTACTGGCAGTTCTGCCGATACGGACTGACCTACCTATAGAGTCCAAGCTCTTGGACCATTCGGCTAGGAAGGTCTATGCGGCCTCCTCCTTGGGCCTTTGTCAGGCAAGTTCAGCTGTCATGGCACACTTCTCTTACGCCCTTCTCGGGTCATTAGATGAGGTCCTCCCACATTTCCCTGCGGACATGCAGACCACGGTCAAGCAGGTCCGAGACCAGGGCCGAGCTGTTGCCAGACAGCAGCTCCAGATGGCCCTGGACATTGGGGATTCTTGTGCCTGCTCGATGGCTTCCACAGTTGCCTCTCATCGCAGGGCTTGGCTGAGGCTCTCCTCTTTTCTGGCAGACACTCAGCACAGACTAGCTGACATGCCCTTCCTCAGGACCAACTTGTTCGGCCCAGGAGTGGCCAGTCACCTTCAATGCATTGAGCAGTCCATTGCCACCTTGGACCTACTTCTTCCAAGGGTTCTTCAGGCAAGAATAGAAACATAGAAACATAGAAACATAGAAGTTGACGGCAGATAAGGACCGCAAGGCCCATCCAGTCTGCCCATTTCTTTTTCTACCTTATAAATGTGCCATCGGCCTTTGCTCTGTCAGTGACCTATCTATTCATAGTCATTTGTATTGCTCCCTTATGCCTATCCCATGCCTGTTTGAAGCCCTGCACTGTATTCATAGCCACCACTTCTTGTGGTAAGCCATTCCATGCATCTACCACCCTTTCTGTGAAAAAGAATTTCCTCACATTCCCCTTAATCGGCCTCCTCTAATCTCATGCTGTGTCCTCTTGTCCTGCTATTTTTCTTATATTTAAACATGTTAGACTCTTTCACCTTGTTTATGCCCTTAAGGTGTTTAAATGTCTCGATCATATCACCTCTCTCCTCCTTTGCTCAAGGGTATACATATTGAGCTCCGTTAATCTGTCCTCATATGTCTTCTGATGCAGTCCCTGCACCATTTTGGTTGCCCTTCTCTGGACTGCCTCAATTTGGTTAATGTCCTTGTGAAGGTGTGGCCTCAATACTGCACGCAGTACTCCAGATGGGGCCTAACCAATGTCTTACAGAGGATTACCTCCCTCTCACGACTTGTGATACCCTTACCACACCCCTAACGCCCCTAGCCTTACCTACTGCTTTAGAGGTCTGCTTGGATGATTTTAGGTCATCAGTGATGATGATGCCCAAGTCTCTTTCTTCCTTTGTGACTGCTAGCAACCCTCCCAGCCTATAAGTGGCTTCAGGGTTTCTCTCCCTATGTGCATGATTTTGCACTTCTTTGCATTAAATCCCAGTTGCCACTCTTCTGACCATTCTGCTAGTTTATCCAGATCTCTTCTCATTCTGCCCACCCATCTGGATCATCTACTCTGTTGCAGATCTTGGTGTCATCTGCAAACAGACAAGCCTTACCCTCTAGTCCATCTGCGAGGTCACTAATGAAGATGTTGAATAGGACTGGCCCCAGGACTGATCCCAGAGTTACCCCACTTGTGACTTGCATCTCTTCTGACTGTATACCATTTACCACCACTCTCTGTTTTCTGCCAGTCAACCAGTTTGCCACCCAGTTGACCAACTCTGACCCACCCTGAGCCTACCTAGCTTATTTATCAATCTTCATGTGGAACAGTGTCAAAAGCTTTGCTGAAGTCAAGGTAGGCGACATCAACTGCTCCCCCTTGGTCCACCACTCTGGTTACCCAGTCAAAGAAATCTATGAGATTAGTTTGACAGGACCTTCCTTTGTAAACCCATGCTGTCTTGGATCCTCAGTGCCCCATGGATTCCAGGTGTTGCACTATCCTTTCCTTAAGGAGTACCTCCATAATCTTGCCCACTACTGAGGTAAGACTGACCGGTCTGTAGTTCCCCGCCTCCTCCCTGCTACCACTCTTGTGGAGTGGGATCACATGAGCCCTTCTCCAGTCTTCTGGGACCTCTCCTGTGCTCAGAGACTCACTAAACAATTCTGCTAATGGCTCTGCTAGTTCCTCCTTTAGCTCCTTAAGTACCCTGGGATGTATGCCATCAGGTCCCATTGCTTTATCCACCCTGAGCTTAGCAAGCTCTTGTAGGACCCTTTCTTTGTGAAGGGAGTAGTGCTCACCTCCCTCCCCTGTGTCCATGATGCTGAGCTGTGGGCCCTGCCCTACCTTCTCTTCAGTAAATACTGAGCAAAAGTATCTATTTAGGATAGATGCCTTTACAGGGTCCTCCTCCTCACATGCTCCCTTTCTCCATTAAGCTTAGCAATCACCTCTGGACTTTCTCCTTTCACTAATGTATCTATAGAAAGTCTTGTCACCTTCTTTACTGTTCGTGCTAGTGTTTCCTCAGTTTGGGACTTTGCCTGCCTTACTGCCTTACCTGCTTCCCTTAGGGCAGTTTGGTATGCCTCCTATCTTCATCCCGCTGTGTTCCCTTTATATTTTCTGAAGGCCAGCCTTTTGGCTCTGACCTTTTCTGCTACTGTATTTGAGAACCAAAGTGGTTTCCTTCTTTTTGCACTTCCTTTTCTGTCCAACACAATGGGATGTTGCTTCAAGTATTGTATCCTTAATGCTTGCCCACTTTGCCTGTACCTCCTCACCTGTGTTTCTTTTGCCAGGGCTAGCTTAACTCTGTTGGCCATCTTATCAAAGTCAGCTCCTCTGAAGTCCCATATTTTTGCTTTGGAATGGGATGATTTAGATGTAGTAGCCAAATTGAACCATACCATGTGATGATCACTGGCCCCAGGTGACCTTCTACCTGGAGATCTGTGATCCTTCTTGTTAGTCAGTACTAGATCTAGGATAGCCCTGTCTCTTGTGGGTTGCTGTACCAGTTGTTTGAGGCCCTCCCTGCAGGAATCCACTATGAGTCTAGTTCTGGCAGATGTTCTGCTGGTATTGACCAATCTGTATCTGGCATGTTGAAGTCTCCCATTATCAGAACCTCCCCTTTAGCTGTCATGTTTTGTATATCTTCTAACAGTAATGTGTCTATGTCCTCCCTCTGGTCTGGGGGAATCAGGAGAAGAAGCAGCCCATTCGGCACTCTTACCCTGTGGCTCGGCAGTCCTCCTTTCAAGGGGGACAGCAGCACCAGCATCAGCAGCAGGCTCAAGCTTGGTGCCCTCGGCCCAAGCCTGGACCCCAACAAGCCCGTAAAGGAGGCCGAGGTTCAGGTCCTGGAGCCTCTTCCTCCTTCAAGCCTGCTCAGTGATGGGGTGGGGGTTGCCACCCCTACTCCCGTCACAACAGCTCTGGGTCCTCCCTTGGGGTTCTGGCTCCGCCACTTCCTTTCCGCCTGGTCTGCTGTCACTTCGGACAGGTGGGTTCTCGAAGTGGTCAATCAGGACTGACTCTGAATTGAGCAGTCACCCTCCCAGCCGAGCCCACGCCCCTCGGGAGGAACGGATATTCGCTCACACCCAGTCGGCTCTTCGAGACGACATTGCTCAGCTCCTCCTCAAGGAGGCAGTAGCTCCTGTGGCGGATCCTTCAGCAGACCCAGGCTTCATCTCCAGGTACTTCCTGGTGCCCAACCGGACTGGGGGCTGGCACCCCATTCTTGATCTCCACGACCTGAATCAGTATCTCAGGTCTTGCACCTTTCAGATGGTCACTCTGTCCCAGATCATTCTATCCTTGGAGCGAAACGTGGTTTTGTTCACTGGATCTGCAGGATGCGTTCTTTCACATCCCAATCTGTCCGTCCCATCAGAGGTTCCTCCGCTTAAGGGTCGAAGGTATCCTGTATGAATTTCAAGCCATGCCATTTGGCCTGTCATCGGCCCCAGTGGTGGCGGCCCATCTCCGGTGTGGGGGGGGGCAGAATTTACCCCACCTCGATGATTGGCTTCTGGCAGGTCCCACCCAACAGGAGATGGAGAGGTCCAGGGATCTGGCCCTCCAGACCTGCTTCCAGCTTGGCCTCCTAATCAGCGAGGCCAAATCGGAACTCGTGCCTTCTCAGGTGATGGGCTTCATCGGGGCAGAGCTCGACTCTCGTCAAGCCAGAGCTGTGCTCCTGGCGGACAGGGCGGATGTTCTTTCCTCCTTTGCCCAATCATTTCTGGTTGGGCAGTTGCACCCTGCCCGGGACTTTCTGCACCTTCTGGGCTACATGGCGGCGTGCACCTCGGTGGTCCGTTGAGCCCGGTTGCACATGCGCCCCTCCAGTGGGAACTAGCCATCCAGTGGATTCAGTGCCACAGTCATTTCAACCAGCTGATCACTGTAACCCAGAAGATGTGAGATGCTCTTCAATGGTGGACTGCCCCAGACCGATGCCTCTCTCGTGGGCTGGGGAGCCCACATGGGGGATGAAAGGGCCCACGGGCTCTGGACTCCTGAGGAGTCCTGATGCCACATCAACCTGTTGGAGCTCAGAGCAGTCAGACTGGCATTGTCAGCTTTCGCTCCTCAGCTCCGGCGGGGTCAAGTGGTTCAAGTCTAGACGGACAATACCATGATCATGTACTACCTCGACAAACAGGGCGGCACCCACTCCCATGTGCTGTGCAAGGAGGCGCTCTGCATCTGGACCCTTGTGAGCCGACTGGAGGTGGATTTCCTAGCCATCCATGTGGCAGGAGCCTTGAACCATCTGGCGGATGCTCTCAGCCGCTTGTGCCAGACATCCCACGAATGGTCTCTCCATCCAGGGGTAGCTTACAGCCTGTTCTCCTGTTGGTGCAAACTGATGGTGGACCTGTTTGCCTCCATGGAAAACACCAAGCTGAGACTGTTTCATGCCCGCCCCCCTCAGCAGGGCTCGCTGCAGGGGGATGCCTTCTCGAGGCCATGGACCCCAGGCCTCCTCTACACCTTCCTGCCATTTCCCTTGATCCACAAGGTGCTCCTGAAGGTGAGGAGGGACAACGCACAGGTGATCCTGGTAGCCCCAGACTGGCCGCGCCACTTCTGGTATCCAGATCTCCTCAGCCTTAGCTGCAGGCCCCCGGAGCGGCTTTGTACATGCCCGGACCTGATATCACTGAGTCAGGGAAAGGTATTCCATCTGGGCCTTCAGTCCCTGCACCTCACAGTCTGGTACCTGAGCGGCTAGAGTTCCAGGCTTTGGGTCTTTCCGAAGATGTCTACATCGTGGTGGAGGCATCTAGAAAGGAATCTACTAGAAAGTGTTATGCCTTCAAATGGAAGCAGTTTTCCATTTGGTGTCAGGGCAAGGGCCTGGACCCTTTGTCCTGCCCTGTGGCTAACATTCTCGACTACCTTTGGTCTCTCTCCAAAGCGGGTCTACAGTCATCGACCCTCAGGGTGCAACTGGCAGCCATCTCTGCTTACCGGGCGTAGGCCAGTCAGCTGATGGCACAGGAGACAGTGGTCAGGCGCTTTTTCAGAGGCCTGGATCGCATATCCCTTCCGGTGCGTGAACCTCCACCTCTGTGGGATCTGCTGCTGGTACTTGCAAAGTTCATGGGCATGCCATTCAAACCAGTGCACAAGTGTGAGCTGTCACACTTGTCGTCGAAGACGGCCTTCCTGGTGGCTATTGCATCAGCCAGAAGGACAGGGTAGCTCCAGGCACTTTCGGTGGACTCCCCTTATCTGGTCTTCCACAGGGACAAGGTTGTCCTGCTCCCCCACCCAAAATTCCTTCCAAAGGTGGTGTCAGAGTTTCACCTTAACCAGGTGTTAACTCTGCTGGTTTACTACCCAAACTGTACCTCGGAGGGCGAGTACAGGCTCCATACCTTGGACCTGAGATGTGCTCTCTCCTATTATAAGGAGAGGATGGTGGAAATTCAGGGAGAATTTCGCCAGCTGTTTGTCACCTACGCTGAAGCCGCTTCTGGCAGACCTGCAGTGAAGCGGACCATTGCAAGTTGGATTACATCATGCATAGGTCTGTGCTATGAGTTGGCGGGCAAGGAGCCTCCCAGAGGGATAAGAGCTCATTCAACCCATCATACTGCTGCATCGGTGGCTGCTTCCAGGGACATCCCTATCCAGGAAATCTGCGGGTCTGCCACCTGGAAGTCAGCAAACACCTTCATCACCCACTACCACATCGACCTTGAGTCACGCCGGGATGCTGGTTTGGGGGCCTCGGTTCTCCAGTCTCTGTTCCCTAAGTAGGGGGTGTGCGCCTTGCCTCCCTCCTCCAGGAGAGCTGCTAGGAGTCTGCCAAAGAGTGTGGATGAACAACATATCCACGATCCTAGAAGAACAGGTTACTCACCTGTAACAGTAGATCTTCCACGGAATGGTCTCTTGCAGTAAGTCATTACTTCTGGGAGTTCCCGATAGGTTGTGCTTCAGCACAGAAGTTTCTTCCAGCAGTCTCCACACCAGGGACCACCCACATTACCTCACTTCCTGGGCTGTACCTATAAAAGTGGGTGGTCCCTGGTAATCTCTCTTCATTTTCCCGCCGGCTTCAGCTCGGGCAGCAACTCTTCTACAGCAGTATAAATATGACATGGATTGAACACATAGTCTGGGGTGCCTGGACTTCATACAAGGCACCAGATTCCTGTACTAGATAAGAGTGCTACGGTGGATGTTTCTTTGTCAGACACACAGGGTACTAACTTAAAGGGTTCATGAACAGAGTCTCATTCAACACATAAAATGGGGAGGGAAACCCCTTCCCCTACAGTCCTGCCTGACCACCTTCCAACAGTCATACCTCCAAAACAGAGATCATCAAGAAGACTTTCATCATCGATGGGTATTCACCCCCCCCGATGGCAGGCACTACTTCATCAAAAGAGCATGGATGGTCATTCACCCCCGTCGACGGCAGGTTCTTATTCATCAGAAAGGAACACTTCTCGTTGACGGAGCAACATTCTTCAGCTCCCCTGTTGACAAGGCTTCACTCACCGTCAATGACAGAGGTCCTGCTACTTTCCCCATTGACGGGGCCTGCTCCCCCATCAACGAGAGGGCTCTACAAGACATCCTTATCGATGAGAACACCTCCTCAGTCGACAGAGCACACGCTACATGCTCCATCGTCGATGGGACTGCCTGCCCCGTAAACGGGACATGCTTCAAAGCTCCACCGTCGTCGGGGCATGCATTCATCTTCTCCTTGTCAACGACAGCATTTCCATCGTCAACGGAGCATGTACTACCTTCCTCATCGTCGACGGAATGTATTCCACCATTGACTGTGCATGCTTGTACTTACGCTTCATCTATAAGACATAGTACATCATTGACAAGGCATGCTTCTCTTCTTCTTCCATCGACGAGGCTGCTGCCACCATCGACAGAGCAGTCCCTGCATCATAGAACAGCACCTTTACCTGCGTGTAATACAATTATGGAGGATCCTTATTACAAGTTTCCCATGGAATTCCATGACTACTTTCAAAACCATGCATCAAAAGATACTTATGGGGCTGCATCACTGCAGAATAAAGAATTATATGCTTCAGAACGCAGGGGCATGCCAGCCTCATCTACTCTCATGCATGATACTCACACACCAGTCTGAAAAAAAAAAACACTGGATCACTCCACCGAGAGGCACAGATTGATCCCCGACACCATGTGCACAGGATTCAGAACCAGCTTACATGGCATTTTCATCCTCACATGGAAGAAATAATAGATAGTGTTAGATTCTATGGGTGTTTGACCATACGCACACTCTGAGACATAACCATTTATCACAGACTACGTCTCCGCCTCCATCTAAACTGGCACGCACAGGGCTAGACTGCTCACCTGTCATGCCTCTTCATGAATATTCAGGAGAATGAGTCCCCTTATGATGTAACGTCTAGCTGGGATGACGGACTACTACAGCATTCAGAAATGTGATTACTGAAGCATGGAGTTAACCCATAATGGCACAGGAGATACCTAGAAAAGCACACAGGCTCCTCTTTGACTAGCCGTATTTAACAAATATGGCCACTGTGGATTTTGCAGCTGCTCACGACCGCACTGACTCAACTGAACATGCGAGTACTATAACCGGCATCGGGTAAGTATCTCTGCTGGTGACCTTATAAATAGACTACCTGCATCCCATGAAAAAGATCAGGATATGGCATTATTGATGCTTCAGCTTGAACCTCTGAAGTCGGTATTCTTCTACACCGTCAGGCATGGCTCTGACTCTCAGGGCTAGCACCTAATATTCAACAGAATTTGGCTAATGACCCCTTTTCAGGCAACCATCTTTTTGGCCCCAGGGCTCACACAGTACTGGATAACCTACAAGCCTCAAAACCTGTGGTCGCCCCTCTAGCCGGCCGGGTGCCTCTTCATCTCACTAAAGACTTCAACTAAAAACTGAGGCCTTTCCCAAAAGGCTCTATACATCTAGCCACTTTTTCAGAGGTATCACTTGTGACGTGGATAGCCAGTTTTGAGTGCTATATGATCATTTATTTTGTATATTAAAATGGGTTATGGACTGTCTGTCATGAGAGATACTGAGAAATCTGGTGCTCTTGGAGTGACCTTGCTAACCCCCCCCCTCAGCTGAAAGATGAAAGCCATGAGAAAGGCTGAAACAGCATGTGAGATCACACACACACACACAGGTTTTAGATATAAGGTGTTACCTGGAAGGCCTGAAGCTAATTACAGAGTAGAACAGGCCTTGATCAAGGATCTCCTGTTTTATCTAAGTTAATTACAGGCTGGAAGAGGCTCGAGTTAAGCATATCCATTTTATGACGTTTCAAGAGGAGGAAACCAGGTTTTGTACACTGGTGTGAAATCATAAATGCTTTGGCGTCTGTGTGAGAGGGAAACTGATCAATAGATCAAATAAATGTCATTTGAAGAACATGAGTAATGCTGAGGTTGCAGAATTTAATACTTGGAAAAGACATCCTGTTTTTTATATAGGTATTTTTTTATATATATTCTGACAAGGAGGAGCTAGGTGACCTCATGCAAAATAGGTGGGGAAAACCAGCTTTTAAACATTATTCTGTTTTCCTTCAGAGACACTTCTATCTGGACTCTGGCAAAGAAACATCTTTGGAGCACTTTAAGCAGGTATTTAGAGAGAGACAAATCTAAGTACTGGAGTAAGAATTGCACTGTTTAAACCTTGTTCTTTTAAAAGATTTGTATGTCTTGTGATATGATAGTTCTGTATTTTGTGTTTTACATATTTTTATCTATTTTAGTAAAACTCTTTTTAGAGCATACTTGGTCTGTCTTTGAATTTCTTTCATTTGCAAGCAAAGTATATATGGTTATAGCTGACACTAGGCATAAACTTGAATGGTGATACCAAACTGGAAAGAGAAGCGTTTTAAATCTGAGGTCTTTATTAAAGTTTTTAAGGATTAATTTCTGTACACCTGGTTAGGTGCCCGAAGGCAAAGATATCTGCGCCCCCCCCCCCGAAGACAGAATTATCTGAGCCTGTACATTGGGTACGCTAACAAGAGGTTCACAGTTTGAATCCCACCAGAACTTGAGACCAA
The DNA here is from genome assembly GCA_016271365.2 of Neoceratodus forsteri. NCBI lineage: Eukaryota > Metazoa > Chordata > Ceratodontiformes > Ceratodontidae > Neoceratodus > Neoceratodus forsteri. The sequence goes on along the minus strand of CM057458.1, from coordinate 165,722,514 downwards.
AGGTTGATCCGAACCCACAAAACAGCAAGAGGGTTACCTTGTTCTGTTAAACTGTTCATAAGACTGCACTCAGAGGTTGGCACTTTGGGAGTAGAGGGCATGACCTGCTGAGTGGGTTTGTAACATCACTTACAGACCATCACGGTCATTCCATCGGGATGCCTCTCGGCCTGTTGTGCGCTGGGCTCCATGTCCCTCCCATGAACAGATACACCTACTACTACTCACATGCTGAGACTCAGTTGATATATCCTGGTATGGATTATATTCTTCTACTGCTATAAACAGCTTTCACTTGATCATGAACATAGATCACATAAACGAGGGTGAGCACCTATACACAGATTATGTCTTAAAAACTCTGTATGTCTTTTTTGCTTGGTCAAAAAAAAATGTATACATACACATATGTGTTTCTGTAATCTCAAGAATGGGATCCACTGCCTTATGATTTTGATTATATTGTTCATTATTTTAGCTTCTGTTTTCCAAACTACACATAATGGACTCATCATATGAACATTTCAGATTAACGCTCAACAAGGTTGCAGGCCCTGACATACCTGGGACTCCCTTGTAAGTAAAATTATTAATACAAGATGGATATATCAACATCACTCTATTACTTTACATGTTCTCTAAATCACCTGCAAGACTGGTTATAGCTCCTGATTCTAAGAATCACCGACTTCCTTTAGGTCACAGATGTATTGTTTCATTTCGCAGCATGATCTGCTACTTCAGTATCCTATTACTACGAAATGGATACAGTTTATTCTGTCTGGACAGACTGGGCATGGTGAATACATAAAATCTGTATAAACTGCAAGATTTATCAAACTTGCTGATCCACGCTACTTGGACAACAAACTATGGACAAGTTACAAACCTTATGGTTTCTTACATTTCAAACCTCACATGAGATCAAATGACTCCTAAATCTGTAAGTATACAGATTATTGTTTACATGTCTGTTCACCCGACAGTATCAACAAAGGGCCCATCATACTAACATTTCAGGTTTCCGCCTCGGTAGACCCTGGCAAACTTGGGACCCCCTTGCAAATGAGATTACTAACACATGATGGAACTGAATACATCAGTCTGTTGCATTCTATGTCTTTACCCTAAAATGGGTACTGTGTTGCCACTGACTAAGTGTCACTGGATTCCTTCATGAAATAGATACATTGTTTATAGCAAAAAAAAAACTGTACTAAACTGCTACATTGTTGCACTACAAAATAAAATTGTATTATTTGGGTTACTATCCAAGACTCGGAACCCAATAGGTTTGACATAGACTGTCTTTTCCAGTGCATGCCACTGAGATCTACCAATTACTCCTCTATATGGCTGACTTTCTTATGATCTATTACAGTATTTGATATGCCGAACCCTAATCAGGTTTACATGTGCTTGAACTCATCTGATGATGCCAACTAATAGCCAGTCTGGCTTGTCTTTCAGCCATAATCCTATAATGAATTCTATAATTGATTACTTACAAAATTCTTTTTTACATGCTGATACACTGTTTTCAGCCCCTTTCGGTCTTAAGACCACATTAGAATATAAGGCAGAACGCCATATATGGCCACCCTCTGCTAGATAGCTGCTTGGGAATCTCCTAGAAGTAATGAATTACTGCAAGAGACCATTCCATGGAAAATAGTGCAGTTACACAAAGACTTTTGCTGTAATGGTAGATCTTCTAGGAATGTCTCTTGCAGTAAGTAGTTTCCTTCCCTCCAACCCCCTGCTATTCTGCAGCGGGAAAAATGACGTAGGGTTGGGAAGCTTTGGTACCTCAGTCCCTCGCTTCCGAGCTGAAACCGTTGGGGAACGGAGATTACCAGGGTCCACCCACTTTTATAGGTACAGCCCAGGAAGTGAGGTAGTGTGAGTGGTCCCTGGTATGGAGACTGCTGGAAGAAACTTCTGTGCTGAAGCATCACCTATCTGGAACTCCCAGAAGCAATGACTTACTGCAAGAGACATTCCTAGAAGATCTACTGTTACAGCAAAAGTCTTTGTGTAACTGTACATCTTACTTCGAGAGGGCTCTTGTAGTACGTAATTACATATAGGACTGACGTTGGCAGGCGGCAGGACCCCACGGAAAAACTTCTAGCTAGCAGTCTCTGGCGAGGGACTGCCCCCACGTCAGGTGACCGGCGTCAGGAGACGTCGGTATAAAGGGGCGGTCCCTCACGCCACCTTCCAGTTCTTTCCTGCTGTTAGCTTATGCCAGCACCTCGCGGAAAAGTTCCCTGCTCGTCAGGCTGCTTTGGTATTTTAACAGAGTATTTTCGATTTTTTTCTTATCCTTCGTCAGGTATTCGTCGGTGTATGTCGTCCCCTACACCCTCTGAGCACAAAAACAAGTGCGACTCGTGCGGTGCCCAACTCCGCACAAGGACGGTCATTCCCTGTGCATTTTTTGCCTAGGCCCCGACCATCCAGTGGAGAAGTGCCAGCACTGCCTCAGCTTTAACACGGCCACCTGGAGAAGGTGGCAGCAGTCCCTGGAAGCCCACATTTTGAAAAAGAAAATGAGCTCCATGGAGAAAGAACTGAAAAAGCTTCAGCAGGTGTCGACTTCCCCTGAAGGCCATCGCAAGAAAAAGGATAAAGAAAGGCACCGGGACAAGGGCTCCTCTCCCACTGCGTCTTCCTCGGGAGTCGCCATGAAACGGGTAACGTCCCCCCCCCAGGGGAGTGCTCCACAACGGCCACCTTAGAGGCTTCTAAGGCAGCGTCAGCCCGCCCGTCTGGCTCGTGCTCGGGCCCTTTGGGCCTCCGGCTTGTGGATGCCTCCGCTCCCAGTAAAGCCGTGGTTTTGCGTGCCTGCATGCGGCGGCCCAATAAGCCAGACGTCGGCCCTCCGCCCGCACGAGAAGGTCAGTAAGTCGCCTGACCTTCAGGCGCACGCCGCCCCCATTCACCAACCAGGCCACTCTCCATCGCGGCCTGCCTCCAGCGGCGGTCTGTTAAGCCGGACGCCGGCCCTCCAGCAGCCGCTCGGATCCCGCTGTAGCCGCACGCCAGTTCACCCGACGTCCGCACAGCGGATGAGCCAATGCCTGAGCCCCCATGTCCATCACTCCTGGCTCCTCGCAGAATTCGCTCCTCCGGGACCCTAAGTCTCCTCAGCCCGACCCTGCAATCCCCCATCCCGGGTGACGCTGAGGTTCCTGTTCCACCTCCATCAGACTGTCCACCTTCTGGTCCGACTGATCTGACATCAGTTCCCCGGATGCCGGCTCTGCGCCGGCTCCTCGGCCACTGGCTCCGCCGCCAGTATTGCCGACGCTGAAGACATCCCACACCCCGATGTCGCCCCGACGCCGGGCCCTCCGCCCCCCAGGCCTTCTGCTCCAGAACCGCCTTGGGGCTTCCGCCAGCCATCTGCTCCAGCAGTCTCCTCCAGCTCCCGGTACCCACCCCATCGTATCCGACGCTGCCATACCCGGGACCTGGTATCAGGTGCCTCAGTACCTGGCGCCCAGACATATCCGACGCCAGCAGTGCCCAGCTTCCTATCACCTCGACGCCGGGCTTCCCGCTGTCAAGTTATGGATACGGCTTTTTGTGCATAGTCCATACCGCATCCCTCCTCCTCCTCCACCACCCCCTCAGCCGCCTGTGGACTTGCAGGAGACTCTGGCATCCTGGTGGGCTGGGGCCAAGGCTCCGCTCACCAGGGAGGTGGAGAGTCGTCTTCCGACAACGGTGCCGGTTACCGTACGTCCACGACGACACACTCCCTCCCCACCTCCGGACACCAGGGCTAAACCCTCTGGGTCCAGAGAGGGGCAGGACACGCTTCCCCGAGGGATTCCCAAGGAGTCCGTTCCTCCCCCTCGTCGGGAAAGGGAGTCTACCTCTTCCTCATCTTCTTCTTCCTCAGACATCTCGGATCCTTCCGACGGTTGTTCCGAGGAAGACGATGAGCCACGCCCTCCATCCAAGCCCCGGCCAAGGACTCCCCTGAAGTCTCCTCCGGAGGATCCTTCCTTCACGGAGTTGCTACGGAAGATCCAGGAAGTACATAAGTGGCAATCCTTGGAGCCAGACCCCCAGCATAAAAAAACTCGCTGAGCATCTGGATCTGCCCGTGACAGCTCCCACTTTTGTGCCACCCTGGATCGAGCCTCATGCTGACCTCATTACCACCATATGGAAACAACCGTCGGCCTTAGCCCCACTTCCCGAGAAGTCGAGCAGGCTATTCCAGGCTCCCGAGGGTGTTGACTTTTTAGACTCCCACCCTCAAGCTGACTCGGTTGTGATTAGCGCCACTCATGGCCGGTCAGCTCAACCCAAACACCTTAGCTCGTCTCCACCTGACAAGGAATCCCGCCTTCTGGACCAGTATGGCAAGAAGATTTTTGCTTTTTCCACTCTGGGTATTAGGGCCCTGAACTACGTCGGCCACATGGGGGATTACCAGAAGGCAATTCTTAGTGAGGTGGAATCTAAATTGGACTCCCTTCCGGACTCTCAGGTCAAGCAGAAAGTGGCTGACCTTGTCCGTTCTGCATGTTCGGCCAGTCAGCACATTCTTCGTGCGACCTACAATGCAGTGGACACTGCTGGTAGGAGCTCAGCTTTCATCATAGGTCTACGGCATCACACTTGGCTCCGAGTGTCAGGGTTGGTCCCGGAAGTGCAGTCCGCCATCCAGGAAGTGCCCTTCCGGGGTTCGGTGCTGTTTGGTAATAATGTCAAGGACATCATCACCGACCTGCAGGAGAAGCGGACGGCACTAAAGTCTGTGGACTGTATGTATCATCCCCATCAATCGCAGCGCCGTCCCTTTCACAGACGGAATCGGCCCAAAGCGAGACCAGGAAAGAGGGCTACTAACGCCGGCCCCTCAGCTGCCAAGCTCCCCACACCAAAAAGCAGCGGAGCTTCAGCTGCGCTGCCCCACACCACCTGACTCCTTCCCTCCCACTACCTCCGGGCTTCCTGAGGAACCGGGTAGGGAGGGAGATTTTCCTCCACCTTCCAGGCTGGGAGAGGATAACATCAGATTCATGGGTGCTCCAGCTAATCGCAGAAGGACACTCAATAGAGTTTCTGCAGAAACCATCTCATCATCCTCCCCCAAGGTCGTCGTACTCTCAGGAACATCTTTTTCTGGTCCAGGAAGAAATTTCAGCACTTTTGCTGAAAGAGGCGATAGAACCTGTCCCTCTTTCCCTGCAAGGAACTGGCTACTATTCCCACTTCTTCCTGGTCCCAAAGAAGACAGGAGATGTAAGACCTGTTCTAGATCTCAGTTCCCTGAACATTTTCGTGGAGTACAAGAGGTTCAGGATGCTCTCACTGCAGAGCCTTCTGCCCCTCCTCCGCTCAGGCCAGTAGCTGTGCGCTCTGGATATGCAGGAAACTTACTTGCACATATCTATCTGCACGTCTCACCACAGATATCTCCGTTTTGCTTTCCAGGGGGATCACTACCAGTTCAAGGCACTTCCATTTGGCCTCTCCTCGGCCCCTGGAGTATTTGCCAAATGCCTTGCGGTGGTGGCGGCCTACCTACGTATCCGGGGGGTACAGGTTGTCCCATACCTGAATGATTGGTTCCTGGCGGCCTCGTCCAGAGAGGAACTCCTGCATTGCCTCTCCCTCACCCAGCAGGTCTTTGCCTGTCTGGGTATTACTATCAAGCATTCCAAGTCTCACTTGATCCCATCCCAGAGGCTCCAGTTTGTTGGGGTGATACTGGACACGACCCTGGGCAGGGCCTTCCTGCCACCAGACAGGGCAGCCACACTCCAGATTCAGATAAGCCTGTTGTCCAGCCACAGGCAGGTCAGTGCAAGGTCAGTTCTTCGCCTCCTCGGGCTTATGGCGGCTGCTATCCCAACAGTCCCTCACGCTCGGCTCCACATGAGGGTCTCTCAGTGGATGCTTCGCTCTCAATGGGATCAGTTGGTAGATGACTTGGACCAATTGGTCCTAGTCTCCTCTCCCATGATTCGAGACTTGCAGTGGTGGATGGTTCGAGAGAACCTTCATCGGGGAGTTCCATTCTTCCTTCCTCCTCCTCCCTCCCAGACTCTGACCACAGACGCCTCGAGTGAAGATTGGGGAGCCCATCTCAGTCCACGTGGGACCCAGGGCTCTTGGTCCAAGCTCAAACAACCCCTGCACATCAATGTGCTCGAGCTCCGGGTGGTGCTCTGCGCTCTCCAGGCTCGCCACCTGCATCTTCTTCCAGGCCACCTAGCCGTCCAGATGGACAATATGTGTGTGGTATGGTACATCAACAAACATGGCGGGACTCGGTCCTACCCTCTTTGCAGGGAAGCGATGAGAGTCTGGGATTGGGCAGCACAACACGACCTTCACCTCACGGCAGTTCATGTTCCAGGGGTCGAGAACTCCTTAGCAGACAAACTAAGTCGCTCGTCTGCTCAAGCTCACGAGTGGGAACTGGATCAGGGGGTCCTAGACGATATCTTCTTACGTTGGGGAACACCTCAGGTGGACCTGTTCGCTTCACCTCTAAACGCAAAGCTTCCTGACTTCTGCTCGCTCGTTCAAGAGCGAGGCATTTTCTGGAGGGACGCTCTGTCTCTAGATTGGAGAGACAGATTCGTCTGTGCCTTCCCTCTGATTCCTCTGATCACGCGTGTCTTGCAGAAACTCTGCTCAGAAGGGGCACAAATGATTCTGATCGCTCCTTTCTGGCCCATGCAAGTTTGGTTCTCTCTTCTGCAACAATACTCAGAGGAACCTCCTCTTTCTCTTCCACTGTCATGAATTTTATTGACCCAGGAACAGGGGACCCTGGTCCATCCAAGTCTCAAGTCCCTTCAACTACATGCGTGGCTCCTGCAGACATAGCTGAAGCCTGCGTTGGGGTTTCTGCCCAGGTGGCTGAGATCTTGGTGGAGGCTAGGAAACCCTCCACTTGGTCTACTTGTGCCATGAAGTGGAAACAGTTCTCAATCTGGGCCACTTCAAAAGGCTTTGAGCCTTTCTCCTGCTCAGTTGAGCGACAGCTGGAGCACCTGCGCCATCTCTTCGACCTGGGTCTTAGTCACTCGTCTCTGAAGGTACACATGGCGGCCATTTCGGCCTACCATGTTCCCTTTTGCAGATAGGACTTTCGCTCAACTGGAAGTCTCTAAGACTTTCCTCAGAGGGGTTGTTCACTAGAGACCCCCTATCCGAGTTCCCACCCCTCCTTGGGATTTGAACTTCGTTCTTGAGAAACTTACTTTGCCTCCTTTTGAACCGGCAGCCTCAGCAGACATGAAGTTCCTTTCATGGAAGACGCTCTTCCTAGTGGCCATTACCTCTGCTCAGAGGATTTCCGAGCTCCAGGCCCTGATGTGTAAAATCCTGTACTTGATTTTTCACAAGGAACGTGTGGCTCTACGCACCAACTCTAAGTTTCTCCCCAAGGTGGTAACGGAATCTACATTGAACCAGTCCCTAGAATTACCTGCCTTTTCTACACAGTATTCCAGTCAGGGGGAGTATCTACTTCACACTATGGATGTTCACCGGATTCTGAGATACTACACTAACAGAATAAAGGATCTCAGAAAGACTGATCAGCTTTTTGTTTCTTTTGCCCCCAAAAGAGAAGGCAATGCTGTTTCCAAGCAATGCCTGTCTAAATGGTTAGCTTATTGCATCACCTTCTGTTATGACAAGTACAACAAGACCCTTCTGGGTCAAATAAGAGGTCATTCCACCAGAGGGGTTGCTGCCTTAGCAACATGTTTCAAGAATGTGTCAGTGGCAGACATTTGTGCTGCTGCCACTTGGACTTCTGTCCATACATTTACAAAACATAACAGTTTGGATATTGCCTCTCGCTGTAGAGCAGGCTTCGGGCTTGCTGTTCTGCAAGGCCTCCTTTCTTAAGGCCTTCACAGCTAGAGGATCTACTTGAGTAGCTTTTCTCCTCCCGTGTGCTTCTTCTTATTCCAGACTGCTTGGGACTCAGTCCTATATGTAATTACCTACTGCAAGAGCCCTCTTGAAGTAAGATAGTACAGTTAAGTAAGAACTTACCGTAACAGTAGATCTTCGAGAGAGGCTCTTGCAGTAGGTAATACCTTCCTGCCCTCCATCCCCCTAAGCTTTTTCAGCTCCTTTTCCAATGAGGGAAATATCTGCTTCTCTCTCGTCCGGCCTCTTGTGGCCTGTGTCGGGAAAGAACTGGAAGGCGGGTGTGAGAGACCGCCCCTTTATACTGACATCTCCTGATGCCGGTCACCTGACATGGGGGCGGTTTCTCACCAGAGACTGCTAGCTAGAAGTTTTTCCGTGGGGTCCTGCTGCCTGCCGATGCCAGTCCTGTATGTAATTACCTACTGCAAGAGCCTCTCTCAAAGATCTACTGTTACAGTAAGTTCTTACGTAACTGTACTTTTCTAGGAGTGGTATATGTTGTTCATCCACACGGACCCACACGACCTCCCCGGCTGCGGACGCACAACACCTGGTTCCAGCGGGCTAAGATCTGGCGTCATGGGGTGGAGCCGAGGTATATACCACCTGGGTGGGTGGGAGGAGCCAGCTTGAAGACTTCTGGTGATCCTTAAAGTGGAAGGGGACATGCCAAAGAGTGTGGATGAAAAACATTTACCGCTCCTAGAACTACTGTTACAGGTGAGTAACCTGTTCATATAGCCCACAATAAAGTTAGTTTACCATAATGTGTCATAAATCTAATGTCCCAATTCAGTCCAGAAATGTTAGATTTAAATTGTTTAATATATTTCAATTCCAATGTTCTTCTGTCCTGTATGTTTTTGAAGTTGCCTCTTAGTATCAAGACAGATAAATCCAAGAGAGAGTGATCCGTTTGGGAAAAATGATTTCCTACTGGAGTGCTGATAATCTGGTTTACTATTGTGTGGCGATGGTGATTCATCCTGGTTTTCAGTGGTTGGCTAGTTTCCCCAATACAGCATCCTTTTGTGCACTTCTTGCACTGAATTAGGTAAACAGCATTGCTGGATTGACGTGTAGGATCTATTAATTTGTATTATGTTGTTCTGGCTTGTCTTGATGGTGGCCTATGTGCATATGTGGGTGCAGGTCTTACATCTTGCCATGTTGCATGATGTTGTCCCACTTGTTTCTCGGTTATTATGGTCTGCTGGGAGTTTGTTATGAATTATTATGTTTGATAGGCTGGGGGGGCTGCTTATAGGCAATGACAGGTGGTTCAGGGAAGATGTCCTTCGGTGTTTCATCTTCTCTAAGCATGGGTTGCATTTCTTTAATAATGTGCTGAAGGGGTTTAGCATGGGGCTGTAAGTGACCACGAGGGGGGGGGTGCGGTCAGTTTGATGTTTTTGCCTGTATTCCAGCAAATTGTCTCGTGGTATTTGTATGGCCCGTTCAAATTCTCTATCAGTTTGTCTTGGAGAGTGGCCCTGCTGCATTAGGGAATTCCGAAGTGTGGAGAGCTGTCTGTTTCTTCTTCTCTCATCAGAGCAGATTCGATGGTATCGAATTGCTTGACTGTAGATTACAGATTTGGTTTTTTTTTGTATGTTTTGGGTGGAAGCTGGAATTATGCAGGTAGTGGTGTCTGTCAGTGGGTTTTCTGTAAAGAGCAGTTTGTATATGTACATTTTTAGTGATACTGACTGTGGTATCAAAGTGTATGCTGGTGGTGGAGTATTCAATGGTGAGATTTATAGAGTGATGAAAGTTGTTAAAATCATGAAGGAATTTTTTGAGAGAGACTTCACCTTCTGTCCAAATCAGGAATATATCATCAATATATCTGAGGTAGACAAATGGTTTATAGGGGTGGTGTTTAAAAAAAAAAATCCTCCTCTAAACAGGCCATAAAGAGATTGGCGTATTGTGGTGCCATTTTAGTGCCCATTTTAGTATCTTGACATTGTTTATCATACTTTGGTTCTGTATTTCTCCTGTTATTGTTTTTTCTGAGTTCCTGCCTAATCTTTTTTTCCTACCTTACATCCCCCTGCCTCTCCTACAAACTCTTCTGCTCAGCTCTCTGATTGTTTTCAAGCCTACTGTTTACTACCTCACACTCGGTCTGTCTGGGCCTTTATTCTTTTATGTCTTAATTTTCATGCATTTCTTGACGTCTCCTGTCTATTCTACCGTTATGCCTGCCTCTGATTTCAGATCTTTCTTATCTGTTCCTTTGTTTTTTCCCCCTCTCCAGCTTCCTTTCATCTCCTCCTGACCAGCCTCCTCCCCTTTTCTTCTCACTCATCATTTTTTACTTTTCATCTTAATATAGATATTTTATCTCTAGTCCCCTTTTTTCACTTTCCTACTTCACTTCCTGACCCTTTTTTTTTAATTGCTTCACAGTGGATATATATATATATACTGCTTATGTTGCTCAGTTTTGCTATTCACCTGAAGAAGGGACCTCTGTGGCCCTGAAAGCTAGTGTATTATTCCGTCTTTGTAAAGGCACTTGTTGGTCCAATAAAAGGCATCAACCGTTCCATCATTTCCTGTTTTCCAAGGACCAATACGGCTGAACCTTTTTTTTTTTTTTACAAAATGAAAAAGCTAATAAACTGCCATAAAGAGGTCTGAAGGTGCACTCCATAAGAACTTCTTCTGCTTCGGTGGCAGCCTCAAAAGGTTTCCCTCTTCAGGAAATCTGTAAAGCTGCTACCTAGTCTACACTTCACACTTTTACAAGGCAATATTGCCTGGACATCCAGCCCAGAAGGGATGTCTAATTTCAGACTGCAGTCTTACAGAATCTTTTTCCTAAGTATGTTCTAGACACATCCTCCCAAGGTGCTGTTAGTGAGTCTGTAGACTTGTATAACATCACTATTAGATACCCGTTGTTATAAGAAAAAAAAATTACCTTACTAATGAGTTTTTTTCTAAGGGGTTTAACAGTGAATTATACAAGCCCTTCCCTAACTCTCCTCCTAGAACCTGAGTAAAAAGGGTTCTGCAGTCATCAGTTGTGTTTATACAAGTTGCTTAAGCATTTATTGTTGCAGACTTTTACAGTTTTCACATTTTTTTAAAGAGCGGTATTATTCCTAAAACATTAGAGTATATAGGCGTATTAGGATAGTTTAGATAGGTGGTCACTGCTCCCTTTGCCCTCCAGAAATAAATCTGACATTAGAACACTAGGGGGAACATGAACACAGTGCAGAGTTTGAATTTCATTGTAAGTTCTGTTCCATTTCTGGGGCAACAACTACAGAAGGAAAAGATGCATACTTGCATGACTCATTATTGGACCCCTTAGAAGAAACATCCATAGTACAGTGAGTACTTTTTTTTTGTTGGGGGGGGTGCTTATTATTGCCAAACGTGACATACTGACTGTATTTTGTTGCACAGTCTTGAGAGGTTCATGTGGTTTAACCAGTTCTCAAAATCTGGAACTGTTTCTTTGATTGCCAGGAGTATCTGCGGCAGGAACACTACCGGAGATGATTAAGGAAACTGTCTTTTCTTGGGTTGTGTTCCGTCATGTGGATGAAAAAGTCATGATCCATATGATCACAGGCTTGCACTACATCACTGCTTTGCTGGGCCCTGCTACAACTCTGCTCCTCAAAGCTGATGTAGGAACACTGACTGTGGGCTTTGCAGGGACTGTCAGTGCTTCCGTGCATCTCTGAAGGGGACCATTGACTAGGATTCCACTCAAGAAACCTTCCTTGGACCCTTATTACTTTGAAAATTATCAATCTGTCCTCAGTGTGTCATTCTTGGTGAAGGTTGAGAGAGTGGTGGTGGAGCAGCTTGTTGAACATCTCGAGAACAAGAGCATCTTTAGGTCATTTCAGTCTGGGGTCAAATGCTGACATATCACAGAGGCAGCACTCCTAAAGGTTTGCAGTGGCATGTACCACCTTGTGAGAGATCGGGAAGCGGTTTCTATCCTTACTCCTCTTTTCCTGTCTTCTGCCTGTGACACTGTTGCTCGGTGTAGGTTGGATGATAGACTGGAGATGCACAGGAGATTATTAGATACTGTTCTTTAGTGATTCCGGTTGCCTATTTCATAAAGTGAGTAGTCAGTAGTGATTAATTGTTGCCGGTCTTGTTGATCAACCAGGACAGTGGTGTGCCTCAGGGGTTTGTCCTTTCTGTCATATTGTTTGCCCTGTACATGGGTATGTTAGGGGAGATGGTAAGGTGATACAGTGTGAGATTTTTGATTGCTTTGCTGATGAAACCCAGCTGTATCTGTCCTTTGTACCAGATAAGAGTTTGTTCATATTGTTGTTAGGAACAGTGTCCATCAAAGATCCGAATCTTGATGGTCTCCATCTGGCATGTAGTTCAATCCGGAAAAGACTGAGCTGCTTACTTGTGGGTTTGAGCCGGCAGTTATCAGCATTCAGGCGAGGTCTTAGGCTCCATACACTCGATGTGGAGCAGTTTGAGGCACGTGGGGCAGTTTACAGTCTGGGTGTAGTCCTTAGAAAACAAAAATGCTGTCTCATGATTCGCGTTTAAAAAAATCAAATAAAGCCGGCCCGGTGGCACTGAGGGTGGAGGTGCTGGACACCACATCTCGCTCCACGCTGGCGACCCGGGTTGAGGAGCGGAATCAGGTCGCAGGTGGGTCAGCAGCGAGGAGACAGGCTTGAGAGTCCAACGACAGCTCGCCTTCTTCAGAGAGGGTTGCGGCTAATACCTGGGCACTTGTCTGACTCCGAGCGGAGGTTCGGAGTACTACAAGCCCCAATCACAGGGGAACGGATGGCCGCTTTCCAATGCAGATGTCAGCGCTTGTCACCCTGACGTTAAGGGGGCTACGCACTGTAGGGGAGGAAGGAAAAAGAGGAAATGCCTGCCAGCGCCGGGAAGACTGGCTGCCTGGCACTTGCCTCCGATGTGCCCTCGCTCACCCAGCCACCTCCGTACCGATGAGATGTAAGTAGCTCAGGGTGTTGCTGCCCCACTTCATCCCCGCTTGGGGGGGGTAAGCTGAAGCTCCATGGGGCCTGGCGGTGGATGTGGGTAGAGCATGAGGCAGGAGGATGACTCCTTGGCAGCCCTGAAGGGTCGGGGCTGGCAGGACGAGGGGAGTACAAATTACGATTTCAAAAAATAAATAAATAAAACATTGCCAGACTTTGACCCATCCTTGATCTGCACACTGGTGCACTGCATCTTTTCTTTCAGGTTGGACTAAGTCAATATGCTCTACAAAGGCTTTACCAATGGTCTAAGTTCACCTGATGCTATTCCAGAATATGGCTTCAACTTTTTTTTTTGTTGACCTTCATTCGGAAATCAGATTACTCTTGTCATTTTGCATTCTGGGCTGGTTGGCTGCAAGGTATCTAATTGTCTACAAGGTGTTTTTTTTATATAAAATTGAAACCCCTGAATGAACTAGGCTTCCACTAGCTCTGTGAGCTTCTAATCCCCTATACCCCAAGCAAAACAAGAGCAGGGCACCTCTCCTCCTTACTGTCTGCTCCACCTCTCTCCTCCCACCCTCTCAGATCTAATGATGCATGCAATCTAGCTATTCCTCATCACTCTACCTTCATAGGACAGGAAGCTTTCTCCTACCGCTTCCCAAAGCTTTGGAACTCACTGCCACCTTCCATCAGACTTTCCTAACATAGAAACATAGAAGTTGGCGGCAGATAAGGACCTCAAGGCCCATCCAGTCTGCCCATTTCTTTTTCTACCTTATAAATGTGCCATTGGCCTTTGCTCTGTCAGTGGCCTATCTATCCTATCTATTCATACTCATCTGTATTGCTCCCGTATGCCTATCCCATGCCTGTTTGAAGCCCTGCACTGTATTTATATCCACCACTTCCTGAGGTAGGCTGTTCCATGCATCCACCGCCTTTTCTGTGAAAAAGAACTTCCTCACATTACCCCTTAATCGGCCTCCCTCTAATCTCATGCTGTGTCCTCTTGTCTTGCTATTTTTCTTATATTGAAACATGTTAGACTCTTTCACCTTGTTAATGCCCTTAAGGTGTTTGAATGTTTCGATCATATCACCTCTCTCCCTCCTTTGCTCTAGGGTATACATATTGAGCTCCGTTAATCTGGTCTCTTATATTTTCTGATGCAGTCCCTGCACCATTTTGGTTGCCCTTCTCCAGACTGCCTCAATTTGGTTAATGTTCTTGTGAAGGTGTGGCCTCCAGTACTGCGCGCAGTACTCCAGATGGGGCCTAACCAGTGTCTTGTAAAGAGGGATTATTACCTCCCTCTTCCGACTTGTGATACCCCTACTAATACACCCTAACATCCCCCTAGCCTTACCTACTGCTTTAGTGGTCTGCTTGGATGACTTCAGGTCATCAGTGATGATGATGATGCCCAAGTCTATTTCTTCCCTTGTGACTGCCAGCAACTCCACTCCCAGCCTATAGGTGGCTTCAGGGTTTCTCTTCCCTACATGCATGATCTTGCACTTCTTTGCATTAAACCCCAGTTGCCACTCTTCCGACCATTTTGCTAGTTTATCCACATCTCTTCTCATTCTGCCCACCCAAACTGGATCATCTACTCTGTTGCAGATCTTGGTGTCATCTGCAAACAGACAAACCTTATCCTCCAGTCCATCTACAATGTCACTGATGAAGATATTGAAGAGGACTGGCCCCAGAACTGATCCCTGTGGTACCCCACTTGTGACTTGCATCTCTTCTGACTGTATACCGTTTGCCACCACTCTCTGTTTTCTGCCCCTCAACCAGTTTACCACCCAGTTGACCAACTTCTGACCCATCCCGCGCCTACCCAGCTTATTAATCAATCTTCTATGTAGAACACTATCGAAAGCTTTGCTGAAGTCAAGGTAGGTGACATCATCTGCTTCCCCTTGGTCCACCACTCTGGTTACCCAGTCAAAGAAATCTATGAGATTAGTTTGACAGGACCTTCCTTTTGTAAACCTATGCTGTCTTGGATCCTGTGCTCTTATGGATTCTCGGTGTTGCACTATCCTTTCCTTAAGGAGTGCCTCCATAAACTTGCCCACTACTGAGGTAAGACTGACTGGTCTGTAGTTCTCTGCCTCCTCCCTGCTACCACTCTTGTGGAGCGGGATCACATGAGCCCTTCTCCAGTCTTCTGGGACCTCTCCTGTGCTCAGAGACTCACTAAACAGTTCTGATAATGGTTCTGCTAGTTCCACCCTTAGCTCCTTTAGTACCCTGGGATGTATGCCATCAGGTCCCATTGCCTTGTCCACCCTTAGCTTATCGAGCTCTTGTAGGACCCTTTCTTTTGTGAAGGGACTGGTGCTCAACTCCCTCCCCCCTGTGTCCATGGTGCTGAGCTGTGGGCCCTGCCCTAACTTCTCTTCAGTAAATACTGAGCAGAAGTATCTATTTAGGATAGGATGCTTTTACATGGTCCTCCTCCTCACATGCCCCCTTATCTTCTTTGATCTTAGGAATACCCCCTCTGGACTTTCTCCTTTCACTAATGTATCTATAGAAAGTCTTGTCACCTTCTTTTACTGTCTGTGCTAGTGTTTCCTCGGTTTTGGCCTTTGCCTGCCTTACTGCCTTCCCTGCTTCCCTTAGGGAAGTTTGGTGTGCTTCCCTATCTTCATCCCGCTGTGTTCTCTTATATTTCCTGAAGGCCAGTCTGACCTTTTCTGCTACTGTTTTTGAGAACCAAAGTAGTTTGCTTCTTATTTTGCACTTCCTTTTCTCTCTAACACAATGGGTTGTTGCTTCAAATATTGCATCCTTAATGCTTGCCCACTTTGCCTATACCCCCTCACCTGTATTTCTTTTTGCCAGGGCTAGCGTAAAGGGACACTGTCAACCCCCTTAGGTCTCAAAGAGTCCCTAGTTTAAAAAGCATTTTTATGACTGCCAACATTCAGTAAAGATTGCTGATGTAGCTGGTAGTTTGAGTCTGACTCTTATTGTCTTTAAAAAAGTGAAAAACAGACTGCCCAACATACTGATGTTATCACACCAAAACAGGTTTGTTTACTTCCCTTGAGCAACTCCAGCTGCATCTTTCCTGGACTTGGGAACACCCACAAAACAGTCTAGCCCCTCATGATGCAGAGGGAGTTTGGGATGCTTCTTTCTTATGAGTGAATGCACTGTTTGGGTGTGTTTCTAATGCTCAGGAAGTATGCAGTAAGAACAGAATCAGGATTGTAAACAAAACAAGGTTGTTTATAAATATACATTGC
Organism: Neoceratodus forsteri; assembly: GCA_016271365.2. NCBI lineage: Eukaryota > Metazoa > Chordata > Ceratodontiformes > Ceratodontidae > Neoceratodus > Neoceratodus forsteri. The sequence goes on along the minus strand of CM057458.1, from coordinate 165,706,352 downwards.
CATGCATTTCAGTTCTACTAAGCAAGGAGACAGACAAAACAAATAGCAACATCAGTGAATTTTAGAGAGGGTAAGCAATCATAAAATGTGGGTTTTCAACTAGATATAATATGATGAAAAACAGGTTGATAGTGTCCCTTTAACTCTTTTGGCCATTTTATCAAAGTCAGCGCCTCTGAAGTCCCATATTTTTGCCTTAGAATGGGATGATTTAGTTGTAGTGGCCAAATTGAACCATACCATGTGATGGTCACTGGCCCCCAGGTAACCTTCTACCTGGAGATCTGTGATCCTTCCTGTTGGTACTAGATCTAGGATAGCCCTGTCTCTTGTGGGTTGTTGTACCAGTTGTTTGAGGCCTTCCCCCTGCAGGGAATCCACCATGTGTCTAGTTCTGGCAGATGTTCCTGCTGGTTTTGACCAATCTGTATCTGGCATTTTGAAGTCTCCCGTTATCAGAACCTCCCTTTTAGCAGTTATGTTTTGTATATCTTCTAACAGTAATGTGTCTATGTCCTCCCCCTGGTCTGGGGCCTGTAGACAGCCCCAGTTCTTATGGCTGTCCCATTTCCTGTTTCCAGGTGACCCACAGTTCTTCTGGCTCCTTATGTGTATTCTGAATTTCTGTAGCTTTGATATTTTCATTGACATACAGGGCCACTCCACCCCCTCTTTTTGCACCTCAGTCTCTTCTGAACAGTACATAGCCAGGTACTGAAGTCTCCCAAATGCGGTTACTGGTAAACCACATCTCGCTAATTGCTACGATGTCCAGTTTAGCCTCTGTCATTATTGCCTGCAGGTCTGGGATCTTGTTTCCCAGACTGCGAGCATTTGTGTACATTATTTTCCATTGGCCAGATTTCGTGTGTTAGTTATTGGGTGAGGTCTGGCGTTTCCCCTGTGCATCGTATGGGGAGCTGGACCTTTTTCCTTACCTGGTGATGCAAATGAACTGCAAACATGCTGAACTCCTATTTGACCACTAGCTGAGGGGGAAGGGGTGTTCTTCCCATTCGACGTATGGGGTGCTGCACCCCTCTCCCCATTTGCTAGTTTAAATATTCTGCAAAGATGTCAAACTTCTGCCCCCAATGCACTGACCCCCTCCTTTGTCAGATGCAGTACATCAAATTTAAAGAACTTTCACTCCCAAAACTGTTGCCAGTTCCCTACAAATCTATGCCCTTTTTCCTGGTCCAGCCCTTGAGCCACATGTTTAGCTCCCGTGTCTCCCCTTCTCTGACCTTCCGTTCATCTGCCCCCCTCTCCCAGACAGGCAGGATCTCAGAGAAGGAGTTGCTGGATGAAATGGATGATAGTTTGTCACCCAGCCTGGTCAGGTGTTCCTTGGTCTCCACAGCTGCCCAGCTGGCGAGATCATTAGTCCCTGTGTGTACCAGGATGTCAATGTTTTCCTCCTGCTTCCTGAACAGTTTTAGCAGTGCGGTCAGTGTCTCTCCACTCTGATGTACCTGGGAGACATCTGACCATTACCCTGGCTGGAGATGGGTATCAACTCCCCGAATCATGAAGTCTCCTATGATCAGAAGTTTTTTTGATTTCCTTTTTGATTTTTTTGTTTTGGTTCTTGTTTTGGGCAAGTTTTGTTGTGCTAGCTCCTGTGCTGCAGTGTCCTGCTCTTCAGTGTCCTCTGCCCCTTTGTTTGATTTTGGAGATAGAGGCAGATACCTGTTTGTAGTTTTTATATGGTTTGTGGAGGTAATATGTTGGAGAGCACCGAGTGATGGGGCACCCGATTTGCCCCTCCTAACCACCTGCCAACCTCCCGGACCAACTACCCTCTGCCATCGAGGTGCTTCTGTTGGATGTTGGGGAAATGGCGGGTGGTTCTTATAATATATTTCCTCTTGAATATGAAATTTGAGGCGCGCAGTCTCTGCCCATGCTGCCTGGAGCTGAGCCCTCAGATCTCCAATGGCCCAGCATGTAGGACAGTGTCCTAAATCCTGTAAAACTGTCCTTCTGAAAAGTGTTCCGCAGTACCTGCAGTTAATGATATCCATTCCAGATAAATTTCTGGGTTTATAACCTGGTCAGAGTAATTAGAAGGAAGAAAATGAAAGCAAAAGTTTGATTTTGTGTTTTGTTTGTTTGTTTTTGTATAACTTGTTATAACAAGTTAAATTACTAGTGCCCCTGTAAATGAGGTCACCATGTGGATACCTCACTGATCCACCCTTTCCTGCTTTGCCACAGGAAATGTCATGACTGTGCTACCCTATAAAAGGAGTGTAGTGTGGGGTGGTTGGGGATGGGGGGGTGGTTGGGCCCTTCCCCTGCAGAAAAAGAACCACCACAGACGAAAGAAACAAGGAGGTAAGAGCAGAAACAATCAGTCAGCAAAAAATGTAGCAACCCTGAAAGTTTATCCTAATGATAGATAAAACTGTAAAACCTGTAAAGCACCACCTGTAATAATTTCACAGAAGATATACCCTGTAAGAAACACTTTGCCACAGAGAAAAATAAAGCAGTAACAGAAGATATACCTTGCAAAAGACAATTTGAATCAGAAGATTACAGCAGTACTCTGTTAGCACACTGTAGGCACACCTTGTAATAATGCAGCAGAAGATATGCCCAGCAACAACAGTTTGAATCAGAGAAAAATAAAGCAATAAAATGTTAGCAACAAACAGTAACAATCCCTGAGTACAAAATAAAATAACAACGCACAATAAATCTGCCTAGCCAAAAGAAGTCTTAATCCTTTCCCTTGGTCTGGTAAGGTTCTTTGCTCTGTCCTTTCACGTAACCTAGAAGAAAAGAGCTCAGGTGAAGCTAGGTGCCTTGGCCAGCAAATCTAGTCTTCCACCTCCTCTGCCTCTTCCCCATCTTCAATTTCCTTAGCCCTTCACAATTTCTGTTCCCCTAACTGCACTTGTTTTTAGCCCCCCTTCAACACTCTCCACCCTGGCGCATTATCCTTTAGCCCTACTTTACTTCTGTTCTCCTAACTGTACTTGTTCTTAGCCCCCTTCATAACCCTCCCTATCCCTTGCGCACTGTCCCCTACTTCTCTATCCCTGACTTACCTCCTGTCTCCTAACTGAACCCTTCCTCTGATTACTTCCTCACATGCTACCTCCTAATTATACCCCCTCCTCCCACCTCCTACCACAACCTATTGCGCCATTTCGACACTACTACCATCCACAAGCTACTGTGCTATTTCGACACACTGTGGCTGTCCTTCTCCCCCACAACCCCCTCTTCCCCCCAGTGATGCTCTCCCCTTTTTCTATTCCTAGTTTACCCCTATTTTCAAACAACATGAAGTCTTGCTGTATTCTGACAATCTGCAGTTAGCTGCAGCCTTTGAACTGCCCCAGAGTGTAGAGGGTTAATTTTCTATGCAGTGCATAGAACGTTGAGCTCGAGCTCAGTTGAGGTCTCTGTCTGCAGCACTTTGAAACCCAACTGTCAGATTCTTTACTCCGCCTCACTTAACAGTCGCTCCGGAGATTTCTCCTTCTGCTCGGTTCAAAGTCAGTTAAGTGTCGTTTTTTCTGCTCAGCTTCCGTAGAATTACGGTTCAGGGCTCTGTCTGCGGTATAGTAAGTACTTGGGTAGTAGTTCTGGGTTATTGTGGAAATTGTAAAAACTTTTCTTGATCGATTCGGCTGAACCGATCCAACATATTTGAAATCTGTGTTTTTTTCTTTAGTGTGTGGTTACCGGTCCTTATCGGTTTAAAAAAAAAGTGTTTTAACGTTTTTTCCCAATACCCATAACACGGTTAGAAACCAATAAGGGAGTCTTGCCTGGCGGTTGCCGAAAAAAGGGTAAGTTTGGTTAGGTTGGCCATGTCTGAGAAACCCAAGAAAAAAAAAACGGGCCCACTGGGTTTCAACACTGCAGTGAGTGTGGGGAGGTCTTTGATAAGGCCGATCCCCACACCACCTGTGTTTATTGTCTTCGGTTTGACCACCTCAATACAGACTGCTAAATATGTAAACACTTTCCTAAGTCTACCCTGGAAAAAAGATTAGGTAGACTTGGGGAAAAGGAGGCCGAGAAATTTGCTAACCCAGATGGCTAGCCCGGTTCGGTTCTGACCGAACCAGAAAGAGTGCCCTCTGACCAGGTCGATACTTCTTCGGGCAAGAGGAGAGCCGATCCTGAGGGATCGGTTCCTACAAAAAGGAAACGTAAAGAAAAATCAACCGGTTCGATCTGGAGGTTCATGTTCTGACCGCTGATGAGATTGCCCAAACGATTCGGATTGTTGAATCGCTTCACCCGGTTCCTTTCAATCTGTCTCCGTTAGCTAGGGGTTTGGTTTGGTTCGGTCAGTTCCTCCAGTTCAGGATTATGCCCATGAAGATTTTTATGAACTGGAATTTGAGGAGGTGGGGGATTATGAGCAAGATGATGATTATGATGGAGCAGAAAGTCTGGATGTGCCCATTGAACCGGACATCTCCCCAGACAGACCTTCTGGTGTTTCCCCTCCTAGGCTCTCTGAGTCCACTCCCCACTATCTGTTCTACAGAAAAGTGGCTGAAACTCTCAACCTCCCTATGGAGCAGGTTACAGAGGATCAAGAGGAGCCTGATTTTGTTGAAATGATGGGCATCCCAGAGTCTAGGAGGCTGTCTATTCCCCTGCACAAATCGTTTGGGAAACAGACACAAAATATTTTAAAGTCTCCAAATTCTGTACCTCCTGTTGATAGAAGGATGGACAAGAGGTATACCTTGTCAGGCTCAGACACAGTATTTTTCTATCAGCAATGCAGCCATGTTGTGGTCATGCAGGCTGCAGCCTGTGACACGGCTAATGTTCCCTTGGCTTCATACCCCCCCCCCAGATAAAGACTCCAGGAGGATGGATGCCTTGGCAAAGAAACAGTACATGGCATCCTCTTTGGCACTCAGGCAGGCTAATTATATGGCCTATGGAGCCAGGTACCAGAAGTCCAGGTGGGACACTGTACTGGCACTGGCTAAACAGGCCTCCCCCCAGCTGGCCAAGGAGCTGGAGGAGGTGGCTGCTGATGGGATTGAGGCATCTAAGGTACAGTTTCATGCTGCTGTGGACTCCAATGATATGTCATCAAGAGTCATGGCTACATCTGTGGCTCTTCAGAGAATGGCTTGGCTCAGATGTACTAGCCTGTCACAGGACACCCAGGCTAAGGCCATGGATTTCCCTGTGGAAAGTAATTCTCTGTTTGAGGAGCAGACAGAGAATTACATGAAAAAGATGGAGGAATATAGGACTGCTTATAGGAGTGCACAGGCCAAGGAGAGGCAGGCAGCTCCTCAAAGGCAGCAGTCTAGGGGCAGGGGCAGGCCTTTTCATAGTCCTTTCTACCAAGCACAGGCCTCTTCTCCCTTTTCACAGAGGGAGTTCTTCAGAGGGAGAGGCAGAAAGTAGGGCTACATCCACTCCTCAGCCTAAGGCCCCTGCCAAGCAGACACCCTGATGGGTCTGCCCGGGTCGACTCTCCTATCCCTGTAGGGGGCAGGCTGGCTTACTTTGTCCAGGACTGGATGTCTGTTACTTCAGACAAGTGGTCCTGGAAGTAGTAAGCCAGGGAGTGGTTCTCAGCTTCAAAAAATTTCCAAAGATGAGAGCCAGATCTTTTCCACCTACAAGTCTCTCCAAAACCCTTGCCCTAGAGGCAGAGGTTTCATCTCGTCTGGCCTTAAGAGCCATAGAGAGAGAGAGTTCCTACCCTACACCGGGGCAAAGGTCTGTACTCCAGGTACTTCCTTACCCCAAAAAAGACAGGGGAGTGGCGACCCATCCTAGATCTAAGATACCTGAACAAACATCTTTTAAAACCAAGGTTCAAGATGGTGACTCTGGGAATAATTCTTCCCTCCCTAAGGCCAGGGGACTGACTAGCCTCCCTGGACCTCAAAGATGCCTACTTTCCCATCCCCATCAGGTGCTCCCACGGAAAGTACCTCAGGTTCAAGTTGCTCTCAGGCCATTATCAGTTCAAAGCAGTGCCCTTTGGTCTAACATCAGCTCCAAGGGTTTTCACAAAGTGCCTGGCAGTAGTTGCCTTCCTAAGAAGGCAAAAATATTTCCATTTTTCCATATCTGGATGACTGGCTCATAGTGGGTCAGTCTCCAGACCAAGTCAAGTCAGACCTGCAAGTCACTCAGCAAGTGCTCACTTTCCTGGGATTTCTTCTCAGCCTCCCCAAGTCAGTTCTCAGACCGGTGCAGCTTTCTACCTTTATAGGGACAGAGCTGGATACTGTCAAAGCAAGAGCCTTTCTTCCCCTGGAAAGGGCAAGAGTTCTTATAGAACTGGCTTCCTTCAGCCTTCAGGTGTCCCGACCAGCAAGGCACTTCCTTCAGCTCTTGGGTCACATGGCAGCTTCTACAGCGGTGGTCCAAGGGGCAAGATTCCAGATGAGGGGCATTCAGTTTCATCTGAGGGTCTTTTGGTCCCAAAAGAAGGATCCTCTTACCAAACTGATTCCAGTGACTCGGACACTGATCCAAGCTCTTCAGTGGTGGCAGGATCAGGACAATTTAAGGTAAGGGGTCCCATTTGTCACTCAGTCTCATTCGGTGGTGCTTACCATGGATGCTTCCCTTTTGGGGTGGGGAGACCATTTGGGGGCTCTCACAGCCCAGGGACTATGGTCCCCTCAGGAATCCCTTCTTCATATCCATCTCCTGGAACTCAGGGCAGTTTTTCTGGCCCTGCGAGCTTTTTCTCAGTCCGTGCAGAACAGGGTGGTTCAGGTCAGAACAGACAACACCACCACCGTGTGGTACATCAACAAGCAGGGGAGGCACTCGGTCCACGGCCTTGCGCACGGAAGCCATGAAATTGTGGTCCCTGGCTTATTCTCTGCAGACCTCTCTGATAGCTGTCCCCCTTCCAGGGAAGGACAAAGTGCTAGCAGATGCACTGAGCAGGATCTCACAGGGCCATCACGAATGGTCCCTGGACCCTCTGGTGTTGAAAGTGATTTTTTCACGGTGGGGCACTCCAGAGATAGCCCCAGACAATCACCAACTTCCTCTGTTTTGTTGCAGACCCCCAGTCTTGGGCTCAGTCCCTCTGGATGCTCTGATGTTGAACTGGGAAGGGAAATTTATCTATGCCTTCCCTCCCTTTCCTCTACTGTTCAAGGTTCTGGTCGAGGTAAGGTCACAACCCTGCAAAGTGATTCTGATTGCTCCAGATTGGGCCAGGCAGCCCTGGTACCCCCTCTTACTGTCCCTAGCAATCCATCTTCCCCTGTCTCTTCCCAGGAATTACAACCTGTTAACCTCCTCTCAGGGGAGGATTTGGTACCCCCCAGTCTTCGGTCTCTCAATCTCAAGGCATGGCTCTTGAAGAGTTAGAGTATGCAGATTTGCATCTGTCCCAAGGGGTTCTGGATATTCTCAAAGCATCTCGAAAGCCTGCCACCAGAAAGACTTATGACTCCAAATGGAAAAGATTCAGCATTTGGTGTTCCAAGAAGCAGATCTCTCCAGACACTGCTGAATTGCCTACAGTTCTGGATTATATGGTCCATCTTAATGGCCTAGGCCTCAGACCAGCTACTCTCAAGGTACACTTGTCAGCTTTTTCTGCTTTTCTGTCAGTGGGAAAGCCTTCCTCACTGTCATCTCACCCTGTATTCTGTAAATTTTTCAAGGGATTGCTTCATACCATTCCTCCCTTTAGGGATCCTGCCCCTACCCGGGACTTAAATGTTTGTATTGCTCAACTTATGCAACCCCCATTTGAACCTATGTCCTCAGCAGAGCTTAAGTACTTGACTTGGAAAACTGTGTTCTTGGTAGCCATTACCTCTGCCAGATGTATCAGTGAATTGCAAGCCCTGTCAGTGGAACCTGATTTTATCTCTTTTCATAGAGATAAAGTGGTCCTTAGAGCCAATAGGAGGTTCTTGTCCAAAGTGGTTTCAGACTTCCATTTGAATCAATCTATGTCTCTCCCTGTTTTCTTCACTGATCATTCTTCCTCAGGGGAGAGGAGGCTACACTAGATGTTAAAAGAGCCCTTAGCTACTACGTAGAACGTACCAAGGGTCACAGGTTTGATTCCCTCCAGTTGTTTCTCACTTATGGGGAAGTGGGAAAGGGCATACCTGCCACCAAGAGAACTATTGCTAGGTGGATTGTTTCTTGTATACAATTCTGTTATGAGAAACTGGGAAAAATTCCACCCTCAGGCCTGAGGGCTCATTCCACAAGAGGTACAGCCGCTTCCCTGGCTGCTGCCAGGGATATCCCTCTCTTAGAAATTTGTCAAGCAGCTACCTGGACAATAGTACATACCTTTGCCAAGCATTACTCTCTGGATATCCAAGCTAGGAGTGATGCTCGGTTTGGCACAGCAGTACTTCAGAGCCTATTCCCAAAGTAGGCTCTGTCCCTCCTCCATGGAGGTACTGCTGGGTAGTCTGCAGATTGTCAGAATACAGCAAGACTTCATGTTGTTTGAAGAAAAAATTACTCACCTTAGTAATTGTGTTTCTTCTAATGGAGTCTTGCTGTATTCTGACCACCCTCCCTGCCTCCCCCTCTCAGAACCTGTTTTTGGGAAGTGGGTGGGCAGGCGCAGTGTTGCACCCCAGGGGTGCTTCATTCACACTCTCCATTTTATCTGGGTGTTTTGTATTATGATCTTTTATTTTTGGATAGGTTTTGGTTTTGGGTTTCCTGACTTGAGTCTTCCTTTGGGAATCGAAGACTTTATGTTGCCAGTCAGCTAGTTAAATTTTTTTTTTACAATTTCCACATAGTTAGTCAGTGAGTGTTTGCTTGTAAGAATCTGACGGTTGGTCAAAGTGCTGCAGACAGAGACCTCAACCGAGCTCGAGCTCAGCGTTCTAGGCACTGCATATAAAATTAACCCTCTACACTCTAGGGCAGTTCAAAGGCTGGAACTAACTGCAGATTGTCAGAATACAGCAAGACTCCATTAGAAGAAACATAATTACTAAGGTGAGTAATTTTTTCTTCTCCTGCCTGCCTATTCCTTATCCCTCTTCTCCCCCCCTCTGGTCACCTGCCACACTTTACTTCTCCGCCCTGCCCCCTTCTCTCCCCTTGTTTTCTGCATGGTCCTGTCCCACTTGCAGGGTTCTCTGTCATCCTGAAGGTGTACAGATCTTGGCTCCCTCTCTTCTACCACTCTTCCTTCCCCCCCACTTTCTAATCCTGACCCCTTGGCAGGGTTCTCTGCATCATGAAGGGGTATAGATTGGCTTTCTCTCTTCCCTCCACTTTCAAATCCATCGCCTACCCACCTCCCTTCTTCCTTATCCTCCCCTCCTGTTCCCCTGCCCCTCTCTACCACCCCACTCTATTTCTCTCCCCTCCCTTTCTGCCTGGTCCTAATCCCCTTGCAGGGTTCTCAGCAATCTGGATGGATATAGATATTGACTGTCCCTCTCTCTCCCCTCTTCCATCCCCCACCTTCTACCCTTCACCCGTCCACTTCCCCACTAACCTCCCTTGGGTATACAATAGCACTTTAATTCTTGTGCTCAGCCTACTACTTCTAGCACTTCAAATGTGTTATCCATCCTCTAATCTTTACCCTACTGAATCACCTGCTCTTGGGTTGTTGCAATGTATGCTATATCCGAACATGGTTTTGTTTATCCTGGCCAGTTGGTCTGGGGTATTTCTGCTCTGTAATTGTACTACACTGTTTTGTTTTAGAAATTGTACTTGTATTCCTATGTGTTTGCTTGTTCTGTTCCCCACCTCCCCCCTGGACACTTCTGGAAACGAGCTGTTTACAGCTCATGTTGTCTTTCCTGGTGAAACGTTTTCCAAAGAAATAAATAAAATTAAAAAATAAAACATAGGTAAATAAGGTTTTAAAAGTTCTTTAGTGATCTACATTCCTATCAGGTATATGCACAAATCTGGCAGGTCAGACACAAACTTCTCAATCACTTTTACCCTAAACTGTATTTCTTCAGACTACCTTTTATTTGTCTGCATCTGAAAAAGGACAGGGAAAGGTTAGAGACTGTCCAGTGAAGGGCTGTGAAAATAAACCAGGAGCAACAGGGTAGGTCCTATAAGGAGAGACCGGACTGCCTTAATATGTACTTGAGGACAGGAGGGAGAGTGGGGTGGGGGACATGATAGCAACATATAAATACATACATATGGGGATATATGTAAGCAATAAGGCATGATGATGTGTGCATGGAACATATTTTACCACATGGCCAGGGGTGTAATAAGGCACAAGGCCAAAGGCCGAGTGACTTTAGCCACTGGCCATGCGGTAAAATGTGTTCCACGCAGATCCCAGAGTGCCTTGTTGCACTTATAAAATGGGCTCCTTTTTTAAAAACTTTTTACAGTTGAGAAAAGCATGTTTATATGTAGAAACAATAGATTTGCTTGTGTGCATTTATGATAAAATAGTCCTTCCGCCCACTACAAATGTCAATCAATCAATCTTTATTTATATAAGGCGCCTTTCTGAAACCAAGGCGCCCGTACAATACAAGATAAAACAATAAATAGTTAAAACATCATTAAAATGAAACTAAGCAACAATATACTAACATACTAAAATGCCAGCAGAATAGGCCTAACGGTCTTTCGTGTCTGCTCGTTTGGTCAGCCCCCACCCTGGGTGCTGACCTTGCTGTCCCCCATCGCCTTCTCTGGCTTCTCCCTTCCCAGTTCCGGATATTCTTGCTGCATTTGATTTTGCTTCCAGAACCCTTCCCCTGTACCTGTCCCACCCCCTCTTGAACCCCTCCACTGTCTCTGCCTCCACCAGCCCCCTAGGCAGTGCATTCCATGGCTCCACCACCCTCTCAGTGAAGTAGCACCTCCTCGTTTCTCCCCTGAATCTTCCCCCCTCCAGCTTCCACCCATGCCCTCTAGTGGCCCCTTCCTCCTTCCTTCGAAGCACCCTGACTGTTCCTCCCCTATTTACCCTCTTCATGTACCTGAAGACCTCTATCATGTCCCCCCGGTCCCTTCTCTCTTTCATTGTGTACATATTTAGCTCTTCGAGCCTCTCCTCATAGGTCCACAATATTCAAAAATCATTATAAGCTTTACTAAAAAGATAGGTTTTTAAAGCTCCTTTAAAACTTTGGACAGTCTGGCAGTCTCGCACCTGATGAGGTAAAGAATTCCACAGGGTTGGGGACATGAAACTAAAAGATCTGGCCCCTGAAGTTTTTAAACGAACCCTGGGAATCTCTAGCAATCCCTCGTCAGTGGATTGGAGAGAGCAGGGGGGACAGTAGGGACAAAGGAGATCTTTCAGGTAAGCAGGTCCCTGATCATGTAGAGCCTTATAGGTCAGCAGACCGACCTTGAAGGTGATTCGCCAGCAAACTGGCAGCCAGTGCAGTCTGCGGAGCACAGGCGTTATATGACTGGACCTAGCAGAACCAGTCAACAGCCTGACTGCCGCATTCTGTACTAACTGCAGGTGGCGAATCTCAACCCCCGGTAGCCCAAGGTAAAGAGCATTGCAGTAGTCAAGCCGGGAGGTAACAAAAGCGTGGACCAAAGTAGGGAGATCGTCTGGAGGAACTAGGTGCTTCACCTGGGCGATGTTCCTCAGATGGTAAAAAGAGGTTTTGACAACTGCTGACACCTGAGATTTAAATGTCAAACAGTCATCAGACACGTATAGCGCAGTGGTTTAAGGCTCTGAGCTGCAAATCTGGTGACATCCAGCAGCCCAGACCTGGGTTTGAATCCCACAGCTTCCATTTGCATACTGTGTGACCCTGAGCAAGTCACTTAACTTCCCTGTGCTCCCAGGTTGCACCTGTAAAAAAGCTTTCAGCTTAGTGTGTCTCACCTGGTTAAATAACTAAATTAAAAAAAAATTAAACACAACGCCCAGGTTCCGCACCAGTCTGAGGTAGTCAGCTGGACACCCCCAAGCCATAGACCCGAGGGTGATCCAACCAACGAACCCGCCTCCCAGCGACCCTGGTCCACAACCAACACCTCAGTTTTGTCTGGGTTCAACCTCAGCCAACTCACATTCATCCAGTCCTGGATTTCGGCAAGACAGTTGTTAAAGACCGAAAGCAGCATCTTGGCCGGGCACAAAGGACATGTACAGCTGAGTATCATCTGCATAGCAGTGAAAACTCAGACCATACCGCCTAATAATCGCTCCTAACGGCAGCATGTACACTGCAAACAACATGGGCGCCAAAATGGAACCCCGCGGTAATTCTCCACAGGATAGGGAGAATGATGCTGAGGAAAAAGTCCGGACACCACCCTCTGAGTCCTACCTCGAGGTAGGATCGAAACCAACTGAAGACTGTACCAGACAGCCCACAGATAGACCGTAGCGCTCCAATAGCACACCATGGTCCACAGTGTCAAATGCTGCAGAGAGATCAAGAAGGACCAGATGGGAACAGTTCTTCGATCTCTCGCTATTAGGAGGTCATTTAGTACCCGGACCAGAGCTGTCTCGGTACTGTGCCTTTTCCTAAATCCGGACTGGAGAGAATCATAGACATTGTGGCTGGTCAAATGATCATCCAACTACGATGCGACCACCTTCTCAATAACTTTACCCACAAAAGGTAAGTTAGAGACAGACCTGTAGTTTGCCAGACTGTCCGGGTCCAAGGAGGACTTCTTAAGAAGGGGCTGAACCACAGCCTCCTTTAGAGGATTTGGAAAATTCCCCCTTTCCAAGGACCTCCAGACTATCTCAGCAAGAACGGGACCAATTTTATCCACACAACCCACCAAGAGACGTGTGGGGTCCGGATCCAAACCACAGTTGGTCGGACGCAGTGATTGGATGATCATCACAATGTCACTGATTGTGGGGAGTCTGAAGTCAGACCACACAAACTGGGTGTCCGACATCTCCTGCCGACCATCACAACTCCCATTGGAGAGGGTCAAATGGATATCAGATCTGATTGTGGCAACCTTATCTGAAAAGAACAGAGCAAACTCCTCACACCATTCTTGAGAAAAAGCTCTTCTGGGCTGAAGACAGATTTGGATTGCACAATCTGGCCACAGTCCGGAAGAGCTGAGCTGGTCTATTCTGTGCAGTAGCAATCTCTCTGGACAGGAATTCTGCCTTCTTGTGAGAGATTGCGGATTGATAGACCACATAGTGGTCCATCAAACTAAGTTTGTCACAATCCAGACCCGACCTCCGCCAGCACCTCTCCAACCGTCATTGATGATGTCATTGTATTGTTGCCTACTTTCTGTTTCCTTGTTTTTTTTCCTCTGTTTTTACCCACATTCAAGATATAGAATGTTTGTCATTGAATGTTTGCCATGGAATACATGGATTTAAAATGCTGCTCAGTTCCACTGCTAGAATGTTGCTCTCCTAACATACTACACACACACACACACACACAAAAACAAAGGCCTCTGTTACAGCCAGAGGCTCAATTATCTCCCTGTCAGGGCAAAGAGAAGAGATTTCCGTGATGAGCAGGTAAAGATAGAAGGGGAATTTTTCATTGACAGTAAAGAAACAGTTGTAATGAAAACTATAAACAATACTTAATGTTTCTAAGTTGCTTATATGTGTAAGGAGAATGTGATGATCAGGGAAACAACATTTAATCTGTTTTATTTTGTATTTAAGGTAGTTTTATTTTTAGGGCCCAGTGCAAGTAAATGTGATGCTTACAGTTATAGGGCAAAAACAGTGGCTGCCAGTTGAATTCTTAACATTCTGTTAGCTTAATGATTCCAGTGGTGATCAGTGCACATTTGGCAGCACTTTTTATTTTCCATGCATGGAACATAATTGCTACATGAACAACAGCCAATCAGATTTCAGGATTTTCTCTTAACCATTTTATAAAATAAGGTGGACTCCACAGAGCTGTTTGAGCTGAGGAAAGCAACCTGCAGGGGACACAACCTCAAGCTGGAAAGTGGGGAATTCAGAAAGGTCATATGGAAGTATTTTTCTCAGAGCAGGGAACAGTCTTCCCAGTAGTGGGATTAATGCTAGGTCTATATCTGGGTTCAAAACACAGTGTGAACCCCTGGCCCGGGGGCTTAGGGAGAATCATGATATATGTGGTGTACAAATAGAGGGGACCCAGCAAAAGTTAGCTTTGTATGCAGATGATATCTTGCTCTACCTAACCCAACCAGAGAAATCTTTACCAAGCTTATTTCAACATTTAAGGATGTTCTCAACCTTTTCAGGATACACCCTCAATGAAACTAAAACAGAGGTATTGAAACTTTATTTCCAACCAACCCCTGAGCTTAAAGCCCGCTATCCTATGAAATGGGAGCTCCCGTATTTGAAATACTTGGGCATAAAATTAGCAACGACAACTACTCAACTAGTACAGGTAAATTACCCGCCATTGGTGAAACAGATACAGGAAGATATCCGAAGGTGGAGACTTCTCCCTGTTTCCATCACAACAAGGGTACAAGCAATAAAAATGAATGTCTTGCCACGTTTTTTATTTTTATTTCATTGTGTACCTGCCCCAATATCACTTAAACAGTTAGGAGAGTGGCAAAAAATTATTGGGAATTTCATCTGGTTAGCTAAAAAACCCAGAATTAAAAAGCAAACTGTATATCTCCCCAAAGATGCAGGAGGGCTAGCTGTCCCCCTGCTGGTGGGATACTGGATAGCAACTCAGATGAGAATAGTTTTGTTATTACAACATTCGGGCTATGTAGCCAGATGGAAGGAGTTGGATCTAGCTGTAAACCTGTCTCCCTCCTTACTGGCACAGTGCACGACATTAAATCCCGGGCTTAACTGGGTGAAAACGCCTTATCAGGGGACAGAAACGGCTATACAAGGTTATAGGCAAGGACTTAAGAGAGGACTATCCAAGGTCTACCTTTGGAAGTACACCTGGTGGTCCATAAATGTAGAGAGGAATCAAGCAGCCACAAACCCGTGGTATAAAAAACAGGAGAGACAGGGCTGTGTAGCCCCGTGGCAGCTCCTTAGAGGAGACCAGGTTATATCGTTTGAGGAAGCACAGACTAAATTTGGATGGAAAAGGGGAGAATTACTTTACTATTATCAGATGAGAGATTATATAGCAACAGAAATGAATAGCTCAGCTAAAAGAGGGTGTGGTTCACCAGTACCGAACACATTTGAGGTAATTTGGAACTTGAGTAGAGGAGAAAAAGCCATTTCTATTTTGTACTAGAACTATATAAAAGATCTCCAATACACAATAGAATATATTAAAGTAAAATGGGAACGAGAATTAGGGATTACAGTAAGTAATAAGGACTGGATAAGAATGTGGCAAAATACATGGAGCACATGATCATCTCCGGGGTAGAGGGAATTTTTATGGAAATTAAGGGTACGATTTTTTAGGGCCCCCTAGCAGACAGCTAGTTGGCATAAATCTAATTCCAATAGTTGTTGTAAAAATTGTAGTTCGGAGGTGGCCAGTCAAACGCATATTTTTTGGCAGTGCCCTGAGTTAAAGGGATTCTGGTCGAAAAAACAAAAGCACGTGGGAGAAATGTTTGGTATAGAGTCTCCACTGGGACCAGAACACATGATTTTGGGGTTGTACCCTGAAAATCTTAAGGGAAAGGAGGCAAGGTATTTCTGGAATATACTGATTGCCGCAGCTGGAAAGGCGATCTCCAGAAGATGGCTTGTCCCGAATGCTCCTACGATTGAGGAGTGGAAAGAGTTGGTTGAAGGAGTAAAAACGCTTGAGAGGGTCACCTGCTCACTCAGACAAAATCGACCACAGTTCGAAAATAGGTGGAATAGATGGGAGCTGACTTTGAGTGACGGAGAGGGGAAAGAGGAGACCCGAAATTTCATAAGCGAGAAAGTAAAACAGAGAAGGAAATACATAATCAGAACAGGTTTAGGGGATAAAGTTCTTACAGTAAATGAGAATTCGAGGCAGTGGTAAAGGGATTTAATGGACCTTTTTGTTGCCATCTCGCTCATCCAAACCCCTTTGTGAATCAAATGTGAGGAATTAATGTAAATAAATAAGGAAAAGGATCTTGAAAACAGAACAGAGACGTTTGAAACATGAACAAACAGATAAGGTATTGTTTTGTCCTTTTTATTTACTGTAAGTCAATAAAATGGTAAATGAAAAGGGGGGAAAAAGGAGTTAAGTAGTATAAGGGGAGAATATAGGAGATGGGCCCTCAGCTGAAATGAATAGAAGCTCTGGGTGGTTCTTGTCCATATAGGATACCTGTAAGAAAGAAAAGAAGTTATAGGTCTTCTGAAAGTGGCTATCATACTAATGAAATATAATATAATGTAGTAAACATGGAAAACACTTCATCTCTAAGCTATCTAGCCTTAAATATGATTGGTGATATCAAGTAAATAGAAATTAGGCTAAAGTTTTAATTTTTTTTTTGTATTTTTATCTGAATAGAGTAGATTTCTTGTTCATAGTATATACTGGTATATTGACTATATGTATTGAAAAATGGAATTGCATATTGTGATGTAGAAAAGATTTGTTTGCATTGTGATGACAAGAGAAAATAAAAATGAAGTATAAAAAAAAAACTGTGTGATGGTGTGAAAGAGATTATTAGAAACACAAGGGAAGGGTCAGGGAGGACTTATGAGGGGCAGAATAAATCAAATAGACATCAGATTAGCTTCAATGCGGTCTTTTTCTGTTCTTATTCATCTGTGTATTTATTTTGTTTTTGTTCAGGTATTCTGGATGCTGCAGTAGTAGAAGGCGGGAGAAATGTGGTCTCGTCTTCCAGAGATGGCACGACCAAGCTGTGGGATTGTGGGACATCCACCTGCCTAGCAGTTGTCGCAGACTGTGGGACACCCATCAATGGCATTGCAGTGGGTATCGTCGACAATTGCATGAACATGGGCTCACCTGAAAAAACACCCAGTAAGTTGAAGTAAACAGATTAAAAAGATAAAGCTGACTGAATTAAACCAGACACTCTTTAACAGTGAAATCAGAACCAAATCTCAGAAATCATGTCTCTCTATTTGACAGAGTTTCAGAAATACAGTGTTCTAGGGACATGGATATGTTGTTCATCCACACTGTCTGGCAGGTATCCTTGCCGCTTTAAATCTTGCCGGAAGGTCTTCAAGCTGGCTCCTCCCACCCACCCGGGTGGTAAAACTCTCAGCTCCGCCCCATGACGCCAGATCTTCCCCACCGCTTGGAAGCTCAGGTTCCCTCCTTAACGCTCTGCGTATAAGACTGGTTCCTAATTCTTCGGTTTACCCGAAATAAAGTTTAAGGTTTTCAAGACTTCGGTCAATTATTTCCCTCGCGGCTGCGATGGACAAATCGACTCCCGGTTTTCAGAGGTGCCCATGCGGGCAGAAGATGTCTCGGACAGATCCGCACTCCACGTGCGTCTACTGCTTAGGCCTTGAGCACAACCCGCAGGCCTGTGACCTGTGCTCTTCCTTCTCGGTCTACGTCCTGGAGGACTGCGCCGCCCGTTTACAACTTGGGCACCCCGAGAAACGTTACCCGCTGGTGAAGTCGAAGGAGGCCCGTTTAGCGGTGTCCGTGGCGGCTGGCTTGGCAGAACAGCTCGAGCAGATGATCGCCCTCGAGGAGGAGGAGGCGGCGCAGGCCGCATCTTCGTCTTCCTCGGCCACAGCCTTTATCCTGCTCTCCTTGGGATCCTCCTATTCAGCTTCTTTTAAGGAGCTGTGTCAGTCCCCAAGGGAGAGGGGCCATCAGGACTTTCCTCTCGGTCCAAGAAGAAGGACTCTAAAGGTAAGTCCCTCCGTCGACGCTCTTGGGAGCAGGAGAGGTCCCTCTCCCCGGGATCGACCCTCGACTTCGGGTCGATCCTTCGGCTTCGGCCACTGGCCTCACGGCATCCCCGTCAGGTCAGTTGACCGAGACACCTGTCGACGCAGTCGAGATTTTTCTCGACCCGTCGGACAGGTTGTCGACCGGTGAAGCCGACAGCCCTCACTCCCCGGTTCCCCCGGCGGAGATCGAGGTTACCGTGGACTTGCCTGTGCCTCCGGTTCCGGAGTCCACGGTTGAAACTGCCGAGCCGAGGGGAGGGCGGGTCTCCCCGGCCCTGCCTCAGAACCCTCGTCGGAAACGCAGAGGTTCTCGGTCTCGGTCTCGGACATCTTCACGGTCCAGCCGCCTCGTTTTCTTCCTCGGATGAGAGGCTTGACGCAGTGCGTCCGGCGCACGAGGACCTCATGTGGCAACAGCTCCTTCTGTCCGGGAGCAAGCCGCGCCGCCTTCCCCGCCATCAAGTGGCTGTCACCGGAGCGGCCGAAGCAACCCCTCGCCCTAGCCGAGGCGCCTGCCCCCGGGCCTGGTGCTCGACTGAAACCAGCTGCCCCACCGATTCTGGTGGAACCTCCACAGCCGAAATTTGGGGCCCCGACCAAGAATTCTCGGTCAGGCCAGGGCCTGCCCCATAGGCTGTCTGTCACCCTCACTCCCGACCGCCCTCGGCAGGTGGAGGGTGGCTCAGGCCCAAGGCAGCTCTTTGCGGACTCTTCCGAGTCTGACGACGATTCCTCCCTGTTCTCCAGGCAGGTTGACCTGGAGTCCTCCGGAGGTCAGTCGCTGAACGATAGCCATCGTCCTTCGCGGGTTTGCTTAGGCTCATCTCGAGTCCACTGGGATGCAGCTCGAGCCCTAGATCCAAGCGGGCCAAGTATCCCCTAACGGAGATATTGGACCGAGGGGATTCTCCCACGGAGGCCTTTCCAGTGGCCGAGGCCACTGTCGGCCCGGCCTTGGAGCTCTGGCAGCGTCCTGCTTCCTGCCCTGTGCCTTCGGCCAGAATGGCGAGGAAGTACGCGGTCCCTACCGGTTCCCTGTCCAGTTTTTCGGAACACCTCTCAGCCGAGGGGTTGGTTACCGACAGCGTCTTCCGGCGTGCTGGAAGCGCCAGGGACGTGGACAAGCCTCCCGACAGGGAGTCCAAGAAGTTGGACTACGCCGGGCGCAAAGTCTACGCTGCATCCTCCCTTGGCCTTTGTCAGGCCAGCTCGGCCGTGCAGATGGCACACTTCTCTCACGCCGTGTTGGGCTCCCTGGACGAGGTAGTCCCTCATCTCCCGGCTGACCTGCAGACCACGGTCAAGCAGGTGCGGGGGCAGGGCAGTGGCCAAGCAGCAACTTCAGACTGCTCTGGACATCGGCGACTCATGTGCCAGGTCATTTGTGGCCGCAGTGGCCATGCGCCATCGGGCATGGCTGAGGATCTCCACCTTCACAGCAGATACCCAGCACAAGTTGGCGGATGTCCCCTTCTTGGGGACCAACCTCTTCGGCCCTGGAGTGGAGGGTCACCTCCAGAGGATCGAAAAGTCCAATGCCACTCTGGACTCGGTCTCTTCCCCCCAGAGGGACA
This sequence comes from Neoceratodus forsteri, assembly GCA_016271365.2. Taxonomy (NCBI): domain Eukaryota; kingdom Metazoa; phylum Chordata; order Ceratodontiformes; family Ceratodontidae; genus Neoceratodus; species Neoceratodus forsteri. Next base: position 165,687,014 of record CM057458.1, on the reverse strand, counting down.
AGGGCTGCAGACCGCAACCCAAGCCCTTTCGTCCGTCTGCGCCCACGGCACGTCCGGCCCAGCAGCATCAGGGCCAGCAGGCTCGCACTTGGCATCCCAAAGCCAAGCTTGTGGCTTCCTCTTCCAGGAAGCAGGGAGACAAAGGCCCAGGAGGTCCCTCGGCCGATCCCTCCTCCAAGCCTGCCCAGTGATGGGTTGAGGGGTGTCGCCCCCAACCTCGTCACTCCACCCTGGGTTCCCCCCGTGGGGGGACGGCTCCGCCACTTCCTTTCCACCTGGTCTGCTATCACCACAGACCGGTGGGTGTTGGAAGTGGTAGGAAAGGGCCTGCCTCTGGAGTTTGAGCAGGCCCCGCCCTTCCGAGCCGTCGCCCCCCCCCCCCGGGGCCTAGGGGGTCCGCAGCCTCGCTGTCGGCTCGCCGAGTCGACATCGCTCTGCTCTTCGAGAAAGAGGTGATCAGAGAGGTGGCGGACCTTCCCTCAGACCAGGGGTTTGTGTCCAGGTACTTCCTGGTCCCAAAACGGACGGGGGGCTGGCGCCCCATTCTCGACCTGCACGACCTAAACAAGTTCCTAAGGTCTCGGACCTTCAGGATGGTCACTCTGGCTCAGATAATACCATCCCTGGAACGAGCCGTGTGGTTCTGTTCTCTGGACCTACAGGACGCATTCTTTCACGTCCCTATCCCTTTATCTCACCAGAGATTCCTTCGCTTTCGAGCGGAGGTATCCCTTTACAAGTTCCAAGCCATGCCCTTTGGCCTTTCTCTTGCTCCCAGGGTCTTCAACAAATGCATGGCAGTGATGACAGCATTCCTGCGGTGCCGAGGGGTCCAGGTGTACCCTTACCTGGACGATTGGCTGATAGCAGCCCCTCCAGACAGGGATGTGGAGCGGTCCAGAGATCTGGCCCTCCAGGTTTGCTCTCAGATCGGCCTTCTCATCAACGAGGCCAAGTTGGAACTCGGACCGAAGCAGGTGATTCTTTTCATCGGGGCAGAGCTCAACTCTCTTCGAGCCAGAGCACGGCTCCCGGCGGACAGGGCTGAGGTTCTTTCCTCCTTTGCCCAGTCATTTCTGGTTGGGCAGTTGCGCCCTGCCCGGGACTTCCTGCACCTCCTGGGTCTCATGGCGGCCTGCACCAGCGTGGTCCGTTGGGCCCGCTGGCACATGCGTCCCCTTCAGTGGGGATTGGCCAGCCAGTGGTCACAGCGCTGCGATCCATTGGACCAGCTAGTGACGGTGACCCAGGGGATGTGGAACGCTCTCCAGTGGTGGACCATTCCAGCCCATTTGTAGGAGGGCATCCCGTTTGTCCGCCCCGAGCCGACGGGCTCTCTAACGACCGATGCCTCTCTGATGGGTTGGGGTGCCCATCTGGGGGAGCACAGAGTGCACGGCCTCTGGTCCCCTCGGGAGTCCCGATACCATATCAACCTGCTGGAGCTTCGGGCGGTACATCTAGCCCTCACCGCCTTTGCTCCGTTTCTACGGGGTCAAGTGGTTCAGGTCCAGACAGACAATACCACGACCATGTACTACCTAAACCGCCAGGGCGGGACGCGCTCCATGCCTTTGTGCAAGGAAGCTGTCCGCGTTTGGTCACTCATGCACAGCCTGGAGGCGGATCTCCTAGCCATCCACGTGGCAGGAGCCTCCAACAATCTGGCCGATGCCCTAAGCCGGATAGGGGCTGTGTCCCATGAGTGGTCTCTCCTGCCAGAGGTAGTACAAGATCTGTTCTCCCACTGGGGCACACCTCAGGTGGACCTGTTTGCCTCCAGGGAGAATGTGAAGCTGAGGCTGTTTCATGCCCGCCCCCCTCAGCAGGGTTCGCTGCAGGGGGATGCCTTGTCGAGGCCGTGGACCCTGGGCCTCTTCTACACCTTTCCCCCATTTCCCTTGATCCACAAGGTGCTTCTCAAGGTGAGGAGGGACAAGGCGCAGGTGATTCTGGTAGCCCCAGACTGTCCCCACCAATGCTGGTATCCAGATCTCCTTAGCCTCAGCTCCAGGCTCCCGAGGCAGCTTCCAGCTCGCCCGGACCTGTTATCAGTCAGTCAGGGGAAGGTTTTCCATCCGGACCTTCAATCCCTGCACCTGACGGCCTGGTTCCTGAGCGGCTAGAGTTCCAGGCCTTGGGTCTTTCCGACGAGGTCCTCAATGTAGTTGAGACATCCTGTAAGGAGTCGACCAGAAAATGCTATGCCTTCAAATGGAAGAGATTCTCCATTTGGTGTCAGGACAAGGGCCTGGACCCTTCCTCCTGTTCCTTGGCAAGCATCTTGGACTACTTATGGTCCCTTTCTCAGCAAAGGCTTAGGTCGACGACCCTAAAGGTGTACCTGGCAGCCATCTCTGCTTACCGGGTGCGGGCCGGGAAGCAGTCGCTGGTGCAGGAGAAAGTGGTCGGGCGCTTTTTCAAAGGCCTGGATCATACATCCTCCGGTGCATGAACCTCCACCTCCGTGGGATCTACTGCTGGTATTGGCAAAGCTCATGGACAAGCCATTTGAACCAATGCACAGGTGTGACATCTCTCACCTGTCGTGGAAGACCGCCTTCTTGGTGGCTATCACGTCAGCCAGAAGGATGGGAGAGCTCCAGGCGCTTTCCATAGAGTCTCCTTACCTAGTCTTCCACAGGGACAAGGTTGTCCTGCGCCCCCACCCGAAATTCCTTCCGAAGGTGGTGTCGGAGTTTCACCTTAACCAGGTGTTGACTCTGCCGTTGTTCTACCCCAGTCACACCTCGGAGGCTGAATATAGGCTCCATACTCTGGACCCTAGAAGGCTCGCTTACTATAAAGGCGCCACGGCTGAAGTTCGGGGAGAGGTTCGCCAGTTGTTTGTCACCTGCGCTGAAGCCGCACCTGGCAGACCTGCAGCCAAGCGGACGATAAGCAGGTGGGTCACCTCCTGCATAGATCTCTGCTATAGGTTGGCGATCATGGAGCCTCCCAGAGGAATAAGAGCTCATTCTACCCGCCATACTGCTGCATCGGTAGCTGCTTCCAGAGACGTCCCTATCCAGGATATCTGCAGGGCTGCTACCTGGAAGTCGGCACATACCTTTATAACCCACTACCACATCGACCTTGAGTCACGCTGGGATGCTGGTTTTGGGGCCTCGGTTCTCAGTCTCTATTTCCCAAGTAGGGGGTGTGTTGCTTGCCTTCCTCCTCCCGGAGAACTGCTAAGTGTGCCAGACAGTGTGGACAGACAACATATCCATGTCCTAAAGTACAGGTTACTCACCTGTAACAGGAGTTCTAGGAATGGTATATGTTGTTCATCCTACGACTCCACCCGACCTCCCGGCTTCGACAGCACAACCTGAGCTTCCAGCGGGCCAGATCTGGCGGCATGGGGCGGAGCTGAGAGTTTTACCACCCGGGTGGGTGGGAGAAGCCAGCTTGACCTTCCGGCAAGATTTAAAGTGGCAAAGATACCTGCCAGACAGTGTGGATGAACAACATATACCATTCCTAGAACTCCTGTTACAGGTGAGTAACCTGTATTTAGTTGCTGGCCAGTCAGCACAGCACTAGGGCTAACGGTCTCAACTTACAAACAAAAGCCAAGCACTTGGGCCCCCTCCAGACCAGTAATGAAGTCTTATGGGAGGACGGGGTGGTACCTGAGGACTGGAGGAGGGCAAATGTGATTCCACTTCACAAAAGTGGGAGCAGGTCAGAGGCAGGGAACTACAGACCAGTTAGTTTGACTTCAGTGGTAGGGAAAATGATGGAATCACTTCTGAAGGAAAGAATTGTTGAGTACCTAGAGGCCAGTGGGGTACAGGACCCAAGGCAGCATGGTTTCACAGCAGGAAGATCATGTCAGACGAACCTAATAGATTTCTTTGACTGGGTGACCAAAGTAGTAGACCAGGGAGGGGCTGTGGATATGGCCTACCTAGATTTTAGCAAGGCATTTGACACAGTCTCACACAGAAGATTAATATACAAGTTAGCCAGCCTTGGAGTGGGTCCCAAGGTGGTAGCCTGGATAAAAAAATGACTGGACAACAGGACGCAAAGGGTAATAGTAAACGGAGTCCACAGTGAAGAAAGGAGGGTAACTAATGGGGTACCACAGGGTTCAGTACTGGGACCGGTCTACTTTAATGTCTTTATAAGTGACATTGGAGAGCACCTGGAAGGAAAGATATGTCTCTTTGCAGATGACACAAAGATCTGCAGCAGGATTGATGCACAAGGTGGGGTGGAAAGAATGAAAAGGGACTTGGCAAGGTTGGAGGAATGGTCAAATATGTGGCAGCTCAGATTCAGTGCAAAGAAGTGCAACGTAATGCATCTGGGAAACAAAAACCCAAGGGAAGAGTACACAGTGGGGGGTGAGTTAATAACAACAAAAATCGAAAGAGACCTAAGAGTAATTATATCAGATGACCTAAAGGTGGGCAAGCAATGTGAGAAGGCAGTAAGGAGGGCTGGGGGGATACTGGGATGCATAGGGAGAGGCATCAACAGTAGAAAACAGGAAGTTATCCCTCTGTACAGACAGTTAGTGAGACCCCATCTGTAGTACTGCATGCAATTCTAGAGACCCCATCTTCGCAAAGACATAGACAGGGTGGAGGCTGTTCAGAGGAGGGTGACCAAAATGGTGCAGGGTCTGCCTAGAAGACATACAGTGCCTTCAGAAAGTATTCACCCCACTTGGATTTTGTCACATTTTGTGATGTTGCAAACTCAAATTAAAATACGTTTATATGGGATTTTTTTGACACGTATCTACAAAATTACTCTATAATGTCAAAGTGGAATAAAACTTCTGGAATTTTTTGTACATGTAATTTAAAATTAAAACCTGAAATGTCTTGAGTTGATAAGTATTCACCCCCTTTGCTATGACACTCCAAATTGAGCTCAGGTGCATCCAATTTCCTTATGAGATCACTCTAAAACTTGAATGGAGTCCACCTGTGGTCAGTTCAAATGGTTGACATGATTTCAGAGGAGATACACCTGTCTATATAAGGTCCCACTGTTGACAGTGCATGTCAGAGCAGAAACTCTACCATGAAGACCAAGGAGCTGTCCGTAGAACTCCGTGATAGAATTGTGAGGAGGCATAGATCTGGGGAGGGGTATTAAAACATTTCTAGGGACATGGATATGTTGTTCATCCACACTGTCTGGCAGGTATCCTTGCCGCTTTAAATCTTGCCGGAAGGTCTTCAAGCTGGCTCCTCCCACCCACCCGGGTGGTAAAACTCTCAGCTCCGCCCCATGATGCCAGATCTTCCTTACCGCTTGGAAGCTCAGGTTCCCTCCTTAACGCTCTGCATATAAGACTGGTTCCTAACTCTTCGGTTTTCCGAAATTAAACTCCTAGGTTTTCTAGACTTCAGTCAACTTTTTCCCTCGCGGCTGCGATGGACAAATCGACTCCCAGTTTCTGGAGATGTCCATGCGGGCAGAAGATGTCTCGGACGGATCCGCACTCCACGTGCGTCTACTGCTTGGGCCTTGAGCACGACCCGCAGGCTTGCGACCTATGCTCTTCTTTCTCGGCCTATGTCTTGGAAGACCGTGCTGCCCGTTTGCAACTTGGGCGACTCGAGAAGCGTTACCCTCCGGTAAAGTCGAAAGAGGCCCGGTTGGCGGTTTCCGCGGCGGCGGGCTCGGCGGATCAGGTAGAGCAGATGATCGCCCTCGAAGAGGAGGTGGCGTGGACCGCATCTTCCTCGGCCGCGGCATTTATCCCGCTCTCCTTGGGATCCTCATATACTGCTTCCTTTAAGGAGCTTTGTCTGTCTCTCTCCACCAAGGGAGAGGGACCTTCATCTTCGGGACCTTCCTTTCAGTCCAAAAAGAAGAAGGACAAGGGTAAGTCCGTCCGTCGACGCTGTTGGGAGCGGGAGAGGTCCCCCTCCCTGAGTGGTCGACCATCGACTTCGGTCGATCCTTCGGCTTCGGCCACTGGCTTCATGGTGTCCCCGTCAGGTCAGTTGACCGAGACTCCTGTCGACGCAGTCGAGATTTTTCTCGACCCATTGGATGGATTGTCGACCGGAGAAGCCGAAAATCCTCTCTCCCCGGTTCCCCCGGTGGCGGTTGAGGATCCCGTGGGCTTGCCAGTGCCTCCGGTTCCGGAGCCCTTGGGTGTTCCTTCCGAGCCGAGGGGAGGGCGGGTTTCCCCCGCGCCTTCCCTGCATCCTCCTCGGAAAAGCCGAGGTTCGAGGTCTCCAGCCACCATAGGCGGTCTCGGTCTCAGCACCGCTGCAAGCGGCGCGCTGCGTCTCGTCTTCTTCCTCGGACGAGGGGAGGCTTCGATGCAAGTTGCGTCGACGATACGAGGATCTCATGTGGCAACAGCTTCTGTTGGCCGGGAATAAGCCGACGATGTCGCCTTCCCCGGCTATTAAGTGGCTGTCACCGGAACGGCTGAAGCAACCCCTCGCTTTAGCCGAGGCGCCTGTTTCCAGGCCTGTTGCTCAGCCGAAACCAGCTGCTCCACCGATTATGGTGGAACCTCCGCCTCCACAGCCGTTGTTTGGGGCGCCGACCAAGAACTCTCGGTCGGCTCAGGGTTTACCCCATAGGCTGTCGGTCACCCTCACTCCCAATCGCCCTCGGCAGGTGGAGGGTGGCTCAGGCCCGAGGCAGCTCTTTGCGGACTCTTCCGAGTCTGACGATTCCTCCCTTTTCTCCAGGCGAGTGGACTTGGAGTCCTCTGGGGGTCAGTCGCTGGACGATAGCCCTTCGTCCTTTCTGGGTTTGCTTAGGCTCATCTCGGAGTCCACCGGGATGCAGTTTGAGCCCGTATCCAAGCGGGCCAAGTATCCTCTCACGGAGATATTGGACGGGGATTCCCCTACGGAGGTCTTCCCTCTGGCCGAAGCCATTGTGGGCCCGGCCTTGGAGCTCTGGCAGCCCTGCTTCCTGCCCTGCGCCTTCGGCCAGGATGGCCAGGAAGTATGCGGTCCCTACTGGTTCTCTGTCCGGTTTCTCGGAACATCCCTCAGCCGAGGGGTTAGTTACCGACAGCGTTTTCCGGTGTGCCGGAAATGCTAGGGACGAGGACAAACCTCCCGACAAGGAGTCCAAGAAATTGGACTATGCGGGGTGAAAAGTCTATGCTGCGTCCTCCCTTGGCCTTCGTCAGACCAGCTCAGCCGTACTTATGACACATTTCTCCCATGCCCTGTTGGGCTCCCTGGAAAAGGTAGTCCCTCATCTTCCGGCTGACCTGCAGACTACGGTTAGGCAGGTGCGGGACCAGGGCAGGGCAGTGGCAAAGCAGCAACTTCAGACTGCTTTGGACATTGGAGACTCATGTGCCAGGTCAGTCGTGGCCGCAGTGGCTATGCGCCGTCGGGCATGGCTGAGGATATCCACCTTCACAGCGGATACCCAGCACAAATTGGCGGATGTCCCCTTCCTGGGGACTGACCTCTTCTGCCCTGGAGTGGAAGGCCACCTCCAGAGGATCGAAAAGTCCAATGCCACTTTGGACTCGGTCTCATCAGCTCAGAGGGACAAGGGCCGCAGACCGCAACCTGGCCCTTTCGTCAGTCTGCGCCTCGGCACGTCGGCCCAGCAACATCAGGGCCAGCAGGCTGCGCTTGGCATCCCAAACCAAGCCCGTGGCTTCCTCCTCCAGGAAGCAGGAGGTAAGGCCCAGGAGGTCCCTCGGCCAGTCCCTCCTCCAAGCCTGCACAGTGACGGATTGAGGGTGTCGCCCCAACCTCGTCACCTCACCCTGGTTCTCACATGTGAGGCAGGCTCCGACACTTCCTTTCCTTCTGGTCTGCTATTGCACAGAACCCGTTGGGTGTTGGAAGTGGTAGGAAAAGAGCCTGTCTCTGGAGTTTGAGCAGGCCCCGCCTTCAGAGCCTGCCGCCCCAGGGGGCCTGGGGTCCGCAGCCTTGCTGTCGGCTCGCCGAGCCGACATCGCTCTGCTCCTCGAGAAAGAGGTGATCAGAAAGGTGGCGGACCCTCCCTCAGACCTGGGGTTTGTGTCCAGGTACTTCCTGGTCCCAAAACGGATGGGGGGCTGGCGCCCCATTCTCGACCTACATGACCTAAACAAGTTCCTAAGGTCTCGGACCTTCAGGATGGTCACTCTGGCTCAGATAATACCATCCTTGGAACACGGCGTGTGGTTCTGCTCTCTGGACCTGCAGGACGCGTTTTTTCATGTCCCTATCCGTCCATCTCACCAAAGATTCCTTCGCTTTCAAGCGGAAGGATCCCTTTTCGAGTTCCGAGCCATGCCCTTCGGCCTGTCTCCTGCACCCAGGGTCTTCACCAAATGCATGGCAGTGGTGACAGCATTCCTGCGGTGCCGAGGGGTCCGGGTGTACCCTTACCTGGACGATTGGCTGATAGCAGCCCCCTCCAGACAGGAGGTGGAGTGGTCCAGAGATCTGGCCCTCCAGGTTTGCTCTCAAATCGGCCTCCTCGTCAACGAGGCCAAGTCGGAACTCGAACCGAAGCAGGTGATTCTCTTCGAGCCAGAGCACGGCTCCCGGCAGACAGGGCCGAGGTTCTTTCCTCCTTTGCCCAGTCATTTCTGGTTGGGCAATTGCGCACTGCCCGGGACTTCCTGCGCCTCCTGGGTCTCATGGTGGCCTGCACCAGCGTGGTCCGTTGGGCCCGCTGGAACATGCGCCCCCCTCAATGGGGACTGGCCAGCCAGTGGTCTCAACGCTGCGATCCATTGGACCAGCTAGTGACGGTGACCCAGGGGATGTGGAACGCTCTCCAGTGGTGGATCGTTCCAGCTCATCTGCAGGAGGGCATCCCGTTTGTCCGCCCCCGAGCCGACGGTCTCTCTGTCGACCGACGCCTCTCTGATGGGTTGGGGAGCACAGAGCTCTGGTCCCCACGGGAGTCCCGATGCCATATCAACCTGCTGGAGCTCCGAGCGGTCCACCTAGCTCTCACCGCCTTCGCTCCGTTTCTACGGGTTCAAGTGGTTCGGGTCCAGATGGACAATACCACGACCATGTACTACCTAAACCGCCAGGGCGGGACGCGCTCCATGCCTCTGTGCAAGGAAGCTTTCTGCATCTGGTCACTCGTCCGCAGCCTGGAGGTGGATCTCCTAGCCATTCATGTGGCAGGAGCCTCCAGCACCCTGGCCGATGCCCTAAGCCGGATAGGGGCTGTATCCCACGAGTGGTCTCTCCTGCCGGAGCTAGTACTAGATCTGTTCTCCCATTGGGGCACACCTCAGGTGGATCTGTTTGCCTCCAGGGAGAATGCGAAGCTGAGGCTGTTCCATGCCCGCCCCCCTCAGCAGGGCTCGCTGCAGGGGGATGTCTTCTCGAGGCCGTGGACCCCGGGCCTCTTCTACACCTTTCCCCCATTTCCCTTGATCCACAAGGTGCTTCTCAAGGCGAGGAGGGACAAGGCACAGGTGATTCTGGTAGCCCCAGACTGGCCCTGCCAATGCTGGTATCCAGATCTCCTCAGCCTCAGCTCCAGGCTCCCGAGGCAGCTTCCAGCTCACCCGGACTTGCTTTCAGTCAATCAGGGGAAGGTGTTCCATCCGGACCTTCATTCCCTGCACCTGACGGCCTGGTTCCTGAGCGGCTAGAGTTCCAGGCCTTGGGTCTTTCCGACGAGGTCCTCAATGTTGTTGAGGCGTCCTGTAAGGAGTCGACCAGGAAATGCTATTCCTTCAAATGGAAAAGTTTTTCCATTTGGTGTCAGGGCAAGGGCCTGGACCCTTTTTCCTGTTCCTTGGCAAGCATCTTGGACTATTTATGGTCCCTTTCTCAGCAAGGGCTTAGGTCGACGACCCTAAGGGTGCACCTGGCAGCCATCTCTGCTTGCCGGGCGCGGGCCAGGAAGCAGTCAGTGGCGCAGGAGAAGGTGGTCTGGCGCTTTTCCAAAGGCCTTGATCACATTTCCCCTCCGGTGCGAGAACCTCCACCTCCGTGGGATCTACTGCTGGTACTGGCAAAGCTCATGGGCAAGCCATTCGAACCAATGCACAGGTGTGATCTCTCTCACCTGTCGTGGAATACCGCCTTCTTGGTGGCTATTACGTCAGCCAGAAGGATGGGAGGCTCAGGCTTTCCGTCGAGTCTCCTTACCTGGTCTTCCACAGGGACAAGGTTGTCCTGCGCCCCCACCCGAAATTCCTTCCGAAGGTGGTGTCAGAGTTTCACTTTAACCAGGTGTTGACTCTGCCGGTGTTCTACCCCAGTCACACCTCGGAGGCCAAATATAGGCTCCATACTCTGGACCCTAGAAGGGTGCTCGCTTACTATAAGGACACACGGCGGAAATTCGGGGAGAGGTTCGCCAGCTGTTTGTCACCTACGCTGAAGCCGCACCTGGCAGACCTGCAGCCAAGTGGACGATAGGCAGGTGGGTCACCTCCTGCATAGATCTCTGCTATAAGTTGGCGGGCATGGAGCCTCCCAGAGGGATAAGAGCTCATTCTACCCGCCATACTGCTGCATCGGTGGCTGCTTCCAGGGACATCCCTATCCAGGGAATCTGCAGGGCTGCTACCTGGAAGTCAGCACACACCTTCATCACCCACTACCACATCGACCTTGAGTCACGCCGGGATGCTGGTTTTGGGGCCTCGGTTCTCCAGTCTCTGTTTCCCAAGTAAGTACTGGTGGGGTGCGCCTTGCCTCTCTCCTCCCGGAGAACTGCTAGGAGTCTGCCAGACAATGTTGATGAACAGCATATCCATGTCCCTAGAAATACAGGTTACTCACCTGTAACAGGAGTTCTAGGAATGGTATATGTTGTTCATCCACACAAACCCACCTGACCTCCCCAGCTTCGACGCACAACCTGAGCTTCCAGTGGGCCAGATCTGGCGTCATGGGGTGGAGCCGAGAGTTTTACCACCCGGGTGGGTGGGAGGAGCCAGCTTGAAGACCTTCCGGCCAGATTTAAAGCGGCAAGAATACCTGCCAGACAGTGTGGATGAACAACATATACCATTCCTAGAACTCCTGTTACAGGTGAGTAACCTATATTTCCAGGGTGTTGAAATTTCACAGGAGCACAGTCAAGTCCATCATTAGGAAATGGAAAGATTACGGAACCACCCAGACTCTTCCTAGAGCAGGCCGTCCTCCCAAACTAAGCAACCGGGCAAGAAGGACCTTGGTCAGGGAAGTGACCAAGAGCCCAATGACCACCCTGACAGAACTACAGAGTTCCATGGCTGAGATGGGAGAACCTGTCCAGAAGACGACAATCTCTGCAGCACTTCACAGATGTAGCCTCTGTGGGAGAGTGGCTAGACGGAAGCCACTCCTGAGAAAAGGCCACATAATAGCATGCCTGGAGTTTGCAAGAAGGCACGTGGCAGACTCTGAGACTATGTGGCAAAAGATTCTCTGGTCTGATGAAACAAAAATTGAATTCTTTGGCCTGAATGCAAAACGCTATGCCTGGCGCACACCGAACACAGCTTATCACCCGTGTAACACCATCCCTACCATGAAGCATGGTGGTGGCAGCATCATGTTATGGGGATGCTTTTCAGCGGCAGGGACTGGGGACTTGTCAGGATAGAGGAACAATGAATGTAGCCAAATACAGGCACATCCTTGAGGAGAACCTGCATCAGTCTGCAGTAGACCTTGGACTGGGCGTAAGATTTGCTCCAGCAGGACAACGACCCCAAGCATACAGCCAAAGCAACACTGGAGTGGCTTCAGAACAAGAAGATGAATGTCCTTGAGTGGCCCAGCCAAAGCCCAGACTTGAATCCCATTGAGAATCTGTGGAAAGATTGCGGTTCACTGACGCTCCCCATCCAACTTGACAGAGCTTGAGCAAATCTGCAAGGAAGAATGGGCGAAAATCCCCAAATCCAGATGTGCAAAGTTGATACAGACATACCCAAGAGGACTCAAAGCTGTAATTGCTGCCAAAGGCGCTTCTACAAAGTATTGATTCAGGGGTGAATACTTAAGTAACAAGATATTTCAGTTTTTAAAGTTTCATACATTTTTGTTACACAATACAAATATTTTGGCCCCTTTAAATTGTTGAGTATGCTGTGTGAATCAAGGGGGGAGAAATCATTTCAATGCATTAAAAATTCTGGTAGTAACACAACAAAATCTGACAAAATCCAAGGGGGGGTGAATACTTTCTGTAGGCACTGTACGAGGAGAGACTAAAGTAGCTTAATATGTATACCCTTGTGGAAAGGAGGGAGAGGGGGGACATGATAGAAACTTTAAAGTATCTCAAGGGAATTAACAAAGTACAAGAGGGTAGCATCTTTCAGAAGAAGAGATATGCAAGAACAAGGGCGCTCAATTTGAAGATGGGGGGACGGCTCAGAGGTAATGTTAGAAAGTATTTTTTCACAGAGAGGGTTGTGGATGCATGGAACAGCCTTCTTGAGGAGGTTGTGGAGTCAGGAACAGTGGGAGAATTCAAGAGTGCATGGGACAGGCATAAAGCAATTCTAGTGGGGGGTAGGAGTAAGTAAGCTGTTGATTAACTAAAATCTGCAGCTTATCCATCAGGTAGGGAAGTGGGCAGACTAGGTGGGCCAAGCGGTCCTTATCTGCCTTCAAATTCTATGTTTCACGCTGACTTCCAGTTCAAGTGCAAAAAAGTTTATTAAATCAACAGCCAAAGCAGACCAAGGACAAAACACCCCAAGGTTTTTACACTAAAGATGAGTACTTTATCAAAGAATAGCCACATAGATTAAAAAAAAGAACCTTTTATAACCATACTAATTAAAGTGATAGGTACAATAATAAATTAAATGCAAAACATGTAAATAAAAACTTGTGCAAGAGGATACAGACATTAGCATATAGTAACAAACTTGAATTGGTTGCTTATAAAAAATTACAGTTATTATGTCACTATTAGATTCACATTTGATTCCCACCACCAGATTAGTGGGGAAACATTATGTGCTACAACTTGAACTAAGGAGCAGTAAGTAATGCTTTTTTATGACACCCTTTTTACTGATATAAACTATACGTATTGAAATTGATTAAACAAAATAAAAACAGCATCAATACATCTCAAATATGTAGCTGCGATACCCTCTTGACATAAGTACCGTGACAATAGAAATTTATTATACCCTCCTAAATATAATAATGACGGAAGCTATAAAAGAAAAAAACAGAAGCATTCAGTCAATATTAAAAAAAGAGAGTAACCAGCAGAAAATCCAAATGGAGACACGCTCAAAAACCAAGACAGACAGAACTGATGTATAAACAAATACAAGAGAGGAAAAGATGGGAAAGTAACCATACTGTGAAAGAAAGGAGATATTAGGGTAGGGGAGGGAAGAATAAAGATATGCTGACTACCTTGAATAGATGTAACAAGTTATAAATAAAATAAGTAGAAAAAAATAGCACAATTGGGAGAAAAGAAGGGGAAGGGGCTGGTGGGAGATAAAGAATGTCGTATTAAGAAGCCAAATATTATTAAATAACAGGCTAAGTTAAAAAAATTATCACCAAAGGAAACATAGTGTTACATAGGGATAGAGACTTCTTGAAAATATCACATATCAAAAATTATTGCAAAAATACAGCCAAGGAAGAATATCCTGATACAAGAACCAGAATTGCTTACCAAAAATTGTCCTAGCAAAGTCGAAAAATATATTAATGTTCAAATAACTTGCTGCTGAAGGTGATGCAGTGAAGCTCCACAGGCGAGGTCAGCAGAATCCATCAGAAGCAGTAATGATGGCTAAGGGGGGTAACTATGTCATTTCAAAAATGAAGTAAGTTCGAACCACATCATTCAGTCCAGGCTTTGTCAAGGCTCCTAAAGTGTACACCCAAAAAGCTCTCATGCTTGAGCAACATGTTGTTCAAGTCACGCCCTCTCACTCCAAGCATCATCTTCTCGATCCCTGTAAAAGAAAATACATGCCCTGTGTCAAGAACCCACTCCTGGGTGCCAGTTCCACTGAGCTCACTGTGCCCACCCCTAAGACCAATCCGTGACGGGGGGCAGGAGTACCCTCCTCGTGTCCTCCTATAGTGCTCGCTGCATTCACAACTGAACACTCGCCATGAGGTCCCGGGGCTTCCTCTTAAATCTGGATAAGGGTAAAACACAGTCTCAAGTCTGTAGTCAGGTGAGAACTCTCCTTGGTTGCTGTACTGGAGGGAAGACCCAGGTGTTACCAGTTCTTCAGGATTTGCCCTCATAAACCTGATTGTGTCCTCTCCCACGGGGTGTGCAGCACCTAGCTCCCCCTTACAGACTCCTCCCGAGACCTGTGTATTCCCCTACATTAGGCACCCAGATTTCCCTTTTCAGGATCCTAGTCTTGGCCGCGAATGGTAGCGGTTTAGCAATTACAGGCTGGTCTCAGAATTGACTTAACATTTTACTTCTACACACACCAAAATAATCACTCGCATGCAGTTTTAAAAGCAAAATGCTTTTACTAAAATCTAAATGACTGTCATACAAACTTTACAAATAAAAGATTTAGGAATGTGGTTACAGAATAACAAAAATAAATGTGGAAATATACAAAAAAAAAACACTGTAAACTGTTAGCTGTCTAGTTTCTACCTGGTTTGCGGATGATCAAAGTCCAGAGAATAAATGGGTTTGCAAAAGTTTGTCCTTCTGTAGCATTTACTGGTTCTTCAGTCTGGCTTGGTGTGTGACAAGAAGAGTGTCCCATGTAAGTGTGCCATGCCCTGCTCTGAGGGCTTTAAATACCTCAGGTTCAGACAGTCTATAGCCTTATCTTTTTAGGTCAGCAGGGGTCGCTGTTGCTGTGTCCAAGATTTTTAAGTGAACCATATTACTGATTAGATAGATTCTCGTACAGTTCCAGTATCCTTTGATCTTCCATCATCCTTGCTGCCACCTCATAAAAATGACAGTTCCTGAAAGTCTAAAGCACTTTTTCTTTGAAGTGTAAGTTTATGATAGGGGAAGATGGTTTTCTCCCATCCTGAAATTTTATTGTACCAATTAGCTAACCAGGGACTTCCATCCCTTTTGAAATGGACTCTTAGCTTCCTGGCTAATCGTCCTGTTCTCAGTTCACTGAGGAATGTCAGAATGTTTTCCAAGACCTTCTTTCTTTCCTGTGATTTGTCAGTGAAACTATGTACCGCTTTTAAAAAAAACACAAAAAAAATCCCACATGGACATCTTTTGGCAACCCTTAGTTCAGGCTTGTTTGGGAATTGAACATAACCAAACTCCTCTGCATGTAACCCTTTTAAAACACAAACAAAAAAAATATTGTTTGCAATATTCTAGCAATAGACAAACTCGCCACACCCTGGACAACTTTGTTTTAATGTGTAAGGCAATGGCATTGTCCACATTTTCTTTTCTGAATGTCCCCAATATATTGTTCTACACGGTCCTTTAGTTTCCATATTGTTTTTCCAGTGTAAAATGCACCACATGCGCATTCTGCTAAGTATACCACCCCGGTGGTGTTACAGTTAATAAACTTTAGAATTTCAAACTTCCTTTTAGTTGTTGGATGTGTAGAGGAACTTGTTTTGCGGATATGCATATACATGGTGCAGTTACCACACTTATAGCAGCCTGCTGGTAAAGGTACCGGAAGTCAGCTATTCTTTTTTGTCAGGATTTTCCTAGCTACTAGTTAGCATATCTCCTATTTTGGCTGCTATGTGATACTCTACTTTAAGACTTCTTTCCACAGATTTTGCTGAACTACTTGCAGACTGTAGTATGCCAGTGTTTTTTTTTTTAATATATTATTGATTTGACTAGATTTCACATTGTACATGGTGATAAAATAAATTTCCCCCACTCCTTGTGATGGATCTGGTTCTCTCTCTCTTCATTTTCTGTAACAGTGCTAATCTGTCTACATTTTCAATTTTTTTTGTTTGGCTCTGTTAACCCAATTAGGGTAACCTCGCTCCTCAAACTGCTTGTCCAACTCCTGGCTTCTCACATGAAATTACGCTCCCAGTGCCAGGCGACTCTGGTTCGGGAACAAGCTGCCCTCCATTGATGGAGGGTTGCTGCCTGAACTGTAGTACTGCCACCTAGATGATTACAGGTAGTAGTGCAGCAGCCAACAGAGTGGGTAGGTGGATGTCTGCTGGGCTACAGGTGGCAAGCCATCATATCCACCTCCATTTGAGCCTCTTTCTTGCCAGTGTCCACAGGGAAGAGAGTAGAAATGTGGAAAAATGGGCCATGGTATGGTAGACAACAAACATCAGTACATCCGAGTCCCCTACACCACCATCAGTGATGCCTTCTGACAGCACATTGAAACAGGGAGTACATCCCCGCCTGGGGGTGAGCTAAGGCTCAGAAGAGGGCATAGAAGCCAGTTGACTAGCTGTGTGGGGGCTCGGACTAGTCCTTACGAGCTATTGAGGAAGGATTGTATTGCAGTAATGATGGGGGCATGAACAGTTTGTTAAAGAAATGCACACTATGTTTATGGTAACCAATACATTTCTTATATGGGAAGTCTAAAACTTAATATCATATGAGCTAATTGTAACTTGGACGTTTTAGCAAAATTAGAAAACTACCAGCTCAGGAACCCTTCCAGCAACCAGGATGCAGCACCCCTACATATATCCATGCCTCCCAGAAATATAAAAAAAAAAAATGGCAGTTATATTTGCAGAGTGAAACCTCTTCAGACCTCTGACCTGGCATAAATGTAAGCAAGTCTGTTTTTTTTGTCTGCAGCCATTTTTTCTTGAGGTCCAGCTGCCGGTCACTAATGCTGGCTCTACAATTAAAATAAAATGTTTTGGATGCCTTCTCCCTACCCTATTACTCACTCTGACAGCCATTCGCAAATTGCAAACATCTTTATTTGGCCTACCTCTCCTTTAGTGACCCAGCAGCAGCAATACCCGTGACAACAGCCGTCCTGAGTCAGAAAGATCATCAACCACCGTGCATTGCAGCCTTTCTCTGCAAGTCTGACTTAACATTTTGTAGCTGCTGACTATCTAAAACAGAAACCGCAGCCACGGACTTAAGCTGCGCTCTCTCTGCCTCACTCTGGTATCACCCTCTCTCCCTCATGGTGTGCCAACCAAAACCCAGGCAGAAACTTACTATCTCTGCCTCATAAAACAAATACAAAATAAGGAAACCAATAAAAGCCGACATAACACACATTCTAAGTAATAATGAACAAACGAAGGCAAAAAAAAAAAATTTCCAACTCCCACAGACTAGCACAATAACACAGAACAGCGCCACATTTAGGCATAAAGCTGTAACAGGAACTGGTTTTACAGAAAACACATACAAAATTTGAAACTGCTTTTTTAAACTTTTTATAACACATAAA
The DNA here is from genome assembly GCA_016271365.2 of Neoceratodus forsteri. NCBI lineage: Eukaryota > Metazoa > Chordata > Ceratodontiformes > Ceratodontidae > Neoceratodus > Neoceratodus forsteri. Next base: position 165,669,718 of record CM057458.1, on the reverse strand, counting down.
AATTAATTTGAAACCTTTTTTGTTTTTAAACTTTATATAACACATAAAAATTAATTTGAAACTTTTTTTTTTCTCTCTTTAAATGTTTTTTTTTTCTTTCGAAGAACCCATTTTATATGTGCAATATGATACTCCGGGCATTAGTTTTCTGGCAAGTGCCTCATGCCTTATTACACATCTGTATGTGCATTAACCCCAGACAGGCAACACCCTATTGTGTTTTATTAGTGACGTAGTTGGCTGCTGTCAGCCTGTGCTTGGAACTGTATTTGTAGATCAAGGGAACATTCTTGACTAGTGAGAGCACTCCATTTCCCTGCTGTTTAGGCGCTCTTGTACTATAAAGAGTGTCTCACGTGCAGGTGCCCTGAAAATGTGCACATTCAGTAGTGGATGTAACATTTTTAAAGGAACAGTGCAGCAAAATTGAGCAAAAAATTTTACCTTACCTTTTCCCCCCACTATAAAAGATTCCAGTTTTATTAGGTGATAACATTTTCTAGTTCCACCAAAATGTGAGTATTTTATAAATGTTTTAAATTATTTTTTCGCAAGAGAAAAAAAACTGCCACATTTAGCTTAGAAAGATAGCATTGTAGCTCTGGCAAGGGTTAGAATCTAGAAAACAAAAAACAGTGAACAGAACAGGAGGTGCCTAGAAAAGTAGATTTTACAGGGATGCTAATATTTTTGCTAACTGAAGTTGAAACTAGCTTTTTGGAAAATAGCTTTCATTGTACTGCTGCCTTAATATGTTATTGATCCCAGTGGATCAGTAACATAGTAATATGTCCTCCGAGACCACTCTTGGGTTACAGGAGTAGTCTTGCTTACATTCTTAGAGTGTCAGAACTTGCTCTCCACCCTAAGGATTTGAGTGAGACAACTTGTTTTTATTTATTGATTTGTTTGTCATTTTTGACCAGGAAAGGCACACGTAACTGTGATAGCTTGTTTACAATCACTAGAGTGCAATTGGAGGATGTATTAGCATACAGGATGAATGAAGACCAAGGGGAAGAGTAAAGATAAATTAAAGTGGCTCGCCCTGTAGCATGGAGGGCAGGAAGGGGTGCCATGTGCCTAACCTCCTGCCATGCTGGTGACCCATGTTCAGAAAAGGATGCAGGTCGCTCGGGGGTCTGGTCGGGTGAGGGAAGATTGAGCTTCAGTAGTACTGCTATCCTCTCTTGGGAAGGGGGGTCTGTGGCTCGATGTCTGGAGGCAGTGCACACAGTGTCACCAGGAGAGGGAAAGGAACCCATGTTCAGGGCGCCGGGAGCGTGTCCATGGAGGCAGAGCTCGCACATTGTGCCCATTGCATGTCCTGTGGGCCCAGGGAGACAAATCAGTAGAAAAACGTGAGGACCGACCCCTTGAAGGCCCCGCAGTGGTGACTGGGCACCCCCACACTCCTGTGGCAGATACGACAGTAGGAAGGTAAGTCTCAGAGAAGCCGGGTGATGGGGCTGGGGTGGTTGGTAGGAAGGAGCAGTTGGGGCAGCTCAGGAGATAGATGATGGGGGAATGATAAATGAGAGATTTTCCTTTTGCTGTTTCTCAACAATTGCCTACTGACATAAGCATTGATTTTCAACCCCACATACACATCTTTTCTTTGAACACTCATACAGCACCTATTGGCCCCATCAAAATTATAGGAGCCTCATGGGGTTATGATAGAACTAAAAATTGAAAAAACTAAGCACAGAATCTGACTTGTCATTGAAAAGGAATTTGGGGGTAGGGCTGCCAATGATCCATGTCCATGCCCCAGGCCTGGAGAATTAGGAAGGATGGCAGGATTGAATGTTCTTAAGGACACACTCCTCCAGGGAGGGATTTTGATGCAGCCCACTGCAGTACTGCAACTTGGGTGACTGCAGGTGGCAGGCAGCTGGGACAGCATTTGGGGGTGGGCGCATGCTTGGTGCATCTAGACATACAGGCATGGCTGTGTGTTTACTGATCTTCCCTTGTCAATCTTCACCATTCATTACTAATTGGGTTGTGCCGGAGGCACGTACCCACTACAGGAGATTTTTTTTTTTTTTGTCTGCACCAGTGGCGCTGCCACTGAGAGCGACGCGCTGTGTCATGCATGAGGGGCAGCCGTTCGGTGCTGCAGACTCCTCCTCCATCTCAGTTCTGTTTCTCCCGCCGTTGAGGCTGCACCTGCTACCGCATGTGTGAGAATTTCTTTGAACCTGCGTCATAGGCCGTCCTGTGACTCCTTCTCCAGTTCCTCCAAACGCCGTTGAACGTTTTTCGATCATTGAGACCGTTCCTTATTTCTACAGTGCCGGGAGCCTTTTTCTGTGTTTTTCAATTGTTTTCAGCATCATGTCAGGTTCGGGAGCCAAACGTAAATTGAAAGCGGACCATGCCCCCATGCGTCGGTGCTCATGTGGCCGGCATTTTCCCGTAACGGGTAGCATGATGTTTGCCTTCGCTGCCTGGGACCCAACCATAATATGGATTTGTGCTGTGCCTGTTTCTCGATGGACCGTCGCATCCTTGAAGTCCACGCGTTTAAGATCGGCAAGGCCCCATCGACTTTCGGGGGACAGCGTCGCTTTCTGGCTTCTCAGGTAAGATCTCTAGACCCTTCCTCCGGGTCCCCTCCCAGGCCTATACAGTCTGTAGAGGAGGAGGCCTCCTCTTCTTCTGGTCTTGCCGAGGAGGAGGCCTCTTTCGCGGTTTCGGGGGAACGCCGTGGTCCCTCCCACGGCCGGGGTGGAGACATCGCCTCAGCAGTCACCTCTTCGGAGGTGCAGGCTCCCCCAGTGTCATGGCCCAGGACTTCTGGGCCCGGCATCGTGGACCCTTGGCGCGCCTTCCGGCACTGCTCCGGATCAGGCGCCGTCGTGGTGCCAGTGATGGCGCGGCACCATTGGCGTCGTGGGCCCGTTCAGGTCTTAATTGCTGAGGTGGTGCTGGTCTGACTGGCGCCGTCGGGCCAGGTTCGGGTGTCTCGTGTGCGCTGAAGCCATCTGGCACCGTAGGTGGCACCGGCATCATTCACGGTGCCATTTCTCTGGAGGCCCCTGGGGTGGCCAGTATTGAGGTCCAGCTGGTCTGTTCTTCCTCTGAGGGGGATGACTTTGACGTGAACCCGTCCTGGCACCCTGACTTTTCGGAGTCGGGATCTCCGGTGAGATGAGGTGCTAGGCGGCCCAGCGCACCCATTCTTCAGTCTCCTCTGCTGTTCTCTCCTGAGGCTTCCCAGGCTGGGGGTGGCCTGGGTTCTCTGGAGGGAGATGGCGTGGAGATGGGGGAAGAGGCTAATCCTCCTGAGGGGGTTGCAGTAGCTGCCACTTCCGGTGCTGCTGCGCCTGCTCGAGATGCGTTGTCGCTGAGGTCAAGGAGGAGGGCGTTCTCGGAGTCGAGAGATCAAGGTGAGGTGCGTCGGTCTTCACCTGCCACTCCTTGGGGTGCAGGTAGGAGCCGTAGCGCTGGACCCCATCTTTCCCTCTCGGGACTCCTCTGGTGGTGTTGCTGTGGGCTGCCCTTCTGGACCCATGCAGCCTCAGGTTCGTCACAGGGAAGGATCCCCTTCTAGGCTCTTCCAGGCTTCGCATCCCCTGGGTTCTGTTCTGCAACCTGGTTTGCTGTCCGGGACCCCGCCAGCTCGGGCTCCATTTTCCGGATTTCAGAGCCTCAGCAGAGGACAGTTGCCTCTTCGTAGGTGTCCCTCTCCCATTCCTCTGCAGCCACCCCCTCTCTCCCAGGCAATGTCGTTATCCTAGGAGATGTTCAGAGCCACTGCGTCGGCCTTCCCCTCATATGTTAGATGTATGCATGAGCGGGTGTTTCGCCTATCCCCACCTCGGCAGGAGTCCTCTGGACATTCGAGCTCCCCATCTTCCTCGTCTCCCCCCTCAGAGGGAGAGGAACCCCCTGCTCATCTCTCTTCCAACACTGATTTCACTGAATATCAGTGATTCCTTTCGAGGATGGTGAGGGATCCTTCATATCTCCTTCATTAGGTGAGACAATACCGAGCAGGAGACATGTGAATTCCTCAGTGAATTCAGTGGCCAGCATTTGGTGGTACCATCCTGGCCTATTCCCTTCCAGGAGGCGTCTGTCCGTTCCTGGCAGTCGCCAGCCGTCCCTATTCCAGCCCAGGCAGACTGCAGGAGAAGGTATTGTGCCCCATCTAAATCTCTAGGTTCTCTCCCCAACCCACCTTCGGGTTTGGCATTCCTAGAAACTCCCTCTGGGCGCCGCCCCTCTGGCGCATGACCGTCCAGGGATTCAGATTCTCTACAGTTTGACCGGTGGGGGGAAGAGTGTTCTCTTCTTCTCATGTGATGCTGTGCATTATGTCTCATCAGGCACACCGTGCTGCCTACAACAAGCACTTATGGTCGATGCTATCCCAGCTTCTAGCATCAATGCCTGATATGGAGCAATCTAGACAGACCATTGCCCTCTCTGCTGTAGGCTTGGAAGTGGCAAGACACCAAGCAAGGGCATCTTATGATGCCAGTGAGGTGGCTTCCAGGCTTGCAGGGACAGCAATCTGTACTAGACGGATGGCATGGCTTCATATATCAAGACTGTCACCTGTGGCTTGGCGTAGGGTGATTCGCTCCGCTTTCCGGGGGACACGTCTTTTCTCCACCAGAGCTAGGAGGCTTCTGCAGGGGCTTCCTCGTCTCCGGGGGAACAACTTCTAGCTCTCCTCAGCCTTAGGCTTCTCATCTGATTAGCCCAGGGTCTCTCCCTTCTGTTTCCCACTAGCAGGAGGCTTAGGGTCTTGTTCCCTCAGGGTTTTCTCTTGTCCTCACCCCTCGAGGAGGGCCAACACTCACAGCAGTAATGAATAGTGAAGATTGACAAGGAAGATATGAAAATTACATAGCTACGTAATTCTTGATCTTCTCTTGTATCTTCACCATTCATTAATTCCCTCACCTTCCTCCTAAGGGCCTCCTTCTCCGGCGTCTCCCTCCTGCTCGTTTCCTCCCTCTTATTTTAAAAAGCGCATAAAAATTATAGTTTTTCCGTCCCTTTGGACGGATCCTATTTCGTGAGGGAATCGTGGAATGAGTAGCTTTGTTTTTATCCTGAGGGAACTTTTTCTGATTTCTCCTGGGGGTGACCTTTTGGCTCCTCTTAGGCACACTATTCAATTTACAGTTAAGGAGACTATCCCTTAAATGGCTCAGTCGCCTTTGCTAAGTCCCCTCTGGCATGTCTCTATCACCTTGTGTCAGTTTCTCTTAATTTAAGCTGTCCTAACACTTTATTACCCTGAGCTGGTGAACTTTGCCTTGCCTTCAGGGAGTCCGATTGAGTTTCCACTCTTTTTCTATTTAAGGGATGTCCTTTGTAGGGCCTTAAACCCTAACCACCCCCCTCCCCACTCACATCTGTGTTAGCACTTAAACAAAGTGCTAGTGAGCTTCCTCTCCCTCCCTAGTTGGGCACTCCTTTTCAGAACAGATTGCTGCCTTCGCAGTCTGTGTGCTCTCAGCTAGGATTTAAAGAGCTGGGGATGGCGGGAGCTGCAGAGAATCTGCCTTGTGTCCAAACTGGACAAGTAGTTCAGTTAAGCTTTTCCTTATTTTATAAAATACACTCCTTGCTTCCTTGTTTTTGGTTCTGAGCTTATCAACCATAAACCAATCTCTCAATCGGCAGAGCTCTCCCTCCCGCCATCCTCTTTTCCTCTCTTTCTTCTCCTCCTCCTCCTCCTCTCTCTTCTTTCTCTGTTCCTCCTTTGGAGCCGCCCCAGGGGTGAGGCCCTTCGATCCCTTAGGGTAGGCATCATCTTCTCCTCTGTCCTCTATCGGCTTATTTCTTTTTCAGTTTATATCATTTCCTTTTTCTGTCCCTCGGCTCTCTTGCCTCCCTCCTTTTTTTCTTACCCTTTGTTTTTGCCTCTCCGGCTACCAGAACTGAGATGGAGGAGGAGTCTGCAGCACCTAACTGCTGCCCCTTGCACATGACGCAGTGCGTCGTCACTCTTGGGGGCAGCGCCGTTGGTGCTGACTCAAATAAATAAATAAATAAATAAATCTCTCATAGCGGATGCGTGCCTCCGGCACAACCCAAGCAGTAATGAATGGTGAAGATACAAGAGAAGATCAAGAATTATGGTAGGTACGTAATTTTCATTTTTCTATTGTGGGGAAGATAAAAAAAACAGGCAGGTTGAAGTGGTTCTGCCAACCAGACACGAGTTGGAGCATGCCGACCTCTGGCTCCTCCTTTTCTCCTTGTGATTTGATACTCCTCCATGGGACACAGAAAGGAGCTGAATGCCTGCCTCAGGAGAGGCCCTATCACCCTTCGATTAGGGTTCATAGGGTCCTACCAGGGAAGGAATTGTAGCCCTGGGCTAGGCTAACAAGGAGAGTAGTGATATGGATCTTACACTGACCCCTCTAGAGGTTCATCTGGCAGATAAATTTGGGTAGGCGGAAGGAGGCCCGTGAGAGGACAAAACTATCCATGCAAAAATGAAGGAATTTGGAGCTCTATTTTATTTGAGGGAAGGGAACCAAAAACAAGACCATAGCAGACCCGAACAGGGTTCATTATGATGTCCTTCCTTGATGTTCAGTGTTAGCAACCTTTTCAATCTGTTTTTCAGATGAACGAGAAGTTGGGACAGAAGGCAAACTACTGCTGTTGGCTCGAGAAGACAGAAAGTTACAGGGAGTTGGTCTGCAGAGCAGGCAGCCTGTACGTACTGTATATGGTTTGATCTTCAGAAAAGGTTTTTTGTTGGGGGCAGGTGAAGAGACATAATACTTCCTGCTCCCAGATCAGTAAAATTCAGAATGTTCCTAAAGCTAATTCTAATTTGACCTCCAGTCACTTGACAGGATTGGGTAGTGTAACAACTTTACAACTCCGCACTGTGATAATCTGTTTGTGTTACATACACTTGCACCTTAACCTGCATGATTTACATCAATGACTTTATATATCTTTAAAAACGGGTAGCTAAAATGGAGAGCTGTAGTTGGCAAGGACCCATCACATGAGCGTGTGGGGATATTGGTTTATGCAGTTATATGTTTTGCTTTCTTTTAACTTGTTTCATTGGTTTAAAATCCATTTTTAAATACAGTGACATGTTCTAGGGTTTCCATTGAGCTATAATTGCCACACACCCCAGAAGTTGTAAGGCATTCAGCTGGTGGCCTTGTACCGCTCTACACACCCAGGGTGTGCAGTGATTGTAGATAATGCACACCCTGTTGTGTCTTATTATTTGCTCAACCAATTCAATTCAGTTTTTATAGAAAAGGAACAATTAAAAGATTGCCTTTCTCAGGTATGAGAACCTGTTCATAGTCAAGTGTGCTGATGCCCAGGATGCGATGCAGAAGCATTCTGCACTGGCCGCAAGAAGGGAGCAGGCCAGCTCACTCTCACAGTCTCCGACAACTGGGCAAATGGTGGCATTAACATGGACTACCACAAAATGTCAGCGTGCCCACAGGACCGACACTGACCAGCCTCCGCAATGATTTGGTGGTGGGTTGGTCACTTAGAGTAAAATTCTGCCTCCAAACCCTTTGCGTTGGCACCTGTACGCCTACCCAACTCACAGCAAGCCTCAATGGTCCCTCCTCTCCACCTTTCACAGTTGGATATCTACTCTTAGTAGGATTAGAAGCATGTGTGTAACCCAGCTTGGCCCCGTCGCAGGGGGCAAGTGATAAGAGGGAGAGAGAGAGAGAGAGAGGATCGGCCTGGTGATCCCTGTGGTCCAGTAAGTGTAGGAATCAGTAGTCAAAGATGTGAGGCATGAACTAAGCAAGAGGAGATTGAAGGTAAGCAGAGGCTCGGGGGGGGGAGTAAAGAAAATGAATAATAGTGTGCGGATGTGTGTTTTGGGGGAGGTCTTTTGACTGGTACATTTTTTTTGTGGGATAAATCTATGCACGACATTCAGCATCCCTGAGGTAGCAGAAGTAAATATAGTGGAACCTGTTTATAAAGGACACTTTCAGGAGCAACTGATCTGTCCATAATATGCAGGCTGTACATTACTTAAGAAAGTACATTCTGGGCTACAAGTAATGTCTTTAGTGTGCAGTGTCTTTAAGATGCAGTGTCCTTAAAGGGGAACAGGCATGACTAAAAGACCCACACCTAAGTGTGGGGCAGTCCTGATTTGCACTTTGTACAAAACATAACCTTTTTTTTATTCACTATTACTGTGCTTGTAAATTCAATCTGTCTGGTTGATTGTGCTGTCTCACAAACCAACATTTGACTGCTACAATCGCCCCAGAAACTCCCATGGCTGACGTTAGAGCCAGGCTACAGTCGTGGGAGGTTAAGTTGTCATCACAGTCCCTTACAGCTTTTAAAAGCCCCTGTCAGCTGTTCACTGGTCCCACTGTCCTGCCGAGTCTAAGTATGGGTCACATGGCCAATTAGTGTGGTGACTGGGAACCCGCTTGCCATGCCAGTGACCCACATTTGTAACTGAGCCCAAGTCGTTGCTGCAGATGCATATTATATCCCTGTCATGTGTTCCAGCCTGCCCTGACTCTGGTCTCTAAATCATAAGGGTCGATTTTTAAAGTTGATTTACTAGTCCAGTGCTTAGTGTAAATTGCCTTGGATTAGTGCCGTTGACACTGTACTTGTCCTTGCTGGCTAACTTGGAGGAGTGCATCATAGTTGCTGCCTTTCATATCTAGGAGTAATTTTGTTTGTTAGAAGTTCCAACATGGCTGCATCTTCCACTTCAGGCCTCCTACTGCCTGAATGATGATAGATTTATTTTTCTATAGAGCTTTTTACCTGATGGGCTGGCAGGCAGGCCCCGGACCCCTCTCAAAAGGTTTGATTCTTTCCATGGCCTGCTTTCCAACCTCCAGCTCCCTCCCTGGCATGCTCCCACGTATTTTTCCCCCGTGGCAGCGCTGGAGGAAGGAAGGCAGTCTCCCCCCACCGAAGCACAATCTGAAGCCCTGGGGTTGCCAGAGTCGGGCGCGCAGCTGGGGCTGTCATGGAGCCTGCTAGCTCCTTTTCCGTTTTCTCTTGACCCCAGCTGTCACGCACGTCAGCATATGTGCATGGAGGCGCGCACACGCTGCAGTCCTGCAGCACCCTTCCTTAATGGTTGCCCTCAATCCTTCATTACCACCAGGCCTCCCCCTGGTGGCACTCATTTGGCAGTAGCGACAGCCCACCCTCCCCGGGAGATGAGAGCAGTCCTCTGGATACCCAGTCCTCTCCCTCCCCAGTCAACCCTTGCTCATTCCTGAACACGGGTCGCTGGTGTGGCGTCCAGCACCTCAGCGCCAAGGGGGTGATATAGATTTTAAAGTTTTTAAAAGATCTTGCATCCTTGCCGTGCTCGCCTTAAAAAAAAAAAAATAATATCTTGGTACAGTGCTGTGCTGTTTACCATCAGAAACATGTGCTAGCACCACCCTCATACATCCACAGTATGAATCTAGTATGTACATTCAAGAGGTAACCTCAATTAAAGAGATTTTTAAAAATTGTGAGTGGTGACCATCTTTAATGATGTGAGTCATTAATTGAAGAATTAACTATAAAAGCTAATCTTCAAGAATATCTCCTCCATCAGACCACACTTTTGGAACTGTAAGCTGTCAGCATTAGGACCACATGGAATCTTTCGATTGCTGGGGCCAACCACAATGCATGCCTACCACGTCTGTAGCAACACGGGCAGCTCCTCACTGCTCCTCTTCCTGTCAGTCGATCATCCTCGTTGGACGTACGCAAGGAAACGTCATCAACCTAGCCATTGCCGTTTTTTTACTTTGTGTTTTAATTCGTCTCTGCATGCCTGTGAAGTCGAAAGAACCTTTGTTTTAGTGTTGTACGTGCAGAGATAAAATTTTCAAAGACACAACATGTGGTTTGTGTGTGCTGTTTCAGCCTCTCTCACAATGTGAGGACTTGAGAGATTTGCCAGAGCTTCAACCAGGGTACAAGGCGACGCCGTAAGAAAGTTCTAGAAAATGTCCTTCTTCTCGAGACATTGAAAGCCGTGGAGAAGAAACAGGGCTCAAAATCTGTGTCTCCCTCGCCATCGACCGAAAAGCAGCTGTCAAGAGTCTAAAGATTGAGACAATAAACTGTCACTGTCGTGGGCCTCCTTGTTGTCCGGCCATAAGCACAGGCACTGAGATAAGCACAAGTCTGCTTCACCGGCTAGGTTCCAGTCGCTGTCGAGGAAAGGTATGTCCTCATCAGTGCCTGTTCTGGTGGCATCAACTACAGCCCCGACCCCGACCGTCACTGAGGCACTAAGGTCAGGGCTTGGCTTACACACTGTTATACCTGCTTTCTGTATTGCTCCACTTTGTCAGTGGGAACACAGTAAATACGGGTAATGAATACCCCAACTAGGGTAGTGGCATAGCCCAAAGCTGTCCACATGAGTATTCTGAGATCACTGATTCTCCAGTCTTTGCTGTGCTACTAGAGGGGTAAGAGCATAGGAGAACTCTCTCAGAAGTTTTCTACCTGCAGTTCATTTGATATTTTTTCTGACAGGATTGTGCAACTGTAAAGCAGGTTGGGGCTTTCTGGTGACAGGGAGCACCCTCAAATTTAGAAATTGGGCCCGTTAAGCTGCGACTTTCAAATTGACTAACCTGCTATTTCTTTCCCATTTTCATTGCTTCCTGTGCACGAATTGGGGTCCACATGCCACAGCACTGATTTAGGGTATGCAGTTAGGCTTCCGCTTCCTTTAGCCTAGTGCCTTTATCTGGGGGGGGGGGGCTGTGGTGTGGTTAGTCAACTAGCTGGTAGGCTCTTTCACTAACCTTTCTTTCTTTCTTTCTCTTTTAGTGTACTCCTGGCGATGGACCCCCCCTCTTCCTCTCACTCCTTTCTGGTGTGAACAATTAGTGCAGTTGTGTTGCTGGGCTGCCTGTTATCCATTTTTCTGTGTGGTACAGATACAACCCTCAGGCAGCCCTAGTGTATGTTTTGACTCTAAGAAAGGCACTGGGTATTACCTTGTGGTTTTGTGGCTTGGCATTTAGAGTTTTTCCCTTTTTTTCCTCCTGGTTTGCTGTTTGCTTATTGTCTGGCTTGGTATTGGGCAGAACAGTGTTTCTCCGAACGTCTGCCTGTGATGTTGAGCCGTGCAACTTGTCCGCCACTACAGTCAAGCTGCCAGTGTGTTTTTGCACCCTGTTTGCTCATGCGGCATGTCTGCACAGCTGTTTGTCCACTCTGTTAAATTGAGTATGCTTGCAGCAGCCAGATGCTCATGTCTGACATGGTGACGTGACTCACATCGGCCTGAGGTCATCATGCCAGCGTGCAGCCGGGCATGCTCTTTCTCACTTGCCCAGCACAGTAGCCGAGGCAGAGCAATTTCCTTAGCTGGGCTGCTGTTTTTCCGGATTTTGGACAGAACATATAAAAAGAGGTGAAAGCGGCTCACAGACAGCAGCGCTCTTAAAGGGGCAGCCCCCCCAATAAGCAGCACCTAGCTGCTAACAGGTGTTTTTTTTTTCTGCTCAGTATCTGGGAATAACTACAAAAAAAAGTTTGCACTAGGAGCCTTCCCCTTGTGTGCAGTCATAGGGCAATAGCAAGCTACAAGGTGTGGTGTATAGAGTTTGCAGTTAGATTAAAGCTTTTTATTTGCATTGTTTTTAATTTAGTATATTGACTTTGACGCCATGGTTTATTGGAGACCTGCTGTATTTAAGAGATGTAAGATCTACAGGAGGATGATGAGAACCTCCCCATTAGGGTCTAACTGTCCTAATTATGTAACACAATTAGAGAAACACAAAGAAGGGGTCTCACTCTGATTACAGTCACTGTTTGGATGTGTACATACCTGGGAGTCTAGGGAGCCATTAGTAACTCGTGTGTTCCACACTGGAACAGAGGTCCGCACCAAAAAAAGGCTACGGACAAAAAAATGTTTGTCTCCTGTAACAAGTACTTTATTCTGTATCTCGGTAGTGCTCTGATGATGTAAGTCGAAATGTAATTGCATGTTTCTCCACCTGGAAGGGGACAGCTTTCACTGTGAGCTCAAGGTGTTGTTGGCATATGGTTGGTTTTATAGGCTTTCTAAAGCGAATTTTGTTTAGTCTGTTACTGCTACCGAGACTTTGTATCTGTAAACTCACTAAGGTGAGCATAAAGAGTTCATGTCGAACCCCTGTCACGTAGCTGCTGTTGTTCCAACTATGTATGCTCAAACTGCTAGTTGATACATGCAGCCATATTGGCACTAAGGTGAGCAGAAAGTAACAACCACAATGTCCTACAATCGAGGTGGGCGTCAGTCAGCACCAAAGGATAAATGAGACCTAAGCGGTCAGTTATTTCCCAAAGTGGCTTTAATATTGCACATACTGTTTAAATACTGGTAAACACTAAAAAGGCTACTCACTCAGTAGAGGGATAATGTGTAATATGCAATTGAACGCTGGTCTGACGGCAGTGAAAAATGAGGTTGCAATCCGTTGTGAACCGGCAAACTACATACAAACAGATTGCCTCTGACCACCCTGACAGACACAGCTGAGTGAGAACGATACGCGCTTCCATATCGACCAAAAAGGTCATCCTCGGAGCATATCTATTCCTGTGGTGGTGGTGGTTAAAAAAGCAAGATTTAAAGTGATGCGGCCCCACAAAGTGCGAGTGCTGTGAAGTGTGGAAAATCAGACATGACAAGTGTAAACACCATTCCTTGCACGCCATTTTCCTTCTTCTCTGTCACAGTTAAGGAGGTTGAGGGCCTTCCCCTCTATCTGGATAGCAGAAAAGGTGCTGGGGCAGACCTGCTAGAGCCCTCCTTCCTCAAAATCAGCTTCCGTATACTCTCACCTCCAATTACCCATCTTTTCAATATGTCCCTTTCCCAGGCCACATCTACTTCTTCCTCAGTCGCGGCATTTATCCCGCTCTCTTTGGGCTCCTCCTGCACAGCTTCATTCAAGGAGCTTTGTCAATCCCTCTCCACCAAGGGAGAGGGCCCTTCGGGACATTCCTCTCAGTCCGAGAAGAAGGACTCCAAGGGTAAGTCCAACCGTCGACGTTCGTGGAAGCGGGAGAGGTCCCCTTTCCAGGATAGTCAACACTCTACTTTGGTCGAGGTTGCGGCTAAGGCCACTGTCTTCACGGTGTCCCCGTCAGGTCAGCCGGCCGAGACACCCGTCGATGCAGTCAAGATTTTTCTCGACCCGACGGACGGGCTGTCGAGTGAAGAGGCCGACAGCCCTTCTTCACCGGTTCCCCCAGTGGAAACCGAGGACTTGCCTGTGCCTCCTGTGCCAGAGTCCCCGGTTAAGGTCCCGAACCGATGGAGGCGGGTTTCCCGCTCCCTCCCAGACCCACCCTCGGAAACACTGAAGGTCTCGGTCTCGGATCTCTTCTCGGTCCAGCCGATCCCGCCCGACATCGGCGGTCTCGTACCGAGGAACAGCGCCGCTCATCCGTCTTTGTCCTCTTGGAGGATAGGCTCCGGCGCAAATTACGTCGGGCTGCGAGATCTGATGGCAGCAGCTCCTTTTGACCAGGAACAAGCCGACTCCGTCGCCTTCCCCGGCCATTAAGTGGCTGTCACCAGAGCGGCCGAAACAACCCCTCATTGTGATTGAGGGACCGAAGCCAGCGCCGGTTGTTTGGCCGAAACCAGCTGCACCACCCATTGTGGTGGAACCCCCGCCTCCACAACCTAAAACTGGGGCACCGACCAAGGATTCTCTGTTGGGTCAGCGGTTGCCCCATCGGTTGTCGGTCACCCTCATTCCCGATCGGCCTCGGCAAGTGGAGGGTGGCTCAGGCCCTCGGCAGCTGTTTGCAGACTCCTCGGAGTCTGATGATGATTCCTCGCTGTTCTCCAGGTCCCTTGACCTGGAGTCCACTGTGGGTCAATCAGTGGACGAGAGCCCATCCTCGTTCCTGGAAATGCTTTGGCTCATCTCAGATTCTACTGGGATGAAGCTCGAACCCATTTCAAAGCGGGCCAAGTATCCCCTCACGGAGATACTGGACCGAGGGGATTCCCTTATGGAGGCCTTTCTGGTGGGCGAAGCCATTGTTGGCCCAGCTCTGGAGCTATGGCAGTGGCCGGCTTCTTGTCCAGCACCTTCGGCCAGGATGGCCCAAAAGTATGCCGTTCCAACCGGTTCACTCTCCAGTTTCTCGGAGCACCCCTCCGCGGAGGGGCTGGTGGCCAACAGTGTTTTCCGGCGCTCCGGAAACTCTCGGGACGTGGACAAGCCACCCGATAAAGAGTCCAAGAAACTGGACTACTCTGGGCGTAAAGTCTATGCTGCATCCTCCTTAGGCCTTCGTCAGGCCAGTTCAGCCGTTCTAATGGCACACTTTTCCCACGCCCTTTTGGGCTCCCTGGATGAGGTGATTCCTCATCTCCTGACTGACCTCCAGACTACGGTCAAGCAGGTGCAAGATCAGGGAAGGGCGGTGGCTAAGCAACAGCTCCCAACTGCCTTAGACATTGGAGACTCTTGTGCCCGGTCAGTAGCGGCCGCAGTGGCCATGCGCCACAGAGCTTGGCTGCGGATCTCCACTTTCACGGCAGATACCCAGCACAAGCTGGCAGACGTTCCCTTCCTGGGTACCGACTTGTTTGGTCCCGGGGTGGATGATCATCTGCAGAGGATCGAGAAGTCCAGTGCCACCTTGGACTCGGTCACGTCTGCCCAGAAGGACAAAGGCCTCCAGCAGCAGCAGCGTAAGCCCTTTTGGCCTTCTGCCCCTGTGGCAAGTCCAGCCTAGCAACACCAACATCAGGGCCAGCAGGCTCGCACTTGGCACCCCAAAGCCAAGCCTGCAGCTTCCTCCAGCAGGAAGCCAGGAGGGAAAGGCCCAGGAGGCCCCTCAGCTGGTCCTTCCTCCAAGCCTGCCCTGTGACGGGTTGAGGAGTGTTGCCCCCAACCTCGTCACTCCTCCCTGGGTTCCCCCGTGGGGGGACGGCTCTGCCACTTCCTTTCCACCTGGTCCGCTATCACCACGGACCACTGGGTGCTGGAAGTGGTAGGAAAGGGTCTGCCTCTGGAATTCGAGTAGGCCCCACCCTATCGAGCCATCGCCCCACGGGGGGCTAAGGGATCCGCAGCCTCTCTGTTGGCTCATCAAGCCGACATTGCCCTGCTCCTCCAGAAGGAGGTGATCAGGGAGGTGGCAGATCCTCCACCAGACCCAGGGTTTGTGTCCAGGTATTTCCTGGTCCCAGAACGGATGGGGGTGGGGGGCTGGCACCTCATTCTAGACCTACACGACTTGAACAAGTTCCTAAGGTCTCGAACCTTCAGGATGGTCACTCTGGCCCAGATCATTCCATCCTTGGAACGAGGCGTATGGTTCTGTTCTCTGGACCTCCAGGGCACGTTCTTTCACGTCCCAATCCGTCCATTCCACCAGTGATTCCTCCGCTTCAGGGCAGAGGGGTCCCTTTACGGGTTCTGGGCCATGCCCTTCGGCCTCTCTCCAGCTCCCAGGGTCTTCACCAAATGCATGGCAGTGGTGACAGCATTCCTGCAGCGCCGAAGGGTCCGAATGTACCCTTACCTGGACGACTGGCTGATTGCAGCCTCCTCCAGACCGGAGGTGGAGCGGTCCAGGGATCTGGCCCTCCAGGTCTGCTCTCAGATTGGCCTCCTCATCAGCGAGGCCAAATCAGAACTCGTGCCAATGCAGGCGATTCAATTCATCGGGGCAGAGCTCGACTCTCTTCGAGCCAGAGCACGGCTCCCGGCGGATAGGGCCAAGGTTCTTTCCTCCTTTGCCCAGTCATTTCTGGTTGGGCAATTGCGCCCTTCCCGGGACTTCCTGCACCTCCTGGGCTGCATGGCAGTCTGCACCAGCATGGTCCATTGGGCCCGTTGGCACATGCGTCCCCTACAATGGGGACTGGCCTGCCAGTGGTCACAGCACTCTGGTCCTCTGGACCAGCCAGTGGCAGTGACCCAGGAGATGTGGAACGCTCTCCAGTGGTGGATCATTCCAGCTCATCTCCCCGGAGGGTATCCGGTTTGTCTGCCCCAAGCCGGCGGTCACTCTAACGACTGAGACCTCTCTGATGGGTTGGGGTGCCCATCTGGGGGAGCTCAGAGCGCATGGCCTCTGGTCCCCTCAGAAGTCTAGATGCCACATCAACCTGCTGGAGCTTCGAGCGGTCCAACTAGCTCTCACCACCTTTGCTCCGTTTGTACGGAGTCAAGTGGTCCAGGTCCAGACCGACAGTACTACGACCAGGTACTACCTATACCGCCAGGGCGGGACGCGCTCCTTGCCCCTGTGCAAGGAAGCTCTCTGCACTTGGTCTCTCGTGAGCAGACTGGAGGCGGATCTCCTAGCCATCCATGTGGCAGGAGCCTCCAACACTCTGGCCAATGCCCTAAGCCAGATAGGTGCTGCATCTCACGAGTGGTATCTCCTGCCGGAGGTAGTACACGATCTGTTCTCCCACTGGGGCACACCTCAGGTGGACCTGTTTGCCTCCAGGGGGAATGCGAAGCTGAGGCTGTTTCATGCCCGCCCCCTCAGCAGGGCTCACTGCAGGGGATACCTTTCGAGGCCGTGCCCGGGCCTCTTCTCGCCTTTCCCCATTTCCCTTGATCCACAAGGTGCTTCTCAAGGTGAGGAGGGACAAGGCACAGGTGATTCTGGTAGCCCCAGACTGGCCCCGCCAGTTCTGGTATCCAGATCTCCTCAGCCTCAGCTCCAGGCCCCGAGGCTGCTCTAGCCCACCGAACCTGATCACAGTCAACCAGGGGAAGGTTCTCCACCCAGACCTTCAGTCCCTGCACCTGACGGCCTGGTTCCTGAGCGGCTAGAGTTCCAGGCCTTGGGTCTTTCCGACGAGGTCCTCAACGTTGTTGAGGCATCCCTTAAGGAGTCGACCAGGAAATGCTACGCCTTCTAATTGAAGAGATTCTCCATTTGGTGTCAGGATAAGGGGTTGGACCCTTCCTCCTGTTCCTTGGCCAGCATTCTGGACTACCTGTGGTCCCTTTCTCAGCTAGGGCTTCGGTTGACGACCCTTAAGGTGCACCTGGCACCTATCTCTGCTTACCGGGCGTGGGCCGGAAAGCAGTGAGTGGTGCAGGAGAAGGTGGTTGGGCACTTTTTTGAAGGTCTTGTTCACATATCCCCTCCGGTGCAAGAACCTCCACCTCCGTGAGATCTACTGCTGGTATTGGCTAAGCTCATGGGCAAGTCATTCGAACTGATGCACAGGTGTGACATCTCTCATCTGTCGTGGAAGACCGCCTTCTTGGTGGCTATCACGTCAGCCAGAAGGATGGGAGAGCACCAGGTGCTTTCCATCGAGTCTCCCTATCTGGTCTTCCACAGGGACAAGGTTGTCCTGCACCCCAACCCGAAATTCCTTCCGAAGGTGGTGTCGGAGTTTCACCTTAACCAAGTGTTGACTCTGCCGGTGTTCTACCCCAGTCACACCTCGGAGGCCGAATATAGGCTCCATAATTTGGACCCTAGAAGAGCGCTCTCTCACTATAAGGAGCGGATGGCTGAAGTTCGGGGAGAGGTTCGCCAGCTGTTTGTCACCTACGCTGAAGCCGCACCTGGCAGACCTGCAGCCAGGCAGACGATAGGCAGGTGGGTCACCTCCTGCATAGATCACTGCTACAGGTTGGCGGGCATGGAGCCTCCCAAAGGGATAAGAGCTCATTCTACCTGCCATACTGCTGCATCGGTGGCTGCTTCCAGGGACGTCCCTATCCAGGAAATCTGCAGGGCTGCTACCTGGAAGTCAGCACACACCTTCATTACCCACTACCACATCGACCTTGAGTCACGCGGGGATGTTGGTTTTGGGACCTCAGTTATCCAGTCCTTATTTCTCAAGTAGGGGGTGTGCACCTTGCCTCCCGGAGAACTGCTAGGAGTCTGCCAGTAAGTGTGGATTGAACAACATATCCATGACCCTAGAAATACAGGTTACTCACCTGTAACAGGAGTTCTAGGAATGGTATATGTTGTTCATCCACACAACCCACCCGACCTCACCGGCGTCGACGCACAACCTGGCTTCCAGCGGCTAGATCTGGCGTCATGGGGCGGAGCCGAGAGTTTTATCACCCGGGTGGGTGGGAGGAGCCAGCTTGAAGACCTTCCGGCAAGGCCAGCAAGGATGATACCTACTTGCTCACCCCCCACAGCTAGTAATGGAACCAGTGAACCAGAGGAGTGGCTATCTCTGCAAAGCAGTGTGCAAAAGATGGAGATTAGTGTCCAAAAGGTGGATAAGCAGAAAAGGGGCAAAATTCAGCAGAAGGGCAGACAGCAAGGAGAACCAGGGATAAATGACAACCAAGGAAGGCTGGAGTAGAACAGTGAAGCAGTCTAGGAGGTCAAATCATGGAAAGCCATGTGTGCAAATGCCAGGAGCCTTAGCAACAAGATGGAAGATCTGGAGGCTGTCATGGTACAGTCAGACCTGGACATTGTGGCCATCACTGAAACCTGGTGTAATGATAACCATGACTGGGAGATGGCCATACCTGGCTACAACATATTCAGAAGAGACAGAGCAGGCAGGAAGGGAGGAGGAGTGGCACTGTATGTGAAAAATGACATAAGGGCCACACAGATCCAGGAGGAACAAAATGGGGAGAGATACTGTGGGTTAAGCTGGAAGGAAAATGGGGCCAGCCATCCGCACAGGTGTGGTCTATAGACCACCAGCCCAGGAGGAAGAAACAGATAGGGAGCTGATGCTAGCCATCCAAAGGATGGCAGACAAGGTGAGGTAGTACTGGTTGGAGACTTCAATATACCAGGCGTGGACTGGAGCATCCCAGCAGCAGCATCAACTAGAACAGATTTATCCTGGACTCCCTTCAGGGTGCCTTCCTCAAGCAGCTGGTCATGGAACCAACTCGGCAGAAGGCAATACTGGACCTTGTGCTCACAAACCGGGACAGTGTGATGGGGGTAACAGTGGGGGAGCACCTGGGTAACAGTGACCACCAGTCATTGTGGTTTGAAATCACAGAAGAGCAGAACCAAACCACACAAAAACACGTATCCTGGATTTTAGGGGCAGACTTTGGGAAAATGGGAGATGCTTGAAAGAGGCATTAAGGGAATGGGACAGGAATCAGGGATTGAGGAACAGTGGGCAGTATTTAAAATGGGGATTATAAGAACAACAGAATTATGTATTAAGCAGGTTAGCAAGAGGAAAAGAAAGAGGAGACCATTATGGTTTTCCAAAGAGGTAGCAAAGAAAGTGAAAGCCAAAAGATTGCATTCAGGCAATACAAAAGACACAGGCAGAAGGGATGGGAGAAGTACCAGGAGAAACAAAGGGAGGCAGGGAAGTCAGTAAGGAAGCCAAAGCTCAGACAGAAGAACACATTGCAAAATCAGTGGTTAAAGGGGACAAAACCTTTACAGGTACATAAGTGAAAAAAGAAGGACAAAGGGAGGGATAGTGAGACTGAAGGGGAGGATGGGGCAGCGTGGAGGATGACAACAGTAAAGCTGACATATTGAACAGGTATTTCTGCTCAGTCTTTACTAAGGAAGAGGGGGTAATGGGTCTGAAGGGAGTACAAGGGGTGAGAATGGTGCAGAAATGGACACAAGTCCCTTTACACGAAAGGGTCCTGAAGGAACTGGAAGTAATAAGAGCTGATAAAGCAATGGGGCCAGATGGGGTGCACGGGTCCTTAAAGAACTAAGAGAGGTGGTGGCTGAACCTCTGGCTATCCTGTTCAGCCAATCACTGGAAACAGGGAGGTACCCAAAGACTGGAGGACAGCAGATGTAGTCCCTTATACAAAGTGGGAGCAAAGAGGAAGCAGGGAACTACAGACCAGTCAGCCTCACCTGGTAGTGGGAAACATCATGGAAGCACTACTGAGGAGATTGGTGGAACATCTGGTTGTCAATGGACTACAGGACCCAAGGCAGCATGGTTTCACCAGGGAGGTCATGTCAGACCAACCTCATTGAATTTTTGACTGGGTGACTAGGGAGGTGGATCAGGGAGGGCAGTGGACATGGCCTATCTGGACTTCAGCAAGGCCTTTGACACTGTGCCACATAGAAGACTATTACACAAACTGGGGAATATGGGTGTGGGCAGGACAGTAGTGTGGTGGGTAGGTAACTGGCTGGGTGGCAGGACACAGAGGGTGGTGGTAAATGGCTGTCACTCCACAGAGGGAAGAGTGACCAGTGGGGTACCACAGGGATCAGTGCTGGGACCGGTCCTATTCAACATCTTCATCAGTGACATTGCTACAGGATATAGAAGGCAGAATTTCACTGTTCGCTGATGACACAAAGCTCTGTAACAGAGTAGACACACCAGAGGGTGTAGACAGAATGAGAAGGGACCTGCAGAAACTTGAAGAATGGTCAAGGGTTTGGCAGTTGAAATTCAATGCAAAGAAGTGCAAGATAATGCATATGGGGCACAAAAACCCTGGCACAATATATCAGTTGGGGGTGAGGATATAGCATGCACCAAGCAGGAAAGGGATCTTGGGGTTGTCATCTCTGATGACCTCAAGGTAGGGAAACAGTGTGACAAGGCATCAGGTAAAGCAAATAGGATGCTGGGATGTATAGGCAGGGCATCACCAGCAGGAAAAGGGAGGTCATAATTCTATACAAGACACTAGTGAGGCCCCACCTGAGTACAGTGTACAGTTCTGGAGACCATACCTACGTAGGGACATAGACAGGGTAGAGAAGGTTCAGAGGAGGGCAACAAAGATGGTGCATGGGTTGCATCACAAGTCCTATGAAGACAGGTTGAAGGAACTGAACATGTACTCCCTGGAGGAGAGGAGGGAGAGAGGGGATATGATAGAGACATACAAGTATCTTACAGGGAGGAACAGGGTGCAGGAAAACACTATTTTTAAGCGAAAAAGATGTTTCAGGACTAGAGGCATGGGATGAAGTTGGAGGGAGGACGATTCAGAGGAAACATGAGAAAGAATTTCTTCACAGAACGGGTGGTGGACAAGTGGAACACCCTGCCAGAGGAAGTGGTGGGGGCTGAAACAATCACGGGATTTAAGAATGCATGGGATAGACATAAAGGAATTCTAGAGGTCAGGGGTAAGGGGAAATAGACTTCTAGGAAAACAAACTGAACTTACAAGCTCAAATGGGCAGACTAGGTGGGCCATAGGCCCTTATCTGCCGACACTGTCTATGTATCTATGTATCTAAGATTTAAAGTGGCAAGGAACCTGCCAGTAAATGTGGATGAACAACATATACCATTCCTAGAACTCCTGTTACAGGTGAGTAACCTGTATTTTAGAGCCTTGGATACCAGAAATTATGTATGTGCTGTGTTTCTTGACCTCAGCAAAGCCTTCAACACGGTAGACCACTCCTTGCTAATAGTTGCTCTAAGGAACAGTGGCGTTCTGTGACAAGGCCTTGGAGTGGTTCTCTAACTACCTCTCTGATCGTCATCAGAAGGTCAAGGCAGGGGGGATCTTCCCCCCTCAAAATGCTACCTAGAGGAGTACCTCAAGGGTCCATACTGGGGCCCCTCTTGTTCACCATTTACATAAACGAGCTAAACTCTGGAGTCAAGTCAGCTGACATCCACCTTTTTGTGGATGACACCGTGTTGTATGTAACCAGACCTACACTGGAGTTTGCATGCAGAGATTTCCAGACAGAATTTGATCACCTTCAGAGTAATCTACTTTACTCAAAACTCCTGTTAAACGCTAAGAAAACAAAGGCCATGATCTTTGTTCCTGTAGAAAAATCCTCTTACCCTGCCATTATAGGATCCGGGCCACAAATTCACACCTTGCTTGGTGAAGCATTGGAATATGTCGATTCCTTCAGACACCTGCGGGTATGGGTTGACCCCAAACTCTCCTTCAAAACCCATATTGATGAGCTTTCCAAAAAGCTTAAACAGAGGATTGGGATTCTCTTCAGAATCAAAAATCTATTCACATACGAGGGGAAAATCAGGTTGGTACAAACTTCATTCTTACCCCTTATCGACTATGCTTTCTTTAGGGACGCAGCTCCAGCGCTGCCCTCACTCAACTCGATACTCTATACCATCGGGCGTTAAGATTCATCACTGGTGCACCTACTCAACACATCACTGTACACTGTACAGAAGCTTAGGCTGGGACTCTGTTAGCCTCAGACGTCCTAAGAACTCTGTTCTCTGGATCTTCAGGGCCATCTGCAATAAACTGCCCCAGTATATCAAGGACTGCCGACCTTTATGCAATCCTGATAACTGTCTGTTGAGAAGCCAATCTAGAATTACTCTCATTATCCCCAAAATTAGGACAAGCTTTGGTAGAGCAGCAATTAGCCACTTTCTTTCAGTCCTCTGGAACACTGCTGAAAAGGTCCTGCAGCTTATCATACCCAGTTCCTTAGCTGCCTTTAAAAAACTTATCTAGCGATCCTTTACTGAGTTCTGTAACTGCTTCTGGCACTGAATCACCAACCCCGCCATACGTCTGCCTCTCCTTCGACTCTGGCTAGTTGCTAGGGAACATGTAGGCGCGATGGCTCTGGGGTCGTCTGACTGCGTAAGTTCCTCTGGCCCTGTCGACCATCATCTTTACATCTCACTACGTATCCTCTGATTATCTACTCCACTGTCTGATTTATCCTGCATTATTTCTCATTTATTTTGCCTTGTTTGTTGTTTTCTTGTACATTTGCTCATGCTGCATATATCAGTGCATTTTGCTTACCCACTGCTGTACTTATATTTTGAACTTATTGTACATATATATCAATTCTTATTGTATCTCCCTGCCTTACTGTTTTTGTATACTATGTTCATACCTGTTAATCTGTTACAACTCATGATCTTACGTAGATGCTGCCGTCAGGGGTCCCTCCTTCTGGACCTGATCCCCTGACGCCGGCCTACCGGACGCCATCCGGCATCCCCTTACCTGGCGATAGGCCTATTCTTTCGTCAGGTCCTTTCGATTCTATCGAAGGCATACACACACTGGGCCCGATGCCCGCGGGGCCAGCGTTACCACCACGTGGCCCGCCAGCAGGGCCTCTGCCAGGTTCCTCTGCTCCGTCAGAGCCCCTGGCACCCAGGTACCTGACACCGCAATATCCAGTGCCACAATACCCGACGCCGCAATATCTGGCACCCCAGTACCCGATGCCGGCCTACCCACTGTTGGGTTACGGATACTCCTTCTACGGATATCCTCAATATCCGTATCCATCTCTGCCGCCCACACCCCAGCCGCCGTCGGATCTGAAGGAGACCTTGGCCTCCTGGTGGGCTGAGGCCAAGGCTCAGCTCACTCGGGAGGTGGAGAGTCGTCTACCAACGCCAGACCCTATACAGGATCCCCTACATCGGAGACAGGAGACTCCCTCCCCCCTTCCCGACACCAGAGGAGAGCCCTTTGTAGGGAGGAGTCTTCCTCTTCTTCATCAAATACGTCTGACTCGGACTCGGAGACGGGACACTCTGACCCCGAAGATAAGCCACGTACTCTGAAATGCCCTAGGCTGAGGACTCCTCCGAAGTCTCCTCTGGAGGACCTCTCCTTTCTGGAGTTATTGAGGAAAATCCAGGAAGTCCATCAGTGGCAATCAGTGGAGCCAGACCCACAGCATAAGAAACTCGCTGCTCATGTGGATCTGCCCAAGACCACTCCTACACTGATTCCACCCCGGATAGAGCCTCAAGCGGATCTTGTTTCCACCATTTGGAAACAACCTTCTGCACTAGCCCCCCTTCTGAGGAAGGTGAAAAGGCTATATCAGGCTCCTGAGGGTGTAAACTTCCTTAGCCTCCACCCCAAGGCAGACTCGATAGTCATCAGCGCCGCTCATGGCCGATCCGCAAATCCCAAACACCTCAGCTCGTCTCCGCCTGATAAGAAATCCCGGCATCTGGACCATTACGGGAAGATCTATTCCTCTTCTACCCTTGGTATTAGGGCCTTGAACTATGTGGCACATATGGAGGATTTTCAGAAGACCATCCTTAGTCAGGTGGAATCTAAATTGGACTCCCTTCCTGAGTCACAGACTAAGAAGGAGGTGGCAGATCTTGTCTGTTTTGCTCGTTCAGCCAGTCTGCACATGCTTCGTGCCACTTACAGTGCAGTGGACACAGCTGGAAGGAGCTCGGCCTTCGACGTAGGCCTATGGCATCATGCCTGGCTCCGTGTGTCAGGTTTGGTCCCTGAAGTGCAGTTCGCTATCCAGGATGCTCCCTTCAGGGGTTCGGTGCTGTTCGGGGGTGATGTCAAGGACATCATTACCGAACTGCAGGAGAAGGGCACTGCGCTCAAGTCTGTCAACTCTATATACAGGCCCCCTCAAGGGCAGCGGCATCCTTTCGGGACAAACCGACAAAGACAAAAACCACAGGGCAGACGGGCCAACAAACATCAGGCGCTCCAGCAACCAATACTCCCCCCAGCAAAAAAGCCGCGGGAGCCTCAGCTGCTGCGGTGCCCCACACTTCCTGACTCCCTGCCTCTCCCACTGCCTCTGGAGGTTCCAGTGGAACCGGGAGGGGGGAGATTCTCCTCCCATCTGCCGAGTTGGGAGAGGATAACGTCAGACGCTTGGGTGCTCCAGTTGATATCAGCAGGACACTCAATAAAGTTTCTGCAGAAACCACCCAGAAGACCCCCAAAGTCGTCTTACTCCCCTCAATGTCTTCCTCTGGTCCTAGAGAAATCATCTCCCTTCTCTCGAAGGCGGCAATAGAACCAGTTCCCAACCATCTTTGGGGGACAGGTTACTATTCCCATTTCTTCCTAGTTCCAAAGAAGACAGGAGATCTGAGGCCTATCCAGACCTCAGCTCCCTGAACATGTTCGTGGACTACAAATGCTTCAGAATGCTCTCTTTGCAGAGCCTTCTGCCACTTCTTCGGCAGGGACAGTGGGCTCTGGACATGCAGGATGCCTATCTGCATATCCCCATATGCCCTTCCCACCTCAAATTCCTTTGTTTTTGCTTTCAGGGTGACCACTACCAATTCAAGGCCCTCCCATTTGGTCTTTCCTCGCCCCCCCCCGAGTATTGACCAAATGCTAGTCTGTGGTAGCGGCCCACCTGCATACCCAGGGAGTTCGGGTATTACCGTACCTGGACGATTGGCTCCTGGCAGCCCCGTCCAGGGAGGAACTCATGTACTCCCTTTCCCTTACCCTGCAGGTTTTCACCAGCCTGGGTATCACCATCAACCAGGCCAAGTCCCATTTGGTCCCTTGCCAACGCCTCCAATTTATTGGGGTGATTCTGGATACGACCATCGGCAAAGCCTCTTTGCCTCCGGACAGGGTGGACACCCTTCAGACTCAGGCCCGTCTTCTGTCCAGTCACAGGAGGGTCAGAGCCAGGTCAGTCCTTCGCCTCCTCGGGCTAATGGTGGCTGTCATTCCGACAGTGTCACTCACTCGGCTCCATATGAGAATCTCTCAGTGGACGCTTTGGTCGCAATGGGACCAGACCATGGACAATCTAGACCAAGAGGTACTAGTTTCTGATCCCATGATCAGGGACTTGCATTGGTGGATGGTTCAGGAGAACCTATGCCTAGGAGTTCACTTCAACATTGACCCCACCCCCACAGACGTTGACGACAGACATGTCAGGAGGAGGCTGGGGTGCCCATCTAGGGTCTCACAGGACTCAGAGCAGCTGGTCCAAGTTCAAACAAAATCTGCACATAAATGTGCTTGAACTGAGAGCAGTCCTTTATGCCCTTCAGGCTCTACACTCCCTCATCCTCCCCAGTCATCTCCTCATACAATCAGACAACATCTGCGTAGTCTGGTATCTCAGCAAGCAGGGAGGAACACATTCCTACCCTCTGTGCTGGGAAGTGATGAGAGTCTGGCATTGGGCAACCCAGCGTCACCTTCACTTTAATGTGTTTCACGTTCCGGGAGTGGAAAACACACTGGCGGACCAACTCATTTGGTCCTCAGCCAGGTCCAACGAATGGGAGTTGGATCAAGAAGTCGAAAACGACATCTTTCAGCAATGGGGAACACCTTGGATAGACCTCTTCACTTCTCCTCAAAATGCAAAACTTCCCGCCTTCTGCTCACTCGCTCCAGGGCAAGACATTTTTTGGGGGGATGCTCTGTCTCACACTTGGGACAGATTCGTTTATGCCTTCCCTCCCATTCCCTTAATTTCAAGGGTCCTGAACAAACTCAGATCGGAGGGAGCTCGAATGATTCTTATCGCTCCCTTCTGGCCCAGGCAAGTTTGGTTCTGTCTTCTGCAACAGTTTTCAGAGGAACCTCCACTTCCTCTGTTGAAACAATTGTTGACCCAGGATCTGGAGGAGACCCTTGTTCATCCATGTCTCAAATCCCTTCATTTACATGGGTGGCTCCTGCAGATGTGGCAAAAGCCCGCTTTGGAGTTTCTCCACTCATAGAGGACATATTGGTAGAGGCCAGAAAGCCTTCCACCAGGTCCACCTACACCATGAAGTGGAAATTAATTTTTATTTGGGCTAGCTCGGAAGACTTCGAACCTTTCTCATGCCCAGTCAGTAAAGTCCTGGACTACATGCGTCACCTCTTCGACCTGGGTCTCAGCCATTCCTCATTAAAACTCCACATGGCCGCTATTTCAGCCTACCATAGTCCCTTCGGGGACAGGACTTTTGCTCAGTTGGAAGTCTCCAAGACCTTCCTCAGAGGGGTTCTCCATTTGAGACCCCCCATCCGCATTCCTGTCCCTCCTTGGGACTTGAATTTCATTCTGGAGAAGCTCACACTGCCTCCCTTCAAGCCGGCAGCTACAGCCGATTTAAAGTTCCTTTCTTGGAAAACACTCCTTCAAGTGGCCATTACTTCTACTCAGCGCCTTTCCAAACTCCAGACCTTGATGTGCAAAATCCCATACTTGATTTTTCACAAGGAACGTGTGGCTCTACGCACCAACCCTAAGTTTCTCCCTGAGGTAGTGGCTGAATCTACGCTGAATCAATCCATTGAGCTACCCGCTTTCTTTACGCAGCACTCCAATCAAGGGGAGTACCTCTTGCATACTTTGGATGTTCACAGAATACTAAGATACTGCACCACTCGGACTAAGGATCTCAGAAAAACTGATTAGATTTTTGTCTCTTTTGCTTACAAAAGAGAAGGCAATGCTGTTTCTAGGCAATGCCTATCAAAATGGTTGGCTCATTGTTTCACTTTCTATTACGACAAGTACAATAAGACCCTGCCGGGTCAAGTCAGAGGTCACTCCACCAGAGGAGTAGCTGCCTCTGCGGCTTGTTTCAAGAATGTGTCAGCGGCAGACATCTCTGCAGCCGCAACCTGGACTTCTGTCCATACCTTTACGAAACACTACAGTTTGGACATTGCCTCTTGCTGTAGAGCAGGCTTCGAGTTGGCTGTGTTACAAGTTCTCCTTTCATGAGACCTGTTTCAGCCTGAGGTTCCATGCTATGGATGACAATCCTCCTCCCGAGTGCTTTTCCTTGTTCCAGACTGCTTGGGACTCAGTCCTATATGTGAATACCTACTGCAAGAGCCCTCTAGAAGTAATATAGTACAGTTACGCAAGAACTTACCGTAACAGTAGATCTTAAAGAGAGGCTCTTGCAGTAGGTATTGCCTTCCTGCCCTCCATCCCCCTAAGCTTTTTTGGCTCCATTTCCATGGGGGAAATATCCTCTTCTCTCTCGTCTTGCCTCTTTTGGCCCTTGGTGGGAAAGAACTGGAAGGCAGGCATGGGGGACCGCCCCTTTATACTGACGCCGGTCATCTGACGTGGAGGTGGTCCCCAGCCAGAGACTGCTAGCTAGAAATTGTTCTGTGGGGTCCTGATGCCTGGTGGTTCAGTCCTATATGTGAATACCTACTGTAAAAGCCTCTCTCGAAGATCTGCTGTTACGGTATTTTCTTACATAAATGTACTTTCTGTTGTCGTATTAAATGCCTTATTATTCTGTATTGTATGTAATTTGCATTATGTCCCAGGTCCATCTTGTAAATTAGTTTTTCCTCAATGATGTTTCGCCTGGTAAAATATTGATTGATTGATTGGAGTGCAAACATATTTAAAAAAACAGTTGTAGCCAGTCTGGTGGCACTGAGGGTTGAGGCGCTGGACGCCACACCTCGCTTCACACCGGGGAACTGGGTTCGGTGACAGACTCGGGCTGCCAGAGGTCGACAGGGGGAGAGAGGGAGTGAGTGTAAAGTATAAAAGGGCGGTGGCAGGCCAGCAAGGATGGTACCTACTTGCTCACCCCCCACAGCTAGTAATGGAACCAGTGAACCAGAGGAGTGGCTATCTCTGCAAAGCAGTGTGCAAAAGTTGGAGATTAGTGTCAAAAGGTGGATAAGCAGAAAAGGGGCAAAATTCAGCAGAAGGGCAGACAGCAAGGAGAACCAGGGATAAATGACAACCAAGGAAGGGCTGGGTAGAACAGTGAAGCAGTCTAGGGAGGTCAAATCATGGAAAGCCATGTGTGCAAATGCCAGGAGCCTTAGCAACAAGATGGAAGATCTGAGGCTGTCATGGTACAGTCAGAACTGGACATTGTGGCCATCACTGAAACCTGGTGTAATGATAACCATGACTGGGAGATGGCCATACCTGGCTACAACATATTCAGAAGAGACAGAGCAGGCAGGAAGGGAGGAGGAGTGGCACTGTATGTGAAAAATGACATAAGGGCCACACAGATCCAGGAGGAACAAATGGGGAGAGATACTGTGGGTTGCTGGAAAGGAAAATGGGGCCAACTATCCGTACAGGTGTGGTCTATAGACCACCAGCCCAGGAGGAAGAAACAGATAGGAGCTGATGCTAGCCATCCAAAGGATGGCTGACAAAGAGGTAGTACTGGTTGGAGACTTCAATGTACCAGATGTGGACTGGAGCATCCCAGCAGCAGCATCAACTAGAGCAGATTTATCCTGGACTCCCTTCAGGGTGCCTTCCTCAAGCAACTGGTCATGGAACCAACTCGGCAGAAGGCAATACTGGACCTTGTGCTCCTAAAACAGGGACAGTGTGATGGGGTAACAGTGGGGGAGCACCTGGGTAACAGTGACCACCAGTCATTGTGGTTTGAAATCACAGAAAGAGCAGAGCAAACCACACAAAACACGTATCCTGGATTTTAGGGGCAGACTTTGGGAAAATGGGAGATGCTTGAAAGAGGCATTAAGAGAATGGGACAGGAATCAGGGATTGAGGAACAGTGGGCAGTATTTAAAATGGGGATTATAAGAACAACAGAATTATGCATTAAGCAGGTTAGCAAGAGGAAAAGAAAAGAAGACCATTATGGTTTTCCAAAGAGGTAGCAAAGAAAGTGAAAGCCAAAAGACTGCATTCAGGCAATACAAAAGACACAGGCAGAAGGGATAGGGAGAAGTACCAGGAGAAACAAAGGGAGGCAGGAAGTCAGTAAGGAAGCCAAAGCTCAGACAGAAGAACACATTGCAAAATCAGTGGTTAAAGGGACAAAACCTTTTACAGGTACATAAGGAGAAAAAAGAAGGACAAAGGGAGGGATAGTTAGACTGAATGGGGAGGATGGGAGCAGCGTGGAGGATGACAACAGTAAAGCTGACATATTGAACAGGTATTTCTGCTCAGTCTTTACTAAGGAAAGAGGGGTAATGGGTCTGAAGGGAGTACAAGGGGTGAGAATGGTGTAGAAATGGACACAAGTCCCTTTACGAGAAAGGGTCCTGAAGGAACTGGAAGTAATAAGAGTTGACAAAGCAATGGGGCCAGATGGGGTGCACCCCAGGGTCCTTAAAGAACTAAGAGAGGTGGTGGCTGAACCTCTGGCTATCCTGTTCAGCCAATCACTGGAAACAGGGGAGGTACCCAAAGACTGGAGGACAGCAGATGTAGTCCCCTTATACAAAAGTGGGAACAAAGAGGAAGCAGGGAACTACAGACCAGTCAGCCTCACCTCGGTAGTGGGAAAGATCATGGAAGCACTACTGAAGGAGAGATTGGTGGAACATCTGGTTGTCAATGGACTACAGGACCCAAGGCAGCATGGTTCTCACCAGGGTGAGGTCATGTCAGACCAACCTCATTGAATTTTTGACTGGGTGACTAGGGAGGTGGATCAGGGAGGGCAGTGGACATGGCTATCTGGACTTCAGCAAGGCCTTTGACACTGTGCCACATAGAAGACTATTACACAAACTGGGGAATATGGGTGTGGGCAGGACAGTAGTGTGGTGGGTAGGTAACTGGCTGGGTGGCAGGACACAGAGGGTGGTGGTAAATGGCTGTCACTCCACAGAGGGAAGAGTGACCAGTGGGGTACCACAGGGATCAGTGCTGGGACCGGTCCTATTCAACATCTTCATCAGTGACATTGCACAGGATATAGAAGGCAGAATTTCACTGTTCGCTGATGACACAAAGCTCTGTAACAGAGTAGACACACAGAGGTATAGACAGAATGAGAAGGACCTGCAGAAACTTGAAGAATGGTCAAGGGTTTGGCAGTTGAAATTCAATGCAAGAAGTGCAAGATAATGCATATAGGCACAAAAACCCTGGCACAATATATCAGTTGGGGGTGAGGATATAGCATGCACCAAGCAGGAAAGGGATCTTGGGGTTGTCATCTCTGATGACCTCAAGGTAGGAAACAGTGTGACAAGGCATCAGGTAAAGCAAATAGGATGCTGGGATGTATAGGCAGGGCATCACCAGCAGGAAAGGAGGTCATAATTCAGCTATACAAGACACTAGTGAGGCCCCACCTGGAGTACAGTGTACAGTTCTGGAGACCATACCTACGTAGGACATAGACAGGGTAGAAAGGTTCAGAGGAGGGCAACAAAGATGGTGCATGGGTTGCATCACAAATCCTATGAAGACAGGTTGAAGGAACTGAACATGTAACTCCCTGGAGGAGAGGAGGGAGAGGGGATATGATAGAGACATACAAGTATCTTACAGGAGGAACAGGGTGCAGGAAAACACTATTTTAAGCGAAAAAGATGTTTCAGGACTAGAGGGCATGGGATGAAGTTGGAGGGAGGACGATTCAGAGGAAACATGAGAAAGAATTTCTTCACAGAACGGGTGGTGGACAAGTGGAACACCCTGCCAGAGGAAGTGGTGGGGCTGAAACAATCACGGGATTTAAGAATGCATGGGATAGACATAAAGGAATTCTAGAGGTCAGGGGTAAGGGGAAATAGACTTCTAGGAAAACAAACTGAACTTACAAGCTCAAATGGGCAGACTAGGTGGGCCATAGGCCCTTATCTGCCGACACTGTCTATGTATCTATGTGTCTATGTATCTATGAGTGCTCAGTGGCGGCTCTCCCTCGCTGGGGAGGGGTGGTGCATCTGTTCCGCTGCTATATCGCCCTCTCCCGGGTGAACCCGGGATTGGCGATGCAGTCGGGACACAGTGGAAGTGGCAGCGTCAGCCGAGAGCCCTAGGAGGAGTTGCATCTCGACGCATGCCTCCCAATTGGCTCTCCTAGAGTGCCACAACTGCGGGGTAGGGACTCACAGAAACTGGAAAATGGACCCCGTCACTCCTAGGTGATGGCCTCTCCAGCGCCGGACCATGTCACCAACCACCACCGGGGCAGACTCCGTTGTGTACCACCCACTCCACCGTTGTTCAGGGGAAGGTAAGGGGAGTCCTTCCTTCGCCCCACCTGGGGGGGTATACCGGGAACCTACCTTGGGTCTCTGAGCGGGGGGTCACTCTAGGAGCAGATTCCTGGGGCGATAAGGGGCAATGTGAAGGATGAGGTTTTCTGATTGAGTGGAGGGATGGAGCGAGCAAGACGAATAAAGAAAAAAATAAACAGTTGTAGAGTGCAGGTAGTTATCAAGTGCAGAGATAGTTAACCCATCACCATAGTTGTAAAGTGCACAAATTCTACAGTAGAGAAACACATTTCAAGGGACCTTGAAAACTGAACATCTTCTTTATTAACTTACAAAACTGAGTTAAATATGAAGGTGAAGTCTAAAAAGCATTCCTAGTTGATCGTCATAAATTCATTTGGTAAACCCGCAACAGAACCAAAAAAAAGAGAACTGCTAACTGCAACCAGCAGAGCCGACAAGTCGTACTGTTGCTGCTGTTTGTGTGGCCAAGCCAGTTATGCAAAACAGACTGCTATAATCATTTTTATGTGGCAGCAAATTTAGCAACTGGAAACAGCAGTAGAGCAGGCAAGTCAACATGCTAATAAATAGAACTTTGACAACTAGAACTAACCGCAGAGCTGACAAGTCTACCGAAGCAGGCAGCAGAGCCGGTAAGTCGTACTGCTGCTTATGCTAGCCAAAGACTCACTAATACGGTCGAGTGGTGACACAAATAGCAGTAGAACAGGCAAGTCTATCTGCTAACCAACAAGCATTAAAGCAAATATAAATAGCAGTAGAGCCGACAAGTCTGTGATATCCCTTCACTGAAGAGATAAGCCCAGGGCTACGGCAAATTCCAACCCCCATTCTCTAGGGGCGCTCTCAGAGTACATTGACTATATCTTGAGCACTGGTTGCCCCAGAAAAATACTCTAAAAAAGGGACTGTAACTTTTTTTCACAATTTGGGGGGGATATTGAGGGGTAGGCTGTGAAGACAGTAAGCGAGTCTAGCAATAGGCATCATTTTGAGGGCTGCGTCTTTTCCCATCAGTGATAAATTGAGCTTAGCCCATCGTTGCATATCCTGTCTTAGATTTTCCAGGAGCGGAGGTAAGTTTTTAGTTATTAAAGTAGGTGCTGTGGGAGTGATGGTCATCCCAAGAATCACACCTTCTGAGGCCCATTTTATGTGGCATGAACCTATATTTGCCCAGGCAGGGTGCCCTGCTTTTATTGGCAGAATCTCTGTTCTAGGAATGTGGATGTGGTGTATTATCCACACTTCTGGCAGAATTCCTTTCCCCTTTAAGACTTGCCGGAAGGTCTTCAAGCTGGCTCCCCCCACCTACCTGGGTGGTATCCTCCTCAGCACCACCCCGTGAAGCCAGATCTTCCTTTCCACTAAAGAATAAGGTCATTCGCTTTGTGTTTTTGTAGGCCCTTTCATTCTGTAGTTCAGAAAATCTTGGACTTCGAATTGCTTTATGGTTTTCACCATTGTAGCGATATGGATTCGACTGATTCCAAGTCGGTGCCCGGTTTCAAATGTTGTCCGTGCAGGCAAAAAATGTCACACAAGCCGGCCTGGTGGCACGGAGGGTTGAGCTTTGGAGCGTACATCTCGCTCACGCTGGCGGCCGGGTTCGGGGTGGACCGGGTCGCTGGTTGGGTTAGTGAAGGCACAGCTTGGCGTCCTCGACAGCTCGTCATCCCCGGGAGGGTGGGGGTTGGCCAGTGCCACGCTCCTTGTGCGTAACCTCGAGCAGAAACCCAGGGGAACCACAAGCCCCACTTGGAGGGGACGGGTGGCCAGTAGCACTGAGGGCGTGTTGCTCAGCTCCCTGGCGTCAGGGGATTTCACTGCATCGGAAAGAAAACACACCTGCCAGCTCGGGGATGACGGACTTCCCGGGGCATGCCTCGGATGCCCTGCTTGCCCAGCCACCTCCGGGCCTCACGAAATGAAGGATTACGGGGGTCAGAGCCCCACCTCATCCCTGCTCAGTGGGGGGGGGGACTGAAGCTCCATGGAGGACTGGGAGGTTGGTTCGTCGGGGCAGACGGCAGGAGGATGACCCCTTGGATGTCCCGAAGGAGTCAGAGCTGGCAGGCTGTAGTAGGGGAGTATAAAAGCATAATTAAAAAAAAAAAAAAAAAGTCACACATAGACCCTCACGCCACGTGCATGTACTGCCTGGGCCAGGAACACGACTTCCAGACTTGTGGCCTGTTCTGTACTTTACACCCCTCCACTTTGGAGGACCGGTATGTGCGACTTTTGCTTGGTTGTCCAGACGAGTGGGATCCTCCTGTTTGATCCAGTGATACCCATCAGGTGGTCTCCGTGGCTGCAGGGTCCACCAAACAGTGGCTTTCCCAGGCCATGGTGAACATTTCTTCGGTGTCCGTATTGGTACCACTTGACTTTGGTGCCTCTTTCACTGGGACGTTCTGGGACTTATACCAGTCCCTTCCTACCCTTGGGGAAGGCCCGTCCCACGAGTCCAAATCTTCTAAGAAGGACTTCAAGTTGAAAGGTAAAAAGTCCCAAGGGGGCGCAGTGGAGCCCGAGCAGTATGGCCACCACTAGATGAATCTCTGCTGCGTGATCTACAAATATTAATATATAACTGCAGCAATTTTTTTGAACAGATTAATTTATTTTATCAAATAAGCAAAGAGGAAGTCTGGCAACTCAAAAGAACCATATCCAGTATAATTTAAAGTGAAAAATATTCTTAATTTATTATAAATCCATTATATCATAATAGCAGCAAAAATATTACCACAGTGCAACCATACACAATAAAAATTATTACGTATGGTTGCACTGTGGTAATATTTTTGCTTTCACTAAATCATAGTAGATGTGGTCCTTTTGAGTTGTCAGACTTCCTCTTTGCTTGTACATGTTTTTTGTCTGAGCACCAGTTATTCTAGTAGCTACCTTCTCTTCCCTTCTTTTATCGAATTCAGTGCTGAAACTTGCACTGAATATAATTGGGAACCATCGAAAGGATAAGACGGCGGGATGGGGAACCCTCAAAAGGATAAGAGGGCAGGAGAAGAAGCTAAATCCAAAATAGTCTCCGGGGCTCCAAACATGCCGGTGGCACAGGGCCGCAATCTTGAGCAAGACAGTGTGACGACCAAAGAAACCCTTCAAACACTAGGGGCTAAACTTAACAGACTGATAGTAGTGAAGTAAGTAACATTTTATTTATATATGGCGCCCAATCCTGGAGGCTTTGGGCACCATTACAGATATAGCATAGCAGGGTTCACAGGCAGCATACAGACATGCAATACATACATTAATAAATAATTTAAATAATATTAAAATCAGCCAATGTTTTCTGAAAATGCTTTCATAAAAAGGTAGGTCTTCAGGCCCCTTTTAAATGCCTCCACCAATGGAGCCTCCAGCAAAGATTTTGGAAGCGAGTTCCAGAGGGCCAGGCTGACCACCTCAAAGGGACGATCTTTCAAGGTTTTCAGCCTGGCCCTCGGAACCACCAGGAGGCCCTTGGTGGAGGAGTGGAAGGAACGTACCCAGATGGCTGGAGTGAGGTCAGACAGGTAACCAGGGCATGAGCCGTATAGGGCCTTGTACCTGAGCAAGCCCACCTTGAAGACGTTCCTCCACCTCACAGGCAGCCAGTGCAGATCTTGCAGGACTGAGGTTACATGACAGCACCTAGGCAGGCCAGTCAGCAACCCGGCTGCAGCGTTCTGTACCAGTTGCAGTCGGCGGAGGATCCCTCCACTGACCCCAAGGTATAGAGCGTTATGGTAGTCCAGCCTGGAAGTCACAAAGGCGTGTACCAGTGAGGGCAGGTCTTCTGGCAGAGTCAAGAGTTTAATTCAGGTGACATTCCTTAAATGGTAAAAACCACTTCGGACCACAGTCAGCACCTGAGCTTCAACTGTCAGCCTATCATTAAGGATGACACCCAGATTTTTCACTGTTGGGGATACCGTCAATGGAGTAGATCCCAGGACCAAACTGTCACCACTCCGGAGGCACCCCCTACATGCCAGCGACCAGGCTCAATCACCAGCACCTCCGTCTTGTCAGGATTCAGCCTCAGCCAGTTAGAGAACATCCAGTCCTGAATCTCGGCCAGTCATTTATCCTTGGTGACTGGACTCTCTCTAACAAATCTGATACTCTCACAAACAGAGTTGCCTTTATTGAAACCACGGTAGATTTGGTCACAGTTACGACCAACGAAGCCACAAAAAGAGCAGATGCGACAATGGGAGCAGTCTCCTCAATTATAAAAGAAAACACTCACCTGAAATCCCGATTGGAGACATTAGAGAGCCAGGATCGAGCAAACAATTTGAGACTACTGGAACTGTCAGAGGATGTGAAGGTGATCATTTGATGCTTTTCCTCCAGGAATGGTTGGTGCAGCAGCTGGGGAAAGAAGTAGCCACTACAGTTCATCACTTCCAAAAAGCATATTGGGTCACTTCTCTGGGCTGACCTGACAATCCAGAGGCTCCACAGACTGTGGTGATTGCTTCAGATGGAGTGGGCTCCCAAGATTACCTACTCACCCTGGCAAGACAGAAAAAATCGCTTCTTCATGATGGCCAGCAGATCAGGATGTTTCCGGACCTCTGATACACCACCAGACAGAAGCGCAAGAAGTTTCATGGGGCAAGAGCGCTGCTTCAGGAGGTGGAAATCTGTCATGGCCTACTTTTTCTGGTTCACCTGCGAATTGTGCATCAGGGCAGAATTTACACATATTAGGATCCTGTTGATGCCATGAAGTGGTGTCAGAAGAACGCAGCTACACGACACTGAGCTTCTCCAAAAGAGGATTCCTCGTCGAATGAAGAACTCGCTTGATGGAGAACTTTTTCTGACTGTTTAAATAGTTATGCACTGTTACAGGGGAGGGGGTGAAGTTTCAGTCCTACGGTAAGAAGTTTTATGTTATATCCAATATAGTTGAAATTCCTCCACGTGTATTGACCTGGGACTGTAGTTTACCCCCAGTTTGGGGCTTTGCCTTAAGTTGGGATAGTACTCACCCCAGGAATACTCCAATATTCCTAACTCTTCTGCAGTGTGCCTTTAGGGTAGATCTGCCCAAAGATAGAATGTTATGCAAATGATGGAATCATTGGCATGAGCCACTTTTCAAATGCTGCCACCTATCAACTGCCTACATTCTAACCCTTCAGATTTCTCTCTCCGCCTGTCAGAACTAGACACTCAGAGATTTCCTCCTACTCCTCTCATCAGAGAAGCCTAAATTACTCAAAAATACTTAAGTATATTTTGTTTATTTTCATTTGCTGCCATTTACCTTTGTTAATTTATTAACCGCTAAGTTTAGTTCAGTTTTATTACTGTTTTACTCTGTTTCTCACGGTTCGGGATAACCACTGAGAAACAGAGGTTCTTTTAGTTAGTTTTCAGGGAATTTTCCCCTTATTATTGCTAGTTTTTCTATTTTAATTTTAAAATTTATATGTTTCTGTAACCAATAACCTTGGCTACTAAACCGAAACTCTCGGTTCCTTTTTCTCGTTTCTTGGTTCCAATCGGTTTCTGAACGGACTGCAACCGATAAAAAAAAGTTGTTCAATTTGAATTTAAATATTTCTTTCAGTCAGTTTTTATATAAGGGCTGGCAGTGTAGCCTAGAGGTTAGAGGAACGAGGTGTGAACAAGCTTGGTACATCCAGCAGACTAGACCTGAGTATGATTCTCACAACTTCCACTTGCATACTGTGCGACTCTGAGCAAGTCACTTAACCACCCAGTGCTCCCTGGTTGCCCCTGAAAATAGGCATTTGTGCCTAGTGGGCCTTACCTGGTTACCAAAGACTAAAATAAATAAAATTTTATTGCGGTTGCAGTTTTTCAAGCACTACGTCAGAAAAACTGATGAAAAGAACCGGAGAACCCGGTTTTAAAAATTGTACAGAATGTAGTGAGGTGTTTGCTAAGGCAGACAAACACTCTGTGTTTTCTGCCTTGGTTTGGATCATCTCAAAACAGACTGTGAAATTTGTCAAACTTTCCCTGAAAAGACGCATGAAAAACGTCTGGAAAGATTGAACAAAAGATTTAAGGTTCCTTCTGGCTCCGACCAGCCGAAACCCTCAGGGGCTGTGGGTGAAACCACAGTCCTAGCTTCTACTACCCCTGATACGGGTAAGACGAGACGTGCTGAACCAGCTAGCTCTCTGGTTTCAGCAAAGAAACAGAAAAAAAATCAAGCACATGAACCCCGCTGATAAGGGGACTTCTGGAGTGCCTGCAACTGTGCCTTCCCTATGGAGATTGCACAGGCTATAAAAATCATGCAGACTTTACAGGGTCTGCTGCCTGTGGTTCCACAGTCCCCAGTCCAGAACACTGTACCCCAAAATCCACCCTCCTTTCCTGAGGAGCGTGGGGAGGAGGAGGAAGGTGAGCCTATAGAGCCTGAGGTCTCCCCTGAACCGGAGTTTGACTTTCCTCCCAGGACTACAGAAGATTATTCTTCCCATTTTTCCTTTGTCAGGAAAATTGTTGATGCCTTGGACATTTCTACCTCTGAAGTTGTAGAGGATGAGGAGGAGGCTGAGTATCTAGACATGATGGGGTTAACTCCTGCTAAGAGGTTGTTACTCCCCATAGACACATTTTCTAAAAGAGATGCTTTAAAATTCCTCCTGAGTCTGTCCCTCCTTTAGACAAAAGGTTGGATAAAAAGTATCAGCTTGACAGGACAGGGGTTGAATTTTTGTTTTCACACCCTGACCACCAGGGGGTGGTGCAAGCTGCAGCTTGTGACAAGGCAAAGGTCCCTCTGACTTCCCACCCCACAGAGAAGGACTCTGGAAAAATTTACAGTATGGCTAAGAAAGGTTATTTGTCTCCCTCTCTGACCATCAGGGAGGCTAACTATCAAGCCTACGCAGCCCAACACCAGAAGACTCTCTGGCAGTCTGTTCTGGCTATGGCTGGGAAAGCACCTTCTCCTCTTTCTGCAGACCTAGCTGAAACCGCTTGGTTTGGCTTGGAGGCTGCCAAATACCAATTTCAAATGGTAGCAAATAGTAATGAGACTGCTACTAGGTGGATGGCTAATACCGTTGCACAAAGAAGGTTTGCCTGGTTGAGAGCCACAAACCTTACACAGGATTCCCAGAATAAAGCTCTGGATTTTCCTATGAAGGGCACCTCCTTATTTGGTAGCGATACAGAGGCCTATATGAAGAAGGTGGACGGATATAAAGCCACCTTCCGTAGTAACTCTGCAAAAGAGAAACCCTCCACCTCTTCTAGACCCTTTAATAGGGGAGGCAGGGGCAAACAATTTAAATCCAGACCTTTTTACCAGGCTATGGTAGTCCCTCAGGCACCCCAGTATCCCCAGCAAGGGTACTTTAGGGGTAAGGGAAGGAGAGGTGCTAGATGTGGTAACCAGCCTCAGCCCCAATCTAAGCAGGATTCCTCACTTTCCCGATCAGGCTGCCTCTCCTCTTCCAGTAGGGGGCAGGCTGACCCATTATTTCCAAAATTGGAAGACCATAACCTCAGACAAGTGGGTTCTGGAGATAGTGGGTCAGAACTGTCCTTAAGTTTCAAGTCCTTCCCCTTCCCAAAAACCAGGGTTTTCAAACCAGCCTCTCTTCTAGAGAGAAAAATGTTGGAAAAGGAGGTAAAACACCTACTGTCTTTAAAGGCGGTGGAACCAGTGCCTCCACAGCAAAGGGGAAAAGGACTATATTCAAGATATTTCCTTACACCAAAGAAAAATGGAGAGTTGCTGCCTGTCTTGGACCTAAGGGTCCTTAACAGGTTCCTGACAAAATCAAAACTCAGAATGGTAACACTGTCTCTGATTCTGCCAGCACTCCAAAAAGGAGATTGGCTGGCATCATTGGACCTAAAAGATGCCTATTTCCACATCCCCATAAGGGAGTCTCACAGAAAGTACCTCTGGTTCAGACTCCCTTTAGGTCATTACCAATTCTCAGCTCTACCTTTCGGTCTCACTTCAGCCCCAAGGGTGTTCACAAAGTGTCTGGCTGTGGTGGTGGCACACTTGCGAAGGCAAGGTGTTTCAGTATTCCCTTATCTAGATGACTGGCTGGTGGTGGGAAAGTCACCACAGCAGTTAACAGAGCATCTTTAACTCGCTCAGGAACTTCTGGAATCTTTGGGGTTTCTTTTAAACTTAGAGAAATCCATTCTCTTTCCTTCACAAATTCTGCAGTTTATAGAAGTAGAATTGAATGTCAAAGTGGGCAGAGCCTTTCTACCCAGGGACAGGGCAGGTTCCTTCAAACTGAATGTTCCAAGACCTGCAAGGCAACGTCTTCAACTTCTAGGGCACATGACAGCTGCCACAGGCACAGTCTTGGGCTCCAGGTTTCAGATGAGGGACATCCAATTTCACGTAAGAGCTCATTGGTACCAGCATGGCCGGTTTTAGGCACCAGCAAACCCTGCAATCGCTGGTGGCCCCCTGCTTATGGGGGGCCCCAACTAAAACAGTTTACCTTAATTATTTTAAATCTTTTTTTATTATCTTCTTAAAACAGCAATAAAGGACTGTGCCGATTTTGATGTGGGATCTTGATTTCATGAAAAGCCTTACTAAGCTATGACCCAGGCAATAAGAGCCAGATAGGTAACAATGGATGTGAGAGAAGGAACAGTATGCACTGACACTGTGGTCTCCCTTTAAATATTTTAAGATGCCACTACTACTGAAAATACAATAATATGATGTGTGTATTGGTTACAGTTAAACATATGGGGTGATGGGTAAGTAGGGGGGCCCCATGATTTCATTAATCTGCTGGGGCCCCCCAAAACCCTAAAGCCGGCCCTGGGTACCAGAGAAAGGATTCCCTCTTAAAACATGTCCCTGTAACAAGGACATTCATTCAGGCCCACCAGTGGTGGAAGGAGGAAGCCAACCTCAGAGAAGGAGTTCCCTTCCAAAGAGAGCTTCCATCAGTGGTTCTCACAACAGATGCATCCCTATTAGAATGGGGGGCTCATCTGGCAGAGCACACTACCCAGAGCACTTGGTCAAGTGCAGAGACTGTTCTACATATCAATCTGTTAGAACTCAGGGCAGTGTTTCTGGCAGTGCAAGCTTTCACAACACTGATACAGGGAAAGATAGTGCAAGTCCGAACAGACAACACTACCACCATGTACTACATGAACAAGCAAGGGGGAACAAAGTCAGGCCTTCTCTGCACAGAAGCAATGCGAATCTGGACCTTGGCTTACTCCCTGGGATCCTTGCTGCAAGCCATTCATCTGCCAGGCAAGGACAATGCCTTGGGAGTTGCTCTAAGCTGACATCAGTCAGGCCCATCACGAATAGTCACTGAACAAACAGGTGGTGCAAACTTTATTCAGGAGGTGGGGCGCCCTAGAGATAGGTTTCTTTGCCTCACATCAGAGTTGTCACCTTCCACAGTACTGTTGCCGGCCTCCAGCCTTGGGCTCAGTCCCCCCAGATGATCTCATTCTGGATTGGTCGAAGATTCCTGCATGCATTCTTTCCTTTTCCTCTGGTGTACAGAGTACTGTTGAAACTCAGGCTTCAGTCAGCCACAGTGATTCTGATAGCCCCAGACTGGGCCAGACAGCCATGGTATCCTCTATTACGATCCATGTTAGTGGACAAACCAATACACCTCCCCAGGAAGCACAATCTTCTGACCTCCAATCAGGGGAGACTCCTATACCCAAACCTCAAGTCTCTCAGACTCGAAGCTTGGCTCTTGAGGACTTGAAATATGCAGATTTACCTCTCTCTGAAGGGGGTCATGGATGTTTTAAGGGGGTATAGGAAACCCTCTACTAAGAAAACCTATGCTGCAAAGTGGGAGAGGTTTTCTATTTGGTGTTCCAGCAGACATATAGTCCCAGCACAGGCAGGAGTGCCACTATTTGGTTTATCTGCATTCCCTGGTCTTGCAGCCTTCTACATTACGATCCATTTGGCTTCAGTCTGTGCCTATACCTCAGCAGGTAAGGCTGTCTCATTGGCATTGAACCCCATTTTTGAAAGGTTCTTCAAAGGCCTATCCCATATGTATCCACCGGTCAGGGAACTGGTTCCAGCCTGGGATCTTAACATTTATATTGCTCAATTTATGGGCCCTCCTTCTGAGCCCATTTTTTCAGCACATCTGAAGTATGTCACATGGAAGACCATGTTTTTGGTGGCCATCACTTCAGCTAGATGGATCAGTGAACCTTCAGGCTTTATGCACTGAAAAGGACTACATTTCCTTTCACAAAGACAAATTAGTTCTCCAGAGCAATAGGATATTCCTTCCCAAGGTGGTTTCAGACTTTCACTTGAACCAGTCTGTCACTCTGCCAGTGTGTTTCGCTGAGCAGTCTTCTTCTGGTGAATGTAGGCTGCATAGCCTGGATGTCAAGAGTGCTTTGAGCTACTACATGACAGCTACCAAGCCCCATAGGCAGTACAGGACACAACTCTTCCTCACTTAGGGGGATGTGGGAAAGGGAAATCCTGCATCTAAAAAGTCAATTTCTCGCTGGATTGTCCAGTGTATCCAGTTTTCTTACTCAAAGGTGGGCAAAGAGGCCCCAGCAGGGCTCAGGGCCCACTCCACAAGAGGTACAGCTGCCACTTTGGCAGCTGCCAGGGATGTTCCCTTGGTGGATATCTGTAAAGCAGCTACCTGGCGAACAGTGCTTACATTTTTCAAGCATTACAGCTTGGATATGAAGGCTAGTGCTGATGCCAGGTTTGGTACAACTGTCCTGTGGAGCCTGTTTCCAAAATAGGTTCTTCCCGCCTCCAAAGGTACTGCTTCTTAGTCTGCAGAAGAGTTAGGAATATTGGAGTATTCCTGGGGTGAGAAGAAAAAAGTTACTTACCATAGTAACCTTGTTTCTCCCAGGGCATACTCCAATATTCATAACTCTCCCACCCTGCCTCCCCTATTAAGAACCCGTGGCGCCTGCATTCCATACTGTACCCTGGGTATGTATGCCACATTCTACTTTATGTTAGGACTTTGTTCTTTGTTTTCTTCTCCTTCTCAGGTGATTCTGACATAGGGGATTGTGTGTTTTGTTTAAAATATACATTTATATTAAAATATTTGTTCTTCCAGTTGAAGGTTGGGTGTGGGAATTTTAAAATTAATTCTTTGTTATTGAAACATTGGATCCTGTCCTTCCAGGTGTCCATGAAATCTGAAGGGTTAGAATGTAGTCAGTTGATAGGTGGCAGCATTTGAAAAGTGGCTCATGCCAATGATTCCATCATTTGCATAATGTTCTATCCCCGGGCAGATCTACCTTAAAGGCCCACTGCAGAAGAGTTATGAATATTGGAGTATCCCCCTGGGAGAAACAAGGTTACTATGGTAAGTAACTTCTTCTTCTTCTCTGTCAACCTTCGAATGTCTGTTTTGCTATAAGGCAACTGCTGATATGTATCTACGTATTAGGTTAGGCGCCCAGTTTATTATAGTTAAAATCGTAGATAGCAGGATGTGTAAGTTCTATATTATATTACTTAACAGAAATTATGCACCGTTTTTAATGGGTGAAATGTTATTAGCTACTTTGTTTATGTCTTGACTCAAGCATTG
The DNA here is from genome assembly GCA_016271365.2 of Neoceratodus forsteri. Classification (NCBI taxonomy): domain Eukaryota; kingdom Metazoa; phylum Chordata; order Ceratodontiformes; family Ceratodontidae; genus Neoceratodus; species Neoceratodus forsteri. The sequence continues at coordinate 165,626,505 of CM057458.1, read as the reverse complement.
GAGTATACATCTCTATACTGGTTGCACTTACAGTGCATTTACTATGGACAAGCATGATGGATTTCCCCAGTCCCGTATGGGAGAAGGGTGTCTGTGACTCTTAGACTTTGGGAATGTTCTTTAATACCATGCAGCTCATGGACTCCTAATACAGCTTAATGTGTACTTACTATGTTTAATCTGAATTTCTTATTCGAGGAACCTGCGTATGATGTATCTTTTAACATTTGATGGAAAAATTGCGTGTATTAAGAGGAGTGGTGCCCTCCTGGTAATATTTTATATACATCTGTAATATCAAATGTTAGCAAATGTAACTGTTTATTTTCAAACAATAAACATAAAGTTAAAAACCAAAAAAAGAAAACTAAGAAGTCCCGTCGCAGGTCGTGGGACCTCAAGCACTCTCAGGCCTTGGATTCCCGCACTTCTGCTTCATCGACATTCATTGAAGAGTCAGCTTTAGCTAATGCTTAGGTCCAGGTCGCTGGCCCACAGTGTCCATGTCGAGCCTGTCGGCCAAGACACAGGCTGGCCAGGCTGTTGAGATTTTCCTTGACCCGGTTGACCCATTTTCGCAGGATGAGGAGGATACTTTCCTCTCCAGGTCTCTGGTCCTGCCTCTCCAGTCCCAGAGTGGATTGGATCAGCTTCCTAAGCCGGTCCCTAACCCTCGGGACCCCGAGCTTCTGGGAGACCCTAAGCATCCCTCGCTGGTTCCTGCCTCCCCTTGCCATCCAGTCCACCAGCGGTTGAGGTAGCGCAGCACAAGGTCAGGTAGCTCTCGCCAGGATTAATGGTCTCGCTGTAGACACTCTGGGAAACTGGCACCACCGCTGCTCCTCTCCACCTCAAGTAGTGACCTCACTGCGAGGAGCTCATGTGGCAGCAGCTCATTTTGGGTGCCAGGCCTAAGCTGATGCCGGCTCCTACCCTGGCACTTCCCTGGCTGCCGCTGCCTCGACCCGAACCTGTTCCTGCACGGCCGCTTCCGGCCTTCCTGCCCATTCAGGTGGAACCACCTCAGCCAAGGAGGGCCCATCTCCTAAGGACGCCCATACTGACCCTGGGCTTCCTCGAGGGCTGTCGGTTATGGTCACTCAGGCCGACGAGCCCTGCAGGGTTAGCAGGGATTCGGGGGGGAGGGGGAGTCGGCTGGTCTTCGAGGAATTCTTGGACTCTGAGGCTTCCTCCATGCATTCCTGCCCTATTGACCTAGAGTCGGTGGAGGATTTGTCAATGGGCCATGGTTCTACCTCCTTCGGGGCCATGCTCCACCTTATTTCGGAGGCTACTGGAATCCATCTGGAGCTCGTTCAGAAATGGGCTAAGTAGGAATAGGGACCTGGATATGGCTGTCACAATGACAGAGTGGCTTGAAACAACAATACAAGCAAATAAAATAACATCATCGCCCCGTTGGAGAGAATTTGCATGGAAGTGCAGATCTAGATACTTCCGCTCCCCAGTGATACTGGCCAGATATCTCCCGGCAAGATATGGCCGCTGCTGGAGGGGATGTGGCTGTATTTTAGAAACTCTTGGGCACATCTTCTGGCAATGTCCACGCCTTATGCCATTCTGGCTGACTTTACAAAATGAGATAGCTCTCTGTTTAGGTGAATCCATAGAACTGACAGTAGAACAGTTCATTTTTGCAATTTATCCAGATCGCTCTCCCTCTTGGACTAAAACCCTTCTACCGATGTATATATTGGCAGCAAAAAAATCCATCACTAAAAGATGGATGTCCTCCACAATCCCAACAATCAAAGATTGGCATACTGTTATGCAAAACATATGTAAAACGGAGAACCTAAATGCCAAATTACAAAACAAGACACAAGCCTTCACCACTAAGTGGCAAAAGTAGATTCTCTACCAGATGGAGACAGATCCTGAATTCCTACCCTAAGGGGATTTTCAACATGAAATGGCTGTTGGAGGGAGGGGAGGAGTTTCATAGGAGAGAGAGATGGAGAACTGCAAAGAAACAAGGGGGGTAACAGTGAAAAGATGGGAATGGTTGATAGATTGGGAATCATTAATCATTAATCGGTAATCTGAAATGATCTAGTGTGGTAGTGGTAAGGGTTGGATTAAAAGAAACGGGGGGGGGGACTATAAAAATTGTAACAATCCTCAAACTCTGTATAAACATAATACACGTATAACTGGAGAAACTTATTGTATGTGTGTATAAAAGTGGTTAATAAAAACAAACTAAAAAAAAAAAAAGAAACAAGCTGTGTCCCCTCATCGAAATCCTTGACCGGGACAACTCCCCTGGGGTCACCTTTCTGGTGGCTGAAGCCATTTTTGGGCCCACGTTGGAGCTCTGTCAGTGCTCAGCCTCCTGCCCTACACCATCAGCACGTATGGCTGGCAAGAAAGCGGTTCCTACGAGTTCCCTCTCTGGGTTTATGGAACATCCCTTGGCCAAAGGCTTGATTGCCGATTCAGTGTTCAGGCAGACAGGCAATGTTGGGGACATCGACAAGCCTCCCGACAAGGAATCCAAGAAATTGAATCTTGCGGTCAAGAAAGTATATGCGGCTTCATCTATCGGCCTTTAGTAGGCTAGTTTGGCCTTAATGATGGCCCACTTTGCTCATGGCTTGTTGGACACCCTTGACCAAGTGCTCCCTTGGCTCCCGGCTGACCTTCAGATGATGGTCAAGCAAGTCCGGGACCAAGGTCATGCTGTGGCTAAGCAGCAGCTCCAGATTGACATTGGCAAGTCCTGTGCCAGGTCCGTGGCTGCAGCTATGCACCGCAGGGCTTTGCTGAGGATTGCGACCTTCATGGCAGATACCCAGCACAAGTTGGCGGATGTCCCCTTCTTGGGTACCGACTTGTTCGGGCCAGGGGGTGGATGGCCATCTCATCAGGATTGAGAAATCCAGTGCCACCCTGGACTCTTGTCACCTCCGCCCAAAAGGACATCAAGGGCTTTAAACCCCAGAAGAAGTCCTTTCGGCTCTGCTCTGCCCCTATGGCCAAGCCGTCCCAGGCACCTGCAGGTCTGGTGTCCCAGACCTAAGTCTGTCATTCCGTGGTTCAGAAGCTTGGCGGGAAAGGCCCAGCTGTGTCCTCCGCTGGCCCTGCCTTCGCCTCCAGCCCTGCCCAGTGATGGGTCGGAGAGGTGTCCCATCCCTGCCTGTCCCGTCCTGTCTCCCCTGGGTCCTCCAGTGGGGGACCGACTCCTCCATTTGCTTTCCGCCTGGTCTAGTGTTCCCATGGACAGGTGGGTGCTAGAAGTGGTCAGCCAGGGTTGGCCTCTGGAGTGCGAGGCTCTCCCGCCAAGCCAGGTCTGCACCCCTCGGGAGGATGTGGTATCCGCAGACATGTTGTCTGCCCTTCGGGAAGACATCACCCAGTTCTTCCTGAAGGAAGTGGTGGTTCATGTCCCAGACACACAGGCCGATCCAGGTTTTGTCTCCAGATGCTTTCTGGTTCCAAAACGGATTGGGGGGGGGGGGGGTTGCTGGTGCCCCATCTTAGATCTGCATGACCTGAACAAATTTCTGTGGTCACGCACCTTCAGGATGGTCACTCTGAACTAGATCATTCTGGCCATGGAGCAAGACATGTGGTTCTGTTCCCTGGACCTTTGGGACACCTTCTTTCACATCCCCATCCATCCATCGCACAAGCAGTTCCTCTGATTCCACATGGAGGGAACCCTCTACAAGTTCCAGGCCATGCCCTTCAGTCTCTCCTCAGCCCCGGGGTCTTCACCAAATGCATAGCAGTGGTGGCAGCCTTCCTGAGGCATCAAGAGGTCCAGGTGTACCCGTACGTAGACGATTGGCTGATTGCAGTCCTCTCCAGAGTGGAGGTGGAGTGGTCCAGGGACCTGGCCCACCAGACCTGCATCAGCATTGGCCTCCGAGTCAATGAGGCCATGTTAGAACTCATCCTCTTGCAGGTGATTCACTTCATCTGGGTGGAGCTCGACTCTTGCTGAGCCTGGCTCTCGGAGGACAGGGCAGAGGATCGTTCCCCCTTTGCCCAGTCATTTCATGTTGGGCAGCTGCATCCTGCCAGACACTTCCTGCGCCTTCTGGGCTACATAGCGACCTGCACCAGTGTGGCCCGTTGGGCCTGCTGGAGAATGCACCCCTTGCAGTATGGGCAGGCCTGTCAGTTGTCTCAGCACCAGGGCCACCTCGACCAAGTGGTTACGGTGACCCAGCAGATGTGGAATGCCATCCAGTGGTGGTTGGTCCCAGAACATCTACAGGAAGGAGTCCCAGTTGTCTGCCCCTGAGCCAATGGTCACTCTCACAACTGATGCCTCCCTAATGGACTGGGATGCCCACCTGGGGAATACAGGGTCCATGGCCTCTGATCCCTCCGAGGAGTCCTGATGTCACATCAACCTGTTGGAACTTCGAGATGTTCACCTGGCTCTGACAGCCTTCGCTCCACATCTCTGAGGTCAGGTCATCTAGGTCCAGACATACAACATGACGCCATGTACTACCTCAACAAGCAGGGTGGAACACACTACCTCCATCTGTGCAGGGAAGCCCTCCACATCTAGACTCTTCTGCTCAGTCTTAAGGCCGACCTACTGGCCATTCATGTGGCCAGCTTGTCCATTTGGCTGGCGGATGTCCTCAGCCAAGTGGGCGATGCGTCTCACAAGTGGTCCCTTCATCATGAGGTAGTAGACCATCTGTTCTCCCAGTGGGGCACCCCTCCTGTGGATCTGTTTGCCTCCTGGGAGAATGCCAAACTGCGGCTATTTTGTGCCCACCCCCATCAGTGAGGTACACTACAGGGGGATGCCTTCGCGAGGCCCTGGACCTGGGCCTTCTTTATGTTTTACCTCCTTTTCCTCTGATCCACAAAGTCCTGATCAAAACTCAAAAGGATAAGGCACGGAGGATCCTGGTGGCTCCAGACTGGCCACGCCAGTTCTGGTACCCCAATCTCTTCAGCCTCAGCAGCAGGCCTCCGTGGCATCTGCCACTTCGCCCAGGCCTGCTCTCGTGCTCTTAGGAGAAGGTCCTCCACCTGGACCATCAATCCCTGCACCTGGCAGCCTGGTTCATAAATAGTGTGTACCTCTACTAGGTAAATATTTCATATGCCTAGCTGGTGTCATAGAAAAACAAAACAAAGTACTGTCCAAGTAAACTCACGCCACAGGTCTGAGGAAGTGACTTTATGGATGTGTTGTAGGACTGATGTCCATCATTGTTTCGTAAGAGTGATGCCAAGATCTTTCTCCCAGGCCTGTTTGACATGATCTACAGAGTGATCAGAAAGGGCCTGTAGCACCTGGTAAAGCTTTGAAATAAGGTGCTTAGTAAGATCATCGCCCATTAATGTTCGGACGGCCCCTACATTTTTAAGAGGCATTTTGCATTTAAAACCTATCTGTGATCCAGTCCTGGCATGGGACTTGAATTTTGTGTTGGATAAAATTACTTTGGCTCCTTTTGAACCAGCCATGATTTGTGACATACACTTTCTTTCTTTCTTGGAAATCATTGTTTTTAGTTGCTGTTACTTCTGCTCAAAGGATTTCAGAGCTGCAAGTGAGCCTCCTTACTTGATTTTCCACAAAGGATGTCTTTGCGTAATAATCCTACGTTTCTACCAAAGGTGGTGTCTGAGTTTACTTTAAATCAAACCAGCCACGTACCAGTTTATTTTCTTGAGCATGCCAATCCATGGAAAGCATTGCTTCAGACGTTATATGTACACAGAATACTCAGGTACTGTATATACCACATGAAGGACTGCAGAAAGTCCTCACAGCTTTTTGTTTCATTTGCATGTGAGAAAGAGGGCGCTTCAGTTCCCAAACAGTGCCTGTCCAAATGGTTGGCAAACTGTATTACTTTGTGTTATAGGAAGTATGGTAAGGATCTTCCTGGGGTTGTTCCTGGGCATTCCACTAGAGGCATGCTTGTTGTTTCTGCTATTGAAATCTCTGCAGCTGCTACCTGGAGTACTGTCCACTCCTTTACCAAACATTACGGTCTGGACATAGCTTCAAGAAAGAGGGCTGGCTTCGGCCTAGCTGTGCTCCAAGGCCTACTAGGCCTGTCACCTCCTGCCATACAAACTATTTATGGTTAGTACTGCTTGGTATTCGTTCCATAGGTGTGTCCTGATGAAAGAGATGTCCTCGAAGAAGACAGAACAGTTACATACTTACCGTGACAGTAGATCTTCGAGAGAATCTCTTTCATCAGGCTATACTGTCCCACCCTCCATCCCCCCCATCGGATCCTGAGAATCTGGAGAATGCAGTCTCCTTCTCCATGAGGGTCTGTCTGCTGCTGTCTGCCGTGTCTGGTCGGCAGAGTCCTGGGTTCTCTCCTGGTTCCCTACAGAGAGGTCCTCCAAGCATGATCTTCAGCAGGGAACTGAGGAGGGAAGGGGGCTGTCCATGTTTATATGGGAGAGCTCCGATGTCTGATGTTTATTTTATTTATTGTATTTTGGTAACTAGGTAGGCCCACTGAGACAAGACGGTCCCTTTTTCAGTGGCGACCCAATAAGTGCAGTACATTGATAGTGCAATAGTTGATACAGGAAACCATGCAGGTATGACAATTGCAATAACAAGACCAGCTAATATAGTTACAGGAACATGTCGCAATACAACACAGTTACGTCATACAAACATTCAAAACTAGCATAAAAAAATGTACAGAGAACATAATTACTACAGTTAAAAACTACTAGTATAGATAACAGTACCATCGAGTATGCTATGGCAGACAGTGACGTCATCAATCCCTGTTTACAGATAATATTGCATATAATTCAGATTGTACAGATAATTGTACCTAATTGAGAAATCCAGTGATGCTAAGCACACAGGCGGTGGAGAGGTGGGCGTGGGTGGCCCCGGTGGACTGCTTGCAAAACATTTCCATGTGGTCCTAGTGCTTGGCGGCTTATAGTTCCGTAGGTGTGGCCTGATGAGAGATTCTCTCGCTCTACTGTTACGGTAAGCACGTAACTGTTATTGTTTAGTTGTGATGACATCTGCTTCAAGGATTTCCGCGCCTCAACCTCTAATGTGAGTGCTTCCTTATTTGATTTTTCACAAAGACAGAGTCGCTTTGTGTACGAATCCTAAGTTTCAACCGAAAGTGGTACCTGAATTTACACTAAATCAAATGATGCACCTTACTGTATATTATCCCGAGCATGCCAACCAAGGTGAGGCACTGCTCCATACTGCGGATGCACATAGAATACTACGATACTATATATTACTCACACCAAGAGCTGCAGAAGGTCCTCTCAGCTTTTTGTTTCGTTTGCCTGGTGAAGGAGGGCGCTCCTGTGTCTAAACAGTGTCAATCCAAATGGCTGGCACATTGTATTATCTTCTGTTATAGGACATATGGTAAGGAACTTCCTAGGGTTGTTCGTGGTCACTCCACAAGGGGTATGACCACTTTTGTTGTCTATTTCAAAAATGCCCCTGCTGCTAACATACTGTATGTACTACAGTCACATGGAGCAGTGTTCACACTTTCACTAAACATGACAGTCTGGACATTGTCTCTCATAGACATGCTGGCTTTGGGCTTGCTGTACTGCAAAGCCTTCTGTCATGATTATATATCGGACTGTGCCATCCTTCCAGTTCACTTTGCACTGCTTGAGAATTGTTCCAAATGTGTGGCCTAATGGAGGTGATATCCTCGAAGAAGAAGATCGAACAGTTACGTGAGGGAAAGGGGAAATTGTTTAACCAGGATAGGCACACTTAAGCCAGAGCTTATTTCCGGGTGCAACCTGGGAGCACAAGGAAGTTAAGCGACTTGCTCAGGGTCACACAGTATGTAAGTGGGGGCTGATGGGATTCAAAACCAGGTCTCCAGGTTTGAAGCTTGGTGCCCTTAACCGCAACGCCATACTACCTCCTCCACGTAAGAAGTTACCGTAACAGTTGATCTTAGAGAGAGCCTCCATTAGGCCATGCTGTCACTCCCTCCTTCTCCCTTTTTGCTTTTAGTGAGGGTTATATCAGGTGCTGTGCCTAAAATCTACTCCATGTACCAGAACGGGGACACCAGGGGAGTCCTTTAGACACTCATAGCAGTTGTCCTTAACTGTATTATGACAAAATGGCTACAACCAGTGTCCCCCACTTTGGGTGTGTGGATCAAGCGAGTTAGGGAGGTTTGGAGGCCTTGACAACAAAGTTAAAGCTCCACCGTGATCAGTATGAAGTAAGGTGGCGAGGATGGGAAATCTGGCTCCTGAACAGGAGAGAACAGTAGATCTTATGCCTAATACGAGCCTTGTTCCCTCTAGATGGCGGGGGGGGGCTGTTGGTGGCAAATGGCTTTTGATTGTCTGGGAGGTAAAAGGCTTTGAACTGGAGATGTTTAGTTTTTCTTTTCTTTTTTTTTTTTTTGTAATACTCCCCTCTCCTCGCAGCTCTCCCCCCTCTTCGGGAGACACCTACGGCCTTTTTAGCCCTCGCTCACCTACCTGGTGACCAGTGCAGTCCGTCCCCCATGGAGCCGTGGTTGTACCCCCCAGGCGGGTACGGGGCAGGGGCTTCACACCCCGAGACATCTATATTCGTCGGGACGCTGCCTCCGGGCCTGGTAGGGGCATTGAAGGTCGGGGCCTGGTGCTCCGTCTACTGGGAGGCTGCGAGGCATTTTCCCGTTTTCTCTTGATGTGCCATGTCCCCTGACATCAAGGCGCTGAGGTGCCGATGTCTGGCATGTCGCCCCTCAGTTAGGCATCGGACTTGCTGTACCTCGGGTCTCCACCCGGGGCCAGACAAGAGCCGAGCTCTGGCACCCCCTTCCCCCCGGAGAGGATGAGCGGTCCCTAGGACACTCAAGTCCTTCCTCTGCCTCGGCCTCCAGCTCCCGACTGCCTCGATCCTGGGTCGCTGGCGCCGCAAGGAACTTCCAAATCGCCGCGCCGTGGCCAGCCCGGCGTTTAGTTTTCAGTCCTTGTTGGGGAGGGCGGGGTAGAGGCACACCGATGGCCGTTGGTTAAGATTGGGTAGTTTTAGCCCAGCGTAGTTTGTTAACCTGTTAATATTCAAAGACAATCCCCTTTTGAGGGGAGTGGTGATATAGCATATCTTTTTATGCAGCAGCCTTCAGCATTAAGTGTGACCAGGAGCTCCTGCCACTCTTGAGGACTGACCTTTTCTTAAATCTGTTGCAGCTGTTCTTCTGTTTCTAAGCCTAATCTGTCCTTATGTATGTCTTTGAAACTTGATTTGTTACCAGTGCCCTTTGGGGTAACTGTTCTTTCAGTGATTCTGGATTGAGGTTCTTTGTTTATAGCTTGTTTTTTTTTTTTTTTTGAGCCCCCACTATGCAAGCAAATGGGGCTTGCATAGGGGTGGTCGCTACTCGCTACATCTCAACTAGTGAATTGGATCAGAGATCAGTGTCAGTAGGTTCTGGCTAAGTGCAGAGAAAGGACATTCATAGTCTGTTGCTGCAAACTGATGCACTGAAGAAGGAATATGGCATTGCAGAAGCTTATTTCTTGTATTTTGAATAAACAACACACAGAGAGTGTTGAACCTGAAGTTCAGTGTCTGGTCCATCTGTTATCCCACAACCCCACCACATTAAGTTATTAATCTTCTCTATTGATTCCAATGGTCACATATTAGAGATTATTGCTGTCTGTTTAGATTCATTGCCTGATTTGTGCTGTTTGATTGTGCCAGTGGATACATTTATTCCTGAAATGTACTGCTGTCATTTTTTTTTTTTTTTTGAAGGAATAAAGCAGAGTTCCCCAAAAAAATCTGTTCCATGCATCCTGTATCTAGCCCGATGCCTCTCCCTGTATGCCTGATGCTGGTCTCCTTTCCTGGTCCCCTACAGTTGGAGGTCCTCCAAGGCTAATCTCCAGTGGGGAACTGATGAGTGAGAGGGGCCGCCCACGTTTATCATACACGTAGACGTGGCACATCATTGTGGGCGGCTCCTGGCTAGGAAAAGTTTCCGTGTGGTCCTAATGCTGATGTCTTATAGTTCCAAAGGTGTGGCTTAATGAAGGAGAGTCTCTTGAAGATCTGCTGTTATGGTAAGTTCTTATGTAACTGTTCTTCATAATATCTGAGAAAAATACTCTGGCGGTGAATCAAAGGATACCAGGAATACATTTTTTGCTAAACAAAAACACACCTGCATGATGAATTTTTTTGCCAACTAACAGATACTGCTGCTTTAAGCAATAATGACTAAGTAGCTGATATTTTCTTACAAATTAACAACCCGACTGGGGGGGATAACTCTTGCCACCCCCCACCAGTTGGTTGTTACTCCCAGGAGATGTCTGGATGTGAGGTTGTTATTTAAGCAATAGGGCATGACAGGGTGTGCGTCGTCGCTGAATAACGTCACACCTAGGGTGAGTCGAAGCATGAGGCCACAGGCGTGCTTCTGCCACCCTAGGTGTGACGTTATTCATGGACGACGCACACCCTTTAGTGCCTTATTGTGATTATAATATGGCTGTAAAACATCCGACAAGACTTTATTGATTAAGCAATAGACATAAGAAACAAATTCGAATTTGTTATAAATTTAGAGATAAAATAGTCCCTTCAAGAGCTTTACTGTATCCCTCCATTTTGCTTACGCTGACTTTTTTAGAGCCAGTTTTATTACTTTGAGCTTAGCAATATTTTTTAGACTCCTGCTTTTATCTCATTTTTCACTTTGCAGAATTGAACACACTTAATATTGACAGTCCAATTTAGTGTCCCGAGATATCAGTCATGCTTCGGCAGAGGCATCCATATGGTTATTTTCTATCTTTCCTTTTTTTTTTTTTTTTTACATGAGTAAAGACTGTCCTAATGTAACCCCTAGATGGCGCTATCCCAGGGGCTACTACCCCTGCCTGATTTGCCACTAACAGGTTGAGGGGCCTGGATCCAATGGCGGGTGCCTCCACCCAGAGGTCAGGGTTTGCAATAGTTAAACTTACTTGGTCACAGCCCTCTGGGACACTGCAACCCCCTTTCTTCCCACTAGTGGCCCACACAATATATCAGAATTACCTTCACAGTATACACTTACCCCCAGGGCTGGTTCAGGCACTGGGACCTCTTTGTAAAATAAGATACAGTGCAACAATCACAGTACAATACTTTAATATAGACAAATACCTCAGGCAGTATAACTTTGCTGAAACAAGCAGCTCTGATTTATTTAGGGGAATAAAAAGGACAGGGAAATCAGGTTAATTAGCTTATACTTTACTCATCTACTGGCTCTGTGCACAGGCCTATCCCTACCAGTTACTGTCCCTGGGTACCCAAGCCCTAGTGGCTAGTCCAAACCGTGGCAGCTGGTAGGGCCCTTCACACAGAGAAAAGAAAAATTAGTTAAACAGTCAGCAGTACAGTAATTCTATTTGGATTCAATGTGGCAATTCAACAGGAGCGACCCGAATTAGTACTCACAACCTCCAAACAAGATAGGGTCCTTCAATGTCAGCAGGGCTACTCTTGAGCTCCACGAGACTCCTCACACATTTATATGGCAAAAAAAAAGTACTATACCAGGCAGGCTGCTTCTCTATCCCGATCGCAATTACTGTACAATACCCAGGAGAACACACAGCAGATTCAGTTCCTGACAGACCGAGTGCAATTCAGCAGTTTCTCCAGTCTTCTACAGGGTGAGCCTGGTTTCTATTCTTCAGATATCCTTTGATTCTCTTCACAGGACGGATTCAGTCCTAACAAGCAGTTACACAAGCTGCAGACTGGAACTCCGGACCTTACACATGTTTCCCGACTAAAACTGTGCACTGAAGGAGCACAGGGTTCCTTTCCTTCACTGCCAGAGCTAAAACTGAAAACCAACAGACAAACTGGGCACTTCCTTTGAGTTCCTCCCAGTTCTTGACTGGATTGGCTGTCACCACAATAGACTGCTCCTGTTGGTCCAAAAGGCGCCAAGTCTAAACTACATCTCCCAGAGTCACTGCCCATACAATCGCCTTGTGGCTGGCTCAGATTATGAGTCCAAGTTCTGATTCGGCCAAGGCACCATTTTAGAGCTAGCTTACCCCACACTGATTGGTCCAGTTCAGCAGTTCAAAACCAGAATGGGAACTAGGCAGACAAGTTCTGACTGCAAAGAAAGCAGGTTAGACAAACTGTAATTTCATTATTACTCTAAATGGTTTCTGGCAAACAGTTACATCTTTCAGATAGGTTCCCTTTGCACCCTAGTGACTGCAAAATGGAGTGAATTGGCAGCAGCTCGAGTGGTACTCAATCAAAGAAACACACAGTCCCCCCTCATACAAACTAATTATGTCTGCAAGCAGACAGCTCTTAAAGAGACAGTACCAGAGGCTCTAAAAACACTCACTGATAAATGGCTTAAATGCCAAACACCATTCAGGCTTGGAGCATTCAAGCAAGCTCCTGGAAGTCTTTTGGGAACCCCCATTTGCAGGGGGGTTACACTAACAAACAGAAAAAAAATAAACAATTAAGCAATAATGTACAATAGATGTATGCGTTGTGGTTGGATAGTGTCAAACCTTGTGTGTGGCATGAGGCATCCCTTCCCCCGAGTGCCTTCACTTCAACCACCCAAGATGTGCCATTACCCATACCTCTCAACCTTTTGTCCCCCAAATGTGGAACATTGCCTGTCAAAATGTGGAACAAATGGGCAAAATGTGGAACACTTAAACAAATCTTTGCCTAAGAAGCTCAAAACACTGTTAACATGTTGAATTTATGTTCAGAAAGTCTGTTATTAATTAAATAATATATTTTTTGCATCATTTACTATGGATTTTTGCTTTAAAATGTCGACTTTGAATGTGGAACAAGTCCTCACAATGTGGAACAGGGAGCTTTTCTGAAGTAAAATGAGGAACGTTCCTCATAATGTGGTACAGTTGAGAGGTATGCCATTACCCCACCACAGTGTACACCCTGGAGTGTCTTACTGTGATTATAAAATGGGTCCAAGATGGGTTTTCTTGGGGGGGTGATGGGGCGTAGAAATGCACCAAATAAAAAAATATATATATTTTTATGACTTTTTTAAAACAGTCCCAGCACTGACATGACATCTCAGGTTTAAATATTATGTACAGCAAAATTCATGTATTTGTAATTAGCTCTTAAACCCTCTAGTTTTCCCCCAACCTACCCCACCCCCTTTTACCCATTCCCTCACCTTTCTTTCTTTTTCTTTATAATATTCCCTCCCTTTTCTCTGTCTTGCCAACATTCAAGAGATGGAATGTTTACTACAGCTAGAATGCAAGAATTCAAACCTCTGCTCAGTTCTGCTGGCAGAATGTTTACTCCCACTAGCACACAACAGAAGGCCTCAGATGGAACCAGGGCTTTTGTTAAATCTGTAACAGCTTAAACAACACAGGTTTCCCTAGTAAGCAGGTGAGGCTAGGAGGGAGATTTTTCATGGTCAGCAAAGAAACGCCATAAATTACAATTTTAAATATTGCAGTACTTAATTTTTTAAGTTATGTATATGTGTGTAAAAAGAGTATTATGAGGGCAAATAACATTTAATTCTTACGTTTATAAATTTAATACAATTTTATTTTTAAGGTTTTTAGTACGGTAAGGTGACAGCCACATTTGTGATGGCAGTCAGGAATGGCTGGTGCTATTGATTTTATTGTGAAAGGCTACTGGACCTTCTTCCAGTGCTGTCGTCATTGGATATCAGCACTGGGTTCCGAGCTCCTCAGCCAGTTAGATTACTGGGTGTTTTATAGCCATATTATAATGCTAATTTATAAAAGTGGTAGGGAGAATTGTAGCTTGTGATTGGCCGAGGCAGACTGGTATCCATACATTTGCCTCAGCCTAATGCCCAGTAAAATGAAAGTACCAGTGAGTTATAGAAATTGAGGAAATGGGGCATTAGAGAGCACTGCAGAAGGTAGCTGTCCCTCAACAGAGAGCCCGACAAAGATAAATTAAAGTTCCTTAAAAGTAACGTAAACCTCATCAAATCCAGATATAAAGGGATAACTTGATATCCAGTGCTGGATGGCAGCTACAGTGAGAATCATGAGATCTACTAATTCTTCACCGAGCACTGGCTCAGAGACTGCTCGGCAGTTTGAGGATGATGGTAGTAGTGCAGGGCCTAGTAAACCTGCCACATAAGCAACCAAACCTACCTGGAAACCATTCTTACTACGCTGAAAGCTGTGGGTGTCAAAATTGAAGCCATTTTGGAGAGACAGGGAGCCCAGGATATGAAATGCTACTAAGGCTGATGAGCGGACAACACAGTCGGTCTCGACGACCTCTAAACTAATCTAGGAAAACACCACACCATATCGGTAGGATGCCTTGGAAAATGTGCATCAGGTGCTGAATGTTAGACTGGTGAGTCTGAAGGAAGTGGCAAAGGTAAAAATCCAAGAGACTTTGTTGTCTTGGTTACCAGCCCTTCTGTACCTGACTGATATTGCACCTGATGAAGATACTGAGTTAATGCAAGGAAGGCTGGGGCAGCTTAGAACATGCCATCAACCCTATTATTTGTTACAGATGGTAAGGATTGATTCCAGAGGTAAACCCCTCAGAGCAGCCAGAGAGCTACAATCCTTAACAGCATGGGGTGACTACAGTACGTATGTTTCGTAATCTGTTTGTTTGCCACAAGAAATGGAAGAAAGCAATTCAACACAATTCATGCCCAACTGAGAAACCTGGGGGTGATTCATTATTTTGTGCTTCGGCACGACTCTGCATCTCCTATGACAGAAGACACCAGTTTATGGATCCCAAAAGGGCCAGTTGGTGGGTCGCCAAAAGAGCACAGGAGTTTCAGCCATGGGAAACCAGAGATTCTGACACAGACTGAACAGTTCCACGACATCCGAGTATTAATTAGTTTGTGCAATTAGCAACTAATGTTTTATTGTGTGCCCTATCGATTGGGTGCTGATTTCACTTCTTTTTGGGATATGTAGGCTATGGCTTTCCATAATTGTATATGCACTGAAGCTGTTCATTTTCAGAGATGGAGCTGACCGGATGGTGAACTGACCTTTTCAAAGGTATTTTTGTAACATGCTTCGGAATGACTGAACAGAACTTCTTGATGGAACAATTTATATAGAGAACTGATGTGCTCTCTCAGTGCAGTCATTAGGCGATAGCAGCACAAAAGGACTGAACTTAATTACCCTAACTAGTTGCAGTTCTGCTTGGGTGGATATGTGTTTTCATAGTTCCTCCACCCAACCACATCTTGAGGTATCCAGTGTCCTGGCAGTTGCAGGCATATGATCCTTCCCATATAAAGCGCCTCCAGCTCTGGAACAAACTCCCTTTTACTAGTCAGAAATCTAGATTTAGTGTTTGCTGTATTGGTCCTTGTAAGAACAGATCCAGAAGCAAATGATTTGATGCCTTTTAATGGACCAACATAGATGTAACAACAAGAACAGAGTGCTCTAGCTTTCAGACCAACAAGTCCATCATCAGAAGAATGACAGTTATTTAGAAAAAAAACACAATACTTTCAACAACTAGATCATGCAGAAAAAAACAGAAAAAATATCCCCATTGGTTTAAAATACTCATTTTAAAAAACAGATGAAGATGTCAGAGAAGCTACACAGTACCATGTTACCTTAAGCTGGAAGGGTCCCAGGGTCAAAGGTGCTTGGTGCAAAGCACATACAAAGAATTCCACTGCATAAAAATTCAATTGACATGAGATGACATTACTTAGGCAGATGGCTCATAAATCAAGCTATGAGTGTCACAATGTGTATAAGAATGCAATTACTGAAAACCAACCCCTACCCGGATTAAAGACATACTAAGATTGTCTTAGGACTCCAAGAAGTTTCAATGTATGTATGTATTACAGACAAGAAATTACTAGTAAAGCTGTCTTAAAAAGATCAGTACACACCGTATGATGTGTAAAACTAAGCTGGACCCATTACCCAGCTATACTCTCCAGCTAGAGGGTATGCCCCATAAACTTCAAAAGCCTTTAGTGTAGTAACAGGACTTTATAAATAATAATATAACTGTAAATTGACAGTATTAGTGTCAAACAAAAAACTCTTGTCAAGGACCACCATGGAATTAAGACCATGCAGCCTGATATGTACTGATGTCAATAAATTCTCAGTGTATAACAACTTGATGTACCGAAAGTGTCTAAGGAATCTGAATAAGAGATAAAAATTAAATTCTCTCCTCCTGTCCACACACACAACACACCCTACCCCACCCCACATCCCCATAATGCGTGGGGGGGATAACATACCTGTATTTCCTCAAATCACTACATTAGGCTAATATTGTAGTGATATGTGGAATTGTAGGTATGTTAGGACTCTTGTCTTACACACATACCTTATATTTACTTCTAGTTACCTTACCCTGGGAAGGGTAGCAGTTTTATTTCATTGTCTATCCAGAATCCTTGGAGATGTTACTAAGCAGATAGGAGTAAGGTTAAATAGTGTCACATTTTTGCTCTGTAGATATTACGATACATGATCCCTTTCACTTGGGATTTCATGACAAGTTGAATTCCTTTGGGGAACAATTGCAGTGATTAATGTGAATGAAGGTGCATTAGGAGTGTGTGTATTTCTCCTTAAGACTAGTTCTAGGAGCATGGATATGTTGTTTATCCACATTCCCTGGCATGTCCCTTTCCCCTTTAAATCTGGCTGGAAGTCTTCAGGCTAGTTCCTCCCACCGGCCCGGGTGGTAAATACCTCGGCTCCGCCCCATGACGCTAGATCTTCCTTTCCGCTGGAAGATTCAGGTTCCCTCGTGCTACTAGCAATTCGTAGGCCCTGGAGTCGCAAAGTTGGTTTTCACCGCAAATTACTTTGAAACTTGTCAGTGTTCCCGATTCCAATTACAGCGCATCGGACATGGAGGACAAATCGTCCCCTGGTTTTCGCCGGTGTCCCTGCTGCCAGAAAATGTCGTGCAGTGATCCCCACCTCTCGTGTGTCTACTGCCTAGGTGTTGGTCATGACACCATGGCATGTACATTCTGTTTGGCATTCCATCCCAACATTCTGGACGACCGCAAGGCGCACCTAAAATTGGGGAGACTGGAGCTTAGAAACCCGCCGGTGAAATCTAAGGAGGCAAGGTGGGTGGTTTCCACGGCCGTGGGATCCGCCGAGCAGATCAAGCAGATGGCTGCTTTCGAGGAGGAGATGGCTCAGGCTCCGGCCAGTCACAGTTTTTTCATTCCTCTCAACCTTGGCTCCACCTTTCCGGGCTCCTTTAGGGAGTTGTGCCAGTCTCTCCCCACCAGGGGTTAGGCGCCTCGGGCTCGCACTCCTCCTGCCCTCAGAAGAGGGACAAGGATCCCAAGTCTTCTTCCCGAAGACGATGATCCTGGGACTGAGAGAGGTCAGAGTCCCAGGAACACGCGGTCTCTACTTAGGTCGAGATCGCATCCTCGGCCGCCGGCTTCATGGATCTTCCATCCAGCCAAGGCACCGAGACCGAGGAGATGGCCGAACCGGCCGAGATTACGCCTGATCCCATCGAGCCCTTATCGTCGACTCCTGTCGACAGTTCCTTAGAAAGGACCCCGTTCTTTCTTTTCATGACGAGGAGACTGTACCTTCATGTAACCTCATCGAGGAAACCATTCCGGAGCCTCTGTTTTCACCGACTCCGACGTCCCCTGTTCGACCCAACCGACCCACGTCGGTCTCGATCGAGGACCAGGACCCCTTCAGTCAAAAAACCGAAGAAAGGTCACAAACACTCCAGAAAGAGGCGTCGCCATCAATCCTTATCCTCCTCAGACGAGGGGAGACTTCGACAGAAACTCCATCGACATTATGAGAATCTCATGTGGCAACAGCTGATTCTGACTGGTCAAAAGCCGGCTCCACTGGCAGCACCGGCCATTACTTGGTTCCTGCCTCCCGGAAAGGTGCCGGCACGTATTCCGGCTCGGCCTATCGTGGTCTCCCCACCGATTTTGGTGGAGCCACCGCCTAAGCAGCCTCAGGGAGGGGCTCCCTCGAAAGAGGATCAGAGACACCGGACTGCCCCGTCGTCTGTCCATCACTGTTGTCCCCGATCACCCTCGGTGCATCGAGGGAGACATAGGTGGGAGGACGTTATATCCAGACTCTTCGGACTCGGATGCCACTGGTTTGTACTCACATCTGGGGGATGACGAGTCATCAGTGGCAGGTTTGGAGGAAGGTCCTTCCTCTTTCCAGGGCATCCTCCACCTGATTTCCGAATCTACCGGAATGCCCCTGGAGCTTATCCAAAAGAAGGCGGAATACCCCCTTATGGATATCCTCAAAAGGGGGATACCCGGATGGAGGCCTTTCCAGTGGCGGAAGCCATTGTTGGCCCAGCCCTTGAGCTCTGGCAGCGTCCTGCCTAGCTCCATCTGCCCACATGGCCCGCAAGTATACGGTACTCATGGGGTCCCTGGCATGGTTCACAGAGCATCCCTCAACCGAAAGCCTTGTGACTGCTTCTGTGTTCAGACGCAGTGGTAGTTCAGCTGACACTGACCGCCCCCCGGACAAGGAGTCCAAAAATATAGACCATTCTGCCCAGAAGGTCTATGCGGCTTCTTCCTTAGACCTTCATCATGCCAGTTCGGCTGTTATCATGGCACACTTCTCTCATGCCCTCTTAGGGTCATTAGATGAAGTCCTCCCTCATCTCCCAGCAGACATGCAGACCACTGTAAAGCAAGTCCATGATCAGGGCCATGCTGTTGCAAAACAGCAGCTCCAGACAGCCCTAGACATTGGAGATTCCTGTGCCCGCTCCTTAGCAGCCACAGTGGCCACTCGCCACAGCGCCTAGCTGAGGTTATCCTCCTTTCCAGTGGATATTCGGCACAAGTTAGCTGACGTGCCCCTCCTAGGCACCGACCTCTTCGGTCCAGGAGTGGCTGATCACCTCCAGCACAGAGAGCAGTCCAGTGCCACCTTGGATGCTACTTCTTGGAAGGGTTCTTCGGGCAAGAACCAGCAGAAGCGCAAGAAGAAGCCTTTTCAGCACTCTTCCCCTGCAGGTAGGCAGCCCTCCTTTCAAGGAGATCAGCAGCAACAGCAGTAGCAGCAGGCTCAAACTTGGCGCCCCAGGCCCAAGCAGGGTCCCCAACAGCCCCATAAAGGAGGCCAAGGTGCTGGTTCAGGCACCTCCTCCTCCAAGCCTACTCGGTGATGGGTTGGGGGTTGCCACCCCCTACACCCGTCACACCAGCTCTGGGTCCTCCCGTGGGGGGTCAGCTCCACCACTTTCTTTCCGCCTGATCCGGTGTCACTTCGGACAAGTGGGTTCTGGAAGTGGTTGGGCAGGGATTGCCTCTGGAATTCGAGCAGTACCCTCCCAGTCGAGCCCGGGCCCCTTGGGAGGAAAGGATGCCAGCTCGTATTCAGTCGGCCCTTTGAGACGACATCGCTCAGCTCCTCCGCAAGGAGGCGGTAGCTGCAGTGCCGGAACCTCCTACAGACCCAGGCTTCGTGTCCAGATATTTCCTGTTGCCCAAGCAGACAAGGGGTTGGCGCCCCATCCTAGATCTCCACGACCTGAATCAATTTCTCAGGTCTCTCACCTTCCGGATGGTAATTCTGAACCAGATCATGCCATCTCTGTAAAGAAACATGTGGTTCTGTTCACTGGATCTACAGGATGTGTTCTTTCACATCCCAATCCGTCCGTCCCACCAGTGGTTCCTCCACTTCAGGGTCAAGGGGACCCTATACGAGTTCCGAGCCATGCCGTTCGGCCTGTCATCGGCCCCTCAGGTCTTCACCAAGTGCATGGCAGTGGTGGCGGCCCATCTTCAGTGTCGAGGAGTTCGTATATACCCTTATCTCGATGACTGGCTTCTGGCAGTTTCCTCCCTTCAGGAGGTGGAGAGGTCAAGGGATCCGGCCCTTCTAACCTGCTCCCAGCTCGGTTTCTTGATCAGCGAGGCCAAGTCGGAATTCATGTCCTCTCAGGTGATGAGCTTCATCGGGGCAGAGCTCGACTCTCGTCAAGCCAGAGCTTGGCTCCTGGCGGACAGGGCAGAGGTTCTTTCCTCCTTTGCCCGATCATTTCTGGTTGGGCACTTGTGCCCTGCCCAGGACTTTCTGCGCCTTCTGGGTTACATGGCGGCATGCACCTCAGTGGTCTGTTGGGCCAGGTGGCACATGCACTCCCTCCAATGGACTCAGCATCATGGTCATTTCGACCAGCTGATCACTGTAACCCAGAAGATGTGGGACGCTCTCCTATGGTGGACCGCCTCAGAACGGTTGCAGAAAGGGATCCCGTTTGTCCGCCCAGAGCAGACGGTTGTCCTGACAACCGATGCCTCTCTCATGGGCTGGGGAGCCCACATGGGGGACAACAGGGCCCACGGGTTCTGGACCCCCGAGGTGTCCAGATGCCACATCAACCTGTTGGAGCTCAGAGCAGTCAGACTGGCACTGTCAGCTTTCACTCCTCACCTCCGGGGTCAAGTGGTTCAAGTCCAGATGGACAATACCACGACCATGTACTACCTCAACAAACAGGACGGCATATACTCCCAACTGCTGTGCAAGGAGGCGCTCCATATCTGGACCTTCATAAGTCGGTTGGAGGTGGATCTCCTAGCCATCCATGTGGCAGGCGTCTCAAACCAACTGGCGGATGCTCTCAGCCGCATAGGCCAGACATCCCACGAGTAGTCACTTCATCCAGAGGTAGCTTACAGTCTCTTCTCCCATTGGGACAAACCGTTGGTGGACCTGTTTGCCTCCAGGGAAAACACCAAGCTAAACCTGTACCATGCCCGCCCCCCTCAGCAGGGCTCGCTGCAGGGGGATGCCTTCTCGAGGCCATGGACCCCAGGCCTCCTCTATGCCTTCCCTCCATTTCCCTTGATCCACAAGGTGTTACTCAAGGTGAGGAGGGACAAGGCGAAGGTGATCCTGGTAGCCCCAGATTGGCTGCACCAGTTCTGGTACCCAGATCTCCTCAGCCTCAGCTGCAGGCCCAAGGAGTGGCTTTGTATACGCCTGGACCTGATATCGTTTAATCAGGGGAAGGTGTTCCATCTGGACCTTCTATCCCTGCACTTCACAGCCTGGTACCTGAGTGGCTAGCGTTCCAAGCTCTGGGTCTTTCTGAGGATGTCTGCACCATTGTGGAGGCATCTCGTAAGGAATCGACCAGGAAATGTTATGCCTTTAAATGGAAATGGTTTTCCATTTGGTGTCAGGGTAACAGTCTGGACCCCTTATCCTGCTCTGTGGCTAACATTCTAGACTACCTTTGGTCTCTCTCTAAAGGGGATCTGCGGTCGTCAACCCTTAGGGTGCACCTGGCAGCCATTTCTGCTTACTGGGCATAGGCTGGTCAGCTGACTTTGGCTCAGGAGACAGTGGTCGGGTACTTCTTCAAAGGCCTGGATCACATATCCCCTCCGGTGCGTGAATCTCCACCTCAGTGGGTTCTCTTGCTGGTTTTGGCAAAGCTCATGGGCAAGCCATTTGAACCCATGCACAAGTGTGAGCTCTCACACTTGTCATGGAAGACTGCCTTCCTGGTGGCTATCACGTCAGCCAGAAGGACGGGGAGCTCCAGGCGCTTTTGGTGGATTCCCCTCATCTGGTCTTTCACAGGGATGAAGTTGTCCTGCGCCCCCACCCGAAATTCCTTCTGAAGGTGGTGTCAGAATTTCACCTTAACCAGGTGTTGATTCTGCCGGTATACTACCCTAACTACACCTCGGACGCCGAGTACAGGCTCCATACTCTGGACCTCAGACGTGCTCTCTCCTATTATAAGGAGAGGACGGCGGAAATTCGGGGAGAGGTTCGCCAGCTGTTTGTCACCTACGCTGAATCCGCTTCTGGCAGACCTACAGCCAAACTGACCATTGCAAGGTGGATTACATCATGCATAGATCTGTGCTATGAGTTGGCGGTTAAGGAGCCTCCCAGAGGGATAAGAGCTCATTTTACCCGCCATACTGCTGCATTGGTGGCTGCTTCCAGGGACATCCCTATACAGGAAATCTGTCGGGCTGCTACCTGGAAGTCAGCAAACACCTTCATTACCCACTACCACATCGACCTTGAGTCTTGCCGGGATACTGGTTTTGGGGCCTTGGTTCTCCAGTCTCTATTTCCCAAATAGGGGGTGTGCGCCTTGCCTCCCTCCTCCCAGAGAACTGCTTGGAGTCTGCCAGAGAGTGTGGATGAACAACATATCCTCGCTCCTAGAAGAACAGGTTACTCACCTGTAACAATAGTTCTAGGAGTGGTATATGTTGTTCATCCCACTACCGACCTCCCGGCTTTAGGCGCACAACCTTGCTTCCAGCGGGCTAAGATTCTAGGCCATGGGGCGGTTGAG
The DNA here is from genome assembly GCA_016271365.2 of Neoceratodus forsteri. NCBI lineage: Eukaryota > Metazoa > Chordata > Ceratodontiformes > Ceratodontidae > Neoceratodus > Neoceratodus forsteri. Next base: position 165,604,136 of record CM057458.1, on the reverse strand, counting down.
GTATTACCACTTGAGTGGGTGGGTGGAGGAGCTAGCTTGAAGACTTCTGGACAGATTTAAAGGGGAAAGGGACATGCCAGAGTGTGTGGATGAACAACATATACCACTCCTAGAACTACTGTTACAGGTGAGTAACCTGTTCTTATCCCCCCCCCACCCACGCATTACAGGAATGTGGGGAGGGGTAGTGTGTGTTGTGTGTGTGGAGTGGAGGAGAGAATTTAATTTATATCTCTTATTCAGATTCCTTAGACACTTTTGGTACATCAAGTTGTTATACATTGCTGAATGCTTCAACTCCCACTTCGCCACCTGTGTCGCTTCTCTGCTAAACATCCTCCCAAGCCCCTCCCCTGCTTGCCCCCTTTTAAGCCCCTTACACTGACACACGCCCCACTGCTCTTACTCCCGCCCTGTCACACCCACATCCTGTCCCCTTCACCCACTGCTCCTCTGCTCCGTCCCCCTCCTCCGAACCCCTTGCAACTCCCTCCCTGTTCTCCTTCTCTCCTCTCCTGTCTTTCCCGACACTACCCTTCAAGTTCTCCTGGCACTCAAGCCTACCAAAGGCTCCTCACCTGATGGCCTTGACCCTAGGCTTCTCTACCTCTCTGCTCCTGCCATAGCCTTCCCACTCTCCCTGTTACTGAACCTCTCCTTCGAGACTGCCACTGTGCCCTCCGTTTGAAAACATGCTGTTGTCCTCCCCCTCCTGAAAGGTGGTGACCCCTCCTCTCCTGGGAACTATTGTCCTCTCTACTGCCAACGTTAGGTAAATTACAAGAACACATAGCCCTCAATCAACTCTCCTTGTTTCTATCTGACTCCACTTTTTTCATCCCCTTCCAGTCTGGCTATAGGAAATCCCACTCTATCACCACCTCTCTCCTAAGTTTAACTGACACCACCTCCTCAGGCTTTGACAAAGGGCACATTACTTCAGCTATCTTTGTAGACATGGCCAAAGCCTTTGATACTGTCTCTCACCCCCTCCCCTTCCTCCTCCACAGCCTTTCAGCTGCTGGACTATCCCCTTCTGCTACAGGATGGTTCAGTGCCTACCTGTCCAGCAGGTCGCAATAAGTAAGAATTGTTGATGCTATCTCTACCCACTGCCTATAACCACTGGAGACCCCCAAGGCTCAGGGCTTTGCCCCGTTCTGTTCTCCATCTTTTTAAATGACCTCCCCCTGGTTTGCACCGCATCCAGCATCCACATGTATGCGGATGATACAGTATTGTTTACCTCTGGCAATACTGTTGCTGATGTCACTACCAGATTTCAGTCTGACTTCACCGAAGTCCAACTCTGGTTTAGTTCTCATCAACTCTTTCTAAATGCCAAGAAGACAGTCTCCATGTCCTTTGGCACAAGGCAGAGACTCGCTAGGCTAAGTCACCTCCCCACCTTTCACACCCTTGATGGGACTGCTCTTGAGGACTCCTCCTCTTTCAGGTATCTTGGCATCTGGCTGGACAGACACCTTGACTTCTGTACATATTGATACCGTTCTGAAAAAGCTAAGGCCTAAGCTTGAGGCCCTTTACAGAAACCACAGCTGCATCCCGCTCACCACCAGGGGTGAGCTGGTACAGAAGATGATCATGCCCATTTTCGATTACTGCAACATACAGTAGTCTATGCTGCTGCCCTGCAGTCCCACCTATCCAGACTGGACTTTCTCTTCAATTCCTTCTGTCGTTTTACTCTTGATGCCCCTCTCTGCATCGATCATTGTGACCTCTGCCGCTCTCTCAGCCTCATTCCCCTACACTCCCAGTGTGCGCAACATGGTGCTAAGTTCATCTCTAAATTCTGGCTTGGATCTCTCCCCTTATATATATCTCCTCCTTTCTTGGCACCCCTACCCACTCCCTGTATTCCCTGAGATACCAGGCTGATACTCGTACCCTCTCAGTCCCCTGCAGAACCACTTCCTCTGGCCAAAAAGCCTTCTATCACTTGCCTAAAATGTGGAATGCACTCCCTCCACAAATCCGCCACTCCTCCTCCCTATACTCCCTTACCTCTGCTCTGCACAATTACCTTTCACCTACCTGCACCTGCTTCTGATCCCCTCCTTGCATACCAGTCTCCCTCTCACTTTTTCTCTCCCCCTACCCTACCTGCACTTAAACTACCCCTTTAGACTAGCTCTTAAAAAGGGTGACTGGATCCTATGTGTTCACCCTGCTGCATCTGCATCACCAGTGTTCTACCTGAAATGTATGCGTTGTCAACCTTGCATCCTATGCTTGGTCTCTGTACTGATACTATATGCATGCTGCTCCTATGAACTGCCAGCACAGTAACTGTTGCATCAGCCTATATTGTACTCATTTGCCGCAAACCTGTTTTGTAACTGTACGTATGTATTCACCATCTGTTATGTATGTATCTGAACTCGTACTCTGTGCATCCCTCTCCCCCTTCCCCCAGGACGTACCGTGAGATGAGCATTAAGTTGCTCAGTGTATGTTTCCTGGTGAAACAATTCAATAAATAAATAATATACTGAGAATTTATTGACGGTATATATCAGGCTGCATGGTCTTAATTCCTTGGTGGTCCTTGCCAAGAGTTTTTTGTTTGACACTAATACTGTCAATTTATAATTATATTATCATTTTTAAAGTCCTGTTACTACACTAGAGGCTTTTGAAGTTTATGGGGCATACTATCTAGCTGGAGAGTATAGCTGGGTAATGGGTCCAGCTTAGTTTTACACATCATTCAGTGTGTACTGATCTTTTTAAGACAGCTTTACTGGTAGTTTCTTGTCTGTAATACATACATTGAAACTTCTTGGAGTCCTAAGACTATCTTAGTATGTCTTTAATCCGGGTGGGGGTTGTTTTTCAGTAATTGCATTCTTATACACATTGTGACACTCATAGCTTGATTTATGAGCCATCTGCCTAAGTAATGTTATCTCATGTCAGTTGAATTTATATGCAGTGGAATTCTTTGTACTTGCTTTGCACCAAGCACCTTTGACCCTGGGACCCTCCCAGCTTAAGGTAAAATGGTACTGTGTAGCTTCTCTGACATCATCTTCTGTTTTTTTAAATGAGTAGTTTAAAACAGTGGGGGTTTTTCCTGTTTTTTTCTGCATGATCTAGTTGTTAAAAGTATTGTTTTTTCTAAATAACTCATTGTTCTGATGAAGGACTTGTTGGTCTGAAAGCTAGAGCACTCTGTTCTTGTTGTTACCTTTTAATGGACCAACATAGATGTATCAAATCATTTGCTTCTGGACCTGTTCTTACTAGTTAGGAGAGCCCCACGTTTCTGACATTTAAAGGGTTGCTCAGAGGCCATTTTCCTCTAGGAATGGTGGCTGTACCTGTAGTGACTGCAGCCTGCGTGATGGCTAATGCCATTTTTTATGCCTTTTCTTCTACACTTTTAAGTGATATGTGAGCTCTGTAGGTTAAGTGTAACATTTTGCAAATTACAATGGAGTTTACTATGTGAGAGATTACCATGAGAAAATACAATTCATATTGTGCGTCACTTAGTTTGAGTAAAGTCCTCATATGTTGTACCTTGTTCAGGGGAACCAACACTTCAACATAGATGCGAAATAGTCAATCATAAGACCACTTGCAGTCAATGCAAAAAGTACTAGCGTCATTAAAGCTTTAAATTTAAATGGTAGTTCGTAACCGACTTTATCACAGATCCTGAGATCGTGTCCGTTGTATAGCCCAGGGTGATATATAGGTTTTCAGAAGCTCCGCTGAGCTTTCTTTGTAACCCGCCTCCTCTGTATCTAAATCATAATAGGTGGTCAAAATCCATTACGCAGGAGAATTATAGTAAATGCAGCTTCACTTCTCTCCTTTCCCAGGGTTATTGTAGAGGCTGCAGGGCTGGGATACCAAACCTAGGTTCAGCAGCTGAGGGGGGTATCAGGGCTGCCTGAAATCCTGCGTCAGCCTCCCATGCCCCCCTCTGCATGCGGATCACAGTGCCAGTCTGCAGATCTGCTTCCTAGATTCAGTGATCCGGGGGGGTTGGTAATTTATGGCGCTGTTGCGGCATTTGTTGAATTGCCATATTAGATGCCATGCAGTCCATTAACCTTCCATAACTGCATAGCAATCACATTCCAAAACAGGGAGCACTGTGCATGCAACCAACATTTTAACAATTGATTGAACATTTGTTCTAAACCAAAGGGCTTTCGACTATACTGTACGACTTTAACTTTTACCATCCATTACCACAGTATAATGGTACAAGACTAATCTAAGCAGTAAAACATGTAGAACTACTAATTTAAGACATGTACTCCTTAGTAAGACTGAGGTAAACCATATTGGAACCATTTGAATTGTTTACCAGGGGAGACAGTGAGCATAGAAGTTAGTGGTGTAGGTAAAATATATTTGGAAAAAAACATTGTAATGTTCCAGAGTTTGTCTGTCTCCACACTCAGTCCTCACCGGGTGACTCATTCTCTTCCTTGGTGGACCGCTGTCTGTTCTCCAGCTGCTGAATGCACTTTCCGGCTCCCTTAGGATTTGTAAACACATAGTTCTTGAACCTGATGGTGAAGTAGAGTTTACCCAGAAAGAGCAGGGTGAAAAAAATGTCCAGGTCTTTTAGTTGTCATTTTACCCCATCAGAGGCCTTGCACCTAGCCCTCATGGTGTATGCAAGGCCTGGAAAAAGTATGATCATTAAACCGTCATCAATAATAACCCCTTCCCTCTGCATGGCCCTCAGAATGGTGTCCCTTTCTGTGGATGAAGTGGTGGTGAAAAGCAAAATGCGTGGGCCCTCCTGAGCATCTCTGGCCTGCCTCGGATTGATTCAGTATGCTTTGAAATTCAGATCAACACCTTTGAGCCAATGGCTCTTTTACAAAGGTTCCACTTCGAAAAACATTGGACAAGGTTTAACAAAGGTTATATAGCATAAGAAATAGGCTAGACAATAATAGCTAGGTTTGCTACAAAGAGAGACGGTAACTTTAAAAAGTGCAGAGTTCAGCACTTGGAGACTTCAGTGTTAACTGTGTCTCCCTCTCAGGTGCCTCACTTAAGGATGCCATCGCTGCAATGGACTTCTCCCAAGTAGTCTCCACCCCCACCAGGCTTAACCCTAAAACTGGCACCTCAACCCTGCTTGACCTGATACTATTTAACCGCCCTTCCAGAATCTCAAGCATAACAGTGCTTCCCAATGCCATGAGTGACCATTCCCCTGTGACCTGTACCTGGTCCTGTAAAAATTCCAACCCCCCCCCCCCAAGGCATGCTCCAGCGCCTGAAACTGCACCTCAACTCGCTAGACTTGGTCACCCATCCTTAACGCCCCTGATGTCAGCTTGGCGCATGACCACTTTATCTCCACTTTCTCCACCGCCTGCGATAAATTTGCCCCTCTTGTGAAATGTGTCATCAAGGGTCACTCCACCCCTGGATTACCCAGACCCTCCTGGACCTAATGCGCCTTCGTGACTCACTGTGGCAACGTGCCCTCGACTCAGGCAAACCTTGCCTATCGGGCCATGAGAAACAAATGCACTTGGGAGACTCTTAAAGCAAAGGCCGAGCACTACAAGTCCTCCCTCACCTCTACCTGGGGTTTGGGCAGAAAGTTCTGGGACAACCTGAAAGAACTAAATGGCAAACCCATGTCATTCCCCCCACCCCCAGTTGTTAACGGCACTGCTGTCTCAGACCCCAAACACATAACTGAAAACCTAAATACCTCCTTCTCCGACCTCAGTGGGATACTCCCTTCTCACTTCTTCGATCCTCCCCCACCCCACACCACCCCGTCTTTTCGCTTCCAGGTGGTCTGTCCTTCTGAAGCCAGGCCCTACCTGCTAAAGGCATTTGGGCATGCCGTTACAGCGATGATTCCCTTGACCTCAAGCTTCTACGCTTCACTCTCGACACCGTCCTCTCCCCCCTCACCTCTATCATCAACAACTCCCTCTGCCTAGGGACCTTCCCCTCCATTTGGAAGGCTGCTGTCGTCACACCAATACACAAGGGTGGGGATCTCTCCAATGCAGGTAACTACTGGCAGATCTCTCTCCTCCCCCTGCTCTCTAAAGCCCAGGAAAGAATAATTTCTGACCAATTGACTGAACATCTCACTAAATACAACTTGCTCTGCAAGCAGCAGCATGGTTTTCGCCAGGGCCACAGCACCACCTCTGCGTTGCTGGAGTTCGCTACCCCCCTGTACTCGACAAAGGCCATCTTGCGGGGGCAGTCTTTGTGGACTTGTTGAAGGCATTCGACACAGTCAACCATTCCCTCCTCCTATCTGCACTAACCAACACTGGTCTCTCCCCTGAAGCCACTAGATGGTTCACCAACTACCTCTCGGGTAGAACTCGTAAAGATAGGCACTGCTCTCTCCTTATCCCTCTATGTCAGGTCAGGGGTCCCACAGGGTTCAAACCTCGGGCCCCTCCTCTTCAGCATATTCCTCAACACCCTCCCCATGGCTTGCTGTGGGCATTTGGTTCTCTATGCAGACGATGCCATACTGTTCACTTCCCACTCAGACACCCAACAACTCCAACTCCATCTACAAAAAGCCTTCTCTGAAGCGGAGTCCTGGTTCACAGAACACAGACTCGTCCTAAACTACCAAAAAAAAAAAAAAGTGATGCTTTTTGCTAACCCCCAGCATCGACATATGGACCACACCCTCAGCATCCTCAACTCCAAGTCTCACCCTCTCGACCAGGCTATGTCCTTCAGGTACCTTGGAATTCACTTGGACCCTGCTCTTAATTTCCACACGCACATACATCACCTCTGCACTGCTGTAAATACCAGGATCGGCTTACTACACCTGGTCAAACACTGCCTCACCCTCGAAGCCCTCCGTCTTGCTGTCTCCTCCTCCATCCTTGCCCTCATTGACTATGGGATCCTAATCTGTGGTGCGGCTGATGCCACATCCCTCCAGAAAGTTAGAGTAACCCTCAACAAGACCTGCCGCCTTATGCTAAGCTGTGACCGCTACACTCACACATGCTCCCTCTACCAGCAGTCCAGCTGGCTCAACTTCGACAACAGATTCAAATACTACACCTGCCTCATGGTTAAAAAAATAGTCACTGGGCTATCTCCCCTCCCACCAAGTCTCGCTCCCCTCCTGATGCCTGCTCCCCAAACAAAAATCACCCGCAACTCTGTTAAATCCCCATTTCTCATCCCTAGCCTGCGAACCTTTGCTTACCGAGCCTCGCTCCGGATGAACGCCACCCCTCACCCCATTACGTCCATGCCCAAACTCTGCCTTTTCAAAACCCTCCTCAAAGGCCACCTCCAGACCATCAAGGACTGGAACTGTCCTTAACCCCCTTGACAATGGACTCTCCTCCTGCTCCCTCTCCCTAGCTGCAGCTGTATTTTACTAACTAGGAGCAACCCTTGTTCTCAAAGTTACTGTTGCACTTGACACTGTCAGATCTATGCCCTGGCTATGACTTACCCTTGTTCCAGTGCTTATCTACTGCAGAACTGTACTCTATATACTGTAAAACATTTGTATCCAAACTGTATATGTTGACTTAACTGTTGTACTTGACTCTGTCAGGCCTGTATCCTGACTGCAATTGTCTCTTGTTCCAATGGTAATCTACTGTAAAATATTATGTACCCAAACTGTATGTGTTGACCTAACTGTTGTATACTTGTGTACTGACGTGGTGCCTTTGGAAATGAGTCTCTGACTCAAAGGTTGTAAACCCGAAATGTTCAATAAATAAATAAATCACAATTACACGGAAAAATTATAATGCAGCTGAAATAAGCTGTCATAGGGTAACTTTAAAAGTGTACAGTTCTCAATCACAATTAACCAGAGAAATTATAATGCAGTTGAATTAAGCCTTGTCATTGGGGGTAGAGTGAGCACTGAGCACAGTAAAGTAAGTGCAGACCATTTGGTCTGTGATCCAGCACTGGTTAAAAGCCTGTGGATCTCAGCCTTCCATTTCTTCTGGTAACCCCACAGTGCGCACGTTAGCAGAGCGTCACATGTTCTTCAATTGTTCAGGCCACTTCCTCCTGTTCTTTCACCACTGTCATGGCTGCTGTGAGAGCTTTCCCCGCAGCAGTGTTGCTGTCCTTCACCGAGTCTGCCATGGCTTACACCCTATGCTTCATGGTCGTTAACCTTTCATTAATGGTGTCCAACTTTTTGTCTGTTTCTGGGACCGATTTGGTAAGCAAGTCCATTGAATTCTTGTTGAGAGTTGTTGTGCCAGGTGGGGTTTCCTGTTGCAGGGCCTGTTCTCCATTGTGTTGTTTTGAGTTTCCCCTCAGTGCAAAGAAATCTTGTTTTATTCCCTTTGGTCGACCCATTCTCAACAAAAAAAAAAAATCCACGTATTCCGTCCAAGAAGATCATTCGAATAAAGCAAGTTATAGGATAGTTGCCAAGCCTGAAATTACAAAATAAACAAACTGAGAAGCTCAGATACAGGAGCTCACCAAAAACGCTGCTACCAGCGGACTGCTAGCTCCTCCCCCATCCCACCACAATTGAATGCATTTTAGTGTCCTGTATTGACTGTATGGAATTGTTAGTACCATCATTATGTTGCCTGGAATGTCAGTACTTTTCTGCTGTATGTACCTTGTAAAAATGTTTTTCTTTCTATTGAATGTAACTAATCCCGGGTTGCTCCTTGAAAAGGGATGCATGTTTCCGTGAACCTACCGGGTTAACAAAATAAATAAAAACATAGTTGAGGTTTATTGTTACTGTACTGAGATCAGGAGATGGGGGTACAGTTAACTTATAACAACTCATTTTATGGAGAACAGGCAGCTTAGACTATCGTTGATTATCATTATGTCGTGTTGCCTTTTTTTTTATTGTATGCGCCATCTTTCATGGCCTGGGTCATACCTGAAAACGTGTACTTCACCCGGTTAACTAACTAACAAATAAATATATGAAGTTTTTCCCTTTTTCTGTTCCACAGTTTAGCAGTGTTGGCAGGTGATATTACAAGTATTCAAACTGACTTTAATTTGGGTTTCCCCCACTGGTATCCAACAGGGCAGATCCCATGAGGATTGACTTAGGGCACTGAACATGTATTTGCTGGAGACTAGATGGGAGAGGGGTGATATGATAGACCTTCAGGTTCCTGAAAGGAATAAACAGGGTGAACTGTAAGAAACTATTCAACCTGAACAGTGAGTCGAAAAGATGGGCACATGAGTTAAAGCTGTTTGGGGGGGGGGGGGCCAAGAGGGACATGATAAAGTTTTATTTTACAGGAAGAGTGGTTGAGCTATGTATCGGACTGCTGGCAGAGGTGGTAGGTGGTAGTCAAGCAAGGCTGAGGCAGACTGAAAGGCTTAATAAGTATCCTGGGGTGAGGAGGCTAAAACACCCCATCTAGATAGCAGGTCTCTGAGTAGGATAAAGCATAACTGGGCAAATTTTGGACCAGTGGTCTTTTTCTACCACCATTGTCTATTTCTGAGTATCAAAACATGATGTTAGATTAAATATTCACTATCATACTCTAATATGTGCCTTGCTGTGATACATGATCATCCTGTTTCTTGTGTCACTAAAACCGTATGGACTTGTTTTTATTGTAAAGCAATCAAACTGAAATTTAAAAAAAATGGAATTTGTGCAAATCACATACAGACTTCATGGCCCACCTCACTAATCCCTTATTGCCATCACAAACATGGCTGCCGCCTTTACTCACCGAAAACTTCCTACAAAGCCCTAAAATGTAAAACTCCCTGAAATTGTAAAAATAAGCAAACATGCTTTCCTTTGTGATCCCTTCCCTACACACACAAACACACTTTAAAAAGGAAGTACTATTTATAGTTTTAATTCCTGGTGTTTCTTTGGTGACCATGGAAAAATTCCCCCTCCTAGCCTTACCAGCTTGATAGGGCAATCTCTGCTGCTTACCCTACCACAGATAAAATTGAGACCTTGGCTCCATGAGGCCTTCTTTTGTGTGTGAGGGGTGAACAGTCCAGAGATTTTTTTTTTCTTGGGCAAGGTAGTTTTCTGCTTCGGTCATGGACTCTCTCTGGTTTCCTCCAACTACGTGTACTCTATTGGGTTTGGAGTATTCTACCTCCTGGGCTGGATGGCACCAATCCCACTAGGCATCTCTCAGACCTTTGTCTTTTATTTCTCACAAGTTAGTGGACAGAGGTTCATTGCATCTGCTTCCTGCATGATCAGCCATTGATTCTGGAGCTGTCTAGGGTCATTAGAGGAGTCCTTTCTTATTTTTTCTTACGAGCTGCTAGCAACTGCATAAACATTTACTGTGTTCTGCACATCTGTGGAGATCCGAATGTGGTGATGTCAGTGCATTGAAAGTCTCCATTCTGGACCTTTGCTTCTCGCTTTATGGGAATTTTCTCATTACCACTTCATATCTTTGACCCCCTGGCTGTTCAGCCTGTCTGGAAACTGAATTCTCTCCTCCTCCCCTTCATAAAAAGACAAACCTGACTTCTGCCCGTGGTCTTTGTCACTCAGTCGAAGAATCCAGTCAGGTTCATCTGGCATAACTTCTCAGTGGTAGATCTTTGCGGATTGGAGTTCTGAAGACTGTTGTTCTCCAGGAATCCTACTGTCCTCACCTTTATAATAGACTGTAATAGTTTTCCTGCTGTAGATGTAAAACTGATTGGTCTATGGTTACCTAACTAATCTAAGACCCCAGTTTCGTGAAGGGGACCACATTTGCAGTCCTCCAATCCTCCGGAACTTCCCCCGTCTCTGTAGATCAGTTGAAGAGATCCCCTAGCAGTCTGATGAGATCTGCCCCATCTCCTTTAACATCCGTGGATGCATCCCATCCGTTTGTGTACAAGTCATGTCCTTATCCTCTCCTGTGACATCATTTTAGCAGCCACAAGGTGTGATGCCACAGGAAAGGATATGATGTCACTTACTAACAAGCAGCGAAAGCAGATGAAGACCAGGTGCCTCTTTCTGTTTTTATGAACATTTTATAAGTAATAAAGTGTGAGAGGAGGCTAAATATGTGACATACAGTATAAGCTAAACAGTGTGTAAATATTGTATTTTGTAAGAAGTGGCCCTGTGCTGTCGGAAACTCTTTAATTGGAGATTTGCTTGATCCTTGTGTTTCATGTTTTGCAGTTAACTACTGCTGTTTCTTTATCTCTGCACAGATATTTCTCTTCAGTGGGTCTAGTGCGTTTAACTGCTGTACATTCCTGTCGAGTGTGCATGCAGTGGCTGGAACACAGGACGGGGATATCTATTGCCTGGACCTAAGAAATACAAGGTAGGTTGAAGTGTTCCACACATGCAAAAAAGTGACAGTATAATACAGTATACTGCAAACCGGAATAGCTCCATAATGCAAGGAAGAATATATCCACAGATCGCCTTTTTCCTCTTGCCCACTCAGCTGCATCACTTCACTAGCATCATTCAACTCGCACTTCTCTGTAGCTGCTTTCACTTCCATTTTTGCCTCTTCATAGTTACATTCGAAGATTCTGCTGGTCTGCCCTTGTTTAGTGTTTTAAAAGTAGTGCAGAAATGCTGCAAATTAGAAATAATAAATATGGAGTAAAGTGCATAATGGTACCTGCATATTTGTATGTTGTATGTCCTAGTTTGGCTTTGAATAAATCATTTTGTTGTCCTTAAATCCCTTGATCTTCCAAGAATCCATCTTTGCTATAGAGTCTAACTACTCTGTCTTCAGGCCAGAGGCACTGGGACCCTGAAGGAGCAAAATTTTTCAGCCAGCGCACCAGCACTGGTTATTGATGTCAGCACATACATGCTGACACATGGTGGCATACGCTTCCCAGTAACTACTGCTGACTACCTAAAGAACCTCAGATCTTACTTCGAGAGGGTTCCTGCAGTAGGTCTTCACATATAGAACTGCGCCCCCTGGCGTCAGGACCGCAAGGCAAACTTGTAGCTAACAGTCGTCGGCGGGGCAGGTGACGCGATGTCAGCATGGCTATAAAAAGGGCGTTCCTGCGCCCACCCACCAGTTCTTTCCCACCATCGCTCAGTTCATTCGACAAACGTGGTAGAACAGCATTCAGTCGCACACCATTTTTAGTGTTTACTTAGCGTTTTTTTTTAAAAGTTCTCGGATATTTCTGTCCATCGCCCGTTATGGTGTATGTTGTCTAGTCAGCCCAGAAAGAAGTGCTCCAAGTGCGGCACGCAGATCCCGCACGGTAACAGTCACTCTCAGTGCATCCTCTGCCTGGGGCCTAGGCACAACTCGGCTGAGTGTACCATCTGCAAGGCTTTAACCAGGCCACGCGTACCTGTTGCAAGAGGACCCTTGAAGCCCATCTGCTAACCCAGAGGCTGGCTTCCATGGAAAAAGAGCTTCAGGAGCCAAGAGAAAGATCATTGTCGCCAGCCCCAGAGAAGAAAAGGAAAAAAGACAAGGAGAGACGCCAGGAGCGGAGCCATTCTTCTCGGGAGAAGACCAGCCAGACAACCGATGCTGACCAGGGTGGGCCCTCCACTTCCGTGAATACTCCACCTGCAGGGCCTTGGTCCGCCCCTGCGAACCGGACACCTTCACCACACACACCCCCGCCAAGGTGAGCAGGCAGTCAGGGGTTGCCTCATTGGAAGTTTCAGTTAAGTCTCCTGCTCAGAGCACCGCCAATAAGTACCCTCAGCTCCATGCAAGACACCCATGGCAAACCTGTCAACTAACAGTACTTCTACTCTGGTAGCCATAACTGTCTAGCAGTCAATCAGCAGCTCCTCCCCAACCAGCGTAGGCGGCTCTGCTGTCCACGTCGGGCTCCTTGTGGCCCCCGACTGCAGGACGAGCACGCTCGCAGGCCTAACTTCATCCCAGCGGGTTCCTTCCCCAGGGATTCACCACTGGTATCCGACCTTTCTGTTCTGTAGGATACCTTTCCTGACCTGTCGGAGGACTTCCCTGACCTCCCCGCCCCTCGCCAGGTTCTGTTCTGCCGCCGGATCCCCTCATCACTGCAGATCCCTCACCGGAACTTCACGGGCAAGATATGGATCTTCCTCTCGCGGGACCTTCGGGCCCTCTGCCTACCCGTCACCAGCCCGCTTCCCAGCGGCCTCGTCGGGCCCCTCGGCTCGCTCCTGTGGTCCCAGTGGGTGATGTTCTGGGAATCCCCATATTACCCAATACCTGCCGCCGGGAGGCCATTGCACTGGGTCACATCCCGCCAATGCCAGATTATCCCACGCCAGGCTACCCAACGTCAGGCTACCCTACACCAGGCTACCAGGGTCAACCTGTTTACTAATACCCTTATTGGTACCAGGCCACCAGCTACCCCAACCCCTTCACGGGGTACCCAGGTTACCTAACCCCACCTCCACAGCCCGATCACAAATCCATCCCTGCATGGTGGAAGGACACGGAAACTCAACTTTTTTCAGAGCTGGGTCAACCTCCGGTCACGGTCAACCCTACTGCAGGGTGCCCCTTCCTAGTCCTGTACCCTCTAGCCAGGTTTCTGACAGGGATTCGGGAGCTCTGCTGTCAAAGGGTCTTAGACCACGGGACCAAGTTCTGGATTCGCCCAACAGACCAGATTCCTCATACTCGGATGAGTACTCGGATATAGGCCAGTCCAAGCCTCACTGTCCGGTCGAGCCTCAGCCAGAGGAGTCCCCAAAGTCTCCCCCTGAGGATCCCTCCTTTGGGCAGCTTCTTAAACCTATACAAAAATCTTTCGGATGGGCCTCCAAGGAGCTGGATCCCCAACGCAAGAGACTTGGAGAGCACCTAGACCCCGGTCAATGTGGATCCCCTTCCCATTCCACCCTGGATGGGACCACATGAGGACCTCACATCCACTATTTGGCAACAGTCTTCTTCCATTCTGGCTGTGTCACGTAAGGTGGACCAAACTTATTTTCCCCCGGAAGGGGTCTCTCATTTGACCGCTCAACCCAAGGCCGACTCCATGGTCATCACAGCTGCCCATGGCAGATTGGCCCAACCCAAACACCTTAGTGCCTCTCTGCCGGATAAGGACTCCAAACAGCTGGACCAGTATGGTAGAAAAATCTACGTCTCGTCCACCTGTACCATCAGGCCCCTGAACTACGTCTCACATATGGTGGCTTTTCAGAAGTTCTCCTTAGCAGACCTGGAGAAAGACCTTCAGGAGATTCCTGATGAACAGCTCAGGAATAAGCTCCTGGAAAAAAGTCAGGATGAATAAGTCATCCTGCCGCCATGCCCTCCATGCCACATACGAGATTTTCAATTCGGTGGCTCAGGGAGCGGCCACTGGGATTTGTCTCGGACGCTTAGCCTGGCTTTGTCTGGAGGGGTTGGCACAAGATGTTCAATCTTCTCTCCTGGACACTCCTTTCAGGGGTTCAGTTCTGTTTGGTGGTGACGCTAAGGACATAATAACTGGGCTGCAGGAGAGTGGCATGTCCCTCCGGGACGTTCGCTTCATGCACTGTTCCAGACAGAAACAATGGCAGCAGCCTTTTTGCCACTAACAGAAGTGGAACAGACAGAACCAGGGCAAATGACAAAATAAACGTCATGCCCCAGTCTTGCTGTATTCTGACAAATGCAGTTATACTGACTGGTTGGACTCCCCCAGAGAACAGAGTTAAACTCTGTGCAAATGCATAGAACGTTGAGCTCGAGCTCAGTTTTCAAACCACTGTCCTCGGTACATTCTAGTAACTGATCAGATTCTTTACTCCGCTCACCAATGAAGACGCCTTGGAGATTTCTCCTCGCTGTCTTCGGTTAAAACTTGGTCTTGTCGGTTTATTCAACTACCGTTTCTTCTTTTTATTTTAAACATTCTCAAACCGTTGTCTTCGGTATTGTGTATGTTCCTAGGTTGGGTAAGTGTTTGGTTTCTGATTGGTTCCGCCGACCATGAGGAGACCGAACTTCATTTTTTCCCTTTCTGTTAAATTGTATTGATTTTGGCAATCCGTTTTAAAGCCCTGACCAAAACAGAGTTTTTCTTTTCGGTTTCTTTTGGCTAGCACCAAACCATCAGCTGGTCAGGACTTTGCTTCTCTCTATTACCCGGCCTAACTACGCCTTCAGGTGTAATTCCTTAAATTCTCTTTTCTTTATCCGGGCCTGATTAAGCCACTGTTGGATATAGTAGCTATTGGCATTTTTGCTTAACCAGCCTAACTAAGCCACTGGGTTAGGCATCCAGATTTTAGGGTTATGTCACAGAAACCCCAGTGTTCCCCATTCACTATTTTAGTGCGTTGGGCCACCACCCAATATTTTTTTTTACCACCGCTCTATATTTTTTACCACCACCCTATATTTTTTTGCCACCACCCTATATTTCTATGCATTACTGATTGATTGATTGTTTTACAAAATCCTCCAAAATTGTCTTTTATTGACATCCTTTACTGCACTACTATGCCGTTTTGATACCAGCACACTATATTTTACTTAAAATCAGCTTATGCACATGTACAATGCATATAGGAGGTCTACAAACATAAGGCACATTTTGACTGGATCACCACTGCCACCGCCCTATATTTTCAGACAGTGGGGAACCCTGGGTCCCACTGGGTTTAAGCACTGTACCGAGTGCGGGGAGCAATTTGCTAAGGCTGATCCGCACTTGGTTTGTCTGTACTGCTCGGGTTTCGACCACTTGCAAACAGACTGCGCTATTTGTCAGAATTTTCCTCAGTCTACTATTGACAGATGGCTTAATAAACTGAGAGAAAGGATGGAAAAGACTTTTGTGAAGGGCGGCTCCAGTTCAACCGAACCTGCGCATCCGGTAGCTGATCCCTCAAGCCAGGGTGAACCGTCGATGGTTAAAAGACAGTTGGAGTCGGTTTCTTAACCTGTACCATCTAAAAAAGCCAAGCGCTCCAGTTCGAAACCGCACAAGCATTCGGTCCCAGTTCCAACCGCAGAGGAAATTACAAAAGCCATACGCATAGTGCAGTCTTTGCAGTCTGGGTTTGGTAAATCGTTGCAGGTACTGTCTGGGCAGCCAACGGATCCAGATACCGGTTCAGTACCCTCAGGACCTATTGATCCTGAGGAGTACTATTACTCTGAATGTGAGTATGAGGAGGAGGAAGGAGAGCCCATAGATCCAGAGGTTTCCCCTGACCATCCCCAATATGAGTCCCCTTCTAGGCCTGTAACTGAGGTCACCTCCCATTTTGCCTTTATGAGGCAGGTGGCTGAGACCCTGCAGCTCTCTGTACAAAAAGCTAGACAGGAAGAGGACTACAGGGAGATGATGGATCTTCCTGTATCCCAGGGACTTTCGATTCCCATCCACAAGTCCCTTAAAAAGCAGACTTTGAAAATCCTCTAGACCCCTAGTTCTGTCCCTCCCATGGGTAAGAAGATGGACAGAAAGTATTTTCTGGCGGGCAGTGGCACTGACTTATAATCCAGCCATTGTAGCCACGTGGGGGTGGTACAGACTGCAGCCTGTGAGAAGGCTGGCATTTCTCTGGCTTCTCACCCCCCTGACAAGGATTCCAGAAAGGTGGATTCCCTTGCCAATAAAACATGCCTGGCATCTTCTTAGGTATTAGGCAAGCCTCCTATATGTCTTATGCCTCCAGGTATCATAAGTCACTTTGGGAAGCTGTGGAACAGTTGGCCAAAAAAGCATCTCCTGAGCTCTCTGCTGATCTCCAGGAGCTGGTTAACAAGGGGGTACAGGCATTGAAGTCCCAGTTTCACATGGCTGTGGACTCCAGTGATGCAGCTTCTAAGGCTATGGCATCTGCTGTAGCCCTTAAGCGTTTCTCCTGGCTCAGATGCACCACTCTGTCCCAGCATACGCAGAATAATGCTATGGACTTTCCCCTTGTACAGAATTCTCTGTTTGGGGAACAGACTGAAGCATATATGAAGAAAATGAATGAGTACAGAGTGGCATGCAGGAGTGCTTCAGCAAAAGAAAAAACTGCCACTCCTCAGAAGCAGCAGGGCAGGGGTAGACCCCACCCCAGGCCTTTCCATCAGGCCCAAGCCTTTCCCTCTTACCAACAACCCAGGGGTTTCTTTAGAGGGAGGGTCAGGAGAGGTGCTGGCAGGACTGCCTCCACCTCCCAGTCTGCTACCCAGCTAAACAGACACCTTGAGGAGTCTGTCCAGGCCACCTACCCTACCCCTGTAGGAGGCAGGCTGATCTACTGTCTCCAGGCCTGGTAATCCATTACTTCAGACAAGTGGGTCCTGGAGATAGTAGGTCAGGGTCTTGCTCTCAGCTTCAAGCTGGTCTCAAAACTGCCAAGCCTACAGAAACAGCCCTGTTGAAGGCAGAGGTTTCCACCCTTCTCCTCTCAAAGGCAGTGGAGCCTGTACCTTTCCAGCACAGGGAGAAAGGGTGGTACTCAAGGTACTTCCTAACACCAAAGAGAAATGGGGAGTGGTGGCCCATTATGGATCTCAGATTCCTCAACAGGCATCTTACAAAGCCAAAGTTCAAAATGTATTTATTTATTTAGCTTTTGTTAACCAGGTAGGTACACTAGACAAGACATTTGCCTATTTTCAGATACGACCCGGGAGAGCACAGGAAATACGACATGGTACAACAAGATACACTTTAGGCAGTAACACAGAGTCAGGGAAAACAGAAGCACATGGAAAAAAAATGACAACCCTGGCTACCATTCTACCTACTCTCAGGCAAGGGGACTGGTTAGCATACCTGGATTTAAAGGATGCTTATTTCCACATCCCCATCAGACAGTCTTGCAGAAAATAATCTCGGGTTTCGACTGCCTTCAGGCCACTAACAATTCAGGGCCATGCCCTTTGGACTGACCTCTGCCCCAAGGGTATTCACGAAGTGTCTGGCAGTGGTAGTGCCATACTTCAGAAAACAAGGGGTTTCCGTTTACCCTTATCTGGACGACTGCCTGCTAGTGGGTCAGTCCCCTCAGCAGGTCATAGAAGCACGAAATCTCACTCCAGACAGTCTTCAGTCCCTAGGGTTCCTGGTGAATCTAAAAAAAAAGTCTGTTTTGACCCCTGTACAAGTCTTAGACTTCATAGGGGCAGAGCTGAATACCATTCAGGCAAGGGCCTTTTGGCCCCCTGCAAGGGCACAGACTCTCATCGACCTGGCAAAATCCTTCCACCTTCAAGTTTCTTGACCAGCAAGGTATTTTCTACAGCTTCTACGTCACATGGCCTCCACCACAGCTGTGGTCCTGGGGGCCAGGTTCCAAATGAGGGATATTCAGTTCCACTTGTGATCCTTCTGGTCTCAGAAAAAGGATCCTTTGTCCAAGCTGATTCCAGTTTCTCCACCCTCCTGTTAGCTCTTCAGTGGTGGCAGGAGATGGACAATCTCAGAGTAGGGGTTCCCTTTCTCCGTCAGGCCCCCTCTCTAGTGTTGACCACAGATGCTTCCCTGCCGGGCTGGGGTGCTCACCTAGGGGATCACACAGCCCACGGCAGTTGCCTTCTTCAGGAGTCTCTCCTGCACATCAACCTTCTGAAACGCAGTGCAGTGTTCCTGGCTATCCAGGAGTTTGCCAGTCTCTTACAGGGCAAGGTGGTACAGGTCAGAACAGATGATACCACCACCATGTTCTACATCAACAAGCGGAAGGGGGGGGGACAAGATCCTCTCTGCTTTGCACAGAATCCATGAAGATCTAGAATCTGGCCTATTCCCTGAACATGTCCCTGTCAGCTGTTCACTTGTCAGGGAAGGACAGTGTACAACAGTGTACTGGCAGATGCTCTCAGCAGGCTCCACCAGGGCCATCATGAATGGACCTTGAACAGGCAGGTCCTTTTCTCAGTCTTCAGGAGATGGGGTACCAGAAATATATCTCTCTGCAGCCCCAGACACTCATCAGTTGCTACTGTATTGTTTCAGGCCTCCACTTCAGGGCTCAGTCCCAATGGAGGCTCTGCTTCTGGATTGGTCAAACAAATTCATTTATGCTTTTCCTCCTTTTCGTCTGATAGCCGGAGTCCTGGTCAAGCTGAGGTCTCAGTCTGCCACCATGATTCACATAGCCCCAGACTGGGCCAGACAACCATGGTACTCAATGCTACTGTCTCTGTTGGTGACCAGTCCCATTTGCCTCTCCAGGAGGTACAGTCTGTTGACATCCTATCAGGGAATGATCCTTTATCCCAGTTTTCAGTTTCTTCGCCTCAGGGCCTGGCTCTTGTGGACTTAGAATATGCAGACTTGCATCTCTCTCAACCTGTCGTGGGCATATTAAGAGGGTCCAGGAAACCTGCAGCTAGGAAAACCTACTCCTCTAAGTGGAAAAGATTTTCCGTTTGGTGCTCCCAGAAGGGCTTGGATCCCCAACAGGCTGATCTTCCAGCACTTCTGGATTACTTGGTGCATCTTCAGTCTCTGCATCTGCAACCATCTGCATTGAAAGTACATCTGGCAGCTGTCTCTGCATATCTTTCAGCAGGGAGGGGCCCCTCCTTAGCTGCACATCCAATTTTTAGAATGTTTTTCAAGGGTTTGCTACACCTTCACCCTCCACACAGGGAACCTACCCCTGCATGGGATCTGAATATCTGCATAGGTCAACTTATGCAGCCTCCTTTCGAACCCATGTTTTTGTTAGAGCTCAAGTTTCTTACTTGGAAAACTGTATTTCTAATAACCATCACTTCTGCTAGAAGGATCAGGGAGCTTCAGGCTTTGTCTGTGGAGCTCAACTATATTGCACCCCACAGGGATAAGATTGTGCTTCGAACTAATAGGAAATTTCTCCCCAAAGTGGTTTCTGATTTCCATCTTAACCAATCCATTACTCTGCCTGTATTCTTTCCTGAGCAGTCCAGCTCAGATGAACACAGGCTACATAGTCTGGATGTAAAAAGTGCTATTAGCTATTACATGGATAGGACGATGGAACTAAGGAAGGATTCTTCCCAACTATTTCTTACCTATGGTGAAGTTGGTAAAGGCAGGCCAGCTGCAAAGAGGACCATAGTCAGGTGGATTGTGTCTTGTATCCAGTTTTGTTGCAGCAAGCTTGGGAAGGACCCACCAGCAGGCCTTAGGGCCCATTCCACCAGGGGGACTGCTGCCAGAGAAGTCCCCTTGCTTGAGATTTGTAAGGCTGCCATGTGGAAGTCCGTTCATACATTCACTAAACACTGCAGCCTGGATATTCAGGCTACGAGTGACGTCAGGTTTGGCACAGCAGTACTGCACAGCCTATTCCCCAAATAGATTCTGTGCCCACCTCCAAGGGGCACTGCTTTGTAGTCTGCATTTGTCAGAATACAGCAAGACTTCATGCTGTTTGAAGAAAAAATTACTTACCATAGTGATGTTGTTTCTTCTAATGGAGTCTTGCCATATTCTGCCCTCCCACCCTGCCTCCCCTTCAGAACTTAGGGAAAGGGTGGCTCTCTGCAGCATCCATAGGATTCAACTCAGTTTTGAGTAGTGTGTTTTCTTTTGGGCATTTGTGACTTGAGTCTTCTATATGCCCCTCTTCTTTGGTTGTGTTGCCCCTGTAGGGGCCCCCTGTTTAGGCTTAGTTAGTTTTTGCCTTATATCTCTGGTTTTAGCTTTGTAGACTCTGATCAGTTACTAGAACGTACCGAGGACAGTGGTTTGAAAACAGTTCGAGCTCAACGTTCTATGCATTTGCATAGAGTTTAACTCTTTGTTCTCCGGGGCAGCCCAGATTGTCAGTCTAACTGCATTTATCAAAATACAGCAAGACTCCATTAGAAGAAACATCACTATGGCAAGTCATTTTTTCTTCTGGGGCCCAAATTCCTCAGGCCAAGTTTTCCAAACCTGCCTTCAGAGGAAAGGCACCTCTCCCTTCTGCATCCTGACTCCCTACCCCTCCTTCCACTTCCTGGGAACCGGCAGAGGGAAG
The DNA here is from genome assembly GCA_016271365.2 of Neoceratodus forsteri. NCBI lineage: Eukaryota > Metazoa > Chordata > Ceratodontiformes > Ceratodontidae > Neoceratodus > Neoceratodus forsteri. Next base: position 165,583,258 of record CM057458.1, on the reverse strand, counting down.
TTTTGGCCTCCACCTGGACAGATGGAAGGCCGTCACCACAGATGGGTGGGTTCTCCAACTCATAGAAAGAGGTCACTTAATAGAGTTCTGGAGAGACCTCTCCTCCCAACCCTCCAGGAAGGTCCTTTTAGCCGTCAGACCAACTCCAACTGGTCAGGCAGGAAATTCAGGCTCTGCTACAAAAGGCAGTTGTAGAGCCCATTCTTCCGGGACAGACAGGAAGGGGATTCTACTCCCACTTCTTCTTGGTTCCAAAGAAGACTGGGATCTTAGATCTCAGCATGCTCATTCTCTTCGTGGAGTACAAGAGATTCCGCATGCTGACTCTCCAGGGACTGTTACCCCTGCTCCTACCAAATACATGGCTGTGCTCCCTGGATATGCAGGACGCTTACCTCCATATTCCCATTCTTCCAGCCCTGTCGCTTCCTCAGATTCTCCTTTCTGGAGGATCATTTCCAGTTCAGAGCCCTCCCATTTGGCCTCTACTCAGCACCTCGAGTTTTCACCAAGTGCTTAGCGGTGGTCGCAGCATTTCTACGCCGCAGGGGCATCTATGTGTTCCCGTACCTGGATGACTGTCTCCTTTCAGCCCCATCACCGGACAGCCTGAAGGAGTCCCTCTTCTTCACTCTGGGCCACTTTTCCAGACTGGGAATTTTTATCAGTCTCTCCAAATCCCAGCTAATACCCTCCCAGTGCCTTCAGTTCATTGGAGTGGTGCTGGACATGGTTCAGAGCAAGGCCTTCCTTCCAGGCGACAGAGTAGAAACTTTAATTTCACAAGCAGCATTTGTGGCTTCCTCTTGGTGGACCACTGATCGGTCGGTCCTTTGACTTCTGGGTCTGATGGTGGCTGCCATAACATACTATTTGCCAGCAGATTAGGCCTTACGGTCTATCGAGTCTGCTCGAACCTAGATCCTTAGTTGGGTGCCGAGATCCTCCCATCCCTTGTTTTCTAGAAATCCCTATCATCCATCCCCACCCCACCGGGACAGGCCATCATCTGATACATCCACTTTCTGTGTCTGTCCCACTCTCTCTTGAAGCCCTCCACTGTGGATCTCTGAACCAGCTCACCAGGCAGTGCATTCCAGGGTCCACCACCCTCTCAGTGAAAAACCTCCTCCTCTTTTCCCCCTCACCCTTCCACCTTCAACTTCAAACCATGCCCTCTGGTGATACCTCCTGCTTTAGTCTAAAGATCCCCTCCATGTTTACCCTATTTATTCCCTTGAGGTACTTGGAAGCCTCAATCATGTCCCCTGTCTCCTCTCCTCCAATGAAAACAGGCAGAGCTCCTCAAGTCTGTCCTCATAAGTCAAATCCTAGCCTCGTATCATCTTTGTTGCCCTCCTCTGTACCCTCTCCAGGAGCTGTATGTCCCTCTTCAAGTGTGGTCTCCAGTACTGTACACAGTACTCAAGGTGTGGTCTAACCAGTCCATTGTACAGTGGCAGAATCACTTCCTGCTCCTAGAGGTGATCCCCTTACGATGCATCCCAACATCCTGTTTGCCTTGCTAGCTGCTCTCCTGCACTGCTCAGAGTTATTCATACATGTATCCACCATGACCCCTAGGTCTTTTCCCCTATTGAGGCCTCCAGCGCCTCCCTCCCAGGGTGTACCTGTGTTTAGGGTTTCCCGACCAAGATGCAACACCTTGCACTTGGTGATATTGAAATTTAATTTCCATGTGTGAGCCCAGCTTTCCAGGGTGTCCAGGTCCCTTGCAGGGCCACCCTCCCTCTTCTCCCTCAACTACTGCTCCCATCTTGGAGTCATCCATGAAGAGACTCATTTCACACCCTATACCCTCCCTGATGTCCGATATGTATGCATTAAACAGGATCGGACCCAGGACCGAGCCCTGTGGTACCCTACCAACCTCTCTGGGTTCGAGAGCTCCCCACAGACCACTACTCTCTGAGTGCGTCCAGCTAGCCAGTTTCAATCCATCTGACCATCAAAGGGCCTACTCCTAACCCCATCAGTTTCTCCACCAGACCATTGTGGGGGACAGAGTCAAACGCCTTGCTGAAGTCCAAGAATAATACATCCACAGGCTTACCCCTGTCCAGTTCTGATGTTACCCATTCATAGAACTCCACAAGGTTGGTTTGACATGATCTACCTGGCACAAACCCATGTTGCCGACTATCCAGACCTCCCACCTCCTCCAAGTACACCCCCAATCGTTCCTTTAGAATACTCTCCATTAATTTTCCCACCACCGAGGTCAAACTGATGGGTCTATAATTACCTGGTACTTCCCTCGACCCCCCTTTATGGATTGGTACCACATGTGCCTCTCGCCAATCCCTAGGTACCCTCCCTGTCTCAAGTGACCTGCTGAAAAGCTCCTGACAAGTGCAGCCAGTATGTCCGTAATTCCCATAGTACTCTCGGATGAATGCCATCCATTGGGAGATTTGTTTTTCTTTAGGGCCTTGAGGGCTAACCACACCCTTTTGGTGGAGATAGCATCATCCGTCCCCTCCCCTTACTGGTCTTTTTATCCTTATCCAGATGCTGACCCCCTAGGTACCTTTCCCCTCCCTCTTGCTCCATTTCTGTTGCTCCCTGATCCCACTCCTGCCGCTTCCATCCCTTCATGCCTTGTTTTGTAGATATCCATCCCCTCCTAGTGAACACAGAGGCAAAGTACTCGTTAAATACCTCTGCCTGGTCCCTCGCCTCTTCCACCCACCCTCCTTCTGATCTCAATCTGCTGAGATGGCCCTTAGTTTTTCTCCGCTCCCCAATGTACCGGAAGAACCCCTTTTCCCCTCCATGTATCCCCTGTGCCAGCCACTGCTCTTTACTGGACTTTGCTCCCCTCACCATACAGGTGACTTTTCTAGATGCAAGCTGGTACATTTCCTTATCCCTATCCCCTCTTGTTGTTTTATATTTTTTGTAGGCCGCCTTCTTTTCTCTGACTGCTACCTGTACCTCACTGGACCACCAGCATGGTTTATGTGACCTTGCTCCCTTACGTTTCAACTTAGCGCAGATCCTGACTGCTTCATGAAGTCCCCGTTTTATGACCTCCCATCTCCTTTCCACACTTGTCATTGAGGTAATCCCCTTCAAGTGATCCTTGAGAATATTTCCCATGCCCATAAAGTCTGCCCCCCTGAAGTCCACTGCCAGTGTCCTAGATCTCACCCCACTCCCCATGCTTATTTGAAACCAGACAGTATTGTGGTCACTCCCAGTCAGGGGGTCCTGTACAACCATGTCCCTTACCAGATCCCCATCTGCCAGAACCACATCCAGGACATGCCCCTCCCTTGTGGGCTCCATCACATGCTGTGTTAAGAACACATCCTGGAAGCCATCCAGCAGCCTCTGCTCCTTGGCCACCTAGAGGACATGGTTCCCCAGTTTGTACCTGGCATATTAAGGTCCCCCATCAACACCACTCCTTCCCCTTTTGGACCACACTGGGCAATGATGTTGTCCAGCAAACCATCCTCTAGAACATCACTCATCCCGGGGGCCTATATGCTACTCCCAGCTTGACCTTATCTCCTGCTGGGGATCGTAAGGTGACCCATAAGGCCTCCACGTTTCCCTCTGCCTCTTCTACCATAGCAATTTCTATGTCATCTCTAATGAACATAGCCACTCCACCCCTCTGACCTCCTTTCTATCCTTCCCTAAGCATAGTGTGCCCTGTACATTTAGGTCCCAGTCATGGTTTTGTTGGCCCACGTCTCCGTGACCGCCCGCCACATCCACCCCCCGAACAGCATGGCCTGGAACTCTGGCAACTTGTTTCCCAAGCTCCTGGCATTTACTATACCAACCCCACCCTTATCCCTGATCCTCTTTGCCGACCCCACCCAGATTCCTTATACTTCCATCCTCCCCTGCTCCTCCTGAAACCTCCACCTCCAGTCTGTTTCCCCCTCCCCTCTTGGGCTTGATGGCTACTCCCTCATCTGGAGGAGAGGGCTGGTCAACCCTCCTCATCCCTTCCCCCTTACAAGTTTAAACCCCACCTTTCTTGTATGTAGTCAGCCATCCCTGTTTAAGGACTTCCTTCCCTAATGGGGCAAGATGAAACCTGTCCTTGGCATATAGTCCCTTATCCTCCCAAACTCCATTCCAGTTCCCTAACACCCCAACCCATTCTCTTCACCCACTTCCTGAGCCAGTCATTAACCTCTGTGAGCTTCTTTTCTCCACTGAGGGCCTTTGGTACTGGCAATATCTCCGAAAAGGAAATGTTGCATCCATTATCCCGACAGACTCTGGCAAGTTCTTGGAACCTTGCTTGGATTTCCAAATGCTATTTCCTCTAGATCATTAGTTCCCAAATGCACCAGAAATCCGGTTTCCCTCCACAATCCCTAACCATTTCATACACCATGAACTTTGCTCTGTGCACTGTCAGCCCAGAGATACTCACTACCTTCACCTGGCTATGCATCCACCCCCTGTCCTCCCAATGGATACCCTTAATCATCGAGTCTCCCAGTAACAGAACCTTAACACCGCCATCATCCTTATGGTTACCTCCACTATGCCCTCTCAGCCCCCTTCCCCCTTTATTCATGATCTCAATTTCATGGGAGTCTTCCTGCCTTATTAGAGACCCCCTTGTCACCCTCCCCTTTCTGCCTCCCTTGCTATTTTGCCCACTTAACTCAAACCCCCTCTGAATAGGTGTCCCCTTTAACCCTCTCTTATCTGAACCATTTATCCTGGCCCTGATGGTTTCCCCTTCCCCCACACCACCATCCTCCCCCCTTGTAATAGTACCCCTGCCTCCAGAGGCTCTCTGTGGTCCCCTTAGCTAGGGCCCCATCCTTGGTACTGACCTCCCTGCTGAAGGGGGGCTCCTCTCCCACCTCCTTGTCTCCCAGTTTCTCTCCAATCATGCTCTCCTCCCTCATGTCTGGAATATGTTGCATCTCCCCCATTTGCTTAACATATATGTTTCCCCTTCTCCCTCTGGGACTATGTCTATCCTTTCCATAGCTGGTCTGTGATGCCCTATGGGTATCCGACTCCCTCCCCCCGGCCTCTGTATAAGTTTCCTCATTTCCACCAACCCCTTCCTCCCCCTCTAGGTTGCTTAGTAGCTCAAATTTATTGTGACACTCTATGTCAGCCTCCATCAAGTAACCCGAGTTTCCCCTGACTGCATCTCTAAACTGACCCTCTTCTTCCTCTCTTGCACTGTTCACCTTAGGAGCTCCCTTCCCACAGTCTGCTGTTTTGAGGCTTCCTGAGCCCCTCCTGACTCTTCCCCTCCAGTCTCTTTGTATTCAGAATATTTCACCCTGCTCGCTTTCCCTTAGCATCAACTTCCCTATCTAAGGGTCCTCTGTCCCTAATATCCCCCTCCTGCTTGCTGTAACATAACGTCCTGTAATTTCAGAGCGTTGCCCCAGCCTCCCCTCAGCCCCACCCTTCTGCTGCCCATATCCACACCCCTTATCCTTGGACACCCCCCCAGCTCCACAGCTTACTCCTTAACCAATATACCTCACTCCTGATACAAGATAGCTGTCTACAGAGTGGGCAGCCTCCCTCTCTCCAGGCCCAATTTAGAATTATTGCCATCCCACAGCCTGTGCAGCCTACAACCCTTCCGAAGATGCCTGCCATGGTGGAATATGGCCACCCTGATTATCCCCCTCTGTTTATAATAGCACACCCCCTTTTCTCAGTCCCTTTCCCCTGGAGTACAGTTTCTCTCTATACTGACTGTAGTTATTTACAAACCCAATTTCAACCCCACCAATAAAGTTCCCAAGTCTCACAAACACATACAGTCCAGTGTGTGTTAGGTCCCACTAACAGTGTGTGTAAGCAGACATCAGGTACCGTATGATGTCACAGGCCCACCAGCTCCTGTTGCTTCAATTTCAGTCCCAAACAGAAATACTCAGCCCTTCAATCCCAACCCCAGTGGCTTTTCAGTATTTAAGAAGGCATACAAAACAGGGTGGGTGGGAGGCTCTTACAAACAACACATTTAAATTTCCCTCTAGTATCCTGCCAAACAACTATCCCAAGCCACCAAAGTTACAATGCAACAGTTCTAATTCAAGGTAATAATTTTAACACATAAAACTAATTTCACTTACAAACTATTCAAATATTTCAGTTAAAACAGAATATAACTCCAGCCCTCTTTCCTACCTGGCTGCTGCTTAAGCTCCCAAGTGAACAATGAAGCCAAGTTAATTCCTGTTTAGAGACAAGGTAACTGCAGCTAATGTCCCATCCCCCAAACACCAGGCAAACACATTTAAATTTCCCTCTAAGTATCCCTGCCAAACAACTATCCACAAGCCACCAAAGTTACAATGTAACAGTTCTAATTCAAGGTAATAATTTTTAACACATAAAACTAATTTCACTTACAAACTATTCAAATATTTCAGTTAAAACAGAATATAACTCCAGCCCTCTTTCCTACCTGGCTGCTGCTTAAGCTCCCAAGTGAACAATGTAAGCCAAGGTAATTCCTGTTTAGAGACAAGGTAATTGCAGCTAATGTCCCATCCCCAAACACCAGGCAAACAACACATTTAAATTTCCTCTAAGTATCCCTACAAACAACTATCCACAAGCCACCAAAGTTACAATGTAACAGTTCTAATTCAAGGTAATAATTTTTAACACATAAAACTAATTTCACTTACAAACTATTCAAATATTTCAGTTAAAACAGAATACAACTCCAGCCCTCTTTCCTACCTGGCTGCTGCTTAAGCTCCCAAGTGAACAATGTAAGCCAAGTTAATTCCTGTTTAGAGACAAGGTAACTGCAGCTAATGTCCCATCCCCCAAACACTAGGCAAACAACACATTTAAATTTCCCTCTAAGTATCCCTGCCAAACAACTATCCACAAGCCACCATACCCACAGTTCCTTTGGCCAGGCTGCACATGAATGTAACCCAATTGTCTCTCCGAGTCCAGTGGGCTCAGCGCCTGGACAGCCTTCAAAGGGATCTCTTCTGGTGGAAGGACCCCATCAATCTATTGGTTGGGGCCTCTTTTGACCCTCTGTCTCCCTCTCCCACTCAAATCCTCACTTCGGATGCCTCTAACTTGGGATAAGGAGCGCATCTGGGGGACCACAGAACCCAAGGCCCCTGGTCTCCCACAGAGGAGAACCTGCATATCGATAGTTTGGAAATGAGAGCGGTACTCTATGCTCTCCAGGCTTTCCAGTCACTTCTGACTCCGGGAACACTCTTCATTCAGACAGACAACATGGCCACTGTCTGGTATCTAAGCAAACAGGGAGGCACCCGATTGTACCCTCTCTGCAGGGAGGTGATGCAGGTGTGGTACTGGGCAATTCAGCACGACCTATCATTGACAGCAGTCCACATGCCGGGTGTTCACAACATTCTGGCAGACAGTCTGAGCCGATCAGTCACCAGGGCTCATGAATGGGAACTAAAGCAGGAGGTAGTAGATCATCTGTTTCTTCAGTGGGGTCAACAAGACCTAGATCTGTTCGCCTCCCCATCCAATGCAAAACTACCCAACTTTTGCTTGCTCGTTCCCGGGCATGGTGCTTTTTGGCGAGATGCACCATCTCTATCCTGGATAGGGAAGTTTCTGTATGCTTTCCCTCCCTTTCCAGAAGGTTTTGCTGAAACTCCAAGCAGAGGGGGCTCACATGATCCTCATTGCCCCTCTGTGGCCACTGCAGATATGGTTCCCGCTGTTACAACAACTGGCTTTGGAACCACCAGTACCTCTGCCTCTCTCTCACGACCTTCTGTCCCAGGAGCATGGCACCCTGGTACATCTGAGCCTCAGGTCTCTCCATCTTCATGCATGGCACCTGTGGGCATAGCGCTTTCTCGCCATGGAGTCTCTGCGGGGGTAGCTCAGGTTTTAGTGGAAGCTAGGAAGCTTTCCACTAGATCTACCTACACCATGAAATGGAAGAGATTTTCTGTCTGGGCCTCTGCGAAACGCTTAGACCATTTTTCTTGCTCAATCTCCCAGGTGTTAAGAGTACCTCTTGCATCTTTCAGAGTTGTGCCTCTGTTACTCCTCACTGAAGGTCCATCTCTCTTCGGTGTCGGCTTACCACCTTCTGGTGGAGGACAAGACCCTAGCTCAGCTAGAGATTTCTAAAACCTTTCTGAAGGGGATTCTTCATACAAAACCTCCAGTCTGGAATCCTGTTCCTCCTTGGGATCTCAATTTTATGTTGGAAAAGCTTACTTTGCCCCCTTTTGAACCGGCAGTAAGTTGCAATATGCATTTTTTAGTGTGGCAAACGCTCTTTTTAGTTGCTATTACTTCAGCTCAAAGAGGTTCAGAGCTTCAGGTTCTAGTTTGCAGAGAGCTTTATTTAATTTTCCACAGGGACTGGGTGGTCCTGCGGACTAATCCTTCATTCTTTCCAAAAGTGGTTTCGGAAATTACACTAAATCAGAGCGTTGAATTGCCAGTGTTTTTTCCAGAGCACTCCAACAGGGGGAATATCTTCTGCACACACTTGATGTGCTCAGGATTTTGAGGTACTATACCTCGGACTAAAGAGTTGAAAATCGAGACCAGCTTTTATTGCCTTTGCCTCCCAGTGTCAGGGCAAGGCAATCACAAAACAGATTCTGTCTAGGTGGCTTGTTAACTGTATTCATTACACTTACCAGAAGTACGAAGAACCCCTTCCGGGGGTGGTCAGTGGCCACCAGGAGTGTGGCTACCTCTACCGCCTTTTTCAGGAATGTGTCCACTGTGGACATCTGTGCAGCGGCCACTTGGTCTTCCGTCTGTACCTTCACTAGCATTACAGTCTGTACATTGCCTCTAGACGTCGAGCTGGCTGCAGCCTTTTAGTTTTGCCAGTTGTCTGTCTTGAACAGACCCTTAGTTGACAGACATCTTTCTCCTCCCGGAACCTCGTCTCTGACTCCTTTTCTTATGTTAGACTGCTTTGTATTCAGTCCTATATGTGAAGACCTACTGCAGGAACCCTCTTGAAGTAAGATATAGCAGTTACATAAGAACTTACCATAACCGTAGATCTTTAAGAGAGGTTCCTGAAATAGATCTAGTTTCCCACCCACCTTTCCCCCAGCTCCTGAGTTTTTATTTTCTTCCATGCCCAGGACTCTGTCTCTTCCAGGGCTCAGAGTAACAGGAGTCTATTACTCCTCTTTTCTACTTTCTTTATTGAGGGCTCCGGTGGAAAAAACTGGAAGGTGGGCACGGGACCACCACCATTATAGTCTTGCTGATATCGTGTCACCTGATGATGGGGGGGGGGCGGTCCCCGACGATGATTATTAGCTACAAGTTTGCCGTGCAGTCCTGATGCCAGGGGACGCAGTCCTATATGTGAAGACATACTGCAGGAACCGCTCTCGAAGAGCTACTGTTACGGTAAGTTCTTGCGTAACTGCTATTTCTAGGGACATGGATATGTTGTTCATCCACACTGTCTGGCAGGTTCCTTGCCGCTTTAAATCTTGCCGGAAGGTCTTCAAGCTGGCTCCTCCCACCCACCCGGGTGGTAAAACTCTCGGCTCTGCCCCATGACGCCAGGTCTTCCTTACAGCTTGGAAGCTCAGGTTCCCTCCTTAACGCTCTGCGTGATAGACTGGATCCTAATTCTTCGGTTCGCCCAAAACTCATTTTAAAATTTTCAAGACTTCGGTCATCTTTCTCCCTCGTGGGTGCAATGGACAAATCGACTCCCGGATCTCGGCGGTGCCCTTGTGGGCAGAAGATGTCCAGGACGGACCCGCACTCCATGTGCGTCTACTGCCTTGGCCTAGAACACAACCCACAGGCCTGCAAGTCATGCCATTCGTTTTCGGCCAACGTCCTGGAGGACGCGCTGCCTGGTTAAAGCTTGGGCACCCGAGAGCGCTACCGCGGTTAAGTCGAAAGAGGTCCATTGGGCAGGTTGCGGCGGCTGGCTCGGCTGAGCAACTCGAGCAAATGATCGCCCTCGAGGAGGAGGCGGCCCAGGCCACATCATCCTCTTCCTCGGTCGCGGCATTTATCCCGCTCTCACTGGGTACCTCGTATTCAGCTTCGTTCAAGGAGCTTTGCCATTCCCTTTCCACGAAGGGAGAGGGGCCATCGGGACATTCCTGACGGTCCAAAAAGAAGGACTCAAAGGGTAAGTCCCATCGTCGGCGTTCATGGGAGCGGGAGAGGTCTCCTTCCCCGGAGAGCTGACTGTCGACTTCAGTCGAGGTTGCGGCTAAGGCCGCTGGCTTCAGAGCGTCCCCGTCAGGCCAGCCAGCCGAGACACCCGTCGACGCGGTCAAGATTTTCTCGACCCATCGGACGGGCTGTCAACTGGTGAGGCCGACAACCCTTCTTCACTGGTTCCTCCGGTGGAGACCGAGGACCTGCCTGCGCCCCCGGTGCCGCAGTCCCCGGTCAAGGCTTCCGAGCCGAGGGAAGAGCGGGTGTCCCCTGCTCCTTTCCAGATCCATCCTCGGAAACACCGAGGATCTCGGTCTCGGACATCGTCTCTGTCCAGCCGACATCGGCGGTCTCGGCACCGAGGTAAGCGGCGCCACCGCTCGTCCTCGTCTTCTTCCTCGGAAGAGGAGAGGCTTCAGCGCAAATTGCGTCAAAGCTACAAGGACCTGATGTGGCAGCAGTTACTTCTGTCCGGGAACAAGTCGACGCCGTCGCCTTCCCCGGCCATCAAGTGGCTGTCACCCGGCGGCGAAACAACCCCTCGCTGTAGTCGGTGGCCAATCCTGGGCGGTTGTTTGGCGAAACCAGCTGCCCACCAATTGTGGTGGAACCTCCACCTCCACAACGAAATCGGGGCACCAACCAGGACTCTCGGTCGGTCAGGGCCTGCCCACAGGTTGTCGGTCACCCTCACTCCCGACCATCCTCGGCAGGTGGAGGGTGGCTCAGGCCCCAGGCAGCTCTTCGCGGACTCTTCCGAGTCCGACAACTACTCCTCCCTGTTCTCCGGGCCCATTGACCTGGAGTCCTCCGGGGGCCAGTCAATGGACGAAAGCCCATCGTCCTTCATGGGTTTGTTTCGGCTCATCTCGGAGTCCACCAGGATGCAGCTCGAGCCCGTATCCAAGCAGGCCAAGTATCCCCTGATGGAGATACTGGACCGAGGGGATTCACCCACAGAGGCCTTTCCGGTGGCTGAAGCCATTGCTGGGCCAGCCTTGGAGCTCTGGCAGCGGCCTGCTTCCTGTCCTGCGCCTTTGGCCAGGAAGTATGCGGTCTCTTTGCCCGGTTTTTCGGAACACCCCTCTGCCGAGGGGTTGGTCACTGACAGCGTTTTCCGGCGTTCTGGGGACGCTAGGGACATGGACAAGCCCCCCAACAAGGAGTCCAAAAAGCTGGACTACGCCGGGCGCAAGGTGTACGCTGTTCCTCCCTTGGCCTCCGCCAGGCCAGCTCGGCCGTGCTGATGGCACACTTCTCACACGCCCTTATGGGCTCCCTGGATGAGGTGATCCCTCATCTCCCGGCCGACGTGCAGACCACGGTCTGGCAGGTGCAGGACCAGGGTAGGGCAGTGGCTAAGCAGCAGCTCCAAATGGCTCAGGACATAGGAGACTCCTGTGCCTGATCAGTTGCAGCCACGGTGGCCATGTGCCGCAGAGCATGGCTGAGGATATCCACCTTCACGGCGGATACCCAGCACAAATTGGCAGATGTCCCCTTCTTGGGGACTGACCTCTTGGGCCCTGGAGTGGAAGGTCACCTCCAGCGGATCGAAAAGTCCAGTGCCACTCTGGACTGTGTCACCTTCGCCCAGAAGGACAAAGGCCACTGACAGCAGCAGCACAAGTCCTTTTGTCCATCTGCGCCTGAGGCACATCCGGCCCACCAGCACCAGGGCCAGCAGGCTTGCGCTTGGCATCCCAAACCCAAGCCCGTGGCTTCCTCCAACAGAAAGCAGGGAGGTAAAGGTCCAGGAGGTCCCTCGGCTGGTTCCTCCTCCAAGCCTGCCCAGTGATGGGTTGAGGGGTGTCGCCCCCAGCCTCGTCACTCCCCTGGGTCCCCCCCCCCCGTGGGGGCAGCTCCGCCACTTCCTTTCCGCCTGGTCCGCTATCACCACGGACCGGTGGGTGTTGGAGGTAGTAGGAAAGGGCCTGCCTCTGGAGTTCGAGCAGGCCCTGCCCTTCCGAGCCGTCACCCCTCGGGTAGGCTATGAGGTCCGCAGCCTCTCTGTCGGCTCGCCGAGCCAATATTGCCCTGCTCCTCGAAAAAGTGGTGATCAGGAAGGTGGCGGATCCTCCTCCAGACCCAGGGTTTGTATACAAGGTACTTCCTGGTCCCAAAACGGACAGAGGGCTGGCGCCCATTCTCGACCTGCACGACCTGAACAGGTTCCTAAGGTCTTGGACCTTCAGGATGGTCACTCTGGCTGAGATAATCCCATCCTTGGAACGAGGCATGTGGTTCTGTTCTGTGGACCTTCAGGACGCGTTCTTTCACATCCCAATCTGTCCGTCCAACCAGAGATTCCTCCGCTTCAGAGCAGAGGGATCACTTTTCGAGTTCTGGGCCATGCCCTTCGGCCTTTCCCTAGCTTCCAGGATCTTCACCAAATGCATGGCAGTGGTCACAGCATTCCTGCGGCGTCGAAGGGTCCAGGTGTACCCCTACCTGGACGACTGGCTGATTGCAGCCTCCTCCAGAGCAGAGGTGGAGCGGTACAGAGATCTGGCCCTCCAGGTTTGCTCTCAGGTTGGCCTCCTCATCAACGAGGCCAAGTCAGAACTCGTGCCAAAGCAGGTGATACAATTCATCGGGGCGGAGCTCGACTCTCTATGAGCCAGAGCATGGCTCCCGGCGGACAGGGCCGAGGTTCTTTCCTCTTTTGCCCAGTCATTTCAGGTTGGGCAGTTGTGCCCTGCCTGGGGCCTCCTGGCGGCCTGCACCAGTGTGGTCCATTAGGCCCGCTGGTACATGCGTCCCCTCCAGTGGTGGCTGGCCGGCCAATGGTCACAACACCTCGATCCGCTGGATCATTTAGTGACAGTCACCCAGGGGATGTGGAACGCTCACCAGTGGTGCACCATTCCAGTACATCTGCAGGAGGGCATCCCATTTGTCTGCCCCAAGCCGACAGTCTCGCTGTTGACCGATGCCCCTCTGATGGGTTGGGGTGCCCATCTGGGGGAGCACAGAGCGCACGGCCTCTGGTCCCCTTGGGAGTCCCGATGCCATATCAACCTGTTGGAGCTTTGAGCGATTCGTCTAGCCCTCACCGCCTTCGCTCCGTTTCTACGGGGTCAAGTGGTTCGGGTCCAGACGAACAATACCACGACCATGTACTACCTAAACCGCCAGGGTGGGACGCGCTCCATGCCTCTATGCAGGGAAGCTCTCCGCATTTGATCACTCGTGCGCAGCCTGGAGGCGGATCTCCTCGCCATTTATGTGGCAGGAGCCTCCAACACCCTGGCCGATGCCCTGAGCGGGATAGGGGCTGCGTCCATGAGTGGTCTCTCCTGCCGGAGGTAGTATAAAATCTCTTCTCCCACTGGGGCACGCCTCAGGTGGACCTGTTTGCCTCAAGGGGAGAATGCGAAGCTGAGACTGTTTCATGCCCTCCCCCCCTCAGCAGGGCTCGCTGCAGGGGGATGCCTTCTCGAGGCCGTGGACCCCGGGCCTCTTCTACGCCTTTCCATTTCCCTTGATCCACAAGGTGATTCTCAAGGCAAGGAGGGACAAGGCGCAGGTGATTCTGGTAGCCCCAGACTGGCCCTGTCAGTTCTGGTATCCAGATCTCCTCAGTCTCGTCTCCATGCTCCCGAGGCGGCTTCCAGCCCGCCTGGACCTGATCTCAGTCAATCAAGGGAAGGTATTCCATCCGGACCTTCAATCCCTGCACCTGACGGCCTGGTTCCTGAGTGGCTAGAGTTCCAGGCCTTGGGTCTTCCAACGAGGTCCTCAACGTCGTTGAGGCGTCCCTTAAGGAGTCGACCAGAAAATGCTACGCCTTCAAATGGAAGAGATTCTCCATTTGGTGTCAGAGCAAGGGCCTGGACCCTTCCTCTTGTTCCTTGGCAAGCATTCTGGACTACCTGTGGTCCCTTTCTCAGCTAGGGCTACGGTCGACGACCCTTAAGGTGCACCTGGCAGCCATCTCTGCTTACCGGGCACGGGCCAGGAAGCAGTCAGTGGTGCAAGAAAAGGTGGTTGGGCACTTTTACAAAGGCCTTGATCACATATCCCCTCCGCTGCGAGAACCTCCACCTCCATGGGATCTACTGCTGGTATTGGCTAAGCTCATGGGCAAGCCATTCAAACCAATGCACAGGTGTGACATATCTCACCTGCCGTGAAAGACCGCCTTCTTGGTGGCTGTCACGTCAGCCAGAAGGATGGGAGAGCTCCAGGCGCTTTCCATCGAGTCTCCTTATCTGGTCTTCCACAGGGACAAGGTTGTCCTGCGCCCCCACCCAAAATTTCTTCCGAAGGTGGTGTTGGAGTTTCACCTTAACCAGGTGTTGACTCTGCCAGTGTTCTACCCCCAATCACACCTCGGAGGCCGAATATAGGCTCCATACTTTGGACCCTAGAAGAGCGCTCGCTTATTATAAGGAGTGGACGGCTGAAGTTCGGGGAGAGGTTCGCCAGCTGTTTGTCATCTACGCTGAAGCCGCACCTGGCAGACCTGCAGCCAAGCGGACGATAGGCAGGTGGGTCACCTCCTGCATAGATCTCTGCTATAGGCTGGCGGGCATGGAGCCTCCCAGAGGGTTAAGAGCTCATTCTACCCACCATACCGCTGCATCGGTGGCTGCTTCCAGGGATGTTCCTATCCAGGAAATCTGCAGGGCTGTTACCTGGAAGTCAGCACACACCTTCAGCACCCACTACCACGTCGACCTTGAGTCATGCCGGGATGCTGGTTTTGGGGCCTCGGTTCTCTAGTCTTTATTTCCCAAGTAGGGGGTGTGCGCCTTGCCTCCCTCCTCCCGAACTGCTAGGAGTCTGCCAGACAGTGTGGATGAACAACATATCCATGTCCCTAGAAATACAGGTTACTCACCTGTAACAGGAGTTCTAGGAATGGTATATGTTGTTCATCCCTAACTCCCACCGACCTCCCTGGCTTCGGCCTTTTAGCCTGGCTTCAAGCAGGCTAGATCTGGCATCATGGGCGTGGCGAGGTTTTACCACCCGGGTGGGTGGGAGGAGCCAGCTTGAAGACCTTCCGGCAAGATTTAAAGCGGCAAGGAACCTGCCAGACAGTGTGGATGAACAACATATACCATTCCTAGAACTCCTGTTACAGGTGAGTAACCTGCATTTGTTTTTTCCACTGTTGAGTGCACTCAGTGAAAGCAATTTATGCCATAATTAACATTTTTACCTGTACTTTTCTATTTAATTTTAGATCACTGTTTTTGCATTAGCTTCTTATATAGATGTGAAATAATTAATGATGAACATCATTAAATATGGCTGCCACAAGGTTTTCATCCATATTCTCAGAGGGGAAGGTAAAAGAGGAGGAGGAGGAGGAGGAGGAGTAGCCATCTGTGTCAGGGAAGGCATTGTGGCAGTGGAGGATGGATTCATCAGAGGAGGAATTTGGGAAATAGAATTACTGTGGGTTTAGTTCAAGGCGGCCTCAGGTAAGAAACTACGGATGGGGGTGGCCTATAGGAGAAAGAGAGGGCTACGGAATTAGGGCAGAAGTAGAGAGGGGAATGGTAAAGGGGAGGTAGTGGTAGGGGGGATTTCAGCCTTCTAGATACTTAATGGGACATTCCAGTAGCTAGGAGCACAATAAGTCAGTCCCTGCTGGATACATTGCAGGATTGCCTGCTGGTGCAGCTGGTTAAGGAACCCACAAAGCAGGCTGCCATTCTTGACTTGGTATTCAACAACTCGGATTTGGTAGGAGGAATGCAGGTTGGGGAGCTAGAAGGGTCCAGCGACCATAACACCATGTGGCGCTGGCTGGCCCTTGGGACCAGTAAGCCCTCATCAAACGCTGAAGTTCTGGATTCCAGAAGAGCAGACTTCACTCAGATAAGGGACCTAGTCCGGGACAGGTTAGTTGGAGTGGACAACATTGAGGAGAGTTGAGGAAAGATGGGGAAAAATTAGGGGGGTTCTTGAGACAACAAAGTTAAGCATGAAAAAGGTAACCAGAAGAAACGGGTACTAGAGACCTGAAAATGTCAGGGAGGCAGTGAGAGCTAAAAAGAAGGTCTTCACCAGGTACAAGGAAAAACAGGGTGAGGGAGAATGGGGGAGTACCAAGCGAGAACTAGAGAATCCAAGAGAGCAGTCAGGGGTACAACAGCAAACACAGAGCTGCGTATTGTGAAGGGAGGTCAAGGGTGGGGAAAACCGCTCTTAAGATTTATTAGGGAAAAAAGGAAAATATTGGGAGGGGGAGTTGTTACGCCAACAGGGGAGGCAGGGTAGTACAGGAGGATGAGCAAAAAGCAACCTTTCTTAATGATTACGGCTCAGTATGTACAAGGGAGGACAGCAGGCCTCTGCCAAAGAGTGGCATAAAAGGCGCTTGTAAGGGGATTGAGGCAATGAGGCAGCAGATATTTACTAGTAAAAGGGTCCAAAAAGGGCTAGCAGCCCTAAAAGTAGGTAAGGCCCTGGGGACGGATGGGATGCATCTGAGTGTGTTAAGGAACTGGCATCAGAACTAGCGGAGCACCTGGTAGCGCATTTAGTAGCACAGTTCAGACAGAGGTAGTTCTGAAAGACTGGGGAGTAGTGGAGATAAAGAGCAACAGGGTGACTACAGACCTCAGTCTTACGGCCGTAGTGGGTAAACTAATGGAGACACTAGTCATTGAGGACCTAATGGACTAGCTGGAGAGAAATGGACTCCAGGTTAGTAAACAGCATGGGTTCATGGCAGGGAGGTCTTGTCAGACCAGCTTGATAGTATTCTTTGACTGGGTAATGGATAAGGACCACACCGTGGATTTACTCTATTTTGATTTCAGCAAGGCTTTTGACTCTGTGCCTCTCTGAAGGTTGCTGAAGAAGCTAGAGGATCTGGGTGCAGCAAATGACACAGATAGGTGGGTAATTGGTTGGAAGGGAGACAGCAGAGGGTTGTGAGAAAGAGTCAGATCTTAGAGGGATGTCACCAGTGGTGTGCCATAGGAATCGCTCCTGGGTCCTAGTACTTTTCAATATGTCCATCAGCGACACAAGAGAAGTAGTTCAGGACAAGATGTTTCTCTTTGCAGATGACAGTAAGGTCTTTGGAAGGTTAGACAGTGAGAAGGGGATTAGGGAGATGCAGAGAGGCCTACAAAGGATAGAGAGGTGATACAGAGTTTGGCTGTTGAAATTCAGTGCCAAAAAGTGTGCGGTGATGCATGTAGGGAACAAGAACCCCAGACAGAGTACTAGATGGGAAGGGTTAAGCTGGTCACTTCTTCTGAGGGAAGAGACCTAGGAGTCATCATAAGTGAATCCTTTAGTCAATCTGGCCAGTGTAACAAGGCCAGATATTGGCAGCAGAAGAAAGGCGGCATTACTACCTCTTTATAGGTAACTGGCTAGACTGCTCCTGGAGTAGTGTGCTCGGTTCTGCAGTCCTCACCTTAGGAAAGATAAGGACAAGTTGGAGATAGTGCAGTGTAGGATAACCAGAATTATTCAGGGCCAGCAGGGCAAATCTTAGGAGGGTCAGCTTAAATGACTGAACATTTACTCACTGGAGTTCAGATAGGAGAGGGGAGATGTGATAGAGACCTTTAAGTTCCCGAAATGAATGAACAAGGTGAGGAACTATTCAGCAGAAAAAGTGAATCAAGTACATGGGGATGAGAGTAGAAGATGGGGGGGGGGGGCGGTTTTCAGGAGGGGTGTGAGAGTTTTGTTTTACACAGAGTGTGGTGGAACAGTCTGCCAGCTGATGTGGTAGTACGAAAATCATTAATGGTTTTGCACACAGCTGGGACAGAGCAGTGGTCTTAGTAGTTACTTCGGGCAGCAGCAGTAAAATGGGGAGCATGGGCATGGATAGTGTGTGCTAAATCCCTGTTTATACAACTCCAGTTTTCACTAATAAATGTGTTTGTAGGGAGCATGGATGTGGTTCACTTATCCACACAATTGCAGCTCTTCCTTTAGAGCTGATTCACCGGAACACCCTTAAGTAAAGCTTCTCTTGCCAGCCTGGTGGCACTGAGGGTTGAGGCGCTGGACACCGCACCACGCCGGCGACCCAGGTTCGGGAACGAGCCCAGGTTGTCAGCCAGGGAGGACTAGGATTGAGCGTCTGTAGACTGCTCTCCTAGTCCTGGGGTGGGCTAGGGCACTTCACCGCACTGTAGCAGCCTCTGGGGATGCCCGGAGGTGTTACTAGTGTCTGTGACATAGAGGGGGAGTGTGACGGACTTTGGCAAATAGTGCCTGGACATCATTGCACATCCACGCTCCGGGGGCAACTGGAGAAAAAATGGCTGGACGCGACCATGCAGCTTGATGGCCACGCTCCGAGCCATCTGGAGGACTTTGGCAGAGTCCTGTCGGGGAGGGTCCAGGGCTGTCCTGGCTGGTAGAGGCAGAGGGGAGCCCTCCAGTAGGATGGCATGACGGCTGTCCCAGATCCTCCTGGGTGCAGTTCGGGCTACCCAGCTATCTGGCCTGGCGGAGCTGGCGGCTGGATGCCTCAAGCCGGAGTGTGCCGCAGAGGGGAGATAAAAAAAAAAAAAAATAGAAGTCAAGCTTCTCTCACAACTAGGGTGGTATATCCCTCAGCTCCATCTAATGACATCAGATCTTCCTTTCCACTGGAAGAGTTTGGTCTCCTCCTCCGCAGCTCTGTGCTTTGTATGGCCTATTAAGTACACCATTGGCAAACTTAGTGACTTTTTTCTACTTTTCGAATATTTTGTGTATTCCTCTGTCCCACTCTTGGCATCCAATCGAAAACATTGAACAGGAGGAAGTGAAGCCTACTTCTGGCTTCATACAATCTGTCATATGCTGGCAGAAGATATCACAGACAAAGCCACACATGTCGTGCCTGTACTGCCTGGGAACGACATACAACATTGCTGGTTGCGGTCTTTGCCAGGCAGTGCTTCCATCCTTGCCCAAACACTGGAATGCTTGCCTTCTCCTCGGCTGCCTGGCTAATCAAGATCATGCCAGGGGTGGTCACAAGGCTGCCTGTACTGCAGCAGGGTGCACGGCGCAACTAGCAGCTGTACAAGAGGCAGCAGTAAAGGCCGCGGCAGCATGGGGCTCGACACTGTTCCCGGCTGGGGCCAGCATCCTGCATGGTGAAGTTCCATGATATCTGTTGGGTGCCCAAGACCTTCGGCGAGAGCCCTGCCTGCCACGGTAACGGAAAGGCAACATTGTTTAACCAGGAGTAGCACACTAAGCGGAAGCTTTTTTCCAGGTGCAACCTGGGAGCACAAGGAAGTTAAGTGACTTGCTCAGGATCACACAGTATGCACCTAGGTGGCTGTGGGATTCAAACCCAGGTCTCTAGATCTGCAGTTCAGAGCCTTAACCCACTGCGCTATTCTGCCTCCATAAAGAAGCACAAGAGCAAGAAATATTGTCATTGGTTGTGGGACCAGGACAAATTGTGCTTCTCCTGCTCCCTCGACTCCAATGACTGTTCAGCAGTTCTAAAGCACTTGGCTTCGGCTGAGCCCCTATTGGTTGAGGGGTGGGTTGCTAGCTCCATGATACCCTGTTGGGCTTGCCGACCTCAACTGGTCGATTAGGCAGTCAAGGTTTTTCTCGACCCTGTTGTGGGAAGGGTTAACGAAAAGTCATTTTCAAAGACCCCAGGCATCCCGGTCCTCACTCGGGAGGACATGGAGCGGTTTGTATCCCCAGCCATCCCTGCTCAGGATCAGCCTCCACCAGAGGTTGTGCAGCCGAAACTAGTGCCATTGATTTACACTGCACGTCTGGTAGCATCTCCTCACCATCGTCCCCCAGGTTGATGGTTGAGATTTAGGCTGAGGTCAGAGGACTCCTCAAGTTTTTGATCCCGCTCGACCAGGAGGCATCATTGACACTCCTCATCTGATCCCGCTCGACTGGGAGGCATTATCGACGCTCCTCATCCTCTTCATCTTCATGTGTACAAGCTCAGCTGGCAGATGCAGTGGCACTATGCAGTGGACCTTGGTGGGGTTGGGTAGGGCTCTACCCCTGACCCCTGCGGTCGACTGGCTGGTGCTGGTCAAGCCTGTGCCGGTCCATCTGAGCCAGTGGTCCCTGACATATGTCTCTCCACCTTTGTTGGTGAAATTGCCTCCACAGCAGGCCATGTGGGGGACTCCTTTGAAGGACTCTCGTCTGGGTGCCGGCTTGCCAGGCCAGTTATCAGAGGAAATTACCCACTCTTTTGATTCCAGGGTAGCCCATGGCAGTAAACAGTCATGGGCCATCTTTGAAGAGTCCTCAGACAACCCCAGTGGATCCTCCATCCAGTCTTCAAGGATACACTCGACTGGGAATTGCTTGAGGAACTGACCACCGACCATGAGCCGGTGTCTTTCTGGGCGCTCCTCCAACTTATGTCAGAGTCCATGAACTTTCCTTTGGAGCCAGTTCAGAAGGGAGATAAATACCCCTTCACTGATATTCTGGATAAGGACAAATCCCCACGGGTTGCCTTGCCATGTAGAGACCATTCTGGGACCAGCTCTGGAGCTTTGGCAGCATGCAGCCTCCTGCCTGGCACTGTCTACCTATATGGTCTGCAAATACACAGTCCCTACCAGCTCTTTGCCCAGATTTTCCAACCACCCATCGGCCCAGCGCCTGGTCTTTGATTCAGATTTCTGGAAATTCAGCAATACTGGAGACATGAACAAGCCCCCACAACAAGGAGTCAAAGAAGCTTGACCACATGGCTAAGAAAGTCTGTGCAATGTCCTCCCTCAGACAGGCAAACAGTGCCTTAAAGATGGGCAGCTTCTGTCACTCCATGCTGAGAGTGCTCGATAACATCCTCCCTTACCTGTCTGCTGACAGGCAGTTCCTAGTAAAGGTCATCCAAGACCATGGTCAAGCACTGGCTGAACGCCAACTCCAGATGGTATTGGATTTTGGCAGCTCTTGTGCTGGTGCCATGGCACTGCCGCTGCAGTACATTGCAGGGCCTGACTGCGGATTTCCACCTTCATAGCAGACACTCAGCACAAGTTGGCCAATGCCCCCTTCATGGGCACAGGCCTCTTAGGCTTAGGGGTGGATGGGCATCTCACAAGGATCAAGAAGTCCAGTGCCACCCTGGATTCTGTGACTTCATCCCAGAAGAACCTGAAAGGTAAAAAATAAAGGCGGCCTTTCAGTTTCGGCCCTTTCAGCCACAGCAGTCTCGGCAACAACAGCCCCAGCCGGGGCAATTCCAAGCCTTGCGCTCCAAGGCAAAGTTCTTTGGCCAGGGGCCCCAAAAAGGCAGGCTTAGGAGGAAGTGGTGTCCCTCTGGCCTCAGCGGCTGGTGCCCCCTCCAAAGCTGCCCAGTGACGGATCGGAGCTGTTCACCTCCTGCCTGTTCAGTCCTTGACTCAGCTCCCGGTGCAGGGTTGGCTTCACCAATTGTGACCTCACTGGTCCATTATTACGTGGACAAATGGGTTCTCGAGATGATCGGCAGAGGGTTCTCTCTCGATTTCAAGACCCTTCCGCTGTCCGGATCCTATGCTCCAAGGATGTGCTCTGTGTCGCAGGACATGCTGTCCACCCTCAGGGAGTCTGTTGCTCAGCTTCTCACAAAAGGAGCTATAGTCCATGTCCTGGATGCCCTGGCAAGTTAGGGGTACTTATCCAGGTACCTCCTGGTCTCGAAACAGACAGTAGGTAGGCTGCTGCCCCATACTGGATGTTCACACTCTGAATCAGTTTCTAAGAAAGCTCAAGTTCAGGATGGTCATGCTGAACCATATTATACCATCTCTGGACTAGGGTATGTGGTTCTGCTCCCTGGACCTCCAGGACGCATTCTTCCACATCCCAGTACATTCATCCCACTGATGATACCTCCAGTTCTGCACAGAACATGTGCTCTGTCCGTTCCATGGTCGTGCCATTCGGCTTCTCCTCGGCCCCCAGGGTCTACGCAGAGTGCACTGCATTGGTGGCAGTCTTCCTGCAGCACCAGAGCATCAGGGTATTTCCCTAGCTGGACAACTGGTTGATAGCCGGGCTGTCCAAAGAGGTAGTGGAGTGGTCCAGGGACCTGACCCTCCAGGCTTGCATAGACTTGGCCCTCTTGGTCAGCCCAGTCAGGTCCAAACTGATACCCTCTCAGGTGGTTCAATTCATCAGGGCAGAGGTAGACTAAGTAAAATAAACTTTATAATAAAGCTGGTAGCACAACTCTGGCACTCCTAACTGACCACCCAGCACTTCGACTCCTTGCGAGTCTTCCTCAGGGATCTGACCTCCGAGGAAGACTCGCGAGGAGTCGAAGTGCTAGGTGGTCAGTTAGGTGTGCCAGAGTTGTTCCACCAGCTTTATTAAAATGTTTATTTTACTTTATATTGTACCTATTTGCAGCAATTGAATGGTACAGTCTTGTGTGACACTTCTGCTTGGTTTCTTCTGAATGTGGCACCTGCAATGGGAGTTGGACCATCAGTGGAGTCAAGGCCTGGAACACCTAAACCAGCTGATCACAGTGACCCAGCCAATGTGAGGTGCCATCCAGTGGTGGCTGATCCTAGAACATCTGGAAGGAGTCCCATTTGTGCACCTAGAACCAACTGTCACTCTCACGACAGATGTGTCTCTGGTGGGGAGCACACCTGGGAGACCACAGGACCCACGGGTTCTGGTAATCAAGGGAGTCCAGTCACCACATCAACCTGCTGGTTTGCTATGCAATGTGATGGAATCTGCTCCTTTAATCAGAGGTTCAGATCAGTGCAAGTCCAAATAGACAGTACTACAATCATGTTCTACTTGAATAGGCAGGATGGAACACGCTCTCCCTCCAGATGTGTCGGGAGGCCATCCACACCTGGACCCTCGTACACAGCCTGAGTGGAGATCTAGCAGTTCATGTTGCAGGAACAATCCGTCATTTAGCAGATTCTCTCAACCAGGTGGACGAGACATCGTATGAGTGGTCCCTGCATTAGGAAGTGGTGATCCATCTCTTCTCCCTGTGGGGCACCCGTCTGGTGGACCAGTTTGCCTCCTGGGAGAATGCAAAACTGAGACTGTGCTGTGTCTGCTTCCCACAGTCTGACTGATGGGAGAGGCCTTCGCGAGGTACTGGACCCCAGGCCTTTTGTACACCTTTCCTCCCTCTTCCCTGATTCACAAGGTAGTGGTCAAGGTGTGGAGGAACAAGGCGCGGATAATCCTCATAGCCCTGGGCTGGCCTTGATAGTACTGGTACCCGGATCTCCCCAGCCTCAGCAGCAGACCTCCGTGGCGTTTGCCTCTTCGCCCAGATCTGCTGACCCGACAACAGGGGAAGGTCCTGCACTTGGACCTTCAATCCCTTCTCCTCACAGCCTGGTTCCTCAGCGGCTAGAATTCCAGGCTCTGGGTCTCTCGGAGAATGTTCTACACATTGTGGAGGCTTCTTGAAAAGAGTTGACTCACTAGTGTTAAGCTTTCAAATGGGAGCGTTTTTCCATTTGATGTCAGGGCCAGGAACTTGATCCCGTGGCCTGCCCAAGGGCTAGTGTCTTGGAATACCTCTGGTCCATGTTCCAGCTGGGACTACAATTGATGACCCCTTAAGATGCACCTGGCAGCCATCTCTGTATACCAGGCATGGGCTGGTATGCTGGCAGTTATTTTTATTTATTTAGTTATTTATATTTGTCTTTGATAACCGGGTAGGTGCACTGACCCAAAGCACCGTTTTCAGGCATAAGCCGAGCCACAAAACGTGGCACATAGAGCAATGCAGATACAGGTAGAATGTGACAGTAGTACAGGCCTAAATAATGAGGTACAGGAATTACAGTACAAGGGTCTTTACATAAAGTAAAATTACATAAGGTACAAGGTGCAGTGATAGGCCAGTAAACAGTCCAGTACATAGTCTCAAAACACAGAGAACAATACATAAGGTGACAAATTACCAGATATGATGGATAAAGTGTAGTTGCATTAAGGTATACTGTTCGTAAACAGGTCAGTAATCGGGTAGATAACTCCAATTCAGTGCAACAGTCTACATTAGATTATGTGCAGTGGCGTGACAGTAGGAAGGTAAGAACAGAGCCAGGTAGGGGGAGGGTGGAGAGCAGGAGAGGAGGGGGGCTGCTCAATTGCTAGGTGCCCCTCAGAAGACGAGATTTGTTTTAGGGCCATTAGAATGTGATAGGGTGCTTCTTTAAGGTCCCAGAACACTTGTTCCTGCACGTGTGTGAGCCACCACCAACTTGGGATTTACTGCTGGTACTGGCAGTGCTTATGGACAAGCTTTTTGAGCTTGTGCACAGGTGTGAGATGTCGCACCTGTTGTGGAAGATGGCCACCACATCAGCCAGAAGGATTAGTGAGCTCCAGGCACTCTGTGAAGCCTCCTTATCTGATCTTCCACAGGGACATGGTAGTCCTTCGCCCCCACCTGAAGTTCCTCCTGAGGTTGTCTTGGAGTTTCCCATTAAGCTGGTAATGAAACTTCCGGTATACTTCACCAGCCCATCTTCAGAGGCTGAACGCAGGCTCCATTCTTTGGACTTGTGGTGGGTGCTGTCCTGCTATGTGGAATGCACAGCTGAAGAAGAGTGCGGCTCGCTGTTACCTACGCTGAAGCTGTGCCTGGCAGACCAGCAGCTAAGCAGACAATTGGCAGGTGGATCACTTCCTGTATTGACCTCTGCTATAGGTTGGCTGGTAGGGAGCCTTCCATAGCACTCGGGTCTCATTCCACCAGCCATACCACTGCATCTGTACCTGCTTTCAGGGACATCCTATACAGGAGATCTGCAGGGCTGCCACCTGGAAGTGAGCACACACCTTCTTCTTCCATGACAGCATCAACCTTGAGTCTCGCCGGGATGCTGCTTTTGGGGCCTCAGTTCTCCAATCTCTGTTTTCCAAGTAGGGATGCATGCCTTGCTCCCTCCCCCCAGAGAACTGCTGGAAGTCTGCCATTGTGTGAATAAGTATCCTGTATCCACGCTCCTATAAAAATAGATTACTCACCTGTATCCATAGTTCTGGGAGAGGTATGTGGTTCACATCCACACCACCCACCCAACCTCCCCTGACAAGTAGCACACGGATCATTGCTTCCAGTGTGCAAGATCTGATGTCATGGGACGGAGCTTTACCTAAAGACATTCCAGTGAATCAGCTGTTAAGGAAGAACTGCCATCGTGTGGATGTGAACCATATACCACTCCTGGAACTACAATTACAGGTGAGTAACCTACAGTATATCACACTATGTAACCTCCAGATAACTGTTTGAGGTTAGATATGTCAGTGTCCTTGACCTTTGCACAGAACAGAACCAACCAGAGAGCAGTCATCACAATGCTGATGGCACAATAGGGCTGTGCAGCATTAAAGCCAACAGCTCAAATTACAGAAAAATCTTCAACAACAAGGTGGTTTAAAACTAGTTAACAAAAACTTGACTTCGCTTGGCAGTTAGGACAAATCAAAACATAAGTATATCTGATTTTCTTTTTTCCCCTTTAGTTGTAAAGTTCCTTGTGAAAGCTAGACTATACCTGACTATGTTTAAAAGCTCATCTAGAGAATCGGGGCCATCTTCTCAAAGCAGTCTAGTGGCTCTGGAACTCCCGACAATGCAGATTATGGCAATGTTCACCAAGATTCAAGCCACAGATGAGGAAACTAATAAAAGACTAGCTACGGTTGAAGCCAAGCTCACAAACAATGAGTTTAAAATCACCAAAAATACCTTCCTATACAGAAGCTCAGCGTGGCAAATACTAGACGGGTCGACTGTAACGCTGTCTTTGTCTGGGACTTGCAGTTCCTAAAAAGTAAAATTGAGACCCTAGAAAACACTCAGGCAGGCCAATGTTTGCGTGGTGGGTTTTCCTCCCAGGTTTGCTGGAACATCAGACTTGCACAGTGTGGTGACTAAAATGATTTTTCAAGACCTACAACTCCTGCCTCAAAACTCGGATGTAAAAATCTTAAAAGGTTTTCACTATCCCACAAAGGCCCAGACCATGAGGCGACACATCTCAGTGCCCCCCCCCCCCATGGCTGTTCTCACCTTGTCATCTCCAGAGGCACGCATACCTCTACCACAAGCAGCACACTGAAAGGGAGACATAGTATAGGAGGGCAGCCATCTACCATTTTCCCCTGACCTGTCGGCTCAGACTCAAGACCGGAAAAAGAAGCTACAGCTGATCAAAAAGGAACTTTCGCAAAATGGAGTCCAGGCGCAGCTTAACTACCCGGCAAGGCTACAGATAAGACACGACTCCAAAGTACTTATTTTTGTGGATCCTAAAGCTGCAGCTGATTTTGCTGGGAAAATTCTTGAAAAGAAGACATCAGAGGTTACTTCGGATGAAGAGGGGTGAGGGACCGATTTAGTTGAGTTTTTTCTCCTCATGGCGGACGGATGTGGCTGTTGATATTTGCTTTGGGAGAATGCTAACCGCATAAACCCAGCATTGGATATTGCTCTCTTTTCGTTTTATAGATCTGAATATAGTTCTGTCTTGTTCAATTTGACATTAGTGAGACTTTTAATCACTAGTCGAGAGCTATGCCTTATAGTTTCATTCAAGAGGCCAAATTGCAGCTCCAATAAGTAGTTTTGAATTCAGTGTTATACAGTTGGCAGGGGAATATGGGGGGTTAACAGTGAGTGTAACTATACACTGCTCAGTTTGTGAACATTACAGAAAGCCTTCTAGATCAATCCTGATAATCCGCAGGGTGCGCAAGTGCCACCTAGATCTGTGGATTTTGGAAAGCAGCTTAACTGAGACCAGGACATCTACACAATGACCTTATTCCCTTTGCCTATCAGCCCCTCCACAAGTCATTAGTCCTACTAGGGGTTGGAGATGATTATGAAAGATATGGGTGAGAGTGTTAAGTGCCCTACAGCCTCATGTAATCAAACTTTACTCCTATGTTTAATGTCAGGCAGTCTCCTACACTGTATGGACTTAACATTTCTCTATATTTTGACCACTCTATCAACGGTACAGTACCTCCAGTCTGGAGGTCTGCGTACCTAAATTGTGTCATTTATGTATTGCAGAGTCTACTGTAATTCATATAACTATAAATAAAAATATTAAAAAAAATACAGCATGTGCAGTTAGTGTGTGACCTCTGGATTGAAGATTTCTGAAAGTTGCTGGGGGCTGCCATCTTTATTGTAGATCCTTGTAAATTATAAAAGCTGTAATTAAACAGTCTTAAAAATAGCTGATTACATTTAAAATACCTGAATGAAAAATCAGAAATTATCGGGAATACATTACTGCTAAAAAAAAAAAAAAAAAAATGGTAGGATGACATTTTTTGCTGGCTAACTAGTACTGCTGGTTTAAAAAGTTATAACTGTTAAACTGATGAATACATTGAATACACAGTGTGCAACAGAACTGATGCTCTAAGTCTACTGAACCCTGTTGCACTTGTGGCCCTAAACTGTTTTTTGTTTCTGTTTGCCAGTTCTCCAGTGCAGACTCTTCACAGATCAGGTGCCCCAGTGCTGTCTTTAACACCGTTCAGAGATGGATTTATGGCCAGCCAAGGTAGTGTAATCATTTCATTTGTTTTAATTAGTTGTAAAGATATCACTCGTTACGTTGTCATTTTCGTGACAGTCATTCGTTAACTTGTAAATTAAGGAACCTGAGAGCGGGTTGGAAACTGGTTGAGGCACAGACATCAGATGGTGGTAGTAGAGGGGGAACTCTCATCTCCCAGGGCAGTCACCAGTGGGGTCCCACAGGGTTCGCTGCTGAGGCCAGTGCTGTTTAACATCTTCGTAGTTGATATAGCGGTTGGGGTTAAAAGCAGGATCAGTCTGTTTGCAGACGACACCAAGATAGGTGCTAGGGTGGAGAGAGGAAAAGATCTTCAGGAAGATTTGGTAAGGCTTGAACAGTGGTCAGACACTTTGCAGCTGGGTTTCAATGCCAAGAAGTGCAAGGTCATGCACTTCAGAGCCAGGAATCCAGGGTGCAGTTATCATTTGGGAGGGGTACAGCTATCCGTCTCTGAGGAGGAAAAGGATCTGAGGATAATGGTCTCAATGAATATAAACCACTCATCTCAATGTAGGAAAGTAGTGGCAGAAGCCAACAGGATGCTGGGGTGCATTGCTGGAGAAAGTCATTCTGCCACTGTACAGATGATTGGTGAGGCTGCACTTGGAGTACTGTGTGCAGTTAAGGAACCCATAGTTAAAGAGGGACATCAGGCTGTTGGAGAGGATCCAGCAGAGGGCGACAAAGATGATTGGAGAAATTGAGGGGAAATCTTATTAGGATAGGTTGAGGGACCTCAACATGTACTCACTAGAGGAGAGAAGGGAAAGGGGTGATATGATCGAAACCTTCAAGTACTTAACGAGCATAAATAGAGTTAGTACAGAGGGCATGTTTCGATTAAAGGGAGAGGGGATTACTAGGGGGAACATTCTGAAGTTGGAGGGGGGTAGATTCAAGAGAGAAATGAGGAGGCACTACTTCACACAGAGAGTGGTAGTAGGATGGAATGTGCTTCCTGAAGAAGTGATATCTCTTACAACAGTGGGGAGCTTTAAAAGGGGGTGGGTTAGGGTCAAGGGCAAGGTACTAGTCAGTGGGAAGATGAATGGGGAAGGGAAGGCAGCAAGGGGTGGGGGTGTGTGGCAGCAGGAATCTAAACTGTGTGCTGCACAGTCAAGTAGATGCGATAGACTGCATGGCCTGTATCTGATGGCATTTTTGTATGTTCGTATGTACCCACACTGCTGTTGTGTATATAGAGGATACACAATAATCTGAGTCAAAATATGTTTCATCTTCGTGAGTGAGGGGGCAGGAAAAGAACTTTGGAGTGGCAGAGCCACAAGGCAGTTATTAAAGTCCTGCCCCCTCACAAATGGAGATAAATCATATGTTTTTAGTCTCATTATGTGTTTGATTCATACATAAGCTACACTTTAAAACGTATACCTTTTCTATCTGCTCTTTGTATAAAGATGTGTTTCTTTATAAATTCAGCAACTGGCTTCAGAGTAGTGCTGTTGTGACGTCATCAGCATTGTGAAATCTGTTCTCTGATTGGTTGTTAAGTTGAGCATAGTGATTCTGAAATATCTGACCTCCAGGTAAATATTTACCTGGAGGTTAGTGAGATAGATTTATCAAAGAAAATATGTCTGCACTAGTGTCTTAAAATTATATATATATGTGTTTTTATATGTATTATATATTCATTCATTCATTCATGCGTATGAACTCTCTAGGAAAGGGATCCTATATAGATCCCTTCTCCTTACTTGGGGTTCAACCCTATGTCCATCTGCAGCGGTCTTACCCCCTCTAACCCTCTCTCTTCGGCGATTGCTTGCAGCGCTGATGCTACTGGCAGGAGACATCCAGCCTAACCCTGGTCCTGGGGCACCTAATCTCTCTATTTCTTCTCCATCAGATAAGGCCTGGGATGCAGCCAAGGGCCTGAGGCTGGTTCATATGAACATCTGCAGCCTGAGACCTAAGATCCACGAGTCCAAGCTTGGCTAGCGCCTACAATCCAGACATACTAGCAGTCTCGGAGACCTGGTTAAAGCCCCACATTCTGGATCATGAGGTAGCTGCTGCTGGATATGCATTCTACAGAAAGGACAGACCCTCTAGAAGAGGGGTGGGGGCCTGATATATTAAGGGACACAATTACGTCCTCCTTGTTAGTATGCCACTAGGCCAGACCCGGACGCTGAAGCAATATTCATTTGGCTCACTCTAGGTGGGGCTAAGCACCTCACAATAGGTTGCGCTTACAGCCCTCCCACAAATGCGCCGGCTCTTGTTGCCCTCCTGCAGAACCCAGCAGTAGAATCTGCTTCAGAAATCATCCTACTGGGTGACTTCAACCTAAACTGGGCCCTTGAGGCAAATCTGCCATCAATGCTAAACTAAATGACTCCCACTCACCCAAGTCATCACCTTACCAACAGAATGAACCATGCCACAGGAAGGCATACTACAATTGATTGGGTCCTGACCTCTACCCCTAACAATGTATAAATGCAGGGACCTTGGCAGATGCATTGAGTGACCACTTCGCTCTGTATTCGCCATCTGGAAGAGGTGTGCGAATAAAATTCCATGGGATTTTTACCTCTAGGGACTACTCTAACTTCCGCCTTGACCAATTCATTAGCTACTTAAATGGTATCGACTGGAGCAATATAAGACACCTCCCCAGTCTGGAGGATGCCGCCAAATTCTTCCAGACATCCTCATGAGAATTATGGACCTTTTAGCCCCTTTAAAAACCTACAGAGTAAAGGAAGCTGCTACAAATGGATCTTGCCTCCCTAAAAGCCATGATGTCCACCGGGACAAGGCCTGGAAAAAGTACCTGAATCTGAAGGCAACTGGGGACCTAGCGCCTACAGGGCCCATAGAAACCATTGTAAAAAGGCCATTAAACTAGCTAAGAAAGCCTAGATCACCAACCTCCAAAAACTAACCTTGGCAATCCAAGGCTTTTCTGGACGACATTAATGAACCCTCAAAGGGAGCATTAAAACGTCACCCAGCCCAATCCTGGCTAATGGGCAACTAATCTATGAGGGATCCTCACATTGCTGAGACCCCTTAACACTTACTTCACGTAACCTGGAGGCATATAAGCGGGACCTCCTGACACGAATTAGTAAGCCGGTTTCACAATGGCCCCAGGACCTTGATCGCCTTTTGTTTCACCTGAGGCTGGTCAGGGAAAAAGAGGTCCTTACCACCCTTAAATCCCTACAACCAAGAGGATCTGGGAGCCCTGATGGGATCCAAACAAGAATCCTAAAAGAGGGAGCCCCAGCCTTAGCTAAACCCCTAACCTGGCTGATCAATCGGTCCATAACGGAGGGATCAGTACCCAAGCTCTGGAAACAAGCACTAGTGATTCCCATACACAAGGGAGGAGCAGCAGAGCCCATTGAGAACTACAGGCCTATCTCCTTGTTGTGTTCCATAGCTAAAGTACAGGAGAAGCTTGTTTACTCTCAACTCGGGACTACCTAGAAACTCACCGGTAATCTCACCATCTCAGCACGGTTCAGGGCTAACCATGGGACGGACACTACGCTAACTAAATTCTCAGCTGAAGTACTGAGCAATAATGATGGAGGGTCAGCACAGGAGGTCTTCATTGACCTATCCAAAGCTTTCGACCTGGTAAACCACAACCTCCTTCTACAAAAAATGTGTTCTCTTGGCCTTGATACTCACTCACTGGGATGGTTCAAGAGTTATCTCTCCGAACGCACCCAGAGGGTTAAGTGGGAGGATAAAGTCTCTAAGCTAGCTCCGCTTAAAGAAGGGGTACCCCAAGGGTCAATCCTCGGCCCCCTTCTCTTTACTCTGTTCATTAATGATCTGCACAAAAACTGCGGTAGTAGCAGTGCCATTCAGTACGCTGGATGATGCAGTCATTTATAGAGCCTCCCTAATTTACCGAGTTGCAGACAGCCCTCCAAGAAGACATCCACTTGATGGAGGACTGGCTCTCTCTGAACAAAATGGTTCTAAACACTAGCAAAACGAAGGTAATGCTCTTTGGCCTAGATCCTGGGAACAGAGGTCACACCACCTACAACTCCAGTCCGGGGGTGTAAACTTGGTGGTCTCCTCCACCAAATACCTTGGCCTTACCCTGGACCAAGGTTTTACACTAAAGAATCATGTAGATCAAATCACAAAGCCATCCATGGGAAATTAGGCATCCTTTATAGACTAAAGGACCAAATCATTCCTGAAGCCAGGGTAGCCATTGCCACAAGTGTACTCCTCCCAAAGCTCACATCTGGGGCTCGATCCTCCAGGGAGTGTGGCCGTGATGGAATTGGAGGCTGCAGGCGCTGTACAATAAGATAGTCTGCTTTGCCACCCTGTCTCACCCGAGGACTCACCACTGTGAGGCCCAATCCAGGCTCAGGTGACCGTCGCTTGATGCTCATCTAGCCTACCCTTCCCTTTGCCTTACATTCAAGATACTGGGCCCCTCACCTCCCCCCAGCCTGGTTGGACTCGTCAGAGCGAAACCCAACCCACGGCGCCTGCGCTCATCAGGCCAATCTCTCCTCGAGGTTCCTAAGATGAGGACTAAAGCCGGGTCTAGGTCCTTTGCATACACCGCCCCTTCCACCTGGAACAACCTCCCCTTGGAGGTCCGGGAGGCTGAGACTGTTTCTAGCTTCCGGACTTTGCTGAAGGGACACCTGCTCAATAGGAGCATATGTCAATGTCACAGTACCTGACCTAGCTCAGCTCTTGGGCAGCTCACTTGTCCTCCCAACAGCCATCTAGGCAGTATAATGGTCCTCTTCTTGCAGAAGGGGTGCACTTAGGTCCTAACTTATCCCTTCCAATCCTGCAGACACAGCAGCTAACCCTAGGTCTACAGCAGCTGCTTACTATTCCTGAGGACCTGGTATCTAATCTACTACTAGTGATGCCTAATTGTTTAATGTACGCATTCTTTGTAACCTTCATGTCCATACAGCCTATATGTCTTCCACTTTCTGGCGCCTGTAAAGATATGTACTCTTATTTCTAAAAACTATCCATTCTCCAGACTGTACTGAACTGTTACCTGTATGTTGTTGCACCCGGTTCGCCCCTGAAAAAGGGACCTCTTGGGGCCCAGTGGGCCTACCCGGTCATCAAAATTCAATAAATAAATAAATAAATAATTTCAAAAAACTCTGTTAAAATGTATTATATATTCATTTCAAAAAACTCTGTTAGTGTACCAATTAGGGTTAAACCAACAAAAGTAGGTAATCTGGTGTTAGGGTTTCCTAATGCTCACCCCCCACCCAAAAGCCCGTAGCCTCCAGTCCAAAATCAAAAGGGTGCAGCTCCAAACCAGTGCCTCATAGTGATGCACTCTTCAGAGGCAGAGAAGTATGTCTTGCCAGATGTTGACAACCCAGTTCATTGTAGCTTTCTTCATGCAGGGCCCTGAGTGAAGAAAGTAAATCATGTGAGGAGATGTTTGCATAGAGAATGGGGAGAGCATTAGGGTTGACAACCCCAAGGAAGACGTCACCACTGATTTGCCAGGACTCCAGAGACCCCAAACCCTATGATCTTCCCTGTGTCAGTCTTCACCATTCTTCACTGGTGGGTGATTGGCCAGAGATGAGCACCTTGTGGGATTTTTTTCCCCCTTTGGGTGAGGGGCCGGTGCCGCCCACATAGCTGACGCACTGCGTGGCGCTTGCAGGTTGACCAGAAATGGCCATTGGCTCCTCCTTCTCAGTTCTGCTTCTCCTGCTGTTGAGACAGCATCTTGCCTGCAGCTAAAGATTTCATAGTACGCCGTTTCGGCCTAGTTGCCTCTGAGCCATTTTTTGATGCCTCGGAGTCGCTGTCGACGCTGCCTTAAGTACTCCCACCTCGATTTTGCCATTCACCACTCGGCGCCATTACTAAAGACCCGGTAAGACCTTTCCTTTTCTTCCCTTTAACAGTGTTGTCTTTTCTGTTTAAAGTTTTGAGTTACCATTGCATCATGCCAGGTTCGGGGGACGAGAAGCATTCGTCGAAAACTGGCCGGCCTCCTGTGCGTCTGTGTCCCTGCGGTCAGCAAATTCCCGTTACGGACCAGCATGATGTCTGCCTTTCCTGCCTCAGACCCCAGCATGACATGGATCACTGTGACGCCTGCTTCTCGATGCACCACCACGCGTTGAAGGTCGGCAGGACTCTGCCGACTTTTGGGGGGCGGCGTCGCTCTCATTGGTCCAAGTATAGGACTCTACTCCTTTCCTCGGGTTCCCCTCCTGGGCCTACACAGGCTGGTGAGGAGGGGGCTTCCTCCTCATCTAGCCTTGCCATGGAGGAGATCTCTACCGTGGTGTCGGAGGACCGGTCTGGCTCCACCCACGACCGGGCCAGAAGCACCACCTTGGCAGTCACCTCTTCGGAGGTGCAGGCTCCCCCATTGTCAGAGCCCACAATTGCTGGGTCCAGCATGGGGCATTCCTCTGTGCCACCTGCTGATGCTGCCCCAGATCCCGGAGCCATTTGCAGCTCCAGTGATCGCGGCAGTGCCATGAGTGGGGCTGGGCCAAACAACACCATAGGCGGGAGAGCCCTCAGGGTCGTCAGTCTGGAGCGCCTCTGGATCTCCTCCTGTCCAGAGTCAGATGATCGGGATGCTGACCCAGACTGGCAACCTGACTCCCTGGAGTCTATGGGTTCTCCGGGGCTCAGGACCCTTGTGCCAGCCCCCCACCCCCACCCGTGCGGCTCCAGTGACTGTGGCTGGCACTGACCCCCAGGCCAATGGCGCCACAGATGGTGGTGCGGGTCAGCAGCCTTGTTCCTATGAGTGTGGTGGTCCAGGCTTTGGGGGAGGGGTTGGCTGCCACCCCTGGTTCCACCCAAGGCTAGAACTGGATCCCCCTCCACTATGACTCTCCTTGGGAGCCTGCGGAGTTGGGGGGGTCCTATTGCATAGGGTCCGAGAAAGAGGCTTTCCTCAGAATTGGTGGAGTTGTGGGGACAAGTGAGGGACTGTGACACTCCTCTGTAGTCTTTCAGAGCTTGGGAAGGAGCCACAGTGCTGAATCCAAGTTCTCTCCCTCGTCCCTTTCGAGGGAGTCCTCGGTGGCTGGGTCTGGGGACTGCCCTTATGGATCCATGTGGCCCCGGTCCCTTCATAGGGAAGCTTCCCCTGCAGGGCTCAGTCAGACCATTTTTCTTTGCTCCACAGGCCAGTGACAGAGCAGACCTATGGATTCCCTGTTCTTCTAGGATCAGCTGATAGATCTTTTAGCCCTGGCAGAGGTGCGCCATGTACAGTGGCTAGTTCTCCCTTGCCTCTGCATCCAGCCCCCCTTCTCCCAGGCCACATTGGTCCTTCTGGACCATTGACCTGGGAACAGTTCAGATCCCAGGCCTTGGACTTCCCCCAGTATGTTAGGGCCATGGACGAACAGGTCTTTCAACCAGTTCCCGCTCCGCAGCCAGAGTCTGACTCTTCAGATTCCTCGGCCTACTTGTCTTCCTTCCTCAAGGAAGAGGAGCCGTCTGTCTACCTGTCCTCTAATGCTGATCAAAGCCAGTATCAGCGCTTCCTAGCTAGGCTGGTCTGGGACCTGCATATTTCTTTTACAGTCCATCACAATACCAAGCTTATGACACAAGCCTTTTAAGGCGAGTACGGTGCACACCACTTGGTCTCTTCCTGGCCTGTTCCTTTCCAGGTAGCATCATACAGCACCTGGCAGCTTCCATATGTGTCAGCTCCAGCCCCTGTGGCCTGCCAGTGTCAGTACTGCATACTCCAGAGGTCTCCAGGCACTCTGCCACATCCCACTGCGGGTTTGACACGACTAGACACCCCTACCAGACTCAGACGTCCAGTCTGCGACTGGCCCCAGATCTTGACTGTGGAGTTCGTTCGTCTGGGGTGGAGAGTTTTCTCCTCTTTGCAGATTACGTATGGCCTCACATCAGGTGCACCACACTGCCTATAATAGGCATCTGTGGGCGATGCTGGGCCAGGCACTGGCATTGCTGCCTAATTCAGAGGATACTCAGCAAGCCATAGGCCTAGAGCTGGCAAGGCA
This sequence comes from Neoceratodus forsteri, assembly GCA_016271365.2. Lineage (NCBI taxonomy): Eukaryota > Metazoa > Chordata > Ceratodontiformes > Ceratodontidae > Neoceratodus > Neoceratodus forsteri. The sequence goes on along the minus strand of CM057458.1, from coordinate 165,547,548 downwards.
CCAGTCAAGGGCTTCTTACGATGCCAGTGAAGTTGCTTCATGGCTTGCAGGAACAGCGATCTGCATTAAGTGGACGGCATGGCTTCATCTTTCACGGTTGTCACCCTTAGCATGGCGTAGGGTGATGGCCTCCTTGTTCCGGGGGACCCGCCTTTTCTCCCGCAGGGTGAGACTGGAACTGCAGGGGAGCCTTCCTTCCCCCAGAAAACGAGGGACCCCGCCTCACCCTGACCAGTCCCAGGCCTGACTGGCCTGTTATGGGTCTCCTCACCCTGTGTTTCCCCCATGGGGAAGGGGAGCTGAGGGATGCTAATCTCTCAGGGAAATACTGGGCCCTCTTCAGGGGGCTCAATACTCATCCACCAGTGATGAATGATGAAGATTGACACAGGGAAGATATGAAAATTACATACCTACCATAATTCTTGATCTTCCTGTGTATCTTCACCATTCATCACTGAATCCAACCCACCTTCCCCTCACAAGGCCTCAGTCCCTGGGCGATGCCTCCTCCCTGCTCGCTGCCCTCCTCGGGGATCCAGCTGGGTCCCTCTATTCCTTGGTGCCCCTCCTTGTCCTTGGAGGCGTCAAGAAGGACTCTTGGGAGGAGGGCGAGTAGGGCTTTCTTCTCCTTTGTCCTGGGTACGATCTTTGGGGTCGGTCTGCCCCGTTGGGAGTATCGGATCCCCCGGGATGAGAGGGCTGGGGCTGGCAGGGACTCCCCTCTGCTTCCTTGTTTATATTGTTTCTTCTCCACTTCCCTGTCTCTTTCCTCTCCTGGGAGGAAGGTATTAATAGGTGGGATCCTCATCCCCCCGAACCCTGTGGGTTCTTCCTTTGGAAAACGGTAACTGGGAGAGGGAAGGGGTGGTGAATCCTCACCAAGAGTGGTCTCCACCCTCAGGGGTTTGGAGGGAGAGAGAGGGACCTCTTCTCCATGCTTCTTTTCCCCGAAGGGGATATCAGTAAACCGAGATTCAGCCTCAGTAACAGCTACCTGTGATTGGCTCTCAGACTTCCCTGGAGGCACTTTCTGGTATCTCAAGATCTGAGTCACCTAATGTATGGATGTTGGTCCCACTCTCCTTCCTTCTTCCCTCTTCCTCTCTCTCTTTTCCTTTCCTGTCCCTATATGGTCGTCCAGGGACTGGGGGCCTTTCATCCCATACCCTCCCAGATCCTCCTCCTCCTCCTCCACCTCCTCTGTTCTCTGGTCAGCCTATTCCTTTTTTAGTTTATACCCTTTCCTTTTACTGTCCCTCATGCTCTCTTGCTCCACCCTCATTTTGTCTCCCCAATCTGTCTCTCTGGCATGCAGAACTGAGGTGGAGGAGGAGCTAACTGCCGTTTCAGCCCGCCAGCGCCACATGATGGGTGCGCCTCGTGGGTAACCAGCTTCTCCCCTGGGGGGCTCCCGTGGGTACTGTCTGCAGCCAATCACCCACCAGTGATGAATCATGAAGATACACAGGAAGATCAAGAATTATAGTAGGTACACAATTTTCATTTTTTTTCCTTTTGCTACTTGGGCGGTGGGGTGGGGAGTTAAAGTTGGAAACCCTAACGCCTACATTTCGTGGCATTGAGTTACTCCAGTTGGTGCATTAACAAAGTTTTTTTGTAAAGAAGTTCCTTTCTTTTTGAGATGGTGGAACTGTATCCTCATTCATGCAGATGCAGATCTGCAGAGACCGTTGGGACCTGCACCATGGGAATTGGGAAGACTCCATCCTCCTAAAGAAGTGCAGGGCCTGGCACAGTAACTTTTCACACATTAACTGTTTACATATTCACTCTTCATTTTTTATTTTTTTTTTAATTTAATTTTGACCCCAAATTTCCAAGATAGTCGTTTTATGACTGCCTTTATAAACGTGATATATAACATTTATAGTTTATTGGCTGAAATCGCCAGTGAAACGACCTGGAGGGGAGGAGGGAGAAAGAAGCCAGTACCGAAGGTTGGGCACCCATGTACACTTAAAGAACTGCTGTGATTTCAGTTATGTGCTTGCAGCTAAGAAGAACGGCATCTATGGCTACTACTAATGGTACCGCAAGTTTTAAACTTTTTATTTATAGAGTTTATGGTCCTACAGTAGGCACCATACTACATAAAATAACATGAGTGAGGTGTGTAGACCTTCAGACTGGATGTACAGGATTTAATTTAAAAATGGGTAAATGTTAAATGATAGGTCCATATGTCCATACAGTGTAGAGAACCACCAGCATTAAAATGTAGGAATAAAGTCCAGCCTGATTACTCTGTTAGGTCTAGGTCACTCTCACCAACAAAATGCAGTAAAAGGAATAAAACACCAGTTTAATGGGTCCCAAGCAGAACTGAAAGCTTGAAGGGTGCAGAAATGCAAATGGATATAGACAGACAACGATAGCTTGGTCTCAGTTAAGTTGTTTTACTTACCCACAGCTCAAGGCGAGACAAGGCAACCCACCCACCCAGGATTTAACAGCAGGAGTTAGTTAATGTTCACAGATTGAGAGGTGTATACACACCCACTGTGTAACTTCTGTAGCATTTAGCAAGAGCAGTACTCTAAATAGAATTTCAGATTGGAGCAGCAATCAGGACTCAGAAAACTTAGAATAGCAAACTTTTAAACATAGTCAGGTATAGTCTAGCTTTCACAAGGAACTTTACAACTAAAGGCAGAACATATGGTAGGTAAAGTGCTGCCGTCACCAACCTAGCTAAGGAGATAAAAGAAAAAAAAATTGTATTATTAATGCTCAAGTCCAAGTATCAGCCAAAGCAAACAATTTCATTCAAATAGCATGAAGTCTTGCTATATTATGACATATGCAGTGAGTCCCAACCTTCAAACTGCTCCGGAGGTGAAAGAGTTAACTGTCCATGCCAGGCATGGAACGCTGAGCTCGAGCTCGGTTGAAAACTCTGTTGTTCTTCAAACTCAAACTGTCAGATTCTTTACTCTGCCTCACTGAACAGTTGCTCCGGAGATTTTCTCCTTCTGCTCGGTTCATTTTGTCGGTTAAAGTATTATTTTCTCGTTTTTTTGACCGAATTTAACCCGCAACCGGTCGGTTCAAGCTCTGTATGTGGTATTGTAAGTACTAGATAGCTTTTACATTTAATTCTTCTGTGTGGAACTTGTAAACGGTTATCGGTTTGGCTTGAACCGATCAGGTTGTTTTGAAATATATTAATCTGTCTTTTAGAGTGTGGTTACCGGTTCTTATCGGTTCTAAAAAAAACGGATTTTATTACGGTTTTTTCCATGACCCGTGACACGGTTGGGAACCGATAAGAGGGTCTTGCTTGGCGGATTGCCATAAACGTGCAAGTTTGGTTAGGACTGGCACTATGTCTGAGAAACCCAAAAGAAAAACCGGGCCCACTGGGTTTCAACACTGCAGTGTCTGTGGGGAAGCCTTTGTCAAGGCTGACCCCCACACCACCTGTGTTTATTGTCTGGGGTTTGACCACCTCAATGCAGACTGCCAGATTTGCAGAAATTTTCCTGCAGCTACCCTGGAAAAGCGAGTTGGTAGTCTCAGGGAAAGGGAGGCCAAGAAGTCCGCTGACCCAGATGGCCAGCCCGGTTCGGTTCCAACCGAACCGGAGGGAGTGTCCGCTGACCAGGGCGAGACTTCCTCGGGCAAAGGAGAGCCACTGGAGGAGCCGGTTCCAGCATAAAGGACAAGGAAATCAGCTGGTGGAGCCAAACTTTCCTCTCCAACTGCTGAAGAAATAGCCAAAGCGATTAAAATTGTCCAGTTGCTTTCCCTGTTCCGACCGAACCGCACCATCAGGTAAGCACTTGTTCGAGCGGGGTTCCACCGGGTTCAAGAGTATGATTTAGAGGAATTTTATGAACCGGAGGAGGGGAAGAGGAGTATGAGGAGAGTAAATGTGGATTTGAAAGTCTGATGTGCCCATTGAACCGGACATCTCCCTAGACAGACCTTCAGGAGTGTCTCCTTAGGCTTCTGAGTCCCTTCTCATTTTATGTTTTATAAAAAGTGGTTGAAACCTCCAGCTCCCTATGGAGGAAGCTGTGGATGATCAGGAGGAGCCTGACTATTTGGAAATGATGGATATCCCAGAGTCCAGGAGACTGTCTATTCCTTTGCATAAATCTTTTGGGAAACAGTAAAAATTCTAAAAACTCCTCACACTATACCTCCTGTTGATAAGAGAATGGACAAGAGGTACACACTGTCAGGCTCTGATACGGAGTTCCTTACACAACAATGCAGCCATGTTAGTAGTGCAGGCTGCAGCCTGTGACAAGGCAAATATTCCCTTGGCCTCACACCCCTCTGACAAGGACTCCAGGGGATTGATGCATGGCAAAGAAACAGTACATGGCAGCATCCTTGGGACTCAGACAGGCAAATTATATGGCTTATGTTGCTAAATACCAGAAATCTAGATGGGATACTGTTATGGCTCTAGCAAAACAGGTCCCTGGCCAGCTTGCCAAGGAGCTGGAGCAGGTGGCTGCTGATGGTATTGAGGCATCTAAGGTGCACCCATGCTGCAGTGGACTCTAATAATGTGTCATCGAGAGTCATGGCTACATCTGTGGCACTTCACAGAATGGCTTGGCTCAGATGTACTAGCCTGTCACAGGATACCCAGACTAAGGCCATGGATTTTCCTGTTGTGAGGTAATTCTCGTTTGGGGAGCAGACAGAGAATTACATGAAGAAAATGGATGAGTATAGGACCACCTATAGGAGTGCACAGGCCAAGGAAAGGCAGGCCACTCCTCAAAGGCAGCCTTCCAGGGGCAGGGGCAGGCCTTTTCATAGGCCTTACTGCTCAGGCCTCCTCTTCAGCTTACGCCCAGAGGGGGTTCTTTAGAGAGAGAGGCAGACGGGCTACAAGCAGGCCTGCTTCCACCCCTCAGCCTAAAGCCCCCACTTTGCAAAGGAGGCACCCTGATGGGGTGGCCAGGGCCGATTCTCAACTACCTGTAGGGGGCAGGCTGGCTTACTTTGTCCAGGACTGGAAGTCTCTGACATCAGACAAGTGAGTCCTGGAAGTAGTAAGCCAGGGACTGGTTCTCGGCTTCAAAAAATTTCCAAAGATGAGAACCAGATCCTTTCCACCTGCAAATCCATCAGAGGCGCTTGCCCTAGAGGCAGAAGTCTCTACACTCCTGGCTCTCAGAGCCATGGAAAGGGTTCCACCCCTACACCAGGGCAAAGGATTGTACTCCAGGTACTTCCTTACCCCAAAAAAGACAGGAGAATGGCGGCCCATCCTGGATCTCAGATACTTAAACAAGCACCTTTTAAAACCAAAATTCAAAATGGTGACTCTGGGAATTATTCTACCCTCTTTAAGGCCAGGAGACTGGCTAGCATCCCTGGAACTCAAGGATGCCTACTTCCATATTCTCATCAGAAGCTCCCATCGAAAGTACCTCAGGTTCGAGCTGCCCTCAGGCCATTACCGGTTCAGAGTAATGCCCTTTGGCCTCACCTCTGCTGCAAGGGTATTCACAGAATGCCTGGCAGTAGCAGTTGCCTACCTAAGAAGGCAAAAAATTGCCATCTTCCCTTACCTGGACGACTGGCTAATAGTAGGCCAGTCTCCAGACCAAGTCAAGTTACATCTTTAGATAACTCAGCAACTGCTTACCTCTCTAGGTTTCCTTCTGAATCTTCCAAAGTCAATTCTAGAGCCTGTCCAGCTCCTCACCTTCATAGGCATGAGAACTGAACACAGAGGAAGCCAGAGCCTTCCTTCCTTTGGACAGGGCAAGGACCCTGGTCTCTCTGGCCTCCTCATTCACCCTGCAGGTCTCTCGACCAGCAAGGCATTTTCAGCTCCTAGGGCACATGGCTGCTTCTACAGCAGTAGTGCAAGGAGCCAGATTTCAGATGAGGGACATCCAGTTCCATTTGAGAGCCTTTTGGTCTCAAAGAAAGGACCCTCTACCCAAATTGATCCTAGTGACTCATAGAAACATAGAAACATAGAAGTTGACGGCAGATAAGGACCGCAAGGCCCATCCAGTCTGCCCATTTCTTTTTCTACCTTATAAATGTGCCATCGGCCTTTGCTCTGTCAGTGACCTATCTATTCATAGTCATTTGTATTGCTCCCTATGCCTATCCCATGCCTGTTTGAAGCCCTGCACTGTATTCATATACCACTTCTTGTGGTAAGCCATTCCATGCATCTACCACCCTTTCTGTGAAAAGAATTCCTCACATTCCCCTTAATCGGCCTCCTCTAATCTCATGCTGTGTCCTCTTGTCCTGCTATTTTTCTTATATTTAAACATGTTAGACTCTTTCACCTTGTTTATGCCCTTAAGGTGTTTAAATGTCTCGATCATATCACTCTCTCCTCCTTTGCTCAAGGGTATACATATTGAGCTCTGTTAATCTGTCCTCATATGTCTTCTGATGCAGTCCCTGCACCATTTTGTTGCCCTCTCTGGACTGCCTCAATTTGGTTAATGTCCTTGTGAAGGTGTGGCCTCCAATACTGCACAATAGTACTCCAGATGGGGCCTAACCAATGTCTTGTACAGAGGGATTATTACCTCCTCTCACGACTTGTGATACTCTACTAATACACCCTAACACCCCCCTAGCCTTACCTACTGCTTTAGAGGTCTGCTTGGATGATTTTAGGTCATCAGTGATGATGATGCCCAAGTCTCTTTCTTCCGTTGTGACTGCTAGCAACTCCCCTCCCAGCCTATAAGTGGCTTCAGGGTTTCTCTTCCCTATGTGCATGATTTTGCACTTCTTTGCATTAAATCCCAGTTGCCACTCTTCTGACCATTCTGCTAGTTTATCCAGATACTCTTCTCATTCTGCCCACCCCATCTGGATCATCTACTTGTTGCAGATCTTGGTGTTATCTGCAAACAGACAAGCCTTACCCTCTAGTCCATCTGGCGTAGGTCACTAATGAAGATGTTGAATAGGACTGGCCCCAGGACTGATCCCTGAGGTACCCACTTGTGACTTGCATCTCTTCTGACTGTATACCATTTACCACCACTCTCTGTTTCTGCCAGTCAACCAGTTTGCCATCCAGTTGACCAACTTCTGACCCACCCCGAGCCTACTCTAGCTTATTTATCAATCTTCTATGTGGAACAGTGTCAAAAGCTTTGCTGAAGTCAAGGTAGGCGACATCAACTGCTCCCCTTGGTCCACCACTCCTGGTTACCCAGTCAAAGAAATCTATGAGATTAGTTTGACAGGACCTTCCTTTGTAAACCCATGCTGTCTTGGATCCTGTGCCCTATGGATTCCAGGTGTTGCACTATCCTTTCCTTAAGGAGTGCCTCCATAATCTTGCCCACTACTGAGGTAAGACTGACCGGTCTGTAGTTCCCCGCCTCCTCCCTGCTACCACTCTTGTGGAGTGGGATCACATGAGCCCTTCTCCAGTCTTCTGGGACCTCTCCTGTGCTCAGAGACTCACTAAACAATTTGCTAATGGCTCTGCTAGTTCCTCCTTTAGCTCCTTAAGTACCCTGGGATGTATATGCCATCAGGTCCCATTGCCTTATCCACTCTGAGCTTAGCAAGCTCTTGTAGGACCCTTTCTTTTGTGAAGGGAGTAGTGCTCACCCTCCCTCCCCTGTGTCCATGATGCTGAGCTGTGGGCCCTGCCCTACCTTCTCTTCAGTAAATACTGAGCAAAAGTATCTATTTAGGATAGATGCCTTTACAGGGTCCTCCTCCTCCATGCTCCCTTTTCTCCATTAAGCTTAGCATACCCCTCTGGACTTTCTCCTTTCACTAATGTATCTATAGAAAGTCTTGTCACCTTCTTTTACTGTTCGTGCTAGTGTTTCCTCAGTTTGGGACTTTGCCTGCCTTACTGCCTTACCTGCTTCCTTAGGCAGTTTGGTATGCCTCCCTATCTTCATCCCGCTGTGTTCCTTTATATTTTCTGAAGGCCAGCCTTTTGGCTCTGACCTTTTCTGCTACTGTATTTGAGAACCAAAGTTGTTTCCTTCTTCTTTTGCACTTCCTTTTCTGTCTAACACAATGGGATGTTGCTTCTATTGTATCCTTAATGCTTGCCCACTTTGCCTGTACCTCCTCACCTGTGTTTCTTTTGCCAGGGCTAGCTTAACTCTGTTGGCCATCTTATCAAAAGTCAGCTCCTCTGAAGTCCCATATTTTTGCCTTGGAATGGGATGATTTAGATGTAGTAGCCAATTGAACCATACTCAGGTGATGGTCACTGGCCCCAGGTGACCTTCTCACCTGGAGATCTGTGATCCTTCTTTGTTAGTCAGTACTAGATCTAGGATAGCCCTGTCTCTTGTGGGTTGCTGTACCAGTTGTTTGAGGCCCTCCCCTGCAGGAATCCACTATGAGTCTAGTTCTGGCAGATGTTCCTGCTGGTATTGCCCAATCTGTATCTGGCATGTTGAAGTCTCCCATTATCAGAACCTCCCTTTAGCTGTCATGTTTTGTATATCTTCTAACAGTAATGTGTCTGTGTCCTCCCTCTGGTCTGGGGGCCTGTAGACAACCCCAGTTCTTATGGCTGTCCCATTTCCTGTTTCCAGGGTGACCCACAGTTCTTCTGGCTCCTTATGTGTATTCTGAATTTCTGTAGCTTGATATTTTCATTAACATACAGGGCCACCTCCCCTTTGCACCTCGGTCTCTTCTGAACAATACATAGCCAGGTACTGAAGTCTCCTAAGTGTGGTTACTGGTAAACCACGCCTCACTAATTGCTACTATGTCCAGTTTAGCCTCTGACATTATTGCCTGCAGGTCTGGGATCTTATTTCCCAGGCTGTGAGCATTTGTGTACATGATTTTCCATTGGCCAGATTTTGGTGTGTTAGTTGTTGGGTGAAGTTTGGCATTACCCCTGTGCATCGTATGGGAGACAAACCTTTTTTCACCTGGTGATGCAAATGAACGGCAAACACGCTTGAATTCCTGTTTGACCACTAGCTGAGGGGAGGGTGTTCTTCCCATTCGACGATGGGGTGCTGCACCCTCTCCCATTTGCTAGTTTAAATATTCTGCAAAGACGCCAAACTTCTGCCCCAATGCACTGACTCCTCTTAGTCAGATGCAGTCCATCAAATTTAAAGAACTCGCCCCAGAACTGTTGCCAGTTCCCTACAAATCTGTGTCCTTTTCTCTGGCACCAGTCCTTGAGCCACGTGTTTAGCTCCCTATCTCCCCTTCTTCTGACCTTCCGTCCATCTGCTCCTTCTCCCAGACTGGCAGGATCTCAGAGAAGGAGATGCCGATCAAATAGATGATAGTTTGTCACCCAGCCTAGTCAGGTGTTCCTTGGTCTCACAACTGACCGCTGATTTAGATCATTAGTCCCTATGTGTACTAGGACATCAATGTTTTCTCCTGCTTTGTGAACATTTTAGCAATGCGGTCAGTGTCTCTCCATGCTGATGTACCTGGGAGACATCTGACCATCACCCTGGCTGAGATGGGTATCAACTCCCTAATCATGGAGTCTCCTATGATCAGAAGTTTTTGGATTTCCTTTGTGCTTGTTTAGTTTTGGTTCCTGATTTGGTGAGTATTGTTGTGCTAGCTCCTGTGCCGCAGTGTCCTGCTCTGCAGTGTCTTCTGCCTCTTTATTTGATTTCAGAGATAGAGGCAGATACCTGTTTGTAGTGTTTATATGGTTTTTGGAGGTAATGTGTTGGAGAGCAGAGAGTGATGGGGCACCTGATTTGCTCCTCCTAACCACCTGCCAACCTCCTGGACCAACTACCCTCTGCGGTCGAGGTTTTTCTGTTGGATGCTGGGGAAATGGCGGTGGTTCTTATAATGTATTTCCTCTTCAGTATGAAATTTGAGGCGTGCAATCTCTGCCCATGCTGCCCGGAGCTGAGACCTAAGATCTCCAAAGGCTCCAGCATGTAGGACAGTGTCCTAAATCCTGTAAGACTGTCCTTCTGAAAATTGTTCCACAGTACCTGCAGTTAATGAAATCCATTCCAAATAAGTTGCTGGGTTTGTAACCTAGTCAGAGTAATTAGAAGGAAAAAATGCAAGTAATGGTTTAATTAGGCTTTGTTTAACTTGTTATAACAAGTTAAATTACTAGTGCCATGTAAATGAGATCACTCTTGTGGAGGCCCCACTGATCCGCCTCTTCCTGCTCTGCCACAGGAAATGTCACAACTGTGGTACCCTTATAAAAGGAGTGTAGCGTGGGTGGTTGGGGAGGGTGGGTGGCTGGGCCCTTCCCTGCCTAAAAGAAGAACCATGGACGAAAGAACAAGGAGGTAAGAGCAGAAACAATCAGTCAACAACAAATGCAGTAACCCTGAAAGCTTATCCTAATGTTAGATAAAACTGTAAAACATGTAAAGCACCACCTGTAATAATTTCTGAGAAGATATACCCTGTAAGAAATACTTTGCTCCAGAGAAAAATAAAGCAGTAACAGAAGATATACCTTGCAAAAGACAATTTGAATCAGAAGATTACAGCAGTAATCTGTTAGCACACACCTGTAGGCACACCTTGTAATAATGCAGAAGAAGGTATACCAGCAACAACAATTTGAATCAGAGAAAAATAAAGCAATGAAATGTTAGCAACAAACAGTAGCAATCCCTGTGAGTAAAAATAAAAACACCACCACACAGTAAATCTGCTTAGCCAAACTAAGTCTTAATCCTTCTCCCTTGCTCTGGTAAGTTTCTCACTCTGCCTTTCAAGCAGTCTTAGAAGGAAAGAGCCTCAGGTGAAGCTAGGTGCCTTGGCCAGCAAACCAAGCCCCTACAGTGGTGGCAGGATCAGAGCAATCTGAGACAAGGGGTTCCCTTTGTCACTCAGTCTCACTCCTTTAATCCTTACTACAGATGCATCCCTCTTGGGGTGGGGTGCTCACATGGGCGACTCACTACCCAGGGACTGTGGTCCCTCAGGAATCTCTGCTCCACATCAACCTGTTGGAGCTCAGAGCAGTTTTTCTAGCACTTCAAGCTTTTTCCAAATCTGTTCAGAACAAAGTTGTACAGGTCAGAACAGACAACACCACTACAATGTGGCACATCAACAAGCAAGGAGGCACCTTTGCCCATGGTCTGTGCACCAAGCAATGAAGTTGTGGTCTCTGGCTTACTCCCTGAACACCTCCCTACGGCAGTTCACCTCCCAGGCAAGGACAATGTCCTGGCAGATGCTCTCAGCAGGATTTCCCGAGGCCATCACGAATGGTCACTGGATCCCCTGGTCCTGGAGGTAATATTTGCCAGGTGGGGCACCCCAGATAGATCTTTGGCAGCCCCAGACAATCACCAACTTCCCTTTTTGCTGCAGGCCCCCAGTGTTGGGCTCCAGTCCTCTGGATGCCTTAGTTCTCAATTGGGAAGGAAGTTTCTCTATGCTTCCCCTTCCTCTCCTGTTCAAAGTGTTAGTCAAAATCAGATCTCAATCCTGCAAAGTGATTCTGATTGCTCCAGATTGGCCAGACAACCCTGGTATCCACTCCTACTGTCCTTAGCAGTCCATCTTCCCTGTGTCTTCCCAGGAATCACAATCTGTTAACCTGTGCTCAGGGAGGGTTTGCACCCAAACCTCAAATCTCTCAATCTCAAGGCCTTGCTCTTGAAGAGTTAGAATTTGCTGATCTACACCTCTCCAAGGTGTAATGGATATATTGAAGGCTTCTAGGAAGCCTTCCACCAGGGCTACTTACAATTCCAAATGGAAAAGGTTTTCCATATGGTGCTCTGGGAAGCATATTTCCCCAGAATCTGCTGGATTTACCCATAGTCCTGGATTATATGGTCCATTTGAACACTTTGGGGCTCAGACCACTACCCTAAAGGTGCATTTGGCAGCTGTGTCTGCTTTCATTTCAGCAGGTAAACCTCTTCTTTTCAGCTCATCCTGTATTTTTAAGGATTGCTTCACACCAACCTCCATTCAGGGACCCTGCCCCTGTCTGGGATCTTAATGTTTGCATTGCTCAGCTTATGCAGCCTCCCTTTGAGCCCTTGTCTTCAGCAGAGCTTAAGTATTTGGCTTGGAAGACTGTGTTTCTGGTAGCCATCACTTCTGCCAGACGCATAAGTGAATTACAGGCTTTGTCAGTGGAGCCTGATTTTAGTACTGGACTTTAGGAGGGCTGACTTTGCCAAAATGGGTGAGTGCCTAAGGAATGCACTAGCAAATGGGCAGGAAGGAGGGGTGGAAGAACAATGGGGAATAATAAAAACTGCCATCACAGAGGTAATGAGCCTTTGTGTGAAGCAAATAAACAAAACAAGACGATGTAAGAAACCACTATGGTTCTCAAAGGAAGTGGCAGTGAAGGTTCAAGAGAAAAGAAAGCATTCAGGAAGTACAAGGAATCGCAGAAGGAGCAGGACAGAGAACTGTATCAGTTAAAGCAAAGGAGGCTGGGAAGGCAGTCAGAACAGCAAAGGCCCAAACCGAGGAAAAGATAGCCAACTCAGTTAAGAAGGGGGATAAACCTTTATAGGTACATCAGGAGCAAAGGAAGACCAAGGGAGGGATAGTGAGGCTTAATAAAGGGAGTGAGGGTGGGCAGAGGGAGACTGTGAAAGGCAGAGATACTAAACAAATATTTTGCTCAGTATTTACAAATGAAGAGGGAGGTACATAAAACAAACAGTAGTTAACACTGGATACAGAAGTTGATACCAGCCCATTTACAGAAGAAAGGGTTCTGAAAGAACTCTTAAAACTGAGGGTGGACAAAGCAATGGGGCCTGATGGGATTCATCCCAGAATTCTAAAAGAGCTAAGGGTAGAACTAGTGACACCACTGACTACCCTTTTTAACAAATCATGGGATGATGGAGTGGTACCCGAGGACTGGAGGAGGGCAGATGCGATTCCCCTTCACAAAAGCGGGAGCAAGGCAGAAGCAGGAAACTACAGACCTGTTACTGTTAGTTTAACCTCAGTGATAGGGAAAATGATGGAATCACTTCTGAAGGAAAGAATTGTCGAGTATCTAGAGGCCAGAGGGGCACAGGACCCTAGGCAGCATGGATTCACAGCGGGAAGGTCATGCCAGACAAATCTGATAGATTTCTTTGACTGGGTGACCAAAGTAGTAGATCAGGGAGGGGCTGTGGGCATGGCCTACCTGGACTTTAGCAAGGCATTTGACACAGTCCCACACAAAAGATTAATATACAAGTTAGCCAGCCTGGGAGTGGGTCCCAAGATAGCCTGGGTAAAAAATTGGCTGGAGAATAGGACACAGAGAGTTATAGTAAATGGAGTCCACTCATAAGAAAGGAGGGTTACTAGTTGGGTACCACAGGGTTCAGTATTAGGACCGGTCCTCTTCAATGTCTTTATAATTAGCTATCTATGGAAGGACTGGAAGGAAAAGTATGTCTCTCTGCAGATGACACTAAGATCTGCAACGGAGTTGATGCACAGGGTGGGGTGGAAAGGATGAGAAGGGACTTGGCAAGGTTAGAGGAATGGTCAAATGTATGGCAACTTAGATTCAGTGCTAAGAAGTGCAAGGTAATGCACCTGGGAAACAAAAACCCAGGGGAAGAGTACACAATGGGGGGTGAGATACTAACAACAACAAAAATGGAAAGGGAACTGGGGTAGTCATATCAGATGACCTAAAGGTGGGCAAGCAATGTGAGGGCAGCAAGGAGGGCTGGGGGTTACTGGGATGCATAGGGAGAGGCATCACTAGTAGAAAACAGGAAGTTATTATCCCTCTGTACAGACAGCTGGTGAGACCCCATCTGGAGTACTGCATGCAGTTCTGGAGACCCATTCTGCAAAGACATAGACAGGATGGAAGCTGTCCAGAGGAGGGCAACTAAAATGGTGCAGGGTCTGCACCGGAAGACATATGAAGAGAGACTTAAGTAGCTTAATATGTATAGCCTCGAGGAAAGGAGGGAGAGGGGGGACATGATAGAAACTTTCAAGTACCTCAAGGGAATCAACAAAGTCCAAGAGGGTAGCATCTTTCAAAAAAAGAGGTGTGCAAGAACAAGAGGGCACAATTTGAAGATAGAGGGGAGCGGCTCAGAGGTAATTTAAGGAAGTATTTTTTCACAGAGAGGGTTGTAGATACATGGAACGGCCTTCCGGAGGAGGTTGTGGAGTCAAAAACAGTGGTGGAATTCAAGCATACATGGGTCAGTCATAAGGCAATTCTGGGGGTTGGGGGTTGCAGGAAGTAGGCTGCTGGTTAACTAGGATCTGCAGCTTATCCATCAGGTAGGGAAATGGGCAGACTGGGTGGGCCAAGCGGTCCTTATCTGCCGTCAAATTCTATGTTTCTATGTTTATCTCCTTTCATAGAGATAAGGTGGTCCTCAGGACAAACAGGAAGTTCTTGCCTAAGGTGGTTTCAGATTTCCACCTTAATCAATCTATTTCTCTTCCAGTGTACTTCACTGACCATTCCTCCTCTGGCGAGAGGAGGCTGCACAGCTTAGATGTGAAGAGAGCCCTTAGTTACTACATTGAGCGTACCAAGGGTCACAGGTTTGACTCCCTTCAACTGTTCCTCACTTATGGTGAGGTTGGTAAAGGAAAACCTGCCACTAAAAGATCCATTGCCATTTAGATTGTCTCTTGTATCCAATTCTGTTAAGAAAAGCTGGGTAAGGTTCCTCCCTCAGGCCTGAGGGCTCACTCTACCAGAGGTACAGCTGCTTCCCTGGCTGCTGCCAGGGACATCCCCATTCTAGAGATTTGTCAAGCAGCTACCTGGAAAACAGTTCACATTTTTACCAAGCATTACTCTCTGGACACCCAGACCAGGAGTGATGCTCGGTTTGGCACAGCTGTGCTTCAGAGCCTATTTTCTAAGTAGGTTCTGTCCTCCTCCATGGAGGTACTGCTGTGTAGTCTGCATATGTCATAATATAGCAAGACTTCATGTTGTTTGAAGAAAAAATTACTCAACTTAGTAATGTTGTTTCTTCTAATGGAGTCTTGCTATATTATGACCTCCCCTGCCTGCCCCTCTCAGAACCTCTGTTTTTGGGATGTGGGTGGGCAGTGCAGTGTTGGCACTTAGTAGATGCCCACCTTGATTTTTCACCCTTCCCTTTTTTGGGGTGACTGGGTGTTGTGTTTTTCATTTTTTGGGTCTCCTGACTTGAGTCTTTGTTTTGGGACCAAAAAATGTGTTTTTATATTTAGTAGCCAGTTGGCTAGTGTAAGTTTACAGCTTCCACACAGGACCTTAGTGAGTTTAGCTCGTAAAGATCTGACAGTTTGAGTTTGAAGAACAACAGACAGAGTTTTCAACCAAGCTCGAGCTCAGCGTTCCATGCCTGGCATGGAAAGTTAACTTTTTCACCTCCGGAGCAGTTCGAAGGTTGGGACTCACTGCATATGTCATAATATAGCAAGACTCCATTAGAAGAAACAACATTACTAAGGTGAGTAATTTTTTCTTTGAGTTCTCACTGAACATCGCCCCTCATCATCCAGTTCGTCCTCTGGGTGCTGTTCTCCAGTTATTTTGGCTGTGAAGGCAGCAGCCGCATCGGAGTCCACAAAAATATGTGTTTTGGTTTTATATCGTACTTGCAGCCGCGCATGATAGTTAAGTTGAGCCGCAATGCCATGCTGTAAGATCTTTTCCTTTTTGCTCTGAGTTTGTGCCGGCAAGTCCAGAAAAAAGGCCAAACGACTTTCTTCCCACACAGTATCCCCTTTAGCCCTAGCAGCCTGTAGGAGAGAAATTTGTGCCTCCGGAGAGGATAAGGTTGGTATTGCGGTAAGGGAATGCCCCGTTCCATAGGCTCACCTCGTGGACATGGCCGTTGAGGAATGGCAAACACTTTAACCACCTTTACATCAGAATCAGAAGGCAATAGCTGAAGGTCCTAAAATAATAATCTGTGAACAACTGGGAAGAATTCAATTTTCGCCACAAAACAAGGTGGAAAGCCCACGAACCTTAGGTTGGTTTGGCGCTGCATGTTTTCCAAGGATTCTACTTTGGCCTTGAGAAAAGTAAAGTCCCGCGCATAGGTGGCATTACACTCTGCTTGCTGAGTGTTTGCCACATTTAGGTCTTGAATTGCAGTGGAGTTTTCTTGTATTTTATGTTCATTTTCAGTGAGTTTAGCCTCCACTGCAGCAAGTCGTTTGTTAGTTTCGTCTCTGGTAGCCTGCAGTTTAGTTAACAGCACAAGGATTTGCACTGAGGGTTAACTCCGGCTGCACCACACTGCTTCCAGCAGTCCGCCGCAGTCCCGTCGAGGAGCTCGCAGAAGAAAGGTAGACATCCAAGCCTTGTGAGTTATGCCTGGTGTCCTTTTTGGGGCTCGTCTTGTTTCAGGCAAGATTCAGACCAGTTCAGACTTTTCAGAGTGAATGATGAGCTTCATTTCAGAGCATTTTAATCTATAGTATGGAGAGCTGTTTCAGAAAGCAGCCGCCATGTTGCTGCTTCTCAGCGCCCCCTAGTACCACAAGTTTTAACTACCTTTTTTTTTTTAAGCTTAGAACTATGGACAAAGTGCACTGGCAATATTCATTTTAGTTTCACACCACATAGATAATGACGGGCATCTTGATCCACTGTAAAATACAGTAATTAAGAAGTGCAATAAGCTATTAATCCTGACCCATTCATGATTTTCAAAAAACGTGAAACCCAGTTTTGTTTTTATATGTGAATGTCTGAGTGTTATTCATACAAGTGCAACTTCTTATTATGAGTTGCGAGCAGCACAGTAAGTATGGTAATAAAGTAAATGTCAAACTGTAAGTTATCTTTCTGATTTCTCCAAATAACGGTCAGTCACAGTAGTGTTCTGCTTTATACTTCTACTGTTTCAGTCATTGTTTCTGTTTTCTTTCATAGCATATTAATGCTGGTTCATCAGTTTTGATTTTAGTGACGGAGTGGTTATGCAGTTGAGATTAATATAGAAACATAGAAGCTGACGACAGATAAGGGCACTCAGGCCCACTGCGTCTGCCCTATTTTGCGGCTCACAAAGCGTGTTCTACTTCAGATGAAAATGCCACAGTGCAGCATGTCTCCCCCATTTTTGTAGCCACACTGTATTTCATGTTGTATGGTCTTCTGCAATAATGTTAGTCTAACTGAATTGTTCATTGTATGTAGGAAACTTCTCATTTGAGATAAGTGCCGGTGTGCAACACAGTTTGTGTGTGTGTTGGGGTGGAAATTTCTTGTTACTATATTGTAATTGTGATATGCCGCTGTTCCACAGATTGTGCATGCTCGATGTTTGCATCCTGTTACGATATGTCAAACATCTTGATATAATTAGCAAAATGAAGATTTATTTTTAATGTCCTTATGCCAGTAGCCGCTGACCACATTCCAGATTCATTTTGGTTAAATTTTATTTAATTAAATTATAGTTCTAAGCATGCTCAGTAGGGTACCAAACATCTATCCCAAAGACCCTACTGAGCATTCTCAGAACCAAAATTTAAAATCCTTGTAACTTGGGAACGAATTAATATTTTTTCACCGCACCAACAAAAAGCAACATTCTGGAGCAAGCCCTTTCTACCCTGAAAATTCGGACTAAGCCGGCTTAGTGGTGCTGAGATGCCTCACCTCGTGCAACACCAGTGACCTGGGTTCGGGAATGAACTCGGGTCATCAGGGTGCCAGCACGGGGGGGGGGAGGGTAAGAGAAGGATTGAGCAGCCGGAAGGCAGCTCTCCTCTCCTGGGGTGGTCGCTGCCCCCAACCCTCCATAGTCCCGCTGCCACCGGGTGGAGGTCCTGTGGCCAGCATAGGCAGAGGGGGCGACACGTAGGGAGGACGCCTTGAGATGTGGCATGTGCATGCCTCCACATGTGCGCATGCGCCCAAGATGGGATAGGGACTAGGAAGAAACCGGGGGAGGGGAGGCACAATAAAGTGTATATATAGAAAAAAAAAAATTCAGACCAAAATTCAAAACCATTTGGGCTGTAGGCAATGACAAAAAAAAGAAAAGAAAAAAACAGATTTTTCCAAAAAACACACCATCTAGATCTCGGAATCTGCACATATGACTGGAATGATACATGGCAGATCGAGACCTTGCCCCCCACCCCCAACACACACATATACCACTGTGCATGCAAAATGTCGTGCACTTCCATTGAATGGGGGCAAAGCTATTAAGGTGCAAAGTAAGGGGTTTAACAATAAACAGCCTACTCAACCCTAACTTTAGTGGCACTACTCTGCCACCATATATATAGTTTATACAACTCCATGGAGGGTAAATGTCATCAAATATAGAATCATAGAAATCTGGCAGCAGAAAAAAAACTCTCTGTCCCATCGAGTCTGCCCCCCCCCACACACACACACACACACACTCGTCACTTTTGACAGGGGACATCCCCTTCCACCCACTGGTCAACCCCATATGTCTGTCCCAGTATCATGTCACTTCATCGCAAACATTACGTCGCAAACAATTCATCGTAAAGAACTTTATCGCATGCTACAATTCCCTGCATGAAATTTCATCGCAAATCTCTGAGATCAAGCATAATAATGGTAAAGTACTAGTACCTTATCGAGTACTGAGTTGGAAGATGCGTCATGCAGAATGCATCTAGGTCAAAGGTCATAGTTAAATCGCACGGAATTTGTCGGTCAGGGGAAAAGGATTTTGTGGGATCAGGCAAAAAGGGTCAGAAGAAGCATTTACAAAGGTAAAGGTCATTTGCCACATAGCATGAAGCACTGTATAATCATAATTGTGTATCCTCTTGTTTGGTCTGGGTCAAAAGATGCTGATTTTGTGTGGCCACATAAAGACGCTGTCTCACTGATTTTGTGTGACCTCTTATAGACAGGTTGGGTCTGTGGCAAAAGGGTTAAAGGGTTAAAACTTAAATCTTTATTGAGGGCAAATAAAATCTAATCTTGTCTTCTTCAGTATCACATCTAGACCTGCAATTGGAAGTTATGAGCAATAGCGGGTAAGAAGTCCATCCTGTGTGTCACAGTATGTTTCTACGACCATGACAATTCTTTTTGCTGTTTCTTTGTATTTCTGTCTTTGAGCTGGAGGCTCTATACCAGCAAGATATTGCTCCATTCGTAGCTCATTCAGGTTCTGTTCAACCTTTAGGGCACTAATGAACTTCCAAACAGTGGGATGGCATTCTCCAAGCAGATTATTAAAACTTTGGTGCCACCCCTCCACTGAGGTTATGGTTCTCGGGATCCTATTACTGACTGCAGAGCTGCAGTTCCAAAAATCAATAGCAAAATGTGGTCTTCGTCTACCACGGCGACCAGCTGGCCTCCCTATCCATGTGTCTTCGAAGTAATCAACGAGAGGAGCCAGTTGGTCGTCATTTGCTGTATAAAACTCAGTCGCCTGTAGTTCCTTAAAGGTATCCACAACGTCAGCTGGTTGAACATATGCAAGTGCAGGAAGCATTCTTATTTGTAAAGCATAATCAGCATCCACTGTATAATTTTTATGAATGACTGAGTTTTCCTGCACTTTTCGCCACACAGCTTGGCAGAGGTGGAAAAAGCATCCCCTTGTACTAGCCCCAGGAAACTCACTTGCAAATGCTTTTACTGCTGCTAGTTCAAAGTCTGTCATTACTGATGAAAGGGACAGTTCAGGACAAAGCTGTTTTAGTTTTTGCAGAATCCTTACATAACTGCCAGTGGCATGGTTTGACATCAGTGTGAAAACAGATGGGATAACTGCAGATTGGCGGACTCCATGTATAGTGTAGAGCTGTGTGAAAAGTGTTGGTGCACATTTAAATGTCCCATCTGCATACCAGTGTGGCATGGAGCGCATGTAGTGTAGGTTTTTTGTTGTTGCAAAAAATGGTAAAACGCTGGTCATCTTCAGACCCAGAATAATATTGCAGAAAGAGCTCTCCTCTCTCGGTGTTCCTGTACTTAGCTGGGTTCAGTAAATCTACCAGAGATGTAGGCTAAGTAGGGACTGCAACGACTGTCTGGTGTGCTCTCTGTGCAGTGCGCTTAAGGCTTGCAACGGATGGCAACTGGGAACTGACTGCCTGGCTAAGCCCACTAACAGCATTTGCAACCAGATGCTGGGTGCTGTCCTGTGAAGGACTAGCTTCATCCTTCCAATCTGATACTGCTTTTATTGCCATTGTGGAACCAGCATCAGGAACATGGTTGTGTTCCTGTGCATATTTTACTATGACATCATTACTAGTGTGCACTCTAGCGGGGAGTTTAAAAGTGTCATATTGACGGCACTTCAGCATTGTTTACTCCCATAAGTACGCTCCAGGCAGTATAGGAATCCAGCATCACACAGCATCAGCTGGCCTCTGATGCTCTTGACAAACTCTAGAGGCATGGCTGTCAAAACTCCAGTTGCACAGTAGGTGGCGGCGCAACAGAACAGCGAATTAATATACACTGAACTGTCATGCGCTGTAGATTCTATGCGCTGAAATGTATCGCGCTCTAATTACCATGTGGTAATTAACCACAACGAAAAGTTTTGCAATGAAAAGACGTGGAACTATCTGTCCCATGCCTTCTTGAATCCTTCCACCATATCGGCCCCCATCACCTCTTCAGGTACTTTGTTCCAGAACTCCACACCCTCTCCGTGAAGTAACACCCCCTCACATTGCCCTTAAATCTTCCTCCTCCTCCTAATCTAAAACTATGACCTCTTGTTTTTTTTTTTTTTTTTGTTCGCTTGTTTTTGGTCACCTCCTCCGTGGACCCGCAGGGCTACGATTCCCCCAAACACACTTTGAGGGTACGTCCCGCCCATCGGGCCATCATGGGTCCTGCTTGGTCCCAGTATTTTCTTACATTTTTTCTCCCCTGCCCCCATCCCCATACAATGGGTGCAGCAGCGGAGGCAGCCAAGCACACCTGGGTGTGGGTCGAACCCCTCTTGTGCTGACGCACGCAGCACACAAACCCCCCACCCTGAGGAAGGAGAGCAGTCCTCCAGACACTCAATCCTTACCTCCCCAGCTGGCCTCCAAACTACCCGAGTCCATTCCCTAACCTGTGTCGCCGGCATGTCGCAAGGTGTGGCGTCCAGCGCCTCAATCCTTTGGCTGGTAGTATAGCCTAGAGGTTAGAATAACAGCTGGCAGTATAGCCTAGAGGTTAGTGTAATGAGCTGTGAACGAGCTTGGTACATCCAGCAGACCAAACCTTGGTTTGATTCTCACAACCTCCACTTACATACTGTGTGGCTCTGAGCAAGTCACTTAACCGCCCAGTGCTCCCAGGTCGCCCCTGAAGACAGGCACTTGTGCGTAGTGGGCCTTACCCAGTTACCAAAGACTAAAATAAAATTACAAAATATATATAAATAAATAAATCCTCCGCGCCACTGGGCCAGCCTATGACCTCTAGATTTAGCATTTTCCATCCTTGTAAATAAGCTCCCTTCCCCCACCTTAATCTCCTTCATGTACTTAAATGCTTCTGTTATGTCCCCCCGTTCCCTTCTAGTCTCCAATGGGTACAGATCCAATTCCCTCCACCTCATTTCATAGAGCTTCCTATCTATACCGTGCTCCATCTTGGTTGCCTTATCAAAATCCGCCTCCACTTGTACTCCCCCACTCGTACTATACCTTATCTCACCTTCCTCTTCTCTCCCACAAATCTAGAAAAGGTTTATCTCCCCATTTAGCCTGTTTAGCAATTCTCTCTTCGGTATCTGCTTTTACCTTCCTAATCTTCTGTCCTGTTACCTTTAGCTTCTCTCTGTAAGTCTCCCTGTCCTCCTTCCTCTGGGTCTTCTTATATGTTCTGAATGCCCTTTTTCTTTCCCTAATTCTGCCTCCCCTCAGCCCTGCTCCTATGCCCAAGTTATCCCACCCATCGCCTACAGCTTACTCCCCTCATAGTTAATTCCCCCCCTTGTCCCTTCTATTTCTCTCCTGATCCACCCAGATGTGCCATTCCTGCTTTGCTGTGTTCAGACTCTGAGCTGTTTCACTCTCACTTGAGCTGTAACCCAGTTTATTTGAAATCACTGCCTCTGTTCCAGTATCTATGTTTTATCTGTAAAACGTGCTATATTAACTGTAAAAATTTCTGCCCTTGCACATATTTTGTAAATTGCTACCTCTGTGCCTGTTTTAACTGTATTATTTGTAAATACTGTACATGCATTTTGCAGTTTGTATATTTATTGTGTTCTACAAACATTTTGTAAAAGTGTCCTAGTACACTTATCTGTTGCAGTTATTCATTGTTTCTCTGTACCTCCCCTTTTACCCTCCCCCAGGTCACCCCTGAAAAAGGGAGATTCTGTCTCAGTGGGCTTACCCTGTTACCAAAATTCAAATAAATAATTGCCACTGTCACCTCCCTGTCAAACAAGAGTGGCCTCCTTCTTTTTTTGTTCTTTCTTACCTTCCTGATGCCGAGTTCAGTGGCTTTCAGTAACCCCCCCAAATAGATTTCCATAATTCCTTCTCATACCCTAATATCTCCTTCCCTCCATTTCTTCCCTGAATATCTCCCTCATTCTGTCAGAGTCCGTTTGCCTGAAATCCAGAACCTTCGTGCTGGTCCGAATTTTTTTTTTTTTTTTTCCTTCCTCGTCCTTACCCTGAAACTCACTGTATTATGGTTGCTTGTACCTAGGCTGTCCCCCACAACAACTTCTTCCACATTTTCCCCATTGGTTAGGACCATGTCAGGGAGCTCCTGTTATTTACTCTGTAAATCATAACACAGTGTCCCACCCCCACCCCCTTTTTCTCTCACTCTTTTCTTCTTCTTTTCTTTCCTTTTTTTCATGTCAGGGTGGCCAGCCTGACATTCTCATTGCTTTTCTGTCACGTTTTCTTATAAACTCCCTCTGCTTGCACATTAAGCGCTAAAAATACTTCTCCTTGATCACCCGAATTGCAGATAATTATTAGCGCAAGTCACACTGTTTGTAAAAGTCATGAGCAGGAGTAAATGGGAATAAGTGCATAGCATGCTTTAGGTTTAGAAAAACCACTGGTGCTCCCGATTACTAAATGGTCCCACTGCTGAATGCAGTCGAGTGCCGGACCCACGGTTGCTCTGGTGTCTGGAAATGTTCCCAGTCACAGTATGTGACCCAGGAGCATGTGTTAAATAATAAATGAAATATGAAAATGAGTTTCCTGCAGCCCCAGAGATGATGTGACTGGGGCTGCCTGTAGAAATAAAGCTTATTTGGGGAAAAAGCGCCAAATAAAAAGCCCCTACATGTTAAAGTATGGTAAAATATGGAAACTCCCCATTATGTTATAGAAACATAGAAGTTGACGGCAGAGAAGGACCACAAGGCCCATCCAGTCTGCCCATTTCTTTTTCTACCTTATGAATGTGCCATAGGCCTTTGCTCTGTCACCGGCCTATCTTTTCATACTCGTCTGTATTGCTCCCTTATGCCTATCCCATGCCTTTTGAAGCCCTGCACTATATTCATATCCACCACTTCCTGAGGTAGGCCGTTCCATGCATCCACCACCCTTTCTGTGAAAAAGAACTTCCTCACATTACCTCTTAATCGGCCTCCCTCTTATCTCATGCTTTGTCCTCTTGTCCTGCTATTTTTCTTATATTGAAACATGTTAGACTATTTTACCTTGTTAACGCCCTTAAGGTGTTTGAATGTTTCAATCATATCACCTCTCTCCCTCCTTTGCTCTAGGGTATACATAATGAGTTCAGTTAATCTGTCCTCATATGTTTTCTGATGCAGTCCTTGCACCATTTTGGTTGCCCTTCTCTGGACTGCCTCAATTTGGTTAATGTCCTTGTGAAGGTGTGGCCTCGAGTACTGCACGCAGTACTCCAGATGGGGCCTAACCAGTGTCTTGTAAAGAGGGATTACTACCTCCCTTTTCTGACTTGTGATACTCCTACTAAGACACCCCAGCATCCCTCTAGCCATACCTACTGTTTTAGAGGTCTGCTTGGATGGTTTCAGGTAATTGGTGATGATGACCCCCAAGTCTGTTTCTTCCCTTGTGACTGCCAGCAACTCCCCTCCCAGCCTATAGATGGCTTCAGGGTTTCTCTTCCCTATGTGCATGATCTTGCACTTCTTTGCGTTAAACCCCAGTTGCCACTCTTCTGACCATTTTGCTAGTTTATCCAGATCTCTTCTCATTCTGCCCACCCCATCTGGATCATCTACTCTGTTGCAGATCTTGGTGTCATCTGCAAACAGACAAACCTTACCCTCCAGTCCATCTGCAGTGTCACTGATGAAGATATTGAAGAGGACTGGCCCCAGGACTGATCCCTGAGGTACCCCACTTGTGACTTGCATCTCTTCTGACTGTATACCGTTCACCACCACTCTCTCTTTTCTGCTCGACAACCAGTTTGCCACCCAGTTGACCGTCTGACCCAATCCAAGCCTACCCAGCTTATTAATTAATCTTCTATGCGGTACCGTATCGAAAGCTTTGCTGAAGTCAAGGTAGGCAACATCAGCTGCTACCCCTTGGTCCACCACCCTGATTACCCAGTCAAAGAAATCTATGAGATTAGTATGACAGGACCTTCCTTTTGTAAACCCATGCTGTCTTGGATCCTGTGCCCCTATGGATTCTAGGTGTTGCACTATCCTTTCCTTAAGGAGTGTCTCCATAATCTTGCCCACTACTGAGGTAAGACTGACTGGTCTGTAGTTCCCTGCCTCCTCCCTGCTACCACTCTTGTGGAGTGGGATCACATGAGCCCTTCTCCAATCTTCTGGGACTTCTTCTGTGCTCAGAGACTCACTAAACAATTCTGATAATGGCTCTGCTAGATCTTACTTCGAGACACAGCTCTTGCAGCAGGTTACACCATTAAGCCTGAAGCTGGCAGGCATCAGGACCCCACGAAAAAATTCTAGCTAGCTATCTTCAGCGGGGACCACCCCCGACGTCGGTCCCGCCTCCGTCAGACGTAGTACATAAGGGGGCGGTCCTGCCAGACTTCTAGTTTTTTTCCGCCGTCGATTGCATGTTCTGACCCTTCGGGTTCAGTTTCTAGCACGCGACGGTGGTAAAGTTTTTCCTACGGGAAATTTGCTCTCTTCAATCAGCCTTTCTCTGATGTCCCTCCGACCTCCGGTCACCCTCAAGTGTGCCTGTGGGAAGCAGATCCTGCTCAAGGATCCACACTCGGCCTGTGTCCGTGCCTCAGGCCCAGACCACTTCCACACCTGGTCCTGCACCTTTTGCCAGGGTTTCAGCAGCAGAACCCGGATCCGTTGCCAGAAGACCCTCCAGGCGTTCCTGCTCGAGGAACAACTCAAGACCATGGCTTCCAAGGGGGATTCTTCGCAGAAGGCCCGCAAGCATGCTGAGAAGCATAGGGAGAAGGCCCCTTCCAGGTCTCCGTCTAGGGCCTCCGACTCACGCAGCTTCGGCTCCAGGTCCGACCATTCTCCTTCCCGGGCCAGCTCTCAGCCTCCCCCTGCTGCGGTGAGAAAATCTTCAGGCTCCTCTTCTCAGGCCAAGACTCCCAGGCCTTCCTCTTCCTCCAAGGCCCTGGTGAAGTCGGGGGACCGTCATCACCATCACAAGTCGGGTTCCCGCCATTCTGAACCCGACGTCAGGTCCGCCTCCTTGCCTCCTCCCCAGCAGAAGATCAAGGAGCTCACCTCTCTCAAGAGGCTGTTGGACCCGACGCCGGTTCGCCCGACATCGGCTTCTCGCCACAGGTCCCCAGAGCCATCATCCATCAGGAGACCGTCGCCGGCCAGGCCAACTCATTACCGGATGCCGGTAGGGGGACCGACGCCCACTCCGATCAAGAGGACCCCGACGCCTCCGACCGACGTCGGTCAGGAGACCATCACTGAAGAGGATTTGACTCAGCCCGAGGACCAGACTGGCGACCCTGGTCCTGTTGAGACTCCCAGGGAACCCTCGCCGCAACCCTCGCCCCCTGTGGAGCCGACGCCGGGACCCGACGACCATCCACCGGTGCCCGGGCTGTCGTCGGGCCTTTCTTTTTCAGAGGTGAAGGAGCTTTTCACTTACTGGTGGGATACGATCAAGAAGGACATGGTCCCCACTCCACCTCCACTTCCTCTTCCTACACCGGTTGCTCCTCCGGTTCCTGCGCCCCCTTCTCCATTTGGGTCAGCAGGCCGGTTACCTCCTCCCCGGGAGCCCAGGACCCCTCCAAGGGGGAGACCAGACAAAAGGAGACCTCCGTCGAGATCCTTTTCTAGGTCACCCAGTCCCAAGAGACCCAGAAGACGCCGCCGTTTGCCTTCGACGGAGGACACGGGATCAGAGTTTTCAACATCCAGATCCCCATCTCCCCTCTCCATCCCTTCTCCGGACCCACGTGAGCTGCCTAAGTCTCCTCCGGATGACCCTTCATTCTCGGATATCATGAGACACATCCAAGAGAACATGGGATGGGATGCTGAAGAGTTAGACCCCGAAAGGCTACGCCTTGCGAAGTATCTTCGGCTTAAGGACCCCAAGCCTGTGGTGGTGCCACCCTTGGTAGACACTTTCGTGGACGTCACCAAGGCAGCATGGAAGCGTCCACATTTGCTCCCGGCGATGCCGAAGAAGGCTGACTGCTTGTACAAGGCTCCAAGAGAATACCAGTACTTGACTCAGCATCCCCAGGCCGACTCTCTGGTCATAACAGCCTCTCATGACCGGTCCCAGAGACCGCAACATTTGAGCACCCTGCCACCGGACCCAGAGTCCAAACAGCTGGACGCCATGGGTAGGCACACGTATGCTTCTGCTACCTGCGCCATCAGATCCCTGAATTATTTGACCCACATGGTGCAGTTCCAAATGCCCTGTGGGAGCAGGGGTTTGATGCGGCTGAGAAATTGGCGGAAGGTGAGCAGAAGGAGGAGATGTTGCAGCTCTTCCGGACGGGGTTGGACGGGAACCAGTGCTACGAGCCGCATGACTCCGCTGACTCTCGCCTGAGCAGCAGCCTCAGGCATATGCCTCCGGAGACACTCTTGGCTCCACGCCTCGGTTTTACCCCGGACATCCAGAAAAACATCATGGACGCCCCATTCGAGGGAGAAGTTTTGTTTGGTAAGCCCTCAGAGAAGATAATTACCAAACTCCAAGAGGCCGGGAAGGCGGTGAGGTTGGTTCAGGCCATGTACCGACCCAAACTTAGTTCCTTTCGAGGAACCTGGCCGATTTCGCGGACGGACGAGAGACAACAGTCCCGCCCGTTCCACAACACAGGGGCTCCTGCTCAGAGAGCCCAGGGAAACAACCCGCAGGTCGAAGCCAGCGCACTCCTAAGCCGGTCCAACCAGCGGGACCCTCAGCCGCCACAGCCTGACTCCTTCCCGGCCCCCGCCCCTCAGGATCAATGGGACATTATGGTCGGGGGTCACATTGCGAATTTCCTGCCAGGATGGCAGACTATAACCACCGACAGGTGGGTTCTACAGTTGGTCGGAAGAGGCCACTTTATAGAATTCGAGGAAAAGCCACCCTCGAGGCCTCCTTTGCTCTCCCGGTACCCGGGTCAGCACAAGTTATTGATCAGGCAAGAAATACTTGCGCTCCTGCAAAAGGGAGTGATAGAGTACGTCCCAGAGAACCAGAGAGGACACGGATACTATTCCCATTTCTTCCTGGTTCCAAAAAAGACAGGGGACCTCCGTCCGATTCTGGACCTCAGTGACCTCAATTTGTCAGTCGCCTACAAAAGATTCCGCATGGTAACTCTTCCGGGTCTTATTCCCATGCTGAAGCAGGACGCCTTTTAGCGCTCTAGATATGAAGGACGCTACCTGCACATCCCTATAGCTGAAGCGCACAAGAGTTTCCTGCGCTCGAAGCCGCCATCATCTTCAGTTCCGAGCCCTTCCATTTGGACTGTCATCGGCACCCAGGGTCTTTACCAAATGTATTAAGGTCGTGGTGCCTCTAAGGAGACAGGGCCACTATGTGTTCCCTGCATCTGGACGATTGGCTTCTCATGGCAGCCTCCAAAGAGGCGTGTTACAGGCGTATCCAGAGTACCCAGGACCTGTTTCGATCTCTGGGTATCCTAATCAACTACGTAGAAGTCTCTCCTGGTACCGTCAAGAAGCTGCACTATAGGCCAGTACTGGACACCATGCAAGGAAGAGCATTTCTTCCAGACAACAGAGCGGAGCGCATCAGATCCCTCATCAGGGAGCTTTCGTCGAACAAGACCGTCCCAGCCAGGTCGGTCCTTCGCTTGCTAGACACATGGCTGCTCCCATTCCTACTGTCCCTTTCGCAAGGCTCCACATGCAGGTAACTCAGTGGATGCTCGAGGTGCAATGGGACCAAAGGCAAGACCACATGCAGCATCCGGTCAGAATCATGAATTTGTGATTCGAGACTGGCAGTGGTGGCTAGACCTAGGGACACTCTCTCAGGCGCCCTGCATGAGAAGCGCCTGCCCCGGAGGTAATCCTCACCACAGACGCCCAGGTCTAGGATGGGGAGCACACCTGGACGGGTGAAGTCCCAGGGAATGTGGACTCCCAGGAGGCCCACCTCCATATCAACGCCCTAGAGATGAGGGTGGTCCTTTCTGCCCTGCAGGCATTTCAGTCAGAGATCCCGCCGAGTACTCTCCTGCTTCAGACAGACAACAAGGCGGTGATGTATTACCTCAACAAACAAGGAGGCGCAGACACTCTACCCCTTTGCAGGAGGCCATGAGGGTGTGGGATTGGGTAATCCGACACGTGCAAACCTGATCGCAGTACATGTTCCCGGGTGACAACACAATTGCAGACGGCCTGAGTCGCTCCCAGGCCAGAGTCCACGAGTGGGAACTTCTTCAAGAGGTAGCAGAGGATCTGTTTTTCGATGGGGAACGCCAGAATTGGACTTGTTCGCTTCCCTATCCAACGCAAAACTGCCTAATTTTTGCTCGCTAGATCCAGGGCCTGGTGTTTTCTGGCGAGATGCGTTGTCCCTCTCCTGGGCGGACAGATTCCTCTATGCTTTCCCTCCCTTTGATCCAGAGAGTTCTTCTCAAACTGCGCAGGGAGCTTGCTACAATGATCCTGGTGGCTCCTTTTTGGCCCAGACAGATCTGGTTCCCATTGCTGATACAGCTATCCTGGGAACCTCCGCTCCCGTTGCCTTTCAGCTCCCATCTCTTGTCTCAGGAGGAGGGTTCACTGGTCCACCCGGACTTACGCTCACTGAACCTGCATGCATGGCTCCTAGAGACATAGCCATTTTGTGACACAGGGTCTCGCAAGAGGTTGAGGAAGTTCTTTCTGCAGCCAGAAAGCCGGCAACGCATGCGACGTACGCCATGAAGTGGCGCCGTTTTTGTTTATGGTCGCAATCACGCAGCCTCCCCCCTTTAGGTTGTCCGGTGAAGGCGGTATTAGAGTACCTGCTCTCCCTTTTCCGTTCGGGTCTTGCCTACTCCTCTATTAAGGTGCACCTCTGTGCCATTTCAGCTTATCACCTTCCGGTGGAACAGCGCACAGTGGCACAATTAGATGCCTGTTGGGAATTCCTGAGAGGGGTGTTACATCTTAGACCACCCATTAAGGACCCAGTGCCTCCATGGGATTTGCTCTTTGTCTTGGAACAACTCACGCTTCCCCCTTTTGAATCTGCCACAGATTGCGAGCTGCGTTTTCTGTCGTGGAAAACGTTGTTTTTGGTTGCTGTTACGCCAGCGAGAAAGAGTTTCGAGCTCCATGCTCTTATGTGTAAGGAGCCTTATTTAATTTTCCACCGAGACAGAGTATCCTGAGGACGTAATCCTAAATTCTTGCCTAAGGTGGTTTCCTGACCGCTCAATCAGGATATTGACCTGCCGGTCTACTTCCTAATTATTCTAACAGAGAAGAGGCGCTACACACCCTGGATGTTCATCGCAGCTAAGTACTACCTGAAAAGAACTAAGCAGCTTCGTAAATCGGAGCAACTTTTCGTTTCCTTTACTGAAAGGATGATGGGCCAACCAGTATCTAAACAGTCCCTGTCTCGCTGGCTTGTCCAGTGCATCTCATACTGTTATGATATCAAACACAAGCCTCTCCCGGGTTCAGTCCGGGGCCATTCCACTAGGGGAGTGGCCACCTCCTTTGCGGCACTTCGAAACGTCTCCACTTCTGTCATTTGTGCTGCAGCCACTTGGAGCTCTGTACATACTGTACATTTATCAGGCATTATAGCCTGGACATTGCTTCACAGCGAAGAGCCGGCTTCGGCCTGCTGTCGCTACAGGGTCTCCTGTCCTAGATTCAGGACCTGGAATGTACTTTCTAGTTTCCTCCTCCCAGAATGTTTGCAGCAAGCTTGCTGCGAATCAGTCCCATCGAGGGTTTGCTGCAAGAGCTGTGTCTCAGTAAGATAGTACAGTTACGTAAGAACTCACCGTGAACAGTAGATCTTCGAGAACAGCTCTTGCAGCAGGTACCTTCCCGCCCACCTTCCCCTTGGAGGAGGCATGGCTTAAGCCTTTACTAACAGGGATTTCTCCCTTTTTCTTCTGACGGTGGATCCGGTCTCCCATTCCGATGTCAGCTGCGGCGGGGAAGTCTCTGGTGGGAGAACTTGGGAATTCTAGCGGGACCGCCCTTATGTACTACGTCCAACGTCGGGAGGCGGACTGACGTCGAGGCGGTCCCCATCGAAGATAGCTAGTTAGATTTCCGTGGCCTGATACTGCCGAGTTATCTTATGGTAACTTGCTGCAAGAGCTGTTCTCAAGATCTGCTGTTACGGTAAGTTCTTATGTAACTGTACTATCTTACTTTGAGAAACGGCTCTTGCAGCAGGTTACACCATTAGGACTGAAGCTAGCAGGCGCCAGGACCCCATGGAAATTTTCTAGCTAGCAGTATCCAATCGGCCCCGCCCCCAACATCAGGCATCATAAAAAAGGGGGCAGTCCCCCAGAATCCCCAATTCTTTTCCCACCGTCAACTTGCCAGCATTGGCCTCACGGATGCCTCATTAGCGAACAACGACTAGAACTTTTCCAGCGAAAGTTCTTGCTCAACTAAATGTTGGCATCTCCTACTCCTTCCACAGAAGGACACCCCTCCAAGTGGGCCTGCGGCAAACAGATCCCTTTCAAGGATCTCCATTCGGCCTGTCTGCGGTGCCTAGGCTTGGAGCATGACACCAAGGCCTGCTTTTTTTGTCAGTAGTTTAACAGCCGCACCAGGATCCGCCGTCAGAAGGCACTACAGGGATTCTTGTTAGAGGAAAGATTAAAAACGATGGAAAAAGACCCTTCCTCCAGAGGTGAGTCAGCCTCCAAGTCCCATAAACACCAGGAGAAGACCAGGTCCAGATTCCTGAACTGGGCCTCGGACTCACGCACCAGCTCAGGCTCCACGCACTCAGACCTCCCTCCCTTCAGGGCTTGCTCTTAGCTTCCTCCCATTAAAGTCAGAGCTTCAGACAGTCTTTCAGCTTCCCTCCACCCACTCAAGACTTCCAGGACTCCGAACCCTTCTCCAACGCCCTCTCGGGCCTCAGCGAAGTCATCCGACTGTCCTCTGTCCAAGTCCTCTTCGAAGTCTGCTTCTGCTTCCTTGGACAGACACCGGGAACCTGATGCCAGATTGGCCTCCCAGCCTCCAAGGGGACCTGGTCCCACCTCCCAGGCAGACCAACGACCTGACGTCCCTCAAGCGGACGACAGAACCTAAGCGGGCTGCCGATGCTTTTCCGGTCAAACGCCCATCGGACCAGACGTCCCTCAAGCGACCTTTGGAGCCAACGACTGCCCTCCCTTCACTGGTCAATACCGGCTGCCGGGGTTCATCAGAGGAGGATTTGATGTTGCCTGACGACCAGGCAGGCGACACTGAGGATGCCGGGCTTCCACGGGAGCCTTCACTTGAACTGGCGACTCCCAATACCAGCAACAGGCCAACCCTGACACCAGGCCCATCATCCGGCATGAATATTTAAGAAGTCAAAGATCTCTTCACTTTTTGGAGGGACACTGTTAAAAAGGATGTGGTCCCAGTAAAGCCTCCTCCTCCCCCCCCCCCAAGGTCCAGAAGTCAGACCCCTGACCACCAAGGAGCCTACACCACCTCCTAGGGGCAGATCCAGAGACAGGAGAAGGCCCTCTTCACGGTCTCCCTCAGGGTCTGCCAGCCCCAAGCGACCCAGAGGAAGAAGGTCCACTCCACAGGGGGACGACACTAGACCGGACTCTTCAGATACTTCCAGGTCTCCTTCTCCCATAAGCATCCCATCACCAGACCCACGAGACCTCTCCAGGTCATCTCCAGATGATCCCTCTTTTGCTGAGATCATACAGCACATCCAGGGGAATATAGGATGGGAAACTGAAGATCTAGACCCCGAACGACAGCACCTAGCTCGATATCTTCGGCAGAAAGATCCTAATCCTGTGGTGGTGCCACCCTTGATGGATACCTTCGCAGACGTTACCAAGGCCGCGTGGAAATGTCCGCATTCCATCTCTGCTGTGCCGAAGAAGGCTGACCGTCTGTACAAGGCGCCTGTGGAGGACCCGTAACTGGCGCACCAACCCCTGGCTGATTCACTGGTCATCACGGCCTCGAACCGATCTCAACAACAGCAACATTTGAGTACCCAGCCACCGGACCAGGAATCCAAGCAATTGGACTCATTGGGGCGGCATGTGTATGCGGCTGCTACATGTTCCATCAGGTCACTGAACTACCTGACACACGTGGTTCAGTTTCAGAACGCCCTATGGGAACAGGACCAGGACCTGGTTAAAGTCCTTCTGGATGGCAAGCAAAAGGAAGAGCTCTCGAACCTTCTTCACACAGGGTCAGATGTGGGGACCCAAGTTTTGAGAGCCGCCTATGACTTGGCGGACTCTACGGCCAGGGGAGCAGCCTCAGGCATCTGTCTCTGGAGATGCTCATGGCTTTGCGTCTCCAGATTTACTCCGGATGTCCAGAAACGTATCCTGGACATCCCCTACAGCAGAGAGGTCCTGTTTGTTGAAGATTCCGAAAAGGTAATCACCAGATTACAGGACGCCGGGAAGGTGGTGACGACTGTACAGGCCATGTACTGGCCCAAGACTGGTTCCTTTCATAGGAACCAGAATCACTTTCATGGCCGGCAACAACGGCAGCAGCCACGTTCCGGCCAGCAGCAAAGGGGCAACTTCAACCACAAGGCCCAGCCTAAGTCTTCCTCAGGCCAAGGTTAGAGATATACTAAACCAGCCCAGCCTGCGGGAGGCAACGCAGCATGACTCCTTCCCGGCCCCTACTCTGGATCAACAGGAAGAAGAGGTTGGGGGTCGCATCTCCCACCACCTTTCAGTGTGGCAGACGATAACTGCCGACTGGTGGGCCCTACAATTGGTAGAGAGAGGACACACTAAAGAAGTCCTCGATTATCCATCTTCAAGGCCTCCCCTGCTTTCCCATTACTCGGGACAGCACGCACTGCTCATTCATCAGGAGATGCTAGCGCTTCTGGACAAAGAGACCATAGGGCATGTACTGCAGAACTGGAGGGGCGCAGGATATTATTCCCACTTCTTTCTGGTTCCCAAAAAGACAGGGGACCTCCGTCTGATCCTGGACCTCTGCGACCTCAATGTTTTGGTGCTTTACAAATGCTTCTGCATGGTGTCTGTTCCAGGGCTAATTCTTGTGCTCAAGTGGGTCACCTTCTTAGCGTCACTGGACATGCAGGATGCCTACCTGCATATCCCGATAGCTCAGGTGCACAAAAAATTCTTGCACTTCGAGGTTTGGGTCGCCATTATCAGTTCCGAGCCCTCCCTTTCAGGCTGTCCTCAGCACCTCAGGTATTCACGAAGTGCATGGCAGTCATAGCGGCAGCTCTCAGGACACAAGGCCACTACGTGTTCCCCTATCTAGACGACTGGCTCCTCTTGGCCCCCTCTCGGGAGGTCCTGATGTCCACGATCCATTGTACTCGATCCCTCTTCGGGTCGTTAGGCATCACCAACAGTCGGGAGAAGTCACATCTGGTTCCGTCTCAGAGACTGCAGTTCATAGGTGCAGTCCTGGACACCGTCCAGGGGAAAGCTTTTTTGCCTCAGGACAGAGCGGAGCACATCAGAGCCCTCATAAGGGATATCTTGGTGAAGAAGACCGTTCTGGCAAGATTGGTCCTTTGCCTGTTCGGACACATGGCTATGGCCATTGCAACAGTCCCTTTAGCCCGTCTCCACATGCGGGTGACCCAGTGGATGTTACAGGGGCAGTGGGATCAGAAGCAAGACCATCTGCAGCATCCAATCAGGATCACGAATGCCGTCTTCTGGGATTGGCAATGGTGGCTCATCCCAGAGCACCTGTCATTGGGAGTCCCCTTCGTTGCGCCGTCTCCGGTTGTGACACTCTCCACGGATACTTCGGGGTCTGGTTGGGGAGCGCACCTCAATGGTGTCAGGTCACAGGGATCATGGACAACCCAGAAAGCTCATCTTCACATAAACATTTTGGAGATGAGAGCGGTCCTTTACGCCTTGCCGGCTTTCCAATCGGAGATTCCACCGGGTACTCTTCTGCTGCAGGCAGACAATACCACGGTGATGTATTACCTCAACAAATGAGGCACTCATTTCTACCCTCTTTGAAGGGAGGCCATGAGGGTGTGGGATTGGGTACTGCAACACAGTGCAAACCTTATTGCTGTACATGTTTCAGGAGTGGACAACGTTATCCCAGATGGTCTGAGACAATCTCAGACCAGAGTCCGTGAATGGGAACTGCTCCAAGAGATCGTAGAGGATCTGTTTCACTGATGGGGGACACCAGAATTAGACCTTTTCGCGTCCCCATCTAACGCAAAACTGCCCAATTTCTGCTCGCTAGATCCAGGGCCTGGTGTTTTCTGGCCAGACGCGTTGTCAGTCTTCTGGGCGAGCAGATTCCTCTACGCATTTCCTCCTTTCCCGTTGATCCAGAGGGTTCTTCTGAAACTCTGCAGAGAGCAGGTGATGCTGATCTTAATCGCGCCCTTTTGGCTCGGGCAGGTCTGGTTCCCTCTGCAGTACTAACTTTCTCAGGAACCGCCGGTGCCTCTGCCAATTAGCTCTCACTTGCTGTCTCAGGAGGCAGGATCCTTGGTCCATCCAGACCTTTGCTCTCTGAATCTTCATGCCTGGGTCCTAGGGACATAGCAGTCATGTGCTACGGGGTCTCTCAAGAGGTAGCAGATGTTCTAGCGGCTGCTAGCAAACCGGCCACTCATGCCACATACGCCATGAAATGGTGCAGATTTTGTCTCTGGGCTCAAGCGCAGGGACTTTCCCACTGGATTGTTCTGAGGGTTCAGTATTAGACTACCTCCTGTCCCTATTTCAGGCAGACTTGGCCTACTCCTCAATCAAAGTGCACCTCTGTGCCATCTCAGCCTATCACATACCTATAGGCCTATGGTCCGTATCCCAGTTGGAAACTGCACGTGCCTTTTTGAGAGGTGTCCTCCACCTTAGGCCTCCAATTAAGGATCCCATTCCTCCATGGGACCTACCCTTCATCCTGGAGCAGCTTACGCTGCCTCATTTTGAACCAGCCGCGGATTGCGAGCTACGTCTTCTTGCATGGAATATGTTATTTTTAGTTGCTGTTACTTTGGCCAGAAGGATTTCTGAGCTCCACACACTCATGTGCAAAGAACCTTATTTGTTTTTTCACCAGGATGGTGTCCCTAAGGACAAATCCAAAATTTCTGCCTAAGGTGGTCTCAGCCCTAACCCCTAACCAGGATATCGACCTACCAGTGTACTTTCCAAAATACTCCAATAGAGGAGAGGCCCTGCTGCACACACTCGATGTGCATAGGTGTCTTAAGATGTTACCTGACCAGAACCAGACAACACCATAAATCTGATCAGCTTTTTGTCACCTTCGCCCATAGGATGCTGGGTGCTCCGGTCTCTAAGCAGTCTCTTTCTAGATGACTCATTCATTGTATCATGTTCTGTTACCAGAAGTGTAACAAGTCCCTACCGAGCTCGGTTAAGGGACATTCCACAAGGGGGGTGGCTACCTCCTTTGCTGCTTTGAAGAACGTGTCCACCTCAGCCACCTGCACAGCAGCTACTTGGAGCACTGTGCACACCTTTATCAGGCATTATAGCCTGGACGTTGCTTCACAGCGAAGAGCTGGTTTTGGTCTAGCAGTCCTTCAGGGACTACTGTCCTAGGCTCCGGTTCAACTCTTGATCTCCCTGCCTCCTCCCATTTGAGAGGGATTTCCAGAATTGCTTGGGAATCAGTCCTAATGGTGGGAAACTGCCTGCTGCAAGAGCTGTTTCTCGAAGTGAGATTGTACAGTTACGTAAGAACTTACCGTAACAGTAGATCTTTGAGAACAGCTCTTGCAGCAGGCAGTTTACCTCCCACCATCCCCTCTGGAGGTAGGGTTGTTCCATTTATAACTTCCTAGGATTCGGTGTTTTCAATACTTCCCTGCTGCATACCTTCTTTCAAGCCGGATCCTCAGTCTCCACTTCAGAAGTCATCTAGCGTCCAGGAGTCTCTGGGGGAGAACTGGGGACTTGGGGCCTCCCTTTGTATGATGCCTGATGTTGGGGGCGGGCTGATGTCGGGGCGGTCCTCATGATACTGCTAGCTAGAAAATTTCCATGGGGTCCTGTGCCCGCCGGCTTCAGTCCTAATGGTGTAACCTGCTGCAAGAGCTGTTCTCAAAGATCTACTGTTACGGTAAGTTCTTGCGTAACTGTACTTTCCACCCTTAGCTCCTTTAGTACCCTGGGATGTATGCCGTCAGGTCCCATTGCCTTGTCCATTCTGAGCTTATCAAGCTCTTGTAGGACCCTTTCTTTTGTGAAGGGACTAGTGCACACCTTCCTCCCCCTGTGTCCATGGTGCAGAGTTGTGGGCCCTGCCCTACCTTCTCTTCAGTAAATACTGAGTAGAAGTATCTATTTAGGATAGATGCTTTTACATGGTCCTCCTCCTCACATGCCCCCTTATCCCGCTTTGATCTTAGCAATGCCCCCTCTGGACTTTCTCCTTTCACCAGTGTATCTATAGAAATCCTTGTCACCTTCTTTTACTGTTCGTGCTAGTGTTTCCTATGTTTGGGCCTTTGCCTGCTTTACTGCCTTCCCTGCTTCCCTTAGGGAAGTTTGGTATGCCTCCCTATCTTCATCCTTCTGCGTTCCCTTATATTTCCTGAAGGCTAGCCTTTTGGCTGTGACCTTTTCTGCTACTGTGTTTGAGAACCAAAGTGGTTTCCTTCTTCTTTTGCACTTCCTTTTCTCACTAACACAATGGGATGTTGCTTCAAGTACTGCATCTTTAATGCTTTCCCACTTTGCCTGTACCCCCTCACCTGTATTTCTTTTTACCAGGGCCAACTTAACTCTGTTGGCCATCTTATCAAAGTCAGCTACTCTGAAGTCCCATATTTTTTGCCTTGGAATGGGATGATTTTGTTCTAGTGACTAAATTGAACCATGCCATGTGATGGTCACTGGCCCCCAGGTGACCTTCTACCTGGAGATCTGTGATCCTTTCCCTGTTAGTCAGTACTGGATCTAGGATAGTTCTGTCTGTTGTGGGTTGTTGTACCAGTTGTTTGAGGCCCTCCACCTGCAGGGAATCCACTATGTGTCTAGTTCTGGCAGATGTCCCTGCTGGTATTGACCAATCTGTATCTGGCATGTTGAAGTCTCCCATTATCAGAACCTCCCCTTTGGCTGTCATGTTTTGTATATCTTCTAACAGTAACGTGTCTGTGTCCTCCCACTGGTCTGGAGGCCTGTACACAACCCCAGTTCGTACGGCTGTCCCATTTCCTGTTTCCAGATTGACCCACAGTTCTTCTGGCTCCTTATGTGTATTCTGAATTTCTGTAGCTTTGATATTTTCATTGACATAAAGGGCTACTCCACCCCACTTTTTGCACCTCTGTCTCTTTTGAACAGTACATAGCCAGGTACTGAAGTCTTCCACGTGTGGTTACTGGTAAACCATGTCTCGCTAATGGCTACTATGTCCAGTTTAGCCTCTGTCATTATTGCCTGCAGGTCTAGAATCTTGTTTCTCAGACTGCGAGCATTTGTGTACATGATTTTCCATTGGTCAGATTTCAGTGCATTAGTTGTTGGGCGAGGTCTGGCATTTTCCCTGTGCATCGTATGGGGAGCCAGACCTTTTCCTTTACCTGGTGATGCAAAAGAACTGCAAACATGCTGAACTCCAGTTTGACCACTAGCTGAGGGGGGAGGGGTGTTCTTCCCATTCAACATTTTGGGTGCTGCACCCCTCTCCCTATTTGCTAGCTAAAATATTCTGCAAAGACTTCAAACTTCTGCCGTAATGTACTGACTCCCTCCTTTGTCAGATGCAGTCCATCAAATTTAAAGAACTTTCGCTCCCAAAACTGTTGCCAGTTTCCTACAAATTTGTGTCCTTTTTCTTGGCACCAGCCCTTGAGCCACTTGTTTAGCTCCCCTGTCTCCCCTTCTCTGACCTTCCGTCCATCTGTCCCCCTCTTCCAGACTGGCAGGATCTCAGAGAAGGAGATGCCGGACGAAATTGATAATAGTTTGTCACCCAGCCTGGTTAGGTGTTCCTTGATCTCCGCAACTGACTGGCTGGCGCGATCGTTAGTCACTATGTGCACCAGGACAATAATGTTTACTCCTGCTTCCTGAACAATTTTAGCAATGCGGTCAGTGTCTCTCCATGCTGATGTACCTGGGAGACATCTGACCATTACCGCTGGCACTAGATATGTATCAGCTGCCCGAATCACGGAGTCTCCTATAATCAGCAGTTTTTTTGGATTTCCTTTTTGCTTTTTTTGTTTTGGTTCCTGTTTTGGGCGTGTTTTATTGTGCTAGCTCCTGTGCTGCTGTGTCCTGCTCTGCAGTGTCCTCTGCCCCTTTGTTTGATTTTGGAGATGCCCGTTTGTAGTTTTTGAAGGGGATATGTTGGAGAGCATCGAGTGATGGGGCACCCGATTTGCCCCTCCTAACCACCTGCCAACCTCCTGGACCAACTACCCTCTGCGATCGAGGTGCTTCTGTTGAATGTTGGGGAAATGGCGGGTGGTTCTTATAATATATTTCCTCTTGAATATGCAATTTGAGGCGTGCAATCTCTGCTCTGTTATGTCACAGCCTATGGAAACTCCCCTTTATGTAATGTCACAGCTAATGAGAATTCCCCCAAAACGTGTGATGTAATCCCTGGGGTATAAATAGGGCTCACCACTGGGGGAATGTAAGATAGTTGAGTCAGTCTAGTGCTGACAGTGAGCAGGAAAGGACCTACTTGTGGAGTGTGCTGTTTTACAACAGAACTGAGAAGTGTTAGAAGGGATTCAATTTCGGCTATCTTGGCTGAAGTAAAGCCGCAGCCTCTGTTGATAGAAGCAGAGAGCTGAATTATTGTGTTGAATTAATCAACTGTTATTTTTATTTCTGTATTCTTTTATTTTTATTTATCAAAAATAAATTGATAAACACACTTGTGCATTTTTTATGCAGTTTACCTTTGGTAGCTGTCTTTGTATCCCGTGCCATCACAGACCACATCCAGTGTGTTATCCCCCCTAGTAAGCTCCCTAACCAGCTGTTGCAGGAAAGCACCCTGGAGTGAATCAAGGATTTCTCTGCTCCTGGCTGATGCTGCTGATGGAATTTCCCAGTCCACATTGGGGAGTTTAGGATACCCCCCCCCCCCAGTAAGAGCTCACATTGAGTGCCATCCGTTGAACCGCCTGCGACAGCTTCCTATCCCGTTCCTTCCGCTGCGTTGGAGGTCTGTAAATCACACCCAGTCTTAATGATGCACCGGACGGTTTTTCCAGTGTGACCCACAGGACCTCCGCCTCACCTTGCTCTTCCTGCCTTTCCATTACCGTAATGTCCTTGATATACAATGCAACCTCCCCCCTTCTTCCAGGCCTGTCTATACCCTGGGATTTTCTATGTTTCTGTTGTTGAGTACCTAGAGGCCAGTGGGGCACAGGACCCAAGCTAGCATGGATTCACGATGGGAAGGTTGTGTCAGACGAATCTAATATATTTCTTTGACTGGGTGACCAAAGTAGTAGACCAGGGAGGGGCTGTGGACATGGCCTACCTAGATTTTAGCAAGGCATTTGATACAGCACCACACAAAAGATTAATAAACAAGTTAGTCAGCCTTGGAGTGGGTCCCAAGGTGGTAGCCTGGATAAAAAATTGGCTAGACAACAGGACGCAAAGGGTAGTAGTAAATGGAGTCCACAGTGAAGAAGGGAGGTTACTAGCGGGGTACCGCAGGGTTCAGTACTGGGACCGGTCCTTTTTAATGTCTTTATCAGTGACATTGCAGAGGAACTGGAAGGACATGTATGTCTCTTTGCAAACGACACAAAGATCTGCAACAGTGTTGATGCACAAGATGGAGTGGAAAGGATGAGAAGGTACTTGGCAAGGTTGGAGGAATGGTCAAATGTATGGCAGCTCAGATTCAGTGCAAAGAAGTGCAAGGTAATGCACCTGGGAAACAAAAACCCAGGGGAAGAGTACACAGTGGGGGATGAGATACTGACAGCAGTAGAAATGTAAAGGACCTGGGGAAATTATATCAGATGTCCTAAAGGTGGGCAAGCAATGAGAAGGCAGTAAGGAAGGCGGGGGATACGGGATGCATAGTGAGAGGCATCAATAGTAGAAAACAGGAAGTTGTCATCCCTCTGTACAGACAGTTGGTGAGACCCCATCTGGAGTACTGTGTGCAGTTCTGGAGACCCCATCTCTGCAAAGACATAGAGTGGAGGCTGTCCAGAGGAGGGCAACCAAAATGGTGCAGGGTCTGCACCAGAAGACATACGAAGAAATACTAAAGGAGCTTAATATGCATACCCTTGAGGAAAGAAGGGAGAGAGGGAACATGATAGAAACTTTCAAGTACCTCAAGGGAATCAACAAAGTCCAAGAGGATAGCACCTTTCAAAAAGAGGTGTGCAAGAACAAGGGGGCACAATTTGAAGATAGAGAGGGGGTGGCTCAGAGGTAATGTGAGAAAGTATTTTTTCATGGAGAGGGTTGTGGATGCATGGATTAGCCTCCCTGAAGAGGTCATGGAGTCAAGAACAGTGGGGGAATTCACAAATGCATGAGACAGACATAAGGCAGTCCTAGTGGGGAGTAGGAGGATGTAAGCTGTTGGTTAACTAGGATCTGCAGCTTATCTGTTAGGTAGGAAAACGGGCGGACTAGGTGGGCCAAGCGGTCCTTATCTGCCGTCAAATTCTATGTTTCTATGATACCTACTTCCCAAGTTTGATGC
Organism: Neoceratodus forsteri; assembly: GCA_016271365.2. Classification (NCBI taxonomy): domain Eukaryota; kingdom Metazoa; phylum Chordata; order Ceratodontiformes; family Ceratodontidae; genus Neoceratodus; species Neoceratodus forsteri. Next base: position 165,506,347 of record CM057458.1, on the reverse strand, counting down.
TCTGACCACCAGGTCTCAGTTATAGCCACAATGGTCCAAACCCTCATCCACCATTTTGCTCCCCAAACTCCTGACATTTGTGAACAATCCTTTCCACCATATGCCCCCCCCACCACCATCCCTTACTGCCCTTCCTGCTCCCTTATGTGGGGGAGTGCTAAGGTATTCCCGCTGCGCCTGCTCAGTTTAAATGCAGCCTGTCCCTTAAGTTACTGTCTCATTAATATATTTGTTGCATCTTTTGGTTACTTGGAACATAGCGTGAGAACAACATGTTTATCGTTACTCTAGGTCCACTTGGCTAAATGCATCCACATTGTAGTTCCTGTCTGTTCAGAGCCAACAGCATAAGCAGTACACTTTCACTTTCAGACTGCCCAGCTGACACGTGTGCAGGCTCTGACTCAGCTGTGCACATTTTAAAAAACTTGCTCACACTAAAACTTTCCCCGAGTTCAGTGTCTGTTCTATAGGACTTAAATAAAATCATCCCCTCCCCGCCCATACAGCATCATGAGCATTCACAGACCCTTCTTACTGATGCTTTCAAGGAATCAAAAAAGCCACATAGCTAACATTGACATTTTCCCCCTACCACTACCGGCAGCAGCTCCCCTCTTGTCCACCCTTTCAACAGGCCACACCACTCTCATCTTCAGTGCAAATCCACTTGTGCTTCGACCAGCTACTGCGAGTACATCATAATGTATGGTGCTGGCCGTGCAAAAACAAAATAAAATAGTGGGGAAAAAACTAACAAAGACCACTTCATTAAAAAGCTTGCAAAACCAAAGCTGCTGCATAAATTAAATATGCCATGGTTCATCGGGAAATATCGGTGATAGTTCCCCTAGTGCAGTTTGACCTTTTACCATGTCATAAGGTCAGACTACACTAGGGGGTCGGGGGGGATATGATATTTCTAGTCGGGCCATTGCATATATGTACATATGTATAAGTAGGTAGCTAGATATGTAGATCTAGATATATGTGGCGATATCCCAAGGGATACTACCCCTGCCTGCGTGACTAATCGTAGGTTGAGGGGCCCGAGCTCGTTGAATGGGTGCTTCCACATGGAGGGTAGGTTTGCTCTGGCTACAGCCTTCCAGGACACTGATACCCCCTTTGACCTCTATAGTGGCTTACACTTGTCAGTAGATAAGTAATTACAGTTAACATCAAGACACAATACTGAACCCACACTTGGCACACTTACCACCATGATTGGATCAGCTGCATGGGCCCTGGAGACCCCCTGTAAAACAAGACCTGGAATAGAACAGTGGAAAGGCAATACAGTACCCCCTCCACAAAGGTATGCAATAGCCAGGTTATATGCTGAAAGAATAGGATCTGATTTATTCAGGGTATGTGAACAAGGGTGGGACAGTAATCTGGTATTTGATTCTAGATCTGATTTAGTCAGGTTAAACATGAAGGCACTAAGAGTCCCTCAAGCACAGTCACACACACACTCTGGGTACCCAGTTGTTACGCAGGCTTGCCTGAAGCATTGCCCGAGGTAAGCCAGTGTTGCAGCTGTTGTTGTGGCCCTTAGGAAAGAAAACAATATGCACTTTAACCCACAATTTGTAATCCGGAGCCAGATGGCTCAATCCGAAGTGATTAACCAGAACAATTAAATCAGATGACACATCAATGATTTTGAGCATTTGTTGCAGGGAGCTACCCTGATGTTTACTCACACTACCCAGACTAGGATGCCAGATTGACGAGATGAAGACTGCAGGATAGAAAGCTGGTTTGCCAGTGGAAGCAGGGCCCACATGATGCACCGTGATGGTCGAACCTGTTTGATGGGGTTGAGCCAGGAGCCGAATCCCCAAGCAGGTCTTTCGTTGGATGAATCTCTGTGGCATGAGCAGCACTCTAGGCCAAGATGGAGAGGTGCAGACCAGGTGAAAGGTTTGGATGTCAGTCCAGTTAGTTGCTGGATGCTGCGTCCAGCTCATGTGACACATTCAGGGGTGTGGGAAACCAAATCGCGACCCGCACTACACATTCAGCACACTTATAGTAAGAATAGCCAAATCCCACAGTTCGGATGACAGTCTGGTTGCAATTAGGCAGCGTCTCTGCACAAACTGTATGCTCTGCGGTTCTCTTCAATTCCTGACAGGCCAGTCGCTTCAGGAGCAAGTCTTCAGTCCACACCAGGTGAAATTCACTCTCACAGTTCAGTATTCCAGTCACAGTAACAGCAATTTCGGAAAGAGTCCAATTTAAGATTGCAGACTTCTTCACACAGGAAGATGGTAGCAGACAAGCCAGACACAGCCTTCCCTGTGCTACCACACAGGAGCAGCTGCTCGAACTACTCAAGCCATTCACTCTCCCAACTCCAGCTACACACTGACTCACTGCTGCAGGCAGCTCTGGGCTTTCCCAGTGATCCAAAAGGTTTGGTTGGTTGATCCATCTGTCTGTCACAGCAAAGGCTCCCCCTCCAGGTCCATTTAGATACCAAACAGTAAAAACTACAGTTCCTACAGAAATTCACTCACACAACGCCTCTGAGGACAGTCTCCATTTTAGTGTTCCCCAAGGTACCGATTGGTTCAAACTGGCAGTCCAGAACCAAAATGGTGGTGCTTAGCAGAAAAGTCCATGCTGCAAAGAAAGGCAGGTTAGACAAACTACTATATTATTAATACGAAAGCAGATGATCAACAAACAATCACAGATCCAATAAAGACTTCATCTGCGCACTTAGCGACGGCAGAATGAAGCGGCTGTATTGCAGCCCGGGCGGGATTCAAGCCTGAAACCACTCGGCCCCCACCCAGATCAATTAGAACCACACCATAGATAGATACCTACAGAGACAGGCACGGAGGCTAACAGGGCACTCGCAGATGCAAGCACTTTTAATCTGTTTAAACACAGAACACCAGCCTGGCAATGAGCGTTAATCAAGCCCAGGGGGAAGACATTTTAGGAACCCCATTTGTAGGGGGGGGGGTCGCATATATTTATATAAGGGACACAACAGCAGGGACATGTGGAACAAATTATTTATTTTCACTAGTGCTGTTTGATCTTGGGTAACTGGATTAAGCCACAAGCGACGTGCTCGAGGGAAAACAGCATGACTGGAATTAAATTGTTTATTCCACAAGGTCCCTGTTGTGTATTTCATTTATGCAGTAGGCAGGGACCTTGTGGTGGTTTCTTTTTTTAATAGGATTGATTGCTTTTTTTTTATTTGAAAGTTTTATGGACTTTCTAATGAAGTAGCGCTCCTTGTGACAGGGCTGAATAAGACCCTGTCCCAGTGGTTATGCAGAAAGCAAGGATCTTTCTTTTCTGTCTTTTGTCTGTCTGATTGTGCAATCAAATTTATATGTGAAATCTAGGCTTGATCACTCTGACAGTTTCAATTTCCCACCCGTCTCTCTCACTGCCTTTGTTTCTTGCTGTCTCTGCCTTATATGGTTATAAAAATCTGTGTGAATCTTTATGTGAGAATGGGTTCCCTGGTTTCAAATGTATATAGTACATAGCAAACTGTAGCAGAGAGTTTGTCCTTTTTGACCTCAGGCTTTTGCAAACTGTCAGCAGGGGTCTAGCTTGCTTCACAAATGTGCCTTTTTGCAGGAAGGAAACTAATGAATTCTGTACACTCAAGAGATACCTGGTCTCCAACAGGAGGTAGCAATTAACCTGCTTAATAAAAAAAATTATAGAAGTGGAGAGAAAGCTTGGATAGTTTAGTTTTCGTTTTATTTCAGGTTTTGAGATTTCAGAAAGTGGACTTATGTTTGGACTTCCTATGTTTGAAACCCTTCTGTACATTTTTTCTTCTATTGTTATTGATGGTAATAAAATGCTACTTGCGAATTTTACTTCTCCTGGTCGGCATGCTTCCTGACCTAAGCCTCGATGACACTTCACCACTGAAGAATGCTGTTGCTATGCCTGTTGTCATGGATGTCACATCATGACACTGATGTTGATGGAACTACATAGAAACATAGACTTTGGACGGCAGATAAGGACCGCTTGGCCCACGTAGTCTGTCCATTTCCCTACCTAGAGGATAAGCTGCAGATCCTATTTAACCAACACCGTATTTCTTCCTGCCCCCCCACAAAATTTGCCTTATGCCTGTCCCATACATTCTTGAATTCTCCCACAGTTTTAGACCCCACAACCTCCTCAGGAAGGCTGTTCCATGCGTCCACCACCCTCTCTGTGAAAAAATACTTCCTCACATTGACCCTGAGCCGACCTCCCCTCTGTCTTCAGATTGTGTCCCCTTGTTCTTGCACATCTCTTTTTCTGAAAGATGCTACCCTCTTGGACTTTGTTGATTCCACTGAGGTACTTGCACCTTCCTATCATGTCCCCACTTCCTCCTTTCCTCAAGGGTAGACATTTTAAGCTCCTTTAGTCTCTCCTCGTATGGCTTCTCTTGCAGACCCTGCACCATTTTAGTTGCCCTCCTCTGAACTGCCTCCATCCTGTCTACAGTATGTCCTTGCAGAGATGGGGTCTCCAGAACTGGACGCAGTACTCCAGATGGGGTCTCACCAACTGTCCGTACAGGGGGATAACAGCTTCCTGTTTTCTGCTGGTGATGCCTCCCCCTATACATCCCAGTATCCCACCAGTCCTCCTTACCACCTTCTCATATTGCTTGCCAACCTTAAGGTCATCTGATATGATTACCCCCAGGTCCCTTTCCATTTTTGTTGTCGTTATTACCTCCCCCCCAACTGTGTAATCTTCCCCCCGGGTTTTTGTTTCCCAGGTACATTACTTTGCACTTCTTTGCATTGAATCCAAGCTGCCATACTTCTGACCATTCCTCCAACCTTGCCAAGTCCCTTCTCATCCTTTCCACGCCTCCTTGTGTATCAACCCTGTTGCAGATCTTTGTGTCATTTACAAAGAGGCAAACTTTTCCTTCCATTCCCTCTGCAGTGTCACTTATAAAGACATTAAAAAGGACTGGATGCAGTACTGAACCCTGCGGTACCCCACTAGTAACCCCTCTTCCTTCAGAGTGGACTCCATTTACAATTACCTTCTGTGTCCTGTTGTGCAGCCAATGTTTACCCAGGCTACCACCCTGGGACCCACTCCAAGGCTGGTTAATCTGACTACTAATCTTTTGTGTGGGACTGTGTCAAATGCCTTGCTAAAGTCTAGGTAGGCCATGTCCATAGCCCTTCCCTGGTCTACTGCTTAGGTCACCCAGTCACAGAAATCAGTTAGATTAGACATGACCTTCCCGCTTTGAACCCATGCTGCCTTGGGTCCTGGGCCCCACTGGCCTCTAGGTACTCAACAATTCTTTCCTTCAGAAGTGATTCCATCGCTTTCCCTACCACAGAGGTCAAACTGACAGGTCTGTAGTTTCCTGCCTCTGTCTTGATCCTACTTTTGTGAAGGGGAATCACATCAGCCTTCTTCCAGTCCTCAGGTACCACACCATCCTCCCATGATTTGTTATAAAGGGTAGTCAGTGGTGTCACTAGTTCTCTACTTAATTCTTTTAGAATTCTGGGGTGAATTCCATCTGGCCCCATTGCTTTGTCCACCTTCAGTTTTAGGAGTTCTTTCAGAACCATTTCTTCTGTTAAAGGACTGGGATCGACCCCCCGCCATAGTGATTCTCCTAATTGGATTAGCACCTCCCCACTTCCTCTTTTGTGCATACTGAACAGAAGTATTCATTCAGTATCCCTGCTTTTTCACTGTCACTCTCTGCCCATCCACCATCCATTCAGTTCCGCCTCACTATCTCTCCCTTTGTCTTTCTACTCTCCCTGATATACCTATAAAAGGTTTTCTCCCCCTTCTTAACCAAGTTGGCTATCTTTTCCTCAGTTTGTGCCTTTGCTATTCTAACTACCCTCCCTGCTTCCTTCTGCCTTAACTTGTACAGTTCTCTGTCCTGCTCCTTCTGTGTTTCCTTATACTTCCTAAATACTATCTTTTTCTCCCTAACCTTCACCGCCACTTCTTTTGAGAACCATAGTGGCTTTTTCTTTCATTTTGATTTGCTTCACACAAAGGCTTGTTGCCTCTGTGATGGCAGTTTGATATTTCCCATTGTTGATCCACCCTCCTTCTAGTCTGTTTGCTAGTGCTTTCTAAGGCACTCTCCCATCTTGCCAAAGTCAGCCCTCCTGAAGTCCAGAACCCTCACTTTTGTATGGCTTGACTCTGTAACTGAGTTTATTGTGAACCACACTGTTTGGTGGTCATTGTTCCCAAATGGCTACCCACTTCTAGATCTGAGATCTTCTCACTGTCCCCATTTGAGAGTACGAGGTCTAAGATTGCTCCCTCACGAGTAGGTTCTAAAACTAGCTGTCTGAGGCATGCCCCCTGAAGGGCATCAAGAATAGCCCTACTTTTGGATGTGGCTGCAGCAAAGGTGCTCCAGTTAACATCTGGCATATTAAGGTCCTCCATCAACAGTGTCTTCCCTTTCTCTGCCATCCTAAGTATGCCTTCTGTCATATCCTTGTCCATTCCCTCCCCCTGACAACCCCTGTGTGGATTGTGGTGCCATTTCCAGTCTCTGAGGTGACCCACAGTGCCTCCTCTCCTCCCTGTTTACTCTTTTGTTCAGTTGCTTTTATCCCTTCCCTTACATAGAGAGCTACTCCCCCGCTTCTGCCCTCCTTGTCTCTCCTGTAGGTTGTGTACCCTGGTATGTTAACATCCCAGACATGGTTCTCTGTGTACCATGTTTCTGTGACTGCTACGATATCCAGGCATCCCTCTTCCATCAAGGCCACCAGTTCAGGGAGCTTGTTGCCCAGACTACAGGCATTGAGATTCATTACCCTCCATTTCTTGATGGCCTTATCCCTTTTTGCCCCATCCCTGTCCTTATTGTGTTTGTCACTTTCTCCATTTACCCAGCGCTTCTCCCTATTGACATCTCTATGTTGGTGTCTACCTCACTTAGTACCCTGATTTTTTGGGAGGGGCTAAGATTTCCCTGCTCCTTTCCAGTGCCTCCCCCCTTGGCTAGTTTAAATGCTTGCCAATGAAGTATTTAAACCTATCACCTAGGATCCTGGTTCTCCTCCTGGACAGATGCAGACCATCACGCCAGTATAGGCCTGCATCCATCTAGGTGGACCCCCGGTCCCCAATGAAGCCAAATCCCTGAGCTCTGCACCAGTTTTCCAACCACTGATTGAATCCCATGGTGTGGAGCACCCTAGCCTCATCCGTGCCATAGACAGGCAACACCTCTGAGAAGGTTACTATGTGTGCTATTTGTCTAAGGCCCCTCCCCATCTCCACAAACGCTTCTTGCACTGCTCTGATCCCTTTCTTAGCCAGCTCATTTGTCCCTAGGTGGACAGTGACATCCAGATCCCTCCCCTGTGCAGCTGCTCCTGTGATCCTGAGGATTCTCTCCCTGTCCCTCCAAGCCATGGTGCCAGGCAGGCACCTTACCTCCCTCTCCCCTTCCTCCCCCAGTTCTGTCTTCCTAACAATGGAGTCCCCCACCAGGAGTTGTTTCCTTCCCCTGTGGGGTCCCATGCCACCCTCCTGTGGGTCTCCTTTGTGGAGGTTCCCAGCATCCTCTTTGGTCTCCACTGTGGGCACCTCCATAGAGGAACCGCACTTTTCCAGAATGGCATAGAAATGATGGAGAGGTACAACTGGAGGGATGCGCCTCTGTTCCACCACCCTCACCCTCCCTGAGCCCACTGTGGTCCAACCGCTTCTCTTTCTTGGCAACCTCTGAGGCAACGGCAGTGACTCTGGTGGTCCCTGGGTGGGAGAGGAGGTCCCAGAAATCCTGGCCAACTCAGCCTGGAGATGAGCAACCTCCTCCCTCAGCCCAGAGAGGTGCCTGCAGATGGGACAACACTGCATCCTCCAGAACGTCTCCTGGAAGACTGCTGCTCCACAGCCACTGCACTGCACTACTCCCATCATGTCTTTTTACTGGCCTCCTAACTGTTGTTTGGAATACTTACTCTTTCCTCTGTTTATTTTCTTTTTTTTTTTTCTTCCCTACTTACTTACTGCCTCTGTGCCCTTTTAGCTTCTGATCTCCCTGTTCTGAGACAAGAAGTTCCTGTATTTCTCAGTAGTCTCCTTACTTGTTCAGAGTCAGACCTCCAGCAGCTGGGGAGGACTGAGAGCAACTCTTGCCCTTCTAGGATGGTGAGTCTTTGGTGTCTCTGGGATCATTCACTTCCTGCTCCCAAACGGGCAGTTCCTGTTGTCAGTTAAATCCTGTGCCTATAAAAGTAGAACTAGTTTACGGTGGTGGAGGGAGAGCAATATAGTCCCAGTAGAGAAGTTTTAGTTATACCAGTAGCTCCTTCCTCCTAGTGTTCTGTCTGTTTCCTGGCAGAAGCTATCTAGGGCAGCGCTTAAATCTGGTTTTAGCCTGGCTCCTTCTAGCTAAGCCACTCCCCCTACTTTGCAAATCTTTCCACACTTAGTTAATTTCACAGATAACAATTCCCTTCTGACACCTGTGACAAGCACCTAAATAAGTACACAGATAACAATTTACTTCAACTACCTCTGACAAACGCACTTTTTTTACCCTGAACTGAAGGTCCCAGTACAAGAGTTCTAGTTCTTAGTTCCAGTAGAGAAGTTTTAGTTATACCAGTAGCTCCTTCCTCCTGGTGTTCCATCTGTTCATTGTGCTGATTTGGTGGAGGAGCAGCTTGCTCGGAAAATTGTAAAACAAAATGGTGGCTAAGTTTAGCGAGTTTGTTTGTCGGGGCCAGGGAGACGCTACGAGCTTTCCTTCATCAGCAGTATTGAATGTGTGTGTGTTTTTTTGTTTTGTTTTTCCGTTTCATCTGCCTCAGTTCATGGGAGTGGTGTGGAAGATCAGTTGGCAGTTTACTGAGGAGGAGGAACATTGTGAGATCCTACAAGTGGTTCGGGTAGTTACAGACTGAATGTCAGAAAATAAAATACAAGCCAAAAATAATTGGGCAGGATTTATTTTTATTTAAATGGTGTTTTATTTTGGTGGAAGAAGAGCGTAGAAGAGCTGAGGGAGAAGCCACCAGGAGCAGTGCCAACGTGCTGGAAATAGCAGCAGAGAATGGTTCTGGAGCGAAAAGTTAATTTTATTTAAAAAAAGGTCCTTTTTTAAAAAATAAATGATTTATTTTTAGTATTCACAGTGCAGGATGTGAAGGACCAGAAGCAGCAGAGATAAGAGTCAAACAGCTAATGGAGCCAAAACAGGCAGATAGGAAAATACACATTTTAAAAAGTGTCAGTTGTAACTTTTTATTTTTGAAGTATTTTTCATTTTCCTTTTACTCATTAGGGAGTCTTCTGTTTGATAATTATGTGCTGGATGTGTGGAACAGCTCTCAGCCTGGCATTTGAAATATCTGTCAATAATAACTTTATTTAGGGTCAGCTCTGGGTCCTAAATGGAGAAAAAAAGGGGAGAGGGGGTTAGCAGTAATGAGGTAATGTAGTACGGTATCCCTCTGTTGGACTTTGTTGTCGTTCAAAGCACAGACAAAACAATATTCCTGGGCCGTGCTTCAGTGCCCTTCCAGGCATATCCCTCAAACTATGCCCATCCCAACACCACAATGCTCATACAGTTGCTTTGCAGTAAAGCATCTGTACTGTTGGTGCTACCCTCCTCCCCACTGTTACCAGTTCTATAACCCTTAGGTCTTACTAGGGAGCTCCTTGTACTTCACAGGGTACCCAGCGATGGAAACAGTGTAGGCCTGATGATACTGCATGTGGTTGTCTGGCAGTGTTGCAGCTAAAGAAAAGATCAGCAATTATTTATTATAACAAACCCTAAACCCAAAGGACTTTTAAGCTGAGGTATTTATAACTCCTGGCCAGATGGCCTGCTCCATTAAATGCTTCTCAACTATTTTATAGATTTAGGTTGCAAAGGCACTCCCTGAGTTTACTTACAATTTCCCATACCAGGGGCTGTGCAGGAGCTGATCGGCCAGTTTGCAGTGATATCCCTCTCTGGCTTGGGTCGCTCCTTCCACTTTCTTGGTGTTCAGTATTACAGGACTCCAGCCGTCCCGCTGATGTAAGTCGGGCCTCTCCTGGGTCCAGCAATTGGTAGCTGAATCCACTCTTGACATGGCAGTTCCTCCGATGGCAGTCTTGGTGTATTCATCCTGCCCAGCACATCTAGGCATCCAGTCCAACTGGGGTGGCAGTAACTAGCACATGGCAGTAGTGCTGATCAGGTGGATCAGTTGTATCCTCAGGCTCCAAGTGCAGTGTCTGAAAAAGTCCCTTTGCAAGCTGCAGTCAGCTTCACACTCATGCAATGCCCAGCACATGATTACCTCTCTTTTGATAGGCAGGAATTCTGGTTTTAGTTCTAGCACACCAGACTCACAATCTGTGTGCATGATGCAGCACAAGATGTTGCTCTCAGCAGCACTCAAGTCCTAGTCTGTCCAAGTGTTGGATGCAGACTGAAATGGGTATAGAGATGGGGTTGTTTGAATATCTTTTTTTTTAAAATGAATAGTTAGGATAGTTCGCGGTTTTTAGGATTTTAGGATATTGGTCCACTCCAGGGTTTTAAATAATTGATTAGCAGTTTTTTTTCTTGTGGCAATACTAACTGTTCAGAAAGTGTTTATATAGGTTTTCTAGAAGTGTTATGTTTGTTAAACGCAGTGAGGCAGGTGCTGTGCATTTTCACAATGTTTTAGCACTTTTATGAGCAAAACGCTAATCAATTTTTAGAGTTAAATAAAACCCTGCCACTCCACAAAATCCTATATCCTGAAAATCTTGGATATTAACTTGGATTTTACGATATCTTGAAAACCTAAATTAGAATATCCTAAAATATCCTAAAAGCCTTTAAGAGCAAGAAGGTCATGTCAGACAAATCTAATAGATTTCTTTGACTGGATGACCAAAGTAGTAGACCAGGGAGGGGCTGTGGACATGGTCTACCTAGACTTTAGCAAGACATTTGACACAGTCCCACACAACATATTAATATACAAGTTGGCCAGCCTTGGAGTGGGTTCCAAGGTTGTAGCCTGGGTAAAAAATTGGCAGGACAAAAGGACGAAGCGGGTAATAGGAAATGGAGTCCACTCTGAAGAAAGGAGGGTTACTAGCAGAGTATCGCAGGATTCAATATTGGGACCGGTCCTCTTTAATGTCTTTATAAGTGGCATTGTGGAGGGACTGGAAGGAAAACCATGTCTCTTTGCAGATGACACAAAGATCTGCAACAGAGTCAGTACAGAAGGTGGGGTGGAAAGGATGAGAAGGGACTTGGCAAGGTTGGAGGAATGGTCAAATGTATGGCAGCTTAGATTCAATGAAAAGAAGTGCAAAGTAATGCACCTGGGAAACAAAAACCCTGCACAAGTGTACACAGTGGAGGTGATATACTAACAATAACAAAAATGGAAAGGGACCTAGGGGGGTAGTCATATCAGATGACCTAAAGGTGGGCAAGCAATGTGAGAATGCATTAAGGAGGCTGGTGAGATACTTGGATGCATAGTGAGAGGAATCAACAGTAGAAAACGGGAAGTTGTTACCCCTCTGTACAGACAGTTGGTGAGACCTCATCTGGAGTACTGCATACAGTTCTGGAGACCCCATCTCTACAAGGACGTAAACAGGATGGAGGCTATCCAGAGGAGGACAACTAAAATGGTGCAGGGTCTGCACCAGAAGACATACAAAGAGAGATTAAAGGAGTTTAATATGTATACCTTCGAGGAAAGGAGGGAGAGGGGGGGACATGATAGAAACTTTCAAGTACCTCAGGGGAATCAGCAAAGTCCAAGAGGGTAGCGTCTTTCAGAAAAAGAGATGTGCAAGAACAAGGAGGCAAAAGTTGAAGATGGGGTGGCTCAGAAGTAATGAGAAGTATTTTTCATGGAGAGGGTTGTGGATACATGGAATGGCCTTCCTGAGGAGATAGTTGAGTCAAAAACAGTGGGGGAATTCAAGAATGCATGGGACAGACATAAAGCAATTCTAGTTGGGGGGGTAGGAGGAAGTAGGCTGTTGGTTGACTAGGGTCTGCAGCTTATCCATTAGGTAGGGAAATGGGCAGACTAGGTGGGCTAAGCGGTCCTTATTTGCTGTCAGATTCTGCGTTTCTCTGTTTCTGTCTCCCCACTACATCATCAGCATTGTGATCTCACTGACAGTGTTATCAGTACTAGTTTTAGGCAGAACACTGGTTCTTTAAATCGAGCTGGCAGGTCAGTGAGTGAGTGGGTGGGTGAGTTGCGGGAGGAAATGGTGAACATGTTGTCTGAGAAGAAAAAAATCACAAAAGAACAAAAAAGATTCCTTTTGCCGTGATATTGTACTGCTTTATAGGCTAATGAGCTGGATTCTGTGGGTAAAAACCTTTGTTTGAGTTGAGAGCGGAGCTTGAGAGGTCACAGGGAATCAGCACCCCTAGGTGGTATGACACGCTGGTTGGGCATAGTTAACCATCCACTGTTTTTTTGTAGTGTATGGTGCCCAAATAGATACGGTTTTAATACCGTTTTGTTTTTGAAATACAAAACAAGAAAAGTTTGTGGCCATGCTGTATTCTGTGAGTAAGGGTTGGTTGCCAAGGTATGATATGTGGTTGCTAGAGAGCAGGGTTCCCTATGTTAGCAGTGCAGCCTTCTATTGGCTGTCAGTTGGGTGTGGAAGGGATTTAAAAAAAAAATGGCTGTATCGCTCGCTTAGCAAGAGGACATGGGCTATAAGGAAGACTTTTGTAATGTGAGTAATTTTAATTATCTGGTTGATCCTGTTTTAATTTTTTTTGTTTAAATTCATATATCTGGTTGATACTCAGGCTGTGTTATTTTTTTCTTATCTGGTTGATCGTTGTCGAGTCACGGGTTTGGAAGATCGTGCTGCTGCCACTAGTATTTACCTGGTTGATCCTGTTGTTTCTGTGGCTCATGCGTTCTGCATGGAACCTCTAGAGGTTTTCGAAATGTTGTACCCAGTACTTAATTTGAGTGGTGCTGTCCGGAGCTCAGCCCCGGCAACTCTTTTCATGTCAGGGCTCAGCCCCGGCACCTCTTCTGTCTCTCTCTTGTAAGTTTGTGCAGTGCAACAATCACTAACACTTGCAGTGGGCCGGCAGCAGCTTGAACGGTAGCCAGGAACAGGTATATTTTTAATTTTCTTTCTACAGTCTACTACTCACTGTGACTTGAATGAGAGTGAGACAAGTCTGTCAGCTGCAGCAACAGTGACGATCACTGCTGTCGGCTCCCGACTCCGCCTCCAAGTCCAGTCCTTTTCATTGACTCGCTCGTTCTCCTCGGCTCCTCCTAGTCCTCTCTCAGCACCTGCGCTCACCTCCGGGACCCGAGCTGACCGTGATGCTTACTGGGGGAGGGCGTCGGGGTTGAATTTGCTTGCCGGCGATGCGCTGTGCTGCACACAATGCACAACCTGAATGCTGCGGTCCAGAGCACCTGATCATCTGTTCTGTGGTCAGGTGATCTGATCATCTTGTCTGCCCTATGCCTTTGCCTCACACGTAACGTCGTGGGGAGAAGTTAGCAGACTCGCCGACCTAAGGCAGTGTGTGGCTGCATTTTACAGTCTGTGCTGCAGTCTAGTTCCTCGTTGTGAAGAGGAGGAGAAAGCGACTACTACTGCATATTTAATAAAAACAACAGTGGAAAAGTGTGAAAAATTATATACTGTGTAGTGTGTTGAGTCTTAGATCATTGGATGGAGAGAGTCATCATTGGGGGTTAGTCTGTGAAGCGGAAAGCCCGTGGTAGGAAATGTGGGCGCAGCCACGTGGATCGAGCAAGTGTGAGGGTTTAAGAAAAGCAATGTGGGGACTGGGAGGTGGGTGGCACGGCGGGAAAGAAGTAATATTAAGAAAAGAACTCTGAACTTATTAAATAATTTAAATCTTGGTAGCTGAGAGACTGAGACGGGGAGTATATAATATCCTACCATACCTGGGAGGAGGACTCAGAGATTTAGGCAAGGCAACTTGTCAGAGAGGCTGCAGCTGGGCAGAACAGAAGCCTGCTTCTCTGCCTAGGCAGGGCTGATTGAGGGAAGCTCACTCTTGTCTTTTCTTTCACCAGTTGGTCAGAGAGACTAGTCCAGACTTGGAACAGCTGGAAAACCACCACTCAAAAAAATAATAAAAAATTTGGTGTTTGTTGTTGGCTTTTCAAACAAAACCACTACCTAGTAGACGGCATTGAGTGCTGTCAGGTTTTGTAGCAGGAGGAGCTTAGAGATGGAGCTCCTCAGCCCAAGCTCGGGCTCAGCTGTGTGTGATCAGAACTTCAATCACATTTAACCAGTAGCCCCACCCCAAGAAAAAATTCCTAAGTGTGAAATAGGGGAGTGAGCTGTCTATGTCTCTGAGAATTTGGTTGTTGGTAAAGCCAGCACAGTGACTGTATCATTTTAAACTTACATAAACTGACCAATAAAAAAATGGCTAAATAAGAAAGGTAGAGGAGCAGCAGTGTATGAGCTTAGTTCATACAGCAAACTGAGGTTCATTAATTCTTATAAGTAACTAAAAATAAAGCTAACAAAGACAGGGAGAGGAGCCTAGTGTGTTTCCCACAACTTCCACCTACATACAGCACATTACTGTGAGTTCTAGTGACAATCTCTGAAGGGGCAGGGGCTGTAAAAAAAAAATAGAAGGCTAACAAAGACAGGGAGAAGAGCAAGTGTGTGAGGTGAGGTTTGATTACCACTACTTCCACCTAGAAACATAGACTTTGACGGCAGATAAGGACCGCTAGGCCCATCTAGTCTGCCCATTTCCCTACCTACAGGATAGGCCGCAGATCCTAGTTAACCAACAGCCTTTATCTTCCTGCCCCCCACAAGAATTGCCTTATGTCTGTCCCATGCATTCTTGAATTGTCTCACAGTTTTAGACCCCACAACTTCCTCAGGAAGGCTGTTCCATGCATCCACTACCCTCTCTGTGAAATAATACTTCCTCACATTGCCCCTGAACCGCCTCCTTCTATCTTTAAATTGTGTCCCCTTGTTCTTGCAAATCTCTTTTTCTGAAAGATGCTACCCTCTTGGACTTTGTTGATTCCCTTGAGGTACTTGAAAGTTTCTATCATGTCCCCCTCTCCCTTCTTTCCTCAAGGGTATACATATTAAGCTCCTTTAGTCTCTCCTCATACGGCTTCTCTTGCAGACCCTGCACCATTTTAGTTGCCCTCCTCTGACTGCCTCTATCCTGTCTATGTCCTTGGAGATGGGGTCTCCAGAACTGGACACAGTATTCCAGATGGGGTCTCACCAACTGTCTGTACAGAGGGATAACAACTTCCTGTTTTCTGCTGCTGATGCCTCTCCCTATACATCCCAGTATACCCCCGGCCCTCCCTACTGCCTTCTCACATTGCTTGCTAACCTTAAGGTCATCTGATATGATTACCCCCAGGTCCCTTTCCTGTTTTGTTGTTGTTACTAGCTCCCCACCCATTGTGTATTCTTCCCCTGGGTTCTTGTTTCCCAGGTGCATTATTTTGCACTTTTTTGCATTGAATCCTAGCTGCCATACGTCTGACCATTCCTCCAACCTTGCTAAGTCCCTTTCATCCTTTCCACGCCTCCTTGTGTATCAACCCTGTTGCAGATCTTTGTGTCATCTGCAAAAGGCATACTTTTCCTTCCAGTCCCTCTGCAATGTCACTGATGAAGACATTAAAAGGACTGGACCCAATACTGAACCCTGCGGTACCCACTAGTAACCCCTTTCTTCAGAGTGGACTCCATTTACAATTACCTTCTGTGTCCTGTTGTTCAGCCAATGTTTTACCTAGGCTACCACCCTGGGACCCACTCCCAGGCTGGTTAATTTGACTATCAATCTTTGTGTGGGACTGTGTCAAATGCCTTGCTAAAGTCTAGGTAGGCCATGTCCACAGCCCCTCCTGGTCTACTACTTTGGTCACCCAGTCAAAGAAATCTATTAGATTCGTCTGACATGACCTTCCCGCTGTGAACCCATGCTGCCTTGGATCCTGTGCTCCACTGGCCTCTAGGTACTCAACTATTCTTTCCTTCAGAAGTGACTCCTTCACTTTGCCTACCACAGAGGTCAGACTGACAGGTCTGTAGTTTCCTGCCTCTGTCTTGGTCCCACTTTTGTGAAGGGGAATCGCATCCGCCTTCCTCCAGTCCTCGGGTACCACACCATCCTCCCATGATTTATTAAAAAGAGTAGCCAGTGGTTTCACTAGTTCCTTCCTTAATTCTTTTAGAATTCTGGGGTAAATTCCATCAGGACCCATTGCTTTGTCCACCTTCAGTTTTAGGAGTTCTTGCAGAACCCTTTCTTCTGTGAAAGGACTGGGATCAACCTCATCAAAGAGTGCTTCTGTTAATTGGATTAGGCACTTCCTCCTCTTTGTGAATACTGAGCAGAAATATCTCGTTCAGTATTCCTGCTTTTTCACTGTCCCTCTGCCCACCCACCGCTCATTCTATTCAGCCTCACTATCCCTCCCTTTGTCTTTCTACGCGCTGATGTACCTATAAAGGTTTTATCCCCTTCTTAACTGAGTTGGCTATCTTTTCCTCAGTTTGGGCCTTTGCTATTCTGACTTCCTCCCTGCTTCCTTCTGTCTTAACTGGTACAGCTCTCTGTCCTGCTCCTTCTGTGTTTCCTTATACTTCCGAATGCTATCTTTTCTTCCTGACTTTCACAGCCACCCTCTTGAGAACCATAGTGGCTT
Source organism: Neoceratodus forsteri (assembly GCA_016271365.2). NCBI lineage: Eukaryota > Metazoa > Chordata > Ceratodontiformes > Ceratodontidae > Neoceratodus > Neoceratodus forsteri. Next base: position 165,489,620 of record CM057458.1, on the reverse strand, counting down.
TTTCTTTCGTTTTGATTTGTTTATTTGCTTCACACAAAGGCTTGTTGCGTCTGTGATGGCAGTTTTGATAATTCCCCATTGTTGCTCCACACCTCCTTCTAGCCTGTTTGCTAGTGCTTTTCTGAGGCACTCTCCCATCTTGCCAAAGTCAGCCCTCCTAAAGTCCAGTACCCTCACTTACTCACCTACATACAACACATGTGTGTGTGTGTTCTAGTGATTGTCTCTGAAGGGGCAGGGGTTGTAAATAAAAAAAAAATAAGGCTAAGTAAGACATGCAGAGGCAGCGGGTTAGTTTTGTGTTAATTTCGGTTAACAGTTGAGACACAAATCAGAAAAAAATGTCCCAAGGTCAAAAGAAAATATGGTCATATTTTTCTAAGCCAGGAGACGGTGTGAATGAGGCTGGCCAGTCACTAAGCGGGAGAAAAAGGAGACAGATGAAAATCACAGAAAGTAATCAGAAGATGTACTGGGTGCCACTGTTACGTGTATCAGCGGTCTCAGTGCTACAAAAGAAATGCAAGTTCATGATTATGAAGGAAAGTGTGTTGCGAAAAGCATTTGTGCCAATAGTGACTCTGAATCACAGTGCTCTGGTAATGAAGACTAATTACCTGAACATGGTGCGACTCACAGCAAAGATTTACTTCCTGCAGGATGGAAGTGTAAACAAATTTTTTTTTTTTCCAGAGCAAATACCGGTGGTTAGTCATCAACGGATCAAATCTCGTTTGCAGTGTGTCTCAGCAAGTTAGTAACTTGGGTTCTGAAAAGTCTGCTGGAATGAAGTTGGCTAAAGAATGGATAGAAACTACTGTTACTTCATATGGTACCAATAGAAAAAAGCAACAGAAATCAATATGAAAAAAGATAGGAGAACATGCACAAACTAAGTCACATATCTGGGCTTCTCACATTTCTTGAGCAGTCAAAGAAAGACACATTGCTGCAATTAGCTGCAAATGCAGTCTGCCCAAGTTGCTACTATGGCCAGAATCTTCAGAACTGCTTATAAAGAAGTAACAGGCCGTCATATGGGTTTGAAGTAGAAATAGACTGTCAGCAGTTGAATGGACTGGACATGGGAGTGGATATTGCATTCCAAAGTGGCATGTTCTGACATTCAACATCACATTTCCTCTGAAATGAAATTTTTTTTTTACCCAAATCATATTAATTGCTCCTAAAGTGAGTCTCTTACTTGATGAAGCTACTGCTTCAAACAAGAAGAGTGCTTTGATTGTGTACATGCAAGTGATGTTATCTGGCATGGAGTCTCCTGCTAATTTATTTGTGGACCTGCAGGATCTGACTGCTGAGGGAATAGTGAACAGTTTATTGTCCGAACTCAAAAAGATTAACATAACTGAAAACGTCCTTGCCAAGTGCATGGTAGCGGTTGCTTCCGATGGAGCTTCAGTGATGTTTGGACGCACTACGGGTGTCGTGAAGCGGTTGCAAAACATGTTTCCAAATATCATAGCATGGCACTGCTCTGCTCATCGCCTAGAGCTTGCAGTCATTGATGTTATGAAAGATGTTGGAGCTACGAATCACTTTGTTTGCTAGACAAGCTATATTCTCTTTATAGCACATCTGGGAAAGATAAATGAGAGCTTAAAGAGTGTGCTAAAGCTCTTGACATTCAGCTTTGCAAGATAGGTAGAGTGTTAGACACTCAGTGGGTCGTATCCAGCTTTAGAACAGTAGAGGCTGTTAGGAATTAGGTACTGTGTGCTGTGTAACATCTTCAGTGTAGTACCCGAACAACGGTGCCTGTTATTCTTTGTGCCAGTGCTCTTCCCTGTAAATATTTTGTCTGCCCTGTGACTGTGAGGTGATTGTTGCATGTTCTGCTGAGCTCCCAGTTACCAGAGTTGCAGTTTGGGCTAAGGGACGTCAGCTGCAACTGGGGAACAGAATCGGTGCTTACGTCTATGGAGGAGGAGGGGCAGGACGCTTCAAAGGCTCGCACTGCTACTGCAAGTTAAGGTACTGTGTGCCGTGTAACATGTTCAGCGTAGCACCCGAACAATGGTGCCTGTTATTCTTTGTGCCAGTGCTCTTCCCTGTAAATATTTTCTATCTGCCCTGTGACTGTGAGGTGATTGCTGCATGTTCTGCTAAGCTTCCGGTTACCAGAGCTGCAATTTGGGCTAAGTGACATCAGCTGCAACTGGGGAACAGAATCATTGCCTGTGTCTACAGAGGAGGAGGGGCAGGATGCTTCAAAGGCTCGCGCTGCTACTGCGCAAGCATGAGTCCACTCGGAATAGAAATTTGAACTTGGGACATTTAGACTAGAACTGCAAGTTTTTGTGGTAGTTATATGCCATATAAGTCTGAAACCTGTGTGTCTCTTTTGAGATATATACAGTTTTATGGTGTGAGTCTCAGCCGTCTGTGAAATGTGTATTTAAATGCCAATTTTACCGAGTGTTTATTTTTGTGAATTATTACAGGGACGTTTGTTCAGAGCTTTTATATAGGGAAGTTTGTAATTATGTATTTGTGTGATTCTAGGGGGAAGGGTAACTGATACTGTTAAGAAATTAAGCTGATATTTGCACTTTTAGTGATCCTGATTGCGGGGGAGGCCATACTTAGTTTTGTATTATAGTACTGTGCCATAATTTCCACATGTGCTTCAAAGGAAGAGGGACTGATACCCAATCGTTGAAATTATCTGTAGTAAAATCTGTGGCAGTTGGTTCCTCCTTGTGTACATCTAACCGTTTTGATAGTTATTTTAGGAGGAACCAGTTGTGGGAGCTTCTTAATCAATCTCTGGATGGGTTTTCTCCTATGTTGACCAGAATGATTGGGATTTTTTTTTAACTGGATGTATAGGCCTCAGGGGCATGGGTGTAGGCAGGCATACTCCAAGCACTCCATGGTGTGTAATTTTATTTAAGGGGGGTAGCAAATAGGCTCTGAACTACTTCCTTTTTCCATGAAAACTAACAAAGAAAATACTGAACCTTTCTGTAATTGTATTAATAGGAGTCGAAACTAGAAGGACTGGTCACTAATACTGTCCTTGCATCCCAAGGACAATACAACTTTACAGGCTCTGGGCTGGTATGTGAGTGTCTTGGGGAACAATGCATGGCATTTGTATTTACCCATGCATGGCAACAACCACTGTCATGAGATACAAAAGTTGTATTTATTGTGCCAAATGAGGCAACAAACACAGTCCTGGTATACATTTGTATATTGTCTGGTTACACCCCGGAGGGGTAACTCACCCTAACGGGGTAGCAGTGAGTCCTCTTGGTGCAGATCTGAAATCCTTGGCTACACCCCTGCTCAGGGGAAACTATCAAGAAAATTGTTGGTCTTGTTACGTCATTTAATGATAATGCACCTAATGTGTTGTGGAGATATACATCCTAACTCAGGCCCTGAATCTGTTGGTTTGAGGGGTAATAATGAGTACCTTAGTGAGGACTTTAATGTGGTGCATTTTAATGTTAGAGGGATAAAGGGGAAGCTTGATTCTATTAAAGATTGGGTGGGGGAAATGCAACCTCAGATTCTTATACTGACAGAGACATGGTTAAACAATAGGGTCTGTGAAGCTACAATAGAATTAAAGCATTGCCAAATGTTCAGGAAAGATAGAAATAAGAAGGGAGGAGGTATTTTAATTTATGCTAATTCTAAGTTTGAAATAGAAGATATGGGGGTGTCTTCTTGTGGAGGGGGGCCTGGAATGTTTACCCATTTTTTTATTAAATTCCCATATGTAAAATCTGTTTTGTTAATGGGAATTTACAAACCACCTAAAGTTAAAAATGAGACCTTCCTTTGGTTGCTAAGGTATTGTATGAAATATAGAGAAACCCATGAGATCCTTTGGATAGAAGATTTTAATGTTAACTGGGCCCAGGTAACCCCCATTCATCCCTTAACTGAAATACAAGAGGTTTGGGGATTAGTTCAAATAATAGAAGATCTAACAAGATTGAATATGAAGCAGTTGCAGAATTCTACTATTTTGAACCTTATATTTACAAATTGTCCAGAAGTGTATGGGGAAAAATGAGGTTCTAGGGACGTGGATATGTTGTTCAATCCACACTGTCTGGGAAGTTCCTTGCCGCTTTAATTCTTGCTGGAAGGTCTTCAAGCTAGCTCCTCCCACCCACCCGGGTCATAAAACCATCGGCTCCACCCCATGACGCCAGATCTTCCTTACCGCTTGGAAGCTCAGGATCTTGCTTCGTGATACAGCTCTTGCAGCAGGTAACACCATTAGGACTGAAGCCGGCAGGTGTCAGGACCCAGATTCTTCTAGCTAGCTATCTTCAGCGGGGACCGCCCCGTCAGTCCGCCTCCTCAGCGTCAGGCGTAGTACATAAGGGGCAGTCCCCAGATTCCCCAGTTCTTTCCCGCCGACTCTGCATGTCTCGACTCTTGGATCGCTTTCTGGCGACGACGCGGTCAAATTCCTTCCTTCAGGAAAACACTATTTTCTACGCTAAGTTGCTGTCTGATGTCCTCTCCAACCTCCGCTGAAGGCCATCCCTCAAGTGCACCTGTGGGAAGCAAATCCCATTCAAGGATCCGTGATTCGGCCCGCGCCTGCGCCAGGGCCTGGGTTACTACCACACCCGGTCCTGCAATTTCTGCCAGGGGCTCAACAGCCGACCTGGATCCGTCGCCAGAAGGCTCTGCAGGCATTCCTGCTCGAGGAGAAGATTAAGGCCATGGACACCTCCAAGGGGGATTCAGCAGATAAGGCCCGGAAACACTCTGAGAAGCACGGAGAGGGTTCCTTCCAAGTCCCCGTCTAGGGCCTCTGACTCCCGTAGTTCCGGCTCCCGGTCCGACTGTTCGCCCTCCTGGGCCCATTCTCAGCCTCCCCCCGCTGCAGTGAAGAAACCTTTGGGCTCCTCTTCTTCTTCACAGGCCAAGCACTCCAGGCCGTCTTCGTCGTCTTCCCCCAAAGCCCTGGTTAGGTCTGGGCACCGTCACCATCATCACAAGTCGTGCTCCCGCCATTACGAACCCGATGTCAGGTCTGTCTCCTTGCCTCCTCCTCCCCAGAGAAAGACCAAGGAGCTCACCTCTCTGAAGAAGCCGTCGGACCGGCGTCAGCCCGTCCGGCGTCGGCCACTTATCCTGAGTCCCAGGAGCCGTCGACCGCCAGACGCCTGTCGCCAGTCAGGCTTCGCCTCTCGGGTCGCCGGCAGGAGGGCCAACGTCCGCACTGATGACGTGTTGAGAAGAGGACCCCGACGTCGGTCAGGAGACCATCACAGAGGAGGAGGAGTTGACGCAGCCCGAGGACCAGACGGGCGAACCCGGTCCTGTCACACCTCCCAGGGAGCCCTCTCCACAACCTGAGGCCCCTGAGGAGCCGACGCCGGAACCCGACGACTGGCCACTGGTGCCGGGTCCGTCGTCGGGCCTTTCCCTTTCAGAGGTTAAGGAGTTCTTTTCTCACTGGTGGGATACCATCAAAAGAGATATGGTTCCCACAGCGCCTCCTCTTCCTCCTCCTCCACCACCTGCGACCCCTCCGGCTCCTGCGCCCCCTTCCCCATCCGGGGTTGCAGGCCGAGTACCTCTCCCCCAGGAGCCTACGGACCCTCCAAGGGGGGGGGACCTGATAAAAGGAGACCTCCGTCTAGATCTTCTTCAGGGTCACCCAGTCCTAAGAGACCCAGAAGACGCCGTCGTTCACCTTCGACGGAGGTTACGGGATCGGAGTTCTCATCAGGATCCAGATACCCCTGTCCTCTTCACATCCCCTCTCTGGACCCACATGAGCTTCCTAGATCTCCTCCGGATGATCCATCGTTCTCCGAAATCATGAGACATATTCAAGAGAACATGGGATGGGATGCGGAAGAATTAGACCCCGAGAGACTACGCCTTGGTAGGTATCTCGGCAGAAGGATCCCAAGCCTGTGGTGGTACCACCCTTGGTGGACACTTTTGTGGATGTCACCAAGGCAGCGTGGAAGCGTCCACACTCGCTCTCAGCGATGCCGAAGAAAGCTGACCGCCTGTACAAGGCCCCTAAGGAGGACCAGTACTTGGCTCAACATCCTCTGGCTGACTCTCTGGTCATAACAGCCTCTCATGACCGGTCCCAGAGACCGCAACATTTGAGCACCCTGCCACTGGACCCAGAGTCCAAACAGCTGGACGCTATGGGCAGGCGCACGTATGTTTCCACTACTTGCGCCATCAGGTCCCTGAACTACTTGACCCACATGGTACAGTTCCAAAATGCCTTGTGGGAACAGGGACTGGATCTGGTGGAGAAATTGCCAGAAGGTGAGCAGAAGGAGGAGATGTTACAGCTCCTCCGTACGGGTTCAGACGTGGGAACCCAGGTGCTGCGAGCCGCATACGATTCCTCGGACTCCTCGGCCAGAGCGGCAGCTTCAGGCGTATGCCTCCGGAGGCACTCATGGCTCCGTGTCTCCGGATTTACCCCGGACGTTCAGAAAAACATCATGGACACCTCTTTCGAAGGAGAAGTTCTTTTGGTGCACCCTCTGAGAAGGTTCTCACCAAGCTCCAAGAGGCCGGGAAGGCGGTGAGGTCGGTCCAGGCGATGTACCGACCGAGGCTTAGTTCCTTTCGTAGGAACCAAAGCCATTTTCATGGACGGACACAGAGACAACAGTCCTGCACTGGTCCACAGCAGAGGGGCTCCGGTTCCCGCAGAGCCCAGGGAGGACAGCCTGCGGGCCGAGGACAGCATCCAGCTAAACTGGCTCAGCCCGCGGGCCCCTCCGCCGCTACAGCCTGACTCCTTTCCGGCCCTCGCCCCTCAGGATCAACGGGATATCAAGATAGATCAAGGTCGGGGGTCGTATTGCGAATTTCCTGCCAGGATGGCAGTCCATAACCACCGACAGGTGGGTTCTTCAGTTGGTCAAAAAAGGCCACTTTATAGAATTCACAGACAAGCCACCCTCGAGGCCTCCTTTGCTCTCCTGTTACTCGGGTCAGCACAAATTGCTTATCAGGCAAGAAATACTTGCGCTCCTGCAAAAGGAAGCGGTAGAGTATGTTCCAGAGAACCAGAGAGCGTACGGATACTATTCCCACTTCTTTCTGGTTCCGATGAAAACAGGGGACCTCTGTCCAATCCTGGACCTCAGTGACCTCAATATGTCGGTCACCTACAAACGATTTCGCATGGTGACCCTGCAGGGACTTATTCCCATGCTAAAGAAGGACGCCTTCTTAGTGTCCCTGGACATGCAGGACACATATCTGCATATACCCGTAGCTCAAGCGCACAGGAGGTTCCTGCGCTTCGAGTTCCTCTGCCACCACTTCCAGTTCCGAGCTCTCCCGTTCGGACTGTCATCGGCCCCCAGGGTCTTTACCAAATGCATGGCAGTCATGGCAGCGTCTCTAAGGAGACAGGGCCACTATGTATTTCTGTACTTGGACGATTGGCTTCTCATGGCCGCCTCAGAGAGGCGTTGTTGATGGCTATCCAGAGCACCCAGACTCTGTTTCGGTCTCTGGGCATAATAATCATTACGAGAAGTCTCTCCTTGTACCGTCGCAGAAGCTGCAGTTCATAGGCGCAGTTCTGTACACCGTTCAGGGGAGAGCATTTCTTCCAGACAGAGCGGAACGCATCAGAGCCCTCATCAGGGATCTCTCGGCGAAGAAGACTGTCCCTGCCAGGCTGGTCCTTCATCTGCTCAGACACATGGCTGCAGCCATTCCGACCGTCCCTTTGGCAAGGCTCCACATGCAGGTAACTCAGTGGATGCTCAGGGTGCAGTGGGACCAAAGGCAAGACCACATGCAGCATCCGGTCAGGATCACGAACGCCGTGATTCGAGATTGGCAATGGTGGCTAGACCCAGGGACACTTTCGGCGGGTGTCCCGTTTACAGCGCTGTCCCTGGAGGTAATCCTCTCTACAGACTCCTCAGGGCTGGGGTGGGGAGCACACCTGAAAGGGGTGAGGTCCCAGGGAATGTGGACCCCTCAAGAATCTCATCTCCACATCAACATTCTGGAGATGAGGACAGTCATTTACGCCCTGCAGGCCTTTCAGTCAGAGATCCCGCCAAGTACTCTCTTACTCCAAACAGACAATACGGCGGTGATGTATTACCTCAACAAACAAGGAGGCTCACACTCTTACCCCCTTTGCAGGGAAGCGATGAGAGTGTGGGATTGGGTAATTTGACACAGCACGAGCCTGATTGCAGTTCATGTTCCCGGAGTGGACAATACAATTGCAGACGGCCTGAGTCGTTCCCAGGCCAGAGTCCACGAGTGGGAACTTCTTCAAGGGGTAGCAGAGGATCTGTTTCTTCGATGGGGCACTCCAGAACTGGACCTATTCGCTTCCCCATCCAACGTAAAACTGCCCAATGTTTGCTCGATAGATCCAGGGCCTGGTGTTTTCTGGCGAGGCGCGTTGTCCCTCTCCTGGGCAGATAGATTCCTCTACGCTTTCCCTCCCTTCCTGTTGATCCAGAGAGTTCTTCTCAAACTACGCAGGGAGCATGCAACAATGATCCTGGTAGCCCCATTCTGGCCCAGACAGATCTGGTTCCCCTTGCTAACGCAGCTGTCCCGGGAACCTCCAATTCCGTTGCCTTTCAGCTCCCATCTCTTGTCTCAGGAGGAAGGTTCTCTAGTCCACCCGGACTTACGCTCACTGAACCTACATGCTTGGCTCCTAGAAACATAGCCATTTTGCGACACAGGGCCTCGCAAGAGGTGGCGGAAGTCCTTCCCGCGGCCAGAAAGCTGGCAATGCATGCGACGTACGCCATGAAATGGCGCTGTTTTTGTCTGTGGTCACAAGCACGCGGCCTTTCCCCTTTAGGTTGCCCGGTGAAAGCAGTGTTAGAATACCTGCTCTCCCTTTTCCATTCGGGTCTCGCCTACTCCTCTATTAAGGTGCACCTCTGCGCTATTTCTGCTTACCACTTCCCGATGGGAGAGCGAAGTAGCGCAACTTGACGCCTCTCGAGATTTTCTGAGAGGGGTGTTACACCTTAGGCCACCCTTTAAGGACCCTGTTCCTCCATGGGATTTACTCTTTGTCCTGGAACAACTCACGCTCCCCCCTTTTGAACTGCCGTGGATTGCGAGCTGCGTTTCCTGTCATGGAAAATGTTATTTTTAGTTGTTGTTACGTCAGGAAGGAGAATTTCCGAGCTTCACGCTCTCATGTTTAAGGAACCTTATTTGATTTTCCACCAGGACAGAGTGTCCCCGAGGACGAATCCGAAGTTCTTGCCTAAGGTGGTCTCTGCACTCACTCTCAATCAGGACATTGACCTGCCTGTATATTTCCCTAAATATGCTAATAGAGGAGAAGCGCTGCTCCACACCCTGGATGTTCACCGCTGTCTTAGGTATTACCTGAACAGGACTAAACAGTTTCGCAAATCGGAGCAACTTTTCGTTTCCTTCGCCGACAGGATGATGGACCAACCAGTGTCGAAGCAGTCCCTTTCTCGCTGGCTTGTCCAGTGTATATCTTACTGCTATGATACAAAACAGAAACCCCTCCCGGGTACAGTCCAGGGCCATTCCACTAGAGGGGTGGCTACCTCCTTTGCAGCACTTCGTAACATCTCCTCCTCTGTCATCTGTACTGCAGCCACTTGGAGCTCTGTGCATACTTTTATCAGGCATTATAGCCTGGACATTGCTTCATGGCGAAGAGCTGGTTTCAGCCTGGCCGTGCTACAGGGTCTTCTGTCCTAGAGTCAGGACTTGGTATGGACTTTCCTAGTTTCCTCCTCCCAGAATGCTTACAAGCATTATTGCTTGGAAATCAGTCCCAATGGTGTTACCTGCTGCAAGAGCTGTATCTCGAAGTAAGATAGTACAGTTACGTAAGAACTTACCGTAACAGTAGATCTTCGAGAACAGCTCTTGCAGCAGGTACCTTCCCCCTTGGAGGAGGCATGGCTTTCCGAGCCTTCGGCAGGGGTTTATGCTTTTTTACCTTCTGATGGTGGATCCTTGGTCTCCCCTTCTGATATCGTCCGGGGGCCAGAAGTCTCCGGCGGAAGAGCTGGAGAATCTGGCGGGACTGCCCCCTTAAGTACTACGCCTGACGTCGGAGATGGGACCGACGTCGGGGCGGTCCCCGCTGAAGATAGCTAGCTAGAAGAATTCTGTGGGGTCCTGACGCCTGCCGGCTTCAGTCCTAATGGTGTTACCTGCTGCAAGAGCTGTTCTCGAAGATCTACTGTTACGGTAAGTTCTTACGTAACTGTACTTTCCCTCCTTAGTGCTCTGCGTTTTAGTACTGGATCCTAATCCTTAGGAATTTCTGAAAATTATTCTAAAGTTCACTAGACTTGCGTTTTCATCTTCCCTCGCAGCTGCGATAGATAAATCCATTACCGGCATCCGTCGGTACCCTTGCAAGCAGAAAATGTCCTGGACCAACCCGCATTCTATGTACGTCTACTGCCTGGGTCTTGCACACTATCCACAGGCCTGCGATCTCTGCAAATCTTTCACGGCTTCGGTTCTGGAAGACCGCGCTGCCCAACTCCAGCTGGGGCACCCTGAGAAACTGTATCCACCAGTGAAGTTGAAGGAGGACGTTGGGCGGTGTCCGTGGCTGCGGGCTTCGTAGAGCAGCTGGAGCAGTTGATCGCCCTCGAGGAGGAGGCGGCCCAGGCGGCGGCGTCTTCCTCCTCGGCTTCAGCGTTTATCCCGATCTCCTTGGGCTTCTCCTACACTGCTTCTTTTAAGGAGCTTTGTCAGTCCCTCTCCACCAAGGGAGAAGGAGCCTTGGGACGCACGAGTAGGTTGAGAAAAAAGGAACCGAAAGGTAAGTCCCACCATCGACGTTCGTGGGAGCGGGAGAGACCTCCTTCCCCGGACCGTCATCTCTTGACTTCAGTTGAGGTTGCAGCTAAGGCCTCTGGCTTCATGTTGTCCCCGTCAGGTCAGCCAGCCGAGACACCCATCGATGCGGTCCAGATTTTTCTCAACCCGTTGGACGGGTTGTCGACTGGAGAAGCCGACAGCCCTTCTTCACTGGTTCCCCCCTCCCGTGGTTACCGAGGACTTGTCTGTGCCTCCTGTGCCAAAGTCCATGGTCAAGAACCCTGAACCGAGGGATGAGCGGGTTTTCCATGCCCCCTCTTCGACCCACATTCAGCTACCCCGAAGGTCTTGGTCCTCCTCTGTGTCGGGTAGGTCCCTCTGACATCGGCAGTCTCTGTCCCGGCATCACAGAAAGTGGCATCGCCAGTCATCCTCATCGTCCTCTTCGAGGATAGGTCTCGCCGCCAGGTTAAGGCCGGCGCTATGAGGCTATGATGTGGCAACAACTCTTATTAGCTGGTAATAAGCCGACTCCATTGCCTTCTCTAGCCATTAAGTGGTTGTCGCCTGATCAACCAAAGCAACCCCTCGTTGTAGTCGAGGAGCCGACCCCGGCACCGGTTGCCCAGGCGAAACCGGCTGCTCCACCCATTGTGGTGGAACCACTGCCTCCTCAGCTGAAGACTGGCGCCCTGACCAAGGATTCTCGGTCAGGTCAGGGCTTGCCTCACAGGTTGTTGGTTACCCTCACCCCCAGTCAGCCTCGGGGAGTGGAAATTGGCTCAGGTGCTCGGCAGCTGTTCACGGACTCCTTGGAGTCCGACAACTGCTCCTTGTACCCTAGGCCCCTTGACCTGGAATCTACAGGGGGTCATTTGGTGGACGAGAGCCCATCCTCGTTCTTGGGAATCCTTTGTCTCATCTCAGAGTCCACTGGGATGCAGCTCAAACCCATACAGAAATGGGCCAGATATCCCCTCATGGAGATACTGGACTGAGGGGACTCCCCTACGGAGGCCTTCCCTGTGGCTGAAGCCATTGTTGGCCCAGCCCTAGAGTTATGGCAGTGGCCTGCATCCTGTCCTGCGCCTTCGGCCAGGATGGCTCACAAGTACGCAGTTCCCACCGGTTCCCTCTCCGGTTTTTCGGAGCACCACTCTGCGGAGAGGCTGGTAACCAATAGCGTTTTCCGGCGTTCCGGAAACACTCGGGACATGGACAAACCACCCAACAAGGAGTCCAAAAAGCTGGACTACTCAGGGCGAAAAGTTTACGCTGCTTCCTCCCTTGGTCTTCAACAGGCTAGCTCGGCCGTGCTGATGGCACATTTTTCACATGCCCTTATGGGTTCCCTGGATGAGATGATTCCTTATCTCCCAGCTGACCTTCAGACGATGGTCAAGCAGGTGTGGGATCAGGGAAGGGGGGCGGTGGCCAATCAACAACTTCAAACTGCTTTGGATATTGGAGACTCTTATGCCTGGTCAGTAGCAGCTGCAGTAGCCATGGCCTCAGAGCTTGACTGCAGATCTCCACTTTCACGGCGGATAACCAGCACAAGCTGGCAGACGTTCCCTTCCTGGGCACCGACTTGTTTGGGCTGAGGGTGGAAGGCCATCTCCAGAGAACTGAGAAGTCCAACACCACCTTGGACTCTGTCACGTCTGCCCAGAAGGACAAAGGCCGCCAGCAGCAACGTAAGCCCTTTCACCCTTCCACCCCTGCAGCACATCCGGCCCAGCAGCACCAGCAACAGGGCCTGCAGGCTCACACTTGGCGCCCTAAGGCCAAGTCTGCTGCTTCCTCAAACAGGAAGCCTGGAGGGAAAGGTCCAGGCGGCCCCTTGGCTGGCACTTCCTCCAAGCCTGCCCAGTGATAGGTTGAGGGGTGTCGTACCCAACCTCGTCACTCCTCCCCGGGTTCCCCCTATGGGGGGATGGCTCCACCACTTCCTTTCTGCCTGGTCCACTATCACCATGGACCGTTGGGTGCTGGAAGTGGTTGGCAGGGGTCTGCCTGTAAAATTTGAACAGTCCCCTCCCTATTGAGCCATCGCCCCACGTGGGGCTATCAGTTCCGCAGGCTCTCTGTCGGCTCATGGAGCCGACACTGCTCTGCTCCTCCAGAAGGAGGTAATCAGCGAGGTGGCGGACCCTCCTCCAAACCTTGGGTTTGTGTCCAGGTACTTCCTGGTCCCAAAGCGGACAGGGGGCTAGCACCCCAGTCTCGATCTGCATGACCTGAACAAGTTCCTAAGGCTGCACACCTTCAGGATGGTCACTGTGGCTCAGATCATTCCATCCTTGGAACTAGGCATGTGGTTTTGCTCTCTGGATCTCCAGAACACGTTTTTTCACATCATAATCCGTCCGTCTCATCAACGATTCCTCCACTTCAGAGCAGAGGGATCACTTTACGAGTTCCGGGCCAAGCCCTTCGACCTATCTCCAGCTCTCAGGGTCTTCACCAAATGCATGACAGTGATGATAGCATTCCTGCAGCGCTGAGGAGTCCAGGTGTACCCATACCTGGATGACTGGCTGATTGCAGCCCCCTCCAGGTTGGAGGTGTAGCAGTCCAGGGATCTGGTCCTCCAGGTCTGCTCTCATCGCAGGTGATTCACTTCTTCGGGGGAGAGCTCAACTCTCTTCGAGCCAGAGTCCGGCTCCTGGCGGACAGGGCCGAGGTCCTTTCCTCCTTTGCCAAATCATTTTTGGTTGGGCAATTACGCCCTGCCTGGGACTTCCTGCACCTTCTGGGCTTCATGGTGGCCTGCACCAGCGTAGTCAGTTGGGCCCGCTGGCATATGTGCCCCCTGCATTGGGGGCTGGCCCGCCAGTGGTCACAGTGCTCCGGTCCTTTGGACCAGCCAGTGACCGTGACCCAGAAGATGTGGGACAGCCTGCAGTGCTGGCTCGTCCCAGCTCATCTGCAGGAGGGTATCCCGTTTGTCCACCCCGTGCCAACGGTCACTCTTACGACCGATGCCTCTCTGATGGGTTGGGGTGCTCATCTTGGGGAACTCCGGGCCCACGGCCTCTGGTCCCCTCTGGAGTCTCGATGCCACACCAACCTGCTGGAGCTTCGAGCGGTTTGACTAGCCCTCAACGCCTTCACTCCATTTGTAAGGGGTCAGGTGGTTCAGGTCCAGATGGACAACACAACGACCATGTACTATCTCAACCATCAGGGTGGGACACACTCCTTGCCTCTGTGCAAGGAAGCTGTCCGCATTTGTTCTCTTGTGATCAGCCTGAATGCGGATCTCCTAGCCATCCATGTTTGCAGGAGCCTCCCAACAGTCTGGCCGATGCCCTCAGCTGGATAGGCGCTGCATCTCACAAGTGGTCTCTCCTGCCTTAGGTAGTGCAAGACCTGTTCTCCCATTGGGGCACCCCTTAAGTGGACCTGTTCACCTCCAGGGAGAATGCGAAGCTGAGGCTGTTTCATGCCCACCCCCCTCAGCAGGGCTCGCTGCAGGAGGATGCCTTCATGGACCCCGGACCTCTTCTTTGCCTTCCCTTCATTTCCCTTGATCCACAAGGTGCTTCTCAAGGTGAAGAGGGACAAGGAGCAGGTGATTCTGGTAGCCCCAGACTGGTCGCGCCAGTTCTGGTACTCGGATCTCCTCAGCCTCAGCTCCAGGCTCCCGAGATGGCATCCAGCCCATCCAGACCTGATCTCGGTCGACATGGGGAAGGTTCTCCATCCAGATCTTCAGTCCCTGCACCTGATGTCCTGGTTCCTGAATGGCTAGAGTTCCAGGCCTTGGGTTTTTCCGACGAGGTCCTCAACGTCGTTGAGGCGTCCCGTAAGGAGTCAACCAGAAAATGCTATGCCTTCAAATGGAAGAGATTCTCCATTTGGTGTCAGGACAAGGGGTTGGACCCCTCTTCCTGTCCATTGGCTAGTATTTTGGACTACCTGTGGTCCCTTTCTCAGCAAGGGCTTCAGTCGGCAACCCTTAAGGTGCACCTGGCAGCCATCTCTTACTGGGCGCGGACCGGCAAGCAGTCGGTGGCACAGGAGAAGGTGGTCAGGCGCTTTTTCAAAGGCCTAGACCACATATCCCCTCCGATGCGAGAACCTCCACCTCCGTGGGATCTACTGCTGGTATTGGCTAAGCTCATGGGCAAGTCATTCGAACTGATGCACAGGTGTGACATCTCCCAACTGTAGTGGAAGACCGCTTTCTTGGTGGCTATTACGTCAGCCAGAAGAATGGGAGAGCGCCAGGTGCTTTCCATCGAGTCTCCTTATCTGGTCTTCAACAGGGACAAGGTTGTCCTTCGCCCCCACCCGAAGTTCCTTCTGAAGGTGGTGTCAGAGTTTCACCTGAACCAGGTGTTGACTCTGCCAGTGTTCTACCCCAGTCACACCTTGGAGGCTTAATACAGGCTCCATACTTTGGACCCTATAAGAGCGCTCGCTTATTATAAGGAGCGGATGGCTGAAGTTTGGGGCAGAGGTTCGCCAGCTCTTTGTCACCTATGCTGAAGCCGCACCTGGCAGACCTGCAGCCAAGCGGATGATAAGCAGCTGGGTCACCTCCTGCATAGATCTCTGCTGTAGGTTAGTGGGCATGGAGCCACCCAAAGGGATAAGAGCTCATTCTACCCACCATACCGCTGCTTTGGTGGCTGCTTCTAGGGATGTCCCTATCCAGGAAATCTGCAGGGCTGCTACCTGGAAGTCAGCACACACCTTTATTCCCCATTACCACATTGACCTAGGGTCATGCCGGGATGCTGGTTTTGGGACCTCGGTTCTCCAATCTTTATTTCCTAAGTAGGGGGTGCTCGCGCCTTGCCTCCCTCCTCCCAGATAACTGCTAGGAGTCTGCCAGACAGTGTGGATTGAACAACGTATCCATGTCCCTAGAAATACAGGTTACTAACCTGTAACAGGAGTTTTAGGAGTGGTATATGTTGTTCATCCACACGACCCACCCGACCTCCCAGCTTCGACACGCAACCTGGCTTCCAGTGGGCTAGATCTAGCGTCATGGGGCGGAGCCGAGGGTTTTACCACTCAGGTGGGTGGGAGGAGCCAGCTTGAAGACCTTCCGGCAAGAATTAAAGCGGCAAGGAATCTGCCAGACAGTGTGAATGAACAACATATACCATTCCTAGAACTCCTGTTACAGGTGAGTAACCTGTATTTTTGGTGGATGCTTTTTCGGACCATCAGGCAATATTTGCCACACTTGGGCATATAAAAGTACCCCACAAATCTATTTTTTCAACTTGGAGAAGCTTTTTGATTATGTGAATTTTATGTTAGACTTAGAAAGTAGGAATTGGGATTGAATGACATTGATACCTGGGGTGTCTAAAAGTCTGGTCTTATTTTTATCAAGAGTTCCTTGATGTTTGTAACCACCATGCTCCTCTAAAATGTACAGTGGCATGAAAAAGTATTTGCCCCCTTACTGATTTTCTCTATTATTGCATATTTGTCACACTGGATGTTTTCAGGTCTTTAGACAAAATGTAATATTAGATAAAGGGAACCTGAGTGAATAAATGACACTTTTTTTTTTTTTTTTTTTTTACTTATTTCATTTATTTAATGAAAACAGTTAACCAACATCAACTGGCACTGTGTGAAAAAGTAATTGCCCCCTTACACTTAACTTAACTTACACCTGCCACTGTATAGGTCATTAGTTAGACCACACCTGGAATACTACGTGCATTACTGGCGTCCATTATCTGAAGAGGGACATTAAGTTACTGGAGGGGTGCACGTAGAGCGACAAAGATGATCAGGGGTTGGGGACTTATCATACTAGAGGAGGTTGAAGGAGTTGAACATGTACTTACTGGAGGAGAGGAGAGACAGGGGTGACATGATTGAAACCTTTAAATACATGAAAGGAATAAACAAGACGGGTACAGAGGGGCTGTTCAAAGTAAGGAAGGGGAGGGCCACCAGGGGCCATGATATGAGACTGGAGCGAGGAAGGTTCAGGAGGGAGATGAGGAGACACTTTTGTACAGAGAGGGTGGTGGCTGGGTGGAATGCGTTACCTGCTGAAGTGGTATGCAGTAGAACAGTGGACTGCTTCAAACAAGGATGGGACAGGACAAGGGGGAGGGTTAATGAAGGGGAAGGGTGGAAGGGAGGGCAGCTGCAGAATAAGGGGTGCTAGCTGCACATTCGAGCAGACTTGATAGACCTCTAGGCCTTTATCTGCTGGCAAATTTCATATGTTCGTAATAACTGGTTACGCCACCTTTAGCTGCAATGACTGCAACCAAACGCCTTATAATTCAATATCAGTCTTTCACATCGCTGTGGAGGAATTTTAGCCCACTCTTCCTCGCAGAACTGCTTTAATTCAGTAACATTGGTAGGTTTTCGAGCATGAACTGCTCGTTTCAGGTCCTGCCACTCACCTCTATTGGGTTTGGGTCTGGACTTTGACTAGGCCACTCAAAACTTTAATTTTACTTCTTTTCAGCCATTCTGATGTGGACTTGCTTTTGTGTTTTGGATCATTGTCTTGCTGCATGACCCAACTACGCTTCAGCTTCAGCTGACGGACAGATGACCGGACATTCTCCTTAAGAATTTTCTGGTACAGAGCAGAATTCATGGTTCCTTCAATTATGGCAAGTCGTCCAGGTCCTGAGGCAGCAAAGCATCCCCACACCATCACACTACCACCACCATGTTTGACTGTTGGTATGATGTTCTTACTGTGGAATGCTGTGTTTGCTTTACGCCAGACATAATGGGATCCATGTTGTCCAAAAAAGTTCCACTTTGGACTCATCTGTCCATAGAACATTTTCCCAAAAGGCTTGTGGATCATCCAGGTGCTTCTTGGCAGATGAGAGACGAGCATTTATGATGTTCTTGGTAAGCAGTGGTTTCCGCCTTCCTACTCTCCTATGAAGCCCATTTTTGCCCAGTCTCTTTCTAATTGTGGGGTCATGAACACTGACCTTAGCTGAGGCAAGAGAAGCCTGCAGTTCTTTGGATGTTGTTTTAGGATCCTTTGAGACATCCTGGATGATTTTACGCTGTGTCCTTGGAGTAATTTTGGCAGGCCGCCCACTCCTGGGAAGAATCACTACTGTTCCAAGTGTTCTCCATTTGGAGATTATGTCTCTCACTGTGGTTCGATGGAGTCCCAGAGCCTTAGAAATAGCTTTGTAACCCTTTCCAGACTGATAGATAGCAACAACTTTTTTTATGATCTTTTCAGGAACTTGCTTTGATCGTGGCATAATCTGCTTGTTGAATCTTTGTGCTGGCAACGTGACTCTGATGGTAAGGGTCAAAATAAGTGAGGTTTATATTGAGCGGGGCTGGCTAGATACATACATAGATACATAGACAGTGTCGGCAGATAAGGGTCTATGGCCCACCCAGTCTGCCCATTTGAGCTTGTAAGTTCAGTTTGTTTTCCTAGAAGTCTGTTGCACCTTACCCCTGACCTCCAGAATTCCTTTATGTCTATCCCATGCATTCTTAAATCCGTGATTGTTTCAGCCCCACCACTTCCTCTGGCAGGGTGTTCCACTTGTCCACCACCTGCTCTATGAAGAAATTCTTTCTCATGTTTCCTCTGAATCGTCCCTCCTCCAGCTTCATCCTATGCCTCTAGTCCTGGAACATCTTTTTCGCTTAAAATAGTGTTTTCCTGCACCCTGTTCCTCCCTGTAAGATACTTGTATGTCTCTATCATATCCCCTCTCCCTCCTCTCCTCCAGGGAGTACATGTTCAGTTCCTTCAACCTGTCTTCATAGGACTTGTGATGCAATCCATGCACCATCTTTGTTGCCCTCCTCTGAACCTTCCCTACCCTGTCTATGTCCTTACGTCGGTGATGGTCTCCAGAACTGTACACTGTACTCCGGTGGGGCCTCACTAGTGTCTTGTATAGCGGAATTATGACCTCCCTTTTCCTGCTGGTAAGTGCCCCTGCTCTACATCCCAGCATCCTATTTGCTTTACCTGCTGCCTTGTCACACTGTTTCCTACCTTGAGGTCATCAGAGATGATAACCCCAAGATCCCTTTCCTGCTTGGTGCATGCTATATCCTCACCCCCAACTGATATATTGTGCCAGGGTTTTTGTGCCCCATATGCATTATCTTGCACTTCTTTGCATTGAATTTCAACTGCCAAACCCCTGACCATTCTTCAAGTTTCTGCAGGTCGCTTCTCATTCTGTCTACACCCTCTGGTGTGTCTACTCTGTTACAGAGCTTTGTGTCATCAGTGAATAGTGAAATTCTGCCTTCTAGGTCCTGCGCCATGTCACTGATGAAGATGTTGAATAGGACCGGTCCCAGCACTGATCCCTGTGGTACCCCCACTGGTCACTCTTCCCTCTGTGGAGTGACAGCCATTTACCACCACCCTCTGTGTCCTGCCACCCAGCCAGTTACCTACCCACCACACTACTGCCCTGCCCACACCCATATTCCCCAGTTTGTGTAATAGTCTTCTATGTGGCACAGTGTCAAAGGCCTTGCTGAAGTCCAGATAGCCCATGTCCACTGCCCTCCCCTGATCCACCTCCCTAGTCACCCAGTCAAAAAATTCAATGAGATTGGTCTGACATGACCTCCCCCTGGTGAAACCATACTGCCTTCGGTCCTGTAGTCCATTGACAACCAGATGTTCCACCAATCTGTCCTTCAGTAGTGCTTCCATGATCTTCCCCACTACCGAGGTGAGGCTGACTGGTCTGTAGTTCCCTGCTTCCTCTTTGTTCCCACTTTTGTATAAGGGGACTACAACTGCTGTCCTCCAGTCTTTGGGTACCTCCCCTGTTTCCAGTGATCGCTAAACAGGATAGCCAGAGGTTCAGCCACCACCTCTCTTAGTTCTTTAAGGACCCTGGGGTGCACCCCATCTGGCCCCATTGCTTTATCAACTCTTATTACTTCCAGTTCCTTCAGGACCCTTTCTCGTGTAAAGGGACTTGTGTCCATTTCTGCACCATTCTCACCCCTTGTACTCCCTTCAGACCCATTACCCCTCCTCTTCCTCAGTAAAGACTGAGCAGAAATACCTGTTCAGTATGTCAGCTTTACTGTTGTCACTCCACTCGCAGCCCCTATCCTCCCTCTTCAGTCTCACTATCCCTCCCTTTGTCTTTCTTTTTTCACTTATGTACCTGTAAAGGTTTTGTCCCTCTACCCACTGATTTTGCAATGTGTTCTTCTGTCTGAGCTTTGGCTTCCCTTACTGACCTCCCTGCCTCCCTTTGCTTCTCCTGATACTTCTCCCTATCCCCTTCTGCCTGTGTCTTTTTGTGTTGCCTGAATGCAATCTTTTTGGCTTTCACTTTCTTTGCTACCTCTTTTGAAAACCATAATGGTCTCCTCTTCCTTTTCCTCTTGCTAACCTTCTTAATACATAATTCTGTTGTTCTTGTAATCCCCATTTTAAAAACTGCCCACTGTTCCTCAACCCCTGATTCCTGTCCCATTCCCTTTAATGCCTCTTTCAAGTATCTCCCCATTTTCCCAAAGTCTGCCCCCCTAAAATCCAGGATACGTGTTTTTGTGTGGTTTGATTCTGCTCTTTCTGTGATTTCAAACCACAATGACTGGTGGTCACTGTTTCCCAGGTGCTCCCCCACTGTGGCTGTAATCAAGCCTGACTGTGTTCAATCAGCTGACTCTAATTACCCCTTTAATTGGGTTGATTTGACTAGGGGGCAATCACTTTATCACACAGTGCCAGTTGGTGTTGGTTAACTTTTTCATTAAATAAATGAAATAGGTAAAAAAAAAACAAGTGTTCTAGGGACATGGATATGTTGTTCATCCACACTGTCTGGCAGGTATCCTTGTCGCTTTAAATCTTGCCGGAAGGTCTTCAAGCTGGCTCCTCCCACCCACCCGGGTGGTAAAACTCTCGGCTCCACCATGACGCTTGATCTTCCTTACCGCTTGGAAGCTCAGGTTCCCTCCTTAACGCTCTCGTATAAGACTGGTTCCTGATTCTTCGGTTTCCAATTTAAAAGTTTTTGCTTATAGACTTAGGTCTTCTATCCCTGTGGCTCGATGGACAAATCGACTCGGTTTTCGGAGATGCCCTTGCGGGCAGAAGATGTCTCGGACAGATCTGCACTCACGTGTGTCTACTGTTTAGGCCTTGAGCACGACCTGCAGGCTTCGACCTGTGCTCTTTCCTTCTCAGCCCTCGTCCTCGGGCGCGTGCCGTTTACAGCTGGGCGCCCTGAGAAGCGTTTTCCTCCGGTGAAGTCAAAAGAGGCCGGGTCGGCGGTTTCCGTGGCGGGCGGGCTCGCGGATCAGCTAGAGCAGATGATGGCCCTCGAAGAGGAGGTGGGCGGCAGACGCATCTTTCTCGACGCGGCATTTATCCTCTCTCCCCTGGTTCCTCTTACACAGCTTCCTTTAAGGAGCTTTGTCTGTCCCTCTCCACTAGAGGAGAGGGACCAACGTCTGCTGGACCTTCTTCTCAGTCCAAGAAGAAAGACAAGGGTAAGTCCCTCAGTCGACGCTCTTGGGAGTGGGAAAGGTCCTCTCCGAGTTGTCAGCCACTCGACTTCGTCGATTCTCGGCTTCGGCCACTGGTCTTACGGTGTCACCGCCAGGTCAGTTGACTGAGACTCCTGTCGCACGCAGTCGAGATCTTTCTCACCTGCTGACAGGTTGTTGTCGACTCATGGCCGAAATCCTCTCTCACCGGTTCCCCGTGGGAGTTGAGGATCCCTGGGCTTGCCAGTGCCTCCAGTTCCGGAGCCCTCGGGTGAACCCTCCGAGTCAAGGGGGGAGCCGGTTCCACCCGTCCCCTCCCCGCACCGTCCTTGGAAAGGCCGAGGTTCTTGGTCTCAGACTTCTTCGCGGTCCAGCCGATCCCGCCGTCATAGGCAGTCTCGGTCTCGGCACTGTGGTAATCGGCGCTGCCGCTCGTCCTCTTCCTTGGATGAGGGGAGGCTTCGACGTAAGTTACGTCGATGATACGAGGACCTCATGTGGCAACGGCTCCTTCTGACCGGGAACAAGCCGATGCCGTCGCCTTCCCCGGCCATTAAGTGGCTGTCACCAGAGCGGCCGAAACAACCCCTCATCTTACCCGAGGAGCCTGTTCCCAGGCTGGTTGTTCGGCCAAAACCAGCTGCTCCACCAATTCCAGTGGAACCTCCGCCTCCACAGCCGCTGTTTGGGGCTCCGACCAAGAACTCTCGGTCGGGTCAGGGTCTGCCCCATAGGCTGTCGGTCACCCTCACTCCCGATTGCCCTCGGCAGGTGGAGGGTGGCTCAGGCCCGAGGCAGCTGTTTGCGGACTCTTCTGAGTCCGCGCGATTCCTCCCTTTTCTCCAGGCGAGTGGACTTGGAGTCCTCTGGAGGTCAGTCGCTGGGCGACAGCCCTTCGTCCTTCCTGGGTTTGCTCAGGCTCATCTCGGAGTCCACGGGATGCAGCTCGAGCCCGTATCCAAGCGGGCCAGTATCCCTCATGGAGATATTGGACTGAGGGATTCCCTCACGGAGGCCTTTCCTGTGGCCGAGGCCATTGTGGGCCTGGCCGTGGAGCTCTGGCAGTGCCCTGCTTCCTGCCCTGCGCCGGCCAGGATGGGCAGGAAGATGGCAGTCCCACCGTTCCCTGTCCAGTTTCTCAGAATATCCCTCAGCCGAGGGGTTAGTTACAGACAGTTTCCGCATGCCGGAAATGCTGGGACATAGACAAACCTCCCAACAAGGAGTCCAAGAAATTGGACTATGCTAGCCAAAAAGTCTCACGCTGTGTCCTCCCTTGGCCTTCGTCAAGCCAGCTCGGCCGTGCTTATGGCACATTTCTCCCATGCCCTGTTGGGCTCCCTGGACGAGGTAGTCCCTCATCTCCCGGCTGACCTGCAGAACACAGTTAGGCAGGTGCGGGACCAGGGCAGGGCGGTGGCCAAGCAGCAACTTCAGACTGCTCTGGACATTGGAGACTCATGCGCCAGGTCAGTCGTGGCCGCAGTGGCTATGCGCCGTCGGGCATGGCTGAGGATATCCACCTTCACAGCGGATACCCAGCACAAATTGGCGGATGTCCCCTTCCTGGGGACCGACCTCTTCGGCCCTGGAGTGGAAGGCCACCTCCAGAGGATTGAAAAGTCCAATGCCACTTTGGACTCTGTCTCATCCGCTCAGAGGGACAAGGGCCACAGACCGCAACCCAAGCCCTTTCGTCCGTCTGTGCCCGCTGCACGTCCGGCCCAGCAGCATCAGGGCCAGCAGGCTCGCGCTACGTCCCCAAACCCAAGCCGCGCTTCCTCCTCCAGGAAGCAAGGAGGTAAGGCCCGGAGGTCCCTCGGCGGTCCTTCCTCCAATCCTGCCCAGTGACGGGTTGAGGGGTGTCCCCCAACCCCGCCGCTCACCCCAGGTGCCCCTTGGGGGCGGCTCCACTACTTTATTTCCGCCTGATCCGTTATCACCACAGACCTGTGGGTGTTGGAGGTGGTGGGAAAGGGCCTGCCTCTGGAGTTCGAGCAGGCCCCACCTTTCAGAGCCATCGCACCTCGGGGGGCCTCGGGGTCCGAAGCCTCTCTGTCAGCTCGCCGAGCCGACATCGCTCTCCTCCTCGAGAAGGAGGTGATAAGAGAGGTGGCGGACCCTCCCTCAAACTCGAGGTTCGTGTCCAGGTACTTCCTGGTTCGAACGGACGGGGCTGGCGCCCATTCTGATCCTACACGCCTAAACAAGTTCCTACGGTCTCGAACCTTCCAGGATGGTCACTGGCTCAGATAATACCATCCTTGGAACACGGCGTATGGTTCTGCTCTCTGGACCTGCAGGACACGCGTTCTTTCACGTCCTATCAGTCCGTCACATCAGAGGTTCCTTCACTTTCGAGTGGAGGGATCCCTTTTCGAGTTCGAAGCCATGCACTTCGGCTTATCTCCATCTCCCAGGGTCTTCACCAAATGCATGGCAGTGGTGACAGCATTCCTGCAGCGCCGAGGGGTCCGGGTTTACCCTTACCTGGATGATTGGCTGATAGCAGCCCCCCCAGACAGGAGGTGGAGCGGTCCAGAGATCTGGCCCTCCAGGTTTGCTCTCAGGTCAGCCTCCTCATCAACGAGGCCAAGTCGAACTCGAGCAAGCAGGTGATTCTTTTCATCGGGCAGAGCTCGACTCTCTCTCGAGCCAGGGCACGGCTCCGCGGACAGGGTCGAGGTTCTTCCTCCTTTGCCCAATCATTTCTGGTTGGGCACCGCGCCCCTGCCCGGGACTTCCTGCGCCTCCTGGGTCTCACAGCTGCCTGTACCAGCTGCGGGTCCGTTGGGCGTCTGGAACATGCGCCTCTTCAGTGGGGCTGGCCAGCCAGTGGTCCCAACGCTGCGATCCATTGGACCAGCTAGTGACGGTGACCCAGGGGATGTGGAATGCTCTCCAGTGGTGGACCGTTCCAGTTCATGTACAGGAGGGCATCCTGTATGTCCGCCCCAAGCCGACGGTCTCTATATTGAGCGATGCCTCTCTGATGGGTTGGGGTGCCCATCTGGGGGAACACCGAGCGCATGGCCTCTGGTCCCCGCGGGAGTCCCGATGCCACATCAACCTGCTGGAGCTCCGAGCGGTCCGCCTAGCTCTCACCGCCTTTGCTCCGTTTCTTTGGGGTTAAGTGGTCCGGGTCCAGACGGACAACACCACTACCATGTACTATCTAAACCGCCAGGGCAGGACGCGCTCCATGCTTCTATGCGAGGAAGCTCTCCGCATCTGGTCACTCGTGCGCAGCCTGGAGGCGGATCTCCTAGCCATTCATGTGGCAGGAGCCTCCAACACCCTAGCCAATGCCCTAAGCTGGATAGGGGCTGTGTCCCACGAGTGGTCTCTGCTGCCGGAGGTAGTACAAAATCTATTCTCCCATTGGGGCACACCTAAGGTGGACCTGTTTGCCTCCAGGGAGAATGCGAAGCTGAGGCTGTTCCATGCCCGCCCCCCTCAGCAGGGATTGCTGCAGGGGGATGCCTTCTCGAGGCCGTGGACCCCGGGCCTCTTCTACGCCTTTCCCCCGTTCCCCTTGATGCACAAGGTGCTGCTCAAAGCAAGGAGGGACAAGGCGCAGGTGATTCTGATAGCCCCAGACTGGCCCCGCCAGTACTGGTACCCAGATCTCCTCAGCCTCAGCTCCAGGCTCCGAGGCAGCTTCCAGCTCGCCCGGACCTGCTCTCAGTCAATCAGGGGAAGGTATTCCATCCGGACCTTCAATCCCTGCACCTGACGGCCTG
Organism: Neoceratodus forsteri; assembly: GCA_016271365.2. Taxonomy (NCBI): domain Eukaryota; kingdom Metazoa; phylum Chordata; order Ceratodontiformes; family Ceratodontidae; genus Neoceratodus; species Neoceratodus forsteri. The sequence continues at coordinate 165,464,595 of CM057458.1, read as the reverse complement.
GTTCCTGAGCGGCTAGAGTTCCAGGCCTTGGGTCTTTCCGACGAGGTCCTCAACGTAGTTGAGGCGTCCCGTAAGGAGTCGACCAGAAAATGTTACGCCTTCAAATGGAAATGATTTTCCATTTGGTGTCAGGGCAAGGGCCTAGACCCTTCCTCCTTTTCCTTGGTGAGCATATTGGACTACCTTTGGTCCCTTTCTCAAGAAGGGCTTAGGTCGACGACCCTTAAGGTGCACCTGGCAGCCATCTCTGCTTACCGGGCACGGGCCGGGAAGCAGTCAGTGGTGCAGGAGAAGGTGGTCTGGTGCTTTTTCAAAGGCCTTGATCACATTTCCCCTCCGGTGAGAGAACCTCCACCTCCGTGAGATCTACTGCTGGTATTGGCAAAGCTCATGGGCAAGCCATTCGAACCAATGCACATGTATGAACTCTCTCACCTGTCGTGGAAGACCGCCTTCTTGGTGGCTGTCACATCAGCCAGAAGGATGGGGGAGCTCCAGGCACTCTGCATCGAGTCTCCTTACCTGGTCTTCCACAGGGACAAGGTTGTCCTGCGCCCCCACCCGAAATTCCTTCCGAAGGTGGTGTCGGAGTTTCACCTTAACCGGGTGCTGACTCTGCCGATGTTCTACCCCAATCACACCTCGGAGGCCGAATATAGGCTCCATACTATGGACCCTAGAAGGGCGCTCGCTTACTATAAGGAGCGCACGGCTGAAATCCGGGGAGAGGTTCGCCAGCTGTTTGTCACCTACGCTGAAGCCGCACCTGGCAGACCTGCAGCCAAGCGGACGATAGGCAGGTGGGTCACCTCATGCATAGATCTCTGCTATAAGTTGGCAGGCATGGAGCCTCCCAGAGGGATAAGAGCTCATTCTACCCGCCATACTGCTGCATCGGTGGCTGCTTCCAGGGACGTCCCTATCCAGGAAATCTTCAGGGCTGCTACCTGGAAGTCAGCACACACCTTCATCACCCATTACCACATCGACCTTGAGTCATGCCGGGATGCTGGTTTTGGGGCCTCGGTTCTCCAGTCTCTCTTTCCCAAGTAAGTATCGGGGGTGTGTGCCTTGCCTCCCTCCTCCCGAAGAACTGCTAGGTGTCTGCCAGACAGTGTGGATGAACAACATATCCATGTCCCTAGAAATACAGGTTACTCACCTGTAACAGGAGTTCTAGGAATGGTATATGTTGTTCATCCACACAACCCACCCAACCTCCCCGGCTTCGACGCAAAACCTGAGCTTCTCCAGCGGGCCAGATCTGGCGCCATGGGGCGGAGCTGAGAGTTTCACCACGGGTGGGTGGAGAGCCAGCTTGAAGACCTTCCGCAAGATTTAAAGCGGCAAGGATACCTGCCAGACAGTGTGGATGAACAACATATACCATTCCTAGAACTCCTGTTACAGGTGAGTAACCTGTATTTATTTGTTCACTCAGGTTCCTTTATCTAATATTACATTTTGTCTAAACACCTGAAAACATTCAGTGTGACAAATATGCAATAATAGAGAAAATCAGGAAGGGGCAAATACTTTTCACGCCACAGTAGGAAGGTGAAGGCAAATAATGCCAAGTGGTATAATGCTTCCTTGCATAAATTGAAGAATGCAAGGAATAAAAGTTGGGTAAGTGCTAAACAATCTAACAGCTCTGCTGATTGATTGGCCTATAGACAGTTAAGGAATCAGTACACTAAGAGACTTAGAAGAGTTAAACAAGAGTATTTTAAGTGAAAATTGCATTTCAACTGTAGAACAAATCCAAGGTAGTTCTGGGGTATTGTATCTGACCTTACGGGGAATAAAAATAAGCAACAAATAATGAGGATTGAGTGCGAAGGAAAATCTATATCTGTTAGTTCAGAAGTAGCTAATATGTTTAATAATTTCTTTAATAATGTAGGGGTGCAGGTTCAAAATCAAAGTTTAGGGATAGGGATTGATTTAATTAAGAAGGGTGGGGGTGATGAACAAATGGTAAATGGAGGGAAGAAGTTTTCTTTTGGCCATATATTGGTGGATAAGGTTAGAACTGAATTGTTCAAACAACATGAAGTCTTGCTGTATTCTGACAAATTGCAGTGATGTCCAACCTTTGGACTGCCCCGGAGATGAAAGAGTTAACTTTCCATGCCAGGCATGGAACGCTGAGCTCGGGCTCGGTTGAGACTCTGTCTGTTGCTGTTTGAACTCAAACCATCAGATTCTTTACTCCGCCTCACTGAACAGTCGCTCCGGAGATTTTCTCCTTTGCTCGGTTCAATTTGTCAGTTAAAGTACCGTTTTTCTCGGTTTTCGACCAAATTTAAACTGTGACCTATCGGTTCAGTCTCTGTCTGTGGTTTCGTGAGTACTAGAGAGGCTTATTTTTTTGTTATTCTTTGTGGAACTTGTAAACGTGGGATCAGTTCAGTTTGAACCGATCAGGTTGTTTAAAAAAGTTTATTCTGCTTTTAAAGTGTGGTAACCGGTTCTTATCGGTTCTAAAAAAAAAACTGATTTTATTGCGTTTTTTTCCACTACCCGTAACACGGTCAGGAACCGATAAGGGTGTCTTGCGGGCGGATTGCCGAAAAAAGGGTAAGTTTTTGTTAGGACTGGCCATGTCTGAGAAACCCAAAAGAAAAACCGGGCCCACTGGGTTTCAACACTGTAGTGTGTGTGGGGAAGTCTTTGCTAAGGCTGATCCCCACACCACCTGTGTTTATTGTCTGGGGTTTGACCATCTTGATTCAGACTGCCAGATTTGTAAACATTTTCCTGCAGCTACCCTGGAAAAAAGAGTAGGTAGGCTCAGGGAAAGGCAGGCCAAGAAGTCCGCTGACCCAGATGGCCAGCCCGGTTTGGTTCCAACCGAACCAGAAGGAGTGCCCTCTGACCAGGGCGAGACTTCTTCGGGCAAAAGGAGAACTGACTCCGAGGAGTCGGTTCTGGTTAAAAGAACAAGAAGGGATAAATCACCCGGTGCGGATCCACAAGTTCTTTCTCCGACCGCTGATGAAATAGCCAAAAGCGATAAGGATTGTTCAGTCGCTATCCCCGGTTCCGACCAAACCGATACCATTAGGAAGGCGCTTGGTTTGGTTGATTCCCCCGGTTCCGGATTATAATTTAGAGGAATTTTATGAACCGGAGGGAGGAAGGAGAGTATGAGGAAAGTGAGTATGATTATGAAAGTCTGGATGTGCCCATTGACCCAGACATCTCCCCAGATAGACCTTCAAGAGTGTCTCCTTCTAGGCTTTCTGAGTCCCCTTCCCATTTTATGTTGTACAAAAAAGTGGCTGAAACTCTTCAGCTTCCTATGGAAGAAGCTGTGGATGACCAGGAGGAGCCTGACTATGTTGAAATGATGGATATCCAAGAGTCCAGTCTATTCCCCTTCATAAGTCCTTTGGGAAACAGACAATGAAAATTTTAGACTCCTAATTCTATACCTCCTGTGGATAAGAGAATGGACAAGAGGTATGCTCTCTCAGGCTCAGATTCGGAGTTCCTTACCCAGCAATGCAGCCATGTTGGGGTAGTGCAGGCTGCAGCCTGTGATAAGGCAAATATACCCTTGGCTTCACACCCCCCAGATAAGGACTCCAGGAGGATTGATGCCATGGCAAAGAAACAGTACATGGCAGCATCCTTGGGACTCAGGCAGGCTAATTATATGGCCTATACAGCTAGATATCAGGAATCTAGATGGGAGACTGTGATGGCTTTAGCTAAACAGGTCCCTGGCCAGCTTGCCAAGGAGCTGGAGCAGGTGGCTGTGGATGGTATTGAGGCATCCAAGGTGCAATTCCATGCTGCAGTGGACTCCAATGATGTTTCATCTAGAGTCATGGCTACATCTGTGGCCCTTTGTAGGATGGCTTGGCTCAGATGTACTAGCCTGTCTCAGGATACCCAGACTAAGGCCATGGATTTTCCTGTTGTGGGTAACTCTCTGTTTGGGGAGCAAACAGAAAACTACATGAAGAAAATGGAGGAACCACCTACAGGAGTGCTCAGGCCAAGGAAAGGCAAGCCACTCCTCAGAGGCAGCATCTCAGGGGAAGGGGCAGGCCTCTTCATAGGCCTTTCTACCAAGCCCAGGCCTCCTCCTCTTCTGCTTATGCTCATAGGGGATTCTTTAGAGGGAGAGGCCTGCTTCCACCCCTCAGCCTAAAGCCCTGGCCAAACAGGCACACTGATGGGTTTGCCAGGGCCGATTCTCCACCACCTTTAGGGGGAAGGCTGGCTTACTTTGTCCAGGACTGGATGTCTTTAACATCAGACAAATGGGTCCTGGAAGTAGTAAGCCAGGGACTGGTTCTCTGCTTCAAAATATTTCCAAAGATGAGAACCAGATCCTTTCCACCTCCAAATCCTTTAGAGGCACTTGTCCTGGAGGCAGAGGTCTCTTCTCGCTTGGCTCTCAGAGCCATAGAGAGGGTCCCACCCCTACACAAAGGGAAAGGATTGTACTCCAGGTACTTCCTAACCCTAAACAAGACAGGAGAATGGCGGCCCATCCTGGATCTCAGATATTTAAACAAGCACCTTTTAAAGTCAAAGTTCAAAATGGTGACTCTGGGAATAATTCTGCCCTCTCTAAGGCCAGGGGACTGGCTAGTCTCCCTGGACCTCAAGGATGCCTATTTCCATATTCTCATCAGAAGCTCCCACTGAAAGTACCTCAGGTTCGAGCTGCCCTCAGGCCACTACCAATTCAGAGCAATGCCCTTCGGCCTAACTTCTGCTCCAAGGGTGTTCACAAAATGCATGGCAGTAGTAGTTGCCTTCCTAAGGAGAAAAAGGATCTCTATATTTCCATACCTGGACGACTGGCTCATAGTAGCCAGTCCCCAGACCAAGTCAAGTTACACCTACAGATAACTCAGAAACTGCTCACTTCTCTAGGTTTCCTGCTGAATCTTTCAAAGTCAGTTCTAGAGCCTGTGCAGCTCCTCACCTTCATAGGGGCAGAGCTGGATACAGTAAAAGCAAGAGCTTTCCTTCCCCTGGACAGGGCAAGGACACTTATTTCACTGGCCTCTTCATTCACCCACCAGGTGTCTCGACCAGCAGGGCATTTTCTGCAACTTCTAGGACACATGGCTGCCTCTACAGCAGTGGTGCAGGGAGCAAGATTTCAAATGAGGGATATTCAGTTCCACTTGAGAGCCTTTTGGTCTCAGAAAAGAGACCCTCCGACCAAACTAATTCCAGTGACTCGAACCCTGATCCAGGCGTTACAGTGGTGGCTGGATCAGGACAATCTAAAACAGGGAGTTCCTTTTGTCACTCAGTCTCATTCTCTAATCCTTACTACAGATGCCTCCCTCTTGGGGTGGGGAGCACATTTGGGACCCCTGACCACCCAAGGGTTGTGGTCTCCTCGGGAATCTCTGCTTCACATCAATCTACTGGAACTCAGAGCAGTGTTTCTAGCACTTCAAGCTTTTTCCAAGTCTGTTCAGAACAAAGTAGTTTAGATCAGGACAGACAATACCACCACAATGTGGTATATCAACAAGCAAGGGGGCACTCGGTCTATGGCCTTGTGCACAGAGGCAATGAAGTTATAGTCTCTGGCCTATTCCCTGAACGCCTCTTACAGCAGTACACCTCCCAGGCAAGGACAGTGCCCTGGCAGATGCTCTCAGCAGGATATCTCAGGGCCATCACGAATGGTCCTTGGATCCCCTGGTTTTGAAGGTGATCTTCTCCCGATGGGGCACCCCACAGATAGATCTTTTTGCAGTCCCAGACAATCACCAACTTCCTCTCTTCTGCTGCAGGCCCCCCAGTGTTGGGCTCAGTCCCCCTGGATGCCCTAGTTCTCAATTGGGAAGGGAAGTTCCTGTATGCTTCCCCCCCTTCCCTCTCCTGTTCAAGGTGTTTGTCAAAATCAGGTCTCAACCCTGCAAGGTGATTCTAATTGCTCCAGACTGGGCTGGGCAGCCCTGGTACCCTCTCTTGTTGTCCTTAGCAGTCCACCTTCCCCTATCTCCTCCCAGGAATTACAACCTATTAACATGTGCTATGGGGAGGGTTTGGTATCCGAATCTCAAATCTCTCAGTCTCAGGGCCTGGCTCTTGAAGAGTTAGAGTTTGCTGATTTGCACCCTCTCTCAAGGTGTTATGGATATTCTAAAGGCTTCTCGGAAGCCTTCCACCAGAAACACTTACAACTCCAAGTGGAAAAGATTTTCTATATGGTGCTCTGGGAAACATATTTCCCCAGAGTCTGCTAGCCTGTCCACGGTCCTGGACTATATGGTTCATCTTAATAGCTTGGGGCTCAGACCAGCTACACTGAGAGTGCATCTGGCAGCTGTCTCTACCTTCCTTTCAGCAGGCAAGCTTTCTTCCCTTTCAGCCCATCCTGTATTCTCTAAATTTTTCAAGGGATTGCTTCATACCAATCCTCCATTCAGGGACCCTGCCCCTGTTTGGGACCTTAATGTTTGCATTGCCCAGCTTATGCAAACCCCTTTTGAGCCTTTGTCCTCAGCAGAGCTTAAGTACTTGACTTGGAAAACTGTTTTCTTGGTGGCCATCACTTCTGCCAGGTGCATAAGCGAGTTACAAGCCCTGTCAGTGGAGCCTGATTTTATCTCTTTCCATAGAGATAAGGTGGTCCTCAGGATTAATAGGAAGTTTTTGCCTAAGGTGGTTTCAGACTTCCACCTTAACCAGTCTATGTCTCTCCCTGTTTTCTTCACTGACCATTCCTCCTCTCGGGAGAGGAGGCTGCACAGTTTGGATGTGAAAAGAGTCCTTAGCTACTACATAGAGCGTACCAAGGGTCACAGGTGTGACTCTCTCCAACTATTCCTCACTTATGATGAAGTTGGTAAGGGAAAACCTGCCACTAAGAGATCTGTTGCCAAGTGGATTGTCTCTTGCATTGAATTTTGTTATGAAAAACCTAGGTAGGACTCCACCCTCAGGCTTGAGTGCTGACTCTACCAGAGGTACAGCTGCTTCCCTGGCTGCTGCCAGGGATATTCCTATCTTAGAGATTTGTCAAGCAGCCACCTGGAAAACAGTACACTTTTACCAAGCATTACTCTCTGGATATCCAGGCTAGGAGTGATGCTCGGTTTGGCACAGCCGTGCTTCAGGGTCTATTTCCTAGGTAGGTTCTTTCCCTCTTCCATGGAGGTACTGCTTGGTAGTCTGCAATTTGTCTGAATACAGCAAGACTTCATGTTGTTTGAAGAAAAAATTACTCACCTTAGTAATGTTGTTTCCTCTAATGGAGTCTTGTTGTATTCTGACCCCCCCCCGCCTCCCCTCTCAGAACCCTTGTTTTTGGGATGTAGGTGGGCAGTAGCAGTGTTGACACTCGAGAGGTGCCCTACCTCTTATTTCTCCCCCCTTTAGTTTGGGTGGGTGGGTGTTGTGTTTGTTTCATTTTTTGGGTTTCCTGACTTGAGTCTTTGTTTTGGGACCAAAAAATATGTTTATTATATTTAGTAGCCAGTTGGCTAGTGTAAGTTTACAGTTTCCACACAGGACACCCAGTGAGTATAGCTCATAAAGATCTGGCGGTTGGGTTGAAACAGCAACAGACAGAGTCTCAGCCGAACTTCGAGCTCAGCGTTCCATGCCTGGCATGGAAAGTTAACTCTTTCATCTCCAGGGCAGTTCAAAGGTTGGACCTCACTGCAATTTGTCAGAATACAGCAAGACTCCGTTAGAAGAAACAACATTACTAAGGTGAGTAATTTTTTCTTACGGTTAGTCGTCTCAAAGGCAAAGGGCTTAGATAATATCCCTAATAATTTATTGAAATTTGCGGCCCCGTATATAGCATTCCCATTGACTTATTTGTTTAATTACTGTCTTACAACAAATAGTTATCCGGAGGGTTGGAAGGTGGCAAAAATTATTCCAGTTTATAAGGGGGGTTCGAGGAGAGATATTAGTAATTTTAGACCCATTTCTTTGCTTTCACAGGTTTCCAAAATAATGGAAAAGTTAGTAGCTAGACAGTTGAAAGATTACTTAGAAGGGGGCAACTTGTTGAACGAGTATCTGTCTGGTTTCGATTTAAACACAATACCCAGTCTGCTTTGGTAAAAGTGGTAGGGGATATCCAGATGGGCCTGGACAGGAGGAACTCTCTTGGGGCCATTTTTATTGATTTATCAAAAGCTGTTGACACCCGGAATCATGATGTCCTCCTGTCCAGGCTCAGGAATTTGGGTATAATAGGATCAGAACAAAAATGGTTTAGTTCTTATCTTACAAATGGGGAACAAATGGTAGAAATTGGTGCATTTAAACCTACAGTACTTCCGATTAAGGTAGGTTTACCCCAAGGTTCTATCTTGGGTCCCCTACTTTTTAATGTCTGTATAAATGGCCTAAACTTTAGTGATCCTGATGTTAGATATCCTATATGTGCTGACAACACGTTGATATATGTGGAGGGGAGTTCCCTCGACGGTATTACTATAAAGTTGCAATAAGCCTTTTTGAACTGCAAACATTTTTCATATTTTGAATTTAATTATAAATGTAAAGAAAACACAGGTGGTCCATTTTGGGGGTTCTCGTTACTCTATGGCCACCTTAGATATTAAAACTATGATGGAGGAGAAAGTTTAACGTGTTACAAGCTATAAATACTTGGGTATATGGCTGGATTGTAGGTTAAAATGGGATAAGCATTTAAAGAGTTTGATGAGTAGCCTCAGCAGGAAACTGGGAATGCTGTACAAACTAAAGTACTATACAACTAAAGAAACTCGATGCAGGATTGTGGAAACCATGATTCTGCCAGTACTTGATTATGGGGACTTGATATATGGGGGGGCCTCGGGTGGAGCTGGCTAAGCTGGATGTGATGTACAATAGGATTGCCCGCTTCATCCTCAGTGCCCCCAGAAACGCATATCATTGTGATCTGTACAGGGCATTAGATTGGTGGTGTCTGGATGATAGGAGAAACCTCCATTTGGTAAATTTTATGGGAAAAATAAGGGGAATGAAGTTGTCTAGGTATATTCTGGATATATTTGTTGTAAGAGAATTAAGAAGGCCTACGATCCTCTAGGGGTATACAATATGTTATTCCAAAATGTAATTTAGGGATGGGTAGAGCTTCTGTTTTAAGTGGGGATCTAAGATTTGGAATGATTTGCCATTGGAAATTAGAGAAGTTGAAATGGTTTTAACTCTGGGTTGTCAAAAAATTGGTTTGAGAAATTTAAACACAGTCCAAAACAATCTTGTCAATGAATTAGCTAAGGGAACAATTTTTGTATAATAAGCTTTATTACTGAGCTATGGCTAAGGTGTATTATAAAATAATGAAGCAATTCCTGATGTAGCTTATATATTATGAAATGGGCATCATGTTGTTGGAATTAAGGATATTCCCTGTATTTCTATATTTTAAAATTGCTAATGTCCCTGTATAAGATTTTTGATAACTGATTTTTGGTGTCTGTCTTTTCGGATTTGCTATATTGCTGTGGTGTAACTATTCATGTGTTTGTTAGGTGTGATATGTCTTAAAATCTAAAATTTGTAATGTATGTTTGTTAATCTGTAATGTATGTTTTGTAAATGGACCTCCTCGGAACTGAGTTTTTAACTCAATGGAGTTTATCCTATATTCGTGTTCATTCTTTATGAATTTGAATAAAATCTTACAAACAAACAAAATAATGCTTACCCTGCTTTCTATAAGCACTTCACATCTGTGGCTGATGACATTTCGTGACAGTGCAACATGCAAAACTTACTCTGGCCTAAGCAAGCGGTTGTCGTCTGTTCAGTTTGTCAGCAACCTTGAATTATGTATGATGCCCTACAGGAGTTGTCAGAGTTCTCTCTTGAATTGCAACTATGGCAGTGTACAATCGTTGATGCACTTGAGCTACCTGCATCAAATAGCGGTGTTTGACATAGTGGTAGAAAAGTGAGGAAATTTTCGGCACAGTGTGAGAAAGCTATAGAAGAAAGGATGTTTCAGGGTGATCTTACTTCGAGACACAGCTCTTGCAGCAGGTTACACCATTAGGACCGAAGCCGGCAGGCGTCAGGACCTCACGGAAAAATTTTAGCTAGCTATCTTCAGCGGGGACCGCCCCCGACGTCAGTCCCACCTCCGACATCAGGCGTGGTACTTAAGGGGGCGGTCCTGCCAGATTCCCCAGTTCTTTCCCGCCGTCTACTTGCTTGTCTCGACCCTTCGGTTACAGTCTAGTGCGCGTTGCGTGGTTCAGAGCATTCCTTAGGGAAATTCAATTTTCTTCAAGCAAGATTGTTGCCGATGTCCTCTCCGACCTCTGGTCACTCCTCCAAGTGTGCTTGCGGGAAACGGATCCCCTTCAAGGACCCCCACACGCCTGCTTTAGGTGCCTGGGCCCAGACCCGCGATACCAGGGCCTGTTCGTTCTGCAAAGGTTCAACAGTCGAACTAGGATCCGGCGTCAGAAGGCCCTTCAGGCTTTTTGTTGGAGGAAAAGCTGAAGACCATGTCCTCCAAGGGGGAATCATCTTCTAAATCCCACAAGCACACGGAGAAAAGAAGGGAGAAGGCCCCTTCCAGGTCCCCTTCCAGGGCTTCGGAGCCCCGCAGCTCCAGTTCTCGATCCGACCGCTCTCCTTCCAGGGCCAGCTCTCAGCCTCCCCCGGCTGCGGTAAGGAAGCCTTCTTCTCAGGCCAAGTCCACCAGGCCGTCGTCGTCTTCTTCATCCAAGGCCTTGGCGAAGTCCGGGGAGCGCCACCACCATCATCACAAGTCGGGTTCCCGCCCTTTGGTTCCCGACATCCGGTCTTCGTCTGTGCCTCCTCGGAAAACCTTGGAGCTCACACCCTTGAAGAGACCTGTAGACCAGACGCCGGCACGACCGTCGTCGGCCGTGCGTCATTCCTCCCTGGAGCCGCCGTCGGCCGGACGGCCGTCGCCGGCCAAACCATCCCAGTGGACACCGGTAGGGGGACCGACGTCTGCTCCTCCTGAGAAGAGGGCCCTGACGCCTCCAACTGACGTCGGTCAGGAGTCTTTAACTAAGGAGGACTTAACGCAGCCCGAGGACCAGACGGGTGACCCCAGCTTCGCCGAAACTCCCAGGGCACCCTCACCCTTACCCGAGGCCCCTGTGAAACCGACGCCGGGACCCAACGACTGCCCACCGGTGCCCGGGCCGTCGTCGGGCCTTTCTTTAGCGGAAGTGAAGGATCTCTTCACTTACTGGTGGGACACCATTAAGAGGGACATGGTCCCCACCTCTCCTCCTCCTCCTCCGGTTCCTGCACCCCCTTCACCATCGGGGTCAGCAGGCCATTTACCTCCCCCCCCGGAGCCTAGATCCTCTCCCAGGGGAAGATCAGAAAAACGGAGACCTCCGTCGAAATCCTCTTCTGGGTCACCCAGCCCCAAGAGATCCAGGAGACACCGACGTCACCATCGACGGAGGACACGGGATCAGTCTACTCTTCATCTAGATCCCCATCTCCTCTCTCCATCCCTTCTCCGGACCCACGGGAGACACCGAGATCTCCTCCGGATGACCCTTCGTTCATGGATATTATGAGACATATCCAAGAGAACATGGGATGGGATGCAGAAGAGCTAGACCCGGAAAGGTTACGCCTACGCCAAATATCTTGACAGAAGGACCCCAAGCCTGTGGTGGTACCACCCTTGGTGGACACTTTAGTGGACGTCACCAAGGCAGTGTGGAAGCGTCCACATTCACTCCCGGCAATGCTGAAAAAAGCTGATCGCATGTACAAGGCTCCTAAGGATGACCAGTACTTGACGCAGCAGCCTCAGGCCGATTCTCTGGTCATCACAGCCTCACATGACCGGTCACAGAGGCCGCAACATTTGAGCACCCTGCCACCGGACCCAGAGTCCAAGCAGCTGGACACGCTGGGCAGGCACACGTATGCTTCCGCCACCTGCGCCATCAGATCCTTGATTTATCTGACCCACATGGTTCAATTCCAGAACGCTTTGTGGGAACAGGGTCTGGAGGCAGCTGAAAAGCTGCCGGAAGGTGAGCAAGAAGGAGGGATGCTTCAGCTCCTCGTGCGGGTTCGAACATGGGGACCCAAGTGCTTCCAAGCGTCGACTCCGCGGACTCATCGACCGAGCAGCAGCTTCTGGCGGATGCCTCCGGAGACACTCCTGGTTCTGCGTCTCTGGTTTTACCCGGACGTCCAGAAGAACATTATGGATACTCCGTTCGAGGAGAAGTCTTCTTTGGTAATCCTTCCGGAAGATCATTACCAAACTTCAAGAGGCGGGAGGCGGTAAGGTCAGTTCAGGCCATGTACCGACCCAAGCTTGGTTCCTGTCGTAGGAACCAAAGCCGTTCTCCGTGGGAGGACACAGAGGCAGCAGCCCCGCTCCGCTACACATCAGAGGGGCTCCGGCTTCCGTAGAACCCAGGGAAAACAGCCCGCCAGCCGAGGTCAGCGTTCTCCTAGGCCGGCCCAGCCAGTGGGCCCATCTGCCGCCACAGCCTGACTCCTTTCCGGCCCCCGCCCCTCAGGATCAACGGGAAATCATGGTCGGGGGTCGCATTGCGAACTTCCTGCCAGGATGGCAGGCTATAGCCACCGACAGGTGGGTTCTTCAGTTGGTCAGTCTAGGCCACTTTATAGAATTAGCAGAAAAGCCACCCTCGAGGCCTCCTTTGCTCTCCCGGTATCCAGGTCAGCACAAAAATTTGATCTGGCAAGAGGTACTCGCGTTCCTGCGAAAGGGAGTGATAGAGTACGTCCCGGAGAACCAGAGAGGACAAGGATATTATTCCCACTTCTTCCTGGTTCCCAAGAAAACAAGGGACCTCCGTCCGATTCTGGACCTCAGCGACCTCAACTTGTCGGTCGCCTACAAGAGATTCCGCATGGTGACTCTTCTGGGCCTTATTCCCATGCTGAAACAGGACACCTTTTTAGCGTCTCTAGACATGCAGGACTCATACCTGCACATCCCTATAGCTCAGGCGCACCAGAGGTTCCTGCGCTTGAGTTTCTCGACCACCACTTTCAGTTCCGAGCTCTTCCGTTCGGACTGTCATCTGCATCAAGGGTCTTTACCAAGTGCATGGCAGTTGTGGCAGCATCTCTGAGGAGACAGGGCCACTATGTGTTCCCGTACCTGGACGACTGGCTTCTCATGGCCGCCTCCAGAGAGGCGTTGTCACTCGCGGTCTAGAGCACCCAGGACCTGTTCCAATCTCTGGGCATTCTCATAAATTACGAGAAGTCTCTCCTGGTACCGTCGCAGAAACTGCAGTTTATAGGCGCAGTACTGGACACTGTTCAGGGAAGAGCTTTTCTTCCGGACGACAGAGCGGAGCGCATCAGATCCCTCATAAGGGATTTGTCGTCGAACAAGATCGTACCTGCCAGGTGGTCGCCCGGCTTGCTCGGACACATGGCTGCGGCCATTCCTATTGTCCCTTCTTAAGGCTCACGTGCGGGTAACCCAGTGGATGCTCAAAGTGCAATGGGACCAAGACAAGACCACTTGCAGCATCCGGTCAGGATCACGAACTCAGTGATCCGAGACTGGCAGTGGTGGCTAGTCCCAGGTCACTCTCCACGGGCGTCCGTTTGTAGCGCCGTCCCGGAGTAACTCTCACCACGGATGCCTCAGGTCTTGGGTGGGGCACCTGGACAGGGTAAAGTCCCAGGGTACGTGGACCCGATGGAGCTCATCTCCATATCAATGTCCTAGAGATGAGGGCGGTTCTCTATGCCCTGCAGGCCTTTCAGTCAGTAATCCCACCGTGTACTCTCCTGCTTCAGACAGACAACACGGCGGTGATGTATTACCTCAACAAACAAGGAGACGCACACTCTTACCCCCTTTGCAGGGAGGCCATGAGGGTGTGGGATTGGGTAATCGGACATGGCGCAAATCTGATCACTGTGCATGTTCCCGGGGTGGACAACACAACTGCAGACGGCCTGAGTCGATCCCAGGCCAGAGTCCACGCGTGGGAACTTCTTCAAGAGGTAGCAGAGGATCTGTTTCTTCGTTGGGGAATTCCAGAACTAGACTTGTTCGCATCCCCATCCAACGCAAAACTGCCCAATTTTTGCTCGCTAGATCCAGGGCCTGGTGTTTTCTGGCGAGACGCGTTATCCCTCTCCTGGGCGAGCAGATTCCTCTACACTTTCCCTCCCTTCCCGTTGATCCAGAGAGTTCTTCTCAAACTGCGCAGGGAGCACGCATTCATGATCCTGGTGGCCCCGTTCTGGCCCAGACAGATCTGGTTCCCTTTGTTGGTGCAACTATCTCGGGAACCCCCGCTCCCGTTGCCGCTCAGTTCCCACCTCCTGTCTCAGGAGAAAGGTTCATTAGTCCATCTGGACCTCCCGCTCTCTGAACCTGCATGCTTGGCTCCTAGAGACATAGCCCTCTTGCGTCCACGGGGTCTGTAAGAGGTTGCAGAGTTCTTTCTGCAGCCAGAAAGCTGGCACGCATGCGACGATGCTATGAAAACACTGCTTTTTGTTTATGGTCACGAGCTCGTGATTTTTCCCTTTAGGTTGTCCTGGGAGTAGTGTTGGATTATCTCCTCTCCCTTTTCATTCAGGCCTAGCCTACTCCTATTAAGGTGCACCTCTGTGCCATTTCTGCCTATCACCTCCCGGTGGGACATCGTACAGTAGCTCAATTGGACACCTCTCGGGAATTTCTTAGGGGAGTGTTACACCTTAGGCCTCCCATTAGGGGCCCTGTGCCTCCATGGGATCTGCTCTTTGTCCTGGAACAGCTCACGCTCCCTCCTTTGAACTAGCCGCGGATTACGAAGCTACGTTTTCTGTCGTGGAAAACGTTATTTTTAGTTGCTGTTACTTCAGCGAGAAGAATTTCTGAGCTTCACGCTCTTATGTGCAAAGAGCCTTATTTAGTTTTCCACCGGGACAGAGTATCCCTGAGGACGAATCCTAAGTTTTTACCTAAGGTGGTCTCTTCACTCTCTCTAAACCAGGATATTGACCTTCCGGTCTACTTCCCGAGTTATTCAAATAGAGGAGAGGCTTTGCTCCACACCCTGGATGTTCACCGCAGCCTGAGGTATTACCTCAACAGAACTAAACCCTCTCGTAGTTCTGAACAGCTTTTTGTTTCCTTCTCTGAGAGAATGATGGGCCAATCAGTATCCAAACAGTCTCTGTCTCGCTGGCTTGTCCAGTGTATTTCCTACTGTTATGATATAAAACAAAAGCCCTCCGGGCTCTGTCCGGGTCATTCTACTAGGGGGTGTGGCACATCCTTTGCAGCACTCAAGCGTCTCCACCTCTGCTATTTGTGCAGACACTTGGAACTCTGTGCATACCTTTGTCAGGCACTATAGCCTGGACATCGCCTCTCGGCGAAGGGCTGGTTCGACCTTGCGGTGCTACAGGGTCTCCTGTCCTAGGTTCAGGACCTGGAATGTACTTTCTGTTTTCCTCCTCCCGGAATTTCTGGCAGCGTTACTGCTTGGGAATCAGTCCTAATGGTGTAACCTGCTGCAAGAGCTGTGTCTCGAAGTAAGATAGTACAGTTACGTAAGAACTTACCGTAACAGTAGATCTTCGAGAACAGCTCTTGCAGCAGGTACCTTCCCACCCTTCCCCTTGGAGGAGGCATGGCTTTGCCTTTTCATGTTGGGATTTTCCTCCTTTATTATCTTCTGACGGTGGATCCTCGGTCTCCCACTCTGATGTCATCCTGCGGCCGGGAGTCTCCGGTGGGAGAACTGGGGAATCTGGCGGGACCGCCCCCTTAAGTACCACGCCTGACGCCGGAGGCGGACCGACGCGAGGCGTCCTCGCTGAAGATAGCTAGCTAGAATTTTTCCGTGGGGTCCTGACGTCTGCCGGCTTTGGTCCTAATGGCGTAACCTGCTGCAAGAGCTGTTCTCGAAGATCTACTGTTACGGTAAGTTCTTACTTAACTGTACTTTCTCTTGCATGAAGGAAATGTTTGCAACAAGAAGATTCACCCTGGACAATTTTTCCGCAGCATAGCAGACAATTTACGAACACATATGCTGTCCACAGGAGGCATTGCTGGTAACAAGAGTGGATACGAGAATCTGATCACCGAAATTAAAGTATTATATAAGCAGTACTGGCCCAATGAGCTACCTACACTGTATGGAGAAAGTGAGATTGAGCCTTCTTGCGAAAGATTTGATATTGGTAACACTTGTGAAACCATTCGGGCATACAGGGTGTACAAGGAGTCAGGTGGTAAAAAAATTCAGGAGCACTATAAGGACCTGTTGATAGCCGTGAACAATATTGCAATCTCCAGTGCGGAGTGTGAGCGAGGCTTTTCCCAAATGAATCTCATATGCATCAACACGAGCATCAATGCTTATTGAAACTAGTTCACCATTACTATTCCTCAATCTAGTCGGCCCAGTTGAAGAAATTCATTCCTATCCCTTATGTTCGGTCATGGCTTGCCAAAGGGCACAGAGCAACCAATGACACACAAAGTAAAGAAAGAAAACACGAGGATAACCAGAGAAATATAGAAATTCTCTGGTCTTTTTCTAATAAAGAACAAACCAAATCAAACTTAGAATTTCTTTCTGCAAGCTATAAAACCATGGATTTATTTAACTCTAAAATTGATTAGCGCTTTGCTCATGAAAGTGCTAAATCTTTGTGAAAATGCATAGCTCATGCCTCACTGTGTTTAACAAACACTGCCCTTCTAGAAAATCTATATAAATACTTTCTGTACAGTAAGTATAGTCTCAAGAAAAAAAACTGCTAATCAATTATTTAAAACCCTGAAAACTGGTGTTGCAATCTTGATGTTTACTTAATATTATTTGTAGTTTAATACAGACACTGTATTTTGGCTAACAGCTGCTGAAACGGTGCTTCATATACTCTTCTCTTTCTGCTACACTTCCATCATATTCATACATTACACACACACACCAAATTACTGTAGCATTTTGTGCAAGCATCCAACATAAAGTAATGGTGGCCCTGCCCACCACTAGCATCCATTACATTATGATGGATACTTACACAAAATGTTATGGTAACTTTTGTTAAGGAATGGTAGTGTCTCTTACTTGGCCAATCCAAGTTGGGGATTAGCTGTTCATCAAAACTGTTCCTGAGGAATGCCTGAAAAACGAAAAAATTTAAACAGGACACAAATGATCAAGGGTTGGATTTAAACCACATGTAAACCATCAGATTAAAAAAAAAATGTATATACTTATCTGATAGGGCAGCTAAGACATGTCAAGACCTGTAAAATAAATGAGAAGTAACTAAATGAAACCTTCTAGAAAATAGATTAAAAAAAAGGCAGGTGGTGCGATGCTAGGCATTTTAATAACCTGTTCTGAGGGCCCCCAGAAACTCTTGGGTTTTAGATGGTCTGTTTTGAGGATTGTGGCTTTTACTGAAGATAAAACACACTTCTGTTACAAGTTCCCAAGTACCTCCCCTTGACGCCTAGGAGAACATTTTTTTTTTCACCTGGACGGAGTCAGGATATTGGAGACTCCTGCTCACCTTACTAAGCAACAACATGTACCACATAGCATCTAGCAGGGTACAACTTTGCCTGGTATTGTATGGTGCGCGGTGGCCTGGGGTGCAGTAAGTCCTAGGCCCTGTCATATGATGAAATGTTCTTACTTGAGCAGCTAACCTCCCGTTCTAACAAATTAATTGCAGGAGCATAGTTATAATGAGGACAGAAGCTCTTGGGTTGTGGATGCTCTCTGGTGAGTTTTGTGGCTTTTATTGAAGATAAAGCACTCTTCCCTAATAGGGAACCTGTAACAGAAGTCTGCTTTATCTTCAATAAGGGAACCTGTAACAGAAGTGTGCTTTATCTTCAATAAGGGAACCTGTAACAGAAGTGTGCTTTATCTTCAATAAGGGAACCTGTAACAGAAGTGTGTTTATCTTCAGTGAAAGCCCCAAAACTCACCACAGAGCATGTAAAACTCAAGAGCTTCTGGGGGACTACCAGCTCCCACTACTCTGGCCTTTGGGTCATCACAGCACTTTGCCATTGCTTCTACATGCCCATGATCCTTTACCCATAAAAACCTTTTCATGCTTCAGTTTTAATTAGTTGTTCTACTACTTGTACCATGCTAGATGCCATGTGGTGCATTTTGTTGCTTAGTAAGGTTAGCCAGAGTCTCCAATACCATAACTCAGAGATCTTCTTCGAGGTACAGCTCTTGCAGCAGGTTACACCATTAGGACTGAAGCCGGCCGGCATCAGGACCCCACAGAAAATTTTCTAGCTAGCAGTCTTCAGCAGGGACTGCCTCTGACGTCAGTCCTGCCCCAGACGTCAGGCATAGTACATAAGGAGGCGGTCTAGCCAGAATCCCCAGTTCTTTCCCGCCGTCGATTTGCATGTCTCGACCTCTTCGGTTAGTACTAGCGTGCAACATCCAGGAAATCCTTTCCAAATCGGAAACTTTGGAAGAAATTCTTCTTCAAGACTACTTTTCGTCGTCTGATGTCCTCCCCAGCTTCAGTGGAGGGCCATCCTTCTAAGTGTGCTTGTGGGAAGCAGATCCCATTTAAAGACCCTCATTCGGCCTGCGTTCGGTGCCTGGGCCCGGACCACGACACCCAGGCTTGCTCCTTCTGCCAGGGCTTTAATAGCTGGACCAGAATCCACTGACAGAAGGCTCTCCAGGCTTTCCTCCTAGAAGAAAAGCTCAAGGCCATGGAACCTTCCTCCAGGGGGGAACCTTCGGGAAAGTCCCACAGGCACCAAGAGAAACATCGGAGAAGGTGAGACCTAGATCCCCCTCCAGGGCCTCGGACTCCCACAGCTCTGGCTCCAGGTCAGACCCTCTCGGCCTCCCGGTAGTGGTCAAATCCATGCGGCTCCTCAACTCTGCGGCCTGCCAAGACCCACAGGCCTTCTTCTTCTTCTATTAAGGCCTCTTCCAGGTCAGGAGCATCACAAGTCTCGTCCCAGCACTTCGGCCTCTGGCGTCCAGTCTGTCTCCTTGCCTCCGCCTCCGCCTCCCCAGCATAGACCAAGGGCTGACCTCTCTTAAGTGGACGTCGGACCCGCGTCGGCCAAGATCCAGAAGCACTCCCATGAGCCGGCGGCAGTTGGTCACCCGTAGCTGGTCGGCATTCTCCCCCCAGGACGCCGGCTGGGGGACCGGCGCCTGCTGCCGCAGACCGAAGAGCCACACCGCCGCCTACCGACGTCGGTCAGGAGGCGTTATCGGAGGAGGAGTCCACTCAGCCCGAGGACCAGATGGGCGACTCCGGACCCGTCGAGCTCCCACGGGAACCCTCCCCAAAACTGGAGACCCCCGGGGAGCCGACGCCCGGCCCCGACAGACCACCGGCGCCCGGCCAGTCGTCGGGTCTCAACTTGGCAGAGGTGAAGGAGCTCTTCACTTTCTGGTGGGACACCATCAAAAAGGATGTGGTCACCACGCACCCTCCTCCCGCACCCGTGGCACCACCGACACCTTCGCCCAAAGGGGCAGCAGGCCGAGCACCTCCCCCCCAGGAGACAGTAACACCTCCTAGGGGCAGATCTGCAGAGAAGAGAAGGCCTCCGTCTAGATCTTCTTCAGGGTCACCCAGCCCCAAGAGACCCAGAAGACGTCGGTATTCGCCGTCGACGGAGGACTCCAGATCTGACATCTCTGAATGCTCCAGGTCTCCTTCACCGATCAGCATCCCTTCTCCGGACCCACGTGACCTCCCTAGGTCTCCTCCGGATGACTCCTCGTTCTCTGAGGTAATGATACACATCCAAGAGAACATGGGATGGGATGCGGAAGAACTAGACCCGGAAAGATTACGCCTCGCCCGTTACCTTCGGCAAAAGGACCCTAAACCTGTGGTAGTACCACCCTTGGTGGACGCCTTCGTGGACGTCACCAAGGCAGCGTGGAGGTGTCCAAATTCCACTTTGGCTATGCTGAAGAAGGCTGACTGCCTGTAAAAGGCCCCCTAGGGAGGACCAGTACCTGGCTAATCATCCTCTGGCCGACTCCCTGGTCATCACAGCCTCTCATGACCGGTCTCAGAAACCACAACATCTGAGCACGCAGCCACCAGATCCAGAGTCCAAGCAACTGGATGTGCTGGGTAGGCGCACTTATGCAGCCACGACTTGCGTCATTAGATCCCTGAATTACCTGACCCACATGGTTCAGTTTCAGAATGCGCTGTGGGAACAGGGGCAGGATCTGGTAGAGAAATTACCAAACAGTGGCCCAAAGGAGGAACTTCTTCAGCTCCTCCGCACAGGATCAGACGTGGGGACCCAGGTGCTCCGAGCTGCGTACGACTCCACGGACTCTTCGGACAGAGCGGCAGCCTCAGGCGTATGTTTCCGGAGACACTCATAGCTCTGTGTCTCCGGGTTTAACTCGGACGTCCAGAAAACATTTTGGATGCCCCCTTTCATGGTGAAGTTTTGTTTGGTGACTCATCGGAGAAGGTCATCACCAAATTACAGGAAGTCGGGAAGGCCGTTATATCTGTCCAGGCCATGTACAGATCTAGACTCAGTTCCTTTCATAGGAACCAGAGTCGTTTGCTTGTGGGACTCAGAGGCAACAGCCTGCGTTTCAGTCAACATCAGAGGGCTCCTTTTCCCGGAAAGCCCAGGTCAAAATGTCCTCAGGTAGGGGCCAGCGTGCTTCCAAGTTGGCCCAGCCTGCGAGACTCTCTGCTGTCACAGCATGACTCCTTCCCGGCCCCGCCCTCCTCTGGATCAACGGGAAACAAAGGTCGGGGGTCGCATCACAGACCACCTGCCAGGGTGGCGCTCGATCACCACCGACAGGTGGGTGCTACAGCTGGTCGAAAAAGGCCACTTTATAGAATTCTTAGACAAGCCCCCCACGAGGCCTCCTCTGCTCTCCCGTTACTCGGGTCAGCACGCCCTGCTCATGAAGCAGGAAGTGCTCGCACTTCTGCAGAAAGAAGCTGTGGAACACGTTCCAGGGAACCAGATAGGAGCAGGATACTATTCTCACTTCTTTCTGGTTCCAAAGAAGACAAGAGACCTCCGTCCAATTTTCGATCTCCATGACCTCAACTATCCCGGTTGTCTGCAAAGCGCTTCCGTAGTGACCCTCCGGGACTAATCCCCATGCTGAAGAAGGACGCTTTCTTGGCGTCCATGGATATGCAGGACGCCTACTGGCACATCCCCATCGCTCAGGCGCACAGGAGGTTCCTGCACTTCGAGTTTCTCGGTCGCCACTACCAGTTCCGAGCACTTCCTTTCAGGCTGTCATCAGCACCAAGGGTATTCACCAAGTGCATGGCAGTCGTGGCAGCGTCTCTGAGGAGACAGGGTCACTACGTGTTCCCGTGCCTGGACGGCTGGCTTCTCGTGGCCTCCTCCAAGGAGGCATTGCTGCTGGCCATTCAGCACACCCAGGCTCTCTTCCAGTCTCTGGGCATCTTAATCAACTACGAGAAGTCTCTCCTGGTACCGTCCCAGAAGCTGCAGTTCATAAGGCGCAGTTCTGGACACAAAGGAAAGCATTTCTTCCCCGAAGACAGAGCAGAAGCATACGATCCCTCATAAGGGACATGTCAGCGAAAAAAACCGTCCCGGCCAAGCAGGTCCTTTGCCTGCTCGGACACATAGCTCGTGCCATTCCAACGGTCCCAATGGCAAGACTCCACATGCTGGTAACCCAGTGGATGTTAAGGGTGCAGTGGGACCAAAGGCAAGACCATCTGCAGCAGCCAGTCAGAATCACACAGACCGTGATTCGGGACTGGCAATGGTGGCTAGATCTGGGAACCCTCTCAGTGGGGGTTCCCTTCACAGCGCCATCCCCGGTGTTGACACTCTCTACAGATGCCTCAGGGCTGGGGTGGGGAGCGCACCTGAACGGGATGAGGTCTCAGGGAACATGGACTACCCAGGAATCTCATCTCCATATCAACATATTGGAGATGAGGGCAGTCCTTTATGCCCTGCAGGCCTTTCAGTCGGAGATTCCACCCAGTACTCTCCTGTTGCAGACAGACAATACTGCGGTGATGTATTACCTCAACAAACAAGGAGGCACACACTCCTACCCCCTTTGCAGGGAGGCAGTGAGGGTGTGGGAATGGGATGTCTGACATGGCGCAAACCTCCCACGCAGTTCACGTTCCCAGGATGGACAACATGGTACCATGAGCGGCCTGAGTTGTTCCCAGGCCAGAGTCCACTAGTGGCAGAGGATCTGTTCCACAGATGGGGTACTCAGGATGGATCTATTCACCTCCCCATCCAGCACAAAACTGCCCAATTTTGCTCACTAGATCCAGGGCCTGGTGTTTTCTGGCGAGGCGATTGTCCCTCTCTGGGCGGGCAGATTCTTCTATGCCTTCCCTCCTTTCCCGTTGATCCAGAGAGTCCTTCTCAAACTTTGCAGGGAGCATGCGACGCTTATTTTGATAGCGCCTTTTTGGCCCAGACAAATTTGGTTCCCGCTGCTGAATCAGTTGTCCCGGGAACCTCCGCTGGCTTTACCAATCAGCTCCCACCTGTTATCTCAGGAAGAGGGTTCATTAGTCCACCCGGACTTACGTTCACTGAACCTGCACGCTTGGATCCTAGAGACATAGCCATGTTGTGACACGGGGTCTCGCAAGAGATGGCAGACGTGCATTCTGCCACCAGAAAACCGGCGACACACACAACATATGCCATGAAATGGCGCAGAGTTTGCCTGTGGTCTCAGACTCACGGTTTCTCGCCCTTAGACTGCCCCGAGAAGCTGGTTCTGGAGTACCTGCTTTTTCTTTTTCAATCCGGGTTAGCTTACTCCTCGATTAAAGTGCATCTTTGTGCAATCTCAGCTTATCATGCCCCCATAGGCCAGCGCATGGTGGCCCAGCTGGACACTACCTGTGCCTTTTTAAGAGGGGTCCTCCACCTTAGGCCGCCCGTCAAGGATCCCGTCCCTCCTTGGGATTTACCCTTTGTCATGGAGCAGCTTACGCTGCCACCCTGAGCCTGCACGAGATTACGAGCTCGTTTTCTGTTGTGGAAGATGTTGCTTTTGGTTGCAGTTACTTTGGCAGAAGAATCTCTGAATTACATGCTCTCATGTGCAAGGAGCCTTATTTAATTTTTCATCAGGACAGGGTCTCCCTGAGGACGAATCCTAAGTTCCTGCCTAAGGTGGTCTCAGCCCTTACTCTCAACCAGGACATTGATTTACCAGTATACTTCCCTCAGTATGCCAGTCGAGGAGAAGTGCTGCTTCACACCCTGGATGTGCACAGGTGTCTCAGATACAATTTGACCAGAACCAAACAGCACCGGAAAGCGGAGCAGCTGTTCATTTCATTCGCTGAGAGGATGAAAGGGGCCCCGGTTTCAAAACAAACCCTTTCACGCTGGCTCATCCAGTGTATTTCCTTTTGCTATGACAAGCGTCAGAAACCCTTACCTGGAGTGGTCAAGGGCCATTCGACAAGAGGAGTGGCTACCTCCTTTGCGGCACTGAAGAATGTTTCTGCGTTGGCCATATGTGCTGCAGCCACCTGGAGTTCGGTGCACACTTTTATCAGGCATTATAGCCTGGATATCGCCTCAAGGTGAAGAGTGGGTTTTGGCCTTGCTGTTCTTCAGGGTCTCCTGTCCTAGGCTCAGGACGGGTGTGGATCTCCGTATTGCCTCCTCCCGATGGCTTTTCTAGGTGCCATTGCTTGGGAATCAGTCCTGATGGTGTAACCTGCTGCAAGAGCTGTACCTCGAAGAAGATAGTACAGTTACGTAAGAACTTACCGTAACAGTAGCTCTTCGAGAACAGCTCTTGCAGCAGGTACTTTCCCGCCCACCATTCCCCCTTGGAGGAAGTAGGTTCCAGCCTAACAATATCCTTAGGATCGGAAAGGTCTGTTCTGAATCTTGGCCATCTGATGGCGGGTCCTCGGTCTCCTCTGCTGATGTCATCCAGTGGCCGGAAGTCTCCGGCGGGAGAACTGGGGATTCTGCCGGGGCCGCCTCCTTATGTACTATGCCTGACGTCGGGGGCGGGACCGACGTCGGAGGCGGTCCCCGCTGAAGACTGCTAGCTAGAAAATTTTCTGTGGGGTCCTGACGCTGGCCGGCTTCAGTACTAGTGGTGTAACCTGCTGCAAGAGCTGTTCTCGAAGATCTACTGTTACGGCAAGTTCTTACGTAACTGTACTTTATGGCATTGGAGACTCTGGGTAACTCTCCCCAAAAAATTCTCCCCCTGGATTCAGGGGTAGGGAACCTGACACAGAATAGAAATGAGTTTTATCTGCAATATAACCCGGCCAAAACTCACACAGAGCATCTAAAACCAAAGAGCTTCTGGAGCCCTACCAGCCCCAAGACCCCTGGCATTTGGGCCATTTCACAGCATCTTGCCATTGCATTAAACTTATACATGCCCACGATCCTTTACCAGCACCCGATCAGCCAGACTCCTCAACCCCTGACTCCACCCCACAAAAAAATTTGTCCCCTGGATTCAGGGGTAGGGAACCTGACACAGAAATGTTTTATCTGCAGTATAACCCCAAACTCATCACAGAGCATCTAAAACCAATAGCTTCTGGGGACTGGCTCTCAGACCCCAACTTTGGTGTTTGGATTCAGAGCCCTGGCACCTCTTTCTTTACAAATTAAGCACTGGTTGTACCACAGCAGGGTACAATCACGTTTCATGATCTTTTGAACTGTGGTACAACAACATTTTGAAAAGCTTCCAGTTTCCATGCAGAACAAGGCCATGCATACATTATTGCCATTTAAGTGCATAGTAGCTAAAATATCAGCCTTTATATGATGGCTTTTGTGGCAATCTTTCCATGAATATTATAGGAGCAAGGTAGTGCCTGTATTTAGAGTTGAGTATGGTGCTCAGTGTTAAACCCCTAACTTTGCACCTTTACAACCGTGGCAGCATTCCACAAAATAGCCCCAAAATGTGTATGAGCGGTCGTACTGCCATAATCTAAAGACTTGGAAAGTTTCATGACTGCATCTTGTACAGTTTCCAAGATCTGAATACCTCTTATTTTGTAAAAGGGTCCCTTTTTTCCTACACTCAAAGTGTTTTTTTTTTTCTCTCATATGCACTGAATTTCTCCAGGAAACGCTGCCTATGCCGAGATAGTGCCTTTTGAAGGTTTTATGAAAAAATATTACACAGTTCCACAGTTATAAGGATTTAAAATTTGGCTTTGGATAGTTTTTTAGTGCGATCCAGAAACTTTTGGTTTGTGATACTGTTTTGGTTCGTTACTTAGATGTCTACAAACCAAAATGCTCCTCACAAACAGTTTTATGTTTGCTTGCACGCATGTGCAAGAAATATAGTGCCATCATCCGAGTTTTCGGAGGTGTGGCAGCCCTCTTCCAATTCAGGCAGTGTGTTTGCATGCGTGGCCGCAGTTCTCCAATGCCTGCTGGAGCTGTCTATGACAGCAGTCCAAAATGCAGTGGAGTACAATTGAAATGGGGAGCTACGCTTCAGTGAGCAGCGATAAGATATCGCCTTCTCATGTGCACTCCCCCTACGCACACACACACACACACCCGCACGCATACTGCATGCTCACCCCCAGCGCACACACTGTGTAGCCGATGGGGTTGCTAATCCGTCGGCTGTGCTGCGCCCCCAAAGCAGAGTTCCTTATGCCATGCTGGGTGCCCACTAGCGTGGCTACACGTAGTATAACCCGACAGAGTTCCACTGGTCCCCGAGTACAGGGTGCCATGAGGCCCACCCCAAGCGTGGCAACACATGCTATTGCCAACAGGTGCCCAATCCCCGTCGGCTCCATGCCCCCACCAGCCATCCTTGTGCCACACTGGGAGCCCACCCCAGCGTGGCAAACGTCCCAGCTCGTCCTCATTAAAAAAACAAAACTGAAACTCCAAAGCGGTCCCTCGCTGTCTCTGCCCCCAGCCAGCCACCCACTGCGCACCCTGCCTCCCCACCCCTCACCCCATACGCATTCCTCCGGACTCGGCGCGACGATCTTCGGTGGACCAAGAACACGTCTGCACTCTTCAAAGCCGACCGCGAACTGAGGAAATGCCGTAAGCTGTATAATGGGATAGATAGGGTTTTTTCAACTTTGCAGTATATCTCAGGCATTTTTTGGAATTTTTGCACCAAATTTTCAACATGGGGTTTTGGGACCCTTTCTCATGAATGCTGTCACTGTCATGGCGTTAATCGTTGAAGGGTGATTTTGATCACTGCGTAAAATCACCTTTCAGGACCGAGTAACAAAATGACACTGCCACTGTTCATAAGGTGGGCTCCCAAAGCCTTACAAGTTGAAAATTTGGTGAAAAATTCCTAAAAATGACTGTTTTACTGAGCGCATGCTAGCAGTTCCCACGCATTGTAAGTTCATGAATTTTCAATATTTTCACTCCAGATTTTCAACATTGCCATTTTACCACACCTCCGTATGAGCAGTACAGCTGTCATTTTCGCATCTTGCTCAAAACGTGTTTTACCAGGTAGTGCACAATGGCGCAGCTGTGCGAAATAAATGTATGGGACACATTAAGAAAATCACAATGACACTGTTCATGAGTAGAAGTCTTAAAATGGCTATGTTGTAGTGAAAGATTCTAAAATGACTGTTTTAAAGGCGCTATGCAGTTCCTACACACGCACGTAAGTTTGCGAATTTTCAATATTTTCACTCCAGATTTTCCACATTGCCATTTTATTATACTTCCTTATGAGCAGTGCAGCTGTCATTTTTCACATCTTGCCCAAAACGTGTTTCCGCCCATGTAGCGCACAGTGGCACAGTCGGTGTGCGAAATCAATGTATGGGACACATTAAGAAAATCACAGTGACACTGTTCATGAGCAGAGGTCTTAAAATGGCTACGTTGAAAATTTGGTGAAAAAATTCTAAAAAGCGAAAGCTGTTTCTGGCGTCGTTGCGCGGTTCTCATGCGCTCATATAAGTTTGAATTTTAATATTTTCCTCCAGATTTTCCACATTGCCATTTTACCCCTCCTTATGACCAGTACAGCTGTCATTTTTCATGTTGCCCAAAATGTGTTTCCGCACATGTGGTGCACAATGGTGCAGTCAGTGTGCGAAAGCAATGTTTGGAACAGATTAAGAAAATCACAGTGACATTGTTCATGATCGGAGGTCCCAAAATGCCTGTGTTGACAATCTGCTGTAAAAAATCCCCAAACTAATTACATTACGGGTGTCGTGGCACAGTTTCTATGCAGCTTCGTGACCTCACCAGTTTTTTTTTATATTTTACTGCAGATTTGCAACATTGCTGCCATTTTTACACCTCCCTTGAACAGTACAGCTGTCATTTTTCACATCCTGTTCAGATTGTGTTTTTGCAATTGCAGTTAAATGCCGTAGTCATGTGCATAAGCAGCTTTCGCTAACAAACTGATATTGCCACTGTTCATGAGGTGGGGTCACAAAAACCATGTTGAAAATTTGGAGTGAAAATACAAAGCGAATGCCTGAGGTGTTAGGGTTTCCAACCATGCGCCCCACCCTGTGAAAATGACAGGCATCGGGGTGTGACTTGGGATTCTTGCCTGTAATGCTCATACCATTCCACACCCTGCAGCCATTGAGAGGCATCGAGGTATGCCTTGGACTCTTCTGCCCTAAAGTTCACCCCATTCTCCTATACCGCACCCATCTCACCATATTTCCTGATGGAATGGGGTGCGCATAAGGGCCAAAGACCCTAAGGCACACCGTGACACTTGTCAGTGTCTGCAGGGTAGGATGTGGTGAAATGGCGTGGCCGTTCTGCCTGACGACCCAAAGGCACACCCCAATGCCTGTCACTCTCTGCAGGGTGGTGGTGGGGTTGGCTTCAGTTCAATACTTCACTGCCATTTCTATTATGCAGCTCTGTAACTTCTACACTACCAATGCCAGTGCCAGCAAACAAACATCCGGCATTGACAAATGCTGCTTTTTTTTCTTCATGGTGGCTGCCATTTCGTTTCTTCATTTCGGTTACCACGAAAATATGAAAACACTATAAATGGACACTTAGAGAAAAACAGAAACATAATTTTGCCAAATGGGACTTCCTAAGAAAAATTATTATGGTTTTTTTTTTTTTCTTCTAAAACAAGCAAAAGTTGTATTTTCGGAGTTTGGGATTGTCCTCGTTTGATTTTTGATTCGTCAGACTTTTTTGGGGCTCAAATTGAAAATTTTTGGTTTGTGAACTAAACATGTCAGTTCATAAACCAAAACTTGTGGTGCAAAATGAAAATTTCAACTCACAAACTGAAAATTTTGGTTCAGACTGAAAATTAGGGTTCACACACCAATATTTTTCAACTTGAACCAAAAGTAGTCCTTAGTGACTGCAGGTACTGCTAGCAGGCAAGAATGTCCTCTTATCTCCGAACAGAAGTCCTCTTTGTTCTGTAGCTCCCTTTCAAACCTCAGTTTTCACTTACATGTCCCAGTTAACTGTAATGTGAGCGTAAGTCTTCTGTTTTGCACAGGGCCCAAAGGGTCTTGCCCCTCTGCACCCATAGCTGCATGGAGCTTCTGCAGTCATAATGGAATCTTGGTCCTGCATGTCTGCATCTGTAGCTACATGGAAGCACACTGGCCAGAAGACCCTGATGTGCTGGAATCCCCCAGACAGCCCCATAGATTCTTTGCATTCATAGCCAGTAGGCAGATGGACCACTTCAGCTTGCATATGGACTCTTCCCTTGGCGCATGGCCCAGAGGGCCCCATACATCTGCATCTCTTAATGAAGTGACATACATGAATGATGGTACGATTCCACTGTCTCAAAACAAAAGGAAATTCATTGCAAAACACTGCATTAATGCACTAATTAGGGTTCAACGTAATTCCACAAAAGTAGGGAAATATGGCATTAGGTTTTCCAACCCTAACTCCACCCTCCCGCTCAAAAATACAAGTGTAACCCCCTGCAAATGGGGTTCCCAAAACTTCAGGAGCTTGCTTGAATGCTCCAAGCCTGAATGGTGTTTGGCGTTTAAGCCATTTATCAGTGAGTGTTTTAGAACCTCTGGTACTGTCTCTTTAAGAGCTGTCTGCTTGCAGACATAATTAGTTATGGGGGACTGTGTGTTTCTTTGATTGAGTACCACTCAAGCTGCTCCAATTCACCCCATTTTGCAGTCACTAGGGTGCAAAGGGAACCTGTCTGAAAGATGTAACTGATTGCCAGAAATCATTTACAGTAATAATAAAATTACAGTTTGTCTAACCTGCTTTCTTTGCAGTCAGAACTGTCTGCCTAGTTCCCATTCTGGTTTTGAACTGCTGAACTGGACCAATCAGTGTAGGAGTAAACTAGCTCTAAAATGATGCCTTGGGCGAATCAGAACTTGGGACTCATAATCTGAGCCAGCCACAAGAGGATTGTATGGGCAGTGACTCTGGGAGATGTAGTTTAGACTTGGTGCCTTTTTTGGACCAACAGCAGCAGTCTATTGTGTGACAGCCAATCCAGTCAAGAACTGGGAGGAACTCAAAGGGAAGTGCCAGTTTTGTCTGTTGGGAGTTTCAGTTTGAGATCTGAAAGTGAAGGAAGAAACCCTGCTCCTTCGGTACAGTTTCAGTCAAAAAGCGTGTGCAAGGCCCAGAGTTCCGGTCTACAACTTGTGTAACTGCTTGTTAGGGACTGAATCCGTCCTGTGAAAAGAATCAAAGGATCTCTGAAGAGTAGAAACCAGGCTCACCCTGTAGAAGACTGAAGAAATTGTTGAATTACACTCGGTCTGTCAGGAACTGAATCTGCTGTGTGTTCTCCTGGTTATTGTGCAGTAGTGCGATTGGGATACAGATGCAGCCTGCCTGGTATAGTGCTTTCTTTTTTACCATATAAATGTGTGAGTCTCTTGGAGATCAAAAGTAGCCCTGCTGACATTGAAGGACCATATCTTCTTTGGAGGTCGTGAGTACTAATTGGGGTCGCTCCCTGTTGGATGCCACATTAAATCCAAATGGAATTACTGTACTGCTGACTGTTTAATTTTCCTTTTCTCTGTGTGAAAGGGCCCCTACCAGCTGCCACGGTTTGGACTAGCCACTAGGGCCTGGGTACCCAGGGACAGTAACTGGTAGGGATAGGCCTGTGCACAGAGCCATAGGTAGATAGTAAAGTGATAAGCTAATTAACCTGATTTCCCCCTGTCCTTGTTATATCCCCCTAAATAAATCAGAGCTGTTTGTTTCAACAAAGTTATACTGCCTGAGGTATTTGTCTATGGTAAAAGTACTGTACTGTGATTGTTGCACTGTATCTTATTTTACAGGATGTCGGTGCCTGAACCAGCCTTGAGGTAAGTGTATACTGTGAAGGTAATTCTGCTATATTGTGTGGGCCACTAGTGGGAAGAAAGGGGGGTTGCAGTGTCCCAGAGGGCTGTGACCAAGTAAGTTTAACTATTGCAAACCCTGACCTCTGGGTGGAGGCACCCGCCATTGGATCCAGGCCCCTCAACCTGTTAGTGGCAAATCAGGCAGGGGTAGTAGCCCCTGGGATAGCGCCATCTAGGGGTTACACAAGACCACATAATCAGCCACAGATACCCATCATCAGGTGATATATTCCACCAGGAAACAGTGTCCATACCTCGGGCAGGTGATCGGGTGGGAGGAGGGACCTCTGGGCACCAGGGAAACTATTACTATACATCGGGTGGGGGGAGAGACCACTAGACGCCTGGGATAACATATTTATTTCAGTTTGGTCGGTGGGGGGTGGAGACCACTAGCACCAGTGATAACATATTTATTTCTGACTCTGTTTACTAAGTAAGTGCACTGATCCGAGGGACCGTTTTCATGCATGACCCGGGCCGTGAGGCATGAGTAAGGAAAATTACATTGAACAAATGGTGCAAAATATTAAAACAGGCAGTGGTAACAACACATTACAACCGCACATAGTACAATACATTAAGCAGGCATTGGTGTCAACAAAATTACAGTTGTGAGTCTGACTATCAGTGGGGGGGGAGCATACCACTTGCACCAGGGAATGTTTATATATCTATAATCAGGCCAGCAATCAGCAGGGGGGCACTACTCGATGCCAGGGACTGCAGCTGCCTATCGGGCAGGGGCTGGGGGTGGTGCACTATGTTCCACACAGCCTATGCATATGGATCCATAATGGACATGCAAATGGCCACGTGGTGCCTTGCATGGCCAATGGGCTCATTGCATGGCTTGCCTTTGTGAATTGGGAATAGCTCACCTGCGCTGTTCATTACGGGGCCATACTCCTGGTTGCATGTCAAGGCACGCTGGTGGGGTAGCACTAGCAGTACTGGGGTTACCGCTGCCTCGACCTAGCCCTGTTCCCACAGTCTGATAGTGCAGTCCGCTATCGAATGTGAATAACAATTTTGGACACCTGGGCAAACGCAAAGCGCAATGCAAAGTTTTGCTCTGTGCTTTGCGATTTTTCTGTGACTCTAGCCCCAGGCATATTATATTATTATTATTAGTTCTATATTATATAGGGGATATACAATGACCTGGGTACCGATATACGATGTGTGAGGAACAGGACTATAACTCACATGTGGCAAAAGAAAAAATTACTCACCTTAGTAATGTTGTTTCTTCTAATGGAGTCTTGCTATATTATGACATATGATATAACCCCAGGTTAGAACTGCTCGGTGAAAGATTAACTTTCCATGCAGGGCATGGAATCTTGAGCGAGCTCAGTTGAGCACTCTGTCTGTTGAAGCTCAAACTTAAACTGTCAGATCTTTACAAGCACAAACTCACTAAGGTTCTGTG
The DNA here is from genome assembly GCA_016271365.2 of Neoceratodus forsteri. Lineage (NCBI taxonomy): Eukaryota > Metazoa > Chordata > Ceratodontiformes > Ceratodontidae > Neoceratodus > Neoceratodus forsteri. The sequence continues at coordinate 165,432,818 of CM057458.1, read as the reverse complement.
TGGAAGCCGTAAACCTACACTAGCCACTGGCTACTAACTACAAAAACATTTTGATCTTGATCCCAAAACAAGGATTCAAGAAAGAAAAAGAAGCATAACACCTAAGCACCCAAAGAAAGAGTGAAAATAAAGTGGGCATCTATGAAGTGCCAACATGCACTACCCATCCCAAAAAGAGGTTCTGAGAGGGGCAGGCTGGGGGAGGTCATAATATAGCAAGACTCCATTAGAAGAAACATTACTAAGGTGAGTAATTTTTCTTCAAACAACATGAAGTCCTGCTATATTATGACATATCAGACTACACAGCAGTACCTCCATGGAGGAGGGACAGAACCTACTTGAGAAATAGGCTCTGAGCACAGCTGTGCCAAATCGAGCATCACTCCTAGCCTGGATATCCAGGAGTAATGCTTAGTAAGCGTGAACTGTTTTCCAGGTAGCTGCTTGACATATCTCTAGGATAAGGATGTCCCTGGCGGCAGCAGCTAGGCTAGCTGTACCTCTGGTAGAGTGAGCCCTCAGGCCTGAGGGAGGAACCTTACCCAGTTTTTCATAGCGGAATTGGATACAAGAGACAATCCACCTGGCAATGGATCTTTTAGTGGCAGGTTTCCCTTTACCAGCCTCACCATAAGTGAGGAACAATTGGAGGATTGAACCTGTGACCCTTAATCGTTCTATATAGTAACTAAGGCTCTTTTGACATCTAAACCGTGCAATCTCCTCTCACCAGAGGAGGAATGGTCAGTGAAGTACAGGAAGAGGATGGATTAAGGTGGAAGTCTGAAACCACCTTGGCAAAACTTCCTGCTAGTCCTGAGGACCACCTTATCTCTATGAAAGGAGATAAAATCAGGCTCACTGACAATGCTTGTAGCTCACTTATGCGCCTGGCAGAGGTGATGGCTACCAGAAACACAGTTTTCAAGTCAAGTACTTAAGCTCTGCTGAAGACAATGGCTCAAGGGGTTGCATAAGCTGAGCAATGCAAATATTAAGATCCCAAGCAGGGGCAGGGTCCCTGAATGGAGGGTTGGTGTGAAGCAACCCTTTAAAAAAAAAAAAAACTTGGAGAACACAGGGTGAGCTGAAAAAGAAGAGGGCTTACCTGCTGATAAGAAGACAGACAGCTGCCAAGTGCACTTTTAGTGTAGCTGGTCTCAGGCCCAAGGAATTCAAATGCACCAAATAATCCAGGATCGTGGGCACGCCTGCAGATTCTGGGGAAATATGCTTACCAGCACACCGTATGGAAAACCTTTTCCATTTTGAATTATAAGTAGCCCTGGAGGAAGGCTTCCTAGAGGCCTTCAATATATGCAATACACCTTGGGAAAGGTGTAGGTCAGCAAACTCGTAACTCTTCAAGAGCCATGCCTTGAGATTGAGAGATTTGAGGTTCGGATACCAAACTCTCCCTGGGCACAGGTTAACAGGTTGTGATTCCTGGGAAGACACAGGGAAGGTGGACTGCTAAGGACATGAGGAGTGGGTACCAGGGCTGCCTGGCCCAATCTGGAGCAGTCAGGATCATCTTGCAAAGTTGAGATCTGATTCTGACTAGCACAGCGAAAAGGAGGAGGAAGGGGAAAAGCATAGAAACTTCCTTCCCAACTGGTAGGAAGGCATCCAGAGGACTGAGCCCAACACTGGGGCCTGCAGCAAAAAGGGAAGTTGGTGATTGTCTGGGGCTGCAAGAGATCTATCTCAGGGTGCCCCATCTGGCAAATACTACACGCCAGTACTAGGGGTCCAGTGCCCATTAATGATGGCCCTGGGAAATCCTGCTGAGAGCATCCGCTGGGACATTGTCCTTGCCTGGGAGGTGAACAGCCGTGAGGAGGCGTTCAGAGAATAAGATAGAGACCACAACTTCATTGCTTGATTGCACAAGGCGTGGAGCCAGTGCCTCCTTGCTTGTTGATGTACCACATTGTAGTGGTATTGTCTGTTCTGATCTGAACAACTTTGTTCTGAACAGATGTGGAAAAAACCTGGAGTGCTAGAAAAACTGCTCTGAGTTCCAGCAAATTGATGTGGAGCAGAGATTCCTGAGGGGAACACAGCCCTTGGGTGGAAAGGTCGCCTATGTGAGCTCCCCACCCCAAGAGGGATGCATCTGTAGTAAGGGTCAAGGAGTGAGACTGGGGAGTGAAGGGAACCCCCTGTCTCAGATTGCTCTGATCCTGCCACCACTGAAGGGCCTGGATCAGGGTTCGAGTCACTGAGATCAACTTGGTTAGAGAATCTGTCCTTTGAGACCAAAAGGCTCTCAAATGGAACTGGATGTCCCTCATCTGAAATCTTGCTTCCTGCACTACTGCTGTAGACGCAGCCATGTGCCCCAGGAGCTGTAGAAAATGCCTTGCTGGTCGAGAGACCTGCAGGGTGAAGAAGAGGCCAGAGAGACCAAGGTCCTTGCTCTTTCCAGAGGGAGGAAGGCTCTGGCTTCTTTTGTGTTCAGTTCTGCGCCTATGAAAGTGAGAAGCTGGACAGGCTCCAGAACTGACTTTGGAAGATTGAGAAGGAAACCTAGAGATGTCAACGTTGCTGGGTTACTTTTAGGTGTAGTTTGACCTGTTCTGGAGACTGGCCTACAATGAGCCAGTCGTCCAGATAAGGAAAGATGGCAATCTTTTGCCTTCTTAAATGAGCAACTGCTACTGCCAGGCATTTGTGAACACCCTCGGGGCCGAGGTGAGGCTGAAGGGCATTGCTCTGAACTGGTAATAGCCTGAGGGCAGTTCGAATCTGAGGTACTTTGATGGGAGCTTCTGATGAGAACATGGAAGTAAACATCCTTGAGGTCCAGGGGAGCTAGCCAGTCCCTGGCCTTAGAAGGTAAAATAATTCCCAAGTCACCATTTTGAACTTTGTTTTAAAGGTGCTTGTTTAGATACCTGAGATCCAGGTTGGGCCGCCATTCTCCTGTCTTTTGGGGTGAGGAAGTACCTGGAGTACAACCCTTTGCCCTGGTGTATGGGAGGCACCTTTTCCACAAGCTCTGCGAGCCAGGAGGAAGAAACTTCTGCTTCCAGGGCAAGTGCCTCTGATGGGTTTGCAGGTGGAAAAAGACCTGGCTCTCATCTTCGAAATTTTTGAAGCTGAGAACCAGTCCCTGGCTTACTACTTCCAGGACCCACTTGTCTGATGTTAAAGACTTCCAGTCCTGGACAAAGTAAGCCAGCCTGCTACTGGTAGTGGAGAATCAGCCTGGCCACCCCATCAGGAGCCTGTTTGCAGGGCTTTGGGTTGAGGGTAGAAGCAGGCTTACTAGAGCCCTTCTGCCCCTTCCTCTAAAGAATCCCCTCTGGGCATAAGCAGAAGAGGAGGCCTGGGCTTGGTAAAAGGCCTATGAAAGGCCTGCCCTGCCCTGACATGCTGCCTTTGAGGTAGCTTGCCTTTCTTTGGCCTGTGCACTCCTATACTCATCCATTTTCTTCATATAATTCTCTGTCTGCTCCCCAAACAGAGAATTGCCCACAACAGGAAAATCCATAGCCTTAGACTGAGTATCCTGTGACAGGGCAGTACATCTGAGCCAGGCCATTCTGCGAAGAGAGACAGATGTGTAGCCATGACTCTTGATGAAACATCATTAGAGTCTACTGCAGCATGAAATTGCACCTTGGGTGCCTCAATACCATCCGCAGCCACCTGCTCTAGCTCCCTGGCAAGCTGGTCAGGGGCCTGTTTTGCTAGGGCCAGGACAGTATCCCATCTGGATTTCTGGTACCTAGCTGCATAAGCCATATAATTTGCCTGTCTGAGTCCCAAAGATGCTGCCATATACTGTTTCTTTTGCCATGGCATCCATCCTCCTGGAATCCTTTTCAGGAGGGTGAGAAAGCTAGAGGAATATTAGCCTTGTCACAGGCTGCAGCCTGCACTACCCCCACATGGCTGCACTGCTGGAGAGAACTCCGTATCAGAGCCTGATAAAGCATACCTCTTGTCCATCCTTTTATCCACAGGGAGGATAGAATGAGGAGTTTTCAAATTTTACTGTCTGTTTCCTAAAAGATTTGTGCAAGGAATAGACAGTCTCCTAGACTCTGGAAAATCCATGCTCTTCTTGATCATCAACAGCTTCCTCAACAGGGAGTTGCAGAGTCTCAGCAACTTTCTTGTAAAACAAAAAATGAGAAGGGGACTCAGATAGCCTGGGAGGGGACACCCCTGAGGGTCTGTCTGGAGAGATGTCCGGTTCAATGGGCACATCCAGACTTTCAAAATCACACTCACTCTCCTCATACCCCTCCTCCCCTTCCTCCGGTTCATAAAAATCCTCAAAATCATAATCTTGAACCGGGGGAACCGTCCGAACAGAGCGCTTCCCTAATGTTGTCGGTTCGGACGGAACTGGGAAAAGAGACTGGACAATTTGAATAGCTTTGGCTATTTCCTCAGCGGTTGGAGAAAGAACTTTTGGCCCCAAACTAGCTGACTTTCTAGTCCTTTTAGTTGGAACCGGCTCCTCAGAGCTGGCTCTTCGTTTGCCCGAGGAAGTATCGCCCTGGTCAGAGGGCACTCCCTCAGGTTCGGTTGGAACAGAACCGGGCTGGCCATCTGGGTCAGCGGACTTTTAGCCTCCTTTCCTGAGCCTACCAACTCTCTTTTCCATGGTGGCAGCAGGAAAATTCTTACAAATCTGGCAGTCTGCATTGAGGTGTCAAACCCCAGACATTATACACAAGTGATGTGTGGGTCAGCCTTAACAAAGGCTTCCCCACAGAGCCACAGTGCTGAAACCCAGTGGGTCCGTTTTTTCTTTTGCGTTTCTCAGACATAGTGCCAGCCTAACCAAAACTTGCCCGTTAATGGCAATCCGCCAGGCCAAGACTCTTATCGGTTTAACCGTGTCACGCGGGTAAATGGGAAAAAAGCGTAATAAAATCCGTTTTTTTTAGAACCGGGAACCGCACTCTAAAGGACTAGAAAGTAATTTTAAACCCAGTTTGATCGGTTCAAACCGAACCAAAAAGACGTTTACAAGTTCCACACAGAAGAAAATAAACAAAAGCCTATCTATTACTAACAATACCACAGACAGAGCTTGAACCGACGATTGTGGTTAAATTTCGGTAAAATAAACCGAGAATTACACTTCTAAACCGACAAACGAACTGAGCAGCAGGAGGAATCTCCGGAACGACTGTTCAGTGAGGCGGAGTAAAGAATCTGACAGTTTAAGTTTGAAGCTTCAACAGACAGAGTGTTCAACCGAGCTTGCGCTCAAGATTCCATGCCCTGCATGAAAGTTAACTCTTTCACCTCCGAACAGTTTTAACCTGGGTTTATACTGCATATGTCATAATATAGCAAGACTTCATGTTGTTTGAACCATGACTGAGTTACAAAAGCCCGCCCTATCACAAGTGGAAATGAATGTCATATTTGTATCCAGGTCGTAGTATATGCTATGTTTACACCATATGTAAATTTGTTTTATAGATTTTGTGTCAGTTTGTCTTTTCTGGCTGATCTACCGCACCCGTGTTTTGTTTTCCCTTCCCCAAGGCTGATGTCTTTTTTTTTTTTTCATAACTGATTTTCTCCCCACATCACCCCTACCCCCAATTGTTTCCAAATTTTGTTTTGCTGTAACTCCTCCCAACACACACACATCTTGTTTGATCCCAGTTGCTAAAACTCTGCAGTAATTGTTCACCAGTGAAATGTTACTATTTACTTCTACTGTGGCATCTGTTGCCGCTAGTCTCTCTCTCTCTCTCCATGCCGCCTGCTCACTCTGTGACTTATTCCATTTGTGCTGTCAGCATGCTTTGTAACTCAGTATCTCATGGACTTGAATGAGAAGAAAGGCAGTTGTCTGAGTACTGTACTGAAGTATACGACCGCAGATGTATGTTAAATCACTGTAAGGCTCCCATTTGGCCACAAAAATTGGAGCCTGAGACTCAGACATGGCGGGGTGGGATTTGATTTTCAGCAGATGGGAAAGTCATAGTGTTTAATAATAATTATACAGTAGTGAGGAATTTTTCTGGCATCTTGATTGGTCAGTGGCCACCTTACAGTCATGTTATCCCAGCACATTGACACTGTGTCAGGGTCCATCTTCACCATTTATTCCACCTATGGGTCTGTGCCAGAGGCACTAGGACCCTCTTGAGAACAAAGTGCTTTGTTTTCTACAGTTTGGGGACTGATGTCAGTGGTGAAGCTGCCCATGAGGCAGGCGTAATGGCATGGTGGTTGTGAGCTGGCCAATAACAGATGCTTCCACCCCCATTCTGTTTTCCCTACCACTACATTCGCACTGTTGGAGCATGTGTAGTCATTATTTCCAACTGTGTCGCTCCTTCCTCAGTTAGCCACCATTTGTTGAAGGCATACCAGGGCACTGTCATAGCTCTTGGTACCATCTTTATTCTTTTCTTTTCTGAGTGCAGTGCTGAACCTTTTCTTGGCTGTTTTTAATTATTTTCCACACGGTGCCATGTCCAGTTCAAGGACAGTAAAAGAAGTCCTCCAAGGAAGAAGCAGCAGCAGCAGAAGGATGCCCCAGGATCGTCTGTGCTTCTGTGGGAGACACCTTGCTGTCCAGGACCGGCTAGCGCCTGTTATTCTTGCCTCTGTGCTGACCGCAACATGGACAGGTGTGATGCCTGTTTCTCTATGGACTGCTGCACCTTTGAGTTCCACGCTAAAGTGGGGTCATGAAGCCCCGACTTTTGAGGCAGGCATCGCACCAGCGAAACTAAGGTAAGGTCCTCAGCTCTCCCCTGAGTCTCTTCCCAGTACTATACATACTATGGAGACCAGGCCTCTCCACATGCTTTCTGTGCCAAGATGTCTGAGAGCCTGGTGGAGGGTCTGATGGACAGTCTCCACCGAGGACCAGCTGAGTACCTCTCCCAATTGTTGGCCTTACAAGGCAGTGGTGCATGCCCACTGTGGTGAAGCTAAAGCTATATGCTGGGTCTACACCAGTGGGCACTGGCGTTGTGACCCAATGGCGCCTCTGCTCCTGGTACTCAGGCGGTACTGGTGAGTGAGGCTTTCTTCCCCTGTTGAAACTGCGCCTGGGATTCTCCAAACTCCGGTTCATTGCAGGACCAGAAATCTACAGAAACAGCCAAAAGCCGTATACCCCCTCAGGTGTGTCGTGCCCACCTGGGGCTCACACCTCGCCGCCAGAGGAAAAGCGACAAGCCTGTCCTGGGAAGCAACCCACGATTCTGCTACTGTAAATTAGCAGACCCTGAGGCTTTCTTCCCCTGTTGAAACTGCCACCTGGGATCCTCAGAACTCCAGTTCGTTGCAGGGCCCAGAAATCTACAGAAACAGCCAAAAGCCGTATACCCCCTCAGGTGTGTCATGCCCACCTGGGGCTTGCGCCTCGTTGCCAGAGGAAAAGCTACAAGCCTGTCCTGAGAAGCAACCCACGATTCTGCTATTGCAAATTAGCAGACTCTGAGGCTTTCTTCCCCTGTTGAAATTGCCGCCCGGGATCCTTCGAACTCTGGTTCGTTGCAGGGCCCAGAAATCTACAGAAACAGCCAAAAGCCGTATACCCCCTCAGGTGTATCGTGCCCACCTGAGGCCTCACCTCGCCGCCAGAGGAAAAGCTACAAGCCTGTCCTGGAAAGCAACCCACGATTCTGCTACTGCAAATTAGCAGACCCTGAGGCTTTGTTCCCCTGTTGAAACTGCCGCCCCAGGATCCTCCAAACTCCGGTTAGTTGCAGGGCCCAGAAATCTACAGAAACAGCCAAAAGCCGTACACCCCCTCAGGTACGTTGGTATTTGGCGCCTTTGGACATTCTGAATTTTCAGCGCCAACATTCTGATTGGAGGATCTCAGCCTCACTGACTTCTTCCTGCTGGTCTCCATTTTACCTTGCTTCATTAGAGACGTTTATCAGTGCTGCTGACCCTGGGCCATTCAGTGTTACACTGCCGTTCTTTAAACTGATTTACCTGCTCATTTGCAAATTATATTACATAGCCACTACAGGGCTACAACAGCTGTCTTTTCTGTTAAAGAGGAAACTCATTATATTTTCTACTTCCTCTTCTGCTCTGGTGGACCCGGGATACCTCTCTTTCTGAGGACCATCCCGTGGTTTTCTGCCTGTTTCTCAGGTCGAACCATACTCATCCACTAAGGCTGCAAGACTTGAATGCCTGTCCCCACTCCCATTCTGTACTGGTGGAGCAGGGTCAGACACTGAAACAAAGCTACAGACCAGTCTTGCCACACCACTTCCAACCTTGAACCACCTCACTGGCTCAGCTACAAGAGTTGCTCCACAGTACGTTCAGCACCAAAACCACCTCTCAGCCAACAAAAGGATTTTGAACTTATGACACCTGATCGCCAATTTGTCTAGGCTCCTAGTGACTTTTACTGCCGGCTGTTGTGGCATTTAGATCTACCATGGGAAGTTACAGCTGGTTCCTCGATGTGTCACTAGCTTTACTAGCACTCAGCTCAATTCTTCAGAACCCTAATCCTTGCCTAAAGTGGAATGACCCTTGTGCTTCTCCCTGTCCTGCATCCAACAACTCCTTTCAGGTAGCCATTCTGGACTATTGGGCTTCTCAGCTGTCTCTGCCGGGGAGTGGGACATCTCTGAGCTGCCTCTGCAGATTACTCCCCCATCCAGACTCGAGACTTCCTACTCACGGCAAATTCCTGCCAGGACACTGGTGGCTGCAACACTAGGCCAGTATAACACCAGGAGTGGGTACAGGCCTACCCATCAACACCACCTCCCCTATCGCCCAAAAAATAGTGTTTACAAATTACAGTTTGCTGCCTTAAAAGAATCCTGCTTCTTTTACTATTGTGCTCAGGCAATGTCAAACTCAACCCAGGACCATTAGACACCCTTGCTTCTCCATCAGACCTGGCAGGTATCAAAGGAATGTCTTTTATGCATCTTAATGCCTGTAGATTGCTGAAAAGTTCACTTTTATCCAGGCTTGGGTGAGCCACACCCTACCTGATGTCCTAGTGATCACTGAGACCTGGCTTAGGCCAGCCACCCCAGACAATGAAATCAATATCCCAAATTATTTACTCTTTCGAGTGGATAGGCGATCAATAGGAGGTGGGGTGGCAATTTATGTAAGGGACAAATACTCAGCCACATGCATAGACACATCATCCTCCCCCAAAGAATTCGAGTGCTTGACCCTAAAGATCGAACTTTCTCCTTCCAGTGCACTCTGTGTAATAGGCTGCTACAAGCCTTCTTCTGCCGGGCCTCATCTCCTGTCTTACCACAGTTCTATACTGAGGCTCAGTTCCTTGGAAACCATTATTCTTGGCGACCTGAACTACGATTGGCTATCAAGTGCATCAGCTCCCTTGAAATCCTTTTGTGACACTCTAGGGCTGGTGCAATTCATTGGTGAGCCTACTTGCCCAAATAAAAAGAAGCTTAATAACAGCTCCCTCTTAGATGTAATTTTGGTTAGCAAGCCACATCTGTTCTCTCATGTCGGAACATTTTTCTCAGACATTAGCATCATTGTATAATCGCCACCATTAGATCCATGCACAACCCACAGTTTGTGGCAAAGTTCTCTATCAAGAGGTGCAAATGCAACTTCGATTTGTTTGCATACATCCACAACTTGAAACATTCACCGCAATGGCAGGAATTCTTCTTAGCCAAAATGGTTAACAGGGCATATACTATTTTTTACATTATTTTAAGTGAGGCTTTCAATAAGCATGCACCCTTGGTTAAGGTGCGGGTGAGGAGCAGCACCTGCCGTTGTTTCTCGCCTGAGCTCAAAGCATCCCTGTTAGAAAGGGCTACTTTATGGAAAAAAGCAAGAAGAAGCAAGAACGACTCGGATTGGTGTCTTTTTAAGAGAGCACTTAACAAGTGCACCAAGTTGGTCAGAGCAGCTAAGGCTGCCTACTATCGTTCAGAGCTAGCCTCTGCCTCAAGAAATCCTTCAAAGCTCTGGAAAACATTAAAAGACATGTCTGGACACACACCTGGTAATTCCATTCCAGCAAAAATTAAGTCCAATGGCAGCGTCATCTCTAACTGATCGGAGATATTGGAAGCCCTCAATAACCATTTTGCAACAGCAGGGCTAGCATTCGATACTTCCCCTCCCAGTGACCTCCCCACAGCTCAGGGCCCACCAACCCACAAGTTCCCCCTACCGAGGAGGCCTTCTCCCTCCTGCCTGTCTCTCTAAAAGAGGTGGAAGACCTACTGCTGCAACTGGACACCAGGAAGGGAGCAGGCTGCGACTTCATAGAGCCATACTATCTGAAATGTGCCTACCATGTGCTTGCAGTGCCAATCACCCACCTATTCAACATGTCACTCTCCCAGGGTAGCCTTCCCCTCAATGGAAAATAGTCCATGTCATCCTTCTATTAAAAGCAGTGACCCTCAGATCTAAATAATTACAGACCGATCTCCCTCCTCCCCCAACCTGTCTAAATTACTAGACAAACTAGTGCGTGGCCAGCTAGGGGGTATACTTAGAATCCAGAAGCCTATTAAACCCAGTTCAGTCTGGATTCAGAGCAAAGCACAGCACCATAACAGCCCTAGCTAAGGTGACCAATGATTGGCTCCTAGACCTTGACAACAAGAAGCATGTCTGTGCCGTTTATTTGGATCTTAGTAAGGTATTCTACACAGTCAATCACAGCCTGCTTCTTTCCTTCCTTAGCACCTTAGTCCTGGACCATAAATCTATGTACTGGTTTGCAGACTACCTCGGAGAACAGAAACAGCAGGTTAAAGCTGAAGGTGATCTCTCTCCATTAAAACCTATGCTGAGAGGTGTGCCCCAGGGCTCTATCCTTGGTCCCTCCTCTTTGCAGTCTACATTAATAACATCAGTGACCCCATCAAAAAGCCAACATCTACTTATCAGACGACCTGTACTGTCACAGTGAGTCCACCACTGAAGCAGCCTGTGAAGACCTCAAGCTGAATTTAACCTTCTACAATACCAGCTCATAAAGAAAAAGCTTTTGCTCAATCGAAAAGACAAAAGCCATGTTCTCCCACTCCTTGCATGTGGCAATTCCTGCTGGGGGACTACTCCACATTACCACTGTTCTTGGAGAAACACTAGAGTATGTAGCTAAATTCAGATATCTAGGAGTTGGCTCGATCATAAACTTTCATGCACGACCATCTTGAAGAACTACAGAAGAAACTAAGGCAAAAATTAGGATTATTCTACAGAATCAACCACCTGCTCACAAAGGAGGCCAAGACTGAACTGGTTCAAGCTACCTCCTATCTTTAATAGATTATCTGGACCTGCTTTACCGCCACTGCACTCTTCTGCACTGGCTAAGTTGGACACCCTCTACCACAGAGTTATCAGGTTCATTACTGGCCTTCCACTTTCCACACACCACTGCTCCCTGTACTCATCGTTAGGCTGGACTTCCCTTCACTACAGGAGGAATAGAAATGCTGCCCTGTGGGCCTTCAGAGCGGTGACCAACAAGCTCCCTCATATGTCTCAGATTGTATTCCCCGAATGTGTTGAGGCACCTCACAGCTTGAGGAGCTATTCCCTAATTGCCTTACAGGTTCCAAGGTCAACACTCATTTACAAAGCTGCTCTAAGCTTCTCTTTACCCACATTGTGGAATGGTTTACAAAGGAACTTGAAGCTGAGCTGCCCTGTTAGCCTGAATGTCTTCAAGGTGCTCTCTGATTGCTACATGAAAGCACCTTGCAAGTGTTTCTCACCGCTAGCCCACTAATTCCACAACTCCCCTTTCCATCCTGGCGCTTGCCATGTTTCTACCCTGGCTCTCCTCTTTCCCCATTAACTCTTCCTGCTGCACCCACCCTTCCCTGTCCACTCCAGCCTGGCTAAAGTCCCACCCAGCCATAGTACTGTCCCAATTATCTACCCCTCCTCCGTCATTATCATAATAAACAAGTACATGACAGCCATCGTCACTTTCTGTGGTTTTAGCCAATTTTCCCCCCAGTCGTCGGTAATATATCCCTCCTCTTCTTTACCTCTCTAACCTGCCACCCCATACATGGCCTCTTTCCCCTATATGTGTAGTTGCCGGCTGCCTCACTCAAAATATCTCTGCTTATAACCCCTGTATGCCTATAGTTGATTGTACATCTGCTGACTTCTCCAATTGTAAAATAATGCTGTTTTTTTTTTTTTATTTCAACCTTGTACTGTACTGTATACACTGTATATACTTTTTCTTCCTTGTATATTACTACTTTTTGTATACCTGCTTCTGTACTGTACTTTGATGTATTCATGACCAGGTCCAACTTGCAAATGAGCCTTGCTCAATGGTGCCTGCCTAGATAAATAAAGATTTTGATTGATTGATTGTGTGAGGCGGTCTTGACGCAGGCTCAACCCCTCCAGTGCTGCTCGTGGTGCGGGGAGAGGGAAGACCTCGGAGCTCTTCTGGCGGTCAGATGACCAGGAAAGAGTTTTGGTGTAGACCTCGAGTCTGAGGATTTGACTGGTGAGGATGGGGGCCTTTCTGGGTTTGGTTCTGGGCCTAGCTCAGGGACTTTGCCTTCTCGGGAGTTGGGTCTGTGGTGGGATGGCTCCTGGGCCCATTCTGGCGCCATTTGTGGTGCCAGTTCAGGTCCTGGTGCCATTCCTGGTCCTGTTGGCGGTGCTGGGAGGGAGTTAGTGCTGTTCGTGGCACTGGTTCTGACACCTCCTCCCCTGGAGCTTGGGCATTGCCCAAGGGATAGGGACAGTTCTGGTGAGGGGAGGACTTTGGAGTCTGGGCTTGCAGTGCACTTCTTGCTTAGAGTAGGTGACAGCTTTAACAGGAGTCACAGCACCAGTTCGGACTCATCTTTTTTTCGGAACCATACGGCTCTGCCACTGGTGGAGATTGGGGCTGCCCTGTGAGGATCTGCACGGCTTCACCCTCCACACCTGGGTCTTCTGCCCATGGGCACCATCCCAACTGGTCCACAGTTTTGTTGGATGCGCATTGACAGGTCCTCCCCTGGGAGGGGTTCCTGAGCATTCCTGTAGCCCTAGCAGAGGACCTGTCCTGGTCTCACATGACCCTCCTCCCCCAAAAAGCATTTTTGGTCCTTATGAGCCTCTGATCTGGACCCAGTTCAGGACGACAGCTGATGCATTCTCCCACTACCAGCTTAGAGCAGACCTGGCCAATTTCCTGCCTGAAGTCCCTGCACCACTGCCTTCTGACTCCAGCTCCTCATGCTCTCCCACTTCATTTTCTGAGGAAGAGGATGCCTCTGTTCAGCTGTCCTTTGATGCTGAGTACACTCGGTACCAGCAGTTCCTATGGGAGATGATGCAGGAGCTGAGCCTGCAACACTTTTCTGGTCATAACACTACTACTACCCTTGTGCTGTCATTCCTTAGGAATTACGGTAGAGACTCAACAATCATACCTGCTTGGCCTCTGCCTTTCACAGAGGTTTCTGGGAACATCTGGCTCCATTACTCTGACCCATCTCCAGCCCGAAGGGATATCTGGTGCAGATATTGGGATTCCCCATTTTATGTGAGCAGAACTAGGAGAGTCTGTTTGCTGGTAAGATTGTGAGTATTTGCAATCGACTAGGGTTGTACCTTAGTGCAGGTATCATATTTCAGCAGGGGAGTGGTAAAGGAATAATGTCCATCAGAGTGGGTGTTATGCTGGGATAACATCCCGCCTCGGGTAGTTGAGCCTGAGGCCACAGACCGAGGACATCCAACACCCCCAAGAAGGGGATGTTATCCCAGCATAACACCCACCCTGGAGGGCATTATTCATATTATACAATGGCTTGTTGTTTTATACAGAATAAAAAAAAAATTAAAGAATGTTTTTGTTACTGTAAAAACATATTTTTGTTTCTTAAGAGAAGATGCAAATGATGCTAGAGCAACAATGCTAAGCAAACAATCAGCTGGGATGTTATGCCAGGATAACATCCCTACTGTGATGGTCAACTGAACAGTAGGAAGCCAGGATTCTTTCTTGCCATTGTTTAAAGAGGTTTACAATTCAAGTGAGTTGCTAATTGACATTCGGTGGGATTCCCCATTTTGTGAGCAGGACTATGAAAATTTGCTTGCTGGTAAGATTGTGTTTGCAGTTGGCTAGGGCTGTACCTTAAGTGCAGGTATCACATTGCAGCAGGGGATCAGTGAGGTTTAAAATTCAAATGTGTGGGGGGCAGATACCACCTGGGAGAGGAGGACTGGAGGAGGTGACTGATACAGGGATTACAGAGGATAGGGTTTTGAAAGGATTAAGGGCTCTGAGGGAGGTATAAGGCACCGGGTCCAGATGACATTCACCCTAGGGTGCTTAGGGAACTAGTGGAGGTCCTGGCAGGACTGCTGGCTGACCTGTTCAATACCTTCTTGGACACTGGATGCATACCACAGGACTGGCGGATGGCCCATGTGGTACCCATTCATAAAAGTGAACCCAAGGATGAACCAGAGAACTACAAACCAGTAAGCCTCACATCAATTGTGGGAAAACTCATGGAGACGATCCTAAAAGAGAGGCTGGTGACCTTGTTGGAGATCAGTGGTCTCTGGGATGATCAGCAGCATGGGTTTGTCTTCAGAAGATCATGCCAGAGAAACCTGAATGAGTATTACAACTAGGCGACAAAGGAACTGGACAAAGACAAAGGGCATGTGGTGGATGTCCTGTATTTGGATTTCAGCAGGCCTTTGATTCTGTGCGCATAGGAGGCTGGAGAAGCTGAAAATATGGGGTGTGAACAAAGATGGTAATTTGGATCGCCAGTTGGCTGAAGGAAGGCAGCGGAGGGTGGTGGTGGGACCGTTGCTGTTTGGGATATTCTTAGCTGATATCTTCCACGGGGTCCAGAGTAAGATCAGTCTCTTCATGACGGCACAAAGATGGGTGCCATGGTAGACATCGAAGGGTGGAGGGGGCTGCAGGAGGACCTGAGCAAACTAAATGAGTGGTCAGATGCATGGCAGTTTGGGTTTAACGCCAAAAAGTGCAAGGTCTTGCACTTCAAGGCTAACACCAAGGGGAGGACCTGTCAGCTGGGGGGTGTACAGCTAGAATGCACTGAGGAGGAAAAGGATCTAGGGGTGCTTATAACGGGGAGTATGAACAACTCCACTCGGTGCAGGAAGGCAGCAGCAAAAGCCAACAGGATGCTGGGGTGTATAGCGACGGGAATCTCCTTCAGAAATAGGGAGTTGATCCTGCCCCTCTACAGGTCACTGGACAGGCCACGCCCAGAATACTGCGTGCAGTACTGGCGCCATTCCTGAAGAATGACATCAGATTGCTGGAAGGTGTACAATTAAGGGCGACAAAGATGATCCAGGGATTAGGGGATACTCCCATGAGGAGAGGCTGGATGAGCTGAATTTGTATTCCCTGGAGGAGAGTAGGGATGGGGAGACATGATGAATCCTTTAAATATTTAAAGGGATTAACAAGGCTAGTAAAGAAGGGATTTTCCAGATTAAAAGGGGAGGGTCATGAGGGGCACAAGATGAGATTGGAGGGGGGAAGATTCAGGAGGGAAGTCAGGAGACATTATTTCAGGGAAGTTAGGAGACATTATTTCACTGAGAGGGTGATGGGTAAGTGGAATACTCTGCCGGAGGATGTAGTAGCCTGTAGCACGGTAGACAGTTTTAAGAGGGGATGGGACAGAGTGAGAGGGGGGTAATTGTGAGGAAGAGAAGGGTGGGTGAGGCAGCTGCAGGGTTGAGGGATAGCTGCACAATCGAAAGCAGAATCGACAACCGTGAGGCCTGTTTCTGCCAATGTTTTCGTATGTTCCTAACTGACATTCACTGGGATTCCCCATTTTGTGTGAGCAGGACTAGGAGAATCTGTTTGTTGGTAACATTGTGAATCTTTGCAGTTGGCTAGAGCTGTACCTTAAGTGCAGGTATGACATTTCAGCAGGGGATTAGTGAGGTTTAGTAGGTTGCAACTAGGTCCACAAATGCACGTACAAGAAGAGGAGAGAGACAGAAGAAGGAAGGAAAAAAATAAAGGGTAGGAGGGGAGTAATATCAGCAAACGCAGGATGATGCAGGGAGTGGTGAAGTGCTCTGGCTGTGGTGCAGCAGTCTTCAGAAAAACATTCTGGGTATTGCAGTGCTGCCCCATTTGCAGGCACCTCTCTGGGCTGAGGGCGGAGGTTGCCAGTCTCTGGGTCGAGCTGGCAGGATCACTGGGGATCTTCGCCCCCACCCAGAGGCCATCAAGGCAAGGCCTTGCCACCAAGTCCCTAGCCAATGCCACAACAGCCACCCAGACAGATGGTAGGATGGACTACAGTGGGCTCCGGAAGGTTCAGGGAAGGGGGGCAAACACACATACTCCATCAGTCCAGCTCATGAACCCCTGCCGGTGCTGGAGGAGCAGGACTGCCCTGTAAGGGAACCCGAGGTTGAGACCAGGGAAGAGGTGAGGTCCTCCAGCAGGAGACCCAGTGGCGGGAGGAAGAAGACCCAATAGGAAGAAGAAGTTACTCCTGTTGGACACAGTTGTCCGGGGAATGGATCTGGGCACAGATAGTAGAGAGGAAAGGGAGGCAAAGTGCCTTCCAGGAGGCACAGCTCAGAAGGAGGGGGAGTGCATCCAGAGGATTTCTGAAGTTGTGGCAAAGAGGGGAGGGCTGGAGATCATTAACCACCTGGGGACAAATGACCTATCCAAGGATAAGGCAAGCTTGGAGCAGGCGAAGGAGGTCTTTACAGTGTTGGGGTGGTGTCTGGGGAAGGTAGCAAGCTCCGTGACATTTTCGGAGGTGCTGCCAGTCCACGCCGCATTAGTCACTTCAACACATGGTTGAAAGCCTGGTGCAACAAGAAGTGATGCAGCCATGTACAGTGGGGCGGACTGCATCTGTCCAGTAAGGGAAGGCAGCACTCAATGGACAGTTTAAATGCTTTGCTGACAAGTGTTTAAACTAGCCGGAGGCAGCAGGAGCAGGATACTCGGCAGCCCACCACCCATGTAGAAAAAGCGGAACAATGGAGCAGAAAGAGAGTTGATAATCAAGGTCATCGGGGTCAGGCAGAAAGGAGTAGGAAAGGAATCAGGAACACAGAGAAAAATATCAGGAATGGAGAAAGATGCAGGGGCCAAGAACAGAAAAAGAGAGAGGTCAGGCTGTAAAACTTGGAAGGTCATGGTGACAAATGCACACAGCCTGGGAAATAAAGTCTCAGACATGGAGGCCTTAATAACTGAAGCAGACCTGGACATAGTAGCAGTAGTTGAAACCTGGTACACAGCTAATCATGAGTGGGAAACAAATGTACCAGGATATGTTTTATTCAGGAGGGTTTGGGAGAGCGAAAAGGCAGGGGGAGTAACCCTGTAGGTCAGAGAAGGTATAATAGCGTGACAGCATAGGCAGGGGAGGCCGAGGCACTGTGGGTAACCCTTCAGCGTGGAAATGGCACAACAATATGCACAGGGATGATATACAGGCCTCCAGGACAGGGAGAGGAGCTGGACAGGGTGCTGTTGGAGGAAATACATGAGATGGCAATGAAAGGTGAAATTCTACTGATGGGAGATTTCAATATGCCACACGTGGATTGGAACACCAGTGTAGCTGCTTCAGTCAGAAGCAGAGGCATCCTTGATTCACTCTCGGAGGTTGGACTCCAGCAGCTTGTGCTTGATTCCACCAGAGACATGGCAGTTCTGGATCTAGTGATGACCAATGGGGATTGAATCGCAGATGTCCAGGTAGAATGGCAACTGGTGTCCAGCGATCACAACATTGTATGGTTCAGCATTGGGACAGCGACTCACTTAAGTCATACTAGGACAAAGATTTCGTTGAAATGGGGAGGGGTATCAAAAGAGCCGTGGAGAGAATGGGGGCAGGTGGGGGAGTAGAAGAACAGTGGGAGAATCTAAAGGAAGCCTTACTTGAAGTAACAAACCAATGCATCAGATTTGTATCCAAAGACAAGAGAAGAAGAAAGCCACTGTGGTTCTCGAGAGAGGTGGCGGAAAAGGTCAGGGCAAAAAGGAACTGGTTCAGGAAATATAAAGAGATTCAAAGGGAGGAGGACAAGGAGGAGTACCTAGAGTGTCTTAGGGAAGCAGAAAAGGCAGTAAGGAGAGCAAGGACATGGACTGAGGAAGGTTTAGCACAGTTAAGAAAGGGGACAAGATCTTAAGGTACATCAGTGAAAGGAGGAAAAACTAGGGGGGATTGCTAGGCTCAAGGGAGAAGGAGGGGAATGCAAGGAGGGTGACATGGAAAAGGCAGAAATACTGAATAAATATTTCTGTTCAGTATTCATAGAAGAGGGGGAAGCATAGGGGCCACAGCAGTTGTGACAGTCCATTCATGGGGGAAAGAGCCCTGCGGGAGCTCACTAAATTGAAAGTGGACAAAGCGATGGGACTAGATGGCATACACCAAAGGATATTAAGAGAACTGCAAAAAAAGATAGCAGAACCTCTGGCAGCCATGTTCACAGAGTCGTTCATCACAGAGGTTGTACCAGAGGATTGGAGGAGGGCACATGTAGTACAAATCTGACAGCAGGGAGGAGGCGGGGAATGATAGGTCGGTCAGCCTCACCTCAGTACTGGGCAAGATCATGGAGACATTGCTTAAATAAAGGATTGTGGGGTACCTAGAAGCCATCGGAGCGCAGGGCCATAGGCAACATGGATTCACAGCAGGGAGGTCATGTCAGACAAATCTGGTTGATTTCAACTGTGACAAAGGAAGTAAATCAGGGTGAGATAGTAGATGTCGTCTACCTTGATTTCAGCAAAGCCTTTGACACCATCCCACATAGGAGACTGATAAACAAGCTGGGTAGGCTGGGCATGGAGGACAGGGTGGTAAACTGAGGTAGAAACTGGCTAACAGACAGGAGGCAGAGGGTGGTGATAATGGGATGCAGTCTGGGAGAGGGGGGTGACCAGTGAAGTGCCTCGGAGAACGTTCCTGGGGACAGTCCTGTTCAATGTCTTCATTAGCGACATTGCAGAGGAGCGAGGAAAGGTCTGCCTGTTTGCAGATAAGAGTGGATACCCAGAGAGGTGGAGAAAATGAGTGAGGACCTGGGGCGCTTGAAAAATTATCTGAGGATTGGCAGCTGAAGTTTAATTCAAGAAATGCAAAATTATGCACCTGGGACACAGAAACCCTGGGGAAAGCTACAGGATGGGGGAGTTGCTGACAGTCACAAAGGAGGAAAGGGACCTGGGGTTATTATTTCAGATTACCTGAAAATGTCAAAGCAGAGTACTAAGGCAGCTGGGAGGCCAGTGGCATGCTGGGGTGCATAGGCAGGAGTATCACTAGCAGAAGGAGGAAGGTAGTGATGCCATTATATAAAACCATGGTCAGGCCTCACATGGAGTACTGTGTGCAGTTCTGGGCTGCATCTTCATAAGGGCGTTAACAGGCTGGAAACTGTCAGAGAAGGCGACTAAGATGGTACAGGGCTTGCAACACAGGTCTTGTGAGGAGAGATTCTGTGGGTTATAGACAAATAAGAGGAGGATTTATGCTTCACATATAAAGCACTAAAAGATAATTGAGCTCAACTATAGGCCTCACATTAAACAATATTACAGCTAATACAAGAAATAATGGATTTGTAATTAAGGGAGAATTTATGAAAACCACTAAAAGAAGCAATTTCTTTACACAGAGGGTGGTTAATTTATGGAACAGTCGACCTGCAGAGGTGGTATCTAGTGCAACTATGGACACCGTTAAAATTAGACTTGATCAACATGTGGGAAATAGAAAATACTTTTGTCACCTGTAATATAGGTGCAAGTTCTTTAAAGGGCATAAAGCCCATTGAACTTGTATACATTCTACGATTTTATGAGATTAAGGTACCTCAATATATACCGCTGGGAAAGAGGGACATGATGGAAACATTCAAGTACCTAAAAATTTACAAAAAGTTGCAGGGGTACATTTTCCATTACAGGAGGAGCATGGGAGCAGGGGCATAACATGAAATTGGAAGGTGGGAGGTTAAGAGGAATGTGAGGAAGGTCTTCACAGAAAGCGTGGTGGACACATGGAATGGTCTGCCTCAGGAGGTGGTGGGGCGAGCACCGCAGATGGATTCAAGCATGCTTGGGACAGGCATATGGGAGCCATAGACGTACAGCTGCGGGTGAATCAGAGCGGTGATCCAGTACATGGGCTTATGGGCAGACTAGATGGGCCAGGTGGTCGTATCTACCGACAGTTTTCTGTTTCCATATTCTGCTTCCGTGGGATCTCTAGATGCATGTCAACATCCTGCTTCTGAGATCCTGCTCCTGGGCAGCCCTCTGGGCCTAGGCGCCTAGTGCATGACTGCTCCCCTGAGACTGATTCTGTGAAGTTTGATGTCTGGGGCAGATGGGTTTCTCGGGCATGCACCATGATGTGCTTTTCTGCGCATCAGGTGGCCTATGCAGCGACTGTGTATGGCATAGAGTGCCCAGCTCATGATTCCAAGGGACTCATTTTTTTCTCCCACAGGGTCAGGTATGAGCTGTTGAGCATACCCTCCTGCTCCCCAGACCACGGGAGCCTCCACCTGACCCTGACCAGTCTCTGGTCTCTCCAGACCCTTAAGGAGTTCCTGCCCTTCTGTGGTTACCCCCTACAGAGGGCTGAAGGAATAACCATTTCCCTCAGGGTGAGCCAACTCTGCTCTTCTGGGGTGGAAATATGAGGGAATAAATAGTGAAGATTGATTCTTAGGAGACATGGAAATTATGTATTTGCCATAGTTCTTGATCGTGCAGAATATCTTCATCATTTATCACTGTGCCTGCCCACCGTCCTTCACTGAGATAGGAGAGACAGGGTCTCTGGGCAGCTCACCCTGTGTATTTCTGTTTCTAATCCTCTTGCCACTCCCTTTCTGGTTTGGGGGGCTTTCCATTGTGCTGGCAGGGCTCTTCCGCCTTTGCCCTATGCTTTTGATGAAAAAAGAAAAGGGGGGAATGAGAGAGAATGACCCCATTTTGTGGTTCCCATTCCTTTCAAAAAAAAAAAAGAAAAACAGTAAAATAACCTTAAAAAAAAAAAAGGAAAAGAAAGTTTCTTCTATGGGAATTTTTATTCCCACCGTTTCTTTCTGTCCTCCTCCTTTTTGCCATTTATTTCTCGAGCTTGGTTATCCTTTAACTGGCAAGCTCAGCCTTCTTCCCTCAACCCTGTGGGATTGAGCTGTCTAAACTATAGTATCTGCCTTGCCTTATGGCTCTGCCAGTACTTCTTAAACATTTGTGGGTACAGATGCTTTTAGCCTGGAGGGTAGGACTTAAAAACGTCTCTACTACCTAGCTCTTCTGCTTCTTCTACCTTGGGGGAATGGCAAGAGGATCTCTTTCCTTTCTGTCCTTTACTTCTCCTGTTCTTGTATCATTCGTTACAAGGTCTCCTTTCAACACTATTAGGAAATTCCTCTGGTCTTTCCAGCCGAGCTGTTTACCAGGACTACTGTCCTTCTGTCATGTGGTTCACAGACTGGTTCCTTATTTTACCTGCTATCTTGTGCTCCTTAGGCCTACTTCTTAGTTGGCAAGTTGGTAGTTAGGTTTTAGTCTCTGTATGAGTTTATATCCTGTATGCTTTTCCTATCCTTTTGGGGTAGCTCGGCTAGTCTCTCCCCCTTTTTTCTCTCCCTCTTGTTTCTCTCCAGGCAAACAAAAATGAGGAAGGTGGGGGGCCAGCGTCAGTTACTGGCCAGCCCTTGAACTCCCCGTCATTGCATCTGCCTCGTGGGCATTGCCAGCATGGTCGGTCCCCCAAGCCGTACAATGCAGAAGATTTTGCTCTAAAGGTGCCCTAGGGCCTCTGGTATAGACCCATATGCGGTAATTAATGGTGAACGTCAAAAATGATGGTGAGTTCTTAATTTTCATTTCCTTCCCCCAAATGTAGAAGCTGTCACAATTCCCCCCTCACGGAAACCCAAAACCAGCGAAATAAAAATGCAAGCAGGCAGTCTGAAAACATCCGTAACAAAAATGGAAGCCTTTGCTAGGATTGGCTGTAGTCTCCCACTCCTGATGCTGAACAACATACTGTGCATCTTTTGAGAAGCTGCAGACCACGCACCAGTGCATCACTTACCAGTCAGCACCTTCCTGATCAGTCACAGTAAACCAGTTTAAAAAATATATATATACATCCCTGCCTGAGTGGAGCAGCAGGATGGTTCTTATCTAAACTGGCATATTTACACAGCAACATGGGTGGGCTAGCCTGTCTGCTTTTCAAATTTAGCAGGGCTGCATACTTGCCAATCAGTATATTCCCCAATTTTTTGACAGCCATGATAAACCTTTTCTATTACAAATAAAAACCACTTGCTATGCTGCTTGTTCCTGTTGTTCTGAGGTGAGGTGGCAGGCTTCCAGTCTAACCTGGGATGTTTACTCCACAGGAGGCAGGGCCTGAAGTGGTACAAGCATTCTTCAGAAGCACCACCTACTGGCAAAATAAAACAAACGTGCCTTTTTTTTTTTTTTTTGATGCTATTTTCTTTCCCTTGCCCTGGTCGGCCTCTTGTCTGACCACCATCCCTAGCCTCCGTTCCCTTCAGGCCCTCACCCTTGTAGCCATCACATGCTCATTTCAGCTCCTTCCCTGGCAACCCGCGTTCGTTCCTGAATATGGGTGGTGGGGTGGCGCGAGGTGCGGCAACCAGCACCTCAGCCCTCTGCGCCATCAAGCCGGCTAAAACTTGTTTTTTATACGTATACCTACTCTAAAAAGTAACATCAAATGTATTCTAGTTGATTTTTTTTTGTACTTGCAGGTCTTCGACTCAGAAATGATGCAGATAGTGCTAATGGTAGAAATGGTGCAAATTCAAGACTTTAAAGATCAACTGCAAATGTAGGTTTTAGACGGAAGATGAAAACCCTCAGAAAGTATAAAAAAAAGTGACATGTTTACCAAAGTCTGAGTGTATTTTTCATGTTTTGACACATAGGGACATAGAATTAAACACTGATCACACATGCACCATTCATCTGAAACCTGACGACTGTGGCAGCCGCCCGCTCGTGCAGTGACATCACTGCAGTCATGCCATAAAACCTACACTTTGATACCGCGTCAAAGTGCCATGAAACCTGTGTGTGTCCAGCAACAGACTCGCTGTAGTAGTTCGTTTCATTGCTTACGGTGTTTGTCAGTTTCTGTTTTTAGGCTTATGTGCTAAATTTGTTTTCCCGATTCACAATCCAGCCATACTTATTTGAACCTGTCATCGATGATACTCCTGGCGCCAGTGCCATTTCTAGTTCTGCTGCTTCCATTAATGTCATGGATCCATCTGCATTCTCGTCCAACCATTCTGTACTTGAATGGCAAGTTTTAATGTTGAATATTAATACACATGGCAAATGTTCATAGTCCCCCCTTTTTTAAATAAAATAAGAGTATTTTGATTCTGCTTTCTCTCTGCCACCAAGGTTCACATAGTACAGGGATAAATGAATGATTCCTCACTGGACACTGTATATTTACTTTACTGTATTAGGTTCAAATCAGTATAGCTGGACTGTGTAACTTTGAACAATAAGGCTGTCAAGGTTTTCTTCTACTTCACGATCGGACATTTTTAGATGGAGTTAGATTAACAGACCAATGTAGAAACAAGGAAGAGTATCACACACATCACAGAAGCTGATGGCTGCTCTGTGTTCGAGCTGAGAAAGAAAAACTTTGATTTTTAAACATAGGAATGTGATGGCAGAACAGGACCACCAGCCCGCCCAGTCTGCCCAGTTTGTAGATATCCATTAGGCCTTTACCATAGTCCCCCCCCCATCCCAACATCCCCTGTGTTTATCCCATGCCCTCTTGAGACCCCCCACTGTCCTCTTCCCCACCACCTCCCCGGCAGCCCATTCCAGTTGTCCACCACCCTCTCGGTGAAGACGTACTTCCTAATGCAGTCCCTAAATTCCCTCCCCTCCTCCCCTTGATTTGGAATTGATGTTCCCTTACCCTAGGTGTCTCCTTTAGCTGGAAAAGGCTCTCCACAGGCACCTTATTGATACCCTTTATGTATTTAAATGTCTCGCTCATGTCGCCCATCTCCCTGCTGTACAGATGAATGTAATCTGAATCGGGAAAACAAATTCAGCACACAAGCCTAAAAACAGAAACTGACAAACATCGTAGGTAATGAAACTAAATACTCCAGTAAGTCTGTTAGACACACCGAGGTTTCACATCACTTTGGCGCGGTATCTATGTGTAGGTTTTACATCATGACTGCAGTGATGTCATTGCACGAGCAGGCGACTGCCGTGGCCAGACGGTTTCAGATGAGTAGAGCGTGTGTGATCGTTGTTTAATTCTATGTCCCCATGTGTCAGAACGTGAAAAATACACTCAGACTTTGATAAACATGTCACTCTTTATTAAAAACTGTTGTTCTCATTACTTTCTGAGGGTGTTCATCTTCCGTCTAAAACCTACATTTGCAGTTGATCTTTAAGCAATTGCAGGATTTTTATAGCTCAAAAACTGTGCAAATGTGAGTTTGTTTAAAAAACAAATAGTCCAAAAATGAGGGCTCCTCATACATAATGCTTGCTTTTAATGTCAGCTGTCATAGAACAGCTGGCTGGTAACTGTCGGTGGAATATTGATGCAGTCTTGCTTCCATCATGATGTCAAGTTTAGTGACTGTGTCAGTGTCCCTAGTTTCAATTTATCGGCAAGCAAGTTGTCAGTCACAATAATAGATAAAGGACTACGCCGTATTTATCCCTTAAAATGGAACTCCACTAAAATTAAATATCTTGGAGTATACCTCTCCCCAAACCTAGAAGTAGTAGAAACAATAAACTATGAACCCCTAACTCAAACAATTCAACAAGACCTTAAAAAATGGTCAACCTTACACCTATCCCTCTTTCAGTGGGCAGAATAGCTGCGGATGAACCTACTTCCATGAGTTTTATACTTATTTCAAAATATCCCCTTTTTTCCTTCTGGATTTTACTTTAAATCCTGGGAAAAAATCTTCTCAGGTTTTGTGTGGGGTAACCATAAGCTCAGGATACGTTATTCAGTTTTAACGTTATCTGTGGCCCAGGGTGGTATTAATCGCCCAAATTTAGAACTATACGCAGTAGCTGCCTTTCTTAAAATACTGATATTATGGATATCAGGGAAATTCTTGGCACCATGGAAAACATTGAAATTCGAAATTAATGATATGCATGACATCCACAGACTTTTATTTTCTTCTCCTGGGAAAACTCCATTACTTAAGAATTTTACTAAGATCACAGCTAGTGTTTTAAAAATTTGGTGTAGGATGAGGGAAAAAACATATTTGAATCAGATACGTACATACTGTATGATATTTTCATGTGATGAACAATTTATCCCATCCCACTCAGACCAAACCTTTATACAATGGAGTCAGGGGGGCTTATCCCATACTTTCCAGTTTCTAGATGAAAAGGGAGTGTGCTTATTTGAAGAAATGAGAACAAACTACGAACTAAGAAGAAATTACTTCTTTAGATATTTACAAGTATGAAACTATATATTAAGACAAAGGAAGATAGAAACAAAAATACCAGCCCCCATGAATCTAAACTTAAAATTATTCATAGACACTATAAAAGGCCAATTAGGAGAAAATTTAATAGGGAACATTTATAAGGGACTCGGAGACCTAACCCAGGAATCAACATCGTCCATCCTGGAGAGATGGAACTCAGAATTAGGTCTTTCCATCTCCCCTACTCTTTGGACACAGACAACAGAGTGAGCCATTAAAATTACCTCCTCCACATTCTGGAGAGAATATGCATGGAAATGCAGAATTCGCTATTTCCGCTCACCAGCTTTGCTGGCCGAGTACCTACCAGAAGCATACGGTCGCTGCTGGAGAGTGTGTGGATGCACTTTAGCTAACCTAGGGCACATTATGTGGTTCTGTCCAATACTGATGCCATTTTGGTGCTCTCTTCAGGGGGAATTAACAAGTTGCTTGGGTGAGACAATAGAATTGACAGCAGAGATGGCTCTGCTATCTATATATCCGAGCCTGTCCCCCTCTTGGGGAAAAAACACTGATGCCAATTTTTTTACTTGCAGAAAAAAGTGTTAACTAGAAAGTGGATGAAAAAAAATAACACCAACAATACAAGAGTGGAGAGAAGTTATAATTGAAATATGCAAAATGGAAGATCTGTCAGCAAAATTACATGATAGAACACCAAGTTTTCAGAACAAATGGAGAGGATGGTCTCTATACCAAGCTCGTATAGACAAAGAATTTGCTCCTTAGGAAGGGAGAGGTGGGGGGCCTGCCTCATCTTTTCTTATCCTTTCATCCCTTGTCTGTACTGGAATAGGGAGTAAAGCATTTCAGCTTCTAGAATAATGTAAAAGCATGTAATCTGAACAAAGAATGGCTATCACTGTCAGAAACTGAAATGTGTGCACTGTGTGTGAAATGAAAACCCTTTTTTAATAAAAATCAAATAAAAAAAAATAAAGGAATAAATAGGGCAACAGTAAAAACATGTATTACATAATTACTCAGGTTATGAATAACCCTATGAAGTGTAATGGCAAAGAAAGGCCTCCTATTCAAATTCTTGTAGTAGCCATTCGTGAACAACATTCAATGTGCTGTTTACAGACTTGTGATATGTTTTTTCCCCCCCTCTGTTCTAGGTGATGGAAGCTGCTTCATAATTCAACAAGACCTGGACCACGTAATTGAGCTGACAGGGCCCGACTGTGACCCAGTATACAAGGTTATCTGTTTATTTACTATGGCAGAGAACCGTGTCATTTCTAGGATACAAACTGACGAGAAAGTATGCAACAGAAAGCTTGTATTACAGGATGCAGCAAAAAAAGCAACTTTGTTTCTTAGGAGCTGGGTGCCATCTTTATCATACAGAATTACCTTGGACAAGCCCGCTATCTTATTTTCATAAAATACAACTCCCATGTGACCAGCAAAACCATAATGTAGATCAAATGATGAGAGAATGGGTTGGCCCTACGTCCCTAGTGGCTCAGGCATCCACTTACCTTGTGGGGACCCAAGTTCATTTCTTAAGCCTGGCAATCCATTTGTGGTGGCAAGAGATGTGGTCTGACTTGAAACACACAACCTTCAGGGAGGAGAGGAGGACAGCAACATTTTTATCAGCATGGGTTTCTCTTGGTGGCCCTGGATGACAGGTGCCATGATGTGAGAGAACCCTATGGTTCTCATGTGATATGTGGACTGGGCTTGGGGCAAAACTGTGGATGCAGCCTGTCCCCTGCTCTTAAGGCCGGCACCACGATGCTTGAGCCATTAGCTTTTCTCTCTCTCTCTGGCTGGCATAGTGTGCTTCTTCCAGCCCTCTGAGGGGTTGCCTGCTGCAATGGAGGTTAACTGCAGGGGGCCTCGTGGATGGTGGGAGGCGGGGTAGTGGGAAGGGGTGGAATATGTGAAGATCATAGGAAGGTAGAGGAAGTCAAAGGGCTTTGGATGATTAAAGACAAAACCTAAGGAAGGACAGAAACAAACAAAAAGTATGAACTGCTGGATGGGAGGAAGAATTAGAATGTTTAAGTATTTTACGGAAGTGGTGGATTGTATAGGAGATATTCAAACAACATGAAGTCTTGCTGTATTATGACTTATGCAGTATAACCCCAGGTTAGAACTGCTCTGGAGGTGAAAGAGTTAACTTTCCATGCAGGGCATGGAATCTTGAGCGCGAGCTCGGTTGAACACTCTGTCTGTTGTAGCTCAAACTTAAACTGTCAGATTCTTTACTCCGCCTCACTGAACAGTCGCTCCGGAGATTTCTCCTGCTACTCGGTTCGTTTGTCGGTTTAAAAGTGTAATTCTCGGTTTATTTTACCGAAATTAAACTGCAATCGTTGATTCAGGCTCTGTCTGTGGTATTGTAAGTAATAGATAGGCTTTTGTTTATTTTCTTCTGTGTGGAACTTGTAGACGTCTATTCGGTTCGGTTTGAACCGATCAGGTTGGGTTTAAATTTACTTTCTAGTCCTTTAGAGTGCGGTTCCCGGTTCTTATCGGTTCTAAAAAAAACGGATTTCATTACGGTTTTTATCATGACCTGTGTATGGGTTGGGAACCGATAAGAGAGTCTTGCTTGGTGGATTGCCATTAACGGGCAAGTTTTGGTTAGGCTGGCACTATGTCTGAGAAACCCAAAGAAAAACCGGACCCACTGGGTTTCAGCACTGTGGCCTCTGTGGGAAGCCTTTCCTAAGGCTGACCCACACACCACTGTGTTTATTGTCTGGGGTTTGACCACCTCAATGCAGACTGCCAGATTTGTAAATTTTCCTGCTGCCACCGTGGAAAGAGAATTGGTAGGCTCAGGGAAAGGGAGGCCAAAAAGTCTGCTGACCCGGATGGCCAGCCCGGTTCGGTTCCAACCGAACCTGAGGGAGTGCCCTCTGACCAGGGCGACACTTCCTCGGGCAAACGAAGAGCCAGCTCTGAAGAGCCAGTTCCAACTAAAAGGACTAGAAAGTCAGCTAGTATGGAGCCAAAAGTTCTTTCTCCAACCGCTGAGGAAATAGCCAAAGCTATTCAAATTGTCCAGTCTCTTTCCCTGGTTCCGTCCGAACCAACACCATTAGGGAAGCGCTCGGTTTGGACGGTTCCACCGGTTCAAGATTATGATTTTGAGGATTTTATGAACCGGAGGAAGGGAGGAGGGTATGAGGAGAGTGAATGTGATTTTGAAAGTCTGGATGTGCCCATTGAACGGACATCTCTCCAGACAGACCTTCAGGGGTTTCCTCCAGGCTATCTGAGTCCCCTTCTCATTTTTGTTTTACAAGAAAGTTGCTGAGACTCTGCAACTCCTGTTGAGGAAGCTGTTGATGATCAAGAAGAGCCTGATTATGTGGAAATGATGGATATTCCAGAGTCTAGGAGACTGTCTATTCCCTTGCCAAATCTTTTAGGAAACACAGTAAAATTCTAAAACTCCTCATTCTATCCTCCTGTGGATAAAAGGATGGACAAGAGGTATGCTTTATCTGATACGGGTTTCTCTCTCAGCAGTGCAGCCATGTGGGGTAGTGCAGGCTGCAGCCTGTGGCCAGGCTAATATTCCTCTAGCCTTTCACCCTCCTGAAAAGTTCCAGGAGGATGGATGCCATGGCAAAGAAACAGTACATGGCAGCATCTTTGGGACTCAGACAGGCAAATTATAGAAGCTATGCAGCTAGGTACCAGAAATCTAGATGGGATACTGTCCTGGCCCTAGCAAAACAGGCCCCTGACCAGCTTGCCAGAAGCTGGAACAGGTGGCTGCGGATGTGTATTGAGGCATCCAAGGTGCAATTTCATGCTGCAGTAGACTCTAATGATGTTTCATCAAGAGTCATGGCTACATCTGTGTCTCTTCGCAGAATGGCCTGGCTCAGATGTACTGCCCTGTCACAGGATACTCAGTCTGAGGCTATGGATTTTCCTGTTGTGGGCAATTCTCTGTTAGGGGAGCAGACAGAGAATTATATGAAGAAAATGGATGAGTATAGACCACCTATAGGAGTGCACAGGCCAAAGAAAGGCAAGCCACTCCTCAAAGGCAGCATGTCAGGGGCAGGGGCGGGACTTTTCATAGGCCTTTTTACCAAGCACAGGTCTCCTCTTCTGCTTATGCCCAGAGGGGTTTTTTTTAGAGGAAGGGGCAGAAGGGGTTCTAGTAAGCCTGATTCTACCCCTCAACCCAAAACCCCTGCAAAACAGGCTCCCTGATGGGGTGGCCAGGGCCGATTCTCCACTACCAGTAGGGGGCAGGCTGGCTTACTTTGTCCAGGACTGGAAGTCTTTAACATCAGACAAGTGGGTCCTAAGTAGTAAGCCAGAGACTGGTTCTCAGCTTCAAAAAATTTCCGAAGATGAGAGCCAGGTCTTTTCCACCTGCAGACCCATCAGAGGCACTTGCCCTGGAAGCAGAAGTTTCTTCCCTCCTGGCTCTCAGAGCTGTGGAAAGGGTTCCACCCGTACACCAGGGCAAAGGGTTGTACTCCAGGTACTTCCTTACTCCAAAAAAGACAGGAGAATGGCGGCCCATCCTGGATCTCAGGTATCTAAACAAGCACCTTTTAAAACCAAAGTTCAAAATGGTGACTCTGGGAATTATTTTACCCTCTCTAAGGCCAGGGGACTGGCTAGCCTCCCTGGACCTCAAGGATGCCTACTTCCATGTTCTCATCAGAAGCTCCCATCGAAAGTACCTCAGATTCGAACTGTCCTCAGGCCATTACCAGTTCAGAGCAATGCCCTTCAGCCTCACCGGCCCGAGGGTGTTCACAAAATGCCTGGCAGTAGCAGTTGCTCATTTAAGAAGGCAAAAGATTGCCATCTTTCCTTATCTGGACGACTGGCTCATTGTAGGCCAGTCTCCAGAACAGGTCAAACTACACTTACATGTAACCCAGCAACTGCTTACATCCCTAGGTTTCCTTCTCAATCTTCCAAAGTCAGTTCTGGAGCCTGTCCAGCTTCTCACCTTCATGAGCGCATAACTAAACACGAAAGAAGCCAGAGCCTTCCTCCCTCTGGAAAGAGCAAGGACCTTGGTCTCTCTGGCCTCTTCTTTCACCCTGCAGGTCTCTCGACCAGCAAGGCATTTTCTACAGCTCCTGGGGCACATGGCTGCTTCTACAGCAGTAGTGCAGGGAGCAAGATTCCAGATGAGGGACATCCAGTTCCATTTGAGAGCCTTTTGGTCTCAGAGGACAGATTCTCTAACCAAATTGATCCCAGTGACTCGAACCCTGATCCAGGCCCTTCAGTGGTGGCAGGATCAGAGCAATCTGAGACAGGGGGTTCCCTTCACTCCCCAGTCTCACTCCTTGACCCTTACTACAGATGCATCCCTCTTGGGTTGGGGAGCTCACATGGGCGACCTTTCCACCCAAGGGCTGTGGTCCCCTCAGGAATCTCTGCTCCACATCAATTTGTGGGAACTCAGAGCAGTTTTTCTAGCACTCCAGATTTTTTCCACACCTGTTCAGAACAAGGTTGTTCAGATCAGAACAGACAATACCACTACAATGTGGTACATCAACAAGCAAGGGGGCACTCGGTCTACAGCCTTGTGCACCGAAGCAATGAAGTTGTGGTCTCTGGCTTATTCTCTGAACGCCTCCCTTACGGCAGTTCACCTCCCAGGCAAGGACAATGTCCTAGCGGATGCTCTCAGCAGGATTTCCCAGGGCCATCACGAATGGGTACTGGATCCCCTAGTACTGGAGGTAGTATTTGCCAGATGGGGCACCCCGCAGATAGATCTCTTTGCAGCCTCAGACAGTCACCAACTTCCCCTTTTTTGCTGCAGGCCCCCAATGTTGGGCTCAGTCCCTCTGGATGCCTTCCTACTCAGTTGGGAAGGAAGTTTCTCTATGCTTTTCCCCTTCCCCTTCTTTTCAAGGTGCTAGTCAGAATCAGATCTCAACCTGCAAGATAATCCTGATTGCTCCAGATTGGGCCAGGCAGCCCTGGTACCCTCCTCATGTCCTTAGCAGTCCACCTTCCTGTGTCTTCCCAGGAATCACAACCTGTTAACCTGTGCCCAGGGAGAGTTTGGTATCCGAACCTCAAATCTCTCAATCTCAAGGCATGGCTCTTGAAGAGTTAGAGTTTGCTGACTACACCTTTCCCAAGGTGTATTGGATATATTGAAGGCCTCTAGGAAGCCTTCCACCAGAACTACTTATAACTCAAAATGGAAAAGATTTTCCATATGGTGTGCTAGTAAGCATATTTCTCCAGAATCTGCTGGCGTCCCACGATCCTGGATTATTTGGTGCATTTGAATTCCTTGGGGCTGAAACCAGCTACTCTAAAAGTGCACTTGGCAGCTGTGTCTGTCTTCTTATCAGCAGGTAAGCCCTCTTCTTTTTCAGCTCACCCTGTGTTCTCCAAGTTTTTTAAAGGGTTGCTTCATACCAACCCTCCATTCAGGGACCCTGCCCTGCTTGGGATCTTAATATTTGCATTGCTCAGCTTATGCAACCTCTTTTGAGCCATTGTCTTCAGCAGAACTTAAGTACTTGACTTGAAAACTGTCTTTCTGGTAGCATCACCTCTGCCAGGCGCACAAGTGAGCTACAAGCATTGTCAGTGGGCCAGTTTTATCTCCTTTCATAGAGATAAGGTGGTCCTCAGGACTAACAGGAAGTTTTTGCCTAAGGTGGTTTCAGACTTCCACCTTAATCAATCCATTTCTCTTTCCTGTGTACTTCACTGACCATTCCTCCTCTGGTGAGAGGAGATTGCACAGTTTAGATGTCAAAAGAGCCCTTAGTTACTATATAGAACGTACCAAAGGTCACAGGTTTGAATCCCTCCAATTGTTCCTCACTTATGGTGAGGTTGGTAAAGGGAAACCTGCCACTAAAAGATCCATTGCCAGGTGGATTGTCTCTTGTATCCAATTTTGCTATGAAAACTGGGTAAGTTCCTCCCTCAGGCCTGAGGGCTCACTCTACCAGAGGTACAGCTGCGTCTCTGGCTGCTGCCAGGGACATCCCTATCCTAGAGATATGTCAACCGGCTACCTGGAAAACATTTCACACTTTTACTAAGCATTACTCCCTGGATATCCAGGCTAGGAGTGATGCTCGATTTGGCACAGCTGTGCTTCAGAGCCTATTTCCCCAAGTAGGTTCTGTCCCTTCTCCATGGAGGTACTGCTGTGTAATCTGCATATGTCATAATATAGCAAGACTTCATGTTGTTTGAAGAAAAAATTACTCACCTTAGTAATGTTGTTTCTTCTAATGGAGTCTTGCTATATTATGACTCCCCCCCCCCCCCAGCCTGCCCTTCTCAGAACCTCTTATTTTTGGGATGTGGGTGGGCAGTGCAATGTTGGCACTTCATAGATGCCCACTTTATTTTCACCCTTTCTTAGGGTGCTTAGGTGTTATGCTTATTTTTCTTTCTTGAATCCTCTGACTTGAGTCTTTGTTTTGGGATCAAGAACAAAAATGTGTTTTTGTAGTTAGTAGCCAGTGGGCTAGTGTAGGTTTATGGCTTCCACACAGAACCTTAGTGAGTTTTTGCTCGTAAAGATCTAACAGTTTAAGTTTGAGCTACAACAGACAGAGTGTTCAACCGAGCTCGCGCTCAAGATTCCATGCCCTGCATGGAAAGTTAACTCTTTCACCTCCGGAGCAGTTCTAACCTGGGGTTATACTGCATATGTCATAATATAGCAAGACTGCATTAGAAGAAACAACATTACTAAGGTGAGTAATTTTTTCTTTGTGCGATGTCCAAGGGTAATGGTGTTTTTATCAACAGGATATAAAACTTAAGGATTTTGTGTTGTATTTCAGGTGGCTGTGTGGGAGAAGATTGTGTACACCTGCTGCAGAGATGGCATTGTCAGGAAATACATGCTGTCAGAATTGTGAGGAGGACTGCTGTAAATACCAAGAGTGAATAAGCGAGGCCACTGGCGAATGAGAGCAGTCTTCAGAATATGTGCTGGTGTTCTGCCAGAATTGGGTTTGATGACTCGAGGGAGTTTGAAGATATAGTGGTATCTTGACAACAGTGCAGTTATAGTGCAAACCAGATGGCTTCCCATTACACCCTGTGTCACACAATCCTGAATTTTATGGGATTAAATAAAATACTGTTTATTGCTGCCTGGGGGCAGCATTGTTACAGAGAAAATGCTGGACTCTAAAAATGTAGTATGGCAGACTAATAATGCAAGGCAATTCATTTTGTTCTGGTAAACATGTGAGGTTATAAAGTCTAGTTGGGAAACCAAAACACTATCTGGTTATTCTAAAACAAGAAAAAAACAGGAATTGTTACTCAGCACAGACTAAGTATGAAATAAAAGTCATTATTTTTAAAATGATGCTGTGTTGCGTTTTTGTTTATCAGTGTCCTTTAGTAGTAGGCTCAAACTAAGACGGTTTGCTGACCAGCATTCTGTTGTTGTTATTACACGTCTCTCTTTCTCCATATTTTCATGGCCGCCTAATCATCCTTCATGGGGGGGAGGAAGACAGGTGAGTAGCCCCATACTCCGATGTCTGTGTCATTCTAAAGGTGGCTGGCAGGCAGTGCCCGAGTTACCTTACACTGCACGGAAGACATGTGAAGAGAGATTGCGAGCTTAATATGTATAGCCTCGAGGAAAGGAGGAGAGGGGGGACATGAAGTACCTCAAGGGAATCAACAAAGTCCAAGAGGGTAGCATCTTTCAAAAAAAGAGGTGTGCAAGAACAAGGGGGCACAATTTGAAGATGGGGGGTGGCTCAGAGGTAATGTAAGGAAGTATTTTTTCACAGAGAGGGTTGTGGATGCCTGGAACGGCCTTCCGGAGGAGGTTGTGGAGTCAAAAACAGTTGTTGAATTCAAGCATGCATGGGACAGCCATAAGGCAATTCTAAGGGGTGGGGGTAGAAAGAAGTAGGCTGTTGGTTAACTAGGATCTGCAGCTTATCCATTAGGTAGGGAAATGGGCAGACTGGGTGGGCTAAGCGGTCCTCATCTGCTGTCAAATTCTATGTTTCTATTACACCCCACCTCTGTAGCATGCATTGTCCCAGTGGACATGAACTACAGTTCATGGGCGACCCTGGATCTCTAAGCAGGAACACAGAGCACCATATCACTCAACTGAAGTTGCTCAGTCACTGTGTGTTACTTCAAATGTGTTGGTATCAGCCACTAAATTACCAATGTTTTGGCAGTTCTGGAGGCCACACCTCTGCAAGGATGTTGACAGGGTGGAGGCGGTCCAGAAGAGGGCTACTAATATGGTGCAGGGTTTGCACAGGAAGGTACATGAGGAGAGACTGCAGGAACTGGGCATGTACTCCCTGGAAGAGAGGAGAGTGGGAGGGAACATGATTGAACATACGAAAAAAACGCCAACATAAACAGGCCTCATGGTCTTTCGAGTCTGCCCAATTGTGCAGCTAGCCCCTCAACTTGCAGGTGCCTCACCATCCCCACCCCTCTGCATCATTCCCACCCCTCTTTCACTCTGTCCTATCTCCTTTTAAAACCACCCACCATTCTACAGGATTCCTCCTCCTCGGGCAGTCTTCCACTTGTCTACCACCTGTTCTGTGAAAAAATGTCTCCTGATTTCCCTCCTGAATCTACCCCCCCACACACACAAATTTCAGCTGGTGCCCTCTTGTATCCCTCCCTCTTTTAATCTAGAAAATCCCTTCTGTATTATTCTTATTTATCCCCCTTAAGTATTTAAGGGTTTCAATCATATCCCCCCATCTCTTCTCTCCTCCGTGGAGTACACGTTCAGCTCGCCCAGCCTATGCCCATAGGACTTTCCCTCCAATCCCTAGATCTTCTTTGTCACTCTCGCTGCATCCCTTCAACAATCTGACATCCTTCAGGAGCGGGTGCCAGTACTGCCGCAGATATTCCAGGTGTAGCCTGACCAGCAACCTGTACAGGGTAAGATCAACTCCCTATTTCTGAAGGAGATTACCCTCGCTATACACCCCAGCATCTTGTTAGCTATTGCTGCTGCCTTCCTGCACTGAGCTGAGTTATTCATACTTCCAGTTATAAGCAACTCCTAGATCCCTTTCCTTCTCGGTGCTTTCCAACTGTACCCTCCCAGCTGATAACATCTCCCCTGGTTCCTAGTCCCGAAGTGCAATACTTTGCACTTCTTGGCGTTGAACCCCAACTGCCATGTTTCTGTCCACTCCTGTAGTTTGGTCATGTCTTTCTGCAGCCCCTCCAACCCTCGATGTCCTCTACCACAGCTCCCATCTTCGTATCGTCTGCGAATGGACTGATCACTCCGTATCCTGAGTGAGATATCAGCAATGAATATCCCAAACAGCACCGATCCCTGTGGTACCCCACTCGTCACTGCCCTCGGGGACGAGAATCCCCCCTCACTACCACCCTTTGCTGCCTTCCATTTAGCCAGTTGTTGATCCATTTGACCATCCTTGTTTCCACCCCTGTATACTCCAGCCTTCCATGTGGCATGGAATCAAAGGCCTTACGGAAGTTTAAATACAGGACAACCACCGCATGGCCCTTGTCCAGTTCCTTGGTCACCCAGTTGTTGTACTCAGGTTTGTCAGGCAGGATCTGTCTGAGACAGACCTGTGCTGTTGACCATCCTGGAGTCCATTATCCTCCAAAAAGATCACCAGCCTTTCTTTTAGGATTGTCTCCATGAGCTTACCCACAGTTGACGTGAGGCTCACTGGTCTGTAGATGCCTGGTTCATCCTTAGGGCCACTTTTGTGAATGGACACCACATGGGTCATCCTCCAGTCGTGTAGTTGAAGTCTGTGTCCAGGGAGGTACTGAACAGGTCAGACAGTGTTCCTGCCAGGATCTCTGCAAGTTCCTTAAGTACCTTAGGGGTGAATGCTGTCTGGTCCCAGTGCCTTGTCCGCCCTCAGTGCCCTCAATTCTTCTTGGATCCTGTCCTCTGTAATCCCTATATCAGTCACCCCCACAGCCCACTCCACTACTCCCTTGTGGTATCTGCCCCCTTTCTCCTCCATGAATGCAGAACAGAAGTATTAATTTAGTACCTCTGCCTGATCCACCCTCCTTCTCCACCCACCTCAGCCTTCATAATCCTCACAATTTGATCTTTGTTCTTCCTTCTCTCGCTTACGTATCTGAAGAATTTTTTTTCTCCATCCTTAATACCCTGTGCCAGTCTCAGCTTTCTTGAAGCCTTGGCTGCTCTGACTAGCCTGGTAACCTCCCTGGACTTCTTCGTATACTCATCCTTGTCATCTTCCCCTCTCGATTTCTTGAGTCTCCCAAATGCGTTTCTCTTGGCCCACACCCCCTCCATGACCTCTTGAGTCAACCAACTGGGCTTCTTTGCCCTTCCCTTCTTACTCCGTGTCCTTGTATACATCCCAGTATCCTCCGCCAGCCCTTTTTTTGATAATGTCCCATTTTTGACTAGTATCCATGCTTGGTTGAATTCCTGCCAGATGCCTTCCCAAAATTTCCCCCTTCCTTTTAAAGTCTGCCCCCTTAAATTCATTCACTCTGGTTCCCATACCCGCCGTTTCTCTACCCATATTGAGCGTGGTCACTCGCAGCCAGAGGGTCGTCTTCCCCCAGATTCCTTACAGCCTCCCCCATTTGATAGTACCATGTCCAGAGTGTTTTCCAATCTAGTTGGCTTGTGGACCAACTGCACCAGGAAGCTGTCCTGAAATGCTTCTAATATGACCTGCTCTATTGCACTCGTGGTGGCTGGGGTGTTCCACTCCACCCCAGGTATGTAGAAGTCCCCATCATCACTGTGTTCCCCTTCCTACAGACCCTTCTAATTTGCTCAGCTAACTCTTTGTCTAGGTCATCCCCTTGAGCTGGTGGTCTATATACTACCCCTTCCTCAGTGTCCTACTTTTTGGGCCTTGAAACTGCATCCATAGGGCCTCTGTCCTACTACCTTCCCCATCCTACCTTATACACCTTATCCCCTCCCATACAGAGATTGCTATGCCCCCCTTCCCCCTTATCCCTATCCTTACTGAATATCCTATACCCTGGGATCACCATATCCCAGTCCTGGTACTGGATGGCCCACATTTGCATGATGGCCGCAAAGTCCACCCTCCGTACTTCCAAAAGGGTCTGCAACTCAGCTGACTTTGTTACCTAGGCTTCTTGTGTTCAGTGAGACCACCCTCCTCCCTGTTTCCTTCCCTACCCCTCTTTGCTCTTCTACCCTCCCTTCCCCTCCTAATCCCCCAGTGCCACTACCCCAATTCCTTCTCCTTTAGCTTAGGAGGTAAGCTTGTTTGGCGCCCCTTCATGGGATCTCTGCCTACTAGCTGTCCACTCACCCCCCGCACCTAGTTTAAATCCACCTTTCGTGCTATGTACCTCCCTGTCTTCTGCTTTAATACCCCCCTTCCTTCCCACTCAAGTGTAGCCTGTCTCCTGTGTATAGATCATTATTGTCCCAGGTTCTGCCCCAGCAACCCACCAACCCTTACCTCATGGATTGACACCATTCCCCAGCCACGTTTTGAACTCCCCAATCCTTCCTTTCCTTGCCATACTTGCGCAGGGCACTGGGAGCACCTCTGAGATGCCACTATTACCCAGCTCCTCACACATCCTTCCTAGTTCCTCGAACCTCTCCCTTATTACTTCCACTGTCTCCCCGCCAGGTCATTTGTACCCACATGCACCACGAGATGTGTTTTTTTTTCCTACCCCTCTTTATGCACTTAAGAATTGACTGCTCTGCCCTGCTCTGCCTGCCGTTAACCCAGGTATGGACTCCACCTATATGCAACTATGCCTTTTCCCCCTTACTGCCCATCTGATCCCTTTCATTTATTTTATTCATTTTTTTTTTATTTACTGAAATGTTTCACTGGGAAAGGCACACTGAACAACAGGTTGCTTGTCTCCCGGTGCGACCTGGGGGAGGAAATGGGAGAATACATATAGTGAAAATATAAACCGTCATGACACTGGAATAAACAACTCAAGAACACAACAAGGTAGAGTACAACATACAGTATACAATACAAGTACAGCAATGCAGGAATACAGTATGTAATGCAAAAATACAGTAATACACAGTTCATCGATGGAAGAAAGGCAGGATACAGACTGCAACAGGTGCAAACAGTAAAAAGTGCTAATAATTGCACGTAAGTGCGATTGGGTAGAGAAAGTCACAGTCCTGGCTAAGGACAGAGTATAAGAGAGGTTGGGCCTTAAGAATGGGTAAAACAGGTGCCGTTGGAGGAGAGGAGAGTTATGAATGGCAGTGGAGCGGAGTGAGAGGATGAGAGTGCCGTATTTATGGAGGAGGGCATTCGGATTTAGGGAAACTGTGATAAAAGTTGACTGGACTGCAAGAGTAGAGTAGTAGGGTAACACAGAGAGTCGTGAGTTAGTGGATCTTAAGGAGCAAGTGGGATGGGGTGGGGTGGAGAGAGAGGATAGATAAGAGGTAGGGAGGCGTAGCCAGTATTAAGAGATGAATTTGGCACAGTGGGAGGCACCTGTTAGCAAGGCATTCCTCCCTTCCCTCCCTCTCCTGCCCCCTCCTGGAGATCCTTCACCCCCCCCAAGTGTCGCCAGCACTGCAAACTTACCTGCCCCTCTGCAATATTGTCATTGGCTTCTTCCTCCTGACCTGCACCTCCCCTTCAGTGCCAGGCCTCCTGTTTGTTGTGCCCCTGCACCCCCTCCCCAGATCCGATGTTCTTCCCATTCAGTGTCCTCATGTTACTCTCCATCCCCTCCCTCAATCCAGTGTTCCTCCCCCATGGTGTCCTCATGTTACTCCCTGAGGGAGGCCTTTCTGCCCCAGCTTCTCCCCATCCTCTCTGACTCTCTTCCAATTCATACTTCCTCCTCGAGTCTTTTCAGCCTGTGACTG
This sequence comes from Neoceratodus forsteri, assembly GCA_016271365.2. Lineage (NCBI taxonomy): Eukaryota > Metazoa > Chordata > Ceratodontiformes > Ceratodontidae > Neoceratodus > Neoceratodus forsteri. The sequence continues at coordinate 165,393,406 of CM057458.1, read as the reverse complement.
ATTGGATACCTCCCCAGCCTCCACAATATGTTCATCCAAACTGCCGCCCTACATCCATTATAGCTTACTATCCTACCCATGATACCAGTACTAATTACAGAATACAGTTCTGTCTATAAGTTTCTAACCAGTCCAGTTCCTACTTAAAAATACACTACCAGCTCCACTTGCCGAGATGCATAAAACACTACTACGGTAACTGTGATACCGTACCATCCATAAGTTTCCCACCAAAATACAGCTTGAGATGCTACACCTACAATCCCAATGCAGCAGGACCCCAATAAGTGTGGATAAGCTGGGGTCAGAAGGAATGAGGGAGGGTGGATTTTGGGCCCACTGCAACTCCTGTGAGAGTCAATCAGCCTCTTACACAACTGTGCACTTCAGCCCCTTTCCTTAGGCAGGAGCACACACATCCCTGTTGTTCATGCTTCTTCAGCCTCCAGCTCCAAATTGAAGCATTGTAGTCAAAATGGCTCTTGGCTAATTTCTTCCCTCTCCCCCAAGTCTACATCTGTTTGCAGTTTCCTGTCTTTCAACTGGCACAGAATTGAACTACAAATACAGCTCTAGTCCACAACAGCACTGTTTAAACACCCAAATACATATCCCTTACCCAGTATAAGCTCTTTGAACAAAAGCAAACTTAAGAAAAAATACTTCCCTTTAGTTCGGCCTCCCACAAACACCAGGAACACCACTGCAGTATGCTTCTTCAGCCTCCAGCTCCAAACACTGAGACCTAGAAGTCCCTCTGCGGGGGAGGGGGGGCATTACATGGAGGCATGCTATAAAACTTGGGGATGTAAGGAAATACTTTTTCCGCATAAGGGGTGGTAGACACCTGGAACAGCCTAGTAGAAGAGGTGGTGGGGAGAAGACAGTGGAGAGCTCCAAGCATATGTGGGATAGGCACGTGGGTATTATAAACAGAGGTAAGGCATGAAGGAGGAATGCCTGTGACCAAGTGGGGTCCAAGGTTGTAGTGTTAGGGAAAATAGGGCAGACTGGGTGAGCCTACCAGTCCTTTTCTGCCCACATTTTCTGTGTTTCAGTAATGGCACCAGTTCCAGTCTCTTGATCAGCCTCCTGGTTCTCGGCAGTAAACGGTGCTTCCTGGTGTGGCATCAGTGGCAGCCCCTGTAGACATGACCAAAATCAGGACCACATTTAACCAACTTCTTACGAAATGGGAGACACAAGCAGAAACACAATGCTATGCGGAGGACATTGTGACCCTTTCTTAGTGGTTCACCCACACAGAGCTCCAGGCTGCCCCGGGCAAGAGGTCTGTACTGATTGCATAGCAGCCCACCTCGGGGATCAAGACCACACAATCTGCCAGCTCTGTGAGAAAACTGATGACCTGGAAAACTGCGTCGGGGGGAAGAACTTGCTGATTGTGGGCTTCCCTGAGGGCACTGAAGGCAGAGACACTAACACTTTCTTACAGAATGTCCTACCTGTTCTCAAGAAGCAGTGGCCCGTGCCAGTCAAGATACAGTGGTCTTACATTCTTTGGCCTCCCAAAAAGCCTGGTCAAAACATGCTGCTCAACCTGGTGAAGTTTCTGTGTTTTCCTGTTAAAAGAATGAATCATGCAGCTAGCGAAAGAAAGGGGGTCCCTGTCATGGCAGGGACACTTAATTCAAATACAGTATTCCAAGACTTTTCTTTTTTTTTTTTTATTTTCTCTTTATCCTCCTCCTTCTTGCAGCCCCCTCCTCTTCGGGAGACACCTATGGCCTTGTCAGCCTTCGCTCACCTACCTGGGGCCGGTGCAGTCCATGCCTCATGGAGCCGTGGCTGTACCCCCCCAGGCGGGTACGGGGTGGGACCCCCATCCACCCCGACGTTCCGCTAATCTTCGTCGGCATGCTGTCCCCAGGCAGGTAGGGGCATTGAAGGTCGGGGCCCTGGTGCTCCATCTACCAGGAGGCTGCAGGGGTTTTTCCTGGTGTTCCTCGACATGCCAGGTCCAAGGACGTCAAGGCGCCAAAGCGCCGACGTCTGGCACGTCGCTCCCCCTCTGTTGGAGCATCGGGCTTGCTGTACCTCAGGTCTCCACCGGGTCAGACAAGCACCGAGCTCAGGTACCCCCTCCCCCCAGAGAGGAGGAGGAGCAGTCCTTGGGACGCTCAAGTCCTCCCCTCCCGGCCGGCCCTCCAGCTCCCGGGATCATTCCCGAACCCGGGTCGCTGGCATCGCAAGCGGAAATCCAACCACTGCGCCGGTGGGCCGGCACTATTCCAAGACTTTTCACGGGCTTTAACTTTTGAAAAGAAGGGCCTACTCGGCAGCACAGAAGGCACTCCAGAAAATCGGGATCCCATACAGCCTGAAGTATCCCGTAACTTTCAGAATACCAGAAACTGTGTTTTCCATTCCATCCACGCACCAACAGATGCTGAGGGCTTCATTATCTGATCCTGGCCTGGCACAGAGATGTCCTCACAGTGAGCAGCACATCCTATGGACACTATCCCAGCGCCAGATAGACGCAGCCTCCAGGCATCCACGAACAGCCAAGCAACCGACCTGCTACTGCCACGGCAGGGGAGAAAAGGCCAAGCCAGCAAATGGGACACTCCCCAATCTCCAAGGCTTTGAAGTAGGAGCTGGAGCAATGAGAGAACCCTCTTTGAACAGTTCTGCAGAGACGTTCCAGCAAATCAGTATGCCCTGTTAAGAAACCTCGGGGATAGGCCACAAGTTTCTGATCCCCAACTGCAGCAGTCTCCACAGAAGCAGCCCCAATCTGTCCATCAACAGGACCCTCCAATGCCATTTACCAAGCAACAGAAAATATGCCCACACTTTCTGTGTTTCCTAGCAATAGGAAAAAGAGAGCAAAAGCCAGAGATTAAGTAGGATCTGCAGTATTACAGTAGATAGGGAAAATGGGCAGACTAAGTGGGCAAAGCAGTCCTTACCTGCTATCAGTTTCTATGTTTCTTAACACCGGCCTCTCCCAAAGAACATCCACTGCCTGCTACCATCCAGCCCTAATCCTGAAGCTGCTCACCTCAGGTTGTATGCTGTGGCTCCTCCACTCGTGGACGTTCTGAAGTATGGTGCAGCTCACTGCAGACACAAAGTAGGATGAACTGCTCAGGTTCTGCCTATTAAGGGCATTTTTCACAGATTGGAGGACTTACCCCATCCCCCCACCGGAACATTGCTTGATGAATTGAAACCAGGATCCAGTTAAAACTGTTGGACCTCAACACAGCCCTCTTAAAAGGGGCACTGCTACAAGACTTATATCCTTTGCATGTACATGCTCTGACATACTTTTCCTTTTTTTCAATGGTGGTGTTCAGGGGAATGCATCCCTCCTTTTTCTTTCTTTTTCAAAGGTTTTTCAAACAACAGCAAGTCTTTCTGTATTCTGACAATATGCAATTAGCCCCAACACTGGAACTGCTCCAGAGAGGGAAGGGTTAACTCTGTGCAAGAGCATAGAACGTTGAGCTCGAGCTCAGTTTTCAACTCTCTGTCTCTAGTACATAATCAGTGTAACCGTCAGATTCTTTACTCCGCCTAACTGTGAAGTTGCTCCAGAGATCTCTCCTTTGCTTCGGTTTGGTAAAAGTAAAAATCGGTCGTTTTTTCTCAGCCGTTTCATTTATTTTTGGTATCAAGTCTCTGTCTACGGTACAGGTAGTGTAAGTAGGTAGACAGTGAATTGTTGATTTAGAAATTGTTTTTCTTTGGTTTCCTATTGGTCGGTCCGGTTGGGAACCGAAACAAATCTGTTCTTTTTTTTCAAATTCCTTCATTTAATTGTGGTGTGCGGTTCTTATCGATTTCAAAAAACCTGTTTTTCATTTTTTTCCGCAACCCATGACACAGTTGGTAACCGATAAATTTGTTTTACCTGGCTTGAATGCTGAGAAGAGTAACTTGAAAAAAGCTTTGTCTGAGAAACTCAAGAAGAAAAACGGTCCTACTGGGTTTCAGCATTGTACGGAGTGTGGGGAGGCTTTTGTAAAGCTGATCTCCCACCTCATATGTGTTTGTTGTCCGGGGTTTGACCACCTCAAAACAGACTGCCAGATTTGCAAGAATTTTCCCAAAGCCACTTTGGATAAAAGGTTAAACAGGCTGAAGGAAAAAGAGGCAGAATAATCCGCTGATCCAGATGGCCAGCCTGGTTGGTTCTGACCGAACCTGTGGAGGTGTCTGCTGACATGGGCGATACCTCCTCGGGCAAAAGGAGAGCCAATTCTGAGGGATTGGTTCCGTCTAAGAAAAAGAGAAAATCATCCGGTTTGGATCCAACCCCGCAGATCCCTACCGCTGAGGAGATTGCAAAAGCGATAAGCATTGTACAGTTGCTTCACCCAGCTCCATCCGAACCGACGCCTTCAGGCAGGCGGTCGGTTCAGATAGTTCCAGCCACAATGGATTATGATCTGTAGGCTTTTTATGATGTTGAGTGTGAGGGAGATAAAGATTCCCCGATGATTTCGGAGGCCCAGATGAGCCTGTAAAGTTTGACATCTCCCCAGACAGGCCTTCCAATGTCTCACCTCCCAGACTTTGAGTCCCATTCCCACTTTTTGTTTTACAAAAAAGTGACTGAAGCTCTCCAGCTTCCAGTTGTGGAAGCTGCTGAAGAGGAGGAAGAACCTGACTATGTGGAAATGATGGACGTCCCAGAGTCCAAGAGGCTGTCTATACCACTACATAAGTCCTTAGGGAATCAGACCCAAAAAATCTTGCAAATGCCCACTTCTGTATCTCCTGTGGATAAAAAAATGAACAGGCGATATATGCTATCAGGTTCTGGTATGGATTTCTTGTACAATCATTGCAGCCATGTTGGGGTAGTGCAGGCTGCAGCCTGTGACAAGGCTGTTATTCCCTTGGCTTCACACACCCCCAGATAATTCCTGGAAGGTGGATGCCATGGCCAGAAAACAATATTTGGCATCCTCCTTGGGACTCGGATGGGCTACCTATATGGCTTATAGAGCCAGGTACTAGAAGTCCAGGTGGGATATGGTTCTGGAACTGGCTAAGAATACTTTCCCCCAGCTAGCCAAGGAGCTGGAAGAGGTGGCTACTTGATGGTATTGAGGCATCCAAGGTGCAGTTTCATGCTGCTGTGGACTCTGATGATGTGGCATCTAGAGTCATGGCTACATCTGTCTCCTTAAGGAGATTCACTTGGCTTAGGTGTACTAGTCTTTCACAGGATACCCAGGCTAAGGCCATGGATTTTCCTGTCACTGGTAATTCTCTGTTCAGGGAGGAGACTGAGTCTTACATGAAGAAGATGGATGAGTACAGGACCACCTACAGAAGTGCAGTGGCCAAGGAAAGGCAAGCCGCCACTCGGAAGCAGCAGTCTAGGGCTGGCAGGGGTAAGCCTTTTTACCAAGCTCAGGCTTCTTCTTCCTTCTAGCAAAGGGGGTTCTATAGAGAGAGAGGTAGAAGTGGGATGAGCAGAGCTGCATCCTCTTCTCATTCTAAGGCTCCTGCCAAACAGACACCCTGATGTGTCAGACCGGGTCATCTCCTCAATTCCAGTAGGGGCAGACTGGCTTACTACTACCAGGCCTGGAAGTCTATTACTTCAGACAAATGGATCCTGGAAGTAGTAAGCCAGGGACTCACTCTCAGCTTCCACAGATTCCACAGATTGAGAGCCAGGTCTTTTCTACCTGCAACACCCTGGAAACAATTGCTCTAGAGGCAGAAGTTTCTTCCCTACTACTCTTAAAAGCAGTGGAGAAGGTTCCTCCACATCACGGGGGAAAGGACTGTATTCAAGATACTTCCTTACTCCAAAAAAGACAGGGGAGTGGCGACCCATCCTAGACCTGAGATATCTGAACAAACGCATCACAAAGCTAAAATTCAAAATGGTGACTCTGGAAATAGTTCTTCCCTCTGTGAGGCCAGGAGACTGGCGAGCTTCCCTGGACCTCAAGGATGCCTATTTTAAAATTCCTATCAGGTGCTCCCTCAGAAAGTACCTCAGGTTCGAGTTGCCCTCAGGCCATTACCAGTTCAGAGCCATGCCTTCCGGCCTGATATCTGCCCCAAGGATGTTCACAAAATGTCTAGCAGTAGTGGTAGCCTTCCTCAGAAAGCAAGGCATCTCAGTCTTTCCATATCTAGATGACTGGCTTATTGTAGGCCAGTCTTCAGACCAAGTCAAGTCAGCTCTAGTGTCACCCAGAATCTTCTAAGTTCTCTGGGATTTTTTCTCAATGTATCCCAAGTCATTTCTCGAACCAGTACAGCTCTTTACCTTTATAGGGGTAGAGCTGGATACTGTTCAGGCAAGGGCCTTCCTCCCATGCTTAAGGATTAAGGCCCTTACAGATCTTGCTTCTTCTTTCCGACCTCTGGTCTCTCGCCCAGCCAGACATTTTCTTCAGCTCCCAGGCCACATGGCAGCTTCCACTGCAGTGGTTCAGGGAGCCAGGTTCCAGATGAGGGACATTCAGTTCAATTTAAGGTCTTTTTGGTCTCAGAAAAAGGATTCTGTCACCAAACTGATTCCAGCCCTCCAGTGGTGGTTGGATCAGGACAATCTCAGACAGGGTGTACCATTTCTCAGTCAGCACCCTCAGTGGTCCAGACCACAGATGCATCTCTCTCTCTGGGTAGGGCCCACCTAGGGACTCTCACTGCACAGGGTACTTGGTCACAGCAGAGTCTTTTCATATCAATCTTCTGGGGCTCAGAGCTGTGTATCTAGCCTCCAGGCATTCTCAGCATCAGTCAAAGGGAAAGTGGTGCAGATCAGGACAGACAACACCACTGCAATGTGGTACATAAACAAGCATGAGGGCACTCAGTTCACAGCCTTGTGCATGGAAGCTATGAAGATATGGTCACTAGCCTATTCTTTCCAAGCTTCTAACAGCAGTTCACCTTCCAGGGAAGGACAGTGTGCTGGTAGATGCTCTAAGCAGAACATCTCAGGATCACCATGAGTGGTCCCTGAATTCTCATGTCCTCCAGGAAATCTTCAGGAGATGGGGCACTCCACAAATGGATCTCTTTGCGGCCCCATACAGTCATCAACTTCCTCTATTCTGCTGCAGACCTCCAGTCCTGGGGACCGTTCCTCTAGATGCTCTCCTGTTAGACTGGACAAGTAGGTTTCTTTATGCTTTCCCTCCTTTTCCACTGATATTCAGAGTGCTGATCAAGATCAGGTTTCAACCCTGTACAGTGATCCTAGTGGCTCCAGATTGGGCCAGACACCCATGGTATCCTCTGCTGCTGTCCCTGGAAGTCTCAATTCCCCTGTTTCTGCCCAGGAGGCATGACCTTCTGACCTCCACTCAGGCAAGGATTTGGTATCCCAATCTTCAGTCTCTCAGGCGCAAGGCTTGGCTCTTGAGGAGTTAGAATATGCAGGTCTGCATCTTTCACAAGGGGTAATGGATATCCTAAAGGTTTCCAGAAAACCTTCTACTAGAAAAACTACAATTCTAAATGGAAAAATTTCAGTATTTGGTGTTTCAGGAGACATACCACCAGGCTCTGTGAGTATTGCTAACCCTGGATTATCTGGTTCATCATAATAGCTTAGGCTTCAGGCCTGCTACCCTTAAAGTGCATTTGACAGCTGTTTCTGCTTTCTTTTCTGCAGGAAGGATCATCTTACTTCAAGAGGGCTCTTGCAGTAGGTAATTACATATAGGACTGATGTCAGCAGGCGGCAGGACCCCACGGAAGAATTTCTAGCTAGCAGTCCGCTGAGGACCGCCCCGATCAGGTGACCGGCGTCCGAGCGCGCGTCGGTATAAAGGCGGTCCGGATACCGCCTTCCAGTTCTTTCCTGCCATCAGTTGTCGGCCTCGCGATGAAAGTTGTACTCAGCCCTGTTCTTTCTTGGGTTTTTACCGAAAATTATTAGTACTTTATTACTGTATCGTCAGGTGAACGTCGGTTTATGTCGTCCCCTTCCAAAAATAAGTGCGACTCATGCAGCGCCCAACTGCCTCACAAGGACAGTCACTCTCTCTGCCTTTTTTGCCTAGGCCCCGACCACGCGGTCGACAAGTGCCCGCATAGCCTGCATTTCAACGCGGCTACCTGCAGACACCAGCAGTCCTTGGAAGCCCATCTGCTTAAAAAGAAGATATCTGCGATGGAGAAGGAGTTGAAGAAGCTTAGGCAGGCGTCGACCTCTCCAAAAGGACACAAGAAGTGGGACAAAGAAAGGCACAGGGAGAAGGCCTCCTCATCCGTGACTCCAGCCAGAATCGCGGTTCAGGTAACGTCCCCTCTGGGGATCGCCCGACGGCAGCCTCAAGGTTTTGGAGGCGTCTGCCCGCCGTCAAGCTCGCACTCAGGTTCTGTGGGCGCCTCTGGGCTAAATGAGGCCTCTGCCCCAGTACTGCATGAGCACCTCCATAAGCGGACGTCTGCTCCGGCGCCCGCTGGAGAAGACTGCTAAGATGCCCGACCCTTCGGGCGCGGAAGTCGCGTTCCCCCTCGGACGGGCCACTTCCCACCCTTAGCCCGCCTCCAGGGGACCCCTAAGCGGACGCCCGGCTCCTCTGGCGTCCGCCGGAGATTCAACCCCTAAGTCGCCACGCGGCTCCTCCGACAGCGCCGGGTGTTGGAGCCCAACGGATCCTCCATCATCTGTCGTCCCAGGTTCCCCGCAGCCTTCGCTGCTGTCCGGGGAGCCCGAGTTGCCCCAGCCTGACCCCAGGAATTTTTCCCCTCCGTCCCCGGGCGATGCATGGGATGCTTTTCCACCGTCAGACCTTCCTCCTACAGAACCAGATCTGACGCCGGGTTCCCGGACGCTGGCCCCACCGACACCGGTGGGGGATATCCCTCCTACGTCGGGCCCGACCCCCACGGGCCTATCACTGTTGATCTGCCCGTGGGGCTCCCTACTGGGCCGTCTGCTCCGGCAGCTCCTCCGGTACCTGGGTATCTGCCGTCCTATCCAACGCTGGCATACCTGGGTCCGCAGTATCCAGTGCCGCAGTACCCGACGCCGGCTCCACCAACCCCGCGGTACCCGATGCCGCAATACCGGCACGGTATTCCTGCAGCGGGTTATGGATACTCGCCATACCGGATATAATCCGTATAATTATTCCCTCCTCCTCCACCGCCCCCAGGCTGCGGTGGATCTTCCAAGACACTGGCTTCCTGGTGGGCTGAGGCCAGACTCAGCTCACCAAGAGATCAGAGGCTAGCTTTTGGCGGCAGTGTCACTCCGGCCCCCTCGCCCGGAGCGGCACACTCCTGTCTGCCTCCGGTTCCAGGCTCTTCCATCTGGATCCAGAGGGCAGCTGCGTGTCGAGGATTCCCCTAAGGAATCCGTTCCTCCCCTAGGCGAGTCAGAGTCTTACTCTGCTTCTAATTCTTCTTCTTCTTCACTCTTAGATTCCTCAGATTCCTCCAATGGATGCTCCGTGAGAGAGGACGAGCCTCGCTCTCTGTCCAAGCCCCAGCCGAGGACTCCTCCAAAGTCTCCTCCAGAGGATCCTTCCTTCACAGAGTTGCTCAGGAAGATCCAGGAAGTACATCAGTGGCATTCTTTGGAACCAGATCCTCAGTGGGTTAAACTCGCTGAACATCTGGACCTGCCCCTTACGGCCCCTACTCTAGTGCCACCCTGGATCGAGCCTCACGCCCACCTTGTTTCCACTATTTGGAAACAACTGTTGGCTTTAGCCCCGCTTCCTCAGAAGTCCAACAGGCTATACCAGGCTCTGGAGGGTGTAGATTTTTTGGATTCTCACCCCCGTGCAGACTCTGTCGTGATTAGCGCCGCTCACGGCCGGTCAGCACACCCCAAACATTTAAGCTTGTCTCCCCCAGATAAGGAATCTCGCCTTCTGGATCAGTATGGAAGAAAAATATATGCTTCTTCCACACTGGGAATTAGGGCCCTGAATTATGTAGCACATATGAGGGATTACCAGAAGGCTATCCTTACCCAGGCGGAATCTAAGACTGACTCTTTACCTGACTCCCAAGGCAAGCAGGAGTTAGCTGACCTAGTCCATTCTGCTCGTTCGGCCAGTCATCACATCCTAAGGACGACCTACGATGCAGTGGACACTGCAGGGCAGAGCTCCACGTTCGCCGTAAGTCTTCGGCGTCACGCCTGGCTCCGCGTGTCAGGTTTGGTCCCGGAGGTGCAGTCAGCAATCCAAGAAGAACCTTTCAGGGGTTCAGTGCTTTTCGGTGGTGATGTCGACATCATCACCGATTTACGAGAAAAGGCAGGCTCTGAAATCTGTGGATTCCATGTACGTCCCCATCCCCATAGCGCTGTCCTTTACATGAGCAGCGGCGACTCAAGCAGAACCCCAAGGAAGGCGGGCCCGCAGCTGCTGGGGCCCCGGCGCCCAGCAGCGGGTGCCCCAGCTGCGCGCTGCCCCCATACCACCTGACTCCTCCTCTCCCACCGCCTCCGGACTCCCGGAGGAACGTGGAGGAGATTCTCCTCCACCTTCTGGGTTGGGAGAGGATAACATCGATTCATGGGTGCTTCAGATTATTGTGGAAGGCACTCCATAGAGTTTCTGCAGAAACCTCCATGCCACCCCTCTGAAGTCCTCCTACACAAGGGACCATCTTCCTTTGGTCAGGAAGAAATATCTGCCCTTCTAGTGAAGCAGGCCATAGAACCCGTTCCTCCTCACCTTCAAGGGGACGGGTTACTATTCCATTTCTTCTTAGTACCAAAGAAGGCGGAGATCTCAGACCCATTCTCAATCTCAGCTCCCTGAACTTCTACGTGGAATACAAAAAGTTCAGGATGCTCTCCCTTCAAACCCTTCTGCCCCTTCTTCGGCCGGGTCAATGGCTTTGTGGGCTGGGTATGCCGGATGCATATCTGCACATCCCTATTCGTCCCTCGCATCAAAAGTACCTCCGGTTTGCTTTCCAGGGGGACTATTACCAATTCTGGGCACTTCCATTTGGTCTTTTCTCGGCTCCCCGAGTTTTGACCAAATGCCTGGTGGTGGTAGCGGCCCACCTGCGTACTTTGGGAGTTCAGGTGTTTCCCTACCTGGACAACTGGCTCCTGGCGGCCTCGTCCAGGGAGGAGCTCCTGCATTTTCTCTCCCTCACCCAGCAGGTTTTCGCTTGCCTGGGTATCACCATCAACCATTCCAAGTCTCATCTGGACCCTTCCCAGAGACTTCAGTTCATCGGGGCGATCCTCGATACGACAGTGTGCAAGGCCTTCCTTCCTCCGGACAGGGCAGCCTCCCTCCAGTCACAGATTTCCATGCTATCAGAATGCAGGAAGGTTCCGGCGAGGTTGGTTCTCCGTCTTTTGGGGCTTATGGCGGCTGCCATCCCGACGGTTCTGCGCGTACGGCTCCACATGAGGATTTCTCAGTGGACTCTCCGCTCTCAGTGGGATCAACTCAGTAGACGACCTAGATCATCTGGTGCTGATCTCCTCGCCGATGACAAGAGACTTGCAATGGTGGATGGTTCGAGAGAACCTGTTTCGGGGGTCCCCTTCTGTCATCCTCCCCCCTCCCAGACTCTGACCATGGACGCATCAGGCGAAGGTTGGGGAGCCCATCTGGGTCCTCACCGAACTCAGGGTTTATGGTCCAGATTGGAGTTAGCTCTCCACATCAGTGTGCTAGAGCTACGAGCAGTTCTATATGCTCTTCAAGCCCTTCACCAATACATCCTTCCCGGTCACCTAACTGTCCAAACAGACAACATGTGCATGGTGTGGTACGTCAACAAGCAGGGAGGGACTCGTTCCTACCCGCTGTGCAGGGAAACGATGAGGGTTTGGGACTGGGCAATGCTTCACAACCTTCACCTCATCGCGATCCATGTTCCAGGAGTCGACAATACCCTGGCTGACAAGCTAAGTTGCTCCTCAGCTCTGCCACACGAGTGGGAACTGGATCAAAAGGTTCTAGACGACATCTTCCAGCTTTGGGGGACTCCACAGGTAGACCTGTTCGCCTCTTCTCAAAATGCAAAACTTCCCACCTTTTCCTCGCTCGCTGCAAGCGGCGCTTCTGGGTGGCGCTCTATATCTAAACTGGAAGGCAGATTCATCTACGCTTTTCCCCCAATTCCTCTGGTCCCTCAGCTGCAGAAACTTGCAATGGATAGAGAGAGAATGATTCTGATTGCTCCTTTCTGGCCCAGGCAAATGGTTCTCTCTTCTACAACAATACTCAGAGGTTCCTCCTCTTCCTCTTTCTTATTTCGAGGATTGCTGACCCAGGATCAGGGGACCCTGGTCCATCCGGAACTCAAGTCCCTACAACTTCATGCATGGCTCCTGCAGACCTAGTACAATTTCGCTTTGGCGTCTCTCCAAAGGTGGCCAAGATTCTGGTGGAGGCTAGAAAACCCTCCACTAGGTCTACTTACGTCATGAAATGGAAGATATTTTCTATTTGGGCTGCCTCCAGGAAGGTAGAACCTTTCTCCTGTCCTGTTGCCGTTCTGCTCGATTATTTATGTCACCTCTTCGACCTGGGTCTCAGTCATTCCTCTTTGAAAGTTCACATGGCTGCTATTTCAGCCTACCATGTTCCTTTCACTGATAAAGCCTTTGCCCAATTAGAGGTATCCAAGACTTTTCTCAGAGGGGTCCTTCATCTTAGGCCCCCTGTCTGGACTCCTGCTCCCCCTTGCGATCTGAACTTTGTTCTCAAGAAACTTACCCTTCCTCCCTTGAGCCTCAGGCCTCTGCACAGCCCAAAGTTTCTGTCGTGGAAGACACTCTTCTTAGTGGCCATTACCTCTGCTCAAGAATTTCCGAGCTCCAGGTCTTTATGTGTAAAATCCCTATCTGATTTTTCATAAGGAATGAGTGCTCTCGCATCGAACCCTAAGTTTCTACCAAAAGTGGTGGAGTCTACCTTAAATCAGTCTATAGAGTTACTTGCCTTTTCACGCAGTACTCCAACCAGAGTAATACTTGCTCCATACCATGGATGTTCACAGGATCCTGAGATACTACATCGATAGGACAAAAGATCTCGGAAAGACTGATTTTACTTCTTCTTGGAGTAGTTCCTCCTCCCAGTGCCTTTCATTTGTTCTAGACTGCTTGGGATTCTGTCCTATATGTAATTATCTACTGCAAGAGCCCTCTCGAAGTAAGATAGTACAGTTAAGTAAGAACTTACCGTAACAGTAGATCTTCGAGAGAGGCTCTTGCAGTAGGTAATACCTTCCCACCCTCCATCCCCCTAGGCTTTTTGAGCTCCTTTTCCATTGAGGGAAATATCTGCTTCTCTCTTGTCCGGGCCTGTGGTGGGAAAGAACTGGAAGGCAGGCGTCCGGGACCGCCCCTTTATACTGACGTCGTCTGACACTGGTCACCTGATGTGGGGGCAGTCCCTCGCCAGGGACTGCTAGCTAGAAATTTTTCCGTGGGGTCCTGCCACCTGCCGACGTCAGTCCTATATGTAATTACCTACTGCAAGAGCCTCTCTCGAAGATCTACTGTTACGGTAAGTTCTTACGTAACTGTACTTTCTCTGGCATCTCATCCTGTTTTTAGTAAGTTTTTCAAAGGTCTGGTTCTCATCAATCCTCCCTTCAGAGAGCCTACTCCTGCTTGAGACTTGAATGTCTGCATTGCACAACTTATGCAGTCCCCCTTTGCATCTTTATTGTCAGCTGAGCTTAAGTACTTGACTTGGGAGACCGTCTTCCTGGTAGCAATTACTTCAGCCAGGAGAATCAGTGAATTGCAGGCTCTGTCAGTTGTACCTGACTTCATTTCCTTCCATAGGGATAAGGTGGTCCTTAGGATGACTAGAAAGTTTCTTCCTAAAGTGGTTTCGGATTTTCATCTGAATCAATCTATCTTTGCCTGCGTTTTTCACTGACCATTCTTAATCAGGGGAGGGAAGGTTACACAGTCTGGATGTGAAGAGGGCACTTAGCTATTATATAGAGCATACTAAGGCCCAATTGGGGAAAGAGCCACCCTCAGGCCTGATGGCTCACTCGACCAGGGGTACAGCTGCCTCCCTGGCAGCAGCTAGGGATATTCCCTTGGTGTAAATCTATAAAACAAGCCACCTGAAAAACAGTTCATACATTCACCAAGCATTACTCTCTGGACACCCAGACTAGGAATGATGTTAGGTTTGGCACAGCAGTACTGCAAAACCTGTTCCCAAAGTAAGATTCTGTTATTCTCTCCTCCAGGGGCAACTGCTTGGTAATTTGCATATTGTCAGAATACAGCAAGACTTCATGTTTGAAGAAAAATTACTTACCATAGTAAAGTTGTTTCTTCTAATGGAGGCTTGCTGTAGTCTGTCCCCCCTGCCTCCCCTCTCAGAACCTAGTCTTTTGGCATGAGGGTTGTCAGGTACAGTGTTGCACGTACCTTTGTACCCTTCCTGGCCAGGTGGAGTCCATTTGTTTAATGTTATTGTTATTGCATTTTCACTATCTACATATGGTTCTTCTTGGGTTCTCGACTTGAGTCTTTTTTGGACCCAAGCATTTGTTGCCTATGGCCTAAAATTTAAAACAATTTCTTTAGCTATTAGTTTGTATAGTGCTCGTAAGAATCTGACGGTTACGCTGATATGTACCAGAGACAGAGATTTGAAAACTGAGCTCAAGCTCAACGTTCTATGATCCTGCATAGAGTTAACCCTAACCTCTCTGGAGCAGTTCAAGTGCTGGGGCTAACTGCATATTGTCAGGATACAGCAAGAATCCATTAGAAGAAACAACATTACTATGGTAAGTATTGTTTTCTTATCCTACTATGGTTGGAACCAGGCAGGCTGTTAGCCCTGTCCTCCAGTGCCAATGACCGGTCACCTACCTACTCTCCTGCCTTCCATTCCGGTGGTCTGGCAGGGTGGATCTTGGCACTCGGTGCAGGGCTTCATTAATGTTGCAGTTGTACCATTTTCCTGCCAGTCTTTCTCCCCTTGCAGCCCAGGTCTTCAGCAACACATGCACATTGAGATGCGCCTGCATGCGAATCAGTGGACCCCATTCCACCCTCCTGCCAGCCCCCATCTGTGTGGCACTACCAGGCCTCCACTCTGTGTCAGCCAAGCACTGGGAAGGCATCGCATCCCACTCTGGGAGAGGAGAGCTGCCAGTTGGCCATGTCATCCTCTTCAGGCGCCTCCCACCCTGACCAAACCTCGACAACCCAAGCTCATTCCCGAACTCTGATCACCAGCATGGGAAGAGATAAGGCGCATAGACTTTCTAATAGGTCCCCCTTGTGATGATAGCTGTCTGCTTGTTATTTGTATTATATTTTTGATATAAATATGTGTTTAGACTTCTGCTTAGAAAAACAGGCCAAGCAGCAAAGCCTCATGGGACCTGGGATTTTAAAAGTGAGGAAAGGAGAGTTTGCACTCTCAGTGACCCAGTGGATAAACGAAGAGATTCCTTCTGACATCTACCTGTTAGAAGCCTGTAGTAGCAGCTATACACCAGGTTGTAACAGGTTGTAAAACAACTGCTTTGAACCTAGGAAACTGGACAAAACAGACTGCATTTTGCAACCTATCAGGAGGAAAGCAAATTCTGACAGATACCTATGAAAATCCTCACATAGATAGGAGAAGTGTCTTTCAGTATGTTCTTCTGAAGATTAAAGGGGCATTCTGTCCTGTCATATCCATGCTCTGTGCCTCCCTAATTATAAAGTATATATATATTTTTTAATTGGAATGTTTAGCAGTGTGATGTGGCATGTGACTAATTCAGTAAGCAGGAATGAGAGTGACCTCACAGCCTAGCATCACCACAGAGCTGTGACCTCACAAGCTGGGTGGGACCCTTTTCCCCTCATGATATTTGTCAAGGCTAAGGGAACATTGTACTCTTGTACTCCTGAGAGAAGACACTCTTGTTCCAACTTTGCAAGACTTGGCATACTTGTGTTTGGACTTTCAAGAGACACTTGTGTTCTGGACTCTTAAGAAGCACTTCTACCAAAGTTGGGTAATTTCAACACCCCTATTTACTAACTGAAGTGGTAGGATTAGTTACTCAGTAAAAACGCGTTTCCATTTCTTTTATTTGACTGTACCATTAATGTATGTCCTGTGTTTTGTATGTTATTTACTATTTTTTAATTCTAGTAAACTCTGTTTTCCTTGAAATCCTGCCTGCATCATTTTCTGTGTGAGTGCTGGGACAGTGTTGATAATTCTGGTGGAACTGTTACAGTGCTTAATGTGTGCCACCATATGCAGCAAGGTAGGAAAACACCTAGGTCTCAATTGAGTCACAAGGGGGATTATGAACCATGTTGTGTGCCTGCTGAGTTAAGTATTGCACTGCTTTCCCCGAAGAGGGTGTGATATTTGGACCTGTTACCTGGGCGTGCTAACAAAAAAGGGTTCATATCTGCCCCAGTACTCGAGACTGATAGTTGCTTGGACCCAAAACAGACAGGCGTGCCCTGTTTGTCTCCTGTTCCATATTGCACTTTGTGTTTGGGCACTGTGGGAGCAGAGGGCCTGACCGAAGTGTGTTTGTGACACCCCTGACCATCTAGGCAGACAGTCCACCTCGTCTGTAATTCTGGGCAGGAGCCCTGTGAGGAGGCAGGGGGGTGAGGATCCTCTTTGGTACTAGGGAAAATGTAATGTAGTACTCTGTCCCATCTGCGACAGTCAGCAGGAGATGTCATGCTTCACTAGACCTGGACACGTATCTCCAGTGCCACTCTGTGATAACCATGACAAGTTTGTCTCAGGAGCTGACAGTCAGTCTGACCTCTCCTTAAGACTCATGAGCTCTGAGTTACTCTAGAAGGTCACTAGGCTATCATAGTAAGAATGCTGCAGCACTCATTCCCCATGATCCATGGTGGGACTTGAGACTACCACAGTAAGATCAGCATGGCCTATAGGGCTTTCATAGCACTGTTGATTGCTAATTACTGTTTAGGTAAATTCTTACCTTTGTCATGTGCTGCTGAGTTGTACAGGTGGATTTACTAATGTCGATTTAAAATTATTGTTTAAGTGTTCAGATGGGGAGGGGTCATGATACCTCTGAACCTGTACCTGCCACATGGACTCCCAGGATTTCAGGGTGACCACAGCCCAAGGGTAAGTGGTACCAGTACATCTTCATCAAGGATATCACCTCCAGTAGGCCATGTCCTTGAAACTGTAAACTGTCGGCATCAGGACCACGTGGAAACTTTTTGCTAGCCAGGGGCTGTCCACAATGACATGCAGTGTAGATGTGTATATAAGCTGGGCTACCCCGTCACTCCTCAGTTCTTTCTCCCACCGTCGATCTTCCTCATCAGACCTGCTGAAGGAAACAGTGTCAACATATCCTTCCTGGTTTTTTTCTTATATGTTTACAGTGTTACTGTTGTCTCTGCATGACACCAGAGTCTAAAGAAGCAGCGTCCATGTCGTGGTTGGGTCCCAGGCAAGCGAGACAGACATCATGCCGATCCGAGCGGAGAATGCCGCCACAGGAGCACCCGACGCATAAGGGGCACGGCCTGCCTTCGACTTATGCTTTGCTCCCGAACCTGACATGATGCGAACTAAATAAGGCAAAAAAAAGGCAATAAAGCACTCGGCACCATAAATAGAAAAACAAGAATGGTCTTACCGGTATATGGCTTCGAGCGAGTCACTGAGGAGAAAATGAGGAGTCTTGAGAATCAGAAAACCCGAAAATACTATTTCGCTACCGTGCAGCAGGTGCAGCCTCGACGGTGGGAGAAACAGAACTGAGATAGAGGAGGAGTCTGCGGCACCTAACGGCCGTCCCTTGCGCATGACGCAGTACGTCGTCCTCGAGGGCGGCGCTGTTGGAGCCGACTCCAAAAAAAAAAAAACCTCCCGTAACGGGTGCGCGCCTCCGGCTTAACCCAAGCAGTAATGAATGGTGAAGATACAAGAGAAGATCAAGAATTACGGTAGGTACATAATTTTCATTTCACGCTGGAATCAGCTCTGGACTGGTCATTCTCCCATATCAAGCCACAGCAGAGGTTCCTGGATGTCTGAAGCACACTGTGTGGGACCACTCCTTAATGGATGGAGACTAGGTAGTCCCACCACGAGGGATTACACCTACCATTCTCATGTACATAAGTCCTTTACCTGACTACATTTCTGGCTGATGTCCTCTCAATTCACCCAGTCAATAGTCAGCACCTCCATCCACCCTGTTTTAATCTCTGACCATGCTCCCATTTCCCTCAGTGTTCTCTGGGGCGTACCATCCCAAAATCATCCTCCTGAGGAATGGTCAGGTCTCGCATTCCACCCTATGGGAGTCCCTGAAGGCATTCTGTAGAGTCTGAATTATAGGGTTTGTGGCCCTGTGACAAAGGATGGGGCAGAAGCTAGAGATCTAAAATATAAACTGAAGGCAGAAGTGGCATTCAGAGCTAACTCACAGACCAGCTCATCCAGGTAGTTCACCTCACTCCCAATTACACTTACTATACTTCAGGAAAGCAAAGCTTGCCTTCTTTGTACCCACCATAAATACTGGGGGGGAGGCGAGCAAGGTGTTCTCATACATGCTCGGGAAAATGCAAGCACAATGCTACATCCCTGGACTGAGAGACTTAGCAGGCAGAGCTCAGAAAGCACCTAACTTGAACAGGGTCATGCAGGACTTCTATGTCAAACTTTACTCCTCCTTACCTCCCCCACAAGTGCACAGCAGGGAATTTCTGGACACAGTCCAAATTTATCAACCTAGAAGAAGTCCACTCTGCCCTGTTAGCTGTGTATAAGCACAAATCCCGGCGGGGAAGGGGGGGATCCTGGTTGATCTTTACCAAGCCACAAATGAGGTTTTCACTCTTCTTCTTTTGGGCACCTTTCAGGAAGCCCTCTCAGAAGGTTGTCCTCCCCCTACCCTGAGTGAGGCAGTGATTACTGTACTCCCCAAGAAGGGCAAGGACCTAGCACAACCAGGTAGCTATCACCTCATTTCCCTGATTAACACAGATGCCAAGCTTCTGGTGAAAGTCTTGGCAGCCAGACTGGACACCTTCCTCCATACCCTCATTCACCCTAATTGGGTGGACTTTGTGAAGGGTAGACTGGGGAGCAACTATCTCTGCTCCATCGTCAGTCTTCAGCACAAAGTCAGATCTGTGCCCTCCCCAGCAGTGGCTGTAACCATCGATTTTGAAAAGGCCTTCAGTGCTGTTGAATGGACCTACCTGTTTAAGGTGATGCTCTCCATGAGGTTCGGGCCCTACTTTGTGGGGGTGGTGTGCACCTTGTACAGAGGCCGTACAGCCAGAGTCCTGACAGATACCCCGTCTGATGCCTTTGCACTCCCAACGGGGCATGAGGCAGGATTGCCCGGTCTCCTCTACTTTTTCTTCTGGTCATTGAACCCCTGACTTTGGGCATTCGGCACCACCCAGAACTATCGGGCATCCAGATGGGGGATTCAAATCAGAGTCCTCCCTTATGTGGATGACATCTTAATTTTTCTGGCAGATGTCAAATGATCAATTGCCCCTCTTCAATCACTCCTGATGAGTTTCTCGTCTGTAGACTCTGTATTTAATTACAGTAAGTCAGATGTTTTCCCCCCAAATGCTACGTGCAAGAGCCAATCTGTCTTGAGTACCATGGCAGTAGTGTGCAACAGGGATTAACTACCTGAGCATAAAGCTTGCCCAGTATGTGACACACCTGTGCAAAGCCAACCTCACTTCTCCTCTGGGAACAGTACATTTGGACTTTGCACAGTGGAAGCTTATTAACATGTTCTTAATGGGTGAAATGGCACCTATTAAGATAATTGTAACACCTTAACTGCTCCACATCCTTTCTCACCTCTGACAGAGATACCCAGTTCTTGGTTTTCCAAAATAGACTCATTAATAGGCAACTTTCTATGGGAAGCTGCCAAGTGCATTTAATAGCATAAACCTGAGGCAGCATTGGTCAAGAGAGGTGGGACTCCCATACTTTACCAACTACTGTAAGGCCTTCATCATAGCCCAGACAGTAAAATGGTCCCCCACTCCAGCTGCTAAACCCGTGTGGATGGTTATGGAGGGTTCCACCATTTAAGTCCCAGATTTCAAGCTTCTCCTGCATGCTTGCAAGAGAAAGGGAATCCCCACCCTCTCCACTATCTTCCATAAGTATTGCAAACAGGGTCCCTCTGTGCTGACTCTTCAGGGCCCCTTCTCATGCATGCCACTATATGGAACAACAAGATGCTCCGCATTGTATACAAACCCATCCCAGGTGGGCTTTGGCAGGAGAAAGGTATCATTACTGTCCAAAACCTGTTCCCAGAAGGCAGTCTTACCTCCATTCCTGTGTTGACCTCTCAAAGCTATATGACCTCCCCAAGTAGGATTATTGTCTGTATTTAAAGATCCCTTCTTTTGCCCCTTCTTAGAGATCACTTTAAATAAGCAGGAGCATCCTCTGTCCTGATCACTTTGACTACCTAGAGGGTAGCAGAGTTATTTACAGGTAATGAAGAGATGTGGGCTCACTTCCTAGACTGGCAGCTCAAGCAAAATGAAGGAGCTTCACTCCCCATCTCTGACCAGCAGTGGCACATTGCATGGTACCAGGCACACACCTGCTGTAGAAACCTAGGCCCAGCTGATAAAGATCTTGATCACTTGTACAGAACCCCCAGGTTCTCAGACAAATGGGGTGTATTATTCAGATAGATTTTGGCATTCTAGCCAACATGAAAGTACATTATCTCACATTTTATGGACCTATCACCTTATCACTAGTTTCTGGAAGGCTGTTCTGAACTGTTGCAAGTGACTCTGCCCGACATCCATAGTTTTTGATGCTCCTTTAGCCTTACTAAGGATCACACCTCCCAGCACTCCCAAGAAAGAACCCTGGGCCAAATGGGCAGTTGCAGCTACTATAATAGCAGAATGTCTTCTCCTGAGATGTTGGAGACAGAAATCCCAACATTTGAGTAGTAACTGAGCCATGGGACAGTTAGCTTCCCTCAAGGGACTGTCTCACATGGTGTTGGGAAGATGGACCAGTAGACTACTCCCTGGGCCCCGTTCCTGAACTTCTAGGGCAGTTCCCCCCAGCACCGTACAAGGGAACTGCTGAGACTTCCTAATTCCATTTCCGCAGACCTGATGCCATTTGTAAGTGCTCCCCCCACCCTAGTTTTTACTGTGGGGAGCGGTTTAACTGAAACTGATTGTTTTATTTTTGTCCTGTTTGTCACTTACAATGAATCATTGTTGTTCTTTTTAACACTAGATTTATTAAATACTGTCACGTACTGTTTTAGTGTTTACTTGTTGAAATGTTCAAGTTTCCAGTATAAAATTATTTTGTGGCCACGATTTGTATACCTGGTCAGCTTGAACATTTCAGTGCTTACCTCTCAAATTTTTTCCTGTGTCCAGCAGAAAAAAGTGCATGAAGAGCACTGAAGTGTTCTAATAACTTTGAGAAACCGAGTGATATAATTTAAATACAACTTTACTGAATACCAGGGCCACCAATCATGGCTAAGCCATTATTTGCAAAATGTTAATACTTTGGTTGCTAATACAGTACCAGTATATCTAAAGAATTTGAAGTAGCACTCAGTTCAGTTTTTCAGTTTAACAATTTATTGATCGACTGTCTTTACAATGTTAACATCACAGATTATCACTTAAAATCAATCATTCATATATAAAAACAATCCTGTTCTATACACATATACTGGTTTTATCTATAGAAAAAAATAGGAATAAATACCTAATTAAATAATTAAAACATATCTTTCCACTTAATTGTCTTTTGTTCTCCTACACTCTAGTCTATTTCTTCAGTGATGTGATATTTTTTTTTTTGCTCTACAGTTTTACAAAATTAGATTACTTTCTCTAATATATGTGCTGATCTTGACCTCAGGAGACTCATAGCCATATGTTTTGATTCCATTTCATAAGTGGCCAATATGTCTCCCAATATTCTGCCCCTTATTGTACTGTACAATGGACATAGTATTAAATGGGTTATGTCATCTTCCCCCATTTGGCATCTGCAGTTGCTCCCCTCAGCCTGTCCATGGAATGCTTTCATTCTTTGATTTTCATAGTATTCAAAGCGATATTTTACTAATATGTTCCTTCTTTTGGATCTTTTATATGTTACATACCTCTGAAATCTAAAATTCCTTTTATTAACTGATAGCCATTTACTGATCTTATATTGTTTGCTTAGCCCCATGTCCTCCTGCATGTAGGAATCCTTTATCTTTTTTTTTTAATGTGTACTTCATTTAATGGCTGTATATGAATATCTACAATACAGTTTAACAAGCCATGTGGCTTTATAATTTTTTCAATTATTTGCATACTTGGGAATATTCCATACTGATTATTATACCTGATTGCTTCCTCTCTGCATTTGCGTGGAAGCCTTTCTTCCATAGTGTATGCCTTCAGCCAGTATTTTATCATGCTTTCCTCTATATTGCATTGGACAGGTAACTGTCCAATTTCCATCTGTATTAATGAAGTTGGAGGCACTTTTCGGTAACCCCAAAATATGCTTGTAATAAATATTTATTAGAGGATCTAAACACTCTTAGATCCCACCCTCATATTTCTGCTCCATATAGGACTTGGTTCCTTATTTTTGTATTTATTAGTTTAACACAGCTTTTATTAACCTTGCCCCTATCATATTACACAGCCCCTGCAACAGCTGAGAATCTCTTAACCTTCATCTCCATTTCTTTTTTTCTTTTGTTTTCCCCATTTCAAATTATTAGTAAACTATATTCCTAAGTAGCAATAATGTGTTACTGTTTCCAGTTTTTTGTTATTTATTATATATTTTCCTATTACCTTTTTATTTATATTGCCACATGGCATCAATTTTGTTTTTTCATAATTTATTTCTAAATCCATATTTTCCAGTTCTTTTTGCAGGAAATTAAAACTTCTTTTTATTCCCAGAAAGTTGGTTGATATTAGGACAATGTCGTCCACATAGGCTAAATAAGGGCAGCACCTATTTCCTATTTTTTGGCATATGAAATTCTGGGTTATATAGCTTCCCAAGTATCCAGTTAATGAAAATATGAAATAATATTGAGAAAGTTTACAGCCTTGTTTCACACCTCTATTTGTGTTAAATCTTGTACTTTTACTTCCATCTCTGTTGCATTTACACTTGTCATGTTATTTTGATAAGGCTGATTAATGTTTCTTCTAGTTTATATGTTTTGAGTATTATCCATAGTTTATGCCTGTTTACCCTAGCAAAGTCAGATTTGAGGTCTACAAAAATGCAAAACAGTTTTTGCTTCTTTATCTCATTATATTTGTGCATTATATGTGCAAGGATGAAGCACTAATCGGTTGTGGAATGTGATGGAATAAATCCCACCTGAGCTTCATCTGTAATTTTATTTTCCCTTGCCCATTCCAGGATTCTAATATTAATGATTCTAGTAAATATTTTTTGAGTGTTATCTAACAAACGTATCAGTCTATAACAACTCAGATTATTTCTTTCTCCTTTCTTGTATATTGGAATTATAATATTTTCTAGCCATAATTTGGGCATTTCTCTAGTTTCGGTTACATGTTTATATATCTTCATTAGACATTTTGACCAAATTTCTGTCCCATTCTTGAATACATCCATTGGCACCCCATCAGGCCCAGGTGCCTTTCTATTTGGAAATACCTTTATACATTTTTCTATTTCCTCTAAAGTAATTCTGTTTTCCAGCGGTGTCCATTTAATTATTTGTGGGATATTTATTTTTATTTAATAAGGCTTTATAGTATTGTACCCAAATATTTGGCTCTATATAATTCTCTCTTTCTTCTGTGTAATTATCTATCCCTTTTGAAAACATTCTCCAGAATTTATTACTTTTCCCTCCATACACTGTCCCTGTATTTTTCTCTTTTGTCTTTTATTATTATATACCTTTTTTGCGTCAAGTTCCTTCGTATTTTCGTTATTATGATTCAGTATTGTCGTTTCTAACTGCTTATTCAGCTTCCTTTAAGCTAACTTACAATTGTTATCATACCAGCAAGACCCTTTCCTTATGAAACATTTTTTCTTTGCTTATTATATTGACTATCCTGTTAAGAATATTTTCCATTTTTAGTAAGCAGTCTTTCATTTTTGCTTCCTATAATATTTATAATGTCATCTGTTATTTCATATATTTGCAAGCTTTCTAGAAAGTGTTTATTATTTATAGCATCCCATTGTATACCATTTATTTTTCTACTAATCCTTTCATTTTTATCACTTCCTTTTTAATTTGTTTATTTAAATTCTTACTTCTGCTGGTGCATGAGCACTTTCTTCCTTTTCTTCAGTTTTGATGTTTTTACACATTGGGATCATGTTATAAGATTACCCATACTAGGTCTATTATTGATGCTTCGTTATTTCCTATGTACAGTATGTACATTTTCCATTGTAATTTTCTAATCTTTCATTTAGAAGTAGAAAATTCCCGTTTGTCATTATTTTATACAAATATGTCCATCTTTCACTATGTTTTCCATCTTACATACTAACATACTAAAATGCCAGCAGAATAGGCCTAATGGTCTTTCGTGTCTGCTCGTTTGGTCAGCCCCCACCCTGGGTGCTGACCTTGCTGTCCCCCTCGCCTTCTCTGGCTTCTCCCTTCCCAGTTCCGGATATTCTTGCTGCATTGGATTTTGCTTCCTGAACCCTTCCCCTGTACCTGTCCCACCCCCTCTTGAACCCCTCCACTGTCTCTGCCTCCACCAGCCCCCTAGGTAGTGCATTCCATGGCTCTACCACCCTCTCAGTGAAGTAGCACCGCCTCCTTTCTCCCCTGAATCTTCCCCCCTCCAGCTTCCACCCATGCCCTCTAGTGGCCCTTCCTCCTTCCTTCGAAGCACCCTCACTGTTCCTCCCCTATTTACCTTCTTCATCGTCAGATATAGTATCTTAACTGTTTATTATAATTTATTATTTCAACTGTTTCTTCTGGTGGCTTCAAATATTGTCCTACCCTTGCATTAAAATCTTCAGCTACAGTATTATTATTTTACATTGTGGGTTTGAATTTGTCTCTTCTTCTAAAATTGTTGCAACCCCTTTAATATATTTTTTTCTGTCAATTTTCTTGGTTTTGGTGGAAAATATATGTTTAAGAGCACTATCTCATGTTCCCCCTGCCATTTCTCACCCCTTCTATATTTTCACCTTTAATTTCTATTTCCTTGGTTCTAATTCCTCTTTTGTTTTTACTTAAATATTCCACCCTGGCTCCTTCTGTGTTTTTTTTAATTTTTACTAGCTGCTTTGTGATATGAGGTATATCTGTTTATATTTATATTGTCTATTGACCAGGTCTCTTGCTTGCATACTAGGTCAAATCTATTTATATATTCTATAAATTCGGATCTCATACTTTATTATTTAAGACCTGATACATTCTAGGTTAAAACTTTATTGTTACTATTTAATTCTTGTGTTTTCTTTTCTACCCCATTTCCTTTTCTTTGATCCTTTGTTCCATTCTATCAGTCTTCATTCTGATTCATCAGAGGTGTGAATCTAATAGTAGTCTGTATCCAACTTATCCAAGTTTCTGAGCTTTCAGTATTTCTCTTCTTTTATTTTATTGGGGTGTCCTCTATAATGTATATCCCTAGCTGATCTAATACTATTGATTTTTTTAATATTTCCTCATACACCAGCTCTTTGTTTGCCCACATTATTGTCCATCTTTGTACCACCTGATCACTTTACTAAGAGTACTACTTAGATCTTTCAACTTCATTATATTCTGTAGTAATTCACCTATCTTTACTTTCAGATTTTGTTTAATTTCATTCTGTATCTGCTCTATTCCAAATATAGATAGTGTCCTGTCTGTTTTTTGTTCTTTAGAGTCCATTTCCGATATGTAATATTCCAGAAATGTCAGGTTCATACAAGTGACACAGCCTACTTCTATGCCCGTATTCCTATTTTTTTCTGACCCATTCTCTAAAGCTTTCAATATAAAGAATTGTTCAGGTACCAAAAAAAATAATTCCATATTGTCTATTGGCCTCATACACTAGTGCATTGTGTATTATTTATATTTTCCCTATTGCTAAGGACAACACTTTCATCAACATATTATTTAATTTCTCCTCATCTTTATTTGGTAATGTCCTACTTTATATAGGGGAAGTACTGAGTCCATCCTTTGTCTTTTCAGAAATTTCTGAAAGTTATCATAACTTATCTCTGGTGGTTGAGAGTAGCTGTCACGATGCGAGTCAACAACAACTTGTTGACCGGCGTATGATGAACTATGAGTTTGCCCCGAACCCCCCATGCGGTGGGCTCTGCCACCGTATCCCCACGTGTTCCATAGATACCAACTCCAGGTCGGGTTGGTTTAGGAGGAGTGCAAGACGGAGGAGAGTGTTGCTGGGTCCCGAGCGCATCCCCTACAGCAACCTGGCTCTGTTGTCAGCAGTGACGTATATCACTGTAGGAGTTTCACTGTGGGAAGTGTATACCATTGAGAGCTAAATCCCCCACATCCTTCTTTTTTTTTATTTTTATATCCCTATTTCTTTCCTTCTTCTCTCCATTAATTGCATATTGTTTTTGTTCTGTTGTATCTATATATTTTGTCATATTTATGTCTTCTTTAGAATTTGTTTTTCTTTCTGCAATTTATTTTTCACCTTGTTTGCTCTTATTTTTTTCCTTTTTTACCTCTGTGCCTTTCCTTTTTCTCTATCTTGACATTCTTCCTTTTTCCATATCTTGACTTATTCTTCCATCATTTCCATTATCTTTATCTAGATCTATATTTTGCGTCTTTTGATTCTTTTCCTTGCTCTCCAAGTTTTTCCCTATTTCATTTTTAGTTTTATTCTTATTTTGTTTTTGTTACTTTTTCTTTTGTTCCTTTTTACTTCGGGCTTCCCCTTTTTCCCCACAAGATGGGTTGTTTTTCCATTAACATATCTGCTATGCTATTCTGCCTGGTATTTTCCCTTGGTAGCATTATTAGCTCAGATTCAGATTCTGAATCTGTTCTAATTTCCTCATCTCCTTCTTCTCCTGTGTCTTTCCATTCTCTTTCCTCTTTATTATTATAACTTTCCTCATCACTTAATATTACTAGTTTTGTACTTTGATTTATAGTTATTGTCTTTCTTTCCCATTCTGTGTTTGTTCTTTTACCTGTCCTTTTCCCCACTCTCTTCTTCTTCCACTTCTTCTGTTTATAATTCTCTAATAATAGCCTATTTTTCCAAGCAGATGCCTTTAATAAATTATATTTCTTGTTAACATTTGTGATTTGTTCAAATATCATAATGTTAGCCTAGTAAGGTCCTACATTGCTCTTACCATATTTTTGTAATATTGTCCGTCATATAAAATTATTCATCTTCTGATACTTCTAGGCTCATTATTTGGTTATAATTAAATTCCTATCTATAGATTTGCCTATATCATTGATACTACCATTTATATATTCTTCCATTGTAATGTTCCTAATTAAAAAAAAACACGTGTGACTTAAAATCAAAAAGTACTTTGGAATACCATGCAGTATCTAGACTAACTAGTGCAGGGTACTCAAAGCAATCCTGTAATAGCCCTACTCTAATAAAAAGCTGAATAAGTATAATCTAGACCTTTGGTAATGTCCTTAATGCTGTTAGCCAGTACAATAATAACATTAATTTGTATAATAATGCTCCAACTGCTAACCTGATTATTTAATTGCTTAATTAATAGCTTAATTGCATTACTCATAGCATTTTTCCTATGGCATTTGTAAAATCTGTTTATCCCTATATACCCCTATATGTTTGCCTTAACTTAAAATAAACCACAGATAGTGTAAAAGACACAAATTGTTCTTGAAAATAGACTGACTATTCAGTTTCAGTGAACCGGTGGATACATTCTATCATCATACAGTACATCTAGCCGGGCTCAAAGGGTCTAAAATGCTTGAAGTATTCAAAGTGATAACAGTGCTACCAGAGCTAACAGTGCATTAAAGTGCATTCAAAAGAAGAAATGAAAGCCCTTTTCAGCATCCCTCCTGAAGTCCAGATAAAGTCTAGAGTAAAGTCTTAATAAGTCTTCAATAAAGTGCTTCAAATGAACATAATCTTGTCAGCTTCGAAGAAAGTTGATTATTATCTGTTAACTGAAAACGCTGTATTACTGTGTCGCTGCAAGGTCTTTTTGCACTACTCAAGGCATATAACACTTTTTTTATATTTTGCAAGCCTCAAGTTCTGGGTAACACAGCATACTATGCAGAGTGCAAAAAAATTCCAAATGCACCAAAAAGTGCCAAAGTTAGCTGCCATCAATAGTGACAATATCAAAACAATATGCAAAGTTCTACATAAGACTTTACGGTTACAGAAGCATCATACACATTATACCACCGCCTCATTCACTTGGTTTTATGGTGCAGTTCCCTTTGTCTTGCCTTTCTTTCTTCCCGACCTCCTGTGTTTCTGTGTGTTTACGTGTGTTGTTAGCTTTTTGAGTCCAGGCCTACGGATTACTTTCTCCGGTGGCCTCATAATTTGGTCCATCTCATATGTCTCTGACTCTTTCTCTTTCTCTGCCTCCTCACTCCTCGGCTGTCAGCTTCCTCTCTCCTCTGGTCTTTTTGCTGTATTTCTTTTTTCTTCTTGGCTTGACAGCACAGACTCGGCCTTTCCGAAGGGCCCCTCGGCATCCTGTCATCCAGCTCCACCTACAGCTTTTCTCCTAAGGGTCACAAAGCACACCTGTACTGGTTTGCTGACCAGGCATTCTGTACAAGATCAACTGGAAAGACCTGCTTCTCAACATGGGTGGCATGCCTTTCCATAGGAAAATTCAGCATTTCAGCAGATCCTGCTCTCTGGCTCCCTGCTCAGCAGCGTGCGGCTGCTTGCCTGGTGACGCCACAGGAAACATAACTCTGGCAGTGTTCCCAGTGTCAATGACTGAGCATACTCCTATGTTATCAAATTATTTGGCAGGGTTTGGGAAGACTGCACCACTGCAAAAGAATTACTTGGTCCATGTAGAATTCTGCTTCAAGGCTGTGCTGATGATGGGAATGCAGTGTCAGAGTGATAGTTGCTATAGACTTGGAGTACAGTTCTTTTCTCTGAAGCAACCACCACTCAGGAGAAAAAAGGAAAATACTCAAGGTATTGTATTTTATTTTATTCAGTTTCTGAACATTACATTCCAGAATACAGCTCAGAGTGGAAGTAATTATAAGAGGTAAAATCATCATAATAAAGGTTACATCATCATAATTATCACAAGAGTTGATACAGCCCCCATGTGCATACTGTGTGACCCTGAGCAAGTCACTTAACTTACTCGTGCTCCCAGGTTGCACCTGCAAACAAGCTTTCAGCTTAGTGTGTCTCACCTGGTAAAATAATTGGTAAAAAAAAAAAAAAGGAGTTGATGCTTCACACTTTCTTGTTACACAGGAGAGATGTTGCTCAATGGTATAAATTATCTGCATTACACTTTAGTAATACTAACTGTTCATATGCCAGATGAGCAACTATGCACCACATGGCTCAGACAAAGTATTCAATAATGAGTCTAAAAATATACTGAATGGCTATCTATGAGCCATGAGGTCCAAATACATAATATTGCTACCCTAAAGGGAAAATAAAATTGAGCAGATGTCTATGTAAGATCATTTGAAACATGCCCCCAACCAAGACATTAAGATTATGAACCTACAACAGAGGATTATTTTCTAGGGACGTGGAGATGATGATCAGTCCACACTATCTTGCAGTGTCCTTTCCCCTTAGGGCTTGCCGGAAAGTCTTCAAGCTGTCTCCTCCAACCCACCCGGGTGGTAACTCCCTCGGTTCCACCCCTTGACGCCAGATCTTCCTTTCCACTGGAAGAAGCAGGTTCCCTCCTTATCACTGCCATGTTGAGTATGCCCTTGTGCTTACATCTTCAGAGTTGCTTCCTAAAATTTTAAACTCTTACAAGTTTTGTCTTTAGCTCAATCTCCGATTGTGACCATCATGGATGATAAGTCCACTTCTGAGTTCCATGCGTGCCCTTGCAGGCAGAAGATATCTAGAACAATCCACACACCACTTGCATCTACTGCCTGGGGGCCCAAGCATGATCCCCAGGCCTGCAACTTTGTTGTTCCTTTCACCTGAGCGTTCTGGTACCCCCATCAAGTGGCACTACCCAGAATAGTGCTGCACTATACAAGCGCTAGTCTGGTGGCACTCACACGGACAGTGAGGGGAATTACAGCGATTGCTGTAAGCGCTCCCCTGGTCACTGTCTGGGGTGCTGAAAGAAGATAAGAGCACCAGAAGGCTGGCCAAGATGCTCCCGTGTTGTGGAGGGCTGGTGCATTGAGCAGCTTGGCCAGCAGCAGTAGAGACCAGGGTTCTAATCCTGGTCTCCAAGCTTTCTAGCACACCTTGGGACTTTTTTAATTATTTTTTACATGGGGCCATAAGGGCCCTGCAAATGTTAACTTTCCCTGGGATCTGCTCCCCCTTGGAGTGAGAATCCTAAAGACGGGGGGTGAAGCCCCCACCAAAAAAAAAGGGTGCCATTTTTACTGCACGCACCATGCCAATGCTATTCTTGTCAGCACTGTTTGGACCCAGTGCCAACGTTCTGGAAGACCGTCTCACCCGACATAAAGTGGGCCACCTGGTGCAATGGAACTCACTGGTCAAATCTAAGGACGCTCGTTGGGTGGTCTCCGTGGCTGCAGGGTCCACCAAACAGCCTTTGTAGAGGAGGTGGCCCAGGCCGCATCCCTCTCCTCTTTGGTTTCTGCCTTCATGCTGCTTCAGCTGGGCTCGACTTTTGCAGGTTCCTTCAAAGAATTGTGCTAGTCTCTGCCGACCTTCAGTCAGGGACCCTCCAGGCACTAATCCAACTCCAAGAAAGCGTCCAAAAAGGAGAAGGATAGGACTTGCCATCAATCATGGGATTGGGAGCACTCTCAGTCGAGAGCCTTTGATTCCTGCCCTTCTCTGGATTTGACTTCAGTTGAATCCTCAACCTTGGCCACTGGCTCCATGGTAACCTCGTCGGGCCTGTCGGCCGAGACGTTAGTTGAGGGTCCCAGACAAGATTTTTCTCAAGTCAACTGACCAGTTTTCGACAGAAGAGGCCAACTTTTCTTTGTCTAGAACTCTAGTCCTGATGCAGAGCATTGGAGAGATGGATCAGTCCGTTAACCCGCCACCTCTGGTCACAGACCCTGACCAGGAGGAGCATTGGTATTCGCCAACTCCCTCCGAGCCCCGCCGCCAGTCCCCCCAATGGTCGAGGTCTCAGTCTTCCTCCCGTGGGTCAAGTCACCCCCACTGGAATTGGCACTCCCACTCTCTGCATCATGGGCATCACCGTTGCTCTTCATCCTTGTTCTCCTCAGGTGAGGAGATGATTCGGCACAAATTGCGTCGACACTACAAGGATTTTATATGGCAACAGCTGGTGTTTACTGGCATCAAGCTGACTCTGGCTTCTATGCTGGACATTACCTGGCTGTCATCTAAAAGGCTGACCCCGTCTCCATCAACGGAGCTGACCAAAACGGTCCCAGCTTGGCCGACCCGGTGTCTCTGCCGATAGTGGTGGAACTGCCACCCAAACAACTGCCAACTGGCACTCTGACTAAACAGTCTCGGCCGCCTAAGGGGCTTCCCCATTGGCTGTCAGTCATCACACCCCAGACCATCTCACGGAGGGTCAGTGGGGACTTGGGCAGTTGACCACTCTTTAATGAGTCCTCGAGTCCAAGAGATCCTCCTGCACTCTGTCTGGTCAACATGGAGTCCATGGGGATCTCTCAATGAGATGAACGCCATTTTCCTTCTTGGGCCTTCTCCACCTGATCTCTGACTTGACGGGTATGAAAATGGAGATCATCCAGAAGCAGGCTAGTTACCCATTGACCAAGATCCTCAACCAGAGAGACACTCCTATGGAGGCATTCCCAGTGGCAGAGGCTGTTTTTGGCCCTGCCCTGGTGGAAAACAAATACACAGTACTCACTGGCTCACTCTTGGGACTTACAGAGCACTCTCAGCTGAGGGATTGGTGGCAGACTCTGTGTTTAGGCACTCCGGCAACACCGGGGATGTTGACAAGCCACCTGACAAGGTATTCAAGAAGTTGGACCATGCGGCTCAGAAAGTCTACAGTGCCTCGTAGCTTGGTTTCCATGAGGTGAGCTCAACCTTCCTCATGGCCCACTTCTCTCATGCTCTGCTGAGTACTCTGGATGAGGTGCTTTCTCATCTGCCTGCGTACCTTCAGATCATGGTCAAACAAGTCTGGGACCAGGGCAGGGCTGTAGCCAAACAGCCCCAGACAGCCATGGACATTGGGGACTCCTGTGCCTGCTCCATGGTGGCATCAGTGACCATGCACTGCAGGGCTTGGCTGAGGATCTCAACCTTCACAGCAGACACTTGGCACAAGCTATTAGATGTCCCTTTCCTGGGCACCAACCTGTTCATGGTCAAGGGCCACCTCACCCGTATCGAGAAGTCCAGTGCCACCTTGGATTCTGTGACATCTGCCCAGAAGGACCCTAAGGGCTCCAAGCAGCAGAAGAGGAAGCATTTTTGGTCTACCTCCACTTCTGCAGCCAAACCCTCATAGCCCCAGGCTGGCCAGCAGGCTCAGACCTGGCGACCTCGGCCCAAGTCAGTGGTCTCGGTCATCCACAAGCATTGAGGGAGAGGCTCCAGTGACACCTCAGCTGGGCCCTCCTCCTCCTCTGTGCCTGCCCAGTGACAGGCTGAGGGATGTCTGCCTCATACTTGTCACTCCTCCCCTGGGTTCTCCCGTGTGGGCCGGCACTGCCACTTCCTTTCTGCCTGGTCCGCTGTCACTACAGAAAGGTAGATTCTTGAAGTGGTGGGTCAGGGTCTGCCTCTGGAATTTGAACAGTACCCTCCTTGCTGAGCCTGTGCCCCATGGGAGGACTTGGGTTCTGCAGACATGCTGTCAGCACTCAGAGCTGACAGAGCCCAGCTCCTCTACAAGGAGGTTGTGGTTCCTGTCGCAGATCCTCCAGAACACCCAGGGTCTGTCTCCAGGTACTTTCTGATGCCAAAGCAGACGGGGCTGGCCCACCATTCTAGATCTGCACAACTTGAACAAATTTCTCCAGTCACGCACCTTCAGGATGGTAACTCTGTCTTGGATCATACCATTTCTAAAGCGAAACGTGGTTCAAACAACATGAAGTCTTGCTGTATTCTGACATACGCAATTAGCCCAGGCACTTGAACTGCTCTGGAGAGGATAGAGTTAAATTCTATGCAGGGCATAGAAAATTGAACTCGAGCTCAGTTCAAACCTCTGTCTGCTGCACTTTAAAGTGTAACCATCAGATTCTTTACTCCGCCTAATTGAACAGTCGCTCTGGAGATTTCTCCTCTGCTTACGGTTCTCGGTCGGTTATTGTCATTGGTTTTACCAATAAATTCTTTGTTTTTTCGGTTCAGATCCCTGTCTGTTGTACAGTAAGTATGTAGTAGTGGACTAGATTTAAAAAAAAAACTTGTGGAAATTGTAAACTTTATTTTCAATTGGTTTGGCTGAACCGGTTGTTGTGTAGAACTTATGTTATTGTTTCTTTCTTTGAATTTAGTGTGTGGTACCAGTCCTTATCAGTTTAAAAAAAAACACGTTTTTTACGTTATTTTCAAATACCCATGACACGGTTAGAAACCAATAAGGGTGTCTTGCCTGGCTGAAGCCGAGTAAAGGGTAAGTTTTCTGATTAAGGATGGCTATGTCTGAGAAACCCAAAAGAAAAACCGGGCCTACTGGGTTTCAACACTGCAATGTGTGGGGGATACCTTGCTAAGACTGATCCCCACCACTTGTGTTTATTGTCTGGGCTTTGACCTCCTCGATTCAGACTGCCAAATTTGCAAGAATTTCCCTAAGGCCACCCTTGATAAAAGATTGGGCAGGCTTAGGGAAAAGGAGGTTGAGAAGTCTGTTGACCGGATGGCCAACCGGTTCCAGTTCCGACCGAACCAGAAGGAGTGCCCTCTGACCAGGGTGAGACTCCTTCGGGCAAAAGGACAGCTGATTCCAAGGGATCTGTTCCATCAGAAAGAAAAAGAATAGAGAAATCGTCCGGTTTGGATCCAGAACCGCATCTTCCAACCGTTGAGGAAATTGCCCAAGCGATTCGCATAGTGGAATCGCTTCTTTAGATTCTGACCGATCCTGTGCCTTCTGGCAGGTGTTCGGTTCGGTCGGTTCCTCCGGTTTAAGATTATACCCCTGAAGATTTTTATGAACCGGACCTGGAGGGGGATGATGATTATGGCGATGATGAAGGTGATGATGATGATGGAATAGAAAGTCTGGATGAGCCCATAGAACCGGACATCTCCCCAGACAGGCCTTCTGGTGTTTCCCCTCCTAGGCTCTCTGAGTCCCCTTCCCACTTTATGTTCTACAGGAAAGTGGCAGAATCCCTCCAGCTCCCTATGGAAGAAGCTGTTGAGGAACAAGAGGAGCCTGACTATGTGGAGATGATGGACGTCCTAGAGTCCAAAAGGTTGTCTATTCCACTTCATAAGTCTTTTGGGAAGCGGACACAAAAGTTGTTAAAAACTCCAAATTCATTACCTCCTGTGGACAGATGGATGGACAAGAGGTACATGCTGTCAGGCTCAAGTTCAGAATACTTGTACCAGCAGTGCAGCCATGTTGGGGTCATGCAGGCTGCAGCCTGTGATAAGGCTAACACTCCCTTGGCTTCACACACACCCAGATAAAGACTCCAGGAAGTTGGATGCCATGGCAGAGAAGCAGTACTTGGTATCTTCTTTGGGATGCAGGCAGACTAATTACATGGCTTATACAGCTAGGTACCAGAAGTCCAGGTGGGACACTGTACTGGAACTGGCTAAGCAGTCCTCCCTCCAGCTTGCCAAGGAGCTGAAGGAGGTGGCTGCTGATGGGATTGAGGCATCAAAGATCCAATTTCATGCTGCTGTACACTCCAATAATGTATCATCTAGAGTCATGGCTACATCTGTGGCTCTTCGGAGACTAGCTTGGCTCAGGTGTACTAGCCTATCTCAGGACACCCAGGCTAAGGCTATGGATTTCCCTGTAGTAAATAAGTCTCTGTTTGGGGAGCAGACAGAGAATTATATGAGAAAGATGGATGAATACAGGACCACCTATAGGAGTGCACAAGCCAAGGAAAGGTAGGCAACTCCTCAAAGGCAGCAAGCTATGGGCAGGCCTTTTCATAGGCCTTTCTACCAAGCACAGGCCTCTTCTCCTTTTTCCTGGAGGGAAGGGGGGATGAGCAGGGCTGCATCCACCTCTCAGCCTAAGGCTGCTGCCAAGCAGACACCCTGATGTGTCAGCCCAGGTCAACTCCCCCATCCCTGTAGGAGGCAGGCTGGCTTACTACTCGCAGGACTGGAAGTCTGTTACCTCAGACAAGTGGGTCTTGGAGGTAGTAAGCCAGGGACTGGCTCTCATCTTCAAAAAATGTCCAAAGCTGAGAGCCAGGTCTTTTCCACCTGCAAACATCTCCGAAACCATTGCCCTAGAGGCAGAGGTTTCATCTTTACTATTAAGGACCATAGAGAGTTCCTACAATTCACAGGGTCAAAGGTCTGT
Source organism: Neoceratodus forsteri (assembly GCA_016271365.2). Lineage (NCBI taxonomy): Eukaryota > Metazoa > Chordata > Ceratodontiformes > Ceratodontidae > Neoceratodus > Neoceratodus forsteri. The sequence goes on along the minus strand of CM057458.1, from coordinate 165,357,770 downwards.
ACCCAGGTACTTCCTATCCCGAAAAAAATGGGAGTGGCGGCCCATCCTAGACTTAAGATACCTGAACAAACATCTGTTAAAGCCAAAGTTCAAAATGGTGACTCTAGGAATAATTCTTCCCTCTCTAAGGCCAGGGAACTGGCTAGCCTCTCTGGACCTAAAGGATGCCTACTTTTACATTCCCATCAGGTGCTCCCACAGAAAGTACCTGAGGTTCGAACTACCTTCAGGCCATTACCAGTTCAGAGCAATGTTCTTTGGCCTAACATCAGCTCCAAGGGTGTTCACAAAATGCCTGGCAGTAGTAGTGGCATCCCTAAGGAAAAAGAATATCTCCATATTCCTGTACCTGGATGACTGGCTCATAGTGGGTCAGTCTCCAGACCAAGTCAAGTCAGATTTGAGAGTGACCCAGCAAGTGCTCACTTCTCTACGTTTCCTTCTCAATCTTCCCAAGTCAGTTCTTGAGCCAGTGCAACTTTTGACTTTCATAGGGGTAAAACTGGACACTGCCAAAGCAAGAGCATTTCTCCCCTTGGTAAGGGTAAGGGCCATCATGGAGTTGGCTTCTTCCTTCCATCTTCTGGTCTCTCGAGCTGCAAGGCACTTCCTTCAGCTTCTGTGCCACATGGCAGCTTCCACTGCAGTGGTCCAAGGGGCCAGATTTCAGATGAGGGACATTCAGTTTCACCTGATGTCTTTTTGGTCTCAGAAAAAAGATCCTCTAACCAAACTTATTCCAGTGACATGACCTGATCCAGGCTCTTTAATGGTGGCAGGATCAGGACAATCTCAAGCAGGGTCCCATTCATCACTCAGTCTCACTCTGTAGTTCTAACCACAGATGCTTCTCTCCTGGGGTGGGGAGCTTACCGGGATTCTCACTGCCCAGGAGTGTGGTCCACTCAGAGTCTCTTCTCACATCAGTCTTCTGGAGCTCAGGGCAGTTTACATGGCCCTGCAAGCTTCTCACAATCAGTACAGAACAAGGTGGTTCAGGTCAGGACAGACAACACCACCACTATGTGGTATGTCAACAAGCAGGAAGTAAACATAGAAAACATAGAATTTGACGGCAGATAAGGACCGCTGAGCCCACCTAGTCTGCCCATTTCCCTAACTGATGGATAAACTGCAGATTCTAGTTAATCAACAGCTTACTTCCTCCTACCCCCCACTAGAATTGCTTTATGTCTGTTCCATGCATTCTTGAATTCTCCCACTGTTCTTGACTCCACAACCTCCTCAGGAAGGCTGTTACATGCATCCACAACCCTCTTCATGAAAAAATACTTTCTAACATTACCGCTGAGCTGACGCCCCTCTATCTTCAAATTTTGCCCCCTTGTTCTTGCACATCCCTTTTTCTGAAAGATGCTATCGTCTTGGACTTTGTTAATTCCCCTGAGGTACTTGAAAGTGTCTATCATGTCCCCCCCCAAAAAAGGTATACATATTAAGCTGCTTTAGTGTCTCTTCATATGTCTTCTGGTGCAGACCCTGCACCATTTTAGTTGCCCTCCTCTGAACAGCCTCCACTCTGTCTATGTCTTTCTGGAGATGGGGTCTCACAGAACTGCACGAGTACTCAGATGGGGTCTCACCAACTGTCTGTACAGAGGCATAACAACTTCCTGTTTTCTACTGTTGATGCCTCTCCCTATGCATCCTAGTACCCTCCCAGCCCTCCTTACTGCCTTCTCACATTGCTTGCCCATCTTAAGGTCATCTGATATAATTACTCCCAGGTCCCTTTCGATTTTTGTTGTTGTTAGTATCTCACCCCCCATTGTGTACTCTTCCCCTGGGTTTTTGTTTCCCAGGTGCATTACACCTTGCACTTCTTTGCACTGAATCTGAACTGCCGTACATTTAACCATTCTTCCAACCTTGCCAAGTCCATTTTCATCCTTTCCACCCCACCTTGTGTATCAACCCTGTTGCAGATCTTTGTGTCGTCTGCAAAGAGCGTACTTTTTCCTTCCAGGTACTCTCCAATGTCACTTATAAAGACACTGAAGAGGACTGGTCCCAGTACTGAACCTCTGTACCCCACTAGTTACCCTCCTTTCTTCACTGTGAACTCAGTTTATAATTACCCGCTGCATCCTGTTATCCAGCCAATTTTTATTCAGGCTACCACCTTGGGACCCACTCCAAGGCTGGCTAATGTGTATATTAATCTTTTGTATGAGACTGTGTCAAATGCTTGCTAAAAATCACTCGGTCTACGGCCTTGTGCACGGAAGCCATGAAATTATGGTCCCTGGCTTATTCTCTGCAGACTTCTCTGGTAGCAGTTCACCTCCCTGGAAAGGATAATGTGCTAGCAGATGCATCGAGCAGGATCTCCCAGGGTCATCACGAATGGTCCCTGGATCCCCTAGTGTTAAAAGTGATTTTTTTCAAGGTGGGGCACTCCAGAGATAGATCTCTTTGCAGCCCAGACAATCACCAACTTCCTCTCTTCTGTTGCAGACCCCCAGTCTTTGGCTCAGTCCCTCTGGATGCTCTGATTCTGGATTGGGAAGGGAAATTTCTGTATGCCTTCCCTCCTTTTCCTCTTCTGTTCAAGGTTCTGGTCAAGATAGGATCCTAGTCTTGCAAAGTGATCCTGATTGCTCCAGATTGGGCCAGGCAGCCTTGGTATCCCCTGTTGCTGTCCCTAGCAGTCCATCTCCTCCTTTCTCTTCCCAGGAATCACAACCTGCTAACCTACTCTCAGGGGAGAATCTGGTATCCCAACCTGCGGTTTCTCAATCTCAAGGCATGGCTCTTGAAGAGTTAGAATATGCAGGTTTGCATCTCTCTCAAGGGGTTCTGGACATTCTCAAAGCCTCTAGAAAACCCTCCACCAGAAAAACCTATAATTCCAAATGGAAAAGATTCAGCATTTGGTGTTCCAAGAAGCATATAACCCCGTATACTGCTGACTTGTCTACAGTTCTGGACTACATGATTTATTTTAATGGCCTAGGCCTCAGACCAGCTACCCCCAGGTACACTTGTCAGCTGTTTCTGTTTTTCTGTCAGTGGGGAAGCCCTCCTCACTGGCATCTCATCCTGTTTTTTTGTACGTTTTCCAAGGGACTGCTTCATACCAGTCCCCCCTTTAGGGATTCTGCTCCTGCTTGGGACCTTAATATTTGCATTGCTCAGCTCATGCAACCCTCTTTTGAGCCTCTGTCTTCAGCAGAGCTTAAGTACTTGACTTGAAAAACTGTGCTCCTGGTAGCTATTACCTCTGCCAGATGTATCAGTGAATTACAAGCCCTGTCAGTGGAGCCTGATTTTATCTCATTCCATAGAGATAAGGTGGTCCTTAGAACCAATAGGAGGTTCTTACCTAAAGTGGTTTCAGATTTTCATTTGAACCAATCCATGTCTCTCCCTGTTTTCTTCACTGATCATTCTTCTTCAGGAGAGGAGGATTACACAGTTTAGATGTTAAAAGGGCCCTTAGCTACTACATTGAGCATACTAAGGCACTCAGGCTTGACTCCCTCCAGTTGTTCCTTACTTATGGGGAAGTGGGGAAGGGCAAGCCTGCCACTAAGAGAACTATTGCCAGGTGGAGCGTCTCTTGTATACAATTCTGCTATGAGAAACTAGGCAAAATACCACCCTCAGGCCTGAGATCTCATTCGACTAGAAGTACAGCTTCTTCCCTGGCTGCTGCCAGGGATATTCCCTTACTAGAGATCGGTCTGTTCATGAAAAGGGGTTACCAAAGTGTGACATGAGGGTCCAATTTTAAAATTATTTCTAGATTACATTTGTGATGCATTTCAAGATATTATGACCCAAGTATGAAAAAATAAACCTATTGGGAGATAAAAGCCCCACAGGTTCCTGAGATAAAAGAAGTGTATTGTGGTAAGTGTAACAAGTGACACCACACACCATGGTGAATATGGCACCTAACACAAAACATTTGTTTTAGTAGTAAAACTTTAATAAACATGTAATGAGTTGTATTAAAACATGAGAAACACATATTTATAAGAATTATATTACATTAATTACCAAATGTGATGTTTTGTACCACGTACTATGAGTGAATGTAACAAGTGACACAGACTTCTGTTTCACTTACTAAAACTATACTGAACATGCCCAACAACTAACATACTACTGCTACTGACTGACATACTACTATAGAACATGAAAAAATGTGACAATTGCATTACTGGCAAGTGTGATGCTTAACACCACATACCGTGGTGAATGTAATGAGTGACACCACACATTTGTTTCAGTTTTACAAAGTTTAGTGAACATGCCTAATGGCTAACATACTACTAATAATAACTGACACAGTGCTACAAAACCTGGAGAAATCTGACAATAATAACAGTAGTGACAGGTGTGATGTTTGATACCACATACCATGGTGAATGTAACAAGTGACACCACACTTACGTTTGACTTACTAAAACTGTACTAAACTTGCCTAACAACTAACATACTACTATTACTGACTGACTTACTGTTATAAAACATGAAAAATCAACAATTACATTACTGGCAAGTGTGATGCTTAACACCATATAACGTGGTGAATGTAACAAGTGACACCACACATTTGTTCAAGTTATAAAAGATTTACTGAACATGCCTCATGGCTATCACGCCACTACTAATAACTGACATAGTGTTACAAAACCTGGAGCAATGTGACAATAATAACAGTACTGGCAGGTATGATGGTTGACGCCATATATCGTGGTGACTGTAATGAGTGACACCACAAAGAAAATCCATTTTAACTCTCCACCCCATATACACTGAATAATCCCTATTGCAATTTATGCCCAGCACTTTCCTTAGACATGCAGTTGTCACTGAAATATGCTCTCTGATGCCCAACAATCAGTAAATGATGGTAAACAAAGTCTACCTGTGGTGAATGTAACTGCAACCCTCGTTGTTGCATGCAGTGCTTATCTTCGTGGAATGTAGCCCTACAAATGGAGGAGCCATGTGCAAACAATGGGTTTTAAACCTCAACTCAGCTCCTCCCTCTATGGTTGCTCCTTGGTTCTGATGGGCAGGTTACGACTTTGCAACTGTCACAGACTGACGGGTAAACATTGGGCCTGATGTGACCCCAAGTACAGTGAGGGTCAAAGGTTGCTGTCCCTTCTGTGGGAAAGATAGATCAGGCAGTAACACAGTCAGTTATCACAAGAAGGCAAACTAAGAGAGAAGCCAGAAAATCTTTTAAAACGCTAATAGCACAATTACAGATTTGGGGGCCATGTGGATGAATGTAACGTGCTGTGACACCAACTGTTACATTCACCACACTAAATACAAAGCTGCATACATTAAAACTGGAGCATTACAATGGGCTAAAGAGTGCAGATAAAAAACACAACTCCATATTAGTAAGTGGACTTACTTTAATAAAGGAAAACAGTAAATAAAGCTTTCAAAAACAATTAGTAAAACATGTGTTTTTGCATGTCATACTTTTTCAGGTAAAAAAAAGCAGCAAAATGGAGCAGGATACCCCATCAAAAAAATATGGATACCCTAGAATTCTATAGTTATGTTATCTATCTGCCCATATAACCAGCATTCAGAGTTAGTCAAAAACATGTGCCTGACAGTTCTTGATTTTTTAAAATGTGGTATGCACTGTATGGTGGGCATTGGTAACCCCTTTTCATGAATAGACCCAGATATGAAAAGCAGCCATGTGGAAAACAGTCCATACATTCACCAAGCATTACTCTCTGGATATCCAGGCTAGGAGTGATGCTAGGTTTGGCACAGCAGCACTGCAGAGCCTATTCCCAAAATAGGTTTGATTCTCTCCTCCATGGAGGTACTGCTTGGTAGTCTGCATATGTCAGAATACAGCAAGACTTCATGTTATTTGGAGAAAAAATTACTCACCTTGGTAATTGTGTTTATTCTAATGGAGTCTTGCTGTATTCTGACCTCCCTCCCTGTCTCCCCTCTCAGAACTTGGCTTTTGGGAAGTGGGCTGGCAGGTGCAGTGTTGCACCCCAGGGGTGCACTTGGGCACTCCCTCTTTTCAGAGAGGGGGTGTGGGTTTTGTTTTTTGTTTTTAATAGTCATAAGTTGTTCACTACCTAGTTTTTGTTTTGTATTTCTCGACTTGAGTCTTTTGGGTGATCCAAAATATTTGGTTGCCATTTGGCTAGTAAAACGTTTACAATTTCCACACAGTGGTGTTAGTATTACCGCGTAAGAATCTGATGGTTACACTTCAAAGTGCAGCAGACTGAGGTCTGAACCAAGCTTGAGCTCAACGGTCTATGCCCTGCATGGAATTTAACACTATCCTCTCCAGAGCAGTTCAAGTGCTGGGGCTAACTGCATATGTTAGAATACAGTAAGACTCCATTAGAAGAAACACAATTACTAAGGTGAGTAATTTTTCTTTTACTCCTAGCTCTTCAGGACACATTCTTCTGCGTCCTGATTCTTCATCTCATTGAAGGTTCTTCCACTTCTGAGCATAGGGTTCCTTCTATGATTTCCAGACCATGCCATTCGGCCTCTCCTCAGCTCCCAGGGTCTTTACCAAGTGCATTGCAGAGGTGGCAGCTTACCTGAGGCACTGAAGGGTCTGGGTTTACCCCTACCTGCACAACTGACTGATTGCAGGTCCCTCCAGGCTGGAGGTAGAGTGGTCCAGGGACCAAGCCCTCCAGACCTGCATCTCCCTTGCACTCCTTGTCAACGAGGCCAAGTCAGAACTCGTGCCTTCGTAGGTGATCAACTTCATCGGGGAAGAGCTAGACTCTTGCAGAGACAGAGCCCAGCTTCTGATGGACAGGGCAGTTAATCTCTCCTCCTGTGCCCGATCATATTGGGTTGGGCAACTGCACCTGCCAGGACTTCCTGCACTTGCTGGGTTACATGGCAGCCTGCACCATTGTGGTCTGATGGGCCTGCTGGCAAATCCGCTCCCTCGAGTGGCAGCTGGCCAACCAGTGGTCTCCAGTGCAAGGGTCACTTCGACCAGCTGGTCACTGTGACTTGGCAGATGTGGGATGCCATCCAGTGGGGTTAGTCCCAGCGCATCTGTAGGAAGGATCCCATTTGTCTGCCCAGAGCCAATGGTCATCCTGATGACCAATGCCTCTCACAAGCTGGGTGCTCACCTGGGGAACACAGTCCACGGGCTCTGGACGCCGAGGAGTCCTGATGCCACATCAGCCTGAAGGAGCTCCAGGCAGTTCGGTTAGTGCTGACTGCATTCACTCTGCATATCTGGGGTCAGGTGGTTCAGGTCCAGAAGGACAACACCATGACTATGTACTTCCTCAACAAACAGAGCAGGATGCAGTCCCTGCCCTTATGCAGGGAAGCTGTAAGCTTTTGGACCCTTGTGTGCAGCCTGGAGGTGGATTTCCAAGCTATCCAAGTGGCAGGAACCTCCAGTCAGCTAGAGGATGCTCTCTGCCAGGTGGGCAAGGTATCTCATGAGTGGTCTTTCCACCCAGAGGTAGTGCGCAACCTGTTCTCCCAATGGGACGCCCCACAGGTGGACCTGTTTGCCTCCAGGGAGAACGCAAAGCTGAAGCTATATTGTGCCCACCGCTCTCAGCAGGGAACGCTGCAGAGGATGCCTTCTCGAGGCCTGGACCCCAGGCCTCTTCTATGCCTTCCCTCCAATCCCCTTGATCCACAAGGTGCTCCTCAAGACAAGGAGGGACAAGGCACAGGTGATCCTGGTGGTTCTGGACTGGTCACACCAGTTCTGGTATACTGATCACTTCAGCCTCAGCAGCAGGCTCCCAAAGCATCTTCCCCTACACCTAGACCTGATTTCCATCAATCAGGGGAAGGTACTCCATCCAGACCATCAATCCCTGCACCTGACAGCCTGGTTCCTGAGTGGCTAGAGTTCCAGACTTTGGCTTCTCCAAAACTGTCTTCACCATTATGGAGGCATCCCAGAAGGAGTTGACTAGGAAGTGTTATGCTTTCAAATGGAAGAGAGTCTCCATTTGGTGTCAGGGCAAGGAGTTGGGCCCTTTGTCCTGTCCTGTGGCTAGCATTCTTGATTATCTCTGGCCCTCTCTCAGTCGGACCTTCAGTTGACCCTTGAGATGTACCTGGCAGCCATCTCTGCTTACGGGCTAGGGCTGGTCAGCAGTCGGCACAGGAGAAGGTGGTCTTGCACTTTTCAAGGGCCTTGACCACATTTCCTCCAGTGCATGAACCACCACCACCATGGGACTTGTTGCTGGTTTTGGCAAAGCTCATGGGCAAGCCATTTGAAGCGATGCACAGGTGTGACATGTCTCACCTGTCATGGAAGACCACCTTCCTGGTTACGATCACATCAGCCAGAAGAATCAGTGCGTACCAGGCACTTTCAGTGGAGTCTCCTTACCTGATCTTTCTCAGGGAGAAGGTTGTCCTGTGCCCCAATATGAGTTCCTACCAAAGGTTGTGTCAGATTTTCACCTTAACCAGGTGATTAATCTCTGGTGTACTTCACCAATCATACCTTGGAGGCCGAACACAGGTGCATACTCTCGACCTGAGAGCGAGCAATCACTTATTATAAGGAGCGCACAGCTGGTGTTCGGGGAGAGGTTCGCCAGCTGTTTGTCACCTATGCTGAAGCTGCACCTGGCAGACCTGCAGCCGAGCAAATGATTGGCTGGTGGATTGTATCCTGCATTGATCTCTGCTAAAGGTTGGCAGATAGAGAGCCTTCCAGAGGGCTAAAGGCTCATTCCACCTGCCATACCACTGCGTCGGTGGCTGCTTCCTGGGACGTTCCTATCCAGGAAATATATAGGGCTGCTACCTGGAAGTCAGCACACACCTTCATCTCCATTACAACATTGACTTAGAGTCATGCCGGGATGCTGGTTTTGGGGCCTTAGTTCTCTAATTTCTATTCCCTAAGTAGGGGGTGTGCGCCTTGCCTCCCTCCTTCCAGAGAGCTGCTAGGAGTCTGCCAGATAGTGTGAATAGAACATCATATCCACATCCCTAGAAAAACAGGTTACTCACCTGTAACAGTAGTTCTAGGAGTGGTATATGATGATCATCCATACTAACCCACCCAACCTCCCCTGGCTTTGGCGCACACACTCTGCTTCCAACGGACAAGATCTGGCATCAAGGGTGGAGCTGAGGGAGTTACCACTTGGATGGGTGGGAGGAGCCAGCTTGAAGACTTTCCGGCAAACCTTAAAGAAAGGATACTGTCAGATAGTGTGGATGAACAACATATACCACTCCCAGAACTACAGTTACATGTGAGTAACCTGTTTATAGCGATCATAACTGTAACATTGGAAATAGAAAACTTAGTAAAAGAAATTGAATAAAGGTTCAAAAACCACATACCTGTTGGTCGAAGCAACATTCAGGCAAAACAACAGTGTATAGTCATATTCCCATACCCCAGCTCCACCCCACACTTCAAAGGATGAGGAGGACTACAGGAATGTGTGGACATTTTGTCCCCATCAGAAAAGCAGTCATACAGTACAAAAATTATATAAAAAAAAAGTCCCAAAGTTGGATCAAACAACCCCAAATTCCCCATAGCTGGTCAGATACACTATATGAAACAAATGTGGCAGAAAAGGAAAAATCCCTTAGTTCTCCTCAACATGCTCCAAACTGGGGACTTCCACCCTAGCCCCAAATTATTTTTTAATCTTTTCTGCCAGTTTTCCACCATCCTTGGGGGTCAGTAAATAAGTTTTACCTGCATAGCTGACACGTAAATGGGCTGGGAACTGCAAATTATGAATTGCTCCCAGTGCCAGCAGCACAGACTACACCCATCAAATGCTTACAGTCTTTGCTGCGTGGCAAAGTTTAGGTCAGGGAAGAGATGCAGTTGTTCTCCAGACTGAGCTGCCCCAAGGCTTGGGCTGCTGCCAAAAGTCTGTCCCCTTTCCAAACTATGTGAGGTCACCAAAAGTAATCTTCAGTCCAGTCGTAGGTTCTTGGCGCCTTCAAGGAGTGATTCTGTAGACTTAACATCTGTGGCGGGTCCTCGAAACTCAGTCTGTCTATTAAGTTCAATGCAAATGTTAATGGATCTGGCCAATCACTGTCCTCTGGAAGCCTAAACAAGCGGACATTCCCTGCCTGTCTTGCATTTTCCAAGTACTGCAACTGGAGCTGCAAATGTTTATTTTTGCGGACCATCTCTCTTATCACTGATAGTGCTTTCTTTGCCATCTCTATAGTCTGATTGAGGGCTTTCTCCTGGACATCCATTCTGAGTTCAAATTAATGGACCCTGCCATTAAAAGTCCACTTTATGTTCCAGGGTCTGCTTGCGAAGATCTAAAGCCTGTGCCACATTTAAAACAGTTAAAAGTGTTGGCTGATTCGAGCCTGCTGTGTCAGTTGGTGGTGCGGGCTCCTGGGCCTCCCTTCTTCTTCCCACCATCTCCAGCTGCTGCCATCTTCGGTAGCCGCATTCTACCTAAACTACTCCAGACAGCACCAATTCCAACCAAGCTGGTCTCACAAGTTACTTCTCCAAATATAAGTAAGGCTTACTGTGTTCAAATAACTATAAACTGCAATGTTGACAGTAATCTTAGTTGTGATCAAGAGCTTGAGGTTAATGCATGTTGCCTTGGTGCTTGCAGACTCCATCACCATCAAATTATTGCGTATTGTTATATAAACAGAGGAGAATGTACTGTACATCTGCATGATTCAAAACATTTGTAGAGCATCTTCTCATAACTATCATATTAACAGCAAAGCAATTAATTATGCTTCAAGTCTATGCTGAAGACTGACAGGGGCGCCATGTAGTGGCAGCTGCAAGTGAATACAGTATAAGGATTAGCACACATTGAGTGTGCTACTTGACCTCTGAAAAAAGGATTCGAATTGCATGCAGTTGGTTAAGATGGCACGACAACCCGATAGTTCACAACTGGACAAAAACAGCAAACCTTATGTACTGTGCCATGACAGAATGGATTTGTTTGGAAAAATATTTACTTTTTTTTAGATAGAAGGCTCCATGGGTTTAGTCATTATTATAACCTGTTTGTAGTAATATTAGTATCACTAGATGCACTTGGCACTTTAAATACAGGAAAGTGGAGGCAGCATATCACATGAGTCTCTCTATAAGTATTTAAATGGCATGCTGACCACACAACTTTGCCTTTGATGAAGCTTACATAGATACATAGACAGTGTCAGCAGATAAGGGCCTATGGCCCACCCAGTCTGCCCATTTGAGCTTGTAAGTTCAGTTTATGTTTTCCTAGAAGTCTGTTGCCCCTTACCTCCAGAATTCCTTTATGTCTACCCCATGCATTCTTAAATCCCGTGATTGTTTCAGCCCCCACCACTTTCTCTGGCAGGCTGTTCCACTTATCCACCACCCGTTCTATGAAGAAATTCTTCCTCACGTTTCCTCTGAATCATCTTCCCTCCAACTTCATCCCATGCCCTCTAGTCCTGGAACATCTTTTTTGCTTAAAAATAGTGTATTCCTGCACCCTGTTCCTCCCTTTAAGATAGTTGTATGTCTCTATCATATCCCCTCTCTCCCTCCTCTCCTCCAGGGAGTACACGTTCAGTTCCTTCAACCTGTCCTCATAGGACTTGTGATGCAATCCATGCACCATCTTTGTTGCCCTCCTCTGAACCTTCTTTACCCTGTCTATGTCCTTACATAGGTATGGTCTCCAGAACTGTACACTGTACTCCAGGTGGGGCCTCACTAGCTTCCAGTGAGTGAATTGCTGTGGTACAGTGGCAGCTGCCCAGTGGGATAAAGCAGCCTTTTTTGTAAATGTGGGAATACTTTGATATTTGCACTTTATGAATATGACACTGTTAAGCCCGTCTCACTGAAATCTTCAAAAATGGATATGTGAAAATAAAATGAAGAAATTGCAGGTCAGTGAGGCCGTGAGAATTTCTTGGGGCTTAACATCGTATTGGAGTGCTTTGAAAAGTAAGGTGCTTACCTAAGTGCTACCCCATCCACCCACCCTAGTTTTGTTCAGTGAATTATTTGGAGTTTAGCTAACCCAAGGTGACACCATCCCTCTACCACAAGATGAAAACATGCTCCTATCTGAACTAATAGAAACATACAGGGTATAATAGGGTTGTTAAGGCTGAAGAAATGTGCACTTGGCAGGGAGCATGACCTCAAGCTGAAAGGGGGGGTGGGGCATGGCCAACAGGTGAGCTTGCAACAGCAATCTAGCAGAGCTCTGTCGAGTACGCTTGCTTTGTAAATTCTAACTCCTAAAAACTTTTGTTTTGGAAGTGATTTTTGACATACCTGAAAGAAGAAAGCCTGACAATCGCAATGTAATTCTGGAAGTGCTACCCATCTGAATTCAAGTTATGGGACAAACAAATAGAGCGGGCACTGGAGGAGAGAACCAGGCCAAAAGACCCAAAGCCGAGCACCAGCAAAGAACTGACCACAGCAGCGGGAGATGACTTGTCACCTAAGCCCGCTAATGCTGCATTATTAAAAGCGATCAAGAGATTAAGCAGCCCCATTAAAAGGCTGCATCCCCAAATTATTCTTTTATAGGAGACTCCATATGTCCATGCAGAGCACCAGAAACTGGCAAAATTTGGAATGTCGTCTTTGATTTCCAGCACATTCGCTGCAGGCAGGAGAAGAGGAGTAGAAATTTAATCCCTAAAGCTAATGAATTTTGTAATTCAGGACTCTTATCAAGATAAGGAGGGTCGTCTAGCAATGGTCAGTGGCTCATGGGGGGGGGATCAAAAATATACAGTAGCAAGTGTCTATACTCCTCCAGGGACAGATGCCTCCTCCCACCAAACTCTGTTTGACAAAATATTAGAATTTAAGCAGGGGGCACTATTGATAGGGGGCATCCTTAACCTCTTGATGGAGGGAAGTAAAGATAGTTCAAACCCATACCCACCCCCCTCCAAGCAACAATGGGCCAAAGACATGGCAGATGTCTTATAAAAGAGCTAGGCCTAATAGATGTCTGGCGCCACTTGAACCCCATGAGGAGACAGTATACCGTCTTCTCAGGGGTTCATCACACTTGTTCACACCTGGCTTATTTTCTGTTGACAGCAGAACATAAAGATTTAGTCAGAACCATGACAGTGCAGCCCATTCTGCTCTCGGATCATGCCCCAATAAGTATTGAATTGTATATTGGGGAAGAAAGCACACCCAAACAGTGGCAATTCAATACTACCCTACTTAGGGATACACAATTCATAGATCTGATTAAACGTAGACTACCCCAGATTATCCAGTGGAATACTTCTTTAGAGGTGAACTCGGGACTTAGGTGGGACACTGCGAAGGCTGTCCTCCGAGAAGAGGTGATCGCCTATGCAGCACAGAAAAAGAAAAGGAGAGAACAAAACAAAGGGACTTAGAAAATGAACTAGAGTTTCTACAAGCAGCTCACTCCCAAGGAGATAAATTTATCCTACCTCAAATTGCTAGGGTTAAAGCCCAAGTACAAGACATACCGACCCAGAAAATGGAGCAGGCATTACTTTATGTTATTTATTTATTGAATTTTGATGACTGGTAGGCCCACTGGGCCCCAAAGGTCCCTTTTCAGGGCAACCCAGCAGCGATATTACGGGGGGAGCTAGAGCGGTAAAACTCTTGGCCTATCAGCTCTGGCAGCAGCAAAACAGGCCACTATCACCAAACTTAAACACCCGAACTTTCCAGATTTTAAATAAAACAAAAGACATTTTAGAAGGTTTCGAGACGTATTATTCTAAGTTACAGTATGTACTCAAGACCAGGAACCAATAGAGGAGGAGTACCACCTTTGATTTTTCAGAAGTTGAAGCTACCTCGACTAACAGAAGAGCAACAAAATTGGCTATCATAGCCCATCACTTCCCAAGAGATACTAAAGGCACTTAAACATTCAAAAACAGGTAAAAGCCTGGGACCTGATGGGTTCCCCATGGAATTTTATGAGAAATTTTAAAAAGAGATGATCCCTGAGTTGGGAGGTCTCTTCCGAGACCTACAGAGAGGAGATTCAGTATCTCTCCCAGCTGGCAATATGCGAACATCTCCGCTATCTTAAAACCTAATAAAGACCCTTTAAATTGCAATTCTTATCACCCAATTTTGGTTTTAAACCAAGATTATAAATACTATACCTCAGTTTTAGCTAAGAGGCTCGAGGAACTCCTACCACACATCATAAATAAAGATCAAGCAGGCTTCATATCTAAAAGGCAAACCTCATATAATGCTAAATGAACATTATGGCCCAGATATTCAAACTGCGCCGGGCTGTAGCGCAAGCCTGGGCGCAGCTCAACTGGCTGCACAGGGGCGTGGACTGGGCTATATTCAACGGAGCTGCGCCATGGCTCAGCATTGTTAAATATCGCTCCCTGGCCACCCGCAGTGCGCATGGTGCAGTGGCACTGCGCCAGCGGCCAGAGTGGAGCAGGGGGATGCTCTAGCACACGCTCCATTGCGCTAGGCGCAACAACCGTGATATTCAAAAGTGCACATACAAATGGGGCCATAATGTATGCAAGGCACAAATGGGGCCATTTGCATGTCATTATGGCCCCATTTGCATGCAAAATCTTGATCGACAACTTTCGCCTGGCGGCCTGCCAGGCAGCAGCCGTTGGAACCGACGCCCTGCAGTGCGGCGGAGTGCCCCACAGCCAATCGCGGCATTAGTAAAATAAGTAAAAACTCCTATATCCTGGTGGTCCAGTGGAGTGCTGTCTGTCGATCACGGGCATTGGTTAAAATAATAAGTATCCAGTATCCCTGGTCATCCAGTGGACTGCTGTCTGCCCAATCACGGGCTTAAGTAAATAAAAGATATGAATCCAATATCCCTGGTGGTCCAGTGGACTGCTGTCTGCCCAATCGCGGGTTTAAGCAACTAAAAGATACAAATCCTATATCTCTGGTGGTCCACTGGAGCGCTGCCGGCCTGATCGTGGGCTTAAGTAAAAGAAAGATAAGATTCCAATATCTCTGGTGGTCCAGTGGACCGCTGCCTGCCCGATTGCGGGCTTAAGTAAAAGAAAGATAAGATTCCAATATCCCTGGTGGTCCAGTGGAGCGCTGCCTGCCCGATCGCGGGCCTAAGTAAAAGAAAAATAAGATTCCAATATCCTGGTGGTCAGTGCACTGCCTGCCTAATCGTGGGCTTAAGTAAAATAAAGATTCCTATATCCCTGGTGGTCAATGGACCCCCTCCCCTCGCCCACTGATCCCCACCACCCGCTCCGCCCCGGTCAGCAGGCGGACAGCACACCACCTGCCTACCGCCCGCGCCGCCCGCTGACTGACACTGTAGGTGGCTGTACGCCCATTGGTCCACAGTGTGAGCCAATGGACGTGCAGCCCAGTACATACACATTCCTGGGATATGTGAATGGATCCATTCACATATCTGAATGTGATGATGCAGGTGCACACCCATTGGCTCACGCTGTGGACCAATGGGCGACAGCCCTCTTTGATGGTGTCAGCTAGGCGGGCAGCAGGGCGGTAGGCGGTGAGGTGTTGCAGCCCGCCACTGACCGGGGAGGGAACGGGTGGGGGATCAGTGGGTGGTGGGGAGGGGGTCCACTGACCACCAGGATATAGGAATCTTCTTATTGTTACTTAAGCCCGCTGACAAGGCAGTGGTCCACTGACCACCAGGGATATTGGAATCTTATCTTTCTTTTACTTAAGCCCGCGATCGGGCAGGCAGCGGTCCACTGGACCACCAGCGACATAGGAATCTTCTCATTGTTACTAAAGCCTGCAATCGGGCAGACAGCGGTCCACTGGACCACCAGGGATATTGGAATCTTATCTTTCTTTTACTTAAGCCTGCGATCGGGCAGGCAGCGGTCCACTGGACCACCAGGGATATAGGATTCTTATCTTTTATTTACTTAAGCCCGCAATCGGGCAGACAGTGGTCCACTGGACCACCAGGGATATAAGATTTGTATCTTTTATTTACTTAAGCCCGCGATCAGGCAGACAGCGGTCCACTGGACCACCAGGGATATAGGATACTTATTTTTTTTAACCAGTGCCCGCGATCGGGCAGACAGTGGTCCACTGGACCACCAGGGATTTGGACATTATTGTTTTAACTGATGCCCGCGATCGAGCATGGGGGGGCGCAACCACGGAGGTGCAGCCGGAGCTCGGGTGGCCACCCAGAGGTGGCAGCTGCCGTGTTGCGCCCCGCACTATGGCAGCTCAACCTGTGGGTGGCCAGCCGTTGCTCTTTTTTTTTTTTTTTGCTCAACTTTGTGCAGCACAAGTAGGGGTTGTGCATGCATGGCTCAGTATATCCCAGGCTGAATATCGGGATGTGCAGAGTATGCATGGGCACACCCCCCCACCTGCGCCTGAATACATTACTGATACTGGCACATCAGGATTTGTGCCAGGTGCAATTCCCGTTTGTATATATCGCACCAGGGCGCATCAGTGGATTGCGCATGGCGTAACACTGTTGCACCATGCGCAACCCTTTTGAATATCTGGGCCTATATGTATTGGAAAAAGCCCCAAAAAACAGACACCCCATTATTATTACTTGGTATGGACGCCCAGAAAGCATTTGATAGAGTATCTTGGAAATTTTGAAATTACACCCTGGAAGCGTTCAGATTCCCTAATTCATTTCAAAATATAATACAAAATTTATACACATCCCCACAGGCAATGGTTAAAGTAAATGGCACATACTCCCGGCGGTTCCCCCTACAGAGAGGCACCCAGCATGGGTTGTCCCGTATCTCCCCTTCTTTTTGCTATCTATGCAGAACCTTTAGCACAGACAGTTGGAGAAGATCCTATATTATCTGATTTTATACATTGGGGTACAGAACATAAAATTGCATTTTACATGACCCAACCGGAGCCCTCCCTCCCTAGAATGATGGTCTTACCACATAAGATTGAGATCTTAGCAGGATACACATTAAATAAAAATAAAACAGGTTATAAAATTTAGATATAAAAACATAGAAACATAGAATTTGACGGCAGATAAGGACCGCTTGGCCCACCCAGTCTGTCCATTTCCCCTACTTGATGGATAAGCTGCAGATCCTAGTTAACCAGCAGCCTACTTCTTCCTACCCCAACCCCCTAGAATTGCCTTATGACTATCCCATGCATGTTTGAATTCCACCACTGTTTTTGACTCCACAACCTCCTCTGGAAGGCTGTTCCATACATCCACAACTCTCTCTGTGAAAAATACTTCAATTACCTCTGAGCCGCCCTTCTATCGTCAAATTGTGCTCTCTTGTTCTTGCACACCTTTTTTGAAAGATGCTACCCTCTTGGACTTTGTTGATTCCTTGAGGTACTTGAAAGTTTCTATCATGTCCCCTCTCCTTCCTTTCCTCGAGGCTATACATATTAAGCTACTTAAGTCTCTCTTCATATGTCTTCCGTGCAGACCCTGCACCATTTTAGTTGCCTCCTCTGGACAGCTTCCATCCTGTCTATGTCTTTAGGAGATTGGGTCTCCAGAACTGCACGCAGTACTCCAGATGTGGTCTCACCAGCTGTCTGTACAGAGGGATAATAACTTCTTGTTTTCTGCTGGTGATGCCTCTCCCTATGCATCCCAGTATCCCCAGCCCTCCTTGCCTCTCTCACATTGCTTGCCCACCTTTAGGTCATCTGATATGACTACCCCAGGTCCCTTTCCATTTTTGTTGTTGTTAGTATCTCACCCCCATTGTGTACTCTTCCCTGGGTTTTTGTTTCCCAGGTGCATTACCTGCACTCTTAGCATTGAATCTAAGCTGCCATACATTTGACCATTCCTCTAACCTTGCCAAGTCCTTCTCATCCTTTCCACCCCACCTTGTGCATCAACTCTGTTGCAGATCTTTGTGTCATCTGCAAAGAGACACTTTCCTTCCAGTCCCTCTGCAATGTCGCTTATAAAGACATTGAAGAGGACCGGTCCTAATACTGAACCTGTGGTACCCCACTGCTAACCCCCTTTTTCAGAGTGGACTCCATTTACTAATTACGCTCTGTGTCCTATTCTCCAGCCAATTCTTTACTCAGGCTGTCATCTTGGGACCCACTCCCAGGCTGGCTAACTTGTATATTAATCTTTGTGTGGGACTGTGTCAAATGCCTTGCTAAAGTCTAGGTAGGCCATGTCCAGAGCCCTCCTGATCTACTACTTTGGTCACCCAGTCAAAGAAATCTATCAGATTTGTCTGGCATGACCTTCCCGCTGTGAATCCATGCTGCCTTGGGTCCTGTGCCCTCTGGCCTCTAGATACGAACCATTCTTTCCTTCAGAAGTGATTCCATCATTTTCCCTACCACTGAGGTTAAACTAACAGGTCTGTAGTTTCCTGCTTCTGCCTTGCTCCCACTTTTGTGAAGGAGAATCACATCTGCCTCCTCCAGTCCTCAGGTACCACCCCATCCTCCCATGATTTGTTAAAGAGGGTAGTCAGTGGTGTCACTAGTTCTATCCTTAGTTCTTTAGAATTCTGGGATGAATCCCATCAGGCCCCATTGCTTTGTCCACCTTCAGTTTTAAGAGCTCTTTCAGAACTCTTTCTTCTGTAAATGGGCTGGTATCAACTTCTGTATCCAGAGTGTTTCTACTGTTTGTTTTAGGTACTCCCCTCTTCTTTTGTAAATACTGAGCAAAAATATTTGTTTAGTATCTCTGCCTTTTCACAGTCACCCTCTGCCCACCCTCCTCCCCTTTATTAAGCCTCACTATCCTCCTTGGTCTTCTTTGCTCCTGATGTACCTATAAAAGGTTTTATCCCCTTCTTAACTGAGTTGGCTATCTTTTCCTCGGTTTGGGCCTTTGCTGTTCTGACTGCCTTCCAGCTTCCTTTTGTTTTAACTGATACAGTTCTCTGTCCTGTTCCTTCTGTGATTCCTTGTACTTCCTGAATGCTTTCTTTTCTCTTGAACCTTCACTGCCACTTCCTTTGAGAACCATAGTGGTTTCTTACCTCGCTTCGTTTTAGTTTATTTGCTTTACACAAAGGCTTGTTACCTCTGTGATGGCAGTTTTTATTATTCCCCATTGTTCTTCCACCCCTCCTTCCTGCCCATTTGCTAGTGCATTCCTTAGGCACTCACCCATTTTGGCAAAGTCAGCCCTCCTAAAATCCAGTACCTTTGTCTTTGTATGGCTTGACTCTATTGCTGTGTTTATTGTGAACCATACTGTTCGATGGTCGCTAGTTCCCAGATGGCTACCCACTTCTACATCTGTGATCCTCTCTTCATCTCCATTTGAGAGAACCGGGTCTAAGATTGCTCCCTCTCGAGTGGGCTCCAATACTAGTTGTCTAAGGCATGCCCCTGTAGGGCATCTAGAATAACCCCACTCTTAGAAGTGGCTGCTGCATCTGCACTCCAGTTAACATCTGGCATATTCAGATCACCCATCAGCAATATCTCCCCTTTATCTGCCATTCTAAGTATACTTTCTATCATTTCCTTGTCCATTTCCTCCCCCTGAGAGGGGGTCTGTATACAACCCCTGTGTGGATTGTGGTGCCATTGCCTGCCTCCAAATTGACCCACAGTGCTTCTTCTCCTCCCTGTTTACCCTTTTGTTCTGTTGCTTTGATTTCTTCTCTTATGTAGAGAGCTACTCCTCCTCCTCTTTTACTCTCCCTGTCCCTCCTGTAGACAGTGTATCCTGGTATGTTTATGTCCCAGTCATGGTTCTGTGTGTACCATGTTTCTGTGACTGCCACAATATCCAGATTTTCCTCCTCGATCAAGGCCACTAATTCAGGAAGCTTGTTACCCAGACTACGGGCATTGGTACTCATTGCTCTCCATTTTTTGATGGCTTTACCTTCTGTAGCGCAACCCCACTGACCTTTCTACCTTGGTATTTTCTCTCATTTATATTCCTGTTTTGTAGGAGGAGGATGGGATTTTCCTTCGCTTATCAGTGCTCTCCCTTGACTAGTTTAAAGGCTTGCCAATGAAGCATTTAAACCGATTGCCCAAAAGACTTGTTCCTTCCTGGACAGATGCAGACCATCCCACCAGTATAGGCTGGTGTCCCTCCAGGTGGAACCCCAGTCCCAATGAAGCCAAACCCTGTGCTCCACACCATTTTTTCAACCATTTGTTAAACTGCATGGTGCAAAGTACCTCGCCTCACTCATGCCACTAACAGGCAGCACCTCTGAGAAGGATACTGTGTGCTACTTGTCTTAGCCCTCCCCAACTCTACAAAGTCCTTTTGCACTGCTCTAATCTCATGATGAGCCAAGTCATTTGTCCCTAGGTGGACAATGATGTCCAGCTCAGACTCCCGTGCAACTGTTCTCGTGATCCTAAGGATGCGCTTCCTGTCCCTCCAAGCCATGGCACCAGGCAGGCACCTTACTTCAGTTTTCCCTGCTCCCCCCAGTTCTATCCCCCTAATAATTGAGTCCCCCACCAGGAGCTGCTTTCTTTCCCTGTGGTGCCCTCTGCCTCCTTCCTGAGGGCCTCCCTTGTGACAGTTGTCTGCACCCTCCTTAGTCTCCTCTGCGGGTGCATCCATAGGGGAACTATGCTCCCCCAGAATGGTATATGGATTTTGGAGTGTAACAACTGACTGGGTGTGCCTCTGTTCCACCACCCTTACCCTCCCTGAGCCCACTGTGGTCCAACTGCTGTGCTTTCTTCGCAACTTCTGAGGTAGTGGTGGTGGTTGTGGTGCTCCCTGGATGGGGAGGTTCCTTGCCACTGTCCAGTGCGGCCTGAAGATGGGCAACTTCCTCCCTCAGGGCAGATAGTTGTCTGCAAACAGGGCAGCATCTCAGCCAGAAAGACTCCTGAAGACTGCTGCCCCACAGCCATTACATTGTACTACTCCCACATAACTGTCTACCTTGTTTAGTTTTTTTGTGTGTGTGATTGGTGCGTTATAGAAACATATGTATTTATATAATGTGTATGCTTATATTGTCAGTGCAGTGTGCTAGACAGGATATGACAGTGATGTGTACCTTGCCCTCTTGAGGAATGATGTCAGAACCCCAGGTATAAATGAACTATTTCCAGGGGTGGGTGGGTGAGGGGTGGAAGGGTTGGGCCTAAACTGTGCCCTCACAAAACAATCAGCTAAACGCCTGACCTACCGATGCGATGAGTGCCTTCCTGTCAGCAAGATGCCATACACGACAATTTGTAATACTGCTTCAAACCAATTTTACAGAGAAAATATCCTGCTAATCAAACAGAGAAAATCCAAACATCCAAGTCTTACAGGTAAACCTCCCCAGCCCCCAAATGTCAAGTCGCTTTCCTCCGTGGAACGGTAACAAATTTAAAATATTTGGGAATCAATATACCTCAAGATTTAACATTAGTTTATGCAGTTAACTACCAACCAATGAACACAATGATTAGAAGATTTACAGAGATGGACCCATTTGCCTATCATTAGCACAAAGAATAGAGGCAATATAGATGAATATCCTCCCAGATTATTATATTTTTATCAAAACATACCAATAACTACCGAGTAAGTTGGAGTTTAAAAATGGATAAACTAATATCTAGTTTCATATGGCAATGAAAGAAATCAAGAAAGGCTTTTCTATCCTTACAACTTCCGAAGGCCAGGGGCCTAGCCCTCCAAACCTAGAAAATACTGTCAAGCTGCACAGTTATCTCACGCATTACAATGGCTGGACCAGAAAGCATCCCAGCACGGAAGGAGCTTGAAATGGGAGAGCAGGAGAACAAATTGAGCAGCATTATTTGAAATGGGATTCAGTTAACGACCGAAGACTACAAGGGGTTATGTTTGATACAATACAAGATTTCGACATCACACAGTTGGAAAGAATATGGCTGGACATGAGTAACTAGATACTTTCACGCCCACAAATAACAGGGAAATTTGATGCCCAGCATGGGACTAGGTGCTGGAGGGCCTGTGGGGAGATGGATTGCCACACACACCCACATCTTTTGGAGCTGTAGACTACTCAACCATTCTGGCAGTTGATACAAAGGGCTCTAGAGGAACTGTTTCCAGAACTGGGGCTATTTCCTCAGATTATGCCATCTTATTACATTTCCTGGAACATATCTGGAATACCCACACCAGAAAAATTTTAGCTATCCTTTTGTTAGCGGAAAAGAAAGCCATCTCTTGTAGGTGGTTACAGAAAGAAATTCCAACCCTGACAGAATGGGAAGATGTGGTACAGAGACTATATCTCATGGAAAAACTAACTGCAAGTATTACCCTTAGGGTGAAGAAGTGTAAAGAATTTTGGGATAAATGGCACCTTTGGATTATGGAGCATAGATCAGATATAGTACCTTAAGGAATACATAAACTCTGGCAAGGAGACTCTTGTAGACTAAGGGAGGAGGATGCCACTTAGTGGATTAGAGAGGCTAATTTTCAATATTATTCAATGCAGAAGTAATTATCTCAGCATTGTAAAATCTACAGCTTATGAAATATGCCATTCCTTTCAACTGTCATAATACAAGTAAGGATTAAGCCACGAAAAAGGATGGGTCTACTGTGGAATTAATCCATGGTTGGGGGGGTTGGGCCACGAGGCCGAAGGCTGAGTGGGTCCAAAAAACCAACGATGGATTACTTCCACTGTAGACCCATCCTTTCAAGTGGCTTAATCCGTTTGTAACATGGCAAGGACTATAGGAACTTCATATGTATTATTATTAGTAACATACATGAATATGACTTCTAAATTGCACTGAAAACATCAGGTTCCTATCTCTCACTAATCTCTCTATAACGTTCTATTCATTTTCAGACGTGCGCGTGCACATTGCACATCTTACATCCATTGATATACTTATGTGCTTTTCGTCAAATTCAAAGCGAAGTGGCTAAAATCCAACACTACTATACATCCTGCTGAATGTCGTTACTTTTGTACCCTATGGCTTCTCTTCTCTGTATCACATCCGCTGTGTAGTGTTTCTGTGGCTGTCTTCTGTTGCACTCTGGTATGTGTGGCGATTTTAATGTTACATTTCGACAACGCCATACCGCTTCGCTACCCCGCTCTTTCTCTACAGATCAGCTCTTTCCCATCACAAGCTGCTTCTGCTCTGCTTCTTTCTATTCCGCTTCTAACACCTATGGCATAACAGACATTTTCTATGCTGCTGTTCCCCTGCATATCACCCACTGCACGTCTGTTTATTTCTATTCCACTACTTCGCTTATCTTGTGCTGAGTTTCCCACTGTCCAAGCTCTGTCGGCTAGCTCACTGCATGGCTGTTTGGCCACAAAGTAGCTTGGCACGTGAAGCAACTATACTATTCACTCTGTTGTGCAAGCTTCTGACTTTGCCAGTGTGCAGGATGTTGTGGGTCCATCACTCAATCAAAGTTTGAACACTGACTACTGGCAGAAGCACAGTTTTGCCTGTGTTGTACAAGCTTCTTTAGCTGTCACGTCACCAATACTGTGTGGCGCGAGCAGGATCCACAGTATGTTCTAATTATTTTTGCATGCGGCTGATCGCTACCATGATCTACTGTGGTTGCTCATGTACCACATGATGCGATTAGTCCAATCTCAATCCTTTATTTTGTTTTCCTTTTTTGTGCCATGTTACAACAATGGATATCTCTGTACTGCTCCTGAGGAACAAAACAATAAAAATTTTAATTACAAAAAAAAGGCAACCAGAGGTTGGATCAATGAATGGAAGAATTTACAACCCAGTTTAAAGTGTTGTATACTAAAGTGGGCATAATTGAGGAGGAAACTAAAGCTGCCTCAAAATCTGTGGCAACAGTGTTAATGGTCACCTCAGGCCTTACTAAAGAAAATGCAGTATTCAGGCAACGCTTGAAAAATTTAGAAAATGCCTCTCCAGTCACTCATGTCCGGATCCTAGGGATACCCGAAAGAACTAAAGGAGAGGATCTTTTACCTTTCCTAACCACTTTCTTTGAGGAAACTTTACAACTTCAGGAGATGGTCACGATAGTTAAGGCTTACAGAATTAGCCCCCAAGGTGGAAGGAACCGTACAGCAACCAACCAATTGTACCCTAGAACTCTCCAGGTGGTGCTGGGGACTGTCCGGGAGAGAGATATAATTATTGCACAAGCTAAGAAGCTAGTATCAGTGGAGTGGGATGGTGCCAAGGTCCACATTTTCCCCAATTTTGAGTTACATAACCAAACAACATTGGAAGAGTTTTGGTGGTATCAGAGCCCATCTGAGACATCTGGGGTTTCACCATGTCCTTTAATGCCAGTTAGTTTGAGGATCATGTATGGGAAAAATCATCAACTTGCGGATTCGGTGGAAGCGGCCAAACTGGTAGACTGCATAGAAAGGGAAATTCAAACGAAATTACCTGCCACCATTCTAGTAACCTGGGTTTGGTAACAGATATAAGTTGCTATAGGACGGTCCAGGGGGAAGAACTGAGCATCTGATAGACTGCTCTCCTCTCCTTGGGGGAGGCTTTTCTGCCCGCTGTCAACTGCCGCCATATGGAGGCCTGGTGGTAGTGCAGGTTTAACTCTGTAAAATAAGGTAGAAGAAGGCAATTAGGCCCATCAACTCTACCCCCTACCCCATGTGAGAGACAAGGTTAAGTTCCCAGTATGTACTTATCAATCCTAGCTTTAAATTGGTCTATATTAGTGGCATCTACTATACTTTGTGGCAGTCTGTTCCAGAGTGATACTGTCGCTCTAGACACTACTAATTGTTTATTATTACACCTAAAGAGCTGCTGACGCCTTAAAAAAACTTTGAAAACATAATAACAACTAGGTACAATTCAGCTACCATTCCATATATATTCTAAAGATTCCTCCTCCCAGCATTTATTACTAAGAATATTTAAGAATATGATCTTTATCCTCAGGGTTCATCTGCCTCTGCAGCCGACTCCCTACTTCAAGTCATAATCCTCTGTTGTGACATCATAGTCTGTTGTACTGGGAGTAACTGTGATGTCACAAGCAGTGCATTATGACCTCAAGTAGGGAGAAGGCAACAGGAATAGAAGAACTCTTCTGGAGGAAAGACCCAGTTTTCATGCAGATGACTTCAGTAATACATAATGGGGAGGTGGAATACAGAACTAATGTGAAATACAAGCTGGACTGTGTCTAAATATTATATTTTGATAAAGTTCTCCTGAACATCAGCTGCTCTTTAAATTAGCTGGTTTGTGGGCAACTACAGTATTACATTTGGCCATCAACTGTTCATCGTGTAGAATTTTAAATAACATCAGATCGCCCCTCTGGGGTCTTGTTTCAAAGTCAAATAAGTTTAAATCCTTACATCTTTCCTGATATGTGAGATTATTCAATCTAGGTATGATTGGGGTGGTACATATGGGAGGCCACTGGTTTGGTGTAGTATGTGTCTGCCTCCCCATGGCACATACTACCCTGTCCAACACAGGATGGGAGGGACAGAAAAGAGGAAGAAACGGTTGGCTTTGTGAAGTCTTACCAGCTTGCCCTGACCTGCACCACCACCAGGAACATCAGGACCAGCTAGATATGTGTTCCGGGTGTCAGGGAGGATAACCCTTCCCCTCTTGGCCCAAGAGGAGGTGGTTGTCATTCAGAGAGAGTTGGGACAGGGCTGATAGTCTACCTGTGCATCACCTGGAGGAAAAAGCATTATGAAAAAAAAAAGTATTTTGCTCAGAGGGAGTGATGGACAGTAGGAACCATCTACCCAGTAATATTTATTTATTTAGTTTTTGTTGACTGGGTAAGTGCACTAGACAAATCCTGCCTATTTTCAGGCACGACCCGGGGGAGAGGGATACAGATGAATGCCAACTGACCTTGAACCAGATTAAGTTCAATGCTGGAACTGTTTTGGGGGTTTTAAATACAATGAAACATTTTAAAAGGGAGTTTTAGAAATGACGGAGCAAGGAGGACTCTGGAGGGGCAAAGTAATTCAATGCAGGGCATTAGTACAGTCTCAATGAACTAAGTCTTTTTCTGTCCTTATTCATCTGTGTTTCTTTGATTTCCATGCTGTCCCCTTGGATGAAGGACCTGTCTTCGTATGTGATTTCCTCCCCAAGTTTTTCTTTTTGTTCAATGTGTTCAGGGATGTGAACTGATAGGGTACTATAAATACTGGGAGTATGGCCTCTATATGTACTGGGAGCAGACAAGATTCTAGCTATTTCATAAGTTTTATAAGTAATTTCAATCTGAAGGACTTGCATCCGCAATGCTTGCCAATCCCAAATTGTCAAAATATAATAGTTTTATCACAACTAAAGATATTGTGTCTAGCCTTAAATATGTCCATATTTGTATCTTCAACCACAGATGCTGGTAGGCCATTCCATACAGTAACTACCATGAGTATAAATCAATGTTTCCTCAAATTCATATTCCACTTGGGCAGATCTAGTTGCATGTTATGTCTTCTACCACTAGTCCATCCTGCTCTAAAAGTTATTCCGAGAGCTTCCCTTAGTGTGGTATCCTTAGCAACTTTGAACATCATACATAAATCACCTCTAAGTCTTCTATAGTGCAATGAATATAGGTTAAGTTTTTCCAGTCTCTTATTATATGAAAACTTCTTCAGCCCAGTCACAGATTTGGTGGCCCTGTGCTGGACTCCCTCAATCTTAACCACATCCTCTCTTTTTTGAGGAGATTATACCTGAGCACAATACTCCAGATGTGGTCTCACCAGAACTCCATATAATGGTATGAGGACGTTCTCGCTTCTGCTAGAAATATGCCTTAAGATGCAGTTCAGATTTTGATGAGCTTTTTTTACCTGTTCCTTATATGCACACTAAACTTTAGGTTAGATGTTATTTTTACTCCTAGATCCCTCTCCTCTCTAGTTTCAGTTAAACTGTTGGTTCCTATGGTGTATGCATAGTTATTATTATGAAGGCCCAAGTGCATAATTTTATACTTGGAGATGTTAAGTTCAAGTTTGCTAGAGTTGGTCCACAAATAAATTTCATCTGTAGCCTGCTGCAGAGAAAGGGCCTCAGTTGTGTTAGTCACAGTTATACCTATTCTACAATCATCGGCAAATTTGGAAATCCATATACTAGGATTTTAAGTTTCAAAGTAGAGATATAAATGTTAAAGAGACAGGGCCCCAATACTGATCCCCATGCACTCGCTTGTGACTGCTGACCAGTCAGAAATCATGCCTCTAACCGTGACTCTCTGTTTTCCCCAGTCAACCATACTGTTATCCACCTTAAGATGTTTGTATCTATTCCAACATTTACTAGTATTTCTATCACAGTTCTACAAGGGTAGTTTATCGACGCTTTAGCGAAGTCCATGAAAACCACTTCAAACAACATGAAGTCTTGCTATATTATGACATATGCAGTATAACCCCAGGTTAGAACTGCTCCAGAGGTGAAAGAGTTAACTTTCCATGCAGGGCATGGAACCTTGACCTGTTCGGTTGAACACTCTGTCTGTTGTAGCTCAAACTTAAACTGTCAGGGTTCTTTGCTCAGCCTCCACTGAACAGTCAGCTCCGGATTTCTCCTGCTGCTGTGTTCGTTTGTCGGTTAAAAGTGTAATTCTCGGTTTATTTTACCGAAATTAACCGCAATCGGTCGGTTCAAGCTCTGTCTGTGGTATTGTAAGTGATAGATAGGCTTATTTATTTTTCTTCTTCTGTGTGGAACTTGTAAACGTCTTTTTCGGTTCAGTTTGAACCAATCAGATGGGTTTTAAAATTACTTTCTAGTCCTTTAGAGTGCGGTTCCCGGTTCTTATTGGTTCTAATAAAAGCGGATTTTATTACGTTTTTTTCCACAACCCGTGACGCGGTTGGGAACCGATAAGAGAGTCTTGTTGCGGATTGCCACTAACGGGCAAGTTTTGGTTAGGATGGCACTATGTCTGAGAAACCCAAAAGAAAAACCGGACCCACTGGGTTTCAGCACTGTGGCTCTATGGAAGCCTTTTGCTAAGGCTGACCCACACACCCTGTGTATATTGTCTGGGGTTTGATCACCTCAATGCAGACTGCCAGATTTGTAAGAATTTTCCTGCTGCCACCGTGGAAAAGAGAGTTGGTAAGCTCAGGGAAAGGGAGGCCAAAAAGTCCGCTGACCCGGATTGCCAGCCCGGTTCGGTTCCAACCGAACCTGAGGGAGTGCCCTCTGACCAGGGTGATACTTCCTCGGGCAAACGAAGAGCCTGCTCTGAGGAGATGGTTCCAACTAAAAGGGCTAGAAAGTCAGCTACTGTGGAGCCAAAAGTTTTTTCTCCAACTGCTGAGGAAATAGCTAAAGCTATTCAAATTGTCCAGTCTCTTTCCCCGGTTCCGTCCGAACCAACACCATTAGGGAAGCGCTAGGTTTGGATGGTTCCACCGGTTCAGGATTATGATTTTGAGGATTTTATGAACCGGAGAAGGGAAAGGGGAAGAGGAGGAGTGTGATTTTGAAAGTCTGGATGTGCCCATTGAACCGGACATCTCTCCAGACAGACCTTCAAAATCACACTCACTCACTCAGTTACCCTCCCAGGCTATCTGAGTCCCCTTCTCATTTTATGTTCTATAAGAAAGTTGCTGAAACTCTCCAACTCCTTGTTGAGGAAGCTGTTGATGATCAAGAAGAGCCTGATTATGTAGAAATGATGAATATTCCAGAGTCTAGGAGACTGTCTATTCCCTTGCACAAATCCTTTAGGAAACAGACAGTAAAAATTCTAAAAACTCCTCATTCTATCCTTCCTGTGGATAAAAGGATGGACAAAAGGTATACATTATCAGGCTCTGATACGGAGTTCCTCTCTCAGCAATGCAGCCATGCGGGGGTAGTGCAGGCTGTAGCCTGTGACAAGGCTAATATTCCTTTAGCCTCTCACCCTCCTGAAAAGGATTTCAGGAGGATGGATGCCATGGCAAAGAAACAGTACATGGCAGCATCTTTAGGACTCAGACAGGCGAATTATATAGCTTATGTGGCTAGATACCAGAAATCCAGATGGGATACTGTGCTGGCACTAGCAAAACAGGCCCCTGACCAGCTTGCCAGGGAGCTGGAGCAGGTGGCTGCGGATGGTATTGAGGCATCCAAGGTGCAATTCCATGCTGCAGTAGACTCTAATGATGTTTCATCAAGAGTCATGGCTGCATCTGTGTCTCTTCGCAGAATGGCCTGGCTCGGATGTACTGCCCTGTCACAGGATACCCAGGCTAAGGCTATGGATTTTCCTGTTGTGGGCAATTCTCTGTTTGGGGAGCAGACAGAGAATTATATGAAGAAAATGGATGAGTATAGGACCACCTATAGGAGTGCACAGGCCAAAGAAAGGCAAGCCACTCCTCAAAGGCAGCATGTCAGGGGCAGGGCAGGCCTTTTCATAGGCCATTTACTAAGCCCAGGCCTCCTCTTCTGCTTATGCCCAGAGGGGGTTCTTTAGAGGAAGAGGCAGAAGGGGGTCTAGTAAGCCTGCTTCTACCCCTCAACCCAAAGCCCCTGCAAAACAGGCTCCCTGATGGGGTGGCCAGGGCCGATTCTCCACTACCAGTAGGAGGCAGGCTGGCTTACTTTGTCCAGGACTGGAAGTCTGTAACATCAGACAAGCGGGTCCTGGAAGTAGTAAGCCAGGGACTGGTTCTCAGCTTCAAAAAATTTCCGAAGATGAGAGCCAGGTCCTTTCCACCTGCAAATCCATCAGAGGCACTTGCCCTAGAAACAGAAGTTTCTTCCCTTCTGGCTCTCAGAGCTGTGGAAAGGGTTCCACCCCACACCAGGGCAAAGGGTTGTACTCCAGGTACTTCCTTACCCCAAAAAGACAGGAGAATGGCGGCCCATCCTGGATCTCAGGTATCTAAACAAGCCATTTAAAACCAAAGTTCAAATGGTGACTCTGGGAATTATTTTACCCTCTCTAAGGCCAGGGACTGGTTAGCCTCCTGGACCTCAAGGATGCCTACTTCCATGTTCTCATCCAGAAGCTCCCATTGAAAGTACCTCAGATTCTAACTGCCCTCAGGCCATTACCAGTTCAGAGCAATGTCCTTGGCCTCACCTTGGCCCCAGGGTGTTCACAAAATTCCTGGAAGTAGTAGTTGCCCACTTAAGAAGGCAAAAGATTGCCATCTTTCCTTATCTGGACGACTGGCTCATTGTAGGCCAGTCTCCAGACCAGGTCAAACTACATCTACAAGTAACTCAGCAACTTCTTACATCTTTAGGTTTCCTTCTCAATCTTCCAAAGTCAGTTCTGGAGCCTGTCCAGCTTCTCACCTTCATAGAGCAGAACTGAACACAAAAGAAGCAAGAGCCTTCCTCCTCTGGAAAGAACAAGGACTTTGGTCTCTGGCCTCTTCTTTCACCCTGCAGGTCTCGACCAGCAAGGCATTTTCTACAGCTCCTGGGGCACATGGCTGCTTCTACAGCAGTAGTGCAGGGAGCAGGATTCAGATGAGGGACATCTAGTTCCATTTGAGAGCCTTTTGGTCTCAGGGACAGATCCTCTAACCAAATTGATCCCAGTGACTCAGACCCTGATCCAGGCCCCTTCAGTGGTGGCAGAATTAGAGCAATCTGAGACAGGGGTTCCCTTCACTCCCCAGTCTCACTCCCTTGACCCTTACTACGGATGCACCCTCTTGGGTGAGGAGCTCACATGGGTGACCTTTCCACCCAAAGGCTGTGGTCCCTCAGGAATCTCTGCTCCACATCAATTTGTTGGAACTCAGAGCAGTTTTTCTAGCACTCCAGATTTTTCCACATCTGTTCAGAACAAGGTTGTTCAGATCAGAACAGACAATACCACTACAATGTGGTACATCAACAACAAGGGGCACTGGTCCTACGGCCTTGTGCAGAAGCAATGAAGTTGTGGTCTCTGGCTTATTCTCTGAACGCCTCCCTTACGGCAGTTCACCTCCCAGGCAGGACAATGTCCTAGCGGATGCTCTCAGCAGGATTTCCAAGGCCATCACGAATGGGCACTGGATCCCCCTAGTACTGGAGGTAGTATTTGCCAGATGGGGCACCCTCAGATAGATCTCTTTGCAGACCCAGACAATCACCAACTTCCCTTTTTGCTGCAGGCCCCAGTGTTGGGCTCAGTCCTCTGGATGCCTTCCTACTCAGTTGGGAAGGGAAGTTTCTCTATGCTTTTCCCCCCTTCCCTCTTCTTTTCAAGGTGCTAGTAAAAATCAGATCTCAACCCTGCAAGATGATCCTGATTGCTCCAGATTGGGCCAGGCAGCCCTGGTACCCACGCCTCATGTGCTTAGCAGTCCACCTTCCCCTGGGTCTTCCCAGGAATCACAACCTGTTAACCTGTGCCCAGGGGAGAGTTTGGTATCCGAACCTCAAATCTCTCAATCTCAAGGCATGGCTCTTGAAGAGTTAGAGTTTGCTGACCTACACCTTTCCCAAGGTGTATTGGAAATCTTGAAGGCCTCTAGGAAGCCTTCCACCAGGGCTACTTATAATTCAAAATGGAAAAGATTTTCCATATGGTGCGCTGGTAAGCATATTTCCCCAGAATCTGCTGATATGCCCATGATTCTGGATTATTTAATGCATTTGAATTCTTTGGGGTTGAGACCAGCTATCCTAAAAGTGCACTTGGCAGCTGTGTCTGTCTTTTTATCAGCAGGTAAGCCCTCTTCTTTTTCAGCTCACCCTGTGTTCTCCAAGTTTTTTTAAAGGGTTGCTTCACACCAACCCTCCGTTCAGGGACCCTGCCCATGCTTGGGATCTTAATATTTGCATTGCTCAGCTTATGCAACCCCCTTTTGAGCCATTGTCTTCAGCAGAGCTTAAGTAATTGACTTGGAAAACTGTGTTTTTGGTAGCCATCACCTCTGCCAGGTGCATAAGTGAGCTACAAGCATTGTCAGTGGAGCCTGATTTTATCTCCTTTCACAGAGATAAGGTGGTCCTCAGGACTAACAGAAATTTTTGCCTAAGGTGGTTTCAGACTTCCACCTTAATCAATCCACGCCTCTTCCTGTGTACTTCACTGACCATTCCTCCTCTGGCGAGAGGAGATTACACAGTTTAGATGTCAAAAGAGCCCTTAGTTACTATATAGAACGTACCAAGGGTCATAGGTTTGAATCCCTCCAATTGTTCCTCACTTATGGTGAGGTTGGTAAAGGTAAACCTGCCACTAAAAGATCCATTGCCAGGTGGATTGTCTCTTGTATCCAATTTTGCTATGAAAAACTGGGTAAGATTCCTCCCTCAGGCCTGAGGGCTCACTCTACCAGAGGTACAGCTGCGTCCCTGGCTGCTGCCAGGGACATCCCTATCCTAGAGATATGTCAAGCAGCTACCTGGAAAACAGTTCACACTTTTACTAAGCATTACTCCCTGGATATCCAGGCTAGGAGTGATGCTCAATTTGGCACAGCTGTGCTTCAGAGCCTATTTCCTAAGTAGGTTCTGTCCCTCCTCCATGGAGGTACTGCTGTGTATTTCTATATGTCATAATATAGCAAGACTTCATGTTGTTTGAAGAAAAATTACTCACCTTAGTAATGTTGTTTCTTCTAATGGAGTCTTGTTATATTATGACCTTCCCCCAGCCTGCCCCTCTCAGAACCTCTACTTTTGGGATGTGGGTGGGCAGTGCAATGTTGGCACTTCATAGATGCCCACTTTATTTTCACCTTTCTTAGGGTGCTTCAAAACAACATGAAGTCTTGATATATTATAGACATTAGCAGTTTGATCCAGCTCTAGAACTGCCCCGAGTGAAATGGTTAAAACCATTCCAAAATAGAATTTTGGCACGAGCAGCTCTATCTGTGTCATTTCAAACTTGAACTGTCAGATTCTTTACTCCGCCTCAGTGAACAGTCGCTCCGGAGATTTCTCCTCTGCTGGTTCATTTTCGTTTAAAAAGTGTTTTCGGTTGGATTTAACCTTAGAATAGTTTTATTTTAACATCAAAACCGCTCGTTCAAGCTCTATCTGTGGTAACTGTAAGTAAATGAAGGTTTTGCCTGTGTGGAACTTGTAAGTTATCGGTTCGGTTTTGAACCGATCAGTGGGTTTAAAACTCATTTAAAACTAAAAGTTACTATTTTAGAGTGCGGTTCCGGTTCTTATCGGTTCTAAAAACCCAGATTTATTCGTTTTTCCAATACCATTGACACGGTTAGGAACCGATAAGGGTGTCTTACCCTGGCACTGCCCGTTAAAGGGCAAGTTTTGGTTAGGCTGGCATTATGTCTGAGAAACCCAAAAGAAAAACCGGCCCACTGGGTTTCAACACTGTGATGTTTGTGGGGAAGTCTTTGCCAAGGCTGACCCACACACACCATGTGTTTATTGTCTGGGGTTTGACCACCTCCAGTCAGACTGCCAGGTATGTAAGAATTTCCCTGCAGCCACCCTGGAAAAAAGATTGGGCAGGCTCAGGGAACGAGAGGCCAAAAAGTCCGCTGACCCAGATGGCCAGCCCGGTTCAGTGCCAACCGAACCAGAGGGAGTGCCCTCTGACCAGGGCCAGACTTCCTCGGCCAAAAGAAAAGCTGGTTCTGAGGAACCAATTCCAGTAAAGAAAACAAGAAAATCAGCAGGTCTGGAGTCCAAAATTCCTTCTCCAACTGCTGCAGAGATAAAAAGCCATACAAATTGTCCAGTCACTGTCTCAGGGTCCGTCTGAACCACCACTATCTGGTAAAAGGTCGGTTCGTCCGGTCCCAGTGGTTCAGGATTATGATATTGAGGAATTTTATGAACCAGAGGAGGGGGAGGAGGATTATGAACAGTATGAATGTGGCTGGGAAGGTCTGGGTGTGCCCATTGAACCGGACATCTCCCCAGACAGACCTTTAGAATCTCCCCCTATGCTGTCTGAGTCCCCATGTCATTTTATGTTTTATAAAAAAGTTGCTGAAACCCTCCAGCTTCCTTTAGAAGAGGCTGTGGATGAGCAAGAGGAGCCTGATTTTGTAGAAATGATGGATATTCCAGAGTCTAGGAGATTGTCTATTCCTTTACATAAGTCTTTTAGGAAACAAACAATAAAAATTTTAAAAGCTCTTAATTCTGTGCCTCCTGTAGATAAAAAGATGGACAGAAGGTGTACATTGTCAGGCCCTGATACAGAATTCCTTTCTCAGCAATGCAGTCATGTTGGGAGTAGTTCAGGCTGCTGCCTGTGATAAAGCTAATATTCCCTTGGCTTCATCACCTCCTGACAAGGATTCCAGGAAGATTGATGCCATGGAAAAAACAGTATATGGCAGCCTCTCTGGGACTCAGGCAAGCAAATTATATGGCTTATGTAGCTAAGTATCAGAAATCTAGATGGGATACTGTTATGCAATTGGCCAAGCAGGCCCATGGCCAGCTGGCTAGTGAACTAGAACAGGTGGTTGCTGACGGCATTGAAGTCTCTAAGGTTCAGTTTCATGCTGCTGTGGATGTTAATGATGTTTCCTCTAGGGTCATGGCCACATCTGTAGCTTTTCGTAGGTTGGCCTGGCTCAGGTGTACTAGTTTGTCACAGGATACCCAGACTAAGGCTATGGATTTTCCTGTGGTGGGAAATTCTCTGTTTGGAGAGCAGACAGAGAATTACATGAAGAAGATGAATGAATATAGGACTACTTACAAGAGTGCCCAGGCTAAGGAGGCGGCAAGCCACTCCTCAAGGCATGCCCCCAGGGTAGGGGTAGGCCTTTTCACAGGCCTTTCTACCAGACTCAGGCCTCCTCTGCCTATGCTCAGAGGGCTTCTTCAGCGTGCAGGGGCAGACGAGGGTGGGCAGACCTGCTCCCACCCCCAGCCTAAAGCTCCTCAGAAACAGGCACCCTGATGGGGTGCCCAGGGCCGATTCTCCTGTACCAGTTGGGGGCAGGCTGGCTTACTTCAGTCAGAATGGGCTTCTTTAACCTCAGACAAGTGGGTTCTGGAAGTAGTAAGCCAGGGTTTGGTTCTCAGCTTCAAAAAGTTTCCAAGTTGAGAAGCAGACTTTTCTACCTGCAAGTGCTTCAGAGACCTCGCTCTGGAAACAGAGGTCTCATCCCTGTTAGCTCTCAGAGCAGTAGAAAGGGTTCCTCCCTGCATCAGGGCAGGGGTCTGTATTCAGATACTTCCTTACCCCAAAAAGACAGGAGAGTGGCGCCCATTTAGATCTCAAATATCTGAACAAGCATCTTTTGAAACCAAAGTTCAAAATGGTAACTCTGGCAATGATTTTACCTTCCCTAAGGCCAGGGGACTGGCTAGCCTCCTGGACCTCAAGGATCCCTATTTCCATGTCCTAATCAGAAGATCCCATTGAAAGTACCTCAGATTTGAACTGCCCTCAGGTCATTACCAGTTCAGAGCAATGCCCTTCGGCCTTACCGCTGCTCCAAGGGTATTCACAAAGTGTCTAGCAGTGGCAGTGGCCACCAAGGAGGCAGAGGATTGCTGTTTTTCCTATCTAGACGACTGGCTCATTGTAGGCCAGTCCCCAGAACAGGTAAAATCTCACCTGCAGGTCACCCAGCAGCTTCTCACCTCCCTGGGTTTTCTGAAACCTACCAAAGTCGGTTCTGGAACCAGTCCAGGTACTCACCTTATAGGGGCAGAATTGGACACAAAGCTAGCCAGAGCCTTTCTTCCCCAGAAGGGTAAGGAATTTAGTGGCTCTGGCCTCTTCCTTCACTCTGCAGGTCTCGACCAGCAAGACACTTTCTGCAGCTCCTGGGACATGGCTGCATCCACAGCTGTTGTGCAGGGAGCCAGATTTCAGATGAGAGACATTCAGTTTCACTTGAGAACCTTTTGGTCTCAGAGAAGAGACCCCCTTTCCAAGTTGGTCCCAGCGACTCGAACCTTGATCCTAGCTCTCCAGTGGTGGCAGGATCAGAGCAATTTAAGAGCGGGGGTCCCCTTCATTTCCCCTTCTCACGACTTGACTCTCACTACAGATGCTTCCCTTCTGGGTTGGGGAGCCCACATGGGCCACTCTTTCCACTCAGGGAGTCTGTCCCCCAGGAATCTCTGCTCCACATCAATTTGCTGGAACTCAGAGCTGTCTTTTAGCTCTTCAAGCTTTTCTGCAACTGTCCACGACAAGGTGTACAAGTCAGAACAGACAACACCACAACAATGTGGTACATCAACAAACAGGGGGCACTGGTCTTCGGCCTTGTGCACCGAGGCAATAAGTTGTGGTCTCTGGCCTATTCCTGAACACTTCCCTCATAGCAGTTCATCTTCCAGGGAAGGACAATGTCCTAGCGGATGCCCTCAGCAGGATTTCCCAGGGCCATCACGAATGGTCCCTGGATCCTCAAGTGCTGCGGATAGTTTTTGCCAGGTGGGGCATCCCTCAGATAGATCTTTTTGCAGCCCCAGACAATCACAAACTTCCTCTGTTCTGTTGAAGGCCTCCAGTGCTGGGCTCAGTTCCCCTGGATGCCCTTCTTCTGGATTGGGAGGGGAAGTTCCTCTATGCTTTCCCCCCCTTTCCTCTCTATTCAAAGTACTAGTCAAAATCAGGTCTCAGCCTTGCAGGTGATTCTGATTGCCCGGATTGGGCCAGGCAGCCCTGGTACCCCTCCTTCTGTCTCTGACAGTCCATCTTCCCTGTTCCTCCCAGGAATCACAATCTGTTGACTTGTGCCCAGGGAAGGGTTTGGTATCCGGACCTCAATCCCTCAACCTCAAGGCCTGGCTCTTGAGGAGTTAGAGTTTGCTGATTTACACCTCTCTCAGGATGTTCTTGAGATCCTAAAGGCTTCCAGAAAGCCTTCCACTAGGCTACTTATAGTTCTAAATGGAAAAGGTTTTCCATTTGGTGTGCTGGGAAAATATTTCCCAGAATCTGCTGAATTGCCCATTTGTTAGATTACATGGTACATCTTAATTCCTTGGGTCTCAGACCAGCTACCCTGAGAGTTCATTTGGCAGCTGTGTCTGCTTTTGTGTCAACGAGAAAGTCATCCTCTTTCCTCTCATCCTGTGTTTTCCAAGTTTTTAGGGATTACTCCATACTAATCCTCCCTTTGGGAACCGGCCTGCTTGGGACCTTAATGTTGCATTGCCCAGTTAATGGAACCTTTTTGAACCTCTGTCTTCTGCAGAGCTTAAGTTCCTCTTGGAAAACTGTTTTCTAGTGGCTATCACTTCTGCCCAGGCGCATAAGTGAATTGCAAGCCTTGTCAGTGGAGACTGACTTTATTTCTTTCCACAGGATAAGGTAGTCCTTAGGACTAATAGGAAGTTTTTGCCTAAGGTGGTTTCAGATTTCCATCTTAATCAATCTATCTCCTTCCAGTATTTTTCACTGATCACTCCTCTTCGGTGAGAGGAGGTTGCACAGCCTGGATGTTAAGAGAGCTCTTAGTTATTATATAGAAGCGTACCAAAGGTCACGAGGTTCGAATCCCTCCAACTTTTCCTTACCTATGGTGAAGTTGGGAAAGGCAAACCTGCCACTAAGAGATCAATAGCTAGGTGGATTGTCTCTTGTATCCAATTTTGTTATCAGAAAGTGGGCAGAGCCCCGGTTTGAGGGCTCATTCTACCGGGTACAGCTGCTGCCTCTAGCTGCTGCCAGAGATATCCTTTATTAGAGATTTGCCAGGCTGCTACTTGAAAACGGTACACACTTTACCAAGCATTACTCCCTGGATGTGCAGGCCAGAGAGATGCGCTCAGTTTGGCACAGCTGTTCTTCAGAGCCTATTCCCTAAGTAGGTTCTGCCTCCTCCATGGAGGTACTG
The DNA here is from genome assembly GCA_016271365.2 of Neoceratodus forsteri. NCBI lineage: Eukaryota > Metazoa > Chordata > Ceratodontiformes > Ceratodontidae > Neoceratodus > Neoceratodus forsteri. Next base: position 165,320,081 of record CM057458.1, on the reverse strand, counting down.
CTGTGTATTCTGCTAATGTTTATAATATAGCAAGACTTCATGTTGTTTGAAGAAAAAATTACTCACCTTAGTAATGTTGTTTCTTCTAATGGAGTCTTGCTATATTATAGACCTCCCCCCCAACCTGCCCCTCTCAGAACCTCAACTTGGTGGGGTGCGGGCAACTTAGTGTGGGCACTACTTATGTCCTGTTAGCATTTTGTCCCCTTTGGGACTTTGGGGGTGTGTATGTGTACTCGTGTGTGTTTTATTATACTTATGTTCCATTTTCATATTAGAATGGTGTTAGTATTTCTGGTCCCCTGACTTGAGTCTTGGGTGTTGGGACCATCAATGGTTGTTATTATTTAGGTAGCCATTTGGCTAGTGTAGGTTACAGCTTCCACACAGACCTTAGTGAGTTTGGCTCGTAAAGATCTGATAGTTCAAGTTTGAAATGACACAGATAGAGCTGCTCTCGTGCCAAAATTCTATTTTGGAATGGTTTTAACCATTTCACTCCGGGGCAGTTCTAGAGCTGGATCAAACTGCTAATGTCTATAATATAGCAAGACTCCATTAGAAGAAACAACATTACTAAGGTGAGTAATTTTTTCTTAGGTGTTATGTTTTATTTTTCTTTCTTGAATCCCCTGACATGAGTCTTTATTTTGGGATCAAGAACAAAAATGTGTTTTTGTAGTTAGTAGCCAGTGGGCTAGTGTAGGTTTTCGGCTTCCACACAGAACCTTAATGAGTTTGTGCTCATAAAGATCTGACAGTTTAAGTTTGAGCTACAACAGACAGAGTGTTCAACCGAGTTCGTGCTCAAGGTTCCATGCCCTGCATGGAAAGTTAACTCTTTCACCTCCGGAGCAGTTCTAACCTGGGGTTATACTGCATATGTCATAATATAGCAAGACTCCATTAGAAGAAGCAACATTACTAAGATGAGTAATTTTTTCATCCATCGCATTACCCACATCCAGCTCAGAGTTAACTTTTTTGTAAAAAGTAAGTAAATTTGTCTGGCATGACCTAGACGTAGTGAACCCATGCTGTACAGGATCAATAAAATTGTTTTCTGCTAGGTAATCAACATGATGATGGACCATAAAGTTTTAAACTGGGACCCAGTTTTGTGGTAAGGTAGAGCCTCATTCGAAGATAGTGGCAGAATTGATCTCTTCTAAGACTGAATCTGTTATCCAATAATTTGAGAGTAGACTACCTTGTCATATAGATGGCCAAGATGGGACAGCGCCAAATTCGCCTCCAAGCACTGGTTGGGCGAACTCCTTTCCTACCTCTCCTCCTCTTTTATAACCTCCCCCTTCACACTCCCTAAAATCAACCAACTCTCGAACTCTGGTGGTCCCCTTGCCGCGCCACCCTCATTGGTCAATTAGGATACTCTCATCACCTCACAAAAATGTGGAATTCCCTTCCTCCTTAAATTCATCACTCATCATCCTGCTATTCCATCAGCTCTGCCCTCAAAAACATCTTTGCACCTAGCTGTTCCTGCTATGACCCTCCCTAACTCCTCCATCTAAGCCCCACCCCATTTTTTCTATATCCACGCAATTTGCCAATGATGCACCCTGCCTCTCTCCCCTTCTCCCCATTTCCTCCCAAAGTGGCCTTCCCTTGTCCTCTGTTTCTAAATCATCCTAAGCTGTTATCAGTGCTTGACCATACCGTCTCCCTACACCTACAACCCTAACCTCCACCACTCTCTGTATCCTGAAAGGGCTGGATCTTCAGCCCCTCTCCTCTCTCACCTCCCTCCCTCTCTTCTGAAGTCTACTCCCTATCGCTGCCTACTGTCCTCCTGTGGTGCTCTATTTAGTTGTCTACAACCTGCTTCCCTCCTGTCTGTGTTCTACCTCTGCCTTGTACAGGAGGTCCACCACAGTGTACTGTTGTGACCAGGCCCTGGCAGACCCTAATCTTCCCCTCTCTTCCTTCTTGATGTACTGTAACTCTTGCTGCCTACAACCTGTTTCCCTTCTATCATACTTGACCACTGCCTTGTGCAGTCAGGGTCCCCAGTATACTGGAGGAATAACCCACCCTTTCCTCCTCCTGCCTTCCCCTCTCCTAACCCTCCCTTTTTAACCCCCCTGCTCTCTGCCTATACACATATAAGCCCCCATATACCCCCATTAACTAGCACTAGTTATCGGCCTACCCCTAATCTCAAATGCACTTACAGTTGACCTTGTACTTCTGTTCACCTTGCAAATTTTGTTCTGTCTCTACTTGCAGTCTTGCCATAGTTCAATCCTCCTGTTTCCATTCAGCCATTTTCAATCTACAAAGCTATTTTCCACCAAGTGTTTGCCAGTTGTTTTTTGTGCTATCATATCTATCTAGTTCTAAACTGCTAGCATTCCTCTTTTTGTGTACCAAATCTCTGTATACTATCCTCATGTTCCCCTACCCCCTAGGTCGCACCAGGAGGTGAGCAACTTGTTGCTCAACGGTCATTCCTGGTGAAACATTTCAATAAATAAATGGGAAATACCCTCTTCATTCCAGGTCCTGAAGTCTAGATATAAGAGAAATGTGAAGCCTTGGGTTATCCCATGAAGGGTAAAGTGAGACAGGCTCTCTTTACTTTGCATGAATTAGTGTACTTTGTGCAAGACATAACAGTTATAAAGTATTTGAGAACTGAGTTTACCCAATTATTCTAAAAGATGCAAATAACAACTCCAACTACACTTGTGTTCTATGGGGAGCCGTATGTCTACTTGAGAAGGACCAAAACGGATACCCAAAATAGTTGATTCTTACCCCAGGAATCCCTCAGTATGCTTGACTAGTACAGTTTTGCCAGCTGGATTCAGCTGCCCTGGAGGTGGAGTTATGCTAATGATGCCAGGGAATTAGCCAGTCAGGTTGTAGTAAGAGAGTACTGCCTGTAGGTGCTGCTGTACTTCCAGTCAAATTCATTTCTCCATTGACTGGACAAGTCTGCCCTGGAGCGCTCTTCAAACCTTCGCTTGAAGTAGTTAATTTTCATTTTATCAGTGTTTTCTTTTATTCTGTTCTGCTTTTAGAGTGTTTTTTAAGTTTTCAGTGCTTTTTGTATGTTTTCCACAGTTCTTTAGTTCCCAGGAATTGTGAAAAATCTTCTCTTTTTTCAGCATTTCCGTGCTTTTTCTGACTAAAAAATATCACGTCTGAGGTAAACTTTCTGCGGATTTTATGTTTTAACGTTATTTTTTCTACGGATACCTATTTTTAAAGCAGTTCTGCAATTTTAAACCACATTCTTTATTTTGCCTCAGCTAGGAACAGTTTTGTCACAGTTCCACAGCTCTGGAAGCCTTCTGAAGTTTCTGTGTGGGAACAAAATAACTGGCAGGTCAAATAGACCCGAAAACAAGACTGGTCCCTTTGTTTTTTTTCCATTTGCTAAAGCCTTTTAAATAGTGGTCAGGGCAGACTACCACAATCCTCATTTAAATATTTTGAGACAGTTACTGTTTTTACTGTGAGCTTACATTTTTAATTGCTCAAAAACAGCAAGAAATCAGCTGTAAGTCTGGAAATTATGGCTTCTCAGTCTACCCCCCCCCATTAAAAATTTAGAAGAGGGGTCCTCCTCTCATCAAAAGTCTAAAGACAAGTCTTCCAAGGACCCCATAGAAAATAAGTCTGATAAAAATAATAATGACCAAGCCAAACAAAAAAGATATTCCCAGTAGGTTCCTGATTCAGGGCCTAGTAAAAAGAAACAAAAGGAAAAACATGTCACTGTCCCTCCCACTGAAAAGCAAAAGGAGTCACCAGTGTTGCAACAAGATATACCCTCTGTGCAGGAAATGGCAAAGGATTGGCAACTATATCAAACTTTTCAGGCTGTGGGCTCTCTTCTGGGTGCCCCAGTTGGTCCTGCTACACCAATCCCCTCTGACCCTGGCCTCAGCCAGTGTATTTTCTTTGAGAGGGTGATGGTGAAGAAGAGGGTGGGCCTTTAGAACCTGATGAAATTACTGATCAAGAATTTCTCTCATATTTTTCATTTGTCCAACATATGGTGGACATTCTTGCCCTTTCTATACAAGAGTCCACTGAGGAAGATGAGGAGGAAGTTTTTTTTAGATATGATGGGTCTCCTTCCTCTTAAAAACATTACTCCTTCCAGTTCATAAGTCCATTCGCAGGATTACTTTCAAGTTACTCCAGAATCCCACCTCCATACCAGGGGTGGATAAGAAATTAGAGAAAAAGTACCAGCTAGCTAAATCCAGTGCTGATTACCTTTACATACATCCAGACCATGAAGGAGTAGTGCAAGCTGCAGCTTGTAACAAAGCAAAAGTGTCTCTTTCTTTCCAGCCTCCAGAAAAATAATCCAAAAATCTGGATGCTATAGGTAAGAAATCTTATGCCTCATCTTCACTGCTGCTTCGCCTCTGTACTTACATGGCATACGGAGCAGAGTACCAAAAGGCTCTCTGGAGCTCTGTCTTTGGCTATTAGCCAGCAAGCCCCAGATAAAGTGGCTCAGGATCTGGCAGAAACTGTTAAAACTGCCTTGGAAACCACAAAATATCAGTTCCATATGACTGTGGATGCCTATGACACTGCCTCCAGGGCTATGGCTCAGGCTAATTCTCTTAGGAAACCCTCTACATCTTACAGACTCCAAAGAGGGGGCAGAGGTAGGGGTTACCATCCCAGGGCCTTCTACCCTATGCCAAAGCCTATGCCCTTGGATTACTCTCAGATGAGAGAATTCTGTAAGGGAAGAGGTAAAAGGGCTCAGAAATGTACTGATTCCATACCTTCAACAAAAATTAAACCAAAATAAAACTCCTGACTGGAAGGCTCAGGTTGCCTCCCCTCTGCCAGTAGGAGGAAGGCTGACCCACTACCTCTACCAATGGCACCACATCACCACAGACAAGTGGGTACTGGAGGTGGTGGGTCAATGACTTACTTACTCCCACTCAGCAGGGCCACAGAAGTGTAAAACCCCTAACCCCTACAGAGACAATTCTGCTAAAATTAGAGGTAAAGCCTCTCCTGGCAACAAATGCAGTGGAAAGAGTCCCTCTCTCCAAGTGGGGGAAAAGGCCTCTGTTCCAGATACTTTCTAACCCCCAAAAAAACATGGACTGGTGACCCATTCTAGATCTGAGGCATCTAAACAAGTGCCTGTTCAACCCCAAATTCAAGATAGTCACCCTGTCAGTGGTGATTCCCACTTTACAACAGGAAGACTGGCTAGCCTCCCTAGACCTAAGAGATGCCTATTTTCACATTCCAACCAGGCCCTGTCTCAGAAAGTATCTCAGATTCAGGCTGCCCTCTAGCCACTACCAGTTTGCAGTTCTGCTCTTTGGCCTTTCTTCAGCTCCCAGAGTTTTTACAAAGTGCCTGGCAGTGGTGGCAGCCCATCCCAGAAGACAGGAGGGCTCTGTCTTCTTCTAACTGGAGACTGGCTGATAGTGGACAGGTCTTCCCAAAAGGTCAGAGACTCTCTCAGCCTCACATGGTGCACCCTAGAGTCCCTGGGTTTCCTGATCAACCAAGTCCCAGTCTGAGCCAGTCCCTCTCCTGGAGTTTATTAGAACAGAGCTGGACACACAGCAAGGCAAAGCCCTGCTCCCACTAGACAGGGTAAGGAACCTTCAGACCCTGGCAGACTTGTTTGTCCTAGGCCAATCAAGACCAACCAGACACTTCCTCAGACCTCTAGGCCACATGGCATCTACTACAGCTGTAGTGCTAGTGATGATATTCAGTACCATCTCAGAACCCATTGGTCTCAGAAAAGGGACTCCCTATCAAAACTAGTTCCAGTCACAAGGACACTCTTACAAGCCCTGGACTGGTGCAAGGACAGGGACAACCTCAGGGAAGGGATTCCTTTCCAGCAATGGGAACCTCCAGAGTGCTCACTACCCTTCTAGGGTGGGGTGCACGCCTGGCAGACCAGTCCATAAGCAGGGTGCGGTCTCCCAGAGAGTCCAGGTGTCACATAAATCTCCTCAAACTCAGAGCTGTGTACCTGGCTATCAAAGCCTTTGCTCCCCAGCTCAAGAGTCAATATGTCCAAATCAGGACAGATACCACTGCTATATTCTACGTCAACAAGCAGGGGGGAACAAGATACACAAAGCTCTACACAGAGGCCATGAAGATCTGGTCTCTGGCCTACTCGTTGGACATGCAGCTCATGGCCATTCACCTGCCAGGCAAGGACAATGTGCTGGCAGACTCCCTGAGCTGCATCAGTCAGGACCACTACAAGTGGACCCTAAACAAACAGGTGCTGGCCACAGTCTTCAGGAGGTGGGGCACTCCAGAGATAGATATTTTTGCCTCCAAACACAACTACCAGATTCCCCTGTATGGTTGCAGGCCTCTGGCTCTAGGCTCAGTGCCAATGGATGCCTTGTCTCTGGATTGGACAGGGAGGTTCCTGTGTGCTTTCCCTCCATCTCCCCCTGATTTTCAGGGTTCTGCTAAAACTCAGAAGCCAGCCAGCAACCATGATTCTGGTGGCTCCAGACTGGGCAAGGCAGCCTTGGTACACCCTGCTTCTCACCCTCTTGGTCAAATGGCCCATTCGCCTGCCCCCCACTCAGTCTCCTGACCCTGCCTCAGATGGGATAGCATACCTCAGCATAGAGTCTCTTCGCCTCAAAGCTTGGTACTTGAAAAGCTAGAATTCCCTGACTCTCAGTATTCAGAGCAAGTCCTGAGAATCCTTCGTCTGGCCAAGAAACCAAGTACCAAAATGACTTATGCTTCCAAATGGAAGAGATTTTCTTTCTGGTTTAAAGACAGGCAGATTCACCCTCTGCAGGCTAGTCTTTCCTCCATACTAGACTATTTGGTACACTTGCAAGCATCAGGCCTTAGAGCCTCATCTCTGAAGATTCACTTGGCAGCCATTTTGGCCTATATATCTGTTGATAAGGAGAAGTCTATAATTTCTCATTCCATCTTTAAAGGCCTGCTGCACCTTCAACACCCATTTCAGGAACCTATTCCCCCCCCCCGGGATTTGAACCACTGTATAGCCAAGTTGATGGAGTCTCCATTTTAGCCCATGGCTACTGGAGATTTAAAATATGTCACCTGGAAAACTGTCTTCCTAGTGACGGTACTCAGGGTGCCCTGCAATGCTATAGTAAAATCTTATTAAAAATGGCAGCAGTGGTCTTTTCAAAAGTTTTAATGGACCACAAGAAATTTATTCATAGATGCATAGACAGTGTCGGCAGATAAGGGCCTATGGCCCACCCAGTCTGTCCATTTGAGCTTGTAAGTTCAGGTTATGTTTTCAGGAACAAGAAAACCGGTGTACGCTTCTGGCATACACTATAAAAAACAATAAATGGGTGGCCATCGGTAACAAGCTGTAGTTAGATCATCTTGCGGTTCCCATGGCGACCGAACCTTTCGAGCTGAGCTCTCGAGGTTAAAACGTTGCCATGGGAACCTCTCAATGATCTAACCAGCTTGTTATCAATGGGCACCCATTCATTATTCTCTGTGTTCTGTTGGATTTCGTTTTGATGAACAGACCTAGACAGATGTTTTTTTTATATTTACAGTACCCAAAAATAAAATCTTTGAAATATTATGATCACTGTGAATAGTTTTATATTTATGTGTAAATATTAACCAGCTTCTTACGTATTCTGTCTCTAAAGGCAACCAATCAAGTCTGGTCAGAAGTAAGCAATGGTGGGTTCTGATGTCACAACCAAGGACATATCTGGCTACTCTGTACTGAATTTTGTCAAGTTTATTCAGCAGTTGTTTATTTGCTGACCTGTAAATAAATTCACCATATTTTATAATAGGCAGAATTACCTGCTCAGCAATCTTTTTCCTATCTAAAAGTTTTAAACACCTAGTTGTCCTTTTTAATGTCCCTAGTTATTTTGTTACCTTGCTAATTGTCATGTCAATGTGATCTCTAAAAGATACTGTAGAAAACTAATGCCAAATAATTGTGGATAGTGACATTCTCTATAGGGGATTTGTTAACTGTAAATATCTGCAGTTGTGTACAATTGCTATGTCTCTTAGAGACAAAATGCAATACTTTGGTCTTCTTAGTATTCATCAATAGCTGTGACCTGGTGAACCACTCCTGTACCCTGACAAATTCTTCATGAAGTTTACCTCGAAGGTCCTCCAGATCTCTCCCTGAGGCCACTATTGCTGTGTGATCGGCATAAAGCCTGATAGATGTATGTTTAACTACAGAGGGCAAATCGTCATTAAATAGTTAAAATAGAAGGGGTCCCAAAATGGACCCTTGAGGGACCCCCCCCCGGGTGGCCCGTGGTTCAGATAGATGTTGCTGTATATGGACCCTTTGGGAATGCCCTGTTAAACAGAAAGAAAACCATAAAAGAGGGCCCTCGGAGAAACTCAGGCCAGACAATCTCTCAGTTAGGGTGGAGTAGTTCACCAGGTCAAAGCCTTTGACAGATTGATAAAAATCAATGCTGTTTCATTGCCTTTGTTTAGGGAGGAGCTGATCAAGTCATTAACTCTACTAAAGCAGAAGAAGTAGGGTAGCCCCTATGGAAGCCTGATTGAAAAGGAGTTAGTATCTTATATTTGTCCATATAGTCACCGATTTGCCTTGAGGCTAGTTTCCTCTAAAGATTTTGATAAGGCGGACAAAATCGCTACAGGACGGTAGTTATTTAGATCTGCTGAATCCCCAGCTTTATAGATAGGCGTGACTCTGCTCACCTTCCACAGTGATGGAAAATGACCAGTCCACAGGCTCCAGTTAAATATGGACAATACAGGCAAAGCTATGTGAGGTGCTGCCATTTTAATAAATCATCCTTCCAGATTATCTAAACCAGGTGATTTGTGTATATTAATTTGTAATAGCTCCCTTTTTACCTCAGATAAGGTTAGTTGTTTAAACGTAAAAGGAGGATGCTGTCCCAGTGTTGTTTTATTATCTATATTTTCAGCACCCAGTCCTGGCTGGGTCTGGACCTGTATCCCCGGAAGATCCGTAAAAAAGGCATTTAGTATGTTAGAAACTGTTTTTGGATTGTCAGATAAAGTATTATTAAATCTGATTGCTAAATTCCCTCCTCCCAGCTACACTGCTTTGTAGTCTGCACTCGTCAAGCATACAGGAAAATTCATGGGGTGAGAAGAAAAAATTACTTACCATAGTGAGATTGTTTCTTCCAGGGGATCCCTCAGTATGCTTGATCTTCCACCCAGCCTCCCCTCACATAACCTGGCTGAGAATAGTTCTGTAGTCCTTGCCTTAGGCCAAATTTCTCACTGTAGAGCAATAAAATGTGTAATGTTTCCAGAGTGAAGCATGATGTACATAGTTCGCCTAGATGCAAGTTCAATTTTTCTTTGTTTTTCCCATTTTTGCAATAGTACTAGCATTGGTTTAGGGTTTGGGGCCTTTGGCCCCCTGAGGCCTTGAAATTAAGCTGACTGGAAGTACAGCAGCACCTACAGGCAGAACTCTCTTACTACAACCTGATTGGCTAATTCCCTGAGGGATTCCCTTGGAAGAAACAATATTACTATGGTAAGCCATTTTTTCTTTTTCTTTTTGTGCATAAAATTACAGTCTGAAGTTTTGGAGTCACATTGCCCTCACTGTATGGTAAAGATAAAGTGGACAAATTAATTCTGGGAGTTGGGGGGTGAGGATATAGCATGCACCAAGCAGGAAAGGGATCTTGGGGTTGTCATCTCTGATGACCTCAAGGTAGGGAAACAGTGTGACAAGGCATCAGGTAAAGCAAATAGGATGCTGGGATGTATAGGCAGGGCATCACCAGCAGGAAAGGAGGTCATAATTCCGCTATACAAACACTAGTGAGGCCCCACCTGGAGTACAGTGTACAGTTCTGGAGACCATACTCTAGGTAAGGACATAGACAGGGTAGAGAAGGTTCAGAGGAGGGCAACAAAGATTGTGCATGGGTTGCATCACAAGTCCTATGAAGACAGGTTGAAGGAACTGAACATGTACTCCTGGAGGAGAGAGGAGGAGAGGGATATGATAGAGACATACAAGTATCTTATAGGGAGGAACAGGGTGCAGGAAAACACTATTTTTAAGCGAAAAAGATGTTTCAGGACTAGAGGGCATGGGATGAAGTTGGAGGAGGACGATCTCAGAGGAAACATGAGAAAGAATTTCTTCACAGAACGGGTGGTGGATAAGTGAACACCCTGCCAGAGGAAGTGGTGGGAGCTGAAACAATCACGGGATTTAAGAATGCATGGGATAGACATAAAGGAATTCTAGAGGTCAGGGGTAAGGGGAAATAGACTTCTAGGAAAACAAACTGAACTTACAAGCTCAAATGGGCAGACTAGGTGGGCCATAGGCCCTTATCTGCCGACACTGTCTATGTATCTATGTATCTATGAGTTTTGTGTTACTATAACCAGGTACTGATCAAGGCATGTCATTTTTAAGCAGTTTATCTGGAATGTTAAGGAGTAACATTTGAAAGAGGGATTTATGTAGTAAGGACATTTTGAGAATACTGCCTCTGCCCAAGAGGGACAGCGGCAGAGTTCTCTGTTGGGTCTTTTCCTCAGATACCCTGGTGTGTATGGGGGTGTACGTGGCCTCAGGATTATTTAGAGTTGTTTTAGCCCCTAAAGGAAATTCATGTGCAACCCACTGATGAGTAAGGAGTTCTCCAGTTCTGAGGAGTCAGTGGCATTAGGTATTTTGTCCTTTGGATTTTGTAACCCATGGTAGCCCCAAAGTCTTCTGTCAGGCTCAACAGAGGAGGTACAGACTGAGCCAAATGACAGACCATCAAGAGTAGACTGTCTGTATATAAGGGCATGGTAACTGCTAGTTCCCATTCAAATGCCAAGAGTCAGGGAGTGGACCTTAATAGCTAAAACTAGGTGCTTGACTGCCAGGACAGACAGAAGGGGGATAAGGGGCAGCCCTTTCTGGTTCACTGCTCCAGTGTAAATGGTTTAGAGAGGTGGATTTGGTTTGGTTCTGGTCTTGGACTCCTTATAAACTGCCTGAATGCAGTACAAGAATTTGGATCTGAAGCTCATGTCTCTCCTGGTGCATGTGTGTCATCAAGGCTAGCTAACAGGATTTCTTTTGCCACTATTTATTCCCATTCCAGGTGTATAAATCTTGTGCACACCAGTTTAATTCCTCTACTAGAACTGAATCCAAGATCTAGAAGAGACTGCAGTAGTAAGTAGTGGCTTTGTTCAAAAAACAGGCTTCATGTAAGAAAACAAATGACCATAGCACTGTTCCTTCAGAAAAAGTGAAAGGAGGGCGTTTGTCAAGCAATATAGGCATGATAATGTACTTTGCCTATCTCTCATTTGTTTCCTCAGTCCTTAGACTTTTTTATTGTCCTTCTCTGTACTTTTCATTTTCTATGTAGGTTTCCTTTCCTTTCTTCCCCCTCTGTGGTACCACAAATGCTGTCTTAAAACAAGGTTGGGGACCAGAGCCTTTCCTGCAGCCTAGGGCAAAGATAAAAAAAATTACTCACCGTAGTAATGTTATTTCTTCTATGGGATTGAACAATTAGCCAATACAAATGGCATCATCTCCCTGCAAAGTGGTGCCCTGAACAAATGGAACTTTATGCTAACAGTGGAATTTAGAAGGTAAGGTAACATTTATTTATATGGCACCCAATCCCAGAGGCTCTGGATGCCTTACAAAGTCAAAAACAGGCAGGGTGGACCAGCCTTTTGGCGCAGCGGTTGGATTTTCGCTTGCGACGCTGGCAACCCAGGTTCGAAAATGGACCTGGGATGCTGGAGGGCCGTCCTGGGGAGAAGGATGGAGCATCCGAGACTGCCTTCCATCTGCGGGGAGGTGGAGGTGTGATTGGCGCTCAATGAACCCCTGGCGGAGGCCGGGGTTGTGCAAGCGACTGGTGCCCAGAACGTTCAGGGGTGGGGCGGATGCAGGATATCATTGCACGTCCCCAACCCCCAGGAAAACCAGGAAAAAGAGCAGCTGCCGGCCACCCTAGATGAAGCACGCCACAGCTTCAATTAGTCTCCAGGCTGGCCCTCCAACCTATTCCATTGTCTGTGGCGCTGGAGTAGTCTAGTGCTGCATCCCCACCCTGGGTATTAAGCCAGGGGGTATTGGAGGGTCGTGGCCATTGTGGAGGTGAGGCCTATGGTTTGTGACCGGCTGAGGTGACCGGGTGGCTGGCAGCAGGAGAGTAAAATAGAGAATAAAAAAAAAATAGGCAGGGTAAAACAGTAGTCAAAGATGTAAAGGGTTATACAGATAAATTAAATACCAGCATAAACATTTATAAATAATAAATGCACACTTAAAAACAACTGTAGTTAGTCAAGAAAAGCCTGTTTAAAAAGTTGAGTCTTCAGACCCCTCTTAAAAGCCGCCGCTGTTGGGGTCTCCCTTACAGAGCTGGGAAGTGAGTTCCAGAGGTCTGGGCTGGCCACCTCGAATGCTCGATTGCCAGAGGCTTTCAGCCTGGCCCTCGGAATCGCAAGGAGACCCCTGGTGGAGGAGCGGAGGGGGCGGACTGGAATGGCAGGTGTAAGGAGATCAGCCAGGTAGCCTGGGCCCAATCTATATTGGGGCCTTACAGTTGAACAAGCCCACCTTGAAGATGATCCTCCACCTGACAGGCAGCCAATGCAGATCTCGCAGGACCAGGGTCACATGACAAGACCTGGACAGGCCCATCAGTAACTTGGCCACTGCATTCCACACCAGCTGCAGCTGGCAGAGGGTCCCTCCACAGACCCCGAAGTACAGAGCATTGCAGTATTCAAGCCTGGATGTAACAGCCAGCCCACTGGCGCAGTGGTAGGGCTACTGCTCACGGTGCCAGTGACCCAGGTTCTGGAACGGACTCAGGCTGCCGGAGGGTCGGCCGGGGGAAAGAGGATTGAGTGCCCAGAGGCCACTCTCCTCCTCCTCCAGGGTGGGGTAGGATGCATGTCCCACCGCTCTACCGCCACCTAGGTGATCATGGGTGGAGGTGCAGCAGGACTGCAGAAAGAAGGAAAGGAGGGGGAATGTTGGCCGTGGGCTGGAGCACTCGCACATCTCGACATACACCACCCCTAGGCTTCCCTAGTGTGCCGATGTTCTGTGGGAAGGGTCAGAACCCCCCCCCCGCAGTATCCCTGTAGATGGAGCTCCAGGCCCCATTCCCAGTGCCCCTGCCAGTGCCTAATGACAGCATCCCCCTGACTAAAGACAGACACATTGGGACAGCAAGGGGGTCCTGTCCTGTACCTGCCTGGGGGGGGTACAACTAAGGCTCTGTGGGGGGGGGTGGACTGCACCGGTACCTGGCACGATGAGCAGGGACGTACAAGGCCACAAAGGAGTCTCCTGAAGAAAGGGAAGCAAGGCGGTGAGAAGGGGACATAAAGAAAGAAAGAATAAAAAAAAGCCTGGATGTAACAAAGGCATGTACTAGTGATTGCAGGTCCTCAGGCGGAACTAGGGGTTTAATCCAGGCGACATCCCTTAAGTGGTAAAAAACACTTTGGACAACATATGACACCCAAGCATCAAGTGTCAACCTATCATCCAAGAAGATGCCCAGATTTCTCACCCTGGAGGAAGCCATCAATGGAGTTGTTCCCAGGACCAATCCTGTTGCCACCCTGGAGGCACTACCATCACACCCGTGACCAGGCTCAGTCACCAGGACCTCCATCTTGTCAGGATTCAACTTTAGCCAGTTGGAGGACATCCAGTCCTGGATCTTGGTCAGGCAGTTGTTTAGCACTTCCATGGCGTCATTTGTTCCAGGGCCAAAACACATATACAGCTGGGTATCATCTGCATAGCAGTGAAAACCCAGACTGTAACATCTAATGAGCTCTCCAGGGTAGCATGTACACCACGAACAACATCAGCTACAGGATCGAACCTTGAGGAACTCCACATGGCAGGAGCTTGGGAAGAGGAGAAATTCCCCATCACCACCATTGCTTCCTGCCTGAGAGATAGGACTCAAACCAATTGAAACATTACGGCGGTCCACAGTACTCTTTAAGGCACTCAAAAGCTCCAATGTGTCAAATGCTGAAGCGAGATCGAGGAGAATGAGAATTGACCAGTCTCCTCTATCTCTTGCCCTGAGGAGGTCATTTTGCACCCTGATAACGCTGTTTCAGTGCTATGCCTGGCCCTGAAACCAGACTGGAATGGCTTATAGATGTTAAAGACCATGAGGTGCGCCTCAAGCTGCAGCGCCACTGTTTTTTTCAACAACCTTCCCTAAAAATGTGAGATTGGAGATAGGATAACTCGTCAGGACATCAGGGTTGAGTGATGGTTTCTTCAGAAGGGGCCTCACCAGCACCTCCTTCAAGTCATCAGGAAAGATCCCCTCTGAAAGCAAGCACCGGATTATCCTGGTGAACACTGGACCAGTGGTCTCAGCACATCCCACTAGGAGATGAGTTGGGGCTGGGTCCAGTTTACAAAAGGTGGGCCGCAGCTTAGAGATCACTCCAACAACCTCAGCCACCTCCACTGGCCTAAACTCCTCCCAGACAATAGAAGTGTCCATGTTCCTACCAAGTTAACCACTGTGGAGAGGAGCTTGCTGTACTAGGGAGATCCTGTACTGGATAAAGGACACCCTGTAAGAAAAGAACTGAGCAAACTCATCACACAATGTGATTGAAAATGCTTTTTTTGGCTGCAGACAGACCAGATGAAGTAGTCTACAGTCCAAAAAAGCTGAGCTGGTCTATTCCTCCCTGTAGCAATCTCCCTGGACAGGAACACTGCCTTCTTATGATCGATTGCCCATTGGTACTCATGATAGTGAGCGCATAAGGCCAGTTTGTCCTCCTCGTAATGGGTCCTCCACCAGCAATGCTCCAACTTCCAACCCATGATCTTCATCTTCTTGAGAGCCCCATTGAACCATGGGAGTCTCAAGTGAGAAGATCTGGGTCATATACGGACTGGTGTGATGACATCAAGTGCTTCGGAGATGGCTTTATTATAGGCAGCCACTGCCTCACCCACACCAATTGTAGAAGCAATGCAGTACTCACACCAGACAAATCTACTACTGCCGAAAGTCCTCTGGGGACAATCCCCCTTAAAGGGTGATGGCTGACCATCTCAACAGGGGAGGGACTATCAGGAGGACCCCAAACGAGAACTCTACCATGCAATGATCGGACCAAGCAACCCGATCAGTCTTGTGGTTCATGACCTTTCAAACCCCAGTGAGAACATCAAGTCCAAAGTGTGGCCATGGTGATGGGTCACAGAAGCAACTGCTTGTGCCAGGCCCAGTGATGTCATCAACTGGAAGAGGTTGTGACCAAGATGTGAGGATTCATCATTGACCCAGGCATTGAAGTCCCCCAGAATTAACCATCTGGGGGACTCCAACGCTCTGTCAATGACAAAGTCTGCAACTTCCTGCAGGAAATCCCCACCCCCACCCCAGAGGGCAGTAAACAAGGAGAATCCTGGAACCCACACCTGGACTCCCACGCACTGCCACACATACAAAGGACAAGGTAGAACCCACTGGGTGCATGGCGAAGTTCAGACTGGATCTAAAACAGATGGCCACACCCCCACCCCTGCGTTCCCTACTCAGGCAGTGCACCACAGAGTCCTGGCAGGAACAGCCTCCTCCAAAACTGCCCTGGCATCGTCTCCCAGTCAAGTCTCTGTAATGCAAGCCAGATCGACCTATGAAATCAAGTCCACCATAATTGTGATCTTGTTCCTCATCGATCTGGCATTACACAGCACAGTACAAAGGGGACTGGTGGAGACTGCAGGCCCACCAGCTATCTGCCCACTCAGTATGGTGGGAACCCTGGGAATGGGCACTAAGCATGTTGGGCCTCTCTCCTGGCTCTATTTAGTCACAGAGCATCTCCTACTCCAAACCACCCCAATACTGCTCACCTCCACTGTGCCCCGCTGCCAGCCTACTTGTTCCTAGTATGACCCATCTCCAGACAGCATCTCACTGCTGTTGCTGGAATAGGGAGGTCAGTAATGGGACAGAGGCATGCAGCAGCATAGACGATATGGAGGGGTCTGTGATTCCTACACATCTTCGGCACTAATCAAAACTCTACTACAGCTAAACATAACATACAATATAAGACTAAAAAACCCTCCCTACAGCCTAGAAAATAAAAATAAAACAAAAACAGGATTTCAAAAACCTGTCCCTACATATACAACCATAATTCATACTTTATAATACAAAAACTTCCTATTCACACCCAGACCACACTCAAACGCTAGCCAAACCACACCTACCCCAAACAACCCATCATTCAAATAAACTTTAAACAAGAAACAAACCACAGGAGACCCCTAATAGCTTTTGAGTACAGAGGCAAATAAGTCCAACAAATAGTTTATTAAAATAACTTGAACAAAACCTAAAGCCAGGACAGAAAAGAGTGCCAGGTTTAGGGAAGCAGAGCCAAATGAGGCGCACTGTCACCACTGTCTTAACAATGACAGAGGCCACCAAAACAAGGTCCAAGTTCAGTCCACAAAGAATCACCAGATTTCAACTGCGCTCTGACCATTGCTGACAGGGGTCTTTGAAGCCAGAATAAGAGGAGCGATCTCACTGCTCACTCTTATAGATGGAACAGGCAACAATATTCACAGGCAGAGGGTTACCGGGATCAAGCAGCCAAAACAAGAAGCACTCTCACTACTTTCTTGTCAGGAAGAGAATACTAGTACTCACTAGGAAGTTCCAGGAGGAGGTCCACCGCTGGTATATGGCAAGCCAGTCCTGTAGCTGTCCAGTTGATAAAGACACTGCCACAAGTCTCACTCCTCTAGCAGCTGCTTCACTTTACTTGTGGCTCAGTCTAACTAAGCCGCCACAGGTCTCGCTCCTCCAGCAGCCACTTCACTCCACTCACGGCTTGGTCTCATAGAACAACAGACAGTATAGGCTATCATCCCACAGTCCAAAGAAGAGCTGACTCTGTCCTGTGAATTATCCTCTGTCTCCACTCCTCAGACGGGGCTACACAAATGCTCCACGATTGATGCGCTGGAATGCCATTTCAAGATCTTCAGTCAACATCTCCCTCCAGCAGCTGTTCTCTCTCCCATGGTTCCCAACCAGCAATTTCTCCTGGTTGGAGCAGGTCCTTGTTTCTGACCAGTGACTCTTAGCGCAGATGACCAAAATGGCAATAGATGTAAGCGTAGTCCTCTGGACAAAAACCTACAGAAACTGAAAATAATAAAACTATCTCCTAAGCTGTCTAACTGACGTCCCTGCCTAATACTAAAGACCCTACCACTCAACACTAACACTATAAAAATGATTTAAAATTAGCACTCCCCAGACAATGCCTGGAAAGTAACTACAGTACTATCTGATGAATTCTCCTAAAAATGTCAGATAAAATGCTTTTAGGAACATTTTGGAGGTGATTAAATTCAGTGCTAATGAGAGCACAGAAGACGGATGCCCGGCCTGGCAGCCATCTTACCTCCTTGCTTTACAACAGTTGTACATTCTTGTAGTCTCCTGTCAGAACCCAGTTCAGACTTGGTGGTGTGGTTACGCTTGCCCTACTGGCTTAATGCCAGATTTGTTTCTAAAAGTCAGGGGAGCAGTAACCACTAGTATCTAGTGAACTGCTAATTATCTGTTTGAAAACATTTTAAACCAATTAGAAAAACTGCACACAGAACTATTAGTAAAATGAGCATAACTTTAAAAGTTTGAGAATTGTGAAAAAGTAATACTCAAACAATAGAAAAAGACAACTGATTCTTGTGTGACCAGGAGGCTGGAGACATCTTTGGGGCAGCTGCTCTCTTCAAGTGGAGAAATTAATCTGACCTTAAGCCAGTAACCCACTTGCTGGAGTGGTATAAAATTACCAGGGAAAATGGGGAATTAATGCTGGCACACACACACAGGACACTGGTGATTGTGCAAATGCAACTTTTATTCAGCAAGATACAATGGTGCAAACTTATTTTGAACACATAGGCAAATACCGCGGAGTGTCAACGCTTTTACAGCTGAAGGCAGTGCTCGCCTATGTGGAAGAGAATATAAAAACTGGAACATGTAAGGATTAAGCCACGAGAAAGGATGGGTCTACTGTGGAATTAATCCATGGTTGGGGGGCCATTGGCCTCTTGGGTCCAACCAACCAACCATGGATTAATTCACTGTAGACCTATCCTTTCGAAAGTGCTTAATCCTTGTAACATATAGCAAGGACTATAGGAACTTCATATGTATTATTATTAGTAACATACATGAAGTACTTCTAAATTGCACTGAAAACATCAGGTTCCTATCTCTCATTAATCTCTCTGTAAAGTTCTATTCACTTTCAAATGTGTGCGTCACATTGCACATCTTACCTTCATTGATATACTTATGTGCTTTTCGTCAAATTCAAATGAAGTGGCTAAAACCTCAGCACTACTATACATTCTGCTGAGTGTTGCTACTTTTGTACCCTATGGCTTCTCTTCTCCTGTATCATGTCTGCTGTAGTGTTTCTGTGGCTGTCTCCTGTTGCACTCTGGGTATGTGTGGCGATTTGTATCGTTACATTGACAGCAGCTGCAACCGACCACCCATTCTTACTTTGCAGATCAGCGTCTTTCCCATCACAATCTGCTTCTGCTCTGCTTCTTTCTATTCGCATCTAACATCTCTGACAAGACATTTCTATGCTGCTGTACTCCTGCATACCACCACTGCCGTCTGTTTATTTCTATTCCACTACTTTGCTTATCTTGTGCTGACTTTCCCACTGTCCAAACTCTGTCGGCTACTACCTCACTGCATGGCTGTTCGACAAAGAAGTCGGCACGGGAAGCAACCATACTGTTGTTCACCTGTTGTGCAAGCTTGACTTTGCCAGTGTGCAGGGTGTTTTGGTGTGTCATCGATCGAAGTTTGAGCACTGACTACTGTTGGAAGCACAGTCTTGCCTCTGTTGTACAAGCTTCTTCAGCTGGCTCGTCACTGATACTGCATAGCGAGAGCATGATCCACAGTGTGTTCTAATTATTTTTGCGCGCGGCCAGTCGCTACCATGATCTGCTGTGGTATTAGACCATGGTTGCTCATGTACCACATGATGCGATTAGTCCAATCTCAATCCTTTATTTTGTTTTCATTTTTTGTGCCATGTTACAAAGCTGCATAACTGTGACATTGCACTATGGTGCAGTAATTAAGGAGTGATGGCTATCGGCGCTGTAGCAAGGACTGAGGTTTGTCAGGAGTGATCCGTGCGACCACATATTGGAGCCTGAAAACACAGCATAACTTCAGAAAGAAGCAGCGGTGATCGGATAACCTGTCACTATGGAGGAAGGGTAATGGGACTTTATTCTGTCAATTGGGTGACACACAAGGGTGACATCATCGACAGAATTTTGGAGCACACAAACACAGGAGGATGATAGGAAGAAAGAGTGGGCAACACAAGAGCAGGTACGTTACCAGGAGTCGCACACACACACAACTGGAGTCGGACAGGTAGGATAAAAGGACTGAGGGTAACACCAGTGGATTACCAAAGGAGCGAGGGTCATCACTACTCAGCATGACACATGGAGCCACTTGGTTACTGAAAGAGTGAGCATTATCAGTAGTCAGCATGACACACATGCTAAATCTCAGCTGTGCAGAGAGCAACCGTGGATTACCTGAGAATGAATCCACGGTCACCTGATAGCTGTTTACAAATGATTGGGCAGACTAGGTGTGCCAAGTGGTCCTTATCTGCCGTCAAATTCTACGTTTCTATGATTGCTGTCCATTTCCCTGGCCATGTTATAAGATAGCTTTCTCTATTCATAGAGAATTAGGACAGAGACAATCATGGAGGACTTAAACTAAAATGGAAGTCTGTAGAAACCATATTGAGAGAGAGAAAGAGAGAGAGATGAAATGTTATTTTTATACAGGAAAAAATACACATGGTTAGGGGAAAAAATCCGTTTGCAAGACTGTCCTGTGTACTATATGTTACAAATTAGTTGCAATATAAAAACAGTTAGTTCTACATTTCAAGATACTACATTGTTACAACATAGCACAGCAAGCACTGATTATACAAATTAACTATACATCTGACTAAAAATAGTAAAATAAGCATGATACAGGTAAATGCTTATAGTTCCAACAGGATAATAATAGTCAATGATAGTCATGTAACAGTGAGGGTTTCCATGTGGTCTTCAAACTGGTGCAGGTGTGGTTCCAGGGGTGGAGCCTAGAGGAGGAGATTCTCTCGAAGATCTACTGTTACGGTAAGTACATAACTCTTCTTTCTTCAGGTACAATAGTGAAAAAAGAAAGAAAGAAAGAGAGGGGGAATTGTGTGGCTAACAGTGGGGGACAGGGTGATCAAGGTGAATGGGCAAAAGGCAGCTGTCCTTAATGATTACTTTTGCTCAGTTTTCACTGAGGAGGACAGTGGACCCTTGCCAGAGTGTGGCATCAGAGTGGCCATTAAGGGGGTCCCAGAGATGAGGTAGCCAGCATTTGCTAGTGAAAAGGTTTTCTTGTTTTTATTTTATTAACCAGGTAAGGACACTGGAACAAGCCCATAGAAACATAGAATTTGCTGACAGATAAGGACCGCTTGGCCCACCTAGTCTGCCCATTTCCCTACTGATGGATAAAGCTGCAGATTCTAGTTAATCAACAGCTACATCCTCCTACCCCCCACTAGAATTGCCTTATGCCTGTCCCATGCATTCTTGAATTCTTCCATTGTTCCTGACTCCACAACCTCCTCAGGAAGGCTGTTACATGCATCCACAACCCTCTCTGTGAAAAAATACTTTCTAACATTACCTCTGAGCCATCCCCATCTATCTTGAAATTGTGCCCCCTTGTTCTTGCACATCTCTTCTTCTGAAATATACTACCCTCTTGTACTTTGTTAATTCCCTTGAGATACTTGAAAGTTTCTATCATGCCTCCCCTCTCCCTCCTTTCCTCAAGGGTATACATATTAAGCTGCTTTAGTCTCTCCTCGTATGTCTTCTGGTGCAGACCCTGCACCATTTTGGTTGCCCTCCTCTGAACAGCCTCCACTCTGTCTATGTCTTTTCGGAGATGGGGTCTCCAGAATTGCACGCAGTACTCCAGATGGGGTCTCACTAACTGTCTGTACAGAGGGATAACAATTTTAAGGTCAGACTCAAACACATAATAGATACAACAATATACAAAACAAATACCAGTAGGAACAAAATTAAAACATTTACATACATTCAAAACATGCAACCAATCTTTCAATTTTCTTTTAAAGCATTCCAAAGAACAATCAGTTCTCAAGTCCTCAGGCAAACTATTCCATAATAAAGGTGCAGAGGAAGAAGAAGCCCGAGCACTGACTTTTCTTGGGAAAGATCTAGTGACAAGGAGGGTACTATTAAAAGATCTCAAATTCAGAGCAGAAGATCGAATACTTAAACTAATTAAGGGACATTGCTCTGTACAAAAAAGGGATTTAAAAACTAAACACAAATAAAACATATAATAAGCATGTAATGGAAGCCAGTCAAGGGAAGAATAGAGCAAGCAATGATGAGTTTGAAAAGGAACCCCTAACACAAAATTACAAATGTTATTGTACACTGTTGATAAAGCCTGAGTTTCCCTAACAGACAATTTAAAAAAAAAAGGCTCCCAGCATAATCAAGATGTGGTAGAAGGACTCTAATTGTTATAGCCTTCCTAGTATCAAGGGTAAAATACTGTTTCGCGTTATACATAACACCCAATTTTTGATTAACCTTTTGGCAAATGGCTTTGACTTGTGCTTGAAAAGTCATACCTGGATTTAACAAGACCCCTAAATACTTACATTCAGACTTGCTCCAAACAGGCCCCATGAAGATAGCAAATAATTAAATTGGGATTTTTACACAGCTGAGAAGAAGTCCCAAACAACATGGTTTTAGTTTTAGAAGAATTCAGAACAAGCACATTATCAGCAAACCAATGACGGACAGAAATAAAATCTTGCTCCAAAGAAGAAGTTAATGCCGATATAGAATGAGACTGAGTAAAAAGAATCAAACTAGCAGCATAAAGTAATCTATCACAAGTAGAACAAAGAGAGGGTAAAGGACTAATGAACAAGGAAAACAGAAGAGGGCCCAAAATAGAACCTTGGGGAACACCAAAGTGAATAGAATAAATAGAAGAATTAAAAGTACCCACAGAAACAAAAAAAAGAATGATTCAGAAGATAATCCCTAAACTGAGCCACCACATTGTCAGAAAAACCCATTTCGCCCAATCTACAACATAATAAAGAATGATTTATAAGATTGAATCCTTTGGTGAAACATAGACTTTGACGGCAGATAAGGACCATTTGGCCCACCCAGTCTGCCCATTTCCTTACCTACTGGATAAGCTGCAGATTCTAGTTAACCAACAGCCTTCTTCCTGCAACCCCACTATAATTGCCTTGTGTCTGTCCCATGCGTGTTTGAATTCCCCACTGTTTTAGACCAACGCACCTCCTCAGGAAGGCTGTTCCATGTATCCACCACTCTCTCCATGAAAAAATTTCTCACATTACCCTGAGCCGTCCCCCTCTATCTTTAAATTGTGCCCCCTTGTTCTTAAACATCTCTTTTTCTGAAAGATGCTACCCTCCTGGACTTTGTTGATTCCCTTTAGGTACTTGAATGTTTCTATCATGTCCCCCTTGTCCCTCCTTTCATCAAGAGTATACATATTAAGCTCTCTCAGTCTCTCTTCATATGGTTTCTGCTGCAGACCCTGCACCATTTTAGTTGCCCTCCTCTGGACTGCTTCCATCCTGTCTATGTCCTTGCGTAGAATCCGTAGATGAGGTCTCCAAAACTGCACACAGAACTCCAGATGGGGTCTCACCAACTGTCTGTATAGAGGGATAACCACTTCCTTTTTCTACTTGTGATGCCCCTTTCTATGCATCCCAGTATCCCCCTGGCTCTCCTTACTGACTTTTCACATTGCTTACTCATTTTTAGGTCACCTGATATGACTACCCCCAGGTCCTTTTCCATTTTTGTTGTTGTTAGTACCTCCCCTGCTATTGTGTACTCTTCTCCTGAATTTTTGTTTCCTAGCTGCATTACTTTGCACTTCTTTGCATTGAATCTAAGTTGCCATATGTCTGACCATTCCTCCAACCTTGCCAAGTCCCTTCTCATCTTTTCTACCCCCTCTTGTGTATCATCTCTGTTACAGATCTTTGTGCCATCTGCAAAGAGGCATACCTTTCCCTCCAGACCCACTGCAATGTCACCTATGAAGATGTTAAAGAGGACTGAACCCAGTACTGAGCCCTGAGGTACTCCAATAGTAATCCCCCTTTCTTCAGAATGTGTTCCATTCACTATTACCTTCTATGTCCTGTTGTGCAGCCAGTTTGTTACTCAGGCTACCACCCTGGGACCCACTCCCAGGCTGGCTAACTTTATTATTAATCTTTTGTGCGGGACTGTGTCAAATGCCTTGCTATAGTCTAGGTAGGCCATATCCACAGCCCCTCGCTGGTCTATTACTTTGGTCACCCAGTCAAAGAAATCAATTAGATTCGTCTGACATGACCTTCCTGCTGTAAATCCATGCTGCTTTGGGTCCTGTGCCCCGCTGACCTCTAGGTACTCAACAATTCTTTCTTTCAGAAGTGATTCCATCATTTTCCCTACCACTGAGGTCAAACTTACAGGTCTGTAGTTTCCTGCTTCTGCCTTGCTCCCACTTTTTGTGAGGGGAATCACATCTGCCCTCCTCCAGTCCTCAGGTACTGCCCCATCCTGCCATGATTTGTTAAAAGCGTGGTCAGTGGTGTCACTAGGTCCTCCCTAGTTCTTTTAGGATTCTGGGGTGAATCCGTCCATCCCCATTGCTTTGTCCACCTTGAGTTTTAGGAGTTCTTTCAGGACTCTTTCTTCTGTGAATGGACTGGTGTCAACACCCTACCCAGAGTGCTTCTATTGTCTGGTTTAGGTAACTCCTCCTCATCTTCTTTTGTGAATACTGAGCAAAAGTATTCATTCAATATCTCCGCCTTTTCACTGTCTCCCTCTGCCCACCTCCCTCTCCTTTTTAATCTTCACTATCCCTCCCTTAACCTTTCTATGCTCCCCTAATATACCTGTAAATGGTTTTATCCCTTCTTGAGTTGGCTATTTTTTTCCTCGGTTTGGCTTTGCTAGTCTGACTGCCTTCCCCTTCTTTTTGCTTTAATTGATACAGTTCCCTGTCATGCTCCTTCTGTGATTCCTTATACTTTTGAATACAGCCTTTTCTCCTTAACCTTCCATGCCCTCTTTTGAGAACCATAGTGGTTTATACTCCACTTTGTTTTCTTTATTTGTTTCACACAAAGGCTTGTTGCCTCTATGATGGCAGTTCTGATTTTTCTCCATTGTTCTTCCACCCTCCTTTTTGGTCATTTGCTAGTGCATTCTTCAGGTATTCACCCATTTTGCCAAAGTCAGCCCTTCTAAAGTCCAGTATCCTTGTTTTTGTATGGCTTATCTCCATGGTTGTGCTCATTGTAAGCACACTGTGCAGTGGTCACTTGTTCCCCAGATGTCTACTAACTTCTAAATTTGTGATCCTCTCTCCATTTGAGAGTACCAGGTCTAGTATTGCTCCCTCCTGAGTGGGTTCCAACACTAGCTGTCTAATGCCGGCCCCCTGCAGGGCATCGAGAATGACCCTGCTCTTGGATGTGGCTGCAGTACATGTTATCCAGTTAACATCTGGCATATTCAGGTCCCCCATCAACAGTATCTCCCCTTTTTCAGCCGTTTTGAGAATGTCCTCTATCATTTTGTTGTCCATTTCCTCCTCTTGAGACGGGGGTCAGTATACAACCCCTGTGCGGATTGTGATGCCATTCCCTGTCTCCAAGGTGACCCAGAGTGCCTCTTGTCCTTCCCCTTTACTTTTTAGTTCTGTAACTTTAATCCCTTCCTTTATGTATAGAGCTACTCCACCTCCTCTTTTATCTTCCCTGTCCCTTCTGTAGATTGTGTACCCTGGTATGTTGACATCCCAGTCATGGTTCTAGGGTCATGGATATGTTGTTCATCCACACTGTCTGGCAGGTTCCTTGCCGCTTTAAATCTTGCCGGAAGGTCTTCAAGATGGCTCCTCCCACCCACCCGTGTGGTAAAACTCTCGGCTCAGCCCACCATGATGCCAGATCTTCCTTACCACTTGGAAGCTCAGGTTCCCTCCTTAACGCTCTGCATGTAGACTGGATCCTAATTCTTTGGTTCACCCAAAACTTATTTTAAAATTTTCAAGACTTCGGCCAACTTTCTCCCTCGTGGCTGCAATGGACAAATCGACTCCCGGATTTCGGCGGTGCCCTTGTGGGCTGAAGATGTCCAGGACGGACCCGCACTCCACGTGCGTCTACTGCCTTGGCCTAGAACATGACCTGCAGTCCTGCGAGTTATGCCATTCATTTTCGGCCAACGTCCTGGAAGACCGTGCTGCCCGGTTACAGCTTGGGTGCCCCGAGAAGTGCTACCTGCCGGTTAAGTCGAAGGAGGCCCATTGGGCGGTTACCGCAGTGGCTGACTCGGCTGAGCAACTCGAGCAGATGATCGCCCTCGAGGAGGAGGCTCAGGCCGCATCATCCTCTTCCTCGGTCACGGCATTTATCCCACTGTCACTGGGTACCTCATATTCAGCTTCTTTCAAGGAGCTTTGCTAATCCCTTTCCAGGAAGGGAGAGGGGCCATCGGGACATTCCTCTTGATCCAAAAAGAAGGACTCAAAGGGTAAGTCCCATCATCGACGTTTGTGGGAGCAGGAGAGGTCCCCTTCCCCGTACAGTTGACATTCGACTTCGGTCAAGGTTGCGGCTAAGGCCACTGGCTTCACGGCGTCTCCGTCAGGCGAGCCAGCCGAGACACCCGTCAACGCGGTCGAGATTTTTCTTGACCCCTCGGACGGGGCTGTCGACTGGCGAAGCCAACAACCCTTCTTCACCAGTTCCCCTGGTGGAGATCGAGGACTTGCCTGCGCCTCCGGTGCCGCAGTCCCTGGTTAAGGCTTCTGAACCGAGGGAAGAGCGGGTGTACCCCGCCCCTTCCGAGACCCATCCTTGGAGACGCTGAGGATCGCGGTCTCAGTCTCGGACATCGTCTCGGTCCAGCCAATACTGCTGACATTGGCAATCTCGGCACTGAGGTAAGCGGTGCCACCGCTCGTCCTCGTCTTCCTCCTCGAAAGAGGAGAGGCTTCGGCGCAAATTGCATCGACGCTACGAGGACCTGATGTGGCAGCAGTTACTTCTGTCTGGAAACAAGCCAACGCCATCGCCTTCCCCAGCCATCAAGTGGCTGTCACCCAAGCGGCCAAAACAACCCCTCACTGTAGCCGAGGTGCCCAACCCTGGGCCGGTTGTTCGGCCGAAACCAGCTGCCCCACCGATTGTGGTGGAATCTCTGCCTCCACAACCAAAATCGGGGGTGCCGACCAAGGACTCTCAGTCGGGTCAGGGCCTGCCCCACAGGTTGTCGGTCACCCTCACTCCTGACTGTCCTCGGCAGGTGGAGGGTGGCTCAGGCCCCAGGCAGCTCTTCGCGGACTCCTCAGATTCCGAAGACTCCTCCCTATCCTCCAGGCCCATTCACCTGGAGTTCTCCGGGGGCCAGTCAATGGACGAAAGCCCATTGTCCTTCATGGGTTTGCTTTGGCTCATCTCGGAGTCCACCGGGATGTAGCTCAAGCCTGTGTCCAAGCGGGCCAAGTATCCTCTGACGGAGATACTGGACTGAGGGGATTCACCCATGGAGGCCTTTCCGGTGGCTGAAGTCATTGTTGGCCCAGCCATGGAGCTCTGGCAGTGGTCTGCTTCCTGTCCTGCACCTTCAGCCAGGATGGCCAGGAAGTATGCAGTCCCTACCGGCTCTTTGCCCATTTTTTTGGAACACCCCTCCACCGAGGGGTTGGTCACTGACAGTGTTTTCCTGCATTCTGGGAATGCTAGGGATGTGGACAAGCCTCCCGACAAGGAGTCCAAAAAGTTGGACTATGCCAGGCACAAGGTGTACGCTGTGTCCTCCCTTGGCCTCAGCCAGGTCAGCTCGGCCATGCTGATGGCACACTTCTCCCACACCCTCATGGGCTCCCTGGATGAGGTGATCCCTCATCTCCCGGCTGACCTGCAGACCACGGTCTGGCAGGTACGGGACCAGGGTTGGGCGGTGGCTAAACAGCAGCTCCAAACAGCTCTGGACATCGGAGACTCCTGTGCCAGATCGGTTGCGGCCATGGTGGCCATGCACCGCAGAGCATGGCTGAGGATATCCACCTTCACAGCGGATACCCAGCACAAACTGGCAGATGTCCCCTTCCTGGGGACCAACCTCTTCGGCCCTGGAGTGGAAGGTCACTTCCAGTGGATCAAAAAGTCCAATGCCACTCTGGACTCAGTCACCTCTGCCCAAAAGGACAAAGGCCGCCGACAGCAGCAGCACAAGTCCTTTCGTCCTTCTGTGCCTGTGGCACATCCGGTCCAACAGCACCAGCACCAGGGCCAGCAGGCTCGCACTTGGCATCCCAAACCCAAGCCCACAGCTTCCTCCAACAGGAAGCAGGGAGGTAAAGGCCCAAGAGGTCCCTCGGCCGGTCCCTCCTCTAAGCCTGCCCAGTGATGGGTTGAGGGGTGTCGCCTCCAGCCTCGTCACTCACCCCCTGGGTTCCCCCCGTGGGGGGACTGCTCCACCACTTCCTTTCCACTTGGTTTTTTTATCACTATGGACCGCTGGGTTTTGGAGGTGGTAGGAAAGGGCCTGCCCCTGGAGTTTGAGCAGGCTCCGCCCTTCCGAGACATCACCCCTCGGGGGGCTACGGGGTCCGCAGCCTCTTTGTCGGCTCGCCGAGCCAATATTGCCCTGCTCCTCAAAAAAGAGGTGATCAGGAAGGTGGCGGATCCTCCTCCAGACCTGGGGTTTGTGTCCAGGTACTTCCTGGTCCCAAAACGGACGGGGGGGCTGGTGCCCCTTTCTCGACCTGCACAACCTGAACAGGTTCCTAAGGTCTTGGACCTTCTGGATGGTCACTCTGGCTCAGATAATCCCATCCTTGGAATGAGGCATGTGGTTCTGTTCTCTGGACCTTCAGGATGCGTTCTTTCATGTCCCAATCCGTCCGTCCCACCAGAGATTCCTCCACTTCAGAGCAGAGGGATCCCTTTACGAGTTCCGGGCCATGCCCTTTGGCCTTTCCCTAGCTCCCAGGGTCTTCACCAAATGCATGGCAGTGGTGACAGCATTCCTGCGGTGCTGAAAGGTCCAGGTGTAACCCTACCTGGATGACTGGCTGATTGCAGCCCCCTCCAGAGCGGAGGTGGAGCGGTCCAGAGATCTGGCCCTCCAGGTTTGCCTCCTCATCAATGAGGCCAAGTCGGAACTCGTGCCAAAGCAGGTGATACAATTCATCAGGGCAGAGCTCGATTCTCTACGAGCCAGAGCACGGCTCCCAGCAGACAGGGCCGAGGCTCTTTCCTCCTTTGCCCAATCATTTCAGGTTGGGAAATCGCGCTCTGCCCAGGAATTCCTGCACCTCCTGGGCCTCATGGCGGCCTGCACCAGTGTGGTCCATTGGGCCCGCTGGTACTTGTGTCCCCTTCAATGGTGGCTGGCCAGCCAATGGTCACAGCACTTTGATCCGCTGGATCAGCTAGAGACAGTGACCCA
The DNA here is from genome assembly GCA_016271365.2 of Neoceratodus forsteri. Lineage (NCBI taxonomy): Eukaryota > Metazoa > Chordata > Ceratodontiformes > Ceratodontidae > Neoceratodus > Neoceratodus forsteri. Next base: position 165,291,358 of record CM057458.1, on the reverse strand, counting down.
GGGGATGTGGAAGACTCTCCAGTGGTGGACCATTCCAGCACATCTGCAAGAGGGCATCCCATTTGTCCACCCCGAGCCGATGGTCTCGCTATCGACCGATGCCTCTGTGAGGGGTTGGGTTGCCCATCTGGGGAAGCACAGAGCACATGGCCTCTGGTCCCCTCGGGAGTCCTGATGTCATATCAACCTGCTGGAGCTTCCAGCGGTTCGTCTAGCCCTCACTGCCTTCGCTCCATTTCCACGGGGTCAAATGGTTCTGGTCCAGATGGACAATACCACGACCATGTACTACCTACACCACCAGGGCGGGACGTGCTCCACGCCTCTGTGCAGAGAAGCTCTCCGCATTTGGTCACTCGTGCGCAGCCTGGAGGTGGATCTCCTCACCATTCAAGTGGCAGGAGCCTCCAACACCCTGGCCGATGCTCTAAGCCAGATAGGAGCTGCGTCTCATGAGTGGTCTCTCCTGCTGGAGGTAGTACAAGATCTCTTCTCCTACTGGGGCACACCTCAGGTGGACCTTTTTGCCTCAAGGGAGAATGCGAAGCTGAGGCTGTTTCATGCCTGCCCCCCTCAGCAGGGCTCGCTGCAGGGGGATGCCTTCTCGAGGCCATGGACCCTGGGCCTCTTCTACACCTTTCCCCCATTTCCCTTGATCCACAAGGTGCTTCTCAAGGTGAGGAGGGACAAGGCGCAGGTGATTCTGGTAGCCCCAGACTGGCACCACCAGTTCTGGTATCCCGATCTCCTCAGTCTCAGCTCCAGACTCCCAAGGCGGCTTCCAGCCCACCCAGACCTGATCTCAGTCAATCAGGGGAAGGTATTCCGTCCGGACCTTCAATTCCTGCACCTGACGACCTGGTTCCTGAGCAGCTAGAGTTCCAGGCTTTGGGTCTTTCCGATGAGGTCCTCAATGTCATTGAGGCATCCCGTAAGGAGTCGACCAGAAAATGCTACGCCTTCAAATGGAAGAGATTCTCCATTTGGTGTCAAAGGCAGGGCCTGGACCCTTCCTCCTGTTCCTTGGCAAGCATTCTGGACTACCTGTGGTCCCTTTCTTAGCAAGGGCTTCAGTCGACGACCCTTAAGGTGCACCTGGCAGCCATCTCTGCTTACCGGGTGTGGGCCGGGAAGCAGTTGGTGGTGCAGGAGAAGGTGGTCGGGCACTTTTTCAAAGGTCTTGATCACATATCCCCTCCGGTGCGAGAACCTCCACCTCCATGGGATCTACTGCTGGTATTGGCTAAGCTCATAGGCAAGCAATTCAAACCAATGCACAAGTGTGACATCTCTCACCTGTCATGGAAGACCACTTTCTTGGTGGTTATCACGTCAGCCAGAAGGATGGGAGAGCTCCAGGCACTTTCCATCGAGTCTCCTTATCTGGTCTTCCACAGGGACAAGGTTGTCCTGCGCCCCCACCTGAAACTCCTTCCGAAGGTGGCGTCGGAGTTTCACCTTAACCAGGTGTTGACTCTGCCGGTGTTCTACCCCAGTCACACCTTGGAGGCCAAATATAGGCTCCAACCTTTGGACCCAAGAAGAGCACTCGCTTATTATAAGGAGTGGATGGCTGAAGTTCGGGGAGAGGTTCGCCGGCTGTTTGTCACCTACGCTGAAGCCGCACCTGGCAGACCTGCAGCCAAATGGATGATAGGCAGGTGGGTCACCTCCTGCATAGATCTCTGCTATAGGTTGGCGGGCATGGAGCCTCCCAGAGGGATAAGAGCTCATTCTACCCGCCATTCCGCTGCATTGGTGGCTGCTTCCAGGGATGTCCCTATCCAGGAAATCTGCAGGGCTGCTACCTGGAAGTCAGCACACACCTTCATCACCCACTACCACATCGACCTTGATCATGCCGGGATGCTGGTTTTGGGGCCTTGGTTCTCCAGTCTTTATTTCCCAAGTAGGGGGTGTGTGCCTTGCCTCCCTCCTCCCGGAGAACTGCTAGGAGTCTGCCAGACGGTGTGGATGAACAACATATCCATGTCCCTAGAAATACAGGTTACTCACCTGTAACAGGAGTTCTAGGAATGGTATATGTTGTTCATCCACACGACCCACCCGACCTCCCCGGCTTTGACGCACAACCTGACTTCCAGTAGGCTAGATCTGGCATCATGGGGCAGAGCCGAGAGTTTTACCACCTGGGTGGGTGGGAGGAGCCAGCTTGAAGACCTTCCGGCAAGATTTAAAGCGGCAAGGAGCCTGCCAGACAGTGTGGATGAACAACATACAGTATACCATTCCTAGAACTCCTGTTACAGGTGAGTAACCTGTATTTCTCGGTGTACCATGTTTCTGTGAGTGCCACAATATCCAATTGTTCATCTTCCATCAGGGCTACTAGCTCAGGAAGCTTGTTTCCCAGACTACGGGCATTGGTACTCATTGCCCTCCATTTAATGTTGGCTTTATCCTTTTTTCCCCCATCTCTGCTCTTATTGCCCTTGTCTATTTTTCCATTTACCCCTGTCCTGCCCTGTGTTGAGCTCTGTACCTCAGTGTTTACCTTACTACCTGCCATGTTTTGTGGGGGGAGGCTTGAAATTTCCTGCCTTTTATTAGCGCCTTCCCCCTTGGCTAGTTTAAAAGCTAGCCAAGGAAGCATTTAAACCTGTCACCTAGGAGCTTGGTTCCCTTCGTGGACAGATGCAGACCATCATGCCAGTATAGACCTTTATCTCTCCAGGTGGACCCCCAGTCCCCAATGAAGTCAAAGCCCTGTGCTCTGCACCAGTTTTGCAACCATTCATTAAACTGCATGGTGTGCAGTACCCTAGCCTCACTCCTGCCATGGACTGGTAACACCTCTGAGAAGGTTACCGTGCTTGCTACGCATCTGAGGCCCCTCCCCAATTCCACATATTCATTCTGCACTGCACTGATCCCATGCCTAGCTAGGTCATTTGTCCCAAGGTGGTCTATGATATATAGTTCCCTCTCCTGTGATGCTGCTTCTGCAATCCTGAGGATTCGCTTCCTGTCCCTCCAAGCCATGGCACCAGGCAGGCACCTTACTTCCTTCTCCTCTTCCTTCCCCAGTTTAACCCCCCTAACAATTGAGTCCCCTATCAGAAGCTGTTTCCTTTCCCTGTGGTGTCCCTTGCTACCCTTTAGTGAGTCTCTCTTGTGGATGTCCTCAGCATTCTTCTGGGTCTCCAATGAGGGTGTCATCATAGAGGAACCTTGCTCTGCCAGAATGGCATATGATTTGTGTAGAGGTACAACAAGGGGGCTTTGCCTCTGGTCCACCACCCACACCCTCCCAGAACCCACTGTGGTCCAACTGCTCTTCATACTTGGCAACCTCTGAGGCAGTGGTTGTGGCAGTTGTGCTCTTTGTAAGAAGGAGGCCTCCTTAGTCCTTGCTAGTTCAGCCTGGAGGTGGGCAACCTCCTCCCTCAGAGCTGGCAGTTGCCTGCAAATAGGATAGCAATGCAGTTTCCAGAATGTCTCCCAGAAAACTGCTGCCCCACAGCCAGTGCATTGCACCACTCCCCACATGTTCCTCTCCCTTATAATATACAATATGTAATATATATATATATATATATATATATATATATATATTTTATTATTATTTGTAATGTTGTACCTCCTTTTTTGCACTATGTTGGGTTATTAAGAATATGAAAGTTCTGCCCTAAGACCTGTTGAGGAAGTGATGCCAGAACTGTGGCTATAAAAGCATACGCCTGGGGGGTGGGGTGAGGGAAGGGTGGGTAGTCCGCAGCAACTGGTGACTGTTAGAAACAATCAAATACACAATTTGGTGAGGTCCACGAAGACTGCTCCTGGCATGAAGCCATCATCAAAGCCCCTGAGGGCAGCATACGTGAACCTGACCAAAGCAGTTTCAGTACCGTGATTAGGCCGAAAGCCACGTTGTTGAGGGCACAAAACATTATACTTTTGTAGATAGGTGGCAATTTGTTTAACAATTTTTTCTGGAAGCTTACTCAAAGGATTAAGTATAAAAACGGCAAAAATTGTCTATACCAGTAGCTCCAGGTTTCTTCGAAACAAGGACAATTCATGCACATTTCCACTGAGATAAGGTAAAAAAAACCTGATGTTAAACTTAGATTAAAAATAATACACACACAAAGGGTCAGAAACATAAGGAGCTATTAGCCTAATAACCATCCTTTGCTGACAATGCCTCTTGCTGAGGCAGCACCTATAAGTACTTCATCTGCCTACTGTTGCCTAGCTACCACCCTGTATAGGCCACTGTGTCGCTACTGTGTACTGTCATGACTGATCACTGCACTGTTCTGTGCCCTATGATGTTGTATTGCTATTTGATGTTGTATGGCTGCTACCACTCTGTAATTCCTTGCTATGTCTTAATACTTCTGTAATCACTTGCTATGTTTTTCATACCCTGTCTGTACTATCTAATTCACTTGTCCCTGACGTGGAGCCTTTGGAAACGAGTCTTTATGTCTAAGGGTTGTAATTCCGATGTTATCATCAATAAATAAAATAAATAAATAAAACATCCATCTAAACCCTCCCTACAGTCACTATATTTATTGGGTATAGCCAATAATAATATGAAAACCTGGGACTGGGAAACATAATGAAAATGAAAAGGGGGCATAGTGGTTTGATAAGGAACATTCACAGCAGCTATTTTTAACCTAGTATCATAATTACAAAAGAACTCCAGAGCAAATGCCCTGAGGCATGGGTTATTCTGGAGGATATTGGCCATATAGCCAAATTTTAAAGAAAACACAATAGCACATACCCCAATGATGCAAAGCATCATAGGAAACATATGCAAATCCCCATGAAAGAATTTGGACTGGCTCAACTTTAAACAGAATTGCTTGGTGCCAGAAGCCTCACAGTGCAATCAGCAAAGGCTAAGAACAGCAGACACATACACATGTTTCGTCCTCATTTGGAATCGTCAGTGTGCCACATCAGTGTCTTAGCCCAGGGAGAGGGAGCCAGCCACCCCTTAAGGGGGATGTTATTTGTTTGGGCCATGGGGAGCCCAAAATATAGAAGGAAAAGAACTACAAAAGAACCCCAGAGCTAATGCCCTGAGGCATGATTTATCCTGGAGGATATTGGCCGTACAGCCAAATTTTAAAGAAAACACAATTGCACATACCCCAATAATGCAAAGCATCACGGGAAACAAGTTATACAAAAACAAACAAACAAAACACAGAATCAAAACTTTTGCTTTCATTTTCATCCATCTAATTACTCTGACCAGGTTATAAACCCAGCAACTTATCTGGAATGGATATCATTAACTGCAGGTACTGCAGAACACTTTTCAGAAGGGCGGTTTTACAGGATTTAGGACACTGTCCTACATGCTGGGCCATTGGAGATCTAAGGGCTCAGCTCCAGGCAGCATGGGCAGAGATTGTGTGCCTCAAATTGCATATTCAAGAGGAAATATATTATAAGAACTGCTCACCATTTCCCCAACATCCAACAGAAGCACCTCGACCTCAGAAGGTAGTTGGTCTGGGAGGTTGGCAGGTGGTTAGGAGGGGCAAATCAGGTGCCCCATCACTCGGTGCTCTCCAACATTATCACCTCTACAAACCATACAAAAACTACAAACAGGTATCAGCCTCTATCTCCGAAATAAAACAAAGGGGCAGAGGACACTGCAGAGCAGGACACTGCAGCACAGGAGCTAGCACAACAAAACTCCCCCAAAACAGGAACCAAAACAAAAAAAGCAAAAAGGAAATCAAAAAAACTTCTGATCATAGGAGACTCCATGATTTGAGGAGTTGATACCTATCTCCAGCCGGGGGGATGGTCAGACGTCTCCCAGGTACATCAGCATGGAGAGACACTGACCGCATTGCTAAAATTGTTCAGGAAGCAGGAGAAAACATTGACGTCCTGGTACACATAGGGACTAATGATCTCGCCAGCCAGTCAGTTGTGGAGACCAAGGAATACCTGACCAGGCTAGGTGACAAACTATCATCCATTTCATCCAGCACCTCTTTCTATGAGATCCTGCGAGTCTGGGAGAGGGGGGCAGATGGACGGAAGGTCAGAGAAGGGGAGATAGGGGAGCTAAACCTGTGGCTCAAGGGCTGGTGCCAGGAAAAAGGACACAAATTTGAAGGGAACTGGCAACAGTTTTGGAAGCGCAAGTTCTTTAAATTTGATGGACTGCATCTGACTAAGGAGGGAGTCAGTACATTGGGGCAGAAGTTTGACATCTTTGCAGGATATTTAAACTAGCAAATGGGGAGAGGGGTGCAGCACCCAGTACGTCGAATGGGAAGAACACCCCTCTCCCATCAGCTAGTGGTCAAACAGGAGTTCAGCATGTTTGTAGTTCATTTGCTTTACTAGAAAAGCAAAAAGGTCTGGCTCCCCAGACGACACACAGGGAAAATGCTGGACCTCGCCCAACAAGTAACACACCGAAATCTGGCCATTGGAAAATCATGTACACAAATGCTCGCAGTCTGGGAAACAAGATCCCAGACCTGCAGGCAATAATGACAGAGGCTAAACTGGACATAGTAGCCATTAATGAGACATGGTTTACCAGTAACCACACTTGGGAGACTTCAGTACCTGAATATGTACTGTTCAGAGGAGGCCGAGGTACAAAAAGGGGGGGTGGAGTGGCCTTTTTTTATCAATGAAAATATCAAAGCTACAGAAATTGAGAATACACATAAGGAGCCAGAAGAACTGTGGGTCACCCTGGAAACAGGAAATGGGATAGCCATACGAACTGGGTTGTCTACAGGCCTCCAGACCAGGGGGAGGACATAGACACATTACTGTTAGAAGATATACAAAACATGACAGCTAAAGGGGAGGTTCTGATAATGGGAGACTTCAACATGCCATTGGTCAATACCAGCAGGAACACCTATCAGAACTAGACACATAGTAGATTCCCTGCAGGGGGAGGGCCTCAAACAACTAGTACAACAACCCACAAGAGACAGGGCTTTCCTAGATCTAGTACTGACTAACAGGGAAAGGATCATAGATCTCCAGGTAGAAGGTCACCTGGGGGCCAGTGACCATCACATAGTATGGTTCAGTTTGGCCACTAGAACTAAATTATCCCTTTCCAAGGCAAAAATATGGGACTTCAGAGGAGCTGACTGATAAGATGGTCAATAGAGTTAAGCTAGCTGTGGCAAAAAGAAATACAGGTGAGGGAGTACAGGCAAAGTGGACAAGCAGTAAGGATGCAATACTTGAAGCAACATCCCATTACGTTAGAGAGAAAAGGAAGTGCAAAAGAAGAAGGAAACCATTTTGGTTCTCAAAAACAGTAGCAGAAAAGGTCAGAGCCAAAAGGCTGGCCTTCAGAAAATGTAAGGGAACGCAGCGGGATGAAGATAGGGAGGCATACCAAACTTCCCTAAGGGAAGGCAGTAAGGCAGGCAAAGGCCCAAAACTGAGGAAACACTAGCACGAACAGTAAAACAGGGTGATAAGACTTTCTATAGACACATTAGTAAAAGGAGAAAGTCCAGAGGGGGTATTGCTAAGATCAAAGGGGATAAGGGGCCGTGTGAGGAGGAGGACCATTAAAAGCATCTATCCTAAATAGATACTTCTGCTCAGTATTTACTGAAGAGAAGGTAGGGCAGGGCCCACAGCTCAGCACCATGGACATGGGGGGAGGGAGGTGTGCACTAGTCCCTTCACAAAAGAAGGGGCCCTACAAGAGCTCGATAAGCTCAGGGTGGACAAGGTAATGGGACCTGATGGCATACATTCCAGGGCACTAAAGGAGCTAACAGTGGAACTAGCAGAGCCATGATCAGAACTGCTTAGTGAGTCTCTGAGCACAGGAGAGGTCCCAGAAGACTGGAGAAGGACTCATGTGATCCCACTCCACAACACTGGTAGCAGGGAGGAGGCAGAGAACTACAGACCAGACAGTCTTACCTCAGTAGTTGGCAAGATTATGGAGGCACTCCTTAGGGAAAGGATAGTGCAACACCTGGAATCCATAGGAGCACAGGATCCAAGACAGCATGGATTTACAACAAGACGGTCCTGTCAAACTAATCTCTTAGAATTCTTTGACTGGGTGACCAGAGTGGTGGACCAAAGGGGAACAATTGATGTCGCCTACCTTGACTTCAGCAAAGCTTTCGATACTGTTCCACATAGAAGATTGATTAATAAGCTGGGTAGGCTCGGGGTGGGTTAGAAGTTGGACAAATCGGTGGCAAACTGATTGATGGGCAGAAGACAGAGAGTGGTGGTAAATGGTACACAGTCAGAAGAGATGCAAGTCACAAGTGGCATACCTCAGGGATCAGTCCTGGGGCCAGTCCTCTTCAATATCTTCATCAGTGAAATTGCAGATGGACTGGAGGGTAAGGTTTGTCAGTTTGCAGATGACACCAAGATCTGCAACAGAGTAGATGATCCAGATGGGGTGGGCAGAATGAGAAGAGATCTGGATAAACTGGCAAAATGGTCGGAAGAGTGGCAGTTGGGGTTTAACACAAAGAAGTGCAAGATCATTCACCAGGAGAGAAAACCCTGAAGCCACCTATAGGCTGGGAGGGAGTTGCTGGCAGTCACAAGGGAAGAAAGAGACTTGGGCATCTTCATCACAGATGACCTGAAATCATCCAAGCAGACCACTAAAGCAGTAGGTAAGGCTAGGGGGATATTGAGTGTATTAGTAGGGGTATCACAAGTCGTAAGAGGGAGGTAATAATCCCTCTTTACAAGACACTGGTTAGGCCCCATCTGGAGTACTGCATGCAGTACTGGAGGCCACACCTTTACAAGGACATTAACCAAATTGAGGCAGTTCAGAGAAGAGCAACCAAAATGGTGCAGGGACTGCATCAGAAAACATATGAGGACAGATTAACAGAGCTCAATATGTATACCCTAGAGCAAAGGAGGGAGAGGGGTGATATGATCAAAACATTATACAAAAGATATTGGTTATAAGTTGTCCCACTCACCCTTAAATAATTAATCTATCCACTGTTTATTCCATATAAATAATTTATTCAAAGGTACTTAAATCACTTCCAGTCCATAAAAATATCAACGTTTCGGGTAAACTCTTCTTCAGGAAAGACCGTTTTTTCTATAAAACATAAATAGCTTCAAAACTGTCAAAATAAACATATTCATATATCTTGTAAAAAATATGTGATTCTGGTGTAGATACTACATAAAAAGAGATGTCATATAACCGTACTTGTATTTTTCCAATCATTATTTTCTCTGTTATGTTATATGTTAACATTCATTATTTGACTCCCACCAGAGGACACTAAACAAAACCAAAAATACAAAACGCTTATAAACCTTTCATTTATAACTATAATTCCTATTATACCTTTTCCTGCTAATAGTTTAAACTAGTTCCAAGGCTCTAACCTTAATCTTGTTTCTTAATTGTCTTATTCTATCACTCAGACGCTATTGAGCTCATGCAGCAATGACTTGAAACTGTGCATTCTATTTTCTATAATCAAAAGGAAAAAAGCATCATAATTTCATCTGAATCAAACAGGCTTGCATAGTGTGTTCATCTTTTACATTAATTATTGAATCCTTTACTTCTGACTGCTAAAAATCACTTTCTACGGACTCATATTTCCAAAAACTAAAACGTTAAATGCCAGCATAGTAATATACTGCTTGCTAACCTCATAATGTGTCTTCATGCCATTTCCAAGCCGTTGAAAACGCTCATAGTTTTAAGTCCTACATTCAACAAAAATATACTTAATTTTAAGCACTTAATTTTAAACACTGTTAAAATACATTGTATTGCGGTCAAACTTCTTAACATATTTGAAACCTTTCTTTTACTTACATCCAATGTTTGCTTGTGTCCGGCTCAGGTAAAAGTAACGCAGGGCCAAGGAACATCTCTTTTAAGCCACTATTAAATCCCACCTCCTAATCTGGCAGCCAACGCAGTAGCGCAACATGGATCCATTCACATATCTGGACTGTGTAGTACGGTATGGGCTGCATGCCCATCGGCTCACGTTGTGGACCAATGGGCGTACAGCCCTACCGCATAGTGGTGAGCAGTGAGGCAGCAGGCGGGTGGGGTGCTGCCGCCCGCCCGTTAATGGGGGGCGGGGCTGTGGGGCTCAGTGGGTGGGTGTGGAGGGGGGTACCGCTGGACCACCAGGGATATTGGACCTCTTCTGTTTATTACTTATGCCCGCGACCGGGCTGCAAGCGGTCCACTGGACCACCAGGGATATAGGACGTTAATTTTATTCAGCATATGCCCACGATCGGGCTGCAAGTGGTCCACTGGACCACCAGGGATATAGAACATTAATTTTATTCAACATATGCCCGCGATCGGGCTGCAAGCAGTCCAGTGGACCACTAGGGATATAGGACGTTAATTTTATTCAACATATGCCCGCGATCGGGCTGCAAGCGGTCCACTGGACCACCAGGGATATAGGACATTAATTTTATTCAACATATGCCCGCGATCGGGCTGCAAGCGGTCCACTGGACCACCAGGGATATAGGACATTAATTTTATTCAACATATGCCCGCGATCGGGCTGCAAGCGGTCCACTGGACCACCAGGGATATAGGACATTAATTTTATTCAACGTATGCCCGCGATCGGGCTGCGAGTGGTTCACTGGACCACCAGGGATATGGGACGTGTACTATATTTGCACATAGATACATAGATACATAGACAGTGTCGGCAGATAAGGGCCTATGGCCCACCCAGTCTGCCCATTTAAGTTTGTAAGTTCAGTTTATGTTTTCCAGGAAGTCTGTTGCCCCTTACCCCTGACCTCCAGAATTCCTTTATGTCTATCCCATGCATTCTTAAATCCGTGATTGTTTCAGCCCCCACCACTTCCTCTGGCAGGGTGTTCCACTTGTCCACCACCCGTTCTGTGAAGAAATTCTTCCTCCACGTTTCCTCTGAATAGTCCCTCCTCCAACTTCATCCCATGCCCTCTTGTCCTGGAACATCTTTTTGCTTAAAAATAGTGCATTCCTGCACCCTGTTCCTCCCTGTAAGATACTTGTATGTCTTTATCATATCCTCTCTCCCTCCTCTCCTCCAGGGAGTACATGTTCAGTGCCTTCAACCTGTCCTCATAGGACTTGTGATGCAATCCATGCACCATCTTTGTTGCCCTCCTCTGAACCTTCTCTACCCTGTCTATGTCCTTACGTGGTAAGGTCTCCAGAACTGCATAGTGTACCCAGGTGCGGCCTCACTAGTGTCTTGTATAGTGGAATTATGACCTCCCTTTTCCTGCTGGTGATGCCCCTGCTTATGCATCCCAGCATCCTATTTGCTTTACCTGCTGCCTTGTCACACTGTTTCCCTGCCTTGAGGTCATCAGAGATGATAACTCCAAGATCCCTTTCCTGCTTGGTGCATGCTATATCCTCACCCCCCAACTGATATATTGTGCCAGGGTTTTTGTGCCCCATATGCATTATCTTGCACTTCCTTGCATTGAATTTCAACTGCCACACCACTGACCATTCTTCAAGTTTCTGCAGGTCCCTTCTCATTCTGTCTCACACCCTCTGGTGTGTCTACTCTGTTACAGAGCTTTGTGTCATCAGCGAACAGTGAAATTCTGCCTTCTAGGTCCTGTGTAATGTCACTGATGAAGATATTGAATAGTACCGGTCCCAGCACTGATCCCTGTGGTACCCCACTGGTCACTCTTCCCTCTGTGGAGTGACAGCCATTTACCACCACCCTCTGTGTCCTGCTGCCCAGCCAGTTACCTACCCACCGCACTACTGTCCTGCCCACACCCATATTCCCCAGTTTGTGCAATAGTTTTCTGTGTGGCACATGTCAAAGGCTTGCTGAAGTCCAGATAGGCCATGTCCACTGCCCTCCCTGATCCACCTCCCCAGTCACCCAGTCAAAAAATTCAATGAGGTTGGTCTGACATGACCTTCCCCTGGTGAAACCATGCTGCCTTGGGTCTTGTAGTCCATTGACAACCAGATGTTCCACCAATCTCTCCTTCAGTAGTGATCGGGCATTGGGGCACTTTTCCGTGATGTGCAGGGGGCGTCTGTCCCAAATGGCTGCAGCCTGGCAGGCACTAGGCGCAAGTCACCAGAGATCAGTGCATCTGCATGCAAATGGGGCCATAATGACATGCAAATGGCCCCATTTGTGTCTTGCATGCATTATGGCCCCACTTGCATGTGCACTTTTGAATGTTGCGGTTGTTGCACCTAGTGCAATGGAACTTGCGCTAGCGCATCCCCCTGCTCCACTCTGGCCACTTGCGCTTGTGCAGTGCCACTGCACCCTGCACACTGTGGGTGGCCAGGGTGCGATATTCAGCGATACTGTGCCATGGCACAGCTCTGTTGAATATCACCCTGTCAACGCCCCTGCGTAGCCAAGTTGCGCTGCGCCCAGACCTGCGCCACAGCCTGGCGCAGTCTGAATATCCGGGCCTATTTGCTCAACTGTAGGTTTTCTACTTTAAAACTACTATGAGTTAGAAATCGATTTAACTATAGGTAAATTTTAGTGAGTCAAATGGATTTTTGTTTAAATAAGTATGATTTTAGATGGTGAAGGATTATTTTGTAGTATGGATATATGTTTTCATTCTTTTTTTATTATTGTACATTGTCACTTATGTAATTAACTACTACAAGTCATGTGACTATACCTCATTATAAATTAGGCTCAAGGCTGATTCTTGTTACCACGCCCCCTGAGGAAGGGCTGTTACCTGAAGCACCAGGGTAGTTGGTGTGTGGAGAGCTTTTTGTTCACACTTAAAAATAAGCATTAAAGCTTTCAAAATTATATTGTTTGTGTGGACTTCCTTTGTTTGGGGTGTGAGCTGTTTTGGACTTTGATACAACTGTAATCTGATAGTGATCTTGAAAATAAATAGCAACCCCACCCCCTTTCTTACTACCCTTTTTATCTGACCTTACCACATTATACCCAGAAAGAGCACACAAATGGTCGCCCAGAGTGGGTTTCAGCCAGGTTTCAGAAACAATTATGAAATCAGGTTGCTAGGAATGAGCTAAGTTTTCTGTTTCCACCATCTTAGGCAGCAGACTCTGCACATTCAAGTGCAGCAATTTCAACCCATGAGTAGCATGCCAGGGAGTAGTGGGAAGAGCATGCTCGCTAGTAATGACACTAGTCTCAGGGTTCGGTTCTGCATCCCCAGCAAGTAAAAGAAGCCAAAAACAAATAAATAATTTCAGCAAAAACCCTACATTCCTTTGACCTCTCCAAAACATATATCTATAAATAGAACATGCAAATGTACCACGTACATATAATTGATTTCCCCCCAGAAATATTAAACCATCAAAACCTTGACTGTAGCCCCTGGCCACTAAGTTAGACATTGTAAAATCAGTGTCATTAAGTTCGCCCTCCAACGTGGGCAAGATTGCATGTAAAGATAAAATGTTCTCACATATCAAAAATAACAGTACCACACTAATAAATGTGAAATCCCTACTTTCAGCCATAATATAAAAGCTTAGAACAAAAGCAACGCTGACAATTAAAATAAAATAACACAGCACCTCTGGCATCAGCACCCCTGCTCCTGCTGACTCCCTCAGACTCCAGTGCACTTGTCTGCACTTTGCTGCAAAGAGCCGTCATTTTAGATGCTGCTGTGTCTGGTATGGAATAGCTTTAACTCTCTCACGCCTGCCAACTGGGCTGTCACCACCAATCGGTGGGGGGGAGTGGCACCTATACGGCAAGTGCGGGGTACAAGGTTGTCTGTTGCTATAGTAGCACAGGTGACTCAGGGGCAGTGTTTCAATGGAAGCAAGGAGCAAATTAGGGTCCAAAATTAAACTGGTGTTCAAACCCCCACAGTCACACAGTAAGCACGATCTTCCAATAGCAGTTTCTTAAGCACAGTAGACAGGCAGCAGCAAGCAAATGCAGAGATACACAGTCAATAACAGCGGCACTTTTAGGAGGTCCTGAAAGGGCTGGCAACCCAAAAGATTGATAAGGCCCCAGGGTCAGATGGATTGCATCAGAGGATACTCGAGGAATTTGTAGTGGAACTGGCTGAACTCCTGGTAAGTCTGTTCAACAGCTGTCTAAGGACAGAGGTGATTCCAAAGGATTGGAGGGTGGCACACGTAGTTCTGATTCATAAGGGGTGGACAAGGAACAAGCAGGGAATGTCAGTCTTACCTCTATTGTAAGAAAACTGATGGAGTCACCGGTCAAAGAGGATCTTGTGGACCACTTGGAGAGCAACAATCTCCAGGATAGTAAATAGCACAGATTTGTGGCAGGTAGGTCTTGTCAGACTAACCTGGTAGTTTATTTGACTGGGTGATGAGGGAACTGAATAGAGGCCATGCGGCTCTGCTTCAATTTCAGCAGGGCTTTTGACTCGGTACTCCATAGATTCTTGTTGAAGAAGATGGAGAATCTGGATGCAGCTGAGGTCATTGTAAACTGGGTAGATAACTGGCCAAATGGGAGGCAGCAGAGGGTAGTAGTCAGTGGGTTAAATCAGAACAGAGAGTGGTCACAAGCAGGGTTCCACTGGGATCTGTCCTGGGTCTAGTTCTCTTCAATATGTTCATTAGTGACATTGGTGAGAGGATCCAGGGCAGGCTGCGTTTCTTTGCAGGTGACACTAAGCTCTTTGGGAGGGTGGATAATGACAAGGGAATAAAAGAAATGCACAGAGATTTGCAAAAGCTGGAGGAGTGGTCATGGGTTTGCCAGTTGAAATTCAGTGATAAAAAGTGCAAGGTATGCACCTAGTAATCAAGATCCCCAGGATGGAGTACTGAATGGGAAGGGTAAGACTTGGTACCACGGCTGAGGAATGAGACCTTGAAGTTATCATAAGTGAGTCCCTAAAGCAACTGAGTCAGTGCAGCAAGGCTTATAGCAACGCAAATAGGATGCTTGGATGTATTGGGACGGGTATTGATAGCAGAAAAAGGGAGGTAATTCTTCCTCTGTATGGATCCCTGGTGAGGCCATATCTGGAGTACTGTGCCTAGATCTTATTTGTGTCAATCTTCACCATTCATCACCTTTGGGTTATTGGCCAGAGGTCATGACCCCGCGGGAGCTTTTTTTTTGGATGGGCGGAGTCGATGCACCATTGGCGCCGCCCTCGAGGCCGATGCACTGCGTAGCACTCATGGGTTGGTCATTAGGTGCTGTCAACTCCACCCTCCCACCAGTTCTTCATCTCCCACTGTCGAAGTCCCCTTGTAGGAAGCTTCTAAGAGCAACTTTGAGGCCTGCTGCTACGCAGTTTCGTCTCTTCGTTTTCAACTCTGTCCACTCCAAGCCGTAGTTCATCAGCCCCGTTCTCCTGCCAGTTCTGATAGCTTACTCGATGTCACTTGGTAAGATTGTTCCTTTATTTGTTTAACTTTGTGACGTCGAGTCTTGTTTTGGTGTTTCTTTTCATAGGTCATGTCTCGGTCGGAGGGCAAGAAATCTTCAAAGACGTGCCGGCTCACCATGCGACGGTGCCCTTGTGGCATTAAGTTTTCCGTCACCGACCAGCACAGCTGTTGCCTCATGTGTCTTGGCCCACTTCATGGCATGGATTCGTGCGATGCCTGTTTCTCCATGGACCAGTGGGTCATCGAACAGCGTGCATGGAAAGTGGGCGAGCACCGCCAACTTTCAGGGGTCAGGCGCGCACTCATCGGGACAAGCCGCATTCTCTCTGCCTTTCCTGCAGGTCCCCTCCCAGTTCTATATGGACTGAGGAGGAGGGAGCCTCAACCTCTCATAGCCTAGCCATGGCTGAGGCTCCTCCCGCAGTGCAGGAGGCCCAGTCTGTTCCCTCCGGGGGACAGGCGGGAGGCACCGCATTGGCAATCACTCCTTCGGGGGTGAAGGCTCCCCTGGTGTGAGATCCGCGGCTCAGATGGCCTGGGTCGATGCCATCTGTCGGCACCATTTGCGGTGCCGTGGGCCCTGATGGTGCCATCATTGGTGCTGGTCCATCGCTCACCGCCGTGGCTGCTCTCAGCACCGTTCACGGATCCGATGGTGCTAGCGGTACCATGGGAGGTTCTATGGTGCCGTCTCTGACTTTTTTTCACCTCGGCACCATCCGTGGTGCCGAGGTTGAGCATGGTGCCATGTCCAGCTCCAGAGCCATTCGTGGTTCTGGGCATGAGCATGGTGCCGTGGGGGTTTCAGATCTCAGTGCCATGGGATGGGATGGTGCTGTGGCAGTCTCTGGCCTCGGTGCTGAGAGCACTGTCGGAGCTGTCGTCGGCGCCATTTCTGTCCTCAGCACCGCTCACGGCACCTTGGGGTGGAATGGCACTGTGTCAGGTTCTGGTTCTGAGACTGCGGTCCTTGTTGGAGCCGTGTCCTCTTCTGCCACCGTTTGTGGTGCTGCGGAGGACGCTGGTACCAACTCTGGTGCGGTCTCTGTTTCTGGTACCCTATTTGGGCGGGATGGCAGCAGCCACCCACCGTTTGGTACAGGGCTTCAGTTTCTGCCTCTTCGGAGGAGGAGTCGGACTCTGAGTCAGACAGGCAGTCTGGCTCTTTGGAGTTAGCTGCTGGCATGGGCACCCTCATAGTGTCCTCGACAGGCCGGAGTCAGCCCTCCTCTGAGGAGCGGACAGTGACTGCCGGGGCCGGGGTCAGGGGTTCTGACCAGCAGGCAGTGGTGCAGGCCTCCATTGCACTGCAGCCCGGCCTTGGAGGGTTCTCTTACCCCTCAGCAGTGGTACCCCCTCAGGTGGTGTGCCTAGATCGCCCAACTTTGGGGCTGATCGGAGCACCCATGGGGAGGGCAGGGTGCTGCACCCTGGATAGCTCCTTTGGGGGCTTAACAGTGCTGTCAGTTGCCTAGGCTGACTCTCTCAAGGAGAAGGGCACTCTCGGATTCTGAGGGTCAAGGGGCTTGGAGTCTGTGCATCAACCTTTTTCTGGAACCCACCCGGGCCCTGGGAGAAGCCGTAGTGCGGATCTCCGCTCTTCCCCCTCAGTTTCCTTGAGAGGGCCCCGTTCTTTGGAGGTAGGGAACTATCCTTCTGGATCTACATGGCCCCATTCACCTCACAGTGGGGATTCTTCCGGGCGCAGCCAAGGCAGTTCCGGTATGGTTGTTCAGCTGTCGGCTGTGGGGTCTTCCAGAGCACCTTCATCTTCTGGGGCTCCTGGTGTGCTCCCTAGCCCAGGCGGAGGTCAGTCAGTTTCTCTTGTCAGCTCTATCCCTATCCCTCTGCCACATTCTCCTGCGCTCCCAGACATCCTTGGTCCTAGCGGGCCTCTCTCCTGGGAGCAGTTCAGGGCCATGGCTGCTCAGTTCCCCGCTTATGTCAGGGCCATGGACAGACAGGTTTTTCAACCTCCCCCCGACCAGCCACCCTCTGAGCATTTGAGGGCCTCTGACTCTTCATCCCCCTCTTCTGGGGGAGAGGAGCCATCTGTCCACATCTCTTCAGCTGCTGATCAGCGATTCCTTGTGAGGATGTTGGAGGACCTGCACATCACCCCTCCCACTCAAAGCAATCCAGAGCACTCGGCGCACGCCTTTCTAGGCGATTTCAGTGAGGACACTCTTTTGGTGCCTCCCTGGCCTGCTCCCTTTTGGGAGGCATCATTGCGTTCCTGGCAGACGCCTTTCTCCAGAGTTCCTGTCCCTAGGGATCTCTGCCAGTGGTATTGCACCCCACTGGAATCTCCAGGTTCCATGCCTCATCCTCAGTCAGGATTGACGCAAGGGACACTCCTGATGGGATTCACGCCCTTCACCGTGACTGGCTCCCAGATCAAGATTCCTTGGATTTTGACTTCTGGGGGAGTAGGACGTTCTACTCGGCACAGTTGCTGCTCTCTATTGCAGCACATCAGGCCCACTACACATCCTATGATTGGTTCCTGTGGTCCAGACTGGGTCAGCTCCTAGCCTCATTGCTTGATACGGAGCAAACCAGACAAACCATTGCACTCTCTGCATGTGGCCTGGAGCTACCAAGGCACCAAGCAAGGGCATCATATGATGCCAATGAGGTAGACACCAGGGTCGTAGGGACAGCGATCTGCACTAGGCAGACGGCATGACTGCATCTTTCCCGGTTGTCACCCTTGGCCCGGCGTAGGGTGATTAACTCCACTCACCAGAGAACCTATCTCTTCTCCCATGGAGAGAGACAGCGTCTGTCGGGACAACTTCCTTCTCCCTCCGGGGGGTCCCTGTCTCACTCTCCCCACTCGCGGGCCTCTCCAGGCCCAAAAGGTTCTCCCTCTTAGTGTGTCACCCACTGAGAGCTAAGGGACTCTGTCCCTTAGGGTTGAAAACCCCCTTCAGGGGGGCTCGGCACTCATCTGAAGGTGATGAATAGTGAAGATTGACACAGATTAGATATGAAAATTACTTACCCACCATAATTATGATATTTCTGTGTATCTTCAACATTCATCACAATCCCACACACCATCCCCCTGGGGCCTCAGTCTCTGGGTCCCCCTCCCTCTCTGTGTCCTTTTCATCCCCCTCCTTTCTGTTTGTCAGGGCCGGGGTAAGGCGGGGACTCATTGGGGGGATCATTTTTTAGAGGGAGTGGTCAGGATGGAGGCACTCCTTCTCCAGTGCTTTGGCTCCACCCCTGTGAGGTGGGAGTGGGTAGCTGTCCTCTGTTCTCTCCACTTTCTTGTCCTGTTAATCCTTAGTTCCCTTGTCCTGTGGACATACCCTTAATTTCCTCAAGAAATCAAAATTTCTTACACCAAAGGTTTTTCCCTGAGAGGGGGAAGAAATAACCCTGTGTCCTGTCTTTCTCCAGAATAGCCATTTTTCTGATTTTGGAGTTATTGCCAGTGATTCTGTGCCTTGAATTCTGACAGTGAGCCTTTTGCCTACTCCTTGCAGTTCCTATACAATCTGGAGACAAGTCAACGCTCAAGGTTCCAGGGTATGGTTGTTACCTCTCCCCCCAAGCTTATCCTAAATCCTCCTCTTTCCTTTTCTTATTTCCAGAGATTGGGGCCCCTACCCAATCCCCTCAGTTTTTTCTTCTGCTGTCCTCTCAGTCATTTATTTCTCCTTTTGGTTTATATATCCTTTCCTTCGTCTGTCCCTTGGACTTCCTTGTCCCACCCTCCACCCCTTTTCCTCACCTCTCCGATGACTCAGAACTGGCAGGGAGGGTGGAGTCGACAACACCCTAGCGGCCAAACCACGAGCACTCGCAATGTCGTCGTGACCTCGGTAGACCGATGGTGCATCGACTCCCCATCCCAAAAAAAAGCTCCTGCGGGGTCATGGCCTCAGGCCAATAACCCAAAGGTGATGAATGGTGAAGATACACAGAAAGATCATAATTACGGTAGGTATGTAATTTTCATTTCTGGGATCCTTGGCTCAGGAAGGATAGGGATAGACTCGAGATGGTGTAGCACAGGGTAGCAAAAATGATTCAGGGTCAGCAGGGCATGTCCAATGAGGAGTACCTCAAGGCACTGAACATGTACTTACTGGAGACCAGAGGGTGAGGTGAGATATGATAAAGAACTTAAAATTCCTAAGTGAATATAACAGGGTGAACTATGGAGAACTATTCAACTTTTTTTTAAATTCAAGTTTATTGCATAATTCAGCACAGGTTTACAGTAATCAAGACTACTTTCCTTCACATTTGAGTTAAGAAGTACTGTACATACGTACAATTACACAAAAAGTGTCTTAGTGCATACAATCATTTTTTTCTGAAACTCCTTTCACTGAATTAAATTTATTTTGCTTTATTTGACTTTACAGAGAGCAATCTAGAAGTTTTATTTCTGTAGTATTCTTGTAATAGGGACCTCCCTACTCTGTACCCCGTTCCAAGCCTCCTCTCTCTTGCTCAGTCACTCCCATCTCTGGTAGCATCATCCATGGAGTCCACCTCCCAACAAAACTCTGCATCCTCAAGTTTATTCTATATGTGATTTCCTCCATGTCTTTAATTTCATTTATAATTGAGAGCCAGTCTTGGCTTGTTGGCGGACATGGAGAGAGCCACCTTCTAGTTATAGCCTTGTGAGAGGCCGCAAGGATGATGCCCCACAGATAGATTTTGTTTGCACCCCTAATTTCATCCAGTTTCATACCCAGTATCAGATTCTTGGGACCCAACACTGACTGTGTAGAGAATACCTGCCTTATTTTCCGTTCTATTTCTGTCCAATAGTTTGTAAGAGTTAGGCATGACCAAAACACATGCAGGTAGTCTGCCTTAGGTTGTCCTACAACCCCGCCAGCAACCCCCGGGACAGTTCCTATCCCATTTACACTGACTCATTGGTGTAATAAAGAATCTCATTTTTATTTTCCACTCAAACTCCCTCCACATTGGGGAGGATGTGGTTCTAAGGGCCATTGCCAGAGCAGAAGTCCATTCCCCTTCCTCAAAATTTTCCCCCATCTCCCTTTCCCACCTATTCTTAATTTGGGTAGTCCTGTTTCCTCCCCTATCTCTCAAGGCTCCATATATGGCGGACACCAGCCCCTTGACTTTTGATGAATTCAATATTTCAACTATAGTACCCAGCATCCCTGCTGAAAATTTGGTATGCTTATACCCGAGCTTGCAGAATGTGTATATAGGTTCTTATTTGCAGATATCTAAAATAGTCTGCCCATCTTAAAGAATATTCCTCCTTAATCTGGGCAAATTCCACTACAGTATCTCCATCTAGAAATTGATTCAGGGAGTACAAACCGAGTCTACCCCAGTTCTTAAAAGTGAGATCCTGCCTTGGTGGGGAGAATCCTGGGTACCAAGCGAACCATCTTAGTGGCCAGACCTCTTCATCTAATGTATGTTTAGTCCATAGGCGTCTTAATGACCCCACTGTATTTCTTAAGGACAACAGCAAAGTATTCCCATCTCTCACCTGGATCCCCGGTGTCACCACTCTCACCCCTAATGGCATCCCATCTGTCAGGGCCACTTCTATTGCCTTCCACCTAGCCTTATATGTTCTGACCGACCACATGAGGGCCCATCTTAACTGGGTGGCCAAAAAGTAGTCCTCCAGATTAGGGACATTTTGACCTCCATACTTCTTGTTTGTCTGCAATATTGTATTTTTGATTTTAGGTCTCTTGTTATTCCAGATGTATCGTGTAAGCATCCTTTGCCAGATTTGGAATTGTTTGTTATGAATTTTTATTGGGAGGCACTGGAAAAGGTACAAGTATTTAGGGAGAATGTTCATTGATGCTGACTGCATCCTCGAGTACAGGGGTAGATTTAGAGCTTCCCATCTTTTAATATCTTGCCTGATCTGGGCTATTATTGGTTCAAAAGTAACCAGATATAGTGTTGTTAAATTTTTGGGAATTTGGGTGCCCAAATATTTTATTTTCCCTCATTCCAGTTTACGGCCAGCATTTGCATTATGTTTGTAGAAGGGTTATAATGAAATTTAAGAACTTCTGTTTTATTTTTATTTAGTGTATATCCTGAATATTGATACTAAATTTGTCTATAAGGGACCATATTTTACGGATGGATATGTCCGGGTTAGTAATATATAGGAGGATGTCATCCGCATATAGGGATATTTTATGTTCTTCCCCTTCCACGTCCCCCCCCCACCCCCTCTGCCTCTCTTATTGCCTGAGCTAGGGGTTCTATATATAGGTCAAAAAGGAGGGGTGATAGCGGGCAGCCCTGCCTTGTACCTCTCCCAAGATCAAACCTTCGTGAAATGCCCCCATTTACCCTCACAAAGGCCTGTGGGGACGCGTACAAATCTTTAATTGCTCCCATAAATATTGGTGGGAAACCCATTCTTTTTAGGACCAAAAAGAGAAAGCTCCAATTGGCTTTATCAAACGCTTTCTCTGCGTCTAGGCCCATAAGACAGGCGGGGATATGCTTTTTATTGATGATATCAATTATGTTGATGGTTCTTCTAACCCCTTTGGGGGCCTGCCTGCCCTCTACAAAACCCGTTTGATCTGAGTGAACTAAATCTGCGGGAAAGAACTGGAGTCTTTTGGCTATTATCGCTGTAAAAATTTTATAATCTACGTTAAGGAGGGAAATTGGCCTGTAGGATCCACAGTCCTTTGGGTCCTTACCTTCTTTCGGGAGCACTGTCATAGTGGTGTAATTCCATGACGGAGGAACCACGTCCCCCTCCAGCCAGACCTGATTATATACCATACTCAGTATGGGGGTCAGGTCCCCCACAAATGTTTTATACAGCTCACCCTCAAACCCATCGGGACCCAGGCATTTACCTACCTTAAGTTCTCCCACCGTAACTACAATCTTCTGGTGTGTGATTGGCCTTTCTAAAATTTGCCTCTGGGTATCAGTAAGCCTAGGTAGCTTTAAAGTCTCTAGAAAACTCAAAGCCTCCTCTGGGTATGAGCCTGACTGAGGATAATACAACTGTTTATAATAGGTGACGAATGTTCCAGCTATCTGCTCCAACCCATAAAGAACACGGCCAGTGGTCGAATTTCGGAGACCAGTAACATTTGCCCTGGCCAATTGTTGTTTCAAGTGGCATGCCAGAAAGCGTGTGGCCCTTGGGCCTCCTTCATAATAATTCTGTTTTGTGTATAGGAGAGCCTTCGCAGTCTCCAAAAGCTGCAGTCTCTGGAGCCGTAGTTTAAGCTCTCCTACTTCCCTTTCTCTGGAGAATTTTAATTTCTGTTGCGCTTCCAGGGCTTTAAGTTCCTGAATTAGTCGTTCCCTTTGTTTACCCCTTTCCCTTTTTTTGTATGTGGCTATTGAAATCAGCCTTCCCCTAATCATTGTTTTAACTGTGTCCCAAAGAATTTGGGGCGTAATGTCTGGACCTTCATTCGATTGAATAGTCTTTTTTATTATTTCCCGGATTTCCTCCTTCACCCCTTCATCCCTAAGCAGGCTAACATTCAACCTCCATTGCATCGGCTTTCTGGGGAGTTGGAGATCGATCTGTGCATATACTGGTTTATGATCAGATATGCTTTCAGATCCCACCCATATGGAATGAAAGAGTGACAAGTCCCTCCCATATGTGAAAAACATATCTAATCTTGAATAGATTTTGTATCTTGGGGAATAATATGTGTAATCCCTTGCTAGGGGATATTTTTCCCTCCATACATCCATCAAGCCTGTGTCCTTCATGAGTCTTTTCAATGGTTTGGAGACCCTTTCATTGGGTGCCAGAATATTGGAAGTCATATCTAAGGACCTATTCATAACAACATTCCAGTCCTCCCTTGCGAGCACCGTCCCCTTTGCCTTTTCTGCTAGCAACTTAAATAGGTCTGCAAAGAAAGCTATGTGTGTTCCTGGGGGAGCATATACATTTAATAGCATAACCTGCATGTCTTGGATTCGTCCCACCACCAACACATAACGTGCTCCCGCATCCACTATCACTTTCTCCTCTATAAATGGAAGGGAGGCGGAAAGTAGTGTCATCACACCTCTCTTTTTCCCCTTCATGAGAGATGCATGATAGATAGTCGGGAAGTCCCTACTTTTAAACTTTAGGGCTTCCTTAGGGGACAAATGTGTCTCCTGTAAGAATTGGATTTTACATTTTTGTCTCTTTAAGAATTTTTGGAGCTGTTTTCTTTTAATAGGGTGATTTATCCCATTAACATTTAGAGATACTATTGTAGATTTAACTTTATGCATTTTCAAAATTCACAGCCCTTCCTGATGTTCTGTGCTCCTGTTTATTTTTAGTGCCCCCCATCTGCCCCTCCTCGAGCCCCCCACCCCCTTCTGCTTCGAGATTACTCTCTGTTCCATTTTTTCCTTTTAGTTATTGTCTGCACCTCTTTACAACTTTCCCTGTGCCATACATAATGTCTATTTAGTAGTAAAAACTTGCTGGTCTTAAATCACCAGCCAACCTGTCTGCAAGTAAGAACACTTAAAACTCCGATCCCTTCTAATAGGGGTATAATCCTCTTAACGGTAGAAAACCTTAAGAACTTTAACTCATAATTTACACATCTCAAAAATGTGTAAGTAAACATTTTAAACCAGTCAATGTACATCCCTCCCTTTATTTTCTTTGCTTTGAATATTCTTCTTTTCTGAGGTATATGTCTCAGGAGGGGTTCGATAGGTCTAAACTGAAGAACCCGACTTCCTAGATTAGTCCAACTCCAAACAGTTGAACTAGTTTGTGCCACATTTGGGGCACTTAGCCCTGTATGGTGACCTGGGCTAAACCTCTTCAGAGCCTTATTTTTGGGTCTCAGCCCAGTACTCTGAGGTGTTACTGACATCAGCAGGATCAGTAGGCAAATGGTATTCATTTGGAAATATGGATTCTCATTCCGTCTCCCCCCCAGCCCCCTGTTTTAATTCAGTGTGGA
Source organism: Neoceratodus forsteri (assembly GCA_016271365.2). NCBI lineage: Eukaryota > Metazoa > Chordata > Ceratodontiformes > Ceratodontidae > Neoceratodus > Neoceratodus forsteri. The sequence goes on along the minus strand of CM057458.1, from coordinate 165,267,016 downwards.
GAGGTCCACCTCTCCCTGATCTATTATTGAATCAGGTAGTCATTCTTAGATCTTTCTTACCCCCCATATTTTTACTCTTTTAAGTATAAAACCTCTTTTTTCCATTTTTATAACTTTTATTTTAATTTTTACTTGGGGGACCCATTTTATAAGTGGAATAAGACACTTCAAGATGTGCTTTATGGGCTGATAAATGCACTTTCCAGGTGCTGAAGGCAATCGGTGCAAGCGCCTCATGCTTCGTTACACACCTGAGGTGTGCTTTTATCAACCCATAAACCACACCTCATTGTGTCTTATTCCATAATGTATGCACTGTTGAGGCTTATTACTTACTTATTGTTGGTGAGGTAGGGCCCCACAAAATATTTTGCAGGGTGACCTCTACAGTTGTTAACACAGCCCTGCTTTGGCAGACAGTAACACCCATTCATGTATAACAGTTTAGTGAGGAAAAGTAAAGGGACCTTTGTATTCACCACAATAGTACCACCCACCATTACAACTGTGTATGGGTCTCCTGTTACCTCATCCCAGGGAAAAGAAGAGAACTGCCCTGTGATCTTATTTATTTAGGTCATGGTGAGCCCAAAATAGAGAAACAATTTAAAAGTAAATAACTTCAGTGCAAAAGCAATGAAGCAAGATTTACCGTGGGAGGACATTGACAATAAAGCTAAGTTTCAAAGAAATAAAGTGAACTCCGATCATACCTCTTTGTCTGGACAATCAAGTACAACGGGTAATCAAAGTACATGGGAGGTGGTTCAGGAAGGAAAAAAGAAAATCAACCAGCAAGATTATTGCCCTTCAGCTGTTTGAATGCATGAGTCGCATTTGTTTACACAGGTACATTATTGCTATGCCTTTCGATTTTGTTTCACATTATTCCTTATTCTAAACCCCATCCCCTCCACCTCCTCTCCCCTGTTACATTTTACAGTAAAAAATTAAGCCTCTGCTCCCCCCCACGATGCATTTTTGATGTCCCTCTGGATCCCAGTGTGTTACAGCATTTATATCTGAACATCCACCAGGACACCTTTGGGAAGAGGAGAGAGCCCCCACCCGGGACCATTTATGGTGATGGTATGCAATTCCCCATAACATTCTTCTGAAGGCCCCAGCAGAACCCACATTTGAGAGAAGACCCCCCCGCATCTACCCGCATATCGTGTTTAAATTACCCACATAATTACTCAGCTTCTCAATCGAGACAGGTGCACGAGAGGCGTTAGCCCCCCATACCATCCAAATTTGCATTAGCTAATTCATCCCATTGTTCAGATCAGGGCTCCAGCTAGGATACTTTCTGGCAGAGCTGACTCCCAAGTTGGACTTATTCCAGCCAAGGCCTAAACCAGGCCTCTTAATTTCTAAAGCCTCAACCCCCTCCCTCCCCTCTAATTAAAATCCCAGAGATTAGCTACTTATCCCAAGTTGCCCAGTTCATCAGTTGCACCTTATGTAGCATGCTTCTGCAGAAGCCATTAGTTCCACCGCTTCATTCCCAGGCTGACAAGCCATTGTTCAGTCCACCGAGGCTCTGTCCGGAGCCGAGGCCTGCATTTGGTCTTGTACCCTGCTTCCAGGAATGTCTTGTGAGGCCAACCCAGCCAGCTGTACCGCCGAGACATATGGCTTGAGAAGTGCAGAAATGTCCGCTCGCAGGTTAGTCATGTGGCTGTGCGAGTGGCGAGTCAGTCTCTTACGTGCTACTGACCAGGCGAAGTGCCGCAGCTCCTTCTCCATTCTCTCTTTTTCCAAGCCTGGGACTGGAATGCCAGATTCTTCAGGAAAGGCTTTAGCCTCCAGTAGATCCTCGTATACCTTGGTGCCCTGTCTGGTCTCCACTTGTAGGCGCGTGGGAAATAGCATTTGCGCCTTTAAATTTCGGGCCCTGAGCTGCTTCAGGATGGGCCACATGGTACAACGCGCCTCTTGAACTCCTGTAGTGTAATCATTATCTATCGTAATACGATGGGGACCAAGCATGATTTTCTTTCATTTCCATGCCCTTTTAAGAATCTCCTCTTTAGAAGCATAACTAGACATTCGTAGCACAAAGGAGTGTGGGCGGGAGTCAGGACCCGATGGGCGCTGGGCGAGGAAGCGGTGAGCCCAGTCCATGGAGATATCCAACTCAGGAGGTAATTTTAAAAGCTCCTTAAGTAACTTCTGTATAAAAGTGATCACATCTGAGGCTTCTTCTTCAGCACACTCCGGTATGCCATAGATCCGTAGATTTTTCCGTCTGCTCCGTCCCTCAATATCATCTATTTTGGCCCACAACTCCCTCTCTCTGGCCATCAGAAACATCAGGAGGTGATTGTGTCAGTCTGCTTGTTCCAGGACTGTTGTGAGTCCCAGTTCTAGTTTATCTGCTCTGTGCTCAATTCTCCCAATATCCGATCACAGGTCTGTCAGTGATGTATCGATTTTTTGCACCGTTTTGGTTGTCTGTAGTATTGAAGCTATTAGCTGAGGATATTCCTCTTCTGGCCCAGTCTCCACTGCCATGTTGTCTTCTTCCTCAGTCGGTCCCGCGCTTCGGGGTACTTTTTCTCCTTGCAACAAAAACTGCAGCTTCTGAGCTGGGGTCTGAACATTCTTGTTAGACCCTGCTTTTGACTTGGTAATTTTAGCTGGAGATTGCATGTTTAGATTCTGTAGATGCCGATCGATTCTATTTAGGCTAGGAGACTCACTGATTTATGCTGCCATTCAGGCTGCTGATGTCACCGGAAGTCCGAGAACTATTCAACTTGAATACCAGCTCGCGGTCACGTGGTCATGAGCTAATGCTAACAGGAGGGAGGTTCAGGAGGGATGTGAGGCATCACTGTTTTACAGAAAGAGTGGTGGACTCATGGAACAGGCTGGCAGATGTGGTGGTGGGTGCAAAAAACTTTAGTGGTTTTAAGCATGGTTGGAACAGAATGAAGGGTATGGTGGTTGACTAGGTTTCATAGTTTCATAGTCTACAAGGAGCTCAGGAGGCAAAATTGCCCTAACAAACCTAGCCTCCTAATAGGTGGATTAAATATTTATCCTAAATATGATATTTTCTTAGCGCCCATGTATATGTCCAAATTGATTTTAAAATTAATTAATTTATTTATTTATTTATTTATTTATTTAGACAGCAGTTTGGAAAACCTTTGAGCCATAGGCTCATTTACAAAGGTACTTTGTCACAGTAAGACAAACGAAAATACACAGTATAACAGTATAACACAGTATAACAGTAACTTAAGACATAGATACAAACAAGCTGGTACAGGTAGGATTGATGCAAACAATACCAGAGTTATGTTGTCCTTAGCAGCTTAGTAGTAAGCGTTGTCATTAGTATTAGTGCGGCTTTGACTGATGGCAATTACAGCTTGTGTTAACAAGGTGGTTCCGTGGGGCGTTTGAAGCACGATATAGTTGGAGCTTGGAGATGGAGGGGCAGTGTTGAACCAGAAGGGGGACATAAAGCTGAAGGCTCTTTGGCCGTGAGAGGGCCTAGCTCTAGGGATAACAAGAGAGGTTTTCTCAGAGGTCCGAGTATGAACTAGTGGGACAGAGTGGCGGATGGTGGTGGTCAATCCAGGCGGGGATAGCCCAAGGACGGTCTTTTTTGTAAGGGTACAGGTCAGATATTTGAGGCACTCATCAAGATCAAGTACCAGTGCTTTAGTGTACAGTAGACAGGTGTGTGTTAGCCTAGGTGCCCCAGTAATTAACCTGCAGGCCTTATTCAGAGTAGTCCGAATTTTATGGAGTGCTGTCTGATCAGCAGCGCCATACACCGGCAGTCCATAGTCCACTAGGGACAGGATAGAGGAGATGACTGCGAGTCGAAGAGCCTCCGGGGGAGGCAGTGTTTATACCGATGTAAGATGCCCAGTTGGATATTAGTGGCAGTGGCTATGGCAGCGATCTGTCCATGGAAGGAGAGGGAGGGGTCAAAATGGATCCCTAGGTATTTATAGGAGCAAACTTGTTCGAGTGGGAAAGAGGACCCAGAGTGAATGAGGAGTTTGAAGTTGCAGGACTTGTTTTGAGGATGATTTTTATTAAATTTATCACCAATCTATGTTCCTTGAACCAGCCCTCGGCTTCAGCGAAGGACTTCTGCAGCGAGTCCTGGAGGGCAATAGGGTTACGACTTGAGGCAAAGATGACTGCATTATCAGCGTACAATAGAATGTTCCCTGAGCAAGGCGTGAAAGGGTGTTAAGGTAAAGGGAGAATAGTAAGGGCCCAGAATGGAGCCCTGGGGAACCCCAGAAAGATGGGACAGATGTCTGAGTAGGTCCCATTAATTTTACATGCTGTGAGCGGTCAGACAGATAACTGGTGCACCAGGAGATAGGGCCCAGCAGCAAAACCAGAGACTAAGGGCATCAAGAAGGAGGGTGGGAGACAGTGTCGAAAGCTTTAGAGAGGTCAATGAAGACTGCACCAGCCAGAGAACCAGTGTCTAAGGAGGAGTGGAGAAAGTTGGAGAACTCTAGGAGGGCTGTGTTGGTACTGTGGCCTGCTCGGAAGCCATGCTGCTCAGGACATAGGACATTGTAGGTGGAGAGGTAGTCAGAGATTTAAGAGGGTACCACTTTTTCCAAGGCCTTGGAGAGAGGAGAGAGAATGGAGATTGGCCGATAGTTTCCAGCCACAGTCCTATCACCACCTTTAAAGATAGGGGTGGTAGTGGCGACTTTCCAGGCAGTTGGAACCTTCCCCAGGCAAAGAGAGTGGTTGATGAGGCACGTGATAGGGGTAAGGACTGTGTCTAAGACCAGCCGCAGGATACATGGATCCAGGGTGTCACTGCCCGTACTATTACTCTGGAGGGGCAGTGACAAGGTGCGCCTAGTTCTTGGGCAGAAAACAGGAGGAGAAAATAAAGAGCGAGAAAGATTTACGGCAGGCGCTGGGGAGGAGGGTCAAAATAATTTGTAGGGAGGATAGGGCTAAGGTCAGTGAATGAGGTGTTGAGGTGGTTGGCTATGAGGGCTGGGTCTGAAGAGATCATGCCATTAATGTTGATCTGGGTGGGTGGGAGGGAGTGTGCATCCCATTTAACTGTTTAATGTTATCCCAGAAGGTTCTGGGGTTCCCCCATGAGGCTGTGAGTGAGGATCGATAGTGCTCAGACTTGGCCTTTCTGATGGCCCGAGTGCACTTGTTTTGTTTGGCAGCATATAACTGCCTGTCACTGGGCTGGCCAGTCTCAATGGCACGGTGCCATAGGTTGTCCCTATGTTTGAGTTGGTGGATCAAAGCTGGGGTTACCCAGGGGGCATTCTGCCTTTTAGAATGGCGGGTCGACATTGGGGCAAAGATATCACAGGCATTATTAAAAGTTCGAGTAAAGAAGGAGAGAGCTGTGTCAATGTCAGGAGTTGCCTGTATAGGAGACCAGTCAATTTGGGACAGAAGTTCCTTAAGTTTTGTCAGACCGCCAGGTATTAGACACCACCGGCATGTGGACTGTGCTATGGGTTTGGGGACTGAGGATGACCAGTGGAATAGAATGGGGGAGTGATCGCTGAGAGAGTCTGGGAGGACTTGTACATTGGAGATCTGATTAGGGTGGTTGGTGAGTACCACATCAAGCAGGGTACTGGAGCCTCTCTTGGGGTTAGTCCTGGTAGGTTGGGTAACTAGTTGTATTAGGTCTATAGCAGAAAAGGAGTCATGGGTAGAGGAGGAGGAGGGGCTGAGCCAGTTGACATTTAAGTCACTCACCAGAATTTGATCAGCGGAAGGAGGTAGTGAGGAAAGGTATTCTGTAAGAGAGGCAATGGCCTGCATTTGGTCCCTGGGGGGCACGTATGCAGTAGTCAGATAAAGGGGTCCCTTTAAAGGGTCAGGGGTTAGTTTTAGTGTAAGCACCTGGGCCCTGGAGTCAAGGATTGGAGTAGGCAGGGCTAGTACGGGGTGAGATTCCTTGACATAAATAGCGCAGCCACCACCCCATCTCCCAACATGGTCGGACCGGAAGAGGGTGAAACCAGGAAGGGAGACCAGGGAGTCAGGGGAGGATTTCGACAGCCAAGTCTCAACCAGAGTGATGAAATCAGGGTTAATTGATGTGACCAGGCATTGTAGTGAGTCAAACTTTTTTAGGAGGCTACAGATATTCATGGAGACCATGCATAGGCCTGTGGTGCTAGTCGAGGAGCTCCTGGGAACCGGGCCAGGGTTTGGATGAATGTTCCCTGACAGGAGTAGTAGCATGACTAACACCCTGGCTGGGAGACGGTGAGAGGTTTTCCTACGATTGACATGAGAGGGGGGAGGGGACATTAAGGGAGCAGGGGGTGGGCAGGGTGGTACAGGAAGGAAAGGCAAGAATAAGAAGACACCTAGATGTGCCTGAGGTGAGGAGGAAGCTAGGGGGAGGTCAGGGAGGACTGAGACACACAGAGGTCCCAAGGGGCAAAAGAGCAGGTTCAGGAGCAAGGGGAGGGAGGGGTGCCAGGGCACAGTGCGGAGATAGCAGATGGGTAGAGTGGGCAAGTGCACTGCTAGTTGGGATGGGCACAGGCAGGAGGCGTGAGGCAGGGCCAGCCACCACATTGTGGTGAGCAAGATCCAAGGGAAGGGTACTGTACAGGTAGGAGTAGGAAGTAGCGAGGGAGCATAGGTCCCTCCAGTGGCCAGCAGGTATAACCTGCAAATGGGAAAGTGAGGAGATAGGTTCTGGGCAACAGGACGTGATGTCACCGGATGTGATTTCACGGGGGTGGATCCTTAAATTGACAGCCGCCCCTGGGTGGTGGGGCAGACGGTGCGAAGCGCCGTTGGGTTAGCACCCCCTGCAGGTGTCCAGACAAAGAGAAGAGGCTCTCTTTACCTTGAAAGTAATCAGGCTGGAAATTCGGCTTCCTCAGCATCGCAGGTGAGCTGCTTGTGTTGCTTGTGTTGCTTGTTTGTCCCGAGTGCCTGCCGCGGTTGGCAGTGAGCTTGGGGGGGGGCTGCCTATGTAATGGAGAAAACAAAGCCTCTCATTACTATGCAGCGGGAGAAAATGTTGTGACTTGCACAAAGGGGCTCCACTCTAAGCAAACAGGGCTATTCCAAAATGAGGTCACACTTGGACCCAGCTATCCTAATACCTTCAGTTACAAGCACAATTAGATCCAAAACCACAATATTAAACAAGTCTGCTCTATATTAGCTGCTTAGTATATCTGGCTTTAAGGTATAATCAGCAATTAGATCCAATATCATAATATTAAACAAGCCTGCTCTATATTAGCTGCTTAGTATATTTGGCTTTAAGGTATAATCAGCAATTAGATCCAATACCACAAAAACCATATCCATGGTATTACTCATGACTATCTCCCTGGGTAATAAGTACCACTGGGATACAACCCTCTGAGAGAAACAATGTCCTCTTTTATGTGTTTTATAATTGTCTCCTCTTAATTTTAAGTTATGCGTCCTAGTAATAGTGCTAGATGTATTTCTTTTTAAACCTAGTGTTTTGAACAATAAAGGGTCTTGAAAAGTTTTATATATTAAACACAGATCTCACAATTGTCTGTATTCCATACAATAGAGGTCCATGGTTATTAATCTTTCCTCATATTTGGGATTATTCATAGATTTTATTCATTTTGTTGCCTTTCTCTGTATGCCTTCTATTAATTTCTTTCCCTAGATTGTAGTAGGCATACAGAATTGTGAACAATAATCCAATTGTGATCTCACTAAGGTTGTGTATAGAGGAATAATCACCGTTGAATCTCTGCTTTTTATGTGTCTAAAAATACACCCAAGTAGCTTTTGGCATTTCTTTACCTTTAGTAGGGTATGTGTATCAAAAGCTAACTTGTTATTAACTAGCACTCCCAGATCTTTTTCATTTGTTGTTTCAGTGAGTTGTACATTATTTAGCTTGTATTTAAAATTCAAGTTATTGTATCCCAGGTGCATAATTTTACATTTTTGTTCATTGAAGAACATTTTAGTTTCAATAACCCAAGCACTAATCCTATTTAGTTCAGACTGAAAATCATTAGCAGCCTGTATATTATTAATTATACATCCCAGTTTGTAGTCATCAGCATACTTGGTCATCCAAGTATTGCTAGATGGCTGCATTGTTGATATCAAAATATTACAGAGAGCAGGGCCCAAGACAGATCCTTGTGGTACCCTGCTACTGATAGCCTCACAATGTGAATGATGGCCTCTAATGACCACACATTTGCTGTCAAAAAGTACCTAACTTCAGCTGAGCTCTTTTCTTCTAGGTTTGCTTGAAAGGACAGAGCAAGGAGCAACATTATCAGAGCAAGGAGAAACATTAAGGCTTCTTTTGGCTAAGCAGATTTACTGTTGTGTTACTATTTTGTTTTGTGCTTACAGGTTTTGTCACAGCTTTTTTCTTACAGATTACTGTTTTATTGTTCTCTGATTGAAACTGTTTTTTTGCAGAGTATATTTTCTGCTAAATTGTTACAGGGTGTGCTTATAGGTTGATACTGTTGGGTGGCTGAGTTGGAAGTTCTTCAGCCGCTTTTCTGCACCTCGTATCCGAGGAGAGATTTGCACAGTCCCCGGTATTCTCCCCAGGTAAAATACCTGATCGTCCTTCATTGAATGAAATGGGCAACTCATCACCACCAGAATCACTTTGCTCCTTCAGCAGGCTGGACATTTGGGATTTTTCCTTGTTGGACGCAGCTACATATGAAATTAGGGGCAAAAAGGAAAACTACAACAATCATCAGAGCGGGGCAAGTTCAACCACACCTAAACACAGGTACTGTTTTAAACACCTCTGTATCAGTAGAAATGGAAATGGGAGACAAAATGGTGACAACCCAGGAGAATTCAGGGGAGGGGAAAAACATCTGATTCAGGGGAAGGCCCTTCAGGGATGGGAAGTTCAAACTCCCATTCAAAGAATCTTGTATTTTACTGCCAAACAAAAGATCCAGGGGTAGAAATAAATGAAGACTCTCCTCCCATCTGGGTGACTATTTTACTAGATAAAGTAATTAAGTGGGACAAGAGTATTCAAAGGTTGGCGCCGTTGGAGAAAAAAATTGACCAATTCAATGTAACAGTACAAGAACTGATAACAGAAAACTTGCAGATAAAAAATGAACTCAAAACTGCACAACAAAGAATCTCTGATTTGGAAGACAAATTAGCCCCATATGAAAATCAAATGCAATCCCTAGGTACACTGCAAAAGGAAATAAAAAAACAAAATTCTTACCCCAGGAGTCCTTTAGCATTAGTAACTTTAGCAGTTATCTGGATAGGTGCAACTGCTCTGGAGGTGTGCCTTTAAGAGAAATTTAAATGAGCTTAGGGTCATAGCCAATCAGAAAACAGAAAAGGTAGTGAGGTGAGCTGAGTGAGAGCTGCTGAAGGCTTCAGAATTTTTTTCTGCTGGACTGAGCAACATTGCCCCTGACGTGTCTCTCAACTTTCCTTGTTGACAGCCTCCTAGAGCTTATCTGGGTAAAGTTTTTATAGTGTGCTGAGTGAAACTATTACAGATTCATTAGTGTCACACAAATCTTTTATTTTTAGCGCAGCCATGCTATTTTGACTTCATTTTTACTGCAACTGTTCATTTTGAATGTTAAATGTATTGCGGGTGCTTAATTTCGACAGTTCCTCTCTTTTCTTATCAAATTCTTGTGGGATCCATCAAATTAGGGACAGTTGCCTTGTTTTTTACCTCAGACCTCGTGGGTTTTACCACGAGGCACCCCGTTGGAATTCAAATATTAACAGTGATTGGGGGTTTCTCTTAGGATTGGCAATTAAGAGAAACCCTTCTATACTTTATGTTTATACATAAAGGAACTGGACCTAGGTATCATCTGTTGCAGGACTGTCCGTAAGGGTCCAGCAGCCACCTGTGGCAGCTGATAAGTATTGCTAGGTTTTCTATTAAGATTGGCACGATATAGATCCCAGTTCTACAACCACCAAAAAAAGGCACTGGCAATGGACAGAGCTAATTAACTGGGGCAGGACTGGCCATTGGCATTTTGCAGAAACCTGCACCCAGTTTGTAAGGTCCAGGACTGGTTTCTTGCTTAAATTGAGCAAAACATAGCAGACGAACCTTTGATTATTATGGCTGATGACATATCAAAGACTTCCAACCAAGGGCCATTCAAAAGTACTAAAATGTAAGGAGGAGCTGAGGAACCCTCCAGATCCCAGCCAAAAATTAAAGCTTCCAAATTACGAAGTTCCTCACAATTTAAAAAATAACAGAAGTGACGAAGGAAGGAAGCTTGATCAAGCTGCTGATGAAGCGGCTAAAAAGAAACTCTGTCTAGGCATAAATGCTGCCGTTACTCTTGGGAAAGCCAATAGCGAGACAACAGGCAGTTTAAAGCATACAGAAAAACTGCACAGTTTCTCATCTGTGCAAAATATGGAAAAAGCATGGCAACTGTTTCAGACCCTACAAAAAAATGGGTCCTTTCTTTACTGGGGCTGGCAAACACTCTTCTACAGTTCTCTTTCCCATAGACTGTGAGGGTGATACAGTTGATGATAAATAATTTTATGATGCCCCTGCCTACAGAGGCTCCTAACACTCTTCCACAGTTCTTGCCCCAGAGACTGTGAGGGTGATACAGTGGATGGTAAATAATTTATTCTGCCTCTGCGTATAGGGGCTTCTATCACTCTTCCACAGTTCTTGCTCCTGAGACTGTGAGAGAGATACAGATGATATGAGAATTTTTATAATGTGGAGGGTCTAGCACCCTATGTATCCAAGGAGGTTCTCCATCCATGCCTTCATCTATCCAAGACATATTGGCACCCTGGACCTCCCTTCTCGGGAGTCCTTCCAAGGTGAGGATAAGGATAAGAAAAGAAAAAATTATAGGGGAAAGGTTCCACCTCCTAAAAAGCCCTGTCTTAATGAAAATATAAATACAACAAAACTGCTTCGAACTCCCACTTCTGTGGCAGAGGTTTACAAGCTGTCTGGAAGTGTTAATAAATAAATGCATAAATATATCAATTGTTTAACAATACTGAGTGCCTGTCTGTACATCCCAGCCATGTGAGAATAGTGCATCAGGCAGCTTGCCAAAAAGCTGGGGTCTCCTTTTCCTCCTTACACCCTTTATAAGGAATCCAAAAAATAGATTTCTTAGTTGCCCGCAGATGCTTGTCAAAATTTTTACCTACTTGGCTTTTCGGCCAAGTATAATAAAAAAAAAAAGCACTGTGGAACTCATCCTTGTTCTTGGTGCAGGAGCCGGTGGATACAGCAAGCCTGATCCGGAAGCTATGTAATACCAATTCCACAGGACTACAACAAGGATGCTGCCTCCAGAGTCATGGCCTACGCCATCTCTCTAAGATGCTTTGTCTGGCCTAGAACTACTGGTCTACCCTTAGACTCCCAGTTTAAAGCCATGGACTTTTCTGGTGATCAAAACATACTATTCGATTCCTGAACATCTCAGAGAAGGCCCCCTGCCCCATGGAACTTCCTCCCGAGGGCATTAGGGGCAAAAATTTTTTCCCAGCCTTCTCTCAGTGCAAGGGTGTTTTAGCCGTCTAAAGCCTGACGTTAATGTGGGCAGACCTCATGAGTTTCTGTTAGAGCAGGAGGCAAAAAAAATTCTAGCTTTGTGAATGGTGGAGTGGGTCTTTGGCCATTAAAAGAAGAAAGAGCCACTACTCCATGTAATTTCTGACACAAAAGACAACTGGAGAGTGGTTTCCCATCTTGCTGTTAAAACCCAAATTCAGGATGGTCACTCTGTTACTATTCATACAGCCCTTACTGTAGGGAGATGGGTTAGCCTCCCTGGTACAAAAAGGGACCCCTTTTTTTCCATATACCTTTAATGAGGTCACACACATGGGCGGGCTCACTGTGGCCCTTTGGTCTTTCTCAGCCCTAAGAGTTTTTACAAAGTGCTGGGCAGTGGTAGCAGCACGCCTCAGGAATCTGGGTGTCTCTAGCTACACCTAAGTTGCCAATTAGCCTGCCAAAGTCTACTTGTCAGGTCAAGGAGTCCCCTTTTTTTCCCTTTACAAGGCTCTATTTGTAGTCTTGGGGTTCCTGGGTAAATCTAAATGAAGTCTCACCTGGAACCCTCCCAGCATCCAGGAAGGATATGCCTTCCTTCCGCAGGCAAGAATTCAAGATATCCCTCATTGGCAATTTTCTTCATCCAGGGACAGCGAAACCAATCAGCATGTGCTTGACTGGGTTTGAATCATTACCCCCACTGGTTCAATATATGATGTGGTCCTGAGCAAATCACAAAACTTTGCCATTTCCTCAGGCTACTGGGACTCATGGCTTCAGTGCCTGCAGTGGTCCCAAGGTTCAGATGCAGGAGGCGTCACCCGCAAGTCTCCTTGTAGCTTGCTGGTCTCAGAAAGCAACAATTTTCAAAGCTGAAAACTCTGACAGAGCAGTTCCACAGATGCCTTTCCCCTGTGGTGGGAAGCGCATCTAGACAATGCCTCAGTAAGTGGCACCTAGACGCTCCGAGAGTCACAGTTAATCGTATTTCTTTTGGAACTCAGAGAAATCTTTCTAGCTCAAAGCATTTGCTCTTGTCATAAAAGGGCAGACTTACAGAGTCGAACAGACATTACTGCAATGGCCAGATCAGGAGTACTCTGTTTGCAGGCGCTATAAAAATTGGTCTCTCACCTTCTACCTGGGAGTCAGCCTTGAGCGATTCACGCCCCAGGCAAACACAATACTCTGGCAGCGGCTCTAGTCGCATCAGTCAGGGCCAGAGTAATGGACTCTGAACAAACAAGTACTAGCCACGGTGTTCAGGCAGTTGGGCACCCTGTAGTGAATCTGTTTGCTTCTCCCCTCAGCTTCCAGTTTTCTCAGTTCTGCTGCAGCCTCCAGTCCCAGGATTGCCTCTTCTGGATGCCTTGATCCTGGTCTGGTCAGGGAGGTTCTTATGTGCATTCCTTCCTTTTCCCCTGATTCTCAGGGTATTTCTGAAACTCTTACAACAGCCTGCATCTAGGATTCTGGTGGCTCCGGATTGGCCCAAGCAAGCCTGATACCCTCTCCTTCTCTCAGTGCCTTGCAGCAGTCCATTTGCCTGGGTCCAACTCACTCCCTGCTGACCCTTCCTCATACAGGAGTGCAGTATCCAGGCATACACTCCTTCCACCTCAAGGCCTGGTTCTGGAACAGTTGGAGTCTGCATCCTCACAGTACTCTTAACAGGTCCTTAAGATACTGAGGGTGGTTAAAAAATCAAACACTAAGAAGACTTATGCAGCCAAATGTAAAGGTTTTCCCACTGGTGCAAGAGCAAAAGGGTTGAATCCCATTCAGTTTCAGACCCTCAGCTGCTAGATTGCCTGGTACTCTTACAGGCATCAGGCTTGAAACCATCTTCCCTCAAGTTACACCTGGTAGGCAATTTCGCCTACCTTTCGTGGGAAAGAAAAATCATTTTCCCACGGCCATATTTAAATGTTTTTGTTTTGTTTGTTTTTACTTTTTCTGCACTCCCACCTCCAGACTCTCTCAGCGTGAGCAAATTGGTTCAGTTTCTCCCTGGCCCTGCCTGGAAGCATGACGATTCAATTCCGTTGGGACTTCCCCAACACCTGCATGGCATGCCCGAGCCCCCTGGTTCTATGTCCTCCGGGAAAGGACCACCATCACCTCCAGTGCCCTATCTAGAGGATTGGAGGGGCAGCCCGCTGGGGAGGGAACTGGAACATGCGTCCTTACCCCTGGCGGTGGATGTGTGGCCAAAGCCACTGGCCCCTCCTCCTGGAGGGGGAGGGATTTTCCAGCTTTCTTTCCCCCAATGAGGGCAGTGCAATGTTGCCCAGCCCTTTACATGCATGCACCCGCACATGTCCAGAGGGCGGCCGCCCAATGTTGCAGCCCATTGTCTGCGTCCCACAGCTGTACTACACCCAGCCATCACCAGGTGTCACTACGAGCATGGGACGGTCCCCTGACCCACCCCAGGAGAGGAGAGCAGTCTGCAGACACTCAATCCTCTCTTCCCCTGCTGACCCCCAACGATCCGAGCTCGCTCCCGAACCTGGGTCTCCGGCGTGGCGCGAGGTGTGGCATCCAGTGCCTCAACCCTCAGCACCACTGGGCTGGCATATTTAAACAGGTTTTTAAAAGGCCTCTTGCACCCCAAGCCTCCAATCTGGGAGCTTGTTCCTCCTCGGAGCCCTAACCTTTGCACAGACAGGCTCATGAAGCAACCCTTCGAGCCTATGTCTGTGGCCCACATCAAGTTTATAACTTTGAAAATAGGCTTCCTGGTAACCATTTCCTCTGCCAGGAGGTTTTCAGGGCTACAGGCCCGGTGCACTGAGCCAATTTACAGCTTCCCTCTCAGCGATAATGTTGGGATCAGGACAAATAGGAATTTTGGCAAAGGTGGTTTTCCGAGTTCATCTTGGACCAGTCCATCACTCTGCATGTCTTCTTTACTGAAAAGTCCACTCGTGGCAAGCAACAGCTCCACAGCTTGGATGTCAAGAGCCATCTTCTACTACCTAGAGCATACTAGACAGTCAAGATGCTTTTCCTCTCAGTGTTCCCCACCTACGGGTATGTAGGCAGGGGAAGACCAGCTACCAAGAGAACTTTTCCTGGGGTAGGTCTCTTGTATTAGATTCTGCTATGAAAACGCTGGTCATCAACCTCCAGTGGGGCTCAGGGCCCACTTCACCAGGGGCATGGCAGCCTCGCTTGCAGCAGCAGTGGACATTCCTCTACTGGATGTCTGAAAAGCAGTTACCTGGAAATCTGCACACATCTTTGTAAATGACTATAGTTTGGATGTGCAGACCAGATCTGATACCAAATTTGGTAGGGCGGTTCTGTGGAGCCTCTTTCCTAGTAGGTTCTCTGCCCACCTCCCACATGGTACTGCTCGGTAGTCTACTAAAGTTACTGATGCTAAAGGACTCCTGGGGTAGGAAGAAAACATTACTCACTGCAGTAATCTTCTTTCTTTCAAGGGGTCCTTTAACATCAGTAAGCTCCCACCCTTCCTCCCCAGTTCACCTGTCAGAGAAGCGATCTTTATCACCTCTCTTACCAAATTTGGTGTTTCTTATTGATGAGTTTTAACTCGTGTTGTTGTTGCTGTTTCCACTGTTTTGGACATTTGCATGTTTTTTGAATCCTATTAATTCATTTTTGGGGCATGTGCCCTCGTTTTTCCTTTGAAAAAATTCTGAAGCTTTCAGCAGCTCTCCTTCAGCTCACTACCCTTCCTGTTTTCTGATTGGCTATGGTCCTAAGCTCATTTAAATTTCTCTTAAAGGCACACCTCCGGGGTAGTTGCACCTATCCAGTTAACTGCTAAAGTTACTGATGCTAAAGGACCCCTTGGAAGAAAGAAGATTATTGTGGTGAGTAATTTTTTTCTTATTGATCTGGAAGTAAGGTCCAGGAGAAAGAATGTTTGCACTTTAGGGGTACCTGAGTCCTGGGACACTCAAAAGGGATGAAAGAAATGCTTTCACAAATTTCAGCTGCTTTTATGGACATTGACCCAGTAAATGTTTAGTTTGATATTGACAGAATTCACAGGACTTACCAATACAACAATGAACAAGGCCAGAATCAAGGCCCGCCTCGCCCCATATTTGCTGAGTTTTTTAGCTCTGAGCAAAAGGTACAGTTAATGCAAGCAGTGTATAAGATGCAGAGGATAAATCTAATGGGAGCGAGCATAGCTATTATTGATGATTTTCCTATGGATATTGTGCAAGAGAGAAGGAAGTATGCGGTATTGAGGAAAAAAACTTTGGGAGAACAATGTTAAATTGAACCTAATGTACCCATCTAGATTGAAAGTGTTTATAAATGGTGTCAGCTTTACTTATAACTCTCAGGAGGAGGCAGAAAAATAATTTAAAAAGAAATTACCTAAACTATTTACTTAAAGCTAATAAAAAAGGGCTGTTCTGGCAAGTGGAGAAAATGTCAAAGAGAAGCAATACTGAGGGGGGATTACCCTCTTTTCCTTGTTAGTTATATATGTTTTCATTTTTATTTTGATTCATCCAAATAGGGTTTAATGTATGAAAATAAAAAAAGGATTTGCAAGATTAAGTGGCGGGGGTGATGGAATGCAAGTAGAGGGGGGAGGCTTACCTCCATACTATGACTAAGTGTTTATTAGTTAAGGGATTGAAAGGGAAGGTTGTACACTGAGATATGAAATTAATGATAACAAAAAGCTGATAATACTACTCATCAGTGTAATCATTTTCATTTCCTTGGTTATCACACAGGATGGTTCACAGTCAATAAGGAGGGAAAAGGATGCATATTTTCTGTCCGAGGGAATACTAAATAATATGGAAAAGGAAACAAATAGAACTGAAAAGATTACTGATGGTGCGACTAAAGGGAATGCATGGTGCCAGATATAGTTTATGGATAATAGGTCAAAACAGGCCTGGTTTTACTACCTTTCTGTTATTCTTCTTTTCTTATTTTTTCCCTTTTGTAAATGGAGATGACTGATTCTGTGCTGGTCAGATGTGCCACATTCAGTGTTAAAGACATTAATTCAGTAATTAAAAGATCCAGAATTCTGGTTTATATTAATAAATTGAGATTAGACATTATAGCCTTACAAAAGACACACCCGAACAACTCAGAAATAAAAAAAAAACTTTCTAGGAATTGAATCGCTCATAATTTTTTTTCTATAGGTACCAAAAAGTCAGCTTGAGTCACAATATTGATAAGGACAATACTGAACTTTCAGCTTTAGGATAAATGGTCAGACTCAGAGGGTAGAATATCACTGATAAAGGGTTATGTTTTAAATAACACAATTCTTACAATAGACTCAGTATATGGGCCTTTTTCTGAGTATTCAAAGATTTACTGCCACAATAACACAAGCATTAGTACAACTTCAACCACAAAACTTAATTATAATGGAAGATTTTAACGCTCTTCATGATCCTCATCTTGATAAAATTAAAAACATAACACAACTCAATAAAAAAACATCTTTGTGTTTAAAAGCTTTTTTGAAGAAAATTATTTAGTAGATCCATGGGGAATTCATAATCCACAAATGAGATTTTAGCTTCCATGATCAAAAAAAATAACTTTTCAAGGTTGGACTACATATTTATATCCAATAATTTATCTATTGTTATAGAAATAAAAAATCATTCAATAGTACTATCGGACCATTCTTTGATTGAAATTAACCTTAATCTTACACTGAACAAGAATATTAATAATAATTCTAGATCATGAATATTTAATAATGATTTGCTGGAGGATAAAGAACTTACAGCAAAAATAGAAATGGCAATTCAGGAGTTCTGGTATTTTAATTACACAGGCCAACAATCTGTTTCTACTCTATGGGATGCCTTCAAACTCATGATAAGAGGATATGTATTTCACATCAGGCTTGGCTAATAAAAAACAAAAACAAAAAGGAACAACAGGCTATACAGAACTGACTGAAAGAATTAGATAAACTTATTCTGTCAGATAATACAATAAATATATTGCTGAATGGTTTGATTACAAAAATAAATGGCAACAAATGATCATTAAGGAACAAGAAGGTAATTTAAGAAAGGTAAAACAAGCAAGATACTTGCAGGGTGATAAATCTGGCAAATTATTAGCACATTTAGTTAAAAAAGGAGACAAAACAATATAATCACAAACTTAAAAAATGCACAAAATCAAATAAAATCTGAATGGTCAGATTTAGCTACAATCATGTCTGTATATTTCATAAATATATATAAAAATACCCCAATAAAATATTTTGAAAAGATGGAAATCTTTGTTAAAAACAGTGAAATAAATCCTTTTGCTATGAGAAAAGATAAATTTTCAACAGAAGAAATAAAAACAGCAATTAAAAATCGTCCATGTAAAAAAGTCCTGGTCCTGATGGATTAACAAATGAGTTTTACAAAAAGATCAGCGACTTATTATCTCCATGGATCCTAAGGATGATGCAGGAATGGGTGGATTGGGAGGGGGACATCCCTAATACAATGTTAAAAGCAAAAATTATACTCCTGCACAAAGAAAATAAACCTAAGGATTTACTTAGCAGCTACAGATCAATAGCATTACTGAACAGTGACTACAAAATCATAGCTAAGGTAATAGCTAATAGATTCTTGCCAGAGAGTCCCCTCCACATCCACCCAGACCAAAATGGCTTTATTCCAGAGAGAACAGCATCATCCACAATCAAGAAAGTTCAGTTATGTATAGAACATGTCCAAAGCTTACAAGATCAGCATTATGCCTTGGCACTCAACACCAGCAAAGCTTTTGATTTGATCAATAGGAATTACATGTTCTACATATTAGATAAATAACATTTACCTAAAAATATATAGATTATTCAAGCCCTATATAGTGACCCTACAGCTAATATTCTGATAAATGGGACATTAACACCAAAAATTAAAATGGAAGCTGGAGTTAGACAGGGTGTCCCTATCACCCCTTTATTTTTATTTTGTGACTGGAACCACTTCTGTACACAATTAGAGGCTGTACAGCAACAAAAGGTATTACCATCCAGGGTCAGGTCAAAAAGCTAAGTGTTTTTGTGAATGACACGTTGGTCTTGTTTTCTGACCTAAATAATTCAACAGAAGCTTTATTGAGCATAATCAATACATTTTCAAGCTTTTCAGGGTATCAGTTAAATGAACAAAAATCGATGCTTATGCAAATACCTAGAAGACAAAACAATCCTGACTTTGAAGTATTACAAAAGTTTAATAAAGTGGAACAAATAAAATACTTAGGAATTATTCTTACAAATAAAACTGAATTAAGTGTTCAATTAAATTACAAGATTGCAAAGGAAAAAATAATGGGCATACTTGATGTATGGAGAAATGTATCCTTGTCCCTTTGGGAGCATATACAATCAAAATGATGGTTCTGCCATATTTATTTTTTGTATTACAGTCAATTTATGGTTCACCTGGTCGGAAGGGGTTCTCAGACATAAAAAGGATCTTTTCTAAATTTCTGTGGCAAGGAGGCAAACCAAGAATTGCCTGGCATACTGTATATTATCTAGGCCAGTAAAAGAGGGTGGCTTTGGTTGTCCTGACCCATGGTCTTATATGATGGCCCAAACATTAGCAATAATGTGGGAGTGGTCCTTTTCCCCTCAAAGTGATACATTATGTTTGAAGAACTTAAAAAAAATCCACAATTTACACCTAACAAAGTCTTTTTTTATCTAAGTACACTAATTTTAAAGGAAAATGACCTTTCAGTCAATTGTATGAGGTTGCAGTTAAAGCTAAATTGGAAGGGCATCCTGATTGGACTTTATGAATACATTCCCCATGTAATAAAAACTTGAAGAAGAATTTATACCATAAAAATAAAATCTACAGGCACTTGCAAGCTGAGGGAATAATTAATTGGATGCATTTTATTAAAGAGGGCAACTTTATTACATATAATCAATACAAAATGATGATTAAAAGCCAGAAAATTCTAAATGATCTATGGTATGTAAAAATATTTCAAGAGTTCATAAAAATGTGCATGGAACATAAAACTGAATTATATCTGATACCAGATATAATTCAGGAAAAGAGAAAAAGATGACTATGGCCAATAAAAAAAGACTGTCCTTATTTTATGGTTTAATTATCCCAATCCACCAACCAAAGAAAACTAAGCAAGACTATTCATGGGAAAATAAACTAAATCAAACATTCTAAGTTAATCAATGTAGTATAATAAAAATTGGTGCAAATAAAAATATAATTTCCACTAAAAATAGAAGTATACAACAAAAAATAATCAATTGGGCCTATATCACACCAAAAATATTATCAAAAATAAATCCATCATATTCCAATAGATGCTGGCACCAGTGTAATGCAGCCGGTACACTGATCCACAATTTATGGGAATATCCTACTATAAAAAAAATGGTGGCAGGATTTGGCCAAAGAATTTTCCTCCTTATTAGAATGTAATGTTCCATGCTCTTTTCCAAAAATGGTACTCAACTTATTTGATTGAATAAATATCAGTAGGATGGAGCAAAAAGTAATTACATTGGTCTCTCTTGCTCTTAAACATATGATTTTGAAATATTGGAGCAACCCAAGTCTTCCTCAAAATGTTGCGCCTGAATGGAAATTTATATTTAAAGAAACCCTAATGTGCGAACAACTAGGATATGTAATAGATGAACAGGATAGAGAGAGACAAATATGAATTGGAAAGAACTAATGGTAATTCTGCCACCCTTGTTGAGACTGTGAAATAGGAATAAGTAGAAGGGGGGTAGCTGTTCTTTCTGTCTTATATAGCTAAACTACAACCGATTGTTTTTTTTTTCTCATTCCATCTTGTCCTTCATTTTTAAGTGTATTCCCTACTGAGAAATGATTAAATATCTCAAGTAGCAATTGTTATTAAGATTGAGCACCCAACAGGGGAATGAGATTAGGGTATTTATATTATTGTACTTAAGTTATATTTGTATTTGTAAAACCTGTCATCATTGTAGAATAATAAAAGTATAAACAATAAAAAAAAAGGTTGATACTGTTTTGTGCTTACAGATTACTGCTTTTTTTTCTCTGATTCAAAGTGTTTTTTGTAAGGTATATTTTCTGTTAAATTGTTGTGCAGGTTGTGTTGCCGAAAGGAAGGAAAACACTCACTGGGGTGGTGGGTCACAGCTGTAGCCGATTGTTTCTGGAGGGCACAGGCATGGTCCCACCCATCCTGCCCCTCACCCCACCTGCCCTAAGTGCATTATTCCCTTTATACCAGGGGTTCTGATATCACTTCAAAAGGGCAAAAGACATACACCTGTCATAATCTTAATAGCCCAGCATGCTGAGTAGGGGGTAAACGCATGCACACACTCTCACACACTAACAAAAAAAGAAAAAAAAAACAGAAAGGGACAGAGACATATGGGGAGTGGTGCAATGCACTGGCTGTGGGGCGGTAGTCTTCCGGGAGACATTCTGGAGGCTGCAATACTACCCTATTTACAGGCACTTCTCTGGTCTGAGGGAGGAGGTTGTCCACCTACAGGCCAACCTGATGAGGATTCAGGAAACCTCCTCCCCAGCCAGGGACCACCAAAGCCACTGCCACTGTCTCAGAGGTTGCCAAGAAAGAGGAGTGGTTGGACAATGGTGGGCTCAGGGAGGGTGAGTGTGGTGGATCAGAGGCCCATTCCTCCAGTTGTACCTCTCCACAATTCATACACCATTCTGGTGGAGGTGGTTCTTCTGTGAAGGCACCCACAGTGGAGAACAAGGAAGATGCTCGGAACCTCCGCGACAGAGACCCAGAGGAGGGTGGCACAAAACCCTGCAGGGGAAGGGAACAACTCCTGGTGGGGGACTCAATCATTAGGAGGGTAGAACTAGGGGAGGGAGGGCAGAGGGACGTAAGATGCCTGTCCAGTGCCATGGCTGGGAGGGACAGGAAACAAATCCACAGGATTGTGGGAACAGCTGCACAGGAGAGGGAGCTGGATGTCATTGTCCTCCTAGGGAGAAATAACCTGACTGGGAATGGGATCCGAGCAGTGCAGGAGGAGTTTGTGCAGTTGGGGAGGGGCCTTAGACAAGTAGCACGCATGGTAACTTTCTCGGAGGTGCTGCCTATAGCATAGGTGAAGCTAGGGTACTCTGCACCATGGGATTCAATGAATGGTTGAAAAACTGGTGTGGAGCTCAGGATGTTGGCTTCATTGGGGACTGGGGTTCCACCTGGAAGGATGCAGGCTTGTACTGGTGCGATGGTCTGCATCTGTTCGGGAGAGGAACCTGGATCCTAGGTGATAGGTTTAAATGCTTCATTGGCAATCATTTAAACTAGCCAAGGGGGGAGGCACTGAAAAGAATCAGGGAAATCCCATCCCTTCCCCCACAAAACAGGGTAATTAGCGAGGTAAACACTAAGGTAGAAAAGTCGATAGGGAGCAGGACTGGGGTAAATGGAGAAAAAGGCAGTAAGGACAGGGATGGGGCTAAAAGGTGTAAGGCCATCAAAAAATGGAGGGTGATGAGTACCAGTGCCTATAGTCTGGGTAACAAACTCACTGAACTAGTGGCCTTGATGGAGGAGGGATGCCTGTATATCATGGCAGTCACAAATACATGGTACACAGAGAACCATGACTGGGATGTCAACATACCAGGGTGCACAATCTACAGGAGGAACAGGGAGGCTAAAAGAGGAGGACGAAATGTAGCTCTCTATGTAAGGGAAAGGATCAAAGCAATGGAACTAAAGAGTAAACAGGGAGGAGAGGAGGCACTGTGGGTCACCCTGGAGACAGGAAATGACATGACAATCCACATGGGGGTTGTATACAGACCCCCATCTCAGGGAGAGGAAAATGGACAAGGAAATGAAAGAAGGCATCTTTAGAACGGCAGAAAAAGGGGAAATATTGTTGATGGAGCACCTGAATATACCATATGTTAACTGAAGCAGCTTTTCTGCAGCCACATCGAAGAGCAGGGTCATTCTTGATGCCTTACGGGGCATGCCTCAGACAGCTAGTGTTGGAACCCACTCAGGAGGGAGCAGTCTTAGATCTGGTACTCTCAAATGCAGATGGAGAGAGGATCTCAGATTTAGAAGTGGGTAGCCATCTGGGAACTAGCGACCACCAAACAGTATGATTCACAATAAACACAGCGGTAGACTCCAGCCATACAAAAGTGAGGGTACTGGACTTTAGGAGAGCTGACTTTGGCAAAATGGGAGCGTGCAGCAGAAAAGCACTAGGAAACAGGCAAGAAGGAGGGGTGGAGGAACAATGGGGAAAAATCAAAACTGCCATCACAGAGGCAACCAGCCTTTGTGTGAAGCAAATAAATCTAAACAAAGGAAAAAAAACACTGTGGTTCTCAAAAGAGGTGGTGGTGAAGGTTAGGGAGAAAAGGATAGCATTCAGGATATATACTGTAAGGAAACACAGAAGGAACAGGACAGAGAATTGTACCAGTTGAAGAAGGACGCGTGAAGGCAATCAGAATAGCAAAGGCCCAAACTGAGGAAAAGATAGCCAGCTCAGTTAAGAAGGGGGATAAAACCTTTTACAGGTACATTAGGGAGCAAAGAAAGACCAAGGGAGGGATAGTGAGGCTTCATAAAGGGGAGAGGAATGGGCAGAGTGTGACAGTGAAAAAGCAAGGATACTGAATGAATACTTCTGCTCAGTATTCACAAAAGAAGAGGAGGGGAACATACCTAAAACCAATCAATAGAAGCACTCTTAGGGGAGGATTTGCTCTCTTTTATTGTAACTTGGGTGCAAGAAACCTTGGATCTCGACATTCAGACTCAGGTGACTCGGGCTTACAGAGTCAATCTGAGAAGGGCGAGTGGCTCTCCTGAAGCTCCGAGAACAGTCATGATGGTAACAGTGTCCATGGCTGTGAGAGACAAGATTTTGAAGGCTGCTAGGAGAAAGAGGGGAGTAATGATGGATGGAGTCAGGTGCTACTATTCCCGGACTTATCGTATTCCAACTCGCATGACGCCAGATAAGGCCTTTGATGAGTTCAATGCAGATTGAGGGAACTGGATATTCCAAAACAGTATGATGATGCTAGTCACCACACGGCTTCAGTTGGCAGGAAAGCTTACATCTACACTGATCCGAAGGAAGCGGTTAAATTATTGGACAAACTAGAGGCAGAGAAAGCTGCAAGAGAGGGAGATTCGTCTTCTGAACTAGAGATTGAGGATGCTTGAATATTTTATTTCTGTAAGTTTCTTTTGTTCTTTCGTTGCCCACCTGGAAAACGTAGAGAGAGACACTTGTTTGGGACTTAAACTTGTCTGTTCCTTAAGGAGATAAATCATTAACAGACACACCAGTGGGGCAATATATATTGGACTTACAAACTTGCAAGCTGAACAATAGCCTTTAAAGGGCCAATATTTCTATATTATATATGTTTGGAAGTAAATACTTTTATACATCTTTATATCTAGATTGGAAATTAATTTCAAGCAAAGAACATTCCGGGATGTTGAAGGAGCTATACTGAGAGAAGGGAGTTTTGTTTTGTTGATGAGCATACCTATTCCGGCCGTTAAGGCCTGCTTTTTGATTTATTTTTATTAAATGATTGATTTAGAGCTAGTCCAAGTTAAAGCATTGGCAGTGTTGTCTTAAGTGTAGACATTTAGAAGAAAGTATAACATAGAAAGGTTATACCCCCATATCTTGTACCAAATGCAGTACAGCCTCACAAATCTGTAATCACCAATGTAAAATGGAAATATGATGTATGACTATGCTCAGAAAGTTTATGTACACTGAACTGTCATAAAACCTATAAATAAAAAGTAAAAAAAAAAAAAAAATAGAAGCACTCTTGATAGGGAGGTTGATACCAGTCCATTCACAGAAAAAAGGGTCCTGAAAGAACTCCTAAAACTGAAGGTGGTCAAAGCAATGGGGCCTGTCGGGATTCACCCTAGAATTCTAAAAGAACTAAGGGGAGAACTAGTGACGCCACTGACTACTCATTTAACAAATCATGGGAGGATGTTGTGGTACTTGAGGACTGGAGGAGGGCAGATGTGATTCCCCTTCACAAAAGGAACCCCCCAACATTGGACTAAAGGAAACAGGCATGGCCATGAGCAAGGAGTGGCCATAGGTAAGAAAGGAGGGACCTCATGTAAAGTACAGGAGGGGCAGACACAGAAAAGGGGGGATGGTACTGGGTTATAGCAGAGGAGGGAGGCCATGATTGGAAGGCTATGTGCACCAATGCCTGTAGCCTGGGTAACAAAATCCCAGAACGTGTGGCATTAATGGCCTCAGAGGACCCGGATATCATTGCAGTCACAGAGACATGGTGCAATGGCAACCATGCCCGGGAGCTAGCCATTCCAGGGTACACACTGCACAGGCGGGACAGGGAAGGGAAGAAGGGGGAAGGGGTGGCATTGTGCATCAGAGAAGGGATAAAAACGACAGTCCCACAAGACAAGGGGGAAAAGCAGAGATGCTGTGGGTAACCCTGGAGGTGGGGAGGGGAACAGTACTTAGAATGGGAGTGATATACAGGACCCCAGGGCAGGCGGAGGATGTAGACAGGGAACTCCCGGAGACTATAGAGAACATGGCAACAAAGGGTGAATTGCTGCTGATGGGTGACTTCAACTTGCCGGATGTGGACTGGAGCATCCCGGCGGCAGCCTCAGCCAGGAGTAAGGGATTCCTGCAATCCCTGCAAGAGGTGGGTCTCACACAGCTAGTGAGGGAGCCTACAACGGAGAATGCAATTCTGTATCTTGTCCTAAGCAATGAGGTCAGGATAAAGGAAGTCACAGTGGGGGAGAACCTAGGGACTAGTTCACCATAAGGACATTGCAGGAGGCTAGCCACACAAGGACTATAATCCTGGATTTCAGGAGGACAGACTTCGGTAAAATGAAGGATGAATTCAGGAAGGCTATGCAGGGATATGAGGAACAAGGCAGAAAGGGCAGCAAAGGCCAAAACTGAGGAAAAGCTAGCTAAATTGGTGAAGGACAGAGGGAAGGCATTTTTCAGGTATTTTAGCGAGAGGAGGAGGAAGACGGGGGGGGGGATTGTAAGATTTAGGGAAGAGAGAGGCAGGATAGTGGAGAAAGACATTGAGAAGGTGACCGTCCTCAACAAATATTTCTGAAGAAGACAATAGGGGTGGTCCCCCATTAATGGAGAAGGGCAAACAGAGAGAAGGGGTGGACATTAGACTTTTTTCAGAGGACGAAGTAAAAAGAGCACTAGAATGGCTTAGGGAGGATAAAGCTATGGGGCCCGATGGGATACAATACATCCAAGGATCCTAAAGGAGCTCCGGGAGGAACTGACTAAACCTCTGGCTAAGCTGTTCAGTGGATCACTGGAAACAGGCGTGGTTCTGGAGGTGCGGAGGAGGGCACAAGTGCTACCCCTGCACAAAAGTGGTAGCAAGGAGGAGGCAGGAAACTACCACCCGGTCAGTTTGACCTTGATAGTTAGATAAATGATGGAAACCCTGCTTAAGGAAAGGCTGGTGGACTACCTAGAGACAAGGGGGCTGCTGGACCCAAGGCAACATGGATTCACAGCAGGGAAGTCGTGCCAGACCAACTTGATTGATTTCTTCGAGTGGATGACAAAGGAAATAGACCAGGGCAGAGTGGTAGATGTGGCCTATCTGGACTTCAGGAAGACCTTTGACACAGTCCCACACAGGAGACTAATCCACAAGCTGGCAAATCTGGGTGTGATTGCAGAAGTACTCATGTGGGTTAGAAACTGGTTGAGTAACAGAACACAAAGAGTGGTGGTAAATGGGGTTAGCTCACAGTAGGGACAGATAACAAGTGACGTATCCCAGGGATCATTGCTGGGACCAGTGCTCTTCAATGTCTTCATAAGTGATATTGCAGAGGATCTAGAAGGGAGGGTTAGCCTGTTTGCAGATGATACAAAGCTATGTAACAGAGTAGATACACAGGAACGTATAGAAAAAAATGAGGCGAGATCTGAAGAGGCTAGAAAACTGGTCCAAGGAATTGCAGTTGGGTTTCAATGCAAAAAAGTGCAAGATTATGCACCTAGGGAGAGGGAATCCTAGGGTCAAGTATGAACTAGATGGGGTAACACTGGAGGCCACCACAGAGGAAAGGGATCTAGGGGTAGTCATAGAAGACAACCTCAAAGTGGCTAAACAGTGCAACAAAGCGGTCAGAAAGGCTGACAGAATACTAGGGTGCATAGGGAGGGGTATAACAAGTAGAAGGAGGAAAGTGGTGGTACTATTGTACAGCTCCCTAGTAAGGCCTCATCTGGAGTACTTTGTTCAGTTCGGGAGGCTCCATCTCTATAAAGACATAGACAGGATGGAGATGGTACTGAGGAGGGTGACAAAAGTGGTGTACGGGATGCAGCATAAGTTGGATCTCTCAATATGTACTCCCTGGAGGAAAGAAGAGAGAGGGGGGGGACATGATAGAGACGTTCAAGTATTTAAAGGAGATCAACAGGGTACCAGAGGGGAGCATCTTTCACATGAAGGGAAATAGCAGCCTACCGGGTCATAATGTCGCACGCTTAATAGCATACGACATTATGGCTAAACCAGTACAGCGCTGTACCTGTGAGTGAGTGATGCAATACCGCGTATACTGCTATACGCGGTATTGCACCATTCTCACTCTCCCAGGCAGAGAATAAGACCTCTGCTGGGAGTGGGTTCTGCTAAGCAGCTGCCGTGGCTCACTGGACTGAGCCAAAGCAGCAGGAACCCAGGTGCTGTGTCTGGGACCGGGTTTGTTCCTGGTCCCAGAACCTTTTATTTATTTTTTTTTGCTTTATGCACTCCCCGAGGTAAACCCCCCCCCCAGAGCTGAGAATCTTTATTGGGGGGGATTCGGGGGGCACAGACCCTCGTAATGGTCCGCTCCCCAGAAAAAAAGTCTTATACCTCATGGCAGAAATCGCACTGCATTGGCAGTGCGATTTTGCCATGCAGCATAATGTCTTGCGACATTATGACCCATTGCCAAATAGCAGAACAAGGGGGCACAGCATGAGACTAAAGGGGGAAAACTTAAGAGGAACTTGAGGAAATTCTGCTTCACTGAAAGGGTGGTGGAGAGATGGAACAATCCCCCCCAGGAAGTGGTGGGGGCGGCCATGGTTCAGGGATCCAAGAATATGTGGGATAGGCACATGGGAATTATCAAGCTAGGGTGAAGGGGGGGTGGGAATTGTAGCATTTAGGGTACCTTAAGCATTAGAAAGAGGGATAGGGCAGACTGGATGGGCCACAAGGCCCTTATCTGCCGACAACATCTATGTATCTATGTAAAAGTGGGAGAGAGGAAGGAAATTACAGGCCTGTTAGTTTTCCCTCAGTGATAGGATGACATCACTTCTGAAAGAAAGAATTGTTGAGTACCTAGAGGCCAGTGGGGCACAGGACCCAAGGCAGCATGGATTCACAGCGGGAAGGTCACGTCAGACAAATCTCATAGATTTCTTTGACTGGGTGACCAAAGTAGTAGACCAGGGAGGGGCTGTGGACATAGCCTACCTAGACTTTAGCAAGGCATCCGACACAGTCCCACACAAAATATTAGTAAACAAGTTAGCCAGCCTGGGAGTGGGTCCCAGGGTGGTAGCCTGGGTAAAACATTGTGTGGACAACAGGACACAGAGGGTAATAGTAAACGGAGACCACGCTGAAGAAAGGGGGGGTTACTAGTGGGGTACAGCAGGGTTCAGTTCTGGGACTGGTCCTCTTCAATGTCTTTATAAGTGACATTGTGGAGAGAGACTAGAAGGAAAAGTATGCCTCTTTGCAGACGACACAAAGATCTGCAACAGGGTTGATACACAAGGCGGGGTGGAAAGGATGAGAAGGGACTTGGCAAGGTTGGAGGAATGGTCAAAAGTATGGCAGCTTAGATTCAATGCAAAGACGTGCAAAGTAATGCACCTGGGAAACAAAAACCCAGGGGGGATGAGTACACAATTTGGGGGAGGTACTATCAACAACAAAAATGGAAAGGGACCTGGGGGTAGTCATATCAGATGACCTAAAGCTAGGCAAGCAATGTGAGAAGGCAGTAAGGAGGGCTGGGGGGATACTGGGAAGCATAGGGAGAGGCATCACCAGTAGAAAACAGGAAGTTGCTATCCCTCTGTACAGACAGTTGGTGAGACCCCATCTGGAGTACTGCGTGCAGTTCTGGAGACCCCATCTCCGCAAGGACATAGACCTGGTGGAGGCAGTCCAGAGGAGGGCAACTAAAATGGTGCAGGGTCTGCACCATAAGCCATACAAAGAGAGACTAAAGGAGCTTAATATATATACCCTCAAGGAAAGAGAGAGAGAGAGAGGGGACATGATAGAAACTTTCAAGTACCTTAAGGGAATCAACAAAGTCCAGGAGGGTAGCATATTTAAAAAAAAGAGAGCTGCAAGAACAAAAGGGCACAATTTGAAGATAGAGGGGTAATGGCTTGGGGCAACATGAGGAAGTATTTTTTTCATGGAGAGGGTTGTGGACGCATGGAATGGCCTTCCTGAGGAAGTCATAGGGTCAGAACAGTGGAGGAATTCAAGAATGTATGGGTCGTCAGACATAAAGCAATGCTGATGGAGTGTAGGAGGAAGTAGGTTTTTAGTTAACTAGGATCTGCAGCTTATCCAATATGCAGGGAAATGGGTAGACTGGGTGGGCCAAGTGATTCTTATCTGCCGTCAGAGTCTATGCTTCTATGTTGCTCAGGGCATCAGAATCAGGGAGGAGAATGGAGGGGGTGGGGAGGGCTAGGAACCAGAAGGAACAGTAAGTAGGCCCCAGTGCTAAATAGGGAACGCGGTCTGACTGGATGGACCTTTTTTCTTTTTGTGCTGTCATAGTTTATTTTTCTATGTATATTTCTATGATCGCTGGTCTGCAGGTGGCATTCCACCTTCTCGTCTGCAATATTATCCCTGTTTGTGAGCACCAGGTCCAGTGTTGCCCCGTTATGAGTAGTTCCTTGATTAGATGCCTGAGAAACACCACGTGCAAGGAGTCTAGGATCTCCCTGCTTCTAGCCGAGGCCGGGAAATGTGATGGAGAATGCAGGGGCAATCCAGGGCCATGAGGTCAAGATTGGACCATCTAGGGTGGTCAGAAGAGGGCTAACACTGTAGCAGCTTCCCCCATTCAGACATCCAGGACCATGAGGTCAAGATTAGGTCATCTCGGATGGCCACAGAAACATAGAAGTTGTTGGCAGATAAGGACCTCTTGGCCCACCTAGTCTGCTCTATATTCCCTACCTACTGTGCCACTGTAGACCCTACTCGATCGCTTGACTTCTCCCCCCCCCTTGCCTTACTTCTAAGGTCCCCTTGTGTCTGTCCCATGAATGCTTGAATCCTGTTATTATTTCAGCACCCAACACCTTTGCTTAGGGGCTGTTCCAGGCATCCACCACCCTCTCCATGAAATATTTCCCCACATCTCCCCCGAGCCCCCCCCCAGCTTCACAGCATGACCTTGTGTCCTGGAGCATCTTTTTTCTACGGAAAATTCTACATTTCTCTACCTTATTAATATCTGTAAGGTATTTTAACTTTTTTTATCATATACCCAATTTCCCTCCTTTCCTCTAGAGAGTACATATTTAGCTCCTTGAGTCTTTCCTCATAGCATTTTTTATACATGCCCTGCACCGTTTTGGTAGCCCTCCTTTGTACCGCCTCCACCCTATCTATGTCCTTCCGGAGGTGGGGCTTCCAGAACTGGATACCATACTTGAGGTGGGGTCTTACCAGTGACCTATACAGGGGTAATACTACGGCCCTCTTTCTGATGGTGATGCCCCTCCCTATGCGCCCGAGCATGCTGCTGGCTTCCCCACTGCCAATCACACTGCTTGGCTACCTTGAAAAATTGACTCACCTCAGTAATCTTCTTTCTTCCATGGGGTCCTTTAGCATCAGTAACTTTTTGCACTTAGCTGGCTAGGTGCAATTGCCCCGGAGGTGTGCCTTTAAGAGACTTTTTTCATGAGCGTAGGGCCAGCCAATCAAAAGACAGGAGGGGGTGCGAACTGAGTGAGAGCTGTTGACTGCTTCAGAATTTTTTCAAGGAAAAACGAGGGCAAAAAAGAATTCACAGGATTCAAAAAACATGCAAATGTCCAAAAGTGGAAATAGAAACAGCAACACGAGATAAAAACTCATCAATAACAAACGCCAAATTTGGTAAAAGGTGACGTAAGAGCCCTTCTCCGACAGGTGAACCGGGAAGGAAGGGTGGGAGCTTACTGATGCTAAAGGACCTCATGGAAGAAAGAAGATTACTGAGGTGAGTAATTTTTTCTTCTTACCCCAGGAGTCCTTTAGCATCAGTAACTTTCTGCAGACTACCAAGCAGTATCAAGTGGGGGGCGGGCAGAGAACCTACTTAGGAAAGAGGCTCTACAGAACTGCCCTGCCAAATTTGGCATCAGATCTGGTCTGCACATCCAAATTGTAGTGTTTCACAAAGGTGTGCATAGATTTCCAGGTAGCTGCTTTGCAGACATCCAGTAGGGGGAATGTCCCTTGCTGCTGCAAGCGAGGCTGCAGTGCCCCTGGTGGAATGGGCCCTGAGCCTCACTGGAGGTTGTTGACCAGATTTCTCATAGCAGAATCTAATACAAGAGACCAACCAACGAGAAATAGTTCTCTTGGTAGCTGGTCTTCCTCTGCCTGCATCCCCGTAGGTGAGGAACAACTGAGTGGAAGAGTCTCTGGACTGTCTAGTACGCTCTAGATAGTGAAAGAGGGCTTTTTTGACATACAAGCTGTGGAGCTTTTTGCTCGCCAGGAGTGGATGGCTCAGTGAAGAAGACAGGCAGAGTAATGGACTGGTTCAAGTGAAACTCTGAAACCACCTTTGGCAGAAACTTCCTATTTGTCCTGAGCTCAAATTTATCATTGTGAAGGATGATGTAATTCGGCTCAGTGCACAGGGCCTGTAGCTCTGAAATCCTCCTGGCAGCCATAATGGCTATCAGGAAGATGGTCTTCCAAGTTACAAACTTGATGTGGGCTGTGGACATAGGCTCGAAAGGTGGATTCATGAGCCCATCTATGCAAAGGTTCAGGCTCCACAGAGGAACAGACTCCCTGGTTGGAGGCCAGAGGTGCAAGACGCCTTTGAAAAACTGTTTAAAAATGTCACGTGAAAAAACTGATTTCTTCTTTCCCACGGAAAGGTAGGCCGAAATTGCCACCAGGTGTAGCTTGAGTGAAGATGGTTTCAAGCCTGATGCCTGTAGGTGTACCAGGTAGTCTAGCAGCTGAGGGTCTGAAGCTGATAGATGTTCGACCTTGTTGCTTCTCACCAGAGGGAAAACCTTTTCCATTTGGCTGCATAAGTCTTCTTAGTGTTCGTTTTTTTAGCCATCCTCAGTATCTTAAGGATCTGTTCAGAGTACTGTGAGGATGGAAACTAACTTTTCAAGAACCAGGCTTTAAGGTGAAGAGAGTATATGTCTGGGTACTGCACTCCTGTCTGAGGAAGGGTCAGCAAGGAGCGAGTCAGAGGCAGACGAATAGGCCTGTTGCAGGACATTGAGAGAAGGAGAGGGTACCAGGCTTGCCTGGGCCAGTCCAGAGCCACTAGGATCATGGATGCAGGCTGCTGCCTGAGTTTCAGCAAAACCCTGACTATCAGGGGAAAGGGAGGAAATGCGTATAGGAACCTCCCTGACCAGTCCAGGATCAGGGCACCTAGAGGAAGTGTTTCTGGAACTGGGGGCCCTGCAACAGTACTGAGGAAGCTGAAAATTGAGAGGTGAGGCAAGCAGATCCATGGCTGGTGTGCCCCACTGCCTGAACACTGTGGCTAGTACTTGCTTGTTCAGAGTCCATTCACTCTGACCTTGACTGATGTGGCTTTGAGCATCCGCCAAAGTACTGAGTTTGCCTGGGAGGTGAATAGCTGAGAGGCTGACTCCCAGGGAGAATGCTAGAGACCAGAGCTTCAGAGCTTCCAAACAGAGTATTCCTGATCTGGTACCACCTTGCTTGTTTATGTAGAACATTGCAGTGGTGCTGTCTGTTCGAATTTGAACTGCCTGCCCTTCTGTGCTGGGAGCGAAAGCTTTGAAAGCTAGTAAGACTGCTCTGAGTTCCAAAAGATTTATGTGCAACTGTGACTCTTCGGGAGTCCAGTTGCCACTTACTGAGGCACAGTCTAGATGAGCTCCCCAGCCTAACAGGGAGGCATCTGTGGTGATCACCTTTGTGGGAAGAGGAGCTTGAAAGGGGACCCCTGCTGCAAATTTGCAGGGTCCTTCCACCACAGCAAATTTTGGAGGAACTGTTCAGACACCGGTATTAACTTTGAAAATGTTTTGCTTCTCTGAGACCAGTGAGCTCTGAGGTAGGCTTGCAGGAGTCTCATCTTGTACCTGACCCCTGGGACTACTGCAGCCATAGAGGCCATATGTCCCAGAAGTTTGAGGAAATGTCTGGCTGGTCTTGTCTGTCCCTGGGTGAAAGAATCTGCCACTGAAAGGAAGCTCGGAATTCTTTCCTGTGGGAGGAAAGCATATCCCTTTCAAGTGTCCAGCTGGGTCTCTATGAAGGTGAGCAGCTGGGTGGGTTCTGGGTGAGACTTCTTGAGATTTACCAGGAAACCCAGAGACTCCAGAGTGCATTCTGTGAAGGAAAGAGATTCCTTGACTTAGCAAGGAGACTTTGCTACTATGAGCCAGTCATCTAGATAGGGGTAGAGAGCAACATCCAGTCTCCTGAGATGTGCTGCTACCACTGCAAGACACTTGGTAAAGACTCTTGGGGCCAAGGACAGACCAAAGGGCATTGCGGTGAACTGATAGTGACCCAAAGGAAGTTTGAACCTGAGAAACTTCCTGTGAGATCTCCTTATGAGTATGTGGAAGTAGGCATCCTTTAAGTCGAGGGAGGCTAGCCAGTCGCCCTGCTGTAAGGGCTGTATGACCAGTGACAGAGTGACCATTTTGAATCTGGGTTTTTTCAAATGTTTATTTAAATATCTGAGATCTAAGATAGGTCACCACTCCCCAGTTTTCTGTGTC
The DNA here is from genome assembly GCA_016271365.2 of Neoceratodus forsteri. Taxonomy (NCBI): domain Eukaryota; kingdom Metazoa; phylum Chordata; order Ceratodontiformes; family Ceratodontidae; genus Neoceratodus; species Neoceratodus forsteri. Next base: position 165,233,405 of record CM057458.1, on the reverse strand, counting down.
AGAAAATACCTGGAATAGAGGCCCTTGCTCTTCTCGTGGGTGGGGACCCCCCTCCACTGCTTGTAAAGCCAGAAGGCTTTGTACCTCTATTTCCAACAGCGGTATCTGTGATGGCGACAGAGGTCTTGACACCTGGGTACACTTGAGGTGTGGCAGCTGCTTGAACTGTAATGGCAGACCCTTCTCCACTATCTCCAGCACCCACTTGTCCGACGTGATGAGGGAACAGTGCTGAAGATAATGAGAGAGTCTGCCTCCAACCGGAGCAGGGGCAGCGACGTGGACATTCACATCAGGACTTAGACTGAGAGGCAGATGGCTGGGTAGAGGTGGATCTTCTTTGGCCCCTTCTGCCACAGCCTCTGAAAGACCCCCTGTACTTGCTAAAGTCAGATTGGAGATAGGGATTGTAAGGCCTGGGAACAAAACTTCTGCTCCTACCGCCCCTGGGATGGGATCTCTGAGGGGTGGCGGGTTTAAGCTTGGATGAATGGCTCTGCCAGGAGGCCTTGTACTCATCAACCTTTTTCATGTAGTCAGTGGTTCTGTAATCAAACAACATATTTTGATCACAGGGAAAATCCATGGCCTTGTTCTGAGTGTCTGTGGTCAGACTGGTTGTTCTAAGCCAGGCAAAGTGTCTCAGAGATATGGCATGGGCCATCGCCCTAGAGGCTGCATCATTATTGTCATCTACCATGTGGAATTGGTACATAGTAGCTTCCAAGGCAGTTTTTGACGTATCCACCAACTCCTGTACCATAGAATCTGATCCATTGTGGACGATAGCCTGGACAGATTTCCAAAGGGCTTTCTGATATTTGGCTGTGAATGCCATGTAAGAAGAAAGCCTGGGAAGCAGGGAAGCTGTAGCATACATTTACTTTGTTATAAAGTCAATTTTATTGGAATCCTTGTCAGGGGGAGAGGGCAACAAGGAGACTCCAGCTTTCTCACAAGCTGTCTGCTGTACTATATTCTCATGACTAGGGTGTGCTGACAGGAACTCAGTACCATTTTTAGACAATTTATATTTTCTCTCAAGCTGCTTATCAACCACTAGTACTGAAGTGGGGTGTTGAAGCACCTTCGTGGTATTTTTTCTAACTGCATTATAGATAGGGACGACCAGGGTCTTTGAAGATGAAAGACCCTTCATCTCCCTATAATCTTTGCCTTCATCGACATCCTGGTTGGGCTCCTGTGTAGAGAGGTCCAGGGTATCCTGTATATTTTGTATAAATGAAAACATAGAGGAAGGATCCTCGTGGTCACCCAGGGGATCCTCAAGGCGAGGGTCCGGGGACTCCTGGGGCTCAAGGCCCTCAAAATCCATGTCAGTGGCATCATAGAATTAATCATCTGTGTCACCCTCACAGTCTACAGAACAGAGAACTGAGGAAGAGTGCTTGCCAGCCCCAGTAAATTGAGGACCCATCTTTTGAAGGGTCTGAAACAGTTGCCATGCTTTTTCCATATCTTGCACTGATGGAAGAACCTGCGCAGTTTGCAAGTGCTTTGTTTTTTCTGAATGCTTTAAGCTGCCTGTTGTCTCACTATTGGCTTTCCCAGGAGCAACGGGAGCATATCTGTCTTGACAGAGTTTCTTTTTAGCCACTTCATCAGAGGCTTGATCAAGCTTCCTTTTTTCGTCACTGTTATTATTTTTCAATTTGTGAGGAACTTCATCTTTGCAAGCTTTATTTTTTGACTGGGATCTGGAGGGTTCCTCAGCACCTCTGCTTTTGGTATTAGTATTTTTGAATGGCCCCTCATCAGAAACCTTTGATTTATGCTCAGCCATAATTATCAAAGGTTTGTCTGCTATGTTCGCCAGTTTAAGCAAGCAAACCAGTCCTGGACCTATGAACCGAGTGCAGGTTTCTGTGAAAATGCCACCAGCCAGTCCTTACCCAGTTAATAAACTCTATTACCAGTGGCTTTTTTTTGGTTGTAAAATTGGGATCTATACCAGTGCCAATCTTAATAGAAAACCAGTAATACTCAACTGTGCACAGGTGGCTGCTGGACCCTTACGAACAGTCCTGACACAGATGATATTAAGGTTCAGTAATATAACAAAAAAGGCTTCCTCGTAATTGCCAATCTAGAGAGAAAACCCCCAGGCACTGTTTAAGTTTGAAATCTACTGCAGGTGCCTCGCGGTAAATCCCGTGAGGTCTGGCGTAAAAACAAAGCAACTGTCCCCAATTCGATGGTTCCCACAAGAAATTAGTCAAAACTGAAGAAAACCGTTGACAATAAGCACCCGTGATAAAATTAGGCTTTAAAGTAAAGAGTCGCGGTAAAAATAAAGTCTAAATAGCATTGTCTCGCTAAAAATAAACAAATTTGCAAAGTGCTAATGAAAAAGCAAAAGTTGTCACTCAGCACACTAAAGGAAATGCTTTATGAGGAAAACTTTACCCAGATAAGGACTAGGAGGCTGTCAACAAGGAAAGTTGGGAGACACCTCAGACGCAATATGCTCAGTCCAGTGGAGAAAAAATTCTGAAGCAGTCAACAGCTCTCACTCAGTTCTCACCATCTCCTGTCTTTTGATTGGCTGGCCCTACACTCATTAAAAAAATCTCTTAAAGTGTGTGACAGTGAAAGTGAAAGACAGTGTGATGGGGGTAACAGTGGGGGAGCACCTGGGGAACAGTGACCACCAGTCATTGTGGTTTGAAATCACAGAAAGAGCAGAACCAAACTACACAAAAACACGTATCCTGGATTTTAGGGGGGCAGACTTTGGCAAAATGGGGAGATACTTGAAAGAGGCATTAAGGGGAATGGGAAGGAATCAGGGGTTGAGGAACAGTGGGCAGTATTTAAAATGGGGATTACAAGAGCAACAGAATTATGCGTTAAGCAGGTTAGCAAGAGGAAAAGGAAGAGGAGACCATTATGGTTTTCCAAAGAGGTAGCAAAGAAAGTGAAAGCCAAAAAGATTGCATTTAAGCAATACAAGAAGACACAGGCAGAAGGGGATAGGGAGAAGTACCAGGAGAAGCAAAGGGAGGTCAGTAAGGGAAGCCAAAGCTCAGACAGAAGAACACATTGCAAAATCAGTGGGTAGAGGGGACAAAACCTTTTACAGGTATATAAGTGGAAAAAGAAAGGCAACGGGAGGGATAGTGAGACTGAAGGGGGAGGATGGGGGCCACGTGGAGGATGACAACAGCAAAGCTGACATATTGAACAGGTATTTCTGCTCAGTCTTTACTGAGGATGAGGAGGGGTCTGAAGGGAGTACAAGGGGTGAGAATGGTGCAAAAATGGACACAAGTCCCTTTACACGAGAAAGGGTCCTGAAGGAACTGGAAGTAATAAGAGTTGATAAAGCAATGGGGCCAGATGGGGTGCACCCAGGGTCCTTAAAGAACTAAGAGAGGTGGTGGCTGAACCTCTGGCTATCCTGTTTAGCTGATCACTGGAAACAGGGAGGTACCCAAAGACTGGAGGATAGCAGATGTAGTCCCCTTATACAAAAGTGGGAACAAAGAAGAAGCGGGAACTACAGACCAGTCAGCCTCACCTCAGTAGTGGGAAGATCATGGAAGCACTACTGAAGGAGAGATTGGTGGAACATCTGGTTGTCAATGGACTACAGGACCCAAGGCAGCATGGTTTCACCAGGGGGAGGTCATGTCAGACCAACCTCGTTGAATTTTTTGACTGGGTGACTAGGGAGGTGGATCAGGAGGGCAGGATGGCCTATCTGGACTTCAGCAAGGCCTTTGACACTGTGCCACATAGAAGACTATTACACAAACTGGGGAATATGGGGTGGGCAGAACAGTAGTGTGGTGGGTAGGTAACTGGCTGGGTGGCAGGACACAGAGGGTGGTGGTAAATGGCTGTCACCCACAGAGGGAAGAGGACCAGTGGGGTACCACAGAGATCAGTGCTGGGACTGGTCCTATTCAACATCTTCATCAGTGACATTGCTGGGACCTAGAAGGCAGAATTTCACTGTTCGCTGATGACACAAAGCTCTGTAACAGAGTAGACACACCAGAGGTGTAGACAGAATGAGAAGGGACCTGCAGAAACTTGAAGAATGGTCAGGGGTTTGGCAGTTGAAATTCAATGCAAAGAAGTGCAAGATAATGCATATGGGGCACAAAAACCCTAGCACAATATATCAGTTGGGGGTGAGGATATAGCATGCACCAAGCAGGAAAGGGATCTTGGGGTTATCAGCTCTGATGACCTCAAGGTAGGGAAACAATGCGACAAAGCAGTAGGTAAAGCAAATAGGATGCTGGGATGCATAGGCAGGGGCATCAACATCAGGAAAAGGGAAGTCATAATTCCACTATACAAGACACTAGTGAGGCCTCACCAGGAGTACAGTGTACAGTTCTGGAGACCTTACCTACGTAAGGACATAGACAGGGTAGAGAAGGTTCAGAGGAGGGCAACCAAGATGGTGCATGGATTGAATCACAAGTCCTGTGAGGACAGGTTGAAGGAACTGAACATGTACTCCCTGGAGGAGAGGAGGGAGAGAAGGGATATGATACAGACATACAAGTATCTCACAGGGAGGAACAGGGTGCAGGACTACACTATTTTTAAGCGAAAAAGATGTTCCAGGACTAGAGGGCATGGGATGAAGTTGAAGGGAAGGACAATTCAGAGGAAACGTGAGGAAGAATTTCTTCACTGAACGGTGGTGGACAAGTGGAACACCCTGCCAGAGGAAGTGGTGGGGGCTGAAACAATCACGGGATTTAAGAATGCATGGGATAGACATAAAGGAATTCTGGAGGTCGGGTTAAGGGGCAACAGACTTCTAGGAAAACATAAACTGAACTTACAAGTTCAAATGGGCAGACTGGGTGGGCCATAGGCCCTTATCTGCCGACACTGTCTATGTATCTATGTAAAGGCACACCTCCGGGGCAATTGCACCTAGCCAGCTAAGTGCAAGAAGTTACTGATGCTAAAGGATTCCTGGGGTAAGAACAGGTAATAAGAAATGATTACTCCAGGTCCCTATCGTTTTGTGGTTGCTAATACCTCTCTGCTCAATTGGTACGTTGCTCCTGGGTTTCTCTGCCTCAAGTGCATGATTTTGCACTTTTTTGCATTGAAACCCAGTTGCCATTCCATTGACCATTCTTCCATCTTTTTCAGCCAGAAGCAAGTTGAGACCATAGCAGTTTGCCCTATCACACATGTCCCTGGCCATGGGATCAAGAGGTAGTCACCTTTGGGTGACCAGAAAAGGACCTAAATCTTTGCTTCTGCCCCTTCAGAATCTTTCTAGGAACCACTTTTGGACTGTGATTATTGCTCATTAATGAGAGTCATATTTGCCTAAGTTATGCTTTTAGGGTTATAGTTTTTCCCTCATATTTTTGTCTTCACTTTCATTTTAAATAAGTATGTTTTGACTGAATGCTCTGTGACAGTCTCTTTCTTCTGGACTTGGTGAAAACCAGATCGCCAGACCTGGACTGAACCAGACTGGTAACATCCAGACTGGCTGATTTGGCCTGACCAGCCGCAAGTTGCGCAGATATGTCAGTCCAGCCATTCTGGCCTGACAGGCTAGTCTGACATTTACTGATTTGGTCCAGTTCTGGCAGTCTGTTGTTCACCCTGTCCTGGGCAAAAGTTAACAATGGGCTTCTTGGACTGGTCTGGAGCAGATTGGTAAAAGCTGGTTTGTTGGACCACGCCCGCTGGACCAGTCACATTTGCGCAACTTGTGCCCAAACTGGCTGGACTGGGCAGTCCAGATTTTATCTATACCCATATTTCCTTGCTGACCACCCAGTGGTACCCAGGTTAGGGAAAAGAGCCTCCACTTTGAATTAGTACTCTCAGTTTTTCCAGTTGCCATTCCTGGTTTGTTTCCTTTGGGGCTAATTACCCAGTTGTTGGGTCCATCAACCCAACAAGGCCCTCCCCTTATTGCATTGGCATGGGGGGGGGTTACAATACACTAAATGCAACCATTAAAAAAAAAAAGTAGAAACAAATTCCGAGGAGCTTGCCCCTCGCTCTCATACGGCATTAAAATTCAGAACAAATGCTGTCCCAGTGGCGTGGAAGGCTTAGGCATCCGTGCCTTACCTCCTGCCACACTGGCGACCCTTATTCACGGTGTGAGCAGGCCACTGGGAATCGTCAGAGAGGGAGAGGATCAAACGTCCAGAGGACAGCTCTCCCGGGGAGGGGTGGGGATGGAGTCTGCTGCTTGCTTGTCCTCTAGCGGTGGCTAGGGGATGGCGCAATGGACCCAGATGAAGGAGGTGGCTGTGGGGCAGACGCCCGGCGTGGCATGTGCAGAAGCGTGCTCGGCTCTGCCATTGGCGTCATTGCATGCATCTGTGCCACGTTGGGGGGAGACAGGGAGAAAAAGCGAGGAAAAGTGTCCCAACTGGCAAGGTGATGCCAGCCCCTTGCAGGCGCCGCACCTGGCTAGCTGGCACTTCGTACAGATCAGAGGTGAGTCCAGTGGATGCCGGGGTGACGGGGCTGGTGAAAGGGGGCCGGTCGGGAGAAACTTACAAGGAAAAAAAAATTCAGAACAAATGACCAGAATGTGGAGCACTTTTTTATTTTAAACAATAACATCTTTAAATAGTGGGACCCATATATTTAGTGCTAAGGAATGTTTCTGACAAGTTAGTTCAATGTTTTAATAGTTTGTGTGCCCAGAAATAGCTCTAACATTGTTAAAAACATTAGTAAATCTTTGTGGAACAATGGTAAATTTGAGTGGAAAAATCATATAGCGATATGCGAAATTCATAGCAGTTGAGAGGTATGCTCACTCTCCTGTCCGAAAAGGCAGTATAGCGCAGTGGTCAAGGGACCTGGAGACCAGGATTTGAATACCATCAGCCCCCACATGCATACAGGGGTGTAGCCAGAAATTTCCATTTTATACACCATCTTCGACAATTACATCCCCCCATAAAGAAAATGTGCACATCCTCTCCAAATGGACCCCCTTCCAAACAAGTCAAATTATTGTTAGATGATTCCTCTAATCTCTAAAGAGGTTATACATGTATTTGTCTCCTAAACAACAGAAGTTTAAACAGAGACACTCCTCAGTGGCCTACACTAACTCAAATACTACAGATTAGAATGAAAATGTTAACAGAAATGTATATGGTTTCTGACAAGCACTCAACAAAACTGTACACAAATGTGTACAGTTTGTATGCCTGCCTACACCCTTGCATGCATATTGTGTGACCCTGAGCAAGTCACTTAATAGCCTTGTGCTCCCAAGTCGCACCTGGCAACAAGCTCCGGTTTAGTGTGCCTTTCCTTTATCCAGCTTTACAGCCCTGATGTTTTTTAGACGCTTCTACTAGTCTGCAGAAAACGATTACTAGTATGGTTCGTTATTCATACGGTTTCATAAATCACTTCTTATCACCTAGATATCAAAATTAATTTAATCTTAAGCCTGGCTCCACGCCAAGCACAAATAAAACACAAGTGCATTATGCGTTTTGTAGTTCGCAAAACAGAAACAGACGCAAGGTTAAAACTACAGCTCCCATGATACAACGTGGTCAGGCGTCCGTAGCAACGGAGCTGAACTCCGACAGTGGAGCAAGTAGGAAGGCAAGAGAAGAGGTCTTCGCGTTTCATTTTGCTCTAATATTGAATCATTCCGAAGACATGGGGCAGGATTATTATGCGGTTTTAGGAATTACAAGGAAAGCAAGTGATGCAGATATTAAAAAGGCGTAAGTAAGCCCACAATAATGTATTTACTTCTGTGCTGGTGAGAAGCCCGTTCACGGTTCACATGATCATTCTGAAGCAGGTAGCAACTGCAACTAGTGACCAGTGCTGCAGGGGCCGGGCGTTGAGGCTATGTTGTTTTTTTTTTTTTTGCAACCGCTAGGATTCTGGTGAAATGACACAAGGGAAGTGCTGTAGGTGTAGGATTTGTGTTGTAGCAGCGATTTAACTAACTTGCATTTTTTTTGTGATGGCATTGTAGAGCATATCTATTAACCTTTCTTCAACGAGACGTGTAACAAATGAGCAAAATGTGTGATATTTAATCCTAATGTGATATATAAGATCTAGTTTTTTTCTTCTAAAAGTATGTTACCTAAGCAATAACCCATGACAAGGTGTGGGGTTACTGAGGATTCATCAACACCCTGGGTGTCTTGTGAGGCACGAGGGCAAAGCCTAAGTGGCCTCACAGCACCCTGGGTGTTGATTAATCTGCACTAACCCCACACCCTGGAGTGGATTATTGTGCTTATAACATGGGCTACAAAAACATTGAAAAACCTTTTTATTTACTTTAGAAACTGGAAAAATTTGCTGTCTCACTTGGGTATCCTGCCACTACATCAAATAGTCCCTGTGTATGAAAGGCCGTTTTTCACTGCTGCATCTCTGGTATTCCCCCATCCAGTGGCCCATAACCCTGTTGCCACTCTCCTGTCACCACTCCCTTCTGCTCCGGTGCCCCCGATGCCTTCCCCGTAACCCTGTTGCTGCTCTCATGTCACTGCTGTCTTCTGCTCCGGTGCTGTTTTTCACTGCTGCATCCCTGGTCTGCTGCCCTATTCCCTGGTCCAGTGCCCCGATGGCTTCCCCGTAACCTTGTTGCCACTCTCCTGTCACCGCTCCCTTTTCCACCTGTTGTACGCTGCTCCCAGCTACTGCTCGCCCAAACCAACCTCCAGCTCTCTGTTCCGCTCCCCCGAACCTGCCTCCAGCTCTCTGCTCCAGCTCTCCCGAACCAGGCCCATTCAGGGCACTCTGTCTTTCTATCTCTCTCCTCCCGGTGGCCCAACCTTCCTGCCTGTTGTGCGGCACCTCATTGCACTCTTCACCCAACCAGCCAGGACATGAAAAAACATTGAAAACTACAGTGTTTGCTGGGGTGGGTGGGAACAAATTTTTTGCAGACTCACCACATACCGGCACAGGTCTCCAAAGTCCACAGTGGCGGGTGGCTGACATGTTCATCTGCGTGGTGCCCCCACTCTGATGCTTTTTGGTAAGCTACTCCCTTCTGCATGCTGCTGCAGAAAGGGTCCCCCGCTTCCTGCTGCCCTCTTCTCTTGTCCGCTAGTCCTGGCTTTCAACCTGCAACTTCTGCCGCTGGAAAGAAAGAGCCACTCTGTTGCAAACACTGCAGGTAATCCATGCTGCTCCAGCTCTGTTGGGCACATGTCCTGTCAGCACTGCCAGGATATACATTCCTCCTGGAAAACACTGATCGCTGCTGGGGAGAGACTCCCTGCACTTAAACAAGTTCCAAGAGCTAGACATGAGTATGGATTTCACCTACAACCTGCTCACTCTAGGCTGCAGTCTAGCTGTGGGCATAACAGGGATTAATGTATGCCCCTCGTGATGCTTCTCCTCCAATCAGAAACATCAGACATATAGCCCATGTTATAAATTTCATTATGAAATGGGTACAGTCTGTTATTCTGATTGGCTGAGAGCCATTGCCAGCTATGTGTGAGTGCGCGCTCTTTCTCTCTGTCTCTTTTATATACAGTGTGTGTGTGTGTGTGTGTGTGTGTATATATATATATATATATATATATATATATATATATATATATATATATTTGCTTTCCGTCCTGCCGCCACCTTCTCCTGTCATCGGTGGGGGGGGGGAGACATAGGCTTTGCTCCCGATTTTCTCCCCATTCCTCATGGTGGGGTGTGCATGTAGATACGCATGTGTGGACGTACGCATGTGCACCAGAGTCCCGCAGCCCCCTAGATCTGTACTACCACCTGGCCAACACCGGGTGGCAGTCATTCGGCAGAGTGTGCAGGTCCTCCCACCTGAGAAAGGAGAGCAGCTATTGGGGGTTCAGTCTTTTCCCTCCCCAGCTGACCCCCAGCAACCCGTGCTTATCACCAAACACGGGTCGCTGGTGTGGCAGGAGGTAAGGTGCCAGTGCCTCAGCCCTCCACACCACTGGCCAGCCAGCTATGCTCGTTTTTTAGTTTACAGCACACTAAATACAGTTAATCCCACTTAATCACATGCCGCTTAGACGCAGATCCCGCTTAAATGGATATTTTCCCTTTCCCTGATTCTTTTTCTATGTAATCCATTATATGAGGCTCGTTTAAAGGCATTTAAGTATCTCGTATAAATGTATAATTTTCTCGGGCTTTTCAGCCAGGCAGGCCATTCCCCCTCCCCTTCACATTGTCGCTTTCAGGCAGCTCTTAGTTACTGGGTAATTACTTATCAGTTCAATCTAATCACCTGCTATAAATCCCCATTGCAAGTGTGATTCTAGCAGTTGTTGTTCCTGTACTCTGTTTCTGTGACATGATGGCAGAGACATGCAAGAAAAGAAAGGAGCTTTCCCCCGCTGACGAGGTAAGGCTCGTAAAAAAAAAAACAAATTCCAGGTACTCCAGGCGTATCACATAAACTGCAACCTCTCAAGCAGTGTAAAAGGGAGGGGAAGGACACAGCAGTGGAAGATGCCGTCCTCCGCTGGTTCGAGCATGCCTGTGCCTCAGACATGCGGGTTATTGTGCTTGTTACACACTGGAAAACGTCTGCAACAGGGCAATGAAAGAATGTCAATGGCAGTCAAAAGTCACTGACCATTTTAAACCACTGAATCAATTTTATACAGAAGGCACTAAATAAAGATCTTGTTTCCAGCCTTTTTTTAACAGTACAGTACAAGTACTATTCCCTTACAGTACTCCAACACTAATTGAGTACCCACTCCTTTTTTAAAACGAAAGATATACAAAACGCAAGGCACAAAATAAAGTTACATAAACAGCCTTTTTTAACCATTGTCAAGCACAAGCATACACTTCCGTACAGTCATGTAGTAACTCATTAAGATCATTCATCTGCTCCTGTACGGTCGTGCAGAAACACAATAAAGTCATGCATCTGTTTCCATAAAATCATGCAGTAAGACAGTAAGGTCATTCATCTGCTCCTGTACGGTCCTGGAGTAACACAGTAAAGTACTGAAAACAATGTCCAAGATGCCTTCCACCCTTGCACTGCAACTGCTACCAGTCAGGCCACGGCCCATTGTCACCCAGTCCACAGCAAAGCACAAATAAAATTGAGATCACATTGCTGCATAAATGCATAATCTGTTGCTGTCCCGAGGCTATGCGTTTAAGCGGGTTTGACTGTAACAAGTAACCATAGCTGTGCCCACCGAACAGTTCAGTACAGTACAGATCCATTCAGTGTCACTATTAAGGTGATTTCACCACAATTTTTGTCCAGTTAGTGAACAAAATTGGAAGACACAAAATAATAGAACAAAGAGTTCCCCTGCTGTCTCAGTGACACTGAGGCATGTCAAGTGCTTTACCTTGTGCCATGCTGGTGACCCAAAGTTTGGTCTTGAGCTTGGGTTGCTGGGGAAAGAGGGCAGGAGCAGGATTGCAGGGCAGATCTCCTATCCTAGGTAGGGGTGGCAAATCATCCCTGTCTCGGCTGACACTTGGTGGAGGCCAGGTGCCAGCGCAAGGACGTTGGAAGGCAGACGTAGTGTCAGGTGGGTGGATGAGGAAGTGGGCTGGGATGCCCGCGCACCACACCTCCACCTGCCATGTCACCAGAGCCTGCAGCGACACTACTGGATATAGACTTCGGGAGTGGGAGGATAGACTTTCCTCTTCTGACCCTGCAGTGGAGGGCAGTGCATGGGGGTACCTAGCTGCCAGGTAAGCTGGAGGGCAATGGATCAGTGGATAGTGAGAAGGTGGTGGTGATGGCGACTGAAGGGAGCTGCCCCGCCGTGCCCGAGAAGCATAAACAGTTAGTGAAAAAATAAGTTCCAACGCTTAAAAAGTGTTGTTTAAAGTAGCAAAATGCTTTTGCTGTCCCTTCAGTCACTGTCTCTCCCTTCTGAGGTAGGGGTAGTACAGACTTGAGAAACTCACTCCTGACCGGTAAGCAGAGTGAAACCAGCGGGAGTTTTTTGAAGTGGGCTACCACAGATCATAGCATCCTGCTGGCAGCTCTAAATTTATTTATTTATTTGAATTTTGATGACCAGATAGGCCAGCTCAGACAGACAAATCCCTTTTACAGTGGCGAACTGGGAAAAAAATGCAATCCATAAAACATTGGGTGTAAGCAGTACATTACAGGCAGGGATACAATGTAGTCTGAACAAAGGAAAGGAATTTGCTAGTTTTTACTGCTGTACTGCCCTGATTGGGAATAGACTATTGTATACTCCTGCATTGGTGAAACTCTGCTGAAACTGTGGTTATACCAGCTCTTATCACTTGGATCAAATAAGCTTGAGGGTGTCTGTGTGGTATTTTTTGCTGCTGTAGCTGGACCCTGTCTCTGAGCGCAGGTTCTCTCTCTTTGTGTCCTTGCACTCTACACCAAGACTATCTCAGCTGAATAATGGGGCCTTGGCTAATTGCTTGTAGGCGAGCATACCTGGGCAATATCGCTGGTCTCTATTTACTGGATAGTCGGGTCTCAATTGGTGATACCTGTTCGGATACTTCTAGTAGAGCCCAGCGTACCATAAACCAGGAACCCTACATACCAGTGTCCACTATGAATGCGAAAATGCAGTGCTCAACTCTGGGAGTGGGGCGCCTGCTGCCATCACTGATCTATCTGACTGACCGCATAATTAGTGTACCAGACAGGAACAGAGGATGCAACTTGATCTATAATGCCTCCTTTGTCTACTCAAACAGCATGGCTGGGGTGGAAAAGCCACTCAATTCAAACTGGCACCTAAAACCATACTCCCTTTGCACATATTGCTCATTACCTATCCTCCTCCCATTTCCCTGTCTCTAGGAGTTGTACCTTACTAAAACTATTCGCAGAAGCTTGGCAGCATTTAATAAGGCTTTCTCAAGCAGGAGACATTGAATCCAACCCAGACCCCCCCCCCGTGCAGCCAGCCATGCAACCTTTCCTCAGTGGTTCTCAAACAAGGGTCTTAAAACTGCCCACATGAATGTGCGCAGCCTCATTGCAAATTCTGCAGAACTGGAAGCTTGGGTATCACACTACTTCTCAGACATACCTGGGCTCTCAGAGACCTGGCTGAAGCCACATATCCCTGACTCTTTGTATGCACTCAAGAGGTATTAACTACTGAGAGCTGACCGCTTCACGCTTTACAGGACCTCCTTGTGAATGAGCTTGCTCAATGGAGTTTTCCTGCAATAAACTTGAAACATCTAGAAGAGGTGGTGGGGTGGCACTCTACTGTAAAGAAAACCTAAATGTCACCACCCTCCGTGCCACAAGTTAATTCGGCCTGCGAAATAATCCATGGTGCTCTCGTCCTTGGGAACTCCAAAAGGCTTAATATCCTATATGTTTATAATCCCCCCAAGTGTGGACTGAATGATTTAACTACAGTCATGCACTACCTAGCGTCAATCAAAGGGAAAAATGAACTCCTCCTGCTGGGGGATCTCCACCTAAACTGGTTGGGTAATGATGTGGATAAGTTCAATCCTGAGCTAGGAAAGCGCAACCTTTCACAACTGATCTGTCCTTCGCATACGTCAATGTCAAGCAGTCATCAGTCTCTCTTGGATTGGATCGCAACAAACAGAATGGAGCACGTCCTGACCATTGGAGCTCTACCGGACTCAATCAGCGACCATTCGCCTGTGTTCTGTGCCACTAGGAAACCACCCAAGGAAATTATCTTCAGGGATTTCTCCAAACTCGACGTAGGCGCACTACTTACCGACCTGGACCATACAGATTGGTTTCCTCTATACTGGACAATGGATATAGAAAAGGCATCAGATTTCTTTGTAACCACAATGCAGGCTCTCCAAGACAAACATGTCTCCCTTAAGAAACGGAGAGTCGGGGGTACACCAATGAGATGGATGCACATTGACCTTCTAGCTTCCATCAAAAGGATGTACAAGTCCTGGGTCCAAGCAAAACACTCCCAGTCCCCAACGGACTGGGTGGAATACAAAAGGCTGAGAAATAATTGGAAGCAAACCATATGGACTGCAAAAAGTATCTACTGAAAACAACTGCTCAAAGAATCTTTTAGGGATGCACAAGGTTTCAGTAACCATATAAAGTCTTTTATGGGCCAGGATAAAAATGGAACAATAACCAACCTAACACTGGATGGTGTAAATTGCAACAACACGGGCCAGATTGCTAACACCCTAAATGCACACTTCTCTGACTTCAAGGATTATATGCAGTTGATTGGACAGTCCTCACCTACAAAGAATTGCTCTGAGAATCCTGCCCCCCTTCTTCCTAATCTCAGATCTGTCTCCTTAGCCGAAGTCTGATGACTCCTAAGATCTGTCCCTGCCTACGGATCTGCAGGCTCGGATGGAATGCTACCGAGATTTATAAAAATGGCTGCTCCACGACTAGCTGCTCCAGTCAACCAGACTGTTCAACCTGTCCCTAACCACTGAGATGGTTCCAAAGCTCTGGAAAACAGCCAGGGTGGTTCCAGTTCACAAAAAAGGAGACACCAAGAACATAGAGAACTATTCCCCCATCGCCATAAAGTCAGTCCTAGACAAGCTGCTGGAGAAGGTTGTAGCCACCCAGGTTACAGAACATCTGCAGATAAATAACATTCTGTCACATGCCCAACATGGGTTCCGGAAGGGGCACAGCACATCAACTGCCCTAATTCAGTTCTTGAATGATGTAAGGGTGGCCATGGACAAGGGCATGCTAACAGGAGCAGTCTTCATAGACCTCATGAAAGTGTTCGACCTTGTGGATTACCCCTTGCTGCTGGAAAAACTTACCTCCTTGGGTTTCTTGCCTACAACTACTTCTTGGATGGCTAGCTACCTATCTGGATGACAGCAATTTGTCTAAATTGATAAAACCAAATCTGATCTGGCCCCCACCAATGTGGAGGTCCCCCAGAGATCAATATTAGGTCCCTTATTGTTTTCCCTATTTATCAACAATTTGCCCGCCCTAGCTGACTCATGCTCAACATTACTGTAAGCGGATGTGACAAGGACCTATCAGTCATTAACTTGCACCTGACAGGAGCGTTTGACGGTACACAGTCCTGGCTTAGGGAAAACAGACTACTGCTGAACTCAAAGAAGACGGTTACCATGATCTTTGGCTCTGCACCTAGGCTCAAAACCTGTCCTGCCTCACTTTGTATCCGTGGTCCACATGGAACACCTCCTGATGTTGTTCAGTCCTTTAAGTACAATCATTTTATTGCAAGAACAAGAGCCCAGGTGAGACACAACCCTTGGTGCTTCACGTCTCTGCATAGCAGCTTAGTCAGGAAGTGTCCAGAGATGTGAAGTACTGAGGTATGTCTCCTACTATTCTGTCTCTTGCAATACAAATTGTATGGATTAATATATTTACTTGAGTTTTCTGTGTTTTACTAACACAGAGAGTGCGGCCTGTCAGTTCCGTGTTTGTGGTCATTCCCTTTTGGCCTTGCACCTCCCATATTTCTTTGGCGCAATGTGGACGTACTTTCAGCCTATACAGTCTGTAGGGCTAGGCTGTCTGACATTTAGAAACTCATGGGTCTCGATAATGAGTTTTTCTTTCGTGATATTGCAAGGGGGAGGGTGTGATGTAGTTAAAAAGGATGTAGTTGACTGAAAGCTGAGTCCGTCTCATTAGCCATTTTTTCGTGCTCTGGTGCTGGGGGACATGACACGGTCCCCTATAATGCCTTTGCATCAACTACATCACCTTTATTCTGACACCACGGCATATTAGAGATCCCTAATTATATGTAAGACCTGCAGGGTGATGAGACTCCCTATTATGGGTCCCTATTGTATGTCTCTAACATCTTCCCACCCCTGTCGGTCCTCTGAGCTGTGGGGAGTGCACCTGGTTTACCAGCTGGCAGTGGCAAGCACAACTGCATAAAGTTTTTTTATTTGTGGTTGTTGCTTGTAGGACAGCTTTGAACCCCGATGTCCCACAAGGCATCCCATCAGATACACCCAACCCCAAACTGGGCCCCTCAGGTCAGGTGGCACCCACACAGGCATTCCCAGGTGCGCTGAAGTGGGAAAGGGCTGTAGTTGTTTGACTATGCAGGTAGACCCCGACCCTGACCTTCTAGAGGGTCGGGATGAGGGTATCAGGATCTTGGGGGAAGAAAAAGACTCTTGAACCTAGATGTTACTTGATGATGAAGAGGATGAAACTGCTAAGGAGGCAGAGGAAGGGGAGTGGACAGAGCTGAAGAGATTTTTTTTGTCCCTCTCCTGTTTCATACCAAGTCCTTGTCTTACTTGATAGCTGAGGCGTGTAGAAGAAGTTCAGCTCAAGAAGGTGCTATACCTGGAGGTAGTGGATGTCATTTCCTCCTGTCTGCAGTATTTCTGTTAAAGGATCCTTGGCCTTAACAGATTTGCACATCCAGCAAGTGGATAGACAAAGAACCTCAGTGCTCAAGTACTGAGGTAATGGTTACCTCCAAAGGGAATTGTCCGAGAAGCCAAGTTTCGAAGAAATACAAAATCACACATACCCCCATAATGCAAAGCATCATGGGCTGTGTATATGCAAATCACCACAGCATATTATGCTGGTTCAACTTTAAGCAGAAATGCATGGTGCCGAAAGGCCTCTCACACAGTCTGCAAACGGTGCCAACAGAAGACACTCGTGTTTCATCCTAGCAGGACTCATCAGTGTGCCTCGTCTATGTGGCACCCCAGTGGAATGAACCAGCTACCCTAAGATGGTCTATCTGGGTTATGTTGTGGTGAGCCCAGTAAAACCAAAAAACAAGCTAAAAGACAAAGAACCTCAGTGTGCAGGTGATTGAGGCAATGTGCCCCATTGCCTCAGTACTGCGCACTAAGGTTCTTTGTCTTTAGCTTTATTTGTTTTTATTGGGCTCACCACAACATAACAGAAGACCATCTTAGAGGTAGCTGGTTAATCCACTGGAGTGTTGCAGACGAGGCACACTGATGTGCTAGATGGGACGAAGCGATGCACGTATCTTCTGTTGGCACCCTTCTGCAGACTGTGTGAGACTGCTGGCACCATGCATTCTGCTTAAGCTGAACTAGCATAATATTCTGTGGTGATTTGCATATACAGCCCACGATGCTTTGCATTATGGGGGTATGTGTAATTGTGTACCTCAGCAAGTGGATGCTGTGTGCAGGAGAGTCTTCGCCTCTTTAACAGCGCAAATCTGCGCTCCACCTATGCCTCTTTCATTGTTATCTGAGCTTTAAACTTGGGGGTATGTCTTAAAAAGGCTCTAGAGGAGGGAAGGAAGGGGGAGAGTCGAAGGACAATGGGTACATATAAAGGGAACAATAGTGGAGGCAAAAAACTTTTGTATCCAGCAAATTGACAAAGGCAAAAGGAAAAGAAAACCACTATGGTTCTCACAGAAGGTGGCAGAAAAAGTAAGAGCAAAAAAGTCAGCCTTCAGGAAATATAAGGAGATGCAAAGGGAGGAGGACAAGGCAGTACATCTAGAAAAACAGAGGGAGGCAGGGAAGGCAGTCAGGGGTGCCAAGGCAAGGACAGGAAAATATAGTACATGAAGTTAAAGGGGACAAGACCTTCTATAGATACATTAGCGGGAAGAGAAGGACCAGGGAGGGATTGAAAGGCTGAAGGGGGAGGAAGAAGTGGGAGTAGAAGGAGACAAGGAAAAAGCATCAATCATACTAACATACTAACATACTAAAATGCCAGCAGAATAGGCCTAACGGTCTTTCGTGTCTGCTCGTTTGGTCAGCCCCCACCCTGGGTGCTGACCTTGCTGTCCCCCTCGCCTTCTCTGGCTTCTCCCTTCCCAGTTCCGGATATTCTTGCTGCATTGGATTTTGCTTCCTGAACCCTTCCCCTGTACCTGTCCCACCCATCTTGAGCCCCTCCACTGTCTCTGCCTCCACCAGCCCCATAGGTAGTGCATTCCATGGCTCCACCACCCTCTCAGTGAAGTAGCACCTCCTCCTTTCTCCCCTGAATCTTCCCCCCTCCAGCTTCCACCCATGCCCTCTAGTGGCCCTCTCCTCCTTCCTTCGAAGCACCCTGACTGTTCCTCCCCTATTTACCCTCTTCATGTACCTGAAGACCTCTATCATGTCCCCCCGGTCCCTTCTCTCTTCCAATGTGTACATATTTAGCTCTTCGAGCCTCTCCTCATAGGTCCTGTCCCCCAAGCCCCAAATCATTTTGGTTGCTCTCCTCTGGACCCTCTCCAGGAGGTTAATGTCCTCTTTAAGTGTGGCCTCCAAAACTGCATGCAGTACTCCAGGTGCGCCTCACCAAGCAGTTATACAGAGGAGTATCACTTCCTCCTTCTGGAGGTGATCCCTAGTGATGCATCCCAGCATCCTGTTGGCCTTGGCTGCTGCCCTTCTACAAGTCTCAGAGTTGTTCATCTTGACATCCACCACCACCCCCAGGTCCCTCTCGGCCATTGAGACTTGTAGTATTCCCCAGGGTGTACACTTGGCCTGGGTTTCTGGCCCCCAGGTGGAGTACCTTGCAT
The DNA here is from genome assembly GCA_016271365.2 of Neoceratodus forsteri. NCBI lineage: Eukaryota > Metazoa > Chordata > Ceratodontiformes > Ceratodontidae > Neoceratodus > Neoceratodus forsteri. Next base: position 165,214,917 of record CM057458.1, on the reverse strand, counting down.
TTCCCTGCATTGAACCTCAGCTTCCACTTTCTAGACCATCTTTCCAGAGCCTCCAGGTCCCCCTGCAGGGCCACCCTCCCCTCCCTCCTCCCCATCCACCACCGCCCCCAGTTTCGAGTCATCTGCAAAGAGACTCATCTCACTCCTGATTCCTGTCCTTATGTCAGATACGTAGGCGTTGAACAGAAGGGGCCCAAGGACTGATCCCTGTGGGACCCCACTAATGACCCTCCTTGGGGATGAGACTATCCCACCAACTACGACCCTCTGGGTCCGGTCCTGGAGCCAATTGCCTATCCATCTGATCATCTTGTTTCCCACCCCCATTTCTCCTAGCTTATCCAACAGGCCCATGTGAGGAACAGAGTCAAATGCCTTGCTGAAGTCTAGAAAGAGGACATCCAATCCTGAACAGATATTTCTGTTAGGTTTTCACGAAAGAAGAGGAAGGGGAGGGACTGCAGCTAGGAATTAGGGAGTGAGGGGAGGTGGAGAGTAGCCAATTCAAAGAGGAGAGATTCCTTGAAGAACTTAAAAAAAAAAAAAACTGAAGGTGGACAAGGCAATGGGACCAGATGGGATTCATCCTAGAATATTAAAGGAATTGGGGGAGATACTGGTGGCACCACTTGTGGCCCTTTTCAACAAGTCACTTGAAACAGGGGAGGTTCTGGAGGACTAGAGAAGGGCTGATGTGGTACCGCTTCACAAAAGTGGGACTAGAGAGGAGGTTGGGAAACTACAGATCTGTCATTTTGACCTCAGTGGTGCATAAAATTATGGAATCTCAGCTAGAAGAAAGGATGGTAGAACATCTTGAATTAAGTGGAGCATAAGATCTGAGGCAACATGGATTCACGGCAGGAAAGTCATGTCAAAGTAATCTGACTGATTTCTTATTTTATTTTTTTAATTTACACTTTTCTGCTCCTCCTTTGGAGCAGGCAGGCAGCTCCGGACCCTCCCTTGGAGGGGACTCATCTCTCTGGCCAGGCTTTCCCCACACGCATCCCACCCAGCCATCCCCCATGGGTTAAGCCCCCCGTGACAGGGTCGGTGGCAAGGGGTTCCAGCCTCCCCCACCTCTGGAAGCCAACATCCAGATTGTCGGGGGTCGGCACAGGCACAGCCTGCCATCATGGAGCCTGCCAGCTCTGACTTTTTCCTTTGTTTACACCCCAGGGCCCACGAGCATGTAGTGGGCAGGGTGACTGTCTCCACCCCCGTGGAGGCAGTCTAATGCCCTGGATGTGAGCCCTTCCCATTCTGGACAGTGCGCCTGTGCTGACACCCAGCCACCGCTGGGTGTCAGTCTGCAGCGTGCTGCACTGTCCTTCCTCCCCTGAGGAAGGAGAGCTGTCGGCGGACACTCGAACCTTCCTTGCCCTGGCCAAATCCAGAGCGACCTGAGTCTGTTCCTGAACCCAGGTCGCTGGCATGGCACGAGGTCTGGAGTCCTGTGCCTCAATCCTCAGCGCCACTGGGATGGCTTCTGATTGATTTCTTTGACTGGGTCACTTGGGAGGTGGATCGGGGGAGCAGTGGATTTGTCTTACCTTGACTTCAACAAGGCGTTCAACACTGTTCCACATAGGAGGCTTGTAAGCAAGCTGGGCAGCCTGGGACTGGGACACAAGGTGGTGAACTGGGTTGAAAACTGGTTGAAGGGTAGGACACAGAGGGTGGTGGTAAATGAGGCTAAATCCGAAGTAGGGAGGATGACCAGCGGGCTGCCACAGGGTTCAGTTCTTGGACCAGTGCTGTTTAATATCTACATCAGCAACACTACAGAGGCGCTGTAGGGGAAGGTGTGCCTCTTTGCAGACGACACAAAGATCTGCAATAGGGCGGACAGTTCAGGAGGGGTAGACAGAATGAGGAAGGACTTGGCGAAAATGGAAGAGTGGTCCAGAGTGTGACAACAGGGATTTGATGCGAAGTGCAAAGTTATGCACTTGGGGCACAGGAACCCTCAACCCATGGGAGGAATACATGATGAAGGTGGGGAGATACTAGTGGCCACAAAACAGGAAAGTGATCTGGGGGTCATCATATCTGATGACCTAAAGGTGGCCAGACAGTGTGCCAAAGCTGTGGGGAGAGCCAGCGGGATGTTGAGGTGCATAGGGAGAGGTATCACCAGCAGAAAAAAGGAAGTCGTAATGCCACTTTACAGGTCATTGGTGAGACCTCATCTGGAGTACCACATCCAGTTCTGGAGGCCTCATCTCAGGAAGGACATAGGATGGAGACAGTCCAGAGAAGGGCAACAAAAATGGTGCAGGGCCTGCACCACATGCCATACAAGGAGAGACTGAAGGAACTCAATATATACACCTTGGAGGAGAGGAGGGAGAGGGCAGACAGGATAGAGATCTTCAGGTACCTCAAGGGGATTAATAAGGTACAGGAAGGCAGCATCTTTCAGAAGAGAAGCTGCCCTAGAGCAACAAGAGGGCATGACATGAGACTAGAAGGGGGTAGACTAAGGGGCAATGGTCGGAAGTACTTCTTTACAGAAAGGGTGGGGAATGCTTGGAATGGCCTGCCCCAGGAGGTGGTAGGGGCAAACATAGTGGAGGGATTTAAACAGGCATGGGATAGGCATAAGGGAACCTGGGGGGAGTGGCAGCAGCAGTGGACCAGTAGGGTCAGCGGCAGCTGAGTAGAGGTAGGGTATACAGGCAGACTGGATGGGCCTGGTGGTCCTTGTCTGCTGTCAATTTCTCTGTTTCTGTGCTCTGTGTTTCTATGTTAAACTTCTGGGTTACAGCTCTGGGCAGCTTTGTCTCCCTGGATTCGGAGGGGGTGAGCATTTTGCAGTTGGTATCCTTGGTCTCCACTTTTAGGGGTGCCATGGTGTAAAACTTACATATGTCTGCCCACTCCACCTATCGCCTTATGTAGGTTATGCGAGGCGTGTGGCTCAACTGTTGTATGGCTGAGCAGGCTTTGAGGTCCAGTTGTTCATTCTTCCTTGAAAGGAAGTTTGTTATTCGGCTCTTGCCTGGATTTTATTTTGAAGAATATCTAGGATAAATGAATCCTGTTCAACACAGAAGCATAGACTTTGACGGCAGATAAGGACTGCTTGGCCCACCTAGTCTGCCCATTTCCCTACCTACTGGATAAGCTGTAGCTCCTAGTTAACCAACAGCCTATTTCTTCCTACCCCCCACTATAATTGCCTTATGTCTGTCCCAAAAATGTTCAGGTTACTAGACTATAGTAACAGAGGTACCCCTGCCCAAAGATGCAGTGGAGGCCCTGGATGAAAAAGCGAGCACCTAGGCACTCTGAAGGTACTCGGGTCCATGTATGCCTTCTTTCCTTGGTGAAAGACTGCATAATTTGTTTTTTCTCAAAATGATTCCAGTAATCTCAGTTGCTTGAGTTTTGGAAATGATGTCTTAGGTTATACAATAGAAGTTACATTAAAAAAAAAAAAAAATTATAGATATACATATATACCACCCCCAGTTCCGAAGGAAACCGTGGGGAGGCAAGAGTGTCAGACACTCAGGACTGCCTCACTCAAGTGGGGCGATTTTTGCCGGAGTCTCCCAGTGAGCAAGGCTGGGGCGTCTACTCGGATCTACTCATAGGTCCCAAGAAGTCGGGAGGGGGGCTTCATCCCCTTCTGGATTTAATACACCTACACAAGTTTGTGAGTCAGTTGGTGAGACCCCATCTGGAGTACTGCATGCAGTTCTGGAGACCCCATCTCCGCAAGGACATAGAGAGAAGGGAGGCAGTCCAGAGGAGGGCAACTAAAATGGTGCAGGGTCTGCACCAGAAGCCATACGAAGAGAGACTAAAGGAGCTTAATATGTATACCCTCGAGAAAAGGAGGGGGGGAGGAACATGATAGAAACTTTCAAGTACCTCAAGGGAATCAACAAAGTCCAAGAGGGTAGAATCTTTCAGAAAAAGAGATGTTCAAGAACAAGTGGGCACAATTTGAAGATAGAGGGAGGACAGCTCAGGGGCAACGTGAGGAAGTATTTTTTTACAGAGAGGGTGGTGGACACATGGAATGGCCTTCCTGAGGAGGTTGTGGGGTCAAAAACAGTGGAGGAATTCAAGAATGCATGGGACAGACATAAGGCAGTTCTTGTGGGGGTTAGGAGAAAGTAGGCTGTTGGTTAACTAGGATCTGCAGCTTATCCAGTAGGTAAGTAAATGGGCAGACTGGGTGGGCCAGACGGTCCTTATCTGCCGTCAAAGTCTATGTTTCTATGCCACGACCTTTGAGATCAAATCCCTGCATGCAATCCCCCGAGCTGTCTAGCCGAGGAATTCCTGGCTTCCATGAATCTGAAGGATGCGAATCTCCACATCCCCATCCAATAGTCTTATCAAAGGTCCTCAAGTTCTCAGTCCTGGGACAACTTTTTCCTGTATAGAGCGCTCCCTTTTGGGCTGACTTCAGCCCACAGGATCTTCTAAAAGGTGTTCATAGCCCTTGTAGGTCTGTCAGAAGGGACGATTGCTCGTTCGAGCACCAGCTGGGCTATCAGTTAGGAGGTCAGTGACCAGGACTCTTTGGCCTGTCATTAGCTTCACATATCGCCTGCTACAGATTCTGAGCAATGGCCACAGAACTAGTCCATGGGCTCACCTTTTGTTTTATGTAGCTCCTGCACATAATGTTACTCTCAGCCTGGGCTCCCACCTTGGATGTTTCTCAGGTCACGATCAAACTCTCACCACCTGGAGCAGTCTGCATTGGTGGATGAGACAGGACAATATGAGCAAGGGTTTTTCCTGGGAAGTCCACCACCGTGGATTGTGCCAGCCTGCTGGTTGGTGGGGGGGGCACTCTGGAACCACTTTCCCATTCAAGGGACTTGGTCAATGCAGGATCAGCACCTACTCATAAACATTCTTAAGGTGAGGGTGGTCCCCCTTACTATCTGTCTGTCTCAAATTCTGGTGCAATCAGAAGCCATGAAAAGGTTCATCCAGGGGAGTAGACATTGAAACTGGAGTTGTTTGATCTTCCGTGTCAAAGGTTCAGTCATCTTCAGATCGTTTTGTTCACCTCCAGCCACAGTGCTCAAGCTCAGCAGTTCTTCAGCCACTACTGTTGTTCACAGGCAGAAGCAGTAGATGCCCTGTCACAGGAGTGCAGCTTCTTCAGCTTGATGCCTGGCTCCTGAAAGGAGGAGTCAGCTAAACTAGATTTCTCCAAGAAGGTGGTGGACAACCTGATGGCTGTCAGGTAGGATTCCCGCTGGCAGCTTCTGCCCACGTAGGAACCTCTTTTTGACTTGTCCCAGGGAGAATAAAATTTGGCCTTTCAAGCACCGGTCCCACAGATTTCATTCCTCCCACCCCGAGAGGTCAAGTGTCTGCCTGTGGAGCCTTCTTGGGTATCCCCCTTGGGTCCAACCTAAAGTTTTTTTTCATTTTCTGCAGGTTATCAGCGAGAGTGTAACTATGTTACGATTTCCGGTTCCCCAGGGGACCTGAATCTGGTTCTGAATGCTTTTTGTAAGGAGCCTTTCGAATTGCTTTTGTAGGTACCATTGGATGTGCTGTCATACAACATGTTTTTCTTGGTTGATATGCATTCCGCTAGGAGATTTGGCAAGTTCATGACCTTCTCCCTCAAACAACCATACCATGTCATACATACAGTCAAAGTGTGCTCAGATCAGTTCCGTTCTTCATTCTGTAGGTTTCACGACCTTCCATGGGAACCAGGAAAACCGTTCTCCATCTGTCTGTCTACAGCCTTCTCTCCCACCAGAGACACTGTGGCACAAGTTGAATTGTGATGTCAGGATATTCCTTGGCTGGACTGTCGAGTTCCGCTTTTCTGAGCAACCAAACAAACAAACTCCAAAGGCCTCCCTAGCTAGGTGGATGAGGGCTAGCATTGCCAAGGCTTATGTCACAGTGAAAGAACAGGCCTCCGGCCCCCATTGGGGTTCATTCCTAGGTATACGGCCTCTCCTGGGCAAAGAGTCATGAGGCATTTGTTTTAAAGTTGTGTAAGGCAGCCACGTGGTCATCTGTCCACGCTTTCACCAAGTGCTACAGTTTGGATGTTCAAACTTCCGTGGATGCAGCTTTTAGTCGCAGAGTTTCACAGGCAGCAGTTAGCAGGTAAATTCCTTTTCCTATATATGGTTGACGTATGGGACAATATTCTCTCCTGCCGATTTTTCTTCTTCGGTACTTCTTAAAACCCAAGAGTATTGAATACTCATCAACAATGTGGAGCACTACAGAAAGAAGAAATGTCTTCATACTTACTGTAATTTCCTTTTCTTTTAGCTCCAACATTGTCAGTGTAGCCCACCCATTGCTCCTATGGGAAAATATTGTCCAATATGTTAGCATGGGAATGTCCTTCTACTGTTATAATCTCTGTTTTGCAGCCTATCTGGACATCCTTCTTTAGTTTACCTGCTGCATCTGTTTGTTTGGATTTGTAAACAAAAACAAAAACACACACACATAGTAATAAGGAGAGCAGTTCCACATCAGAATGTTGACTGATGCTACACAGATTCCACAGGTTAAAGTTTGATGCTAGTCAAAGGTGCCTTTCTTTGTTGCAGGTGAGTGCCTACATGGCATGCATTCATTCCTTGGTTATTCTGGTTTTTCTTTCCATTTCTTTTTTTTTTTTTATTTAGTTGTTTAACCAGGTATAGCACACTAAGCTGAAAGCTTTTTTACAGGAGCAACCTGGGAGCACAAGGAGGTTAAGTGACTTGCTCAGGGTCACACAGTATGCAAGTGGAAGCTGTGGGATTCAAACCCAGGTCTGATCTGCTGGATGTCACCAAATTTGCAGCTCAGAGGCTTAGACCACTGCACTATATTTCCTCAGATATTCCTCATTTGCCACCTCCTTTTGGACCGTGCAACGCCTGAACTGTAGAAGACAGATTTTGAGTGCTCACCTTCCTCAGCGGTCAAGGTAGGCCACTGTTTACTATATTTTATCCTGTTAAAGGCATATCTGTATAGACAGTTAATTATGTGCTTTGGTGTCAGGTCGAACAATATGGCATTATTTCGTGTTTGGAGGCACTGCGAGGACAATGGTAACTGGAGAGATGCTGATGTACGGAATCCTCATATGCCCAGCATTCTAAAGCTTGTGGCTGTGCCATTTTCCATAGTAGGGGTGCACAATACCCAAGTGTAATGAATCCCAATTGACAATGTTGGAGCCAACAGAAAAGGAAATTACGGTAAGTATGAAGACATTTCTTGTTCTTGCCTCTTTCCCCCACATCCTGCCACCTCTTCTAGCACCACAGTACAGCGTTTGTTAGTTTTGAGAGAACACAGCTGTCCCCCTGTGTAAGAGGACAACCTCCTTTGGGCCAACCACGGGGGGTCTCTTTGGCTGGAACATGGTACTGCATTCCCTCAGTTGGGCAAACGCTGCCACTTGCAGCATTACCCACTTACATCTACCCTAAGGCTGATGTCTGGCCTTTGCTTCCAAAGCTGCGGTGTCTGACACTCAAGAATTAACATTTTTGATCATGAAATCCTCAGGAATGAGCTACAGAGAGTAATGTGAGCATATTTGTCGATGGTTCAGCAGGTTACACACTCTTCTCTGAGGCCAGAAGATCAGAAGGTTGTGGGTTCTAGCGCCACACCAGAAATTTGAGATAACTCCTAAAACTGACACTGTTAGTGCAACATGAAGGGGTACTGTACTCTTGAGGTGACACCTTTCAGATGAGACATTAAACTGAGATCCCGTCGGCCTGTTCTGGTGGTTGTTCCGGTGACGATGAAGATCCTATGGCGCGTCTTGAAAAGAGTAGGGAAGTTTTTATTGTAATGAAAAACATAAGAAACAACACTCCAAAAAAGAATAACAATATTCAAAACCTAATACAAAAGGAACTCAATGTACATTTCTTAGATTATCTACTAACAAGCTATTTGTATTTAATAAACACTTGAAAATCTTTCCACCATTTATTATTTTTTTCTGTGGTAAATAACTTCAGATAGATTTTCGTTAGTTCTTGGATCACCAATTGACATTATTCCTCATAAGACATTTTGATTTGATAAATTACCCATTGACATATCACTTGCCAGAGGTAAAATCTAAGACAGCATTAAAAAAAAAACAGTTAAGGTAGTGAGCAAGTGCAGAGGGATATATACCTAGCATAAAGATGTCATAAGTAAGATGACTCAACCATTTCAAATTCCACTTGTTCCCTAAAAAAAAAAATGGTTTAGTGTATGAACAATATAAAAAGAAATGTTCCATGGTTTCTTCCAAATTAATACAATCTGGGTACGGACAATTTCTTTCAGTTTTAGCTTTGTATTTCGCATTTCCCCTAACATTCAGTCTGCCTATACATTATTAACCGCTGAGTTTCCCACATATGAGGGGGGATTCTAGTATTATTAAGCTGAGCCAGAATAAAAGGATTCTGTACTGTGGGGCAATTTTTAAAACTGGGTTCTGCCGGGTAGATTTTGCTCATTATAAATTTGTACAAAGTACACGCAGTGTTCTTCCACATTAGTGCCTTAGTAATCTGCCACTTATAAAGTTTCTGTACTGCAGGTTTAAAATATAATAGAATATGATCATGAACATTCAATTTCGGAGACATGTTATGCCAGACTGCAAAATATCTTGCTAAAACTACCCTAACTCATTCTCGTCCCCTTCCAGCTATATCTATGAGACCACTTTTAATCGTTTGTGAGAAAAATGAGGCATGAAAAAACACTACAGGATCAACCATTCCAAGACCCCCTCTGTTTTTCTCTAAATAAGTTTAACACCGTTTTACCGGGTTCAGCCTATTCCCCCATAGCATCTGAAAAATGCACTATATAATCTTGTTTCAAGATGTATGGGCAATGGATAGATCATGGCTATATATTGTAAACAGGGAATGATAAATTATTTCAATATAAGAATTTGTTTTTGCTTAGAAAGCTTCCGCTGCTTCCATCTTGTTAGCTTCTCTTCTACTTTTTTAAGTACTATTTCCCAATTTTCAGCTGCTAGATTTTGAGGTCCAAAAAGTACACCCAAAATTGTGAGAGATGCGGTTGATATGGAAATACCACTATGGTATCTATCCAACTGACTTCCTGTCTCAATAATTAAACCTTTAGTTTTTGTGATATTCAATTTAGCATTCGAGAGAGCTGAAAAACTTTCAAATTCTATTAAGAACTCATTTAATGGTTAAGGATCTGAACTGAAGATACAAACATCATCTGCATATGCCTGTAAAAGCAAATGTTGCTGTGGACCTGAACCAATTATTCCTTTCCATCTAGGAATATCTGTCAAGCAGCAGAGGGGTTCTAACGAGAAAATGTACAATAGAGGACTCGGGGGGGGGGGGGGCACCCTTGTCATACTCCTGTCTGCATGGCAAAACCTCATGCTGTCTCTCCTTTTATCAATTGATAGACTTGTGTGGATTTATACAAAGGTCGGATAAGGTTTAGTAGTTGGACGGGAACCCCATAACTGACTAGTACTTGAACTAAATAAGGGAGATATACCCTGTCAAAAAGCTTTTTCTAAATCGGCTGCTATAATGCAACTTGTGAACCTCCAAGTGTTAAGTGCTGTATCACATCCCTTATGACCATAAGTGCTGTTTGTATTCGTCTATCTGGAAGACCACAAAATTGATAGGGGGAAATTACCTGTGTTGCATATAGTTTAAGATGGTTATTTAAGCAATAAGGCATGACCAGGGGTTAGATTAACAGTCTGTTAATCACCCACTAGGGGTGTAATGTGGCACAAGGCGCAGTCGAGTGCCATATTGCCCCTAGGGGGTGATTAACCAACTGTTAATCTAACTCCTGGGAGTGCCTTATTGCTATTATAAAAAAACACGCCAAAAGAAAAGAGTTCAAAGTATACTTTTTCAATGTTTTCCTCATTTAGAGGAAGATTTTTAATAAAATAGTTCTTCCACCAACAGTTTAAGAATGCTGGTTCAAAATCAGAATGCATCATTCCACGCATTCAGCAGGGCTAGAGGATGGAATGCTGACAGAAAGAATTCATGTGCCATGGTTTTCAGGCTGTACATGACAGTATAACATGGATTAATGTAAGGCTGTTGGAATCCTAACAGCCAATCAGATTGCAGCATTTCTGAGACCCTTTTTATAATAAGCAATATTGAAAACATTTTATAATCAGTATTTAAAAGCGTAATAGGTCTCCAATTCTTTATTTCATGTCTATCACCAGATTTAAATAAACGAATCATTAATCCATCTGTAAAAGAGGAAGACGTGGAATCTGAGTCCAAAAAATATTGAAATATTATCTGTAAACAAACTACTAATTTCTTTGCAAAAGTTTTATAAAATCTATTTGGAAGTCCATCTAACCCTGGTGAAGTTTCATTTTTAAGTTGTTGAATTGCTGAATCTATCTCAGTTTCCATGATTGAAACTTGTAATTTCATAGCCTCATCTGGAAAGGATGGAAGTCTCAAGGAGTCCAGATAAATCTCAACATCCGACTGTAAAATAGGTGATTTAGGTGTCAGTGAACAGAAATGATGTTTAATTAAATTTTCAGCGTCAGCAACTGTGTCTACCCTATTTCCTTCCATATCTATCAAGAAATCAATATTCATAGAATCTTTAAAAGTTTTACAAATCTCAGAAGGGTCTCCAATTGGAGTTTTCCGAGTACCCATGGATAACATTGCCTGAACTGTTTGTGCTCTATCGTATTGATATTGTTTCATTTCTGTTTTTATATTATTAATTTGTTCTGTATAGTCAAACCGTGAGGTATATGTTAAATAAAAAAGCTTTTGTAATTGATTTCTGGGTGTTAAATACTTGAGAAATTTGACATTTCTTGTTTTCTTCCCATATTTTTTAACCCAATTACTGAGATCAGTTTTGGTGTCCATCCACCACTCTCCTAAATCTGTATATCAAAAGGCCACTGAGAGTCGTGCTCTAAAAATAGCTAGAATTGTTACTTTAACTAGGGAATCATTGAGCATGGAGGTGTTGAGTTTCCATCTGTTTTGTATCCTTAGTTTTGGTATTATAGTTTTAAGCGAAAAAATCAAAAATAAATTGTCTGAAAATTCTATTGGTTTTACAGAAAAGGTACCAGTAGGTATATTTGATGAAATAAATAAGTGGTCTATGGTGGTCCTATGTTTACCACGCATATAGGTAAATCCCGGGCCTTGTAACTGATATTTAGAACAATTAGTTAAGCCTGCTAGTCTTATAATTTTAACCAAGGTGTTGGAATCGCAATAGATGTTTTTTATCTGTTTGTTTTTTTTTTTTTATTGATAAGCTACAATTAAAGTCACCTCCCCAAAAAAATCATATAAGATAAGACTAAATATGGCTGAACGGCCTTCATATATGCCACTCTTTTAGCCTTAGTTTGTGGATCATAAATGTTTATAAACCTACATTCCATGTTGTTCCATTTCCTGTCCAAGATCAATATTCTACCTGGAAAAAGATCAGTTAATTTATACAAAGTAAAATTATAAGCATTAAAAAGAATTCCCACCCCATCCATGCTATCACTGCCAAATGACCAGAATGAAGGTCCCCAGGGCCAGTCCCCATTAAATGTTGATATTTGTTCAAATGAATACATCCAAGTTTCCTGCAAGAAACACACATGTATGTGTTCATCATGAATATACTGTAATACAGCTTGGCCTGGATATTCAAACTGCGCCATTCTGAGACGCAAGCCCTTGCGCTGCTCAAAATAGTTGTGCAGGGGTGTGCGCGGGGTGATATTCAAAGGAGCGCGCCACGCGCAACTCCTGAATATCACCCTCAGCCACAGCACCTGCGCATGGCGCAGTGAACCTGCGCCACGCAGTTGCCAGAGATGAGCATTAAACTTGCGGTGCGCAAGTACCATTGCGCCATCGCCAAATTTCCGATATTCAAAAGGTGACATGCAAATGGGGCCATAATTTATGCAAAAGGCGCGGGGGCCATTTGCATGCCATTTCATGTAGGTGCGCGATCGAGGACTTGCGCCTGGCCACCTGCCAGGCGGCGGCCGTCGCTGCAAGCCCATTGGCTGTAGCTCTGCACCATGGGCGGCAGCCCTACCGACAGTCAGTCGGCGGGCGCGGGCGGCAGGCGGGTGGATGCTGTCGCCCACCGGCCGCGGGGAGCGGTGAGGGGCTTCGTGGTGGGGGACACTAGACACCAGGGAGATGTTTGGGGGTTTGTGATGATTCTGCCCGCGATCGGGCTTTTACGGTCCACTGGACCACCAGGGAGATATTTGGGTAGGGGTTACATCTGCCCGCCGATCGGGCACTGGGGTTCAACACGCATGCCCGCGATCGGGCTTCCGGATATGGGGGGTGTTACATGTACCTGTACTGCCCGCGATCGGGCTGTGGGAGATGTGTGGGCGGGGAGTCAGAAGTTACACTATGCCCGCATCGGGCTGGTGGGGGCACAGGGAAAGAGTTGGGGCCAGCCAGGGTGGCAGCTGCTGTGTTGCCGCCCTAATGCAGCAGCTCACCTGTGGGTGGCCCTCAACTTAAGCCTTTTTTGGGCTCAGGGTTGTGAGGCGCAGGTTGGGGTTGCGCGATGCACAACTCTGCACAACCCGACTGAACATCGGGTTGCGCAGGTTATGCATGGATCCTCCTCCTGTTGAGCATGGATTCATTTGCATTGCTCTTTGCACAACCTGATGCCAGTGGCGAACTGCCTCCTGCTGAATATCGCAGAATGGCGCATTTTGATTTGGCGCATGCGCAACCCTGTTGGCGCATGGTGCAACCTTTTGAATATCCAGGCCCTTGTCTCTAGTAGTATTTAACAGACTGTGTGTATTTAATGAACCCCAATTATAATCAGCTAGATACATTTTTCATAAATAAACACATTATTGCTTCCTTTTTTCTTCCTTTATAGTCTTCTACAGGTAACACAGATGGATCCTGTGAAGATTTTTTGGGAGTCAGAATCTCTCAGTTCCATTTCTAAATCTCCCAAATCGTGAATAGGGCAGCATAAGAGTTATTAGATTCAAAGGAAACTGATGGTTGGGGGAGGGGATTTGCTTTACATTTCTAGAAGATCTCCCTACGAGCCTGTGGAGATGCAGTGGTGGAGGGATAGTGGATTTTATCTGTATTAACTGGGCCGCTATAACGCACCGGATTAAGAGAAAGATGGGCAGTAGAATCCCAATTAATAGTTTCTTCCTGTGGAGTAAGTGCAGTTAAGGCCAAAGTTTCCACATTTAAGGGGGATGGGGAGGGAGTCAGAATCAAATGGAGCAGGAATCTGAGGAAGATTCACATCAGGCTCAGGGAGGAGGGTAGCTGCCTCTTGTGCTTGTTGTATTAACAAACCGCTAATACATGAGGCCTTATTCTGGCTGCCCTGGGGCATTCGCAAACACATGTCCAAAATCTTCACACAAGTCACATCTTGTATGATTGGCACATTGCATGGTAACATGTTCTATTTCTCCACAGTTGTCGCAACGTGGCCTGTCACATTCACTGGAGAGGTGAGTCCTGAGCCACATCTATAACAGGCCCTAGGCTGCCCACCGTAAAACAGAACCCCCATCTCTGCCCAACAGAAAAGAATTAGGAATGTATTCTATTCCTGTATCTGACTGTCTCAACTTTCCTTTATATTTCCATCTTCCCGTCCAGAACATTTTAGTGTCCAAAATTGGTTCAGGTGCACTCAAAACTTCACATTTCTGTGTTAACCAGTAGGTAATATCCTCTACATGGACCCCCTCATTTCTAAACATCACAGTAACATATTTTATTAAAGGCTTAGTAAGAGAAATAACCAGAAAGGGGTCCATGTAGGAAAATTTCACCTGCCCATATCTTTCCCAAAAGATCTAAGGCATAAGCTGTTCGAAAACTAACATCAAGTTATCCTCCCAGAGATGTTTATGAAGGCAAAACCTCCTTGGGGAAATATGCAATGAACTTTAACAAACATCTCCCAACATAATGTCTGTCTGGTCTTTCCTCTAAACCTCCTTTATACCTAATGCGAACAGCATTTCTTCTAGGATCTGCCTCTTTTTGGCTTTGGATAAGAGTTCAGACATAAGAGACTTCTGGCTAGGTGCTTCAGCGTGTTCTGAATCACGGGAAGTAATATCAGTTGGTAGCCTGGTATTATGGAGAGGCTTAGAAGTGTCATTAGAAGGCCTTTGACCTCAACAAGAGGTAGTTCAGTGTCCTTTGGAGCAGTTACTGTTAATTCCTTTGTTAGAGTAGCTTAAATGTTTGCAGTGTTTTCAACCCTTTTCCTGAGCTGGCAAAGTTTTAGTCCCTGGTTTCCAACTTGGGAAGATTGTGAGAATTCAGAGAAGAATCCCACGCAGGATCAGGTAACCTGATGCCCTTTGGCGTTGTTGCCATCCTGTTCCTAATAGAGCCTTTGTGTTGACTAAGGCTCTAATGGTATAGCAGGAATGGAATCTGGGGTATGAACAGTCTTGAGGGGTACTGAAGGAGTAGATTCCACGGGAAAATTCACAAGTTTATGAGCAGGTTTCACATTTACTTGCCTAGTATCCATGTCCCTTCCTTTCATATCAAATGAAAACAAGTCGTCCCGCTTTGGGAGTCAGGGCTTCTTGATATATTGTTTGAGGTGTTTTAGTCCCCATGTTGAAGAGAAAATATTTTTAAACACAAACCCAGCCGATTTAGTAAGCTGTGTTTGTGGTGCAGAAGAGACGCCGTGTTTGAAAGATATTTCGTCCGCTCCCGTCCCTCTTTCATTACAGCTTTCCTGGAGTTCTCGCTTCTTTAATTCTGTTACACCTTTCCTGGACAATTGCAGGCTTTAGGCTTCATGTATAAAACCGATATCACTGGCAGCCAAAATAAGCACATTATCCTTACATGAATATGTAGAAACAATTGATTTAGCAGGTTGGACTCCCCAGCCCGTCGGGGCTTTGATGGTACTGCGTCATCTGGTGGTTTGACAGGCGGTCAGGGCGATTGACAGAGAGTGCATCATCTGCTTTGTCAGCTGTTGCAGAACTCAAAATATCTTCTCTGTGTTGCTGTGGTGTATTCCGTAGTTTCAAATGCTGGTGAGAATCTTGAGACTGCAATACTATGTTTTGATCCTGTATTACTGGTTGTGGATGATCTGCAATTTTACTTAAATCCTCCGTCGATAGAAATATTTCTTGAAGTTCTTCCTCAGAATCAATATCCAAACTAGAATGTAGAGCAGCTCTGGCGTAGTTTCAGTGGGAAAGGAGGCCTGCTCTCCACCTGAGGAACGCCCTTGCTCTGGACTCCGACCCGAGGCCATCTTGCAAGCAGACGGCAAGTTCCCCACAGCAGAGATGGGAATTTACCCGGTGTTCTGGCCAGTTTACCCCATTCACTAAAAATTCTCCAACAGGTTAACCTGTTTCAGTATGTCAGTTTGCATCTGTATCCCACCCCAAACCGGGATGAGGATGAAATGGGTAGAATTGCCTAGCCCTCCTTTTCTGGTCAACAAAACTTAATAATAATAATGTAACCCCTGCAAATGGGGGTCCCCTAAAAGTCTTCTTTGAGCTTGCTTAAATGCTCACTGTCAGGCTGGTGTCCTGCCTTTTTAGCAGTTTAAATGTATTGTCAGAGAGTGCCTGCATAGCCTCTGTGTACTGTCTCTTTAAGAGCTGCCTGGATTGCAGTTATAATTAATCTGAGAGGAGCTCTGTTAGAAAATGTACTTGTTTGCTGATCATTTGTTAGAGTATTAATAATATTGCAGTTTGTTCTAACCTGCCTTCTTTGCAGCATGGACAGTTCTGTTTGTTTCCATCATCTTGGTCCTGGACTACAGAATGGGCCAGTCAGTACATTTGGGACTCTAAATTGGAGCCTGCTCACAGGGTCTTAAGGGCCAAAACTTGTAGGAATTGTAGTTTTGGGCTTTTTGGCGCCTAAAATAACCTGGAGGCGGAGCCCTTGTTGTGACTGACAGACAGATCAGCCAACCGAACCTTTTGGATCTTGGGGAAAGTCCCACACTGCTTGCAGTTTCAGTTAGATCTGAGTTGGGAAGTGAAGAAGTAACAGCTCGAGATAGTTCGAGCAGCAATCCATAGTGGATTTGCGCTGGAGAACTGTGGAAAGGCCTGAGTTTGGCCTGCATGCCTGCCTGCTGTTTCTGAGAGGAACTTGTGCTTCTTTCGGACGAATCCAATTTGGAGAGCTAGTAAGCCACTGAATTGTGACCAGGCTTTAACCTGAAGTAGACTGAAGATTTACTGAATGCGATTGGCTCTGTCAGGACTTCCAGCTACCTCTGAACTCCTGGATTGTGCAGAGACTCTGTAATCATGCACCAGAGAGCCTGGTACAGTGGAATTTCCTTACATGTGAATGTGCTATGTGCTTATAGTGGGTTGTGATTTGGTTCCTCTGTGTGTCTGAACTGTGTTTTGCTTGCTGGAGGCTGTATCCAGCTCCACAGACTGAATCTGTATCCATTTCCATTAACCTGGACCCTGCTACACTGGCCCAGCCAGAATACCTGCTACAGAGAAAGTCATCGAGAGACCGCCAGGGAGCAGCCCCGTGCTCAATGCCTTGAACAGGAATGACGCCGATGATTCGTGGGCCCTGCTTCTCCGGCACTCCAGCTCAACAGCCTGCAGTCTCAGTTTCATCCTGCCTGTATCCAGTATTGGGTATCGTGAGTAAACATCAGGGTAGCTCCCTGCAACAACAGCTAAATCGAAAAGTTGTCATCTGATTGTCTTGTTACCTTCTCTTTCATGAACTGAGCCCTCTGGCTCCGGATTGCAAATAGTGTATGTTGTGCATGTTGCTTTCTTCCATCACAGGGCCCCAACCAGCTGCAACATTCCTGGCTAGCCCACCGTTTTCCTACCTGGGTACCCAGAGTGTGTGACTGTGTAGGGACTCTGAACTGCATGCATAGCTGTCTGATTATTAATATAGCTTTTAAGCAAATCAACCTGATTATACCTCCCTTGTTCAAGTCCCTGAATAAATCAGATTTAACTTTGTTTGCATTTAACCTGACTGTGGTTCCAGTTTATGCCAAAAGTATTGTACTGTTGCTATTTGCTGTGCTTAACCTTGTTTTACACGGGTCCCCAGGGTCAAGCTAGAGGAACTAACCCTGGTGGTAAGTGCAAACAGTGTGGGTAATTGCCTGGTGAATAAGGGTCATTGAAAGTAATTATTGTATATTGTTCAGGCCACTAGAAGAAAGAGGAGGTTGTCCCGGAGGGCTGTGCCCAGGTTAGCTTGACCACTAACAACCCTGACCTCCAGTGGAGGCATCCGTTTCATTACCCAGGCCCCTTAACCTACTAGCCAGCCAGGCAGGGTAGTAGCCCTTGGGATAGCACCACCTAGGAGTTACAATAAAAAGTATGTTTTTATTTTTATTTATGTATTATTTATTTATTAATCATCTTGAGTAGCAATTTTGAGCTAGAAGCTCGCTTACAAAGGTTCCACATCATGACAGGTACAATATACAAGTACAGGCAGACACCAGATAAAACAGAGAACAAAGAATATTATAAAACTAAAATTGCATGGTTATATACAGAGAACACTTGAGAGCAGTCAGAGGTTGACTTTCTCAGGAGGTGGCAAAGGGAGAGAAGGAGTGGGCGGAGGTAGTAAAGGGGTGGTGGTAGGTGGTTGGGAGGTCAGGAGAAGGGGTGGAGTTGTTACTTGGTGGGGATAGGAGATGGAGAGAAATAATGAATACAGTGAGGTGAAGGGTGTGGGAGTGGATAGTGGAGTGGAAGAGAGTGAGGCTGGGTAATTGGGGCTGGCAGTCGCAGGTACTTAGTGGGGTCAGATGTTGGGTTTTGACCAGTTATTTATGGTCCTTGCTATTGGCCTGCTCCCTGCATTCTGGGCCCTCCCATCCCCATCACCCCCTACTCCCTAGGGTTTACCTGGTCTCCGGGAGAGTCCTCAATGGATCCCCCATAAAGTCAGGGAGGGTCTGCCCCAGACCCAAATCTTTATAAGTCTCCACTGCAGCTTTTATGGGGCAATACAAATATTAGACTAGAGAAAGAATGACTTTAATGCCCATTTAGAAGCACTGGGGATGAGAATATTTCAGACCTTACAAACGATAACTGGATTGGAACCGAACAACTGAAAGAAAGATGTAAGCTAATGCAGGCTGATACTGATTTGATTTTATAATTAATGAAGACAGTATAATAAGAATCATTTAACATATTTCACAAATGATAGCACCTGAAACTTTCTCTTTATTTGTAAAACTAATCAATCATTTCAACTTTTACTTATTCTTTATAAACTCACTCAGAGGTAAAGCAGTTGAGTCCATAAATTATTGGGACTAAGTTACAATTCAGAAGTTGCTTATTGGAAAGTGGAGATATCTGGTTCTGCCTCATAAAACCTTCTCATGTATGAACTACCGTAAGATTTTACAATATAATCTTTTAAATAATGTATTCTTTACTCCAGTGCACATGAAAAATAGGGCTGTGACAAACAGATAATTGCACTAACAGAGGTGCTGACTTTATTCAAATATAAACTTTGCCTCTTGCATTTTGAGCAGTTTTCACCATTGCAGGGCAATTTTTGGTCAGATAAATGTGTGATATCATTGATTTTCAGCACTGCAAAAATCTCATTCTTAAAACTAGCTTGAGGAGTCTTCTCCTACTGCATTAGCAGAATGGAAGAAAGAGACCGTGGAAGTACTAAAATTAGAAAAAGTGCCCTTGGATATAAGGATAAAGCCAAGGGCTGGATTTTCCAAGACCCACTAGATCGAGGCGCGGAGTTGCAGTGGTCTAGGGGGCTTAAATATTCCAGCTATGTCACCGGACCCTGCATGTATTCAGAAAGAGCAGGGTCCTGTGCCAGATATCTGGGATGTGCCACACCCATAGGTGTGTGCGGCAAAGCAGTGGATGCACATGCAGGTAATGCTGTAGGGTTTGGTTGCCCCCCTATCCATCGCAACCGTGGAGGTGCTGGGATGGTCGAGGGTGGGGGCACACACAGGGCAGGCAAGCGGGTTGAGGGGTGGCATGGGCAGAGGGTGGCACAGTTGTGTTTAAGCATCTGAGTGCAGTAGCACCAAGCAGGGTGCCAGTTCTTGCCCAGTATTGTGACGGACCAGGAACGGTATATTCAGACAACATGAAGTCTTGCTGTATTCTGACTATTGCAGTTAGCTCCAGCCCTTGAACTGCACTGGAGAGCAAGGGTTAAAATTCTATGCAAGGTATAGAACGTTGAGCTCGAGCTTCGGTTGAGAAAACTGTGTCTGCAGCACTTTGAAACCAAACCGTCAGATTCTTTATCTCCCACTGAACAGTCGGCTCTGGAGATTTCTCCTTTGCTCGGTTCAAAAAGTCAGTTAAAGTTGTCGGTTAGTCCGAAAGTATTTACCAAAATTTATTCCGCTTGTCAGTTCAGGACTTTGTCTGCGGTACTATAAGTACTTAGATAGTTTTTGTGGAAATTGTAAAAAAAAAAGGTTGGTCGGTTCGGCTGAACCGATCCCTTTAGCAAGTAATTTGTTTTAGTGTGTGGTTACTGGTCCGTATCAGTTTAAAAACAAACAAAAAAACGTGATTTGTACATTTTTTTCCAGCACCCGTAACACGATGAGAAACCGATAGGAGTCTTGCCTGGCAGTTGCCAAAAGGGTAAGTTTTATTTAGGTTGGCCATGTCTGAGAAACCCAAGAAAAAACGGGCTCACTGGGTTTCAACACTGTAGTGTGTGGGGAGGTCTTTGCTAAGGCTGATTCCACACCACCTGTGTTTACTGTCTGGGGTTTGACCACCTCGATTCAGACTGGCAAATTTGTAAAAATTTCCCTAAGTCTACCCTGGAAAAAGGTTAGGTAGACTTGGGGATAAGGAGGCAGAAATCACTAACACGGAAGGCCAGCCCGGTTCGGTTCCTACCGAACCAGAAGAGGTGCCTCTGACCAGGACGATACTTCTTTGGGCAAGAGGAGAGATGATCCTGAGGGATTGGTTCCTACAAAAAAGAAAGCGTAAAAGATAAATCGACCAGTTCGGATCCAGACATTCATGTTCCGACCGCCAAAGAGATAGCCAGAGCGATTTGGATTGTTGAATCGCTTTTCCGGTTCCGACCGATCCGTGCCTTCTGCCAGGGGTTTGGTTCGGTCAGTTCCCCAGTTCAGGATTATTCTCCTGAAGACTTTTATGAACCGGAGTTTGAAGAGGAGGGGATTTTGAAGAGGATGGTGATGATTATGAAAGTCTGGATGTGCCTGTGGAACCGACATCTCCCAGACACAGACCTTCTGGTGTTTCTCTCCTAGGCTCTCTGAGTCCCCTCCCACTATCTGTTTTACAGAAAGGTGGCTGAAACCCTCCAGCTTCCCATGGAGGAGGCTGTGGAGGCTCAGGAGGAGCCTGATTTGTTGAGATGATGGACATCCCAGAGTCTAAGAGACTGCCTATTCCCTCCATAAGTCCTTTGGGAAACAGACACAAAAAACTTTAAGGTCTCCTAACTCTGTACCTCCTGTTGACAGGAGAATGTACAAGAGGTACACCTTATCGGGCTCAGATATAGAGTTTTTCTACCAGCAATGCAGCCATGTTGGGGTAGTGCAGGCTGCAGTCTGTGATGATGCAAATATTCCCTTGGCTTCACACCCCTAGACATAGACTCCAGGAAGACAGATGCCATGGCAAAGAAACAGTACATGGCATCATCTTTGGGACTCAGGCAGGCTAACTATATGGCCTGTACAGCCAAGTACCAGAAGTCCAGGTGGGACGCTGTACTGGCACTGGCTAGCGGGCCTTCCCCAGCTGGCCAAGGAGCTGGAGGAGGTGGCTGCTGATGGGGTTGAGGCATCAAAGGTACAATTTCATTCTGCTGTGGACTCCAATGATGTGTCATCAAGAGTCATGGCTACATCTGTGGCTCTTCGGAGGATGGCTTGGCTCAGATGTACTAGCCTCTCACAGGACACCCAGGCTAAGGCCATGGCTTTCCTGTGGTGGGTAATTCTCTATTTGGGGAGCAGACAGAGAATTACATGAAGAAAATGGATGAGTACAGGACCACTTATAGGACTGCCCAGGCCAAGGAGGCAGGCAACTCTCAAAGGCTGCAAGCTAGGGTAGGGGCAGGCCTTTCTACCAAGCGCAGGCCTCTTCTCCCTTTTCTCAGAGGGGGTTCTTCAGAGGGAGAGGCAGAAGGGGATGAACAAGGCTGCATCCACTTCTCAGCCTATGTTGCTGCCAAGCAGACACCCTGATGTGTCAGCCCGGCTTGATTCCTCATTCCAGTAGGAGGCAGGCTGGCTTTTATCCAGGACTGGATGTCTGTTACCTCAGACAAATGGGTTCTGGAGGTAGAAAGCCAGGGTAGTCCTTAGTTTCAGAATTTTCCGAAAATGAGAGCCAGATCCATTCCACCTGCAAGTATATTAGAAACCCTGCTCTAGAGGCAGAGGTTTGTCTCTACTGGCCTTAAGGGCCATAGAGACAGTTCCTACCGATACAGGGCAAAGGTCTGTACTCCAGGTACTTTCTTACCCCAAAATAGACAGGGGAGTGGTGACCCATTCTAGACTTAAGATACCTGAACAAACATCTCTTAAAGCCAAAATTTAAAATGGTGACTCTGGGAACAATTCTTCCTCTCTAAGGCCAGGAGACTGGCTGGCCTCCCTGGACCTCAAGGATGCCTACTTTCACATTCCCGCAGATGCTCCCACAGAAAGTACCTCAGGTTCGAATTGCTCTCAGGCCATTATCAGTTCAGAGCATGCCCTTTGGGCTGACTTCAGCCCCAGTGGTGTTCACAAAGTGTCTACCAGTAGTGGTGGCCTTTTTAAGAAGAAAAGGATTTCCATTTTTCCATACCTGGACGATTGGCTCATTGTGGGTTATTCCTCAGACCAAGTCAAGCAGATCTGCAAGTGACCCAGCAGTGCTCACTTTCCTGGGATTTCGCCTCAATCTTCCCAAGTCAGTTCTCGAGCCTGTGCACTTCTCACCTTTATAGGAGCAGAGCTGGATACTGTTAAAGCAAGAGCTTTCCTTCCTCTGGAAAGAGCAACAGCCAGCTCATAGCTGGCTTCTTCTTTCCACCCTCTGGTTTCTTGACCAGCAAGGCATTTCCTTCAGCTTTTGGGCCACATGGCAGCTTCCACAGCAGTGGTCCAAGGGGCAGGTTTCAGATGAGAGACATTCAGTTTCATCTGAGGCTTTTTGGTCCCAAAGGAAAGATCCTCTTACCAAACTAGTCCCGTTACTCAGACCCTGATCCAGGCCCTTCAGTGGTGGCAGGACCTGGACAACTGAGGCAGGGAGTTCCTTTGTCACTCAGACTCATTCTGTAGTCCTTACCACAGATGCTTCCCTATTGGAGTGGGGAGCCCATCTGGGGCTTTCACAGCCCAGGGTCTGTGGTCTCCTCAGGAATCCCTTCTTCATATCAACCTTCTGGAGGTCAGGGCAATACTTCTGGCCTTGCAAGCTTTCTCTCAGTCAGTACAGAACAAGGTGGTTCAGGTCAGGACGGACAACACTACCACCATGTGGTACATCAACAAGCAGGAGGCACTCGGTCCAAGGCCTTGTGCACGAAGCCATGAAATTGTGGTCTCTGGCTTATTCTCTGCAGACCTCCCTGGTGGCAGTTCACCTTCCAGGGAAGGACAATGTGCTAGCAGATGCACTGAGCAGGATCTCCCAGGGCCATCACGAATGGTCCCTGGACCCCTCTGGTGTTGAAAATGATTTTTTCAAGGTGGGCACTCCAGAGATAGATCTCTTGCAGTCCCAGACAATCACCAACTTCCTCTGTTTTGTTGCAGACCCCAGTCTTGGGCTCAGTCCCTCTGGATGCTCTGATTTTGAACTGGGAAGGGATATTTTTATATGCCTTCCCTCCCTTTCCTCTTCTGTTCAAGGTTCTGGTCAAGGTGAGGTCACAACCTTGCAAAGTGATTCTGATTGCTCCAGACTGGGCCAGGCAGCCTTGGTACCCCTGTTGCTGTCCCTAGCAGTCCACCTTCCCCTGTCTTTTCCCAGGAATTACAATCTGTTAACCTCCTCTCGGGAGGATTTGGTACCCCAGTCTTCGGTCTCTTAATCTCAAGGCATGGCTCTTGAAGAGTTTAGAGTATGCAGATTTGCATCTGTCTCAAGGGGTTCTGGATATTCTCAAAGCCTCTCGAAAGCCTGCCACCAGAAAACTAACAACTCCTCTGAAAAGCAAAGGCACAAACCGAGGAAAAGATAGCCACTCAGTTAAGAAGGGGATAAACCTTTTATAGGTACATCAGGGAGCAAAGGAAGACCAAGGAGGGATAGTGAGGCTTAATAAAAGGGAGGAGGGAGGGAGGGTGGGCAGAGGGAGACTGTGAAAGGCAGAGATACTAAACAAATATTTTTGCTTAGTATTTACAAATGAAGAGGGGAGGTACATAAAACAAACAGTAGTAACACTCTGGATACAGAAGTTGATACCAGCCCATTTACAGAAGAAAGGGTTCTGAAAGAACTCTTAAAACTGAAGGTGGACAAAGCAATGGGGCCTGATGGGAGTCATCCCAGAATTCTAAAAGAGCTAAGGGTAGAACTAGTGACACCACTGACTACCCTTTTAACAAATCATGGGAGGATTGGGTGGTACCTGAGGACTGGAGGAGGGCAGATGTGATTCCCTTCACAAAAGTGGGAGCAAGGCAGAAGCAGGAAACTACAGACCTGTTAGTTTAACCTCAGTGATAGGGAAAATGATGGAATCACTTGAAGGAAAGAATTGTCGCGTGTCTAGAGGCCAGAGGGGCACAGGACCCTAGGCAGCATGGATTCACAGCGGAAGGTCATGCCAGACAAATCTGATAGATTTCTTTGACTGAGTGACCAAAGTAGTAGATCAGGGAGGGGCTGTGGACATGGCCTACCTAGACTTTAGCAAGGCATTTGACACAGTCCCACACAAAAGATTAATATACAAGTTAGCCAGCCTTGGAGTGGGTCCCAAGATGACAGCCTGGGTAAAGAATTGGCTGGAGAATAGGACACAGAGAGTAATAGTAAATGGAGTCCACTCAGAAGAAAGGAGGGTTACTAGTGGGTACCACAGGGTTCAGTATTAGGACCGGTCCTCTTCAATGTCTTTATAAGTGACATTGCGGAAGGACTGGAAGGAAAAGTATGTCTCTGCAGATGACACTAAGATCTGCAACAGAGTTGATGCACAGGGTGGGGTGGAAAGGATGAGAAGGACTTGGCAAGGTTAGAGGAATGGTCAAATGTATGGCAGCTTAGATTCAATGCTAAGAAGTGCAAGGTAATGCACCGGGAAACAAAACCCAGGGAAGAGTACACAATGGAGGGGGAGATACTAACAACAACAAAAATGGAAAGGGACCTGGGGTAGTCATATCAGATGACCTAAAGGTGGGCAAGCAATGTGAGAGGGCAGCAAGGAGGGCTGGGGGTTACTGGTTGCATAGGGAGAGGCATCACCAGTAGAAAACAGGAAGTTATTATCCCTCTGTACAGACAGCTGGTGAGACCCCATCTGAGTACTGTGCAGTTGTGGAGACCCAATCTCTGCAAAGACATAGACAGGATGGAAGCTGTCCAGAGGAGGGCAACTAAAATGGTGCAGGATCTGCACCGGAAGACATATGAAGAGAGACTTAAGGAGCTTAATATGTATAGCCTCGAGGAAAGGAGGAGAGGGGGACATGATAGAAACTTTCAAGTACCTCAAGGGAATCAACAAAGTCCAAGAGGGTAGCATCTTTCAAAAAAAGAGGTGCGAAGAACAAGAGGGTACAGTTTGAAGATGGGGGGAGGCTCAGAGGTAATTTAAGGAAGTATTTTTTCACAGAGAGGGTTGTGGATGCATGGAACGGCCTCCGGAGGAGGTTGTGGAGTCAAAATCAGTGGTGGAATTCAAGCATGCATGGGACTGTCATAAGGCAATTCTGGGGGTGGGGTAAGAAGTAGGCTGCTGGTTAACTAGGATCTGCAGCTTATCCAGTAGGTAGGGAAATGGCAGACTGGGTGGGCCAAGCGGTCCTTATCTCGTCATTAAATTTATGTTTCTATGTAACTCCAAATGGAAGAGATTCAGCATTTGGTGTTCCAAGAAGCATATGTACCCAGACACTGCTGAATTGTCTACAGGTTCTGGATTATATGGTTCATCTTAATGGCTTAGGCCTCAGACCAGCTACTCTCAGAGTACATTTGTCAGCTGTTTCTGCGTTTCTGTCAGTGGGAAAGCCTTCCTCACTGTCATCTCACCCTATATTTTGTAAATTTTTCAAGGGATTGCTTCATACCAATCCCCTTTAGGATCCTGCTCCTGCCTGGGATTTGAATGTTTGCATTGCTCAGCTTATGCAACCTCTTTGAGCCTATGTCCTCAGCAGAGCTCAAGTACTTGACTTGGAAAACTGTGTTTTGGTTGCTATCATCTCTGCCAGACATATCAGTGAATTGTAAGCTCTGTCAGTTGAACCTGACTTTATTTCATTCCATTGAGATAAGGTGGTCCTTAGAACCAATAGAAGGTTCTTACCCAAAGTGGTTTCTGATTTCCATTTAAATCAGTCTGTGTCTCTTCCTGTGTTCCTCACTGATCATACTTCCTCAGGAGAACGGAGGTTGCACAGTTTAGATGTTAAAAGAGGCTTTAGTTACTTCATAGAACATACAAAGGGTCACAGGTTTGACTCCCTCCAGTTGTTCCTCACTTATGGGGAAGTAGGCAAAGCAAACCTGCCACCAAGAGAACTATTGCCAAGTGGATTGTGTCCTGTATCCAATTCTGCTATGAGAAACGGGGAAAATTCCACCCTCAGGCCTGAGGGCTCATTCCACTAGACGTATTGCTGCATCTCTGGCTGCGGCCAGGATATTCCTTTGTTAGAAATTTGCCAAGCAGCCACCTGGAAAACAGTTCATACCTTCACCAAGCATTACTCTCTGGATATCCAGGCTGGGAGTGATGCTAGGTTTGGCATAGCAGTACTTCAGAGTCTATTCCCAAAGTAGGTTCTGTCCCTCTTCCATGGAGGTACTGCTTGGTAGTCTGCAATAGTCAGAATACAGCAAGACTTCATGTTGTTTGAAGAAAAAATTACTCACCTTAGTAATTATGTTTTTCTAATGGAGTCTTTCTGTATTCTGACCTCCCTCCTGCCTCCCTCTCAGAACATGTTTTTGGGAAGTGGGTGGGCAAGTGCAATGTTGCACCCCAGGGTGTATTCAGCACACTTTCTGTTGTTGTGGGTGCTTTTGTTGAATAATTAAGAATTTTTATGCTTTATTACTTGGTTTTGGGTTTCCTGACTTGTCTTCTTTTGGGAATCTAAAACTTTGGTTGTCAGTTGGCTAGTAGAAATTTTACAATTTCCACATTATTAAAGTCAGTGAGTTTTAGCTCGTAAGAATCTGACTGTTTGGTTTCCAAGTGCTGCAGACAGAGTTTTCTCAACTGAGCTCAAGTCAATGTTCTATGCCTTGCATAGAATTTTAACCCTTTGCTCTGGGCAGTTCAAGTGATGGAGCTAACTGCAATAGTCAGAATACAGCAAGACTCCATTTGAAAAACATAATTACTAAGGTGAGTAATTTTTCTTGGGAGTATAGAGACACATGGTATCATGGCCTCACATGGGTCTGGCCCTGGCAGAAGTCCCTGGGCTGTGCCCACTGGGAGCCCTGGCAGTGTGTGTTACCATATCCCCAAATGCGCAGTTTCTGGTTCCATCACAGTCTTGTGCATGAATTAGCACCCCTGCTGGGTGCTACTGCAGTCAGTTGCTTGCCCACCTTCCCTCAAATGCAACTGTGCCACCCTCTGCCCGTGCAGGCCCCTGTACATGTAAGTCCGGGTCCCCAAACACAGGTCTCCACAGTGTCTGGTGGTGGTTCAAGGGCTTAAACCAGCTTTTTCTGGTCTAACTCGAGGCCTTGCTGTGGCCACTGGTGGGACTTCTTGCATCCCAGAGGGATGTGGCAGCCCATCAAGCGCAAGCCCCTTGCAGCATGGGCGCATGGAACATTGCCGCAGCTACAATGTAAGGGAACTTTGGCACTGTTGGGTTGGATGCATACCGTGTTTCTGAATCTTGAATGCCAACTTGTTTTCTCTCTCTTCTATTTTCCAGCTTTTCTTCATTTGCCGTCTGCAGGGGAACTGATGTTTGCAAGCTAAAATTGCGATCTGATTTACACATTCTTTTAAGTTTGGTCTTGATTTAATGAATTTTTGTATGGTATATTTATACAGTATATAAGAATAGTGGATGGCGACCATCCATAACAAAACTGTGTTTCTACTGAGGGCTGATGACATCATAGAGATCACGAGAGCAAAGCTGGAGGTCTCTATGATGTTCTCAACTTCTGAGATGGAAACACAGCCTTAGTTGTGAGATAGCTACCCATCCACTGATTCTTATGTAGTATATGGGAGTATTGTAGTGCGCTGCAGCTCACTCCAGCTTCTCTGTGAGACTCTGACCATGATGGTCTGGAGAACTGCTGTGTGGCCGTTATGATTGTCTATGTCCTCAGTGTTTACTGTAAAAAAAAAAAAAAAAAAAAGGTAAATCAGTTTTTAGGCATTGGAGCCATGTGTGGCTCTTCGTATCCAAACTAGGTGGGTCACTTCTTGGCACTTGCTAAATTGTGCCGCCATGTTTGTACTACTTTTCTCTTTATGGCTGCGCATGTGAGCCAGTCAGCTGGCAGGTCAAGGCTTGAAAAGTTGTTGTACCATTGATGTGGTGTCAGACCGATAGTACAAGTTTTTGACCTTTGAACTGTCCCACAACAAGATTGCAGAAGCTGCTGAAATCCATGTACATTTGAGGCTCCCATATACTATATGCTAATAATCGATAGTTATATTTTCAAAAGTTTTTCGTTTTGTTTCTGTATTGTGAAATCAGTAACAGTTTATGGGAACAAACTCCAGCCTAACCATGTGAAACACCTGAAAACAACGTTCAGGAACTAAGGTCTGCAGTTCAAAACATATGTCATAGGAAGATGCGGGTTTGAAAGGGTCTCCTATCAGCAATTTGAGCACAAGCTTCAGGCCGCAAACCAGAACATGGTTGTGGATAAGACGGACCATATGCAACATGCCTTTCAGGAACCTGTGGACCACTTCCAGCTGGCGACAGTCTTGTCCCCAATAGGAGCATGAGAAGTTGAAAAGGCCAATGAGAGAACCTTCACTGAGGAGCACTGCAGTCCTGAGTGACAGAGAGAGGAGACAGTCCAGTACCCTAGGCAGAGGGCAAGTGAAGGTCCAGAGATGCTGCTTGGCACCACACAGTAAAACATTTCCATGTCAAGAATTAGGTGTGCCAGGTGGAGTGTTTCCTAGCAGCAAGCACAAAGCAAAAACTTCAGCTGAGACTCTGAACCACGAGACCGCTTCATTCCCAGCAGCTTGGCATGAAGCCAGAGTGACTGGAAGTCTGTTTGCAACAGCATGCTGTTGGGCTGGTACAGAAGGTCTGGTTGAAGGGGGCAGTGTAAACGGAGCTTCCACTGCCATCTCACACAGCACTGGAGACCAATTTGTGAGGCCACAGTGGTGCTACCAGGATCATTCTGGCTAGCACCTGCTGTAGAGTGGTCAGGACCCTCTGAATTAATGGCAGAGGTGGAAGGCATAGAAATCTACCTTTCCAACAGAGAGACAGTGTATGTTGCCAACAAATCTCACCCTTGGAGTGAGCAAGCAGAAAAGTGTCAGTCTTGTGTTATGTGGTGAAGCAAAAGATTAAACTCTGGCCTTTCCACTTGAAGAACAGCTGCTTGGCTATGGTCTGACTCAGATCTCACTCAAGGGTGAACCACAAACCATCTGAGGCTGATTGCTAGGACATTTAGTGAGCTGGTGACATGGACAGCCAGGCATGACCTTCTGGGCTACCACCTGTTGCCACACCCTCATTGCCTCTCGGCACAGAAGGTTGGAGTGTGTGCCCCTTGTTTGTTCAGGTAATACTGCACACTCTGATTGTCTGACAGTAGCAGAAGAGGTATCCCCAGAAATTGAGTGGCCAGGACCTCGTGTCTGTACAGAACCGTCATCTTTTCAAGCACATTTATGTGAAGACCTTGTTTCAGCAGAGACCCTGCCCTTGGGTCTGGTGAGGGCCTAAGTGGATGCCCCACCAGGTTGGAGGTATCTGTGGTGAACATCACCATGCGCAAGGTTGTGCACAGGAGAACCCACCAGCACATGATCCCTGTTCTACCAACACAGCATAGCATTTTATTTTTTTTATATTTCTGTTTACTGTCCCCCACCAAGCCCTGTGCTCTGCATCCTTGGGAGTCACCAAGGCATCTTGTCCCCTCTTACCTCCTGGTGCTCCCCCATCAAGCTGTGGTTGTCCCCCCGGTAGATGAGGTGAAATGTACACCCAAATCTTAGCATTCCGTCAGGCCACCTTGGGGGTAGAGGTTGGGGATCAGTGCCAGCACTCCATCTCCCGGAGCATAGGAGCATAGGAGGCTGACTTTCCATTTTCTGTGGAGTGTGACCCGCGCCTAGATGCAAGGCAGTAACGCTGACGTCCAGCACCTCCCCGACTGGTGTTGGCTATTCCTCTGGCTTCCACCAGAGGCCAGCCAGCTACACCGAGCCTTGCCCCCGGAGGAAGGCGAGCAGCCCGTGGGCTCCAAGCCTCCTCCCCTGGCCGGCCCTCCAGCTCCTGGGCTCATTCGAACCTGGGTCACTAGCATCATGACGGTAGCTCTACTGCTGTGCTGACTTTTTTTTGTGTGTGTATTTTTTTATTTATGCTCCGTACAGCAGGGCATCTCTCAGAGGTGCCCACTTGACCTACGCCTCTACTCCCACCGAGACCCCCTCTCTGGGACCCCACCAGGACTTTCCAGCCCCCGGATCACCCCCGTGGAGGGTCTGCCTACCTACCTGGTGGCCTATCTGAGATTAGAGGGTCCATCCTGGTAGAGGCTCTAGAGGACCGGAGGATGGATGGTCTGACGCTGGGATGTGGGCTTGATCACTGGAGCCCTTGTCACCTCCCTGTCCCTTCAGGATTTTAGTCTTGTGTGGTTGCCCTTAGGAGCATGGATGTACAATGACATCCTGGTACAAGCGTGCCGACATCCACCGCTGCTCCACCCCCAGTCGGCACTGCAAGTTCCTTGCATTGCCTCGATCTCCATCAGGGGCCACCAAGGAGTGAGCAAGCCTGGATCCCTCCCGGGAAGGAGAGCAGTCCTCAGATGCTCAATCCTTCCTTCTCCTGCTGACTCGGCGGCACAAGTCTGTTCCAACCCGGGTCGCCAGCGTGGCATGAGGTGTGGCGTCCAGCGCCTCCAGCCCTCAGCACCACCAGGCTGGCCCCAGGGCATCTCTTAGAAACATAGAATTTGTCAGTAGACAAGGACTTATTGGCCCACACAGTCTGCCTGTTTTGTCCTTGCCTGTACTGTTATTGCAGACCATAACTGATCTCCAGATACTTTTCTCCCTGGTTTCCCACCAAGATTGCTTTGTGCCTATCCCATGCATGCTTGAAGCTCACCACTGTTTTCACCCGCTTATTCTGCTAGAAGACTGTTTCAGGCAGCCACCATTCTTTCAGTGAAGAAGTACTTCCTCACATCCCTGCTAAATTCCCCCCTTTGAGCTTCTTAGCATGCCCTGTTGTTCTCATGATTCTCTTCTGAAAATATTTTTCATTTTACCATATTCATCCCATGAGGTACTTGCAGGTCTCTGTCATGCCCAAATGGAATCAGAACAACTAAATCAGCACTCTACAACCTGTTTTTCGGATAAATTCCAGGTCCGGGACCCAATGCTTATAGCCAAATAAAGATTTATTCAGTCACACGGACCACAGGTAACCACACAAAACAGAAGAAAAGCGCAAAACGCTGTCATGCCCCCCACTCCTCTCTTCCAGGGTGCACATATTGAGATCCCTCAGTCTGTCTTCGTGAGGGCTTATGTTACAGCCCCTGCACCATTTTAGTTGCCTTCCTCTGCATAGCATCCGCCCTGTCTATGTTCTTCCTGAGATGTGGTATTCAGAACTGGACACAGTACTGCAGGTGGGGTCTCACCAACGATCGCTACAGTAGTAACACCACCTGTCTCCTTCTGTTGGTGATTCCTCCCTCTGCACCCCAGCATCCCACTGGCCCTGCTCACTGCCTTGCCACATTGAGGTCATCAGATGTGATAAACTCAAGGTCCCTTTCCTGTTTAGTAACCATCAGTACCTCTCCCCCATTTTATACACCATGTGTTTCTGTGCCCTAGGTGCATGATTTTGCCCAGCTGCCATACCCTCGACCACTCCATTAGTTTACTCAGGTCTCTACTCATTGCACCCCTTCTGGAGATCTAGCCTATTGCAGATTTAGTGTCATCTGCAGGGAGGCATACCGTCCTTCAGCTCTTCTGCAATGCAGTGTCACTTGTAAAGACATTGAAGAGGACTAGTCCCAGTACTGAGCCCTAGGTACCCCATTGATCACTTCCCCTCATTAGAGTGAGTGCCATTTGCCACCATCCTCTGTTGCCTAACCATTAACCAGTTCTCTGCCCAATTTACAACATTGGGTCCCACTCCTGAACTGCCCAGTTTCTTATTAGCTTCCGTAAGTGCGGTGTTGAAGGCCTTACTGAAGTCTAAGTAGGCCATGTCTACCACCTACCCTGATCTATTTCCTAGTCACCCAGTCAAAGAAATTGATCATGACCCCCCTCCCCAATGAATCCATGCTGCCTCAGGTCTTGTAACCCACTGGATTCAAGATACTCCACTAGACTTTCTTTTAAAAGAGTCTTCATTAACTTCCCCACTATTTATGTTAGACTGACTGGCCTATAGTTGTCAGCCTTCTCCTGCTGCCACTTTTATGATGGGAATACAGTTCTCTTCTCCAGTTGTCTGGAACCATTTTGTTTCCAGTGAATTGTTGAATAGGGCTGTCAGGCGTGCAGCCAGTACCTCCCTAAACTCCCTCAGCACCATTGCCTTATCCACTTTCAGATTCACATGTCCTCCTAAGGTTCTTTTCCACTGTGAATGGACTTGTATCTACCTCCCTCCCCCAGTGTTCCTGTTGCTTCTATGTGGTCCGTTCTCCTCACCCTCCACTGTAAAGACTGAGCAAGTATCTGTTCGGTTTCTGCTTTTCCTGATCCTCCTCTGCACAGTCTTCTCCTGCTTCTTTTTCCATATGAGGTATTTGTACTCCTCGTCATGGTTGCCCCTCCATCCGACCCTCCCAGCTCCATCACCCTGTTATCAGCAGGACTTGCCTTCAACCAGTCGCTGGGTGTGGAGCCTGTGGAGGGTGGACATCATCCTGCCGCCGGGGTTTTTCCTCCATTTTAATTCCCATTTCCGTTGCTGGGGTGCACAGATGTGCATGTATGGGCGTGTGCACATCAGCGGAAGTCCCACAGCACCTCCCATTTGCATGGCGACCGACAGACCCATACTGCCTGCAAGCCTCCACCTGGGAAGTCATTCGGTGGGAGCACCTGTCCCTACCTCCCCGGAGAGAAGAGCTGTCCTCTGGATGCTCAATCCTCTCTCTCTCAGCCGATCCCGGCCTGCTTACACCGTGAACACAGGTTGCGGTGTGACAGGAGGTAAGGCATGGATGCCTCAGCCCTCCATGCCACTGGGCCAGCTTTCCTCCTGTCCTTCTTAACCTCATAATCCCTCCCTTGTCTTCCTTTTTTTCGCTAATGTATCTAAAAAATGTTGTGTTCCTTTAGTTACCTTTTGCTGTCCTTTCCTCTGCTTGCGCTTGCGACCCTCACCACCTTTCCGCTTTCCTTTGTTTCCTGGTATACCTCCTATCCTCTTCCTCTGTGTCTCCTTGTACCTCTTGAATGCCACCCTTTTATCCTTTACCTTCCCAGCCACTTCCATCGAGAACCACAGTGGTCTCTTTTCCTCCTGTTTCTGCTCAGTTTCGTCACACAGAGATTTATTGCCTTCACAGTGCCATCCCTTAATTTGGACCACTATTCTTCTAGCCCATCCAGGCAGTCCCCGCCCCCGTAGATCACCTCTAAGGCATTCCCACATTTTTTTGAATTTGCCCCTCTAAAGTCCAAGACCCTCATCCTTGTGTGATTTGTTTCTACCTCTGTCCATATATTAAACCATACTGTACAGTGGTCACTTTCGCCTCAGGTAGCATCCCACCTTCATGTCTGCAAAGCTGGCCCTGTTTTTGAGTCCCAGGTCCAGTATTTCCCCATCTCAAGTGGGCTGTGTGACCAGCTGCTTGAGAAGTGCCCCTGTATGGGTCTAGGATGTCCCTTCTTCTAGTCATGCCGCAGCTGGAGGCTCCAGTCTACATCTGGCATATTGATGTCCCCAGCAGCACCTCCCTCTTTTCTGTCTTCATGCTGATGGCTTCCCCAATGCCTTATCCAGTTCTTCCTCCTGTGTTGGGGTCTCTGTATCACCCCAGTGCAGATAGTGGCTCCACCTCTGTCTCCAGGGTGACCCACAGAACCTCAACCCCTCCTTCCCCGGTTCCCTTGCATTTCCATTGTTTTGATACCCTCCTTCTTATACAGCACAATCCCTCCACCATTCCTCCTCTCCTGTCTTTTCTGAACTGCGTGTAGCCTAGTATAGCCATGTCCCAGCCAGGCTCCTGTGCACCATGACTCAGTAATGGCCACGAGATCCAGGTCTGCCTCCACCATGATGGCCTCTAGGTCTGGAAAATTATTTTCAAGACTCCTTGCATTTGCACCATGGCCTCCCCTTGCTCCCAGTGCCCCATCTAATTTTCCCTCGCTTTTACAGCTTCTGTTCCTGTCCCACTTGTCCTCTACTACTCTGTTGCTTTCCTTAACCTACCCTGGGGAGTTTCCTCCCTGGGTCCTCCCTTCCTGCTGCTTCAGTCAGAGGGGCAGTTTATGCTTTTCTTTGACTTTCTGCTGATCCTCAGCTTCTTTAAATGTTCATCAAAGTAACATTTAAGCTGTCCACTGATGACTATGTTTCCCTCCCAGATGGATGCAGGCCATCACCTCTGTATAGACCCATAACCCTCCAGATTAGTCCGTGATTCCCAGTGAAGTCAACCCTCCACTCTGCACCATTCCTTCACCATGACTTGAAGCTCCTGGTGTGGCATACTGTATCCTCCCCTAGGCTATAGACAGGTAGCAGCTTGGCAAATGCCACTGTATGCACTACAAAGAAGATGGCAAACAACTGTTAGATGGTCTAGCTGCTGCGAGGCCTATGACCACTGAGCCTGCAGGTAACATTAGGGAATAGTCATACGCTGGCTTGCCAGATGAATGATGAATATGGAGGTGCCATGAGACCCAGGAAGTGAAGCCCAATGCAGGCCAAAACCGGTGCTGCTGCACACCAAACCTGCTTGGGCTGCTAAGGTTGAGGCCTTGTCCTTGGGGAGAAAGGTCATTGCTTGGATTATATCCAACTGTAGTCTTTGGCAAGGAACCAGAACTGACTTTTCCACATTCACATGCAACTCCAAAGTGTCCAGCAGGTGTCTGGTGTGGTGCAAAGTGTATTCCATGCGGCTGCAGAATCTCCTTTTGGGAGACAAGCATCCAGGTATGAGAAGGCATAAAGCTTTTTTTTTTTTTTTTTTTCAACGTTGTTTATTGTTTTGCAATGAAACATACAGACCATCTCTGATGCAGTACATAACAACTATAATGACCAATGATGGCCACCCTCTTAATACATGCAGGTAAAAAAAATGTCAAACTGCATCTATTAGATACCTCATGGAGGGTATCCTATCATATATATGTATACAACTTTTTAATGAAATTCTCTTATAATTGCTGCATTTTAAGGGCCCACGAGTAGCATGGTTATTATAAGGACATATAGAAAATATAACTTTCGAACTTTAGTTCCCACAATGGGAAGATATAAAGTCCATGCACTATCCATAATTACAACCTATTAAAAGGTGTTCCTCAGTGATAACTGCAGCTCCAACTATTTCCCAACAACAATTATTAAATAAACACATAACTTTTAGGGCAAGAAAATCCCTGTGAATCACTCTAGCACTATCACATTGAAACTATAATACTATTTACTATAGTAAGAATAGCAGTTCCTCAGTGCCTTATCCAGTTCTTCCCCCACAGAAATGAAGCAATGGGTCTCATATTTTCTCCCCCCATAAACCCCACTCTTTTAAACATTCAGGTAAAAAGGAGCATACTCTCCCAGTTGTCCATTTAGTTTTAGCTAGATGTAGTAATGGATATACAAGGAAATAATTAGAGGAGTCTTAAGTCCAACCTGACCATTTAAGAGCCCCTTCAAACTGGCATAGCATCCTCATCACCCGACTCCGGTTCAGGAGGCTTCTCTGTGACAAGTAGGAGTTATGTGTTTGTGGGCCCATTTAGAGCTTCAGTAGGGTCAGTAAAGAGGAATACCCAGCCTTGGTGTGGATACGCAGCCTTGCAGGAAAATGAATCCATGCACAGTGTCAGGCTCCCATAGGAGTGCCTGTACTCATCAAAGCTTTTCCTCCTCTGTCCTGTAGCAAAGCTTAAGTTGGAAAATAGACTAACTTGTTGCCCATCATGAAGTAAGGCGTTTTCTTGCTAAGGCCAGTATAAAATCCCTGTTGCCCACTCCATCCAGGACCATGACGTATTGCTTTAGGGCTTCTAGGATTGTCCTGCCTGCCTCTGTAGGGCACTCGTTAGGCTTTTTGGATGGTGAAATTCTGTTCTTGTAGGGGCTGCTCCAACTGTTGCTCCAACCAGTCTTTCAGGAACAATGGCAGAGGTCACCCTCATTTCTCTTGGGCATGCCTACGATCTGCAGATTCAAGGAGCGAGCCTGGTTCTCCAAAGATTCTAGTCCGGACTGCAAGTGAGTGTTTTTCTCAGATTAAGTTGCTTGTGGTTCCCATAGCGGCGTTGCTTGTTTTCCTAGTCTCTACCGACTCAGTTTGGAAAAGAGTCGCATCTGTCTCAGGGTGGTGACTCAATTACCTAGAGAGTCACATTTTTCAGTTAGGTTAATTACTGAAGAGATGAGTTGGTTTAATTTGAAACCAATACTTTGGAATGTTTCTTCGCCCGAGTCCGTGGAATAGATTCCACGTGGCCCTATGCGGATCTCATGGCAGGAGGGCCGGGAATGTTTTGTTTTTACTCCATCCTGCTGACTTTTGTCCCTCTTTTGGTTGCCCATCTTTCATGTAGACATGTTCTGATGTCTGTTAAGCCCTTTAGTTCTATGTTCAGAGTGCAGAAAGTAACTTTTATAACGTAAAGTTGCTGAGTTTATAGCAGGGCCTCAGTTTCCAGCCACCATCTTGCTTGGGCTCCACTGCGCCTCAGAAGACATAAAGTTTATTCCGCTGCAGCATGGCCACCACCACAGTGGTGCATTTGGTAAAGACGTGGCACCAGTGACAATCCAAAGGGCAAGTCTTGAGTTGATGGTGTCACCGCTTCAGGTGAAGCAGAGAAACCGCGATGATAATGCCTGATTTAGATGTGCAGGTAGGCGCTTGCATATACAAGGTACACATCCAGTCCTCCTCTAACAGGAGAGGGAGAAAGAAGGAGGGAGCCTAGGGACAGCGTGCTGAACTTTTATATACCAGATGCTTGTTTAGTCCTTTTAGAACAGGTCGGAAGCCTCTGGTTTTCTTGGGCACCAGGAATTTGCTGGAGTAGACCTCTAGGTTATTTATTAATTAATTTGTTTATTGGAAGATTCAGATGATACCTCTGTGTACAGGTGTTCTTTACACAGGTTCCATGTCAATTTACAAATGTTGCAAGAAATGTTACAATAAAGCCAATGAAGAGGTGAGCACATACCAGCTGTGTGTAAATCAGAGCACACTGAGCTAACAAAACAACCTGTACATATGGAACAATTACTGAATTTGAACCAGTGTTTAAAATTGGCTTCTATTGGAAAAAATACTTGCAAATTCAGTGCAGTTCTCCTTTAAGGCCACTTGGTATAGGAGCGTGCAGGGTATAATCCATTTGGATTCTTTCTGTAGTAAGTTCTCAGTCTGTCACCCCCCATGGTAGCTGGAGACACATGTTCGGTGCCCATAAAGAGAAACAGTACAGATCCTGGTGATGGCATGTGGCAAATGTGTGCCTAGGAGAGTGTCTGGGGCTGCACATCTTCCAGTATTTGTTTACGTAAGGGCGTATGAGGATACACAGACCTTGAAGAGGCATGAGGAGGTACAGCTGGACCAGTCGGAGATGGTGGATGAGGACTGACCACTGTCATTGACTGTGGCACACTAGGCAGTAATCTCTTTGTCAAGGTGTAGAATTTTGCAAAACTACACACTAACAGTGACAACGGCTGAATCTTTTGGAAAAATGCGACTGGTCCTGTTGCTGGTATCAATGGTACTGTTCCTGTTCCTGTCGAGGATGGTCAGCAAAACTGTGCTCAGTGATGCATTCCAGAGGTGCTAGAGTGGGGCTGCGGTACTGTGGATATCAGATCAGAGCCTACTGCAGGTCAATGTTCTGTCCTTGCAAATGCTAAAACCTCCATGTTTCACCAGCATGCTGCATGAATAGTTTGCCGTGCCATCCCCATGGGGAGGGTCTGGATCACTGATGGATGGGGGAGCAGTGCAGTCTCACTGACAAGCAGCGGACTCCTATGGCGCTGATGGCTCTTAGTCAACGATGAGAAACAACGACTGGGTTACTGTGGCATCATTTACACAGTGACTTTGAAATGCTCCAGTTTTCAAAATCTAAGACTTCTGTTTTGCAGATGTTGACGGCAGATTTGGCAGCTTGCCTTGCACTCTTGTCCATTTAAAAACAAAAAAACACTCCAAAACCTTTTGCCTGTATCTCCGTGCAGTCTGGTTGAAACTGTGGCAAACATTACATTGTGTTATGTCATGTTATAGGCCCAAACAATACACAGACAACCCTTAACATAGAAACATAGACTTTGGCAGATAAGGACAGCTTAGCCCTCCTAGTCTCCTATTTCTACCTACTGGATAACCCACAGATCCTAATCAACCAGCAGCCTGCTTCCTCCTTAATCCCTCCTACCCCCAATATAACTGCCTTATGTCGGTCCCATGCATTCTTGAATTCCCCACTGTTTTGACCTCATGACTTCCTCAGGAAAGCTGTTCCATGCTTCCACCACCCTCTCCATGAAAAAATACTTCCTCTCGTTGCCCTGAGCTGTCCTCCCTCTTTCTTCAAATTATGCCCTTGTTCAAACAACATGAAGTCTTGCTGTATTCTGACAAATTGCAGTGAGGTCCAACCTTTGAACTGCCCAGGAGATGAAAGAGTTAACTTTCCATGCCAGGCATGGAGCGCTGAGCTTGAGCTCGGTTGAGACTCTGTCTGTTGCTGTTTGAACTCAAACCGTCAGACTCTTTAATCCCCTCACTGAACAGTCGCTCCGGAGAATTCTCCTTTGCTCAGTTCAATTTGTCGGTTAAAGTACCGCTTTCTCGGTTTTCGACCGAATTTAAACCGTGACCTATCGGTTCAGTCTCTGTCTGTGGTTTTGTGAGTACTAGATAGGCTTATTTTTGTTATTATTCTGTGTGAAACTTGTAACGTGGAATCGGGTTCAGTTTGAACCGATCAGGTTGTTTTCAAAAACTTTATTCTGCTTTTAGAGTGTGGTTACCGGTTCTTATCGGTTCTAAAAGAACAGACTTTATTACAGTTTTTCCACGACCCGTGAATGGTCAGGAACCGATAAGGGTGTCTTGCTTGGCAGATTGCCGAAAAAAGGGTAAGTTTTGTTAGGACTGGCCATGTCTGAGAAACCCAAAAGAAAAACTGGGCCCACTGGGTTTCAACAACACTGTAGTGTGTGTGGGAAGTCTTTGCTAAGGCTGATCCCCACACCACCTGTGTTTATTGTCTGGGGTTTGACCACCTCGATTCATACTGCCA
This sequence comes from Neoceratodus forsteri, assembly GCA_016271365.2. NCBI lineage: Eukaryota > Metazoa > Chordata > Ceratodontiformes > Ceratodontidae > Neoceratodus > Neoceratodus forsteri. The sequence continues at coordinate 165,175,894 of CM057458.1, read as the reverse complement.
GATTTGTAAACATTTTCCTGCAGCTACCCTGGAAAAAGAGTTGGTAGGCTCAGGGAAAGGGAGGCCAGAGTCCGCTGACCCAGATGGCCAGACCGGTTCAGTTCCAACCGAACCAGAAGGTGCCCTCTGACCAGGGCAAAACTTTTGGCAAAAGGAGAACCGATTCCGAGTCGGTTCGCGTTAAAAGAACAAGAAGGGATAAATCAGCTGGTGCGGATCCAAAAGTTCTTTCTCCGACCGCTGATGAAATAGCCAAAGCAATAAAATTGTTCAGTTGCTATCCCGATTCCGACCGAACCGGCACCATTAGGAAGGCCCTCGGTTTGGTCGGTTCCACCGTTCGGATTATGATTTAGAGAATTTTATGAACCGGAGGAGGAGGAAGGAGAGTATGAGGAAAGTGAGTGTGATTATGAAAGTCTGGATGTGCCCATTGACCCGGACATCTCCCCAGACAGACCTTCAGGGTGTCTCCTCCTCCTAGGCTTTCTTGAGTCCCCTTCCCATTTCATGTTTTACAAGAAAGTGGTTGAAACTCTTCAGCTTCCTATGGAAGAAGCTGTGGATGACCAGGAGGAGCCTGACTATGTTGAAATGATGGATATCCCAGAGTCCTGGAGGCTGTCTATTCCTCTTCATAAGTCCTTTGGAAACAGACAATAACAATTTTAAAGACTCTAATTCTATACCTCTTGTGGATAAGAGAATGGACAAGAGGTATACACTCTCAGGCTCAGATAAGGAGTTCCTTACCCAGCAACGCAGCCATGTTGAGGTAGTGCAGGTTGCAGCCTGTGATAAGGCAAATATACCCTTGGCTTCACACCCCAGATAAGGACTCCAGGAGGATTGATGCCATGGCAAAGAAACAGTACATGGCAGCCTCCTTGGGACTCAGGCAGGCTAATTGTATGGCCTATACAGCTAGATATCAGAAATCTAGATGGGGCACTGTAATGGCTTTAGCTAAACAGGTCCCTGGCCAGCTTGCCAAGGAGCTGGAGCAGGTGGCTGTGGATGGTATTGAGGCATCAAGGTGCAATTCCATGCTGCAGTGGACTCCAATGATGTTTCATCTAGAGTCATGCTACATCTGTGGCCCTTAAGTAGGATGGCTTGGCTCAGATGTACTAGCCTATCTCAGGATACCCAGACTAAGGCCATGGATTTTCCTGTTGTGGGTAATTCTCTGTTTGGGGAGCAAACAGAGAACTACATGAAGAAAATGGATGAGTACAGGACCACCTACAGGTGTGCTCAGGCTAAGGAAAGGCAGGCCACTCCTCAGAGCAACATCAGGGGCAGGTATTTTCATAGGCCTTTCTACCAAGCCCGGCCTCCTCTTCTGCTTATGCTCATAGGGGTTCTTTAGAGGAGAGGCAGACGGGGTACAAGCAGGCCTGCTTCCACCCCTCAGCCTAAAGCCCCTGCCAAACAGGCACCCTGATGGGTTGCCAGGCCAATTCTCCACTACCTGTGGGGCAGGCTGGCTTACTTTGTCCAGGACTGGATGTCTTTAACATCAGACAAATGGGTCCTGGAAGTAGTAAGCCAGGGACTGGTTCTCAGCTTCAAAAATTTCCAAAGATGAGAACCAGATCCTTTCCACCTGCAAATCCTTCAGAGGCACTTGCCCTAGAGGCAGAGGTCTCTTCTCTTGGCTCTCAGAGCTATAGAAAGGGTTCCACCCTACACAAAGGGAAAGGATTGTACTCCAGGTACTTCCTCACCCCCAAAAGACAGGAGAATGGTGGCCATCCTGGATCTCAGATGTTTAAACAAGCACCTTTTAAAGCCAAAGTTCAAAATGTTGACTCTGGGAAGAATTCTACCCTCTCTAAGGCCAGGGGACTGGCTAGTCTCCCTGGACCTCAAGGATGCCTTTCCATATTCTCATCAGAAGCTCATCGAAAATACCTCAGGTTCGAGCTGCCCTCAGGCCACTACCAATTCAGAGCAATGCCCTTCGGCCTAACCTCTGCTCCAAGGTGTTCACAAATGCCTGGCAGTAGTAGTTGCCTTCCTAAGAAGAAAAGGATTTCCATCTTCCCATACCTGAGACGACTGGCTCATAGTAGGCCAGTCCCCAGACCAAGTCATGTTACACCTACAGATAACTCAGCAAATGCTTACTTCTGTAGGTTTCCTTCTGAATCTTTCAAAGTCAGTTCTAGAGCCTGTACAGCTCCTCACCTTCATAGGCGCAGAGCTAGATACAAAGGCAAGAGCCTTCCTTCCCTTGGACAGGGCAAGGACCCTTATTTCACTGGCCTCTTCATTCACCTTCCAGGTGTCTCGACCAGCAAGGCATTTTCTACAGCTCCTGGGGCACAAGGCTGCTTCTACAGCAGTGGTGCAGGGAGCAAGATTTCAGATGAGGGACATTCAGTTCCACTTGTGAGCCCTTTGGTCTCAGAAAAGGACCCTCTGACCAAGCTGATTCCAGTGACTCGAACCTGATCCAGGCATTGCAGTGGTGGCAGGATCAGGACAATCTAAGACAGGAGTTCCTTTGTCCTCCAGTCTCACTCTCTAATCCTTACTACAGATGACTCCTCTTGGGGTGGGAGCCCACTTGGGAGACCTGACCACCCAAGGGTTGTGGTCTCCTCAGGAATCTCTGCTTCACTTCAATCTATTAGAACTCAGAGCAGTGTTTGTAACACTTCAAGCTTTTTCCAAGTCTGTTCAGAACAAAGTAGTTCAGATCAGGACAGACAATACCACGACAATGTGGTATATCAACAAGCAAGGGGCACTCGGTGTCATGGCCTTGTGCACAGAGGCAATGAAGTTATGGTCTCTGCCCTATTCCGTGAACACCTCTCTTACAGCAGTACACCTCCCAGGCAAGGACAACGTCCTGGCAAATGCTCTCAGCAGGATATCTCAGGGTCATCACGAATGGTCCCTGGATCCCTGGTTTTGAAGGTGATCTTCTCCAGATGGGGCACCCACAGATAGATCTTTTGCAGCACCTGACAATCACCAACTTCCTCTCTTTTGCTGCAGGCCCCAGTGTTGGGCTCAGTCCCCTGGATGCCTAGTTCTCAACTGGGAATGGAAGTTCCTGTATGTTTTCCCCCTTCCCTCTCCTGTTCAAGGTGTTAGTCAAATCAGGTCTCAGCCCTGCAAGGTGATTCTGATTGCTCCAGACTGGGCTAGACAGCCCTGGTACCCCTCTCCTGTTGTCCTTAGCAGTCCACCTTCCCTGTCTTCCCAGGAATTACAATCTGTTAACATGTGCTCAGGGAGGGTTTGGAATCAGAATCTCAGATCTCTCAATCTCAAGGCCTGGATCTTGAAGAGTTAGAGTTTGCTGATTTGCACCTCTCTCAAGGTGTTATGGATATCCTAAAGGCTCTCGGAAGCCTTCCACAGAACACACTGAACTCCAAATGGAAAAGATTCTCTATATGGTGCTCTGGGCACATTTCTCGTGAGTCTGCTGGCCTGCCCACAGTTCTTGACTATATGGTTCATCTTAATAGCTTGGGACTCAGACCAGCTACACTAAGAGTGCATCTGGCAGCTGTCTTTGCTTTCCTTTCAGCAGGTAAGCCTTCTTCCTTTCAGCTCATCCTGTATTCTCTAAATTTTTCAAGGTATTGCTTCATACCAATCCTCCATTCAGGGACCCTGCCCTGTCTGGGACCTTAATGTTTGCGTTGCTCAGCTTTGCAACCTCCTTTTCAGCCTTTGTCCTCAGCAGAGCTTAAGTACTTGACTTGGAAAACTGTTTTTGGTGGCCATCACTTCTGCCAGGCGCATAAGCGAGTTACAAGCCCTGTCAGTGGAACCTGATTTTATCTCTTTCCGTAGAATAAGGTGGTCCTCAGGACTAACAGGAAGTTTTTACCTAAGGTGTTCTCAGACTTCCACCTTAACCAGTCTGTGTCTCTTCCTGTTTTCTTCACTGACCATTCCTCCTCTGGGGAGAGAGGCTGCACAGTTTAGATGTGAAAAGGGCCCTTAGCTACTACATAGAGCATACCAAGGGTCACAGGTTTGCTCCAAATGTTCCTCACTTATGGTGAGGTTGGTAAGGAAAACCTACCACTAAGAGATCTACTGCCAGGTGGATTGTCTCTTGCATTCAATTTTGCTATGAAAAACTAGGCAGGACTCCACCCCAGGCCTGAGGGCTCACTCTACCAGAGGTACAGATGCTTCCCTGGTTGCTGCCAGGGATATTCCTATCTTAGAGATATGTCAAGTGGCTACCTGGAAAACAGTCACACTTTTACCAAGCATTACTCTCTGGATATCCAGGCTAGGAATGATGCTCGGTTTGGCACAGCAGTGCTCAGAGCCTATTTCCTAGGTAGGTTCTGTCCCTCCTCCATGGAGGTACTGCCTGGTAGTCTGCAATTTGTCAGAATACAGCAAGACTTCATGTTGTTTGAAGAAAAATTACTCACCTTAGTAATGTTGTTTCTTCTAATGGAGTCTTGCTGTATTCTGACCTCCCCTGCCTCCCTTGCAGAACCTTTGTTTTGGGATGTGGGTGGGCAGTAGCAGTGTTAGCACTCAAGAGGTGCCCACCCTTTATTTATCACCCTTTACTTTGGGTGAGTGGGTGTTGTGTTTGTTTCATTTTTGGGTTTCCTGACTTGAGTCTTTGTTTTGGGACCAAAAATCTGTTTATTACATTTAGTAGCCAGTTGGCTAGTGTAGGTTTACAACTTCCACACAGGACACTCATTGGGTATAGCTTGTAAAGATCTGACGGTTTGAGTTCAAACAGCAACAGACAGAGTCTCAACCGAGCTCGAGCTCAGCGTTCCATGCCTGGCATGGAAAGTTAACTCTTTCATCTCGGGGCAGTTCAAAGGTTGGACCTCACTGCAATTTGTCAGAATACAGAAAGACTCCATTAGAAGAAACAACATTACTAAGGTGAGTCATTTTTCTTCTTGTGCATCTCATTTTCTGAAATATGCTACCTTCTTGGACTTTGTTGATTCCTTGAGGTACTTGAAGGTTTCTATCATGTCTCCCTTCTTCCTCAAGGGTATACATATTAAGCTCTTTTAGTCTCTTTTCATATAGCTTCTGGTGCAGACCCTGCACCATTTTGTTGCCCTCCTCTGGACTGGACCTTTGGCATCTTCATGATAAATTGGAGTTTTGCAGTGACAGTGGGGAAAAGTGCATTACTTGAGGGCAAGACCATACTTGAAAATGCATTCAGAGGTGACTCCCTTGCACTGTTGCCAAGGGTTGTCTGTGTGTCGTTTGGGCCTGTCCCACTACATAACACAATGTAATGATTGTCACAGTTTCAACCAGGCTACATGGAGTAACACAATGTAATGTTTGCTACAGTTTCAATCAGACTATATGGAGATACTGGTGAAGAGGAGGGGTGGGTCCGGTGGCTCACTCTCCGCACCAGTATCTTATCCGTCTCAAGGGAGGGGAGAACAGGTAGGGTACTGGTGGAAGGCATCCAAAGATGGTTGGTGAGGACCTTGTACTCACCAATGGGGACAGTGTTGCAGACATCACTGTGGGTGCCACCTGGGGACTAGTGACCACCGTCGCGGTGTGGTTCAGTATAAGTACTGTGCCAGAACTGAATCACACAAAGGCAAATGCCCAGGGATATCCTGTCAGGGAGAGGACATGGGTGGAGTGAAGGTACAGTGGGCTGAACTAAAAGGGGCCATAGTGAGGAAACAAACCTCTGTAACAGGCAAGTAAGCAAAAGCAAGAGGAAAAGAGACCACTGTGGTTCTCGGAAGAGGTGGCTGGAAGGTAAGGGAAAAAGTAGCATTCAAAAGGTATAAGGAGACACAGAGGGAAGAGGATATGGAGGTGTATCATGAAAATCAGAGGGAGGCAGAGAAAGCAGTCAGGAGCACAACAGTGTGGCAACTAAGTTTCAGTGCAAAAGTGCAAAGTTATGCACTTAGGCATAGAAACCCAGGGGCACAGTACAAGATGGGGAAAGTGGTATTGACGTACTACTAAACAGGAAAGAAACCTGGGGGTAATTATATCTGATGACCCAAAGGTGGCCAAACAGTGTGACAAGGCTGTGGGAAGAGCCAATGGCATGCTAGGGTGCATAGGGAGGGTGTCACCAGCAGAAAGATGGAGGTGGTGATACCGCTGTATAGATCATTGGTGAGACCTCACCTAGAGTACTGTGACTAGTTCTGAGACCACATCTCCAGAATGACAAAGAAAGAGTAGATGCAGTCGAGAGCGTAACTAAAATGGTGCAGAGTCTGCACCAAAGGCCCTAATGAGGAGAGACTAAAAGGACCTCGATATGTACACCCTGGAGGAAAGGTAAAAGGGGAATATGATGGAGATTTTCAAATACCTCACGGGTATAGATAAGGTACAAGAAGAAAGCATGTTTTAGAAAAAAGATGCTCAAGAACAAGGGGCATGCTGTGAAGCTGGAGGAGGTAGATGCAGGGGAAAGTGAGGAAGTACTTCTTCACAGGAGGAGTGCTGGATGCCCTTTCTCTGGGCTGACATTCATTCTCGATGGCGGGAGAAAAAAACAGAAGTACTTAGGTCTGCCCACATTATAAAAGGGATGTGTGCTGCTTAATATGCATGTAGACATGTTGACGCAGGCAACTGTCATGCAAAGCTTCCCAGGAGGTCCTGACACCCATGGCTTACAGTGCAGTGTAGTATGGGGCTTTGAGATTCCCTTGAAGAAGATCCATTATGTCTACTTAGAGTAGTGCTGGAAGTATTGAGGGGTTCAGCCTTCATAGTACTTAAGCAAGTTCCTGTAGTTCATGCAACACTTCCATTTACATACAGTATAAGGAAGGGCTCTGGTTTTAAAGAACACCTGTTGTGGTGCTCTATAAAATATATATAGAAACATAGAATTTGATGGCAGATAAGGACTGCTTGGCTCACCCAGTCTGCCCATTTCCTACCTAATGGATAAGCTCCAGATCCTAGTTAACCAGCAGCCTACTTCTTCCTACCCCCACCCCTAGAATTGCCTTATGACTGTCCCATGCATGCTTGAATTCCACCACTGTTTTTGACTCCACAACCTCTTCCAGAAGGCCGCTCCATGCATCCATAACCATTTAAAAATACTCCCTAAATTATCTCTGAGCCGCCCCCCATCTTCAAATTGTGCCCCTTGTTCTTGCACACCACTTTTTGAAAGATGCTACCCTCTTGGACTTTGTTGATTCCTTGAGGTACTTGAAAGTTTCTATCATGTCTCCCCCTTTCCTCAAGGCTATACATATTAAGCTCCTTTAGTCTCTCTTCATATGTCTTCCGGTGCAGACCCTGCACCATTTTAGTTCCCTCCTCTGGACAGCTTCCATCCTGTCTATGTCTTTGTGAGATTGGGTCTCCAGAACTGCACGCAGTACTCAGATGGGGTCTGACCAGCTGTCTTTACAGAGGGATAATAACTTCCTTTTCTGCTGGTGATACCTCTCCCTATGCATCCCAGTATCCCCCAGCCCTCCTTGCTGCCCTCTCACATTGGTTGCCCACCTTTAGGCCATCTGATATGACTACCCCTAGGTCCCTTTCCATTTTTGTTGTTGTTAGTATCTCACCCCCAATTGTGTACTCTTCCCTGGTTTTTGTTTCCCAGGTGCATTACCTTGCACTTCTTAGCATTGAATCTAAGCTGCCATACATTTGACCATTCCTCTAACCTTGCCAAGTCCCTTCTCATCCTTTCCACGCACCTTGTGCATCAACTCTGTTGCAAATCTTTGTGTCATCTGCAAAGAGACATATTTTCCTTCCAGTCCTCTGCAATGTCGCTTATAAAGACATTGAAGAGATCCGTCCTAATACTGAACCCTCGGTACCCCACTAGTAACCCCCTTTCTTCAGAGTGGACTCCATTTACTATTACTCTGTGTCCTATTCTCCAGCCAATTCATTACCCAGGCTGTCATCTTGGCACCCACCCAAGGCTGGCTAACTTGTATATTAATCTTGTGTGGAACTGTGTCAAATGCCTTGTTAAAGTCTAGGTAGGCCATGTCCACAGCCCCTCCCTGATCTACTACTTTGGTCATCCAGTCAAAGAAATCTATCAGATTTGTCTGGCATGACCTTCCCACTGTGAATCCATGCTGCCTAGGGTCCTATGCCCCTCTGGCCTCTAGATACCGACAATTCTTTCCTTCAGAAGTGATTCCATTATTTTCCTACCACTGAGGTTACACTAACAGGTCTGTTTTTTCCTGCTTCTGCCTTGCTCCCGCTTTTGTGAAGGGAATCACATCTGCCCTCCTCCAGTCCTCAGGTACCACCCCATCCTCCCATGATTTGTTAAAGAGGGTAGTCAGTGGTGTCACTAGTTCTATCCTTAGTTCTTTAGAATTCTGTGATGAATCCCATCAGGCCCCATTGCTTTGTCCACCTTTCAGTTTTAAGAGTTCTTTCAGAACCCTTTCTTCTGTAAATGGGCTGGTATCAACTTCTGTATCCAGAGTGTTTCTACTGTTTGTTTTAGGTACTCCCTCTTCCTTTGTAAATACTGAGCAAAAATATTTGTTTAGTATCTCTGCCTTTTCACAGTCACCCTCTGCCCCACCTTCCTCCCTTTATTAAGCCTCACTATCCCTCCTTGGTCTTTCTTCGCTCCCTGATGTACCTATAAAAGGTTTTATCCCTTCTTAACTGAGTTGGCTATCTTTTCCTTGGTTTGTGCCTTTGCTGTTCTGACTGCCTTCCCTGCTTCCTTTTGCTTTAACTGATACAGTTCTCTGCCCTGCTCCTTCTGTGATTCCTTGTACTTCCTGAATGCTTTCTTTTCTCTTGAACCTTCACTGCCACTTCCTTTGAGAACCATGGTGGTTTCTTATATCGCTTCGCTTTGTTTATTTGCTTCACACAAAGGCTTGTTACTTCTGTCATGGCAGTTTTATTATTCCCCATTGTTCTTCCACCCTCCTTCCTGCCCATTTGCTAGTGCATTCCTTAGGCACTCACCCATTTTAGGCAAAGTCAGCCTCCTAAAGTCCAGTACTTTGCCTTTGTATGGCTTGACTCTATTGCTGTGTTTATTGTGAACCATACTGTTCAATGGTTGCCAGTTCCCAGATGGCTACCCACTTCTACATCTGTGATCCTCTCTTCATCTCCATTTGAGAGAACCAGGTCTAAGATTGCTCCTCTCGAGTGGGCTCCAGTACTAGTTGTCTAAGGCATGCCCCCTGTAGGGCATCTACAGTAGAATAACCCCACTCTTCAAGTGACTGCTGCAACTGCACTCCAGTTAACATCTGCATATTAGATCACCCATCAGCAATATCTCCCTTTTCTGCCATTCTAAGTATACTTTCTATCATTTCCTTGTCCATTTCTCCCCTGAGAAGGGGGTCTGTATACAACTCCTGTGTGGATTGTGGTGTCATTGCCGGTCTCCAAATTTACCCACAGTGCTTGTTCTCCTCCCTGTTTACCCTTTTCTTCTGTTGCTTTGATTCCTTCCCTTATGTAAAGAGCTACTCCTCCTCCTCTTTACCCTCCCTGTCCCTCCTGTAGATAGTGTATCCTGGTATGTTTACGTCCCAGTCATGGTTTTGTGTACCATGTTTCTGTGACTGCCACGATATCCAGATGTTCCTCCTCCATCAAGGCCACTAATTCAGGAAGCTTGTTACACAGACTACGGGCATTGGTACTCATTACTCTCCATTTTTGATGGCTTTACCTTCTGTTGCAGCATCCCCCACTGACCTTTCTACCTCGGTCTTTTTCTCATTTAGTACCCTGTTTTGTAGGGAGAGGCTGGGATTTTCCTGCTGCTTATCAGTGCCTCCCTTGACTAGTTTATAGCTTACCTCCATGGGAGTTTATTTTCAAAGTCTGCAGACAGGAAGGAATCTAATTTGGGCTCTGAGGAGACAACTGCCAATCCTTCCACTTTCTAGAGTGAGCGCCCCACCTCTGCATTCAGAAGTTTTCCAGAACACTCAAGCACTTTTGCATACTGTGCCATCTTTGTTCATACCACTCTAAGGTTCCAGGTAAACAGACATAAAAACTATAAACTCTGTCCTCATCTTGTCTCAGGGGCAGAAAAGCATCACATGGTGGTGCACATTGTGTAAATCCTTTTCACATATGAGCAAAAACACAGGCAGGTTCTAAAGGTTCTGCAAACTTCATTCTTTCTTTTCACTTTAAATTGCTTAGCAGGATGAAACAAACCCCAAATGACATTGCTCCAATGATGCAGTGAAACCAGTTGAGCTGTTTTATCCTAGCTAGGCAGTGCAGAATTAAATAAAATAGTAAGCTTGCAGCCCGACCCGGCATCGGTGATAGTGCAGTACACTTTGACATAGGAGACCCAGCTTTGTGCTAGCAACTCTGATTACCCACTTAGGGTCAGTTGAGCCTAGGGAACTCTGCAGAAGCAGCATTCTTAGACTCTGGTGGAGGGTGACTGTCTTCTGGCTATGCTAGCACTTCTTTTGGAGGCATTGTGATGGCACTGGATATTGTGTGTGACTAAACAACATCCTGCCCACATCTACCCCTCCCCAGAGCCATGACCAGCATGAAGGAACAGCACCTTGTGACAGAAGATAGGAGGGAGTAACACTGGGGTAAGAAAATAATGGCCAACCGTGATTGATCCCTTTGAATGATGCTATGTCACCAATCAGTTTTGTATCCGACTCTTCTCTTTCCTCTTAACAAACAAGAGTGAGCACACAAGGCAGGAACTGGCAGAGTCCTCTACGCCAAGTCCCGCCATGAGCGTGGTTTCTCATTGGTTGCCTGCAGTACAGGTGGCTGTCTGGATAACATTTGGGTGGCAGCCAGTAGACTCAGTGGAAGGCACCAGGTGAAGGTCAAAGATAGACAAGAATTAGCATGCCAAGGGGCAAAACAAACATTAGGGGAAAAAGACTGAAGTTTGTGAAGCCTTTGTTCTCATGGGATGAAGCCTGTTTAATTTAAAACATAGAAAATGACGACAGAAAGGGACCACTAGATCCATCTAATCTGCCCAGAAATTTACTAGAATGCTACCCCTTCCCTTAGCCTTTCTGTAAAATGATATCCTTGTGTTTGTCCCATTTTAGTTGTTGTTTGTTAACCAGGTAAGTGCACTAGACATTAAATACCGATTTACAGGTATAACCCAGGAGCGTATATGTCAAAATACAGTATGTACCAATACTATGAGACATAGAACATTACATATGATATGTGAGGAATAAGACATGGCGGTGTGGTTTATGGCCTGATAAAGAGTCGCCCAGGATCATAATAAGGCATGAGGCACTTGGCCCGAGTGCCTATCACCTGGGAAGTACACTTATCAGGCCATAAATCACACCTTGGAATGCCTTATTCTGCTTGTAACATGGGCCCTCAGCAAAAATAACATTTCAAAATAGTCTCTGAACAAGTTACTGCAGTTTAGAAAGTAAATGTAATTTATTTTTCTTTTATTCACCTGAGGGTGAAGAAAATAGTTCCTTGTAGTGGAGAACTGCAAAAGGTTTTTAAAGTTTGTTTTTTTTTTTCAGGGAGGTGATGCCTGTCTTTCTCGCTGTCTCCCTCCCCACCATTCACACACAGACACACATTTAGTTTTTTTTTATGTAAGGTGTCTTGGCAGGCAGCTACTAGTGTCCAATCTCGCTTTTAGTGAGCGATGTTCTTCCAGGCCCCCACTCCCGCCCCCACCAGAGACACACAGATAGTAAAATTAGTTTAGTTTTAGGTTTTTCTATTGTTTATTTTGTAGTTTTGCTGGGGTTCTGTGGATGAGCATCCTGTGTGACTGAAGATAGCGAGCATGACCCTCAGCAGCCACCGTGGAGAGGTTTCTGCTTCATGCTTCTGAGCGAGCATCTTTCCGATCACTGTGGTTTCTTCGGCTGGTGGCTGTAACAAACTGGTCTATTAAGTTTTCAATCAGGTGTTATTGCATTTTTTTTTTTGCACACTTGTTTCTGCACTGGATGACTCGGCATCTCTCAGGTGTGCCTCTCAGCCACTGCCTCTACTCCCTGCCTGAAACGCCTGAACCACTGGGAGACACGCTGCTGAGCACCCTCCTGACCCAGGGTCCCATCCTGCCCTCTCTGATCCTCCCCGGTGCAGGGCACGGCTCATTTACCTGACATCCTATCAGTAATTAGAAGGATGGTCCTGGGTCTGAGTCAAGGGTCTCGGAGAGCCGGTGGTCAGCAGGTCCGTTGTTGGGATGTGGGCCTTAGCTCCTGGGGTTCTCCGCTTCCCCTAGTCCACCAGGGATTTTCTTGGCAAGTTTCCCTTTGGACATGGCGTGCAGTGGCTTCCTGCGTGGCTATTCCACTGTGCCTCCTCCGCTGGAGCCTGCTGTCCCACCCTCCACATCCTGCACTTGTGCTTCCTCCAGTCTCCACCGGAGTCCGCTACAGTGCCGTGAACCCCTACAACCCACTGCAGGAGAGGAAAGCAGTCCTCCGGATGCTCAATCCCCTATCTCCTACTGACCTCACGGCCCAGGTCCATTCTTGAACCTGGGCTGTCGGGTGTGCTTGAGGTGACATCCAGTGCCCACCCCAGCACCACCAGCCCGGCATGTTATTGCATCTTTGTCTCTTGCTTTAAGCAAACTAATGCTGCAGCATCAACAAAAGGAATAAAGCAGAGGAAGTATGGTCGGTGCCTGTAACGCCATTAAGCAGCTTCACATAGCCCAAATTCTGAACTCTGAAACCTAGGAGATGGCTTAACAAACCAGTGAGGCTATAAAAACAAAACAAACAAACAAAAAAAAAAAGCACAGTACAGAAGCCCAGCCAGAACAACTGGAACAAAATGCAGCTGGTTACCTAGACTTGTTTTAGAAGTTTAGGGCTTGAGTAGTAGTTTCTTATTTCTCTGTTGGTGCCACTGCTCTCATGGTGCAGCTGTTGTGGTTCTGTCAGATGCTAGCTGAGCAGCTGCAGTGAGAGTGTGATGGCATGCATTGATTTCACCATGTGCTGCATTTGGTTGGCCCATGTAGTGCTGGTTGTAAAGTTATGTCCTGATAAGGACAAGGCTAGAAAAGTGTATCAGCCAGGCACAATTCAGAAATGTTGTGCTCATTTTATAAGGAACTGTACAGATTAGCACAGAAAGTACTAAATGGAAACAGTGCACCTACACAATAATTCAGCAACAAAGGATAAAATGCAGAAGCAGATATAATACAGTGTAACACAGCAAAGCTACCTACTTGAGTTTAAAACGATGTTTAGAATGGAACATTAGATTACAGGACATGGGCCACTGCATGCAGCCTCGATCCAGAGTCAAGGGAGGATTGAATTAGCAGTTTTTGTGTGTTTGTCCTGCTAGTGACTGAAGACTACCTATCACCATCAGGCTCTATTTCATTTCATTTATTCTTTGGTAATCGGTAAGGGCACTGGACCAAAGGTCCCTTTCAGGCCTGACCAGGACAAACAAAAAAATATACAATACTTATACAAGAGACAAAGAAAACACAATTCACAAATTACAATTTCATACAGATTTCAGTAACAAATAAGACTTCAATCGAGATTTAAAAATTGGAAGAGAGGGGCAAACCTCACTAATTTGGGAAATGTGCTCCAGTGAGTAGGTGCTGCAATTGAGATGGCCCTAGTACAAGTCTTCAGGAATACCTGGGGACCAGATACAAGGCTATTGGTTTCATGTTCCAGGTAAGTTGAAATGGAGCTCAGGTATCCAATATTTCATTTTTATGGGAAAAAATGGATTTCTCCAAGGTGTCACAACTGCTTGTTCGCTTAACCTTACAAAATGTTTTTAATGCAATGACATGCTGAACAGTAGACGGAGTAATATTAACAAGGTTTCTGATTCTGAAGCACCAGTCTTCTGTTTTCTAGGTATCGTAACTGAGCCTCAAGTATCATCCTGATAAAAATAAAGAGCCAGGAGCAGCAGAAAAGTTTAAACAGATTGCAGAAGCCTATGATGTACTAAGTGACCGTAAGTAGAGCTGGGAGCATTTCTCAGGGCTAGAGCAAACACATTTTCTTACTCTAAGTTAAAGAATCTAACAGCTTTGGTTTTTGTCTTTGCTGGGACCAAATGCCCCCTTTGTGCCCCCTGTCCTCCCCACCGTTATTGAAAGAACACGTTATGTGAGCATGGTGATGTCTTGCAAGGCCCAACCATGTCCCACAGGGGGTGCTGCAGAGTGAGTGTACCTCTGATGCGTCCGCCTCCATTGGCCAGGTAAGGGAGCGAGCCCAGAGCTTGCTTCTGAGCCTAGGGTGTCTTAGTGGCAGCACAGCTTGCTACCTCCAAGCCACTGAGCCAAGTGAAGCCATTTTTACATTTATTTACTTAATACATCAGCTCTTCCAGTGGGCTTTGTAACCTCCTTGAGCCCTTTCACAAGCTCTAATCCTGCTCTCCTGCAACATGGCTAATCCTCAAGACACTTCATCTGATCTCTCCATTTACTGCCCTTGCTCCCAGATGTAGTCCTCTAGGCTGGGTTGACCTCCAGGTAGGGAATAGTCAGAGCAGTGCTTGTGTGCTGGAGTTGGAGGATCAGGGAATGGGCAGTCAACATGGTGCAGTGTGCCAAGGGCCGCTGTGAAAATATAATTGTTCAGTGGCCTCGGCAGTGAGCTTAGGTATCAGGCCACATCAAGTCTTCTTTTCTCCAGCTTTGTCATGAGTAAACAGAGCCAATTATAAAGCAGCTTTATCTATGATTATTCTTAAAGGTACATACACCTTATTCTAAAGGAGCAACAAAATGAAAAAAAAGTATTTAAAAATTTTGTAAAATAAACTGTTTCTAGAGCTAAGTTACTTTAACACAGGAATAGTACAAGCTATGGCGAATAGCTAATTTCAGTGTACTGGACGAATATGTTGATTTACAAACTCATAAATGAACTAGATAATCCCCTGTTTCACGACGTAAAATCTGTGAACAATGAATACCTGTGCTAGCTTATGCCGATGATTTGGCAATCATTTCAACTAGCAGACTGGGCTTACAACGGGCCTGCAAAACTTGACACCTCTTGTATAAAACTAAATTTAAAACAAAAAAATTAAAAGAATTATGGTAATAGGCAGTAAAAACATTATAGACAACTTAATTTTGCAGGTAATAAACTGGAGTTCACTAATGAAGTCCCCTATTTGGTGTAATTTTTCCAGCAACACCAAATGGAACAAACATATTGACTGGTGTGCTAGTAAAATGCAAAATACAGCAAACACATTTAAAGATTCAATTTAGGGGGCGCTGATGAGCAGCTAAGAAGTAAGACGATTCTCCTCGAGCTCCGCACTCGGAGACCTAAATATAATATTTGTTTTCACAAAACTAAGAAAAGGGACTTGGATTCCACTGTATTATTGTCTGAGGTGTAAAATGATGGATGAATACCTCGCAAATGCAACAGGGAAGCCCGCTAGAAACGCTTGGGAAAACCTAAAGAAACAACCAGCTGGGCCCATAGTGGAGCCTGCAGGCCCAATTTCCTTCTCGCGCAGAATTAGCTGTACTAGGGTGAGAGGTGACAACGTAAGTGCTGGCTGCCCTGAATCCCTGCTTTGAAAAACTGGAGAATCAAATTGAAGCAAAGTTGCAGGAGAGAACTGTGGCGATGGCGAAGGACTAACGGAGGTTGAGGAGCCGCATAGCCAGAGTTGAAGATGTAACACAGCCTCTGCCGGAGAAAATAATGGCTTTAGAAAAGGAGCTGGAGGATCTGAGGGAAGCTTTTGACTACCAGGAGAACTACGCTAGGGCGACTCAATCTTCGCCACGAGGGCTCCCTGAAGGGAAGGACTGCCCAGACATATGGAAATTTGTGCTGAGAAATTGCCAAAATCCTGAAATTGCAACCTAAAGGGGAAAGCACAAGATTGAAAGGGCGTATAGAGCAGTACTCCAAAGCCAGGCCTGTCAACCCCCGAGAAGTATTGTTATCCGTACCATAACTTTCAGGATAGGGAGGCAGTGATAAAAGCCTTTAAGGTAAATCAACCTGTTGAAATAGATGGAGGAGAATTCATAGTTATGAGGACTACTCAAATAGATTACTTAAGAAGAGGTGGGTGTTTGCTACTGCGATGGCTCAGTTAAGAGAGATGCAAGTGGAGCATTATATGATCTACCCCAAGATCCTTAAAATAAAGCATGAAGGTGTGGTGTACTCATTCTGGTAGGTGGAGAAGGCGAACGCTTTATAAAGGAACTCAAGAAGAAAGTGGGCTGAAGGGAGTTGTGAAATGATGAGAAGGACTTGAGCCACTAATTTCTAGAAGGGGGTAAATCCTCAGTTTTAAGTTTGACTGTTCATGTTTAATCTTGTAAGTTTTGGAACTCGGAAGGCCTATGGTTAAATCGGTGGATAGCGTAGGCCAATGAGACTGTTTATTGGGGAACATACACTGAGATTTCGAAATTGTGGAGGAGAAGACTCGAGATGCGGAGAAAGTGCTGGAGGATCACCCGTGGAGAAGGTGGGCTGGGAGGAGTGACTGGTGGCTTGGGCCCTAGCGTAGAGGATGTTTAAATTACTGCTGTTTACCCCACCTGCCTCCCGATCAACTCAATGAAAAGGAAGCTTTTATAATTGAAAGAGACTGAACTTGGAGCTATGGGGTTGGTTTGTGAAAGGGAGAGGGAGGGTTATGATTGAGGGTAGAAATCACTGCGACTGCACGGACTGACGGGATCAGATCAAGTGGTTCCAGCTCTACAATGTATATTTGTTACGGTGGTATGTTATGAATCAGATAGGCCAATGCAGGCCACAGATGAAGAGGTCTCGGGGGGTGGGGGAGAGGTAGCTGCTCAAATAGCAGATTTTGGGAGGTGCTGCCGTGATGGCAGGAATGAGCAACGAGGAACGATGGATAATATGCTGGAAAGAGGAGTGTTGGAGGAAAGGAAACAGTTTGAGATGGTTGGGAATGAAGCAGTATCGGGAAGAGGGGAGTAAAAAGGGATTTATAGTAGTCTTAAGGGAAAATCTAAGAGCTATCGAGATTCACATCCAAGGAACAGGATAAGAGGGCATGTATGGATAGTGGGGTTTTGGATATGGTTGCTGGGATGTTGGTCCATGGGCTTGGGCAAAATAAGGAGGGATGGAGGGAGAGTAAGAGGAATGCCGGAGGCGGGAAGTATTTGGAAGGACAGAGGAAAGGGATAATGGAAAAGACAATGGTGGGAGGTGATCTGGTAATACAATCCTGGAATGTTCGTGGCCTCTTCTCCGATTAAGAGGAGTGCAGTGTTAACGGCATTAAAGAAAGCACATGTGCAGGTGGCTCTCTTGCAGGAAACACACCTGACATCAGGGAGCATGTAAAACTTAAAAGGGGTGGGTGGGTGCGTACGCGGCTCTTTGGCCCACGTAAACAAGGAGTGGCAGTTCTGGTGCATAAAATTTACCATTTCAGATTACAAAGTCCTTGCAGATCCAAAGGAAGGTAGATATGTGTTTGCAGGGGTTCTCCATGGCCTGAAAGTCACGCTTGGGAGCGCGTATGCACCAACTAATTTGGACCCCGGGTTCTACAACAACATTTTGTCCATATTAATGAGGGAACAGTTTGAGAACTTGGTTATGGGAGGGACTTTAACTGCACACCTGATGCTGCCCTTGATCACTGGAGGGGAAGGGTCGAGAGATCCTTGTATTAGGAAATGGAGGGAAGGGTTGGCAGAACTGAATCTAGTGGATGCCTGGAGAACAGCGTATCCTCAAGATAGAGAATATACTTTTACTCAAACCCACACCAAACGTGGCTCGAGGATTGATCATGTTTATGTAACGCTCGATTGGTATGGAGACACTTAGGAGGGTGACACATGGTCCCATACATATTTCAGACCACGAGGAGTAGTGGCATCCTTTCATTCTCTGAGTGAGAGGGGAAATGCAGACATGGAGATTCCCTACTTATATGCTAGGCTTGCAGGAGTTTCAGGACTATGTGAAGGAGCAATTTAAATTTATATGGATGTAAATGCACCGACTGCCACTTCTAAACAAATGTTATGGGACACGGGCAAGGCATACATGAGGGGTGTAATTGTAGGGTATATGGCAAAATATAAAAAGAATAGATTGGAAAGACAGAAACTCTTCAACAGGAATTGAGAATACTGGAGGAGGGTAGCAAGGGGAAGAAGGTGAACAGGTGAGACAAGAGCTGGTAACAACCAGACAGGCGCTTAACACTTTATTTTGATGGATGAGGCTTGGAAAAACTGTTCTACCCAAACATAGAGTATGTGAATGGGGAACAAGCCAGGGCCTTTGCTGGTAAACCTTGTAAAGGGTAAAATAATGGTGCATATCCTGGGGATCAAAATAAAAGGGGCAGACGGTCACTAAGTATGTGGAGATAAGGGTTACATTTAAGAAATACTATGAGGACTTATACAGGGCAAGCGGAGAGGAAGTGAAAAATAAATGCTTGACTTTCTGGCTAAGCATAAGCTGCCCCAAATAACAAAGCACCAACAGGAGCTGTTGGATAGGAGATCACAAGGAGGAAATCCTTCGAGCGATCAATATGATGAAGACTGGAAGGCATGCGGCCCAGATGGCCTGCCCGCAGAGTATTACAAACTGCTGGAGGAGGAGGTAAAAGAGGTAATGTGGGAGGTATTTAGGAGGGAAAGGGAACTGCCAGATACAAGTGGTTGCTCCCTGGTGTGTGTGATTCGAAACCGAATAAGGACCTAATGGAATGCTCATCATATAGACCAATATCTCTGTTAAATTGTGATGCTAAGGTGTTTGCTAAAATTCTAGCTAGTAGACTGGAGGATATCCTTCCAGAGTTGATCCATCCGGATCAAACGGGTTTTATAAAAGGTAGGCACTCGTGATCATAATATTAGGAAGGTCCTTAATGTTTTGGAACAGGCCAAGAAAGCCGGAGGACGGACGGCTGTATTGTCAATGGACCACAAAAAGCATTCGACAGGATTAAGTGGCCATATCTATTCACAGTCCTGGAAACGATTTGGTTTAGGGAAAGCTTTTATTAAAATGATACGAGCATTGTATCAGGCACCCAAAGCTGCAGTTTTAGTTAATGGGAACATAACGGAACAATTTATGCTCCACAGAGGGACAAAGCAGGATGCCCCTCTCCCTCTGCTATTTGCAATGGTGGTAGAACTGCTGGCTATAGCCATCAGAGAGGACCCAAGAATACAAGGAGAAAGGGGAAAAGTGGAGGACAGCATAAAATTACACTGTATGCTGACGACATGATGTTATGTGAGCCTTGCACAGTCTATACCTGCTTTGCTGGAAATCATACTTTAGGTCAATTTGCCACATTGTCAGGATATAAATTGAATCTGGGGAAGTCTGAAATTATGCTGCTGGGAGAAGAGAGGTGGGACACGGTGGTACATGGGGTCTGAAGAGGGTAGGTATGCACCTCACATGTTTAGGATCAAGATAGGTAGGGATCTGAGATCACTTTATAGGCTGAATTATACTCCATTATTAAAATTGTTAAGAGAGGACATGGACAGATGGAGAAACCTGCCTGTATCATGGATAGGATGTATCAATCTACTTAAGATGAACATTCTTCCTAGAATTTTATATCCATTGCAGATGTTACCAACAGGATTGACAGGGAAAGATATAAAGGCATTGGAAAAGGACTGTTCCAGATTTATATGGCAAGGGAAGAAGCCTAGGGCTAGTTTAAATAAGTTAAAGCTGACCAATCTAAAGGAGGTTGAACTACCCAGATATGAAGTTATATTTTTGGGCAGCACAATTGAGGATTATTAAAGACTGGGTGTATAGGGCAAAGGAGGCCAGTTGGATGGACTTGGAGGAGGAGGGATTGGGGGTTTGAATATCGCCCTGTTAGTAGAAGCAAGTAGAAGGGGGCTGCATGGATAAGTGGGTTTCGAGTATTTTAGTGAAGGAGGTAATAGATAGCTGGGACCAAATTAAGAAGGTGGTAGGGCATCAAAAGGGGAATCTTTTATTTTGCCACTGGCTGGGAACCCATTTTTATCCCGAGTAGGAGATCCATATTTCAAAGTTGGAAAAGAGAGGGAGTAATGCGCCTTAATGATTTAAGAGAAAAGGGAGTGGTCTCGCCATTTAATGAGCTTAGGGAAGACCTGAGCCTGCCTGCACATCATATGTTTAGATATTTCCAGGTGAGGAAATATGCAGGGTATTGAGAAGCAAAGAGCCCTGGTGTCCGAATACAGACTGTGGAAGAACTACAGCAAGTTAAACAGAAATCTGTAGGTATTGTCAGAAGGCTACGCTTTTCCTGCATCTCCAGTGGCCAGATATGACAAGTAAAACTAAACACCTGTGGGAAAGAGATCTGGGAGTTGTACTGTCGGAGGAGCAGGGCTTTAATGAAAGGGACGATCAGGGCCTATTACTTTGTAATAAGTATAAGGAGGTAGCATATAAATTTGTTCACAGGCTGTATACTCCACCTGTTGCAGTGAACAGGTACAATCCAACAATTTTGGCTATCTGCCAGAGATGTGGGTTGGCCCTGGGTACCTATCTACACTCATTTTGGACATGCCCGACACTTCAAGCTTGGGGGCGATGTGGCGAAGGAGTTGACAAACATGAAGGGGCAGCAGGTTAGAGTAGAACTGCTTATAATGTTGTTTGCAGATGACAGAAAGATCTGCAACAGGGTTGATACACAAGGTGGGGTGGAAAGAATGAAAAGGGACTTAGCAAGGTGGAGGAATGGTCAAATGTATGGCAGCTTAGATTCAGTGTAAGTAATGCACCTGGGAAACAAAACCCAGGGCAAGAGTACACAATGGGGGTGAAATACTGACAATAACAAAAATGGAAAGGGGCCTGGGGGTAGTCATATCAGATGACCTAAAGGTGGGCCAGCAATGGAGAAAGCAGTAAGGAAGGTTGGGGGATACTGGGATGCATAGGAGAGGCATCACCAGTAGAAAACAGGAAGTTTTGGCCCTCTGTACAGACAGTTGGTAAGACCACATCTGAGTACTGTGTACAGTTCTGGAGACCCCATCTCCAAAAGACATAGACAGGGTGGAGGCTGTCTAGAGGAGGGCAACCAAAATGGTGCAGGGGTCTGCACCAGAAGACATATGAAGAAAGGCTAAAGGAGCTTAAGATGTATAGCCTTGAGGAAAGGGGGGATATGATAGAAACTTTCACATACCTTAAGGGAATCAACAAAGTCCAAGAGGGTAGCATCTTCAGAAAAGAGATGTGCAAGAACAAGGGGCACAATAATTGATTTGTCATATTAACTGCTTCCTTCCCCTTCTACTCCTGGCTTTATCTATGCTTACGCCCACTGCTACTCTATCAAATCACCTCTCCCCATATCATTTGTAGTCTGTTGTTTGTTCTAGCTGCCAAAATATATGTATTGCACACACCAGTCATCATGTTTCATTTATCAGTATGCAACCTGTAAGTAGCTTACCTGTTTCATATCAATGTTTACCACCTGCGGTCACCCTATGTGGTACCCTTGTATGTATATCCA
Source organism: Neoceratodus forsteri (assembly GCA_016271365.2). Taxonomy (NCBI): domain Eukaryota; kingdom Metazoa; phylum Chordata; order Ceratodontiformes; family Ceratodontidae; genus Neoceratodus; species Neoceratodus forsteri. The sequence goes on along the minus strand of CM057458.1, from coordinate 165,154,381 downwards.
GCCTGTATCATATAACGGCATTTCATGTATATACTGTTGTTACCAATCTGTGTTTGTACTTTAAGTGCTTATGTCACAGGACCTCCTTGTGAATAGCTTGCTCAATGGAGTTTTTCTGCAATAAACTTGAACTTGAATTTGAAGATGGGGAGTGCCTCAGGGGTAATGTGAGGAAGTATTTCTTCACAGAGAGGGTTGTAGATGCATGGAACAACCTTCCTGAGGAGGTCATAGAGTCAAAAACAGTGGGGAATTCAAGAATGCATGGGACAGGCATAAGGCAATTCTAGTGGGGTGGTAGGAGAAAGCAGGCTGTTGGTTAACTATGATCTGCAGCTTATCCATTAGGTAGGGAAATGGGCAGACTAGGTGGGTCAAGCGTCCTTATCTGCCACCAAATTCTATGTAACAATTAACTATTGGCTCAAGATAATATCTGAACAAAATGGGTCCCTTATTGGTAACTGCCTCAAGGAAAAAAATCACTTTACACAACAGAGGTAATTGGTTGGTTACAGTTAAAATCTTCTGGAGCAACATGGATGCACTAACCTGAGTAAATGGTCAGACATGAACATAAAAATAAACCCAGTTTACTCTAAAATCTTAATTAACAAAATACACCAACAATCAAAACATGATGACATTGCAAACTCAAAAGTCTCAAGATGGCTTGTTCAGAATAGAAAGAAACGTTCTCTTGCTTTACTGAGACTTGTCTAAATGCCTGAGCTTAGGAACATACTTACAATTTACAGATTCAAAGCATTTCCAAGCAACATAATCGACGCTTAGGTATAATAAGGACAAAACCTACCAACAAACTGTTGCTATTCACTTCAAGAGGATGGAAATCTCTGCATGTTGTATTACAATGTCCATGGTATTATCACCGAGATACATTCTTAGGTAAATGCATTGGTTCCCTTTTATTCAAACCAGATTTATACTGGACTTACTGTTCAATCCTGAAAATGAGGACATTTTAAACAACCTTGCCCTATATTTACTAACACTTCATAGAATTAAAAATGACAAATTCAAAACATCACAGAGTAAATGGATAATCATAAGTAGTACTTCCTCTAACCTGTACATCCTGCACAAGATCTTTATTCTCTAATATACTACTCATTGGAGCCCTGGATGTTATACCGGAGCCCCTAATATGCTGCACTGGGGCCACTTTGCATTGTACACTTTTAGGCTAATGAATTGCCACCAGCAGTAACTAGATAACTGATTCAATGCATTTATTCACTATAACACAGTACTACCAGCATCAACAATTTAAATATAGATAAAACCATTAAACTTAATTTATAGTCTTCTACAAACAATAATCATATAATTCTAATACTGTATTGTATAATGTACTTAATCTATTAGAGAAGAATTTATCGAGAGAATCTGTCTTCCTAATTTTTAATGAATGTCTTTGTATTTTTCTTGATGATATTTATATTGTAATGAATTTTAAGATATGTGCTCCTTTTAAATATTTCGTTTGTAGAAGATATGAATGTCAACAATAAACTTTGAATTTTGACTTACTAACTCCCTTAGAGAGTGGAGATGATCAAATCCAATCTCATCCTACTCACTAAATCTCTAATAAATGATAAAATGGGTTTTAAAAACGGAAACCTGATTGGCTGAGGGCCATCTTTACCTGTGCTGTTATCAAGGCACAGCAGCAGCACTGGATAAAGATCCAGCAGCCTCATTACACAAAATCAATACTAATCACATCCCTGACTGCCATCACAATTAATAGCTGTCATCATTACTCAGTTAAAACCTTCAACTAGGCCCTAAAATGAAACTATCGTAAATTCAAAATAATAATTAAATGTTTTTGCCCTCGTAATTCTATTCTTACATACACATTCATTTTTTTAAATGAAGTACTATGGTACTTACCATTTTAATTTCTGGTGTTTGTTTGCTGACCATGACCCCTAATTCTAACCTGCTTACCAGGGAAATCTCTGCTGTTTACCTCTAAATATACAACAGAAGCCCTGGTTCCATCTGAGGCCTTTTGTTGTGTGTTTATGGGAGTGTTAACATTCCGCCAATAGAACTGACCAAAGATTTGAATTCTTGCATTCCATCCATAGTAAACATTCCATCTCTTGAATGTAGGAAAGGTAGAAAAGGAACAGAGTTGGGGAAAAGGGAGGGAATCATGTAAAGAAGATGAAAGAAAGGTGAGGAAACGGTAAATGGTGGTGGGTTGGGGAAAATAGAGGGTTTAAAAATGTATTTTGCTGTGCATAACATTTGAACATGAGATGGCATGTCAGTGCTGGAACTTTTGCTGAGGTGGATGAGTATTTTTTAAGAAGTCATAAAATGATTCTTTTGTGCATTTTTTCTCCACCTCCCCAAAATCTTGTACCTATGTTATAATTGCAGTAAGACACCCAGGGTGTGCTTTGTGGTGGGATAACGGCACTTTGGGTGGTTGAAGGCACTCGACGATGCCTTTGTGTCTCGCAACACACCTGAGGTGTGTCGTTATCCCACCACAACACAGACCATGTCATGTCTTTTGCTTAAATAAAACAACACTGAATGCTTTAATTTTATTATAGAGACTTTTTGCATAGGTTGAGATAGGATTTAATGTCCCTTGTATAGATAGTTAAGCATTGACGACTCTTAAATGGTGGGTCATTAATGCCTACATTGTTTTTTATTTTAGATGATGATCTCCTGGACTGGTGTGCTGCTTACAACAAAGGGTGTGCACTTAGACAGGATTCCATTTATTTATTTTATTTATTTAGTTTTTGTTGACCAGGTTGATGCGCTTAGACAGCAAAGCTGCCTATTTTCAGGCATGACATGGAGGTTACATACACTGGGTGGGAAACAACAGTGAAAACGAAGAATAAATCTGATGACAACAAGCAGTACAATTAGCCAAAAGCATTAGTCAAGTAACAACAAAATGAAGCAATAAGTCAGGCATGAAATTACACAGACGTAACACATTACAGTAGTATAGACAAAGATGCGACAGAATTAGTAAAGTTAGAGATTCACCAAGTTACCCGGTTATGATATTCCACCCGATATATGGGTGCCTTACCTCAGGGAACCTTTGTAGGTCCACATGGCATTTTATAGTGAAATAGAGTTCTGGTAAAACACTCGTAATTTAGGAAAATGGGGTCGCAGGACTTCCCTGCCAAGTTCTGCCCACACACTCAACAACGTTATGACGTTATGCCAGGTAGAGTGTGGGGCATGCTCCATTATAGTGAATGGGTTGGCAGCTTTCCAAGTGTGTTTTTTTTTATGTTATTATGGTCATTTGTGGGAAACTTGGGCACTGGTCAACTAACAAGGGCTTGTTCGTCGACCAGGCCACATTTCACCACAAATTGACCATATAACATAAAAAAACACTTGAAAGCTGCTGCCCATTCATTATAATGGAGCGTGCCTCTGCACGCTTCCCTGGCATAATGTCATAGTGTTGTTCAGCTGGGTGGAACTTGGGCGGCTCTTCAGACTTGGAAGTCCTCCGGGACCCGGTTTTCCTAAATTACGAGCATTTTCCTTGGAAATCTATTTCACTATGTAACCCCTCTAGATGGTACTATCCTAGGGGCTACTACCCTGCCTGATTTGCTACTAACAGGGTTGAGGGGCCTGGATCCAATGGCGGTGCCTCCACCCAGAGGTCAGGGTTTGCAATAGTTAAACTTACTTGGTCACAGCCCTCTGGGACACTGCAACCCCCTTTCTTCCCACTAGTGGCCCACACAATATATCAGAATTACCTTCACAGTATACACTTACCCCAGGACTAGTTCCGGCACTGGGACCTCCTGTGAAATAAGATACAGTGCAACAATCACAGTACAGTACTTTAACATAGACAAATACCTCAGGAAGTATAACTTTGCTGAAACAAGCAGCTCTGATTTATTTAGGGGGATATAACAAGGACAGGGGAAATCAGGTTAATTAGCTTATCACTTTACTATCTACCTATGGCTCTGTGCAGAGGCTCATCCTACCAGTTACTGTCCCTGGATACCCAAGCCCTAGTGGCTAGTCCAAACCGTGGCAGCTGGTAGGGCCCTTTCACACAGTGAAAAGAAAATTAGTTTAAACAGTCAGCAGTACAGTGATTCCATTTGGATTTAATGTGGCAATCAACAGGGAGCACCTGAATTAGTACTCACGACCTCCAAACAAGATAGGGTCCTTCAACGTCAGCAGGGCTACTCTTGAGCTCCACGAGACTCTTCACACATTTATATGGTAAAAAAGAAAGTACTATACCGGGCAGGCTGCTTCTCTATCCCGATTGCAATTACTGCACAATACCGCGAGAACACACAGCAGATTCAGTTCCTGACAGACCAGTGCAATTCAACAATTTCTCCAGTCTTCTACAGGGTGAGCCTGGTTTCTACTCTTCAGAGATCCTTTGATTCTTTTCACAGGACGGATTCAGTCCTAACAAGCAGTTACACAAGCTGCAGACCAGAACTCTGGCCTTACACACGTTTTTGACTGAAACTGTGCACTGAAGGAGCACAGGGTTTCTTTCCCTTCACTGCCAGATCTAAACTGAAACTCCAACAGACAAAACCGGCACTTCCTTTGAGTTCCTCCCAGTTCTTGACTGGATTGGCTGTCACTCACAATAGACTGCTGCTGTTGGTCCAAAAGGCCAAAGTCTAAACTACATCTCCCAGAGTCACTGCCCATACAATCCTCTTGTGGCTGGCTCAGATTATGAGTCCAAGTTCTGATTCGTCCAAGGCACCATTTTAGAGCTAGCTTACCCACACTGATTGGTCCAGTTCAGCAGTTCAAAACCAGAATGGGGAACTAGGCAGACACAGTTCTGACTGCAAAGAAAGCAGGTTAGACAAACTGTAATTTCATTATTACCTAAATGATTTCTGGCAAACAGTTACATCTTTCAGATAGGTTCCCTTTGCACTCTAGTGACTGCAAAATGGAGTGAATTGGCAGCAGCTCAGTGGTACTCAAACAGAGAAGCACACAGTCCCCATACAAACTAATTATGTCTGCAAGCAGACAGCTCTTAAAGAGATAGTACCAGAGGTTCTAAAACACTCACTGATAAATGGCTTAAACGCCAAACACCATTCAGGCTTGGAGCATTCAAGCAAGCTCCTGGAAGTCTTTTGGGAACCCCCATTTGCAGGGGGTTACACCTATAAAATGCCATGTGGACCTACAAAGATTCCCCTGAGGTAAGGCACTCATATATCGGTGGAATACCATAACTTGGTGAATCTCTTTAAATTTGTTTAAGCCAGATGAGATCCTGTGGGGCAGGACATAAAAAATATAAAAGCCTTTAGTGAATCAGTGGCTATATCATGATAAATTAGGAAAACTAATACTGCACATGTGGATAAAGCAATAGAGAATACTAGATGAGCAGCCATGCAGAACCCGTATGTTCTGCCACAGATGGGTATGATTCTCTGGGACTATAGAAATTAATACTCGAGTGGCAGAACACATGGTTCTGCATGAGGTTGCCATCCTATATTTTATATAGTGTATGGTGCCCTCTAATCATTTAATGATATTTAATGCTATCTAAATATATTTTTTCATGTCAAAATAAATTGTCTCCATTTAGTACTTTGGGAGCTACAGCTTGGTCCTGTGGTGAGTTGTGTGATTGCTAGAGGCTGAGCGTCCCTATGTTAGCTGTGCACACTCACACTGGTTGTTGTTCTTATGTGGAGGGATTTTCAAAAAGACATGGCAACCGGATGCCTTGCTTAGCGGAAGCCAACTAATCTAACTGAGGGATAAACCTTTGTAAGCATCCGATTATATCTGATTGATCCTGTATAGAGAACTGTACCCTTATTAAAAAAAAAAAAAAAATGCTGTGGCCATTGTCAGTGGGGTTTCCAATTAACAGTACCATGCCATGGTTTGGTTTCAAAACTCTGCTCCTCTTTTATTTTAAATGAATGAAATGCTGGTCTGCACATATGGTCAGTACAGCATTCCATTCATTGTTTTCTGTGGCTGAACAGCGCTTCAGTATGGTGGAATTTCGTTAGAATAACGCTCCACCATACAATTATAATGACATAAACTTTTCACTGAAATTAGCCATTTAACATGGCACGCACTATACTATTGCTATGTTAAAGTGACTCAGCTCTAGATACCTTTTTAACAAAATTTTTTTAAATATTTGTGTTTAATTTTGTTAATCTTTTAGCGCTCATTTCACATTGCACTGTTTTAATATGAGGTGTATGTATCTTTAAAATAGTCATTCATACATACATATATTTATATATATATGTGTGTGTGTGTATGGCTTTGTATGGTTGGTTCTGTTTATCCTTGACAAAGCACTGACATGCAAAATGTGTCAGGTGGAGCTAGATTTGCTTCCTGACTTGCATACTTCATTATTTTGGCACGGAAATAAAGCTCTTTTCTTCGTAAGTGGATTGGCTGTCACAATTTAAGTACATTCTTCCTCTGAGTGATGAGTGCTGTTTTTTTTTTTTTTTTTAGTATTATTGTGGATAAGGCCACATATTGGCTTTTCTATAATAAATATTACTCAGGTTATATACAGAATGTGAAAGTATACACGTTAATAATGGAACATTACAGAGCCAACAATTGAGTTTGATTATTTTATATAATTACCTATCCTCAGCGTTAGAGTCTTTTACAATTTAAAACATAACACAAATCCTTGTAGACAAGACAATATATAATATACATATAAATATAAGATCCTGAAACAGTGATATATATTAAATGTCTAGATTATACAGAGAAAGAAACAACTTCTTAGACAATTTTTTTAACATCACCACTGAGTCTATGTGTGTTACTCACAGACAGGACTTGAGGTTTTTGGAAACAAGATAAGTGGGGTAAGTTGTGGAGAAACTTACAAACTTGTGTTTTCTTTTTGTCTGTTGAGTACATTTAAGCACAGTAGCCCACATTTTATGGCCTTACACTAGAGCTGTGTTTTTCCCCTGTACTTTGGGGGCTAGGTGATAGTTGTTATGCCTGATTGTTTGGCTTGGGGCCCTGCTAAGGATGACTTAAAAGAAATAGTGACAATTTAAAAGAATAATGTGGTGGTTCCTAAGGCAGTTCTCTCTTGTGGCTAGACGCAGGAGCGTTGGAGGGCAGAACACAGGGTTTGGGCTCAACTGCTTTATTTTTTCTGATTTAAATTGTTTTTGCAGGGTAAATTTTCTGTTAAATTGTTCCACAGGTTGTCTTGCTGAAAGGAAGGAAAGCACTCACCAGGGTGGTGGGTCAGAGCTGTAGTTGATTGTTTCTGGGGTACGGTCTTGGCCCCACCCACCCTGCCCCTCACCCCACCCACCCAAATGCATCACTTCCTTTATACCAGGGCTACTGACATAATTTCACAAAAGGGCAAAGGACATACAGCTGTCATATCTTTAACAGTCGCATATAGGAGTAAATTCATGCACATGCTCGCAAACACTAACAAAGAAGAAAAGAAAAAGAAATTTGAACAGGAAGGGGGGAGAGAGACATGTAGGGAGTGGTGCAGTGCACTGGCTGTGGGGTGTCAGTCTTCCAGGAGACATTCTGGAGGTCACAGTGTTGCCTCTATTTGCAGGCACCTCTGGTTGAGAGAGGAGGCTGTCCGTCTCCAGACTGACCTAGCGAGATTCAGAAAACCTCCTCCCCATCCAGGGACCACCAGGGCTGCCGCCACTGCTTCAGAGGCTGCCAAGAAAGAGGAGAAGTCGGACCACAGTGGCCCAGGGAGGGTGAGGGGTGGTGGAACAGAGGTGCATCCCTCCAGTTGTACCTCCACAGTCTACGCTGTTCTGGTGCAGCATGGTTTTTTCATGGAGGCACCCACAGTGGAGACCAAGGAGGATGCTGGGAACCTCCACAAAGGAGACCCACAGGAGGGTGGCACGGGAACCCACAAGGGAAAGAAACAACTCCTGGTGAGGGAATCAATCATTGGGGTGGTAGAACTGGGGAGGAAGGGAGAAGTAGGTAAGGTGCCTGCCCCAGCACCATGGCTTGGAATGACAGGAGGCAAATCCTCAGGATCATGGGAGCAGCTGCACAGGAGAGGGAGCTGGACATCATTGCCCACCTCGGGACAAATGACCTGGCTGGGGAATGGGATCAGAGCAGTGCACGAGTTTGTGGAGTTAAGGAGGGCCTTAGACAAACAGCACGCATGGTAACCTTCTTGGAGGTGCTGCCTGTCTATGGCATGGGTGAGGGTAGGATACTCTGCACCATGAGAGTCGATGAATCATTGAAAACTGGTGCAGTGCTCAGGATTTTGGCTTCACTGGGGACTGGGGGTCCACCTGAGGGATACAGGCCTATACTGGTGTGATGGTCTGCATCTGTCCGGGAGGGAACTAGGATCCTAGGTGATAGGTTTAAATGCTTCATTGGCAAGCATTTAAACTAGCCATGGGGAGGTACTGAAAAGGAGCAGGAAATCCCAACCCCCACACAAAACAGGGTAGTTAGCAAGGTAAACACAAAGGTAGGGAAGCTGATATGGAGCAGGACAGATAAATGGAGAAAAGGCAAAGGCTGTAAGGACATCAAAAATGGAGGGCAATGAGTACAAATGCCCGTAGTCTAGGTAACTAGCTCCTGAAATAGTGGCCTTGATGCAAGAGGGATGTCTGATATTGTGGCAGTCACGGAAACACGGTATACAGAGAACTATGACTGGGGTGTCAACATACATAATCTACAGGAGGGACAGGGAGGGTAAAAGAGGAGAAGTAGGAGTAGTTCTCACATAAGGGAAGGGATCAAAGCAACACAACTAAAGGGAAAACAGGGAGGAGAAGACACACTGTGAGTCACCCTGAGACAGGAACTGGCACCACAATCCGCACAGTGGTTGTATACAGATCCCCATCTCGGGATGCAATGGACAAGGAAATGATAGAAGGCATCCTTAGAATGGCAGAAAAGGGGAGATATTGTTGATGGGGACCTGAATATGCCAGATGTTCACTGGAGCACCTTTGCTGCAGCCATATCTAAGAGCAGGGTCATTGTTGACGCCCACAGGAGGCATGCATCAGACAGCTAATGTTGGAACCCACTCAGAGGGAGCAATCTTAGAAGTGGTAGCCATCTGGGAACAAGGGACTACCAAACAGTGTGGTTCATGATAAACACAGTCATAGTGTCAAGCCATACAAAAGCAAGGGTATTGGACTTTAGGAGGGCTGACTTTGGCAATATGGAGAGTACCTCAGAAAAGCATTAGCAAACGGGCAAGAAGGAAGGGTGGAGGAACAATGGGGAAAAATCAAAACTGTCATCACAGAGGCAACAAGCCTTTAAGGCAAGCAAATAAACAAAGCGACGGAAAAACAGTATGGTTCTCAAATGAGGTGGCGGGAAGGTTAGGAGAAAAAGATAGCATTCAGGAAGTATACAGAAACACAGGAGGAGCAGGACAGAGAACTGTACCAGTTAAAGCAGAAGGAAGGGAAAGCAGTCAGAATAGCAAAGGCCCAAACCGAGGAAAAGATAGCCAGCGAAGTAAGAAGGGTGATAAAACCTTTATAGGTACATTAGGAGCGAAGAAAGACCAAGGGAGGGATAGTGAGACTGAATAAAGGGGGAGGGATGGGCAGAGGGTGACAGTGAAAAGTAGGGATACTGAACAAATACTTCTGCTCAGTATTCACAAAATAAGAGGAGGGAGAGGTACTATGTAAACCAAACAATAGAAGCACTCTGGATGGGGGTTGATACCAGTCCATTCATAGAAGAAAGGATTCTGAAAGAACTCCTAAAACTGAAGGTGGACAAAGCAATGGGGCCTGACAGGATTTACCCTACAATTCTTTTCTGTTTTTTTTTTGATTTTATTTACTTTCCTTGACTGGAGGGAGGTTGTGCCTTGGTTCCTCCCCGCTCAGCCAACCAACCCAGCTGCTGTCCCGGCTATGACAGACCTCTGACCTCCCATCACTACCCTTCCTGGTTGCATTGCAGCGGGTACTTACCCCACCACCGCAGAGACCTGGAGGTGAACCCAGGAGGAACTGCTATCATGCAACCATGGTGAAGCAGCGAGCAGCCTTCATGCTGCTGAGAATTTTCTTTGTTGGTTTACCCCTGTGGAAGGGGCGGTAGTGACAGTGGAAGAAGTGTACACACGCATGCACATGCTGTTCCCGCCATCTGCCCCTCTTTGCCCCTATTTCTTGAGCATTGGCACGCCACATAATCTCCACCAGGAGCCAGCTGCATGCCAACTGCTGATGTCCCCTCCCGGAGGAGAGCAGTCCTCCAGATGCTCTATCCTTCTCCAACCCCCAGCAGCCCGCATTTCTGTTCCCAAACATGGGTTGCCGGGCGAGCACAAGGTAAGGCGTCCAGCGCCTCAGCCTTCAGCGCCACTGGGCTGGTTTACCCCAGAATTCTGAAAGAACCAAGGGAGAACTTGTGACACCACTGACTACCCTTTTAACAAATCATGGGAGGATGGTGGGTACTTAAGGACTGGAGGAGGGCAGATGTGATTCCCCACACAAAATGAGAACAAGACAGAGGCAGGAAACTATAGACCTGCTAGTTTGACCTCAGTGGTAGGGAAAATGATGGAATCACTCTGAAAGAAAGAATTGTTGAGTACCTACAGACCAGCAGGGCACAGGACTCAAGGCAGCATGGATTCACAGTGGGAAGGTCATGTCAGATGAATGTAATAGACTTCTTTGACTGGGTGGCTAAAGTAGTGGAGCGGGAGGGGCTGTGGACATGGCCTACCTAGACTTTTAGCAAGGCATTTGACAAAGCCCCTACACAAAAGATTAATAAACAAAGTTAGCCAGCCTGGGGAGTGGATCCCAGGGTGGTAGCCTGGGTAAAACTGGCTGGACAACAGGACGCAGAGGATAATAGTAAACGGAGTCCACTCTGAAGAAAGGGGTTAGGGTACTACAGGGTTCAGCATTGGACCGGTTCTCTTTTAATGTCTTTTATAGGTGACATTGCGAGGGACCGGAAGGGTGGTGGAAGGATTAGAAGGGACTTGGCAAGGCTGGAGGAATGTTCAAAGTATGGCAGCTTAGATTCAGTGCAAAGAAGAGCAAAAGTAATGCACCTGGGAAACAAAAACAAGTGGAAGAGTACACGGGAGGGGTTTACTAACAACAACAAAATGGAAAGGGACCTGGGGTAGTCCATATCAGATGACCTAAAGGTAGGCAAGCAATGTGAGAAGGCAGTCAGAGGGCTGTGGGATACTGGATATACAGGAGAGGCGTCACTACTAGAAAACAGGAAGTTGTTATCCTCTGTACAGACAGTTGGCGAGACTCCATCTGAGTACTGTATGCAGTTATGGAGACCCCATCTCCTCAAGGACATAGACAGGATGGAAGCAGTCCAGAAGATGGCAACTAAATGGTACAGGGTCTGCACCAGAAGCCATTTGAAGAGAGACTTCAGGAGCTTAATATGTTTACCGCTGAGGAAAGGAAGGACAGGGGAACATGATAACAACTTTCAAGTACCTTAAGGGAATCAACAAAGTCCAAGAAGGTAGCATCTTCAGAAAAGAGATGTGCAAGAACAAGGGGCCCAATTTGAAGATAGAGAGGGGTGGCTCAGGGCAACGGGAGGAAGTATTTTTTCATGGAAAGGGTGATGCGACGCATGGAGCTGCCATCCTTAGAGGTCTTGAGGTCAAAAACAGTGGGGAATCTAAGAATGCATGGTACAGACAAAAGGTAATTCTAGTGTGGGGTCAGAGGAAGTAGGCTGTTGGTTAACTAGGATCTGCAGCTTATCAGTTAGAGTATGGAAATGGGCAGACTGGGTGGGCCAGCGGTCCTTATCTGCCGCCAAAAGTCTATGTTTCTATGAGGGGAAATGTCTACATTGGTAAGGTTGCAGGCTCAGATTCAGAACTTGTTTACAGCCAAAACTGAGCCTAGCTTGGCTAAGGCAACGCTATTACGAGGGGAGCTCAGAATCTAGGCTGCTGGCCTGCCACCTTAGAAATCAAATATGGCAATGCACTGTTACCAAAATCAGGGATCCCATGTCTGGGCAGACTTGGTACTCTACCCAACACATCCTTGACGCTTTCATGAAATATTATCAACTCTCTACCTCCCCGTCAGAGCCAGATCCTCAAAAGCTATGGTCTTTCCTCTCAACTTCACCTGCCAGCCCTTTGGCCTTCCAGCAGACACAATTAATAGCCCCGATCTCTGAACTAGAACTTCAAACCACTATTAGGATTCAAAATGGAACTCCAGGCCATGATGGCTATGGAGTAGAGTTTTACAAGGCCTCATGAAACCTAGTGCACCTCACCCACAGGCTTTACAAACCACCCACACTTCTTCCTCTTTCCCATTTCATGGAGACAAGCAACAATTTCAATGATCTTGAAACCTCAGAAACCTCCAAATTTATGTGACTCCTACAATTCCATTTTGTTACTCAACCAAGATTATAAAATCTATACAAGCATTTTAGCACATAGACTTGATTATATCCTACCTTCATTAATACATTCGACCTGCCAGGATTTATTAAAGGTAGGCAGATAACGGACAACATCAAACGATTTTATATATTATCGACCATGCCTAGTCCATGAAATTCCTCCTAATTCTAAGTCTAGATGCCCAAAAACTTTTGATATGGTATCGTGATTTCCTCCAGGCAGGGCACTACAAAATTAAATTTCCCTAGACCCTTTATGGGCACCATTAGAGGAATATTTTCTGACCCAGAGGCAGTTGTGAGACTAAATGCATCACATTCTGACCGCTTCCTCCATTTAGAGGTACTTGTCAAGGCTGTCCCTTTCCCATACCTGTTTGTTTTTGTGAAGCCTATAGCCCAGCTATATCCTTAAATCCTTAGTTGAAAATAGAGGGTTCATTGGTGAAAAGTGGGGTTTAAACTTGTGAAGGAGGTGGGATGGGAGAAAAGCTGTCAAGGGAGCTGCGATAAAGGAGGGACTCTGTCTCCACTTCCTGGGAGCAGGAGGATTGCAGGAAAAGGCCGACTGGCAAAGTGCAGACTAGGGGAAAAACAGAATCCCATGGGAACACGGACAGGGAAATAGAACTATAGGGAAAGGGTGGAAGGTAGTCCTGTTAAATGCCAGGAGCTTGGGCAATAAAATGCCTGAGCTCCAGGCGATGCTAACTGAGGGAGCAGTGGATGTGGCAGCGATCACTGAGACTTGGGCCACTGCAGGTCATGACTGGGACCTGAACCTGGAGGGTTACACTATGTTCAGGAAGGACAGGGGAGGGAAGGGAGGAGGGTAGCAATGATAGTCAAAACTGCATTGGCATAGGGGAGTAGAGGAGGCGGAGGGAACCGTGAGTGATTTGGGTCACCTTGATAACAAGGGGGGCAAGAGAGTAAAATAGGAGTGGTGTATACACCCCTGTCCTGGCGGAGGAGCTGGAGGACAGTCTGGTGGCAGATGTTGGGAGACACTGCAGACTGGGCAGAGGAACGTGGTGGTGTTGGGGACTTAACATGCCAGGAACAGACTGGGAGACTATGACATCCTCTGTGACCAGGGAAGAGGTTGTTGGATGTCTTTCAAGACGCTGCTCCTAACTCCAGCAGGTGAGGGAACTGACCAGGAGGCGCTGGTACTGGATGTGGTCCTGGCAGACAGTGACCAGATTGGGGCCTGGAGGAGTGAATCATTGGCGGGGAGGACCATGCTACAGTCTGGTTCTGCCGACCTAGGAGGGGTAGAAGGCTGCACAAAGATGGAAGTAACTCAATTTCAGGGGCGGATTTTAAGGAAATGGGAAGGATCCTTAAGGAGCATTTGGATGGATTGGGTCAGACATGGACACTGATAGTAGGTGGGAAATCATCAGGCGAGGGGTGCAGGATGCTACCAGCACTGTGCAAGAGTAAGACGAAATGCGGTAGGGCCCAAAATCCCTGCTGGTGGACCAGGGAGGTCCAGGAGGTGGGAGGGAAAGAAGGCAGCCTGTAAGCAATCAAGTGCTCAAGGAGTGAAAGGGATCGAGGGAGTACGAGCTGATGGCTAGAAGGGCCACTAGGGTGTTGAGGCGGCTAAGGCAAGGAAGGAGCAGAACCTGGCCAGGGAAATTAGAAGAGGAACAAGGGTTCTTTAGATACATTGGGGAAAAACGAAGGGTGAAGGGGCAGATTAGCAGGATTAAATCAGGGGAGAGATGGGCACAAGACCCGGGGAGCAGGCTGAGGTACTAAATGAGTACTCCACCTTAGTTTTCACCAAGGAAAATGGGGGGCTGCATCACACATGGAGGAGACAGAGATACTGAGGGAGGGGGACCCTACTGATCGAGGGTCTGGGGAGAGGGGAGGCATCACTGGCAGGTGGGGAGGGCACAGGAGAAGAGGTACCAGAAGTGGAAATCACAGCAGAGAGAGTGAGGGAAGCCTCAGCCCTTAAGATGGAGAAAGCACGGGTCGGATAAATTACATCCCAGAGCTGAATGAACTTGCGGATGTCCTGGTGAAACCCCTGGCGGAGCTTTTCACCATCTCTCTGAGGACAGGATGGGTGCCCCAAGACTGGAAGGTGGCGATATAATGCCTATCCACAAGGGGGGATCCAGGGAGGTGGCAGGAACTACAGGCCTGTCAGCCTGACATCGGTGGTGGGCAAGGTGATGGAGGGCATTGTCAAGGAGAGGCTACGGGGACCTGGATAAGTCAGGGTGCCTGGACGATAGACAGCATGGATTCATCCTGGGAAATCGTGTCAGACAAACCTGGTGGAGTTCTATGACTGGGTGACTAGTGCCTTGGACCTGTGAGACCAGTGGACGCCCTCTTCTAGACTTCAGCAAGGCATTTGACTCTGTTCCTCATGTGGGCCTGTTGGATAAGCTGGGAGAAATGGGGTGAGGAATCAGATGATCAGATGGATAGGCAATTGGCTCCAGGACCGACCCAGAGGGTCGTAGTTGGCGGGATAGTCTTATCCCAAGGAGAGTCATTAGTGGGGTCCCACAGGGATTAGTCCTGGGCCCTTCTGTTCAACGCCACGCCTCTGACATAAGGACAGGAATCAGGAGGAGATGAGTCTCTTTATGGATGATCTCGAAACTGGGGGCGGTGGTGGATGGGAGGGGGAGGTGGCCTTACAGGGGACCTGGAGGCTCTGGAAAGATGATCTAGAAAGTGGAAGCTGAGGTTCAATGCAGGAAATGCAAGGTACTCCACCTGGGGCCAGAAACCTGGGCCAAGTGTACACCCTGGAGGGAATGCTACAAGTCTCGATGGCTGAGAGGGACCTGGGGTGGTGGTGGATGTCAAGATGAACAACTCTGAGACTTGTAGGAGGGCAGCAGCCACGCCAACAGGATGCTGGGATGCATCACTTGGGGATCACCTCCAGAAGGAGGGAAGTGATACTCCTCTGTATAACTGCTTGGTGAGGCCGCACTTGAGTACTGCATGCAGTTTTGAGGCCACACTTAAAGAGGGACATTAACCTCCTGGAGAGGGTCCAGAGGAGGGCAACCAAAATGATTTGGGGCTTGGGGACAGGACCTATGAGGAGAGGCTCAAGAGCTAAATATGTACACATTGGAAGAGAGAAGGGACCGGGGGACATGATAGAGGTCTTCAGGTACATGAAGAGGGTAAATAGGGGAGGAACAGTCAGGGTGCTTGAAGGAAGGAGGAGGGGGCCACTAGAGGGCATGGGTGGAAGCTGGAGTGGGAAGATTCAGGGAGAAAGGAGGAGGTGCTACTTCACTGGGAGGGTGGTGGAGCCATGGAATGCACTGCCTAGGGGCTGGTGGAGGCAGAGACAGTGGAGGGGTTCAAGAGGGGTGGGACAGGTACAGGAAGGGTTCTGGAAGCAAAATCCAATGCAGCAAGAATATCTGGAACTGGAAGGAGAAGCCAGAAGGCGAGGGGTGCAAGGTCAGCACCCAGGGTGGGGCTGACCAAACGAGCAGACACGAAAGACCTGTTAGGCCTTTATTCTGGTGGCATTTTAGTTTGTTAGCTACTCAGGCAATCTCAGCTTGTACGGACATAGAGTCTCAGAGACATCCTACTACAAAATTGCCTATTATGCGGATGATCTCCTTCTTTATATCACCCGGCCTGAAGAATGATTATAAACTCTCACTTCTTTCTTGAAGGAAATAGAAACCTCTCAGGCTACACGAGCAATCAAAACAAATCGGAGGCTTTACTTATCCAACCTCCTTGCCCCAAGATCTACCGTTAGATACCCCTACAAATGGGATAAACCTTCATTCCCTACCTGGGAATTAAAATCCCAAAATTTCTCAATCTATATTCCTTGTACTATTCCTCAACCTCTCTAAAATAAACTTGACTTAGCAAGATGGACCCTCTTCCTGTCTCATTGATGGCTAGGGTACAGTCTATCCAGATGAACCCTTCCAAAGATTCTTTCCTAATGCAAAATATCCCACTCCCCTTACGAGTAGGGATATATGAGATTGGGATAGTTCAGTCAGTCAGTTTCTTTGGGTAAATAAAAACCTAGACTTGTACTTAGCAAGCTTCAGTGTCCTAAGGAGAAGGGGCGGATTAGCCTCCCAAATATTTTTTATTACTAGATAGCAGCTCTGCTTACATATAGAACTACATGGTGTTTGCCTCAAAACCAGGTCTGCCTGGTTTATAGTGGAGTGGACTATGGCGGACAGTCCCTTAAACCAGTCATGAATGTTCCAGCCCTGAAATATAACCCAGATGAGAAGTGGATCTAGATTCATGAGAGGGTTGCTTCAGAGTTGGGTGAAATACCTCTCCCGACTGACGAATACATTTTTGTCTACTTGGATGGGTATCCCGCTGAGAACCCCTCATGGAACTGGCCTGTTCTGACACCACCTTTCCAGTCTGGGCATGGCAGGGATTGCAACATTATGCCAGTTTTTCGATAATGCTATTTTAAGTCATTTGATCAACTTGTTCACTTGGGAGCTTAAGCAGCAGGTAGGTAGGAAAGAGGGCTGGAGTTATATTCTGTTTTAACTGAAATATTTTAAAAGTTTGTAAGTGAAATTAGTTTTATGTGTTAAAATTATTACCTTGAATTAGAACTGTTACATTGTAACTTTGGTGGCTTGGAGGATAGTTGTTTGGCAGGATACTTAGGAAATTTAAATGTGTTGTTTAGTAGAGCCTCCCATCCACCCTGTTTTGTATGCCTTCTTAAATACTGAAAAGCCACTGGGGTTGGGATTGAAGGGCTGAGTATTTCTGTTTGGGACTGAAATTCAAGCAACAGGAGCTGGTGGGCCTGTGGAGCATCGACGGTACCTGATGTCTGCTTACATACACTGTTATGTGACCGAACACACTGACTGTATGTGTTTGTGAGACTTGGGAACGTTATTGGTGGGGTTGAAATTGGGTTTGTAAATAACTACAGTCAGTTTAGAGAGAAACTGTACCCAGGGAAAGGGATTGAGAAAGGGGGTGTGCTATTATAAACAGAGGGGATAATCAGGGTGGCCATATTCCACCATGGCAGGCATCTTCGAAGGGTTGTAGGCTGCACAGGCTGTGGGATGGCAATACTCAAATTGGGCCTGGAGAGAGGGAGGCTGCCCACTTGTAGACGGCTATCTTGTATCAGGAGTGAGGTATATTGGTTAAGGAGTAAGCTGTGGAGCTGGGGGGTGTCCAAGGATAAGGGTGTGGATATGGGCAGCAGAAGGGTGGGGCTGAGGAGGCTGGGGCAATGCTCTGAAATTACAGGACGTTATGTTACAGCAGCAGGAGGGGGATATTAGGGACAGGGACCCTTAGATAGGAAGTTGATGCTAAGGGGAAAGCGACGGGGTGAACATTCTGAATACAAAGAGACTGGAGGGGAAGAGTCAGGAGGGGCTGTTGTGCGGAAGCCTAAAACAGCAGACTGTGGAAGGAAGCTCCTAAGGTGAACAGTGCAAGAGAGGAAGAAGAGGGTCAGTTTAGAGATGCAGTCAGGGGAAACTCAGGTTACTTGATGGAGGCTGACATAGAGTGTCACAATAAATTTGAGCTACTAAGCAAACCTAGAGGGGAGGAAGGGGTTGGTGAAATGAGGAAACTTATACAGAGGCCGGGGAGGGAGTCGGATACCCATAGGGCATCACAGACCAGCTATGGAAAGGATAGACATAGTCCCAGAGGGAGAAGGGGAAACATATATGTTAAGCAAATGGGGAGATGCAACATATTCCAGACATGAGGGAGGAGAGCATGATTGGAGAGAAACTGGGAGACAAGGAGGTGGGAGAGGAGCCCCTCTGCTGGGAGGTCAGTACCAAGGAGGGGCCCTAGCTAAAGGGGACCCACAGAGAGCCTCTCGGAAGCAGGGGTACTATTACAATGGGGGGGGATGGTGGTGTGGGGATGGGGAAACCATCAGGGCCAGGATAAATGGTTCAGATAAGAGAGGGTTAAAGGGGACACCTATTCAGAGGGGGTTTGAGTTAAGGGCAAAAAGCAAGGGAGGCAGAAAGGGAGGTGACAAGGGGTCTCTAATAAGGCAGGAAGACTCCCATGAAATTGAGATCATGAATAAAGGGGGGGAAGGGGGCTGAGAGGGCATAGTGGAGGTAACCATAAGGATGATGGCGTGTGAAGGTTCTGTTACTGGGAGACTCGATGATTAGGGGTATCCATTGGGAGGGACAGGGGTGGATGCCATAGCCAGGTGAAGGTATGAGTATCTCTGGGCTGACAGTGCACAGAGCAAAGTTCATGGTGTATGAAATGGTTAGGGATTGTGAGGAAACCGATTTCTGGTGCATTTAAGAACTAATGATCTAGAGGAAATAGCATTTTGGAAATCCAAGCAAGGTTCCAAGAACTTGCCAGAGTCTGTCGGGATAATGGATGCAACATTTTTCGGAGATATTGCTAGTACCAAAGGCCTCAGTGGAGAAAAAATGAAGCTCACAGAGGTTAATGACTGGCTCAGGAAGTGGGTGAAGGAAATGGGTTAAAGTTAGGGAACTGGAATGGAGTTTGGGAGGATAAGGACTATATGCCAAGGACAGGTTCATCTTGCCCCATTAGGGAAGGAAGTCCTTAAACAGGGGATGGCTGACTACATACAAGAAAGGTGGGGTTTAAACTTGTAAGGGGGGAAGGGATGAGGGAGGGCTGACCAGAAGCCTCTCCTCCAGATGAGGGAGTAGCCCAGCCCAAGAGGGGAGGGGAAACAGACTGAGGTGGAGGTTTCAGGAGGAGCAGGGGAGGATGGAAGTATAAGGAATCTGGGTGGGGTTCGACAAAGAGGATCAGGGATAAGGGGGGTTGGTGTTAGTAAATGCCAGGAGCTTGGGAAACAAGTTGCCGGAGTTCCAGGCCTTGCTGTTCGGGGTGGATGTGGCGGCGGTCACGGAGACGTGACAACAAAACCATGACTGGGACCTAAATGTACAGGGGACACTATGCTTAGGAAGGATAGAAAGGAGGTCAGAGGGGTGGAGGGCTATGTTCATTAGAGATGATATAGAAATTACTATGGTAGAAGAGGCAGAGGGAAACATGGAGGCCTTATGGGTCACCCACATCCCCAGAAGGAGATAAGGTCAAGCTGGGAGTAGCATAGGCCCCCGGATGAGTGAGGTTCTAGAGGATGGTTTGCTGGACAACATATGGCTGCCAGTGTGGTCCAAAAGGGAAGGAGTAGTTGATGGGGATCTTAATATGCCAGGTACAAACTGGGGAACCATGTCCTAGGGTGGCCAAGGAGCAGAGGCTGCTGATGGCTTCCAGGATGTGTTCTTAACACAGCATGTGATGGAGCCCACAAGGAGGGGCATGTCCTGGATGTGGTTCTGGCAGATGGGGATCTGTAAGGGACATAGTTGTACAGGACCCCTGACTGGGAGTGACCACAATACTGTCTGGTTTCAAATAAGCATGGGGGAGTGGGGTGAGATCTAGGACACTGGCAGTGGACTTCAGTGGGGCAGACTTTATGGACATGTGAATATTCTCAAGGATCACTTGGAAGGGATTACCTCAACGACAAGTGTGGAAAGGAGATGGAGGTCATAAACGGGACTTCATGAGCAGTCAGGATCTGCCTTAAGTTGAAACGTAAGGGAGCAAGGTCAATGTAAACCATGCTGGTGGTCCAGTGAGGTACAGGTAGCAGTCAGAGAAAAGAAGTGCCTACAAAAAATATAAAACAACAAGAGGGGATAGGGATAAGGAAATGTACCAGCTTGATCTAGAAAAGTCACCCGTATGGTGAGGGGAGCAAAATCCAGTAAAGAGCAGCGGCTGGCAAAGGGATACATGGAGGGAAAAGGGGTTCTTCCGGTACATTGGGGAGCGGAGAAAACTAAGGGCCATCTCAGCAGATTGAGATCAGAAGGAGGGTGGTGGAAGAGGCGAGGGACCAGGCAGAGGTATTTAACGAGTACTTTGCCTCTGTGTTCACTAGAGGAGGATGGGATATCTACAAAGCAAGGCATGAAGGGATAGAAGTGGCAGGGAGTGGGATCAGGGGGCAACAGAAATGGAGCAAGAGGGAGGGAAAGGTACCCCAGGGGTGTCACATCTGGATAAGGATAAAAGACCAGTAAGGGGAGGGCGGATGATGCTATCTCCACCAAAAGGGTGTGGTTAGCCTCAAGGCCCTAAAGAAAACAAATCTCCAGGGCGGATGGCATTCATCCGAGAGTACTATGGGAATTGCGGACATACTGGCTGCAACCCTGGCGGAACTTTTCAGCAGGTCACTTGAGACAGGAGGGTACCTAGTAATTGGTGCAGAGGCACATGTGGTACCAATCCAAAAGGGGGTCGAGGGAAGTACCAGGTAACTATAGACCCATCAGTTTGACCTCGTGATGGGAAAATTAATGGAGAGTATACTAAAGGAACGATTGGGGTGTACTTGGAGGAGGTGGAGGTCTGGATAGTCGGCAACATGGGTTTGTGCCAGGTAGATCATTGTCAAACCAACCTTGTGGAGTTCTATGAATGGTAACATCAGAACTGGACAGGGTAAGCCTGTGGATGTATTATTCTTGGACTTCAGCAAGGCGTCTGTCCCCACAATGGTCTGGTGGAGAAACTGATGGGGTTAGGAGTAGGCCCTTGATGGTCAGATGGATTGAAAACTGGCTGCTGGACGCACTCAGAGAGTAATGGTCTGTGGGGAGCTCTCGAACCCTAGAGAGGTTGGTAGTGGGGCACCACAGGGTCGGTCCTGGGTCCGATCCTGTTTAATGCATACATATCGGACATCAGGGGGGTATAGGGTGTGAAATGAGTCTCTTGTGGATGACTCCAAGATGGGAGCAGTAGTTGAGGGAAGAGGAGGAGTGGCCCTGCAAAGGGACCTGGACACCCTGGAAAGCTGGGCTCACACATGGAAGTATTTCAATATCACCAAGTGCAAGGTGTTGCATCTTGGTCGGGAAACCCTAAACACAGGTACACACTGGGAGGAGGCGCTGGAGGCCTCAATAGGGAAAAAGACCTAGGGGTCATGGTGGATACATGTATGAATAACTCTGAGCAGTGCAGGAGAGCAGCTAGCAAGGCAAACAGGATGTTGGGATGCATCGTAGGGGGATCACCTCTAGGAGCAAGGAAGTGATTCTGCCACTGTACAATGGACTGGTTAGACCACACCTTGAGTACTATGTACAGTACTGGAGACCACATTTGAAGAGGGACATACAGCTCCTGGAGAGGGTACAGAGGAGGGCAACAAAGATGATACGAGGGCTAGGGGATTTGACTTATGAGGACAGACTTGAGGAGCTCTGCCTGTTTCATTGGAGGAGAGGAGAGACAGGGGGACAAGGATCGAGGCTCCCTCAAGTACCTCAAGGGAAATAAATAGGTAAACATGGAGGGATCTAGACTAAAGCAGGGAGGTATCACCAGAGGGCATGGTTTGAAGTTGGAAGGTGGAAGGGTGAGGGGGAAAAGAGGAGGAGGTTTTTCACCGAGAGGGTGGTGGACCCTGGAATGCACTGCCTGGTGAGCTGGTTCAGAGATCCACTGTGGAGGGCTTCAAGAGAGGGTGACAGACACAGAAAGTGGATGTATCAGATGATGGCCTGTCCTGGGGTGGGGATGGATGATAGGGGTTCTAGAGAACAAGGGATGGGAGGGTCTCGGCATCCAACTAGGATCTAGGTTTGAGCAGACTCGATGACCGTAAGGCCTAATCTGCTGGCAAATAGTATGTTAGATGTTAACTCCAACAGGAATTCTCCCTGAGCAGGAAAGACTTTTTTTTTTTTTTGTTTTCAAATCTGTCACTTCTTAGCCAGGAAGATTGGCCTGGATGTTACCACTCAGACTATTCCCCCACTCTGTTCCTGCCCCTACTTCCTGTTGCAGGCGAACCATAGCCACCTGGTTTCCCGATTCTATAAGGCCCTTCAGGGGCCCCTCATAGGCTAGTGGAGCTAGTGCAGTTCACTGGGAGGCCGAGCTTCAAATTGAACTGACACAGGAGGACTGGCTCAGGATCTGGTGGAGGCAATATAAACTGCCAGCTCATACACGTGGAGAGAGTATTCCTGGAAGGTGGTGTCCAGATTTTTCCGCACCCTCAGATCACGGCCAAATACCTTGCTGGGGAGTTCTCCTGCTGGAGACAGTGTGGTTATGGGGTGGCTCCCACAAACATATCATTTGGTCATATCCGGTCCTGCAAGCGTATTGGTCATTGATAAAGACTATAGTGCTGGACCTCTTCCCTGGCCTGGGAGCCTTCTCTCGGATATGGGATACTCCTCCACTACCCTCGTCACTTTAAGACCCACATCACATATATCCTTCTCAATATCCTACTCAGTACTGCTAAACAATGTATCCTAGGCTGTGGCTCTGTTCCCGAGCTCCCACCATTTCAGCGTGGGAAGATATAGTGGTGATGTATATAAACTAGAACACATGACTGCTAGATTACAAAATAAAATCCCAGAACTAATGAACCGATGGAACACCTGGTTTCTTCACATTTCTCAATTTAGAACAGACCAACCTCCTTAGTGACCGAGGAGCTGCCAAGACTGGACATACTTGACTATTTGGCAAAGAATCAGGCTAGCCTCAGTCCCCTTCTTTGGGGACTTCTTCAGATTAGATGGGTTGAAACACTGCTGGATTTTTAGTTCGACTTGTTGACGCCTCCTGGCCCTCGCTGCCCCCACACTTCCTCATGATAAGGAATTGCAACTAACATGGATGCATTTAAAACAAATTTGATTCGGTAATGACAGATGTTGACAAATATACCTAATATACAAAATATGAGGCAAGCATTATGGACTATGTCCTCTAGCTTGGAAAACCTATGAAACCTGTGAAACTTGGGCTTAATTAATTGCAATAGTAGAATACTTGCATGGCGATTATAAACTCCTACATAGAACTTGAGAAATAACTATTTAGTATAATATTTACCCCAATCTTATTATGTAACGCTACTTAAGAATATTAACTTAATACATGCTTAGTGTCTGCTGATTTCTATGTAACAAGCAGCTCTGAGTATTCTGTGCTGACTTTATGTAAACCTGCTCTGTGATACCATATAAACTGAAATCTGAAATAAAAATATAGTGAAAAAAAATACATTGGTAAGGATGGGAGTTTCAGATCTTTGCTGCCACCAAGAATGTTCTTTCCATGGAGAGCTTAAGTCATGACCTCAGGAGGACCAGAAAAGGCCCTTGGTGGAGTGGAGGGCAATCTGGAGCATACCAACCTAAAAGTTGTTTTAAAGGTGATACAGAACAGTTTGTATACCTCTAGATGCCTCCAGTTGTTCTTTTATTGGCTACCCAGTATTCTAATATGTTGTTGGCCTTTTTGTTAAATTAATAATCTAATTTTGTTGTCTTTTTAACTACCATGAATCCCTCTCTCCTCAGCAGTTGCTGCTCTGTCTCTTTTCATACTGCCTGAACATTCTGTGACATCAGAAACTCCCATTCCAGGCCATTCAGATGAACAGCATGGAATGGGAGTTTGTGATGACAAAGAATGTCTTAGAAATATGAAAATCAAGTGCAGTAGCTGAAGACAAAAATGGAACTCTATGTAGATCTGAGGGCACCCCAAGCTAGGTTATTTATTTATCAAAAATCATCAAAGCATATCAGAATACATAACTGTCATGGAAGGAAGATGGAAGGGCAATTGACTATGTAAAAATAATTTCCTATCTCCTTTAAGTAGTCGGGTCCCAAGCCATATTGGCTTTGTAAGTTAGCAACAAGATTTAAGGGTGGTGCACCACCTAAGTGGTTGCCAGTGAAGTTGTTACAACACAGGCATCAGCAGCATGGGCTACAAATTAGGTGGCACACTTAACCATTGCCAAGGACTGTTGCTCTGATTAAACCCTGTCTGGTGCATAAGGACCAGGGCCTTATGCATGCTTTTGTTACATCAAGGCTCAACTAGTGTAAAGCTCCTTACCTAGAGATAACCAGTAAGTTGATGCACCACCTGCAGCTGGTCCAGAACTCAGTGGCTAGGTTGATTCCTGCAGCTGGCACACCTGGCTTATGGAACTGCACTGACTACCAGTTTGGTGATGTGTTACTTGCATGGTTGCTTTAACTTTCAAAATCTTGTATCGGCACAGTGGTAAGGCTGTTTTGGTTCAGCAACCCTGGTTTGGGAACAAACAAGGGTTATTGGGCCAGGTTGGGGTGGAGAGGAGGAGGAGCAAGTGTTCCAGTGGATGCTTTCTTCATACGGGAAGGCAGGTGTCAAACAGTGTTCTTCAAGTGTCACCTGGTTGTCCACAGGTGAAGCTCATGGTGGTGCTACAGAGAGGAGTGGGATGCTGCCACACACTGCAGGCTTGCATGAGCGTACTTGTGTAGCCTCACTGTCTGTGTCCCAGGGGCTGGAAAGGAACACTGGAAACTGCCCCAGGTGCAGCAGGCCCACACTGTTGACTTTGTTCTGTTGGAATTCGGTCTCCATTGAGGGAGGTATGAGTCCTTCCAGTGGCCCCATCTTGGAGGGCTACTCACAAAAGATGGAGGCAAGGTAGTTCGAGAGAAGACTGGTGAGGGGCTGGTGGTTGCTGTAGAGTGTGGCTGCCAGAGATGTGGAAACATAAACAGTAAATAAAAATGTTAAAGCTGTACATGTACTGTGACTTAATTACCTACATGACCTCTTCATGCTTATACTCCGCTCTACCTCCTCCACTCCACTGGGGAGCTGGTCATTCCAGGATCATGTCTGGAACAGTCTGGGAATATGGCCTTTTAGTGGCACTGGTGATCTGAATGCTTCCACCCTGGCCTGCAATCGCTCTCTTAGCAGAGGCATTTAAAAGGTTGAAAACTTCTTTTCAGCAGGCCTTCTATGTTCCTTTTGGGATGTTAGTTTTAATCATGGCTTATTGGATTCTGTGTACCTGTTTTAATAGTTTACCTTATTATGTTTTATGTCTGCTACAAACTGTCTCTGTGCACTTGGTTCATTTATTGTGCAGCACTCCGAGCCCTATAGGGGACACAGTGATATAGGAATAAAGTTGCCTTGCCTTGCCTGTACATCACCTTCGGTCTGGATATAGGCTACCTTTGAAGGTCAGGGGGCTGCTTGTGTATGGGGGGTTCTGTCTGCATGTTCTCCTCCCCAAGTCACAAGGAGGCAGAGAGAAATGGCAGACTCAGGTTCCCTACGCAGAGGCGTACGGAAGCTCTTGGGGACTGCGCCAGGCCCACTTCCAGTCCCAGTTATAATCCCAAGTCAAACCTGGTTACCTGTGTGGTAATGTAAGTTCTAACCAGTAGGTTGTCAGGTCAGCCAGCTGCTCTCCTAGTGCAGTATACATGTTCTATTAGGTAGGTATGGTTAATCTCTTTGCATTTTATATAACTGTGTTCAGTTTTAGACTTCCACAAGCCTAATTAAAACAATTTGATATTCCTCGTGCCTTCAAAAACTGGGTGTTTGTATGCTATTTAAAATGCTGAATAAAAATAGAAAAAATAGTTTGTATAAAATGCAGTCATCCCTCTGAAGATATCATCTGCAAGAAAAAGTGATTTATTATGTGTATGAGAACAACTTTATACCTGAGAGTAAGAAACCTATGCACTTACACAGATAATTTGTTCTTTTCCACCCAGTTAAGAAAAAGCCACCTATGATAAATTTGGAGAAGAGGGGCTGAAAGGAGGAATTCCCTGAGTTTGGGGGCTCTAGTGCCTGGATTACAGGCTACACCTTCCATGGAAATTCTGAGAAGGTCTTCAGGGACTTCTTTGAGGGACAATCCATTTGCTGGTAAGTACAAACATTGTGTCATATCCAACTACTTGTACTGTATGCAGACTGAACCTGGGTGCCCTCTGCTGGCTGACTGAGCAGTGGCATGGAGCTTAGCTGCAATTATTTTTCTATAGCACAGGAAGTAAAATGCTTTTAATGGTGCAACATTTTCAGAATTTAACAAAAATAACCTTTACGGTGCAGAATAGAGAAAAAGGCAGGGAGGTCAGATAGGAAAGGGGGAGCACAGAAATGCATTGTG
This sequence comes from Neoceratodus forsteri, assembly GCA_016271365.2. Taxonomy (NCBI): domain Eukaryota; kingdom Metazoa; phylum Chordata; order Ceratodontiformes; family Ceratodontidae; genus Neoceratodus; species Neoceratodus forsteri. The sequence continues at coordinate 165,127,809 of CM057458.1, read as the reverse complement.
GAGATCCCATTGGAAAGCTCTTTATTTTGCTTAGAGTGACTTCAAAACCTGTTTTCACATCATTCATTTTGTTGCTATGTAAGTACTTGAGCTAGAAATAAAATAGCTGGTGTGAAAAAGTGGAAAATTAATATGTAAATATTGAAAAACCTTGTTGCAGAATTTTAGAAACTGACCAAAATTTTCAGAAAGCTGGCACGTGTGAGAACATAATTTTCATTGGCCATCCTGGCTGACGGGAAAGAGCATCTGCAATTGGGAGTATGTGATGCCCTGGATAACCAAGACAGGGAAGAACCAGCTTTTCCGTGCCATGGACTTGGTAAAGTCGTTTCATAGTCAGCTTTTGGGGAAGGGCAGTGGGAGTAGAGGTGGCATTAGATGGAAGGTACAGCCCTCTCCCAGGAGACTGACTAACGGAGCTATACCGGCTGGTTCAGTACATGGTGCTGCCAAATGGGAGACTGGTGTTCACATGCCATCCCTAGACTCCACACCAGAGCTACTGTGGGACAGATAAGTTTGTGAGGTGGCTGTGAGTTTGGCCACTAGCTTTCAGAATCTGGTAGCCACATAAATATTTTTAGTTTCCATCATTTTTATTTTTTATGTGTACATTTTTATTTAAAACTAAGCAGTACAGATGTAAATAATGACAAAGAAAATGCAGATATTGTACAATTAACGACAGCTATAATCATACAGTTTCATACATTAGTACTGAAGACAAATGAAGATAAAGCAAGAATCTTATAGCTATACTAACCATGCTTTGCCAACTTGCTCAGCATTCAAAAGATTATTAATTTGATCCCATGCTTGCATTTAGGTATATTGGAGCAACCTTCTGACTTATTAGATTGTTAAAATCATTACTACGACTCATGCTGAAGCTCATGAAAGTTTATACCCCTCCGAATCTAGTTGGTATAGTAGTAGTTCTCAAACCTGAAAGGCACTTGTTTCGACTGTCAAGCTACTGCTTGCTGGAAGTCCCAAGGATAAAATCATTTACAGGCAAGAGGTCTTTTGCATATTCTGTGACCTATCACTGAACTCACTCTGAGCAGAACTGCAAATGTCTTCTTCTCGAGGGCTTCAAAAATGGTTGAAAACGTTCTCCTAGAAAGATGTTGCTGTTCCTGTTATCACTGAATAATGCTCTTAACATGCATCGTACTCATGTTGACCGCTGAGATGTTTCTGTTATTATGCTCATATCTGCATTAAACTGTAGGATTTATTTATTTTTATTTCATTTATTTGTTTACTGGGTAGGTGCACTGATCCAAGGCACCATTTTCAGGCATGACCAGGGCCATAAAGATGGCACATGGGTAATATAGACAATTCAAATTGCATTAGTTTAGGATGGTACAGGAATATGTCTACTGTCTGATTTAAATAAGTGAGTGGTTCCTACTATACTGTACTTGCCTTATTTGTTTGATGTTTGTAGATTAGTACCATAAATGTACTGCAATACTATGTACTGTATAACATGCCCGTGCCTGACTACCACCTGTATATTCTGTCTATAACTAATGCCATTGCTGTATCTGTCAATTTGTCCTAATTTGTTGTCTGTAATTAATTCCGGTCGCCTCTGAAAAGGGACCCCAGTTGGTTACCAACCAGTTTCACCACTTGTCAGTTATGGATCTTACCACTCACTGGTAGAGATAAATGTGTTATTCCACTGCAGTCCATTATGTATTTCATATATATATATGAAAACTAGAAAGAGTGTGTTTGTTCTTAGAACAACCACTAGTATCTTCTGACCATATCCCAATATAATCTCATGTGATATTGTTATAAAGGTTGAAACTATATTATGAAAGCTGTAACATTTGAACTGTTAATCATAAAACATATTTTTGTCAAATGAAAGTTGGAGTACAACATGTATAGACACCAACAACAGTTCTCCTGTGTTGCTACATGCATATACATGTTGATATAATATGTTGTTAAAATGACAGGACTTAAAAATTTAGTGAACCATTTTATGTTTTCATACAGATATGAAATATTTTTTTTTTTTCATCGATATATGGTCATTGTAGTAATATCTTAATTATATATCTCCTTAGCTGACTTCAGATTTCGTTAATCTCTTCTCCTTCCTGACCAGCCCCGCCCCAGTCTCATCACCCTGGTGTCTACCGGACTCACCTCTGCTTCCACGAGGTGCGGGTGCTGCACCTGCAGGGATCAGCATCATCTTGCCGGTTGGATTTTTCCTGTTTTTACTCCCCGCCCCGAGCATGGAGAGAAGGCTTGCAATGACGCCAGTAGCTGAGCACAAGATGACACACCGGCTTCTGCCCTGCATCTGCCTCCCACATTGTGGGTCCATTGCACTAGTCCCCAGCCACTGCCAGGGACCAGTCAAGCAGCGGACTCCATCCCCACCCCTCCCAGGGAGAGGAGAGCAGTCCTCCGGATGCTTGATCCTTCCTCCTTGGCTGCCCCTGGTGGCCTGCTCGCACTGCGGAACACGAAAGCGTCGACGGTCAGGAGGTAAGGCACAGATGCCTCAGCCTTCCGCGCCACTGGGCCAGCTTGACTTCAAATTTAATTTAAAGATTAAGTCTCTAGTCCTAACGGGTCCAAAGTTATCACATTTAAAAATATATATATTTTGAAAGGTCTAACTCTGGAACTGTTGAGCTAGAAACTGCATTTTTTCAAATGAAAGGTTGGAGTCCAGCCATTAAGAAATGGTGGTGTTGTTGTTATATCATCGTCATGTAAAAGTAGTAATTGTGTTATCAATATGGAAACAGGCAGTTTTCTAGCTATCGCGATATATACATTTACATCATGACAGAGTAATTTTAATTAAAAAAAAGATCAATATAGTTTTTCTATAATAAAGTATATTAATATACTTTTTAATATTGTTATGAAAAATTTCATGACGATTAAAAAAAACAATTTGCACTTTTTTCTGAATTTTGGTATTAGTCCCTATAATTTAATTATAAGTGTGATAGCCATAAACATTCATCTTATGCCTTAAATTGCTTGGCAAACAATCTATGCCCCCTAGCAGTACCAGATCTTCCTCTCGCTCACACTGGAAGATGATAAATAATTCCTGTATTACTGACTAATATAAGTACAGTAGCCCAACAGGCTTCCCATTTTTTCTTTAATGTCTTTATGAGTGACGTTGCAGAGGAAATGGAAAGGAGGTCTGCCTGTTTGTGGATGACACCAAAATCTGCAGCAGGGTGGATACTGTGGGGTGGTGTGTGTGTGTGTGTATAAAGAATGAGCAGAGACCTGAGAGAACACAAAGAGTGGTCAAGGGTATGGCAACTGGGTTTCAAGGCTAAAAAGGCAAAGTCATGCTCTTTTCTTTCTTTTCTTATACTGGTAAGCATTGTTGGCATAATAATGCCCATTTTCACTAGTGACAAGAATAAGTTAAACATATAACAGATTTTATAAAAACAATATAAATGTATTTATTTTATTTATTTAGTACTAGGATTACAAATACCTTTGAACCAGAGGTTCATTTACAAAGGTTCCGCATCATACAACAATAAAGGTGTAACACATCAATATTAAGCAAGAACAAACAGTGGGTAATAACAATCATCAGTGCAAATTGAGTTGTTCATACTAGCAACAATTGGGCAGTGTCAAACAATATGGATAACAAGAGGGTTTGACACATAAAAGGGACGGTTAGGGAAACCATGCAGAAACACTGGCAGGTATGGTGTGGAAGGGTGACAAGGGCTATTGTAGTCTTAAATGAGACTTTGTCATAAAGTGCTGTGTGGGTAGAGGAAGTGCATGGGGTAGGAAGGCATGAGTGGCAAGGAAGATAGTGTTGGCGGTGGTCACAAGCAAGAGGAGGAAGGTTTAGGAGTGTAGGGAAGGGGATAAGGGTGGGGTGGCAGGAGAGGCAAGGAAGATGGGGTGGGGAAAGTGGAGGTGTGGGTCAGAAGCATAAAAGGAAGGTTAGGAGTGGAGTATGGTGAAGGATGGTAAGGGTGGAGGGCAGAAGAGGCAAGGAAGAATAGGAGGGGAAGGTATTGGTGGGGGCCAGGAGCAACAGAAGGAGGTTAGGAGTGTGGCTAAGGTGGAGGAGAGGTAGGAGTGGGGAGGGTGATAATGGGTGTGAACAGGGGGAGCAGGGTGGGATGGAGGAAGTGGGCAGGATGGAAAGAGGATAATCAGAGGAAGGGGTGAGAGGTGGTGGGGAAGGGGTGGGGTGAGTAGAGAGGAGGATGAGGGGTTTAATAGGGTTAGGAGAGCTGGGATATCCTAGTGGTACAATCGCAGATGCTGAGATTAGCGAGGTGTTGGCGCTGAATCACACTTGGTCGCTACAATGACATATCGACAACGAACCGTGAAAAGAACTGAGATTTTGTCTAAAAAGTAAAAACTTTATTACTCTAAACATTCAGTTGCAGAAGCGTTGCTCAAAATGGCCAGGACCTAAGCAAAAAGCAGAAAATAACACTCACAGTCTCTAGAGAACTCAGCTTCAAGGTCTCCATTCAGAGTACAGGCACTCAAGTTGTGTCCAGGATAAACTTTTATTGTTAAAAACAAAACGGTATATAAAACTGACTGCTTCCTTCCTCAGCTAAATGTTTCAAACCACAGGAAATCTTACTGTATTCTGACAAATGCAGTATAGTCTCAACATAGGACTGCCCTAGAACTGAAATGGTTACTAGAACCTATGCTAATAGTGGAATGTTAGGCTCGAGCTCAGTTTTCAAGTCACTGTCCCTGGTTGCACTTCCTGCATCCGTCAGATTTTACTCCGCTTGCCTCAGTAAGACGTCTCCAGAGAGCTTTCTTCACTCTAACTGGAGAGATTTTTTCTCAGTTTATTTGAAAGTCTATTTACTTTATTCCAATTTTTGAAGCACTGTCCTTGGTTCACAGGTAGAATTAGTTAGATTAGTGTAGTTTTGGAGTCTCTTCAGTTACTCCTCGGAAGGAACCGATGTTATTTTACTTCATTTATTAGTTTAATTTAATTGTATACCATCCGCTAAGGTGGTTTTTGGTAGATTTAAATTCACCGTGTAACTCTTGGTTTAATTTGGTTTTAACAACCGATAAATGTCACAGATCAAAAGTTTAACGGGCCCCACAGGTTTCCAACATTGTACAGAGTGGGGAACCGCTCGCAAAGGCAGATCCTCATCTTAAATGTGATTTTGTTTGGGGTTTGACCACCTCAAAGAGGATTGCAGATTTGGCAAAACTTCCCTCAGTTGGCGCTTGAGAGGCACTTAAAACGACTGCAGGAGAAGATGTCTGAGAAGGCTGCTGAACTGGCTGCAGACAAAACCGATTTTGAGCCAAAAGGAACTGGAGGATCAGCCCTCTGACAAGGGTGTTGGTTCATCGGTTAAAAGAGACCTGCTGACCCTGCCGCTAACTTGGCAACCACAGGAAAGCAAAAAAAAAGAAAAGCACGCAATGGTTGAACGCAACCAAGTGCGCTGAGGAAATAGCAAATGCTATTAAAATAATCCAGTCGCTCAACCAGTAACTCTGGTTCAGGTTCCAAGCGACCGTGGTTGGACCCTTCAAGTTCTACTCCAGTTCCGTTCCTTGCAACCCGAGTTGGACACCTTTGTGGAGGAATAAGATGATGATGATGCTGATGAGGAAGAGGATTACGGCACCCATTGATCCGGATATTTCACCGCTCATCATCTTCCTGACTCCTGACAAGGAACTGAGGACTATACCTCTCTTTCAGTTTGTAAAACAAGTGGCTCAATCCCTGGACCTCCACACATGAGTCAACTGATGAAGAGGAGGAACAGGATTATAGGAAATGATGGTTGTCCAGGCTCCTAAAAGAGTTTTACTGCCCATCCATAAGTCCCTGAAGAAGCAAGTCATGAAAATCCTGCATACCCCAACTTCCATACCACCAGTTGATAGAAAGGTAGCTAAGAAGTATTGGTGGCTAAGGGTGGGCTGACTTCTCTTCGGACACCCTAGTCATGAGGGGTGGTATGGGAAGCAGCCTGTGATAAAGCAGGCATTCCCCTGGCATCACATCATCCTGATAAAAACTCCAGAAAACTGGACTGTATTGCAAAGAAGCAATACCTGGGTTCCTCCCTGGCAATTAGTCAGGCTTCATACATGGCCTATGTTGCCGGATATCAAAGGACACTCTGGGACACTGTACTGAGATTACGAAATCTGTGCCAGCCCCTATGGCAGCAGACCTGGAGGAGGCTGCTAAGAGAGGTATAGAGGCCTCCAAGGTTCAATTCAGGATGGCAGTGGATAGCAATGACACTGCAGCCAGACAGATGACTTCCTCAGTGTCTCTTAGAGATTTGCTTGGCTGAGGACTACCAGTTGTACCCAAGATACCCAGTCCAAAGCCATGGATTTTCCATGTGAGCCTTTGTTTCTGTTTGGACAACAGACAGAGGCTTACATGAAGAAGATGGATGGATACAAAGCAGCATATCAAAGTGCTGCTGCTAAGGATAAGGCTCCTACCCCAAAAGCAGCATGCCAGGGGTCATAGGGCAGACCATACCAAGCATTTTTCCAGCCTCAAGCTTATCCACAGTATTAGCAGCAGAGAGGCTATTTCAGAGTCAGGGACAGGAGAGGCAACAATTGAACCAACACCCAGTCAGCACTCTCAAAATAAGCAGACACCCTGAGGGATCTGCTTGTGTCACCTCCTCAGTTCAAGTAGGGGCAGGCTGACCTACTACCTTCAGGAATGGCAGTCCATCACCACAGACAGGTGGGTCCTGGAGGTAGTGGGTCAGGGCCTGCACTCAGTTTCAAACTCAGATCAAAACTGAGGGCAAGAGTTTTCAACTTTCCTCCCATCAGAGAACTGTTACTGGAAAGGGAGGTGTTAAATCTGCTCTTACTGGGTGCAGTGGAGCCAGTTCCTCTCTCACAGAGAGGAAAGGGCCTCTACTCAAGATACTTCCTTACAACCAAGAAAACAGGAGAGTGGTGACCCATACTGGATCTCAGACACCTAAACAGGCATTTACTGAAAACAGAATTAAAATAGTCACTTTAAATACAATTCTGTCAACCCTAAGGCAAGGAGACTGATTGGCATCTCTGGATTTAAAAGATGCTTACTTCCATATCCCAGTAAGACAGTCTCACAGAAAATTGCTCAGATTCAGACTGCCATCAGGCCACTATCAGTTCAGGGCAATTACTTTCAACCTTACTTCTGCACCAAGGGTGTTCACAAAATGCTTGACTGTGGTTGTGGCACACCTGCGAAGGCAAGGAGTGGCAGTTTTCATACTTAGACGACTGGCTATTAGTGGGGCAGTCTCCCAGCAGGTAAACAGTCCCTAGGGTTGACACAGGAACTGTTACAGTCCCTAGAGTTCTTCATAAACCAGAAGAAGTCAGTGTTGCAGCCAGTACAGCTCCTGGAGTTCATAGAGGCAGAACTTGATTCAGTCAGAGGAAGAGCTTTTCTTCCTCAGCTGAGGGCAAGCACCTGATACAGCTAGTGGGCTCCTTCAAGTCTCACAGTCTCAAACCGCCAGACATTTTCTTCAGTTGTTAGCCACATGGCAGCCTCAGCTGCCACAATGTCAGGGGCATGATTCTAGGTGAGGATATTCAATATCACCTCAAGCAATACTGGCACCAGAAAAGAGATCGGTTATCAGAGCTGGTCCCAGTCACTCAAACATTTGTGCAAGCACTTCAGTGGTGACAGGATCTGGAAAACCTCAGACAGGGAGTTCCATTTCTCCAAGAGCAACCATCTCTGGTGCTCACCACAGATGCATCCCTACTAGGGTGGGGAGTACACCTAGGGGAGCATACTGTCCATGGTACTTGGCTCAAACAGGAATCATTGCTTCTCATCAACCTGTTGGAGCTTAGGCAGTATTCTAGCACTTCAGGCATTCGCCAGTGTGCTGCAGGAAGGGTGGTTCAGGCCAGAATGGACACCATGACCACTGTGTACTACATCAACAAACAGGAGGCACAAGGTCCACACCCTGTGCACGGAAGCTATGAAAAATATGGACCTTGGCCTATTCCCTGAACATCTTGCTGTCAGCAGTCCACCTTCCAGGGAAGGACAATGTGCTGGCAGATGCACTGAGCAGAATAAATCAGAACCATCACGAATGGTCCTTAAGCAAGCAAGTACTATGGTTGGTTTTCAAAAGGTGGGGCACTCCAGAGGTAGATCTCTTTGCTTCCCTAGACAACTACCAGCCCCTCAGTATTGTTGCAGGCCCCACTGAGGGCTCAGTACCACTGGATGCATTGACCCCAGGTGGACAGGGAAGTTTGTGTATGCCTTCCCTCCCTTCCCATTGCTGCTGAGGGTATACCGTCGCCATGGCGACTCCTGCTGGTGAAGACAATCACAGTGACAGGATTTGGGCAAAATCTGCATGTTGCTGTGATGGTCTCTGCAGACCAGGGATTGTCTCTCAGGGTGTTTGCCCCACCCCGGTCCAACTCCGACTCGGAGTTGGAATCCTAAGACCAGGGTGTGTGGGGCCAGACCCATCACATGGGGGGTTCGGTGGCACAGCCCCGATGGCTTATGGAGGCATCCCCGACATACCTCATTGCCCGACACTTGGTATTGTGGCTGTCATGTTGAGGATGTCTCCGTGTCCGCTGTCACTGCGCATGGTAAAACCGCTGCTGAGAGTCCTGGAACAAAGCTCAGATCCCAGCCAGCCACAATGATCCTTATTGCCCCAGACAGGGACAGGCGACCATGGTACTCCCGGTTCTGTCCCTATCAGTAGCCAAGCCAGTCAGCCTTCCCAGGAGGCACAATTTGCTGACCTCCTCCCAGGGCAGGATCCTGTACCCCAGCTCGATCCCGCAGGCTCAAAGCCTGGTTCTTGAGGACTTAGAGTATGCAAATCTGAATCTTTCAGAAGGGGTCATGGACGTCTTTAGGGCATCCAGAAAACCTTATACCAGGAAGATTTATACTTCCAAGTGGAAAAGATTTTCTTTCTGGTGCAGGAACAAAAATCCTGGATCACACCCAGGCTGGGTTATCAGTAGTCCTAGACTATCTGACCCATCTTCACTCCTTAGGCCTCAGGCCCTGTACTCTGAAGGTGCATCTGGTTTGGTATCTGCTTACCTGTCAGCAGGTAAGCCATCCTCCCGGCTTCTAATTCAGTATTCCAAAGTTCTTAGGAGTTGCTACATTTGCAACCTCCCCATAGAGTTCCTACCCCTGTTTGGGACTTAAACATTTGCATAGCACAGCTTATGCAGCCCTTGAGCCCATGTCATCAGATGACCTTAAGTATGTGACTTGAAAGCTGTGTTTTAGTGGCCATCATCTCTTCCAGAAGGATTAATGAGAGTCAGGGCTGTGTATGGAACCCAACTGTGTGGCTTTCCATAGGGACAAGGTGGTCCTTAGGACAAATAAAATTTCTTCCTAAGGTGGTATCTGACTTTCACATTAATCAGTCCATCACCCTTCCAGTCTTCTTTACCTACCACTCCTCCTCAGGTGAGCATAGACTACATAGCTTGGATGTCAAGAAAGTTCTTAGCTACTACCTAGAACATACAAAAGGTCACAGAGGGATAGAACCCAGCTTTTTCTGACATTTGAGAGGTGAGTAGGTAGATCTGCCACAAAGAGATCCATAGCAAGATGGATTGTGTCATGTATCCAATTCTGTTATGGCAAAGTGGGTAAGCAGCCTGCACAAGGGCTCAGGGCCCATTCTACTAGAGGGACTGCTGCATCAATAGCAGCTTCTCGAGACATCTCTCTTCTGGAAATCTGTAAAGCAGCTACCTGGAAAACAGTTCACACATTCACCAAGCGCTACTGCCTGGATACTGAGGCTAGGAGTGATGCTAGGTTTGGCACAGCAGTTCTGTAGAGTCTGTCTCCTAAATTGGTCCTCTGCCTGCCTCCAAAGGCACTGCTTGTGTAGTCTGTATTTAGTTAGAATACAGTAAGATTTCCTGGGTTTGAAGAAAACATTACTTACCATAATAATCTTGTTTCTTCTAAGCTAAGGGAATCTTACTGTATTCTGAGCTCCACCCTTTCTCCCCTGCTAGGACCTACAGGGCTCTGCCCACTACTTGTATAACCGATGTTGGAAACCTGTGGGTACCTATTAGTTTTTGGGCATCTGTTGACTTGAGTCTTAGAGATGCCTCCTGTTTGTTAGGAGTTTTTGTTCCCTGAATAGGAGTATTTGTGCATAGTAAATTTAGCTTGATAGTTAGTACTTTTAGCTTCTTCATGCCTCAGAAGAATCTGACGTGTTGCAGAAGTGCAACCAGGGACAGTGATTTGAAACCAAGCTCGAGCCTAACATTCCACTATTAGCATAGATTCTATTAACCATTTAGGCTCTGGGGCAGTCCTATGGTGAGACCATACTGCATTTGTCAGAATACAGTAAGATTCCCTTAGAAGAAACATGATTACTATGGTAAGTAAAGTGCCACGCCAACACAGTTGCTGTCTCAAAGCTTTGAGAAAGAGCACGTGTTGGCGGAAAACATTTAGCTGAGGGAGGGGAGGAGCAGTACATTTTATCTACTGTTGTTTTTAACAATAAAAGTTTATCCTGGACACAACTTGAGTGCCTGTACTTCTTTTGAGTGGTGACCTTGGAGCCGAGCTCTAGAGACTGTGATTTCTCTAAATAGTAACCAAAACACATTTACCAGGGGCAAAAGATGATCAGCACTCCACCAGTCAGTTCAAAACCATTTCTTTAATCAACTCGTAGTTTAAAATCCATCTTGGCACATATCAAAGCAGCAGGTACATGCAGGCTGAAATATCCCAATGCTACAAAGGTCCATAAGCGGTTTAAAGAGCATGTACCTACTGTCAGGACCCAGCCCCTCAAACATACAGTATATAATAGCGGACCTGCTCCACTGTTGAGGGGTATCAAAACTTATACACGCTTCCCCACGGGTAAAAAGTTGTAGCACCCTCAAATTTGCACTCTTTAAACAGCCATGTCTGATATGCCCCTTTGTGATGTCAGAAAATGGAGGCTGCTTGTGTGTGCTCCATAGATCTGTATTGGTGCCATTTGTCAATGACTTGTAGTATTATTTAGAGTTGCCACTGGAACAATGAAAGTGACTGCTCAAGTAAACTGGGACTGTTACTCCAGCGGCTGCTTTAATTTTTCTACATGGCGCTAAATTTATTTATTTATTTAGCTTTGTTGACCGGGTAAGTGCACTAGACAACCGCCTATTTTCAGGCACGAATCTCGGGAGGGATACAGATGAATGCCAACTGACCTTGAAACAGATTAAGCTGTTGGTGGTATTTTGAGTGAATGAGGGAAATTCGCCAGGACACCAGGGAAATCCCTACTCTTTTCGATAAGTGCCATGGGATCTTTAACATCCACCTGAACTACCACCAATCCAGGCAGATGGGACCTCGGTTTAACGCCCCATCCGAAGACGGTGACCTCAGAAGTGCAGCACCTCTCTCATGCTGCACTACAGTGTCAGTACTGGGATATTAACCAAGTGGCAGATGTGGGAACTGAACCCACAGCCCTCTGATCTCCGGCCTCAGAGGTGAGTGTGCTACCTACTGAGCCACTGACACTGCCAAAATAGTACTAAACACCATAGACATGTCTCATATATACAGGTTACTGACATACACCTCCGTATTCATTTTCTGACATCACAAAGGAGGCGGTCAGACAAGGCTTTGTTTTATGAGGGTGCACGTGCAAATTTGGGGTGCTATAACTGTTTAACCTGAGGAAGTGCATAGAATTTTTAATGCCCTCAACAGTAGAGCAGAACTGCTATTATATATGTTTGAGGGGAACTGGGTGCTTGACAGTAGGTACCTGCTCTTAAATAGCAGATTCACTAGTCCGCAGACCTGAAAGTTGCCCAGCCATGCATCAGCGCATACATTCTTTAACATTTCAACATCTCGACTGATGTCATCATCAGAACATGTGGCTTAGCTAAGAAGGTGCGCTTAAATGTCCCTACATTTAAAGTAACAGTAACCCTAAACCTCTCTTCAGTTAAAGTGACAGTAACTTACACATAAATGCGTGTGCAATTAAAAACATTTATGAATCTATAGACAAATAGCCCTAATAAATATGGCAGACTTTTGATTTCATAACATTGGACAAACACACTAAAAACTATTATACATATACAAACTACAAACATTTTATAAATATGTGGTTTGCTATTTTAAATGCATTTTGTAAACTTTCAGACAGTTATAAGTTCATAGCATAAAGTGCTCAGATATTATGGAGTTGCACAGAGTCATTAAACCTCAAGATTTTATTGTGTCCAACATCACAATCCAAAAAGCTTCTCTTCTGAAAAGTTTGTCTTGCAAGCTGCCGCCTACGAGCATCCAGTGTTACTTTTAATGCCAAAAACTGCAAGGCTGCAACAGAACAATGCCTTACTTCTTGAAAATATTTGGCAATAACTTAATATAGAGGATAATGGATGGGCATCAGTTAACAACAATGTTGTATTCACTTGAGAGGTTACCATGACAACAAAGCAAACCTCGAGAGTGAAGCTCGAGAGGTTTACAGTTGTCGGGTAACCTCGAGAAGTGAAGATAACATTGTTGTTTAACTGATGTCCATCCATTGTCTTGTATAGTGTATGGGCATCAGCTAAACAACACCGAACGCTTCTTGAGTGCCACTGTAAATAATTAACACACTTAGTGAACACTGTGTGCGGCTTATGTCCCCCCACCCAAACAGGAAGAAGCCCTGCTTGATCCATGTTCCCCTCTCACAGACAAGCTTTTTAAATAAAATATGACAACATGCATCTTTTAGCAGTGCTGATGTCTTTCAGCAGAGATCTCACCGCCGTGTCCATTTCCCATCATGTTCAGAATAGATCTCACCACTGTGCCATTTCCACAGGCGCTGAGCATTTCCTAACGCGATGTGCGAGATGTTCCTTTGTTGTACCATCGTGTGATGTACCGACAATGGTACAACAGCTAAATTATGTTACATCGATGGTACAACAACACTGGTAAATGTTAGATTTTTAGTGATTATAGCATTCTAACGTGCACTATATTCAGTACTGTTTCGGATAGCTGCTTTTTGTTCTGCAATTCTTTCTTTAAGCATTCTTTAGTTTGCCCTGTGGCACACTCACAAGGGCTGATGAGTGCATATACAACCCCTTCTGTGCTACATGTTAATAAATTATTTGTTAGTGAATCTTTACCAGTTCGGGGCAAAGATGGTCGTGTTTTTTGTGTTCCCACAGTGAACACAGTGTCCACATTTATGGTTGCCAACTGGAGGTTTTGGAAGCCAGGTATTGTTTCTTTCTTTGACTGGCAATAATGTATGCATCAGTTTATCTTTGAAGTTTATACCTCTTTTAAATGCAATTCTTGGTCTACTACCACTTAATCAAACCTCTTGTCACCTTTTTACAACATTCTAGTGTTTGTTCACAATGTTCACAACTTTATTTACTTGTGGAAATAGTGTCACTAAGCTCACTTTATGTTCTCTTTCTTGATTCTCATGCACTCTTTTTTTTTTAACTCTATTTTGTCTCCCACCACCACCGAACTCTCTCCGGCGACCTCCGCCTGCAATCTCTACCTCTGCATTGCTCAGTTAGCCTCTCCACTCCTCTCCAGCACTAGGCATCCCTGGGTCTGCCCTCCAGGGAAGGGTCGCCCGCCCAGGGCACTCTATCTATTAATATTAAGCCACCAGGCTGGAGAGGGAGGAGGGAAGTGGAGGGGCCAGGCCCAACTCCGGGAGTGTGAACTGTGTGAGGAGGCACCATTGCCTATCAGTGGTGGAGGGGTTTTCTTGTTTTATGCCCTGTGGAAGCCCATCTGCCAAGGCAGTGCATGCCACGGAACCACCCCTGGCATATGCCACAACGCTCTTTGGCTACCCTCCAGCGTCCATCAGAGGTTGCCTGTTGAGAAGTCATTACCTCTGTCCTCCCTGGGAAGAGAGGCAGTCCTTGGATGCTCAATCTCTCTCCCCACTGACCCCTGGCCACCCGGATCCATTCCCAAACCCGGTCGCTGGCGTGGCGTGAGGTGTGTCGTCCAGCCTCAACCCTCAGCACCACCGGCCAGCTTCTCATGCACTCTGTTAATTAGTGTATTTCTGTCTTTCAGTTTGGCATTGTTGTAAGCTTTTTCTATTGTGGACTCATCATATTTTCTGTCTTTAAACTATTGTTTTATATCTGTACAACACTGTTCAAAATCTATTGGAGGAGCAAGTTCTCAGTGCTCTAAGAAATTGTCCTTTAGGAATGTTGTTTATTAAGGACCTGGGTGGCAACTGTGTGCCTGCAATATTGTTGTTTTTTTTGCTGGCTTCCTATACATTTTACACTGTAAACTTGTACCTTGTTTGCTCCTTCGTCTCATAGCCACCATATGGCGCCTGTACCATCCATTGCTGAACCCAACCCAGAAATGGCCTCCGGAGCTGAATGAGTTAAAGGTCTAAGAAATTGACTTTCTCTTGATCCCACTCAGCTGTAAATTTCAAATGTCTATTTGTGGAATTAATATATCCCATGATCAGATATAACTCTTGTTCTTGTTGCACGAGGGAGAGTCGGAGGAAGGGAGGTGGAGGCATTACGGGTTCAGTTAAGGTCCAATAGAGGGAGAAATGTGAGGTTGGGGTGGTTTAGTGACCATCCAGTCAGGATGAGAGAGGGACAGGAACTGAGCTCACAAATATTGGCAACCGCGGGAAAGGAGAGGTGGTAAATTGTGGGGGACTTTAACCTGCCCAAGGTGAACTGGAGCATACCCTCCACAACATGGGCTAGGGAGTCTGGTGATCCTGGAAGGACTGCAAAGTGTATAATCAGGCCTTCCGGACTGTGTTTTATAGTCCCTACCTGTCTTTTAGAAATCGATGTTTAATTTAGTTTTTAGCTATTCTGAATTTAGTTGCTGTTGAGGGTAGTAAATTTTAACTGTTTGGAATATTGTATATAAATGTTTATTATTGTGTTGTTTTGTACTTACTCTGATTGATGTATGCCACCCAGAGCCGCTGGGATGGGTGTCTCTTAAATAAAACTTGCCTTGCCAAAGTGGGTTCCTGACTCAGGGCATCACTGAACCAACAAGAGCTGAGGCAATCTTAATTTTGTGCTCACAAATGGGGAACATGTACAGAAAATAATGGTCAGGAGCCACTGGGTGGATGTGACCATTGCACAGTGTGGTTCCAGTTGGATATGGGCAGGGAAAGCATTCTGACTAAGACCAAAATCTTGGATTTCAGGAGGCAGACTTCATGAAAATGGTTGCAGTGCTAAGGAGCCATCTGGCGGGCATCAAAGCAGATATGAGGTGGACCAAAGGTGGTCCATCATTAAGGAAGGAATACTGGTTGCCACAGAGGATTGCATTAGGCTCAGGGTAAGAACACAAGGGCCAAAGTACCCAGCTAGTTCAGTTCTGGGGTTGCCCAGACAGTGAGGAAAAGGGTTGGTTTGTAGAAAATTCAGGAAGGCCAAAAGAGGTGGATAGGGAAAACTACCTAAAGTTGGTTAGCGAGGCAGTAAGGAAGTCCAGAGCAAAGGCACAGAAGGAGCTGCAGATAGCTGAAGGAATTAAGAAGGGGAGAAGGATTTCTTTTGCTATATAAGTGAGAAAAGGAACAAGAAGGAAGGGATTGTTAGGCTTAAGAAAGGGGTGGAATGGGTGGAGGATAATGGGAAGCAAAGATACTAAATGAGTACTTCTATTCCATCTTCATCTGGGAGAAGGACAGACCAGTACCTTCAGGAGGAAAGAGGAGCAGGGAGGGAGGAACACAGATGTAGTGATAGAAATATAGAGTGAGGGAGGGCTGGTGGCATTGAAGGTGGACAAATCACCAGGCCCAGATAGAGTACATCCAAGGGAACTAAAGGAACTGGCTGAGGATCTGGCAGGGACACTGGCAGACCTATTTAATAGTTCACTAGCGTCAGGCGTCATACTGCAGGACTGGAAAACAGCAAATGTAGTGCCCGCCAGAAAAGTGGTCCTAAGGATGACCCAGGAAATTACAGACCAGTCAGTCTGACCTCCATTGTGGGCAAGCTCATAGAGCCCATATTAAAGGAAAGGTTGGTGGAATATCTAGAGGAGCATGGTCTCCAGGATGTGAGGCAGCATGGGTTCATGGGGAGATCGTGTCAGATGAATCTGATTGACTTCTTTGACTGTGTCACTGAGACAGTAGACAGGGGCCAAGCGGTAGACATCCTGTATCTTGATTTCAGCAAGGCCTTTGACTCTGTGCTCCACAAAGGTTGATCAGGAAGTTGGTGGATCTTGGGGTTGGGGAAAGATGGCCAGATGGGTGGAAAACTGGCTGAGGGACAGAACCAGAGGGTGGTTGTGGGGAGAGTTATCTGGTACCAGAGAGGTAACCAGTTGGGTCCCACATGGCTCTGTGCTGGGGCCCGTGTTGTTCAGTGTCTTCATCAATGACATTAGGGATGGCATTAAGGGCAAAATGTGCCTATTCACAGATGACACCAAGCTCTGCATGAGAGTGGACACAGCTGAAGGGATACAGGACCTACAGGAAGATCTGGAAAAGCTGGGGAGGTGGTCAGGATCTGGCAGCTTGGCTTCAATGCCAAGAAATTCAGAGTTATGCATATTGGAGCCAAGAATCCCAGGACAGAGTAATACCTGGGTGGAGTCCAAGTATCTGCATCAGTGGAGGAGAAGGACCTGGGAGTGATGATCACTAGTGACCTGAAGCACTCCATACAATGCAAGAAAGCACAACAAAGGCAAACAAGATGCTGGGATGAATATCTAGGGGGATCAGTAGTAGGAGAGAGGAGGTTATACTGCCCTTGTACAGGTCACTGGTAAGGCCTCATCTAGAGTATGGAGTTCAGTATTGGTGCCCACACCTCAAAAGGACATTAACCTGCTGAAGAAGGTCCAGAGGAGGACTACAAAGATTATAGTGGGTCAGCAGGGTACAAGGAGAGGTTGAGGGCACTGAACATGTACTACCTGGAAGACAGGAGAGAGAGACAGAGAGAGATGCACAACATGATTGGGACCTTACAAATACTTGAAAGGGATGATAAAGAGAGTCTCTTCGCTGAGTGGCAACCATAACACTAGGGGCACAGTCTTAAGCTGGATGGTGGGAGGTTTAGGAGGGAAGTCAGGAAGCACTTCTTCACAGAGAGGGTGGTGGACACTTGAAATGCACTGTCGGAAGAAGTCATCTCATTGAAGACAGTGGGAGCTTTAAGAGAGGCTGGGATAGGCATTGGGGAAAGTAAGGATCATGAGTAGGGAGGATGGGAGGAGGAGAAGGAGGGCAGGGACATTTGCTCAAGCTGTGGACCCTGCAATATGAGCAGACTTTTTTAACATTGATTTTATCCTTGCCTTCCTATCTCATCACTCTACTCAGTTGGAACCCCCACAGGTCGTGCTACTCGGCCTCCGACCCAGGAGTATGTCCCTAGAGTAGTCACCCCCTCAGTAGCCCTGAATACCCCGGATTACCCTCCTCGGGTGGGGTGAGGAGAGTCCCCTTACCTTCCCCAGATAATGGTGGAGCAGGTGATACAGCAGAGTTTGCTTCCGACATGCTCGGCATTAGAGGGTCATCACCTAGGAATGGCGGGTTGTTTTCCTCTGTTCTTGGTCCCGCAGTCATCAGCGCTCTAGGAGAGCCAATTGGAGTATGCGTGATGATGCAACTCCTCCCAGGGCTCCCTGTCCCGTTTTTCCCTTACGTGCTCCAGTATGCACTGCCAATCCTGGGTTCACCCGAGAGATGCAATAAGCGGCGGGACAAGTGTAGAGCCCTCCCCAGAGAGGAGAGACGCCGTTGGTGCTCAATCCTCTCTTCCCCTGACCCCGTGATCCGAGTTCGTCACTGAACCCGGGTGCTGGCATAGGTGAGTGTGGCGTCCAGCGCCTCAACCCTCAGTGCCACAGGGCCGGCCCAATATGAGCAGACTTGATAGACCAAATGGCCTTTTCTGCTGGCTTCTTTATATGTTCGTATGTTTGTTCTGTAACTCTCCTTATTAAAAAACAATCATCGATATAATGTTTCCACCAAATAATATTGGCAAAAATGGATTATTGGGCTCATAAATAAAAACTCTGCCACTCTCTAAAGTATAAGTTTGCAAGATTTGGTGCAAAATGGTGCCCATACTGGTACCTTTGATTTGTGTGTAATATTTTCCATCAAACAAAAATAGTTTGATTCCAAAACTGTTCTGGCACGGGAGGGTTACAGTGTCAGATCTTTGAGCAAGGGCTTTAGAAATTGCCTCTAGCCCTCCATCATGAGGTGTTTGTATGGAGACTCTACGTCTACACAAACTAAAAAGTCATTTTCTGCAACATAAATATCTGAAATAAGTTGGCACATATGGTTGGTATCCTTCACATGTGAGGTAAGGTGGGGAACAGACTTCTTAATATATTGGTCAGCAATATTGCTGATGCGGCTCAGTAGCTGCTCCAATTCAAAAGACTGTTGGTCTCCCAGGGACAGAGTTTTTATTTTTATGTAGTTTGAGGAGAAGGTAGAAGACAGGGTGTCTAGATTTCATTCACAGATAGAAAAGTTTCTTCTTTTTCAGTGATCCATTTTTTGGTAAAAGCGGTACTCACCAGAGTGTTGACTCAGAGCTTATATGATGGGGTAGGATCTCAGTCAAGTCTAGAATAATAGTGATCATCACTCAGTTGTCTGTTACCTTCATTTTTGTAATCATTCGCATCCCACAGAACAACAGCCCCTCCCTTATCTGCAGGATGTATAACTACATCCCTCACATTTCAAGTTTTCTTAAGGGCACTGTCAGCTTTGCCCGCCGTTTTGCCAAAAAGTAAGTAGTGTGCCTGTTGGCACACAGCTATCACTATATATAGAACATCACTATATGTGGAAAACATAATTTTTTACCGTTTTTCTGCATTTTGCCAGTAGCTTTCTATTCGGGTCCCGATTAAGTCCTCTGCATACGGAGCACATTCAGGTCGAGAAGCACGTAGCATCCTCGCAGTCTGACCGAATCTGATACCCCATTCTCGACATGCAGCTGTATGTTGGGAGGTCCTTGCACTATTCTAAATGCTCCATCTACGGCGACTCCGACCGAGCACTGGGAGTACTGTAATTTATATTTGTACATTGTGGCGAAATCCGCGCATGCGCACTAGCGGTATGCTCTTAATGCGTGGGATCTTTAGCCATGCCTCTAGTGTGCATCTGGCGGGATTTTGGCTACAATGTACAAATATAAATTACAGTACTCCCAGTGCTGGTTTGCAGTCGCTAGTAGATGAGCATTTTAGAATAATGCAGGGACTCTCCCAATATATAGCTGCATGTGAGTATGGAAGAAATCGTGCCATGGGCCGCACTCGTGGATGACGGCGTGGCTCTGACCTGAATATAGCTCGGAGTCATGCGGGGACTTAACGTGGACCCGAATAGAAAGCTACTTTTGGCAAAATGCAGAAAAAGCGGTAAAAAAATTATGTTTTCACATATAGTGACGTTCTTATGTATATATGTGATAGCTGTGCCAACAGTACACTACTACTGACAAAGAAACAAACTGCATCTAATGCCTCTCTTTGCTGCTAGTGTTATTCTTATTTACATTGTAATAGGGCTGTTTAAAAGCTCATCTACTTCTCTTTCTACTGTCTTTATATATACCTGGAGAACTGTGCTTGTCGCTGGAGGACAAAAGGTAGGTTTCTTACATAGCCCAGAAGATTCATGGTTTGCATCTGTACTAACAACAGCATTCAAACAACATGAAGTCTTGCTGTTTTCTGACAAATGCAGTTAGCCCCAGCACTTGAAATGCCCCAGACAGGAAAAGGGTTAACTCTGTGCATAAACATAGAATGTTGAGCTCGAGCTTGGTTTTCAAACCTCTGTCTGTGGTACTTCAGAGTGTAACTGTCAGATTCTTTACTCAACCTAACTGTGAAGTCAACCGGAGATTGCTTCTTAAGCTTCGGTTCGGTAAAGTTTCTCTAAGCGTCGGTTTTCAACCAGTTTCTTATTTTATAAGTTTTCAGTTCCCTAGTGGTCGGTCCAGTTGGGAACTGCCTGTTATTCAAATTCTGGGATTTTAGCAGTGGTGTGCGGTTCTGATCGGTTTCAAAAAACTGGACTTTTCGCCGGTTTCTTTCCACAACCTGTAACACGGTTGGTAACCGATCGGAGAGTAAAGCTGTAAAGGGTAATTTTGTTAGGCTGGCCATGTCTGACAAACTCAAGAAAAAAACGGCCCACTAGGTTTCAACACTGTAGTGAGTGTGGGATGCTTTTGCCAAGGCTGACCCTCACCTTATGTGTGTTTATTGCCTGTGGTTTGACCACCTCAAAACAGACTGCCAAATATAAAACTTTTCCTAAGCCACTCTGGATAAAAAGATTGAGTAGGCTAAAGGAAAAGGAGACCAAAAGTCTGCTGACCCAAATGGCCTGCCAGTTGATTGCGACTGAACCTAAGGTTTGCCCACTGACCTGGGCGATAGCTCCTGGGCAAAAGGAGATCCGACTCAGAGGAGTCGGTTCCGGCTAGAGAAAAAGAAATTGGCTGGTTCTGATCCAGAACGCATACTTCAACCACCAGTGAGATAGGCAAAGCGATAAGCATTGTTCAGTCGCTGACCGACGGTTCCGTCTCGAACCAGCACCGTCGGTTAGCGCTCGGTTCGATCGGATCTGACTCCATCGGTTATGATCTGGATGCCTGTTATGAGTTGGAGTGGGAGGGGATGAAGACTTCCAGAACAGGATGATGATGATGATTTTGAAGGTCTGGATGTGCCCATTGAACTGGACATCTCCCAGACAGACCCTCCAATGTCTCCCTCCCAGGCTTTCTGAATTCCCTTCTCACTATTTGTTCTACAGAAAGGTGGCTGAAACCCTCCAGCTCCCTATGGTAGAAACTAATGAGGAGGAAGAAGAGCCTGATTTTGTTGAAATGATGGACATCCCAGAGTCCAAAGGTTGTCTATTCCTCCACAAATCTTTGGGGAAATAAACAAACAAGATTCTTCAGACACTAAACTCTACTTCCTGTGGACAAAAGGGTGGACAGGAGGTACATGTTATCAGGCTCTGGTACATAGTTTTTGTACAGTCATTGCAGCCATGTTGGGGTAGTGCAGGCTGCAGCCTGTGGCAGGCTAATATACCTTTGTCTGCACATCCCCAGATAAAGACTCCACAAAGGTGGATGCCATGGCCAAAACACAATATTTGGCATCCTCCTTGGGACTCAGGCAGGCGAACTATATGACTTATGCAGCCAGGTACCAGAAGTCCAGGTGGGATACTGTTCTGGAACTGGCTAAACAGGCTTCCCCAGATGGCCAGAGAGCTGGAGAGGTGGCTGCTGATGGAATTAGGCATCCAAGGTACAATTCCATGCTGCTGTGGACTCAAATGATGCGGCTTCACGAGTCATGGCTACATCTGTGTCTCTCAGGAGATTTGCTTGGCCAGATGTACTAGCCTTCGATGAGGACACCCAGGCTAAGGCCATGGATTTCCCTGTGGTGGGTAACTCTCTGTTTGGGAAGCAGACAGAGGCTTACATGGTCAAATGTGAATATGGCGGTGGTGTATGTGAGCTGCCTGAGCTGCATTAGTTTTTCTGAGCTCTAGGTGTTGTAAAACGTATTTGTTTATTTCGGTTTTATTTGTTCACTTTGTCCGCTTTTTCCATTTAACTGTCTGTTTTATATTGAGCAAAGATTGAAGTTGAGTATTACGACATCGTGGTCTCCATAGTGACGGTATGCATCTCGGTTTTCGGCATCTGCTTATGTATTCCCCAAGAAAACCGTGGGCAATTTGGAACAACCCTAGGATCTTTTGTGGATTTTGGAGGGTACTTTTGTGTATTTAGAGCTCTGTATACTCCCCAAGAAGATTGTGGATATTGTGGGTTAGCCCTGCATTGATAACTTTGGTGGGAGTCTGTGCTTTGGAGACCAGTGTTTTTGTTTTGGCACTTGTTAGTGCACTTTTCAAGAAACTGTGGATGCTGTGGAATATCTGGATCCTGTGGAGTACCTGGATTTCAGTGGGGAGTTCGACCTCGGAACCCTAATGGTTTGAGCAACATATCTTTGGGACTGTGGATTGTTGGTCCGTGGTGATATCCCTTTGCCTGCTCTTATTGTGGTGGGAGTGCTTAGAAGTGGGCTTTTGCTGCTTGCCTAGAATTACTATCGGGGCAGTGAGGCGCCTGGAGTCCAGCTGACAGTATGTGGAGGATATTTGATTTTATCTGGTGATGTTGTGGCTATTTGCTTGGCATACTGAGGATGGAGCAAGTATCTCCCCCTGAACTTTAGGCAGATGTTCCTTTCCTCTTGGTGTGGACAGTTAACAGGGTTTTGGGGCTGTTTGGGAAGAACTGCAGGGATTTGAACCGGAGGCTCTTTTCCCTGTGGTTATGTGGGGGGACCTCAGCGGCTGGTGGGTGGCTGAGGTTTGAGTTCCCTCCTGGAGCAGCTTGTTACTTTTGTGAGCTTTACACTCCTGTAGAGGGAATTTTATTCTGCCTTTTGGGCCATGGCTTCTGAGTAGGGGTCGTGGCTGAATTTTGGGTTGTGCTTCAGAGGAACACCTGAGGGCTATATGATGGTGGGGTCCTGTGTTGGAGATTCCTAAGGTTTCTCTGTGAGGGGAGCAATTGCTTCCTTCACAGTTTCCTATTTTTGAGCACAGCCCTTCAACCTGTCCCTGATCTCAGTGTCTTGGCCAGAGTATTGGAATATCTCCTGGAAAGGAGTGAAGAAGAACTAGTCTCTGGAGGAATTGTTTTGAAAATTAGATTTAAGGGGTGAGAGCTCCTCTTGCTATTTTTAAGAAGTCCTTCTGGTTTGACTTAAATTATGTGTTTTTAGATGCTGATTAACCGATATTATATCGAGACTTCCATTTCTTGACTTTGCTCTAGGATTGAGGAGGTTGAGAGCCTCCTTACTCCAAATATGCAGCATTTTCTAGACATTTTGGACATTTGTTTATTTATTTGGATATTATTTATTTTGATATTCTTTTTATTTATGTTTGTTGATTTAATACTTTATTTAGTTTAATTTGGATTGTTTATATTTTCTTTTTAGGGTTTAGTTGTGTGGGAGTGGGGTTTTAATATGTGTAAAGGGCCTGCCACCACAGTCATACACTATTCATCCTCCACTCTTCATGCCTCGCCCTTTCTCCCCTTGCCATTTCAGTTGTCAACTTACCAGCCGCTGGGGATTGCGGATGGGTTTGGGGGGTAGCAGACAATAGAGGATGAACAGCAGGTACATCGTATTGGGGTAGTGGAAACCAAAAGGTACCCTGGGGCAAATGGATTCGAGCGAGGTCATTCTTGCCTGGTTTCTATACCCAAGGGCACCACTACTGTTGATGGTACTGGGCAAGTGGTCTGTACCACTCCTGAGACCCGATCCAACTTGGGCGATGTTGTGCAATGCCAGATCTATAAAATTAAGACTGCATTTTTGCAGATCTTGTAGAGTCTGTGGATCTGGCTTGCTTTTCTGAACCTGGCTGGACGAAAATGCTGGGCCAGTTTTGAGGTAGCAGTTCCAGCCGGGTACTCAGGGTTACAGCGCCCGAGATTGGACCACTGGGGAGGGTTGCGGTCTGTTTCAAGACTGAACTGGGCCTCACAAGTATACCAGTTGAGGGGCTGAGTCCTTTGAGTGTACTGTAGTGGCAGGTGTGGGTTGTGAATTGTTCTCATTTACTGTCCACCAGGCGATGAAACATTTTCTACAGGAAGTAGCTGATTTTGTCATTGACATGGCATTTGAGTCACCCAGGCTGATGGTCCTGGGTGACTTCAGTGCCTGGGTTGATGATGAACTCTCTGAGTTTGGACAACACTTCCTCCAATTAATGACATCTTTGGGCCTTACACAAGTGAGTTACTTCTGCCACTCATAAGAGTGGTCATTCCTTGGACTTGGTTTTCCTCCTGGGGATTGAGGCCTCTGATGTGGGGTGGAACCCATCAGCTGGTCTGATCATTACACTGTGGGGTTCAGTTTTATACCCCTCCTTGTAGGCCTACCCTGTGGAGATGGATAGGTACCGCTCTTTGCGAGATGTTAGATCTATGGGCCTGGTAGCGGTGCTTGACCTATCAGAGTTTTCTGGAGTGAGCAATGATCCAGATGCCTTGGTGTTGGCTTATAATAGGGCCATCTCCTTGGCTCTCAATCAGATTGCTCCTGTCGGGTTCGTCCTCTCCCGTTCGACCTCGGTCTCCATGGTTTGATGGGACTTTGAGGGAGATGCTGCGACAAGGATGAAGGTTAGGCGTCGTTGGCAGAGGATGGGCCTTGATACTGACCATCTTAGACTGATAGAACATCATCAACTCTATCATTCTGTAATCTCTCATAAGAAGACAGAGTTCCTGTCTGGGAGATTGCAGCTGCTCAGAATCCGATCAGCTCAGCTTTTTCGAACTGTGGAAAGACTGTGCAGCCCAGCTTGTCTTCAGGTTCAGAAGTTTTTCACAAATACAGTGTGATGAGCTTGCTCGCTTCTTTGCAGATAAGGTGGTCGACATCAGGGCTGAGCTCCAGCCTGCTTCCTCTGTGGGAGAAGCTATTGATTGGCATTTGGTCGCATCCTCCGGTTGCTCCTGGAGTTCCTTTGACCTGCCTGAGTTCATTGATGTCATGAGGATTGTCTATAGTATCGCAGTACTTGCTGTAGTTTGGATCTGGGCCCGACTTCCCTGATAAAGGGTTGTCTTGATACCATTGGCCCTGTCCTAGCACAGATAGTCTGGTGCTCCTTGGATATGGGTAAGTTTCCTAGTTCCCTGAAGGAGTTGGTGGTGACACCCTCCTGAAGAAAGCTTCATGGACCCTGGCTGCTTTGCTAACTACAGACCGACCTCTAATGTTCCCTTTGTTGTGAAGATTATTGAGAAAGTAGTGGCTGCTCAATTGGAAACTATTTAACCATCCATGACATCTATGAACCGCTCCAGTTTAGTTTGAAAGAAGCATAATACGAGACAGCGCTGGTTGGGTGCTCAATGATACGCCTGATGGCTAGAGATCAGAAGAAGTGTTCCATTCTTGTTCTTCTTTATCTCTCATCAGATTTTGGCACTGTGGGCGATGGGGTGATTCTTGCGCCTGGAGTTTATCTGTGGCTTGTTGGTACAGTCCTCAGATGGTTTAGATCTTTCCTCACTGACAGAACTCAGAGAGTGATGTCGGGATAAATCTTCCGCACGATCTCTCTGTCGTGGGGTTCCCCAAGGCTCGGTGTTGTTCGCAGTATATATGCCCTTGGAGACATTATAAGAAGGTATGGACTGAGGTTTCATTGCTATGCAGATGATACCAGCTCTACCTATCTTTGCTTCCGACCAGGATAGAGCTCTCTCGGTCTTTAATAGCTGCCTCACTGAAATCCAGTGCTGGATGAGTTCACCTGGCTAAAGCTGAACTCTGAGAAAGACGGAGTAATGGTTGTGGACCCGGTGCGTAGGGTAGAGGGGGTGGGAGTTGGTCCTCTCTCAGGTTTATTTCTGGGAGGTGTCCAGCTCCTACCTCTGAACAGGTGTGGAACCGGGGTGATCTTTGACAATGAGAAGACACTTCATTCCCAGGTGTCGGCAGTTGTCAAACTTTCCTTTACCGTCTTAGGAACATCGTCAGGATTAAGCACCTTGTTTGCTTGCACATCTACCAAAGTTGGTCCATGCCTTTGTGTCCTCACGCCTGGATTATTGATCCCTTTATCTAGGGCTTTCTGGGGTTGATATCCGCGCTTGCAGCTGGTGCGGAATGCTGCGGCCGGCTATTAACAAGGCGACTTGTACCTGTCATGTTTTTGCGGTGCTGCGCGATCTGCACTGGCTGTAATTCAATGGCGGATCACCTTTAGGTTGGTCTTTTGACTTACAAAGCCCTACGGACAGGGTCCAGACTACTTGAAAGAGCTTTGTGGTCCCCTACTGCTTTATCGATCTCTCTGCTCGGTGGATGAGGGGCTGCTAGAGATTCAGAGGGTTTCTTTAAAGTCATCAGGTGCTCTTCCTTTATGTATGCTGCTCCAACCCTTTGGAATTCTCTACCTCCTGCCTTCATCAGTGTCGTCCGTGGAGAAATTTAAAAAGGCCCTAAAGACCTATTTATGGTTGAAGGTCTATTTTAATTAATACTGTGATTTTAGGAGCTCAGATTATTATGTATTGGTTTTATATATAATGTTGTTGGATATTGTAAGGCGCTTGATTTTAGAAAAGCGCGATATAAATAAAGTTCTATTATTATTACATGAAGAAAATGGATGAATACAGAACCACTTATAGGAGTGCACAGGCCAAGGAAAGGCAAGCCACTCCACAAAAGCAACAGTTTGGGGTAGGGGCAGGCCTTTTCACAGGCATTTTACCAAGTCCAGGCTTCCTCTCCTTCCCACAGGGGTTCTTTCGAGGAGAGGCAGGAGAGAGTTGAGCAGGGCTGCATCCTCCTCCCAGTCTAAGGCTCCTGCCAAGTAGACACCCTGATGTGTCAGCCCAGGTCGATTCCCCATTCCCAGTGGGAGGCAGGCTGGCTTACTACTTGGCCTGGAAGTCTGTTACCTCAGACAAGTGGGTCCTGGAGGTAGTACGCCACGGACTGGCCCTCAGTTTAAAACAGTTTCCAAAATGAGGGTCAGATCCTTTCCACCTGCAAACTTCTCCAAATCACTGCTTTGGAAGCAGAGGTTTCCTCTCTATTGCTCTCAGAGCTGTGGAGAGTTCCTACTCCACACAGGGAAAAGGTCTGTACTCCAGATATTTCCTTACCCCAAAAGACAGTGGAGTAGTGACCTGTCCTAGACTTAAGGTATTTGAACAAGCACATTACAAAACCAAAATTCAAAATGGTGACTCTGGGGTAATTCTTCTCTCTCTAAGGCCAGGAGATTGGTTAGCATCTCTGGACTCCAAGGATGCCTATTTCCACATTCATATCAGGTGCTCCCACAGAAGGTACCTCGGGTTGAGTTGCCTTCAGGCCATTATCAATTCAGAGCCATGCCCTTGACCTTACTTCAGCTCAAGGGTGTTTACAAACTGCCTGGCAGTAGTAGTGGCCTTCCTCAGGAAAGAAAGTTTCTCTATTCCCATACTTGGATGACTGGCTCATTGTAGGTCAGTCCTCAGATCAGGTCAAGTCAGCTCTACAAGTCACACAAGACTTGCTCACTTCTCTAGGATTTCTTCTCAGTCTGCAAAGTCAGTTCTTGAACCAGTACAACTCCTCACTTTCATAGGGCTAGAGTTAGATACTGTTCAAGCAAAGGCCTTCCTCCTTGGCAAGGGTAAGGGACCCTACGGATCTTGCTTCCTCTTTTCATCCTTTGGTTTCTCATCCAGCAAGACATTTTCTTCAACTCCTAGGCCACATGGCAGCTTCCACTGCTGTGGTACAGGGACCAGGTTCCCGAAGAGACATTCAGTTTCACCTGAGGTCTTTTGGTTTCAGAAAAAGATCTCTAACCAAATTGGTTCCAGTGACTCAGATTCTGGTCAAGCTCTCCAATGGTGGTTGGACCAGGACAGTCTCAGAATAGGGTGTCCCATTCCACATTCAGACTCCTTCAGTGGTTCTAACCACAGATGCTTCTCTCCTGGGCTGGGGAGCCCATCTGGAAGCCCTCACAGCTCAGGGTGTTTGGTCTCCTTGGGAGTCTCTCCTCATATCAATCTTCTGGAACTCAGGGCAGTATTTCTAGCCCTTCAAGCCTTTCAGACTCCATAAGGGACAAGGTGGTTCAGGTCAGGACAAACAACACCACCAGTCCACGGCCTTGTGTACAGAGGCCATGAAAATTTGGTCTCTGGCCTCCTCCTTTAGACTTCCCTAGTAGCAGTCCACCTTCCAGGGAAGGACAATCTACTAGCAGATGCTCTGAGCAGAATCTCCCAGGGCCATCATGAATGGACTCTGTGTCCTTTCATCTTGAAAGTAATCTTTACCAGGTGGGGCACTTCAGAGACAGATCTCTTTGCAGCCCCAGACAATCACCAGCTTCTCCTATTCTGCTGCAGACCCCAGTCCTAGGGACTGTTCCTCTGGATGCTCTGATATTGGATTGGAAAGGCAGGTTCCTTTATGCCTTCCTTCTTTTCTCCTGCTGTTCAGGGTTCTAGTCAAGATCAGGTCACAACCCTGCACAGTGATTCTAGTGGCTCGATTGGGCCAGACAACCTTGGTATCCTCAGTTGTTGTCCCTAGCAGTATCTCTTCCCTGTCTCTCCCAAGAGACACAATCTCCTAACCTCCAATCAGGGAGAATCTGGTACCCCAACCTACGGTCTTTCAATCTCAAGGCCTGGTTCTTGGAAGAGTTAGAGTATGTAGGCCTGTATCTTTCTCAGGAGTTCAGGGCAATCTTAAGGGTTAGTGAAACCTGCTACCAGAAAAACTATAATTCCAAATAGAAAAGATTCAGCATTTGGTGTTCCCATAAGGATAGTCTTCTATTATCTGGTTCATCTTAATAGTTTAGGCCTTAGGCCAGCAGCCTAATCCTGGAGATGTGAACCTGAACTGGGCTGGAGGCAATTCTAGGCAATTTGAGCCACTACTTGCAATCCAGCCCTGACACAGCTTATCCAGGAGCCCACTGATGGTCTGCTAATGGTGTCACTAGCTCTCTACTGGACTGGATTCTGTCCAGTCATCCTGAGAGGATCAGCTCCCGGAACTCTGCCTGATTACATCTCAGATCACATCCCAGTGTTCTGTGTGTAAAATCCACTCTCAAAAATTCCCCACAAGATCATTCATATTAGAGATTTCTCTAGATTTGATCTGGGGGCATTTCACGAAGATCTGATGCACACTGACTGGTCGGGGTGATTAGTGCCCATGACCCTTCTACTGCTGTCCCAGATTCTCAATGTCTCTGGTGCCCTGCAGGACAAACATGCTCCTCTTATTAGGTGGAGGGTAAGGGGACTACTACAGAATGGTTGCATGGGAGCCTTTTAGCCCTCATGCGGGTTAGAGACAAGTGCTGGTCTCTCTTCAAAAGCACACTAGATCAGTCTATCTTTTAACAATATAGGAAGCTCAGAAATGAGTGCAAAAAGCCATTAGGGTGGCAAAGGCGAATACTGCAAATCTGCCCTATTTAATTCTGCTAAGGGCCCACGAAGGTTCTGGCGGAACATAAGAAACCAAGTCAGTGGCTCCTCCAGTTCTGGGGTATCTGATATGATCATTGGTGGTTCTACCTGCAGTAATCCACTCACGATCGCAAATACTTTTAATTCTCACTTTTCGGACCTGTCACGTTAACCTCCCTTTTTCCTGCTGAGTACGAACTCCAGTGGCCACTCGGTCTCCGTCTGCAGGAGGTTCACCCCTCCTGCCCTTTATTTTATTTCAGGGCTGTGTCTGTCCTGGAGATGCAGAGACTCTCTCTGGTCTCTCACCGCACTCTATTGCTGGTCTTGATAATATGGAGCCCAAGCTTTTGAAGCTAGGTGCCCCCATTGCCCTCCAGTGGCACATATCATTAACCTGTTCCTTGCTACTGGGGTCATCCTGACATTTGGAAGGTGTAAAGATTGTCTCTGTCCCAAAGCAGGGCAATCCCAAAGTCCTGGCTAACTATCTTCTGATCACCATCCTATAGTTTATTAGCAAACTCCTAGAAAAAGTAGTGGCTGAACAACTCACAGAGTACATTCAGGCCCACGAGCTGTGGTCCCCTACTCAGCATGGCTTTAGAAAAGGGTATAGCATGTCCAGGGCCCTTGTCTCTGTCTCATCTAGCATCAGGGTGGGCATGGATCAGGGTAAACTCTCTGGAGCCATGTTCTTTGACCTATCTAAGGCCTTTGACCTTGTGGACCATGCATTACTTTGCACTCAGGCCGGTCCCTTGGCCTGTCCCTCCTGCCCTGTGATGGCTTACAAACTACCTTCAGGGCGAGTGCAGCTGACCCAATTCAAGGTCCTCTCTGATCTACTCCGGTGACCTCTGGTGTCCCTGAGGGCTCTGTTCTGGGCCCTTCTCTTCTCTGCATTTGTTAACAATCTTCCAGCCACTGTAACCAACTGCAGTGCCACCCTATATGCGGATGATCTGGTCATCCTGGCACCTCTAGGGACATTGGGGCTCTCAACCTTCAGCTGACTGAGGACTTTAAGAATATTCAGTCCTGGGTAACATAGCACAAGCTGGTCCTCAACCTGATAAAACTCAGACCATGTTGCTTGGGTCATCAGCCAAGATTATGGCCTCCCCGTCCCTCTGTCGTCAGAGGTGAGGATGGTGCTCCCCTCAAACACAGCTTCCATCAAATACCTGGGGTGACACTTGACCCCAGCTGGACCTAGGGGGTCACAACCTAAATGTCTGCAGAACTGCAAACTGGGTCTTGCTTACAGGGCAAAGAAAAGCTAACGTCTGCTGCTTGGCTGGCTCTTGCCAGAGGGTGTACTGCTCCCTTCACTCCAGCTATGGCCTACTCCAGTTTGCCCACACCTCCAAGGTACTTCTTACTCGATGCACACGAACTACAATAGTATTTGTCGCTTTGCCCTCGCTGCTCCTCGCCTCACTCATACTGTGTGTTATATGATGAACTTGGCTGGCTTTCCTGGCAAACCACTTGAAATTTGGGTTGGGCTGCTTCGTGGATAAAGTGATCAGAACTGGCAGCCTCCGGGTTGGCACATCTTCTCAGGCCTGCGGACCCTCCTCCTACTCCCTCAGGTCTCAGGGTCTTGGGGTGCTCAAGGTTCCCCTGCCGAACCCTTATGGGGATAGGGACTTAGCTGCAAGTGGTCCTAGGCTTTGGAATTCCCTTCCTGCCCATGGTAGCTCCTCTCCCTCCCACCAGTGCCTCCGGTACTCCCTGTGGAGCATCTGAAAGCTGACCTCTGCGTGTGAGTGTCCCAAGCCTCCTTAATGCATAGACTCTGTACTGGACTCTCAGCTTGGTTGCACGTGATCTGCTTAATTACATACTCAGGAACCAACTGTTTCTATGGATCTGCTACTGGTCTCATGTATACTGTGGTTTCTGTCCCTGCTATTGAATGACCTAGACTATTTAGTCTTTGTATACATGAATATTATCTATTACTGCTTACAGTAGACTATCTATATTAACATTTTCTTCGATTCAATGTACTTAGCGCTACTCATTGTTATGTACTCTTTTTTACCTGTAACTTCATTGTACTCTCCGGTCGTTGCTCAAAATAGGCATGTAATTTGTCTAGTGTACCTACCTGGTCAACAAAAGCTAAATAAATAAATAAACCTTCAAAGTTCAATTAGCAGCTGTCCCTGCTTTCCTCTCAACAGGGAAGGGCTTTCCTGGCATCTCACCCTGTTTTTAGCAAATTCTTTAAAGGTCTGGTTCATATCAACCCTCCCTTTAGAGAGCCTGCTCCGTTTGGGATCTCAGTATCTGTATTGCTCAGATTATGCAGCCACCCTTTGAGCCTCTGGCTTGGCTGAGCTGAAGTACTTGACCTGGAAAACTGTGTTCTTAGTAGATATTACTTCTGCTAGGCGAATTAGTGAACTACATGCCCTGTCAGTTGAATCTGAGTTTCTCATTCCATAGAGTTAAGATGGTCCTCAGAACTAATAGGAGGTTCTTTCCTAAAGTGGTATCAGATTTTCATCTGAATCAGTCTATGTCTCTCCCAGTGTTTTTCACTGATCACTCTTCTTCAGGAAAAGAAGATTACACAGTTTGAATGTTAAAAGGGCACTTAGCTACTACATAGAGCATACTAAGGCATACAGAAATGACTGTCTCAATTATTTCTCACTTATGGTGAAGTGGGAAAAGGTAAGCCTGCTGTTAAAAGTACTATTGCCAGGTGGATTGTCTCTTGTATACAATTCTGCTATACCAAGCTAGGTAAACACCTCCTTCAGGCCTGAGGCCCACTTGACTAGGTACAGCTGCTTCTCTGGCTGCTGCCAGAGATATACCCTTGTAGAGATCTGCAAAGCAGCCACCTGGAAAACAGTCCATATATTCACCAAGCATTACTCCCTGGACATCCAGGCTAGGAGTGATGCTAGGTTTAATACAGCAGTTCTGCAGAGCCTATTCCCAAAGTAGGTTCTGTCCCTCCTCCTTGGAGGTACTGTTAGTAGTCTGCATTTGTCAGAATACAGCAAGACTTCATGTTGTTTGAAGAAAAATTACTCACCTTAGTAACTGTGTTTCTTCTACTGGAGTCTTGCTGCATTCTGACCTCTCCCTCCTCCCTCTCAGAATCTGTTTTTGGGAAGTGGGCTGGCAGGTACAGTGTTGCACCTCGGGGTGTACCCTTATACACCTCTTCTCCAAGGTGGGTAGTTCTTAAATGTTGTTTTATATGTTATTACATATTGTGTTCACTACCTGTTTTTTCTTGGGTACTTGATTTGGAGTCTTATGGACCTGTTGTTGCCCTTGGCTTATGTGTTTGCAATTTCCACAATAAATAGTAGTTAGTTTACTCGTAAGAGTCTATGAGTTCACGTTCTGAACACCACAGACAAAGGTTTGAAAACCGAGCTCGAGCTCAACGTTCTATGCCTATGCATAGAGTTAACCTTTCTTCTCGAGGCAGTTCAAGTGCTGGGGCTAACTGCATTTGTCAGACTACAGCAGACCCCATTAGAAGAAAACACAATTACTAAGGTGAGTAATGTTTTCCTTTTCACTCATACCAAATATTCTTTAAATTTTAATACTTGAAAAAACCTTTGCAAGTTAGTTCTAATGTTAAAATTATTCAGTGTATTTGTTGGAACAAAAGACAAACCTTTCTTTAAAACCGCAGATTTTACTTTGGTTAGCTCTTTTTTTTAGTTAAGTTGGCGACCTCCAGTTGGGATTCTTATATCTCAATGAGTGCCACCTCTGATTGCTCTAATTCCACTGCGTGTACCCTTGCCCTCCTCTGAAGCTCTCCTCTCCCTCTTCTTTCTGCCCTCTCCCTCCTTGTCTTTCTCACCTTGACCTCTCACAAGATAGAAACATAGAATTTGATGGCAGATAAGGACCACATGGCCACCTAGTCTGCCCTTTTCTCTACCTAATGGATAGCTGCAGATCCTAGTTAACCAACAGCCTACTTCCTCCTACCCCCCTAGAACTGCCTTATGTGTGTCCCATGCATTCTTGAATTCCCCACTGTTTTTGACTCTCTGACCTCCTCAGAAAGCTGTTCCATGCATCTACAACCGTCTCTGTGAAGAAATATTTCCTCACATTACCTCTGAGCTGTCCCCTCCCCATCTTCAAATTGTGCTCTCTTGTTCTTGCACATCTCTTTTTCTGAAAGATGCTACCCTTGGACTTTGTTGATTCCTGAGGTATTTGAAAGTTTCTATCATGACCTCCTCCCATTTGTCTCATGTGTGGTTTGATGCTCCAAACAGTAGTTGACAGAAGATTATTATACAGTTTGATAGCATTATGTGACAGAACTTGCACACAAAACCCATAGCACAGTACACAGTGGGTGGAGAGGTAATGACAACCACCAAACAGGAAAGAGACCTGGGGATAGTGGTCAAGCAGTACAACAAGGCAGTTGGAAGGGCTAGTGGATGCTTATGTGTATTTGGAGGTATCACCAGCAGAAAGAGGGTGGTGATGTTGCCTCTTGTTTAGATCGCTGGTGAGACCCCACCTTGAGTATTATGTCCACTTCTGGATATCACATCTGTGGAAGGACATAAACAGATTGGAGGCTGTCAGAGGAGGGCAGCTCAAATGGTGCAAATTCTGCATCAGAAGCCTACAAGGAGAGACTAAGAGACCTCAATATGTACAGTCTGGAAGGGAGGGAATATGATATATCCCACACCAGGCAATTGGGGTAAATCCCAATACTCACACTATAGTGCAGCATGGGGAGGGTGCTGCACTCCTGAGGTGCTGTGTTTCGGATGAGACATTAAACTGAGGTCCCATCTGCCTGTTCTGGTGGTAGTTCAGGTGGATGTTAAGATCCCATAGCACTTCTTGAAAAGAGTAGGAATTTTCCGGTGCCTGGCCAAAATCCCCAATTCACTAAAAATACCACCAACAGTTTAATCTGGTTCAAGATCAGTTAGCATTCATCTGTATCCCCCTCCTCGGGTCATGCCTGAAAATAGGCAGAATTTATCTAGTGCGTATCCGGTCAATGAAAACTAAATAAAAATAAAGTGATAGAAATCTTTAAATACCTCACAGAAGTAAATAAGGTACAGGATGGGAGTATTTTTGAGAACAAAAGATGCTCAAGAACAAGGGGACATGCAGTGAAGCTGGAGGAGGGTAGATTCAGGAGAGGTGTGAAGCTTCTTCACAGAAAAGTGCTGGATGCTGAAGCAGTCTTCCAGTAAAAGTGGTGGGGGCAGAGAGAGTGGCAGTGTCCAAGAAAGCATGAGAAAGACATAAAGGAATCTTAGTGGAAAGGAAGGAGGGAGAGCTGGAGATTAATTAGGGTCTGCAGTGACACTTTAGATAGGAAAAGTGGGCAAACTAGGTGGGCCAAGCAGTCCTCATCTGCCATCACATTTTTGTTTCTATGTTTGGAGTGTGGTATTGCCAGGAAGCTTCTGGTATTTTCATTTTTACAAATGATGTTTCTTTCCTAGTGTAGTTTTAAGTACAGTCTATTTGCTGTCTCCATGAAATGTTTCATCTATTGGGCTAATGTTAAGCTTAGCCTGAACCCAGTTGTTTCTACCAGTACTGCTTCATTTCTTACATCGTTAATCTTTTTATCCCAACTATATCAAATCACTGTTAAATAATATTTTCCATCATGGTTGATATTGGGATTACCCAATAGCGATTGCGTTGGAAATTTGGATAGTTTGAGGACCAGTAGGCCAGACATCTGAGCTAATTGTCTCAGCAATTCCAAGGTTAACATAGAATTTGATGGCAGATAAGGACCACTTGGCCCACCCAGTCTGCCCATTTCCCTACCTAATCGATAAGCTGCAGATCCTAGTTAACCAGACCTACTTCCTCCTACCCTCACCCGCTAGAATTGCCTTCACGTCTGTCCATGCATTCTTGAATTCCCCACTGTTTTGACTTCACAACCTCCTTAGGAAGGCTGTTCCATGCATCCACAACACTCTCCATGAAAAATACTTCCTCACATTACCTCTGATCTGTCCCCTTCCATCTTCAAATTGTGCCCCTTGTTTTGCACACCTCTTTTTGTGAAAGATGCTACCCTCTTGAACTTTGTTGATTCCTTGAGGTACTTGAAAGTTTCTATCATGTCTCCCCTGTCCCGCTTTCCTTGAGGGTATACATATTAAGTTCCTTAACTCTCTTCATATGTCTTCTGGTGGAGTCCCTGCACCATTTTAGTTGCCCTCCTCTGGACTGCCGCCACCCTATCTATGTCCTTGTGGAGACTGGGTCTCCAGAACTGCATGCAGTATTCAGATGGGGTCTCACCAGCTTTCTGTACAGAGGGATGACAACTTCCTGTTTTCTACTGGTGATGCCTCTCCCTATGCATCCATTATCCCCCAGCCCTGCTTACTGCACTCTTACATTGCTTGCCCACCTTTAGGTCATCTGATGTATGACTTCCCCAGGTTCCTTTCCATTTTGTTGTTGGTATCTCCAGCCCCATTGTGTACTCTTCCCTGGGTTTTGTTTCCCAGGTGCATTACTTGCACTTTTAGCATTGAATCTAAGCTGCCATCATTGACCATTCCTCCAACCTTGCCAAGTCCTTCTCATCCTTTCCACTCCACCTTGCATATCAACCCTGTTGCAGATCTTTGTGTCATCTGCAAAGAGACATACTTTTCCTTTTAGTCCCTCTGCAATGTCCTTATAAAGACATTGAAGAGGACCGGTTCTAGAACTGTACCCTCGGTACCCCCACTAGTAACCCCTATTTTCATAGTGGACTCTGTTTACTATTACCCTCTGTGTCCTGTTCTCCAGCCAATTTTTACCCAGACTACCATCTTGGGTCCCACTTCAAGGCTGGCTAACTTGTATATTAATCTTTTGTGTGGTCTGTGTCAAATGCCTTAAAGTCTTGGTAGACCATGTCACAGCCCCTCCTGATCTACTTCTTTGGTCACCCAGTCAAAGAAATCTATTAGATTCATTTGACGCAGCCTTCCCGCTGTGAATCCATGCTGCCATGGGTCCTGTGCCCCTCTGGCCTCTAGTGCCTTAACAGTTCTTTCCTTCGGAAGTGATTCCATCATCTTCGCTATCACTGAGGTCAGACTAACAGGTCTGTAGTTTCCTGCCGCTACCCTGCTTCCACTTTTGTGAAGTGGAATAACATCTGCCCTCCTCCAGTCCTCAGGTACCACCCCATCCTCCCATGATTTGTTAAAGAGGGCAGTCAGTGGTGTCACTAGTTCTACCCCTACTTCTTTTAGAATTCTGGGATGAATCCCATCAAGCCTCATTGCTTTGTCACCTTCAGTTTTAAGAGTTCTTTCAGAACTCTTTTTCTTGAATAGGCTGGTATCAACCCCTATCCGGAGTGTTTCTGTTGTTTGGTTTAGGTACCTCCCTTCTTCATTTGTGACTACAGGGCAAAATATTTGTTTAGTATCTCTGCTTTTTCACAGTCACCATCTGCCCACCCCTTCCCTTTATTATGCCTCACTGTCCCTTCCTTGTTCTTCCTTCATTCCGTGATGTACCTATAAAGGTTTTATCCCTCTTCTTAACTGAGTTGGCTATCTTTTCCTCGGTTTGGGCCTTTGCTGTTCTGACTGCCTCCCTGCTTCCTTCTGCTTTAACTGATACAGTTCTCTGTCCTGCTCCTTCTATGATTCCTTATACTATACTTCCTGAATGCTGTCTTCTTCTCCCTAACCTTCCCTGCCACCTCCTTTGATACCATAGTTGTTTTGTACATCATTTTGTTTTGTTTATTTGCTTCACACAAAGGCTTGTTGCCTCAGTGATGGCAGTTTTAATTATTCCCCATTGTTCTTCCACCTCCCCTTCCTGCCGATTTGCTAGTGCATTCCTTAGGCACTCACCCATTTGGCAGAGTCTGCCCTCCTGAAGTCCAGGACCTTTGCCTTTGTACGTGACTCTACTGCTGTGTTTATAGTGAACCATACTGTTCAATGGTAGCTAGTTCCCAGATGGCTACCCACTTCTAAATCTGTGATCCTCTCTCCATCTTCATTTGAGAGTACCAGGTCTAAGATTGCTCCCTCCTGAGTAGCTTCAATACTAGTTGTCTAAGGCATGCCCCTGCAGGGCATCTAGAATGACCCCTCTCTTGGATGTGGCTGCAGCAAAGGTGCTCCAGTTCACTTCTGGCATATTCAGATCCCCATCAACAATATTTCCCTTTCTCTGCCATCCCAAGGATGCCTTCTATCATTCCTTGTCCATTTCTTCCCCTGAGATGGGGTCTGTATAGAACCCTGTGTGGATTATGGTGCCATTGCCTGTCTCCAAGTTCCACAGTGCTTTCTCCCCATTTACCCTTTTGTTCTGTTGCTTTGATTATGTGACTGGTTATGTGCTTTTTTTTATGTGCTTTTAATATGTGACTGAATTCTAAAAGGGCCCAAATATTTCTGTTCTCATCTTGCAACATCCTTTTCTCAATGCTAACCTGTTCTGGAGAGCAAGTTTCAGTGTCTCACGGTGATCCTTTTACAATATTGGGATGGACGGCATGCTAAATACAGTAATTAAAGTAAAATTCTGGATGTTTAAGACCCACATTCTGCTGTGAACTGCTTAATTTATGTTTTGTCTTAGTTTCTTGAAATCCCAAATAAAATGTATTAGTTCAATTTTGTAACAGTAGGAATCAAGCTTTAGGAATACAATTGGGTATCATCAGTAGACAATACAGAAATTTTGGTAACAGTCATTTTCACAGAATCTACCCTATCTCACATATTTAAAGGTGACTTGTTCCATCTCTCAGTGTCTTTATTGATATTTTTTGTGTTCTTTCAAATTTTCTTAAGCAAGTAAGTTAAAGGATTTTTATCTTAATTCCTAGATATTGAATTCCCTCTTTAGCCATTCTAAACCAGCATCTAATGCTTCCTTCTTTGTATAGAAATGATTTCATGCTAGTAATTGTGACTTCTCTCTGTTTAATTTGTACCTTGATAGAGAGCCAAAGTCCTGTAGGATTTTTTAACTAAAAGCAGGATGACATCTGCAGATGTCCTTGGATCTTTTATATCTACGCCCTCCACAGACTGCTTTGTTAGCAGCTTTTTAATCAGAGGTTCTAGAGTCAGGATAAACAGACTTGGAGATGGGGCATCCCTGTTTTGTACCGACTGCTGTTAAAGTCGGGTAAGGTAAAACCATTTGTCATCACGGCTGCCTGTAAACTAGTGTATAGTAATTTCACCCATCTGATGAAGTCCAGTAGAAAGTCATAAATATGTAGCACTTTAGACAGTAATTTTCCATGCTACTCTATCGAAAAACTTTTTGGCATCAAGAGAGGCAGAGCTATAGGTATTTTAGATTTTTCTGCAATCTTTATTATATGTAGTATTTTACTGACATTGGGGTCTGTTGACAAAGGATCTGAATGCTTATGCACTGTGTATCTGAGGCACGTAGGCACTCCTATGCCTGAATGACATGCAGCGAAGTGCAGCATACCCCAAGGCATTCAACACAGGTGCAATGCGCCTTGCATGCTGGATCCCGGCTGACAGACAGCACCATGCCGGGGCATGCCAGGGTGGTGCCCGAGTTGTATGCATGCTGTACTGGGAATTACTTTATTACACCTTATTACAAATAAAGACAGATTCATACCTACCAGAGAGAATAAAAAAGGAAAATTAATCTAAAATGGGTTAACAAATCCATTAGAAGCCTTATCAAGTTAAAAAATAATAAATTCATAAAATACTTAAAGTCTAGAACTATACAAAATTGGGCAGTTTATCTTTCAGCTCAAAAACAATGTAAAACTAGTATCAAAAGCTAAAAGAAATTGGGAACTTAACTAGCTAGGAATGCAAATAAATCCAATAGTAAGTACTTTTTCTCATATATTAATTCTTTAAAAAACACTATGCAAATTCAAGTCAACAGTGTAGTAATTCAAGATGCCAGAGACATGGCAAATATTTTTAATGAAGAATTTTGCAAAATCTATACTGATACAATTCCTATAGGGTCCTGTTCCCCATATACCTCCAGAATCCCTATTTTCTTTGAGATCGACACAATATTTGAAAAATTACTATCACAGAAAGGTAAAACCTGTATGGGGCCTGATAATGTCACGGACACCTTTTGTACCTACTTGCCAAGAGTTTCTTGGTTCCCCTTAAGCTTTATTTGAATCATGTCTCCTAAAGAACTTTGTCCTAAAGAATGGAAAATTGCTAATGTCATACCTATTCACAAAAGGAGTAACATCTGACTGGTCAAACTATCAACCTATCAGCCTCACCTCGCCATTATGCAAAATCTTTGAAAGCTTGGTTAAGGATATTCTAGCACCAATTCTAAACAAATCAGACATCGAACAACATGGTTTCATGAAAGGCAGAGGCTGTCTGACTAATCTTATGTGCTTTTATAAAAGATTAGCCAGCTAGTGGATATACGATACCATGTATGTTATCTTCACAGACTTTAGCAAAGCCTTTGATGTCATGCCTCACTGGTCCCTAAGGATTAAACTACTAAACTTACATATTAACAAATATTTTACATGGATCTGTGATTGGCTTACTAATAGCACACAGCGAGTTATTATTAATCGACAAATATCCAGTGTGGGCTATGTCACCAGTGGGGTACCACAGGGCTTGGTGCTTGGCCCTGTTTGTTTCAGGCCTTCATTTCTGATCTCACGGTGAACTGCCTGTCTACATCTATTAAATATGGATGATATTAAACTAAGAGGCCTAGTGCCATTAATGATAACACTGACATCATTCAACGTGATCTGGACATAATCTCTGCCTGGGTTGTTTAAATGGGGCATGAAGTTGAATAATAACAAATGCAAGGTTATGCATATAAGCTTGCAGAATTCTATGACATCATGTGTCTTGGGAAATTGTACGACAGTGACCACAACTGAAGAGAAGGATTTGGGTGTGATAGTCTCTAACAGCATGGATTATGCCCATCATATCAATGAAGCGGTTAACAAAACAAACAACATTATCTGGTCTATTAAATGTAACACTAAAACTAGAGATCCTAGAGTGATGATGCTTCTGTTTAAGGCCTACACAGGCCACATCTGGAATATCTGTCACAGCTCTGGTGCCCATACAAGAAATTCCATATAAATCAGTTAGAAAGAGTTCAGAGGAAGTACACCAAACACACAAAGGAATGCATAATTTGTCTTATACAAATAGATTAAATAGCCTCAACCTTCTATTATTAGAGACACACCGTCTACGTGGGGATTTATTATTTCTATATGACATTATCCAGGACCCTGTTTTAATGACAGATTTAGGATTATAATTTAAGAATAACAAATATGATACTAGAGGTCACCCTCTCCAATTGATTGGTAAAACCTTTAATTACCTAAGGGAACATTTTCTTCACTTGGAGGGTTATCAATACCGGAATAAATTTCCACTAATATCATTATTACCAAAAGTAAAACAGAATTTAAAGCACAGTTGGACGCTTATTTATTGAAACATATCCAAGATATTATGACTATTGATTAGCATGGGAGCTCTCTTAGGCCTTTGGCCTTCTTGCTCTCTAAACCTTAGTATGCAATAAGGCACTTGTGTGCCAGGCAGGGGCAAGAAAAGTGTCATAAAGAGGACCCCTGCCATAACTATTTATACCCTCCACACACTGGTTCCAGTGGGGTGTGGGTGGCACCAAGATCCCCTCAGCACACAGCTGCTCCAGCCCACTGGTCCGCCTGGGAGAGTGGCTGTTCGGCAAATGTCCGTTGTTTATTCTCAGTTGGCTGCGCACATTCCAGGATCCCCTGCCTGTGCGTGGATGGGGATCCACTATGGGTCCTGGGATGGGCATCCCATTGGATGACCACCAGTGTCCCATGCTTCGCCCTCATGCTGCCATATTCCTCCACCGCCTGGCTGCACACCGGGGCATGGTTCGATGGCGCCGCTCGTGAATGGCAGCCTGTGCACACCTGGGCACAGGTGGGAACGTGCATTTCGCATGTACTTCCGCCTATTAGTGAATAGGGCCCATTGACTGCAGCATGTCTACCTGCCATAAATCCAATTTGCTCGGGTCCAGTTAGGTAGAAATAACAGTGTTTAACCTATCTGAAATTATTCTTGCTAGTGTAGTGT
Source organism: Neoceratodus forsteri (assembly GCA_016271365.2). Classification (NCBI taxonomy): domain Eukaryota; kingdom Metazoa; phylum Chordata; order Ceratodontiformes; family Ceratodontidae; genus Neoceratodus; species Neoceratodus forsteri. The sequence continues at coordinate 165,086,407 of CM057458.1, read as the reverse complement.
TACAGTTAACTAAAGTACAGTTCTCAGGATCTTTCCTTTTTATGAATATGGCTAATCAGTCCCTACCTAACAAAGAAGGAGAATTCTGTTAGCCCATGCCTCGTTATACATATACAAAAGAACAGGTACTAGTTCATCTGAGAATTTTCTATAAAATTAATGGAATAGCCGCCTGGCCCTGGAGCTTTAGTCTTGTTCAATGAATGAATCGCTATTCTAATTTCTTCTTCTCTTATTGGTTCTGTGTTCCTATTTAAATTTTGCCAGATTAATATCTTTGCAGAATTCTGTGAGAAGGTCCTCAGTGTTAATGTCCTTTTCTGCTTTATATAAGTCCTTGTAAAATGCTTTGAAAGCGTTGTTAATCCCTTCAATTTTGGTAGTTTTTAATCGTTTCTCTGTTACTAGGTATGTGACTAGGATTATTGGTGTTTCTCAGCCTTCTGGCTAATAATTGATGTGGTTTTGATCCTTGACTCTGTGTATCTGATTTTAGTTTTCTTTAGAATATTGCTTTGTTTCTGAGAAGATTATCATAATCTGATTTGACTTTAGACCACTCTACCCACTTTTTTCAGACTTATCTGTCAACTTACCTATTTCAGGGTTTATGTATTAACATCTTCTCAGCAAATTTTCTTGATCTTTTTTTTTCTTCTGCCATAAAAATTCCTCTGAGGGACACATTTAAGTTAATTATTCTCCATCTATTAGGACCTTATGTATTAAGTTGTATGGATACTGGTACATGGGGTCAGTGGGTTTACCTGGTCAGCAAATTCAAATAAATAAATATAACAGCTGGGTGAATAGTTGCTTCCTATATGTTTGGGACTTTTAAAATGAAAATATGGTCAATCTGCAAACCTTTTTGTGGACTAGTGACCAAAAAGTAAAACCTTTTCTGTTTGAATTTAACAGTCTGCAAGTATCAGTTAAGTCTAAAGCTGCTATTGGGAAGTTCAAGTCTCTGTCTGCTTTGAGTCGTATATTAAGTGTTAGAGCTGTGTAGGACTGGGTTGACAATGCAGTTAGTCTCCCAAGCTACGAGGATATTGCCATCCATAAATGGACTTAATCGTGTTCTATTTGTGAAAATAAATTGGTGTTCTTCTCCATCATTAGGTCTGTAAACATTTACCAGTGTTGTCTTAAAGAGCAGCTGATGCCTTTGGAAAAACATAGAAACATAGAAGTTGACGGCAGATAAGGACTGCAAGGCCCATCCAGTCTGCCCATTCTTTTCTACCTTATGAATGTACCATTGGCCTTTGCTCTGTCAGTGGCCTATCTATTCATACTCATCTGTATTGTTCCCTTATGTCTATCCATGCCTGTTTGAAGCCCTGCACTGTATTCATATCCACCACTTCCTGAGTGTAGGCCGTTCCATGCATCCACCACCCTTTCTGTGAAAAAGAACTTCGCACATTACCCCTTAATCGGCCTTCCTCTAATCTCATGCTGTGTCCTCTTGTCCTGCTATTTCAAACAACATGAAGTCTTGCTGTATTATGACAATTGCAGTTTGTCCCACCATTAGAACTGCTCCGAGGTGAAAGAGTTAACTTCCATGCCAGGCATGGAGCTTAGAGCGCAAGCTCAGTTAGAGAAGATCTGTCTGGATAATTTCAAACTGAAACTGTCAGATTCTTTACTCCGCCTCACTGAACAGTCGCTCGAGATTTCTCCTACTGCTCGGTTCATTTCTCGGTTTAAACAGTATTTTCTCGGTTAAATTCAACAGCAGTATTATTATTTAACCGCAAACCGATCGGTTCAAGCTCTGTCTGTGGTATTGTAAGTAATAGACAGGTTTATTTCTGTGTGGAACTTGTAATGTTTATCGGTTCGGTTCGAACCGATCAGGTTATTTAAAACTTTTTAAAATCAAGCATTTAAAAGCTTTTAGAGTGCGGTTCCGGTTCTTATCGGTTCTAAAAAACGGATTTCATTACGGTTTTTCCACGACCCGTGACACGGTTGGGAACCGATAAGGGTGTCTTGCCTGGCACTGCCGTTAAAGGGCAAGTTTTTTGGTTAGGCTGGCATCATGTCAGAAACCCAAAAGAAAAACCGGGCCACTGGGTTTCAACACTGTAGTGTCTGTGGGAAGCCTTTGCCAAGGCTGACCCACACACCATGTATATTGTCTGGGGTTTGACCACCTCATTTCAGACTGCCAGATTTGTAAGAATTTCTCTGCAGCCACCCTGGATAAGAGAGTTGGCAGGCTCAGGAGCAGAGGCCAAAAGTCCGCTGACCGGATGGCCAGCCGGTTCGGTACCAACCGAACCGGAGATGCCCTCTGACCAGGCGAGACTTCCTCGGCAAGCGTAAGGCTGACTCTGAGGAGCCAGTTCCAGCAAAGAAAACTAGAAAATCAGCAGGTATGGAGTCGAATTCCTTCTCCAACTGCTGCAGATAACTAAAGCTATACAGATTGTACAGTCACTTTCTCGGTTCCGTCCGAACCGCCACTGTCTGCAAGAAAGTTTGGTTCGGCGGTTCCGAGTTCAAGAATATGATATAGAAGAGTTTTATGAACCAGAGGAGGGGAGGATGATTATGAACAGTGTGAATGTGACTTTGAGAGTCTGGATGTGCCCATTGAACCAGACATCTCCCCAGACAGACCTTTAGAATCTCCCCTACGCTTTCTGAGTCCCTTCTCACTTTCTGTTTTATAAAAGGTTGCTGAAACCCTCCAGCTCCCATTGGAGGAAGCTGTGGATGAGCAAGAGGAACCTGATTTTGTGGAAATGATGGATATCCCAGAGTCTAGGAGATTGTCTATCCTTTACATAAATCATGTAGAAACAAACAATAAAAATTTTAAAGCTCCTAATTCTGTGCCTCTTGTGGACAAGAAGATGGACAGGAGGTACACTTTGTCAGGTCCTGATACAGAATTCCTTTCACAGCAATGCAGTCATGTTGGAGTAGTTCAGGCTGCAGCCTGTGATAAAGGCTAATATTCCCTGGCTCACATCCTCCTGACAAGGACTCCAGGAAGATTGATGCCATGGCTAAAAACAATACATGGCAGTCCTGGGACTCAGACAAGCAAATTACATGGCTTATGTGGCAAGATACCAAAAATCTAGATGGGACACTGTCATGGCTTTGGCCAAACAGGCCCTGGCCAGCTTGCTAAGGGCTGGAGCAGGTGGCTGCTGATGGTATTGAGGCATCCAAGGTGCAATTCCATGCTGCTGCTGTGGATTCTAATGATGTATCCTCTAGAGTCATGGCTACATCTGTGGCCTTTCATAGGTTGGCTTGGCTCAGGTGTACTAGTTTGTCACAGGATACCCAAACTAAGGCTATGGATTTTCCTGTGGTAGGAAATTCTCTGTTTGGGGAGCAGACAGAGAATTACATGAAGAAATGGATGAATATAGGACAACTTATAGGAGTGCACAAGCCAAGGAGCAGCAAGCCACTCCTCAGAGGCAGACCCCAGGGGTGAGGTAGGCTTTTCACCAAACCCAGGCCTCCTCTGCTTATGCTCAGAGTGGGTTCTTCAGAGGGAGAGGCAGACAGGGTGCAAGCAGGTCTGCTCCCACCTCTCAGCCTAAAGCCCTGCAAACAGGCACCCTGATGGGGTGCCCAGGGCCGTTCTCCATTACCTGTAGGGGCAGGTTGGCTTACTTCGTTCAGGACTGGGAGTCTCTAACATCAGACAAGTGGGTCCTGGAAGTAGTAAGCCAGGGTCTGGTTCTCAGTTTCAAAAATTTCCAAAGATGAGAATCAGATCTTTCCACCTGCAAACCCTCTAGAGACCTTTGCCTTAGAAACAGAAGTCTCAACCCTCCTGGCTCTCAGAGCTGTGAAAGGGTTTCATAAATTTGACGGCAGATAAGGACAGCTTGGCCCACCCAGTCTGCCCATTTCCTACCTGATGGATAAGCTGCAGATCCTGGTTAACCAGCAGCCTACTTCTTCCTACCCCCACCCCTAGAATTGCCTTATGACTGTCCCATGCATGCTTGAATTCCACCACTGTTTTTGACTCCACAATCTCCTCTGGAAGGCTGTTCCATACATCCACAACCCTCTCTGAGAAAAATTCTTCCTTAAATTACCTCTGAGCCCCCCTTCTAGCTTCAAATTGTGCCCTTTGTTCTTGCACCTCTTTTTGAAAGATACTACCCTCTTGGGCGTTGTTGATTCCTTGAGGTACTTGAAAGTTTCTATCATGTCCCCTCCCTCCTTTCCTCGAGGCTATACATATTAAGCTCCTTAAGTCTCTCTTCATATGTCTTCCGGTGCAGACCCTGCACCATTTGAGTTGCCCTCCTCTGGACAGCTTCCATCCTGTCTATGTCTTTTGCGGAGATTGGGTCTCCAGAACTACATGCAGTACTCAGATGTGGTCTCACCAGCTGTCTGTACAGAGGATAATAACTTGTTTTCTACTGGTGATGCCTCTCCCTATGCATCCAGTATCCCCAGCCTCCTTGCTACCCTCTCACATTGCTTGCCCACCTTTGGGTCATCTGATATGACTACCCCAGGTCCCTTTCCGTTTTTGTTGTTGTTAGTATCTCACCCCCATTGTGTACTCTTCCCTGGGTTTTGTTTCCCAGGTGCATTACCTTCACTTTTAGCATTGAATCTAAGCTGCCATACATTTGACCATTCCTCTAACCTTGCCAAGTCCTTCTCATCCTTTCCACCCCACCTTGTGCATCAACTCTGTTGCAGATCTTTGTGTCATCTGCAAAGAGACATACTTTTCCTTCAGTCCCTCTGCAATGTAAACATAAAGACATTGAAGAGGACCGTCCTAATACTGAACCCTGTGGTACCCCACTGCTAACCCCTTTTTTCAGAGTGGACCCATTTACTATTACTCTCCTGTGTCCTATTCTCTGTGCCAATTCTTTACCCAGGCTGTCATCTTGGGACCCACTCCCAGGCTGGCTAACTTGTATATTAATCTTTTGTGGGACTGTGTCAAATGCCTTGTAAAGTCTAGGTAGGCCATGTCCACAGCCCCTCCCTGATCTAGTACTTTGGTCACCCAGTCAAAGAAATCTATCAGATTTGTCTGGCATGACCTTCCGCTGTGAATCCATGCTGCCTTGGGTCCTGTGCCCTCTGGCCTCTAGATCACATAACAATTCTTTCCTTCAGAAGTGATTCCATCATTTTCCCTACCACTGAGGTTAAACTAACAGGTCTGTAGTTTCTGCTTCTGCCTTGCTCCCACTTTTGTGAAGGGAATCACATCTGCCCTCCTCCAGTCCTCAGGTACCACCCCATCCTCCATGATTTGTTAAAGAGGGTAGTCAGTGGTGTCACTAGTTCTATCATAGTTCTTTTAGAATTCTGTGATGAATCCCATCAGGCCCCATTGCTTTGTCCACCTTCAGTTTTAAGAGCTCTTTCAGACTCTTTCTTCTGTAAATGGGCTGGTATCAACTTCTGTATCCAGAGTGTTTCTACTGTTTGTTTTAGGTACCTCCCCCTTCCTTTGTAAATACTGAGCAAAAATATTTGTTTAGTATCTCTGCCTTTTCACAGTCACCCTCTGCCCACCCTCCCTCCCTTTATTAAGCCTCACTATCCCTCCCTTGGTCTTCCTTTGCTCCCTGATGTACCTATAAAGGTTTTATCCCCTTCTTAACTGGGTTGGCTATCTTTTCCTCGGTTTGGGCCTTTGCTGTTCTGACTGCCTTTCCAGCTTCCTTTGCTTTAACTGATACAGTTCTCTGTCCTGTTCCTTCTGTGATTCCTTGTACTTCCTGAATGCTTTCTTTTCTCTTGAACCTTCACTGCCACTTCCTTTGAGAACCATAGTGGTTTCTTACCTCGTTCGTTTTGTTTATTTGCTTTACACAAAGGCTTGTTACCTCTGTGATGGCAGTTTTATTATTCCCCATTGTTCTTCCACCCTCCTTCCTGCCCATTTGCTAGTGCATTCCTTAGGCACTCACCCATTTTGCAAAGTCAGCCCTCCTAAAATCCAGTACCTTTGTCTTTGTATGGCTTGACTGTGATTGCTGTGTTTATTGTGAACCATACTGTTCGATGGTCGCTAGTTCCCAGATGGTTACCCACTTCTACATCTGTGATCCTCTCTTCATCTCCATTTGAGAGAACCAGGTCTAAGATTCCTCCCTCTCGAGTGGGCTCCAATGCTAGTTGTCTAGGCATGCCCCTGCAGGGCATCTAGAATAACCCACTCTTAGAAGTGGCTGCTGCAACTGCACTCCAGTTAACATCTGGCATATTCAGATCACCCATCAGCAATATCTCCCTTTATCTGCCATTCTAAGTATACTTTCTATCATTCCTTGTCCATTTCTTCCCCTGAGAGGGGTCTGTATACAACCCTGTGCGGATTGTGGTGCCATTGCCTGCCTCCAAATTGACCCACAGTGCTTCTTCTCCTCCCTGTTTACCCTTTTGTTCTGTTGCTTTGATTTCTTCTCTTATGTAGAGCTACTCCTCCTCTCTTTTACCCTCCTGTCCCTCCTGTAGATAGTGTATCCTGGTATGTTTCGTCCCAGTCATGGTTCTGTGTGTACCATGTTTCTGTGACTGCCACAATATCCAGATCTTCCTCCTCCATCAAGGCCACTAATTCAGGAAGCTTGTTACCCAGACTACGGGCATTGGTACTCATTGCTCTCCATTTTTTATGGCTTTACCTTCTGTAGTGGCAACCCCCTGACCTTTCTACTTGGTCTTTTTCTCATTTAGTACCCTGTTTTGTGTCTCCCTATACCAGGGCAGGGTCTGTACTCCAGGTACTTCCTTACCCCAAAAAAGACAGGGAGAATGGCGCCATTTGGACCTAAGATATCTGAACAAGCACCTTTTGAAACCAAAATTCAAAATGGTGACTCTGGCAATGATTTTACCTTCTCTAAGGCCAGGGACTGGCTAGCTTCCCTGGACCTCAAGGATGCCTATTTCCATGTTCTCATCGAGCTCCCACCGAAAGTACCTCAGATTCAACTGCCCTCAGGCCATTACCAGTTCAGAGCAATGCCCTTCGGCCTTACCTCTGCCCCAAAGGTATTCACAAAATGTCTAGCAGTAGCAGTTGCTCATTTAAGGGGCAGAAGATTGCCATCTTCCTCACCTAGGCGACTGGCTCATTGTAGGTCAGTCTCCAGACCAGGTCAGATCACACCTGCAAGTTACCCAGCAGCTGCTCACCTCTCTCGGGTTTTCTTCTCAATCTTCAAAGTCAGTTCTGGAACCTGTCCAGGTACTCACCTTTATAGGTGCAGAATTGGACACAAAGCAGGCCAGAGCCTTCCTGCCCCTAGAAAGGGTAAGGAACCTAGTGGCCCTGGCCTCCTCCTTCACTCTGCAGGTCTCTCGACCAGCAAGGCACTTCTTACAGCTACTAGGACACATGGCTGCTTCCACAGCTGTAGTGCAAGGAGCAAGGTTTCAGATGAGGGACATTCAGTTTCACTTGAGGCCTTTTGGTCTCCAAAGAAAGATCCGTTTCAAGTTGATCCCAGTGACTCGAACCCTGATCCAGGCCCTTCAGTGGTGGCGGGATCAGGCAATTGAGACTAGGGGTCCCTTCATCCCTCTGTCTCACTCCTTGACCCTACCTTACTACAGATCGTCCCTTCTGGGATGGGGGAGCTCACATGGGCGACCTCTCCACCCAGGGAGTGTGGTCCCTCAGGAATCTCTGCTCCACATCAATTTGCTGGAACTCAGAGCTGTTTTTCTAGCACTTCAGGTGTTTTCTGCATCTGTTCAGAACAAAGTGGTACAAGTCAGAACAGACAACACCACTACAATGTGGTACATCAACAAACAAGGGGCACTCGGTCTTGGTTGTGCATCGAGGCAATGAAGTTGTGGTCTCTGGCTTATTCCTGAACACTCTCTCTTAGCAGTTCACCTCCCAGTAAAGGACAATGTCCTGGCAGATGCTCTCAGCAGGGTTTCCCAGGGCCATCATGAATGGTCACTGGATCTCCAGTACTGGGGATAGTTTTTGCCAGATGGGGCATCCTCAGATAGATCTTTCGCAGCCCAGACAATCACCAACTTCTACTGTTTTGTTGCAGGCCCCAGTGATAGGCTCAGTCCCCTGGATGCCTTTCTCCTAGATTGGGAAGGAAGTTTCCCCTTCCTCTCCTATTCAAGGTGCTAGTCAAAATCAGATCCCAGCCTTGCAAGATTATTCTGATTGCTCCAGATTGGGCCAGGCAGCCTGGTACCCACTCCTTCTGTCCTTAGCAGTCCATTAGCCTGTGTCTCCCCAGGAATCACAACCTGTTAACTTGTGCCCAGGGGAGAGTTTGGTATCGAATCTCAAATCCCTCAACCTCAAGGCCTGGCTCTTGAGGAGTTAGAATTTGCTGACCTACACCTTTCTCAAGGTGTTCTTGAAATCCTGAAGGCTTCTGGAAGCCTTCCACCAAGCTACTATAACTCTAAATGGAAAAGTTTTTCCATCTGGTGTTCTGGGAAACATATTTCCTGGAATCTGCTGATTTGCCCATTGTTTTGGACTATATGGTCCATCTTAATTCTTTGGGTCTGAGACCAGCTACCCTGAAAGTACATTTGGCAGCTGTCTCTGCTTTTATTTCAGCAGGAAAGCCCTCCTCTCTTTCCACTCACCCTGTATTTTCCAAGTTTTCAAGGATTACTTCATACTAATCCACCTTTCAGGGACCCGGCCCTGCCTGGATCTTAATGTTTGCATTGCTCAGTTGATGCAACCCCCTTTGAACCTCTGTCTTCTGCAGACCTTAAGTACTTGACTTGGAAAACTGTTTTTCTAGTAGCTATCACTTCTGCCAGGCGATAAGTGAGTTACAAGCTTTGTCAGTAGAGACTGACTTGATTTCCTTCCACAGGGATAAGGTAGTCCTTAGGACTAACAGGAAGTTTTGCCTAAGGTGGTTTCAGATTTCCATCTTAATCAATCTATCTCCTTCCAGTGTTCTTCACTGACCATTCCTCCTCTGGTGAGAGGAGGTTGCACAGCTTAGATGTTAAGAGGGCCCTAAGTTACTATATAGAGCGTACCAAGGGTCACAGGTTGAATCCTCCAACTTTTTCTCACTTATGGTGAGGTTGGGAAAGAGAACCTGCCACTAAGAGATCCATTGCCAGGTGGATTGTCTCTTGTATCAATTTTGTTGTCAAAACTGGGAAAAGTTCCCCTTCAGGCCTGAGGGCTCACTCTACCAGAGGTACAGCAGCGTCTCTAGCTGCTGCCAGAGACATCCCTATCTTAGAGATATGTCAAGCAGCTACTTGGAAAATGGTACACACTTTCACCAAGCATTACTCCTGGACGTCCAGGCCAGGAGGATGCTCGGTTTGCCACAGCCGTGCTTCAGAGCCTATTCTAAGTAGGTTCTGTCCTCCTCATGGAGGTACTGCTGTGAATCTGCAATTGTCACAATATAGCAAGACTTCATGTTGTTTGAAGAAAAAATTACTCACCTTAGTAATGTTGTTTCTTCTAATGGAGTCTCTATCATTATGACCTCCCCAACCTGCCCTCTCAGAACTTCTACTTGGGTATGGGGTGGGCAGTCCAGTGTTGGCACTTGTTTATGCCCATTTTATTTTTCCACCCTTCTTTTTGGGGTTTTGGGGTGTTGTGTTTTATTTTATCTTATCTTATCTTATTTTCTGGTCCCCTGACTTGAGTCTTGGTGTTGGGACCAGGAATATGTGTTAATATTTAGTAGCCAGTTGGCTAGTGTAGGTTACAGCTTCCACACAGAACCTTAGTGAGTTTTGCTCAAAGATCTGACAGTTTCAGTTTGAAATTATCCAGACAGAGCTTCTCTAACCGAGTCAGCTCTAAGCTCCATGCCTGGCATGGAAGTTAACTCTTTCACCTCCGGAGCAGTTCTAATGGTGGGACAAACTGCAATTGTCATAATATAGCAAGACTCCATTAGAAGAAACAACATTACTAAGGTGAGTAATTTTTCTTTTCTTATATTGAAATATGTTAGACTCTTTCACCTTGTTAATGCTCTTAAGGTGTTTGAATGTTTCAATCATATCTCCTCTCTCCTTCCTTTGCTCTAGGGTATACATATTGAGCTCAGTTAATCTGTCCTCATATGTTTTCTGATGCAGTCCTGCACCATTTTGGTTTCCTTCTTTGACTGTCTCAATTTGGTTAATGTCCTTGTGAAGGTGTGGCCTCCAGCACTCCATGCAGTACTCAGATGGGGCCTAACCAGTGTCTTGTAAAGAGGATTATTACCTCCCTCTTCCGACTTGTGATATCCCTATTAATACACCCAACATTCCTCTAGCCTTACCTACTGCTTTAGTGGTCTGCTTGGATGATTTCAGGTCATCGATGATGATGGCGCCCAAGTCTGTTTCTTCCCTTGTGACTACCAGCAACTCCTCCCAGCCTATAGGTGGCTTCAGGGTTTCTCTTCCTTATGTGCATGATCTTGCACTTCTTTGCATTAAACCCACTCTTCCGCCCATTTTGCTAGTTTATCCAGATCTCTTCTCATTCTACCCACCCCATCTGGATCATCTACTCTGTTGTAGATCTTGGTGTCTTGTGCAAACAGACAAACCTTTCCTCAGTCCATCTGCAATGTCACTGATGAAGATATTGAAGAAGACTGGCCCCAGGACTGATCCCTGAGGTACCCACTTGTGACTTGCGTCTCTTCTGACTGTATACCGTTTACTACCTCTCTGTTTTCTGCCCGTCAGTCAGTTTGCCACCCAGTTGACCAACGTCTGACCCACCGAGCCTACCCAGCTTATTAATCAATCTTCTGTGTGGAACAGTATCGAAAGCTTTGCTGAAGTCAAGGTAGCAACATCAGCTGCTCCCCTTGGTGCACCACTCTGGTTACCCAGTCAAAGAAATCTATGAGATTAGTTTGACAGGACCTTCCTTTGTAAACCCATGCTGTCTTGGATCCTGTGCTCCTATGGATTCCAGGTGTTGCACTATCCTTTTCTTAAGGAGTGTCTCCATAATCTTGCCCACTACTGAGGTAAGACTGACTGGTCTGTAGTTCCTGCTACCACCCTTGTGGAGTGGGATCACATGAGCCCTTCTCCAGTCTTCTGGGACCTCTCCTGTGCTCAGAGACTCACTAAACAGTTCTGATAGTGGCTCTGCTAGTTCCACTTTTAGCTCCTTTAGTAACCTGGGATGTATGCCATTAGATCCCATTGCCTTGTCCACCCTGAGCTTATCGAGGCTCTTGTAGGACCCTTTCTTTTGTGAAAGGACTAGTGCACACCTCCCTCCCCTGTGTCCACGGTGCTGAGCTGTGGGCCCTGCCCTACCTTCTCTTCAGTAAATACTGAGCAGAAGTATCTATTTAGGATAGATGCTTTTACATGGTCCTCCTCACATGCCCCCTTATCCCTTTGATCTTAGCAGTACCCCTCTGGACTTTCTCCTTTCACTAATGTATCTATGGAAAGTCTTGTCACCGTCTTTACTGTTCATGCTAGTGTTTCCTGGTTTGGGACTTTGCCTGCCTTATTGCCTTCCCTGCTTCCATTAGGAAGTTTGGTTTGCCTACAATTTAAAACATAACAGTTGGACACAGTTCAGATTGTGTTTCATATAATTTCTATAGAGTTCCTCCTTTATTAATTAGTGAAGAAATTCCCACAAAACAAGATCTTCCTTTTCAGTCTTCATCATTCATTACTGCTAGGTGTGTAAGCCAGAGGTGCGCACTTGTGCGGGAGCTTTTTTTGGGGGGGTCGGCTCCACAGTGCCGCCAAAGGCCGACACACTGCGTGGTGCACGAGGTTGGCCATTAGGTGCCATAGACCTCCTCTTCCACCCCAGTTCTCCCTGCTGTGCTGTGCAAGTTCCAGAATTTACCACTCAGTCACCAGGCCGTCACCAAATTCAATGCCGTTCCTGTTTCTTCGTCTCCATCCCAGTTCAGAATATAACCTGGCGCCACTGGAAACCAAGTAAGCCCATTCCTGTTATTTTTACCCGATGGCAGCGGGTCCTTTTTCTGTGAGTTTTGTTAAATTTCTTTCCATGTCATGTCTGGTTCGAGGCTAGAAAAATCCGAGCGGGTTAGCCTCATAAATCCAGTGCCCCTGTAGCGGCATTTTCCATAATGGACTGACATGACGTTTGTCTGTGTTGCCTGGGTCCCAATCACAATATGGACACCTGTGATGCCTGTTATCCCATGGACTGCTGAGTTCTTGAGATCTGCATGTTAAAGTTGGCAGGGCCCTGCCAACTTTGGAGGATGGTGTCATTCTAGGGATGCCATGGCAAGATCTCTTGACCCTGCCTCCAGGTCCCCTCCTGGGTCTATATGGCTCGGTGAGGAGGAAACCTCCTCTTCTGATTCCAGCCTTGCTGTTGAGGAGGTTTCTTCCACGGTGCTAAAGGACTGACTCGTTTCCCTGTGGAGCTGGGTCGAGAGCACCACCATGCAGTCACCTCCACGGAGGTGCAGGCTCCCCTGGTGTTGCGGCCCACAATTGCTGGTCCTGGCACTGGCAGTCCCTCAGCACTGCCTGCTGGCACGGTTCAGATCCCGACGCTGTTTGCAGTGTCGGTGATCAGGACGGTGCCGCAGGCAGTGCCGTGTCCCACAGTTCACGGCGCTGCTGGTAGGAGAACTCCCGGTCGCTAGTCTGGCAGTATGTGTATCCTCTTCTTCAGAGGCAGATGACTGCTGGCCAATCCGACTGGGCGCCTCGACCTCAAGTCGGGGAGCCCTCTTGGAAGCGGCACCAGGTGTCCCAGTGTTCACTTTCTGGGCTCCTGGGTCTGTGGTCTCTGCAGGCCCTCTCCCAATGCCAGTGTTGGGGGCACTGCAGTGGATTGTGGTTCTGAGGGGGCCTGGTGCGATGGCCTCAACCTCCTCAGGGGCCGGGCAGCCATCACCTCTGGTGGTGCCTTGGCTACCTTGGTGGGGATGGGGCCCCTTCTTCTCCGACCTCCCTTGGGGGCCGCAGGATTGGGAGAATCCTTGGCACTGAGTTTGAGGAAGAAGGTGGCCTCGGGAGTCCGAGGGTTGAGAGGCTGGGGTGAAGTGCAGAGGCCTTCATCCACTACCCTGAGGGGTTGGTAGGAGCCACAGTGTTGAGCACCGCCTCTCCTCCTCTGAGACTTCAGGGCACTCTTAGTGGGCAGTGCTGAGGTTGCCCTTCTGAATCTATGCAACCCCAGTTGCACCATAAGGGAGATTTTCCCTCAGGGCTTGGCCAGGATTTGTTTTCACATTTGCAGCATCCGCTGACCTGATTGACCCCTGGATCCCTGCACGTGGGAGGATCTACTGTGGTATCTCAGAGCCCTGGCAGAGTTCTGGCACTTTTGGTCAGGTGTCCTTCCCAGTCCCTCTGCAGACACCTTCCCATTTCCCAGGCCATGTGGGCCCTAAGGGACCCTTAACCTGGGAGCGTTCAGGAGCCACTGTGGCCACCTTCCCTAGGTATGTTTGATCCATGGATGAGCAGGTCTTCGCCTGTCTCCCCTCCACAGGAGGACTCTGAACATCTGAGCTCCTCGACTTTCTCTGCTTTCTTTTCTGAGGAAGAGGAATATTCTGTCCACCTTTCCTCTGACGCTGATTTTACTGAATATCAGTGATTGCTCTCGAGGTTGGTTCAGCAGCTGCACATTTCCCATGTGGTAAGATGCAATACCAAGCGAGATGTGCTCATTTTTGAGCGAATTTAGTGCTAACCTCCTGGTGGTACCTTCCTGGCCTATTCCTTCCAGGAAGCATCAGTCTGCACCTGGCAGTCACCATCCGCCTCACCCCCAATCCCAGCAGACTGCAGGAGGAGGTACTGTGCTCCCAGGAGTCTCTTGGTTCTGTGCCTCACCCAGCCTCGGGCTGATGACTTTAGATACTCCTTCCAGGCTGCAACACCGGCACATGACCAGCCACTGGATCTGGATTCCACTGAGTTCGACTGGTGGTGAAGAGGAGTTTTCTCCCATCTCGTGTGTTACTCTGCATCAGCTCACATCAGGCCGACTATAACAGGCACCTGTGGTCGATGCTGGTGGGTATTAGCATCATTGCCTGATTCAAAAAATCTAGGCAAGCATTGCCCTCTCTGCTCAGGGTCTGGAGCTTGCAAGGCACCAAGCAAGGGCATCATATGATGCCAGTGGGTGGCTTCCAATCTGCGGGACAGCAATCTGCATCAGGCAGACGGCATGACTTCACCTGTCTAGATTGTCACCCATTGCCCGGTGTAGGATGATTTCCCCTGCTTTCTGGGGAACCATCTTTTCTCCCACAGGCGAGAAGGAACCTGCAGGGGAGCCTTAAGTCCCCCTGGCCATGGGGGACACCTCCTCACCCTGACCAGCCTTAGCCCATTTTTGGTCTAATATGACTGTAGGGTCTCCTGCTCCTGTGTCTACTCTACAAGAGGCTGAGGGATGTTGTTCCCTCTGGGCAGTGCCAGGTCCCCTCAGGGCCTTGGTACTCACCAGCAGTAATGAATGGTGAAGATTGACAAGGGAAGATACGAAAATTACGTACCTACCATAATTCTTGATCTTCTCTTGTATCTTCACCATTCATTACTGATTCCTGCCCACCTTCCCTCTGGGCCTTAGCTCCTGGGTGCTGCCTCAATCCTGCTCCCCTTCCCCTCTTGTAGCCAGTTTGGGGCAGAGTCCCCTGGTACCTCAGGGCCCTCTGTTTGCTTCTCTAAAGTCAGAGAACACCCAGCCTAGGAGGGTGGCGAGTGGGGTCATCACCCTGCCCTTGGAGGGAACTACCTAGGGTTCTCAGTGGGGTGCACTGTAGGGTCCAATCCATGTCTTGGCACAGATCTGTTGGTCCGTTGTCACCCCATTAAGGGTGGGAAATCGTCAGTGCCTTCCATGGGGGACCCTAAGGGACTTCCCTTCTTTTCTTCTTTCTTGCTGTCCCTTTACTTATTGGGGTCATCCTGGACAGAGTCCTCTCCTGTTAGGGTTTTTTCCCTTGACTAAACCCTCAGGTGGTCAGCTAAAGAGGTCCGTGCTTCAGGACTTTCTGCCCAAATGTGGGTTTAGGTGGGGAGGGATCAGACCCCACCATACTTTTATATTTTGCATGACCATCTCAAATCTCTTCTGGACCTAGGTCCAGTGGTCCCTAAGTTGATGGGATCCTTGCACCTGTGTCTTCATACTTTACAGGTTTTGAGGCTAAAATCAGTCAATGATCTTCCGGTTTAGCATGGCAGAGCTCCCCTTCTCTCTCTCTCTCTCTATATATATATATATATATATATATATATATATACACACACATATATATATATATATATATATACACACACATATATATATATATATATATATATATTCCTTTCTCATCTTTCACTCTTTATTTCCTGTGCCGCTACCCAGGAGCTGGGGCCCTAAAGCCAGTTAGAGAACTTGATTCCCTCTGGTCGGCTTATTCCTTTATTAGTTTATATCCTTTCCTTTTATCCTGTCCCTTGGCTCTCTTGGCTCTGTTTGGATTTCTCTATCTCCCTTGTTAGATCCTCTCTGGCAGAACAGACTGGGGTAGAAAAGGGAGTCTACGGTGCCTGATGGCCAACTCTTGTGTGCCATGCAGTGCATCCGCCTCTTAAGCGCCCAATCAGCCCCCCCAAAAGCTCCTGTGCAGGTGCATGCCTCTGGCTTACACCCCAGCAGTAATGAATGGTGAAGATACAAGAGAAGATCAAGAATTAGGTAGGTACATAATTTTTATATCTGTCTCCTTAGAGTTTATTTGCCTTTATATCTTACTCCCTACTTGAAATCATAATGTATGTTGTGACACCACAGTCTGTTGCTATAGAATAACTGTGATGTCACAAGGAAATATTATTACATCATGTTGGGAAGAAGCAGTAAAGCTGATGGACCCTTAAAGAACAACTCTTGTTTTTATGCACATTACCTCGGTAATAAATAATGAGAATAAGAGACTTCGGTTCCACCCTCGCATGATGGCTGCCTAGTCCGGTGCTCCGCAGTAACTCCTGAATAAATACCCTCCATTGAATGCTTTCTGTGATCCTAAGCAGTAAATTACTGACTTTACAAGGTAAAGGAGGTTATTCTGTACCTGAACTGGTATCCTTCTTCCATGGTGAGCAGAAATGGAAAGTGATGCAGACAGAGATCGAAATCGGAGGCCCGGGCTCCGAATATGTGCAAAAGGCTAAAAATAAGGGCCAGGGTAGATCCTCACAAAAGGGCCTACATTCTGCAGCAAAACCCAAACTAAAGAAAGTGAAGCTCGACCTTATCTATCAACAACATCTGTCATTTAGGGCTGAAGTTAAACAGCTCTATGGGATCTCAGAGAGGATGTGATGTTACTGGAGCAGCGGGCCGATGATACTGAAAGGAAGCTAATGGACACCGAAAACTGGGTGGATGATCTCGAACTCCAATATCAGCAATTACAGCAGCAGCAAGAAGCACTAAGGCTAGACAGGAGGATGCTGAAAATAGGGCTAGAAGGAGAACATCCGTATTTATTGTATACTGGAGAGCTCTGAGGGCCTAAACATTAAGGACTTTGTTGATAATCTACTACGCACAACCCTGGAACTGCTAGAAGGGTTTCAGCTCCATCGAGAGAGAGAGAGAACACGGCCTTAGCCCAAAAGCCATCAGATCCTAGTGCCCTCCTAGGTCTATCATAGCTCGCTTCAATAGCTTTGCTACCAAAGAGCAGATTCTCCTGATGGCATGGCGAAACAAAAGATTTATTTTGGACAGAAACATTTCTATCTTGACCATGATTATGTGCCAAAACCATGAGGCAACGAGGCTTACCTGCCACTGTTGCCAGCAATCAAAGCTGCTGGACATAAATTTTCAACTCCTACCCAGCCCGTTAATTGTACACCTTCAAATGACAAAAAGAGTATGCCACAGCGCAGGAAGCTAAGCAGGACCCTACCAGGATGGGCCTCCATTTTCCTGAGCACTCGAGGGAAGCAGCAGAGCCTACCTCTAGACCTCCACGATGCCAAATGGTTCAGACTGGCACGAGGCGGGGAATAACAACACCACCCAAGATGCAAAGACCACACTGGCCACATTTGTCCGCACTGAATCCGCTACCTGGACTGATCAGACCTGAGAGATTTCTTGATGGAGTGGCTCAGTATACTAACAGGTTAGTGGGCGGGTGGGGGTGAGGGGTAATCCCAGGGCTCTTCCTCCTTACTACCCTGACTCTAGGCCCAAAATATTTCCATTGTTTACTATATTGCACTATTAAAGATGCATGGGCCTTTGCCGAGGTGGAGCTGGGATTAGGTGCCATCTCCCCATGGCATAGTGACTAGCTGGTATTGAATGAGATTTATGCTGTACTTTGAGCATTTATATAGCCCAACAAGTTTGGGCCAACTAATTTGAACTTTTAAGTTGGACTGCATCGCCCGAACTTTCAGAGGGACTTTTGCACCAGTTTTAAGTTTAAGATTCGTATAATGGGAGTGGAGACTCATACTGGGAGCCTGATATGAGTGGTTTTATGAGAACTGGGGTGTTTAAATCACTTTCTTTCCAAATTTATTGCTTTCTCCTAATTCGGTTTTATGTTGGAGCGTGCATTTGCTCCCAGGAGGCCCCAGGCTTTTTGATCTGGGTCTATCCTCCTTTCCCATGGGTTCCGGTGTTTTACCGACTGACCACATTGGACATACAGGGAGGAAGAGGTTATTCTCCCCACCTTGTAAGTACTAGTTAGTGCTATTTTTCTTGTTTACTAAGCCATACTAGTAGACAGTTACAATGTGCTTATATTTTATATAGAGCTATGCCCAGTCAGGCAAGCGGTTATCTGTGTAGTTATATGTTTGGTCATTTATTCAATAGGGTACATTGCTCAGATGAGGTTCTGTTTTTGACCCAAAACCAAATCTTATCCTTGCTGTCTCACCGTTGTCAGTAATTCAGATTTTGGGAAATGTTATGGCTGGCAAAGGTTGGGAAGTGGCTTTTGAGATGGCAGATTGACTGGCTGTGGTGGGGAAAGGTGGTGTTTTCAGCAGAAATATGGGATCTTTTGATAGGTTATTAAGGATGGATAGTTCACCTTGTAAAGTGCTTTCGATTAATGTCAATGGAATTAACAGCCTAGTTAAGCACTCTAGGTTGCTTCAATATATTAAGAGACAGGCCCCAGATATTACATATATACAGGAAACTCATCTAACTCAGACGGAGCACCTGAAGTTGGGAGGGGAAGGTTGAGATATATTCAGCCTCCAGTAATACCGGTCGAGACGGGGTGTAGCCATTTTACTCCCTGCAACGTTATCATTAGAGGTGGAGTCGAATATGCTGATCCTGCTGGTTGCTATGTTATAGTCCAGGAATGTTATTTGGTCAGGACATAACCCTCACTAATGTTTATCTACCTCCTGTAGCTCCTCAGCTGAGAGTTTGCCAGCTTTTAAATAAAATTACTGAGCTTCAGAAGGGGTTACTGATTATGGTGGGGGAGGGTTTTATCATCACACTGAATCCCAAAATAGATACCTCTAATCCTCTTTCGCATAGAAAGTCTCTAGCCCAGAAATGGTTATCCTCTCAGATTAAGGCCTTGGGGTTTCTGAATGTTTGAGGCGTTTTTACTCCAGAGGGAAGGGTTTACTTATGACTCACCATGTTTCAAAACCTCGTCTAGAATAGACTACTTTTTATTTCAGTGGAACATATGAATGTGCTAAGAGACCTTTCTAAATGTTTGCTTTTTGTTAGACCACACCCCATTACTAATCAAAATAGATTTGGAAAGTTCTTCCGGTGATGTCACGGGCGCCTGCAGCACTTAGTTGGTGAGCTCGCCCCAGAGGAAATTTAAAACCTCCAAAAACCTTCAACATGCTAAATTTCATACCAGAATGCCTCTTGAGGTTCAGAAAGTGACAGAGGAGACAAAATTAAGCTTAAAACAGCTACTAAAAAGACCGATGGCACCAGATTTACAGACAAGCAACAGGCCCACAGCCTCTCCTCATAGCCCGATGGATCTGAATACGATACTGGCAGGGAGTCAGAGAAATTATCCAGATCAAGGTTTGAGATCCTTTAAAAGAAATATAGGACTCTCCTGACTGAAAACAAGAAGGAATTCAGTAACCTGTCTCAGAAATTTAACAAGATGGAACAACAAATTGAGCAAGCTGAACAGAGAATAGCTCAAACGGAAAGTACAGGAACTCCTGGCAAGGCAGTGGGCTTGTTATATCAACAAACCTTAGCCTTGCAGGCGAAATGTATGGACCTGGAGAGCAGATCCAGGAGGGATAACTTGACTCTATGGCTGAGGCAGAAGGGCCTAAATTCAGTCGATGACCTCCTGAAGAATATCCTTGATCTACCAGATGGCTACCAACTTCAACTGAGTGAGCCCACCATTCCTGGTCCCCAGGCCATCAGACCCTACTGCTAGACCTAGATAAATTATCATGAAATTCTCCAGTTATAGGCTAAAAGAGGATATACTCAAAAGAGCCTGGCAGAAAAAAGATCTTAAATACCTGGATTCATGAATCACCCTGGACCAGGACTACCCTCCGGAGATACAGCAGGCCAGACATAGATGGTCACCATCCTTCAAGATCTTCTGAGATAACCAGCTCCGCTTTCAGACTCGCTACCCTGTGAAACTCAAGATCTTTGGGAGGAGGGAATAACGATATACAACTTGCCCGAGGAGGTTGTGGCAATTTTGAGAAAAGAGGCATCACCCCACCACAGCTGGAACCAGAACGCTTCAAGAGGAAGCAGCTGGTGAACACAGACCGAATCTGGTCACAAACCAGAAGAAAACAACTTCTGCATTGGAGACGGCACGAGGGCTTTTAGACCGAGTAACCAGCCTACAGAAGCATAAACTCAGGCAGCGATGCAAAGCTCCCGATGGCTTGGGATGAGGACTGAATCTAAAGGTACTGTTTCTTTCTCTTAAGGCCAGCCTGAGTAGCAGCATCTTGGCCTCTTCAGAAGAGGAACCAAGATCCCCATCATAGGCTCTGAGACAAGCGAGCTCTCTTTAAGCAAGTTCCGTCCTCCCCTTTATCCTAGAAGCTGCCATTCTTTCAGCTAGTTCTTGGTCCTAATAAAGCTTTTATAACAGCACTGTGTTTTTGGGACCCTCAAAATTATAACTTGGGGCACAGACAGCTGATCCCCTAACCACACATCGCCAATCTGGAATCGAACATTTTCATTGGCAACCGCCCCGCAGTATATTTGAAGGACATGTGAGGGAGAGAGGGACTTTAGCACACCTGACATGGCTTGAAATTTGGACAACATAATTTACCCAAATAGGAGGTTGGACAAACAGCAGAATGATTTTGTTTTATGATGGTCGGGGAGGGGTCAAGGAATTGGACAGTGGAGATGACTGAAATGGTGGGAGGGAAGTTGCTGATTCTATTTATGAAGTGGGGGAGGAAGAGCTGTGGAATGGGGAAACAAGGTGTCGACTGAGCTACATCTGCTGAATAAAGGAGGCATTTATAAGTCATTAACTACATTCCTCTCAAACTATAATGGGCAAATGAGACAACTCGGGGGACAACATTGGATGCTGTCATACCATTCATGGAGGTAGCCGTGATGAAAACTATTAATTTATTTAGAGGTCCTGAACTACATCTGCGACCTCAGGTGAGGGCCCCATCTATATGGGGTGTTTTGCCACCTCCTCTTCTCACCCCTTCAAACTATTGGATGGAGGGAGGAGAACAGAAACCTGAAATACCAGGTTTCCTACCTTGAAGCGAATAATGAGTTTTATTTTGTTATCTGTTCCAACACAAGTTGGTGGTTACTGCCCTATTGGCAGAAAGTTGTGTTTGTCTACAAGGTCACAATGTAATGTGTGTATTGTATGCTGGGTGGTGTCAATTGTGGGTGGTTGGGGGAGCTGCGTGGGGGTTGGGGATGGGAGGTTCAGAAGGCTTTTAGGTATCAGATAAATGGCTAAAAATACTAAATGTTGTTCTTATAATGTTCACGGGCTAACCAGTCCAGTGAAACGGTCCAAGATTTTAAGCTATCTGAGGAAAGCTGCAGTGGACTTTATTTTTCTCCAAGAGACCCACTTGTTCCCCAAGAACATGCTAAGTTAGGCTCTATGGAATTTGGTAGTTCGACCATGGCCTTATATAAAAAGGCGCACAGGGGTAGCGATTTTGGTCCCTTAAACATGTCCCATTCAGACAAAAAGATGTATTGTCTGATCGAGGAGATACGTTTAATGAAAGGAAAATTGCAAGGCAGACCCTGACTTTGGCATCTGTTTATTTTCCATCTGGGTTGAAAGCAACTTTGTACTTAAAATATTTAACCACTGTACAAGAATGGGCACAGGGAGATGTGATATGGGAGGAGACCTAAACCTAACTTTAAATCCCTCCCTAGATTCCACAGCACAGACCCTGTGCAAGGAACATCATAGAGCTAAAAGAGTTAAGAAAATGCTAGGGAACTTGGATATGTGGATATTTAGTGCCACCTAGAGGGTAAAAAGTGAGATTACACATTTTACTCAGCCGGCATCAAACATATACTAGACTGGATTATTTTTAGTACCAAAAGAGTTGATAGGACAGGTACTGGGGAATCATTTGGGGACTTTGTTCTGTCAGATCATGCCCCAGTCTTTCTAACAATGAGACTGAGTGAAATTGGGAAAAGCACATTTTGGAGACTGAATTTTCTTTACTTCAGGATAAGGAGGTGCTGGATTCTATAAGGAAACAGTTAAGTACACTGTAAGAGAAAATGATCTGCCTGGGGTCTCCTGGCCATCTTGTGGGACACCACTAAGGCATTCATAATGGGGAAATTTATTGAATGGTCTGCCTGGAAAAACTAGAGAGGAGGCTAAGAAAGTGGAATTAGCTGCCTAGATACAACAGCAAGAGGCATTACAAAAAAAAAGTGGATAAAGACAGAGCAAGGTCCCTAAAACAGCTCAAAGCTAAACTCACCACAATTTTAGACTATGGGTGGAACAGAAACTTCTATTTTTGAAACAGAAATACTACTAGGGTGGTCCTAGAGCCTTAAGGTCTGGCTAGGAGATTACATGCACAACGGGCTAGGCAATGATTCAGGCAATCTGCACCCCACAACCCATAGTACAGAGAAAGGGGTTATAGAGATAGCAGAGGCCTTCGGGATTAGTACTCCAAGTTGTATAAATAGGGTCCCCAACTATGTTCCCCTAAGGTGTGCGCATGGGTGCCCGCAGACAGCAGTCAGAAATAACCTGCACACAGCTTTAGTAGTAGCGCACAAAGCAGCTGACAGGGATCCTCATGTTCATGAAGCAGTGACTACAGTCATCACTCAGATTTAAGACTCAGACAGCAGGACATGAAAGTGAATGGAAAGAAACATTGTATGCCCACCTCTGAGGCCACAACTCATTAACTTTAAAAGCTAGCAGTTAACAAGCCAGTCATCTCTCTTGTTCCACTTATTGAACAATGGAACCACTCTGCAAAATTCCAACCAATCGGCTTTGCAGTTACAGCAATGTTTTTGGCTTGACACCCTTTTCAGTAAGACAGTACTTCATAATGAACAGTACTCCCCTGCTGTTCACAGAAATGGCATGTGTTATTTGTTTGGTAGATTCCCCCTAACAAGGCAATGCGAGAGATTGTCTGACATAGGGTGTATATTATATTATTTCAGTTTTAAAGTTGCACAATTTCAGTGTAATCTGCCTCCTCCCAAGCAGCATCTCACATACAAAATGTGTTTATAATGGATTTAAAGTATCACCATTGAAAGCGTGTTATTTTTTTTCTCAGTACAAGACTATACATATGTTTAGAGAGATGAGATTGCACTTCTTTAAAAACAAGGTCTCACATTATATACGCATTTGAGATTCAGTGAATCAGTGTTAGAAAGGTTGCCCATTTTAGCTACATGGGGATAGTAATTCTAAATGGACAACAAGAAATAGCAGTGCAATAAATGTCCTTTTCATTTAATTTCATAAATTCAGACTGCTCTTAGTATGGATCCAGAATGGAAGAGAATTACAGTCTCCTAAATGCATCTCCTCTCTCATATCACACTGACTCACTCACTACATTGCAAAATACATTTTAAAACCCCACTGAGCTTGACAATACCCAGCATAGTTATTGTAAACCATACCTAGGGTAAATGACATCACACAGAATTTTGCATGCATCCATCAAAGATCCCATTCCTAAGTACTGCTTTAAGAAGCTGTCCAGCCCTGAATACCAATACTGCCATAACTGTATTAAATGATGTACTTTTGGAGTTGGCAGAGTTGTCTAAGATGTTACAGAAAGTGGTCTAACAAGTTGAAGCTGTACAGATTGCTAGGGCAAAAATAAAAAGTTCAGAAGCCAGTAACTGGATGAAACTGTCTACTGGAGCCCACCAGTAAACTGCTTTTGGCTAATTGCACAGCTGAAGTAAACACAACAGCAATTTTCAATGCATTGGCCTGTTATGTGACCATCTGGACAGCTGATTTCCTGCAGGTGAACTTTCTGACTGATCTGCCTTTGATTTTTCAGCAATGCCACATTGCAGCTTTGAGTTTGGCTTATCAAATATTGAGAGACTGTACAGCAAATATCAGGACTATTTATTTTCATCAGTGGACCAGGCAGAAATTGTTAGCTTGTACAATGACTTCAGATTTATAGTTGCTGAAAAAGTAAAGGAGGATCATTAAAATCCTTTACTGACATGATCCACTTTGCTTTGACTAACGTGCAGTATAGCGCGGTGGCTAAACTTATTGATGTATGTGCTACATTCCAAGCTAAACATGAAGCTATCATCTATAGATGTTCTATACAGTCTTATCCTTCCCAGAAGAGATTCTCCATAGGGAGGTGCACAGTGAGAAGGATACGACAGCACAGAGAAAAATCTTGGAAGTGAGAGAGGATCACTTACTGAAGCAGAGAGAAGTATGGCTGAGTAAGACCATAACTATCTTTGGGTGGAAGGTTTCACACAAAGATTCTCATAGGAAAGTTAGGAAGATTTGTTGCTGCTCTTGGAAAGAGCATTAGGATTTTATATCTCCAGAAACATGGTGGAGTCCATAAAGTTATGTGGAGACCCTGAGCCCACAACACAGATTGATATTAGATTTAAAATCCTCATACAGCTAGCAGCTTGCTTTCTGGCCAGCAAGCTAGATTGTTGGAAATACATTTAATTAACACGTTAGAATTGGGTGAAATCTTTTCATGGTTTACACAGACTAAGGATAGTCCAGAATCAATCTTAGAGACAGATAACCCCGATTGACTTTGGAAACCTAATTGACCCTAATACCTACTTGCCGCTGACAGTTACTGATTCAGCCTGACAAATGCACCCGTAGATAATATCAAACAAATGAACTCTGAATGCCAGCTAGATTTGGATAAGGAAGCTGGGGATCGAGATGTAGCTCCTTTTCTATACTTTCATGGAATATTGAGGGTATCCATCTTAAATAATTGACCCTGAAGTAGTGAGATTTCTGGATAATTTTGATATTACTGGACTGCAAGAAAGATGGTGTATAGAACATGCAACTCCCAAATTGGCTGGATATTCTATCTTTACTCAGCCAGCAACTAAAGATAAAAAGTTTGGAAGATTTAAAGCGGGTATTTTCTTTTTATCAAAACTTTGCTAAATTTTCAGATCACTAACATTTCTACTAAGCCAGAGGGTATTTTGGCTCTAATGAGTAGCAAGGACAAGAGAAGATCATTCTCTGCAATAAATACTTGCCCCTCGCAACAGAGCTACTGATCCTGCTGACCTTTTCATACAGGATCTGAAAATGGCACTTGACTAATTGTCAGATAAGAGTATACCTTGTCCTATAATTATTTGGGGAGACTTTAATGCCAGAATTCCTTCTCATTTCTTGGAGGATGTATATTCAGATATGATCCATACAATATCTATAATTAATCAAAATATCTCATATACTAGGACTGCTGAGAATCTAAAATCTAACCTCAGAGGTAAGGAATTGTTACGGGCTTAGCCATTAGAAATTTCTGTATTTTAAATGGCAGAACTCAAGTCGATCTAAAGGACCTACTGGCTCTTCAACCCAATCAAGATCAACCAGTTTGGAAGCAGTAAAGCTGATCCAAAAGTTAGAGCTCATGGATAGATTGGAATCAGCACACTGTGCCATTGTAATTAACATCAGATGCCCTTTTGGGATTTTAAAGAGTGAGGCACAACAGGAAGAGAGTCAGGAAGTCATACACAAGAGAAGGATTGGATGGAGCCGATTCATCAAGCTAGTTTCAAAGAAATTGTTAGTACAGGAGTCTTAGATAATATTCACGAGTTGGTCCTGGACAAAAGTAAGGCCTTTAATATTTTGGAGAATTGGGAAACTATTCATTCTTTACTTGGACCTAGATGTAAAACAATGTACTATCCTAGGTCCTTTATAAAAAGTCTTAGTTTAATTCGGTATGCCTACAGGCAAAGAAAGAGTTTGGAGGAAAACTAAGACAGCATAAGAAGAAAAGAAATAAGTCTGCAGCAGATTTTAAATTGCTAAAGACTGAAAGAGAAAATATAGGAAAATTCTTGAATGGGAGAGACATAAAGATACTCAGGGACTTTGGGAAAACTGAGGCAGGCTGTTTTGGATAGGGATGGAAGCGATTTTGGAATATTGTTGCCCAGGGATATAACAGATATGCCAGTAAGATTGATGCCTATATTACACCTGAAGTCTGGGCATCTCATTTCTCCAAGCTCTATTATTCTCATGAAGAGCAGGAGACACTTGATACTTTCAAAATACAGGAGGATGACATTTTCCAAGACCTATCTTGATCACAGAGGACGAAATCTGGATGGCACTGATTAGCCTTAAGGCAAATATAACACCAGGGCCAGATGGGGTCCTAGGTGATCTCTATAAGGTTTTTACCAACTGATGGATTCCTTTTCTTCTTTTACGTTTAATGATCTGGTTCAGGGTGCTCTTACCCTGCCAATTGGGCAGGTAGTGTTATCTTCCAATTTTTAAAAAGAGGATCCAAATGACCCAATGATGTACTATCCTAGGTCTATTAGTTTGATAGATGTTTCACAGAAGATTTTGTCTAGGATAATTTTGGGAAGATTGCTGTCATGGGTCAAGGAGAACTCATTATTGAATGAGGCACAGAATGGTTTCTGGAAGGACTGTTCTACAGTACAACACTATTTATGTGCTTCAGCACCTGATCTGGAAGTATATTAAAGTGAGAAAAAATAGATTATTTTGCTGTTTTGTGGACTTCTCCTCGGCTTTCGACAGCACTAGTAGAAAAATCCTTTGGGCTACATTAAGGGATCTGAAGTTGGAGCCTCACTTCTTGATGTTATTAATAGACTCTATGAAAATATGTGGGCAAGGGTCCAGTATAATCAATATGGTCATCTAACTAATAGATTTGAGACAAATGTGGGGGACAGACAGGGTGTATTTTGGACCTCACTCTATTTAATATCTACATTAATGCAGTCTTGGATCAGCTAGGTAACCCAGATTTCCATACTGCAAAATTAATGATCACAGGATTGAATGTTTAGCATATGCAGACAATTTTGTCTTGCTCTCTACTTCAGTCCTAGGTCTTAAAGAAAACTGTCTCACTTTGAATCTCTCTGGTCTCAAAGGAAACTAAAAGTTAATCTCGGCAAGACCAACATTGTAGTTTTGCCTTTCAAACCAAGAATAGGTAGGCTTTAGGCTAAACGGTAACCATATAGACACTGTTAAGTGTGACGACTATTTAGGTGCCCATTTTGCCTATAGCCTATCTTGGACCAAACATTTGGAGGCTATTCAATTTAAAATGAGATCTTCTGTAAATGCCCTAAAATATTTAACAGCAAGATGGGAAGTCATTGGTGAGCAGGGTATTAAAGAGTTGTTAATGCCAAAATAAGAACGATCATGTTATATGCCTCTGAAATCTGAGGTTATACTAAGTAAAGAATTAGAAATAATTCTGAATGAACTCTATAAATACATCTTAATATTTTTAAATGGAACTCCAAGCTGTATTCTTGCCTTGGAGGTAGGACAACGTTCCTTGACTTCTCTCATCTGTGAGCGATAGATTCTCTTTCTGTTGAAACTTTTTCTTTGCCCCTACAAAGATATCCCAGAATGTGTGTAGTGGAAGCCATCAAATTGGCCAGCATGGGATATGAACATCCCTTTATTCAACTTATTAAGGAAATAATAATGCGGTCGGATTGGGCCACCTCTTGTATAAAATTTACACAAGATCATTTGAGGAGATTAGGCAGGATGTCAAATTAAGGCTTATTGACTTAAGACATAAATTCTTTCTGTGTTCAACTCTCCAAGCTTAAGCTATATGGATTTTATAAAAAGTAAAGATTTCATGGGATATGAGCCATATCTCTTTTTTAACCTGTCCTAAACAAAGATGAATCTATACAAGATTTGGAACTGAAAACTATAATGTTCAATGCATTCATTTCAGACAAAAGAGAGGGAGTACTTTTCCATATTGTAAATGTGGAGTGGGGACTATAGATCTCAAACATGTGGCACTCTTGTGTCCTAGGTACGAATCAACTAGGAAAAACTGTTAGGGATCTCGGCCTCCCCTGGAGGATATTTTGGAATATTTGTTTACTATGAAAGAGAAGAACATGGAAGAGATCTTTGCAAGATTCTTCATCTCAACTAATTTGTAAAGTTTATTAGGGGACTTGAAGTTCTGTGGAGGTTTTTATGTGAAAATATACTCTTAAACTGAATTGCACTGTAAAGATATTTAAGTTCCTTGTTGATTTATTTATTGTCTATTTATATTTGCTATGTATTTTGTCCTGATTTTAGAATATTGTAACTGCTTTATGCGGAACAATAAATTGTACTACTACTACTACATTCCAACTTCTAGTGCTGACCGTGAAAGAGGCTTCAGCTTCATGAACTGCATTAAGAGCAAACAAAGAAACGCTTGGAAGAAAGCCATTTAAATATGCTGATGTGAACAAAATTGTTTTAACATCTGGTGGAAAAATCGATCTTAATAAAATATTAGTCCACTGGAAGAATGGGAAAGACAGGAGAGAAAAACAGTAAATGTTGATTTCTTAGCAATGCATCATCAGCAGCACCCTTTTAGATGCATGCAAGACTCTTTAAAATGTACATAGTTTACCGTTTCCAGTTCATACTGTTATGGCGCTCAAGGCACATCAAGCTTCAGACTGTGTTAGAATGTATATTTATACTTTGAATTGAGTATTTGAGTGTTTGGTTATATTGTCTACTGTTTACTGGCAATAAAATATAACACTTGTTTGGGCCACCAATTTAGCACATGAATCAATTTTTTTGCACAAAGTGCCGCATTTATATATCAGTTACCCACCAATAGAGACTAAAATTAGGAACATTGGTCCCCAACCCCTAGGTCTCACATTAAGGATTTCCTCTGGGATCTAAATCTTCCCTCACTCACAAGAACAAGCGGATCACCTAAACTGACCTTTAGGAGATGGAAACAGATATTATCATTAAAGGGCTTAAATCCTAAAATGCTCTGGTAATGATGGATTACCAGGGGAGTTCTATAAGAAATTTTGTCCGACCTCACCCTCTGCTTGGGAGAGTCTTTCGAGCCTTACAGGGAGAGCGGGCAGGTTCCCCTCATGGACACAGGCTATCATTTCAGAATCCCTAAACCTGAAAAGATCCCTGTTATGTTCCTCATACTGTCCCATTTCAATACTAAATATTGATTATAAAATCTTAACTACTATCATAACCAAAAGACTCCAAGTATTGATACGAATCTGGTCCAATTAGACCAGACAGGTTTCATCCAGGGTGTCAGGCCCAGGATAACCTCGTAAGACCTTCCATATAATGACCACTTAAACTATGCCAAACCCCTGCCCTGTTAGTTAGCATTGATGCTGATAAAGCATTTGATAAAGTATCCTGGTCTTTTTGAGGAAACGTTAAATCAATTTGGATTAGGGCCCCTTTCTGACATTGATTTCCAAAATATATACTGCCCTGGTGGCTTATGTCAGGGTGAACGGTCATCATGCCCGAGGCTTCTCCCTGGGCGTGGGACCCGACAGGGTGTCCTTGGTCCCCTCCTATTCGCTCTATATATTGAACCCTTGCACAGAGTATTAGGCTGGATGGAGGAGTTAGGGGTGTGGTCATCGGGGGTTGTCAACTTAAGATCTTGTTGCACGCAGACGACATCCTTCTATATCTAGAGGACCCCTCGGTCTCTTTATCCTGGATGATGGAGAGATTAGCACATTTCTCCACTCTAGCGGGATACTCCTTAAACACCTCAAAACAGAGATACTACCCTTCTTTATGCCCCTCTCCTCAACTAAGGAACACCTTTCCTATGAGATTGGGCCTGAAACAGATGAAATACTTGGGGATTAACATAAGTACATCCCCTCACAACTTTTTGCTCAACTTCACCCCGCTACTAAATCAATTGAAGTTGGACATCCAGAAATTGAATGTCCTATCAATAACACTCCATGCCCGCATACAAGCAGTGAAAATGAACATTTTACCAAGATTTCTGTACCTTTTCTAGGATATTCCACGTAACATCTCAAAAAGATTTGGAAACCTGGCAAAAGTACTAATGAAATATATTTGGGCTAATAAGAAGCCAAGAATTGGAAGCAGACAGTGTTTCTTCAAGAGAATGGGGGATGGCCGTACCATATATTGAGGGTTATTGGGTTGCCGCACAAATGAGGATAGGAATACTGTCGGGGCACTCTGCATATAAAGCCACTTGGAAGGATATCGATGGGAAATTCTCAGTCCCCCACCCCAGCGGCCCTTATTTTCCATCCCACAGAGCAACTAAAAGATAAACAAGGAATGTTTACTGGCACTAAAGCCAAACTGGAGGGTTGGAGGAGGGGAACTGTGGGGTAAAGCATACTTGAACAAGATTTGGAGGTACCAATGGTGGTCACTGGATCCTGGGTTTGGACCAGCGACCCTGGATCCTGGTTCAGAACCAAGGCTAAAGAAGGTCTTCAGGCACCCTGGCAGTTACTGTGGGAGGGGGAGTGCTTCCTTTCAGAGAGCCCAAAGAAGTTTTAATCTAACACCTTCTGACAAAATTGGATATTATCAGGTGTGTAGTTATATTAATCAAAAAGTAGGAGAGAGCAACTCAGTGTTGGCTCAGGGATTGGAGAAGAGGTATTTGAACAACTCTGCAAGTCAGAGAAGCTCAAGGGTGATCGCCCTCCTGTATAGAAGATACAGTATATTCAACACCTTAACTGGAACACTGACTATATTAGACAGGAATGAGAATGAGAATTGAACTTGGTCCTTACAGAGAGACAATGGGAAAAGGTTGGGGAATGTTTGGAAGGTGTCTTCCTCTCCTTATGGCAGGAATTTTATGTAAATTAAGGACTAGATATTTTAGAGTCCTGGTGGTGGTCTCTAAGCAGCAACAAGGCACGTTCTCTAGATGCTGGAGGCAATGTGGTGAGCTTAGGGCCACTCACATCCACATTTTCTGGGCATGCCCACACATATGCTAGTTCTGGACACATATCGCTGACGCCCTGCAGCAGATATTTCAGGTACAGGACCAGCTAGGACCAGGAGTCCTTGTGTTAGGGAGTTGCCTGAAGAGATAAGAGGAAGGAGGCTGCTTACCTCTGGTGGGTACTGACAGTGGCTGCCTTGAAAACAATTACTAAGAAGTGGCTCCAGATTCCTTCACCCGACAATCCCAGAGTGGCTGGGGTGGTCTCACAGATCCAGCAATTAGAGGAGATCACCTTTCACCTCAGCAGAGAACCCTGGCCTTTCACAATAAATGGTCGAGATAGGTAATTTGCAGGGCCAGGACACTTAGCCTCCTGGATGTGATGGGTGGATTTGATGTTGCTTTTGCCCTCTCCCTGCCCTCCCTCCTCCTCTCCCTCTTTGTCCCTGGTACTCCCCGCCCCCATAGAGAGAAAAGAACCTTATTTTGATCTGTAGGTACTATAGAATACACACTTAGCTGACACGTGCAAATCCATGGGAATGGCGTAGAGAGCTGACACTGTAGAAGGATAAGGTGACCTTGTAGTTTCAAGTAGTTTCTAGCAGTTAGCAGCCTGTTTTAACTCCTTTATGTGTGATCTTAAATTTGACAGTAATGCTCCAAAATGACATAAGATCCATTATATTTTGTTTATCAAATGTAATATAAAACATTCCTAATTTTTTCCGGAACTGCTGAAAAAGGATTGATTATGGAAAAGACCAATCTAGTGGATTATGTTTCTTAGAAACATAGAAACAGAGAATTTGACGACAGATAAGGACCGCTTTGCCCACCTAGTCTGCCCATTTCCTACCTAACGGATAAGCAGCAGATCCTAGTTAACCATCAGCCTACTTCCTCCTACCCCCACTAGAATTGCCTTATGTCTGCTCCATGCATTCTTGAATTCCCCACTGTTTTGACTCTATGACCTCCTCAGGAAGGCTGTTCCATGCATCCACAACCCTCTCTGTGAAGAAATACTTCTTCACATTACCTCTGAGCCGTCCCCCTCTATGCCCCTTTTTCTTGCACATCTCTTTTTTGAAAGATGCTACCCTCTTGGACTTTGTTGATTCCCTTGAGGTATTTGAAAGTTTCTGTCATGTCCCCTCTCCCTCCTTTCCTCGAGGCTATACATCTTAAGCTCCTTTAGTCTTTCTTCATATGTCTTCTGGTGCAGACCGTGCACCATTTTGGTTGCCCTCTCTGGACAGCCTCCACCCTGTCTATGTCTTTGGAGATGGGGTCTCCAGAACTGTACACAGTACTCAGATGTGGTCTTACCAACTGTCTGTACAGAGGGCCAACAGCTTTTGTTTTCTACTGGTGATGCCTCTCCCTGTGCATCCCAGTATCTCCCCAACCTTCCTTACTGCCTTCTCACATTTCTTGCCCACCTTTAGGTCATCTGATATGACTACCCCAGGTCCCTTTCCATTTTTGTTGTTGTCAGTATCTCACCCCCCATTGTGTACTCTTGCCCTGGGTTTTGTTTCCCAAGTGCATTACTTTGTACTTCTTTGCGTTGAATCTAAGCTGCCATACATTTGACCATTCCTCCAACCTTGCCAAGTCCCTTTTCATCCTTTCCACCCCACCTTGCATATCAACCCTGTTGCCGATCTTTGTGTCATCTGCAAAGAGACATACCTTCCCTCAGTCCCTCTGCAATGTCACTTATAAAGACATTAAAAAATGACTTTTCCAGTGCTGAACCCTGCGGTACCCACTAGTAACAGTCCTTTCTTCACTGTGGACTCCATTTACTATTACCCGCTGTGTTCTGTTGTCCGCCAGTGTTTTACCCAGGCTACCACCCTGGGACCCACTCCTAGGCTGGCTAATTTGTTTATTAATCTTTGTGCGGACTGTGTCAAATGCCTTGCTAAAGTCTAGGTAGGCCATGTCTGCAGCCCCTCCTGGTCTACTACTTTGGTCACCCAGTTAAAGAAATCAGTTAGATTCGTCTGACATGACCTTCCATTGTGAATCCATGCTGCCTTGGGTCCTGCACCCCACTGGCCTCTAGGTACTCAACAAGTCTTTCCTTCGAAGTGATTCCATCATTTTCCCTACCAGAGGTCAAACTGATAGGTCTGTAGTTTCCTGCCTCTGTCTTGCTCCCACTTTTGTAAAGGGAATCACATCTACCCTCCTCCAGTCCTCAGGTACCACACCATCCTCCCATGATTTATTAAAAGGGTAGTCAGTGGTGTTACTAGTTCTTCCTTAGTTCTTTAGAATTCTGGGGTGAATCCCATCAGGCTCCATTGCTTTATCCAACTTCAGTTTTAAGAGTTCTTTCGAACCCTTTCTTCTGTGAAAGGACTAATATCAACCCCTATCTAGAGTGTTTCTATTGACTGGATTATTTCTCTCCCCTGCTTTTCCATTGTGAATACTGAGCAGAAATATTCATTCAGTATCTCTGCTTTTCAGTGTCGCTCTCTGCCCAACCACCTTCCTCTTTATTCAGCCTCAGTATCAGGGACATCATCAGAGGTATAAAGTTAGCGCTAATGCCCCACAGTCAAAAATCGTAACAAAGCTAGGGGGGTGAGGGCATGCCACCCTGGTAAATTTTGAGATTTTACCTTCAAATGGTGGCTTTTCCTGCATTTTAATGGTGAAATATATGTTTGAGAAGCCTGGTTATCATGACATCTATTAAATGGTACATGTGCAAAATTTGGTTACTGAACCAGTGAGAACAACGGAAAGAGACACCATTATCCCAGCAGATCTGCTGGGAAGGTTACAGTCCTCCACAGCAAATAAGAGACCAGCTAGACACCATTATCCAAGCAGATCTGCTGGGAAGGTTACAGGACCCCAGAGCAAACAGCCACCACTTCCACACTGCATAATTCTTAACAAGTCACTCAACATTCCTGTCCTTAATCTCTCTGCATGCCCTGTCTCATGTCAATTTCTGTAGTCTTTGCATCTCCTGTGTTGTAAACTATCCCCCTTTCCTGGATTCGAATGAGTTTGGATGATGTATATGACTGTGTCAATGTAGGTTGCTATATAAAAAGGCAGCAAAATTCTCTCCTCCCTCTTTGGATTATAAAGCACTCAGGAATACAGTCTGTGTGAAAGGTGCTATATAAATCAAAATTTATTTTCATACAAGCCACAGGCACAGATCTTCCCTCTCTAAACTGCCAAACAACTGTGTAAAGACTCATGCTGCACAGCCTCTTAGATGTGTACCACATCTGTGCTTGTCTGAAAAATATACCTGCTGTGCAAGCAATGCTGACTGTGTTGCCATGGCAGTTACTAAAGGTGGTCACCAATCCCAATCCCAACTTATGTCAGTCGCTCTTGAGTCCTGTCCAAGTGTTCCCTCCACAAGGCAAGGCATGCCAAACCTCTCATGCTTCTGAACGCACTGAACAGAGTCCAAGAGACTAGCAGAGGAAGAGTGCATTTGTGTAACCCCAGCGCTCCCTGACAGATTGGGATCTAACTAACCTGGGAGTGATGATAGCAAATCCTGCCCCAAGCTCTGAACTCTCCCATGGTGATGTCCTGACTCTTGTCCCAATGTTTTCTTTGTCGACAGCACAGTACACAGCAGCCAGCCACCAGTGCACTTAGTTTACTCACAAGACTTACTTTCTTTTTCTCCATCAGACTTGTGAGTGGACGAGTGTAGCACCCCAAAGTTTGCCAGGCAAGCAGACCAAAGAGGACTCAGGGAGGGAAAGGTTAACTCCCTACCCACCCCATGCACAGCCAGCTGGCTTATTGACCAAACTGGCTGGCTGACCATTTCCTGTCTCTATCTCCTCTCCCTTCCCCTCCTGGAGCCTTCTGGGCTGGATCCTTTGTCTTGGCCAGGCCAGATCTCCGCTCAGTACCTAAACAGCCAAATGGACTGATCTTAGCCCCAGATAACCAATCATCTGTCAAAAAGCCAGGTCTACCTCTAGGCTAGTAAGGGTATTCCCTGCTAGTCAGTGGCAGTTCTGGATTGGGTGACTGACAGAGTAGAGAGCACAGAATGCGGATGGCTGGAGGCTTACCTGAAGCTCGGGTTCATGGCTCCTGGGTGGCTGCTCCTCTATAGCCACTGGTCCTCAGGGTCTCCAGCAGCAGTCACACCTTAGCTCCGGAAAGGACCAGCAGTCCTGCTGATGGCCAGCAGCAGCCAGTTCCATAGGGGGCTCACTTTGATTCTCTGCTCCTTGGTTTGCAGTTTTGTATTGGGGTTTTCTGGGGTGTCCGGACGCTGGGTGCCTTGTAGTGCATGTAGCACAAACATCACATTTCAGATGCAAAGTGACATGGGTAATGCTCACCCAGGTTCTCTTTTGTTCAAATAAAAATATGGCTTGCAAGTCTGTTAGTTTGCTAAGTGTTATTTTGCAGAATAAGTGTGCATGGTTTGTGTTTTGGGGCTGCCATTGCAGTTCCCTGTCTCCCCTCGCCAGTATGCTGGCTGGTTTTATTTTCTGACATTGACATTGGGTGTTGCCACACATGGGGCTGCCATTGCAGTCCCTGTCCTTCCTTTGTTTATTGCCTCTAGTGCCACTTGCTGGTCGGCAGGCTGTTGCCCTGCCAGCTTTGCTGGAGTGTTTTTTTCTTCTTCTTTGTTTTGTTAAATTTCTTTCTCTTCCCTTTGTGGGGCTCAGGTTGCTTCCCATCACTTTGCTTGGCCTTCTGTGCTGGTTGCAGGGTGTGGTGCCCTTTGAGGGGCCTCTTTATTTTCTGCCTTCAGTTTTGCCATTTTTGTTTTATGTTTATCTGTTTTGTGGGCTCCTTTATCCCTTTCTTGCTCCAGTCCCTGGAGATGGCCCCAGACTGTGGTCCTTCCTGTAGCCCCCTTCCTTCCACAGTAAATTAGTGCCACTGCAGTCGGTGGACCTGGGCACCCAGCTGATCGTGGTCCATGCGGCATTCACCAACAGGGACAGGTTTGGGCAGATAGACCATGAGGTGCAGCAGCAAAGTGCATCTGGGCAGAAACCAGCACCTGGACCACTAAGTTCTGCCCTGCCACTGTGCAGGGGCAACCAAAGCATTAGGTGAGAGCAGAGCTCCCCGACCTCCACCACTAGCACCACCAACAATCGCAGTGGGATCCGGGCGGACCTGGGCCAGGCAAAGAAAAAGGAAAAGTGTGCTCCATGTGGTAGAGCTATAAGTGCTGACTCTAAACCATGACTTTTTTTTCCTCAGCAAGCAATGAGTTTGAATCTTTAAATTTTCATTGAAAATGGTTGGGGGGCTTGAACTTACATTAGGGTGCTTCAGCCTCCCAAAAACAACCTAGTGACGCCACTGCTCAGTATCCCTGCCTTCATCTTTCTTTGCTCCCTAATGTACCTATAAAGGTTTTATCCCCCTTCTTAACCGAGTTGGCTATCTTTTCCTCAGTTTGGGCCTTTGCTATTCTGACTGCCTTCCTGCTTCTTTCTGCTTTAACTGGTACAGTTCTCTGTCCTGCTCCTTCTGTGTTTCCTTATACTTCCTGAATGCTATCTTTTCTCCCTTACCTTCCGCCACTTCTTTTGAAAACCATAGTGTTTTTTTCTTTCATTTTGATTTGTTTATTTGCATCACACAAAGGCTTGTTGCCTCTGTAATGGCAGTTTGATGTTCCCCATTGTTGCTTCAGCCCACCTTCTTGCCTGTTTGCTAGTGCTTTTCTGAGGCACTCTCCCATTTGACAAAATCAGCCCTCCTGAAGTCCAGTACCTTCACTTTTGTGTGTGTTGACTCACAGCTAAGTTTATCGTGAACCACACTGTTTGGTGGTCGCTGTTCCCAGATGGCTACCCACTTCAAGATCAGAGAGCCTCTCTCCTTCCCCATTTGAGAGTACCAGGTCTAAAATTGCTCCCTCCCAGTGGGTTCCAAAACTAGCTGTCTGAGGCATGCCCCTGTAGGGCATCAAGAATGGTCCTGCTCTTGGTGTCAGTGTAGGTGGAATATAACAGACACAGTTTATTGAATGGAGAATTTGTTTTTATTAGAATGTATACAGTATGTAATGTATTTATGATTACAACATGTACTGAATTAAATAAAGAGTATAAAAATAGATTTGGGAGACCACGTTGACAGGCGCTTTGGAGACTTAATTTATCTCTGCTCAAGGAGCAGGAACTTAAAGATTTCTTACAAAATAGATCCCAGATTATCTCCGAAAATACCTCCCTGACACCCGACAACCCTGGTTTGGAACACACTGAAGGTGGTAATCGGTGGGGAATTGATTGCTTATAATGCCGCAAGCAAAAACAGAGAGAACGTGGATACAAACAGCTCCAAGCTCGCTTGGCACTTCTTCAGCAAGGTCTAGACTGAGTGACTCATCCAGTGAGCAGGAAATTAGACAACTTAAAGGGAAGCTCCAAGCCATAACTGATTATTAAGTGCAAGCTAAGCTACAACAATTAAAGAGATTCTACTATGAAGGTGGACCTAGAGGGGCAGTAACTGCCAGGAGACTCGAGTGCCAGGCAGTGACTACAATAACAAAATTAAAATATCCTGTATCAGGGGTGCTAAAGGGCACTACTCTGGAAATTCTTTCAATATTCCAGAACTACTATAGAAGTTATACTCCAACACAACCCGAACATAATATACAACAATTCCTCTCCCTTATGTTCCTAAATTAACTCCTTTTCAGCAGGAGGCAATTAAGGCCCCATTGTCAGAGACTGAAATCAAGCAGGTAATTAGACAAGCCAAGACCCTCAAGTCTCTGGGCCTGATGGTTTTCCCCAGGCATGGTATAAGCCTTCCTGCTCCCTTACTCCTTAATCTGATGAGACAAACATTTACTGAAGTACAGCTGGAAATCCCCTCCAGTTTCATGGGCTTATGCGGTGATCTCAACAATCCCTAAACCGGGTAGAGACCCCAGGCACCCAGAATCATATAGGCCCATTTCTATTTTAAATTGTGACTATAAATTGTATATGTCAGTATGGGCCCGGAGACTTGAGGATATGTTACCTGATTCAATCCATCAGGACCAAACTGGCTTCCTAAAGAACAGACAAACTTCAGATAACACACTTAGAATCCTACATCTTTTGTCCTATATCTCCAAATCCTCGCTCCTCGTTGTGGTGGCTAGTTTAGATGCTTACAAGGCATTCGACCATGTGCTTTGGAGCTATCTCTGTCGGGTATTGGGAGTATTTGATTCCCGGAGGAATTTGTTAAATGACTTAGTAATCTATATGTTAACCCCAGGGCTTATATCAGGGTTAATGGCTGTCTGTCCTCCTTTACATAGAGACTTTGGATCTGGCAATGAGGGCTTCCAGAGAAGTACATGGATGGGGTTGAAGTAGGAGAAGATTCCTACTGTATGTCACTTTATGCAGATGATGTGCTGTTAACCTTAACAGACCCTGAGATATCATTGCAAGAAGCTTGGCAAACTCTGAAAATTTTGCCTCAATATCTGGTTATGTTATTAATTCGTCAAAGACTGAGGTTCTGGCTTTGAATTTACCCCTCCCCCAACTAAACAAAGCTTACCTTAAGTGGTGAACCACAAAGTTAAAATGTCTTGGTATTCAGCTACCACTACAAGTTTCTAATGTCACTTTGGTAAATTATGAACCGATGACACAGGTTCTATCTAGAGGCAGATATACATAAATGGTCTCTGTTGAAACTCCCTTCTATTTGAGAATAGCTACTACAATCTAATGTTCTTCCACAATTATTATACTTATTTCAAACAACCCCCAAAAAAAAATATACTTTGATACATGGAATAAGCTCTCATCTAGATTTGTGTGAGACTGGCACAGGCTAGATGTCTGTTGGTCCTTGCTGCAATTGCCGAAAGATGGGAGGCTAAATGTCCGGATTTGAATCAATATGCAATCTCAGTGCGAATAATTTGAATTTTCACCTGGGTGAATCCCAGCCTCCAGCCTCCTTGGAAGAAAATAGAATGTTTTCTCAATTAAATGCATGACCCACAAAGGTCATTTGTAGGAGCATGGATATGTTGTTCATCCACACTTCTTGGCATGTCCTTCCTTTAAATCTTGCGGAAAGTTTTCAAGCTGGCTCCTCCGCCCACCGGGTGGTAAATACCTCGGCTCCGCCCCATGGCGTCAGATCTTCCTTTCTGCTGGAAGATACAGGTTCCCTCATGCTCTCACAGCAATTCATAGGCCCTGGATTCAAAGCGTCGTTTTACCAAAACTAACCTTAAAACTTGTTCGAGTTAGCGATTCCAATAGTAGCGCATCGGACATAGAGGATAAATCATCCCTGGATTTCGCCAGTGTACCTCGACCGAAGATATGTCGCACAGATCCCCACCTAACATGCTTATTGCCTAGGTGTCGGACATAATGACACCTCATCTTGTACTTTCTGCCTGGCCTTCCATCCCAGCGTCCTGGACGACTGCAACGCACCTAAAACTGGGGAGACCAGAGAAAAGGAACATGCCAGTGAAATTGAAGGAGGCGAGGTGGGCGGTTTTGCACCATGGGATCTGCCGAGCAGCTGGAGCAAATGAAGGCATTTGAGGAGGAAGCAGCTCAAGCTTCAGCCAAGTGAAGCTTTTTATCCCGCTCAACCTTGGCTCCACCTTTACAGGCTCCTTCAAGGAGTTGTGCCAGTCTCTGCACACCAGGGTGAGGCGCCCTCGGGCTCGCCTCCTCCCACCCTCGCAAAGAGGATAAGATCAGTCTTCATCTAAGCGAGCGTTCTTGAGACCGAAAGGTCTGAATGCCAAGAGCATCGCGGTCGGCCTTAGTCACGATCGCATCCCTTGGCCGCTGACTTCGGCCATCCCGTCTGGCTAGGAGACCGAGGAAATGGCCGATGAGGCTGAGATTTATCGACCCTCTGTCACCGACCCTGGTCGCCGACTCTTTGGAAAGGACTCTGGTCCTTGTTTTTCTGGATGAGGAGTCCCAGCCTGCTGGTGTCCCCATCGAGGAAACGGTTCCGACCCTCAGTTTTCACCAACACTGGTGTCTCCGATTGATCGGTCGACTCCCTCAGTCTTGATCGAGGTCCAGAACTCCTTGGCTGAATGGCCGAAAAGAGTCACTAACACTCTAAGAAGAGGCATCGCCAGAGATCTTCATCCTCCTCAGATGAGGAGAGGCTTCGGCAGAAACTCCGTCGATGCTGTGAAGATCTCATGTGGCAACAGCTGATTTTGTCCGGCAGAAGCCGGCCTCGCGCTAGCCACCTGGTCATCACTTGGCTTCCACCTCCTAGGCTGACACCGACCCCTCCGGAACCAAAGTCTTTGGTTCCCCACCTCAGGGGCCGTATCCGTTTTGGCCTGCCTCAGTCTCTCCACCGATTTTGGAGGAACCACCGCCTAAGCAGCCTCAGGTTGTCCCCGATCTCACTTGGCGTGTCGAGGAGACCTGGGTGGGAGGCCATTGTATCCGACTCTTTGGACTCGGATGCCACCAGATTGCACTCCCATCCTGGGGATGATGAGTCGTCGTGGTGGGTTTGGAGGAAGGCCCTCCTCTTTTCAGGGCATTCTCCACCTGATCTCTGAATCCACCGGAATGATCCTGGAGTCCATACAGTAAAGGCGGAGTATCCCCTACGGATATCCTCAAAGAGAGGATACCCGATGGAGGCCTTTCCAGTGGCGAAGCCATTGTTGGCCCGTCCTTGAGCTTTGGCAGCGCCCAGCTTCCTGCCCAGCACTATCTGCAAGAATGGCCCACAAGTACACAGTGCCCATGGGATCCTGGCGGGGTTCACAGAACATTCTTGAGCCGAGAGCCTGGTGACCACTTCTGTGTTCAAGGCGTGCTGGTAGCTCAGCCGACACTGACCGACCCCAGACAAGGAGACCAAAAATATGGACCATTCCACCCGTAAGGTCTACGGCCTCTTTCTTAGGCCTTCTCAGGCCAGCTCGGCTGTTATAGTGGCACACTTCTCTCATGCCTTCCTTGGGTCATTAGGCGAAGTCCTCCCTCATCTCCCGGTGGACATGCAGACCACAGTGAAGCAAGTCCGTGATCAGGGCCATGCTGTTGCAAAACAGCAGCTCCAGACAGCCCTGGACATCGGGATTCTTGAGCCCGCTCTTTAGCAGTCGCAGTGACTACTCGCTGCAGGGTTTGGCTGAGAGTTTCATCCTTCCCGTGGATATTCAGCAAAAGTTAGCTGATGTGCCCTTCCTAGGCACCGACCTGTTCGGTCCAGGGTGGCGGTCACCTTCAGTGCATA
The DNA here is from genome assembly GCA_016271365.2 of Neoceratodus forsteri. Taxonomy (NCBI): domain Eukaryota; kingdom Metazoa; phylum Chordata; order Ceratodontiformes; family Ceratodontidae; genus Neoceratodus; species Neoceratodus forsteri. The sequence continues at coordinate 165,045,586 of CM057458.1, read as the reverse complement.
GAGCAGTCCAGTGCCACTTTGGATGCTACTTCTGTGAAGGGTTCTTGGGCAGAACCAGCAGAAGCATAAGAAGAAGCCTTTTGGCACTCTTCCCCTGCGGTCAGGCAACCCTCCTATCCAGGAGCAGCAGCAGCAGGCTCAAGCTTGCGCCCAAGGCCCAAGCAGGGTCCACAACAGCTCCGTAAAGAGGCCGAGGTGCAGGTCCAGGAGCCATCCTCCTCTAAGCTTACCCAGTGACTGGTTGGGGTTGCCACCCCTACACCCGTCCACGCCAGCTCTGGGTCCTCCTATGGGGGCCGACTCTGTCACTTTCTTTCTGCCTGGTCTGATATCACATCGGACAGGTGGGTTCTCAAGTGGTTGGTCAGGAACTGCCTCTAGAGTTCGAGCAGTACCCTCCCAGCTGAGTCCATGCCCCTCGGAAGGAAAGGATCTCAGCTTGCACCCAGTTGGCTCTCCAAGATGACATAGCTCAGCTCCTCCACAAGGAGGCGGTAGAGTCGGATACTCCTACAGACGAGGCTTCATGTCCAAGTACTTCCTGGTGCCCAAGCGGATGGGGGTTGGCGCCCATCCTCGATCTCCACGACCTGAATCAATATCTCAGGTCTCGCACCTTCTGGATGGTAACTTTGAACCAGATCATACCATCCCTGGAGCGAAACATGTGGTTCTGTTCACTGGATCTGCAGGACACGTTCTTTCACGTCCCAATCCGTCCATCCCATCAGCGGTTCCTCCGCTTCAGGGTTGAGGGACCCTGTACAAGTTCTGAGCCATGCCATTCGGCCTGTCATCCATACGGGTCTTCACCAAGTGCATTGCAGTGGTGGGCCCATCTTCAGTGTCGAGGGAGTACGATCACCTTATCTCGACAACTGGCTCTTGGCAGTTTCCTCCTTCAGGAGGTGGAGAGGTCCAGGGATTTGGCCCTCCAAACCTGCTCCCAACTCTGTCTCCTCATCCACGAGGCCAAGTCAGAACTCGTGCCCTCTCAGGTTATAGGCTTCATCGGGGCAGGCTTCGACTCTTGTCAAGCCAGAGCTCAGCTCCCGGCAGACAGGGCAGAGGTTCTTTCCTCCTTTGCCCGATCATTTCTGGTTGGCACTTGCGCCTGCCCTGGACTTCCTGTGCCTTCTGGGTTACATGGCAGCATGCACCTCAGTGGTCCATTGGGCCAGGTGGCACATGCGCCCTCCAATGGGAGCTGGCCCAGTGGATTCAGCGCCATGGTCATTTCGACTAACTGATCACTGTAACCCAGAAGATGTGGGACGCTTCCAGTGGTGGACTGCCCCAGAACGGTTGCAGGAAGGGATCCTGTTTGTCTGCCCGGAGCTGGCGGTGGTCCTTACAACTGATGCTTCTCTCATGGGCTGGGGGCCCACATGGGAGACAACAGGGCCCATGGGTTCTGGACCCCCAAGGAATCCCGATACCACATCAACCTGTTGGAGCTCAGAACAGTCGGACTGGCACTGTCAGCTTTCACTCCTCAGCTCTGGGGTCAAGTGGTTGAAGTCCAGATGGACAATACCGACCATGTACTACCTCAGCAAACAGGGCAGCATGCACTCCGTCTGCTGTGCAAGGAGGTGCTCCGCATCTGGACCCTCGATAAGCGGTTGGAGGCAGATCTCTAGCCATTCGTGTGGCAGGAGTTTTGAACCAGTTGGCGCATGCTCTCAGCCGTATAGGCCAGACATCCCACAGTGGTCTCTCCATCCAGAGGTAGCTTACAGTCTGTTTTCCCATTGCAGCAGACCATTGGTGGACCTGTTTGCCTCCAGGAAAACACCAAGCTGAGGCTATACCATGCCCACCCTCAGCGGGGCTCGCTGCAGGGGATGCCTTCTCGAGGCCGTGGACCCCAGGCCTCCTATACACCTTCCTCCATTTCCCTTGATCCACAAGGTGTTACTCAAGGTGAGAAGAGACAAGGTGAAGGTGATCCTGGTAGCCCCAGATTGGCTGTGCCAGTTCTGGTACCCAGATCTCCTCAGCCTCAGCTGCATGCCCCCAGAGTGGCTTTGTATACCTCGACCTGATATCATTGAACCAGGGAAGGTATTCCATCCGGACCTTCAGTCCTGCACCGCACAGCCTGGTACCTGAGTGGCTAGTGTTCCAGGCTCTGGGTCTTTCTGAGGATGTCTACACCATGGTGGAGCATCTCTTAAGGAATCGACCAGGAAATGTTATGCCTTCAAATGGAAAAGGTTTTCCATTTGGTGCCATCATAAGGGTCTGGACCCTTAACCTGCTCCATGGCTAACATTCTGGACTATCTTTGGTCTCTCCAAAGGGAGTCACGGTCATCGACCCGTAGGATGCACCTGGCAGCCATTTCTGCTTACTGGGCGTGCCAGTCAGCCATCAGTGGTGCAGGAGACAGTGGTGGGCGCTTCTTCAAGGCGTGGATCACATATCCTCTCGATGGTGAACCTCCACCTCCATAGGATCTGTTGCTGGTTTTGCAAAGCTCATGGGCAAGCTATTTGAACCCATGCACAAGTGTGAATCTCACATTTGTCATGGAAGACAGCTTCCTGGCGGCTATCGCATCAGCCAGAAGGACAGGGAGCCCCAGGTGCTTTCAGTGGACTCCCTTATCTGGTCTTTCACAGGGACAAAGTTGTCCTGCACTCCCACACGAAATTCCTTCCGAAGGTGGTATCAGAGTTTCACCTTAACCAGGTGCTGACTCTGTCGGTATACTACCTAACTACACCTCGGACGTGAGTACAGGCTTCATACTCTGGACCTGAGACGTGCTCTCTCCTATTATAAGGAGAGAACAGTGGAAATTGTGGAGAGGTTCGCCAGCTGTTTGTCACCTACGCTGCAGCCAAATGGACCATTGCAAGGTGGATTACATAATGCATAGGTTCAGTGCTATGAGTTGGCGGGCAAGGGCGTCCCAGAGGATAAGAGCTCATTCTACCCGCCACACTGTTGCATCGGTGGCTGCTTCCAGGGACATCCCTATCCAGGAAATCTGTGTGCTGCTACCTGAAGTCAGCAAACACCTTCATTACCCACTACCACATCAACCTTGAGTCATGCCGGGATGCTGGTTTTGGGGCATCGGTTCTCCAATCTCTTTCCTAAGTAGGGAGTGTGCGCTTTGCCTCCCTCCTCCCAGAGAACTGCTTGGAGTCTTCCAAGAAGTGTGGATGAACAACATATCCATGCTCCTAGGAGAACAGGTTACTCACCTGTAACAGTAGTTCTAGGAGTGGTATATGCTGTTCATCCGACACCACCCACCCCGACCTCCCTGGCTTTAGGCGCACAACCTTGCTTCCAGCGGGCTAAGATCTGGCGCCATGGGGTGCAGCCGAGGATTTACCGCCCGGTGGGTGGAGGAGCCAGCTTGAAGACTTTCCGCAAGATTTAAAGGGAAAGGGACTTGCCAAGAAGTGTGGATGAACAACATATACCACTCCTAGAACTACTGTTACAGGTGAGTAACCTGTTCTTTTGCTCCTCTGGCTGACTTACCTGCATTAGCAGATTTAGATACGGGCCTGGCAGACCTTGCAAAGCTGGTATAGATTTAGAGCTGTACCTACCATGGAACCTGTGTTTTATTTTTGCAGCTACTTTTTGCAGAAACAGATTCCTACCCACTCAATTTGATCTAACATTTCCAATTTGGCACAGGAAGGGTCTCACATTTATTTTTCAATTTTTAGACCCACAGGGTGTGGTCCATTTACCCAGCTCCAAAGGAATTGAACTCTTCAAATTGGATCATTACAGGTACCTACAGGTACGTAATTTTCTTTACATAAGGGCACATTAAGGAATTGCCTTCTTGATCCCATGCCCCTATTCCTCCAGATGGTTATTAATGCAATTTGGGGTCTATCCAGTTATATTTGATTGGATTATTATATAGAGGAATAAGGGAAATTATCTCTTGACTCATCGGAGTCGGTGATGGAGGCATGGAAGAAGGAACTGCCTTCTCGGGTGACATATGATGGCTGGGTGAAATATACTGCCTCATTAGGGACTCTCTGGCCCCTTATTCGAGAGAATGTGCATCAAATCTCGCATAGATTTTTTTTTTTTTTTCCAAGTGGCTAGTTTTCCATTAGCAGGTTATACAGATCTGCCACTAGAGGGATTCTTGTTCTTTCATTTAAAAATAAAACTACCCTCTTAAAGTCACAGTTGCTTTACTTGCTATATACCTTCCTTGTACTGCTCCCATGAAATCTATTTTGCGAAATGTTCTCTTTTACTATCTCTCCCTGCCTGTTTCTTTTCTTTCTTTTGTTTTGCCCTACACCAGCTATGAGTTCCCTCCCCACTTGCTCCTTCCTCTTCTCTCCTCCTTGTCTTTTCCTCCCTTGTTCTGTCTCCCAGGCCCCTGGCACCCCACCCCATACCCACTATCTGCTTAATCAATACCAGCAGTACCTTGGGAACGCTCCACTTCTCGACCAGTCCTCCCTATGGGCCTCCACTTGGAAATACCTGGCTGCTTCTTAACACCTCTAAGATTGGTCTTAAAGCCAGCCTATCCCTACTGTACCACATTGTATATCATTGGGACTGTCATAGGACTCTACCTACTGCCCATACGCTAAAAGGAACACAAATTATCACTATTGGACCCTGCGCCTCTGTTCAATGAAGCTCCTTCTACTTCTCCTACTGATCTCGGGCAATGTCTATCCGAAGCCTGGCCCGGCTGTTCAAGCCTTCTGAAAAGGCAGGAGCCCTCACCATCACAACCATTAACATCTGCAGCCTGTTACCAAAGCTTGATGCACTCAAGCCTTTATCAGCCAACATAATCCTGACATCCTTGCTGTGGTCGAAACATAGCTGACACCAAAAGTTCTGATCTGGCAATTGCCTTACAGGGCTCTACAATGTTTTCAGACTGGACCGTGTCTCTAAAAGGGAGGGGCTGTGCCATCTTCATTAAGGATAATCTCCTGGGGCACCTTGTTCCAACCCCTGTCCCTGCCTCCTCGGCCCATCTTCTACCCATTAAAATTCTTCTAGGTCCCAATCAAAAGCCCTCACCATTGTCTCTGTATATTTTCCACCTCGGATCAAGATCTTGCATCAAAGAAGTTCTTAACTTCAGCTCCCAACCTCCTGGCTCTGAACATTCTGCTTGGTGATTTCAATATAAACTGGCTCGCATCTGATGTCTACACTCATAAGGATGCCCTTGCAGCTGCCAGCCTCACAGTTGGTCACCACACCGACTCTGATAAATTACAAAACTGGCACCAGTACCCTGCTTGACTGGGTTCTCACCAATCACCCTACCAGGATCTCTCATATCCTGCTTCTCCCAGACTCTCTCAGTGACCACTCCCCGGTAATATGTGAATGATCTAATAAATTTCTAAAGCCACCCCTATAATCATTACCAGCAGAGTTCTCCCCGTGGTCAACTTACCCATCTCAAACAGTACTTATCCTTGCAAGACTGGCTGCCCATCTACAAGGCGATGGATGTTAACCTTGCCCTGCTACTTCATCACCGTCTTCAATAAGGCCTGTGACCTCTCTGCTCCTTCAAAAACAGAAACAAAAGCCCTCTGTAACCCTTGGATAATTGCTGCGCTCCTTTCCCAGCTGAAATCTAGGGCCCACCTGTAGGCAGTGGCTTAAGCCACAGGCAAACATTCTGACATCCAAAATTACAAACATGCCCATAATGCCTGCACAAAATCCTATCTGTCTCAAAAGCTCATATTATAAGGACGTCCTCACCAACACCTGGGAAATGGTCGTCCTTTCTGGGACAATATCAAGGACATTACTGGGAACAATCAGAGTCCCCTCCGGCCATGTTAATTGTTGAAGGATCCACTACCCTTGATGCCATGGTCATTGCAAATACCTTTAACATGGCTTTACTGACCTCAGTACTGTTCTACCACCTGATTTCTTCACAGTCAGTCACACCTCTAACTCACCCTGCACTCTGTCAAACCAGCCTCATTTTTACTTCAGGAGATTAAGATGAATGAAGCTCGCCACCACATCGCTTCAGCCATCTCCACTTCCAGAATCAGCAGTGACACCCTAGACCTTAAGCTGCTATCACTTACACTTGACGAGGTCCTCAGTCCCTAACTAAAATTCTTAACCGCTCTCTCCACACCAGTACATTCCCTGAAATATGGAAAACTGCCACTGTGACCCCGGTCCACAAAACTGGGGATAAGACCTGCCACTCTAACTACCGCCTCGATCTCCATATTGCCACCACTATCCAAGGCCCTAGAGCGTATTGTTGTGGACCAGCTCACTGATTATCTGGACAAATATAATATTCTGTGCACACAACAGCACGGTTTTAGAAAAGGGCATAGTACCACCACTGCCCTGCTTGAATTTACAGCTGCAGTGCATAGTTCCTTTGATAAAGGACTTCTTACAGGGCTGTCTTCATCGACCTCGAGGTTTTTGACACGGTCCATCATCGGCTGCTGTATGACCAACTAGTCCTTGCTGGCCTTGCACCAGACTCAGCCCGCTGGTTCAGAAGCTACCTTGACAACCGCTCTCAAAGAGTAAAATCACCAGTGCTGTCTCTGACACCGCCTGTCCGCTCCGAGTACCTCAGGGTCCATACTGGGCCATCTCCTTTTCAGCCTCTTTTGAACTCCCTACCACAGTCCTGCTCAGAACAAATCATCCTGTATGTGGATGATGCTGTTGTCTTTCTACGCACAAGGACCTTTCACCACTACAACACAGCCTCCAACTCAGATTCAGTGCCGTTGAAACATGGTTCTCCAATCACAAACTAGTCCTCAATCACAAGAAAACCAAGTCCTTGCTATTCTGCAGTTCACATAACCGTTACAAGCAATACCCCTTGCCTTCTCCACCAAGCAGGGGACTGTCCTCAACAAGTTTACTGTTTTCAAAACTAGGGATTCTGCTTGACCCCAATCTCTCCTATATGGCTCACATCGACAGCGTGGCTAAAGCTGCCAATACACGCCTTGGATTACTCTACAAGCACAGGCAGCACCTCACCCCTGAGGCCCTGAAGATTGCCGTCCAGAGCTCTGTGGTGTCAATTGTGATTATGGCCTCATTATCTATGACTCTGCCACGACGTCCACTCTCCGACGATAACAACTGCTTTAACAAAGCATGCCGACTCACAACTGGTGCCCACTGCCTCACCCACACCTGTGCCCTTTATGAACAATCCTGATGGCTCCAGCTCTCCAACCATACAAAGTATCTCACGTGTGCTATGGTGGAAAAATCAACCTTGGCCACGCAGTGTTACTGCCTTGTTACATCAAACGCCAACCGACAGCACCAGGAGCTCGACAAACCAGATTCTACAAGTTCCTCGCTGCCTAACCACAGAGCCATCGCGCCTCACCTGTAGGGCTCCTCTATGGATGAATGGTCTCAGCCACACCATCTCCTCTGCCTCAACACTAGGTCTGTTCAAAACCAGACTCCGCCCATCTCATTGCTCTCGCTCCTGTGACTGCCTCTCTAGATGATGACCTACACAGCTTAAATCCTAACTTAAATACTTCTTAACCCCAGGCCCCCAGTCCCATCCCCCAGCTCCTGAGGAGCCACTTCAAATCTCAGGTCTTCATACCCTCATTAGTCTCTCTTTGCCCCATTACAGCACTTATCCCCCACCCTGCCCCCTTTTCTCTTCTATCACTCCTTCCCATTTATTTTTGACAAATGCCTCCGCTGCATCTTCATCCTCCTCTCTCCTCTTATCCCTGTTTCTTTGCCACCCCAGGTGCCTGACCTACCCATTCATTGTGGGCACATGTGTCCTAGCTGTATTCACCATCTTACAGTAGCTGCCTCTGTTAACTTCCGACACTTCTCCTCATCCTCTACCCCTTACTCTTCCTATAATTGACCTCTTTCAGTAGCAGTGTTGTACATGAATTGTTTACTGTTAGTTCACTGTTGCTTCCTTGTTGTTTGTTATTTCTGACATGGAACCTTTGTAAAGAGCCTTGGCACAAAGGTACTTTTAATCCTAGAATAAAAATAAAAAAATAAAATACACTGCTAAATTGGTCAGGATCTTTCCTGCACTGGGGCTGACTGCTGGAGACAATGTGGGGAGGGAGGTCTGACCAGAGTACGCATTTTCTGGGGAGTGTAGCAAATTACAAGTTTTCTGGTAGCAAGTTGAGCAGTCTTTACATATTAGTTTTTCACCAGAGATTGTATTAAGTCCACAGTTTGCACTCTTGTCAATCCCTCCAGAAGGGCTCAAATTACAGAAAAGGTCCCTTATAGTCACTTTCTCCTTTTGGCAAAGAAGACCATTACTAAGCTATGGAGGCAGGTCAGATCCCCTGTGTAGACACTTGGCATGATTTGATAGTGGAACGTTATTTCCTAGAGCGTATGATTACAGGGGCTATAGGGCACAGGAACCATTTGAAATAAGGTGGAGGGTTTGGATCCTTTTTCATTCATCAAGAGACCCCTAATTTGTTCCATGATGGAGTCCAAATACATGGATGCTAGGAGCTGTAAATGGCATCTTGAGGAGGACTCTTTTTTTTTTTTTCTAGATAGAGGGAGTTGGATAGCTGCAGGAGGAATGGGCGGAGGAGGGCACTTACTGGGGTTGGGTTTATGATATGCTGTGAATTCCATTTACTGAGTGTGATGAAAACACTACCACCACCACTACCATTGTACTACCACTTATTGACTGAATTGTCGTGGATATTTATGTATGTCAGCTGTAACTTATCTGCTGTGTATTGTACCCTATGAAAGTAAAAGAAAAGAAAATATAAAAATAAATAAATAATGGGAATAAGAAATACAGAGTTGCAGAGAAATATAAGCTGTGTTGTGTCCAAATATTATGTTTTTCAAAGTTGTTCTTCACGTGTCCGTGACTCTAATCCCTTTACTTACTGTAGTACCCTATTTAGTATTAAAAAGTAACCTTCATTATCCTGAATTACTTATTGCCTGGAAAGTGGTACTTATTCCTATTAGAATTATAACTCCCACTTTACTAATATATGAATTTTTGACTGGGTGACTAGGGAGGTGGATCAGGGAGGGTGGACATGGCCTATCTGGACTTCAGCAAGGCCTTTGACACTGTGCCACATAGAAGACTATTACACAAACTGGGGAATATGGGTGTGGGCAGGACAGTAGTGCTGTGGGTAGGTAACTGGCTGGGCAGCAGGACACAGAGGGTGGTGGTAATGGCTGTCACTCCACAGAGGAAGAGTGACCAGTGGGGTACCACAGGGATCAGTGCTGGGACCGGTACTATTCAATATCTTCATCAGTGACATTCTGGGACCTAGAAGGCAGAATTTCACTGTTCGCTGATGACACAAAGCTCTGTAACAGAGTAGACACACCAGAGGGTGTAGACAGAATGAGAAGGGACCTGCAGAAACTTGAAGAATGGTCAGGGTTTGGCAGTTGAAATTCAATGCAAGGAAGTGCAAGATAATGCATATGGAGCACAAAAACCCTGGCACAATATATCAGTTGGGGGTGAGGATATAGCATGCACCAAGCAGGAAAGGGATCTTGGAGTTATCATCTCTGATGACCTCAAGGCAGGAAACAGTGTGACAAGGCAGGTAAAGCAAATAGGATGCTGGGATGCATAGGCAGGGGCATCACCAGCAGGAAAAGGGAGGTCATAATTCCACTATGCAAGACACTAGTGAGGCCGCACCTGGAGTACACTGTGCAGTTCTGGAGACCTTACCTACGTAAGGACATAGACAGGGTAGAGAAGGTTCAGAGGAGGGCAACAAAGATGGTGCATGGATTGCATCACAAGTCCTATGAGGACAGGTTGAAGGCACTGAACATGTGCTCCCTGGAGGAGAGGAGGGAGAGGGGTTATGCTAGAGACATACAAGTATCTTACAGGGAGGAACAGGGTGCAGGAATGCACTATTTTAAGCGAAAAAGATGTTCCAGGACTAGAGGGCATGGGATGAAGTTGAGGGAGGACGATTCAGAGGAACGTGAGGAAGAATTTCTTCACAGAACGGGTGGTGGACAAGTGGAACACCCTGCCAGAGGAAGTGGTGGGGCTGAAACAATCACGGATTTAAGAATGCATGGGATAGACATAAAGGAATTCTGGAGGTCAGGGGTAAGGGGCAACAGACTTCCTGGAAAACATAAACTGAACTTACAAACTTAAATGGGCACTGGGTGGGCCATAGGCCCTTATCTGCCTACACTGTCTATGTATGTATGTATCTATGAACATACGAAACTTGCCAGCAGAAAGAGGCTTTACAGTCTATCAACTCTGCCTGTATGTGCAGCTAGCACCTTTATACTGCAGCTGCCCTCCCTGACCCTCTACTCGCCTCCTGGAACTGCTCAGTGTTCTTTACCCAGCCCCTCCCATGCCCTGCCCCCACCCTTTGAAAGTCCCCACCATCCTGCATGCCACCACCCCTCTAGCAGAGCATTCCATTTCGACACAACCCTCTCTATGAAATAATGCCTTCTCATCTTCCTCCTGAACCTGACTCCCTCCAGTCTCAGCCCGTGCCCGCTCGTGTCCCTTCCCTTCCTTGGCTTAAACAGGACCTCTGCACCAGGTTTGTTATCCTCCTCAAGTATTTAAAAGTCTCAATCATGTCCCTCCTATCCCTTCTCTCCTCCAGGGTGAACAAACCCAAGTGACTCAGCCTTTCCTCATAGGTTCTGCCCTCCATCCCTGTATCATTTTCGTTGCCTGCACTGGAGTCCCTCGAGAAACCTGACGTCCTTCCTCTGGTACGGACGCCAATATTATACGTAGTACTCTAACTGTGGCCTGACCAAGGACCTGTAAAGGGCAGGAGCACTTCTTTGTGCCTGGATGAGAATCCTCGCAGTGCACCCCAGCATCCTATTGGCCCTAGCCATCGCCTCTTCTGCATTGAACAGAGTTATTCATGCTCCCTGTTATTATGACCCCAGGTCCTTCTCCTCCTCAGTGACCCCTAACGCATCCCACCCAGACAATAGTTCCTCGACCTGAAGTGCATAATTTGCACTTCTTTGCATTAAATCCCAGTTGCCACCTTGCTATCCACTCCTCAAGACTGGTGCGGTCACCCTGTAGTCTCTGCCACCCCTCTATGTCATCCACTACGCTCCAATCTTGATGTCATCTGCAAACAGACTGATCCTGCTTTCTACCCCATGCGCTATATCTGATATGAACAGTCCAAACAATACCGGCCTTAGCATGGAGCCCTGCAGCACACCACTTGTCACTGGCTTTGGAGAGGAGAGTCTCCCGCCACCACCTGTTGCAGTCTATCCCCATGTCAATTTCTGATCCATTCAGCCATCTTGGCCCCACCCTATGTGTTCCAGCTTTGGCCTCAGTCGCCCATGGGGTACCAGGTCAAAGGCCTTGCTGAAGTCCAAATACAGGACATTCACGGCATGGCCCTTGTCCAGTTCCCTTGTCCTCCAGTCGTAGTATTCGATCAGGTTGGTCTGGGATGATCTCCTGTGATGAACCCATACTGCCGCCCATTCTGGAGATCATTGACCTCCAGGAAGATTACCAATCTCTACTTGAAGATTGATTCCATTAGCTTACCCACTATGGAAGTGAGACTGACAGGTCTGTAGTTGCCGAGCTCATTCGTTGGGCTGCTGTTGTGGTTAGGCAACACATGAGTTAACCTCCAATCCTGTGGTACTCATCCTGTATCCAGGGAGGTATTGAACAGGTCAGCACCTCCGCCATCTCCCTCAACACCCTAGGGTGAATGCCATCAGGACCTGGTGCCTTATCCACCGTAAGTGTCTTCAGACCTTCCAGTACCCTGCTTTCTTGAATAACTTCGTCAGTCACCTCCTCCGCCTCATCCCCACCCCTCCAGTCCAGGGAGGTAGTGACCTCCTAATACCCTTGTGAACACAGAGAAGAAGTATTTGTTCAGTACCCTAATCTGAACTATTTGGTCCCTACACTTCCTTTTTCCCTCACGTACTTAAAAATTCCTTCTTTCCTCCCTTATGCCTTGAGCCAGCCTTAGCTCCTTGGCAGCCTTAGCCTCCTTACTAACTTGATTACTTCCTGGCCCTCTCTGCATACAACTCCTTGTCCCCCCAGTTCTTTTCTATTCTCCTACACAGCTTTCTTGGAACTCACCCCTCAACACCCTCCTGGACATCCAACACAGCACCTTGGCCCTGGATTTCTTGCTCAGAGTCCTGGTGCACGTTACAGTAGCCTCTCTCAGACCAAATTTTATGATCTCCCACCTTTGGTGTGCGTCCATCTATGACCTAATTCCCTCAAGTCTCTCCTCAGTATTTCCAATCCTTCCAAAGTTCGCCTGTCTGAAGTCTACTACTATTGTTGCTGACCCTCGCCGCCTCCTTGCCCATGCTTAACCTGAACCATACTGAAAGTGGTCACTCCCGGCTAGTAGTTTCTCTACCATAGCTCCCTCACCAGCTCCGCATTTGCCAGTACCAGATCTAATATGTTGCCCAGGCTGGTTGGTTTCCAACCATCTGTACCAGATGGCTATCCTGGAATGCATCCAGAAGCACCTGTGTTCCCAGGTAGATTTAGGTCCCACAATCACCATGCTCCCTTGCTACACACCCATCGAATCTGATCTGCTAATTCCTTTCCATCTCCTCACACTGTGCTGTTGGTCTATACACCACCCCTAGCTTCAGTTTCATACCCTTCAGGTCCAAGAACTGCATCCACATTGCCTCCATCCTCCCTCCTCCCTTGTGCACCTGATCCCATCCTTTACATAAACTGCCACCACCCTTCCTGTCCTTTCTATACACTCCCTGTCCTTTCTATACACCTGTACCCAGGGATCATCAGATCCCAATCCTGGTGTTGGTTAGCCCACCTCTGTGATGGCTGCAACATCCACCTTCCCTATGCTTAAGATAGCTTTCTTACTACTTTGTCAGCCCCAAATACCTGTCCAACCCACTCCTTCTCATGAACTCCAAGTCTTTTCATTAAATGGGTTTCTTGAAAGACAGCAATATTGGTTTCAGCCTTTAAATGGTAAAGTATCTTATATCTTTTACCATTTAGTTAAGCCCTGTTAAGTTCAGGATATTAGTCTATGTATATTAGATACTTTCTGTACAAATACTATGATCTGTACCTATACGTCTCCCATTAGCTTCCACAGAGAACATAGGAACACCCTCAAGTCCTTGATTCTTCCATCAACAGGAAGCAAGCCATTACTGTCTATTTAAAATGTAGTAGATGACTAATAATTCCAATAGTAAAGAACATAGTTACCCAAAATCTCCACATATCGTGTAAATGATTATTATTTTTTTTCATACAGGTTTTTTATCCCTGGCCCTGGCAGGGCTTTGGCGCCGGAGGAGGGACTCTCTTGGGTCCCGCTTATACCGCATTTAGCCGACCCCGAAATTCCCCCACGGCTTGCCCTCTGCCCGGGCTGGAAGGTGGTGCCCTTCCTGGGGCTCCAATCCACAAGCCGGGTTGGCCCTCGGCATGGTGGATCATCATGGAGCCCTGCCAGGCTCCTTTCCTCCTGTTTTGTCCTGTTCCCTTCCTACCAACATAATCACGCTGGAGCGTGCCTTCCGACCCGTATTGCCCTCCAGTCACCACCAGAGAACTATCAATGAGTGGGACGATGTGGAACCCTCCCCTGAGAGAGGAGAGCAGTCCTCCGGACACTCAGTCCCTCTCTCCACCCCACCCCCGCCACAGGCTTGTTCCAAAACCGGGTCACCGGCATGATGTGTAAATGATTCTAAGTGTCAATGACTATCCCAGTACCCTAGTGAAATATAAACACCTCCCACAATATGTTTTCTGATACTAGTAGAGGAAGGAGAGAATCACCCTCCCCCTTTTAACAGTTAATATATTAAACAAAAGCAGTATAATTGTCCCATTAGTGACCAATCTTTGGATCATCATAAAATATTAACAGAGTAATATTATCAGAGTAATCATCAACCATTAACTAGAAATTAAAAATAACCTTTAGTAGTGCAAGATAATCAGTGTTTTCCATCTGCTGATATACCTATCTGCTAGTTTGACTTCTTTTGCATTCCATAGCAATGGTGCTTAGAAATGTAGAAACATAGACTTTGACGCCTGATAAGGACCGCTTGATCCACCCAGTTCGCCCATTTCCTACCTATTGGATAAGCTGCAGATCCTAGTTAACCAACAGACTACTTCCTCCTACTCCCCCACTAGAATTGCTCATGTCTGTCCCATACATTCTTCAATTCACACACTGTTTTTGGACCCCATGACCTCCTCAGGAAGGCCATTCTATGCGCCCATCACCCTCTCTATGAAAAATACTTCCTCACGTTGTCCTTGAGAGGTCCCCTCTTCTTCAAATTGTGCCCCTTGTTCTTGCATATCTTTTCTGAAAGATGCTTCTGAAAGATACTAACTTCTAATGATTGGAACCTGTTCTTATCTAGAATATCAAAGTAGATATGCTTGAGCATCTTCCTTTGTTTTGTTGTTTCAGGCTTTGTCTGCTAGTATTACCAGTAAGCCTCTTATTGAGCTTATTATCAGTACTGACATGCTCTCACCGCATTAATGAGATTTGAATAATCTATTTTAATAACTGTAAGGCTGTTCACCATTTTCATTAGTCATTTTGACAGTATTTCAGAGCTGAGTTGGGTTTTATTTCTTGAATGTCTCCTTGAATTGGATACAGTTGGAAGAGTTGCACTGAGTCAATATCTCTGTATAATGTTTAGTGCATACCTGCTTTCTTTTGTCCATGCTATAGAGCTGTTTAGTCTACTAGTGAACTTAGCCCACATAATGTCGTCCATACCAAATTAATTGTATCTAGCAGTATTATCTTCCACGGATACCACACAAACTAAAGTGTAGCTAACAATTAGTATTATGGAAGATAACTATAAATTGTCATTAAAATAAAAAGGAAAAAAACCTTAGTGCACCACCATTTCTCTTGTTAGATGCGTGACTGTTGAATACAAATGTCCTTGCATGAATGTCATCCAACCCATCCCATAATGTACTGTGTTATTAACCAGTGCAAGGGTAGGAACTCAGCCACTAACTTCCAAGTCTAAAAATAACTGATGAAACCTACACAGAGGAGCCAAGATGGCAGAAATTGAAATTTTAAGTTAAGATCAGGGTACAGACTTCAGGTGACGTCACGGATACAATGGCTGTCTAGTCCTAGTGGCTCTCCCGAGTGATCCTGTTATCCGCCTCCTAAGTCTGCAAATCTACAGCCATCCTTTGATTCAGTGCTCAGAGGGCTCCAAGAATGCCCGGAAGCGAGGGAAGCAAGATTCTCGGTGCTGGCATAGCATGAAGAGGAGAACCACCGACAAGGGTCTGGCAGTGAGGGTTCCGGGCCTCGAGTTCCTCTAGCCGTGAGTAAAGCGCATCAGATCAGGCCCCCACCTCATGTTGCAGAAACAAATGGCCCAGATGCTTGCCGAACTCAGAGATTTTGAAAAGAAATGAAACACAGCTACGGCGCTGCGCAGAATGTCGGTAAACTGGAAAGCGTCAGGAGAGCGGGAGGCCCGTGATCGGGCAGCGGAGGACAGGATGCTGGACATGGAGCATGGAGCATGCAGTGGTGCAGATTCATGGAGAGCTGAGGGCCCTGCAGGCCTGGGCGGAGGATGCCGAATATCAAGAAGGAGGAATAATTTAAGGCTGTCGGAATTCTGGAGGGCACTGAAGGCTTGGAAATGATCCAATATATACAGAAACTACTAAGGAACTGCTTCACTTGCCAGATTCTATTTCTTTAGAGCTCGAGAGGGCGACGCACCCTGCCCAAGACACCCCCGGTTCCTGCCTCAACCATCCTAATCCATTTACTCAGATACCAGGAAAAGGAAGCCGTACACACTGCCTGGAAGATGGGAAAGTATTCTTAGATGAGCAATGCTTGTTTTTCGACAATGATTACTCCCGAAACAATGGCGCCAAGACGGGCCTACGTCCTCCGATGAGGGTCCTGAGGCAGGCGGGAATCAAATTCCGCACACCATACCCTTCTAAGATAGTGGTCCTTTTTCCAGATGGTACCCGCATAACGTAGACAGCCGAGGAGCTGACGACGGAACTCCGAACAGGAACCTGGAAGCATCTCAGAGTACTACCAGCAGGGAGCCCATGGTCACCTCAAAACTAGCCCAAAAGGTGTGGAGCAGTGGACAGAAGAGCGCGGTGCAGGCAGGGCTTGGAGGCCCTCCAGAAGATCGTGGAGCACCTTACAAGCATCCCAACAGGCCACAGAGAACCAGCGACAGCAGAGGACCAAGTGACCACCTGAACTAGCTGCAACTACTTTTACTTTTGAGTATAGGTCCCCGGGGAGAACTGTAATGGCAAAGCGGCAATAAAGATAATGTTACTGTGTAGGACTGCACGGGGGAGACGGAGATTGACCATGGGAGGGATGGGGACGGGGAGCTGCCTGGTCATTCAGGCTGCTCGACCTAAGGGGCCCTCTGCGAATGGAAGGACTGCAGCCCTAAACAAGTAGGTAGAGAGGGGAAGGATGAGGAGGTTAGTGGTCCCCTCCTGACACAGGGTCTAATTAAGAGTAGAAGGGTAGAAATGGAAGAACGGCTATGCTCCAGTCCTGAGGCCTTTGGGACGGGGAGGGTGAGCAGGAGTTGGGGATGTTACTCTGCCAAGATGGACCGCACAATATTGATCCCTTCCCCGAATTTCGGAGGGAACTTTTCAGACCACGATGGCCACATCTGAGGAGCCGAAAAGCAAATGTCCCGCAACTTGAGGGTGCAGCGGAGGGAGGGAGGGGAGTGAATTCAAGAGAACTGAGGGATACCTGGAACAAGGACACAGTTGGAATTGTACCTATGGACTCGGAGCTACCTCTGAATATACAGGACAATAAATATCTGCTACAAGATCCTTATGTTGTGACGGGGAGGAGGGTGGGCAGTGGATTGGGCTAAGGTACTAGTCGGACTGCTGCCAATTAGTGGACACCGCCTCCGCATCTCCCCTGTTGGGGATGGATGGAGGGCCCCTCCCGACTAGAGATGGTCGGCGGGCTCTCCCCTGGTGATAATCAGGACAACCCTGGATGGTGGGCACGCGAGGGAGGGGTCCCGAGTTGCCTACCCTGGAATTTGAAGCCTTATGTGGCAGTCCCTCCTCGTACTAAATTGGAGATTGCTGTAGGGGGCCCCTGCCCTGTCTGGATTGGGGTCCTCTGTGGGTCAGGGGACATGAGGGTGGGGAGGCCCCATGTTGCCAGGTCACCACTGAGGGGGAACCCGGGTCGGACAGGCGACCTCTCCTTCTTGATTACACACATGGAGGGCGAGGGATACGGTTGACCCGCAGACCTCCTGGACAGTCCTCACCTGGCAGGCCCTATAAGGCCCGGGATGATTTTATGCTTTTCACGCTAGGATGCGCCGAGACAACTGAGGAACCACACATATTCATCCTGGCCTGGTTCACCTCTGCCCCTGCATGCACTAGTATGCGGGCTTGAGCACCCCTGTTCCTGGCTGAGATGAGAAGGTGGGCCAAGTCCCCCCAATGTGAAATTAGGGATCTCAGGCCGATCTCCTCCATAAGCCCCGAGATGGATTTCTCTCCCCTATATAAAACACTTCCTCTCTTACCATGCTATGAGAGGGATCACGAGGGTGTCACGTGGCACCTATACCAGTCACCTATTCCACTTTCCTTTCCCTAGGCAATAAGTGCTAAAGCCCAGGGTTCTGGGCATTTGATAAGGGTTTCCTTATCACTGGATCAGGTTCCCTGATCTGTGGAAGTACTAGTTGTCAGTTAAGAATGTTTGAATATTGATTGTTATGTGTTTTGTGTTGTCATTTGTAAGAACCATCTGAGGTTTAGTTGTCATTGTTGTTATGTCACAATCACCAGATCTGAGTCATGGCATTCAGCGAGGTGTGGTCTGAGGGTGGCAGACGGTGGGGAGTAGTTATAGTTGTCTCCCTGGCCTTCCCTTCAAGGCGGAATACACATGGGCAGATCCAGAGGGCCGAATGATATTGGTGCAGGGTGTAATGAGCAACAAACTGGTAACCTTGGTAAATATATATTTGCCCCCAGGTACCTCGAAACCACAAATGAAACCCCTACTGGATAGGATTATACAGAAGACCAAGGAGTTCTTATGATGGCTGGGGACTTCAATCTAACCATTGACCCTAATTTAGACTCCGTCTAATCTCAGGCCCCCAAAATGTCAGCAACTCAAAGATATTTTAAGAAATTCGTAGAGAGGCGGGTTGGTGTGATGTGTGGAGGAAATTACATCCACAATCCAGGAATTACACCTACTATTCCTCGTGCACCATACTTATTCCAGGATTGACCAAATATGCACACAGGTCGAGCAGCTGGGCTTGCTGCATGAGGTGCAGATCGGGATATCTCTCTGATCACGCCTCAGTTTTCCTCATGGGACTTTGACTTTCAGCCCAAAAACACTCTGGCGGCTTAACCCATACTATCTGTGTCTAAACAATTTGGGGAATTTCCCGCAGAAAAATTCAAGAGATAAAATCAGATAACCCAATTGCAGACTCCCATCCCTCAATTCACTGGGACACGGTTAAGGCTGTGCTTAGAGGCCATATAATTAAATACACTGCAGAACAAGAAAACAACGCTAGCTTAAAGGTGTAGACTGGAGGATGCCGTACATTTCTTACAGATGGCACACAAGCAGGGAGACTCATCGATTTTTCCCCAGCTGCAGCAAACCAGATATGAGCTGGACTGTCTTATATATCAGCAAACAGAGATCGCTTTAACCTTTTGCGCCAGAAGTTGTATGAGGTGGGGCGAGGGCAATGCGGTTGTTAGCTTACCAATCCGAAACAAAAAGGGCCACAATCCTATCAATAAATCACCCTAGTTGTGGTCATCGCCTCACTAAGACCCATGACATTGTGGAGGCCTTCGCTGCATATTATACCTTATTATACACCCTGAAGGTGTCGGCCACCGCAGCACACCTTGGAATTCCTTTAGTCGGTTGCCCTGCCGCGACTCACAGAGGAACAAGGCGGATCCCTGGTTTCCGATTTCCGAGGGTGAGTTATGCCAAGCAATTGGAAATGCCAAATCTCTGAAAGCCCCCACCCTGATGGGTACAGAGCAGAATTTTATAAAGCAGTCAGGCCACAGATCTCCTCTAACTTGCTGGGAGTCTTTAACGCTGTGATGGAGGGAGACCCCCATCTTGGTCATATGCCTCGATCTCTGTAATCCCTAAAGCCAATAAGGACCCACAATTTTGCTCCTCCTATAGGCCCATTTCGTACTTAATCAAGACTATAAATTATTCATGAGTATATTAACACACAGGGTAGACCAGATACTCCCACTGCTAATCCATAAAGATCAGACTGGCTTTGTTCGGTCCTGTACCATTTCCGATAGTATAAGGCGGTCTTCACCTAGTCCACCATATACAAAGCTCTGAATTCCAACCCTGCTTGTCAGCCTAGATGCCTAAAAGGCATTTGACAGGGTGGCATGGCCATTTTATACACACCCTACATAATTCGCTTCCCACCCGCCCTGCTCGCTGTCTCTAAAAATATCTACACTTCCTCCGCACGCCTGTGTTAAAATAAATGGACATCATTCGCCTATTTCCCTCTGCACAGGGGAACTAGACAGGGTGCCTTTCTCTCCGCTTTTGTTTATGGCCTTCATCGAACCGCTGGCTCAGAAGATAAGGAGGACAGGAGAATAGAGTGGTGGAGTTAGGTGGGTCGAACACAAAATAGCCTCTATACGCGGATGATATCCTCCTTTACTATGTAATCCTGAACAATCCTCCTTTTAATCAAACAAACCCTAGAAGACTTTGGGCTGGTCTCAGGGTATAAACTAAACCTCACCAAAACCGAATTGCTTACCTTCCACTACACCCCATCGTCAAGAGTGCAAGAGGTTGTTCCGGAGATGGAACCTGGACAAACTAAGGTACCTGGGTATTCCATCCCTAAGAATCCTGGACTACTATAAATATAACTACTCTCCTTTAAGCTCCAGGTAAAGAATGACCTGGCCGCCTGGATGACGCCTCCTTTAGGCCTGGCTCGAGGATCGACCTGGTTAGGTTGATTGTCCTACCAAGAGCCCTATATTTATTCCAAAACATTCCGATTCACTTACCATTGACGACATACAAAGAAATAAATTGCCACATCTCTAAATTTATCTGGGCCAGTAGCAAGCCACGGGTCCGCTTGAAAATTCTTACGCTACCTCATGACAGAGGAGGCTTGGGCCTTCCAGATCTGAGGCTTTATCAGCAGGCTATATGTGGATGTACGTGATGGCCAGACAAAACCAGGGAAACTCTCCACATTGGCTGGATATAGAGCGAGCACTGACAGATGATTACACCTTTCACCGAGTTGTTTATTATCCTACAATGACTGGAACCGCAAATAACCACATGAATCCATGGATAGCGGTATTACTGCGGGGATGGCAGGGTGTTAGGAAAACATACCAACTGGGGCCTTTTCTGCCTCCTATGCCCAATTCCTAGTCTGGGTGATTTCGGCCAAACATGTCTAGACATTGGTTTTCGCACTGGGAAGGGAGCGGGCTGAAGTATCTTACACAGATTACCTCCCAAGGGGTCATTCGATCATACACGGAAATCCAAAGGAAATATAATTTGCCACATCGAGATTTCTTTCGATACTTACAGATCCGCCACTACGTGAATGGCTTACCCCGTGAAGTGTGGGAGCAAGAGAGACACCCATTACTGGTACAGAAACAAATGATCCTTAACGGGCCCCTAACCGAGGCCACTTGATATCTCAGTACTATTGGGCCTTAAATTTGCATAGCACTGTTCAAATAGAAAGGGTAAGGGAGCAGTGGATCAGGAGTCTGGCTATCTGATAACCCCAGAAGACTGGCAGAGAGCCTGGAGATATACAGCAAGACTCTCGAGCTCAGATACTTGGCGGAATTCATGGAAATGCCTAATCAGGTATTTCAGAACTCCCGTGATAACCAGCCATTTTAAACCCAATCACTCATCTAGCTGTTGGCGCCTCTGGCCGAGACAGAGCGGATCACACTCATATCATGTGGAGCTGTCCGACTCTACAACCATACTTCAGGCACTTGCAGACCCACCTTGGAGTTGTTAGACCCCAGTTTCACCTGTCAATGGAGATGTTTTATTCTCCATGCTGCCTAAACACCTTTCCAGCCCAGGCATTAGATATTTGCTTCTGATACTTCTTGCCGCAGCTAAGAAAACTATCACCAAGTTATGGTTAACACCAAAGGCCCCTACAATTCAGGATTGGTGGAAACTACCAGGCAGATTTATGTTATGGAAAAAATAACTCACAGTTTAAATGACCAAAAGGAAAAATTTACCAATGGATGGATCAGGTGGCAGATATACTATATGTTAAAAGACCACACCTTCACACCCTAGAAGCGTAACCTGGGATGATTGAGTCCCCTCCTCAAGGGCTTATGTTAAGTAGAGAAGGAACAGATCTGTACTAGGCCCTGAGTCCGCCACTCGGGGCGCACCTCAGACAGTGGAGGCCTTAGTCCCAGACAGTACTCCCAGCTGTATTGCTTGGCACTGAGGCATATAGAGGGGTTTTCACGGTGTCCAGCAGACCTAGTGACTCATAAAGCCCTAAAGGTTTACTGGTTGCTACCACAGAAGAAGATTTGAAATCAAGCCGTGACTTAGGAGATAGGAGAACTGTAAATTGACCCCTGCCCCCCCTTTCTTTCTTTAGCTTTGTTTGATAAAAGATATCTGCTGTAACTTTATGCTAGTGTCTATACCCAAGCTGACTGTAATAAGATGTTAGCAAATGTATTTAACCTCTCTGATCTGGTGATTTTGTATGTAAATAAGTTATAAAATCTAAATAAAGAAGATATTAAAAAAAAAAGATCAGGGTACAAGGGCTTTGTGATCTCAAGATCCCTAACTAAGTGCCCTTTTCACATTGTTTTATTTATTTATTTGACGTATCAGATTTACAACCTTTTGAGTCATTGGCTCATTTACAAAGGTACCTTGTCTTATAGAGGACAGAAAAAAAGTGGGACCGTTACAATGGAATAGCCATCATGTATAGGTTACAGACATTGTTTACAAACATTATATACAGTTTTGGGTACAGATATTTACATAAGCACAGCAAAACATTGTTACCATGAGAGAGCATCCGTTACACTATAATCCATCTTATCCATGAGTCAGAGGTGGATTAGACATTGTTGTAAGTAGTGGCAGTCCATAATGGACTTTGTCAGAGGTTTGGGCCCTAGAGGGCATGAGAGTGCAGGCTAGTTGCAGTTACAGGAGCGGACATTGAGGAGGTGGTTGCAGAGCAGCTTTGAAAGGGGCAATCTTGGGTGTGCTGGTGATGGTGGCGAGAGTGCATTAACCAGACAGGGGCCCTGTAGTGGAAGGATCTCTGGGCAAGGGAGGTTTTGACTGGGTACCGCCAGTATAGCTTTGTCCGACAAGTGGTGGAGATAGAGGGAGGGTAAGTTGAGAGAGAGGGCGGTGACCCCAGGAGGGAATGACCGAGCAGAATTTTCTTGGTCAGTAGGCAGGTCTGATAGTGGAGTCTTTCATTGAAGTTGAGGAGATTGGCAGTGGAATAGAGGGAGCAGGTGTGGGTGTAAGTAAATTGTGCCCATCCCGATCACACAGTTCATTACTCTTTTAGCATCAACTGTGTAATCTAACCACTACCAGGTTAGAGTGCTCTCAACATACTTAAATGAGGATTTAAAAGCACTGAATTAAAAACAAACATTTTAAATGAATGCGAGTCACAAGATTATTGATTCAGTATCCTAGAATCAAATTCAGGACACTCAAGTCCATCACAGAAATGCACACAACAATCAAGTGCTAAATAGTCTTTTGTTCTCTTTCATTCAAACTGCAGGTAGAGACAGTGGTATCATTTTGAAAACAGATTCTTTTCTCCAGACTCTTGAGTGGCTTAATCCAATTTTTTTTCACCAGTGTTTTAGCATCAACTAAGCAAAGTACAGTTCAATATAGGTGGTGTAAGTAAATAGTATATGGCCATCCCCTGAGGTCCTCTCTCAACCCAAACTTAGCACCTTCAAGATCAAATTGTGGTCTCATCTCACAACTCTTCGTAAGTGCAACTGTTCCACTTAGTTCCAATCTTGCCATGGTTTCTCCCTCCCCACCGTAGCCCTTTGTCCCTTCCCTCACCTCCTACCCAACCCCCACTCTACTACCCCAACCCTCCACCTCCTCCCTTGAATAATTTCTATGTCCTTCACTCTGCCTCACCGATGCTATAACTACAAGACTGACAAAGTCTGCCTATTTGTGGATTGCATACCTGTATTTAGTTTAGCTGCTGCTTTTATCTGTACATATCTGTATTCCTTAATGTTGTCAAACTTGTACAACATTGTTTTTGTCTTCTTACTGAACTCCTCACTATATTATGTATTCGGCATTGTTCACACCTTGTATTACCTTCTCTCTCTCGCTTATGTCTTATTGTTTCCCATATGACGTGGAACCTTTGTAAAAGAACCCTGGTTCAAAGGTAACTGTAACCCTAGTTATGAATGCATTAATACATTTTTAAGGGCTCAAAATCATTTCCATTGGCAGGTACCCAGGTGGCTGATAACTTTCAAAATCTGGTAACCAAGCCAACTTTTTGTGGACATTGGCCACCTGGCTACCTGACTTGTCCCACCCTGAGTGGAGCTAGCAGGGCCAGTTGGTAGCCATGGTGAGGTGCGTGGCTCCTGGAGTGGAGGGCTCAAACCACCTGGCATTTGCACACAACCTGCCGCAAACCAAGGAGAGGCATTGGTGAAGGCAGCCACAAGACAGCTCTTCCAGACCTAGAAAGGAGGCAACCTTGATAACCCTCCCATCGTGGTGAAGGACAGGGAGACTAATGAGGAAGAATGGGGAACAAAAAATTAGTATAAAACAAGAACTAGACTAAACAAAGAAATGTTTCATCTATTCACAATTCTATCCAGGTGTGTCATAATGTTACAGTGTGCTCGCACGCACCTGTGCTCGTGTGTGTGTGAGGGAGGGGTGGTGTGAGCCAGCACCAAAGAAATAATAATCACCTATAAGTTTCTTATTTTGCTGTCACTTGCTCCTATTATCCCTTATTTAGGCCTAACTGTGCCCCACTCCCATACAGACACTCTCTTGACCTACAGGAATGTCATAGACACACCAGGCGCCCACCTAAGTGGCTTCCATTTTATCCCATCATAGTGTTGGTGGCAAATTTTCCTTCCGCCAGCAGGGGAAGCAGTTTGTTTAGCATGATAATGGCATGGGAGGTACCAGAATGTCTAGTCGCTTAGTGGCATGGGGTTGGCAGCTGTCATCTGACACGATGCCTGGATAAAGCCCAGCTCTAAGTGCATGTTTTATGTAGTGTAAATACCCAAGCCAGCATGGAAAAAGTGCTCTGACATTTACTGAGTGAGGGTCTGATGTTTTAAACATCCCTAAATAAGTTACGCAGCTGGCTGGGATGGGGGCGAGGGTTGAAAGATGCACAGAAGACATATGTAGGCCTGTCCTCTCACACCCTGTAGACTGCCATGAAAGGCAAGACGAGTATCAGGAAAATATAGAAATGTGTACTAAAAAGCCTACTGATGCATAAAATGAATTATTGTAGAAAGTCCCATCTGTGATGTAGATCCATGTCTGACATGGCTTAACTGTCAGCGTGTAGAGGGATGATGCTGTGTAGTCACTTACTATAAGATGTCAGTATCTGGTCAGTAACTGGTTCAATGGTCTCAACATTGACATCACCTCAGTGCCAAAGCTTGGTCCATTCAGATCTAGTCTCCCTCACATCCTGTCTGCATCTAGCTCCTGTGACTGTCCTTCCTAATTGTTCTCCTCTCCTCTTGCTCTTTCCACCTAGCACTTAACCCTCTTCCCTCTCAACTCCTTCTCCTATACACCCATTCATCCTCCCTCCTCCCACCCACCTTCCCTGCCCCTTGTAGCCCTTTAATTGATATTTGACAAGTGCCTATGGCAGCATCCCACTAGTGTGTCCCTCTTCCATACCGTGTTAACCCAGTTACCAGACCTCCTTCTGGCATTTTTGCCACTGTATTGAATGTATAAAACTGTATGTAACTGCCTGTAATCCACTGTTATTCAGTGTCTTGTTTGAATTGTACCTCATCTGACATGGAACCTTTGTAAAAGAGCCTTGGCTCAAAGGTACTTGTAATCCTAGATTCAAATAAATAAAAATAAAAAGTATCTCTCCACAATCCCATCCCACCCTGTGGTGCTAAGCGTGGAGTGAGCATACATACACCTCCACCCCTGGAATCTGTGTGCACTGCCTGCCTGGTCTCACTAAACTCCCGCGGCCATTTGTTGTGCTCATGGCGTGAACCCAGGTTTCCCGCTTAGTAACGATCTTGCCACTGGCCTATGCTGATAATGGTATGATGTGAATGTCCAGGACATTGTACAGTACAAACGTCAGTCAGGCATTTCTGTGGGTGTAAGAAAGTAGTCAGAAATCAAACTAATCAGTGCTGGGGTCACAAGATTAAGTGTTATTTGTGTGTGAAGTCAGTTTGTGGTGATGGAGTCCCTTGCTGGACTGCCTAATAGCACTGTAGCTAAGTGACAGACAAAGAGGTTGAGCAAAATTACCACAATCTTAGCCAACCCCAGGGTATTAAATAGTAGGTATAGTATAGCAAAACATGCATATCAGAGGATATTGCTAACCAGTTTTGAATTGCATAGCACTGACTGTTAAATATTTTAGTTTTTTCATTCAGGCTTATATTCATAACACATTTAAAATAATCATTTTAATTTTCCTAATCAGTCTGTGCCATGTGCTCTGCATTTACAGTTGATTAGCAGCCTGATGCACATAACTGCTAATCAGTATTTTGGCTTATTTAATACTCTGTGCATGATACAAGTAAAGAAGGTTTAAATGAATTTGGATCTTTAGTGTATGTAGCTGTGGAATGGATTGTCTGGGATCCCTCTCCCAGAGGGAGATGTTGCCATTGCTAGTTCATTTATACTTGTCTGGCTACAGCAGGGTTTGAACTGTGGATTTCTAAATACTGATTTGCTTGGGCTGCCCAAGAACACATGTCACAGTTTCAGGCTGGCGACCCGGTTCGCATGCAGACTCGAGAGACCGTGCTCGAGTGGCCAGGCCGGAGGGAAGCATTTTCTGATGGCAGCATGTTCCAGTCGGGGAAAGGGATGCAGCACATTCCTGCACTGCAGTGGTTCCTGCAGGCGGTCCAGGGAGCTTGCTCTTCTGGCAGGAGCATGCTGCATGCACCAAGCGGCTTCAGCGCTTATTTCACCCACACACACAACATGTGCGCATGTGTGTGTGTGCCGCCTGGGGAGAGGGAGAAAGCAGGAAGTACAGATTCGATACTGTCTGTAGCAGGATGACTTCTGGTCCACCGAAACCCCGCACCATTGACCATGGTTCCCATCTTGCCCCAAAGTCTGGACCCTGGAGGAGAAGGAGGACAGGAGCCCCTGCCAGGAAAAGGGGGGTGGCCACCAATAGAGACTGGTATGGTGTGTGTTGGTTTGAGGGCCAGGCTCAAAGGGAGCAGGCAAGACAGGAGCACAAACACTTGATTAAAAATATATACAGAATTGCTTAGCAAGAAGCAATTTGATGGGCATCTGGTTAAATGCTGAAAGCCAACAGGTTTCTACAACTAAGGCATGAATGGTGGAATTTCTTTTCTTTAGATTTCTTTATGAAAGATGGTGATGATGTAAACACGGGATTTGGAGGTGCAGAGGAGAGGTGTCAAGAATCAGGATCCGCCCATCGAGCGAGACCTTTACTTGTCATTGGAGGACCTGTTTTATGGGTGTATGAAAAGATCAAAATTTCACGAGGGTAAGACTGTTTTGACAGTGGATTAACCCCTTGATGAAGTTTCATCTCTGAGAAATCAGGGAAGAGTCAACAATAACAAAACACAATGTAGTGTAACCCTTCTGTGTTGTTCTTAACAGATACACGTGTAAATGTAGTAAAATAATTTTATAGTTCCAGTGATCTTTATTTTTATTTTATTTTATTTAAACAGCAGTTTGAAAACCTTTGAGCCATAGGCTCATTTACAAAGGTACCTTGTCACAGTAAGACAAACCAAAATACACAGTATAGCAGTACAACACATAGGTATAACAGTAAATTAAGATATAGATACAAACAAGCTGGTACAGGTAGGATGGATGCAAACAATACCAGAGTTATGTTGTCCTTAGCAGCTTAGTAATAAGCTTTGTCATAACTATTGAGTACGGCTTTGACTAGCTGCAGTTACAGCAAAAGTACTGTTGTTTAGATAAGTGCAACAGAAACTGTTAATAAGATAATTAAAGCATGCTGGTGACCTGGGTTCATGTTCCGAGCCTGGTTATTGCACATCAAGTGGCAGAGAAAAAGAATTAGCATTTATATAGCACTTTTCATGCACACTGTATCCCAAAGCACTTCACAGGCAATGGGAAACTGGTAATGAAATGACTTTAAACGTGATTGGCAGCCATTTCGCACACCAGCACCCAATTACAAGAACCATTTTTGGGACTGGGAATGTTGACCAGGACATCCTTACTTTGCAAAAAGTACACTGGTTCTTTTACTTCCACCTGGATACTCAGCAGAAATGGGCAGAAGGAACCTCGGTTTAACATCTCATCTGAAAGGTGGCACAGCTAAAAGTATATCATCCCCTAGCATTACACTCAGGTGCCAGCATTTATGAGATGAGCCTATGTCCAGGTGTGGGACTGGAACCTGCAGATGTACTACCAACTGAGCCACACTAACACCTGTCTCAGATGACTCCTACATTTTGGAGTGTAGTGGCACCTGCCTTTACACAGTTGCCCCTAATGGGCCTGGGGAGGGAGCCGTGAGGGCAGTAATACATGACTCTAGACAGTGATGAAATCCTGTGGTGTCACATGTCCAGTTCAGTATAGCCTAGAGGTTAGAGGAACGAGGTGTGAACGACCTTGGTACATCCAGCAGACTAGACCTGAGTTTGATTCTCACAACCTCCACTTGCATACTGTGTGACTCTGAGCAAGTCACCTAACCGTCCAATGCTCCCAGGTCGCCCCTGAAAACAGGCACTTGTGGCTAGTGGCCCTACCCAGTTACCAAAGACTAAAATAAATAAATAAAATAAAAACAACACAAAGTCTTTCTGTATTCTGACTGTATGCAGTTAGCCCCAACGCATGAACTGCTCCAGAGAGGAAAGGTTAACTCTATGCCAGAGCATAGAACACTGAGCTCGAGCTTGGTTTCAAAACTCTGTCTCTGGTACATCTCAGTGTAACTGCCAGATTATTTACTCCACCTAATCGTGAAGACGCCCGGAGATTTCTCCTTCGCTCGTTAAGTAAATCGGCTATTTTTCAACCGCTTCATTTATTTTTCGGTATCAAGTCTCTGTCTACTGTACAGGTAGTGTAAGTAGGTAGATACTGGATTGTTTTGATTAGAAATTGTTTTTCTTTGGTTTTCTACCGTTGGGAACTGAAACAATTCTGTATTTGATTTTAATTTAGTAACGCTTCTATGGTGTCCAGTTCCTATCGATTCCAAAAAAACGTTTTTTTTTGTTCCAATTTTTTAAACAACCGTGACATGGTTGGAACCGATAGGTTTGTGTTACCTGGCTTGAAGACTGTAAAGGGTAACTTTTTGAAAAAAGGCATTGTCTGAGAAACCCAAAAAGAAAACTGATCCCACTGGGTTTTAACACTGTACTGAGTGTGGGGAGGCTTTTTCTAAAACTGATCTCCACCTCATATGTGTGTTTTGTCTGGGGTTTGACCACCTCAAAACAGACTGCCCAATATGCAAAAACTTTCCCAAAGCCACTTTGGAAAAAGATTAAGTAGGCTGAAGGAAAAGGAGGCAGAGAAGTCCGCTTATCCGATGGCCAGCCTGGTTCGGTTCTGACCAAACCTGAGGAGGTGCTCGCTGACCCAGGCGATACCCCTTGGGCAAAAGGAGAGCCGATTCTGAGGATCGGTTACATCAAAGAAAGAGAAAATCAGCTGGTTGGATCCAACCCCATAGAGATCAACGCTGAGGAGGTTGCAGCGATAAACATTGTTCAGTCGCCGCCCGGTTCAAACAACATGAAGTATTGCTGTATTCTGACAATAGCAGTGAGTCCCAACCTTCGAACTGCCCCTGAGATGAAAGAGTTAACTTTCCATGCCAGGCATGGAACGCTGAGCTCGAGCTCGGTTTGTCTGTTGCTGTTTAAACTCAAACCATCAGATTCTTTATTCTCATCACTGAACAGTCGCTCGGATTTCTCCTTCTGCTCGGTTCAGTTTGTCTGTTAAAGTACCGCTTTTCTTGTTTTTGACCAAATTTAAACCGTAACCTGTCTGTTCAGTCTCTGTCTGTGGTATTTGTGAGTACTAGATAGGTTATATTTTATTCTTTCTGTGTGGAACTTGTAAACATTTCATCAGTTCGGTTTGAACCTATCAAGCTGTTAAAAATCTTAATTTGTACTTTTAGAGTGTGGTTACCGGTTCTTATCGGTTCTAAAAACCAGATTTTATTACGGTTTTTCCACGACCGGGACACGGTCAGGAACCGATAAGGGGTCTTGCCTGGCAGATTGCCATTAAAGGTAAGTTTGGTTGGGACTGGCACTGTGTCTGAGAAACCCAAAGAAAACCGGACCCACTGGGTTTCAACACTGCAGTGTGTGTGGGAAGTCTTGCTAAGGGACCTCACACCACCTGTGTTTATTGTCTGGGGTTTGACCACCTCAATGCAGACTGCCAGATTTGCAAAATGTCCCTGCAGCTACCCTAGAAAAGAGAGCTGGTAGGCTCAGGGATAGGAGGCCAAAAGTCAGCTGAACCGATGGCCAACCCGGTTCGGTTCAAACCGAACCAGAAGGAGTGCCCTGACCAAGGCGAGACTTCTTCAGGCAAAAGGAGAGCTGATTCTGAGGAGTCGGTTCCGCTAAAAGAACTAGAAAAGAAAATCAGCTGGTGTGGAGCCAAAACTCTTTTCTCCAACCGCTGAAGAAATAGCCAAAGCAATCAAAATTGTTCAGTCGCTTTCGGTTCCGCCACCGAACCGGCACCATCGCAAGCGCCCGTCTGGCCGGGTTCCACCGGTTCGAGAGTATGATTTAGAGGAGTTTTATGAACTGGAGGAGGAGGAAGAGGAGTATGAGGAAAGTGAATGTGGATTTGAAAGTCTGGATGTGCCCATTGACCCGACATCTCCCCAGACAGACCTTCAGGAGTGTCTCCTCCTAGGCCTTCTGAGTCCCTCCCATTTCATGTTTTATAAAAAGTGGCTGAAACCTCCAGCTTCCTATGGAAGAAGCTGTGGATGACCAGGAGGAGCCTGACTATGTGGAAATGATGGATATCCCAGAGTCTAGGAGGCTGTCTATTCCTTGCACAAATCTTTTGGGAAACAGACAGGTAAGATTTCAAAGACTCCTAACACTATACCTCCTGTGGATAAGAGAATGGACAAGAGATATACATTGTCAGGCTCTGACACGGAGTTCCTTACACAACAGTGCAGCCATGTTAGTAGTGCAGGCTGCAGCCTGTGATAAGGCAAACATTCCCTTGGCTTCACACCCCGGACAAGGACTCCAGGAGGATTGATGCCATGGCAAAGAAACAGTACATGGCAGCATCCTTGGACTCAGACAGGCCAATTATATGGCCTATGCTGCTAGGTATCAAAATCCAGATGGGACACTGTTATGGCCTCAGCAAAACAGGTCCCTGGCCAGCTTGCTAAGGAGCTGGAGCAGGTGGCTGCTGATGGTATTGAGGCATCCAAGGTGCAATTCCATGCTGCAGTAGACTCCAGTGATGTGTCATCTAGAGTCATGGCTACACCTGTGGCACTTTGAAGAATGGCTTGGCTCAGATGTACTAGCCTGTCACAGGATACCCAGACTAAGGCCATGTATTTTCCTGTTGGTAATTCTCGTTTGGGGAGCAAACAGAGAATTATATGAAGAAATGGATGAGTATAGGACCACCTATAGGAGTGCACAGGCCAGGAAAGGCAGGCCACCTCAAAGGCAGCTTCCCAGGGCAGGCCTTTCATAGGCCTTTTACTAAGCCCAGGCCTCCTCTTCTGCTTATGCTCAGAGGGGTTTCTTTAGAGGAGAGGCAGACGGGTACAAGCAGGCCTGCTTCCACCCTCAGCCCAAAGCCCCTCAACAAACAGGCACCCTGATGGGGTGCCAGGGCCGATTCTCAGCTACCTGTAGGCAGGCTGGCTTACTTTTGTCCAGGACTGGGAGTCTTGGTGACATCAGACAAATGGGT
The DNA here is from genome assembly GCA_016271365.2 of Neoceratodus forsteri. NCBI lineage: Eukaryota > Metazoa > Chordata > Ceratodontiformes > Ceratodontidae > Neoceratodus > Neoceratodus forsteri. Next base: position 165,014,108 of record CM057458.1, on the reverse strand, counting down.
CCTTGAAGTAGTAAGCCAGGGACTGGTTCTCAGCTTCAAAATGTTTCCAAAGATGAGAACCAGATCCTTTCCACCTGCAAGTCCATCAGAGGCACTTGCCTTAGAGGCAGGGGTCTCTTCCTCCTAGCTCTCAGAGCTGTGGAAAGGGTTCCACCCCACACCAGAGCAAAGGGTTGTACTCCAGGTACTTCCTTACCCCAAAAGACCAAGAATGGTGGCCCATCCTGGATCTCAGATACTTAAACAAGCACCTTTAAAACCAAAATTGAAAATGGTGACTCTGGGAATTATTCTACCTCTGTAAGGCCAGGGACTGGCTAGTGTCCCTGGACCTCAAGGATGCCTACTTCCATATTCTCGCCAGAAGCTCCCATCAGTATGTACCTCAGGTCCGAGCTGCCCCTCAGGCCATTACCAGTTCAGAGCAATGCCCTTGGCCTCACCTCTGCTCCTAGGGTATCTCACAAAATGCCTGGCAGTGGTAGTTGCTTCTCTAAGAAGGCAGAAGATTGCCATCTTCCCTTACCTGGACGACTGGCTCATAGTAGGCCAGTCCCAGACCAAGTCAAGTTACACTTACAGATAACTCAGCAACTTCTCACTTCCTTGGGTTTCCTTCTAAATCTTCCAAAGTCAGTTCTAGAGCCTGTCCAGCTCCTCACTTTCATAGGTGCAGAGCTAGACGCAGAGAAGGCCAGAGCCTTCCTTCCCTGACAGGGCAAGGACCCTGGTCTCTCTGGCCTCCTCATTCACCCTGCAAGTGTCTCGACCAGCAAGGCATTTTCACAGCTCCTGGGGCACATGGCTGCTTCTACAGCAGTAGTGCAGGGAGCAAGATTTCAGATGAGGGACATTCAGTTCCATTTGAGAGCTTTTTGGTCTCAAAGGAAGGACCCTCTGACCAAATTGATCCCAGTAACTTGAACCCTGATCCAGGCCCTACAGTGGTGGCAGGATCAGAACAATCTGAGACAAGGGGTTCCTTGTCACCAGTCTCACCTTAATCCTTACTACAGATGCCTCCTCTTGGGGTGGGGGCTCACATGAGCTACTTACCACCCAGGGGTTGTGGTCCCCTCAGGAATCTCTGCTCCACATCAATCTATTGGAGCTCAGAGCAGTATTTCTAGCACTTCAAGCTTTTTCAAAATCTGTTCAGAACAAAGTTGTACAGGTCAGAACAGACAACACCACCACAATGTGGTATATCAACAACAAGGAGGCACTCGGTCACGGCCTTGTGCACCGAGCAATGATGTTGTGGTCTCTGGCTTACTCCTGAACACCTCCCTCATGGCAGTTCACTCCCAGGCAAGGACAATGCCCTGGCAAATGCTCTCAGCAGGATTTCTAGGGCCATTGCTAATGGTCACTGGACCCCTGGTCTTGGAGGTGATATTCTCCAGATGGGGCACTGCAGATAGATCTTTTTGCAGCCCCAGACAATCACCAACTTCCCTTTTTGCTGCAGGCCCCAGTGTTGGGCTCAGTCCCCTGGATGCCTTAGTTCTCAATTGGGAGGGAAGTTTCTATGCCCCCTTCCTCACCTGTTCAAAGTGCTAGTCAAAATCAGATCTCAACCCTGCAAGATGATCCTGATTGCTCCAGACTGGGCCAGACAACCCTGGTATCCACTCCTACTGTCCTTAGCAGTCCATCTTCCCTGTGTCTTCCCAGGAATCACAACCTGTTAACCAGTGCTCAGGGAGGGTTTGGTCACCAACCTCAAATCTCTCAATCTCAAGGCCTGGCTCTTGAACAGTTAGAGTTTGCTGAGTTACACCTCTCCCAAGGTGTAATGGATATCCTGAAGGCTTCTAGAAAACCTTCCACCAGGGCTACTTATAATTCCAAATGGAAAAGGTTTTCCATATGGTGCTCTGGGAAGCATGTATCCCCAGAATCTGCTGATTTGCCCACAGTCCTTGATTATGTGGTCCACATAAATAGCTTGGGCTGAGACCAGCTACACGGAAAGTGCATCTGGCAGCTGTGTCTGCCTTTATTTCAGCAGGTAAGCCTCTCTCTTCAGCTCACCCTGTATTCTCCAAGTTTTTCAAGGATTGCTTCACACCAACCCTCCATTCAGGGACCCTGCCCTGCCTGGGACCTTAATGTTTGCATTGCTCAGCTTATGCAACCCCTTGAGCCTTTGTCCTCAGCAGAGCTTAAGTACTTGACTTGGAAAACTGTGTTTCTGGTAGCCATCACTTCTGCCAGACGATAAGTGAATTACAGGCTTTGTCAGTGGAGCCTGATTTATCTCCTTTCATAGAGATGAGGTGGTCCTCAGGACTAACAGGAAGTTCTTGCCTAAGGTGGTTTCAGATTTCCACCTTAATCAGTCTGTGTCTCTTCCAGTGTACTTCACTGACCATTCCTCCTCTGGCGAGAGGAGGCTGCACAGTTTAGATGTGAAAGAGCCCTAGGTACTGCATAGAGCGCACTAAGGGTTACAGGTTGACTCTCAACTGTTCCTCACTTATGGCGAGGCTGGTAAAGGAAACCTGCCACTAAAGATCCATTGCCAGGTGGATTGTCTCTTGTATCCAATTCTGTTATGAAAACTGGGTAAGATTCCACCCTCAGGCCTGAGGGCTCACTCCACCAGAGGTACAGCTGCTTCCATGGTTGCTGCCAGGGACATCCCTATTCTAGAGATATGTCAATCAGCTACCTGGAAAACAGTTCACACTTTTACCAAGCATTACTCCGTGGATATCCAGGCTAGAAGTGATGCTCAGTTTGGCACAGTTGTGCTTCAGAGCCTATTCCTAAGTAGGTTTGGTCCCTCCTCCACGGAGGTACTGCTTTGTAGTCTGTTATTGTCAGAATACAGCAAGACTTCATGTTGTTTGAAGAAAAATTACTCACCTTAGTAATGTTGTTTCTTCTAATGGAGTCTTGCTGTATTCTGACCTCCCCGCCTGCCTCTCTCAGAACCTCTGTTTTGGATGTGGGTAGGCAGTGTTGGCACCAGTAGGTGCCCACCTTATTGTTTTCACCCCTTTTCTTGGGGTGAGTGGGTGTTGTGTCTTCATTTTTGGGTGTCCTGACTTGAGTCTTTGTTTTGGGACCAAAAAAAAAAGTGTTTTTATGTTTAGTAGCCATTTGGCTAGTGTAGGCTTACAGCTTCCACACAGGGCCTTAGTGAGTTTAGCTCGTAAAGATCTGACAGTTTGAGTTTGAAGAACAACAGACAGAGTCTCAACCGAGCTCGAGTTCAGCTGCCCATGCCTGGCATGGAAAGTTAATCTTTCATCTCTGGTGCAGTTCAAGGTTGGGATTGCTGCTATTGTCAGAATACAGCAAGACTCCATTAGAAGAAACAACATTACTAAGGTGAGTAATTTTTTCTTTTTGTTTGTCTGTTTTGTCTTTTGTTGCTTATGGGGAATATTCTTCATAGTTGACTGAGGCATAGATCCATTAATATATTATAGCATGTAGTGCTTTCTTAGAGACATATAATGTCTCTATTATTTTGTTAGTATGTTGATTTACTCTGTTTGTCTGTATTAATATAAAAAACTCCAAAAATAAAAATGATAAAAATAAAAAGTAGGAATCTATCAATGATGCTTTACAAAAGCATCATCCCGCCAGAGTGCGATGCCCTGGAAATAGAACTGTTTACTAATAAGTAGAATTTACAATACAGGTTCAAACTGCACTGTGGTTATGCACCTCCTGCTGTTGTAATGTGAGAGTTGTTTCGCCACTGAAGAGAGTAGTGTTGTTCACCCCCCAAGTCAGCTCCAGCCTTCTGTTAACACTGCATTTATTTTTTATATATTGTTTATTGTTTTTACAGTTTAATTTAGTTTTAGTATTCTGCATTAATTAAGGTGTTATTTTAGAGTTTTTGAAATTTAGGGTTTTCTTCCATTTCCAATTGGTTCCTGAAACCAGAGACAGCCACATTACAATGCATTTTTTGCCTGAAGAGAACCAATCGTATTTACTTCAGAAAGCAGAAAACCACTTATTACTTATATTTAATATTTTAGTGTTTTTTCCTAAGGGACCCAAGCAGCATTTTTAAGCTAAATTTAGAACCGCTTTACTTCCACTACTGTTTTACTTGTTTTCACCTATCTTGAAAGAAAAATATTTTCTTGCAACGTGGTTGTGACTGTGAACTGAACAGTTGGTTTTATAGGTCTCTTCAGTGTCTCGCCTGATAGACCTAAATAGAGAACAGGACCTAAAAGAGAACAGGACCCACACGCTTTAAAAATTATACAAATTATTTTCAGCTTCTGACTGGGAGACTGTCACAAGCTTTGTCTCTAAGGTCCAGATCACGATTTTATCAAATGATGATGCTGTAAAAGGTTTTGCCCTAAACCGAAATGACAGTGGCTATAAAAATAGAAGAATTCATGGCTTCTCAATCTGCCTCAGTGTCGCCAAAACACAGTAAATGCTCAGAGGAGTTCCTAATGATGGTGGAAAGCATGCAGCAAAGAGTTCTTCTCTCATAAGCAGCAGTGCCAGTCAAGGAGGACAGATAAAAGATGAAGCTGTTCAGTTATCAGATAAGCATGGTAAAGATGGTGAAGATACCAGGTGTCCAAAGTGGGAACCTGAGACCAGTTATGGCAAAATTACAAATAAAAGCCTCAGAGCAGATACTGGCACCAGTGTTTGATGAGAAGAACAGAAAGAAAAACATACCCATGCCATTTCTGCAAAGGAAAAGGAGCAGGCAGTGGATCAGAGATATGTCCTCAACAGAGGACTTGGTGGACTTCGGTGATGTCAGCAACCTTGATGGCCAACTAACCTCAGAGCTCCAGCTGTCCCCTGCTTGCAATCCACTTCAATCGCCTGTTTAAAGATGTCTTCACCGCAAAATCCAAGAAGCACAAGTCGGGGCAACTCTCCAGCCATGCCAGCGCAAAAATTTGAAGGAGCTCCTTCACGCTGACAGAGTAAATTCCACCAAGACCGGAGGCACTGGAGGACTCGCGAACCGCTTTACCTCATGGCGATGCAACTCAGGATGATCTTGTTACTACAATTATGCAGATGGCTCGCACGGTGACAAAAATAGATCAGACATTGACGAGCCACGCCGACATGAGCAAATTGACCATAAGACCGAACAACTTGAACTGTGCCTTAATCAAGTATCCGAGCAAGCCGATAGACATGACTGGCCCTCCTATATCTACTTGCCTGAGACAGAGAGCTCATGCACCGTTTGGATGACTTGGAGGGAGGAGTAGGAGGCATAACTTTAGAATCTGTGGAGTTCCTGAGGGCCTTGAAGACAAACACAGAGATGCCATAGCATTCCTGCAAGATCTGCTCTGGAATGCACTCTCACTGCTAGAAGATTTCAACCTGGAGATGGACCGGACATCGGTCCTCGCCCACGCCCCCAGAACCCAGATACAAGGCCCAGATCTTTCATTGCACGCATCACCTCATATGAGAGCAAGGAAGAGCTGCTTCAGCAGAGCCTGGCAGCAGGGGACCTTGTATTTATGGGCAGAAGCTCTCACTCGACAATGACCACACTTTGTGGTTCAAGAGGCACGAGAACCCTATGGCCGATAGTAAAAAACAAAACTCAGAGCTAAAACATCAAAGTGCAAATCCATTACCCAGCAAGACTTAAGGTTGCTACAGAGCAAGGGTTAAAGTGTTCGAGATCTCCTCGCTGCCTCACCATGCCTAGATCAACTGGGAATCAGCACTTCCGATAAAGGAAAAACTAGAAAGGGACTTACTGGCATCAGCATGGACTGTGGCCTGGAAAGGGGCCTCCCGCCCAGCTCATCGCAGAGGGCTCCCAGACAAACCTCAGGGCAGATGTCTCATTGATGCTCCGGAAATATGGAGACCCAGCTGTTGTGACTAGAAAAGTGACCCATCTCCAGGAAAATGCTGAGGATTCAAGCACAGCCGCGATGCAGAACCGCTTCCAGCCCTCGAGACATGAAGGCCCTAATCCTGCCACATTACTGGTGCCACGCCTGGCTCACATGTTCTTTTTCAGTACTCACACCTCCCAGACTCCCGACTGGCTCAGCTCCTCTGTCTCTGCTACTTCCCAGCCCCTGAATCCATCAAGGCCTTGGTGGTGAACGCCCTGAGAAGGGCACATGGTGCATTCCACGCAATGATGCAGTGAGTATGACTGGGGCTCATCATTGCCCCGCCGCGATCCAGACATTGACTTGTCACCATGGAGGAGTGCTGGGGACTCAGTCAGCCTAACCAGGGCTCATCAAATGTACTTGCTGACCACTTTCAGGCTTCCTTGGCTTATCACAGCGATCGTGAGCTCAGTGGGGACTCAACCTCTTCTTCTACCGGCTCCACATTTAACTGTATCTGTCTGTCACAGGCGCTACTAGCCAAGAGGCAAGGGAAAAGAGGGTATAGATCGCCTCGATACTGCATGCCCGAATTCCCACTGACCTGCAAAAACCCTCAGTCCTTCTGATCCAAGAAGATCTTGAAACTTTCCTGGAACATGTAATACTCCGATATTCTAGGAGTAGAGACTGGGGCACACAAGGTTATCAAATGATTATCTACGGTTTAACTACTAATCTTTGCTTTGTTGGTGCTCTTGGGCCGGAGCTGAGTATAGCTGGGGGATGAATGGCTGCATGTTTAGACTGACTCTGCCTTCACCCTACCCCTTTAGACCACCCTTAGTGAGGGTCTTCCAGACTTTTCTGCCACCTCAGAACTTAATATCAATAGCCAGATAAGGGCAAATCTCTCCTTCCCATATTAAAACAGTTATGTAGCAGGGAGAGGAGTCTCAGAGGGGCTGCTCCTCGGATGTTTGCTGACAAAGAAAGGTAGGCTGTACCCAGGAACTTCCAGGGGCCACAGGGAATTCTTATCTTGGTTTTGAGCTCCCTTTTCCTGAATGCGCAAGTGACACCTTTTGGCTGAGATCCACCTTCCAGCCAACCCTTGGAAGTCACTACACAACATATTGGGAATTGGGCAGAGTGGCCTCGAGATTTATTAACCTCAGGCTGCCTGCCACATCATTTTCTTATGGCTCAAAGTTTAATGAGGCCTGAGCACAAATTTTTATTGTTCTTGCTTCATAGTGGGATTTGTTGTTGTTAACTTGTTTTCTTTGTTGTATGTTTAACTTACAGCAAGGTACACGACTATTAAACTAGACTGGTTGGAACAGGGTTTGTGCAGGGGTATTCCATATCCTGAAGCTAACTGGATTTTTATACTGTCATTTAAATGGCTAATCAGTATATGAAGGTTCTTTCCTATAATATAAACGGGTGTTCTAACCCTGTTAAGCGGATGCAGATTCAGCGATATTTAGCAACACGAAAATTTGATATTTTCTGCAGGAAATGCACTTGTCACCCACAAGTTCTTACGCCGTAGTCCCGATCCTTCCCCATGTGTTTCATTCATCCTTGCCTCGGGTAGAAAGCGAGGGGTGGCCATGTTACTCTCAGCTACTCTCCCATTCGTCCAGGAGGAGGTGGTGGTGGAGGACCCTGGAGCAAGATACATTATTGTGACTGGCTCAATTCAAGACATCCAGGTTACACTGGTAAATGTCTATGCCCACCCCGGGTCTATGCTCTCCTTTTATTCATCCCCTTCCAGCTTATTGCTGAGAAGACCAGGGCCTCCTGATAATGGGTGGGGACTGAATCTGGTATTTGACAGGGCCCTGGACACCACCTCCCAGATACCCAAGTCAGAGCTCTGGAGAGCCGTGCTCCTAAAAATGCTTATGGACCAGATGGGATTAGTGGACATTTGGCGGGAAAAAATACCTGAGCGAAGGAATACACCTGTTATTCTCCGAGATTTTGGATTTTTCCAGACTGGACACTTTCCTAACATTTACTAGGGGCCTTCCCAGCTTCCTCCATGTGGGTGGGGACCTCCACCCTCTCAGATCATAGCCCCATTTTCCTAGACATAGACTGGGGCCTCCCTAAACGGATGACTCACTGGAGACTGAACACCTCCTTCTCCAGGATAAAACTATAGTTGAGGAGCTTAGGAAGCACATTAAAAACACCCTTGAGGAGAATATCACAATTGGTACAACCCCACAGATTATATGGGATACCCTCAAGGCTACCCCTTATGGGGAAGCTAATCTCTATAGCATCCCACGGGAAAAAATAATCCGCAAAAGCAGCAGAACCTTCTCACCCAAATAAAAGAGCTTGAAGATGACCAGAAAGGCAGATGGGAGGAGGGTAGGATAAGGAGCTGAAAGCCCATAGGAACCATCTGCAGAAACTGCAAAAACAGAAATTGAGAAAGCTCTTTTACTTAAAACAGAAATATTATGAGGGTGGCTCTGGGGAACCAAGCTCCTAACATATAGGCTCAGACAACACGTGCCAGGGCCACTATCACTAAAACTGCCACTCCACACACCGCTGCTCAGTCAACCTATCATCCCAAATTACAGAAGCTTTTGTATCATATTACTCCAAGCTCTATAGCCCCAGAGGGAGTCTCTCTGCAAGAGAAAAGAACTATCTTGGATCCTCTCTCTCCTTTCCCCTGACTCTGGAGAGGACCCAGTCCCTGACCAGGCCAATCACCCAAACTGAATTACTAAACACTATAAAAACTTAAAATCCGGAAAATGCCCTGGCCCAGACTGCTTCAGTGCCGAATTCTATCAAACCTTCAAATTGGAGATGGACTCCTCTTTCTTGAGGTTTACTTGAGCATTTGGAATGAGGGAAACCGTCCCCACCTCCTGGCAATACGCCACCATCTCTTTATTCATAAAGAAGGAAAAGACCCCACCTGCTGTGAATCCTACTGCCTTATCTCCTTCTTAATTCGGATTATAAAATATTTACTCGTAATATTAACCAGATTAAATTCCTTCTACTCACCCTAATCCTTCTAGATCAAGCGGGCTTCATAATGGGTCGGCAGGGCCCTGATAGTGTCCGTTCTGCCCTGGACCTGGTCGATAGCATCCAATGCTCCCACACCCCATGTGCCTCATGAGTTTAGATGCCGAAAAGTTTTCGACAAGGTCTTGTGGGGGTTCCTATTTCTGGTACTGGAACACATGGGTTTCCTGCAGTCCTTTATAGACACAATTAAAGTACTTTATTCTGGCCCACAGGCCTATGTTAGGGGTGAATGGGGTCTGTCTGACAGGTTTAGGCTGAGTAGGGGCACCTGTCAGAGATGCCTCTCTCGTATATTGTTTGCCCTTTTTATAGAACTTTAGCAGAAGCTATACGTGAATCAGAGGGGTCGAGGGGCAATGGTGGGGGGCCTACATCGGAAAATATCCCTTTATGCAGACGATGTACTGCTGTGCCTCTCCAGCCTGAACAGTCCATCCCACAGGTGTGGTCCATCTTGGAGGAGTTTGGGGCCACTCGGTTACTCCTCAGTAGAACTAAGACAGAAGTACTTAGCTTTTTCTATAACCCTTCAAAGGACATCCGTGACATCCTTCCTTTGAATTGGACAGCAGGGAAGGTGAAATACCTTACGTATATATGGCGTATATTATCAAGTACACCTGGGAGGCAGTATAGCACAGTGGTTTAAGGCTCTGAACTGCAAATCTGGTGACATCCAGTAGACCAAACCTGGGTTTGAATCCCACAGCTTCCACTTGCAGACTGTGTGTCCCTGAGCAAGTCACTTAACTTCCTGTGCTCCCAGGTTGCACCTGTAAAAAAAAAAGCTTTCAGCTTAGTGTGCTAGTCCTGGTTAAACAACTAACAAAAAAAAAAACAAACATCTCCCAACATTTTAAGGTAAATTACTCACCCGATAAATCAAATGAAAAAGATTTTGAGAGGTGGTCCTTCATTAACGTCCCCTATGTTCTCTTGGATGCAAGCCATCACAATGAATGTGCTCCCTAAGTTCCTATACTTATTCCAATGCTTGCCTTTCTTTATCCACAAGTCACACTTCCAGGCTCGGCACAAAATGATCTCAAAATTTATTTGGAATCATAAAGACTCAGAATAAACTTAAAAATCCTGCAGACCCATAAAAGTAGCAGGGTCGCTCCCTCCCCGACTTTGAAGATTACTACCTTGCTGCACAACTGAGGGTGGCCTTCAGTGGGCCAATCCTAATTACTCCACAAATTGAACGGAGATAGAGAGCGGGAGGAGGAGGAGCTGGGCCCACCCTTGAAACCAGACTAGTGTTCCCCTCACTACTTACAACTTTCCACCCCTAAACTGTCTGTAGTCAGGGACACAGTGAGAGTACTTCATAGGATCTGGCAAAATACAAACTATGCTCGGGTTCAGAGGGTCTGATCTCTGCAAACTACAAATCTCTAGCAAACTTGAGTGGGGACCCCTGGCAAAAAATCAAGGAGGGATGGCACAGGGAGGGGGTCAGGACTGTGGTAACCTTAACTGGGACACTGTCTTTCAAATAGTTAGAGGACCACACTGTCTCCATATTGGCAGGAGTTTACCTGGAGGACGCGAAGTTCAGTACTTCCTTATCCCCAAGGTCTTAAATAGAAGAGACCCTGCTAGACCAGCTATATGTTGAAGAGTCTGTGGAGAATCAGAAGCAAACCATTTGCACATTTTTGGGCTTGTCCACTGCTCTGACCTTCTGGGGAGGGGTGTCCCATGCTCTTGGGGATATCTTTCACTAGAGCTCCTCTGAATTGGTCAGGTGCAATCCCCCACCAGGCCTCAGAGGGTGGATTCACTCTACCTGCGGGCTATCCTCCTAACAGCTGCCCACAAAGCTATTACCAGGTCCTTGCTGAAACCTCAGCCCCACCACACAAGACTGGATGTAGGTGATACAGGAAATTTCTGGACTTGAGCTCACCTTCAAAATAAATCAGAAGCCCCACCTCTACACCTGGAGATGGACAGGATGGGAGATCTGGCTAAATTCTGATCCCTCCCTGAGCGGCCAGGTCCCTCCCTGTTCAGCCTAAGACTCACTCCTGCACCACCTTGGGGAGGAGGAGTCAGGTTGGGGGTCCGTTGATTGTAAGGAAGGGAGAAAGTTTTAAGAACTAGCTAAAATTGAGTTTATGTATTGCAAATAACAATAGCCAATCTATCAAAATGCTTCTTGTCTATATAAATAAGCTTATGAATTCTGTAAAGCTATGTAATACTATAGGATGATGGAGGAGACTTGTACCTAGTGTTTTTATGTACCTGATTGATGTCAATAAACTTGAATTAAAAAATAAAAGGACTTGGCTAAGGTGTGGCAGTTTTCAAAGCTTTCCAGGAAATGAGAAGTAAGCATTAAGCCACGATGAAGGTGGCATTTAATGGTGGATTAATGCATGGTTGGGAGGGCATACAACACCCCAACCATGCATTAATACCATTAGATGCCACCTTCAGAGTGGCTTAATGCGCTTGTAACATGGTGCATCATTCCCTGTATCCTGACAAGTGCCCCAGTCCCTGCCGCTGAAAAGTATCCCCATAACATGATGCTGCCACCACCATGCTTCATGGTAGGGATGGTGTTACACGGATGATGAGCTGTGTTCGGTTTGCACCAGGCATAGCGCTTTGCATTCAGGCCAAAGAGTTAAATTTTTGTTTCATCAGAGAATCTTTTGCCACATGGTCTCAAAGTCTGCCACGTGCCTTCTTGCAAACTCCAGGCATGCATTATGTGTCTTTTCTCAGGAGTGGCTTCCGCCTAACCACTCTCCCATAGAGGCTACATCTGTGAAGTGCTGCAGAGATTGTTGTCCTCTGGACAGGTTCTCCCATCTCAGCCATGGAACTCTGTAATTCTGTCAGGGTGGTCATTGGGTTCTTGGTCACTTCCCTGACCAAGGTCCTTCTTGCCCGGTTGCTCAGTTTGGGAGGACGGCCTGCTCTAGGAAGAGTCTGGGTGGTTCTGTAATCTTTCCATTTCCTAATGATGGACTTGACTGTGCTCCTGGGAACTTTCAACACCTTAGAAATGTTTTTATACCCCCAGATCTATGCCTCCTCACAATTCTATCACGGAGTTCTACGGACAGCGCCTTGGTCTTCATGGTAGTTTCTGCTCTGACATGCACTGTCAATGGTGGGACCTTATATAGACAGGTGTATTTCCTCTGAAATCATGTCAACCATTTGAACTGACCACAGGTGGACTCCATTCAAGTTTTAGAGTGATCTCACAAGGAACTTGGATGCACCTCAGCTCAATTTGGAGTGTCATAGCAAAGGGGTGAATACTTATCAAATCAAGACATTTCAGGTTTTTATTTTAAATTACATGTACAAAAAATTCCAGAAGTTTCATTCCACTTTGACATTATAGAGTAATTTGTGTAGATACGTGACAAAAAAATCCCATATAAATGTATTTTAATTTGAGTTTGCAACATCACAAAATGTGACAAAATCCAAGGGGTGAATACTTTCTGAAGGCACTGTATTCCCACTCTGATCCGAAGGAGTGGTACAGACAGCTGCTTGTGAAAAGCCAAGGTGCCTCTTTCCACACAGCCTCCAGAGAAGGATTCAGAAAACTGGATACTATGGACAAAAAGTGTACACAGTAGCTTTCCTGCTCCTGAGGCAGGCAGCTTATTTGGCATACATAGCCTAGTACCAGAAAGTATTGTGGAATGCAGCACTGGCACTAAATGATAAGGTAGATGGTGAAGTGGCACAAGACCTAGCTGCCACAACACAGTCGGTCCTGGTTGCCACTAGATACCAGTTCCACGTGGCCGTAGACTGTAATGATTCTGCCTCATAAGTCATAGTTCGTGGAGGAGGTTTGCCTGGCTAAGGGCTGCCATCCTTACCCAGGACACTCAAATTAAGACCAGTGATTTCCCTTTGAGGGAAATTCACTATTTGTTGATAAAAAGCAAGGCCTCGTGAAAAAAGTTGATGAATACAAGTCCACTTCTAAGAATAACAGTGACAAAGAGAAGACCTCCACTTCCTACAGGCCTTATGGAAGAGAAGGCAGGGGTTACTATCAAGACCCTATGCGCCCATGTGTACCAGCCTCAAGCGGTTACTACAGAGGAGGAGGCAGGAGGGACTCCAGGTGTGTCGGCACCTGCCCCTAAGACACAGGCAAAACAAAACCCTGACAATTCTGCTTAGGTCGCCAGTCAACCATTTGTGGGGGGCTGACCCACTTCTTTAACAAATGGGTAAAACTACCACAGACAAGTGGGTCTTGGGCTTAGTGGATCAGGGATTGCCTCTGCAATTCAAAAGTTCCCAAAACTGCAGACACCAAAAACATTCCAGCTCATTCACCAACTGAAAGAATTCTGCTTGTTCTGGCAGTGAAGAAACTGCTGCAGGCAAAAGCAGTAGAAAAGGTCCCTATCTCACTGTGAGGCAAGGGCCTGTTTTCAAAGATACTTCTTGACTCACAAGAAAAATGGGGAGTGGTGACCCATTTTAGAGCTAAGATATCTGGACAAACATATCAAAAGAAATATTCAAGATAGTCACACTGAGTGCAGTGCTACCATCTCTACAGTCAGGAAATTGGTTGGGTCACTGAATCTGAAAGACCCTATTTCCACATTTCAGTCAGACCAAACCACAGAAAATATCTCTGGTTCAGTCTGGGAAACTGCCAGTACCAGTTTGTAACCCTTCCTTCAGCTTCACCTCAGCACCAAGGGTATTCACAAAGTGCCTAGCTGTGGTGGCAGCTCACCTGAAGAAACAAGATGTGTTTTTTTCCCCAGCCTAGACAATTGGCCATTCTTGGGGAAAACAGAGCAAGAGGCAAGGTACTACTGTATGTAGACAGGTAAGGAGCACCCTAGAGAGCCTGGCATTCCTAATAAATCTGCAGAAGTCTCAGAACCAGTTCAGGTTGTAGACTTCATAGGTACAGAACTGGATACTCTGCAGGGAAGGCCTTCATTCCACAGAAAAAGGTATCAGATCTCATTGCCAGTCCAGAATCCTTCACACTGGGCCACCCCAGGTCGACAAAGGATTTTCTGTGGTTACTGGACCACATGGCCTCAACCACAGCCGTGGTACCATTGACCAGGTTTCAGATGAGGGAGATTCAGTATCACCTAAAGTATCACTGCTCCCAAAGGTTGGATTCACTGTTCAAGCTAGTGCCAGTAACAAAGGCCTTTGTGCAAGCACTAGAGTGATGGAAGGAGGAAAGCAACCTCAGAGTGTGCATTTCCTTCTCCAGCAATCTTCAGCAAGTGTTCTCACAACAGATGCTTCACTGCTAGGGTGGGTGCCCACCTGGTACTCTCCTGTAAGTGGCATCGAGAGACCACAGGAGACAGGAGCATATACCTTATATCTCTTTGAGCCCAGGGCAGTGCTGCTGGCAATGCAGTCTTTCCCCCGCCCCACAGTGTCAGTCTGTCCAAATTCAGACAGATAATACCACAGCAATGTACTACATAGACAAGAGAGAGGAACAAGATCCTCAAAACTGTGCACAGAAGCTATAAGGATCTGGGATCTGGCTTACTCCCTGGACACGAGATTTCTGCAGTACCTCTGTCAAGCAAGGGCAATGTACTGGCAGACTCCCTAAGCAGAATCAGTCAGGAAACCACGAGTGGACCCTGAACTAAAAGGTGCTGGCCTCAGTCTTCAGAAGATGAAGTACTACAAAACCGATCTGTTTGCCTCCTGGTAGAGCAATCAGCTGCCAAAGTTTTGTTGCAGGCCACCAGCAAGGGGCACAGTCCCAGAGAACACCTTAGCTCTGGAATGGACAGGGACATTCCTGTGCATCTTCCCACCTTTCTCACTCATACAGAGAGTGTTCGGGAGAGCCAGCAACACTGAACCTGATAGTTCCAGACTGTGTCAGACAGGTTTGGTACTAGGTGCTCCTGACCCTGTCTAGCTGGATTCCAGTCAACCTTCCATTGAGATATAACCTTCTGACCCTAGCTTAAGGCAGAATAACATATCTAGAACAGAGAACACTACATCTGAGGGCATGGTTCTTGAAGAACTAGAATTTTTAGTTTAAGTCTGTCAGAGGAGGCACTGAGGGTGCTTAGGTTTCCAGAAAACCAGCAACAAGGAAATCATACTTCTCTGTGGAAGAGATTCTCATACTGGTGTGCCCGGGAGATAATCCCAATGCAGACAGGGTTGCCCTCAGTTCTGGACTATCTGGTAAACTTACATTCCTTAGGTTTGAGACCTGCAACCATGAAGGTACACCTGGCAGCTGTGTCAGCTTACACATCAAGAGGCAAAGGAAAGTCCTTGGCCTTGCAAGCTGTTTTATACAGTTCTTTAGGGACATAGTCAACTGCACCCCTGTAAGGGATCCAGTTCCTCCATGGGACATAAATATCTGTCTTATCCAGATGATAGGGCTCTATTAGAGTCTATGGGTATAGCTGATCTAAAATATGTTGCACGGAAAGGAGTTTTCCTGATAGCCATGACATCTACCAGGAGGATAAGCTCCTTGTACAGATCCAAACTATATCATATTTCACATAGAGGTGGTTCTTTGTAGCAGTAGTAAATTCCTACAGAAGGCGGTGTCTGAATTCCATTTGAACCAGTCAGTTACCCTTCCTGTACTCTATCCTGAGCATTCCAGCGGAGGTGAGCAAAATTGCACTGTCTGGATGTAAAATGAGTACTGGTCACTACATGGATCGGACAAGGACTGTCGGATCCCAGAGTACACAGCTTTTTGTTACATATGGAGACACTGGAAAAGATAAACCAGCAGCTAGGAAGACAATCTCTAATTGGATAGTCTCCTGCATACAGTTCTACTAGGAAAAAGCTGGTAAATGCCCCCAGAGGCTTACGGGCACAATCCACAAGGGCACCTCTGCTTCCATGGTAGCTACAAGGGCAACAGTGCACACCTTCATAAGCACTACTCCTGGACGTACAATCCAGGAGGGATGCCAGTTTTGGAACAGACATCTTGCAGAACCTTTTCCTAAAAGGTACTGGACCCTTCCTCCCAAGGTACTGCTAGTGAGTGTGCCATTTGTAAGGTATCATTGACAGGTTCCTGTTGTTTGAAGAAAAAAATACTTACTGTAGTTTCTTCTTAGGATCCATCAATGAACATTTAAAATCCTCACCCTGCCTCCCTTCCAGAGCCTGAAAATAGGTTCACATGAGAATCTCTTCTTATCTTAAGGTTGTTTGAGCGATACTTATTGCAGTTCTTTTTTTTTTATTCTATTTCTTCTCCTCCTGCTGCAGCTTTCCTTCCCAGCTCCGCCGCCCCAGCCCCATCACCCGGCTTCTCTGAGTGGTCTTACCTTCCGCTGTCCCTGGCTAGTGGGATCAGCTCCCAGCCACCAGTGTGGAGCCTGTGAGGCCAACCATTCATCCTGCCGCTGCCGGGCATTTTCTGTTTTCTCCTTCCTCCCCATTGCTGGGGCGCTGCGTTGCTGTGCAGGCGTGGGCAGCTCGCATGTCACATGGTCCCGTGGCACCCTCCCTTACGTTAGAGTCCTCACCGCATCACCCCTTGGCCTCCAACTGGGGCAGTCATTTGGTGGGACTTCAAGCCGCCCTCCCTGGAAGAGGAGAGCTGTCCTCCGGACACCGATCCTCTTCCACCCTGCTGGCCCCCGACAACCGCGCCACACGGCGAACATGGGTCACCGTATCAGGAGGTAAGTCTGCTGCCTCAGCCTCCATGGCACTGGCTGGCCCTATTGCAGTTCTTTAACAGTTGTTAAAATCTGATCATTATTCATCTTGATGTCTGCTTCAATTTGGTTGGATTTTTTTTTCAAAATGTTAAAGAAATATTTTAAAATAGTCAGTAGCCTTTTATCTACTTTTAGTGATCATTGCTCCCTGGCTGTAGAAACAAATTTGATGTTACAACAGCATGGGGATAACATCATAGTGCAGAGTTTAAACTTGTATTCTAAACTGTAGTCATTAGCATAAAGTTCTATCTCCAGGGCATCACATTTTGACAAGATGATATTTTTGAAATGCTTATCAGTGGATCCCTGAGAAGAAACAGCATTACTACAGTGAGTAATGTTTCTTCCTACACAAATCAGTATCATGAACTTCTGTTGAGGAAAAGGCATGTCATGACTGGATTTTACTTTCCATTTTTGTGCGTTCCCATGGCCCTGGCATAAACTCCTTTGGGCATCTGAAGGGCACCTACTACGCCTGACAGACTTACCCTGTACTGTTAGACCTGCTGCTAGTCCCCTGAATCCTCTTTCGCCTAGAGATTCTGACTCATCCTTTGGGGTGGGGGGTGGGGCTCCTGCTGCCACTAGGAGAAACGTTTCATGATCAGCCTGCCAACAATTGAAGTAGTGTGCCAGCTCACTTGTGGACCTGGAGACATGGGAGGGCTGCCAGAAGGGCCATCTAGCATGCCTGGCGCTGTTCTTATACACTTTCAGGGCTCCACCTACTGCTTATGTGTGTATGCGGCATCATGGGGCAGGGATGCTCAGCAGTGTTTGGTCACCCATGCCATCAAAACACCTTCCCATCACTACCACCAGGAGCAGGTAAATAAGCAGAGCTGCACCACTCACCCTCCAGGAAGGAAGCATCCACAGTATGCTATGAAACCCTCCTGTTGTCCTCCACTCCTTTTTTTTTTCCAGGTGGTTGATTCAGAGTATGGAGTTGCTCAAGTCTTCATCTTGATGTTCCACAACTCTCTACCTCATCCTCATCAAACACCCTTCCTGCTGCCGTTCCTCCCTATTAAAAATAAGCCTAAAACTCATGAATGGGAGTCAAATCCAAGTAAAGCCCTAATTGATGTTCCATTTTATAATGTGCCTCCTCTATCCTATGCAAATCCATCATTCCTTGGACTTACTCTAAGAAGGATGGTGGAGATACATCTTTCAATGTATTAAAATAAGTTTATTTGCCATTATCAAGCCTAATACACATAATTCAGTAATGCCTCCAAAATCCATTTCTGCCCTTCCGGGTCCAAATAAGGCAATACCGGATCAAAGGAAATTTCGGCCAATAGGTTTTCCAAAAACTGAAAATATGTTTTGCCAAAATATTTCTAGCTTCTGACAGAAAACTAACATGTGGTCAAACGTTCCTCTAGCCTCTAAACACCTCGGACATAATTCTGAAATATTACTATTTTGTGTAGCCTCACTGGTGTGAAATAGGTTCTGTGTAATCTATTGATATAGATTTCTTTTAATCTATTATTCTTGAAAGGTAGCTCAGCAAGATTAGCTAAGGTATCCCACCTAACATCTTGGATGAGTTGGGTCCTCTCCTTTTCCAACTCTGCTTGAGTTAGACTAGAGAAACTGTTCAACAATTCTTATTTCAAAAATGGTATATTTCTCCTATTAAATGCTTTAGAGAATCCAAACTTTAAAAAAAATGTTCCACTGCCCTTTACTTACTAGTAATGAGTTTTGATTTTTCCTATAAATAACATTCCTTATCTGCAAATAACGGTAATAAGCATTACCAGATAATCCAAAATCTTACTTGAGAGGGTTCCTTCAGTAGGTCATCACATATAGGACTGGCCACCTGGTGTCAGGCTGCATGGCAGACTTTTCTAGCAATACGTGATGGGGGACCGCCCACCTGACATCATGTGACTGGCGTCAGTGTGATTGTATATAGTGAGCGGTCCCCATGCCAGCCCTCAGTTCCTTTCGCCCGTCACCCGTGTCAGTCGCACCGCACACTTCCAGTGCGATCGTCGAGAAAGTTGTTTGTGTCTGTTTTTCCCTTGCAATTCTCTTCAAAATCTTCAAAACTATTAATGTCTTCTCCGAAGAAAAAGTGCTTAGCTTGTGTACATGAGATCCCGCATAAAGACTGTCACCAAAGTGCATTCTCTGCTTAGGCCCAAACCATCCCATCTCCTCCTGCCCTTATTGCCAGTCATTCAACCAGGCCACTGAAAAATGGAGACAGCAGGCATTGGAGGCCCACCTTCTCAAATCTCATCTGGCCTCCTTGGAGAAAAAGATGGGCGCCTTAGGGATTCATCCGAAAAATCTTCCCCTTCAAAAAGCACAAGGGAGAAGACTAGGGGCCGGGCTTGCTCCACGGACAATGCTAGGCAGTCCACAAGCAAGGCCCACTTACGCTGAAGATAGACAGTAAGTTGGGCAAGACTCCAGCCAGGCCAAGTCGGCCACCGGCTCCTCAGCGACGCGCCGCTCCTGCTGGTAAGTCAGCCCCGGCTCCTCCGGAGACCATGCAGCGGTCATTAAATCGACTTTCCTGGCTGGGGGCAGTCGCCCGACCACGGTCGATAAGCCCGCCAGAGGCTCCTCCCTGACCGCCCAACTTTGCCCGCTAAGACGGCCGCTTCCGATGACGCATGGGCCTGGTTCCTCCGCCGGGCCTAACAGTGCCTTACCCAACGTCCAGGGGACCAAAGGGAGAAAGCCCCTCTCCCTTGTACTACTGCGCCCACGCCCCTGCATTCCTCCTCGATGCGCTCCGCGATGGTCTCAGAGACCCCATCGAGCCTCTCGATATAGGGTACTTCCCGCATTCCTCCGCGGGGTCCCGGACCAGGAGACTCCTTCATGGCCATCTGGCCTACCTGTGAGGCCCTCTGCCTTCCGGTGGGGACGCTGGTGCCTCCACACCAGTGATCCCGAAGACAGTCCTCAGCCGGACCGCCAACAGGCCCTGCCTCTGGCTCGACGCGGACCCAACTCTGACGCTGGAGCTCCCTCGTCTGGTTCCGATGCCAGATCCTTTTCCAGTGCCGGATTGGGTTGCACTGGTGCCGACATCAGTCCCACCGACACGGGCTGTCCGACACGGACCCTCCACCCACATACACAATGGCGGGTCCGGACGAGGTTCCCCAATGCCTGATCCGTCGTCGGGCACCTATTCTAGACCGAAATGTCCCCATTGCCCCTTTGGGTATCTTGGGGATCCCTACCTGGGGGTTCCACCCTGATTGAGCCATTTGGGCAGTTCCACCATGGATACAAGCCATATTCCCTTATATATGGGTTTCCAGGGTATTATCCCCTCCGGTCGCCCTCTTCCTCTCCCCAGCCTCAACCGCACCTGCTCCCCCTCCTCCGGTGGTCCCAGATTTCAAGACCTTAATTCAGTCTTGGTGGCAGGCCAGGTCAGAGATGGTTACCGATCTAGAAGCCAGACTCCGCAGCAGCAGCTTCCTAGATCCCCTTCCCGAGCAGTTCTGTTTCAACCGTCCACATCTCGGGAAGTCTCAGCAGGATCGCTCCTCGCGGGAATTTCCATCGCCGCCTGTTGAGGAGGTGGAAGACAGTTCCATGGGAGGAGGACTCCGAGGAGGAGGAACCTGTGGAGGACCCGATGATATGAAAGGAAGAACCTCCCAAATCCCTCCGAGGATCCTTCCTTTTCAGACCTCTTGAGGACCTTAAGAGATCACTTGACTGGAGTTGGAGGACCAGGATCCAATGCGGCAAAGACTTGTGGAGCTTCTAGATTTAGAGTCTCTGCCATCTGTTCCGGTCCCCTGTGGATGGGTCCTCACCAAGACCTCCACCACCGCCTGGCAGATGCCTCATTCGATCCAGTTGTCCCCAAGAGGCGGACAGGCTCTACCGGGTGCCAAAGGATGCACCTTTTTAAAGGCTCATCCTAAGGCAGACCCTGTGGTCATCTCAGCTGCTCATGACCACTCTGCAGCACCTAAGCACATGAGCACGACATCTCAGGACAAAGAGTCGAGGCTGATGGACCAGTTCGAGAAGAAGGTCTACTCATCAGCCACGTCGCCTTTAGATCCCTTAGTTACGTGACCCACTTGGTATCTCACCAAAAACAGACTATGGCCAGGTTGGAGGCGAGGTCTAGTCTATGGATCCATCGCCCCTCAAGGAGGAACTTGCCAAGGTTCTACCTCTCAAGATCTCCTGTAGGCATGCTCTTGGTCACTACGACTCCGTCGATTCGGCCCGTACCTCGGCAACTGCCGTTGCCCTTAGGCGGCATTCCTGGCTCTGCCTTTGGACCTCGCCAACAAAGTCCAGTTGGCGATTCAGGATCCCCCTTCAGGGGCCCGTCCTTTTGGAGGAGATACCAAGGACATTATAATGGATTTACAGGACAAAGGTGTGGCACTTAAATCTGTTAGGTCGATGTACCGAGCGGCACTCAACAACAGCAGCAGCCCTTTGGAAAAGGTCCATGAGGCAACGGAAAAATGCTCAGGCGAGATGCCAAAGTAAGCGTGAGGTGCCACGGGTACTGCTACCCCCGCTTCCAAGAACCAGCGACGTTCGGGGACCCTCCTCCGAGCACCCCACCACTTGACTCTCGGTCCCACTGCACCCTCAGTCTCACTACAGGGAGCAGGTGTGGGAAGGTTCGCCCACCACATGCAGGGAGTGGAGGCGATCACTTCAGATGAGTGGGTCATGCAACTAGTGTCCGTCCGGACACCATCGAGTTTCTGGAGATTCCTCCAGATACTCCTCCGTGGAGGTCCTCTTATTCCGGGACCAGGCCCTCCTCGTTCGCGAGAAGGTCAATCCGCTTGCTCAAAGAGGCAATCGAGGCCAGTTCCCTCTGGGCTAAGGGGAAAAGGGTTTACTCCCATTTCTTCCTGGTTCCAAAAAGCCGGGGACTTCAGACCCACTTCGACTTGAGTCAACTCAATCAGTATGTAGAGTACAAGAAGTTTTGCATGCTGACGCTCCAGAGCCTTCTTCCTCTTTTATTGGAGAATCATTGGCTCTGCACTTGGACACGCAGGATGCTTACCTGCACATCCCTATCTTCCCAGCCATTGCCGCTTCCTGCGTTTTTGTTTCCAGGAGCATTTCCAGTTCTGGGCGCCCCATTGGTCTGTGTTCGCACCGGGTTTTACCAAGTGCCTGGCGGTGATTGCTGCATTTCTACGCTGCAGGGGTTTGCTGTGTTCCCTGACCTGGATGACTGGCTGATCTCAGCTCCATCCAGGGATCTTTTATTGAAACTCTGTCTTTCACACTGGACCTCTTCAACCGACTGGGGATAACGGTCAACGTCCCCAAGTCGTCCCTAGTTCCGCCCCAGAGACTGCAGTTCATTGGGGCAGTCCTGGATACAGTCCAGTGCAGAGCCTTCTTCCTCTAGACAGGGTGAAGACCTTAATCAGCCGGGCTCACAAATAAGTCTCTCAGGACCATTCCTGCCCAGGAGGTCCTTCGTCTTTGAGACTGATGGCAGCTTTCATCATGACAGTTCCTCTAGCAAGGCTACACATGAGAATCACTCAGTGGTCCTTAAGAGTGCAGTGGAATCAGCTCCTAGAGCGACCTGGACCATCCGGTCTTGGTCTCTTCAGCGGTCCAGAGGATTTACAGTGGTGGGAGGATTTTCACAATCTTTGCCTGGGGCTTCCATTCCAAACCCTGCACCAGTAGCTACCTTCACCATGGATGCCTCGAATATGGGGTGGAGGGGCCCATCTGGGGATCATCAAGCTCAAGGCCTTTGGACAGGCCTGCAGACTTCTCTCCACATCAGTGTTCTGGAGCTCAGGGTGGTCCTATATGCCTCACAGGCTTCAGACCCTGCTTCCAAAGGGAACACTGCTGATCCAAATGGACAACATGTCAATAGTTTGGTACATCAACAAACAAGGAGGAACCCAATCGTACTCTCTTTGCAGGGAGCGACCGGGTGTGGGACTGGGCAGTTCAGCACCTTCTGGTCCTGAGTGGCCGTGCACGTTCCAGGCATTCTAAACATCCTGGGGACAGTCTCAGCAGAACTGGAACCCTCTCATGAGTGGGAACTGCATCAAAGTGGCGGACTCCATCTTCCAGAATTAGGGGCGTCCGGAGATCGACTCTTGGCCTCCCAATCCAACGAAAAACTTCCCAAGTTTTGCTCGCTGTCGTTCAGAGCGGTGCTTTCTGGGGTGACACATTATCTCTATCATGGACAGGGAAATTTTTCGCTCTCTTATTTTCCCATTCTGCAGAGAGTTTTCCTCAAACTTCAAGCCAAGGGAGCAAGAATGATCCTCATTGCTCCTCTCTGGCCGAGACAAATTTGGTTCCGCTGCCACAGCAGCTCTCCAGGAACCGCCAGTTCCACTTCCACTGACTCACGACCTCCTGACTCAGGATCAGGCAGGCTGGTTCATCTGGGGCTCAGGACCCTGCATCTCATGCGTGGCTCCTTCAGACGTAGCGATTTCTCACTTCGGTCTCCTCTAGAGTAGCTCAGGTCCTCATCGAGGCTAGGAAACCATCTACCCATTCCGCTTATGCTATGAAGTGGAAGTGGTTTTCAATCTGGTCTTCCGCTCAGGTTGGGACCCTTTCTCCTGTTCAGCCCCTCAAGTCATGTAATACTGCCTTCATTTATCAGACTCAGGGCTGTCCTATTTTCTTTGAAGGTCCATATCTCGCCATTTCCGTACCACGAGCTAGTGGATGGTAAACCTGTGGCCCAGTTGGAGGTCTCAAAGACCTTTCTGAAAGGCATCCTCCATCTGAAACCCCCATCCGCAGCCCAACTCCACCTTGGGACTTGAACTTTGTCCTGGAAAAGCTCACCTTCCTCCTTTTCGAACCGGCTATGAGCTGTGATCTGCGCTTCCTTTCATGGAAGGCGCTTTTTCTAGTGGCTATCTACCGCCCAAAGGATTTCGAGTTCACGCCTAGTCTGCAAGGAGCCCTACTTGATTTTCCATAGGGACTGGGCGTCCTTAGGACGCATCCAGGTTTTTTCCCAATGTGGTGTCGGAATCCACGCTGAACCAATCAGTAGAACTTCCGGTTTACTACCCGTCCCCTTCTAACAAGGGTGAGGCACCCTTCACACGATGGATGTCCATCCGATCCTCCGGTTCTATACTCATCGGACTAAAGAGCTTTGCTCTTGTGATCAGTTATTCGCCTTTTGCCCCAGGTCAAGGGGCAAGCTGGTTTCTAAGCAGGACCTTTCCAAATGGTTGGGCAACTGCATCCGGTATTGTTACCAGAAGTATGATAAGCCTCTTCCGGGTTCCATAAGAGATCATTCTGCTAGGGGCATGGCTCCTCCAGCGGTCTTCCTTAGGAATGTTTCACGGTGGACATCTGTGCTGCCGCTACTTGGAGTTCTGTCCACACCTTTACCAAACACTACAGTCTGGACATTGCTTCTAGGCAGAGGGCCGGCTTTGGATTAGCCATCCTGCAGTGGGCCTTTGTCCTAGGCTGGGTCCATGCTGGACTCCATTTGTTCTGTTGGAGTTAGCTTCCTCTCCTAGTTTCTCTTGGTCTCTCTCTGGAGGGAC
The DNA here is from genome assembly GCA_016271365.2 of Neoceratodus forsteri. Lineage (NCBI taxonomy): Eukaryota > Metazoa > Chordata > Ceratodontiformes > Ceratodontidae > Neoceratodus > Neoceratodus forsteri. Next base: position 164,989,910 of record CM057458.1, on the reverse strand, counting down.
TGCTTGGGACTGAGTCCTATATGTGATGACCTACTGAAGGAACCCTCTTGAGTAAGATAGTAAGTTCTGAGAACGCATAACAGTAGATCTTGAGAGAGGTTCCTTCAGTAGGTCATATTTTCCCTCCCTCCTTCTTCCCCTCATTTTGTGTTTTACAGGGACTCCAGTTCCTGTTCGCTCCTGCTGTATGGCCTGTTCCTGGCTCCGGAGAACTGGGCGGGCGTGGGACGCCCACTATATACAGTCACAGTGGCGTCAGTCACATGACGTCCGGTGGCGGTCCCCTGTCAGGTATTAGAATGTCTGCCGTGCGGCCCGGCGCCAGGTGGCACCAGTCCATATGTGATGACCTAATGAAGGAAACTCTCTTGAAGATCTCATTGTTACGGTAAGTTCCTACGTAATGCATTTTTCTCACCCAACCCTCAAAAGGGCTATCAAATTATTAATCAAAAATCTCCCAGTGTGAACATTCCTTTCTCCACCAGTTCTTTTGAATCAACTCTCCTCCCAAAGATGGAGAGAAATGAAATTATTAATAATAGGTGTACAGAAGGCCAACATATTACCCTCCCGCACTAATTTCCTTACCGAGTTTCAGGCCCAGTTTGTAGTCTTGGTTGAGTACAGAGTACTAGAATAATGATTAGATTTAGGTTGTTTATATTTACTCCAAGGCTATGTTTTAGAGCAGGAAATGGGACTCCTCCGCTTCTATTTGAAAACATGCAGGCAACTTATCTCTTTCTTGGAACCAATACCCTAAACACTCTAATTGAGCAGCCAAATAATAATGCTCAAAATTAGGAAGCTACATCCCCACCCTTTTTCCTTTGATAATAACAATTTCTTGAAAGCAATTCTTGGAGTTTTTGTTTCACAAGAATTTATTAACTGCCCTATTTAATACATCAAGAAATATTTTAGGGATTATAATTGAAGTGTTTGGAATAAAAATAATATCCTTGGCAAAATATCCATTTTAATGATATTGATCCTCTCAGAACCAAAGAGAGATTTTATCATCTTACAAGATCTTGCTCGATGTTTTAAGGACAGGCAAAAGTTCATTTCTTATAATATATTTTTATTTGAGGATATATAAGTACCTAGATATTTCATGTATGGTTTATGATATTTATGTAGAAGATGATCCACAGATAAATCCTCCTCCTTTAAAGTTACTATAGCTTCTGTCGTGCCCCAATTAATTTTGTATCCTGAGTACTTACTGTAGTCTGCGAAAATCTGAAGTAGATACTCAAAATCATGAGCTGGATCACTCAAAAATAGTAAAATATCCACATATAATGATATTTTATGATTCTGCTCACCCACTCTAACCCTCACATCATTCCTTACCAAAACAGCCAACGGCTCTATAAATAATGCAAAAAGCAGGGGGCAGAGGGCATCCCTGTCTTGTACCTCTGTTGCAAATCAAAATATGGCAAAGAATTGTGATTTGTTCTGAGCAAAGCCGGGTGAATAGTAGATCGTTTTTATCCAGTCCAAATACTTTCCCTGATGCTGAAAGCCTCCAACAGATGAAATCGAAACTCCCACCTAACCCTATCAATGGCTTTTTCAGCATCAAGGGAAAGAACCGCCAACTTTACGCCCAGAGATGGATCCAGTAAATTAAGTGCCCTTCTGACACTGTGGTTTAACCTCCTGCCAACTACAAAGATATTTTGATCTGGATGAACAATATTTGGGATAATATATGCTATTCTGTTGGCTAATATTTTAGCAAAATCTTGTAATCATTGTTTAACAATGAGATAGGCCTGTAAGAGCCACAAAGACCCAGGGTTTATCTTTTTCAAAAGCAAAATTATGGAGGCTTCATTAAATGTACAAGGAAATCTTCTTGTGTCAAAATATTTTTAAAAGCTGAGTTAGTAGAGGTGCCAGTTCTTCCCTAAAAGCTTTATAAAACTCAGCGGAGTATCCATCTGGACCCGCTATTTATTATTTGACATATTAGATAGTACATCTTTTATTTCTTCCATTGTTATTTCTAAATTAAGACTAACCCTGTCTGCATCGATATCTGAGGAAAATCAATTTTACTTACTGTATCACCAAGCTCTGTATCATTCAGAGGACCATCTTCTCTATACAAAGCCTTATAAAATGTAAGAATTCAGCATTGATTTGCATTGGGTCAGATACTTTCTCCCACTGAAGAAATAATATAATCAATCCTGTTTTGATTATCTTGCATTTTTAGCTGATATGCCAACAATTTTGAAGGTGAATCTGAACAAATTTCTCCCTGGATCTGTACATTTGTTTTTCTGCTTTCTCCTGACTAATTTTATGTATTTTTTCTTTTGAAACATCATTTTTACTTTATCTTTACCTGATTCTGCATATGTTTCTTCTGCTGCCAATAACTTCTGCTCCAGTTGGTCCAAATACAGTATGTTCCTTTTTTGACACTAGATTCATAGTGCATGATGCAACCCTCAGATATATTTTCAGGGACTCACAAATAGTAACCCAAGAAAATCTACTAGGGGATTATGTTCCATGTAAATCTCAATTTATTTCTTTAAGAAGGTCACAAATTGTGAGTCTTGTATTATAAAATTGTTAACTCTCCATCTCTTTGGTGCAGAATATCCATTTTTGACAAACATATCTCCATTTAGCATGAAGCATGATCTGAAATCAAAATAGCATTATGTCTTACAAATACCACAGATTGCATGTGTACCTGAAATAAAAAAATTGTCTATTCTTGATAAGCAGTTATAAGCTTTTGAAAAAAAAGGAGAATTTCTTTAAATTTGGATAGCGTCTAGGATGGCTAATTCTTGGGCATAACTTGTTAAAAGGTCAGCTGATTTTATCTTATGCTCTGCTGTTGAGAGTACCCTATCTACAGGTTTTAGAACTGCATTAAAATCACCCCTAATATTACTGGAACATTTGAGGCTGCAACCTGCAGAAAAATATTAGTGAAATAGGGTAGATCCTCCTCATGAGGTGCGTAGATACTAATCGATGAGAGCTGAGTTTGTCCCAAAATAACTTTTGCATTGACCCATCACCTTCTAAATCCACCTCTGAGTGCAAAATTTTGGGATTTAAATGTTTTTAATAAAAATAGCAGCCCCTCTTGCATTGCCTGAAAAAGAGGTGGAGATGCCTGTTGCCTGGAAAAGGTTAGAGAAGTAGACCACATCTTTTTTTCAAATGAGTTTCCTGTAACAGAACACAATCAGTTTTCTTTTTATTTAGGTAACTCACAATTTGTCTGAGCTTGACTCTATTTTTGGCCCCATTCACATTCCAAGTTAATATTCAAATGACTGTACCATTACTATTAAACAACACAGAGTTTAAAAATGCTACCCAAAAGTAAATGTTACCCTAACACAGGCAGCAGGGTTTTTCCATCAATCCTGCTTTCACTTCCCATTCTAATAACCAAACCCCTATTATCCAAACATCTACCCATTCTCAATCCCACCTTTCTTCTAGTAATGGCTACCCCACAAACTATTACGCCCCACCAACCTATTCTGTCTCACACTTAATGTTTGATCCCACCCCATGGGCTCTTCTGTGTTCAGGAGAGCCATTTCCTTCCCACTAACTCTAAAGATAACTTGCTTTAAAGAGCAGCTTCCTACTAAGGCCCCGTGTGGTCGATAAATTACCTTTACAGTAGTGCTCTGATGAATTTTGGCAAGTTAATTCCATTGCACTGAAAAGTTATTTCCCTGTAAAATTAGATTTCGCCATGATACCGAAAAAGACCGACTTCCTGGACTGAAAAACATGTCTCATTATTCATCGCAGCCCTGTTTTGTGATGTCACAAAACAAAGGCTGCGTGAGCATGACCATTGACTTATATGGGGTGATATTTTCATATATTTTATACCTCTTAATGTTGTGATTTTAAGAATTCAAAGAACTGATCGACTAATAGGGTCCCTATTAGTCCTCCTTATCCCTTCTTTATTAACTAATAACGAATGAACCTCAAACTAGAGTCTCTCATAAACCCCTAATAAATTCTCTAATCCTGTTTCTACACAAATCTTAAATTTTTCAGTGTATGTAAATACTTTTATACCCCCTTTTCCCCAGTATACACTTTATTTATTCAATTTAATTTAAACTCTATTTTTTATGTGTTGGAGGCTGAGGAGGCTGCAAATTCTTTATATCCTTGTTTTGTAAAAAATTCCTAGCTTCCTGAGGCATGGAAAGAAAATACCTTTCCTCCAAAAGACTCAAGCTTTGTTGGTGCAACAGAGAAAACAAGATGCCTTGTTGTCGCAACTGATCTCTTATACCATCAAAAGATTTGTGTTTAGTCAGAATGGAAGAAGGAAGATCCAGGAACACTTGCAACTTCATTTCTTTATAAACTAGGCCTTTCTCCCTCCCTCCTTGCTTTGGCAAGTATGTCTTCTCTATCCTGGCATCTTAATGGCTTGACATACATAAATCTAGGCCTGCTATCCTCTCTTCGCTGACCAAAAGCTCTGTCCACTTCAATTTTTCATCTGGATACTTGCAACCCAATACTGAGGTTAACATCTGTTCACAATAAACTAAGGAGTTTTCCCTTCCACCCTTCAGTCAAATTACCAATTTTAATATTTGTTCGCCTGGATCTGGCCTCCAAATCTTCTACTTTGGTTTTAGCGTATCTAATTCCTCATGCGCAGTTTTCAAGTCCATAGACATCTTAGGGACCACGCTTCCATATTAGACAATCTTTGCTCAACCTGATCCATTCTCAATACAATCGTTAAGCTCCTCAACTATGTCTGTAAACTTTGATCTAAATCGAGGCAGTAGCCAGATTTATATTCGCAAACCCTGCTCTGAGTTCTTCTAACGAGCCTTGTGAAGATGTTGTTTTTCAGAATTCTGTGATGTTCCTGATATTTTATTAGTCAGGGTCTGGAGCCTCAGGACTCCCTGTCGCCAGTGTTGGGGGAGGGGTAATCTGTTCTGGTCGGGACTTCATTTTATTCTTTCTTCTTTAATCCCTCATCGCCTTGCTGCCCCTCTAAATTACCTCCTTTACCCTGTTTCTCCATTTGCTTTGCTAGCCTTGTTTTACGAAGAGGCCTTTTTCAGGGTTTAAGTAAAGGGTTTCTTTGGCACACCGGGATTTTAAAAGGTCACTATAGATTGCTGGAATAACGGGCAAGGAGTCTTAATACTTACTTTCTCAAAAGAGCATGGCAGTATTTTTTTCTGGTTTATGCCCTGCTCGTTACATCTTTGTTTATTCGTGCTCACAGAAGTTTCCTCCTGACTAACACAGGATATGGGCTCAAAAGACTTTGTTTCTTTCACTAACCTGGCTCTGTAATACTTCCTGAGGGGTTCCACTTTCCAACTGTACCCACATCCCGGCATGAGAATAAGCCGCCCTGGCTTATTTCCAGATCTGTTGGATTCAGTTCAGCTACTTCCACCAAAGGTACTGTGGTACAGAGTTCTACCCCGTTTGAGTCCCCGAACAGACAGTTGCAAATTTATCTCTAGGTCCTGTGAACTCCTTCGAGATTCACCATGGTCCACTCACCGGACCAAACTGCTTATCCCTTCAGGCCCAGTCGTTCCCCAAAAGCAAAGAAGATTTTGGACATACTGATTCTTGGTCCAGGCTAACAATAGGCATTTTTACCTGCTCCCTTAGTTTTGTACAGTTTGCGATGGTTGGTTTTTTTTCAAGTCATCCTTTACTCTCAAATGTTGGCATCCTCTAAAGGAAGAATCCTGTTCAGGACTGTGCAGCAGAATCTTGCATGCAGCTGAAAACACTTGGACATACCCAAAACCAGCCCAAAAAAATATCAGGTAACTAGAGTCAAGTGCAGGGGAGGGAGGAGGCAGCTAATTTTACGGTCCGCCATTCAGAGAGAGATTCCAGGACTGCTCAGTCCACACAGCCCTGCACTCAGCCGCCATCTTAGCAGAGCTCCACCTCCAACTCCCTCCTCTGTCCTCCACTCCTGATGTCCCTGTCTCGACACGAACCTGGGTTTCCAGGTGCCTGAGCAGAGCCCCACCGCCAGTGCCATGGAGCCAGCTTACTTTCTACTACTACTTACTTTCCAGTGTCCCACCACTCAGTGCCACGGAGCTAGCTTACTTTCCATTTAAAGTTATCTTTCATCTTGTAACCTCACGATTAACGTAAGCATTTTCATTTTCAGCATTTTCATCTTAGCCCACATTGTACTCGGCTTTCTGTTAAAATTCTCCATCAGTACATTTTATTATTGCATTATATAAGAGGCACTAAGATGCTCAGTTGGCAGTGGTATGTGGGTCCTTACTTTCCTCAGAATCTTGCTTGGATTTGAGCTGAACTCAGCTGAAGCAATTATGTTTGATCTCTTGAACTGAAAGCAGACTATCCTTCAAGATGGCCTCAGGACAGCACCACATCCATTGCCTTATAGCTGTTTTACCTGAGCATGGGCTGCCTCAGCAGAAATATGTGTCTTTGGGACTGACTTTAGAAATAAAGGCTCTTCAGCTGAAGAGCTCATTTTTCTTTCTTGTCAACTTTGTCGGTGACATAGAGCAAGTCTTAGTCTGAGCACAAACTTGCAACATGCGCTCAGTCGGCCATCTTGGACCTCCCAGAAACTGAAACCAAGCTTGGGCATCTGAGTCTGATGGGTGATCTACCATTGTTTCAAGTACCTAATGGGGCTTGTCCAGTAGTCTCCCAGCTTCTGGGATCATCAAACATATGTTCTCAGCTGCAGTAAACATGGAGTTTGGAAGGAAACAGGAGACTGTTACTAATGGCCAATTCTCTTGAGTCTGGCCGAAGTGCTCCAGATCCTTTGTACCGAGTTTTAGTGGCAAACAACTGTCAGGGCAAAAGAGATTATGTTGCTATTGCTGAGTCCTCAGCCAACTTTGCTGCTTGCAAAATTCTGTCACATTCCACCCTCCCAAAAATCAGTTTGTTGGGCCAGCTTTCACTGGCTTGAGTATCTGTGGAGGTCAGACTAATGGACTATTCTTCTTGAAAACTGCCTAGTGGTGTTCAGATAATGCCTTTGGGATCAGAGTGTCATCCGACTGATAGTTCTGCTATCCATTTCTGAATCTGCCTCCATCCAGCCAGCTAAGATTTCAGTTTCCAAGCCATATTTGGGGATCCGAGCTCGAATTTTGGATTCAAGTGTCAGATTTATTGGTCTGTCCGTTGCATAGTTGGTATCTAATGTGATCTGACCATCAGATCCCTGTGATCTGATTGGATCCTATGTTTCTGATCAAATCCATACATGGCATCCGAGGTGGTCAGTTCCATGGCTGGATGCCATCAATATCTGATGGCATTCGAAATTCAAAGAAAGGGTGGTATCCAGCGGTGTTCTGACTTCAGTGGATACTATGCAAGCACCACTAAAACTGCTTCTTTAGTATGCTATTTCGAGTGTACTAAATGCCTAATTCCACCATACGTGTTGTTATATACAGTAATTATGGGTACAGTAAAGTGTATTTATTTACTGTTTCACAAATGTCTCTTCCGCTGGTTGGGCAAGAGGACTGAGAAGTGAAACTGAGGTTAGGGCCTGCTTAACCAGTACGAGACACTTACTTAAATAGTAAGACACTACTTTATTGCACCCATAATAATATTATATGGCAATGGATCGCCATAATATCATTATGGGTTCATTCACAGTGTGTTTTCATTGAGATTTTCAGTGTGCTATTTTTGTGCTCCCTCGCTGTGTAGAAATGGTTTGGCTGGGGATGAGGACATTGGATGCACAGCGTGAGGAGACAGCTGTACAAGAAATAAGAGGTACAGTCGGCTGTTCGTGCTGATCGGCAGAACGTTCCACTGCCATGCAGTACTTGTAATAATGTCTTCATTATATTCAAGCACTCCACATGGCCTTGGGGTGGGGCAACAGGTTGTAATTCACTGACAATTGCAGCTTGATAGGCTTCATACAACTTCTGTTTTATAAAGGAACATGAATGGCTGCCAATTGGCAGTGCACTGCCATGCTAACTATCCAAGTTCGAGAGCAGACACAGGTTATGATGGCAGGCTGCCAGATCTGAAAATAGTGCTGCTTACAGCAGTGTTTCCCAGCCCGGAGGGGATGGCGCTGTGGAGGGCCAATGAACTCATACCCCAGGGACTTTGCTGCAGTGTTCAAGGCTGACAGCAGCTACAGCAGTACAGTCAAGGAGTGGAGGGCAAACGGGCAAAACCAGGGATAAAAAACCTGGAAAGCCATCAGAATGACAGTTGGTCGTACTTTGGCCCCCTATCATGGACCCTACCACCCTGCATATGATGGTAGGCTAGTGAAGGATAGGCCGTGGTCATCCCGAACTGAAGTCAGTGGACCTACCTAGAGTGGGTGAAGAACATACGATATGGTGGGAAAAAGTAAAGAGAATAGTATCTACCCAAACAGAGCACTGTTATATTGGGTTGCTCTTCTGTCCCTTCGTTCATTTCCCAGACATATCATCAAGGAGGCGGAGCTCGCCTCTCTTCCTCTGTTTCATGATAATCTGTGCTGGCTGGGAAGGGAGGGCTTACAGAAAGTCTTTTCTAATTAAATACTTAAAAGCACAGCACAATGCTTAATTAAGCTAATGGTTACAATTTGACTGCATGCAAGCATCAGCTTAAAATGTAAAACTGCTACACTAGCTCTTTAGTGGGAGTTTTGTACCAACATTAAGACTACATTTGTCAATGGATATCTTTTGAAAACTAGGTAATGAATGAAGATGGTCACACCTCCAGTATCCGGAGACAAAATCTTAACTATTGATGTGAAACCGGCTGGAAGCAAGGCACCAAAATCACATTTCCAAAGGAGGGAGACCAGGTAAGATGAAAGTTAGTCATCATGGTTCAAAGACAGGGTTCTTACCAAGCCAAACGCTGCCCAGGTTTTTGCCATATACTTGTGACTGTTTGTAATATTGAGGTCTGATTCAGGAGCAGAGCCGAGCTTTTAAAAGTTCTCCAGACTGCATCTCACAGCAAGAACATCCGTTGCTCAGCAGGGACATTGGTGAAAAGCAGAACATTCAGAAAACCAAGACATTTCTTCTGCACAATGGGGGGAGGTAGTAATAATAACAAAATGGACTCGGGGTAATCATATCAGATGACCTTAAGGTTGGCAAGCAATGTGAAAAGGTGGTAGGGAGGGCTGGGGATACTGGATGTATAGGGAGAGGCATCACCAGCAGAAAACAGGAAGTTGTTATCCTCCCTGTACAGACAGTTGGTGAGACCCCATCTGAGTACTGGCCCAGTTCTGAGAACCCATCTTCGCAAGGACATAGACAGGATGGAGGCAGTTCAGAGGAGGGCAACTAAGATGGTGCAGGGTCTGCAAGAGAAGCTATCACGAGGAGAGACTAAAGGAGCTTAATATGTATACCTTGAGGAAAGGAGGAGGGACACAGGATAGAAACATTTAAGTACCTCAGTGGAATCAACAAAGTTCAAGAGGGTAGCATCTTTCAGAAAAGAGATGCAAGAACAAGGGACACAATTTAAAGATAGAGGGGACGTCCTCAGGGGCAATGTGAAGAAGTATTTTTCACAGAGAGGGTGGTGGACACATGGAACAGCCTTCCTGAGGAGGTTGTGGGGTCTAAAACTGTGGGAGAATTCAAGAATGCATGGGACAGACCTAAGGCAATTTTTGTGGGGAGTAGGAAGAAATAGGCTGTTGGTCAAATAGGATCTGCAACTTATCCTCTAGGTAGGAAATGGGCAGACTAGGTGGGCCATGGTCCTTATCTGCCGTCAAAGTCTATGTTTCTATGTTTCAGGTGTTCCAGGTAGCAATCAGGCAAGTTATTTTCAAATTTAAATAAACTAGCAGCAGTGTCAGAAATGAAGAGTAAAAGACTTACAAAAGCTATCATCTAACCATAGATGAAAGTTCCAAAGGGTACATGAGGGCAGAACCTCCACCCTGCCTCTGTAGATAATATATATTTGCCCCCACACACATACACACTCACTCACTCACATAGACACTTTTGTTTAAATATAGCTGCTTTTAATTTATATTTTACTGCAGTTTTAGGTAAAAATACATGCAAATACATAATGATTCAAGAAATGACAGTACATCCAAGGTATACTGCACATCATACATTAATGCAGTAACAGATGTGATACATTTCTTCATGGTGCAGTACCACAATTGGGGAAAGACACATTAAACATATTTGATACATGAATACAAGTTGAACCTTCTGTCATCTAGCACATTACAATTGATCTCTTATTCTCAAGTTGTATTTTGTGACTTCATTTTTATTCAGTTATGCATATTACATTACAAATAAAACGTGGTTGCAAGGCAAAAAATATCAAAAGGCATGTTTGTAATAAGAAGAAATAACTTGTAGCCCAGCATTACACATAGCAGGAGGTAAACTAAATGATCCTAAGAAATTATATCCAAGTGACATATAACAGCACGAACAGAGACTGAATGCCTAGAATATGAATTGATAATGTACTGGAGTGATAACACTATATAAAGCCACCGTTGACTTTACTAAAGTCCATGCATTCCTTAAAAGTTTGATAATAGTCTCCAGTAAATCAGGGAACCATCTCATGATTTGTTTATTTACAAATTGGTAACTGGGAGAGCACACTGAGCCAAGGTTCATTTCTAGGTGCGACCCGGCAAAAGAGAACGGGAGAAGCACAATTACAAACAAAATACAGCCAATCAGGTGATGTGGTTACAGTGAAGATGACATAAGGAGCATAACTTGAGTGCAGTACAAACAAAATAGAAACATTGCACATGGAGGACAACTAATTTAGCATACAAAACAACTGTGCAAGTTAGGGAAACTCAAAAGTGCATAGTGCCAGAGTGAAGAAAGGCCCAGCTGGTGCTGAAAGCAGGACTCAAAACAGGTTGATAAACGTCAGTGTGGTTGCTGGAATTATGAGGTTAGGTGGAGGAAGAAGAAAAGGTGGTCAGGCAGGCAAGGTAAGAAAGTGTTCAGGAAGAGGGTTGGCAGGGCCAGGGGACAGGGGAGGAGTTTTAGCTAGCATCTTCTGGAGGAAGGGAGAGAGATGGATGGAGGATGGCAGCTGGCTCAGAGGAGGGAGGTGGTATGAGAAAGCAGATTTCCAGCTGAGGAGTGTGGGTGGGGAAGGGAGAATGTGTGTGGGTCCCTTGAGCACAGGAAGTAGGAGAAGGATTAGAGCAGTGCAGGAAGAGTTTGTGTAACTGGGGAGGGCCTTAGACAAGCATGGCAACCTTCTCGGGAGGTGCTGCCCATCTATGGCGCAGGAGAGGTTAGGGTGTTCCGCATCATGGGATTAAATCAGTGGTTGAAAACTGGTGCAGAACCTAGGGATTTGGCTTCATTGGGGAATGGGGGTCCACCTGGAGTGATGCAAGCCTATACTGGCATGATGGGCTGTATCTGTCCAGGAGGGGAACCAGGATCCTGGGTGATAGGTTTAAATGCTTCATTGGCAAGCATTTAAACTAATCAAGGGGAGGCACTGGAAAGAGAAGGAAATCCTAGCCCCCCAAAAAATCACGTTACTATGCGGAAACACCAACATAGAGGTGGATGTTAGGAAAGGCAGGGGTAAAATGGGGAAAGTGACAAAGGCAAGAAGGACAGGGATGGGGAAAAGGAGTAAGGCCATCAGGAAATGGAGGGTAATAAGCACCAATGCCTGTAGTCTGGGCAGCAAGTTCCCTGAGCTGGTGGCCTTGATGGAAGAGGGATGCCTGGATATCGTGGCAGTCACAGAAACATGGTACACAGAGAACCATGACTGGGATGTCAACATATCAGGGTACACAATCTACGGGAGGGACGGGAGGGTAGAAGAGGAGGAGGAGTAGCTCTCATGTAAAGGAAGGGATAAAAGCAACTGAACAAAAGAGTAAACAGGAGGAGAGGAGGCTCTGTGGTCACCTTGAGACTGGAAAGGGCACCACAATCCGCACAGAGGTTGTGTACAGACCCCCATGTCGGGAGGGAATGGACAAGGATATGATAGAAGGCATTCTTAGGATGGCAGAGAAGGGGAGATACTGTTGATGGAGACCTGAATATGCCAGATGTTAACTGAGCACATTTGGTGCAGCCACATCCAAGAGCAGGGCCATTCTCAATGTCGCAGGTCTCAGACAGCTAGTTTCGAACCCACTGTGAGGAGCAATCTTAGATCTCGTGACTCTCATATGGGGGCAGTGAGAGGATCTCAGATCTAGAAGTGGGTTGCCATCTGGGAACAAGTGACCATCAAACAGTGTGGTTCATGTTAAACTCAGCTACAGAGTCAAGCATCACAAAAGTGAGGGTACTGGACTTCAGGAGGGCTGACTTTGCAAGATGGGAGAGTGCCTTAGAAAAGCACTAGCAAGCAGGCTAGAAGGAGGGTGGAGCAACAATGGGAATCATCAAACTGCCATCACAGAGGCAACAAGCCTTTGTGTGAAGCAAATAAACAAATCAAAACGAAAGAAAAGCCACTATGGTTCTCAAAAGAGGTGGCTGGAAAGTCAGGAGAAAAGATAGCATTCAGGAAGTATAAGGAAACACAGAAGAGCAGGACAGAGCTGTATCAGTTAAAGCAGACGGAAGCCAGGAGGAAGTCAGAATAGCAAAGGCCCAAACTGAGGAGAAGATAGCTAACTCAGTTAAGAAGGGGATAAACCTTTTATAGGTACATCAGAGAGCGTAGAAAGACAAAGGGAAGGATAGTGAGGCTGAATAGAATGAATGGTGGTGGGCAGAGGGGCCAGTGAAAAGCAGGATATTGAACAAATATTTCTGCTCAGTATTCACAAAAGAGGAGGGGAAGTGCCTAATCCAATTAACAGAAGCACTCTTGATAGGGGGTCGATCACAGCCCTTTCACTGAAGAAAGGGTTCTGCAAGAACTCCTAGAACTGAAGGTGGACAAAGCAATGGGGCCTGATGGAATTCACCCCAGAATTCTAAAAAGAATTAAGGGGGAACTAGTGAAACCACTGACTACTCTTTTAATAAATCATGGGAGGATGGTGTGGTACCGAGGACTGGAGGAAGGCGGATGATTCCTTCACAAAAGTGGGACCAAGACAGAGGCAGGAAACTACAGACCTGTCAGTTTGACCTCTGTGGTAGGGAAAGTGATGGAGTCACTCTGAAGGAAAGAACTGTTGAGTACCTAGAGGCCAGTGGGGCACAGGACCCAAGGCAGCATGGGTTCACAGCGGGAAGGTCATGTCAGACAAATCTAATAGATTTCTTTGACTGGGTGACCAAAGTAGTAGACCAGGGAGGGCTGTGACATGGCCTACCTAGACTTTAGCAAGGCATCTGACACAGTCCCACACAAAAGATTAATAGTCAAATTAACCAGCCTGGGAGTGGGTCCCAGGGTGGTAGCCTGGTAAAACATTGCTGAACAACAGGACACAGAAGGTAATTGTAAATGGAGTCCATTCTGAAGAAAGAGGGGTTACTAGTGGGGAACCTAGGGTTCAGTATTGGTCTAGTCCTTTTAATGTCTTTATAAGTGACATTGCAGAGGGACTGAAGGAAAAGTAGCCTCTTGCAGATGACACAAAGATCTGCAACAGGGTTGATATACAAGGAGGTGTGGAAAGAATGAGAAGGACTTGGCAAGGTTGGAGGAATGGTCAGAAGTATGGCAGCTAGGATTCAATGCAAAGAAGTGCAAAATAATGCACCTGGAAAACAAGAACCCATGGGAAGATTACACGGGGAGGGGAGGTAGTAACAACAAGAAAAGAGGAAAGGGACTTGGGGGTAATCATACAGATGACCTTAAGGTTAGCAAGCAATATGAGAAGGCAGTAGGGAGGGTTGGGGTATACTGGGATGCATAGGGAGAGGCATCACCAGCAGAAAACAGGAAGTTGTTATCCCTTTGTACAGACAGTTGGTGAGACCCCATCTGGAGTACTCGTCCAGTTCTGAGACCCCATCTCTGCAAGGACATAGACAGGATAGAGGCAGTCCAGAGGAGGGCAACTAAAATGCAGTGGGGTCTGCAAGAGAAATTGTATGAGGAGAGACTAAAGGAGCTTAATATGTATACCCTTGAGGAAAGAAGGGAGAGGGGGACGTGATAGAAACTTTTAAGTACCTCAGTGGAATCGACAAAGTCCAAGAGGTTAGCATCTTTCAGAAAAGAGACGGCAAGAACAAGGGGACACAATTAAAGATAGAGGGGTGGTGGTTCCGGGCAATGTGAGGAAGATTTTTTCACAGAGGTGGTAGTGGATGCATGGAACAGCCTTCCTGGAGGAGGTTGTGGGTCTAAAACTGTGGAGAATTCAAGAATGCATGAGACAGACATAAGGCAATTCTTGTGGGGGTGGGAAGAAATAGGCTGTTGGTTAACTAGGAGCTGCGGCCTATCCTGTAGGTAAGAAATGGGCAGACTAGGTGGGCCAAGCGGTCCTTATCTGCTGGCAAAGTCTATGTTTCTATGTTAAGGAGGGATATAGAAGAGGTAAGCACAGTGGGGACCGTGATCAGAGGAGAGGGGAGGATGAATAGAGAGGAGTAAAGAGAGCAGTGGTCCGTGACGAGAGGGTGAGTTGGTAGCAAAGTGGCAGAAGACATTGCAGAGGGTGTCCAGTCTGGCAAGGGAGATGGAGGGCAGTGCACATATAACATCTGCATAGTCGAAAAGCAAGAGATCCATTTTGGTGACTAGCTGCTGGCACAGTTAGAGAGAAAGGCAATCCTTATTGCAGTACAGAGCACAGAGTCTGGAACAGAGTTTGGCATGGATGGCATCAATGTGGGCAGAGAAGTCAAGCTCATGTAACCACACATCAAGGTACTTAAAAGTTGGGACTAGTTCAAGTGGTGTGCCATCCAGTGTGGAGAAGATGGGGAGGTGGGTGAGCGGGCCAGCTTCTGGCTGGTGCCAAAGGTCATAGACACAGTTTTTTTTTTGTGCTGACCCAAAGTTAGTTGGACTGGAACCAGCAAGAACATTGTGAAAGTCTTGCTGAAGCGAGACTTCCAGAGATGCAGTCAGGGACCAGAGGTGTGGAGAACTGTGTCATCTGCATGCATGTGAATATGCAGTGTCACAGGCCGAGGGAAGGTTGTTTAGGAAGATAGAGAAGAGGACTGGACCCAGAATGGAGCTGGGGACCCTGGCCTGAATAGGAGGGGTTGGGAGATGGCGCCTCCTATCTGTAACTACTATTGACAATCAAGAGGTAGAAATGGAACCATTTAACCATAGTGGCTGAGAGTTTGTCAGAGTCCAGCTATCCAGGAGACGGAATGAAACACTGAATCAAAAGCTTGACCAAATCGATGAAAATGGCTGCTGTGATGACACCTGATCTGTCCTTGAGAGAACAGAGTCAGTGACCCTAAGTAGGGAGGAGATGGTGTAATGATGCTTCCTAAAGCAAGACTGAAAGGGGAGGAAGTTGGAGGAGTGGAGGAAGTCTGCAACCAATAAGTAGACTAGTTTCTCCTGCAGCTTTGCAAGAAAAAGGAGGAGGGAGATGGGCAGAAGTTGCCAGGAGTGGAGGGATCACCTCTTTGTTGTTGGGGAGAACCTTGGCAGTCTTCCAAGGCTGAGGGACAGTGCAAAGGGTGAATACGTAGATTTGGGAGGTGAGTAAAGGGGAGTTGATGGCAGGAGCAGACAGATAGAGAAGTTTACAGTAGGGTCCAAGCCATGTGGGCTAGATTTGAAGGGTTGAATGAGGAAAGGGCAAGCAGGGTCTCCTGGTGAGTGATGGGGAATCATCCCGGGGTGGGGGTCAGATGCAGTAAGGAGGAGGAGGAGAAGGGGAGAGGCAAGGAGCCTGAAAGTTGAGGGAGGGAGAGCACAAGTGGTAAAAACTCATTGAAGTGAGCAGCAACAAAGGAGGGTCATACACTGGTGAGCCATTAACCATTCGGACAGGGAGAAGACTGGGTTGGGGGTCAAAAGGAGTGAATCATATCACCTTCCAGAATTTGGCTTGGGAATTAAGATTATTCTGGAGGTTGCTCTTGAAGTAGAGGAATTTGGCAGTATGAATGGCCTTACTGCAAGAGTTACTATGTGCCCTATAGGAGAGGAGGTCCACAGGGAGCCGGATAATTATACCTAGCACAGGCTTGGTCATGGGTCTTGCACAAATTGATGAGATTGAAGGTGATCCAGGGTGGTGAGAAGAATTAACCCAGGATTTCTTGATGAGGGTGGTCTTGTCCCAAACAGAAGTAAATATTGAGTGGAAGAGGCCATATCAGTGTCTGGGGCAGCAAGCATTGGAAACCAGTCAGTTGCAGCCAGGTCACTCAGTAGCAGTTCTTCATGAAGCAGCTGAAGGGACTTGGACCAGATATACTTTGGGGAGAAGGGGGGACTGGACTTTCCTGACACAGAATGTCATGCAGTGGTCGCTAAAGGCATCTGGTCAGATACGTGCTGCAACAGTGTGGTGGGGGTGTGAGGAAAGAACCCAGCACAGGAGGGTATGGTTTGATGAGTGGGATTGAGTCGGTGGGTTCTGTGATGCGTTGTGGAAGGTTAAGGACTCAGTCCTGTGGGTGGTCAACCTGGAGGTCGGGGAAAGCCAATTAATTTTGAAGTCACCCAGGAGGATAAGGTCACCAGCAGGGAAGTGTGGTAAGAGTGGAAAGTGAGTCTATTAGAGATGAGGGGAAATTTTGGTGAGGCATAAAAACAATTAAAATGGGTAGTGAGGAGAGAAAGGAAAGTTTAGCTAGCAGAAACTCATGGGAGGAGGGTGCAGCCTCCCTGAGAGTGATGATGCAGGAGAGGTTCTGGCAGACATATTGGTCAACCCCACCCCGTCGCTTACCTCTATCCTGCCTAATGAGGTGGTAGTCTGGAATGGCTAGGCCGAATCAGCAATCCTGGAAGAGAGACAGGATTCTGTGATACAGAGGAGATCTGGAGAGTTATGAGAGACCCATACAGTGAAGAGATCCAGTTTAGGGAGGAGGCTCCTAGCATTGAGGTGGAAAACACTGAGGCCTCAAAAATTGGGGGTGGGCAGGGTTGAGTTCCATGTTGTCAGCAAGGAGAAGCAGGCTAAGGAGACGAAGAATGGGGTAGGACTAAGGTTCCTTGGTTGGGAGGAGGTAGAAGGAACAGGGAAGGGAAGGAAAAGATGGAACGGTGGAGGAACTCCAGGTTAAAGGAAGGGGAAGGAAGGAGACTAGATGGATGGGGAAGAAGGAGGGGGGAGGATGGGGAGGGAGAGGGTTGGGGAAGGAAGGGAGTAGGAGATCGTAGAAGAGTAGGGCAGGAGCATGGTAAGCAGGTTGGCAGAGAACTGAAATTAGTGACTTGATTAGACACTAGCAAAACACCAGTACATTGGCAACCTATGGACTATGAAGCAGTTAAAAACAGCAGGCTAATGGTATTAAAACTATGTTGTGCAGGCTTAACAGAGATAACTGTGAGGCTGAACCCTGGTGTGGAACATTTAGCAATCACCTGAATTTCAAAAACAAAAGCAAGCAGGCATGCAAATGGTACAGCTCCAGCTGACTATTAAATTATTAGGTAAACAGAAACTTTGTGTTGCTTTTAAATGCAGTAATCTTTTGCCTAGAAACAAACTTAGTCTCTGTTGTTCAGTAGAACTTCCCAGATTTTTAAACCTATTGAACTTGTGCTCAAACCATGGAGTAACCTGAACCATCTGGTTACTACCCAAAGGTGATCGATCACACACAAAATCATTAAACATTGCTCAGTAAATGTTGAAAACGTGACCAGTGGCAGAAAAACATATTCATACTACAGACATTGGGTCTGAAATTGAGAGGACAAGACTTCACTGAAACTGCAGAAACTCAAAGAATTTGGAAGCATGACCGGGAATTAAAGATCATGTGCAACGGTTTTTGCAAATTTGTAATAAAAGCTTTAAAGCTGAAATTCAAGTCATTAGGCCATGATTAGTGTTTCCTGAAAATTTCAAGCTGTTTGGTTTTGTGTTTTCTTTAAATCAGCATTTGTTAACTTGCTCTACAGTGGATAAAACAGTGGAGTTATTTCTGTCCTCTCAGTCAAACTTGGAGTGCGATGACATCATTTTGGAGTGCCTGCTGTTTCAGACTTCCAATCAGAGCAGCACTCTGTAGAGTTCATGGTTTGCTGAGCTCTCCAGGTTCCTTACAAACCCAGTCTCTGGTTTGTGTTTAGATAGATCAGCTTAAAATATATAACTCTCTTCCTTTACAAAGCTGATCATTTCAGTTCCAATGCTGAACTGTAGTAGTGGAAATCTTTTCTGTGAGAAATCAGCCTCTCTGTATCACAGCTCTGTTCTTTCTAATTGAACCTCAATTTTATTCTAACTATATGACACAGGGCTGTTTAATTAATATAAAATAAATCTAAATGTTGTTCATTCACAGAAACAGTTTGTCTTTGATGTAACTTTCATAAATACAATCGGTAAGAACATTTTTTTTCATGTCAGATTGACAAACAGGTGCTTGTTACACTGCTACAGTATTTCAAGCACATGTACTGTCAGAACTCACAAATGTAAGCTCTTTGGTGGTTTCTGTGTGAAAATACATCATGTAAGTGTACAACTAGAACCACTATGTGGCATCCTGATGCACTGTGTCTCTGCCCCACAGTTGAGGCAGCTGCAATCTACTGCCACCAGTCCCCTGCCCCACAAGCCCCCTGCCTTCTGTTCCACATTCAAGGCTGCTGCACCCTGCTGCCCACTGTCTTTTCCCACACAGTCATGGATTGTGCACCCTGCTGTCTCCATCCCTGCCTAAAGAATCAGGACTACTGCCCTGCTGCTCCCTGCCCAAGCAATTGGTGTTGCTGCACCCTGCTGCCCTATCTCCCCGCCCTCAAAGTTGGGAAGCTTCACCCTATTGCCCCTGTTCCTGTCTCCACAGTCAAGGTTGCTGTGCTGCACTAAGCCCTAAGTGCCATGTTCCCTGCCTCCATGGGCAGGGCTGCTGTCATCACATGTACCCCATCTCACAGTCAGGGCTGCTGTACCCTGATGCCCCATGTGTCCTGCCCCACAGTCGAGGCTTCTGCACCATGCTGTTTTCTATCACCTATCACCACAGACAGGGCTGCTGCACCTGCTCCTTTCTATACTGTTGGGGTTGCTGTGGTCTGCTGTGCCCTGGAGCCCCATGCCTCTGCAGTTAGGGCTGCAGCACCATGCTGCCGCCACAAGATTCCAGAGCATTTGCTGCACCTGTTGCATGCCTCCACAGTTGAGGCAGTTGGACCCTGCTGTCCCCTGCCACAAGAGTCAGTTCCTTTGCTACACTCTGCTGAGGCAGGAACGGGGCAATATGTGCAGTGTCTGACTGTGAGGGGAGAGAGAGGATAGCAGGGTGCAGCAACCCCAACTGTTTGGGAAGGGTACAGCACAAGAGGGGGCATTTGTTGCACCCTGTCCCCTGCCTGTGGAGACAAGGAGCTGGTGCAGCAGGACACAACGGTGGTAGGGACAAAGGACAGCATGGTGCAGAAGCCTTGACTGTGGGTCAGGACACAGGTGGGCATCAGGATACAGCAGCCCTGACAGTGGTACATGGAGTACATTGTGCAGCAGCCCAGCCCATTTGGGCAATGGAATGTGCAGCAGGACTCAGCAGCCCCAAATGTGGATGTAGGCAGCATGAGACTCTACATGTAACACAGCACAGTAGCCCTGACTGTGGAGACAGGGACAGGGGCAACAGGGTGCCGTGGCCCTGACTGTGAGCGTGGGGACTGAGGGCAGCAGGGTGTAGCAGACCTGAATATTCGGGCAGGAGATAGGTGTGCATCAGGATACAGAAGCTCAAACTGTCAGACAGGGTGCAGCAGCCATGCCTGTCTGGGACAAGGGATGTGGCAGCAGGGTATAGCAAAGAATCTGACTCTGGTGGCAGGGACAACTGACTGAACTGTGGAAGCATGCAACAGGGCACAGCAAATGCCCTGCATCTTGTAGCAAGTGGCAGCATGGTGCAGCAGTCCAAACTGCAGTGGCTTGGGAAACTAGAGCACAGCAGGCCATGGCAACCCCGACTGTGTAGAAAGGATCAGGGTGTAGCAGCCCTGTCTCTGGTGACAAAGGATAGAGGACAGCATGATGCAGAAATCTCGACTGTGGTGCAGAACACAGGGCAACAGGGTATAGCATCCCTGACTATGAGATGGGGTACAGATGGTATATCAGCCCTGCCCATTTTGGGCAATGGAAGTGGGTAGCAGGGTGTAGCAAAGCCTCACCTCTGTGGCTAGGGCAGCATGGTACAGCAGCCCCAGCTGTGGAGGCAGGGGACCTGGCACACTAGAGCTTAGCACAGCAGCCCTAACTGTGGAGACAGGAACAGGGGTCAACAGGTGCAGCTTCTGTGAGGGAGGGAGAGAGCAGCAGGGTGAGTCATCCCCAACTGTTTGGGCAGGGGTGGCAGAGGCAGCAGCCTGATTCTTTAGGCAGGGGATGGAGGCAGCAGGGTGCACAATCCTGACTGTGTGGGAGAAGACAGTGGGCAGCAGGGTGAAGCAGTCTCACATGTGGAGCAGAAGGGGGGCTTGTGGGGCAGGGACAGGTGGCAGTAGACTGCAGCTGCCTCAACTGTGGGGCAGAGACACGGTGCATCGGGATGCCACATAGTGTTTCTAGTTCTACACGCATATGATATATTTTCACACAGAAACCACCAAAGAACTGAAATTTGTGAGTTCAGACAGGTGTCTGTCACACTCTGCTACAGTATTTCAAGCACATGTACTGTTTGTCAATCTGACATAAAAAAATGATCTTACATGAACATATTTATGAAAGCTACATCAAAGACAAACTGTTTCTGTGAATGAACAAAATTTAGTTTTATTTATATTCATTAAACAGCCCTGTGCTATATAATTAGAAAACAAATCAGATTTTGATTAGAAAGAACTGAAAGTTGTGATACAGACAAGCTGATTTCTCACAGAGAAAGATTTCTCTACTTCAATTCTGCATTGAAACTGAAATTATCAGCTTTTATCAGAAGATAATGATATGTTTTAAGTTGATCTATCTAAACACAAACCAGAGACTGGTTTGTAAGAAACTTGGAGAGCTCAGCAAACCATTAACTCTACAAAGTACTGCTCTGATTGGGAATCTGAAACAGTAAGCTTACTCCAAAATGATGTCATCGCACTCCAAGTTTGACTGAGAGGACAGAAATAACTCCACTGTTTTCAGCCACTGTAGAGCAAATTAACAAATGCTGATTTAAAGAAAACCACAAAATCAAACAGCATGAAATTTTCAGGAAACTCTAATCATGACTAGGGACTTGAATGTCAGCTTTTCAAGCTTTTATAAAAATATGTAAAAACCGTTGCACGATCTTTAAGGCTGAAGGCTCTGTAAAGTGAAGTGCTTTTAAGTGTGTGTATCATGCTCACCTCTCCCACCATGTGGTTGCACCATTTGGTTCTCCTACCTACTCACAAGGTACCAAGTTGCTAAGGAGGTACCAAATAAAACTGTAAGACGTGGAAAGATGAGGCACTTCTCATCTACATCCAAATGGTAATATTCACCAGGACTGGAAGGCATGCTTTCCCGCCCATCTCAACTTTTTAACCACAAGTAAATGAGATAATCTGTAAACGGTTCAAATGAGTGATTCATGTTAACAATGAAAGGATCAGATCATTAAAATGTATCAGTCTTCAGCATCAGAGTCTTGTGTGTGGGCATTGGTAGTAAGTCCTCCTTTATTGTTCTAACTCACTTCATGGCCTTCGTGGGATCACTGAAGATAAAGGTTTCCACATACAAAAGTTTCATCTTGGCTGGGAGCTGGAGCGAGTGGGTAATACCCAAAGATTTCAGATCCCAGGGACAGCATCAAATGCTTGACATATTGTCTTGTCACGTAAGTTAAGTAGAAGAAAAATAGTTTGGCTCTGCCCATTAGTGATAATGGTCCTTTCCCACTGACTGCATTCAAGACTGCATCTTTTAATGTGTGGTCTGGCTATAACAGTCAGTATTGTTCATTGGCAGGTCGGGATCTGAGGGACATGTTTTGGGTTTATGCAGTATGTTGTATAGGTAGATGCACTCAAATCAATCTCAAGTTTGTTCTTTATAAGTTCTGACACAAAGGTTAACAACGCTATGCCTTCTGTCACCTCTGGGACCCCTACCAATCATATGTTGGTGAGGTTGGCCCATTTTAAGCTCTCGAGCGAAGCCGTAACACCTGGTTTTCAAACAACATGAAGTCTTGCTGTAGTCTGACATATGCAGTTAGGTCCTGCCTTTCAACTGCCCGGAGAACAAAGAGTTAAACTTTCCATGGCCATCTTGGAATGTTCACCATGAGCTCGTTGAAGCCCTGTCTGCTGTTGTTTAAACTCCAACCGTCAGATTCTTTACTCTGCCTCACTGAACAGTCGCTCCGGAGATTTCTCCTTTGCTCGGTTCAAAAAGTCGGTTAAAGTGTCGTTTTTAGCTCGGTTTCTACTGAATTGCTACTCCGATCTGTCAGTTTAAGTCTCTGTCTGTGGTACCGTAGTACTAGATAGGTTTTCTTTATAGTTTCTGTGTGGAACTTGTAAATTGTGGATCGGTTAAAACTGAACGATCGGTTTCAAATAAAAAAGCTTTGTGATTTACATAGAGTGTAGTAACGGTCCATATCGGTTCTAAAAATGGATTTTATTACTTTTTTCCAAGACCTGTGACACGGTCAGGAACCGATAGGGCAGTCTTGCCTAGCGGATTGCCGAAAAAGGGTAAGTTTTGGTTAGGATTGGCCATGTCTGAGAAACCCAAGAAAAAACAGGCCCACTGGGTTTCAACACTGCAGTGTGTGGAAGTCTTTGCCAGGCTGATCCCCACACCACCTGTGTTTATTGTCTGTGTTTGACCACCTTGATTCAGACTGACAAATTTGTAAGAATTTTCCCAGGTCTACCCTGGAAAAGAGATTAGGTAGACTGAGGAAAGGAGGCGAGAAGTCCGCTGACCGGATGACCAGCCCAGTTCGGTTCGACCGAACCAGAAGGAGTGCCTCTGACCAGGCGATACTTCTTCGGCAAAAGGAGAGCCGATTCTGAGGAGTCGGTTCCGGTTAAAGAAAAGATAAATCGTCCGGTTCGGACCCAGAAATTCATACTTCGACCGGCGAGATAGCCAAGGCGTATAAGAATAGTGCAATTGCTTACTGTTCCGCTGAACTGCACCATCTGGCACGGGTTCGGCCGGTTCCTGGTTCCGATTACACCTTGGAAGAATTTTATGAACTGGATGAGGAGGAAGGAGAGTATGAGGATGATGATGGTGATTATGAAAGTCTGGATGTGCCTATTGACCGGACATCTCCCCCAGACAGACCTTCAGGTGTTTCTCCTCCTAGGCTTTCTGAGTCCCTTCTCACTTTATGTTTTACAAAAAGTGGTTGAAACCCTCCAGCTTCCTATGGAAGAAGCAGTAGAGGATCAGGAGGAGCCTGATTTTGTTGAAATGATGGACATCCCAGAGTCCAGGAGACTGTCTAATACCCTCCACAAATCCTTTGGGAAACAGACACACAAAATTCTTAAGACTCCTAATTCCATACCTCCTGTGGACAGACAAATGGACAAGAGGTATACTCTTTCAGGCTCAGACACTGAGTTCCTTTCCCAGCAATGCAGCCATGTTGGGGTAGTGCAGGCTGCTGCCTGTGATAAGGCAAATATCCCCTGGCATCACACCCCAGATAAGGACTCCAGGAGGATTGATGCCATGGCAAAGAAACAGTACATGGCAGCATCCTTGGGACTCAGGCAGGCTAACTATATGGCTTACACAGCTAGATACCAGAAGTCCAGGTGGGACACTGTGCTGGCTCTGGCTAAACAGGCCCCTGACCAGCTTGCCAGGGAGCTGGAGCAGGTGGCTGTAGATGGGACTAAGGCATCCAAAGTGCAATTTCATGCTGCTGTGGACTCCAATGATGTTTCATCAAGAGTCATGGCTACATCTGTGGCTCTTTGGAGGATGGCTTGGCTCAGATGTACTAGCCTATCATGGGATACCCAGGCTAAGGCCATGGATTTCCCTGTTATTGGTAATTCTCTGTTTGGGAGCAGACAGAGAATTACATGAAAAGGATGGACGAGTACAGGACCACCTACAAGAGTGCTCAGGCCAAAGAAAGGCAAGCTACTCCTCAAAGGCAGCAGTCCAGGGGCAGGGGCAGGCCTTTCTACCAAGCTCAGGCCTCCTCCTCTTCTTACTCCCAGAGAGGTTCTTTAGAGGAGAGGCAGAAGGGGGATGAGCAGGCCTGCATCCACCCCTCAGCCCCTGCTAAGCAGACACCCTGATGGGTCTGCCCGGCCGATTCTCCAATACCAGTAGGGGCAGGCTGGCTTACTTTGTCCAGGACTGAAGTCTCTGACATCATACAAGTGGGTCCTAGAATTAGTAATCCAGGGACTGGTTCTCAGCTTAAAAATTTCCCAAGATGAGAACCAGATCCTTTCCACCTGCAATCCATCAGAGACCCTTGCCTTAGGGCAGAGGTTTCTTCCTCCTAACTCTCAGAGCTATAGAGAGGGTTCCCACCCTACACAAGGGCAAAGGATTGTACCTCCAGGTGCTTCCTAACCCCCAAAAGACAGGAGAATGGCGCCCATCCTGGACCTAAGATATCTGAACAAACACCTTTTAAAACCAAAGTTCAAAATGGTGACTTGGGAATAATCCTTCCCTCTCTAAGGCCAGGGGACTGGCTAGCCTCCCTGGACCTCAAAGATGCCTGTTTCACATTCCCATCAGGTGCTCCCACAGAAAGTACCTCAGGTTGAGTTGCCCTCAGGCCACTATCAATTCAGAGCAATGCCCTTTGGCCCTAACATCAGCCCCAAGGGTTTTCACAAAGTGCCTGGCAGTGTGTTGCTTTCCTAAGGAGAAAACAGATCTCCATCTTCCCATACTTGGATGACTGGCTCATAGTAGGTCAGTCTCCAGACCAAGTCAAGTCACATTTGCAAATAACTCAGCAAGTGCTCACTTCCTTAGGATTCCTTCTCAACCTGCCAAAGTCAGTTCTCGAACCAGTACAGCTCCTCACCTTCATAGGGGCGGAGCTGGATACCATAAGGGCAGAGCCTTCCTTCCCTGGACAGGGCAAGGACCCTTATTGAACTGGCCTCTTCATTCACCCTGCAGGTGTCTCGACCAGCAAGGCATTTCCTTCAGCTTCTGGGCCACATGGCAGCCTCCACAGCAGTGGTCCAGGGAGCAAGATTCCAGATGAGGAACATTCAGTTCCACTTAAGAGCCTTCTGGTACCAAAGAAAGGATTCCCTTACCAAACTGGTCCCAGTGACTCAACCCTGATCCAGGCCTTGCAATTGTGGCAGGATCAGGACAATTTGAGACAAGGAGTTCCTTTGTCACTCAGTCTCATTCAGTGATACTCCCACAGATGCTTCCCTGCTGGGCTGGGAGCCCATCTGGGGATCTTACCACCCAAGGGCTCTGGTCACCTCAGGAATCTCTGCTTCACATCAATCTCTTGGAACTCAGAGCAGTGTTTTGCCACTGCAAGCCTTTTCAAGTCTGTGCAGAACAAGGTGGTCCAGGTCAGAAGACAACACCACCACCATGTGGTACATCAACAAGCAGGGGGCAGTTGGTCTCACGGCCTTGTGCACAGAAGCAATGAAGTTGTGGTCCCTGGCCTATTCTCTGCAAACCTCTCTGATAGCAGTTCACCTCCCAGGAAGGACAATGTCCTAGCAGATGCTCTGAGCAGAATATTCCAGAGCCATCACAAATGGACCCTAGATCCCCTAGTTTTGAAGGTGATTTTCTCGAGATGGGGCTCTCCACAGATAGATCTTTTGCAGCCCCAGAAAGTCACCAACTTCCTCTGTTTTGTTGCAGACCCCAGTCTTGGGCTCAGTCCCCTGGATGCTCTGATCTTGAATTGGGAAGGAAATTTCTGTATGCTTTCCCCCCTTCCCTCTCCTGTTCAAAGTATTAGTCAAGATAAGGTCACTGCCATGCAAGGTGATTCTGATTGCTCCAGACTGGGCCAGACAGCCCTGGTATCCCCTGTTGCTGTCCCTAGCAGTCCACCTTCCCTGTCTCTTCCCAGGAATTACAACCTGTTGACATCCTCTCAGGGAGGATTTGGTACCGAACCTTGGGTCTCTCAGTCTCAAGGCATGGCTCTTGAAGAGTTAGAGTTGCTGACCTGCATCTTTCCCAAGGGTTCTGGATATCCTTGAGGCTTCTCGAAAGCCTTCCACCAGAAAGACTTACAATTCCAAATGGAAAAGATTCACTATTTGGTGTTCTAAGAAGAATATCTCTCCGGATTCTGCTGGGTTGCCTACGGTTCTGGATTATATGGTCCATCTCAATGGCCAGGCCTTAGGCCAGCTACATAAAGTGCATTTGGCAGCTGTTTCTGCTTTCCTGTCAGTAGGCAAGCCATCCCCCTGTCAGTCCATTCTGTGTTTTTAAATTCTTCAAGGGATTGCTGCACACCAATCCCCCTTTCAGGACCCTGCTTCTGCTTGGGACCTTAATGTTTATTGCTCAGCTTATGCAACCCCACTTTGAGCCTTTGTCCTCTGCAGAGCTTAAGTACTTGACTTGGAAAACTGTGTTTTGGTGGCCATTACCTCTGCCAGGCATATCAGTGGAATTGCAAGCCCTGTCAGTGGAACCTGATTTCATCTCTTTCCATGGAGATAAAGTGGTCCTAAGAACTAACCGGAAGTTTTTGCCTAAAGTGGTTTCAGATTTCACCTCATCCAGTCTATGTGTCTCTCCCTGTTTTCTTCACTGACCATTCCTCCTCTGGAGAGGAGGCTGCACAGCTTAGATGTAAAAGGGCCCTCAGCTACTACATAGGCGTACCAAGGGTCACAGGTTTGAATCCCTCCAGTTGTTCCTCACATATGGAGAGGTTGGTAAGGGCAAACCTGCCACTAAGAGATCTGTTGCCAGGTGGATTGTTTCTTGTATACAGTTCTGCTATGAGAAACTAGGTAGAACTCCACCCTCAGGCCTGAGGGCTCATTCCACAAGAGGTACAGCTGCTTCCCTGGCTGCTGCCAGGGATATTCCTATCTTAGAAATCTGTCAAGCAGCCACCTGGAAAACAGTCCATACATTCACCAAGCATTACTCTCTGGATATCCAGGCTAGGAGTGATGCTCGGTTTGACACAGCAGTACTTCAGAGCCTGTTTCCAAAGTAGGTTCTGTCCCTCCTCCATGGAGGTACTGCTTAGTAGTCTGCATATGTCAGAATACAGCAAGACTTCATGTTGTTTGAAAAGAAAAAATTACTTTAGTAATGTTGTTTCTTCTAATGGAGTCTGCTGTATTCTGACCTCCCCGCCTCCCCTCTCAGAACCTAGTTTTGGGATGTGGGTGGGCAGGAGCAGTGTTGGCACCCTAGGGGTGTCCCTTTTCACCCTCCTTTATTTTGGGTGAGTGTTGTGTTTTGGGATGTGTTTTGTCTTTTGGGTTTCCTGACTTGAGTCTTTTCTTTGAAACCCAAAACCCATAGTGCCAGTTGGCTAGTTTTGAGTTTTACAGTTTCCACACAGAACTTCTAGTGAGTATTGCTCATAAAGATCTGACGGTTGGAGTTTGAACAACAGCAGACAGGGGCTTCAACCGAGGCTCAGTGAACATTCCATGCTGGCCATGGAACGTTTAACTCTTTGTTCTCCGGGCAGTTGAAAGGCAGGACTTAACTGCGTATGTCAGAATACAGCAAGACTCCATTAGAAGAAACAACATTACTAAGGTGAGTCATTTTTTCTTCTTGAAGTACTCCTAAGGTAGCCAAGACTGTCTTGTCAGCGGTGGTTTTGACTTGTTGGGACTTGATAGCGACAAGGTCGAGTTTAGGCTCAATAACCACTCACACGGTTATTAAAAGTGTCCATTTTCTTTTGTCAAGATCTGTGAAGTGCTCGAGATCTTTCACCATGCATAAGACCTCAGTGTTTGGGGATGTAAGCCATCCTACCCGTTGCCTGCAACATCATCCTTGGCGTGCTTGGACTTTGGCTGCTCCTGTGGGGCAGTCTGTTTCAGATTCCCATTACTGGTACTTCTGATTTTAATGCTGCTTATTCTGCTTAGCTTCAGGTAGCAAATAATGTCTAAAGTTTGCAGTTTGTTTAAAGGAACAAAATAATAGCCGGCCCACTATGGCGCAGTAGTAGCGTTACTGCATGCTAGACAGCAATGACCCGAGTTCAGGAATGAGCTCAGTCCATTGGAGGGTTGGCTGGGGAGGAAGATTGAGCATCCAGGGACTGCTCTCCTCTGAAGAGGAGGGGAGGCATGGTGCCCAGAGCTTGACTGTCCCCTAGTGGGGTTGGGGACTGTACCCCAGGAGACAGAGGGAGCATCCAGCATGCCACACACGGAAGCGTGTGGCACCACCATTGACATCATTGCATACACGCTCCTCTGTGCCATGGGGGAGAGACACAAAAGTAGAGAAAGACATCTTGGTTGGCAGCTAATGCACTCCTTGCAGGCCCTGCACCCAGCAACTCAGGCATTGCCCTCTATGGATGCTGGACCCAGTGGGTCAAGAGTGCTCCTGCCATCCCACTGTAGGAGGTAAGCTGGTAGAGAGTGGGGCCCAGGAAGTCCTGTGGGAAGCTGGTGTGATGGGGCTTGGGGGTTGGCTGGATGTGGGCCACACCAGGGCCGGAAACAAGACCAATAAATAAATAAAAGCTAAATAATAAAAATTAAGAAAGTAGCTATCATGAGGTGTGACTTTACATGAGGCACATCTTGCACCATTTGCATGGCCATGCCCTCCCTCATTCTCAAGTTTCATACCAGCCATTGCTTTTTATTTTGTAAATAAAGCAGGTCCAACCTAATAAGGGTTTCTCATCTAGCTCCTGTGGAAAGCTAACTATTAACTTTGCTAACTTAATTCTGCATACATTGCAAATAGTACTTGCAGAAAACTGGTGATTCCTGCCTGGCCCTCCCCTCAAGGAGGCATCATACTGTGCCTGAGAAGTCCTCAATCTCTCTCTCCAGCCCCGAGGTACTGCGGGCACAGGTATTGTGCACCCCTCGGGTCTCAAGGAGCCTTGGATCACCCTCCTTCGGGCATGATGTTCCTGGATACACCTTCTGGGCATAGATGCCCAAGACATGACTGACCCCCAGAGTCAGACTTCTGCTGAGTTTGACTTTTGGGAGAAGAGGGTGTTCTTCGGCATGTCTCTCTTTGTCTCTTTTGGCACATCAGGCCCATCATGCTGGCTATAACAAGCACTTATGGACTCTTCTAGGACAGATCCTAGTGTTCTTGCCTGATTCAGAGGCGACCAGACAGGCCTATTGCCCTCTTCGCATGGGGCCCTAGAGCTATGCAGGCACCAAGCAAGGGCATCGTATGATGCCAGTGAGGTGGCATCCAGGCTAGCAGGGACAGCAATCTGTATTAGGTGGACATCATGGCTTCATCTTTCCAGGTTATCACCCTGGCCCGGCATAGGGTGAATGTCTTCTCATTCCGGGGATCCACCTTTTCTCCCGCAGGATGAGGCAGTAAATTCACGGGCGATTTCTCTCCTACCCAAAGGAGAATGTCGCCTGACCCAGACCTAACTAGGCCTGAAAGGGTTCCCTCATCCGTGTCTCCCGCAGGAGGCTGAGGGGTTTCTTTCCTCAGGGAGTTACCAGTCCCTTCGGGGTGGGGGGGGGCTTGCATCATTTCCACCAGTGAAGATTGACACAGATATGAAAATTACGTATCTACCATAATTTTGATCTTCTGTGTATCTTCACCATTCATCACTACTTCCCACCCACCTTCCCCTTAGGCCTCAGTCTCTGGGTGATACTCTCCTCCCTGTTTGTCTGCAAACTGTGTCCTGCCAATAGTTCTTGTACCTCTCGCTCTGTCCCCTTAGAAGGTGTTGAGAGTGTTGGAGGGAATAAGCAGGAGACAACTCTTTTGGTCACTAGTGTTCCTTTTCATCCTAATGGGACCCTCCTCCTGGTTGGACCCATTTTGCTTGCTTTTTCTGCTTTGTATAAAGGCCTTGGGGTTCTTTTAGAGGAGGGATGGTGGGGCCCTGGTGATCCTCCCTCTTCTGTATCTATTTTGTCAATTTTGCTGGCAGGGGTTCCTCTGGGATTTTCCTGTCGCTCTTAACTTTGAAGAATAAGCCTCTTCTTCGTCCCTCCTCGGAGAGACGCTTAACAAAACAAAACAAAAAAAATAGAATTTGGAGGCTTATTTTTGTGGTCTAGTGAAGATGTGTCCTTTCCCATCTTGGTTACCCTTTCTCGGTGGGGGTATTATTGTCTATCTCCCCATGAGGACTTTCAGAATCAGTGCACTGCTCCCACTTCTCGACTTCAGACCAGCCATTCTCTGGTTCCTCTAGAGATTCTCCATCTGGAATAAAGGGACAGGGTAAGCAGTATTGTCTTCTAGTCCTCGGCAGTCCTTGGACCCCAGCGGTGGAGGCGTGTATTCTCTCCCTCCCTCCTCTTCCTTTTCTCCTATCCTACCTTCCCGCCCACCTTTTCTATCCCTCCCTCCTCACCCAGAGGTTGGGACCCCTGTCCCAGACCCCTAGGGTAGGCTGTTATCCTTCTATCTTCTTTTCTGGCATTATTCCTTCCTTGGTTTTTATATCCGTTCCTTTTCTATCCCTTGGGCTCTTTGCCCTGCTCTCTTTTTCTAACCACTCTCCAGCGTGCAGAACTGGGTTTGAGGAGGATTCGACATCGGTTACTGGCGAACCCACGAGTGCCACGAATCACGTCCGGCCTTGAGGGCGCGCCACCTCAAGGTCGGCTCTGCCTCTTGCACAAAAAAGTTCTGGGCCGGCCCAGTGGTGCTGGGGGTTGAGGCGCTGGATGCCACACCTGCACCATGCCGCAGACCGGGTTCAGGAGCAGACTCTGGTCGCTGGTTGGTTGACCGGGAGATAGGTTGAACGCCCCACGACAGCTCGCCTTCTCCGGGTGGTCCTGCTCATGTACTTACCTGACTCTGAGCGGAGGCCTGAGTACTGTAAGCCCCAATTGTAGGGGATGGGTGGCTCTATACAGTGTGGACGCTCGGTGCCTTGCGCCTTGACATCAAGGGGTTGCACACTGTGGGGAGGGGAAAAGAGAGAACCTGCCTGCTGACTTCGAAGATGGGCCTCCAGGAGCGCGCGTTTCAATGTGCTCCCTCTCACTCAACCAACTCCAGACCGACACAATGAAGGATTACGGGTATCTGGCCCAATTGCCCTCGCTTTGGGGTAAGCTACAGCTCCATGGGGCCGGAGGTAGGTACGAGGGAGCAGGAGGCAGGAGGATGGCCTTGGCGTACTTGAAGGGTCGGAATCGGCAGGGGCGAGGGGTGGATAAAAAGAGTAACTTCAGAAAAGCTCCTGCAGGGTCCTGTTCTCTGGCCAGAACCCACCAGTGATGAATGATGAAGATACACAGAAGGATCAAGAATTATGGTAGGTACGTATTTTATTTCTAGAAGTAGTATATGATGTTCATCCACATGGACCCACCCGACCTCCCTGGCTTTGGCGCACACACTCTGCTTCCAGCGGCAAGCTCTGGCATCAAGGGGTGGAGCCGAGGGAGTTACTACCGGTGAGTGGGGAGGAGCAGCTTGAAGACTTTCCAGCAAGCATTAAAGGGAAAGGACACTGCCAGCTAGTGTGGATGAACATTCTATACCACTCCTAGAACTACTGTTACAGGTGAGTAACCTGTTTTCTATTTTCCCTATAGTCACTGGACTTTGGGCTTTTGCAGCTTTTAGAATGTGATCTCAGGCCCCGATGAGGCTGTTATCATTAGTATCGTCAGGGCCCATCGCTGGCTGCCTGTGCTTGTCTTGGGTCTGTTTATTTATTTGTTTAGTCATTTGAAAATACCTATGAGCACAAGTGCTCATTTGCTAAGGTTCCACGCCCAAGACAAGAAAGGTAAATACAAAACAAAAATATAATCGTTAAAGAAAACATTACAGTAACAGCAGCTCTAGGAGCGTAGTCAGCAGAAAATAATAGGAAGATTTGACTAAGAACAATTACTACTGAACAGCAGTTCCAATGGAGCATAGTACAAGCTTGAACAGTGAATATTTTACAAGCAACTGAGGAGATACAGTGTAACCAAGGTGACCAAATTAGTTGTAACAGTAGCATTTAGAACTAGTAGTGAGTTATTTTCTCAGTACATTCTTGAACTGGGCAATTTTAGGGATACCTACCAGGGTTTCAGGTAATTCGTTCAGCTAAAGAGATGCCTTTACTGCAAAGGAGCACTTGCCCAGTTTTGTTGTATTAAAAGGTATTTCTAGGCATTCCTAGACATACTCCTGGTAGAGTATTGGTTGTCTACTGGGCAGAAAAAGTTACAAATCAACAAGGGGTAAGGCCCAGTAGTGCTTTTTACATACAGACAGGTCTGGCACCTTATTCTTTCCTGGAAGGGAGGCCAGTTGGTTAGGGTAAATGGAGTGGTAATGGGCAAGCATGTCAGCCCCTAGAGCAAAGCAACAAGCCTTACTAACCACCAGCCTAACTCTGTTTAGTAGAATCACTTGCTGCCGCATAAACTGGGAGACCGTAGTCTAGGAGTGGTAGGACCATGCAGGACACTACCAGGCGCCTAGCTTCAGTAGTGAGATTCAGGCGATTCCTGAACAGTTTGCCTGACTTTCTGTTGCCAAGACTAGCCAGTATCATCCACATGTGGAGGAATGATAGTGTCATCCAGGGTAACTCCTAAATATCCACAACATTTGACCTGTTCCAGTTCATCTCTTTCATCATTGAGGATGACTAGGGAGCGACCTTTTTTTTTTTCTTTCAACTGCAGCCCTGAGAACAGCATGATCTTTGTTTTGTAGTTTAAGATTAGTTTGCTTAGCACAAACCATTTCTCCAAAGACTTAAAGCTATTTTGGATGTCGGTGCATAGATTCACCTGGTGTGACTACTGGTGTAGATGACAGCATTGTCAGGATAGAGGAGCACCTTAGATGTCTGACAGGTCTCTGAGGGCTGTTTATGAATAGTTCAAAAAGAGGGGGCAGAGTGTTGAGCCTTGTGGCACACCTATTGAAATGCTTTTAACATCTGAGAGGGAGCCGCCTCATCTTTACCCGCTATGAGTGGTCGGAGAGGTAGCTACTAAACCAGGTTACCCTGTTCCGTGAGAGGCCAAGGAGAGGAGCTTGTCAAACAGCAGCTTATGGTTGACAATGTCCAGTGCTTTAGTCAGGCCACTGCAGATGGCTCCCACTAGGTGACCACAGTCAAGGGCCACATGCAAGAAGTTGGTGCACTCTAACAGGGCAGTGCTACTGCTGTGGTGCTTCCTAAATCCATGTTGTTGAGCACATTGAATATTGTACTTACACAAGTAGTTGGCTAGCTGGTCTGATACTGTGTGCTGTAGGGCCTTGGATGGGGAGGAAGCTTGATATAGGTCTGAAGCTGGCCAGGTTGGAATGATTCTACTTTTGAACACTGATGTGACCAGTGCTGTTTTCCAGATTCCAGGAACTGGGAATACTGAAGTGAAAAGTTAAATATCTTAAAATGGGAAGGGCAAGTTCCTTGAAGGTCTGGGGCCAGCAGTTTCATGTCTGTCATATCACCTCCCCAACTCTGGTTTTCCTATGATTCTTTTACATGTTTGAGGTATCTGCTATTGCGATGGGCCTGAAATAGAATTTGGGATATCCAGGGTCTTGGTCAGAACTATTAGCTAGTCCTGTACCAACAACTGTCATTTGTCCGTAGCACATTACTGGGAGGGAGGACAGAGCTGAGGTCAGTGAAGGCTGTGTTGAATTTGTTGGCTATCTCAACTGGGTCCAGGGTAACAGCCACATCAATAGTGAGCATTTTGGGGGTTCTTTTCACTTTTACCCAAGATTTCCATTATACTATCCCAAAATGTTTTCCTGTTTACTCTAGTTCTTAGTGTACTGTTCTTTGCAGTGTGTCGCTTTAGCCTGTTCAAACAACATGAAGTCTTGCTATATTATGACATATGCAGTGAGTCCCAACCTTGAACTGCTCGGAGGTGAAAGAGTTAACTTTCCATGCCAGGCATGGAAGCTGAGCTCGAGCTCGTTGAAACTCTGTCTGTTGTTCTTCAAACTCAAACCGTCAGATTCTTTACTCCGCCTCACTGAACAGTCGCTCGAGATTTCTCCTTCTGCTCGGTTCATTTTGTCGGTTAAAGTATTGCTTTTATCGGTTTCCTAACTGTCGGTTCAAGCTCTGTCTGTGGTATTGTGAGTACTAGATAGGTTTACATTAATTCTCTTCTGTGTGGAACTTGTAAACTGTTTATCGGTTCGGTTTGAACCGATCAGTTGTTTAAAATATCTTAATCTGTGATTTACAGTGTGGTTACCAGTTCTTATCGGTCCTAAAAAAACAGATTTTATTACGTTTTTCCACGACCCATGAACGGTTGGGAACCGATAAGAGGTCTTGCCTGGCAGATTGCCATAAACGGGTAAGTTTGGTTAGGACTGGCACTATGTCTGAGAACCCAAAAGAAAAAATGGGCCCACTGGGTTTCAACACTGCAGTGTGTGTGGGAAGTCTTTGCCAAGGCTGACCCCCACACCACCTGTGTTTACTGTCTGGGGTTTGACCACCTCAATGCAGACTGCCAGATTTGTAAAAATTTTCCTGCAGCTACCCTGGAAAAGAGAGTTGGTAGGCTCAGGAACGGGAGGCAAAAGTCCGCTGACCCGATGGCCAGCCCGGTTTGGTTCCAACCGAACCAGAGGGAGTGCCCTCTGACCAGGGCGAGACTTCCTCGGTAAAAGGAGAGCCGACTCTGAGGTCAGTTCCAGCAAAAGGACTAGGAAATCAGCTGGTGTGGAGCCAAACTTTCCTCTCCAACCGCTGAAGATATAGCCAAGCGATTCAAATTGTCAGTCGCTTTCCCGGTTCTGACCGAACCAGGCACCATCAGGTAAGCGCCTGGTCGCCGGTTCCACCGGTTCAAGATTATGATTTAGAGGAATATTACGAACCGAGGAGGGGAAGAGGAGTATGAGGAGAGTGAATGGATTTGAAAGTCTGGATTTGCCCATTGACCCGGACATCTCCCAGACAGACCTTCAGGAGTGTCTCTCCTAGGCTTTCTGAGTCCCCTTCTCATTTTATGTTTTATAAAAAGTGGTTGAAACCCTCCAGCTCCCATGGAGGAAGCTGTGGATGATCAAGAGGAGCCTGACTATGTGGAAATGATGGATATCCCAGAGTCTAGGAGACTGTCTATTCCCTTGCATAAATCCTTTGGGAAACAGACTTAAAATTCTAAAAACTCCTCACACTACACCTCCTGTGGATAAGAGAATGGACAAGAGGTACACATTGTCAGGCTCTGATATGGAGTTCCTTTCACAACAATGCAGCCATGTTAGTAGTGCAGGCTGCAGCCTGTGGCAAGGCAAGTATCCCTTGGCTTCACACCCCGGACAAGGACTCCAGGAGGATTGATGCAGTGGCAAAGAAACAGTACATGGCAGAATCCTTGGGACTCAGACAGGCAAATTATATGGCTTATGTTGCTAGATATCAGAAATCCAGATGGGATACTGTTATGGCTCTAGCAAAACAGGTCCCTGGCAACTTGCCAAGGAGCTGGAGCAGGTGGCTGCTGATGATATTGAGGCATCCAGGTGCAATTCCATGCTGCAGTGGACTCTAATGATGTGTCATCAAGAGTCATGGCTACATCTGTGGCACTTCGCAGAATGGCTTGGCTCAGATGTACTAGCCTGTCACAGGATACCCAGACTAAGGCCATGTATTTTCCTGTTGTGGGTAATTCTCTGTTTGGGGAGCAGACAGAGAATTACATGAAGAAATGGATGAGTATAGGACCACCTATAGGAGTGCACAGGCCAAGGAAAGGCAGGCCACTCCTCACAGGCAGCTTCCAGGGGCAGGGGCAGGCCTTTCATAGGCCTTTTACCAAGCCCAGGCCTCCTCTTCTGCTTATGCCCAGAGGGGTTCTTTAGAGGGAGAGGCAGAAGGGTGCCAGCAGGCCTGTTTCCACCCCTCAGCCCAAAGCCCTCTGCCAAGCAGGCACCCTGATGGGGTTGCCAGGGCCGATTCTCAACTACCTGTAGGGGCAGGCTGGCTTACTTTGTCCAGGACTGGGAGTCTCTGACATCAGACAAGTGGGTCCTAGAAGTAGTAAGCCAGGGACTGGTTCTCAGCTTCAAAAAGTTTCCAAAGATGAGAACCAGATCCTTTCCACCTGCAAATCCACCAGAGGCACTTGCCTTAGAGGCAGAGGTCTCTTCCTCCTGGCTCTCAGAGCTGTGGAAAGGGTTCCACCCTCACACCAGGGCAAAGGGTTGTACTCCAGGTACTTCCTTACCCCAAAAAGACAGGAGAATGGCGTTCATCCTGGATCTCAGATACTTAAACAAGCACCTTTTAAAACCAAAATTCAAAATGGTGACTTGGGAATTATTCTACCCTCTCTAAGGCCACGGGACTGGCTGTCGTCCCTGGACCTCAAAGGCAGCCTACTTCCATATTCTCATCAGAAGCTCCCATCGAAAGTACCTCAGGTTCGAGCTGCCCTCAGGCCATTACCAGTTCAGAGCAGTGCCCTTGGCCTCACCTCTGCTCAAGGGTATTCACAAAATGCCTGGCAGTAGCAGTTGATTCTCTAAGAAGGCAAAAATTGCCGTCTTCCCTTACCTGGACGACTGGCTCATAGTGGGCCAGTCCCCAGACAAGTCAAGCTACACCTACAGATGACTCAGCAACTGCTCACTTCTCTAGGTTTCCTTCTGAATCTTTCAAAGTCAGTTCTAGAGCCTGTCCAGCTCCTCACCTTCATAGGCACAGAGCTGAACACAGAGAAAGCAGAGCCTTCCTTCCTTCCTTTGGACAGGGCAAGGACCCTGGTCTCTCTGGCCTCCTCATTCACCCTGCAGGTGTCTCGACCAGCAAGGCATTTTCTACGGCTCCTGGGGCACATGGCTGCTTCTACAGCAGTAGTGCAGGGAGCAAGATTTCAGATGAGGGACATCCAGTTCCATTTGAGAGCCTTTTTGTCTCAAAGGAAAGACGCTCTAACCAAATTGATCCCAGTGACTCGAACCCTGATCCAGGCCCTACAGTGGTGGCAGGATCAGAGTAATCTGAGACAAGGGTTCCTTTTGTCACTCAGTCTCACCCTTAATCCTTACTACAGACGCATCCCTCTTGGGGTGGGAGCTCACATGGGCGACCTCACTGCCCAGGGTTGTGGTCCCCTCAGGAATCTCTGCTCCACATCAATCTGTTGAAACTCAGAGCAGTTTTTCTAGCACTTCAGGTTTTTCCAAATCTGTTCAGAACAAAGTTGTACAGGTCAGAACAGACAACACCACCACAATGTGGTACATCAACTAGCAAGAGGCACTCGGTCTCGGCCTTGTGCACCGAGCAATGAAGTTGTGGTCTCTGGCTTATTCCTGAACACCTCCCTTACGGCAGTTCACCTCCCAGGCAAGGACAATGTCCTGGCAGATGCTCTCAGCAGGATTTCCCAGGGCCATCACGGTGGTCACTGGACCCCCTGGTCCTGAGGTGGCATTTGCCAGATGGGGCACCCATAGATTGATCTTTTGCAGCCCCAGACAATCACCAACTTCCCTTTTTTGCTGCAGGCCCCAGTGTTGGGCTTAGTCCCTCTGGATGCCTTAGTTCTCAGTTGGGAAGGGAAGTTTCTCTATGCTTTTCCCCTTCCCTCTTCTGTTCAAAGTGCTAGTCAAAATCAGATCTCAACCCTGCAAGATGATCCTGATTGCTCCAGATTGGCCCAGACAACCCTGGTATCCACTTCTACTGTCCTTAGCAGTCCATCCTCCCTGTGTCTTCCCAGGAATCACAACCTGTTAACCTGTGCTCAAGGGAGGGTTTGGTACCCGAACCTCAAATCTCTCAATCTCAAGGCCTGGCTCTTGAAGAGTTAGAGTTTGCTGGTTTACACCTCTCCCAAGGTGTAATGGATAACCTGAAGGCTTCTAGAAAACCTTCCACCAGAGCTACTTATAATTCCGAAATGGAAGAGGTTTTCCATATGGTGCTCTGGAAAGCATATTTCCCAGAATCTGCTGATTTACCCACAGTCCTGGATTATATGGTCCACTTAAATACCTTGGGGCTTAGACCAGCTACCCTAAAGTGCATCTGGCAGCTGTGTCTGCTTTTATTTCAGCAGGTAAACCCTCTCTCTTTCAGCTCACCCTGTATTCCCCAAGTTTTCAAGGGATTGCTTCACACTAACCCTCCATTCAGGGACCCTGCCCTGCATGGGACCTTAATGTTTGCATTGCTCAGCTTATACAACCTCCCTTTGATCCTTTGTCTTCAGCAGAGCTTAAGTACTTGACTTGGAAGACTTGTGTTTCTGTAGCCATCACTTCTGCCAGAGCATAAGTGAATTACAAGCTTTGTCAGTGGAGCCTGATTTTATCTCCTTTCATAGAGATAAGGTGGTCCTCAGGACTAACAGGAAGTTCTTGCCTAAGGTGGTTTCAGATTTCCACCTTAATCAATCTATATCTCTTCCAGTGTACTTCACTGACCATTCCTCCTCTGGCGAGAGGAGGCTGCACAGCTTAGATGTGAAGAGAGCCCTTAGTTACTACATAGAGCGTACAAGGGTCACAGGTTTGACTCCTCCAACTGTTCCTCACTTATGGTGAGGTTGGTAAAGGAAACCTGCCACTAAAAGATCAGTTGCCAGGTGGATTGTCTCTTGTATCCATTTTACTATGAAAAACTGGAAGGTTCCTCCCCAGGCCTGAGGGCTCACTCTACCAGAGGTACAGCTGCTTCCTGGCTGCTGCCAGGGACATCCCTATTCTAGAGATATGTCAAGCAGCTACCTGGAAAACAGTTCATACTTTTACCAAGCATTACTCCTGGATATCCAGGCTAGGAGTGATGCTCGGTTTGGCACAGCTGTGCTTCAGAGCCTATTTCCTAGTAGGTTCTGTCCCTCCTCCTTGGAGGTACTGCTTGTTAGTTCAGATATAGTCATAATATAGCAAGACTTCATGTTGTTTGAAGAAAAATGACTCACCTTAGTAATGTTGTTTCTTCTATTGGAGTCTTGCTATATTATGACCTCCCCACCTGCCCCTCTCAGAACCTCTGTTTTTGGGATGTGGATGGGCAGTGCAGTGTTGGCACTTAGTAGATGCCCACCTTGTTGTTTTTACCCTCCTTTTTGGGGTGATTTGGTGTTGTGTTTTCATTTTTGGGTCTCCTGACTTGAGTCTTTGTTTTGGGACCAAAAATGTGTTCTTATGTTTAGTAGCCAGTTGGCTAGTGTAGGTTTACAGCTTCCACACAGGACCTGTGAGTTTAGCTCGAAAGATCTGACGGTTTGAGTTTGAAGAACAACAGACAGTTTCAACGGAGCTCGAGCTCATGCTCCATGCCTGGCATGGAAAGTTAACTCTTTCACCTCCGGAGCAGTTCAAGGTTGGGACTCGCTGCATATGTCATAATATAGCAAAACTCCAATAGATGAAACAACATTACTAAGGTGAGTAATTTTTTCTTTTATCCCACTGGTGCACCTATTGTGAGCTGCCTTGTACCTTTGTAGGTCAATTGGAGAGCCTGTTTCTCTTGCCCAGTGCCACAGGTTATTCCTGTCATCCATTTGAGCTAATAGTTCAGGGTGACCCACCCTGCTTCGATGTGCCTCAAACCATCGTTTTTAAGAGGGCAAATTTGTCCCAGGCTGCTTTGAAGTGGTTTCTAAAGCAGTCAAGGGCATGATCAATATTAAGGTGATGTTCAGATAGCCCCAGTCTATCTGGGCCATATGCATGTGAAACCAATAATCTCATCTTAGCAAAGGACTCTGCTGGTGATGGTTCAGGAGGGGTTGTGATTTTAGCAGTCCATGCATGTTGTACTGGGGAATGGTAATTGAAAGAGTCCTAAAGGACAGAAACATCGATTAGCCTATCCAGTATGCCTTTATCTCCATGGCATGTCCTAGGCCAATTATCTCCAGCGAACATCTTTTCTAAAAATACAGGTATGTCCTTGCTCTCAGTACCCTTGGTACTCTCAGTACATGCATGTGTGGGGATTAGACAGTGTTTCCTAGCTGCTAAATTCTGGCTTTTAAAATACTTTGTTCCTTTATGGAAATAGCCATCACTGCAGGAGCTTTGCTTGTTGATCTTTCTGAGTTATCAGCTTTTTCCACCATTTCATCTGTTTTGTTTTCAGCTACAGCAAGTCTTTCTGCATTTTTATCCATACTCTGCATAGATTATGTGAGCCCTTGGCAAGGATACCAAGGTGGAAGGTGAATCTTCAACTTTCCCTGGTGGCAGGTGCTGGTCTGGAGCTTCAGATGGTCCCACTCCTGTTTGATCTTTTTTTTTTTTTCCGCTGTCCTGTCTTTTAAATTCAGATTCTATATCCACACCTCAATGCCTGCAACACTGAGTATTTTTTAGTTAGCAGCCCTCAATGCCTGCAACACTGAGTATTTTTTAGTTAGCAGTCTAAATAAAAGACAGCAAGAAGTGGACAGTTAGGCCACTTCCTAGTCCCACTTCCTTCCTTCCTCCCAATTCAGGAGGCTGGACTGTGTGCCCCTGTTTGTTTAGGTAGTGTGCCATGCTTTGGATTGTCTGACTGTACCAGAGGAGCCATCCTTGAACCTGAAAGTCCAGGGCCAGTAGGCCATACAGAACTGCCCTCATTCTTAGTACACTGGCGTGAAGGGCTTGCTCCTGTGGAGACCAGGATCCCTGAGATTAGTGAGAACCCAAGTGGATGCACACCCAGGTTGGAGACATCCATGGTGAATGTTACCTGCAGCGAGGGAGAACCCCGAGCAGGCAACCCTGTCCTGCGACCTTAGCAGGCCGGGCTTTAGAGGGCAACAAACAGAAATCAGATGGTCTGGCCGCTGAGAGGTCTGAGACCACTGAGTGTGCAGTAATGAGGAATCCTCATATGCAGGCAAGTTAGAGGAACCATGAAAATGGAGGCTGCTCTGAGACCCAGGAAACATAGCATGACAAGGACTGAAACCTAGTGGTTGAGTCCAGCCAGGCCAGCCAGGGCACTAAGGCTGATAGTCAGTCCTCAAGGAGGAAGACATTCACCTGGGCTGAGTCAAGGACCGCTTCTATGTACTAGGGCCTCTGACAATGAACCAGAACCAATTTTTCCACATCCACCAGCACCCCAGACTGGCTAGCAAATGCGTGTGTGGCCTACGATGGCAAAAAAGCACCACACTTAGTGATGGCATACACCAGTGAAAATGTTTCTGAAAGAGCAGCTACTAGAAAAATTAATTATGTCAGCGAAATGACAGCGATGGAAAAACAGCTTACACAGTCAGCCATTCACTCTCCCAATGGTGGAAGGAAAGAGGTGAATGGTTAGGGCCTGCCTACGTTATATAGGCTAGGCGTGTATGTAAGCTATACCAGCATGGTGACCTATCTTACCAAAGCTTCCCACGAGGTTCTGACACCAACAGGTTACAGTCCAGTGTATTATGGCTCTATGGAAATGCCCTCAAGCAGATGTACTACCAGGAAACACTCTTACAGCTGCTAGAAAGTCTCCCATCTCTGATGTGTGTGTGTGTGTGTGTGTGTGTGTGTGTGTGTGTGTGTGTGTGTATATATATATATATATATATATATATATATAAAACTTAGTTAATGCATCAGTTAGGTTCCAGCGACAAAAGCTGGGAAATGTGGTGTTAGGGTTTCTAAGCTTAACACCTCACTCCCACTGTGCATGCAGTAATGGGTATCGGGAGGGGGGTGCCTTGAGTTGTCAACCCTAACACTCACCCCATTCCATCAGTAAATAAGCTGAGATGGTACAGTATAGGAGAATGGGGTGGCGTTAGGGTTGACAACTCCAAGGCACTCCCATGCCTGTTGCTGTGTGCAGGGTGGGGGTTAGTGTAAGTTGGAAACTCTAACATCATATTTCCCAACTGGAACCAGTAACTGATGCATTAACAAAGTTTTTGCAAACAATTTCTGTACTTTTTGAGGTAGTATAATCGCATCCTTATTTGTTTGTGGGAGCACAGTGCCCTCCGGGCCCTGTGCTCCTCATCCCTTCATAGATGCGTATATGTATGTTGCCGTGGAAGCATTTCAGCTAAAACAGCAACCAAACTGTCAGCATAGCCTTGTTATTACCCCGCCTCATGAGCGCTGGGCTGAGAATATTCAAATCCCTGCCAAAGCGTAATTCTAGGAGGCGTGGATATGTTGTTCATCCACACTCTTTGGCATGTCCCTTTCCTTTAAGGATCACGGAAAACTTCAAGCTGGCTCTCCCACCCACCCGGTGGTTTATACCTTGGCTCCGCCCCATGACACCACATCTTCTTTCCGTTGGAAGATTCAGGTTGCCTCCCTCATACTCACACATTTCGTAGGCCCTGGCTTTCAAAACTTAATTATTCGAGTTAGCGATCGCCTTTTCGCATCTTCAATGATGGAAGAAAATCCTCCCCAGATTTTGCTGGTGTCCTCGCCATAAAAAGTTGTGCACCAATCCCCACCTCACATCCGCTTACTGCTTTGGTGTCAGCCATGACATCTCGTCCTGCAGCTTTTGCTTGGCCTTCCATCCCAACATCCTGGACGACTGTCTTGCACGCTTGAAACTGGGGAGACCGGAGAAGAGGAACCCTCCAGTGAAGTCCAAGGAGGCCAGGTGGGTGGTTTCCACGGCTGTGGGATCTGCCGAGCAATTGGAGCGCATGCAAGCGTTTGAGGAAGAAGCCGCTCGTGCTGCGGACTCGGAGCTTCTTCGTTTTACTCAACCTGGGCTCCACCTTCTCGGGGTCCTTCCAGGACTTGTACCAGTCTCTTCCCACCAGGAGAGGCACCTCTGCGGCTCACACGCTTCCAATCCGTAAGCGGGATAAGGAACCGAGCAAGTCTTTGTCTCGATGAAGGCTCTTGGGACCGGGAGAGTCTCAATCCCAGGAGCATGCAGTCTCAACCTTGGTCGAGATCGCTTCTTCGGCTACTGGCTTCTCAGACCTTCCATCGGACCAAGCCGACCAAGGATGCGGCTTATGAAGTTGAGATTGTTCTCGGCCAAATCAACCCGTTCGCCGACCCAGTTGGCGACTCCTTAGAAGGACTTCAGTCCTCGTCTTCCTAATCAGGAGACCCAGCCGGCTGGTGTCCCCATCGAGGACCTGGTTCCGGACCCCCGAAGTCACCGCTTCCCCAATGTCGGCCCGCTCGATCTCGCTCGAGGTCTAGAACCATCTTGACCTAAAGGCCGAGGAAGAACCATAAGCACTCAAAGAGATGATGCCATCGGTCATCCTCATCCTCCTCCTCCTCCTTGGATGAGGAGAGGCTCTGAACGAAACTCTGTTGGCGCTACGAGGACCTCGTGGCAACAGCTGATCTTGTCCGGGCACAGCCTTCCCAGCTCCTACCCTGGTCATTACTTGGCTTTTGCCTTCTAAGCTGAAGCCGACCCCTTTGGATCTGAAATCTTCAGTTCTCCGTCGCGGGGCTTGTGAGACCACCTGTTCAGCCTAAACTGGTCTCTCCACCGATCGTGGTGGAACTGCCACCTAAGCAGCCTGTGGAAGCGGCTCCTTCCAAAGAAGACAGACTGGACACCGGGCTTCGGCGTTTGTTGGTCACGGTCACCCCGGACGGCCCCCGCTGAGTCAAGGGTGATTTGAAGGCAGGCCACTATATCAGGATTCGCGGATTCGGACATCACCGACTTCATTCTCATCCTGGGAATGATGAATGATCCATTGGCTTAGGAACAGAGGAAGGTCCTTCCTCCTTCCAAGGGATCCTTCCCTCATCTCTGAGTCCACAGGGATGCCCCTGGAGTCTATCCAGAAAAGCGGAGTCCCTCTTACGCACATCCTTAAGAGAGGGATACCCTGATGGAGGCCTTCCCTGTGGCCAAGGCCATTGTTGGCCCAGGTCTTGAACTCTGGCATCATCCTGCCTCTTGTCCAGCTCCGTCTGCCTGCATGGCCTGCAAGCACGCTGTGCCCATGGGATCCCTAGCGGGGTTTACAGAGCACCCTTCAGCCGAGCCTGGTGACCGCCTGTGTGTTCAGGTGTACTGGCAGGTCTGCTGATACAGCCCGACCTTCTGATAAAGAGTCCAAGCTCCTGGACCATTCGACTAGGAAGGTCTATGCGACTTCCTCCTTGGGCCTTCGTCAGGCAAGTTCGGCCGCCATCATGACACACTTCTCTCACACCCTTCTCGAGTCATTAGATGAGGTCCTCCCACATCTCCCCACGGACATGCAGAACACGGTCAAACAGGTCTAAGACCAGGGCCGAGCTGTTGCTAAACAGCAGCTCCAGACGGCCCTGGACATTGGAGAATCTTGTGCCTACTCAATGGCTGCCTCAGTTGCCTCTTGCCACAGGGCTTGACTAAGGCTCCTCCTTTCCAGCGGATACTCAGCACAAATTAGCTGATGTGCCTTCCTCGGGACCAACTTGTTTGGCCTAGGAGTGGCCGGTCACCTTCAGCACATGCAGCAGTCCAGTGCCACCTTGGACGCTACTTCTGCCAAGGGTTCTTTGGGCAAGAACCAGCAGAAGAAGAAGAAAAGCCTTACGGCACTCTACCCCTGTGGTTCAGCAGTCCTGCTTTCAGGGGGACAGCAGTGCCAGCATCAGCAGTAGGCTCAAGCTTGGCACCTCGCCCCAAGC
This sequence comes from Neoceratodus forsteri, assembly GCA_016271365.2. Classification (NCBI taxonomy): domain Eukaryota; kingdom Metazoa; phylum Chordata; order Ceratodontiformes; family Ceratodontidae; genus Neoceratodus; species Neoceratodus forsteri. The sequence goes on along the minus strand of CM057458.1, from coordinate 164,945,098 downwards.
CAGGACCCCAACAGGCCTGTAAAGGAGGCTGAGGCTCAGGTCCTGGGGCCTCCTCCTCCAAGCCTGCTCAGTGACGGGTGGGGCTGTCATCCCTACTCATGTCACGCCAGCTCTGGGTCCTCCTGTGGGGCTGGCTCCATCACTTCCTTTCCACCTGGTTTGTCACTTGGACAGGTGGGTTCTCGAGTGGTCGGTCAGGGACTGCCTCTAAAGTTCGAGCAGTACCTTTCCAGCCGAGCCTGCGCCCTCGGGAGGAACGGATATCCGTCACACCCAGTCAGCTCTTCGAGATGACATTGCTCAGCTCTTCCTCAAGAAGGCAATAGCTCCTGTGGCAGATCCTCCAGCAGACCCAGGCTTCGTCTCAGGTACTTCTTGGTGCCCAAGTGGACAGGGGCTGGTGCCACATTCTAGAACTCCACAACCTGAATCAATATCTCAGATCTCGCACCTTTTGAATGGTCACTCTGTCCCAGATCATTCCATCCTTGGAGTGAAACATGTGGTTTTGTTCACTGGATCTGCAGGATGCGTTCTTTCACGTCCCAATCCATCCGTCCCATCAGTGGTTCCTCCACTTCAGGGTCAAAGAGACCCTGTACGAGTTCTGAGCCATGCTGTTCGGCCTGTCATTGGCCCCATGGGTCTTCACTAAATGCACTGCGGTGGTGGCGGCCCATCTCTGGTGTCGGGGGTGTCAGAATTTACCCTTCCTCGATGATTGGCTTCTGGCAGGTCCCACCCAACAGGAGATGGAGAGGTCCAGGGACCTGGCCTCCAGACCTGCTCCCAACTTAGCCTCCTGATCAACGAGGCCAAGTCTGAACTCGTGCTTTCTCAGGTGATGGGCTTCACTGGGGCAGAGGTCGACTCTCGTCTAGCCAGAACTTGGCTCCCAAGCGGACAGGCGGAGGTTCTTCCTCCTTTGCCCAATCATTTCTAGTTGGGCACTTGTGCCCTGCCCGTGACTTTCTGTACCTTCTGGGTTACATGGCGGCGTGCACCTTCGTGATCTGTTGGGCCCGGTTGCACATGTGCCCTCTCCAATGGGAGCTGGCCTTGTGGATTCAGTGCCACAGTCATTTCGACCAGCTAATCACTGTAACCCAGAAGATGTGGATGCTCTCCAGTGGTGGACCGCCCCAGACCAGTTGCAGGAAGGGATCCCGCTTTGTCCGCCCAGAGCCGACGGTCGTCCTTACGGCTGATGCCTCTCTCATGGGCTGAGGAGCCCACATGAGGGAGAAAGGGCCCATGGGCTCTGGACCCCCGAGGAGTCCCGATGCCACATCAACCTGTTGGAGCTCAGAGGAGTCAGACTGGCACTGTGAGCTTTCACCCTCAGCTCCAGGGTCCAGTGGTTCAAGTCCAGACGGACAATACCATGACCATATACTACTTCAACAAACACGGTGGCACGCACTCCATCTGTTGTGCAAGGAGGCGCCTGCATCTGGACCCTCATGAGCTGATTGGAGGCAGATCTCCTAGCCATCCATGTGGCAGGAGCCTTGAACCATCTGGCAGATGCTCTCAGCCGCTTGGGCCAGACATCCCATGAGTGGTCTGTCCATCCAGAGGTAGCTTTCAGCCTGTTCTCCCGTTGGAGCAAACCACTGGTGGACCTGTTTGCTTCAGGGAAAACACTAAGCTGAGGCTGTTTCATGCCCGCCCGCCCTCAGCAGGGCTCACTGCAGGGGATGCCTTTCGAGGCCGTGGACCCCAGGCCTCCTCTACGCCTTCTCTCCATTTCCCTTGATCCAGGTGCTCCACAAGGTGAGGAGGGACAAGACGAAGGTGATCCTGGTAGCCCCAGACTGGCCGCGCCAGTTCTGATAACCAGATCTCCTCAGCCTCAGCTGCAGGCCCCGGAGCGACTTTGTACACGCCTGACCTGATGTCACTCAGTCAAGGGAAGGTATTCCATCCTGACCTTTAATCCTTGACCTCACAGCCTGGTACTTTAACGGCTAGAGTTCCAGGCTTTGGGTCTTTCCGAAGATGTCTTCACTGTGGTGGAGGCATTCAGAAAGGAATCGACCAAGAAGTGTTGTGCCTTCAAATGGAAAAGGTTTTCCATTTGGTGTCAGGGCAAGGGCCTGGACCTTCTGTCCTGTCCAGTGGCTAACATTCTCGACTACCTTGGTCCCTTTCCAAAGGGGTCTACGGTCATCGACCCTTAGGGTGCACCTGGCAGCCATCTTTGCTTACCGGTGCGGGCCAGTCAGCCGGCGGTGGCACAGGAGACAGTGGTCGGGCGCTTTGCAAAGGCCTGATCACATGTCCCTCCGTGCCTGAACCTTCACCTCCATGGAATCTACTACTGGTACTGGCAAAGCTCATGGGCAGCTATTCGAACCAATGCACAAGTGTGCCTTATCACACTTGTTGTGGAAGACGGCCTCCTGGTGGCTATCACGTCTGCCAGAAGGACAGGGGAACTCCAGGCACTTTCGGTGGAGTACCTTATCTGGTCTTCCACAGGGACAAGGTTGTCCTACGCCCCCACCGAAATTCCTTCCGAAGGTGGTGTTAGAGTTTCAGCTTAACCAGGTGTTAACTCTGCCAGTATACTACCCTAATTATACCTCGAGGCCGAGTACAGGCTCCATACCTTGACCTGAGATGTGCTCTCTCCTACTATAAGGAGAGGACGCGAAATTTGGGGAGAGATTCGCTAGCTGTTTGTCACCTATGCTGAAACCGCTCTGGCAGACCTGCAGCTAAATGGACCATTACAAGGTGGATTACATCATGCATAGGTCTGTGCTATGAGTTGGAGGGCAAGGAGCCTCCCAGAGGGATAAGAGCTCATTCTGCCTGCCATACTGCTGCATCGGTGGCTGCTTCCAGGGACATCCCTATCCAGGAAACTTGTCGGGCTGCTACTTGGAAGTAAGCAAACACCTTCATCACCCGCTACCACATCGACCTCGACTCATGCCGAATGCTGGTTTTGGGGCCTCAGTTCTCCAATCTCTGTTTCCTAAGTAGGGGTGTGCGCCTTACCTCCGCCCTCCCAGAGAACTGCTAGAGTCTGCCAAGAGCGTGGATGAATAACATATCCACGATCCTAGAAGAACAGGTTACTCACCTGTAACAGTAGTTCTAGGAGTGGTATATGTTGTTCATCCACACGGACCCACCCACCTCCGCCGCGGATGCACAACACCTGGCTTCCAGCGAGCTAAGATCTGGCATCATGGGGTGAGCCGAGGTATGTATCACCCGGTGGGTGGGAGGAGCCAGCTTGAAGACTTCTGGTGATCTTAAAGGAAAGAGACATGCCAAAGAGTGTGGATGAATATCTACCACTCCTAGAACTACTGTTACAGGTAAGTAACCTGTTCTTCCTCACCACTGCAGCATCATTCTGCACCACATTTTGGCCATGATTTGAAACTGACAACTGTCACATTCATGAGGTGATGTAAAGAAATTGCTATGTTGAAAATTTGGGGTGAAAATATTGAAACTTAAGAAAGTTAGGGGCGAGCATAGCGAAATGTCAACAGATGCGCTTAACTTCTGCCATTTTAATATATCTTGACTCAAAATTTTCAACATACTTTTTCTTATGACCTCTACCTCATGAACAAGTATGGTGAATATTTTGAAATCCAGACCAAAATGTGATTTCACCAACTGACCATGAAATCACCTTTAGGGCAGGATTTCGAAATGACACCATGGTTGTTCATGAGGAGGGGTCTCAAAAAGTGTTAAGGAAAATGTGGTGTCAAATCTTTAAAATGACAAAGTTATGCACCAAAGTTGCTAGATAAGATAGATGAAAACCTTTATTTTCAACAGGATTTAACTTTAGGACTGGAAAGCCCTGTTTTACAAAGTTGTCTTGATATTCAAATGGTTACAGACAGGATGTATGTTTACATACATACTGTGTAAGTTACACAAAACAGATGTACTATTCACACATAAGATAAATACAAAATTACAAATGAAGAAAATTTAAGAAATTTATGCTCATAAACGCAGACCATCAGCAAAGCGTATTTGAAATCATGTGTTCACCTTAGAGGTTTAAGTGGTTAGTACAGACTATAAAGATCCTCGGGGGGGGACATGAAGCATGCCCCCATGAGAACTAGGAACTAGTTGAAACATATACATTTATTCTTCCATACGTATCGATACTAGCTTTAAAGGTCCCTAAGCTTTTCACATTTTAACCTCAGGCTCAAGTTCATTCTATTCCATATTTTTGACAAGTAGTACCTCCTTTGTGTTTTACTATAAGAGTTTTGTACAAAGGGGACCATTAGACATCTATTTATTTAATTCTCTTAGATTATGGGCCTGATTCTAGAAAGCATACATCAATGCACAACACAGATGCGCCTAACAGGAATGAGCAAGTCGCAAATACATCCAGCAAATACACCAAATGCAATTCTACATTTGCGAGATGCGCATTGACGCAATACTGTAGTATGCTAGTGGCGCATTTACACCACAATTGCGATAAAACCCGCAGGTACGTAAATGTGCAATTGAACATACACCAAGGAAAACAGCAGAGAAACACCAGGGCAGGATTCTAGAAGCAGCAGTGCCACAACTATACCAAGACCAGTTGGCGCAACATAAACCAGGTGGGAGCAGGTGCAACATACACAGCATAGAAAGGAGCAGGGACAGACAGGCTGGACACACAGCACACACATGAAAGATAGGATAGTGAGTGTCCGAGGAAGGCAGGCACACAGGGGCAGTGTGGCACAGGGTACAAAGGGTGCACAGAGGCCACAGGCACAATGCAGGGACGATGGCGCCATCGGTCACAACGCCCCTGCCATGGCCACTGATACATGTAAATAGTGCAACCACAGCAGGGACACAGCACCAGGTGGCACAGACCAGTGGACAGATGGTGGTGAGACACACCAACATCCGTGCCAGTGGTGCCACCTGCAGGGAGCAATGGCACCCGAGGTGGGAAAGGCGCAGCACAGGCACCTATGCCGCCAAACAGCTGGGAGGTACAATGTGAGGTGGCAAGTTATCATTCATAACATGCATGGTGACCCGCAGCACACAGGACACCACGCAGATGTGGCCTGAGCTGTGAGCAGCACAAATGGCACATCAACCTGATGCACAGGGACGGAACACTGGGGACAGCAGGCACAACACCAGTGTCGCCTGTGCATAGCGACAGACAGACACACACAGCCAAGCATACCAGGAACAGACGCAGAGACTGTGGGTATGGCAAACGGTTTAATGAACAATATGGGACAGGGATACAGGGTAACAATGGAAGGGAGGGATGAAAACAGGCAACAGCAACAAATGGTAACTTGACAGTAAACCATGCCACCCACAACAACCGTGAATGCCATCCTGCACCCATGTACATCCCAACATAGGCCCAACAACCAAACCACAATCCCACCCACAAAACAAACAGCAAAAATGCATACCCGCCCACCCACAACACCCATATGTACAGACCCACCAATACCAACCACGCCTATATACATGCCCACCACACAGAAAGCCCCACTCACATCCAGCAGTAGCAGACACATGGCACCTAGGTCCGCCGGAGTTCACCGAGGAGGGCGGCCACTGACCCATGGAGGCTCCCAGTGTCTTGCAGGATGGCCATCACTAGTACTACAAGGTGCTCCCGGTCCGGGCCCCCACCCTGCATGGGTTCAGTGGCGGGTCCCTCAGCCACTACAGGCAACTCCTCCTTCTGCTGCAACACCGCATGGCCACCTCCTGCCATGATCCAGTGTCCCCAGCGGCAGGGATAGCAGCGCATGGTGCAGTGTCTTGTGGTGGGGCATCCCCGCCGCCCCTGCTGCAATGTCCACACAGCGGCCTGGTCGGTGGTGCAGCCATGGCCCCATCCTCATCGGCTGTGACTCTGCACTCCCTGTCCAGGCTGTGTGGCTGTGGTGGTTCTGGCCCCTGTTGCCCACCATCAGTGGGGTCCCCTGGTCTGGCTGTGTGTCCATTGTGGCTGGGTCCCTTTGGCTGCCGCCACTGCAGAGGAGGAGGAGGATGTTGGTGGCAGCACCTGGCCCTCTGCTGCCTGTGCTGGGTCGCATCCAGTACTCCTCTGCATCCCGTGCCTTGATGGCTGCCATAGCCCGCATGGCCCTGTGCTATGGACACCTGTAGGGATGTAAAGGATGCGGTCAGTGCTGGGCCCAGACAAGGGGCACACACACATAGGCAAGCAATGTGAGGGTGCAGCATGAGCCATATTGTGGCCGCCAGCCATGGCAGGGGCAAAGGGTCCATGGAATGTACTTACCTGACCTCCAATGAAGTGCCTCTTGCCTGAGGCTAATGAAGCAGCTCTGCTGCATGCCGTGGATCACGCCAGTGGAACCTGTGGCGTGAAGGGACAGGTGAGTGTGTTGGAGGTGCACCGCGTGCCATGGCTACCACGCCAGCACTGCTGCAACAGACGAACAGCTGTAGGGATACATACCAACACTGGAGTCCTGCCCAGACCGATGTCCGTGGCCCTGCAGCGGGCCATGCTGATCATCTGCTGCAGGATCCCATCCTCCCTCCACGTCAGGTCTTGCCAGCGGTGGGTTAACTGGTGGATGGTCCAGCGTGTCCCTGTTGCCTCCACCTTGTGGGTGCAGATGGCTGTCCATGCTCGCTTATGCTCTGCGGCACTGCTCCTCCGACTCCCAGGTGGCAGCAGCGTCCTACTCCACTGCTGCACTTAGTTAACCAGCAGCGCCGCCTCATGCGGCATAAAGTTCGGGGCACGCCTGCTTAGACTCAGGGATGACCCAGAGGACATAATGGCCTGTCGCTCTGCGTGGCACCTGTAACAGGGGAAGGAATGGCACATGCATCACTACAAATTTCCCTCGTGGCTGTACAGATCACCCCCACCCACCATGCGCAACACGGACACCGGCAGTGGGACATGGGTCAGTGCCGGGCCACAGGCCTGCAACTGTGGCACCTAGCCAGGTGGTACTCCCGTGCCAATGCCATGCACAGCATGAGGTGTCTAAAGGCCAAGCCATGCCATGCAGGGCGGACACACAGTGACCACAGTGCACCAACACGGCGCCGTCCTGCAGAGGCATGTCGCGGGCCGACCCTGCACAGTGTGGGTGTGGGCGCCACATTCAGCCCTGCCACACGTCTGCACCACTACCCCCATGCGGAGCTGCATGCAGCCACAACCACCAGGTGCCCAAGGGCTGACACAATGCCAACTGTGGGTGCCGGCATGGGGACTGACAGTTACTTACCTGTATTGTGCACCGTGGTGTCTGGACTGGGTGGTGCTGACAGGTCTGGAGCACACCTGGATGGAGAAAGAGCAGGGCAACATAAGCCTGAGGCACAGTTGGGGACCCCCAGAGCAGCTGCGGTGTGGCAGTGTGTACCTACCTGGACCTGTGCTGTGGTGCTGATTCCTCACAGGGGACAGAGAGCAACAATGTCAGGTACACAGTGCTGTACAGGCATTGTGAATGTGCGCGTTAAGCAATGGCATGTACTCACCAAGAGTCGTATATGTCCACCTGCAGAGCTAGGGAGGCAATGGACATGGGTTAGTACAGCCGTAAGTGCCCCGTGGCCAGCAGCCTATGGGTGCTGCAACCTCCCACACTGGCACCATTCCACAGGCATGTACCCGACATGGCCCAGGACAGCCCCCAGGACACCCTGCTGTGACCGACCCTGCACAGGGTGGATGTGGTCAGGTGCGTATCCGATGGGCATATCATGTAGGGTGTGGTACAGGGACAGTGTTACACAGCCAGCTGGGCAGGCGACTGTGCACCTGTGTGTTCGGCACAGGCAATGACCTGTTTAGGCCCCCATTGCACAGTCTGAGGCAACATCTGGCGGCACCCAACCTATTCCACATATGGGACAGCCAGGACATGGGCGCCACGTGCCACACACAGGCATGGAGGGCACTATAAGGTTGGACATAGCAGCATGACTGGTAACTGCACACAGGCGGCATCTGGGCCAGCCCATCACTGCAGTGACACACCCCACCAAACAGATATGCATCCCTGTCGCAGCAGCACAGTGACAGTGTGACTGGGCCATGGCACCGCCAGTGTGGTCTGGCACGGGCGCAATGTTGGCAACCCAGCAGGGTTACCCGTGACCGGTCCCAGCCGCACTATGCACCCATGAAGTGCCTGCTGGCACACTGTCCGTGTATCTGTGCCTACAGCACAGGGTTACTGTACAGTCTGCAGACACACCCATGTGACCCTGTAGTACAACATGCCACTGTGGTGTGACAGCAATGACCAACAGGGACGTGTGTGGTGCTGGGTACCACCTCACCTCTGGTGGACGCCGAACCCTGCCTGTGTCCTGTGCCCACACCAGAGGCGTGACCGTACACCTGCACGCCACCCACCATGGCCGTAATAGTGACCATCGCTAACACAATACCGCCCTGTGCTGATACAACCCTCCTGGCACCCACAGTGAGGGGCGCACCCATGGTGGACCATGGACCGCACACAGTAGGGTCATGCCACAGACAGGCCTAATCCCTCACCCTCCCATGGCACATCCCAGGTCCAGGGTGGCCAACAACGGAGACCAAGCCGCAAGACTGGTGTCAACTGTGCCAGGGCCTGCACACCATACCACTAGGTGTGCACTGCAGTACCCTGTTGTGGCCTACATGGCTCGCCCAGTGCTTGCATGGCAGTGTGGGTCCCAACCCCACCCAGCCGTGCAGCTGCGTTACCACATGTGGGCCGCTTGGGTGGCCATGACCACAGCAGGCACAGCCCTATACTGCAGGGGCTGTTGGGAGTGTGGCCTGGGCCTGGGCCACGCAGGCATGCTGGCCTGTGCTGGCCTGTGCCATGGGCAGTACCTCCGAGAGGCACAGAGATTGGGGGCATACCCCTCAGCAGGAGCCTTCCCACCCCATGCCCGCCCCAGAGCCCTGATCCACAGCCGCCCCACATGGGCAGTGTACCACTCACACAGCCACTGTGCAGTGCCTGCATGCTGCTGGCCGGATGCCACATCCACAACACACCCATTACCGCAGTACACGGCATGCATCTCCCCACCATGGGGCCACAGTGGTCTGACCATGTGCCCTCACGTGGGACAGCGACCCCATCCCGAGGGCACTGTCCCACATAGTCCACAGATGAGGGAGGGGCTGTCTGTGCCATCCGGCCGAGGACACAGCCATAGGATGTCTGCCCCCACCGCAGACATAGGGGTGGGCCTTCCTGCCTAACCGCATGGGTGAGTGATGTGCCACACAGGCAACATGTTACCACACACATGTGGCATGTCCAGTACACCGCCTGCCACACAGTGGTGTGTGGCTGTACCATGCCCCCATATCCCTGGGCACCCTCCCACAGCACAGCCCTGGTACGGACCACTGCCATTGCACATATCGTATCAGAACTCCTGACTGTCCACCTTTGGAGGGTCATGCCTGCACACCTCTCACCTGTACCACAGTACGAGGACTGTTCCCCATTGTACCCCACAGAGGCTCCCTGTGCCACATTGGGGACCTGTTCCACATTCATAGTCCACATACGTGGGCAACACTCCATTGTACATGATGCATGTCACTATATCGGTCATGTTGTGACAGACATTCTGAACATTACATGAATGCAACAGTACAGCAGTGGTCTTTGCTTCCAAGTCTTGTTTGTTGCAGTGTTCCACATGCAGCCCATGAGTTCCACAGTGTGACAGGCACTGTACAACCGTTGGGGACAGCAGGCTGAGAGGTATGCATGCCTGTCCCTGTCCCTCAGGGCAGTGATAGCTGGAGTAGGGGTATGTAAGGGTGGGGGCCTGCTGTGGCCCAGTACTCACCAGTCTGCTGATTCTGTCCCTGTCTTGGTCTGGATGGCACTGTTCTGATCCAGCTCTCTCCACAGCCAGGTCTGCAGCCCCTGTACCGCTATGCTGTGCCTGGGCCTCTCGATCGCAGAACTGCACATGCCTTTCACATGTAGATCACATGCCATATCGCATATGCGGCATGCGTGGCGGCACTGCTTGCTGCAAGAAGCGATTGCAGGCATGGCATCTGCGATGTAGGGATGCGGCCTGCCTGATTCACGCATTTCGTGCGCTCTCTGCGGACACAACACAGAAGGGATGGGTATGGGTGGCTCTGCATGTGTAGTACCTTTGCCTGCAGGGCTCTGTGTGTGTGTGTGTGTGTGTGTGTGTGTGCACATGGGGTCAGTAGGCAGGCAGTGGCCTCACGAGGGCACTGTTGTGACTGGGGTTATGCCCTACCCAACATGTTCCCAGTAAGGCCCTACCAATGCAATGATGACAAAGGACAACACACCATAGGGTTGAGGTGGAAACAGGTTTATTTACACGATGCTCAATACACACATGTGCCCAATGCACTGCTCCCCAGTTCCACCCATCATCGTGACCCCAGACTCACCCATGCTGAACATGCATATACACACACACACACACACACACCCCACCCATGCGACCGCACTGTGCCCCTATAGACATGTGCCCCTGCCATGCATATGGCCCCACCCTCCATTGCAGCCCCACCAACCATTTCCCTACTGCACACAGGTCGCCTGCATGTCTCTCAGCTGTCTGCCACGCACGCCTTCCTCGCACCGACCTCTCCGGTGCCAGGTGCTGGGCTGTGGGGACCCTGGCGGCTGTGCAGTGCCCTGGCAGCCCACCTTGCATTGCACCCTATGGGCCTGTGTGTCCCCACAGGTGGGCTGCTGTGCCTCCACCCACACAAGCCTACTTGCCTCTGTGCCACATGTGGCAGCAGCCATGCTGGGGCTGCACAGTGTGTTCCCCATCAAGTGCTGAGTACCTCAGGCCCTGTGTAGCCTGCAGAGCACTCTCCTTGGTGTGCCTGCCCCCCCGTGTGCCCTGTGCTGACCACCATGTTCCTGTGGGACTGTGTGAGGGCCTGGCCTGGCGGTGCCTGTGCCTGTGTTGCCGGCATGTCTGTGTGTGCCACCATGGTCACATCTTGGCTGTCCTGTGGCCAGGTCAGTGTGGGCGTGTGACTCGGCAGCATGACTGGCGGGTGGGTACATGCTGATGCCTGGGCCGGGGTGGGGAGGGTTCCACTGCTCAGTGGCTGTGTCTGGGTGCTGGAATGAGCGGTGGCCGGGTGCCATCCGCTGGGCCAGGCCTTGCAGGTGGTACAGCGGCTGCAGTGCGCTGGCTATGGCCCCATGGCCCTGGCCATGCTATATCCTGGCACTGCTGGTGTGCCAGCATGTTCTCCAGGCCTGTGCTGAGGCGGTCCATGATGACTGTCTGGCATTTGGCACAGTGCCGGATGCCGTGCTGGCATCCCTCAGGCCAGCCATGCATGCTGCTGTGTCCCTAGTGAATGCCTGCAGACTGCCGGCAATGCTGGATAGCTGCAGCTCATGCATGTGTGATGCTCTGCATGCCCTGCCATATGTTCCCAGCTCCTGCCTGCAATCCCCTGGCGGTCAGCACCGACTGGCAGTAGTCCTCAGTGTGGCCGGTGAAGACAGCTAATCCTGCAGCACCCAGATGGCCTCAGCCAACTCGTTCTCCAGACCACGGGTGCTCAGTGGGCAGAGCAACCCTATGGCAGTGTCCTCAGCCACCGGCTGGTCTTGGTCAATGCCTCCCACTTGACCACGGGCATCCGCTGCCTCCACAGATGTGGTGGCACTGCTGGTGGTGTCCTCGGTGGTACCCTGCTGCTCCGTGGCGGTCCAGCTGCATCCTCCTCACTGCTGTCCCCACCTCCTCTACCATGGGGCACTCACCATTCCCACTCCCCTCAGGCTCCGACATTGGCTCTGGTGTTCGTGCCACAAGTGTACTGGCGGCAGGCTACCTCCAGTGTCCGATGGGCTGCTGCCATCGTCCTGATACCATGCTGATGGCCTGGGCGTGCTGGCACCATCCTGGTCCTGCTGCTGCTGCTGCTGCTCCCACCTCCCGGCTCCACTGGGGCCACCTGCGACTGCACCTGTTGGATGGGAAACATTCTAGTGTGTCCCCATATCATATGTGCCCTCACCTGCCCGATCAGTGTTACCCTCACAGGTCTGCTTGACGTTGCACTCTGGCATTGCACCACCATACTTCTGTGCTGTTCCACCTGGTGTATGCCACCACTGTACATCGTCCTGCACCAATAGCATGGACCCCCACCATTGCTGCCCTTGCTGTGCTGTCCATCCTGGTAGGCAACGCCAGCTGCCACATGGCCACCCGCTGACGGCTCCCCACTGCACAGTGGCATCCACCACACTTCTGTGCTGTCCCACCTGGTGTATGCCACCACTGTACATGCGTCCTGCACCAATAGCATGGACCCCTCCATTGCTGCCCTTGCTGTGCTGTCCATCCTGGTATGGCAATGCCAACTGTCACATGGCTGCCCGTACAACTTCCCACTGCACAGTGGCACCATGCACAGCCATGCCCATGGGGCAACACCGCGCTGCAGGGGCCTGCACCCCTGGGTGACTACGTTGTTCCTGCCAGCCATGCACAACCCTGCAGCCTTTGCCTGTACTCTGCAGGCACTGGGACAGTGAGCCATGCCCCTTCCTACTGCCTAGCTCATGCCTGTGTACGGCACCCCCAGCACACAGTGCAGGACACAGCATCCCCAGTGTGGCTCAGGCCATACCTCAGCATGCCCCCCAAACAGTACACAGTGCAGGACACAGCAACACCAGTGCAGCCCAGGCCATGCCTCAGCATGCCCCCAACGGTACACAGTGCAGGACACAGCTTCCCCAGTGCAGCCCAGACCTTACCTCTGCATGCCCCCCACAGTACACAGTGCAGGACACAGCATCCCCAGTGTGGCCCAGGCCATGCCTCAGCATGCCCCCCAACAGTACACAATGCAGGACACAGCAACACCCAGTGCAGCCCAGGCCATGGCCATTTGCGGCCCCCAACAATACACAGTGCAGGACACCGCACACCCAATGCAGCCCAGGCCATGCCTCAGCATGCCCCCAACAGTACACAGTGCAGGACACAGCTTTCCCCAGTGCAGCCCAGACCTTACCTCTGCATGCCCCCAACAGTACACAGTGCAGGACACAGCATCCCCCAGTGCAGCCCAGACCTAACCTCTGTATGCCCCCAGCAGTACACAGAGAAGGACACAGCAACACCCAGTGCAGCCCAGGCCATACCTCAGCATGCCCCCCAAAAAAACAGTACACAGTGCAGGACACAGCTTCCCCAGTGCAACCCAGACCTTACCTCTGCATACCCCCTCCCCAACAGTACACAGTGCAGGACACAGCTTCCCCAGTGCAACCCAGACCTTACCTCTGCATACCCCCTCCCCAACAGTACACAGTGCAGGACACAGCATCCCCCAGTGGCCCAGGCCATGCTCAGCATGCCCCCAACAGTACACAATGCAGGACACAACAACACCAATGCAGCCCAGGCCATGCCTCAGCATGCTCCCCAACAGTACACAGTGCAGGACACAGCTTCCCCAGTGCAACCCAGACCTTACCTCTGCATGCCCCAACAGTACACATTGCAGGACACAGCATCCCCAGTGCAGCCCAGACCTAACCTCTGTATGCCCCCCAGCAGTACACGAGCAGGACATAGCAACACCCAGTGCAGCCCAGGCCATACCTCAGCATGCCCCCAAGAAACAGTACACAGTGCAGGACACAGCTTCCCCAGTACAGCCCAGACCTTACCTCTGCATACCCCTCCCCAACAGTACACAGTGCAGGACACAGCATCCCCAGTGCAGCCCGGCTCATTCCTCTGCACAGCACCCCCCTTCCGGTTACATGTGCCTGCCAGCCCTCCACAGTTGGCCATGGGTCGTTCCTTTGCACTGCTGCACATGTCAGCAGCACACATGCCTGTCCCTGGCCTGCCCCTTGCCATTGTCTGGTTCCTTGGCCCCTCTGTAGCCAGCTGAGCCATGATGGCATTCTGTGGCATGCCTCCCACCATTACATCTGCCTACACATTGTCACCCCACCCACCCCATCTTTGCCGTTGGCTTCGTTGCTGTTGCCATGTCTGACCTGTCACATACACTGCTTGTTGTGTGTCCCTACCTGCCAGCCATCCGCTGTTTGAGCGTGTCCGGCTGTGTTACACCAACGATGCTCTGCTAGCTGGAGATACGCCGCTGTCCTCCTCTTGATGCTACTGAGTGTCTCCTGCTGGGTGGGTCTGCCCCTGTGCTCTGTGCACTGTGCCTGTTGTGTGCCCCTTGCACTTCACTAGGTGCCTGAGGTCACTTCACTACTTTTGCACATCTCAGACTGTCCTGTGCTGTTCAGCGATGGCATTGACTCATGTACCACCCTGTCCCATGCCCTCTTGCCTTTCTCCCTCCTCTTGGCATCCTCTCCATGTCCCATGAGGAGTGCATGGTGGCAGTCGATTTGCTCCACCAGGGTGGTAACCTCCTTATGGCCAAAATTCCTCTTCCTCCTCTGTCTTTTGGCTGCAGCTTCTGACATTGCTGTGGTGTATCTGCTGGTGTATGTTGGGCGCAGCTGCGTGTTGCGCATTTATATGGTGTATCTTGCGTGTCATAACTTGCATGATTGTGTTTGGCATATTCACACGGGTTTTGAATAGCCTGTAACTCGCGCATGTAGTTGCTGTTGCGTAAGTTCCTGTAACTGCGTTATTTGCGTCGATATTTTCTTTCTAGAATCGGGCCCCTATGTCCATAATTTCTTATCTTGGACATGTTTTCTCCACCAAATTCTTTTTTATTTAATTCAAGTTTATTGAAACTTTCAGGTACATTACATAAAACAAGAAAGGATACAGTACATTTTGTCAAGTATCACAGCAATCAAGGTTGTTACCATGATTTCATACAAAGAAGAACATTGCCTTTGGGTCATTACAGGCTTCCACTTAATTAATCGTCTAGGTACAGATCCTACAGACCCCTCCCAATGGCTGCCTGGATGAGGGTTTCACCTCGCCACCTCTCTCTTCTTGGAAGGTCAGGACCTTACTATAGTTCGTGTTTCACAAAATGACCCTCCAGGTTTGTATGTTCAGTTGGATGCCCCAGGAGAGTGTCTTTCCAGACAATTCATTTAGTCTACCCATGGACAAAAATATGGATTTCATATTGACTCTGTAGGTCAGTTCCTCCATATTTTGAATTTCTTGGACTATAGATAACCACTGTTAGAAGGTGGGGATCTTCCACGAGCCATTTGTGTGCGATGGCTTTATGGGCTGCCGCCAACAGGATGCTCCACAGGTATACACTGCCCGCCCCTGTAGCTCTGATGCAGCAAACCCAATACCAAGTGCGGTGAAACTCAGGGAAGAAAGGAGAACAGCTCATTGAGAGCCCTTTAACTTGTTGCCAGGAGGGCTGCAGTGCGGGCATTACCAAAAATGTGGAGTGATGAGCTCTTGGCTCTGAGCATCTTCTCCAGCATTCAGAGGAGCGGTCCATACTCCACTTACTTTGTATGGTTGGAGGTAAAAGTATCGTGTCCTGACCTTCCACTCTAACTCCTGCCAGAGAGGTGAATGCATGGTTTGCTGGCTGTCTTGTATATCCTTTCCATTCTATGTCCATTAATTGGGCTTCCATCTCTTGTTCCCATCTCGTTTTAAGGTGTAGATTACAGTTGGAGTATAGGCACCAAAGGGCCTCATACAGAGCCAAAATATGGCTCTTCAGGAGTTTCTGGTTTAAGATGTCTTGGAATGTCTCTATGAGGTGGTAAGTGGGGGAGGGAGCTCTCTCCTGCTTTTGAGGTCATTAAATTGTGTTCTAAGTTGGAGGAAACTGTAGTGGTCTGTTATCCATTAGAAGATGGGTGTCCTGTCCGAGCAGCATAGCTACAACTTTGACCAACACCTTTATGTAGGTCCAGGTGTGGAGTGAAAGAATCACCCAGGCAAACCAACAGAGGGACCACAATGCCGCTTGTCAGTTTGTATTTTGCCCAGGTTCTGTGTGCAGCCCATAAGGTGTTGGATCGTCAGCAGGGGGATGTCCCCATTTGTGGATTGAAATGCGGGGTCCATGAGCCTTGCCCCCAGAGGCGCACTCCACCATGGCCAGCACCTCCATTGTCTTCCAGTGAGCCTTATAACCTCCTATGGGCCTCAGAAGGGTGGGTCAAAGCTGTGCGGCTAGGTAGTAGTCCTCCAGGTTGGAAGAGCCCTACTCTATTTGATTTTTCTGATTGCATAGTTCGGGGTCTTAGGGGACCAAACATACTGAAAGACTATCTTTTTCAGATTTCGAACAGAGTATTAGGTATCCGAAGAGAGGCATTGAAATTAAAACAAGAACCTGGGCAAGATGTTCATGGTCACCGATTGTATGGGAGTACA
Organism: Neoceratodus forsteri; assembly: GCA_016271365.2. Lineage (NCBI taxonomy): Eukaryota > Metazoa > Chordata > Ceratodontiformes > Ceratodontidae > Neoceratodus > Neoceratodus forsteri. Next base: position 164,928,736 of record CM057458.1, on the reverse strand, counting down.
GGAAAAATTTAGAAGGGACCTTCTTGCTATATCCTATCGAATTTGGTTTGTTAAGGGTCAAAGTTAACGGCAAATAATTTACTTAAATGTTTGGAATCTGGACTCTTAGGTAGTTTATTTTAGGGACATTCTAATTAAGGAGAAGGAGCCAGAGAATCTCGGAGGTGGTTGTAGTAAAATTTAAGTGCTTCTGTTTTGGTTTTATTCAGGAGTAATAATAATAAACTTTATTTATAAAGCGACTTCAATATCAAGGCGAACAATAAATAGACAGATAAAAACAGTAAAATACATGATTAGAAAACAAAACAAAAACAAACAACAAACTAAGAACAAGCTAAAATAATCAATCTGGGTACGATTAATCATAGATGTGTTTTCAATGCCATCTTGAAGCCCTTCACATAGCCTGCATGAGAGCTGAATTCTTCAGTATTGTCCAAACTCGAGGGATCAAGACATCCGGTCGGAGAGGTACAGCAGGACGCCATCTGCATAAAGTGGTATTTTATGTTCGATGTCTCCTGTCCCAACCCCTTTATATCTGGGTCATCCCTAATGATCTTGGCCATGGGTTCAATATGCAGGGCAAACAGTATGGAGACAGTAGGCAACCCTAGCATACCACTGCCAAGGACAAACCTGTTGGAGATGCTGCGTTGTACGGACATGGAAGGCCTCGGGGGGTCACGTACAAGGCTTTTAGTCCCTTTATGAAGGATTGCAGGAAGCCAAGATGTTTCCAGGACAAGGAAGAAAACTCCACTAGACCTTGTCAAAGGCTTTCTCCATCAAACTCATCACCCATGCAGAATGCGATCATGGTTGATTGTGTCTATGATATTGATGAGTCCGGCGGACACTGTCTAGAGCCTGTCTGCCTGGCACAAAGCCCGTCTGATCTTGGTGGACTATCTGAGGAATAAGAAGGTTAAGGCGTGCTGCTATATGGTAGTAAAATCTTGTAGTCCACATTTAAAAGAGAGATGGGATGATACTAACCACATTCAGTAGGGTCCTTGCCTGCCTTGTGGAAACTGTGATAGTGGCATAATTCCACGATGTGGACACTGCCTCTCTTTCTCCCCAGATCTCATTATAGGCTGTTGTCAAGGCACAGGTCAGGAAGCATAGGAAACCAGGAGCAGTTGTAAAATTCACAACAAGAGTTTTATTATTAATAACAGTAATAAAACAAATAATAAAATTATTCAGAATAACTATTTACAATAGCAGTAGAAACATAGAAAAACAGAGTCCTCTTGAGTTTTTCTTCTCAATTTCAATCTCAGTCTCTCTTTCTCTTTTACAAAACATTACAGCTCCTTTTAGTCAGTTTCATCAAGTGCAGCAAAAGAACATTGTGACCCAGAACTGACCTCTTGTTTACATCTTCTGCAAAAGGCTTAAAATTGCATCTCAGGTTAACCCAGTGAGTTCCAAATAGCTTTGCAATCCTTTGCAGTCATTTCAACAGTATAACTATATACAGTTTTAAACAAAGGAATCCAGTTTCAGTGACATTTCCACAAAATGATTCACATATATTTTTATAACTGCAGATATGCAAGGGGAAAAGACAGAACAGCAAGTGAAGGTAGAGAGAGCTAGAGGCAGAGAAGAAAAAAATTACTCACCTTAGTAATTATGTTTCTTTTAATAGAGTCTTCTGTATTCTGACTTAGTGCAGTTAGCCCTGACACTTGAACTGGTCCGGAGAGAGAGGGTTAAATTCTATGCAGAGCATAGAACGTTGAGCTCGAGCTTGTGTCAAACCTCTGTCTGCAGCACTTGAAGTGCAAACCATCAGATTCTTATGAGCTAATACTAACTAAGACCACTATGTGGAAATTGTAAAATGTTTCTAGCCAAATGGCAACCAAATATTGTGGCTCCCAAAAGACTCAAGTCAAGAATCCAAAATCAAGAACCAGGTAGTGAACAATCAAGACAATTAAAATAATAAAATAACCCACCCCTCTCTAAAAGAGCTGAGTGCCCAAATGCACCCCTGAGGTGCAACACTGCACCTGCAGCCCACTTCCCAAAAACAGGTTCTGAGAGGGAGGCAGGAGGAGGTCAGAATACAGCAAGATTCCATTAGAAGAAACATAATTACTAAGGTGAGTAATTTTTCTTCAAACACATGAAGTCTGGCTGTATTCTGACTATTGCAGACTACCTAAGCAGTACCTCCATGGAGGAGGGATTTGAACCTACTTTGGGAATAGGCTCTGCAGTACTGCGGTACAAACCAAGCATCACTCCCAGCCTGGATATCCAGAGAGTAATGCATGGTGAATTTATGGACTGTTTTCCAGGTGGCTGCTTTACATATCTCTAGCAAAGAATATTTGAATACCTGGCAGGAGCCAGGAAAGCAGCTGTACCTCTAGTCGAATGAGCCCTCAGGCCTGAGGGTGGAATTTTGCCTAGCTTCTCATAGCAGAATGTATACAAGAGACAATCCACCTGGCAATAGTTCTCATAGTGGCGGGTTTGCCCTTTCCACTTCCCCATAAGTGAGAAACAACTGGAGGAGTCAAACCTGTGTGCCTTAGTCGCTCAATGTAGTAGCTAAGGGCTCTTTGTAACATCTAAACTGTGTAATCTTCTCTCTCCTGAAGAAGAATGATCAGTGAAGAACACAGGAGACATCGATTGGTTCAGATGAAAATCTGAAACCACTTTAGGTAAGAACCTCCTACTGGTTCTAAGGACCATCTTATCCCTATGGAATGAGATAAAGTCAGGTTCCACTGACAGAGCTTGTAATTCACTGATACATCTGGCAGAGGTAATGGCTACCAGGAACACAGTTTTCCAAGTCAAGTACTTAAGCTCTGCTGAGAGAAAGGCTCAAAGGGAGGCTGCATAAGCTGAGAATGCAAATATTAAGGTCCCAAGCAAGTAGGTTCCTAAAGGGGGGGGAGGTATGAAGCAATCCCTTGAAAAATTTACAGAAAACAGGGTGAGATGACAGTGAGGAAGGCTTCCCACTGACAGAAAAGCAGAAACAGCTGACAAGTGTACTTTGAGGGTAGCTGATCTGAGACCTAGGACACTGAGATGAACCATATAATCCAGAACTGTAGACAATTCAGCAGTGTCTGGGGATATATGCTTCTTGGAACACCAAATGCTGTATCTTTTCCATTTGGAGTTGTAAGTTTTCTGTGTGGCAGGTTTTGAGAGGCTTTGAGAATATCCAGCACCCCTTGAGACAGATGCAAATCTGCATGCTCTAACTCCCGAAGAGCCATGCCTTGAGATTGAGAGACTGAAAATTGGGATACCAAATCCTCCTGAGAGGAGGTTAACAGGTTGTATTCCTGGGAAGAGACGGGGAAGATGGACTGATAGGGACAGCAACAGGGATGCCAAGGCTGCCTGGCCCAGTCTAGAGCAATCAGGATCACTTTGCAGGATTGTGACCTTATCTTGACCAGGACTTTGAACAGTAGAGAAAAAGAAGGAAGACATATATAATTTTCCTTCCCATTCAGAATCAGAGCATCCAGAGGACTGAGCCCAAGACTGGGGTCTGCAACAAAATAGAGGAAGTTGATGATTGTCTGGACCTGCAAAGAGATCTATCTCTGGAGCCCACCTTGAAAAAGATCACTTTTAACACCAGAAGGTCCAGGGACCATTCGTGATGGCCCTAGGAAATCCTGCTCAATGCATCTGCTAGCATGTTGTCCTTTCCTGGAAGGTGGACTGTTGACAGAGAGGTCTGTAGAGAATAAGCCAGGGACCACAATTTCATGGCTTCCATGCACAAGGCCATGGACAGAGTGCCTCCTGCTTGTTGATGGACCACGGGTGGTGGTGTTGCCTGTCCTGACCTGAACCACCTTGTTCTACACTGACTGAGAGGAAGCTTGCAGGGCCTGAAAGATTGCCTTGAGCTCCAAGAGATTGATATGAAGAAGGATTCTTGAGAGGGCCACAGTCCCTGGGCTGTGAGAGCCCCAGATGGGCTCCCACCCCAGTAGAGAATCATCCGTGGTTAGGACCACAGAATGAGATTGAGTGACGCATGGGACTCCTTGCCTGAGATGTCTGGATCCTGCCACCATTGGAGAGCCTGGATCAGGGTCTGAGTCACTGGAATTAGTTTGGTTAGAAGATCTTTCCTCTGAGACCAAAAAGCACTCAGATGAAACTGAATGTCCCTCATCTGAAATCTGGCCCTTGGACCACTGCTGTAGAGGCTGCCATGTGCCCCAAAGCTGAAGGAAGTGCCTTGCTGGCCGAGAAACCAGAAGGTGGAAAGAAGAAGCCAGCTCTGTAATAGCCTTGCCCTTTCCAGGGAAGAAAAGCTCTTGCTTGACAGTATCCAGTTCTGCCCCTATGAAGGCGAGAAGCTGTACAGGCTCGAGAACTGACTTGGGGAGATTGAGAAGAAATCCTAGGAAGTGAGCACTTGCTGGCACTTGCAGGTCTGACTTGACTTGGACTGGGACTGACCCACAATGAGCCAGTCGTCCAGGTATGGAAATATGTATATATTCTTCCTCTTAAAAAGCCACTACTACTGCTAGGTATTTTGTGAATACCCTTGGAGCTGATGTTAGGTCAAGGGCATTACTCTGAACTGATAATGGCCTGAAGGCAATTCGAACTTGAGGTTCTTTCTGTGGGAGCACCTGATGGGAATGTGAAAGTAGGCATCTTTAGGTCCAAGGAGGATAGCCAGTCCCTGTCCTTAGAGAGAGAAGGATTATTCCCAGAGTCACCATTTTTAATTTTGGTTTTAAAAGATGTTTGTTCAGGTATCTTAAGTCTAGGATAGGTCGCCACTCTCTTGTCTTTTTGGGGTAAGGAAGTACCTGGAGTACAGACCTTTGCCCCTGTGCAATGTAGGAACTCTCTATAGCCCTTAAGACCAGCAGAGATGAAACCTCTGCCTCTAGGGCAACAGTTTTGGAGATGCTTGTAGGTGGAAAGGATCTGGCTTTCAGCTTTGGGGATTTGTTGAGCTGAGAACCAGCCCCCGCTTACCACCTCCAGGACCCACTTGTGTGAGGTAACAGACATCCAGTCCTGGATGAAATAAGCCAGCCTGCCTCCCACAGGAATGGGAGTCAACCAGGCTGACACATCAGGGTGTCAGCTTGGCAGGAGCCTAGGCTGAGGGGTGGATGCAGCCTGCTCATCCCCCTTCTGCCTCTCCCTCTGAAGAGCTCCCTCTGAGAAAAAGGAGAAGAGGCCTGTGCTTGGTAGAAAGGCCTATGAAAAGGCCTGCCTAGCTTGCTGCCTTTGAGGAGTTGCCTGTCTTTCCTTGGCCTGTGCACTCCTATAGGTGGTCCTATACCATCCATCTTTTTTCATGTAATTCTCTGTCTGCTCCCCAAACAGAGAATTACCCACCACAGGGAAATCCATGGCCTTAGCCTGGGTGTCCTGTGAGAAGCTAGTACATCTGAGCCAAGCCATCCTCCGAAGAGCCACAGATGCAGCCATGACTCTTGATGAAACATCATTGGAGGCCACAGCAGCATGAAACTGTACCTTTGATGCCTCAATCCCATCAGCAGCCACGACCTCCAGCTCCTGGCCAGCTGGGGGAAGCCTGTTTAGCCAGTGCCAGTACAGTGTCCCACCTGGACTTCTGGTACCTGGCTGCATAGGCCATGTAATTAAACTGCCTGAGTCCCAAGGAGGATGCATGTGTACTGTTTCTTTGCCATGGCATCCAGCTTCCTAGAGTTTTTATCTGGGTGGTGTGAGCCAAGAGTATGTTAGCTTATCACAGGCTGCAGCCTGCACAACCCCAACATGGCTGCATTGTTGGTACAAATACTGTACCTGAGCCTGATAAAGTGTACCTCTTGTCCATCCTTCTGCCAACAGGAGGTACAGGATTTGGAGTCTTTAACAGTTTTTGTGTCTGTTTCCCAAAGGACTTATGAAGGAATAGACAGTCCCTTGACTCTGGGATGTCCATCATCTCCACATAATCAGGCTCCTCTTGTTCCTCTACAGCTTCTTCCACAGGGAGCTGGAGGGTTTCTGCCACTTTCCTGTAAAACATGCAGTGGGAAGGGACTCAGAAAGCCTAGGAGGAAACACCAGAAGGCCTGTCTGAGGAGATGTCTGGTTCGATGGGCTCATCCAGACCTTCCATACCATCATCATCATCATCTTAGTAATCCATGTCCCCTCCAAATCCGGTTCATAAAAATCTTCAGGGGAATAATCCTGAACCGGAGGAACTGACCAAACCGACGCCTGCCAGAGGCACCGGATCAGATGGAACTAGGCGGCAGATTCCACAGTCCTAATCGCTCGGGCAATCTCTTGGCGGTCGAACATGGATCTCTGGATCCGAACCAGCCGATTTCTCTTTTCGTTTTCTTTTGTATGAACTGATCCCTTGGGATCGGCTCTCCCCTTGCCGAAGAAGTATCGCCCTGGTCAGAGGCACTCCTTCATGTTCGGTTGGAACCCGAACTAGGTGCTTCTATGGGTCAGTGGACTTCTTGGCCTCCTTATCCTAAGCCTGCCCAACCTTTTTTCCAGGGTAGACTTATGGAAGTTTTTACAAATTTGGCAGTCTGAATCGGGGTGGTCAAACCCCAGACAATGAACACAGGTGGGGTGGGAATCAGCCTTAGCAAAGACTTTCCACACACACTGCAGTGTTAAAACCCAGTGGGCCGGTTTTGCTTTTGGGTTTCTCAGGCGTAGCCATCCTAACCAACAAACTTACCCTTTTTATGGCAAACAGCCAGGCAAGACTCCCTTATGGTTTCTAACCGTGTGCAGGTGTTGGAAAAACACAAGAAATCGTTTTTTTTTTTAGAACCGATAAGGACCGATAACCACACACTAAAGTTAAAGGAAAGATAACAAACACACTAGGCGACCGGTTCAGCTGAATTGGTCAAAATACCACTTGATAATTTCCATAAGTTTTTTTTATTATGGCTAGTTCACTACCTAGTACTTACTGTACCACAGACAGAGATCTGAACCGAAATTTGCGATATAATCGGTAAAACCGACGACTTCAACCAACGTTGAACCGTGAGTAGGAGATAATCTCCGGGCGACTGTTCAGTTAAGTGGAGTAAAGAATCTGACAGTTGCACTTCAAAGTGCTGCAGACAGAGGTCTGAACCGAGCTCGAGCTCAACATTCTATGCTCTGCATAGAATTTAACCTCTACTCTCCGGAGCAGTTCAAGTGTTGGGGCTAACTGCAACCGTCAGAATGCAGCAAGACGTCATGTTGTTTGAATTGCAAGACCATTGGGGTGATTAAGTCCTAGGTCTCATGAGAAAATATGATTGTGCAACCAGACAGACAAGAGACAGAAAAGGAGCGAATAGAGCAGATCCTTGCATTTAAACTCTTTCTCCGTAACAACTGGGACAGGACCATATTCATCCCTGTCACATAGGCATCACAAATAGGTGGGACCACTTCCTTAGAGAGGACTTTGTAAAATTCCCATCCAAAACCATCCGGCCAGGGCACTTCCCTGACTTTAAATTCTGAATTGTGTGCAAGAGTTCTGATTGAGAGATTGGGGTCATTAAGGATTGGCCCTGTTCCAGTGTTAACGTGGGCAAGTTTAGGGCTTGAAGAAAACATAATTTCTCCAGCGGGGGAAGTCCTGTTGGGGTTGATAAAGGGATCTATAGTAGGACAAAAGGCCTCAGCAGTTTGTTCCCCTCTGTAGGACGTTTGTCCGTTATAGGGTGTCTAATTTTAATGATATTATGAGTTGGCTGATTGTTGCGGAGATGGTAAGCCAGGAACTTAGTCGCTCTGGCTCCCTTTTCACAATATGATTGTTTAAGGTACCACAGAGCTTTTCATTTTCCACTTTTGTATGTTTTATATGTTGGTCTTTAGTGCTTTAAGCTCCTCTTCATTTTGTTTGTTCCATTTTTGTTTCTGTTATGCTTCTAATGTTCTCAGCTGTTCCATTGACATGTCTGACTGTCGTCATCTCTTTTTTTTTTGTGGGTGGATATCAAATAAATTTATGGCGATCCATTGTTTTAATGGTGTCCCATAGCATTTGTGAGGATATTCCACAGTTGCCATTGAGTTCTTTAGTATTTTTGATTACTCTCTGTATTCTGCTATTGTTTTCTTATCTGTAAGCAGGAGATGTTAAGTCTCCAATGGGTGTTTTTCTTTGGCAGCATAAGTCTGCCTCTAGGAAGATGGGTTGATGGTCCAAGTAAGTAGCAGTACCCACCCACATTGATTTGAACAGGGCCATGTCTTTGGAGTAAGTTAAAACATGTCCAATCTGGAAAGGTCTTAAACCTAGGGAGTAGTAGTTATAATCTCTGGCTTGGGGTATTTCACTCACAAAATGTCTTCCAGACCTATGTCAGCAATCAGTTTTGAGAATAGCGGCTGGCCAGTTATTTGGGTTCGGGATCTGTGAGGTGGAGTCCATGGCCCTAATTTTTTTTTTGTAACTCAGCTTTATTCCAGATCCATGAATTCAGCAAAGATAGGTATACAAATCACAGAGTTTACAATCTCAGCTTGGACAACATGGCCTATTAAGGATCAGGTACCAATCCACCCCACCCCCGCCACCACCTGCCCTTGGCCTTTTCTACTACTAGTTGGATATGATTACGCTCTGAACAGAAGCTGGTGGGCGAACCGGAGGAAGGGAGTACATTGACCAGAGTGACTGTAGTATCCTGCACCTTACCAGTACAAGAACGTAGTGAGCTTCCTGATCTATCACCCTCCTCTTCCTCCAAGGAAGTGCAGCTGAGAGAAGAATAGCCACCCTCTTCTTACTCTTCTCCAGGGATGCATGATACAGCTGTGAATAGACTCTGGTTTTGAGCTTAATTGCCTCTTTTGAGTTAAGTGGGTCGCTTGTAGAAATTGATGTCACAACGCTGGGCTTTAAGATCTCTGTAATGTTGTTATATACATTTAACTGCTGTATGCATTGTCTATCATGTATTAATGTTCATATCTCTGTAAGGTTATTGTGTACATTTAAATACTGTATATCCCTCTCCCCTTCCCCAGGACGTGCGTGAGACGAGCATTAAGTTGCTCAGTGTACCTTTCTTGGTGAAACAATTCAATAAATAAATAAATAAATAAGATACCTGAGAATCGGTTTCCTTTTTATCGGGTTGTTAATCCTGTTAATGTTATGAGACATAATGTGTGAGTTAATATGAGCCATTTTTAGGATAAAGGAAGTTGTCTTCTGTTCTGAAGCGATTCTTATAAATTGTAAGGATAAGTAATACTTGATTGCTAAGAAGGAGTACATGTAGTGTATTCATCTGGAATGTAAGTCAAGTTAAAACTGCATTAAGAACACCATTTATAACTAGGAACCCAAGTAACTGCAAGGTTCCTAAAACAGAAAGTAATCATTGCTGGTAGATGGCACTGTTGATCTTATTTTCAGGTGAAATTCAAGGAATTGAAAACACAAATGTACCTTAAGCAAAACAACTCTTCGACAGTAAACATCTTGAGAAATATAATAAGTGGGGCAACTAAGACCCTTGAGCAGTGTGTCCCTCACGGTGACAACAGTGCCCTGGGGCCATAGCGGCATAGCTGGTATAAGCTTAAGGAGGTGCTACGGCCATCGTGGACACTGCCCGCGTGACTAGCAGGGACAATTCGAGACACGGTTCCACGGTCTCAAACTAATCTAAGCAAGGCTTCTTAGGTCAGTCTGGGAGATAACCCCAGTCTGGGGTGTACAACACCTGTGACACAGTGATCCTTGCAAGGCAAGAAAGTTACCAGAAGAAAAGGCTGAGGAGAAAGTACAGTTCCCAGCCTTCTGGCTTAACCCAGTCAGCAGCAGCCTCATAAACATTACCATGTTACATGATGTTTCCTGGCACCTGAACCCCCATCCTGGAGCCCACAAAATGTAGAATATATAGAAAGGGGAGAGTCCCTTTCCTCCTTCTTTAGGCTGTCTGCCTGTTTTAGTGTCTTCTGCTTAACTACCGGCAATGTGGGAGATTGTATTTCTGTTTCTACTTCTGTCCTCCACTGAACCCCCAGGGAAGGGCAGGTGCCCCGGGACCACTCAGAGAAGCTGGTCTCAACAAGATAAACAAAGGTCTCAAGCGTCCCCACTGCGCGGGCAGAGTTCCGTACTCAAAACAGTCGTCTGCTCTGGCCAGCACCAGCCCCAGTAGGTGTGGAGGGGGCAAACCCCAATCAGACCGAGGACTAAGGAGATCATGTATAAACAGATGTTTATCTAGTGAATAGAGTTTTCAGCCATGAGCCGTCTCGGCGGGCCCCCACCTCGTCCCACCTAGAGTGTCTGAAGCCCATTTCCCACCCTCCAGAAAAAGCTAGTCACCTTTGTCAAACATCCAGTGATGTACATCCTCTTACTTAAAACTATTAGGTCCAAGGTTTAAGTTATTTATGATGGTCCCAGGCTTCTCTCCGTCCGATGGTATACCAGGTCAAGGTAACAGCATTGAACTTTAATACTGTGGTGGAAAATTCCAGTATTGGGGGCTGCTTAAGAGCAGCTGTCACTGTTGTACCTCCATTGGGAGGATCAGACCACGAGTAAGCAGGTGGAGTTCTTGTCTGCTCTGGAGGAATGTAGACTGAATTATATTAGTATAGCGAGACACTAGCTCCCCAAAGGCGCCCACAGTTCCCAGTTACTTCCTTGTGCTGGTGAATACTCACGGCACCATACAGAGAAGATGGGTCCGTAGGAGTGTCTAGGCATGGGTCCCTGGTGAAGTAAAAGGAACACGGGAGGGTTCAAAAGGAGCATGGGTCTTCTGACGTTCAGCCAAGGTGGTTTATAAATGCTACCATGTCCAAAGCTAAAGATGTGGGATAATCTCAGCTGAGAAGACCATTTCAAGGAATTCAGGTGTCCACCGATGAGGCAACGTGATCCGCTGTTCCAGATGAGTCAGAGGTCCATTCCTGCATGTGGAGCCATATATTTTAACATGGCACACAGATCCGATGTAGATTCATATGGCAGTTCTTCTGGATGTTCCGAGACATGCCCTTGTGGGCCACCGACCAGGCTGACTTCAGTAGCTCCCTCTCCAGTCATTCTTTGGCTAGATGAGGGACAGATATTCCAAGGTCCTCCAGGAAGGTCGAGGTGACCAGCAGGACTTCAAAGGTATGAGTGCCCATTCTGTTTCTACCCTTAGTCTGGCAGGGTAAAGAATGTTGAGCCCTGTAGTTTTTGCCTTGACTGCTTTAACAGCCATTATTGCTGATCTTGTTGGTTCAGCTGACCTGGCTTGCATCACGAGACTTAGCTGGATGAGAATGCTGGCCCAGTATTGGAATCAGCCATTCTAGCCGGGTACTTAGTGATAGACCACCCAAGAGAGGATCATTGGCGGGGGTAGCCATTTGTTTTAAATCAGATCTGGGCCTTGTAGACACCCCCAGTGGGAACAACCAGATTCTTTGAATGTATCAGACTGGTCAAGGTAACAGCATTGAACTTTAATATTATGGTGAAAAATTCCAGTATTGGGGCTGCTTAAGAGCAGCTGTCACTGTTGTACCTCCATTGGGAGGATCAGAGCACGAGTAAGCAGACTGGAAGGGCCTTGTGGTCACTTATCTGCCATCAACTTCTATGTTTCTTTTTTTGCAATTCACTGTATTTTACCGAGCTGCCTGCAGCCTCCAGTCCGCTCGGTCCGGCTTCGCCGGCTTCTGCTCCCAAATCAGCCACCCCGATACCCGTGGCAGGCCCCAGGCGAGGGCCAGCGGCTGGGGCTAGATACCGTGGCGAAATAGTCTAGGTCGAGGGGTCTTGGCCTGGGGGCACATTGAAGTCACAGCGGGCTTCATCCATGGCGGCCGGAAGCCCGCTTTTTCCCCAGTTTTCCCTACCCTGAGGAGGCGGAGACGTGTAATGATGCAGGCGTCCGTCCCGCCTCTCCCACCCACCTTGAGTAAGTACGGCAGCGTGGTGTCCACCAGCCTCCGCTGAGCCCCCATCGCTCGGTTGCTAGCCCAACCTCCCCGGAGAAGGAAGCAGTCCGTCAGGCGCTCAATCCTTATCCTCACCGGCCGGCCCTCCGGCGGCCCGAGGTCGTTCGACCGGGTCTCCGGCATCGTAGCGGAAATCCACCGCTGCGCCAACGGGCCGGCTCTAACTTATGTTTCTATGTATCGGGTGCAGGTGCAGGTTGCAGAATACTTCTCATCTATCATCCACAGTGGTGAGAAGAATTCCTGCAGGAAGTTGCGGACTTCATCGTCGACCTGGTGTTGGAATCCCTAGATGGATAATTCTGGGGAATTTCAATGCCTGGGTTGATGATGAACTCTTGCATTTTGGGCAAGACTTCCTCCAACTCATGAGTTTGTTGGGCCTGACACAGGTAGTTACCTCTGATTCCCATAGTCACAGACATTCATTGGACCTGGTCTCCCTTTTGGGGATGGCGATCTCGATTTGGCAGTGGAAACAGTTGGGTGGTCGAACCATCACATTATAAGATTCAGATTCGATGCCCCAATAGATCTGCCTACAGAGATGGCTCAGTACTGCCCTTTAGGGACTTGACTCCAGATGGTCTTATAGTGGTGCTGGACCTATAAGGTATGTCGAGTGTAGCGGGGAGCCAGGGAACTGGTATTTACCTATAGTGAGGCAGTGACAGATGCCCTCACCTCTTGGCTCCTGTCCGTGTTTGACCCCTCACTGTTAGCCCAAAGTCCCCTTGTTTGATGGGACTTTGAAGGAGTTGAGGCATAGGGGTTGAGGTTGGAGCGGCACTGGCAGAAATCTAGCCTGGTTGTTGATAAACTTAAATTGTTGGCCCATTACAAAGACTGTCAGTCGGCAATCTCACGTAAGAAGGCAAAATTCTTGACCGGCCCGGTGCACTGAGGATTGGCGCTGGGCGCCACACCTCGCGCTGCGCCAGCGACCACAACTGGGGTGAGCCAGGACCGCCTGGGGTCGGCAGGTGAAGAGAGGATCGAGCATCTGGAGGACTGCTCTCCTCTCTCAGGGAGGATCAGGGGTAGCCAGGCGCGGCGGCGTCCCCGGTGGAGACCAGCGGCACTACGGCACACAAGGGGCTCACAAACAGGAAAGGCGCTGGGCGGCTGCCTTCCGGGCGTGGTGAGAACACCTACATCGTGGGCTGACAGCACTGCATGTCCCGTCTGGGGCATAAACTTGTAAAAGCTCCACCAGCGGATAGGCGGGGCCATCCCAGTGCCGAACCGCCACATGCCCAAAACTGGAACCTGCCACTGCCTTTCAGACTTCTCGGGCCCTTCATCCTCCTTGGGGCTCGGGAAATAACACCCTTGAAGATGATAGGGTTCACATTGGGTGGTAGGCGGCTTAGGCAAGTGGATAGGCCGAGAAAGTTCCGGTGCCTGGGAGATAAACAGATTGGAAAAAAAAAAGAAGGCAAAATTCCTGTCCAAAGAGATTGCGCCGAGGAATAAACCTGCTCAGCTCCTCCAGACTGTTGACAGGTTGTGCAATCCAGCATGTCTTCAGCCATAGGGAGTGGTTTTCAGAGTTAAGTGTGATGTGTTTGCTCGAGTCTTTGCCGAGAAGATTGTCTCTATCAGGTCAGAAATCTGTTCAGCACCCTCAAATGGGTATGCGGTGATTGGCAAGAGGTTGCAGGCCCTCGGCTTGTCTGGTCTGACTTTGGCCAGTTGGGGATCGTGGACATTGTGCAGATCGTCCAGGTATATGCCCAACCTGCTGTAGTTTGGACCCGGGCCCAGCCAGCCTCCAAGTGGGATGCGTTGAAGTCATTGGCCTGATCCTTGCTGAGATAGTCTGGTGCTCATTGGATTCAGGAGTGTTTCAGACCCCTGAAGGAGGCGGTAGTAATACCTCTCCTGAAGAAGCTTCATCTGACCTGGACTGCTTAGCTAACTACAGACCTGTCTCTAACCTGCCCATTGTGGGTAGGTTATTGAGAAGGTGGTTGGCAGCAGCTGGATGACCATCTAACATCTCACAATGTCTACAATCCTCTCCAGTCTGGGTTCAGAAAGAGGCTCAGTGCGAGACTGCTCTGGTTCGGTACTTAATGATCTCTTAATAGCGAGGGATCAGGGCCGCTCCACCTTGGTTCACCTTGATCTGTCTGCAGCGTTTGACACTGTAGACCATGGGGTGCTGTTGGAGTGCCTGCAGGTACTCTGTGGACTGTTGGTACAGTCCTCAGATGGTTTCAATCGTTCCTCACTGGCAGGACTCGGAGAGTGGTGTCAAGAATTTATTCCTCGGCCCTTCTTCTCCTGTCATGTGGCATTCCACAGGGTTCGTGCTGTCCTCATGCTGTTTGCAGTGTATGTGCTGCCATTGGGAGACATTATAAGGTGGTATGGGCTGAGTTTTCCTGCTACTCAGATGACACTCCACTCTACATGTCCTTTGTGCCCGAACAGGGTGGAGCAGTGACGGTTTTAACAGCTGACTCTCTGAGATCCAGGGTTGGATGAGTGTCAACTGACTGAGGTTGAACTTTGGAAAAACTGAGGTGCTGGTGGTGGTTGCTGGCAGGCCTTCCTTCTGGGCTTTGGCTCAGGGGTGACCAGCTGCTTACCTCTGACCAGGCGCGAAATCTGGGCGTTGTGTTCAACAGCGACCTGATATTAAAATTTCAGGTGTCTGCTGTCACTAAAACCTCTTTTTACCATCTGAGGAACGTTGCTCGGATTGGCACCTTGTCTCACCTGGTGATCTTCCAGTGTTGGTCCATGCCTTTGTAACCTCACGCCTTCATTGCTGCAGTGCCCTATACCTAGGGCTACCAGAAGTTGATATCTACCACTTGCAACTAGTGCAGAATCGGCAGTCAGGTTGTTGACTGGCTTATCAAGATCTAGCCATGTTACTCCTGTGCTCGCGGCCTACACTGGCTGCCTGTACATTGCGGATCACCTTCAAGATCAGGTTACTGATCTATAAAGCCCTACATGAGCAGGGACCGTATTGCTTGCAAGATCTCCTCCAGCCCTATTGCCCTCCAACGCCATTCCTCCGATGAGGGATTGCTAGAGGTTCCCAGGGTTCGATTGAAGACTTCTGTTCATTTGCTTTTGTGGCCCTACCCTGTGAAATTATCTACCTCGGCAGATCAGAGTGCCTGACCGTCGAGTGTTTTAAATTGGCCCTGAAAACTTACTTTTTCTTTAGCATTCCCTGATGCAAGTGTTGATTAGTCTACTGTTATCTGCAATATTAGGATCTGGTTTTAAAATTTTAGATCTGCTATTTTATTGATTAAATTGTTTTGTGATTCTCTGTACAGCGCTATGAACTACTGGAATAGCACTTGAAAAATAAACATTGATTGATTGATTAATCGGCCATAAAAGCGTGAGCTTCTGAACCGCATTAGTATAATCATTGTCCAGGAGATCGATGATCCTTGTATTGAATATTTTGGTGTTGGCAGGCCCTCTTTAGGAGTTCCTCTTTCGTGTTGTAGGAGATGAGCTTTGCCACAAATGGCGCAGTCATGAACCAGCATTGCTGGGTTTTGAGGCAAGGACCGGTGTGCTCGGTCGTTGCTAGATCCATGTCATCCAGGAGATGGAGGGCCTTCCTTAGCAATGCCTGCAGAAAGAGATAGTGTCTGAGGCCTCTGATTCTGCATCCTCCAGGATCCCATATACACAGATGTTTTCAACAACTTCCCCCTCCAGGTCGTCCAGGCGATGGGTGAGTTCTTGCTACTGGGCCATCAGATACAGGACCAGTCTATCATGCCGGTCGACCTGTTTGGCTAACCCTCATGAGGCCAAGTTCGATTTGATCAGCCCTGTGTTCGATCTTCCCAATGTTGGATCTGAGCTTGGTGAGTGTCTGGTCTATTTTCTGACCGTCTTTGCTGTCTGAAGAATTGAGGTTATCAGGTCGGAACATTCTTAGTCTACTGGTTGCATATTCACCAAGCGGCCTTGGAGTTTATGGCCTCAGGGAGAGCTAAGTTTTTCTTGTAGTATGAGCTCTTTAACCTTTTGTATTGGCCTTTGCAGGTTTCTTAACAGCAAGGTCTTCGATCTTGTCCCTTTAGCGGTGAGTTCATAGTTTTAAGTGGCAGATGGATGTTGATTTTACTCGGGAGGCAAGTGGTGCTGGAAGATCAGGCTGGCATTAGGCTGCTGACATCACGAAAGTCTTCACCACCAAATTTGATAAAGACCTTTACTATGGTTTGCTTTTATCCTTCAGATTTCTAGGGATTCCACTCTAACTGTTGTAACATATTGCAATGGTGAGTATTGTAATAGCATCTCAATATAACTTGGGCCATCCTGTAATAGGTCTTATCAATTTGTCTGGCTGTACCTGAGTGGCATGTTGGTAGATTGTGTTACCATATTCCAAAATAGGTAACTAAGAGCTGCTGGACTATCCTGTTTTTGATTCTCTTGGTAGAATCGAAGATTTCCTGTGGAGAACTCTTAGCCTTGAGTTGGCCTTACTTACTGTACTGGCTATATGTTCAGTAAATGTGAGCATACTATCAATTTGTACTCCTAGATACTTATAGGCGGTTATTACTTGTAGTCTTTATCTAGTGTAAATATTTCCAGACTATCTGTCAAGTCCATCTTTACACCTTTTGCTTTGTATTCCATGACCTGTGTTTTTTTCTTACTGAACATCATTTTGATTCCATTAGCCAGCACTGTAAGATGTCAAAATCATGCTGAGGACATTTTGCAGTTTGGTTTTGTTCTTTGCTCTGTCTATCAATACCATGACATCCATATAAAATATACCACATCTTTTATCATTTGTGGCAAAGGATTAACATAAATAAAAAATAATAGGGTTGAAACCCCATTAAAATACATTGAACCACATTTACTTTAGTGTCTCGATTCCCAAGTAGTCCCTCCCCTCCCCATTCTCTGATACGCCATCCCATTGTGTGAAAAATAATTCCCTGGTAGTCTAGTGGTCCCTCCCCTCCCCATTCTCTGATTGCTGTCCTGTTGTGTAAAAACAAATTCCCTGGTAGTCTAGTGGTCCCTCACCTCTCCCCAGTGTCTGATCGCTGTCCCCATATAAAAATATATATTTCCTGGTAGTTTAGTGGTCCCCCTCGATGTCCAATTCAAACACCATGAAGTCTTGCTATATTATAACAATAGCAGTCAGCCACTGCAGCTGAACTGCCCGGAGAGGAAGGAGTTAACTCAGAAGATCTGAGTTCTACAGCACAGGCGCTGTGCCCAAAGCTCTATCTGGCAGTTTCAAATGAAACTGTCAGATTCTTCTCCGCTTCACTGAACAGTCGCTCCGGAGATCAGCTCCTTCAGCTCGGTTCATTCTCGGTTTAAAGAGTAGTTTTCGGTTCATTTGAACGGCAAAAATCATTATTTTTACCGCATTTCGGTTCTAAAGCTCTATCTGGTAACCATAAGTACAAAAATTCAAGTCTGTGTGGAAAATTAATTATCGGTTCGGTTTTGAACCGATCAGCTTGATTTTCTGTCTTTTAAAACTGTACTGTGGGTTTTAAGTGTGGTTCCAGTTCTTATCGGTTCTAAAAAAATGAAATTATTACGGTTTTCAAATACCGTGACACGGTTAGGAACCGATAAAGGGTGTCTTGCCTGGCACTGCCATCAAAGAGGCAAGTTTTTGGTTAGGCTGGCATTATGTCTGAAAACCCAAAGAAAAACCGGGCCCACTGGGTTTCAACACTGTGATGTCTGTGGGGGCGCTTTGCCAAGGCTGACCCACACACCACTGTGTCTATTGTCTGGGGCTGACCACCTCCTGTCAGACTGCCAGGTGTGTAAAAATTCCCTGCAGCCACCCTGGAGAAGAGATTGGGCGGCTCAGGGGCGAGGACCAAAAGTCCGCTGACCGGATGGCCAGCCGGTTCAGTACCCACTGGACCAGAGGGTGCCCTCTGACCAGCGCGAGACTTCCTCGGGCAAAGGAAGACTGGTTCAGAGGAACCAGTCCCAAGTAAAAGACAAAGAAATCAGGAGGTTTGGGTCAAAGTGTGTCTCCAACTGCTGCAGAATAGCTAAAGCCATTCAGATTGTCCAGTCACTGTCTCAGGGATCTGTAGAACCATCAACAGTTGGTAAAGGTTGGTTAGTTCAGTCCCAGTGGTTCAGGATTTTGAAGTTGAGGATTTTTATGAACCACAGGAGGAGGAGGAATTTGATCAATTATATGTGTGGCTGGGAGGGTCTGGGCGTGCCCATCGAACCGGGCATTTCTCCAGACAGACCTTTAGAATCTCCCCTATTCTGTCTGAGTCCCTTCTTTCTTTATTTTTACAAAAGGTTGCAGAAACCTCCAGCTTCCTTTAGAGGCTGTGGATGAGCAAGAGGAGCCTGATTATGTGGAAATGATGGATATTCCAGAGTCTAGGAGGTTGTCTATTCCTTTGCATAAGTCATTTAGGAAGCAAACAACAAAGATTTAAAAATCCTCATTCTGTCCCTCCTGTAGATAAAAAATGGACAGAAGGTATACTTTGTCAGGCTCGGATACAGACTTCCTTATTGAGCAGTGTAGTCATGTAGGTGTGGGTACAAGCTGCAGCCTGTGACAAGGCTAATATTCCTCTGGCCTCACATCCTCCTGATAAGGATTCTAGGAAAGATTGATGCCATGGCGAAGAAACAGTATATGGCAGCTTCTTTGGGACTCAGGCAGGCAAATTATATGGCTTATGTGGCTAGATATCAGAAATCTAGGTGGGACACAGTATTGCAGTTAGCCAAGCAGGCCCATGGCCAGCTGGCTAGTGAGTTGGAACAGGTGGCTGCTGATGGCATTGAAGCCTCTAAAGTTCAATTTCATACTGCTGTTGATGTTAATGATGTTTCCTCTAGGGTCATGGCCACTTCTGTAGCTTCCGTGAGGTTGGCATGGCTCAGATGCACTAATCTGTCCCAAGATACTCAGTCAAAGGCTATGGATTTTCCTGTAGTGGAAATTCTCTGTTTGGGAGCAAACAGAAAATTATATGAAAAAGATGGATGAATACAGAACTACCTACAAAAGTGCCCAGGCTAAGGAGAAGCATGCCATGCCACAAGGCATGCTCCCAGAGGTAAGAGGCAGACCCTTTTCAGGCCTTTTACCAATTTCAAGCCTCCTCTGCTGTCTCTGAGAAGGTTTCTTCAGAGGCAGGGGTAGGCGTGGCGCTAGTAGACCGTCTCCCTCCCCTCAGCCTAAGGCTGCTGCTAAGCAGGCACCCTGATGGGGTGCAGGCCGATTCTCCTGTACCAGTGGGGGCAGGTTGGCCTATTTCAGCCAGAGCTGGCTGTCCCTAACTTCGGACAGATGGGTTCTGGAGGTAATAGGCCAGGGTCTGAGTTCTCAGCTTCAAATATTTTCAAAGATGAGAGCCAGGCATTTCCCACTGCAAGTCCTTCAGAAGCCCTTGCTTTGGAAGCAGAGGTTTCTTCTCTTCTGGTCTGCAAAGCAGTGGAAAGGGTTCCTCCTTGCCATCAGGGCAAGGGGCTTTATTCAAGATACTTTCTTACCCCAAAAAGACAGGAGAATGGCGGCCCATTCTGGATTTAAGATACTTGAACAAGCATCTGTTGAAACCAAAGTTCAAAATGTTAACCCTGGCAATGATATTGCCTTCCCTAAAACCAGGGGACTGGCTAGCTTCCCTGGACCTCAAGGATGCCTATTTTCATGTTCTGATCAGGCCTTCCCACCGAAAGTACCTCAGGTTGAACTGCCCTCAGGCCACTACCAGTTCAGGGCAATGCCCTTCGGCCTTACCTCTGTAAAGGGTATTCACAAAATGTCTCGCTGTAGTAGTGGCTCATTTAAGAAAAGAGGGTTGCTGTGTTTCCCTACCTGGACGACTGGCTCATTGTGGGTCAGTCTCCAGGTCAGGATAATCCCATTTACAAGTCACCCAGCAGCTTCTCACTTCTCTGGGATTTCTGCTAAACTTACCAAAGTCAGTTCTGGAACCAGTTCAGGCCCTAACTTTCATAGGCGCAGAATTGAACACAAGGTTAGCCAGGGCCTTTCTTCCCTCGGAAAGGGTGGACAGACTCATCGCCCTGGCATCCTCCTTTACCCTCGGTCTCTCGACCAGCAAGGCATTTCCTGCAACTCCTCGGACACATGGCTGCTTCCACAGCTGTTGTGCAGGGAGCAAGATTCCAGATGAGGGACATTCAGTTCCATTTGAGGGCCTATTGGTCTCAGAGGAAGGACCCCTTACCAAATTGGTCCCAGTTACTCAATCCCTGATCCTGGCCCTACACTGGTGGCAGGATCAAAGCAATCTGAAACAAAGGGGTTCCCTTCATTCCCATTCTCCCTCCCTCACCCTCACCACGGATGCCTCCCTGTTAGGGTGGGGGCTCACCTAGGCGACCTTACCACTCAGGGTGTGGTCTCCTCAGGAATCTCTGCTCCACATCAATCTTCTGGAACTCAGAGCTGTCTTTTTAGCTCTTGGGATCTTTTCAGATTCTGTCCAGAACAAAGTGGTTCAAGTCAGGACAGACAATACCACCACAATGTGGTACATCAACAACAAGGGGCACTCGGTCTTCAGCCTTGTGCACCGAAGCAATGAAAGTTGTGGTCTCTGGCTTATTCCTGAACACCTCCCTGATAGCGGTTCATCTCCCAGGGAAGGACAATGTGCTGGCCGGGCGCCCTCAGCAGAATTTCTCAGGGCCATCACGAATGGGCTCTGAATCCACAAGTACTGGGGTCCGTCTTTGCCAGTTGGGGCACTCCTCAGATAGATCTTTTAGCAGCCCCAGACAACCACCAACTTTCTCTTTTTGCTGCAGGCCTCCAGTACTGGCTCAGTCCCTCTGGATGCCTTTCTGTTGGATTGGAAGGGAAGTTCCTGTATGCTTTCCCCCTTTCCTCTCCTTTTCAGGGTACTAGTGAAAATCAGATCTCAACCTTGCAGAGTGATTCTGATTGCCCCAGATTAGGCCAGACAGCCCTGGTACCCTCTGCTCTGTCCCTGGCAGTCCACCCTGCCCTGAGCCTGCCCAGAGTTCACGACTTACTGGCCTGTGCACAGGGGAGGTGTGGTATCCGGACCTCAAGTCCCTCCACCTCAAGGCTTGGCTCTTGAGGAGCTAGAATTGCTGATTTACACCTTTCTCAAGGTGTTATGGATATTTTAAAGGCTTCAGGAAGCCTTCCACTAGAGCCACTTATAATTCTAAGTGGAAGAGGTTTTCCATCTGGTGCTCTGAGAGGCAGATTACCCCAGAATCTGCTGATCTTCCCATTCTTTTGGACTATTTGGTCCATCTGATTCTTAGGCCTTAGACCAGCTACCCTGAAGGTTCATCTGGCAGCTGTCTCTGCTTTTGTGTCAGCAGGGAAGCCTGCCTCCCTTTCTTCTCACCCTGTGTTCTCCAAGTTTTTTAAAGGGTTACTTCACACTAACCCTCCCTTTGGGAACCAGCTCCCGCCTGGGACCTGAATATTTGCATTGCTCAGTTAATGCAACCTCCTTTTGAGCCTCTGTCTTCAGCAGAGCTCAAAGTACATAACTTGGAAAACCGTTTTCTAGTAGCTATCACCTCTGCCAGGCGCATAAGTGAGTTACAGGCCCTGTCAGTGGAAGAAGATTTTATCTCTTTCCACAGAGATAAGGTAGTCCTTAGGACTAATAGAAAGTTTTGCCTAAGGTGGTTTCTGATTTCCACCTGAATCAATCTATCTCCTCCAGTATTTTTCACTGAGCATTCTTCCTCAGGTGAGAGGAGACTGCACAGCTTGGATGTCAAAGGGCATTAAGTTACTATCTAGGCGCACCAGAGGTCATAGGTTGAATCCCTCCAACTGTTTCTTACCTATGGCGAGGGTTGGCAAGGAAACCTGCACTAAGAGAACAATTGCAAGGTGGATTGTCTCTTGTATCCAATTTTGTTATCAGAAACTGGGTAGAGTACCCCCCTCAGGATTGAGGCCCTCCTCAGGGGTACAGCTGCGTCTCTAGCGGCTGCTGAGACATTCCTATTCTGGAGATTTGTCAAGCTGCTACCTGGAAGACAGTTCACACCTTTACCAAGCATTATTCCCTGGATATCCAGTCCAGGAGAGATGCTCAGTTTGGCACAGCTGTGCTTCAGAGCCTATTTCTAAGTAGGTTCTGACCCTCCTCCATGGAGGTACTGCTGTGTAATCTGCTATTGTTATAATATAGCAAGACTTCATGGTGTTTGAAGAAAAATTACTCACCTTAGTAATTGCTTTTCTTCTCATGGAGTCTTCTATATCTATTACACCCTCCCTCCTGCCCTCTCAGAACTCCTACTTGGGTAGAGGTGGCAAATTGGTGCAAGCACTGTGTCATGCCATTTTAGTTTTCCCTAACCCTGTTTTCCTTTGGGTTAGGGATCTAGAGTGTTCTTTTAGGTTATTTTTATTGCCCCCTTCTGGGACTTGAGTCTTGGGGAAGGGGGTTCATATGTGCTTGTCAAGGGTGGTAAAACGAACCATAATACCATCAATCTTTGTTATTATGGTTCTGGGTGTTCTTTGTTGTTTATATTGTTATTATTACTACTAGTAGGTAGCCATAGGCTAGTGTAGTTTTCCACACAGACTTTTTCCGTCCTTTGATGTTGGCTTCGTGAAGATCTGACAGTTTCATTTGAAACTGCCAGATGAAACTTTGGGCACAAGCGCCCTCGCTGTAGAACTCAGATCTTCTGGAGTTAACTCCTTCCTCTCGGGGCAGTTCAGCTGCAGTGGCTGACTGCTATTGTTATAATATAGCAAGACTCCAGGAAGAAAAGCAATTACTAAGGTGAGTAATTTTTCTTGCCATCCCTGTATAAAAATATATTTCACTGGTAGTCTAGTGGTCTCACCCTCCCATGTTCACCAGTCGCTGACACCAGGCAAAATAATATATTATTCTCTGGTAGTCTAGTGGCCCCCTCCCGATGTTGGCTGAGGCCATCCCTTAATCCTATACTTAGTCAGCATATGGTTTACATGTAGACCTGCCTGACTGACCCACATCCCTCACATGGACTGTTGTGATGTCATTAGTTACCCATTGTTGTATTGTATGTATAGTTAGAGATTAGAGTACAATGTACTAGATATATTTTATCTTTAGTTCTGATTATGCTTAGTTATTTGCTTGTCTAGATGTAATTCTGCTACGAAATGCTATCGCAAAAATATGCCATTTCAGCCAAAGTGATCCTTGTGTGGAATTGTACTGAGAAATCTTGTTTACATTTGTGGTCTACATTGCCCTCTACAGCCAGGATGTACACTGCTGACATCAGCATATAATAATGATCACTCAGCTATATTTGTGACTGTAGTATTGTTCTGATGATACAGTAATAATGTGTTACATGCAGATATGCAGCGAAAGGGCAACTTAGATAACAGCTACTGCCCACCAACTTTAGCCAATCAGGATAATGTAGAATACACAGCTAATTGTATGTGAGCCCATCAGCCTTAGCAATGTTGATCCCGGTCACGTTAATTATTTTAAAATTTCCCTGGTAGTCTAGTGGCCCTCCCTGTCCTGATCCCCATCCCATGAAAACACAGCGACAGATCCTGGTGGTCTAGTGGCCCCCCACCTGTCACATAGTCACCCACCACCCTGCTCTCCCCATCCCAACTCCCAGCCGTCAACTAGCACATCCCTCCTCTCACCACCATGCCTGGCTGCCAACTGATCTCTGAATGAATGTGTATATTGTATGCAGATGTCAGGTGCTCAACTTTTGGGGAGGCAGGGCATGAATCACCTGACCTTCTTGCTCAGCCATGCTGGATGACCCTGGAGTGGCTTTGGCATTAGTTGTGAAGGCAGCTGATTGTCCACCCTGTGGAATAAAGGAAGGGTGCTGTGGTGGTGATTCCATTATTGGGATGGGGACAGGGTGACTAAAGAAGGATGTCAGGTGATGGACACCACCTGATTCTCTCCCACAACTGGATTTAGCCTCTTACTGAAGCTGTGCAAGGAGACCTGTCACGGAGAGCATGTCCTGGAGGACTTTAGAGTTTGTGGTTTCTGGGAGATGTGATCCAGATTGTTGGAGGTGTTGGGGAATCATACCTCTGGTGCAGAAAATTAATCATAAAACTAAAAAGCTGCCTGTGAGGCCTTACCTTTGCAACTGTAGGCTGTCAGTGTCAGGACCTTCTGGAAACTGCCTAGCTGGGGGCTTCCCATGGTGATGTGCAATATTGGTGCCTATAAAACGTGGCAACCCCCTCACTTCTTAGTTCCTCGCTGGAGATAAACTCAGAGGGCCAGTTACCAGAGAGGAACCAGGAGACCACACCAGGACCAGGCACACAAGAGAGGCTGGGACTGGTGACAGAAGACAAACAGCATGAATAACCATACTTTCTGCAAAGGCAGTGGGACAGCCAGCCAGCTGGTACCTCACAAAGGGGAAGGAAGGTGGATGCTCTGTGGCCCAGTGGCAGAGATTCTCTTGAAGATCTTCTGTTACTGGTAAGTAACTCTGTCTTCATCGAGGATATCTTCTCCATTGGACCACAACCTTAGAATGATTTCCAAGCAGTCACGAAGTTCCCAGGAGGCTAGTAAATCTGATTTGCATTCAAGACAGAAGGCCTTGCAGGACGGCAGGACCAAAGCCAGCACTTCCTGTGTGAGATAAAGCCCAGACAGCAATGTTTTGTGAAAGTGTAGACAGTGCTCCATGTGTCAGCAGCACAAATGTCAGCAGCAAACACACCCTGATAACAAACAACAGAGATGGACATATCTCTAGCAGAGCCACGACCATCAACAGGAAGTTCCTTACCATACTTCCTATAATAAAATATAATACAGTTAGACAGCCATTTGGACAGGCACTGCCTAGTCACAGGTATGCCCTCTCTCACAGGGTGCATGAGACAAAGATCTGAGAGGACTTCCTGTAGTCCTTTGTTTGCTCCAGACAGAAGTGTAATGTTTTGTGTACATCAAGGATATGGAATAATTCTTCACCCTTATTAGTCCACTCAGGATAATACACTGGTAGGTTTATGGTCTGATTCAGTATGAAGTCAGAAACTGCATTAGGTAAACAAGCGGTAAAGCGGCCACCTTATTTGTTTCCTTCTCCTCAATAACTGAGGAACCTAAATTGTATCTCACTATTAAAGTCCTGTAAACTGCCTTTACCTCATGTGATGTGCTGTATAACCCTATGTAAATCAATTAACTGTACCATTGTTCACATGTCAGCTGTCTTATATAGCCCTTGTATCTTGAACATTGTCTTCCTTGTAGTGGTGAAGTGGTTTTCTGTTTAATGTAACTCAGAGTCGCTCCTGAAAAAGGGACATCTGTCTGAAGAGCCCAACCGGTTAACAAATTCAATAAATGAAATAAACTAAATAAATAAAATAAAAGTATGAAAATTAGGTAGGGGTGCCCATGCATGAGACCCTGAAGTTCAAAAATTCTTTGAGCTGGGATTATAGTAACTAGAAAAACACCTTCCAAGAAAGGAAGTGTAGTTCACAAGTTGGGACAGGCTCAGAAGGAGCCACAGTCAGTTTTTCAGGTATAAAATTAAGATCCCATGGTAGAACCAGTTTATGACTCTGGGGATGCGTGTGCAAAATACGCTCAAGAAAGTACAGGACACATCAAGTTGTGCCACCATGCATCCATCAGTACGGATACGGAAGCCAATATGGTAGCCAGATGCACCTTAATAGAAGAGTACTGCAGACTGGAGTCTGATAGAGACAGGAGGTAGGCAAGTACAGTATGATTGGACATGGCAAAAGGGTCCTCAGAGTGGGAAGTATACCAAATAGCGAAGCGCTTCCAGTTCAGATATGAATGTCTAGTGGAAGGCTTTCTAGCCGTCAGCAAGACACTAGCTAATTGAGGAGAAACCCCAAAACATGCAGTGGCTATGTCCTCAGGAGTTGGGCATGTAGGTTGAGGACCTGAGGTCCAAGTGGACCAGGTCACCCTGTCCTGGGACAGTACACCCCTGATATAGGGGCAACTGTATTGGTGATTCAGCTGCCAGGTGCTGTAGAAGTGGAATTCATGTCTGCTAAGGCCAGGATGGCCCCCTCCACCCTCAACTTTAGAAGGACCCCTGAATGGGAGGGATTGGAGGGAATGCATAAGAACCTCCCCTCCAGGAGAGGGACAATACATCTTACTAAAAAAAAAACTCTAGGCTCTGGGCGAGCAAGCAAAAATGCAACAGTTTTTGCGTTGTGTTTGAATGCAGCAAGGTTCAGCTCTGGACAACCCCATCTTCACGGTGAGCTTGTTTGCCACAAAGGTCAGCATTTCCTACTCACCTACCTGAGACTGGGACTGACAGTCTATCTGCTAAGTTGTTTTGGACTCCTGGGAGAAAAACGGCTGTCAATTGCAGGCCATGAGAGAGTGCCCACTGGCTGCTATACTCTCATCTCATCCCTACACAGAGATTATGAATGAGTGCCCCTTGCTTGTTGATATAGTGCATTACACTGGCGTTGCTTGTTCTTCTCAACAGGGGACCTGAGAGATGCACTCGAAGGCCTTGAGCTCAAGAAGAACAGCCCTCATCTGCAGAACATTGATGTGGAGGTCCAAGTCTAAGTCAGTCCACAGTCCCTGGGTCTGGTAAAGACCCTGGGGATCGATCGATGCCCGACATGAGAGCCCAACAGTAAAGTTCCCAACACTGACTTCCCGTCACTAGCTACTGCCCAGCTTTCTATTCAAACACCATGAAGTCTTGCTATATTATGACTATATGCAGTCAGCCACTGCAGCTGAACTGCCCGGAGGAAAGGTTAACTCAGAGAGTCTGAGTTCCACAGCCAGGCTTATACCAAAACTCTATCTGGCCAGTTTCAAATGAAACTGTCAGATTCTTTACTCGCTTCACTGAACAGTCGCCCAGGAGATCAGCTCCTTCACATCGGTTCATTTCTCGGTTCAGCGAGTATTTTCGGTTCATTTGAACCGGCAAAAATATTTATTTTACGCATTTCGGTTAAAAGCTCTATCTGGTAAACCGTAAGTAGAAAATTTAAAGTCTGTGTGGAAATTCAATTATCGGTTCGGTTTTGAACCGATCGGTTTGCTTAATTTAACGTTTAAAGTGTGGTTGGGCTTTTAGAGTGCGGTTCCGGTTCTTATCGGTTCTAAAAACCTTGCTTTTAAAATAGGTTTTCAAATACCGTGATACGGTTAGAACCGATAAGGGTGTCTTGCCTGGCACTGCCATCAAAAGGGCAAGTTTTTGGTTAGGCTGGCATTATGTCTGAGAAACCCAAAAGAAAAGGGCCCACTGGGTTTCAACACTGTGATGTCTGTGGGAAGCCTTTGCCAAGGCTGACCCACACACCACTTGTGTTTATTGTCTGAGGGCTGACCACCTCCTGTCAGACTGCCAGGTGTGTAAAATTTCCCTGCAGCCACCCTGGAAAGAGATTGGGCCAGCTTAGGGGCAGAGAGGCCAAGAAGTCCGCTGACCTGGATGGCCAGCCCAGTCCAGTACCTACTGGACCAGAGGGAGTGCCCTCTGACCAGGGCGAGACTTCCTCGGGCAAAGGAAGGCTGGTTCAGGAACCAGTCTCAGTGAAAAGACTAAGAAATCAGTAGGTTTGGAGTCAAAATTGTCTCTCCAACTGCTGCAGAAATAGCTAAAGCCATACAGATTGTCCAGTCACTGTCTCAGGGTCCTGCGACCACCTACAGTTGGTAAAGGTTGGTTTGTTCAGTGCCAGTGGTTCAGGAGTATGATGTTGAGGAATTTTATGAACCACAGGAGAGGAGGCAATTTGATCATTACATGTGTGGCTGGGAGGGTCTGGGCGTGCCCATTGAACGGACATTTCTCCAGACAGACCTTTAGAATCGCCTCCTATTCTGTCTGAGTCCCTTCTCATTTATATTTTTACAAAAGGTTGCAGAAACCCTCCAGCTTCCTTTAGAGGAAGCTGTGGATGACAAGAGGAGCCTGATTATGTAGAAATGATGGATATACCAGAGTCTAGGAGGTTGTCTATTCCTTTGCATAAGTCATTTAGGAAGCAAACAACAAAGATTTTAAAAATCCTCATTCTGTCCCTCCTGTAGATAAAAATGGACAGAAGATATACCTTGTCAGGCTCTGATACAGACTTCCTCACTGATCAGTGTAGTCATGTAGGTGTGGTACAAGCTGCAGCCTGTGACAAGGCTAATATTCCTCTGGCCTCACATCCTCCTGATAAGGATTCCAGGAAGATTGATGCCATGGCGAAAAACAGTATATGGCAGCTTCTTTGGGACTCAGGCAGGCAAATTATATGGCTTATGTGGCTAGATATCAGAAATCTAGGTGGGACACAGTATTGCAGTTAGTCAAGCAGGCCCATGGCCAGCTGGCTAGTGAAGTTGGAACAGGTGGCTTCTGATGGCATTGAAGCCTCTAAAGTTCAATTTCATACTGCTGTTGATGTTAATGATGTTTCCTCTAGGGTCATGGCCACTTCTGTAGCTTTCCGTGGGTTGGCATGGCTCAGATGCACTAATCTGTCCCAAGATACTTTTCCTGTTGTGGGTAATTCTCTGTTTGGGGAACAAACAGAAAACTATATGAAAAAGATGGATCTGTAAGGGTATTCACGAAATGTCTAGCTGTGGTAGTGGCTCATTTAAGAAGGTGAATACAGAACTACCTACAAAGTGCCCAGGCTAAGGAGAGGCATGCCACTCCACAGAGGCAACTCCCAGAGGTAGGGGCAGGCCTTTCCACAGGCCTTTTACCAATTTCAGGCCTCCTCTGCATTTGCACAGAGGGGTTTCTTTAGAGGAAGAGGTAGACAGGGCACAAGTAAACCGTCCCCTCCCTCAGCCTAAGGCTACTGCCAAGCAGGCACCCTGATGGGTGCCCAGGGCAGTCTCCTGTACCAGTGGGGGCAGGTTGGTTTATTTCAGCCAGAACTGGGTGTCCCTAACCTCGGACAGGTGGGTTCTGGAGGTAATAGGCCAGGGTCTGGTTCTCAGCTTCAAACAGTTTCGAAGATGAGAGCCAGACATTTTCCCTGCAAATCCTTCAGAGCCCTTGCTTTGGAAGCAGAGGTTTCTTCTCTTTTGGACTGCAAAGCAGTAGAAGGGTCCCTCCTTGCCATCAGGGCAGGGGCTGTACTCAAGATACTTTCTTACCCCAAGACAGGAGAATGGTGGCCCATGTTAGATTTAAGGTACCTGAACAAGCATCTTTTGAAACCAAAGTTCAAAATGTTAACTCTGACAATGATTTTGCCCTCCCTGAGGCCAGGGGACTGGTTAGCTTCCCTGGACCTCAAGGATGCCTATTTTCATGTTCTGATCAGGCCTTCTCACCGAAAGTACCTCAGGTTGTGTTTCCCTACCTGGACGACTGGCTCATAGTGGGTCAGTCCCAGATCAGGTAAAATCCCATTGCAAGTCACCCAGCAGCTTCTCACTTCCTGGGATTCCTGCTGAATTTACCAAAGTCAGTTCTCGAACCAGTTCAGGTACTAACTTTCATAGGTGCAGAATTGAACACAAAGGGTTAGCCAGGGCATTTCTCCCCTCGGAAAAGGGTAGACAGACTCATTGCCCTGGCATCCTCCTTTACCCTGCAGGTCTCTCGACCAGCAAGACATTTTCTGCAACTCCTAGGGCACATGGCTGCTTCCACAGCTGTAGTGCAAGGAGCAAGATTCCAGATGAGGGACATTCAGTTCCATTTGAGGGCCTATTGGTCTCAAAGGAGGGACCCCTTTCCAAATTGGTTCAGTGACCCAAACCCTGATTCTGGCCTTACACTGGTGGCAGGATCAAAGCGATCTAAAACAAGGGGTTCCTTTCATTCCCGTTTCCACTCCCTCACCCTCACCACGGATGCTTCCCTGTTAGGGTGGGGGAGCTCACTGAGACGACCTGTCCACTCAGGAGTGTGGTCTCCTAGGAATCTCTGCTCCACATCAATCTTTTGGAACTCAGAGCTGTCCTTTTAGCTCTTCAGGCGTTTTCAGCTTCTGTCCAGAACAAAGTAGTTCAAGTCAGGACAGACAACACCACAACAATGTGGTACATCAACAAACAAGGGCACTCGGTCATCAGCCTTGTGCAGAAGCAATGAAGTTGTGGTCTCTGGCTTACTCCCGAACACCTCCCTGATAGCAGTTCACCTTCCAGGGAGGACAATGTCTGGCGGATGCCCCAGCAGGATTTCTCAGGGCCATCACGAATGGGCTCTGAATCCTCAGGTGCTGGGGTCAGTCTTTGCCAGATGGGGCACCCCTCAGATAGATCTTTTCGCAGCCCCAGACAACCACCAACTTCCTCTGTTTTGTTGCAGACCTCCAGTGCTGGGATCAGTCCCCTGGGCGCCTTTCAGTTGGATTGGAAAGGGAAGTTCCTGTATGCCTTTCCACCCTTTCCCTTCTTTTCAGGGTACTAGTGAAAATCAGATCTCAGCCCTGCAAGGTGATTCTGATTGCTCCAGATTGGGCCAGACAGCCCTGGTACCCACTGCTTCTGTCCTTGACAGTCCACCCTGCCCTGAGCTTGCCCAGAGTCCACGACTTACTGGCCTGTGCAGGGAGAGTGTGGTATCCGGACCTCAAATCCCTCCATCTCAAGGCCTGGCTCTTGAGGAGTTAGAAATTGCTGACTTACACCTTTCTCAAGGTGTTTTGGATATTTAAAGGCTTCAAGGAAGCCTTCCACTAGAACCACTTACAATTCTAAGTGGAAAGGTTTTCCATCTGGTGCTCTGAGAAGCAGATTATCCCAGAATCTGCTGATCTGCCCATTTACTGGACTATTTGGTCCATTTAAATTCCTTAGGCCTTAGGCCAGCTACCTTAAAGGTTCATCTGGCAGCTGTCTCTGCTTTTTCTGTCAGCAGGGAAGCCTGCTTCCTTTCTTCTCACCCTGTGCTTTCCAAGTTTTTAAAGGGTTGCTTCACACCAACCCTCCTTTGAGAACCAGCTCCGCTTGGGACCTGAATGTTTGCATTGCTCAGTTAATGCAACCCCCTTTGAGCCTCTGTCCTCAGCAGAGCTCAAGTTTCTGACTTGGAAAACTGTTTTCCTAGTGGCTATCACTTCTGCCAGGCGCATAGAGTGAACTACGAGCCCTGTCAGTGGAAGAAGATTTTATCTCTTTCCACAGAGATAAGGTAGTCCTCAGGACTAACAGAAAGTTTTGCCTAAAGTGGTTTCAGATTTCCACCTGAACCAATCCATCTCTCTTCCAGTATTTTTCACTGAGCATTCTTCCTCAGGTGAGAGGAGTCTGCGTTTGGACGTCAAAAGAGCCTTAAGCTACTATTTGGAGGCACCAAGGGTCACAGGTTGAATCCTCCAACTCTTCCTTACCTATGGCGAGGTTGGCAAGGAAACCTGCCACTAAAGGACAATTGCAAGGTGGATTGTCTCTTGTATCCAATTTTGTTATCAAAAACTAGGTGAGAACCCCCTCAGGACTGAGGGCTCACTCCACCAGGGGTACAGCTGCATCTCTAGCGGCTGCTAGAGATATTCCCATTCTGAAATCTGTCAAGCTGCTACTTGGAAAACAGTTCACACTTTTACCAAGCATTATTCCCTGGATATTCAGTCCAGGAGAGATGCTCGTTTTGGCACAGCTGTGCTTCAGAGCCTATTTCCTAAGTAGGTTCTGACCCTCCTCCATGGAGGTACTGCTGTGTAATCTGCATATAGTCATAATATAGCAAGACTTCATGGTGTTTGAAGAAAAAATTACTCACCTTAGTAATTGCTTTTCTTCTCATGGAGTCTTGCTATATTATGACCACCCTCCCTCCTGCCCCTCTCAGAACTTCTACTTGGGTGGGGTGGCAAATTAGTGCAAGCACTGTGTCATGCCATTTTAGTTCTTCCTTCACCCCCTTTATTTAGGGTTAGGGAATTAGGTATTTCTGTTTTAAGTAATATGTTGGCCCCTTCCTGGACTTGAGTCTTGGGGAAGGGGGTCTAATAGTGCTTGTTAGGGAGAAACTAATAATACTATTATTCATTGTTATTATTATTGCTGTTTATATTGTTGTTTATATTGTTGTTATTCCTACTAGTAGGTAGCCACTTGGCTAGTGTAGAGCTTTCCACACAGACTCGTTGCTTAGTGTTAGCTTCTAAAGATCTGACAGTTTCATTTGAAACTGGCCAGATGAAACTTTAGTATAGCGCCCTCGCCTGTGGAACTCAGACTCTCTGGGTTAACTCTTTCCTCTCCGGGCAGTTCAGCTGCAGTGGCTGACTGCATATAGTCATAATATAGCAAGACTCCATGAGAAGAAAAGCAATTACTAAGGTGAGTAATTTTTCTTTCCGGCATGTAATCAGCTGACTCCGCATTTCCCAACTCCACATTCCCGACTGCCACAGAAAACAGTTCACAAAACACTGCAATAAAATTCTGCCTTGCCTGTAGAAATCATTCCTCGACTGTCAGAAAACAACAAGCAACTGTAAGCACTTCAACAGATGTACCTGTTGTTTTCAGATCAGCATGCTCCACTGTCAGCTCCTGCAAGTTCCTCCTCAAAGGTGAGTGCACGCTCCACTGTCAGTTCCTCGTAGACTATGCAAGTTCCTTCTCCAAAGGTTCAAAGGTCAAGTCCATTTTTGTTTGTAAATCGCCAGTTTAAAAACAACATTTATTTTTCTCAAGACTTAAAACCAAATTAAATAGACATTATTGTTATAGTTCCATGTGCTGTTCTTCAATGATTTGTAGCTGATTAGCAACTTTAAAGCAGCAGTACTACGAAAAAAAAATTGCGCTTTTTGACAGTTTATTCCCTGTGCCCTGCTAATCATATACCTGGTACTCTTTCTCGCTGGCATTGTACTATCACTGAGTAATTTGCTCAGTTATCCCCGCTTTTGTTTACATTTCTGCCACCCAGCATGTTGCACTGGAACCCCTGGCTGCCAACTGCACATGTTTATGACTTGCAGGACATCAGGAATGATCAGCAGAGGGTCCTCTGCTGTTGTCAAAAATGATGCGACCTGTAGAAAAAGCGCAGCTGAAATTAGTCAGCCGCCATATTTGTTGTGCGCCACAACACTTCAAATAAATTGCAAATATCTAAAAAACTAAAGACGACTGGAAAAAACATTTACAGGTATAGAAACTGGAACTTTGGCCGCATGCTTACAGCAGAAAAACAGGATTTTGATAGGTCACTTCCTGATTTCGTAGTACTGCTGCTTTAAAATGACATCAGCAGGGATTTAAAGCACCAGCCAGCGCTATCCTCGAATAAACTCCTTGGCTGACCACTGCTGTAGGTCTGCCACAATGTTCTTATCTGTTCCTCTCTCTAATGTATCTTTTTAACAGGCGACTTGGGCAACTCGAGGTCAATTTTTTCAACTGTGCTGTCTGTCACAATCTGTTCATTGTGTAGGTCCTCAATAAAACGATAAATATCAATGTAATGCGGCCACTAATGTACCCAGGCACCAATGCCATGCTCCACCAAGTGATAAAAGAGAAATGAACAGAAAATCGCCAGACTAGTATATATATATATATATACTTTGCTTTACTAATTAGATAAGGACCATCCTGGAACTGAGCAAGTAACAATGTATCTGAAAGCTGCTCACATATGGACTGTGAACGGTGACTGGGGTGGGGTTAATTATTTTATTTGTTTGCGAGCTAAGATGCGGGAGTATGCACTGTATAAATGCTTCTGCTTCAGATCGGACCTAGGAATAATCATAAAGAAGCTCTCCAGTTCACAAAACTGCAATAAAATTCTGCCTATCCCTGTAGAAATCATTCCTAAACCATGGTCTTTAAAACAGAAGTAAAGTGCAAGTTCAGATGTGGGCGGGCTACTAAAATTACGGACAGACGTGAGCAGGCAAACAAGAATTGGGAACAAGCATCAGCAGTAAAATGAACTGCACAGGCAATTTCAACATGAGAAAACAGAGTCAGGGAGTTGTGCATTGAGACAACGAGATTCGGGCATTTGTACTAGACCCAACCCGTGTGGGCACTGCTTCCCTTCCTTCCTGGAACATCCATTGTGAGAATGTGCTCCAGAGTAGGGAAAGGGACACCCTGCAGCAAGTGCAGGGGTTCCATCCACCACAGTAGAGACTTTCTGAGAGGGATGTGATGAGGGTCAAATATTCTAGCTCATCCGTCAGCTGGTCCCTGCACCCAAAGAATCAATTTTGGAATTCTTATGTGCAGGCATACTAAATGGATAGTTACAGTGGCAGCTTCCAAAAGGCCCAGGAGGTGGAGCATAGTCCAAGTGGACACATAGTGACTCCTGTGCACAAGATGAGTCTGAGCAATCAGGGCCTCAGCTCTGTCCCAGGGCAAGAAGGCACTGCCACTGCCATGTTGTACCACTCCAGTTACTGGAGTTGTTGTCATGGAGTGAAAACAGACTTCTATGCTGACTGTGATATTCAGGCCCTCGAACAACTGCAGCATCTGGGATACTGAGTACTGGACGCTGCCTTGGATGGCCCTGCAAGAGCCATTCATCCAAATAGGGAAGACATAAAGCCCTTCCCTCTGAAGGGCTGCCGCCACAACTGCAAAGCATTTGGCAAATAACCACAGTGTCGAGGATAAGCCAAAGGCCAAGACTTGAATTGATAATGGCAGTCCTTCAGAGTGAATCTAGAAGACTGCCAGTGGCATGTTTTGATTTTGGTACGAAGGTAAGCATCCTTCATATCCAGATCACAAAGTCAGTCTCCTTTCTGTGGAAGGGAATGAGAGCCTAGAAGACACTGTTTAAAATTTTTTGTGTTTGATGAACTTGTCCAGGTCTCTGAGGTCCAGCATGGGACGTAAGTCTCTTCGGCTTTCAGGACCAGAAAGTACTTTAAGTAAAACCCTTGTTCCTTTCTTTGGCAGAATTTGGCTGTATGACTTTGTTTCTGAAGCAGATACTGAAGTTCTTCCTGCAGTAGGAACAGGTGTCCCGGAGGTAATGAGAATGTGATGGAGGACCTCGAGGTACCAGAGTCAGTCACATGTCCCTTGCCCCCATGGTGCTGCTGGTAACTAAGAAGCGATCACTAGACAGTGATGGCAGACATCCCTTCCTGTGATTCAGCAGTGACAACACATTGTACATCTGTTTATTATATGGAAAAATGTACATCTCTGCTGAGAGGAGAGAAGACATCTTTCATGATATCTGGAGACCCTGGCAAATGGACTGTATGAATATAGACCCACAATTCGTACCATGATATCTGACTTACATGAGTAACACTGTTTCTAGTTGTATTTGTTATGGTGTAAAATAATTGTATTCTTGTCTGAGGGCCTGCTTTTCAGAATGTTTCAGGGAAGTACAGGCAATTTCTTACTTTGCATTAAGTATTCCATTAGTTAGATTTTAAGAATGCCGAATCAGCTTCCTCTGGTCACTCAAAACCTTTCGGAAGTGTCATGTAACTTTTATTGTGCTGATCTTGTTTTATCTCTGAAAGTACCACAATAAGTATCTCACTGCTCTCTGTATTTCTGATTATAAAACAACATTTTAATAAAACATTTAAGACAAAAATAGAAACTGGGTGGAGGATGCATTGAAGTTTTGAGAGCAGTTCCAGTGCATGCCCTCTTTCCACAATTTCCAGGACCTATTAGTCTGAGGTTATCTCCTCCATTTTTGCAGGTGAAATAGGTCCTTCCCCCCATTTGTACCCCAGCAGCATCCATGGAGAGGGAGGAATTGGGAGTTAGAAAGTGTGGGGCAGCAGGGCCATATGAACAGGAAGCTATGGGGTCTTGGGATGGCCACCCTGGGCCAGCAGGTCCAGCTGTAGGACCTCACCTCGAGAGGCTTCAAAGCACCCCTACCACGACTGTTGTATGCATTCTAGGGGTCAGGGATTTTACAGATGTTAGAATAATTTGGGATGACTGTATGTCCTTTAATGCATCATCCCATCTTGGTCAAACAACTTAGAGCCTTTGAGCGTGGGCCTGGCATTATAGCCTAGAGGTTAGAGTAATGAGCTGTGAATGGGCTTGGTACATCCAGCAGACCTGGGTTTAATTTCCACAACTTCAGCTTGCATACTGTATGACCCTGAGCAAGTCACTTAACCTCCCTGTGTTCCCTGGTCATCCTGAAACAGGTATTGTGTCTAGTGTTTACCCAATTACCAAAGAATAAAAAGGGGAGGGGCATTGAGCATGACCTGCTGAGGCAGACAACAGAGGCAGCTGATCTGGCAGCATCATCCAGAGCATCATATGCTGACCTTAGTAAATGTTTACCAGTATCTATTCCAGCAGAGGCAGCTTTCAGCAACTCTGTCTTGGTAGAGCTATCGGGCAGTGTCTGTGCTGTAGCCATAGCTGACTCCAGAGGTTATTCTGATACTTGATTATATAAGCCTGGTATCTTGCAATACAAAGGCCCATAGTGGAAGAGGTGTAAGTCCTCTTACCCATCACATCCACTTTTCTGGACCTTGTCCTAGAAGCGATCATGGTGGGCAGCCATGATAACCACAGAGTCAGTTTCAAGCTGTGAAGCAAAACAGGGCCTGACAGAAGGAGCAGGGTACTGTTTGTCAGCCTTTCTTGGGACTGTTGGCAGAGTGCCAGATCTGTGCCAGGCAGCAAAGGTAGCATATTTCAATGCAGGGTAAGCGGGCACCACAGTAGTGGGAGCAGCATATACTCCTAAGAACTCCATTTGGTTTGTTACTAGAGTCTTCTTCTTCACCCTTAAATCCCATCATGTGTTTAAATAAAGCTTGGAAGGAGAGATCATCTGGAGGAGACCTGGGATTATGTACCACAGAGTCCTCGCTACATGATGATAAGGTTGAGATGGAAGGAAACCTCCATCATAGAGTTCCTCATCCCTAAATCCTCTTCCATTTCTAGGAGGTCAGGATTATTCCACCTAATTGTCATCTAGGAGGCAGTATGGTATAGTGGGTTAAGGCTCTGAGCTGCAGATCTGGAGACCTGGGTTTGAATCCCACAGCTGCCTAGGTGCATACTGTGTGCTCCCAAGCAAGTTACTTAACTTCATTGTGCTCCCAGGTCACATCTGGAAACAAGCTTCACCTTAGTTTGCTACTCCTGGCTAAACAATGTTCCCGTTCCTGTTATGATGGCGGGGACAATCACTGAGCTGGCGGCGGAGGCAGCTGTACCATCATTCCAGCAGGTGCTTTTCAGTTTTATGGATGACAGCTGTGCTGACGGGAGGTGCTGTCGATGAAGCCAACACAGCCACTTGCAGCAATGGGAAAAGGCATGTTTAACATCTCTGAGAATGACACCAGCA
Organism: Neoceratodus forsteri; assembly: GCA_016271365.2. Classification (NCBI taxonomy): domain Eukaryota; kingdom Metazoa; phylum Chordata; order Ceratodontiformes; family Ceratodontidae; genus Neoceratodus; species Neoceratodus forsteri. The sequence continues at coordinate 164,891,455 of CM057458.1, read as the reverse complement.
TAGCATGTCAGTCAGTGACACCGGAATGAAGGGTTGTGGCTACTGATGTCATCAGGACGGAATCTGTTGACGGTGGCATACTGTCTATTGTAGGTACAGCAGCATCAGAGCCAGGCCCTGACCTTGGTGTCTCAATGACAGTTGGGGGCTGTAGTTGTAGATGTTACTGGAGTGAACGTTGATGAGGACTTATCCTCCTTTATGGAGACCTGAACCTCACTGGTGAAGCATGTTTCTCCTTATTCTTATGGTTACTGGAAGAGAAGGAGGGTTTCAACAGTGATTTATCCTTCTCTTTGGAATTCTCTATTGTCCTCACTGACCTCAGTGGCAATGCAGTTGACAACTGCCGGGTTGTTCCTCACGGGCAGGCGATCAAGAGGGAGGAGCTGCTTGGATCCCACAGCCTTCGCTTGAGCTTTCATTGCTTGTGGGCAATAAAAATCTAAAACACACACAGTATGAGTGTCATCCTTGTAGATCTTGTAATCACAGGTACAGAAGAACAGAACCTAAACAAAGGATCTTCTTCAAGGATATCTCTTGCATCAGGCCACATCTATGGAACATAAGCTGCCAGGTGCTAGGACTACACGGAAACATTTTCTAAGCAATAGCCCTAGAGGCTACCCATAGTAACGTCTGACTTTGACATTCCGACATAGCGTGGGTGGCCACATCCCTTCTCAGTTCTTTTCCTGCCATAGATTAAGACTTGGACCCTGCAGGATCTAGCTTCAGCAATCTTCTGAGTTTTAGCACCAACTCACATCACCACCACCACCCACAGTGTAGGCCTCTCTCACTGGACTTGTAGATTACTCTGGGTGCTCAACTAGGCTGTGGCCCCACCTGGCAGTTCATTTATGGGGTCTCCTCTTTGCACGGCAGTTTTGGCTTTCAGCGGGCTGTGACTGCTTTCTCTTCACAAACCTCAGTGGGCAGAGTTCTCCGAGGGACTTTGGAAGACACTTCTCTCCTCCTGCCTGGATTCTTCAACCCCCCCAACTCTTTCCGACAGGCTTCTATGAGTAAGGGTTCCCGGGTGGGTCCCAGAAGTCCAGCTGGTGCTGGCACTTGTTGGGTGCAAATGATGCCTGAGCCTCTCCCATACCCTCCTCCTCCTGCTCCTCCCATGGACAGGGTATGTCTGGTCACATCTGGCCCAGGGCTGTCAATGGTGGTGCCCAGTGCCTCTCACAGGTCTCCTACCATTGCTTTGCAGTGGCTGGAGGCTGTTTGTTCCACAGGCCAGTTGAAGCTGGCCCAGCATGCTGACGGTGGTGACCTGTGCCTCCCCTGTTGCCACTTCCACCCCATCACACGGCGATGGTGGCCTGCCCATCCTGATGGGCGCCTCTTGCCTCCCCTGTCAGTTTCCTCCTTGGGCGTGTCACTGACAATTATGTCAATGCTGTGCATTCCCGGCCTCAGTCCCTTCTGCATGGATCAGGATCCTGAGTGCAGAGTCCCGCCAACATCCCTTTGGCTTTCAAAGCCTGCTGGTGGGCTGCCTGTCCAGTCAGAGGGCCCATTCCTTCACCCCTCTGGACTGTCACCTGTCTTCACTTTGCCAGTCTCTGGTCCAGGCCCATAAGTGGTGGTGCCTCTGCCTCCCCGTCATCACCTTTCCAGCATTGGCAGCAATGGCTGGAGCTTTCCACCGACTGTGGCACCTTGGCCTCCCTGTCAGTGATGTGTTTGCGCCTGTGTGATATGACCATCGATATCTGGTAGCCCTTCGCTTTCAACCTGTCCTGCATGGCCCAGGCTCCATTACAGCGAGGCCTTGTTACTCAGGTTGGCCACCCTTCCTGCCCTTCGACAGTACAATCACCAGCATTGGGTGGCTCACTTGCCTTGACAAAGCAGGCAGAAGCCATCACTGGTTGCTCCTTCTCGTCCAAGGATGTCGCACTGACCATCCTGTGCTTTGGGGATTGTAGAGGGGTCAGCTGCAGAGAGCTCTCTGTAGTTTGTTGCTCCCACTTGACCATATATAGTGCAGGGCTCTTGGGAAGTCTCTGCCACCCTTCCCCAACACACATACTCAGGGTTTGCCTAGGTGGGTACCCGGCGGCATCAGGGATCCACCTGGCTACCTTGCCTGGGCTTCCCTTCTAGTGGTGGGCTGGCCCAGTTCCCAGTGCCCCCACCCCAGTTTTTGGAGGTTGTGCGAGCTGTCTACAGCCCCTAGGGACACGGGTCTTTGGCACCCTTCTTGGGCCTGGAGGCTTGTCCAACATCAAGCCCACTATCCACTTCCTAAAGGGCCCTTGAGCAGTGCAACTCCAGGACTCCTTAGATACCTCGACCCCAGCAACAGGTACTGCAACATGCCATGGATCCTTTTCTAATGCAAGTATGTGCCGTCTCCCCTCTGGCAGAAGGGGTATATGGCAGACCTGAAACCGGGCATTATTCCTGTTGCCCCAGTTCACGTGGTAGCTGTGCCCATTCGCCTTGCAGCATTGCCCTGCTCTGTTGCTTACCCAGAGATATGGATTGGGCAACCACAGTCCTGTCTGTCCCTAGCCCTCCTTCCAGGGGTCTAGCACGGTAGTAATCCCCATGGCAGTAGACTCATGGGCTCCATATATTATTCTCCAGTACTTTCCTGTTGCCCCTCCAGACTGCCACCCAGTGCTTCTGGAAGAGGTTCCTACCTTGCTATGGCAGGCGATATATCTCCCTCTTTACAGGAAGTACCTCAGATTCCTGTTTAGGGCAATACATCTGTTAAAGGGTTCTGCCTGTTGGTATGCCATCTGCGCCACAGGTATTCACCTCATGCCTGGTGGTGTACCAGCTGCCCTCTGCAGGGACACTCTGTACATCCTCCCTTGCTTGGTCCTCTAACTTCTTTCAGTTCTGTTCAAGGAACAGCTCTCCCTTGTCCTCAGACATCTGAGACATCTATTTGACATCCTAGGGGTCTCTGTCATTGTCCCAGAGTCCATCCTTACCCTGGCCAGTGATGACCATACATAAGGCAGCTCTGGAAACTGCACGTGGCAGTGGTTGCTATGGTGCTTGTGGCCTGCCTGCTTCTGTGCCTCCCACTGTGATCACTGAGAGTTCAGTGGGCTTCATGCCTGGCGGTCTAGAATGGACAGTTCTAGTTCACTTCTCTTGGGTGGTCGCTCAAGTAGTGGATGGCTTCCTGCCACTTGTTGGAGAAGGTACCCTTCTTCCCCCTACTCCTTCGATATCCTTCCCACCGCTGTCTTGGAAGGGTGTTGTGGTGGTGCCCTAGTCCACATCCTCGGGCTCACAGTCAGTTTGCCCAAGTCAGTCTTCCCCTTGTCAGCACTTGCAGCACATAGAGGCGGTACCAGAAAACGCTCAGAGCTTTGCCTTCTTGCCCTGGATAGGGCAACCCACCTGATGATCCAGGCCCGGTTGCTGTAACAGCCGATATATCATGGCCAAAATGTTCCTGGGACTGTTGGATCTCATGGCTGCAACCACTGTCATGATTCCCTGGCGAGGCTGCACAAGCAGATTCCCTAATAGACTTTGAGTCCAATGTGGTCAATGCACTGACAATCTGGAACAGAAGGTTCTAGTAACTTCACCAGTAAAGAATGTGCTCTAATAATTGAATGGACCCCTACAATTTACTCAAAGTGGCCCTTTCTGATCACCTCCTCGTCAGATTCCCACCATGGATACTTCAGGGATGGGCGTGGGGGCATACCTGAGCCCTCATCAGACCTGGGGTGCTTGGACACAGTAGAGAGTTCCTCCACATAAACATTCTAGTGATGGGGCTGCTCTGTTCGGCCAGCAAGCCTCACAGGACTACCTGTCTCTGGGCCCTGCTAGTGCAGTCAGACAATGCCTGTGTATTGCACTACGCCAACAAGCAAGGTGGACCCAGTCATACCCCGGTGCAGAGAAGCGATGAGGGTTTGGTACTGGGCTCTAGCACACGGTCTAGAACTGTTGGCTGGCCATGTTCCTCACCAAAACGTCTTGGCAGACAGACTAAGCAGGTTGCAGTCCAGAATGCGCAGTCGGAACTGCTGACCTTAGTCGTAGAACACCCTTTTCAGCAGGTGGTTGTCCAGAGTTAGACCTTTTGCATCCTCACTCAATGCAAAACTGCTGCTCTTTGCTTGCTTGCTCGCTCCAGGGCCTAGAGTATTTTGGCAAGCGTTGTCCCTCTCTTAGAGATGAAGGCTCCTCTATGCCTGTTCCCCTTCCCCCTTATTCAGAGGGTGCTGATCAAGCTCCAGATGGAAGAGACCACTCTGATTTTCATTGCTACCTTCTGGTCTCATCAGATCTGGTTCCCTACTGCAGGAAGCTGGTGGCGGAACCTCCAATACCCCTGCCCCTGTCTGAAGGCTTGCTATCAAGGGAGCAGGGCACCTGGTCCATCCAGACCTCAAGTCTCACAATCTGCATGCACGACTCCGGTTGACATAGCTATGGCCAGATTCAGGGTGTCTCAAAGGATGGCTGATGTTTTGGTGGCTGTTAGAAAACCCTCCACCAGGGCCATGTATTCCATGAAGTGGAAGCGCTTTGCTCTGTGGGCTGCTTCCCATCACCTGGATTCCTTCACTTGTCCAGTGAAGCAGATTCTGAAGTACTTGTCCCTTTCAGACATGGGACTGCAATACTCATCTATTAAGGTGCATCTGGCTGCCATTTCAGCCCTCCATGTGCCTGTAGATGGCTGTACAGTGCACTGCTGGAGGTGGCCTGTACATTTTCAGAGAGCATTCTTTTCCTGAAGCTTCCCATCCATCACCAACTCCCATTTGGGACCTGAATTTTGTTTTAGAAAAATTACTTATGCTGGCCCAATGGCATGGAGAACTAAGAGCAGCGTGCCTTACTTCTTGCCATGCGGTGACCAAAGTTCGCCCAGTCTGACGAGACCATGAGAGATGCAGCCAAGGGAAAGGAGAACTGAGTGTCCCTAGGGAACCTCTCCTCCTACAGGGAGGGTAGGGAACAGTGTTCAGTGTTAGTCTGGCACCTAGCAGAGGCTGTGGGCTGCCACACTAAACCTGTAAGATGGAGGGGCAGAGGCAGAGCAGATGCCGGTGTGCCACATATGGGAGCATGCGTGGCACCACCATTGTCTGTTGCACCTCCCTCTGCCTTGCACACCTCCCTCTGCAGGGAAGAAAAGTGGGAAAAATCTTCTGGCGGTTGGATGATGGTGGGGCACTCTCAGGCCCCACACCTGACCAGTTGAATCGCCAGCCCGAAAACCGGATCCTGTAGTGGCGGGGTTGAAAGCCTCCCCTTGCTGACCCGTTGGGGGCAGTCTAAGGCTGTGTGAGTCCCAGTGGATGTCGGGTACAGGGCTGGGGTGCCCACCTGAGCGTGGGCTGCGGAGCGGAGGGAGCATAAACAGAGTCCAAAAAAAAACTTTGGCTTTGTTTGAGCCAGCTGTGACTTACAAAACTACGCTTCCTGTCATGGGAGCGTGATTTTAGTTGTTCTTACTTCTGGTCGGAGATTTTTGAGCTTCAGGCTCTTATGAGTGAGCCTCCTTATTTGATTTTCCACACAGACAGTGTGTCTTGCGTACAAATCCAAGTTTTACTACAGATGGTGTCTGAGGTTACCCTGAATCAAACCATTCACCTACATTTTATTTTCCGGAGCATGCCAATCCAGGGAATCATTGCTCCATACTTTGGATGTACATAGAATACTCAGATATTATATTCATTGCACGGAGGACTTCAAGAAGTCCGTGTGGCTGTTAGTTTCTTTTGCCCAGGAAAGAGGTGTACCAATTTCTAAACAGTGCCTTTCAAATGGTTGGTTCACTGTATTACACTTTGCTCGGGGAGTATGGTAAGGAACTTCCTGACGTTCATGGTCATTCAACCAGAGGCATAGCCCCTTCTGTTGCCTGTTTCAAGAAGGTGTCAGCAGCTGAAATCTATGCTGCTACAACTTGGAGTACTGTCCATACTCACTAAACACTACAGTGTGGACTTTACCTCTAGATAAAGAGGAAGCTTGACCTGGCTGTACTTCATGTCTGACCTCCCATCTTAGTCCTCTAGCCTCCAGCCACCCAGACTGTCTCTCTGTCAGTACTGCTTGGGTCTTGTTCCATAGGTGTAGACCAGGGGTTCTCAAATGGTGAGGCTAGCCTCCTGGGAGGCCCCAACCTGTTCAGGGAGGCTCAAGCAAGTCTGAAAAATACTGTATTTAAATTTTGAGTTTTATATCTTTTGTGTGAAGAGATGAAGTAAACTGAAAGAAGGTACTAGTAGGTGAATTCAATGTATTTATTTACTAATAGGTGACAAGAGAAGGTGAATGAGCCAAAGCTCATTTCAGGTGTACCTGGGGAAGGGTATGAAGTGAATACATTTCAAAAGACAACTGACAAACAATCCAGAAATACATAATGAGCGATAGTGCAAACAAATCTGAACAATAAATTAATAATGAGTGGTGGTAATTGATCAATTTGTAGCCTGATGGCAGGGAGCCCAAATACAAGGGTTGAGTATAGAAGTGCTAGAGCAATAGCAGGAAAGAGCAAAAGTAATCCCAGAGAAGTTTCTGAGGAGCAGGGAAGGATGGGGAGAGGCAAAGTATCTAGGAAGGTTATTTCATATAGAGGAAACAGAAAATCGGTTTGACCCATGAAGGTACTGCAACAAGGGGTAACAATGGTTCAAGAATTAAAATAGCAGAGTATGTAGGTTGGCCTGTGTGGGGGTTACAATAAGCTGAATAATAATATCTGTTTATTTATTCAGATAACATCTTTGAGCACAGGAGCACTTTTTCAAAGGTTCCACATCAGTATAAGACAAAGAACTGAAATGAGCCAAGTACTCAAAGAGGTTTCAATTTATTCATGGTGTACTGCACAAAGTACAGTATGTTATTTTTCTTTAGGAGGCCCAAGATTATTTCAATTTTGAGGAGGCTCAAAATCTTTTGTATGGATTTGGGGAGGCTCACTGTGACAAAGTCTGAGAACTGTTGGTGTAGACTGATGCAAGAGATATCCTCAAGAAGATAGTACAGTTGTGCAAGAACTTACGTAACAGTAGAGCTTCAAGAGAATCACATGCATCAGGCCATGCCATCCCACCTTGTCCCCCTTGGCCTCAGGACTTCTCCGTTCCTGTCTCCAGGATGGCCCTACGTTCTGTTTCTCATCTCAATCTCTTGGCAATCTGTTTAGCTCTTCTCTTTAGGTCGACCTCAGGGGTGTTTCTCCACTGTGCCTGCTAGTGGGCACAATGTATTTTCTCTTCTGGTTTCCTGAGTACGGCCCTCTGAGCCCATTTCTCTCGGGGCATCGGTAGCTGTCCATGCTACCCCTTCTGCTTAAGGGCTACCCCTGCACTTTTCTGCCTCAGCTGTATGGCAGACCTATTGTCTCTTCTGACTTCTTAGAGGATGCTCTCTGCATGATCCCTCTCAAGACATCAGAGTTATTTCGGTATTGCCCTTGTTTCTTCTTCTTCAGAGCTTTTATGCTGCTTTCTGCCCCTTTGATGGGCACAACTATAATCCCTCTCTTGGCTCCTTATAAGGAGGTTCTCCGAGTTTGATCTCAGCTAGGGAACTGAGGAGAGACTTGGCTGCTTATGCAGGGACATCAGCATCAGACATTGCCATGGACAGCCCCTAATGGTACTGCTTAGAAAAAGTTTCCTTCTAACCCTAGTAATACTCGGTATTTCTAACTTTTAAGTGTCCTTTAAGCCAGAACTGCCCGGAGAGGATAGAAGACATGCAAATGATGGAAATCTTTGCACATGACAACTATTCAAATGCTGCCTTGAACTAACTGCCTTAGTTCTAAACCCCTCAGATTCCTCTCTGCCTGTAAAGTCTAGTCATTCGGAGTTCCTCTCTTCAACTTGTACCTGTGATGTGAAGAAACTTATAAATTCATACAAGTATCTTTTTCTTTCATTTGCTACCTTTTACTCATTGTTACTTTTAGCTAAAGCTTTGTTTAGTGTTAAATTTTGTGTTTTTATCGGTTCTCTCCCAGTTCAGTATAACCGATGGGGAACCAAGTTATTTTGTTATATCCGGGGTTTTCTGACTAAAAACCCTGTTAGTTTAGTTTAGTTTTATTTTAAATCCTTTATTTTTGTAATCGCTTTATCAGCTACTGAGCAACCAATAACCTCAGTTCACATTTTCCTTCGTTCCGATTCCCAACGGTTCCTTCTGGTTCTGGAACTGACTGCAACCACTAAACTTTAGTTAAAACTTTTAAATTATTTAAGAAGTTCACATTTTATCGGTTCCGATAAAATTTCAGAAAAACTAAAAAGAAAACTGGTGAACCTGGTTTTAAAAATTGCACGGATTGTGGGAGTGTTTGCCAGGGCAGACAAGCACAGTTTATGTGTTGCCTGCCTGGGCTATAATCAGACTAAGGAAGACTGTGATATTTGTAAACCTTCCCAGAGAAACAGTGAGAAATGCCTGAACGGCTTAAGAAAAATTCCTCCACCTATGGGTCCCTCTGGCTCTGACCAGCCGACACCCTCTTCTGCTGTGGGTGAAACCACTGCAGTGACTATTTCAATCCCTGAGATGCGTGATAAGAGCACTAAGAGGCTTGCTGAACCGGCTGACTCCCAGTTCCTCTAAAAGACAAAGAAAGTAAAGCACACAGAGCCTCTACTGGAAAAGGGGACTTCTGTGGGTGCTCTGCTGTTCCTTCTCCTCAAGAAGTAGCTCAGGCGCTTAAAGTGGAGCAAGCCTTACAAGATCTTTTACCCACTGGCCAGGAGCCACCTGTTCAAGTCCCAGCTGGACAGACTGGCAGCACAGGCAAATCCTTATTTATTGAAGAGGAGGATTATGGTGAATGTGAGGAGGAAGATGAAGGGAACCTATTGAACCTGGGTATCCCCTGAGCAGGATTTTAGTTCACCTCCTAGAACCACTGAGGATTATTCCTCACATTTCACTTTTGTGAGAAAGATGGCTGATGCCTTGTACATCACAAGTGAAGAAATAGAGGATGAAGAAGAGGTGGAATACCTCGAGATGATGGGGTTAACCCCACAAAAAGCTCCTCTTGCATGTAAATAAATTCTTCAAAAAGATGCAGTGAAGATTTTATAGACTCTTAATTCTATCCTCCTTCTTGATAAGAGGCTGGACAAGAAACATCAGTTAGAAAGGGAGGGTGTAGAATTTCTGCCCCCAGCCAACAAGGGGTGGTGCAGGCAGCTGTCTGTGACAAGGCTAAGGTGCCCTGGCTTCTCATCCACCTGATAAGGAGTCCAGAAAGATTAACAGTATGGCCAAAAGGGATACTTGTCAGCTTACTTGGCCATCAGGCAGGCTAATTTTCAAGCCTAAGCGGCTCAGTATCAGAAGTCTTTATGGCAGTCTGTACTGGCCATTGCAAACAAATCCCCTTCACCCTTGCTAACGACCTCACAGAAACTGCCAGCTTGGCTTAGAGGCAGCCATGTGTCAGTTTCAAATGGCTGCTGATACCAGTGATACAGCAGTCAGGTGGATGGCAAATACTGTTGCCCAATGAAGGTTTGCCTAGCTAAGGACCACAAATCTTACCCAGGACTCTCAAACAGAGGCTCTGGATTTCCCTGTAGAGGTACTTCCTTTTTGGAGAAATGACAGTGGCTTATTTGAAGAAGGTGGATGAATATAAAGCCACCTTCAAAAGCAACTCTACTAAAGAGAAAACCTCTCCATCCACCAGACCCTATAGAAGGGGAGGCAGGGGCAGTACTTTCACACAGGCTCTTTTTCCAGGCAATGGCTGCACCTCAATACCAACAGTATCCCAGCAGGGGTACTTGAAGTAGGGGCAGGAGGGGTGCCAGGCAGGGATCCCAAACCCAGCCTCAGCCCCAGAGTAAACAAACACCCTGACATGTCTTTACAGGCGCCTCCTCAATACCTGTTGGAGGCAGGCTGTCTCACTACCTCCAGGCTTGGCAAAAGATCACCACAGGCAAGTGGGTCCTGGGGTGAGTGAGTTAGGGACTGTCTCTAAGTTTCAAATCCTTTTCTCTTCTGAGAACCAGAGTGTTCAGACTATCCTCCTTTGCAAAAAAATAAAAAGCTCCTGGAGGCAGAGATTGAAACCCGCTACTGTCGAGGGCAGTGGAACCTGTCCCAGTTCAGCAGAAAGGAAAGGGTTTCTGTTCAAGGTACTTCCTTACTACAAAGAAAAACGGGAGTGGCGGCCTATCTTGGACCTCAGGGTACTAAAGCATTTGACAAAACCAAAGTTCAAAATGGTAACTTTGACAGCGATTCTGCCAACACTCAAAAAGGAGACTGGTCGACATCACTGGACCTAAAGATGACTATTTCCACAACCCCATAAAGGAGTCTCACGGAAAATACCTCTGGTTCAGACTGCCATCAGGTCATTACCAGTTTTCAACCCTGCCATTGGCCTCACTTCAGCTCCAAGGGTGTTCACAAAGTGCCTGGCAGTGATTGTGGCACACCTTCACAGACAAGATGTCACGGTGTTTCTATATCTGACCACGGCTGGTGGTGGGAAAATCACCAGAGCAAGTCAGACAGTATCTGCAGATCATCCAGGGTCTTCTGGAGTCCCTAGGGTTCTTAATAAACCACATAAAATCCATCCTTCTACCTGCACAGGTGCTGCAGTTCATGGGAGCAGAGATCAACACCCTGCAGGGCAGAGCCTACCTGCCTTTGGACAGGGTAAGAAGTATCCAGCTGATTGCAGACTCGTCTGCACAGGCCAAAACTGCAAGGCAGTTCCTCAGCTTCTGGGCCACATGGCTGCAGCCACAGGCACAGTCCTAGGCTCCTGGTTCCAAATGAGAGACATCCAGTTCCAACTAAGGACACAGTGGTGCCAAAGAAAAGATTCCTCTCAAAGCTGATCCCAGTAACAAAATCTTGTTGCAGTCACTTCAGTGGTGGAAAGAGGAATACAACCAAGGGAAGGAGTTCTTTTAGCAAGAGCCCCAGCAGTTGTTCTCACAACAGATGCATCTCTGTTGGGGTGGGGCGCCCATTTGGGGACCACATAACCCAGGGCACTTGGTCAAGTGTAGAGTCACTCCAGCACATAAACTGTTGGAACTCAGAGCAGTGTTCTGGCACTAAAAGCCTTCACAACACTGCTGGTACAGAGAAATGTGGCACAGGTCAGAACAGACAATACCACCACAATGTACTACATAAACAAGCAGGGAGGTACCAGGTCAGGTCCTCTCTGCACAGAAGCCATGAAAATTTGGAGCCTAGCATACTCCTTGGGAGTTTCCTACAGACGATCCATCTGCCAGGGAAGGACAACACCCTGGCAGATGCTCTGAGTCGAATCAACCAGGCCCACCACGAACTGACCTGAACAGGCAAGTGGTGGAGGTAATCTTTATAAGGTGGGGCACACCAGAGATAGATTTGTTTGCATCCCACCAGAACCACCACCTGCCACAATACTGTTGTAGACCACCAGATTGGGTACACTACCCCGGATGCTCTGGCTTTGAACTGGTCAGAAGCACCTATATGCTTTCCTCCCTTCCCTCTGGTGTACAGGGTATTGCTCAAGCTCAGGTCCCAGTCAGCATCACTGATCTTGAGAGCACCAGACTGGGCCAGGCAGCCATGGTACTCTCTGCTGCTCTCCATGTCTGTAGCCAAGCTACACCTCCGCTGGAGGCACAGTCTGTTAACCTCCAACCCAGGAGGCTCCTGTATCCGAATCGCAGGTCTTTCAATCTCAAAACGTGGCTTTGAAGACCTAAAAATATACAGGTTTATACCTCTCTGAAGCTGTTTTGGACATCCTAAGAGGTTACAGGAAGCCTTCCACTAAGAAAACCTACACTTCAAAATGGAAAAGGTTTTCTATAGGTGTTCAGCTAGGGAGCTGGTACCAACACAAGCTGAGGTTCCAGCTGTTCTTGATTGCCTCTCTTATTTACATTCATTGGGATTGCAGTCCAGTGCCTCAAGGTCCACTTGGCTGCAGCATCCCTCACATTTCTGCTGGAAGGAATGTGCCAATAGCTTTAGATCCTATCTTTAGGAGGTTCTTCAGGGGTTTGACCCATTTGCACTCCTTCGTAGGGAACTGTGTCAGCATGGGACCTTAATGTGTGCATAGATAAACTCATGGGACCTCTTTTGAGCCCATGTCCTCTGTTCATCTGAAATATGTCACTTGGAAAACAGTTTTCCTAGTGGCAATGACTTCTGCAAGAAGGTCATTGAGCTCCAGGCTCTCTGCATTGAACAGGACTACATTTCATTCCACACGGATAAGGTGGTCCTGAGAACAAACAGGAAATTTCTCCCTAAAGTGGTCTTCTGATTTCCACCTGAACCAAACCATTACCCTACCTATCTTTTCATTGAGCATTCCACCTCTGGTGAAAGAAGGCTTCACAGTCAGCTCTCAGTTACTATATGACAGCCACTAAGGACCATAGGCAGGACAGAAAACAGCTGTTCCTGACTTATGGGGATGTGGGAAAGGGTAACCCAGCATCGAAAAGGTCCATTTATCAATAGATAATCCAGTGTATCCAGTTCTGTTACATTAAAGCTGAAAGGAACCTCCAACAGGATTTGAGAGCACATTCCACAAGAGGGACAGCTGCTACCCAAGCAGCTGCCAGGGATGTTCCACTAGTGGAAATCTGTGAAGCAGCTACTGAAAACAATACATACCTTTACAAAGCACTACAATCTGGATATTCAGTCCAGGGGTTATGCTAGGTTTGGCACAGCAGTCCTGCAAAGTCTGTTTCCAAAATAAGGTTCTGCTTACCTCCAAAGGTAGTGTTAAGTAGTCTGCATAAAGTTAGGAATACTTGAGTATTACTGGGGCTAGAAGAAAAATGACTTACCATAGTAATCTTGTTTCTTCCCAGCGATACTCAGGTATTCATAACTCCACCCTGCCTCCTCTTCTAGAACCTTTAGCCTCTGCACTCCTGCATACTGTGCTCTCAGGGTATAGATGCCACTTTCTGGCACAGTTTTGGAAAACAAGGTTCATGTTGTGTTTTCCCCATCTTTCAGGTGATGCTGACATTTTTGGGGTTATCTGTTATGTTTTTCTCCTCCAGTTGGACGGTTTATTTGGGGTGCTGTGGACTTGATTATCTTTCTTATTATTAATAATTATTACCGTTATTCAGTATTTATAGTCCTTGGGGTCCTGCCTATCCAGGAAATCTGAAAGTTTTAGAACTAAAGCAGTTAATTCAAGGCAGCATTGGAATAGTTGTCATGTGCAACGAGTTCCATCATTTGCATGTGTTCTATCCTCTCCGGGCAGTTCTGGCTTAAAGGGACACTGCAAAAGTTATGAATACCTGAGTATCCCTGGAAGAAACAAGATTACTATGGTAAATAATTTTTTCATGTGGTCCTAGCACCTAGTGGCTTATGTTTCATAGGTGTGTCCTGATGCAAGGGATTCTCTCAAAGATCTACTGTTATGGTAAGTTTTACATAACTGTACTTTCTTTTGATGAAGAATAACATCAATAGAAATCAAACTTAAGTTAGATAAACAAAATAACAATGATGTAACAAAACAACGGCTTGGTTTCTGTGCAGGGCCAACAAGCATGTTAACAGTGAAAAGAAAGCACTAAGGAGTGAGGAGGCTGCCACGTTTTCTGAGGCGCTAACAGTGCATGTCATCATGGTCAGCCCTGCTGGCAGAGTTTCAGAAGGTCCTGATGCCAGCACTTCACAGTTCCAAAAGTACGCCCAGTGGAAGAGATATCCTTGATGAACATCTAGAGAACATGAGGGCATGGCAGGGCTTTTTATTGCTGCAGGTTGGGAGTAGGTGTCCCACTTGTCAAGCAATCCCATCTGCCAGGTCAGGAGGTGCCTGACACAGAATGTGTTGGTGCTTGTGACGGGAGCTCCTGCCACTCTTGAGAACCGACCTTTTATTAAATCTGTTGCAACAGTTCTTCTATTTCTTAGCCTAATCAATCCTTTACAATTTGTAGTTCATAAGGTTGGCCATCTATGGGCACGCCCTTCCCTCTCTTGACTATGCTATAGTGTCCTCTTTAATTTTCCTTTTCCTCTCAAGTCCTTGTACAGGAGGTTATTGTGTTGTCCTCCAAACATATGTAAAACAGGTTGTGTTTATTTAGTTTAGTTTAGTTTATTGGTCTAGAATTAATGCCTTTGAGCCGGGCTCTTTACAAGGTTCCACGTCACATAGAACATCAGACAACCAAAAAGACACATTACATGTATTTTCAGACAGAAATGTTACATAATAAATTTGTTTAAACAGTTTCAAGGTAGTAACAATTCAAAGAAACAAACTACCTTCCAAGGAGAGGAGATAATTGGAGGCATTCAGGGTGGGAAGAGTAGGGAAAGTAGTGGGCAGTAAGCGAGAGGGGAGGAAAGGAGGAAAGTAGAAGAGAGGTGGAGGCAGACAGGAGTAGTTAGTGGTATTAGTGACTTCTTTAGCCAAAGAGGATAGACCATGATTTAGGGATGGTCAGTGGAGGAATGAGTCTTTAATCAAAGCAATCACAGGTGCTAGTGGTAGAGAGGTGGGCGTAAAGCATGGATTTGAAAGCTCCAAGATAGGTGGAGGATAGAGTAGGTGGGCTTAGGGCATTGTACCAGGTCGGGGCCCTGTACGCAAATGTTCTTTGTCCCTGTCTGCGGTCCTGCTTCTGGGAACCAGAAAAGGTTGGTGTTCAGATCTTGTGGTGGGGACGCGTGCCATTATTCAGGCAGAGTAGGTTTGGATACACAGTGAAGTCAGCCCCAGGATTGATTTTTGCCATTATGCAGGTGAGATACACAAGGCGATTTGATAGTTGCAGCCAGCCTGTTTCATAGTAAAGCTCACACGTATGTTCAGTCTCTGTGCCCTGTGAGGAGCCAGCATGCCTTATTTAGAGCGTTGAGATCGCCTTTAGTGCCGTGGTAGTAGCTGAACCATAGATAATTAGGCCATAGTCTATAATTGAGATTATGGAACTTTGTATAGCAATCCTCAGTGCAGCTTGGTTTAGGAATTGGCAGTTTTGAAATAGTATACCTAGTCGTTGGTTCACTGTTTTCGCCGTGTTGTCTATGTGGGTCGCAAAGGTAAGACCTTGATCAAAAGTGATACCAAGGTATTTGAAAGTATTTACTTGTTCAAGTGTATTTCAGTGGAAGTTTTTAGGTGAGTGGAGTGTTTCTGTTTTTGTTTTGGTGATTAGTAAAAGCATGGCTTTTGTTTTATTGTGGTTTAGAACAAGCTTACTATCCGGAACCACTTTTAGACACTAGAGAAAGCAAGTTGTAAGCTCTGGCGTGGGGGTTTGGCTCTTTGTGAGAAGAGAATTACAGCGTCATCAGCATATAAGATTAATTTTTCAGGGCAGAATTCTGGGAGAGAGCTGAGGAACAGGCTAAAGAGGAGCGGGCCTAGGATTGAGCCCTCGGGTGCACACCTGAGAGGACAGGTTTAGAGTCAGAGAGTACATCAGAGGTTTTATAGCCTGTGAGTGATTTGACAGGTAACTTTTAACCTAAGCACTAGGTCCTTCAGCCAGTCCAAGCTTGGGCAACAAAGAGATAAGAGGCCATGGTGGACTGTATCAAAGCTTTTGAGGTCAATGAAGACCGCACCAGTTTGGTAGCCTTTATCAGAGCTAAGTGGACTTCTCCAGAGAAGTCAAGTAAGGCTGTTGTGCGTACTATGTCCTTTCCTAAAACCATGCTGTTGTTTACAGAGTAGATTGTACTTATCCAGGTAGTCTGAGAGTTGGTCTGCCACAATGTGTTCAAGTGCTTTGGAGAGGGGTGGGAGTATTGATATTGGTCAATAGTTCCCTGTTGTGGATTTGTCACCCCTTTGTGCACTGGTGTAACTATAGCAGACTTCCATTTGTTGGGAAATTGACTTTGCAAAGGGACAGATTAAGAATTTTGGTAAGAGGGTGATCACTGTCCAGGGTGAGAGACAAGATTTTTAGATCTATGGTGTCACTACTTGTTCTGGATTTAGAGCAGGCCTTTTTATGTATTTGTAAGCTTGTGCACTTTGATTGTCTTGAAATAAAATTGTGGTTGGCCACTAGAGGTGCTTATGTATACTAGATTAGACACAGGCAAGTCCAAGAAGAATCGGGGAGGACCCCACTGAGGTCTGTGAAAGTCTTATTTAGAGCATCTGCAATAGTCTTTGGGTCAAGAGTGGTGGATCCATCAACTTTCATAATGGTGGGAGAGGATTTTGATTGCTTACCCATTATATTTCGGATGTTGTCCCAGAAAGCTCTTCCGTCACCCCAGGTGGATTCAAGGCATTTTGAAATAGCGCTCTTCATTTGCCTGATTTGTGAGGTGCATATGTTTCGTGCCTGTTTGTACTTTAGAGTATCATAAAGGAGCCCGTGTCCCTGGCTATAGCCCAGAGATGGTCACGAGCTTTGAGTTGGGCCAGTAGTTGGCAGTAAGCCATGGATTTGAGAGAGCTTTGATTTCGCGCTTTCTTAATGGTGCGAAATGTCACATGCAGTATTGAAGGTTGTGATAAAGTATTCTAGAGCAGCATCAACATCAGTCATTTTGAAAATTGGTGCCCAGTCATGTTGCAGGAGACAGGTCTTTAGTTTAGTGAGATTCCCTTGTGGCAACACTCTACTTGAGATAACTTTGGGGACGGCTTGAGAAATTTATTGGATCAGGTCACATAACACCGGGAGTGGTCACTGAGAGAGTCAGGGAGAACTGTAATGTTTTTTATCCGTCCAGGTGACTAGTGAGAACCCAGTCAATGAGAGTGCTTGTTCCAGTCTTGTAATTTTTCCGAGTTGGGGAAGTTACCATCTGCATCAGGTTGGCTGCTAGGATGTTATCTTTGCAGGATCCGGTGTCGGAGGCGAGCCAGTTTATATTGAAGTCACCAAGGAGGAGGAGCTCAGTTTCAGGGGTTGCAAGCTTACAAATTCAAGCACTGACTTGAGACCGGAGCGGGGGCTTTTTGGGGGATATAGACTGCAGCCACTGTGAGTACTTTATTTTGGGCCCCAAGGAGCAATTTGATAGGGAGAAGTTGCACCTGGGTGTTTGTGCAGGTGAATCTGCCAAGGTGACTGGATAGGTTGTCCTTTATGTAGATAGCACAGCCCCCATCCTTCTTGTTTGCCTGGTCGAGTCTGAAGAGATTGTAGCCTGAAGCGAGACAACATGATCCAGGGTGCTTGGAGACAGCCAAGTCTCAACAATGGCTAGTATATCAGGATTTTTTGCCCAATGAAGGTTTGAAGTGATGCCAGTTTAGGAAGGAGGCTGCAGATATTTAGGGTGACAATGGAGAGACCACTATCTGCTTTCTCTGTTTTGTTAACTTGTATGTGACAGGGCGGGGTTTGGGTGCACCCCACCTGACATTAGAAGTAGGAGGAGCAGGAGTTTCAGTGATACCATTCGTATCTCGTAGTAGGTTAGAGTGTGTTTCTGATTGTTCTTTATTTGCGGTCGGGGTTGTCTTCTAGGGTCCCAGTAGAGGGTGATAGCTAGCGACAGATCTTGATTTGACAGCTTCAAGTAGAAAATGTTGCATTTTGCACGCAGTCCTTAGTAAGGGGTGTTTCTTTGAAGATTCTGGAGGACTTGCCATGGTTCCATATTGTGGGTAGCAGGATATGATGGTGAAAGTGGGAGGTAGAGCAGGGTAGGAAGAGAGAGGAAGTTGGCATAGTGGGAAAAAGAGGAGAGGGCCGCAGAGACAGGTGGTAGAAACTAAAGAAGGCATAGTTTAAGAGGGCAGTTTACCGCTGAGTTGAAGGGGAACAGGCAAGTGGTGTGAAGAAAGCAATCGGGGGGTAAGGCAAAGATTTATAGGGTTTAGGAAGGGTATAGTTAGAAGTGTAGGAGGAGTACTGAAGAACTGAGATGGGTCAAGCAACAGGGGTTAGAGAGAACAACAAACGATATGAAGTTGAGGTAAAAAAAAAACAAGAAAGAGAAAAAGGAAAATATAAGGGGATGGAAGCTCAGGAGTTTCGAGGGAGAGGTCATGCAGAGCTAGGAGGAGGGGAGAGTAAAACTGTGGGACAAGTGGGAGGCAACAGTTAGGGGTGGGTCTTTTCATCTGGGTGGAGCGATGAGCCTATTTAATAAAGGTCGGGGGGTGGGCGAAAGAATTTGGCCGAGAGCAGTGCAAGTGAATGGCGCAGGCCCAGCACAGCACACTCTCAACAAAACCAATGGGAGGACAGTTGTTGGAAACCGTGGCCAATGGCGCTCAAGCGCTTTGTCCAATAGCAGCCGATCCTACTTCCCGGTCTAGTGGAAATCTTACCCGGCTTCCGAGAAGGGCTTCAGTGGCTGGTGGTGGCGCTGGGGCCCGAGCGCGTGGCTAACAGGGCACATGGCTGTTCGGTCCAAACTTCCAATCTGAGGTAGAAAAGGAGAGAGATGCAGGTGAGTAAGCAGCTTTTGACTGTACACCACAAGCAAGGCAGACAAAAGAGTAGTTAAGTGAGTTTGTGATTCATTTTGGTCGGGGGAGGGCAAGAGAGTGAGGCAAAGTGCAGAGTAAACAGGCAGGGTTTGTGAAGCAGGCAGTAGGGAGAAAGAAAATAAAAATAATAAAAGAATGTGGTCTTCAGAAGGTGGTGGGGTGGGGTAGTTTGCTAGGGAAACGATCCTATCTGGTGGCTGAAAATTAGAGCAGGCGCCAACTGGGCAGGTCAACTAGACGGCGCTGTAAAAATGTGGTATGGCAAGGAGTGAGGTGAGAGAGAAGGGTTATAGGGAGAAGAGATTTGTATGGGCCGTGGTAGGCAGGCTGGGGGTGGGGGTAGGAGAGGAGCAAGGGCTCACTAAGACTGGCCTTATGAGTGGTGAGGAGTGCAGCATTGAGAGGCAGCCGATCAGGCTGCGATTTGCACTGGCTGAAAGTATTTAATAAACAGATGGACTAGCTGTTACCAAGTGCATAACACTACGAAGAACTCGCTAGAAACAGGGAGCAGGTCAGAGCAAAAATGGGGTAACGGTTTGGGTAGAGCGACTAGAGAGGGCACCTGAGAACAAGGGGTTTGATTAGGAGAGAAAATTAACTGGGAAAAAAAAATAAAATCTATGAGACAGAGAGTCAGGAGGGCTAGTCGTATATAGGAGAGAGAGGTTGTAGGTGAGGAATCGGATACTTTGAGCAAGAAGGAGCTAGAACAACCTGGAGGAAAGGCAGAGCTTCAGAAAACTAGGGTAAAGCAGGTTCAGATGAGATGAAATAGAAGCAATTTCAGTTTACAATTTTTTTTTTTTTTTAGCTTATTAGGACCTGTTATATATGTCATTTTTAAAAGTGGAAAAACATGCCATGACAATAGACAAGCATTCTAAATGAACGAACAGTTTTCCTTAAATAGATTCAGTAATGGCTTGTGCAAACAACTATCATTATCATTGTTGGATTTAGTATGTAATAGCACTATGTCATAAAATACCTTGATGTATATACCTTATGTTTGTGAAACCTGTAAATGTTGAAAATACCATGGCACTAGGTGTTTTTATAATGGTAAAAAGTACTAGGTGACTATTATAGAAATGAAGTTAGTTATGCTATTTAAAATGCATGTAAATGGTTGTAAACTGAGCAAGTCTAAAATGTCATGGTGATTTGCATATGTACCATGATGCTTTGCATTATGGAAGTATGTATGACGATTTCTTTGAAACTTGATTTGTTGCCAGTGCCCTATGGGGTAACCCTTTTTCAGTGATTCTGCATTGAGGTTCTTTGTTTTAGCTTGTTTTGTTTTTTTCTTTTGAGCCCCACTAACCAAGCAAACGGGGCCCACATAGGGATGAAGGATTTTCACTAAAAAGTGGTTAGATCAGAGATCAGTGTTGGTAGGTACTGGCTAAGTGCAGAGAAACGACTTACATAGCCTGTTGCTGCAAACTGATGTACTGAAGAAGGAATATGCTATTGCAGAAGGTTATTTCCTGTATTTTGAATAAACATCACACAGAGATTGTGTGTTGAACCTGAAGTTTGGTATCTGGTCCATCTGTTATCTACACCGCAGTGCTTCTAGCCACAGAGGTTGGGGGTTGGCTGGTTTTGACACGCATCAAATGCATGCACGAGGATGTCAGGAGGTGAAGGACTAGAAGATGGAAACAGGTTCTTCCTTCAGGGCGTCTGTAGCCTCAATACCATATCCCTTTAGCATTAGACTCTGTCTCGCCTAGAACTATATTTCAGTATGAACGAGGGACAAAACATAAACTCACTCTCTCTCTGGTGTTGTAAGAGTTCTTATTTCACTGGCCACATATGAAATTGACATGTCATGGTGACCCTCTGAGTCATTAGACATGTTCCATATGAAATCATGGCTGCCTGAGTGCCTAATAGAATTAATGAATTTCGTTTATTGTACTATTATTCTTATAGTTTGCTTGTAAAAGGCTGCATGCATATTAGGGTTGCTTGAATCCACTGAATGGAATTGGATTTGGCGTTCCAACACAGTTTTTGGAATTGCAGTCCAAAATCCTAGTTCCTAAATTGAATCCCCAAACCTATTTCTACATAGGAATTTAAGATTCTGAATCCAATGTCGATTTTGAGGTCCTTTTAGGATTTGAATTGGATTAAGAATTGGAAATTTCAAACTGTCCAGTTGGATTGAATTGGCCAGTGCCAAGCATCCCAATGGTATATCCTGCCTTCATTGCTTCCTTTGGTGTACTGCATACAGACTACTGGCCATTGGAGATAAATTCTCCTAGCTTTACCCTTACATTACTGGAGACCGTGGACATCCTGGATCTTTTGTATGAACACTATTTCAATGCCATCCTACCTCAGATAGATGGCTTTGTTTGGGGTTAAGTCACAATTGCCAAAGTTGGGTTGTAGCTAAGGAAATATGTTAACATGGTAGAGCTGTGGGCCAGTCCTGGGTGGGAGATGGGAGGTGGAATGTGCTTTATAAAAAAAAGAAAAAAAAAAAAAGCTCCCCCTGTGGAACAGTACGGAGAGCAACAAAGACATCAGTATGATGGTGGACATTGCAGCACTTGGGAGTCGAGAGTTCTCCCTGCTCCCATTTACAGTCTCCATTACAGTTAAAACTAGATTTTCTGAATGGCTAAATGACTAAAAGTCCTTAATCTGAATCCTAAGTGTGTCTTGAATGACTGCTGATTTTGTTTGTTTAATTTTTTTAGTGAGAGGAACAACACTGATGTCTGAAACGTCTTTGATTTTTCCTTCAGTTGAATCTTTGCACTTGCTGAATATTGTAGTTGTTCTGAAACATTTTTATGTTGTTTTGCACTGATGATTATTCACTTAATAATGTGGTTACCCAGTCCATGAATTCTTTTGTTTTCCTTTTCTGACAGGGGCCAAACAATATCCCAGCTGACATTATCTTCACGGTGAAGGAGAAACTCCATCCAAGGTTTGCCAGAGATGGGAAAGATCTGGTATACACAGCTAAAATCCCCTGGGAAAGGTAGGTGCCCATCTAACCTCAGCATAGTCACATTCTGGATGAGGGTCTTATATTTCTAGTCAACTAGAATTGTTTTATAGTGTATAGTAGAACATTGTTCTGTATAGAATTCCTCCCTTTCAAAATGCTGTTGTACCACAGTTCAGAGGTCGCGAATGTGATTGTACCTTCTGTGTACAACAGCATTCTGAAATCTCTATAGACTGCACAGGTCAGTTTTGTTCTGAAAGCAAAAACTGCTGCATGCACATGTCTTATAATACTATAGTGTATAGTGGAATGCGGTTGTGTGTGAAATCCATACACATAAAAAATCGTTTTGCTTCAGTAGTGACATCCTCACTAGTAGAGCGACTTTTGTTCTGCGTTAGTGAGGATGTCACAATACAACCACCCACAAACAGCACTGTTCATTGGATAGAAGCAGTTGATGAGATGTGTGTCTGGCGAGAACCGACTTGGTGGCGAGCAAAATGAGAAGGAGCGTCCGTGGCAAGGACTTATCACGGAGAAAAACTAAAGTAAGAATACTTCTTTTGGGGCCATACACTATATGAAAAGTGTATGGGAGCCTCCCATACACTACCAGCTATTCTAATACCTTGTGGTTTCCAGTGATGATAGGGACCTCTCGAGCTTCATTCTCGGTACTCTTGCGTCACTGGAAACTACCTGGTATTAGAATAGCATGGTTATGTATGGGCTCCCATACACTATCCATATATACACCTATAAAAATACAGGATGAGCAACTTTATGCACAAATCAGTGTATTCTGCCACCTTGGGCCTCTGATTCCACGGACCTCTCAAGCTTCGCTTTCAAGGTCAGAGGGAATCAGAACCCCTCTGTGCAGAACAGACTGATGTGCATAGTTGCCCATCCAGTATTATCTATATTATTTATAGTTTTCTAACAGCAGGAGTCCAATAGTGATGCCATAGAAAATATGCATCATCTCCACTCTGAGATGTTGCCGTAGAGATTAGAATGGAATCAGAACTCAGTTCTTGCCATAGTCTGATGCTCCCTCTAGCGTCTAACATCAGATATATTTTCTCCGCTGAAGAGAGCCGTCACCATGGAGACCTCTCCAAGTCCTTTGGATAAGTCCTTTATTTGTTTTATTTATAAAACGTTCATTATAATTTCTATTTAAGTCTCGATATTTGCATCAGTTAGAAGTTAGTTTTTTCTTCTCTTTCTCTGCCCGCATCCCAGTCCTGGCGGTATCCTCCCAGCCCTGACACTGACCCATCCTGAGGACGTGCGGGTTAACACCACTTATACAGAGCTGTATCAGTGGGTGGCCAGCCATTTAAGGTTGTGCAGTGCCTGTTGGGGATGCTAAGTGAGCTGAGGCATTTTCCTCCATTTTTCTCCCCTGGGACATCTGCAAGTGACACATACGTGTTGATACACATGCATGTTGCATCAGCACATGTGTGTCCCTGACCTCTACTGGTCCCTGCGGTGCTGCCACCCATTTTTTGCTAGGTGGCAGGCAAGCCCCTTGAGGACTTAGAGTCCCCTTCCTGAGGGAGGAGAGCTGTCCTGGGACACTCAATCCTTCCTCACTCAACAAAAAAAAAGAGTCAGTGTGTTTGTCTGAGTTGGGCAAAGGAATTGTTATATGTGCAGTTAGCTAGGTGAAGAAAGAAACTGATTAGGGAGTGGCTTAAGCAGAAGGAAGCCAGATGTTTGCATTTAAAAACTGACCTAGATAGCTTCTGGCAGAGAACAGCAAGAGGAAGGAGCTGCTGTTAGAACTTTACTGGGACTATATTGCCCTTCATCCCTCCCCTCCACCCTTAGCTGGTTCTACTTTTATAGGCACAGGATTTGACTGACAACAGGAACTTCCTGTGCTTGGGAGCAGGAAGGAGTGATCACAGAGGCTCAAAAGATTCACCATCCTAGAAGGAAAAGAGTAGCTCTCCATTCCTCCCCAGCTGCTGGAGGTCTGATTCTGAGCAAGTATGAAGGAGACTACTGAGGAATATAGGAACTTCCTGTCCCAGAACAGGAAGATCAGGAGCTTTAAAACACGGAGGCGGGAGGAAAGTAGGAGAAAAAAATTATATAAAAAAAAAAAAAAAAGAAGAGAGGAAAAGAGTAAGTATGCAAAACAGCAGTTAAGGGGCCACAAATAAGACATGATGGGAGTGGTGCAGTGAGTGGTGCAGTGGCTGTGGGCAGCAGTCTTCCGGAGGCGTTCTGGATGATGCAGTGTTGTCCCATCTGCAGGCACCTCTCTGGGCTGAGGGAGGAAGTTGCTTATCTCCAGGCTGAGTTGGCCAGGATTCAGGAATCTCTTTTCCCACCCAGGGACCACCAGAGCCACTGCTGCCACCTCAGCAGAAGCTGAGTTGGACACTATTTAGGGAAAGCATTTTGCCACAGGTAAGAGTGCAGAGCCTGTTGTCCTGTGCAAGATCTTGCAAGCCAAGGCCAGCAAGGGACTTTTGCAGCTGCTGGGGTGCATGTCAGCAGCAACAGCTGTGGTGCCTAGGGCCTGCTTACACAGGTGAGAGATGTTCAGTACCAATTAAGAAGGCACAAGCATCAAAGATCAAACCCTCTGAGCCAGCTGGTACCAGTCATAGAAGGTGTGTTCAGGGCTTTAGAGTGGTGGAAGGAAGTGGGCAGTGTCAGAGAAGAAGTACCATTCCGAAACAGTCCACACACTTACTTTGACAACAGATGCCTTCCCACCAGGATGGGGAAGGCATATGGATGATCACATAGTAAGTGGAGTCTGGTCTCCAGAAGAGCAGCAGGAGCACATAAATCTACTGGAACTCATGGCTGTACTCCTGTCTGTCTCTACAGCACTTCTTAAATCTGGTCCCAGACCAGGCAGTTCTAATCAGAACAGACAATACCACCATTGTGTACTACATAAGCAAGCAAGGTGACTTCAGAGCCACAAACTAACGCCTCCAAAGCAAAGATGATGTGGAATCTGGTACATTCTCTAAACACAGAAATCACTGTTGTATATCTACCAGAAAGGACAATGTCCTGGCAGATTCACTAAGCAGGATAAGTCAGACAAACCACAGGTGGTCACTAGACCATTAGATGGTTCAGAGGTTATTCAGGAGATGGGATGTACCAGAGGTGGACTTGTTTGCTTCATGGGATAATCACAAGTTACCACTTCTCTGCTGCAGGCCACACCACAAAGGGATTCTACACCAGGATGCGACTCATTTTAGGAGGCAACGTTCCTGCATGCATTTCCTCTATTCCCCAAATTCACAGACAGGGTACTCTGGAAATTGTGGAAAGAGTCAGCAACAGTGACCCTGGTGACACCAGACGGACGAGACAGCCATGGCTATCTCTTCAACTGTCCCTGTCGGACAGGAATCTCATCTTTCTCACCATGAGACACCACCTTCTCTGTCTCAGGGCAAGGTAACATTCCAAACCTCAGAACACTGAGGCTGGAAGCTTGGATCTTCCTGGACATAAGTCTCCACCACTCATTCACACAGTGGGATTGGCGCCGAGGCACTAAGACCCATCGGAGCAAACTTTTTGCTGGAGTGGCGGAGAGCGAGCCCGTGAGAGCAGCGCCCGACATACGCAGCGGCGCGGTAGCCAGTAATGACCATCTCGCGACGACCCTCCAACCGCCTCAGTTCCTTTTCCGCCCTCAGCGAAAGCTTCAGTGACGACGCGCCGCCTGTCGGAGTCAAACTTCAAACTAGCGCATAGTTTTCAGTTTGTTTTTTGTAACATTATCACGATAGTAGTATCGCTTAGTTTTATTCTATTTTTCGTAAAATTTTTCTAATATTTAAATTTAACTTACTTGAAGAAGTCTCGGCCCACTGGACGGAGTCGACCATGAGCAGGTCAGGTGACGGTAGGGAGACTTCGTATGAAAGCTGTTCAGTCAGCGGGCTGGGTCGGTCAGCCTCCTTCTCCTCAGCGGGGTTCCGACTACGGTCAGTCCGATGCCCGGGATGGCGGTCCCCGCCGGCATAAAAATAAGCGTCGCATTCTCGGCGCCGTTCGGCCTCGAAGCTCTTCTTGACCCACAGGTCAAAAAGGGCATCACTCGAGGTCGCCCTCTGGTGCGTCTCTGCGCGACGACGGTCGGTTATCGCTGCTAGTTGCGGTCTCCTTCTTCGAGTCGCCAACTTCCGATAATCGTCGTCCTCGACATCGGAGCCCTCCCGCCTATAGGTAGGGCTCCAGATGAGCAGTTTCATCAGTGGGCCGCTCTTATGGAGCGATGGACTCGGAGGTTGGTTCTTCTGCCTGGCTCGGTTACCTCGGAGCCTCGGGCTCCTCCGGCAATCAGGTAGGCGGTTGGACCTTCCCTGAGTAAATGCGGCGCCTTCTTCGGTGCTAGCGACTCCGTGCTAGGTGTTCCCTCCTCACATGGCTGCGGCGCAGGGGCCTCACCATGCCCTTATCTCCTGTTTTTCCTTCTCTTGCTTTCCAGGTTCCGGGAGCTTTCCGGCGCCTTCTGCAGGGTCTGTGGCCTTGTCGGCGCGTTTTGAAACGCGCCGGAGCTTACAGCGCCGTTAGCGGCGCCCGCGTGGTCTTCTTGCGCCATTAAGCGGCGCCGCGTGGTCTCAGCAGCGCCGCCGGTTGACCTCTGGATCGGCGGCACTGTCGCGATGTCGTCCATCGGCGCCGTTCAGCGGCGTCGTCTGTGATGCCGTTTTGGCGTCAACCCACGGCGCCGTCGGCGCGCTCATCGTAGCAGCGTCATCATGGCGCCAGGGCGTTCTTGACGACGTGCCTCTTCGGCGCGTCGCCTCCTCGGTCCGTCTTCAGCCCGTTTTGCCGTCTCGGCCGGCAGCCTTAGGGACTCTCCTTGTTTTCTGCCATTTCCTCCTCTCTAATTTCACTCCTTTCTGTCCAAACAGTCCTTTCTGGACCATCAGGAGATGATGTTGAGCTGACCCAGACCTTCGAGTTGGGTGATGAAGTGGAGGAAACAGGATCTTTCTTTGCTACAGAGCCTGTGGTCGAGGACCTGTCCTTTAAGTCTCTGTTGAAGAACCTGGGATCCTCTTTCTCTCCAGACTACAGACATCGATCCTGGGAAGATATTAAACTCCAGTATCTTCATGCTGGAATCCCTATGGATTTGACTCCTCGATTCAGCCTTCCTTGAGGCAGCTGTCTCAAATGGTATGGAATAACCCTGCTCTTATTCCTCAGTGGCTAAATCTATTGATAAGAGTATTCAGCTCCCAAGGATGCGTCCATTTTGGCATCCCAAGCCTTTGCGGATCTATTGTAGTCCTGTGAGAATGACAAGGTCGTTCTTCCTCAAACTACTACAGCTCGACCTATTAACAAAGAGTCTCGTAAGATTGATACATTAGGTAAGAGAGTCTTTGCTGCCTCCACTCTAAGTATCGTATTGCCAGTTATCAAGGCTATTTTTCTCAGTATGAGTATATCCTGTGGCACTCTATGAAAGAATGGTTGAAGCTCTTCCAGATTCGGTTCCAAGTCAGAGCTTCTTCTGACCGTTATTAGAGGTATTGAGTCCAATAACCAACAGGTCAAAGCCGCCATGGACCTTTCGACACTGCTTCTCGCTCAGCAGCAGCGGGGTTTGTACCGGCGCCATTCCTGGCTGCGTACTTCTGGCTTCACGAATGATGCTCAGCAGCAGGTGATGGCGCTGCCTTTGATGGCTCCTTTCTTTTGGCCCTCAGGTGGAGCAAGCCTTAGAGGCCACTCAGAAGACTAGATCGGCCATTAAGTTGGCCAGACCTCCATGCCCCTCTGGGGCATGTGAACAGGCGTCAGTTTCATAAATCCAGTCCTTTCGAGGCAGAGGCAGGGAAGCCCATAAAAGCCAACCTGCCCAACCTCAAAGAAGACGCAGCAGAAAGCGCAGGGACCTAAAGCTCCCAGCGCTACCTTATGAGTCGTTGGCCCAAGTTCCATCCACTCTGCCCGAGTGGAACTTTCTCCTCCGGTGGGAGGTCGTCTGATGTACTTCTACAACCAGTGGAAGTCCATAACCTCGGACAATGGGTCCTTGGATAATTCGCGAGGGTTATTCTCTCAATTTCTTGAAACCCCAGATTGTCCTCCCATCGACAACCCAGGTTGTCGGCCTCTCAGTCAGACCTCCTCACCGCGGAGATCCAGGGCCTTCTGAACAACAGGGCAATAGAACTGGTGCCCCGCATCTGTCAAACACAGGGTTCTACTCCCATTACTTTCTGGTTCCAAAGAAATCTAGGGATCGCCCATTCTAGACCTCAGAAAGTTAAACAAATTCCTCCCCAGGAGAAATTCAAGATGATTTCTCTAGGTACCCTGTTACCCTTGCTGCATCAGCACGACTGGCTGCCTCTCTGGATATGCAGGATGCTTACCAGCATATCCCGTCCACCCGACCCACGAAATTCCTCAGGTTTGTAGCTTTGGGTCAGCATTATCAGTTCAAGTCCTGCCCTTTGGGCTATCCTCGGCGCGAGTTTTACAAAGTGTTGTGCAGTTCTCGGGCGCATCTCAGGAAAGTCGGACTCGAGTGTTTCCCTACCTGGACGATTGGCTTCTAGCAAGCCCTTCCGGCCAAGGGACTTTGGAAGCCGTGCAACGGCGTCCTGTCTTCTCACGCCCATGGAGTTCTGCTGAATGTGAAAAATCTCAACTGCAACCCTCCCAGAGCTCCTTTTCATAGGGATGCTTCTAGACACCTCTTCAGCGAAGGCTTTCCTTCCAGAGGACAGAAGACTCGACATCCTTCGTATGGCCCGTTACATCAGGGAGAACCAATCGGTTACAGCTCTCTCGATGCAACGCATGTTGGTCTCATGGCCCTCGGTCTTCACTGTCCCGACTGCACATGAGAACCACCCAATGGATGCTCTCCACTCAGTGGTCCCAGCCTCTCACCCCAGTCTTATCCCATCAAGGTGACGGAGCCCTTGAAGGTCTCTCACCTGGTGGTCTCAAGAAGCAATCTCCTGGAAGGATTCCCCTTTGCTCCCCGGATCATCAGATCTCCATCACCACAGATGCATCGCTAATGGGATGGGGAGCTCACTGTCTCTCCTCCACACTCAAGGTGTATGGACTCAGTTGAAACTCATCTCCACATAAATGTCCTGGA
The DNA here is from genome assembly GCA_016271365.2 of Neoceratodus forsteri. Classification (NCBI taxonomy): domain Eukaryota; kingdom Metazoa; phylum Chordata; order Ceratodontiformes; family Ceratodontidae; genus Neoceratodus; species Neoceratodus forsteri. The sequence goes on along the minus strand of CM057458.1, from coordinate 164,862,868 downwards.
GATGAGCGGTCCTCTATGCAATCCGAGCTCTGAAGGATGTCCTTGTCACAAGAACATTCTCCTTCAAGCGGACAACAAAGCAGTGATGTATTACATCAACAAGCAAGGCGGTGCTCATTCTTATCCCTTTGCAGGAAGCAATGAGGGTGGGGAGTGGTGCTTGGAGCACAAGTCTCTGATTCAAGCGGTTTATCTGCCAGGTATACAAACGACCTAGCAGATCACCTCGCAGAACAGAGGCAGACCCTCACGAGTGGTCTCTCGATCCAGCCGTAGCTCGGTCCCTGTTCAAAGAGTGGGGACTCAGACCTGGACCTTTTGCATCCCCACCAACAAAACTGCCTCTCTTCTGCTCCAGAAATCCAGGGCCTGGCATTTTCTGTCAGGATGCGTTCAGGCTGCGGTGGACAAAATGCTTTCTTTACGCCTTTCCACCGCTTCCTCTAATCCAGAGAGTACTCTCAAGTTCGAGTCTCAGGGGACCAAGATGATTCTCATTGCTCCTTCCTGCCTCGGCAACTATGGTTTCCTCTACTCAACAGTATGTTGTAGCCTCTCGAGACCACTTCCTTTGCAAATCAGTCTTTTGACTCAGGGTTCGTTGGTCTCCCAACCTGAAATCACTTCACCTTCATGCTTGGCTCCTGAAGAGATAGAAGTGAATCGGTTCAACGCCTCTCGTAGAGTCTCAGACATCCTTCTGGCTGCTGGAAGCCAGCCACCAAAACGTATGCCCAAATGGAACGCTTTCTCTCTCTGGTGTGCAAAATCCTCTTGGAATCCCTTTTCCTGTCCTCCTGGCAAGGTTCTGAGTATCTTTTGGACCTATCAAACTTAGGTCTTCAGTACTCCACAGTTAAATGTTCACCTTAGTGCCATCTCAGCGTTCCATGAGCCGGTTTCTTCCTTAACTCTGGCTCAGTTACCTATAGTGAAGAGATTTCTTAGGGGATTCTCCATACCAGACCCCTGTTAAGCGTCCAGTTGCAGCCTGGGACATTAACCTGGTGCTGGACATGCTCACTCGGAAGCCTTTCGAACCCTTAGCTACCTGTGAGCTAAATTTCTTACCTGGAAGACTGCCTTCCTGGTGGCCATTACCTCAGCCCGCAGGGTCTCTGAGATACATGCCCTGAGTTACGGACCCTCCGTATACTGTATTCCATAAGGAAAGGTAGTTCTCCGTACTCATCCTAAATTTCTTCCCAAGGTTGTGTCAGAATTCCATCTGAACCAACCTCTGGTACTTCCACTTAGCTAATTTCCAAAATGAAGGGAACGAGCTCTTCATTCCTTGGATGTTAAGAGAGCCTTGCGGTTCTATTTAGATAGAACCAAGGATGTTCTAAGACTCAGCAACTGTTCGTTTCTTTCAGCGACACCCGGCTGGGTCAACCTGTCGCTATTAGATGCATCTCTTCATGGTTAGTGGCATGCCTTCGTCATTGCTATTCCATGGCTCAAGTTAAATTAGAAGGTAGAGTGTCGCTCACTCTACTAGGGCGGTCGCTGACATCCTAGCGGAAATGCAATGTTCCAATTGCAGATATATGCAACGCCGCCACCTGGAGCTCAGTGCATACTTTCGTTAAGCACTATGCACTGGATGTTCATGCCAGGCGACATTCCGCATCGGCAGAACTATCCTTAATGAGCTTCTATCTTAGGCGGCATGAGCTCTGGCTCTCCTGCTGACCCTTTGGGGATTATCACTTGGTACTCTCCACTAGTATGAATGAGTGGTGGAGACTTATGTCCAGGAAGATAGAAAATGCATACCTACCGTAATTCTTGATCTTCTTGGACGAGTCTCCACACCATCTCACCCTCCATCCCCGAGCTCACGCTGTATTGGTCTTCACTCCCTCAAATCTTTAGGCCGTGAGGACTTCTTTGCTGACCCTTCTTAACGGGTCATACGGACTATCTTATGTCCGTTTTTTAATGTTAGTTTACTCTTTCGTTAGTTACGCTGCACCTCCTTGGTAAAAGGTACTGAAGGCGGTTGGAGGGTGCGTCGCCGAGATGGTCATTACCGCTCGAGCAGCTGCTCGCGGCCTGTGTCTCGGCGCCGCTCTCTCACACGACCCTCCAGCAAAGTTTGCTCCCCGATGGGTCTTAGTGCCTCCGCGCCAATCCCACTAGTGTGAATGAGTGGTGGAGACTCGTCCAAGAAGATCAAGAATTACGGTAGGTACGTAATTTTCCTTTCTTGAAGACCTACAATACTCAAGCATAAACCTGACACAGAGTACTGAATATTTAGAAAAGTTTCAAGGAAAGAGTGCACAAGAAAGTACTATTCCTCAAAATAGAAAATATTTTCAATTTAGTGCTCAGATACAGGAGTTTCTATCCTAGAAGCTGATTTAATAGTTGTTCTGGATTACTTAGAACATCTGCACACAAGTGGTTTGAGAACCCCATCGCTGAAAGTCCACCTAATGACAATATCAGCCTTCCTATTTGCAAGGAGGCCAAAATATCTAACCTTACACCCTATGTTCAGTTCCTCAAAGGCCTCTCTCACCTACAGATAGGGAGTCTGTTCCACCCTGAGACCTAAATAATTGCTTGGTACACCTACTGCATTACCCTTCAAGCCCATGGTTTTGTGGACCTCAAATTTTGTGACATGTAAAACACTCTTCTTCATAGCTATGACCTCTGCCATAAGAGCCATTGAGCTCCAAGCTCTGCACATAGAACCAAACTACATCATCATGCACAGGGACAAAGTTGTCCTGAAGACAGAAAGGACATTTTCCCAAAAGTGGTGTCAGAATTCCATCTGAACCAGTTACTCAACCAGTGCCTTTCCCATCCCTGAAGTCCAGGTTAACAAAATTGCATTTTCTGGATGTCAAGAGAGCACTCGACTACTGTCTTGACAGAATAAAGAAAGAAGATCTGGCAACAGCCAGCTTTTTGTTAGCAGAGACAAACCTGCCACAAGAAAGATCATTTCTAGGTGGTTGTCTCTTGCATGCAATTATGCTATGCAAAAGCAGGTAAGCTGCCCTCCTTAGGGTTAGAGCATATTCGAAAGGGCACTGCAGCCTCAGTGGCAACCCTCAAGAGGCATCCTCTAACAGATATCTGCAAAGCAGCTATGTGTAAACTGTACACTCCTTCAGTAAGCACTACTGTCTGGACATTCTCTCCAGAAGATATGCAAGGTTTGGTACAGCAGTCTTACTAAATCTTTCCTAAATAGGGTCCAGTCTTCCCAGCCTCCCAAGGTACTGCTATGTAATCAGCATTTTTGTATGGCATCAATATTAAACTCATATTGTTAGAAGAAAAATACCATAGTAATGCTGTTTCTTCTAACAGTTCAAGTAGTGAGCCAATACAATCCCATCCCTACCCTCCCTTCTAAAAATCAGAAAAGGTTCCTAAATATATTCAAACAACATGAAGTATTGCTATATTATGACATATGCAGTGAGTCCTAACCTTCGAACTGCTCTGGAGGTGAAAAGTTAACTTTCCATGCCAGGCATGGAATGCTGAGCTCGAGCTCGGTTGAAACTCTGTCTGTTCTTCAAACTCAAACCGTCAGATTCTTTACTCCGCCTCACTGAACAGTCGCTCCGAGATTTCTCCTTCTGCTCGGTTCATTTTGTCGGCTAAAGTATTATTTTCTCGGTTTTGACGAATTTAAACATAACCAGGTCGGTTCAGACTCTGTCTGTGGTATTTGTGAGTACTGATAGGTTTCATTAATTTCTATTTTGTGTGGAACTTGTAACGGTTATCGGTTCGGTTTGAACCGATCAGGTTGTTTAAAATATATTAATCTGTCATTTAGAGTGTGGTTACGGTTCTTATCGGTTCTAAAAACGGATTTTATTACGTTTTTTCCACGACCTGTGACAGGTTAAGGAACCGATAAGGGGTCTTACCTGGTGGATTGCCATAAATGGGTAAGTTTGGTTAGGACTGGCACTATGTCTGAGAAACCCAAAAGAAAAACCGCCCACTGGTTTCAACACTGCAGTGTCTGTGGGAAGTCTTTGCCAAGGCTGACCCCCACACCACTTGTGTTTATTGTCTGGGGTTTGACCACCTCAATGCAGACTGCCAGATTTGTAAAATTTTCCTGCAGCTACCCTGGAAAAGAGAGTTAGTGAGCTCAGGAAAGGAGGCCAAAAGTCCGCTGAACGGATGGCCAGCCGGTTCGGTTCGAACGAACCAGAGGGAGTGCCCTCTGACCAGGGCGAGACTTCCTCGGACAAAGGAGATCTGACTCTGAGGAGTTGGTTCCAGTAAAGGACTAGAAATCAGCTGGTGTGGAGCCAAAACTTTCCTCTCCAACCACTGAAGAAATAGCCAAAAGATTAAAATTGTCCAGTCGCTTCCTCGGTACTTCTAATTTAACCGCACCATCAGGTAAGCGCTTGTTCGCCAGTTCCACTGGTTCAAGATTATGATTTAGAGAATATTATGAACTGAGGAGGGGAAGAGAGAAGGAGGAGAGTGAATGTGGATTTGAAAGTCTGATGTGCCTGACCCGGACATCTCCCCAGACAGACCTTCAGGAGTGTCTCTCCTAGGCTTTCTGAGTCCCCTTCTCATTTTATGTTTTATAAGAAAGTGGCTGAAACCCTCCAGCTCCCTATGGAGGAAGCTGTGGATGATCAAGAGGAGCCTGACTATGTGGAAATGATGGACATCCCAGATGCAAGGAGACTGTCTATTCCTCTGCATAAATCTTTGGGAAACAGACAGTTAAAATTCTAAAACTCCTCACACTATACCTCCTGTGGATAAGAGAATGGACAAGAGGTACACATTGTCAGGCTCTGATACAGAGTTCCTTACACAACAATGCAGCCATGTTGGGGTACTGCAGGCTGCAGCCTGTGACAAGGCAAATATTCCTTGGCTTCACACCCCTGACACGGACTCCAGGAGGATTGATGCCATGGCAAAGAAACAGTACATGGCAGCATCCTTGGGACTCAGACAGGCAAATTATATGGCTTATATTGCTAGATATCAGAAATCCAGATGGGATACTGTTATGGCTCTAGCAAAACAGGTCCTTGGCCAGCTTGCCAGGAGCTGGAGCAGAGTGGCTGCTGATGGTATCGAGGCATCCAAGGCGCAATTCCATGCTGCAGTGGTTCTAATGATGTGTCATCAAGAGTCACGGCTACATCTGTGGCACTTTGCAGAATGGCTTGGCTCAGATGTACTAGCCTGTCACAGGATACCCAGACTAAGGCCATGGATTTTCCTGTTGTGGGTAATTCTCTGTTTGGGGAGCAGACAGAGAATTACATGAAAAAAATGGACGAGTGTAGGACCACCTATAGGAGTGCACAGGCCAAGGAAAGGCAGGCCACTCCTCAAGGCAGCTTTCAGGGGCAGGGCAGGCTTTTACCAAGCCCAGGCCTCCTCTTCTGCTTATGCCCAGAGGGGTTCTTTAGAGGAGAGGCAGACAGGGTACAAGCAGGCCTGCTTCACCCCTCAGCCCAAAGCCCCTGCCAAGCAGGCACCCTGATGGGGTTGCCAGGGCCGATTCTCAGTTACCTGTAGGGGCAGGCTGGCTTACTTTGTCCAGGAGTGAAGTCTCTGACATCAGACAAGTGGGTCCTGGAAGTAGTAAGCCAGGGACTGGTTCTCAGCTTCAGAAATTTCCAAAGATGAGAACGGATCCTTTCACCTGCAAATCCACCAGAGGCATTTGCCGTAGAGGCAGAGGTCTCTTCCCTCCTGGCTGTCAGAGCTGTGGAAAGGGTTCACCCCACACCAGGGCAAAGGATTGTACTCCAGGTACTTCTTACCCCAAAAAGACAGGAGAATGGCGGCCCATCCTGGATCTCAGATATTTAAACAAGCACCTTTTAAAACCAAAATTCAAAATGGTGACTCTGAGAATTATTCTACCCTCTCTAAGGCCAGGGGACTGGCTGTCCCTGGACCTCAAGGATGCCTACTTCCATATTCTCATCAGAAGCTCCCCAGAAAGTACCTCAGGTTCGAGCTGCCCTCAGGCCATTACCAGTTCAGAGCAATGCCCTTGGCCTCACCTCTGCTCCGTATTCACAAAATGCCTGGCAGTAGCAGTTGCTTCCTAAGAAGACAAAAATTGCCATCTTCCCTTATCTGGACGACTGGCTCATAGTAGGCCAGTCTCCAGACCAAGTCAAGTTACATCTACAGATAACTCAGCAACTGCTCACCTCTCTAGGTTTCTTCTGAATCTTTCAAAGTCAGTTCTGAGAGCTGTCCAGCTCCTCACCTTCAGGCGCAGAGCTGAACACAGAGAAAGCCAGAGCCTTCCTTCCTTTGGACAGGCAAGGACCCTGGTCTTTCTGGCTTCCTCATTCACCCTGCAGGTCACTGACCAGCAAGGCACTTTCTACAGCTCCTGGGCACATGGCTGCTTCTACAGCAGTAGTGCAGGGAGCAATATTTCAGATGAGGGACATCCAGTTCCATTTGAGAACCTTTGGTCTCAAAGGAAAGACTCTCTAACCAAATTGATCCCAGTAACTCGAACCTGATCCAGGTCCTACAGTGGTGGCAGGATCAGAGCAATCTGAGACAAGGGTCTCTTTGTCACCTGTCCTCCTTAATCCTTACTACAGATGCATCCTCTTGGGGTGGGGAGCTCACATGGCGACCTCACTACCCAGGGATTGTAGTCCCTCAGGAATCTCTGCTCCACATCAATCTGTTGGAACTCAGAGCAGTTTTTCTAGCACTTCAGGTTTTTTTCCAAATCTGTTCAGAACAAAGTTGTACAGGTCAGAACAGACAACACCACCACCACAATGTGGTTCATCAAAAGCTAAGGGGCACTTGGTTCACGCCTTGTGCACCAAGCAATGAAGTTGTGGTCTCTGGCTTATTCCCTGAACACCTCCCTCACGGCAGTTCACCTCCCAGGCAAGGACAATGTCCTGCCAGATGCTCTCAGCAGGATTTCCCAGGGCTATCACGAATGGTCACTGGACCCCTGGTCTTGGAGGTGATATTTGCCAGATGGGGCACCCGAGATAGATCTTTTGCAGCCCCAGACAATCACCAACTTCCCGCTTTTTGCTGCAGGCCCCAGTGTTGGGCTCAGTCCTGTGGATGCCTTAGTTCTCAATTGGGAAGGGAAGTTTCTATGCTTTCCTTCCTCTCCTGTTCAAAGTGTTAATCAAAATCAGATCTCAGTCCTGCAAGATACATAGACAGTGTCGGCAGATAAGGGCCTATGGCCCACCCAGTCTGCCCATTTAAGTCTGTAAGTTCAGTTTATGTTTTCCAGGAAGTCTGTTGCCCTTACCCCTGACCTCCAGAATTCCTTTATGTCTATCCCATGCATTCTTAAAACCGTGATTGTTTCAGCCCCCACCACTTCCTCTGGCAGGGTGTTCCACTTGTCCACCACCCGCTCTGTGAAGAAATTCTTCCTACGCTTCCTCTGAATCGTCCTCCTCCAACTTCATCCCATGCCTCTAGTCCTGGAACATCTTTTTTCGCTTAAAAATAGTGCATATAATAATATATATAATATATATAATAGATGATCCTGATTGCTCCAGATTGGGCCAGACAACCCTGGTATCCACTCCTACTGTCCTTAGCAGTCCATCTTCCCTGTGTCTTCCCAGGAATCACAACCTGTTAACCTGTGCTCAGGGAGGGTTTGGTACCGAACCTCAGTTCTCTCAATCTCAAGGCCTGGCTCTTGAAGAGTTAGAGTTTACTGATCTACACCTCTCCAAGGTGTAATGGATATACTAAAGGCTTCTAGGAAACCTTCCACCAGGGCTACCTATAATTCCAGATGGAAGAGGTTTTCCATGTGGTGCTCTGGAAGCATATTTCCCAGAATCTGCTGATTTACCCACAGTCCTGGATTATATGGTCCATTTAAATACCTTGGGCTGAGACCAGCTACCCCAAAAGTACATTTGGCAGCTGTGTCTGCTTTATTTCAGCAGGTAAACCTCTTCTCTTCTCTTCAGCTCATCCTGTATTCTGCAAGTTTTTAAGGGATTGCTGTACACCAACCTCCATTCAGGGACCCTGCCCCTGCCTAGGATCTTAATGTTTGCATTGCTCAGCTTATGCAACCCCGCTTTGAGCCTCTGTCTTCAGCAGAGCTTAGGTACTTGACTTGGAAGACTGTTTCGTAGCCATCACTTCTGCCAGACGCATAAGGAATTACAAGCTTTGTCAGTGGAGCCTGATTTTATCTCCTTTCATAGAGATAAGGTGGTCCTCAGGAGTAATAGGAAGTTCTTGCCTAAGGTGGTTTCAGATTTCCACCTTAATCAATCTATATCTCTTCCAGTGTACTTCACTGACCATTCCTCCTCTGGCGAGAGGAGGCTGCACAGCTTAGATGTGAAGAGAGCCCTTAGTTACTACATAGAGCTGCACTAAGGGTCACAGGTTTGACTCCTCCAACTGTCCTCACTTATGGTGAGGTTGGTAAAGGAAACCTGCCAATAAAAGATCCATTGCCAGGTGGATTGTCTCTTTATCCAATTCTGTTATGAAAAGCTGGGTAAGGTTTCTCCCTCAGGCCTGAGGGCTCACTCTACCAGAGGTACAGCTGCTTCCTGGCTGCTGCCAGGGACATCCCTATTCTAGAGATATGTCAAGCAGCTACCTGGAAAACAGTTCACACTTTTACCAAGCATTACTCCTGGACATCCAGGCTAGGAGTGATGCTCAGTTTGGCACATCTGTGCTTCAGAGCCTATTTCCTAAGTAGGTTCTGTCCTCCTCCATGGAGGTACTGCTGTGTAGTTCTGATATAGTCATAATATAGCAAGACTTCATGTTGTTTGAAGAAAAATTACTCACCTTAGTAATGGTGTTTCTTCTAATTGAGTCTTGCTATTATGACCTCCCCGCACCTGCCCCTCTCAGAACCTCTGCTTTTGGGATGTGGGTGGGCAGTGTTGGCACTTAGTAGATGCCCACCTTGTTGTTTTCACCCTCCTTTTGGGGTGACTTGGTGTCGTGTTTTCTATTTTTGGGTCTCCTGACTTGAGTCTTTGTTTGGGACCAAAAAGTGTTCTTATATTTAGTAGCCAGTTGGCTAGTGTAGGTTTACAGCTTCCACACAGGACCTCAGTGAGTTTAGCTGAAAGATCTGACGGTTTGAGTTTGAAGAACAACAGACAGAGTTTCAACCGAGCTCGAGCTCAGCTGCTCAATGCCTGGCATGGAAAGTTAACTCTTTCACTCCGGAGCAGTTCAAGGTTGGGACTCACTGCATATGTCATAATATAGCAAGACTCCATTAGAAGAAACAACATTACTAAGATGAGTAATTTTTTCTTATGGGGTATAAATACTTTTTCTGCCTGGGCATTTCAGTGCCTACACACTTTATATTTTAAATATTTTTTTAAATGTTCATGGTACATTTACTTAAAATGTTCGAAATGTATTGTCTTATTTTTTATGTTTGCTTGCATGCATGTGCAAGAAACATAGTGCCATCATACGAGTTTCGAGGTGTGTCAACCTCTTCCAATTCAGTCAGTGTGTATTTGCAGGCGCAGTCGCAGAGCGCCAGTCACTGCTCCAGCTGTCTATGACAGCTGAAAATGCAGTGGCATACAGTTCAAAGGGAGAGCTCCGCTTGAGTGAGCAGAGCTCTCCCCACGCACGCACGCACACACACTGCATGCTCATGCGCCCTTCCCCTCCCCTCCACACTGTGACGGCCGACGGGGTGCCCAGTCCCCGCCGGCTCCACGCCTCAAAGATCCCAGGTGCCACGCTGGGAGCCCATACCAGCGTGGCAATGATGTAGTGGCCGACGGGGTGCCCAATCCCCGTCAGCTCCACTGTCTCTCCCCACCCCCCATGCTTGTCGCCAATGGGGGTGCCCAATCCCTGTCGCGCTTCACTGTCTCCCCAGACAGGGTGTCACGCTGGGAGCCCACCCAAGCGTGGCAACAGATGCCATGTCCGGCAGGGGTGCCTAACTCTCGCCGGCTCCACGCCCTCCTGTTGTCCTTCTGCCATGCTGGGAGCCCACCCCAGCGTGGCAAACGCCCCAAGGCTGCCTTTAAAAAAACCTGTAAAGAAAAACTGTCCTCGTAGTCTCCTGCCCCAACCCGCACTCCACCCACTGCGCACTCTGCCTCCCCACACACCCCCACCCCATACTTACCTCCGGAGTCTGGTGGACGATCTTCAGTGGACAGGGAACACATCTGCACTCTTCAAAGCCGACCAGCGAACTGAAGAAATGCCGTAAGCTGTATAATGGGATAGATAGGGGTTTTCAACTGTGTTGCATATCTCAGGCATTTTTGGAATTTTTGCACCAAATTTTCAACATGGGGTTTTGGGACCCTCCTCATGAATTCTTGCACTGTCATGGTTACATTGGAAGCCCGATAAGGATTTCGTGAGCCACTGTGTGAAATCACCTTTCTGGAATGATTAGCAAACGACACTGCCAGTGTTCATAAGGGTGGCTCAAAAGCCTATTTGAAAATTTGGTGGAAAAATTCTAAAATGACTGTTTTACGAGCGTATGCTATGAGTTCCTATGCATGCTCGTAAGTTTGCGACTTTTCAATATTTTCTACTCCAGATTTCAAAATTGCCATTTTACCACACCTTCTTATGAGCAGTACAGCTGTCATTTTCACATCTTACCTAAATGTGTTTCCGCCATGTAGAGCACAATGGCGTAGTCGGTGTAAGTAAATCAATGTATGGGACACATTAAGAAAATCACAGTGATACTGTTCATGAGCCGAGGTCTTAAAATGGTTATTTTGAAAATTTGCAAAAAATTCCTGTGGGACTGTTTTACGAGCGTATGCTGTAGAGTTCCTATGCACACTCGTAAGTTCACAAATTTTCAATATTTTCACTCCAGATTTTCAACATTGCCATTTTACCACACCTCCTTATGAGCAGTACAGTTTCATTTTTCACATCTTGCCCACAACGTGTTTCTCAGCCCATGTTAGCACAATGGCTGAGTCGAAAGCAAATCAATGTATGGGACACGTTAAGAAAATCACAGTGACACTGGTCATGAGCAGAGGTGTTAAAATGGCTATGTTGAAAATTTGGTGAAAAATTCCCAAAATGACTGTTTAAGGAGTGCACGCTATGCAGTTCCACGCACGCTGGCAAGTTTGCGAATTTGTAATATTTGCACCCCAGATTTTCAACAGTGCCATTTTTATCAAGACTTCCTTATAGAGTTAGTGCAGCTACCATTTTTCACATCTTCATTTAAAATGTGTTTCCGCACATGTAGCGCACAGTGGTACAGTCGGTTTGTAAAACAATGTTTGGGACAGATTAAGAAAATCACAGTGACACTGGTCATGAGCAGAGGTCTTAAAATGGCTATGTTGAAAATTTGGTGACAAAACTCCATAAAATGACTGTGTTACGTGAGAGCATTGAGCAGTTTATATGCACCTCGTTGGTTCATGAATTTGTAATATTTTCAATCCAGATTTTCACCAGTGGCATTTTTCCACACCTCCTTATGAACAGTACAGCTGTCATTTTCCACAACATGGCTAAATGTGTTTTCACACTTTCAGTGCAGAAATGTGTAGTCACTGTGGGAAATCATTGTTCGGACAGATAAAGAAAATCACACTGACAGTGTTCATGAACGGAGGTCCCAAAATGCCTGTGTTAACAATCTACTGTAAAAGAATCCCCAAACTAGTTACATTACGGGTGTAGCTACAGTTTCACGCACGCTGTGACTTCACCATTTTTTTAAGATTTTCACAGCAGATTTTCAACATTGCCATTTTTACACCTCCCCATGAACAGTACCACTGTCATTTTTCACATCCTGTTCGAATGTGTTTTGTACCTGTGGTGCCAAATGCTATAGTCGCTGTGCAAAAGCAGTTTTCAACTAACAAACTGATATTGCCACTGTTCATGAGGTGGGGGTCACAAAAACATGTTGAAAATTTGGAGTGAAAATACTCAACGAATGCCTGAGGCGTTAAGGTTTCTGACCATAACGCCCCACCCTGTAGAGTATGACAGGCATCAGGGGTGTGACTTGGGATTCTTGCCTGTCGTGCTCATTCTGTTCCACCCCACCCACACCCTGCAGCCAGTGAGAGGCCCAAATTTCACCCCATTCTCCTATACCGCACCCATCTCACCATATTTCCTGATGGAATGGGGTGCGATAAGAGCCAAAGACCCCTAGCACACCGTGACACTTGTCAGTGTCTGCAGGATAGGTGTGTGAAATGGCGTGGTCGTTATGCCTGATGACCCAAAGGCACACCCCAATGCTTGCCACTCTCTGCAGGGTGGTGGTGGGGTTGGCTTCAGTTCAATACTCGCTGCCATTCCTATTATGCAGCTGTGTAATTTACACTACCAATGCCTGTGCCAGCAAGCAGACATTCGCATTGACAAATGCTTGTTTTATTTTAGCTTGTTATAAGCATTAGTACTGCTCCTTCTGCTGTTTAGTACAGATCTTATGTTAGAACACTAGAGGGAGCACCAGCACACAGCAACATTTGAATAGAGTTCTGATTCCACAGCACCATTTTAAACCCAAGGCAACATGTCATAGTGGAGATGATGCATTTTGTTGTATTGGCTTACTACTGGACCCATTAGAAGAAACATCAATACTATGGTGAGTAATTTTTATTCTCTATACTCCCCATTCAGCCAGGATCTCCTTCAGCTTTCCACCAGCACCAAGTCCCAAGTCTATGGTAACAGTCAACACTGGTCCCCAGATACACACTGCCAGTCCCTCTCATGTAGTGTCCTATATTTTACCCCACTGGGCCAAGCCAGCTGGAAGTCTTCCGACCAGAGTGGGGCTAGGGACATAGCCAACTGGGTGAAAGGAGCATAGCAGTAGCTATCTACCTGTGTGTTGCAGACTTCGTTTCCATGTATGTTTCACACACACCCTTTTCCCACCCCCATGCCTATGCCACTTGGGCACAGTCCAAGACATGAGACACTACTGTCCAGGCAGAAGCAGGCTGGGGCCAGGCCCACCCACCACACTCAGTGGCACTGGATAGGATGAATGATGTCATGGTGTTATATGTCAGCCCTGCCTCATGGTTGTGGCAGAATATTACCCCCGTCTGGAGCCATGTATTATAGCCCACACCCTTGGGTTGCAAGTGGACAGTCATGAAAGGGCATGAGCCCCTTACCAAGGCAAATGGTAGCAAAGATGAACAAGTAGCACTACCTCTGCTACTACGTTTATTCTAGCAGCAGGAATCCTGCAATAGAGAATAAGGTATGGGCAGCCATACACAACAAGGCTATGTTTCCATCAAAGGGTTGCGATGACCATATATGGACCTCGAAAGCGAAGCTTGAGAGGTCCATGCCGTCATCTCAACCCCAAGATGGAAACACATGTCGAGTTATGTGTGGTTGACCATATTTTATTTTATATAGTATATGGTTTTGTACACAGAAGTCACAGAATTGTTACCTCCTAAATAAAAAAAAACAAAAGAAAACACAAAAACTTTCCATTTCTGTACTGTTTTATGATTGAAATTAAATTTATAGACTTTTACAAGTTAAAAAGTAAAAATTTTGGGGGTATGGCCAAGCGCAGGAGCGGAATGGTGGTTTGAGAGAGGAGCTCTACCACATCGCCTGCTATATTCCCTTGAAAACTCACTAAATAGTCTGAAGATTTTACTAGTTCTAAAGCCCAGATGCCAGCGCCGACCAAACCATGAAGAAACAATCTAAGATATCATTTAACTCACCTGGAATGGCCGAACTGTAAAAGGCCTACCTCTCAGAGGAAAGCATGAGCAAACCCTGTGGAAGTGCCTGCTATGAACCAATCTCTCTGACCCTGATCGCTCACATTTGCAGAGCAATATTTTGCCAGACTCATCCGACACAATGGCTGAAGGCTATCAAAATTTGGAGCGACTTTTAAAGGACTTAAAGTATGATCTAGGTACCCGCATGGAAGCGGGATTTGAAAATGTTACTGCCCAAATTCAGCACATGCAGCAGACGGTCAGTAACCTAGCCGACACAGTAGAATCGCATGAAACCGACTTGGAGAGCTAGAAACCAGATTGGGGAATCAAGAAGATCTTACAATAAAGCAAACCTCTGACTTGGGAAAAGCCCTTAAAGAGATTGAACTACTTAAACAAATTGTGGATGACCATGAGAATCAGGAGAGGTGCTGCAATGTCAGGATGATAGGACTACCAGAAGGACTAGAAGGCTGGGATTGTGTAGAATATCTGCAGATCTGGTTTAGGATGCTTTACAAATACCATGATGCTACTTTGAGATTCAGCGGCTCATCACCCTGGCCCCAAGCCTTCACCGAGCAGAAACCTCGCCATATAATAATTAAATTTCTGAGATACCGGACTGACAACTAGTCCTTGAAGCAGCTCGGAAGAAAGGAGTCATCATGACCCAACAAAATCAAGTGAGCCTATTCCAAACTATTCCAGAATGCTACAACTTCAGAGGCAGGCTCACGCTAAGTTAAAAAGGCGTTGCATTCCATCTTCTGCCCCTTTACACTGGCTTACCCTGCTCGACTCACCATCTGACCTGTGGGAGGTTCAGAAGGCCTTTACAAGCCCAGAACTCACACTGGAATATGCTAAAGAATTGGAGTGCCAGAGAAGGGGCTAATTATCTTAGTGACCGAGGCAACCTACTCTTTAGGTACTGGACAATGGGGCATGGGTGTCAGGGGAGGGAGGGTTTTATTAGCCCTGTGCTGATCTGTAACATCTTCAGGCCTATGAGAAAACTGGTGGCACCTCACCCTTCCCTTTTACCACACTTGGTACAATAGGGCTACAATATACTTTATAACTAACTTTTGTTATGGTTATACCAGATTTAAAGAGACTGTTGCTGGCTGGGAGGGGCCGACAAACATCCTGAATCTATGCATTACCCTGTGGAATATGACTTAATAAGTGAACATTCATTGGCGCCATCTGACACAGCTTCTTTTGGGCTAAAATTATTTTTGTTTTGTCATTTGGAACATAAAACTGATTTGCTACATCTGGGACTTGTTTAAAAGACTATTTAGCTTTATCTAATGGGTTTCAAAATATGAAGGTGGGTGGGAGGATGAAATGTCCAGTCGAGGGACCTACACCTTTCGCTGTGTCTCCTTTGATAGCCCAGGATTCTGTTTGGGAATAATTCTATTTCAGTTCAGAGAGGAAGTCCGCTGAGGAAACTTAGCATTAACTCTACAGTAAGAGCACTGAAGGCCAAAGCTGAAAAATTTAATTTTGGCAGGGTGGTTGGTTCCTCACACATCAGAGGGGTGCGACCTACCTTGCAAAGCTCCTAAGCAGCACTCTAGTCCGAGAACTTTCAGGTAGAAGATAGGGTCTCTGGGAGGAGTTTCTCCCAGGCCCTTAATCTCCTCCCGGATACTAGCTTTCAGGGAGTTACGGGGAACCAGACTTCCTTTAAGATTCAGTTTTCTAGTTTTGAATTGTAATAGCAGGTGATGGGGCAACAGTCCACTAATGGAGTGGAATAGCAGAACCTTTTGTACTACAAGGAGGGAGGGAGGGGGATATGTTACTGTTCAATGTATGTTTCTACTACTTTCTGTCCTAGTAGAGAACTATTATGTTTTAGGAAGATGGGAAGGAATAGCTGTTAAAATATGGTACCCTGAAGTGTATTGCCATAATATGGAGATTCCATTGGTTCATTGGAAAGTGGGAGGATAAGTTAAAAGGGTTTCTTTTTCATACTGTTGGGGTTTATGCAAAAATTAAGCGGAGTAAGTTATGTGTTTTTACCAGGATTTAAGTTGACTCTTTGGGATCAAATTAAGCCAATATTTGTCAATGGTTAAATTTACCTTTATTTCATGGAACATCAATGGTTTTACGAACAGTGGTTAAAAGCGAGTATGGTCACAGATCAAGAAGCTAAAAGGGGATATAATATTCCTTCAGGAAATACACTCCACTAAGGAGGAGGCTGGTCACCTAGGGGATTCCTGGAGTGGGTCCTTTTGGCAGTCCCTTTACATCTAAAGCTCCTGGGAACAGCCATGTGGATTAGACCTGGCCTTCTCCATAAAGTAATTTCACATGGGTGACCCACAGGGCAGATATGTTATTGCAGTAGTAGACTTGGGAGGTTGGAAGCTTACCTTGATCTCGGTCTATGACCCAAATTATGACTTGCCAGATTTTTTTACCCATTTGGCACCACCTCGCTTCTTTCCCAGACTGTGTAATTATAGGAGGAGATATGAACACCTACTGGGACACGAAGATTGATCACTCCAGAGTTAAACGAGATGCACCTCCCAAAAGTGTTTCTGCACTACACCGATTAGTGGAGGGCAGGTCACTGACTGAGGCATGGAGGTTTTGTCACCCAGCAACCTGGGAATATTCCTTTTTCTCCCATGCCCATAAGATTTATACCAGACTGGATTATATCTTCCTTCCATCGCACTTGGTGGGAAATAGAGAGGCGAATATGGTCAGTTGTTGATTTCTGACCATGCTCCTTTAGAGTGGTGGTGTCCAGAGGATTGAATCTCCTGGTGTGGCTCAGTGGCACCTCGACCCATCCTTGTTGTTAGACCAACAGTTTATTCAGTAACTAAATGACCATCTTGAGGAATTCATTGCCTTAAACCTCCCAGGAGATACTAGTATTGGTATACTTTAAAAGCTTTTATTAGGGAAGCCATCTCCTACTCCTCATTTCAAAAGAAAACAGCCACAGCTCGAGAACATTACTTGGGAAGGCAATAAACACCTTGAGAAGGCCAATATGACACAGCAGACCCCACAATTAGCATCTGAACTTAAATCTCTTACTGGGCACTCTGGACCAGCTCTGAGACAGTTGTAATGGGGTCTGTTACTAACAAAGTCCACCTCTTTTTTGATGGAGACAAATCAGGAAATTATTGGCCAGTATGGTGAAAGCAAAAGGCCATATTGGGTATAGAAGACCCTTGGGAGGGAGAGATCACTTATGACCAGAATAGGATAAATAGCTCATTTCAGAAATATTACTCCACCCTGTACACCTCAGAGTTTGCTTCTGGAGCACCCAGAATCTTTTCTGAAAAGCATTGATCTACCGACCTTGCAGGATCTGGATAGAGATATTCTGATGTCTCCTGTGACCTTGGAGGAAGTACACCAGGTTGTGTGGGTCTAAGAAGGGAAGGCTCCGGCCCAGATGGGCTCCCTCAGAACTGTACAAACTGATATGGAATACAGTGGGTCCTTTGATGTTTGAGATGGTGATAGATTCCTTAACACAAGTGGTCCTCCTTCTTCTCAATACTTAGCTACCATTACTGTCTTACCTAAACCCGTAAAGACCCTACTAAATGTACCTCATACTGCCCATTTCCCTTTTAAAAGCCGATTACAAAATTATAGCCAAATTATTGGCGTGTAGGATTGAAGGGTTTCTTCACGTTTGGTACATTCGCACCAGGAGGTTTTGTCAAGGGAAGGCAGGCAAGCACAATATCATGCAGACCCTGAACATTATGCAACAGTGGCCCCGAGCAGTGGGGAGGGCTTTAGCTCCTAGATGCCAAAAAGGCATCTGACTGGGTCAAGTGGCCTTTTATGCTTGCAGTTCTAGCTAAATTTGGCATGGGCCCCAAATGTTGAAATGGGTAGGTGCATTATACCATTCCCCTAAAGCCCAAATACTTACTAATAATATAATCTCAGCCCTCATCCCCAGTCCTGTGTGTTCTTACCATTGAATTACTGGCCCAAGCTGTTAGGACAATTTTGGGTATACGAGGTTTGATCCTAGAGGGTGGAACATAAAATTTCTTCATTTATGGATTATGTCCTTCTTTTCCTTACAACCCTGGAGGACTCTCTCCCTGTTTATCAACATTTTTGGCATATATGGACCACTCTCAGCCTCAGGTCATAAAATTAATTGGGGAAAGTGAATGGATGCCACTAGCAGCCCTCAAGCACCCATACCTTAGTAAATACAAATATATGCTATTCTAAACAAATTAAGTATCTGGGGATCATAATAACTTCAGCAATCTCAGACTTGTTAAAACCAATATGAATAACAGTATTAAAAAGTTAAGGAAGACTGCACAGTTTGGAGAGCTCTCCCATTGTCCCTCATAGGGAGGGTAAATCTTATTAAAATGTCAGTAGTGCCACAATTTCTGTATTTCTTCCAGACAGTTCCACTATGGATATCGCATAAATTTATAAAGTCCTTGGAGGGGCTATTACCCAGCTCTTATGGCAAGGTCAAGACCAAGAATCAGGAAAACATTTTGTGGCACCCAGTTGGGAGGGAGATTGGGCCTTTCCAATGTGCAGCATTACTATCTAGCGGCTCAACTAGCTTTTTGTGCAAGATATGTTTAAGGAAGAAACCGCAGGACCAGCATGGGTGACATTAGAAACATGTTCTTTTATTCCCTGTATCATGATGTCTTAATTGGGGTCATGGGCAAGTCCCAACCTTGTAAAATAAACAGTCCCTGCACTAGATCCACTTGGAAAGCACGGCAAAAGCACACCAGATTTTAGGGTGGATACACACTCAGTTTCACGAGATATTCCACTTCAGACATTACTTATGAACAAAGGGAGGTGAGGCCGGGAGAAGCAAATTTTAAAAAGCTGGTACCGTGAGGGGCTTACAGACATTAGGCCATCTCTGGACTGGGGATGAGGTCATGTCTTTCTCCTCCCTTACTAAGAGATATAAGGTGCACGCCTCACATTATTTTGTACACTTACATTTACAGACCATCGTGTCCCAGATGTTGACTAGGCTGCCAGAGGACCAACTGGAAGCTCACTTCCCCTTAAAGGAGACATTTATAGATCAGGCTACGGATTTGGCCTTCAGACCCCTCCGAAATACTATAAACTGCTGCTCGGGGCTCTTCCTGACCCCGTGAGCTAAAATTAGAGAACAGTGGGCATCAGACAATGCCAGAGTACCTCACAGGAAGAGATTGGCTTGCCATCTTTAAAATATAGGGAAGTGCTCAGTAAATAATAGACTCCATGCAGTTCAATACCAGGTCCTTTTTAGGACATATTTTACCCATATTTTGCTCATAAGATAGATCCATCAGTCTCATCCCTATGTCCCAAATGCCAAGTACATGAGGGCACTTTTACCGCCTGATTTGGGAGTGTCCCAAAGCACGGTTGTTCTGGGGCATACAACAGATTTTAACCTCCACTGTGCAATGCCCAAATACAATGGATCCATCTGAAATTTTGTTGGGTCTCACATCGTGGAACTGTGGAGTAGGCCCATCTCTTTCTACAGGGCTGTGGAGGTTGGGAAATGGATTGCCCTTAGACTATTGGCACAATATTGGAGATCATCTGAACCGCCTACTGAATCAGAATGGGTGAAATCATTATTGTGTAAGAGGCCAAATGGCACAATATGTGGTCTCCAATAGAAGAAGCCTTAAAGCAACCCTGGTTTCCTCAATTTCAGTGGGATACATCCCTTCTGTTTGTTCTGGGAGGATACCTCTTAACACCCAGATAATACCATAGTCCAAGCCTTTATAGTAGATGTATCCTGTGGGTGTTGGAGATTTACCGTTGTTTATTCTGTTGACAAAAGTAAACTATAAAAGTGTATTGTCTGTAAACCATGAAATTACCACTGTTGTTCCAACTCAACTTGAGCTATGGCTGTAATCGTTCTTTGACCCATTTATATTAAGGGCTAAATAATGTAACTAATATGTCCGATTAATGTACAGTCAATTCGAATGTGTGCACAAGGTCAGGACCAGCTGAATTTGTATACATCCAAAATGCACACAACCGAAAATACATCGTGGACAGTGTGTGCTTAACTCGCACAACGTTGGTTAAAAGAAACTATCAATGACAGTCTGGCAAGAGAAAATATGGTACTAAATATAAATAAGTTGCTTTTTGTTTGTTTAGGTAGTTTAAACTTGTTTATTAATACAGTACTACAATTAAAATACTTTATTCGGCAAGTTTAAAAAGATTAAAATGTTTGAAACACGGCTCCCAACAAACATTACGGCTTTTGACTGCAAGCAGGATCAGGCTGATAAAATCTGTAATGCTCACTCGCCTGACAGTCCTTGTAGATAGCATTTCCAGTTTCTTTTGAAAGCATAAATGTCAGCTTCAGTGAGTTCTCCACTAACCAGCTTCTCAGAATCCCTCTTCAAGGTGACAGCTAGCATTCCGGGGGTGGGGGAACTGACTGATACTGGATGACTGAAACACAGACCTCAAACATTAAATTACAGCCATCAGGTCTCAACAAGCTACTGATTATGCCTCTGATCAAGCTAACAATTAACAGAGCGGGCTAACAATTGGACCGATGATTAACACCTACTTACTGTCTAGCTAGTTGTCAGTTGTGCAAACAGATCAATTAACACATCATTCTCTCCACAGTCTCAATGAAAAACTAAGCAAACAGCATGATCTGAAGCCTAAAAGGTGTGCACACAACGAGAAAATCAGTGTGCACACATCGAGCGATTTAATACACAGAGCATAGGAAAAGAATGGGACGGACGCTTTTGTGCACACAAGCGGAATGTGCACACATCCAATGGCACACAAATGGAATTGACTGTAATGAAACTGTCGGATCTGTAACCAGCTCTCCGCTATTTTAAATAAAGTTTAAAAAAATGTAAAATTTGGGCACTGGGTGGTTAGTAATCAGCTAGGTACTGGGTAAATGAGGAATTTAATGACTTTGAACTGTGCTGAACAACTGCTCGGAATGCGATAACAGTTTAGAGTGTACAAGAATATAGAGGATTGTATGAGCAGTCATATAATAGTGATATTCTTGTATCAGGTTTCTTGGTAACAGATGACTTTGAGAGCTCTGTTACCAAGGGAACCTCAAGATACAAGAATATCCTTATTTATGTATGACTGCTCACACAATCTTTATAGTGTATGGGCAGTCACAGCACAGAATATCACACAAACCAGCTAGTGAAGACAACGGAGAATAGAAATTTTAATTTTCTTTTTTTATTTACTGACAGTGTGCTGCAGATGTTTCTCCAAGTTCAAGTTTAAAAAACATCATCTTCCAGCTTAACCGGATAGAAGAAAGCAACTATGTGGCAGCATTCCAAGTTGTTCAGCTGTAGTAGTGATATCACTACTGCTGCAGAACAACATGATGATGTCACCACTGCAACAAAGCAAACATATTCCAAGCATGGAATTCCATGCATAATAGCATTCCACCATACACCAATCCTCTATGTAGAAAAATGCATCATATCCATGCTTAGATGTTGCCCTGGAGATGGAATGTATGCTAATGGAACTTAGAATTCTGATCAAGTCTGCAGTCTGCTGTTCTAACATAGATTATAAACTAAATTTATCATAGGATAAAATTCTAATTTATTATGTATGTATGATGGGGTTTGACCTCGTTTAAATCTTTGTATGTAACACATATTTTGGATGTAATTTACTGTTTTTTTATTATGTGATGGCTATTTGGTTGATCAGTAAACAAACATGAAACTTTTAAGTTCTGACATCAGATTTATTTGTCCACTGGAGAAAGCAGTTGTCCCTGAGTACTTCTCCAGTCTTACTAGTCAAGTTTTTATTTATTTATACTGTAAAATTGTTCTACCATTTATTTTATTCACTTTTCGATACTTGAAGTTAGTTTATGGTATTTTCATTTTAGTTTTGTACTAATTTTAGCACTTTCCTCCAGTTCCCTCTTGGTGCCAGGATGGCAGGGGCTGAAACCCAGGTTGACAGCATGGTAAGCTCCAACACTTGTACAAGAATGTAATAATGACCCACCACTGTTACAATATTTTATTTTTTATTTTAAGGAAAAATCTTATAAGAGGGATGTGAGTCATGCTGTTGCAGAGCAGCAGGAAAAGCAGAAATTGGGTTATTTATTTAATTATTTTATTTATTGAAATGTTTCACCAGGAGGGCACACTGAACAACAAGTTGCTCATCTCATGGTGCGACCTGGGGGAAGGTTTACATAGGGTGTAATGGTGATCAGTTACAATAGTATGTGGGTAGTAAAACAACATAACATTTAAGATTGTGCAAGAGTTGGAACACAAGGTATTGTACAATAAACAGTAGTGGAACATTGGGTAAATTACAATACATGTCCAAAATCATACAAAAAGAACATATAAACGTACAAAACAGTAATAATGCAATTTATAGATGAGTATACCAGGAGCAGGTTCAAGGTAGTAATGCAAGTGCTGTTAGAGTAAAAAGGATGAGGTTAGGTTGTGCACACTGGTGACCCAGAAGGGCAGGTGGGGAAGACATGGACAGGCAAGAACTGAATATGAGGAGAAGGTAACCATTTCCTGATTCCCTGCTCAGGATGTTGAGAACTTGCTGGGGGGTCATGGTAGGAAGGCATAAACTGGGGAAAGTTATTAAGGTGGGTTAAAGCAGGAACAGCTGAGGAAAGGTAATTGTGTAGGGCTGAGGTAAGGGAGTAGTTGGAGAAGGAGTGTCGTATTTGGGGGAGGGAATTCAGATTTTAGGGAAATGATGGGCAAAACCAGTCTGACCGATGAGGGTGGAGTGGCGAGGGACCGCCAAGGTGCAGGCGCCATTTGATCTGAGAGAGTGGGTGCAGGAAGGTGGAGTGAGAGAGGATGAAAGATAGGAGGGGAGTCCCCAATCCAGAATTTGGAGGTTAGTTTGGCACATTGAGAGATGCATCTGGAGATAGTGGAAGGAAGGTTAGAGAGCGATAGAGTTCACAGCAGTGGAGCAGGAAGTGGAGTCAATAGCAAAGCGGAAGAAGGAGTAAAAGAGAGTGTCCAACTTGGTCAGAGAAGATTTGGGAGCTGCACTATAGACTACATCACAGTAGACAAAGATGGGAGTATCATCTTCTGGACAATTTTGTGCCTCGCAGTCAGCGGGATGCAACTACATTCCTGTACAGAGCACCAAGCTTGGGGCACGGTTTCTTCAGGATAGCATTGATATGCACAGAAGTTGAGGTGCTGGTCCAGCCAAACCCCAGATATCTAAATGAGGAGTGTTCTCTAAGATGGTCCCATCAAGGGTGTGGAAGGTGGTAGGACCGGAAGCCTAGAGAGTCTCTGCCTGGTGCCAAGGTCATTGAGACTGTCTTTTGGCGCTTAGAAAAAGCAGGTGAGAAGCAAACCAGAGCTGAACTCGGTTGAAGTCATGATATAAGCTGGTTTGTATAGCAGCAAGGTTTTTGCCGGAACTGTACAAAACAGTATCACAGTGTACAAGTGGATAGGAAGAGGATGAGTAGGCTGTGGGAAGATCAGTAAGGAAAATGGAGAAGAGTAGGGGACCAAGCACTGAGCCCTAAGGGACACCAGTGTTGCTGGGGAGTGGAGGGAGATGGAATCAAGGATTCTCACTGATTGATCCTGCCAATGAGGTAGGATTTAAACCAGTTGGTGGCTGATGGAGCAAGGCCAGCTGAGGAGAGCGAATCAAGAAGCAGGGATGGGGAACAGTGTCGAAAGCTTTGGCTAGGTTGACAAAGATGGCCGAGGTGATCAGGGCATCGTCCATCCCTGTAAGGATGGAGTCAATAATGAGCCTGAAGAGGAGGTGGTTGTTGAGTTGTTCTTCCAAAACAAGATTGGAAGGGGTGAAGAAGGAGGAATCAGAGAGGAAGGGTGATAGTTGAGAGACAACTAAGTGTTCTTGAAGTTTGGCAAGGGTAGGAAGGAGGAATGGTGTGATAGTTGCCAGGAGTGGATCATTACCACCTGGGGAGAGGAAGGACTACAGTGTGTTTCCAGGATGAGGGTACTTGGGCAGAAATAAAGGACAGGTTAAGGATTAGGGAGCTAGAATAGGCAATTGCAGGGGCAGAAAGGTAGAAAAGTTTAGGATCGAGCTCATCTGGTGAGGAACCTTTAGAGGGTTGAGGATAGGAGAGCATTAAGAGCTTCGCAGAGAAGATAGTAGAAAAGGAAAATGGGGAGGGGTAGGCACTGGCTGAGGCGAAGGGCTGAAGTTATTAGGTGGCAATGGAGAGGGAATTTAGAGGAGACGTGTCACACAAGGTGTAGTAGGCATTAAATTCTTCCACGGAGCTAGGGTCGGAAACTAGGGAGTCATTTATTTTGAGAACTGAGGGGAGGGGGAGAGGAGAGAATAGGTATGAACTACCCTCCAGAATTTAGATGGAGAGTTAATGTTAGTCAGGAGTGAGGAGTTGAAATAATCAGACTTGGCCAGTCTAGTAGCTTTCGTACATGAATTGTGTAGCTTCCTGTACTTGGAATAGTCGCTTGGATGTTTAGTAGATTTGTGTTTTCTCCAGGCCCGGTCATGCTCCCTGAAGCAAGCCAGCAGTTCTGGGTGATCCCGGGAGGTGAAGCCCATGGACTCTGGTCCTTCTGAAAGGAGCAAAGGCATTCCAGGTGGCAATGAATTTATCCTTAAATAGTCAAGCGCTTGGTCAACAGAAATGGCAGTGAAGATGGGGCCCAGTCGGTGGAAGTGAGTGCAGAGCTAATTGGGGTAAGGTCTAAGGATTTAAAGGACCGGAACTGTATGATTTTAGGGGTGGTTTGGGAGCAATGAACCTTATGTACAATGAAATGGGGTTGTGGTCACTAAGAGCATTGGGGAGGAGATCAGATTTAATGACACAAGTGCGAGTGGGTTGTGAGTGCCCAGTCAAGCAGGGTGTGGTTTTGTGTTTTGGGATTAGGCGTGGGGCTCAAGTGTAAGTTGAATGAGATTTAGAGCAGGACGCATTGCATAGTTTGTTTAACTTGGGAGACAACCAATTTAGATTCAAGCCACCCATTACTAAAAGTTCACCAGATTAAGTAGAGGGAAGTGATATTGGCTATTAGTTCAGTTGTGACTGAGGGTTGAATGCTTGGGCGGCAATAGACGCCAGCCACAGAGATTGGGATTGAGAAAGGAAGGGTAATGCAGGTGACAAGGGCTTCATAGGTAGCTGGGATGGAGGTAGATAGGTGGTAGTAAACTGCAGTGAGGATGGGATACAGGGCCACTCCCTCCGCAACCCGATCGATCTTGTCTGGAGATGGAATACCCAGGATAGCAATGGCACTGTCAGGGCTGCTTTTGAGCCATGTCTCCGCAATAATTAGGATGTCAGGGTGTGAAATCATAAGAGTTTGTAGGAGGTCGATTTTAGGTAGCAGGCTACAGATGTTAAGGTGGAGGAGCTTCAACCCATTAGGGTTACCGCCTCCATGATAGCTGCATTTTGTAGTGTATGGTGAGGACTTGTTCTGGATAGAATCCATCATCGCTGAAATGTTATTGTATCACAGTTCAAAGGTCATAGGGCACAGTAACACCCTATTGTGGTACAACAACATTTCAGCTCTTTTAGAAGGACACGAGCCACAAAACAGCATGATCAACCAAATAAACACTCACCGTAGGCAAGATCACCTGAATCTGTGACTCGAACAGGATAAACCAGATTCACACACAAAAACATTCAGGATCAACCAGATATGTGCTCTTCTATAAAAATGAAATACAGGATCAACCAGATATTTAAAATAACTTATGAAGTGAAAGTCTGTTCCTCACAGTCCACATCCTCTCGCTAAATGAGAAATACAGCCACCATTTTTTAAATCCCCACCACACCCAACTGACAAGCAATAGAAAGCTATGCTACAAATGTAGGGATGTCTGGTCCCTAGCAAATACACATCTCACCCCAGCAACCAGCTCTAACTCCCAGAATAAGATGTGGCAACAAACAATTTCTTTTGTATTTAAAAAATAAAAAGTGCTAAAACTGTATTTAATTTATTTGGGGCACCATACACTATAAAAAATACTGGATGTGCAACTCTATGCCCAACCAGTGTGTTCTACCACCTCAGGGCTCTGATTCCCACAGACTCTCGAACTTCACTGTCGAGGTCACAGGGAATCAGAACCCTCTGTGGCCAAAACACACTAGTTGTGCATACAGTAGCTGCCCATCCAGTATTCTATATGGTGTTTCTGGCTGATTTGGGGAACCTTCAAGTCCTTTAAGACACGCTCAGAACCTTGAACTTTTCCATTTGCATGTTAAGGAGAGGCCCTGCATAGCTGGTCCTCCTCTGCTGCATATAATCTGGATGCAGTTAAACAAAGAAAAGGGCTTAAAGCTACAGCACAGAAGGAGGTCAGGTAGCACAGGACTACTGAGAGAGAATCTGTTGTCTGTTGGAAATAGTGCAAAGAGAATGGGAACATTTATTTATTTATTTATTTTGTTTTAAAATTGGTAACCAGGAAAGACACACTGAGCCAAGACTTATTTCCAGGTGTGACCTGGGAAGGGGGGGTGATGGAGCAAAACAGCAGTAGAGAAATAGCAAAATAACATCTGAACAGACTGACGAGCAATGTCACAATAATAGAATACATAAAGAAAATTTGCATGTACCACAATTAAACAAAATGCAGTGAACTTTAGCAATGCTTAGAATCACAACCAAAAACTTGTATGGGTTAAAATCAAGACTTCAAGGGTAACTGGACAAAGGGTAGCAGTAGCAAGTGGGGGTTTGACGTTCAGCAGGCATTTGAAGGAGTTAAAGGATACAGAGATGGAGGGAGGAGGGAATTTGTTCCAGAGAGAGGAAGCCTATAGGAGAATGCAGATTGCCAGAAGAGGAGCATGAGTGGGGAATGGCAAAAGCATGATGGTCCCCAGAGTGGAGGGAGGGAGGCAGGGGATTCAGGATAGGAGTGAGGAGAGGTAGGAGGGAAGGTATTAAACCAGTATTTGGGGATGAATATAGCAAATGGGCCTGTCGGGAGATGGCAGAGGCGAGGATGGAAAGGGAGGAGTAAGTGAGCAGTGATGTGTGCATGGAGGAGAGTTAGGTGCAAAGTAGCAGAAGAAGTTGAGAGATCCAGGTCTGGCAAGGGAAGTGGAGGTGGCAGAGCCATAGACTACATCTGCATAATTGAAGACGGGAGCACCATTTGGCAATCAGCTCCTCGTGGAAATAGGGCAGTCTTTGTAATGGTAGAGTGCACCGAGCTTGGGATGGAGTTTGGCATGGATGGCATCAATGTGGGCTGAAAAGTCAAGCTTACTATCAAGCCACACCCCCAGGTACTTAAAGGACTGAACCACTTCAAATGGGGTGCCATCCAGAGTGGCGAAGACAGGTGGGGACTGTGAGTCTGGCTAGTTTCTGTCTGGTACCAAAGGTCATGGAGACTGTCTTTAGTGTTAACTCTAAGTTGGTTAGAATGGAACCAGTGGAGGACATTGTTGAAGTCCCACTGGAGCAGGTTCTCTACAGCTGCAGAAGAAGGACCAGAGGTGAAGATGACTGCATCATCTGCATACATGTGTATATATGAGCTGATACCGCAGAGAGGAGGTCATTGAAGAAGATTGAAAAAGGAGGGTCCAAGGATGGAGGCCTGTGGACACCCAGATTTGATAGGAAGAGAAGGTGTCAGGAAACCACCAACCTGTACCAATTATAGATGGCCAGTTAGGTAAGAGTTGAACCAAGCAACAGTGGGGCAGAGAAGCCAGCATTTCTCAGCTTGTCCAGGAGAAGCAGGAGGGACACAGAGTAGAATGCTTTGGCCAGATTAACAAAAATTGTTACAGTAATGAGCCCTGGTCCATTCTGGAGAAATGGCATCAGTGACATGCAGCAGGAGGAGATTGTGGAATGATGCTTTGGAAGTCAGACTAGAAAGGTTGCAGGAAGTTAACAGATGAGAAGAAATCAAGGAATCTGGTGGACCAGTTTCTCTTGCAGTTTAGAGAGGGAGATGGGATGATAGTTACCAGGAGAAGATGGGTCATCCCTATGTGAAGAGGAATGACTTTGACCATCTTCCAAGACTGGGGAACAATGCAGGAGTGAAGGAAAGGTTAAGCAGTTGAGTAAGGGAAGCTGCAATAGGAGCTGAGAGGTATAGTAACTTGAGGTCAAGACCATCAGGACTGGACTTTGATGGGTTGAGGAGGAAAGGACAAACAGGGTTTCCTGGATGGTGATGGAAGTGGTAACCTGGAGGGGTATGGGGAGGGAGAAGTGGGGGAGTTAGTAGGGAGGAGGACGGAAGGGCGAGGTTGTGAAGAACTTGTTAAAGAGGGCGCAACAGAGGCGTGGTCAGACACAGGTGAACCATTTTCCATGAGAATGAGGGGAGGTGAGGCTGACTGAGTGGGGGGATGCAAAGGAGTGTATAACCTTCCAAAATTTTGATGCAAAATTTAGGTTTGACTGGAGGCTGGCTTTGAAATACTGTGATTTAGCTGACCAGACAGCCTTAGTGCAATTGTTCCTCAGAGCCCTGTAGAAGATATGGTCAGAGGAAGAGCGGATCATTTGTAACTGGGCCCGAGCATGGTCCTGGGACTTACACAGGTCTGTGATATCAGAGGTAATCCAGTGATGATGGGATGCTTTTACATTGAGTTTCCTGAGGGGGCATGCCTGTCCCAGACAGCTGAAGATCTGGAATGAAAACAAGCAAGGGCAACATCGATATCTGAAGCAGTGAGGTTGTCGGACCGTCAGTAGCAGTAAGGCCACTCAGTAGAATGTTGATGTTTAGCAACTGGAGACCTAGCCCAGTTATGTTTAGATATTGAGGGTGCATTGGATTTTTCTGATGCAGAAGGTCATACAGTGGTTGCGAAAGGCATCTGGCAAAATACCAGCAGCCACGATGTGGTGGGTGGGAGGATAGAACCCAGTCCAATAAGGAATGGTTAGCACAGTGGGATTGAGCAGGTGGCTTCTGAAATAACCTGTGTCAAATTAAGTGGCTCAATCTTGTAAATGGTGGTTCTGAAGGATGGGCAATCCAATCGATTTTGAAGTCCCCGAGGAGGAGGAGGAGGAGTTCACCTGTGGAGGAAAAAGAAGCGATGGTGGAAACAGTCTTAACAGGGAAGAGTGAGAAAACATAGGAGGGTGTAAAGAACTCCAATGAAAATGGCTACTGAGATGGTGAAGGAGAGTTTGACTAAAAGATATTCAAGGAGGAGGAATAGCCTCCTTGCTGGCCACAGTGCAGTCTGATTCTGGCTAATGCAATGGCAATCAGAAAGTGACATGTTATGGTCAGGAATCCTGGAGGAGAGCTACAACTTAGTGATACATGGGACATCAGGGGAGTGTAATTGCAGCCAGAGAGGTGGTCAAGTTTTGTAGCAGGCTTCTAGCATTTAGATGGAAGACTGAGGCTGTTGGAGGTGGCAGAGGAGGAGGGGTTAAGGGTCAGGCTCCACCTTACCAGACAGGAGGAGGAGTAGGAGAATAAGAGATGGATGAGGTGGGGCTTCTACCCTTGGAGGGGAAGGAGAGCAAGGTGAGGAGTGGTGGCAAGGGAAAATAAGGACACGGTGGAGGAACTCCAGGTTAAGGATAGGGAAAGCAGGAAACCAGGGTGAGTAGGAAGGGAGGAAGAGAAAAGGAAGGTAGTGTGGGGTGGGTGAAGAGGAGGATGAGCGAAAGGAAGTTGGATGGGAAGGAGGGTGGAGGGAAGAGGGAGGAGAGGTGGAAGGAGGGGGGGGGAAATGAAGCAAGCAGAATAGGGCCAGGAGCATTATGGTTGAAGGGAGAGGAAGGTAACTGGCTATATAGAGACTACTGTGATTGAACTAAGCACAATGGTAATCAGAACACTACTGTAGTACAGAACTAATAAACAGGCTAGTAAACAGCAATGCAACAGTATTAAATGGAATAGCATATGAGGTGAATAAACTGAGGTAATGAACCAAAACTGCAAAGCAAATAGGTAGCAACACGGTGAAGCAGTAGGCTACAAGATAAAACAGCACATTACATGCAGCAGTTGAGCAGCAAAGGGGGAATGAAGAATACCCAAACATTGGTGAACTGTAAACAAGAGGAGGAATTATATAGATAGTGTATCTATGAAGAAAGCAGATTTAGTAGCCTGGGGCCCCATATTCAAAGTTGCACTTAGCGCAAGCGGGTCTTCCTGTCAGCATGAGCCGGGTTTGCGCTGGATCCGATATTCAAAGGGGCTGTTGTGTGGGCAAAGAGGGTTAGTGCCCGCACAAAACATAATGTATGCATGCAGGAACGGGAGGGTCATGTCCATGAGTAGCCACGCTACTCCATATTCAGCAGCTTTGCACTGCACTAAAGGATTTAGTGTGGGCCTTTGCGTAGTGCAAATACCACGAACAAAACCTCGACTTAACTCTGGGCAACCCTAGCAGCTGCCAGAGTAGTGCAGCCACCTAGCTGTTGTCCACTAGGGGAGCACAACATCCCCTGTGGTCCCTGGTGCACACCACACACCATCCCCAGCCTGTTCTGTATAAAATAATGTCCCTGGTGCTAGTGGCCCACCCCACACTCATCGCTGGCCCATTCTGTGTGAAATAATGTCCCTGGTGCTGAGGGCCCACCCCCCCACTCGCCGCCCATTCTGTGTGAAATAATGTCCCTGGTGCTAATGGCTCACCCCACACTCATTGCCGGCCTGCTCTGTATGAACACGTCCCTGGTGCTAGTGGTCCCACCCTCCAATCACCAGCCCATTCTGTATAAAATATCCCTGATGTTAGTGCCTCGATCGCCAGCCCCAGTGTAAAATTATTATCCCTGGAGGTAGTGGTTCCACCCTCCATCTGATCACCAGCCCGAAATATTAATTATTATCCCTGGTGCTGATGGTACCCTTCTGGTTGCCAGCCCCGACGAAATTATCCTGGTGAGTGGTTCCTCCTCCCATCGCAAGTCCCTCCATGACACGAGGAAATCCCTGGTGCCAGTGGTCCCCACCACTGATTGTCAGCCCAGAGTACAAAAAACCCCACCTTCCTGGCATCCATGCCCCACCCCCTCCCTCCGTGGCATGGGGCATACACCACACTACTTAGCATTATCCATGGTTGCCATGGGAGCATATGGAGACTGGCACAACCCTTCTCACACCTCCTCAGCCGCCACCCACGCACAGGCAGGGAGAGCATGCCTTTTTACAGGACAGGTGACACTCCTGTCTTATAAATCAGAGGGCACCCCTGCCTGTACATATGGTGGCTGGCCAAGGAGGTGTGAGGAGGGCTGTGCTGGTCTCCATATGCTCACGCCGCACCGCGGATAGTGCTAAGGTTACGGTGTTATGCCCAGGGCCGGGGACCACTGGATGCCAGGAAGGTTTTGTTTTTCGTATTCCATGCTGGCGATCGGCAGGAAGGGGGACCATTGGCTGCAGGATTCTCTTGTTGTCATGGAGGGCTGGTGATCGAAGGAGGGTCTGGGACCACTGGCACCAGGGATTTTTGTGTTGTCATGGAGGGGCTGGTGATTGAGGGGGCTGAGCACCAGGGAATATAATTTGCACATCAGGGCAGGCGATCGGAGGGAGGGGGCCTCAACACCAGGGATAGTATTTTATACAGAACGGGCCAGCGATCCACAGGGGTGGGGAACACCAGCACCAGGACATTACTTTATACAGAACGGGCCGGCGATCGTGCAGGGGGAAGGAAAGACACTAGCACTAGGATATTATTTTATACAGAATGACGGTGATCGGGGACCACCAGGATTTTATTTTATACAGAATGGGTCAATGATCGGTGGGTGGGGACCACTAGCAGCAGGGATATTACTTTATACGGAACAGGCTGGTGATCCGAGGTGGGGGACCACTACCACCAGGGATATCTACATGTCTGGGACCAGGCATTTGGGCAGGTGGCACCATGCTAACCTGGCTTGCTGCTTATGCAGATGAGCCCATAATGTGCATGCAGATAGCCCTTAGCACCTTGAATGCCCAATAGGCTCATTTGCATGGGTTCCTGTGAATGTAGCAAATTGCACTCTCAGCACTCTCAGGAGTGCACTCCAGCACTATCCAGAATGGAGTTTGCTCATGCTTTACCTAACCAACCTCACGCACTTGTGTTCTCATGACTGTTTGTCTTGTTGAGCCTTTCCTGCTCATCCTTTCCATCCAGTCGAGCTGTACATTTGTCTTGCATTATTCTTGCTTAACTGCTGAACATTTTGTCCTGCTCTGTCATGCATAACTACTGTACATAAAGTGGTCCTAACTGACTGATTCTGCATTGTACTGAACCTTCCACTCCCTTTCCTTGAATTTACCATCTAACCCCAGTAATCCACTAATATTATTACTCTTGCAGTTCTCCTGTAAGACAGGACTGTCTGGAGAGAATAGAATGCTATGCTAATCATGGAATGTTTAGCTCATGCATCTATTTTAAGCTGCCTTGTGCCAACTGCCTACATTCTACCTCAGATTTCTTCTCTACTGCAAAGATCCAATGCCCTGGAGATCTCTCTCAATCAAGATCGTCTGATTAGTGTTTAACAACAAAACTGAAGTATTTTTGTCTTATTTTGATTACTGCCTTGTGTCTATTGTTATTTACTGTTTTTCCTCATAGTTTAAAAGTTTTTTTTTGTTTGAAACTAAGAAGACTTTCTATTTTTAAAATTGCTTAGAAGTTATTTAAAATGATCTAGAGTGTTGCCAAGACAGACAAGCATGATTTATGATGCTTAGTCTGTCTTGAACAACAACACTTCTCTGTTGATTTTAAACATTGCAAGTCTTTCCTCCTAAGATGCCTGAAAAACGTCAAGAAAGACTGCAGATAAAGTTTGAAGAGGGTCCATGGGCTCTAACCAGTCCACCCTCTCTAAATCTTTTGCTTAACCTTCCATGGCTACAAATATCACCCCATATATGGGTGAAGGCCCTGGCAAGAGAGGCATTGAACCGCTGACTCCCGTGCCTGCCAAGAAACTGTAAAAGACTAAGCACACTGAGACCCCAGCTGGAATGCCACAAGGCCCTCAAGTGCCTGCTACTGTACCTTTACCTGCTGATCTGGCACAGGCTTTGAAAATCATGCAAATGTTGCAGGGCTTTACACCCCTCAGCCAACTGCCTCAAGCCAAGTAGGGCTAACATTAGGTGAGTAGGGCTGTTCCCCTCCACTCCTGGAACAATTGTAGTATGAGGAACTAAAAGAGTATGAGGCAGAGGAGGAATCGAACCTTTGGTCTCTTCAGAACAGGAGTTTGGTTTACACCCCCCAAAGACCTTCTGAGGGTCATTCTCACAATTCTCTTTGTAAGGTAAATGGTCTAGGAAAGAGATGCAAGACGAGGAAGAAAAGGCGGTTAACACCACTAGACAGCCTCTTGCTTCCTATTTACAAGTTCTTTAAAAAGGACATTATAGAAATTCTCAACACACCTAACACTATCAGAAAAGTGTGATAGGAAGTATCAAGGTCAGCACTCATCCTGATCTCCAGGGAACAGGGCAGCAGGCTGCCTGTGAAAGGGCTAAAATGTCTCTGTTCCCTCATCCTCCTGAGAAGGATTCCAGAAAGTGACAGGTTCCACCACCCTGATACGGGTGAGGGCCTGGCAAGAGAGGCATTGAACCGCTGACTTCCGGTGCCTTCCAAGAAACTGTAAAAGACTAAGCACACTGAGACCCCAGCTGGAATGCCACAAGGGCTCCTCAGTGCCTGGTCCTACACCAGTGCCTACTGACCTGGCGCAGGCTTTGAAAATCATGCAATGCTGCAGGGCTTTATACTTAGGCATTGCAGCCCTCTACCAGAAAGCTCTCTTGCAGTCAGTTGTCGACAGTGCTGAGGCTAACCCTCTCTATCTGTGTCAGAGCTATTGGATACGGCAAAATTGGGTTTGAGGCTTCCAAATACCAATTTAAATGGCAGCTGACACCAGTGATACTGCTGCAAGATGGATGGCACTTCACCTAGCCATTACCTCCTCAATCTTATCGCTGTGGACTATGGCCTCACAACCTGTGCTGCTGCCGACCTTGGCGTGCTTCATCAAATACAAGTAGTCATCAACAGGCCTGTCAGCTCCTCTCTGGTGCCGACAGAAATACACATACCTGCATCAGTATACATGCTCACCAATATCCTCTCCTTTGAGGAAAGACTATTATACCAGACCTGTCTCTTCACCAAACAAATCCACCTGGGTTTAACACCAATAGGTGTCATGGCTTCTCTTCAGGCAGCCACCATCTCAGCGCCCACACGGGCCACCCCAAAACAATCTGAAGGTGCCTGGGTTCAGGACCATCCTGGCCCAGCGATCCTTCCCCTTAGAGCTCCATCCTGGTACAATGCCCTCCCACCAGCCGGCCACATCAATCACCAATCTAGGTCCTTTTAAAGCTGCCTTAAGGGCCCATATCCTCTCCTCATGTCAATGCCAGTGTAACCGTAACCTGTGGATCCTGCACCATGGCTCTGGGCCATGCACCCGCCTCTGGCCAGGCAGTGGAGAGCCCTCACTTTTCTAGCCTACAGGCTCCTCACCTCCCTCAGTTACCATATAATTGCACTAGACTATGAATTAATTGTATTATGAATAAGACAAGGCCTCCCTGAGGTGGCTTACTACCAACTCACATCATGCATTGCTTTAGCTACCAATTGTATAGGTCTTAACTGCTCATTAGGTAAATATGTCGATAGCTCTTCCCTGTTTTAGCTACCAGATGTATGGGCATTAACCAGTGCTCATTGTACTTATACTCTGTTTGATTGCTCACCCACTTTTATTCTATGTATGTACTATATGAATATCTATGTTTTATTCTGACGTGGAGCCTTTGGAACAAGTCTGTGACTCAAAGGGTTATAATTCCGATTTCCTAAATAAATAAGTAAATGGCTCTGAGGAGATTTGCCTGGCTGAGGGCTACCACCCTCACCAGGACACACAAGCTAGGGCAATGGATTTTTCCAGTGGAGGCCACTCTCTTTGGCGCCCAGACTGAAGCTTACATGAAAAAGTAGATGAATACAAACCTGCTTTAGAAGTAACTCGACTAGAGACAGACCCTCTCCTTCGACTCTTCTTATTCTAGGGAGGCAGGGGCAGGTCTTCCTTTAGGAGACCTTTCTTCCAGGTACAAGCTGTCACTCAGTAGCAGTACCAACCACAGCAGACTGGTTTTATAGAGCCAGGGGTAGAAGGGGCTCTCATAGAGGATCCCAGTCTACCCAGCCTCAGCAGCAAGCAAAGAACCCTGACTTTTCCCTTTGTGCCTCTCCACATCCTTTAGGGGGCAGACTCACCCACTGTTTCCAGGAATGGTCAAAGATAGCAACAGACAGTTGGGTCCTGGAACTAGTGAATCAGGGTCTCTCCCTTGTTTCAAGTCCCTTCCTCCTCCAAGGTTAAAACAATTTGCACCAGCTCCCTTCTCAGAAAGAAAATTGTTGGAGTAGGAGGTACAGGCCTTATTACTGGCAAAGCAGTCAAGTCTGTCCCTCAAAACCAAAGAGGACAAGGGTTGTATTCCAGATATTTCCTAACAACAAAATGGACTGGAGAATGGCGGCCATACTAGACCTCAGACTAATAAACAAGTACCTGGTAAAACCCAGGTTCAGAATGGTCACAATGGCAAAGATCTGCCAACTCTACAAAAAGGATACTGGCTAGCCTCCTTGATTTGAAGGACATACTTCCATATTCCCATAAGGGAGTCGCACAGAAAGTATCTCAGATTCAAACTCCTCAGGCCACTACCAGTTCTCAACACTGCCTTTCAGCCTCACCTCTGTGTCAAGGGTTTTACCAAGTGCATAGCAGTGGTAGTGGCACACCCTCAGAAGACTGGGTATTACAGTCTTTCCTTATCTGGACAACTGGCTAATCATAGGAAATCCACCAACAGGTGTCAGACCACCTACAGGTAGCCCAGGATACGCTGCTCTCCCTGGGGTTCCTTCTCAATACCAAAAGTTGGTGCTGACCCCTGTGCAAGGTTCTGCAGTTCATAGGGGCAGAGCTAGATACAGTAGTGGGAGGAGCTTTCTCCCTCAAGAGAGGGCAGAGGCTATTCAGCTTTTGGCAGGCTCATTCGCCTCTGGGCAGACCAAAGCCAGTCAAACAGTTTCTTCAACTATTAGGGCACATGGCTTCAGCAATAAGCACAGTCATAGGTGCCAGATTTCAGATGAGAGATATCCAGTCCACATCAGAGTACACTGGTGCCAGAGGCGAGACCCACTGTCAAGGCCAGTGCCAGTAACAGAAACATCAGCTACAGGCCCTCCAATGGTGGAGGAAACAGAAAACTTAAGGGAAGGGGTCCATTTCTGCAGGAGCCTCCTGTCTTGTTCTCCACTATTGAAGTTTCCCTAATAGGATGGCATGGGAGTGCCCACTTAGGGATCATACCATTCATGGCTCCTGGGACAGTGCAGACTCACTCCTGCACATAAATATGCTGGAGCTGAGGGCTGTATACCTGGTGCCTCAGGCTTTCTCTCATCTACTTAGGGAAGGTGGTACAAGTCAGAACAGACAATACCACAACAATGTACTACATCAACAAACAAGGAGGGGGCCGGCCCGTGGCGCTGAGGGTTTAGACGCTGGACGCCACACCTCGTGCTGCACCGGCGACCCGGTTCGGAAGTGAGTCTGGCGCCGGGGTCGGCAGGGTAGGGAGTTGGATTGAGCATCCGGAGGACTGCTCTCCTCTCCTGGGAGGGATTCAGGGGTTTCCCAGCGATTAGTGGCCCCAGTGGAGACCAGAGGTACTACATGTGGGACAAAAATTGAGGGATGGCGAGGCAGCGTCTACGGGGGGTAGCCTGCGGCATGCTGACGCCATTGCACGTCACTCTCGTGGGGAAAAGAGAAGAATGCCTCCCACACACGCTGGTGAGATGACGGGTGGCCCCAGGGAATCACCCACACCGCAAACGCCGCCCAGACGCACGCAGATCTCTCTCCATGGCCAAACCTATCAACAACAGGTAAGGCATTTCATACTTAGGGAGTCAGCTGCCAGAGGGAGGGAGGATGGAATCTGCCCGGAGATGGTACCGGGGTCGAGCCTGCCTGTGGTCATTCGGGGAGGAGACCCTGGGAGATGCAGAGGGTTCAGGCTGGGGTAGGGTGAATTCGAGTGGGCACTCCTGAAGGATGCCTGGGGTGTAGGTGTACAAAGAAAGTTTAAAAAAAAAGCAAAAACAAGGAGGGACAAGGTCCACTCCATTTTGTACAGAGGCAATGAAGATTTGGAGCCTTGCTTACCCCTAAACGCCTCTCTAGAAGCAATTCATCTGCCTGGCAAGGACAATACCCTGGCAGATGCCTTGAACAGGATAAATCAGGCCCATCACGAATGGGCGTTGAACAGGCAATTACATAGATACATAGACAGTGTTGGCAGATAAGGCCTATGGCCCACCCAGTCTGCCCATTTGAGCTTGTAAGTTCAGTTTGTTTTCCTAGAAGTCTGTTGCTCCTTACCCTGACCTCCAGAATTCCTTTATGTCTATCCCATGCATTCTTAAATCCGTGATTGTTTCAGCCCCCACCACTTCCTCTGGCAGGGTGTTCCACTTGTCCACCACCCGTTCTGTGAAGAAATTCTTTCTGTGTTTCCTCTGAATTGTCCTCCTCCAACTTCATCCCATGCCCTCTAGTCCTGGAACATCTTTTTCGCTTAAAAATAGTGTTTTCCTGCACCCTGTTCCTCCCTGTAAGATACTTGTATGTCTCTATCATATCCCCCTCTCACTCCTCTCCTCCAGGGAGTACATGTTCAGTTCCTTCAATCTGTCTTCATAGGACTTGTGATGCAATCCATGCACCATCTTTGTTGCCCTCCTCTGAATCTTCTCTACCCTGTCTATGTCCTTACGTAGGTATGGTCTCCAGAACTGTACACTGTACTCCAGGTGGGGCCTCACTAGTGTCTTGTATAGCGGAATTATGACCTCCTTTTCCTGCTGGTGATGCCCCTGCCTATACATCCCAGCATCCTATTTGCTTTACCTGCTGCCTTGTCACACTGTTTCCCTACTTTGAGGT
Source organism: Neoceratodus forsteri (assembly GCA_016271365.2). Lineage (NCBI taxonomy): Eukaryota > Metazoa > Chordata > Ceratodontiformes > Ceratodontidae > Neoceratodus > Neoceratodus forsteri. The sequence goes on along the minus strand of CM057458.1, from coordinate 164,824,950 downwards.
CATCAGAGGTGATAACCCCAAGATCCCTTTCCTGCTTGTTGCATACTATATCCTCACCCCAAATGATATATTGTGCCAGGGTTTTTGGCCTCTATGCATTATCTTGCACTCTTTGCATTGAATTTCAACTGCCAAACCCCTGACCATTCTTCAAGTTTCTGCAGGTCGCTTCTCATTCTGTCTGCACCCTCTGGTGTGTCTACTCTGTTACAGAGCTTTGTGTCATCAGCGAACAGTGAAATTCTGCCTTCTAGGTCCCGCAGTAATGTCACTGATGAAGATGTTGAATAGGACCGGCCCCAGCACTGATACCTGTGGTACCCCACTGGTCACTTTTTCCTCTGTGGAGTGACAGCCATTTACCACCACCCTCTGTGTCCTGCCACCCAGCCAGTTACCTACCCACCACACTACTGTCCTGCCCACACCCATATTCCCCAGTTTGTGTAATAGTCTTCTATGTGGCACAGTGTCAAAGGCCTTGCTGAAGTCCAGATAGGCCATGTCCACCGCCTCCTCCCTGATCCACCTCCCTAGTCACCCAGTCAAAAATTCAACGAGGTTGGTCTGACATGACATCCCCTGGTGAAACCATGCTGCATTGGGTCCTGTAGTCCATTGACAACCAGATGTTCCACCAGTCTCTCCTTCAGTAGTGCTTCCATGATCTTCCCACTACCGGTGAGGCTGACTGGTCTGTAGTTCCCTGCTTTCTCTTTGTTCCCACTTTTGTATAAGGGACTACATCTGCTTTCCTCCAGTCTTTGGGTACCTCCCTGTTTCCAGTGATTGGCTAAACAGGATAGCCAGAGGTTCAGCCACCACCTCTCTTAGTTCTTTAAGGACCCTGGGGTGCACCCCATCTGGCCCCATTGCTTTATCAACTCTTATTACTTCCAGTTCCTTCAGGACCCTTTCGTGTAAAGGACTTGTCCAATTCTGCACCATTCTCACCCCTTGTACCCTTCAGACCCATTATCCTCCTCTTCCTCAGTAAAGACTGAGCAGAAATACCTGTTCAATATGTCAGCTTTACTGTTGTCATCCTCCACGCGCCCCGTCCTCCCCTTTCAGTCTCACTATCCTTCCCTTTGTCTTTCTTGTTTCACTTTATGTACCTGTAAAAGGTTTTGTCCCCTCTACCCACTGATTTTGCAATGTGCTCTTCAGTCTGAGCTTTGGCTTCCCTTACTGACCTCCCTGCCTCCCTTTGCTTCTCCTGGTACTTCCCTATCCCTTCTGCCTGTGTCTTTGTATTGCCTGAATGCAATCTTTTGGCTTTCACTTCTTTGCTACCCTTTGGAAAACCATAATGGTCTCCTCTTCCTTTCCTCTTGCTAACCTGCTTAATGCATAATTCTGTTGTTCTTGTAATCCCCATTTTAAATACTGCCCACTGTTCCTCAACCCCTGATTCCTGTCCCATTCCCTTAATGCCTCTTTCAAGTATCTCCCTATTTTCCCAAAGTCTGCCCCCTAAAATCCAGGATACGTGTTTTGTGTGGTTTGGTTCTGCTCTTTCTGTGATTTCAAACCACAATGACTGGTGGTCAATGTTTCCCAGGTGCTCCCCACTGTTACCCCCATCACACTGTCCCTGTTTGTGAGCACAAGGTCCAGTATTGCCTTCTGCCAGTTGGTTCCATGACCAGTTGCTTGAGGAAGGCAACCTGAAGGAGTCCAGGATAAATCTGCTCCTAGTTGATGCTGCTGCTGGGATGCTCCAGTCCACGTCTGGAATATTGAAGTCTCCAACCAGTACTAACTCACCTTGTCTGCCATCCTTTGATGGCTAGCATCAGCCCTCATCTGTTTCTTCCTCCTGGGCTGGTGGTCTATAGACTACACCAGCGGATGGCTGTCCCCATTTTCCTTTCCAGCTTAACCCACAGTATCTCTCCCCCATTTTGTTCCTCCTGGATCTCTGTGGCCCTTATGTCATTTTCATACAGTGCCACTCCTCCTCCCTTCCTGCCTGCTCTGTCTCTTCTGAATATGTTGTAGCCAAGTATGGCCATCTCCCAGTCGTGGTTAATCATTAAACCAGGTTTCAGTGATGGCCACAATGTCCAGGTCTGACTGCACCATGACAGCCTCCAGATCTTCCACCATCTTGTTGCTAAGGCTCCTGGCATTTGCACACATGGCTTTCCATGATTTGACCTCCTAGACTGTTTCACTGTTCTACTCCAGCCCCTTCCTTGGTTGTCATTTATCCCTGGTTCTCCTTGCTGTCTGCCCTTCTGCTGAATTTTGCCCCTTTCTGCTTATCCACCTCTTGGGCACTAATCTCCATCTTTTGCACACTGTTGCAGAGATAGCCCTCCTCTGGTTCACTGGTTCCACTGCTAGCTGTGGGGTGGCAAGTGAGGTACCTCCTTGCTGGCCTGCCACCCTCTTTGCTAGTTTAAATGCTTGTCAATGTAGCATTTAAAACTTATCATTGAGTGTTGGATTCTCCAGGATGGATGCAGGCGTCAGGCTTGAACAAACCTCCATCCTCCAGGTGGGTCCCCAGTCACCAATGAATCCAAACCCTTCCTCACAGCACCAGTTCTTCAACCATGAGTTAAAGTTCCTGGTGCATGCACTTATGCTCTCCCTTGCCTCTCACAGGTAGTACTTCTGAGAAAGTGACAGAAGTAGCTACTTGCTTGAGACCTCTCCCAGTTTCCTAAACTCTTCCTGAACTTCCTTTGGCTCCCCATTTGCCAGGTCATTAGTACCTAGGTGGATAATGACATCCAGCTCACCCTCCGTCTTGCCTTCCCAGTGATCCCCAGGATCTTCCTTCCCCTCCATGCCGTGGCACCTGGTGAGACACCCCACCTCCTGTCCTCCCTCTTGTGTTCCTAGCTGGATCCCCTTATGATGGAGTCCCCCACCAGGATTCGCTCTCCTCCTCTGGGGTCCACTGCTTTCCCACTGAGGTCACCTCCTGTCTAACCTCCACATCCTTTCCTTCCACTTCTCTGGGTACCTCTGTTTGGTTGTCCTCATTGCCAGTGTGGCATATGAGTTCTTGAGTGAATAGGATCTGGGATGTGCCTCTGCCTGACCGCTCTAACCCTCCTGAGCCCACTGTCATCCAAGTGCTCCTCGCTCTCGGCATCCTTTGAGGCAGTTGCATTGGACTGGGTGGTCCCTGGATAGGGGTGATGGTACTCCTGACCCAGTTTACTTCCACTCTGAGTCTGGCTACCTCCTCCCACAGTCCAGAGAGATGCATGCAGATAGGCAGCACCTCAGTGTCCAGAAGGTCTGTCTGAATATGGCTGCCCCACAGCCACTGCATTGCACCACTCCCACATTATACTGCAACTCCACTACTTGTCTGCTACTGAAGCTCTCCTAGTTCCCTTTTTATTAATTTACTGTCCTAAAAATCTTGCCACTGATCCGTAGATAATTTTTTTTTTTTTTTTAAGGAAAAGAAACCAATAAATAAATAAATGAATCAAAACACTTGTCGTGTTGAGGGTGGGCTTCTTCCCTTATGCCCCTCCTAATTCACACCCCTTAGTATACACTGTGTTTAGCTCCTGTCAATCAGATTTAACAGGGCATATAATTAAGAGTTGGAGGAAGGGGCAGGAGGGGGGAAAATTTGCAGCAATTAAAGACAGCACAGAATTACACCACCACTATGTTTTAAATTTTCAACAGCCCAAAACAATTATAAGTAAAGACAACAAAGAAAGTAAATGCTCTATTCAGGAGGTGGGGACCCCAGAAATATACCTTTTGCTTTCCACCAAAATCACCACTTGCCTCTCTATTGTTGCAGAACCCCAGTGAAAGGGCAGTTCCCATGGATGCCCTGATTCTCGATTGAACAGGCAGATACCTTTACGCCTTTCCTCCCTTTCCACTGATTTTCAGGGTTTTCATCAAGCTCAAGTCACAACCGACTTCGATAATCCTGGTAGCACCAGACTGGGCAAGGCAGCTTTGGTACTCCTACTGCTCTCAATGTCAGTGAGCAAGCTGATTCACCTTCCTCAGAGGTACAATCTACTGATTTCCTTTCAGGGAGGGTAGTGTCCCGACCTTGGTCTCTCAAGCTCAGGCGTGGCTCTTGAGGACTTAGAATATGCAAACCGCCAGTTCTCTGAAGCAGTTTTGGAAGTCCTTAGGAATTACAGGAAACCTTCCACTAAGAAAACCTATGCCTCAAAATGGAAAAGATTTTCCATCTGGTGCAATGATAAGGGTGTAGTCCCAGCCCAGGCTGGGATCCCAACCCTTCTGGATTATTTGTCTCATCTGCACTCCTTGGGGCTGCAGCACTTGACTCTGAAAGTGCACCTGGCTTCAGTTTCAGCTTACCTTTCAGCCAAAAGGATACCGAACGGCATCAATTCCCATATCCAAGAGGTTCTTTAAGGGGCTCTCCCACTTGTTTCCCTCACAGGGAACCAGTGCCAGCTTGGGATCTTAATGTTTGCATTGCCCAGCTTAAGCTTCCGCCTGAGCCTATGGCATCTGCAGAGCTTAAATTTGTTACCTGGAAGGTAGTTTTCTGGTAGCAGTCACTTCTGCCAGGAGGATTTGTGAGCTGCAGGCCCTCTGTGAGGAAAAGGACTATGTTTCTTTCCACAGGGACAAGGTAGTGTTGAGAACTAATAGGAAGTCCCTTCCCAGAGTGGTGTCTTGACTTCCACTTGAACCAGACCATAACATTGCCAGTTTCTTTACTGAAAACTCCAGCTCAGGTGAGCGAGACTGCACAGCCTGGATGTAAAAAGAGCACTGTGTTACTATATGACTCATACCAAAGATCATAGGCAGGACAGACAACAGCTGTTCCTCACCTATGGGGAAGTAAGTAAAGGTACTCCGGCTCCGAAAAGGACCTTATCTTGATGGATAGTCCAGTGTATTCAGTTTTGTTATTCAGAAGCAGGCAAGGTTCCTCCTTCTGGTCTTAGAGCCCACTCTACAAGGGCACAACTGCCACTATTGCAGCTGCCTGAGAGGTATCTCTATTGGAAATATGTAAAGCAGCTACCTGATGTCAGTCCGCACCTTCACTAAATACTATAGCCTGGATACCCAGTCTAGGAGTGATGCCAGTTTTGGAAAGGCTGTTCTGCAGAGTCTTTTCCTAAATAGATTCTGCCCACCTCCTAGTCATAGTCTGCAAGATTAATACTATTAGTGGATTCCTGGGGTTAGAAGAAAATTACTCACCTGTAATAATCTTGTTTCTTTCAAAGGGATCCACTAATATTATTACTCCCTGCCCTTGTCCTCCCCTTCAGAATCAACAACTGGAAAATACTCTCACAGCTGATGATACACAGTTGGAGTGGTATGCCACCTGCTGGCACATTCTGGTAATACCTATAGCTTGTAGGTTCTTTTCTTAGGGCATATCTAACTTCAGAAAGAGGGACTTTTGCTTCCTTTAGCCCTTGGCTACTCTTTTTGAAATGGCCCCATTGGGCAGTTAAAATTTGTTATGGTTATTTAATTATTCACATGTAATTGTGGCCTCTGCAGGCTTCTAAGAAATCTGAGGTAGAATGTAGGCAGTTGGCACAAGGCAGCTTGAAAATAGATGCATGAACTAAACATTCCATGATTAGCATAGCATTCTGTTCTTTCTGGGGCAATCCTGTCTTACAGGAGAACTGCAAGAGTAATAATATTAGTGGATCCCGTTGGAAGAAACAAGATTACTACAGGTGAGTAATTTTTCTTCTCACTTTATATTGTTTTTGTTTATTGTAAAATATTCAGATAGACCTTTGAGTTAGAGACTTATTTGCAAAGGTACCACGTCATACATCAAGGCACAGGGCTAACATAGATAAACAGAGATGACAGTACAGTATATTAGATAACGAAGAGTTATGTTACATATTATTACATATCAGACAAGGGTATTTCAGGAGGGATTAGGTCAGTATAGTAGTAGAGTCACAGTTTAGCACAGCCATATAGTTGCAGAACAGTCTGTAACCGGCTGATAGTCAGATTGAGGGGTAGGAGGGATTTTGCCCCAGAAACTGGGGTAGCAAGATGCAGGACAGTGTCAAGTTCCCTTAATCTAGTTTTGAAAGGACCTAGCCTCGTTTTGTTTGCTATTTGGATAGGGAGAGAGTTAGTCAGATTAGGGGCTTGGTAGCTGAAGGTCCTTTGAAGTTGGGAGGTATGAGGGCAGGGTACCCATAGTAGGGATTTGTTCGAGTTTCGTGTGGATCTGGCTGGTGTGCTGGGCGAATAATAGAGGAGAGAGAGGGAGGGGCAAGTCCTAGGAGTATCTTCTTAGTCATTAGGCATGTATGATACTGGATTCTGCTATCTAAGTTTAGCCATTTTGAGGAGCAGCAAAGTGTGCAGGTGTGGGTGAGGCGGCAGGCTTTGCTGAGTACAAGGCAGAGACTGTTTAGCACGGAGTTAGGGCAGCACTGTATGGTAATACCATAGTCCAGAGGGCAAGGACGGAGGAATTGATGGTGAGCTGTAGGGCCTCCAGGGTGAGGCAATGTTTGTGCCTATAGAGCACACCTAATCCTCGAGTTTAGGGCAGAGGCAAGGAGGAGAATGTGTTGTTATAGTTGAGGGCCGGGTCTAGGAGTGATCCCTAGGTATTTAAATTTGCTGACTTGCTTGAGGGGTGTGGTTGATAGTGAGAAATGGGGACAGATGTTCTTGTGGGGGTATGCGGTGGGAGAAGATCATGACTTTAGTTTTCTTGTAGTTGATTGTTAGACGCTGGGTGAAGAACCAGTGTTCTGCTTCTTGGAAGCTATGTTGGGGTGTTTGGTGAAGATTAAGTGGGTCGAGTCGGGGCGAAGAGTACTTGCATCATCCGCATGGAGGAGCAGGTTTCCGGAGATGGACGATGGGAGGAGTTTAGGAATAGGCTGAAAAGTATGGGGCCAGGAATCGGGACCCCTGCAGACACCAGAGTGGACCGAGAGGCAAGGGGACTGGACTGTGCCTACCTTGACCTGTTGTGTTCTATCAGACAGGTAGCTGGTGAACCATTTTAAAGTATCGTTGGAGAAGTCACTGGAGGCAGAGTGTTTAGCAGTAAGGCATGGTTGACAGTGTCAAAAGCTTTAGGGAGATCCACAAAGATGTCACCTGTGAGGTGGCCACGATCCAAGGGGAGTGGGCATGCGAGGTGAAAGCGAGGAGGAAGTGGTGGTACTATGCCCTTACAGAATCCATGTTGTTGGTCACAGAGAAGTTTGTATTTTGTGAGGTGGTCAGTGATTTGGTCGGCAACTGTTCGTTCTAAGGCTTTGGGGGGGATGGATATGGGACGGTAGTTGTTGGTGGAGTTCGGTCCCACTCTTAAAGATAGGGGTAATGTTGGCCCTCCACTGGGAGGAAATTTCCCTTTGCAAAGGGCGATTTAGGATATGAGTGAGAGGGTAGAGGACTTCCGGAGAGTAAGGGCGAAGAAGCTTCAGGTCTGGGAGCCACTGCAGTTTGTTGAGTGACTGAGGGCTTTGTCTAGGTAGGGTTTAGCATCCATGGGATACGGATGCAGGCGGAAGAGAGAGTCAGGGAGGTGGGTGGGCCTGCTAGTCAGCTGGGGCCGAAGAAGTTAGAGGTGGAGAATATGGTTGAGATTTTGGAAAGCGGAGTTTAGGCTGAGGTTATGCAAAGGGGATCCGTGGAGATGTTACCGTCTATTTCTAATTGGTCTGGGGGCTGGTTTGGGGTTTTACCGCAGAGTTCCTTAATATTATTCCAGAATATCAACCCATCTCCTCAGGTAGAGTTAAGGGCGCTTTGTAATAGTTCGCTTTGCGTGTGCGGAGGGACCACGTGCATTTGTTCCAAGACTCCTATAGCGTTGCATGTCAGCTGGCCATTTGGTTTCATTAGCAATATGCCAAAGGGAGTCACACTGTTTCATTAGGCCCAGGAGGTGATCAAGAGAACCAGGGGACCTGGTTGCCCTTTGGACATTTTCTTGGTAAGGGGGCGAACTTCTCACAGATCCTATTGAATGTGAGATAAATGAGCTAGCGCATGATCGGGGTCTGGGGTGTTTATGAGGGTGTCCAGTCCCAGTTTCTTAGAAAGGCCTTGAGTTGGGAGAGTTTGCCAGGGCCAAGTGTGTGCTGTTAGGTAATTTGGGGGGTTGGGTGCCCTGCAGGACCAAGAGCGGAGCATAGGAGAGTGATCGCTAAGAGTGTTGGGGAGTACCTGGATGTTGGTAATTCTGTGTGGGTGGTTTGTGAAGACCAGATACAGGAGGGAGGATGTCCTGTGTGGGGATTTATTCTGGTGGGTGAGGTGACAACTTCAGTGAGGTTGAGCTGCTGCATCATCAGTGTATGGGGCAGCTTTTGTGGCCAACCAATTTATGTCAAGTCACCCATAACTGTTTTTTCAAATTGAGGTGGAAGAGTCGCGATATAGTTCAGGACAGCCTGGAAGGCAAGTTTGTGTTGTTGGGTGGAAGATAGACAATGGTGAGTAGGAGGGGGGCAGTAGACCTGCCTAGAGCTAATTATAGTGTTAGAGCCTGCACACTTGATGCTAGCTGTGGGGTAGGGAGCAGTTGGCCTGACAGTGAGACTTTAAGGTAGTAGCAGCCGCCACCTCATTTACCCACTCTATCAGAGCGGTAGAGGATGTAACCGGGAGGTTAACAGCGGAGTCAGGTACAGAGGGGAGAGCCAGGTTTCATTCAGTCCTATGATGTCAGGGTGGTGCTCGAGTACCCACTCCTGAAAGGGGTCCCACTTTTTGCAGGCTGCAGATGTTAAGTGAGGCTATTCGCAACCCATTGGAGGTGGTGGGGGTGGATTGGGGGCGGTCGGGCCAGGGTTAGGTGGACATTGCCATGAGAAGTAGTAATAGGACAAGTGTCCTAAGGTTGTAGTTCTTGTTTGGGCATATAGTTGGTGATATTTACGCATCGTATATCCTTTGACTGGATGTCGGGTGGGTATTGGGAGCTGCAAGATTTGGGGGCAGCCAGGAGGAGGAGGAGGAGGAGGAGGGTGGGGCAGTGGTTGGGAGAGTGGTAGTGGGAGAGGCGACTGGGGTAGGCAGGGGAGAGCAGGGCTGCATAATGTCCAGAGCCCATAAGGATGCCTACTGATAGAGAGGAGGACGGTAGGGAGTTTTACGGGTTGCGGTTTTGTGGGAGTGAGGAGTGCGGGCAGCAGGGTACCTGCCGGCCATTTTGACAGCTCCCCAGGGCAGGAGGGAGAGTGCCAGCCTGTTAGAACACACGAGAAATTCCATTCTGACTGGGGAGGGAGGGATAGCAGCATAGAGATAGAGATGACAGTGGACAGTAGCATGTTGGACTGGGATGGTGAAATTATAGAAGCGAGAGGGAAAGGTATGGATTTGGCAGATAGTGAGAGAGATCCGAGGTGAAAGGTATGACCTCTGGTGGTGATAGAATATAACCTGCAGATGGAAGAGTTGGGTGATTGGTTAAAAACAGAGTGGGAGGGTTTGTTGACCTATATAGTTAGGAGCTGACCAAGGGTGGTGGTGGAGGCGGTGGGGAGCCAACGCTCTGCGCAGAGGGAAAATATACACAGTGATCTTTGAAAAGTGGTCCGAGGTAAAGTGTGTCTACCTGCAGTCAGTGCATTGGTCTGGGGCGGGGAGGGCGGCTACTATGGTCCCTCATGACCTCCAGATTACTGTGGAAGACAGAAATATAGTTAGTTTTTATACGTGGCACACGGGAAACTGGGAGGGTCAGGAGATTACCGCTATAGGGGGAGGTATCGCCACAGGTCACAGAAGAGAAAGAGCTCAGAAACAGTGTCAAACTTTAACAACACAGTATTTAAATTACAGGCAACCTTAGTGGTATGAGTTACAGAGATTGCTAACATTAATTAAGGTAATCTAACAAGTACCAGTTTTTAGAAAGAAATTTGTTGAAATAAAGGAAAAAAAATATCTCCACTTGTGGGGACTGTAAATGCAGTAGTTAAAGTTAGCACTTGAGATAGGTTAAAGACACTTGGTTTTGCAGGTTAGTCTGTAGTCCTTTTGAAATTAGAAATGGCGCCAAAACACACACAACGATCTTTGAAAAAGTGATCCGATGTAAAGTGCGTCTCCTGCAGTCAGTACATTGGGTCTGGGGGTTGGGGAGGGTGGCTTCTGTGGTTCCTCACGATCTCAGATTACTGCAGTCAGCGCTGGTCTGGGGCATCTTCTATGGTCCTCACGACCTCCAGATTACTGCAGTCAGTGTGTTGGGTTCAGGTGGGGAGGGCGGCTTCTGTGGTCCTCACATCCTCCAGATTACTGCAGTCAGCCATGGTCTGGGACGGGTTAGGGTGCTTCTATGGTCCCTCACGACCTCCAGATTACTGCAGTCAGTGCGTTGGGTTCTGGGGCGGGAGGGTGGCTTCTGTGGTCCCTCACAACCTCCAGATTACTGCAGTCAGTGCGTTGGGTTGGGGGCAGGGAGGGCAGCTTCTGTGGTCCTCACAACCTCCAGATTACTGCAGTCAGCGCGTTGGGTTGGGGCAGCTTCTGTGGTCCTCACAACCTCCAGATTACTGCAGTCAGCACATTGGGTTAGGGGGTCAGGGAGGGCGGATTCTATGGTCCCTCACGACCTCCAGATTACTGCAGTCAGAGCATTGCATTGGGTTCGGGGTGTGGGAGGGCAGCTTCTATGGTCCCTAACGACCCTCAGATTACATTGGATAACATTGATTCAAACTGTACTAGGTTTCAGCATCCCAATTTTGTATTCCTCCCATAGCAGTGATTTTATGTGTGTGTGTGTGTGTGTGTGTGTGTGTGTGTGTGTGTGTATGTGTGTATATATGTGTGTGTGTGTATATATATATATATATATATATATATATATACAGTGACTTGCAAAAGTATTCAACCCCTTGAAAGTTATCAGATTTGTCTGGATTACAAATAAGACTTACACTTATTATTCCAGTCAGTATTTTTATTGCAAACTCATATGCTCTAACAGTATATTGTCAAAGCCAAAATTAATTGTCCGTCAGCAGATCTTTTAAAGAAACTTAAAACTGGAAAATGCTGCTTGCAGAGGTATTCAATCCCTACACATCAGTATTTGGTAGAGCCACCTTTTGCTGCAATAACAGCTTTAAGTCTTTTGGGTAAGTATCTACCAGCCTTGCACACTGTTCGGGAGTGATTCTTGCCCATTCTTCTTGGCAGATTTGTTCCAGGTTGTTCAGGTTGGTTGGGTGATGCTTGTGGACACAATTTTCAAACAGTGCCACATATTCTCGATGGGATTGAGATCTGGACTTTGACTTGGCCACTGTAGGACATTCACCTTTTGTTGTTTAACCACTCCTGTGTTGCTTTGGCCTTGTGCTTGGGATCATTGTCCTGCTGAAAGGTGAAGTTTCTCCCAAGCTTCAGTTTTTCAGCAGACTGAAGCAGGTTCTCTTGCAGTATCTCCCTGTATTTGGCTCCATCCATTCTTCCTTCAGTTTTAACCAGATGCCCAGTCCCTGCTGATGAAAAGCATCCTCACAGCATGATGCTGCCACCACCACACTTCACTGCAGGGATGGTGCTTCTCGAGGCATGGGCAGTGTTAGGTTTGCATCACACATAGCACTTTGAATTTTGGCCAAAATCTCTATCTTGGTCTCATCAGACCACAAAACCTTGTGCCAAATCTTACCTGGGTCACTCTCATGCTTTCTGGCAAGCTCCAGACATGCTTTGATATGGTTCTTTTGAGTAATGGCTTTTTCTAGCCACCTCCATACAGGCCAGTATTATGCAGAGCTCTTGATATGGTTGACTGGTGCACCTTCACTCCACTCTCAGCCATTGAACTCTGCAGCTCCTTCACAGTGATTGTTGGCCTCTCTGTGGCTTCCCTCACTAGTCTCCTCCTGTTCGGATGCTGAGTTTTGAGGGACGGCCTTGTCTAGGTAGTGCCTGGGTGGTGTGATGCAGCTTCCACTTCCTCACTATTGATCCAACAGTGCACACTGGATATCCAAACACTTGGATATTATTTTGTACCCTTTTCCTAATTTATGCATGTCTATTACTTTACCTCTAACTTCCTTAGAATGCTTTTTAGTCTTCATTTCACACCCTTCCTTCAGATTCACAGTCTGACCAATGGTCATTAAACTGAGGGGAGTTATCCAGAAAATGTGAGCTACTTTAATGTATCAGAGGTGAGGCCATTGTGAGCCAATTGTGTCTCTCGTTAGGACAATATTTTTCATCTGTGTAAACTTGGAGCTTCCAGAGCACAGGGTTGAATACTTATGCAAACAGCATATTTCAGTTATTTATTTTTCTTAAAAATATTTTCTAACATAAAACCAATGTCACTTTAAAATAATTATTTTGAGGGTCAGTCTTTTTAAATAAAATATTACACAGAACAAAATCTCAATGTATCATTTGTCATTCAGACAAATCTGACAACTTTCAAGGGGTTGAATACTTTTTCAAGTCACTGTATATATATATATATATATATATACACACACACATACATACATATATATATATATACATATATATATATATATATATATATATAGTGGCTTTGTATATATTCTGGTTTTCCTCTTTATTTTGTATTCCTTTCATATCGGTGTTTATTTATTGAATGTACATGTCTTTGCATATACTTTTGTATTCCTTCCCAGGTTGCCCCTGGAAAAGGGAATGCATGTCTCAGTGGACTTACCCGGTTACTAAAATTCAAATAAATAAATAAACTAGCCTTTTTTTTTTTTTTTACTTTTTATTTATGGATTTTATGGCATTATAGCAAATATCATAATGCATAAAAAGAAATGGTAGGTTATGTAGACCCAAACAGCAGATGTGCGGGCAAGCTTTGATTAAATTAAAGAAAGCAGATCAAAATGTCCATGCATTGTTGGATACTGCCAGTCTTCTAGAAGAACGAAGAGTAAAGTCTGAGCTGATTATGCTGTGGGAGACAACACTGTCATCTAAACATTTATATAATCACATAATGCACCAGCATACCAGGTCCCATGCAGGTATTAAAATACTGTGGGAGGGCTGATACGCACAGTGTAAAGAGTAATATAATTAAGCAATAAACCATGAGAGAGTGTGGGTTATGGGGGATTTACCACGACTGGCGTGGTTTGGCTAATGAGGCCGCTGGCCGAGTGGTTAACCGCCAGCCATGGTAAATTCTGATAATCCACACCCTTGAGGTGTTTATTATGCATTATACCATGAATGGAGTAAGTAATTGATTTTTTAAATGCATATTTTTTATTTATAATGGTTTTTGTTAGAAATAACCTACACTGGAAAAAAATAGTAGTCCATGATGTTGATATGTATGCCTAGGAAAACGATGTACAACAGTGTGTTGTATAATGCAGGCTTTTTGAAGTGTGTTTTTATTGTTATGGTTCCTGTTTAAAAAAAAAAAATCTGAGGTCTTTATTGTAACCTGTGGGCAGACGAAAACAAGAGAAGCAAGCTGCTCTTAGGAGGACTGTGGACTTTGAGTTTTGTGGTGCAGGTTAACATGATGTTTTGCTCGGGTGAACTGCTGTTGAACTCACGGCTGTTGTACTCATGGGGCCAGATATTCAAAGAGGGTTGCGCCCGGCGCAACAGGGTTGCATGCTCAAGTCCCACATTGCGCCATTCTGCGACATTCAGCAGGAGGCAGTTGCGCCACTGAAAACAGGCTGAGCAACAGCGCAATGCAAATGAATGCATGCTCAACAGGAGGGAGGAACCATGAGAAACTGCACAGCCCGATATTCAGCCGGGCTGTGCAGAGTTGTGCAGGTGCAACCCCAACCTGAGCCTGCAGGACCTTGAGCCAAAAAAAAGGCTTAGTAGAGGGCCACCCACAGGTGAGCTGCTGTATTGCAGGGCACAACACAGTAGCTGCCACCTGTGGCTGGCCCCCAACTCAGTCCCTGTGCCCCCCAGCCCGATCGCGGGCATAGAGTAGTACTCTCCACCAGCCCGATCAGGGCAGAATGTAAAATGAACCCCCGAACATCTCCCTGGTGGTCCAGTGGACCGTAATGCCCGATCGGAGCAGAATGTAAAATGAACCCCTACCCCGAACATCTCCCTGGTGGTCAGTGGACCGTAATGCCCGATCGCGGGCAGAATGTAAATTGACACCCCCAAACATCTCCCTGGTGGCTAGTGTCTCTCACCCCACCCACTCACGAAGCCCCACCACCCTGCCCCCCCGGCAGCCAGCGGCAGCAGCATCCCACCCGCCCGCGCCGCCCGCCGATTGATTGCGCCGTGAAGGCATCACGACAGTTCAGAGCAAGAGCCACGGGCGGTAGCCTCATACCATAATGACTGTCCAGATTTGTGAATGATTCATTCACAGATCTGACTGTCAAGTGTACGGTGTATGCACGCCATTGGTTCTTGCTCTGCACCATCGGGCGCAGCCCACCGGCAGTCATCAGTCAGCGGGCGCAGGCTGGTAGGATGCTGCCGCCGGGCTGCCGGGTGGGGGGAGCGGTGGTGGGGCTGCAGGTGGTTGGGGGGACACCAGCCACCAGGGAGATGTTTGGGTGGGGGTGTCAATTACATTCTGCCCGCGATCGGGCATTACGGTCCACTGGACCACCAGGGAGATGTTGGTGGGGGCACTTTACTTACTGCCCACGATCGGGCACTAGGGACATGTTGGGGGGTGTTCATTTTACATTCTGCCTGCGATGGGGCATTACGGTCCACTGACCACCAGGGAGATGTTCGGTGGGGGGCACTTTACTTACTGCCCGCGATCGGGCACTAGGGACATTTTGGGGGTCATTTTACATTCTGCCCGCGATCGGGCATTTCGGTCCACTGGACCACCAGGGAGATGTACGGGAGGAGGTGGGGAGCACATTGCTGCCTGCGATCGGAGTTGCAGGGTGGCCGGTCCTCGACGGCTGCTGCCTGGCAGGGCAGCCAGGCGCAAGTCCTCAGGGATCGCGCACCTACATGCTAATGGCATGCAAATGGGGCCATAATCAGATGCAAATGGCCCCCTGGCCTTGCATGAATTATGGCCCTATTTGCATGTCACCTTTTGAATATGGTGATTTGGCGTATGGCGCAATGGTACTTGGCCACCGCTAGTTGAATGCTCCACTCTGACAACTTGCGGTGGTGCAAGTTTCACTGCGCCATGCAAAGTGGCTGTGGCTGGGGTGATATTCAAAGGAGTTGCCTACAGCGCAACCTTTGAATATCGCCTGCCACACCCCTGCGAACTATTTTGGCAAGAAGGCAAGGGCTTGCACCTCAGAAAGGCGCAGTTTGAATATCCAGCCCATGGTGTCAGCAGGCTGAGGAACCGAGGACGAGCCACAGGACCGTTTGTTGAGGTATGTGTTGCCCTAGTTAAGTGCTGCTTTAGGATTGGTTTCTTGAAGATGCCGAAAGATTTTTTAAATTTCAGCAGGATCAATTGGCTGAAAGGAGGTATCCATTGTTTTGTTTTTTAAACTGCAAGGGAGAGTTTCATTTTAAAAAGATCAATATGTTTTATTTAAAAGAAAAGAAGTGTGTAGTAATTTGAACATGGAGAAGGGGGAGACATGGGAAACAGAGCTGTCAGTTTGAAACTCGTGGTTTAGCTATGAGTAAACGCAGTAGTTTTACTTTGATGGTCGCAGGGCTTGGAGTGATTTCAGGGGTGATCCTTGGTGCAGTATTGGCAGCTGGCACCTCTTCTGTTGGTATATCATAGGATTCACCAGGGTCAGAAGGTGCCAGCCAGCCAATGGAATTCTAGAATTTACCGCTTTAAATTTAGTCCATGGTATAATACAAAGAAAGCCTGAGCTCAGTTAAGTCAGAGGGCATCCCCACATTAAAAGGCTAGAAAATATCGGCCATGTGGGGTAACAGGTTTAGGAGCCTGAGGAGCTGATAATAGTTCACAAACTGAGTGGTGTTTTGTACCACACCAAAACATATTCCCTGCTCTTATACTGGCCACGAGGTCAGTTACATTAATATTTGCAATAATAGGAACAGCAAAACATGTCAAACCATTGAACTCTGAAACAACGCATAAGCGTCCGACTGTTAGTCCATTAAACCATAGACAAAGCGGCCGTGCAAGGGAGATTAATCAGATAGGCTCTAAATCACCCTTCATCATTGTGGGACGGTCTCGGTGGATTCAGTTGTGCAGTCGTTTGTTTCTATGAAAGCTGTCACCAACTCGGGTCCACAAATATATGAGTTTTTGAGCTGTGGTGTATTTGAAGCCGTGCTGAAAATTAAGCTGCACTGAGATCCCATTTTGCAAGAGCGCTTTTTAGTTATCTGGAGCTCCTTTTTCCTGGCTTGGGTTTGGGCTGATAGGTCTGGGAAAAGGCCAGCCAGTCAGCTTCCCTCCCAAACAATGTCCCCTCAGGATCGAGCAGTGCGGAAGAGAAAGATCCGAGCATCAGCGCCTGAGAGCATGACAACTGCTGTTAGGGGTCTCTGTGATGGATTTCCATGTGGTTGGGGCCTTTGAGAGATGGCAAAGACTTTCACAGCTGTAACCCCATGTCTACAGGCAGTAATTGTAGGTTGTCAAAGATCATTTTACTCACTGAGCTTAGAATATCTGCTTTGCCTGCAAATTGGGGAGGGAAACCCACAATCCTAATGTTGGCTTGGCATTGGCTGTTTTGAGATTCTCCACCTTCGTTTCAAGAATTGCAAGTCCCGCACAAAGACAGCATTACACTCCAGTTGCCGAGCATTCGTGTCATTGAGATCTTTAATCACCACAGAGTTTTCCAATATTTTGCCTTCAGTTTCTGTGAGCTTTGACTCAACAGTTGCTAACCGCTTGTTAGTGTCCTTTCCAGTTGTTTGGATATTCAATAGCATTAGCAGTATTTGAACCA
The DNA here is from genome assembly GCA_016271365.2 of Neoceratodus forsteri. NCBI lineage: Eukaryota > Metazoa > Chordata > Ceratodontiformes > Ceratodontidae > Neoceratodus > Neoceratodus forsteri. The sequence goes on along the minus strand of CM057458.1, from coordinate 164,808,091 downwards.
TCAGTAAATCTGGTGAAGCTCTGCTAGAAGACATCAGCCCTGATCCTCTGGAAGAGTTTGTAGTGAGAGAAAATGATCCAGGCTTTGTGGAGCATGTTTAGTATATTTTTGGCCCCATTGTAAACCAAAGTACTTCTGCCAGGTATCGGAGTAAATTGCAGGGTGGCACTATAACAGATTAGGAATTATTAATGTGATTGTATTTTTCATTAAAATAGAAACATAGACTTTGACAGCAGATAAGGGCCGCTTGGCCCACCCAGTCTGCCCATTTCCCTACCTGTTGGATAAGCTGCAGATCCTAGTTAACCAACAGCCTACTTCCTCCTACCCCCATTAGAATGGCCTTATGTCTGTCCCATACATTCTTGAATTCCCCACTGTTTTTGACCCCAGTACATCCTCAGGAAGGTCATTCCATGTGTCCACCACCTCCTCTGTGAAAAATACTTCCTCATGTTGCCCCTGAGCCGTCTCCCTCTATCTTCAAATTGTGCCCTCTTGTTTTTGCACATCTCTTTTCTGAAAGATGCTAGCCTCTTGGACTTTGTTGATTCCCTTGAGGTACTTGAATGTCTTGTCATGTCCCTCTCTCCCTCCTTTCCTTGAGGGTATACATATTAAGCTCTTTTAGTCTCTCTTCATATGGCTTCTGGTGTAGACCTTGCACCATTTTAGTTGCCCTCTGGACTACCTCCATCCTGTCTATGTCCTTGCGGAGAGGGGGTCTCCAGAACTGCACGCAGTACTCCAGATGGGGTCTCACCAACTGTCTGTACAGAGGGATAATAATATATAGTCTGCATTTTTTGTTAATCAGTTTTCTTATTCTGTTGTCAAGCCACACAGGTCTTTTTGTGTCATTTTTCCTCTTTCTTATCTTTGTTGAATTTTGGCTACCTCTGCCTTGCTGTAAAGGTAAATTTCAGTACATCCATGTTGTATAATAAATTTGTATTCTGTTTTAAATTTAACAGACTTATGGTCGCTGTTACCTAATGGCAGGCATGTTACACAGCCAGTTATAGTTATATTACCTGAACATAATGCGACATCCAAGATATTTTAGCCTCTAGTGGGTTCTGTTATGTGTTGTGTTAAATCTGTCCTGTTACAACAATCCAGGAATTTCTTTTCTACAGTTCCAACTGCTGTATTTTCGAGCCAATTTATTTTGCTCAAGTTTATGTCTCCAATATAACTGTCTTCCATTTCTCCTGCAGTTTTAATTTCTTGAATTATATTTATCTGTAACATCTATTGTGCAAGCTGGTGGGCGGTAAATGGTTCCTATAATTATGGATCGAGTACACACCCCACAGATCCGGATCCACAACGTTTCTGAATTTGTTTGAGTCGGCTTTACTTTTTGAGTGATGTCAGAAGAGTTCATATTATTTGTTTACAAGTAGTGCCTCCTCTCCCATTTTTGTTTGTTCTCCTGTAGCTATATAGAGTGTAGCCATCAAGATGGACACCCCAAAGTTCAGATTTGTCAGACCACCATGTTTCGGTAATTGAAATTGATATCACAAGGGTTAATACTGATAGTTGCACGTAGTTCGTCCATTTTGTTAATTATACTCCTGGCATTCCGTGATAGGACAGTTAAATCATGCAAAGTGTTACATTTTGATTTTTATCCGTTTTGTGGAATATCATTTGCACACCTAACCAGGTTGTGTTCTCCATGTTAGTTACTTTAAACTTAATAGATTTGATGTTTCTTCTAGATTCTCCACAAGTAATCTTGCCCCAATTAGGTTTAGATAAAAGCCATCTCTTGAAAACAGTTTGTTTTTGTTTTTAAATACTTCCTATTTATGTATGAATGTCAGATCATCATTTTACACCAGCTGGACAATCTGGTGTTTATTCTTTGTACTGTTAGATTCTTTTCTGGGTGTGCCCTTGGTAGTAGTCCTGAAATTGCAACCTGGTGGTCTTTCTTCTTTATCTTGTTCCCAAGCACCAAGAGATCAGTACACGTGTCTTTTTGTGTGCCTGGCCTATATTGTTTGTCCCAACATGGAGTATAACCGATTTATCTGCTAGTGTTATCTTCTCCATGCCGCCTGCTATATCTTTTATTCTGGTCCCAGGCAGGCAAATTACAGTTATATTTTCTCTTGTAGTTTTACAGATAGGACTGTCAGTGAATCTAATTATTGAGTTGCCAAAAGAAAAAATACTTACCATACTAATATTGTTTGTTCCAAGGATCTCCCAGTAAGATTAAACATATGCAGTCAGCTCAGAATCTCTGACTGCCCCCAGAGCTTTAATATAATGTGGATTGTATGCAAATCATGGAACTTAGAATGATACATTCAAACTGCTGCCTCTAGGTGGACTGTGTTCCATCTAACTGCTAGATTGATTTTTTCAGATGAAAAACACTAGACTATCTGAATTAAATAATTGTAATATGACAACCTATAGCAGTAATACCTCTCCTTGGTAAAGAGGACGGGTTCCAACAGAAAAAAGGAAAAACGCGAAAAGGAGAGCTAGGTGCCCTAGTCATACTTGTGTGTATCAAAACGTTAAGTTAAATCAATGATTAATGGAAACATTAAGAACCCTGTAGAAGTATTGCTGAACCATATTTAGATTATGTAAGGAGAGGTAGGAATGGGAGGTCTAATCCTACTGAATCCCTTAGAAGAAAATATTACTATGGCAAGTAATTTTTCTTCAAACTCCAGGAATCTCCTAGTAGTATTAGACATAAGCAGACTACCAAGTAGTGCCTTGAGGGTGGGTACAGAACCTGTTTAAGGAAAAGGTTTTGCAATACTGCAGTGCCAAACCTAGCATCACTCCTGGACTGAACGTCCAGGCAGCAGTGCTTTGGCGGTGTGTGGACTGTACTCAGGTAGTCACTTTACAGATTTCCAGCAAAGGAATGTCCTTGCAGCTGCCATAAAGGCAGAGTTCCACGAGCGGAATGTGGCTTGAGGCCCTCTGGTGGCTGTTTCTCAGCCTTACTGTAGCAGAATTGGTTGCAGGATGCTAGCCAACGTGCAGTTAACCTCTTTGAGGCAGGCCTGCCCTTTCCCACCTCACCATAAGTAATGAACAGTTGTGAGATGGAATCTCATGTCCTTAGTATGAGTGATGTAATAGCTGAGAGACCTTTTCATATCCAAGCTATGAAGTTTCAGTTCCCTGAACTAGACTTGGCAGTGAAAATACAGGAAGTGTGACAGACTGGTTCAAGTAAAACTCAGATACCATCACCTTTGTAATGAATTTCCTGTTAGTCCTAAGGGCTACCTTGTCCTTATGGAAGAAGATGTAATTGGGATCAGTGCAGAGAGCTTGGAGCTCACACACTCTTCTTGCTGAAGTGATTGCCACCAGGAAAACAGTTTTCCATGTGACACATTTCAGGTCAGTCGAGCCATTGGTTCAAAGGATGTTCCATGAGTTTGCTATGCACAAATTCAGATCCTAAGGGGAACTGGTTCCCTAACAGGAAGGAACAGATGTGCCAATCCTTTGAAAAATTTCCTAAAAATAGGGTGCGAGGTTATTGTTCTCTGAGCACCTGCAGACAAATTAACAGATACTGCTGCTCAGTGAACCCCAAGGGTTGCAGGCCTGAGGTGTAGAGCCTGTAAGTGTACCAGATAATCAAGCAATGTAGATAAACTTGCCTCAAGGGATTGATCTGCTTAGGCATGCACCAGATGGAAACTCTTTTCCATTTTGAAGCTGAAGTCTTTCTTGTGGAAGTTTTCCTAGAAATATTCAGAACCTTAGGGACCTCTTCTGACAAGTTAGATTCTGAAAATTCTAACTCTTCAAGAACCAAGCCTTCAGGTGAAGGCTCTTGAGGTCTGGAAAACTATCTGACTCGAACAACTGTTAGGAGATTATATCTCTGGGGCAGACAAATGGGTTGCTTGGTGGACAGGGTGAGCAACAGAGGGTACCATGGCTGCCTGGGCCAGTCTGGGGCAGCCAGCATCATGGTTGCAGACTGACTCCTCAACTTGAGAAGGACTCTGGACACCAGTAGAAATGGAGGAAAAGCATATAAGAATTTTCCCATCCAATCCAGGGCTAACGCCTCCTGTGGGACTGTGCCCAAGGAGGGGGCCTGCAACAATAAAGAGGAAGCTGGTGGTTTTCTTTTAAGGCAAGCAGATTTATTTCTGGGATGCCCCAACATCTGAAAACTGTATCCAACACTTGCCTGTTCAAAGACCATTCGTGATGATCCTTTTTAATTTTTCCATATGTAGTTTGTAGGGTTTTTCTAGTTTTTCTTCCTGTTCCCATGCCCTTGTCTCGCGCAGACACGCCTCGTGTGGAGGCATGCACACATCACACTATGAGAGACCCTCCTTCGAGTCACCTCCTTCTGCCTGCGCCATCACCGGACCTTCACCCAGCAATGGCGGAACTACGGAGGGCGATCACCTCCCTGGGAGAAGAGAACTGCCATTAGGTGGCTCAATCCTGCCACCCCCATTCTGGCTCCCCGATGACCCGAGGTCGCTCCAACCCAGGTCACTGGTATGGTGTGAGGTAAGGCGTCCAGTGCTACCGGTCGCTACTTCGTGATGATCTGACTGATTCTGCTAAGTGAATCTGCCAGTGTGTTGTCCTTCCTGGAAGATGAATAGTGTACAGATGCGCCTCCAGGGAATATGCTAGGGGCTAAATTATCGTAGGCTCTGTGCACAGCCTTGAGGCTCTTGTACCCCTTGCTTGTTGATGCACCACATGGTGGTTGTGTTGTCTGTCCTGACCTGAACTGACTGACCCCTCAGTTGAGGAGCAAAGGCCTTTAGGGCAAGGAAGATGCTCTCAACTCTAATAGGTTGATATGCAGGCTGGACTCCTAAGGTAACCAAATTCCCTGTGTGCCCCCAACCTGGGAGGGAGGCATCTGTTGTTAGGACACAGTGTGGTGCTGTTGCTGAAAAAGGATGCCCTGTTGGAGGTTGTCCTTTCTTTCCGCCACTGAAGAACCAGTGGCAGAGTTCTTGTAACTAGAACAAGCTTTGAAATGAGATCCCTTCTTTGGTACTAATGAGATCAGAGGTGATACTGAATATCCTCATCTGAAACCTGGAGCCTGACACTACTGCAGTAGTCGAGGCCATGTGTCCTAGTAATGCTAGGAACTGTCTTACAGTTCTTGGCTGACCCAAGGTGAAGGAATTTGCTAGGGTCAGTAGATTTGTCACCCTCTCCTGTGGAGAAAAACGTTTCCCTGGATGGTATCCAGTTCTGCTCCAGTGAATTCCAGTGACTGAACTAGCTCCATCTGAGACTTTTGAGCATTGATAAGGAAACCCAGGGACTCCAGGGTACTTTGTGTCACCCTGATGGAGTCCTTTACCTGTTGATAGTAGTCCTCACGACTAGCCAGTCGTCCGGGTAAGGGATACAATGATTTCTGCCTTCTGAGGTAAGCTGCCACCACTAGCAGACACTTTGTGAATACCCGTGGGGAAGAAGTGAGTCCAAAGGGGAGTGCCGAGAACTGGTAATGACCTGAAGGCAGAGAGAACCTTAGGTATTTTCTGTGGCAAGGTCTGATTGGAATGTGAAAGTAAGCATCTTCCAGATCCAGAGATGCCAGCTAGTTCCCTTTCTTTAGAGAAGGAATAACTATTTCCAGTGTTATCATTTTGAACCTGGGCTTCGACAAATGTTTGTTTAGGTATCTAAGATCCAGGATTGCCGCCAGTCTCCATTTTTCTTTTTGTTAAAACGTATCTTTTTCTTAACTTTCTTTATACTCCTGCACTGGCCCCATAGGACTCTTTCCAGCAGGACTCGGGGTAATGGTCCATTACCACTTACCTGAGACCTCCACACCATGCCTCTGTCCCGGGTGTTCCCCACTGCACTCCTGACTCACCATCCCCTGGCTCTGAGCCCCCGAGGGGGCCACCAACTCCTGACCGGCGCCTAGCTAGAATCTAGAGTGCGGTCAGAGACGCTGAGGAGACCCAGAGGCTGGCTGGTTTGGGTCCGGCACTGAGCATGGTGGGCCGTCTGTTGGTCCTGTCTTAGCCTTCCGGGTGCCAGGGTTTTCCGTTTTCTGGTTCCAGAGGTATGAATGTGCATTGACATCCACAGCGATGGGCAGCTTCCACATCTGCCGCGGGATGTCCTTCATCACCTCCATACCAGTCAATGTGGCTCCTGCTAGCTGCAGTGCTTCCAGTCTCCACTGGGAGCCACAGAAGCTGCAAGAGACACAACCCACCCTCCCGGAGAGGAGAGCAGTCCTCCAGATGCTCAGTCCTCTCCTCCCTGCTGACCCCGACGCCCGAGTTGATTCCCAACCCAGGGTGCCAGTGTGGCACGTGGTATGGCGCCCAGTGCCTCAACCTCAGCACCACTGGGCCAGCCTGCAAAAAGTATCTTGAGTACATGCCCTTCCCTTTGGGTAAGAAAGACTGGCCCTATTGCTCTGGCTTGCAGGAGCTTTTTACTTAATTCCAGCAAAATAGTCTCTATAGACTTTGAAGGCCAGAAAACTCTGCACCGGGAGTTTTGGAAATGGTTTGAACTGTAGACAAAGACCCTGACTCACCACCTCAGAACCCAGCTGTCTCTGGTAATTCTTTCCCAGTATTGGAAATAGTGAGCCAGCCTGCCCCCTACTGGAAGAGGGGTGGCAGCCTGTTTTGTGCAGTCAGGGGTTCTGTCCAGACTGAGGTCTAGGAGCTAGAGCTGGACTGGCTTGCCTAGAAGGCTTCCTTCCCCTGCCCCTGTAGTAACCTCTGACCTGTGTATACTCTACAGGCATAGAGAATGGGGCATATGACCTGGGGTAGTACCCACTACCCCATTTCCCTTCCTGTGGATCTAAAAGAAGTGGAGGCCCTCTCTAGTGGAGTTACTCCTATAGGTGGTTTTGTACTCTTCCACCTTTTTCATGTATGCCTCAGTTTTGTCACCAAAAGGGAATTGTTTTCACAAAGAAAATCCATAGCCTTTAACTGAGTGTCAGAGGTAAGACTGGTTGCTCTGAGCCAGGCAAACCTTCTTAGTGACACTGATGAGGTCAGTAATCTGGATGCAGTATCATTTGCATCCACAGCCATGTGAAACTGGTACTTTGTGGGACCCAAAGCCATCCTGGCAATATCTGCTATATCGAGTGCTACATCACCTGGAATTCTATCAGTAAAAGCTAGCACAGAATTCTATAAGGCCTTCTGGTATTGTGCAGCATATGCCATGTAAGTCACCTGTCTGAGGAGAAGGGAAGAGGCTAAATAGCCCTGCTTCCCCACAGTGTCAGTTCTTCTGGAATCTTTATCTGAGGATGAGATGCCAGGGTACTTTAGCCCTGTCACATGCAGCAGCCTGTATCACACCCTCATGATCTGGACTGGTATAGAAATAATCAGCAGAAACCCTATGTAGCTGATATTTTCTCCACTTTCTTGTCCACTCAGGGCAGAGAAAGGTGTCTGCAGAATTTTCAAAGTGGCCTTTTAAGGAATTATTGCTAAGAAGGACCACCTTTTTGTGGGAACCAACCCCATCATATCCAAAAACTCTGCCTCCACCTCCTCATCTATAGATTCCTGTGAGGGACGAGGCCCAAGGGTCAGCCATCTGCTTGATGAATGAAAAGTGGGATGAAAATCATCATGCCCATGAGGAGGGTACCAAACTCCTGAGCTGGGGATACCTCTGGCTCAGTGGGTTCCCCAATCCGGATCCTCCAGTTCCTCCTCAATGTACACTTCTTGGCCCTGATTCATGGGAACCGTGGTGGGACTTGAACCGTGAACCCAATATGGAACCTACAGTCTGTAAGGCCTGAATGACTTGCAGGGCTTTGGTAATTTCCTCCTCAGATGGTATTTTATCTTTCTCTGCTGGGAGCTCCCTTGCTTTTCAGCAGGAATCACAACAACATGCTTTTCTTTATATTTCTTTTGGCAGGCACAAACTCAGGAGCCTGCTCAGTGGTTCTTTGTGTTTAGTATGTTCAGACCCTTCTCAGAAATGTTGGGGTCTGAAGAATCTTTAGAGGGTCTCTCCTTTGTTTTAGTGTGGGAAGAAGAAGAGCCCTTTTCAGATTGCTTTGGTGACAGAGGTGAGAGCAGAAGCTATTTCCTCTACTCTTTTCTTAGCTTTAGAACAGAAAGTACTGCACACTTCACAGAGAAAATATGACTGGGACAATGGCACTGAACACAAATCGTATGATCAACCTTAGCAAATATTTGAAACACTTAGTACAGTTTTTAAAACCTGTGTGTCCTGTCCTCTTTTAGTTCTTTCTGACATGCCGAATGTCAGTAGACTAAACAAAACTTCCCAAATGGTTAAAACACAAATCATGTTGGTTCCTTGAATTAAAAGGGAACTGCTATTTAACAAAGATTAGTTTAATACAGAATGCAGTCAGTTCCCGACTAAAAATGGGAACCGATCACAAATAAATGAAATGCCTTTTAAAATATGTGAAAATGGCAAAATTTAAACAGGTAAGCTAGCGGTAAGAACCACAAGAAACAGTAGTTTAAAACTTGGTTCTTGAGAACCACAAGGGAGCCGCTAAGAATGAGTAAAAATCCCAAATTAAACATTTATAAAAAACTACTAGAGGCAGAGTAATGAACAAAATAGTGTGAAATATCACTTCTAGGGACATGGATATGTTGTTCATTCACACTTATTGGCAGGTTCCTTGCCGCTTTAAATCTTGCGGGAGGTCTTCAAGCTGGCTCCTCCCACCCACGGGTGGTAAAACTCTCGGCTCTGCCCATGGTCAGATCTTCCTTGCCGCTTGGAAGCTCAGGTCCCTCCTTAGCACTCTCTGCGTTTCGACTGGTTCCTGGAAATTTCGGTCTTGAGATCATTTGGAAGTTTTCTGAAACTTCGATCTTTCTTTTCGCTCGTGCGATGGCTCATTCTGTTTCCAGCCCGAGCGCGGTCAATTCCTCCAGGAGAGACCCGCACTCCACGTGCGTTTACTGCCTTGACCTGGATCATGATCCTCCAGCTCTACTGAGTTTTGTTGTGCTGTTTCGACCAGCTCTCTGGAGGACCGCGGCCTCGTTCGGGAGCTCGGGCGCCGTAATTTTTCCCACTCCGAAAATTCCTCGGCTCGTCGGGCAGCATCCGCGATCGGCTGTTTCTGAGCAGCTCAATCTTCTTCCCTCCGGGGAGGGTGGCCTCCCTTCCTCTTCCTCGGTCATGGCGCTTATCCCGCTCTCCTTGGGTTCTCCTCATGCAGCTTCATTCAAGGAGCTCAGCCAGTCCTTTCCTTGAAGGGAGAGGGACCTTTGGGACCTGCCACTCGACCCAAGTCTAAGGAGCCAGAGGCTAAGTCCCCGCCGGCCCGGAGGGAGTGGGAGAGTTCCCTTCCCTGCCGGGCCGACGCCGACTTCGTCGAGGATGCGGCTCGGCCACTGGTCTCACGGTGTCCCCATCAGGTCAGCCGGCCAGGACCCCTGTCGACATGGCCGAGCCTCGACCCGTCATCTGGGCTGTCTTCTGCTAGTGCCGCTTATCCTTCCCCGGTTCCCCAGCGGAGGCTGAGGTTCTGCCGGTACCTTTGGGTCAGCAGTCCTCGGCCTTTCTTCCGAGCCAAAGGAGGAGCGGGCGCTCCGCTCCTTCCCAGGCCTGCCCTCGGTTCCCCTGAAGATTTGGGTCTCAGTCTCAGTCCTCCTCTCAGTCTAGCCGCTCCACCACGACCTCGGCGTTCTCGGTCAGGGCACTGGGTCAAGTGGCATTGCTGTTCTTCCTCGTCCCCTCCTCGGATGAGGTAGCCCGATGCCGTTGGGCGTCGGCTTTCAAGGAGTTTATGTGGCAGCAGCTGTTGTTGTCGGGGATCAATCGACCCGATTCATTCTCTGGCTAGTGAGCAGCCGCCGGGCCAGGTCAGCCGACGTGAGCCGCCAAGGCAGTCGAGGTGCCCTCTCTGGGCTGGTTGCTCGTCCGATCCCTGCTGCCCTACTGTCTCGGTGGAACCCAGGCCGAGGCCATGACCTGTCCCGCGGTTATTTGTTCCCCTCACTCCCACCCGCCCTCAGCGGACATAGAAAATAACTCAGGCCTGCGAACTTTTGCAGACCCTCGGAGCCGAAATCGACTCCGCCATGTTTCCTAGCATGGAGGACCCAGGGTCTTCCTGGAACATTCTGTGACGACAGCCCATCGTCCTTATGGGTCTGCTCCAGCTCATCTTGGAATTCACCGGGATGCAGCTCAAGCCTGTTTTCAAACGGCCCTTTCCCCTTACGGAGATTCTTGACCGGGGGGTCACCGGAGGCCTTCCCGGTGGCTGAGGCAACTGTGGGCCCAGTCTCTGGAGCTCTGGGGGCGGCTCACTTCCTGCCCTGCACCTCGGCCAGGGTGGCCAGGAAGCACCCTGTCCCTGTCGGTTCTCTGCCCGGTTTCTCGGGAACACCCCTGACTGAAGGGGTAGTTACCGACAATGTTTTCAATGTTTTGGAAACGCTAGGGATGTGGATAGGCCCCTGACAAGGAGTCCAAGAGGATGGACTATGTCGGGCGAAAGTTTACACTGCGCCCTCCCTAGGCCTCCGACAGGCCAGCTCAGCAGCACTGATGGCACACTTCTCCCATGCCCTTTGGGCCCCTGGACAAGGTCCTCCTCATCTCCCCGCCGACCTGCGGACCACGGTCTGGCGGGTGCGGACCAGGTAGGGCGGTGGCGCAAACAGCAGCTCCAGATGGCTCTGGATCTGGGCGACTCCTGTGCCAGATCGTGGCGGCCGCAGTGGCCATGCGCCACAGGGCGTGGCTGAGGTTATCCTCCTTCTTCTTGAAACCCAGCACGAGTTGGCGGACGCTCCTTCTTGGGGACTGACCTTTTCAGCCCTGGAGTGAGGGACACCTCAGGGCCCGAGAAGCCCGATGCCACTCCGACTCGGTCACTCCACCTGAGGGACAAGGGCAGCCGACAGCCTTGCGTAAGCCCCTTGCCCCCTGGCCCCTGCAGCCCCGACCAGCCCAGAACGAGGACCACAGGCATGCGCTGCTGCCTGTCGCCAGACCAGCGCCTTCTCCCAAAGGAAGTAGGGAGGGAGGGATCCGAGCCCCTCGGCCTCTTCCTCCGCCTAAGCCTGCTCAGTGACGGGCTAAGGGCGCTGTCCCTGGCCCCGCTGTCCCTGCCCGGATTTCCCATGGGGACAGCTCCGCACCTCTTCCTCTTGGGTGGTGCTTAGGTAGGTCCTGTCATGTTACAGTGGTTTTTTCCCCTTGAGCCATGTTGCCCCACGGGATCTTGGGTCCACAGCTCTTCGCTGGCCCGCTGAGCCGACTTGCCTGGCCCTCTAATTAGAGGTGATCAGGAAGGTGGTGGACCTCCTTCTGACCCTGGGTTCATGTCCAGGTATTCCTGGTCTCAAGCGGATGGGGGCTTGCGCCCCATCCTTCTGCCACGCCTGGATGGTCTCTCTGCCAGATATCCCATCCTCAGAATGAGTCGCGCGGCTTCTTCCTGGGTCTCCAGGATGTACTTACTCCTGCTCCGTCCATTTCTTGGGAGACTCTCCCTTCCTAAGCGGGAGATCTCCCCACGAGTTCCTGGCAGGCCCTTCGCTCTCTGCTCTGCGAGTTTCTGCGGCATTGAGGGGTCCTGGCATAACCCCACCCAGATGGCGGCCTGATTACGACCCTTCCAGTCTCAGACTGGTCTCCCTTGGCCGAGCCACGCGTTGGAACTCGGTCTTAGCGGGTGATGCTTCTTGGGACTAGGCTCGACTCTTGAGTTCAAGCTCGGCTCCTGGCGGGACAGGCTGAGGTTCTTCCTCCCTTACCTAGTCAGGTCTGACTGGGCAATTGCGCCTGTCGGATCTCCTGCACTCTGGGCCTCATGGCGGCCGGCTCCAGCGTGGTCTGTAAGGACCCGCTGGTTCATGCCTCTAGTGGGGACGGGCCAGCCAGGGTCACAGTGCTGCTGCCTCGGACCAGTTCGTGACTACAGCCCAAGAGTTAGGGGAATGCCCTCGGTCCGCTCCAGCTCCTGCAGGAGAACATCCTGTTTGTCCGCCTCCTGAGTTGACAGTCTCTCTGACCGATGTTTCTCGGATGGGTGGGGTGCCCATCTAGGGAATACAGAGTGCCTCTGGTCCTCCCGGGAGTCCTGATGTCCTTCCCACTATTGGAGCTCCAGATGTCCATTTAGTTTGCAACTACTGGCTCCGCTTGTGCGAGGTCTAGTGGTTTAAGTCCATGCGGACAACACCACAGCCATGTGCCCTACCCCACTGGGTTCAGTTGAGCCCCTTGCCTCGGCATAAGGAGGTTCTCCAGCATTGGGTTTTCGCGCAGTCAGAGGCGGTTTCCCAGCCATTTGATGGCAGGACCTCAACTCCTGGCTGATGCCCTGTTAGACATAGGCTGCGCCTCCGAGTGGTCTCCTTGTCAGAGGTAGCACAGGATCTTCTCCTCCTCCTCCAGGGAGTATATGAGGGCCGAGACTGTTTCTAGGGACATGGATATGTTGTTCATCCATCACTATCTGGCAGGTTCCTTGCCGCTTAAATCTTGGCCGGAAGGTCTCTGCTAGCTTCTCCCACCCAATCGGTGGTAAACTCCCTCGGCCCCCCATGACGCCAGAGATCTTCCTACCGCTTGAAGCTCAGGTTCCCTCCTTAACGCCCATTAAGCTTTTGGGCCTAAAACTCTTCGGGTTTAAAAAAGAGAGAAAAATTTTTATAACTTTTCTCGGTCTTCTTCCCTTCATGGCTGCTATGGACAAATCGACCCTTGATTTCGGAGATGTCCCTGTAGGGAAGATGTCTGGACGGACCCAAGACCCACGCATGCTTATTGCCTTGGCCAGGAGCACGACCCGCAGGCTTGCGATCTGTGTTCCTCCTTCTCGGGTTCACGCCCTCGAGACCGCCTGCCCGCCACATCTGGGGCGCCCCGAAGAAGATTTCCTCCGTCAAATCCAAAGAGGCCCGACCATGGTTTCATCGTGCTGCGGATCCGCCTCAACAACCAGAGAGGGTTGGTCGCTTCAAGAGCAGGCGGCCCAGGCCGCTGCTTCCTCTTCTATGGCTTGTCCCTGTATCGCCGGGACCTCATATTCAGCTTCCTTTAAGGGAGCTTTGCTTGACCCTCTCAACTAAAGGGAAGGTCCTACTTCTTCGAGTCCGCTTCATTGGTCGAAGAAGTCTAAGAGTAAGTCTCATCGTCGACGCTCTTGGGAGCGGAAGATCCCTCCCGCCGACAATCGACTTCGGCTCGCTCGGCCGCCACTGGCTTCACGGTGTCCCCGCCAGGCCAGGTGACTGGAGACTCCTCACGCTAGGCCGAGATTTTTCTCACCCGTTAGACGGGTTGTCGGCCGAGAAGCCGAGATTCCTCCTCTCGGTTCCCCGGTGAGGGCTGAGGATATCGTCGCCTCCGCATCGTGAATCAGGAGCCGGTTTTGCCGACTAAACCGAGGGATCGCCGATCCTCGGCTCCCTCACCACCGACCTCGCCCTGGCAGATTCTCGGTCTCGGTCTCGGACATCTGGCGTCCAGCCGTCTGGCTTACAGAGCGGATCTCGGTCTCGGCATCACAGGCGTTTGCTCGCCTTCTTCTTCTTCCTCCTTGGCCGAGGAGGAAGGCTTCGCGCGTGTTACGCCCGAAAATACGAGACCTCATGTGGCAACAATTTTTTTCTGGCCAATAAGCCGGCTCAGGCCTCTTCTCCGCCATTAAGTGGTTGCCACTGACCAGGTAGGTCGAGGAGCCTGTTTCCAGGCCAGTTGTCCGACCTATTCCGCTGCCCCACCAATTGTGGTGGAACCGCCCCTCAGCCGACGCTGGGGCTCGATGAAAGAATCGCGGTTGGCCCAAGGCCTTCCCGTAGGCTGTCGGTCACTCTCACGCCTGACAAGCCTCGGCAAGTGGAGGGGTGGCTCAGGCTCCAGGCAGCTATTCGACAACCTCGTCGGAGTCGGATGATCCTCCTGTCCTCCAAGCCGCTTGACTTGGAGTCCTCTGGGGCAGTCAGTGGACGATAGCCCTTCGTCCTTCCTAGGACTTCTTAGGCTCATCTCAGAATCCACTGGGATGAAGCTTGAACCCGTATCCAAACGGGCCAGATATCCCTCACCGAGATTCTGGACCGAGGGATTCTCCCAGGAGGCCTTTCCAGTGGCTGAAGCCATTGTCGGGCCGGCCCTGGAACTTTGGCAGCGTCCGGCTTCCTGTCCTCGCCTCGGCCAGGATGGCCAGGAAGTATCCGGTCCCTACTGCTCTCTGTCCGGTTTTCTGAACACCCCTCGGCTGAAGGGCTGGTCACGGACAGTGTTTTCCAGCGATGCCGGTAATGCCAGGGACGTGGACAAACCGCCTAACAAAGAGTCCAAGAAATTGGACTACTCGGGTGAAAGTATGCTGCCTCTTCTCTCAGCCTTCGTCAAGCCAGTTCGGCCGTCCTCATGGCACATTTCTCCCATGCCCTGTTGGGTTCCCTGGATGGGCGGTCCTCATCTTTCCCGCTGACCTGCAGACTACGGTCAAGCAGGTGCGGGATCAGGCAGGCAGTAGCTAAACAACAGCTCCAGACTGCTCTGGATATAGGAGACTCATGTGCCCGTCAGTGGCGGCCGCGCTGGCATCCATGGTCGTGAGCGTGGCCTCTTGAATATCCCACCTTTACGCGGATACCCAGCATACAAGCTTCGGGACGTTCCTTTCCTGGGAACAGACCTGTGTTGACCTGGGTGGAAGACCACCTCAGAGGATCGAAAAATCCAATGCCACCTTGGATTCGGTCTGGTCTGAGCCAGAGAGACAAGGGTCATAAGCCCCAGTCTAAGCCCTTTGCGTCCCTCTACTCCGCTATACGCTTGACCCAACAACAGCGTCAGGGCCAGGCTGAGACCTTGGTATTCAAGCCCAAGCCGTCGCTTCTCTAATAGGAAGCAAGGAGGAAAAGGCCCTGGTGGTCCCCAGGCGGTCCTTCCTCCAAGCCTGCTAAGTGAGCCGGGCTGAGGGGTGTCACCCCATCCCGCTCCTCGCCCTGGTTCCCCGTGGGGACGGCTCCGACTTCCTTTCCGCCTGGTCGCTGTTACCACGGACAGGTGGGTTTTGGAGGTGGTGGAAGAGGCTGCCTCTGGAATTGAAGCAGGCTCCACCCTTCAGAGCTCGTCGCCGCTGGGGGCTTTGGGGTCCCAGATCTCTACAGGCTCACGAGCCAACATCGCCTCCTCCTTCAGAAAAGGGTGATAAAAGAGATAGAGGACCTTCACAGAACCAGGGTTCGTGTCCAGGTACTTCCTGGTCCCGAAGCGGACGGGGGCTGGCGCCCATCTTAGACCTACATGACCTGAACAAGTTCCTAGGTCTCGAACCTTCAGAATGGTCACTCTGGCTCAGATAATACCATCTCTGGAACACGGCGTGTGGTTCTGTTCTCTGGACTTCCAGGAGCGTTCTTTCACGTCCCTATCCGTCTGTCTCATCAGAGATTCCTCCGCTTCAGAGCGGAGGGATCCTCTTCGAGTTCCAGGCCATGCCTCTGGCCTTTCTTCAGCTCCCAGGGTCTTCACCAAATGCATTGCAGCGGTGACAGCTTTCCTGCGGCGAGGGTCCGAGTGTACCCTTACCTGGACGATTGGCTGATAGCAGCCCCTCCAGGTTGGAGGTGGAGCGGTCCAGAAATCTGGCCCTCCGGTTTGTTCTCCAACTGGGCCTCCTGGTCAACGAGGCCAAGTCGGATCTCGAGCCAAAGCAGGTGATATCCTTCATCGGGCAGAGCTCGACTCTCTTGAGCCAGAGCACGGCTCCCGGCGGACAGGGCCGAGGTTCTACCTCCTTTGCCCAATCATTTCTGGTTGGGGCAACCGCCCTGCGGGACTTCCCTGTGACTCCTGGGTCTTATGGCGGCCTGTACCAGGCGTGAGTCCGTTGGGCATGCTGGCATCGCCTCCAGTGGGGTCTGGCGGCCAGTGGTCACAGCGTTGCGACCCTCTGGACCAGCGCTGTGTGGACGACCCAGGAGATGTGGAACGCTCTCCAGTGGTGGACGGTCTGGTCCCATCTGCAGGAGGGTATCCCGTTTGTCCGCCCGAGCCTGACGGTCTCCATCGGACCGACCTCTTTGATGGGTTGGGGTGCCCATCTGGGGAACACCGAGCTACGGCCTCTGGTCCCCGCGGGAGTCCCGATGCCATATCAACCTGCTGGAGCTCCGTGCGGTCCGCCTAGCTCTCACCACCTTTGCTCCGTTTCTCCGGGGTCAAGTGGTCCGAGTCCAGACGGACAATACCACCACCATGTACTATCTAAACCGCCAGGGCGGGACGCCTCCTTGCCTCTATGCAAGGAAGCTCTCCGATCTGGTCACTAGTGCTGAGCCCTGGAGGCGGATCTCCTGGCCATTCATGTGGCAGGGCCTCCAACACCCTGGCCGGTGCCCTGAGCCGGATAGGGGCTGCATCGCACGAGTGGTCTCTCCTGCCGGAGATAGTATAAGACCTGTTCTCCCGCTGGGGCACACCTCTGGTGGATCTGTTTGCCTCAGGGAGAGCGCAAGCTGAGGCTGTTTCATGCCCGCCTCAGCAGGGCTCGCTGCAGGATGCCTTTCGAGGCCGTGGACCCGGCCTCTTTACGCCTTTTCCCCCGTTTCCCTGATTCAGGGTCCTGCTGAAAGCAAGGAGGCAAAGGCGCAGGTGATTCTGATAGCCCCAGACTGGCCTTGCCAGTTCTGGTACCCAGATCTCCTCAGTCTCAGCTCCAGGACTCCGCGGCAGCTTCCAGCTCCGCCGGACCTGCTCTCAGTCAATCAGGGGAAGGTGTTCCATCCGGACCTTCAATCCCTGCACCTGCGGCCTGGTTCCTGAGCTGCTAGAGTTCCAGGCCTTGGGTCTTTCCCGACGAGGTCCTCAACGTCGTTGGGCGTCCAAGGAGTCGACCAGAAAATGTGTTGCCTTCAAATGGAAGAGGTTCTCCATTTGGTGTCGGGAAAAAGGGTTGGACCCTTTCTCGTGTCCTGTGGCGAGCATTTTGGACTATCTATGGTCCCTATCTAGTCAAGGGCTTAGGGTCGATTCTTAAGGTGCACCTGGCAGCCATTTCTGCTACTGGGCACGGGCCGGTCAGCAGTCAGTGGCGCAGGAAAAAGTGGTCGGGCGCTTTTTCAAGGCCTTGATCACATTTCCCAGTGTGGGAACCCCACCTCCGTGGGATTTACTGCTGGTACTGGCAAAGCTCATGGGCAAGCTATTCGAACCAATGCACAGGTGTGGTCTCCCCACCTGTCGTGGAAAACCGCCTTCTTGGTGGCTATCACGTCAGCCAGAAGGATGGGAGAACTCCAGGCGCTGAGCATCGGTCTCCTTACTGGTCTTCACAGGGACAAGGTTGTCCTCACTTCCCACCCAAATTCCTTCCAAGGTGGTGTCGGAGTTTCACCTTAATCAGGTATTGACTTCAGCCGGGTGTTCTACCCCAATCACACCTCGGAGGCCGATATAGGCTGTATACTCTGGACTCTAGAAGGCGCGTCTATTATAAGGAGCGCACGGTTGAAATTGGAGAGGTTCGCCAGCTGTTTGTCACCTACGCTGAAGCCGCACCTGGCAGACCTGCAGCCAAGCCGGACGATAGGCAGATGGGTCACCTCCTGCACAAATCTCTGCTATGTGAGTTAGCGGGCATGGAGCCTCCCAGAGGATAAGAGCTCATTCTACCACCTGCCATACTGCTGCATCGGTGGCTGCTTCCAGGGATGTCCCTATCCAGGAGATCTGCAGGGCTGCTACCTGGAAGTCAGCACACACCTTTATTTCCCATTACCACATCGGACCTTGAGTCACGCCCAGGATGCTGGTTTTGGGCCTGCTCTCCAATCTTTGTTCCTCAAGTAAGTATTAGGGTGCGCTTTGCCTCCTCCTCCCAGAGAACTGCTAGGAGTCTGCCAGATAGTGTGGATGAACAACATATCCATGTCCTAAATACAGGTTACTCACCTGTAACAGGAGTTCTAGGAATGGTATATAGTTGTTCATCTAATCTAACTCCACGACCTCCCCAGCTTGACAAGACAACCTGAGCTTTCTCCAGCGGCCAGATCTGGCATCATGGGCGGAGCCGAGAGTTTTACCGCCCGGTGGGTGGGAGGAGCTATTTGAAGACCTTCCGCAAGATTTAAAGTGGCAAGGAACCTGCCAGATAGTGTGGATGAACAACATATACCATTCCTAGAACTCCTGTTACAGGTGAGTAACCTGTATTTCATGTCCGCCCCTCAGAAAGGTTGCTGTAGGGGATGCCCGAGGTCATGACCCTGGCCCTTCCACACCTCTCCCCATTTCCCTTGACCTCACGGGCAAGGCGAGGAGGATTAGGCGAGGTGCTGGTAGCCCCAGACTGGATTCCAGCTCTGGTATCTAGCTCTCCCTCAGTCTCAGCCCAGGCTCCCAAGAGCGGCTTCCAGTCCACCCAGTCCTGATTTCTGTTTTCAGGAAGGTTTTCCATCTGACCTTCAATCTCGCACCTGAAGGCCTGGTCCCTGTGCGGCAGGGCCAGGCCTTGGGTCCTCCGGCAAGGTCCTCGACATTTTGAGGTGTCCTGCTAGAGGTCGGCCAGTATGCTCACCTTCTCCATTTGATGATGGGATAGGGCTGGTCCCTCTCCGTCCCCAGGCGAGCATTCTGGACCATCTCATGTCCATTCTTTGAACTAGGGCTTCGCCGACGACTCTCTAGGTACTTCTGTTGATCACCTCTGTCTTCTGGGCGCGGGCCGGAAGGCAGTCGGTGCTACAGATGAGGTGGTCTGGCCTTCTCTGAGGCTCAATCACCTCCCTTTGGGGGGAGTATCCCCTATTTGTGGGACCTCGCTGGTATGGGCTTAGCTCACGGGCAAGCTGTCTCGAACCGCTGGTACAGGTGTGAGTTCCTACCTGTTGTGGAAGAACACCTTCTTGGGGCTACTCTGCCATCCAGAAGGAGGGAGAGTTCTAGGTGCTCCTTTGAATCTCCTTATCTGGTCTTCCACAGGGACAAGGTTGTCCTGCGCCCACCAAGTTCCTTCCAAGGCGGCGGAGCCTTCCCTATCTGGGTATTGTCTCTGGCGAGTTCATCCCAATTACACTGGAGGCTGCATATAGGTTCCATGGGATCTTATTTAACGCTCACCTACCCAGGAGCGTAATACAGTTCGGGATAGGTTCATCAGCTGTTTGTCATCTACGCTGGAGCTCACCTGGCAGACCTGCAGCCAGCGGATTTACGAGCGGTGGGTCACCTCCTGCATAGGTCTCCGCTATAGGTGGGCAAGCATGGAGCCTCCCAGAGGATAAGTGCTCATTTTACCCGCCCTTCCGCTGCATCGGTGGCTGCTTCCGAGGATACTCTGGTCCAGGATATCTGCAGGGCTTCTGCCCAGAAGCAGGTTACTGTTCTCCTTCCACATCGACCTTGGGTCACGCCGGGATGTTGGTCGGGCCTCGGTTCTCCAGTCTTTCTACCTAAGTAAGGTGTGTGCTTTTGCCTCTTCTCCGGAGAACTGCTAGAGTCTGCCAATAAGTGTGGATGAACAACATATCCATGTCCCTAGAAATACAGTTACTTACTTGTAATAGAGTTCTAGAATGGCATGTTGTTCATCCACACGACCACCCGGCCTCCCCTGGCTTCAGCGCACATCCCAGCTTCCAGCAGGCGATCTGGCGCCACGGGCGGAGCTGAGAGCTTACCACCCGGGTGGGTGGGAGGAGCCAGCTGAAGACCTTCCAAAGATTTAAAGCGGCAAGGAACCTGCCAATAAGTGTGGATGAACAACATATACCATTCCTAGAACTCCTGTTACAGGTGAGTATCCTGTATGTTTTGACATAAATAAACAATCTAGCAGCGAAGCTGCTGTGAGCAGCACTGAGGCGTCTAGTTGTCTGAATGGAGAAAATAAATCGGGCAGTTAGATGGAACACAGTCCACCTAGAGGCAGCAGTTTGAATGCATCATTCTAAGTTCCATGATTTGCGTAGTTCCACATTACATCAGAGCCCGGGGCAGTCAGAGATTCTGAGCTGACTGCATATGTCTGCTACTACTGGGAGATTCCTGGGTTTGAACTAATCTTTCTGGGAATTTGACACTGTCTTGTACAGTAGTCATGCCCTCTCAGTTTGTAGTGCTGGATATCTGTTAGAGGTTGAGACTGACAGTGAAATGTTTGGTAGGGCTCTAGCTTTTTTCTTTTTTCTGTCTGTGACTTGTGTCCTTTCATAGAAACATAGAAGTTGACCAGATAAAGACCACAAGGCCCATCCAGTCTGCCCAATCAGTATCCTGTCCTGAGTTGTCATCTCTACCTTTTCTTGAGCAGTGTTCATTTTCAACAGAATCAGTAGTGCTTTCATTATGCTCAGGTTCTTTTCCTTTTTGAGTTATTTAAATCATATAATTAGGATTCCTCTGCTTCAATAGAGTACACAAATTGTTGAATACTGGCTAGTTCATTCAGTTGACTCAGTTCATACTTTAGCATTCTCAGTATTCATAGTACTCAGTAGTTGACATTTTGGACATAGACAATTGAGTACTCTTTTGGGAGGTTCTTCTAGGCGTACATGTGACATTGAGAGCATTTGGTGATATACCCTTCTTGTTCCAATAAAGTTAGTACATCTTTAATTCTAACTGTACTCATGATGTCAAATCAAGATCTTAGCAAATAGTGAGAAAATCTTCCTAATGGTTCCCCACCTAATTCTAATGAAGGCTGGTGCGTTATCAAATGTGATTAATGATATTTATATATTTTTTCATTCTCAGAAAGCATTATTAGGAATACTGTTACAAGGGACTGATATTAGATTATTTAACCACAACTTAGGTGCACATTTGTACAAGGTTATAGGTCCAGAGCAGTGATTTCATCCCAGTGTCTACTCCGTTGTACTATATAGTAAAGTACCTTCACCAGTAAATGGGCAGGCCACTGGGGCAGCTAGTTTTAGCACACAGCCAAGAATAATTTACTGATGGTCTGTTATACAAAATATCATGCAAGTATTGTGTAGGCCAGTACAAATTCGATTAGAAACTAAGGCAGTGGTCTCTATGGTGAATATAAGTGAACAACTTGATGCCTTATAGATTAATCAAGGTTTGTAGGCCCACAGTCCCACTAGATGCACGCTTGTCTTTGTGCACAGCAGCACTTGGCTGATGCCACTCTCGAGCTGGCCTCGCCTGCTGAGGTGAGATATTTAACGCATGTGGCCCGGAAATTATGTCCTTGAGTCACACACGGCTCTCCCTTACACAGTACTTAAAATAAAAAATTAAGTGCACACTCTGAACTCAGTTAAGAAGTAAAAACAGGACAACACCGCCCTGAAGTGAAAAAGAAATTAAAACTAAGTAGCGAACAGCACTTTGTGTCACGAGTAATTCCTGGAGCTCACTAGGAACTACAACTCCCACCGCTTGCTGATTTGTTACCAGGCAACCCACAGCAACAAGCTCCATAATCCCCAATCAGGAATATCGAGGGAGTTAGTTTTCAACCTCCCCAGCTATAAAAAACAGTATTATGTGCTCAGAGTCTGCTGTCCAGCAGTTTCACAGCAGACTTTGCTATCTAATGAACCATTAGATTTGCTATCTCCAACAAAAAGAAAAGTTGCTAGTAGTGCTCCCATTAGTGGTGCCCACTATTCCTAACTCTGTAGAAGATGGTACAAATGTCATTTAATCAGATTTAAAGGATATGAGAGAACTTTTGTAACAGATTATGGAAAAGGAACTGAACACTGAGAAGAGAGGAAATATATTTTTTATATAATTGTACATAATGGACTTTCCAGCTGCTCCCTTGAATGTGGCAGTAAAGATTATTTAGAAGAGTTTCCTACAGAAGCAACCCGTAAGGATTAAGAGATAAGGAGCTTAGAGACTGAGGAGTTAGACATGATCTATTTAGGTTGCCC
Source organism: Neoceratodus forsteri (assembly GCA_016271365.2). NCBI lineage: Eukaryota > Metazoa > Chordata > Ceratodontiformes > Ceratodontidae > Neoceratodus > Neoceratodus forsteri. The sequence continues at coordinate 164,786,177 of CM057458.1, read as the reverse complement.
TAGCAAAATTACAGTGTATGTGATACAGCTAGAGTAGGAAATACATCCACAAACACAAACAGCTCTGAATTATTTATTTTTTTATATAGATTTTATTGGTTTTCTTGGGTTTCCCTTGTACCCCCTCAGCCCCCCGGCATGGTCGTATGTGCGTGGAGTGCACGCACACACAACGGAAGCCAGCTCAGCCCCTTCCTCCCACCTGTACTGCCACCCCACCCACCTACTGCTACTCCCCGGCTGACCTCCACCCACTGGGACGGAACTACGGGAGGGTCGACAACCCACCCTCACCACCCCCAGGAGAGGAGAGCAGCCTGGCAGCATGCTCAGTCCTGCTCCTCCCCCATGCCTGCATCCTGATGTCCCGAGGTCATTCCCAACCTGGATCGCCAGTGTAGCGCAAGATATGGCATCCAGCATCTCAACCATCAGCACCACCAGGCCGGCACCACAGCTCTGAATTATTAAAAGTCGTCAGAGCCATCAAAGACAAATGGAACAAGAATACGCCTAGGCATCCTGAAAGTAGTTAGCTAACTGAAAGGAACCGAGAGGCATTAACAGACTGCCTTAAAATGTTGAACCGTGTTGATGATAGAGGTGTTTCATAGTAGGAAAACCTTTATTGAATTAGGCAGCTAGCTAAACATACTTACAGCATATTACTGCAAGCCCCAAATACCACAGGTTTGTTACTATTGAACACTTTAAAGCAATTGAAAGTGAGAATAGGAAAATGTAACTAGAGTTCTAACCCTATGTATCCTTCATGTTCATAACTGTATGCAGTCTGCCTCGTAAGTAGAACTGCCCGGAGAGACATGGAACTATATGCAAATGATAGAACCTATCATTGCTCGAGACATGTATTCAAACTGCTGCCCTCATCTACTGTAACGTTCCATCAACGTCTCAGATTTCTCATTCCGCCTAACAAGTCAGACGCCTGGAGATCTTCCTCTCATCAGTTCATGCTGATTCCAGTTTAATAAGTATAATTTGGTCTATATTTTAGCTGCTGCCTTCATTTATTGTTTAATTTAGTTCTAATTACTTTTTAAAGTTAAGTTTATTTAGTTTAGCAGTAAAATTATATTTTTTCTCGGTTCCTCACTGTTAGGGATAACTGCTGAGGAACGGGTTTTCTTAAGTAGTAATTTTGGCTTTTCACCATAGTTTTAGTGTTAGTGTTATTTTATAGATATTCATATATTTTCTGTGTTTAAAACTTCTATTTGAAACTGAGTGGTCGGTTCTTCTGAATCGACATCTGTTACTGTGTACCGCTGACCCGTTCAAGTCTAAAATTATCGGTTCTTTCTCAGATCCTTAACTAGTTCCTGAACTGACAAAAAAAAAAAGTTAGTTTGAATACCAATAAGTGGTTACTGTTTTTCTCCTGAAATGGAATTACAGGAAAAAAAAAGAAAAGACTGGTCCCCAGGTTTTAAAAATTGTACTAAGTGTGGGGAAGTGTTTACAAAAGCTGACAGACACGATCTGTGATTAGTCTGCTTGGTTCTGATCATTTTTCAGCAGACTGTGCCATTTGTAAATCCTTCTCTCCTAAAACTGTTGAGAAAAGGGATGGAAAGGCTGAGAAAAAAGTGGACAGTGGTCCTCAGGCTCCTAACCAGCCACCAAAACTGCGGCGAAACCGCTTTATCCACTGTTACCGATCCTGATAAGGGTGTTTCTGGCACTTTAAAAGGGGGAGTGGTCTGGCTGACTCCGCCCTCCAAGAAATCCAAGAAAACCAGCCACTTAGAACTCCAGGTTTCTGTTCCTCAAGGGTCTCTAATGTGTTTCACAGCCTGCCATCTGTAGAGAGATAGCTCAGGCTATGAAAGTTCTGCAAGCTTTACTGGGGATCCTGCCTGCTCAACCTGCTCCTCCAAAGGCTCCTGCCCCAGCTCCTGTTCCTGAATCACAGGAACTTGAGTGTGATGACTATGGTGAGATGGATCCTGAACAGGATGAACCAATAGAGCCTAAATCTCACCTGAGCAGGAGTTCGGTTCTCCTCCTCGACCTGAGGATTTTTCATCTCACTTTTCTTTGTGAGAAAAATAGTGTATGCTTTGATTTAGCTACCACTGAAGTGGTCCATGATGAAGAGGAGGCCGAATACCTTGAGATGATGGGGTTAACGCCCACAAAAAGGTACATCTGCCAATTAACAAGTTCTTAAAAAGACTTGTTAAAGATTTTGCAGACTCTAACTCTTTCCCCTATAGATAGGAAGTCTGATAAGAAATATGAATTGGACAGGGAAGGAGCAGAGTATTTGTACTCCCACCCTGATCACCAAGGCGTAGTCCAACAGGCAGCCTGTGAAAGGCTGAGGTTCTCTCTTCCCACCCTCCTGAGGAGGACTCCAGGAAAATGGATGGTATGTCTAAGAAGGGTACTTAGCTGCCTGCTTAGGTGTGAGGCAGGCTAATTACCAGGCATATGCAGCACAGTATCAGAAAATACTGTGGTAATCAGTACTGGCTATGTCAGAAGGCTCCCCCCCTCTCTGATGACCTGGCAGAGACAGCTAGATTTGGTCTGGAAGCTGCTAAATATCAGTTCCAGATGGCAGATGATGCTAATGATAATGCTGCCAGGTGGATGGCTCTGTCAGTGGCCCTACAAAGACTGGCATGGCTTGGGGCCAATAGTCTCACCCAGGATACCCAGACAAAAGCCATGGATTTTCCTGTGGAAAATAACTCCTTGTTTGGCAAACACACTGGAGTACATGAAAAGGTGGAAGAATACAAGGCCACCTACAAGAGTAACTTCTCCAGGGACAGGCCTACCCTTCCTATAGGCCTTATGGAAGGGAGGCAGCAGAAGTTCCCCTTATGGGAGGCCTTTCTACCAGGCCAAGCTGCTTTTCAGCAACAGCTCTACCCACAACAGACTGGGTATTTTAGATACAGGGGCAGGAGGGGTTCCAGAAGGGGCTCCTAATCTGTCCAGGCTCAAGCACCCTAAAACAAAACCCTGACCAGTTGGTCTAGGTCACCTCCCAGTGCCAGTAGGGGGCAGGCTAACTTACTTCCTCCAGAATTGGGTTTCCATTACCACAGACAAGTGGGTTCTGGAGGTGGTCAGTCAGGGTTTGTTCCTGTGCTTCAAATCCTTCCCTCTGAAATCGAGAGTCTTCAAGCCAGCTTCCTCATGGAGGGCAAACTCTTGCAAAGGAAGTGCAGAAATTGATCCACATGAAAGCAGTGGAGCCTGTACCAGTACATCTCAGAGGAAGGGGTTTCTACTCCCGTTACTTCCTGACCAAAAGAAATATGGGGACTAGCGACCCATTCTGGATCTCAGTCTCTCAACAAATTTCTAGTAAAACCAAGATTCAAGATGGTCACTTTGCTGTCCCTACTGCCAGTTATCCAGCAGGGAGATTGGATAGCATCTCCGGATTTAAAAGATGCCTGTTTTCCACATCCCAGAAAGGCAGTCTCACAGAAAGTATCTCAGGTTCAGACTCCTTTCAGGTCATTATCAGTTCACTTCGCTTCCTTCGGCCTAACCTCAACCCCAAGGGTATTTACAAAGTGCCTAGCTGTGGTAGTGGCACACCTAACGAGGTCCGTATCCTGATCTTCCCTTATCTGACGACTGGCTGGTTGTGGGAAAATCCCACAGCAGATCTGGAGCACCTGCAATCAGCAGTGCATCTCCTGCAATCCTTGGGATTCCTGATAAATCAGAAAAGTCTGTTCTTACCCCTGTTCAGACGCTCTAATTCATAGGAGCAGAGCTGGATACTAGTTAGGAAGGCTTTTCTCCTCAGGACAGGGTGCAAAGTATTTTCTCGACCTGGCTACCTCTTTCAAACTAAACCAGCCATGCCCAGCAAGACACTATATGCAGATTCTGGGCCATAGCTGCAGCAACAGGTACAGTTTCAGGGGCAAGATAAAGAATGAGAGACTTGCAGTCTCATCTCAGGTCCCACTGGTCACAGAGAAGGGACAAGATGTCAGAACTCATCCCAGTAACAGAGGCTGTTATTCAAGCCTTACAGTGGTGGAAAATTCAGACAACTTAAGGCAAAGTGTCCTTTTCAAAAAGAGAACCCTTCCTTTGTTCTCACAACAGATGCTTCTGTACTGGGATGGGGCACCCACATGGGTGAACACACCATTCATGGGACTTGGTCCAAGGCAGAATCCTTCTGCACATAAATCTCTTCGAGCTCCGAGGTGTACTTCTAGCTCTAAGGCCTTGCTCACTAACACCAGGCAGGTGGTACAGGTCGGACAGACAACACCACAACAGTGTACTATATAAACAAGCAAGGGGTACAAGATTGGACCCTCTGTGCTCAGAGACCATGAAACTGTGGGATTGTGCATACTCTCTAAAAAGTAACTCTGCAAGCGGTCCATGTCCCAGGGAAGGACAACATTTTGGCAGATGCCCTCAGCGGAATCAGTCAGAGCCACCATGAGTGGTCATTGGACACACAGGTGGCAAATTCAGTATTCAGAAGGTGGGGTACCCCAGAAGTGGACCTCTTTGCCTCTCCAGAGAACCACAACTACCACTGTTTTGTTACAGGCCTCCAACCAGAGGTACAATCCCAGTGGATGCCATGTTACTGGATTGGTCAGAGAGAAGCCATATGCTTTCCTCCCTTCCTCTCTCATCGCCAGAGTCCTGATCAAGCTCAGGTCCCAGTTGGCCTCCATGATTCTCATCATCGGACTGGCCCAGACAACATTGGTACCCTCTCCTGCTATTCATGTTGGTATCCAGACCAATACATCTTCCTCAGAGACCCAACCTGTTAACCTCCACCAAGGAAAAATAGGTATCCCAGCCTCAGCTCTCTCTGTCTCAAGACTTGGCTCTTGAAGACATAGAATTTGCAAACCTGAATCTCTCCCAAGCAGTTTCACATACTTAAGGGATATAGAAATACTATTCAGCCAAATGGAAAAGGTTTCTCTCTTGGTGCACCCTGCACAGCATTGAACCTGCCTCAGCAGAAATTCCAACTCTACTTGAGTACCTTACTTTCTTATATGATCAGGACCATAAGCATACATCACTAAGGGTCCACTTAGCAACTATCTCTGCTCACATTTCAGTGGGAAAACCCACTCCATTGCATCTGATCCTATTTTTAAAACATTTTCAAGGGTCTGTGTCTCACATACCCATCCATAAGGAAACCTGTCCCTGGGTGGGACTTGAACATTTGTATTGCTCAGTTTATGGGGCCACCTTTTGAACCCATGCCCTCAGCTCACCTACAGAATGTCACATGGAAAACTGTATATCTTACTTCGAGAGGGTTCCTTCAGTAGGTCATCACATATGGACTGGCGCCACCGGCGTCTGGCTGCCGCAACCAGACTTTCTATGGACCTGATGGAGGACTGCCCACCCGACGTCACGCTGATGTCAGTGACCGTGTATGTGCGCAGTCCCTACACCACCCTCCAGTTCTTTCCATTGCCGCCTTTTGTGTCAGTCGCATCGCAGACTTCCAGTAGTGATTGTTTGTTTGTCTGCGTTGGTGTTTTCCCTACAATTCTCCTCAAAATCTATTGAATTGTTGATGTCTTCTCTGAAGAAAAAGTGCTCAGCTTGTGGCATGCAGATCCCGCACAAAAGATGGTCACCAGAAGTGCGTTCTCTGCTTAGGCCCAAACCATCCTATCTCCTCCTGCCCTGATTGCCAGTCGTTCAACCAGGCCGTAAAAATGGAGACAGCAGGCATTGGAGGCCCATCTTCTCAAAACTCATTTGGCCTTGCTGGAGAAAAGATGGAGCTCCTTAGGATTCATCTGAAAATGTTCCCTTCAAAAGCATAAGGAGAAGACTCAGGAGCGGGCTCGCTCCGCAGATGACACCAGACCATCCACAAGCAATGCCCATTTACCGCCAAAGACAGATGGTAAGTCGGACAAGACTTCAGCGGGTAAGTTGGCGCCGGCTCCTCCGGGACCATGCAGTGGTCGCTAATTTGACTCCTCCGGCTGGGGGCAGTCACCGACCACGGCTGATAAGCTGGCCAGGGGCTCCTCCCTGACCACAAGGCCCCGCCCACAAGTCAGCCATCTCTGATGACCGCACGGGCATGGTCTCTGCCGGGCCTAACGGCACCTCACCCAACGCCAGCGGACCAAAGGGAGAAGGCCCTCTCCCTCCTTCTACTACGCCTGCCTCCTCTCATTCCTCTCCGGATGCATCCAGCGATAGTCTCGGAGAACCCATCGAGCCTCTTGACACTATGGATACCTCTCCACACTCCCCTTGGGGTCCTGGATCAGGAGGCTCCTTCACGGCCATCCAGCCTTCCTGTGGAGGCCCCTCCACCTTCCGGCGGAATACCGGTGCCTCCTGACACCAGTGATCCTGCCGACAGTCTCTCAGCCTGACCCAGTCGACAGGCTCTTACCTCTGGCCCCGCGGACCTGACCCCACGCTGGAGCTCCATCATCTGGTTCAAACGCCAGCCCCTCTGACGCCGGATCCTCTTCCAGCGCCAGATCGGGTCGTGCCAGTGCCGACGCTGGTCCCTATGACATGGACTGTCCTGACGCGGACCTCTACCCATTTATACAGACGATGGGTCCGACATGGGTTCCCCTGATGCCTGATCCTTCATCGGGAATCTATTCTAGGCCCTGAACTGTCCCCCATTACCCCTTTGGGTATCCAGGGACCCCTACCTGGGGGTTCCACTCTGATAGAGCCATTTGGGATATTTTCATGGTTACAACCCATATTCCTCTTATATGGGTTTCCAGGGGTTTTATCCCTCCAGTCATCCTCCGCCTCCCCAGCCTCAACCGGCCCCTGCCCCCTCCTCCGGTGGTCCCGGATTTCAAGATCTAAATCCAGTCTTTTGAACCTATGTCCTCAGCCCACCTACATTATGTCACATGGAAAACTGTATTCCTAGTAGCTATTACTTCTGCTAGAAGAATAAGTGAGCTTCAGGCCCTATCAGTGGAAAGAAAAATTACTCACCTTAGTAATGTTGTTTCTTCTAATGGAGTCTTGCTATATTATGACAATTGCAGTTTGTCCCAGCCTTAGAACTGCTCGGAGGTGAAAGAGTTAACTTCCATGCCAGGCATGGAACTTAGAGCATGAGCTCGGTTAGAAAAGCTCTGTCTGGAATATTTCAAACTGAAACCGTCAGATCTTTACGAGCAAAACTCACTAAGGTTCTGTGTGGAAGCTGTAACCTACACTAGCCAACTGGCTACTAAAATTTTAACACATTTTCCTAGTCCCAACACCAAGACTCAAGTCAGGGGACCAGAAATAAGATAAGATAAGATAAGATAAAACACAACACCCAAACACCCCAAAAGAAGGTGGAAAACATAAAATGGGCATCAATAAGTGCCAACACTGGACTGCCCACCCCATACCTAAAGTAGAAGTTCTGAGGGGCAGGATGGGGAGGTCATAATATAGCAAGACACCATTAGAAGAAACAACATTACTAAGGTGAGTAATTTTTCTTCAAACAACATGAAGTCTTGCTATATTATGACAGTTGCAGACTACACAGCAGTACCTCCATATAGGAGGGACAGAACCTACTTAGAAAATAGGCTCTGGAAGCATGCTTGCTAAACCGAGCATCCCTCCTGGTCTGGATATCCAGGAGTAATGCTTGGTGAAAGTGTGTACTGTTTTCCAAGTAGCTGCATATCTCTAAAATAGGGATGTCCCTGGCAGCAGCTAGAGGCCAGCTGTACCTCTGGTAGAGTGAGCCCTCAGGCCTGAAGGGGAACCTTACCCAGTTTTTGATAGCAAAATTGGATACAAGAGACAATCCACCTGCAATGGATCTCTTAGTGGCAGGTTTCCTTTCCCAACCTCACCATAAGTGAGAAAGAGTTGGAGGAGTCAAACCTGTGACCCTTGGTACGCTCTATGTAGTAACTTAGGCCCTCTTAACATCTAGCTGTGCAACCTCCTCTCACCAGAGGAGGAATGGTCAGTGAAGAACACTGGAAGAGAAATAGATTGATTAAGGTGGAAATCTGAAACCACCTTAGGCAAAAACTTCCTGTTAGTCCTGAGGACTACCTTATCCCTGTGAAGAAATAAGTCAGTCTCCACTGACAAAGCTTGTAACTCACTTGTGCGCCTGGCAGAAGTGATGGCTACTAGAAACACAGTTTTCCAAGTCAAGTACTTAAGCTCTGCTGAAGACAGAGGTTCAAAGGGGTTGCTCAGCTGAGCAATGCAAACATTAAGATCCCAGGCAGGGCAGGGTCCCTGAATGGTGGATTGGTATGAAGCAATCCCTGAAAACTTGGAAAATACAGGGTGAGCAGAAAGAGAGAGGGCTTCCCTGCTGAAATAAAAGCAGAGACAGCTGCCAAATGCACTTTCAGGGTAGCTGGTCTCAGTCCCAAAGAATTAAGATGGACCATATAATCCAAAACAGTGGGCAAATCAGCAGATTCCGGGGCAATATGCTTCCCAGAACACCATATGGAAAACCTTTTCCATTTGGAGTTATAAGTAGCCCTAGTGGAAGTCTTCCTAGAAGCTTTCAAGATTTCGAGAACACCTTGAGAAAGGTGAAGGTCAACAACTCTAATTCCTCAAGAGCCAGGCCCTGAGGTTGAGGGATTTGAGATTCGATACCAAACTCTCCCTAGGCACAGGTTAACAAATTGTGGTTCCTGGGGAGACACAGGGAAGATGGACTGCTAAGGACAGAAGGAGTGGGTACCAGGGCTGCCTGGCCAAGTCTGGAGCAATCAGAATCATCTTGCAGGGCTGAGATCTGATTTTGACTAGCACCTTGAACAGGAGAGGAAGGGAAGGCATAGAAACTTCCCTTCAATCGAGGAGAAAGGCATCCAGGGGACTGTGCCCAACACTGGGGGCCTGCAACAAAAAGTGTAAGTTGATGATTGTCTGGGGCTGCAAAAGATCTATCTGAGGGGTGCCCCATCTGGCAAAACTATCCCCAGTACTCGGGGATCCAGTGACCATTCAAGTGATGGCCCTGGGAAATCCTGCTGAGAGCATCTGCCAGGACATTGTCCTTGCCTGGGAGGTGAACTGCTATGAGGGAAGTGTTCAGGGAATAAGCCAGGACCACAACTTCATTGCCTCGGTGCACAAGGCCGAAGACCAGTGCCCCCTTGTTTGTTGATTTACCACATTGTAGTGGTGTTGTGTGTGCTGACCTGTACCACTTTGTTCTGAACAGATGCAGGAAAAACCTGAAGTGCTAGAAAAACAGCTCTGAGTTCTAACAGATTGATGTGGAGCAGAGATTCCTGAGGGGACCACAATCCCTGGGTGGAGAGGTCGCCCATGTGAGCTCCCCATCCCAAAAGGGACGCATCTGTAGTAAAGGTTCAAGGAGTGAGATAGAGGGATGAAAGGAACCCCTTGTCTCAGATTGCTCTGATCCTGCCACCACTGAAGGGCCTGGATCAGGGTTCGAGTTACTAGGATCAACTTGGATAGGATCTCTTCTTTGAGACCAAAAGGCTCTCAAATGGAACTGAATGTCCCTCATCTGAAATCTTGCTCCTTGTACTACAGATGTGGGAAGCAGCTATGTGTCCTAGGAGCTGTAGAAAATGCCTTGCTGGTCGAGAGACCTGCAGGGTGAAGGAGGAGGCCAGGGCCACCAGGGTCCTTACCCTTTCTAGGGAAGGAAGGCTCTGGCCTGCTTTGTGTCCAGTTCTGCACCTATAAAGGTGAGTACCTGGACAGGTTCCAGAACTGACTTTGGAAGATTGAGAAAAGCCCAGAGAGGTAAGCAGCTGCTGAGTAACTTGCAGGTGTGATCTGACCTGGTCTGGAGACTGACCCACAATGAGCCAGTCGTCTAGGGTAGGGAAAGATGGCAATCTTTTGGCTCTCTTAAATGAGCAACTGCTACTGCCAGGCATTTGTGAATACCCTTGGGGCAGAGGTAAGGCCGAAGGGCATTGCTCTGAACTGATAATGGCCTGAGGGCAGTTCGAATCTGAGGTACTTCGGTGAGAGCTTCTGATAAGAACATGGAAGTAGGCATCCTTGAGGGTCCAGGGAAGCTAGCCAGTCCCCTGACCTTAGGAGGGTAAAATCATTCCAGAGTCACCATTTGAATTTTGGTTTTAAAAGGTGCTTGTTCAGGTATCTTAGGTCCAGGATGGGCCGCCATTCTCCTGTCTTTTTTGGGGTAAGAGTACCTGGAGTACAGACCCTTGCCCTGGTGTAGGGAGAGACCTTTCTACAGCTCTGAGAGCCAGGAGGGTTGAGACTTCTGTTTCCAAGGCAAAGAGTCTCTAGAGGGTTTGCAGGTGGAAAAATCTGATTCCCGTCATTGGAAATTTTTGAAGCTGAGAACCAGACCTTGCTTACTACTTCCAGGACCCACTTGTCTGATGTTAAAGACTCTCAGTCCTGGATGAAGTAAGCCAGCCTCCTACAGGTAATGGAGAACTGGCCCTGGGCATCCCATCAGGGTGCCTGTTTGGCAGAGGCTTTAGGCTGAAGGGTGGGAGCAGGCCTGCTTGTGCCCAGTCTGCCCTCCCTCTGAAGAACCCCTCTGAGCTGAAGAGGGAGGCCTGGGTTGGTAAAAGGCCTGTGAAAAGGCCTGCCTCTCGCCTGGGGGCTGCCTCTGAGGAGTGGCTTGCCGTTCCTTGGCTTGTGCACTCCTATAAGTGGTTCTATATTCATCCATTTTCTTCATATAATTCTCTGCATGCTCCCCAAACAGAGAATTCCCCTACGGAAAATCCATAGCCTTAGCCTGGGTATCCTGTGACAAACTAGTACACCTGAGCCAAGTCAATCTACGAAAAGCCACAGATGTAGCCATGACTCTAGAGGATACATCATTAGAATCCACTGCAGCATGGAATTGTACCTTAGATGCCTCAATACCATCAGCAGCCACCTGCTCCAGCTCCTTGGCAAGCTGGCGGAGGCCTGTTTGGCTAAGGCCATGACAGTATCCCATCTAGATTTCTAGTATCTTGCAACATAAGCCATATAATTTGCTTGTCTGAGTCCCAAGGACGCTGCCATGTATTGTTTTAGCCATGGCATCAATCTTCCTGGAGTCCTTGTCAGAGGATGTGAAGCCAGGGAATATTAGCTTTATCACAGGCTGCAGCCTAAACTACCCTAACATGGCTGCATTGTTGTAAAAGAAATTCTGTATCAGGGCCTGACAAGGTGTACCTCCTGTCCATCTTTTATCCACAGGAGGGACAGAATTAGGAGCTTTAGAATTTTTATTGTTTGTTTCCTAAAGTTTATGTAAAGGAATAGACAATCTCCTGGACTCTGGGATATCCATCATCTCTACAAAGTCAGGCTCCTCTTGCTCATCCACAGCTTCCTCCAAAGGAAGCTGGAGGGTTTCAGCGACTTTTATAAAACAGGAAATGAGAAGGGACTCAGAAAGCCTAGGGGAGATTCTCCTAAGGTCTGTCTGGGGAGATGTCCGGTTCAATGGGCTTCCAGACTTTCAAAGTCACATTCACACTGTTCATAATCATCCTCCCCTCCTCTGGTTCATAAAACTCCTTTATATCATATTCTTGAACCGGTGGAACCGGCGAACCGACCTTTTGCCAGATAGTGGAGGTTGGGGCGGAACCGGGAAAGTGACTGGACAATTTGGATTGCTTTGGCTATCTCTGCAGCAGTTGGAGAAGAATTTTTGACTCCACACCTGCTGATTTTCTAGTTCTCTTTGCTGGAGCTGGCTCCTCTGGAGTCAGCTTTACGTTTCTCCGAGAAGTCTCGCCCTGGTCAGAGGGCACTCCCTCCGTTCGGTTGGCATTGAACCGGCTGGTCATCGGGTCAGTGGACTTTTGGCCCCTCGTCCTGAGCCTACCAACTCTCTTTTCTAGGGTAGCTGCAGGGAAGTTCTTGCAAATCTGGCAGTCTGCATTGAGGTGGTCAAACCCCAGACAATAAACACATGTGGTGTGTGGGTCAGCCTTGGCAAAGGCTTCCCACAGACACTACAGTGTTGAAACCAGTGGGCGAGTTTTCTTTTGGGTTTCTCAGACATAATGCCAGCCTAACAAAAATTTGCCTTTTTCCGGCGGTGCCACATAAGACACCCTATCGGTTCCCCAACCGTGTCACAGGTTGTGGAAAACCGTAATGAAATCCGCTTTTTTAGAACCGATAAGAACCGGAACCGCACTCTAAATAGCTTTTAAATGCTTCAGAATAAAGTTTTAAAACAACCTGGTTGGTTCAAACCGAACCGATAAACATTTACAAGTTCCACAGAAATAAACCTGTCTATTACTTACAATACCACAGACAGAGCTTGAACCGATCGGTTTGAGGTTAAAATAATAATATTGGTTGAATTTAACCGAGAAAAACTCTTTAAACCGAGAAATGAACCGAGCAGAAGGAGGAATCTCCGAGCGACTGTTCAGTGAGGCGGAGTAAAGAATCTGACGGTTTCAGTTTGAAATATTCCAGACAGAGCTTTTCTAACCGAGCTCGTGCTCTAAGTTCAATGCCTGGCATGGAAGTTAACTCTTTCACCTCCGGAGCAGTTCTAAGGCTGGGACAACTGCAATTGTCATAATATAGCAAGACTTCATGTTGTTTGAAAGGACTATTTGTCTTTCCATAATGACGAAGTGGTACTCAGAACCAATAGAAAATTTCTCCCTAAGGTGGTGTCAGATTTTCATTTGAACCAATCTATTACATTACCAGTGTTTTTCACTGAACACTCTACTTCAGGTGGCGTGACTTCACAGTCTGGATGTGAAGAGAGCTCTTAGTTACTACATATCTCATATTAAGGATCACAGGCAGCATAAACAGCAGTCATTCCTTACCTATGGGGATGTGAAAAAGTACACCAGCTACCAAGAGATCAGTCTCTTGTTGGATAGTTAGCTGTATACAGTTCTAATATCAAAAGCAGGTAGACAGGCCCCATCAGGACTTAGGACCCATTCAACCAGGGGAACAGCTGCTTCCATAGCAGCTTCAAGGGATGTCCCCCTACTGGACATATGTAAAGCTGCCACGTGGAGGACAGTACATACTTTCACTGAGCATTACAGCCTGGACACACTGTCCAGAGGTAATGTCAGATTTGGAACAGCAGTCCTGCAGAGCCTCTTTGATAAGTAGGTTCTCTGCCCACCTCCAAAGGTACTGCTTTGAAGTTTGCATACAGTTATGAATATAGAAGAATACATGGGGTTAGAAGAAAAATACTCACCTTAGTAATCTTATTTCTTCCAGTGTATTTTTCTATATTCATCTCCCTCTCTGCCTCCCCTGCCAGAACCAGAGCCTCAGCATGTCTACTGACGTTATCTTGGATTTTCTGCAAGCATGTACACACTATTCAAGTACATTTTACTTTGGTAGGACTTCTTCTTCTTCTTCTTTGGTTACCTGAGCATCCAGGGTAAAACTTATCTGTTTGAGTTGTAGTGAAATAGCCACTAGGGGCATATTTTATTTATGGGAGTTAGTTCCTTTATGGATTTATAGGTAGTTTTAGATAGGTACATAGTGTTTCTGCCTTGTAGGCTGTTATCGAAATCTGAGACGTTGATGGAACATTACAGTAGATGAGGGCAGCAGTTTGAATATCAGTCTCAAGCAATGATAGGTTCTATCATTTGCATATAGTTCCATTCTCTCTGGGCAGTTCTACTTAGGAGGCAGACTGCATACAGTTATGAATATAGAAGAATACACTGGAAGAAATAAGATTACTAAGGTGAATAATTTTTCTTATAGAAGCTCAGGCTGATTCTGAAATGATTCAAGCGGTAACAGATGTACAGGAGGATAATGAACAAGGACAGCAAACTGTTGGACAATGATGGAAATCAGAAACTTAACTATGTACTGACCAGGTGGTTGTGGATGAACATTTTCTTGCACACTCTTTCCTTTAAACATTTTTTAGGCTGTAAAACAGTGATTTTGACCCCACTTACGTCAACTAGTTTTCTCCTTCAGGTATGGCACTTCTTAATGGAATGATAGGTGCTATGAGTTCTGTTCAAATAATATTCATAAAATTAGGAATACCTTCAGAGACCTTTATCTGAAAACTAGACTGCTGAGAAACAGGCCCAGAGCAGTCCTTATGAAGTGACACAACTATCACAAAATGTTGGTTATTTCTGTGTGCTCTGTTATGAGATTTTTTCTTGACATATAAAACTAAAATATTGTAACTGGTAAGTGGGCCACTTTTCCATTCTTGCATTAGTTGTGATCCCAGGGTTTAATGGAAATAGATGCTCCCAGTGTTAATCTTTTACTTCCAGATGAGTTGAGGGCCTTTCTAACCCATTGGCTCATTGTGTCCTAGCCACTGCCTGGAGTCGGCAGATCAAGTGCTGGAGTGTGTCCAGGGACAAATACAGACGTCAGCTGTGTAGTCCCTGTATGCCTTGCTACGTCTGGAGACGTCAGCAAAATATTGTAATATTACTTGCCAGCCAATCCTGATACTGCTTATTGACCCTTTGTGGTATTGCCCCACATTTTACACCTCCCAGGATTGGCTGGCAAGTGTTGGCTTCCCATTTGAAAATTCAGAGAAAACCCCATTTTTGTGTCGGTGTCTTCACTGTGCTGCTGCGTGCAGGAGAGCTGCATCAAGCTGCCTACAAGTGCAACTACAGTGTTTCCTATCTGCTTGATATTACTTCTAACTATCGTTTCCATAGGTATTACGTTTTTCTATTTCTATTTTCTTTTATTTTTCTCTGTAGCTAGGCTACTGTGTTTATGAGCGTGCCACCGAGAAGTTTGAAACACGAAGTACTGCTTCTTGGTGAACGCGATGCTCCTTCACTTCTCTCTTGTTTTTGGTGGAAAAATGTAATGTTACTTGTTAGTGAGCAGGCGACCAACCATGGAACCATCCTTGTTTTTGAGCTACCCTGGGGATTGTCGGCACCCTCAAAACATGCAGCCTTTCAGTGCAGGTAACGGCTGATAGGAAGCTTCACAGGGTAACAGTGTTGGCTTTCTGTGGTGGTGAGGAGGGTTTATCAAACAAGTCTGCCACTGGGCTGCTCGTTTATTTTTTAAATTTACCCACAAAAGCTGATTTCTGGTACGGGTAACTGTTGGCTTTCTGTGGCAGCAGGGGGTCATCAAACATTGCTGCTCATTTTTTCAGTAAAAAAATTACCCACAAAAAGCTGATTTCTGATATGGGGAGCGCCGTGGGTTGTCATCTGTGTGGGCCATCTAGTTCAGGTAAAGTGTTTGGCGTTTTTGGCATTGTGTGTGTGTGTGTGTGTGTGTGGTGGGGTCTCAAACTAGGCTGCTACTGGGCTGTATGTTTTTTCTAGCAGTTTCCATGGGCTGTGTAAATATTTTGTGAGTGGATCTGGGGTGGGGAGACATGGGTAGGGTCTGCTGGACACCAGGGAATGTTTCTGTGAGATGGGATTGGGCCATGGTTTCCAGTTGTTGTAGGATGGTTGCAGTCGCTGGTGTCCAGTGGCTCTACCCCAGTGTCTAGTGGTGGGTATTTAGGACTGGAAGATTGATGTTTTGTTAGTGCTGGGTGTCGGAGGGTTGGAGTGGGAACACTGAACAGCAGCAAAGGGATTTTTGTATGTTGCGGGTATGGAGAACCACTGGATCCCAGGAAATTTATTGTGTGGGATGGTGGTTGGTGTTTCAAGGTTGGGGTGGGAGAGCCCGACACCTGGGCATCCATTTGTGTGATGACACTGTGTGTTTCCTGGTTAGAGGAGGCCCGTGACACCAGGAATCCATTTTGTGTGATAGCAATGGGCACCATAAGGTGGTGGGAGCCCTGACAACAGGCAACATGGTTTTGTGGGATGGTGCCAGGTGTTTCAACACCCGGCACCATCCACAAACAGCGTAATGTGGTGTCTGTGGGCTACATGCCTTCTGAGGCCTACCACCATCACACACAAAATGATTTCCATGGTGTCTGTGTCCTCACCCCACCTTCAAACACACAGCAACATTGCACAAAATGGATTCCTTAGTCAGCACCTCAAACACCCAGTATCATTTCAGGAAATGCATCTGTTTGCCGTTGGTGGAGAATGTAGCAAAGACAATGCCGTTCTGTTATGGTTCTGCTTTTTGGGTGACTGTGGGATGAAGTGTGCAAAATTAAAAAACTGCCTTTTGTTTGTGTTGGGTGTTGGGGGTTGAAGTGGGACCACTGAACAGCAGAGGTTTTGGTATGTTGCGGGTATGGAGAACCACTGGATGCCAGGAAATTCATTGTGTGGGATGGTGATAGATGTTTCAAACAACATGAAGTCTTGCTGTGTTTTGACATATTGCAGTTAGCCCAACACTTGAACTGCTCGGAGAGGAAAGAGTTAAATTCTATGCAGAGCATAGAATGGTGAGCTCGACTCGGTTCAGACCTCTGTCTGCTGCACTTGAAATGTAACCATCAAATTCTTCACTCCACCTAACTGAACATTTGCTCCAGAGATTTCTCCTTAGCTGTCTGTTCATCGGTCGGTTAAAGTGTCTTTTGTTTCCCAATAATTTCGCATTTTAGGTTCGGATCTCTGTCTGTGGTACAGTAAGTACACAGGTAGTGAACTAAAATTGAAATACTTGTGGAAACTGTAAACTGTTTTGACCGGTTCGCTGAACCGGCATTTCAAGTGTATTGAGTAATTTAACTTTAGTGTGTGGTTACCGGTCCTTATCGGTTTTAAAAAAAATGTGTTTTTAACATTTTTTTCAAACACCCTTGACACGGTTAGAAACTGATAAGGGAGTCTTGCCCTAGGGTTGCCATAAAAGGGTAAGTTGTGGTTAGGATGGCTACGCCTGAGAAACCCAAAAGAAAACGGGCCCACTAGGTTTCAACACTGCAGTGAGTGTGGGGAAGTCTTTGCTAAGGCTGATCCCCACACCACCTGTGTTTATTGTCTGGGGTTTGACCACCTCAATTCAGACTGCCAATATGTAAAATGTCCCGAAGTCTACCCTGTAAAAAGGTTAGGTAGGCTTAGGGATAAGGAGGCTCGAGAAGTCTGCTGACCCAGATGGCCAGCCCGGTTCGGTTCTCGACCGAACCTGAAGGAGTGCCTCTGACCAGGGCGATACTTCTTCAGGCAAGAGGAGAGCCGATCCCAAGGGATCAGTTTCTACAAAAAAAACGGAAGGAAATATTGGCTGGTTCAGATCCAGAAACCCATTTTGTTTATTTATTTATTTATTGGAACATCAGTTTAACAATCTTTGAGCCAGAGGCTGATTTACAAAGGTACCTCGTCACAGAGAGACAAAACAGTGCAAACAACAAACATCCAAGGAAGACAGAAAAGCAGCGTACTGTTAAGAGACGAGGCCAAAGAGATTGCCAGAGCAATTAAGATTGTGGAATCGCTTCATCCGTTCCGATTGATCCGCGCTTCTGGCAGGCGTTCGGTTCAGTCGGTTCCTCCGTTCAGGGACTATGTCCTGAAGATTTTATGAACTGGATTTGGAGGGAATGTTGATTCTGATGATGATGATGACAATGATGATGATGTGGGAGGTCTGGATGAGTCCATTGAACTGGACATCTCCCCAGACAGACCTTCTGGTGTTTCCTCCTAGCCTTTCTGAGTTCCTTCCCACTTTATGTGTTACAAAAAGTGGCAGAAACCCTCCAGCTCCTGTGGTGGAAGCTGTTGAGGAACAAGAGAGCATGATTTTGTGGAGATGATGGATATCCCAGAGTCCAAGAGGTTGTCTATTCCCTTCACAAGTCTTTTGGGAAACAGACACAAAAATTATTGAAGACTCCAAATGCTGTACCTCCTGTGGATAAGAGAATGGACAAGAGGTACACCTTGTCAGGCTGAGATACAGAGTACTTGTATCAGCAATGCAGCCATGTTGGGTTGTGCAGGTTATAGCCTGTGATAAGGCTAACATACCCTTGGCTTCACACACCCCAGATAAGGACTCTAGAAGTTGGATGCCATGGCTAGAAACAGTACATGGCATCCGCCCTGGGACTCAGGCATGCAAATTACATGGCCTATGCAGCCAGGTACCAGAAGTCCAGGTGGGACACTGTCTGGCACTGGCTAAACAGGCCTCCCCCAGCTGGACTCGGAGCTGGAGGCGGTGGCTGCTGGATGGGATTGAGGCATCCAAGGTTCAGTTTCATGCTGCTGTAGACTCCAGTGATGTGTCATCTAGAGTCATGGCTACATCTGTGGCTCTTCAGAGAATGGCTTGGCTCAGATATACTAGCCTCTCACAGGATACCCAAGCTAAGGCCATGGATTTCCTGTGGTGGGTAATCTCTGTTTGGGAGCAGACAGAAAAGTACATGAAAAAGATGGATGAATATAGGACCACCTACAGGAGTGCACAGGCCAAGGAAAGGCAGGCAATTCCTCAAAGGCAGCAAGCTAGGGCAGGCCTTTTCATATGCCTTTCTACCAAGCACAGGCCTCTTCTCTCTTTTCTCAGAGGGTTCTTTAGAGGGAGAGGCAGAAGGGGATGAGCAGGGCTGCATCACCCCTCAGCCTAAGGCTCCTGCCAAGCTGACACCCTGATGTGTCAGCCCGGTCGACTCCCCATTCCTGTGGGAGGCAGGCTGGCTTACTTCATCCAGGACTGGATGTCTGTTACCTCAGACAAGTGGGTCCTGGAGGTAGTAACCTGGGGCTGGTTCTCAGCTGCAAAAATTCCCAAAGCTGAGAGCCAGATCCTTCCCACCTGCAACATCTCCAAAACCATTGCCCCAGAGGCAGAGGTTTCATCTCTGCTGGCCTTAAGGGTCATAGAGAGAGTTCCTACATCACACAGGGGCAAAGGTCTGTACTCCAGGTACTTCCTTACCCCAAAAAAGACAGGGAGTGGTGACCCATCCTAGACCTAAGATATCTGAGCAAACATCTTTAAAACCAAAATTCAAGATGGTGACTCTGGGAATAATACTTCCTCTCTAAGGTCAGGGGACTGGCTAGCCTCCTGGACCTAAAGATGCCTACTTTCACATTCCCATCAGGTGCTGCCACAGAAAGTACCTCACGTTGAATTGCCTTCAGGCCATTATCAGTTCAAAACTGTGCCCTTCGCCTGACAGCAGCTCCAAGGGTATTCACAAAATGCCTAGCAGTTGTAGTGTCCTTTTTAAGATGGAAAAGTATCTCCATATTTCCTTACCTGTACGACTGGCTCATTGTGGGTCAGTCCCCAGACCAAGTCAAGTCAGATCTGCAAGTGTCTCAGCAAGTACTCACTCTCTAGGATTCCTCCTCAACCTTCCCAAGTCAGTTCTCGAGGCTGTACAGCTCTTCACCTTCATGGGGCAGAGTTGGATACAGTCAAAGCAAGAGCTTTTCTTCCAATGGAAAGGGCAAGGGCTATTATGGAGCTGGCTTCTTCATTCCACCTTCTGGTCTGTCAGCCAGCAAGGCACTTCCTTCAACTTCTGGGCCACATGGCAGCTTCTACAGCAGTGGTCCAAGGGCCAGATTTCAGATGAGGGATCTCCAGTTCCACCTGAGAGCTTTTTGGTCTCAGAGGAAGGACCCTCTAACCAAACTAATTCCAGTGACTCAGACTCTGATCCAGGCTGTCCAATGGTGGCAGGATCAGGACAACCTCAGGCAAGGAGTTCCGTTTGTCACTCAGACTCACACTGTGGTCCTTACCATGGATGCTTCTCTGTTGGGGTGGGGGAGCCCATCTGGGGCTCTCACTGCCCAGGGACTGTGTCCCCTCAGGAATCCCTTCTTCATATCAATCTCTTGGAACTCTGGGTGGTCTTTCTGGCTGCAAGCTTTCTCTCAGTAAGTGCGGAAAAGGTGGTTCAGGTCAGGACGGACACCACCACCACCACCATGTGGTACATCAACAAGCAGGAGGCACTCGGTCCATGGCCTTGTGCACCAAAGCCATGAAATTGTTGTCCCTGGCCTATTCTCTGCAGACCTCTTTGATAGAAGTCCACCTTCCAGGAAAGGACAGTGTCTAGCAGATGCATTGAGCAGGATCTCCTAGGGCCATCATGAATGGTCCCTGGATCCCCTAGTGTTAAAAGTGATTTTTTCAAGATGAGGCACCCAGAGACCTGTTTGCAGCCCCAGACAATCACCAACTTCCTCTGTTCTGTTGCAGACCCCAGTCTTGGGCTCAGAACCTCTGGATGCTCTGATTCTGAATTGGGAAGGAGAATTTCTGTATGCCCTCCTCCTTTTCCTCTGTTGTTCAAGGTCCTGGTCAAGATAAGGTCACAATCTTGCAAAGTGATCCTGATTCCTCCAGATTGGGCCAGGCAGCCTTGGTATCCCTGTTGCTGTTCCTAGCAGTCCATCTTCCCTATCTCTTCCCAAGAATCGCAATCTGTTAACCTCCTTTCATGGGAGGATTTGGTATCCCAACCTTCAGTCTCTCAATCTCAAGGCATGGTTGTTGAAGAGTTACAGTATGCAAGTTTGCATCAGTCTCAGGGTTCTAGACATTCTCAAAGCCTCTCGAAAACCTGCCACCAGAAAAACTTATGACTCTACATGGAAGAGATTCAGCATCTGGTGTTCCAAAACCATATATCCCCAGGCACTGCTGAATTGTCTACAGTTCTGGATTATATGGTTCACCTCAATGGCCTAGGCCTCAGGCCAGCCACCCTCAGAGTACATTTGTCAGCTGTTTCTGCTTTTCTGTCAGTGGGAAAGCCTTCTTCACTGACATCTCATCCTGTTTTCTGTAAATTTTCAAGGGATTGCTTCATACCAATCCTCCCTTTAGGGATCCTACCCTGCCTGGGATCTTAACGCTTGCATTGCTCAGCTTATGCAGCCCCTTTGAACCTTTGTCTTCAGCAGAACTTAGTACTTGACTTGGAAAACTGTGTTCCTGGTAGCTATTACCTCTGCTAGACGTATCAATGAGTTGCAAGCTCTGTCAGTGGAACCTAGTTTTATCTCATTCCATAGAGATAAGGTGGTCCTTAGAACCAATAGGAGGTTCTTACCTAAAGTGGTTTTAGATTTTCGCTTAAACCAATCCATGTCTCTCTCTATATTCTTCACTGATCATTCTTCTTCAGGAGAGAGAAGATTACACAGTTTGGATGTTAAAAGGGCCCTTAGTTACCACAGTGGCGTACTAAGGTACACAGGTTTGGCTCCCTCCAGTTGTTCCTCACTTATGGAGAAGTGGATAGGGCAAACCTGCTACTAAGAGAACTATTGCCAGGTGGATTGTCTCTGTATACAATTATGCTATGAAAAGCTAGGCAAACTACCACTCTCAGGCCTGAGGGCTCTTTCAACTAGAGGTACAGCTGCTTCTATGGCTGCTGCCAGGGATATTCCTTTACTAGAGATATGCAAAGCAGCCACCTGGAAAGCAGTTCATACATTCACCAAACATTACTCTCTGGATATCCAGGCTAGGAGTGATGTTCGGTTTGGTACAGCAGTACTGCAGAGCCTATTCCCAAAATAGGTTAGAATCCCTCCTCCATGGAGGTACTGCTTGTAGTCTGCAATATGTCAGAATACAGCAAGACTTCATGTTGTTTGAAGGAAAAATTACTCACCTTAGTAATTGTGTTTCTTCTAAAGAAGTCATGCTGTATTCATTCTCCCTCCTCCTCTCAGAACCTGTTTTTGGGAAGTGGGCTGGCAGGTGCAGTGTTGCACCCCAGAGGTGCATTTGGGCATGCCCTCTTTTGAGAGGGGAGTGGGTTATGTTTCTTTATTTCAGTAGTCATAATTTGTTCACTACCTGGTTTTTGATTTTGGATTTCTCGACTTGAGTCTTTGGGGATCTAAAATATTTGGTTGCCATTTGGCTAGTAAAAGTCTACAATTTCCATATAGTGGGTTAGTTAGTATTAGCTCGTAAGAATCTGACGGTTACACTTCAAAGTGCAGCAGACAGAGGTGTCAGACGAGGTCGAGTTCAACGTTCTATGCTCTGCATAGAATTTAACTCTTTCCTCTCTGGAGCAGTTCAAGTGCTGGGGCTAACTGCAATATGTCAGAATACAGCAAGACTCCATTAGAAAAACACAATTACTAAGGTGAGTAATTTTTCTTTCATGTTGGGGTGGGAGAACCTGGACACCTGGGCATCAATTTTTGTGATGGCAATGGGCATCAGAAGGTGGTGGGATCCCCAGACAACAGGGAACACTGTTTGTAGGATGTGCGGGTGTTTCAGCATCCGGCACCATCCCAGAAACAGTGTAATCTGGTGACTGTGTGCCCACATGCCCTCTGAAGGCTGCCACCATTGCACAAAATGGTTTCTCTGGCGCCAGTGTTCTTGCCCCCCACCGTCGGTACACACAGCATCATCACACAAAATGGATTCCATCATGGTCTCATGGTCTCCAACCTGCGACTAGCTGTTTACAAAAGAGATGTGATATAAACCGAATGCCATTTTGTGTTGCTGCTGAGCGTTGGGGGGTGGGGGAGGACCACTGAACACCGTGGGAATGCTGTCTGATTTGTTAGTTGATACGTAGGGTCCTGAAACCACAGGCCTACGTGTGAAATCCATTTTGTGGGATGGTGTCATATGTTTGAAGGTTGGATGGAGGACCCTGACAGCATGGCAACCATTTTGTGCTGGCGTCAGGTCTCTGAGGAGGGCACCCAGACAACAGGTATTGCTGTCTGTGGGATGCTGGCGGGAGATGCAAGGCCCGGCACCATCCAACAAAGAGCAATACTTGCTGTCTGGGTGATCCCTCCCTCAGAGACCTGACACCAGCACACAAAATGGTGCCATACTGTCAGGGTTCTCCATCCACCTTCAAACACCAGGCACCATTACACAAAATGGATTCCCGGAAGTTCTTGGTTCCCACCTGCAGCTGGGTGTTTCTGAAAGGCAAATTTTGTGTTGCTGCGGGCAAGAAAAATTTGTTTGTGTTGGATTTTGCTGGGTCTCAGAGGGTGGTGGTGGTGTGACCACTAAACACCAAGGAAGGTTCATCTTTTATTGTGCAAGGTAATGGAGAGTGTGGAGAACCACTGTATACCGAAAACCATTTTGTGGGATGGTGATGGGGTTTTACATTGGGGTGGGAGAACCCAGACACCTGGGAATCCTTTTCTTGTGATGGCGCTGTGTGTTTGCTGGTTGGAGGAGGTCCCTGACACCAGGAATCCATTTGTGCAATGGTAATGGGTCTTGGAAGGTGGTGGAGCCTCCTTTCCAGAGAATCACAACTACAGATAATGAGGCTCACACTAGTGACACAAAAGACTTGCCCTTAATAGTTCCTCTGTAGCTTCTCTGGTGTTACATGATGAGGAGCTGCAAGGAAGGAGACAATGGTACCAGGAGGATTGCGAGAGAGAGACCAGAATTTGTGAGAGAGGCTGGTGATTGAGAGTTGCTAGAGAGAGACCGGCGATCGAGAGGTTTGGAAGAGACAGTGATCGAGGTTTGAGAGAGACTGGCTGGCGAGAGTTTGAGAGAGACAGCGAGTTCGAGAGAGACCAGAGTTTGTGAGGGAGACCAGAGTTTGCTAGAGAGGCCAGCGATTGAGAGTTTGCAAGAGAGAGACCGCGATTGAGAGTTTGCGAGAGGAACCGCGATTGAGAGTTCTTTGGTGAGGGACCGGCGATTGAGAGTTTGTGAGAGGGACAGGCGATTGAGAGTTTGTGAGAGGGACGTGATCGAGAGAGACCAGAGTTTCGAGAGAGACCGGCGATCGAGAGGACCAGCAATTGAGAGTTTGAGATAGACTGGCAATCGCGAGGACCAGCGATGGAGAGTTCGAGAGGGACCAGAATTTCAGAGACAGACCAGTGAGTGAAAGTTCAAGAGACCACAGTTTGCAAGAGAGACATCGCGGTGAGAGGACCGAGTGAAGAACAGTCCGAGAGTTTGTGAGAAACCATAGAGTTTAGTGCGTCGTGTGACAATGAAAATGTGAAGACAGTGTAAGCAGGCGTGAAACAGATTGCTGCACGTTGTTGGTGAAATGGGTTAGTCCGCTGGCTTAGACACAGTGCAGTGACATGCAAGTCACTGAATGGGCTGCGCCAAATGAAAGTGCAAAATCTGAGCTAAAGAGGTCTGGTGAGTGAAAGGAAAGGGAAAAGTGGACGGAAACCTTATTTTGGAGTTCCTGGGTGGTGAGAGAGCAGTGGGGGTTTTGGAAAGAATTACAGTGTGGCTTCACACAGCAGATGGCAGTGTGAGGCTTATTTCACTCCACCAGACCAAGGGGGCCAACTGAAAGTGCTAATGGAGGGCTGAAACTTGCATTACTTTGGGAGTCCGACATCACCTTGTTATATCTGAAGTAGTTTCTTTTCTTTTGGTCAGTCCGAAACTGCTGTCACCTGCCATTATGTGCGATGAGCATAGCAGCTCTCTGCCTGACAGTGGACATATCTGTAATGGCCACCTACCACATCATCTCTCAGTTACCGACAGTGTTTTCATTGATCGATCGAACAATGATGTGGTGGTGTGGTGGCATTGAGGCTGATGTGTCGGTTGGCAGACTGAGAATTGTTAGGACTCAAAGGAAAAAACTCAGCAATAAGAGTGATGAGTGACTATGCCAGTGTGCCTCTAGTACCTTTTCAGTATAATTTATGTGGAGTGGAGGTTTTAGATAAGTATTTTTATTTTCATTTGGCTGCCACAGTGGCTGTTCTGTGTTTCGTGCTGTCCAATGTGACACCAAGAGGTGTCAGCGGTGGCTCAGTTGGTAGCACATCCACCTCTGGACCAGAAGGTCATGGATTCTCGTCCACACTGGGATTGGACTTGCACCTAAAAAGTTGCTGTCCGAGTGCAGTATTGGGGTGGGGGTGCTGTACTGCTGGGGTGTGCCATCCTTCGGATGAGGCGTTAAACCAAGGTCCCTTCTACCCATCCTGGTGCTGTCCTGGTGGGTGTCCAGATGATAAAAGAACCCAGGGCACTCTTCGCAAAGTGAGAGAACATTCATGGTGTCCTGGCCACATTCCCTTTTCCCATAAAACCGGTTCATGCAATTGTCCAGGCTGTGTATGGGTGATGATGTGTGATATGGCCACCACTACACATTCAGTCACTTCACTACCAGTCTAGAATTGCTTATAAAGTGCTTTGGGATACACTGTATGAAAAGCACTATATAAATGCTGATTCTTCTTCTTGATTCTGCGTCGCTGAATATTTGGTTGAAGCAAAGTCCTGCCGGGGAGGATGAAAACCAGAAGGCACCAAATAGACCCGTTCCCAGTCACCTACGGCTAGAGCAGCTGCCATGGATGGAGTGGGGATGCACACAGAGGTGGTGAGAGATGCATAGTGGAGCAGGACAGGGAAACAGCAGAGGAGAAAGAGCACTTGACTTGATGGACACCATGGTGGGCGAGAAACTAGATAAAATGGTTTGTAGAAAGGGAGGTGGCTGTGAAAGCAGCATGTGTAATCTAAAAGTTGTTGATATAGTTACTGATTTGTGGAATAAACTTTGTGGAGCAGCAAAGAAAGTCACAGAGATGCAGTATCGTAGGCGTGGAAACAGATTGTCCGCGTTGTTGGTGAAACGAGGTTAGGCCATTGGTGTTTCAGGCGCATTGCAGTGACATGCCAGTCATTGAGCAGGCTGCGCCAAATGGAAATGCAAAATACTGAGCTAAAGAGGTCTGGTGAGTGAGAAAGTAAAGGAAAAGTGACAGAAACATTCGTTAGGAGTTCCCGGGTGGTGAGAGAATGGTGGGGGTGTTCGGAAAAATTGCGGCGTGGCTTCACACAGCAGATGACAATGTGAGGCTTATTTCACTCCACCAGACCAAGGGGCCAACTGAAAGTGCTAATAGAGGCTGAAACTTTCAATTACTTTGGGAGTCCGACATCACCTTGTTATATCTGAAGTAGTTTCTTTTCCTTTTGGTCAGTCCGAATTGCTGTCATCTGCCATTATGTGTGATGAGCATAGCAGCTCTCTGCCTGACAGCAGACATATCTGTAATGACCACCACATAATCTCTTAGTGTACTGACAGTGTTTTCATTGAGTGATTGCAATGATGGTGTGGTGGTATAGTGCCATAGGGGTTGATGTGTCGGTTGGCAGACTGAAATTATTAGGACTCAAGGAAAAACACTTCAGCAATAAGAGTGACGAGTGACTATGCCAGTCTGGCTGTTTTGTCTCCAGTACCTCTTTCAGTATAATTTATGTGGTGTGGAGGTTTTAGCTCAGTATTTTTATTTTCATCTAGCTGCCACATTGGCTGTTCTGTGTTTCTTCTGTCCTTGTACTGCCCATTGTGCATGGCATAAACTGTTTGGTTGAAGCCAAGTCCTGCCCAGGAAGAAAGAAGAATGGAAGAAAATACAAAGACATGCAAGATGGAGTATCACCTTCAGCTACAGTTGCTGCAGTGCATGCAGTGGAGAGACATGCAGAGGTGGTGATCCTGCAACTATGTGAAGTGGCAGTCAACAGGAACACAACGAGGGAACAGCAGAGGACTACAGAAGATGACAAATTTGCCATGGAGGACTACGGGAGCACAACTGGAGGACTTTGTAAAGGCAAATATCTGAGTCAGACTACAGACGAGGTTAGAACAAATTTTTTCTCATCACAGGGCACGAAAAACAGCAGGGAGAGGTTGGACCTTTGTTTTCTTTTCTTTTTATAAAATGCCACAGACAACAGTGGAAGGATGGAACTACTTTATTTACAGAAGGATGAAACAAGCGAGAAGATGGAACTACTTTATTTACAGAAGGATGACAGACAACAGAGGAGAGGTTGGAACCACACCAGGTAAGGATGTTGGAATCACTTCAGTGCAGTGACATCATCATGGGACGCCATCCTGAAAAGGTAAGAAAAAATGTAATTGTGGTGATTGTAATAATTGTGTTGACATTTGTGACATTTGCTGACATTCTGTTTTCTTTGTTGCAACTTGTGGGTACTGTGCTGAATACCATTGGTGCGCCGTGCACATACTTGTATGTGTTGTGATGATTATGCCCTTATGCTCATTCTTATATGTGGGTGTACGAAAGAGTGTACCGTGCGCACTTTCTGATATTTGGGAGTATTCGATAGTTGAATGTCATTGCATATGTTGGTGCGATAGAAAGACATGACAGATTGGTCTTTAGTACCAAACTACTAAAGGGATACATGATGGCTAGGTGTGAATGCAGAATATGTCTGAATGATTGGCAAGTGAGTTGGTGGAATATCTTCTACGAATGATGGAGCGTAGTGTTGCCACGAATGATGGTTGCGTGATTTGCCTGAGTTCACTTGCCAAGTTCAGATCTATTCTGCATCACACACCTGGCCATAGAGTGATTTTATACAATAGGACTGTTTTGTGCTGGGTTTTTGTGTGCTGTAATCAGTAATATATGGAGAATTACAGTGTGATATGTGGAGATATCTGGAGACATTGTGACATCTGGAGTTTTCAGACTGCAGTGAGAATACTTTGCTCACTCCTATTGTATAATTGCTTGTAGTTCGGAAAACTGAAATTGGTGTCTTTCAAGTAGTACAAAAAAATTGATCATAACTGAATGCTTGGAACCGTTAGCAAGGTAATTTGTGCTGAAGAAGTTACCTGCTGATACTTTGTCTTCGCATATACCTTAAAAGTTATGCACATTTGTTTGCGTGTGGTGTGTGCGTGTGTGTGACATTTGTGTGTCAGGACTCACCTAAGCAGCTTGAATAAAAAATGCACTTTTGACACTTCAGCAGGAATAAAAAAAAGTAATGATTACAATTGATTGCATAGCACCGCTGGAAAGGCAATCTTGTGCTGATCAACTTTAATGCGGATAGTTTGTGTGTATCAGGTATACTTTAGGAGCTATTAGCATTTGTTTATGAGACGGTGTGTATGGCTGACATTTTTTCCATCAAGGCTCACCTAAGCAGCTTGAATAAAATGCACTTTTGGCACTTCAGCAGGTATTACAAAAAAAAAAAAAGTATTGCTTACAGTTTGTTGCATAGCACCATTGGAAGGCATTTTGTGCTGATCAACTTTTATGCTGATACTTTGTGTGTATCATGTATACTTTTGGAGTTATGCATATTTGTTTATGATATGGTGTGTGTTGAGAGTCATCCTCAAATCTCACCAAAGCACCTTGACTAAAATGGGAAAAATTATGTTTCATAGTAAAAGATATATTTTTTAACAAAATAATATTAAAACACCATGTAATGTCTGGATGCTTAATTTGGTGTTGATATTTACATATTTTCCAACAAAAATGGCTTATGTTGCCTTTGCTGTTTCGACAAGCATAGAAAAAAAAACAAAATTACTTATTACATGCATGCCACCTCTGGAAAGAAATTTTGTGCTGAATAACTCTGTCACTCGTACTTTGTGTCTAGCACGTACAGTTATTGAGCTATTAGCGTTTGTTTCGACATGCTGACTATGGCTTGATTTTGCTTAGAAATGCCCAGGATTCACTGTTAAAAGTATACAGGAGATGCAGGAGACAAGTGGTGCAATCTCAGAGTGCTGCTGTGGAGGTAATGAGTTAAACTGCAACACTTGGAGGCCTTTTTTTATGTATAAAGTATTGCATCCTCTGGTACCACTCTGCATGGAATTGTGGTGATTGTAATAGCTGTGTTACTTTTGTGATCATTTGTTGACATTCTGTTTTCTGTGTTGCAACTTGTGGGTACTGTGCTGAATACCATGGGTGCCGCCGTGCACATGCTTGTATATGTTGTGATATTGCCATATGCTCATTCTTATATTGTATGTGGGTGTCGAAAAGTGTACCTCATGCTCTTTCTGATATTTGGGACTGTTCGGTGTTAAATGTCATTGCATACGTTGGTGCAATAGAAAGACATGACAGATTGGTCTTTAGTACCAAACTACTAAAGGGATACATGATGGCTAGGTGTGTAGTGCAGAATATGTCTGAATGATTGGCAATTGAGTTGGTGGAATATCTTCTCTACGAATGATGGGCGCATGCGTTACCGAATGATGGTTGCGTGATTTGCCCAAGTTCACTTACCACGAGTTCAGATCTATTCTGCATCACACACCTGGCCATAGAGTGATTTTATACAATAGGACTGTTTTGTGCTGGGTTTTTGTGTGTTGTAATCAGTAATATATGGAGAATTACAGTGTGATATGAGGAGATATCTGGAGACATGTGGCATCTGGAGTTTAAGACTGCAGTGAGAATACTTTGGTCACTCCTATTGTATAATTGCTTTTAGTTTCAGAAAACTGAAATTGGTGTCTTTCAGGTAGTACAAAAAAATTGATCATAACTGAATAGCTTGGAACCGTTAGCAAGGTAATTTGTGCTGAAGAAGTTACCTGCTGATACTTTGTCTTCGCATATACCTTAAAAGTTATGCATATTTGTCTGTGGTGGTGAAGTGTGAGTGTGTGTGTGTGTGTGTCTGACATTTGTGTGTCAAGACTCACCTAAGCAACTTGAATAAAATGCACTTTTGACACTTCAGCAGGAATAAAAAAAGTGATTACAATTGATTGCATAGCACTGTTGGAAAGGCATTTTGTGCTGATCAACTTTCATGCTGATACTTTGTGTATCATGTATACTTTTGGAGTTATACGTATTTGTTTACGATATGGTGTGTGTGGTTGAGTCATCCTCAAATCTCACCAAAGCACCTTGACTAAAATGGGAAAAATTATGTTTCATAGTAAAAGATATATTTTTTAACAAAAATAATATTAAAACACCATGTAATGTCTGGATGCTTAATTTGGTGTTGATATTTTACATATTTTCCAACAAAAATGGCTTATGTTGCCTTTTTAGTGAAAAAAATATGTTTTTGCTGTTTCAACAAGCATAGAAAAAAAGCGAAATTACTTATTACATGCATGCCACCATTGGAAAGGAAATTTTGTGCTGAATAACTCTGTCTCTTGTACTTTGTGTCTAGCACGTACGGTTATTGAGCTATTATCATTTGTTTGCGACATGCTGACTGTGGCTTGATTTTGCTTAGAAATGCCCAGGATTCACTGTTAAAAGTATACAGGAGATGCAGGAGACAAGTGGTGCAATCTCAGAGTGCTGCTGTGGAGGTAATGAGTTAAACTGCAACACTTGGAGGCCTTTTTTTATGTATAAAGTATTGCATCCTCTGGTACGCGCTGCATGGAATTGGGGGAGTTACCCTTTGTGACCTCCCATCCCAATCATCCACTACCTCCGCTGTTCTGTCAGAGAGTGTCCACTACCATCATATGGACTGGCACTGTCTCTATATTTCCTTCCTTCCTCCACACTCCACTCACCTGATGTCACAGCCACAGCCACTACTGGCCTTGGACTCCATAGGAGAGCCCTTTATGGAACAAACTCCAAAGCTCTCCACAGGGGTCGCTGTCCAGCCAGAAGCAGTGCTATCTCCTACCAGTAGCAGCTCTGTCTCCCAGCCCTGGCCACCCACCCAACTCCTGAGTCCCCTCCCAACTTGGTTCGCTGGAATGGGCTCTTGGGGTTATCATCTCTGATGACCTCAAGGTAGGAAACAGTGTGACAAGGCAGCAGGTAAAGCAAATAGGATACTGGGATGCATAGGCAGGAGCACCAACAGCAGGAAAAGGGAGGTCATAATTCCACTATACAAGACACTAGTGAGGCCCCACCTGGAGTACAGTGTACAGTTCTGGAGACCTTACCTACATAAGGACATAGACAGGGTAGAGAAGTTTCAGAGGAGGGCAACAAAGATGGTACATGGATTGCATCACAAGTCCTATGAGGACAGGTTGAAGGAACTGAATATGTACTCCCTGGAGCAGAGGAGGAGAGAGGCATATGATAGAGACATACAAGTATCTTACAGGGAGGAACAGAGTGCAGGAATACACTATTTTAAGTGAAAAAGATGCTCATGAACTAGAGGGCATGGGATGAAGTTGGAGGGAGACGATTCAGAGGAAACATGAGGAAGAATTTCTTCACAGAATGGGTGGTGGACAAGTGAAACACCCTGCTAGAGGAAGTGGTGGGGGCTGAAACAATCACGGGATTTAAGAATGCATGGATAGACATAAAGGAATTCTGGAGGTCAGGGTAAGGGGCAACAGACTTCTAGGAAAACATAAACTGAACTTACAAGGTCAAATGGGCAGACTGGGTGAGCCATAGGCCCTTATCTGCCGACACTGTCTATGTATCTATGTACAGCAGTGCTGGGACAACAGGTGCCCTGCCTTTAACTTTTTTAAATTAGGATGTCCCTTCTTTATGTTCCCAGTCTTCTGTTGAAAACATGTCTAGTTAAATAACTAACAATAACAGTTTATATTCACAGTATAATTTCATTTCTGCAGGCTTTGATAGGCTGCACTGTGGAAGTCGAGACACTAGATGGCAGACTGCTCAACATCCCCATTAATGACATTGTTCAGTAAGTATCAACATACTGTACAAGAGCTGGCTTTTGCCAACATGGCAGGTCTTGTGATTGTAATATTATTATTATATACAGACAATGCCAGAGAAAGCCCACACATGTGGAGACAGACTACACTGAAATATAACTACCAGCCATCAGGCAGCTTAACGGTTAACCACAAATAGTATCTGGAGGACGTAGCTAACTTCATTTTAGGTTACACCACAGAAAGACATCAAGCAGCTCCTCCCTTTGTTGTCTGAGATGTGCATTTTCACTAGCAGTGACAATTAACAGCGTGCTCATCCTTGCTGTTTGCTGACTTGGCACTGGTTCTCACTACCCATGATGACTCATAGCATGTATGTTCTAGCTAACTTAGCAACTTTCTTGTGAACACTCAGAGAATGACAGCCAGTAGATATTATTTAGGACTGTTACCGACAAGCAACCATGAAATGAAATCACACAGCACTGACTTGTTTTGTGCCATAAATCTGTCAAACGACTGATCGAACTTCAACCCTAAATGCATTCTTTCTTACTTTATCTTTGTGGATCCTCACTGTCGAGCACTCAGGCCACCACTGCACTGGCAATCATCCAGTCCCATCCCATGAGCTTCCCTCCTGCTCTTCTGCGCTTACTCCCCCAATGGTGGGGCCTTTAGACTTTAGAGTGTACCTTAATCTCTCTGCATCCCAGGATCTAGTTGGGAGGAGGCTTGCCAGCCGAGGCCTGAGATGGCCAGCTCTGCTGTCATTCTGATGTCCAGGCGTATTTTTTATCTTGTATATAGAACATAATTGAGTGCAGTGTATGCTAAATTCAAAGTGCTGTCCACCTCCTTGGTGCCCTGCACCCTCAAAGATGGCCTCACTATGGTAGCATTGCACATAGCAGCCTTTATGAAGGAGCAAGCTCACGGTCCATTGTGAGGGGTCACTGCAGCAGCAGGCAACAGCACCATCCCACCATGGCTGGAAAGCGTTGGTTTCAGATTAAAAGTACCTTTGAGCTAAGAGCTCATTTACAAAGGTTCCACGTTAAATTCAGATTAAGAGAAGCATGAGGTTAAAGATACATTTAGGCAGTCCATTATAATTCTAGGAAGCAGACAGATGAGCATATTAAGCATTAGTTAGTTGCAGAGAATATGAGTGGATAATGAGAACATGTTATACAGTTCTTGTTTTAAGTGCTGCAAGTTTGTTTTTGTAACTGATTATCTCCTGTCCCTAAGGAGCCCCATGGCCCCCTGCTCCAACTCCCGGAATTACTGAGGCTTACCTTATGCCCGGCCGGGAGGCGGTGCCTGCAGGGGTCGGTTTCATCCTGCCACTGGGGAATTTTCTCCTTCTTTTTCTCCCTTAACCTGGGGCCCCAGGGTAGAGATGCATGCAGCGTGGGCGCATGCTACTAGACCAGGTGACAGCCCCTTCCGCCCACCCATGGCCTAATGCCTGTGCCCCTCTGGCTGTTCCACTCCTGGCCTCCACCAGGAGGAAGACCTGTGCCAAAAGATGCAAGAGCTGCGTTCGGCCACTCTATCAACTCTGCACCCCCGCCTGGCCTCCGGCAGCCCAAGCGTTCCTGAACTCGGGTCACCAGCGTAGTGCGGTAAGGTGCACAGTGCCTCAGCCCTCTGCGCCACGGCCCGGCTCAAGTGCTACAAGTTTTAATATCAGTAGTGCTTTAGGTCATGGGGATGTTGGGTCAAACACTGGTTGCTGTAGGGATGAACAGGTCACAGGACAGTGGCAGGAAAAGAGGTGAGGAGGAGGTGGGCACAGGCGAAAAGAGTGTCGTTGGAGATAACTATGTTTGGAAGGTGGAGAGAGGTATGTGGTGAGGTTACAGTGGATTTGGACTTTACTACATGGAGTGTAGAGCAGGGCCTAGGGGCAAAAGATAAGGGGAGGGGGAATGCACCATTAAGAGAGTAGGGAGAAGAAGTCATAGGGATGGTTGGAGGAAAGCGTGAGTTGTGGGCTTCCCAAGGAGAGATAGGTGGAGTGGATAGGTGGACATATGTTTTCCAGCTACAGTTAGAGAACATTGCCACCAGGCAGTGTGTTCCCTAGTGTGCCTGCCTAACAGAGGACCCACGTCCACACCTGAACTCTGGTCATTAGCATGGAAGCCATCACACTTCCTCTGAGACACCCTTAAATACATTCTGTAAGGCAAAAGCCACTGCCCTCCTCTTTTGGATAACAAAAGAAATTCTTTAACTGCACTGACCAGCTCTAAGAAGTGAATGATAGCAAAGATGTATTCGCATGAACTATGCATTGTTGTGTGGGAGAGGTTACTAAGTCTCATGCAATTTGCTTTAATTTCAGTTTATGGTTTTCCCTCCATTGTCTCCATTTTTGTTTGGGTATACCTACCCTCACTGCCTACTGGGAATGCTATTCTCATCTCCTGTGCTGGTCAAATCCTGGAAGGAAGCAGGAGCAACCCTTTCCCCAGTCTTCCAAAGAGTCGAACTTTATACCTCACTTGCCACCTAGGGCAGGATTAGCAAGACAGTGTGACTGGAGGTCAAGCTCACAACAGGAGACATCAGTGGTAACAGGAGCAGAGTAACACTGCTGTCTAGCACCCCTGTCCCCTCGCCACCAGGGGCAGCCATCTGCGCAGTGTTGGCATTCTTCCGTTACCCAGGTAGACCGCATCTTCAGGAACTGTGCTAACCTACACCCGCTGCCAGATTGGTACCTGGAACCTGGATCTCCCATATGACACGCACACACACTTATTATTAGGTCATCGGGGACCCTAACTACACTTTGCTGGTTATCTGCCACAATGCTACTGCTACTTGTGCTGTGTAACCTTCAGTGCCATTCTCCATCAAGAATCTATCTGATCCTGCTTCAGAAGCCTGAACAGTAGTAGCTTCCATAACCTGTCTGTATAGGCTATTCTAGATGTTTCAAACAACATGAAGTCTTGCTATATTATAGACATTAGCAGTTTGTTCCAGCTCTAGAACTGCCCCGGAGTGAAATGGTTAAAACCATTCCAAAATAGAATTTGCACGAGCAGCTCTATCTGTGTCATTTCAAACTTGAACTGTCAGATTCTTTACTCCGCCTCAGTGAACAGTCGCTCCGGAGATTTCTCCTTCTGCTCGGTTCATTTCTCGGTTTAAAAGTGTTTTCTCGGTTGGATTTAACCGAGAATAGTTTTGTTTTAACCGCAAACCGTTCGGTTCAAGCTCTATCTGTGGTAACCGTAAGTAAATGAAGGTTTTGTCTGTGTGGAACTTTTAAGTTATCGGTTCGGTTTTGAACCGATCAGTGGGTTTAAAACTCATTTAAAACTAAAAGTTACTATTTTAGAGTGCGGTTCCCGGTTCTTATCGGTTCTAAAAAGCGGATTTATTACGTTTTTCAATACCCGTGACATAGTTAGGAACCGATTAGGGTGTCTTGCCTGGCACTGCCGTTAAAAGGCAAGTTTTTGGTTAGGCTGGCATTATGTCTGAGAAACCCAAAAGAAAAACCGGCCCACTGGGTTTCAACACTGTGATGTTTGTGGGGAAGTCTTTGCCAAGGCTGACCCACACACACATGTGTTTATTGTCTGGGTTTGACCACCTCCAGTCAGACTGCCAGGTATGTAAGAATTTCCTGCAGCCACCCTGGAAAAAGATTGGGCAGGCTCAGGGGACGAGAGGCCAAAAGTCCACTGACCTGGATGGCCAGCCGGTTCGGTGCCAACTGAACCAGAGGAGTGCCCTCTGACCAGGGCCAGACTTCCTTGGGCAAAGAAAAGCTGGTTCTGAGGAACCAATTTCAGTAAAGAAAACAAGAAAATCAGCAGGTCTGGAGTCCAAAATCCTTCTCCAACTGCTGCAGAGATAGCAAAAGCCATACAGATTGTCCAGTCACTGTCTCAGGGTCCGTCCGAACCACCACTATCTGGTAAAAGGTCGGTTCGTCCGGTCCCAGTGGTTCAGGATTATGATATTGAGGAATTTTATGAACCAGAGGAGGGGAGGAGGATTATGAACAGTATGAATGTGGCTGGGAAGGTCTGGGTGTGCCCATTGAACGGACATCTCCCCAGACAGACCTTTAGAATCTCCCCTATGCTGTCTGAGTCCCCATCTCATTTTATGTTTTATAAAAAGTTGCTGAAACCCTCCAGCTTCCTTTAAAAGAGGCTGTGGATGAGCAAGAGGAGCCTGATTTTGTAGAACTGATGGATATTCCAGAGTCTAGGAGATTGTCTATTCCTTTACATAAGTCTTTTAGGAAACAAACAATTAAATTTTAAAAGCTCCTAATTCTGTGCCTCCTGTAGATAAAAAGATGGACAGAAGGTATACATTGTCAGGCCCTGACACAGAATTCCTTTCTCAGCAATGCAGTCATGTTGGGGTAGTTCAGGCTGCTGCCTGTGATAAAGCTAATATTCCCTTGGCTTCACATCCTCCTGCCAAGGATTCCAGGAAGATTGATGCCATGGCAAAAACAGTATATGGCAGCTCTCTGGGACTCAGGCAAGCAAATTATATGGCTTATGTAGCTAGGTATCAGAAATGTAGATGGGATACTGTTATGCAATTGGCCAAGCAGGCCCATAGGCCAGCTGGCTAGTGAACTAGAACAGGTGGCTGCTGATGGCATTGAAGCTTCTAAAGTTCAGTTTCATGCTGCTGTGGATGTTAATGATGTTTCCTCTAGGGTCATGGCCACATCTGTAGCTTTTACGTAGGGTTGGCCTGGCTCAGGTGTACTAGTTTGTCACAGGATACCCAGACTAAGGCTATGGATTTTCCTGTGGTGGGAAATTCTCTGTTTGGAGAGCAGACAGAGAATTACATGAAGAAGATGGATGAATATAGGACTACTTACAAGAGTGCCCAGGCTAAGGAGCGCAAGCCACTCCTCAAGGCATGCCCCAGGGGTAGGGGTAGGCCTTTTCACAGGCCTTTCTACCAGACTCAGGCCTCTTCTGCCTATGCTCAGAGGGCTTCTTCCAGAAGCAGGGGCAGGCGAGGGTGGGCAGACCTGCTCCCACCCCAGCCTAAAGCTCCTCTTGAAACAGGCACCCTGATGGGGTGCCCAAAGGCCAATTCTCCTGTACCAGTGGGGGCAGGCTGGCTTACTTCAGTCAGAATTGGGCTTCTTTAACCTCAGACAAGTGGGTTCTGAAGTAGTAAGCCAGGGTCTGGTTCTCAGCTCAAAAAGTTTCCCAAGTTGAGAAGCAGATTTTCAAACAACATGAAGTCTTGCTATATTATAGACATTAGCAGTTTGTTCCAGCTCTAGAACTGCCCCGAGTGAAATAGTTAAAAACCATTCCAAAATAGAATTTTGGCACGAGAGCAGCTCTGTCTGTGTCATTTCAAACTTGAACTGTCAGATTCTTTACTCCGCCTCAGTGAACAGTCGCTCGGAGTTTTCTTCTTCTGCTCGGTTCATTTCTCGGTTTAAAAGTGTTTTCTCGGTTGGATTTAACCGAGAATAGTTTTATTTAACTGCAAAACCGTTCGGTTCAAGCTCTATCTGTAGTAACCGTAAGTAAATGAAGGTTTTGTCTGTGTGGAACTTGTAAGTTATCAGTTCGGTTTTGAACCGATCAGTGGGTTAAAAACTCATTTAAAACTAAAAGTTACTATTTTAGAGTCGCGGTTCCGTTCTTATCGGTTCTAAAAAAACGGATTTATTACGTTTTTCCAATACCCGTGACACGGTTAGGAACCGATAAGGTGTCTTGCCTGGCACTGCGTTAAAAGGGCAAGTTTTTGGTTAGGCTGGCATTATGTCTGAGAAACCAAAGAAAAACCGGGCCACTGGGTTTCAACACTGTGATGTTTGTGGGAAGTCTTTGCTAAGGCTGACCCACACCACATGTGTTATTGTCCGAGTTTGACCACCTCCAGTCAGACTGCCAGGTCTGTAAGAATTTCCTGCAGCCACCCTGGAAAAAGATTGGGCAGGCTCAGGGAGCGAGAGCCAAAAAGTCCGCTGACCGGATGGCCAGCCCGGTTCGGTGCCAGCCGAACCAGAGAGGAGTGCCCTCTGACCAGGGCCAGACTTCCTCGGGGAAAGAAAAGCTGGTTCTGAGGAACCAATTCCAGTAAAGAAAACAAGAAAATCAGCAGGTCTGGAGTCCAAAATTCCTTTTCCAACTGCTGCAGAGATAGCAAAAGCCATACAAATTGTCCAGTCACTATCTCAGGGTCCGTCCGACCACCACTATCTGGTAAAGGTCGGTTCGTCTGGTCCCAGTGGTTCAGGATTATGATATTGAGGAATTTTATGAACCAGAGGAGGGGGAGGAGGATTATGAACAGTATGAATGTGGCTGGGAAGGTCTGGGTGTGCCCATTGAACGGACATCTCCCCAGACAGACCTTTAGAATCTCCCCATGCTGTCTGAGTCCCATCTCATTTTATGTTTTATAAAAAGTTGCTGAAAACCTCCAGCTTCCTTTAGAAGAGGCTGTGGATGAGCAAGAGGAGCCTGATTTTGTAGAAATGATGGATATTCAGAGTCTAGGAGATTGTCTATTCCTTTACATAAGTCTTTTAGGAAACAAACAATTAAAATTTTAAAAGTCTAATTCTGTGCTTCCTGTAGATAAAAGATGGACAGAAGGTATACATTGTCAGGCCCTGATACAGAATTCCTTTCTCAACAATGCAGTCATGTTGGGGTAGTTCAGGCTGCTGCCTGTGATAAAGCTAATATTCCATTGGCTTTACATCCTCCTGACAAGGATTCCAGGAAGATTGATGCCATGGCAAAAAAAAAAAAAAACAGTATATGGCAGCCTCTCTGGGACTCAAGGCAAGCAAATTATGTGGCTTATGTAGCTAGGTATCAGAAATCTAGATGGGATACTGTTATGCAATTGGCCAAGCAGGCCCATGGCCAGCTGGCTAGTGAACTAGAACAGGTGGCTGCTGATGGCATTGAAGCTTCTAAAGTTCAGTTTCATGCTGCTGTGGATGTTAATGATGTTTCCTCTAGGGTCATGGCCACATCTGTAGCTTTTCGTGAGGTTGGCCTGGCTCAGGTGTACTAGTTTGTCACAGGATACCCAGACTAAGGCTATGGATTTTCCTGTGGTGGGAAATTCTGTTTGGAGAGCAGACAGAGAATTACATGAAGAAGATGGATGAATATAGGACTACTTACAAGAGTGCCCAGGCTAAGGAGCGGCAAGCCACTCCTCAAAGGCATGCCCCAGGGGTAGGGTAGGCCTTTTCACAGGCCTTCTACCAGACTCAGGCCTCTTCTGCCTATGCTCAGAGGGGCTTCTTCAGAGGCAGGGCAGACGAGGGGTGGCAGACCTGCTCCCACCCCCAGCCTAAAGCTCCTGCGAACAGGCACCTGATGGGGTGCCCAAGGCCAATTCTCCTGTACCAGTGGGGGCAGGCTGGCTTACTTCAGTCAGAATTGGGCTTCTTTAACCTCAGAACAAGTGGGTTCTGGAAGTAGTAAGCCAGGGTCTGGTTCTCAGCTCAAAAGTTTCCCAAGTTGAGAAGCAGATTTTCAAACAACATGAAGTCTTGCTATATTATAGACATTAGCAGTTTGTTCCAGCTCTAGAACTGCCCCGGAGTGAAATGGTTAAAACCATTCCAAAATAGAATTTTGGCACGAGACAGCTCTGTCTGTGTCATTTCAAACTTGAACTGTCAGATTCTTTACTCCGCCTCAGTGAACAGTCGCCCGGAGTTTTCTTCTTCTGCTCGGTTCATTTCTCGGTTTAAAAAGTGTTTTCTCGTTGGATTTAACCGAGAATAGTTTATTTTAACCGCAAAACCGCTCGTTCAAGCTCTATCTGTGGTAACCGTAAGTAAATGAAGGTTTTGTCTGTGTGGAACTTGTAAGTTATCGGTTCGGTTTTGAACCGATCAGTGGGTTTAAAACTCATTTAAAACTAAAAGTTACTATTTTAGAGTCAGGTTCCCGGTTCTTATCGGTTCTAAAAAACGGATTTATTCGTTTTTCCAATACCCGTGACACGGTTAGGGAACCGATAAGGTGTCTTGCCTGGCACTGCCGTTAAAAGGGCAAGTTTTTGGTTAGGCTGGCATTATGTCTGAGAAACCCAAAGAAAAACCGGGCCACTTGGTTTCAACACTGTGATGTTTGTGGGGAAGTCTTTGCTAAGGCTGACCCACACACCATATGTGTTTATTGTCCGAGGTTTGACCACCTCCAGTCAGACTGCCAGGTCTGTAAGAATTTCCTGCAGCCACCCTGGAAAAAGATTGGGCAGGCTCAGGGAACGAGAGGCCAAAAGTCCGCTGACCCGATGGCCAGCCGGTTCGGTGCCAACCGAACCAGAGGGAGTGCCTCTGACCAGGGCCAGACTTCCTTGGCAAAGAAAAGCTGGTTCTGAGGAACCAATTCCAGTAAAGAAAACAAGAAAATCAGCAGGTCTGGAGTCCAAAATTCCTTTCCAACTGCTGCAGAGATAGCAAAGCCATACAAATTGTCCAGTCACTATCTCAGGGTCCGTCCGAACCACCACTATCTGGTAAAAGGTCGGTTCGTCTGGTCCCAGTGGTTCAGGATTATGATATTGAGGAATTTTATGAACCAGAGGAGGGAGGAGGATTATGAACAGTATGAATGTGGCTGGGAAGGTCTGGGTGTGCCTATTGAACGGACATCTCCCAGACAGACCTTTAGAATCTCCCCTATGCTGTCTGAGTCCCCATCTCATTTTATGTTTTATAAAAGTTGCTGAAACCTCCAGCTTCCTTTAGAAGAGGCTGTGGATGAGCAAGAGGAGCCTGATTTTGTAGAAATGATGGATATTCCAGAGTCTAGGAGATTGTCTATTCCTTTACATAAGTCTTTTAGAAACAAACAATTAAATTTTAAAGCTCTAATTCTGTGCTTCCTGTAGATAAAAAGATGGACAGAGGTATACATTGTCAGGCCTCTGATACAGAATTCCTTTCTCAGCAATGCAGTCATGTTGAGTAGTTCAGGCTGCTGCCTGTGATAAAGCTAATATTCCATTGGCTTACATCCTCCTGACAAGGATTCCAGGAAGATTGATGCCATGGCAAAAAAAAACAGTATATGGCAGCCTCTCTGGGACTCAGGCAAGCAAATTATGTGGCTTATGTAGCTAGGTATCAGAAATCTAGATGGGATACTGTTATGCAATTGGCCAAGCAGGCCCATGGCCAGCTGGCTAGTGAACTAGAACAGGTGGCTGCTGATGGCATTGAAGCTTCTAAGGTTCAGTTTCATGCTGCTGTGGATGTTAATGATGTTTCCTCTAGGGTCATGGCCACATCTGTAGCTATTCGTAGGTTGGCCTGGCTCAGGTGTACTAGTTTGTCACAGGATACCCAGACTAAGGCTATGGATTTTCCTGTGGTGGGAAATTCTCTGTTTGGAGAGCAGACAGAGAATTACATGAAGAAGATGGATGAATATGGGACTACTTACAAGAGTGCCCAGGCTAAGGAGCTAAGCCACTCCTCAAAGGCATGCCCCCAGGGGTAGGGTAGGCCTTTTCACAAGCCTTTCTACCAGACTCAGGCCTCCTCTGCCTATGCTCAGAGGGCTTGCCAGAGGCAGGGCAGGCAGGGGTGGGCAGACCTGCTCCCACCCCCAGCCTAAAGCTCCTGCGAAACAGGCACCCTGATGGGGTGCCCAAGCCGATTCTCCTGTACCAGTGGGGGCAGGCTGGCTTACTTCAGTCAGAATTGGGCTTCTTTAACCTCAGACAAGTGGGTTCTGGAAGTAGTAAGCCAGGGTCTGGTTCTCAGCCCAAAAAAGTTTCCCAAGTTGAGAAGCAGATTTTTCTACCTGCAAGTGCTTCAGAGACCCCGCTCTGGAAACAGAGGTCTCATCCTGTTAGCTCTCAGAGCAGTAGAAAGGTTCCTCCCCTGCATCAGGGCAGGGGTCTGTATTCAGATACTTCCTTACCCCAAAAGACAGGAGAATGGCGGCCCATTTTAGATCTCAGATATCTGAACAAGCATCTTTTAAACCAAAGTTCAAAATGGTAACTCTGGCAATGATTTTACCTTCCCTAAGGCCAGGGGACTGGCTAGCCTCCTGGACCTCAAGGATGCCTATTTCATGTCCTAATCAGAAGATCCCATCGAAAGTACCTCAAATTCGAGCTGCCCTCAGGTCATTACCAGTTCAGAGCAATGCCTTCAGCCTTACCACTGCTCCAAGGGTATTCACAAAGTGTCTAGCAGTGGCAGTGGCCCACTTAAGGAGGCAGAGGATTGCTGTTTTTCCTATCTAGACGACTGGCTCATTGTAGGCCAGTCCCAGAACAGGTAAAATCTCACCTGCAGGTCACCCAGCAGCTCTCACCTCCTGGGTTTTCTGCTAACCTACCAAAGTCGGTTCTGGAACCAGTCCAGGTACTCACCTTTATAGGGCAGAATTGACAAAAGCTAGCCAGAGCCTTCTTCCCCAGAAAGGGTAAGAATTTAGTGGCTCTGGCCTCTTCCTTCACTCTGCAGGTCTCTTGACCAGCAAGACACTTTCTGCAGCTCCTGGGGCACATGGCTGCATCCACAGCTGTTGTGCAGGGAGCCAGATTTCAGATGAGACATTCAGTTTCACTTGAGAACCTTTTGGTCTCAGAGAAGAGACCCCCTTCCAAGTTGGTCCCAGTGGCTCGAACCTTGATCCTAGCTCTCCAGTGGTGGCAGGATCAGAGCAATTTAAGAGCGGGGTCCTCTTCATTTCCCTTCTCACGACTTGACTCTCACTACAGATGCTTCCCTTCTGGTTGGGAGCCTCATACAGCGACCTTTCCACTCAGGGAGTTTGGTCCCCCAGGAATCTCTGCTCCACATCAATTTGCTGGAACTCAGAGCTGTCTTTTAGCTCTTCAGCTTTTCTGCATCTGTCCACGACAAGGTGATACAAGTCAGAACAGACAACACCACAACAATGTGGTACATCAACAAACAGGGGGCACTCGGTCTTCGGCCTTGTGCACGAGGCAGTGAAGTTGTGGTCTCTGGCCTATTCCCTGAACACTTCCTCACAGCAGTTCATCTTCCAGGAAGGACAATGTCTCTAGCGGATGCCCTCAGCAGGATTTCCCAGGGACATCACGAATGGTCCCTGGATCCTCAAGTGCAAGTGTGGGATAGTTTTTGCCAGGTGGGCATCCCTCAGGTAGATCTTTTGCAGCCCCAGACAATCACAGACTTCCTCTGTTCTGTTGCAGGCCTCCAGTGCTGGGCTCAGTTTCCTGGATGCCCTTCTTCTGGATTGGGAGGGAAGTTCCTCTATGCTTTCCCCCTTCCTCTCCTATTCAAAGTTCTAGTCAAAATCAGATCTCAGCCTTGCAGGGTGATTCTGATTGCCCCGGATTGGGGCCAGGCAGCCCTGGTACCACTCCTTCTGTCTCTGACAGTCCATCTTCCCCGTGCCTCCCCAGGAATCACAATCTGTTGACTTGTGCCCAGGGAAGGGTTTGTATCCGGACCTCAAATCCTCAACCTCAAGGCCTGGCTCTTGAGGAGTTAAGTTTCTGATTTACACCTCTCCAGGGTGTTCTTGAGATCCTAAAGGCTTCCAGAAGCCTTCCACTAGGGCTTCTTATAGTTCTAAATGGAAAAGGTTTTTCCATTTGGTGTGCTAGGAAAAATTTCCCCAGAATCTGCTGAATTGCCCATT
The DNA here is from genome assembly GCA_016271365.2 of Neoceratodus forsteri. Classification (NCBI taxonomy): domain Eukaryota; kingdom Metazoa; phylum Chordata; order Ceratodontiformes; family Ceratodontidae; genus Neoceratodus; species Neoceratodus forsteri. The sequence continues at coordinate 164,743,166 of CM057458.1, read as the reverse complement.
TGTTAGATTACATGGTACATCTTAATTCCTTGGGTCTCAGACCAGCTACCTGAGAGTCCATTTGCAAGTGTGTTGCTTTTGTGTCAGCAGGAAAGTCATCCCTCTTTCCTCTCATCCTGTGTTTTCCAAGTTTTTAGATTACTCCATACTAATCCTCCTTTTCGGAACCGGCCCCTGCTTGGGACCTTAATGTTTGCATTGCCCAGTTAATGCAACCTCTTTGAACCTCTGTCTTCTGCAGAGCTTAAGTACCTAACTTGGAAAACTGTTTTTCTAGTGGCTATCACTTCTGCCAGACATAAGTGAATTGCAAGCCTTGCAGTGGAGACTGACTTTAGTTCTTTCCACAGGGATAAGGTAGTCCTTAGGACTAATAGGAAGTTTTGCCTAAGGTGGTTTCAGATTTCCATCTTAATCAATCTATCTCCTTCTAATATTTTTCACTGATCACTCCTCTTGGGTGAGAGGAGGTTGCACAGCCTGGATGTTAAGAGGCTCTTAGTTATTATATAGAGCATACCAAAGGTCACAGGTTCGAATCCTCCAACATTTCCTTACCTATGGTGAAGTTGGGAAAGGCAAACCTGCCTACTAAGAGATCAATAGCCAGGTGGATTGTCTCTTGTATCCAATTTTGTTATCAGAGGTGGGCAGCGCCCCGGTTTGAGGGCTCGTTCTACCAGGGGTACAGCAGCTGCGTCTCAGCTGCTGCCAGAGATATCCCTTTATTAGGAGATTTGCCAGGCTGCTACTTGGAAAGCGGTGTACACACTTTTTACCAAGCATTACTCCCTGGATGTCCAGGCCAGGAGAGAGATCGCTCTGGCACAGCTGTTCTTCAGAGCCTATTCCTAAGTAGGTTCTGCCCCTCCTCCATGGAGGTACTGCTGTGTATATTCTGTTAATGTCTATATATAGCAAGACTTCATGTTGTTTGAAGAAAAATTACTCACCTTAGTAATGTTGTTTCTTCTAATGGAGTCTTCTATATTATAGACCTCCCCCAACCTCCCCTCAGAACCTCTACTTGGTGGGGTGCGGGCAACTTAGTGTGGGCACTACTTATGTCCTGTTAGCATTTTGTCCCCTTTGGGACTTTGGGTATGTATATGTGCTGCGGTGTGTTTTATTATACTTATGTTCCATTTCATGTTATTAGAATGGTGTTAGTATTTCTGGTCCCCTGACTTGAGTCTTGGGTGTTGGGACCATCAATGGTTGTTATTATTTAGGTAGCCATTTGGCTAGTGTAGGTTACAGCTCCACACAGACCTTAGTGAGTTTGGCTCGTAAAGATCTGAGACAGTTCAAGTTTGAAATGACAGGATAGAGCTGCTCTCGTGCCAAATTCTATTTTGGAATGGTTTTAACCATTTCACTCCGGGCAGTTCTAGAGCTGGAACAAACTGCTAATGTCTATAATATAGCAAGACTCCATTAGAAGAAACAACATTACTAAGGTGAGTAATTTTTTCTTACCCACCATCGTGTGGTAATGCTTTTTTTTTTTTCTTCATATAGCTTTTTGCCTTGCCTGCCGCCCTGCGGCTGTCATCCGGACCTGTATTGAGGGTCCCCAGTCCCATCAACTACTCCCGGCTGCTACACACCATGAGTGATCCACATGGAAGCAGGACCGGGAGTCCCCAAATGCTGTCACATACAGCGACTGGGGACATAGGCTTTCCGGTTGGCTCCTTTGTTCCCCACACTGGGCGACATGCCCTGGAGTCCTGCAGCCATCCCCAATACTGTCCTCCTAGACCCACACTACCACCTGGTCTCCACAGGGTGGCAGTCATTCTGTGGAGCATCTGGGTCCCCCACAGGAAAGAGCAGCCGTTGGGCTCAATCCTTTTGCTCCTGGCTGACCGTCCCCAACAACCCGTTTGCCACGAACATGGGTTGCCAGTATGGCGGGGGTAAGACTCCAGCACCTCAGCTCCGACGCCACTGGGCTGGTTGAAGTAATGCCTTCTAATGTTTCCCTTACCCTGCCCCCACAATTTAAGTGTATGAATCTAGTTCTGCTTTCACTCATCAGTTAAGGCGTATGTGTATACATCAATCTGCCTAGCCCTTCGGTATTGGAGAACAGTGATTACGCCCCCTCTCAGGCCTCTCTTCTCTAGACTAATTTATCCAGTATGTCATATCTCTTCTCATGCTTTTGCGTCCCCTAAGCCACTAATCATCTTGGTGGCCTTATGCTGGACCTCTTATCTTTTCTATGTCTTTTCTGTACAGTAGTGACCAGAATTGGGCGAGTTCTCAGGTGTGCTCTAACCAAGATGTTGTACAAGTGAGAAACACCTCCTTGACCTGCCCTGCATCCTACTATTTGTTTTCAGTTTTTCCTGCAGTGCTGATTGCCTGTCTGGCTTCAGCTTGCTGTCTGTTAATCCTAGTAGAGTCTGTTCATTCTGTCCACTGTTGCACCACAGAAGGTGTATATGCAACCCAGGTGTCTTGCCCTGAGTCTAGTACCTTTTATTCCCCTACATTTCCAGGACCTAAACCCCAGAATGTTCATATCCCCCTTCAGTGCACTCCCCTTCACACAACTGTGTCAGCTGTTCATAATAAATATGGTAAAGAACTGTGGCCCCAGCACCAGAGGTACTGCCTCAGAACAACCCTTCACTCTGAATGGTCAACATCCACCATCACGCCTTGCTTCCTACCTGTTGGCCAGTGGGCCATCCACTTCTTGTACACTTTATGGACCCATGCTCAGCTACTTTCTCCATGTGGTTTCCATTGTATGACATTGAATGCCTTGCTAAAGTTCAGGTAGATTTCACGAGATGGAACCCATTCCACTCCTTGTTATCTCCTCAAAGAAGGCAATCAGGTTGGTTTAGTAGGATGTACCTTCTGAGAAGCCATTTTGTGTTACTGTGACCCGTTTCTTTTCTTCCATATGCTGCATTTGTACTGCTCCGCTCATCTGCAGTGCCCAACTTTTCAACTCTTAAAATGAATTTGGTTCTGATTGAAGGCATTTGCATATTCTGCCCTGGATCCTGGAATAAGGTTCCCCTGAGTTTAGGAATGCCCTGTAGCCTACAGGAATTGAAAGCCAGTTTCTCCCCACCTATGTCACCCTATAATGAATTACATTTTATGTCTTATTTGCCTTTACAGTGTACACCTGCCTTGTATTTGTACAGTCTGTGTAACTGCTTTCCGCTGTTTTATGTTATAGGTTGTCTAATATGTTGTCTTTCCTGTGACCCCATGAAAAATAAGATGCTGGTTTTCATGGGGTTATCCCAGTTGGAGAAATATCAATACACAAATAATTTGTAAGTCAAGTAAAAAATGTTTATGTAACATTTCCCAATACACACCTTTTCTGTCCCATTGGGACACTGTGGAATACTAATTTGGGATGCTGGTGTCATCTTGTGATTAGAGCACTGAACTGTGTAACAGGTGATCCCAGGTCCGACTCCACCACAACCACTGTCTCAGTGTGTGACCACAAGCAAGTTACTTTTCTTTTTTATAAAACTTTTTCTTTCATGGTCTGTACAGGTGGGCTTCTAAGTCCTGTCCCCCACCTCCCTGGACTCATCATGCCTGAAGTCCCCATGGATTGCTTCCTGTGGCGTGGTCAGAAAGGGTAGGGCTGTCCCTCCCCACCCAGTGACTCATCCAGAAGTTGGCTCGGTGGTCCAGATGGTGGCGTGGGGACAGAGGTGGGCAGGCAGGGCTTAATGTCTACATCAACCATTTTCTGTTTCCTCCCCTTACGTCCCGCCATGGCGGCTACCTAAGCATGTGCATGTGGAGGTGCACACAAGCTAGCTTCTGGAACTGCGGTTTCTGCCTTCTATGCTGCTCAAGCACCTGGGCTACCACCTGATCTTCTCACTAGCTGACCCCAGCAACCCGAGTTCGCTCCTGAACACGGATCACTGACATGGTAGGAGGTAAGGCTCATAGCACCTCAGCCCTCTGCACCACTGTGCTGGCCTACCGTGAGCAATTTACTCCACCATGCTGTAGAAGTAGGTAGCAGTATACCACTGTACTAACAATGAGATGCTGCTTCTTAGCTTTGCTATCCTGAATAAATAACCTGTCAAGCAAAAAGCAATTGTAGGAGTTAACGGAAAACTGCACATATTTGTAAATGCCTCTCCCCACCAAAGGCTATCCTCCCGGTTCAATGTTTCCATTATCCTTTGTAGTGCTACATAATTCAGCGTTCCATAACTTAAAACACATTGTGCTCCCCTCCACAATCTTAAGACTGTGAAGCGTGGTTCTTCTACTCACTATATGCAAATATAGGCTGCCAGGTTTGTGATTGGTTAGCAGTGCATATCTGCTTACAGTGAGCAACAAGTATGCATTACAGTCTGAAATGGTGGCAGGGACCTCTAAATTATGTAGCACTATGGAGGACTTAAGTAGCAAAAATGCTGAAACAGAAAGGAGTGAGGTGCCAGAAGCATGGGAGTAAAACAAACAAACTACAGAACATCTTATCGGGAGGTTTTAAGGATTTTGCAGTTTGTCATTAACAAGAGTGTGAGATTTCAACAGGTTGGGACATTGATTACAAACCAGCCTGACCCATGGGGCTTGGGGGACTTTTCTTGTATTGAGGTGGGGAAATAAGATAGGGTCTAAGTTGGAAATTATAGCATAATATGTCATTATGTGCCTGTAAGAGCGATTGTTATATAATGGCCAAACTCACATAGGGATGGGTGCCCTTTGAGGCAACCAAAGCAGCGAATACACAGTTTTTAAAACATTTAGACCCTCAATGGGGTATGCAGTTGAAGGACACAATGGGGGCCACTTGAGGTTAGGAGGCTTATTACGCCTGTGATGTGGCCTCCATCCCCCCAAAAGCAATAATACAGATCCCATTCTTGAACTTTAAAAAAACAATTCAGTAGCCCCAAGATACAACGGGTGGCTGAAAGTCATCCACTTTTTCTCTCCCATAATATACGGGAAGAGCAATCCCTCACTGGTGGATGAGACGCGAGGCCTTACCTCGAGATGGGGGACTCTGGTTATTTTATCTATGACCTTGATCCTCCTCACTGCTGCCGGGCTGGTCATCGACCACGAAAGAACACCAAAGTAGTGGTGCTGGTGGCCCATGGTATAGCCATGAGAAACCTCCAAGGGTGACGAACAACTACCATAATATAGGAGGAAGCAGTTATCCCTCCTACCTTGGGAGTTACATCTGTTTTTGACTGTAAGTTGGACTGTTTCAGTGACAGCTGAGTTGTGTCCTTTTTATTATCCATCGCCTGTTGGCATTTACAGTTCTGTTATCCAGGCGCTTGGTTTTGTCTGGACTGTTGTTTAAGACTAGTTGTTTATTATTTACTGAAATGCATGCAGGCACAAATACACAACAAATCAAATATATAAATATCCAGCCAGGACTTGCCTAGCCGATTTAACTGTCATAGAACAGTTTCACATGGTCCTGTCTATGGCAGTTAATTACTCACGCTGGAGTTAAGCAGTTTTTATGTTTTAAAAATAGTTTGCCCGCAAGTAAGGGGATCTCCAGGGATCAGAAGGTTATTATAACTTGGGAAAGGTTGGTGACTATCTTAATTATGTTTTTACTGGAGATAGGAAGCTACCCTTTCTTATGTATCTATTTTTTCTTTTGGAAAAACTTTCTATTAGTCTGAGAGATCACTGTCAGATATTAGAATCTTTATACCATCGATCACTGCCTAAACAATCACTAATGTCTCTAAATATTAATGGGATCCACAGCCCCATTAAATGCTCTTGATTGTTTTCAATTTAGCAAAGAAACCGGATATTATTTTACTCCAGGACACACATATGTCCTCCGAGGAGCATGGGAATTTCAGAATCACGGTTTTGAGGTGGTGGAGGAGGCGCACATAAATCAGGTAGGAGACGGGGGTATGGTTTTGATTACTTGGGAATACCCTTCGAGCGAAGGAGAAAATTTTAGACACAGAGGGTAGGTATGTCATAGTGACAGGGTTGCTATGTGCTGGCTGGTCATCTTGGTGTCTGCATACTCCTCGGGGTCCCAAAGTAATGGCAGCCAAATTTTTTCAAAACTGTTATCAGTTTTTCAGGATCAGCTTTTATTGAGGGTGATTTAAATGTTACCTCAACCCTGCTTAGATGCCTCCCTGTCTCTATCCCACAGAACAAACCCTGTGCAAAAAATACCTCAGACAGACAATTTCTTCTCTGGAGTTTGTAGACACATGGAGGCACTGCTTCCCACTGCCCGGGGTATACATACAAGGCAGTACATACAAGGGTGGCTTCAAGATTAGATAATTTTCTCACTACAGTCGAACACCTAGACACATTATGTGACATCTGGCATGGGGGATTTTATGTCCGACCATGCTCTTATTTATGCTAGGCTGAAACTGGGAGCAGGTGTCAGGGTGACCCACTGGTGCATAAACCTTATACACCTCAGGGATCCCGAATTTAAGCAAAAGGTCCGGAGGCTATCCCTTGTGTTTTGGAGGAGAACTCTCAATCCGAGGGTCCCCCATAATAATGTGGTATACCCTGAAGGTAGCATTACATGGAGAGATTATTCAATGTGCATCAAGGAAAAAAGGAAGGGAGACCGCTTTCTGGGCCCTACAAGAGGAACTTCAAATGCTGCAACACTTAATGATGCAGGAGACAGACCCATCAACCTAGAATCCAAATAGTTAAAATGACAGCGCTACTTGACCAAAAAATAGAACAGCAATTATTCTATCTCAAACATACATTTCATGAAGGGGACCGGGAAGGGGGGCAAGAAATTTGCACGGCAGCTATAGAAAATGAAACCAGAGCAAGTGTAATAAGTACAGTATGTAAGATCCCAAGACTGGGCACTTAGTCACAAAACCACAGGAGGTCAGAAATATTCTAGCTGCATATTATAGAGAACTATACGCCGTTGTCATGCAGCAGTTGGATTTCACTTATGATGCCAGTGACCCGGGTTCAGGAACGGTCATTGAGGGTCGGTCAGGGGAGAAGTGATCGAGCATCCCAAGGGACTACTCTCCTTCTCTGGGAAGGCGGGGAGTGTGTCCGGTGCTTGATAGTCCCCTAGCAGAGGCCAGGGGTACTACAGTGACCGCACCTTAACGCAAGACGTGGGGCAGGGCAGATGCTGGTCATCATTGCACGTCCCAACCCCTGCACATAGGGGGAAAAAGCCAGCTGCCTGGATGATGCCTGCCCCTCCACCTGATGAGCTCCCAGGCTGGCCCCTGACCTATCCTGTCAGTTGCAGCAATTAGGGCGGTGCCGCAATCCCGCCCCTGGGAGGCAAGCCAGGAGGTATCAGGGAGTCGCTGCTAATGTAGGAGTGGGAGCGGAGGCCGTGACTGAGGCGGAGGGTCAGCATGGCAGCACAAAAAAAATTATAGAGAACTATACACTGCAGATCAACACCTTCCTTAAATCGCATCAACTCTTACTTACAAAGCATACCCCTGCTTAAAATATCCCCAGCCCAGCTAAAACCCTATTGGCTTCCATATCAAAAGCTGAAATTGAGCGAATTTTTAAAAAGCCCAGACTCTTAAAGCACCAGGTCCAGATGGATATCCTTATGAATTTTATAAAATTTCAAAGATCTATTGCTCCCTGCACTATTATCGGCATATCACTCAGTTCGGAGAGGAGATTCTCCCCCACCTGGCTGAACACAGTCCTGGTGGTCATTCCTAAACCACACAAAGACCAAGCACCCCACATCCTATCGACCAATTTGAATGTTAAATTATGATTATAAAATATATATGTCGGTTTTAGCATCCAGATTAGAAAACTTTCTCCTTCGATAATTAACTCAGACCAGGTAGGCTTTATTAAAACCCAACAAACCCACGATGCAATTAGGCATACCTACTTGTTGGTGGACTATGCCCACACCCCTAAAATACCATTGGTCCTTTTGGGACTCGATTCTGACAAAGCCTTTGGCAGGGTTGTTTGGCCTTTTCTTTGGGCAACCCTGTCCCACTTTAGCTTCCCTGACAAACTTATCAAACAGCTCAGAATATATACGCCTCTTCCCAAGCATACTTGAAGCTGGATGGCTCATTATCAGATCCATTTCCACTTACCAGAGGGACTCTGCAGGGATGCCCCTTGTCGCCACTGCTTTTGTGCTTTACTTGGAGCCTTTAGCAGCAGCCATACAGGCTAACCACTGGGTTGAGGGAATCCCATTAGGGGACATCAGCATAAAATTGAATTATTCACTGATGATATTTTTGACCCTGACCACACTGGAGATTTCGATTCCTGTGGTCTGGGAATAGCTTAGGTGTATGGGGAGATGGCAGGCTATAAACAGAGGTCCTCCTCTAAAATTATTTTCTCCAGGGATTTAAAAAGGGTGCTCCTTCAAGTGGCACAAATAGGCCATGCGCTACCTCGGATAAAATTGACTAAAGACCCCATACATAATTGAAATGCTTAATCTGGAACCCCTTACACAACAGTTAACAGAAAACCTCTCTGTTGGACGCAGCTTCCTTAAGTTTTTGAATAGAATACACACTATTAAACAAAATATCTTTCCTCGCATTTTGTATTTTCTCCAAACGCCCAATAGCACCTGCGAATTGTTACTTTGGCATGGGACTGACTGATTTCCGATTCATCTGGAAGGAAAGCCCCTAGGATACTATACACCATCTTACAATTATCACAGGAGAGGGAGGACTTAACCTCCCAGACCTGAGGAAATATCAGAGGCAGCACAATTGAAAACTTTTTGTGCTGGATTAACCTTTATATGACTCGCATTGGAAAATGCTAGAACTCACTAGAGGAGACCTACACAGCTTCTCTGAGTGCATCTTTAGAACCCCCGGTGCCCGCACACAAAATACCCGATATACCAGAGAACCCCTATGGCAGTGGCTCAGGATCTGTGCTAAGTACCCTGACCCCGAGGAGATCTTATATTTAAGGGGCGTTTGCCTATGACTCTACTTTCTTGCCTAGCCAGATGGACAGTACCTTTCTGGGATGGCAGGGTATAGGGGTCAAATATGTTTTCCAATTTACAGGGACTACGGCCTTCCCCATTTGTCTCACTATGTAGTTCATATGTTACCCCACAAATACTTCCACGGCTATATTCAGTTAAATCACACCTGCATTAGTTTGAAGAAGCACTGTTTATAATAGTTGAAAAACCTTCACTCTTGGTTTTAATGATCCAAACATACATGAGGGGACATCAACAGACCACTTAATTAGCCAGCCATACAAAGCACTGCAGAAGGGAATGGATGCAACTGAATTCATGCAGGTGAGGTTGTCTGAAGAGCTACGGACAGACCTACCTGCTCAGACATGGGAGATAGATGGCCTGCATCTTTCGGATGAGACGTTAAACCGAGGTCCCATCTGCCTGGATTGGTGGTAGTTCAGGTGGATGTTAAAGATCCCATGGGACTTATCGAAAAGAGTAGGTGAATTTCCCGTGTCCTGGCCAAATTTCCCTCATTCACTAAAATACCGCCAACAGCTTAATCTGGTTCAAGGTCACTTGGCATTCATCTGTATCCTCTTCCCGGTCGTGTCCTGAAAATAGGTGAGGATTTGGTTTAGTGCACTTACCCGTCAACAAAACTAAATAAATAAAATAAGGTCTCTCCCTCACCATATTGGAGGGAATATATATGGAAGCTCCGGACCAGATTCTTCCACACTCCGCAATACTGGCCAAGTATTCAGGAGAGAGGCTTGGTGATTGTTGGAGGGGCTGTGGAAATAGACAAGCGGATCAGTCATGTTCTGTGGAGCTGCCCTTCTTGGACACATTTTGGCAAGGGTAATAAGGAAACTGACGGAACTCTATAAATGTCCGAATCTATTCCACCCAATATATATTTTGACTTTAACTCATCCCAAAAGTTTTCGGATTGACAGAACTACTTTATAAGCAGGTTACGCACTCCTTTTGGCTGCCTCCACAAACCATCACACGACTGGCACACTAAAACAATCCCCTACCAAAGATACTTTGGTGGGGGTCGTCTAGGAAATATACGATGATCAATTGTCAGCTAGACTGACTGATCGAGTTAAGAAGTTTGAATAACATGGAAGTGGGTGATGTATCAATTAGAACACTATCCGAACTTTATTCCTTGAGATAGCAGGAATGAAAAGGCTGTGGATTGGTTAGTCAGATAAACTCGGTGCTCCCAGCTCTTGATCTGGAGGATCTGGACTCTGGAGGGGCCAAATAGCTGTCTGGGCCCCTCCAGAGTGCTGCACCTCCCGCTCTGGGGTGGTGGGGATGCTGCCTGTTGACCTCTCTGGACAGAGCTTTATTACATCTCTTTAAAGTTTTAGTCTTTGCTGGCCTGGTGGCACAGAGTTAAGAGGCGCCGGACGCCTGGCTCAAACCAACCGGCGACCGGGTTTGGGAGCGGACTCCGGTGGCTGGGGGCTGGACAGGGAGGAGAGGTTGAGCGTCCGGAGGACTGCTCTCCTCTCTTGGGGCGGGTTCTGGAATGCTCACTTTCTAGCGGCCCCTGGTGGAGACCGGAGCACTGCAAGAGGACCGCAATACCTGTGGGACCAGAAACCGGAAAATCCGCACTGAGCTCAGCTGGATGACGGCTGCTAGCCTGCCTGCTCCTCCTCTGATCTCCCGTGGAGCCATGTCTGCCTCAGCAGCATGGGGCCAATTGTATGTGCTGGCTTGCCTCCCGGTGCTTTCCCCTGAAGAGAGGACCCATCCAGCGAAGGGATATGCTGGATTACCCTAGCTGCGATGTGAGGTAGGAGGCTCAGGGAGAAATGGAGGGGTGGGGCCATTAGCAGCCTGAAGGAGTGGTTGTACTTGGGGCATGTAGGAGGTTAAAAAAAAGTTAGTCTTCTAGACTAGGTGAATAAAAGGAGAGTATATGACAATAGAAAGAAAAACTAATAGATACTAGTGATCAGATGTTTATATAACTGGATCTTCCCTTTTTTCTTTTACTTTTCTCTGCTTCTGAATCATGAGTTTACATAGTTGTTTTACCTGTTTATTTTAGTCTGTCAGACCCTATATAGTATATAAAATTTACCAGAGAGTTGAAGCAGGAAAGGATAAAACATGAAATAATTCCCAAGTCTCTGCAGGGAACATTAGACGAAATGACAGAACCTCAGCTATCTAAAGCACTGAACAAACAATATGTCTACAAAACTGTGACATCTAGAAGGATGAAGTCTGAACTATTTAGTTTGTGGCTCCACCACAAGAAGTACAAGTAAAAACGTGGAAGAGACCTCAGAACTATGAAGTTATAACCCACTGGATTATATGGGCTTGCAGATATTATAAAATCTCTTTTATATTTTACTATATTTATTTGAATTATGAGAATTAAGTTTGATTGCATCCCATCAACTGGGTGATATGTATGTGCTGAATGCTCGAGAAATTGTAAAATCAATAAAACTTTAAATATAAAAAACAACAACAAGAGTGACCAGAGATTGCACTGTTGGCTCTGCAACATTCCATGAGGCCTACAGTTGGCAACAAAACATGTTTTTAGCTAAGACTTTCAGTAGTTGCATATTTCTTTAAATATCAAGAATTGCATAAGTCATGCATTTCAGTACATATCAGCACGTGCAATAGTTGCATATTTCTTATATATCAAGGCTTACTGTAGTGTATTTCTGTATTTAGTGAGACTCCCAGTAGTTGCATATTTTTACATATCTGAGGCCAGATATTGAAAGTTGGTGCTGGTACTAAGGGGTGTTTGCCCATACAAATCAGGTTTTGCACCGCATTTTGGGTGAGGGTCTATACTCAGGAACCCTGTAGCATGGGCTACACCCGTTAGCACATGAGTGCTAACGTAACCTCACACCCATTCAAATGAGGGGTCCTCCCTTTCATATGGGCTCAGCGGCAATGTCAAAGGTTTGCGTCAGCAGAAATTACACCCACAGCAGCGCTTGCTTACCGCCTCCAAAAACCTAGTCTGAACTGGGCTGAAGCCTTGGTGGTGGAGGGTTGTGCTGCAGCCTCCATCCGCCTCCTCCTCCAAGCCTGATCCAAGTGAAGCAAAGAATGTCCTGGTTTCTAGTGGCACCCCACCCTTCAATCCCCCATCCTGGTACTATGAAAGTCTTCCCTGGTGTCTACTGGCACCCCACCCTCTGATCCCTAGTCCTGGTTCTGTGAACTTTTCCTCATGTCTAGTGGCACCCCCCACTCTTTGATCCATATCCTATTACTGTGCAAGTCTTCCTGGTGTCTAATGGCACAAGTAGTGAAGGAATACAGTGCAAAAGGTTCACAAAGAAACAAAACAAGCACTAAATTGCTGCTCAAAGTGTTTATTGTGTTAGCGGTAAACCAGACAGAGCTGGCCTTAGGGGTTGTGAACTGTGCATTTGTACAGTGCCCCAAGAGCAGAGGGGCCCCAAAAACTCAGCTGTCCGGTTGGCCTCCTTCTTCCTGGTCCTCTGTGTACTAATTTAAGTAAAGTGCAAAATGGCACAAACCCAGCTAAAAAGAAGCTACAGGAGGCCGTGATAGGGATGAGGATGTTCCTTGGTGGCTTTGCCACTTCTGATATGGGGCCCCAACAAGGAGAAGTTCGCACAGGCCCTGGAATACCCAGGGCCAGCACTGAAACTAGAACAACAGACAAAATGCCCCAGTGCTTCAACCCCTGTAGGTTCTTCATCAGGGGAGGCGACTCAAACAATGCATGTTAAATATATAAAACAGCTCTTAAAGCTACACAATCTAGGTGCAGTAGCCAAATGTGCAACGTGATTAAGTGCAAAGAGAAAAATTACCAAAACATTATTTTAAATCTTAAAAATTACAGCAGGCAGTATGAGAATAGAAGCTTAAATAGATATCCCAGTTACTCCAATTTTAAGCAGCTTACTAAAGAAGAGTTAAGTAATATTAAGCTCCATATAATTGTATCAAGGAGAAATTGGGAACCAGTTGATAATTTCAGAGGACTCTAATAGACCTAGAAAATAACAACAAAAACAATTAACACAGGGGAATAAGTATAGCAATAGTTGATAACAGTATACAGTTAATAAAAAAGCAAAAGACAAAGGGAAAAGGATAATACAAATAAAATAACTAAATAAAGATAAGTACAGAGGTAAAAGGACCAAATACCAGCAGTTATTTCAAAAGAAAGGAAGAATATCCCACACATCATTAAGACCACATGGGTAAACTGCCCCAGAGAAAAAATGAATCTACTCTCATGTTGTAATAAGGTTCTGCGCTGATTGCCACCTCTGGGGTTGGCTCTTACATGGTCAATACCGATAAATTTGAAAGTGTAAGTTAGCCCTATGAGCTATGATGAACACACCAATAGCTTCCTGCCAATCAGCTTCAATGCTAGCAGGACACCACAATGTTGTGGCACCATGGCTGTGGCATTGGCCTATAGTTACGGTAGTCTACAAGGTGCACTAACTTACTGGAGCACAATAAACCCTACACAAACTGAAAATATATAGTACATTTTCAGAAAGATTGCAACTAAATTAAACAAAACACACAAGGTCCTGCCTTTTGCATAAATGAAATATTTGATGGGGATCTTATGTGGTACATCATTTATTTACACTGGGCAATATAACCTCAGGCAGATCACTCGTGGCTTACACCGTGAGCTTATCCGAGTAGACTGCCCTTGTGCAGATAAATGATGCATCACACAGTTCCCCATCACATATTCCTTATTTGTACAATATGTTTTGAGATAACTGGCTAGCTAAAAGAGATATCTCTCTGAACACAAAAAGATACCGTGTGTTCTTGATACATTAAGTCATAGTGGTATCTTTCCTTGTACCAATGTGTCATAGTGCATTCTTAATTCATTTAGGTTTATAATGTTTGGTCTCAGTAGCAGTACTAACATATTCAAATAACTAAAACAAAAATACTACAAATGAGTGGTGTTTCATTTATAGATACCTATAATCGCAAAAATGGCAGAAATTCCTTTTTCACTTTTCTGGTTGAACAAATGCCCCTCAAAAAAGTAAAAGCAAAAACAAAGAATTGTACAGCAAACGTTTTCATTATGTACTGACCATAATGTAAAGCTATGAGGCTGAGAAAGTTAAATAGGAAGTGGCAGTAAATCTTGAAACCACTCCCAAACAAGTAACTGTAACTGTGAAAAAGCAGAAAGTTAGTCACACATTTCAAAGTCACAAGCACCTTTTTACACGTTCTAAATCATGTTTATCCCAAAACATATGTCTTAATCCACCCACCCTCCCCATCCTCCCACCCCAGAGTACTGCACTTTATAGAGTAGGGGTATCCTGTGATTGGTGGGAAGGACTGACAGATGCAGCTCTTCCTGTGTCGCTGTCCAACAGTCTAAAAGTCACAGGGCTTGGAAATGCATAGTTTTAAACAGAGAAACTCACCTTAGGCATCAAACCAGAAGCTTAACTTAGGCAAGGGACAGTATGGGGAAACCGCAGTGGAAGAGCACGTGGGGCAGGGTAACGGTGCAGCCAGGGCATGATCTAAATGCTTCAAGGGCTGGGGCATCTTTGGCAGGGTGGTAGGCTGTACTGGGTGTGGGTCAGCCATGGTGCCAAATATAACCTGAAAATGGGAGGATGTATGATATGTAGGTAGATTGCACAGCTCAGGGAGGAGGTGGGATGGCTGAGATGAGCATTAAGATGGGAAAGAGAGAGGAGAGACGGGAACATAAGGGATCCCACGAGGAACTAGAGTAGCTAGTGGGGGACAAGGTACAGTCAAAGGGAAGTTGCAGGGAATCAAAGGGCAAGGACAGCCGAGGAAGGGAAAATGGGATGAGGACTGGTGGAAAGTTGGGGAACACAAATGCAAGGGCAGGGGTTAGTGGAAAGCATCAGAGGGATTACAGGACTCCCAGATAAGGAGAACAATGTGCACAAGAGAAACCCGGGGATGACAGGTGGTATAGTATAAAGGAATACGGACTGTGCAGAGGACGAGGGAGGAGGGAGCAAAGGGAGGTCCATCGACCAGAGGATTCAGGCAGAGGGCTCAGAATGAAGAAATAGATTTGCCCACTAGAAGCACTAAGTGGGAGGGAATCTGAAAGAGGAGATTAAACAGCACACAAGGGAGGAAGAGAGTGGCAAGCAAGGCGGGCGCGAAAAAATTGGAGGCGGCCAGGAGGCCCCTATCAGGCAAGCCTAAAGGGGGGCAGAGTGCCTAGTCTCAAAGGAGCAAAAGCTGGATAGGGTAGAAAGGGGAAGGTCCCCAGGAAAAGCAGAAGAGGCACAGGCAGGGACAGATAAACGGGAGGGATAAGTTAATAAATGGAGGGGTAGAGGAGGCAGCCTGAAAGAAAGAGCCTGTAATGGGCATACAGCGGGGAGGGGACACAGAGTGAAGACACTGGGGGGACAGAGCAAGGATAGTACTTCAGGAGAAGTAGGCAAAGGGGATTGAAAATAGAGTAGCAAATAGGACACGGGTAGGGAGGAAGGATGAGACGGGAGATGTGATCAGAAGGAGATGGAGAGCAGGGTCCTATTGATTGGAGACTCTATAATAAAAGGGATTAGGTGGGAGGGCAGGGAGACAAACACAGCACTGTGTGGGTGGAGTGTCTGCCGGGCATGACAGCAGCAAAGCTCATTCATTATATCCCATCAAGGGAGGCAGCAGGATGAGAAAATGCACCTGCTGTTCCACCTGGGAACAAATGACCTGGCAGGAAGTAGCGTGATGGAGGTGCAGGCTAGATTCAGAGCTCTGGCTAGATACTGTAGCGGTCTAGGGTTTAAATCAGTGAGCCTAATATGTATATCCTCGAGGAAAGGAGGGAGATGGGGACATGATAGAAACTTTCAAGTACCTCAAGGAATCAACAAAGTCCAAGAGGGTAGCATCTTTCAGAAAAGAGATGTGCAAGAACAAGGGTACAATTTGAAGATAGAGGGGCGGCTCAGAGGTAATGTGAGGAAGTATTTTTCAAGAGAGGGTTGTGGATGCATGGAGTGGCTTTCCTGAGGAGGTTCTGGAGTCAAAACAGTGGGGAATTAAAGAATGCATGGGACAGACATAAGGCAATTCTGGTGGGGGGTAGGAGGAAGTAGGCTGTTGGTTAACTAGGATCTGCAGCTTATCTATTAGGTGGGGAAATGGGCAGACTGGTTGGGCCAGCGAACCTTATCTGCCATCAGATTCTATGTTTCTATGTTCTCAGAGGTGTTACCAGTACCGAGGGCAAGCACTGATAGGAAGTCAAGGAATAAGGGAGTTCAGCAGTGGCTGGTGGGGTGGTTTGAACAAATGGGAGTACCGGACTGGTAGGGGACTGGGGATCTACATGGGGTATGAGAGCCTATCTGCTCCAGACAGACTGCACCTGAATAGTAATAGGGTGGCAGTACTGAAATGCAAGCTAGGGAATCCATAACAGATGCATAAAATTTAAACTAGACTGGGGGTGGGGGGCAGATCTGCTCAAGAAGGAAAGCTTGTGGGGCTACCCCCAGATAGCAGTACATGGCTGGGCAAGAGGGAGACAAGTGCAAGGGGAGAGGAAGGGGAGACTGGTGGAAGGGATTGTCAGCAAACGCCAGGAGTTTAGGTAATAAGATGGTGGACCTGGAGGCCATCTGTGAGGGCGAGGATTGGATTTGGTTGCAATAAGTGAGACCTGGTGGGCAGAGCATCACATCTGGAAACAAACATTCCAGGGTATAGACTGTTCTGAAGGGACAGGGAAGGCAGGAGGGGTTGTCTTACACGTCAGGAAGGCATCAGTGTTACTGAAGGGCAGGGGAGGAAGGGGACTGAGCTGCTGTGGGTAACACTCGGTAGTAAGATGGGTGCATCTCTGCAGCTGGGGGTGGTATACAGGCCACCTTCGCAGGGAGAGGAGGAAGGTAGACGGCTAACTCAGGAAATCGCAAGGCTGGCACGGAAGGCTGAACTGCTACTGGTGGGTGTCCTGAACCTCCCAGATGTTGACTGGGACTCAGATGCAGCATTGGCAAGGAGCAGAGAGGTGTTAGCCGAGCTACAGGGGTATTCCTTCAACAGCTGGTCCGAAGCCAACAAGGAAGGCAACTTGTTTGATGTGGTCCTCACAAGTGGGGAGACTGTGGAGGAGGTGCAGGTGAGAGAAGCCATGGGCACCAGTGACCACGCGGTACATTGCAGGGTCAGGGCAGGGAGGTGGACAAGAAAGACATCACGGCAGTCATGGACTTCAGGTGTACAGACTTTAATAAGATAAGGAATATAGGCAAAATGGAAGGTATGGAGAAGTTAGGCCCAGTAGAGGAACTATGGAAAGCTATCAGGGAGGGATTCAGGAAGCAGCAGAAATGTGCATAAAAAGGTCAGGAAGAGCAACAGTGGGAGGAGACTGCTCTGGTTCACTAGGGAGGTGGCAGGGGCAGTCAGAAAAGGAGAAGAGCGTTCAGAAAATTCAAGATGACACTTAGAGAGGAAGATGAGGATTATAGGGCGAAGAGGAGTCTGGCAGGAGGGAGATCAGAAGGGCAGAGGCAGCAACGGAGGAGAAAATAGCCAACCGAGCCAGGAGGGGATAAAACACGTTTCAGATATGTGAGGGAGAGGAAAGAGAGGGCAGGGGATTGCTAGACTGGGGAGGGGAAGAGGGATAAACTTGGAGCAGGACTACGAAAAGGCAGAGGTGTTAGAGTTTTTAGCTTATTGTTCACGAAGGAAGGGAAAGGGAAATTGTTTAACCAGGAGAGGCACACTAAGCAAGCTTGTTTCAGTTGTGACCTGGGAGCACAAGGAAGTTAAATGACTTACTTAGGGTCACACAGTATGCAAGTGGGGGCTGTGGGATTCAAACTCAGGTCTCAGGTTTGCAACTCAGAGCATTAAACCACTGTGCTATACTGCCTCCTACTGGAAAGCAGGGACCCAGTGCAAAGCCAAGGGGAAGGAGGCATATTGGTGGATCAGAGCCCATTCACTGTGGATAGGGTCAGGGCTGAGCAGGCCACACTTAGGGTGAACAAGGCAATGGGGCCTGACGGGTTACACCCCACAGCGCCAATGAATTGAAGGAGGAGCTGGCGCACCCTTGACTAGGCTCTTCATCCTGTCCCTGGATATGGAGAGGTGCGGAGGACTAGAGGAGTGCTGATGTGGTGCCCCTGCACAAGGGAGGTAGCAGGGGCTGAGGATAGTACCACCAGTCAGCCCCACGTCTGTGTGGGAAGGTAATGGAGTCATTAATCAAGGACAGGGTGATAAATTACCTGGAGGAGTGTGGCCACAGGATAGCAGACAGCATGGCTTCACCAAGGGGGAAATCATGCCAGCCCAATCTAATTGAGTTCTTTGATTGGGTGACACAGGAACTCGACAAGGGAGGGCAGTGGACATGGCCTATCTGGACTTCAGCAAAGCCTTCGACATCGTCCCTCATAGGAGGTTGGTGAGCAAGCTGGTCATAGGACTGGGAGGGAAAATAGCAAGCTGGTGGAGGCCTGGCTAACAGGGAGAACTCAGAGGGTAGTGCTAAATGGGATGCACTCCGAGATGGTAAGGAGTGGAGTGCCACAGGGATCAGTTTTGGGTCTGCTGTTCAACATGTACATAAGTGATATTATGGAGGGTTTGAGAGGGAGGGTGTGCCTATTTGCCAATGATACAGAAATTTACAGTAGGGTGGACACCCGGAGGAGGTGGAGGACATGAGAGGGACCTCAAGGCACTTGAGGATTGGGCCGGGAAATGGCAGCTGAAATTTAATGTCAAAAAGTGCAGTGTGATGCACCTAGGGAGGAAAAACATGAGGGCAGGGTACAGGTTGGATGGGGAGGAAATCAAAAAATCAGAGCAGGAAAGGGATCTGGGGATCATAGTCTCCTCAAACCTTATGGTGGATTTCCAATGTAGTAGAGCGGAGGAAGGCCTCTGGAATGCTGGCATGCATAGGCAGGGGCATTACCTGGAGAAGGAGGAGGTAAAATACCCCTACAAAGCCATGGTGAGGCCACAGTTGGAGTAAAGGGTGCAGTTCTGGAGACCACACCTCACAAGGATATAGATGCATTGGAGAGGGTTCAGAGAAGGGCAACAAGGATAGTCAAGGCTATGCAGGGAAGACATATGAGCCGAGGTGTAGGTGCTGAACCTATACACGCTGGAAACAAGGAGGAAGGGGGACATGATCAAAACCTTTAAGTATGTAAAGGGGCTAAAAAGTTGGGGAAGGGTCTGCTGAAGAGGAAGGAGGGAGCCAGAACTAGCAGGCACATCCTCAGATTGCAAGGTAATAGACTCAGGGGCAATGTGAGGGGCGTTTCTTCATGGAGAGGGTGATGGAGCCCTGGAACAGACTGGGTGGTGGGGCTGGTACACTGGAGGAATTTAAGAGGGCATGGCACAGGCATATGGGACTGAGTATTGGGGGAGAGGGTATGTAAAAGGGAGGTTGGGCAGACTTGATGGACTGGAACAGTCCTTTTCTGCTGTTAGATTTCTATGATTCTATGATATATACACAGACGATGACATGGTCTGACTGAAGATATCATGTTTATGTTCATTCAAAATGGCAACGGATTTTAAGAAATCTGATTGGTTGTTAACCGTCATGTAGAAGTGTCTAACGATGGCTAAAACTAGTCATCAGAACCTGGACATAGCACAGCAAAAGAAACTTGAGCTTTTAGCAAATTTAAAAAGAAAAACCTGCTGTTCCCCCAACCCTCCAACTTAGCAAGATCCCTGCACAACTGTTACTTAACACAATGGCACACAACTTAACTCTACACCTAAAAACTAATGATCAAGATAACCGAAATTAACTAAAAACTAACATATCTGAATAAATCTTATCTCTGTCGTTCTGATCAGCTGCTCTCACCACCCCAGGCGGCTGCTCACTCCTCTCACTCAACAACTCCGTATCTACCACCCCTGCAACCTCAGTGTACACTTAAATGCTGTCTCAGAGAAAGTATAGTATACCAGAAACAACCACAAAGCGCGATGGAGCTTTTTTTTCTTGTTTTTAAAGTTACTTATCAAATAGTGACTGTTCAGGTCACCTGAAACACCATGTTTCCCTCATGCTCCACAGCCAGCAGCCTGCATGCTAACCGATCTCTTTAGGAAGTCCTGCCGCTGCCCGCTCATGGCTCATAATGATAAAATAATTTATTTCTCGATCACGAGCAATTTCAGGATACATCTATCATTGCACTTCCATCACAGGCAGTTGACTGCCTGCCTGCTCACTCACTCACAGCTCCATTCGAGGTACTCGTCACAGACGACCAGCCTGCCGCTCATTCGCTCAAGACCCCCAGCTGTTAACATAATTTTATTTAAAACATAAACAAATCATACTGATAAAAGGGACCATTTTAAAAAGTATGTGGCTCTTAGTATACTAGCTTTTAGGTTGCGGATGGTGGGCAGGAGAGGTGGTTGTGAATTACAGCAGGCAATGTAAAACTACAGCCACGGAATCTCAATTAAGAGAAAAGTGTTTAGGCAAAAAACAAACGCATCAAGCACTTAAACATGAAGGAACTATTTTATGTAAAATACTTCAAAAATCTTACTTTTTATATTGAAACCTTTTAATTTTGAACTGTAACATCCATGTGTTATGATGTATTGTACTCTCCGGTCGTGCTGAAAATACTCACCTGTTGGCTAGCGCACCTACCCGGTAAACAAAAACTAAATAAATAAATTAATTAATTAAAGTCCCATTTTATAAGTGCAATAAGACACTCCGGGATGTGCGGTAGACAGTTCTAATGTACAGCTAGGGGTCTGCGCACTCAGCCTGCGGCCCTCGTGCCTCTCACTACCCCCGGCCGTCCGTTTGAATTGACTAACGACACCCCTGTCGTGTCTTTTATTGCTTAAATTTCACTTATGGTTTTGCTACTTGTGAGCTGTCATAATACTGTAGAACTTGAAACTTTTGCTGTCGATTTTCACTATTTTCGCTGAAGCACCAGTTTTGCGTTAAAATAAGTTTGGCTGATTATTACTTTTAGCATTTTTTCCATGTTATAGTGAATGTGGTGATTGACTTAGCGTTAAAATAAATATATGCAATTATGGTTGCATTTGTGTTTGTGCTGAATTTACTTTGCATGAAAATAAAGTACAGTTGCATAAGAACTTACCGTAACAGTAGACCTTCGAGAGTATCTCTTGCAGCAGGTCATAACACATGGGAACCTTCTGCTGAGGCACTTGTTTCTGGAAAACTTCTTAGCAGTCATACCTGGGACTGCCCCTCATGTACCACATGACCAGGTCTGTGCACTATAAAAGAGAGGGGAGGACCAATACTCCCTCAGTTCTTCTCATTAGCGACCTGATCATGATGTCGCTAACGAACCGAGGAGAAATATATATATATAAAAATCACGTGTTTCTGATATAACCAAAATAAATATACAGAAGTATACATATCTATATTTTATACCTGCAAGGTATAGTTAGGTTGGTAGGTATGTTAATGTTAAAGCCTCAAATTTTGCACTTTATTAACTTTGCAATTGTTCGTCCAATTTTCCTGAAAATTTTGCATGCACCATCTGCTATCATGGATCTCTAGATCTGGCAAGTTACGTTCGGTCGGATGTGATTGTGGAGTTGCAGAGTGCCAAAAGTGCAAAACAACACTTTTGGGCCATTTTGGGAAATTCTTTGCTCTTCTCTACAGCCCGAATGGTTTGTCCATCTGGTCCTAAATTTTCAGGGTATACGAGGACTGGATCAGAGAAGTGTCTTTTCAAGGTTTGGTGAAAAATATTAATCCATTCAAAAATTATTAAAGTTTAAAGTCTCCCATTATAGCCTATGGAACAAAATATATGTTGCCCTCAAAGCACTTTTTTTGTGAAAGCACTTTTACTTTCACAAATGGGTTTGGTACTTTGTACTGCCGCCATCTTGTTTTCAGTTAGCGAGGCAGAAGAACTTTGTATTTCAAAAATACTAACCCTAGGTAAACATAAACACTTGGGTTTACCTAATCGGAGCCCTAGGAATATGACCTTGGCATTCGCTTTTCACCAGGATGCCTAGAAATATGTTTTAAAGTTTTTCCACCATCTTAGCAAGTTCCACGGACTTTGAGCAACTTAGTACACCTTTAGGTGTACTAAGCACATATGGAGTGGCTAGGTCATGAATACAACTGCAAAAAAATGTTCACAGTTGCTGTGGTTACTGAGATATTACCAAATAAGCATTACAAGGGTTACCTGGAATGCCTCTGAGCCTATGCCATGTGCCTGTACTTATGGGTAAGGTGGGAGGCGCAGGCCCAGAAGGGCTGCAACTCCACCTATGCATACTATTTATGCTAAAGTGGAGCACTGGGCCCTCCTATACTATGCCTGTACACTTATGGGTGGGTGGGAGCACAGGGCCCAGAGATCCTGCGCTCTCACCTATAAACATCATTATGCAATACTAAAAGCACAGGGCCCTCCTGTACTATGTCTCTATAGTTATAGGTAGGTGGGACCATGGGGCCAGAGAGCCCACGCTCCTACCCATGGATACCATCTTGCAATACTGGGAGCACAGGGCACTCCAGGTGCTACGTCTCTACACTTATGGATGAGTGGGGCGCGGGGGCAGAGGGCCACGGCTCTCAAATATGCATCCCATTATGCAAAACTGGGATCACGGGGCCCTTCTGCACTGTGCCTGTACTATGATGGGTGGGTGGGAGGCGTAGGGCCGGAGGGCCTGCACTCCTACCTATTGACACCATATGAGTAACATTTCACTTTCTCAAAAAGAAGAAAAGCTCCATTAATGCATCAGTTAGGGTTGATTCCACACCAACAAAGTCTGGAAATTCGAGTAGGGTTGCCAACCGCGGCCCCAACAGACCAACAGGTGCGGGGTGTGCCTTGGGGTCATCGTGCTTAACTGTCATCCCATTTTCCTATACTGTACCATCTCAACTTGTTTACACATGGAATGGAGTGAGAGGACCGACGACCCCAAAGCACACCACGCACCTGTTGGTCTTTGTGTGTGTGTGTGTGTGTGTGTGTGTGTGTGTGTGTGTGTGTGGAAGGGGGTAGGGCTGGTAACCCTAACATCGAATTTCCAGACTTTGGTGGTGTGGAATCAATCCTAACTGATGCATTAATGGAATTTTGAAACGAATATAGAAGTATACAGGAGTTGGAAAGTAAAGACAAACTCTGCCCCTAGTGTAGACAGGAAAAGGGAGACAGAGGGAGGGCTGCATGACCTGCTGCAAAAGATACTCTAGAAGATCTGCTGTTACGGTAAGTTCTTACGCAACTGTACTATCTTCTTGAGACAATCGCTTGCAGCAGATCATAACTACATGGGAAGATTCCCAAGCAGTTATGTGTAAATCAGGGCAGCAGGCAAGCTTGTCTGTGTGAAAGTAGACATTGGAGGACTGTATATCTAAAGGCAGTCCTTGTATAAAAAGCCAATCCCATCAGTGGTAATGTATAGGGGAGGGACGGATCCTAGAAGCAGGAGCCGTATCCCCCAGTACAACAGTTCATACCCTGTAAACCCTGCTGTGGCAGTAACCAGTGCTCATGTGGAGTGAGTCTTGACCACAGCTGAGAGTAGCAGTGTATATGTTATTTTGTTATAACAAAACAACAGAGGTGGCCACCTAAGTTTAGACAGACCCTGTGCGAAACAGGGCATTTACCTTCACTATCCAGGAAATGAAACAAAGGTGGTGCTGTTTTGCGCTGTGGCCTCGTTCATTAAGAACGAAGGGACTGTGAACAACCAAGATGCTAATTAGAGCAGCTTCAGGCGCCTCATGTCCCACATAAGAGACTGGTAATCGAATGGTTAGTGATACACAGTGACAACTGAGACCACCTTACTGAAAAAGGTAAGACTGGCTCACAGAAGGACATCCTTTCCTTAGGAAAGGTAGATAGACTCATGCACAGAGCCTGGAATCAAGCAATGTAGCCAGCTGATCAAACTGCAATGCAGAGTAGAAGGTTCCAAGATAGGAAATGCAGGCCTCTTGGAATCGAGGCCCAAAAGGGACCAATCGCCAGTCAGTCTAGGACTTAATTGAGAACCCCCAGAGGTAGGTGGAGTCCTACCGGGTGCAGGGGTAATAATGTCCTTAAGAACAGTCAGAAATATCCAATGGAGTCAGAGACCTTTCTCCCATCAGGAAGGAAAGGCAAAAGTTTGCTGACAAAGGGAACCCCAGACACTAAAAAGAGGAGTAAATAGCCCAGTATGTACAGAGGAGGACATGAAAACAAGGTACAATTCAATTCAGTCCCCTCAGAGAGAAACATGGTACCTGTTCTGCGAAGAAAGGGACATGGCATGAGACACCCAGGTTGGTGTAAAGACACGTCATCATACAGGTGACTCTGGAGGCAGTATAGCACAGTGGTTTAAGGCTCTGAGCTCAAACCTGGAGACCTGGGTTTAAATCCACAGCCCTCACTTGCATACTGTGTGACCCTGATCAAGTCACTTAACTTCCTTGTGCTCCCACGTCGCACCTGTAAATAAGTTTCAGCTTAGTGTGTCTCTCTTGGTTAAAAACAAACAAGAGAGGGTAGCCCTCTGGAACCAAGCGTGGAGGAGCAGGCAATGCAGAACTAGATTGAAGGAGCATTACCAAAATAGAAGGGCAGGAGTGTGGGCATAAAGAGGAGAGGTATCAGTACCAGCACCCTTAACTGTAACAGTGGGAACCACACGGTCCTGACCCCAGAGGTGCCTCCAGGCAAGAGAGAAACATCCAGCCAGACCGTGTCCTGGTCAGGCTGTGGGGGTAGCAGTGAGGCAGTAGGATATGGGGCAGAGAGATGAACAGATTCCTGTCAGGATGAGCCCAGCAGACAAAGATGTCTTTGACTACATCCTGTGGATTTTTCCATTCGTGCCCACTGTTTTGAAAAGGCGGAGGGTATCCGCCAGTGTACTCCTGCTGCCAGGGATATATACCTCTAACAAGGTGTAGTCCGTTATATGCGGCCCAGAAGAAAAAATTACTTACCATAGTAATCTTGTTTCTTCCACGGGAATCTTACTGTATTCTGATAAATGCAGTATGGTCTTACCATAGGACTGCCCTGGAGCTAAAACGTTTAATAGAACCTATGCAAATAGTAGAATGTTAGGCTCAAGCTTGGTTTTCATAGAAACATAGAAGTTGACGGCAGATAAGGACTGCAAAGGCCATCAGTCTGCCCATTTCTTTTCTACCTTATAAATGTGCCATCGGCTTTGCTCTGTCAGTGGCCTATCTATTCATACTCATTTGTATTGCTCCTTATGCCTATCCCATGCCTGTTTGAAGCCCTGCACCGTATTCATAGCCACCACTTCTTGAGGTAGGCCATTCCATGCATCCACCACCCTTTCTGTGAAAAAGAATTTCCTCACATTCCCCTTAATCAGCCCCTCTAATCTCATGCAGTGTCCTCTTGTCCTGCTATTTTCTTATATTTAAACATGTTAGACTCTTTCACCTTGTTAATGCCCTTAAGGTGTTTGAATGCCTCAATCATATCACCTCTCCCTCCTTTGCTCAAGGGTATACATATTGAGTTCTGTTAATCTGTTTTCATATGTCTTCTGATGCAGTTCCTGCACCATTTTGGTTGCCCTTCTCTGGACTGCCTCAATTTGGTTAATGTCCTTGTGAAGGTGTGTGGCTTCCAATACTGCACGAGTACTCCAGATGGGGCCTAACCAGTGTCTTGTAAAGAGGATTATTATCTCCTCTTACGACTTGTGATACCCTACTAATACACCCTAACACCCCACTGGCCTTACCTACTGCTTTAGAGGTCTGCTTGGATGATTTCAGGTCATCAGTGATGATGATGCCCAAGTCTCTTTCTTCCTTTGTGACTGCTAGCAACTCCTCCCAGCCTATAGGTGGCTTCAGGGTTTCTCTTCCCTATGTGCATGATCTTGCACTTCTTTGCATTAAATCCCAGTTGCCACTCTTCTGACCATTTTGCTAGTTTATCCAGATCTCTTCTCATTCTGCCCACCTGATCTGGATCATCTACTCTGTTGCAGATCTTGGTGTCATCTGCAAACAGACAAGCCTTACCCTCTAGTCCATCTGCAAGGTCACTAATGAAGATGTTGAAGAGGACTGGCCCCAGGACTGATCCCTGAGGTACTCCACTTGTGACTTGCATCTCTTCTGACTGTATACCATTTACCACCACTCTCTGTTTTTCTGCCCATCAGCCAGTTTGCCATCCAGTTGACCAACTTCTGACCCACCCGAGCCTACCCAGCTTTTTATCAATCTTCTATGTGGAACAGTGTCAAAAGCTTTGCTGAAGTCAAGGTAGGTGACATCAACTGCTCCCTTGGTCCACCACTCTGGTTACCCAGTCAAAGAAATCTATGAGATTAGTTTGACAGGACCTTCCTTTGTAAACCCATGCTGTCTTGGATCCTGTGCCCTATGGATTCCAGGTGTTGCACTATCCTTTCCTTAAGGAGTGCCTCCATAATCTTGCCCACTACTGAGGTAAGACTGACTGGTCTGTAGTTCCTGCCTCCTCCCTGCTGCCACTCTTGTGGAGTGGGATCACATGAGCCCTTCTCCAGTCTTCTGGGACCTCTCCTGTGCTCAGAGACTCACTAAACAGTTCTGCTAATGGCTCTGCTAGTTCCATCTTTAGCTCCTTAAGTACCCTGGGATGTATGCCATCAGGTCCCATTGCCTTGTCCACTTTGAGCTTAGCGAGCTCTTATAGGACCCTTTCTTTTGTGAAGGGAGTAGTGCTCACCTCCCTCCCCTTTGTCCATGGTGCTGAGCTGTGGGCCTGCCCTACCTTCTCTTCCAGTAAATACTGAGCAAAAGTATCTATTTAGGATAGATGCTTTTACATGGTCCTCCTCCTCCTCACATGCTACCTTTTCTCCATTAAGCTTGCAATACCCCTCTGGACTTTCTCCTTTCACTAATGTAGCTATAGAAAGTCTTGTCACCTTCTTTACTGTTCGTGCTAGTGTTTCCTCAGTTTGGGACTTTGCCTGCCTTACTGCCTTCCCTGCTTCCCTTAGGGCAGTTTGGTATGCCTCCTATCTTCATCCAGCTGTGTTCCTTATATTTCCTGAAGGCCAGCCTTTTGGCTCTGACCTTTTCTGCTACTGTATTTGAGAACCAAAGTGGTTTCCTTCTTCTTTTGCACTTCCTTTTCTATCTAACACAATGGGATGTTGCTTCAAGTATTGCATCCTTAATGCTTGCCCACTTTGCCGGTACCCCCTCACCTGTGTTTCTTTTTGCCAGGGCTAGCTTAACTCTGTTGGCCATCTTATCAAAGTCAGCTCCTCTGAAGTCCCATATTTTTGCCTTGGAATGGGATGATTTAGATGCAGTAGCCAAATTGAACCATACCATGTGATGGTCACTGGCCCCAGGTGACCTTCTACCTGGAGATCTGTGATCCCTTCCTGTTAGTCAGTACTAGATCTAGGATAGCCCTGTCTCTTGTGGGTTATTGTACCAGTTGTTTGAGGCCCTCCCCTGCAGGAATCCACTATGTGTCTAGTTCTGGCAGATGTTCCTGCTGGTATTGACCAATCTGTATCCGGCATGTTGAAGTCTCCCATTATCAGAACCTCCCTTTAGCTGTCATGTTTTGTATATCCTCTAACAGTAATGTGTCTATGTCCTCCCCTGGTCTGGGGCCTGTAGACAATCCCAGTTCTTATGGCTGTCCCATTTCCTGTTTCCAGAGTGACCCACAGTTCTTCTGGCTCCTTATGTGTATTCTGAATTTCTGTAGCTTTGATATTTTCATTAACATACAGGGCCACCCCCTTTTTGCACCTCGGTCTCTTCTGAACAATACATAGCCAGGTACTGAAGTCTCCCAAGTGTGGTTACTGGTAAACCACGTCTCACTAATTGCTACTATGTCCAGTTTAGCCTCTGACATTATTGCCTGCAGGTCTGGGATCTTATTTCCCAGGCTGTGAGCATTTGTGTACATGATTTTCCATTGGGCAGATTTGGTGTTTTAGTTGTTGGGTGAGGTTTGGCATTACCCTGTGCGTCGTGAGGGAGACAAACCTTTTTCTTACCTGGTGATGCAAATGAACTGCAAACATGCTGAATTCCTGTTTGACCACTAGCTGAGGGGAGGGTGTTCTTCCTATTCGGCTGATATGGTGCTGCACCCCTCTCCCCATTTCTAGTTTAAATATTCTGCAAAGACGTCAAACTTCTGCCCCAATGCACTGACTCCTCCTTAGTCAGATGTCCATCAAATTTAAAGAAATTTTCAAACACCTGTCCCTGGTTGCACTTCCTGCAACCATTAGATTCTCACAAGCATGCATTAATAACTTAACTAAACCATCCTAATATACTGTAGAGGACAATGAATTCCTGACCCTAAATTTCACTGTTTCGTCCTCTCCAACAGTTTCATGGCAGTTTACTTTAGCTGATGTGCAAGAGCAAGCTAACTTGTCAATGATAGCATATATTTTCACTGGCAGATAATTTTCACTGGATTTCCAATATAGTGAATATAGCTAAAATTTTGTTCCAGCGAAAATAGGTCCTCTACAGTAAAACCAGTTCCCCTAAAGACCAGACCCTTCTTTAAACAATGGGGCATCCCTAAGACGCAAGTCACAGGTGCCCAAGAAAACAAACAATTGCACCAACAGGTTTGCAGTGGGGTATGGACAGCTGGAATGCAGTGCCCATTAAGTTCTAGTAGGTGAGGTAGGGTGGGGCTCAGAATATAGTAAGATTCCCTTGGAAGAAACAAAATTATTATGGTAAGTAATTTTTCTTCAAACCCCAGGAAATCTTACTGTATTCTGACAAATGCAGACTACCCAAGCAGTACCTTTGGAGGTGGGCATTTTGGGAACAGGCTGTGCAGTACTGCTGTGTCAAACCTGGCATCATCTGGCCTGGGTATCCAAGAGTAATGCTTGGTGAATGAGTGGACAGTTTTCAGGTTGCTGCTTTACAGATTTCCAACAGAGGAATATCTCTAGTAGCTTCTATAGAGGCAGCTGTTCCCCTGGTAGAGTAGGCTCTGAGACCCGAGGGGACTGTTTGCCACCTTGCTGTTGCTGTAGCAAAACTGAATGCAGGCAACAATCCAGCGTGCAGTCCACCTTTTGTAATTGGTTTACCTTTTGATACTTCTCCATAGGTTAGGAAAAGCTGAGTATTGTCCTGCCTGTGGCTATTTGTGTGGTCCAGGTAGCTGATAGCTCTTTTGACATCCAGGCTATATAGTCTGTGTTCCCTGAAGTGGAATGGTCGGTGAAAAGACAGGCAGTGTAGTGGACTGATTGAGGTGAAAGTCAGATACCAGCTTGAGGAGAAACTTCCTAGTAGTCCTGAGGACAACCTTGTCCCCATGGAATGCAATGTAATCAGGCTCTGTAGATAGGGCTTGGAGCTCACTAATCCTCCAGGCTGAAGTGACTGCCACCAGGAACACTGTTTTCCAGGTTACATTCTTGAATTCTGCTGAAGACATGGTCTCGAAAGGAGGCTGCATAAGTTGGGCGATGCATATAGTAAGATCCACACTGGTGTAGAGTCCCTGTATGGGGATGCAGATGCAAAAGCCCCTTGAAAAATTTCCTGAACACTGGGTCTGAAGCCAGGTATGAGCGCCTGCCTGCCGATAAGTAGCTGAGACAGCTGTCAGGTGCACCTTAAGAGTAGATGGTCATAGGCCAGGAGTGAAAATGGGTCAGGCAATCCAGAACGACTGGCAAACTCCGCCTGACTCTGATCTGTCTTTTTCTGTGTCACCAGATGGAAAACCTTGTCCACTTAGATGTGTAGGTCTTCCTGGTGGAAGGCTTTCTAGAGACCTAAGGACCTCCATGACTCCTTCTAGAGGGGTGCAAGTTGGCATACTCTAAGTCCTCAAGAGCCAGGCTTTGAGTTTGAGGGACTGGAGGTTGGGGTAAAGGATCCTGCCCTGAGAGGATGTCAGTAGGTTGTGCCTCCTAGGGAGGCTAACTGGTTTGGCTACTGACAGGGAGAGAATTGGGAAATACCAGGGCTGCCTGGCCCAATCTCGAGGAATGAGGATCATTTGGCTGACTGAGATCTGAGCTTGTTCAGTACCCTTAGCAACAATGGAAAGGGAGGGAAGGCATACAGGAACTTTCCTGTCCAATCCTGCAGCAGTGCATCTAGCAGGATTGTGCCCTCACAGGAGATCTACAGCAGAACTGAGGTAGCTGATGGTTGTGTGGGGTTGCAAGGGGTCCACTTCTGGAGTGCCCCATCTCCTGAAAACAACCTGCAGGACCTGCTTGTTGAGTGACCACTCATGATGGTTCTGATTGATTCTGCTGAGGGCATCTGCCAGCACGTTGTCCTTTCCTGGAAAGTGGACTGCAGGGGCGAGATCTCCAGGAGCATGCCAGAGTCCAAATTTCCATGGCTTCTGTGCACAGTGGAGTTAACCTTGTGCCTCCCCATTTGTTTATGTAGTACATGTGTAACAATGACTCCTGTTTGAGCCATGTGCCATGAGCAGTCTGCTCCAGGTGTGCTCCCATCCCAGGATGGAGGTATCTGTGGTTAGCACCAACGAGGGGTTTTGCTGTAAAATGGCATACCCTAAGGTTGTCCTTCTCCTGCCACCACTGTAGTGCTTGAAGAAGAGTTCCTGTAACTGGCACTAGCTTTGACAGTGAATCCTTTTTTTATGCCAGTGTGACCTGAGATGAAACCTAATGTCTCTCATTTGGGAACCTGGCCCCTGACACTGTTGTTGTTGATGCTGCTATATGGCCCAGCAACTATAGAAAATGCCTTGCTGGCCTTGGAGGTAATTTTCCCTGATGAAGGGGTAACCTGAAACATTGGAGTGATTTCTGGTGGAGAAATATTTATAATTAATAAAACTGTTTTGAAATGTATATATCTGGTAAGTGAAATTCTTTGATCCAATCTGTGAAAATAGACTGAACATTCAATAAACTTCAAAGCATATAGCTCAGCAATTAAAGAAAAATTAGTATGTTGATGTTTTCAGAAGGAATGTTGTGTTACTAACAAAAACTATATGACATTTTCTACCAACTAGATGTGAATTCCTATAAGCACAGACTTGCATTTATTCTGTATTTAATAGTTATGTATTTCTGTAACTATCAAAATGTGCAATAGTTGTGTGACTTTATAAATTTCAAGATGTTCTGTTCCTTCATGTGCGGTTTCTTTTCTAACAGCACAAAGTACAGGAAAGTAGTTCCAGGGAAGGAATGCCTTTGTCCAAGGATGCCAACCAGAGAGGAAATCTCATTCTTCAGTTTGACATTCTCTTCCCAGAGAAACTCACTCCAGAGAAGAAGAACTAATCAGACAAGCACTGTTGGTATAATGAGAACCATTCATAAACAGCATGTCTGTTCTTGATAAAAGAATTTACGGCGGTGTATTTTATTGTAGTTATTGAGCTGGTGGCCTTTTATTCAACAATGTGCTATACATATTTATTGTATATAATGCCATAAATATTTTGCTGGTATATATCTAAATATTAAAATGTTTTGACAAATTTCACTATTCTAGATTGTTTTTGTGTGTTTCAGTTTTGATTTTGCTGATGTGGAATGGGCTGTATGAGCCGTTGGCCCACTCAAGTGTGACACCCCCACAGCGAAACTTGAAAACAGACCATTACAGCAACATTAGCTGTAATGGTCTGTTTTGGCAATGCTCTTTCGGTGTCCAGCCCTTCCTTGAATCAACTCCAACCTGGAATTGACAATCAATAAATGCGTGGGTCTAACAACACAGTCTGTTTGCGGTACAATACGTGTTGGTATTGTTGCCGCTGTCAGGGACATCAGGATTTTAACTGTCGCGTCACTTGGTGCTTGTGTATATGACTGTGCACAATATATGCACTGATAAGCAGTACAGTGCTGCACATTTCTAAATGTAGAGAAGCAATGGACAGTAAATCCAAACCTAGCTTGTTGTGCTCTTTCCTTCTGCATTGATGTTAGTGGAGGGTCCTTCTCAGTTGCATGCAGATTTTAAGAAATGATAGGTCTAACCCTGTAGCTCCTCTTATCTCATTCTCATCCACTCCCCAGTTGGCTTCCACCTTGGTGCCACAGTTTATCCTCATACACTGCCCACCAGTCAGCTAGTGGGTCACCTACACCTTGGTGGATCCCAGTGTGAGACAGCTATTTCACAGGTAGGGCAACCTAGCTGTTGGTGTGTGTGTGGGGGTGCGGTCGGAGGGATGGCTTTAGCAGCGTGCACACATTCATGGGCGACAAATAGTAGATACTGCTGCACGCCGCACAGTGTCTTCTCTCTCACATATCCACTCCCCTGGGTCACCAAGGTCAAACTCCCAGAGGCCTCACATAATCTGAATACTGCAGAGAGCACCTGCTTGTTCAGAGTCCATTCATGATTTCCTTGACTGATTCTGCTTAGTGAGTCTCACAGGATGTTATCCTTGCCTGGCAGATGGACTGCAGATAACTGTACTTGCAGAGAATAAGCCATACTCAGATTTTCATTGCTTCTGTGCACAGTTTGAAAGATGTTGTTCCTCCCTGTTTGATGACGTAGTACATAGTGGTAGTTTTGTCTGTCTTTTACTGGACTGACTGGCCTCTGATATGGGAGGAAAGGTTTTCGTTGCCAAGTACACTGCCCTGAGTTCCAGGAGGTTTATATGCTCCTTAGAGTCCAGTGTGGTCCATACCCCTCTTACAGTGAAATCTTCTAGATGGCCTCGCCACCCCAGGAGGGAGGCAACTGCGTGAGTAATACTGAGGGTGACTGCTGGAGGAACTCCTTCCCAACAGTTTTCCTCCTCCTTTCACCACTCCAGTGCCCTCAACAGGTACTCTGATACAGGCATTAACTTTGACAAAGGGTCCCACCTTTGGGACCAGTGGGTCCCTAGTGGTACTGGACATCTCTGATCTAGAATCTGGCACCTGGCACCACTGCTGTGAAAGAGGCCATGTGTCCTAGTTGCAGGAAGTCTCTGGCAGGTCTTGGCTACCCTATTTTGAAGGACTTTGCCAATTCTATCAGATTGGCCACCCTCTCCCAAGGGAGGAATGCCTTTTCCTGAACAGTGTCTAATTCTGCTCCTCTAAAGTCCAACACCTGTACTGTGTCTAGCTGAGACTTTTGAAGGTTTACCAGAATTAATTAATTGCCATATTGGTCCTTGTAAGAACAGATCCAGAAACAAATAGTTTGATGCATCTATCTTGGTCAATAAAAGGTAACAAAGGAAAACAGTGCTTAAGCTTCCGTGACCAACGAAGCCCGACTGAGGAAGGACTTGGTTGGTCCAGGCTTTCTTCTTTGTTACATTTATATTGGTCCAATAAAAGGTATCAACTATTTGTTTCTGGTAGGTTTACTAAGAAACCCAACCCCTCCTGTGTGTGGGTAGAGAGAGAAAGGTCTTGGCCTCTTGGTAGGGCTGTCCTGAAACCAACCAGTCTAGGAAGGGAAAGCCAGCTACCCCTTGTCTCTCCTCAGATGTGCCACCACTGCTGCTGGGCACTTTGTGAAAACTCTGGGAGCGATGAAGGCCAAAGGTAAGGGCTGTGAACTGGTAGTGACCATCCCCACTCTGAACCTGAGATATTTTCTATAGGAGGGTCTTACTGAATGTGGAAGTAGGCATCTTTCAGATCCAGTGACCCCAGCCAGTGACCTTGTTGCAAGGATGGAATTACTGCTACTAGTGTTACCATCATGAACTTTTCCTTCTTTAAATATTCAGATATCTGAGATCTAAAATGGGTCACCACTTCCCATTTTTCTTGTGGGTCGGGAATATCTGGAGTATAGTTCTTTCCTGAGTTGGGGTGGGTGGGAACTGTTTCCACTGCATTTGCTAGTAGAATCATTTTACCTCCAACTCCAGCAGAAGTTTTTCCACTTGGGTATGAGGAAGAAAGGCTCTGCGAGTCTGCAGCTTTGGAAACCTCTTGCACTGCAAGAGAGACCATGACTCACTATTTCCAGAACCCACTAATCTGTGGTAATATTGTCCCTAAGCCTCAAAATAGTGGTTCAGACTTCCTCCCACTAGTAATGTTTGGGCAACCTGGTCACACATGTCAGGAGTTTTGTTTTTTCTGGGCCTTGGGACCTGGAGTGTCATTTCCACATTTGGGGCCTCTTCTGTCCCTACCTCTTAAAAAGCCCCTCTAGGAGGCAAAGTCATAGGTCACATAAGCACGGGAGTAGTAAACCCTTCCCTAGCTCCCCTTCCATAATAACGATGGGGGAGTGGAGGCCTTTTCCTTTTCAGTGTTGCTTTTCTAAGTGGTTTTGTATTCGCCCACCTTTTTCATGTAAGTCTGTGTCTTGTCACCAAACAAGTAAACTCCCCACTTGGAAAATCCATGGCTTTTGTCCGAGTGTCATGGGAAAAGTTCATAGTTCTGAGCCAAGCAAACCTTCTGAAAAACACTGTGTGCACCATGATCCTGGAAGCAGTGTCATTGGTATCCACGGTCATATGAAATTGGTACTTGGTGTCATCCATGGCATCTTTTGCTGTGTCTGCCAGGTCCCAAGCCAAATCCTGGTTCCTTCTTACTGGTGGCTACTCCAAAGCACTGTTTGATACTGAGCTAAGTAGGCTGGTTGACTCACTTTAGGGTGAAAACAAACTGCATAGTAAAGAAGAGCGAGGCTAAAGGCGGGATTAAGATGCATGACAGGCAATTGAGTCCCCCCAAGAACTTATACTGCATATTAGATCACACCTCCTGATGTCACTGTAATTTCCTGTGGGTGGCTCTGCCCCACACAACCACCATTGTCAAATATATATATATATATATATATATATATATACAGTATATATATTTATATATACAGTATATATATTATATATATACCCCCAGGCAGCACACATTTTGGAGAAGAAGAGACCACAGGTATGTCCCCACCCCACGCCAGTGTAGGCAACGCTTAGAAATCCCGATCACCCACATCACATGCACCCTCATCCTGATGCCACATTCGGAGCCCTCTTGGCGGCACCCTATTGATGGAATACCGAGTAGGCCATATGAAAAAATTATTTACCATAGTAATATTGTTTCTTCAAGGGATCCCTCAGTATGCTTATTGTTGCAATCAGCCTGAAGGGTTGAGCTGCCCCAGAGAGTGGAATTTTATGTAAATTATGGAACTCTAAAATGCAATTTCAAATCTCTGCCACATGGTGATGTTCTACCCTGCTCTCCAATGTCAGATTTGTTTTGACAGCCAGTAAAACAGTGGCCACTAGTCTCACTAACCTAGCCCTAAATCAAACCTAAGTGAAAAAAGCAAGAACACCCAAGGATTGGTCCGCATTACAAGCTATGGCAGACTAAGAATAAGTAACCACACGTCTACTGATTGTAATCAGTGCAATAAATAATGCTCAAGCAAAGAAATACCAAACAACAACTGATTCATGGAGAACCTTTTCCAGGTTCTGGAAGGTGGCAGGGTAAGAAAGTTAAGCATAGTGAAGGAACCCAGGATGATACAATATACTATGGCATTTTTTATTCAAACCCCAGGAATCCTTCACTATGCTTACTGTTGCAGACTATGAAGCAGTACCTTGAGAGGCTGGGTACAGAACCTATTTATGGAAAAGGTTCTGGAAGACAGCAGTGTCAAATGTGGCATCCCTTCTGGATTGCACATCCAGACAATAGTGCTTTGTAAAGGTGTGTACAGTTTTCCAGGTAGCTGATTTACAAATTTCTAGCAAGGGACATCCTTGCAGCTACCATGTGTGGAGTGTGCCATGAGGCCTTGTGGTGGTAGCTTTCAAGCTTTACTGTAGCAAAAGTGGATGCAGGAGACTATCCAGTGAGTAGTGGTTCTCCTACAGGCTGGCCTGCCCTTGCCCACTTCACCACGTGTGAAATGAAACTATGTACTCACTGTAATTCTTGATCTTCTTGGACCACCTTCACCATCGATTCACACTGATGGATTCTGAGATGGAGGTGCTAGGACCCTGGGAGTCAGAATTTTTCAGGAGGGCTGGTGCTGAGGTAGGCTGCACACATACACAGCACACGTGAGACTAGCTCGCTGCATGGCTTACCTCGGCACTGGCCTCAACCACCTCAGTACCTTTTTACTGAGGAGGTGCAGCGTAACTTAACTAAATGTAACACCTAACCTAAAATGGCATAAGATAGCCCTTGCAACCCGTGTAAGAAGGTCAACAATAAAGAAAGCAGTGTCTTCAGAAACCAAAATGGGGGCAACACACAGAAAGGGTGAGCCAGGGGATGGAGGGTGGGGGGTGAATCAATGATGAAGATGGTCCAAGAAGATCAAGAATTATGGTGGGTTTGTAATTTTCATATCTTCCAGGACCAATCTTCATAATTGATTCACACTGATAGGTTAGAGTACCAAGCTCAGAAGAAAAGTCCTCCGGGCAGGGCTGCAGGAGCCAGAGCTCACTCAGAACAAGAGTCCATTAAGGATTGTCTTGCCAAAAGAGGCATGCTGCCTAACATGGACATCCAGGGTATAGTGCTTAATGAAAGTAAGGACTGTGCTCCAGGTGGCAGCTCTACAGATATCAGTGATGGGTGCATAGCAAATATCTGCCACGGATGTTGCAACTGCTCTGGTAGAGTGGGCATGAAACTGGCCTTCCAACTTGACCTGTGCCATGGCGTAGCATTGGAGGAGAGCAAGCGGCGAGCCATACAGAAATGCCTTTGATTGTAACCCGTGGACCCAGTCGGTTGGGGTTGAAGGAGACAAAGAGCTGCTTGGACTGTCATAAGTCCTTAGTTCTATTGATGTAGAACTTAAGGGTTCCTTTAACATCCAGAGAGTGGAGGGTGAGCTCCCACTCATTCTGGAAGCTGGAAAATATGTAGGCAGCACCAAAGGCTGGTTCAAGGGGAACTCAACACCATCTTAGGCAAAAACTTAGGGCATGTGAGTAGAATCACCTTGTCTATATGAAAAACAGTATCCAGAGGTGATGGCTACTAAAAGCACAATTTTCCAAGTTAGAAATTTGAGGTCAAATGTAGCCAAGTGTTCAAATGGCTTATGAGTGAACATGTCCAGAATAAGGCTGAGGTCCCAGGCAGTAACAGGTTTCCTTGGGGTCCTTGTGTGCAAAATGCCTTTCAAGAACCCTTTAAAAGAGGCAGTTGTGCTAGAGTGAGGTTCTGAACTGGCTCTTTGCACGCTGAAACAGCACACAAATGGATCTTAACTGAGGAGTACTGAAGCCCAGCATCAGAAAGGTCCAGCAGATTCTCCAAAATCTTATCTGGTGGGCATCAGAATGGATCTATAAGGGATTTGGAACACCATTCAGCAAAACGTCTCCATTTGGCTGTGTAAGTCTTTCTAGTAGAGGGCTTACGAGCAGCCAGGAGAATCTCAGAGACTCTCTGCGAGATCTTGTACTTGCTCACTTCTTTCTCAGGAGCCAGGCTCAGAGATGAGTGCAAGATGGGATGAACCAGGGACCCTTGCATCAGAAGGTCTGTCCACAGGGAAGTGGCCTCAGAGGGCAACTGACAAAATGTTGAGCAGGGAAACCATGTCTGTCAAGGCCAGCATGGGGCTATGAGAATAATTTTCCCCATGGGCCTCCAGCTTGAGCAGTACCTTCTGAATTAGAGGAATATGAGGAAATGCATGCAGAAAGCGATTTTTCCACTGCAGCCTGAATGTATCCTGAAAGAAAAGGCCATGTTCTGGATTTCTGTAGCAGAACCGAGGCAGTTTGGCGTTCAGTGGGGACGCAAAAGGTCCACCTCTGGAGTTCCCCACTCATTAAAAGAGACTGCACTATGTCTGGTGCCATGGACCATTAATGAGGAGGACTTGCTTTTGTCTGACTGAGCTTGTCTGCCAGGCTGTTCTAGCACCTGGTAAATAAATCATTTGGATCAGAGTGTCCTGCTCCAGACACCATTCCCACACTTTTATTGCCTCGCTGCAAAGAGGATTAAGTGTGCTAACTCTGCTTGGTGATGTAGTACATGACTGACTTGTCCGTCTGAAGGAGGATTACCTTGTGGCAGACCACCAGAGCCCAAAGGGTGTACAACACCGTTGTCATCTCCAAGACACTGATGTGGGAATGGGACCTGTGATGTTCCAGACTTCCTGAGTGTAGTAGCCGTGATAATGGGTTCCCCACCCCAACAGTGCACTTCTGTGGTAAGGGTTATCTAAGACTCTGAGGGCAAGAGGGAGATCTTGGAGGAGATAGTCTTCCTGCATCCACCATGCAAGTGATCAAAGCAAAGGCTTCATCACTTTGATGGGGTAAGACTGAGGATGCATGTCGAAACCACTGTGTGCTGAGCATCCATTGAGTTGTCCTCATGTGCAAGTGCATTAAAGGCACTGTGAAGACAGAGGATGCAATTAGGCCTAACAGTCACTGCATGGAGTAAACCAGAATGGACTTGTTCTCATTATGAAATGAGTCATCTGAAGGGTGACTTTCCTTCTATCTTCCAGGAGAAAGATCTCACCTTGGTGGTGTCCAAGGGGCTCCAACAAGAGGAGCTACTGAGAGGGTTGAAGCTGCAACTTCTCTAGATTCAGCAGGACCCCCATGGAGATCCAGGAGCGGTGGTTTACCTATGCTGAATCAACAGCACTGTTGTCCGAGTTCAGCATAGCGAGATCCAGAATGTTGGCCAGGCGAAATTTTGCCTGTCCGACATTGGTGTGTTTCTGTTAGTGGCAGTGCTGCCGAACCCCAATGCAGAGGCTGTACTTCGCACACCTTTCTATAGATTACCAACTCTGAGTTAGAGTTGATTTTGAAGGGGTGAAACACGATAAAGCGCAAACTTTTTGCCCTTTGGTCCTCACAGCGACAGTCTTGAAACCTGTGAGATTGTTGCTGTGAGGGATTTCGTGAAAGTTTCACCGTTCAGTCGGCACACCAAACTGGGCTGTTGTTGTTTCTGCCTATTCTGTGCCCTGCTTGGATGGGTTGGCTAACAACCAGCCATCTAGATATGGGAAGACTTGGGGTCCAAGTTTTTGGAGATGCGCGCGAGAATCGTGAAACACTTTGTAAAGATTTGAGGTGCTGAGGATTGCCCAGAAGACAGGACCTGGAACTGGTAATGCTGGCCCAAAGCCACGAAACAGAGAAATCTGTGATGGCTAGGTGGACTGGAATATGTTGGTAGGCATCCTGCATATCCAGGAAACCAACCAGTCCTGCGTCTTGAGAAGTAGCAGCATGATTCCTAAGGAGACCTTCTTGAACTTCTTCCTGTGGAAACTTGTTCAGTTTCTTGAGGTGAGAAATGGGCGCATGCCCTGACTCTTTAGACGACGAGTAATGGCAGTAGACAGCTGTATTGTGCTCTGTTTCTGGCATTACTTCCACTGTCCTGTTGCTCAAGAGGCCCACAATCTCGTGGTGAGGAGGTCCGACATGGGGCCAAAGAGGGAATTGCCTCTTGGGTGGATAATCCGGATTAATCTCTGAGAAATTTAGTGAGTATTCCTCTAAGATGATCCTTAAGACTCATTTGTCTGAGGTGATGGATTTCCACTGGTAAAACTGAGTCAGATGCCCCCAAACTGGAGAGAGAGGTCTGCCTTGGGCAGGCAGGACGGGGCCGGAACTTCAGAAGGTGGCACTAGGTGCCTTCAGGGTCTGAGCCTTCAGTTGCACTTCTTCAGCTGCTGTGGAGGCTGGGACTTGACTTGGATCTCTTGCCTTTTCCACGAAAGGACTGTTTATTGTGGTAAAGACTCTGCCCTTTCCTTTTGAGGATGAGCTGGGGCAGGCCAAGAAGTCTTCATGGACATTCTAGTCTTCTGAGAGGTTTCAAGGGACTGTTCTACCTGTTGGCTGAACAGATAGGAGTCATTGAAGGGAACATTCATGACCTGCTGCTGGACATCATTGGAGAAGCCCGACATCCAAAGCCAGGAGTATCTCCTGATGCATATTCCCAGCAGCAGAGCCGAAGCAGGCCATATGTGTCCATGGCCACTTTCAACTGATGACTGTTAGACTCAGTACCATGAGTAACAGTCGAGAATTTTCTGCTTAGTGTCTGAGTCTGTCAAGGCCTCCGTGAGAGATTTGAGAGAGGTCCAGAGAGTAATTGTACTTGGAGAAATGCCCTTGATAGCTAGCTGTCCATATGCTAAGGGTAGCTGCCCCAAGCTCTTTCCCATTGTGTCTATTTTATGCAACTCCTTATTGATGGGAAGTGCTGTAACCTCTTAAGGAAGCATGGCCTTGTCATTCTCAGCCAGGATGACAATCTTATCAGCAATAGGGTGAGAAGCCAGGATAGGTCTGTCTATAGGAGTTGTATACTTTTGATCTGTCTGTTGGCAGACAGAGGGAATTTCACAGGCCTGGCTACACTGCCTCTGAGAGTGTTTTAAAAGCAGATGGAATCAGAGGTACACTATAAGGTTGACCAGCATAGTGGGAACATTGAGCCACTCCAGCTGGAGTCATTTCCCTGGGTCAGTGGCAGAAGGCTCGAAAGCAAGGGTTGCATACATAATGTGAAGCAGACTAGAAAGAAAGGTCCTCCTGTGGAATGGGGAGCATGCCTGGAGTTGGGCTATCAGGCAAAAGGTCATCATCACTGTCTCAGAAACAATAAGGTCAGGGTCGACTTCCAGTTGAGCCCCTCAAGATGATGGTGTAACTGCAGAGCTCCGCACTTACCCTTTCAATCCCTATAATCGGACCATTTACTACAGCCGGCTTAAAACACATCAGAAACTAGGGAACATCCATAAGAGTACCAAGAAGCAAGAGTGATTTACCTTCGCCCAGTATTGGCATGTAAACCCCTCGGCAATGTCGACAGTGCGAAGCATCCGACTCTGAACAATCTCGGCCCTATCGGAGCATCAGGATCAGACTGCTTCTCTCAGAAATAAACAGGCAAAAAATAAACGTGTTAAGCTTGACACAATTTATAAGGAGCTCTGTCCTTTCATGCAGAGATAAAAGATCTCTATGGGGAACTACGAGGGACATGGTAAATCTTGAACAAAGAACTGATGACTCAGAATGCCAGATCACAGTGGTAGAAAACAGGGTCGTCGACATGTAAAATGCCTTGTAAAGCCTACAAGAGCAATATACCCAGATGCAAACCAGACAGGAGGATGCCGAGAATCGTGCATCATGCAAGATCATCAGGCTGTACAGTATTCAGGATCCGAGGGACAATATATAACTGACTTTATCACTACCTTATTAAAACAGCCCTGGAGTTGCCCACCTATCTCCAACTTGAAAAGGAAAGAGTTCACTGGACGTTGGGCCCCGCCCTTCATCGACCCAAATGCCAGACCCAGGTTTATTATTGCCTGTTCCTTAGTTTTGCAGTTAAGGAAAAGGTCCTCACACTTGCATGGCATAAAGGGAAAGTCTTTTACGATCAAACACACATATATCTTTGACAACGACTATGCCCACAGACAATGAGAAACCACAGGGCATATTCAGATATTCTCCCAGTTTTGAAAGCAGCAAATATTAAATTTACTACACCTTACCCTGCACTACTGGTGGTACTGCTTCCCAGGATGTAGGAGTTTCATTCAGCAGAGGTGGCCGAGAGGAACTTCTGAAAAGTGGGTTGCAGTTTAAGATGAGGCAAGAGAGAACACCAGCACGGATCCACCTCGATGGCAAACAGTCTCAACCTTGGGAAACCAGCGGAGGGATCCTCTCAGAAGTCAACAACTATCTCTAATCGCCTGGCTGAATTTTGTGCCCAGCTCGTGGCAGAACCTGAACAGTAGGAGTTATCTTTTCACAGCAACCTTGTGCAGTGAGCCTTATACTAGGGCTTACTCTCTGGCCCCTGGTGGTCTAGGGACCTAGGTTTTGGGAACCAGACTGAGGACAGATCAGAAGGGACTCTCACAACCTCCTAAACTGGGGAACTATATTTTTTCTTGCTCCCTGCCCTCACAAGGATGAGATATGGACTTGAATATTGCATCATTCTTTTGTTTAAAGCAGGTCTTCCTTGCTCAGTTATTTTTTATACTTCAGGTGTGGAACAGGTTGACTCTTTTCTGTGTCCTGGCAAGATAAGGATAACATCTGGAAACAAGTTTGGAATGGGTCACTTACATAAAATAACTTTGTTTAGCAGAAGGTACTGTTATAGATCTGAGTTAAGATGGTAATATTACATAACCTTATTGTTAGGAGAAAATGGGTGAGCACTTAAGCCATCAAGATAGGCAGCTCACATTTCTATAGATTATTAGGGCTATGTATTTATTTCTTTCTGCTAATATGGTGGATATTTTGTTTGCCCTATTTTTATTTCACAGTTAGGGTAAAGATTACCCAAGGGGCCCGGAGCTACTACCCGGATTTCCCCAGTGCCTCTGATGATGTTACAGGAAGCACATAAAGGAGAACGCAGAGATCTCCTCTACCTTGGAAGCGATTTTTCTTGGTTGTTATAGATTTTTTCAGATTAGGGTACATAAGATAAAAGTGGTCCTTATCTGCCGTCAAAGTCTATGTTTCTATGTTTGTTCAGGAGGTCTCATTTTTTGTTACCACCCAATAGTTTACTTATAGCCCAGTTGGCTAAAATTATTAATGATGGTGAATTTAAACCATCAGAGAAAATGGTTTAATTATATTGTTTATAAGTTTTATATGAAGAAACAGTGGGATTGTATACATTTAAATAGCAGTAAGATCAATAACAAGGGAGATGGTAGTGGGGTGCGTGGGTGGGGGTCATGGGGAAACTTCAGAGGGCCGAATGGATCTAATGGCTTATGGGGTGTTATAATAGACACATGTGATGGGTGCAGTCGAGTCCAGAGGATGAGAGAGATATCCGGGTTACCCAAGGAAATTATCAGTGGCGGAGCTAGAGGGGCGGTCGCCTTCTGGCTGCCCAGTGTGAGTGGTGGTGCCCCACCACCATCTTTATTCACTGTTTAGTGCCATTGTGGAGCCCATGATTGACTGACTGCCCCCCTCGGCTCCCAGATGCTCCCAAACCTGGCTCTGCCACTGGAAATTATCCTTTGTATGTAGCTAAAAGATGACGATCAACACAGTACAATTTTTATCTCTTAATATTAATGGGCTTAATAACCCAATTAAGAGATCACGTCTTTTCAATATATCAAAAAGCAAACA
This sequence comes from Neoceratodus forsteri, assembly GCA_016271365.2. NCBI lineage: Eukaryota > Metazoa > Chordata > Ceratodontiformes > Ceratodontidae > Neoceratodus > Neoceratodus forsteri. The sequence continues at coordinate 164,699,930 of CM057458.1, read as the reverse complement.
TGCAAAATCATATATTTACAGAAAACTCATTTAATAGAAATGGAACATTTGAAATTGACTTGGGGGCAGTATAGGGTCTTTGCATCACCATATCCTAAGGAAAATGCAGAGGGTAGCAAACTAGCAATATTAATGCCCTCAACTACTCAATTTCATCTGGAGTCATCAGTGTGTCAACCCACAAGGGTGCTTTGTTATTTTAAGTGGTTCCTTATATAGAAAGCATGTCACTTTAGTGAATGTTTATTTCCCCACAGATGGCCCCTGTGAAATTTAAACCATTCTTTATTAAACTTTTGGATAACATACAGGGCTGCTTAATTATGGGGGTGTATACATCTAACTTTGGCACCCATCTGGACTCCCTGCCCCTCACAGTACCAAACCTCACCATCTCAGAGACTTTTCTGTACCCAGCACACCTCATTAGGGTTAACTGATGTCTGGAGCCACTTTTACCCACTTCTAGAGCATATACCTTCCATTCCCAAGATATAATATTCATTCAAGATTGGATTATTTCTTCATTTCTAAAGAGCATATAGATTGGTTACAGGACTTAACGATTGGCCCTAGATTCCTCTTGGACCGTTCTCCCATTTTGAAATTGGATTTTAAATACTGAAGAAAACCACAGGGTGGCACCTCAACACCTCATTTCTTAAAGATGAAATGTTAAAACAAAATTTAAGGCCAAGATTTCTCAGGTGCGGTCTGAAAAATCTACCCTGAGGTACCTGCAACTATTGTTTGGGATACATTGAAGGCAGTTATCTGTGGGGAAATCATGGCTTATGCTGCATATAAGAAAACACAATGGGACAGTGGGTATATAATGCTTCATGCAGAGTTACAGGAACTGCAACAAGCTCCTAATTTGGATACTGCCGAGGTTAGAATCCTGATTAATCAGAAAAGGCAGAGTTACAAAAATTCTAGATGAAAACACAGTAGGCCTCATTTTATCTTAAGTCCTATAGATTTGAAGAGGGTCCTAATGGGGCTAGAAATGTAGCTCAGAGGCTTAGGAGCCATAGAACCTCTACTTACATAACACATCTCATGGATTTAAAACAGACTGTTAGAGCCAAGAACACATCACAAATAATGGAGGCATTTCAGAATGACACTACGCACATCTATATGGAGCACCCTCAACAGTAGGGAACTCTGAATGTGAGAAATTCTTTAATCAACTCTCCTTACTTAAAATCTCACAGGAGATGGTAGAGAAACTGAAAATACCAATCAGGACAGAAGAACTTAAAAAGTAGTCTCAAGCAGCAAAACTTTGAAAACCCCAGGCCCAGATGGTCTGCCCTCTGAGTGGTACAAAACTTTTTTAAACAACTTGCCCCTCAATGGTAGCAGCTTTCCGAGATATTCAGGAGGAGAGATCCCACCCGCTCATGGGCCTATACAAATATTTCCCCATATTAAATCAGGGTAAACCTCCTGATCTTACTACTTACAGACCAATATCCGTTTCAAACATGGATTATATACACAATAATGGATGGGGTGGAGAGCATAATGGGAATCTAATGCATATCTGAGGTGTGGGATGCTACGCCCTCTGGGTGTATCAAAGCATCCCTCACCGAGTGGGCTTATAATTTTGTTTATGCTCTCCATCCCATCCATTGTTTTATGTAATTGCTGGCTGATGTTTTCGTTAGCTGGAGAAATGGAAATGGCTCACTGTAACAAGATCGAGGAGTTAATTTCTGTGGTTGTAGAAACTTGAAAACTGCTAAGTGCTAAGTTGAACTGTGAAAACTGGTTAGGAATATTTGTTTTTATTCAGTTCAGTCTTTCGTTTGAATTCCTGTTTCTGTCCGGTAGCCTGCAAGGTTGAGTTTCCATGGAGACATGCTAATTAAGGTTATGTTGCCTCAGAGTATGCTAATGAGGTAGCTACCTCGGGCGCAGATGGCATTTCCTGTTTTACTGTGATGGGGGGAGAGAATCTACTGCTTTTTTGTAGAAGACTGACTTTTTCTGATTGCAAAATGAAGCACTACTTGTGGCACCCACTAAATACTCTCTGAGGAGATTTCTGTGTCACTTGCATATTTGTTGAAATGCTGAGGTGCAGCTGAGACAGGGAAGAGCAGGTGGCATATGTTTGCCGTTATAACCCACGGGTTATAACGGAAATTATAACCTGCTCTTTCCCATTGAAAACAACATCAGCCAGTTGTTACAAATTGTTTGTCTATTTGGGCTTTTAGGATTGATGAGATGATGCCACACCTCATACATGCAGATCGGTCTGACTTCATTTGCTCTAGACAGACCACAGACAATATTCAAAGAACAATACATCTGTTAGATCATATAAATCAGAGAGGATCCGGTGGTATTTGTCAGCTTTGATGCTGACAAAGCCTTTGACTGGGTTATATGGCCTTCTTATGGAGAACCCTATCTGAATTTGGATTCCCAAGAGAGTTTACTGCCTTAATATAATGCATATATGCCTCCCCAAAGCCTACATAAAGGTAAATGGACAGCTGTCATCCTCTAGTTCTCTGAAAAGGGAACTAGACAGGGTTGCCCTTATATCCCCTTCTTTCGTCCTATACATGGAGCCTTTGGCAGAAGATATAAGGAAACACCCACAAATTCAAGAGATCCCACTCGTAGGGAAGGAAGTCACTCTTTATCTATATGCTGATGACATCTTGTTAACACTTTCAGACCCAGAAAACACTATCCCAGCTATATTACATGTAAATAATACTTTTCTGAAATTTCTGGCAACAAAATAAATATTCAAAAGACAGAGATTTTTCCCTTCTCAAAGCCTGAAAATATTTTTGCCTTGAGATGAAGAAATAATAAAATTAAATATCTTGGTGTGCATATACCTCAAAACTTAGACCACCAGAGCTCTTTAATTTAGAGCCACTTACTCCTTGAAATAGAAAAATTAATCGGACCTGGTCTCACCTCCCATTATCCTTTTGTGTGAGGATACAGGCTATCCGTATGATGGTGTTCCTAAATTATTATTCTTTTCCAGACTCTGCCCTTCACCCCTGCCTGATTTTATTTTGTGTCCTGGAACAGAACTATGCCTAGATTTGTCTGGGCTGGAAAACAGCTGAGGATAAGATGGTCCCTACTGCAGTTACCTATTGATAAAGGGGTATGAACCTCCCATTCTGAAGGAATATCATAGGACAGTGATGATCTGGCTCAATAATAAAATTGCCACCACTTGGAAAAATATTGAATTTGTTCTACAGTCCAACCCAACTAAACCGGACACGGTTAAAACATTTTTGATATTATCAGCCATTTTCAAAACCCCAAACCCGGTGTATAGAGATCAATGTCAAAACCTACTGTTATAGCGACTAATATCCGCCATCTAAATCAGTCATTCCTGGGATGCTATACGGCTCTTAAAGAGTTAATTGACTGTCTGGCTATAGGCAATTAGCAGTGATTATCAGCTGCTTAAGCACTTATTGACTGTCCGCAGCTCAGTGATCTGTCTGGAGGTGTGAGCTGTGTGCGTGATACTGTTGAGCCGCATAGCAGTACGTTAACTTAGTGTTACCCGCTGACGCTCAAGCTGCCCTCATAACTCTGTTTAAGGCCATGGAGCAAAGAGTTGTGCCCAACTGTTCAGCCCGTAGAGCAAATAGTGCCCAAATAGAAACAGGCACTTTACGTAATGTACTATAACATTTGACTATTCTGCTACACAGCTAACAGTTATATTTTTGGCAAATAAATTACTTATACAGTGACTATGAACTGCCTTCGTTTGGTTGCTTTTATGGGCCAATTAAAGAAATTCAGAGAGAAAAAACATAGCCATATTTATCTGTTGCTGAACTAAATTGCTTTGGATACATTTGCCCGCATTAAAATGTTACACAATCAAATCAGATAATATATGGTACAGTATGTTCAGCCCTCAGAGCAGATAGTGCCCAAATAGAAAACAAACACTTTGCATTAAATTGACTTGGTTATATCGCCAGTTTCGTATGTACTGAGTAGTCCATTATAAGCGGGTTGCACTGTAAATGACCTATTTGACATTTTCCCAATAGTGTTTGCTCTCCTCTCCTCACCAAATTTCAGAAATGTCACATTTGGTACCATAATACTTTAAAAACATGGTATGAGATTAGGGCACTTCCAGCTTTGGAAGATGGTTTTATTACTTTAGACTGCTAATGAAAGAGAAAGATTTTATACTACTACAACTGGATCATACTTATAAGGAATAGTGTGGGAGAGGACTGTCAATGATATACCAATTTTTAGATTCACATGGAGGGTGACATTTGTGTCTCTACAGGCTGCTTTTCATCTTCCAAATTCCCACCCTTATAGGTATTTACAGGTCAGAGCATTTCTTCTTCAGAAAAATTCATCTCAGACTGCTCTTCCAAACCCTCTCCCACAGTTAATGGGACTTCTGGAGGCAATTCGAGGACAAGAAGAAACTCATTTAATAGGCCTTATATATAAGGCCCTTAGAGGAAATTGGCCTGAATCCACAAGGGATATTTTAAATGCTTGGAATCTTGAGTTAAACACACAAATTTCATATACGAAATGGCTAGAACCAATTACCCCTCCATGAACATTTCCCATGCCCCATATTGGTTTGAATATGTCTGGAAGTGCAGCATCCAATTTTTAATACCCCGATAAGTTAAATATATACCAGCAAATGATGGCACATGCTGTAGGGGTTATGAGAACCAATGGCTAATACAACCCATATCTTCTGGGTCTGTTCAAGGGTGGCTCAGTATTGGCAAGATATTATGGAAAGCTTAAGACAGGTAGTAGATAAAGACCTGATTTTAACACAGCAATTGATATTACTTTATGTAAGGGAAGATGGTACAATCCCACCAAGTAAGAGTAGGTTATACCTCTACTTGGCAGTAGCCAAGAAAGTCATTACATGCCTATGGCGAACCACTACTCCCCTATGGCATACAGTGATGTCCGAAATCTGTTACCTGGAATGGACCATTACTTTATGATTGGGAAAGTCCTTGGGTTTTCTACATTGCTCCATTAGACAAAGCCTTTGTTCCCTAAATAGGCCAGAAACAGAAATAGTACTGTAGATGAAAATGAAATGTCTTAAAACCTCTGGGTATGCTTTGGTACTGTCTTAATATGGACTTGAACACCCTTTGCCACTGTATTAAGTCTTGTACCTTGATGATTGTCTTCTGTGATATTGCATATATAATACATATTCCTGTTGTATTGATGTGAAAAATAAAGAATATATAAAAAAAACGAATAAGGTCAGGGTCAGACTCATCTGCCTCCAACTCTTCTCAGAAAGAGAAACTTGGAGAGTGGACCTAGAAATGCCCAGCTCTGCTCTAGGAGTCGAACACAGGTGACAATAACATTGGCAGAGGAGGAGTTGGCACCAGGCCCAGCACTGACGTAGGCAGGAGCTGGCACAGAGTCCTGTGCCGGAGTTGGTGGGGACGGTGTCACCACAGAGACTGAGCCTGGTGCAGAGGAATCCCTTGATGTTGAGGCGGTGGCACTGGGACTGGCCCCAAGTGGCCTGAGCCCAGCGCCACCCCAGCATAGTCCAGCCAGCACAGAAGGACCAGAGAAGATACCTGGGCCAGTCCCAAGACAGTAACACTGCAAGAGGGTATGGATAGTGCAACTGGCATCGGCAGTGCAGTCACAGACAAGGGCTCAGAGGCTGTTGTCGGAGCCAAACCTCTACCTGGCTAGAATACCCAGACAGCTTGACCAGTGCTCCTGGCCCCAAGGAACCTGGAACCAGTTCTGTGGGAAGGGCAAACAAGCCAGAAGCTGTACCAACTGCTGCATAAGCGCTGCCCAGTTGTGAAACTGCCCACGGAATCCCACAGGAGGACAGGAAGGAGGTCTTTGACCGTTGTTTGGTATGGCTCAGAGAAACTAACAGTAAAGGTTTTTTTTTAAATTAAACTGACACAAAAATAACAAGCACTAGCTTTAATACTAGAAACTGAAGACTGTTGTCGATAGAGATGAAGATCTCATTCTTGATGGGCGTGGTGATGTTAAAACTGAAGAGCACTGCAAAAAAAAGGAACTGAGGCAGTTGAGGGTGATGCCGAGTAAGCAATGCAGCTGTGAGCTAGAGTGGTGCTGCATGCACACTAGCCTCACCCCTGGCACCAGTCCTTCTGAAAAGTTCTGGCTCCCTGCAGTGTCCAGCGCCTCCAGCTCAGAACCCATCAGTGGTGAAGATTGGTCCTGGAAGATCAGCTGTGAGTGAGAAGATCTGAGTTCCTTATTGCAGTCCATATAGTTAATTGCCCTCTTAAATGTCCAGAGTATGGAGCCTCTGATCACTGAAATGGACTTTGCTGTGAAGAACACTGGAAGGGTGATGGACTGGTTGAGATGAAACTCAGACACCACCTTAGGGAGATTTGTTTTGTTAGTCCTTAGGACTATCTTGTCTTTAGTGGAAGATAATGTAGCTAGGGTCTGTGTAGAAGGCCTGCAGCTCACACACACCCTCCTGGCAGAAGTTATGGTCACCAAAAAACTGACTTCCAGGTGACATACTTCAAGTCTGCAGTAGCCATGGGCTTAAAAGGAGATTCCATGAACTTGGCTAGCACAGGTTCAAAATCCCAGGAGGGACTGGTTCCCTAACTGAGGGATACTGGTATAGGAGCCTTTTGAAGGATTTCCTGAAAATGGAGTATGAAGCCACCATTTTCAAACCCCAGGAAATCTTACTTTATTCTGATAACTGGCATGGTCTCACCATAGGACTGCCCAGGAGGCGAAATGGTTAATAGAACCTATGCAAATGGTGGCATGCTAGGCTGAGCCCAGTTTTCAAATCAGTGTCGCTGGTTGTACTTCTGCAACAGTCAGATTCTTTACTCCATTTGCCCTCAGTAAGACTTCTCCAGAGAGCTCTCCTTCACGCTCCTGAAGGTTGTTTTGATCTTCCCGGACTAAAAGTCTCCACTACTCATTCGCACTAATGGGACTATGCCGAGGTTCTAGTGTCCTGTGGGAGCCAAAATCTTCAGGAGGGCCGGCGCCAGTATAGGATCATGCAAGCACAGTGCCACAAGACTAGCTCACACCTTATAGGCTATCTTGGCATCGACCCTCCAGTTGCCTCAGTTTCTTTTCTCCCACCGTCGAGTGCACTTTGATGATGACATTGCTCACCTGCCAGGAGTCAAGTCTTCATCTGTATGACAGTGGCTATAGCTGTTCAATATTCATTTAACTTAACCATTTTAGTGTTCTTATTTAAAAAAAAAAAAAAGATGATTAGAAATTCTCAGCCTGCCACAAGGGAAGAAAAGAAAAGCATACAGGTGTTTCACTACCAATCCAGAATTAGAGCATTCAATGGAACTGTTCCCTGATCTGGTGGTCTGCAACAATATTTTGTCAGATGGTGGTTCTTGTGGATGCGAACAAGTCTACATCTGGAGTGACCTACCTGCTGAAACCACTTGCTCTGTTTAGAGTCCATTCATAATCTGCCCAGGTATTGTCCTTGCCAGGCAGATGAATGGCCTGTAGGATGCTTCAAGGAGTATGCCAGACTCCATATTTTCATAGTTTCTATGCAGAGGACTTGACCTTGTCCCTCCCTGATTGTTTATGTAATACATGGTGGTGGTATTGTCTGCTCTGATCTGTACCACCTTTCCTGTAGAGGGGCATGAAGGCCTTCAGTGCTAGCAATACTGCTCTGACCTCCAGCATGTGCAAGAGTGACTCGCATTGACGATGTGCCTTAGGTAGATGGGTACTCCACTCAAAGAGTGATGTATCCATTGTGAGAAAGTACAGTTACGTAGGAACTTACCGTAAACTTCAGTTACGTAAGAACTTAACATAACAGTAGATCTTCGAGGTGAGCTCTTGCAGCAGGTAACACCATTAGGGCTGAAGGCGCAGGTGTTGGTACTCCAACGGAAAACTTGTAACTAGCAGTCTGAGGCAGGGAATCACCTCAGGCGTCGGCTATGCCCAACGTCAGACATGGTGTAAGGGGAGGTCACCTGGCGCCATCTCAGTTCTCCCGCCAGAGACCAGCTAGAAACAAAACTAGAGAACTGAGCAGGAAGTCCCCACCATGTTCCGGTGATATAATAACCAAATACTATCCTGGGGATGGAAGAAAAATTACTCACCTTAGTAATGTTGTTTCTTCTAATGGAGTCTTGTATATTATAGACATTAGCAGTTTGTTCCAGCTCTAGAACTGCCCGGAGTGAAATGGTTAAAACCATTCCAAAATAGAATTTTGGCACGAGAGCAGCTCTATCTGTGTCATTTCAAACTTGAACTGTCAGATCTTTACAGCCAAACTCACTAAGGTCTGTGTGGAGCTGTAACCTACACTAGCCAAATGGCTACCTAAATAATAACAACCATTGATGGTCCCAACACCCAAGACTCAAGTCAGGGACCAGAAATACTAACACCATTCTAATAATATGAAAATGGAACATAAGTATAATAAAACACACACACAGCATACACACACACTCCCCAAAGTCCCAAAGGGGACAAAATGCTAACAGGACATAAGTAGTGCCCACACTAAGTTGCCGCACCCACCAAGTAGAGGTTCTGAGAGGGGCAGGTTGGGGGAGGTCTATAATATAGCAAGACTCCATTAGAAGAAACAACATTACTAAGGTGAGTAATTTTTCTTCAAACAACATGAAGTTCTGCTATATTATAGACATCAGAATACACAGCAGTAGCCTCCATGGAGGAGGGAGAACCTACTTAGGGAATAGGCTCTGAAGAACAGCTGTGCCAAACCGAGCATCTCTCCTGGCCTGGACATCCAGGAGTAATGCTTGGTAAAAGTGTGCACCGCTTTCCAAGTAGCAGCCTGGCAAATCTCTAATAAAGGGATATCTCTGGCAGCAGCTAGAGATGCAGCTGTACCCTGGTAGAATGAGCCCTCAAACCAGGGGCGGGCTCTGCCCACTTTCTGATAACAAAATTGGATCAAGAGACAATCCACCTGGCTATTGATCTCTTAGTGGCAGGTTTGCTTTTCCCAACTTCACCATAGGTAAAGAAAGTTGGAGGGATTCGAACCTGTGACCTTTGGTACGCTTTATATAATAACTAAGAGCTCTCTTAACATCCAGGCTGTGCAACCTCCTCTCACCCGAAGAGGAGGATCAGTGAAAATACTGGAAGGGAGATAGATTGATTAAGATGGAAATCTGAAACCACCTTAGGCAAAAACTTCCTATTAGTCCTAAGGACTACCTTATCCCTGTGGAAAGAAATAAAGTCAGTCTCCACTGACAAGGCTTGCAATTCACTTATGCATCTGGCAGAAGTGATAGCCACTAGAAAACAGTTTCGCTAGTTACTCTAAGCTCTGCAGAAGACAGAGGTTCAAAAGGGGTTGCATTAACTGGGCATGTAAACATTAAGGTCCCAAGCAGGCCCAGTTCCCGAAAGGGAGGATTAGTATGGAGTAATCCTTAAAAACTTGGAAAACACAGGATGAGAGGAAGAGGGGATGACTTTCCTGCTGACACAAAAGCAGACACAGCTGCCAAATGAACTCTCAGGGTAGCTGGTCTGAGACCCAAGGAATTAAGATGTACCATGTAATCTAACAAAATGGGCAATTCAGCAGATTCTGGAAATATTTTTCCCAGCACACCAAATGGAAAACCTTTTCCATTTAGAACTATAGTAGCCTAGTGGAAGGCTTTCTGAAGCCTTTAGGATCTCAAGAACACCCTGAGAGAGGTGTAAATCAGCAACTCTAACTCCTCAAGAGCCAGGCCTTGAGGTTGAGGAATTGAGGTCCGGATACCAAACCCTTCCCTGGGCACAAGTCAACAGATTGTGATTCCTGGGAGGCACAGGGGAAGATGGACTGTCAGAGACAGAAGGAGTGGGTACCAGGGCTGTCTGGCCCAATCCGGGCAATCAGAATCACCCTGCAAGGCTGAGATCTGATTTTGACTAGTACTTTGAATAGGGAGAGGAAAGGAAGCATGAGGAACTTCCCTCCCAATCCAGAAGAAGGGCATCCAGGGAACTGAGCCCAGCACTGAGGCCTGCAACAGAACAGAGGAAGTTTGTGATTGTCTGGGGCTGCAAAAGATCTATCTGAGGGATGCCCCACCTGGCAAAAACTATCCCCAGCACTTGAGGATCCAGGGACCATTCGTGATGGCCCTGGGAAATCCTGCTGAGGGCATCCGCTAGGACATTGCCCTTCCCTGGAAGATGAACTGCTATGAGGGAAGTGTTCAGGAATAGGCCAGAGACCACAACTTCATTGCCTTGGTGCACAAGGCCGAAGACCGAGTGCCCCCTGTTTGTTGATGTGCCACATTGTTGTGGTGTTGTCTGTTCTGACTTGTATCACTTTGTCGTGGACAGATGCAGAAAAAGCTTGAAGAGCTAAAAAGACAGCTCTGAGTTCCAGCAAATTGCTGTGGAGCAGAGATTCCTGGGGAGACAAACTCCTAGGTGGAAAGGTGCGCCCATGAACTCCCCAACCCAGAAGGAAGCATCTGTAGTGAGAGTCAAGTCGTGAGAAGGGAAATGAAGGGGACCCCGCTCTTAATGCTCTGATCCTGCCACCACTGGAGGCTAGGATCAAGGTTCGAGTCACTGGGACCAACTTGGAAAGGGGTCTCTTCTCTGAGACCAAAGGTTCTCAAGTGAAACTGAATGTCTCTCATCTGAAATCTGGCTCCTGCACAACAGCTGTGGATGCAGCCATGTGCCCCAGGAGCTGCAGAAAGTGTCTTGCTGGTCGAGAGACTGCAGAGTGAAGGAAGAGGCCAGAGCCACTAAATTCCTTACCCTTTCTGGGGAAGAAAGGCTCTGGCTAGCTTTGTGTCCAATCTGCCCCTATAAAGGTGTACCTGGACTGGTTCCAGAACCGACTTTGGTAGGTTTTAGCAGAAAACCCAGGGAGGTGAGAAGCTGCTGGGTGACCTGCAGGTGAGATTTTACCTGTTCTGGGGACTGGCCTACAATGAGCCAGTCATCTAGATAGGGAAAACAGCAATCCTCTGCCTCCTTAAGTGGGCCACTGCCACTGCTAGACACTTTGTGAATACCCTTGAGCAGAGGTAAGGCCGAAGGGCATTGCTCTGAACTAGTAATGACCTGAGGGCAGTTCGAATCTGAGGTACTTTTGATGGGATCTTCTGATTAGGACATGGAAATAGGCATCCTTGAGGTCCAGGAGGCTAGCCAGTCCCCTGGCCTTAGGGAAGGTAAAATCATTGCCAGAGTTACCATTTTGAACTTTGGTTTCAAAAGATGCTTGTTCAGATATCTGAGATCTAAAATGGGCCACCATTCTCCTGTCTTTTGGGGTAAGGAAGTATCTGGAATACAGACCCCTGCCCTGATACAGGGAGGAACCCTTTCTACTGCTCTGAGAGCTAACAGGATGAGACCTCTGTTTCCAGAGCGAGGGTCTCTGAAGCACTTGCAGGTAGAAAAAATCTGCTTCTCAACTTGGGAAACTTTTGAAGCTGAGAACCAGACCCTGGCTTACTACTTCCAGAACCCACTTGTCTGAGGTTAAAGAAGCCCAATTCTGACTGAAGTAAGCCAGCCTGCCCCCACTGGTACAGGAGAGATCGGCCCTGGGCACCCCATCAGGGTGCCTGTTTCTGGAGCTTTAGGCTGGGGGTGGGGAGCAGGTTGCCCCACCCTCGTCTGCCCTGCCTCTGAAGAAGCCCCTCTGAGCATAGGCGAGGAGGCCTGAGTCTGGTAGAAAGGCCTGTGAAAAGGCCTACCCCTACCCTGGGGCATGCCTTGAGAGTGGCTTGCCGCTTCCTAGCCTGGGCACCCTTGTAAGTAGTCCTATATTCATCCATCTTCTTCATGTAATTCTCTGTCTGCTCTCCAAACAGAGATTTCCCACCACAGGAAAATCCATAGCCTTAGTCTGGGTATCCTGTGACAAACTAGTACACCTGAGCCAGGCCAACCCACAAAAGCTACAGATGTGGCCATGACCCTAGAGGAAACATCATTAACATCCACAGCAGCATGAAACTGAACCTTAGAGGCTTCAATGCCATCAGCAGCCACCTGTTCTAGTTCACTAGCCAGCTGGCCATGGGCCTGCTTGGCCAATTGCATAACAGTATCCCATCTAGATTTCTGATACCTAGCTACATAAGCCATATAATTTGCTTGCCTGAGTCCCAGAGAGGCTGCCATATACTGTTTTTGCCATGGCATCAATCTTCCTGGAATCCTTGTCAGGAGGATGTGAAGCCAAGGGAATATTAGCTTTATCACAGGCGGCAGCCTGAACTACCCTAACATGACTGCATTGCTTAGAAAGGAATTCTGTATCAGGGCCTGACAATGTATACCTTCTGTCCATCTTTTTATCTACAGGAGGCACAGAATTAGGAGCTTTTAAAATTTTAATTGTTTGTTTCCTAAAGACTTATGTAAAGGAATAGACAATCTCCTGAGACTCTGGAATATCCATCAGTTCTACAAAATCAGGCTCCTCTTGCTCATCCACAGCCTCTTTAAAGGAAGCTGGAGGGTTTCAGCAACTTTTATAAAACATAAAATGAGATGGGGACTCAGACAGCATAGGGGAGATTCTAAAGGTCTGTCTGGGAGATGTCGGTTCGATGGGCACACCAGACCTTCCCAGCCACATTCATACTGTTCATAATCCTCCTCCCCTCCTCTGGTTCATAAAATTCCTCAATATCATAATCCTGAACCACTGGGACGGACGAACCGACCTTTTACCCAGATAGTGGTGGTTGAGACGGACCCCTGAGACAGTGACTGGACAATTTGTATGGCTTTTGCTATCTCTGCAGCAGTTGGAGAAGGAATTTTGGACTCCAGACACTGCTGATTTTCTTGTTTTCTTTACTGGAATTGGTTCCTCAGAACCAGCTTTTCTTTGCCTGAGGAAGTCTGGCCTGGTCAGAGGGCACTCCCTCTGGTTCGGTTGGCACCGAACCGGGCTGGCATCCGGTCAGCGGACTTTTAGCCTCTCGTTCCCTGAGCCTGCCCAATCTTTTCCAGGGTGGCTGCAGGGAAATTCTTACATACCTGGCAGTCTGACTGGAGGTGGTCAAACCCCAGACAATAAATAACATGTGGTGTGTGGTCAGCCTTGCAAGACTTCCCACAAACATCACAGTGTTGAAACCAGTGGGCCCGGTTTTCTTTGGGTTTCTCAGACATAATGCCAACCTAACCAAAAACTTGCCCTTTAACGCAGTGCTAGGCAAGACACCCTTTATCGGTTCTTAACCGTGTCACGGTATTGGAAAAACACGTAATAAATCCGTTTTTTTTAGAACCGATAAGAACCGGAACCGACTTAAAATAGTAACTTTAGTTTTAAATGAATTTTAAACCCACTGATCGGTTCAAAACCGAACCGATAACTTACAAGTTCCACACAGACAAAACCTTCATTTACTTACGGTTACCACAGATAGAGCTTGAACCGAACGGTTTTATGGTTAAATAAAACTATTCTCGTTAAATCCAACCGAGAAACACTTTTAAACCGAGAAATGAACCGAGCAGAAGGAGAAATCTCCGGAGCGACTGTTCACTGAGGCGGAGTAAAGAATCTGACAGTTCAAGTTTGAAATGCACAGATAGAGCTGCTCTCGTGCCAAAATTCTATTTTGGAATGGTTTTAACCATTTCACTCCGGGGCAGTTCTAGAGCTGGAACAAACTGCTAATGTCTATAATATAGCAAGACTTCATGTTGTTTGAAAACCACCTGCTGCAAAGCTCCTCTCAAAGATCTACTGTTACAGCAAGTTCTTACGTAACTGTACTGTCTGTGTCTTTGAGGTGGAGCTCTTGCAGCAGGTAATACCATTAGGACTGAGTCTCACACAGTACCCAAGGATAGGCCCAGGTCTGAGGGTGGCAGGGGAGATGCTGAAAACAGCTGAAAATGTCAGAAAAGCATCTAAGAGAGTAGGCCTTGCAGGACTGCTAGTACAAAATCTGCTCTCCTTCTGGATGCAATGTCCAGGCTGTAATGTTTTGTGCAACAGTGCTTCACCTTGGTTAACAAATTCAGATAATAAACCAGAAGACTGATGTTCTGGTTAAAAGTCAGCACGGACGCCACCTTCAGCATGAACTTAGGATTCGTGTGCAGGGTCACCCTGTCCCTGTGGAAAACTATGTAAGTTCCTTACACATCAGGGCCTGGAGCTCAAACCCTTCAAGTTGAGGGTCTTCCATGAGAGAAGCACAGCTCTGCAGGAGGCTGCTTGCCTCAAGGAAGGAAGGTGAGTTTTCCAGAATAAAAAGTAAGTCCCAAGGAGGAACGATGTCTCTCCTGAGAGGTCTGATATGCAAGACCCTCATAGAAATGTCTTACAGACGGCTGAGCTGTGCTGAATGTTTTATCTCTGATTGGATCATGATGTGCAGAAACCCGCACACATGTACCTTAATGTATGAATAGCTCAGTCCTAAATCCAGAAGGTGATGGAGATATTGTAGCATGTGCCTAGCCTGGCAACCCAGGGATTTAGGGTGCGACCCGTGAGTCCACAGACAGAAGCATTTCCATTTCAGAGAGTAGGTGGCCCGTGGATGGGCTTCCTCTGCAACCAAGATCCTCAGCCACCCTGCTTGATACTCCTAGTCACTCTTCCACTAAGACTGCAGGAGCCACGCATGCAGGTGAAGAGACTGAAGAGCAGGATGGACAGGTGTCCCTGCTCTTGTGCAGGAGCAAGTGGGTGGAGAGGTGGCAGAATTGAAGGCTCCAGTGACAGTTGCTGGAGCAGGAAACCAGATCTGATGGAGCCACCAGAATCATTCTGGCTCTCTCTGACTGCAACTTGAGCAGCAGTCTATGAATCAGGGGAAAAGGAGGAAGGCATACAGGAACTTCCCTATCCAAGAGGGACAATGCATCTTGCCAAAAACACCAGTCCCTGGAACGAGCGAGCAAAATCTTTCAAAGTGGCATTGCACAGGGATGCAAGAGATCCAACTTGGACTGCCCCAGTGACCAAACAGGTCATCTGTGACATTTTGGAGCAGTTCCCACTCATGATTCAGAGAGGTAGAGCGGCTGAGACTGTTGGCAAGAACATTCTGAACCCCAGGCAGATGAACTACAATGAGATCCAGCTGATGTTCTATTGCCTAATCCCACACTCTCCTGGCCTCCCTGCAAAGGGTATGTATGAATAGTACCCCTTGTTTTCTTGATATAGAAGATCACTGGCGTGTTGTCTATCTGCACCAGGAGAGGACCTGGCGAGAGCTGGTCTCTAAATGCGATAAGTGCATTCAGCACAGCTCTCATTTCAGAACATTTATATGTAGAGAGCTCTCTATGACAGACCAAGACCCCGGGTCCTGTGATCCCCTAAATGAGCCCACCAACTGGACAGAGAGGCATCTGTGGTTAAAGTCTGGAGGAGTGAGTTTCAGAATGGAACTACCTCCGCTAGACTGTCATGACAGAGCCACCATTCGAGGAGCGATGTACTGCCTGAGACATCCGAATTCAGAGATCCAGATTGTCCACTGATTGGTCTCACTGGACCCTGAGATGCCATTGGAGGGTCCTCATATGTGGTCCAGTTAAGGGTACTGTGGCTATGGCAGCCGCTATATGGCCAAGAAGCTGCAGAACAGCTCAGGCAGGGAATAGGGGCCTTCTGGAGTCTGCTGGCCAAATCCCAAGGCTGTCTGCCTTGTCTGGAGGCAGAAAGGCTCTTTCCTATCCAGTGTCCAGCATAACCCCTATGAACTGTAGCCTTTGTGTCACCAAGGGTGTGATTTTGGCCAGTTTACTGTGATCCCCAGGGAGGAAAATAGAGCCTGTGTCTCTCGTAGAGGTGATTAGAAGCTCCTCCTCCTCCAACAGAGTGGAGAGGAGCCAATCATCTAGATAAGAGTAAACGAAGAGACTTCACCTGTAGAGGGTCGCTACCACCGTTAGACACTTGGTGAAAACCCTGGGGGTTGAAGAAAGACCGAAGGAAGTATCCAAAATTGGTAGTGCTCATTCTGGAAGCTCAAGTGCAGAAACTTTCTATGAGACTTCAGGACCTTGATATGCATGTGGCGTCATGCATATCTAGGGAGCACAGTCAGTCCCCTTGCTGGAGTAAGAAGAGACCTACCAGAGTGACCATCTGAAACCTCTGGTATTTTACAGAGACAGTAAGCTAGCTCGGATCCAGAACTGGACGAAGGTCTCCTGTTTTCTCCGGACCAGGAAGAAACAGGAGTAGTAACCCTTTCCTTCTGGACCTGTGGAACCTTTGGATAGCTCTTGTTTCTAGGAGCTGTTAAATCTCCACTTCTAGAAGAAGACTGTGTTCGTGGACAAAGGACCGGGAGGGGTTGTCTGGCAGGATAGAGATGAACTCTGTCATGTACCCTTTCGAATGGTATCCTGTATCCACTGGTCAGCGGATACTGGACCATTTGGAGTGGGTAAATAGCAAACCATCTCTCCTTCTCGCCTCGCCTGTTCCTAAAGGGAGAAGGCAGAGGGAGTCAGGCTGAGGGGTGAGGGGCCCTGGGAGCTTTGGATCGCTTGGGGCCCTGGGAACCTTGAGGGGCAGGGTGACCCCACCTCTTGAACCCCATTGTGGGACTGTTTATTCCCTGTCCTTGCCCCTTGTCCTTTGTAAAAGGGTGCCGAGGGGTTCCTTAGGCTGGTTTTATACATGCGTGCACGCTGGCCACCGCTTTTCCCAACCCCTGAAGTTGCTTAATCATTTGTTCAACTTCCAGGCCAAATAGAACAGGGCCCTAAAAGGGAATCCAGAATGGACTCTTGTAGGTCCAGATGGAAGCCCGTGAACCTAAGCTAAGACTGCCATCTCATACAGACCCCGAGGCAGCTGCTCTGGAGGCCATATCCATGGCATCGTAAGAACACCTGAGGGCGTGTTTGTCTACATCTAATTCATACTGGGCACACACACTAGAATTCTTGTTTCGAGTCAGAGTCTAGCATAGCTTCAACGAGACAACTGTCTTCCTCCACAGCGACTGCTGGTAGATAATCATGTGGGCCATGAAGTTCAAAGACCTAATGGCCCCAGAGGCTGAGGAGAAGACTTTCTAGCCCCATCTAACTATTTAGA
Organism: Neoceratodus forsteri; assembly: GCA_016271365.2. Lineage (NCBI taxonomy): Eukaryota > Metazoa > Chordata > Ceratodontiformes > Ceratodontidae > Neoceratodus > Neoceratodus forsteri. The sequence continues at coordinate 164,682,784 of CM057458.1, read as the reverse complement.
GATGGGATCCAGAGGTTAGGAACTCAAATGCTTTGGCTGAGACCTCTACTGTGGCAGCCTTGAGGACCAACAAATTGGCCTTTGGTTTTTCAGCCAGAAAAGGTTCATACTTTGGAGGCTTATAAAGTGTCTCTGCCTTCCTAGGGACTGCTGGAATGGAGGGCCGTGTACGCCAGGTGAGGCGTGTTATGTTCTCAAGTGGTTCCACAAATGGTGGAATCACCAAAGGTTTGGGTTCCTTCTCTCCAAGGAACCTGGCCAGGCACTTGTGCTCTGGGTCCAGATCCTCTGTGTCCCACTCATATATAGCCTGGATGTGTCTCAAATGTCCAAAAATTAGGGTCATCCGGGGACTAAGAGGAATCTTTATGTCCCGGGAGGAGGACAGAATTCCCATTTGAGTAAGGCTCTGAATCCATGTTGCCTTCATCTGAGGAGGATGTGACAAGAGGGGAGGAAGGAGATGGAGATGAGGGTCATTTCCTCTCTTCCCTTAAGGTCCAGACATGGGTGCTCACCCTCACCCTTTGAGGCCCTGGGGTAAGTGGGGGACCCATGGGTGGTGGAAGAGGACAGTGTCTGGGGGTCTATACAGAAGATCCCCTTTAATTGTATTCCACCATGTAGTGAACAGATTCCTGATGTCTGCTACTGGGATGACTTCCAGGGCTGGCACGGGTCTGAGGGGCAGAACGTCTGGTCTTTAGGTGCAGGCGTCTGGGGCTATGGCTCGGCAGGTGTTGGGTCCGGGATCCCAGCATCAGTAAGCTGACGACTGGCAGCACTTTAGTCTGTAGGTCTGGCATCCAGTATGGCTTTGTCAGGTGTCTGGTCCCTCGGAGGAGGGGCGGATGGCTGGTTTTCATCCAGCGACAGCCCCATGTCAGTGTTGGGAAGCGGGTCGATGGAGTAGGTGACCTGCTAGACTTGCGCTGGTCCAGAGAAGGACACACCTTAGCCAGAGGGGGGAGATGTCCAGCCCGGGCGGCCTTCCTGCCTACCTGAGGATTCTTCTGAGCGCTGCATTTATCAGAAGAACTGCACCTGTCCTGAGCCCTGGACAGGCTTTTCTGGGTTGCGCTAAAGGTTTTAGGGGTCGGTGAGCCAGGAAAGAGTGATGGTGTCCCGACGAGGTTGACTCCGATGTTTGCCCTGAGAGGAGGCTGGAGCAGACTTAGACATGTGGGAAGGCTTGGATGGCTGGGCCGAACTGAAACGGACCTCTGGCCAGAGGGCGAGGAAGACAAGGCCTGCTTGGTTGGTGACTTGGGTGGATTCAGACCTGGCCCAATCCTTATCCTTGTGGTGATGTTTCCCCAGATGACCTATCTTTAGGTGGGGAATCCCTGGTGGGAGGATGAGCTGGCTCCTGATCCTCACTGCATGGCCTAAGCTTCTTTTCTAGCAGGAAGGTCTTGAGTGCATGGGCCCTCCTGGCACGCGTCTTCTGGTTGAACTTTTGACAATGTGTGCAGGTGTCAGGCTGGTGTTCCGGGCCTAGGCAGAGGAGGCAGGCAGCGTGGCCAGGATCTGCTTCCCGTACGCACATTTGACTTTAATACCATGGTGGGGAAGGCAACGACATAAACGAGGAGTTGAAAAAGGATTTTGAATAATTCTGACGTTCGATGGCTGTCGACTGCTAAGGAAGGCGTCCGAAGAGCTGAACTACGGGTCGACGGTAGGAAAAGAACTGAAATGGAGCCTGGGACTGCCTCCTTTATACCACGTCCTGACGCTGTGTGTAGCCAATGTCGGGTGGTCCCCTGCCTCAGACTACTAGCTACAAGTCTTCCATGGGTCCTGATGCGCTTAAGCTTCAGTCCTAATGGCATTACCTGCAGCAAGAGCTCCACCCTCGAAGACAGATCAGTAGATCTTCGAGAGGTTCCTTCAGTAGGTCATCACATATGGGACTAGTGCCACCTGGCGTCTGGCTGCATGGCAGACTTTTTCTAGCACATTGACGGGGACTGCACCAACCTACGTCACATGACCGACATCAGCGTGACGCTATATAGTGGACAGTCCCCATGCCTGCCCTCCAGTTCTCCCACTGGAGCCAGGAATAGGCCCCTGACAGCAGGAGAAAAGAGTCTGGAGTCCCTAAATAAAAATTGGGAAGGAGGAAGGGAGAAAATATGACCTACTGAAGGAACCTGTCTCGAAGATCTACTGTTACAGTAAGTTCCTATGTAATTGTACTATCTTACTTGAGAGGTTCCTTCAGTAGGTCATCACATATAGGACTGAATCCCAAGCAGTCTCTTCTAAGAGAGACTGAGAGAGAAACCAGGAGGAGGAAAAACTTCAGCAACCAAGGAAAGCACAGAGTGAAACCAGTCTAGGACTGAAGGCCCTGCAGCACAGCTAGGCCAAAACCTGTGCTCTGCCTAGAAGCAATGTCCTGACTGTAGTGTTTGGTAAAGGTATGGACAGAACTCCACGTTGCTGCTGCACAGATATCAGCCACTGACATTATGCAAAAACTGTGGAAGCAGCCATGCCCCTAGTAGAATGACCTCATGGGCACCGCAGAGGCTTGTCATACTTGGTAGCAAAGGCGAATACAATTGCCTAACCAATTGGACAGGCATTGTTTAGAAAACAGCTTTGCCCAAAGAGCCGTGAAAAGGAGACAAACAGCTGATCATCCTTACAGAACTCTTTTGTATGATGGTATAGCATCGAGAGCACGATGCCATCCATAGTGCAGGAGTGCTCTCACCTCTATTCGCAGGGGACGGAAAATATACAGGAACTCCTGATTGATTCAGTGTGACCTCAAAACCACCTTAGGCAAAAACTTAGGATTTGTCCTGAGGATCACCAGTCCCCGTGGAAAATTAAATAAAGGCTTCTTACAAACCAGAGCCTGAAGCTCGAAATTCTTCAAACTGAGGTAACTGCGAAACTAAAAAATGGAAATTACATATCTACCATAATTCTTGATCTTCTTGGACGAATCTCCACCACTCATTCATACTAATGGGATCTATGCCAGGCGCTAGGACCCAGCGGGAGCAAACTTTGAGAGGGTCAGTGCCAGAGATGGAGCCGAGCCGTGGCTTGTGCAGTAAAGACTACCTCGGCATCGACCTCCAACTGCCTCAGTACCTTTTTCAAGGAGGTGCAAGCGTAGCTAACCCTAGAGGTCTAATGTAACAAAATCAGAGATAAGATAGTCAAATGACCCATGTAAAAGGGTCATCAATGGAGTCTTCACAGCCCAGCCATTGAGGGGGAAGACCAAAACAGAGAGGCATGAGCTGGGGGGGATGTGGTGGGCATCGTGAATGGAGTGTGAGACTTCGTCCAAGAAGATCAAGAATTAAGGTAGGTACGTACTTTCCATATCTTCCTGGACATAAAGTCTCCACCACACATTCACACAAATGGGAGAGTACTGAGCTAACAAACCCCCACAACGGGCTGCAGGAGAAACTAAGCTCACATACTTAGGACAGAAGTCCCTTAAGACTAGTCCTACCAAATGACAGAGGTCGCCTGGCTATGGACATCTAAAGCATAGTGCTAAATGAAAGTATGCACTGGGCTCCATGTAGCTGCATTGCAATGTCTGCAATGGGCACGCTGTGGATTTCCACTCAGAGATGTCGCGACTGCTCTAGTAGAGTGAGCGCACGCCTGCCTTCTAGCTTAACCTGTGCCATAGAATAGCAGTGGAGGAGGCAGCTACCAGCCATGCTGAAATGCACCTAATAGCGACAGGCTGACCCAGCTGGGTCTCGCTGAAGGAAGCAGTTGTTGAGCCTTGCAAATTTCTTTTGTTCTATCCGGATAGAAACTCAGTGGTCTCAACATCCAAGAATGAAGGGTACATGCCCTTTCATTATGAAGAAGTTAACAAAAAGTAGGTAGGTAGAACTAAAGGTTGGTTTAGATGAAATTCTGAAACAACTTTAGGAAGAAACTTAGGTGAGTCCTAAGAACTACTATGTACTTTGTGAAATATAGTGTACAGGGGTCTGTGACCAGAGCTATGTATTTCAGAAACTCTATGGGTCAAGTGATGGCCACCAGGAAGGCCGTTTCAAGTGAGGATCTTCAACTCGCAGGTAGCTAGAGGTTCGAAGATTTCTGAGTGAGCATGTCTAGCACAAGGTTAATGTACCAGGCTGCATTGGACATCTGATAGGAGGTCTGGCATGCAGAATGCCCTTAAGAAACCTCTTTACTCACCTCAGTAATGTTGTTTCTTCTAATGGAGTCTTGCTATATTATGACAATTGCAGTTTGTCCCACCATTAGAACTGCTCCGAGGTGAAAGTACACCTACCATTCTAAGAATGGAGTTTGGAGCGAGCTCTCAAGTTAGAGAAGCTCTGTCTGATAATTTCAAACTGAAACTGTCAGATCTTTACGAGCAAAAACTCACTAAGGTTCTGTGGGAGCTGTAACCTACACTAGCCAACTGGCTTCCTAAATATTAACACATATTCCTGGTCCCAACACAAGACTCAAGTCAGGGAACAGAACACAATAAAATAGAGTGAATAAAACACCACACCCCAAAACCCCAAAAGGGGTGAAAAACAATAATGGGCATAACCGTGCCAGACTGGACTGCCCACCCATACCCAAGTAGAAGTTCTGAGAGGGCAGGTTGGGAGATTATAATATAGCAAGACTCATTAGAAGAAACAACATTACTAAGGTGAATAATTTTTCTTCAAACAACATGAAGTCTTGCTATATTATGACAATTGCAGAATACACAGCAGTACCTCCATGGAGGAGGGACAGAACCTACTTAGGAATAGGCTCTGAAGCACGGCTGTGTAAATCTAGCATCCCTCCTGGCCTGGATATCCAAGGAGTAATGCTTGGTGAAAGTGTGCACTGCTCCAGGTAGCTGCTTGACATATCTCTAAAATAGGGATGTCTCTGGCAGCAGCTATAGACGAGCTGTACCCTCTGGTAGAGTGAGTCCTCAGGCCTGAAGGGGAACCTTTCCAGTTTTTGATAACAAAATTGATACAAGAGACAACCACCTGGCAATGGATCTCTTAGTGGCAGGTTTACCTTTCCAACCTCACCATAAGTGAGAAAAGTTGGAGGATTCAACCTATGACCCTTGGTACGCTCTATATAGTAACTAAGGGCCCTCTTAACATCTGCTGTGCAGCCCTCTCACCAGAGAGGAATGGTCAGTGAAGAACACTGGAAGGGAGATAGATTGGTTAAGATGGAAGTCTGAAACCACCTTAGGCAAAACTTCCTGTTAGTCCTAAGGACTACTCTATCCCTGTGAAAGGAAATAAAGTCAGTCTCCACTGACAAGGCTTGTAACTCACTTATGCGCCTGGCAGAAGTGATGGCTACTAGAAAACAGTTTTCCAAGTCAATACTTGAGCTCTGCAGAAGACAGAGGCTCAAAGGGGTTGCATCAACTGAGCAATGCAAACATTAAGATCCCAGGCAGGGGCCGGGTCCCTGAAAGGTGGATTAGTATGAAGTAATCCTTGAAAAACTTGGAAAATACAGGGTGAGTGGAAAGAGAAGAGGCTTTCCTGCTGAAATAAAAGCAGAGACAGCTGCCAAATGCACTTTCAGGGTAGCTGGTCTCAGGCCCAAAGAATTAAGATGGACCATATAGTCCAAAACAATGGGCAAATCAGCAGATTCCGGGAAATATGCTTCCCAGAGCACCAGATGGAAAACCTTTTCCATTTAGAATTATAAGTAGTTTAGTGGAAGGCTTCCTAGAAGCCTTCAGGATTTCGAGAACACCTTGAGAAAGGTGTAGGTCAGCAAACTTAACCCTCAAGAGCCAGGCCTTGAGGTTGAGGGATTTGAGATTCGGATACCAAACCTCCCTGGGCACAAGTTAACAGGTTGTGATTCCTGGGAGACACAGAGAAGATGGACTGCTAAGGACAGAAGGAGGGTACCAGGGCTGCTCTGGCTCAATCTGGAGCAATCAGAATCATCCTGCAAGGCTGGGATCTGATTTTGATTAGCACCTTGAATAGAGAGGGAAGGGAGGAAAGCATATAGAAACTTCCTTCCCAATCTAGGAGAAAGGCATCCAGAGGGACGGAGCCCATCACTGGGGGCCTGCAACAAAACAGTGGAAGTTGGTGATTGTCTGGGGCTGCAAAAGGATCTATCTGAGGGGTGCCCCATCTGGCAAAAACTATCCCAGTACTTGGGATCCAGTGACCATTCGTGATGGCCCTGGAAATCCTGCTGAGAGCATCTGCCAGGACATTGTCCTTTCCTGGGAGGTGAACTGCTATGAGGGAAGTGTTCAGGGAATAAGCCAGAGACCACAACTTCATTGCTCGGTGCACAAGGTCAAGACCGAGTGCCCCTTGTTTGTTGATGTACCACATTGTGGTGGTGTTGTCTGTTCTGACTTGTACCACTTTGTTCTGAACAGATGCAGAAAACACTTGAAGTGCTAGAAAGACAGCTCTGAGTTCCAGCAAATTGATGTGGAGCAGAGATTCCTGAGGGGACCACACTCCCTGAGTGGAGAGGTCGCCCTGTGAGCTCCCCATCCCAGAAGGGATGCATCCGTAGTGAGGGTCAAGGAATGAGACAGAGGATGAAGGGGACCCCAGTCTAAATTGCTCTGATCCTGCCACCACTGAAGGGCCTGGACAGGGTTCGAGTCACTGGGACCAACTTGGAAAGGGATCTTTCTCTGAGACCAAAAGGCTCTCAAGTGAAACTGAATGTCCCTCATCTGAAATCTTGCCCTTGCACTACAGCTGTGGAAGCAGCCATGCCCTAGGAGCTGTAAGAATGCCTTGCTGGTCGAGAGACCTGCAGAGTGAAGGAGGAGGCCAGGGCCACCAGGTTCCTTACCTCTCTAAGGGTAGGAAGGCTCTGGCCTGCTTTGTGTCCAATCCTGCACCTATGAAGGTGAGTACCTGAACAGGTTCCAGAACTGACTTTGGAAGATTGAGCAAGAAGCCCAGAGAGTGAGCAGCTGCTGGGTAACTTGCAGGTGTGATTTGACTCTGTCTGGAGACTGGCCTACAATGAGCCAGTCGCTTAGGATAGGGAAAGACAGCAATCTCTTGCCTTCTTAAATGAGCAACTGCTACTGCCAGACATTTTGTGAATACCCTTGGGGCAGAGGTGAGGTCAAGGGCATTGCTCTGAACTGGTAGTGACCTGAGGGCAGTTCGAATCTGAGGTACTTGTGGAGCTTCTGATTAGAACATGGAAATAGGCATCTTGAGGTCCAGGGAAGCTGCCAGTCCCTGGCCTTAGAGAAGGTAAAATCATTGCCAGAGTCACCATTTTGAACTTTGGTTTCAAAGGTGCTTGTTCAGATATCTTAGGTCTAAAATGGGCTGCCATTCTCCTGTCTTTTTGGGTAAGGAAATATCTGGAGTACAGACCCTGCCCTGGTGTAGGGGAAACCTTTCTACAGCTCTGAGAGCTAGGAGGGTTGAGACTTCTGTTTCTAAGGTAGAGGTCTCTAGAGGGTTTGCAGGTGGAAAAATCTGGCTCTCATCTTTGGAAATGTTTTGAAGCTGAGAATTAGACCCTGGCTTACTACTTCCAGGACCCATTTGTCTGATGTTAGAGACTCCCAGTCCTGGGCGATGTAAGCCAGCCTGCCCCCTACAGGTAAGTGGAGAATCGCCCTGGGCACCCCATCAGGGTGCCTGTTTGGCAGGGCTTTAGGCTGAGGGTGGGAGCAGACCTACTTGCCTCTGCCTGCCTCTGCCTCTGAAGAACCCCTCTGAGCATAAGCAAGAAGCCTGGTTTGGTAAAAGGCCTGTGAAAGGGCCTACCTCTACCCTGGGGTCTGCTTCTGAGGAGTGGCTTGCCGCCCTTGGCTTGTGCACTCCTATAAGTTGTTCTGTATTCATCCATTTCTTCATGTAATTCTCTGTCTGCTCCCAAACAGAGAATTCCCACCACAGGAAAATCCATGGCCTTAGTCTGGGTATCCTGTGACAAGTTAGTACACCTGAGCCAAGCTAACCTACGAAAGGCCACAGATGTAGCCATGACTCTAGAGGATACATCATTAGAATCCACAGCAGCATGGAATTGCACCTTGAAGCCTCAATACCATCAGGAGCCACCTGCTCCAGCTCCTGGAAGCTGGCCAGGGGCCTGTTTAGCCAAAGCCATGACAGTGTCCCATCTAGATTTTTGGTATCTTGCCACATAAGCCATGTAATTTGCTTGTCTGAGTCCCAAGGACGCTGCCATGTATTGTTTTTTAGCCATGGCATCAATCTTCCTGGAGTCCTTGTCAGGAGGATGTGAAGCCAGGGAATGTTAGCTTTATCACAGGCTGCAGCCTGAACTACTCCAACATGACTGCATTGCTGTGAAAGAAAGTCTGTATCAGGACCTGATAAAGTGTACCTCCTGTCCATCTTTTGTCCACAGGAGGTACAGAATTAGACTCAGAAAGCATTGGGGAGATTCTAAAGGTCTGTCTGGGAGATGTCCGTTCAATGTCACATCCAGACTCTCAAAGTCACATTCACACTGTTCATAATCCTCCTCCTCCTCTGGTTCATAAAAATCTCAATATCATATTCTTGAACCGTGAACCGACTGAACCGACCTTCTACTAGACAGTGGCGGTTCGGACGGAACCGGCGAAAGTGACTGTACAATTTGTATAGCTTTTGATATTTCTGCAGCAGTTGGAGAAGGAATTTTGACTCCATACCTGCTGATTTTTAGTTTTCTTTGCTGGAACTGGCTCCTCAGAGCCAGCTTTACGCTTGCCGAGGAAGTCTCGCCTGGTCAGAGGCACCTCCCGTTCGTTGGCACCGAACCGGGCTGGCCATCCGGTCAGTGGACTTTTGGCCTCTCGTTTCCTGAGCCTGCCCACTCTGTTATCCAGGGTGGCTGCAGGGAAATTCTTACAAATCTGGCAGTCTGAATTGAGGTGGTCAAACCCCAGACAATAAACACATGTAGTGTGTGGGTCAGCCTTGGGAAAGGCTTCCCCCAGGCACTACAGTGTTGAAACCCAGTGGGCCCGGTTTTCTTTGGGTTTCTCAGACATGATGCCAGCCTAACCAACAAACTTGCCCTTTAACGGCAGTGCCAGGCAAGACACCTTTATCGGTTCCCAACCGTGTCACGGGTCGTGGAAAAACGTAATGAAACTGTTTTTTAGAACCGATAAGAACCAGGAACCGCACTCTAAAAGCTTTAAATGTTTATACTTAAAGTTTTAACTAACCTGATCGGTTAGACCGAACCGATAAACATTTACAAGTTCCACACAGAAATAAAACCTGTCTATACTTACAATACCACAGACAGAGCTTGAACCGATCGGTTTGCTGTTAAAATAATAATAGTCGCGTTAAATTTAACCTAGAAAATGAACCGAGCAGTAGGAGAAATCTCCGGAGCGATTGTTCAGTGAGGCGGAGTAAAGAATCTGACAGTTTCAGTTTGAAATTATCCAGACAGAGCTTTCTAACCGAGTCAAGGCTCCAAACTCCATTCTTAGAATGGTAGTTAACCCTTTCACCTCGGAGCAGTTCTAATGGTGGACAAACTGCAATTGTCATAATATAGCAAGACTTCATGTTGTTTGAAACAAGGAATGTACCAACTCCTGATAGCTGAAATGGCACAGAGATGAACTTTGACAGTACAGTACTGCAGACCTGAATGTGAGAGGTCTAAAAGGTACTCAAAACTTTATTTGGTGGGCAGAAAAAAGGTTCAAGAAAATTTTGCACACCAGAGAGAAATGCTTCCATTTGGCTGTGTAGGTCTTTCTAGTGGCTATTTTACACGCAGCCAAGAGAATATCTGAAACCCAATGGAAACATTGAACCTATTCACCTCTATCTCTTCAGAAGTCAAATGTGAAGGTGAAGTGCCTTCAGATTGGGATGGACCAAAGGCCCTGGGTCAGAAGGTTCATCTGAAGGGAAGTGCTTCAGAGGGTTGCCGACAGACTGTTGAGCAGCGAGAACCATATCTGTCAAGGCCAGAAGGGAGCAATGAGAATCATTCTGTCTCCTGAGACTCGAATTTGAGAAGCGCCTCTGAATTAGAGTAAAAGAGGAAAGGCGATAGAAAGCGGCTTTTGTCCACTGCAGCCTGAACGCATCCTGGCAGAAAATGCCAGGTCCTGGATTTCTGGAGCAGAAGAGAGGCAGTTTTATGCTGAGTGGGGATGCAAAAAGGTCCAGGTCTGGAGTTCCCCACTCTCTTAAGAGTGACTGAGCGACGGTTGAGTTGAGAGACCACTGTGAGGATCTGTCTCTGTTCTGCTGAGATGGTATGCCAGTTCTGTCTGCTTGCCTGGTACGTGAAACCGCATGGATTAGAGCCTTGTGCTCCAGGCACCATTTCCACACTCGTAGCTTCCCTGCATAATGGGTAAGAGTGCACCGCCTCTCGTTTGTTGATGTAATACATCACTGCTTTGTTCGTGGAAGGAGAATGTTATTGTGACAGAGTATGTCCTTCAAGGCCCAGACTGCAGAGAGGATGGCTCATTTCCAGGATGTTTATGTGAAGCTGGGACTCGTCCCAGTCCACATACCTTGGGTGTGAAGATTCTGGCAGTAAGCACCTCACCCCATCAGGGACGGTCTGTGGTAATGGAGATCTGATGATTCAGAGGAGCAAAGGGATACCCTTCCAGAAGGTTGTTCTCCTGCAACCACCAGGTGAGTGACCTCTTTAGAGGTTCTGTCACCTTGATGGGAAAGGACTGAGGGTGAGTGGTTGGGGACCACTTAGTACTGAGCATCCACTGAGAGATTCTCATGTGGAGACATGCTAGAGGTACAGTGAACACCGAGGATGCCATGGAGACCCAGCATCCGTTGCATCAAGATAGCTCTAACCAAGCTGTTTCTCTGCTGTATTGGGTCATCTGTAGGATATCGCCTTCTGTCCTCTGGGACAAATGCTTTCACACAGGAGGTATCCAAAAGAGTTCCTATGAAAAGGAGTTTCTAGGAGGGCTGCAACTGCGATTTGTTGTGATTTAGCAGGACTCCATGGGACGTGAGGAAGTCTGAAGCCTTGGCTACTAGCGTCCCAGAGTTCCCTGCCTGGAAGGGCTTGCTAGAAGCCAGTCGTCCAGCTATGGAAACACTTGAATTCAGATTTTCCTGAGATGTGCTGCAGAATGGCACAACACTTTGTAAAATATTGCGGGCCAAGATAGCCCAAAGGGCAGGACTCTGAACTGATAATGTTGACCCAATGCGACAAACCTCAGGCATTTGTGGTGTATGAGAATGTGTTGGTAGGCATCCTGCATATCCAGGAGGCTAGCCTAATCGTGTTGATGAATCAACGGTAGAAGGGTACCTAGAGATTTCATCTTGAACTTTGATCCTTGTGAAGGAATTTGTTTAGCTTTCTGAGATCCAGAATGGGGTGCATGCCTCAGTTTTCTTCAGAACTAGAAAGTAATGGAGTAGAAACCTGTGTTTTATTGGTCCCGCAGAACTACTTCTACTGCCCTGTTGTTCAGAAGGCCTTGCACCGGAAGCAAGAAGGTCTGACTGTACTGTTGACAGTTTGTGGGCATGATCCAGGGGAATTTCTGAAAGATTGAGTGAATACCTGCAGATTATCTGGAGGACCCATCTGTCTGATGTTATAGACATCCACCGGTCATAGAACTGAGTCAGACCTCCCATTACTGAGGAAGAGTCCCCTCGGGCAGTTGAGGTGGGACCTGGGCCGAGAACTCGAAGGTGGCACTGGGCACTTTGGGGCCTTGTGCATTCTGCTGCATTTTCTTTTGTGGCTGCAGGGTGTGGCTTTTGCTAAAGCACCCCTGCCTTTGCCCCGAAAGGACTGATGGTTGTGAAATTGATCGCTATTGGCACCCCGAGAGGGGTGGGTGTGGTTGAGCTATTTAATGGCTGGCCTAGTCTTCTGTGTGGCTTCCAGAGCTTGTTTCACCTGGGGTCCAAACAGATACATGCTGAAGGGTAAGGCCATGACCACAGCCCGATTTTTCTGCGGCACTTCAGAGCAAAGTTCTGCGGTAGGAGTCTCATGTGCCACAGAACTTCTGCGGCGGTGGATGGTTATTTCTGTGGCACTTGCAGCAGAAAACTGTCACACTACTTCCTTATTTTTAGACTTTTTGTTTGTTTCTTCATATTTGACAGTTTCTTAGTAGAGTCAAGTGTTTATATTGTGACATTTACCTTAACATTCATCCTTTTCAAGTTTTATTTGAATTGAGTGTTCTTATTGGATTGAAAAACATATGTTATGCTTCATGAAAAGCAAGATGGAAACATATGCTAAGTTGGCTACAATTGCCCATATTTAAATTTTTATAATACAGTCAGGGGTTTTACTATGTTTTAACTGCTCGCTTTGTTATGGCAGTTTGGGGTTTCTGTGTCTGGGGATCTGTTGTATTCCAGGTAAAATGTTTGAGATAGATAGTCAGACAGACAGATATGTTTGTGTATGTTTATATTCATATGTGTGGTGTATTTATATATATATATATATATATATATACACACACACACACGTAGATAATGTCACTTTCTTTAAACAGTCTTGGATTTAACATCCTACATTTCAGGAATACAATAGATTTCTTTGGGATGAAAGCAGTATGGCTAAATCAGACTAACTTCTTTCTATATGTTTTAATATAGAAACGGAGAATGGCATAAGAGGAGGAAACTGTACTTGTAGTTTGATCATACACAAGAAATTTATTCAGCTGCTAATAAATCCTTTTCATAACTGCATGTCTTTATTTTATTTGTATTGTGAAATTAAAGATGTCAGATTCACTGCATACCTTCTCGTATCTTTTGAGCCATGATAACTCATACATAGAAACAGCAGATAAGCCTTACACAGCAACAGCATGGAATGTTTTGTTGCTGTAATTCGACATCATTGAATCAGAATATATTGCCACTTTATTACTTCACTAGTAAAGTGGCTTCTGATTTACAGGCTCGCAACATATCGATCACAAAAAATAAATCTCAGTGCAAAGCAAATACCATGTACACTTTAATATTATATAAAAAAACTGATGATCTTCACTTTGCAAGTTACCGCTGTAATGGGTCAAAACTTTAGTGTGCTGACTGCAGTTCAGATTTCTTATAAGGAGTCCTTTTTTGTGTGATCTGTATTCTTGCCAGTTTTAGATGTTGTGAGCATGTAAACCAGGAGCACCCGTATTAGTGAAGCACTAAAATGGCAATATATTTTGGATTTGCTCCTGATCTTTTTGTTTGCTGCATTGAGTGACCCAGCCCCAGAGAGACCTGCAGGGCTTAGGTGGAGGCAATCATGCCCATTGGAAGCAGCACAGGAGTTTAATATTATTATTTTTGAATTGTTAAATTCACTATGTACACAGCAGGAGCTTGCCAGCAAAGATGGATGTGTTTTCTTTTCTCTTTTTTTCTTTTTACTTTTCCACCTGTTGGGGTGGGGGGTCAAGCCAAGCAAGGAGGTAGTGTTTATTTATAATGTTCTGCCTGTAGTAGGCTCAAGCACCTTAGAGCTATTGTAGCTTCTGTAAAAATGTAAATCCTTTTGTTACCTCCAATAGTGTAGCCAAGCCCCAGAGATCAAGTGAAGGGATTACATAAAGTTAACAAATGTCCCATGTAACAAGTCTCTGCCCAGTGGGCATTGTCATTTTTTTAAATAATTCAACCCATGAGGGCATTATTATTAAATAATAATAATGATTATTATTAAATAATTAAATGTACATGCCCAAATTGGCACACAACTAAAACTGGAACAGAACAAAATGGGAAGTCTGACAGGAGCCTGGAGTCTTTACTTAAAATTTAAGTACTTTTTTTCCCACCAGTAGTGGAACCTAGCCCCGGAGAGCCACAGAGGGCTTAACAGGAGTTAACTAATTCCAAGTTGAAACAAAACCATATACCGATTGCAATATGCAGTTCATAAGAAGGCATCCGAGGTTAGTGCTTTAAGAGGATTTCTGAATGGCGATCGACAAGCTGTTAGTTTGCACTGCCACAGTGTATCCTGTGTGGTCTGAAGATCGTGGCAGTTGTTTCTTTTACCACAGCTAGGGCGGGAAGGGCAAGCACCATTGCTTTGCTCAGGCAGTAGTTGCAAAATAAAGTTTGACATAAATCGGGGAAAATGGACAAACTATTCAATAAAGCAGTGCGAGGGAGCGGAGGTGTTACAGAAGAAGGGCTGTAATGAGCTATATGCTTAAGGGTTACTAAATCCCAACACACAAATGACCATCATTAATGATCCCGCCCCAATAACCCGACTGCAGAAAATACAGATAGCCAAAATCCCAACTAAAGTTTACTGGCATTGACGGCAACAATACATAAAATAAATCACACTACAGCAATAAGTAAAATAAATCACAGTAACACATTCCGCACTGACTTACGGACCACACACAGTTTGCTGCCACCCATCATGGGTACATTACATTAAATTAAATAAATAGGCCTTTCAATTAAGACCCGACAACAGACAAGGTGCCAAAGTGAACAAACTGAACTTACAAGCTCAAATGGGTAGACTAGGTGGGCCATAGGCCCTTATCTGCTGACACTGTCTATGTATCTATGTATCTAAGTGATGTAGCAGAGCTGTCATATGGTAAGTCACAAGTAACTGTAAACCTTTTTATGGACAATGCTAATTTTAAGTCTTATTTGGGGGCAGAAATCAAAATTCAGCACCAGATAGCTTGCAGTAGTTGGGATAAGCATGACAGGCTTTGTCTGTAGTTTTAAAGCACCAGATCGTTTCAATGCAGTAGTCGGATTTAATATGAAATGTTGCTTGTCAGTAAATTGTGTGGATTGAATACAAAATTAAGCAATTTACATTGTGTACCTTGTGCTGTAAACCCAAGGACTGTGCCCTCTGGGTAGGGGCTGTAGGCGCTATTGGCAGAAAAGAAACATTTCTTAAATTTGCACAGAAACCCCATAGTTCCAGGGGCACTGGCCTGGGACTTACTGAATAAAATGAATAGGGCTCATATGGAGGGAGCAGTATTTTTTATGTATTATTTCTATTTTCACCAATCAGAGCACATGTCTACATTTATTAATTTATTTATGTAATACACAGGATGTATGCCTAGTACTAACTAAATCATGTAACTGAGTGGTTGCTTTTTCCCCCACCCATGAACTGGATCATGCACTGAAGCCTCGGAAACTGCAACAGCGAAAATTAAAATACTCGGTCCCCTTCTTCCTGGCACCAGCAATGCTGGGGACATTTTTAATAATTTGCTCTGTCAGGTTGAACTGTTTGTGCAGTAAGCCTTTGTGCTCTGGACAAAAATTACTTATTAAATGCTGTAAACCAGGACAGGAAAGCAAACAGTTTTAAAATTTGAACCAAGCCCCTGTTGCTCCCTGGCTCTGAACGGGCCCCGAACATGATGCAAGGCTACTGGTGTTGTAGTTTAATGGATTTATTTCTTTGTTTTATTTTGTCTGCCCACATGTGTCTGTCTTTCTCAGAACTGCATTAACAAATATGGTCCATGACAGTGTAAATGTAAAGTCGACACAGACAAGATCAGGGAGATTATTTTTCACACATTAATTTTTTGTGGCCAAAGATGTCACAACGGAGAATACTGAATAGCCAGTGAAAGCCCTCCGTGGATCGTGAGGGCTCAGTACTGGCATTGGCAGGGGAAAAATAATTTACATTGCAGCATCCATAGCTGTGATTGGGCTCCAAACCTGCTGCAAGGGGCTGTTGGTGATATAGATGGGATGCCCCCGTGATAAATTTCTTTGATTATTTACACTCTCCTGGGCACATTTCTATTTTATCTAAAATGCACCCTGTGGTGCACAGTTCTGTTTATTTATTTATTACAAAATGCGAGTGCTAGGGACTGTGAACCTGTAAGCCTATGGGCTGGACTGAGGCAAAAATGATTGCAAACTGCAGCACCCTGGCTATTCCTGGGCTCTGACCTGCTACAGTGGTGGTTGGTTTTGCAAGTGTTATTTGGCCAGAAGATAAATTAATAGGATGGAGCCACTGAGATCCGAGGCAGTAGGACTTCTCTCTCTTTCTCTTGGGTGCAGGTATATTTATTTATTTAAACTCGCCAGGCCACATTGGTATTTTTAATAAAAGCACCTGTGAGTCATAGTTTGTGCATATTTATTTATTAATTCAACTAATGGCTAGGGACTTGTGTTTTATTTTGAGCCCATAAGCCTCTGGCACTGGGTGGGAGAGAAACAAAATCTGAATCCAAAGTGAAGCTGCTCTGGCCATTCCCAGTCTCTGACTTGCTATGGGTTAGTTGGTACATATTTTATTAATGGCTATAAAATCATGTGCCATCCTATATGGCAACCGCGACTGGGCAAGAAAAAGTGAAGCAACCTTGGCTATTCACAGGCTCCGATTTGTTACAGGGGCAGTATATAACATATATTTTTATCTATAATTTCAGAACTCAGACTGGGCTAATAAAACAGGATAGGAAGAGTCAAGTAGTGGCTCAATCTCGGGTTCTAAATTGCCACTAGTTGTGTTTTATGCACTAATTCGTTGTGCTAGGAACTGGGATGCATTGCTTTTTGGATGTTCTGTGGCATCGCAGGAAACCAAACTGATTTTTAATTTTACATGAAGCCACCTTGCTCCACCGTGGTTAAGATCTGAAAGTAAGGTAAAAAAAAAAAACATATCCACTCCTTGATGGCATCCTCACTGCACTGGTACATACATCCCTCATTCATTTACATGAGGCATTGCTCCCTAGGGCTCCAACCTGGACTCTCAAGCAAGAGGGCACAGTTATTTTAGTTATGTATTTTCTTAGCATATGGCACTGAACAAAAGTTATTTGTGGCAAAATAAAGCATGCATGCAAAATATAGGAGCAGAACAGGCAGTGCAGACAATCATTTATTTATTAAATAATTGCACTAGGCAAGTCCCTGTAACATGATGAGTGCTCTGTGGCTCGCTAACATTTCATTACAAAGCACTGAATTTTATTCCACACTGCATAAGTGTATTGATCCCCAGACAGCACTGGAGGGGGCACATTGACTTTTGTGGTAAGGAGGGCATACTGTTATTAAAAGGCAGCCAAACTGGGGCATTATTCTGTTTGTAAGTGGAGCATTGGGACTGGGCCCACTACAGGCTAAAAAAATAATGGTTTGGATTTGAACCCAGCAACTGTATCAGGGTATTTATTTATTTATTCACAGCAACTGGATCCAGTCATGGAGGTGTCAGTCTGTTGTTATTTTAATATTTTAATTTATTTACATGAAAGCTCCATGGCTCTTGAACAGTACAACAAAAACACACAGGTCCACTCAGAACTGTCATCTCTCGGACTGGCTGTATGTTTTTGTATGTCTATGTATTTAATTAGGACAGTCGTAATAAATTGTGGCCAGTAGAGCCTTCCAGAAAATATCCAAAGATGACCAATGCAGTGTAATGGAGTGCTTGCCCACCCCCAAAACCAAGGAACTGGATCGGGCACCGGGGCCATGGATCAAAAAGGTTTACGTTTTAACATTGCAGAAGCCACCTTCTTGATGCAATTCTCAATGGTAGAAACATCACTAGAAAATGTCAACTAGTTGTACATTAATTCATTTTTTTTCTTAATCAGTTTCTGCCCAAGGTCTCGGACTGTCACATTGGTCCCTGCTAGGAGGGATGTGATGCTTGTATATTTGGCTCCATCGGTGCACCATGGCATTTATTTCATTCATAATTAAATTTAATGTATATCTTTGTTGTGTGGTAAAAAAAAAAAATTATGTCCCATCCTTGATACAATACTGACTGCTGGGAACATTGCTAGTGCTGAATTCTTTCATAAACCACTCCAACAATAATTTGGAAGTCAGAAGGTGGTGCATTTCAGTGAATGGCTTTGAGTGATGTCTAGGAGGGGATGTAATTGTTTGAATATTTGCCAATGGCAGCAAATGGAGCACTTCTGCATATACGAGTGTAAGCAGCCCTTAAGTCACAGAGAAAAAGGCTCGAATGGACATTACTGATTACATAGAGGTGCTGAAAGACCAGACATGGCACTGTGGCTCAGGACTGTTAGGGTTCTAACTTTCATCCTGGCTAGTAGGGGAGGGCTGCATCTGTGGGCTCCTGTGCATTTGAGCGCTAATGTACTTGACCTTAGGCTTTCTCCCTGCTGCTTCCCATGCTACAGCCAAGGAAAAGTAGTGACAGAGAAGAGTGAGAGAACACCTGCATGCATGTCAGTTTCGCGGTCTGCCACCGCAAATTTGATGACTGGCCGTGGATTTGCACGAAGCAGCCGCGATTTCCATGGGTGAACACAAATTCCGTGGGAGATCACTAATTCTGCAGTTAATCGGAAAACTCGGGCCTTGGCTATGACCTGCTGCTGGGCATCATTCGTGAAGCCCGATGTATGTAGCCAAGAGTGGTGACGGTACAAATGCTGCGCCGAGAAGCAGTATCAAAGCATCCATTGCAGCTTTAACCTGTTGGTTATTGAACTTGATGCCCTGGTTATGGTGTGAAGTAGCTCTGAATTAGTTTCAACTCAGCTAGAGCTTCTACCATTTGCTTGAGCAAATGCCAAAGGACATACTCATATTGAGAAAAATAGCCCTGATAGCTAGCAATACGCATACCCAGGGTGGAGGCAGCAAAGACTCAAGGTGTCTATCTTACAAGATTCTTTATTGATAGGCAGGGCTGAGGATGTCTGAGGGAGGATGGCCTTGTCATTCTCTGTTAAGACTACAACAGGATCAGCAAAAGCTTCTGAGGCCGATATGGGTCGATCCTTGGGAGCAGCGCATTTCCCATCTGTGGATCAGCCACAGAAGGGATGAGAACAGATTGTTCCATACCATCTGAGAAAGGGTCTCAAAAGATAGTTGTATTGGAGAAGTTAAATCTATAGGGATCTCCAGGACATGTAGGTATTGGAGTCAAAAGCTTCCCAGGATCGATTTCTGTAGTCTGGAGAAAGAGTGGAATTAAAATTTTTCAGCAGAGACTTAAGGAAGGTCTTCGACCACAGGCTCTTCAACAGGATTAATCCCTGCTCCTTCAACATCATCACCCAGATGAAGATCTGGGTCAGGCTCAAAATCATCTCCTGACAGTCCGGGGTGGGGGACTGTATGGACAGGAAAGGAGTGAAAATCAGAATGGAAATTAGAAGAGGAAAAATTGAGTCGAAAAGCCCTGGAGGCTGGACAGCACCACACCAAGCATCGGCGCTGATGAAGAACACGCCGCCGAACCCAAGGAAGTTGGCACCAATGGAAACAGCCCAGCACATGGCTCTGACAAAGGCCACGGCACCGACAGAGCTGTGGACTGCGCCAACAGAGCCCCCAGCACCGCGAGACATGGCCCCAAGAGTGTCCTAAGGTTCCAAAACTGCAATTTGAAGGAAAAGGAAACTTAACAGGAGATAGAGGCATCAGTGTGGACCCCTCATGCTGCAGCCATGTGGAGGGGGGAAAACACTGAGCATGGAGTCGACGGCACCAAAGAAGGCACCACATGACTAGGAAGGTCCAACCACCCACTCAGTCCCTCGAGTGGCCCAAAGGCCCTGGAGTGACTGGTCCAGGCAGCTGGACCAACCTCCGAGCCCATTGCTCCATAAGAGCAGCCTACTGGTGAAACTGTTTATCGGAGACCCGTCCCATAGGTGGGGACGGGCTCTGACGTTGAAGAGGTTGGGCACCGGAGCCAGAAACCAGTGACTCCAAGAGGGAGGAGACTGGTACTCTATCCCCAATGACCGACCACTGATGCACAGACATACAGAAGGCGACTTTCGAGTGATGCCTTCTCTTTCAACTTATGCGCTGAAGAAGAAGAACCTCGAGGCCGAACAGTGCCACGAATGGGACCATTTCCTTTATGCTTTTGGGCGACCGCCCATCTTCCTGAGCATTGGACCATCCGTTGTCAGACCCATCCTCCGGGAGAGTGGCGGACTGGACCGAGCCCGGCTGACTGAACAGCTTTCATCTAAGTCTCCCTACAGTCACCTGACCCACTCATGGTCGACTCAGTCAATGGAGAGCTGAAAACGTCTTTTATTAGTCAATAAATTTCAATTAAAATCTACTCAGTACTCCAAGATAAATTACAAAACAATAAACTGAAAACTATGCTGCTAGTTTGAAGTTTAACTCCTGGCAGGTGAGCGACATCGCCACTGAAGTGCACTCAACGGCAGGGAAAAAAAGGAACTGAGATGGTTGGAGGGTCGCCGCTGGGGTAGTCTTCACTGCATGAGCCACGGCTCATGGTGCCTCTCGCTGCTCCATCTCTGGCGCCGAACCTCCGAAAACTTTTCTCCTGCTGGGTCCTAGCACCTCTGGCATGGATCCCATTAGTGTGAATGAGTGGTGAAGACTTTATGTCCAGAAAGATCAACGTCTTCCAGGACTGGAAGTGTAAATCACAGCTCATCACTGATTCAAAAGGTGGGAGAGTGAGCTTCTCAACACAAAGTTTAAATCCCAAGGTGGTGTGGAGCTGCGGATGGGGGTTTCAGTTGGAGAATCCCTTTCAGAAATGTCTGAGACTTCCAACTGAGCCACGGGTTTACCATCCACCAGCTCGTGGTACCCAGAAACAGCTGAAAGATGGACCTTCAAGGAGGAATAAGATAGGCCCAGATCTGAAAGATGAAGGAGGTATTCCATGACTTGTGGGGCAGAACAAGAGAAAGGGTTCCAGTCTTTGAAGCCACCCAAATGGAAAAATGTTTCCACTTCATAGCATAGGTGGGATGGGTAGATGGCTTTCTAGCCTCAACCAGTATCTGAGTGACTTGAGAGCCCGCAGTGAGAGACTGCTATGTCTGCAGGAGCCACACATGGTGCAGGTCCTGAGCCCCAGATGATTCTGCATCAAGAGGTTGTGAATCATAGGAAGTAGAACCTGTGGTTCTTCCACTAACTGGTGCAGCAGTGGAAACCAAATCTGTCTCAGCCAGAGGGGATGATGAGGATCATCCATGGCATCTCTGCTTGAAGCTTGAGGAGAACCCTCTGGAAAATGGGAAACTGAGGGAAGACGTACAAACACTAACCTGTCTAAGAGAGAGACTACGCTGTAGCCAAAAAGCACCATGCCCTGAACGAGTGAGCAAAACTGTGAAGTTTTGCGTTGAATGGAGAGGCGAAAAGGTCAAGTTCCAGATGCCTTAGGAAGAGAGACTCTGCCACTTCTTGTTATAGTTACCATTCGTGACTGAGGGTTCAAGACCTGCTCAGACTGTCTGCCAGGATGTTTTGGATGCCTGGAACATGCACGCCCACTAAGGACAGATCGTGCTGGACTGCCCAGATCTTCCTTGTCAATCTTCACAATGCATTACTGATTGGGTGTCAGCCGAGATGCACACCCTCCGGGAGTTTTTCCCAGAGAGTCGGCGCCGATGGCGCTGCCCTGAGAGTGACGATTGTGATGCATGATGGTGGCCATTAAGCACTGCAGACCTCCTCCATCCCAGTTCTGTTTCTTCCCCGTTGAGGCTGTACTGCTAGCGCGTGTGAGTTTTCTGTTTTGGCGCCATAGGCCTAGGTTCATCTGCAACTTCTTCATCCCATTGATTTTCCCACCGCTGGTTGCCGGTAAGTCCATTCCTTTTCTTTTTCGATGGCACCAGGAGCTTTACTGTGTTCTTGATTATTTTTGCATCATGTCCAGAGTCGGGAGCTGCTTAAAGTCAAAAGCGGGCCGTGCCCCCTATGCATCAGTGCTCCTGTGACCAGCATTTTCTGTGACGGACCCGACATGATGTTTGCCTTCGCTGCCTGGGACCTAGCCATGATATGGATAGATGCAGTGCCTGTTTCTTGATGGACTGCCGTGTTCTTGAAGTCCATGCATTTAAAATCGGCAAGACCCCACCGACTTTGGAGGATGGTGTCGCCTCGGCTTCCCAGGTCAGATCTTTAGACCCTTCCTCTGGGTCCCTCCCAGGCCTATATGGTCTGGAGAGGAGGAGGCCTCATCTTTAAGTCTTGCCGAGGAGAAGGCCCCTTTATGTGTCGGGGAACATCGTGGTCCCTTCTGGGCTGCGGTGGGGACACTGCCTTGGCAGTCACCTCTTCAGGAGGTGCAGGCTCCCCAGTGTCATGGCCCATGGTTGCCTGGCCCAGCATGGTGGACCCTTCAGCACCGCCTTGGATCCTGGCACTGCCTGTGTTAGGCACGACACAGCACGGTATTAACTTTCAGCACCCGGGCCCGGTAGACTCCGCTTGGTGGCACCGCGGTCGGGTCCCAGCGCCGAGGGCGGTGCTAGAGACTTGGCTTGGGCCACTGGTGAGTCAGGACCGGGTTCCGCATTGTCTCTGGTGCACCGATGCCAACCAGTGCCATGAGTGGCACAGCGCCATTCTGGGAGACTCCTGGGGTGGCCAGTATTGAGTTCTTGCTAGTCGTCTCTTCCTCAGAAGCAGATGATTCAGACGTGGACCTATTCTGGCTCCCCAATTCTTTGAGATGGGAGTCTTCTGTGAGACATGGTGTCAGGCAGCCCAGCGCCCATTCCTCAGTCTCCACAGCAGTCTTCTTGAGGACTTCCAGGCTGGGAGTGGCCTGGGGTCCTTGAGAGGGAAGGCATGGGGGTTGGGGAGGGCTGTTCTCCCAGAGTGGGCTGTGGCAGATGCCTTTTGGGTGGACTCATGGCCCTGTCTTCAGGGGTCTCCCTGAGAGACCCCAGGATCGATGGGCTCTGTGGCTGACGCCGAGAAGGAGGGCATCCTCTGAATCCAAGGGGTTGAGAGGCTGCGGTGAGGCATGCCGAGTTCCACTGCACTCCGGGTGTAGGTAGGAGCTGTAGTGCAACCCGCCTCTCCCTCTTAGGGCTCGATGGACCCTCCAGTGGCATTGCTGTGGGCTGCCTTCTGGATCCATGCAGCCCCAGGTACATCACAGGGAGGATCCCTTCCAGGCACTTCCAGGTCTGCATCCCCAGGGTTCCATTCTGTGACCTGGTTTGTTATCCAGGACCTCACCAGCTCGGGCGCCATTCCTCGATTCCAGAGCCTTAGCAGAGGACAGTTGCCTCTTCATAGGTGCTTTCTCCCATTCCTCTGCAGCCACCCCCCAGGCCATATCGGTCCTATAGGTCCGTTATCCTGGAAGACGTTCAGAGGCACTGCGGTGGCCTTCCCTCATATGTTAGATGTATACATGAGTGGGTGTTTCACCTATTCCCCCAGCAGAGTCCTCTGGACATTCAAGTTCCCATCATCCTCATCTCCCTCCTCGGAGGGAGAGGAACCTCTGCTCACCTCTCTTCTGATGCTGATTTCACGGATTATCAGCGCTTCTTTCCGAGGATGGTTGGGGATCTTCAGTATCTCCTTTGTTGAGCAGACAATACCGAATGGGAGATGTGAATTCCTAGGGAATTCAGTGCCCAACATTTGGTGGTGCCATCCTGGCCTATTCCTTCCAGGAGGTGTCTATCCGTTCCTGGCATTCTCCAGCCACCCCTATCCCAGCCCCGCAGACTGCAGGAGGAGGTAATGTGCCCCATCTGAATCCTAGGTTCTCTTCCCAACCCACCTTTGGGACTGGTATTCCTAGAGACTCCTTCCGGGCGCTGCCGCTTAGCGCATCGACCGACCACTGGACTCAGATTCTCTACAGTTTGACTGGTTGGGGAGAAGAGTGTTCGCTTCCTCTCATGCAATTATGTTATCTCATCTCATCAGGCACACCATGCTGCCTACAACAGGCATCTATGGTCGATGCCATCTCAGTTTCTAGCATCAGTGCCTGACTCGGAGCAATCTAGTCAGGCCATTGGCCTCTCTGCTATAAGCCTGGAGCTGGCAAGGCACCAGGTAAGAGCATCTTACAATGCCAGTGAGGTGGCTTCTAGGCTTGCAGGGACAGTGATCTGCATTAGGCAGACGGCATGGCTTCTTGTCAAGGTTGTCACCCTGGCCCGGTAGGGTGATTTGCTCTGCCTTCCAAGGGACCTGTCCATTTTCACCAGAGCTAGGAGGCTTCATGGGGCTTCCTCAGTCTCCTCATCTCCGGGATACCTCCTAGCTCTCCCAGCCTTAGGCTTTTCGTCTGATTGCCCAGGGTCTCTCCTTCTGTTCTCCACCAGCAGGAAGCTGAGGGTCTTGTTCCTCAGGGTTTCTCTGTCCCCCTCAGAAGGGCACTCACTAAGCAGTAATGAATGGTGAAGACTGACAAGGGAGATATGAAAATTATGTACCTACCGTAATTTTTGATCTTCTCCTGTATCTTTACCATTCATTACTGATACTGCCCACCTTTCCCTCAAAGGCCTCCTACATTGGTGTCTCCCTCCTTGCTCATTCCCCTCTCTTTGGCCTTGGCCAAAAAAAAAAATATATATATATACATGTCAATCTTGTTTTCTCTTCTTCTGGGTGGATCCTATTTCCTGCAGGAGAAGGCGAATGAGTAGGATGTATTTCTATCCTGAGGGAACTCTTTCTGATGACCCTTTGGGGTGACTTATTGGCTCATTCTTAGCCATGCTGTTCAATTCACAGTTAAGGAGACCATCCCTTAAATAGCTCAGTCCCTTTGCTAGGTCCCCTCTGGCATGCCTCGATCTCCTTGCATCAGTTTCTGTTGATTTAAAACTGTCCTGACACTCATTACCTTGAGCTGGTGCTCTTGCCTTGCCTTGCCTTCAGGGAGTCCAATGGAGTTCCCACTCTATTCTGTAGGGCCTCAAACCTCCCCCGCATTACGTCTGTGTTAGCACTTAAAGTGCTAGTGGGCTTCTTTTCCTTCCTAGTTGGTGCTCTCTTCAGAACAGATTTTTTGCCTTGGCAGTCTGTGAGCTCTCAGCTAGAGTTTGAGAGGTTGGGGATGGCGGGAGCTGTGGAGAATCTGCCTTTCAAACAACATGAAGTCTTGCTGTATTCTGACAATAGCAGTGAGTCCCAACCTTCGAACTGCCCTGGAGATGAAAGAGTTAACTGCCATGGCAGGCATGGAACACTGAGCTCGAGCTTGGTTGAGACTCTGTCTGTTGCTGTTTAAACTCAAACCGTCAGATTCTTTACTCCGCTCACTGACCAGTCGCTCGGATTTCTCCTGCTCGGTTCAATTTGTCGGTTAAAGTACCGCTTTTCTCGGTTTTCGACCAAATTTAAACCGTAACCTGTCGGTTCAGTCTCTGTCTGTGGTATTTGTGAGTACTAGATAGGTTTATATTATTTTTATTCTGTGTAGAACTTGTAACGGTTCATTGGTTCGGTTCGAACCAATCAAGTTGTTAAAAATCTTTATCTGAACTTTTAGAGTGTGGTTACCGTTCTTGTCAGTTCTAAAAAACAGATTTATTACGTTTTTCCATGACCCGTGACACAGTCAGGAACCGATAAGAGGTTCTTGCCTGGCGATTGCCATTAAAGGGTAAGTTTGGTTAGGACTGACACAATGTCTGGAGAACCCCAAAAGAAAAACCGGCCTACTGGGTTTACCACTGCAGTGTGTGAGTCTTTATAAGGCTGATCCTCACACCACCTGTGTTTATTGTCTGGGGTTTGACCACCTCAATGCAGACTGCCAGATTTGTAGGAATTTTCCTGCAGCTACCCTAGAAAAAGAGTTGGTAGGCTCAGGGAAAGGGAGGCCAAAAGTCCGCTGAACCGATAGCTAGCCCGGTTGGTTCAAACCGAACCAGAAGGAGTGCCTCTGACCAGAGCGAGACTTCTTCGGCAAACGGAGAGCCGATTCTGAGGAGTAAGTTCCAGCTAAGAGAACGAGAAAGGGAAAAATCAGCTGATGTGGATCCAAAACTTTCTTCTCCAACCGCTGAAGAAATAGCCAAAGCGATTAAAATTGTGCAGTCGCTTGAGCCCCGCGACCAAAACCGCACCATCAGGGAGAAGCTGGGTTTACGGGTTCCACGGGGTTCAAGATTATGATTTAGAGGAATATTATGAACCAGAGGAGGAGGAGGAGGAAGGAGTATGAGGAAAGTGAATGTGGTTTGAAAGTCTGGATGTGCCTATTGACCCGGACATCTCCCAGACAGACCTTCAGGAGTGTCTCCTCCTAGGCTTTCTGAGTCCCCTCCCATTTCATGTTTTATAAAAAAGTGGTTGAAACCTCCAGCTTCCTATGGAAGAAGCTGTGGATGACCAGGAGGAGCCTGACAATGTGGAAATGATGGATATCCCAGAGTCCAGGAGGCTGTCTATTCCTTACACAAATCTTTTGGGAAACAGACATTTAAGATTTTAAAGACTCCTAATACTATACCTCCTGTGGATAAAAGAAATGGACAAGAGGTATACGTTGTCAGGCTCAGATATGGAGTTCCTTACACACAATGCAGCGTGTTGTTAGTAGTGCAGGCTGCAGCCTGTGATAAGGCAAATATTCCCTTAGCTTCACACCCCCAGACAAGGACTCCAGGAGGATTGATGCCGTGGCAAAACAGTACATGGCAGCATCCTTGGGACTCAGACAAGCCAACTATATGGCTTATACTGCTAGGTATCAGAAATCCAGATGGGACACTGTCATGGCTTTAGCAAACAGGTCCCTGGCCAGCTTGCCGAGGAGCTGGAGCAGGTGGCTGCTGATGGTATTGAGGCATCCAAGGTGCAATTCCATGCTGCAGTGGACTCCAATGATGTCATCTAGAGTCATGGCTACATCTGTGGCATTTGGTAGAATGGCTTGCTCAGGTGTACTATCCTGTCACAGGATACCCAGCTAAGGCCATGGATTTTCCTGTTTAGGTAATTCTCTGTTTGGGGAGCAAACAGAGAATTACATGAAGAAAATAGACGAATATAGGACTATCTATAGGAGTGCCCAGGCCAAGGAAAGGCAGGCCACCTCAGAGGCAGCATCCCAGGGGCAGGGGCAGGCCTTTCATAGGCCTTTCACCAAGCCCAGGCCTCTTCTGCCTATGCTCAGAGGGGTGGTTTAGAGGGAGAGGCAGAAGGGTACAAGCAGACATGCTT
This sequence comes from Neoceratodus forsteri, assembly GCA_016271365.2. NCBI lineage: Eukaryota > Metazoa > Chordata > Ceratodontiformes > Ceratodontidae > Neoceratodus > Neoceratodus forsteri. Next base: position 164,655,809 of record CM057458.1, on the reverse strand, counting down.
CCACCCTCAGCCAAAACCCCTGCCAAACAGGCACCCTGATGGGTTTGCCAGGGTCGATTCTCCACTACCTGTGAGGCAGGCTGGCTTACTTTGTCCAGGACTGGAAGTCTCTAACATCAGACAAGTGGGTCCTGGAAGTAGTAAGCCAGGGACTGGTTCTCAGCTTCAAAAATTTCCAAAGTTGAGAACCAGATCCTTTCCATCTGCAAATCCTCAGAGGCACTTACCCTAGAGGCAGAGGTCTCTTCCTCCTGGCTCTCAGAGCCGTGGAAAAGGTTCCACCCTACACCAGGGCAAAGGATTGTACTCCAGATACTTCCTTACCCCAAAAAGACAGGAGAATGGTGGCCCATCCTGGATCTCAGATACTTAAACAAGCACCTTTTAAAGCCAAAATTCAAAATGGTGACTCTGGGAATAATTCTACCTCTCTAAGGCCATGGGACTGGCTAGTTTCCCTGGACCTCAAGGATGCCTATTTCCATATTCTCATCAGAAGCTCCCATTGAAAGTATCTCAGGTTCAAGCTGCCTCAGGCCATTACCAGTTCAGACAATGCCCTCGGTTCAACCTCTGCTCCAAGGGTGTTCACAAAATGCCTGGCAGTAGTAGTTGCTTCTCTAAGAAGGCAAAGGATTGCCATCTTCCATACCTGGATGACTGTTCATAGTAGGCCAGTCCCTCAGACCAAGCCAGGTTACACCCACATATAACTCAAAACTGCTCACCCCTCTGGGTTTCCTTCTGAATCTTTCAAAGTCAATTCTAGAGCCTGTTCAGCTCCTCACCTTCATAGGCGAGAGCTAGATACAGAAAAGGCCAGAGCCTTCCTTCCCTGGACAGGGCAAGGACCCTATCACACTGGCCTCCTCATTCACCCTACAGCTCTCACGACCAGCAAGGCATTTTCTGCAGTCCTGGGGCACATGGCTGCTTCTACAGCAGTGGTGCAGGGAGCAAGATTTCAGATGAGGGACATTCAGTTCCATTTGAGAGCCTTTTGGTCTCAGAAGAAGGACCCTCTGACCAAACTGATCCCAGTGACTCGAACCCTGATCCAGGCTTTGCAGTGGTGGCAGGATCAGAACAATCTAAGACAAGGAGTTCCCTTTGTTACTCAGTCTCACTCTTTAATCCTTACTACAGATGCCTCCCTCTTGGGGTGGGGGGCTCACTTGGGCAACCTGACACTCAGGGTTGTGGTCCCTCAGGAATCTCTGCTTCACATCAATCTGTTGGAACTCACAGCAGTATTTCTAGCACTTCAAGCTTTTTCCAAGTCTGTTCAGAACAAAGTTATTCAGATCAGAACAGACAATACCACCACAATGTGGTACATCAACAAGCAAGGAGGCACTCGGTCTATGGCCTTGTGCACAGAAGCAATGAAGTTTTGGTCTCTGGCTTATTCCCTGAACACCTCCCTCACAGCAGTACACCTCCCAGGCAAGGACAATGTCCTGGCAGATGCTCTCAGCAGGCTATCTCAAGGCCATCACGAATGGTCACTGGATCCCCTGGTCTTGGAGGTGATATTCTCCAAATGGGGCACCCCACAGATAGATCTTTTGCAGCCCTAGACAATCACCAACTTCCCTTTTGCTGTAGACCCCCAGTGTTGGGCTCAGTCCCCTGGATGCCTTAGTTCTCAGTTGGGAAGGGAAGTTCCTGCATGCTTTTCCCTTCCCTCTCCTGTTCAAGGTGTTAGTCAAAATCAGGTCTCAACCCTACAAGGTGATTCTGATTGCTCCAGACTGGGCCAGACAGCCCTGGTACCCTCTCCTGTTGTCCTTAACAGTCCATCTTCCCTTGACTCTTCCAGGAATTACAACCTGTTAACCTGTGCTCAGGGGAGGGTTTGGTACCATATCTCAAATCTCTCAATCTCAAGGCCTGGCTCTTGAAGAGTTAGAGTTGCCGATTACCTCTCCCAAGGTGTTATGGATATTTTAAAGGCTTCTAGGAAGCCTTCCACCAGAACTACTTATAATTCCAAGTGGAAAAGATTTTCCATATGGTGCCCTGGGAATAATGTTTCCCCAGAGTCTGCTGAGCTGCCCACAGTCCTTGACTATATGGTCTATCTGAATAGCTTGGGACTCAGACCACCTGCTCTAAGGGTGCATCTGGCAGCTTTTTCTGCTTTCATTTCAGCAGGTAAGCCCTCTTCTCTTTCAGCTGACCCTGTTTTCTCCAAGTTTTCAAGGGATTGCTTCATACCAATCTTCCATTCAGGGACCCTGCCCCTGCTTGGGATCTTAACGTTTGCATTGCTCAGCTTACATAACCCCTTTGAGCCTTTGTCCTCAGCAGAGCTTAAGTACTTGACTTGGAAAACTGTGTTTCTGGTGACCATCACTTCTGCTAGGCGCATAAGTGAGCTACAAGCCCTGTCAGTGGAACCTGACTTTATTTCCTTCCATAGGGATAAGGTGGTCCTCAGGACTAACAGGAAGTTTTGCTTAAGGTGGTTTCAGACTTCACCTTAACCAATCTATGTCTCTTCCTGTATACTTCACTGACCATTCCTCCTTTGGTGAGAGGAGGCTGCACAGTCTAGATGTGAAAAAGAGCCCTTAGCTACTATATAGAACGTACCAAGGGTCATAGGTTTGACTCCCTCCAACTGTTCCTCACTTATGGTGAGGTTGGTAAAGAAAACATGCCACCAAAAGATCCATTGCCAGGTGGATTGTCTCTTGTGTCAATTTTGCTATGAAAAACTAGGTAAGGTTCCACCCTCAGGCCTGAGGGCTCACTCTACCAGAGGTACAGCTGCTTCCCTGGCTGCTGCCAGGGATATTCAATCTTAGAGATATGTCAAACAGCTACCTGGAAAACAGTTCACACTTTTACCAAGCATTACTCCCTGGATATCCAGGCTAGGAGTGATGCTCGGCTTAGCACAGCTGTGCTTCAGAGCCTATTTCCTAAGTAGGTTCTGTCCCTCCTCCATGGAGGTACTGCTTGGTAGTTTGTTGTCAGAATACAGCAAGATTATGTTGTTTGAAAAAAATTACTCACCTTAGTAATGTTGTTTCTTCTAATGGAGTCTTGCTGTATTCTGACCCCCCCGCCTTCCCTCTCAGAACCTCTGTTTTTGGGATGGGTGGGCAGTGGCAGTGTTGGCACTCAGGAGGTGCCCGCCTTTTTGTTATCACACTTCCTTTGGGTGAGTGAGTGTTGTATTTATTTCATTTTTGGGTCTCCTGACTTGAGTCTTTGTTTTGGGACCAAAAATCTGTTTTATGTTAGCAGCCAGTTGGCTAGTGTAGCTTTACAGCTTCCACACAGGACTTCAGTGAGTTTAGCTCAAAGATCTGACGGTTTGAGTTTAAACAGCAACAGACAGAGTCTCAACTGAGCTCGAGCTCAGCTGCCCATGCCTGGCATGGAAAGTTAACTCTTTCATCTCCGGGCAGTTCGAAGGTTGGGACTCACCGCTATTGTCAGAATACGGCAAGACTCCATTAGAAGAAACAACATTACTAAGGTGAGTAACTTTTCTTTGTGTCTAAGCTGTGCAAGTGGTTTGGTTGAACCTTTTCTTCCGTTTATCAAGTGCAATCCTTGCTCCTTTGTTTTTGGTTCCGAACTCATAAACACGAAACCAACCTCTCAAATCGGCAGAGTTCTCCTCCCAAAATCTCTCTTTCTTTTTCTTCTTCTTCCTTCTCTCTCTCTCTTTCTCTGTTCCTCCTTTGGAGCCACCCAGGAGTTAGGCTCTGCGGTCCCTTAGGGTAGGCATCCTTTATCTGTCCTCTACTGGCTTATTTCTTTTCAGTTTATATCCTTTCCTTTTTCTATCCCCGCTCTCTTGCCTCGCTCTCTTTTTTCTTGCCTTTATTTTGCCTCTCCGGCTAACAGAACTGGGATAGAGGAGGAGGAGTCTGCGGCACCTAATGGCCGCGCATCACACGATGCATCACTCAGGGGCAGCACTGTCGGGCACCAACTCCTCTGAAAAAAAATCCTGTGGTGGTGCGCACTCCAGCTGACACCCAATCAGTAATGAATGGTGAAGATACAAAGGAAGATCAAGAATTACGGTAGGTCACGTAATTTTCATTTCCACACTCTCATCACTTCCCTGCAGAGAGGGTATGAGCGAGTTACTCCTTGTTTGTTGAGATACCAGACTACTGACGTGTTGTCCATCTGCCCTGTCAGTGGAGCCTGACTATTTCCTTCCATAGGGATAAGGTGGTCCTCAGGACTAACAGGAAGTTTTGCCTAAGGTGGTTTCAGACTTCCACCTTAACCAATGTATGTCTCTTCCTGTATACTTCACTGACCATTCCTCCTGGTGAGAGGAGGCTGCACAGTCTAGATGTAAAAAGAGCCCTTAGCTACTATATAGAATGTACCAAGGGTCATAGGTTTGACTCCCTCCAACTGTTCCTCACTTATGGTGAGGTTGGTAAAGGAAAACCTGCCACTAAAAGATCCATTGCCAGGTGGATTGTCTCTTGCATCCAATTTTGCTATGAAAAACCTAGGTAAGGTTCCACCCTTAGGCCTGAGAGCTCACTCTACCAGAGGTACAGCTGCTTCCCTGGCTGCTGCCAGGGATATTCCTATCTTAGGGATATGTCAAGCAGCTACCTGGAAAACAGTTCACACTTTTACCAAGCAATACTCCTGAATATCCAGGCTAGGAGTGATGCTCGGTTTGGCACAGCTGTGCTTCAGAGCCTATTTCCTAAGTAGGTTCTGTCCCTCCTCCATGGAGGTACTGCTTGGTAGTCTGCTATTGTCAGAATACAGCAAGATTATGTTGTTTGAAGAAAAATTACTCACCTTAGTAATGTTGTTTCTTCTAATGGAGTCTTGCTGTATTCTGACCTCCCCCGCCCTCCCCTCTCAGAACTCTCTGTTTTTGGGATGTGGGTGGGCAGTGGCAGTGTTGGCACTCAGGAGGTGCCCCACCTTTTTGTTATCACCCTTTCTTTGAGTGAGTGGGTGTTGTATTTATTTCATTTTTGGGTCTCCTGACTTGAGTCTTTGTTTTGGGACAAAAATCTGTTTTATGTTAGTAGCCAGTTGGCTAGTGTAGGTTTACAGCTTCCACACAGGACCTCAGTGAGTTTAGCTCATAAAGATCTGACGGTTTGAGTTTAAACAGCAACAGAGTCTCAACCGAGCTCGAGCTCAGCATTCCATGCCTGGCATGGAAAGTTAACTTTTCATCTCCGGGCAGTTCAAGGTTGGGACTCACTGCTATTGTCAGAATACAGCAAGACTCCATTAGAAGAAACAACATTACTAAGGTGAGTAATTTTTTCTTTGTGTCCAAGCTGTGCAAGTGGTTTGGTTGAACCTTTTCTTCCGTTTTATCAAGTGCAATCCTTGCTCCCTTGTTTTTGGTTCGAGCTCATAACCATAAACCAACCTCTCAAATCGGCAGAGTTCTCCCTCCCAAAATCCCTCTTCTTTCTTTTCTTCTCCTTCTTCCTCTCTCTCTCTTTCTCTGTTCCTCCTTTGGAGCCACCCCAGGAGTTAGGCTCTATGGTCCCTTAGGGTAGGCATCCTTTATCTGTCCTCTACCGGCTTATTTCTTTTCAGTTTATATCCTTTCCTTTTTCTATCCCTCGGCTCTCTTGCCTCGCACTCTTTTTCTTGCCTTTATTTTGCCTCTCCGCTAACAGAACTGGATGCAGGAGGAGTCTGCGGCGCTTAATGGCCACGCATCACACGATGGCCACTCTCAGGGGCAGCACTGTTGGCACCGACTCCTCTGAGAAAAAAACTCCTGTAGTGGGCGCGCCTCCAGCTGACACCCAATCAGTAATGAATGGTGAAGATACAAAGGAAGATCAAGAATTACAGTAGGTACGTAATTTTCATTTCCTCACTCTCATCGCTTCCCTGCAGAGAGGGTATGAGCGAGTTACTCCTTGTTTGTTGAGATACCAGATTACTGACATGTCCATCTGGATGAGCAATGATCCTTTGGGGAGAAGGGTCTGAAACGCCTGAAGCACGTACAAGACCACTCTCATCTCCAGGACGTTGATGGTGCAACAGTGTCTCTGAGCTGGGCCAAAGTCCCTGTGCTTGGTGTTCCCTAAATGTGCCCCCAGCTCATATTTGATGCATCTGTAGTCAGAGATGCCAAGGGACAGGACTCCTGAATGGGAGACCCAAGGAAAGGTTGAAGGGATCCTCTACCTAAGCAAGTCTTTCTGGACCAAGATACCAGGACTGGATGGTCTGAGTCGTCTGAAGTTGATCCCACTGCACCAAGAAGACAACTTAGTGATTCTCATATGGAGCCTCACCAGGGGAACGTAGTAATAGAGACTGCCTTCAGGCCAAGAAGGCGAAGGACCTCCCTGACAGGAATGGTCCTGGATGAGGCCACCACTGAAGCCTTACAGAACAGAGTTTCCACTTTGTCCGGAGGAAGGAAGGCCCTGCTCTGGACTGTAGTCCAAGACTGCCCTAATATACTGAAGTCTCTGAGACAGGGAAAGAGACAATGTGGGGAATTGACAGTAATCCCCAACTTGGAGAACAGATCCAGAATGAAATGCAGAGCTTCCTAAAGAGAATCTCTGGAAGGGTCTGAAATCAGCCAGTCATCCAGGTAAGGAAAAACTATGCCCTGGTGATGCAGAAGGCTGCCACCACCACCAGGCGCTTAGTAAAGACCCAAGATGTGAAGACAGACCAAAGAGGAGGGCCTGAAACTGGAAGTGCTCCCTGGAAACAAAACTGCAGGAATCGGCAGTGGCTGGGAAAAATGGAATGTGCAGGTAAGCATCCTGCATATCCCGAGCACAAAGCCACTGGTCCTCCAGCAGGAGAGGGAGAAGGCTTTGGAGAGTCAGCATTCTGAATTTCTTGTACTCAATGAACAGGTTGAGACTGCTCAGGTCGAGAATGAGTCTCATGTCACCTGACTCTTTGGAACCAAGAAGAAGTGGAGTAGAACCCCTTCCCTTTGCTGGAGGGGAACGAAGAGAGAATTGATTTATCTGATGAGAAGAGCCTGGTCTCGAGAGCAGGATGATTGGATTGGTGGAGAGTCTGGTGGAATCTCCAGAAACTCTACGGTGTGCCTGGCTGACACCAACTGCAGGGACCATGCATCGGAGGTAATGCCCTGCCACTCCTGCAGGTGAACCCCCCACTGGCTTCTGCACTGGTGCTGAGGAGGTGGTGGGACGAGGGAGTCAGGAGGTGGCAGGAAGGTCAGGGGAAGCCCCCTGAACATATCTGATTCTTGGAGGCGGGAGGGGTGGTGGAACCCACAGACTTATGCTTGCCCTGGTGGCAAGCGGGCCTCTTCCTCTGCCTCCAGGTCCTTTTCGAATGGGCTGCAGCTGTTGGACACCCAATCGGTATGGACAACACTGATCTCAGGATAAGGGTCAGGCCCTGAGATCAGTGATGATGTCTTTCGTGTCGCTGCCAAGAGCACCAAGCACCAAAACGGGCATCCTGTATCACAAATGACCTCATTTGTGAGGCCAGAAATGCAAAATCAGGCCTGTCATCTCAGAGCAATGGCAGTCACCAAGGTGTGAGCTACTGATTCGACAGTCGTATGTAGCCTGCAATGCATGCTGCAAGAAAAGTGAGACAGGTGGAGTTCCTTGGTGAGCTACTACTTGAGATCTGAAGGTCCCATAGATTGGACTCAGGCCTCAAGCCTGGCCAAGGTAGCTTTTTAGTGCGACACCATGTGGGCCACATAATTAAGGGACCGAAAGACATGTGGCCAAAGAATAGACCGTCTTACCAAATTGGTCCATCTGCCTCGACTCCTACTTCTTCTTCTAATTGTTTAACCAGGTGAGACACACTAAGCTAAAAACTTGTTTACAGGTGCAACCTGGGAGCACAGGGAAATTAAGTGACTTGCTCAGGGTCACACAGTATATGCAAGGGACTCCTTGTCTGGAGGAGGTGCTCATGTGCTTAGGTGCTGAAGAGCGTTATGAGCAGCTGAAATTACAATGGAGTCCACCTTCAGATGAGTGATGAGGAATGAGCATCCTTGGGCACCCAGTAAACCTGTCCACCCTCTTGGGGATAGCTGGGATGGAATGAGGCACCTGCCAGATCATAGAGGTGAGGTCCTGGTGAGGTTCTATCCATAGGGGAACAGGGTTGGGGACAGAGACTCAAGGTCCAATGTTCTATGAGTCTCTGCTGCATTGGATCCTGCCCTCAGACTCCCACAAAATAGTTCTGCACGGACCTTAGGAGCTCCAGAAAGGCAGGGTCCTCCTGTGGTGATTTGGGGAAACCTTGCCCTTAGGGACCACAGACTTGTGATCCGAGGGCTCCTCCGGTGACTCATCACCATTCTCATCCTCATCATCATTCCCTATGTCCGAATGGTCTCCAAGATCCGGAAGAGGAATGTACTTGCGGCGGTCCCCAGGATGTGAACCACAGAGGAGGACGAACTCCTCGGGAACGGAGACCTAGGAGGCGTGGTGGTGGGAGTCTGCTCCCTAGGTCAGATACCAGCTCCGAGTGCACCCCTGCCACCAAAACTGGATGAGAATCTAAGTCCGTGGAACTGGAGCTTGTGGAGAAGGTGGAGGTGGAGGGATTACCGGGGAGAAGGGCAGTGATACCCTGGTAACCTGAGTAGCCATATCCCTGGTACTGACTGTATCCCAGAAAATAATGCCCCGCACAACTTCAATCTGGAGGAGGACTAGCAGGGAGATGGTCCCCAGGATACTCCGAGGGGTACTGCTGGACAGTCCGGGGTCTTGAGTAAAGGCCCAACTTCAGAAGATCTGACTGACGGAACCCACGAGGGCCCGCTGTTGTGTGAACGGAGTCCAGCATCAGAGCCGGGCAAAGGGGTCCCCGACGGAGGGGCCACATCTGGCACCAGAGCTGAAGGCTGGGCAGACAACTGGGCCCTGGCTCAGATACCATCATCGGGGAGGTCTGGCTTTGGAGGAACCATTGCCAGATCCGGCGGAGGATATCGACCAGAAGAGGCATCAGGTCGTGAGTGATCCGACCAGAGGAGAGCAGGGTCCTTCAGAGGGGGCCAGATGGCTACTGAGGAGCCTTTTTCCTTCAACCCCTTGAGGAGAGTATGGAACAGACCCAGAGGTGTGGGTTGATGTCCAGGGTTCCGCACTATCAATACCTGAGGTAGCAGCCTGAGCAGGGGAAGCTGCTGGTGAAGTGGAAGGAGGGCGAGGGCAGTCTCCTGGGCTCTGCTGGATGTCAGGTTGAGCACCGTTAGACCCTAACAGGACAGCCATGTCAGAGTGCCCACTAGGAGCGGGTGTCTGACCAGATGGAGCCAGACGGGAGGGGAGAGCCCCGTTGACTTGGCTGCTGATGCTGTGTGGGTACCCGGCCTGGGAGCCGCCATGCCAGGTGGTCCCTAGAGGAGCTGGTGGCTGACTTAATGGCAGGCGCGTAGCTGTCAGAGGAGCTGAAGGCCGATTTACCCACATAGGGAGGATTTGTCCGATTTATCATTTGGAGCCGGCTTGGCATTAGGCAGTGGCTGGGAAGAAGTCTTGCTGGTCGTGGCCAAGAGACCTCAGACTCTGGACGCCTCACCGAGCACTCCACTCCCTATGCTTCTTTCCTGTGTCCTTTTTGGAAGGAGATGAAGAAGAAGATCGGTTCTGCTCCATCTGTTTTTCTAAAGACACCAGACGAATCTTCAAAAGATGGGCCTCCAGAGCCTGCTGCCTCCTTTTATTTATTTAGCTTTTGTTGACCGGTAAGTACACTAGACAAGTATTATGCCTATTTTCAGGAACAACCTGGGAGAATACAACATGAGTAACAACAGTCACGGAGACATGGCAAAGAGAGTACAGTTTTTGTCACAGTAAAATAAACATGTGGGAAATACATCATTTGACGCTTAGGGGAAACATACAGTAGTAAGCACATCTCAGATTATAAACTCTAGTATAGCTACTTCAACTGACAGATATTTACAGGTTATCATACATAGGAGTGGAGCATAGCTCAAGGACTGGATTGGTCATAACATAAGTTATAACACTGTCGTGATACACCCCCTAGGCTAGTTGGATCGAGGACAGGTATATACAGCTCATCACATTTTCTAAATATGCACATGTTAGACAGAAACAGAAGAAAAATTACTCACCTTAGTAATGTTGTTTCTTCTAATGGAGTCTTGCTGTATTCTGACAAATTGCAGTGAGGTCCAACCTTCGAACTGCCCTCGGAGATGAAAGAGTTAACTTTCCATGCCAGGCATGGAACGCTGAGCTCGAGCTCGTTGAGACTCTGTCTGTTGCTGTTTGAACTCAAACCGTCAGATCTTTACGAGCTAAACTCACTGAGAGTCCTGTGTGGAAGCTGTAAACCTACACTAGCCAACTGGCTATTAAATATAATAAACAGATTTTTTGTTTCAAAACAAAGACTCAAGTCAGGAAACCTAAAAATGAAACAAACACAACACCCACTCACCCAAAGTAAAGGGGTGATAAATAAAAGGTGGGACACCTCTTGAGTGCCAACACTGCTACTGCCCACCCACATCCCAAAACAAGGTTCTGAGAGGGGAAGGCAGGGGAGGTCAGAATACAGCAAGACTCCATTAGAAGAAACAACATTACTAAGGTGAGTAATTTTTTCTTCAAACAACATGAAGGCTTGCTGTATTCTGACAAATTGCAGACTACTCAAGCAGTACCTCCATGGAGGAGGGACAGAACCTTCCTAGGAACAGGCTCTGAGGCACTGCTGTGCCAAACTGAGCATCACTTCTAGCCTGGATATCCAGAGAGTAATGCTTGGTGAAAGTGTGAACTGTTTTCCAGGTAGCTGCTTGACATATCTCTAGGATAGGAATATCCCTGGCAGCAGCCAAGGAAGCAGCTACCTCTGGTAGAGTGAGCCCTCAGGCCTGAGGGTGGAATCTGCCTAGTTTTTCATAGCAAAATTGAATGCAAGAGACAATCCACCTGGAAATGGATCTTTAGTGGCAGGTTTTCCTTACCAACCTCACCATAAGTGAGGAACAGTTGGAGGGAGTCAAACCTATGACCCTTGGTATGCTCTATGTAGTAGCTAAGGGCCCTTTTCACATCTAAACTGTGCAACCTCCTCTCACCAGATGAGGAATGGTCAGTGAAGAAAACAGGAAGAGACATAGACTGGTTAAGGTGGAAGTCTGAAACCACCTTAAGTAAAAACTTCTTGTTAGTCCTGAGGGCCACCTTATCTCTATGGAAAGAGATAAAATCAGACTCCACTGATAGGGCTTGCATATCCCGCTTATGCGCCTGGCAGAAGTGATGGCCACCAAGAAAACAGTTTTCCAAGTCAAGTACTTAAGCTCTGCTGAGGACAAAGGCTCAAAGGGGTTGCATAAGCTGAGCTATGCAAATATTAAGGTCCCAAACAGTGGCAGGGTCCCTGAATGGTGGATTGGTATGAAGCAATCCCTTAAAAACTTAGAGAATACAGGATGAGCTGAAAGGAAGAAGGCTTACCTGCTGAAAGAAAAGCAGAGACAGCTGCCAGATGCACTCTTAGTGTAGCTGGTCTGAGTCCCAAGCTATTAAGATGAACCATATAGTCAAGGACTGTGGGCAGGCCAGCAGACTCTGGAGAAATATGTTTTCCAGAGCACCATATGGAGAATCTTTTCCATTTGAAGTTGTAAATGCTTTCTGTGGAAGGCTTCCGAAGCCTTTAGAAATCCATAACACCTTGAGAAAGGTGTAATCGGGCAAACTCTAACTCTTCAAGAGCCAGGCCTTGAGATTGAGAGATTTGAGATTGGATACAAACCCTCCCCTGAGCACAGGTTAACAGGTTGTAATTCCTGGGAAGAAACAGGGAAGGTGGACTGCTAAAGACAACAGGAGAGGGTACCAGGGCTGTCTGGCTCCAGTCTGGAGCAATCAGAATCACCTTGCAGGGTTGAGACCTGATTTTGACTAACACCTTGAACAGGAGAGGGAAGGGGGAAGCATACAGGAACTTCCCTTCCCTATTGAGAACTAGGGCATCCAGGGGACTGAGCCCATCCCTGGGGGCCTAGCAGAAGAGGGAAGTTGGTGATTGTCTGGGGCTGCAGAAAAGATCTATCTGTGGGAGGCCCCATCTGGAGAACATCACCTTCAAAACCAGGGGATCCAGTGACCATTCGTGATGGCCCTGGATATCCTGGTTGAGAGCATCTGCCAGGACATTGTCCATGCCTGGGAGGTGTACTGCTGTAAGAGAGGTGTTCAGGGAATAGGCCAGAGACCATAACTTCATTGCTTCTGTGCACAAGACAATAGACTGAGTGCCCCTTGCTTGTTGATATACCACATTGTAGTGGTATTGTCTGTCCTGATCTGAACTACTTTGTTCTGAACAGACTTGGAAAAGCCTGAAGTGCTAGAAACACTGCTCTGAGTTCTAATAGATTGATGTGAAGCAGAGATTCCTGAGGAGACCACAACCCTTGGGTGGTCAGGTCCCCAAGTGGGCTCCCCATCCCAAGAGGGAGGCATCTGTAGTAAGGATTAGAGAATGAGACTGAGTGAGAAAAGGAACTCCCTGTCTTAGATTGTCCTGATCCTGCCACCACTGCAAAGCCTGGATCAGGGTTCGAGTCACTGGAATCAGTTTGGTCAGAGGATCCTTTTCTGAGACCAAAAGGCTCTCAGTGGAACTGAATGTCCTCATCTGAAATCTTGCTCTCTGCACCACTGCTGTAGAAGCAGCCATGTGCCCCAGGAGCTGTAGAAAATGCCTTGTTGGTCGAGACACCTGGAGGGTGAATGCAGAGGCCAGTGAAATAAGGGTCCTTGCCTTTACTGTATCTAGCTCTCGTCTATGAAGGTGAGGAGCTGTACAGGCTTAGAACTGACTCTGAAAGATTCAGAAGGAAACCTAGGGAAGTAAGCAGTTGCTGAGTTGTCTGTAGGTGTAACTTGATTTGGTCTGGGGACTGGTCTACTATGAGCCAGTCGTCCAGGTATGGGAAGATGGAAATCCTTTTCCTTCTTAGGAAGGCAACTACTACTGTCTGGGCATTTGTGAACACCCTTGGGGCAGAGGTTAGCCGAAGGGCATTGCTCTGAATTGGTAGTAACCAAGGGCAGCTCGAACCTGAGGTATTTTCGATGGGAGCTTCTGATGAGAATATGGAAATAGGCATCCTTGAGGTCCAGGGAAACTAGCCAGTCCCCTGGCCTTAGAGAGGGTAGAATTATTCCCAGAGTCACCATTTTGAATTTTGGCTTTAAAAGGTGCTTGTTTAAGTATATGAGATCCAGGATGGCCGCCATTCTCCTGTCTTTCTGGGGGTGAGGAAGTACCTGGAGTACAATCTTTTCTCTTTGTGTAGGGTGGAACCCTTTCTATAGCTCTGAGAGCCAAGAGGGAAGAGACCTCTGCCTCTAGGGCAAGTGCCTCTGAAGGATTTGCAGGTGGAAAGGATCTGGTTCTCATCTTTGGAAATTTTTGAAGCTGAGAACCAGTCCCTGGCTTACTACTTCAGGACCCATTTGTCTGATGTTAAAAGACATCCAGTCCTGGACAAAGTAAGCCAGCCTGCCCCACAGGTAGTGGAGAATCAGCCATAGCAAACCCATCAGGGTGCCTGTTTGGCAGGGGCTTTAGGCTGAGGGGTGGAAGCAGGCCTGCTTGTACCCCATCTGCCTCTCCTCTAAAGAACCCTCTATGAGCATAAGCAGAAGAGGAGGCCTGGGCTTGGTAGAAAGGCCTATGAAAGGTCTGCCCTGCCCCTGGGTTGCTGCCTCTGAGGAGTGGCTTGCCTTTCCTTGGCCTGAGCACTCCTATATGTGGTCCTGTACTCATCCATTTTCTTCATGTAGTTCTCTGTTTGCTCCCCAAACAGAGAATTACCTACAACAGGAAAATCCATGGCCTTAGTCTGGGTATCCTGAGACAGGCTAGTACATCTGAGCCAAGCCATCCTATGAAGGGCCACAGATGTAGCCATGACTCTAGACGAAACATCATTGGAGTCCACTGCAGCATGGAATTGCACCTTGGACGCCTCAATACCATCAGCAGCCACCAGCTCCAGCTCCTTGGCAAGCTGGCCAGGGACCTGTTTAGCTAAAGCCATTACAGTGTCCCATCTAGATTTCTGATATCTAGCTGTATAGGCCATATAATTGGCCTGCCTGAGTCCCAAGGATGCTGCCATGTACTGTTTCTTTGCCATGGCATCAAGCCTCCTGGAGTCCTTATCTGGGGGTGAAGCCAATGGTATATTAGCCTTATCACAGGCTGGAGCCTGCACTACCCCAACATGGCTGCATTGTTGGGTAGGACCTCCGATCTGAGCCTGACAGAGTATATCTCTTGTCCATTCTCTTATCCACAGGAAGTATGGAATTAGGAGTCTTTAAAATTTTTATTGTCTGTTTCCCAAAAGACTTATGAAGGAATAGACAGTCTCCTGGACTCTGGGATATCCATAATTTCAACATAGTCAGGCTCCTCCTTGTCATCGACAGCTTCTTCCATAGGAAGCTGAAGAGTTTCAGCCACTTTCTTGTAAAACATGAAATGGAGGGGACTCAGAAGAAAATTACTCACCTCAGTAATGTTGTTTCTTCTAATGGAGTCTTGCTATATTATGACATATGCAGTATAACCCCAGGTTAGAACTGCTCCGGAGGTGAAAGAGTTAACTTCCATGCAGGGCATGGAATCTTGAGCGCGAGCTCAGTTAAACACTCTGTCTGTTGAAGCTCAAACTTAAACCGTCAGATCTTTACGAGCAAAAACTCACTAAGGTTCTGTGTGAAGCAGAAACCTACACTAGCCACTGGCTACTAACTACAAAAACACCTTTTGTTCTTGATCCCAAAACAAAGACTCAAGTCGGGGATTCAAGAAGGAAAATTTAAACATAACATCTAAGCACCCTAGAAGGGTGAAATAAAGTGGGCATCAAAGCGTGCAACATTGCACTGCCCACCCACATCCCAAAAACAGAGGTTCTGAGAGGGCAGGTTGGGGAGGTCATAATATAGCAAGACTCCATTAGAAGAAACAACATTACTAAGGTGAGTAATTTTTTTTCAAACAACATGAAGTCTTGCTATATTATGACATATGCAGACTACACAGCAGTACCTCCACTGGAGGAGGGACAGAACCTACTTGGGAAATAGGCTCTGAAGCACAGCTGTGCCAAATCGAGCATCACTCCTAGCCTGGATATCCAAGAGTAATGCTTAGTAAAAGTGTGAATGTTTTCCAGGTAGCTGCTTGACATATCTCTAGGATAGGAATGTCCCTGGCAGCAGCCAGAGACGCAGCTGTACCTCTGGTAGAGTGAGCCCTCAGGCCTGAGGGAGGAACCTTACCCAGTTTTTCATAACAGAATTGGATACAAGAGACAATCCACCTGGCAATGGATCTTTTAGTGGCAGGTTTCCTTTACCAACCTCACCATAAGTGAGGAACAGTTGAGGGAGTCAAGCCTGTGACCCTTGAAGACAAAGGCTCAAAGGGGGTGCATAAGCTGAGCAATGCAAATATTAAGATCCCAAGCAGGGCAGGGTCCCTGAATGGGGGTTGGTGTGAAGCAACCCTTGAAAAACTTGGAGAATACAGGATGAGCTGATAAAGAAGAGGGCTTACCTGCTGACAAGAAGACAGACACAGCTGCCAAGTGCACTTTTAGGGTAGCTGGTCTCAGCCCCAAGGAATTCTAAATGCACCAAATAATCCAGGATTGTGGGCACACAGCAGATTCTGGGAAATATGTTTACCAGCACACCATATGGAAAATCTTTTCCATTTTGAATTATAGGTAGCCCTGGTGGAAGGCTTCCTAGAGGCCTTCAAGATATCCATACACCTTGAGAAAGGTGTACATCAGCAACTCTAACTCCTCAAGAGCCAAGCCTTGAGATTGAGAGATTTGAGGTTTGGATACCAAACTCTCCCTGGGCACAGAATAACAGGTTGTGATTCCTGGGAAGACATAGGGGAGGGTGGACTGCTAGGGACATGAGGAGTGGGTACCAGGGCTGCCTGGCCCAATCTGGAGCAATCAGGATCATCTTGCAGGATTGAGATCTGATTCTGACTAGCACTTTGAAAAGAAGGGGAAGGGGGAAAAGCATAGAGAATCTTCCTTCCCAACTGAGAAGGAAGGCATCCAGAGGGACTGAGCCCAACACTGGGGCCTGCAGCAAAAGGGAAGTTGGTGATTGTCTGGGGCTGCAAAGAGATCTATTTATGGAGTGCCCCATCTGGCAAATATTACCTCCAGTACTAGGGGATCCAGTGCCCATTCGTGATGGCCCTGGGAAATCCTGCTGAGAGCATCCGCTAGGACATTGTCCTTGCCTGGGAGGTGAACTGCCATAAGGAGGTTCAGAGAATAAGCCAGAGACCACAACTTCATTGCTTCGCACAAGGCCAGACCGAGTGCCCCTTGTTGTTGATGTACCACATTGTAGTGGTATTGTCTGTTCTGACCTGGAACCAACTTTGTTCTGGACAAGTGTGGAAAAACCTGGAGTGCTAGAAAACTGCTCTGAGCTCCAGCAAATTGATGTGGAGCAGAGATTCCTGAGGGACCACAGCCCTTGGGTGGAAAGGTCGCCATGTGAGCTTCCCACCCCAAGAGGGATGCATCTGTAGTAAGGGTCAAGGAATGAGACTGGGGAGTGAAGGGAACCCCTGTCTCAGATTGTTCTGATCCTGCCACCACTGAAGGGCCTGGATCAGGGTTCGAGTCACTGGAATCAATTTGGTTAGGGATCTGTTCTTTGAGACCAAAAGACTCTCAAATGGAACTGAATGTCCTCATCTGAAATCTCGCTCCCTGCACCACTGCTGTAGAAGCAGCCATGTGCCCAGAGCTGTAGAAAATGCCTTGCTGGTCGAGAGACCTGCAGGTGAAAGAGGAGGCCAGAGACACCAGGGTCCTTGCTCTTTCCAGAGGAAGGAAGGCTCTGGCTTTTTGTGTTCAGTTCTGCGCCTATAAAGGTGAGAAGCTGGACAGGCTCCAGAACTGACTTTGGAAGATTGAGAAGGAAACCTAGAGATGTAAGCAGCTGCTGGATTACTTGTAAATGCAGTTTGACCTGTTCTGGAGACTGGCCTACAATGAGCCAGTCATCCAGATAAGGAAAGATGGCAATCTTTTGCCTTCTTAAATGAGCAACTGCTACTGCCAGGCATTTTGTGAACACCCTTGGAGCCGAGGAGAGGCAAGGGCATTGCTTTGAACTGGTAATGGCCTGAGGGCAGTTCGAATCTGAGGTACTTTCATGGGAGCTTCTGATGAGAACATGGAAGTAGGCATCCTTGAGGTCCAGGGAGGCTAGCCAGTCCCTGGCCTTAGAGAGGGTAAAATAATCCCCAGGGTCACCATTTTGAACTTTGGTTTTAAAAGGTGCTTGTTTAGATACCTGAGATCCAGAATGGGCCGCCATTCTCCTGTCTTTTTGGGGTAAGGAAGTACCTGGAGTACAACCTTTGCCCTGGTGTATGGGTAGAACCTTTCCATGGCTCTGAGAGCCAGGAGGGAAGAAACTTCTGCTTCCAGGGCAAGTGCCTCTGATGGGTTTGCAGGTGGAAAGACCTGGCTCTCATCTTCGGAAATTTTTGAAGCTGAGAACCAGTCCCTGGCTTACTACTTCCAGGACCACTTGTCTGATGTTAAAGACTTCCAGTCCTGGACAAAGTAAGCCAGCCTGCCCCTACCGGTAGTGGAGAATCGGCCCTAGCTACCCCATCAGGGAGCCTGTTTTGCAGGGGCTTTGGGTTGAGGGTAGAAGCAGGCTTACTAGAGCCCCTTCTGCCCCTTCCTCTAAGAACCCCTCTGGGCATAAGCAGAAGAGGAGGCCTGGGCTTGGTAAAACGGCCTATGAAAAGGCCTGCCCCTGCCCCTGACATGCTGCCTTTGAGGAGTGACTTGCCTTTCTTTGGCCTGTGCACTCCTATAGGTGGTCCTATACTCAACCATTTTCTTCATATAATTCTCTGTCTGCTCCCCAAACAGAGAATTTCCCACAACAGGAAAATCCATAGCCTTAGACTGGGTATCCTGCAACAGGGTAGTACATCTGAGCTAGGCCATTCTCTGAGAGAGACACAGATGTAGCCATAACTCTAGATGAAACATCATTAGAGTCTACAGCAGCATGAAATTGCACCTTGGATGCCTCAATACCATCTGCAGTCTCCTGCTCCAGCTCCTGGCCAGCTGTTCAGGGGCCTGTTTTGCTAGGGCCAGGACAGTATCCCACCTGATTTCTGGTACCTAGCTGCGTAAGCCATATAATTTGCCTGTCTGAGTCCCAAAGATGCTGCCATGTACTGCTTTTTGCTATGGCATCCATCCTCCTGGAATCCTTTTCAGGAGGGTGAGAGGCTAGAGGAATATTAGCCTTGTCACAGGCTGCAGCCTGCACTACCCCCACATGGCTGCACTGCTGGGATAGGAACTCCGTATCAGAGCCTAATAAAGTATACCTCTTGTCCATCCTTTTATCCACAGGGAGGATAGAATGAGGAGTTTTCAGAATTGTTACTGTCTGTTTCCTAAAGATTTATGCAAGGGAATAGACAGTCTCCTAGACTCTGGAATATCCATCATTTCCACAAAATCAGGCTCTTCTTGATCATCAACAGCTTCCTCAACAGGGAGTTGCAGAATGTCAGCAACTTTCTTGCAAAACAAAAATGAGAAGGGACTCAGATAGCCTGGGAGGGATACTCCTGAGGTCTGTCTGGAGAGATGTCCGGTTCAATGGGCACATCCAGACTTTCAAAATCACACTCACTCTTCTCGGACTTTCCTCTCCTTCCCTGGTTCATAAAAATCTTCAAAATCATAATCTTGAACTGGGAACCGACCGAACCGGCACTTGCCCAATGGTGCCGGTTCGGACGGAACTGGGAAAGAGACTGGACAATTTGAATAGCTTTGGCTATTTCCTCAGCGTTGGAGAAAGAACTTTGGCCCCAAACTAGCTGACCTTCTAGCCCTTTAGTTGGAACAGGCTCCTCAGAGCTGGCTCTTCGCTTGCCTGAGGAAGCATTGCTCTGTTCAGAGGGCACCCTCAGGTTCGGTTTCAACCGAACCAGGCTGGCCATCCGGTCAGCGGACGCTTTGCCTCCCTTTCCCTGGAGCCTACTAACTATTTTTTCCACAGTGGCAGCAGGAAAACTTACAAATCTGGCAGTCTGCATTGAGGTAGTCAAACCCCAGACAATATCCACAATGGTGTGTGGTCAGCCTTGGCAAAGCTTCCCCACAGAGCCTGAGTGCTGAAACCCAGTGGGTCCGGTTTTCTTTGGGTTTCTCAGACATAGTGCCAGCCTAACCAAAACTTGCCCATTAATGGCAATCCACCAAGCAAAGGCTGTCTTCGGTTCTAACCCGTGTCACCGATCGTGGAAAAAAAGCGTAATAAAACCATTTTTTAGAACCGATAAGAACCGGAACCGACTCTAAAGGGCTGAAGGCACTTTAAAACCTCTGATCGGTTCAAACCGAATCGAAAAGACGCTATAAGTTCCACACAGAAAAAATAATAAATAAGCCTATCTATTACTTACAATACTACAGACAGAGCTTGAACCGACGATTATGTTAAATTTCGTAAAATAAACAGAGAATGACACTTTAAAACCGATAAACAAACCGAGCAGCAGGAGGAATCTCCAGAGCAACTGTTCAGTGAGGCGGAGTAAAGAATCTGACGTTTAAGTTTGAGCTTCAACAGACAGAGTGTTTAACCGAGTCGTACAAGATTCCATGCCCTGCATGGAAGTTAACTTTTTCACTTCTGAGCAGTTCTAACCTGGGGTTATACTGCATATGTCATAATACAGCAAGACTTCATGTTGTTTGAAAGCCTAGGAAAGACACTCCTGAAGGTCTGTCTGGGAGATGTTCAGGTCAGTGGGCACATCCAGACTTTCATAATCCCATTCACTTTCCTCATACTCTCCTTCCCTCCTCCCTCAGTTCATAAAATTACGAACATACAGAATTTGCCAGCAGATAGAGGCCTAGAGGTCTATCAAGTCTGCTGAATGTGCAGCTGGCACCCTTATTCCTGCAGCTGCCCTCCCTTCCACCCTTCCCTTCATTAACCCTCCCTTGTCCTGTTCTTGCTCAGGCCAAGGAAATTCCTCTAACTCATAATCCGGAACCAGTGGAACCGACGAACCGGCGCCTTCCTGATGGTGCCAGTTCGGCCGGAACCATGGATAGCGGCTGAACAATTTTTATCGCTTTGGCTATTTCATCAGAGGTTGGAGAAGAAACTTTTGGATCCACACTGGCTGATTTATCCTTCTTGTTCTCTTAACCGGAATTGATTCCTTGAATTGGTTCCCTTTGCCCAAAGAGGTTTCTCATTTCTGGTCAGAGGGCACTTCCTTCTGGTTCGTTGGAACCGAACTGGCTGGCTATCCGCTCAGCGGACTTTTGGCCTCCCTTTCCCTGAGCCTACCAACTCTCTTTTCTAGGGTAGCTGCAGGAAAATTTTTACAAATCTGGCAGTCTGAATCGAGATGGTCAAACCCAGACAATAAACAGGTGTGTGGGGATCAGCCTTGTAAAGACTTCCCACACACACTACAGTGTTGAAACCCAGTGGGTCGGTTTTTCTTTTGGGTTTCTGGACATGGCCAGTCCTAACCAAAACCTTACCCTTTTTTTGGCAATCCACCAGGCAAGACATCCTTATCGGTTCCTGATCGTGTTACGGGTCATGGAAAAAAACGTAATAGATCAGGTTTTTAGAACAGATAAGAACCAGTAACCACACTCTAAAAGTAGAAATAAAGACTTTTAAACAACCTGATTGGTTTCAAACTGAACCGATCCCAAGTTTACAAGTTCCACACAGAATAATAACAAAAATAAACCTATCTAGTACTCTATGAATACCACAGACAGAGACTGAACCGATAGGTTCTTGTTTAATTCGGTCAAAACCAAGAAAAGCGATACTTTAACCGATAAATTGAACCGAGCAAAGGAGAAATCTCTGGAGCGACTGTTCAGTGAGGCGGAGAAAGAATCTTACGGTTTGAGTTCAAACAGCAACAGACAGAGTCTCAACCAAGCTCGAGCTCAGCGTCCATGCCTGGCATGGAAAGTTAACTCTTTCATCTCCGGCAGTTTGAAGGTTGGACCTCACTGCAATTTGTCAGAATACAGCAAGACTTATGTTATATTTGAAACACTTGGTAGTACAAGTTTCTACCAAGTGACCAAGGTACAATATGTCATGGTTAGCCTATGACCATGGAGCAATAATGGGTGTAAAATGCCCAAGGCTTTTTAGGCAGGAGTAGTCAGAAGTCATAGATACAGTGGGGAAAATATCTCCAGGAATTCAATGGAGACACCCTGGGAGGTTCAGACAAAACAATTTGACACTTTACTCTAGGGATTGTTTGGGACAGTCACACTCTGATGCTAGTTTTAAGAAACCCCACAGAATTTCAAAAACTCAGATAGGAGGGGCAGCTCGGATATCCACAGGCAGCGAATTCCAGAGTCTGAAAGCACTTATGGCAAAGTCCCGATCCCCATGAGGGTCTGGGTAGGAGGGACTTTGAGCATCCTTGATGTGAGAGACCTAAGTTGGTAGGGTGGCATTCAGTTTAGGCAGAAGCCAGGCCAGCCCCTGGGGTGCTAGTTCTGATCACTTTCCCAGAGAGGCATCCCAAACCAAAATCAAGGTATCTAGCTGGTGAGAGCCAGCAGAGTTTCTCATATAGCTCACAACGGTAGGTGAGTCAGGGGCAGCCAAGGCAAAATGACAAATGTTATTGTAAGCAGTGTACCACCGGGTGAGATGTGTCTTTGGAGAGCGAGCAAATAGGGTGCAGCCCATAGCTGAGGGAGGAAGGAGCACACCCTTCACTAGGGCAAGCCTGGCTGCCGGGTATAAGGTTGTACTTGGCCCTATAGGCCAGACCCAGTTTGCAGTTTGCCACCCTGCAGATGTTAAGGATATGACTACCCATGTCAAGTTGGGGTCAAGTGTTACCCCCAGATATTTGATGGCGCCTACTTGGTAGTGAGGCCCCATCTGCGCTGGTGACATGTAAGCAGGCCGATGAGGCTTTGATTTTAGCCATTGAGCCAAAGAACATAGCCTGTGTCTTTTTCAGGTTCAGGACCAGCTTGTGACTAGTAACCCATGACAATACCCTGTTAAAGTCATCAGTCAGGTTCTGGTTTAGGGAGTGGAATTCTGGGAGTGAGCCAGGGTTACCAGATCATCTGCATACATGGTGGCGCTACAGCTGGTAGTAACCATGGGTAGTTGATTGATGAAGAGGGAGAAGAGGAGGGACCCAGTACCGAGCCTTGAGGCACTCCGGAGGTCATGGGTAGGGGCTCGGGAAGGGACTTTAATGAAGCATGGATCTGCTTTCTCCATGTAGATAACTCCATTAGCCATTTCATGGCATGGGGGAGGGCTAGGGACCACAACTGTGCATCAAGCAGTTTGTGGTCAACGAGGTCAAAGGCTTTGGACAGGTCGATAAATATTGCACCAGAGAGTTTGCCCTGGTCCATGGCTGTCCGGATACTTGATGTAACCAAGATCAAGGCTGTGGTGGTGCTGTGTCCCTTACAAACCATGCTGGGCCTTTATGAAGCCATGCTGGGCTGGGAACAGAAGTTCATGAGAGGGATATATTCCAAAGCTGCTCAGCCACTACCTTTTCAAGGAGCTTGCTAACGGTTGGGAGAATGGCAATGGGTCGATAATTGTTAGGCAGTTTGGGATTTCCTTGTTTCAGTACAGGGGCAATCTTCGCCTCTTTCCAGATGTCTGGGATGATCCCCAGACCAAGGGATAGGTTGAAGATGAAGGCTACTGGTGAGGCAATGTGTGCAGCACCAAGCTTAAGGAGTTTAGGCTCCAGGTTGTTTAGGCCTAGACTGGAGTACTGGGAGAGGCCAGCTAGGTGTTTCTGCAAGTCCTGAACTGATACAGCCCTGAGGTGGAACATTTGACAGGAGGGTGACCCTCCAGCAGAGTGGAGGGAAGGGGTGGGACAGAGCCTCATCAGGTGAGAAGAGGGTTGTGAAGGCAGAGAGGTCAGAGAAGTGATTATTTAGGAGTATAGTATGGGGATTATTGCAGGAGACTCCATTTATGACCATGTCCATAACCCAAGGATGGCAGGACCCACTGACAAGGGATTTAATGTCTCTCCAGAACCTCCTGGAATTACTGGCAGAGCTTAGTAGGCCTACTTGCAAAAGTCACTTTGCTGCCCTGATGACCTTTTTGCACTTGTTCCTGAGGTGTCTGTACCTTTGAATAATCATGGGATCACTGGTACCTTTGGAACGAGCCCAACACTTATCTCTCTTCCGCATCTGGGCTAGGAGATTCCCATTTAACCAGAGGGTAGTGGACCCCTCACCCTATGGGTGACCTTGGGAGCATGCTTGTCTTGCAAGGCCCCAAAGGTGGAGAGAGGAAGTAGAGGTTGCTGCTGAGGGGTGAGTGGCACCATACACCCCAGACCAGTCAGTAACTTTTAGGTCCTCCAGTAACTCCTGTATCGAATCTAGAGTAGTTTCTGACATGCATGATTTTGTGTGAATTTTGGGGTGGGAATTTTCCACACACAGAAAACCAGTGAGTGGTCAGAGATGGAGTCAGATAATGTACCCACTTATGAGATCCTGTCAGGATGGTTAGACATGATCCAGTCCAGTAAGGTGCTGGAGGATCCATTTGCTGTCCACTTAGTTGGTTCCTGGATGAGCTGGGTCAGCAAGGTTAGCAAGCAGAGGCTCAAACTGCTTAACATTACCACTATCCCAGTTAAGGTTTACATCCCCAGGATTATGAGTTCATTATCCCTGACTCTGGGACCAATTTTGCCCATGAGGTGAGTTAATTCAGGTAGCCCACCTCTTGGAGGATTATAGGTGTACACCTGGTGCAGTTTCTTTGCGCCCCAAGTAGCTGTAGCACATGTAATAACTCACAGGGGGACACATTTGAATCCTGGTGGGCAATTTGGGGAGATTTTAAGTGGCTCTTATGGTAGATTAGTATGTCACCCCGCCTTGCCCCCAGCTCTATCCAGTCAGGTGAATTCATACCCAGTGAGTTCACAGGCAGAGTCAGGGACAGAGGGTTTCAGCCAGGTCTCCGCCACTCCTAGGATGTCAAGTTTGTAGAGTGCATATGCTAATAGCTCATCATGATTAGGTAGTAGGCTCCTAATGTTAAGATGAGCTATTTTAGCCCTTACCCATGGCCCATACTGGGAGGGATTTTGTGGGTCAGATTTAATGGGCCAGGTTGGTTTCACATCACCGCCAGTAGTAGTGCAAGTAGAGGAGCCAGGGAGATACCATCTCCTATGCGCTTGACAACCATGTAGTTTTTAGCATGGGTACTCTTTACCCTGCTTGTATATATAAGGCACCAAGATCTAGACAACAAGTAACACTGCAGTGCACTTCAGAGATCACAAGGATATTGGAGAAGGTGTAGTCGGGACCTCGAGGTGGACGCCCATCCCCAGTTGTCACCCAGTGTTATTGGGGAGGTGACCATATGCAACAAGGAGAGTCCCATTATAAGACCTACATCCCTGCAGATGACAGCCGCACTCTCTACCTTTAATATTTGAGTATCCCTATCCTCACTAGATGGATGGGAGGGGAACCACGTCACATCTTGGCTGGAGGCATAGCACTAGCCTGTGAGATAATTATCAGTCAGCTAACAAGAACTGCTGTGAAGGAAGGAGAGATGGGTGTACTAAGGCTGGAAGGAAGTTAGTGAGATCTGTTATTGGTATGTGCCAAGTAAATAAAATAAGGCCTGCACGGTGCAATTCAAGGCTACCAGCTATGGACACAGGGCTGAGGTTTATTTCTGGAAGGAGTTCCTGCCTCACCTCTTTGTAAGTACACTTACCACCTGTTGACAGTCATACGAGGACAGAGTTTAGACAGCCAACAACCAAACAGTGCAAGTGGGTTAGGATTGGTATAATAAATACTAGCAAGGTTGTTTTGAGCAGACAGTGTAGCAGGACTGGGATAGTTAGGCCCTACACCTTTGTCGGGAGTCCGGTATAATGAGGCCCTACTTTTGTTAAGGTCTCTATTAGCAGGGCTGAGACAGGAGAGCCAGCAGGATGAGCAACACCTGTACAAGACTTAGGTTCTGACACAAGACAGAGCAGGGCAGTTTAGCAGACAGTGGTCGCAGAGAAGTAGGCCATCAGGATAATGTTGACAGGCAGTAGACATAGTAGTGCGTCAGTAGGCATATACCAGCATAAAAAATTTATTCGACTCTATTTAGCATATACCAACATGTAAAAAAAAATTTAATTGACTCTATTTAGTATCAGAGAGTAGGAAGGGCAATTAACCAGGGTAGGAGAAACAAACTAATTACCACTGATAATTACAAATACTTCCCTGTTGTCCGTTTGGGTGATACTGGCTTCCACAAAATAGAAATCAAACTAGTTACCACTAACAATGAAACAGATACCTCCCTATTAGCCAACTGGGTGAGACAGTACATTAGGGGCGAGCCAGTGAGCATTTAATGGGAGGAGGGAACACGGTGGTGGGTGGGCTAAGAAACCTGTTCAGCTTTCTCCTGCACTGGGCAGGGAGACGGGAGCTTGTGCGATGCAAAGTCGCCAGCCGAGGAGGCCCGCTTGAGCAGCAGTAGCCCACGGCACCTCCACTTGGCAATTCTGGAGTCCTCTGGTGGCGAGGGGGGGACCTTGAGCAGGTCAACCTCGCCTCCCTCCGCGCTCAGTTGTGTTGCTGGTCGGTGGGACAGTTCTCCTTTTCAGGAGCAAAGCGAGAGTGTCACAGCCATCAGCAGCCAATGGGGATTGCGAGAAGCGAGGTAAGAATAGGGTGCCCAGAGTCTATCTGATTTGAGTCTGAAGGGTGGATGGCAGACACTGAGGGCTTCCTGTTTTCAGCTGCATAGTTGCTGCACAGGCAGTTTTAAGGAAGTTGTCAGCCTGTTCAGTGAAGCTCAGGGGAACCTCGAACTACAACCTCCTTGTAGCAGCACCGGAAACAAGTAGAATGATAATGCAGGCCATATTGCCCATGATTGAGTACAGTGATTTGTGTAGAAAGACCAAGAATCCTCTAGTGGCAGGTCTGCATAACCTGCTAATGGAAAACTAGTCAAAACTTCTATTGCACAGTTGAAATGTGCTTAGTTCTATTGAAAATCTACTTGTAAAAAGTGCCAGATGGCTGAAGCAGGAGAAAAGTCCTGGCCAATCAGAGCAGGTCTGCTGGAAGCACCCATGTTCCAATTGGCTGTGCTGTCCTGCACCTTCCAAGGAGCTGCAGGTGGGCTTCCAGGTCTCGGCTCGGTGGCTGGCTGGGTGCTGGCCAACCGTGGGGAGCTGAAGCAGCCCTGTTCAAGGGCAGGCAGCTGGAGAGAAGAAAAAGAGCAGGTCTTAAACAGCATAGAGGTTAGGATGTTCTAGGGCAGGCAGCTTCAAGGAGCTGCAGGCAGGTGTCCTGGTCTCAGTCGGTGGCTGGCTGGGTGCCAGATGACAGTGGGGAGCTGAAGCAGCCCTGTTCAAGGGCAGGCAGCTTCCAAGGAGCTGCAGGCGGCATCCTGGTCTCGGTCGGTGGCTGGCTGGGTGCTGGCCAACCGTGGGGAGCTGAAGCAGCCCTGTTCCAAGGGTAGGCAGCTTCCAAGGAGCTGCAGGTGGGTGTCCTGGTCTCAGTTGGTGGCTGGCTGGGTGCCAGCTGACCGTGGGGAGCTGAAGCAGCCCTGTTTAAGGGCTGGCAGTCGGGGCAAGAAATAACTGGGTGGTCTGGGCCTAAGCAGATCAAACACTTCATCTGTCCGTCTTTGTGTGGAATTTGCATGCCACAGGTGGAAAACTACTTTTCAGTGAAGACATAGAAGAAAATTACAAAAACTGAGGAAAAACAAGGTGAAAACCAATGAGAAAAAGCACTTTCATCGACGATCGCTTGGGAAGTCTGCAATGTGACTGACATGAGGTGACGGCAGGAAAGAACTGGAGGGTGGGTGGGGACCGGCCCACTATATAGCATCACACTGACATTGGGTGGCGGTCCCTCATCAGGTATTGCTAGAAAAATCTGCCATGTGGCCAGATGCCAGGTGGTGCTAGTCCTATATGTAATCTACTGAAGGAACCCTCTTGAAGTAAGATTTACTGATGGAGGCTCCTGTTGAAAGGAACCCTTCACGCTATGCTCTCTTTCCACTATTCGAGAGCATGAACAAAGTTCCTGTTACTGGAATCAGTTTTGAAAGAGCATCTCTTTCTGGCTCCAGTGAGCTAAGAGGTGAAACTGGATGTCTCGTGATCTGGAATCTGGATTCTAGTACTGTGTCAGTCACAGCTGCCATGTGGCCCAAGAGCTGGAGAAACTGTCTTGCAGTTTTTATTAAGGACAAATGAGCCTGCTAACTGCTGGATGCTTCTTACCCTGTCCAGGAGCAGGTATGCCCTGCCCTGCAAGGTATTTAACTTGGCTCCTATGAACTGCAATAACCGAGCAGGCTGAAGGACCGACCTTTTAGATTTATCAGGAACTTAGGGACTCCAAGAGCTCCTGAGTGAGTTGCAGCTGATTCCTGATGTGCTGAGGTGATTTTCCTACCACCAGCCAGTTGTCTAGGTATGGGAAGACTGACACTTTGCTTTTTGAAGGTGTGCCACTACCACTGCTAAGCACTTTGTGAACACCTTTGGTGCTGAACTGAGACCGAATGGCAGGGCTGAGAACTGATAGTGACCTGAAGGGAGTCTGAACTTGCAGCATTTTCTGTGAGTCTCCCTTATGGGGATGTGGAAATAGGTATCTTGTAGGTCCAGTGAGGCCAGCCAGTCTCCTTTGGAGGGCTGGCAAGATCAGTGCCAAAGTTACCATTCTGAACTTTGGTTTTGTTAGGTATCTGTTTAAGACTCTGAGGTCTAAGATGGGCCGCCACTCCCCATTTTTCTTTGTGGTAAGAAAGTAACTGGAATAAAATTCCTTTCCCTTTAAGTTAGTTGGCACTGGTTCCACTGCTTGAGACTGAAGCAGTTTTTGAACCTCTGTTCATGGGAGTTCTCTACATTTGAGGATGGCTTGAAAACCCGAGTTCTTAAGGGTGGAAGGATTTGAAATGTAGAGACAGTCCCAGGCTCACTACTTCCAGGACCCACTTGTCTGTGGCGTGTTTTCCACAGGTGTGAAAATGAGCCAGTCTGCCTCCTACAGGTAGTAGGAGGCAGCCTGTACAGACACATCAGGGTGCCTGCTTTGCTTGGGGCCGAGCTTGGGAATGGGAACCATGCCTGGAACCCCTTCTGCCCTACCTGTAAAGTATCCCTGCTGTGGGTATTGCTGGTAAGGGGTCATAGCCATGGCCTGAAAAAGGGCCTGCTTTGAAAGAATCTACCCTGGCTCCCTTCCATAGGGTCTAGTGGATGGCATAGCTTT
This sequence comes from Neoceratodus forsteri, assembly GCA_016271365.2. Lineage (NCBI taxonomy): Eukaryota > Metazoa > Chordata > Ceratodontiformes > Ceratodontidae > Neoceratodus > Neoceratodus forsteri. Next base: position 164,627,356 of record CM057458.1, on the reverse strand, counting down.
TTTTTTTTGCAGAGTTGCTTCTGTAGGTGGCCTTATACTCATCCACCTTTTTATGTAAGCCTCTGCCATTTGCCCAAAGAGGAATTTTCTTCTAATGGAAAATCTAGTGCCTTGGTCTATGTATCCTGGGTAAGTTTTGTGGCTCTTAACCAAGCAAACCTTCTGAGCCACAGTGTCTGCATTCCACCTGGCAGCTATGTCATTCGAATCAGCAGGCATTTGAAATTGATATTTGGCTGCTTCCAGACCAAATCTAGCTGTGTCAGCTGAAATAGGAGACTGCACCTTATCTGACATAGCAAGGACTGATATCCAGAAAGATTTATGGTATTGTGTGGCATAGGCCTGCCCAATAGCCAAAGAGGCTGAAAGGTAACCCTTTTGGCCATGCTGTCAATTTTCCTTGAGTCCTTGTCTGGAGGATGGGAGGCTAGTGGAATCCTTGCCTTGTCACAGGCTACCACTGCACTAGCCCCTGGTGGTCAGAGTGATGGAAGAAAATTCAGCATCCTGCCTTTCTAACATACTTTTTATCCAACCTCTTATCCAGGGGTGGAGCAATATTTGGTGTATGCAGTATCTTTAGGGCATCTTTTTAAGGAATTTGTTAATGGCAAGAAACATTTTAGTGGGTGTTAAGCCCATCAGTTCCATGCATTCAACAACTTTCATCCTCAATAAGTTCACTTGTGGGAATGTCTAATGCATCCACCATTCTTCTTACCATTTTTTGTCCTATTGTTTAACCAGGTGAGACACACAAAGCTGAAAGCTTGCTTACAGGTGCAACCTGGGAGCACAGGGAAGTTAAGTGACTTGCTCAGGGTCACACATTTTGCAAATGGGGACTGTGGGATTCAAACCCAGGTCTCCAGATTTGTAGTTCAGAGCCTTAAACCACTGCACTATACTGCCTCCCAAAGTAAAGTAAACAAACTTTTCTTTAAAATATTGCCTGTGCTCTTCTTTACATGTGATGCTGAATCTGTGTTTAAGGCTGGCAGCTATTACAGGGGCTTGCATGGTGTTACTAAACTTAAGAAATACCTAGGTCTGTAATAGAGGTCTAAGGTACATTTTGGAAAACCTGGCTGGGTACCCCTGAGTGAAGGATTGTACCGCATCCCCTCAAGAGGGTATGTATCCGAGCCTGTTATTTGGGTATGCTAGCATAAGGCTCACAGTTTGAATCCATCCAGAACTAGAGGCTAATAGGTGATTCAGACCAAAGCAGACAGGAGGGCTAACCTGTCTGTTATCTGTTCACACTATTGCGCCTGAGGCTGGCATGGTGGGAGCAGACGGCCTGACCTGCAGAGTGCATTTGTGACACCAACTAGAACACAAGGTTCCTCCCAGCTCAGAGGCGTGACTGATGAGGGATCATAAGAGACATATTAGCTTGAAAACACTGTGGAACAATGGGTTTGCAGGGCATACTGTACTAGACAGTCACAAATATGTAAATGATGTCATGTGTGGACCAATGGGCATATAGCTCACAGTATAAGCTGTAATTCAGTGGGCAGCCGGGCTGTATGCAGGCAGATTCCAGCTGCCCGCCAATGATGGGGAGCTGGGTGGGCAGGGGGTTCTGTGTGGGTGGAGGGGTGCCACTGGACCATCAGGGATTATGTTATGTAGGTTTCCCACAATCAGGTTTACTGGCAGGGTGAGGGGGTGCCACTAGACTACTAGGGATTATATTTATTTATTAAATGTGGCGATCGTGGCTACAGGGTGGGGGTGCCCCAAAACCTCCTCTATCCACACCACATGCTCTGCAGGGTGCCAGGCCATTTTGCCAGGCTGCCTAGCTAACTCATGTAAATAGGGCCATAATGACATGCAAATCTTACAAAGGTAATATGACAGGAAACATCCTCTGATGCCCTTGGACAGCCCAATTCTTCTTCAGGGAAATAAATCTTCAGTTAAATGGGTCCCTTCCTCCTCCATGCACTAACCAGATACTCTTCTTGCTCATAAAGAGAAGACTGAGAAAAAGTCTGTCTTGAGTCTTAGGCAAAGGAGCAATCAGCCCCTGTAAAGCCTGGATAACATGAAAGGCCTGTGCAATCTCATCTGCACTTGGCATTTTATTGCAGGCACAGAAGTCCCAAATTGCTTCCCAACTGGGGGTTCTGTGTGTTGTCTTTAGATTTTTTGAGGGAACCAGAGAGCCAGTTCAGCAAGCCTCTTTGGAACTGCTTGTATACCAGGCTTAGGGGTGACAGTTACAGACGTTGAAATCAAAGTGGTTTCAGCCACAGTAACAGAGGGTGTCAACTGGCAGAGCTCGAGGGACCCTAGAAAAGTACAGTTACATAAGAACTTAACGTAACAGTAGATCTTCAAGAACAGCTCTTGCAGCAGGTTACACCATTAGATTGAAGCTGGAAGGCGCCAGGACCCCACGGAAATTTTCTAGCTAGCAGTATTCAGCGGGACCACCTCCGATGTTGGTCCCACCCCGATATCAGGTATAGTACATAAGGGGTGGTCCCCAGAACCCCCAGTTCTCCTGCTAGAGACTCCCGCTGCTGGATGACATCAGAAGAGGAGACTGAGGATCAGCCATCAAGTGACAATCAGAGAGGTATTGAAAATACCTGATCCTAGGAGAAGGATATTGGAACAAAATCTTCCTCCAGCTAGGATGGGTGGTGGTGGGGAGTACCTGCTGCAAGAGCTGTTCTCAAGATCTACTGTTACGTAAGTTCTTACATAACTGTACTATCTTACTTTGAGAAACAGCTCTGCAGCAGGTTACACCATTAGAACTGATTCCTAAGCAATACTGGAAATCCTCGCAAGTGGAGGGGCTAGGTAGAGATTGTTAGTCAGACCAGCTCAGGATAGAGTCCTTGAAGGACTGCTAGACCAAAACCAGCTCTTCGGTCAGGATGCAATGTCCAGGCTATAATGCCTGATAAAGGTGCACTGTGCTCCAAGTGGCTGCTGCACAGATGGCTGAAGTGGACACGTTTTTCAGGGGCCACAAAGGAGGTAGCCACCCCTTTGTGGAATGACCCTTAACTGCTCCCTGTAAAGGTTTGTTAAGCTTCTGGTAACAGAACATGATATAATGGATGAGCCTTGGACAGCTTACTGTTTGGAAATGGGAGCTCCCATCATCCTGTGGGTAAAGTAGACAAAAGCTGGTCAGATTTTCGGTGGTGCTTGGTTCTGGTCAAGTAGTATTGAAGACACCTATGCACATCTAAAGTGTGCAACAGGGCCTCCTCGATTAGACTATCTAGAGAAGTACACTGGTAAATCGATATCCTGATTAAGAGTGAGAGCCGAGACCACCTTAGGCAGAAACTTCAGATTAGTCCGTAGGGATACCCTGTCCTGATGGAAAACCAAATAGGGTTCTTTGCACATCAGTGTGTGAAGTTCAGAAATTCTTCTGGCAAGTAACGGTAACTAAAAACAACGTCTTCCATGTAAGGAGGCATTGCTCGCAATCCGCGCTGGTTCAAAAGGTGGCAGCATAAGCTGCTCTAGGACAAAGGATAAATCCCATGGTGGAATAGGATCCTTAATCGGAGGTCTAAGGTGAAGGACACCTCTCAGGAAGGCTTGTGCCATGTCCAACAGAGCTATGGGATGTTGGCCTATAGGAGTGTGACAGGCTGAGATGCCACAAAGGTGTACTTTTATTGAGAAGTAGATCAAGCCTGTCTGAAAGAGACACAGGAGGTAGTCCAAGACCGACCTTTCTGGACAATCCATTGGCGAAAACCCCGCGCCTGAGCCCAGAGGCAAAATCTGTGCCATTTCATGGTGTAAGTAGCATGAGTGGCTGGTTTTCTAGCAGCCACTAGAACGTCTGCTACCTCTAGCGAGATCCCGACGTATAATGGCTATGTCTCTAGGAGCCAGGCATGCAGGCTTAGTGAATGAAGGTCTGGATGGACCAAGGAGCCCGCCTCCTGAAACAGTAAGTGAGAGCTGATTGACAGAGGCACTGGAGGTTCCGGTCAGCTAATGTAGTAGAGGGAACCAGATCTGCCTGGGCCAAAACAGCACGATAAGAATCAGCATTGCTTGCTCTCTGCAGTTTCAGAAGGACCTCTGGATCAACGGAAAGGCATAGAGAAATCTGCCCACCCAGGAGAGGGACAACTGCCTCACCAGAAAACACCAGGCCCTGGATCTAGCAAGCAAAAATTGGGCAGTTTTGCATTGTATGGGGACGCAAAAGGTCTAACTCTTGTGTACCCCATCTGTGAAACAGATCCTCTACTACCTTCTGGAGTAGTTCCCACTCGTGGACTCTGGCCTGAGAGCGACTCAGGCTGTCTGGCGATGACATTGTCCATTCCTGGGACATGAACAGCAATGAGGTTTGCCCCTGTTGTAGAACCCAATCCCACACCTTCATGGCCTTCCTGCAAAATGGGTAGGAATGGGTACCTCCTTGTTTGCTGAGGTAATACATCACCGCAGAATTGTCTGTTTGGAACAGAAGAGTACCTGGTGGAATCTCCGACTGGAAGGCCTGCAGGGCGAAAGAACTGCTCTCATTTCCAGGATATTTATGTGGAGATGAGTCTCTTGGGCTGTCCACAGGCCCTGAGACCTGACATCATCAAGGTGAGCTCCCCACTCAAGCCCTGAGGCATCTGTGGAGAGCGCCACAATCGGAGACGGCGCAATGAAGGGACCCCACCAATAGATTCTTTGAATCTAGCCACCATTGCCAATCCCAGATTACAGCCTTCGTGATCCGAATTGGGAAATGCAGATGGTCTTGCTTTTGATCCCATTTGACCTGTAACATCCACTGGGTCACCTACATGTGGAGACAGGCTAGCGGGACTGTTGCAATGGCTGCAGCCATATGTCGGAGCAGGCAAAGGACCTGTCTGGCTGGGACGGTCCTTTGGCTGAAAAGTCCCTGACGAGGGATCTGATGTGATCCGCTGCTCCCGGGAGAAAAACTTCTCCTGGATGGTTTCCAGAACTGCGCCTATGAACTGCAGAATTTGTGACCAGGTGTGACGGAACCTGATTGATAATGATGCCCAATGTCTCGAACAGAGACTGAGTACAATGAATGGCGGACATCAGGGCCTCCCAGAGGGTGCCATGAGAAGCCAGTTGTCTAGATAGGGGAACACATAGTGGCCTGTCTCCTCAGAGTCGCCGCTACGACCACCATGCACTTTGTGAATACCGAGGTGCGATGACAGTCGAAGGGAGGGCTTGGAACTAATAATGGTGACCTAGAAATTAGAAGCGCAAAACTTCCTGTGCGCTTTGAGTGATGGATATATGCAAGTAAGCATCCTGCATGTCCAAGGACGCTAGAAAGGTGCCCTGCTTGAGCATGGGTATCAGACCTGGAAGGGTCACCATGTGGAAGTGTCTGTATAGGACCAAAGCATTGAGGTTGCTGAGATCCAGTATCGGACGGAGGTCCTCCATCTTCTTGGGAACCAGAAAGAAGTGAGAATAATAACCTGTACCTCTTTGGTTCTGCGGTACATGCTCTACAGTTTCTTTTCCGAGAAGCACGAGCACCTCCTGCTGTATGAGCAGGTGTGCTGACCCGAATAATGGGAAAGCAGGGAGGTCTTGATGGTGGGTGGTCGAGAATTAGATGAAGTGACCTTTCTTGACCATTTGGAGAACCCACTGGTCGGCGGTAATCGACTGCCACCCTGAAAAGTGGCAAGCGATGTGACCCCCGACCTTTAGTGCCCGTGATCCAGAGGAGGGCAGTGGCCGGAAGGAGTCTTGCTGTGGTAGCACTGGTTCCTACAGGCTGGGCCAGTTTGGTGTAACGCTGGCCTCTGTCTGGGGAAGATTTAGCCTGGGCTTTACGATGAAAGGTGCCCCTTTGTTGCTGGCCGGAACGTGGCTGCTACCGTTGTTGCTGGCTGCGAAAACAGTTCTGGTTCCTACTAAAGGAACCCAGCCTTGATCTGTACAGGGTTTGTATGGATCTAACTGCCTTCCCAACATCCTGGAGCTTGGTGATAACCTTCTCCGAGTGTTCACCAAATAGGACTTCGCCATTGTATGGAACGCCAAGAATGTTCTTCTGCATGTCCAGGGTAATCCGGAGACACGGAGCAAGAGTGTCTCCGGAGACTGATGCCTCAAGCTGCAGCTCTGGGAGACGAGTCCACAGAATCATATGCAGCTCATAGCACTTGGGTTCCCACATCAGACCTTGTGCAGAGGAGGTTTAGGAGCTCCGCCTTCTGATCTTCATCCGTAATTTGTCGACAATGTCCTGGCCCTGTTCCCACAGGACATTCTGAAACTGTACCATGTGAGATAGGTAGTTCGGGACCTGATGGAGCATGAAGCAGCCTATACATGTGCCTCCCCAGGGCATCCAGCTGTTTGGATTCCTGGTCCAGTGGCTGTGTACACATATGCTGCAGTTGTTGGGACCAGTCATGAGAGGCCGTAATGACAAGGAAGTCAGCCAGAGGTGGTTGTGCCATGTACTGATCCTCTTTCGGGCCTTGTACAGGCAGTCAGCTTTCTTCGGCACTGCAGGGTGGAGAGTGGATGCTTCCACGCAGCCTTGGTGACGTCGCTAAGGTGTCCACCAAGGGTGGCACTACCACAAGCTTTGGATCTTTCTGCCAAAGATAATGGGCAAGGTGCTGTCTCTCAGGGTCGAGGTCTTCAGCACCCCATTCCATGTTGTCCTGGATGTGCCTCATGATCTCAGAGAAGGAGGGATAATCCGAGGTGACCTGGGTAGATCTTGTGGGTCAGGCGATGGGATGCTGAGTGGAGAAGGAGATCTGGAGATTTCAGAGGTAACCGATCTAGAGTCCTCCTGACGGAGTGTACCACGACGCCTGGGTCACTTGGGGCTGGGAGACCCTGAGGGAGATCTTGAGGAGGCCATCTCCAATCCTTAGATCTACCCCTAGGAGGTGGAGTATGCTCCTTAGGAGTTGGTGGTCATCCTGCTGGCCCCTGTGGTGGAGGAGGGGTATAGGAGGTGAAGGAGGAGGAGGAGGAGGAGGAGGTTTTGCAGGGATCACTTCTTCCTGGATAGTGTCCCACCAGAAAGTGATGAGATCCTTGACCTCTTGAATGTTCATGCTCGACAAGGGCCTGGTGCCGGTGGTCTGTCACCAGGGTCGCATGGCCAGGTCCGCTGGTGTCTCTGGGGTGGGCGGTTTCCTTTGGAAGCCCGGCATCCTCTGTGTCGCCCACCTGGTCCTCAGGCAATGTTGTGTCCTCTTCCATGGAGTCCCTGTGACCGTGTCCACCAGTGACTTGGCGGGCAGTCTTTGGCTCCAGTGAGTGTGGAGGCTGACATCGGTCGCTAGCCAACGCCTTCGGTCCAGCGAATGCCTGGCCGACATCTGGTGTTTAGCCGATGTCCTCGGCCCGCACGACTGGACAACTTTGGGTGCTTGGCCCGACATCCGCTTTTAGGGACGCCAGGTCTTTCGCCTTCCTGGGTAGAGGGTCCGGACCCCTGGGAGGCTGGGGACCGATCTGGAGTCGGTGTCCTGACGTTGGACAGAAGAGAAAGACTTGTGATGGTCAGAAGACTTGGAAGAGGCCCGGAGGAGGGAGTGAAGGAAGCCAAGGCCTGGAAGTCTTTATGGGTTAGCGGGCTTGAAGAACCGCCTGTAGCCTTGATCTTAACGGGAGGGGCTGAGAACAAGCCCTGGAGGGAGAGCGTCAGATCGGGTGGAGCCTGAGCTATGCAAGTCCGAGGCCCGGTTCAGGGATCTAGACCTTGCCTTCTCCCGGTGTCTGTCCCAGTGTTTGTGGGCTTCGAGGAAGATTCACCTCCGAGGAAGGTTCTTCATTCTGCTAAGTTTTTCTTCTAAAAGGTACCCCTGAAGTGCCTTCTAATGGCAGATCCTGGTGGCTGTTGAACCCCTGACAGAAGGAGCAGGCCTTGGTGTCATGGTTCAAACAACGTGAAGTCTTTATATTATGACATATGCAGTGAGTCCCAACCTTCGAACTGCTCTGGAGGTGAAAGAGTTAACTTTCCATGCCAGGCATGGAACTTTGAGCCGAGCTCGGTTGAAAACTCTGTTGTTCTTCAAACTCAAACTGTCAGATTCTTTACTCCACTACTGAACAGTCGCTCCGGAGATTTCTCCTTCTGCTCAGTTCATTTTGTCTGTTAAAGTATTAATTTTTCAATTTTTAACCAATTTAAACCGCAACCAATCGCTTTCTAGCTCTGTCTGTGGTATTTGTAAGTACTAGATAGGTTTTACATTTACTTTCTGTGTGGAACTTGTAACGGTTTATCGGTTCGGTTTGAACCGATCAGGTTGTTTTAAATACATTTATCTGTCTTTAGAGTGCGGTTCCCGGTTCTTATTGGTTCTAAAAAATGGATTTCATTACATTTTTTCCATGACCGTGACACGGTTGGGAACCGATAAGAGTCTTGCTTATGGATTGCCATAAACGGGCAGGTTTTTGCTTAGGCTGGCACTATGTCTGAGAAACCCAAAAGAAAACCGGCCCACTGGGTTTCAACACTGCAGTGTCTGTGGGGAAGTCTTTGCTAAGGCTCACTCCCACACCACCTGTGTTTATTGTCTGGGGTTTGACCACCCCAATGCAGACTGCCAGATTTGTAAAAATTTTCCTGCAGCTACCCTGGAGAAAAGAGTTGGTAGGCTCAGGAAAGGAGGCCAAAAGTCCGCTGAACCGGATGGCCAGCCTGGTTCGGTTGAAACCGAACTGGAGGAGTGCCTCTGACCAGGGCGAGACTTCCTCGGGCAAAGGAGAGCCGACTTGGAGGAGTCGGTTCCAGCAAAGGACTAGAAAATCAGCTGGTGGAGCCAAACTTCCATCTCCAACCGCTGAAGAAATAGCCAAAGCGATTAAAATTGTCCAGTCGCTTTCCTCGTTCCGACCGAACCGCACCATCAGGTAAGCTACGCTCGTCAGTTCCACTGGTTCAAGAGTATGATTTAGAAGAATTTTATGAACCGGAGGAGGGAGAAGAGGAGTATGAGGAGAGTGAATGTGGATTTGAAAGTCTGATGTGCCCATTAAGCGGACATCTCCTAGACAGACCTTCAGGAGTGTCTCCCCCAGGCTTCTGAGTCCCCTCTCATTTTATGTTTTATAAAAAGTGGTTGAAACCCTCCAGCTCCCTATGGAGGAAGCTGTGGATGATCAAGAAGAGCCTGACTATGTAGAAATGATGGATATCCCAGAGTCTAGAGACTGTCTATTCCTTTGCATAAATCCTTTGGGAAACAGACAGTAAAACTTCTAAAACTCCTCATACTATACCTCCTGTGGATAAAAGAATGGACAAGAGGTACACATTGTCAGGCTCTGATATGGAGTTCCTTACACAACAATGCAGCCATGTTGGGGTAGTGCTGGCTGCAGCCTGTGACAAGGCAAATATTCCCTGGCCTCACACCCCCTGACAAGGACTCCAGAAGGATTGATGCCATGGCAAAGAAAAAATTACTCACCTTAGTAATGTTGTTTCTTCTAATGGAGTCTTGCTATATTATAGACATTAGCAGTTTGATCCAGCTCTAGAACTGCTCCGAGTGAAATGGTTAAAACCATTCCAAAATAGAATTTTGGCATGAGAGCAGCTCTATCTGTGTCATTTCAAACTTGAACTGTCAGATCTTTACAAGCCAAACTCACTAAGGTCTGTGTGGAAGCTGCAACCTACACTAGCCAAATGGCTACCTAAATAATAACAACCATTGATGGTCCCAACACCCAAGACTCAAGTCAGGGGACCAGAAATACTAACACCATTCTAATAATATGAAAATGGAACATAAGTATAATAAAGCACACACACGTACACACATACACACCCCCAAAGTCCCAAAGGGGACAAAATGCTAACAGGACATAAGTAGTGCCCATACTAGTTGCCCGCACCCCACCAAGTAGAGTTTCTGAGAGGGGCAGGTTGGGAGGTTCATAATATAGCAAGACTCCATTAGAAGAAACAACATTACTAAGGTGAGTAATTTTTCTTCAAACAACATGAAGTCTTGCTATATTATAGACATTAGCAGAATACACAGCAGTACCTCCATGGAGGAGGGCAGAACCTACTTAGGAATAGGCTCTGAAGAACAGCTGTGCCAAACCGAGCATCTCTCCTGGCCTGGACACCCAGGAGTAATGCTGGTAAAAGTGTGTACCGCTTTCCAAGTAGCAGCCTGGCAAATCTCTAATAAAGGGATATCTCTGGCAGCAGCTAGAGACGCAGCTGTACCCCTGGTAGAATGAGCCCTCAAACTGGGGGCCTGCCCACTTCTGATAACAAATTGACAAGAGACAATCCACCTGGCTATTGATCTCTTTAGTGCAGGTTTGCTTTTCCCAACTTCACCATAGGTAAGGAAAAGTTGAGGATTCAACCTGTGACCTTGGTACGCCTATATAATAACTAAGAGCCTCTTAACATCCAGGCTGTGCAACCTCCTTCACCCAAGAGGAGTGATCAGTGAAAATACTGGAAGGGAGATAGATTGATTAAGATGGAAATCTGAAACCACCTTAGGCAAAACTTCCTATTAGTCCTATGACTACCTTATCCCTGTGGAAAGAAATAAAGTCAGTCTCCACTGACAAGGCTTGCAATTCACTTAATGCGTCTGGCAGAAGTGATAGCCACTAGAAAAACAGTTTTCCAAGTTAGGTACTTAAGCTCTGCAGAAGACAGAGGTTCAAAAGGAGTTGCATTAACTGGGCAATGCAAACATTAAGGTCCCAAGCAGGGCCGGTTCCCTAAAAGGGAGGATTAGTATGGAGTAATTCCTTAAAAAATTGGAAAACACAGGATGAGAGGAAAGAGGGATGACTTTCCTGTTGACACAAAAGCAGACACAGCTGCCAAATGAACTCTCAGGGTAGCTGGTCTGAGACCCAAGGAATTAAGATGTACCATGTAATCTAACAAAATGGGCAATTCAGCAGATTCTGGGGAAATATTTTCCAGCACACCAAATGGAAAACCTTTTCCATTTAGAACTATAAGTAGCTCTTAGTGGAAGGCTTTCTGGAAGCCTTTAGGATCTCCAGAACACCCTGAGAGAGGTGTAAATCAGCAACTCTAACTCCTCAAGAGCCAGGCCTTGAGGTTGAGGGATTTGAGGTCCGATACAAACCCTTCCTGGGCACAAGTCAACAGATTGTGATTCCTGGGAGGCACAGGGAAGATGGACTGTCAGAGACAGAAGGAGTGGGTACCAGGGCTGCCTGGCCTAATCCGGGCAATCAGAATCACTCTGCAAGGCTGAGATCTGATTTAACTAGTACTTTGAATAGGAGAGGAAAGGGGGAAGCATAGAGGAACTTCCTCCCAATCCAGAAGAAGGCATCCAGGGAACTGAGCCCAGCACTGGAGGCCTGCAACAGAACAGAGGAAGTTTGTGATTGTCTGGGGCTGCAAAAGATCTATCTGAGGGATGCCCCACCTGGCAAAAACTATCCCCAGCACTTGAGGATCCAGGGACCATTCGTGATGGCCCTGGGAAATCCTGCTGAGGGCATCCGCTAGGACATTGTCCTTCCCTGGAAGATGAACTGCTATGAGGGAAGCGCTCAGGAATAGGCCAGAGACCACAATCATTGCCTCGGTGCACAAGGTCAAGATCGAGTGCCCCTGTTTGTTGATGTACCACATTGTTGTGGTGTTGTCTGTTCTGACTTGTATCACCTTGTCGTGGACAGATGCAGAAAAGCTTGAAGAGCTAAAAAGACAGCTCTGAGTTCCAGCAAATTGATGTGGAGCAGAGATTCCTGGGGGACCAAACTCCTGAGTGGAAAGGTCGCCCATGTGGGCTCCCAACCCAGAAGGGAAGCATCTGTAGTGAGAGTCAAGTCGTGAGAAGGGGAAATGAGGGACCCCGCTCTGAATTGCTCTGATCCTGCCACCACTGGAGAGCTAGGATCAAGGTTCGAGTCACTGGGACCAACTTGGAAAGGGGGTCTCTTCTCTGAGACCAAAAGGTTCTCAAGTGAAACTGAATGTCTCTCATCTGAAATCTGGCTCCCTGCACAACAGCTGTGGATGCAGCCATGTGCCCCAGGAGCTGCAGAAAGTGTCTCTTGGTTGAGAGACCTGCAGAGTGAAGGAAGAGGCCAGAGCCACTAAATTCCTTACCCTTTCTGGGGAGAAAGGCTCTGGCTAGCTTTGTGTCCAATTCTGCCCCTATAAAGGTAAGTACTGGACTGGTTCCAGAACCGACTTTGGCAAGTTTAGCAGAAAACCCAGGAGGTGAGAAGCTGCTGGGTGACCTGCAGGTGAGATTTACCTGTTCTGGGGACTGGCCTACAATGAGCCAGTCATCTAGATAGGGAAAACAACAATCCTCTGCCTCCTTAAGTGGGCCACTGCCACTGCTAGACACTTTGTGAATACCCTTGGAGCAGAGGTAAGGCCGAAGGGCATTGCTCTGAACTGGTAATGACCTGAGGGCAGTTCGAATCTGAGGTACTTTCAATGGGATCTTCTGATTAGGACATGGAAATAGGCATCCTTGAGGTCCAGGGAGGCTAGCCAGTCCCTGGTCTTAGGGAAGGTAAAATCATTGCCAGAGTTACCATTTTGAACTTTGGTTTCAAAAGATGCTTGTTCAGATATCTGAGATCTAAAATGGGCCGCCATTCTCCTGTCTTTTTGGGGTAAGGAAGTATCTAGAATACAGACCCCTGCCCTGATGCAGGGAGGAACCCTTCTACTGCTCTGAGAGCTAACAGGATGAGACCTCTGTTTCCAGAGCGAGGGTCTCTGAAGCACTTCAGGTAGAAAAGTCTGCTTCTCAACTTGGGAAAGTTTTTGAAGCTGAGAACCAGACCCTGGCTTACTACTTCCAGAACCCACTTGTCTGAGGTTAAAGAAGCCCATTCCTGACTGAAGTAAGCCAGCCTGCCCCCACTGGTACAGGAGAATCAACCCTGGGCACCCCATCAGGGTGCCTGTTTCATGAGAGCTTTAGGCTGGGGGTGGGAGCAGGTCTGCCCACCCCTCGTCTGCCCCTGCCTCTGAAGAAGCCCTCTGAGCATAGGCAGAGGAGGCCTGAGTCTGGCAGAAAGGCTCGTGAAAGGCCTACCCCTCACCCCCTGGGGGCATGCCTTGAGGAGTGGCTTCGCCTCCCTTAGCCTGGGCACCTTGTAAGTAGTCCCATATTCATCCATCTTCTTCATGTAATTCTCTGTCTGCTCTCCAAACAGAGAATTTCCCACCACAGGAAAATCCATAGCCTTAGTCTGGGTATCCTGTGACAAACTAGTACACCTGAGCCAGGCCAACCTAGTAAAAGCTACAGATGTGGCCATGACCCTAGAGGAAACATCATTAACATCCACAGCAGCATGAAACTGAACCTTAGAGGCTTCAATGCCATCAGCAGCCACTCTGTTCTAGTTCACTAGCCAGCTGGCCATGGGCCTGCTTGGCCAATTGCATAACAGTATCCCATCTAGATTTCTGATACCTAGCTATACAGCCATATAATTTGCTTGCCTGAGTTCCAGAGAGGCTGCCATATACTGTTTTTTTCCATGGCATCAATCTTCCTGGAACTCTTGTCAGAGGATGTGAAGCCAAGGAATATTAGCTTTATCACAGGCAGCAGCCTGAACTACCCCAACATGACTGCATTGCTGAGAAAGGAATTCTGTATCAGGCCTGACAATGTATACCTTCTGTCCATCTTTTTATCTACAGGAGGCACAGAATTAGGAGCTTTAAAATTTTAATTGTTTGTTTCTAAAAGACTTATGTAAAGGAATAGACAATCTCCTAGACTCTGAATATCCATCATTACTACAAAATCAGGCTCCTCTTGCTCATCCACAGCCTCTTCTAAAGGAAGCTGGAGGGTTTCAGCAACTTTTTATAAAACATAAAATGAGATGGGGACTCAGACAGCATAGGGGAGATTCTAAAGGTCTGTCTGGGGAGATGTCCGGTTCAATGGGCACACCCAGACCTTCCCAGCCACATTCATACTGTTCATAATCCTCCTCCCTCTCTGGTTCATAAAATTCTCAATATCATAATCCTGAACCACTGGGACCGGACGAACCGACCTTTTACCAGATAGTGGTGGTTCGACGGACCCTGAGACAGTGACTGGACAATTTGTATGGCTTTTGCTATCTCTGCAGCAGTTGGAGAAGGAATTTTGGACCCAGACCTGCTGATTTTCTTGTTTTCTTTACTGAATTGGTTCCTCAGAACCAGCTTTTCTTTGCCCGAGGAAGTCAATACTCAATCTAGGCCCTGAAGATACCATCATCCTGGTGATTTGAATTTAAACTGGCTATCTAATGTATCTGCACCATTGGTAACCTTTTGTGACACCTATGGATTTACACAACTAATTAAAGACCCAACCTGGGTTAACCTAAAAACTCTAGCAACAGCTCACTCCTGGATATTATGTTGGTAAACAAGCTCACTTATATTCACATGCAGGAGTACTCACCGAGTGATGTAAGTGATCATTGTCCTATAGCTGGCATAAGATCTACACTCAAACCACCCAATCCTGCAGAATTTGTCCTCAAAAGGTCAAAAGAAATTCAACATCTCAGGATACCTCCATGACTTGAGTAATACAATATATTGGCAAGATTTACCTTACAACCTCAGTTGAAACAGCTCTCCAGACCTTAAAGGACATTATCACTAATGCTCTCAATATTCATGCACCAATCACCAGTATCAGAACTAAAGCAAGATCCTGCCCTTGGTTCACTACTGATCTTAAAGCAGCCTTGTTAACCAAGAGACAAACTGTGGAAAAGGCAAGAAAAACAAAGGATACCGAGACTGGCTAAATTTCAGAAAAGCAAGGAATTCATGTACAAAACACATAAGAACTGCCAAAGCTGCCTACTACAGAGCTGAATTAGATGCCTCCTACAATAACCCAACCAGACTCTGAGGTACTATAAAAGGAATTCTGGGCCAAAACTCTACTCCTGCCTTTAACCTCCAAACTGCTACTAAATGATACAGAAATTACGAGCAAACAAGAAATCCTAAATACCTTCAATGACCACTTCACCACAGCTGGCCTAGCATTTGACTCATCACCTGCAAATCTCCTGAGATCTTCCTTGAACCTTCAATCCACTGTGGGACAAAAGGCTACTTCAACTTTTTCCTTCAACCCAATATCCTTGAAAGAAGTAGAAGACCTCCTCTCTAATTTAGATACTTCTAAGAGTGCAGGTACAGACCCCTGGATCCCTACTTCTTAAATTGCATCACACGCCTTATCTGCCCCCTCACTCTTCTCTTCAATCTTTCCTAACTACTGGATCCATTCCCTCCACTTGAAAACAGCTCAAGTAGTTCCACTACTTAAATCTGGTGATCCCATGGACCTCAACAATTACAGGCCCATTTCCATCCTATCAGTACTATCCAAGATGCTCGAAAATTAGTAAACTCACAATTAAGGGACTATCTGGATAACAATAACCTCCTAAATTCAGCACAATCGATTTAGATCAAGGCATAGCACCATTTCTGCCCAGCCAAAGTAACTAACGATTGGCAGATTGCCTTGGATAAGAAGAACAGTACCTGTGCTGTGTTCCTGGATTTGAGTAAAGCATTTGACACAGTGGATCATGAATCATTAATCACCTCCTTAGCTCACTAGGACTGGATCTCTCTCACTCAACTGGTTTAAGTGCTACCTATCAGAAAGGTCACAACTGGTAAAAAATGGAAATTACCTATCCACCTTAAAACCACTGCTAAGAGGTGTACCGCAAGGCCTCTATTCTTGGCCCCATCCTCTTGCCATTTATATTAATAATATCGATGCCAACCTCACTCAATCTAACATTCATCTGTTTGCTGATGATACTGTATTATATGTCAGCAACCCTCATTACCTAAAGCCTGTGAGCTGTTACAATCTGAATTCTCCATCCTGCAACACAATCTACTGGAAAAAACTACTTCTAAATGCAAAAAACAAAAGCTATGTTCTTTGGCACAAAGAGTTGCTCTGCCACTACCCCATCACCCACCACCCTACAATTATCCACCCTACTTGGAGAGAAGCTGGAATTTGTTGATAACTTCAAATACCTTGGAGTCTGGATTGATAATAGGCTTGACTATTCTGTCCATATTGAAGAGCTACTAAAAAACTGAGACAAAGGCTTGGTCTATTTTTAGAATAAAACACTACCTTAACAGAGACTCCAAAAAGATTAATCCAGGCATCATTCCTATCCTCATTGATTATGCTGACTTTCTCCATGGCCATTGTTCACTCCCTCTTAAATAAGCTGGACACCCTGTATCATAGATCCATCAGATTTGTTACTGACCTTCCCTCCAGCACCCATCATTGCTCTCTTTATATGGCAGTCAACTGGACATCACTACAACACAGAAGAAATAGGAATGCTGCAATCTGGATATTCAAAGCTTTATCAGGCAAACTACCCACCTATATCACAGACTGTTTTACCCGAATTACTTCTAGGCCATACACCTTAAGGATCAGTAAACTCATCATACTAAAGGTCCCCAATGCCTGCACCGGTTTGGGAGGGCCGCTATCAGCCACTCACCAGCAGCTGCATGGAACTCACTCCAAAATCCATGAAGCTAAATAGCCTCTCACCTTTAACATCCTTCAAAGATTATTCTCCACCCTGTTTCCAGAGCTCTGCAATTGCTTTTATAAGGCCTAATCCCTACCTACCTACCTACCCTCCCACCCCTTTCCATGTTCCATTATGTTAGTTCTACTTCTATTTTCCAGTCACCTGATATACTCTCATAAAAGCCAATTAGGGCCCTATAATTTATATATTATGCCTGCTATACCCATTGTCTCCTTTTCTTACAGGTTAAATGGTTTTACTGTGCCTTGTATATATGTAAATTGTTGTATATTATCACTTTATGTCATTGTACACTGTTTATGTTATTCTTGTCATGTAAAAATACTTGTACTCTTATTTGTATGACCACCAGGTCCATCTTGTAAATGAGCTACGCTCAATGATGTTCGCCTGACTAAATAAAGATTTTGATTGATTGATTGATTGATTGAAGTCTGGCCCTGGTCAGAGGGTCATCTCTGGTTCGGTTGGCACCGAACCGGGCTGGCCATCCAGGTCAGCGGACTTTTTCCTCTCGTTCCCTGAGCCTGCCCAATCTTTTTTCAGGGTGGCTGCAGGGAAATTCTTACATACCTGGCAGTCTGACTGAGGTGGTCAAACCCAGACAATAAACACATGTGGTGTGGGTCAGCCTGGCAAAGACTTCCCCACAAACATCACAGTGTTGAAACCCAGGGCCCGGTTTTCTTTTGGGTTTCTCAGACATAATGCCAGCCTAACCAAAAACTTTGCCCTTTAACGGCAGTGCTAGGCAAGACATTTTATCGGTTCCTAACCGTGTCACGGTATTGGAAAAACGTAATAAATCCATTTTTTAGAACCGATAAGAACCGGAACCGCACTCTAAAATAGTAACTTTTAGTTTTAAATGAGTTTTAAACCACTGATCGGTTCAAACCGAACCGATAACTACAAGTTCCACACAGACAAAACCTTCATTTACTTACGGTTACCACAGATAGAGCTTGAACCGAACGGTTTTGATGTTAAAATAAAACTATTCTCGGTTAAATCCAACCGAGAAAACACTTTTAAACCGAGAAATGAACCGAGCAGAAGGAGAAATCTCGGAGCGACTGTTCACTTGAGGCGGAGTAAAGAATCTGACAGTTCAAGTTTGAAATGACACAGATAGAGCTGCTCTGTGCCAAAATTCTATTTTGGAATGGTTTCAACTGTTCACTCGGAGCAGTTCTAGAGCTGGATCAAACTGCTAATGTCTATATATAGCAAGACTTCATGTTGTTTGAAGAAAAAATTACTCACTTTAGTAATATTGTTTCTTCTAATGGAGTCTTGTTATATTCGACTATATGCAGTTAGTCCCAACCTTAGAACTGCTCCGAGGTGAAAGAGTTAACTTCCATGCCAGGCATCGAATCTTGTGCGAGCTCGTTAGAAACTCTGTCTGTTGTTCTTCAAACTCAAACTGTCAGATCTTCTGAGCAAAACTCACTAAGGTTCTGTGTGGAAGCTGTAAACCTACACTAGCCAAATGGCTACTAAAATATTAACACATCTTTGGTCCCAAAACCAAGACTCAAGTCAGGATCCAAAAATGACAACACAACAGTAAACACCCCAGAAATGGGTGAAGAAAACAAAGTGGCAACTAAAAGTGCCAGCAGTGCACTGCCCACCCACATCCCAAAACAGAGGTTCTGAGAGAGGCAGGGGAGGTCATAATATGCAAGACTCCATTAGAAGAAACAACATTACTAAGGGGTAATTTTTTCTTCAAACAACATAAGTCTTGCTATATTATGACATATGAACTACACAGCAGTACCTCCATGGAGGAGGCCAGAACCTCACTTAGGAAATAGGCTCTGAAGCACAGCTGTGTTGAAACCGAGCATCACTCCTAGCCTGGATGTCCAGGAGTAATGCTTGGTGAAAGTGTGAACTGTTTTCCAGGTAGCTGCTTGACATATCTCTATGATAGGGATGTCCCTGGCTGCAGCCAGGGACTCAGCTGTACCTCTGGTAGAGTGAGCCCTCAGGCCTGAAGGGAACCTTACCAGTTTTTGTAACAAAACTGGATACAAGAGACAATCCACCTGGCAATGGATCTTTAGTGGCGGGTTTCACTTTGCCCACCTCACCATAAGTGAGGAACAGTTGGAGGAGTCAAACCTGTGACCCTTGGTATGCTCTATGTAGTAACTAAGGGCTCTTTTGACATCTAGACTGTGTAATCTCCTCCTCACCAGAGGAGGAATGGTCAGTGAAGTACACAGGAGAGAAATGAATTGATTACGTAAAGTCCAAGACCACTTTAGGCAAGAACTTTCTGTTAGTTCTGAGACCACTTTATCCCTGTGAAAGAAGATAAAATCAGGCTCCACTGACAGTAGCTTGTAGTTCACTTATGCGCCTGGCAGAAGTGATGGCTACCAAAACACAGTTTTCCAAGTCAAGTACTTAAGCTCTGCTGAAGACAATGGTTCGAAAGGGGTTGCATTAGCTGAGCAGTACAAACATTAAGATCCCAGGCAGGGCAGGGTCCCTGAAGGGAGGGGTTGTGAAAGCAACCCTTAAAAACTTGGAGAATACCGGATGAGCTGAAGGGAAGGTTTACCTGCTGATAAGAAAGCAGATACGGCTGCCAGGGCACTTTAGGTAGCTGGTCTCAGCCCCAAGGAATTCAAATGTCCATATAATCCAGAACTATGGGCAAACCAGCAGACTCTGGGAAATATTCTTGCCAGAGCACCATATGGAAAATCTCTTCCATTTGGAATTATAAGTAGCCTTTGGTGGAAGGCTTCTGAAGCCTTCAAGATATCGAGTACACCTTTGAAAGATATAGGTCAGCAACTCTAACTCTTCAAGAGCCAGGCCTTGAGATTGAGAGATTTGAGATTCTGGTACCAAACCCTCCCCTGGGCTGGGTTAACAGATTGTGATTCCTGGGGAGACACAGGAAGGTGGACTGCTAAGGACAAAAGGAGTGGATACCAGGCTGTCTGGCTCAATCTGGAGCAATCAGAATCATCTTGCAAGGTTGACATCTGATTTTGACTAGCACCTTGAACAGGAGAGAGAAGGGGGAAGCATAGAAACTTCCCTCCCAGTTGAGAAGGAAGGCATCCAGAGGGACTGAGCCCAACACTGGGGCCTGCAGCAAAAAGAGGAAGTTGGTGATTGTCTGGGGCTGCAAAAGATCTATCTGAGGAGGCCCCACCTGGCAAATACCACCTCCAGAATTAGGGGTCAGTGACCGTTCGTGATGGCCCTGGAAATCTTGATGAGAGCATCTACCAGGACATTGTCCTTTCCTGGGAGGTGAACTGTAATAAGGGAGGTGTTCAGGGAATACGCCAGAGACCACAACTTCATTGCTTCGATTGCACAAGGTCAGTGGCCGAGTTCCCCTTGCTTGTTGATGTACCACACTGTGGTAGTGTTGTCCGTCCTGACCGAACCACTCTGTCCTGGACAGATGTGGAAAAATCTTGAAGTGCTAGAAAACTGCTCTGAGTTCCAACAGGTTGATGTGGAGCAGAGATTCCTAGGGGACCACAATCCCTGGGTGGTGAGGTCGCCCATGTGAGCTCCCCACCCCAAGAGGGATGCATCTGTAGTAAGTGGTCAAAGAGTGAGACTGAGGATGAAAGGAACCCTTGTCTCAGATTGCTCTGATCCTGCCACCACTGCAGGGCCTGGATCAGGGTTTGAGTTACTGGGATCAATTTGGTTAGAGGATCTCTCTTTGAGACCAGAAGGCTCTCAAATGGAACTGAATGTCCCTCATCTGAAATCTTGCTCCCTGCACTACTGCTGTGGAAGCAGCCATGTGCCCTAGGAGCTGCAGAAAATGCCTTGCTGGTTGAGAGACCTGCAGAACGAAGGAGGACCAGAGAAACCAGGGTCCTTGCTCTTCCAGAGGAAGGAAGGCTTGGCCTGTTGAGTGTTCAGTTCTGCACCTATGAAGGTGAGTAGCTGAACCAGGCTCTAGAACTGACTTTGGGAGACTGAGAAGGAAACCTAGAAGTAAGCAGCTGCTGAGTAACCGGAAGGTGTAATTTGATTTGAGGGAAGACTGGCCCACTGAGCCAGTCGCCCAGTAGGAAAGATGGCAATCTTGCCTTCTTAAATGAGCACTGCTACGCACGCATTTCGTGAATCACTCTTGGGCGCAGAGGCAGATCGGCAGCATTTCTGAACTGGTATGGCCTGAGGGCAGTTCAAATCTGAGGTACTTTCAGTGGATTCTTATGAGAACATGAAAGTAGGGATCTTGAGTCCAGGGACACTAGCCCTGCCCTGGGCCTTAGAGAGGGTAAACATCCCAGAGCCACCATTTTGAATCTTGGTTTTAAAAGGTGCTTGCTTAGGTATCTGAGATCCAGGATGGGCCGCCATTCTCCTGTCTTTTTGGGGTAAGGAAGTACCTGAGTACAGTCTTGCCCTGGTGTAGGAAGGAACCCTTTCTGCAGCTCTGAGAGCCAGGAGGGTTGGAAATTTTGAAGCTGAGAATCAGT
This sequence comes from Neoceratodus forsteri, assembly GCA_016271365.2. Lineage (NCBI taxonomy): Eukaryota > Metazoa > Chordata > Ceratodontiformes > Ceratodontidae > Neoceratodus > Neoceratodus forsteri. Next base: position 164,606,243 of record CM057458.1, on the reverse strand, counting down.
CCGCTTACTACCTCCAGGCCACTTGTCTGATGTTAAAGACACTCCAGTCCTGGACGGCAAGCCAGCCTGCCCCCTACAGGCAATGGAGAATCGGCCCTGGTCGTCCCATCAGGGAGCTTGTTTGGCAGGGGCTTTTGGCTGGGGGGGAGCAGGCCTGCTCGCACTCGCCTGCCTCCCCTCTGAAGAACCCCTCTGACATAGGCTGAAGAGAGGCCTGGCTTGGCAGAGCCTGTGAGCCTGTTCTGCCCCTGGAAGGCTGCCTCTGAGGAGGGCCTGCCTTTCTTATCCGCAGTACCCTTATAGGTAGTTCTATACTCATCCATTTTCTTCATGTAATTCTGTCTGCTCCCCAGAGAATTCCCTCAACAGGAAAATCCATGGCCTTAGCCTGGGTATCCTGTGACAGGCTAGTACACCTGAGCCAAGCCATTCATGGAAAGCCACAGATGTAGCCAAGACTCTTGAAGATACATCATTAGAGTCCACTGCAGCATGGAATTGCACCTTGATGCCTCACCATCAGCAGCTACCTGCTCTAGCTCCTTGGCAGCTGGGCAGGGACCTGTTTCGCTAGAGCCATAACAGTATCCCATCTGGATTTCTGATATCTTGCAACATAGGCCATATAATTTGCCTGCCTGAGTCCCAAGGATGCTGCCATGTACTGTTTCTTTGCCATGGCATCAATCCTCCTGGAGTCCTTGTCAGTGTGTGTGAAGCCAAGGGAATATTTGCTTATCACAGGCTGCAGCCTACACTACCCCAACATGGCTGCATTGTTGTGAAAGGAACTCCGTATCAGGGCCTGACAATGTGTACCTTTTGTCCATTTTTTGTCCACAGGAGGTATAGTGTGAGAGCTTTTAAATCTTTATTGTCTGTTTCCTAAAGATTTATGTGAGGAATAGACAATCTCCTGGACTCTGAGATATCCATCATTTCCACATAGTCAGGCTCCTCCTGTTCATCCACAGCTTCTTCCAAAGGAAGCTGGAGGGTTTCAGCCACATTTTATAAAACATAAAATGAGAAGGGGACTCAGAAAGCCTTAGGGGAGACATCTTAAAGGTCTGTCTGGGGAGATGTCCGTTCAATGGGCACATCCAGACTTTCAAAATCACATTCACTCTTCTTCATAATCTTCCCTCTCCTCTGGTTCAATAAAATTCTTCTATATCTTATTCTGGAACCGTGGCACCGATCGAACCGACCTCTTCCCTGGATGGTGCCGGGTTCGATTGAACCGGGGAAAGCGACTGGACAATTCTGATCGCTTTATTATCTCTGCAGCAGTTGGAGAAGGAATTTTTGGCCCACACCTGCTGACTTTCTAGTCCTTTTGCTGGGACTGACTCCGGAGTCTAGCTCTCCATTTGCCCGAGTAAAGTCTCGCCTGGTCAGAGGGGACTTCCTCCGGTTCGGTTGGCACCAACCGGGCTGGCCATCTGGTCAGCGGACTTCTTTATCTCTGTTCCCCTGGAGCCTACCAACTCTCTTATCCAGGGTAGATGGAAATTTTGCAAATCTGGCAGTCTGCATTGAGGTGGTCAAACCCAGTATCACAACATGTGTGTGGGTCAGCCTTGCAAAGGCTTCCCACAGACACTACAGTGCTGAAACCCAGTGGGCCAGGTTTTTCTTTTGGGTTTCAGACATAGTGCCAGCTAACTAACAATCCTGTCTCATTAACGGCAATAAGCCAAGACACTTTATCGGTTCCTAAACGTGTCACGGGTCATGGAAAAAGCGTAATGAACCGCTTTTTAGAACCGATAAGAACCGGGACCAGACTTGGAATAGTAATTTAATAAGTTTAACAACAACCTGATCGGTTCGGATCGAACCAATAAACATTTACAAGTTCCACAAGAAATAAAAACCTGTCTATACTTACGATACCACAGACAGAGCTTGAACCACCGTTGCAGTTTAAATATAGACAAAATGCGTTTAAAAACCGAGAATTTACACTTTTAACCGACAAAATGAACCGAGCAGAGGAGAAATCTCGGAGCGACTGCTCAGTGAGGCGGAGTAAAGAATCTGACAGTTTGAGTTTGAAGAACAACAGACAGAGTTTCTAGACCAGTCACACAAGATTCCATGCCTGGCATGGAAGTTAATCTCTTTCACCTCCGGAGCAGTTCTAAGTTGGACTAACTGTATATGTCATAATATATAAGACTTCATGTTGTTTGAAACAGTACATGGCAGCATCCTTGGGACTCAGACAGGCAAATTATATGGCTTATGTTGCTAGATACCAGAAATCCAGATGGGACACTGTTATGGCTCTAGCAAAGCAGGTCCCTGGCCACTTGCCAAGGAGCTGGAGCAGGTGGCTGCTGATGGTATTGAGATGCAATTCCATGCTGCAGTGGACTCTAATGATGTGTCATCAAGAGTCATGGCTACATCTGTGGCTCTTCACAGAATGGCTTGGCTCAGATGTACTAGCCTGTCTTGAGTTACCCAGACTAAGGCCATGGATTTTCCTGTTGTGGGTAACTCTGCCTGGGGGAGCAGACAGAGAATTACTTGAAAAATGGATGAGTATAGACCACCTATAGGAGGCAAGGCCGAGGCAGGCACTCCTCAAAGGCAGACTTCCAGGCTAGGGCAGGCCTTTTCATAGGCCTTTACCAAGCCCAGGCCTCCTTCAGCTTATGCCCAGAAGGGGTTTTAGAGGGAGAGGCAGACGGGCAAGGCAACTGCTTCCACCCTCAGCCCAAAGCCCCTGTCACAGGCACCCTGATGGGGTGGCCAGGGTCGATTCTCCACTACCTGGGGGCAGGCTGGCTTTTGTCCAGGACTGGAAGTCTCTAACATCAGACAAGTAATGTCCTGGAAGTAGTAGCCAGGGACTGGTTCTCAGCTTCAAAAATTTCCAAGATGAGAGCCAGATCCTTTCCACCTGCAAATCCATCAGAGGCTCTTGCCCTAGAGGCAGAAGTTTCTACCCTCCTGGCTCTCAGAGCTATGGAAAGGGTTCCACCCCACACCAGGGCAAAGGATTGTACTCCAGGTACTTCCTACCCCAAAAAGACAGGAGAATGGTGGCCCCTCCTGGATCTCAGATACCTAAACAAGCACCTTTAAAACCAAAATTCAAAATAGTGACTTGGGAATTATTTTACCCTCTCTAAGGCCAGGGGACTGGCTAGCGCCCCTGGACCTCAAGGATGCCTACTCCATGTTCTCATCAGAAGCTCCCATCGAAAGTACCTCAGATTCAACTGCCCTCAGGCCATTACCAGTTCAGAGCAATGCCCTTCGGCCTCACCTCTGCCCCACAAGTATTCTACAAAATGCCTGGCAGTAGCAGTTGCCCACTTAAGAAGGCAAAACTGCCATCTTTCCTTACCTGGACGATTGGCTCATAGTAGGCCAGTCTCCAGACCAGGTCAAATTACATCTTCAGGTAACTCAGCAACTGCTTACTTCTCTAGGTTTCCTTCAGTCTTCCAAAGTCAGTCCCTAGAGCCTGTCCCACTTCTCACCTTTATAGGTGCAGAACTGAACACAAAAGAAGCCAGAGCCTTCCTTCCTCTGGAAAGAGCAAGGACCCTGATCTCTGGCCCCTCTTTTCACCCTGCAGGTCTCTCACCAGCAAGGCATTTTCTTCAGCTCCTGGGACACACGGCTGCTTTGACAGCAGTAGTGCAGGAGCCAGATTTCAGATGAGGGACATTCAGTTCCATTTGAGAGCCTTTTGTCTCAAAGGAGACCTCTAACCAAATTGATCCTAGTGACTTGAACCCTGGTCCAGGCTCTTCAGTGGTGGCAGGACCAGAGCAATCTGATACAGGGGTCCCTTCCGCCTCAATCTCACCCTTAATCCTTACTACAGATGCATCCCTCTTGGGATGGGAGCTCATGGGCGACTCCTCACCCAGGGATTGTGGTCCCCTCAGGAATCTCTGCTCCACATCAATCTGTTGGAACTCAGAGCAGTTTTTCTAGCACTTCAAGTTTTTTTCCAAATCTGTTCAGAACAAAGTTATTCAGATCAGAACAGACAATACCACCACAATGTGGTACATCAACAAGCAAGGGGCACTCGGTCTACAGCCTTGTGCATCAAAGCAATGAAGTTGTGGTTTCTGGCTTACTCTCTGAACACCTCCCTTAGCGGCAGTTCACCTCCCAGGCAGTGACAATGTCCTGGCAGATGCTCTCAGCAGGATTTCGTAGGCCATCACGAATGGTCACTGGACCCCTAGTACTGGAGGTAGATGGCAGATGGGGCACCCCTGCAGATAGATCTTTTGCAGCCCCAGACAATCACAACTCCTCTTTTTGCTGCAGGCCCCAGTGTTGGGCTCAGTCCTCTGGATGCCTTCCTCTTCTGTTGAGAAGGGAAGTTTCATGCCTCCCCTTCCCTCTCTGCTGAGTGCTAGTTAAAATCAGATCTCAACCCTGCAAGATGATCCTGATTGCTCCAGATTGGGCCAGACAGCCCTGGTACCCACTCCTTATGTCCTTAGCAGTCCATCTTCCCTGTGTCTTCCCAGGAATCACAACCTGTTAACTTTGTGCTCAGGGAGAGTTTGGTACCCAACCTCAAATCTCTCAGTCTCAAGGCCTGGCTCTTGAAGAGTTAAGAGTTTGCTGACCCACACTCTCCCAAGGTGTATTGATATCCTGAAAGCTTCTAGGAAGCCTTCATCAGGGCTACTTATAATTCCAAATGGAAGAGATTTTCCATATGGTGCTCTGGAAAACATATTTCCCCAGAATCTGATGATTTACCCACAGTCCTGGATTATATGGTCCATTTAAATACTTTGGGGCTGAGACCAGCTACCCTAAAAGTGCATCTGGCAGCCGTGTCTGCTTTCTTATCAGCAGGTAAACTCTCTTCTTTCAGCTCATCCTGTATTCTCCGTTTTTCAAGGTTGCTTCACACCAACCTCCGCTCAGGGACCCTGCCCTGCCTGGGATCTTCATATTTGCATTGCCCAGCTTATGCAACCCCCTTGAGCCCTTTGTCTTCAGCAGAGCTTAAGTACTTGACTTGAAAACTGTGTTTTGGTAGCCATCACTTCTGCCAGACACATAAGTGAATTACAAGCATTGTCAGTGGAGCCTGATTTTATCTCCTTTCATAGAGATAAGGTGGTCCTCAGGACTAACAGAAAGTTCTTGCCCAAGGTGGTTTCAGATTTCCACCTTAATCAATCTATGTTCTCCCTGTGTACTTCACTGACCATTCCTTCTCTGGCAGAGGAGACTGCACAGTTTAGATGTCAAAAGAGCCCTTAGTTACTAAGTATAGATCGTACTAAGGGCCACAGGTTTGACTCTCCAACTGTTCCTCACGTATGGTGAGGTTGGTAAAGGAAACCTGCCACTAAAAAGATCCATTGCCAGGTGGATTGTCTCTTGTATCCAATTTGCTATGAAAACTGGTAAGGTTCCTCCCTCAGGCCTGAGGCTCACTCTACCAGAGGCACAGCTGCATCTCTGGCTGCTGCCAGGGACATCCCTATCCTAGAGATATGTCAAGCAGCTACCTGGAAAACAGTTCACCTTTTACCAAGCATTACCCCTGGACATCCAGGCTAGGAGTGATGCTCGGTTTGGCACAGCTGTGCTTCAGAGCCTATTCCCTAAGTAGGTTCTGTCCCTCCTCCATGGAGGTACTGCTGTAGTATGATCTGCATATCATAATATAGCAAGACTTCATGTTGTTTGAAGAAAAATTACTCACCTTAGTAATGTTGTTTCTTCTAATGGAGTCTTGCTATATTATGACCCCCGCCTCTGCCCTCTCAGAACCTCTGCTTTTGGGATGTGGGTGGCAGCAGTGTTGACACTTAGTAGATGCCCACATTGTTTTTTCACCTCCTTTTTGGGGTGACTGGTGTTATGCTTTTCATTTTGGGTCTCTGACTTGAGTCTTTGTTTTGGGACCAAAAATGTGTTCTTATATTTAGTAGCCAGTTGGCTAGTGTAGGTTTACAGCTTTCACACAGAACCTAGTGAGTTTTGCTCATAAAGATCTGACAGTTTGAGTTTGAAGAACAACAGACAGAGTTTTCAACCGAGCTTGAGCTCAAAGTTCCATGCCTGGCATGGAAAGTTAACTCTTTCACCTCCAGAGCAGTTCAAGGTTGGGACTCACTGCATATGTCATAATATAGCAAGACTCATTAGAAGAAACAACATTACTAAGTGTGAGTAATTTTAATTGGCCTAAGCACTGCAGGCAGGATGAATGAGGATCCTTGAGGGATCCATTTTCTGCATGCACACTTAGAAGAGTTTCTAGAAGGAGTTGGAGATGCCACATTAGTTTAATAAAACTACTATGAGAAGTTCTTAGACGTCAGGCGGTAGAGTAAGACCGAGAGGCCGATGCTGGCGAGTCAGTGGTGGAAAAGAAAGTACAGTTACGTAAGAACTTACCATAACAGTAGATCTTCGAGAGAGGCTCTTGCAGCAAGTAATTACATATAGGATTGATACGGCCGTGGCAAGACCCCACGGAAAATTTCTAGCTAGCAGTAGTCCCTGGCGGGGGACCGCCTCCATCATTAGGTGATCAAGGCCATACGACGCCGGTATAAAGGGGCTGGTCCCGGATGCCCCTTCCAGTTCTTTTCTCAGCCACAGGCCCTGAAGGCCTGGACGAGAGAGAAGCAGATATTTCTCAATGGAAAAGGAGCTGAAAAGCCTAGGGGATGGAGGGGAGGGAGTTGTTTATTGCAAGAGCCTCTTCGAAGATCTACTGTTACGTAAGTTCTACGTAACTGCACTATCTTACTTTGAGAGGGCTCTGTAGCAGGGTAATTACATATAGACAGAATCCCAACAGTCTGGAAACAAATGAAAAGGCACCGGAGGAGGAACTACCCAATAAGTAGTAAGAAAACTTGCACGCCCAAAAAAGGAGGCCTTGCAAGACCGCTAACCCAGCTTGTTCTATGGCGAGAGACAATGTCCAAACTGTAATGTTTAGTAAATGTATGGACAGAAGTCCAAATGGTGGCAGCACAGATGTCTGCTGAGATACGCTCTTGAAACAAGTTAGAGGCGCAACTCCACAAGTGGAGTGACTCTGACTTGACCGCGAGGGTCTTGTTGTACTGTCATAACAGAAAGTGATGCAATGGGCCAACCATTTTGATAGGCATTGCTTAGAGACAGCATTGCCTTTCTTTGTGAGTGAAAGAGACAAACAACTGATCAGTCTTTCTGAGATCCTTCGTCCTATCGGTGTAGTATCTCAGAATCCTGTGAACATCCATGGTATGGAGCAGGTATTCTCTTGATTGAGTACTGCGTGAAGAAAGCAGGTAATTCAATAGACTGATTTAAGGTAGATTCCGCTACCACCTTCGAAGAAACTTAGGATCTCGTGTGAAGAGCTACTTGCTCTTTTGAGAAAATCAAGTAAGGATTTTGCACATTAGGGCCTGAGCTCGGAAATTTGAGAGCAGAAGTAATGGCCACCAAGAAGAGTGTCTTCCACGACAAACTTCAAGTTCTGTGGAAGCCGCAGGCTCAAAGGGAGGAAGGTAAGTTTCTCGAGGACAAAGTTTAAGTTCCAGATGGAGCTGGGGCCCGACAGGGGCCTGAGATGAAGGACCCTCTGAGGAAAGTTTTGATACCTCCAGCTGGGCAAAAGCCTTATCAGTGAAAGGGACATGGTAAGCTGAAATAGGCGCCATATGGACTTTCAAAGAGGAGTGACTGAGACCCAGGTCCAAAAAGATGACGATGTACTCAAGCAGAATGGTCACAGGGCAGGAAAAAGGCTCCACATTCCTGGACGTAGCCCAGATGGAAAATCTTTTCCATTTCATAGCATAGTGGACCCAGTGGAGGCTTTCGCCTCCACCAGAATCTCGGCCACCTTAGAAGAAACACCAAAACAAGATTGAGCTAGGTCTGCAGGAGCCATGCATGAAGATGAAGGGACTTGAGTCCGGATGGATCAGGGTCCCCTGATCCTGGGTCAGCAATCCTGGAGATAAAGGAAGAGGAAGAGGAGGACTCTTGAGTATTGTAGAAGAGAGAACCAGATTTGCCTGGCCAGAAAGGAGCGATCAGAATGATTCTCGCCCTTCTAAAGCAAGCTTCTGTAGCACACTAGGGACCAGAGGAATTGGGGCGAAAGCACAGACGAATCTGTCCTTCCAGTTTAGCGATAGAGTTGTTCAGAAAGCCGCCTCGCTCTGGAGTGAGCGAGCAAAAGATTGGAAGCTTTGCATTTTGGGAGGAAGTGAACAGGTCTATCTGAGAAGTCCCCAAATCTGGAAGATGTTTTTAGAACTTTTTCGTCTTATTCCCACTTGAGCGGTAGAGCCAACAAGCGACTTAGTCTGTCTGCCAGACATTGTCGACTCCCAGAACATGGATTGCCGTGAGGTGAAGGTTGTGAAGCGCTGCTCAATCCCAAACCCTCATCACTTCCTGCACAGTGGTAGGACCGAGTCCCACCCTGCTTGTTGATGTACCACACCACGCAATGTTGTCCGCTTGGACAGCTAGGTGACTGGGAAGGATGTATTGTGTAGGCCTGAGAGATATAGCACTGCTCAAGTCGAGCACATTGATGTGGAGAACTATCTCCAACTTTGACCAAAGGCCCTGGGTTGCGTGAGGACCCAGATGGGCCTCAACCTCCGCCTGAAGTGTCCGTGGTCAGAGTCTGATCGGGAGGATGAAAAAGGACACCTGGAAGAGGTTCTCTCAACCATCCACCATTGCAAGTCTCTTAACATCGGCAAGGAGATCAGAAGCAGATGATCTAGGTCGCCTACTCATTGATCCCACTGAGACTGAAGAGTCCACTGAAAGATTCTCATGTGGAGACGCGCATGGAACTGTCGGGATGGCCGCCATAAGCCCCAGTAGACGGAGCACTGACCTCGCCGGGACCTCCTGTGTTCTGAAACGAGGGAACTCTGGATTGAGAGGAGGCCTCCTCTGTCCGAGGCAGAAAGGCCTTGCACAAAGTTGTGTTGAGAATTGCCTCGATGAACTGGAGCTTCTGTGAAGGATCCAGGTGAGACTTGGAATGGTTGATAGTAATACCCAGGCCAGTGAAAACCTGCTGGGTGAGGGAGAAAATGCAGGAGTTCCTCCTGGACAGGGCTGCCAGGAGCCAGTCGTCAGGTAGGGAAAAACCTGAGCTCCCAAAGACATGAGTGGGCCGCCACCACTGCCAGGTATTTGGTAAAGACTCAGGGGCCGAGGAAAGACCAAATGGGAGTGCCCGGAATTGGTAGTGGACCCCTGAATGCAAAACCTGAGGTACTTTTGGTGCAAAGGGCGAATGGGTATGTGCAGGTACGCATCCTGCATATTTAGTGCACAAAGCCATTGGCCTGGCTGAAGCAGGGACAAAAAGGGATTGAAGGAGAGCATCCTGAACCTCTTGTATTCCACATACAGGTTCAGGAGCTGAGATCGAGAATAGGTCTGAGATCTCCGCCTTCTTTAGAACAAGGAAGAAGTGGAATAGTACCTCTTCCCATAGAGGTGAGGAGGGACGGGCTCTAAAGCCTGTTTCGCAGGAGCATCGAGATTTCTTCCCTGACCAAAGGAAGATGGTCCCTGAGTAAGCGGAGTTCAGAGGGGGTGATGGAGGTTTCTGAAGAAACTCTGTGGAGTGCCCCTCTGCTATGATCTGAAGCACCCATGAACTGGGTTATCCCCTCCCAACCCGGAAGGTGAAGGTAGAACCTCCTCCTACTGGTTCCTCCGGGCATCCGGAGAGGAAAGGAGTCAGGTGGTGTGAGGCAGCGCCGCAGCTGGGGCACCCGCTGTTTTTGGGCGGCGGGGCCTGCAGCTGTGGGAACCCGACGCTTAGTGGCCCGCCTCCCTGAGGTTTCGCTGAGGTGGGCTGCGCTCATGAAGGGACGGCACTGTGGGGATGGGACGGTACACTGAATCAATGGATTTAAGGGCTGACCCCTTCCTATAATCAGTGATGATGTCCTGACATCACCACCGAAAAGCACAGAACCCTGAAAGGAGCTTCTGGATTGCTGACTGCACCTCCCGGACCAGACCTGACACACGGAGCTGCGTGTGACGCCAACATACGGCGAATGCAGAGCTCCTTCCTGCAGTGTCCACTGCATCGTAGGTCATCCTCAGAATGTGACGACTGGCTGAACGAGCAGAACGGACCAGGTCAGCCAACTCCTGCTTGACTTGGGAGTCAGGCAAAGAGTCAATCCTGATTCCGCCTGCAAGGACGGCCTTCTGGTAATCCCCCATATGTGCTACGAGTTCAGGGCCCTAATCCCCAGTGTGGAAGAAGCAGATCTTCCTTCCATACTGATCCAGAAGGCGGATTCCTTATCCGGGAAGACGAGCTCAACTAGCTTCGATGCTGACTGGCCGTGAGCGACGCTAATCACAACCGAGTCTGCACGGGGTAAGAGTCTCAAAAAGTCTACATTCTCCAGAGCCTGGTATAGCCTGTTTGACTTCCTTGGAAGTGGGGCTAAAGCTGATGGTTGCTTCCTATAGTGGAAACAAGGTGGGCATGAGGCTCGATCCAGGGTGGCACTAAGGTAGGAGCCGTTAGGGGCAAGTCCAGATGTTCGCGAGTTTTACCCGTCTGAGGATCTGGTTCTAAGGAATGCCACTGATGGACTTCCTGGATCTTCCTGAGAAACTCCATGAAGGAAGGATCCTCTGGAGGAGACTGGAGGAGTCCTCGGCTGGGGCTTGATGGAGAGTGTGGCTCATCGCCTTTCTCAGAACCTCATCGGAAGACTCGAGGAGTCCGAGAGAGAAGGGAGGAAGAGTCTGAGGCAGAGTAAGACTCCCTAACTTGTCTAGGGGAGGAACGGGTTCCTTGGCAGGGATCCCGAACGCTGTCCTGCCTTCTCTGGATCCCGAGGGCAAAGCCCGGGAACTGAGGTGGAGAAGGAGTGTGCTGTCTGGGGCATACGGGAACCAGGGGTGGCACCATCGCTGTAAGATGGCTCATCCCTGGTGAGCTGAGCCTGGCCTCAGCCCACCAGGAGGCAACAGTCTCCTGCAGATCCACCAGCGGCCTAGGGGTGGTGGAGGAGGAGGGGATAGTTATATGGAGAAATCCATAGGGAGAGTATTCAGGCCGGCCGCGGATATACCGGAGCCGGTATTGCAGTGTCGGGTACTGCGCGGCCAAAGGAGTCGGCATCGGGTACTGCGGCGCAGGATACTGCAGACCTGGGAAACCCGGCCAGATAGACTGCGGATACCCAGGCACTGGAGGAGCTGCTGGAGCAGATGGCCCAGCCTGGTACTCCCGGGCGGATCAGCGGGATAGGCCCATGGGTGGAGGGCCAGCTGGAAGAGGAATATCCCTGCCAGCGCCGGAGGAGCGGTGTCAGAACCGGCATTGGCAGGGCGGTGTTGGGGCGGTGTTGGGGCTGGCGTCGGAGCCAGCGCCAGGGAGCTGACATCAGATCCGCTCTTCAGGAACAGGATCGGACGGTAGCCCAGTATCCCGAGTCTCGTCCGGGGACGGAGGAAAAGTCCCAGGGTCAGGCAGGGGACTGGGGCTCCCTGACAGCAGCGAAGGCTGCGGGAGCCTGGTACGACAGACAAAGCAGGGTCTGCACTAGACTCGGGGCCCAGCGAGTCGGAGGAGCCAACATGTGGGCTTAGGGGCCGAGTCCTGGCGGATGCTAGAGGAGCCGACGCCTGACTTCGAGGGTCCTTCGTGGAGACGGGCCGAGGATGTGAAGAGGCCCAGTCCAAGGGGACACTGCTGTGCACCGCTTCAAGGGTCGAGCATCTTAGCGCCTTCTCCTGGCGTGACGTCCGAAGAGCCGACGTCCGCTTAAGGGAGGTGCCTGCACCAGTAGGGCCTCAGGCCTGCGGTGGTACTGGGGCTGGTGCCCTTGCCCGAGGCACCCAGCGGTATGAACGAGAACCCGTTGGGTGGCCGATGCCTCCTCCAAAGCCTTGGAGGCTGCCGTCAGTATCTCTCGGAGGGGATGTTACCTTAGCCGTGACTGGGCTCGGAGTCGCGAAGAGGAGGCCTTCCCCGTGCCTTTCCTTGTCCCGCTTCCTTGCCCTTCAGGGAGGTCGATGCCTGCCGAAGTTTCTTTAACTCATTCTCCATCGCGGACGTCTTCTTTTGAGGAGATGGGCTTGAGGGACTGCTGGCATCATCTGCGGGTGGCCGCGTTAAAATGAAGGCAGTGCGGATAATTTGTCGACCGTGTGGTCAGGGCTCAAGCAGAAAAGGCAGAGGAGTGACTGTCTTTGTGAGGCAGTTGCCGCACAGTCACACTTATTCTTTGAAGGACAACATAAACCAATGTTCACCTGACGATGGAAGTATAAAATACAATACTGAAAACTTTTTCCGAAAAACGGATTAAGTAACAGGACTGGCATAGGAACTTAACTGGCGAGGAGGCTGCAACGCAGCTGACGGCGGAAAGAACTGAAGCGGTGTCTGGGACCGCCTTTATACCGACGCCGGATGACGCCGGTCACCTGACGTGGGGGCGGTCCCCGCCAGGGACTGCTAGCTAGAAATTTTTCCTTGGGGTCCTGCCGCCGGCCGGCATCAGTCCTATATGTAATTACCTACTGCAAGAGCCCTCTTGAAGTAAAAATCTAGGATTCTGGGGACCGCCTCCTATGTACTATACCTGACATTGGGGGCAGGACCGAGGTCGGAGCGGTCCTCCTGAATACTGCTAGCTAGAAAATTTCCATGGGGTCCTGGCGCCTGCGGCTTCAGTCCTAATGGTGTAACCTGCTGCAAGAGCTGTTTCTCAAGTAAGATCAGACATCTTTTCTTGAGCCTTTCAAGGTGCTTTTCTGCTGTTTTCTTACTGGAAAAGTTTTACAAATATCACAAGTTTGTTTTAAATGTTCAAAACCCACACGGACAACAAAAAGATTATGCTTGTCTGCTTTGGCAAAGATCTCACCACAATCACTATAAGGTTTGAAACCGGGTTCACCGGTTCTTTTTGGTTTTTCAGACATTCTGAAAGAAGAAAATAAATAAAATCAATAACCACTAAATAGGAAGGATTTTAAAACCTTATTTAGCGCTTGTGATCAGTTCCTGAACCGAGAAAACCTTTTGGAATCAGCAACCAGAGAAATTGATGGTCACAATTTAAATATAAAACTTAAATTTTACATAAAACTAAAGGTTCCTTAGGGAACTCTGAAAATCTGTAGAAAAGGGCGGTTCCCACCGTTAAACTGCACGGAGATACCGATAAAAATTACTTTAACACTAAAACAATAGTTTAGTAAAACAAAACACTAGCTAAAGGCAGCAAAAGAAAAAGGATAAATAATATTTATATATTTTATAAGTTTTGTTTTGTCAGGACAAGTAGATAGAGAGGCTCTCCTAGCTTCTGGTCTTGACAGGCGGAGAGTGAAATCTGAGGGTTTAGAACCAGGGCAGTTAGATCAAGGCAGCATTTGAAAATAGCACGCCAGAGGAGTCCGTCATTTGCATAGCATTCCATCTCTGGGCAGTTCAGTCTTAAAGGGACACTGCAGAAGTTATGAATACCTGAGTATTACTCAAGGGTTAGAAACAGCCTTGCTCATCGCCAGAGCTGCAGTCTTCAGCTCAGCGACTTTACTGGAAGATACCCCGGCTCCTCCAAATGTCCTCGCCCCTATGCTTCTCTTCATCTTTTTTTCTTCTTTTGCTCCAAAGAAGGAAAATAAGCAGATTCCCTCAGCTTTTGCATTTCTTTTTCAAAGAGGCCATTCTGGATTTGAGAAGATGGGCTTGCAGGGCCTGCAGCCTGCATTTGTGTGTGGCCTGATTGAAGAGTTTGCAATCAGGGCAGCAGGCCTCGATATCGTGACACAGGCCTAGTAGAAGAGGGCAGCGTTGGTACGTCTCTTGTAAGTGAATCTGTGTGTCGCACTGTCCACACTTCTTCTTGGACTTCAGAGTTGGAGGTGAAGAAGACATAAAATTTAATGGAAACAAACTAAGTTTGAGAAATAAGTGAAAATACTTGGGCAATATGACGATCGACTGGAGCAACAGTCACGTGAGGTCCTTGCGCGAATATGACAGAAAAAAGAACTGGAAGGCGGGCTTGGGAGCGCCCACTATATAGGGTCTTGCTGATGTCCATCACATGACATCAAGCTTAGTGGTCCCCTGCCAGACATTGTTAGCAAAGTTTGCTATGCGGTCCTGACACCAGGGGTGCAGTCCTATATGTTATGACCCACTGCAGAAACCCTCTCGAAGTAAGATCTTTGGTTTTACCAAATGTCTGTTCAGGTGCCTGAGATCCAATATGGGTCACCATTCTGTTTTATTGTGAGGAAGTATCTTGAATAGAGCCCTTTTCCTCTCTGTGCAGAAGGAACTGGCTCTACTGCCCTTTGAGACAGAAAGTCGGATACTTCCCTTCCAATAGTAATGTTTCTGATGGAAGAGTCTGAAGACTCTTACCCTCAGCTTTGGCCTGAGCTTGAAGCTGAGAACTAGGCCCTGGCCCACTACCTCTAAGACTAACTTGTCTGTGGTGATGGTTTGCCATTCCTGGAGGCAGTGGGCCAGTTTGCCCTACTGGAGTTGGAGAGCGACACGAGCAGACACTCCAGGGTGTCTGCTTGGCTTGGGATGCGTGAGTGCTGGGGCTAGTTTGGCTGCCACCTCTTCTGCCTCTGAAACACCCTCTCTGAGGTTGGTACTGGGGAAAAGCTTGAGGCTGAAAGAAGGTCTATAAGTCCCTGCCTCTACCTCCCTAGCTTGTTGCTTCGTGGGTACATGCTTTTTCTTCATAGCAGCACTTTATAGGCGGTCTTCTAGCTATCTATTTTTTCATGTGAGCCTCTGTCTGTTCAAACATGGAAGTAGGCTCACATGAGAATCCAAGGCTTTGGCTTGCCTATCTTGGGTGAAATTAGTGGTTCTGAGCCAAGCAAATCTTCTGAGTGACACTGAGGAAGCCATTTGTCTGGCAGCAGTCATCATTATCCACTGCTACCCTAAATTGGGTTTTGATGCCTCTATGCCTTTTACAGCTTCCTCCAGGTTGGCTGCCATACGGGCTGGGACTTTGAAATGTCCATCATAGTGTTCCATAAAGTCCTCTGGTATCTAGCAACATAGGCCATGTAGGATGCCTGCCTGATAAGAGAAGATACCAGTTAAAGCTTCTTGGCAATAGAGTCCATTTTCCTGGAATCTTTGTCTGGAGGTGAGATGCCAAGGGTATGCCAGCCTTATCACAGGCTGCAGCCTGCACCACTCCCTCGTGGCTTGGATGTCCAAAAGGAAATTATGCTCCACCCCTAGCCACCCAGTACTTCTTGTCCATCTATCTACTGGTGATACAGAAGTGGGGGGGTCTGCAGGACCTTGTTGACCTGTTTTTTTCCAGGGATTTATGGATGGGCAAAAGTCTTTAGAGACTGGACTGTCCATCATCTCATATAATCCTGTTCCTCCTCCTCATCAGTGGATTCCTGAGTAGGAGTTCCAGAGTTGGGCCACTGCTTTTATAAAAAGCAAGGTGGGACATATAGTCCTCAGTCTCTTTGTCAGGAGAATCAGGACGGTGGGGATCAGGAGAAAATAGTTACGCAAGAAGTTACCGCAACAGTAGATCTTCGAGAACTGCTCTTGCAGCAGGTTACACCATTAGGACTGAAGCGGACAGGCAGCAGGACACCACGGCAAACTTCTAGTTAGCTACATTTATTTATTTAGCTTTTGTTAACCAGGTAGGTACACTAGACAATACATTGCCTATTTTCAGGTACAACCGGAGAGTACAGGAAATGCAGGTACAGATTACACTGGATACAGAAAGTGCAGGTACAGAATGAATAACTACATTGAAATGCAGGCACAGTTACGTGGGACAGTACAGTACAAATACAGTCAGCTTACAGAGTCAGCACAGATAATGCATGCTAAGTTACACCATTTAACCAAAGGGCTGGGCAGGTGCAACACTTATCAATGGAGACATTGCAGACACTGGTTAAATACAGTTATGGGAGGGGACCCCCTCCTCACAAACAATGTGGTAGGTTGGTGGACAGGCATAATGGCAGGGTGAGGGCATGGGGGTCATGGAGGCATGAGACAGGAACAAGCCGAGGCAAGTTTCAGGTGGTCCCAAAGGGAGGACCTGAGGCGGCCCTGGGAGGGGAGGAATGGATCCAGTCAGGAAGAGAGTTCCAGAGTCTGGGGGCAGTCAAAATGAAGTCTCTGCCACCCATTTGAGTGCAAATGGCCAGTATCTTAGAGGTGCAGTACCCAGGGACCTAAAAGAATTGCAGAAGTCGCTTGGTGCCATAAGTTCAGCACTCACGGGGGTGCCAATCTGTATAAGTTTACCCGTGAAGCACCCCAGGACAAGTCCAAGTAGTGAGATGGGGAGAGCCAGCTCAGCCTACTGTACAGTGATGGGAGAGGCGGGGGCCGCTAGGGCAAAGCGACAAATATTGTATGAAACAGACCATCTGAGAGGTGAATTGAGAGGTGTGAGCAAACAGCAGGCAACCATAGGCAAGGGAGGGAGGAACACCCCTGCGCCAGAGCCAATTGGGCGGCAGGGGTAAGTTACACTTTGCCCTGTATGCCAAAACCAATTTACAGTGGACTGTTTTGCAAACGTTCTGGATATGGAAGTCCTAGGTCAAACTGAGGGTCAAGAGTCATGCCCAGGTATTTGATGGTGGTAGCAATGGGGATCGGAGCGCCATCACATCTGGCAACAAGCAGAGGGGCACAGGAAGCCTTGATCTTGGCCGGGACCTAAAGAGCATGGGCTGGGTTTTTGAGGTTAAGGACCAGCTTATGGGACTCGATCCAGAATTGGATGCACTTAAGTCCTCACTCAATTTACAATTGATATCCCGATGTCACAAGAGTGAGTGAGTGAGTGAGGAAGACCAGATCGCCTGCATACAGGGTTGAGCTGCAGTGGGCAGTGACTGAGGGCAGAGCATTAATGAAGCTAGAGAAGAGCAGGGACCCAGGACCGAGCCCTCCGCGGGACACCCAAGATGAGCAGAGTGGTCTCCGAGAGCACCCTGTTGAATTTGACCAGTTGATGCCCGCGTGTAAGCAGTTAGAGAACGACTGTAGGGCTTGGGAGGATGTACCAAGTGCCTCAGCTGGGCGCAGAGAAGGTGTGATCCACAAGGTCAAGGCCTTGGAGAGGTCAACAAAGATGGCCCCCATGAGCTTACCCTGGTCCATCGTGGATCTTATCCCAGAGGTGACTGAGACAAGGGCAGAGGAGGTACTATGCCCTTTCCTGAAGCCATGCTGTCGGGTACAATAGCTCGTAACGTATGTAATCCGAGAGCTTGTACAGCAACTACCTTTCCAGCAGTTTACTGACTTCACAGAATGGCTATGGGCGTGTAATTATCTATGACCCTTGGGTTACCCTGTTTGAGGATAGGGACCACTCTGGCTACCTTCCATATTTCAGGAATAACACCAGATGAGCGGGATAGGTTGAAGATGTGGACCGGGGAGGCAATTTAAGAGGCCCCTGTCTGAGAAACTTAGGCTCTAGGCCATCATGTCCTGCACTGGAGTGGGGAGAGGGGCAAGAGAGCAATCTCAACATCTCAGGTACCGACACTGCCTTAAAGTAGAAGGCGGCGGGAGGCTGAGGGCCAAGGGTGGAGCCACATCCAGTCCGCTAGTGCCAGCCCGCTGTGGGAGACAAGGGTGAGAGTGCTGACAGATCTGTGAAGTGTTTGTTGAAGGCCGCTGAGATGGAGAGTGGATAGTTACAGCTAACACTACGTCAATGAGGATATCAGAGGCCTCACAAGGAAGAGCCACTTACAATGTTTTGATGTATCTCCAGAACTGCCTGGGGTCCTTAGCTGTATCCTGGAGGCACTCTTGCAGAATTCACTTTTAGCCACCCGTATAGCTTTCTTACAGTCATTCCTAAGTTGTCTGTACTGCTGGAAGAGGGTTTGGTCAAGCGTACATATAGCGGGGGCGCCCTCAATGTCGGCCCTGCCCCGGCGTCATACATCATAAAGAGGCAATCCCCAGCATCCCTCAGTTCTCCCACTGAAGACTACGGCATCGTGATGTGATTCTGATGGGAGGCTGAGATCCACTCAAAGGAAGAACAACAGAAACTATTTTTGCAAAAGCAGTTGACCTCCTGAGGGAAGGTGGGTGGAATGTACCTCTAGAGAGCTGTTCTCGAAGATCTACTGTTACGGTAAGTTTTTATTTATTTATTTTTAAAGTTTCGAATTACAAACCTTTGAGTCATAGAACTCATTTCCAAAGGCACCTCGTCAATAACAGTACAAGACACAATACAATGTAATACAAATAATACGATACATTGCATAATACAAATAGTAGTAAATACAATGCAGTATATCAAGTGCGATTATCAATATAACATTGTCTGTGCATTGAGCATAGAGATTACATGGATGATGGCTCTTACAGAGTTGTAGCTAACACACTTGGAATGCAGTGGCGTGATTGTCAAACAGGCATTGTGCATGGTACATAGTGGTTACATTGATGATGGCCTATACAGAGTTGTAGCTAATACATATGCAGTGATCTGTCCAGAGTTGTGCTGACATGTCACTGGGCTACACAGGCAATCTGGCATTCAGTCTAAGAGTTGTCCAGGTCGGACATTGTTGGGGTGCTGCCACATCTAGTGTGCCATCACTGAAGCTGCTACTTTACAGCGGGCAGGTGCAGGAGGTGAGGAGGTGGTCCCTGAGGGACCTTTTGAAGGCATTTAGTTTGGGGTGACAGGTGACTGATGTGGGTGGCGTGTTGAACCAGGTTGGGGCTCCAGTAGGAAAGGATCTCTTGGCTAGAGTGGTCCTAACCATTGGGACGACTAATGATGATCTATCCGCACTGTGGGTGCGCCTTGGGAGTAGCAGGGACTAGCATGGCAGAGACTCCTGGGGTGTCAGCCCCAGGAGGAACTTTGGTCATGAGACAGGTCTGGTAAGGAGCCTTTCCTCAAAATTGAGAAGTGCTGATGGAGCATAGGTGGCAGGTGTGTGTTGTTCAGGTTGCTCGGATAGCGCCTACATGCTTTGTTAATAACCACCTTTATCTTGTTGATTGCAGTGGCATCAGCAGCAGCGTGACCAGCAGTCCATAGTCAATTAGGGACATGATGGATGAAGTGATTGGTAGGCGCAGGGCTTCGATGGCAGGCAGTCTTTGTGGGATATAGAGGCCAACACGCACGCTAGCTGCTGATGCTAGTGTATTTATGTGTACATGGAAAGTGAGAGCTGTATTAAAGATGACCCCAGGTATTCATAAGTGTAGACCTGCTCCAGGGGTTGGAGGAGCTGGAGAGGATATGTAGGTGGGCCTTCTTCATTTTGCTCTGGTGGTGTGAGAATAACATGGCCTTGTTTTTTTAGGTTCAGGACAAGTCTACGCTCCATGAACCAGTGCTCAGTTTGGCTGAATTGGTGCTGAAGTGATGCTTAGAGGTTTGTGGGGAAGCACAGAGGACGCGTCATCCGCGTATAAGAGGACCTTTCCTGGGCATTGAGAAATAGACTAAAAGCACTGGGCCCAAGATAGAGTTTTGTGGGACTCCAGAGCTGATGGGACAGGTGGTGGACAGTGTGGTATTTATCCTTACACATTGCGTTCTGGAGGACAAGTAGCTTGAGAACCAGTCCAGGGGTCCTTGTGAGAAACCTAACTGCAGAGGGGTTGACTGACTGTGTCAAACGCCTTGGAGAGGTCTATAAACATGGCTCCAGCCAGCTGACCCTTGTCCAGTGTGGATGTGATTTGAGAATTCTAGGAGGGCTGTTGTGGTGCTGTGTCCATCACAGAAACCATGCTGTTCTTTGCATAGAGGTTATGGGTTTCAAGGTAGGTTGCAGTTTGTCTGCCACTACTTTCTCTAGTGCTTTGGGGGAGAGAATGGAAATAGGCCGGTAATTCCCAGGGAGAGTTGTCTCCACCTTTGTGGATGGGTGTCACTACTGCTTTTTCCATTCACTGGGGAACTGTCCAAGGCAGAGGGATCACAGGCCAGTAAATGGGAGGAGCAGGAAATCCAGGCCAGGCATAGCAGTTAATATCCAAGGGGTCATTTATGTGGCTCAAACCATTAAGGGCCTTTGTGAAGTATGGCTTGGCTTCCTGGGAAGTGATGGCCCAAAGGTAGAAGGGTGGCCGCTGGAGGGTGGGGGGTCGAGGTGGGTAGAGGTTGAAGAAGTTTTAAAGGAGTGTCGCGCCAAGGTCTGTGAGGCTGTTGTTAAGGGTGTCAGCAATTTCTTTTGGGTCAGTGGTGACTGCCTATTATGCAGTTGGGAGGGGCCTGTGATTTGCCATTTAGGGTTTTATGTTATCCTAGAAGTTGTGGGAGGAACCTCAGGAGGTAGTTAGGGCAGCCCTGTGAGTCGGCCTTCACCTTGTGAATGGCTCCAGGTGCATCTGTTCCTTTCAGCATGATAGGCCTGCATGTCAGTAGGTTTGCCAGAATCAGAGGTGTTGTGCCACAGATTGTCCCTGTTTTTAGTTGCTGGATAAGGAGGGTGTTATCCAGGGTGCGTTCTGTCGCTTAGCGTGGTTTTTTTAAGGGGGCAAATGTGTTGCAGGCCATGGTGAAGGAGCTATAGCAGTAGGCTATCGCCACATCTATGTTTGTTGCCTTAAAATTAGGGACCAGTCCCTGATGGTGAGATGGTGCTTGAATTTAGGCTCGCCTGGGCAGAAGCGGCATCTGAAGGGGACAGAGGAGCCAGTGCCACTTGCCTGGCTGACCATATGAAAGTTATAGGGGAGGCGGTCATTGAGGGAGTTTGGCTGAACTGCGATGTCTGATTTTATGCGGCTGGTTAGAGAGTATGATGTCCGGAAGGGCATGCATGCTGGTGGTAGGTTGTGCCTAGTTGGTTTAGATGCCAGTTGGTGGCGGTCTAAGGCTGCTAGTGCATCTTTGAGTGGCACTGGCAGCAGTGCTGGTGAGCCAGTTAACATTGAGGTCGCCCAGCAGGATATGTTCATCTTTGTGGGAAGGCTGCCAGTGTAGTCTGTGACGGAGTGCAGTGCATGGATTTGTTTACGTGGTGGGATGTATGCCAGTGATTATAAGGAGCCCTGGATGGGTCTGGTGTGACTTTTATTGATAAGGCCTGGGCACCGTGCTCCAGGGTGGGGGGGGGTAAGGCTTGAGCTAGCAAGGAGTGACAGACCGATTGCACATCCCAGCCCTGTTTCCTGCCGCCTAACCTGAAGGAGAGCTAGGGAATACTGGGATGCATAGGGAGGGGCATCACAAGTAGAAAAGGAAGTGGTTATCCTCTGTACAGACAGTTGGCAAGATCCCATCTGAGTACGATGCAGTTTTGTAGACCTCATCTACGCAAGGACAGACAGGATGGAAGCAGTCCAGAGGAGGGCAACTAAAATGGTACAGGGTCTACATCAGAAACCATATGAAGAGAGACTGAGAGTTAATATGTATACCCTTGATGAAAAGGAGGGACAGGCGGACATGATAGAAACTTTTAAGTACCTCAAGGAATCAACAAAGTCCAGGAGGGTAGCATCTTTCAGAAAAGAGATGTGCAAGAACAAGGGGCACAATTTAAAGTTAGAGGGGACGGCTCAGGGGTAATGTGAGAAATTCTTTTCCATGGAGAAGTGGTGGACGCAAGGAACCACCTTCCTGGAGAGGTTGTGGGGTCTAAAACAGTGAGAATTCAAACATGCATGGGACAGACATAAGGCAATTATAGTGAGGGGTTGCAGGAAGTAGGCTGTTGGTTAACTAGAATCTGCAGCGTATCCAATAGGTAGAAATGGGCAGACTGGGTGGGCCAAGTGGCCCTTATCTGCCGTCAAAGTCTATGTTACTATGTCTCTAAGTGTGCATAACCTGGGAGAGAGATGACAGAGTTAGGGGTGGTCTTGGAGAGCCAGGTCTCCCACCAGTGTGTGGACGTCTCATTGATGTATGGTGATCCAGCATTGGAGCACTGTTTTTTTTTTTTTGTAGTATGCTGCATATGTTCATGAAGGCGATGCGGAGGCCAGTGACTGGTGTGGGGTGGGTTGGTGCTGGGGTGCCTGTGCCAAGGTTGGGGTGGATGTTCTCAGACAGTAGGAGGAGTAGGGTGATTATTCTGTACTGGGAGGTGCTTTTTGCGGCTATGCATGGGGCTACTGGTATTTCCCTTGGTACACGTGCAGGGAGTTGAGGAAGGGCATGGGGCAGGTATGGCAGGGGGCGTGGGGGCTATACTGAGCCTGTGGTGTCCAGGTGTGGGTTGAGCATATAGCGGGTGTGAAGGGGTGATACTGGTGCAAATCGCACAGGTGGGTTAACAGTGAGGGGACAGCCAGGGGTGGCTGAGGGAATGATACGGGGGCATTTGACACAGTAAGGTGGGAACAAACATAGGTATTAGTAGAGAAGCCATGTTGAGCAAGTGGACAGGGTCAGTCATTGTGTCAGGCAGAGGTTTATCTGAGTGACACCATGAAGCGACCTAACTTCCTCCGTTGGAGTGGGGAGTCTCCGTGGGCGTAGCAGTAGGGCGATGGACTCTGGTGCAGAAGGTACCTGGAGAATCAGCCAGGTGTGGCCTGTGGTGCGAATAGAATAAGCCACCAAGGGAGGGGTGGGTGGCTGTAGAAAAGTGTGTTTGGTAATGACTCCTTGTGGTGGCTGGGAGAAAGGCAGCATGGGGTGGGAGTGGTGGAGGTTCAGTGAGGGGCGATGGAGCTAGCAGGGGAAAGGGAGGGTGGTGATCTGCAACAGGAAGGATAGTGGAGTGAGGAGAAACCTGAGTTTGGGGGGCCTAGAGTGTCATGAGGAAGTAAAGGCGGCTGGGTCCTTGGGAAAAGATTAAGCCCTCTGGTGGGCAGTTTGTATTACCTGCAAATAGGGATATAGGGCTTAAGTGGGAGGGTGGCTGGAGTGGGCAGAGCAGTCGGCCTTAGCATTGATGGGTTAACACCCTAGATAAACTGTGCAAGCAGCAAGGCTGCAGATTACATCTTAACACCTCACGTGGTGAATCCTGCCCTTCAGAGGTGTTGCTTCTTACATAAAGTACAGTTACAGAAGAACTTGCCATAACAGTAGATCTTCAAGAACAGCACTTGCAGCAGGTTACACCATTAGGACTAAGCCAGCAGGCGCCAGGACCCCCACGGAAATTTTCTAGCTAGCAGTATCAGCAAGAGACTGCCCCGACGTCGAGGCATCATAAAAAGGGAGTGGTCCCCCAGAATCCCCAGTTCTCCGCTGGAGACTCCCGCCGCTCGATGATATCGAAGTGGAGACTGAGGATCCACCATCAAAGGTATTCAGAACAGTGTTAGAAACACCTAATCCTAGAAAAGAGATATCAGAAAAACTCTACCTCCAGAGGGGATGGTGGAGAAACTACCTGCTGAAAGAGCTGTTCTCGAAGACCTACTGTTACGGTAAGTTCTTACGTCACTGTACTATCTTACTTCAAGAAACATCTCTTGCAGCAGGTTACACCATTAGAACTGATTCCCAAGCAATACTGGAAATCCCTCGCAAGTGGGAGGAGGCTAGGTAGAGATTGTGAGTCGGACCGAAGCCTAGGATAGAGTCCCTGAAGGACTGCTAGACCAAAACCAGCTCTTCACCCGTGATGCCACATCCAGGCTGTAATGCCTGATAAAGGTGTGCACAGTGCTCCAAGTAGCTGCTGCGCAGATGGCTGAAGTGGACACGTTCTTCAAGACCACTAAGGAGTAGCCACCCCTTGTGGAATGACCTAAGCGCACCAGTAAAGGTTTGTTACGTTTCTGGTAACAGAACATGATACAATGGATGAGCTACCTGGACAGCGATTGTTTAGAAACCAGAGCTCCCATCATCCTATGTGCGAAGGAGATGAAAAGCTGATCAGATTTACGGTGGTTCCTGGTTCTGGTCAGGTAGTCTCTTAGACATCTATGCACATCCAGAGTGTGCACCAGGGCCTCTCCTCTATTAGAGTATTTAGGAAAGTACACTGGTAAGTCGATGTCCTGATTGAGGGTGACAGCTGAGACCACCTTAGGTAGAAACTCTGGATTTATTCTTATGGACACCCTGTCCTGCTGAAAACGAAATAAGGTTCTTTGCACATCAGTGCCTGAAGTTCAGAAATTATTCTGGACGAAATATTGACAACTAAAACAACGTCTTCCATGTCAGGAGGCGTAGCTCGCAATCTGCGGCTAGTTCAAAGAGCAGCAGCATGAGCTGCTCCAGGACAAAGGGCAAATCCCATGGAGGAATAGGATCCTTAATGGAGGTCTAAGTGAGAACACCTCTCAGGAAGGCTCGTGCTGTGTCCAACTGAGTTACGGGACGTCGGCCTATGGGTGTATGATAGGCTGAGATGGCACAAAGGTGTACTTTAATGGGGAGTAGGCCAAGCCTGCCTGGAAGAGAGACAGGAGGTAGTCCAGGACCGACCTTACTGGCAATCCATCAGGAAAATCCTCATGCTTGAACCCAGAGGCAAAATCTGCGCCATTTCATGGCGTATGTGGCGTCAGTGGCGGTTTTCTAGCAGCCGCTAGAACATCTGCTGCCTTTGCGAGGCCCATGCACCACATGATAACTATGTCTCCAGGAGCCAGTCGTGCAGGTTCAGAAAGCAAGGTCCGATGGACCAAGAACCTGCCTCCTGGAACAATAAGTGAGAGCTGATTGGCAGAGGCACGGAGGTTCCTGGGACAGCTGGTATAGCAGAGGAACCAAATCTGTCTGGGCCAAAAGGTGCAATAAATATCAGCGTTGCTTGCTCTCTGCGGAGTTTCAAAGGGACCCTCTGGATCAAGGGAAGGAAGGAAATGTGTAGAGAATCTGCCCGTCCAGGAGAGGGACAACACGTCTTGCCACAAAACACCAGGCCCTGGATCTAGCAAGCAGAAATTGGGCAGTTTGCGTTGTAGGGGACGCCAAAAGATCTAACTCTGGTGTGCCCCATCTGTGAAACAGATCCTCTACCACCTCCTGGAGTAGTTCCCATTCTTGGACTCTGACCTGAGAGTGGCTCAGGCTGCGATAGCGCTGTCCACTCCTGGGACATGAACAGCAATGAGGTTTGCGCGTGTGGTGAGGACCCAATCCCACACCTCATGGCCTCCCTGCAAAGCAGGTAGGAATGGGTGCCTCCTGGTTTGATGAGATAATAAATCACTGGTATTGTCTGTTTGTAACAGGAGAGTACCGGTGGGATCTCCGACTGGAAGGCCTGCAGGGCATAAAGAACTGCTCTCATTTCCAAAATATTTATGTGGAGATGATCTTTCTGGGGTGTCCACGAGCCTGACCCTGTTGATGTTTGCTCCCAACCGAACCCTAGGCGTCTATGAAGAGCATCACAATCAGAGGCAGGCGCAATGAAGGG
Source organism: Neoceratodus forsteri (assembly GCA_016271365.2). NCBI lineage: Eukaryota > Metazoa > Chordata > Ceratodontiformes > Ceratodontidae > Neoceratodus > Neoceratodus forsteri. The sequence continues at coordinate 164,580,878 of CM057458.1, read as the reverse complement.
ACCCCACCAATAGGTTCTTTGAATCTAGCCACCAATGCCAATCCCGGATTACAGCACTCGTGATCCGAATTGGAAGCTGCAAATGGTCTTGCTTCTGATCCCATTGAACCCGTAACATCCACAGGGTCAACTGCATGTGGAGATGGGCTAGCAGGAGTGTTGCAATGGCTGCAGCCATGTGTCCAAGCAGGCAAAGGACCAGTCTGGCTGGGATGGTGGTCTTTGCCAAGGAGGGATCACCCGGTGATGACCTGGGAGAGCTGATGAGGGATCTGATGTGTTCCGCTCGGTCCTGGGGCAGAAAAGCTCTCCTCTGGACGGTGTCCAGAACTGCGCCTATGAACTGCAGATTCTGTGGCGGAATCAGGCACGACTTCACCTGATTGATAATGATGCCCAACGTCTCGAACAGAGACTGAGTACAGTGAATGGCAGACATCAGAGCCTCCCAAGAGGGTGCCATAAGAAACCAGTCATCCAGGTAGGGGAACACATAGTGGCCTAGTCTCCTTAGAGCTGCTGCTATGACTGCCTTGCACTTTGTAAACACCCGAGGTGCCGATGACAGTCCGAAAGGAGGGCTCGGAACTGATAATGGCGACCTAGAAATTTGAAGCGCAAGAACTTCCTCTGTGCTCGAGCAATGGGTATGTGCAGGTAAGCATCCTGCATGTCCAAAGACGCTAGGAAGGCGCCCTGCTTGAGCATGGGTATCAGACCGGGAAGGGTCACCATGTGGAAGCATTTGTAGAGGACCAAAGCATTGAGATCGCTGAGATCCAGTATCAGACAGAGGTCCCCTGTCTTTTGGGAACCAGAAGAAGTGGGAACAGTAACCTGCACCTCTCTGGTTCCTCGATGCGTGCTCTATAGCTTCCTTTCCTAGAAGCATGAGCACCTCCTGCTGTATGAGCAGTGTGTGCTGACCTGAATAAAGGGAAAGCAGGGAGTCTTGGCGTGGGTGGTGAGGAATTCTATAAAGTGACCTCTCTTGACCATCTGAAGTACCCACCAGTGGCGGTAATCGACTGCCACCCTGAAAAGTGGCGAGCGATCGACCCCAACCTTTTCTGCCCGTTGATCCAGAGGAGGGCAGGGGCCAGGAAGGAGTCATGCTGTGGCAGCGTTGGTTCCCGCAGGCTGGGCTGGTTTAGTACACCACTGACCTCTGCCTGGGAAGATTTGGACTGGGCTTTACGCTGGAAAGTACCCTTTGTTGCTGGATGGAATGTGGCTGCTGTCGTTGTTGCCGCGCGAAAACAGTTCTGGTTCCTACAAAGGAACCAGATTTGGATCTGTACATGGCCTGCACAGACCTTACTGCCTTCCCGGCATCCTGAAGCTTGTGATAACCTTTTCCAAGTGTTCACCAAACAGGACTTCTCCACTGTACGGGACATCAAGAACACTTTTCTGTACATTTGGGGTAAAACTGGAGACACGGAGCCAGGAGTGTCCACGAGACAGACGCCTCGGCTGCGCCTCGGGCGGATGAGTCCACAGAATCGATGCGCCTATAACACTTGGGTCCCCACATCTGACCCTGGCGGAGGAGGTTCAAAAGCTCCGCCTTCTGTTTGCTTATCAACTAGGTCCCGACCCTGTTCCCACAGGGCATTCTGAAACTGAATCATATGAGACAGATAGTGGGGGATCAAGGGAGGTGGCAGGGAACTACAGACCTGTCAGCCTGACATCGGTGGTGGGCAAGGTGATGGAGGGCATTGTCAAGGAGAGGCTAGGAGGGACCTGGATAAGTCAGGGTGCCTGGACGATAGACAGCATGGATTCATCCGGGAAATCGTGTCAGACAAACCTGGTGGAGTTCTATGACTGGGTGACAAGTGTCTTGGACCTGGGTAGACCAGTGGATGTCCTCTTTCTAGACTTCAGCAAGGCATTTGACTCTGTTCCTCACGTGGGCCTGTTGGATAAGCTGGGAGAAATGGGGTGGGAACCAGATGATCAGATGGATAGGCAATTGGCTCCAGGACCCGGACCCAGAGGGTCGTGGTTGGTGGGATAGTCTCATCCCCAAGGAGGGTCATTAGTGGGGTCCTACAGGGATCAGTCCTTGGGCCCTTCTGTTCAAGCTACGTATCTGACATAAGGACAGGAATCAGGGTGGATGAGTCTCTTTGAAGATGACTCGAAACTGGAGGCGGTGGTGGATAGGGAGGAGGGAGGGTGGCCTACAGGGGGACCTGGAGGCTCTGGAAAGATGGTCTAGAAAGTGGAAGCTGAGGTTCAATGCAGGGAAATGCAAGGTACTCCACCTGGGGCCAGAAACCCAGGCCAGTGTACACCCTGGGGGAATACTACAAGTCTCGATGGCTGAGAGGGACCTGGGGTGGTGGTGGATGTCAAGATGAACAACTCTGAGACTTGTAGGAGGGCAGCAGCCAAGGCCAACAGGATGCTGGGATGCATCGCTAGGGATCACCTCCAGAAGGAGAAGTGATACTCCTCTGTATAACTGCTTGGTGAGGCCGCACCTTGAGTACTGCATGCAGTTTTGGAGCCACACTTAAAGAGGACATTAACCTCCTGGATAGGGTCCAGAGGAGGGCAACCAAAATGATTTGGGGCTTGGGGACAGGACCTATGAGGAGGCTCAAGAGCTAAATATGTACACATTGGAAGAGAGAAGGACCGGGGGACATAATAGAGGTCTTCAGGTACATGAAGAGGGTAAATAGGGGAGGAACAGTCAGGGTGCTTGAAGGAAGGAGGAAGGGCCACTAGAGGGCATGGGTGGAAGCTGGAGGGGAAGATTCAGGAGAGAAAGGAGGAGGTGCTACTTCACTGAGAGGGTGGTGGAGCCATGGAATGCACTGCCTAGGGGCTGGTGGAGGCAGAGACAGTGGAGGGGTTCAAGAGGGGTGGGACAGGTACAGGGAAGGGTTCTGGAAGCAAAATCCAATGCAGCAAGAATATCCGGAACTGGGAAGGAGAAGCCAGAGAAGGCGAGGGGACAGCAAGGTCAGCACCCAGGGTGGGGGCTGACCAAGCAACAGACACGAAGACCGTTAGGCCTATTCTGCTGGCATTTTAGTATGTTAGTATGTTTTCCAGGTAGCTGCTTGACACATCTCTAGAATAGGGATGTCCCTGGCAGCAGCCAGGAGCAGCTGTACCTCTGGTAGAGTGAGCCCTCAGGCCTGAGGGAGAAACCTTACCCAGCTTTTCTTAACAGAATTGGATACAAGAGACAATCCACCTGGCAATGGATCTTTTGGTGGCAGGTTTCCTTTACCAACCTCACCATAAGTGAGGAACAGTTGGAGGAGTCAAACCTGTGACCCTTAAGATCGCTCTATGTAGTAACTAAGGGCTCTCTTCACATCTAGCTGTGCAGCCTCCTCTGCCAGAGGAGGAATGGTCAGTGAAGTACACTGGAAGAGATACAGATTGATTAAGGTGGAAATCTGAAATCACCTTAGGCAAGAACTTCCTATTAGTCCTGAGGACCACCTTATCTCTATGAAGGAGATAAAATCAGGCTCCACTGACATAGCTTGTAATTCACTTATCGTCTGGCAGAAGTGATGGCTACCAGAAACACAGTCTTCCAAGTCAAGTACTTAAGCTCTGCTGAAGACAAAAGCTCAAAGGGGTTGCATAAGCTGAGCAATGCAAACATTAAGATCCCAGGCAGGGGCAGGGCAGGGTCCCTGAATGGAGGGTTGGTGTGAAGCAATCTCTTAAAAACTTGGAGAATACAGGATGAGCTGAAAGAAGAGGTTTACCTGCTGAAATAAAAGCAGACACAGCTGCCAAATGTACTTTCATGGTAGCTGGTCTCAGCCTAAGGTATTTAAATGGACCATGTAATCCAGGACTGTGGGCAAATCAGCAGATTCTGGGAAATATGCTTCCCAGAGCACCATGTGGAAAACCTCTTCCATTTGGAATTATAGGTAGTCCTGGTGGAAGGTTTCCTAGAAGCCTTTAGTATATCCATTACACCTTGGGAGAAGTGCAGATCAGCAAACTCTAACTCTTCAAGAACCAGGCCTTGAGATTGAGAGATTTGAGGTTCGGGTACCAAACCCTCCCTGAGCACAGGTTAACAGGTTGTGATTCCTGGGAAGACACAGGGGACAATGGACTGCTAAGGACAGTAGGAGTGGATACCAGGGTTGTCTGGCCCAATCTGGAGCCATCAGGATTATCTTGCAGGATTGAGATCTGATTTTGACTAACACTTTGAACAGGAGGGGGCACAGAGAAACTTCCTTCCCAATTGAGAACTAAGGCATCCAGAGGACTGAGCCCAACACTGGGGCCTGCAGCAAAAAAGAGCAAGTTGGTGATTGTCTGGGGCTGCAAAAGATCTATCTGCTGGGTGCCCCATCTGGCAAATATCACCACCAGGACCAGGGGTCCAGTGACCATTAGTGATGGCCCTGGGAAATCCTGCTGAGAGCATCTGCCAGGACATTGTCCTTGCCTGGGAGGTGAACTGCCATAAGGGAGGTGTTCAGGAGTAAGCCAGAGACCACAACTTCATTGCTCGGTGCACAAGGCTGTAGACCGAGTGCCCCTTGCTTGTTGATGTACCACATTGTGGTGGTGTTGTCTGTTCTGACCTGTACAACTTTGTTCTGAACAGATTTGGAAAAACTTGAAGTGCAGTAAAAAACTGCTCCGAGTTCCAACAGATTGATGTGGAGCAGAGATTCCTGGGGAACCACAATCCCTGAGTAGTGAGGTGCCATGTGAGCTCCCCACCCCAAGAGGGATGAATCTGTAGTAAGGATTAAGGAGTGAGACTGAGTGACAAAGGAACCCCTTGTCTCAGATTGCTCTGATCCTGCACCACTGTAGGGCCTGGATCAGGGTTCGAGTTACTGGGATCAATTTGGTTAGAGAGTCTTTCCTTTGAGACCAAAAGGCTCTCAAATGGAACTGGATGTCCCTCATCTGAAATCTTGCTCCATGCACTACTACTGTAGAAGCAGCCATGTGCCCCAGGAGCTGTAGAAAGTGCCTTGCTAGTCGAGAGACCTGCAGGGTGAATGAGGAGGCCAAGAGACCAGGGTCCTTGCCCTGTCAAAGGAAGGAAGGAAGGCTCTGGCTTTCTCTGTGTTCAGCTCTGCCGATGAAGGTGAGGAGCTGGACAGGCTCTAGAACAGACTTTGAAAGATTCAGAAGGAAACCTAGAGGGTGAGCAGTTGCTGAGTTATCTGTAGATGTAACTTGACTTGGTCTGGAGACTGGCCTACTATGAGCCAGTCGTCCAGATAAGGGAAGATGGCAATTTTTGCCTTCTTAGGGAAGCAACTGCCACTGCCAGGCATTTGTGAATACCCTTGGAGCAGAGGTGAGGCCAAGGGCATTGCTCTGAACTGGTAATGGCCTGAGGGCAGCTCGAACCTGAGGTACTTTCGATGGGAGCTTCTGATGAGAATATGGAAGTAGGCATCCTTGAGGTCAGGGACGCTAGCCAGTCCCCTGGCCTTAGAGAGGATAGAATAATTCCCAGAGTCACCATTTTGAATTTTGGTTTTAAAAGGTGCTTGTTTAAATATCTGAGATCCAGGATGGGCGCCATTCTCCTGCCTTTTGGGGTAAGGAAGTACCTGGAGTACAATCCTTTGCCCTGGTGTAGAGGTGGAACCCTTTCCACAGCTCTGAGAGCCAGGAGGGAAGAGACCTCTGCCTCTAGGGCAAATGCCTCTGGTGTATTTGCAGGTGGAAAGGATCTGGTTCTCATCTTTGGAAATTTTTGAAGCTGAGAACCAGTCCTGAGCTTACTACTTCCAGGACCCACTTGTCTGATGTCAGAGACTTCCAGTCCTGGACAAAGTAAGCCAGCCTCCCCCAGGTAACTGAGAATCGGCCCTGGTAACCCCATTGGGGTGCCTGCTTGGCAGGGGCTTTGGGCTGAGGGTGGAAGCAGGCCTGCTTGTACCCTGTCTGCCTCTCCTCTAAGAACCCCCTCTGGGCATAAGCAGAAGAGGAGGCCTGGGCTTGGTAAAGGCCTGTGAAAAGACCTGCCCCTGCCCTGAAAGCTGCCTTTGAGGAGTGGCCTGCCTTTCCTTGGCCTGTCACTCCTATAGGTGGTCCTCATACTCATCCATTTTCTTCATGTAGTTCTCCGTCTGCTCCCAGAGAATTACCCACAACAGGAAAATCCATGGCCTTAGTCTTGGTATCCTGTGACAGGCTAGTACATCTGAGCCAAGCCATTCTGCAGAAGTGCCACAGATGTAGCCATAACTCTTGATGACACATCATTAGAGTCTACTGCAGCATGGAATTGCACCTTGGATGCCTCAATACCATCAGCAGCCACCTGCTCCAACTCCTTGGCAAGCTGGCCAGGGACCTGTTTTGCTAAAGCCATAACAGTATCCATCTGGATTTCTGATATCTAGCAACATAAGCCATATAATTTGCCTGTCCGAGTCCCAAGGATGCTGCCATGTACTGTTTCTTTGCCATGGCATCAATCCTCCTGGAGTCCTTGTCAGGGGTTGTGAAGCCAAGGGAATATTTGCCTTGTCACAGGCTGCATCCTACACTACCCCAACATGGCTGCATTGTTGTGTAAGGAACTCTGTATCAGAGCCTGACAACGTGTACCTCTTGTCCATTCTCTTATCCACAGGAGGTATAGTGTGAGGAGTTTTAAATTTTGACTGTCTGTTTCCCAAAACATTTATGCAGAGGAATAGACAGTCTCCTTGACTCTGGGATAGCCATCATTTCCACGTAGTCAGGCTCCTCTTGATCATCCACAGCTTCCTCCATAGGGAGCTGGAGGGTTTCAGCCACTTTGTTATAAAACATAAAATGAGAGGGGACTCAGAAAGCCTAGGAGGAGACACTCCTGAAGGTCTGTCTGGGGAGATGTCTGGGTCAATGGGCACATCCAGACTTTCAAATCCACATTCACTCTCCTCATACTCCTTTTCCCCTCCTCCGGTTCATAATATTCCTCTAAATCATATTCTTGAACCGGTGGAACCGGCTGAACAGACGCTTACCTGATGGTGCGGTTCGGTCGGATACCGAAAAGCGACTGGACAATTTAATCACTTTGGCTATTTCTTCAGCGGTTGGAGAGGAAAGTTTTGGCTCCATACCAGCTGATTTCCTAGTCCTTTTACTGGAACCGACTCCTCAGAGTCGGATCTCTTGCCGAGGAAGACTCGCCCTGGTCAGAGGGCATTCCATCCGGTTCGATTGGAACTGAACCGGGCTGGCCATCCGGTTCAGCTGACTTTTGGCCACCCTTTCCTGAGCCTACCAACTCTCTTTTCCAGGGTAGCTGCAGGAAAATTTTTACAAATCTGGCAGTCTGCATTGAGGTGGTCAAACCCCAGACAATAAACACAAGTGGTGTGGGGGTCAGCCTTGGCAAAGACTTCCCAGAGACACTGCAGTGTTGAAACCCAATGAGCCGGTTTTCTTTTGGGTTTCTCAGACATAGTGCGAGTCCTAACCAAACTTACCCGTTTATGGCAATCCATGCCAGGTAAGACCCTTATTTGGTTCCCAACCGTGTCAGGTCGTGGAAAAAGTGTAATAAAATCCGTTTTTTTTAGAACCAATAAGAACCGGTAACCACACTCTAAATGACAGATTAATATATTTTAAACAACCTGATCGGTTCAAACCGAACCGATAACTGTTTACAAGTTCACACAGAATAGAAATGAATGTAAAACCTATCTAGTACTCACAAATACCACAGACAGAGTCTGAACCAGGTTGCGGTTTAAATTGGTGAAAACTGAGAAAATAATACTTTAACTGACAAAATTAACCGAGCAGAAGGAGAAATCTCCAGAGCGACTGTTCAGTGAGGCAGAGTAAAGAATCTGACGGTTTGAGTTTGAAGAACAACAGACAGAGTTTCAACCGAGCTCGAGCTCAGTGTTCCATGCCTGGCATGGAAAGTTAACTCTTTCACCTCCGGAGCAGTTCGAAGGTTGGGACTCACTGCATATGTCATAATATAGCAAGACTTCATGTTGTTTGAAGGACGCTTGGCCCACCTAGTCTGCCCATTTTCTTATCTAACAGATAAGCTGCAGATCCTAGTTAACCAACAGCTTACTTCCTCCTACCCCCACTAGGACTGCCTTATGCCTGTCCCATGCATTCTTGAATTCCCCACTGTTCTTGACTCCACAACCTCCTCAGGAGGCTGTTCCATGCATCCACAACCCTCTCCATGAAAAAACTTCCTCACATTACCTCTGAGCCGTTCCCCTCTTTCTTCAAATTGTGCCCCTTGTTCTTGCACACCTCTTTTCTGAAAGATGCTACCTCGTGGACTTTGTTGATTCCTTGAGGTGACTTGAAAGTTTCTATCATGTCCCTCTCTCTCTCCTTCTTTCCTCAAGGGTATACATATTAAGCTCCTTTAGTCTTTCTTCGTATGTCTTCTGGTGCAGACCCTGCACCATTTAGTGCCCTCCTCTGGGCAGCCTCCTCTGTCTATGTCTTTGTGGAGATGGGGTCTCCAGAACTGCACACAGTACTCCAGATGGGGTCTCACCAACTGTCTGTACAGAGGTATAACAACTTCCTGTTTTCTACTATCGGTGCCTCTTCCTATGCATCCCAGTATCTCCAGCCTTCCTTACTGCCTTCTCATTGCTTGCCACTTTGGGTCATCTGATATAATTACACCCCAGGTCCCTTTCCATTGTTTACTGTTGTCAGTATCTCACCCCCATTGTGTACGCTTCCCTGGGTTTTATTTCCATGTGCATTACCTTGCACTTCTTTGCATTGAATCTGAGCTGCCATACATTTGGCCATTCCTCCAACCTTGCCAAGTCCCTTCTCATCCTTTCCACTCCATCTTATGTATCAACCCTGTTGCAGATCTTTGTGTTGTCTGCAAAGAGACATACTTTTCCTTCCAGTTCTTCTGCAATGTCACTTATAAAGACATTAAAAGGACTGGTCCCAGTACTGAACCCAAGGTACCCACTAGTAACCCTCCTTTCTTCACTGTGTACTCCATTTACTACTACTACTACCCTTTGCATCCTGTTGTCTAGCCAATTTTATCCAGGCTACCACCTTGGGAGACACTCCAAGGCTGGCTAACTTGTATTAATCTTTAGTGGGACTGTATCAAATGCCTTGCTAAAATCTAGGTAGGCCATGTCCACAGTCCCTCCTGGTCTGCTACTTTGGTCACCCAGCCAAAGAAATCTATTGGATTCATCTGACACGACTTTCCCATTGTGAATCCATGCTGCCTTGGGTCCTGTGTCCCATTGGCCTTAGGTACTCAACAATTCTTTCCTTTAGAAGTGATTCCATTATTTTCCTACCACTGAGGTCAAACTAACTGGTCTGTAGTTTCCTGCCTCTGTCCTGCTCCCACTTTTGTGAAAAGGAATCACATCCGGCCTCCTCAGTCCTGGGTACCACCCCATCCTCCCATGATTTGTAAAGAGAGTAGTCAAGCGGTGTCACTAGTTCTACCCTTAGTTCTTTTAGAATTCTTGGGTGAATCCCATCAGGCCCATTGCTTTGTCCACCTTCAATTTTATTAGTTCTTTCAGAACCCTTTCTTCTGTAAATGGACTGGTATCGACCCATCATCAGAGTGTTTCTCTTGTTTGGTTTAGGTACCTCCCCTCCTTTGTGAATACTGAGCAGAAATATGTATTCAGCATCCCTGCTTTTCACTGTCATCCTCTACCCACATTCCCTCCCTTTATTAAGCATTAGTATCCCTCCTTTGGTCTTTCTTCGCTCCCTAATGTACCTATAAAGGTCTTATCCCCTTCTTAACAAAATTGGCTATCCTTTCCTCAGTTTGGGCCTTTGCTATTCTGCCTTCCCAGCCTCTTTCTGCTTTAACTGATAAAGTTCTCTGTCCTACTCCTTCTCTGATTCCTGATATTTCCTGAATGCTATCCTTTTCTCCTTAACCTTCCTGCCATCTCTTTTGAGAACCATAGCGGTTTTTTCCTTCGTTGTGTTTTATTGATTTGCTTTACACAAAGGCTTGTTGCCTCTGTGATGGCTGTTTGATTACTCCCCATTGTTCCTCCACCCTCCTTCTTGCCTGTTTGCTAGTGCTTTTCTGAGGCACTCTCATTTTCCCAAAGTCAGCCCTCCTAAAGTCCAATACTCTTGCTTTTGTATGGCTTGATTGCATGGCTGTGTTTATCGTGAACCACACTGTTTGGTGGTCGCTTGTTCCCAGGTGGCTACCCACGTCTAAATCTGAGATTCTTTCTCCGTCCCACTTGAGAGTACCAGGTCTAAGATTGCTCCCTCCTGAGTGGGTTCCAATACTAGCTTTCTGAGGCATGCCCCTGTAGGGTATCAAGAATGACCCTGATCTTGGATGTGCCTGCAGCAAAGGTGCTCCAGTTAACATCTGGCATATTCAGGTCCCCATCAACAATATCTCCCCTTTTTCTGCCATTCTAAGAAGCCTTCTATCATTTCCTTGTCCATTCCCTCCCCCTGAGATGGGGTCTATATACAACCCCCATGCAGATTGTGGTGCCATTTCCTGTCTCAGGGTGACCCAGAGTACCTCATCTTCTCCTGTTTACGCTTTAGTTCTGTTGCTTTGATCCCTTCCTTTACATGAGAGCTACCTCCTCCTCTTTTACCCTCCTGTCCCTCCTGTAGATTGTGTATCCTGGTATGTTGACATCCCAGTCATGGTTCTCTGTGTACCATGTTTCTGTGACTGCCACAATATCCAGGCAACCCTCTTCCATCAAGGCCACTAGTTCAGGGAGCTTGTTACACAGACTACGCATTGGTACTCATCACCCTCCACTTTTTGATAGCCTTACCCCTTTTAGCCCATTCCTGTCCTTACTGCCTTCAGTATTATTCAGTAGTGTTTCACTATTGGCTTTCCCCGGGCATTTTGTCTTTGCAGCTCATCTTTTAGCCACTTCATCAGCAGCTTGATCATGCTTCCTTTTTGTACAGACACTTCCAGTACCTTTATTCTTGTTAAATTTTTGAGGAACTTTGGCAGCTTTATTTTTGGCTGGAAGTTGGAGGCTTCATCAGAACCCCTGCTTGAATTTTTACTATTAGTTTTAGATAGTCCCTCACTGGTAGCCTTTGAATTATCCTCAGCCATCTATCTATATATTTTTCTTAGGTCTCTTTGCTCTGTGCCAAATTTGTGCAAAGAGAACCAGTAGATCTGGACCAAAATCAATTGAGGCACAGGTTGCTGAAAACACTGTAAAGCCAGTCCTGTGGCAGCTGACTTTTTTTTTTTATTTAATCTGTAGGTCCAGATGTTAGTTCTGGGGATCTCAGACAAGCCAATCCACAGAGAACCCAGCAATAACTGTCAACATTTCTCAGATACCTCACAGTAAGGATCCACAATTTGAGGTACAAAATTTACAGAAAACATTAAATTCAATGGGTCCCACAAGAAAAGGGGAGCCGTGGTTAATTTTATGAGAAACTGTCAAAATACTCAATTGTGATAAAACTGTAAAATAAAGAGGGAACCAGAAAACAATGAAAAAAAAACACTAAAAAATCATAAAACACACTAACAAAAACTTTACAGGAGCAGAAAAGGTAATCAACAAGGAAAGTTGAGAGACACCTCTGGGGCAGTGTTGCTCAGTCAGAGAAAATTCTAAGCCCCTTCAGGCTGCTCTCCTCATCACACTCCCTCCTGTGTTTTGATTGGCTGATGTCTTAGCTCATTATAATTCTCTTAAAGGCATACCTCCAGAGCAGCTGCACTAGCCAGCTAACTTCTGTAGTTACTGATGCTAAAGGACTCCTGGGGTAAGAAGGAGTTCTCCACTGGGAAATTCATGGCTTTAGCCAGAGTGTCCCTATGCCACGTTTCTGGTTCTGGGCCAGGCAAACCTTCTCAAAGCAACTTCTGCCATACACCTCATTGTGTTGTCATTGGCATCTACTGCCATGGAATTGGTATTTTGAAGCTTCTAAGCCACATCTGGGTGTTTGTCAAGTCAGTTGCCAAACCAGGTGGTGCGTTGCCTGCCATAGCCATGACACAAGCTCAAAGGATTTGATACTGGGTAGCATAAGCCATGTAACTGGCCTGCCTAACACCCAGGAAGCTGCCAATAGCCTTTCTTGGCTATGCTATCCATCTTCCTGGAATCCTTATCAGGAGAATGGATTGCTATGACACCTTATTCTCTACAAAGCTGCTGCTTGTACCCACCCCTCTGGATCAGGGCGGGAAAACAATTCTACCAATCGCCTGAGCTGATACTGCATCAGCTTGCTTGTCCACTGGGGGTATTGAAGTAGAGTCTGCAGGACTTGGGCATGCTTTTTCAAGAATTAATGGGGAGTAGTAACCTCTTGGTAGGTGTTAACCCCATCATCTCCATGAATTCTGCTGCCTCCTCATCATCCAGACTCATGCAAGATCAAACGTATCCACCATCTGTTTCACAAATATGAAAAAGAAAAATCTGCTGGAGAGCCCTGGCAGAGATTCAAGGTCCTGCTCAGGAGAAATCTGTTCCACCAGATCATCCACCCAACTTATCATACTGTTCCTTTATGGGATCTTGTACCATCGGAACTGGTCTTTGAACCATAGGGTTAAGTAAACTCTGAACCATTAGTGGAACAGACAGTTCTTCCAATACGGTTGCAGTTGAACCGGCAGCAACCTTTGGTTGCAGCTTGGAGGGCTTGTAATATTTGCAGAGCCTGAGCTCTGGCGATGGTTCAGTTGGTTTTGGAACAGAGTGCTCCATTGCTTTTCCAGCCAGAGATTTGGTATGCTTTACCTTTTTCTTAGAACCAGATCTTTCACAGATTGAGCAAGCTTTTTCTGCTTTGATGTCTCACCCTTCAGGGGCTGTAGATTCTATATTTTGCCTTTTCTTTAGTCTTATCGGGAGCAGGATCTGATGGAGAGGCAATTCTATCTTTAAGCTTAAGGTGTTTTCCACTGCTTTTCAGAAAAGAGTTTACAAACCTCACAATCGGTCTGAAAATGTGAAAACCAAGACTAAACAGTCTTGGCAAATATCCACACTTGGTACAGTTTTTAAATCAGGGAGGCCTAGTCTTTCTTTTGCTTATCGGACATAGACTGTTTCTTTATAAAACAAAATTTCAGTTTCACACCGAGGTTAAGAGAGTTGAAAACCAAAGTAAGCATATACAGAACACGGTCAGTTCCTGAAAAGAGGAAAAATGCAAATCTGTCAAAATAAAATGAAACTGCAAATCAAACAAAGGAGGATCCAAACTCAAGTTTTTAAATGCATTTTAAAATAAAACAAAATAAGCCCAGATAACCGGTTCGAACACTGAGGTAAATAAAAACTAAGGCAGCAGCACTAACCGAAATAAAAAAATACTAAACGAAAACACAGGTTACTCACCTGTAACAGCAGATCTAGGGATGGTATATGTTGTTCATCCAGACTGTTTGGCATGTCCCTTTCTCCTTTAAGATCAGGCAGAAGTCTTCCAGTTGGCTCCTCCTACCCACCTGGGTGGTATACAGTATACCTTGGCTCTGCCTCATGCCAGATCTAGCCCACTGGAAGCCAGGTTGTACACGTCCCCAGCCAGGGAGGTCAGGTGGGCCCATGTGGATGAATATATATACCACTCCTAGAATTACTGTTACAGGTAAGTAACCATTTTCTAGGATTGTAGATATGTTGTTCATCCACACCATTTGGGAGACTCCTAACAGTTCTCCAGGAGGAGGGAGGCAAGGTGAACACCCCTACTTAGGAACAGAGATTAGAGAACAGAGGCCCCAAAACCAGCATCCTGGTGTGACTCTAGGTCGATGTGGTGAGTGGGTAATAAAGGTGTTTGCAGATTTCCTGGATAGGGATGTCTCTGGAAGCAGTATGGCAGGTAGAATGAGCTCTTATCCCTCTGGGAGGCTTCTTGCCCACCAGCTCATAGCACAGACCTATGCATGATGTAATCCATCTTGCTATGGTCCGTTTGGCTGCAGGTCTGCCAGAAGCAGCTTCAATGTAGGTGACAAACAGCTGGTGAACCTCTCCTGAATTTCCGCTGTCCTCTTCTTATAATAGGAGAGAGCATGTCTCAGGTCCAAGTATGGAGCCTGTACTCAGCCTCAGAGGTGCAATTAGGTAGTATACCAGCAGAGTCAACACCTAGTTAAGGTGAAACACTGACACCACCTTCGGAAGGAATTTCGGTGAGGGCGAGGACAAATTTGTCCCTGTGGAAGACCAGATAAGGGAGTCCACCGATAGCACCTGTAGCTCCCTGTCCTTCTGACAGACAGATGATAGCCACCAGGAGGCAGTCTTCCACAAGTGTGACACCTCACACTTATGCACTGGTTCAAATGGCTTGCTCATGAGCTTTGCCAGTACCAGCAGTAGGTCCCACGGAGGTGGAAGTTCACACACTGGAGGGGATGTGATTCAGGCCTTTGAAGAAGCACCTGACCACTGTCTCCTGCACCAATGTCAGCTGACGGCCTGCACCGGTGGCAGAAATGGCTGCCAGGTGCACCCTAAGGGTCGATGACCGTAGACCCCATTTGAGGGGCCAGTGGCGTGGCGAGAGAGACTCAAAGGTAGTGAGAATGTTAGCATAAACAGGAAACAGGGTCAAGACTTACGACACCAAATGGAAAACCTTTTCCATTTGAAGGCATAACATTTCCTGGTTGATTCTTCGGGATGCCTCCACCCTGGTGTAGACATCTTTGGAAAGACCCAAAGCCTGGAACTCTAGCCGCTCAGGTACCAGGCTGTGAGTGCAGGGATTGAAGGTCCAGATGGAAGACCTTCCCTGGTTCAGCGATATCAGGTCCAGGCATGTGCAAAGCCACTCCGGTGGTCTACAGCTGAGGAGATCTGGATATCAGAACTGGTGCAGTCAGTCTGGGGCTACCAGGATCACCTTTGCCTTGTCCCTCACCTTGAGGTAACACCTTGTGGATCAAGGGAAATGGAGAGAAGGCGTAGAGGAGGCCTGGGGTCCCCAGCCTCGAAAATACAACCCCCTGCAGCAAGCCCTGCTGAGGGGGTGGGCATGATACAGCCTCAGCTTGGTTTTTCCCTGGAGGAAACCGGTCCATCATTGGTTTGCCCCCAACGGAGAACAGGCTGTAAGCTACCTCTGGATGGAGAGACCACTGGGATGTCTGGCCAATGACTGAGAGCATCTGCCAATTGGTTCAGTACTCTTGCCACATGGATGGCGAGGGGGTCCACCTCAGCAGCTTCTGAGGGACCAGATGCGGGCGCCTCCTTGCACAGCAGGCGGGAGTGCGTGCCACCCTGTTTGTTGAGGTAGTAAATGGTGGTATTGTCCATCTGGATTTGAACCACTTGACCCGGAGCTGAGGAGCCAAAGCTGACAGTGCCAGTCTGACTTCTGAGCTCCAACAGGTTGATGTGGCATTGGGACTCCTCGGGGTCCAGAACCCATGGGCCCGTTGTCCTCCATGTGGGCTCCCCAGCCCATGAGAGAGGCATCGGTCGAAAGGATGACTGCTCGGCTTGGGGCGAACAAATGGGACCCTCCTGGAACCAGTCTGGGGCGGTCCACCATTGAAGAGCGTCCACATCTTCTGGGTTACAGTGATCAGCTGGTCGAAATGACTGTGACGTTGAGTCCACTGGGTGGCCATCTCCCATTGGAGGGGTGCATGTTCAACCAGGCCCAAAAGGATCACTGAGGTGCATGCTGCTATGTAACCCAGAAGGCGCAGAAAGTCCGGGCTGGGCACAAGTGCCCAACCAGAAATGACTGAGCAAAGGAGGAGAACCTCCACCCTGTCTGCCGGGAACAGAGCTCTGGCTTGACAAGAGTTGAGCTCTGCCCGGTGAAGCCCATCACCTGAGAAGGCATGAGTTCAGACTTAGCCTCATTGATCAGGAGTCGAGTTGGGAGCAGGTTTTGAGGGCCAGATCCTGGACCTCTCCACCTCTTGTCAGGTGGAATCTGCAAGGAGCCAACAGTCGAGGTAGGGGTAAATTCTGGCCCCCGACACGGAGATGAGCCACCACCACTGCAATGCATTTGGTGAAGACCTGTGAGGCCGATGACAGGCCGAACGGCATGGCTGGAACTCATACAGGGTCCCTCCGACCCTGAAGCAGAGGACCCGCCAATGGGACAATGGATTGAGACACGTAAGAACGTGTCCTGCAGGTCCAGTGAACAGAACCACATGTTTCGTTCCAAGGATGGTATGATCTGGGACAGAGTGACCATCAGAAAGGTGCGTGACCTGAGAAACTGATTCAGGTTGTGGAGATCTAGAATGGGGCACCAGCTCTCCGTCCACTTGGGCACCAGGAAGTACTTGGAGACAAAGCCTGGGTCTGCAGACAGATCTGCCATGATAGCTACTGCCTCCTTGATGAGGTGCTGAGTAATGTCATCTCAAAGAGCCAACTGGGTGCATGTGGAAGTCCATTCTTCCCGAGAGGTGCAGGCTCGGCTAGGGAGGTACTGCTTGAATTCCAGAGGCAGCCCCTGATTGACTACTTTGAGAACCCACCTGTCCGTAGTGATAGCGGACCAGGTGGAAAGGAAATGATGGAGCTGGACCTCCAAAGAGGACTTAGAGCTGGAGTGACAGAGATGGGGTGGCAACCCCATCCCATCACTGGGCAGGCTTACAGGAGGAAGATGCTCCAGGACCAGAGCCTTGGCCCCTTGTGGGCCTGTTGGGGTCCAGGCTTGGGCCGAGGGTGCCAAGCTTGAGCCTGCTGCTGCTGACCTCCTTGGTAGAAGGATTGCTGGACTGTAGGGAAGAGGTGCCAAAAGACTTCTTTTCTTCTGCTGGTTCTTGCCCGAAGAACTCCTGGCAGAAGTGGTGTCAAGGTGGCACTGGACTGTTCAATGCACTGTGGGTGACCAGCCATTTCTGGGCGAACAAGTCGGTCCCGAGGAAGGGCACATCAGCTAACTTATGCTGAGTATATGCTGGGAAGGAGGATAACCTCAGCCAAGCCCTGCGCGAGTGGGCAGCAAGAATCCCCAATGTCCAGGGCTGTCTGGAGCTGCTGTTTGGCAACAACACGGCCCTGGTCCCAGACTTGTCTAACCATGGTTTGCATGTCCGTGGGGAGACTTCATCTGATGACCCGAGAAGGACATGAGAGAAGTGTGCCATGATGACAGCTGAACTGGCCTGTCAAAGGCCCAAGGAGGAAGCTGCATAGACTTTCTATGCTGAATAGTCCAAAACTTGGACCTTGAATCACAGAACTGCCAGTACACCTGAACACAGAGGCAGTCTTCACGTTCTCGGCGAAGGGTGCTCTGTGAACCCCTGCAAGGGACCCCATGGGCACAGCGGCGTACTTGCAGGCCATGCAGGCAGATGGTGCTGGAGCGTGAGGCAGGCGCTGCCATAGTTAGAGTGCCGGGCCAACAATAGCCTCAGCCACAGGAAAAGCCTTCATCGGGTGTTCCTCTCTTCAGGATGTCCGTGAGAGGGTACTCTGCCTTTTCTGGATGGGTTCCAGGGGCATCCTGTAGAATCAGAGATGACGGAGAATCCCCAGGAAGGGCCTTCCTCCATCCCCATGCCAATGGATGACTCATTCCCTGGATGTGAGTGGAGTCCGGTGATGTCCATGTCAGAGGAGTTGGGATACAGTGGTTTGCCGCCCAAATCACCCTTGATCCGCCGAGGAAGGTCTGGGGTGACTCGACAGACAGATGACAGGAAGTTCGGTATTTGTTTGGTCCTCTTTTGAAGAAGCCCCTCCCACAGGCTGCTTAGGCGGCGGCTCCACCACTATCGGTGGGGAGACTGGCAAAGGCCTAACTGGAGGATGGGCCGGCCCACGGACTTCGGTTCTGAGGGGTGCGCTTCAGCCTAGGGAGGCCAAAAGCCAAGTAATGGCCAGGGTAGGCGCGGAACAGACTTCTGCCTGATCAAAATCAGCTGTTGCCACATAAGGTCCTCGTGGCGCTGGAGTTTTGTCTGAGCCTCTCCTCACCCGAGGATGACCTGTGGTGTTGCCTCTTCTTGGAGGCGCTTAAGGCTCCTCCCTGGCCTTTCGGCCTAGGGGTTCTGGACCTCAACCCAGATCAGGCAGGCTGGCTCGGGAGACACCGGATGGATCGGTGAAACCTGGGGTCTGGAACGGGACCTCGATGGGCACCAGCAGGCTGGGTCTCATCAGGGTGCACAGGACCGCAGTCCTCTCCAAGAGTCATCAGCCACAGCCGGTGACAGGTCGATTGGGTCAGAATGATCTTGACCTCGCCGACCACTTACTCGGTCTGTCAGATGGAAGGCGGTGAAGCCTGCTGCCGAGGGCAGCGATCTCGGCAAGAGGTCGAGACGCATGCTCCTGGGACTGAGACCTCTCTCAGTCCCAAGAGCACTCTCACTGAGACAAAGACAAGCCAGATTCTTTTCCCTCTTTGAGACGGGAGGAGTGCGAGCCCACAGGCGCCTCACCCCAAGTGGGAGAGACTGGCACAACTCCTAAAAGAACCTGTAAAGGTGGAGCTTAAGTTGAAAAGAGCGAAAAGGCTTCAATTTGCAGAAGCGCTGGTGGCTTCTCCTTGAAAGCCTTTATGCGTTCCAGCTGCTCCAGCAGAACCAGCGGCAACCGCCCACCCTAGCCTTCTTAGACTTCACGGAGGTTCCTTTTCTCCAGTCTCCCCAACTTCAAACGCACCAAGCTGTCATCCAGGACGTTGGGATAGAAGGCGAGGCAAAACTGCAAGGCAGGTGTCATGGCCGACACCTAGGCAGTGAACACGCAACATAGGGATGGGTGCATGATGAGTTCTGGCGCGAATGATACCAGCGAAATCCTGGAAGATTTCTCTTCCATGATCGAGGGACTTAAAGAGCGATTGCTAACTCGAACGAGTTTTAGTTTTGGTAAACTGAGTTTTGAAAGCCAGGGCCTACTTAAATGCACGAGTATGAGTAAGGCAACCTGCATCTTACAGTGGAAAGGAATATCTGGCATCATGGGGCAGAGCCGAGGTATATGCCACCCAGGTGGTTGGGAGAAGCCAGCTTGAAGACTTCCGCTAATCTTAAAGGGGAAAGGAAAGGCCAAACAGTGTGGATGAACAACATATCCACAATCCTAGAATAAATGCAGTCATGCTGAGCAGCAGTCACCAAGGTGTCCAACTAGGCAGGCGGAGAAAGAAATCTGAGCATTCTAGAATGCAGAAGTTGGTAAGGGCAGCAGTTTGAATAGTGGCACGAACCAATAGATGTTCCATCATTTACATAAGTTGCATTCATCTCTGGGGCAGTTCAACTCGAGAGGCTGACTGCTAGAGTCAATCATATTTAAAATTGCGGGGTCAGAAAGTACAGTTACGTAAGAACTTACCGTAACAGTAGATCTCCGAGAACAGCTCTTGCAGCAGGTTACACCATTAGGAGTGAAGCCGTCCAGGCGCCAGGACCCCATGGAAATTTTCTAGCTAGCAGTCTTCAGCGGGGACTGCCTCCCGACATCGGGTCCTGCCCGAACCTGGGCGTAGTACATAAGAGGCGGTCCCCCACAATCCTCAGTTCTCCCGCCGGAGACTCCCGGCTGCTGGATGACATCAGAAGAGGAGACCGAGGATCCGCCACCAGATGGCCAAGACTAAAATCAAAAGTCCCATCTCATAAGATGGATGTTTGTCTGACCTACCTCCACAAGAAGGGGATGGTGGCGGGAGAGAGTCTGCTGCAAGAGCTGTTCTCGAAGATCTACTGTTACGGTAAGTTCTTACGTAACTGTACTATCTTACTTCGAGATACAGCGCCTGCAGCAGGTTACACCATTAGAACTGATTTCCAAGCAATAGTGGCAATCCACGCCACAGGAGGAGGAAAGGTAGAAGTCTTAATACAACTCGAGCCTAGGACAGAAGTCCCTGAAGGATGGCTAGGCGAACCCTGCTCTTAGCCTCGATGCAATGTCCAGGCTGTAATGCCTGATAAAGGTATGCACAGAGCTCAAGTGGCTGCAGCGCAAATAGCTGAGGTGGAGACGTTCTTTAACGCCTCGCAGAGAAGTGGCCACCCTCTCATGGAATGACCCTTGACCGCGCCCGGTAAGGGTTTACGCTTATCATAACAGAAAGTGATGCACTGGATGAGCCACCTCTAGAGAGACTGTTTAGAGACAGGTGCTCCTTTCATTCTGAAAGCAAAGGAGACAAACAGTTGATCCGCCTTTCAAAACTGTTTGGTTCTGGTCAGATAATATCTGAGGCACCGATGCACGCCGAGGGAGTGCAGAAGGGCTTCTCCTCGGTTGGTGTACCTTGGGAAATACACACTGGTAAGTCAATATCCTGATTAAGGGCGAGGGCTGAAACCACCTTAGGCAGAAACTTTGGGTTTGTCCTCAGGAATGCACTGTCCTGATGGAAAACTAAATAAGGCTCTTTGCACATTAGTGCATGCAATTGGAAATCCTTCTTGTGAAGTAACTGCAACTAAAATAACGTTTTCCACGACAGAAGCGTAGCTCACAATCGTGGCTGGTTCAAAAGGTGGCAGCGTAAGCTGTTCCAGGACGAAGGGTAAGTCCCAAGGAGGAATCGGATCCTTGATGGGCGGCCTAAGGTGGAGGACCCCTTAAAAGGTATGCAGTAGTGTCCAACTGGGCCACCATCCGATGGCCTATGGGGGCATGGTAAGCAGAAATTGCACAAAGGTGCACCTTAATCGAGGAGCAAGCCAGTCCGAATGAAAAGGGAAAGTAGGTAATCCAGAACCAGCTTTTCGGGCATTCTAACAGCGAGAAACCGCATGCTTGAGCCCACAAACAAAATCTACGCCATTTCATGGCGATGCTATGTGGCTTGCCAGTTTTCTGGTGGCAGAGTACATCTGCCACTTCTTGCGAGACCCCATATCACAACATAGCTATGTCTCTAGGAGCCAAGCGTGCAGGTTCAATGAACGTAAGTCTGGATGGACTAATGAACCCTCCTCCTGAGACAACAGATGGGAGCTGATTGGCAAAGGAACTGAGGTTCCCAGGATAGCTGGCAGAAGAGGGACCAAATTTGTCTGGGCCAGAAAGGCACAATCAAAATGAGCATCACCTGCTCCTAGAAGTTTTAAGAGAACTCTCTGGATCAGCAGGAAAGGAGGAAGGCATAGAAGAATCTGCCGCCCAGGAGAGGGACAACGCATCTCACCAGAAAACACCAGGCCCAGGATCTAGCAAGCAAAATTGGGCAGTTTTACACTGGATGGGGACGGAAAGGTCTAACTCTGGAGTGCCCCATCTGTTGAACAGATGTCTGCCACCTCCTGTGAAGTTCCACTCATGGACTCTGGCCTGGGAGGCGACTCAGACTGTCTGCGATGGTGTTGTCCACTCCCGGGACGTGTACTGCAATTAGGTTTGTGCCGTGTTGCACTACCACTCCCACACTCTCATGGCCTCCCTGCAAAGCAGGTGGGAGTGAGTGCCTCCTTTTGTTGAGGTAATACATCACGCAGTATTATCTGTTTGTAACAGGAGTGTACCGGTGGAATCTCTGACTGGAAGGCCTGCAGAGTAAAGTACTGCCCTCATTTCCAAAATGTTAATGTGGAGATGAGATTCCTGGGCTGTCCAAATGCCCTGAGACCGCACACCATCTAGGTGTGCTCCCCACCAGTTCTGAAGCGTCTGTGGAGAGAGTCAGTGGAGGCAGCGCTGTGAAGGAACCTCCGCGGAGAGATCCCGGATCTAGCCACCGTTGCCAATCGAATGCGGCATTAAGTGATTCGGATTGGCTACTGCAGATGGTCTTGCCTTTGGTCCCATTGCACCCTTAGCATCCACTGGGTTACCGCATGTGGAGCCGTGCCATCGGGACTGTTGCAGTGGCCACAGCCATATGTCCAAGCAGGCGAAGGGCCAGTCTGGCCGGATGGTCTTCTTCACCGACAGGTCCCTGATGAGGATCTCATGTGTTCCGCTCTGTCTGAGGAGAAAGGCTTTCCCTCTGACAGTGTCCAGAATTGCTCCTATAAACTGCTGTTTCTGGGACGGCACCAGGAGACTTCTCGTAGTTGATGAGGATATCCAGTGATTAAAAAGGGACTGGATGCGGTGAATGGCCGTCATCAGTGCCTCCTGGAGGGTGCCATGAGAGCCAGTTGTCCAGGTACAGAGAACACGTGGTGGCCTTGTCTCTTCAGGGCAGCCTCGACAGCATACTGCCTTAAAGATCAGCGAGGTGCTGATGACAGCCCGAAAGGAAGCACCTGGAACTGATAATGGCGGCTCTGAAACTCAAGAGCAGGAACCTCCTGTGTGCTTGAGCAATTGGAATGTGCTGGTAGGCATCCTGCATGTCCAAGAGCGCCAGAAAGGTGTCCCGCTTCAGCATGGGGATTAGGCCGGAAGGGTCACTATGCGGAAGGCGTTTGCAAATGACCAACAGATTGAGGTTGCTGAGGTCCAGAATTGGGACGCGGTCCGTTTTCTTTGGAACCAGGAAGAAGTGAGAATAATACCCTAGTCCTCTCTGGTTCTCTGGAACATGCTCTAAGGCTTCTTTCTCCAGAGCGTGAGCACCTCCTGCTGTATGAGCAGGGCGTGCTGACCAAGTAGTGGGAAAACAGGGAGGTCTTGTAGGTGGGATGCCTACAAATTCTATATAGTGGCGTTTTGACCAGTTGCAGCACCCACCTGTTGGTGGGTGATCGACCGCCACCCTGGCAGGTGACGTGCGATGCAACCCCGACCTTCATTTCCGTTGATCTTGAGGAGGGCAGGGGCTGGGAAGGAGTCATGCTGTGGTAGCGTTCGATCCCACAGGCTGGGCTGACTTTACGATTCGTTGGCCTCTGCCTGGGGATGACTTGGCCTGGGCTTTTCGGGTAAAAGTGCCCTCTGCTGTTGGCTGGGACGTGGTTGTCACCTTTGTACCCGGCCATGAAAGCGACTCTGGTTCCTACGAAGGAACTGGGCCAGGACCTGTACATGGCCTGGACAGATCTGACTGCCTTCCTGCATCCTGAAGCTTGGTGATCACCTTCTCTGAAGCTTCACCAAAAGGACCTCACCGCTTGTAAGGGACGTCTAAGATGTTCTTCTGGATGTCTGGGGTAAAACCGGAACTGCGGAGACAAGAGTGTTTCTGGAGACACACGCCTGAGGCTGCAGCTCTGGCAGAAGAGTCCATGAAGTCGTATGCGGCTCTGAGCACCTGGGTCCCCACATCCGAACCTGTAAGGAGGAGGTTCAAAAGCTCCTCCTTTTGACCACCATCGGGCATCTTCTCAACCAGGTCCTATCCCTGTTCCCACAGTGCATTCTGGAATTGAACCATGTGGGTGAGGTAATTCAGAGACCTGATGGCGCAAGTCACAACCGCGTATGTGCGCCTACCAGGACATCTAATTGCTTGGATTCCGGGTCCGGTGGCTGTGTGCTCAAATGCTGAGGCCTCTGAGACCAGTCATGTGAGGCAGTGATGACCAGGAGCCAGCCAGAGGACGGGTTCACCAAATACTGGTCCTCCCTAGGGGCCTTGTATAGGCAGTCAGTCTTCTTGGCACTGCCGAGTAGAATCTGACGTTTCCATGCAGCCTTGGTGACGTCCGCAAAGGTGTCCACCAAGGTGGCACTACCACAGGCTTTGGGTCTTTCTGCCTAAGGTAGCAGGCAAGGCGTTGTCTCTCAGGGTCGAGCTCTTCAGCATCCCACCCCATATTCTCCTGAATGTGCCTCATGATCTCCGTGAAAGAGGGATCATCCGGAGGAGACCTAGGCAGGTCGTGTGGGTCTGGAGAGGAATGCAGATGGGAGGAGGAGATCTGGAGCACCCTGAGGTGTCAGATCTAGAATCCTCCACAGGCGTGGTGTACTGGCATCGTCTGGGTCTCTTAGGGCTAGGTGATCCTGAAGTGGATCTTGAGGAGGTCTTCTCTATCTGAGGATCTGCCCCTAGGAGGAGGTGATGGCTCCTTGGGGTTGGCGACTGTCCTCACGGGCCTTGGGCAGAGGAGAGGCGTGGGCATAGAAGGAGTGGGTGGAGGCGGAGCTGGAGTAGGAGGAGGGTGCGTGGTGACCACATCCTTCCTGATGGTGTCCCACCAGAAGGTAAGAGCTCCTTTACTTCTGCCAAATTCAAGCCTGACCAGAAGGGACCGGGTGCCGATGGCCTGTCGCCGGGAGTCGGGCATCGGGTCCCCAGGGGTCTCCACTCCGGGAAGGCTCCGTGGGAGCCCGATGACTCGTGTCCCCGCCTGGTCCTCGGGCTGAGTGATATCCTCCTCCGATGATTCCTTCCGACCCGACGTCAGTCGGCAGTGAGTGGTGCAGTCCTCTCTGGGGTAGCCAACGTGGTCCTCTGACCGGCCTTCGCAAAGTGAGCATAGCTGGTGACGGGTGTCTTGCTGTCGCCGGCTCCTGGGAGTGCCGGTGATGCTTGGCCGACATTGGGTGAGACGACTTTGGATCTGGAATCCGTTTGAGGGACATCAGATCCTTAGTCTTCTGAGGGACCGGGTCCGACCCACGCGAGGCTGGGAAACCAGCCTGGCGCCGGAGTCCGATAGCAGGAGGAAGATTCCTGGTGCTCCCCAGACTGGACGAGGCCTTAGAAGGACTGAATGAAGCCAACGGCCTGGAAGTCTTGAGAGGCTGCAGAGAGGAGGAGCCACTGGAGGATCTGACCTGAACGGGCAGGCTGAGATTGAGCCCTGGAAGGAGAGTGGTCTGACCCTGCGAGCTGGAGCTTAGAGTCTGAGGCCCTCGCCGGGACCTGGGCCTTCCTTCTCCCGGTGTTTGTGGGTCTTCCTGACGACTCCCCTCAGAGAAGGTTCCCTATCCATGGTCTTTAGTTTCTCTTCTAAGAGAAATGCTTGAAGAAACCTTCTGGTGGCGGATCCTGGTGTGACTGTTGAAGCCCTGGCTGAAGGAGCAGGCCCTGGTGTCGTGTTCGGGCCTAGACACGCATGCAGGCTGAGTGGCGATCCTTGAAGGGGATCTGTTTGCCACAGACACACTTGATTGGTGACCTTCCAGAGAGGTGTTTGGAGAGGACATCGGATGAATCCAAATCCATATAAGAAAAGAAGAGCGTTGTAGTTCTAAGTCATCGCATGCTAGAAAGTGACCAAGGGCCGATGCTTGCAATGTCGACAGCAGGAAAAGAACTGGGGATTGTGAGGACCGCCTCCTTATGTACTATACCTGACGTCGAGGCAGGACCAACATCGGGGCGGTCCCCGCTGAAGACTGCTAGCTAGACAATTTCCATGGGGTCCTGGTGCCCGCGGCCTCAGTCCTAATGGTGTAACCTGCTGCAAGAGCTGTATCTCAAGTAAGATCAGCCTGTTTGGTGTTCTCCCAGGGGCACAGGTCCACAGAGAGTGAGCCCCACAGGGAAAACAAGTGGGTCATCACCTCCTGATTCAGAGACCATGCATATGATGCCTCCCCTACCTGGCTAAAAGCCTCTGCCAGCCAACTGTTCTCTCCCACACCCATGTTGTGCACAAAGGTCCAGGTGGAGTGCCTCACACAAACCAAGGGAGTGAGTGCTGCTCTGTTAAGGTAAAATATAGCTATGGTGTTGTCCATCTGGACCTGAATGATCTGACCAGACTAGCAGAGTAAATTAAGTCAGCCAAGCTTACTGCATAGATTGCCAGCAGGTTTGTGGTGACAGGGCTTCCTGGGCAACCAGAACCTGTGGGCCACGTGGTCTCAGGTGTGCTCCCCACCCTACCAGGGATGCATCTGTCGACAGTCGGCTCTGGGGTGGACAAACTGGATTCTTTCCTTGTGTTCTGGGAAAATCCACTACTGGATGGTGTCCCACACTGGCTGGTCCAAGTGGCATAGGCTCACCACTAACAGCCCAGTTCCCGCTGAAGGTGGTGAAAATGCTAGCAGACCTCACTAGTGCAGAATGCCAAGTGTTCTCCAGCTGCTATAGAAATGCCAGGCTGGGCACAAGAGCCCAACCTGAAAAAATGGGAAAAGGAGTGAAGATCCGTGCCTGGTCTACCAGGAGGTGGGCCTTTGTCCACAGGGAGTCTAGTTCTGCCCCGAACCAGCTTGAGCTTGTCCAGGCTGACCAACAGGCCCAAGTCTCGGCAAGTCTGGACAGCCAGATCTGTGGATCTCTACAGCCTTTCTGGATGGACCCGCTACTAGCCAGTCATTCAGATAGGGTACAGTCTGACCCCCGGCACGCAAGTGGGACACCATGCATTTGGTGAAGATCCTTGCCGCATAGGAGAGCTGAAGGGCATGACCTGCTAAAGGACCCCTGCCCTAAAGAAAGGAGGTACCAGTGGTGAGATCTGCAGAGGAATGTGGAAGAATGCATCCTGGAGGTCCAGAGAGCAAACCTGTTGTACTCCAGGGATGGTATAATATGACTCAGAATGATCATCTGGAGCTTGTACTTCTGCATGCACTGGTTGAGATAATGTGGATCCAGTATGGGGCACCAGCCCCTGTTAGTTTCAGGACTAGGAAATACTTGGGAATTGTAACCTGGCTGGCCAATGGCATCTGGGATACAGGCCACTTCCCCTTCTGCAAGGAGCTGAGTGATGTCCCTCTTAGGGCAGACAGCATGTCCCAAGACACCCCAAGCTAGAGTGTGTTGAGGTGGCAGGGCAGGAAAGTCTAGAGACAAACTTCTGCCCACCGTCCAACATCCATTTGTCCCTTGACAAACATGGCAAGAAGTGACACCTGGCATCCAAGAGCAGTTTGTGACAGACAGGTGGAAGGCACCCCCAACCCATCACTGGGCAGCTTTGTAGGGACACCAGCAGCTGCTACTGGCAGGCACCAGTACCTTCCTTGAAAAAGCCATTTTGTTGGCTTTTTCCTTCAGGTCCTTCTGGGACAAAGCGAGTCAAGGGTGGTGTTAGGACTTCTCAATCAGAGCAAGATGCCCTCCCACCCTAGGGCCAAAGAGATCAATGCCCATGAAAGGACACTGGCCAACTTCTACTGGGTGTCTGCCATGAAGGTGGACAATGCAGCCAAGTCCTGTGACAGGAGACTGCTGCACCACTGCAAGCACATAAATTGCCCATGTCTAAGGTTTACTGGATCTGGCGTTTAGCCAGTGATTGACAGTGGCCTCCAAGCTCTACCACCATCCAGATACCCATCAGGGATGACAAATTAGTAATCATGATGACAGTGTCAGCCTGACAAAGATCCAGAGTGGCTGCAGCATACACTTAGTGGCATGGTCTATATTAAGACTCCTTGTCTGGAGGTGTGTCAATCCCCTGGTGTCCAGATCTATTGATCAAATCTGTGACAAGCCCTTTGGTTGTAGGGTGGTCAGATAACCCCGTAGGGACCTCTTACTTGTGAGCCATGCAGGCTGAGGGTGCAGAACAGGATGCTAAATACTGCCAAAGCTCCAAGGCTGGTCCCAACATGGCCTCAACCCCAGAAAGGCGACCCTGGGGATTCATTCCCATCCAAAATGTCCATGTGTGAAAGGGTACTTAATCCTCTTTGAACTGGCTCTAGCAGGACAGCCATGGACTCATAAGTTGGACACCAGTCCATGGCCAGTGGAAGGCTCCTCAACCAAGCTATGGTCAAAAAGCAGAGGCCCCGGGCCATGGATCTCCTGGGAATCCTCACCCAAGGTAATCCTAACCAAGAACCAGCCTGGCAAGCTGGTGGCTGAACAGCCATTCTCCTTGGTCAGAGCACAGACTGGCAGCTCCACCCAAATTAGCAGAGAAGCAGGTGTGGTGAGCACCTGTGGAACCTGGACTGGGGCAAAACTGGCAGCTGCCAGGGACAGGAAGTCCTAGGGGTAGAGCCCTGTCCCCTGATGGCCCACTACTGCCAGAGAACTCCCTCATAGCATTGGTGCATCTTATGCGAGTGCATTCCCTCACCAGATGAGGAGAGTAGATGATGACACTTCCCAGTCGAGCATGAACACCTCAACCAACCAGCCAGTCAACAGCAAGAGTTTTGTGGCTGGCCATAGACTGCAAACTGACACTGACCAGCAAGGACACTGAAGACAAGACCCTGGGTGGAAAGTGGTCTCTGAAAGAATCGACTTGGGTGTGTGTGTGTGTGTGTGTGTGTGTCACTGATCGGTTCATGCCCAGAGGACCAGAAGAACCAAGGTCTGCAAGGCAGCCTCAGTTGAAAGGATTGTTGGAGTGAGTGGGAAGCCTGGTCAATTACAGCGTAAGCTGGCAGGCACTACTGCGGAACCAAGGAGTCCCTGACCACTCCCTGTGTCACACCTGGTGCTGCTTTAACCAGAGGGCAGGGCTCTCCAAGGTCTGAAGGACAGGCAGTCATGGAACTAGTCTGAATTACTGTCCAATGCTGGTCCCAGCAGGGAACAGCACTCAGAGAAAGCTACAGCAGAAGCTGCTGCATCCACTCAAGGGCTGCAAGCAGACCCCACCCCATGTGAGGCCTTTTATTTAGTAATCAGAATTACAACCTTTGAGCTAAAAGCTCATTTACAAAGGATCGTCAAAAGATATGAGAAGGTACATAAGTTTAGAGTCAGTAGCAACTTAATAAGCTTAGTCAAGAACATCTAATAGTAAGAAAAATGTGAACAGGAAAATCAATAAATATTGTCAATAACACGACATAAGATAACAGGCAAACAAATGAAAAATTACATACCTACCATAATTCTTGATCTCTTATATCTTCACCAACCATTATTGTTGGGTGTAAGCCCGAATCTGCGGCACACCCATCACGGAGCTTTTGGGGAGGCCTGCACCACCATTGAGGAACGCACTACATGGTGTGCGGAGGGTGGCCCGCTAGGCACGCAGACCCTCCATCCCAGTTCTGTAACCCCAGAGAGGCAAAAATAGGTTAGAAAAGAAGAGAGGCAAGGGAGCCGAGGGATAGCCAAAGGAAAGGAAATAAACTGAAACAGGAATAAGCCCAAGAGAGTACAGAAAGAAGAACCCTACCCTAAGGGGCCACAGGGCCACTCCTTGGGCAGCTCTGAGAGAGGAAAATAAGTGTAGAAGAGAAGTGGAAGAAGAAAAGATAGAAGGAAGGAGAAAATCTGCCACGAGCATTGGGAGAAACTGGCCTGAGCTTACCAGTCCTAAAAGACTGAGGACAAGGGAGCAAGGATGCCTCTTGCTAAGGGCTGCTTTTAAGTGGCACAATGAACCATCTGAACAGATTGTTTGCAAGGGCAGATTATCGATCCCACCTAGCTACCCACTTAACCACAACCTAAGCCAGGGCTCACAGATCGTCTCAAAGGGAGAAACATTATCTGTTCAAGAGGCGAGCATGCAGACTAGGTGTACGAAAAAGTGAGTGTACAGCCACATGACCGAGCATTAGTATAGGAACCCCTGCAAGAAGGGCACAACCTATTTGTGTGGAAAGCAGAGAGACAGAGACAGGGAAGGAAACTCCTTCAGACTCCCAGGAGGGTCTCTTGAGAGTACAACCGTAGGGAAAAACTCCTGAAAATGGAGAAGCCCCAATTCTGGGGACACCACGGCTAAAGAGATTCAGAAAAAAAAGTTCCCTCAGGAGATGAGGGCAAAGCCCTACTAGCCGTCCTCTTGGGTGAACTCCGTGGCTTCAGAGAAGACAATAGCAGTTATGCAAAAACTTACCGTAACAGTAGATGTTGAGAGAGGTTCCTGCAGTAGGTCTTCACATGTAGGACTGCACCCCTGACATCTGGTTCAAGCGGCAGATTTGTAGCTAGCAATCACTGTCAGGTGATGCAATGTCAACCCAACTATAAAAGGGCAGTCCGCACCACCCTCCAGTTCTTTCCCACCGAGACCTAGAGAGATAGCAGAAAGAAAGGGCAACAACTCCTGGGACCCTGTGCCCTGGCTAGAACCAGGGACTAGATAATAAAAGGGAAATTGCCAGGAACTGGGGAAAGGTGGGTGGGAAACTAGCTTACTGCAGGAACCTCCCAAGATCTACTGTTGCGAAAGTTCTATGTAACTGCTATATCTTACTCAAGAGGATTCCTGCAGTAGGTCTTCATATATAGGACTGAATTCCACGCAGTCTAACAAAAGGAGTCGGAGACAAGTTTCGGAGAAGGAATATTTCTGCCAACTAAGGATCTGCCTTAAGACAGAAGACCTTCGAAACAGCAAGGCGAAACCAGCTCGACACCTACAGATAATGCCCAGACTATAGTGCTTAGTGAAGATGTGGATGGAAGACCAAGTGGCCACTGTACAGATCTCCACAGTGGACACATTCCTGAAAAAGCAGTAGAAGTGGCCATGCTTCTGGCAGGAGTGCCCTTTAACCACCCCCGCATTTGTCCGTATTTCTGGTAAGTGTAGTGAATACAGGTAGCCAGTCACCTAGAAATGGTCTGTTTTAGAGATGGCCTTGCCCTGGGAGGCAGAGGCCTCAAAGTTGGTTAGACTTCTGAACTACCTTAGTCAGGAAGTATAGTACCTTAAAATCCGATGCACATCCAAGGTGTGCAAAGATATCCCCGTTGGAATGCTGGGAAAACAGACCGGCAGTTCAACACTCTGGTTGAGTCTAGTCTCCAAAACCACTTTCGGAGGAAGAGAAGGATTAGTCCTCATGACCAACCTGTCCTTGTGGAAAAGGAAAGAAGACTCTTGCAAACAAAGGCCTGAAGTCCGATACCCTTCGAGCTGAAGTAACTGCAACCAAAAACATTGTCTTCCAGGACAGGAAGCACCTATCACAACTTGCTGCCGGTTGAAAAGGGGGCAAAGCAAGTTTCTCCAACATGAAATTAAGATCCAAGGGAGGACAGGGTTTCCAGACTGGAGGTTTGAAGTGAAGGATACCCTTCAAGAAAGTTTGGGAAACCTAGTTGTGCTAGGGTTTGCCTTCACTGAAAGGTGGTAGGCTGACACCGCAGAAAGATGGACCTTAGAGGAGTAACTAAGGCCCAACTCAGAAAGATGTAAGAGGTACTCCAACACCTAGGAGGCTGAGCAAGAAAAAGGGTCAGGCATTTGGCTGTGGCCCAGATAGAAAATCTTCCACTTCATGGCATAGGTGGATCTATTAGAGGTTTTCTGGCTCACCAGGACCTGAACAACCCGAGAGGAAACTCCATGGTGAGAAACCACTATGTCCACAGGTGCCACGCATGAAGACAGAGAGACTGAAGACTGATGGACCAGGGTGCCCTGCTCCCGAGACAGAAGGTTGAGAGACAGTACAGAAGAGTTTTATCAGCGGAACTCGCTGAATGACACAAGATCCGATGCAGACCGCCACCCACTAAGATGTGTGGAAAAAATAATCTGAACAGGACTTCATTCTGTGAAAACAACCTGCCACAAGTCCCACGGAAGAAGAGGTCTGCAAAAGAAATCCATCACTAGCTCCATCGGACAGCACCAATCGGCACCCCTGTGGCACCAGCGTCACTAGTGGCACGGGAGGGCACCAAGCAGTGCCTATGCTAACCTGGGTGACACCCAAGGGCACCTGCAGCAGTACCTGCAGGTAGCCATGGCACTCAAGAAACCCACAGCAGCAATGGCACCCGAGGGCACCCATGACACCAAAGGTACCATGACACCCACAGACCCATGGCACCCAAGATACCGTAGCATGGCGGGTGCCCATCGTCACCCACAGCACCTGGGTGGCATGGCGCCATCCATGGCACCATGAGATAACCCATGGCACTGCCAGTGGTGCCGGCAAACAAACAGCACTGCACAGGGTCCACGGTGCAGACTCCAGCGCCGACCCAAACACCAGCAGCACTGCCTATGGCACTGATGCCAACCAGCGGTCATGGCTCTGGACCTGTGGTGCCACCATGGGGCATGGTGCCAGGAAAAACACTGTGGAAAATGCCAATGGAGAAGACGGAGAAGAATAAATGCAGTGCCAGTGCTGGTCCCAGCATGGAAAAGGAGAGGGGGGTAGGCACGAGGGGTCAGCACGATGGCAAAGGCACCAAGAGAGCACGCTCATTCTGGTCCAATCAACATAGCTCCGTCCAGTGGCTCAGAGGCCCCAAAATCAAGAACACAGCCAGGAAAAAGGAGAAGTCAAATCCCTTGCTCCACAGGAGTGGCCCAGAGGTGAAACTGCTCACTGGAGCTCCAACGAGGACAGAGATGGAGTCCAGAGTTGAGAATCTGACCGTTAGAAGCGGGACCAAGGGAACCCACCAAAAGCGGTTCAGGCCTCTCGCCCCTCCCAGCGAACAATCCTCATGCAGATGTACCAAGGAGCAACCTCGGCGGCACAGATTCTTCTTCCCCAAGCGAGAAAGAAGAGCTCGAGACTAAGCGGAGCCAGATCTCTGAAACCGCTAAATTCATGCTTCAGTGGACTGTCCTTCTCCCCCCACCCTTGAGCACAGGACTGTCTGTAGCCAGACCCTCCCCGTTGCTAAAGGCAGCGGACCGGGCACAAGCCCTCTGCCATAACTTTCAAGTCTTCCTACCGTCACTGCTACCATCTAAGGACGACTCCGTTGATGGCAGGAAAGAATTTCTTTTCTTCATAATCTTTTCTTGTTCGTAAAATGAAATTACTACTAAAAGTTAAGCGCTAAAAGCTGCTGTCATATAGAAAACTTGACTGCAGCAGATGGCGTCATAGACATCAACGCGCACTCAACAGTGGAGAAAAGGAACTGAGGTAGTTGGAGGGTAGACGTCGAGATAGCCTACACAGGTGTGAGCTAGTTTCATGGTGCCATGCATGTGTGGTCCTGTCTCGGCGCGACCCTTCTGAAAATTTTGGCTCCCGCTTGGTTCTGCGCCATCCCACTAGTGTGGATAAGTGATGGAGACTTAGTCCAGGATAATCCAAATCTGCTGGGGCCACAGAGGGCAATCAAAATCAAGTGGGTACCTTCTGCCTGGAGTTTCAACAGAAACTTCTGAATGAGAGAAAGGGAGGAAACTCTTATAGAAACCTCCCTGTTAGACAGAGCAGGCATCTCGCCAAACGCACCATGCCCGGGAACAAGAGAGCAAAAGTTGGGTAGTCTTGCGCTGAATGGGAGGCAAACAGATCTAGATCTGGCAGACCCCACCTAAGAAACAGGTCTTCGACTACCTCCTGCTTCAGCACCCACTCGTGAGCCCTGGCTACTGATTGGCTGAGACTGTCAGCCAGGACATTGTGCCTGATACGTAGACTGCTGTCAAACAGGCCTTACTGAATAAGCCCAATACCATACTCACTGCTTCCCTGCAAAGAGGGTATGACCAGGTACCCCCCTGTTTGTTTGGTACCAGTTTCCATGTTGTCTGTCTGGACCAGAAGTGTTCCAGGGAGGAGTAATGACTGGAAGGCCTAGAGGACTGCTCTGGCCTCTAGGATGTTGATGTGAAGATGCTGCTTCTGAGGAGACCACAACCTCAAGTTCTGTGATCCCCAAATGGGCTCCCCAACCCATATCGGAGGCATCCAAGGTGAGGGTCTGGGAGGACCCAGACAGTGGAAGGGGTCCCACCAAGTTGGTGAGGTCCTGCCACCAAGGAAGTCTTCCTGAAGGCTGTTGGAGATCATGACCAGTTGGCTCATGTCGTCCGATCACTGATCCCACTGGACTCGAAGAGACCACTGGGTAACCCTCATGGCCAGGAGAGCGGTAGGAATGGCCACTGCCATAAGACCCAAAAGACAGCACCAAGTGCGCTGGGGTCCACTGAGCTTTGGCCAAAGTGGCCCGAGAAGCCAAGGTCTCAGCTCAATCCAATGGTAAGAAGGTCTTGCTCTGGACTGTATCCAGTATCGTTCCAATAAATCGGAGGTGCTGAGAGGTACTAGCTGATACTTGGGGAGACTGACAGAGCTGCCCAGCTGGGCATACAGATCCAGAGTGAAGGAAAGACTCCTTCAGGCTGTCCAGGAATAGGGCTGAAAAGAGCCAGTCGTCCAGGTATGGGAACACATATATGCCCCTGCAGTGGAGAAAACACAGCTACCACCAATAGGCACTTGAAAACCTGGGGCACTCTGGGAGAAGCCAAAGGGAAGTGCCTTGAATTTGAAATGGTTATCCCAGAAGGAGAATCAAAGGAGGTGGCAGTGGGCTGGAAGGATGGGGATATGAAGGCAAACATCCTGCATATCCAGGGACACAGCCATGTGTTCGACAGGAGCAGGGGCAGAAGTCTCTGAAGAGTCAGCATGTGGAACTCTTGTACTCCACAAAGAGGCTGAGCATGCGAGATCCAGGATAGGTCATGATCCCTGTCTT
This sequence comes from Neoceratodus forsteri, assembly GCA_016271365.2. NCBI lineage: Eukaryota > Metazoa > Chordata > Ceratodontiformes > Ceratodontidae > Neoceratodus > Neoceratodus forsteri. Next base: position 164,546,744 of record CM057458.1, on the reverse strand, counting down.
TTCTGGGACTAGGAAGAAATGGGAGTAGAATCCCTTCCTAGTTGATTTGGAGGACAGGTTCTATGGGCTCTTTTGAAGCAGTGCCAGTGTCTCTTGGTGGATGATGGGTATCTGACCAGAGTGGTAAAAGGACCTTCCGGAGAGTTTGAAGGTGGAATCTCCAGGAATTCGACAGAGTGACCTCTTTGTATGATCTGAAGAACCCATACATCTGCAGTGACGGACTTCCACCTCCAGATGGAGCCGAACCTCCCTCCTACTAGTTCCTCTGAGGAGGACGGAAGGAGCAGGAGGAGGAAAAGAGTCAGGATGCAGAGGAGAGCAGAGCTTTGGTTCCCAAGGCTGCTTTGGCAAACTCAGCCTGAAGAGCTTGTGCTCCAGAGCCAGTGGCGCGTCTTACCTTGATGCTTGTTTTGGTTCTTGTTTAGTGGTAAGGAACTCAAGTGTTTAGGTTGAGCCAAGCAGTCACGTCGGCCATGATGACCACAGAGTCGGCTTTTGGGTGTGAAGTCAGATGAGATCCTGTCCGGGTGGGGGGGAGGTAGGTAGGTTCTGTCAGCTTTCCTGGAAACAGCTGGGATGGAAGAGGGCCGCTGCCATATTGTAGTAACTAGATCCTCGTGCAGGCCATCCCGGGAGGGGGAGAGATGGGTAGAGGGTCTGTGGTGGAAAAGTCCAAATGTTCAGCCAGCCATTTTGCTGAGGATCAATCTCCTTGGACGACCAGCCCCTGCTGTTTAAATAGTTCAAGAGATCCCCAAAGAAGGTCCGGGGTGGTGGATTTGGGAATTCTTTTAAGTTCGACCAGTGAACGATGTTCAGAGGACTACATTGGAATCAAATCGGAGGGCTCTGAACCACTGGGAAGGATCCATCTCAGCATTGCCCACTGGAAGAAAACCTGCAACATATGCCAAAGGAACTGGAGAAGGTGGTGCTCTGGGTAGAGGAATTCCTCCAAGTAGCTGGGACTGCCCAAGTTCTGTGAGGTTGTGCCCTACCATCCTGCCCCACGCCAGGACAGATCCACGATCAGGTGGCGGAGGAGGCTGGTACCCTGCAAAGCCCAAGGGATAATCCAACGGTGGATATCCAGGAGTCTGGTATCCTGGCGGAGGCACCAGTCCCAACGCGGATGAGATGGGTCCAGCAGAGGGCTGCCCGGCAGCAGAATGGGGGGGTGTTAGGCCCCTGGAAACTGCCAGAAGGTCCTGCAGGAGAGCTGAAGGGCCAGTCAGGGGAAGCGCTGAAGGGCCACTGGGCATCAGCAAGGGATCAGGCGTGGGACCTGGGGGTCCCGAAGGGGTGCTCCATACCTAAAAGCTCCTGGTCCAGCAATGGACCCCAGAAGGAGGGGATCCTGAGGTGGAAAGCTCTGGAAGAGACACCAAACAATAGGTCTGGGAGCGATCGTGACTGAAGGAAAGGTAGGAATGGGTGAGAAATCCCTGGGGTTAGAGACCAGCAGGGATGAAGCATCCATAAGCACACCGTCCCGGCATCTGAGTTCTCAAGGGAGCCTGACGGGAGAGTAGATGTGGCTGTGCAGGCAGAGGGTCCATCGTCCAGCTTATCAGTCGCACCAGGCTGGCTGCAGAAGACTGCAGTCAGGCTTATTGGTATGGGCCAGGTGCCCAGCAGCAGGGCCAGAGGGAGACTTATCGGCTGTGCTACGAGTGGGAGAAATGAAAATTATGTACAGTACCTTCAGAAAGTATTCACCCCCTTGGATTTTGTCACATTTTGTTGTGTTACTACCAGAATTTTTAATGCATTGAAATTATTCCCCCTTGATTCACACAGCATACTCAACAATTTAAAGGGCAAAATATTTATATTGTGTAACAAATTTATGAAACATTACAAACTGAAATATCTTGTTTACTTAAGTAGTCACCCCGAGTCAATACTTTGTAAAGCGCCTTTGGCAGCAATTACAGCTCTGAGTCTACTTGGGTATGTCTGTATCAGCTTTACCCATTCTTCCTTGCAGATTTGCTCAAGCTCCGTCAAGTTGGATGGGAAGTGTGGGTGAACCGCAATCTTTAAGTCTTTCCACAGATTCTCAATGGGATTCAAGTCTGGGCTTTGGCTGGGCCACTCAAGGACATTCACCTTCTTGTTCTGAAGCCACTCCAGTGTTGCTTTGGCTGTATGCTTAAGGGTCGTTGTCCTGTTGGAACATAAATCTTCACCCCAGTCCAAGGTCTATTGCAGACTGATGCAGGTTCTCCTCAAGGATGTGCCTGTATTTGGCTCCATTCATTGTTCCCTCTATCCTGACAAGTGCCCCAGTCCCTGCTGCTGAAAAGCATCCCCATAACATGATGCTGCCACCACCATGCTTCATGATAGGGATGGTGTTACATGGGTGATGAGCTGTGTTCGGTTTGCACCAGGCATAGTGCTTTGCATTCAGGCCAAAGAGTTCAATTTTGTTTCATCAGACCAGAGAATCTTTGCCACATGGTCTCAGAGTCTGCCACGTGCCTTCTTGCAAACTCCAGGCATGCTATTATGTGGCCTTTTCTCAGGAGTGGCTTCCGTCTAGCCAATCTCCCATAGAGGCTACATCTGTGAAGTGCTACAGAGATTGTTGTCCTCTGGACAGGTTCTCCCATCTCAGCCATGGAACTCTGTAGTTCTGTCAGGGTGGTCACTGGGTTCTTGGTCACTTCTGACCAAGGTCCATCTTGCCCAGTTGCTCAGTTTGGGAGGACAGCCTGCTCTAGGAAGAGTCTGGGTGGTTCCATAATATTTCCATTTCCTAATGATGGACTTGACTGTGCTCCTGGGAACTTTCAACACCATAGAAATGTTTTATACCCCTCCCAGATCTATGTCTCCTCACAGTTCTATCATGGAGTTCTACGGACAGCTCCTTGGTCTTCATGGTAGAGTTTCTGCTCTGACATGCACTGTCAACAGTGGGACCTTATATAGACAGGTGTATTTCCTCTGAAATCAAGTCAACCATTTGAATTGACCACAGGTGGACTCCATTCAAGTTGTAGAGTGATCTCACAAGGAAATTGGATGCACCTGAGCTCAATTTGGAGTGTCATAGCAAAGGGGGGTGAATACTTATCAAATCAAGACATTTCAGGTTTTTATTTTAAATTACATGTACAAAAAATTCCAGAAGTTTCATTCCTTTTACTTTGACATTATAGAGTAATTTGTGTAGATATATGACAAAATCCCATATAAATGTATTTTAATTTGAGTTTGCAACATCGCAAAATGTGACAAAATCAAGGGGTGAATACTTTCTGAAGGCACTGTACCTACCATAATTGTTGATCTTCTCTTGTATCTTCACCATTCATTACTGCAGGGTGTATGCTAGAAGCATGCACCCACTACAGGAGTTTTTTCTCGAGGAGGAGTCAGCACCAACAGCACCACCCATGACAGCAACACACTGCGTAATGCATGAGGAGTGGCTGTTAGGCACCACAACTCCTCCATCCCAGTTCTGTAAGCAGGAGAGGTGAAATAAAAGAATCAGAAGAATAATAGAGAGGCATGAGAGCAGGGGATAAGGAAAGGAAAACTGAGAAAGAAAAAAGCGAAAAGAGGACAGAAAGAATAGAACCCTGCCCTAAGGGACTGCAGGACCTCACTCCTTGGGCGGCACCGAGGAGGAACAGAAAGGAGGAAGGGATATTGGGAGAGAGAAAAATTCTGCCACAATTTTGACAGAAATTGACTTTAAGCTCAGAACTTAAAAGGAGCAAGGATCCCTTTCAGACAAAACTGGTTTAGATGGTTCAATCGAACCTTCTGCACAAGTTAATAGAGATAGGCAGATTTCCCCTACATCCCCGCTATCCTATTTATTTATTTATTAATGAGATTTACCAGATAAGCATACTGAGCGGGAAAAAACACTCGTTTCCAGATGCAACCTATTACCCATCACTCAGGCTGAGAGCTCAGATTGCCAAGGCAAATCTGTTCCAGAGAGCAAGAGCCCTCAACTAGGTCTAGGGAAAGGACCCCACTAGAACACAGACATGTGTTGGTATGGGGGAGATGGAAGCCCTGAGAGATGGACAGAGACAGAAGAAACTCCTGACTTCCTAGAGAAGTCAGGGGCCAAATGGAACCAGAACAAGATGGTGATTTTCGAATCTGGCTAGAACAGCCGTTGACTAGCCCAGGTCTGGCATCCACAAAATAAGATTCTGGGACACCAGCTACGTCCAAAGACAAAGGGTTGGAGGACTGTCTCAGAAACTAGCCCTGTTGACTGGTGATTGAACTAATCTGGCCTGAAGATAAATTCCCGAAGAAACACCTTCCAGGAAATCAAAAGTTTCCTCAGATGGACAGGACAAAGCTCCACTCGCTCGCCTCCTTCAAATCCTTCACTGTTCTTCAGAGAAGAACAGAAGGTCCTGAGGAACCAGGGGATTTAGCCCCAAACAGCCTAGGGAGGGGAGAAGGAAGGTGAGCAGTGTGGGGAGACACCCAAGAAATGAGGCCCATGAGGGAAGATGGGTGGGATTCAAATGAATGGTGAAGAAGGGAGGGATACTGGGATGCACAGGAAGAGGCATCAATAGTAGAAAATGGAAATTACGTGCTTACGCGAATTATTGATCTTCTTGGACAGTCTCCATCACTCATTCACACTAGTGGGATAGCGAGAGGGCTGGGATAGCGGAGCCAAAAATTTTCAGAAGGGCGGGAGGTAGGACCATGCACAGCGGCACCACAAGACTGACTCTCGCCTGTATAGGCTATCTCGGCGTCGACCCTCCAACCAACTTTCAGCACCTTTTCACCAAGAGGCAGCGTAACTAATGAGAATAACTCATTCTGAGTGTCTGGGCCTGAGAGGGCCCAGATGGCCTTTGTAAGAAAGGTCAAGAACAATGTCTTCACAGTCTGAACCATAGGCCACGAAGACCAGGAAGAAAAGCAGAGTGAACCCAGGGGATGGTGGGTGGCGTGTGGGCAGAGTGATGGAGACTATCAAGAAGATCAATAATTACGGTAAGTCGTAATTTCCATATCTTCCTGGACTAAGTCTCCATCACTCATTCACCTAGTGGAGAGTACCAAGCTAAAATCAACAACCCTGAGTAGGGTGGTAGGAGATAGGGTTCACTCGGAAAGGACAGCCAAGGACTGTCCTGTTAATAAAAAGAGCTGTCTTGTAAGAGCATCTATAACATAGTGTCTACAAGATAAACGCTCGAGTTGTAACTCATCACCCTGCCGACAACTACAATGGCAAAAATTAAAGTCTGCCAGGCAGCCAACTATTCTAGGGAGAGCGGCAAGAACCTGGCCTCACAATTTGATCTAGGACCAAAATTAATAGTGTCAAAGACATGCACTAATCTAATTTAAAAGACCTCAGGAACTGCAAGGGCCGGAGGTAAAGTATACAGGTTCAGGGTAGTATGACTGTATGTGAATATTTGCAAAGCTACCTTAGAAAGAACCTACTTGACCAATGGTCAAGAAAGAAGCATGTCATCTGTTAAGCTGGAGCAAACATGGAAATAGGAATCTAAGTTCCAACTTGCTGAAGAGTCACTTCTGTTGCTGCAAGGCTCTGATCAGGAGAAGAAAGCCTGTTTAAAAAACAAAAGGGACTAACAGACTGGTTAGATGCCTAGGTTTTGGAAATATCTCGGAATAAGAGAAATTCTCTTAGAGAAAGAGGTGAGCTATACCACCGCTGGATCGGACTGCCCCTAGGGGTAGAAGAAAACAGGTACCCTTTACTGAGGTTTAGAGATGACCGCCTCAGGGTTGAGGCGGAACCTGATCGAATCAAGCGTGGTATCAGGAAATTCCAACTAGTCACAATGCTGTGATAATTCTGACCCCCCTTTTTTTTTTTTTTTAATTATCATTAGTCCGAGCCTGACAAGGTTGCTGGCTGCTATTTGGCAAGTATTGCCTGATACAGAAATGACAAGGATGTCATCCCTCTGAGGAGCAGGAGGAGCCTGAAGATCCATAACTGAACCCCTGACTGGACTAATAATAGCTAGACAGATGTTAACTACCTGTGGCGAAGCAGCCACCAGAGGGCAGCATCAAAAAGGGCTGTATACCCCTATCAAAGGCGCGGGACAGTCTGTGCAGCTCCCGACCATAAATAAAATGTTCCAAAGTGTAATTGTCTTGACCACTGAAACAGTCTAGGCCGAGGTATATAGTCCACAGATCCAGTCTGAACACTATGGTGGACCCCATAAATGAGGAACGACTAAAGAGCTTGTATCACAGACTCTGATGATAGAGGCGCTCAGAATATAAAATGAGTCATCCGCTGTATCACTGACCAGAAGGACAGGAAAGACTCATCCAGATGCCTTTCTACCACAGAAGGACCCCAAAAGAGGTCTCGGTTAGAGCCACTAGAGACTCCGCCACCAGGAAGGGTGTCGAGGAGCTTGGCACCACGAGGGGGCTGAGAAAGTGCTGAGCGGAATGAGAGTTCCACTGACAGAAACAGAACAGAAGAGTCCCATCCGCGGAAAATCGCTGGATGAGGAGATCCGATGCAGACCGCCACCCACTAAAAGTGTGGAAATAATCCAGAATAGGGATTCATTCCATGGAAACATCCCAACACAAGTCCTGTGGAAGAGAGGTCTGCAAACACAGATCTTTCCTAGTTCTGTCAGACCAGCACAACTGGCACCCCTCGGCACTAGCATCACTCCTGGCACAGGAAGGCACCAAGCAGTAACCATGCCAACCTGAGAGACACCAGAGGGCACCCACGGCAGAACCTGCAGGTATCCTCGGTACCAGCGGCAGCAATGGCACCCCGACACCCATGGTACCATGGCACCCGGTGCTGACATCGCCGACCACCCACGGGTGCCTGGCATCACCATCCGGGGTGCCAGGTGCTGCCCACACTCACCGGCTGGGTGCCAGGCACTGCCCGCTGAACCCATGGGTGCCAGGCACTGCCCGCACCACCCATGGGTGCCAGGCACCACCCACGGCACCCACGGGTGCCTGCAGGCATCAGTGGCACCGTGAGACACCCACAGCACCGCTAGTGGTGCCGACAAAGAAGCACCCATGGCACCAAACGCGATTGCCGAGCACAGCGTGAGCCATGGGGCCGACCCATGGCACCAAGCACGGCGCTGACTGCAGCGCCGGCGGCACCGAGCAAGCCACGGCGCTGACTGCAGCACAGAGCATGGCACCGAGCCATGGGCGAGCACAGTGCCGACCCGCGGTGCCGACTACACCAATCACGATGCCAAGCATGGCATCGAGCCACGGCGCCGGACCCAAACACCAGCAGTGCCGCCTATGGCACCCATGCCAAACCAGGGCATGGCACCAGACCTACTGACGCCACCAAGGTGTTGGGCACAACGCCAGGAAAAACACCATGGAAAAGAAGAGAAAGGTGGTGCCCGTGCGGCCCCTGCATGGAAAAGGAAGAGGGGTAGGCACAAGGGCTGACAAGATGGCGAAGGCACCGCTCATTCAGATCAATTGACCTGGCTCCGGTCCAATGGCTCCGAGGCCCAGAAACCAGGAACACAACCAGGAAAAGGAGTCAAACCCCTGCTCCACAGGAGCGGCCCAAAGGTGAAACTCACCGGAACTCCAACGAGGACAGAGATGGAGTCCGAGTCGAAAGCAGCCGCTGAGCGGGGCCAAGGGGAACCCACGAAAGTCGGTTCAGGCCTACTCGCTACCAACGAACAATCCTCGTGCAGACATACCAGCGGCAACCCGGAGCGGCACCGGATTCTTCTTCCCCAAACGAAGAAGAAGAGCTCGAGGCTAAAGCGGAGCCGGATCTCCGCACCGCCAGATTCGTGCTTCGTGGACTGTCCTCCCGCCGAGCACAGGACTGTCCGTAGTCAGACCCCCGCTACTTAAGGGTGGCGGACTGGGCACACCCCTCTGCCATAACAACTTTCAAGCGAAGTCTTGCTACCATCTAATGACGACTCCGTGGATGGCAGGAAAGAATTTCTTCATAATTTTCTTATTCATAAATAAAAAAATTACTACTAATAGTTAAATTAAAACTTTTAAATTAAACACTAAAAGCTGCTGTCGTATAGACGAAAACTGACTCCGGCAGACGAGCCGATGTCACATCCAAGCACACTCGACGGGCGGGAGAAAAGGAACTGAGGCAGTTGGAGGGTCGGCACCGAGAGCCTATACAGGCGCGAGTCAGTCTCCATGTGGTCCTACCCCCTCGGCGCCGGCCTTCTGAAAATGTTTGGCTCCCGCTATCCCAGCACCTCCGGCGCTATCCCACTAGTGTAAATGAGTGATGGAGACTTACCCAGGAAGATGCAGTTGTTATCCCTCTGTACAGATAGTTGTTGATAGCCCATCTGGAGTACTGTGTGGAGTTCTGGAGACCCCATCTCCACAAAGACATAGACAGAGTGGAGGCTGTCCAGAGGAGGGTAACTCAAAATGGTGCAGGGTCTGCACCAGAAGACATAAGAAAGACCAAAGGAGCTTAATATGTATACCCTTGAGGAAAGAAGGGAGAGGGGACATGATAGAAACTTTCAAGTATCTCAAGTGAATCAACAAAGTCCAAGAGGTAGCATCTTTCAGAAAAAAGATTGTATAAGTACAAAGGGACACAATTTGAAGATAGAGAGGAGACGGCTCAGAGGTAATGTGAGAAGTATTTTTCACAGAGAGGGTTGTGGATGCATGGAACAGCCTCCCTGAGGAGGTCGTGGAGTCAAGAACAGTGGGGAATTCAAGAATGCATGGGACAGACATAAGGCAGTCCTAGTTGGGGGTGGGAGAAGTAAGCTGTTGGTTAACTAGGATCTGCAGCTTATCTGTTAGGTAGGAAAATGGGCAGACTAGGTGAGCCAAGCGGTCCTTATCTGCTGTCAAATTCTATGTTTCTATGCAAGAGAACATCAACAATTATGGTAGGTACATAAATTTCATATCTTCCCTTGTCAATCTTCACCATTTATTACTACTGTGGTGAGTACCAAGCCCCTCACAAGGGGTCTAGCACAACCCTGAGGAACAAGACCCTCAGCTTCCTACTGGTGGGAAACAAGAAGAAGAGACCCTGGCCATACTAGACTGGAACCCAAGGCCGAGGAGAGCTAGGAGGTATCCCTGAAGATGAGGGGATGGAGGAAGCACCTGTAGAAGACTCCTAACCCTGGTGAAAAAGGCAGGTCCCTCAGAAGGCAGAGGGAATCACCCTATGCTGGGCCAGGGGTGACAACCTCGACAGATGAAGCCACGCCGTCCCGCCAATGCAGATCGCTGTCCTCAAAGCCACTCATTGGCGTCATAACATGCCCTTGCTTAGTGCCTTGCCAGTTCCAGACCTATGGCAGAGAGGGCAATGGCTTGTCGAGACTGCTTGAAATCAGGCATTGATGCGAGCACCTGAGCCAGCACAGACCACAAGTGCCTGTTATAGGCAGCATGATGTACCTGATGTGATACAATGCACATCGATGAGAAAGCAAAACTCTTGCCCCCACTGGTCGAATTGTAGGGAGTCAGAGTTCGTGGTCAGTCATCGCCAGACACAGACACCCTGAAGGGGTCTCTAGGCATACCAAGCCCAAGGGAGAGTTAGGGAAGACAGCCAAGAGACTCCAATGGAGCACAACACCACCTCCTGCAGTTTGCCAGGGCTGGGAAAGGCGTCTGGAGACTACAGGCACAGACAGATGCTTCCTGGAAGGAATAGGCCAGGATGGCACCAGCAGATCCTGGACACTGAATTCACTGAGGAATCTCGCATCTCACTCAGTGTTGTCCTGTCTGACAAAAGAAATAAGGAGGCCCCGAACCATCCTCGATAGGAAGCACTGATATTCAGAGAAATCAGCATCGGGAAGAGAGGTGAGAAGTAGAATCTCTCCTCCGAGGAGGGAGTCAAGGATGGGAAACCCTACTATTCAGAAGACTCCTGTGGTGGAGGGAACAGGCAAAAGGACTCGCTCATCCATGGCCCTGACATATGATGGGAAGGCCACCGCAGTGCCTCTGAATGTCTTCCAGGATAAAGGCCATGTGGGACTGACATGGCCGGGAGAGTGGGGTGGCTGTAGAGGAATGGGAGAAGGGCACCTGCATGGAAGTGGCTGTCCTCTCCCAGGGCTCTGGAATCCAGGAACAGCGCCAAGCTGGAGGGATCCTGGAGATCAACTGGATCGCATGGCAGAACCCTGGGAATATGAACTTTGGAAGAGTCCAGATGGGAATCTCCGTGATGCACCTGGGGTTGCATGAGTTCAGAAGGACAACCCTCGGCAGCGCCACCGGAGGGGACCCGGGCCGAGGTGGTGAGGCTGGGTGCTATGGCTCCTCCCTGCACCCTGTGGGAGGACAGAAGTGCCACTGCCCCACACCTCAACTCCTCAAACTCAGGACACCCTCCTTCTAGACCCCAGGAAGGAGTCCCTGATCCCGAGGCCCTCCGAGGGAGGCCGCTGAAACCAGGGCTTCCAATCCCCTCACCTGAGAGGGCAGCAGCTCCAAGGCTAGTAGCTGCTGTGACCCTCCCAGAGGACAAGCCCCTCCCAAGTGCTAGCTGTCCTCCCCAGTGGTCCCCAAACCACCCTTGCCTGGGAATCCTCAGAGGCAGACTGCTGTGGAGACTCCAGGATGGGGCACTGGGCTGCCTGACACCGTGTCCCAGAGATCTCAGATTCCAAAGAATCGGGCAGCCAATCTTACTCCACATCTAAGTCACCCTCCAAAGAGGAGTCGACCAGCTGGCCAATACTGGCCACCCGAGACTACTCTGAAGGACGGCACTGTAAATGGCACCAGCATCTCCTGCAATGCCAGTTGTTTCCACCGACTGCCCACAGCCCTGGAACCCAATGCCGACCCATCCAAGGCCCTGCCAGAACCTAACACTGTGCCGCCGGAGCGCCGCGCAGGCCACCAGAACCGAACCAGCAGCACATGTGGTGCCACCCAATCACCAGCACTATGAACAGCATCAGGATCCAAAGCAGTGCTGCAAGGCAGCGTTGATGGTCCACCAGTGCGGACCCATCAACCCCAGGCTGCGACACTGGGGGAGCCTGCACCTCAGAAGTGGGGACTGCGAGGCGGTGCAACCCTGGGAAGGCCACGTCGCTCCTCTGATGCCACAGAAGAGGCCTCCTCCTCCTCCTCTCAGCAAGGCTCAAAGATGAGAAGGCCTCCTCACCAGATCGTATAGACCTGGGAGGGGACCCTGAGGAAGTGTCTAAAGACCTGGCCTAGGAAGCCCGAGAGTGACACCGTCCCTCTGAAAGTCAGCAGGGCCCTGCCAACTTCGAACGCAGGGATTTCCAAACATGACGATCCATGGAAAAACAAGCATCACACCTATTCATATCATGGTTAGGTCCCAGGCACGGAAGCAGACATCATGCCGGTCCGTCACAGAAAAATGCTGGCCACAAGAGCACTGTGCGCATGGGGGCAATGCCCACTTTCAATTTACACTTGGCTCCCGAACCAGACACGATGCAAAAAAAAAAACAAACAAAAAAAACACATACACACACAGCAAAGCTCCCAAAGCCTTTAAACAAATAAATCAGAACAAAACTTACGCGTCTGGATGAGAGCAGGGTTGAGAGTCAGACAGTCAACAGAAGACCCTAATAGGCGTGCCGAAAAACTCTGTACTCAGCGCAGCAGGTGCAGCCTCAACAGCCAGGAGAAACAGAACTGGGATGGAGGAGGAGTCGCGTTGCCACAGGCACACCACGCAGTGCGTTGCTTTCATGGGTGGCGCCAACTCCTCCTCTAAAAACTCACGAGCGGTGCACACTTCGACTTACACTCAGCAGTAATTAATGGTGAAGACTGACAAGGAAGAGCTGACAGATACCTTGAGAGAGGCAACCCGAATGCCTGCGCACCTCGGCAGGAGGGGAGAAGCGCCCAGCACTCAAAGCAGACGGAGTGCCCGTAAGAGTGGTACTCACCATTCTGGAAGTGGAGGTCTCCCTTGCAGAGACTGGCTTCTCTCCCAGCGCTTCTTGTCCTTTTTTCTGGGGCGGAGGGACCAACTCTCCCTAAGCTCCTCGCAGCTTTTCATAGAAGCCAGCCATTGGGCGAGAAGGTGGGTCTCAAATGTCCACTTGCATCAGGTCCGATGCGGCCTGGTTGAACCCTTGGCAAACAGCACACTCAGCCGAGTTGTGCTTAGGCCCCAGGCAGAGGAGGCAGTGGGAGTGGTCATCCCCAGAGGGATTTAGGGCGCTGGCACTTAGAGTGCTTCTAAATGAGACACCTGCTCGATTCGGAAAAATATATAGAATAAGACAAAACTCGTCAAATACTACGAGGTGACTGATCGCTGTTCTACCATGTCTGTCAAACCAACTGAAGAGACGGCAGGAAAGAACTTGACGGCAGGCACAGGACTGCCCCTTTATAGTCTGGCTGATGTCACAGACGTCTGTGTGGTCCCGCTGATTGCTAGCTAAAGACTGCCATTCAAACCAAACGCCAGGCGCAATCCTATATGTGAAGACCTACTTCAGGAACCCTCTCAAAGTAAGATCAGAAGGTCCGAGGTACCACGGGACTCAGGGCCCCAACCGCCTCAAGGGAGGCGAGCACGACAGGGAGATGCCCAAAACATGAGGCCTACGAGGGAAGGTGGGCAGGATTCAGTAATGAATGGTGAAGATGCAAGAAACTATCACAACTTACAATAGGTATGTCATTTTATATCTTCCTTGTCAGTCTTCACCATTCATTACTGTTGGGCACCACTAACCGCTTCCCAAAGGGGGGCCTAGTACAGCCATGACAGAACATGACCTCAGCCTTCTGTTGGTGGTAAACAGGAGGAGATACTAGCCATATTAGACAGACAAGCCTAAGGCCAAGGAGAGCTAGAAGTGTCCTCTGAAGAAGTTTCCTAGCCCTGCTGGGGGAAAAGTGCCCCCAGCAGGCAGAGTGGATCACCCTACACTGGGCCTGGGGTAACAATCAAGATACAAAGCCATGCCGTCCCTCTAATACAGATTGCTGTCCCCACAAGCTTTGAAGCCACCTCATTGGCCATAAGATGCCCTGCTTGGTGCCTTGCCAGTTCCAGACCTATGGCGGAGAGGACAATGGCTTGTCGAGATTGCTCTGAATCAGGCAGTAATGCTAGCGCTTGAGCCAACATTGACAAGTGCCCACTGTAGGCAGCATAATGTGTCAGATATAACCCGATGCACATCAACGTGAGTGGAAGAGAAACCCTCACCTCCACCTGTCGAACTGCAGGGAATCCGGATCCAGTGGATGGTCACACCAGGTGCCAAAGCCCAGAGTCATGCCTGAATGAGGGTAAGGAAAGAACCCAGAGACCCGGGAGCACAATACCTTCTCCTGCAGTTTTCTGGGTCTGAAATGTCATCTGGATACTGCCAGGTACAGACAGACCCTTCCTGGAAGGAAATAGGCCAGGACAGCACCACCAGGTGGTAGTCACTGAACTTGCTAAGGTATTCACACATCTGCCGCTCAGTATTGTCCCTGCCAACATAGAAGATAAAGATCTTGAACCATCCTTGAAAGAAGCGCTGATATTCAGTGAAATCAGCATCGGAGGATAGATTAATGTTGGGTTCCTTTCCTCAGAAGAGGAAGACGAGGAACTCTACTGTTCAGAAGACTCCTGTGGCAGAGGGACAGGCTAAAGACCTGCTCATCCATGCCCCGACATGACGGGAAGGCTCCGCAGTGGATCTGAATGTCCCCCAGGTTGAAGCGCCGTAGGACCCACATGATCTGGGAAAGAGGGTGGCCTGCAGAGGGATGGGAGATGGGCACCTACAGGAAGTGCCAGACCTCTGCTAGGGTTCGGGAATGAAGCCTGAACTGGAGGAATCAGACATCAAACTGAGTTGCAGAAGAGATCTGAGGATACGAACTCCAGGAGAGCCCAAATAGGAATGTCCGTGATGCACCTGGGGTAGCATGTGTCCAGAAAGGCAACCCTCTGCACTGCCACTTAAGGGCACCTGGAGCCAGAGGTGAATAGAGGCTCAACGCTGCAGCTCCTCCCTGTACCCTGTAGGGCGACAGGAAAGCACCACCACCCCTCACCCCTCAGACAGGCTGCCTCTTCCTTGGCACCAGCGAAGGGGTCCCTGGTCCACAGACCCCCAAGGAGATCACAGAAACCAGGGTCTCCAAGCCCCTGGGAGGCTGCAGCAGCACCAACACTGGTAGCTGACACAGCCTCCTCAGTCTCCGAGTCACCACCCCAAAAAGCCCAGGCCACCCCAGCCAAGGGGTCTTTGGGAGAAGACTGCTATGGAGACTCAGGGATAGGGATGCCTGGCACCACGTCCCACAGAGACCTCAATCCTGAAGAATCAGGAGCCAGCTTGGGTCCAAGTCCGAGTCTCCCCCTCCAAAGAGGAGGATACCAGAAGGACATAAATGTTAGCCACCCTGGAGATTCTGATGGCACCACTAACGGCATTGTCCCGAGACATGGTGCAGCCAGGTCCACCACACCGCTCAACCCTGGAGCCTAGAGCAAGCCTGACAATGGCCTGGCCGAGTCCCTAGTGCTGTAACTCCTCTGGCGGCACCACTTTGAGTCACCCACAGCACCAGTGCCACTGCCTTGTTCACCGGTGTCGAACAGCACTGGATTAGAGACTGCTGCAAAGCGGCATCAAGGGTCCACCAGTGCTGGACCCAGCAACTGTGGGCCGTGACACCATGGAAGCATGCACCTTGGAGGAGGAGACTGCCAGGGCAGTGTCAGCAGCGCCCTGGGAGGGACCACACCACCCTCAGGACACTGCAGAAAAGGCCTCCTCGGCAAGGTTAGAAGCTGAAGAAGTCTCCTCTTCACCAGGATGTATAGACCCAAGAGGGGACCCAGAGGAAGGAATAAAGTTCTGACCTAGGAGGCCCAGGGAGACATAGTCTGAAAGTCAGGAGCCAGGCCAACTTTGAACGCGTGTGGATTTCGTGCACACAGGCGGTCCATGGAAAAAGCAGTTATGTAAGAACCTACCGTAACAGCAGATCTTTGAGTCTTTGAGAACAGCTCTTGCAGCAGGTTACACTATCAGGACTGAAGCCGGCAGGCACCAGGACCCCACGGAAATTTTCTAGCTAGCAGTATCCAGCAGACCCCACCCCGACGTCAGGCATCATACAAAAGCGGTAGTCCCCAGAATCCCCAGTTCTCCTGCCAGAGACTCCTGCCACTAGATGACATCAGAAGTGGAGACTGAGGATCCGCC
The DNA here is from genome assembly GCA_016271365.2 of Neoceratodus forsteri. Taxonomy (NCBI): domain Eukaryota; kingdom Metazoa; phylum Chordata; order Ceratodontiformes; family Ceratodontidae; genus Neoceratodus; species Neoceratodus forsteri. The sequence continues at coordinate 164,531,505 of CM057458.1, read as the reverse complement.
TTCAAGAAGGTATTCAGAGTGGTGTTACAAACACCTAATCCTAGGTAGTGAGAAAAGGAACAACTCTACCTCCATAGGGGATGGTGGGAGGAAACTACCTGCTTTAAGAGCTGTTCTCAAAGATCTACTGTTATGAAAGTTCTTACGTAACTATCATCTTACTTCAAGAAACAGCTGTTGCAGCAGGTTACACCATAAGGACCAATTCCTGAGCAATACTGAAATCCATCTCATATGGGAGGAGGCTAGGTCAAGATCACGAGTTGGACCGAGGCTCAGGATAATAGTCCCTGAAGGACTGCTAGACCAAAACCAGCTCTTGGCCGTGATGCAACATCCAGGCTATAATGCCTGATAAAGGTGTGCACAGTGCTCCAAGTAGCTGCACAGATGGCTGAAGAGGACACGTTCTTCAGAGAAGCAAAGGAGGTAGCCACCCCCTTGTGGAATGCCCCTAACCGAGCCTGGTAGGGATCTGTTACGCTTCTGGTAACAGAACATGATACAATGGATGAGCCACCTGGACAGCCATCGTTCAGAAACCAGAGCCCCCAGCATCCTATGGGCGAAGGAGACAAAAGCTGATCAGATTTACGGTGTTGCCTGGTTCTGGTCAGGTAGTATCTTAGACACCTATGCATCTAGAGTGTGCAGCAGGGCCTCTCTCTATTAGAGTATTTAGGAAAGTACACTGGCAGGTCGATGTTCTGATTAAGGATGAGGGCTGAGACCACCTTAGGTAGAAACTTTGGCTTTGTCCTTGGGTACCCTGTCCTGGTGAAAAACAAAATCAGGTTCTTTGCACATAAGTGCGTGTAACTCAAAATCCCTTCTGGCGAGTAATAGCAATTAAAATAATGTCTACCATGCCAGAAGACGGAGCTTCGCAATCCACGGCTGGTTCTAAAGATTGCAGCGTAAGCTGCTCCAGGACGAAGGGCAAGTCCCACAGAGGAATGGAATCCTTAATGGAGCCTAAGGTGGAGGACACCTCTCAAGAATGCTCGTACGTGTTTCCAACTGAGCTATGGATCGTAGGCCTATAGGAGTGTGGTAGGCCGAGATGGCACAGAGATGTACTTTATAGAGGAGTAGGCCAAGCCTACCTGAAATAGGACAGAAGGTAGTCTAGCACCAAACCTTCCAGACAATCCAGCGGGAAAGTCCTCGTGCTTGAGCCCAGAGGCAAAATCTGCACCATTTCATGGTGTATGTGGCATGAGTGGTCGGTTTTCTAGCAGCCGCTAGAACATCTGCTACCTTCGAGACCCTGTAGCGCGAGACAGCTATGTCTGTAGGAGCCAGGCATGTAGGTTCAGACAGCGAAGGTCCAGATGGACCAAGGGTCCCGCCTCCTAGGTTAATAAGTTAGAGCCGATTGGCAGAGGCACCGGAGGTTCCTGAGACAGCTAGTGCAGCAGAGAGAACCAACTCTGCCTGGGCCAAAAGGGCACGATTAGTATCAGCATTGCTTGCTCTCTAGCGGAGTTTCAAAAGAACCTCTGGATCAATGGGAAGGAGGAAATGCGTAGAGAATCTGCCTGTCCAGGAGAGGGACAACACGTCTCACCAGAAAACACCAGGCCCTGGATCTAGCCAACAGAAATTGGGCAGTTTTGCATTTGATGGAACGTGAAAAGATCCAACTCTGGAGTCCGCCATCTGCAAAACAGATACTCTACCACCTCCTGGAGTAGTTCCCATTCATGGACTCAGGCCTGAGACAGACTGGATACCATCTGTGATAACGTTGTCCACTCCTGGGATGTGTGCAGCCAAGAGGTTTGCACCGTGTTACAGAACCCAATCCCACACCTTCATGGCCTCCCTGCAAAGCAGGTAGGAAATGAGGCCTCCTTGCTTGCTGAGGTAATACATCACTGTGGTATTGTCTGGAGTAGAGTACCCAGTGGAATCTCCAACTGGAAGGCTTGCAAGGCATAAAGGACTGCTCTCATCTCTAAAATGTTTATGTGAAGATGAGCTTCCTGGGGTGTCCACAAGCCCGGAGACCTGACCCCGTCGAGGTGTGCTCCCAACCGAACCCTGAGGTGTCCATGGAGTGTGTCACAATCGGAGACGGTGCAATAAAGGGACTCCAACTGATAGGTGCTCTGGTTCGAAGCCACCATTGCCAATCCCAGATTACGGCATTTGTGATCCAAATCGGAGCTGCAGATGGTCTTGCTTCTGATCCCATTGTACCTGCAACATCCACTGGCCCTTGCATGTGGAGACTGGCTAAAGGACTGTCGCATGGCCGCAGCCATGTGTCCGAGCAGGCAAAAGATCAGTCTTGCTGGGACCATCTTCTTTGTCAAGATGTCCTGGGGCAAAAAGGCTTTCCCTGGATGGTGTCCAGGACTGCACCTATGAACTGCAGTCTCTGCTGATGGAACCAGGTGTGACTTCTGATTGAAGATGCCCAACAACCCAAGAGAGAACGAGTAGTGGATCGCGGACATCAGAGCCTCCTGAGAGGGGGCCATGAGGAGCCAGTCGTTCAAGTACAGGAACACGTAGTGGCCTCATCTCCCAAGAGCCACCACTCCGACCACCATGCACCTCGTAAATACCTGAGGTGCCGAGGACAGTCCGAAGGGAGGATCAGAACTGATAATGGCGACCCAAAAACTCGAAGCGCAAGAATTTGTGTGCTCAAGCAATAGTGCGTGCAGATAAGCATCCTGCATGTCCAGAGATGCTAAGAAGGCGCCTGCTTGAGCATGGGAATTAAACCTGGAAGGGTCACCATGCGGAACTTTTGTAAAGGACTGAAGCGTTGAGGTCGCTGAGATCCAGAATTTGACAGGGATCCCGTCTTTTGGGAACCAGAAAGAAGTGGGAATAATAACCTGCACCTCTCTGGTTCTGCGGTCGTGCTCTATAGCCTCCTTTCCCAGAAGTGCGAGCAGTCCACTGTGATGAGCAGTCGTGCTCCACCGTATAACGGGAAAGCAGGGAGGCCTTGACGGTAGGTGGTCGAGGAATTTACAAAGTGTCCTCTCTCTACTGGAGGACCCACCAGTTGGCGGTTATCATCTGCCAGCCTGAAAGGCGGCGATGAGCGACCCCGACCTTTCTTCCCATTGATCCAGAGAGGGCGGGGCCATAAAGAGTCATGGTGTGGTGGCATTATTAGCCCCTGCTCGGTCAGTTTGGTATATCTTTGACGATGGCCTGGGAAGACTGAAGCTGGGCCTCACGGTTGAAGTTGCCCTTGCTGCCGTAATCGGAATGTGGCTGTTGCCGCCGCCGCAAACACGATTCTGGTTTGTACGTAAAGGAACCAGATTTGGGCCTGTACAGTCCTTATTGTCTTCCCCAGGCCCTGTAATTTGGTGATCACCTTTTTGAATCTTCAAATAAGACCTCACCGTTATAGGGTACATCCAAGATGTTTTTCTGGACACGCAAAGCCATGAGCGCCTCCGGAGACAGGCACCCGAGGCTGCTCCCTGGCTGTGGAGTCAGCTGAATCATAGGTGGCTCTCAGAACTTGGGTCCCCACGTCTGACCCAGAGTGAAGGAGGTCATCAGAAGCTTCTCCTGCTCGCCATCTGGAATTGCTTTGACTGGGTCTTGACCCTGTTCCCATAGGGCATTCTGAAACTGAACCATGTGTGTCAATTCAGTGACCTAATGGAGCATGTAGCAGCCGCATACGTGCAACTACCCAGTGAGTCAAGTGCTTGAGACTCCTGGTCCTAAGGCTGTGTACTCAAATGTCGCAGTCGTTGAGACCTGTCATGGGAGGCTGTAATTACCAGTGAATCAGCCAGGGTTGTTGCGCCAAGTAAAGGTCCTCTGCAGGGGCCCTGTACAGGCGGTCAGCCTTCTTCAGCACTATGGGGTGGAGTGTGGATGTTTCCATGCAGCCTTGGTGATGTCTGCGAAGGTGTCCAAGGGTGGCACCACCACAGGCTTAGCTCTATCTTCAGCAAAAGGACCCTAGGTGCTGTCGTTTGGGGTCTAGGTCTTCCGTTTCCCATCCCATGTTCTTCTGGATGTGCCTCATGATTTTGGAAAAAAGGATCATGTGGAGGTGACCTGGGGAGGTCTTGTGGGTCAGGCGATGGGATGCTGATTGGAGAAGGAGACCTGGAGGTATCAGAAGAGTCAGGTCTTGAGTCTTCCCCTGCAGAGTGGACAATCTACGTCTGGGACGCTTAGGACTGGGAGACCCTGAGTGAGATCTTGAAGGGGCCTTCTTTCTTTAGATCTGCCACTAGGAGGTGGAGTAGGCTCCTTGGAGGTCAGAGGTCATCCTACTGGACCCTGTGGCAGAGGAGGAGTAGATCTTACGGGGACGTCTCTTTGATTGTGTCCCACCAAAGGTAGAGAGGTCTTTAACCTCCTGGATGTTCATACTAGGCGAAGGTCCTGGTCTGTCACGGTATCTGGTGTCTGGTCCAAGGGTGTTGCTGGATCAAGGTGAAAGGCCCATGGAAGCCCAGCATCCTGTATAGCGTTAGATCCTCCTCCGTCGACCCCCGCAATGGTATCCACCGTGGCCGGGCAGTAGTCTGCTCCTGAGGACGTTTGGCAGATGTCGGGTGTTTGGCCGGCGTCTGGTCCGATGGGTGCTTAGCCAGGAATGGGCAGCAACCCGTTTTTGTCCATCATCTGATTAAGGAAGTCAGGTCCTTGGTCTTCCTGGAGGAGAGTCTGCTCCCTGAGGAGGCTGGGAGGCCGATCTGGCGTGGTCCCAGCATCTGTCCAAGGAAGCAGAAGAGATTTTAGGAGGACTTGGACCAGTGACAGTCAGAAGACTTCACTGAAGCCGGGAGGACGCTGGAGAAGGTTCGAAGTCCCGATCGGATGCAAAGGAGCCAAAGAACTGCCTAAAGTCCTAACCTTAATGGGAGGGGCTAAGGGAGAGCGGTCTGAGAGCGTGGAGCTGGAGCTGAGTCAAGCCTGGTTTAGGATCTGGACCTGGCCTTCTCCCGGTGCTTATGGGACTTAGAGGTAGACTCACCTTGGAGGCAGGATCTTTATCCATGATCTTTAGCCTTTCTTCCAAGAGAAACCCCTGAAGTGCCTTCTGGTGGCGGATCTGGGTACGACTATTGAACCACTGACAAAGGAGCAGGCCTGGTGTAGTGATCCAGGCCTAAGCACATGAACAGGACTAGTGAAGATCCTTAAAAGGGATCCGTTTGCCGCAGAACATATAAAGGGATTTCCTTCTGAGGAAGGAGTTGGAGAAGCCAACATTTAGTAGATAAGAAAAATTACTCACCTTAGTAATGTTGTTTCTTCTAATGGAGTCTTGCTGTATTCTGACTATTGCAGTGATCTCCAACCCTTGAACTGCCCGGAGAACAAAGAGTTAACTTTCCATGCAAGGCATGGCACGAGCTTCGAGCTCGGTTGAAGCCTCTGTCTGCTGTTTGAACCCCAACGTCAGATCTTACGAGCTACACTCACAGGGAGTTCTGTGTGGATACTGTAAACTCACACTAGCCAACTGGCAACTAAATTTGATAAAAGTTTTTTGGTTTCAAAGCAAAGACTCAAGTCAGGAAACCCAAAACACAAAACACAACACACACCCAAAATAAAGGAGGGTGAGAAAAGGGCACCTCTAGGTGCCAACACTGCTCCTGCCCACCCACATCCTAAAAACCAGGTTCTGAGAGGGAGGATGTCAGAATACAGCAAGACTCCATTAGAAGAAACAACATTACTAAGGTGAGTAATTTTTCTTCAAACAACATGAAGTCTTGCTGTATTCCACTGTTGCAGATTACCGAGCAGTACCTCCATGGAGGAGGGACAGAACCTACTTTGGGAATAGGCTCTGAAGTACTGCTGTGTTAAACCGAGCATCACTCCTAGCCTGGATATCCAGAGAGTAATGCTTGGTGAAGTATGGACTGTTTTCCAGGTGGCTGCTTGACAAATCTCTAAGATAGGAATATCCCTGGCAGCAGCCGGAAGCAGCTATACCTCTAGTAGAGTGAGCCCTCAGGCCTGAGGGTGGGATTCTACCCAATTTTGTAGCAGAATTGTATACAAGAGACAATCCACCTGGCAATAGATCTTTAGTGGTAGGTTTCCCTTACAGACCTCCCCATAAGTGAGGAACAACCGAGGGAGTCAAACCTGCTGACCCTGTGCGCCTATGTAGTAGCTATGGGCCCTTTTACATCCAGGCTGGGCAGCCTCCTCTCTCCAGAGAAGGAATGGTCAGTGAAGAAAACAGAAGAGAAAAGACTGATTAAGGTGGAAATCTGAAACCACCTTAGGCAGAAACTTCCTGTTAGTTCTTAGGACCACTTTATCTCTATGGAAAGAGATGAAATCAGGATCCACTGACAAGGCTTGCAATTCACTGATGCGCATGGCAGAGGTAATGGCTACCAAAAACACAGTTTTCCAAGTCAAGTACTTCAGCTCTGCAGAGGACAAAGGCTCAAAAGGGGTTGTATAAGCTGAGCAATGCAAACATTAAGGTCCCAAGCAGGAGCAGGGTCCCTGAAGGGAGGATCGGTGTGCAACAGTCCTGAAGAATTTGCAAAAATACAGGATGGGCTGAAGAGAAGAGGGATTGCCTACAGAAAAAAGTAGAAACAGCTGCCAAATGTACTTTGAGTGTAGCTGGTCTGAGTTCCAAGCCATTGAGATGAACCATATAGTCCAGGACTGTAGGCAACCCAGCAGATTCTAGAGAAATATGCTTACCAGAGCACCAAACAGTGAACCTTTTCCATTTGGAGTTGTAAGTCTTTCTGGTGGAAGTTTTGAGAAACCTTTAGAATATCCAGGACACCTTGAGAGAGGTGCAGATCAGCAAACTCTAACTTTTCAAGAGCCAGGCCTTGAGATTGAGAGATTCGGATACCAAACCCTCCCTGAGAGGATGTCAACAGGTTGTAATTCCTGGGCAGAGTCAGGGAAGGTGGACTGCTAAGGACAGCAACAGTGGGTACCAGGGCTGTCTGGCCCAGTCTGGAGTGATCAGAATCACTTTGCAGGGTTGAGACCTGATCTTGACTAGTACCTTGAACAGGAGAGGGAAGGGGGCGGGAAGCATACAGGAACTTCCTTCCCAATTGAGAACCACAGCACCCAGGGGACTGAGCCCAATACTGGGGGTCTGCAGCAAAATAGGGAAGTTGGTGATTGTCTGGGGCTGCAAAAGATCTATCTGTGGAGTGCCCCATCTTGAGAAAATCACCTTCTAAACTAGGGGATCCAGGGACTATCTGGCAGGCTCTGAAATATCCTGCTGATAGCATCTGCCAGGATATTGTCCTTCCCTGGCAGGTGAACTGCTGTGAGAGAAGTTCCGTAGGAATAGGCCAGAAACCACAACTTCATTGCTTCTGTGTGCAAGGCCGTAGATCAGAGCCCCTTGCTTGCTGATGTACTACATTGTGGTGGTGTCTGTTCTGATCTGGACTACTTTGTTCTGAAATGACTTGGAAAAAGCTTGTAATGCCAGAAACACTGCTACGAGTTCCAAGAGACTGATGTGAAGCAGAGATTTTGAGGTGACCACAGCCCTTGGGTGGTAAGACCCTCACAAGTGGGCCCCCAGTCCAGAGGGAGGCGCCTGTGGTGAGGATTAGAGAAGGAGACTGATGACAAAAGGAACTCCTTGCCTTAAATTGTCCTGATCCTGCCACCATTGCAAAGCCTGGATCAGGGTCTGAGTCAGTGACTAGTTTGGTCAGGGAATCCTTTCTCTGGGACCAGAAGGTCTCAAGTGGAACTGAATGTCCCTCATCTGAAATCTTGCACCCTGGACCACTGCTGCAGAGGCTGCCATGTGGCCCAGGAGCTGCAAGTGCCTTGCTGGTCGAGACACCTGAAGGGTGAAAGAAGAGGCCAGTTCTATTAGTGTCCTTGCCCTGTCCAGGGAAGGAAGGCCTTTGCTCTTATTGTATCCAGCTCCACCCCTATAAAGGGTGAGGAGCTGCACTGGCTCTAGAACTGACTTTGGAGGTTTAGGAGGAACCTTAAGGAAGTGAGCAGTTGCGAGTTATCTGGAGATGTGATCTTGACTTGGTCTGAGACTGACCTATTGTGAGCCAGTCGTCCAGGTATGGAAAGATGGAGATCTTTTTTCTCCTTAGAAAGCAACTACTACTGCCAGGCACTTTGTAATCACCCTTGGGGCTGATGTTAGACCAGTGAGGCATTGCTCTGAATTGAGTAGTAGCCTGAGGGCAACTTAACCTGAGGTACTTTGTGGGAGCACCTGATGGGAATGTGAAAGTAGGCATCATTGAGGTCCAGGGAGGCTAGCCAGTCCCCTGGCTCTAAAGAGGGCAGAATTATTCCCAGAGTCACCATTTTGAATTTTGGCTTTAAAAGGTGCTTGTTTAGGTATCTCAGATCCAGGATGGCGCCTGTTCTCCTGTCTTTTGGGGTTGGAAGTACCTGGAGTAAATCCCTTTGCCCCGTGTGGCGTAAAGTATATAGTTATGTAAGAACTTACCGTATCAGTAGATCTTCGAACGGCTCTTGCAGCAGGTTATACCATTAGACTGAAGCCACGAGGCGTCAGGACTGAGGAAAAATTCTAGCTAGCTATCTTCCAGGGGACCGCCCCGATGTCCGGTCCGCCCGTCAAGCGTAGTAGTACATAAGGGGGTGGTCCCGCCAGATTCCCCAGTTCTCGCGCCTGGAGACTTCCGGCTGCAGGCTGACATCTAAATGGAGACCGAGGATCCACCGTCAGAAGACAAAGGGAATAAATCCCTGTTAGAAAAGGCTTAAGCCATGCCTCCTCCAAGGGGGAAGGGATGGTAGAGTTTGCTGCAAGAGCTGTTCTCAAAGATCTACTGTTATGGTAGTTCTTACATAACTGTACGTATCTTACTCTGAGATACAGCTCTTGCAGCAGGTTGCACCATTAGGACTGATTCCCAAGCAATAGCGCTTGTAAACGCCAGGGAGGAGGAAATTAGAAAGAACGCTCCAGGCCTCAAATCTAGGACAGGAGACCCTGCAGCACTGCCAGGTCAAGTCTGTCTTCACTTTGAAGCGATATCCAGGCAATAATGCCTAATAAAGGTATGAACAGAACTCCAAGTGACAGCAGCACAAATAGCAGAGGTGGAGTCATGTCAAGAGCTGCAAAGGAAGTGGTCACACCCCTAGTGGAATGTCCCCGGACTGCTCCAGGGAGGGGCTTTCTTTGATATAACAGTATGAGATGTACTGGATATTAGCCAGTACAGGGACTGTTTGGAAACTGGTTGGCCCATCATCCTTTCAGAAAAGGAATGAAAAGTTGTTCAAGTACTAAGCTGCTTAGTTCTGCTCAGGTAGTATCTTGAGCTGTGGTGAACATCCAGGGTGTGAAGCATCGCCTCCTCTGTTGGAATAATTAGGAAAGTAAACCGTAGGTCAATATCCTGATTGAGAGAGTGTGGAAACCACCTTAGGCAAGAATTTGGGATTCATTCCTCAGGGAACTCTGTCCCGTGGAAAATTAAATAAGGCTCTTACACATGAGATCCTGAAGCTTCAGAAATCCTTCTCGCTGACGAATAGCAACTAAAAAATAATGTTTTCCACGAGAAAACGCAGCTCGCAATCCACTGCAGGTTCGGGGGAGTGGAGTTGCTCCAAGACAAAGAGCAAATCCCATGGAGGCACTGGTCCTTAATGGGCGGCCTAAGGTGCAACACCCTCTCAAAATTCATTACGAGGCGCCTAACTGTGCCACTGTGCACTGTCCTACTGGAGGTGAAAGGCTGAAATGGCACAGAGGTGTACTTTAATAGAGGAGTAGGCGAGGCCCAAACGAAAAAGGGAAAGCAGGTAGTCTAACACCACTTTCACTGGACAACTAAAGGGAAAAGCCGCGGTTGCGATTATAAATAAAAGCGCCACCATTTCTCTTATAGCGTGACGCTGCATGCGTTGTCGGCTTCTTGGCTGCGGCAAGAACATCCGCACCTCTGTGCGAGACCCCGTGGACGCAGGGATGGTTATGTCTCTAGGAGCCATGCATGCAGGTTCAGTGAGTGTAAGTCCGGATGGACCAATGAACCCTTCTCCTGAGACAATAGGTGGGAGGTGAATGGCAACGGGAGTGGAGGTTCCCGGACAGCTGAATTAGCAAGGGAACCTAGATCTGTCTGGGCCAGAAAGGGCCACCAGGATCATTGATGCATGCTCCCTGCGCGAGTTTGAGAAGAACTCTCTGGATCAACGGGAAGGGAGGGAGAGCGAGAGGAATCTGTCCGCCCAGGAGAGGGACAGTGGTCTCCGCCAGAAAACACCAGGCCCTGGATCTAGCGAGCAAAAATTGGGCGGTTTTGCGTTGGATGGGAGGCAACAAGTCCAAGTCTGGAGTTCCCCATCGAAGAAACAGATCCTCTGCTACCTCTTGAGGAAGTTCCCACTCGTGGACTCTGGCCTGGGAGCGACTCAGGCCGTCTGCACAATGTTGTCCACCCTGGGACATGTACTGTGATCAGGTTCGCCTGGCCTGATTACTCCAATCCCACACTCTCATGGCTTCCCTGCAAAGGGATAAGAGTGTGCGCCTCCTTGTTTGTTGAGGTATACATCACCGCTGTGTTGTCTGTCTGAAGCAGGAGAGTGCTCCGGCGGGATCTCTGACTGAAATGCCTGCAGGGCATAAAGACCGCCCTCATCTCTAGGATGTTGATATGGAGATGGGCCTCCAAAGGGTCCACGACCTGGGACTTCACCCTGTCCAGGTGTGCACCCCACCCTAGACCTGGAGGCGTCTGTAGTGAGGATTACCTCGGGGATGGGCGCTCTGAACAGGACACCCACAGAGAGTGTCCCTGGGTTTAGCCACTGCCAGTCTCGAATCGCGGAGTTCGTGATTCTGACCGGATGCTGCATGTGGTCTTGCCTTTGGTCCCATTGCACCTGAGCATCCACTCAGTTACCCGCATGTGGAGCCTTGCAAAAGGGACAGTAGGAATCGCGATAGCCATGTGTCCGAGCAGGTGAAGGACCAACCTGGCTGGGGCGGTCTTGATCGACAAAAGCTCCCTGATGAGGGATCTGATGTGCTCCACTCTGTTGTCTGGAAGAAATGCTCTTCCTGAACGGTGTCCAGTACTGAGCCTATGAACTGCAGCCTCTGTGACGGTACCAGGAGGGACTTCGTGGTTGATTGAGATACCAGAGAATAAAATAGGTCCTGGGTGTTCTGGATGCGCCTGTAATACCTGCTTCTCTGGAGGCGGCTACCGTGAGAAGCCAATCGTCCAGGTACGGGACACATAATGGCCCTGTCTCCTTAGAGACGCTGCTACGACTGCCATACATTTGGTAAAGACCCTGGGTGCCGATGACAGCCCGAATGGAAGAGCTCGAACTGAAAGTGATGGCCTAGAAACTTCGAGGCAGGAACCTCTTGTGCGCTTGAGCTATGGGGATGTGCAGGTAGCGTCCTGCATATCTAGAGATGCTAAAAGGCATCCTGCTTCAGCATGGGATAAGACCGGAAGGGTTACCATGCGGAATCTTTTGTAGGCGATCGACAAATTGAGGTCGCTGAGGTCCAGAATCGGACGGAGGTCCCCTGTTTTCTTGGAATCAGGAAGAAGTGGAGTAGTATCCGTGTCCCTCTCTGGTTCTTCGGGACGACTTCCACCGCTCCCTTTGCAGGAGCGAGTACTTTTGTCTGATCAATGACTTGTGCTGACCCGGTACCGGAGAGCAATGGAGGCCCTCGAGGTGGCTTTTCCACGAATTCTATAAAGTGGCCTCTTGCGACCAACTGTAAAACCCACCTGTCTGTGGATATAGTCTGCCATCCTCTGGCAGGAAATTGCAATGCGACCTCGACCATGACCCGCTGATCCTGAGGGGTGGGGCCAGGAAGGAGTCGGGCTGTGGCGGCTGAGGGTCCCGCTGGCTGGACCAACTTAGAGTGCGCTGGCTTCGCCTGCGGGTTGTTCCTGGGCTCTGCAAAACCGGAGCCCTCTGTTGTGGAAACGGAGCGGGACTGTTGTCTCTGCGCCTGTCCACGAATCGGCTTTGGTTCCTATGAAAGGAACTAAGCTTGGTTCGGTACATGGCCTGGACCGACTTCACCGCTTTCCCGGCCTCTTGGAGTTTGGTAATTATCTTCTGAGGGTTTACCAAACAGAATCTCCCTCGAATGGGGCGCCCAAGATGTTTTCTGGACGTCTGGGGTAAACCGGAGACACGAAGCCAAGAGTGTCTCCGGAGGCACACGCCTGAAGCTGCGTGCTCTGGCCGAGAAGTCCGCCGGAGTCGTGACGCGCTCCATAGCACTTGGGTTCCCACGTCCAAACCCGTGCACGGAGGAGCTGCAACATTTCCTCCTTCTGCTCACCTTCCGGCAGTTTCTCAGCCGCATCCAGACCCTGTTTCACAGGGCATTTTGGAACTGTACCATGTGGGTTAAATAATTCAGGGATCTGATGGCGCAGGTAGCGGAAGACATGCGCTGACCCATGGAGTCCAACTGCTTGGACTCTGGGTCAGGTGGCAGGGTGCTCAGATGTTGCGGTCTCTGGCACCGGTCATGAGAGGCTGTGATGACCAGAGAATCGGCCTGAGGCTGCTGAGCCAAGTACTGGTCTTCTTTGAGCCTTGTACAAGTGGTCAGCCTTCTTCGGCATCGCGGGAGCGAATGTGGATGCTTCCGCTGCCTTGGTGACGTCCACTAAAGTGTCTACCAAGGGTGGCACCACCACAGAGCTTGGGGTCCTTCTGCGAAGGTATTACTGCGGCGTGGCCTTCGGGGTCCTAACTCTTCCGCATCCCATCCCATGTTCTCCTGGATGTGTCTCATAATATCCGAGAACGAAGGGTCATCTGGAGGAGACCGGCAGCTCACGTGGGTCCAGTGAAGGGATAGAGAGGGAGATGGGGATCTCGATGATGAGAAGTCTGATCCTGTGTCCTCCGTCGGCTAGCAGCCGCGCTCTTCTGGGCCTCTTGGGACTGGGTGACCCAGAAAAGGATCTGGACGGAGGTCTCCTTTCTGGTCTCCCCTTGAGGGGTCCGAGGCTCCCAGGGAGGAGGTAACCGGCCTGCAGACCCAGAGGGAGAAGGGCGAGGAACCGGAGGGGCAAGAGGAGGAAGCGGAGGTGGCATGGGAACCATGTCCTTTTGACAGTATCCCACCAGAAAGTGAACAGTCCTTCACCTCTGAAAAGAAAACCGGATGACGGCCTGGGCACCGGTGACAAGTCGTTTGGTCCCAGGCGGCTCCACAGGGGCTCGGGTGGCGTGAGGTGCCTTGGGAGTCTCTACCAGGACCGGGTCGCTGTCTGGTCTTTGGGCTGAGTTAACTCCTCCTCAGTGATGGTCTCCTGACTGACGCCGGTCGGAGGCGGAGTCCTCTTCTCAGTAGGAGCGGTGCCGTCCTACTGGCGTTCGATGATGAGTTGGCCTGGCCAGCGACGGCCCCTTGACGGACGACGGCTCTGGGGACTCCGTGGCTAGAGGCTCACGACGGACGAACCGCCGCCGGGTCCCGTGGCTTTTTAGCGAGGTAAGCTCCTTAGTCTCCTCCGTGGAGAGGCGGAGGAAAGGAGGCAGACCTGACGTTGGGTTCAGAATGGCGGGAACCCGACCTATGGTGATGGTGGCGATCCCCAACTTAGCCAGGGCCTTGGAGGACGAGGAAGGCCTGGGAGTCTTGGCCTGAGAAGAGGCAGAAGATTTGCTCACCGTAGCTGGAGAGGCTGAGAGCTGGCCCAGGAAGGAGAGCGGTCAGACCTGGAGCCAGCGCCGATGGTGGCCCTAGGACGGGGACCTGGAAGGGGCCTTCTTTATGCTTCTCACCATGCTTACGGGCCTTCTGAAGAATCCTCCTTGGAAGCCATGGTCTTGAGGTGCTCCTCTAACAAGAAAGTCTGAAGGGCCTTCTGGCGACGGATCCGGGTTCTGCTATTGAATCCCTGGCAAAAGGAGCAGGACCGGTGTCGGGTCTGGGCCCAGGCACAGGACACAGGCCGTAAAAGGGTCCTTGAATGGGATCTGCTTCCCACAGGCGACTTCGAGGAGTGACCGGAGGTCAGAGGACATCAGAAAAGGCTGAATACAAAGAATGAATTTCCCATAGGAAAACACTTAACCACGCGTCAGCGCGCTAGAAAACTAACCAAAGGTTCGAGACATGCAAGTCAACAGCGGGAAAGAACTGGAGAATCTGGCGGGACCGCTTCCTTATGTACTACGCCTGATGTCGGGGCGGACCGGCGTCAGGGGCGGTCCCCACTGAAGATAGCTAGCTAGAATTTTTCCATGGGGTCCTGATGCCTGCTGGCTTCAGTCCTAATGGTGTAACCTGCTGCAAGAGCTGTATCTCGAAATAAGATCCCTTTTATGGCTCTGAGAGCCAAGAGGGAAGAAACCTCTGCCTCTAGGGCAAGGGCCTCTGAAGGATTTGCAGGTGGAAAGGATCTGGTTCTCATCTTGGGAAATTTTTGAAGCTGAGAACCAGTCCTGGCTTACTACTTCCAGGACCCACTTGTCTGATGTTAAAGACTTCCAGTCCTGGACAAAGTAAGCCAGCCTGCCCCTACAGGTAGTGGAGAATCGGCCCGAAGACCCATCAGGGTGTCTGCTTGGCAGGGGCTTTAGGCTGAGGGGTGGAAGCAGGCCTGCTCATACCCCTGCCTGCCTCTCCTCTAAAGAACCCTCTGAGCAAAAGCAGAAGAGGAGGCTTGGGCTTGGTGAAAAGGCCTGCCCCTGCCTCTGAGGAGTAGCTTGCCTCTCTTTGGCCTGAGCACTCCTGTAGGTGGTCCTGTATTCATCTATCTTCTTCATGTAATTCTCCGTCTGCTCCCCAGAGAATTACCAATGACAGGAAAATCCATGGCCTTAGCCTGGGTATCCTGCGACAGGCTAGTACACCTGAGCCAAGCCATCCTCCAAAGGGCTACAGATGTAGCCATGACTCTAGATGAAACATCACTGGAGTCCACAGCAGCATGAAATTGCACATTGGATGTCTCAATCCCATCCACAGCCACCCGCTCCAGCTCCTTGGCAAGCTGGTCAGGGTCTGTTTAGCTAGGGCCATCAGTGTCCCACCGGACTTCTGGTATCTAGCTGTGTAGGCCATATAGTTAGCCTGCCTGAGTCCCAAGATGCTGCCATGTACTGTTTCTTTGCCATGGCATCAATCCTCCTGAGTCCTTGTCTGGGGTGTGAAGCCAAGGGAATATTTGCCTTATCACAGGCAGCAGCCTGCACTACCCCAACATGGCTGCATTGTTGGAAAGGAACTCTGTGTCTGAGCCTGAAAGAGTATACCTCTTGTCCATTCTTCTGTTAGCGGAGGTGTGGAATTAGGAGTTTTAAAATTTTAAATGTCTGTTTCCCAAAAGATTTATGGAGGGAATAGACAGTCTCCTGGACTCTGGGATGTCCATCATCTCAACAAAATCAGGCTCCTCCTGATCCTCTACTGCTTCTTCCATAGGAAGCTGGAGAGTTTCAGCCACTTTTTGTAAAACATAAAGTGGGAAGGGACTCAGAAAGCCTAGGAGGAGAAACACCTGAAGGTCTGTCTAGGGAGATGTCCGGGTCAATAGGCCCATCCAGACTTTCATAATCACCATCATCTTCATGCTCTCCCTCCTCCGGTTCATAAAATTCTTCTAAAGTATAACCCGGAACCGACCGAACCGAGCCCTAACTGATGGTGTCGGTTCGGCGGAATCGAGTTGCGATTGAACTATCCTGATCACTTTGGCTACCTCATCAGCGGTCGGAGAAAGAACTTGTGGATCCGAACGGATGATTTATCCCTTTTTCTTTTAACGGAACCGACTCCTCAAATTGGTTCTCCTTTTGCCGAAGAAGTTTCGCCCTGGTCAGAGGCACTCCTTCTGGTTGGTTGGAACCAATCGGGCTGGCCATCCGGTCAGCGGACTTCTCAGCCTCCTTTCCTTAGTCTACCTACTCTCTTATCCAGGGTAGCTTTGGGAAAACATTTACAAATTTGGCAGTCTGCATTGAGGTGGTCAAACCCCAGACAATAAACACAGGTGGTGTGGGGGTCAGGCTTAGCAAGGCTTCCCCACACTCTACAGTGTTGAAACCCAGTGGGCCGTTTTTTCTTGGGTTTCTCAGACATGGCCAATCCTAACCAAACGTTCCCTTTTCGGCAATCCGCCAGGCAAGACATCCCTATCGGTTCCGACCGTGTTACAGGTCTTGGAAAAACCATAATGAAATCATTTTTTTTTTTTTTTTTTAAGAACCGATAAGGACCAGTTACCACACTCTAAAGACAAAAGTTTGACACAAACCTGATCGGTTCAAACCAAACCGATCCAAAGTTTACAAGTTCCACACAGAAAAACTAATATAGAAAACCTATCTAGTACTCACGGTACCACAGACAGAGACTTAGACAGGTTAGAAGCAGAACTTCGGTTGAAACAGAGTGAAAAACGACACTTTAACCGACTTTTTGAACCGAGCAAAGAGAACTCTCCAGAGCGACTGTTCAGTGAGGCAGAGTAAAGAATCTGACGGTTGGGGTTCAAACAACAGCAGAAAGAGGCTTCAACTGAGCTCGAGTTTCAGCGCTCCATGCCTTGCATGGAAAGTTAACTCTTTGTTCGGGCAATTCAAGGATTGCGATCACTGCAATAGTCAGAATACAGCAAGACTTCATGTTGTTTGAAATGCTGTTCTAGGCGACATTCACTGGAGCAGGTCTGTGAGGTCGATGCTGGCGAGTCAACGGCAGGAAGAAAACTGGGAATTCTGCGGGACCGCCCCCTTTTGTACGATGCCCGACATCAGGGGCAGGGCCAATGTCAGGGGCAGTTCCGCTGGATACTGCTAGCTAGAAAATTTCCATTGAGGTGCTGGTGCCTGCCAGCTTCAGTCCTTATGGTGTAGCCTGCTGCAAGAGTTGTTTCAGTAAGATCAGATTTTGCATCTATCCATATTGTGGCTGGGTCCCAGGCACTGAAGGTGATCATGCGGTCCGTAACAGAAAAGTGCTGGTCACAGGAGCACCAACACATGGGGCATGGCCCACTTTAGACTTGTGTTTAGCTCCCACACCAGGCATATGAAATAAACTGCAAAAACAAAAACACAACAGATCCCAGTGCCGAACAAAAAATTAAACTGTCTTGCTGATTCAACGGCTCGCTAGGCAGCTCTCCTCATCAGCATCCACAGTTGCAGTCTATCTGTGATCCTCCTGCTGCCTCTCCTGGACACAGCAAGCATGGATCACCCTGTGCCCGACTTGGTAGGCAGCCCTCCTCATCGGCATCTGCAGCCACCGCCCAACCATCCGTGATCCTTCAGCCACCCTCCTGGTTCCTCTCCTGGACACAGCAAGCAAGGTACTGCCACTGATTTCAGCTTGGTGCCCTGTAGCTCCAGCCAGCTCCTGATTGGTGCAGTGCTTGGCTACTGGGGCCTGATTGGGCCGACCATCACTGAGACCTCCCCTGATTGGAGCATCTTTTGCCAATGTTTTTCTAGTCTAAGCGGTCCTAGTTTGTGGCAATCTGGTAGATTTTTGTTAGGCTGGTAGAATTTGTTTATTCTACTTTTAAACCCTTTGTGTTTAAACTTTTACAGTTTTTTATTGTAGTGTAGCCTGCTCATTCCAAGCTTTGGACATTGTTTTAACTTGTCTCTGCCTCCATCTGCCCCTCTGCATGACTATGCTCCCCTGCTTTTTCTATCCTCTTCAACTCGTGTGCATTTAATCCTATACCTCCTTCTGACTCCGACTAAGCCCCTCACCTAGCTCATCTAACTGCTGGTCTCATGACTTTCTCTCTCATGCTCACCTCGCAACCATCACCCCTTTTTTAACTACACTTTGACCTCATTCTTTGTCTACCTCTAATTTCCACCTAGCTTTCTCACCACTTATCCCTTTAGTTTAGTGCTATAGAACTTTATCACCCCCACCCGCTAACAGTCTGCCTCCTGGCACATCCCAGTTGCTAATTATAAACTCTATTCTTTGCTCCCCAGGATCACTCCTGCACCGCTCACTTGGCAGCCCTCATCGGCATCTGCAGCGTGATCCTCCTGGTTCCCTCTCCCAGCCACAGCAAACAAGGTACAGCTGCCAATTTCAGCTTGGTCCCCTGTAGCTCCCGCCGCTCCAGATTGGTGTGGCGCTTGGCTACTGGGCCCCAATTGGTCCGACTGTCAGAGACCTCCCTGATTGAAGAGCCTTTTTGCCTATATTTTTTTAGTCTAAGCACTCCCAGTTAGTGGCAATTTGGTAGATTTTTCTCCCAGGCCTCCTTTAAATACTTATTAGCTCCTCTTTCCTCAGTGCCCCGCTCTCCCTGGCTAATGTTCTAGCGTTTCTCCCGCTCCAATTCTCTCCACGGCATTAGTCTCGCTTCTATAGTTCTAGACTATATACTATTCATATGTATGTTAACCATTTCTGTCATGGCAGATCATTCTATGCCTGTTTTGTGACTCAATGTACTTGCTATTTATATTCCGATGCATCTGTATTACTTATGCTCTCCTGTCATTCTTGAAAATAGGCATATAACTTGTCTAGCATACCTACCCAGTTAACAAAAGCTAAATAAGTAAACTTTGTTCCTGCAGGTGATGTGTCCTAAAAATACAGGTTACTCACTTGTAACAGGAGTTCTAGAAATGGTGTATGTTGTTCATCCACACTTTCTGGCAGGTATCCTTGCGCTTTAAATTTTGCGGAAGGTCTTCAAGCTGGCTCCTCCCACCCACCTGGGTGTTAAAACTCTCAGCTCCGCCCCATGATGCCGATCTGGCCTGCTGAAGCTCAGGTTGTGCGTCAAGCCGGGAGGTCAGGGTCAGGTGGATGAGCAACATATACCATTCCTAGAACTCCTGTTACAGGTGAGTAACCTGTAATTTAGGGACATGGATATGTTGTTCATCCACACTTTCTGGCAGACTCCTAGCAGTTCTCCATGAGGAGGGAGGCAAGGCACACACCCCTACTTAGGAAAAAGAGACTGGAGAACTGAGGCCCCAAAACCAGCATCCCGTGTGACTCAAGGTCGATGCGGTAGTGGGTTATAGGGTATGTGCCAACTTCCAGGTAGCAGCCCTGCAGATATCCTGGATAGGGGCGATCCCTGGAAGCAGCTACGATGCAGCGGTATGGCCGGGTAGAATGAGCTCTTATCCCTCTG
The DNA here is from genome assembly GCA_016271365.2 of Neoceratodus forsteri. NCBI lineage: Eukaryota > Metazoa > Chordata > Ceratodontiformes > Ceratodontidae > Neoceratodus > Neoceratodus forsteri. The sequence continues at coordinate 164,512,384 of CM057458.1, read as the reverse complement.
GTAGGCTCCATGCCCGCCAGCCTATAGCAGAGAGCTATGCAGGAGGTGACCCACCTGCTTATCGTCCGCTAGCTGCAGGTCTGCTAGGTGCGGCTTCAGCGTAGGGAGACAAACAGCTGGCAAACCTCTCCCCAACTTCAGCTGTGCGCCCTTATAGTAAGCAAGCGCCTTCTAAGGTCCAGAGTATGGAGCCTATATTCAGCTTCCGAGGTGTGATTGGGATAGAACACTGGCAGAGTCAACACCTGGTTAAGGTGAAACTCCAACACCACCTTCGGAAGGAATTTCGGTGGGGCGCAGGACAACTTTGTCCCTGTGGATGACCAGGTAAGGAGACTAGATGGAAATCGACTGCAGCTCTCCCATCCTTCTGGCTGACGAATAGCCACCAAGAAGGCGGTCTTCCACAACAGGTGGAAGATGTCACACCTGTGCATTGGTTCAAATGGCTTGCCCATGAGCTTTGCCAATACCAGCAGTAGATCCCAGGCGGTGGAGGTTCATGCACGGAGGATATGTGATCCAGGCCTTTGAAAAGCACCTGACCACCTGCTCCTGTGCCACTGACGCTTCCCAGGCCGCCCTGTAAGCAGAGATGGCTGCCACTGCACCTTTAGGGTCGCCGACCCAAGCCCTTGCTGAGAAAGGAACCATAGATAGTCCAAGATGCTTCCCAAGGAACAGGAAGGGTCCAAGCCCTTGCCCCGACACCAAATAGAGAATCTCTTCCATTTGAAGGCATGGCATTTTCTGGTTGACTCTACGGACGCCTCAACTACACCGAGGACCTAGTCGGAAAGACCCAAGACCTGGAACTCTAGCTGCTCAGGAACCAGGCCGTCAGGTGCAGGGATTGAAGGTCCAGATGGAACACCTTCCACTGATTGACAACAGGTCTGGGTGAGCTGGAAGCTGCCTCGGAGCCTGGAGCTGAGCTGAGGAGATCTGGATACCAGCATTGGCGGGGCCAGTCTGGGGCTACCAGAATCACCTGCGCCTTGTTCCTTCTCACCTTGAGAAGCACCTTGTGGATCAAGGGAAAAGGGGAAAGGCGTGAAGAGGCCGGGTCCACGGCCTCGAGAAGGCATCCCCTGCAGCAAACCCTGGTGAGGGCGGGCATGAAACAGCCTCAGCCGCATTCTCCCTGGAGGCAAACAGGTCCACCTGAGGTGTGCCCCAGTGGGAGAACAGATCTTGTACTACCTCCGCAGGAGAGACCACTCGTAGGGACACAGCCCTATCCGGCTCAGGGCATCGGCCAGGGTGTTGGAGGCTCCTGCCACATGGATGGCTAGGAGATCTGCCTCCAGGCTGCACACGAGTGACCAACGCAGAGAGCTTCCATGCACAGAGGCATGGACGCGTCCCGCCTGGCGGTTTAGGTAGTATATGGTCGGGTATTGTCCATCTGGACCTGAACCACTTGACCCCGTAGAAAAGGAGCAAAGGCGGTGAGGGCTAGATGAACCGCCCAAGCTCCAGCAGGCTGATATGGCATCGACTCCCGAGGGACCAGAGGCCGTGCGCTTCTGTGCTCCCCACATGGGCACCCCAACCCATCAGAGGCGATCGGTCAATAGAGAGACTGTCGGCTCGGAGCGGAAAACAGGATGCCCTCCTCCAAATGGGCTGGAACGGTCCACCACTGGAGAGCGTCCACATCCCTGGGTCACCGTCACTAGCTGGTCCAATGGATTGCAGCGCTGTGATCACTGGCTGGCCAATCCCCACTGAAGGGGACACATGTGCCAGTTTGCCCAGCGGACCACGCTCGTGAAGGCGCCATGAGACCCAGGAGGCGCAGGAAGTCCCGGGCAGAGGCGGATTGCCAACCAGAAATGATTGGGCAAAAGAGGAAAGAACCTCGGCCCTGTCCGCCGGGAGCTGTGCTCTAGCTCGAAGAGAGCGAGCTCTGCCCTAAGAAAAGAATCACCTGCTTCGGTCCGAGTTCCGACTTGGCCTCATTGATGAGAAGGCTGATCAGAGCAAACCTGGAGGGCCAGATCTCGACCGCTCCACCTCCTGTCTGGAGGGGGGCTATCACCAATCGTCCAGGTAAGGGTACACCCAGACCCCTCAGCGCTTGAGAGAATGCTGTCACCACTGCCATGCATTTTGTGACAACCCTGGGAGCAAGACAAAGGCCAAAGGCATAGCTTGAACTTGCAGAGGATCCCTCCGCCGAAGCGAAGGAATCTCTGGTGAGACGGACGGATAGGGACGTGAAAGAACATGTCCTGTAGGTCCAGAGAACAGAACCACACTCCTCATTCCAGGGATGGTATTATCTGAGCCAGAGTGACCATCCTGAAGGTCTGAGACCTTAGGAACTCATTTAGGTCGAGAATGGGGCGCAGCCCCATCCGTTTGGGACCAGGAAGTACCTGGACACAAACCCCGGATCTGAGGAGGGTCCGCCACCTCTTTCGAGGAGCAGGCGATGTCTGCTCGGCGAGCAGACAGCGAGGCTGTGGACCCCGAGGCTCCCCGGGAGACTGCTCGGAAGGGCGGGCCTGCTCGAACTCCAGAGGCAGGCCCTTTCCTACCACTTCCAGCACCCACCGGTCTGTGGTGATAGCAGACCAGGCAGAAAGGAAGTGGCGGAGCCATCCCCACGGGGTGGTGTGACGAGTTGGGAGTGACACCTCTCAACCAGTCACTGGGCAGGCTTGGAGGAGGGACCAGCCGAGGGACCTCCTGGGCCTTTGCCTCCCTGCTTCCTGGAAGAGGAAGCCACAGGCTTGGCTGGATGCCAAGTGCGAGCCTGCTGGCCTTGATGCTGCTGGACGGACGTGCCGTGGGCAGAGACGGACGAAAGGGTTGGGTTGCGGTCTGTGGCCCTTGTCCTTCTGGATGGAGAGACAGAGTCAAGAGTGGCATTGGACTTTTCGATCATTTGAGGTGACCCTCCACCCAGGGTCAAGAGGTCGGTCCCAAGAAGGAGACATCCGCCAACCGTGCTGGGAATCCACTGTGAAGGTGGATATCCTCAGCCATGCCCACGCGCATAGCCACTGAGGCAGCGACTGACCTGGCACATGAGTCGCCAATGTCCAGAGCAGTCTGAAGTTGCTGTTTGGCCACTGCCCTGCCCTGGTCCCGCACCTGCTTGACCGTGGTCTGCAGGTCAGCCAGGAGATGAGGTACTATCTTGTCCAGGAGCCCAACAGGGCGTGAGAGAAGTGTGCCACCAGCTGCGGCCGAACTGGCCTGAGCGAAGGCCAAGGGAGGGCGCGGCACAGACTTTGCGCCCGGCGTAGTCCAACTTCTTGGACTCCTTGTTGGGAGGCTTGCCCGTCCCTGGCGCTTCCCGCACGCGGAAGATGCTGTTGGTAACCAACCTCTCGGCTGAGGGTGTTCCAAAACCGGACAGGAAACCGGTAGGGACTCGCGTACTTCCTCGCCATCCTGGCGAAGGCGCAAGGCAGGAAGCAGGACACTGCCAGAGCTCCAAGGCCGGGCGACAATGGCCTCGGCCACCGGAAAGGCCTCCTGGGAGAATCCCTCGGTCCAATATCTCCGTTAGGGATACTTGGCCCGCTTGAATCGGGCTCAAGCTGCATCCCGTGGACTCCAAGATGAGCCTAAGCAAACCCATGAAGGTCGATGGGCTATCATCCAGCGACTGACCTGGAGGACTCCAAGTCGACCTGCCTGGAGAACAGGGAGGAATAGTTGTCGGACTCCGGCGAGTCCCATAGAGCTGCCTTGGGCCTGAGCCACCCTCCACCTGCCGAGGCGGTCGGCACTGAGGGTGACAGACAGCCTATGGGGCAGGCCCTGGCCCAACCGAGAATTCTTGGTGGGGCCCCAAATTTACCGGCTGTAGGCGGAGGTTCCACCAGAATCGGTGGGGCAGCGGTTGGTCGAGCAACAGGCCGGGGCAGGCGCCGCTGCTAGGGCGGGGTTGCTCGGCTGCTACAGTGACAGCCACTTGATGGCCAGGAGGCGCGATGGCGCCGGCTTGCTCCCGGACAGAAGGAGCTGTTGCCAAATGAGGTCCTCGTAGTGCCGATGCAATTTGCATCGCCTCTCCTCGTCCGAGGGAGGAAGATGAGGATGAGCGGCGACGCCTACTACGGTATCGAGACCGCCTATGTCGGGATCGCTGGACCGTGAAGATGTCCGAGACAGAGACCCTTGGTGTTTCCAAGGAGGGTTCTGGGCAGGGCAGGGAGACCCACTCCCTCGGCTTGGCAGTTCCTACCGTGGACTCCGGAACTGGAGGCACAGGCAAGTCCATGGTAACCTCGATCTCCGCCGGGGAACCAGGGAGTGAGGGTTTTGGCTTCACGGTCGACAACCCGTCAGACTGGTCGAGAAAAGTCAACTGCGTCAACGGGTGTCTCGTCAACTGACCCGACAGGGATGCCGTGAGGCCAGTGGCGAAGGATTGACCAAAGTAGAGGGTCTACTACTCTGGGAGGGGACCCTCCTGCTCCCAAGAGTGGTCGACGGAGGGACTTACCTTTACAGTCCTTCTTGGACCGAGAGGAAAGTCCTGATGGCCCCTCCCTGGTGGAAAGGGACTGAGAGCTCCTTAAAAGAAGCTGAATAGGACGATCCCAAGGAGAGCGGATAAAGGCTGCGGCCAAGGAAGATGAAGATGCGCCCGCGCCTCCTCCTCGAGGGCAATCATCTGCTCGAGCTGTTCCGCCAACCAGCCACGGACACACGTAAGCGGGCCTCCTTAGACTTCACCGGCGGTAAAGTTTCTCAGGTGCCCAAGTTGTAACGCTGGCGCGTCTCTCCAGGACGACCGAGAAGGAAGAGCACGGTCGCAGGCTCGTGTCGTGTACAAGGCCCAAGCAGTAGATGCACGCGGAAGTGCGGATCCATCCGAGACATCTTCACCCGCATGGGCACCTCCAAAACCAGGAGTCGATTTGTTCATCGTGCCGCAAGGAAATGACCAAGTCTTGAAAACTTCAATTTTATTTTGGGTAAACCAAAGAATTAGGAACCAGTCTTATACGCAGGGTTAAGGAGGAACCTGAGCTTCCAGCGGTAAGAAAGATCTGGCGTCATGGGCAGAGTCGAGAGTTTACCATTCTGGTGGTGGAGGAGCTGAGATTTTCCAGCAAGATTTAAAGCAGCAAGGATATCTGCCAGAAAGAGTGGATGAACCATACATCCATGTCCTTAGAAATACAGGTTACTCACCTGTAACAGGAGTTCTAGGAATGATGTATGTTCATCCACACTGACAGGTTCCTTGCCACTTTAAATCTTGCAGGAAGGTCTTCAAGCTGGCTCCTCCCACCCAGGTGAAAACCTCAGCTCCGCCCCATGATGCCAGATGTAGCCCGCTGGAAGCCAGGTTAAAGGTCAAGCCAGGGAGGCTGTTGTGGGTTGTGTGGATGAATATGTACCATTCCTAGAACTCCTGCTACAGGTGAGCAACTTGTATTTCTAGGACATAGATATATTGTTCATCCACACTGTCTGGCAGACTCTTAGCAGTTCTCTGGGAGGAGGGAGGCAAGACACACCCCTACTTACGGAATGACTGGAGAACCGAGGCCCCAAAACAGCATCCCAGTGTGACTCAAGGTCAATGTGGTAATGAAGGTATGTGCCGACTTCCAGGTAGCACTCCTGCAGATTTCCTAGATAATGACATCCCAGCAAGCAGACAGTGATGCAGCGGTATGGTAGGTAGAATGAGCTCTTATCACTCTGAGAGGCTCCATGCCCACCAACTTATAGCAGATATCTGTGCAGGAGGTGACACCTGCCTATCATATGCTTGGTTGTTAGGCATTCAGGTGCAACTTCAGCATAGGTGACAAACAGCTGGCAAACCTCTCCCAAACTTCAGCCGTCCGGCTCCTTCTAATAAAGAGCACTCTTCTAGGGTCCAAAATATGGAGCTTATATTCAGGCTCCAAGGTCTGATTGTGGTAGAACACTGGCAGAGTCAGCACCTGATTAAGGCGAACTCCAACACCACCTTCAGAAGGAATTTTGGTGGGGACGAGGGCAACTTTGGCCCTGTGGAAAACCAGATAAGGAGACTACGAGAAAGCACCTGGCACTCTCCCATCCTTCTAGCTGATGCAATAGCCACCAGAAGGTGGTCTTCCATGATAGGAGAGAGATGTCACACCTGTGCATCGGGTTTGAATGGCTTGCCCATGAGCTTAGCCAATACCAGCAGAAATCCTACAGCGTGGAGGTTCTTGCACCGGAGGGATATGTGATCAAGGCCTTGAAAAAGCACCCAACCACCTTCTCCTGTGCCACTGACCGCTTCCCAGCCCATGCCCAGTAAGCAGATATGGCTGCCAAATGCACCTCAAGGGTAGTCAGCTGAAGCCCTTGCTGAGAAAGGGACCACAGGTAGTCCAGAATGCTTGCCAAGGAGCAGGAGGAAGAAAAATTACTCACATTAGTAATGTTTTTCTAATGGAGTCTTCTTATATTCTGACATATGCAGTGAGTCCCAACCTTCAAACTGCCCCAGAGATGAGAGTTAAACTTTCCATGCCAGGATGGAACCCTGAGCCGAGCTCGGTTGAGACTGTTCTTCAAACTCAAACCATCCGATCTTTTAAGCTAAACTCACCAAGGTCCTGTGTGGAAGCTGTAAACTCACACTAGCCAACTGGCTATCAAACAGAACACATTTTTGGTCCCAAAACAAAGACTCAAGTCAGGAGACCAAAAATGAAAACACAACACCAACTCACCCTAAGAAAAGAGGGGTGAAAACAAGGTGGGCACCTACTAACTGCCAACACTGCACTGCCCACCCCATCCCAAAACAGAGGTTCTGAGAGGGGGAAGTCAGAATATAGCAAGACTCTATTACAAGAAACATTACTAAGGTGAATAATTTTTTCTTCAAACATGAAGTCTTGCTATATTCTGACATGTAGACTAAAGCAGTACCTCCATGGAGGAGGACAGAACCTACTTAGGAAATAGGCTCTGAAGCACAGTTGTGTTAAACCAAGCATCACTCCTTGCCTGGATGTCCAGGGAGTAATGCTTGCTAAAGTGTGAACTGTTTTCCAGGTAGCTGCTTGACATATCTCTAGAATAGTGATGTCCCTGACAGCAGCCAGGAAGCAGCTGTACCTTTTTGTAGAGTGAGCCCTCAGGCCTGAGGGAGGAACCTTACCCAGTTTTTCAAAGCAAAATTGGATACAAGAGAGACAATCTACCTGCCAATCGATCTTTCGTGGCAGGTTTCCTTTACCAACCTCACCATAAGTGAGAACAGTTGGAGGATTCGAACCTGTGACCCTTGGTACACTATGTAGTAACTAAGGGCTCTTTTCACATCTAAACTGTGCAGCCTCCTCTAGCCAGAGGAGGAATGGTCAGTGAATTACACTGAAAGAGATATAGATTAAGGTGGAGATCTGAAACCACCTTAGGCAAGAACTTCCTGTTAGTCCCGAGGACCACCTTCTCTCTATGAAAGGAAATAAAATCAGGCTCCACTGGCAAAGCTTGTAATTACTTATGCATCTGGCAGAAGTGATGGCTACCAGAAACAGTCTTCCAAGTCAAAATTAAGCTCTGCTGAAGACAAAAGCTCAAAAGGGGTTGCATAAGCTGAGCAATGCAAACATTAAGGTCAGGCAGGGTCCCTGAATGGAGGGTTGGTGTGAAACAATCCCTTGAAAAACTAGGAGAATACAGGTGAGCTGAAAGAGGAGAGGGCTTGCCTGCTGAAATAAAAGCAGACCGCTGCCAGATGCACTTTCAGTGTGCTGGTCTCAGCCCCAAGCTATTTAAGTGGACCATATAACCAAGGACTGTGGGCAGGTCAGCAGATTCTGGGAAATATAATTCCAAATGGAAAAGATTTTCCATATGGTGCTCTGGGAAGTGTAAGTAGCCCTGGTGGAAGGGTTCTAGAAGCCTTCAGGATATCCATTACACCTTGGGAGAGGTGTAAATCAGCAAACTAACTCTTCAAGAGCCAGGCCTTGAGATTGAGAGATTTGAGGTTCAGGTATCAAACCTCCCTGAGCACAGGGAACAGGTTGTAATTCCTGGGAAGACACAGGGGAAGAAGGACTGCTAAGGACAGCAGGAGTGGGTACCAGGGCTGTCTGGCCCAGTCTGCAGCAATCAGGATCATCTTGCATGGTTGAGATCCGATTTTGACTAGCACTTTGAACAGGAGAGGAGAGCTCCTTCCCAGTTGAGAACCAAGGCATCCAAGGGGACTGAGCCCACCACTGGGGGCCTGCAGCAAAAAGGGAAGTTGGTGATTGTCTGAGGTAGCAAAAGATCCATCTGTGGGGTGCCCCATCTGGAAAATATCACCTCAAGACCAGAGGGTCCAGTGACCATTCATGATGGCCCTGGGAAATCCTGCTGAGCGCATCTGCCAGGACATTGTCCTTGCCTGGGAGGTGAACTGCCGTGAGGGAGGTGTTCAGGGAGTAAGCCAGAGACCACAACTTCATTGCTTTGGTGCACAAGGCCGTAGACAGAGTGCATCCTTGCTTGTTGATGTACCACATTGTGGTGGTGTCTGTTCTGACCTGTACAACTCTGTTCTGAACAGATTTGGAAAAAGCTTGAAGTGCTAGAAATACTGCTTTGAGTTCCAACAGATTGATGTGGAGCAGAGAGTCCTGAGGGACCACAACCCTGGGTGGTGAGGTCACCCATGTGAGCCCCCACCCCAAGAGGGAGGCATCTGTAGTAAGGATTAAAGAGTGAGACTGAGTGACAAAGGAACCCAGTGTCTGATTGTTCTGATCCTGCCACCACTTTAGCGCCTGGATCAGGGTTCAGATTACTGGGATCAATTTGGTCAGAGGGTCCCTTCCTTTGAGGCCAATAGGCTCTCAAGCGGAACTGAATGTCTCATCTGAAATCTTGCTCCCTGCACTACTGCCGTAGAAACAGCCATGTGCCCCAGGGCTGTAGAAAATGCCTTCTGGTCGAGACACCTGCAGGGTGAATGAGGAGGCCAGAGAGACCAGGGTCCTTGCCCTGACCAGGGAAGGAAGGCTCTGCCTTCTCTATGTCTAGCTCTGCACATATGAAGGTGAGGAGCTGGACAGGCTCTAGAACAGACTTTGGAAGATTTAGAAGGAAACACAAAGAAGTGAGCAGTTGCGGAGTTATCTATAAGTGTAACTTGACTTGGTCTGGGGACTGGCCTACTATGAGCCAGTCGTCCAGGTAAGGGAAGATGGCACTTTTCTGCCTTCTTAGAGAAGCAACTACTACTGCCAGGCATTTTGTGAATACCCTTGGAGCAGAGGGAAACCAGGGCATTACTCTAAACTGGTAATGGCCGAGGGCAGCTCGAACCTGAGGAACTTCGATGGGAGCTTCTGACGAGAATATGGAAGTAGGCATCCTTGAGGTCCAGGGACACTAGCCAGTCCCTTGGCCTTAGACAGTAGAATAATTCAGAGTCACCATTTTGAATTTTGGTTTTAAAAAGGTGCTTAAGTATCCGAGATCCAGGATGGCTGCCATTCTTCTGTCTTTTTCGGGTAAGGAAGTACCTGGAGTACAACCTTTGCCCTGGTGTAGGGTGGAACCCTTTCCACAGCTCTGAGAGCCAGGAGGGAAGAGACCTCTTTCTCTAAGGCAAGTGCCTCTGATGGATTTGCAGGTGGAAAGAATCTGGTTCTCATCTTTGGGAACTTTCTGAAGCAGAGAACCAGTCCCTGGCACTACTTCCAGGACCCATTTGTCTGATGTCAGAGACTCCAGTCCTGGACAAAGTGACGAGCCTGCCCCTACAGGTAGTGGAGAATCGCCCTGGAAGCCCCATCAGGTGTCTGCTTGGCAGGGCTTTAGGCTGAGGGGTGGAAGCAGGCCTGCTCACCCCTGTCTGCCTCTCCTCTAAAGAACCCTCTGAGCAAAAGCAGAAGAGGAGGCTTGGGCTTGGTGAAAAGGCCTGCCCCTGCCTCTGAGGAGTAGCTTGCCTCTCTTTGGCCTGAGCACTCCTGTAGGTGGTCCTGTATTCATCTATCTTCTTCATGTAATTCTCCGTCTGCTCCCCAGAGAATTACCAATGACAGGAAAATCCATGGCCTTAGCCTGGGTATCCTGCGACAGGCTAGTACACCTGAGCCAAGCCATCCTCCAAAGGGCTACAGATGTAGCCATGACTCTAGATGAAACATCACTGGAGTCCACAGCAGCATGAAATTGCACATTGATGTCTCAATCCCATCCACAGCCACCCGTTCCAGCTCCTTGGCAAGCTGGTCAGGGGTCTGTTTAGCTAGGGCCATCAGTGTCCCACCCGGACTTCTGGTATCTAGCTGTGTAGGCCATATAGTTAGCCTGCCTGAGTCCCAAGATGCTGCCATGTACTGTTTCTTTGCCATGGCATCAATCCTCCTGGAGTCCTTGTCTGGGGTGTGAAGCCAAGGGAATATTTGCCTTATCACAGGCAGCAGCCTGCACTACTCCAACATGGCTGCATTGCTGGGAAAGGAACTCTGTGTCTGAGCCTGAAAGAGTATACCTCTTGTCCATTCTTCTGTTCGCAGGAGGTGTGGAATTAGGAGTTTTAAAATTTTAAATGTCTGTTTCCCAAAAGATTTATGGAGGGAATAGACAGTCTCCTGGACTCTGGGATGTCCATCATCTCAACAAAATCAGGCTCCTCCTGATCCTCTACTGCTTCTTCCATAGGAAGCTGGAGAGTTCAGCCACTTTTTGTAAAACATAAAGTGGGAAGGGACTCAGAAAGCCTAGGAGGAGAAACACCTGAAGGTCTGTCTAGGGAGATGTCCGGGTCAATAGGCCCATCCAGACTTTCATAATCACCATCATCTTCATGCTCTCCCTCCTCCGGTTCATAAAATTCTTCTAAAGTATAACCCGGAACCGACCGAACCGAGCCCCTAACTGATGGTGTCGGTTCGCCGAACCGGTTAGCGATTGAACTATCCTGATCACTTTGGCTACCTCATCAGCGGTCGGAGAAAGAACTTGTGGATCCGAACGGATGATTTATCCCTTTTTTCTTTTAACGGAACCGACTCCTCAAATTGGTTCTCCTTTTGCCGAAGAAGTTTAGCCCTGGTCAGAGGCACTCCTTCTGGTTGATTGGAACACGTCGGAGCTGGCCATCCGGTCAGCGGACTTCTCAGCCTCCTTTCCTTAGTCTACCTACTCTCTTATCCAGGGTAGCTTTGGGAAAACTTTACAAATTTGGCAGTCTGCATTGAGGTGGTCAAACCCAGACAATAAACACCAGGTGGTGTGGGGGTCAGGCTTAGCAAGGCTTCCCCACACTCTACAGTGTTGAAACCCAGTGGGCCGTTTTTCTTGGGTTTCTCAGACATGGCCAATCTAACCAAACGTTCCTTTTTTGGCAATCCGCCAGGCAAGACATCCCTATGGGTTCCGACCGTGTTACAGGTCTTGGAAAAAACCATAATGAAATCATTTTTTTTTTTTTTTTTTAAGAACCGATACTGACCAGTTACCACACTCTAAAGACAAAAGTTTGACACAAACCTGATCGGTTCAAACCAAACCGATCCAAAGTTTACAAGTTCCACACAGAAAAACTAATATAGAAAACCTATCTAGTACTCACGGTACCACAGACAGAGACTTAGACAGGTTAGAAGCAGAACTCGGTTGAAACAGAGTGAAAAACGACACTTTAACCGACTTTTTGAACCGAGCAAAGAGAACTCCAGAGCGACTGTTCAGTGAGGCAGAGTAAAGAATCTGACGGTTGGGGTTCAAACAACAGCAGAAAGAGGCTTCAACTGAGCTCGAGTTCAGCGCCCATGCCTTGCATGGAAAGTTAACTCTTTGTTCGGGCAATTCAAGGATTGACATCACTGCAATAGTCAGAATACAGCAAGACTTCATGTTGTTTGAAATGCTGTTCTAGAGCGACATTCACTGGAGCAGGTCTGTGAGGTCGATGCTGGCGAGTCAACTGCAGGAAGAAAACTGGGAATTCTGCGGGACCGCCCCTTTTATGCGATGCCCGACATCAGGGGCAGGGGCCAATGTCAGGGGCAGTTCCGCTGGATACTGCTAGCTAGAAAATTTCCATTGAGGTGCTGGTGCCTGCCAGCTTCAGTCCTTATGGTGTAGCCTGCTGCAAGAGTTGTTTCTAGTAAGATCAGATTTTGCATCTATCCATATTGCTGGGTCCCAGGCACTGAAGGTGATCATGCCGGTCCGTAACAGAAAAGTGCTGGTCACAGGAGCACCAACACATGGGGGCATGGCCCACTTTAGACTTGTGTTTAGCTCCCACACCAGGCATATGAAATAAACTGCAAAAAAACAAAAACACAACAGATCCCAGTGCGAACAAAAATTAAACTGTCTTGTTGATTCAACGGCTCGCTAGGCAGCTCCCTCTCATCAGCATCCACAGTTGCAGTCTATCTGTGATCCTCCTGCTGCCCTCTCCTGGACACAGCAAGCATGGATCACCCTGTGCCCGACTTGGTAGGCAGCCCTCCTCATCGGCATCTGCAGCCACCGCCCAACCATCCGTGATCCTTCAGCCACCCTCCTGGTTCCTCTCCTGGACACAGCAAGCAAGGTACTGCCACTGATTTCAGCTTGGTGCCCTGTAGCTCCAGCCAGCTCCTGATTGGTGCAGTGCTTGGCTACTGGGGCCTGATTGGGCCGACCATCACTGAGACCTCCCTGATTGGAGCATCTTTTGCCAATGTTTTTCTAGTCTAAGCGGTCCTAGTTTGTGGCAATCTGGTAGATTTTTGTTAGGCTGGTAGAATTTGTTTATTCTACTTTTTAAACCCTTTTGTGTTTAAACTTTACAGTTTTTATTGTAGTGTAGCCTGCTCATTCCAAGCTTTGGACATTGTTTTAACTTGTCTCTGCCTCCATCTGCCCCTCTGCATGACTATGCCTCCTGCTTTTTCTATCCTCTTCAACTCGTTGTGCATTTAATCCTATACCTCCCTTCTGACTCCACTAAGCCCCTCACCAGCTCATCTAACTGCTGGTCTCATGACTTTCTCTCTCATGCTCACCTGCAACCATCACCCCCTTTTTAACTACACCTTTGACCTCATTCTTTGTCTACCTCTAATCTCCACCCTAGCTTTCTCACCACTTATCCCCTTTAGTTTAGTGCTATAGAACTTTATCACCCCCACCCCGCTAACAGTCTGCCTCCTGGCACATCCCAGTTGCTAATTATAAACTCTATTCTTTGCTCCCCAGGATCACTCCTGCACCCGGCTCACTTGGCAGCCCTCATCCGGCATCTGCAGCGTGATCCTCCTGGTTCCCTCTCCCAGCCACAGCAAACAAGGTACAGCTGCCAATTTCAGCTTGGTCCCTGTAGCTCCCGCGGCTCCAGATTGGTGTGGCGCTTGGCTACTGGGCCCCAATTGGTCCGACTGTCAGAGACCTCCCTGATTGAAGAGCCTTTTTGCCTATATTTTTTAGTCTAAGCACTCCCAGTTAGTGGCAATTTGGTAGATTTTTCTCCCAGGCCTCCTTTAAATACTTATTAGCTCTTCTTTCCTCAGTGCCCCGCTCTCCCTGGCTAATGTTCTAGCTTTCTCCGCTCCAATTCTTCCACGGCATTAGTCTACGCTATGTACGCTCTAGACTATATACTATTCATATGTATGTTAACCATTTCTGTCATGGCAGATCATTCTATGCCTGTTTTGTGACTCAATGTACTTGCTATTTATATTCGATGCATCTGTATTACTTATGCTCTCCTGTCATTCTTGAAAATAGGCATATAACTTGTCTAGCATACCTACCCAGTTAACAAAAGCTAAATAAGTAAACTTTGTTCCTGCAGGTGATGTGTCCTAAAAATACAGGTTACTCACTTGTAACAGGAGTTCTAGAAATGGTGTATGTTGTTCATCCACACTTTCTGGCAGGTATCCTTGCCGCTTTAAATTTTGCCGGAAGGTCTTCAAGCTGGCTCCTCCACCCACCTGGGTGTTAAAACTCTCAGCTCCGCCCCATGATGCCAGATCTGGCCTGCTGAAGCTCAGGTTGTGCGTCAAGCCGGGAGGTCAGGTTGCTGGTGGATGAACAACATATACCATTCCTAGAACTCCTGTTACAGGTGAGTAACCTGTAATTTAGGGACATGGATATGTTGTTCATCCACACTTTCTGGCAGACTCCTAGCAGTTCTCCGCGAGGAGGGAGGCAAGCACACACCCTACTTAGGAAAAAGAGACTGAGAACTGAGGCCCCAAACCAGCATCCCGGTGTGACTCAAGGTCGATGCGGTAGTGGGTTATAAGGGTATGTGCCAACTTCCAGGTAGCAACCCTGCAGATATCCTGGATAGGGACGCCCCTGGAAGCAGCTACCATGCAGCGGTATGGCCGGTAGAATGAGCTCTTATCCTCTGGTAGGCTCCATGCCCGCCAGCCTATAGCAGAGAGCTATGCAGGAGGTGACCCACCTGCTTATCGTCCGCTAGCTGCAGGTCTGCTAGGTGCGGCTTCAGCGTAGGAGACAAACAGCTGGCAAACCTCTCCCCAACTTCAGCTGTGCGCCCTTATAGTAAGCAAGCGCCTTCTAAGGTCCAGAGTATGGAGCCTATATTCAGCTTCCGAGGTGTGATTGGGATAGAACACTGGCAGAGTCAACACCTGGTTAAGGTGAAACTCCAACACCACCTTCGGAAGGAATTTAGGTGGGGGCGCAGGACAACTTTGTCCCTGTGGATGACCAGGTAAGGAGACTAGATGGAAATCGACTGCAGCTCTCCCATCCTTCTGGCTGACGAATAGCCACCAAGAAGGCGGTCTTCCACAACAGGTGGAAGATGTCACACCTGTGCATTGGTTCAAATGGCTTGCCCATGAGCTTTGCCAATACCAGCAGTAGATCCCACGGCGGTGGAGGTTCATGCACGGAGGGGATATGTGATCCAGGCCTTTGAAAAAGCACCTGACCACCTGCTCCTGTGCCACTGACCGCTTCCCAGGCCGCCGCCTGTAAGCAGAGATGGCTGCCACGCAGCACCTTTAGGGTCGCCGACCAAGCCCTTGCTGAGAAAGGAACCATAGATAGTCCAAGATGCTTCCCAAGGAACAGGAAGGGTCCAAGCCCTTGCCCCGACACCAAATAGAGAATCTCTTCCATTTGAAGGCATGGCATTTTCTGGTTGACTCCTACGGGACGCCTCAACTACACCGAGGACCTAGTCGGAAAGACCCAAGACCTGGAACTCTAGCTGCTCAGGAACCAGGCCGTCAGGTGCAGGGATTGAAGGTCCAGATGGAACACCTTCCACTGATTGACAACAGGTCTGGGTGAGCTGGAAGCTGCCTGGGAGCCTGGAGCTGAGCTGAGGAGATCTGGATACCAGCATTGGCGGGCCAGTCTGGGGCTACCAGAATCACCTGCGCCTTGTTCCTTCTCACCTTGAGAAGCACCTTGTGGATCAAGGGAAAAGGGGAAAGGCGAGAAGAGGCCCGGGGTCCACGGCCTCGAGAAGGCATCCCCTGCAGCAAACCCTGGTGAGGGGGGCGGCATGAAACAGCCTCAGCTTCGCATTCTCCCTGAGGCAAACAGGTCCACCTGAGGTGTGCCCCAGTGGAGAACAGATCTTGTACTACCTCCGCAGGAGAGACCACTCAGAGGACACAGCCCTATCCGGCTCAGGGCATCGGCCAGGGTGTTGGAGGCTCCTGCCACATGGATGGCTAGGAGATCTGCCTCCAGGCTGCACACAGTGACCAACACGAGAGAGCTTCCATGCACAGAGGCATGGAGCGCGTCCCGCCTGGCGGTTTAGGTAGTATATGGTCGTGGTATTGTCCATCTGGACCTGAACCACTTGACCCCGTAGAAAAGGAGCAAAGGCGGTGAGGGCTAGATGAACCGCCCAAGCTCCAGCAGGCTGATATGGCATCGACTCCCGAGGGACCAGAGGCCGCGCTTCTGTGCTCCCCACATGGGCACCCCAACCCATCAGAGGCGATCGGTCAATAGAGAGACTGTCGGCTCGGAGCGGAAAACAGGATGCCCTCCTCCAAATGGGCTGGAACGGTCCATCACTGGAGAGCTCCACATCCCTGGGTCACCGTCACTAGCTGGTCCAATGGATTGCAGCGCTGTGATCACTGGCTGGCCAATCCCACTGAAGGGGACATGTGCCAGTTGCCCAGCGGACCGCGCTGGTGAAGGCGCCATGAGACCCAGGAGGCACTTGGGAAGTCCCGGGCAGAGGCGCGTTGCCCAACCAGAAATGATTGGGCAAAAGAGGAAAGAACCTCGCCCTGTCCGCCGGGAGCTGTGCTCTAGCTCGAAGAGAGTCGAGCTCTGCCCAAGAAAAGAATCACCTGCTTGTCCGAGTTCCGACTTGGCCTCATTGATGAGAAGGCTGATCAGAGCAAACCTGGAGGGCCAGATCTCGACCGCTCCACCTCCTGTCTGGAGGGGCGGCTATCAGCCAATCGTCCAGGTAAGGGTACACCCAGACCCCTCAGCCGCATGGAGAATGCTGTCACCACTGCCATGCATTTTGTGACAACCCTGGGAGCAAGACAAAGGCCAAAGGGCAAGCTTGAACTTGAAGGATCCCTCCGCCGAAGCGAAGGAATCTCTGGTGAGACGGACGGATAGGGACGTGAAAGAACATGTCCTGTAGGTCCAGAGAACAGAACCACACTTCTCATTCCAGGGATGGTATTATCTGAGCCAGAGTGACCATCCTGAAGGTCTGAGACCTTAGGAACTCATTTAGGTCGAGAATGGGCGCCAGCCCCATCCGTTGGGACCAGGAAGTACCTGGACACAAACCCCGGATCTGAGGAGGGTCCGCCACCTCTTTCGAGGAGCAGGCGAGTGTCTGCTCGGCGAGCAGACAGCGAGGCTGTGGACCCCGAGGCTCCCCGGGAGACTGCTCGGAAGGGCGGGCCTGCTCGAACTCCAGAGGCAGGCCCTTCCTACCACTTCCAGCACCCACCGGTCTGTGGTGATAGCAGACCAGGCAGAAAGGAAGTGGCGGAGCCATCCCACGGGTGGTGTGGCCGAGGTTGGGAGTGACACCTCTCAACCAGTCACTGGGCAGGCTTGGAGGAGGGACCAGCCGAGGGACCTCCTGGGCCTTTGCCTCCCTGCTTCCTGGAAGAGGAAGCCACAGGCTTGGCTTTGGGATGCCAAGTGCGAGCCTGCTGGCCTTGATGCTGCTGGACCGACGTGCCGTGGGCAGACGGACGAAGAGCTTGGGTTGCGGTCTGTGGCCCTTGTCCTTCTGGATGGAGAGACAGAGTCAAGAGTGGCATTGGACTTTTCGATCCTCTGAGGTGACCCTCCTCCAGGGCCGAAGAGGTCGGTCCCCAAGAAGGAGACATCCGCCAACTGTGCTGGAATCCACTGTGAAGGTGGATATCCTCAGCCATGCCCACGGCGCATAGCCACTGAGGCAGCGACTGACCTGGCACATGAGTCGCCAATGTCCAGAGCAGTCTGAAGTTGCTGTTTGGCCACTGCCCTGCCCTGGTCCCGCACCTGCTTGACCGTGGTCTGCAGGTCAGCCAGGAGATGAGGTACTATTTTGTCCAGGAGCCCAACAGGGCGTGAGAGAAGTGTGCCACCAGCACGGCCGAACTGGCCTGACGGAGGCCAAGGAGGACGCGACAGACTTTGCGCCCGGCGTAGTCCAACTTCTTACTCCTTGTTGGGAGGCTTGCCCACGCCCTGGCGCTTTCTCGCACGCCGGAAGATGCTGTTGGTAACCAACCTCTCGGCTGAGGGTGTTCCAAAACCGGACAGGAAACCGGTAGGGACTGGCGTACTTCCTCGCCATCCTGGCCAAGGCGCAAGGCAGGAAGCAGGACACTGCCAGAGCTCCAAGGCCGGGCCGACAATGGCCTCGGCCACCGGAAAGCCTCGTGGAGAATCCCCGGTCCAATATCTCCGTTAGGGGATACTTGGCCGCTTGGATCACGGAGCTCAAGCTGCATCCCGTGGACTCAAGATGAGCCTAAGCAAACCCATGAAGGTCGATGGGCTATCATCCAGCGACTGACCTCGGAGGACTCCAAGTCGACCTGCCTGGAGAACAGGGAGGAATAGTTGTCGGACTCAAGCAGTCCATAAAGAGCTGCTGGGCTGAGCCACCCTCCACCTGCCGAGGCGGTCGGCACTGAGGGTGACAGACAGCCTATGGGGCAGGCCCTGGCCCAACCGAGAATTCTTGGTGGGGCCCCAAATTTACCGGCTGTAGGCGGAGGTTCCACCAGAATCGGTGGGGCAGCGGTTGGTCGAGCAACAGGCCGGGGCAGGCGCCGCTGCTGAGGCGAGGGGTGCTCGGCTGCTACAGTGACAGCCACTTGATGGCCAGGGACGGCGATGACGCCGGCTTGCTCCCGGACAGAAGGAGCTGTTGCCAAATGAGGTCCTCGTAGTGCCGATGCAATTTGCATCGAGCTCCTCTCGTCCGGAGGAGGAAGATGAGGATGAGCGGCGACGCCTACTACGGTATCGAGACCGCCATGTCAGGCGGATCGCTGGACCGTGAAGATGTCCGAGACAGAGACCCTTGGTGTTTCCAAGGAGGGTTCTGGGCAGGGCAGGGAGACCCTCTCCCTCGGCTTGGCAGTTCCTACCGTGGACTCCGAACTGGAGGCACAGGCAAGTCCATGGTAACCTCGATCTCCGCCGGGGAACCAGGGAGTGAGGGTTTGGCTTCACCGTCGACAACCCGTCAGACTGGTCGAGAAAAGTCAACTGCGTCAACGGGTGTCTCGTCAACTGACCCGACAGGGATGCCGTGAGGCCAGTGGCCAAGGATTGACCAAAGTAGAGGGTCTACTACTCTGGGAGGGGGACCTCTCCTGCTCCCAAGAGTGTCCGACAGAGGGACTTACCTTTAGAGTCCTTCCTGGACCGAGAGGAAAGTCCTGATGGCCCCTCCTTGGTGGAAAGGGACTGAGAGCCCTTAAAAGAAGCTGAATAGGACGATCCCAAGGAGGCGGATAAAGGCTGCGGCCAAGGAAGATGAAGATGCGCCTGCGCCGCCTCCTCCTCGAGGGCAATCATCTGCTCGAGCTGTTCCGCCGAACCAGCCACGGACACGCTAAGCGGGCCTCCTTAGACTTCACCCGGCGGTAAAGTTTCTCAGGGTGCCCAAGTTGTAACGCAGGCGCGTCCCTCCAGGACGACCGAGAAGGAAGAGCCAGGTCGCAGGGCTCGTGGTCGTGTACAAGGCCCAAGCAGTAGATGCACGTGAAGTGCGGATCCATCCGAGACATCTTCACCCGCATGGGCACCTCCAAAACCAGGAGTCGATTTGTTCATCGTAGCCCAAGGAAATGACCAAGTCTTGAAAACCTTCAATTTTATTTTGGGTAAACCAAAGAATTAGGAACCAGTCTTATCATGAGCGTTAAGGAGGAACCTGAGCTTCAAGCGGTAAGAAAGATCTGGCGTCATGGGGCAGAGCCGAGAGTTTTACCACTTGGTGGGTGGAGAGAGCTGAGATTTTCCAGCAAGATTTAAAGCAGCAAGGATATCTGCCAGAAAGAGTGGATGAACCACATATCCATGTCCTTAGAAATACAGGTTACTCACCTGTAACAGGAGTTCTAGGAATGATGTATGTTCATCCACACTGACAGGTTCCTTGCCACTTTAAATCTTGCAGGAAAGTCTTCAAGCTGGCTCCTCCCACCCAGGTAAAACCTCAGCTCCGCCCCCATGATGCCAGATGTAGCCCGCCGGAAGCCAGGTTAAAGGTCAAGCCAGGGAGGCTGTTGTGGGTTGTGTGGATGAATATGTACCATTCCTAGAACTCCTGCTACAGGTGAGCAACTTGTATTTCTAGGGACATAGATATATTGTTCATCCACACTGTCTGGCAGACTCTTAGCAGTTCTCTGGGAGGAGGGAGGCAAGACACACCCCTACTTAGGGAATGACTGGAGAACCGAGGCCCCAAAAACAGCATCCCAGTGTGACTCAAGGTCAATGTGGTAATGAAGGTAGTGCCGACTTCCAGGTAGCACTCCTGCAGATTTCCTAGATAATGACATCCCAGCAAGCAGACAGTGATGCAGCGGTATGGTAGGTAGAATGAGCTCTTATCACTCTGAGAGGCTCCATGCCCACCAACTTATAGCAGATATCTGTGCAGGAGGTGACACCTGCCTATCATATGCTTGGTTGCAAGGCATTCAGGTGCAACTTCAGCATAGGTGACAAACAGCTGGCAAACCTCTCCCCAAACTTCAGCCGTCCACTCCTTCTAATAAAAGAGCACTCTTCTAGGGTCCAAAATATGGAGCTTATATTCAGGCTCCAAGGTCTGATTGTGGTAGAACACTGGCAGAGTCAGCACCTGATTAAAGCGAAACTCCAACACCACCTTCAGAAGGAATTTGGGTGGGGACGCAGGCAACTTTGGCCCTGTGGAAAACCAGATAAGGAGACTTCTGAGGAAAGCACCTGGCACTCTCCATCCTTCTAGCTGATGCAATAGCCACAGAAGGTGGTCTTCCATGATGGGAGAGATGTCACACCTGTGCATCGGTTGAATAGCTTGCCCATGAGCTTAGCCAATACCAGCAGTAAATCCCACAGCGGTGGAGGTTCTTGCACGGAGGGATATGTGATCAAAGGCCTTGAAAAGCACCCAACCACCTTCTCCTGTACCACTGACCACTTCCCAGCCCATGCCCAGTAAGCAGATATGGCTGCCAAATGCACACCTCAAGGGTAGTCAGCTGAAGCCCTTGCTGAGAAAGGGACCACAGGTAGTCCAGAATGCTTGCCAAGGAGCAGGAGGAAGAAAAAATTACTCACATTAGTAATGTTTTCTAATGAGTCTTGCTTATATTCTGACATATGCAGTGAGTCCCAACCTTCAAACTGCCCCAGAGATGAGAGTTAAACTTTCCATGCCAGGGATGGAACCCTGAGCTCGAGCTCGGTTGAGACTGTTCTTCAAACTCAAACCATCCGATCTTTACAGCTAAACTCACCAAGGTCCTGTGTGGAAGCTGTAAACCTACACTAGCCAACTGGCTATCAACAGAAACACATTTTTTGGTCCCAAAACAAAGACTCAAGTCAGGAGACCAAAAATGAAAACACAACACCAACTCACCCTAAGAAAAGAGGGTGAAAAACAAGGTGGGCACCTACTAACTGCCAACACTGACTGCCCACCCCATCCCAAAACAGAGGTTCTGAGAGGGCGGGGAGGTCAGAATATAGCAAGACTCTATTACAAGAAACATTACTAAGGTGAATAATTTTTCTTCAAACATGAAGTCTTGCTATATTCTGACATGTAGACTACTAAGCAGTACCTCCATGGAGGGGGACAGAACCTACTTAGGAAATAGGCTCTGAAGCACAGCTGTGCTAGGCACCAAAGCATCACTCCTTGCCTGGATGTCCAGGGAGTAATGCTTAGCAGTGTGAACTGTTTTCCAGGTAGCTGCTTGACATATCTCTAGAATAGTGATGTCCCTGACAGCAGCCAGGAAGCAGCTGTACCTCTTGTGAGAGTGAGCCCTCAGGCCTGAGGGAGGAACCTTACCCAGTTTTTCAAAGCAAAATTGGATACAAGAGACAATCTACCTGCCAATCGATCTTTTCGTGGCAGGTTTCCTTCTACCAACCTCACCATAAGTGAGGAACAGTTGGAGGGATTCGAACCTGTGACCCTTGGTACACTATGTAGTAACTAAGGGCTCTTTTCACATCTAAACTGTGCAGCCTCCTCTCGCCAGAGGAGGGAATGGTCAGTGAATTACACTGAAAGAGATATAGATTAGGTGGAAATCTGAAACCACCTTAGGCAAGAACTTCCTGTTAGTCCCGAGGACCACCTTCTCTATGAAAGGAAATAAAATCAGGCTCCACTGGCAAAGCTTGTAATTCACTTATGCATCTGGCAGAAGTGATGGCTACCAGAAACAGTCTTCCAAGTCAAGTACTTAAGCTCTGCTGAAGACAAAAGCTCAAAGGGGTTGCATAAGCTGAGCAATGCAAACATTAAGGTCCAGGCAGGGTCCCTGAATGGAGGGTTGGTGTGAAACAATCCCTTGAAAAACTAGGAGAATACAGGGTGAGCTGAAAGAGGAGAGGGCTTGCCTGCTGAAATAAAAGCAGACCGCTGCCAGATGCACTTTCAGTGTAGCTGGTCTCAGCCCCAAGCTATTTAAGTGGACCATATAACCAAGGACTGTGGGCAGGTCAGCAGATTCTGGGAAATATAATTCCAAATGGAAAAGATTTTCCATATGGTGCTCTGGGAAGTGTAAGTAGCCCTGGTGGAAGGGGTTCTAGAAGCCTTCAGGATATCCATTACACCTTGGGAGAGGTGTAAATCAACAAACTAACTCTTCAAGAGCCAGGCCTTGAGATTGAGAGATTTGAGGTTCAGGTACCAAACCTCCCCTGAGCACAGGGGAACAGGTTGTAATTCCTGGGAAGACACAGGGGAAGATGGACTGCTAAGGACAGCAGGAGTGGTACCAGGGCTGTCTGGCCCAGTCTGCAGCAATCAGGATCATCTTGCATGGTTGAGATCCGATTTTGACTAGCACTTTGAACAGGAGAGGAAAGCTCCCTTCCCAGTTGAGAACCAAGGCATCCAAGGGGACTGAGCCCACCACTGGGGGCCTGCAGCAAAAAGGGAAGTTGGTGATTGTCTGAGGTAGCAAAGATCCATCTGTGGGGTGCCCCATCTGGAAAATATCACCTCAAGACCAGAGGGTCCAGTGACCATTCATGATGGCCCTGGGAAATCCTGCTGAGCGCATCTGCCAGGACATTGTCCCTTGCCTGGGAGGTGAACTGCCGTGAGGAGGTGTTCAGGGAGTAAGCCAGAGACCACAACTTCATTGCTTTGGTGCACAAGGCCGTAGACAGAGTGCATCCTTGCTTGTTGATGTACCACATTGTGGTGGTGTCTGTTCTGACCTGTACAACTCTGTTCTGAACAGATTTGGAAAAAGCTTGAAGTGCTAGAAATACTGCTTTGAGTTCCAACAGATTGATGTGGAGCAGAGAGTCCTGAGGGGACCACAACCCTGGGTGGTGAGGTCACCCATGTGAGCCCCCACCCCAAGAGGGAGGCATCTGTAGTAAGGATTAAAGAGTGAGACTGAGTGACAAAGGGAACCCAGTGTCTGATTGTTCTGGTCTCCCACCACTTTGCGCCTGGATCAGGGTTCAAGTTACTGGGATCAATTTGGTCAGAGGGTCCTTCCTTTGAGGCCAATAGGCTCTCAAACGGAACTGAATGTCTCATCTGAAATCTTGCTCCCTGCACTACTGCCGTAGAAACAGCCATGTGCCCCAGGAGCTGTAGAAAATGCCTTCTGGTCGAGACACCTGCAGGGTGAATGAGGAGGCCAGAGAGACCAGGGTCCTTGCCCTGACCAGGGAAGGAAGGCTCTGCCTTCTCTATGTCTAGCTCTGCACATATGAAGGTGAGGAGCTGGACAGGCTCTAGAACAACTTTGGAAGATTTAGAAGGAAACACAAAGAAGTGAGCAGTTGCAGGTTATCTATAAGTGTAACTTGACTTGGTCTGGGGACTGGCCTACTATGAGCCAGTCGTCCAGGTAAGGAAGATGGCAATTTCTGCCTTCTTAGAGAAGCAACTACTACTGCCAGGCATTTTGTGAATACCCTTGGAGCAGAGGGAAACCAGAGGCATTACTCTAAACTGTAATGGCCGAGGCAGCTGAACCTGAGGAACCTCGATGGGAGCTTCTGACGCAGAATATGGAAGTAGGCATCCTTGAGGTCCAGGGACACTAGCCAGTCCCTTGGCCTTAGGCACGTAGAATAATTCCAGAGTCACCATTTTGAATTTTGGTTTTAAAAAGGTGCTTAAGTATCCGAGATCCAGGATGGGCTGCCATTCTTCTGTCTTTTTCGGGTAAGAAGTACCTGGAGTACAACCCTTTGCCCTGGTGTAGGGGTGGAACCCTTTCCACAGCTCTGAGAGCCAGGAGGGAAGAGACCTCTTTCTCTAAGGCAAGTGCCTCTGATGGATTTGCAGGTGGAAAGAATCTGGTTCTCATCTTTGGGAACTTTTGAAGCAGAGAACCAGTCCCTGGCTTACTACTTCCAGGACCCATTTGTCTGATGTCAGAGACTCCCAGTCCTGGACAAAGTAGCGAGCCTACCCCCTACAGGTAGCAGAGAATCGGCCCTGGCAACCCATCAGGGTGCCTGCTTGGCAGGCTTTGGGCTGAGGGTGGAAGCAGGCCTGCCTGTACCCAGTCTGCCCTCCCTCTAAAGAACCCCTCTGGGCCTAAGCAGAAGGAGGCCTGGGCTTGATAAAAGCCCTATGAAAGAGCCTGCCCTGGGAAGCTGCCTTTGAGGGGTGGCTTGCCTTCCTTGGCCTGTGCACTCCTATAGGTGGTCCTATACTCATCCATTTTCTTCATGTAATTCTCTATCTGCTCCCAAACAGAGAATTACCCACAAAGAGAAAATCCATGGCCTTAGTCTGGGTATCCTCGACAGGCTAGTACATCTAAGCCAAGCCATTCTGCGAAGTGCTACAGATGTAGCCATGACTCTTGATGACATCATTTGAGTCCACTGCAGCATGAATTGCACCTTGATGCAATCAATACCATCAGCAGCCACCTGCTCCAGCTCCTTGGCAAGCTGGCCAGGGACCTGTTTTGCTAAAGCCATGACAGTGTCCCACCTGGATTTCTGATATCTAGCAACATAAGCCATATAATTCGCCTGTCTGAGGCCCAAGGATTTTCTAGTCCTTTTGCTGGAACCGACTCCTCAGAGTCGGATCTCCTTTGCCCAAAGAAGTCTCACCCTGGTCAGAGGGCACTCCTGGTTCAGTTTGAACCAAACCGGTTGGGCATCCAGTTCAGTGGACTTTTGGCCTCCTTTCCCTGAGCCTACCAACTCTTTTCCAGGGTAGCTGTAGGAAAATTTTTACAAATCTGTCTGCACTGGTGGTCAAACCCCAGACACACAGGTGGTGTGGGGATCAGCCTTGTAGCAAAGAACACACTCTACAGTGTTGAAACCCGAAGTGGGCCTGGTTTTTCTTTTGGTTTTCAGACAGTGCCAGTCTTATCCAAACTTACCCTTTTACGGCTATCCGTCAGGCAAGACCCTCTTATCAGTTCCTAACCGTGTCACAGGTTGTGGAAAAACCGTAACAAACTTTTAAAAAAAAAAACACTTGATCGGTTCAAACCGCATCAAGAACTGTTTACAAGTTCCACACAGAACAGAGTAAAATATAACCTATCTAGTACTCAAATACCACAGACTGAACCGGCCAGTTCTGGTTTAATTCAGTGAAAACCAAAAGCGGTACTTTAACCTACAAATTGAACCAAGCAGGAGGAGAAATCTCGGAGCGACTGTTCAGTGAGAGGCAATGGTAAAGATCTGACGGTTTGAGTTTGAAGAAGAGTCTCAACCAGCTCGAGTTTAGCGTCTCCATGCCTGGCATGGAAAGTTTAACTTTCATCTCCGAGAGCAGTTCAAAGGTTGGAACTTGCTGCATGTCAGAATATAGCACGACTTCATGTTTGAAGGTCCAGACCCTTGCCCTGACACCAAATGGAGAAAATCTTCCATTTAAAGGAACAGCATTTTCTGATAGACTCCTTACGGGAAGCCTCAACAACATTGAGGACCTCATCGGAAAGACCCAAGGTCTGGAACTCTAGCAGCCAGGAACCAGGCCGTCAGGGCAGGGATTAAAGGTCCAGATGGACTACCTTCCCTGATTGAGATCAGGTCCGGGCAGGCTGGAAGCTGCCTCAAGAGCCTGGAGCAGATGATCTGGATACCAGCACTGGCAGGGCCAGTCTGGGGCTACCAGAATCACCTGAACTTGCAAGCACCTGTGGATCAAGAGAAAGGCGAGAAGATGCCCAGGATCCACGGCCTTGAGAAGGCATCCTGCAGCAGCCCTGCTGAGGGGGTGGGCATGAAACAGTCTCGGGAGAACAGCTCTTGTACTACCTCCGCAGGAGGGACCACTTGTGGTATGCAGCTCTTATCTGGCTCCAGATCAGCCACAATGTTGGAGGTGGATCTCCTTGCCATCCATGTGGCAGGAGCCTCAAGCTGTGCACAAGGGACCAAATGGAGAGCTTCCCTGCACAGGGGCATCGAGGTAGTCCCAGGCTGGTGGTTCAGGTAGGACAGTTGTATTGTCCATCTGGACCTGGACCCCATACAAACAGAGTGAAAGCGGTGAGGGCTGGGCGAACCGCTTGAAACTCTAGCAGGTTGGTGTGGCATCAGGACTCTGAGGGGACTAGAGGCCATGCACCTGTGCTCCCCCAGATGGGCACCCCAACCCAAAGAGGCATCTGTCGATAGAGACCATCGGCTTAGAAGACAAACTGGATGCCCTCCTGCAGATGAGCTGGAATGGTCCACCACTGGAGAGCATTCCACATCTCCCAGGTCACTGGCTGATCCAAAGGATCGGAGCACCTATGACCATTGGCTGGCCAGTCCCCATTGTAGGGACATATGTGCGAGCTGTCATGAGGCCCAGGAAGTCCTGGGCAGGGCACAATTGCCCAGCCTGAAATGACTGTGCAAAGGAAGAAAGAACCTTGACCCTGTCTGCCGGAAGTCGTGCTCTGGCCTCAGAGCCTAGTTCTGCCCCGATGAATTAGATCACCTGCTTTGGCACGAGTTCCGACTTGGCCTTGATATGGAGGCCAACTTGAGAGCAAATCTGGAGGGCCAGATCCCTGGCCTGTTCCACCTCCATTCTGGAGGAGGCTGCAATCAGCCAGTCATCCAGGTAGGGTACACCCAAACCCTTTGGTGCCGTAGAATGCCGTCACCACTGCCATGCATTTGGTGAAGACCCTGGGAGCTAGGGAAAGGCCAAAGGGCATGGCCGGAGACTTGTAGAGGAACCCCTCTGCCCTGAAGTGGAGGAATCGCTGGTCGGGGACAGACGGATTGGGGCGTGAAAGAACAGAACCACATGCCTCATTCCAAGGATAGAATGATCTGAGCCAGAGTGACCGTCCTGAAGGTTCAAAACCTTAGGAACCTGTTCAAGGTTGTGCAGGGTCTAGAATGGGCGCCAGCCCCTGGTTTCAGGACCAGGAAGTATCTTGAGACAAACCCCAGGTCTGGTGGAGGATCTGAAACCTGCCTGATCACCTTTGAGGAGCAGGGCAATGTCAGCTCGACGAGCCGACATGGAGGCTGCAGACCCGTGGGGTGACTGCTCAGAAGAGCGGGGCCTGCTTGAACTCCAGAGGCAGACCTTTCCTACCACCTCCAACACCCAGTGGTCTGTGGTGATACTGCACCAGGCAGAAAGTGGCGGAGCCTATCCCCCCCACGGGGCTCCAGGGGAGTGGACGAGGCTGGGGGAGTGACACCCTCACCCTGTAACTGGGCAGGCTTGGAGGAAGGACTGGCCGAGGGACCTCCTGGGCCTTTTCCTCCCTGCTTCCTGTTGGAGAAGCCACAGACTTGGCTTTGGGGTGCCAAGCATGAGCTGGCCCCGTGCTGGTGTTGCAGGGTCAGATGTGCCACAGGGGCAGAAGGTCGAAAGGACTTGTGCTGCCGCGCTGGCCCTTGTCCTAAGCAGGCGTGACAGAGTCCAGGTTGCGCTGGACTTTGATCCTCTGGAGGTGGCCTTCCACTCTAGGGCCAAACAGGTCGGTCCCCAGAGGGGACATCCGCTAACTTGTCCTGGGTAGCTGCCAGAAAGGTGGATATCCTCGGCCAGGCTGTAGCGCATGGCCACTGCAGCCGCTACTGATTGGGCACAGGAGTCATATCTAGAGCTGCTGTTTCACCACTGCCCTTCCTGGTCCTGCACCTGCTTGACCGTAGTCTGCAGGTCGGCCAGGAGATGAGGATCACCTCATCCAGGGAGCCCATGAGGCGTGGGAGAAGTGCACCATCAGCACAGCCGAGCTGGCCTGGCGGAGGCAGAGGGAGGATGCAGCGCACCTTGCGCCCAGCATAGTCCAGCTTTTTGGACTCATGGGGGGCTATCCACATCCTAAGCGTTCCCAGAGTGCTGGAAAAAGCCATCAGCATTAACTCATTGTTCCAAAAAATGGACAAAGCCAGTAGGGACTGCACACTTCCTGGCCATCCTTGCTGAAGGTGCAGGACGGGGAAGCTTGACGCTGCCAACAAATCTCCAAGACTGGGTCAACAATGGCTTCAGCCACCGGAAGAGCCTCTGTGGGAGAATCCCTCGGTCCAGTATCTGTGAGGGATATTTGGCCCACTTGGATATAGGCTCAAACTGCATCCGGTGTACTCGGATGAGCGAAGTAGACCCATGAGCGATGGGCTCTTGTCCATTGACTGCCCCAGAGGACTTCAGGTCAAGGGGCCTGGAAAACGGAGTTGTCGTCAGACTCTGAGGAGTCCATGAAGAGCTGCCTGGGGCCTGAACCACCCTCCACCTGCCAAGGTGGGTTGGGAGTGAGGGTGACTGACAACTGGTGGGGCAAACTGACCCGACAGTCCTTGGTCAGAGCCTCTGATTTGTTGAAGGCAGAGGTTCCACCACAAATCAGTGGGGCAGCTGGTTTTGGCGAACAGCCAGCCCAGGCTTGGGCACCTCGACCACTGCGAGGGTTGTTTGACCTTTGTAGTGTTACAGCCACTTAATGGCCAGGAAGGCGACATTGTCTGGGAACAAGCAGACACAAGGAGGCGGCTGCCACATTAAGTCCTCAAGCGTCGGCATGAATTTGTGCGAAGTCTCTCTCTGAGGGAGAAATAGAGGACAAGCGGTGCTGCCACTTTCCTCGGTGCAAGACAAGAGACTGCTGATGTCAGTGGGATCAGCAGGACTGAGACTAGGTCCAAGACAGAGACCCTCGGTGGGTCTGGGAGGAACAGGGGACACCTGCTCCTCCCTCAGCTCAAGAGCCTTGACCAGGAGGTGCAGGCAAGTCCTTGGTTTCCACTGGGGAAAACCGGTGATGAAGGTTGTCTGCTTCAGTAGACAGCCTGTCCGACAGGTCGATAAAAAAAAAAAACCCGACTGCATCAACAAGTGTCTTGGCCAGCTGACCTGGCGGGGACACCGTGAAGCCAGCAGCCTTAGCCGCAACCTCAACCCGAGTGGAGTGTCAACTGTCGGGGAAGGAGACCTCTCCTGCCCCACAGAATGTCAATGGTGGTACTTACCCTTAGAGTCCTTTTTGACCAGAAGTGTCCCAATGGCCCCTCACCGCATGCGTGGAGTGATTGGCAAGCTCTTTAAAGAAGCTGTGTAGAAGGATACCAGAGGCGGGATAAATGCTGCAACCGGGAAGATGAGGATGTGGTCTGGACCGCCTCTTCAGAGGGTGATCTGCTTGAGTTGCTCCAGCCGAGCCAGCCACTGCGGACACTGCCCAATGGGCCTCCTTGGACTTCACCAGCGGATAACATTTCTCAGGGCCCAAGTTGTAGCCGGGCAGTGCAGTCTTCAAGGAAGTTGGCCGAAAAGACCTGCACAACCTCTCAGGCCTGCGGGTCGTGGTCAAGCCTGAGGCAGTAGACTGCGTGGAGTGTGGATCCGTCCTGGACAGCTGCCTGCATGGGCACTGCCAAACACCGGAGTTGATCTGTCCATTGCAGCTGCGAAGGAAGAATTTACATACTAACATACTATTTGCCAGCAGATTAGGGCTTACGGTCCATCGAGTCTGCTCAGAACCTAGATCCTTAGTTGGGTGCAGAGACCCTCCCATCCCTTGTGCTCCAGAAACTCCCATCATCCATCCCTACCCCCAGGACAGGCCATCGTCTGATACATCCACTTTGTGTCTGTCCACCCCTCTCTTGAAGCCCTCCACTGTGGATCTCTGAACCAGCTCACCAGGCAGTGCATTCCAAGGGTCCACCACCCTCTCAGTGAAAGCCTCCTCCTCTCCCCCTCACCTTCCACCTCCAACTTCAAACCATGCCCTCTGGTGATACGTCCCTGCTTTAGTCTAAAGATCCCTCCATGTTTACCTATTTATTCCCTTGAGGTACTTGAGACCTCAATCATGTCCCCGTCTCCTCTCCTCCAATGAAAACAGGCAGAGCTCCTCAAGTCTGTCCTCATAAGTCAAATCCCTAGCCCTCGTATCATCTTTGTTGCCCTCCTCTGTACCCTCTCCAGGAGCTGTATGTCCCTCTTCAAGTGTGGTCTCAGTACTTTACACAGTACTCAAGGTGTGGTCTAACCAGTCCATTGTACAGCGGCAGAATCACTTCCTTGCTCCTAGAGGTGACCCCTCGATGCATCCCAACATCCTGTTTGCCTTGCTAGCTGCTCTTCTGCACTGCTCAGAGTTATTCATACATGTATCCACCATGACCCCTAGGTCTTTTCCCCTATTGAGGCCTCCAGCACCTCCCTCCCAGGGTGTACCGTGTTTAGGTTTCCCACCAAGATGCAACACCTTGCACTTTGTGATATTGAAATTTAATTTCCATGTGTGAGCCCAGCTTTCCAGGGTGTCCAGGTCCCCTTGCAGGGCCAACCTCCCCTCTTCTCCCTCAACTACTGCTCCCATTTGGAGTCATCCATGAATAGGACTCATTTCACACCCTATACCCTCCCTGATGTCCGATATGTATGCATTAAACAGGATCGGACCCAGGACCGAGCCCTGTGGTACCCCCTACCTACCTCTCTAGG
Organism: Neoceratodus forsteri; assembly: GCA_016271365.2. Lineage (NCBI taxonomy): Eukaryota > Metazoa > Chordata > Ceratodontiformes > Ceratodontidae > Neoceratodus > Neoceratodus forsteri. The sequence goes on along the minus strand of CM057458.1, from coordinate 164,481,807 downwards.
ATTAGAGGCTCCCCACAGACCACTCATGGTGCGTCCAGCTAGCCAGTTTTCAATCCATCTGACCATCAAAGGCCTACTCCTAACCCCATCAGTTTCTCCACCAGACCATTGTGGGGACAGAGTCAAACACCTTGCTGAAGTCCAATTTGACCAAAGTCTTAACTTTAAAATTATTTTACAGTCAACGAAGAGTTGGGATCCAGTCTATCATAGGCGTTAAGGAGGAACCTGAGCTTCAAGCGGTAAGGAAGATTTGGCATCATAGGCGAAGCAGAGAGTTTTACCACCTGGGTGGGTGGTAGGAGCCAGCTAGAAGACCTTCCGGCAAGATTTAAAGTGGCAGGAACCTGCCAGACAGTGTAGATGAACAATATATCCCTAGAATGTCCTACATGTCCCTAGAAACTGCTGTTTCTCACTTCCTCTCGAGAATCTGATCCCTTTTCAAATTAGTCAGTCAATGCTACCAGGGCATAACTCTCCCTCCTAGTCTTCTCCCTCAAATTTGTTTAGCTTTTTCAACCTTTCTCCCATGCTGTGCTCCTCTTACAAAATTACATAGGTAGACAACCAATAGGTCTGCCAGTTAAACCATCTACTGTCCTGAACTCACTCCTACAACAAATAGGCAGTCTACATGTCATTTAACCAGCCCAACTACAGGCCTTGGCTCCCATCTTAGAGACCCCTACTAGGGTTCCTAGCCAGACAAAACCAAACTCTGACTTGACCAGCCAGAGATCAACTAATCTTACTTCACCTTCCTGGTTGACAACAGGGCCACTTGTCTGCTGTCAGCCACAAGTCTACTAAAAACAAATCACATGTTATTACCTCTTGTAGCTGCCCGACACTGCTCTACCCATCTACACTCCTAGTACCCCAAGCTGAATCTACTCTCCTAAATATGCCTCATGATTTTTTTCCTACTCAAACCTCCTACAGCTTCCCACCTTCCACTGTGACCCCATATCAGTATTACTAAGTAGGGCTAGATCCACATGGTTGTTTATGCCCAAAATAAATGTCACTTTTATTTACATACAATCTGCCCTTCTTGCATCACAAGCTATGGTACCTCCTCTTACTTGCTATTCTGCTCTCTGGTGATGTGCAACTAAATCCAGGGCCAACCACCACTATACCCAACTGCCTTGCTCACAATCACGCAACTAGAGTCCTGGACCTCCCTCTATAAGCTGGATACATGCCTCACAGAAACCTGGCTAAAACAATCCATGCCAGACTGCCCCTTCCATCATACAATAGTCAACAGAGCTGCACCCAAAGAGGGGTGCTACAGTCTATTTTAGAGACCATCTTCATGTCACCCCCATCAAATCATCCAACCTGGTCCTCTGTGAAGCACTTCATGTCCTTCTCACCCTCAGTACAAAGAAAGTTACATATTGTATGTGCCTACAATCCTCCATCCAACAGCATGAAAGGTTTGGAAGAGTTGATGGAGCAAATCTCACACCTTGCTGGGAGAAATGAGGTCCTTATACTAGGTGATCTAAAACTGGATAGCTAGTACCCAATCTGCAACAATGGCCAAACTGCAGAGCTACAACCTACACCAGCTGATATGAACCCACCAGAATCACTCCTCACTCAAAACACACTCTTGACTGGATAATGACCAACCACCCTGAAAATATGATGGCCTCTGAGTACTACCTGACACAAACCACGGACCACTCTTCAACCTACTGTATGGGCCAAAACCAGACCCACCCTGGCGGGCCTCACTCAATTACCTTCCGTGCCTATGCAAATTTCAACTCACAACTTTTCTGTACGACATAGCTAACACGATTGGTTCTCACTACCAATGATACTCAGTCGGCTCTCAATATATTCTAGCTCACTTCCAAGCACTCTAGGATAAGCATGGCATGCTTGTGACTTGCAGGGTTAAAATAGGCAAACACGTTGGTTAAAATATGACCTCTCAACTAAAACAAAGGGACAAAAGCTGGCTCCATTACAAGAGATCAGGGCTATCCTCTGACCTCAATACTTACAGGACTCTGTGCAATTCCTGTAAAAGGATCAGAAATGCCAAGCGCTCTTATTGCAAAGATCTATTAACCAACTCCTATGGTGATTCTAAAAGATTCTGGTCCCATATCAACTTCTTTCTGGCTCAAATCCACTCACCCCTAATGTCCTTAATGGCATTCACTCCAATAATCCTAGAACCATCACTAACTTCTTCAATTACAAATTCTGACTTGACTAGTTACACCTCATTCCCTGTCCAACCGAACATACCCAGTCGGTCAATTATCCATGGTCCTCATTTTCCCTTCAAGACTGTATCTAGAGTGATGTGCTTAGACTACTAAACAAAATCAGATTACATTGCAGCAGGAGCAGATAATCTAGAACCCAAGCTCCTAAAGCTAGCTGCCCCTTACATTGCCGCTCCCCTAGCCAAAATAGTCAAGCTCGACTTGTGCCAGAGCTACATCCCAGATATATGGAAGGCAGCAAGGGTTACCCCAGTTTTCAAAAAAAAAAAAGGAGAATGCAAAGATCCCTCTAACTACAGGCCTATACCATCCTTGCAGTCTTCAGCAAAATTCTGGAAAAACTGGTTGCCACCCAAACCACTGATTTCCTCCAGAAACATGAACTACTTACCCTGCTCAGCACAGTTTTCAAACCATAGCATCACTAGTGCCCTTCCTCACTACCCATCCAATACCCTAATGGCTATGGATGCTGGCCTTCTTACAGGGGCTATTTTCAGACAGCACCAAGGCGTTTGGCCTGATGATCACCCCATCCTCCCTTAGATCACTACCATTCTCTAACACTGTACGATGGTTTGGTAGCTACCCGTCTGACAGGACTCACTGAAATTCAACTATCCTCTTGTATGTGATCACTATAAACATTGGGGTACCACAAGGTTCCATTCTTGGACCTCTTATTTTTCCATCTTCATAAATAGCATCTCCTCTAACCTCCACAGGACAGCCTCCCAGTTATATGCAGACATTGTGCACACACTAGTGCAAAGAGAATCAATATAAACCAGCAACTCTTGATTTTCATCTAATCCAGCATTGGCTATGAGTCACAAAGCCTGTCCTGAGCAGGTCAAAACCCAGGCTATACTCTTTTGATCAAATGGCAAACTCACTCACCTGCCCCAATTTCAAAATCTCCTCCATAAATGGTTCAACAGTTGAGGTGGTAAATTCCTTTAAATACCTGGGTGTCACACTATACCCATCGCTAAATTTTGACCTCCACATCCAGACCTACAAGATGATCAACTCTAAACTGGGGTTTCCTACTGAACCAGATAGATATACACACACACACCTCTGCATGTAAAACTAGCCTTTAAAAGTGGGATCTCACATAGCGTGTCGATACACATCCTCCTCTCAGATGACCACCACTGTTCTCTATTCAGACCTGGGTTGGTTTCCTCCCAGAGTTAAGGCTTTACACATATGGCTCAGTCAGACATTAAATAACCAAACCCCTAGCCGACCTCTTCCAAAACCTGATACCTTGTTATGGGCTGCAGTCTGTTGACATGACTCTTGTCTTCATCCTAGACATACCTCCAAAGGTGCTAGTGCTTTCACCTGTCATGCCCCCTATACTGGAATACTTTCCCCATGTTTAGCCCATCCCACATGTCTTAAAGAGTGGGTTGCAACAACCTACCTCAGCACTTCTGGAAAGTGCAACCATTTCAAACACCCTAGCCTTTAGGTCCCTTCTAGCTCCGCCTTGCATTTCTATTTCATTTGCCCTACCCAACACCAATGCACTTTTCCTCTACCTGCTTTTGCCCTTTACCCCTCCTTGACTCATCCTCTAATCTTTCAGACTTCTTATTTCTATATCCCTTACTCTTAACTCTCCCTTAAATATCTATGGTAATCCAATGTGATAATTACCTCCAATTGTTTATTTTCTCAAATAAATTAGTGATCTAGACTTGTTATCGAACCAATTCTTATTATCTTTTTCCCCTACACTGTTATAGATTAGACAAGAAATTAGTTTGTAATATATTGTAATATATCAACTCTATGCTGTAATGTTTGCCTGTAGTATTTGTACTGTACCCTCCGGGTCATGCCTGAAAACTTCGTTACTATGGCTAGTCATCTTACCTCGTAAACAAAAAAATAAAAATTACGTCAGGATAGAGAACCAGGCAGGTAGTCGAAATCAGAGTTGAAAACCAAGCAATGCAGTAAATGTCAAACTCATGCAGCAGAGTACGGCCTAGGCAGGCGGAAACAACTGGGATGGAGAAGTCCATGAGTGCCCAACTGCCACCCTCATGCACCATGTAGTATGTTCTGCTTGTGTGTGGCACCATTGGTGCAGACCCTCAAAAAGCTCCCATGGTGGGTGCACATATCCAACTTACACCCAACAGTAATGAATGGTGAAGACTGACAAGGGAAGATCACCACATAACCAAAACAAGGTACACAGTCAATGGAGTTGGTTCACACATCATGCCACACAATTAAGTGCTTGTCAGAGTAGGTGGTAGTTTGGGGAGACAAGGAGGTGGAAGCCAGGCAGGATCTTTATTGGGAGGAAACCAGAGATTGAGCTGATCAAAACTGATACCCAAGGTTACTAGGCTATATTCAGAGTAGTCAGAAAAGGCAGAGGGAACCAATCAGGATAGGCAGGATTTGTGGTCATTAGAGGCAATTCTTCACATCCCTTTCCAAAGGCTGTCCAGTGAGAGCCACAACTTTGTCAGAGGGCACGACCCAGAAGCATGAATAAATGCAGGCTGCACCCAGCCATAATGTGCAGCCCACCCAGGCAGCATATGCATGCATCATGCAGATCAGTGACATCTTCTACCAGCACTGAACAAAGTTTGAATCCTGGTTTCCTGTGTTCCATTGTTGGTCTGTAGATTTTGGGGAGGGGGGTCAAAGAACTGTGAAACAAGCCAACTACTTTGAAAGGAAAGTTTTGCTACGGTACAGAAAAATCCTAAACTGAGCAGAAGGTGACCCGTTTTCAGCAGAAATATCTGATGTCACAAGGTGGAGCTGGGTGTTATCACCTGGGTGGTGGGAGAAAGATATTCCACCCAACATCTTTCCACTAGAACTGCTAGAGTGTGGATAACCAAATCATATCCCCACCCTAAAATTAAAGAAAAAATAAACCAGTTAGCTCTGAAGTTAAGAGCTTAGGTGTTTGCTTTCTTCAGGTGGCGAAAGCCATCCGACAGAATGCAGGGATGAGTGACTGCGCTGACAGTTTGAATTTCAGTCAAGTTCTCAACCGGCATAAAATTCTGAAACTTCAGGATAGTTCATCCCAGGAATCATGCTTTAAGCATAAGTGAGGATTACTGGTGTTTGAACAGAGTTTCTAGTTAGCCTAAATTAACAGAATCAGTAAAGAAGTGTTTGAACCACTCAACTGCTTAGGGATTGAAAAGACTCTGGGGCATCTGCACTCTTGAGAAATCAATCTGTAGTTATAACATATGGGGTGAGAAAGAGAAGGGCAAGATCAATGCAGAGCTTGAACTGTAATTCCAGGGCAACCTGGGACAGAGATGACTGCAGACTGTACCACATCACTACCTAGCTAAAACTTTCTCAAAGTTGAATTATAATTTTAATCACAATTGTTTTTTTTTTTTTTTTTTAATCATTCTTCTGATGTGGTTCCTTTCCATGCATGCCCCAACTAACGGTGAAAACATAACACATAGCCTGTAAACAAAATTCTAATTTAATGAACAGATCTTTAAAGTCACGCATGATTCACAGGAAAGAAAAGAGACATGTGAAACTAGAAACTCTAGAGTTTGCCAGAGCTACAGTACTTACTAGTATTTTTATTTTTTATTTTTATTCGAGTCTTAAGAGCATGTCAACAAATTCTGGCAACTCAACAGGCAACCCTCTAGAACAAAAAAAATCATAGGTGACCCTGGCAGCCAATCAAGTGCAGATCCCATGTTGTGGGGGAGGCGTAGAGGACAATCCCTATCCAGTAGTATAAACCTGTGCCAGTTTCCCTTATTTGCAGTCACTAGCAAAGGACCACCAAATGTTTAACTACCCCCATAATTAGGAAATTTGATAGCAGCAATGGAGGGAACTTTGCAGAGACTATTCCACTCGTAATTCCATTGTGCTTTAATTATCCATTCAGATTTTATAGCATCCCAGTCGCTAGGTCAGAGGTTTGGCCTAGCACACTGGTACCAATGTGTCAGATGCGACTTAGTGGGTTGTGTTGGAAAGGATGCAATTTGTCAAATTATGCACATTAAATGGCTATATAATTTTGTAAACATCTTAAAACTTAAGTAAAACATGTTAAAAAGCTATAAGCAAAGCTCTAGAATTTTTTCTAAAGAGGTAGAAATTTAAGTGTTGCTATGTTTAAGCTTGTGTAACCAGAAATCTGTGCAGATCTGCATGTTCACAGAGGGGCTTCCCAAGATCCACGGGCACTCATCATGGCACGTTTAGCTGCTCATAAGTAATGAACATCACCCACATTCCAAGAACCCAAGCAAGAATGAGGGCATAAACCTGAAAGAAAACAAGTTCAGTCAGTCTATTTACCATAAGAAAAAACAGCTAAAATGCCTGGCCAGACTCAGTCTAGTCTGCCACTCCTTGATCTGTAAATTAGTATACACTCACTTATTCCTTTTACCACTTTGGACACCAAAACATCTTGATTACAGTAGGTCTTGTTAAGTTTTGCATTTATACATTCTTGAAAACATGGTGTAGCCAACTTGCTTGAAATGGAAACTGAAAACACACAAACCATTTGCAATCCTCAACAAGCCTTACTTTGGTTACTCCATACCAAGTTAAACATGCAATGCTTAAAGGTGAATACAACTCTCAAAAGCCCTACTACGCATTAATGCAAGTTTGTGTGACCCTCTCTGGGGTTTGGGGAGTTGAAGAGCAAGCCCAATAGGGGAATGGCTACTGAGCAGACATGAAAGACTTATGCCTAATCTGCTTGCTTTCAGTATGTTAGTATGTTAAAGACCAGTCAGTAATTCAGCAGTATGCAAAAACTATAATAGTTAAATAAATGGCAAAGGCTAATTGATTATTTCCTACAGCAGGTCCAACAAGGATGACAGCAGGAAAACAGGAGTGATGGGACGCCCAATGTTTATAGATGCCAAGATGCAGTACAGGCAGCCTGTAGCTGTCAAGTTCCCATGTGATCTGCCGGACGCCAATGGTTCCAAAGGTGAGCCTGATATATGTCCTCCAAGATAAAGGTTCTCAGGGCATAAAAAGAATTAAAACCACAATGTTTCTCTGCAGGTCCAACAAGTGCTGCTAAAAAAAAAAAAAAAAAAAAAAAATACATGAGTGATGGAACCACCCAGATATTGTACAGGCACAGAGTGCATATCATGGACAATCCCTTGCTGGCAGACTTTCCAAGTGGTCCTGGTCCTGATGCAGACTGCTTACAACTCCAAAGACTGTGCCAGATAGGACATTAGATTTTCCACTGGGCATTCAAGTTACTGAAACTTAAGTTCTAGAAACTGAACATCTACCTCTAACATGCTAAAGCTTTTAAATTCATACAAAGCTTTTACATACCCTTTATAGAAAGCCTGTGGTCCTTCCTTTGTCAACATGGTGAGGGCACAGTTTATGGCTGTACTGTACTGGCCAGGGGCAGAGTTCATATACCTTGTCTTCACTACATCAACTGGAGATGCAATAACAGTTGTGCAAAATCCAACACCAAAGGCAGATGTGAAGTGGCATGGCAGGTTATCTGTCAGAGAAAGAAAACAATCATGAGATAACCAAACACTAATGCAAAAGCACTGATGCAGGTGGTACACAAGTGTGATTTACAAGTCCAGGTGGAGTCAGGGGTCAATTTTGGAGTGATCAGGAAGAGAATGCCTACTTGAGATGCTCCTCAGACTTCAGGAGTTGGGACAGCACTCCAGGGAACATCCATTTAAGGGTGGATGGATGAGGATACCCTGCCCTGTACAGAATGCTGCAGCTCATCCACCAACATCACTGGGTGACTATATCCCTGGCCTATTGTGCTTTTTATCAGACTGATAGTAATGCTGAAACCTGGCAGCAAAAAAAAAAAACAAGCGTTACAGTGCCCAATAACTCTTCCCAAAACACATGAGCAAATGTAGTAAGAGGATTACTTGAGAATACAGCAGCAATTACAAAAACCTATAAACAGCAGAAAATCTAAAAGTCAAATGTAATATCACAACTGCATAGAACACCTCCACAGTAACTTCACTGCTTAAAAGCACTCAATACCACACATCATAGGTGTACTGGGGGCATACCACCCCAAAAGAAAGGAGAAAAAAAAAAAAAAAAAAAAAAAAAAAGACTACTGATCAGAGATTTCCTTGTGGGTTGCTCTGCCCCCATGCTCCTATGAAGTTGGAGATAGAGAATGCACTTTTGGTACATGATGCACAAGACTTAGATTAGCGATTTTTCTGTGGGGCACTACTCCCCACACACACCCCGAGTGCTCCCATCAAGGACTGTGGTGGTGTAATTGATGCCCACTTCAAAATCAGGGAACATTTATCCCTACCTAGCACTACCTACAATTTTTAGCAGAGCATTAGCAGCCATTAGCATGCTTAACGTAATTCATCCAATAGGTGCAACGTGGCTAGGGACACAATCGTCCATCACGGGATCAGTGTTCTAACTAGATAAAGGCCCTGCTTGGGAGGCCTGGACCAGTGCTAAAGGAAAATCTGGAGCAGCCATCGACCTGAAGGTAGAGAAATTTGTTTCACTTTTAGAACAGGTGAGCTACTGAGCCAAGGGCACATTTCAGCCAGCTCCAACAGTGCAAATACACCACAAACTGTCTTGTGGCTCTCCAGCTGGAGCTTTGCTGGGCTGTTAGCCAGCCCCAACTGAACCTTTGGGGGCTCCTGCTGGACAAGGCACCCATGACAGCAGCAACACTTCTATCCAAAGGCCCACAGCGAGACTGTCCTCTGGCTATTCCTGAGGCAGGGAGAAAACAGTCTTATGTGGTCATGGTAGACAGGCTGGTGCCATCTGGTAGACTACAGAACCATACCTCCTCTGAAAGCCTCCTCTAGGACACCTACTCCCTACCCAGCCAGCCCGCCTTTGCCCCTCAATTCCTTTCTGAACCTGGGGCACCAGCGCACTACAACAGCCCTGCCACCGTGGTGTTCAGCAGGCAAAGACTTGGAGCAACATGCAGGTGATTTGGAAGAAAATTCCCGTTTGGGGAAGAAAGAATGCTTTGATCTATAACAAAGTGTGTAGTTGGTTATGAAAAATGTTTAAGAAAAATCATGGTATTGTCACGGTCAAAGTGACAAATCACAGAAAATCAGAGTCCAAGTTACAAATCCATTGTGGGATAACAAAGATGAACCATTTTCAGTGTTTTGTACAACCACACTGGTGAAAATGTTTAGACACCCATATATTCATATGACACTGCACCTCTTGAGAGCTTAAGATCCTATGCAGCAGGAGCCCCACACTGTGGAGCTGGTCCCAATTTGTGACAGCATCAAGCCGATTGTCTACACACATATCAGACAAATGCTGTAACCTGTGGGCCTGCAGTGCAAGTTTGTTTATAAACCAATTCTCAATTCTTCCCTCCAGTCAGTCATCAGGGTGGTGGCCTCTCAGAAGATGTCCTGGCTTTCTCCCTCAGCCTGAACCACCACCCGTCCTCCTGGAACTCCAGTAACACCTTACCTTGCCTGCGGGGACCCTATCTTACCACTCCTACAGGCATCCTACATGTCCAATTTCATCCAGGCTTGGTGGTGTGGAGGATCAGGACCCAGGTGGGTGGGGTCTGGCGGTGGGTGTGGGAGGCAGGGTGCACCATCTTACCCTGAGGCTTTGGGCGAGCGTGCAATGACATCTGTGAAGGGACATGCATGCTCCTATGCACATTCCTGCAGACATCTGCTGTGCTCCACCTCCCTCTTGCAAGCAGGCTACTAACAGTACCTTCCATCTGCCACCAGGAGGCACCCAAATGCCAGACCCTGCTACCCTCTTCCCCAGGAGGTGGTGAGCTGTCCATGGACAGCCCAGCCTCCTCTCCTGCCAACCCACAGTGGCCTCGCTTGCTCCCAAACATGGGTTACTGGTGAGATGGCATCCAGCACCTCAACCCTTAGGTCCACTGTGCTTACCTTTAAGCTCTGATGTGGTATGCTGGTCCCTGCTGTCCTCACTGGGTCAAGTAGTCATTAGAGATCTGGGCATCAGCACCCCAGGACTGGGATCTATTGATACCAGATTACAGGCTTTAGACAGGGAGACAGGGAAAAGGGTTGGGTGACTGCATACATAAGGAAGTTACTGTGCGAGTGCAAGGGAGGAGGATTTTGAAAGGGAGCATAGAGCTCCAGATGAAAAGGAGGATGGGGTTATATACAGACTGCCCAGCCAGGGCAAGGACAGGGAGTTATGCCGTCAGTTAAATGCAGTTGGAGGTGGAGAAAAGTGGTAGGCAACCAACCTGCCCCAAATCAAAATCTATTAGCCCAGCCACATCCTGTGCCAAGCCAAGCAATCCTGGGCGCAATTCAGGATAGCTGCATGACAGTTGTGACCAGTCCCACAGGGAGCAATTCTGGACCTGGTGCTCTCCAATGGCAAACATGTGCAGGACAGATGCTGGGAGCCCATGGGAGGAAGTGACCACAACAGTGTGGTTCAGCTTGGACATGGGTAGGGAAGACATCCCCATTAAAACAAGAACACTACTTCAGAACAGCACATTTTAAGTGAATGAGGGAAATGATCAAAGATGACCTAGGGAACCTAGAGGAAGGCTTGGTGTGGAGGAAATGTAGGATGCGATCAGAGGGCCATACAGAATGCTACAAACAGATGCAAAGATGAGGAGGAAAAAAAAGAAAAAGGGCAGGAACTCTGTCTAGCTGGTTTAGCTAGAAGGTGGCCACGGTAGTGAGAAATAAAGGGCAGCATACAAGACTAGAAGCAGTGCAGGAGGAGGAGTACCAAAGGCTGGCTAAACTAGCAAAAGAGCCAACAGGCAAAGCAAAGAAGGAGCTCCACATAGAGAGCATAAAGGGAGATGAGGCCTTCTTTTGATACATTAAAGACAAAAGGATTGCATAGTCACGCTGGCGTGGGGGAGCGTAGTGGTGGAATATGGGGCAAAAGTGTAGATATTAAACAATTACTTCTGCCCTTTACCAAAGAAAGGTTACAATACCAACAGTGCAAGGAACAGGGAGGGGCTGGTGAGGATCCAATAGAGGACATAAGGATTGAATGGGTGAGGGAGGGCTCATGAATTTGAAAGTGGAAATCTCCAGGGCCTGATGGAATACACCCCGGATACGATGGCAGAGGAGCTAGCAGGCCCACTGACAAATACTGTTCAATAGATCTTTGTATGGGGCAGTGCCAAGGGAATGGAGAATACTACATGTTGTGCCACTCCATAAGAGTGGCCCCAAGAAGGTCCTTGGTAACTACAGGGCAGTCAGCCTGACCTTGATTGTGTGTAAGCTACTGGAGACAACTGAAGGAGGGCTAGGTCAAGTTTAGAAGCCTGTAGGATACCAAATAGCATGGATTTGTGGCAGGCAGATTGTGTCAAACGAACCTGATTGAGTTCTTTGACTGGGTCACCCGGACAGTGGACAAAGGCCAGGCAGTGGATATTGTATATTTGGACTTTAGCAAGGCCTTTGACTGCCACACCAAAGGCGGATTACAAAGCTTAGAGGACTTGGAGGTGGGAAAAGGTTGGTTAGACTGGTAAATAACTGGCTGAGCAGCCAGGCGCAGAGGTAGTGGGGGGTTCTCAGTACAAGGAGGTTACCAGTCGGGTTCTGCAGGGGTTGGTGTTAGGACTGGTGTTGTCTTTAGTGACATAGGGAAGGCATTCATGGAAAAATGCGCATGTTTGCAGACACCAACCTCTGCAGCAGGTGAACACTCGGGAGGGATAATGGAGATTAGGACCCAGCCAAGCTAGCAAGATGGTCAGGGATATGGCAACTGGCTCAATGCCAAAAGTGCAAGGTGATACATGCAGGGTGAAGAACTTGAGAACAGAGTACTACATTGGAAGCCATCGGAGGAAGAAAAAAGATCCAGGGTGATAATTTCTAGAGACCTGTAGCACTCTACTCAATGCAAAAGGCTGTAGCAGACAAATAGGATGTCAGGTTGCATTGCAATGGGAATTTAGCAGTAGGAAGAGTGAGTTATTCTGCCACTATACAGGTCATTGGCAAGACCTCACTTGGAATACAAAGCAAGATATTGTCACCCACACCTGAAGGACAAACATGATGGAAAGGGTCCAGAGGAGTGTGACTAAAATGATAGCAACAGCAGGCTAGATCATAAGCAAGAGTATGGAGAACCTGGGGATGTCCATCTGGAGAAAGAGCCACAGGAGATACAGTCAGAACGTTCAAATACTTGAGGAATTAGTTGATTGTGGGAGCCTATTTAATAAAAGGGCCACCAGAGGGCACAACCTAAAACTGGTGTGGGGTAGATGCAAGAGGGACACAAGTTTTTATATACATTATATATCTCTGTATCCTATACACACACCCCACCCTCAAAACAGAAAGAGCAGTGATGGCATGGAATGAGCTGCCACAGGAGGAAGTGGAGTCAAAGTCAGTGGAGTCTTCAAAGAGCCCAGACGAGCATAAAGGAATGTCAGGAGGCCTCAGAGAGAAGACCGGAAAGTTCGGGGAGGGAGGGGGAAGAGGAAGAGAGAAGAAAAGAACGGGCAACAGATGCACGCTGAAGGCCAGAAACAATCCATATTTAGAGCAGACCAGATACAGTTGTCTCCTTCCACTGGCTGTTACATTATGTTTTATGTCAGATGTTACTTCACACCTGGATCAGCAAAATCAGATTATAAAATCTAACTTGTACTGCAAGTACCGAATTCCCCACTACTGCAGCACAGCTCTGACAGCTGCAGGGGATCCTGGGATTTCTGGCTACAGCAACTGTCAGCTTGGAATTAAGCAAACACAATCTACCATACTGCAATACACAAAAATGTTTCCACACAACTACAAACTGGGACCAGACCCACAGCTGGTATTGGTTCTTGTGCCGACTGTTCCCTTAAGTCAAGTTTTTGATCCAAAGATTCTTGTTGACTACTGAAGAGTGTGGTATCAAAATGGAAATGTAAGGAGATAAGTATAGTTAGAAGGAATTATCAAGGCATCAGCATGCTAGAGAGCAATCAGGTCAAGTGTCTAAAGTCATGACCACAAATGCCCCATCGGACCTGCCATCTTCCAGGCCTTGCTCACTCACAGCTGGCAAAGCTAATCTTCTAGAATGCATCAGTTATACAAAACAGCAGCCATCTCCAAACTAGATGTGGTACCCAGAGAAAGCAGAATATATCTAGGGAACATCTGTATTCTCAAGTTTCTTCTCTATAACTGTAGAGACTAGACATAAGAACCTTTAGTGGCTTTCTGAAAAAGCTTATGGAGGAGTATTGACTGGACAGACTCATGAATTCTGCCCGTGTCCATGCTGTTAACTCTGAAACTACTGCCTAGGTAATGTCATAGCTCTTGCATCCCCATAATTTAAGTCTTTGAGATAGTGGCATGACTGGGCAGGCTGAGCAGCATAAGTGAAGATACCAGTGATCTGGAGAAAAGCCATCTAAAGCAAACTATGACCACTTAAGCACATGGCCAACTACATAGGCCCTGCTCTTTAAGGAGTAGTTCACTATACTGCAGTTTAGTTCCACTTTCCCAGTGTGGAAATGAACATATCCAAGTCAGCCTGGCCAGTACAATGCTATAAAAGTGCTTACATCACTTATAGAAACCAGTCAAGTCCAATACCAACCAAAGTTACAAAGATGTCACTCATAGCACTTTCAGAATGCTGCCATTGAAATTAAGGCAGCTGTGTAATTTGTACACCATGCTAAGATATGCTGATCAACCATTAGCATTATCTGGGACACACACACACACACACACACACACACACACACACACACACACACGACGCCAACATTACACCCACCATCTCTTCTACATGTTACACCTACCTGTCATGAGTTAGATTTCAACAAAGTGTCCTTTATTAGGTCGTAGGTTACAAGTTCAGCGTAGTTCACAATGGCATTGCGGGCAATATTTGGCGTTGTTCCTGGTATAAAGCAAGAGTTCAATTAACTTAAGAAATATGTTCATGACAACCAAAAAGTTTACACAGCAGACCTGGTGATTTGAGAGCAGGGAGAGAAGTCTACCATGACCTCTAGTGCTCTCGGACTGCCCATGGCACTAGGCTATTCCTAGTGCACAACAGAACACCCAAGGTAGAGTAAATGGAGACAGACAATGGGAAGATATGGTCACTAAGTGTTTAGTACATATTGATAGTGGCTGAAACCACTGGCTTGTCAAGGTTGTGGTCCAGCAGAGAGGCCATCTACCCCAAAAGGTAGATTAGCTCGGTGCACAGCTGGTCAGGGAGTTGAGACTAGCAGCCACTAGGACAAAAGCACTGCCAAGCCTGGACCAGACAGACCACATCACACCTGTGCTGTATCAAAATGGCATACCCTACTAATACAAAGCATCATGGAAAAATATGCAAACCACCATGAGGGAACCAAGGCTGGTTAACTTTGGCAGCAGGACTGAATGGTGCCAAAAGGCAACAATCTAAGGATCAAGAGACAGACAAAAGCATAGCACAGGATTATCCTGAGTAACTGGGCTGGACAATGACATTTAAATAATACGTACAACAGGACATGTCATGCGGGATCAGTTTACTGGATAGCAAGTTTGAGAAGCTCTTGTTTACAATTGTGTCCAGGTACAAGACTAACATTACAGTAATGCATTTGTTCTACAAAAGTTGCAATTTAAACTAGAGGAAATTCATCCACAGCACCAGCGCCAACTAAATACCAATCTAGCAATAGAAGCTAGAAAATGAGAAAATATAGGTTACATTCTCTCCACCAGATTACTTCCAGTGTCCAAGGGACAGAGACAGCAAATGTATAATTCCCAAATTTAGATCTTTATCTGGGTATGGAGTAGTTTTAATATTGGACAGACCCAAGGCTGTTTAGTGTTCTATGGTGTAGAGTTAAAGGCTTAATACTATATACAAACCTACCAATACAGAGCTCCAACTAAAGTGTACAACTGACAGTTATGAGGTATTCAGAAGGCGAACCAGTTACTGTACAAACTTAAAGGGCAATGTGGTAAAGTGGATCAAGTAAGTATTGAAGCAGTAGCACTTCTGTAAATACAATCCCATAATCTAATATGGAACAACCTACAATTTTCCAATTGTAAAATTAAATAAGAGCTTTACTTCTGTAAGAAAATGCTACCTGCCTTTTCAGTTTAGAAGCAAGTTTGAATCTGAAATTTTAAATGTTAACTGGTCATCCAGAATTATACCTAGATATTTATGCGTGGTTACCCCTTGTAATATCAATTCCTTTGTTAGATCTTAAAATCAAATCTGATATGGCTAAGGATGTGGGACAAGGTTATGCCTCTGGTGGTTGGACAAGAGGCTGCAGACCAAGTGTGCAACACCGAAAGTTTATAACCACAACATATGCCCTGCCCTGAGGTGCATTACCACACTTATGTCTTGCTTCTAAAAAGTGAGACAATATTTTGAACAGGTGTTATGTGCTGGGGTGTCACCGTTTACCAGCATGGACTGGAGCCAGGAATGTCCATTGCCATTTTACGATTCTGATAAGGAAAGGCACACTAAGCTATTATAACTAGTCCCCAGGTGCTTGGCTCCATCCAGCTCAGAAGCATAAACTGATTAACGAAAACCAGAATATTTCCCTTGAACCTACTATGTCAGCGATCTATGTTGCACATTCATGCAAGCTTATGAAATGCCAGTATAGTTCAATTCTGAAATGTTAGACTCCTGCCAGTGCATTTTGCAAGGGTGACCACAGGAACTACTGAAAAATACCAAATGCACCCAATTTAACCAAAATTCCATGAACATGATTGGTGGGTCTTCCTTCTTGGCGAATAGCTTGTCTGTCCTTGTGATCACAGCAGGTTGCTGCGAAGTGACACATTAGGTTGTCCTTTCAGACAGGCAGCCAGAGCTGAAGACAACCAAATGACAGAAGCCCATTTAAATATCTGCAAAATACTAACCCACAGCAATAAAGCGAAGAGGAAAGAAACATTTAAGTCCCCCTTCCCAATGTACAAACCTTTCCACAGCCCTTTGACTCCTTCCTGTTTGGCAATTGTTCTATAAGCTTCAAAGGTACGGTTGTATCTCTTGGCCATTGGTTACACTGGCCAGAGCCTGGAACGTACCTTCACCACATCCGTGGGCTGGGCAATAGCACAGCCATGGCTCCTGTAGTGCAGCCAGCAAACAGCGACTGCCAATCCCAGCATCTACAATCACAAAAGAATACTATTTTTTATCAGACAGCAAATGTTCACATTCCACCCAGTCCACTTAGTTCATCCAACAGGTCATGGAACTTCAGTCCACTACAGCACGGACAGAAATGGACTGAATGCTCAATTTCCCCACCTCTGGGAACAAAGCACTTTTATCTTTAGACATTTGTTTTATTGGCACATCAAATCCCTCCCTACTGCAAGAAGTGCATCAAACAGCAGTGCAAAGACACTGTCAAAGCCTGAACCTTACTTAAAAACCTGATTGTATTCTTTGGCTGGGTAACAAAAGCGGTTGGATAATAAGCAAGCATTAATCCATGACAAGGAGGGCTCCACTAGGGAATTATGCCTGGGTTGAGGCACAAGGCTGCAGGCATGAGTGTGCCTCAACCACCAACCAGGCATTAATTCCCTAGTAGAGCAAGACTCTGGAGTGGATTAATGCGCTTGTAACAGCAAGTGTTACAAAACCTTATTTTATAATTACAGAGTGACCTGGATAGCAAACAGCTTTCATGTATTTACCGATATATGAGACACACACAAACACACACAAACACACACAAACACACACAAACACACACAAACACACACACAAAACACACACACAAACACACACACAAACACACACACAAACACACACACAAACACACACAACACACACACACACACACACACACAAACACACACACACACACAACACACACAAACACACACAAACACACACACACAACACACAAACACACACACACACAAACACACACAAACACACACACACAACACACACAAACACACACACAAACACACACAAACACACACACACACACACACACACACACACACACACACACACACACACACACACACAACACACACACACACACACACACAAACACACACACAAACACACACACAACACACACACACAAACACACACAAACACACACACAAACACACACACAACACACACACACACACACACACACACACAAACACACACACAAACACACACACAATACACACAAACACACACACACACACAAACACACACACACACACAAACACACACACACACACACAAACACACACAAACACACACACACACAAACACACACACACACACACACACACACACACACACACAACACACACACACACACACACACACACACACACACACACACACACACACACACACACAAACACACACACACAAACACACACACAAACACACACACACACACACACACACACACACACACACACACACACAAACACACACACAAACACACACAAACACACACACACAAACACACACACACAAACACACACACAAACACACACACAAACACACACACAAACACACACACAACACACACACAAACACACACACAAACACACACAAACACACACACAAACAC
The DNA here is from genome assembly GCA_016271365.2 of Neoceratodus forsteri. NCBI lineage: Eukaryota > Metazoa > Chordata > Ceratodontiformes > Ceratodontidae > Neoceratodus > Neoceratodus forsteri. The sequence goes on along the minus strand of CM057458.1, from coordinate 164,463,867 downwards.
ACACACACTTTTGTTTCAAATGTCAACATTTTGTAGGCAAGGTGTGTTACTAACAAAATGTCAAAACTTTTATTAAAGGAAAACCATGGAAAGAGCTTTCCTCAGACACTGCAGAAACTCAGTGCTTTTAGACAGTAACAGCTTTTAAAATTTAAAACTGCTGCCAACAACTTCCATTTTCTGTTGCTGGCAGCTGCCATTTCATGAGAGCAGTGAGCCTCCTGAGCTCACTGTATGCCAAAATGCCCATTTCACCTCTGCTACTGGTTGGTTCCAGAGTGTAACTGTCTTGGCGACTTTGAAAGTCTAGGCCGAGATATATAGGTCCATCGATGCAGTCTGAATACTGTGGTGGACCCCATCACTGAGAACTTCTAAACAGATCTTCCAACATGGACTCAGAGGGCATGCACTTCAGTATATAAAAGTCATCCGCTGGATCACTGACCAGAAAGACAGAGAGACTCATCTAGATGCACTTCTACCCCAGAAGGACCCCCAAGGGAGGTCTAGGTAAGAGCCACTAGAGACACCACCAGAAAGGATGTCTAGGGACTCAGCAACACAGGGGCCTAGAAAGTGCTGGGCGGAATGAGATTCTGCTGGCAGAACAGTACAGAAGAGTTCCATCAGCAGAAGTCCACTGCATGTCAATATCCCCAGACTGCCACTCACTAAGATGGAGTAAACAATCTGCAGAACAGGACTTCATTCTGTGGAACACATCTTGCCACAAGTTCCACAGAAGAAGGGGCCTGCAGAGGAAATCCATCACTAGTTCTGCTGGACAGCACCAACTGGCACCCCATGGCACCAGCACCACTTATAGCACAGATGGGCACCAAGCAGTACCTATGCCAACCTGGGTGACATTTGAGGGCACCTGCAGGTACCCATGGCACCCATGACACCACAGGCACCCAAGGACACTGATGGCACACATGGGTACCCACACAACCTCCCATGGGTGCCTGGCATCGCCTGCACCATCACTGTGGGTGTGCTAGGAGACACCCACAGCACCGCCCAGCAACCACGAGCACCTGCAGTGCTGCAACAGAGAGACAGCACTGACCAAACACCAGTGGTGCCACCCACAGCAGACACCAAAACCAGCCATGACACCACTGTGGGAATGCCAATGGAGAAACCTGAGAAGGAAGAGATGGTGCCGTGCCAGCCTGCATGGAGAGAGGGGTAGGCACAAGGGGTCGATATGATGGCGAAGGCACCAGAGGCACCATGCTCATCCCAATCCAACTGACCCAGCAGCTCAGAGGCCCTGAAGTGGGAACACTGGCCAGGAAAACTGGGTAGAAGTTGAGCCCACTGCTCCACAGGAGCAGCCCAGAGTGAAATTGCTCACTGGAGCTCCAACGAGGACAGAGATGGGTCCAGAGTCAAGAATGCAGCCGTTAGCAGCAGGGCCAAGGAGACCCACCAAAGTCTGTTCAGGCCCAATGCTCCTCCTGACTAACGATCCTCGTGCAGACATACCAGAGGGCAACCTCGGCGGCACAGATTCTTCTTCCCCAACAAGAAAGAAAAAAGGTTAATTGGGGCCCAATCCTAGAATGCCAATCCGTGCTTGGTGGACTGTCCCTCCCACCCCGAGCACAGGACTGTCTAGTCAGACCCCTCCCCAATTTATCAAAGGGCAGCGGACCACACACAGCCCCTCTGCCATAACAACTTTTCAAACAGTCTTCCTACTGTCACTGCTACAGTCCAAGGACGACTCATTTGATGTCAGGTGAGAATTTCTTCTTACAATACTATAAAATGTTACACTAAAAGCTGCTGTCGTGAACATGAAAACTTTGACTTCGGCGGAGCGGAGGCGTTGACATTCCAAGCACTCGGCGGTGGGAGAAAGGAACCAACGCAGTTGGAGGGTCGATACTGAGATAGCCTACAAAGCCTGAGCTAGTCTCATGGTGCCATCCATGTGTGGTCAGTCTCAGCACCAACCCTTCAGAAAAAGGGTGGCTCCTGCTTGGTCCTAGTGCCTCCAAGACAATCCCAATAGTGTGAATGAGTGATAGACTTAGTCCAGGAAGATTAGGTGTTTAAATGTGTCAGCTGTCTAGGCGAGTTTGCCATTGGTCAGTGGTCCTATTGTCAGTTACTGCTTTTTGCTATTGAGATAGCAATAGAGATTTGTCATAGTGGGCTATACAAAACTTGGTTGCTTTTGCCTTCCTGATGGTCCTTTTAGTTCTTCAACTGCAGTTCTATATTGTCCCAGTAAGAGTTCTTTTGTAACTGTTTATAAAAAAAAAAAAAAAAAAAAAAACACACACACACACACACGTGGAGATTCTAGGTTCACTTTTCCTACAATTAACCAGGAAAGAATTTTGCTATTATGTTTTTTGTCCGGGTTGGAATAGAAGCTTTTCTAGATCTAGTATCGTAGTTTTAAGTACCAAAGAGTCTTTTAGGGTTAGAGGTGATAAAATTGTGTCCCATGGGGCATTTCTTAGGCTGTTTATTGCCTCAAAGTTAGCTTTGATAGTTATACATCTGAGCATTCTTAACCATTTTGCTAGATTCACACTCTAGATCAAGAATAATGGTATGGTGATCACTATTCCTAGTGGGCCTGATATTGAGAGATTGAGACCTTATCCTCAATATTGGTAATTGCAAGGTCCAGATATTGCACCCTCTAGTGGGTTCTTGGACAATTTGTTCAAGCCCTAGTTCATTTATTGTTGAAATAAATGTTTTCTGGTAGCTGTTGTACTGGTAGTAAAACAATTTGACAGCATGTTAAAGTCTCCCAGGATCAGGAAGTCTCCTTTGGCATTTTCCTGAAATCCTGTAGTAATGTGCTTATATATTCAGAGTCAGAAGAAGGTGGGCGATAGCAAGTGCCCAAGACTAGTTGTGGTGGACCCTGGAACTGTATGGAAACCCATATGCTTTGCTGATGAAGTGTATGGGTATTTGTGAATGAATTGCATCTTTATATTAAAGACATACACCACCCCTTTCTGAAGTTTTTAATTTAAAGCCTGGTATCTCTCATCCAAGTTTAATCTGAATCCCACCATGTTTCAGTTATGGAAATGTCAATATCCAGTAAGTGAATTTTGGTTTCCAGCTCAGTGATTTGACAAATTTAAGCACCTTGCATTAAATATTTTGCATACTTTGGATATGGGGGCTTATCTGCCAGAGTCTTGGGTGTTACCCCAAACTCCCCTTTAGTGTTAGTTTAAACAGCTGCTAATGTGTAAAGTATTTTCTTGCCCAAGATGAAACTGCCTCTCCTGCTCAAGTGGAGCCCATCCCAACAGAAGGGACTATCTACAAAATTCCCATTGTGAGGCATTTTATTTCCTGCAACAAGGCAGGATTTCTTCAGCCACTCATAGGATTTAATTTTGTTGATATAACCAGTGGCTCTAGGTACTGGCAAAATCTCAAAAGCACACTTCACAACCCTTTCTGCCAGGATGTTAAGGCAGACAGTATTTAACTTCATTTGGTCTAGGTGGCATCTATGGATATCATTTTGCAAGTGTGTATTAAAGGGGTTCACCAGCCTTTCAGTATGTTTGGAGCCAGAGGTAATGTCAGATACTGGCTCCCTTGAAGCTGGAGCAAGTACATGTACTTTGGGTACACAGATACCTGAACCCATCTTTAAGCCTTTCTGATGACTGCAGTTTCTCTTGTCATTTTACATTTGCTGCTGTACATGAGATGTACCCTTCGCAGACCAAGACATGTTTTGAAATTTTACTCCTAATAGTTAAAGAAACTGTGCCAACAGTCAAATTGCAGTTCCTGCAACTCTTGCAAACAGGAGCCAATTAAGGTGAAAGAAATGAACAGTGAAAGTGCTCCCATTCTCTAAACTGGATCACATAGGAAGCCACCAAATACTGGCAAAAAATGGTTTCAGGGCATTAAATAAGCCTAAAAAAAAAAAAAAAAATCAGGCAGCTTTGCATGCTAAAATGCTAATCAAAATGCACAGCACTTGGCACAGAACGATTAGCAAAATTTAAGATCAGTTTATTAATACAGTGTGCCATGGACTCACTGAAGGAAAAAACTGGCGTCTCCTACCATTTCTGGAAATGGTTAGCATTACCTTGTTTTGCTATGCAGTGCCAGCTCTATTACACACTGGGTTTTCTAGCCAAACATTGAAGAAATACACAACAGTGCCAAGGGGTATTATCCAGTTCCTGGGAATCAACAGGGACTGAAGAAACCAATTACAGGAAAAATACAGTAATTGAGAAAAGACCATTTCTGCATTTAACACAATGGTGAGCCAGTCCAATCCTCTCCAGGGCCTACTATGACAAGATCAATGCCATGTTAAGTAAAGGATTACAGAGGTTAGAATGGTCCATTCACTAGACTGGTGAAGACTTGAAGAAATTCCATCACAAACATTTTGGAGCCAGAGTTCTGCTCCTTCCACAGAGCATACCAGCTTGGGTTCAAAACAGTACTGACAGGCCTGCCACATCATGGTTTCATCCTCTGGTCAATAGAAGCCTGTTCATAAGCAAACACTAGCACTGAAAGTCTTGATTTTGTCTAGAAAGACTACAAAACAGTGAGTGCTAGAGTGTTTGCTTTATGAACAGGCTTGTTATGGACCAGAGGATGGAACCATGATAGAGTACCATACCCAAGCCTGGCCATATTTTGGAACACAAGCCACTATCCCCCAATGACTTTTACTCCAAAAGGTGATGGCATTATTCACTTCTGGTCTTATGTTGGGTGGACAGAATTACAATTTAAAGCAGCAGTACTAGATTAAAAAAGGTTAAGTTTGCTTCCTGTGCTCTGTTAAGCACTTAACTGAAAGACAAATTTGCTCTATTTTAGTTTTACATTTCTACCAGCCATGTTGAATTGGAACCCTCTGCCAGCCACCGTGCATAACTCAGTACCACAGAGGGACAGCAGGAATGTGCAGCACAGAATCCCGGTAGTAAAGACATGCTAGTGGGGAGAAGATTCAGCTGCAACTAAGCAGCAGTATTTATTGTGGATCCACAGCAATGGAAATAAATATTTAAAAAAAATCAGATGGAAACCCAAACTATGGCTGCATGCTTCTAGCCAAAAGAGACATTTAATAAGTAATTTCCCCAATTATCCAAAACTGCTGCTTTAAGCATTTGGGTGGGCCCATGTTCCAAACTGTAGTGATCAGAACAGGCTGCTCCTCAGTTTCTTTGGGCTGCTTGAGGTTGGTAGGCCATCTTCATTTCTTTTAATTACTCCTACCCTATTCCCCACTACTAACTGTTCACTCCAGCCAACTCACCCTTGACTAATTTCCTCATCCTTTGCCACAAAAATCTCGTCTTTCTGGATTATGTTGTAGCACTGCCTGTAGAAATCAGACAGGCTCCATTTAATTTAAGAAACCATTGAGTAGTTTTATAATGACAATAAGCATCGACCCACTGACCCTTAGGACAGTAGGGCATTTAAACCCTCTGCTACACTTCAGGCACCAACTCAAAGCAGTCCTTACTCTAACAGGAAAGCCATTACTTCAGCCTGGCACCTCTGGAAAAACTAGTTCTAGTTGCATTGTTTCATTGCTTTATTATTCTCTAAGGAAATGTGTATAAAGTGGAATAATTTCCTTTGGACTTCCCATCTGCTTCTGCAGTTTGTCTACCACCATTTCATGATCTCATGCTTGTGACAACCCTGCCGTGGCAACCAACAGATAGTTATCAATATGTGGCAGGAGGAGTCTCTCGGGACAAGATTCCATTTTATGTGGCAGCCATTAGTACTGAAGAATGGGACATAATCAGGCATGTAAATGAATTTTCAAAATATGTCCAAATGTCATACATGACCAGGCAATCTTTCATACCTTTCAAAAATACTACGTTCTGCTCCTTTGGTGTAGAACTGCTTTACAAGTCATACAACCATATGAACAGATGCAAAACTCATCTGACGTTGGAGACCAGCTACCAAACCGTTGTAGAGACTCCTTGGGCCTTCTGTCTTCACCATGGTGCTGATAGTACCAAACACCCCTTTGTACACAGCAGGCTTCATACTCTTTGCAGAGCTAGACTCTCCTTGGATCTGCATAGGACAAAATGGGATGAAGAGGCATTTACAGTGATTTTGGGCCCAGCCCAACTCACTAAACACCAGCCTATGCATGGGCACATGGTTCTCCACGCGTGATCTCTGGCTTCATCCTCAGGGCTACAGCACCATCAGGTTCGTGGACCATTAGTGAAAATTACACATATAAAAGCATATGAGTAAGTTTAGCAAAATTTGAGGTCTGCTAGGGAAAACTACAGACCCCTGAAAATGTCAGGGAGAAAAACCACCACCAGTATCTAATGGGCTGCCTATTTTAACTACTGGGTTATAACTGGTTACAAGCTGCAAAGTGCTGCAGTTGGGACAAATTCAGATACAACAGCTGTGACGTCACCCATGCCGTGGAGATTTTGAAACACTGCAGCGTCCAGTTTCCTCCCACTCTACACTGAATAAAATGCACCCCTACTACATCACTGCAACTACAAGCGTTTAGGATAAGTGACTGACTAGATGGCCTGTCTTGCTATCACCTTCAACGTACACATGTAAATCCCCCACCCAGTTAAGGATTTCAGACCCACTGTGGTTTGATACTGTACCACCAAGTTCCAGCCTCTACTTAGGCACCTTACATAGAAACAGAAGCCAATGGCAGATAACCGCAAGGCCCATCCAGTCTGCCCATTTCTTTCTACCTTATGAATGTGCCAGCCTTTGCTCTGTCAATGGCCCATCTATTCATAGATATCTGTACTGCTCCCTTATGCCTATACCATGCCTCTTTGAAGACCTGCACTGTATTCATAGTGACCACTTCCTGAGGTAGGCTGTTCCATGCATCCACCACCTTTGTGAGAATGAACTTCCTCACAATGCCCCTTAAAATCGGCCTCCCTCTAATCTCATGCTATGTCCTCTCATCCTGCTATTTGTTAGATTGAAACAGACTCACTTTAATGCCCTTAAGGTGTCTGAATGTTTCAATCATCTCCTCTCCCCCTCATTTGCTCTAGGGTATACATATTGAGCTCTGTTAATCTGTCCTTATGTTTTCTGATGCAGTTCCTGCACCATTTTGTTGCCCTTCTCTGGACTGCCTCAATTTGGTTAGTGTCTTTGTGAAGGTGTGGCCTCCAGTACTGCACACAGTACTCCAAATGGAGCCTAACCAGTGTCTTGTAAAGAAGTATTACCTCCTTCTTAAGACTGGATATCCCTACCAATACACCACAACATCCCCTAGCCTTACCTACTGCTTTAGTGGTCTGCTTGGATATTTCAGGTCATCTGTGATCATGCACAAGTCTTCCCTTGCGACTGCCAGCAACCCCTCCCAAACTATAGGCGGCCTCAATGTTGCACTTCCCTAGGTGCATGATCTTGTACTTCGCATTAACCCCACTTGCCACTAACCATTTTGTCAGTTTATCCAGATTCTGCCCACCCCATCTGGATCACCTACTCTGTTGCAGATGTTATTTGATGACCTTGTACTCGCTTTGAAGTCCAACCACAGTTGTGTAAAACTGCCAGCCCAGCCCCCATTCTATACAGAACATACTAGCAGTTACCTACTGAAGTCTCCATTTGGCACCATTTAAGTTTCCCACTTTCCCCATTGCATTTTGGGCTGGCCTTTTCAGACAAAAGCAGTGATGGGAGCTTGTGTTCCAAGCCCAGTGTCTGCTTCTGTTGCCAATACAAAGGCTATTGAGAATATTGAGAAAGGACTCCAAGATATTGTCTACAATGAACTCTCGAGGCAGCTCACTTAAGTGTGCAGTTAGACCCATTCTCAGGAAGCTATGGTCTTGACAGGAAATTATGGTAGTCCTATGTTCTGCATGGTGCTTCACCTCTCCTGCCAGACACTGCTCTGGATGTCCCAGGTTCAGGATGCAAACCTGGGTCACCACTGCACAGCTGAAACCCCATCGATGGCACCAAGCTTGTGCCATCAACTGATCTATTGCTGCTGAGGGATGGAGTGCACAAGCAAAAGCCCTCAAGGACACATCAGCAAGGCACACAGATTTTAGCCACCACTGAAGCAAAAGTAGTTACTAAAGAACTTATTGTAACAGTAGATCTTCGGTTCTTGCAGCAGGTATTAACCATTAGAACTGCACCCCTGGCATCAAGACCACAGAACACTAGCTCAGCAGTGCATGGCAGGGGACTGCCCACCAATGTCATGTTATGGTCTGTGTGACAAAGTGACAGGGAAAGGTATGGACTGCTTGAGCCCAAAATCTAGAACATAAGCTGGGGAATGGTGGGAGAAGCGTTACCTACTGCAACAGCCTCTCTGAAGGCCTACAGTTATGTAAGTTCTTGCGTAACTACCATCTTAGAGAGGGCTCTTGCAGTAGATATGAACTCATAGGACAAATTCCCAAGCAGTGGGGTGTTTGTGGGGGGAGAAGAGAGAAAGACAAGACTAAAGCACGGAGGCAGGAAAGATCTGCAGAGGCAGAAACTCAAGAAACCCTGAAGTCCAAATCCAGCCCTGCACCTGGAGGCAATATCCAGACTAATGTTATGAAAGTGTGGACAGAGCTTCAAGTGGTTGCTGCACAAATGTTTGCAGCAGACATTCTTGAACCAAGCAACAGATGCAGCCATGCCTCTGGCAGAATGTCCTTTAACTCCCTGGCAAGGTGGTGACCAGAACAGAATGCAGTTTGCAAACCATCTGGACAAACATTGCTTAGAAACAGCAGCACCATCTCCAGCATGAAGGAAACAAAATGTTGATCCAACTTATGGACCAACAGTCCAATTCTTATAGCATAAAAAATTGTGAGCGTCTAATGTGTGCTGGATTGCCTACACCCAAATTAGAGTACTCTGGATAATAAACCAGTAGCTGAATAGTCAGATTAAACAAACTCAAAACCACTTTCAGCAAGAACTTTGGATTTGTACAGTCACCAGAAAAATCAAATAAGGCTCTTAAATCAGGGCCTGAGCTCTAAAATCCTTAGAGCAGAAGTAACCAACTAAAAAGCACTTTCCAAGACAGGTAGCATATGTTGCAACTTGCAGCTGCTTGCAAGGAGAGTTTCTACAAATAAAATTTAAGTTCACGGGTAGAACAGGGTTATGTACCAGGGGCTTCAAGTGGAAGATTCCTTTCAGAAAGGTTTGGAAGTGTCCAGCTGGGTGACTGTTTTGCCATTCACTGGAAAGAGGTAAGTGGAAAGTGGAAATGGGGAGAGGTGGACCTCAGTGAAGAGCAACTCAGGCTCAGATCAAAGAGATGCACCTACTCCATTGACTGGAGGAACAGGGCATGAAAAAAAAAAAAAAAAGGGTTCCAGTCCTTCAAAGTGGCCCAAATGGAAAATCTTTTCCACTTCATGGTGCAAGTTGTCCTCGTGGAAGGCCTCTACAAGTACTTGGTCTATCCTGGAGAAACCACAAAGCATGAGGCAGCCATGTCCAAAGGTGCCACATGTGAAGGAATGGTCCTGGGTGGAAGAGCATGCAGTCACCTCCCTTGGTCAGGAGGTCATGACAGATCTGCAGGGAAATTGGACGGCTCACCACCATCAGTTGCAGAAGTGGGAACCAAACTTGGCACAGCCAAAGCAGGGCTATCTAGATCATGAGAGCCTCTTCCGCTATAGTTTGACCAGTACTCACTGCAGGATCAGAAAGGGCCCTGTCCAGCAGAGAGATAATCAGGCCCTGAAGCAAGCGAACAAAACTTGGATGTCCTGCGCTGGATGGGGAGGCAAACAGAGAGAAGTGAATGACCCCACTGATTGTAAAGGTCTTAAGACTGTTTTAGTTCCCACTTGCGAGTCTTTGTCTGGGTGTGGCTGAGACTATCCACCAAGACACTCCAGATGCAGGAAATTGACTGCAATAAGGAGATCTGGTGGAGAATGTCCAGTTCCAGACCCACATCACTTCCCTGAAGAGGGTAGGAGTGCTATTGTTTGACATACCAGACCGTGAACATATTGTCCGTTTGTACCAGCAGTGGACCTGGATTGAGGAGGCGCTGAAGGCCTGAAAAGCATACACCATCCAGCAATGGTGTAGAGACAATTCTGAGACCACGTCCCTTGGGGTTCTGTGGGTCTCAGATGAACCCCAACCCAGTCCTGAAGTGTCAGTGGTCAGGATCTGGACGGGGGACGAAGAACTCCCCTGCAGAGACTGCCGAGATCCTGCCACCACAGGAGGTGGCGACAGCGACTGAGATCAAGGTAGTCAAGATATCTGGTCCCACTGAACTCTAGCATCCACTGCAATATCTGCATGTGGAGCCTGGCCAGAGGGACAGTTGGGATGGCTGCTGCCATAAAGCCAATGACTGGAAGCCACCAGCTGTGCCTGCTGTCAAGGCTTCCGAGATTTCAAGAGGAGGAAAGCCTGCCCCCAAGCTGTATCCAGCACTGCCCTAATGAGCTGCAGGTGCTGTGAGGAGGAGATTAGGTGAGACTTTGGGTAGTTCACTGTAACCCCAACTCTGCCAAATAGATCCAGGATTGCTGAAAGGAGATTGTCAACTGCTCCCTCAATGTGGCAGAGATCAACCAATTGTCAAGGTGTGGTAAGATAGTGGCACTGGCTGCTCAAGGCCGCTACCACTACTGCCAGGCACTTGGTAAAAACCCTAGGTGCCGATGGAGAAGAGGGCCCTGAACTGGTAGTGTTCCCCTGAAAGGAGAACTTGAGGTAGTGGCAGTGGGCTGGAAACCAGTATGTGCAGGCAAGCGTTAGCATTAGAAGTCTTTTGTACTCCATGTACAGATTTACAGCGCTGAGCTCCAATATCGATGTAGGTCTCCTGTCTTTTGGGTACCAGGAAGGAGAGTAGTGCCCTCTTCCCACAGATTTATAGGTATGGGTTCCATACCGCCTTTCACAGCAGAGCCTCCATTTCCTCTTTGATGGGAATGTGTGCCCTTGGATAAGAAGATGGACCAGGAGGGTTGTCTGGGGTCTCTCAGAAGCGTGTGTGTCCCTGTGAATTGGCTGAAGGACCCACAGTCCACATTAATCTTCTTCCAGACTTGCTTCGATTGCAGAACAGGGGAGGCAGCCTGTGAGTCAAGAGGCATATGGAGGGTTTGGGAGACTTGACCCTGAAGCACCTTGGTTCTTGGCGGGGAGTGGCTGTGGTTGAGGGGCCAACACTGGGCCTGATGCTACTGTTGTCTGCCTGCTCTGCTGGCGACAAAGAGGCTGTTTGGGTTTAAAGTCCGCACAGTATAGTTTGCACTGAGCACAGAGTCTGCCCCTGCTCTGGAGATGGTGATATCCTGAGCGTCCCTCTGAATGACAGAACCATGGAAAGGTGCATCCTGGATGGCAGCCTGATCAGGTGCCAACCCAGAAACCCTCACCCAAGAGTACCTCCTTTAGCAGACAGCAGTGGCCATGCCCTGGCGGAGGAGTCAGTGGAGAGTCACCAGTGGCAACATGTGTCCTTAGCCGACTTTGGTTACCTTCAGAATCCAGCATGGCTTCAATGACCAATGTCTAGGTTGCTAAGAGGGACTTTGTACACCAACATGAGCACCACATAGTTTAGGGCATGCATAGCCAGGGTGGATGAACAGGTGAGGTGCTCATGTGCTGTGCAATGACCACCAAGTCTGCTTTAGTGTGGACACCAAGAGGATTCTTGCCCTCTGGCATGCGATAGATCCTGTCTGCCTTCTTGGCCACTGCCAAAATGGATGAAGGCATTGACCAGATAGTGGAGGCCAAGTCCTCATGAGGCTCCAACCAAGGAGGCATGAGGACTGGAAACCACTCTGGCATATCAAATGATCAGCCAGTCTTGAGTTTAGGTCCTGATAGACTTGCACTCATTGGTCTCCACAATTTTTTTGTTTAGTCCGATAACTGGGTAAAACCCACTAGGCACATATGCCTGTTTTCAGGGGTGACCTGGGAGCACTGGGCACCTAAGTGACTTATACCAAGCCTGCTCAGTCTAGTTACTCTAACTCAGGCTATGCTGCCAGCCCAGTAAGGAGGTCCATGAAAGAAGGGTCCTCCAGGAGGCTTAGGAGACTCCTCAGCCTTAGAGGCTTGTTTGGTGGAGGGTCTCAAACCCCAAGGAAGAGGAGACTGACTCAGACAAATGGGTCAGAATCTGAGACATGACCCTCAAGTGAGGAACCTCCTGAATGAGAATAGGGGTTCTGCCCTGGCTGATGGAAGCTGAGCCACTCAAAAGTCCAGACTCAGGACAGACAAAGGGGACCCCAGCATCAGTGCTGAGTAGAGACCACTACAGAATGACAGCAATCCAGTTCAGAAACTAGCAGACTTATTCTGACCATGACTGAGAAAGCTACTAAAGGCTGCCTAAGGTTGAGGGGCAGTGGGGGCTGGTATACCAGCTGGAAACTGGAGCCCTGGCCTGGCATCTGGTATCCAGACATCTGATAAGGAGGTGCATACCCCAGTGGCAGATACCCTGGCACCTGATATCCCAACAGAAGGTATCTGGGGTATGGTAACCGTCAGGAGGCAGAAGGTCGACAGAGGGGCTGAAGAACCTTGCAGAGGTCTGAAGGCAGAGCCAAAGAACTGGCAAAAGGCCCTCGTCAGCCCTGAGGCACCCTCTGGCATAGGCAGAGGACCAAAGGGTCCTGTGGGATGACCAGAAAGCTTTCAGAGAAGCCTGGTTGAGACCCAGAAAGTATCAGGCAGAGTTCCTCTAGCTCCAGTTCCTGGTGGTCTGGTGAGGCCAGAGAGGAGAAAGGTTATCCTGGTGGGGCAAACCCTCTGGGGTGGGCTGCAGCCAAAGTGGCAGCATGCACTGGAGATCAATGCTGGCACCCCCTTTCAGGGCCTGACAGAAGCAACTGAACAGGCTTCAGAAGACAGATGTCCAGATTAACAACCGTGACTGGGCAGTCTGAATATCTGGTGACTCAGCCTGGGCTGTGCACTTGTCAGGAACCTTGGTGAGTGGCTTGTGAGCCCCATCAGCTGACAAAAGCCTTGTCTTTAAGGGCCCCAAAAGTGGCTAGTGCCTTGACCCAGCCAAGGTGCCCACTGTGACCAGTGGCCAGGGGACCAAGGGCTGCCCCTGAGGAGGAGGCAGGCTTGTCTGCAGAGGCTCTTTCCAGAGGAAGGATGTTTGTCATCTGCAGTCCCCAGAGGAAGAATGGGACTGATCCTGTCCCTAGTGCGTCTTGTCCTTTTTCTACTAATGTCTGCTCTGAAGGCAGGAGAGCTGCTCTCTGCAGCTTCTGCAACTCCTTTCTCCATTGAAGCCACTTAATTTTTAAAAGATGGGCCTTCAAGGCTTTCTGCCTGCATTTCCACATGGCGCAATTGCAGCTCTGGCAGGCCTCAGTCCTCAGTCTTGTTCTGGGCCCACACAGGAGGCAGAGAATGATTGTCCTTAAGCAGGAGTTGCGTGCCACAGGAAATTGCATTTGTTTTATGCAATTATTTTAACAGTTATGTGAAAAATAAAATCTTTTAAGAAGCAAATACTCATCCAAAATGGTGAGTCGCTGTAGCAGTGCTCTCCACAAGGTCCAACCTGCACAGGTTGGCAGCGGAAAGAACTGGAGCGGCTAAGGGGCCCACTATAGGGTCATGTGACATCTCATGTGATGCTGGGCAGTCCCCACCAGACACTTCTGGCTAAAGTTCTCTGTGTGGTCCTGATGCCAGAGGGCAAAGTCCTAATTGTTAATACCTACTGGAGCCCTCTCTAAGCAAGATTTGGCATGAGCTCATTTCATGCTTTGCCACAAAAAAAAAAAAAAAAAGACACATGAAACACCAACTTTGATGAACAGAATGTCCATTCTCCCCTGCAAACATGGTATTCATTATTCAGCGTTTTAATCTGTTGTAGTTTAATCAAATATTGGTAGTGCAGCAGAATAAGGCAAGCTTCATTAGTTGCTGGCTCTACATGTCGCCTTTTATGTCCCATTTACCAATCTAGGGCAACCACACAAATTGTACTGTCCAACTTGGCACATGTTTAGGTCACTCTGGCAAATGCATGTTTGCAGTTAACACTGAATACATACAATGTATGTTTGACCCTGCAAATTTGGTGTGTATAACCCCTGCCCATACCTCATTTTGTCTCCTTACCTGCAGTCTAACTTTAGCTGTGTCCAAGGGAAAGGTGATCAGATCAGCTATACATGCTGCTGTTCCAGCTCCAACAAATTTCACTGCAGCAGTGGGAGGAACATCGGTGGGCTTGAATCAACCATGATGACAGATTAGTTATAGGACAAACCAACCCAAAAAAGGAGACTAGTAGAAATCTTTACTGACAGACAAGGCAAATGTACTCTGCCCAACCTGGGAAGAAAATGTAAAGTTAAGCACAGATATTTCATTTCATGAGAACCAAAATGCAACTACACTGCAGTAGACAACAGTAGATCAATTATCCAGCAGTATACAGCAAACTGTAGAACGTCATCTTAAGGATACGTAAACACTGTTTAAAGACTCTAGAATTTTAAGGAGAAGTTACTGATGTTGAAACTGCATTTGTCAATGTGCATAACTGCACTTTTGTAGCTGTAGCATTTGTAAATTGTAAAAGTATTGTTTATTAAAAAATTCCACTATAAAAATCCTAACATGGCTGCTGATGTGCAGTGTGATGTCAGAGATTCCCAGCTCTACAGCTGGACAGACAGGAGGAGAGCACACAGACCACCCACATTTAGTATACCACGTATGCATGTCTTAATGCAAAACCATAGAAACCACTTGTGTTTCAATAAATATTTCACAAGTTACGGAAGGATCTGAAGTAGACAGTGAAATGCAACAGTATGGTACACAAGAGCTGCACTCTGCGGCAACCAGCAATGCAGTTCATTCAAATTGACCCCACCGCCGGTAACAAGTCTGATGGTCTAGTGGGTAGACTGCCCCTCAAGGCCCAGAGCTAGCCCCATGTCATCAGGTAGAGTCGCACCCCCCACCTCACCACTAAGTGTGCTAGCTACAAGCATCCGATTCCAATGTGACTACTTCCTTGGCAACACATGGTGGTCCAGTGGGTGAACTGTCCTCCTGCCCTGGCAGGAGCTACACTGCAATCCCAGATACCCCCATGAAGATTGCCCTCAGATTACCCAAGTGCAACCCAAGTCAGGACTCCCAATTCCTCTAAAGATACATCCTCAGAGTCTTGAGCTTTAGGGGTCCTTTCCTCAAAGATCCAGATCCCAGTCCCATGCCAAATCCTTCATAGCAGTGTCACATGTACAGCACAGCCTCAATCTCATGCAAGCTGTGCTCAACATGTGACCCAACAGCAGCAGCTGCAGCTGAGCCAAGAAGGGTGTTTCAGTAGTTCAGGGCACTGTGTAAAGGATTCAGTGTGGGACTGGGACAGAGATCTGCATCTTAGAGGAAGGCACCATCAAACCTCAAAACTGAGGTATCCTTTAGGGGCACTGAAGTCTGGACCTGGCCCTTTTTTTGGGGAGGGGGAGAGAGAAGAGAAGAGAGGAGACATGACCAGGAATGGAAGAACACACTTCACTGGACCACCAGGTAATGCTAGAGTCAAGCTGGGACTTAAGGTGGCTTAAAACCAGTACACTTAGTGGTGAGGCAGTCAGTATTTGGGGATGGGCTACTATTGACGACAAGAGGCCAGCTTGGTTCTTTGAGGGACAAACTTCTCACTGGACCACTGTAACTATCAAATAAAACTACAAACTAAACTCAAATGGAGAACCAGCCATTACTGGAATTCATTGCAGGGTTACTGCACTCTTCAGGTGCAAGAAAAAGGTCTGAGCAACGAGTGGAGCATGGATGCAGTGTTTGAACCTAGATTCCAAATTCTAAAATTTGCACAAGTGCGAGATTCTAGGTGTCAAGACCAAAATTAAGCCCCATAATCAAACTCTACAATATAGTGCCTTTGAATTTTATCAGTATAGCAATGGCCAGTCAGGTTGATACCAGTCACTGTTAAGGCTCAATGATGTGAAGATTCACTATACACAGTACTTAGTGGTTGCTAGTCAGGGTGTCATCACCCCCAAGAAGAGTAAGCAACTGCTAAACAGCTTACGATTCACTCCCACATACTGGTTTCCATCGGGAGGGAAAAACAAACAAAGAAGACGGCCCACCTCCCGACTTGCTGTTGCATCAAGATGTTCAAGTAATGTAGCCAGATGCTTATAAGCCTCCATTCCCCTTCAATTTAAGTACATAACGACTTGTACCCAATGTAGGGTAATACAGACAGTCAGTACTAGGTATCTGAGCAGAACCAACGGTCTCAAATTTGTTTGACGGTAAGTGCACTAGGCAGATTCCGCTCATTTTCAGGCATGACCCAGGGAGGAGGATACAGATGAAAGCTAACCGACCCTGAACCAGAGTAAGCTGTTGGTGGTATTTAATGAATGAGGAAATTTGGCCAGGGCACCAGGGAAACCTTCCCCTACTCCAAGAAGGGCCATAGGATCTCTACCACCAGAACAGGCAACTGGGACTTCTGTTTAACATATCTGAGACGAAATTCGAGGTAAATGTTATTTAGCATGCCATACCCCCACCCATTTTAAATTGGGGCAGACCCGAAAGGCCTCTGGGGGTTTGAATGCTCCACTCATGGAAGCACTTCTGTATTAACTTCTGCCGAGCCAAGATAATCTTATTACATCAGCAAAAGGTTTTGAGGAAGTGTCAAGCTCAGCTGATTGGCCAGTCCTGTTGCTATGCTGATGTGATCAGCAGCAGCTCAATACTTTCAATGCTGAAGGAAGTAACCAACTCCCTCTACCCACACTGCTTAACCACAAGTACACACTGGGTTTGAAAAGAAAAAGCTCAACATTTTACAATGTATGCCAACAGCAGCAGCAATAAAAATAATCCCTCCTAACACACGCCTGTACAGGCTAATTTTCACCTCATCTACCCCCCGCTTCAAAGACTGTTCAATGAAGAATCAAATGGTTCAAAATAGGAAGGGCAGAGAAATGTGAATTTACCCTCCCCACAAATCATTTAATTGTGGATATTCAGATAGTCTGGAACAGAAAAACATTTACACTTCAGACAAGCCATAGTGAATTCATTTGAATGTTTGCTCCTTGGACTTGAGTTTTCTATAGACCAACTTCCTTTGTACCAAGTAGAGTGGAGTGGATTGTCCAGGCTATTCCAGGCAACATGTACGCAAAAAGAAACCATCGCCCCATCTTCTAAGAGAACAATGCATCATCCTAGGCATACCTCTCAACTGAACCACATTACGAGAACGTTCCTCATTTTACTTCGAAAAGGTCCCTGTTCCACATTGTGAGGACTTGTTCCACATTCAAAGTCAACAGTTTAAAGCAAAAATATATAGTAAATGATGGAAAAATTATTAATAACAGATATTCTGAACATAAATGCAACATTTTAACAGTGTTTTGAGCTTCTTAGGTAAAGATTTAATTAAGTGTTCACATTTTGCCCATTTGTTCCACATTTTGACAGGCAGTGTTCCACATTTGGGGGACAAAAGGTTGAGAGGTATGATCCTAGGTTGGGAGACAGGTACTGCTGCAGGACATAAGAAAATGAGTTCTATTACATTTGAACAATTTTGTTACCTTTGTCAAGTATTTCAAGATGTTAGGTGTTGATCAACATTCTCTGAAGGCATCTCTTTCACTGAAACTTTTAAATATGCTTTTAGGATCTCCTTGCTGTTCCATAGAACAATCTTCAGTAACAGAACACCTAATAATCATACTACAAATCCTGGAGGAATAAAATGAGAAATTAAACAAAATTGCTTCTCTCCACCACTACAGCAGTCACAATTTATAAATGACAGGGACAAAGCTTTGTGATTGGACAACAGTGGGTTCTAGCTATGTAAAACTCTGGTCAAAGCCCATATTGCTGTGGAAAGCTTTTGGAATGCTTTTACCCATTATTTTTAATAAATTTGCACAATGAAACTGCCTCTTGGTAGATCTACAATATAGTCTTCCTTTTACACATGTTTTACATGCATTTTCCTAGAATATGCCTCCCAATTGTTATATATTTAGCCGAATAGTTCAGAAAAATGGAATCACATTTTCAGGTGGTAAAGCACTAGTAGTAGGACGGCTGGAATCGTCCACATAGGTATTATGTGTGGGCATGAACACCCAGTGGCCATACACCTCAGGTACTTGCATGTGGATCCAACGTCCCAGTGCCACTGCACTACATGTGGGTGAAAGCAGATGCCTGTTCCAGACCCGAGCGAGTACAGCACGTTACAGCTGACATCCCATTTGTTTGTACAATTGGGGAACCACAAATGCATTATCCATAGCCTGAAGCACACTTTAAATGCCACTGCAGGATACTGCACCCCATGGCACCCAGGATACCTCAGCAGTCCAGAGGGTGGCATGTTACACAGGGAAGAGTAAGACAGCAGGAAAATACAACAAGGCATGCATTGGAGGTATGTCAATTACCTCTTGCCAGGGACAGACATGCGTGACTGAGTCCACGGCTTGTGTAGTGCCCCAACTGTGCATAGCCACTTGGGTCATTCTGAAGGTCCCCAACCCAGGTCCAGTGCAGTTGGCGGCTGGCTGTGGCAGGGTGTTGAGGACAGTGCCCATCTCCACAACAGCTAGGGCATGGGGAGGGGTTTATATGTACCAAGGCAGTGGGTGGGAGTCCTTGATGCTATGGATGTGGACAGTGGTTTCCTCTGGTGTGACTGGGTCTGGGGGGCCCTACACTATGGAGCTCTTCAGGGAGGAGTTTGATGGATGGGGATTGGAGGGGTACCTTTAGTCCACCAGGGTTGCCAGGCTGCTGTGCACCTGGGTGCACTTCCACAGCCACCTGTGGGTGGCTGGCGAGGCCAGCTATTCGTAACCTAGCTGTGGGCTGCAAGGGATGAATTTCCTACCAAGTAGGCCACAGCGTAGCATATGCATGGGAACACACCCTCGACTTGCACAGCATACTATCTGTGCATGCTGGCCCCATTCCCTGCGGCAGGTGCAACCCTGCACATCTGAATATCATGCTGTGGTGCACTGTTGGAGTTGTGGCACATCCCACATTTCCACCAGGATGCACTGCTCATCTCCTTTGCATATGGGGCCCTGGATTAAGCTACCCTGAAGAAACATCAAAATGAAAAAATCATGACCCCACTAAAACCAAGATACTGCATCTAATCTGGGACAGCCCAAGTAACTACAGTGCAGATGTGTAAATGAAGATCCCTATGACAATGAGACGTAGCATCTCCCTGTGCTATCCAGGATAAGAAATTTAAGAGCAATCCACTCAAACACTGAACACAGTTCAGTTTAAACACATTAGAATACAATATTTTGAATGTTGTGGCCATGAGGATGGTGAGTATAGAGTGTTCCTGTAGCTCAATACATGTTTTTCAAAAAGAAAAAATTGCTTATTGATGCATATTTAGTCTAAGCAGTTCACGAAGACCTGACATATGTATGAGACTGCTAATCAGATCGTGTCTGTAGAGGTTAAAAACAGCACAAATCAGATTTGCTGGGGAAAGGATGACATTGATGAGGTATGTCTCTTGAAAGACAATACATTCTCAAGTTAACTAGTATAGCAAATCTCCATTTTCATAGGCAACCAATATTTAAAATTTAACAAGCTGTTTCAGTTTCCTAATGGCATCTGATATGCAGCTTAGAGTTCTGTCTCCTTTCTGTTAAGAATGTTGAATATTTATTTCAGTTGGCATGGAAGACATTGAAATGCCCAAAACATGTGTTCCACAAAATCCATTTCAAGCTACAGATAGCAAAAGGATGTAGCTCCACCCATAGGAAAAAAAAAAAAAAAAAAAAAAAAAAAGAGGGACCAGTACCTATGGCATAACCATAAAAATTCACACACCCTGGAACATAATGCAAAACCAAATCTCCATCCTCAAAGTGCTCAGGACACTTACCACAACTGCACAATCTGTGCAGAGTCAATGATCACTTTCCTGCTCACTAAGACCACCAGCAAGAGCAGAACAATCACAAACCTTGGTCCTGCCATGGCTCGCACCACTGAAGATGACTTGCTGGCAGTCACAGAGCAATAGTTTGTTCACAAAACAAGTTAGTAAAAAATCTGACATCCTTAAATTTATTCAGATATTTTTAAAAGCCTTCTATAGCCAATGTGTTCAATGACTTTTACATCATTTAAATGGCCTCGAGATACAACACACACACACACACACACACACACACACACACACACACACACACACACACACACACACACACACACACACACACACACACACACACACACACCTCATTCTGTTGAGGATTTGTGGATAGGATGATGTTACCACATTTCTAATGGCAAACAGCATGGTATCACACCAAAATATTTTAATTTTTTCCCCATGGTGGGAATGAAAAACGAGAATAGTGACATTAGAGAGTCTCAAAAGCCTGCAACTTAGCCCAGGAATTAAAGAATGGGCATGTTTTGCTAGGAAATTTCTGAAACAATTGCACAGCTACCAAATATTGCTGCACCACTTTAAAGCAGCAATATGTCTTAAAAAATTCACCATGTAGTTTTATAGCAAAATGCATTTGACATCCTTTTACATTCAGCAATTAGTTCTGGGATGTTAAAACCTGATTTTACAGCAAATTTTGCCATCAATGACACATCAAAGGTGCTTGCAACTCAATTTCAAAAGCTCTTCTGCCGAGGTTACCTGCACATGCTAGATTCACACTTGATGTTAAGATGCTGGGCCCCTTGTGACAGCACAACAGTACCATTGTATTTTTCCACCAAGGGCATGACAGGGTGTGGAAACTTGACAGTTTAGCATCTCTTAGTTCAGAAAAGAAAAAAGTATCTTGATATATTTGCCAGTAAAGACATGTTACAGTACAAATACTGCAACTTTAAGCAGTAATGTCCTGACAAAATGTATCACCATACTCATTTCTTATCTTTGAAAGATATGGGATTTGGACTTAAGCCAGAATGAAGGCATTCAAGAATTACCCTTGCAAGGGCATGTACACAAATGTAACAGCATTATAGCGTGTAACTGTGGCCCTGCAGTTACACCGAGTGCAGCACAGTAATCTATAAAAAGTTTTAACTTAAAAATTCTGAACTTACTGCTATCAATACTTAAGTTGAACAACATTAAACTGTAAATGTTTTTACAATAAATGTAATACCCAAGTAACTACATTTGCAATCGAGAACACAACACTTCTGCTTCAAGTGAGTTTATTTAACTGCAGAACAGATGTGGCCATTTCTGAGAAAAAAATGCCTGGGAGGAAAATGTCCTGGCTACAGAGAGCAGTTCACACTGTATGCAACTGGAGAGATGCAGTAATACTGCAGTAACATTAGTAAGTTTTATAATGTGCGGGTGTCATCTAGGTGCAAGCGCATGGTGCTCTTCAAACAGCTCCCTAACCGGATGCCCACCAAATCCACGAGGTGGGAGAGGGAGAACAGTGGCATTTTCGATGAACATATGTCCATTATGTGAATCCCCCCCCCAAAACAAATAAACTAAGCTAAGTTACTCAATCACCCCCAAAATGGGGGATAGTGTAGAACCCTAGTTTAGATAAACTAGTCCCAAGGTTAAAAACAAACAAGCAGACCGGGAACAGTTGCTCCCGCTCCCATGCAACGCCAGTTATATGAAACAAAAACCCAACTGGTACCATGCTGTGCTGTTCCCCAACAGAAAAGTGGCAGCACCATGCTAACACAGCCACATTCGTTTTTATTGACCAGGTAATCATACTAAAATTAAATGCCACATTTCCGGTGCGAGGCGGGAGGCTGCATGCAGTGTATGAAGAGTGTATGTAGAGGAGGGCAACAAAGATGGTGCATGGGTTGCATCACAAGTCCTATGAAGACAGGTTGAAGGACTGAACATGTACTCCCTGGAGGAGAGGAGGGAGAGAGGATATGATAGAGACATACAAGTATCTTACAGGAGGAACAGGGTGCAGGAAAACACTATTTTTAAGCGAAAAAGATGTTTCAGGACTAGAGGGCATGGGATGAAGTTGGAGGAGGACGATTCAGAGGAAACATGAGAAAGAATTTCTTCACAGAACGGGTGGTGGACAAGCGGAACACCCTGCCAGAGGAAGTGGTGGGGGCTGAAACAATCACGGGATTTAAGAATGCATGGGATAGACATAAAGGAATTCTAGAGAGGTCAGGGTAAGGAAATAGACTTCTAGGAAAACAAACTGAACTACAAGCTCAAATGGGCAGACTAGGTGGGCCATAGGCCCTTATCTGCCGACACTGTCTATGTATCTATGTATGAAATCAAACTCTTGAACCCAGAATGTACAGGTAACAGAACAGGTTTTCAAAATAGAAGTGGAAGCCTTAATAAATGACGCAAGTGACAAATGTATAAAACCGTTTTAAAAATGAGAAAGGTATACTGCGGGAGTATTTAGGACGTCATCCATCAACTGTGCCAAGCACCGTGGGCGGTTCGGCATTTACCGATCCGGTTCCGGAGGACAGGTTTACACCCACGGTTCTTTCAAATTTTTATTTAGGATTGCATCATCGCACTTTTATCGGAAGTAACCGCGCCGCCACCCCGGCCGCGGTCCCGTCATCAAGTCCTCGTGCGGAAAACGGTTTTGTTATCGGGTTTCCATGGACAAAATCTGTAGGCTCGTTTATTTCCATAAGAAATGTTTTTTTTTCCGACCCAGAATACTTCCGCATGAGAAAATAAAGAGGGGCACATCTACTCAGCGATGCTAAACAAGAAAATAAACGCCATGCCCAAGGAAACAACCGGCGTCGATAAAACAAAGATAAATTAGTAAACAGGGCTGCAGTAATGGGGAAAGTGGGAAGTTGTCCGGGGCCCCGAGTTCAGGAGGGCCCACCTGACGAGCTGGCATTAGTTGGCTTGTGAAACAGGGGCCCATTTCAATTGATTTGTCCTGGGTCCCAAAATTCAAAGCTGCAGCCCTGTTAGTAAAAATGAAACAGCTTCATTAAATATGAGTAATTACAGGGTCCCGACATATTAAAAAAGCTAATAGACGATTTAACGGGGTAATTCTGAAACTAATCATATGCGGTTCACGAAACGGAATAAACTTACCTGATAACAAATTGGGATAAAGAAAAGTTGTTAGAAGGAAGTTATATATATATTTCTTTGCTCGCCCGTGCGCGGCTAAAAATGTAATTGTTTCTTCCTAAACAAGCTGAAACCGGCTTCTAAAACCGTATGCTGGTACGGAATTGTTTTATACGTTGCGCCCCGCCCTCTACTTGCAGCCAATCACTATCGCTTCCGCAGCCTGTGTTGAACCCCCACCCCCGTCGTTGACAGTACTGCAGTGTAGCGCCTCACTCCTGGCCGTCTGTTTTTTCCAAGTTCTGTGTCTGGTTAGCTGCTCCTCGTCTCTGAACCATCTCTCCGCCTTACTTCTCAGGAAACAGAGCTGCTTCCTTACAGTGAATGACGCGCTCTGTCCAGTAGCTGACACAATGCCACAGAAAACACGCACACTGTGTTACAAAGCATTAGATTAGGGGACGGGTTACGCAATGGTATGTAGTAGTTATCGACTTTCATTTCTCCACAGTTCTATTTTAGGCTATCGTGGTATGTCTTTTTTCTGATGACGGTTCTGCTGGAGGCTGTAGTAATTTACTGCATCATTCAGACCTCCAGCAAGCAATAATAACCTCGGCATCCTGAGGTGGAGGTCAGCTACCTTCTGCCAGCTTTTACTATTGTTTGGTCGGGAGTCAAATTTGGCAAGCTAAGGAACTTAAAGTGCTAATGTCATTGGTGATTTATTTATTTAGTTATTCGGAAAAAGCTCTTTTACAAAAAGTTCCGCGTCATAGACTGAAAACGGTACAGTAGGATAAAGCAAAGGTACATTACAATGAACGATACAGCTTGGATTCAGAACTTACAGAATAAGTCAAAAACATAGGTACAAGTTAAATAACAGAAAACACTTTATGAAAGGGGGATGATAGCAGCCACAAAGTGCCTTGTCAGTAGTTCAGAGGGACAGGATAGCTGGCAGAGGGGTAAAGAAGGGAGTGAGAGGGTAAGTACTATGTGGAGGTGAGAGGGTGGGGAAGAGGCCCGACAAGGTATAGGGAGAAATGGTGGGTTGAGGGAGGCTGAGCTGAGACGACATGCTAGAGTAAAATGGTGAGAGGGCATGGTCAGGCAGCCAGCATTAGTAGTGACTGTTTGGGAAACTCATGGAACTGTGAATTGGGGAGGGTGGCAGGTGCCGAAGGAGCATGATGCAAACTGATTGCTGGGGAAAGTCATGAGCTGGGACAGAGGGAGGGTGTACCTGAGGCCTGCCTGGTGCTTGCTGGGGGGCAGAGCGAGCAGGTTGGCTGACTCATGGGCAAGGTGCACTTAGAGAGTGTTATTAGGTGCTGTTTGAGGTCAGTTTTGAATTGTGCCGGACAATTGTGGCCAAGAGGTTCCCTGGAAGTTCTCTTCATCCATTGGGGCCTAGTAGGCAAATGCACATTGCCCAACTGAGGTGCGACGGAAGGGATTGCCAAGGCCCTCTAGTCCTCCCTCTGGTGACCTGTAACGAGTTGGCCGCCTTTGATCAAATTGCCTACACAAGGTGGTGTTTTACCCAATAGAGCCTTCTTCCCTAGGATGCAAGTCTGGAATTTGACCCTGTTTCTAATGACAGCCAATTTACACATTCATACAGAGTACAGGTACGAGTCCCACGCTCAGCATCCAGGGTCAATCTGCAGGCTTTGTTGAGTGCAGTCTGAACCCTCTTGAGCGCTGTATCCGTTGCCGCCCCATAGACCACTAGTCTATAGTCAATAGTAGATATAATTGAGCTGTGGGCTGAAAGGGTGGAGGGCCCCGGAGAGAGGTATTGCCTGTTCTTGTACAGGACACCAATCTTGGTATTGACTGTCTTGACCAGAGAGTCAATATGGACGCTGAAACATGAGGGTATCATCTATTATGACCCCAGATACTTGTACAAGTGATAGTTGATAGCTTCTAAATAAAGATTATTGGGTGATAGTGTTGAATATTGGGTATGCCTAGGACCAAGGGACAGACGGGGACAACTGTCCCTGGCTCAGGGGGCCCATAGGGGACCTGTAACAGGAGAAGTGTGGCTAATGGGGGCGGGAGCCAGTCCGAAAAGGTGTGTCCTGGGTCCAGGAATTTCTATTGGCACCCTTGCCTAGGACTTACGCTATTAGCATAGCACTCAAGTTACACTATTTGGTACAGTTGCCTTTACTTTATATTAGTTTATTTGGGTTGAGGTTTGTTCTCACACCAACCTGTTTAAAAAAAAAAAGGGCTGGTGGGGGGCAGCCCCACCCCAACTTAAACTGACAACCAAGTAAGGAAGGTCACCAAAGCAGCGCCTGTATTCAGAAAGCTTTATGGCAAGCTTCCTAGGTGTACCTGATATTCTACACTGTCGCTGATTATTGATTAAAAGACACCAGCGATAGTAGAGAACACTGGAGGAAGCAGTATAGTGCAGTGGTTTAAGGCTCTGAACTACAAACCTAGAGACCTGGGTTTGAATCACAGCCCCACTTGCATACTCTGTGACCCTGAGTAAGTCACTTAACTTTCTTTTGCTCCCAGGTCACACTGTAAACAAGCATCCAGCTTAGTGTCTCTCCTGGTAAAAAAAGAAAAAATACTTATGCAAGCTGTGTTTCAAAATTAGACACAATGCATAAATAGGGTACCCCTACGGTAATTATGTGATCGTGCTCTGTCAGTTATTTTTAGTTTGTTTGAGTTGGGGGTTTGCCCCATGTGTTTTTTCAGCATTTGGTGTAGGGGCAAAACCTCCAACTGAATAAACTAAAAGGCAACTGAGCATTACCTTGGCAGAGTACACACCATGGCATCATGTTTGTCACTCTGTCTGAATGGAGAGCTCTGCCCCACACCTCTCTGTCTTTTTTTAACATAGGGAGATGTGGAAAACTGTGGAAAAAAGGATGGAGAGGTTGAACAAGTAGGGGTGTTTCAAGCTGTAATCAGCCAACACCTTCCAAATCAGCAGGTGAAATCACATTTTCTTCTGTTACCACCCCTGAGAAGGGTGAATCAACCTCCTTAAAGAGACTGAGTGGGCCGGCTGACTCTCTGGTCGCCTCCAAAAGTCAAAGAAGACCAAGCACGTCAAACCCCAGGCAAAACCTACAGGGAATTCTTTACCTCACAGTCTGCCTACTGCTGAGGAAATTGCCAGGGCTATCAAAGTCATTGAGGCAATTTAGGGTTTATACCTTCTCCAACCCTCCTCCTCCAAGGGTTCAGGAGATTACTCCTGCTCAGACCCCCAGTCTCAAGAGATGGATACTGGGAGTATGATGTACCAGAGGATGATGAAGGTGATCCCACTGAACCGAAATCTCACCTGAGCAGGAATTTGGCTCTCCTCCCTAGGCCTGAGGATTTTTGTCTCATTTTTCCTTTGTGAGGAAAATAGTGGATGCCCTTGACTTGGCTACCACCAAGGTCATAGAAAATGAGGAGGAGGCAAAATATATGGAAGTGATGGGTTAACACCAACTAAGAATATTTTCTGCCTATTAATGAATTCTTCAAGTAGGATTTGTTCACAGTCCTGCAGAACCCTAACTCTGTCACGCCTTTGGACAAGAAGGCTGACAAGAAGTAAAACTGGACAGGAAAGAGGCTGACTTCCTTTACTCTCACCCTGATCATCAGGGTATAGTCCAACAGGCAGCCTGTGAGAAGGCGAGGGTTCCTTTATCCTCTCACCCACCTGAGAAGGATTCAAGGAAAATGGACAGTATGTGAAAGAAGGGTATTAGCTTCCTTTCTGGGGACAGATAACCTAATTACCAGGCCTCGCTGCACAGTATCAGAAGACACGGTGGCAGTCTATTTTGGCCATGTCAGAGAAGGTTCCTTTCCTGTCTCTGACCTAGCAGAAGCGGCCAGATTTGGACTGGAAGCATCCAAATATCAGTTCTAGATGGCAGCAGATACCAGTGATCATGCTGCTAGGATTATGGCTCTGACTGTAGCCCTAAGAAGGTTTGCTTGGCTAGGGCTACAAATCTAACACAGGATAACCAGGCTTAGGCCATGGATTTCCCTGTTCAGGATCATTCTCTCTTTGGCAAGCGGACTAAAGAGTATATGAAAAAGGTGGGTGAATACAAAACTGCCTATAAGAGTAATTCATCCAAGGACAGGCCTTCTACTTCTTATAGGCCTTATGGAAGGGAGGTAGAGGAAGGTCCTATGGCAGGCCCTTATATCAGCCTCAAGCTGTTTCACAGCTGCAGACATATGCACAGCAGACTGGGTATTATAGGGCCAGAGGCAGGAGGGCTCCAGTAGGGGTTCTGAATCTGCCCAGGCTCAGGCCCACCTTAACAAAATCCCTGACTCCTTTGTCAAGGTCACCTCCCTATGTAGGGGCAGACTGGCTCACTTCTTTCAGGCCTGGCAGCCCATAACCACAGAAAAGTGGGTATTAGAAGTAGTGAGCCAGGGACTCTCCTGAGTTTCAAGTCCTTCCCTCCTCTGAAGTCAAGACTATTCAAGCCAGCCTCCCTTATCGAAGAACATCTCCTGGAAAGGAGGTTCAAACCCTGCTCAGCATAAAAGCAGTGGAGCAGGTACCAACCCCTCCGAGGGGCAGAGGGTTTACTCGGTATTTTCTTACAAAAAGAAAAATGGGAGTGGCGGCCTATTCTGGACCTAAGGCATCTGAACAAATACCTGGCAAAACCAAAATTCTGGATGGTGACCCTACCTTTAATTTTACCTGTTATTCAGCAGGGAGATTGGCTGGCATCTCTAGGCTTAAAATATACTTATTTCCACATCCCCATAAGAGTCTCACAGAAAATATCTCAGGTTCAGACTCATTTTAGGTCATTACCAGTTCTCAGCCCTGCCCTTCGGTCTAACCTCAGCACCAAGGGTATTCACAAAATGCCTGGCAGTGGTAGTGGCATTCCCACGAAAACTAGGAATTACAGTTTTCCCTATCTCAATGACTGGCTAATAGTGGGAAAGTCATTTCAGCAGGTGCAAGCACACCTGGAAATAACTTGGACATCTTGTAGAATGTGCTGCTATGTATTTATTTTTTATCACAGCTGTATTTGAACTCATTTTCTGTGGTGTGCACTGGCTTGTGAATCCAGCCTGCCCTGCCCGCCTGGAGAGCTATGTGGCTCAAACTGCACCTAGGAGGATCCAGGATGACCATCTTGCCATCCTGCCTCTCTCAGCTAGAACAGCCCTGAACCCTCCCCAACGGGACTCCTCAAGAGTCCTCCGGGCAGTGCAGGCGTGACCATCAAGCTGCATTGTCATGCCCAACCTTTTTCCTCTATAACTCCCACTGGAGTGCGGACATGTAATGATGTCCAGGCACAACTTGCCGATGTCCGCCACCTCCCCTGCTCACACCAGTGCTAGTAGTACCTCCGGCATCCCCAGAGGTCACTACAGCATGGTGGATCTTCCCAAACCCACCCCAGGGCTAGGAGAGCGGTCTGCAGATGCACAATTCCTAGTTTCCTAGGCGATGGCACATTTATAAGGTAGAAAAAGAAATGGGCAGACTGGATGGGCCTTCGCGGTCCTTATCTGCCCGTCAACTTCTATGTTTCTATGTTTCGATCCCAGTCCTCCCAACCAACCCCCAACGACCTGGGATCATTCCAGACCGAGTCGCTGGTGTGGCGAGGTGTGGCATCAAGCGCTCAACCCTCAGCGCCACCAGGCCGGCTGCTGCTATGTATGTATGAACTATCTGTTAGTTATTCTGCTGCGATTATGAACTGTGTATTGTGTGTCTGATCCCAGGTCCACCTTGTAAATGAGTTTTCCTCAATGGTGTTCTGCCTGGCAAAATAAAGAATTGATTGACTGACTGATTGATCATCATTACAAGTTGTCTAGACATGCACTGCCAGGTAGTCTTGGTTGGTATTCGCTATTGCCAAACAGTGACCTTCCTCTGAGGGAAGCTGCCCATCATTGCAAACCACATGAGGGACCTGAACTCCAGGGCATATGGGGTGGCTCTTAACCAGCTGTCATGGTGTCCCCCTTTGTGGATGCTATGATGCCACAGGCCTTCACCTGGAGAGGCTTCCATCCTGACTGACACCCTGTTCGTGAAGGGTGAGCCCGGACGGATGGACCAGCACCCTGTCAGCTCCAGGGTGATCTGGCTTCACAAGACCATGATCCCTTGTTCCCTTCTCTGCATTGACCAACCAAAACTACCATGCAGCCACCAAGTGAGCATGCTTCCCTGCTCACCCCCACAAGCACGCCATGCCAAGATTCTTCCACCGCCTGATGTATGTCCTCTAAAATATATCTAAACCTATACTAGACAGGTGCACTCCATCTTTGCATATACCCATCGCTCCTTAATCTTGATCCCGTCATATATTAGTGCTGACCTACAATAGTACTCATAAATGACTGAATCACCGATTATGCAACGGAGGACCTTCTCCACAGCCCTGGGGTCATGGGCATTATGCCACTGCATTCTCTGTATTATGTTCGACCATATGATATGCAACTCTGGCCATCTGCCCTTCAAATAGCACAAGCCCTCTTTTACAAGCCATAGCAGGTCAATGGAAAACAGAGAACCCAAGATGTTGCACCCAAATGGACCACCAGGGCCTGGAGTGGTCCTCACCATCCAGCCTCTGCTAACACCAAAGGAAGTAGCCTTGCAATCTTATGTCCCATCAGCCCAGCCTCTGCTGGATCTGACCTGCATGTCTGACTTTGGCCAGAGGAAGGGAGCAATGAGGAGAGCTACTCTGGAACTGCACTTACATAGTATGTTGCTCCTCCCTCAGCCTCGGACTGCCCCTCCCTGGGAACCTACCCATCTTACCTGCTTCTTCCCTGCCCCAGTGGGTGGTTTCTACCTACCTATGTCCTACTACCTCCCCTGCTTGCCCAGGTGTCACTGGGATGTGCCTGCAGACAAATGCCCACTCCCTGCTATTCATTATGGGCTCTTCCATTATGTAAGGTCACCTCCCAGCTGGCTAGTGGTATACAGATGGAAATGATTGCCTGGGAAGGGTCCCACGCAAGAATTGCAAAACCACTTACCTGATCTCCCAGCCTGAGGTGACTTCTGGGGCTCCACTGACTAGGGGCAGGGCTGATGGTGCTGTGGTATAAAGGAATTAACAAAATTAGGAGGCATAGCACAAGGCACAGCACAACGAATGTCCAAACTGGGTAATAAAAAGGATCCTTTATTTCTTCACTCGAGCTCACATACAGATGATACTTTTCCAGCTGGCACAGTTTAATTTTTATGACCAGAGGGGACCATCTCTTGATCGCTTTGGAGTTGAATACAACTCTGGTGGGGTACCTTATTTGCACAGAACTGGTCCCACTTGATCCACTAGACTTCACGAGTCCCTCCTCTGCAGCATGGGTGATGACTCCACAGGCATCTTCTAGCCCATTTTGACATTCACTAACCACTTGGCAACTTCACAGTCTCACTGGCTGGCACACTGTGGCACCAAAATGATCCTCTGAGGAGATTCAGGAACAAACTCTGTCGTCCAACAGAGTCTCTTCTACCATTTTATTCAGAAGTTCTCCTGCAATTGAGAAAGGCAGTTGCCCACCTGGGCATCACTTTTGGTGGCAACGGACACTACCAAACTTCACTGAAGGAGCACACTAGCCCTCAGGACACACTCTGAGGTAAAATTCCTGTTCTCTGACAGGTACTTGTAACTTGCCAGTCACTGTCTCTCCCGAAGAGGGAGGGCACTGCTGAGTGCCCAGTCACTTACCATTCAATAAAAGTTGAACATTACCTCTGATCCTTTGCCCATCAGACTTCCTGGCACCAACTTCCTCACAGACAGACCTCTGTCTTCTTTTCTGATGAGATTTTCTCCTGCTGGAGGGCATCTCCTTTCAAAGACTGTTGAAGATGGCCACTGCACAATTGGGCACTTTATTCTGATGATGCCAGACTCTGTACAGAACTTTCAGTGTAGTGGGAACTGGCACAGTGTGCCAGGTGCACGTCTCCCACCATCTGTGACTCAGAAGTTGCCCTCCAACAAAGAACACTGACTGCTTCCCTTTGGAATGCCAAGCAAGACTAGCTGACCCACACTCCAAGGGCATAGGAAAATGACACACCCTAGAGGTTGATAGACACTCTTAAAATGATATTACATAGCTCCTGGGGGCTACACTGATTTGAAAATTGGTAAATGGGAAAGGAACACTGAGCCGAGGCTCCTTTCCAGGTGCAACCTAAGGGTAAAGGGAGTGCAAATTAAATCACATCATAAGATACAATTACAATGAAAATTTGCAGAAGTGCATAAGAGAGTACAGAACAGGTTACTGTAACCATAACAGTCGCAGGAAGCATAAACTAGTTTCCAAAACAGCGTTCAGTTTTGTCAAGACCACTATAAAGTGGGCAGTTCCTATAGAAAAATGACAATCCTTGAGCTGTGAGGAAGATTAAATCAGCAGTGTAACAAAACTGGACAACAAATGTGACCCTACTTTTTTCACTATAAAGATTCCAGGCATCTTCCAGTTTTATTTGATGGTACATTTTCTACTTCCACCAACATTTTAGTATTTCATAAACGTTTAAAGAAGTGCAATGAAAATTATTTTCAAAAAGCTAATTTCAGCTACAATTAAGAAAAATATTAGCATGCCCATCAGATTTACTTATCTAGGTACCTCCTATGCTGGGCACCTTGAAACTGTTTTTTTCATTTTTTCTGTCCTGACCCTCTTGGTTCCATGTCATAATGGCAATCACAGAATGGTGATCACCGTTCAGGTGAGTGTATATCACCGAAAATCAGTTTTGGTGATATACACTCCAGTCTACAACAAAGGGCACGGAGACTTAGACAATTTTCTTTATGTGGGGGCTGTGCCACCCCTACTAAAGGAGTCTCAACTCCAGGGGTGCATGTCGAGGGGTGCAAAAGACAAAGAAAAATTCCCAGACCAGCGAAAATGAGCGATGCCCAGAACTGAACCCAGCACCCTCCCAACTCTAGTCTGCCACCAACCCACCATACCACATGGGCCAGCTTGGCAGCCCACTACCACTACACCCACAAACCCTCCCTCTCCTTCCACCCATCGCTACGACGTGGTGCCCCTAGGGGTGTCTATATAGCCACATCCTGTCGCTAAATTTGCCGACCCCTATCCAGTCCCCTCCACTGCCTGGTAGCCCTATGCACAAGAGCCATGATTGAGTCGCCCTTTTGAAAGTGCTCAATCGCCGTCGCCATCATCACCGGCTATCCCGCTGCTAGGTCTACAATGTTATTTCTATGGAAAATGTGGTGGCCATCTTTTCTTGGAAAAAAGTCAATTAAAACATTTATAAAATACTCAGATTTGGTGGAATTAGAAAACTGTACCACCAAATTAAATTGGAAGATGGCTGAGATATTTTCTAGTTAAAAAGGTAGGGTCTGATTTTTGCCCAGTTTGTTGCACTGCTGCTTTAATGTAGTTTTTCTTTATTTTTTCTCAAGTAAACAGATGGCAGCCACATTTTGCATAGAAATGGCATTGTAGATCTGGCAATAGTTAGAACTGAAAAATAAAAAGACTCATGGTATGCAGCATAGGAAGTAGCTAGACAAGTACTTTTGACAGGTATGCTAATATTTTTCTTAATTGTAACTAAAACTAGCTTTTTTTGGAGAAACATTTTCATTGCACAGCGGTCTTTTTAGTTAATTTGTTTATCCTCCTGGTCCTTGACGCAGTACCTCTTGCCAGATCCCCAGCCCGGTCTCCCGCCGCAGCTCTTCCTCCGGCCGCCCCACGCTTAGCCCCCGTGGTGGGATGCCTTGACCCGCCTCTCTACGGATTCGGTGCTGGAGGTGTTGCTGCTAACGCTGGGGTGGCACCTCTGGGATCACCGCCATGGGGCATGTCAGGACCCTTTTTCTTCCGTGTTCTTTTCTCCCTAAGGCAAGGACGTGCAGTGACACCTCAAGGAGTGAGCGTGTATGCTCCCGTATCGTTCCTCAGAGCATCTGCCTCGCCTTCCCTGCTGTAGCCTTGGCGCACCAGCCCCCAGCCTCCGCTAGGTGCCAGTAGTGCACCCGTTGCGGTGTCCCCCCTCCCCAGAGGAGAGCAGTCCAGAGGACACTCGCTCCTTCTCCGCCCCACCGACCCCAGCGGCCCGTGCTTGTTCCTGAACACAGGTCGCGGTGTGGTGTAAGGTAAGGCGTCCAGCACCTCAGCCCTCAGCCCACTGGCCAGCCATTGCACAGCTGTTTTAAATAAGGCAGTGATAGTATACAGGGAAGAGTCAAAATTCTAGGGTGAAAGGGTCAAAAGCAGAGAAGGGTCAGGTAGAAGGCTGGCAGGAGGGGCAGGGAGAAGTTTTACCTGGTGTCTAATGAAGGAAATGATGGGGAGAGGAAGGAGGAATGTTGGAGGCTCCAGGAGGGGTACGTGATAGGAAAAACATACAAACATGTAATTTGCCAGCAGATAATTCCATTTTCCCCTGCCTTTAGTATCACCAGATCCTACTTGATCTCTGGTCCACTCACCCACCCCTTCCATTTCCCTAAGATTCCCATATGCCTATCCCATGCATTCTTGAGCCCACCATCTCCGCTGGAAGACTGTTCCAGGAATCCAGCACTCTTTCTGTGAAGAAATACTTCCTTGAATCTCTCCTGAATCTACCCCTCCAGCTTCTTATCATGACGCCTTGTCCATGAGCTCCTTTTATCTGAAAAATACTTCCTCTTGTACCTTGTTTACCCTGTGAGGTATTTAAGGTCTCTGTCATACCTCTTCCAGGGTGTACGATTTAGGTTCTTTAATCTCTTCTCATAGGGCTTGTGATGCAGACCCTGCACCATTTTAGTTTCCTCCTCTGGATCGCTTCCACTCTGTCTATGTCCTTTCTGAGATGTGGTCTCCAGAACTGAACACTGTACTCTAGGTGGGGTCTTACCAGTGATCTATACAAAGCAACACCACCTCCCTCTTTCTGCTGGGAGACCCATCCCTATGCACCCCAGCATCCTGTCTGCCCTCCCAACTGCCTTGCACACTGTCTGGCTACCTTTAGGTCATCTGATGTCACTCCGGGCCTCCTTCCTGCTTGGTGGTCATCAGTACCACCCTTCCCTCATTTGTACTTGGTCCCTGGTTTCTGTGCCCCAAGTGCATTATTTTGCAGTTTTCATTGAAACCAGAGGAGAGAGCAGACTGCCCAGCAGAGAAGTGTGCGTGGGGAAGGAGAAGTTGCAAGACTCCCAGAAGCCGAATGGAGTAGGAGGCAGAGGGATGGGAGAGAAATGAGGATAGGTATGAATGGAAGACCCAAACCATTATTTGAGATGAAGGATGCACAGGGAACTGGCAACATGAAGGAAGAGGGAGGATGGATAGAAGGAGTAGAGGAACAGTGGTGAGTATGGGAGGGTGAATTGGTAGCAAAGTGACAAAAGGCATTGCAGATGGTGTCCAGTCTGGCAAGGGAAGAGGAGGCGGTGCCGTAACCTCATCCACATAGTGAAAACTGGAAGAACCATTTTGGTGACCAGCTCCCAATGGACCTGGGAGAAAGGCAATCCTAATTATGGTACAGGGCACTGAGTTTGGGACAGAAGTTGGCATGGATGACATCAATGTGGTAGACAAGTCAAGACTACTATCTAACCACATGCCAACGTTTTGAAGGAAAGGACTACATCAAGAGGATACCATCCAGCATGAAGAAGAGGAAGGAGAGAGCCTGGCCAGTTTTTGGCTGATGCCACAGGTCAGGGACACTGTTTTATTAGTATTGACCTGTAGTTGGTTAGTGTGGAACCAGCACAGGACATTGTGGAAGTCTTGGTGAAGCAGGCCTTCCACAGCCATGGCCGAGGTGTAAATTATTGAGTCTTCTGTATACATATGGATATGCAAGTTGACACGGTAGAGGGCAGAAAGTAGTGATGCAATGCATAAAATAGTATTGGACATTATTGTTAAAGTGTAATTCTCCATCAGAAAAAGCTTTTCATATTAAACCACACATTGTAGGAGGCTTATTGATTTGATTTTACCATTTTTAAGATTTATTGCTGATTTTGGTCTTTTTTTTGTTTGTCGATTCTGTTTCTGACCCAGTCAATGGGGGGGATATACCACCCTATCAGCCCAGGACTCTTCCTCCTGACATCCCCCACCAAGTCGCCTAGACTGGTGGCTCCATAACTACCCCCTGGCGGGGCTGTTCGAGGCTGGGGAGAGCTAGTCTCACCAGAGGCCCCAGTAAGGCTTATGCCTGGGGCATCATTCGGGAGGCAGTCCAGGGGTGTCACAGAGCTCCATGACCAGGGGTTTTCCTCCCTTGTTTCCCCAGGAGTGCAGACTTGCAGTGACATCAGGATGAAATGGTGCTCCTGCACCCCTACCCACAGACATCATGATTGAGAGTGCCAGGTGGTCCCGGCTGCTGGACATCCAGTCTCCATTGGGTGTCACTAGCATGCGGGGACCACAACCCTCCTGCCGGAGGTGGAGAGCTGTCTGTGGGATGCTCATCCAACCCCCAGCTGACCCTATGATGTACCGTGCTTGCTTCCAGACACAGGTTGTCAGCACTGCAGCTGGTAGCAGTACCACTGTGCCGGAGGGCCAGCTTCTGATTTTGGTCATTTGTCCTTTTTTTTTTTTAACTCAGCTTTATTGATCAAAGGCCATGAGACATACAGTACATTTGTCACATTGTAACAAAACACTGTTTGGCAAGAAAAGACACTACAGCAGTCACTAGATAGAGTAGGAAATAAAATGGTTGATAATACTCATCCAACATGGACATGTGAACAACACAACAAGATGACAAAAGTGAGGTCTAGATGCAACCAATGGCCAGACTGATATACAGAGTTCAAGAAGCACCAGAGCACATGAAATGGAGGAGTGTGGCAGGCCAAACCCACATTCTACTCTTTGTCCCTCGGGTTGAGTCCCCTTAAGTATGAAGATCCATGGGTGCTAGAAGTCCAGGAAATGTCTTGGCGAAACTATAATTTAGCTGTGAGTCATTACATTTCTTAAATTTCATTTGCCTTGTTTATCCATGTGGACACCTGTGGGTGACATCTGACGACCAAGAAGAGTGATACATTTTCAAGCTGCCATTAACAATATATAGAATAACCTTCTAAGATTATTTATTTCTGATGGGAGTTGGTAAAACACCTAGCAAGACTGCCAAAGGTAGGAGGTATCATAGTCTGTCTGATTTGCTGTATGCTACCCTAAAAGTTGATCAGAA
The DNA here is from genome assembly GCA_016271365.2 of Neoceratodus forsteri. Taxonomy (NCBI): domain Eukaryota; kingdom Metazoa; phylum Chordata; order Ceratodontiformes; family Ceratodontidae; genus Neoceratodus; species Neoceratodus forsteri. Next base: position 164,427,409 of record CM057458.1, on the reverse strand, counting down.
GGGGCAGTCTGGGACAAGTCCACCAGTTGTGAACATGTGACCCATGGTCCCCACACAATATCCTGCACATATCAAAGTTATTACTATGTATTATTATTTGTTTTGGTAACGATTAGGTGCTCTAGACATAGAAAAATGCCTATTTTCAGGCATGGCCAGGAGGAGTTACAATCACGGTGACATGCAATACAAAACAACAGTGGTAGAACAAAACAGTACTCAGGTAGTAGAATACAACGCAAATGCAAGATAGCAGTCAGTACAAAATTAGTTAAACATTGAAGATAGTACGCTAAGTTCAGGAAGGATATAGAAAGTGCTAGGAAAACTAACAAAACTAGGAAAGCAAATGTAATGAATAATTAACACAAGTACTGCCATTACAATTGGTTTAAGATGGTAAAATAGTTGTAGCCCAGCAGTCATCATGGAACAGGTATTTATTTATTTATTTGTTTTGTTTACGGGTAAGTCACACTAGACATCCATGTGCCTATTTTCAGGTGCGATCTGGGAGAGTTACAGACTTGAATGTTACAGGTACAGTGACTAATACAACTTTACATACAGTGAAGTGACTAATACAGTGTCTACATACAATGGGGCGACTAGTATGGTTTTACAATGTGAAGTATCAGTATACATAGAGGAAGGACAGTCAGTAGTAAAACAAAACAACACATGAGCCCAGGGGTGGTTCATGGGTGGCCTGGGGAATCATGAGCAAGGCCATACATAGACAAGTGAATTGAGTCAGATTAACATGCAATGGAGTGCAGGCAATACTAGTAAGGTACCCCATTTTGTTATTGGTTGACCAGGTCGCCAGAAAGAAAGTGCAGTGGTCCCAGAGGGAGCACAGAGGCCCGCCATGCCAGCATAGTGTGGGACGAGGCTGGCCAAGTGCAAGGGCAGGGTGGAGGGACCCTTCAGGAAGTTCCAGAGGAAGTTTTAAATCCAGTGTGGAGGGTGGCCTGTGTAGTGGCTGGGAAGAATTCCATAGTTTTGGGCGTAGCTGGCAGGCCGATCACCCAGTGTGTCCTAGGAACTGGGCGGAGAGACGCCCTTGACCTAAGATGGTGGTAGTGATGTCTGGGTTGAGTGGAAGGGCAAGGGCAGCGGGGTGGATGTTCTGACTATGTTGTCGATGAGGTTACCTATGACAAAGTGCGGTGCTTCTCCTGAGGGAGCTACTCGAGACGAGAGTGTAGAGGTCGAGTGATGTGTAAGGAGGAGCAGAAAGTGCAAAGCGGCAGATGCTGTTGTGGTCGATCCCATTTTGAGAGGATTGATTTTGGCATGGGGCAAAGGTCACGAGCCCGTAGGCAGAGGAGGGGAGGAGAACACCCTGGCTAGGGCCACCCGAGCAGCTGGAGTGAGGCAGTTTTTGCTCTGTAGGCGAGATCGAGTTTAGCATTCGTGGCCTTACAGGTGTTACAGATGTGTTGGGAGAGGTCCAGCTGGGGTCCAGAGTGGCGCAAGATACTTGCTGACAGGAACCGTCTGCAGGGTAAGCCGTCAGCCCGAGGATTAGAAGGCGGGGCAAGTTTTGTTCTACTAAAGGAGTCGAATAGCATAGCATGTGTTTTCTTAAGGTTGGTGGTGAGCTTGTGTGCTGCCAACCAAGATTGAATCCGCTTGAAGTCGGGAGTTTAGTTGGACATTGATGGTGCCGATGTCACGATCACTGTTTAGGATGACAAGGTTGTCAGTGTATAAGGTAATTTGCCCATGGGTGGGGACAAATGGCAGCTTGTTGATAAAAGGGAGAAGCGTCGGACCGAGGACAGACCCTTGGGGACCCGCATTGGACAGTGGAGAGGTGGGAATGGTTCTGGTTAAAATTAGTGTATTGCTTCCTACCAGTAAGGTAATTGAGGAGCCAGGTGTGGGCAGGGTTAGAGAGTGTCCAAGGTCAAGGAGAGTGGAGCTGAGGAGGGTGGTCTACCCTGTCAAAGGCCTTGGAGAGATCCATGAAGATTACACCTGTGAGGTTGCCTGGTCGGTGGCTGTGCGGATCTGCGAGGTAACACGAGGCGGTGGCCGTCTGTGCCCCTTCCTAAACCCATGCTGGGCGAGAGAGGAGGTTGTGTTCCTGCAGATATACACTTAACTGAGAGCCACAATTTTCTGTAGGAGTTTGGAGGCGGCCGACAGGATGGCAATAGGCCGGTAGTTAGAGGGGTCTTTGGGTTACCTTGTTTGAGGACAGGGGTAATTTGGCTACCTTCTAGAGTTCCAGGATGACACCAGCTGTTAACGAGGAGTTAAAGATCTGAGTTAAGGGCCAGGCAGGACATGGGCACCTAACCTGAGCAGTTTCGGCTCCAGGTTATCGTGTCCTGCACCAGTGTGAGGGGAGGTGGCAAAGCAGCCTCTGGGTCTCTGCAGTGGATATTAGTTGAAGGAAGAAGGAGGGTCGGGCCTCAGGTCCAGGTCAAGAGGAGCTGTTGGAGTGGGGTTGGTGGGTGGCGTTGGGGGGATGCGGGCGGCTGGGGCAGAAGGGGTGGAGGGCTGCTTGGAGAACATTGTGTTAAAGGTATTAGAGATAGTGCGTGGGCTGTTGCAGCTAACCCCGTCTATTAGAAAGTCCATGGCTTGTGCCTGGCAGAGCCCCCTTATACATGAGGGTGGATGTAGAGAGGAGAGGTGGTAGTAAGCAGAGGAGAGTGGTAGAGTTGGATAGGGTAGGGATAGAATTAGTTGTCTGGTAGTGTTTGGTGACTGTGTGCGTGCGAAAGAATCAGACCAAAACTTTCCAATGGAATTCTCTCCACATTTGGGAGGGAGTAACTTTTCAGTTATCTGCTAAGGCCTGCCCCATGCTGTGGGAGTTATTTGTTCCCCACTCTCCTGTTGCCGTGTAGATCTGAGTTTTTCCAAGGAAAGGGCAGGCCATGCCACAAGAATAGAGTACATATCTGAAATATAATGGAATCTTGTTGTGAAGGTGGCCGCAATAAAAGAAATCTTCTAAGGAGTCAACGGTCTAGTCAAAGCTTGACCATTACTGTGAGCTTGGATGAAGTGTTTAACCTGTAGAAATGGGAAAAACTCTGTCCGCTGTAAATGAGATTGTTGGGCTAATTCTTGAAAGCTCTTCACATTTACCCCTAAATGCACTAGGTAAAGCAAGTGAGGCCTTTTGTTCCCTCAAACAATAACCATTGTCCTCCTGTTGGGGCTCAAACTGTGTGGTGTGCCTAATTGAAGTGAGAAGGACCCACCGTACTGGGAGTTTGTGTGTAACTCTGTAGTTTCAAGTGTGTGTAAGAATGTTTGCCCGCTGGCCCAGTGGCGCTGAGGTTGAGGCACTGGACACCACACCTGCTGCACCGCCCCTGACAACCGGGTTGGGGAATGAGCACGGGTTGCTGAAGGCTCGGCAGGAGGGTGAGGATCGAGTGTCTGGAGGACAGATCTCCTCTCCCGGGAGGGACAGGGATCCCTGTTCAGCACTCGGCTGACCTCTGGCGGAAGCAGGAGATACAGCAAGTGCTAAGCGTAGCGAAGGGGGCGGGAGGTGGCAGGCGTCGGTGAGGCCTTGACATCAGGGCCGAGCCACTCCCAGAAAAAAAAAAGGAAAAACACCCTTCAGCTCTGGCGGGGACGGAGAACCCGGACTTGCCCACAATTCGTTCGCCCTCCTGGCATCCTCCCGACCGATGCCGCCAGAGAATTTCAGGGTGTTGGGGCTCACCTCATCCCCTCAGCCTAGGGAAACTGAGGCTACATGGGCGACGGAGGGTTGACCAGGTAGGAGCGAACTGAGTGAGATGACTCCTAGATACTCTCAAGGAGACCGGAGCTGAGGGAGAGAGGAGGAAAAATAGTAAAAAAAAAAAGAATGTTTGCCCCAGGGTTAGTAAGTCTTCTGAGTAACAATGGAGTGATGGGGCTGACAGTAATGTGAACAGTGGAAACCCCAATCCATTTTCATATTCCACTGAGTACCACCTCAAGTTGGTCCTCTGTTTTGCCCACATCACCAGTAGGGGAACCTGAGCAGCTAAATAATAAGCCTTGAGGTCTGGCAGTCCCTGATTTTTAAGCCTTGTCCTGGATTTGCAAAGCAGTAGATTGAGAGGTATAATAGCAGCTTAGACACGAAGTTGATAAGAGTTTATAATTATGCTTTAAGGCACAACAGGGTGTGGTTACTGGGGATTTACCACGCTTGTGTGGTGTGTCATGAGGCACAGTCGGGTGACTTAACCACAAGAAGTGGGTAAATCACCCACTAACCCACACCCTGGAGTGCTTTTATTGTGATTATACAATGGATCCATGTGTAACATAAATTTAAAATGTGTTTAATTATGTTTTTATAAATGCTATTCCTCAGCTGTGGGTTGTAGCAGGATTTACCCGCATCATGTGACATGTTTTGACCAATGAGGTTACAGGATTTTCACACACCATTGTATAATAACTGGTAACCTCTTTTATCACTGATTATCAGTGTGATCAAACACTGTAATAACCAGGTATGACCAAGTTCCTGTGCTCTGAGCAAGCCCACCACCCACGACTCTGGCCAAGGCTCCTGCACAGCCAGCCACAGTCACCATTTCCAGCCCGTCTGCGTGAAGATCTGAACAAGTTTCTGTGCTTTGAGCAAGCCCACCATCTATGACTGTGGCCAAGGCTCCTGCACAGCCAGCCACAGTCACCATTTCCAGCCCGTCTGCCTGAAGATCTGAACAAGTTCCTGTGCTCTGAGCAAGCCCACCATCTACGACTGTGGCCAAGGCTCCCTGCACACCCAGCTACAGTCACCATTTCCAGTCTGGCTCTGCCTGAAGATCTGAACAAGGTAGGCTCCTGCCCAATTGAAAGGCTCCAAAGCCATTGCTCCCATTGGCGTCTCTCTGGCTGCTTTTGGATGCTAGTTAGACATTTCGGCACTGGGAGCAGCTCTTCATTGCACTGCACTGACTTCTATGCTTAGCTGCTGCTCATTGCAAATTGGACTTGTCCTCTTACTTGATTTTTCAGCCAATCCACCCACCTCCGACCTCTATTAAATACACTAAAATTCCTCCCTTACCTGCTTCCACCCATTGGCTTCTTTGTGTTAGTAAACCTCCAACTTCATATGGTCCTCAGACCTTCCTCCGAGCCACAGCTATCACTAGCTCTTCAGATTCCCATAGCTTGCTAACTCTTGCTGTAATCTCATTTTATAATTTACCACTGAAAAGCAGGACACAGTTACACTGCAGGAAATACCTAAAAGCCTTTCTCAAATGCTTAATACTACTGTTGCTACTTCTCTCGGGCAATATTCACCCCAACCCTGGACCTCCACAACTGGCGACAATGAAGTCCAACAGCTCTGCCACTATCCTTGGCAAGTATAAATATCTGCAGCCTCCTTCCAAACTTGATACCATCACTGCCTGGATCTTCCAACACAACCCGGACATACTATCAGTCGTTAAGACATGGCTATCCCCAAAGATCCCTGACTCGCTTATTGACATTCCTGGTTACACAGTCTTTAGGTATGACAGGCTGACTAAGGAAGGTGGGGCTGCCCTCTACACCAAAGACACACTTGTGGGTCATGTTCTGGCCCTACCTAGCACTGGAAACAACATTCATATTCTAGCCATTAGGTACTATTGGCACCTACAATAAGGCATTGACCATTGCGTCAGTATATATCCCACCTAAGCTGACTAATCAGGGTCTTCCTCCTCCTCGACTGCATCAACTCCTGTGGGCAAAACACAGAAGTGATTCTGTTTGGTGACTTCAGTGTCAACTGGCTGACCCCTGTGCAAGCACCTATAAGGATGACTCTGCAGCTGCCAACCTGGCACAAATGGTACAATCAACCACCAGGTTAAACTACAGGATGGGGACATCTCTCTCATAGATTGGGTCCTCACTAATCGACCTGAGCACATCACTAAGACTGAAGTACTCCCGGACACCATAAGTGACCATTCTCCAGTCATTTCTCTCTGGTCTAACAAATTCAACAAACCCCACCAAAATTCATTGTCAGTAGAATACTTCTACCTGGTCGATTAGGTCCATTAAAATGCACCTGTGATCACTCGACTGGTCTCCAATTGATGATCTCAGGACATGGACTCAGCCCTAGAATATTTTATCACTACCTTTAATGCAGCGTGTAATGTTCATGCTGCATACAGGAAACGAAAGATTAGGGGATCAATAAAACCATGGGTGATTCATGACCTCCTTGAGCAGGTTGAAATCCTGTGACCAGTTGTGATACCCTGCTAAAGCATCCAACACCTCAGGAATACTCAGGCCTACAAATCAGCGCAGAATGCATGCACAAGAGCTATCTACCAGGCAAAAGCCTCCTATTATGGAATGCCTTGCAAACACCTGGAATGACAGGAGGAAGTTCTGGGACAACCTCGCCAAGGTAATTGGAAAAAGACTCAAAGTTTCACCTGCAATGCTCAGCGCTGATGGAACTATCACCCTGGATAAAGTAACCATTGCTAATGCCTTCAACTCAATATTTTCTGACCTTAGTCATGTGCTCCCCTAACTTCTTTGATCCTACCAACAGTAACCCATCCCACCATCCCTCAGGCAGTCTGTCTGCTGCACACACCCCATTTTATTTAAGGCTATCACTGATGGGCTAGCCAGGAAACATCTACTCAAAGTACTTGGGAAGTCTAGGCATAGTGTTGACTCCTTGATTTGAAACTCATCACCCTCACCTTTGATGAAGTTCTGCCACTCCTTCTGAACATTCTTAACCACTCTCTTATGCTCTCACAATTACCAAGTAAGTAAATCCTGACTGTGGTGACTCCTCTCCACAAAAGTGGTGACAAGACTCTCACAAGCAGCTACAGGCCTATATCCATCCTACCCCCACTCTCCAAGGCTTTGGAAAGGATAGTTGCCGAACAGCTCATAGATTACCTGGAAAATATAACCTCCAATGTTCCCAACAACACAGTTTTCGAAAGGTCACAGCACCACCACTGCACTGCTAGACTTCACCTCCTTCACCACCAGTCATTAGACCACAACCAATTGGCTGACACCATCTTTATTGATCTGACTAAGGTGTTTGATACAGTTAACTACTCCTACTAACTGGACAACTATCACATCTTGGCCTTGCGAATGCCACTCGCTGGTTCAAAGTTACCTTAGTGACCACTCTGAGCAGGTCAGAATTGGAGATTCAATCTCGACCCCCTCCCAGTCTGTTTGGGTGTACCACAAGGTTCCATCCTTGGCCCCCTACTCTTCAGCATCTTCATGAATGACCTCCCTGCCACTTGCCATGACTGAATTCTACTCTATGCAGATGATGCAGTCATTGTCTCGAGCCATTTCGCCCCATAACCTCCAGCAACAGCTACAGCGTAGTTTCTCAGAAGTTGAAACATGGTTCAGGTCACGTAAACTCATCCTAAACTACTCAAAAGCCAAATCAATGCTGTTTCATGGTACTCACAACAAACACAAACTCCAACAACTACTAATCTACAATAGTGGTGGCACTGTGCTGGAACAGGTAGACCAGTTCAAATACCTGGGAGTGACCCTCGACTCTACTCTTTCATACTCCACGCATATAAATAAACTCACTAAAGCTGTGAATACCCGCATGGGGCTGCTATATAGGCATAGGTACTGTTTGACAGATGAAGCATTAAACTTACCATCCAGAGCTCAATCACCTCTTTAATTGACTATGGCCTCACAGTTTATGGATCAGCTACTGACACTGCCCTCAGCGATAGCCATAGCCTTAAACAAGGCCTGCCGGCTCCTCACCACAACCTCTAGACTCACACACACATATGATCTCTCCCGAACAAGCTAACTGACTACAGCTTCAATGCAAAATTAAGTATCAGACCTGCTTACTTGCAAAAGACAATGCTAGGCCTCCTTCCACCAGGGTTCAGTCTATACTTTCCCCTCACTGTGCCACTGCCACCTTACCAGGAGTTCTGAAACACTGTTCTTCACAGTTCCTCACTGCTGAACCACTCAAGGGCAGTGCTCCTACAAAGTTAGGGCCTCAACTGGTTCAACACACTCCCAGTGGATATCACCAATGCACTCAATCCCAGCTCCTTCAGCACAAACTAACACAGCACTTGGTGGCCAGTGCCAACTGTGACTGCTACTTAAATTCCCTACTCACCCTCCTGGCCTCTCTATTACTTATGCACTCTCCACCCACTTCCTCCCTATTAACTCTTCCCAATATCTCCGTCAGCCACCTCAGCCTCCTCCTCCCTTGCCCCTCAGATTTCACTTCTCCCTTTCTCCATTCCTCTCACACCCTTGTCCCTCCGCTCACCTATTACCCCTGCACCTCCTAGCTTTGTTTCTCTTCTTTCTCCCTAGCCCTCCTTAACTCGCTTCTAAGTCCTCATTCTCTCTCCTTTCTCTTCCTTGCCTGTCCTAACTCTTCTTTCCTTCCTCCACCTATCCCTTACATCTCCAACCCTTCTCCTTCCCTCTGTCACCACCTACTGCTCTCCTTACCACCTACCTTATCCCTCCAATCCCTACCCTCGGTTCTTGCCTGTCCCCAACTACCTTGTCCTCTCACCAACTACCCCTGGTCTTCTCATGCACTTGTCAGATCACTATTTCAATTGTAACCATCCCAGGCTCTCTTTGTATAATGTCTGGTGATATTGCACCATTGCTTCTGTCCACGCTGATCCTAAAAAGCCTTTGGCAGTTCATGCAGTCTGTAATGTTTTACCTGTTATTAATTCTATTGTCCTGTCAGAAGACACCAGGAGAAAGGACTGTGTGACTGAACTTCTCTGCTGGGACTAAAGTAGAAGAACTTTTGTATTTGGACCTTTAATTTAGGGTAAAAAAACTAACAAAAAAAGTGTGTGTTTGGGTTAACTGAACTGAATGGGTATCTAAAGAGTTATCTAAGTGTAAATCTCAGGTGACTGAAAGGACTTAACTGCTCACGAGGTTTAAATTACTTGTAGAAAGATCTGGTAAGTAGGGGGTGGCAGCTAGAAGGAAGCTACATTTAAAGACTGCCTTAGAAAGTTTCAGCTAATAGCTTGGCAGAAGACACCAGGAGAAAGGACTGCTGTGTGACTGAACTTCTCTGCTGGGACTATATTGCCCTCCTCCCTCCCTCCACCCCCCAGCCAAAGCTAGTTCTATTTTTATAGGCTCAGGTTTGACTGACAACAGAACTTCCTGTTTAGGGGCAGGAAGTGAGTGATCAGCAGACCACCAAGGACCCACCATCCTAGAAGGGCAAGAGTAGCCTCCGGCCCCTCTAGCTGCTGGAGGTCTGCCTCTGAGCAAGTAAGTGGTCTACTGAGAAATATAGGATATTCTTGTCTCAGAACAGGACAATCAGGAGCTTAAAGGCACACAGGCAGAAAGTAAGAGAGAGAAAAAAAAAGGGAAAGAGTCAGGATTGCAAACAGTTAAGGGGCCAGAAATAAGACATGATTGGAATGGTGCAGTGCAGTGGCTGTGGAGCAGCAGTCTTCGGGAGATGTTCTGGAGGATGCAGTGTTGTCCCATCTGCAGGCACCTCTGGGCTGAGGGAGGAGGTTGCTCATCTCCAGGCTGAGTTGGCCAGGATTTGTGGGACCTCCTCTTCCATCCAGGGACCACCAGTGCCGCTGCCGTTGCCTCAGAGGTTGCCAAGAAAGAGGAGCAGTTGGACCACAGTGGGCTCAGGGAGGGTGAGGGTGGTGGAACAGGCGCATCCTCAGTTGTACCTCTCCACAATTCCTATGCTATTCTGGCAAAGTGTGGTTCCTCTATGGAGGCACCACAGTGGAGACCAAGGAGGATGCTGGGAATCTCCACAAGGAGACCCACAGGAGGTGGCAGGGGACCCTGCAGGGAAGGAAATAACTCCTGGTGGGGACTCCATTGTTAGGAAGGTAGAACTGGGGAGGAAGGGAGAGGAGGTAAGGTGCCTGCCAGGCGCCATGGCTTGGAGGGACAGGAGCGAATCCTCAGGATTGCGGAGCAGCTGCACAGGGAGGAGCTGGATGTCATTGTCCACCTAGGGACAAATGACCTGGCTAAGAAAGGATTAGAAGTGCAGGAAGAGTTTGTGGAGATTGGGAGGGCCTGGTCAAGTAACACGCACGGTAACCTTCTGGAGGTGCTACCATCATGTGGCATAGGAGGGCTCTGGGTGTTCCGCACCATGGGATTCAATCAGTGGTTGAAAAACTGGTGTGGAGCTCAGGATTTGGCTTCATTGGGGACTGGGGTCCACCTGGAGTGATGCAAGCCTATACTGGCATGATGGGCTGCATCTGTCCGGGGAGGAACCAGGATCCTAGGTGATAGGTTTAAATGCTTCATTGGCAAGCTTTTAAACTAGCCAAGGGGAGGCACTGGAAAGGAGCAGGAAAATCTTAGCCCCCAAATAATCACGGTAAGTGCAGCAAACACCAATATAGAGGTGTCGATAGGAGAAGGGCAGGGGTAAATGGAGAAAGTGACAAAGGCAAGAAGGACAGGGATGGGGCAAAAGGGAGTAAGGCCATCAGGAAATGGAGGGTAATGAGTACCAATGCCGTAGTCTGGGCAACAAGCTCCCTAAGCTGATGGCCTTAATGGAAGAGGGATGCCTGGATATCGGAGCAGTCACAGAAACATGGTACACAGAGAACCATGACTGGGATGTTAATACAACAGGGTACATAACCTACAGGAGAGACAGGCAGGGAGAAGAGGGGAGGAGTAGCTCTCATGTAAAGGAAGGATAAAAGCAACTGAACAAAAGAGTAAACAGGGAGGAGAGGAGGACTGTGGGTCACCTTGGAGACTGGAAAGGGCACCACAATCTGCACAGGGATGTGTACAGACCCCCATGTCAGGGGAAGAAATGGACAAAGATACGATAGAAGGCATTCTTAGAATGGCAGAGAAAGGGAGATACTGTTGATGGGAGACCTGAATATGCCAGATGTTAACTGGAGCACATTTGCTGCAGCCACATCCAAGAGCAGGGCCATTCTTGATGCCCTACAGGTGGCAGGCATTAGACAGCTAGTTTGGAACCCACTCGTGAGGGGCAATCTTAGACCTCGTGCTCTCAAGCGGGGCAGTGAGAGGATCTCAGATCTAGAAGTGGGTTGCCATCTGGGGACAAGTGACCATCAAACAGTGTGGTTCACATTAACTCAGCTACAGAGTCAAGCCATACAAAGAGTGAGGGTACTGGACTTTAGGAGGGCTGACTTTGGCAAGATGGGAGAGTGCCTCAGAAAAGCACTAGCAAACAGGCTAGAAGGAGGTGTGGAGCAACAATGGGAATTATCAAAACTGCCATCACAGAGGCAACAAGCCTTTGTGTGAAGCAAATAAACAAATCAAAATGAAAGAAAAAGCCACTATGGTTCTCAAAAGAGGTGGCTGTGAAAGTCAGGAAGAAAAGATAGCATTCTGAAGTACAAGGAAACACAGAAGGAGCAGGACAGAGACTGTACCAGTTAAGGCAGAAGGAAGCAGGGAGGGAAGTCAGAATAGCAAAGGCCCAAACTGAGGAAAAGATAGCCAACTCAGTTAAGAAGGGGATAAAACCTTTATAGGTACATCAGCGGCGTAGAAAAGACAAAGGAGGGATAGTGAGACTGAATAGAATGAACGGTGGGTGGGCAGTGGGGACAGTGAAAAAGCAGGAATACTGAACGAATATTTCTGCTCAGTATTCAAAAGAGGAGGGGAAGTGCCTAATCCAATTAACAGAAGCACCTCTTGATAGGGGGTCGATCCCAGTCCTTTCACAGAAGAAAGGGTTCTGCAAGAACTCCTAAAACTGAAGGTGGACAAAGCAATGGGTCCTGATGGAATTCACCCCAGAATTCTAAAAGAATTAAGGAGGAACTAGTGAAACCACTGGCTACTCTTTTAATAAATCATGGGAGGATGGGGTGGCACCCGAGGACTGGAGGAAGGGATGTGATTCCCCTTCACAAAAGTGGGACCAAGACAGAGGCAGAAACTACAGACCTGTCAGTCTGACCTTTGTGGTAGGAAAGTGATGGAGTCACTTCTGAAGGAAAGAATAGTTGAGTACCTAGAGGCCAGTGGAGCACAGGACCCAAGGCAGCATGGGTTCATAGCGGGAAGGTCATGTCAGACAAATCTAATAGATTTCTTTGACTGGGTGACCAAAGTAGTAGACCAGGGAGGGGCTGTGGACATACCTAGACTTTAGCAAGGCATTTGACACAGTCCCACACAAGATTAATAGTCAAATTAACCAGCCTGGGAGTGGGTCCCAGGGTGGTAGCCTGGATAAAACATTGGCTGGACAACAGGACACAGAAGGTAATTGCAAATGGAGTCCACTCTGAAGAAGGGGGTCACTAGTGGGTACACTGAGGTTCAGTATTGGGTCCAGTCCTTTTAATGTCTTCATCAGTGACATTGCAGAGGGACTGGAAGGAAAAGTATGCCTTTTGCAGATGACACAAAGATCTGCAACAGGGTTGATACACAAGGAAGCGTGGAAAGGATGAAAAGGGACTTGGCAAGGTTGGAGGAATGGACAGAAGTATGGCAGCTAGATTCAATGCAAAGAAGTGCAAAATAATGCACCTGGGAAACAAGAACCCAGGGAAGAATACACAATGGGTGGGGAGGTAGTAACAACAACAAAAGGAAGGGACCTGGGGTAATCATATCAGATGACCTTAAGGTTAGCAAGCAATGTGAGAGCAGTAGGGAGGGCTGGGGTATACTGGGATGTATAGGGAGGCATCATCAGCAGAAAACAGGAAGTTGTTATCCCTCTGTACAGACAGTTGGTGAGACCCCATCTGAGTACTGTGTCCAGTTCTGGAGACCCCATCTCTGCAAGGACATAGACAGGATAGAGGCAGTCCAGAGGAGGGCAACTAAAATGGTGCAGGGTCTGCAAGAAGCCGTATGAGGAGAGACTAAAGGAGCTTAATATGTATACCCTTGAGGAAAGAAGGGAGGGGGACATGATAGAAACTTTTAAGTACCTCAGTGGAATCAACAAAGTCCAAGAGGGTGGCATCTTTCAGCAAAAGAGACTTGCAAGAACAAGGGGACACAATTTAAAGATAGAAGGAGGGCGGTTCAGGGCAATGTGGGGAGTATTATTTCACAGAGAGGGTAGTGTATGCATGGAACAGCCTTCCTGAGGAGGTTGTGGGGTCTAAAACTGTGGGAGAATTCAAGAATGCATGGGACAGACATAAGGCAATTCTTGTGGGGGTAGGAAGAAATAGGCTGTTGGTTAACTAGGATCTACGGCCTATCCTGTAGGTAGGAAATGGGCAGACTAGATGGGCCTAGCGGTCCTTATCTGCCGTCAAAGTCTATGTTTCTTGTCTTATATGGACAAAGCCACTGGCAGCTCATGTACTGTAATTGTATTAACTGTTATCTACCTGCCTGTTCTTGTCTATTCTTGTCCATTGTCCATGATGTGGAACCCTTGTAAAGAGCACTGTTTGCTCAAAGGTGTTATCCGAAATTTTCATAAATAAAATAGATGACGTCATACCCAGTGATTATGGTATTTGGAGTGCTCATGTTTTACTTTCCTTTCTACAGTTCAACAACGGCTAACCTGACATCTTCCTGTTTGTCTTTTTTTGTGCATATTTCCCTGCACTAGTTATTCTGAAATATAAAACATAAATGACTGTATGCATATGACATTTTACACACCTCACTGTGCTCTCAAGGTTTATGGGACATTACACCCGTCCTCGGGTGTTAAAAATCATAACACACAGCCACCTATGCATTATTCTCTATATATTACATGATACTAGAGCTGGGAATTGAATCGGCCACAGGTTTGGGCTAGTCAGGTTTAGGGAGGTTTTGTGAAGTGGGCTGAATTGTGTTTCACTTGAAAAACCCTGAAATCAACCCAAATTATTTTATAATGTTCCTGTACCTTGTAGTCCACCTAATCAACCTGTATACTGAGGGCTCTCAGCGCCCACTGCACTTACCCTCCAGAATGGTAGTGGACATCCGCTCACTATTCTCCCTCTCTACCCCTCCCTCCCAAATGGTTTCACCCATTTCCATCTAGCCCTCCACACCCCACTGTCCCCCGTTGCCTGTCTCGGCCCACACCCCAGCACTTACTTCTGTTTGCACTAATTTTGTTCCTGTTATGTATCCTGCTGCCCACTCCCAAGCCCACCAAATTTGTCCAATAATTGTCTTGTATGTCCCACTATCATATGTATCATGTCCTAATGAACTCTAACGATGTCTTGCTTCCTTATTCCTCCAAGGTTATGTCTGTTATTTTCTTGTTTGCTAAATTAGACTTATACTGTAAGCTGCCTATCCAACTCCTGTTAAGCTGTTTTGCACCATCTGTATGTAACAGACTCCTTTACTGTTTTGTATGCTTCTACCTTTGTAACCCTCCCGGCCGCACCTGAAAATAGGCACTTGACTGTCTAAGCGTGCCTACCGGTTAACAAAAACAAATAAATAAAATAAAGGGCTTAAGAGCCCTTGTTTCACATTTTAAAAAGCCTGGCTAGAGGCGTTGGGGGGTTCGATGATTGACAGCCCTTTCTCTCCAGCTTAGCCGGTTATGCAGGAAGGTCTGGACCACTGACAATAACCTGGATGATTCATGATTGGGGTCACGGGGCCATAAAGTGACCACCTTAACCTTTATTTAATTTTGGGCTAAATCAGGCCAATTTGGGTGTTCTCGACCTGGTTTGAAATTGGCCTGTCAGATCAAGTTTGCAGGCTGGCAGGCCCCACATGATACCAACCACAGGTACTGTTTTAGAAAGGGTTATATAAGCCCAGGTGAGTGGATGGGGTACAGGTTTAGAAAACTGACTCTCAAATGACATGAGCACAAACATGTCAGTAATAGCTGTGTTGGTACTGGTCTTCTTTCCACAGAGGCACAAAGAAGAAGATGATATAACACTGTGCACTGAATTTTCAATATACTAACATATTAAAATGCCAGCAGAATAATGGTCTTTCGTGTCTGTTCGTTTGGTCAGCCCCACCCTGGGAGCTGACCTTGCTGCTACCCTCTCCTCTCTGGCTTCTCCCTTCCCAGTCCCGGATATTCTCACTGCACTGGATTTTGCTTCCAGGACCCTTCCCTCTACTGTCCCTCCCTCTTGAACCCCTCCACCATATCTGCCTCCACCAGCCACCTGGGCAGCGCATTCCATGGCTCCACCACCCTCTCAGTGAAGTAGCACCGTCTCCTTTCTCCCTGAATCTCTCCCCTCCAGCTTCCACCCAATATGAATCACTCAAGCTCCTCTCTATGTACAAACAGTGAATGAAGAAATACTATAGGCCCTTGTGTTTGCCTTCTGCCATCCAAGCAGCTGCCGCTCAATATGATTTTACTAAAGAGGTTAAAACAGATGCCACAAATACTGCTCTCTGGATGAACCAGGTAACCTGCCGTGTCTGTATATGCCCATGAATGCAGGATGCTGTATTTTCCCCAACTGAGCCCACCTCCTAATCATTTCATGTCACCATTCCAGACCCATACTATCTCGGGGATGTACCTGTCATTAAATAAAGCCCCTTGGTGGGGCCCTTAGGACAGGACAAGCTATAAAGGAGACTAAGACTAGTGATGCAGTTTGCTCAGTTCTGACTTATAAGCTTACATGTTCTGTACAGAGTTTTTTTAAATGCATTCAGTTGTTTTGATGTACATGGTTCTTGTAATTAACTAAAAGGCAGGTACTGGTGTTCTTCATTTGGTGACCAGTCAGGGAACATTTTATCCTCTAATGCATCACATTTCTGTGGAATAGAGAGAAATTGTTTCACCAGGGAAGAGCACACTAAGTTGAAGCTTATTTCCAGGTGCTACCTGGGAGTACAAAGGAAGTTAAGTGACTGCTCAGGGTCACACAGTATGTAAGTGGGGGCTATGGGTTTAAAACCCAGGTCTCCAGATTTGCAGCTCAGGCCTTAAACCACTGTACTATACTGCATCATGTTTTATTTCACCGGGAGAAACACCAGTATGGAGGAAAAGAGACAAAATATGGGATACCTCTTTATGTAATTAAAGCTCAGAATGCTTCAGAAATTAGTACTGTGATGTTCATATACAGTAGTTTTCTGATAATCAGACATTATGGAACCTATACAGAGCCACAGAAGGTGTGAGGGTTTTCTGTGGCCCTATTGTGAATCCACCTTTTGCACCATACAAAAGGATCCTAGCTGCTGCAGGAAGAAAGTCCCCCGTAGCTCAGTCGCAATGCAAATTACTGTACCAGATTTCAATGAACGCCTGTGGGATCTATGTGCCTGCTAACATACTGGTTAGTGACACCCACAGAATCACTTCATGGTGTAGTGCTAGTCACCTAGTGCTATTTGTATTTGTTTGTTTCACCAGGAAAAAGCTGCATTGAGCAGTGCACATTTACAAGAGGTCCTGGTTAGCACCGTGCAGCAACCTGGTGGGCATGGGCATCGTGCCCATAGGTCTCCCATTCTTTCTAGCCCCTCATAGCGTTGGTGTCCCAGAGTGGGTCCATTGGTTCCTCCTGCTGGGCTTGATGGCTGCATTCTGACAGTACAGTGATGAATTCTCCATCTCCAACTCTACCTTTTAACAATGAAAACAGATTATGTAATAGCTCTGTCTCATTCTGCCAGCCCTGCTGGTTCCAAAGCTGAAGGCATGGCCAGGCCACATGACTCCTCTCTTTCTCCAAGTGCCCATTATATAAGACTTTCTCTTCATAAATTAGTGCCTTAGTTTCATGAAAGTGGCATACCAGGTGTTTTCATTTCTGACAATCTACAAACACTGGGCTGAATGAATGATGCAAGGAGAGGGTTCAGCTGCACTGGGGACTGGGGAGCCACCTGGGAGGATAAGGGTCTATACAGGGGTAATGGCTTGCATCCATCCAGAAAGAGACCGCAATCCTCAGTGGATGGTTTAAATCTTACTTCGATGAACATTTAAGCTAGCTATTGGGGTGGCGGAGGAATCAGGAGGTGGAAACTGCCCCCTCACAGGCTGAAGTACAGAGAAAGGAGAACCCGAGGGCAGAGAAATCCCCAGGATGCAAATTAATAAAGGAGGTTGGGTGATAGAGACAAAGGGGAAGATATTGGGAGTATTAAAAGGGAAGGGCAGGTAGGAAGGCAAAAAGGAAGAGGGGTAACAAGCAGAGTGGAAACAAAATTTGTAAGGTCATGTGTGTGAATGCTAGAAATTTAGGAAATAAGATTCCAGACTTAGAGGCCATCATGGCAGAGGCCAGCTTGGATACTGTGGCCATTACAGAGTCATGGTGCACTGAAAACCATGACTAGGACATGGCCATACCAAGTTATAGTCTGTTCAGGAAGGATCAAGTGGGAAGGAAAGGAAGGGTGTGGTGCTTTATGTGAGGGATAGCATAAAAGCAGTGGAGATACAGGGAATACAGGGGAGGCAGAGGTACTGTGGAGATGGGAAATAGTGGTGGATGCCATTGGCAAGATGGCAGAAAGGGAAGGTGGTGCTGGTGGGGACTTCAACCTGTCAGATATAAATTGCAGCCTCCCAGCAGTGGCTTCAGCTAGAAGCAGAGACATCCTGGGCTCTCTGCAGGGCATTCCTCTGACAACTAGTCAGTGAACCCTCATGTGATGGGGCAATACTGGAGCTGGTACTCACTAACAGGGACAGTGTTACACATGTCAATGCGAGAGCCACCTGAGAACCACTGATCACCATACAGTGTGGTTCAATGTAAGGACAGCTGCAGAATCAAACCACACAAGGGCACAGGTCCTGGACTTCAGGAGGAAGATTTCATAAAGATGGGTGAATGCCTCAGGGATGACCTGGTTTGGGGGTAGGGTGGCCTGGACAGAGTGGAGAAACAGTGGGCGAAGCTAAAAGGAAGCATAGTAAAGGCAACAAACCTCTGCATCAAACAAGTGAGAAAAAGCAAGAGGAAAAAGAGACCGCTATGGTTCTCAAAAGAGGTGGCAAATAAATCAATCTGCTGGAAAAGAGATTGTTGCAGAAGGGATTGTTAGGTTCCTACCTGTAAAGTGCCCCTACTGTACTTGTTACCCCAAATTCCATGGAGTGGCCTATCAATGTTCTTGTTATTAAATCAGTTCATTTTGCAAAGTAATCTGGTTGTGGACATTGCAGTTACTGGATGAAAGATGTGATATTGTTGTTGCCTGCTAACCACCTTGCCCACTGCAGTTATCCCTACCAATGTGAAGTAAGAACCTGCTCCTCACCCTGAAAAGCCATCTTGCAGCAACAGAAGAACCAGGTAATGGTATATTCTATTTTCTTGGACTCTGTTTTCCTGGCTGTACAGTGCCCCTCCCACCAAGATACCAGCTGAATACCTCTAGATATCGGGAGTGGGAGGCTTGCAATGTGAGGCTCATCCAGGATCTGGAGTAGTGTTTGGGGAGCATGCTTGTGCCTGGATTACCATTTGGGAGCTGCAGGAGGGACTGTTAAATCAAATTCAGGCTAACAGAGTGCAATTTGCCAGAGGAGTGCTGCCATTTTGGACTGCTATCTTGCTCCATGAGGGTGGCTGCACGTGGACATACAGGTGACTAAAGCCACTGGTATGCAAATGTCCTGTTCTGATTGGCTAACAGCAACTGGGGTGCTGGTGCACAAGATTTTCTGGCAAGGAGCAGGCGCCATTTTTAGAGGGGTTCTTGGAGGAGTATTCAGGTGTGTGTTTCAGCCACTAAAGATCTGCAGCATGTCAGGCGCCGAAGCCCATGGGGTGACTACCCCTGTGTCCCTGTTAGCCTGGACTTGGGATATGATAGAAAAAGTACCACCATGGATGCGTGCATGTTGTGCCACACTATTGAAGAGAAACTAATTCTGCTGCCAGTATGCATTGGCTGTTCCAACGGAGCTGTGTCTTACCCAAGTGAATCCCTGTTGCCCTATGCGAGGGATGGGGCTGGCATGGGGCCCCTCTCATGTGGACAGTGCAGAGACATAATATAGTGCAGAGACCTGGGAGGAATGGAGCGAGCCCTGGGGAGATTGATGGTAAATATGTGGGGAAGGCGTAGATGTCTGCCCAGTCTCTCCCTGCCATCTGAGTCCACCACTCCCAGTGGCAGCAACAGATGCCTTGGAGGGAGCAGCTACTAGTAAGTCCTGGGTTAGCTCACCCTGGCAGCCCTTACTCGGCAGTGGAGTCAAGGTGATGGATCTGGAGGCATCTGTGATTACTACTCCACCTAGGACCTCCCTTATGCGGAGCTGGCAGACTCATTGAGGTGTGCACTTCTGGTTCGAGAGGGATCCAGCCCCAAGGTGCTGGAGTTCGCTGATTAGTGTATTGAGTGGAATATTCCAAAGCCATATCACCTACCACCTCGCAGCTTGGCTCTTTGTGTCTGTCTAAACTATGTAAAGCTAAACGGTGAAAGACGGGAGCCCTAGACCCCTCAGATCCGAGGGGTACACTATGCCTGGGGCAGCTGGCTGCAGAAAGATACTGCTGCAGGAGCTAACGTGTCCAACCTGTTCAAGTGGTCTAGTGTGGAATGCTGGATGACGGGGTGCATTCAGAAGGAGTACCCTGATGCAGTACCTCTTTCTGTCAGAGAAGATCTGGGACATTATCGAGGAGAATCGGGAGGCTTGGATGTTTCATGGGGCTTTGGACTGCATTATGGCTATATGAATATCAGCTTTGATATTCTGCTGACTGCACAATCGAGCTATCTGCCAAGTGAAGAGGATGTGTGCCTTTCCAATTTGGATTAGAGTCACCCTCTTTAAAACTTTTGCCCTTGTGCAGGAAGAGGATGGGCGATGGATCAAGTACTACATCATTTCCAAAGACTCTTCTGGTGAGGGTCACCAAGCGGACCCTACATTTTATTAGCCGAGGTGATTCCCAGAGATATAATGTCCCTAGAATGTAACCATCTATGCTGCAAGCTGGCCTGGGTTCCCTAGGGTGAGATTGATGTCACATACTTCCACCGCTGGATGCTGGGTGAGATCAACCCTTGTGTTACTGTTCTGATGTTTAATGTTACCAGGGTTGGCTCCTCCCAGTAAGTTAGATAAATGTTATTTTCCTGTATAACTTTCTGATGACTGATGTTTACTGTTTGAAAAAATGTTTACTAGGAGGGGCTTGACTGGTGTGATAAGATATGCGGTTGGTGTGGTTGGAGTGAAAGATGCTTGTGAAATTCTGTGTGGGACTAAGTGTATGCCTGGGTGTAAGTGATTAGTGGTTGCACTGAGTTTATTAAAATGTTTTAATTTGCTCTGTTTGGGGACATACTGTGGTAATCAGGTACATCTCAATGCACAAACCTGCACTGAGCTGCAAAAGAGGAGCATGGCGGCCATGCTGGGCTAGTCATCAGCAGCACTTCAGGTACTCAGTATTTTTCCGTTTTTATTTTATTTACGTTTTTAAGTTAATTTAGTTATTTAGTAGCAGTCGGTCAGGGTCCTGAAGTGAGATAGTGAGGAAGAAACAGCATCTTCAGGATAAATAGGCTAGAGGATCTCAACATATCTTTAAAGGACTCGCTTACATTATATTACAAAGTTTGTTTAGATCAGTATTTTAGTTAAGCGTGTCATATTTATCATATAACCTACCCTACCTGCCGGGTGTCCCTCGATTTGGGGTATCAAGGGTTTGGTGGAAGTCCATGGACTTTGGTGTGGATTTGTTCCCACGAGAGGAGACCCGAAACTGAGGAGGAACTGGTGAAGGAGGGTGATTCAGCGGAATATCAACCGAGAAGTTTTGGTGGCTGGACTTTCTTCCTGGAACATCATCAGACTACTGTTACTGGCGGACTGGTTCTTGCCGAGGAGTTGCTGGACAAGCAAATTGTGGAGGTTGTGGGAGCATTTGGGGTTCTGCCCATCCAAGAAGCGACTGCTGTGTGTCAGACTCATAGCAGGAGGAGGTGCAGCTCGGGTCTGCTGGAGGTGGATCTCTTGGCTATTGGTGGCCTCTAGGTTCTGCGGTCTGCTGTTAAGCAGACACTGGGCAGTAGCCACAGTTGTGGGTTCAATTGAGGGCGGCCGCCCCAGGTTGTGGGTTTATGAAGGACCCTTGTGTTTCCTTAAATCAGCATTCCAGCTTGCTGCTGTGGTTTTGCCTAGGGCACAGTGATCCCAGAGGAAAGATACAAGAACTGTGGAGAGGATATAAATAGTCCTCAGCGGGGCACATTGGAAGGATTAGGCATCAAATACTACTGGTCAGATCTTTTTGGGCTTGGTTAATTTACATGTTTTTAGGCAGTGAGGTGCCTTTAAATAATTCTGTTTAAACAATTTTAAATAATTTCTGCCTGCTATTACTAAGGTTCAAAGTGAGAACTGAACTTTGGTTTTGAGCTTCGTTTCATTACCTGAAGGGTGAGAGCTCGGATGGACCTTTACAAGAACTGTTCAAGATATTTTAGTGACTCTCATTGATCTGTAAAGACTAACTTAATGCTGTAAGACTTTATTCATTTCATATTTAATTGTTCAGTGTTTCATTTTAGTGTACTTATTGTAGAAGGGAGGGTAGAAGTTATTGTTTGGTTGTTGGAGATTGTGAGGAGTATATAAAATATAGTTAGTAAATTATTGTTTAAGGGTGGGTAGTTGTTAGGGGTAGGGGTAATTTTATTTATTTGTTGGGTGTGGTTTGGTGTGAAGTTATTTTGGGTGCTCTGAGTGTGTGAAGATGTGTTGGGGAGTTGCTGGGATGGTCGGCATTATTCCCCTCGACAAGACTACACCCTTTCAGGAGTCCCCACTATCTCCGGAGGTGTATAGATGGTGTCGGGCTCTGGGGAGTGTGAGGAGGAGGAGGAGGAACGGGGCAGGGCCTGGAGGGAATGGAAAGGTGGACATATTGAGACAGTAGGGACAGAAGCCCTGGGGCAAAATGGGTTCAGAGAGGGTCCTCCTGCCTGATTCCCATACCAAGGCTCTTCTTGCGGCAGGCAGGTGGCTCGATCATCACCGGTGACTCATCTTACTCGGACAGTGTTATGTAACGCCAGGTCCATTAAAAACAAGACTGCTATAATAGCTGATCTTGTTGGGTCATCGGACCAGGCATGCATCACGAGACCTGGCTGGATGATACGCTGGCCCTGTTTGGCTTCAGCTATACCAGCCCGGGCACTCGGTGATACAACATCTGAGGTTGGATCGTGGGGCGGGGAGTAGTGATCTGTTTTAGAATGGAACTGAACCTGATGGAGGTACCAGTGGGAATTAACAACTCCTTTGAATGTATTGTGGGTGAGGGTGTGGGGTGCAGGATTCTTCTCATTTACCGTCCGCCAGGTAATGGGAATGTTTTCCTGCAGGAAGTTGTGGACTTCATTGTTGACATGACATTGGGATCCTCCAGATGGCTGATCCTGGGGATTTCAGTGCCTGGGTAGGCGATGAATTCTCACAGTTTAGTCAGGACTTCCACCAGCTGATGAATTTGCTGGACTTCACAGGTTATTTCCTCCTCGACCCATATAGGCGGTCATTCATTGGACGTGGTGTTCCTCCTGGGGATGGAGATATCTGACTTGGTGGTGGAACCAGTGGGCTGGTCTGACCATCACACCACTGGGTTCAGTTCCTGGCCCCAACTGGTGGCTGGCCCCTAAGGAGATGGTCCAGTACGCCCTTTGAGGGTGTTGCCCTGGAGGTCTGATGGTGGTGCTGAACCTACTCGAGTCTACTGAGTTAATGCATGGATCCTGGGACCTGGTTCTTGCCTATAATAAGGCAGTAGTAGGGGCCTGGATTCCATTGCTCCTATTTGATTCAGTCCCTCACCCATCGCCCCAGGTCTCATTGGTTTCATGAGACCTTGAGGGAGATGAGGAGGATGGGAAGAAGCCTTGAGAGGTATTGGCGGAAGTCAGGTCTGGAGTGTGACAGTTTAGTGGACCATTATCGGGTCTATCATTCAGCAGTTACCCACAAGAAGGCAAAATTCATGTCCAGGAATTTGCTGCTGCTCAGAATCGACCAGCCCAGCTCTTCTGCACTGTGGACAGATTGTGCAATCAATCTGTCTTCAGCCGAGTGCTTTTCACAGGAGCGGTTTGAGGTTTGCTCAATTCTTCGAGATAAAGGTTGCCACAATCAGGTCCGACCTCCTTCTAACTCTCTCAAATAGGAGTTGTGGTGGTCAGCAGGAGATGTCGGACACCCAGTTTGTGTGGTTTGACTTGACCTACCCACAGTCAGTGACATAGTGATGATCATCCAATCACTGCGACCGACCAACTGTAGTTTGGACCCGGGCCCCAGCCTTTTAGTAAGATGTGTGGATAAAATTGTCGATCCTTGCCAAGACAGTCTGGTTGTCACTGGAGAGGGATCTTTCTTGATCCTTGAAGGAAGTAGTGATTCAGCCCCTTCATAAGAAGCCTTCCTTGGACCCAGACTGTCTGGCTAACTACAGGCCTGTCTCTAACCTGCCTTTTGTGGGTAAGGTTATTAAGAAGGTGGTTGCGTCACAGCTGGATGGTCATTTGACCAAGCCACAATGTCTATGATTCTCTCCAGTCTGGATTTAGGAAAAGACATAGTACGAGGCGGCCCTTGTTGGTGCCTAAATAACCTCCTAATAGCGAGATCGAAAGACCCGTTCCACCTTGGTCCTTCTTGATCTCTCTGCATCATTTGATACCATTGACCATGGAGTGCTGTTGGAGTGCCTGTGGTTTATATGTGGACTGTCTGGTTCAGTCCTCAGTTGGTTCGATCATTCCTCGAGGTAGGACTCAGAGGGTGGTGTCTGGGATTTTTCCTCGGCATCATTACCCTATCGTCTGGGGTGCCACAGGGCTCTATTTTGGCGCCCATGTTGTTTCGGCGTATATGCTGCCATGGGAGCAATTATTTGGCAGTACAGCTTTGAGTTTTCACTGCTATGCAGATGATACTCAGCTATACATTTCCTTTGTGCCCAGCCAGGGTGATGCTGTCTCGGTCTTTAACAACTGTCGGCGACATCCAGGACTGGATGACTGTGAGTTAGTTGTGATTAAACCCTGAAAAGCGGAGGTTGGTTGTGGACCCAGGTCATCGGGGCGGGTTTGCTGACAGGATCACCTTGGGTCTTTGGCTGGGCGAGTCCAGTTAGCTACCTCGGACGGGTGCGGAACCTGGGCATTATATTTGATGACTGCCTGACCCTAAACATCAGGTGTGGCTGCTGTCAAAACTTCCTTTACCATCTGAGGAATATAGCCTGGGTGAAGTGCCTGGTTCCTGCTGATGATCTTTCAGTGTTGGTCCATGCCTTCGTTACCTCCCCGCTGGACTACTGCAACACCCTTTACCTAGGGCTACGGGGTAGATATCCGCCGCCTGCAGCTAGTGCAGAATGCAGCAACTAGGCTTCTGACTGGTGCTTCTAGGACCAGTCATATAACGCCCTGTCCTCCACGGACTGCACTGGCTGCCTGTACAGTGGCGGATCACCTTCAGAGTCGGTTTGCTGACCTATAAGGCCCTACACGACCGGGGACCTAGTTACCTGCAAGATCTTCATCCCTACTGTCCCCCGCCCTCTCTGATCCACCGATGAGGAATTACTAGAGATTCCCAGGGTCTATTTGAGACATCTGGGGCCAGATCATTTAGTTTTATGGCCCCGACCCTGTGGAACTCTCTACCTCATCAGGTCTAGATTACCTGACTGTCCAAAGTTTTAAATCCGCATTGAAACTTACCTATTTACCTAGCTTACTCTGATTTTAAGAATGCTTTAATGATTGATTTTATCATATTGTTTTAATTTCATGTACTTGATCTATTTATTGTAAAAGCACTTTGGTTTGGAAAGGCGCTTTTAAAAATAAAGAATGATTGATTGATTGATATTAGGGTCTTGGGTTTAGAAAGAAAATAAATGTTGTTCGCAGTTTACTGTTACAGTGTTCCAGTTATGCATCTCAAAAGGGGATTTCAAAGGGGTATGTATATTGTTAACTATTCTGGCAGCAGCACTTTTGTATTAATTTAGGAACCAACTTTGTGTAGGAAGGTTATAGTGTTAGTAGGAAGAACTGGGAAGGATTCCCCACTGCAGTACCTGGCAGTCCAACTGTGTGAACCAGCAGATGGGTCACCAGTAGGCCCGTAAGACAGTAAAAGTAGGGTAAGGCAAGGTCTTGTGAAAAGGTATCTAAATTTCCACCATCTCAGCGATGTAGCCAGTATGGTGCTCGAACCCTTGGGGA
Source organism: Neoceratodus forsteri (assembly GCA_016271365.2). Lineage (NCBI taxonomy): Eukaryota > Metazoa > Chordata > Ceratodontiformes > Ceratodontidae > Neoceratodus > Neoceratodus forsteri. Next base: position 164,402,164 of record CM057458.1, on the reverse strand, counting down.
GGAGAGATGGCCATATTTCTGCTCTAGGGGTTGGAAGTGCGACCAAGTTGGTGTTCCCCAGGAGTGAACGTTTTATGTGGGGAAAAGTGTAAGCACCAATAGGAGTTTACTAGTTATATTCTGTAGCTAGGCAGTGGAAGCACTGGTACCAGTAGGTCTGGGAAGTGGGCCTGCCTGCTGCAGGCAGAGTACCCACTCCCTAGGGATAAATAGTGGGAGGTTTTGCGCAAAGGGAGAGCTGATTGGGAGATTGAGGAGAAAGAAGATTCAGGGGTTTTGGGCCTTCAAGTTCAGGCGGAAGGCCTCAACAGAGCCTGGGTGGACTGCTTGCCACCCCAGCCCTCCTCCCTCAAAGATCCGCATTGGAATTGCAGTGGTTCAGGCGTGATGCTTGAAGGGGCTGTGGAGCACCGTCTGGCTACTTCGGTGCAGTTTGGCAGCGGAGCCAGAGAAGCAAGTATGGAGTCCCACCAAGTGATCTATGGCACCTTGGTAGGGTAAGCACGATGAGGCCCTGCTCCTAACAAATCTTGCCTATTGGCAAATGCAGCCTGAGAACCGGTGAATGTTTCTGTGGTAGGGCCTGCTCTGGCAGATGGGGCCTGGGAGTGAGTTCCAGAAGTGGCAGCCTGGATCACTGAGGGTGTGGTGGTGGCAGCCTACCCTTTCCCCCAGTCATTGGCTGATACTGGATTTGGATTCTCAGGGGTGCTGGGACCCCGGCAAGGTGGCAGGCTGTCTGGGTGAAAAATAGAAACATAGAACTTTGACAGATAAGGACAGCTTGGCCCACCTAGTCTGCCAATTTCCCTACCTACTGGATAAGCTGTTGATCCTAGTTAACCAACAGCCTATTTCTCCTACCCCTACAAGAACTGCCTTATGTCTGTCCATGCATTCTTGAATTCTCCACAGTTTTAGACCTCACAACCTTTCTCAGGAAGGCAGTTCCATGCATCCACCACCCTCTCTGTGAAAAAATACTTCCTCACATTGCCCTGAGCCATTCCCCCTTATCTTCAAATTGTGTCCCTTGTTCTTGCACATCTCTTTTCTGAAACATGCTACCCTCTTGGACTTTGTTGATTCCACTGAGGTACTTACAAGTTTCTATCATGTCCCCTCTCTCCTTGTTTCCTCAAGGATATACATATTAAGCTCCTTTAGTCTTTCCTCATATGACTTCTCTTCCAGACCCTGTACTATTTTAGTTGCCCTACTCTGGACTGCCTCTATCCTGTCTATGTCCTTGCAGAGATGGGGTCTTCAGAACTGGACGCAGTACTCCAGATGGGGTCTCACCATCTGTCTGTATAGAGGAATAACAACTTCCTGTTTTCTGCTGGTGATGCCTCTCCTATACATCCCAGTATCCTCCATCCCACTACTACCTTAAGGTCATCTGATATGATTACCCCAGGTCCCTTTCCATTTTGTTGTTGTTACTACCTCCCCCATTGTGTACTCTTCCCTGGGTTTTGTTTCCCAGGTGCATTATTTTGCACTTCTTTGCATTGAATCAAGTTGCCATACTTCTGATCATTCCTCCAACCTTGCCAAGTCCTTCTCATCCTTTCCATGCCTCCTTGTATATCAACCCTGTTGCAGATCTTTGTGTCATCTGCAAAGAGGCATACTTTTCCTTTCAGTCCCTCTGAAATGTCACTTATAAAGACATTAAAAGGACTGGACCCAGTACTGAACCCTGCGGCACTCCACTAGTAACCCCTTTCTTAAGAGTGGACTCTGTTTACTATTACCTTCTGTGTCCTGTTGTCCAGCCAATGTTTTACAGGCTACCACCCTGGGACCCACTCCCAGGCTGGTTAATTTGTTTATTAATCTTTTGTGAGGACTGTGTCAAATGCCTTGCTAAAGTCTAGGTAGGCCATGTCCACAGCCCTCCCTGGTCTACTACTTTGGTTACCCAGTCAAAGAAATCTATTAGATTTGTCTGACATGACCATCCCACTGTGAATGTGCTGCCTTGGGTCCTGTGCCCCACTGGCCTCTAGGTACTCAACAGTTCTTTCCTTCAGAAGTGATTCCATCATTTTCCAGTACCACAGAGGTCAAACTAACAGGTCTATAGTTTCCTGCCTCTGTATTGCTTCCACTTTTATGAGGGAATCACATCTGCCCTCCTCCAGTCCTCAGGTACCACACATCCTCCCATGAGTTGTTAAAAATGGTAGTCAGTAGTGTCACTAGTTCTCCCTTAATTCTTTTAGAATTCTGGGTGAATCCCATCAGGCCCGTTGCTTTGTCCACCTTCATTTTTAGGAGTTCTTTCAGAACCCTTTCTTCTATGAAAGGACTTGGATTGACCCTGCTATCCAGAGTGCTTCTGTTAATTGGATTAGGTACCTCCCTCCTCCTCTTTTGTGAATTCTGAGCAGAAGTATTCATTCAGTATCCCAGCTTTTACTGTCCCTCTCTGCCCACCACCGTCCATTCTATTCAGCCTCACTATCCCTCCCTTTGTCTTTCTATGCTCCTAATGTGCCTATAAAAGATTTTATTCCCCTTCTTAACCGAATTGGCTATCTTTTCCTCAGTTCAGGCCTTTGCTATTCTGACTGCCTTTCCTGCTTCCTTCTGCCTTGACTGGTACAGTTCTTTGTCCTGCTCCTTATGTGTTTCCTTATACTTCTTAAATGCTATCTTATTCTCCTCCTAATCTTCTGTACCTCTTTGAGAAGCATAGTGGCTTTTGTTTTCATTTAGATTTGTTTATTTGCTTCACACAAAGGCTTGTTGCCTGTGTGATGGCAGTTCTGACGTTTTCCCATTGTTGCTCCACCTCCTTCTTGCCTGTTTGCTAGTGCTTTTCTAAGGCACTCTCCCATTTGCCAAAGTCAGCCCTCCTGAGCCCAGTACCCTCACTTTTGTATGGCTTGACTCTGCAGCTGAGTTTATCATGAACCACACTGTTTGGTAGTCATTTGTTCACAGATGGTTACCCACTTCTAGATCTGAGATCCTCTCACTGTCCCCATTTGAGAGTACAAGGTCTAGGATTGCTCCCTCCTGAGAGGGTTCAACGCACTAGCTGTCTGAGGCATGCCCCTGCAGGAACATCGAGAATAGCCCTGCTCTTTGATAGTGGCTACAGCAAGGTGCTCCAGTTAACATCTGGCATATTCAGGTCCCCATCAACAGTATCTCCCTTTCTCTGCCATCCCTAAGGATGCCTTCTATCATATTCTTGTCCATTCCCTTTCCCTGAGATGGGGTCTATATACAACCCCTGTGCGGATTGTGGTGCCATTTCCAATCTCTAAGGTGACCCACAGTGCCTCCTCTCCTCCCTGTTTACTCTTTTTTCCGTTGCTTTTATCCCTTCCCTTACACAGAGGCTACTCCTCCCCTCTTCTATCCTCCCTGTCATTTCTGTAAGTTGTGTCCCTGGTATGTTAGCATCCCAGTCATGGTTCTCTGTGTACCATGTTTCTGTTACTGCCACGATATCCAGGCATCCCTCTTCCATCAAGACTACCAGTTCAGGGAGCTTGTTGCCCAGACTATGGGCATTGGTACTCATACCCTCCATTTCTTGATGGCCTTACCCTTTTGCCCCATCCCTGCCTTTATTGCCTTTGTCATTTCCTCCATTTACCCTACCCTTCTCCCTATCGATATCTCTATCTTGGTGTTTGCCTCACTAACTACCTTGATTTTTTTGGGGGATAGAATTCCATGCTCATTTCCAGTGCCTCCCCTTGGCTAGTTTAAATATTTGCCAATGAAGCATTTAAACCTATCACCTAGGATAATGGTTCCCCTCCTGGACAGATACAGACCATCATGCCAGTATGAGCCTGCATCACTCCAGGTGGACCTCCAGTCCCAATGAAGCCAAACCCATGAGCTCTGCACCAGTTTTCAACCACTGATTGAATCCCATGGTGTGGAGCACCTAACCCTCACCATGCCATAGACAGGCAGCATCTCCGAAGCGTTATCGTGCATGCTACTTGTCTAAGGCCCTTCTAACTCCACAAACTCTTTCTGCTCTGCTCCCTTTCCTGGCCAGGTCATTTGTCCCCATGTGGACAATGACATCTAGCTCCCTCCCCACGCAGCTGCTCCGTGATCCTGAAGATTCGCTCCTGTCCCTCAAGCCATGGCACCAGGCAGGCACCTTACCTCCCTCTCCCTTTCTCCCCAGTTCTACCCTCCTACCATGGGTCCCCACCAGGAGTTGTTTCCTTCCCTGTGGGGTCCCATGCCACCCTCCTGTGGGTTTCCTTTGTGGGCGTTCCCAGGATCCTCCTTTGTCTCCACTGTGGGTGCTTCCATAGAGGAACCACACTTTGCCAGAATGGCATATGAATTGCGGAGAGGTACAACTGGAGGATGATCCTCTGTTCCATCACCCTCACCCTCCCTGAGCCCACTGTGGTCCAACCGCTCCTCTTTCTTGGCAACCTCTGAGGCAACAGCAGTGGCCCTGGTGGTCCATGGGTGGGAGAGGAGGAGGTTCTCAAATCCTGGCCAACTCAGCCTGGAGATAAGCCTGCAGATGGAGCGACACTGCATCCTCCAGAACATCTCCCAGAAGACTGCTGCTCCACAGCCACTGCACTGCACCACTCCCATCATGTCTTATTTCTTGCCCTTAACTGTTGTTTTGAATACTTACTCTTTCCTCTGTTTATTTAAAAAAAATGTTCTCCCTACTTACTTACTGCGAGCATGCCCTTTAAGCTCCTGATCTTCCTGTTCTGAGACAAGAAGTTCCTAAATTTCTCAGTAGTGTCCTTGCTTGCTCAGAGTCAGACCTCCAGCAGCAAGGGGGATGGATAGCTACTCTTTTCCTTCTAGGATGGTGACTCTTTTGTAGCTTTGTGATCACTCCTTCCTGCTCCCAAACAGGAAGTTCCTGTTGTCAGTCAAATCCTGTGCCTATAAAAGTAGAACTAGTTAAGCGTGGGGTGGGGTGGTGGAGGAAGGAGGGCAGTATGGTCTCAGTAGAGATGTATAGTTATAACAGCAGCTCCTTCCTCTTGCTGTTCTCTGCCTGTTCCTGCTAGAAGCTATCTAGGTTAGTTTTTAAATTGAACACACCTGGCTTCCTTCTAGATAAGTCACTCCCTACTTCTGGATCCTTCTACACCTAAATAATTGCACAGATAACAATTATCTTCAGCCAACTCAGACAAACACCTAGAGAACTGCAAAGATAACAATTCACTTCAGCTAACTCAGACAAACACACTCTTTTTTTTGTTTTACCCTAACCTGAAAGTCCCAGTAGTAGAGTTCTAGTTCTTTAGTCTCAGTAGAGAAGTAGTTATAACAGCATTTCCTTCCTCTTGCTGTTCTCTGCCTGTTCTCTGCTAGAAGCTATCTAGTTCAGTTTTAAATTGAACACACCTGGCTTCCTTCTAGATAAGTCACTCCCCTACTTTATGGGTCCTTCTACACCTAAATAATTGCAAAGATAACAATTCACTTCAGCTAACTCAGACACACTAACTCTTTTTTGTTGTTTTACCCTAAGTTGAAGGTCCCAGTAGTAGAGTTCTAGTTCTTTAGTCTCAGTAGAGAAGTATAGTTATAACAGCAGCTCCTTTCTCTTGCTGTTCTCTTCCTGTTCTCCGTGGCACAGCAGCCATTCCCTGGTTGAAAGCAGTCCTGAAATTGGAATTGCTGCATGAGTGGAAAGTGCCTTTGGTTTCTGGAAAGGCCATGAGTGTGCAGAATTCCTGGGAGGCCAGACCAGGCGCATGGCATCAGCAATTGGGTCTTGGGAGTGTCTTCAGTGATCTGTTCATCCTAAAATGAACACTGTTTAAAAGTTTAAGACCTCTCTGTAAAGATATAGCTCCCCTATGTTTTAAAGCAACCCCTTTGTAACAAAGCAAATAAGAAATGGGATTGAGAGAGTAGAAACTTCTCATGCTGTCACAGTTGCTACCTCAGTTTAAGTATTGATGAGACTAAGAGAAGAGAAGTAAGCAAGTGCCTGTGTTAAGAGTATGAAGGAAGGAATATGAATTAAACGTCTGCAAGTGTGAAATACGTCTAAGTGTGGCCTGTGTCGGCTCACCGTCTAGTGCTGCTGTCAAGAATGTAGCCCTTTTGGCTCGAGGAATGTCTGAATAACAAATCAATCTGTTGGAAAAAGAGAGTATTGCAAAAGTGATTGTCAGGTTCCTATTTGTAAAGTGTCTCCACTGTACTTGTTACCCCATGCTTCATGAAGTGGCCTATCAATTTTCTTGTTATTAAATCAGTTCATTTTGCAAAGTAATCTGGTTGTGAACATTGCATTCACTGTATGAAAGGTGTGCTATTGTTGCTTGCTAACCACCTTGCCCCTGCAGTTATCCCTACCTTTGTGAAATATGTACTTGCTCCTCACCCTGTGAAGCCATCTCGCAACAACGGAAGAACCAGGTAATAAGTTATTCTATTTTCTTGGACTGTGTTTTCTTGGTTGTAGAGTAACCCCTCCCACCAAGATACCATCTGGATACCTCTAGACATTGGGAGTGGGGGCGTTCGCATATAAAAAGTCATAGGATATACACAAAGAAATCAAATATAACAGATTAGCAGACCCTGATCAGATCCCTTGAAAAACCAGTTGATAATAAACTCCCTATTCAAATCCAACAACAAGGTGTGCTTCAATCTGTCACTGCTTCTGCAAATATCTTAAATAACTATTTTGTTTCTCTCACAGATATTGACATCCCAACAAGGAAACTAGACACAGACTTTGTTTCAAATTCTGAAAACTCCTCTGCTGCTCCAAAATTTAGATGTAAAATAATAACTTGTAGTGAATTTAAAACAGAGTTACAAAGGCTAAAAATTTAAAAACTTATGGCCGGACGGCTAAAAATAGATTTTTAAAAGAGTCTACAGACTTAATTGCACCATTTTGACTAAACTGTTTAATAATCAAATTAACCAGCCTGGGATTGGGTCCCAGGGTGGTAGCCTAGGTAAAACATTGGTTGTACAACAGGACACAGAAGGTAATTGTAAATGGAGTCCACTCTGAAGAAAGAGGGGTTACTAGTGGTAAAACAGGGTTCAGTACTGGGTCCACTCCTTTTAATGTCTTTATAAGTGACATTGCAGAGAGACTGGAAGGAAAAGTATGCTCTTTGCACATGACTCAAAGATCTGCAACAGGGTTGATACACAGGGAGGTGAGGAGAGGATGAGAAGGGATTTGGCAAGGTTGGAGGAATGGTCAGAAGTATGGCAACTTGGATTCAATGTAAAGAAGTGCAAAATAATGCACCTGGGAAACAAAACCAGGGAAGATTACACAATGGGGGAGGTAGTAACAACAGCAAAATAGAAAGGGACCTTGGGGTAATCATATCAGATGACCTTAAGGTTAGCAAGCAATGTGAGAAGGCAGTAGGGAGGGCTGGGGGTATACTGGGATGTATAGGAGAGGCATCACCAGCAGAAAACAGGAAGTTGTTGTCCCTTTGTACAGCCAGTTGGTGAGACCCCATCTGGAGTACTGCATCCAGTTCTGGAGACCCATCTCCACAAGGACGTAGGCAGGATGGAGGCAGTCCAGAGGAGGGCAACTAAAATCATGCAGGGTCTGCAAGAGAAGCCATATGAGGAGCAACTAAAGGAGCTTAATATGTTTACCTTTGAGGAAAGGAGGAGAGGGGGATGATAGAAACTTTTAAATACCTCAGTGGAATCAACAAAGTCCAAGAGGGTAGCATCTTTCAGAAAAAGAGATGTGCAAGAACAAGGGGACACAGTTTGAAGATAGAGGGGACAGCTCAGGGACAATATGAGGAAGTATTTTTTCACAGAGAGGGTGGTGGGCGATGGAACAACCTCCCTGAGGAGGTTGCGGGTCTAAAGCTGTGGGAGAATTCAAGAATGCATGGGACAGACATAAAGGCGATTCTTGTGGGGGTAGGAAGAAATAGGCTGTTGATTAACTAGGATCTGCAGTGTGTCCTGTAGGTAGGAAATGGGCAGACTAGGTGGGCCAAGCAGTCCTTATTTGCTGTCAAAGTCTATGTTTCTGTGTTACTATATAATTGGAGTCTGACAGACAGATTGTTTCCAGAATGCTGGAAAAGGCAAAATTATTGTAGTGCACTAAGGGGAGGGGATCACACTGCCCCACAAATTGTAGGCCAATAGCCCTGTTGTCGATGGTGTCGAAGGTAATGAAGAGGCTGATGCAGAGGCAGTTAAGTGAATACCTTGAAAAGTATTCCTTGCTGACCATCTCCCAGTCAGGATTTCAGAAAGATCATTTCACGGACACCACGCTCACTGACCTAATAGATTCAGTATCCTCCTAATTAGAGGAGGGAGGCCAATGGTGCGGTGTTCATGGACTTGTCCAAGACCTTTGATATCATGGACCACAAGATTTTAATTTAAAGACTGGGATCTCTTGGAGTGGATCATGAAACAGTAAATTGGTTTAGCTCTTATTTATCAAATAGGACCCAGCAGGTCCAAATAGGGGACACCCTATCTAAAAAGAAATGGTCCTCTGGGAGTCCCACAGGCTCCATATTGCAGCCCACCCTATTCCTGGAGTATATAAATAACTTGGTCAAAATAGCAACCTGCAAAAGGACTTGTCCAGTACAGCCGTACTTCAAAAATAAAGATTAACATTATTTGTATTTTTTGGGAGAGGACAGAAACCAATAAGCTGACGCTAATATGTAAACAATGGTATTGGTTTTAAAATGTCCCACTCACCCTTAAATGCTAATTCAAAAATCACTTTAATTCGTTAATATCTTTTATAATTTCATGTACACTAAAATAACTTCCAGTCCATAAGAAGTTTTTCAACGTTTGTAAACCCTTCTTCAGGAAAGGACCAGTTAATTCTGGTAGCATATCATTTAAACATTCATTTCTTTGACTTCCACCTGAGATTACTAGAGTAACATATAATACTTCAACTTACAATGTTATTCCATATGTTAAAAATTACGGTGTTATTCCATACGTTAAAATGCTGTTATTATTTTTGTGATGGGCTGAATTTTATTTTTATTTTTGCAAGCTGTTTTACATATATTTGAAATGCAGTAAGTTTGAGAGTTTTTTCTATGTTAGTTGAAGTATTATATGTTACTGATTTAGTTAAGATGGTGTTTATATTTTTCAGGTTAAAACATTGGATTATATAGTTGCAGGTCGTTAACAGTATGAACTTTATCTACACAATGAGTCCTTAAATACATAAAAAGCAAATAAGGTTAGAAATAAGATATGATTCTAAATTACAATTTGAAAATATTTTAACAGTTTAAAATGGAATTTACATAAGTCATTCTGTATATGAGATTCGGTTATATTTTATTTTGCTCTAGTAATCTCAGGTGGAAGTCAAAGAAATGAATGTTTAAATAATATGCTACCAGACATTACTTATCAACAAGAAATATAAAAGTAAGGTTAAAAGTTTATTTATAAGTATTCACACCTGATTTACATTTCTGACAATTGTGTGACATTTATGATAATATTGTTTGTAATAAGTAGATATATAATTTTTAGAATGAACCGTCCTTTCCTGAAGAAGGGTTTACCCAAACGTTGAAAAACTTCTTACGGACTGGAAGTTATTTTAGTGTAAATGAAATTAAAAAGATATTAATGAATTAAAGTGATTTTTGAATTATAATTTAAGGGTGAGGGACATTTTAAACCAATACCATTGTTTTTCAAAATAGCAACCCCAAACTACTATCAAACTTTACGCTGATGATATGGTTTTGCTTACAATGGGAGCACTGTACATGAAGTGGAAATTGGACTCCAATTGGACTTTACAAAATTAGAGAAAAGGTTAGTCCAGTCAAGACTAGTCTTAAATAGTAAAAAGACTAAATCAATGGTTTTCTATCTGTCTCAAAAGAAAAATATGATTCAAAACAGGAAATAAACATAAAACTTTGAAAAATGAAACTTTGGGGCAAGAAACAGTATAAATATCTTGTGGTATGGGTTGACAAAAAATTAAAATTTGATTTTCATATGCTGGATTTGCTAGGAAAGATAAATAAAAAACTTGACGCCTTCGCTACATTAGTTTCTGTGCAAATAAAAAATGCATACTGATATTGTAAATCAATTATTAATTCAAAACCTAGACTATGGCAGCCATATCTATGGCCTTGCCAACAAAACCTTATTATACAATGGCAAGAAAGAATCTTGGAGTGTGATTGGTCAGTTTGGGGCTGGACCCATGGCGTTATCCCAGCATGGCGCTACAGGTCTAGTCTCATCATCATGGCTGTCTCTCTTTTTGCATCTACTCCTAAGAAACAAAAATATTTTTCCACTGTAATAAAACATTCTTTAAAATTATTTTTTATTTTATATATAACAACAAGCCATTGTATAATAGAATAATGCACTCCAGGGTGTGTGTGTCGTTTGGGATAACGCCATGCCTGGGGCATTGGCGCTTCAGCCTGTGGCCTCGCGTCTAACTCCCCCAGGCGTGGTGTTATCCCAGCACAACCTCACCCTGTCATGCATTATTCCTTTATTAAAGAAGGTAGACATAGCGATAACAGCTTAGCTAGATTTATATTATGGTGTGACTTTAAACGCCATCATTGTGATAAGTACTAGGAATTGGGGTGGTTGTCACTTGAAAACATAAGAAAACTGCAATGGGCAACTCAAATTCATAGAGTTTTAAAATCAGGAAAACCAAAATACCTGATGGGAAGACTGGATAATAACATACATAGACACAAATGTGACTTAAGAGATTCCCAACGAGGTGCACAGGGACAAAAAAAAAAACCTCACAAGGAAAATGTTCCTGAGAACCAACTATGTTTCCATTTAGAACTTGTTGGACAGCAATATGAAGAACTCAAACCATAAACCAAAACATTTTGCAATATCTTTAAAACATGAGTTAAGAATGAAATGTATGTGCAATGCATGGAAGGAAAGCACTTGAATGGTATATGCCTGGAAATAGGAACTGGGATTGTAAGGATCTGTGTTTTGGGTGTCATTTGTTACAGCTGCATGTATTTGAGGCAGTATAGTGCAGTGGTTTAGGCTCTGAGCTGCAAACCTGGAGACCTGAGTTTGAGTCTCACAGCCCCGCTTGCATACTGTATGACCCTGAGCAAGTCACTTAACTTCCTTGTGCTCCCAGGTTTCACCTGTAAACAAGCTTTCAGCTTAGTGTCTCCTGGTTAAAAGACAAACAAAAAATATTGTCAAATCGCTGTTATGTCAGTTTAACTTGTGTTTTTTATTTGATGAAACTTTTAAATCTTTGTATACATATTTGTTCAGGACCATCTTGAAAATAGGTCTAAGAGGTGAATGAGACGTGAGATGTGAACATGAGATTTCATCAGTATAAAAATAAAGCATTTACTACCACTAGTTACAGTTGTATTGGACTGCAAGGGCAGATTGCAAAGATCTCTTAAACTGATTCATCTTTGGAAGATTCAGCAGAGTATCAGGCAGCTAGTTTAACTAGTTAGCAGCCCTGACAGCAAATTACCACTTGAACAGCTGAGTACGCTGGAAAGGAGGTTCTGGACATATTCCAGGTGTTGTATTGGTTGGCGGCGGTATGGAAGCAATTTGATAAAGCAGGAGGTGTTCAGCACAGGAGCATCTTTTGGCTAGCAGCAGGTCTGAAACTTATTCTGTGGAGTAAGCGTAGCTGTTAGTGAGTGATAAAGGAGGGTGTAGTGCAGTGGTTTAAGGCTCTGAGCTGCAAATCAGACCTGGATTTGAACTCACAGCCCCCACTTGCATACTGTGTGACCCTGAGCAAGCCACTTAACTTCCCTGTGCTCCCAGGTTGCACCTGTAAACAAGATTTCAGCTTAGTGTGTTTCACCTGGTTAAACAATTGGAAAAAAATAAAAATAAAGAGTACAACTATGACTGGATGTTATCTGCACCAAGTACAAAGCGGCATGTCTTATTACAGATCAGCTTTACTCTGTTTAGCGCTGTGATATATGTGGCTGTGCAAATGTAGTGTTTTTCACACTGGCAAGACAATATGAGAATTTCAGATAACAGTGAGAGAACATCTACATGCAGTAAGAGACCAGAATAAAGAATATACCACCACAGCCCATTGTACGACCAGTAACGGACCTAATAGTCATGGCTTTCAATTTATTGGGCTAGAGAAATGTGTGTGTGAGGAGGGGTCATTTTAATAACAGAGTATATAAAACAGAGAGTTCCTGGTTCTACTAAACGGGCCAGAGAGTGGCCAGGATTGAACAGACAGAGTTCACCATTTCTGAAATGATCAGTTATTGTTTTATATTTACCAATGAGGGAATCATCCTGGTAATGAGAATTATTAAACCTTGATTGTTTTTTCTGATGCATTATTACATGTACCTGTTCTGTGTTTTATTGTATGCTGTGTTCTATGTCCTTGTGCATCTTGACATTTTAATTGGGAGCATAGATGAAATGTGTTACTGTGTCATTCAACTCACCTGCATAAATACATGCATCTTTTAGAAACATAGAAACATAGACTTTGATGGCAGATAAGGACCACTTGGCCCACCCAGTCTGCCCATTTCCTACCTACAGGATAAGCTGCAGATCCTATTTAACCAACAGCATATTTCTTCCTACCTCCAACCAGAATTGCCTTATATCTGTTTCATGCATTCTTGAATTCCTCCACTGTTTTTGACCCCGTGACCTCCTCAGGAAGGCGTTCCATGCATCCACCACCCTCTCCATGAAAAAATACTTCATGTTGCCCCTTAGCCATCCCCTCTCTATCTTCAAATTGTGCCCCTTGTTCTTGTGCATCTCTTTTCTGAAAGATGCTACCCTCTTGGACTTTGTTGATTCCTTGAGGTACTTGAAAGTTTCTATCATGTCCCCCTCTCCCTTCTTTGCTTAAGGGTATACATATTAAGCTCCTTTAGTCTCTCTTGACAGTGCATTGTCGTGATGAAACTTTGGTGTTGTGTGAGGGTTGCCCTATCTTGCCTGCTTGTCTACAGGTCATTTTGTTGATTTAATAAATGTCTCTTTTTGAACTTTAGTATAAGTCACAGTTTTCTTTGACAAAATGTGTCTATTTGTGAAGGGAATGAGTACGTTTTTTTTCCTTTCCTGAACTTTGAATTTCAACTGTTGCACCCACACCTCCCTCAGTGCTGGCTTTTCTGCTTCACAGCATAGTAAAGGAAAGAAACCTCTGCATCAAAAAAGTGAGCAAAAGCAAGAGGAAAAATAAACTGCTATGATTCTTGAAATAGATGGCTGAGAAAGTAAAGGCTAAAGGTAGCATTCAGAAGGTATAAGGAGACACAGAGGGAGGAGGATAGGAAGGAGTCTCAGAGGAAACAGAGGGAAGCAGGAAAGCAATAAGGGCACAGAGGCACAAACTGAAGAGAGAATAGCCCAGGAGGTAAGAAAGGCAACAAGACTTTTTTAGATATGTGAGTGAAAAGAGGAAGACCAGGGTGGGATTATAAGGTTAAAGAGGGAAAGGGGGACTGTGCAGAGGGGGATCAGGAAAAGGCAGACATCCTGAACAAATATTTTTTTAGTGTTCATAGAGGAAGGAGGGCTACAAAAAAGTAACAGAAGCTTTGGAGGAGGGAGGTAGGAAGACACTAGTCATTTTTTGAGGAGAGTGTCCTGAAGGATTTACTAATCTGAAGGTGGATAAAGCAATGGGGCCAGATAGGGTGCATCCAAATATATTGATGGAGCTCAGGAGGTACTGGCTGCACCTCTAACAGTCCTATTTAATAGCTCACTGGAAACAGGAGTGGTTTGAGGACTGAAGGAGGGCGGATGTAGTCTCACTTCCACAAAGTGGTAGAGGGAGGAGGCTGGCAATTACATGCCAGTCAGCCTAACATTGATGATGGAAAAGTTAATGGAATCACTGCTGAAGGAAAGGATTGTGGAATGTGAGAAAGTTAAAGGAATCAGCGCTGAAGAAAAGGATTGTGGAATACCTTGAATACAATAGGTGACAAGACCCAGGCAGCATGGATTTACAGTGGGAGGATACGTCAAATGAATCTGATACATTTCTTTCACTGGGTGACAAAGAAATTAGATCAGGGTGGTGGGCAGACGTGGTCAACCTAGATTTCAGTAAGGCTTTCAAAACCATTCCACACAGAGGATTAGTAAATAAGCTGGGTGGCTTAGGAGTTGATGCAGAGGTGGTAAACTGGATAAGGAATTGGTTAGGGATAGGCAATAGAGTGTGGTGGTAAATGGAGTTCACGCAGAGGAAGGGAAGGTGACCAGTGAGGTGCCTCAGGGATCAGTGCTGGGACCAGTCCTATATAATGTCTTTACGAGTGGCATTGCAGAGGAGCTGGAAGGGAAGGTTTGCCTTTTGTGGACAAAATAATGCACTTAGGGCATAGAAACCCAGGGCAGAGTGCAAAATGGGCAGAGTGGGTATTGATGAATATGGGCATGACTATATAACAGCTCCACTGCCTTAAATACAAAATACTGTATGAGGGTAATTATAACAGCTCTACTCTCTTGATAGAAATATGAGGGCAACTATACATATAACAGCTCTACTCCCTTGGATATGAAATATGAGGCAACTCTATATACAGTATGTGTGTGTGTGTGTGTGTGTGTGTGTGTGTGTATATATGTGTGTGTGTATATGTGTTATATATATATATATATATATATATATATATATATGTGTGTGTATAGATACATACATATGTATATAATATATATATATATATATATATATATATGTATATATATATGTGTGTGTGTGTGTTTATATCAGCTTTACTCCCTGGATACAAAGTACCGTATGAGGTGATTATAACAGCTCTACTCCTTGAATACTAAATATGAGGGTGACTATATATAACAGCTGTACTCCCTTGGATACGAAATATGAGGGCAACTCCATATATATGTGTGTATGTACAGTATGTGTATATATATATATATATATATATATATGTGTGTGTGTGTGTGTGCCGGTGTTTGTATCTATAACAGTTCTACTCCCTTGAATACTAAATATGACTGTTACTATATATAATAGCTCTACTGCCTTGGATACAAAATACTGTCTGAAGGCAGTTATTACAGCTTTACTTGCTTGGATATCAAATATGAGGGTTACATATAACAGCTCCACTCTCTTGGATACAAAATACTGTCTGAAGACAGTTATTACAGCTTTACTTCCTTGGATATGAAATATGAGGGTGACTTATATAACAGCTCTACTCCCTTGGGTACAAAATGCTGAATTAAGGCAGTTATTACAGCTTTACTTCCTTGGATATGAAATGTGATGGTGACTTATATAACAGCTCTGCTCCTTGGATACAAAATCTTGTGTAAGAGTAATTATAACGACTCTTCTCTTGGATGCAAAATACCGTATGATGGTGATTTATTTCAATAACAATTTTTAGGAATATGGGACCAGCATCCCCCCAATACACCAGAGTTAGAGGCTCTCATCTCCCTTCTGTAAATGCTGAACTACTGGCCTGCATGCGTAGCTAGGACCAGGCCTGGAAAGCCTATAAGGCTTCCAGCTCCAACATAGAGCTACTCAGATACCGCACCTCAGAAATGCATGCACCAGAGCCACCAGATACACCAAGGCTGAATACTTCTCCAGCTCCTTTAATGCCAACATAAGCCACCCTCTAAATTTTGGAAGGTTGTAAATCCCTCTTCTCACCCCAAACTCAACTGAGCACATCACTCCTTGGAGGGTCACTCCACTCTGACTGACCCACCTCTGTTGCAGTATCTTCAACACATATTTCACCACAGGTGCCTCATCACTCCTTGCCACCCTCCACCCATCCACCCCCACATCTAATCCATCTATTGTCAAACACCACTAGATCCCAATTAAAGTGACATAAATACCTGGAAGATTTTAAGCACAAGAAAGTATATGAACATGAAGTAATTGAACCATGGGACCATGACTGTCCACCATAACCACCACCCTCTGTCCTCCACTGTAGGAAAACAAGCCACGCTAAATGTCATGACCCACAAGCAGATAGTAAACTAGTTTACAGTGACAGCTGTAGCTGAACTGAAATCCAGAATATAGTGAAGTATTGTATGAATAGTGAATAGTTTCCAGTTGTATTAAGTTACAACTCCCAGTAGTAGCTGAGCTGAACAACTGAACAAGCATAGGAATTTGTAAGCGTGAGCATTAATGCACTGAAATAACAATACTAATTGCTTGGTACAATTGCATTTAAGCAGGTTTGAATCATGTGGTGAAGTAATATAGAATTGCAGTAGATTCAGGTTTGATTCCCACTGAGTGCAAATAAACATGGTGAACAGATTTACATCCAGAAAAGGGATGAATAAAACTGAGGGCATACAGAAAGAATTGTGAAGAAAAGAAATGAAATGCTGAGGTAAATAAGCAGGAAAGAACCATAGTGGAATGCAAGGCTGCTGGCAGTATCAGAGTGGAGCTAGCACTGAGAACTGAGAGCAAGCTGCAAGAAGGAGAGGCAGCAACTGAGAGTAGGAGCCTAGGCCAAGTGCAGTGAATTAACAGAAGCAGCAGAGAAGGTGGAATGGGATCTGAAACATAACAACTGCAG
The DNA here is from genome assembly GCA_016271365.2 of Neoceratodus forsteri. Taxonomy (NCBI): domain Eukaryota; kingdom Metazoa; phylum Chordata; order Ceratodontiformes; family Ceratodontidae; genus Neoceratodus; species Neoceratodus forsteri. Next base: position 164,385,545 of record CM057458.1, on the reverse strand, counting down.
GAAAACGGAGGGTGGGAAGCAGCTGAAAAGGAAAGGGGCTTGAGAACAGCTGGCACAGGAGTAACATGGCACACGCGAAGGGCAATGAAAACACCAAAAGAAAAGACAAAGCAAACACAAAACACAGGAAACCAGAAAAGCACAGAAGAAGGCACACAGTGGCCGGAAACAAAACAAAACTAACCAAGCAGGACAAACACATGAAGGTGTCCAGCAGAACCAAACAGGACCCCAGCACTGACAATGGGAAGGGGGGCAAGGCAAGCAGGCCCCAGGCCAGGCCACAGAAGGCCCAAAGTAAGAAGACAGACCAACAGAGCCTCTGACTGGCAAAGAGAAAGTGCTTGAGAGGGAGGCTGGGAGGAACTGCTTATATAGCTCAGGAAGCAGGCGGGCTGGTTGCTCACCCTTTGAACTGCAGGCATAGCCTTTCAAAAATTCTCTATATTCCTTCCCACTCCAGCTCTCTGTTCCTCCCAGCCCTAAGGTTCTACTTTAATAATGCCAATACATCAAAATATGATGCATCTTACTGATATTACCAGTGTCCAAAAGTGCGCAATGGGAAGGTGGTGCGCATGACAAACATCAAAATCCATTCACAAAAAATCAGGCACTCACCAGCAAAAATACAGACTGACTCAACCAGATAAGCTAAAGAACTTTTATTGTACAGAATTGAAAACCACCATGTGGTACACCGCTACGCATTTCAGAACACCTTGGTTCAAAAAGCTTTTGAGAAAGGAATCAAGGTGTTCTGAAATGCTAAAGTGAGTACCACACCGTAGTTTCAATTTTGTGCAATAAAAAGTTCTTTATTTTATCCAGTCGGGTCCATCTGTATTTTTCTGTGAGTGCCTGAGTATTTTTTGTGAATGGATCATACTGAGATTGTTGCTTCTAACTGTAATGTGTTTGCCTATCTGATACAATGTATCCATTGCATATCTCTATTATGTTTGCTATATGTAAATCACAGTCGCTAAATGTAAGTATTGTGCATTATGTAAGTTCTTGCTCTTTTGTAATTGAATATGTAACCAAGTCCCCCTGCCCCTTCCCCAGAACACATCTGGAAACGAGCAATCTGTTCAGTATGCCTTCCTGGTGAAACATTTAAATAAATAATTAATTAACAGCTTTACTCCTTTGGATAGGAAATATGAGGGTGACTATCTAACAGTTTTACTCCGTTGTCCACAATATGCAAGGGTGACCATATTAGCTTTATGTTCTTGACTTTAATAAACAGCGATGACCATAACAGCTCTATTTCTGTTTCTACAGCACACAAGGGTGACTGTAACAGCTTTGCTTCCTTGTGCACAGTATGCATGGATGACTATGACCACTCTAATTTCTTGTCTGCAATATGGAAGGGTGATAACAGCTCTATTCCCCTGTGTGCAATATACAAGGTTGACTGTAACAGCTTTACTCCTTGAATACTAAAAATGTCTGATAATAAGGGCTTATCTGGCTAAACTTGGGCTGGCATATAAGGTGAGACATAGCTCTAACAGCCACGGCGAGGATGGCCATTGCACAGGGATCCTGAGACCCAAATTGGCGGTGGGTTAATAGCCTTTCCGCAACTACTGGAGGGCTCCTCCGAAGTGGGATGTCTGCTACAACAGCATTTGCCGCTTTGCTCTGTCTTTACCCAAACGTACTCCACCGATGCACACTATACTCCAGTCTGGGATGGTTTACCCTCAGCCTTCCATCAGTTTACTTTCTACTGTTCTACAAAGAATATAATCTCCTCCCAGATGCCTGACAAACTGGCTCTACTGCTCAAACCTGTGACCTCTGCCTACCCACTGAGATCAGCTGACAAATCCTTCTTGTCCAACCAAGATGTAAACCAAATGGGGAGAATGTTTTCTAGCTGGGCCCCTAAACTATGGAATTCTTCCACTGAGTCTAAGAATCTCCCTTCTCCACACAGCTTCAAACAGAAGCTTTTGTATGGCTCTTCTTAGCTCTGAACCCTGCTCCTGTCCTCTATCCACCCACTCCTGTACTGGTTCCTCCTAGTTGCCTACTGGCTCCAACCTCTACTACTCTCAAACCTGCCTGGAACTCTTGCTATTTCTTCTCTTCTAGCACTTACTCACTAGTTGTATGACTTATGACTGTTAGTTATTTGCATTTATATTCCTGTTTTGTTACTACATATAGATTCCTGCAAATGTACTATCATTGCTGAAAATTTTGTATAAGTTACTATGTCTGACTTCTACTTGTTCCTATGATGTTTTCTTGTATCTATTGTCTACATACCCTTTGTTGTAATCGTGAGGTCGTACCTGAAAATAGGCAGCTATGCTGTCTAGTGTACCTACCTGGTTAATAAAAACTAAATAAATAAATAAACTGGAAATGATAACTTGCACACAAGTGTTTAAACAAAAACCTGTTTACTTGAAAACTGTCTGATTCAGATAATATTTTACTGCTGTATTCTGACATCTCTTTTACTTTTCAGGACCATCGAACTGTTCCTAAATAAAGTTGTACTTTGTAGTATGCAGTCGCACACAGTTTGGGGAAGCCTTACATGCCTTGATTTATTCTGCTTGGCTTTGCAGTGCAAGACTGGAAATTGTTGCATCATCACTTAGCCGTTAAACAATGACTCACTGCTGCTGAGTTTCAAGGATGAAACACATGTTCACAGACTTGTTGCTACAGTACTCAGAATCCTGACTCACTGAATACTCCTACCTCACTACCTCCAAACCGAGCTACTGTTTTATGTCCGCCAACTCCTTGGTTTTCTGTACTTAGCAAGAAGAGGGAACATGCCAAACATGCATCTGTCTTTCTCACATCCGACTCATACAGCAAAACTGTCTGCCTAAAGCACTTATCCACAATCAGTACCTTTGAAAAATTGCTCCTGACATATACTCTAAACCACCCTGTTACCGATCACTGTGGACTGCTAGGACAGAACCATCATTTTATACCATAATAACCTTTGACCAGTGACTTTATTATTATTATTGTTATCACATTGATTTTGTTATCCTATATCTTGTAATTGCAATTTGTCTTGTGCCATGTAACATGTACATACCTGTGTGTTTATTGGCAGATACGTGATCCTTACAAAATGAGCTGTTTCCATCTCAGCAGCCAAGAAAGGGTTAATCGGTTATAACTTTAGCTATCAGGCAAAGGGTATTTTGATGGTGTAGGAGTGCCATTTCATAAGAGACATGCAAAACTACTATAATTTTCTTTGTAGCAGCAGTAGTACATGTTAGCAGGAAAACCCCATCATATAGGTGTTTTTTTCTTATTAATCGTGTATTTCTGAAAAACATCAACATATCACTTTTTCATTGTATTACATGCCTCAGCTGAGATATGGGGTTTGAAGTCTTTAAAGTCTCTGGTCTCTGGTCATGCCCACTATGAAAAAAACACATTTTTAGTGTGATGTGGTGTGGTGCGCTTGCTGTCAGAAATGTGTGCTTGCACTCACCTAATACACCTATAGTATGACTCCAGCACACGGTCAAAAAAGTAACCTCCAAGGAAATTATTTTAAAAATTGCTAGTGGCCACCATCTTTAATTACTTGAGTCATTAATTATAAAGCAATAAAAAACTGTGAAAATATCCGAGAGAAATATAAATATATCGATGATAGATAGTTTCATATTTATTTTATTGAAAACTTCAGAGATTACCTTTGAGCACAAATGCTCATTGACAAAGTTTCCACGTCAAATATATAGTCACAAAACCATTACAAGTACAATACACAGTTCCAGAGGTAATGCAGTTGAGCTCAGAGCTCTTAAGACAGGACAATTACATATAGTTTTAAGAAAATCCATACAGATTGTTGTATAAAAGTCATAGGTTATATACAGAGAGAAACTGAAGAATAAAACTAATTAAATCTCCCTGACCCACGGATAAGTGGCCTTCACTCGTCATTAAGCAGTTTGGGCTAATTCTTGGCAGCTGAGCAATTAAAATCTCCTGACCCCATGTGAACTTCTGGGTCACAACACTACTTAAATACAAGTCCTGCTGTGAGCTGGCATTAATTTAGCAGTAAGCAGTTGGAGGACAGGCTGCTTGATAGAGTGCTGGGGATATTGTACTTTTAAATGATTTTACTGAAGTTTATTTTACACTCTGGTAGTGAGTGCATATGGAGCCTTGCTCTGATAAACCGAAGAAGGAAGAGAAGCCCAGTAGTTCACTAGATAGCAGCGCAAACTACAGGCTTATTGATCAACACTATATTTTTAAGATGAGTGGGCATAATTGCTGGATTGTGTGCCTGGGCCATGGATGAGTGGCTTTAGCTCGTCATTAAGCAGTTTGGACTAATTTTGGCGAGAGTTGAGCTAATTAAATCTCCCTGACCCCATGTGAACTTCCGGTCACAACACTACTTAAATATAATCCCTGCTGTGAGAAGGGCACACGTGGTAGCACACGCCGAGACAGCGTGTTAGCAGACGTCAAGCATGTCTGGACTGTCTGGGAGTTGGGAGCATCATTCCAAAGTACTGTAAGGTACCTTAAGGTCTGTGAGGGCATGTACAGATAGGCCCTGACTTAGTAGTGTTCATTATCTTAGCTACCTTGGTAGTTAGGGAACCTCCTGTACAATTGTTGGGGAAACACATATCACTCATTCAAACAACATGAAGTCTTGCTGTATTCTGACAATTGCAGTTAGCTCCAGCACTTGAACTGCCCCAGAGAGTGAAGGGTTAAAATTCTATGCGAGGCTGAGAGCGTTAAGCTCAAGCTTAGTTGAAAACTCTGTCTGTGACACTTTGAAACCAAACCGTCAGATTCTTTACTCTCCTCACTAAACAGTCGCTCCGAGATTTTCTCCTTCAGTTCAGTTCAAACGTGGTTAAAGTGTCGGTTTAGTCTGCTTTTCGTTCCGCTTTGTCAGTTCGAGACTTTGTCTGTGGTACCGTAAGTACGAGGATAGTATTGTGGACAGTTATTGTGTGGAAATTGTAAATTTTTCTGATTGGTTCGCTGAACCGATCCTTTAGTCAAAAATCTTTCTGAAAAGTTTAGTGTGTGGTTACCGTCCATATAGGTTTAAAAAAAAACGGATTTGAACATTTTTTCCAGCACCAGTAACATCGTGAGAAACCAATAGAGTCTTGCCTGGCAGTTGCCGAATAAAGGGTAAGTTTGTTAGGTTAGCCATGTCTGAGAAACCCAAGAAAAAACCGGCCCACTGGGTTTCAACACTGCAGTGTGTGTGTGGGAGGTCTTTGCTAAGGCCGATCCCCACACACCTGTGTTTACTGTCTGGGGTTTGACCACCTTGATTCAGACTGCCAGAGTTGCAAGAATTTCCTAAGTCTACCCTGGAAAAAGGTTAGGTAGACTTAGGGATAAGGAGGCCGAGAAATCCGCTGACCCACAAGACCAGCCCAGTTCAGTTCCTACCGAACCAGAAGGAGTGCCCCCTGACCAGGGCGATACTTCTTCGGCAGAGGAGAGCCGATCCTGAAGGATCGGTTCCTGCAAAGAGAAATGCAAGGATAAATTGGCCTGTTCTGATCCAGAACTTCATGTTACGACCGCTGAAGAGATAGCCAGAGCGATTCGGATTGTGGAATCGCTTGCTAGTTCCGACCGATCCAGCGCCTTCAGGCAGGGGTCGGTTTGTTGGTTCCCTCAGTTCAGATTATTCCACTGAAGATTTTTACAAACTGGAGTTTGATGAGGAGGGATTTTGAAGAGGATGATTACAGCGGTGAAAGTCTGGATGTGCCTGTGGAACCAGACATCTCCCCAGGCAGACCTTGTGGTGTTTCCTCCTAGGCTTTCTGAGTCCCTCTCCACTTCCTGTTTTACAGAAAAGTGGTTCAGACCCTCCAACTTCCTACTGAGGAGGCTGTGGAGGATCAAGAGGAGCCTGACTTTGTAGAGATGATGGACATCCCAGAGTCTAAGAGACTGTCTGTTCCCTTCATAAGTCCTGTGGGAAACAGACACAAAACATTCTTAGGTCTCCTAACTCTGTACCTCCTGTTGACAGGAGAATGGACAAGAGGTACACCTTGTCAGGCTCGGATACGGAGTTCCTTTATCAGCAATGCAGCCATGTTGGGGTAGTGCAGGCTGCTGCCTGTGACAAGGCAAACATTCCCTTGGCTTCATACCCCCAGACAAAGATTCCAGGAAGATAGATGCCATGGCAAAGAAGCAGTACATGGCATCATCTTTGGGACTCAGGCAGGCTAACTATATGGCCGATACAGCTAGGTACCAGAAGTCCAGGTGGGACACTGTACTGGCACTGGCTAAACAGGCTTCCCCAACTAGCCAAGGAGCTGGAGGGTGGCTTCTGATGGGATGAGGCATCAAAGGTGCAATTTCAAGCTGCTGTGGACTCCAGTGATGTGTCATCAAGAGTCATGGCTACATCTGTGGCTCTTCAGAGGATGGCTTGGCTCAGGTGGACTAGTCTTTTGCAGGATACCCAGGCCAAGGCCATGGATTTCCTGTGGTGGGTAATTCTCTGTTTGGGAAGCAGACTGAGAATTACATGAAGAAAAATGGATGAGTACAGGACCACTTACAGGAGTGCCCAGGCTAAGGAGAGGTAGGCAACTCCTCAAAGGCAGCCAGCTAGGGGCAGGGCAGGTCTTTTCACAGGCCTTTCTACCAAGCACAGGCCTCTTCTCCCTTTTCACAGAGGGGTTCTTCAGAGGGAGGCAGAAGGGAGATGAGCAGGGCTGCATTCACCCTCAGCCTAAGTCTCCTGCCAAGCAGACACCCTGATGTGTCAGCCCGGGTCGACTCCCCATTCCGGTGAGAGGTAGGCTGGCTTACTTTGTCCAGGACTGGATGTCTGTTACCTCAGACAAGTGGGTCCTGGAGGTTGTAAGCTAGGGGCTGGTTCTCAGTTTCAAAAATTTCCAAAACTGAAACCCAAATCCTTTCCACCTGCAAATCTCGGAAATCCTTGCCCTAGAGGCGGAGGTTTCCTCTCTACTGGCCTTAAGAGCCATAGAGAGAGTTCCACCCATACAAGGGCAAAGGTCTGTACTCCAGGTACTTTCTTACTCAAAAGACAGGGAGTGGTGACCCATCCTAGATTTAAGATATCTAAACAACCACTTGCTAAAGCCAAAATTCAAAATGGTGACTCTGGGAACAGTTCTTCTCTCTGAGGCCAGGAGACTGGCTAGCCTCCTTGGACCTCAAGGATGCCTATTTTCACATTCCCATTAGGTGCTCTCACAAAAGTACCTCAGGTTCGAATTCCCTCAGGCCATTATCAGTTCAGAGCAATGCCCTTTGGCCTAACTTCAGCTCCAAGGGTGTTTACAAAGTGCCTAGCAGTAGTGGTGGCCTTTTAAGAAGGAAAAGGATTTCTATTTTTTCCATACCTGGATGACTGGCTCCTTGTGGGCCAGTCTATAGACCAAGTCAAGTTAGATCTGCAAGTCACCCAGCAAGTTCTCACTTCCTGGGGTTCCTTCTCAATCTTCCCAAGTCAGTTCTTGAGCCAGTACAGCTCCTCACTTTTATAGGAGCAGAGCTGGACACACTCTAGGCAAGAGCTTTCCTTCCTTTGGAAAGGGCAAAAGCCATCTCTCAGCTGGCCTCTTCCTTTCTCCCTCTGGTTTCTCGACCAGCAAGGCATTTTCTTCAGCTTCTGGGCCACATGGCAGCTTCCACGGGAGTGGTCCAAGGGGCCAGGTTTCAGATGAGGGACATTCCGTTCCATCTGAGGACTTTTGGTCCCAAAGGAAAGATCCTTACCAAGCTAGTTCCTGTTACTCACACTTTAATTCAGGCCCTTCAGTGGTGGCAGGACCTGGACAATCTGAGGCAAGGTGTTCCATTTGTCACTCAGACTCACTCTGTGGTTCTTACCACAGATGCTTCCTTTGGGATGGGGAGCCCATCTGGGGCTCTCACAGCCCAGGGACTGTGGTCCCCTCAGGAATCCCTTCTTCATATCAACCTCCTTGAGCTCAGGGCAGTACTTGCCTCCAAGCTTCTCAGTCAGTACAGAACAAGGTGGTTCAGGTCAGGATGGACAACACTACACCATGTGGTACATCAATAAGCAGGAGGCACTTGGTCCATGGCCTTGTGCACTGAGGCCATGAAAATATGGTCCCTGGCTTATTCCCTGAAGACCTCTCTAGTAGCAGTCCACCTCCCAGGAAAGGACAATGTGATAGCATATGCATTGAGCAGGATTTCCAGGCCATCACGAATGGTCTCTGGATCCTTTGGTGTTGAAAGTGATTTTCTCAGGGTGGGGCACTTCGAGATAGAGCTCTTTGCAGCCCCAGACAATCACCAACTTCCTCTGTTTTGTTGCAGACCCCAGTATTGGGCTCAGTCCCTCTGGGTGCTCTGATTTTGAACTGAGAAGGAAATTTCCTTATGCCTTCCCTCCTTTTCCTCTACTGTTCAAGGTTCTAGTCAAGGTAAGGTCACAACTATGCAAAGTGATTCTGATTGCTCCAGCTTGGGCCAGGCAACCTTGGTACTCCCACTGCTGTCCTTAGCAGTCCATCTTCCCTGTCTCTTCCCAGGAATCACAGTCTGTTAACCTCCTCTCTGGGGAGGATTTGGTACCCAGTCTCGGTCACTCAATCTCAAGGCATGGCTCTTGGAGAGTTAGAGTATGCAGACTTACATCTGTCCCAAGGGTCTGGATATTCTCAAAGCTTCTTGAAAGACTGCCACCAGAAAAACTTACAACTCCAAATGGAAAAGGTTCAGTATTTGGTGTTCCAAGAAGATATATCCCCAGACACTGCTGAGTTGTCTACAGTTCTGGATTATATGGTTCACCTTAATGGCCTAGGCCTCAAACCAGCTACTCTCAAAGTTCATTTGTCAGCTATTTCTGCTTTCCTGTCAGTGGGGAAGTCTTACTCTCTGTCATCTCACCCTGTAGTCTGTAAATTTTTCAAAGGATTGCTTCATACCAATCCCCTTTAGGGATCCTGCTCCTGTCTGGGATTTGAATATTTGCATTGCTCAGCTTATGCAACCCCCTTTAAGCCTATGTCCTCGGCAGAGCTCAAGTACTTGACTTGGAAAACTGTGTTTTTGGTTGCTGTTACTGCCAAACGATCAGTGAATTGCAAGCCCTGTCAGTGGAGCCTGACTTCATTTCATTCCATAGAGATAAGGTGGTCCTTAGAACCAATAGAAAGTTCTTACTAAAGTGGTTTCTGATTTCCACTTAAACCAATCTGTGTCTCTTCCTGTGTTCTTCACTGATCGCACCTCCTCAGTGAACGGAGGCTACACAGTTTAGATGTTAAAAGGGCCCTTGGTTACTACATAGAATGTACAAAGGGTCACAGGTTTGACTCCCTTCAGTTGTTCCTCACTTATGGGGAAGTAGGTAAGGGAAAACCTGCCACCAAGAGAACCATTGGCAGGTGGATTGTGTCCTGTATCCAATCTGCTATGAAAACTGGAAAACTGCACCCTCAGGCCTGAGGGCTCATTCCACTAGAGGTACAGCTGCATCTCTGGCTGCAGCCAGGAAATTCCTTTGTTAGAAATTTGTCAAGCAGCCACCTGAAAACAGTTCATACCTTCACCAAGCATTACTCTGGATATCCAGGCTAGGAGTGATGCTAGGTTTGGCACAGCAGTGCTTCAGAGCCTATTCCCAAAGTAGGTTCTGTCCCTCCTCCTTGGAGGTACTGCTTGGTAGTCTGCAATTGTCAGAATACAGCAAGACTTCATGTTGTTTGAAGAAAAAATTACTCACCTTAGTAACTGTGTTTCTTCTAATGGAGTCTTGCTGTATTCTGACCTCCTTCCCTGCCTCCCCTCTCAGAACCTGTTTTGGGAAGTGGGTGGGCAGGTGCAGTGTTGCACCTCAGGGGTGTCTTTAGCTCACTCCTGTTGTGTTGGGTGGTTTGTGTTTGATTAATTAAGAGTTTTTAGTTCTTATTGCTTGGTTTTTGGTCTTTGGGTTTACTGACTTGAGTCTTGTGAGAATCTAAAGTCTTTGTTGCCAGTTGGCTAGTAGGAATTTTACAATTTCCACATTATATAGTCAGTGAGTTTTAGCTCGTAAGAATTTGACGGTTTGGTTTCAAAGTGTCACAGACAGTTTTCAACTGGAGCTCGAGCCAACGCTTTATGCCTAGCATAGAATTTTAACCTTCACTCTCCAGGGCAGTTCAAGTGCTGGAGCTAACTGCAATTGTCAGAATACAGCAAGACCCCATTAGAAGAAACACAATTACTAAGATGAGTAATTTTTCATATAGGCACCATGCAGGATTCAAAGGAAACCTGCTATAGCTATTAGATGTTTCTGTTAGAGGTTCCACAGGAGAATTTTCAGTGTGACAAATGTCTCTTAATATCTGTAGTTTTGAATGAAATTGAGTGTTTAAAATGGGTTATAAACTGATTGCTGAAACCAGGAATGAAGGAACCATTATGGATACACAGCACTGCATTAATAGGCAGGCAGACATTAGCATACTTGAAGAGTTTATAGACAGCTGCTGCTAGTTGTTTACAATCTGAGGAATTGGGTAATGGTATCATTACCAGAACAAACCCTGTTATTGATAGCACACCTTCGGACACCCTTGTGGAGTGCACAGATCAGCTAGGAGAGGAATGGTGCTTGGTACCCTCAAAGCCAACTAAGAGAAGAGGAAGTCAGATTTTAATAGTGCCCCAGTGTACTTACAAAATAAATATGCAGTGCTGGCTAAAACAGTAGGATTAGATGAAACAGGAGGTAATACAATTAACAGTCAGTCCCATGAGCACACTACATTTCAATCATCAGGTATAACATCACCATAAACAAAAAGACAAGTCTAGCTCATCTAAAAGCACACTCAGTCTGGGAAAAGTCAAACAGGTGACGCCAGAAACCAAGGAAGCTAGAGATGTATTAATAATTGGTGATTCAGTTACTAGGAGAATAGATAGGATTGTTTGCAAAGGCAGAAACCTACATACAACTGTAAGCACCTTACCTGGGATAAAAATTCATCTACATAAAAACTATGGTTAATGGACTGCTAGCAAACCTGAACAAACCCCTAGTCTTGATCCATGTGGGAATTAATGATGTGGGAAAAGGAATCTGAACTATATTATGGAAGATTTAGTTAGTAACCAAACAGATTAGAAGAGCTGGTGAAGATGTTACAATATCTGGAGTACTTCCAACAAGAGGGTGGCACCATGCAAAAACTAGAGATAGTAGGATGCTGAATAGTTGGTTAAAGGAATGGAGCAAAGTTAATGGATTTGGTTTCTTGGACTACTGGGCAGGCTTCGATAACGAAAAATTAATGAGCCACGATGGCCTTCATTTAAATCAGGCAGGCAAAAGGAAGCTAGGCAGATCCTTTAGGGAATACATTGATGCCCATTTAAACTTCTAAAAGGGGTCAGGGACAAGGCAAACCCAGAAAGACATAACATCAATCCACCTAATTATGTAGTCAAAATATGAGGGATGGAATTGCTTGCTTGTTAATGCCAGAAGTCTAACTTAAAAAAAAAAAACGAGCTAAGACACGCCATGAAACAGCAAAACATAAAGATTTGTGTAGTAACAGAAACTTGGTGGATGCTAACCATCAATGGAACCAGAACATTATTAGATTTAATCTCTTCCATAAATCTAGAAATACAGGAAAGGTGGAGGAGTTGCAGTTTATTTATCCGAGGAGATACAAGCTAAAGAAATGACCATATAAGCAGAGAGTGTAGAGCAAATCTGCTAAAATCACTTCCACAAATCCCCCAAAATACTATTACAGAGCGCTATACAGAGCACTGTCCATGAAAAAACGGGATGATGTAATCATTTAAAATTATCCATTCATGCTAAACCCAGCAGATAGAATTATACTGCTTGGGGACTTCAACCTACCTGGGATAGATTGGAATTCTCCTGATTGTGCAACAAAGACAGAACACAGTTACATGGAACTATTCGATCAAATCGGTCTGGTACAACTGGTTAAACAAAATACAAGTGCAAATAACATATTAGATTTAATCCTGACCGATATGGAAGCTGATATTAGGGTTATAGGGTGACTATGCCCTTAGGGGATAGTGACCACAACATGGTCTCCTTTACTATACACGAAAAAAACCTAGACATCACTGGAGAAACCTTAATGTTAGACTTTAAAAGATCAACTTTTCCAATTTTAAATACTAAATATCTCAATGGAGATGGTGGGAAGAATTTAAAAATAAAAATGTGGAGAACATGTATGGTGTGTTTAGTCATAAAACAGATCAGGGCATACTACATAATATATCATATATAAAGAAATACAATAAAGGGCCAAGAACTTGAATCTGGTTTAATAAGAAAATCAAAAGGGTATTAAAACTAAAACAAACTATACAAATCTTTAAGAGGTAGCAGAACAGGGGAGGAGGGATGAAATTTCAAAACTTCAAAGGCAGTTAAAAAAGACATTAAAAAGGCAAAAGCTGAGTATGATATAAAACTAGCCTCTAAAACATAGAATTTGACAGCAGATAAGGACCGGCTGGCCCACCCAGTCTGCCCATTTCCTACCTAATGGATAAGCAGCAGATCCTAGTTAACCAGTAGCCTACTTCCTCCTACCCCCACCCCTAGAATTGCCTTATGACTGTCCCAAGCATGCTTGAATTCCACCACTGTTTTTGACTCCACAACCTTCCTCCGAAGGCCATTCCATGCATCCACAACCCTCTGTGAAAAAATACTTCCTTACATTACCTCTGAGCCCCTCCCCATCTTCGAATTGTGCTCCCTTGTTCTTGCACACCTCTTTTTGAAAGATGCTACCCTCTTGGACTTTGTTGATTCCTTGAGAAACTTGAAAGTTTCTATCATGTCCCCCTCTCCTCATTTCCTTGAGGCTATACATATTAAGCTCCTTAAGTCTCTTCATATGTCTTCTGGTGTAGACCCTGCACCATTTAATTGCCCTCCTCTGGACAGCTTCCATCCTGTCTATGTCTTTGCAGAGATTGGTCTCCAGAACTGCACGCAGTACTCCAGATGGGGTCTCACCGGGATCGACAAATTTTAAAATCTCATGCTAGTCCAGGACAAGTGGCCTTGATAAAAATGGTAGTCCTCGAGTTCAGAGTGGTAGTCCAGTACATTTCAATTGAAATATTCAACCGACTTAACAGAAATAAGTTAAATGGTGTGGCAGTGCTTATATATTGTACTATTATTTCATAGGATGGATGGAGAGATGTAGAGAACTTCATAAATTAGGAAAACAATATTTTCATATTTTTTGTTAATACAGGCTAGGGTAGTAGTACAGGCCGGACACTAAGGCACCCCAGGCAGAAGTCTGTATTAGAAGAGATTGGAGAAATGTTACAGAATTAGTTAAGGACAAGCCAAAACCAGCTAGGCCATTGGTTGAGAAGAACATGAAATGGTGATTAAGGGCTAGGCCAGGAAGAAGATGATGGGGCACTGGGAGCAGGAGTACTAGCATCAAGAAGATCATCAGCAGCAGAAGCAGCTAAACCAGAAGATGATGTATCAGCAGCAACAGCATGCCCACGGACATGGCGAGTGCCTGGACCAGAGAGCAGCCAGTGGTTAATTGCTGATCCGGATCAAAGTCATGCAGTTCAGGACCTTCTACTGCTGTCTGCAGGAGAGACTGTAGTGAATCCTCAGCCAGCCTTGTCCTGATTTTGTTTTGATTAGGTTCTGAACAGAAAACCTCTCTCACATTTTGCAGTCGATACACTCATTGCCATGAGTATTTCAACTAGGTCAAGAATGTGTATAATCTGGGGTGGTTTTTCTTTAGTAATCTGGTATATGCCTGCAAATAGGGTTTTTCAATGGCAGATTTCAATATTGTTTTAAATGCAGCATACTCTGACTTTATATGTTCCTGCTGCTCCTCCGTGAAAAAGTGAAAATATTCTGCCAGGTTTGCAAGTTCAGAGGTCCCAAACACCACTAGTTGGTCTCTTGACAGATCAAACTGCTTAAAATCTAAGCAGCTGAACCATTTGAGAGGCACCTCTGAGAAATTTTTAAATCTGTTGTCAATATACATTATGGCTGCATCTATTAAAGTCTGCAGTTGTCCATCTGTCACAAAATTGATTTCTGGGCAGTTGCTCCTGAATGGAAATGAACAGTCTTTCCTTCCTCCCTCCCTCTTGTCACAACATATTCCATACATTTCTGTTCTGGTTTGTAATGGTGAGGAAAGCTGCCATGTATTGCCCTGGCATGGTTTTCAGTTCCATAAGCTGGAGTAGGCAGGTCTCAACAAGCTGTGGAACTTCCAGTATTACTATGTCATCTCGCTGAAACTGCAGTGACAGGTTTTAGTATTGGCAGGAAATCTTGCAGTATATGGATAGCTTTTACAAACTGCACACTCTGTGTTTCTTTTAAGAGGCCCTTTGTTTTGAACTTTCATCACCACCAGCAGTCAAAAGATACATGTAGGTGTTGTACAACAGTAGGTAGGTTAACCTGAACTGCATGTACGAAGCGTGACCTACTGGCAAGCCATCTCACTTGTTTAATTGCAGATAGTGCCAGATCAGTATCCATCACATTAGCAATTTCTTGAGCCTCTCATTTTTGGGACTATAGTGATAAAATTTAAATATTCCCTTGAGAGTATCTTTCCAGCTTTGATACAAATGGATTTTTTTAACACATCGAGAACTGCCAGCTCTAGCTTATGGGCAACACAGTGCATCGCAATTATTTCAGGACGGCAGTGTTCTCTAACTTTGCTATGGTTCCTCCTCTTCGCCCATCATGACACTGGCCCCATCAAAATTTGCTGAAATAAGAAGACCTGGATTGTTAACATTTTGTAGGTTACTGAGAGGAAGATTTACTGACTCCAATGCAGTTGATATTGCATGTAATACACCTTCTGCATGTGCATGTTCCAGTGGCACAGCTTGGATAAGCAATGTATGCTCCTGTTTTGAATTAGGTTCAACAAACCTTAAGAAAACATTTTCCCACTCAGTTATACTGTAATCAGTACTGCCGTCAGCAAGAACTGACACATACTTAACATTAGCAAGAGTCTGCATCTGGGTTCTGGATATAACTGCTGAAATAGCACTGCAAAAGTCCCTGGCTCGCTTATCGTTAGTATAATTAGAACCTAGCTTAATGCCATTTTTTCCTGTAATTCACAGAGCCACTCCATGTCTGAGAAAGGGCTAAGATTTTTGGCTATGGAATACGCTGTGTTAAACAGGCGCCTCATCTTTGCTTTTGTGGCCTCTTCCAACTGTGCAAAGGCTTGGTAAAGTGGTGACTCACTAATCTCACAACATACTGCTTCTGGCCACTTTCCAGAATACGTTGGTTCTGGCATAGCACATGTGGATTGGATTTTTCATTGCATGTAGTGACTCAATGTGAAAGTTGTTAGAGCCTGTGGCAAAGACATTTGTTTTTTTTGAAAATGCTGGAGTTGCAATAGTGGGATACTTTTCACATAGTGTGCAGTACATAAGCCCTTTTATCATCGTATCTCAACCATTTATAAGTGGACAACCAATGACACTGAAATAGTCTGGCCTTTTTCTTGGTCATATTTCTTGTCTTTACTACTTCCAACTGCCACCTCATTATCAAGCAGTAAACTACGTTTCTTAGCAAGTGACACAGGGGTTTTTGAGATAAGGCTACTACGGCTTCTCTGTTTACATCAAGTACCTGGTCAGCAGTTATATCCAGAACCACAGATGCAGATTCAGTTTCATGACTTTTATCTGTGGAAGTAGTACCAGACTGTGTTTGTCTCATAAAAGATGGTGCTGCTGCTGACCAGAGAGACAAGAGACTTTGTTGTTTGGCTTTGTTGGTCTGCATATTGTCCATATAAATTTGGTGGTCACTTTTTTTAAAGACTAATGAAACCAATAATAATAAACTTATTTTAAACCCTGGTGTCTATGTGTCCTTTTTTTCACTGGTGGTTAGTGTGGGCTCATCATGGGCTGGGTCACCAGGGACAGATATATGCTTTTTTCTATACACTGAAGTTGTCTTGTCCTGTAACAAGTCAGGCAGCTGGCTGCAGAACACTCACCCACACAGTCACTCACTCTCCTGTCTCCCCAGCACAGCCCCCCTGCAGTTAGGCTCCCTTATTTTATTTTACTGTTACTTACACTTGTTTTATATATACATTTTTTTACTACTATTTTCTTTTGTTTCTTGGGTACTTCAAGCCAAAGCCAGCCAACTGGCTGCAGGACACTGGTCCTTCAATCCTTTTCACAAAATCTATCTCTCCAACAGCCCAACCAAGCCAGTTTGAGTTATAGGTTTATTCTTCTAAGTTATTTATTTTTTTTTTTTACTAACTTTCTCAAGTCAGTCCTTTCCTTTGCCCCCGCCTCTCCAAGCTCCTCCTTCACCCTTTACACAATCTTCTATATCTGCGCTTGTCCTCTCCCAAGAGCCCACCAGCCTCTTTCTTTTTTTTTATGTTTTCTTTGTTTATGCAGCTAAACTGTTGTTTTACTGGTGGCAACACAAAGCCTCGCCCACAGTAGTAGTCCCTGCCTTCTTCCTTTTTATTTTCTGTAGTCAGTGACACTTTACGCTGCTGCTAGTTCTGTCTTCTTCCACCCTCACACAGACAGCAAACAGTACCAGACTGTCCCCTCCCAAGTTTCTGTTTTGTTTCCTTTTGTCAATTATTTTTTTTTTTTACTTAGTTGTTTAACCAGGTATAGCACACTAAGCTGAAAGCTTTTACAGGAGTGAACTGGGAGCACAAGGAGGTTAAGTGACTTGCTCAGGCAGTATGCAAGTGGAAGCTGTGGGATTCAAACCCAGGTCTGGTCTCCTGATGTCACCAGATTTGCAGCTCAGAGCCTTAGACCACTGCACTATACTGCCTACTTTATTTTATATGCTCCTAGTCCTTAGTTTGCTTTCACCCTGTTATGCCCAGTTCTGTGACAAGCCCAACCTAACCCTTCTCAATATTTTATTTACCCTGCCTGCAGTGCACACTCCTTATTTACTCAGATTACTCTCTTAATTAATTTTGCACTTTTGGCAAACTGGTATGGCGCACAGGGCAGGTAAATTTGCTTGTCTGCTGTTATCAGTGCTTAGCCACGTTGTCCCCTCTTAGTCCTCCTAGCTCCTGCCTTCCTCCTCCCCGCTCTTCACTCACCAACCCTCCCTCCTTAATTCAGTTTATATAACATTTGTTTTCCCGAGTAGTCCACCCACACACACAAAGTAAGGCAGCTCTGGTTGCACTCACAGTCCCCACTCCCGATATCCACAACAACGGACTGTATCCTCTAGTCACCACTATCCATCAACAGACAGTGAATGAGGGGCTCTAACGCAATGCACGCCTTTACTCGCCTCCACTACCTAAATCACCACTGCAGCCAATGGGCATTCTTTACAGTTTAAGACTGTTTTCCTCATTTGGCCCATGCCTGCCAGTCTGACAGCTTGTTCCTCCTCTGTTTTCCTCCAATGAGACGCTGCTTGTGCTCACATTCTCGCCGTGCTCACTCCTGACTCTGAGGCAAGCTCACACACTCACTGCCTGTTCCCCGACCAGTAGGTGCACTGCTCTGGGTAGGTCAGATGACCACCGTGACAGCCGAAGCAGTGAGCACCCTACTGGTGGAAGCCAGAACTGCAGCAGCAATGATTTAATCAGTGCTAGCCCGTGACAGGTGGCACAACAGAAAGTGCTTGTCCCTGCACTGTAACTGGCAGCCCGGATGTCGGCAATAGGATTTATCGAACCCTGGGTCTCACCAGCTGTCTGCACAGAGGGATAACAACTTCTTGTTTTCTACTGGTGATGCCTCCCATGCATCCCAGTATCCCCCAGCCCTCCTTGCTGCCCTCTCACATTGCTTGCCCACCTTTAGGTCATCTGATATGACTACCCCGGTCCCTTTCCATTTTTGTTGTTGTTAGTATCTCACCCCCATTGTGTACTCTTCCTGGGTTTTTGTTTCCAGGTGCATTACCTTGCACTTCTTAGCATTGAATCTAAGCTGCCATACATTTGACCATTCTTCTAACCTTGCCAAGTCCCTTCTCATCCTTTCCACCCCACCTTGTGCATCAACTCTGTTGCAGATCTTTGTGTCACCTGCAAATAGACATATTTTTCCTTCCAGTCCTCTGCAATGTCACATATAAAGACATTGAAGAGGACCGTCCTAATACTGAACCCAGCTGTACCCTCACTAGTAACCCCCCTTCTTCAGAGTGGACTTCATTTACTATTACTCTCTGTGTCCTATTCTCCAGCCAGTTCTTACCCAGGTTGTCATCTTGTGACCCACTCTAAGGCTGGCTAAGTTGTATATTAATCTTTTGTGTGGGACTGTGTCAAATGCCTTGCTAAAGTCTAGGTAGGCCATGTCCACAGCCCCTCCTGACCTACTACTTTGGTCACCCAGTCAAAGAAATCTATTAGATTCATCTGCATGACCTTCCCGCTGTGAATCCATGTTGCCTTGGGTCCCAGCCTCTGGCCTTTAGATACTGACAATTTTTTCCTTCAGAAGTGATTCCATCATTTTCCTAACACTGAGGTTAAACTAACAGGTCTATAGTTTCCTGCTTCTGCCCTGCTCCCACTTTTGTGAAGGAATCACATCTGCCCTCTTCCAGTCCTCAGGTACCAGCCCATCCTCCCATGATTTGTTAAAGAGAGTAGTCAGTGGTGTCACTAGTTCAACCTTTAAAACAAACGATAATTATAAATTGTTCTACTCCTACATAAACAAAAGCAAAAAGGTATCCAAATAAGTGGGCCCTTGGTGAGCCCAGATGGGTCATTAGCATCCAATATGGAGATGGCAGAGGTCCAGAATAGTTCTTTCTCCACAGTATTCAGCCAAAAAATACCAAAGAATTTAGTGAAGGGAAACCAAAAATATCTTAGAACTCAATACAATTGACCCTAAGGAGATCAAGGTGCACCTGGTTCCACTTAATCAGAATAAATCATTAGGCAAGATAGATTCCACCCAAGAGTACTGAAAGAGCTGGCAGCAGAATTAGTACCATCAATTAGTTACATCTTTCAGCAAACGCTCCTTAGGGGATGTACCAGGCAATCAAACTGCTATACCCCTATATAAGAAGGGAGATAAAAAGAATATTTCCAACTATAGGCCAGTTAGTCTAACAAGTGCATTGGGTAAAATTCTAGAGGACTTTATTAAGGATTATATTAATGCACACATACAGGTGAACAGTTTGGGTGATGAAATACAACACGGTTTCACTAAAGGTAGATCACGCTAGTCAATTTGCAGGAGTTTTATAACAGGGTCAGCAAGTCTTTGGACAGAACAAACCTGTGGATGTGATATTCTTGGACTTCACCAAAGCATTTGATAAATTGCCCCATCATGAAATAACTAAAATATTATGAACTTGAGGGTATACGGCAATGTAGTGGCCTGTATCCATGCATGGCTAAGCAACAGAAGACAAAGGGTTAGTATTTGGGGCTTACTCAACTGGTCTGAAGTAACGTGGGTACCAAAGGGATCTGTTCTGGGGCCTAGCCTCTTTAACATCTGTGTCTCTTAACTAAAGTGCAAATAGTCTGGAGTGTGAATGACCACGCTTGATGACTATAGGCTGGGATGGAACCGGGCACAGGTCATCTTATTTGGCATGCAGTCAGCCCTGACTACATTAAATCATGGTGTAAATCAGATTAACTGCCTCTCAACCAGGATAAATGCACAGTTATTCATCTAGGTATACATAACCCCAAGTTGCCATACATGCTAGAAAAATAAACTGAAACGGTAACGGAGGAAAAGATCTAAGCATAATCATCACACATGATCTCCAGTTTAAAACCCACTGTAAAATGTTCCTGGACAAAAGACCTGGTAATCCATGGGTAATGTATTAATATTAAAGTTAGTCCTTTGCTGTGCTTGCTTCTCCTGATGTGTTTTCACTAGACCCAGCTCTTTCCTTCCCCAAAACTTGGGGATGGGGCACAAAATAAAGAATATCACACAAGTAAACAGATCTTTGTTATTCTAAATTCTTATTCTTTTATTTTATTTTCTGGCCCAAATCCTCAACATTTCACCAAAACCCACTGTGACAAAATAATCAGAAGGGCAAATTGAGTATTAAACTGCATTTTGAGACACATTGCCAGTAGGGACAGGATAGTTTTGATGCCACTGTTTAGTTCATTGGTTAGATATCCATTTTGGGGTATGGGGCACAAGTTTGGTTTCCATACCATAGATATGAGATTGCTGGTATAGAGAAGATACAAGAAGAGTAACAAGCTAGATACTTTTAAGAATCAGAGCCTGGTGGCGCTGAGGTTGAGGCGCTAGATGCTACACTGCATGCTATGCTGATAACCCGTGTTCGTATGAGCATGGGTCGCCAGGGTTGGCAGGGTTGGGGAAGGATCGGCATCCGGAGGACTGCTCTCCTTCTCTGGGGAGGGGTCATCAGCAGTCGGCATACGCCTGCCCCTGGTGAAAGCTGGGGCAACACTGCTGATGCTGCAGTAGCTAGGGCAGGAGGAGGCTGATGCCGGAGGAAAGCACACGGTAGCGCAGCACTCCATCCCTTGACATCATTGCACATCTCCTCCAGCAGGGAACCACACCAGAAAAAATCTCCAGCAGCATAGAAGGCTGCTTTCCGGTGTCGTCGTGGTCATGAGACAGCTCCTCCTGATCCACCCTCCACGGTCTCCGGGGTCATGGGGTATGTACCTGCCACGATGCAACCAGGAAGGGTTGCAATCAGGTGGTCAGAGCTCTGTCCAGGTTGGGTGGCAGCCAGCCTAGTTGGCTGGATGGGGAGGAACCAAAGGCACAACCTCCCCTGCTATAGAACTACGAAGAAATTACGGAAAAAAAGAATCAGAGCCTTTTTAAATAAATGGTAAGCACCATGGATGAGAGTTTTTTGCTCAGTATTTTACCTAGGATACCTATGAAACAGTTTAACGTTACAGCTGCACTGAACTGCAAAGGCAAACCACAAAGATCTCTTGAGGAGATTCAGCAGTGTATCAAGCAGTTTGTTTGAACAGTTAGTGTCCTGGCAAATGACCGCTTACCCAGCTGAGTATGCCAGAAAAGGAGGCTTAAGGGCATTTCCTGGCTATGTTCTAGTGGGTATCCCGACAACAGAGGGAGACTCTAGGGCAAGGAGATGTGGGTGCGTGAGGAGGTGAAGTGTATATGTGCGGGTCGGACTTTGAAACGTGAGGTGTTCTGGTTGTGGTGATGGGTTGTGGAGAGACAGACGTGTCCGATGTGAGTGAATGAAGGTTGCACAAGTGTAAGTGGCTGTCTAGAAGTGCTTTTGAGCGTGGTTTCATGTGTTGTGATGCAAGTAGATCAAGCTGCAGGTTGCTGTTCCAGTTCATAGTGTGTCATGGTTCCATGTGGTACAATGTCTCTGAGTTCATAAGCAATGCTTGGGCAAATCATCAGTGTTGTGTGGTTCAGTTTTTGCTGTCTCTGTCTGACATGTCCTGTATATAATCTCTGCCTTCCTCCACTATTTGTGCCACCTAAAGTAAGTTATGTATATCTAATTGAAGGGGTGCAGGGGTCGGAGCCTCCACATTACAGCGTGTTTCTCTTATCTGTTTGTGTGGTTCCAGATAAGTGGTATCCACATTATTACAGGTGCTGATTGTCTCTGTTTGCTATGTGTTTTGCTTCTGATTTGATTACTGCTCTCTCTGTGTGCTGCCGACTTACTCCCGGTCTGTTGTCGTTCAGCAAGTTGCTTTTCACTCTGATGTGGATGACCCAAACCTAGTGTTGCATTGTTTGGAGACAGCATGGAAGCAGTTTGTTAAAGTGGGGTGTTAGGCCCAGGAACACATTTTGGCTAGCAAACACATCTGGGGCTTTATTCTGTTAGGCAAGGGTAGCCAGTTAGAGAGTGTGTGAAGGGTACAACTATGAGTGTGGATATCTGTACCAAGTACAAAGTGGCATGCCTTATTAGAGATCAGCTTTACTCTGTTTAGCACTATAGTGTATAGTCAGGTGTTATTCTGTATAGAAATCTGAGCCTTTTCAAATGTTGTACCACAGTTCAAAAGGTCATGGAATATGATTGTACTACACTGTGGTACAACAATGTTTGGAAAAGCTCTAGAGGTTCTATCAGAATGCTAGACTGGCATGAGTCCTCCTGGTGGCAGCAGCAAAAGCAGGATCAACCAAACAGACTGCAGCATTGGCAGCAAGATGCAGGATCAGCCAGATAACTGCAACTTCATCAAAATTAGAAGCAGGATTAACCAGATATTTAAACTAACATAAGTAATTGCTTCCTCTGAGCTCACATCCTCTCGTTGATGACATACACTGCCATGTTTTTTTGTTGAAAATCCCTCCCACATCCCATTGACAGCCAATAGAAGGCTGCTCAATAAACATAGGGATGTCTGCTCCTAGCAACCACACATGTAAACCTAGCAACCAGCCCCAACTCCCAGAACACGACAGAGCAATGAATATTTTTTTCATTTCAAAATTTTAAACAAAAACTTTGGCAATGGGGACTATACACTGTGAAAATGAGTGCATAGGCACCCATATGCCAACCAGCCTATTGTGCCACCTCGGGGTTCTGATTACCACAGACCTCTCAAGCTTCAGTTCTCTGTCTGAGGTAATCAAAACCCCTTGGTGGTACAATAAGCTGGTGTACATGGTTGCCCATGCACTATTCTCTATGTGTCACAGGCAGCTGCATAGACAGGGAGGCCATAATCTGTAAGTGACCGAATGGTGCAGGCCACATTAAGGTATCTAGCATCCCAGTGAGAGTGATCCAGTTACAGTACAGAGCATCCAGTCTTCTGTTAACTGTCACAGATGTCAACATAGGGAGGGCAAAGATAAGGCCTCATCCAGAGTTACTGCAAGGTATTTGAGGTCTCCACCTGTTCAAGGTTTTGCCCTTGACCATGACAGATGACAAGGGTGGAATTTTCCTCTTTTGTGATAGATATTTAAATACACATTCTGAAAACCAGGCACAGTGCAAATATGACATCAAAAACTATTTTATTAATGAACAAAACAAGACATTTTACATAGAACACAATAAAAACACAATATAAATGCAGTATTCAATAAAAACATATAAAATATGAAATAATGAATGGGCAGCAGTAAGGCAGAGGGTTCATCTGGAGGTGCACACTGGTGAGGTGCAGTGAGACCCAGTGGATTCAATGTGGGCATCCTCACTGTAGGTGGTCAGAGGGTTTGGCAAGGAGGATGCCCACTCCGACAGTGTCCTCTGATACAGGAACTAAACCTAGGAAGCAGTATAGCGTAGTGGTTAAGGAGGCACTAGCTGCAAACCTAGAGACACTAGGTTGAAATCCATAAGCCCCACTTGCATACTGTGTGACCTAAGCAAGTCCACTTAACTTCCTTGTGCTCCCAGGTCACACCTGGAAACAGAATCAGCTTAGTGTGCCTTTCTGGTTAAACAATTTCCCTTTCCTTTATCCTACAATAAGGATGCCATGTCGAGTAAGCACCAACAAAGAAAGTAATTACGAAAGCAGCACCTCAAGCCGAGCCATGAAGCTCAATAGGAATCAGTGCAGAGGAAGATAGAAACCCCAGGGCCAAGACTTGCCTTGGAAGTATGAAGAGGTCATCTGTAGGCTAGTCACAACTGTTATTGTGTGGTATTTTACTGCTTGTACTCTCACAGATTGTGCATGAAAATAGATTATGCTTAGTGCACTTACCTGGTAATAAAACTAATAAATACAAAGAAATGGAAAGAGTGTGAGGCACAGGAAAAATGGAACTGCTGGGAGAGAAACAGAGTTACATTCACTACAGCAGAAGGCTGCTCTATCGCTGGTAGAGATATGCGAAATTAGGACATTTTTATTCGTGAAATATTTAGTGAAATTCACGCATTTTGCGAAATATTTTGCTGGTGTGAAATGTGAAATTCAGCCAGTGAAATCGCGAAATTTTGCCTGCGAAATGAAAAATTGTGCCCATGAAAAGGTGAAATTCAGGTGAAATTTTGCTGTTTCAGGTGAAATTGTGCTTTTCACAGTAAAATTCCGCATTCAGGTGAAATTTTGCTACTTCACACCCTGTAAAACTTTTACGGAATGGCGGAATTTGCAAAATGTTTCACAAGGCAAAATTGCTAGTTTTGTGGCAATTAGCTGGCGCAACTTAATTTCGCAACATCGCTAATCGCTGGCATGCCATAATAACCTAGGGAGGGGCTGAAAGGTTATCTGTGAAACCTAAAGAAATCAAAGTCATGTGAAACACTAACTGTGATGAACTGGGGTCCCAAACTTGAAGTAATTGTACTTGAACTTTGGCCAATCCCACAAGTAAAAGTCAAGTTTATGATGTTTCGGAGTCAGAGTGATTTATTACCCACTGTCAGCTACCTGAGTTGCCAACAAATCCCTGCAGTCCACAAACAGATAAAGCAACCAAAGAAGCTGAGTGCAAGGGAGCTCTGGTGAACATAACTATACCTTTAAACATGGGAGTTCGGGACCATGGCCACCCCTCCTGGGCAAAGAAGCAGGTCAGTGGTTGTGCCGCCTGAATGGGGTGGTTTACATTCAGTTAATACATTTTATCACCAATCAAGATGTCTGTACATATAGGAGAAATTGTTCAGCTAGGAAGGCACACTAAGCTGAAGCTTGTTTCCAGGTGAGATCTGGGAGCACAATGAAGTTAAGTGACTTCTCAGGGTCACACAGTCTGCTGGTGGGGGCTGTGGGTTCAAACCCAGGTCTACAGGTTTGCAGCTCAGTGCCTAACCCACAGCACTATGCTGCCTGGGTCTGTGAATGAGAAGTGATCAGGTAAGGGATTGGGGAAGCACAGTGTCCTGAGTGTTGCTGCCGCCATGCTTACATACCTAATGTCAGAAAATGACATCAGCTTCTCTCTGCACCATTTATTGATACAGTGGAATAATTATCTGATTATTTATTTATTTGAATTTTGATGACCAGGTAGGCCCACTGAAACAAAGTTGTCCCTTTCAGGGCGACCTGGGAAACATACACATTCCATAAATAATACATTGCATTTTAGAGGTAATGGCATTTAAAATTCATCATGTAAGGCATAAACAACATATAAGGAAGCATACAAGTGGTTGACAAGTACATAGAATTGGTTCAGTGTATATACATATTTACAAGTGTCATATTACGTGAAGTCATATGAGGCGTAAGTTTAAGAAATGGTCGAGGGCTGTTAGCTCATTATGTCAGGAAGGTGGATTAGAGAGAGGACAGAGATGTTAGTAGAGGTTAGGTACAGTTACAGATGGGAGGAGGAAAGAAAATTTCTTTGAAATGTTTTTTAAACTGAGGAAGAGACGGATAGGAAAATAAACCATGCGTGAGACTATTCCATTTTTGAGGGTCTGCAAAGAGAAGAATTTCTTGCTGAAGGCTAAGCGGGTCTTAGATAGACATAACAATGGATAGTGGGAAGATCGAAGGACCTGGTGAAGGGTTTCAACATGAGCAGATTGGAGGGCTGGGGAGGGAGGTGGATGAGTTTATATGTGGTGCATAGTAAGGAAATTCAATTTTGCTTGAAGAAGAGCCAGCCCAGTGTTAAGCACTTTACAGTTGTGTGTTCAAGCTGGAGCGGATGCAGCAAATTGGGTTATCCTATGATCATTGATATGTTTGTCTAAGTCTGTTTATGATTGACGGCTTTCCGTGTTGATAAGTGGAGTTCCATAAAGGAGGCCCGGAGTACAGTTGCAAAGCGGTGTAAGGTAGGGGGCTGTATGGTGTAATAGGTCAAACTATTGATGTGTGGATTTTATTACTTTATCTGAGGGTATTTTGCATAATAGGTACTCATCAGGGATTATGCCAAGATATTTAAATGAGTTTACCCTTCGAGTGCCACATATTTCGAGGTCTTAATTACTAATGCAGGATGGGTAGATATGTCAAAGGAGGTGTGATGGAACAGCATGGTGTTAGTTTTTTTTATATTGAGCACCAGTAAGTTATTTTTGAATCACATCTCCAACAACTGGAAATCCCTCTCCAGGTTGGAGTTGAGAGAGGAGATATCCTTAGAGGATCCGTAGAGATTAGCGCCATCTGCATAGAGCTGTATTGATGCCCTCCACAGTTTAAAGGCAGCTCATTTATAAAAATAGAAAATAGAAGAGGACCCAATATGGATCCCTAGGGAACACCGTCCGTGATGGGGATAGGGATGACGTGGCACCTGACCATTTGATGCACTCTAACCTGTTCGTCAAGTAATTGGCTAACCATGAGTGGGAGAGGTTGTCGAGCCCTAATTTGCGAGTTCAATTAGGAGAAGGTGGTGAGTAATGAGATCAAATGCTTTCATTCGTCCAAGACAGTCACCCCAGTAGCATAACCTGATCCATATCCTGAAAATGTCAGTTGTGACTCACAGAAGAGAGCAGATTCAGTGCCATGCAGCTTTAAGCCATGCTGATGGATGGTTAGAGCATTGATCTGCTCTAGGAATGAGTAAAGCTGGTGGTAGAGGATTTTTCTTGAATTTTGCAAGAAGGCATACATAGAGCTAGGCCTGTACTCCCGGACTAGGCATGCAGGCCACTTTTGTGCATGGGGACAACCATCGCAGCCTTCCATTTGTCCAGTTTAGTCCCTCTTAGGAAGGACTTGCTGATTATTAGCGATTATAAATCAGACATTAAAGAGCACCAATTCTGCCCATTTTCAAATATTTCTGCAAGCCCTTCAGAGCAACATACCTCTACAGGACTTCAAAAGTCCACTTCTCTGAATTTTAAAGGCCTCTGTTTCTAAGGAGAAGGATTGTAATTTCTATTTTGGAGGAGCTGGCCTCAATCCCTTCCCCTTCCTGGTCCCTGTTTTACAGCTGCTGCACCTGCACTGTCAGCATTTGTTATATATTGATTTGGAGAGTGCAGGAAGCACTGTATTGATGTAATGGAGCTGCTTTTTAAATTCTTTTTTGTGTATTTTAGAGGCCACAGTAATCAAATCAGAGCCACCACTCATTAACAAGGCCCTTGTTAATTGAACAGTGGCTTTGATTTCACCACTGTAGTCCTCTAACATATTAAAAAAAGATTTAAAAATGGCTACCATTACAATCAATACAGCACATCTCCTTCGCGTTTCCAAATTAATGCATCACAAAAGGTTTGAGCACAGGGAAGCACCTGTAGAATTCTGGGCAAGGACGGGAAGGGATCAGGCTGCTGGCTTCTTCAACCTAGAAATTGTTATCTCGTCCTCTTAGAAACAGAAGTCTTTAACAATTTAGAGAAGTGGACTTCTGAATTTCTTTAGAGGTAAGCTGCAGTTAGGGCGGCTTGAAGAAAGAACCAAAACTGGCTCTTTAATCTTAGCCAGTCAGGATCGCTTATTTCTAAATATTCAGGCACTCAGAAATCTTCATCAGGAAGAATATATGTTCAGTTGCCGTCTTTTTTTTTTTTTGGTAAATATATTTTAGTGAACATTCTGTATTTTGTCTGGTTACATTAAAACAGCATTCAGGTACAATCACGGTGTCAGTCGGTATTCACTATATCATACAGCTTTGTATTTCATGACTTTAATTTGTACTGCTGTTCCCTGTTGAAGCCTCTGATATGACTCAGCATAATGGGAGGTGATTCCAACAAATGGGGACTTGTTAGAATTTATATTAAAGGGAAATTGTTTAACCAGGAAAGGCACACTAAGCCAGAGTTTGTTGCCAGGTGTGGCCTGGGAGCACGAGAAGTTAAGTGACTTGCTCTGGGTCACACAGTATGCAAGTGGGAGCTGGTGGGATTCAAACCCAGGTCTCCAAAGCCAGCCAGTGGCACTGAGGTTGAGGCACTGGATGCCGCACCCTCCATACGCCAATGACCCAGGTTCAGGAGCCGAGCCTGGGTTGCCAGGGTTCGGCAGGGAGGGAAGGATCGGCGTCAGAGGACAGCTCTCCTTCCTCGGGGGATCAGGGACTATGCCCGGCACCATGGTGACCTCTGGTGGAATCCCGGAGGTACCCGCAATGCTACAGGAGGGCATAACTAGAGGGTTCTGAAGCCACGGCAAGACATTCCCTGGCGTCATTGCACATGCCGGGGCTCCACACCTGGGAAGGAAGAAGAAAAAAAATCCCTGCTCCCAAAGATGGTGGCGGCACCACCCTGCAGTCACACTGCATTGGCCAGACTCATCCAGCTCCTGGGCGAGCCCAGCCTGGCCTGAATTTGCAGATGAGGCGCCCTGGGAGGATAGGGCGGCCCCACCTCAGCGGACTCAGAGCCGAGGGATAGCCGGGCTGGTGCCGGGATGCTGGTGAGCTTCATGCCTGGAGGTAGAACTGGGGTGAGTGGATGCCTGAGAGAGTTCTCCAGGACTCAGCAGAGCCAGAAAAATAATTGGAAAAAAAAAACAGGTCTCCAGGTTTGCAGCTTAGTGCCCTTAATCACTATGCTGTACTGCCTCTATGAAGCCTCCATTAAGACTGGCATACAAGTTGTATTTGGCAGTTATGAAACCCTTAGCCGGGGAGGGGGGAGAGGAGAGACCAGGCCTAGCACAGCCAACCGTAACCATTTACTTCTGTTAACCTAGTTCAGGAGTATTAAAGTTTGAGTGTCGATTCACATGTACTCTTATGGGTTTAAAGGGATAAATGAAGACATCATAAGCCTCATGATTCAACTGAGATAACTAATGCATGTCAAGGGAGAAAGTGTTGCTCTTTGGACATTATATACAAGACCCAGACATTCCATCTTGATGTGAGCGGCTCCTGCTTATCATTGACAGAATGCATAATTTTTTTCCACGTAGTATATTGGAGTAATTATGTTCCGCCATGCAGTGAGTGAAGGGTTTCTGTGTAAGCCAGAGTTTAGTGGCCACTGTGAGCCAAATTCAAGGCAATAAGTTGTGAGGGGGTCACACATACCCTAGGGTAATCCAGTAGCAGGAAAATTTCAGCTGTTAGCTAACCTCCCAGTGCTCTTTCCAGTTCATCAAAGAAAGGGAAGGAGCAGGGCAGGACCACATGATATGTGTAAGATGCGCCAGAAGCTTCCCACATTTCCTCCAGCAGGAGGGCAGGGGAACCAA
Organism: Neoceratodus forsteri; assembly: GCA_016271365.2. NCBI lineage: Eukaryota > Metazoa > Chordata > Ceratodontiformes > Ceratodontidae > Neoceratodus > Neoceratodus forsteri. Next base: position 164,356,356 of record CM057458.1, on the reverse strand, counting down.
GTGTTGTGAGCAGTGTTCTGTTATTACTGGCATTCCAAGTACCTAAGAAAGTGTTTCAACACATTCTCTCCATTGGTGTGACCTTGTGAACTAGGAGGCATGTAAATAGGCTCTGTGCCAGGTGTCTTCCGATACAGCTACATCTACAGATGTGTTCTCCAGGATGAAGCCCAATTCTGCAGCATTCTGCAGCATGCTGCAGCAGAGTTACTGTGAAAAACAACGTTATTTCAATGGCAATTCGTCCCTTTTGTCATGCAGGAAACTGTGACATTCACTTGATCCTGGCAGTGTCACGGTTTCCTGCATGACAAAACGGATTAATTCCATTTAAATTACATTGTTTACTGCAGTAACTCTGCTGCAGTATACTGCAGAATGCTGGCTCAACTGGGCTTCATCCTGGAGAGCACATCTTCAGTACCTCCCAGGTCACGAGTGTGTCTAAGGAAGAGAGGCCAGGGGACACCATTAAAGATCAGTAAAGACTGGAGGTCATGTGATCTGCCACCTCAGTTTGGACCAGTGTTAAGTACTGAATAATAGCTGGATAGCTGCCAGCTGACTGGACATTTACTGGTAATGTGGCCACATAATGTTGCAGCTTTTGAATTGATAAAAATCAACTTGTGAATCAAAGATTGCTTGAAGCTCCACAAAGGACTATGCTGTCCATGTCCAGTAGTTGGTAAAGGCACAGCACTGAGACATGTTCCCAATTCCTAAATGCATGGTCCATTCTATTGGGTGTAAATGATTCCAGAAGCACAATAGGACACAGTAGGGGTAGGTAAGGTATCAGGAGAGGTTTCACCCTCAGATTGTGCCCACATTAGGGTGCCAAGTCACTATGGTGCCAATCGCCTATGTCACCGACCACTCTTTTTTGTTGAGGCTGTGCCCCACACCCCTCTAACTATATATACAAACTCCGGTGGGGAGGACCTCAGGAGGGTGGCAAACTCAGGGTTTGGCACTGTAGTGACTCGGACCCTAATGCCGGTGCCCTGATGCATTGCAGTGATCAGGTGAAGCCTTTTCCTGATTATATGCCAAATCCTCATCTGCTGCTGAAGCCATGGATTTGGCGGAGGTCCCTCCATTGCCATAGGTTGTTGGTGATACATGTGGTTTATGTAAGAGTTCTTTGGGAATATCTCATACCACCCTGAGCCAGATTGGAGGATTCCTGCCTAAATGTCTAATAAAGGAAAATTGTAAGTGTGAGGCCCAGTAGTATGTCTGAGAAGGTGGGGGCTGGGCCCCCTCACTTGAGGAGACACAGTACTGGTTTTTAACTCTTGGCCATTGACACCCAGATAAAATGAGAAATATCTCTGGTCCACTGGTAGAAAAAAGGACTGTGCGTGAAGGGTGGAATATTTTGGAATAAACAGAGTGTTCTCAGGAGGTTACCATCCGGATGACCTCTATCGTCTTGAGAGGCTCAGAGGTAATGTACACCCAGTAGTCAGGTCCTGGACTAATTGGGTAGTGAATGGGAGGCAATTAACATGAAGGTATTCTTCTTGAGAGCAGGTAATGTATACTCCCATGTGATTAATCATCATATTCCATCTAAGTGGATATATGTCTCGAATAGTGTGTGAAGGGTGTCATTAAAACAAAGGGATTCTGTCTTAGTTGTATTGATTGTCTACCCTAACAGTCCTTCAAAATTGTGAATGAGGTTAAAAGTACCTGGAATGGAAACTTCTGAGTGGGAGAGACAGAGCAGGACACTCGTCTGCATACCGTGCAATGCGGTGTTCCACTGCATCTCTCTTGGTCATAAGCGCCTGTTTTTTTTTAGGACCTTGTGCCAGAACCACACAACTTCATTATGCAGTTCTCTCACACACATAACTTGAAAATGCACTCTTACAACCATATGAGACTCAGTAACTGTACATATAAACATATATAGTAATTCACCTCTTATCCTGCCTCACCGCTAAAGGAGAACTGCAGAAACTTGTGCTTTTTCTACTTTTTGAAAATGTGGGTACCAGTTCTGTTACTGTTCAGGTTAACTGGTCTTTCAGTTAACTCCATGAGTGTTTCTTTCTGATTTACATCTTGGCGATAAGTACCATTTTAGAAACATAGAAACAGAATTTGACAGTAGAAGGAGACAGAGGGTCAATTGAGTCTGCCCTTACTATATTACCTCTCCCCACTGACTTCCAGCACTTGTGGGTTTTCACCTCCTCTCCCCTTCACCCCTCCAACCCGTGCTTCCCCTGCCATAGAAACTCTGTGTCCCCTGCTCTGTCAAAGTTGTGTTTAAACCAGTAAATGGTAGCTGCCCCTAGCACTTCCACTGGTAGTCTGTTCCATAGTTCCACTGTCCTCTCAGTGAAAAGAACTTTCTCACATTTCTCTTGAACTTGCCCCCACCAACCTCCATTCACTCCCCTAGTGACTGCCTTCCTATTTCTTACAAATATGTCCTCGCTATTCACTGTGTTTCTACTCCTGAGAAACTTATATGTCTCAGTCATGTCCTCCTGCACCTGCCTGGCCTCCAAGCGAGTACATATTTAGGGCCTCCAGCTGATCCTCGTGGGGTCTGCCCTGCTAGCCCTGAACAATCTTGATGACCCTTCTCTGTACCAGCTGTAGTCTGCCAATGTCTTTTCTCAGTTGAAGACTCCAGAACTGGACACAGTACTCCATGTGAGGCCTCAGCAGGGATCTTAGGTTTCATAGGTTGTTTCAAAGCTCAGAAGACCGAAGTCCGTTTTGTTTGCCACTGATTTCTAGCTGTATACCTTTATATTTCTCACCCTGAAGTAGTCATCTAGTTTTCTTTTAACTCATTCATGGTTTTGCTAGTGACTACCTCCACTGTAGCTGGTTCCATATTGGCTCCACCCTAACACTGAACCAGTGTTTACTTTTAGTAGTAAAGCTTCTCCATGGTCAGTTGTAACTGGTGAACTCTGATTGTGAGTTAGTACCCTAAAGGTAAAACCTAGCATTTGCCACAGTCCCTCAGTGTGGAGTGCTCTGTAAACTGTACACATGCCCTCCTGAGTCTTCTATACTCCAAGGTATACATACCCAGGTCTGCCAATCTTTCCTCATATTTCTTGCCCTTCACCTCTGATATCTTCCTGGTAGCTCTCGCTGCACCTTCTCCAGAGCACAGATGTAATTTTTGTACCCCAGAGACCAAAACTGGGCCCCATATTCCATGTGCAGATGAACCAAGGATCCCCCAGTAGAGCAATACTTCCTTTCTTCTAGACTTTATGTGTCTAAATACACAGTTTAATAAACCACTAGACTTACTGATGATCTAACTACAGTGTTGTTTAAAGCTAAGATCATTTGAAACCTTTATTCCAAGGTCTCTTTCTTCCTGTGTAACCCTCAGAGTTTGCCCGTTCAATTTATACCTGGCCATTTGGTAGCCCTGACCAAAATGCATCACTATGCATTTATCTGTATTAAAATCTAGTCTGGTTAACTCAGCCCATGTTTCTAGCTTGTTTAGTGCAGCCTGGGGTTTACATGATCTTGTGGGTTATTCAATACTGTTCCTATTCTGGTGTTGTCTGCAAATTTTGATTCCACACCTCTCCTTGTGTGGTCATATCCTAGATGTATATGTTGAACAGACAGGGCCCCAATACAGAACCCTGGGGCACCCGCTGGTCACGTCCACCCAACTTGAGTGGGTTCCCATGACAGAAACTCTCTGTCTTCTATCACTTAACCAGGATGCCACCCATCTTGTAATATTGCCCTGAATGCTGTGTTGGATGAGTGAATCTATCAATTAGCCATGAGGAACTTTGTCAGATGATTTTAACATATCCAGGAATATGATATCCACTGAGTTTTTATCATCCAGTGCCTTACTCACTGTTTCATAAAATTCCAGCAAGTTGGTTTTACAGGAGAACCCTTTCTTAAATCCATGCTGTGAAGGATCAATGTCTTATGCTCGTGTCATACACTCCCGATATGCTCTTTTTATTCTACATTCAGAACTTTCCCCAATATGGTTGTAGGTTAATGAGTCTATAGTTCCCTACCTCCTGTCTTGAGCCTTTCTTATGTATGGGTATGATGTTAGCCTCCTCCATATCCCAATAACCTCCCTTGATGTAATGAACACCGAAATAAGTCTGTCACTGGTTCTGCCAGCTCATTAGCCAGTTCCTTAATGACCCTGGAGTGCGAGCCATCTGGGCCTTCTGATTTGTAGGATCCAGTCTACTCAAACTATTTCTGATATCATGACCCTCAGTTTTAGATTAGTTCGGTGATCGTTAGCCAGCTGTTGTTCCACACACTAGTTGTTTTGGGGTTACAACAGAGCTAAGTATGTGTTGCAAGCTTCAGCCACCTGTGCATTGACCCCAATTATGTGACTCCTCCTCCTTTTTCCTGCTAACGTAGGTTCTAAAAGGATTTATAATTATCTTTCACTTCATGTGCTAGCATTAATTACGTGCTTCCTCCTGGATGTATTAATTGCTAGTGTGGTCTGCTTCAAACATTTCTGTACAGTGGAAGAATCACCTCTCTTCTCTTACTATTAAAACCCTCTCTATTCACCTTAGCATGCTCAATGCCTCACTGTATCGTTGTTGCATTGACTTGTTTGCTTGAGGGAATAATTGATTATGATCCCCAGCTCCCTCTCCTCTGTTGATGTGGCCTGACTAAGCCATTCCATGCAGTATTCCTTGCATTGATTCTTTCTCTTTTAGTGCATTGTGTGCCACTTCTGGCATTGAATCTCAACTGCCTGACCTTATAGCTCTCTAAGCTGCTGTATAGCTTTGCGTCATCAGCCAAAGGCACAACTTTCCCCAGATACCTTTCCTGTGTCACTTATGAACACATTATATAGGGCGTGTCCCAGAACTGATCCCTACCATGCACTTATGACCAACCTGTCCCTGCATCAGCCACATTCACGATTACCCTGTGTTGCCTCTGACAGGCCAACTTCCTTCCCACCTTACTAAACCCTGCTCTATTCCTAAGTCCTCCAACTTCTTCAGCAGCCTCCTGTGTGGTACTGAACTGAAGGTCTTGCTGAAGTTGAAGTAGAGCAAATTTACCCACTGTCCTCTCTCCATCTTAGTTGAGTGGTGACCTGGATTAATCTCACTGTAGCCATTAATACCATAGCAATGACATATTACCCACATTAACTTTAATGGGGCACACCCTGTGATTTTCCTGGGCACACGCCATTACGTGCCTGGTGGGGTGGAGCAGAGTAATAGGGAAGTGGTCAAGAGTGTAGGAAGCTGGGTGCACACGCGCTATCACACCCCGCTTTTTCCAGCCCTTTGAAACTGCTGCAGACCACCTTTGGTGCAGTTCAAGCACCAGTAATCAGGCAGTAATCAGTCAGATCTCCTCCCCACCTCAGAGTGCTGTACTGACTGAGTCAGGAATCGTTCCAGAAGCGGAGCTACTGTACAATGGGGGCATGGGAGGGGTCAAGTGCTCTCTCCAGCTCCACTGGCTAAGTGCTCAATTGATTAGGAGGTCAGAAGTGGAGGCTCCTACATACATATTGGCTGGAGAGTCAGCTGGCAGGAGATTTAAGTGCCAGACAGTCACTGTTAAGTGGGGCACTGCTTTTGAGATGATGAGGCACAATGATTGCGACCATAACAGGCATTCTCTGGGATCCAAACCACTAGGGCTGCACTGTTAGGAATATATCTGACAGCTGAGCTGACTCTTTTTCAGGTAAGTGGCTCCCATTTATATAAAAACAAAAAAAGGGTCTCTGTCTTATGGAATGAAATGCAGGTTCAAAGTCAATGTTGAAAAGTAATTTATTCCAGCACCATTGGAGTCCTGTTTAGTACAGGGGCCCTGTGTGGGCAGAAGTGCTGGGGATTTGAGTACTAAATGGGACTCCTATGGTGCCAGAATAAATTACTCTTTAACACTGCTACTTTGAACCTGCATTTCATTCCACAAGTGAGCCTCTCCTTTGTTGTATATGCTAGGATGGCTGCCTTGTCAGACTGCCACCTATATCCCTGGAGCGTACACTCGCTTCTTGTTTCCCAACAAGTGGCTCCTGTTCGTTTTGGGAAACTGTATCTCCTTCTGAGCTTATAAGGTATTTTATTTCTGACTCCATCAAATTATATGGTATATGCTACTGCACATGAAGACCTGTTGCAGTGGAAAGTTTCAGCACACAGAAAACTGTGGTTGCTATTTTTCAGTTAAATAAGTTTTACAGCATCCCAAAGGAGTGAAACCACACATCCTCACTCCAAACATACCTTCCAAATGTTGCAAAAATATGGTTTTGAGTAACAAAAAGGAAAATGATCAGCCCAATTAATCCATCACCACCTTTTAATACTGTTTTCAGGTATTTATTTATTTATTTAAACAGCAGTTTGAAAACCTTTGAGCCATAGGCTCATTTACAAAGGTACCTTGTCACAGTAAGACAAACTAAAATACACAGTATAGCAGTACAACACATAAGTATAACAGTAAATTAAGACATAGATACAAACAAGCTGGTACAGGTAGGATGGATGCAAACAATACCAGAGTTATGTCGTCCTTAGCAGCTTAGTAATAAGCTTTGTCATAAGTATTGAGTATGGCTTTGACTAGCGGCAGTTACAGCATCGGTGTTAATAAGGTGGTTATGTAAGGAAGTTTTGAAGCACGATATAGTTGGAGCTCGGAGATGGAGGGGGCAGTGTGTTGAACCAGGAGGGGGCCCTAAAGCTGAAGGCTCTTTGGCCGTGAGAGGTCCTAGCTCTAGGGATAACAAGGTATCCTCATCTGCTGACCTGATCAGAGCATATATCACCAAATGCAAACAAATTTCTGGCTGCCCCACACCAACAATATGGTAGTTTATATGTAAACTGTGTTATTTGGGGCTGGTAGCATAACCTAGAGGTTAGACCAATGAGCTGTGAATGAGCTCAGTACATCCAGCAGTCCTGGGCTTGATCCCCACAACCTCCACTTGCATACTGTGTGACTCTGAGCAAGTCACTTAACCCCTCAGTGCTCCCAGGTCACCCATGCAAACAGGCATTTGTGCCTAGTGGGTTTTACCCAGTTACTAAAGACTAAAATAAAATTAGAAATAAAATTAATTATGCAAGTTTCAACCCATTTGGCTTAGCAGCACTACCTGATTTCCCTCTTCAACTCATCCACAGCTTCCAGTTTTCCATTTGTGCACATATGACAAATTACCAGCGCATCTCCATTGCTTTACTTTCTTTTTCTTGTCATGTTTGATTATAAGTTAAAAAAAACTGAGCATACACAGACAAAACAGGGGCAGAAGTTTTTAGATGTTTTGTGTGTGGAACTCATGGCATAAATTGTCATTATAAAATGGGGAGAGTAAATTCTGTGTTTTGATTGTTTTCACCTGTGCATTAAATCCGTTCAATGCACAACTAAAACAAGTAGTCAAAAGCAGGACAGCACTGGAACAAAAAGTAAATCAATGAGCCATTGGAACACTCGTGTTTCAAATGCCACCATTTTTCTCCTCAGTAATGTGGCTCATCTCGGACTCGCTGGCAGATCAGAATATTCTGGTGCCGCTCACTCTACCACTCTCTCTTCAATATACCTTTTAAATGTCAGTCTTTACAGGTTAAATGTCAGTTTAAAAAACACTACTGACTTATCCGTTGTCTGAAGTATTACAACCCTGCTGCCAGTCCCACAGCATGACTCTGCTGTGTTGCCATCAGTCGTGGTCAATAAATTAAAAAACACTTACATCTGTCTCTCCTGTCACATGATTGCAGCTGGAGATCGTCCGATTGAAAAACAAAATCCATAACAATATATGGGGGCGAGGGGTAGTGCTCCTATACCAGTATTACTGATGCCAGTAAAGGACAAGCTTCGACAGCACATAAACTTTGTACATTATAATGGCATCATTTTCTAGTGGGAGGAAGGACAATGTTAACATAAATGTGCATAATCAGATCTGATTTTTCTATATATAAACATGATTTTTCTAAAAGTAAAAAAAAGCAGCTCATTTTATAAGCGCAATAAGACACTCCGGTGTGCGTTGAACCGATATTACCGCCTTCCAGGGTCTTGAAGGCACACGGCCTGTGGTCTCATGCCTCACTACACTCCTGGGCGATGGTAATATCTGTTCAATGCATACCCTGTTGTCTCTTATTGCTTACATATTCATCTATTTTGGTATGGGTGAGCATGGGATTGATACAGATCTAGATGACTTGATGTGTACAGTGACTAGGAGAGGTACTATATGGTGGTGGCTAAAAACATCTAACAGTGTAATTACCTTGACATTTTCAACAGTACAGTACCTTTCAGAAAGCTGTTTTGTTTCTGAGTTAACTTTTCCTGCACTTCCAGTTTCAAAGTGTTGTTTCCTGCTATCAGCTGTGGGGTTAATGTGTACTTTTTCAGCAGTCGGACAACACTTTAAATACTGTTGCACAGGAAAGAAAATTCTTAATGAAAATTAAATGGTACACTAAAGACATCTCTTGGCTAATTAAAAACATTACCTTGTAATTTCTTAAGAGTTCCAGAGCTGCCCAGCTTTGCTTCACAGTTGTCGAACCTGAGGAAATCATGAGAATCGAGCTGATCACACTTGAATAGCCAAGAGACAGCTCAGTGTGCCATTTACTTAAAAGTAATTGCTGCTGTGGAACAGCTGTTGCATTGCACAGAATACTACGTGTTGCCCTATCTAGCGTGCATTATTTCAATAAGCACTGCTGCATTCAGGTCAGCAGCTAGTGTTTCCAAATACTAACCTTGAAAAGTACAACAAAATTATTTACAGCTAAATAAATAGTTCTGTGAGGCTGCAAAACTTGATGGATCTGAGGCCATTCAGTCTGATTGCTTACTGCAGCTTGTTCAGAGATGAAGTGCCACTTTGACCAGATTATAAAAAGAGATCTGAAACATCATCCCTGTTTAATGATTATTAAGCACTGCCTTGCATGTTTCTGTAATTGTACTTTTGTTTGGGTAGCTTTCTTACTGAGTCAGTCATTTTCTATTTACGTAAATTTAAATGATTAAATTGTATATAATTATGTAAATCAGTGTTTTAATACACCAGGAAGCTGTTAAGGGATCATATAAATACATTTTCCCACAGTTATGACCTTGCACGGTTGGCATTGTTACAGAGTGCCCTTGCCTCTCATTTAAAGAACACCAATCAAGCTCAGCTTTAAAGGAACTTAAAATGTGCTTTTTTAATATTTAATTGGAAATTTGGGCCACATGAAGTCTATTTAATGCCACCCAGTGTATTTTTTTTTTAGTCTTTGTTAACTGGTAAGGCTCCACTAGGCACAAGTGCGATTTTCAGGGGCGACCTTGGGAGCTTAGTGACTTGCTCAGAGTCACATAGTATGCAAATGGAAGTTGTGAGTATCAAACCAGTTCTGCTGAATGAACCAAGCTTATTCATAGCTTGTTACTCTAACCTCTAGGCTATGTTGTCTGCCCTGTCCTGTGTGTTTGTTTTGAAATTGTCAAGCAGACAATTAGATGTTTTTGTGCAGTATTAGCCACAGCTTAGCAATTAACTCACAAACTGTAGTGAGAAAGGAATAATGTGACCTACTGGGAATTGAACACAGGTCCCTGAGATGCTGTCCCAGTGCTAACCATTGAGCTGCAAGCTCAGGTGGTGAACCTGGGTTTCCAGACACATTTTCTTTCTCTGGTATTGCATATCCTACAACTAGGGAATGTAGAGATGTTTTTGCTGCAGTATTAGCCACTGCTTTAACAATTAAATCACAAACTGTAGTAGAAAGAAATAATGTGACCTACTGGGAATTGAACCCGGCCCTAAGCATACTGTCCCAGTGTTGTAACCACTGAACTACTGGCTTACTGAAAGGAATAGACGAAACGTGGCTGGCCTGGCTTATATCTGCAGCAGCTCAGCTGGGTGCACATTCCATTCTTGAAAATTGCCCCAGTTGCCTATTCCTCCAACCTGCACTCATGCAACAGGTGTCAGCACTGTGGGCTAGGTCAGACAGGGGTCATTCAACAAAATTTAGCTAGATCAGTCCTAGCCTCCTACATCTACATCACTACCACTGTCAGCCTTTGCTTAGTTTGTGTCCTTTCAGGTTGCATTCTTTTTTTTTTTTTTTTGGACATCTAGGGAAGGAGTGCTGTTCTCTGTACAATTGGATGAGGTTTTATTGTTGTCTAATAGGATAACTTATCAGTGTGCCTTATTTAATTTTGAAGAACACATTGAACTGGTACTGGGCTGAGCCCTTAATATTATATATTAAATATTCCTAAATGGTATAAATATATTCTTAAGATTATTATCATCATCATCATCATAAATGTGCATTTACTGTATTCCGGTATATAAAAACCTGGTTTGGAAAAAGTACCCTTTATACCACAGCAAGTGCCCTTCTTATCTTTAGCACACCCACCTTTTGCAATCTCCCAGCACCCCTGAAAGTGGTAGGGATCAGCTAGGCAACTCGTTGGGGCCAAACTCGATCTCTTCCTGCTCCGTGCAGTCTTTACAAAAAGTTGGAATTTGTAGATGGAGACTTTCACCAGAGTATCTCACCAGACCATGCTAGTATTAGCTTAAATAATAAACTTGGAAAAACACTTTAACAGAGCTGGCCTTAGCCTTTATGTATGTATGTATGTATTTATTTATTAAATCAGTCTTTCATTCATTCAGCTTTTGGGAACTGGGTAAGCCCACTGGTAACCAGGCCCATTTTCAAGAGTGATCCGAAGGGAGACAACAGAACTGATTACAGACATTTCTATCACAGAGTACATGTGCAAAACATAGAATTGTCTATGGGGTCATTCACAACAAGGATATTCTCAATCAAGGGTATTCTTGGCAGCGTTCGACCTCGAGGGCGAAGCTCGAGAGGTTGTCCGATGCTAAGGATACCTCGAGATCGGAAGATCCTTGTTTAGAATGACTCTATAGACAATCTTTTATAGTGTATGGGGAGTCTATTCATTTCAAAACAGCAAATGGAAGCAGCATTTTTTAAAATAATGCCTTACTTGGCTTCCGTGTTGAGACTCGCTCCAGCCTACTAGCTCCCTCTGGATGTGACTTTTAAATTAGCATCGCTGAATGGTCGATCTTGTTGTGCTGCACCGTGACGCATCGAAAAGCATACAAGATCATGACGCACTGAGGTGAGCACAACAACGCTGTTGGGAGCATGATTTCCATGCTCAACAGCTGCCCACCATACACTATAAGAGAAACATTCCACAAAAGAACAGTTCAAACATGCAGTGGATTTACAAAGCTGATGTATACCATGATTTAGCACTTACAAGTATCCATCCCTGTTCCAGTGAAACATGTGTTTCTCACAGAGGTAATGTTACTTTAATGGTACCAAGGGCTTGATTCACCCTTAGATAATGTGGGAGGGTAATTCCACAGTACTGGGTCTGCATACATGAAGGAACATTTTCCCATGTCATTTCTCATACCCTGGGCAGGGAAGGAATGTTTAATTCCAACCATAGCCCACATCCTGTGCACTGGTCAGCTAAGAGAGCAGACAGGTTAATTGGTGCACCAGTACTGGAGACCCTAAAGACTATGCTGTGGAGTGAGTATTGACCATAGCCTCTGACAGTAGCCACTCCAGCTCTGCAAATGCTCTGCAGTGATGATCACGTTACTGGGTGCTTAGGGTGATATGCCCTATCCTGTTGTATAACACTTTCATCTGAGATACTGCAGTTACTGTTCACATAACGCTACTCGGATGACTGTCCTATAGTTGAGTAGAGGAAGTAGAATACTCTGAGCTATCACAGTTCAGGAATCCTTACGTCAGGTATTTTCTGGTTCTACATAGTTAACTCAATTTTTGTTTAATGTTTTGGTGACATAATGAAGGTGAACATCAAAAGTCAGGTATGGGTTCAAAAATATACCATGATATTTAAAGCTGCTAGAAATTTACAGTCCCTTCCATCAATTGTTCTGACTTCTTATTTTGATTACCTTTACTTTAGTACCAAAAGCATAGCCTTGGACTTTCCCTGGTTTAATACTAGGTTACTTTCATGAGCCACTCCTAACTTCCAGCAGTCACTTCCCAGGTTGCTGTTGGATTTCAGTGATGTTCAAAGCACTTTTATAAATGACTGCATCGTCCCCATAGAATAATAGTTCAGTTAATCCATGGTTTGCAGGTAGATCATTTTATGAACAACGACAACAGTGGAGAGCCCAAGATAGAGCCCTTGGGGTACTCCATCTTACACCTTTCTGGGGAGGACAGGACAAGATCCCATTTAGCTTTGCAGTCTGCATCTGCCATCTAGGTAGTCTGTGATCCAAGACAGGGTTAGGTTGTCCAGCCCCCAGGTTTTTAAGTTTCCATTCACATTTTAGGAGTTTTGCATGTTTAAGCAGGTCAAAGACCTTGCTTAAGTCCAAAATACTGCAACGGTCATCAGCCACGCATCAGATGTACAGGACGCAATATATAATTTCTGAGCCTGACCAGTGCTGTAGCTGTGCAGTAATCTTTACTAGAACCACGTTGTGGGTTCAGTGAGGAGACCATACATGTCAGTGTAGTTTTGCAGTTGGTTATAAATGATCCTTTCCTGAATTTTAGAGGAGAGGAGCGATATAGTAGGTCTGTAATTTGCAGGCAGATTATTAGGTCCTCCCTGTGTTAGGTAGTAATGCATTACTGTAATCTGATTACACTGTCATGTAATTTGTAATAGTAGTAGATTACCTGAAAGAAAATGTAATCTTGGGACGTTACAGAATTACATTTTCTTTCAAGTAATGCTTACTGTAATGCAATTTACTGTATTACTTTTGTGGGACTTGGATTGACCATGTCCCTCTGGATGTGCCAGAAAATTAATGTAAAATGCATGTGCTGGCAGTTCTGCCTATAAGTCAGTCTGAGTACTCTCAAAGAAAAAAAAGCTGATTCTGGCACTTTCACGCATCCTCGGTCATGCTCCAAGCATCCAATGGCCCCCAAGAAGTGCATAGCAGTCTGAGAGTGGTATGGTGCAAATTTTGATACTGGCTGACTGGCACTAACTGATCTGGTCAGATTAGCAACTGCTTAATCTAGTCATGTATGTGTGCCTAGAGCCAAAGGCAGACAGTTTGGCACCATCTGCTTTTGAAGGTGCGGTCAGGGTGCCTAGTGCAAGGATGTCCCAGAGTTCATGGATGGTGGGAGGAGTTGAAGAGTGGGATTACTTGTGGGGAGCCAGCCATCTCTTTTTCTGGCGGATGCGTGATAGGCCACAGAACTTCACAGGAAACTGGACTGGCAGTTGGCAGATGTCCGACAACATTGAGGGTCAGAATTAGAACTTCTCTGGTCCGGTCAGCTGGCTGGGTATTTATTTGACACACCAGGCTCAGGCTGGACTTAGTCTGCTTTAATGCTCAGCTGTACATTTTAAACAGCAGGAGTGAACTCAGCAAGGTAAGCGGAGCTGATCTAAATTAATAGTGAGGCCAAGGAGGATAGCGCAGTCAGGGCTTGGGAGCAAGTTGGGGGTCGCACCTGTGCCATCCATTGCACAGACCAGCCAGAGCCAGCAGGTCAGAAGGGAGAGGAGGATCAGAGGAAAGCTACATCTCGATTGGAGAGGAGTCTCAGTCTGACCAAGTCGGACACACCACACAGGATTTAACAGCCAAGATTTGACTGGACCAGGAGGAACAGAGCAGGCAGAGGGACTGGGCAAGCAAACAGGCAGCACAAGCAAGCACTATGAGATCCCCTGAGGCTGGGGCACACTGACTGACACAGCAAGGCACAGGCTACAGCATCAAAGCTTTGAGGTAAGGAAAGGAAGATAGTTAACCAACTCTGTATTTCAGGTTTCACTCAGATCCCACCAGCCCGGTCATAAATTATTTTATTCTCTGTTTTTTTTCAGTTCAAGATATCCATATCCATATTCTGTCTGTGTGGGCCTGGCAGTGCAGAGGAGAGTCAAGTGCAGTGGAACTGTTAATGGGTTTTGAGGGGATAGGATAGCCCATTCTGATGCAATGCTCCTCTGCTTACCATTTACTACTGGCTGCTGCAAACAATTTTGTTTAATAAGTCTGTGAAGACTAGTTTGAGAGAGAGACAAGTGCTGGTGAACTGTAGAAAGTGGATTTTTGTGGGTGGCGTCCGCGAGCGATAGTAGGCCTTGATCGAGGAGCTCCTCGACCCCATGAATAACAATCCAGCCTAATAACTCATTTAAACAATGGCATCTCCAGCTAAACAGAAGCAGAACAAACCGGGAAGCCCCTACCACTCCTATACAAAAATTAAGAGAAATGCTGCCAGCAGACATCGAGGCATATCCAGACCCTAGAGACCCGAGTCAGATACTCAACAGACCTCATCGCAATGCGAGCAACCGCCAAAAGATATTCTTGAAATGATAAAACAAACAGTGAGAATGGTAGCTAAAATAGACCAGACCTCACCGACCTTCGCTCAGACTTCAATCAAATGGATCATAAACTGAGCAGTTGGAGTTGTGCCTCACGCAGATGATGGAGCAGACCGACAAACAAGATCGCTTTATTATCTATACTTACCACAGAGATTGGGAGCTGAGTAGACAGCTGGATGACCTTGAAGGATGCAGCAGATGGCAGAAGATCCAGATATATGGGATCCCAGAAGGTTTAGAAGAAAAGGAATCTGACAACATCTCATTTATTCAAACCCTCCTCTGGGAATCTCTAAATCTGCCAAAAGAGCTTGATCTCGAAATTGACCGAGCGCATCGGTCTCTGGTCCCACGGCCTAGGGACCCCTGTGCAGACCCAGATCATTCATTGTCCGCTTTAACGTCCTATAAGAGGAAGGAAGACATACTAAAAGGGCCTAGCAGAAAAGACCCTCTCCTTCATGGGTCATAAAATCGCACTGGATAATGACCACACATCCGAGGTGCAAGAAGCGAGGAAGACTATATGGCCTGTGATGAAACAGCTAAGAGCTAAGGGCCTTAAGACACAAGTCCTATTCCCAGCTAAGCTCAAACCGTAACTCAGCAAGGCAATAAGATTTTTAAGGACCTCTGGCGAGCCCTTACCTGGCAGATCTAGGATCTCCACGCCACAAATGACAAAAGAGAAGCTGGAGAAGGACCTTCTTCCTCCGCCTGGGCAATTGCAGAAGGGAACAATCAAAAAGGCTCCTTGCAAAGAAACCCCAGACAACTCTTCGGGTGGACATTACATCGATGATTCGAAGTATGGTGACCCAGCCTCGTAAACAAAGAAGCAAAACATCTCCAATTACCAGACCTATTAGAAGAGGAAGATGAAACCCCGTTAGCTGAAGAAATGCAAACGGAAGAGCAGCGGAGCCCCAGATGACCACGTGCTTATCCAGAAACCCAAAGAATTACCCCACTACACCTGTGATCCACATGAATAGACCCACACAAGAACCCTTGACTCTTGGACACTCTCTCCTGGCCCTTTGAATAGTGTAGTGATATACAGGCCTGAATTAATCGGTGATCAGTAAGTATGTATGAGACTTGAAGTGCAGGGGTGGGGATCTTCACTGGATGACCCAGATGCTATTAGCACTACACATTGTTAAACTGGACTAAAGGAAACCTAGAGGCTGGGATGGAGCAGGGGAGTATGGGCTACAGTGAGGGGTGGGTAATGAATAAGAGCCACCTGAAGGATCTGCTTTTGAGGCCGCTCCTGCACTGATACTCCTCACAGAAGACTCTACCATTCCCTGGCAAAAGAGAACTGAAAACTGTCACAACAGAACTGCTAGAGTTTAGACTCTGTGCTTTAAAACAAAAATATGAAGGGCTTTATTGTTAACCCTGATGGAGGTGAAGGGAGGCAGACATGCCGAATCCACTGTGTGGGAGATGGGTTACCAATATAGAGCGCAGAGAGGTGGCGCAGGGCAGGCCTAAGTCATATGCTTCCATCATAGGGGATTCAGTTGGCCTAGGCCCTCACAAGGAGAGGAGGTGAAACGAGGCGATCCTCAGAGAAAACTTGGAAAGGGCACAGATTTAAGGGGCTTGGTCTGGGACCCCTACAATTTGAGAACCGGAGGAGGAGCTATAGGTTGGGATCCACGACTAGCACCATGTATTCTAAAATGGTTAAAGAAACCCTAGTGTTTCAGGTTGGTCTGAGGGGAGGAATGGTAAGGTTGCTGAAGGGGAGGCAAATGAATAATAACCGCTGGATTCGATCTGCACTGGACCGCCTCCTGCAGAGATACGCCTACAGAAGATTTTAATACTTCCTGACAAAAAGGAACTGGAAAATAGCTTAACAGAGCTGCTCATGTTTAGGCTATATGCTTTAAAACAAAAGTTTGAAGGGCTTAGATGTTAAACCCATTAGAAGGCGTGGAAGACGAACAGGCAAAACTACTGTGCGGGGGGCGGGTTTCCAGCATAGAGCACGGAGACCGGTGCTGGGCAGATTCAAGTCATGCGCCTTCTCAAAGAGGTCCTGGTTGGCCTGGGTTCTGCCTGCAGGAGGGGATGAAATGAGGGATTCAGCAGATGGAGCGAGAATGGGTATAGGTTGGGAGGGTTAAAACCCGGGCCTCAGTGACTTGAAGGCTGGAGGAGGAACCACTGGTTCGGACCCACAGACCTTCGAGCAAGCTGGGGTGTTTGCCAAAGACATGTTGATGAGAGCCCTGTGCTCGAAAGGCAAACGAGAGCCTGGCTGGCCAGGTGGGGCACTGTGCCTCAGAAGAACCGAATCTGGGGCGTGATCACATCAACTGGGTTCCAGGACTGCGCCCTTCTGCAGCACCTCCTTGACTTGTAGAGCTAAGGAAAGCTGAAATAATTGGCCCACACAGGAACTATTGAACCACAGCATCCTTTGACCACAATAATCGAGAAATGGGCATTCATTGAATAGCAGAGGGAGGAGGAGGATATGGTACAGGGCACCTGGCAAGGCCCCACGGAAGCTGGAAATGAGATGTAGCCCCAGAGAGGTTGGCTAAGGATCTTGGTCACTGGATAACTCCGGAGATCCAAAATAAACAGGGTAAACAAGAAAGGGGACTACAGTGCCCTCAGAGATAGATCCAAAGGAGGTGGGGGAGGAGGGGAGAGGGAAGGGGAAGGGAAAAGGGGAAGAGGGAAAGAATACCCTAGCAGTGCTATGATGCAAAGAGACTGGGGCATCTAGGCTATTAGGCTAATTGCTGACAGACACTCTGCTGTTATGAGAGGTAGAAAGATTCTGGGGCTCCTGGACCCGCTTTATAATTGAAGGGTGGGGGTGCTGACCGGGAGGGGACTACCAAGGAGATAAAGAGAGAAGTGTGGGAACGTGGTAATATAGGTTTGGGGATAAACCTGCATAACTCCATAGGAGACGGAGATGCCGCAACAGGTCCTAAAGGACTTTAATTATTTTCCTGAGAGCAATGTATAACTCGCTTTCCTCCCTCCTACTCCTCTCATCCCTTCTTGTGGGGGCGGGGTGGAGAATAACTGGGGATGGGAAGTAGTAACTGGATGGTGCAATGGCACAAAGGTGACAGGAAGGAGGATCGACATGCCAGAAACTTTCTGGTAGTGCCAAGGAGAACTCATTGCACTACTAAGCTCCCTTGTGAGTCCAGGAAGGACACCTCCTCCACCAATGAGGACCACCACACAACTAAGCCTAGGAAGTCATATAAAAGATGCATGGTATCATGGTGCGATTTTCTTGGCTGGGACCATTAGTGCATCAGATTTGCTTGCTGCTCGATGTTGATAAGGCGAAGCACTTGTTTGTTTGTTTAATGCAGTTATGGTTAAATCTACTAGAAAAATGTTATATGATGCAGTTATGTGGTTCATGTTTATGCAAGGTACTTCAAATCTCCAAACTGGTTATCTCAAAAAATAATATATCAGAGATCAGCAGCTGGGATAGAAATATGTACAAATGACTAATTATTGTTCAAAGGTGGTCTCCTTTAATATAAATGGGTGTCGAGCCCTGTTAAGAGGAAAAGACTCCAAAGATATTTAAACCTCCAGAAATGTGAGGTAGTATTCCTACAGGAAACACACCTTTCCCCTGGGAAGCTCAGAAGTTAAAAGTAAGACGCTACCCCAGCTCTTTCATTCCTCCCTGGCAGGGGGGTAGGAGGAGAGGAGTGGCTATTCTGCTTTCCGCCACATTGCCTTTCCAGGTACAGGAGGTTATAGAGGATCCTGGGGCAAGGTACATTATTGTTATAGGGTCAGTTCAAGATCAGGTGATCACCCTGATTAATGTATATAAACCCCGGGATCTCCAGCCTCCTTCTATTCGGCTCTATTACAGTTAGTCGCTGAGAAGGCGAAGGGTATAACGGTAATGGGTGGAGATTGGAACATAATTCTAAATAGAGAGATGGATACTACATCTCAAATACCCAACCAGAGATTCCAGGGCCAAAGCCTTCAGTTCGCTACTGCAGCAACTGGGATTGGCCGACATATGGAGGAAAGGTACCCCACCAGCAAAGAATACACATGCCACTCCCCGAGGTTTCATATTTACTCTAGACTTGATATGTTCTTTACCTTCACAAGGGACCTCTTTTTCCCCCGATGTGGGTGGGAACCACGGTACTGTTGGATCTCAGCCCGCCTTCTTAGAAATAGACCTGGGTTACCCCCAAAAAACTTTGGAGATTGAACACCTCCTTCTCCAAGATAAAGAGGTAGTCAAAGAGCTTAAACAGTTTATTAAAAGAGCAATCGAGGAAAATAATACCTGGGACATCACCCCAGATTTTATGGGATTCCCTAAGGCGATTACCAGAGGTAGATTAATACAAATAGCCACCTATAAAAAGAAGTTAATAGCCCAAAAGCAACAAGAGTTAATTTCCCACATTAGAGATGGGGAAAGGAACAGAAAAAATAATGGGACCCTGACAGGGAGAAGAAATTAAGGAAGATAAGAATCAACTACAAAAATACACAAAACAGAAGTGGATAAAGCCTTATTGTACCTGAAGCAAAAATACTATGAGGGGCCCTAGAGACCAAAATATTGGCCTACAGACTCAGACAAAACATAGCAAAGGCCACAATCACCAAAATAACTTCCCGCCAATAATCAGAAAGTAACCCAGGCCTCACAAATAGCAAAGGCCTTTGTGGACTATTACACCAAATTATACTCACCCAATGAGGAAACCTCCCCTAAGAGAAAAGGAATACCTGAACTCCCTTGCTCTCCCTCCTATGTCCCAGATAGAAGCAGAAAACCTTATCAGGCCCATTACCCAGCAAGAGATTAAATACATAATAAAAATTTAAAGACCGCAAATGCCCAGGACTAGACGGTTTTGCCAAGAGAATTTCACAAAACTTTCGATCAGAGATTGTCCCTGTCCTCCAAGAGGTATTCACGCAGTGTGGTCCGGGACTGAGCCAATACTCCCTCTTGGCAATATGCCACTGTCTCAGTCATCCACAAGGAGGGAAGGACTCGACACTTTGTGAATCCTACCGCCCATATCTCTATTAAATACAGACTATAAAATCTTCACAGCCATAATAGCTTCCAGGTTAAACCCTATACTACCTAGGCTGATACACATGGACCAAACAGGCTTCAAAACAGGTTGTCAGGCTCTGACAGTGTCAAGTCAGTGATAAATCTGATAGACACCATCCAGAGATCCAGTACACTGGCATGTTTAATGAGCCTAGACACTGAAAAGCCTTTGATAAAGTTTCTTGGGGCTTCTTATTTGCTGTCTTGGAACATAGAGGCTTTCCCCAGTTATTTATAGACATTGTCCGGTCCTTGTATTCTAGACCACAGGCCTACGTGACAGTGAACGGTGGAATATCCGGAAGGTTTCACCTAGGTAGAGGCACGCAACAGGGATGCCCCTGTCCCCACTCCTATTTGCTTTGTATATCGAGCTCGCTGGCAGAAGCAATGGCGAGAGCAGAGGAGGTGGTAGGGGTGACGGTGGGAGATCTGTATAAAAAGATATCACTTATGGATGACTTCCTACTGAGCCTTACACAACCCCAGCAATCCATAAAACAAGTCTGGACAATTTTGATGGAATTTGGTAAACACTCAGTTATTCCTTAATAAAAATAAGACAGAGGTGCTTACCTTATTCTACAAACCAACCATAGAACTATGCAACCTCTTCCCTTTAAACTAGAAGGCAAGTAAAATTAAATACTTGGGGACATATATTACAAAACAATACTCCCAGTTGTATGTTGCGAACTACTCACCTCTAGTGAGTAACTTGCAAAAGACTTCAAAAGATGGTCTCTCCTGAATCTCCCCATGTATTCAAAGATACACACCCTACAATGAGTGTGCTCCCTAGGTTTCTATATTTGTTCCAATGTATCCCATTTAGTATACACAAATCGATCTTCCAAACATGGAACAAAATGCTCACCAAATTCATTTGGAACTCTAAGAAGCCTAGAGTAAATCTAAAAATCCTCCAAACGCCAGAGGAAAAAAGGCTAACAGTCCCTCCCCGGATCTTGAAGAGTATTTTTAGGGCCCAATTAAAAATGCTGCAGTGTGGTCTAACCCCAATAGCACTGTGGGATGGCAACTCATGGAACAAATAGAGGAGAGGAATGGGGTCATACCCCTTGAATCCAGGTTGCTGATCCCCAACATGAATAGATTCCCCACATCCGAGGTTAACCTCGATTAGGGATACTATAAGATCGATCTCTAGAATATGGCAGACACATAAGCTTAAGAACTCTATTTGGCCCCTAAAAGGCTGGCATGGGACTCGGACTTCCGACCTGACTGCCTGGACAGGGGATTTCACACATGGGAGGAAGAGGTCTGAGATGTTTATCGCAATTTTGGCAGGGAGAGATTTTTCTAGACTTCAAATCCTTAAAACAAATATGGCCTGCAAAACACAGACCATTTTATGTATCTGAAGCCAGAAACTATATCCTCAATTAAAGAAGAAAGATATGGACCTCATTAGAGCCCAACAGATCCTGGGGCCATTCAAGAAAGTACCATAGCTAACATGCAAAAGGGATGATCTCTTTCTGTATAAAGCCCTATTGACATTGAAAGGGATCCACTCAATAGAATAAAATGAAATGGAGGGAAGCACTCCCCAGGACTTAGAGAGCTTAATTGGGACCGAATATTCTCCCTAACTAAAAAAAATGGCTCAGTCACCATATTGGCAGATTTTTCTTGGAGAATTAAGGTCCGCTATTTTTGACACCTCAAATAATAAGTAGAGGGATCCAGGTGCTGTGCTCAATGTTGGAGGGGTTATGCTCACTGAAAGGCTACCCACTTGAATGTCTTCTGGTCCTGTGATGCTCTCAGGACCTTTTGGGGCGAATCTTGGGGCACTTAAAGAAATATTTTTGGTGCAGACTCCGCTGGAGTGGCACATGCTAATAAAGGGACACCCACCTGAGGAGATATGGATGCGGGTTCAATCTACCTTTGGGCTATATTAACAACAGCAGCACACAAAGCTATCATGAAAAGGTGGTTAAAACCTACTCCTCCAACCATGCAGGAGTGGATAAGAATAATAAACATGATCTCAGTACTGGAGGAACTCACTTATAAAATTAATAACCTAACTCCCACTTATCTGAACAGATGGATTAGATGGGAGATTTGGTGTTCCTCCAATGACATAATACCTGAAAGTCCTTAATAAGAGGGAGTGGGGGAGGAAGAGACTGAACCTGACATGGGAGAGGCTGCATGTGACCCGACATGGCCTAAGGAAATTGGAGATAATAAGGGTGAGATTGAGGAAGGAGAGTAAAAACAAACAAACAAAAAAAAAAAAAACAAGGAGACCACGCTACACAGATAATAATACTATGGAAATCAGTGAAGTATTGGATAATAGAGATAAATGAAATGGAAATTTCTAAGAATTAAATTATTTCTGGAGATATGTATGGATATTAACAGAATGTATAAAAATGATGTACCTGCTTGATGCTAATAAACTTGAATTTAAAAAAAGAAAGTGGATTTTTGTGTGATTTTGTTTAAGTTGAGTGAAAGGGAGCAAAGAGCTGCCCTGAAACGGTGTTTCCAGACTGCGATCAAGGCTCTCCATACTGCTCAACCATTCATCACCTGTACGTAACAGGACGTGGAAAATGGCAAAAGTGTGAATAGCTGTATCATCAAATCTGACATTATAAGCTTAGAATATTGTGGATATCACTGCATTAATGTTTAAAATGTTTGCTGATCACTGAGCATGATAGATTATTATATGAATTTCTGTGTTTATGTCTCTAAGTTGTCACTGTGCAATATTGCCTTCTCCAGGTGGGAGTAAGGATTTCTGAGTGGTAAAATGAGTGAACTACCTAGTAATGTGTGACAGTTTTTTTTTTCAAACACTATTTTTGTTCTCCTACCTACTCCACTGAACTCTCTCCGACGTCCTCCTTTAGCCACAGTCTCTACCTCCCTGCATGATCCAACTACCTCTTTGCTCCTCTCCAGCACCGAGCATCCCCGGTCTGCCCTTCTGGGAAGGGTCACCCCACCCAGGGTGTTCTTTCTTATAGTATTGAGCACCGGGCCGGGGGCCTAGCAGAGAGGGCCGATTCCACTCCAGGAGTGTGGACCATGGGTGGAGGTGCCATCGCCTATCAGTGGAGGAGGAGGGGGGTATTTGTTACTTGAACCCCTGTGAGCCCAGCCGACAAGGCAACATACTGCCGCAGCTCACCCCAAGGCATACCTCATTACCACATTCAAGCCTCCAGCTGCCGCCAGAGGTTGCTCCATGAGCAAATGCTCCCAGACCTCCTCGAAAGAGAGAGCAGTCCTCCAGATGCTCAATTTCTTCCTCCCTGCTGACCCCAACAACCAGGGCTTTGCTTGAACCTGGTCGCCGGCATGGTGCGAGGTGTGGTGTCCAGCACCTCCCCCTCAGCGCCACGGGCCTGGTAATTTGTGACATTTGAGAAGTATGCCCCCGCTTCCATATGACAGCCACAATAAGGTGTCTGGTTAACTCAGTTTTTGCTGAGCAATGCTGTAGGAAGGTGTGGGCATGGCTAACATTACTAATGATTAAGCATTTGATTCTCAAAGCTGCATCATGAACATCTAAGTGAGTAGCTTATAATTTGTGTATGAGCATTTGCCTTTTGGGAAACCAGATCTGCCACCACTTTGGCTACTTCTAGCACGCATACCACTTATCAAGTATGTCAGTCACTCATTCACTGTCAAAAGCAAACATTAAAGTTATGGGACAGTTTGGCAAAGAAATAGTTCAAACTGATTTGTCCTGGATCCGCCCCAGACGACTACATGGGTTGTTTTCCTTTTTGAGCAAACAGATCAGGCAGGAGTTTAGTTTAAGTAGTCAGACTAGGAGAATCACCATGCCAGCCAGGCTTATTTTGAGTTGCTGGTGGGACACGCTGTATATGGTTACTGGATCAGAGTGAGTGCTGCAGCAGACATGTGAATGTGCATTCACAGAGGCAGTGGGTTAGGGACTTGTACAGGTCACAGATGGAGGTTTAGGTGAGAGGAGTGACCAGTCAGTGCATGTCGCGAAGGGAGAACATTTTTATTTTAAAAAATGAATTCACTGACAAGCACCAAGCTTCCTGGACCAAGTAATCAAAAGTAATATAAAGCATGACGTGTTACAGTTATAGTTACTAATTATTCTTTATATAAAAGTAATAAGTAACTGTAACCAATTACATTAAGAGTAACTAGTAACTGTAACTTATTATTTTTAAAGTAAATTACCCAACACTGGTCCTTCCTTAGGTATTGGGACCACTAGGGCAGTTTTCCATGCATCAAGCCAGGACCTTACCAGAGATGAAAGAAAGGCTGAGCAACCTGGCCACTGGAGATGCAATAGTATAGGCAGCCAGTCTGAGCAGCGTACACCTAGACCATCAAAGCCAGCTACTTTCCTTGTTTAATTTTACTCAGATACTTCTGTACCTTGGTAACTGTGACCATTTTAAGTGGAACTTGGGATAGGTATTAATTGTTTTATAATTGTTAGTAGCATTTGCGACATTAGTCAGCCCGTGAAGTTGCTCACATCTGAAAAAATCTTTGTGAATGTCAGATATGGATATACATATCTGTTTGCAGTAAGCCATTTACTACTAGGCCCTCGGTTATGGGTTTGTTTTGCCCTTGAGTAGCTCATTTATCTGTGACTATAAACAGGTTGCATTGATCAATCAGAGTGCAGCTGTTTGCAGTACTGACGTTGTGCTTGGTTTAGTTCCATTGTGCACTTATGACTCGTACCTGTACATGTGCCAGTCCTGATTAATCCTGGTGGCTCACCCTTTGTCCCTAAACCCAATCCTGACATGTAACACCCTATCTATACACATAGCACTTGTGTCTCATATGCTCCATTTGATGTAGGGGCATGTCTATTTACAATTCACAGAAAGTTACTAACAAAGAATTCCATAGTGTAAACTGTGCAGCCGCACAAAGCCCCAGAGTAGAGGCACCCCAGAAAGTTTCAGCTATCCCATTTAATTGTTTCATGTTTCTCAGTGCCTCTGTCCAGTTTTTTCATAACATTTTTATTGATTTTTTAGTAAATTAAAATGGTACACATGTTTATACAACAATGAAGAACTTATTTTTAAGAGTTTCTAATAGCAGTTACATCCCATAAATGCTGTCTTCTAAAAGAAACCTAAATAATCCTCACAAAATACTAGCATGTACCTCAGTTTTAAACCTAAATTATCAATTATAAATTAAATTATATTTCAATATAACCTCTATCTTATGCAAATGGAATGTGGCTTACAAGAACATATGCCGCTTTGCCCTTGGCTGCAACTGACTGCCGCCACTGCCCCGACTCAAAACTAGGTTGGCTGCCTCCTGCTGCTCAACATGAACTCTCCTGGGTGGAATCATTCACAGTGTAATACAGAAGCAGGTACTCTTGTCGCGTTTTTTGTTGTTTAACCAGGAGTAGCATACTAAGCTGAAAGCTTTTCACAGGTGCGACCTGGGAGCACAGGGAAGTTAAGTGACTTGGTCACAGGTGTCAGAAGGAATTGTTATCTGTGAAATTAACCAAGTGTAGAAAGATTTGCAAAGTAGGGGGTGGCTTAGCTAGAAGGAGCCGTTAAGACCAGATATAAACACTTCCCTAGATAGCTTCTGCCAGAGAACAGACAGAACACCAGGAGGAAGGAGCTACTGGTATGACTAAAACTTCTCTACTGGGACTAAGAACTAGATCTCTGTACTGGGACCTTCAATTAAGGGTAAAACAAACAAACAAAAAAGGAGTTGTGTTAGATAGAGGTAGTTGAAGTAAATTGTTATTTGTTATCTGTGTACTTATCTAGGTGCTTGTCACAGGTGTCAGAAGGGAATTGTTATCTGTGAAATTAACTAAGTGTAGAAAGATTTGCAAAGTAGGGGAGTGGCTTAGCTAGAAGGAGCCAGGTTAAGACCAGATATAAACACTGCCCTAGATAGCTTCTTCCAGAGGACAGACTGAACACCAGAAGGAAGGAGCTACTGGTATAACTAAACTTCTCTATTGGGACTAAGAACTAGATCTCTTGTACTGGGACCTTCAATTAAGGCTAAAAACAAGCAGACAAAAAAAAGTTGGTGTGTTTGTCAGAGGAGTTGAAGTAAATTGTTATCTGTTGTCTGTGTTATCTGTGTACTTATCTAGGTGCTTGTCACAGGTGTCAGAAGGGAATTGTTATCTGTGAAATTAACTAGTGTAGAAAGATTTGCAAAGTAGGGGAATGGCTTAGCTAGAAGGAGCTAGGTTAAGACCAGATATAAACACTGCCCTAGATAGCTTCTTCCAGAGGACAGACAGAACACCAGAAGGAAGGAGCTACTGTATAACTAAAACTTTCTACTGGGACTAAGAACTAGATCTCTTGTACTGGAACCTTCAATTATAGGCAAAACAAACAAACAAAAAAGGCATTGGTGTGTTTGTCAGAGGTAGTTGAAGTAAATTGTTATCTGTTATCTGTGTACTTATCTAGGTGCTTGTCACAAGTGTCAGAAGGAATTGTTATCTGTGAAATTAACTAAGTGTAGAAAGATTTGCAAAGTAGGGGAGTGGCTTAGCTAGAAGGAGCCAGGTTAAGACCAGATATAAACACTTCCTCAGATAGCTTCTTCCAGAGGACAGACAGAACACCAGAAAGAAGGAGCTACTGGTATAACTAAAACTTCTACTGGGACTAAGAACTAGATCTATTGTACTGGGACCTTCAATTAAGGGTCAAAACAAACAAAAAAAAGGAGTTGGTGTGTTAGTCAGAGGTAGTTGAAGTAAATTGTTATCTGTGTTATCTGTGTACTTATCTAGGTGCTTGTCACAGGTGTCAGAAGGAATTGTTATCTTTGAAATTAACTAAGTGTAGAAAGATTTGCAAAGTAGGGGAGTGGCTTAGCTAGAAGGAGCCAGGTTAAGACCAGATATAAACACTGCCATAGATAGCTTCTGCCAGAGGACAGACAGAACACCAAGAGGAAGGAGCTACTGGTATAACTAAAACTTCTAATGGAACTAAGAACTAGATCTCTTGTACTGGGACCTTCAATTAAGGGTAAAAAAATAAACAAATAAAAAAGGAGTTGGTGTGTTTGTCAGAGGTAGTTGAAGTAAATTGTTATCTGTGTTATCTGTATACTTATCTAGGTGCTTGTCACAGGTGTCAGAAGGAATTGCTATCTGTGAAATTAAATAAGTGTAGAAAGATTTGCAAAGTAGGGGAGTGGCTTAGCTAGAAGGAGCCAAGTTAAGACCAGATATAAACACTGCCCTAGATAGCTTCAGCCAGAGGACAGACAGAGCACCAGGAGGAAGGAGCTACTGGTATAACTAAAACTTCTTACTGGGACTATATTGCCTCCTTCCCTCCCCTCCACCCCCCACCCTAAACCAGTTCTACTTTTATAGGCACAGGATTTAACTGACAACAGGAACTTCCTGTTTGGGAGCAGGAAGTGAGTGATCACAGAGCCACCAAAGACTCACCATCCTAGAAGGGCAAGAGTAGCTCTCATTCCCCCAGCTGCTGGAGGTCTGACTCTGAGCAAGTAATGAGACTACTGAGAAATATAGGAACTCTTGTCCCAGAACAGAAAGATCAGGAGCTAAAAGGGTGCAGAGGCAGTAAGTAAGTAGGGAAGAGAAGGAAAAAAGAAACAAACAGAGGAAAGTGTAAGTATTCCAAATAACAGTTGGGGCCAGAAAAAAGACATGATGGGAGTGGTGCAGTGCAGTGGTTGTGGAGCAGCAGTCTTCCGGGAGATGTTCTGGATGATGCAGTGTTGTCCCATCTGCAGACACCTCTCTGGGCTGAGGGAGGAGGTTGCTCATCTCCAGGCTGAGTTGGCCAGGATTTGGGACCTCCTCTCCCAGCCAGAGACCACCAGGGTCACTGCAGTTGCCTCAGAGGTTGCCAAGAAAGAGGAGTGGTTGGACCACAGTGGGCTCAGGGAGGGTGAGGGTGGTGGAACAGAGGCACATCCCTCCAGTTGTTTCCATGCTTTCTGTAGAATAGCCTGTCTGTCTCTGTAGCTAAGCATTTTGACCATGATTGAGTGTGGTGCTGCATTTTGCTCTTTTGGTTTCTGTATCAGGGATCTGTGAGCTCGTTCCACCATGTAGGGCACTTCAGGGTTCATTTTCAGCACATTCTCCAGAAGGTGGTTAATAAAATCTTCCATATTAGGGAAAGAGTCCTCCGTCCTCCGTACTCCATAGATACAGAAATTGTTTCTTGGGCCCTGTTTTCCTGGTCATCTTTACTTAACTTGCAGCTCATGCTTCCTAGTCAGGAGATAGAGAATGGCCTGGTCGTGCTGGCTGGTTGAGTCCGCGAGAGTACCTGTCGCCTGCTCTGCCGCTAGTGGTCCTTTTGTCGATACATACTGATATCCGCCGTACATCTGCCGTAGCTGACTCACATGATGGAGTGTCTTGATAATGCCATCAAGTTTGCCCATGATTTCTTGTGGGTCTAGGGATTCCAGGCCATCTTCTGAGTCCACGAGGCTTACTACAGAAGACGCCAGGCATGATTCTGGTAGGCCTTATTTTCTGTCCGCTTGTATCATTGCTTTAATTTTAGCTGCCTGTGTTCCTTTTGATTTCATTTTAGCTGCTGCCATGTCTGTCAATAGATCCGCTTCGCAAGGGTGATTAATTTAACCAAGCTTTTTATATTTTAATTGATTATGTTTGTGGCGACCCTATGAGCTGCTAAATTCAGACAGCCATCCAAGCGTGATGTCATCGAAGTCCAGGTTGACTGCTTTACACAGAAAGGGCTATACTGGCAACAAAACTTGTTTGTAACCTGGAAATGCAGCTAAAACAATGAATGACATGACAAAATCTGTTTCTAAGGTATGTGAGCACTTAAAAGGGCTCAAAAAGCTGACTATCACTGAGCAAACTGGATTACCTGATAGGGACCCTGAAAACCTGATCACCAAGTAAAAACCTGACAGGTGGCAACCCTAATCAACCCCATATGAGGTCAGGATCCTTGGCCTGCCACAAGGTGTCATATGTGCCAGAGCACTGCTCTGTCCCTCCCTAGACTGGGACCAGTGCTACACACTGCAGCACTCACTGATCTTGCAGCCAAACTCAGGTCACTAGCATAGGAAAGCAACCTGGTTCCCACTGGGCCAACAGCCATCCCTACAAACAACGTTACTTTATCATTTTTTTGTAACAGTTTTGAAATTAAAATTTCAGCATAGTTATTTATGATGCCCTTCTGAGCATGAGGTCATTTGTAAAATACTGGATGAAGTGTCATTTCGTGCTGTAAGTATGAAACATTCTGGCCAGGATCTGAAAATGGCAGCTTTCTGTACATGAGTTGACATGAAAAATGGCTATGTTGACATTTGGGGTCACAATATTGAAAATTACCAAAGATATCAGCGAGCATTGAAAAATGTCAATGTACCTTCGTAACTTTGGTGTCTTTTATATTTTTGACCCAAAAATTTCAACATAATCTTCCTATGACCCCACTCATGAACCCAGAGGTGAACGCTTTAAAATCCCAGTTGAAATGTTATTTCATGCCACAGGTGAGAAAACACAGTTTGGCCAGGATTTGAAAGACAACAGCTGTCATGTTCATGAGGTATTGTGAAAAAATGGTTATGTTGAAAATTTGGGGTTAAAATATTGACACTTGCCAAAGTTATGAGTGAGCATTGAAACATTTCAATGTACATTATAAGTTTGTTGGTTTTTAATATTTTTGCCCCAAAATTTCAATATAGTCTTCTTATAACCCCATCTCATGAATCTGCTAGGTGAAAAATTTCAAATCCTGCTCACAAGGTGATTTTGTGGAGCGACTGCCAACCGATTTGACTTGATTTAAAGAAAGGGGACAAGGAATAGGAAGGGATTGAAATCTGTTGAGGGAATTCTAAGCTCACAATGCTGAAAACTGAGAGAATAAATGGAAGGAGTCTGAACCCTAATCCTAGATACGCAAGGAAGGACCCACTGAGAGAGATTACAAAGGTGATATACCTGGAACCCTAGCTCGAACGATAATGATTTTTAATCTGAATGAATTCTATTTGTTGTCATTTTCTATGCATTTTTTTGTAAAGAATAGATTTATTATCTTTTTCTCTACTAACCTATTGGGGGTTGTTTTGACTGTTACTATATATTTTTTAGATGTGACTGTACGATAATTAATAAGGAAGTGGGCCTTACATAAATTGTGTAGCTTGGAACTAAGATAACGAGTGTACAATGTATCTTAGATAGCCAGATTTTTCTTGAATTAATGGACTTGGACTTTTAACAAACTATGATTTATAGGACTTAAGGACTTGATCACTTTAATGTGCACAGAGGGGCCAACTTTTGTTTGAGGTTGTCTTTATTATATTGCTCAGAATATTTTGGTGGATGTATTTTTGTGCTTGTTATGTTCTCTGTATTTATTTTGAGAAAATATAATAAAAATACGAAACAAACAAAAAAAAAGAATTTCACCTACCTTGTTTATGAGGTGGGTCCCAAAAGGCTGTGCTGAAAATTTTGGGGAAAATATAAAAAAGATCAAGGTGTGAGTACAAGTACAAAGTGCATTGAAATAAATTGATCATACCGATTTCCTCAGTTCCCCATCCGGCACTGAAGAGTGAAGACATGTCTCCAGTCCAGAGAGAATTACAGTGTTGGACCCTGGTAGGTAAATAGGATAGGAGGTTGTAGGGTGGATGCTGAGTAGGAGGTTGGGTCAGGGAGGTAATAGGGCGGAGGGGCAGCAACAGACATCGATGGGCCGTTTTCTTTTACAGAATTTTTAAAAATTAAAACATTTTATGAGGACAGTTTTCTTTATTTCAGGTACCAACACTGGAGATTGGGCACCCTGTTGTTGGTGTCATGTTTGGTGACACCAGGAGTGGGTTCCTGATGTTGCACAATGGAAATTGGCCGGGTAGGGGTACTAGCCCACACCAGGGATTGGGCACCCACTGTTGGAAAATTCAGAGACAGCGAGTGTTGGGCACATCTGCTTCACCAGGGAAGAAGGAGGGAGTGTGATGGGCATATCTGGAAGAGCTGGATAGTCAGCTTTACAGACAGCATTGGTATCATCAGGGAAAGCACGGCAGTAGAGAGTTGACATCACACAACTCTGTGGCTCTGACTGATTGGTCCTTGATGAAGTGTCCGCGAGGCTATGGAGTCAAATAAACCGATGGGGGTTGTTTACTCGGAGATCAAGTGCGGTTTGTGAGGCAGAAATTTCTGGGATTCTGGACTGTAATCCTGTTCTCTTGGCAGTGAGATCCTGGTTTTAGACTTGGAAAAGAAAACATGACATCAGGCAGGATCAGTGTCCAGTTAGGAGCCGTGAGCTAGTAGCTACTGGCTACTGGTGATAATGAAGCTGCTTAGCTGGTTGCTGGGCAATGTTATAGGCATTGTAGATGAAATGAGCCAGCCACTGTCTGATAGGAGTGCTAGCTCCTTTCAACAACAAGAAGCGCCTGCCCAGCAAGCAGTGACTACTGTCATGGCCAGAGTGCAGGTCATTGGTCTGTCACTGCTGAGCTCATTGCAGCTTGAGCTGCATTGGACCTAACAGTGACACACCTCTGAAGTGTTGTTCTTCATAAAAATGTTTGCTGCACAAGCATGTGCATGAAACATAAAATGATCCTACTGGGCTGGCCACTGGTGCAGCGGTTAATGCTACCGCCACAACACCGCAACCTGATTTTGGGAATGAGCTCGGGTTGTCGGAGGGCCAGCCTGGGGAAGGAGGCTTGAGCATCCAAGGACTGCTCTGCCTCTCCTGGGGGTGGGGGAATATTTGCTCGGTGCATGATTGGCCCCTGGCAGTGGCTGGAGGATACAGCAGGGTCTTTGATGACAGGGAGTTGCCTTTCAGATTACTGGTTTTGAGAGTCAGTGGCAGAACGTGCAGTTCTTCAGTAGGGGGATAGTATTCTGTAGTCTCAGTGAATGCTTTTCCACTGCTCTGGCAATAAGCAATTGCAACTTGAGCAATAGAGGATGATGCAAGTCAGCTATGGGTGGTGGTGCCTGCTGGCCTAAGTGTTACAGTAAACAACTGATTTGGAGAAGCATCACTATGGACTGGTGGAGGCTGTGCCTACAATATGGCAATATTCAGACAATACATCACATGTTGTTTGTTAACATGATGACATTTCAACAAGAGGCTGATTGGACATAGTTTTGAGAGACAGCTATAAGCTGCCGTTTTACTGACGTTGATTACCTGTTTTTACTTTTAGATTTGAGCAGAAGCATCAGTGAAGCATCCGTGTGGTTGGAGATCATGCATTAAACAGATGGAGATATTCAGCATCTTGCAGCACAAATTTGGGACAATCTATTCAGTTCAAGGGCTCCTCCGACAGTTCGAAACATGGGCTTGCTTTCAGCAGCTGGCAGAGACCTGTGGAACAAAAGAACTTGAGCGCTTTACCTGAGAAGGCTACTGATGTCGCCTTTACTTGTTACTGGCCCTAATGTTGTAGAGACTGGTATCTATGCCGCTTGTTGGTTTCATACAATGTCGGGCTGCCTGATCCAACAGCTAACTCTTTAGCAAGTAGCATTTTTGAAGGTGCTAGGAAGCAACTGACCAGTCCAGTTAGTAGATGCACTCTGGCGTCTCTTCACACAACAAAGCTGGGCTAACTGGCAGGAATGCTGCCAACAAAACAACTTTTGAAAAACATAAACTCTTTTTTTGATGCCTTGAAAAAGCACATTTTAGCGCAAAACATTGGCGGTGGGGAGGTGCTACTTTGGTATGTAATTTCATACAATAAAAGTTTTTATCTTTTCCAAAAGTTGTTCTGGTTGCCAACATTACTTGCTAGTTAGCCCAGCTTTGTTGTGCTGAAGTGTCTGTGGTCTTGTTGAGGCTCCTGACACTAGCTACCAGTGCTGCCTATCTTTGTGTCCAGCACTCTGATGTCCACAGATGTACTGAACCCTCTCTAGTGTAAATAAGGGTAGTTCAGACTTGGTTGCAGTTAAGGATGTTTGCATGGCTTTGTAGTCCCTTTATGTTTTTTTGAGTTTTATTTATTTATTTATTTTGTTGTTGTTGAGTTTCAATGAATTGATCAACATTAGATCACAAGACCTCAATTTTGAAATGACTTCTTTACAATAAAAAATCCACAAAATAAAACTGACCAGCTTAGACAAGGGAATGAGGTTGTTAGAGTAAAGTGAGTACAGCCTTTTGTCCAGTTGAGTATCTTGCAAGGTATCTCACTTTGGAAGGCATACAGGGGAACCTAGGGAATATAGTTTTAGGCCAGTCTTTAAATGGAAGTACCAGCAGGGTTAGTTTCCTCCAGCAACCCCTCAGTGACATAGCAGTTAAAGGAGTAAATTTTGTATCTTGTAAATGTTATTTGTTTCTTGTCTACAGACATCTCTTTTCGTGTAGCTGTTGGGGATATATGTATTTGTTTAAGTTTGTTTTACTGCTCACACCCTTTCCTGTAACTAGTCTAGGGGGTCTGCATTTTCTGGTTGTTGAAATCTCATTGTGCCTGAGAGCTACTTTAGTGTATGGGAAATGGAAATTACGTACTTACCGTAATTGTTGATCTTCTTGGACAGTCTCCATCACTC
Source organism: Neoceratodus forsteri (assembly GCA_016271365.2). Classification (NCBI taxonomy): domain Eukaryota; kingdom Metazoa; phylum Chordata; order Ceratodontiformes; family Ceratodontidae; genus Neoceratodus; species Neoceratodus forsteri. The sequence goes on along the minus strand of CM057458.1, from coordinate 164,323,108 downwards.
ATTCATACTAGTGGGATAGCGCCAGAGGTGCTAGGACCAAGTGAGACCAACATTTTCCAGAAGGGTCAGCGCCAAGACAGGAACATGCATGCTGGCACCATGAGACTAGCTCATGCCTGTGTAGGCTATCTCGGCGTTGACCCTCCAACTGCCTCAGTACCTTTTCGACTGAGGAGGTGCAGAACTAGTGAAAATAACTTATCCTGAGTTTCTGTGCCTGAGAGGGCCCAGATGGCCTTTGCAAGAAGGGTCAAGAACAATGTCTTCATAGCCTGAACCATAGGACCATGAAGACCAGGAAAGAAATGAGTGAACCCAGGGGATGGTGGGTGGGCATCTGAATGAGTGATGGAGGCTGTCCAAGAAGATCAACAATTACAGTAAGTACGTAATTTCCATATCTTCCTGGACTGTCTCCATCACTCATTCACACTAGTGGGAGAGTACCAAGCTTAAAACCAGCAACCCTGAGTAGGGTGGTAGGAGATAGGGTTCACTCAGAAAGGATGGCTAAGGACTATCCTGCTAATAAAAAGAGCCGTCTTGAAAGGGCATCTAGAACATAGTGCTTACAAAATAAGTGCTTGAGTTGTAACTCACCACTTTGCAGACGACTGCAATGGACACAAAGTGAAACCCTGCCAGGAAGCCACAGCCACTCTAGGAGAGCGGTGAGAACTTGCCTCACAATTTGGTCTAGGACCAAAATTAATAGTGTCAAAGACATGTACTAATCTAACATAAAAGGACCTCAGGAACTGAAAGAGCTGGAGATAAAGTCTACTGGTTCAGGCTAGACTGAAAAGCTAGATGGAACCCCCCACTACAAGCATGGCTGACCTGTGAACAACAGGTCCAGGAGCACTGAACCCCTTACTTGGTGAGCAAAAGAATGTCTAGGTGGGGTTAGCCCATCGGGGAAAATGGTTTCCACTAGTCACTGAAACCTTCCTGATGGAAGGCCAAAGCACGACTTAGAAGCCTCTTGTGGCGGTCTAGTAGAACCAGATCCTACCCACTTCATATTCCAAAGGAATCATCCTGCCCGTGTATGCACAACTGTAGTAGCAGTCTCTGAACTCAGGGAAGAAAGGAAAAGTGTACAGGAGGACGGTCCACTCGCGGAAAACATTTCAAAGAAAAAAAAAAAACAGGGGCTGGATTTCTAAGGCAAATAGAGGCAGATGTGTCGAGGAGGGACATAACAGGACCAAGTTAGAGCGAACTCATTCATTGACAGTGACTGAATAGCAGCAGAAGTCAATCAACGTGATGAGGCACCACTCACTCTGACCTCCCTGAGGGAATAGGAATGGACTCTAGTTTGCTTGCTGAAAAACAAACATCACAGCTCAGCCACACACTCAGAGAGATAATCTTCGTGAGCGACTGGCATGAAACCAGTGCGCAGGAACTGAAGGTGTAAATATTTGAGAAGCCATTTTGGAAGTAATAGACCTACTTGACCTACGGTCAAGAAAGGAGCATGTCGTCTGTTAAGTTGAAGCAAGCAAGGAAGTAGGAACCCGAGTTCCGACTCTCCGGAGAGTCACTTCTGTTGCTGCAGGCTCTGATCAAGAGAAGAAAGCCTGATAAAAAGGGGGACCAACAGATTGGGCTGTCGCTAGGTCTAGAAATATCTTAGAATAAGAGAAATCTCTTGGGTAAAAGAGATGACCTATACCTCCGCTGAATTGACTCCCCTAGGGTAGAAGAAGTCAGGTATCTTTACCATAGGTTAGAGATGACTGCCTCAGGGCTGAGGCAGAACCTGACCAGATCCAAAAGGGTGGTATCGGGTAATTTTGACTAGGCTCTGTGCTGTGATAATTATCATTATTATTTTTTTATCATTAGTCCGAGCCTGACAAGGTTTCAGGCTGCTATCTCCAAGGATTGCTTGATACAAAATGATGAAGGTGTCATCCCTCTGAGGGACAGGAGGAGCCTGAGCATCCATAACTGAAATCGTGACCGGACTAATAATCACAGCTGAAGAGATGCTAACATAGAAACATAGAAGTTGACGGCAGATAAGGACCGCAAGGCCCATCCAGTCTGCCCATTTTTTTTGATTGTTTTGCAGTATGGCCTCCCTGGTCAAAAATTACAAATAACTAAATAAATATATACATATCAATAAATAAATAGTTTATAAATGTGCAAAATACTCTACTGGCTTATCTAAGCAACTCAATAAACCCATGCAACCCTACCCACTGAGGTCTCAATCTCAATCCTCTTAGCAGATTTACTTCCTATACAAGATCAGGGGCTAGAAGGTCTTTGCAGTAACCACTGCAGTCCCCAGTAGCACACTCTTTACATTACCAGGGTCAAGGACTCTAACGCTATGCCAGACTTCACGTGTGCCATGCACAACTTCCACACCCCACCAAGTTGCCAACAGTCCTTACCCACTGATGCTCAGAGTTCCTCTTCCTCACTGCTTTTCTCTAGACATCCATTCTAATAGCTGCCTGCAAACTCCTATCAGGACTACTTTAAATATTACAATAAACATGTGCAAAACATAACATTAAACTGTATTCTGTTCTATCCTTTTGTGCATGTATCGGTCTGGTCAAGATTATCTGTTAGGCAACTCCCTGTTGCTAAAAGCAGGTAAATCAAAGCAAAGCTCAAGCTTGGTACCTGTCTCGCTCAGCTCAACCTGTATCAGCAATGGATAGCCAAGGTCAAGCTAAGCCAATTACAATAACAACAACAATTTCTGTCAGCCAGAGAAGTTAGAGCAATTGTGGAAATGTTCCACTCCTCTTGTGCAACTCATGAGGCAATGTAAGCATTACAAAGGACACCCTACAGCAGCTGTGGCTTGGCTTGTGCTTTGGCTCACAGAGTCAGGCCAGGCCCTTGGCTCAGCTCTGGCTTAGCTCTAGGTGAAAATTTCTGTCTTGCCCACCTCTGCTATTTCTGTAACTGGCCCTCAGGGCCCTCTTGAAAACTAAGCGTTCTGCTGAAATGGGCCTATCCTGGTGTAAGAAATTCTAAATACATACATTTGTCATGACCCCCCCCCACCCAAAGTGATTTTCCAGTTTGAGACCAACCAACTGAGCACACATATTTGAGCTCCGTGGTGTGACAGGTGTGTTCCTACAGCAGTACAAGGAAAAAGGTTTGAAGTGGGGAGGGGAGGTTAACACAGGGTGGACCACCTGTGCCAAAGAAGCCACCAAGGAGCAGTATCAGAAGGCAGCTATATACTCTATCAAAGGAGCTGAAGAGTCTGTGCAGCTCCCGACCATTGAATTAGAATGTTCCACAGAGTGTAATTGTCTTGACAACTGAAAGAGTCTAGACGCAGAGGTGTATGGTCCACGGTTGCAGTCTGAATACTATGGTGGACCCCATCACTGAGGAACTACTGAAAAGATCTTTCATCACAGACTCTGATAATAGAGAGGGCGTGCCTTCAGTATATAAAATGAGTCATCCGCTGTATCACTGACCAGAAGGACAGGGAGAGACTCATCTAGATGCACTTCTACCCCAGAAGGACCCCTAAGTGAGGTCTAGGTGAGAGCCACTAGAGACTCCAATACCAGGAAGGATGTCAAGGAGCTCAGCACCACATATAGAGCCGAGAAGTGCTGAGCGGAATGAGAGATTCCGCCGCAGAACAGTACAGAAGAGTTCCATCAGCAGAAAACTGCTGGATGTCACAAGATCCCACGCAGACCACAACTCACTAAGATGTGTGGAAAATAATCCACAGAACAGGACTTCATTCTGTGGAAACATCTTGCACAAGTTCCACGGAAGAAGAGGTTTGCAGAAGGAAAATCTGTCACTAGTTCTGCTGGACAGCACCATTTGGCACCTCTGCAGCACCAGCATCACTGTGGCACAGGGGGCACCAAGCAGTGCCTATGCCAACCTGGTGACACCCAAGGGCACCCGCAGCTGTACCTGCAGGTACCCCTGGCACCCATGGCAGCAATGGCATCCGAGGGCCCCACCAACACCCATGGCACCCATGGTACCATGGCACCCATGACACCCATGGTACCCATGACAGCAATGGAACCTGAAGGCACCCATGGCACCCATTTCACCTATGGCACCCATGGTACTCATGGCACCCATGACACCCATGGTACCATGGCACCCATGACACCCATGGTACCCATGGCAGTAATGGCACCCAAGGACATCTGTGGCACACATGGCCCTCATGGACTCATGGCATTCATGATATTCATTGCATCCATGGCGCGCGCGTGCCACCCAAGGCACCGGCAGGTGTCTGTGGCACCACCAGGCACCCACGGATGCCAGTGGCAGCATCCATAGCACCACCCATGGGTGCCTGGTGCCACCCATGGCACCTGTAGGTGCTCGGTGCTGCCCATGGGTGCTCAGGACCACCCACGGGTGCCCACAGGCATCTGCAGCACTGCAAGACACATGCGGCACCGCCAGTGGCACCAGCAACCGACAGCACCAACAACAACAACACCGCAGCACCTCACAGAGTGATGGCACCAACCACGGCACTGACCCATGCCACCGAACCATGGTGCCAACTCCCAGCACTGACCCAAACACCTGCAGTGCCACCCACATCATCGACGCCAAAACCAGCGGCCACGGCGCGGACCTGAGGCGCCACCCATCATGTCAGGCACGGTGCCAGGACAAACACCACTGTGGAAAATGCCAATGGAGAATCCTGAGAAGAAGGGAGAAGGAAAAGGTGGTGTCCGTGCCAGTCCCTGCATGGAAAGAGAGAGGGGATAAGCACGAGAGGTTGACACGATGGCAAAGGCACCAAGAGGGCACCCCGCTCATCCTGATCCAATCAACCTGGCTCTGGTCCAGTGGCTCTGAGGCCTGGAGGCCCTGGAATCAGGAACACTGACCAGGAAAACTGGATAGAAGTCAAAGCCCCTGCTCCACAGGAGCGGTCCAGAGGTGAAACTGCTCACTGGAGCTCCATCGAGGACAGAGATGGAATCCAGAGTCGAAGAATCACGCCCGTTAGGAGGGGCCAAGGGAACCCACCAAGTCAGTTCAGGCCTATCGCCTCCCGGCGAACAATCCTCGTGCAGATGTACCAGAGGGCAACCTTGAGTGGCACCGATTCTTCTTCCCCAATGAGGAAGAAGAGCTTGAGGTTAAGTGGAGCCGATCCCGGAACCGCTAATTTGTGCTCCAGTGGACTGTCCTTCCCTGAGCACAGGATGTCCGTAGTCGGACCCCCAATTATCAAAGGGCGGCGGACCGGACACAGCCCTCTGCTATAACAACTTTCAAGCGAGTCTTCCTACTGTCACCGCCACGTCCTAAGGACGACTCTGTTGATGGCAGGTGAGAATTTCTTTTTCTTCTTCTTCATAATCTTCTTTCTTGTTCATAAAATAAGAAATTACTACTAAAATGTTAAATTAAATGCTAAAAGCTGCTGTCATATAGATGAAAACATTGACTCCGCAGATGAGTGGCGTCAACATCCACAGCGCTTTCGATGGCAGGAGAAAAGGAACTGAGTGAGTTGAGGGTCGATGCCGAGACAGCCTACACAGGCACAAGCTAGTCTCGTGGTGCAGCAGATGCATGGTCCTGTCTCAGCACCGACCCTTCTGAAAATGTTGGCTCCCCTGGTCCCAGCCCGCCGCTATCTCACTGGTGCAAATGAGTGATGGAGACTTAGTCCAGGAAGATCATAATGTGCCAGCACCCATTTGACTCCACAGTATGCCTGTCTGCTTACTTGGAATTCAACAAAAGAAGTTGCAGAAAGGTGTGAAATGCCACATTTACCTTTGTTTGGCTTTACAAACAGTCTTAGATATAATGCAAGGTTTTTCTCTTAAACTACATTCAGGCTGTGTGTTTCTAGAGCGTTTTTCAGGTTATGTGTACTTTCAGCATAGAGATACATGGAATAAATGGGTACTGTGGCATTATGTTCTCATATGCTAATGCAGCTCTTGGGGGCAATGAGATTGCAGCAACTAGAAAATGGAGACCCCAGGCTAGTTGTAGGGCTGGTGTGAATAGTGAAAACAAACTAAAGCAAACACATGAAAAGGGTCATCTCTTGGCAAGGAAACAAACAAAACATTTACAAGATAGGATGTACTACTCCTTCAAAGAGCTAGTGTACTGCCTAAGACTAATATTAGTTTTTAAAAGCAGTCAACCATTACATTTTATACCTGAGATATTTTGTATTTTCCCTTTGGGTAATTAAAGTGCGTCTACCTGATGTTAGTAGGTATGATGGTGGAACAGCAGTGTGCCTGGCAGCTGACATGTCTAGTTCTATTCCCCCACTACTTCATCAGCACTGTGACCTCACTGACTGTGACATCACAGATGACCGACCTGGCAGTTACTGAGTAGCTTGTCCTGAGCACCTATGATGTCACAGTCAGCTCACAATGCTGATGATGTATTGTTTTTTTTGGGGTGGAGGACAGATATGTCATCTGCCAGGCTGAGAGCTGTTCAACACATCCAGCACCAAATTATCATTTATAAAATGGCAGGGTAAAATCCAGTAATCGATTGCCTTCTTATTTATGTGTAAATATGGTTTACATGGTTGAAAAGAGATTGCTCAGAAGTAGAGTCTGGAACCTTGATCAATGGGCATATAGAACACAGGCATTTCAATTAGCCCCTACAGCCAGAACTGATAATCCACCACAACATAACTGCTACCTTTACATCATAAAACACTTCGTCTGGGCCCTAAAAATAAAACTACCTTAAATAAAAATCAAACATAGAGGATAATGTATGGTCATCGATGGTTAACCGATTTGTTAACCATCGAGAGGTTGCCAGGGCGACCATGTTCGAGAGGTTTATGTCGCCATGGCAACCTCGAGATTGGTTAAAAAAACTGTTAACCATTGATGTACTATACATTATATTTTATAATGTATGGTACCATTTATGTTTTTTAAAAGAAAGCAGTTCCTTACTGCAGTTTTTAATGTCACAGCCACTCTGCCTCACCACCGCAGCCGTTTCAAAGCTGTCCGATCCAGTTGTGTGAATGCCCAGACTCTTCCTCGTTGTTGACCCATTGATGTGATGTACCATTGATGGGTTAACAACACCATGACGTCACATCGATGGTAAAATGTTGTTATAAAAGGTAGATTTCTACCTATAACAATGTTCTACTATACATTATAAAGGAAATGTTGTTTCCCTGATTATCACACTCTCCTTACATACATAAACAAAATAGAAACATTAAGTATAGTTTATAGTTTTCACTACAACTGTTTCTTTGCTGACAGTGAAAATCCCCATTCTATCTTTACCTGCTCATTAGGGAATGCTCTTCTTCTTGCCCTGACAGTGAGATAATTGAGTCTCTGGCTGTAGCAACGGGCTTTGTTGTCTGTGTACAGAGTATGTTAGAGAGAAACATTCTGCCAGTGGAACTGAGCAGAATTTTGAATCCATGTATTCCATGATAAACATTACATATCTTGAATGTGGAGAAAACAGAGAAAAAAAACAGAAAGAAAAATAGGCAATAATACAATGACATAGAAACATAGAGACATAGACTTTGACGCCAGATAAGGACCGCTGGCCCACCTAGTCTGCCCATTTCCTACCTACAGGATAAGCCACAGATCCTAGTCAACCAACAGCCTATTCCTTCCTACCCCCACTAGAATTGCCTTATGTCTGTCCCATGTATTCTTGAATTCTCCTACAGTTTTAGACCCCACAACCTCCTCAGGAAGGCTGTTCCATGCATCCACTACCCTCCCTGTGAAAAACTGTTGCAGTGGGCGGAAGCACTATTTTATCACAAATGCACACAAGCAACCGCCCACTGGCGCAGCAGTAGCACTACCACCTGTGATGCCAGCGACCTGTGTTCGCAGCGAGCACGGGTCGTCAGAGGGTCTGGCTAGGGAGAAGGATTGAGCGCCTGATGGACCGCCTCTTCTCCGAGGTGGGTAGTGCTCCTCACCGCAATAGCACCACCACCTGGGTGACCATGGGTGGTCATGGTGCAGCAGAGGAGGCAGAAGACATGGGAGAGACAGATGTCAGCCAAGGACCGGAGTAGAGGCGTGTCACCATGCACTCCAGCTCATTGGTCCTCCCTGTGTGCGGACATCTGGGGGCAGGAAGAACAAGGAAAATGTGCCCTGCTTACAGTCCAGGCAATGAGCCTCCAGCACCATGCCTACAAGAGAAGACTCTGAGGGCAGATTCCACCTGTGTGCACTCCTATGATGTTCAGGGAGGTAAGGGAGGGCCTCCTTGCCCTGCCCGGTGGGTTATCCGGGGCTCTAGAGGTAAGCAGGAATGGGTAGCACCTTAGGAGCAGACACCTCCAGCCTCTCAAAGTAGGTGTAGCTGTGCGGTGCATGGGGCTCTGAGAGAGGGACTAGGGAGCAGAGTGAGTAATGGTCAAAAGGGAAAGTAAAAAAATGCACACAAGTAAATCTATTATTTCTACATATAAACATGCCTTTCTGAGCAGTAAAAGTAAAACAAAAACAAAAAAAAGAGTCAATTTTATAAAGCGCAATAAAGCACTCAGGATGTGTTTTAAAACATATTTCAGCACCACGAGTGGCCTCCTGCCTTAGTACACCCCTGCCACGCTTGTAAAATATGTTTTACACACCCCTTTGTGCCATATTGCTTACATTAAAACTTTCTAATGAGCGCAAGGAAAAGTAAATACTTCAGAAATAAAAAGTTACAACTGTCTACTTCTTAAAATTTGTATCATTTTCCTGTCTGCCTATTTTGGCTCCACTAGCTCTTTAAGGAATCTCTTCTGCCTAAGCTGAACAAATACTGCGCCAAGGGACGGAGGTTTACCTTGCACTCTGTTTAGACAGGAGTAGCAATGGCAGCAGCCAATTTGTAGGTCAAGTATCGCAGCTGGAAGAGGCATGGCAGGTGGAAACCAATCTCTGCCAAGAACAGGTACCAGTAACTCATGTTTAGAACTGAATTGTCAGCAGGCTGGGTGTGCCCAGAAGCCTTCGTCTCTAGTGCCTGTCACTCCTTCTCTTGTGGTTTATGCAGTAAATGTGATGTCTAACCTAATCACTTGATGGTTTTGTGAAGGAGGAGCAAACCATTGCTTTTCTAAGGGCACTGCTAAGCAGAAATTGAAACATTTTGCAGCAGGGAGACCAAATAGGGTCAGTAGACAGGAACAGAGCCCTCAGAGTTCGAGTGGACTTTTCCTCAGTCTAGCTCAGCACTCTTAGCAGCTAGGCCACATTTTGTCCTGGGTTCAGTGTTTTGTTTCAAGTTTGTGAACTCCTGCAGCGTTGCTCTATCACAGTTGGGTCTGGAGGGAAGTTTCCAGAATTTTTGGCCCTATGGGTTTCTACCTGTTTGTTTTTTTTTTTTGCCCTTTTCAGAAAATGTCAGTTAAAGGTTATGCTTGTTAGAGCCAGCCTGGTGGTGCAGAGGGCTGAGGCACTGGACACCCTTCCTCTCGCTATGCCAACAACCCATGTTCGGGAGTGAGCATGGGACATCAAAGGTCAGCATGGGGGAGTGCGGTGCAGGATGAGACGCTGGCAGGCAGATCTCCTCTCCAGGGAGGGTCCTGCATCTCCCTCTGCGCTTGGCTGCCCTCATGGTGGAGGCTAGGGGCAGTGCAGCCGAGACAGCCAGGGCGCTAGGTGAGCGGCTGTGAGGATAGGGCCATCACTGGAGCAAGAGGGCATGTGCATGCCTCCACACATATGCACCTCTCTGTCTGGAGCCCGGGTAATGAGGGTAAAATGGAGAATGGTCAGGGGCTGCGCCAGGATGATGCCTCTGGTACGGCTCCAGGAGGTCTGCTGGGGCACTCAAAGCGCCATAAGATCCTGAAGGACCCTGAGTCCAGTAGGTTGGCAGACAGCAGCTGCAGCCCACTGAAGGAGTCTAACTACCTATTTGGAAAAAAAAGGTTATGCTTGTTGAAGTTTTAGTACATTGCATATAGCAAAGATTATTGTTACATTCTATTTCAGTACTGTGTTGACAGCCAGTCTGTGCACAAAGTGCACTACTGCACATTGATACAGATGTTGCCAGTTCAGAGTTTCAGAACACTGTATATAGTTAAGATTATTGCTGTGAAGCCAGCCTAGTGGAGGAGCAGTTGACCTGCTGCCCCCCCATGCCAGTGACCTGGGTTCGGGAACAGATAGCATTGCTTAGTGGTCTAGCAGAGTGAGGGAGGATCGAGTGCACGACAGTCACTCTCCTCCTTAGGGAGGGGATGTCAATCCCACTGCATAGACTGCCTCCTGGTGGAGGTCAGGTGACAGCGGAGCAGAACAGCACAAAGAGAGGGGTAGGACTGGGGCGGTGGTGTTGGCACATACTTGACACACCTGGACAACGCCTCCTTAGGCAGCACTCAAACTCACCTCCCCACCCTCCCCATAGCCTAATACCTTGTTATTACTAGCATGTTCTCAGCTGTACCATTGTAATGTCTATCAAACTGTTTAACATGTATGTTCTGTCATTGTAATTGTCTACCCAAATTGCTTAAAATGTACGCCACCACATTATGTAACCCTAAGCGATGACACTTATGCTGTAAACTAAAAGATTTATTCTTCTGTTTGTTTTAAATGTGACGTGGTGCCTTTGGAAATGAGTCCCTGGCTCAAAGGTTGTAAACTGATGTACAAATAAATAAATAAATAAAATATGATCTGGCGCTTCAGCTTGGTGAGAAAATTGGAGGAAAATAGCCGGCTACTGCATGCCAGCACTCCCGCAAGCTCTTACAGGACCAATATGGCTTGCCACCCACCACACTGTGCAAGCGGTGGAGAACTGGTAAGTCTGCAAGAAGGTCAACTGACGGGCCTGGGGGTGCCGTCGAGCAGATCCAGGGAGCATAAAATACTGACTGAAAAAAAAAAAGAACATTGCTGTGTCCTGTTACAGTACTATGTTGTTAGTCTGTTTTGAACTGCTCTGCTGCATTTTAAGACATATAGTGTCAGTTCAGTTTAGGAACAGTGTGATGTACTGTACATTGTGGTGTCAGCTGAAATGCTGTACATATGACACGATATTTGCTACGGGCTATGTAATAAATGTGCTGTTTGTATGGCTTTCTGTGTAGGAGTGGAGCAAAACGTTTTTCTAAAGGGCAGTTAGGCAGAAAAAGCAGTGAAATCAAATTGAAACAGTTAAAGGGCAACAGTCAGCACTAAGAGCCCCACTCCCAAATGTGGGACTGGTCCCAGTTTGTGCTTTGTGGGGAAAACAATTTGTTTTACTTAATGTTTACACCAGTATAGTTCAGTATAGTAATAGATTGTACCAGACTGTTTCTGTTGACTTGCAAGTGGACATTTTCTGTAACTACAAATCCCAGAATTCGTTGTAATTGACATCAGAGGAGAGCTTTACCAATAGGAGATTTAATAACTTGAAGTGTAAGCTAGAGCTTTTATAAGATCTAATTAGATGTTAGCCAGTCCTGCTGTTCTCCTGGGGCTAAGTACAGTCCTCTGGAACTGTATGTATCACAGAGAGGACAGTGGGACCAGAAAATAAATGAACATACAAAACCTGCTAGCAGAAACAGGCCTCACGGGTCTATCAAGTCTGCTCAAATGTTCAGCTAGCACTCTTATATTACTGCTGCCCCACCCCCATCCCTCCTCACCATCAGAAACTGATCAGCGTTGTTTATGCAGCCCCCTTGCCCTGTCCCATACCTTTTGAAACTGCCCACCATCCTGCATGCCACCACCTCCTCTTGTAGAGCATTCCATTTGGACACCACCCTCTCAGTGAAATAATGCCTCCTCATCTCCCTCCTGAATCTGCTACCCTCCAATCCTAGCCTGTGCCCCTCGTTTTCCTTCACTTACTCAGCTTAAACAACCCCCTGTGCCAGATTTGTTGATTCCTTCAAGTAATTGAAAGTTTCAATCATATCCCCCAATCACTTCTCTCCTCCAGGGTGTACAAACTCAAGTGTCTCAGCCTTTCTTCATATGTTCTGTCTTCCATTCCCTGTATCATTTTGTCACCCTATGCTGCACCACCTTGAGCAGCCTGATAGCCTTCATCAGATATGGATGCCAGTACTGCACACAAACAAGAGATCAGAGCTGATAAAAACTCTAACATGCACTACAGACTATTGAATTCTACTGCTGTAGCCCTCCTCTGATATCAGCTGTAAAGGATGCTAGGATTTGTAGTTAAAGAATTTATTTATTTATACCTTTGAGCCAAGGCTCTTTACAAAAGGTTCTACATCAGAGAAATACAAATTATGGGGAACATCAAGACAGACATTACAAACAGATTACAGAGTAATGCAATTCAAGGTAACATTGTAAGCAAGGCAGCCAGAGGCATTTGTCAGAGAAAATAGACAAGAGATAAGAAGTGCCAGAGTCATAGGGAGAGGGAACAGGGAAGGGAGAAGAAGGAATGTAGGTAGGGTGGGGAGAGGGTGAAAAGTGCAGCATTGGGTATACCAAGATGTGAGGGAGAATCCAGTGAGGAGGGAAGGGGGAACCACTAGAGCAAGCAGGGAAGTGGAGAAACAAGGTTAAGTCGGGCAGTCATAGGAGCTGTTGGTAGTGAGATAGTCCTGGAGCCCAGTTTTAAACATACCAGTCGTCGGGGCAGAGGAGATGGTGAGGCTGAGGCCATTGAACCAGAGTGGCTTCTCGATAAGAAAAGAACGCTGTCCCTGTGAAGTGTGACAGTGGGGGACTTTCAGTAGCTGTAGCGTGGATCTCCGAAGGCACCGCTTTGTTGGTCTGGATGTTGTAACAGAGTTGAGACCCGAGAAGGTGCAAGGCAAGGTAGATTTTTTCGCCATGGAGCAGGTGAGAAACTTTATGCAGTTTGATAGTTGGAGCCAGCCAGTCTGGGTGTACAGGTCAGCGGTGGGTGAGACGGTGAGCACCAGTGATGAGCCGACATGCTTTATTTAAGGCAATTGAGAGGCGCCTAAGGGTTGTGGTTGTAGCTGAGCCATAAATGATGAGACCATATTCTATTACAGAGATCACAGAGCTCAGGACTGCAATCTTCAAAGCTTCTGGCATGAGGTGTTGTCTGTGTTTGTAGAGGAGACCAAGCCGTGTATTAACAGCTCTAGCTACATTGTCTATGTGAGGTCCATAGGGAGATTAGGGTCAAGCTGTATTCTAAGGATTTGAAGGACCCCACCTGATGTAGAGTGTTCCCTGGGTGGTGGAGATAGCCAAGTGGTTTAGCTTGTGTGGGTTATGAGAGCTGCAGAAGAGCATATATTTGGTTTTCTTGTCATTGAGGACCAGTTTATGATTAAGAAACCATGTCTCTGCAGAACTGAAACCAAGTTGAAGGTTGTGTTGAAGAGTTGCAGGATCTTTATGAGTGGAGAATACAACAGCATCATTGGCATATAGTATGATCTGCTCAGAGCAGTGGTGAGGGAGGAAGTTTAAGAAAAGGCTAAAAGGAGGGGCCCAGTATGGATCCCTGTGGGACACCGAGAGAACAGGCAGGGTGTCAGAAAGAGCGCCAGCAATTTTTACTCTTCATGACATCGGTTTTCTACATAGCTTTTAAACCAGAGAGAAGAATCATGTGATAGCCCAGCATTCAGTAGTTGGTCAATTAGTAGTCCATGGTGTACTGTATCGAAGGCCTTGAGAGGTCGAACGAAACGCCCCTGTGAGAAGGCCGCTGTCAAGGGATTTGTGCAAAGCTCCAGTGAACTCAAGAAGGCTGTGGTGGTGCTGTGACCTTTCCGGAAACCGTGCTGTTGTGGACAAGGTATATTGTATTTATCCAAGTGGTCGTGAAGTTGACCAGCCACGATGCACTTGAGTGCCTTAGAGATTGGGGGCAGTATGGAGATAGGGCGATAATTTGAGTGATTCGGCCTTATCCCACTTTTATGGACAGGTGTCATGGTGGCTGTTTTCCATAAGTCTGTGAATTTTCCACAGTTGAGAGAGAGAGGTTTAGAATTTTTGTTAATGGATGAATTATCTCATCGAGGTGAACAACAGAAGCTTAAGGTCCAGGGTGTCACTACTAGATCTAGATTTAGAGATAGCTGCAGTAACATAACGGCGAGCTTATTCAACCTTACCTCCCTGAAGTAGAAGATGGGATGGTTAGACTGTGGGGCTGAGGTATTTGGGGAGTAGGCTACTGTTTTCGAAAAAGTCATGGGGTAGGACAGCACTAAGGTCTGAAAAGCTGTGTTAAAGGTGTTTACGATCACCTTGGGGTCGACGGTTGAGGATCCATCAACCATTAACATGGCCGGAAATGTTTTTGGCTGCTTCCCCATGACATCCTTGATATTGTCCCAGAAAGCATGACCATTTCCATATATTGGTGGAGCGCCTTTGTAATAGTAGTGTCAGGGTATTGCAAAGCTGGAGTGCAGTACATTACAGACTTTATACAACAAGGTGGTTCGCTTTGCCTCCTTATCACTCTAGGAGCCACCACTGCGAGGCGTTGGTGAGGCTTAACTGGCCATCCTTTGAAGCTCGCCTCAGGTACCCTGTACCTGCCTGGCTAAAAGCTAATTAGCCCCATGCCTCCCTCGAGTCTCAGGGACTCCTAACAGTAAAAAGAAACCTGTGCAACCTCAGGTCCTCGGCCTAATGCTACAAGAGGTCCTAAGGTCAGGACTAAGCAGGCTAAAAATCCTTCTCACATGCTGCCCTTCCTTGTGGAACAACCTCCCTTTGGAGGCACGAGAAACCCCATTGGTACCATGCTTCCACACAAGACTAAAGACCTATATGCTGTCAATGAGCAAATGCCAATGCCACCATACCTGACACTACAACAATGACCCTGTTAGCTCACTTACAAACTAAAATCTCCAACCCCTGAACAGGTAGCACTAACTCTTCCTCCCCTCACAGAACCTAATCCTATGGCTCTTAGAACTATGTTAGCTAAAGAATCTACAGTACTGTCTCTTTCCTGTGTATAACTGATGTAGGATTAAATGAACAACAACTTACTAATTAGAAATACAAAACCCATAAAAATACTGCTATGTGTAAACTGCTGAATACTGTATACCCTTGACCTGTATATGTATCACTGTCTATATTCATGTACTGTTATTCCCAGGTTGCCCTGAAAAAGGGAGCTCTGAGGCCCAGTGAGCCTCCCGTCATCAAAATTCAATAAATAAATAAATAAATAAATAGGTGGATTTTGTGAGCCGGATGGCTTTTGTGCAGGCATTTCGAGCATGTTTGTAATTTTGATGTCCAGTTGTTTGCCAGTGGCCCTGGCAACTGCCCAGAGGTGGTCTTTAGTTTCAGCTGTGAGGGAAGAACCACTTGTGAGCCATGGGTTAGAGAGAGATTTTGTTTTGCGCCTTTTTGCAGGGGCAAAGAGGTCTGAGGCTTTGTTGAAAATTGAGATGAAGTGATCAAGAGCCAAATTAACATCTGTTGCTTCATAGATGGGTAGCCAGTCTTGTAGAAGCAGGTATTGTTTGAGATGTGAAGTTTTCCACAAGGAAGGACTCTGCTAATGATAATTTTGGGAGGGGTTTGAGAATTTGTTAGACCATGCACATATGACTGGGGAGTGGTCACTGAGAGAGTCTGGGAGAACGGTCAGATGAGAAATCCTTGTGGGGTGAGAGGTGAGGACCCAATCCAGGAGGGTACTGGTGCCAGTCTTGTAGTTAATCCTAGTAGGAGAGTTTACCATTTGTGTGAGGTTAGCAGCTGAGATGGAGTCTTTATAGGCACTGGCGCCAATGCTAACCAGTTTATGTTGAAATTCCTAGTAGAATAAGTTTAGCTTCAGGAGGACAAGAGTTGATAAAGTTTGGGGCGTCGTTGAAGCCATGTTTAGGGTTCCTGGGTGGGATGTATCTGAAACAATAGTCAGGGCTTTATGGTTGGGACCAGGACGATTTTTATTGGCAGAATCTGGGCGAGGCAGAAAGTGATGGAGTTGCTTCAGGGTGCCATGACAGGGAGTCTTTGATATAGATTGCGCAACCACTGCCTTTTTTGGATATCCTGTCCAGCCTGTGGACATTGTAGCCCAGTATTGTTACTGTTGAGTCAGGAACTTTAGGTGTCAGCCAAGTTTCCACCACTGCAAGGATGTCAGGGTTGTGTTGGCATATAAAGGCTTGGAGTGCATTCAGCTTTGGTAGTAGGCTGCAGATATTAATGGTTGCTAGGATAAGGGCATCTGGAGTTTGTGTGTGTCCTGAGCTTCTAGTGCCAGGATTGGGATGGACGCTGCCTGAGATGAGAAGGAGGAAGAGTAGGAGGAGTAGGAGTTTTAAGGAGCAGAGTCGCAGCTCTTTGAGAGATCGTTTGCTCGTTGTTTCCTTGAGTAGAGGTTGCAATGTTCCAGGCGGTATACCATATGGACTGCAAGGTGGTACAGTGTAGAGAGGTGGCCACACTTGTTGAGAGTAGTGGTGGGGTAAGTAACCAGGAATATCCAAATGGTGGACCAAACACAAGTCTCGAAAATGTCAGCTTGCAAGTCAGCAGAAATAGTCTATACACAATTTACTGTACTGCAGTAAACATTAAGTAAAATGTTTTTGCACACAAATGGACCAGCCCCACACTTGGGTGTGGAGTTCTTAGTGCTGATTATTCCCATTAAAAGAACAAATGTGAAATTTTATGTAACCCCCTACAAATGGGGTTCCCAAAAGTCTTCCTTGAGCTTGCCTAAATGCTCACTGCCAGGCTGGTGTCCTGCATTTTAGCAGTTTAAATGTGATTACCAGAGCCTGTATAGCCTCTGTGTACTGTCTCTTTAAGAGCTGCCTGATTGCAGCCTAAGTAATCTGAGAGGGAGCTCTGTTGAAAGATGTAACTATTTACTGAAAATCATTTAGAGTGATAATGATAATGTTGTTTGTCTGACCTGCTTTCTTTGTAGCAAGGACTGTTTGTTTGTCTCTACTATCTTGGTCCTGAACTGCAAATTGGACCAATCAGTACTGGTGGGACCTAAAATGTAGCGGACTACAGGAGCTGTCTGAATTCAAAATCTGTAGGAACTGCAGTTTGAACTTTTGCACCTTTTTGCAACTGAAAAGGAGCTCTTGTTTTGACTGACAGCCAAATCAGCCAACCAAATCTTTTGGATCTTGGGAAGTCCAGAGCTGCTTACAGTTTTCAGTTAGATCTAAGCTGGAAGCTGAACAAGAAGGAGCTGAAGTGATTCTGAGCAGCAATCCTGAGTGGATTTGCATGGGAGAACTCTGAAAATGCTAAGTTTTGGCCTACATGTCGGGTGTGCTGCTCTTCAGAGAGAGAGAAGAGTTATTTTGGACCGAAATCCAAGTTTGTGTGACTAAAGTAAGCTACTGAAGTGGGCCAGGCTCAACCTGAAGAAGACCAAGATTTTGCTGAATGCAATTGGCCTGTCAGGAGTTCCAGCTACCCCAAGCTCCCGGTGTGTGCAGAGACTTTGTGATTGTGACCGAAGCTCTTTATCTGGCACAGTAGAATTCTATACATGTAAATGTGTTATGAGCTGCTAGTGGGTCGAGTTAGTCCCTCCCACTGTGTGAACTGTGTTCTGCTTGCTGGAAGCTGTATCCAGCCCAAAATGGACTGCATCCAATTTGTCTCCATGCAGTCTGGGCCTTGCCAGACTGGCCCAGCCAGACTACCCACTGCACAGAGAAGCCATCAACGAGAGACCTGCCTGGGGATCAGCCCCTGCTCCACACTTGAACAGGAACAACGCCTCTGCAACTCATGTGGGCCCTGCTTCTCCTGGCATTCTAGATCAACCACCTGTAGTCTCGATTTTCATCTAGCCTGTGTCCAGTCTTGGGTATCGTGAGTAAATATAAGGGTAGCTCCTCGCAACAACGGCTTAATCTGAGTGTGTCATCTGATTGTCTTGTTGTTTCGCTTCCTTTATGAACTGAGCCCTGGCTCCGGATTACAAATATTGTGTACTGTGCATGTTGTGTTTTCCATCACAGGGCCCCAACCAGCTGCAACCCCGGCATCGGTCCTGGCTAGCCCATCTCTTCTCCACCTGGATACCCAGAGGTGGACTGTGTGGAGGGACTCAAAGTGCATGCATAACTGCTTGACTGATACAACCTTTAAGTTAATTAACCTGATTTTGCCCCTCCCTTGTTCAAGTTCCTGAATAAATCAGATCTAACTTTTCTGCAAGTAATCTACTGTGGTTCCAGTTTGTGCTCAAAGTATTGTACTGTTGCTATTTGCTGTGCATAACCTTGTTCTACAGGGGTCCCTAGGGTCGAGCCAGAGGAACCAGCCCTGGTGGTAGTAAACAGTGAGTACTTGTGTGGTGTACCAGGATATTGTGAAAGTGATTATTGTACAGTGTTCAGGCCACTAGGGAGGGAAAGAGGGGTTATAGTGTCCCGGAGGGCTGTGCCCAGGTTAGCTTGACCACTATCAACCCTGATCTCTCGTGGAGGCACCTGCTTCAGAACTCTGGCCCTTAACCTGCTACTAGCCAAGCAGGCAGTGGTAGTAACCCTTGGGATAGCGCCACCTAGGGTTACATCTACAGTTTAAAATACATTGTATAAATTGGACACAATGGTTTCATACAGAAAATTACATTTACCATCACCTGTGAGGTGCCATGACTGTCATAACTCACTCTCTGGCATTGCCAATGGTGAGTTATGCCTGCCTACTCACCTGTGAAGATAAATTGTGCATTCTGAGTCAGGCAGTTGGGTATCCCATATTTGAAGGCTTTAACCTGAGGTTCAATGGGGATAGTGCCTCCCACTTACTGTTCTTCAACCTCAGGCTTCACTGCTCAACTTTGAGCATTTCAGACTGCTGGGGATCCCTGGCTGTGTGGCTGGTGTGGCTTTCTTCTCCTGTTTTGTCTCCCACCTCCTTCATTCCTTGCCTCCTTGTTTCTGTCCCTCTTCGCTCCCTCCGCCTCCCTTGCCTCCATGTTTCCTGTTCATCTCCCCTGCCTCAGCCTCTCTGTTGTTTCTTGCCCTTTCTGCCCTCCCCCAGGTTTCTGGTACCTCCTCTGTGTTTTCTTCTTTCTTGGTTCTGGTGCCTCCTGTTTTGCCAGCCGCCGCTTGGTCCCCTGTTGCTGCCCTGCTCCATCTGCCTCGCTGTGTCATTCCCTGGGCCGACGCTCACTCTCCTTGCCTGCTGGTCTTCTGCTTCCCATCTTGCCTGATACTGGACCTTTCCCCAGCACTGCCTCCCCTGCCACTGCTGCAGGCCGCCCTGTTCCAGAGCTCTGCTTGCTGTGTTCGAGGCTATTCGTGATTTTTCTTCTTTCTTTGGGCTTTACTTTACATCGGCGCCTGCTACCTGATCAACACTACAGCAACCATTCATACTCTGTACATATGGCAGTGGCATATTTCAGGCAGCACCATTTTCTGTACACTTCCATTTGAAATGGCAGTATCTCCTGAAACGCATTCAATGTTATTAAAGGGCAGCAACAACTCTGTATTCTGCAATCGTTCCACAGAAGACAGCACAACAGTCGAGGATTTTCTGTATTTTATTTTAAGAGTCATAATTCATATGCTGGCGCTTAGATTGTCTTTGCCATCTAAGGACCATATATATTATAGCTCTGATGTAGGCATCAAGTCACTGACAGGGCAAAGTCTTGCATCTGCATTTACTTCTCCAGTGCATATGAGGGGTCAACAAACAGTGCCATAGTCTAGAGATATGGTACTTATGGTGCCATATGGGGAATAAACATAGTCATGGTGTATATATTTTTGTTTTCTAGCTATGTCCTTGGTCTGACAAAACTAGAGTGCTTATATCATACTTCTAACTACATTCTTCAGAGAGGGCAATCCCAATCTATCTCATTTCCAATTTCCTACAGGTGGACTCACTTGGGGCCTGTCCTCCTTATGGACTATCTCTAATATTACAATAGCAGACCACGGGGGTCCCATCACAAAATATGCTCTACTCCATCCCATGGAGATAGTGGACCATGTGTGGTCCCGCCATCCCAATCAATGAGCCAGCGAAGGGAACCTACTTATTGCTCAATCTCCTTTCCATTTTCTGCAGGTGTATTCACTGGAGTCTTGTCCTCCTTACTTGGAACCATGCTATTACCATGATGATGGACCTGGGGGCTCCATCTTCCCTACCTTTCATGGGCTATAATATGGCAATGGTGGACCACGTGGGGTCCCACCATCCCAAACATACTGTACTCCATACCATGGTTATGGCAGACCACATGGGGTCCTGCCATCCCAATCATGCACTACTTACTGATATCATGATGGTGGACCACCCGGGTCCTGCCATTGCTATCATGCACTACTCAGCAATATGGCGATAGCAGACCACTGGGGTCCCACCATCCCTATCAGACTACTCAATGGACCGTGAAAGGACCATGTGGGGTCTTGCCATCCCACTCATACACACCTACAACTGGGCCCTACTCCTAGCTCAAACATATTGCCTAATCTACAGGCAAGCTCACACAGGTGTATTGCCCTCCTTACCTCATAGCTCACTCATATCTCCAAGTCACTACAAGCAAACTCACATGGGAGCCTTGCCTTCCCTTACTTTGGTCTATTCCAGATTATGGTGATGGCAGACCATGTGGGGTTCCACCATCCCAAGTGCTTATGCCTCAAGAGGAGCCTTACTCCCATTTCCATCTCATTACAAGCAGACACACATAAGAGTCTCTGTCCTTGGCAAGGTTAGAGGAATGGTCAAATGTATGGCAGCTTAGATTCAATGCTAAGAAGTGCAGGTAATGCCCCTGGGAAACAAAACCCAGGGAAGAGTACACAATGGGGTGAGATACTAACAACAACAAAATGGAAAGGGACCTGGGGTAGTCATATCAGATGACCTAAAGGTGGGCAAGCTATGTGAGAGGGCAGCAAGGAGGGTTGGGGAATACTGGGATGCATAGGGAGAGGCATCACCAGTAGAAAACAGGAAGTTATTATCCCTCTGTACAGACAGCTGGTCAGACCCAATCTGGAGTACTCGTGCAGTTCTGGAGACCAGTCTTCGCAAAGACATAGACAGGATGGAAGCTGTCCAGAGGAGGGCAAGTAAAATGGTGCAAGGTCTGCACCGAAGACATATGAAGAGAGACTTAAGGAGCTTAATATGTATAGCCTCGAGGAAAGGAGGGAGAGGGGGCATGATAGAAACTTTCAAGTACCTCAAGAGAATCAACAAAGTCCAAGAGGGTAGCATCTTTCAAAAAAGAGGTGTGCAAGAACAAGGGGGCACAATTTGAAGATGGGAGGGGTGGCTCAGAGGTAATTTAAGGAAGTATTTTTTCACAGTGAGGTTGTGGATGCATGGAGCGGCCTTCGGAGGAAGTCGTGGAGTCAAAACAGTGGTGGAATTCAAGCATGCATGGGACAGCCATAAAGGCAATTCTTGGGGGTGGGGGTAGGAAGAAGTAGGCTGCTGGTTAACTAGGATCTGCAGCTTATCCAGTAGGCAGGGATATGGGCAGACTGGGTGGGCCAACCGTCCTTATCTGCCATCAAATTCTATGTTTCTATGTTTCTATGTCCTTTACCTTGAACTATTCAAGATGATGGCGATGGTGGACCACATGCTGACACACCATCCCAACAAAGGACCTCACCATTCTTCTCATGGATCCTGTCATACAACAACTATGGCAGACCTGCAGGAAGGTCCCTCCTTCCCAACTCCAACTTGCCCACTACGGGCATTACTTTTTGCTCAAAGGTACTTCTCTATTATCTTCAGGCAAATTCAAGAAGGGGTTTCATTCTTTACTTTGGATTATACCATACTGTAGTGATGGGGAACCCACATGGGGTCTCACTATCCTGAATCTATTGTGCCCCACGAGGGCATTTCCCATTCTCACAAGTATTTCCATCTTCACTAAGGCTGACCCATGTTGGGGTCTCATCTCCTTTAATCCAACCACCTGAGACTTACTCTGTCACTTGAGCATTTGAACATTGCATACATCGGTCCGACAGCAAGGGTCCCATGCTCCAGCCAGCCGCATCCAGGCTTACTTTACTTCATCTGTCATTCACGTTTTCAACTGCAAGCCACCTTCCTTTGTTCCAGTTCCAGCCTAGTTTTTACGCTAGTCATCTCCTTGGAGCACACCTCAATTCCTGGCCGTCTTTGGACAATCTCTCCTTCTGACATGGTGCTTGATCATACCCTACAGTATCACGTAATAACAGCAAACCAAAATGGCGACTGCAAAGAGCAACTCATTTGGGCACTGTAATTAAGGGGCTAGTATGACAATATCCCTGGATACAAATGCAACCATGGGGAAGTGTGAATGAAAGTGAGGAATAGTGAGGAAGGAGAGGGACAGAGAAGGGGTTGGGGGATTGCGTACCTGCTGGCACTGAGCTAGCCATGTGGGTGGTGGTGTGAGGGGCTAGCTGGGGCACTGCAGGTATGGGGTTTGAGACTGGCAAGCAACTACATTTTGCCACAGCTACAAGCAACTCATTTTGGGCACTGTTATTAGGGGCTACTGTGCATAATATCCCTGGATATAGATACAACCTGTGGGAAGGAAGGAAACAAGGAATAGCGAGGTGAATGGGGAGCGACGAGGAAGGGGTTTGGGGGGATTGCTGTACCTGCTGTCACTGAGCTAGCCATATGGCATGATGGTGTGGGTTGCTAGCTGGGGCACTGTAGGTACAGGGTTCAAGACTGGCAAGCAACTACATTTTGCCACAGCTACAAGCTGCAGCACTTTATTTTTGCGATATCTGGATTTTGTCCCTCCCAGACATGCACTCCCCTGGAGTTGATAATCTTAATTCAGGGGTATGTGGGGGCACAGTGCCCCCATAAAAACACTTTTACAACCCAGATGTCAGGTTGCCCTTATGTGTATATCGCCAATGTGCTTTCAGCAATATACACTCATAATAATAACAATAGCTCTTTGCGACTGCTCTTATGACATGGAACTGTACCCTACTGTTTCTAATGGACATATAATCACAACGCAAACCTCCCAGCTGAGCTACACTCCTAACTTAGCATCGCTCCAGCCAAGCAATGCTCCTGACTGTTTCATCATCGATCATCTCTTCATCCCTTTAATTTCCAACTTTGGCATACATTCTCAACCATGCTGACCATATGTTCACTCTACTTCTGCATCACTCAGCTACCTCAGACATGACTAACCATTGTCTCTCCAGCCTGACTTCATTCCAAGTTGGAGCTTCACTGCTGGAACCTTCCACTTCAGCATTGACTTACTGCTCATCATCAGTCTCGGAAACAGGACTCTTAGACCATCAAACCATCCTGACTCCTTGGATATAACCATAACTTAAACTATAGCCATATTTAGGATTATTCTCCTTAGTATGCCCAGAGGATGGGCAGTTCAGTAGCCATGGGTGCTCAGAGGTTTCCTAAGGGGGAGGTCCTCTCCTGTGTGCTACTGGTCACACTCTCCGAGTTGGAGGAGATAATCACTATGCTAATTCTCTTTGGGCTTAAAGTTACACCTACCAGTATCCCACAGAGGATGGGATATAAAAAATGCCAAAGTTCAAGTTATGTACATCAAGCATATACCATTCAGCTCATAAGTATACACAAGTAGTGATCTATGTACCATACACTGAACTGGAAGGCTTTAGCCTTGGGTTCAATGGTGGGGATAGCTCTTCCCACTTCCCTTCTTAAAGATCAGGCTTTCACTCCAATCAGCTTCAAGCATTTCATAACACCCTCCATCCTCCCTGCCTCCTTCTCCGTGTTCTTGTCTCACCCTCTCCAGTGGGGCTGAAAGCTACACTACCCAGTATCCCACAGAGGGTGGGACATAAGGACATGCCAAAGCTCATGTTATATACATCAAGCATATACCATTCAGCTCATAAGTGTACACAAGCACTGAGCTATGTACCACACATTGAAATATATATATATATATATATATATATATATATATATATATATATATATATATATAAACATGGTTAAAAGATAAAACATCAGCACAGTAGCATACAGTATATACTGTAATGTCTTAGAATTATGGGAATGCCATGCAGTTTTTGAACAGTGAACTCAGGTTTTTTCCAACTCTGTTTCTCCCCTACCTGCAATGGCCATCTCTCAGGTGTGGATTCTCGACTGGTGCTCTGCTGCCCACCTGAAGCTTCTGACACATGTTCTCTGGTCTGGGCCCTCCCCCAGCCTCACCAGGTTGCTTAACCCCTGGCTCTGAGCCCCCAGGGTGGGGCCAGCATCTCCTCTGGCACTCTATCTAGAATCAAGTGGAGTGATCGGGAGAGGAGACGCGACTGTGTCACATGCCGTAGAGCCAGCACTGGTGTGGGGCCCAGCCACTGATCCCACCATCACCTACCACTGCAGTAGGGTTTTCTCTTTATTGTTTCCACCTCAGGATGTGGTGTGCAATGGCTCCTGCTTGGCTTGTATCTACAATGCCTCACATCTCTGAGCCAGCCAGCCAGCTGCCCCACCCTGTCTATGTCCCCGATGTCCATGCTGCCCTGGTCTCCACCAGAGGCTGCTACTGCACCAGAAAGCCCCACAACCCACCCCAGGAGAGGAGAGGAGAGTAGAGCAGTCCTCTAGATGCTTGATTCTCTTCTTCCCTCCCCAGCTGACTCCCAATGGCCTGGAACCTGGGTCACCGGCGTGGTGCGGTGTGGCGTCAAGCACCTCAGTGCCACCGGGCCAGCCAGTGAACTCAGGTTGGTAGTAGAAACCTTTATTGAATGCAGCTCTGCAGTTTTCTGTTTTTTTAATCAATACATTTTATTGAGATTTTTGAATACGAATGACAAAGAAATAGATCTGAACACTGGTGACACAATAATAAGATACAAAACTGTTAACAAAAGCATATTTGAGTAATATATTCTCTAATCAATTTATTTTTTTAAAAAGCTAAATAAATCTATTAGTAGTCTCACTGTTGCTACTGTAAAAAAATACAAAGCCATAAACTAGATCTCTATTCCCATGCCGAGCGGATCTGAACAAAGAGAAAACTTCAACTTTGCTTTTGAGAGAGGGAGGCAGGATACACAGAAGTTGTCAGCAGATAAGAACCGCCAAGCCTGCCCATATTTCCTACCTTTTACTTACGCTGCAGATTGTGGATGATCTGCTGCTTCCCGCCTCCTTAGTCACCCATGCATTTTATATCCCCAAAGAGCCAAGTCAGACTCTGTGGAACCGTCCCATAAAGAGACAACAATAATATTTATAAGAGGCAACTGCTAAGAAGTTTGAAGTTACTGGTGGTTGTTCCGATAAGGAACAAATACACCCTTTTCTAGTTCAGGAAAATGTTGAAGATGTAACAGTCCGAGATCATGCACATTTTTTTGTATATATGTTCTGTATTTATATCCCCTTGTTCTTTATTACTGACGATATGTACAAGAAAACAGGATCACTGTGCTCTGACTTAATCTCCTTCTCTAGTTTTCCTCACATGGAAGTCATAATCTTGTGTTTGCAATACATACCTTTTTCCATGTCAACAACCTGAAATGTCACAAACGGAGCATTATGACTTCAGCGGGAAGCAGCAGGAGGATGAGATGAAATGTAGGGAATAATAGAAGCTGAATTTGTTTGAATTAAGCAATAAGGTATGACCAGGGTTATATTAATGGTCTGTTAATCACCCTCTAGGGGAGTAATGTGGCAGGCGTGGCCAGTCTTACCCTAGAGGGTATTGATTGATCATTAACATAACCCTGGGAGCTACTGCTATTATGATAAAAATGTGTTTTTTAAATAGTGTTAAACCTTGTTTAGTATATGGTTAAACTCTACACGTATGTTAATAAAAGATTAACATAAGGCTGTTAGAATGTTTATAGCCAATCAGAAAGCTCCATTTCTCAGACCCTTTTATAATATTATTTTATTTTAGGTAACTGAGTTAGACCCACTAGACACAGGTGCCTGTTTTCAGGGGTGACCGGAGCACAGTATGCAAGTGGAGGTTGTGGGAATCAAACCCAGGTCTGTCTGTAAGATGTAACAAGCTCATTCACAGCTGTTTACTCTGACCCTCTAGGCTATACTGCCAGCCTGTGTTACATTTTACAAAAGTTTGTCTGCATGCTGGATGAATGCTTTGTTATAATTATTGCAGTCCATGTCGTAGCTCTTGGTCAAGGGACATAAACTATGTCATGCAGTTCTAAGACAGTATTTACCATCAGTGTAGGAACCCAGAATACTCACAGAGTTAACGAAGAGTCTTGTGAAGATGGAACTATGACAGACTGGGAACCAGTATAAAAATATAGCTTTAACAGGAAAAATAACTTACAGGCTCTGCACAGTTCCCTAAATTTTCTTGACTCATTCACCAACTATGATGATTTTTTATTACTGTATTTACAGTTTTATCTGCCTACTACAAATCTGCCTTATCAGGCTGCTTCCCAGCTCCACCACCCACATTTCCTAGGTACTAGTCCACCTTCCATAGGGGGTTTCTAAGAGTACAACTTTTCTGACTGAGTCTTGATCCAGTTCGAGGTGGTGTCTAGTTGGTGGTGTGGAACCTGTTTGGGCAGCTGTCATCCCATCAGCTGGGATTTTTCCACCATATTTTCTGCCCCAGAGGTTTGCTTGGGTGCAGTGCCACATATTATGCTGGGTACGCTAACAGCATCCATGTCAGGAATCTCTCCTGATGTGAGCCATTTGCTGCTCCGCCATGGGCCTCTGCCTGGTAGTGAGCATGCAGCGTATGTGCTGGTGCTGTCCCCTCCGCAAAGGAAGGGAGCTGTTCATGTAATGCTCAATCCTGGCTCTTTCCCTGGCCAGCACCCATAATAATGCCACTTCATTCCAAACTCATTTTTTTTCAATATATATAGGATAGTGTATGGCCTCCCATACACAACAAGGCAATTCATTCGAGTGTTTTCTATGACAGCTGATGACCTTGAAAGCGATGCTTGAGAGATCCTCTGCCATCATAGAAAACACAAGAGGGAAGAGTTGCCAACTTGTTTGGGAGGCCATACTTTCTATATAGTGTATGGAGCCCCAAAACAGGATCCCTTACATTTTCCAGATAGTGTCTGATGCCGAGATCCACACTGCTCTTCTCTTCATCCCACTGGCCAGCTCATGCACAGGACTCACCAGCTGCCCCTCTCCTATGAATCCTAAGTGAATGGCGCTGGAGCAGGCTATTGCATTGTGATGTCCTCACTAATCGTAGACGAAAAGTCATTCAGCATTAGTGAGGACATCAGTACTAATGCAGAATGATTCTTTTTAGGTGTATGGCTTCCATACACAACGCATTCTACCATACATTATAAAAACATTTATTTTGAAAAATAAGCTCAAACAGTACAACATATTCAATAACATCAACAAACAATATTCGTATATCATAATAATAAATAACATAGCCAAACTCAGGTTGGCAATGTAGCAAGCAGAAGCACTACCACTGCATTACTGAGCTGGCCTGCTGCTCAGCATGATTACCGAAACCCAGACATGGTGGGGTGGTGGTTTGCAGAGCCGGTCTTAGTATATTGGGGCCCCAGTGAGACTAGTCAGGGGACACTCAACCTATTCTGGCCACACCATTTTATTTTCAATGTAACTGGTGATACAGCACTTTTAGTCCTTGGGCCAAGGGTCATCTTAACATTCATTTACTAGCGCTGGATACTAGTGCAGATGCTGTGAGCTAGAGCAAGATCTCTGTCACTTGCCCAGTTGGGCTAGTGCAGTTCCTCTGGTGGAAAGCTGCAGTTCCATTCACTGCCTGTTGTGCTGTGTGGCATCTGTGTGGTTGCAAAGAGAAAAACACTAGCATGAAGCGAAGTCAGAACAGTGAGACTGGAAAGAAGCAAAAAAAAAAAAATGGGATCAGACAACTGAGACCACAAAGGAGCCCCCAGTCAACCTGAACAACACCCCAGCAGCAGCATTCAGGATACAGCGTGGTTGGAAAAGTGAGACAGCAAACTGTGCAGAATTAAAGACAAGCAGCTCAGTATTTAAGTCAAGACTAGTGGTAGGGCAGCATTTGGCCATAACGTTGGGTGGAAGTAAATCAAGACAGACAGCTGAAACTGAAATAAAGTTAGCTTAGCTAGTAATGCACTCTGACCTCATCTCCACAGTTCCATTTGTTTTAGCCTTTGTCCCTGTGCTGTGGTCACCATCTGAGAAGCTGTAAAGCAGCAGTGGCAGCAGATAATATACACGAGTGAGAAAATGGGCTACTCCAAAGGAAAAACAAGACCAGAGCACCCCCAAACTGTACAGTCAACACCCCACACCCACAGCATTCAGGAGTCATACACTGTGTGGTCAGAACAGTAAAACTCCTTGTCCTGACCCTGTCAACCTGTGGTCACCATCTTTCTGAGAAGCTGCTTCCAAAACTCTGAAGCAGCAGCTGTAGCAAATAGCCAGTGAGAAAACGAGCCCTCCATCCTAACTGTAACAGCTGGTCTCTATCTCCACAGGCAGTAATGGTACAAAGACAGACCGCGAGTCCGACCCCCCAAAGTAAAACATCACTAGATTCACCGGCATTCACACCAGGGTGCTGTTGGAACAGTGAGAAACCGTGGCGCTAAACAAACAAGAGACTAACAGGCTACAGCCCAGGAACACGGGAAGGTTAAACCAGCATTCTGACCTCTGCTGTTCTTTTTCAGATTTGTCCCTGTGGTCTGTCTGAGCTGAGAGTGACTGTGATAGTGGTGCAAGTGTGCTTGAGAGTGAGCCACACTCCCTGACACCGCACAATCCAGCAGCATTTAAGGATCGTTTGACTTTTATTTTAGAACTTT
The DNA here is from genome assembly GCA_016271365.2 of Neoceratodus forsteri. NCBI lineage: Eukaryota > Metazoa > Chordata > Ceratodontiformes > Ceratodontidae > Neoceratodus > Neoceratodus forsteri. The sequence continues at coordinate 164,294,268 of CM057458.1, read as the reverse complement.
AGGACAATGACATTAAGACACTGACTTCACTGAGTGTTATATATATGAAGTGTTTTATTTCACAAAGTTCATTTGTAATTTAGGTTTCAAATAAATTCAGACATTTGCTTGATACATTTCAATTTTATTTGCCTTTGTTTAACAAATCACCGTAAACCATACTGACTGCGGGCTAGTGCAATCTTCTGTGGGCTAGTGTATCTTCTGGTTCACTAGCCCAGCTGGCTAGTGCAAAAAAGTTAAGGTAGACCCCTGCTTGGGGCCCTTGTACACATCCTGTCCATTTCTGTCCACCTGCCAAGAACTGACTGGGTCATTCTACTGCTAGGGATTGCAATATGCGGATATGGACTGGAGTGTCCTAGTGTCTGCAAGTGCAAGAAACCATACAAACATATGAAAAGACATATGAATATTGCCCACAGAAGAAGGCCTAGTGGTCTATCAAGTCTGCTCATGTTGCAGTGTCCTTGGTGGCTACTAAGAACCCGCTCCTCCTTGACTACTACCTCCCCTTCATGCCTACTCTCCCGATACTGACCTTCCCTTTTCCTATCTCTCCTCTCTTGAAGCAATCCACCACCATCAGCAGGACCACTTCCTCAGAGAATTTGTTTCACCCTGCAACCACTCTCTCTGTTAAGAAATGCCTCCTGATCTCTGTCTTGAAGTCTCCTCCCATCAGTTTAAGGCAGTGCCCTTTGTGGTTTTTGCTTCCACTGAGACTGAAAAGTCCTTAGTATTCACTCATTGATGTCCTTCAGGTATCTGGAGGTCTCTATTATGTCCCCCCTCTTCCCTCCTCTTCTCCATGGAGTATGTGTTGAGGTTCTCAAACCTCTCCTCCTATGTCCTGCCCTGCTGACCCTGAACCATTTTTGTTGCTCATCTCTGGACTACCTCTAGCAGGTTAATGTCCATTTTTCAGGTAGGGACACCAGTACTGCATGCTATACTCCAGGCATGGCTGCACTAATGATTTGTATAGTGGCAATATTACCTCCTTCTGCTAGAGATTCCCTGGCAATGCAGCCCAGCATTATATTGGCTTTTGCCACTGCCTTCCTGCAGTGTACAGAGTGCTTCAGGTCACTAATGACAGTCACCCCAAAATCTTTTTCTTCGTCAGGTTTGGTACCAGGACCCCCAGGCTGCACTCCATCCTCGGGTTTCTACCTCCTACATGCATGACCTAGCACTTCTTTGCATTGAACCTGAGTTGCTATATCCCTGACCACCTCTCCAGGCTTTCCATTATCAGATATGAACATATGAACATACTAAATTTGCCAGCAGATAAAAGCCTATAGGTCTATCAAGTCTGCTCAGTTTGGCAGCCCTACTTTGCAGCTGCCCTCCCTCCCTCCCTTCCCCTCTTGTAACCCTTCCTCTTACTCTGTCCCAACCCCTTTTAAAGCAGCTCACTGTTCGGCAGGATACCAATTCCACCGTAACGCTGCTCCACTCAGCCACTACCTCTCCTTAAAAGTTTCTTCTCATCTCTCCTGAACCTACCCTCCAATCTTTTAATATGGCTCAAGTATCCCTGCCTTTCTCAATTTGAAAAGCCCCTCCTTCCCAGTCCTGTTTATGCCTGTTATGTACAGTACTTGAAGGTTTTTTCATATCCCCATGTCCCTCCTCTCCTCCAGCGAGTACATGTTCAATTCCTCAATTCCTAAGATCGACCTTAGGATCCTTTATCCTCCACTGCATCCACCTTCCACAGAGCTTGGTGTCATCCATAAACAGGCAGATTTTGCCCTTTATGTTGCCTCCATTGTGGTTAATGAATACATTGAAGTAGTGCCTGTATTTATAAGGCGCCTTCCTTGGAGGCTCAGGGCACTTTACAGGTGTAGACAGGCAATAATAAAACAATGCAATAAATAAAACAAATAACAAAAAAAAAAAAACACATTGGTGAAATAAATAAATAAATAAATTACAATTATCATAGTAAATCAGCAGGTGCTATCGATAAATGCTGGGTACTAATTTAATCAACACCAAGCCAGGCACCGAGCTCTGTGGTACACCACTGGTGACTTCCCTTGAGCCTGATCCCCCCAAGCAATCACCCTCTGGGTCCTATCATTCAGCCAGTTCACCACCCATCCAGTGAGTTTCTCCCCACTGCCAGATCCTCCAGTTTCCTGATCAACCTCCTGTGGGGCACTGAGTCAAAGGTCTCCTGAAGTCCCTGTAAAGGATGTCAGCTGCTTGCCCTCGTCCATTGTTCTTGTTACTCTGTCAAAGAAATCGATCACATTTCCTTGACAGGATCTCTCAGCCATGAATCCATGCTGTCTCCCAGCCTGAAGACCATTCTTCTTTAAAAAAACTACCAGCATTTGCTTGAGGATTGCCTCCATTAACTTGCCCACAATTGAGGTCAGGTGATCAGCCTGCAGTTGTCTAGATCATATCTGGGACCACTCACTACGTGCACTGTTCTCCATTTCAATGGCATCACCCCGACTCCAGTGAACTATAGAACAGGTCCGCCAGAGGTGCCTGCTCGCCCAATCGATATTCCTTCAGCACCCTGGGATGGATACCATTCAGGCTGCAGGACTTACCAACCTTAAGAATCAATAATCCTTTCCTTACCCTGTCCTCACTGATCTGTTCATCTGTTCGCCTCTTCCCTTCTCAACCCTTGTGGTCCTTTCCTTTAGAAGACAAAGCAGAAGTGCAATGCACCTCTGCTCAGCGTGCCTTTCCTGGTTACTAATTTTCTCAATAAATAAATACCTCTGCTTTGTCCCTACTATCTTGTGGTCAGACCAAGCCTGCATAGGGCACTGGAAGACTGCAACTATTTATTTGCACCTTGCACTTAACCTTTTTCCTTTGAGGGTACATCCTCTATAAAACTGTGTTTGTTGAATGCCAGTTCTCTTTAGTGTCTACCTAATAACAGTGCATGCAAACTGGGGGAACTGTTTGCTGTTGCTTGGGGTATGGGGAGGGCTGTCCTCAGCGTGAGGTGGGAGGTACATCTCAGGAAGTTGTATTGACTAGTCACCCGCCCACTTAAATCTTATATGGGTGGAGGCTTTTGGCAGCCTTGATGTGCCAGTTGGTATGGACATGCAATGGTTTGAGCAAAGGAGGCCAGCCAAACCTCCAGGCAGAATCAGTAAAGTAGATGCTAGAGAGCAAATGAAGCAGGACAACAAAGAGGCAACCGAGCTGATCTAGGAGACTGATCATATTTGTTTGAACCTTGCATTTAACCTTTTTTCTTTAGGATACATCTCAGCATAAAGCTGTTTGTTGAATGACATTGCTCTTTAGTGTTTAGCAAACAATCTCGGCTATACATCTACTTAAGACCATGCCCTGCCAGATAAATAACAGGAAGAAACAAAAGCCTGCATCAATACATGATTAAAAAGCTTTATTACCTGTTATATAAAGAGACGTCAGCATATAACAGGTATCAGCAAAGCGTGCAGCTACCTTCTTTAGTGTTTACTTAGCAACAGTGCATGCCAGGTAGGAGGACTGTTTGCTGTTGTTTGGGGTTCGCTGAGGGATGACTACTGTGGAGGTGGGCAGGTATCGATCCTGGGGGCGGTAATGACCAATCGCAGGCCCACTGAAATCCTTCTAGGGTGGGGACATTGTGCATTTCCACTATCTTGATTCAAACCTGCTCACTAATGAGGTAGAAAAAGAACCAGGAGCTACCAAAATATCTATGGTGGCCTGGTGGTGGTGTAAGGTAGTGGTGCTCCCTACTCATAAGTCAGTTGGAAGGATTCCCACCCTACTGGGGCCTTATATATGCTAAATAGTAATGGGATAAAGATGGAGCCTAGTGGTAGTCCTAGACTGATAGAGCAAGGCTCGATGTTACACCATTAGCTTTAATCACCTGGAACCTGACAGAGAGACAGCTGTCACACCATGCTAGCACACCCCTGGATAGCCCTAGTAGTTGTAGCTTTTGTAATACGATGCTGTGGTCTGCAATGTCAAAGGCTTTTGATAGGTTGATTTTTATTACCAACCTAGAAGCTGGGGTCTCCAGCGGGCTGCGTACATTCACTGATAACACCAATATGGTCAAGGTGGTGGTGGTCTCCTTGAGGATTTGATGAACTTCAGGAGGAGCTGAACAATCTAGGGATTGGCCAGACTCCTGGAGCCCAATGTAAGGTAGTCAAATGTAAGGTGCTACATGAGAGGGAAAATAAGGGCAGAAGCTACACACTGTGTGAGTTCCTCTTACTGCAGTACAGGAGGAAAAGGACATAGCGGTCATAATAGACAAGGAACTGAAAGCTGGAGAAGCAGTGTGTGACTGCTGTCAATAGTGGCAGAATGCTGGGGTGTGCCAAAGGGTGTGACCAGCAGAGCAGGGAAATGATTCTGTCACTCTACAAGTCCCTGGTGAGGTACTGCCTGCAGTTCTGGGCTCCTCAGTACAGGAAAGACATTGCGCAGTTAGAAGGGTACAATGCAGGGCCACCAAAATTATAAAGGGTATGTGGGACAAAACTCTGAAAAGAGGCTAAAGGCTGCTAACATTCATCCTGAAGAAAAGAAGGCGAGAGGTCTCATGATCTCTGTCTTCTGCATACTTTTTTTTTTTTTACTTTCTGTTTTGCTCCCCATTTTGCCTCGCCTGCTACTGGGACTTCCTTCCACCTACCCAAGCCCTTCTACCCATTGCATGAATCCTTCAGTGGTCCACCCTGCTACCAGCCTTTGCTATAAAACCTCCTCGGATACCTCAACCATAACTCACGGTTTATCCCTGCGGGCGGCACTCTGGTTCCTCAAGTTGGGAGGGAGAATACTTCTGCCGATTTATCAGGGCACGTGAGGAAGAACTGACAAAAGTATAGGAGGACTCTAAAAGACCTTGCTCTGGCATGGGGAACAGGATGGTTTCATCTGCCCAGTGCTTCTGGTGGTATTTTCCCCACAAACCCTTCTTTATCCCACCCAAGGCATGGTCCTGAGAGGTTACCCAGCAAAGCACCTGTCAGGGCCATCTGAGGGCAGGTAACCCACCCTACCTCCGTACTCCCCATGCGAGCCCCCACTCTGAGCATGTGATGCCTGTGCATCACTCACTGGGTGAGTGGGTATGTGCTGATGTAAGGTCACCCCAGAGGGACCACTTGTTCCTTCCTGTACAATATCTCCTCCCTGAGTCACCAGAGGGCAGTTGTCCTGAGGCAAGAGGCATCCATAGGTTGCCTAAAACCTGCCTCACTGGTCGGCCCCAGACGTCCCTAGGTTTGGGACATGAACCCAGGTTGTCTGGATGGCAAGCAGTAACTACCACTGTGCTAGCTGGCTGGCCATCTTCTGCATACTCAAGAGTGTTGTGGCGCGCCTGGTGGTGCTGAGGGTTGAGGCGCTGGATGCCACACCTCATGCCATGCCAGTGACTCGGGTTCAGGAGTGGGCTCGGGTCATCGTGGGTCAGTGGGGTTGGGATGTATTGAGCACCCTAGGGCTGCTCTCCTTCCCGGGAGGTGGGGTTCACCAGCTGTAGCTCTGGCAACCCCTGGTGGAGGCTGGGGCACTGCAGAGCCTGGCTGCAACACTGCAGGGATTGGAGCTTCAGCTGACCTTCTCCTGGTGCATGTGGGAGCACGCGGGATTCAGGGCTGGATGTCATTGCATGTCTGAGCTCCAGGGCAAACCCCCCAAAACCTTCCCATCGGGTGAGGCGACGGTGGAATGTCTGCAGGTACAACCACACACCCATGCCGCCAAGTCTCCGGTTCTCCCTGTGGTCTGGGGCTTCTCCAGGGGCCAAGAGAGCCCAGACCTCCCTTACCCGATGCAGTACTTGGGGATCAGTTCAGGTGGGCAGTTGAGTCATCGAACCTCAGGCGGGATCCTGAGAGATGCCCCCGAAGGTAGGGAGCATAAACAGAGTCTAAAAAAAAAAGATTGTTGTGAACACATGAATGTGCCAGCAGATAAAGACCTTACGGTCTATCTTGTCTGCTTGAGTGTGCAGTTCCCACTGTGTTTACAGATTAACTGCCCCTCCCCATATCCCCTATACCTCTCTCAAAACCCCTTCACCCTCCCACAGACATACCTGCAGCTTTCCTCACTCTGTCCCAACCTCTCTTGAAGCTGTCCACCATTTTGGGAAATACCTCCTCCTCCAGTACTATTCCACTTAACTACCACCATCTCGTGAAAAGTGCCTCCTCATCTCCCTCTTGAACCTTCCTCCATCAGCTTTAGGCTGTTACCCTAGTGATTTTGTTTCCACTACGGCTGAAGAGGTCATCATTGCACAATCTGTTTATACCTTTAAGGTGCTTGAAGGTCTCAGTCATGCCCCCTTCTGTCTTTTCAAGAGAATACATGTTGAGCCCCTGAGCCTCTCCTCATAGCTGTTGCCTTGCTGACCCTGGATCATCTTGGTTGCCCTATTCCAGACTGTTTCCAGCATGTTGATATCCTTCTTAAGATAAGGGCACCAATATTTCACATTGTACTCTAGGAGTGCTCTCACTAGAGACCTGTGCAGCGTAGTATGACCTCTGCCTTCCTGCTGGTAATTTCTGTGGCTATACAGTCCAGCATCTGACTTACTTTGACTACAGCCTTCCTGCAGTATGCCAAGTGTTTCAGGTCACTCATGATAATGGCACCTGTATTCTTTCTTCCTCTGACCTGATTACCTGACCACCGCCAACCAGTATTGGGTCCCTGTTTTTTTTGCCCCTAAGTGCATTTAACTTTTTAACATTGAACTCCAGTTGCCAAATGCCGGACCACTTCTCTAGCCTAGTCAGGTCTTCTCCTGAGTTCCTGTCTCCTCCTCTGTGTCCACCCTCCCACAGAACTTTGTGTTGTCCATGAACAGGCAGATCTTACCCTTCATCCCATCCTAATGTCACTTATGAAGATGTTAAACAACAGCAGTTCAAGCTTAGAACCACATGGGACCCTACCTCACTGGTCTCAGGCCTAGCTTCTGAGAATCCCACCCCCAACTACCACCTTTTGGCTTCTGTCCTGCAGCCAACCTCTGACCCATCCAACAAGCTTAGCCCCCACCCCTAGGTCTTCTAGCTTCCTGACCAGTCTCCTGTGAGGTACAGAGTCAAAGTCTTTTGCTGAGGTCCAGATATGGGACATCAACTGCTTGGCCCTTGTCCACTGTCCTGGTGACTCAGTCGAAGAAGTCAATTAAGTTTATCTGGCAGGACGTCCCTGACACAAACACTTGCTGCTTCACGTCCTGGAGTCCACTATCCTCCACAAAACTCACCAGTTCCTCTTTCAGGGTGTTATCCATCCACTTGCCCACTATTAAAGTCAGGTGTCAGCCTCTAGTACCCTGGTTCATCCTTCAGCCTGCCCCAATCTTCTGGAGAGGCACCACATGTGCAGTTCTCAAATCCCAGGACATGATCCCTGACTCCAGAGAGGTGTTAAAACAGGTCTGCCAGGAGATCTGCCAGAGCCTTCACCAGTTCCCAGTTGACTCTTGGATGCACGCCATCTGGCCCTGGGGATTTATTTATTTATTTAAATGTTTGGTGACAGGGAAAGGCACACGAGCCAAGGCGATTTCCAGGTGCAACCCAAGAGAAGGGAAAGGAGAGAAACCAAGCAAGCAGTTTCAACAATGAAGCACAATATCAGCAGTTACAAGTGCAGTATGGTGGGTAAAAATAGAGGTAGGAATACACTGAGGTATAAACAAACAACTGTACATAGGGTGTCACTACACATTTTACAAAGGTAAATGGCAAGGGATCAAGGAAGATTTGATTAGGGTGAGATACTGACAACAACAAAAATGGAAAGGGACCTGGGGATAGTCATATCAGACAACCTAAAGCTGGGCCAGCAATGTGAGAAGGCAGTAAGGAGGGCTGGGGGATACTGGGATGCATAGGAGAGGTGTCACCAGTAGAAAACAGGAAGTTGTTGGCCCTCTGTACAGACAGTTGGTAAGACCACATCTGGAGTACTGTGTACAGTACTGGAGACCCCATCTCCGCAAAGACATAGACAGGGTGGAGGCTGTCCAGAGTAGGGCAACAAAATGATGCAGGGTCTGCATTAGAAGACATATGAAGAAAGACTAAAGGAACAAAAGATGTATATCCTCGAGGAAAGAAGGGAGAGGGGGACATGATAGAAACTTTCAAATACCTCAAAGAATCAACAAAGTCCAAGAGGGTAGCATCTTTCAGAAAAAGAGATGCAAAAACAAGGGGCACAATTTGAAAATAGAGGGGATGGCTCAGAGGTAATGTGAGGAAGTATTTCTTCACAGAAAGGGTTGTGGATACATAGAACAGCCTTCCTGAGGAGGTTGTAGAGTCAAAAACAGTGGGGAATTCAAGAATGCTCGAGACAGACATAAGGCAATTTGGGGTGGGGTGGGAGGAAGTAGGCTGTTGGTTAACTAGGATCTGCAGCTTATCCGTTAGGGTAGGAAATGGGCAGACTAGGTGGGCCAAGCAGTCCTTATCTGCCATCAAATTCTATGTTTCTATGTTTCTATGAGGTGAGCCACAGAGAGAGAGAGAGAGAGAGAGGTGTGTGGAGAGTGAGAGGAAACATCTGAGAGTGCGGTTAGCAGAGAAAGGAAGATGTGGGGTCAAGAGGAGGGAGGTTGAGGTGATAGGAACAAGTGGGGAGGTGGGCTTTAGCAGACACTTTAGGGATAGTAGAGATGAGGCTTGGCAAAAAGAGAGAGCTGGTTCCAAATGGAGGAGAGCCAGTATGAGAAAGCAGCCTGACCAGCATGAGAGCTAGGGTGAAGGATAGAGAAGGATTGTGAGTCTAGTGCAAAGGGAGTAAGAGGGAGGCTGTGGAGGAGGAGACAAGAGAAGATAGATAGGAGGGGAGGGAGCCAAACTGGTATTTACCAATGAGGGCTGAGCAGTGAGAATGGCAACGCAAAGGTAGGGGGGTGATGGAAAGAGAGGAATAAAGGGAGCAGTGATGGGCGCAAGAAGGAGAGTTTGAGGCAGAGCAACAGAAGCCATTACAGAGGGTATCCAGTCTGGCAGGGTGGAGAGAGGGGCTGCATTGTAAACCACATCCTCATAATCGAAAATAGGGAGGATCATTTTGACAAGCAGGTCCTTATGGACTTCAGTGGGAGACAGTCCTTGTTTCGCTGAAGTGTGCCTGTGACAGGGTTGAATAGGACCCTGTCCCAGTTGCTATGGAGCATTTGAATGCAGGGATCTGTTCTGTTCTTTCCTTTCCAGTCTCTTTTATGTCTGGCTGCGCAACCAAATTTTCCTGTGAGACCTAGAATTTGATCACCCCGACAGTCTCGCATTCTCTGCCTCTCACTGTCTCTCTATTCTCCCTTGCATATCTGCTGGTATAAAAATATATGCAAATAATTATGTGGAAAAGTAACTGATATTTGGATCCCTTTGTTTAGAAATCATATATGTTACTGTTGAAATGTGTATAATTATAGTTTGAGATGATTGCAAAAAGCTATTGGGAAGTCAGGGGTTAACCTGAAATGCAATTTTGCAGAAGCTGTGGAGAAGGGGCCTTAGTTTTGGGACACTGTGCTCCTATTTGCACCTGCCTGAAATATACAAGAACATTTTAGAAAAAAACAGGATGTTTGTTAAGAAGGGGGTTGCAGACTTATAAGACAGAGCTGCAATTGCTTGCAGGGGACACAGAGATTAAAGGAAAACAGATAGATCTTCTCTGTTTATTTGGCCTTTGTAAATAGTTATTCTGAACAATTTTATTTTTTATTTTATTGGTATTCATAATAAAACTCTTGTTGCAAATTTTACAACTGCTCCTGGTTTTCCTATGCTCCCTGACCTGTGCCCTCGAGACAGATGTTGTCAGCCTAAGTGGGATTTATGCCGTGCATACTCTAAGTCAGGAGTTTTGTGTGTGGGTACTGGACCTAGTATCAGGGAAGTATAGAGAAAGGTTTGGGTTCTGCAGCAGCAAGTCCAGGAGTGCTTACCAGGAGAATGGCAACCAAACTAGCAGAGACAGAAGTCAGTTGAGAGTGTACAGCCAGCACAAGTATGGAAAACGAACAGGCAGTGACAGAACCTGAAAGCCTGATGGACTTTTTCAAATGGTGGGCTATACAACAAAAGAGATGGAGAAGCAGACAGAACAAGAAATTCAATGTTTAGAAGCACAGAGGAGAGAAGAGATGCAGCGACAGGAGAAGCGATGGCTGGATGCCTTGCAAGCTATCAAAGGCAGAGGATCTGGCACAGATCAAGACAAGCAACAAAACATGAGCAACTTAAAAGCCATTAAACTTACAAAGCTGTGTCCCTCGGATGATGTTGAGGCATACCTGACAACTTTTGAAAGAGTTGCCACAACCTGCCAATGGCCAAAGCAGCAATGGACAATCAGACTGGTACCCTACCTGACAGGGAAAGCCCAACTTGCTTACAGTAATATGGACACTGCACAGTCAGAAAACTATGACCTGGTGAAAAGCGAAATCCTGAAAAGATATGACATCTCAGGAGAGACCTACAGGCAGAGATTTTGAACTCTGAAGTACAACGCATTCGACAATCCTTGAGAAGCCTTCACCCGACTCAGAGAACTCCTGAAAAATGGCTCCAACCAGAGCAAAACAGTCCCACAGATCATCGACACATCTGCAATGGCACAATTCATCAACTTCCTGCCTACACATGTGCAGCTTTGGGTAAAGTAACACCAACTGGAAAGTGGGAAAAAGCTGTTTCTTTGGCCTAGAACTGCCAAATGGCCGGACAGATGCTACAGCAGTGAGGTAACAGCCAAGCACCAGTAAGATACTCTTTTCCCATTTAAACTCCAAGTCTGATAAGAACACTAGTGGGGTAACAAATCTGTGCCCAAAGACATTATTTGCTATAACTGTAATAAGCCAGGTCATATTGCAAGAAATTGCCTTAAGAAGAGTGACACTGGAGCAGATTTGTCCTTGGCAAATTGGGGCAACTACTTAAAAGATGTAAAGGTAGGGGATAAGACTATAAAGGACTCATTGATTCAGGAAGCAGACAGACCCTAGTGCATGTTGAAGTGCTGGGAAAACACTGTGCAAAAGGACCAGGTACTGTTGTCATCTGCATCCATGGGGACACTCGATACTATCCCAACTCAAGTGACTCTGACCATTAAGGGTGTGTTGCACCAAATGAAAGTAGGGTAGTACTTAAGTTAACCTATGCTCAGAATAGATGATTTGGTGGACAGACTGGGAGTGAAAAGTATATCAGTACCCTCAATCTCACCAAAGGGTTACTGGCAAATGCCTTTAACTAAAGAATCCAGAGACAAACTGCATTTGCTACTCCTGTTGGAGTCTATCAATTTATCACCATGCCGTTTGGTTTATATAGTGCGCCAACTACATTTCAGCGGTACATGACTGTAATTTTATCACCTCAAACTGGTTATCATCACAGCACCACAACTGCACTACTTGAATTCTCCAACTTATTGCACTCTGCTCTTGATGCTGGAAGTCCTGCTGGTGCTGTATTCATTGACCTCTCAAGGCTTTTGACATGGTTTGCCATCCTCTCCTGCTTGACTCCCTCAGATGCCTTGGTTTCTCCCGGGCCTTGCATGGTTCACCAACTACCTCTCTGCAAGAACTCAGTGTGTAAAACCAATAGCACCCTATCTGACACCACGATCTGTCCGCTCTGGGGTTCCCCAGGGCTCCATTTGACCTCTCTTCTTCAATCTCTACCTCAGGTTCCTCCCTTGGCCTGTCCAAGTAAGATCCTCCTCTATGCAGATGACGCTGTGCTCTGCGCTGATCCCAACCCCAACACACTCCAGGCCACCCTCCAACAAGCTTTTGATAGAGCTGAGCATTGGTTCACATCACGAAGGATAGTCCTGAACCTAAAACAGACCAAAGCTATGCTCTTCTCACATCGCCAAAGCAAAGCCAGTGGTGCCCCTCTCGTGATACTGCCTAGCACACTAAACCCCATTGAGCAGGTTTCCTCCTACAAGTATCTGGGCATTACCTTTGCTTCAGCACTCTCCTTCCATTCCCATATTAATGCCCTTTCTGCTGCCACAATGTCAGGACTGGATTGTTATACCATCATAGGGACTGCCTACCACAAGAGGCCTATGGTTTGGCCAATCACCTCCTCTGTCCTGTCACTAATTGACTATGGGCTGCCCATCTATGCTGCAGCTGACAACACTGTGCTTGTAAGAATCAGCTCTCTATAAACCACGCCTGCAGGCTAATGCTGGAGCCCCTAGGCGCACTCCATACGTGCCTGCTGTACTCCACCACCAACTTGCTCAACCTTGAAGAAAGACTCCGCCTAAAACCTGCCTTCTTGTAAAAGACCCTGCTAGGGCTTTCCCTCTGGGGTCGCCATCTCCTGCAGTGTGCCTCCTTCAGTCTCCACCCAGAGCACTGTCAAAACCTCCTTATTGTTCCCAGGGTGAGGACTGTATGGCCCAGAGATCCTTTTGCTATCAGGCTCCCTCCTGGTTCAATTCCCTCCCAGCCAATATTACTGACTCCACTAAGCTTGGTTCTTTCAAGGTCTCCTCAGAAGCCATCTGGCAAGCATCGCTGCTGCAACTGCACATAATCCCCACCTGCCCCTTACCTTCACCCCTAGTCTGGGTCTGCCCTGTCTACTTTTGCTGTATATACCTGGTGTCTCATGCAACATATGCTGACTAATGTAATAAAATATCTCTGGTTGCTACCTGACGTGGTACTCGTGTACCTATATTATGACTACTGTGATCTACCTATTACCAGCGTGTACCACCAGTGAATGCATGTAACATTGGTTGCTTTTTAATCTAAGCGTGTACTGTACTGTTTTGTTTGCTGTGATGTATTGTTTCTTGACGAAGTGCCTTTGTAAATGAGTCTATGACACAAAGGTCTGTAACCGATGATCTAATAAATAAAATAAAATAAAATAGATAAATAAATCATGCTGCACACCTGGATGATGTCGTGGTGTACAGTCCAGATTGGAGAAACCACCTGCAGCACCTACGAGCAGTTATTCAAGCTATCAAAATGCAGGTCTGATTATTAATCCTACCAGATGTGCATTGGGCATGCAGGAAACCTGCCTGTGCAGCCGACCAAGGGTTCCAGAAGGCGGGGAAGCAGGCAGAAGACGTAGAGCAAAGCACGAACCAATCGAGTGCGACCGCGAGTCTGTGCCTTTGCTCTGGATTGGTGTGCCTTCCCATAGACTTAAACTGGGGTTTGCTGCACTATTCTGGCGGGATTTCTGCTTTTCTTTAAATTATTTTGAATTCCTCATAAAAGTGCTGTTTTCTCTTACTCTGTGCCTGATTTATGGGCTGTTTTTCTGTATTTTGAAATAAGTGTTACAGTCTTTTGAAATGCTGTGTGGGCTGAGCAGCTTGGGCGCCTAACCCCCCATACCCTCCCAGTCTATTGTTGTGCAAATCTTAAGTTTAGCACCTATTGCAGATTTCTGCAATAAAGGTATCTTGCTGACTGCCTTCTCCTCTGTCCTCCACCTTGTAGAGGCGCAGCCCTCGAGGTCAGGAGCAGAGGGCTCCGAGGCCGCCAGTGAGTAGCCGGCGCCTGTGCAGCCGACCAAGGGTTCCAGGAGGCCGGGAGAAGCAGGCAGAAAGAGTACGGCAGCTTAAAATTTTGCCCACCCCTCCCCCCTCTTGGTTGATTCCTTTTATACACTTTCTCCGCCATTTCTTAATCCACGCCACATCCCTTTCCTTCCTCCCTTAACCCATACCTAACCTCCACAATGCTACTTTGCTTCCTTTTGCTCCTGAGCCTCGCATCTCACCCAATCCCTTATGCTATTAATGTTATGCCCAGTGTCAAGATAAATAACTCAGTTAATACGACCTGCCCACTTCTGCCATCCACAATGGCCAACCACGGATTCCTTATTCACCCGAACCACATTTACAATGCAACCTCTGGGATATCCCACATAAGGCCACCCTAACAATTCAGCACAGCCTGGCACCTACTTGTATCATGGCTTTTATTAACCCACTATGCCTGTCCATTAAATTATTATGCTATGATAAAATTGCACCTATATACCAGGACCATCACTCATCTCACAGAAGGCACCCAGGATTAGGAGGAAACGCCTGACCACTCACTATCCCTGTCCCTTGGTGCCCTCCTCAAATTAATCTTCTACCTTCTGATCTGTTTTGGTACCATTGAAATAAATCCTGGCCCCATTGAAAGTTTATTTTCCCTGCTGATCTATCCTCTATAAATGGCCTAAGCTTCCTACACTTCAATGCCTGCAGCCTCTTAAAAAATTCTCCGTAATACAGGCCTGGGTGGCACATACCCTGCCTGACTTTCTGGTCATCTCTGAATCTTGGCTCAGACCTTGACCAAAGACAGTGTTGTAAACCTTACCAACTATCAGCTCTTCAGAGCAGATCGCCTTCCAGGGGTGGTGGGGTGGCCATATACATTAAGGACGCCATCTCTGCTACCTGCCTCATCAACACATCCCAACCAAAGGAATTTGAATGTTTGTCAATCAAAATATCCCTTCCTAACTTGTCTTCATTTAAATTGATTGGCTGCTATAGGCCCCTCAGCAGGCCTCAAATTGCTATCTCACCTGGGGTCAATAACCAATCTAGGCCCTGAAGATACCATCATCCTTGGTGATTTGAATTTAAACTGGCTATCTAATGCATCTGCTCCATTGGTAACCTTTTGTGACACCTATGGCTTTACACAGCTAATTAAAGACCCAACCAGGGTTAACCTAAAAATTCCAGCAACAGCTCACTCCTGGATATTATGTTGGTAAACAAGCCTCACTTATATCGCATGCAGGTACTACAAATGGTGTAAGTGACCATTGTCCCATAGCTGGCATAAGATCTTCACTCAAACCACCCAACCCTGCTGAATTTGTCCTCAAAAGGTCAAAAGAAGTTCAACATACCAGGATACCTCCATGACCTGAGTAACACAATATATTGGCAAGATTTCTACCTTACAACCTCAGTGGAAACAGCTCTCCAAATCCTAAAGGACATTATCACTAATGCTCTCAATATTCATGCACCATTCACCAATATCAGAGCTAAACAGGTCCTGCCCTGGTTCACCACGATCTTAAAACAGCCTTGCTAGCCAAGAGACAAACTGTGGAAAAAGGCAAGAAAAACTAAGGATTCCAGAGACTGGCTAAATTTCAGAAAAGCAAGAAACTCATGTACAACACAAATAAGATCCAAAGCTGCCTATTATAGAGCTGAATTGGATGCCTCCTATAATAACCCAACCAGGCTCTGGGGGACTATAAAAGGGTATCTTGGGCCAAAACTCTACTCCTGCCTTAACCTGCAAACTGCTACTAAATAACACAGAAATTACGGACAAACAAGAAATCCTAAATACCTTCAATGACCACTTCACCACAGCTGGACTAGCATTTGACTCTTCACCTGAAAATCTCCTGAGATCTTCCTTGAACCTTCAATCCACCGTGGGTCAAAGGCTACATCAACCTTCTCCTTCAACCCAATATCCTTGAAAGAAGTGGAAGATCTCTCTCCAATTTAGGTACTTCAAAAGTGCAGGTACAGACTCCCTGGACCCCTACTTCCTCAAAATTGCATCTCAAGTCTTATCTGCCCCCTCACTCATCTCTTCAATCTTTCCCTCACCACTGGATCCATTCCTCCACTTGGAAAACAGCTCAAGTAGTTCCTTTACTCAAATCTGGTGATCCCATGGACCTCAATAATTACAGGCCCATTTCCATCCTATCAGTTCTATCCAAGATGCTCGAAAAGTTAGTAAACTCACAATTAAGGGACTACCTGGATAACAATAACCTCCTAAATACAGCACAATCAGGATTTAGATCAAGGCATAGCACCATTTCGGCCCCTAGCCAAAGTAACCAACGACTGGCAGATTGCTATGGATAAGAAGAACAGTACCTGTGCTGTGTTCCTGGATTTGAGCAAAGCATTTGACACAGTGGATCATGAATCATTAATCACCTCCCTTGGCTCACTAGGTTGGATTCCCCTTCACTCAATTGGTTCAAGTGCTATCTATCAGATAGATCACAACTGGTAAAAATGGAATCTACCTATCCACCTTAAAACCACTGTTAAGAGGTGTACCGCAAGGCTCTATTCTTGGCCCCATCCTCTTTGCCATCTATATTAATAATATTGATGCTAACCTCACTCAATCCAACATCCATCTGTTTGCTGATGATACTGTATTATATGTTAGCAATCCTTCATTATCTAAAGCCTGTGAACTGCTACAATCTGAATTTTCCATCCTACAACACAACCTACTGGATAAAAACTACTTCTAAATGCCAAAAAACAAAAGCTATGTTCTTTACCTCAAATAGTTGCTCTGCCACTACCCCACCATCCACCACCCTACAACTAACCACCTTACTTGGAGAGAAACTGAATTCGTTGATAACTTCAAATACCTTGGAGTCTGGATTGATAACAAGCTTGACTATTCTGTCCATATTGAGGAGCTACTAAAGAAACTGAGACAAAAGCTTGGTTTATTTTTAGAATAAGCACTACCTCAACAGAGACTCCAAAAAGATTAATCCAGGCTTCATTCCTATCCCTCATTGACTATGCTGACTTTCTGTACGGACATTGTTCACACCCTCTTAAATAAACTGGACACCCTATACCACAGGTCCATCAGATTCATTACTGACCTTCCTTCAGCACCCATCATCGCTCCTTTATAAGGCAGTTAACTGGACATCATTACAACACAGAAGAAATAGGAATGCTGCAATTTGGATATTCAAAGCCTTATCAGGCAAGCTACCTACCTATATCTCAGACTGTTTTACTCAAATTACTTCTAGGCCATACAACCTAAGGATCAGCAAAATTATCATTCTTAAGGTCCCAATGTCTGCACCAGTTTGGGAGGCTGCTATCAGCTACTCACTAGCAATTGTTTGGAATTCACTCCAAAAACCATGAAGCTAAATAACCTCCTACCTTAATATCCTTCAAAAGATTATTCACCACCTATTCCCAGAACTCTGCAACTGCTTCCACAAGGCCTAAACCCCGTGTTCCTATATGCTGATAAAACTCCGTTTCCAGTCCCAAGATTCACCCTCAAAATGCCTGCTAGGTCCTATAATCTACATATTACTCCTGATGTCCCATTACCTTCTGTCTCACAGATTAAAAGTTTTAATGTGCCTTGTACATATGTATATTGTTATATATTAGCACTTATGTCATTGTATTACTGTTTATGTTACCCCTGTCATTGTATTACTGTTTATGCTACCCTTGTCAATGTAATAACACTTGCACCTTGACCACTCAGGTCCATCTTGTAAATGAGCTATGCTCAATGATGTTCGCCTGATTAAATAAAGATTTTGATTGATTGATTGATTGATTGATTGAAACAAGATATTTGGGCTATGTGTTGGGAAATGGAGACAATAAGTCAGAAATTTCTAAAATAGAAGCTGTAGTTAACAGCCCTGTCCTAAAACAGAGAAACATGTCAGGTCATTTTAGGGCTGGCCAGTTATTATCAAAGATTTGTTCCCAACTTTGCTGAGTTAGCTATTCCTCACTGAGCTAATGAAAAACGTTACCCAAATAATGTGAAATGGACCCCAGAGTGTGTGACAAGCTTTTGAAGCCATTAATGCTGCATTATGTTCAGCGCCTGTTTTAAGAAGTCCAGACTTTGAGAAAACATTTTTGTTACAAACAGATGCATCAGAGGTAGGCCTAGGTGCAATCTTGAGTCAAAATGTAGATGGGACAGAACATCCTATTCTGTAGATAAGTAGAAAGTTGCATGACAGAGAGAAACGGCACTCCACCATTGAAAAGGAATGTCTAGCAGCAAAGTGGGCCATGGAGTCTCTTAAATTTTATTGCTAGGAACTGACTTTGTACTATAACAGATCACAGTCCTCGCTGTTGGCTTAACTAAATGAAAGACAAAAATTCCAGAATTCCAAGGTGGTACCTGGCACAACAGCCATTTAAATTCAAGGTGATACACAAATCTGGTAAAGAGAATAGCAGTGCTGATTTTCTATAAAGATATGGATCAGGAATTGAGGATTCTGAGACTGAAAAACAAATGTATGAGTTTAAACTTTACTGTTTGCTGTACTGTTATAGAAAAAGGATACTGCACATGTGCTTAATTTCTGAAAGTTAGAAGCTTATATTATTAGAGAATTAAATAGAGGCTAAAGTATGGGATAGTGTGTATGTGAGTTTACACACCCAAGGGGATAGATGTTTATAGCGTTTATGTCAGCATCTAACCCCAGAGTAGTGTGCAAACTCGTTTAAACACTACACCATATTTTATTTTATATAATTGCTGGGTTTCCTTTTGTCTCAGCAATTATATAAAATAAAGACCTTCCAGTGCAGCCAGCGGTTTAGGCCTAGTCTTAGTCCGGTGCCCAAATGGGAATCAGCGTCTTTTAAAAATGGCTTCTGTTTTTTTGTGTGTGTGTTTTTACAGGGTTCCTAAGCTTGCACTATATATTGGAGGAAAAATAAAACAAAAACTTACTGCCGAGTTCTTCTGGTGGTGCTGTTTTTGGCGAGGCGGAAGCAGTGGCGATTGGGAACAGTCAGCGCTGCAGCGTGGGCATCGCACAGCTAGCGAGAGAAACTGGGCATGTGTTTGCCATTATAAACACTCCTTTATAATGGCAAATTATACACAGTTCCCTATGGGAAAAGGGAAGCCAGTTATTATTAAAAGTTTTGGAAACCTGTTTGATAAAACAGGTTCCCTCTTAAGGAGGGGTGTATGTGATAAGGTTGAATAGGACCCTGTCCCAGTTGTTATGGAGAGTTTGAGTGCAGGGATCTGTTCTGTTCTTTCCTTTCCTTTCCTGTCTCTTCTCTGTCTGGTCACATGACAAATTTTCCTGTGAGACCAGAAGTTTGGTCACCCCAACAGTCTCGCAATTCTCTCCTCTCATTGTCTTTCTACCCTCCTTTGCGGTTTCTTTTCTCCCTTGCATGTCTGCTGGTATAAAAATATATGAAAATCATTATGTGGAAATGTAACTGACATTGGGATCTCTTTGTTTAGAAATTATATAATGTTACTGTTGAAATGTATATAACAGTAGTTTGAGATGATTGCAAAAAGCTATTGGGAACTTAAGGGTTAGCCTGAAATGCAATTTTAAGCCTTTGCAGAACCTGTGGAGAAAGGGCCTCAGTTTTGGGACATTGTGTCCTGCCTACACCTGCCTGAAATATACAAGAACATTTTAGAAAAACAGGATGCTTCTTAAGAAGGGGTTGCAAAGACTTATAAGACAGAGCTGCAAATGCTTGCAGAGGACACAGAGATTGAAGGAAAACTCAGATGGATCCTTTATGTTTATTTGACCTTTGTAAATAGTTATCCTGAACAATTTTATTTTATTTTATTGGTATTCATAAAAAACTCGTGTTGCAAATTTTACAACTGCTCCTGGTTTCTCCTATGCTTCCTAACCTGTACCTCGATGATGGTGCCCACTTGGGAAGAAGCTTGGTGTATAGTGTAGATGTGGGCTGAGAAGTCAGGTTGCTATCAAGCCACATGCCAAGCTATTTGTAGTATGGATGCCTCCAGTTGTGTACCATTGAGGGTGGAGAAGACTAGAGAAGGTGAGAGCCATGCGAGAGGTTTTGGCTAGTGCCAAGGTCATGGACACAGTCTTCTTTGTGTTTACTTTGAGCTGGTTGGCATGGAACCAGTGCAGCAATTAAAATCGTGCTGGGGTGAGGATGTGACAGTAGGCGTGGGCGACCAGATATGTAGATGACTGTGTCATCAGCATACATGTAACTATGTGTGGAGACACAGATGGATATGAGGTCACTGAGAAAAATAGAAAATAGTATAGGGCCCAGGATGGAGCCCTGGGGACTCTGCCAGTATGGAGATGGGGAATAGTGCACCACACACCTGAACAGACTGCTGACAGATAGTAAGGTATGGTGGAACCACTAACTGCAGAAGTAGTGAGACCAGCTGAGGCCAGCTTATTTAATAGGAGGGGTGGGCTATCAAATCAACGCCTTAGCAAGATCAATAAAAATGGTTGCTGTGACGTGACCCTGGTCCATCCCTGTAAGGATGGAGTCAGTAACATGGAGAAGGGAGATGATTGTGGAGTGTTTTTTCTGAAACCAGACTGGAAAGGAGACAGGAAGGAAGAAGAGTCTAGGAAGTTGACTAGTCTGGAGCGGACTAATGACTCTTGAAGTTGAGCAGGAAGGAAGGAGAGAGATAGGTCTATAGTTACCTGGAGATTATGGATCACCCTTTGTGAAGGGGAGTACCTTAGCAGTTTTCCAGGTGAGAAGGATGGCACAGAGGGAGAAGGAAAGGTTCAAGAGGTGGGCGGTGGGCGAAAGATTGCGGGGAAGATATATGAAGGAGTTTGGGTCTAGCCATCAGAGCTGTATTTTGAGGGGTTGAGAGACTTGAGGAAAGGAATACTTGTAGAAGAGGTGGATTGGGGCTAGGAGGTGTTTGAAGACTGGCAGGGAACTGCGTAGGTTGTGAAGAATCTTTGAAAAGGACACAACAGCAAGGTGGTCACAGACAAGGCATCCATCTGCTTGAGAGGGGAGGGATTGGTGTGGCAGGTCGAAAGGAATGGATAACTTTCCAGAAATTGGAGGGAGAGTTTAGGGTGGATAGGTTGGATTTTCCTCCTTCAAGACCCTCAGACCCTTAAGTTCCCAGTCAACTTGAATGATGCCATCTGTGACTTTCCTCTCCCAATTCCTACCCCCATTCCCTTGTGGTACTGGTCCATCCTTCTCTCTAGTGAAAACTGAACAGAAGTACTTAAGTATCTCCACTTTCTTTATTACCCTCTGCCAAATCATGCTCCTTTTTCAATCTGTCTCATCCTTTCTGTTCCTTTGCTCCCTTATATATTGGAAAAGGCCTTTCCTCATTTTGACTCCTGAGCTAACCCACACTTCCTGTAGCCTTTGCCTCCTAGCCACTCTGCTTGCCTCCCTTGATGTAGTAGAGTAATCCACCCTATCCTCCTCCTTCTGAGTACGTCTGTACTTCCAGAAGGCTGCCTTTTGCCACCTACAGCTTTTCCCACCTCTTTGCTGAACCAACTTTTGGCCATAGTTTTCTTCCTTTTGATTTTGGCACACTCACTGAGGATCTCCATCAGTCCCTTCTTTATTATTGCCCATTTCTGTTCCACATCCATCTCACCCTTCTGACCCTGCAAGGTGTCCTACTAGAATGTCTCCCATCCTACCAAAGTCTGTCCTTTTAAAGTCCCAAACCCTTGTCCTGGTCCTGACCATTCCCCTGCCCATGTTCAGGTGGAACCACACCATGTGATGATCACTACCTGCAAGTGGTGCTTCTGCATAACATCTTGAACATTTTTTTTATTTAGTTGTTTAAACAGGGTAGCACACTAAGCTGAAAGCTTTTTTACAGGTGCGACCTGGGAGCACAGGGAAGTTAAGTGACTTGCTCAGGGTCACACAGTATGCAAGTGGAAGCTGTGGGATTCAAACCCAGGTCTGGTCTGCTGGATGTCACCATATTTGCAGCTCAGAGCCTTAAACCACTGCACTATACTGCCTCCCTCATGTTCAGAGTTGGACAGAACCAGGTCCAGTACAGCCCTCTCCCAAGTTGGTTCCATGACACCTGGGGCCAGAAACCACCTGAAATGCATCCACCTGTACTTGTTTCCAAGTGCAGGAGGTAACTGGATTTTCAGTCCACATGAGATAGATTGAAATCCCCATTATTACTGCTTCTCCTTGCTAGCCATTTCCATGATTTGAGACCCTGGTATGCTATCCAACTCTTCCTGGGAATGTGGCCTGTAGTCTAGCCCCATCCTTAGTTTCTTCCATCTGGTGGATTGTACCTGTACCCACAACACTTCCATCTTACTCTCCACTTCTTTCTCTCTGATGCAAATTATCCCTCTTTCACATAGAGGCACTTCCCCTCTTCCCATCCATCTAGCCTTTCAGTACAGTTTATATCCAGCAACTGTGAGGTCCCAGTCATGGTTCTGTGTGGCCCATGTCACTGTGATGGCCACTATGTAAACCTCTCCTTGGCCGTCAGTGACTACAGTTCTGCCATCTTGTTTCCCAAGCTTCTGGCATTCAGAAACACCACCCTCCACTGTGGCTGTAGACCTCTCTTACCTCGGACCTTCCTCACCCCACCCCCCATCACTCCTATCTACCTCCACTCTTCTCATCTAGCTCCTCCCCATGCTGTCCTGATTGGAGGAGGCTTGTCAGCTTCCTCCTCCAGGTGACTAAGGGTGCTGTGCACTGCTGCCTAACCCCCCATCAGTTTAAACTGATTTTTTCCCATGAATTCCTCCAACTTGCCCTTCAGGACCCGTGTACCCTTCCTACTCAGATGCAACCTGTCTCACGGCATACAGGTCCTTGTTATCCCAAGCCCCTCCCCAGCCAAATGAGCCTGTACTACTCCTTTTGCACCACCCCTAAGCTATCTATTAAATTCCTCTATTCATACCTACCTTTCCATACTAGCCCTTGGGACTAGAAGCACCTTCAAGAAGGCTACCGTCCTCTGCCTCACTGCAAATTCTCCCCAGCTCCCTGAACCTCACTTGCACCTCCCTGCATCACATCCTGCAAGGTCATGTGTCCCCAGGTGCATTACAACGGTTTCCTTTCCCTGATCCACTGACCGTGCTATCAGAGATCTCTCTTTCTGATATCATCTCTGACACGCATTCTACCTCCTACTGCTTGCTCTTGACTCTTTCCTCCCCATCTCTCCCTCTTCACAATTGAATCCCCAAGAGAACCACCATCCCCCTCCATCTTGGTCCTCCCACCTCTTTGTCTTACTGCCCACTCCCACCTGCCTTCCTGATTCCTCCTGTCCCTCTTGTATTCCTCCCGACTCCCTACCCCCACCTACCCCTTCTCCATCCCTCCCCAAGCCTTTCTCCCCAGCATTCCCCAATCCTTTTCCCACCCCAGTCTGCTCTCTACCTATCCCTTCTGCTCCCTCAGCCTGCCCACTCATTCTCCCTTGTCTACTACCCATTCCTGCTCCACCTACTCTCCCCTCTTGCCTGATCTCACAATCTTCTGCCCCTCCACCCTACTTTCCTGAAGCCTCCTCCTCTCACTACCTCCGTCCCTCTGTATCCCACTGTCCCTTCCCATTCTACCAGGTTCCCTCCTTCTCCCATCCAGTGAGAGAATCTGTTCTGCACAACAACTCTGGAAATGCTCCCACTGCCCTCCATCCTGCCTTACCTTTTCCCTCACTGTCATCCATCCTCCTTCCATGGGCCCTCTCTTCCACTGGGGAAGGGGGACCCCTGAGACCTGTCTAAGCACCTGCTTCTTCCTCCCCGGCCCCTCCCCTTGTTTCCATTCCTGCTCCCCTCCTACCAGCCTCTGTGCTCTGCATTCCCTCTGCCCTCCCTTCATCACCCAATGAATCTGCTCTCCAGCAGTGCACCTATTTCCTTCCACAGCTGCCACACCTCCACCCTCAACTGGTAAACTTCCTGCAACCAGTCATCCCCATCTCCCAGAGTGCTCACAGAAATACCGCCACTCCACATCCTCTGTACCCCAAAACCCTTCCCACCCCATTCTGCCTTCACTTCATGCCCCTTCCCCATATTAAGTTTCTGGGCCTTCTAATAGTGTGTACTTAGATACCCCTTAACCTTTTGCAGCTTCTAATTAGGACTACTTGTAGGACTGCCTTTAGGAATGCACTATATGCTTTCATGATAGATTTCTGGCCTGCTAACTCCCCATTAGGCTGACCCTAGACAAAGAGTAGCTGAGATCCCCAAATATCACTGTTATCCGGCTTGCTGAGTCTGCCTGCAGGCTGACCCTAGATAGAGGAGTATCTGAGATCCAGTAATACCACTACTACCACCAGCTGCCTTCTCCAGAGACCATCCCTAGATAGGAACATCTGCTACCTTTATTGAACTCCTATTTATTATTTATTTATTCACATAAAACCCTTTAAATAGGACCTATTTACAAAGGGTTTACAGTCAGCATCAACAGGAAAATAACAGGTGAATGCAGTACAATTCAATGCAACACTGAGGCAGAGCAATACTTACAGCACTTTAGTCTTCCCTTACCCTTCACGTGTCCTACTTACCCTCTTTTTGAGCAGTGTGGCCTGCGGTTTCCCTCTGAAGCCCTGTGGTGCGTCCCAGCGAAGTCGCCGGATGTCCCAGAAATCACTTAGGTAGACACCACACTCTACTTTGTGGCACTTATGTCAGGGGTCAATCAGCCCCGGGTAATTTATAGCAGACTGCAGCCGCACTAGTAGATGGTTGCAGTCATGTGTGTCCCCTGCTCAGCTAATGGCACTGGGTCCAGCTGCCTTACTCCCACCCTAAACAGCCCTCTCAGCATCTCTCTCCTCCCCTCTGATCCCATACAGGCCAATTCAACACAGCATGATAAAAAAAAAAAAACTTAAAAGTTAGTCAGTGCCCAAATGCCAGTTACAGCAGTGCATACTGTATCCTAATTTTGCTCTGGTCCTGCTCCACCACAGAGAATGCCAGAATGCTACACTCCTTTTAAAACAGGAAGACTGCAGTTATGCTAGTGGCTGGCTGCAGTCATGTATTTCCCTGCTCAGCTAATGGCGCTGGGTCCAGCTGCCTTACTTCCACCCTCACCACGATTGACAAAATATTGATAAGGGCATGATTAGATACTGGATTAGGGCTGGCAGTATAGCCTATAGGTTAGAGTAACAAGCTGTGTATGAGATTGGTATATCAGCAGACCTGGGTTTGATTCCACAACCTCTGCTTGCATACTGTGTGACTCTGGGCAAGTCACTTAACTATCGCTAGTGCTCTAGGTCACCTGAGCAGGCACTTGTGCCTACTGGGGAATTACCTGGTTACAAAAATTACAAAAAATAAGATTGAATTTATGAGATGTTTCTTCTGGTGTTGTGCAGTAAGAGGCAGGGATATGTCCTGAAGCTGAGATATAGAAAATTCAGGAGTAACATTTAGAGGCACTTTTCCTCCTCGGTGGTGAATTTGTGTAATAGCCTACAACACAGAAAACTGATATGTAAACAGCACAGGCCTTTGAAGGGACACTGTCAACCCCTTTAATTGTTTAATTAATTGTTTAATTAGTATTCGAAAGAACTTTGTCTGAAACTCTTTTACAAAGGTTCCACGTCAGGTTACAAGGTTCATCACGTTACTTTAGGCCCCATGTGTCCATAGTTTACAAAAAAAACATTTTATAATTGTTCACATTCTATAGAAACTGCTGATACAGCTGGCACTTTAATTATGATACTTTTTATTTTAAAAGAAAGTCATTAAGAGACTGAATACCATGCTGATGTCACCACACAAAACATATTTGTTTACATTCCTTGATCAACTCACACTGCATCTTTCCTGGCTTTGGGAACACCTCCAACACAGTCTAGCCACTCATGATGCAGTGAGAATAGATGGGACTATTGCACAGGTGACTCCACTGGTTGGAGGTGTGGCTTATGTTCAGGAAGCATGCAATAAAAAGTAAATCAAGGATAAATGTAAACAAAGCAAAGTTGGGTATAACTACACTATAAGCACACACTTTCAGTTCTACTAACCCATGGGGCAGATAAAACAACCCGGCAACATCAATTAATAATTTTGGAGAAGGAAATAATAATAAAATGTGGGTTTTCAACTACAAACAACATACGAACATGCGAAGAAGCCAGCAGGAGAAGGTCATTTGGTCTATCAGGCTGTCTGAAATTGCAGGGTCCACAGCTTGAGCTACTGTTCCTGTCCCCCTCCCCACTCCTCCCATCCTCCTATCAGTGATCCTTCCATTCCCCTTTGCCTATCCAGCCTCACTTGAAGCTGCCCACTGTCTTCAACAAGATCACCTCTTCTAGCAGTGCATTCCATGTGTCAATTACCATCTCTATGAAGAAGTGCTTCCTGACCTCCTCCTGACCTCCCACCCATCCAGCTAAAGATTGTGCCCCTTACGTTATGGTTGCCACTAAGCTTAAAGAGACCCTCTTTATCCGCCTAATTTATGCCTTTTAAGTTGAAGGTCTCAGTCATGTCTCTCCTCTCATTATGCTACTATGTGTTTCAAATGCATAGCAAAGGTTAATACTGTGCCTCCAGTTCCTTGTCGTCTGAATTATTCCAGCTGCAGGATTTGCAATTTAAAGGAAAACTACACCCTCATATCTTGTATATTTTGTTTCCATGTTAACAGACAATTCTTTTTCTGTCGCTGTTTGGAATAAATGTATTTGAATTACTAGTTTGTTTTCACTGTTCATACCAGTCCTCTGTAACTATCCGGGGTCTCCATTTTATGGTTGTTGAAACCTCATCATGCATGACAGCTGCATTAGCATATGAGAGCATGATGTCACATCATTCATTTATACCATGTAGCTCTGTGCTGTGTGCACAGGTTTACCTATGCGAATCGACAACACTGTTGTCGAAGTTTACATAGTGAGATCCCCAATGTCGACAGGTGAACCTGACAAAATTTCACTTGTCCTACATTGATGTGTTTCTCTCAGGGGTTGTGCCCCTCCTGCACCCCTCCCCTTCTATAGATTATCAACTCTGAGTCAGAATTGATTTGGGGGGGGGGCAAACATGGCAAAAAGGGCAAAATGTTGCCCTCGGGTCCCTCACAGTGACAATCCCGAAACCTGTCGAGACTGTCGCTGTTAGGGTTTCACCATGAATGTTTCATGTGTGGTCAGCACACCATATGGTCAGTACAAATATCCTGAAAAACTCTCTGAAAACACATACATTGAATGCAATTTAAAGGGAAAACCCTGCATTACAACTCAGGCAGTTTGCAAAGTTAACTGAAGGTGAATGGTATTTTACATCTTGTTGCAACTCGTTTTGTTGAAATCAATTAAGCAGACAGGCATACTGTGGAGTATAAAGGATGCTGATATATCATGTTCTCATAAATACTAATGTAGCTCTTAGGGACAATGAGATTTCAACAATTAGAAAATTGTGACCCCAGGTTAGTGACAGGTACTAGTATGAACAGTGAAAATAAACTAAAGCAATCACATATCTCTCCAGCAGCTACATGAAAAGAGTTGTCTGTTGATATGGAAACAAATACAATTTACAAGATACAAGGGTGTAGTTTTCCTTTAAGCAAGACAGTGACTGCAGGAATCTTAGGCTTGCCAGTTTGTCCCATAACTCATGTGGATGGTATTCTGTGGGTCTGGATTCACTTCCCAGTTAGAACAATTTGTTATTACAATTTGTAGGACAGATTTAGTAATAACAGAGCAGTAATCAGTTAAATTGTGCTCTTTGATCAGATTATGTGCAAGGATAGCTAGATTATACTGAGAAGTCAGGATTTTGGGAATCTCAACAGTAAGAGAGGCCCACAGTGAGAACCCTACCAATTTACTGTAGCAGTGCCTCCTGATGAGCGATGCTGTGATCTGAACTACTTCTGAGGAGTGCTGCTTGTTTATTTGGAAAGGGCTGCTCCCTTGGAAGGACCAAAAGTAAATGTTTAGTTCCTGTATAACACGGTACAATGCAATGTTTGCATGCATATTGCCGTAGGGTATCACAAACTGTTCTGTACCTGGGGTTACAAATGCCTTTCTATCACTGGACAAGGAACCTGCATAATTATGGCTGCTGTCAGTGTGATATCAAATCGCATTAATGTATGAAAGAATTCTGCTGACTTGCTTTTGAAAAGTCTTTATTCCTGGTAGCTCAGTCACTACAAACCCCACAAGATTCTGCAGAGGGTCTTTACTATTGCACGTCTGTCTGCCTTAGTCACTAAATGAGTGGACCAGTTGTATGCATCAGTTGTGCTTTTCACATGGGGCCATAATGAATCAGCTGTGTGATGCCATTGGGTGAGCACTCAACCTAGCCAGAGCGCATCACTTCTGTGGTGCTCTGGGAAATTTGGCACATAAAGACTTTACTCTCAGGATGATGGCCTGGCACTGGCACTTGTGGGCTTCGACTAATCAACCTTCCATCTACTCTGGATCCAGAGACACTGAGGTGGGAGTACCAACCTGAGGACCCTGCCACTGGGGGCAAGACCCAGAGGAAAAGAATGGGTCAACTCCCCCTTTTTTTAAGTGGCCACACTTGTTGCACTTATCAATATGACCATTATTTTGTGGGGTCTATTTTGTCTTTGCTTGTCTGTGTGAAAAAATTGCTGGGTTAGCACCCAGAGTTGCTGCTTGTGTGCCTCGTCTCTTCCAGTGGTCACTGGTGCAAGCCTGAGGAAGCTTGACAGTGGGGTCAAAAAGAGAAAGTGAAAAAAATGATGGCACAAATCAAGATTCCCTTAGTTATGAAAATATGTAGTCTTTTCTATTTGTTTTCTCCAGCGGCAGAGAGTCTGTTCATCATGTAGGATGGGTAGGGATCGAGAGGGATGCTACTGGAGTTACTTTGACATTGCTTTTAGGTTAAAAATTTAAAATACAGCAATACATTTATTTATTTAAAAATAAACTGGAATATGACAAAGCCAGATGAGCCATCGTTTATTTACAATGGTGTATCCTAATCATATTTCAGTCATTATTGAAAAAAATATAAAACATAATTATGTATTTATTAGACAGAATAAACAATATTTAAAGTTACACTCTAAATTAAGAAAACATTACAAAACAGCATGAGCCTGTCAGACAATTAAATATTATTCCCTGAGTCATGGGACATTCCTGTAAATGGTGCTCCAGTAAACTTACATACTGTAGTTAACAAAAACAATAAATATCATATAGCATAGCATTATATAGAGAATAATGCATAGGCAACTGTGTGTTACAAATATGTTTACACCCAGGTGTGTCAAAACCCATAAACCTTGAACAAAGCTCGAGAGGTTTACAGTATGTGGTCATCACACATACACTGAGGGTGTGTCAAAAAGCCTACAAGTACACACTAGCTTATGTTTTATGTTTTATCATAACTGGTGCAGGGACTTACAGAGTGGCATGATAGCCAGTTATAACCGACTTTAAGACTGTTTCACAGTGCTGTACTGTGGAGTGAAAATGAGCCTTGAACGCTTCAAATGCTGCAACAACTTGGTTTGATGTCATACCAGGTTATTACAGTATTTGATCACACCGATAATCAGTGTGATAAAGGGGTAACCAGTTATTCTCCTTTCTCATGGAATAATTTGTACCCACAGTTCAGACACTGTTCTTTTTTAGCCATTTTCAAGAATGATGTTGAATCATGTATGTTAAGTATACAATTGCACTGCAATTATTCCCTTTGATTTTTATTTATTACAGTATGTTCTATTTGTATTGTTTGTTAATGACATGGAACATTCTGCAAAGGTGACTTGTATCTTACTGAACTTATCCTGCAAATCTCAACTTTTAATAAATATGATAATGGCATTACAATACTATTAAGTTTTATTTCATTTAACAGCCGGGTAAGTCCACTGGGAGCTGAGCGCTTACATGGCCGACCAGATGGCATACAGACACAATTCTAACAAATGAAAGACAACAAGTACATCGTGCATCATGAAAAAGAATTGCAAGCGTAATGCTCATTTAACAGTAGCCTAAGACCCATTTAAAAGAGGCATGTGACTGATACCATCTCAAGTTAGTGGGCAAAGAGTTCCAGAACATTGGTGCAGAGCAGGAGAATGTCTAAAGGCTGATATCAGTTCTTGTACACTTTGTAATGGATGGTTGGAGGTGTAACGTAGTTCCCACTGTTGAAAGTTCTATGTTATGGCAGGTCAGCCTGGCTAAGTGGGGAGCCAGTGCACAGGATCTTGAAAGTCAAGTTCCAAAGAGTGCAAGTGGATGTGACACTGGCTTTGGCCAGATTTATGAATATAGCTGCAGTGATATGTCTCTGATCCTTCCAGTGAGTATAGAGTCAGTTATACACTGCAGGGAGGAGATGGTAGAGTGATGTTTCCTAAAGCCAGTCTGGAAAGGGAGAGGAAACTAGAAGAGTAAAAAGGAAATCAGCAAACCTAGAATACACAATGGTCTCCTGAAGCTTAGCAAGAGAGGAGAGGTGAAATCAGCGGAACTTGTCAGAAGAGGATTTTTATTTGGGATGATTGAAAGGGGCAGACAGCAACCAACAGAACCTCAGCCACCAAGCACATGCACAGGGCATATGCAATGACTCAGCAGTCCAGTACTGCTGAAAGGAAGGAAGCCGGCAGTGTTTCAAATCTCAGATCCTTTGGTACTTTAACTCCTTAGTAACTGGTCTTGAGCAGGCAAGGTGTAAGAGCTGGGTTACACAGCTGTGGAAGATCCTTGGTCAATTTACCACTGATGACAGTGATCCATTCAGAACTCCAACATTACTGTATCATCTGCACACAGTAACACTTTGTTGCCACTATCGTTAGTAAAGCAAATTCTCAAGACAGGGAAAATGGGTCAAAACTATTGACTGCCATTGCAAGTTAATGCCCTATAACAGAGATGGGTTTACCAACTTTTCTATAAACAACTGCACAGTGCAGTTAAAGGGTGTTTTACTGTTGACAGTAGATGCACAATTGGGAGCTCATTCCATCCATGCCCTCAAGCTGTTAAAAGCAAAGATATGAATGAGGTTACAAACTCCAAGCCGACAGATGTCTAATTCCTGTACCATGTGCAGGACTGCTAAGAAGGTCCTGGATGTGGGAGGGTCTTTATTTCTGACACACTTATACATAAATTTAAACTAAGTGTAATTTTCTTCTTTTACTGAGTGGTACTAACCAGTTAATACATTCTCTGTTCTTATATGTCTAACTTAATGGCTCTCCAGCCCCCATATTTTCTTTCTCCAAGCTGCCTTCTCAAAACAACCATAATACTATGCATTTCTCTGCTCCTTCCCTTCCACTTACCCCACTCTTTCAGACTCATCAGCCTGCTGGACTCACTCTCATTACTGATTGCGGTCTCCAGGCACCTCAGGTCCTCAGTGTCCCAAGGTCTGGAGTAACCCTTCAAGCCCACCCACATGCCTTTTAGGGGTAGGGAAATGCTTTGGTTTTGGGATGCTGGCTGGAAGAGCCACAGCCAGTGCACTGGGAAACTGAGTGACATGAAGGACACAAGGGCCATTATCTGGTGTGGAAGTGAGATAACACTTCCACATTCTGGTCTCTCCAGTCACTATTACTAGCCAAGTCTCCATCAATATGCCACCGCAAGGAGCCACTCTCAAAGTGGTGTGTCACTTCACCCTCCCCAAGATGACAGCATCTTCACAGAAGCTCTGTCACAACCCCACTACCACCCTCTGCTCCTGTTGTCCAGGGCTCAGGGTGTGAACCTGGTTGTCACCATGCAGTGCAGATGTTGCACTGCTCAGCCTCACACAGCCAGCATGCTATTCATTTTTCATGATCTCTAGCCACCTACAGTATGCCCCTTCTCCAAATTTAAATTTCCCTGTTCTCCATTTCTCTCCATCATTAGCCCCTCCCCACTATCTAAGCTTACTTGTTTTATTAGAAATCCTTAATGAAGAAAGAACTCCTGGGCAAGACGTTTATTCTAGCGTCATTTTCTGTTTGGAACATGTGTTCAAGATAACCCATCTGTTCCACTGATAGCCTGCATGCTGACTTTAGCACCCTCTCTGTGTTCCTTTTCCTTCCCACATTTCCTGCACTATGAAGAACAATCTCCTCATCTGAGTAATATCCAGAGCTACTACACTGTATGGTGAGGCAACCCTCGCTGCAACATTCAATCAAAGCGCATTCTTCTCATACACTTTGTGGATGTATGCATGACATGCACATGTGCACCATACACACACATACACACACACACACACACACACACACACACACACACACATATTAACTCTTTAGAATAAGAGCAAAGCAAAGTCAGTCAACTATAATGTAAGACATTTAGATCAAATTATTATACAACTTTGAGAATAGTAAAAAAAAAATTACAAAATGATCATGTGATAGGTAATTTTCTTGACCCGAGATGTATTCATTGATGACTGTCAAAGCCAGGATACAATACATTTTCCCATCTATTGCTACAGTAGGCCAAAGAACCATCGTAAAGTGCAAACAGTGGAATAGGGCAGCAGTAGCCAAGGCTCAGTAACAGTTCATTATCCAGTGGATACAGTCAATGTACAGTTTAAAAGGTGATTTCCATGACAGCTGGGTTGACATCATTGCCCTCTTCAGCTGCTTCGTGAGGTCACAAACATCACCACGTTCCAAGAGCCCAGTCGCAGAAATGAGGGCATGAACCTGGAAAAGGAAACAAACGCTTGTCAAAATATGGTTAGGGAGGCATGTAACGCTTCCCACTTGGGGATCCCAGTTAACATTGCTGAGTTTGATGACATAGTTTTATCACAAGGATAGCGTGGCAAGAGAATTAAAATTAATATAGCAAGGAATGTTAAATTAATGTTTACAGCCTTCCTGGGTCCTAAAAGCACTATTTCTTATAAGGATTTGGAGGGAGGCACATGCCCTTCTCCCTTTCACCCGACCCTGTTTGAATGACACCCTGGGCAACTGTTCACAACAGGTGAGATAATGTTTTGTTGCAGTTTATTTACCCATCGTAGGTCAACTGAGCTATAACACTGCATTTACACAGCAAGTGTCAATGGCTCAGTAAGTAGCACACTCATCTCTGGGGCCAGAAGATAAGATGGTGGGGTTCTAGCCCCACCAGGCATTTAGCGTTATGCCCATAACTAACACAGTAGTGCAGTATGAAGGGGACACTGCTCTGGTGTGGTGCCGTCCCTCGTATAAGACATTAAACCAAGGGTCCTTCTGCCATTTCTGGTCGCTGTCCAGGTAGAAGTAAGAGATCTCACGGCAGTTATCGGCCAACATTCCCCACCAGTAGGGGAGTTCCATGCAACCCAGCCCCAGGATGCTCATGGAAACAAGCATAATAGTTTAGAGTGCCTTTCCTGTTCAAAATTACAAATGAATAATTATCCTGCTTCTACTCATTTTTTCAGATGGGTAGGGACCTGAAGCTGCACAGAGAGATCAAGTTCCTTGCTTGAGGTGACACAGTCAGCCAGATGATGTGGTAGGATTTGAATGGCCTGGCTCAATGGTCTGTACTGAATTACACTACATCAATCATACTGGTTGGAGATTAAGTGCAGTAGGTGGCTGTTGCGTGGGGCAGTAAATGTTAAGGAGAAACCTGTCCCCTCCTCACCCGAGTTGCTCTGATGTTTCAGGCATACTAAAGTGCACCCACTTGAGTAACCAAGGTAAAGGCAGTTGGATAGGTAAACCCACCCTGGAGACTACATTCCAACCAAAAACAGATTGGTAAGAACAAGCAAACACTGATACTAAGTTTTACAGGGCCTCTACTGGTTTCTCTCAATCAGTTCACTGCACCACCCTGTCCTTGGTGAATAGGGGTGATTCATTCTGTTCGATTCATTTCTCAGTCTCTGAGGACACAAGGTTCCCCAGATCTACAGAGGTGGGATTTATTGTCACTGAGAAACAAATGACTCCGCACCTCACACACGACTATGGCCAACTTAGAACTTGAGCCATTAGCTCAAAATGTCAGGGCAGGTATCTGTGTCACCATGTCTCTCCATGTGAACTTCAGATGTATGGAACAGGATGCACTTGGCTGTCTACACTATAAGGAGCCATTTTGCTTCCTACAGGACCCTGAACAGAAATGGGTCCCATTTCAGGTCATCCTCTGCACCTCAGGCTTAGGATGTATTTCACTGGATGCCACCAGTCCGCTTGTTCATGTGGCATGGTGCATTGGTCCATTTGTGCTAGTAGCTACTCAGTACAGGAACAGATTAGTCCTTTGAAATTAGTTCCACTGTATATGGATTTCCAACACTTTTGTTTCAATTTGTGAGTTCACCTTATACAAAGACAACACTGTCCTCCCCCATACACACAGAAAAGGTCAGAAAGAGAAAACAGAATGCCATATCTTCTCAGGATTACACCACAAGCTTTAACTCAATTTGAACCATCCCCATAACTCTCAGCTGTTCTGCTATATGAAGGACAGTCCCTCCGTTACTACACACAAGCCCTCCATCTAGTATTCTACACCAAGAGTTAAAAGTGGTTTTCCAGGTTTCGACAAACAATTTACTTTTCATTAGTAGAACTGAAATCATATAAGATCCCCCAAAACTTGAATTTCTGGGCATTCCATTCTTTAGCAAGGAAGACATTTGCAGATTAGTTTATAGCGTTAAAGAAAAATTGCCAGCATCTAAGAAATTATGGAACTATCTTCTGGGTTATGTGAGTTATCTAACTAGGGCTAAGAGTTTTCTTCCTCTGTAACACTCAACTAAAAGATACTTATTTTCCACTTTCTGAAGCCAAATATGGCACTGTATGTACTTAAAAGGGGTTTCCTGTTTCATCACTTCTCTCTTCTCCTTTGTGGTTTCTATTTTCTTTTTTACTTCTTATTCAACTGTAACATTTCCTGTGTATATTAAAATAGCCTTGTATAGTTGCCAATTGAAAAGATAAGGTTATTCCTCTGTTTCCTTTTGTTCATTATAAGTTATTGAGATGTAGATGATTAAAGGGAGTTAAACTTAAATCTAAGATATATGATACAAACACAGAATGGTTCTATGTGATAGCGGTGAAGTCAGAGTGCCAAAATCAATTTTGGCGCTCTGACTTCTAACACCTAACAAAGCAGTGCGGGGGACTTGTATTTTACCCCTACTAAAGATTCTCAGCTCCATGGGGTGCATGTTGGGGAAGGGTGGGCAAAATGTAAAAAAAATTAAATTTGGGTTGGGCAGCAAAACGAACCCACACCGGACGAGCTACACCCTAACCACCAAACCATGAACCAACCCGCTACACCATGGGGCCAGCTCGGCAGCCTACGCAGCATCACCCCTCATCCCCCTCCCACCCCTCGTTGTGCGTGCTCGATCCACCCCGTGTGCGTGTGCAGCAGGCGGGCTTCCTCTCGCTACAGGGTGTCCATCCCCATCCAGTCGCTGTCCCTCATCGGTGGCCCCTGTGACCAGCACCACAACTGAGTCGCCTTTTAGTGGGTCACTCAATTGTAGTCGCCCACATACGGGCTACCCATAGAATCTGTCTGCAGAAAGGACAAGTAGGCCTATCTGAAAGCCCTGTTTCCTGCCTATTACTACTCCCCGAACCCTATTTGTCTCAGGTGTCGCTTCCACCTCCCTTTCCCCTACTTATTATACCCATGTGCCTGTCCCAATGCTGCTTGAAGCCCCCACTGTGGTTTGCCCCACCACCTCCTCTGACAGGCTGTTCCAGGCATCCACCACCCTTTCTGTGAATAAATATTTCCTCACATGCCTCTTAAATTTTCCCCCTCAAGTTTCATTGCATGTCCCTGTGTTCTGGTGTTCCTCCTCCTCCTCTGAAAGAGACTCCCCCACTGCACCTTCATTACCCCTGTGAGTTACTTTTTAGGTCTCAGTCATGTCCCTCTCCCTCTTCTCTCCTCCAGAATACATGTTGAATTCTTGTAACCTCTCCTTGTATGGTTTCTCTAGCAACCCCCACACCTTTTGTAACCCTCCTTTGGATCGCTTTCACCCTGCCAATGTCTTTGCGGAGGTGTAGCCTCAGAACTGTACACAGTACTGTAGGTGGGGTCTCCCTGGTGAGACACAGTGGCAACACAACCCCCTTCTCCTGCTAGAAATCCCCACCTATGTACCCCAGCATCCATGTAACATTGCCAGCCCGACTTGTTGCACTTCCTGCCACATTGTTGAGATTATTAGATATGACTGCCCAAGGTCCTTTTTTGCTTGGTGACTGTTATCCACCCCCATCTAATACCCAGTTCCCCGGTTTCCCACCCTAGGTTCATGACTTTGCTGTCTTTTACACTGAAACCCAGCTGCCACACCCTAGACCACTCAGCTAGTTTCCACAGATCCTTTGTATTCTCTCCACTCCTTCCTCTGTGTCCACCCATTTGCAGATGTTTGTGTCATCCTAAAGAGGCACACCTTCCCTCAAGTTCCTCAGCAATGTCACATATGAAGACATTAAAGAGGACAGGATCAATACAGATCTCTGTGGCACTCCACTGGTCACTCTCCCATCCCCAAGTGACTTCCATTTACTACCACCCTCTGTCTCCTATCCTTGGATACCCAGATTACCACCTTCTCCCCAACTCCCAGCCTGCTGAGTTTCTTTATTAACCTCCAGTGTGACACAGTGCTAAAGGCCTTACTGAAGTCCAGACAGGCCCATCCACTGCCCTCCCCTGCCCTAGTCGCCCAAAGTAATCTATGCAATGTGTTTGACATGACTTCCTCTTCCCTGTGATCCACAGTCAATTTTAATACTTTGTTGAATTTTCATAAAATGATTGTGATGCAATGTTTTGTAGTGGATGACTGTATTTAAAATCTTAGTTGTAAGGCCTAATCTAGTAAATTAGAGCAATATCACATAGATGATTTTATTGCTAAATTTTCTATTTACTGTATGATTTGTTTTACATTTTCTATTGAAATAAACAGGTAATTTGAGCCTCAGACTTCAACCGCCCTTACTGCTTTTCTGCTCTGAAGTCATAATCCTCTACTTGTGCGTGATATCAGAACAGGGTAAGACTTTGATACAGGGCCCACCAAGAAAGCTGATACTGGGAGCCCACCTGAAAATCGACAATGGCGGCCAAGGTGTGACACACTCACACCAGCATTCCACCCATTTTGAGCTGTAGTTCTGTGTTGGCATTTTATTTTTACTTGCAGTGGTCAGGAAACCCAATTTACTGTTATGGAAACTAGATGATACATGCAAGGATTTTCAGAGTCTGGATGGTGGAGATGAACCCAACTGAGGTGGGAGGAGCCCTCCTAGAAATGTCCAAGTATCCAGGTGGGCTTGGGCCAGTCAAACTCTGCATCAGAGCTATTTTCATGGCATCAATCTGTGATGCCAGAAGCAGAAGATCACAGTTCCACAGCAGAAAGAAGGAAAAAATGGAACAGATGAAGTCTAAGGTGAAAATATCTAAGTTTAATGGAGTCTTCAGTAATAAAAATGGAAAGACCTAAATCTAGAATTTGGGGGCATAATTTTGTGTAGCTGGGTTCTGCTGAATGCCAGATGTGAATTTTTGTGTTCAAACTGAAAAGTCTCTAAAACCAAAACAAAATTCATAGCAATAAATGTGCAAAAATATGCTGTTGCATGAACAGGTGACTCGTTGAACATTAAGGCCTCCATGGCCACACCCCATGTCAGTCTTCTGCTTGCTACACCGCTGCCACGGTGAGGCCCCATGTGGTGCAGGGACAGAGGACACCACCAGCAGTCATCTTGGTAGCAATTTGTTTTACACCAGTTTTCTCCCTTGCCTCTCCCTAATGTGTCAGATATAGGTGCCACATGATGGCGAGTATACAATGCAGTGCAATGGTGGACATGCACAACAACCCCTCATGAGGAACAGGTTTACCAATCCCACCCTGAGGGCTGCTATACCAATGTGCTCCTACCTCTCCCTCCTGGGTTGGCTCATGCTGTGGACTGCCTCCCCAGCCTTAGCCCTTCAATCAAAGGCTCCTGAGTTCGCCCCAAATTCAAGTTGCCAGCACAGGACACCGAACTTCCATGGAGTCATCTTGTGGCTCAACACCCAGAATTCTTGCATCCACTGCTGGGTGACCCAAGTGCAGACTCGGCATCGACAGCCCAGAGTATGGGAAAGAAAAATGGTTTTATATCACGCTTTTCATGTTGTCTGTATCCCAAAGTGCACAGTCCAGGAGGGAAGGGAGAAAATGTAGCTGCCATTTGAGGCACACCTGGATATTTAAACAGCATAGAGATTAGAGATTAAGCACAGGGAGATTAAGTGGCCTGCTCAGGGTCACACAGTCCAGTAAATACATGGCAACTGTGGGATTCAAACCTGGGTCTCCAGGTTCACAGCACTTCATTTGAATCACTAGGTCACATTGCCTCCTGGTGAAGGAAGGAAGAGTTAAGGTTGTGTAACCATTCTGTGCTGAGTCTCTGTTACCACATTGGGCATTTCTGTGAAAAGTCACTTTCAGTTAATTTCTCCAGCCTCCCCATTTCAGCGTTTTTATTTCTTCTCTCTGCAGACCCAGCGGCACCTAGCTTGCTGCCTGAATCCTCCCTACAATTTAAACTCCCATTATTAGTGACAAAGCTTTTTGTGAATTGCAAAGCAGGATACCTCCGTTGTTTTTGGAGCTATATCTAACCCCAGCTTGTCCATTCTCCTTCAGGCACCCTCATAGCCCTTTGGGCTAACTGCACCTCAGACGGGGTCTACACACCTCCATGGTGGAGAATAGCCTGCTGCCACACTCCCGAGCCCTTGCCAGCAGGTGTGGCCTGGACAGCATTCTGGGAGCATAAGGCTGCATGTCTACTTTTCCATTTGCAGATTATACTGTAAAGCCACTGAGGGCAACAAGACATGTAGGTTGCAATCCTCTTGCCACTGCTCCCCCAACCACGACTGTCCTGTGTCACTCATGCCCTAAATTCTCTGCCTTTTGCCCCTCTCTGTAGTGTCCTTGCGTCTCCCAGGCTATCACTAGGCGCCTGGCGTGGCATCCAAATCAGGGTTTGAACCAGGTATCTTTCACTCCAAATGCAGCAACCCTACCACTCGCCACTGTGTCTGCCACAATGTTAGGTGTCAGCAAGACCCACTCATACCTGCCCATGGTAACATCTACCACCACTATCTCCCTCACAACACCCACCCACAAACTAACCATACTACTGTTGTTAACCATGTTTACTCTGCTCAGCAACAAACCCTCAGTTGCCTCTGGTGTGTACTCACCATTGCTGCTGGGGAACACCTCACCCCTCATAGCCCTCCTTCCAGCTGTCTCTACCCATAGTCCCCTCGCACCCTCCCTCTACCCTTCCGCCCATCTATTTGTGCCTTGAGCCCTCCTTGTCTGTTCCTCCACCTGGCCATCCCAGCCCTCACACAACTGCCCATTCCCTGCTCATCACTTTCTAAGTTTGCTAGCCACCGCTACCCAGCAAAATGCCACCAACTTATGGCTCTTGTCAGGATCTTCCACTTGCTTCTTCTATTATCTGCAACATTCACCCCAATCCTGGCCCAGCAGCACCCCCCAACTGTGGTCACCCAGGGCTTGAATAGCCGCTGTGAATATCTGTAGCTTGCCTAAAAAAAAATGGCACCCTGCAATGCTGAACAGCACATCACCGATCAGACATTCTGGCTTTAACAGAAACCTAGCTGTCAGCCAAGACCCCAGATTCATTTGTCTCTGTTCCTAGCTTCTCTCATTAGGCTTGATTATAATGGCAAGAGAGGCAGTGGCTGTGCCTTCTATGTAAATGACTCACTGCATTACCAAGCCCTGCCTGCACCCTCTCTAGACCATGGTGCCCAAGCCCTCTCAATAAAACTCTCCCTGACCCAAACTGTGCTACTCTTACTCTCACGTCACCTACATCCCACCCATGACCAATCCCCTGCCTGTAAAGTGCTCTTTGACTATCTAGCCAGACACCCCCACAAAATGGAACAAATCCTAGTTGGGGATCTCTACATAAACTGGCTGGCGAGAGCTCATCAATGCATGCCAAAGATAACTTTGCTGCATTAGATATGACTCAACTGGTATCCCAGCCTACCAGGGCCAACCCACTAATGGAACCCACATCCTACTAGATATCCTGCTCAGTAATTGCCCCACCATATTACCGACCTGGGTGCCACCAATGCCTTAGCGACCACTCCCCAATCATCTTCAGCTGGTCCTGTCAGCTACCTAAACCACCACAAAATATCACCTTTCGTCATCGACTACCCAGGAGGCTTAGCCAGACTCAAACAATATCTAATTAACTGGTACTGGTCCCCTATTTCCCAAGCCCAGTACATAGATGATGCATTGCACTACTTCACCTCCACCTTTAATACCGCCTGTGATGCTTTTGCACTGACCATCAAAGTGACCACTAGAAACATAGTGCCCCGGATCACCCCAGAACTCCTACAACAGTTCAAAATGCATAACAACCTCTGGCATCGTACCACTGCCTCCGGTTTGCTAAGCAATAGGCAGGCCTATAATGCTATCCTCAATAAGTGTACCTGGGCAATAAGCAAGACCATGGTGGAGCACTACAGAACTGCTCTAGCCACCTCCTGGGGTAGCACAAGAAAGTTCTGGGATAACATGAAGGAGCTTAATGGTAAATCGCTCTCCCCCCTCACAACTTAGTGTATTAATGGTACTACCACCACAGACACTTCACATAGCTAACTGCCTCAACTCCACCTTCTCAGACCTCAGTTCAGTCCTCCCCAGCAACTTTTTGATCCAATTAAGCCTACCCCACGCCTGAGCTCCTACACCCCTCTTCAAACTCAGAGTCATTACCCCTACAGAAGCAAAAGCCTACCTGTCCAAGCTGTCCGGCACTCCAGTTACTGCAAAGACCCCTTGATATGCGTATCCTATACCTTGCACTAGACTCAGTTATCTCCCCACTCATGGACCTTCTAAATCTATCCCTGCACCTGGGCTGTTCCCAACCTCATGGAAAATGGCAATGATAATACCAATGTTCAAATGTAGCGACAGCTCCCTCCCAAGCTACTACCAGCCCATCTCGATTCTCCCCCACTCTCTAAAGCTCTTGAAAGATCATGGCCAATCAACTCACTGACTACCTCCATGCACACAACCTCTTAGTAAGGGAGCAGCATGGTTTCAGAGCTAGTCTTAATCTGGATGACCGTCCTCACAAAATCGCTAACTCCCTGCACTCCACGCTTGACAGGGGCACCTTAGCAGGGGCCGTGTTTATAGACCTTTCAAAGGCCTTGACATGGTTTCTCATCTCCTCCTTCTTAACACATTACAACAAATTGGGGTCTCTCATTGTCCCACTCATGGTTCTCCAGCTATCTTTCATCTAGAACCAATGTGTTAAAATTAATAATACCATATCTACTATGCTTCCTGTGCACTCAGGAGTTCCCTAGGGATCTATCCTGGGTCCCTGCTATTCGGCATCTACCTCAATGCCCTGCCTAAATCCTGCCCGGCAACCTTCTCCTCTATGAGTTATGCTGCTTTCTTTATGCCACATCCTGATCTCTCTCTCTCTCTCCAGCGTCACTTACAAAACTCCTTCTCTCAGATTGAACACTGGTTTGCTGAACACAGATTGGTGGTCAACATTAAAAAACTAAGACGATGCTCTATGCCCACCGCCAAAAAGATCAAAGGATTTCCCTCAGGAAATACCCTCTGCCTCTTATCCCACTGGAACAGGTCCAAAAGTATAAGTATCTAGGTATTACATTTGACTCTTCCCTCTCATTCCATGAACATATAAAATCCTCCACCACCAACACCCACATTAGTCTCCTTTACAGACATAAAGACTGCCTGCCCCTCAAGCACTTCACCTAGCCATTACCTCCTCAGTCTTATCGCTGGTGGGCTCACGGCCTCACAATCTATGCCGCCAACCCTCGGCACTTCATCAAATACAAGTAGTCATCAATAAGGCTTGCCAGCTCCTCTCTGGTGCCGACAGAAATACACATACCTGCACCCTATATGCTCACCAATATCTTCTCCCTTGAGGAAAGACTATTATACCAGACCTGTCTCTTCACCAAAAAATCCACCTGGGTTTAACGCCAATAGGTGTCATGGTTTCGCTTCAGGCAGCCACCATCTCGCGTCACACAGGCTGCCCCCAAAACTATCTGGAAGGTGCATAGCGTCAGGACCACACCCTGGCCCAGCGATCCTTCCCCGTAAAGCTCCATCCTGGTACAATGCCCTCCCTCCGACTGTCACATCAATCACCAATCTAGGTCCTTTTAAAGCTGCCTTAAGGGCCCATATCCTCTCCTTATGGCAATGCCAGTGGAACCAGTAACCTGTGGATCCTGCACCACGCCCACTAGGCCCACGCACCCGCCCTTGGCCAGGCCAGTGGTGAGTCCTCACTATTTCTAGCCTACAGGCGCCTCGCTTTCCTCAGTTACCATATAGTTGTACTGGACTATGAATGCATTGTATTATGTATAAGACAAGGGTCTCCCTAGGCAGCTTACTACCTACTCATACTATGCATTGCTTTAGCTACCAATTGTATAGACCTTAACCGCTCATTGGGTAAATATGTAGATAGCTCTGCCCTGTTTGAGCTACCAAATGTATAGGCATTAACCTGTGCTCATTGTATTTATACTCTGTATGATTGCTCACCCATATTTATTCTCTGTATGTACTGTATGAATGTCTATGTTTTATTCTGATGTGGAGCCTTTGGAAACGTGTCTATGACTCAAAGGGTTGTAATTCCAATTTCCTAAATAAATAACATAAAAAAGGTGGACAACAAAGGAATTATGGGAAGGACTGTGGGAAAAAATGAGCCTTGGGGCCTCATAAATGTACCATTTCTATCATTGAGAGAAACAATTTTAATCATAAAATAATACCAACCATTAGTACAGCCCAGTTCTTCTTCGAACATGCTGTCACACTAAACCAGACATTGCAAGAGTTTCTTGAGCTGATAGCACCATTTTGCTTGATACATCCCTGAATTCTGTAATTTGCCCTTGATGTTTTTAAGCCTTGTCCCTGTTTTATGAAGGTAGTGGGTTGAGAAGGTACAATGAGTACCACAGCTTGAGTGTGGAATGTCAAGCCGTTGTGCAATTCGGCAGCAATTTCGTAAGAATCGCAACTTGTGTCAGTTTCCTCTGCAAGTAGCTGTCTTTGCAAGACATGGCACAATCATTCATTGTCAAACAGCAGCAAACTGAGCAGTGATTGTGATGGAAAACTCATAAGTGCTGCCTGTTAGAGCTGGCAGTTCTTGTTGTGGGGGGTTGAGAGCTGCCAGCTCTTGTGAACATCTGGCCCCAAATCTGTGCACAGAGTTATTATACATCTGGAAACACTCACCCTTTGTAAAAGGCTGTTGGGCCCTCCTTGGTCAGCATGATAAAGTGCAGTTGATGGCACTGCCGTGCTGGCCCTGAAGAAGTTCATGTATCTTGTTTTCACCACATCGACCAGAGCAAAAACAGTGGCACAAAATCCGGCCCCCAAATGCTGCCACGAAATGGCATGGCAGGTTATCTGCAGGAGGTAATAAATAGAACCAATGAGTTAAATTGGACAGGAATCTACAGGGACTCAGCTCCATCACCTCTTACAAAATTGTATAAGAGTTCCCACACCTCTCATTTTATCCATCGAATTCAATGTAATAGTTGCACCCACCTATTGTTAACAGCTTCCGCCTGCAAGTCTATAGGTGAGCGTTCCCCTACTTAAACATTTTGGATCTCTCTTCAGCATTTGACACTATGGACCACGGGGTTCTGCTCGG
This sequence comes from Neoceratodus forsteri, assembly GCA_016271365.2. Taxonomy (NCBI): domain Eukaryota; kingdom Metazoa; phylum Chordata; order Ceratodontiformes; family Ceratodontidae; genus Neoceratodus; species Neoceratodus forsteri. The sequence continues at coordinate 164,250,714 of CM057458.1, read as the reverse complement.
CCTGAGGTTCATCTGTGGACTGGCTGGTCCAGTTCTTGGATGGTTTCATTCTTTCCTAGCTGGCAGGTCTCAGAGGGGTGGTTTCGAGGATTTTTCCTCTGAACCATTCTCTCTGGAGTCTGAGGATACCCTCAGAGACTTAGTGCTGTCCCCCATGTTGTTTGCAGTGTATTGCTGCCCCTAGGAGACATTGTAAGATAATATGGACTGTTTTCACTGCTATGCAGATGATACACTGCTCTATCTGTCTTTTGCACCGACCAGGATAGTGTGGCTCGGCGTTTAACAACTGTCTGGCGGAAATCCATGACTGGATGAAGTCCAGTTGGCTGAAACTGAATTCTGGGAAGACTGAGGTATAGTTGTGGATCCAGGGCACCGGATAGAGAGCCGGTGGTGGGGTTACCTTCCGGGCTTTGGCTTGATGGTGTACAGCTGCCCACCTCTGAGCAGGTGTATAATCTGGGGTGGTATTTGATGACGGACTGACTCTGTGAGTGCAGGTGTTGGCAGTCATCAAATCTTCCTTTACCATCTTGGAACATCGCCAGAATTAAGCACCTCATTCCATCTGATGATCTGCCTACGTTGATCCATGCTTTAGTGAACTCACGCCTAGACTACTGCAACTCCTGCACCTAGGGCTTCCAGGGGTTGATGTCCTCGCAGCAGGTGCAGAAACGCTGCAGCATGGTTACTGACTGGGGCTTCACGCACGGTCATATTACTCCGGTGCTCGCGCAATCTGCACTGGCTGCCTATACAGTGGTGGATCACCTTCAAGGTCAGTCTCCTGACCTATAAAGCCCTACAGCAGATTGGGACTGAATTACCTGCAAGCTCCTGGTTCCTTATAGCCCAGGCCGACCTCTCCGCTCAACTGACGAGGGGTTATTAGAGGTTCCCAGGAGTGCGGCTAAAGACATCTGGTGCCCAGAGCTTTTATGTTCATGGCGCATCCTGTGGAACTCTCTACCTCGTCAGATTAGAGAGTGTGGGACCGTAAGGGCTTCAAGACCAGTCTGAAGACTTATTTATTTAAACAGGTGTTAAATACTTGAACTTTTAGGTATTCTGTGGATCCTGATAGAATTTGTTATTTTATGTGATTTTAATGAATGGTTTGCTCATGTTTGTATGTGAAGTGCTTTGACACTGGAATTGCGCTATACAAATAAAATATTATTTTATTTTATTATTTTAAAACCTTGTAATGTCACTGTCGCTCAAGCTGTGACTAATGACACTGTAACCGAGCACAGCTTGTTATCAATGACATCACAACAAGGTTCCAAAAAGTGGCAATGTAATAGTAATATGGGTACATTTAATCAAAGATGTCTCTGGACTGTTGTCAGCTACAGATGTACCCAATTCTTCATTTAAATGATCATTTTATTGGTTTATAAGTTGCGATGGGCCCTGTTTGTAAACATTCCCTGTAACCACTATGAAATCATATATCAAACCTAGTAACTTAAGTTTGTGAAGGAGAGAGTGAAGCTAGAGTGATTTAAGCAATCAGACCCTGCCTAGATGGAACTGACAGCTCTATGTTATGTTTTGGTTGGTAGGCTACCTGCAGTCTTTGCAATTCATCATACTGACAAACAAGAAGGATTTTAATCTTAAGTATGACTAGGTTTCATATTCTAGTCAACACCGAGCTCATCAGATAAAGCAAAGATCACATAACATTTGAGCAGCATACATTGGAGGACCTTAACAAAATATGTTTCCATTTTCAGTATTCATAGAAAATAAGTCACACACTCACCATATTAACAAAGCATAAGGAGGATTAACCCATGACGGGTATGGATTTCTGAGCATTAATCCATGCCTGGGGAAGCGTTGAGTCACCGAGGCGGCCGAGTGACTTCAACCACCCAGGCGTGGATTAATGCTCAGCAAACTCATACCTTGAGTGGGTTAATCCTCTTATAACATGGTAATATTATTTGGAGGTTTACCTAAAGAAATGTTAAAATAAAGCCCTATGAACATGCAACTGTGGGTATATCAGGGATTAATCAATGGTCAGGTGACCTGTCTGGATGAATCAGAATACAGTATTTTCAGAACCCATGTTATAAGTCCTCTTATTTAATGGGCTAGTAGTATACTGCCTAAAACTAATACAAGTTTTTAAAAGCAGTCAACCATTACCTTTTATATCTGACATACTTGTTCTTTTCCCTTTGGTTAATTAGAAGCTCATTTATCTGATGTTAGTAGGTGTGATATGTGGGACAGCACTCTGGCTGGCAGTTGACATATCTATCTCTATACCCCCATCAAACTACATAATCAGGTTGAGACTGCTTATGTACATCACTGCTACTAAGAAACAGCCAATCAGCAGCTGCCAGGTCATTCACATGTCATATCACTGTCAGTGAGATCACAATGCTGATGATGTATTGGGGAGGGGGGGATAGATATGTCAACTGCCAGGCTGAGAACTGTTCCACACATCTCATCAATCTTATCACAGAGAAGACTTTCTAATGAGCAAAAGGAAAAAGAAACATACTCAGAAATAAAGGTTACAACAGACTACTTCTTAAAATGTGTGTTATTTTCCTGTCTGCCTGTTTTGGCTCCACTAGCTCTTTAAGCACAAAACTGTATTTTCCATTGTGGAAGGTGCAACAAATGACTAAAGGTGAGACCTAACAAAGACCCTCATGGCATCCACTTCTTCCTGACATTGCATTCTGTTCTTGAAACCTACTGTGAGGACTGACTATTTTTGTGAAAGCACCGTTGGTTCCCTGAAGCAGCCCAATTTCAGACTTCAATTATAGTCTGCATTTTGGTACCTACTGCACTAGGGTGGAATTTTGCATTACTCAAGATCTAGTACTGTCAACCACAGCTGAAAGCATAGCTTCCAAGCAGATAACCTTTTGCTTTGACTGCTGTAATCTCCAACAATAGTCACTGGCCTTCTTACCTGTCATTAGCTGCTTTGACAGTATCATTTCCTTGATCAGATCATATGTGACCAGCTCAGCACAGTTGACTATGGAATTCCGAATGATGTTTGGCAAAAGTTCCTGGGAAGAGTAAATAACCCATGTTAATAAATGCAGTGTTCCAGATGTGCAGTGTGTGCATGCATGTGCGTGCTCAGGTGTTGGGGCATGTAGCAATTTAAATATCACCATCTCGTATTTTCCTTTCAGTGTCAATTAGTGTTCCAACAAGTTTTGGCTATTTTTTATTCAGAAAACAATTTTCATTATTGCAATAAAGCTGCCAACTGTGTCTTAGATTCACATTTTTTATTGTCCTCATTTCTTTACTTCCCTGCCTGCTCCTTCCTGAAGGTCCACCTCAGCCCAGTCATGCATTTCTCCGGGACCTACCCTTGCACTTTCATAATTTACCCCTCATGCAAGGTCAGGGGCAGGGTGCAGTGTGGTTGCCCTGTTGCTGGTGCTAGGCCTGACAGAGGGACATCTTTCAGCCTGCACATTGGGACTGTTTTCTTCCATATTCTCCCTAGGAGGATATCAACATTCAATGAGTATTGCATCTTGCCAACATCCCCTGCCCCTTCTGTGCCTCCAACTGCCATGATATCCAGCCTCCGATGGGTGTCAGGCACACTGCAGGAGGTGCAGCCTACTCTCCCAGGAGAGAAGAGCAGTCCTATGGCTTCTTCTCTCCTCAGTCAACCCCTGGTGAATCGGGTTTGCTACCAAAACCAGGTCACTGGCATGGCAGGCGGTAGCATTACTGGCATGCAACTGGACCAGCTGATTCACACCCTTTTCTGTGCACAATTTCCTGCACCAGTGTTTCCTGGACACTCTATGGTGTCATTACTCACTGTTCAACACTGGTTAGTTAACAATATAAAATGGGTAGGGAGAAACTAATATATGTGATTGGTTAGATGTTGTCACTTGACCATACATTATTCCAGTACAACAACAACATTCAGAAACACTTCCTTTCTAAATCTCATTACTTATCATTATCTATAAAAATCAGCAGAGGAACCATTTTATAATTGTAATAAGGCACTCCAGGGTGTGCATAATTGTGGGATAAGCGGCACTTCTCAGGTGTGTAAGGCACTCAGCATTGCCTCCTGCTTCACTTCGAGGCATACTTGCCTATCTTTAATTTTTATAATTGCTGTTTTCCTGCGTTCTTTGCATGGCTTTAATGGTGTATTAAATAATCAGAATGCCGTAATAACCTGATTTCCAGGTTATTACAGCATTTGACAGTACTCATAATCCAGTTGATAAATAGGGGTCACTAGTAATTATAATTGTAATAGTAACTCTCAGTGTATGCATAATTGTGGGACAGGGCACTTCTCAGGTGTGTAAAGGCACTCAGCATTGCCTCCTGCTTCACTTCCCAAGGCATGCCGTTATCCCACAACACACACACACACACACACTGTCATGCCTTATTGTTGCAAAACACTGTAAACTATTGTCACAGAATATCCAGGAAATCTAGAAACAGTGTAACACTCCTGGTGCTTTCCTTCCTCCCTTATCTTTATCAGGAGCCCTAACCATTGTGGTCCTGCTGTGTACCAGCACCTTACCTGTCTACATGCCCTTCTCGTTAATTGCACATTCAGTGGCTCCATGTGAAGTACTGCTGCATTGTGCCTGTATCCCACCAGCCTAGGGCTGGGGGCAGGAAATTGGGATTCAGTCCTGAATTTCTTTGAATGGCAGTGCACTCCAGCCAGCCCTCCCCCAGACTATTCCATCCTGATTTATTTTAAAAGACTTCATAGATCATTAAAAATGGGTAGAACACATGCTGAAAATGGACTGGTTGAGAGCCACTTTTCTCTGTAATGTTCTGTTAGCACAACCACATAGATGAAACTAGTGCCTACAAGTCAGCCTACTTATGACCATATACACATAAATGGATCCATTTATAATCACAATAAGGCACCCGTGGCATGTGATTCTGGAATGATGTCACTTCTTAGCCTCATCTAATCGAAGCATCTGTGCTGTCGGGTACTGCAGGTTCGATCTTGTCACCCTTATTGTTCATGGTGTACATGCTGCCACTGGGGACATTATCAGGTGGTGCAGGCTGGGTTTTCACTGCTATGCAGATGATACCCAGCTGTACCTGTCTGTCTTGGCTCAATACCCGGTGTTGGCCTCCGTATTCAACAGCTGCCTCGGTGAGATCCAGGCTTGATGACTCAAAACTGGCTTAAACTTAACCCAGACAAGATAGAGGTTTTAGTTGTGGATCCAGTTCATCGTGGTGGAGGGCGTTGTGAGGGGTTACCCCCTGTCCTTGTGTTGGGAGTGTTCCCTTATTCCGTCTAGACAGGTGAAGGATTTGGGCGTGTTCCTAGATGATGGTTTGACGGCTTGATGCTCAGGTGTCGGTCATTAGAAGTGGATTTTATCATCTTAAGAACATTGCACGAATCTGAGCCCTGAACCCGCCGGAGGGTCTGACCACACTGGTGCATGTATTCATCACTTCCAGGCTGGACTATTGCAATGCCCTTTACCTAGGGTTATCTGAGGCAACCGCTGCAGGCTGCAGCTGGTGCAGAATGCAGCCACAAGATTACCGACTGGGGCAAGACACAGTGATCATATCACCTGGTTCCTACGAGACTGCACTGGCTGCCGGTCAGGTGGAAGATTGTCTTCAAGATAGGGCTCCTGACCTACAAGACCTTACATGAATGAGGACCTGTCTATCTGCAAGATCTTCTTGCCCCCTACCATCCACCCTGGGCACTCCATTCTGCGGGAAGGCCTCCTTGGAGTTCCTAGAGTGAGGCTGTGGCATTCCAGGGATAGGGCATTTTCAGTGGCGGCACCTACTCTGTGGAACTCCTTCCTGGCTATCTTGGGGCCCCCGGTGGAAGCCTTTAAGAGACAACTAAAGACATATCTGTTCCAGCAGGCTTTTAATGATTGATTCATTTTAAATGGGATGGATACAATTTTAAGTTTATGATAAACTGCTACTTATGTGCATTCTGTTTTTGAACTGTATTGTATAGCGCCCAGAGTCCATGGAATTGGGCCCTTTATAAATAAAATATCTATCTAACTTCTTGAATGGCTAAAGGCCTGAGCCTGTCGCCACATGCCCTATGACGCACCGAGACGTGACTTTATTCAAACCCAATGCAACACACACCCTGTCATGCCTTATTACTTAATTATATCAGTGTTTCTCTAAAGCCCAATCTATCACCCAGCCACACAAATCAATGCATAGAATAGACTTAGAAAACTGGGATTTTAGCATCTGCCAGTTACAATATTTCTGCCATGTGGTAGTGCCACTGCTTGTCAATGTCACTGTTAGCAAAGAGGACCAACTTTAAGGTTTCAGGAAGGAAAAGGGTAGAGCACAGGACTGGGAAACAAGAGATTTCAGTTCAAATCCACCACAGGTGCCAACATATTGTGTGACTTTGAGCTTGTCCACTTGACTCCCTGTGACCAGTTACTCCCAGCTATAAAAATGGAGTAGAAGCTGGACTCCCACTAAAAATACATCTGAACTGAGGTATCCGGGTAAATGCTATTTAACATTGCTTCCTACAACTGATTCAACTATGAGGAGCACTCACCTTTCCACAGCCCTTGATCCCTTCTTCCCTAGCAATCGCTCGATAGGCATCCATGGTTCCACTGTATCTCTTGATGCTATTGGTCATTCTGGCCTGAGATTGGAATCGCACCTTCACCACATCAGTAGGCTGAGCAAAACTCACTGCCATTGCTCCCGTGGTGCCGCCCGGCAAACGATCGACTACCAATCCCAGCATCTCGAGAGGAAGGAGGAAGAGCCAGTCAGCACTGAAAGCAGTCAGCTGGCCAGTAATGAGTCAAGGTTCACAACAGCAGTAAAAGGGCTAAAGCAGTTTGTACAAATCAGTAAACAAAAGTCTGCCTACGATCAGATCCTTTGTGTAGAACTGCTTGACGAGTCATACAGCCCAATTCGAATTGACGCAAAGCTCATCTGTCGCTGAAGACCAGCCACCAGTCCATTGTAGAGAGACCCTGGGCTTCCCAGTCCTCACTCATGGTGGTTATGGTACCAAAGACACCTTTGTACTTGCAGCCTTCACATTCTTTCCTGGTTGCAGACTCTCCTGAATCTGAAGAGTAGAACAAATGCTGGATGAGGCTTTGTGTTGTTTTTACTGAGCTCCCACAAACTCCCTCAATACCTGCTATAGGGAAGCCATTCAAGAATGGCCAGAATACCAGAATTACAACCCCTTTACTTTGCCCTTACTCCAATTCAGTACTGTGCCAGTCAGCCGTGATTTGAGATTGCTGAATCCAGTTACTAAGGAGATTGCTGAATCCAGTTACTAAGAGATTTCTGAATCTGGTTACTAAGGTGATTACCGAATCTAATTACTAAGGAGATTTCTGAATCCACTTACTATGGAGATTGTCAAATCTGGTTACTAACGAGACTGCGAAATCCCATTACTGAGGAGATTGCCAAATCTGGTTACTAAGGAGATTACCAATTTGGTTAAGAAGATTGCTGAGTCTGGTTATTTAGGAGGCTAGAATGTAGTGTAAACACAGACATTCTGTTCATGAGTAAAGGCTGAGATTCTATAACTCTTTTTAAATGTATATTTATTGATTTCAGTAAACTACAGTATTCATATGGTAACATGCATTGTGCATTTTCCTTGTAAGATAAAGTACACTGTATCACATGTTTAAGTTACAGTGAAGCAAGGATAAACCTTTATCATTACAAATGCAAAACCTCATGAGAGATCCCAGACATTGCTTTCTTCCACATTAGCCCACAATGGAAATCCACCCATGTTACTCGGATGCACCGAATAGTTGGGACTCCTTAAAACCATCTCTGAGTACATTGGGAGACATAACCAGGGTTACTGGAAAATTGTGGAAGATGCTACCCAAAAAGCGGTCATTTTTGCAGAAATTGCTGGGGTTTGCAACACATTCAAAGTGATCCCTTATAAATCTTTAATTGTTTGCTTTAGCCTGTATTGAACTTATAAAATGTTAGATAAATATATAAGAAATACAAAATCACACATACCCCATAATGCAAAGCATCATGGATGGTATATACAAATCACAACAAAATGTTGTGCTGGTTCCAACTTTTAAGCAGGAATGCATGGTGCAAAGGCCTCTTACACAATCTGTAAAGGGCACCAACAGAGGCACAGACACATGTTTCATTCCTACCAGGACTCATCAGTGTGCCTCGTCTGTATGACACCCCAGTGGAATGAACCAGATAAATATATTGCCACTTGTATATGCTTTCAGTATGGAGAAATGTTCGTTACATAGCATATCTTCTAAAATCTAAAGATATCTATCTACCTCATCCAGTGTGAACTAGATTTTATTTAGTAATTCGCAGTCAGCCAGTATTAAATAAATCCTGAAACAACATATTTTGCCAGTTTGTAGATGTAAAATAAGAAAGCCTGTTTAACAGCTATTTACTTTAGTGCAAGAAAAAAAATAAGCAGATAATGAGGTGCCTAACCAAGTTCTAGTAAAAAATTGTTTATTTTGTTAAATAATTGCTGTTCTTAATCAGCGCTGTAAAGCACAAACATTTTAAAGTCACATGACAGAAGTATTAAATCATACCAATAGCTTTTCACTGCATCATACAGTAGTTTTTAGTACGTGGCACTTTTATTTCACTCAAGTAGCAATTATTTTTGTCTATTTGAAGGTTAACTGTTAAAATATACATAACGAACATACAAAATTGTCGGCAGAAAAGGCCCACAGGTCTAACAAGTCTGCCTGATTGTGCAGCTCTTAGCGCAGCTCTTATATGTCACCTGATTTATCAGCGTGTTTTCAAAATGTTACAGTTTTTTTGTATGCTTCATATGACAGCAGCATGTAGGTGTGGCAGATTATCAAGTAAGGGATTACCATCACCAACTCCCTGAGAAGCACATTTAAATTTAGAATTAGCAGGGTCATCCAGACTCCTCAGACATTTGAATCAAAATCCATTCAGATAAAATCTACCATGCCACCACTCAGAACAAGCATTATAGTTAAAGAGCTACTAACACCTCAAAGAAACTTTGAAAAACATAATAATTAGGTAAAATTCTGCTTGTATTCCATATATATTCTAGATTTCTCCTCTCCACTATTTATTACTCAGAAAATGTGCATGAATACATGATTTATATCCCTTGCAGTTACTTTAAAGTTGATCTGCCTCTATAGGTTACTCCCTACTTCAAGTCATAACGCTCTATTGTGACATCATAATCTGTTGCCATGAGAGTTACTGTGATGTCACACGAGTGCATTATGACCTCAGGTAGGGAGACAGCAATAGAATTAGATGAACTCTTCAGGAGCAAAAGCTGTTTTTCATGCAGACGACCTCAGCAATAAATAATGGGAGGAGGAATACAGAACTAATGTGAAATACAAGCTGAACTTTATCTAATTATTATGGTTTCTTAAAGTTCTCCTGAAGGTGTCAGCTGCTCTTTAATACTCCATTTAGCTTAATAGCACAATTTGCACCTTTTCCCACCTATTGTGGCAGAAAAAGTTTCTGATAGTCTGATTCAACACAGATTTCAACTGCTTAAGTGTACATACAGTATGCAGGGCCAAATGATTTTGAAACCAAACCAGGGAAGTGAATCAATTCAATCAGTCAATGTTATCGTATACTGGAAGGTATGTGAGCAAAATGCCCATTTTCACAAACGTCTAGAGTGAATCAGATGAAAGCAGAGTCACATTGGACCCTTCCTTGTCACACACTGTATTATTTTGGCCAAATCTAAGTCTGTGTACCAAATTATTAACATAGCTGAGCATTCTTTCCTTGTGAATTAAAATATGTTTATACAATTTCAGTAAAAATCCAATCAAATTGCAAGAAATTAAACAACTAGCGGAACCAAAACTGGCAGACAGGAAAAGATGCGCATTTTAAGAAGTAGTCAGTTATAACTTTTATTTCTGAAGTAATATTTTCCTTTCCTTTTGGCGCGTTAGAGCGTTTTCTATGTGATAATACTGTGCTGGATGTGGGAATAGCTCCCAGCCTGATAGCTGACATTATCTGTCTTTATCCCCCCACCCCACACTGCATTAGCATTGTGATCTCACTGACTGTGACATCACAGTGACTGACCTGGCAGCAACTGAGTGGCTGTTCCTAGCAGCAGTGATGTCACAGTCAGTGAGGTCACAGTGCTGATGATGTAGTGAGGGGACTAGAGCTAGATATGTCAGCTGCCAGGTAATCTGTTGTTCCACACATCACCCTACTAACATCAGGTAAACAATCTTCTAATTAACCAAAGGAAAAGAAAAAGTACTTAAAATATAAAAGGTAATGGCTGACTGCTTTTAAAACCAATATTAGTTTTAGCTAGTACAATAGCTTTTAAGGATTTTGTGAGGAGAATAGTGAAAACTGTGGACATTGCAAAAAAATTGTGAGTGTAATTTTCCAGTGTCCCTTGACATAACCTGGCTCTAAAGGCTAGAAGGACCCGTGATAAGTGGCTGGAAGAACACAGCTAGGATGCCTGTAACCCACCCCGGCTCCCATAATAGCAGACATTTAGGAACTTGTTACCCACAAGTACAGCACTGACATAATGATATACAGTATAACTTTTACGATTAAGGAACCTCTAACTTTTAACAAACCATGGATTCTATAACAGTAATGATTTCTTGAGGACAACTGCACAAGAGTAGACTCACTCTTTGTTATTATTATTCTGTTTCTTCCCATTAATTTTCCTGGTCCCCTCCCGATATTGGGGGTCATTGCCACTGCCCCTTACTCGGGTTAGGAGGCGGGGCAAGTGACTGTCTTCACAGCAAATACCAATGCAATTCGTGGTCAGCTAGCAGGGAGAATGCATGAACGCCTCCCATCTGCAAGAGGCCCACCCCTAGCTGGCTCCAGTGTTGGATTCTGGGGCTACACATGAACTCTGGTCTCCCAGCTGGCCCCAGCCTGGATTCTGGGAATCAGAAGCTAACTCTGGTCTTCCAGTTGGCAATGCAATGATAACGTGCCAGTGCAGGCTTCAGAACCCCCATAAATTCCCTGCATTTTGGTTACATTCATCACTACACCTCCACAGTATCATGAGTGACTCTTGGATCAGTTTTTGGGGGACTGCTGTGAATAGGAACAAACAGTCAAACATAAGACCATAGGAAAGAAAGAGATCTTTGGTCAATCTAGTCATTCAAATCACCAACTCACTGAGGGTAAAATGCATTACTCTGTCCTCTGCTTATGTATCTGGCATGGACAGTGGAACAATCTGTTGGAAGAAGTGGCAAGGACTAAATCGGTAAGCAGTTTCAAGCAGGATGGGACTGGCATATGGGCCTTAGTCAGAAGATGGGGAGTAGCCGGCCTGGTGGCACTGAGGGTTGAGGTGCTGGATGCCACACCTGCACCATGCTGGTGACCCATGTTGGGAATGAGCACGGGTCATTGGTGGTCGGCAGGGAGAGAAGGATCGAGCATCTGGAGGACTGCTCTTCTCTGGGTGGGGAGGTCCAGAGTGTCGGCGTCGATTGCCTTCTAGCGGAGGCTGGGGACAAGCATGCCACACCAAGACATGGGGTGGAGCGCCAAAGGGGACTCTAGCCAGGAAAAATCACGCTGCCCCACGTATGAGCCAGGCATGGTGCCCAACCCTTCAGCCATGACAGTTCTGCTTCTGCGGCCCCACTCAGGGGGCTTCCGGAGTAAGGGTCGGGTGCCATGTGGTGGGGGCGAACCCATTCGTGGGGTTAGGGGGTTTGGCGGCTACAAAAAAAAGAGTATAACTGCAAAAAAAAAAGAAGATGGGGAGTAGATATCAAGGATGGATGGCCACAAAAGACAGTGCAGAGTAGTAAGACAGGATGGACAAACTGTATGAACCCATGGACCTTTTCTGCCATCAGTGGATGCATTTATGGACATCAGCTGTTTCGCTGATACTTCTAGAGATGAAAGTCTATTCCACAGATTCACAACTCTTTATGTGAAATACTATACCTGAATACCCTTTCAAAATCTTGCTCCCTGAATTTTATTTGTCGTGAATCGTGAATGACTAGTACAGTACACACTGCAAGCCCATTGATCGTCTGTTTGGACCAATGAACTTGCAGCACGATTAGAAAGCTATGTCCTACCAAGTGTTTGCCAAAGATATTTGTGCTTTCATATCTATCTAGATCAAGACTGTTAGCATTGTATTCCATCTAGTTCATACCTGTTAGCATTCCTCCTTTTCAGTACTTCTGTATAGTCTGCTCACTTTCTTGAATGTAATCAAATTGTATATCTATTTTGTGTACCAAATCTGTATACTATCCTCATGTTCCCCTAACCCCCAGGTCACACCGGAGATGAGCAACTTGTTGCTCAGTGTGCCTTCCTGGTGAAACATTTCAATAACTAAAAAATAAATAAATAACTGTAAGCTGTCATTTGGCATGCAGCCGTGGAGGAGGGTCTGCTGCCCACTGATGACATGGGGGAGGGTGGGATGGGGTCCTGTGTGGTGGTGGGCTGGGGGACCACTAGACTACCATGGATGTGGGGATGCATTTTTCTGGTGATCGGAGGTATGGAATGGGGAGGGTACCACTGGACTACCAGGACATTTATTAATTCAATACGGGCGATCGGGGACGGCGGGAGGGTGGTTCCACCATTTGACTACCTGGGACATTTTCTGAATTCAGTATGGGCGATTGGGGTTACGGATGGGAGAGGTACTACTGTGGTACCTGGGACAGGGACCACCTGCTGTGCAGGGCATCAAGCATTTTGCCGGCCAGCCCTGCACAACTCATGCAATGGGGCCATAATGGCATGCAATGGTTCCATTTGCACCTTGCGTGCATTATGGTCCCATTTGCATATTTGTGCCTGAATATCAGGAATTTGGCAAGATGAGCATTCTCTGATGCACTGGCACATTTCCCATTCCTGGTATTCAGACCTGTCTGGGGTGCGATGCATCATATGGGCATTTTTAATATATTCAGATGAGATGTGCCAAGGCACATCTCTTTAAATAAACCTTTGTTGCTCCAGCGCAACTCAGTTGCAGGGAGCAACCACTTACGCCATTGCTAGGCACACTTTTGAATACAGTAATACAAAAGAAAAGGCAGCACTGGGATGGAGGTGCTCAGAGTAAAATTACTGTACAACAAAGAAACTCTGGCACTCACCACCTCAAATAAAATAAAAATGAGAAAGGACTGCCTTGTCCGAAACACATCAGGCATAATTTTATCTCTGCTGTAAGAAAATTTATATACTTTTCAAGCCAAGTGTTCAATTTTTGCACTTTTGAATATCTATCCCAATATATACAAGGGATCCTCGTAAGAGGTTAGAAGGAAAATATATATGGAGACATGAAGAAATACAGGATGGACCACCAAGGGGTAGTAACTGGTCAGAAAGCAAGCTTTCGAATTACAGAACATCAGGGAAACAATTACATGATTCCTTGAAGGAATGTGTGAACAGAGTTTTGAACGTGGACCATTTTATGGGAATAGCCAACTGAGGGTTTTTGAAGGTTATTCCACAGTATGGGAAGTGCATGACTTACAGAAGATCTTCCAAAATGAGATCTAACTTTAGGGATGATAAGAGATATGTAGGAGAGGCTTCTTAGGGAGTAGCTACCAACAGTACAAGCATATAGGAAATCAGCATAATCCAAAAGTGGAAGAAAGGTGGTTTGAACCAACCTAGTGTTGGTTTCCTGAAGAAGAAGATGATTAATCTGGAAGAAAATACCAAGTCTCTTTTTAGTTTTTCACTAGTTCCTCAGTGTGATCAGAGAAGGCTAATTTATGGTCAATCCAGAACCCAAAGTATTTAAACTTGACCATGAACTCTGACTCTCCTAAAAGTATGGTAATTTGGGGTACTGTACCTAGGGTATAGGGATCAGGTACATTGACTAAGGGTGAAAAGAACATGACCTTATTTTTTTGGCATTTAGTAAGAGTTTTAGTTGCAGGAGGTTTTGCTGCAAATGATTAAAGTCTAATTGTAAATCCTTATAGGTCAGTTCTGGGGTAGGCCTATCAATACAGAGGACAGTATCATCAGCGAACAGGTGGATGTTTGGGGAGAGGAATCACCATCAGCTTTGACCTATTGATGTCAACTAGTAACATAACTGGTGAACCATTTTAAGGCCATGGAATCTAGACCAATGTTTCGAAGGGTGACCAGAGGCAGTTCATGATCCATCATATCAAAGGCCTTGCTCGGTCCAGGGATAATGCACACACATAATCTTTAGTGTCTAGGGCACTCTGCCAGTCATTAGTGACTTGCAAGTGCAGATATTCTACTGTGACATGGTCTAAATCCAGACTATACTGGATTAAGCAGATTAAAGGAATCCAAGTGTTTTCTAAGATGAATGTTGACTAATTTCTCAAGCAATTTAGAAAGGATTGGAAGTAGGGATATGGATCGATAATTATTTAAGTCACTTGGATCACCAAATTTGTACAGAAGTATAATGTGGGCAGTTTTCCAAAATCATTGTGTCCTTCCAATATTTAAACCACATTTGTTTGTTGAATTCAACATGACTCGATATTTTCCATTCATTTAAAAGTATTCTTTTAGTAGCCATTGTAGCTAACACTAAGATTTTTTTTCAGATTTACAATATTTGTAACATTCTTAAAATCAATGAAAAATCAGTGTTTGTAAATTAAATGGTATTATCAAACCTGTTATATTTTGCATTTCTTTATGGGTCTCTTTCAAAGATTATTAACATCTGGGCATTTCCATAGCATATTTATTTATTTTTATTTATTGATTGATTGAATTTTGTTAACCGGTAGGCTGTCTGAGACAGATGTCCCTTTTTCAGAGCAACCCAGAGTTAGTTACATTCAACAGAAAATGCAGTTCTCATATACAGAGAATACAATATACAATACAGCGAAATGAGCAGAGTAAGACACGTGACATAATAATATTGAGTTATTGAAATACATACAGTTGTACATCCCACCAAGTGGAAGCCCAATGTGCCATATTATACTTATATGACTCTAAAGTATTTGACACAGTTGGACTCCTGAATTTGTGAAGGAGGAGATAAAGCTGAGATATCCATGACACAGTTGCTTAGTGGGTACAGGTGCATGTAGTTGCAGGGAGGGGCACTCTCTGACTCTGATCAGACCTTTGAAGGCACTCTCCTGGATAGAAGGGAGTTTGTTCCATAGCGAGAGGCTTTGTGTGAGAAAGATCACTGGCCAGTTGATGTCTTGGCTCTGAGAACTTCCAGAAGGGGTTGAGCAGAGGAGTGTAGGATTCCCAGTGGGGTTTCTGCACCATTATGTCCTTGAACTAGGAAGCAGTAACACAGGATTTTGTATGTGAGGCAGAGTGGGGTAAGTGTTTCCTTTACTAGCATACTGTATGTGTAACTGTTTCCTTTATTTTACACCCATGCCAACAACTTCTGAATAGCTTGTATTTTATTGATTCTATGCGGGTCATATTAACTTGCTACCCTGAGTATTTTCAAATTGCCTTGGTACCCCTGCCTAGCTAATAACATCCTATCTTAACCTACATTTTATATCTTAAAATAGATCCATGTGCCTGATCGTGCTCCCCAGTGAGCTGCACGGCTAATCCTGCCAGCTGCCCGTAGATCTATCCTCCTGATTGAACAGGACACCTTCAAATCTGGTTATGTGTCCGGCTAGCACTGTGTAGGTTTGATAGGTGGCCACCTGCCGCCACCCTCCTCTAATTGGACTGCTGCTCTCTGCTCGGCCACTGTTTGGCCCTGCCTTTTCTCTGTCGGATTATCAGTCTCTGGGCTTGGCGCCCTCTGCTTTGCATTGACTCTTGCGAACATTACTGCTATCTGTCTAGTCTCCCATTGGTTCCTTATAAAATTCCGCCACTAGGGTGCCGTCTAACATATCTTGAATAGGTCTTCATTTCCTCACTGTAATCTTTACCACAAGTAGAGCCTCCGGCTGGTCTGCTTTCCTAATTAACCTTTGTAGGCTTTACTTTCTGCTTTTCTGATCCACTTCTTCTAAATAATTGCTACGCTTGCAGGAAACGCTCGTTGTTTTGCTCTATCTCTAATTTCAGCCAAGGGTTAAAACAGTGGAACATGGTCACCCTTGGCTGTCTTAATTACACACACTATCTCTTTATCCCTAAGAGCTAATCCTCTGTCTCAGTATACCACTAGCATTCCTACCCAAGTCAAATAGTAACACTATGGCGAAGTATAGTCTGCTGTGGGCACTCTTGTCATTTGTCCTTTTACTCAGCCTGGACACTGCCACATGGGCTCTCCCATGTAACCAAATGGCAAAAGACTCATCAGAGCTTACCGCAACTATATTTCTCTAACTTGATTGCAGAGACAAAGCCTGATCTGCAACCTAACCCCTATCCTCCTTGTTAGAGGCAGCATCTATTACCCTCTACATGCCAGGAGGAAGCTGCCATGGAGATATGCTTTCACCCTAACCTGCCACTGTGCAAGGCTTTGGTTCCCAGCCATGATCATTATTCTGCTATCTGGGGACATCAAACTAAATCCAGGTCCACCTACCTGTTTCTTTCCCCAAATGAGTTATCTGGCATGTCCAAGAAAGGATGGATTATTAATTGCCCATATCAATATCAGAAGTCTTACCTGTCACCATGCAGAACTCGAGGCCTGGGTGAAACTCTACAATCCTGATGTACTCTGTCTCACAGAAACTTGGCTAAAATCAGAATACCTGATGGGTATGCTCCTTGCCTAACTACTCCCTGTTCCGGCGGGATAGATCCTCATCCAAGCGTGGAGGTGGAGTTGCCCTATTCTTCAAAAACCACCTCGACATCTCTATTGTCCCGGCATCTGCCTCTCCGCAGTGTCTTGGTCATACAGGCAACTATTGTATTGGGGAAAAAAGCTTCATATTATCTGTGCCTATAATCCCCTGCTGGGGGAATAGTAGGTCTTCAAGAACTCCTTGACATCACCTCCCAGACTGTAAATCATAATGAGGCTGTCATCCTAGGTGATCTTAACCTCAATTGGTTAGGGTCAGCTCAAATATCCTGCAATCACTCACGCTTAGTTATAATTTTCACCAGTTGATCTCTGAAGCAACTAGAGCCACGTCATCCCATCAAGCGGGTACAGTCCTAGACTGGGTGATGGTTAACCATATGGAACATGTGTCAAAAGCAGGAATCGTTGCAGATGCACTAACCGACCACTCACCCACTTTTGTATCCTATCTATGGTTGCGCTCCATCTCCTCCATCAAGACTAATCATGTTTACAAATCTAGCTCATATTGACCAGGATGCATTTCTCTATGATGTCTCCAATATCGACTGGGCAGGTATCTATCAAACAAAGAATGTGGAGGTTGCTCTACAGATATTCATAAATGAATTTCTTACCATTCAATATAAACATGCCCCCAAGACTACTAGGAGGGTCAGAGGAAAACAGACAAGGTGGCTGCATAAAGACCTCCTTGCTAATCTGCGCCAGAGGGACAAGCTTTGGATTAGCTACAAACAAACTGGCCTACAGTCAGATCTTAATGTCTATCATGAACTAAGGAACAGATGTAAGAGACAAGTTAGAGTTGCTAAAAGCAAATACTGCAAGGACCTTCTACAAAGCTCAGCCTGCGACCGAGAAATTTTGGGCCCATGTCAAAACATTTCTCGGTACCTTGCAATCGGTCACTCCTGATGAAATGATCATAAATGGGGCACATTGTAATGACCTAGGACCATCTCAAACAGTTTTAACAATCTTTCTCTGATCTTTCATACTATACCTTGGCTTTACAACCTAGTGGATCGCACTCAATCTACCTACCACACTACCATCAGACAACCATACTGCCCTATCGTATGATGCTCCTCCAGCGCCACCATTCTATTTCAAGGCTATATCAAGAGCGGAAGTTCTGAAATTACTGAGATCCATATCTGCCAATACCAGCTCTGGTTCTGACTCACTGGAACCTCGTCTTCTTAAGCTGGCTGCTCCCTCATTGCTTCTCCAATTGCCAGAATCTACACTTTATCCCTTATCCATAGCACTGTGCCAGACCTATGGAAATCTGCAAAATAACGCCTGTCTTTAAAAGGTGACCCAAAGGACATGGCCAATTACATACCTATAGCAATTCTCTCTGTCCTAACAAGATCCTAGAGAAATAGTTGCATCACAGACCATTGACTACCTTACACGCTATAATCTCTTCTCAGACACTCAGCATGGTTTCAGAAAAGGTCATAGCACCACCACGGCTCTTCTTCAACTAACTACTGATATTCTGTCCAACATGGACTCTGGAAAACTCACAGGTGCCATCTTCATTGACCTCACTAAGGCTTTTGACCTTGTTGACCATCCCTGCTCTCTCCACTCCATAAATTCCATTTCTCTACCCTGTTGTGGACTGGTTCTGTAGCTACCCGTCAAACAGGTATGAAATATCCGTTTAACTCCTCCTGTCCAACACGCTCTACTATCAACCTTGGGGTCCCCCAGGGCTCTATCCTGGGCCCCTTCTGTTCTCAATTTTTATCAACAATGCAGCTGAGGTCCTGGAATCCTGCTCAGCTATTCTCTACGCTGATGACCTGATCATCTACACTAGTTCTTCTAGTGTTGCCTGCATAAACACATCACTTACTTCAGACTTCAATAAGGTCTTAGACTGGCTACTAGACCGTAGCTTGTACTAAATGAAAATAAAATGAAAGCCATGCTTCTAGGTTCTGCACGAAGATTAAGACCTGTTCTAGTTTGCTGAGGTTCTTCACCCAGGAGGATTTCCACTGAAAATATTACTTCCTTCAAGTACCTTGGGATCCTCCTGGACCAGTCCTGGATTTTAATCTTCATTCAGTCCTCATGCAAAGCTGTAAACTTGAAACTAGGAGTAGCTTACAAAACGAGCTGCATGCTTATACCCTCGGCCAAATTAGCAATTGCCCGAGGTATTCTGTTCCCAACCCTTACTTATGGTGCCTCTATTCTTACCTCTGCCCATAAAACCCCGCTACTAAAATGGGAGTAACTTATAACAATATATGCCAATTTGCCTCTTTGTCGCCGACTCAAACATCACTGCCTTCTTTATAAGGATCTGAATTGGCTCTCACCCTCTGCCAGTAGACAATACTACCTTGGATCACTAATGGACTCGATCATCTGGTAAAAACCCATCCCAGCTGGCGGCGTTGCTGGTTCCTCAACCATCCTCCCATGGCCTGCTATCAGCTGACAAATCCCTCTATGTTCTGAGATGTTGACGACTAAAGGCACAGAGGCCTTTCAATTCTCTGCTCCCAGGCTATGGAATGCTCTTCCCTCAACCTCCAGCTGTCTCAATCTCACTTTGAATTTAAAAGTGAATATAATGATATCTATCCTTAGCTGATGCTTGTACATGCTTTGACCCAACCTGAAGCTCCTGAGACTTACCAGTAATGTCACCCCTGCTCTAATCCAGCTCCAAGACTGTCTCCTCTTCCCCTCCCCATATTTTCCTTCTCTTTGTAAATAACTTCTTGACTACTAGCTCGCTTCCTTCTCGAACCTTGTTGCTGACCATCCACTGTTGTTTTGCCAGTTACCACCCCTGACCTTCCTTCTGTCAGTCTTTCTTGTTATGTTTGAATATTCCTCCATTTCTCTCTATATAACCTTACTATCTTATTAACCCTTTCACTCCACAGGTCAGGTCCATGGTTTCTGCACTTATTATATATCTTACTGCCATTATCTGTATAATGCTTGCCATTATTTGTTGTTGTTGTTTCTACCCATTGTATTTTTATAGCACTGCTGTACTGTTTCTCTATTTGTATTCTTGTACCCATGTTGCTGTTGTTCAACTGTTCTCCTTTTGTTGTACTGTCCTGGGTTGTGCCTGAAAATAGTCATTTTATGGCTAGTGCACCTACCAGTTGACAAAAACTAAATAAATAATAAATTAAAAATAAATAAAACTCTTGCTAAAATGTTATATTACATTGATTTTTTTACATTCACATATGATTTATTAGTCTTTTTCCTATAACCTGTCCAATTTTGTTGATCTATTGTAATTTTTCCCATCTTTTCTCTATGTTATCATAATGTTGTTAAATTATAAGCATATTTTCTAACATTCTATTATTTCATATAAATCTTGAGTTTTTCTATTTCTTTCCATATTTTATTTTACTGTTTTATAATATATTTCCAGGCTTTTTCGTTGCCAAATATATTTTTGATTTTATTATTTTATTTTAGTGTCAAGCATATTCAGTAAAACTTATGTCACCTCCATTTTCTCGTATGTGATTTATTTCATTTTTCCATCCATTCAAGGTCAGTTGGCATTCATCTGTATCCCCTCCCCCAGATCATGCCTGAAAATAGGCAGAATTTGTCTAGTGCACTTACCGGTCAACAAAAACTACAAAAAAAAATTCTCAATAAAACATATGTCACCTCCATGTCCCTGTATGTGATTTATTTCATTAAGGTTTTTCCATCCATTTTATTTATTTATTTATTTAAAAGTTGGTAACTGAGAAAGACACACTGAACTGAGGCTCATTTCCAGGTGCAACCAAGGGAAGGGTATAGGAGGAACAAAAGGTTGCAATCGTATGTAACAAAATAAGGATGCAGACTAAAATCCAGAGGTAGCACTAATGAAACAGCAAACATATAATAACAGCAGTAATGAAGCAGCAAACATATAATATCATCAGTAGCAGTAATGAGACAGCAAAAATATTATAACAGCAGTAATGAAGCAGCAAACATACAATAACAGCAGTAGCAGTAATGAAACAGCAAATATATAATAACAGTCTACATACATCAATGAAAAGTGGACATAATACTTCTGTTCAGTATTCACAAAAGAGGAAGTGGGGAGGTGCCTAATCCAATTAACAGAAGCACTCTGGAGGGCGGTCGATCACAGTCCTTTCACAGAAGAAAGGGTTCTGAAAGAACTCCTAAAACTGAAGGTGGACAAAACAATGGGGCCAGATGGACTTCACCCCAGAATTCTAAAAGAATTAAGCAGAGAATTAGTGACACCACTGACTACCCTTTTAACAAATCATGGGAGGATGGTGTGGTACCTGAGGACTGGAAGAAGGCTGATGTGATGATTCCCCTTCACAAAAGTGGGACCAAGACAGAGGCAGGAAACTACAGACCTGTTAGTTTGACCTCTGTGGTAGGAAAAGTGATGGAATCACTTCTGAAGGAAAAGAATTGTTGAGTACCTAGAGGCCAGTGGGGCTGGGACCCAAGGCAGCACTGGGTTTACAGCGGAAGGTCATATCAGACGAATCTAATTGATTTCTTTGACTGGGTGACCAAAGTAGTAGGCCAGGGATGGGCTGTGGACATGGCCTACCTAGACTTTTAGCAAGGCATTTGACACAGTCCCACACAAAAGATTAGTAGTCAAATTAACCAGCCTGGGAGTGGGTCCCAGGGTGGTAGCCTGGGGAAAACATTGGCTGAACAACAGGACACAGAAGGTAATTGTAAATGGAGTCCACTCTGAAGAAAGAGGGGTTACTAGTGGGGTACCGCGGGGTTCAGTACTGGGTCCACTCCTTTTAATGTCTTTATAAGTTACATTGCAGAGGACTGGAAGGAAAATTATGCCTCTTTGTAGATGACACAAAGATCTGCAACAGGGTTGACACACAAGGAGGCATGGAAAGGATGAGAATGGACTTGGCAAGGTTGGAGGAATGGTCAGAAGCATGGCGGCTTGGATTCAATGCAAGAAGTGCAAGTAATGCACCTGGGAAACAAAACCCAGGGAAGATTACTAAATGTGGGGAGGCAGTAACAACAACAAAAATGGAAAGAGACCTGGGGTAATCATATCAGATGACCTTAAGGTTGGCAAGCAATGTGAGAAGGTGGTTGGGAGGACTGGGGGATACTGGGATGTATAGGGAGAGGTATCACCAGCAGAAAACAGGAAGTTGTTATCCCCTGTACAGACAGTTGGTAAGACCCCATCTGGAGTACTGTGTCCAGTTCTGAGACCCCATCTCTGTAAGGACATAGACAGGATGCAGGCAGTTCAGAGGAGGGCAACTAAAGTGGTGCAGGGTCTGCAAGAGAAGCCATACGAGGAGAGACTAAAGGAGCTTAATATGTATACCTTGAGGAAAAGAGGGAGAGGAGGGACACGATAGAAATGTTTAAGTACCTCAGTGGAATCAACAAAGTCCAAGAGGTAGCATCTTTCAGAAAAGAGATGTGCAAGAACAAGGGACACAATTTGAAGATAGAGGGACGGCTCAGGGGCAATGTGAGGAAGTATTTTTTCACAGAGAGTGGTGGACACATGGAACAGCCTTCCTGAGGAGGTTGTGGGGTCTAAACTGTGGGAGAATTCAAGAATGCATGGGACAGACATAAGGCAATTTTGTGGGGGTAGGAAGAAATAGGCTGTTGGATAAATAGGATCTGCAGCTTATCCTCTAGGTAGAGAATTGGCAGACTAGGTGGGCCAAGCGGTTCTTATCTGCCATCAAAGTCTATGTTTCTATGAGAGAAGACTAAGCGCACAGTGCATGTTGAGGTAGGGGACTATGCTAAAAGCCTCAAGGGAGGAGCAGGAGAGTGTTGAGGGAGAAATAGACTAGGAAGGGTATAGACAGGAGTAGGACAGTGCAGGAAGTTGTCTTGAGATGATGTCTGAAGGCACGAGGAGAGGGGAAAGGTAGGCGGGGCTGATTCCAGAGGGATGGCAGGCAGAAGGAAAAGCAGCTGGCCAGCAGATAAGTGAGGGTGGAGGATGGAGAAGGTTGGAATCCCTGGAGTGGAGGGAGCAGGAGAAGGAGAGAGTGGGGAGAGTCTAGGTGGGGTGATGGAACCTGAACCAATATTTGGTGATGAAGGAGGCACAGTGGGACTGGCAACGTGATGGGAGGGAGAATGAAGAGGGAGGGAGGAGTTGTAGGAACAGTGGTGAGTGCAGGGGTTGGGTGAAACAGCAGATGACATTGCAGAGGGTATCCAGTCGTGCAGAGAGGAGGAAGGAGCTGTGCCACAGACCACATCGCCATAGTCAAAGACTGGAAGAATACCTTTGGTTACTGGTTCTCGCAGACCTGGGGGAGAGGCAGTCCTTTTTTGCTGTACAAGACACCAAGTTTTGGGTGGAGTTTGCATGAATGGCATCAATGTGGGCAGAGAAGGCAAGCTTACTGTCTAGCCACACCAGGGTACTTGAAGGAGGCTATTAAATCATAAACACGATTACTGTTTTCTGTTAAAGTTTATTAATATAAGGTTTTGCTTTTGTACTTAAGCAAAATGTAATCTAAATCATTCTGTATCCATGGAATACTTCCCTACGATTAATTTCCACAGGTTCATTAAAGTAACAAATTCGGCAAAATTGGCGAATTCTTAATCTTAACTACTTCTGGGTAAATAATTATCTCTTTAAAATTGTATTCTGTATCCCTTAAACTATATGGGCCAGATATGAAAGCTTTGCGCCGGGCAAAAACCGTTTGCGCAGGTTTAGCGTGGGATTAGCGCGGTCTGCTATATTCAAAAGGCCAAATAAGCGCGGGCAAACTGCATTAGCGCCAGGCAAAATTATAATGTATGCAGGGGCAAACTGACATGAATACAGGCGCAATGCTATATTCAGTGGCTGGCGTAGCGCTATGTGGTTTAAGCGCAACCTAGCATGACACTTAGCGCGCAGTGCATTACCGCCCGGGAAAAGTTCCTCTTAATCCTGGGCAAGCAACCTTAGACACTGTGGCTTTAGCAGCGGTGTTTGTCTTGAGGGTTTAAGCGTGGGTAGTGCGACCCTAACAAATAAATATGACACATAGATAAAGCCAAACATAGAGGAAGCATTTCTAACTGATGGCATCACAATGATGCCATCATCTGCCACCAGTCCCAGCCATGCCAGGCAGAAAGTGGTGACCCTGCCACCAGTGGACAGCACGGCAGTGTGGCCATACAACACACATCTGTGGACCGCACTGCCGTGGACACCAACAGATGCCAGCACACATGCAGCACTGTGGGCATGGAGGATGTTGAGGGGAGCATGTATGGGTGGCGAGGCTGTGCTACAGACCAGGTGTGGCCACAAGGCTGGGACACATCATGCAGTGTACATGGGCCAGTATTGGGAATACCCCAACACCAGTGTGCCTTTCGGATAATATATTCCTCCCCGCCACATACCTCACAGCTGTACAACTGCCATAGCACACAAAGCCAGGAATGTACATGTCACTGTGAGCATCCATGCCACAGGTGCAGCATCTGTGGGTCACACAACAGCGTAACAGTAATGTCCAGTGTCAGTAAACATCCAGGTTGGGCCTCTCACTGTGTATAGTGCAGTCATCATCACTGCCCTACACACCATAGGCATTGCTGTGTCCACACTACTGGCTCCCTTGCTACTGTAGTTGCTGCTGTGCACTGTAGCATGCCCTACAGTGTGACAGTTGCATGCAGCACCACCACCACCTGTGCCTATGCTGTCCTGTCCCTGGGGTACAATATGCTATGCTATGCTGTACTGTTTACATGTAGCCTGCAGCTATCATCGTGCACTGCCAGACTGACCTACAGGTGGAGCTGCGGTTGGACCTGGTCAGCCCCTGTACTTCCAGACTGACCTACAGGTGGCTCTGTGGGACCCTGCAGTAACGCTGGGCAAACTGCATGCAAATCAGGGTGTAATGAGATGCTAATCTGGTTGTTTGCCCAGAGACTACCTAAGTAGGCTCATTTGCATAGCACTTTTGAATATGGCACATTTTAGCTCCGGAGCAGCGTGTTTGCCGGACTATTTCTTAACTCCACGCTAATGCCGGCGCTAATGTGTTAGCTGGCGCTAACTGGCACGGGAATACATACAACCTTGATCACTGTTCTTCACATCTGCTGCTTCCTGTAGCTGTAATTGAGTCCATGCATTGCTGGCACACATTGGCCACGTAGTTAGTCTGTACCTGCCCTCACGTTGCTGTGTACTGTGTTGTTGTTGTGGATTGCACTTCCTGGTTTGCTTTATTCAGTGCTGTCTTATTCCAGGGCAATGTTTGCCCTGCACTCCCAACCCAGTTTGCATGGCCTCATTACCATGCTATATTCAGAGCTGTTTGCTTCAAGGGCTATTCTGTTTGAATATAGCTTGCTCTGTGCTCGGGCTAAGTTTGCCCTTGGGCAGTGCTAATTTTGCCCGGGCAAAGTTTTGAATATCTGGTCCTATAAGTTCTAAAATAATGATAGTTTACTTCTGTCTTGTGTCTTATTTTGAGTTATTTTGTATGATCACTTACAGACTATTTTAACTTTAGTAGACTATTTTAATTGTATTAACCCTATAATAACTAAGAAGATCCAGACATCCAATGCTCCCTATTGCCTAGGCAAGGTCTGTTTCTCCCACACAATATGCAGGTTAGCTCCTCTCCATAGGAATTTCACAAAGACCCTTTTTGACTAGTAAACCCGATCTGATTAATGTTACCCAAAGCTGACAGAATCAAATTCATAAAATGCAGCCTGATCATCATTTAATAAGTTCCACTCAACTCCAAATGGATCGTGAAATGTTTTCCTTCTTTTCCCCAAATTTTATTTTTTTCCTGTATGTTACAATATTTTGGATTACTGTCTCTTTCCAATTATTTGTTAAAATGATCCACAAGTATTTAATTTATTTTTAATGTTTACATTAGCCAGCATATTCATCATATTTTGGGAAAATTTTGTGATAGTTAATGCCATAGTTTTCTTGTAAATTCAGTTGGTATCCTGAGAGATTGAAAAACCTTTAAAATTTAATCTACCATCAGAGAGTCATAAGACAAATATGAATTTTAATCAATAATTTATTTATTTTATTTAAGTCTTTGTAAGGATAAGTACACTGATCCACAGTACTGTTTTAAGGCATGACCCAGGCCACACAGGTGGCAGTTACAGAGGTAGTGAAAGGAATACAATGAGTACAAGCCATGTGGGTAGACAGACATCATTGGTGAACAAAGAAAGTAACATAAGAAAGAAAATTAATGAGAGCCTGGAAAAAAACAATAAGTACATCATCATGATAAGCAAAATTATTATACAATTATTTACAAAGGATAAGTGCAAATTAATGCATGATGTAAAAAGAAAAGAAAAACATACAAGACAATAGCCAAGTAGAGAACCAGAAGCAGGTAGTGAGGGATGTATGAAAGGAGTCCAAAAATGAGAGAGCAGAGGAGGCAAGCAGCCCAAGAGGGAAAAAGTCAGAAAGGTGGTTGTGGTGGTGGTGGGGGAGATATCCAAGCTAGCAACAGCATGTGGCCTCATCAAGCAGCCAGGATTTGAGACGTGGCTTGAAAGTGGCATGGGAGTCCAGAGAGCGGATAGGTGCAGGGATTCTGTTCCACAGAGTGGGAACAGCTACAGATAATGCTCTGCTACCCATAGCCAAGGAGACTTTTGGGATATCCAAGAGGGAATGAGGATGCCTAGACACTTGAGGGAGTTCTGGTCTTAAGGAGAGACGATAAGAGGAGGCTTCGCCATGCCTGATGACGCTGTCCAGGAGGCAGCCAAGCCCATAATTAAATCTGCAGTGTAGTGGAGACAACCAAGAGTCTCGTAGAGGTGACAGTGGTGAGTGGAATATGATGTCAGGAGAGTGAAACAACATATGTTGTTGTATGTGAACAGAGATGCACATGCAAGGCTGAGGAGTGTGTGAGTAAATAGGGGAGCAGTAGTCAATCAAGGTAGCAGGTTACCTTGGGCAATGGCTAAATGGGTTTCCCTGGTCAGGAGTGACTTTGTCGATAGGCTACACCAAGTTTCTGGTTAATACCATGGATAACAGAGGAGATATGATTGGAAAAGGAGAGAGCGTGTCCGATAACTCCCAGATATTTGAAAGTATAGCCTCCATGAATATATGCAGCATACTCAAAAATGTGATTCCCTCTATGCTGGGTCATGCTGCATAAATCAGATGTCATAGCTCTGGTAGAAACCTAGCTGTCAAAATCACTCCCGACCACTTTGTCTCACTACCTGGATACACCCTATACCGAGAGGATCATGTTGCAAACGTGGGAGGCTGTGCTATCTATACCAGGGACTCACTTACTGGGCTGACTCCCTGCCCGGTTCTGCTAGGCGGGCTCAGGCCCTCACCCTTAAACTTACACCTGACCCCACCAGGGGCCCCTATATCTCACTATGGCATACATTCCACCAAAGCACCAAACTCCGCGATGTTATCCTTAACCGATTATTTGCTACCCTCCAACACAAGGTTGATCACATCCTTGTGGGGACCTAAACGTGAACTGGCTCAGTGCGCCCCTCTCCACGACCAGATACCTTTCGCCGCTATGGGATCTGACGCGAACTCATTTCCCAACTCGACAAGAGTAACTCCAAGAGAGGTACCAGTACCCTTCTAGATGTAATCATCACAAACCGCCCCAAAAATCCAAGATATCCAGGTCCTCCCGGACTCACTCAGTGATCACTCCCGATCCTATTCCGCTGGTCAACCCCACCTTACTTAAGCCAACCCACCTCCAGGCGCCTCGAGACCTGGTGGGCTAAAAGTCTCAAGCGACTTCTTGCCCAGATTAACTGATCACCCATACAGCATGCTCCTGACATGAACACAGCTTTCACCTTCTTTTCCCAGACTTTCAACAAAGCCTGTGACCTCATGCCTGCAGAACCGTGCCAAAAGCTCAGTGCGCCCTGGGTTACCCTGCCCTACGCCAACTGCTCAAGCACAGGGATAACTTATGGCACCTTGCCACTGAAACAAGCTGGGTAGCTAACAGATAGGCTTTAAATGCAGCACGGAACAAGTGCACCTGGGCTATCCGTAAAGCAAAGGCCGACCATTACCAGGCCACGCTCACCTCCTCCTGGGGTGTCGCGAACCTTCTGGGACAACGTTAAACAATTGAATGAGTCGACACAAGTGTGGAGCTCACCTCAGGTTGGGTACATATACCTAGGAGTGCATTTGATAATATTAAACACAAGTCCCGGTGAACCAGGGGAGGTCAGCATTCTATTAGGAGGTCATGAAAAGTAATAAATGCAACTACAAAGGTTGCTTAACTCCCAAAATAGCTCACTGGTTATAAACTAAGAAATACACCTCAGGAACAGGATATTGAAGTACATCCATTTATTTATGATGAAAACAGCCTCAAGTATCACTTCCCACTTTAAAAAACTGAAGTTGAAAACTCCCTGCTTCAATGTAATATTTCATTTCAAACCAGCATTGTGACATCCACTTTCAATGTTTCTGATAAAGTGCTAAAGTGACCAACATTAAGCAGGCATTTCTTGTGTATTTCTTGCTTTATAACCGGTGAGCTATTCTGGGAGTTAAACAACCTTACCTTCGAGTTGCATTTATTACTTTTCATAACCTCGTAACGAAAGCTGACCTCCTGACTTTGGGGTGGTTTGTGATGATTACATCTAGAAGGGTACTGGTACCTCTCTTGATTAATACCCGAACCTCCTGCAAAATCACCCTTCTGATACCTAGAACCAGGACAAGCCATGGACAGAGATCTTTCTGTTATAGAGCCCCAGCCTGGTTTAGCAGCTCCCACAAGCCATCTCTGACACCACTACTATCTCCACCTTCAAAACCGTGCTGCAGAACCAGCTATTTAATGACGAAATTGCACCTGTCATTAGTCGTGACTTAGTCCACCACATACTGACAATGCTCGCATGAGCGGCACTACTATAACTAGAATGGCTCTTGCTCTACAAATATTTGTAAATATACATAGCTATCAATTTAATTGGTTGTCATTTTATTACAACTTGAAACTCTGTGATGTAACAATCAGCCTGTAATATAATGTATTTGTCCTCAATGTGATGTAACAACAAGCCTGTAATGTAATGTATTTGTCCTCAATGTGACGAGGTACCTTTGGAAATGAGCCTCTGGCTCAAAGGTTGTAAACTGATGCTCAAATAAATAAATAAATAAATAAATATCCTAGTCCATACTCATGGCAGAAATAATCACATGATCTGTATATTCTTCCATTTTAACTAAATCAAAGGCATATTTTACTTATAATTGGCTCAGGGTCCAGTAGTAACATTGTTTTGTACTAACCGCCAGGGACAAGTTGATTCAAAAGTGCACTATCCCGAGATGGTTGCACTAGTGCACAATGCAATGGTAACTTTTGGTGACTTGTACAGGAAAAATACAACCAAAAATACTCAGATTATTGTACATTTATTCTACCCTGACATTGCTTCCTGCCAAGAGCAAAACAAAAAAAGACTGCAATGCAATCACACAGTGTGGCCCTCCCATTGATTTGTACCATGGCCCTCTCACTTCCTCCTTCTGCATCCCCCTGCTAAACCAGAGGATCCCACAACAACAAATGTTCAGTCAAGCAGTCCTAGCTCTGCACACACAATAACTGACATCGTCATACACCACCACATTCTCACCCCACCCACAGGGCAATGAACAGTCAGACAGAGAAAGAAACTCATAGTCCACACCCTGTGATCAGCCAGAGACCTGCAATTCTGGAAGTTTTCTTACAGTGTCAAGTGAGCCAGGGCAGATCTAGGATTTATTTGGGGGTTAGACAAACCTGGGGACTTAGAAAATAAGAAAAGTTTATGACATTTTATTCATATATACAGGGCACAAAAGTTTTGATTTTAACATGCTCTGTTCCAACAATAATATACTTTTTTAGCATTGTCCTTTCATCAGTCATAGGAAAATACTACCCAGGCATGAAGCTTTATCAGCACTATTTCTATTTAGGATGATCTGTGCACCCCAGGAATGCCTATTTTAACCTTTCAAATTATATATTTCATTAAGGCTTATTTTTGTACCATACATGCCCAAAGCATTGTTTGTAGGATGAAAGGACATGCTGGGTAGGATAAGGGTGGGCCTGCACAGATGGCATTGACTGGTGTGGTCCATTAAGAATAGTTGGGGACCCCTACTCCTGCCAGTAATGGATGCTATGGGTCTATGCCTGCTCTGCAATGGTGTCCAGGAAAGTACAGAGCTGGGAGGAGAGGGAGAAGCTATGGTGAGGCTGGGATAAATCCCACCACCTGCAGTGCAGACCCTGCATACTTCTTAGTATTTTGTCACTGAAATGGGGAAATGAGGGGCACTGGTCTTAATAATGTGGAACAAATCATCAGACACATAAAGACAAATTCAGAACACTGGAAGCTACTGATTTAATAGCTCTTTACCATTGATCACAGCCTGAACACTAGTTTAAAATCCTAACAATGGAGTGATAATGACTCAAATTGAGTCTTTTGTGGGATCTCCTCTTGTATTGTCCAATGATAATTGCAGATCTTGTTTGTTTGTTTGTTTTATTTATTTATACTGATAGAACCATGGGCCCAAAATAACCCATTTTCATGAGTTATTAATCTTAATGAGCTGTTAATCACATCAGGCAATCTGGATCATTGAGGAGATTACCATGAGGACTAGAGCCTGCTAAAGTAGTGACTTTTGTAACTTCATTCACAGCCATAGAAAACCTGCACTAGGCAGGATGGACACGTGGGGTTAGCTGCACTAGTCCTGGTTAGTTTGCACTAGGCCCTGGGCTAGTAAAGCGATGTTAAAATCAACCCCTGAAATAGTTTCATAATAATTAATAAATTCCTTTGCTATATCATTATCTTTATTTAAAACTATTCCTGAAGTAGATACACTATTATAAATTGTATTTTCTTTTTGTTTTAACCATATGAGACAATAACTTACCAGTTATTTCACTATTATTATAAATATTAATCTCCTTTGTAACATTTTTTTCAGTTTCTTGTACTAAGATTTCTTGTTTATCATTTATTTTACTTTGTTTAGCTAGTAAAGCCTAGTTATTACCCTGATGTTTTTGGGTTTAAAAGTTCAATTTCAGAATCTAGTATTTCCAATTTATTTTTGTGCTTCTATTTTCTTTTACTTGGTATGTTGTGAATATCCCATATAGGGTGGCTTTGAAAGCATCCCATAACATTGTTGTATTTTTTATGTATGCCAGTTATACTCCCAGTATTCCGTGATTGTTTGCTTTAACCTTCCACAAAATCTTTTTTCCTTAATAGTGCATTATTAAATTGCCAAGTTCATATTCTCCATGTATTTTGAGTTGGTATGTACAGTATTTAATGGTTGTTAATGAACAGTCATCCAAGTTAATGTTATCAGACAAGTACAGATCCATGGTATCGCTTTGAACAGAATATATAATAGCTGCAACTGCTGCTAGCTGTATCTCTCTTGAGTCCCTCCTGACACCAGTCATTTGGGCCACCATCTGCATCTTACCTGGTGGTCTGCTCTCATACATTATTTCTTCCATACCATACCCATCTACTATTTGATGCTCTCCTCTGAACTCTTTCTAGCATATCTATAAATCGGTTGTACTGTGTGGCAACCTGAGTAGTACACTGTACCCTAAAATGTAAACTTTATCTGTTGTACAATATGGTGATCTGAGTGAAATGCTGTACCCTAAAATGTAAACTTTATCTGTTGTGCTGTGTGGTGACCTAAGTGGTACACTGTACCTAAAATGTAAGCTCTATCTGTGTACTATATGGTGACCTGAGTGGTACTGTACCTAAAATGTAAACTTTATCTGTTGTACTATATTGTGACCTAAGTGGTACACTGTACCCTAAACTATAAGGTCTATCTGTTGTACTATATGGTGACCTGGTGGCACACTGTACCCTAAAATGTAAGCTCTATCTGTTGTACTGTATGTGACCTGGGTGGTACACTGTACCCTAAAATGTAAGCTCTATCTGTTGTACTGTATGGTGACCTAAGTGGTACACTGTACAAAATGTAAACTTTATCTGTTGTACTGTATGGTGACCTAAGTGGTACACTGTACCCTAAAATGTAAGCTCTATCTGTTGTACTATATGTGACCTGAGTGGTACTCTGTACCCTAAAATGTAAACTTTATCTGTTGTACTGTATTATGCACCTAAGTGGTACACTGTACCCTAAACTGTAAGGTCTATCTGTTGTACTGTATGGGGACCTGAGTACACTGTACCCAAAATGTAAGCCTATCTGTTGTACTGTATGGTGACCTGAGTGGTACACTGTATCCTAAATGTAAATGTTATTCTGTTGTACTGTATAGTGACCTGAGTGGTACACTATACCCTAAAATGTAAACGTTATCTGTTGTACTGTATGGTGACCTGAGTGGTACACTGTACCTAAAATGTAAGCTCTGTCTGTTGTACTGTATGGTGACCTGGTGGTACACTGTACCCTAAAATGTAAGCTCTGTCTGTTGTACTGTATGGTGACCTGAGTGGTACACTGTACCCTAAAATGTAAGCTCTGTCTGTTGTACTGTATGGTGACCTGAGTGGTACACTGTACCCTAAAATGTAAGCTCTGTCTGTTGTACTGTATGGTGACCTGAGAGGTACACTTTACCCTAAAATGTAAGCTCTGTCTGTTGTACTGTATGGTGACCTGAGTGGTACACTGTACCCTAAAATGTAAACTTTGTCTGTTGTACTGTGGAGACCTGAGTGGTACACTGTACCCTAAAATGTAAACTCCGTCTGTTGTACTGTTACAGTGACCTGAGTGGTACACTGTACCCTAAAATAAACTCCGTCCTGTTGTACTGTCACGGTGACCTGAGTGGTACACTGTACCCTAAAATGTAAGCTCCATCTGTTGTACTGTAGGGTGACCTGAGGGTACACTGTACCCTAAAATGTAAGCTCCATCTGTTGTACTGTATATTGACATGGGTGGTACACAGTTCTCTAAAATGTAAACTCTATCTGTTCCACAGTATGGTGACTCGCATGGCACACTCTACCCTAAAATGTAGTCTCTTTTCTCCAGCTGCAGTTCCTAAAAGATTGTGTATAATTTCAAGACTGTGTAATAGTATGGACAAGATGTCTGATTTAATTCTGAACATTACCTGCAGTCTGACTTTAGCGGTGTCCAATGGAAAGGTCACCAGATCAGCTATGCACGCTGTGTTCCAGCCCCAGCAAGTTTCACCACAACAGTAGGAGGGGTGTCAACTGGCTTGAGTCCCACCATGTTTCTTCCACTGATAGGTGTGGCACAACAAGTACAGCCCTTCTGAATCAGTGCAGGACAAATCAGTAGTGCGGTTCACAGTCTGAAGTAAACACATACACTTACTGTTAGTCCTCTATATGTAAACAAAAGCCCACTTAAATCAAGCTGCTCAATCTAAGTGCTTCCTAAAGGATTTTGGGCAGGGTCTCAAGCAGCACAAAGTAGACTGAATCATTTTGAAAGAGACTGGCGCAGGTAGGGGTTCATCATCTTGTCCCCATCACTGTTTTTCCCTCTGTTCAGTACCCCATTCAGAGAGCCATCAACATTGTGCGGTGACTTACAGTGTTCCCATCGCCTGCCCTTTACTGCTCCACTCAGCCAATGAATCTCAGCAATACCCCTGTAGAGGAAGTGGTGATGCAGGTGTTATAACTGTTCCTCGGCCCACCCCAGGATCACTACAGTGACAGGAAAGATGTGACATAGCTTCCCACCTTGAGACAGGAAGACACCTCTTCTGGGATTTGAGAGTGACACTTTCCCTGAGGGGATAGGGAGAGACACCCTTCCTGATGAGCCAGAATGAAACATCACCTCCATGAGGGGACAAGGAAAGATATTGTCTCTAATGGGACAGAGAGACACTCCATCCAAGAGGGGCCAGGAGAGACACCATTCTTGAGGGGATAAAGAGACACACCATCCCTGAGGGGACAAGGAGAAGCATTGGCATTCATGGGACACAGAGAACACCATCCCTGAGGGGCAGGTAGACACACTGTCCTTGAAGGAGAGAGAGAGAGAGAGACACCTCCCCACCAAGGGGCAGGAGAGAGACACCCCTGAGGAAACCAGAAGAGATACTGTCTCCAAGGGGACAGAAAGAGACACTGTTTTCAAGGGGACATGAAGAGACACTGTATCCTAGGGGACAAGAAGAGACA
Source organism: Neoceratodus forsteri (assembly GCA_016271365.2). Taxonomy (NCBI): domain Eukaryota; kingdom Metazoa; phylum Chordata; order Ceratodontiformes; family Ceratodontidae; genus Neoceratodus; species Neoceratodus forsteri. Next base: position 164,216,504 of record CM057458.1, on the reverse strand, counting down.
CCATCTCTGAGGGGACAGACAGAGAGAAATCCTCCCAAGGGATAGGAAGAGAGACACCTTCCTTGAAGAAACACACCTTCCTTGTGGGAACAGGAAGAGACACCTCCCGGAGGAAAAGGAGGACACCCTGCACAAGGGACAGGAAGAGACACCCCAAGGAAACAGGGAGACACTCCCCAAGGAAAAGAAAGAGACATCCTCCCGAGGGGACAGGAAGAGACACCTGCTCAGAGGCGGCAGGGAGAGACATCCTCCTCAAGGGAATAGGGAAAATACCCTCTCAAGGGACAGGAAGAGACACCCTCAATGAGAGGGCAGGAGAGACACTTTTCCTAAGAGGACAGGGAGACACCTCAGGGGCAGGAAGAGACACCCCCCTTGTGACAGCTTTTGGCAACACTACTGCCTCAAGGCTACCCAATACTTGAGGACCATTCAAGCTCCCTTCGCAAGGTTGCCTACATGTTAACATGATGCACTACTGCTTGGCAATCATGTGGCCCTGCTTCCCTGACCCAATAGTACTACAGATTTTTAGTGCCCTCTGCAAGTCTCTGATATAAAGGTGGAATTATAACAGTGCTTCTCATACCACCTTGATACCAGTGCAATGATCAACCCAACAGAATTCCAGTATGACTGACCTGCGGAAAAATAAATGGTGGAGGAGAGTCCTAGCCTAACAATTTATTTATTTAGCTTTTGTTAACCAGGTAAGCATGCTAGACAAAAACAGATGCCTATTTTCAGGTGCAACCTGGGAGATTACAAGGAAATATAGAGATAAGTTCAAACTGAGTAACACAGCATCAGATAAACAAAGCATACATTTCAAGGCGGTAAGGATTTGTGCATAGAATCAGGAGACATATACAGACATTTCAAGTATTTTGAGAGGACGACAATTTAAAATACATAAAATATCAAAATACAGGCAAACAGAAAAATGAGCAGGTATTGCTGGCTGGACAAACCAACACAGGAACTCTGGAAAGTGCCAAATGGAGATGGCCAGAGACAAGTGTCCTGCTAGCAGGAGAAATCATTAATGCAATTAAGGAAACACTGGAAAAGGCACGTTTGCAAAGCGCTACAACAATGCCTGATTAGTGCTTTCAGACAGTACATTTTTTAATTACCTCTATTTGCTTTTTTAGTGATTTAAACAGTGGCCTTCAACTTTCACTTTCTGTTGCTGGCAGCTACCATCTCATGAGTAGCAAAGAGCTTACTGAGCTCACCTTATGCTGATATGTCCTGCCAACCAATAGCAGAGGTCAGACATATTATAGCATACAGTAAGCTCTGGAATCTCACTGCTGCCCATGAGATGGTGGCTGCAGCAACAGAAAAGGGAAGTTGTGGCAGGCCAGATTAATGGATGTGGGGCCCTACTCCAAGTTATATTTTGTGGCCCAGGGGACCCTAAATGCCAACATCACACTCTTCCTTGGTGTTGTGTGGGAGTGACACAAATGGGAAAGGAATAGTGCATAAGGGGCAGACTTGGGAGAGGATTAGGAAGGATTAACAGGGTCATGGACACACTCTCTCAAAAACACTCCCACACTCTGGCAGACAACTGGTGGGCCACTAAGCCTACTAGCCATCATTTTCTCTGTTTCTATCTGTTACACAAAATGTGGGGTCAAGTCTAATCTGTCTATAACTCAGATGGAAGTAGTAGCCCACCTTATGACCTTAATGCCATAATGTGTTAAATGGTTTGCCCTCGCTACGTGACTCTAATAGTTTACAGCCAATATAAAAAATACAGAGTTGAGTTCATGACATGTACAGTCACTAGATACATTATGTGTTATTATGAACAATACCTCTTTACCCAATGCCTAGTGAGGTGCTACATACAGTACAGCTGTCATCTTGGGCTAGCTAGCTACTTGAACATGCATTGCTGGCAGCTGCTTTAAAAACTAATGACTGGGGTGAGTAGTGACCAGGTCTCTGAGACAGTGATCCCCAGAGAATTATTTGTGTCAGACAGTCTAAAAGACAAAGTTCTTTATTTACATTTTTTTTACTTCCAACCATCATAAGCATGACCTGGTCCCAGACAGAGTGATCATCAGAATTATTTGTGCCAGACAGTCTAGTTATTTACATTTAATTTTACATACCTTGTCCTCAGCCTCCTTTCTGTGTTCTGTCAGACTCGACTCACCCACCCTGTCCCTCACACAGCAGGCCCAAGCCACCGAAAGAGAAGCACTCACCTCGATGACTCATCATGACACTGTCACACGGAGGAGTGAGGACTGACCGATCACTGGCGACCCACCACACTGCAGCTCACCGACAATGATTCGCGTGACTAACTCTGATTATGTCCAGGGCGGCTGCAGCTCAGCTCTCTGTTCCCGTCGCATCAACGATGATCGCTGGATGCTGTCCATTCACTCTGACTCCTGGCTTGGCTGTAATGTTGATCTCCTCGTCAGGCTCCTTGTCTCTGAGTCCATCAGTCAAAATAACTAGGTCACAGAGCTGACTATAGCCCTGCCCTGACCAATGAGGGCGCAATGCAGCACTGCCATCAGTTTGCCCACAATTCCGGCTCCTCAGTAGCAACACTTCCTGAGGACCTTGCCACACATTCTGATTGGTGTGTGTGTGTGGTCATTCACTCAGATGACTTCGTGCAGAGCTGAGAAAGACTACGCTGTTGAGCAGGACTGGAGCGGAGGGACTGCAGTTTCAAAACACAAGGTGGAAGATGGCAGGGACGGGAGAGAAAATAGTATTAAGCACTGCAGTACTTGACTTGAACTATACGGTCGGGTGCCTGGCGGGGCCCTCCTGAACCCCATGGGGCCCTACGCCATGGCGTAATTTGCATACATATTAATCCGGGCATGGTTGTGGGTAGCTGCTTTAAATAATTTAAAACAAATTTTACTGTCTGAAAGCACTAATTGAGAGTTTATGTAATGTCTGAGGAAACTGTGTCTTTCCAGTGTTTTCCTTTAAGAGCAGTTGCATATCAAAGAGAGCTGCAAGTAATCCCAGAGGAGTTTCGGAAGCAGAAAGCCAGCAAAATGTGTCTTGGAGGTTAGGAAAATTCTCATCCACCATTATAATTTTCCAGGTTCCAATAATTCATATGACATTTATTCTGTGCATAGAAAACAGCAATGAGGACTGCAGTAACCACGAGTCATTGTCCTAGCCACCAAGACTACAATCAAACCCTAGAGAACTGAATGGTGAACAAAAACAATAGCAGATGAAAAAAATATGTGCAGTACTTTCTCTACAGTGAAGAAATGATACCTATTAGAAATTTGATTAAGTATTTTTTCAAAATAATAAAGAAGTTCCCAGAGCCCTGCAGTACTGTTTTGCTACTTGCAGGGTGAAATTAATAGAAGGCAGCTAGAGCTGGCGCACTACTATAAAACTGGGTGCTCATTAAAAATAGTCAGAGCAGCATGGAAAATTAGCACTCCAGTGCATGCAAAATCCATTACAGTGCCAAAATCAATAACTTAATTAAACAAGGTAGTCATTTTAAAAACACCCATGATGAAGAGGTTTGACCCCAAAGTGCTGGGGTTTGTTTAAGTCTGGTCAGAGTTTGTATGTTTTTCAAACTGACTACCTTGTTCGATAAATATTGATTCCAGCACCAAAGATATAGATCTTCTTTAGCTGGCATTGTTTCAGTTTTAGCCCCTAACATCTGAACAGAGGACTGTAGTTTTGGACGGGGTGGGCGATGCACAGTAGGAGGTGACTTCCTCAGCAGTGGCATTAACTAAGGGTCCCTTCTGTCAATTTCTGGTAGCAGGGTGTCATCTGCGACCACAACTCCGCCTGGTTTGAGTTATCCTCGAGGATGTAAAATCTCAATCTCGGCAGAGGTCTTGAACTTTAAAGGAGCTAACTTTAAAAGATGAAACAACTAGTCAGGGACAAACTGACCGGGTTCAGGAAAAGTCTGAAATAGAAGACATCCGGGGCTGATTAAGCAATCCATCTTGGATGCTATGAAACTTTGTATTGGGTCAGTAAAAAAAACAAGCAAGGCCCATATGGTTTCAAACAAGGTCAAAGAAGCTATCAGGATCAGAGAGAAGCTTTCTACAAGTATAAAAGGAATCAGAAGGAAAGTGACTGAGGCGAATACATTCAGAAAATAAGGAAGCAAAGATGGTGGTAAGACAAGGCGAGGCGGCAGCCGAGCTTCAGATCGCTAAAGAGTCAAAACTGGGAAAATCACTTTTCCGTTACATTCAGGAAAAACAAAGAAAAGAGGAGGGATAGTTAGGCTATTAGAAGATGGCAAGATCATTGAGGATGACGGAAAGAAAGCTATTGTTTTTAACAGCTTCTTATGCTCAGTATTCACCAAGGAGAATACTAGACCGATGCCTGAAAGCGGCTTCAAGGCAGTTGATAAGGGGATCCGCAAATGGGAACACTGATAATTACCACCAGCAAGGTCAGGAGGCACTGAGCAACTGAAGGTGGAAAAGCATCTGGGCCAGATGGGCTGCAACCCAGAGTACACAGGGAGCTGGCTGAGAAGCTGGCTGGCCCCTTGGCACATTTGTTTAACTGATCACTACAGAAGGGTGATGTGCCAGGTGACTGGAGGAGAACAGATGTGGTACTACTCCACAAGGGAAGCAGGGAGGAGGCTGGAAATTACAGATTGGTTGGCTCCATGTCTGTCCTGGGAAGTTTATGGAAACCCTAATCAAGCAGGACCTCTTGGAGCACCGGAAGGAACCGTCTTCAGGACAGTAGACAACATGGGTATGTGGCAAGTAGATCATACCAAACAAACCACACTACATTTTTGACTGGTTAACAAGGAACTGGATAATGGCCATCCAGTGTCCCTCCTCTACTTCGATTTTAGCAAGGCGTTTGACTTGGTGCCATATAGTCGCCTGTTGAAGAAATTGAGGACCTAGGCACTGCTAAGAGCATTGTCAGATGGGTAGGAAATTGGCTCAAGGATAGAAGACAGAGTGGTGGCCAAAGGGTAAGACCAACTGAAGGAGAGGTCATAAGAGGAGTACCACAGGGATTGGTCTTGAGCCAGTCCCATTTAACATGTTCATAAGCGACATCAGTGAGGGAATACAGGGCAAGCCTGTCCTCTTCTGCAGGTGACACAAAACTCAGTGGGAGGGTTGACAGTGCAGAAGCAGTTAGAGACCTGCATAAGACCTCTACAGACCAGAAAAATGGTCTAATGCCTGGCAGCTGAGATTCAATGCGAAAAAGTGCAAAAGTATGCATCTGGGAATAGGTAACCCTAAGACAGAAAACTGGCACATGGGGTCAGGTTCAGTGCCTCACAAGAAGAAAGGGACCTGGGGGTTATCATATGGACACTCTCAATCAAACAAGTCAATACAACAAAGCATATAGCCAAGCAAATATAATGTTTGGGTATATAGGAAGGGATGCAATAGCAAGAGGAAGGAGGTGATCATCCTCTCTATAGGTCCCCAGTGAGGCCTCATCTGGAGTATTGCATCCAGTTTTGGAACCTGCACGTTAGGAAGGACAAGAATAGGCTGTAGGCCATACAGAGAAAGGTCGACAAAGATGATTCGGTCTCCAAGGGCTCTCATACGAGGCGCCTAAAGTCACTAAACATGTACTCTCTCGAGATGAGAAGGAGAGAGGGGATATGATTGAGATGTTCAAACTCATGAGAGGTATTAATAGAGTGCCCTACACTGAACTGTCTTGCAGGGTCAACAGCTCAACTACTAGAGATCATGAATGGAAGTTGCAGGGAGGAGCTCACATTTACTTTCAAGTTTCAAGTTCAGGTTTATTTGCAGGAAAAACACCATTGAGCATGCTCAGTTACAAGGTGGCCCTGGTATGACAATGAGTTACATACAAGATCAAAACAGTTTACAAATTCATGATAAACACAGTTTGCAATAATAGCTGCGATGAGGCACATGACAGAAATAGCAACTGGCAATTTATAGCTCAATGTGACAGTAATACACTTGAAAATAGTACACAATTTGGCAATGGATTTTACAAACTGATCAATGAGCAATCAAGACAGCAAGTTAACAGCAAACTGCTGAAGTGCAGATTGTGTATACAGAACAATGGTATTGCGAACGCAGCCACATCAATGAAAGAGCAGGACATGGAATCATTGGTTAGGCGAGTGGTCAGAGATAAAGGGGTGATGTCAGAGGAGATTCTGCGATGAAGAAAGAGGAAAAGATAGAAGACAGACAGCAAGGGTCGGGGCTCAGAGTAGAGTGATCCTGAAGCTGGGAGAGTCAGTACCAGTGCTGACGGTGCTCATTCTGTGAAGAAGAGAGGATAAAACAGGACACGGGATAGCTGGGAAGTGCGACTCATAGCTAACTGCTGTGGCATTGGCAGGTTTCCCTGAAGAATCTGTTGAACAAGGACTTAAAGCAATTGACAGAGACAGTGTCAGAAGCTTAAGGAGGTTTGTATTTTGTTTCAGAAGTACGGTATGGTGTAACTGGATGCACTCTGCCATGAAGAGTACATGTTCTGGGTATGTCAAGCTGGATGTAGTTGTTTTGCGCAGTGAATAGCAGCTGTAAGAAACATGGCAGAGGGAAGAGATGTAGTTGGCCAGTTTGTGCAATAGGCTCTTCAGAGCCCATGTGCCTATGTGTTGCAGCCTTCTTGTGGAAAGGAGGACCATCTTACAGTTGAGTACAGGGTGCAGTGGTGTGTTCTGTAAGGTGTTTCAGTTATGAAACAAAGCACTCAGTGATAGAGAACATCGAGCTTCTGGAGGTGAGTCGCAGGACTGGTGCTGTAAATGACATCCGTGTAATCAATGAGGGGAGGAAGGTAGCCTGGATGAGCCTTTTCCTAATTGTCTCAGGGAACAAGATTTGTTCCTGAAAAGAACCCTAATCTTGTTTTTAGTTTTTGGAAAGTGACTCGATGTGGGTTGATAAGGATAGCTTGGAGTCTAACCACAGACCTAGGTACTTGAAGTTGTCTACAATCTCAAGTGTGTCGCCTAAAAGGGTTATAATTGGAACAGGTGGTGTCTGATAGTGGCAGGAAGAATGGGATTGTGGGGGGTGGAATATATGGCCTTAGTTTTCTTTGAGTTTAGGAGGGTTTAGAGTTCAGAAGAAATCTAAGGGAATGCTACTTTTCCAAAAGAGTAGTGGATCCATAGAATAGCCTGCCTGCCAATGTAATGGGAGCTAAGGCAGTACCAGCATTCAAGTTGGGGTGGGACAGAGCAAGGAAAGTAATGTAACAGGGATGGACAAATTCCACAAGGGTTCTAGGTCCTGGGACCAGCAGAAGGTCTCGGAAACTCATGGGCAGACTAGATGGACCCTCTGTCTCCTTCTGTTGTCATTTTCTATGTTTCTATAATCTGATCAGACCAGGAAAGTCCTGGTTATTATGGAGCCAGGGTCTTAATTGTTGAAAGAAATAAAAACTGCTGCACTAGGTGATATTATAAATTGTTCTGAGGAATCCACATGTTTGCTGTGAAAACGTCCTAATTTGGACTCTATGAAAGGCGGTAGCCATATCTGATGGTTGTCCAGACTGAAGCTAAAGAATAAACAGCACTTTCTGAAAGTCATGGGTACCCATGATGTGAGGCCAACCTTTCCTGTCTCAGTGAGGCAAGCACCTCAGTTGTCCATGGCTGTATTTGGGTTGTTATTGAACTCATAGCACTGTTCCTACTGCCTGCATTGTAAACTGCTGCTACTCTTTGTAAATTAATTTTCAGTTTGTTGTTAAATTGTCTTATTGTGTATTTATATTAACTGTTGCACTGTTCCTACTGCCTGTATTGTAAACTGCTGCTACTCTTTATAAATGATGTTTGCTTTATTGAAAATTGGCATCTATGTATATTAACTGTTGCAGTGTTCCTACTGCCTGTATTATAAACTGTTGCTGCTCTTTGTAAATGACTTTTCAATTTGTTGTTAAATTGCCTTATCGTGTATTTATTTTAACTGCCGCACCATTCCTTCTGCCTGTATTATAAACTGCTGCTACTTTTGTATATAAATGTTTAGTTTGTTGTTAAATTGCCTTATTGTGTATTAACTGTTGCACCATTCATAGAATTCATATACATATACATATATATATATATATATATATATATATATATATATATATATATAAACACATTACCAAAAACTTCGTTAATCGTCATTAGTTAATGCCGCGAACAAAGTAGGTGTGCCTTAAATATCAGTCTAACACTCACCCCCACTCCATAAGAAAATAAGGTGAGATGGGCACAGTATAGCAGAATGGGCTGTTAAGGCTGCGACCCCAAGGCACATCCCTGACACCTGTTGCTGTGTGTAGGGTGGGGTGAGGTGTTAGGACTGGAAACCCTAATGCCATATTTCCTTACTTTTGTTACGTGCAGCCATAAATGATGCATTAATGAAGTTTTTTGCAATGAATTTCTACTTTTCAAATAGTTTACTTGTATCCTTATTTGCCTGTGGGAGCACAGAGCCTTTTGGGCATGCACGCCCATCCTCCTTATGTCGACGAGGGAGTACAGGGCCCAGATTTCTCTGTGATTGTCCTTATGCATGTATGTATAGCTGTAGATGCACAGGACCCTCCAGGTCCTGCACTTCCATTTATATGACAACAGTGACCAAATTGTTAGCATATCCATCTTATTACCCCACCTCATGTAATCCTTAAAGAAAACTTTCAAATCCCTATCAAAACAGAATTTCATGAATTGCAGTGCCATTCCATTCCACAGGTGCTAAAACATATTTTAGCCAGGATTTGGAAAATGACAGCTGCATAATACATAAGATGGGGTAATAAGAAGGCTATGCTAAAAATCTGGGATTAAAATATTAAAAATTCCAAAGTTATGAGTGCATGTAGTAAAATTCCAATCGAATGGTCATAACTTTGCCATTTTAAAGATTGTGACCCCAAATTTTCAACATAGCTTTCTTATGACCCCACCTCATGAATAATATGACTGTAATTATCGGAATCCTGCCTGAAAGGTGAATTCAGAGGAAGTATACAAAAATGAAAGGTAAATTCACTAAGCAACTGTGAAATCACCTTTCAGGAGGAAGTTGTTGAATGATAGTCATATTGTTCATGAGGCGGGTCCCCAAAAGGCCATGTTGAAAATATGGAGTCAAAATCTGAAAAATGTCTGAGTTATGCATAAAAGTTGAAACCCTATCAAATACATTGAACTGCATTTATCTTAGTTTCTCATTGCAGTCGCCGGTTCTAGCAGCAAGAGGTGTATTCAATAGCAGAGTGGATCCCAAACCTGGGACATGTTCAGGTGAGTGAGGGCATGTGGGGTGTCAAGGAGAGTGTGGGGTGATGGCTGCACAGTGGGAGGTCAGGTAGGCGGTGCGGTTTTGATTACTAATGGACTTTTTTCCCACAGGTAAAAATTAAAATAAAAAAAAACATAGAGGATGGTTTTCATATTTTCAGCTTTAAATTACATAAAGAGTGGTGGCCACTAACCACCAACATTTCAAAATATGTACAATATGGGGATCAGAGGGTGGAGGGTGCCACTAAACACTAGGGACAGATATGGGAGCGTGGGGGTACCACTAACACCAACAGACAAATTTATTTATTTATTTTTACTCTCTTTCTTCCCCTAGGTCCCCAGGTCAGCATCCATCCCAGCTACCCGTCCAGCCCGTACCCGACATCAAGCTGCTAACCCTCTTCCCGCATGACTTACCCCATGGCGGGGCGAGGAGCCCTTCAAGTTCTACACCTCAAACAAGATCCAGTTCAGGGGCGCCATTTGGGGGTCTGGGCCTCCGCAGGGTGGCTGCCTCATCAAGCCGACCTGGGACCATTTTTCTCATTTTCTCCCGAGAGTAGGGGCGCAATGATGTCGGGAGGGCAGCACCCGCGTCATGCGTGCTCTCTCGGTGCCTGCCCCACTCAGTTGCTTGCTTGCAGCATTGGTACTCTGTCGCAGCCGCGGCCAGGGGTCAGAAGTACACTGACAGCTCAGATCCACCTCCCCAAAGAGGGAGAGCAGTCCCTCGGACGCTCAATCCTCCTCTCCACCCCAGCCAACCTTCAGTGACCGCGGCTTGATCCCGAACACAGGTCGCCAGCGTAAAGCGAGGTAAGGTGACTAGCACCTCAGCTCTCAGCACCACTGGGCCAACAGACAAATTTATAAACTAAAATATGGGGATCGGAGGGGGGGGGTGTCATTGGACACCAGAGATAGATATAGGAGGGTGGAGGATGCCATCAACACCAATAAATACATTTATAAAATAAAACATGGGGATCGGAGGGTGGGGTGCCACTAGACACCAGGGAAGCAATGAGTCCTGGCTAAATACAACTAGCCTTGTGAGTTACAGCTGCGGCTGCAGAAGTCAAGAAATCCCACTGTTCTCATACAGAGAACATGGAGGAAGCTATCCTGTCGCTAAGCTGAGCACCCAGAATTTTGGGTGCCCAGAGAAGGTGTTTCTTGCCATAATTTGAAAAAAAACATTGAATGTAGCTAAACGGGTCCTGCTTTTAGCTAGGTTCTGATGTTTGTTTTTAAATCCATTCACTTTTATGTATTTTCTTTGTTTTGCTTCTCTTGCTAATGAAAAAATGGGAAATGTTGGACCCGAAAAGCATTTCCCACCTGCAGCACAGGATAACCCATCTGCGCCAAGGCATTAGGCTCCTGCAACACAGGATGATCCATCTGAAAGGGATAAGATTCTGCAACACTGGATGACCCGTCTGTGAAAAGGCATTAGGTTCCTCGACACAGGATAACCTGACTGTGAAAAGGGATAAGATTCTGTGACACAGGATCCATTTTCATGCTGAACATCTATAATTTCCCATTGAAAATAATGGAAACTTCAAAATTTAATAACTTGAACAGATTAAAATGTTTTCACCAAACCAGCAAAAGGCACATCTGTGAGGCAAAGGCTTTATACCCTGAAAATTTCAGACCAAATGTAAGACAGTTTCTGAGATCCAGGTGGACAAAGAAACAGCAAAAAACACATACATTAAACAAATTTTCACTCTGTATCACAGAAAGCACACAACTGATTACAACCAAATTTACCACATCAAGAGATCTACCCCATGTGATTATGCATGCAAATGTCATGCAAACCCTTGAACTGTTGCAGTTATTAAGGTGCAAAATTGGGCTTAAACACAGAAGTCATTCCTCAACTCTAACTATACTGGTGCTACTAGCCAGTAAGTTATCAAGAAAAAAATCTAGAAATTTCATTGGCCGATATACATCACCCATCCCAGCAATAAATCTTATAAATGCATGGTGAGGTGCTGGATCCCATTCCTCCCCAAAAACTACTTAGAGTCGTTTTATAAGTGTAATAAGCTCCTGCAGTGTGTATCATTGGATTTGATGCACTTCCAGGGATGGAGGAACACTTGGTCTTGACCTTGTGCCTTACTACACTCTGGGACATGCATTAAAATCCTATAATGCATACCCATCATGGATTATTAATTACATATATTTTTTAAACTAGTTTTAGCCACCATTTCCTTCTTTATTTTGATGTTTCTTCACAATTGATCAATATATGACATCCTCAGTGACAGCACATATTAGTGTTAGCCACCAGCTGAAAGGCATCTGCCACAGAAGTAAATTGCTACTGTGCTGAAAAAATTAAACATGCCCTCTTTCAGGAGCCTCACCACACAACGAGGGCTGAAGTTTCACACAGAACCAGCAGTCCTGCTTTATGGCTAATTTGTGAAAAGAAACTATTGCTGAAATGCAAAGAACCAAATGCAGTATTCTGGAAAGTCACATGCAGAATTCCTCAGAAAAATAGTTTTTAAATTACTGTTTTCCTTGAGGAAAAATAAGTATTAAAAAGACAGCCGGCATAGCTGAAGTGTGTTAATCAGGTTACAGCCCCTAGACTTGTTTTAAACCCCCAACCAAAAGAGCGACCTGCTAAGTCACAGTCACATTCCAACTAGTTAATTAGGTCAAGTATCACTGTGGAAGAGAATCCCCAACTATTTATTATGTCTTGAAGGCCTAGTGTGCAGACTGGAATAGCCTGGTGGTTGGAGTGCAAAACTGTGAATCTGGAAACCAAGGTTCAAATCCCACCACAACTGCTAAATCACTGCATGGCATCTAGCAAGTCCTGACCTCCATTCTACCCAGCTGTAAAAGTGGGTCAAGCAGGACATCCCGCATACACACTTAGAGCAAAATGTTGCATCTCAGGTTCTCAAGTGGCTATCTAGTATAACATCAATAAACAACTAAAGTGTTATCTGAGTGCTTCTGCAGACCTTGAACCCAACTCCCTGCTGCTACAGCCACTGGTCAGGCTCCTTCCTGCTACCCTGGTCAAGACTTGAACCTGGTACTCTGTGCACCTCAGGCACCTGCACTGCCACTACACCATAGCAGCAACTAGGCTCAGAGGTGACCTCTGCTACTATCTCCCTCTATCATCCTAGTACCCCATTCTTTCCTCACTTCAGCTCCCCCACCCTTTCCAACTATGCATGTGCATCCCCTGCTCACCGGCCTATCTCTTCTCCTCCTCCTTCCTTTGCCTTCCACCAACCCTAGTGTCCCTATTAACCTGGCTTCTACTCCAGTGTTCCTACCTACCCTCCTGTCTTCCCTCCTCCTTACCACTGCTCCTCCCTCCATCCTCCTCCACATCCCATATGCTCCTCTCCACCTCACCCCCTTCCAGACATTACCTTTCCTCCCCCAGCTCCCTTGCGCTTCTGATCACACATGCCTTCTCTGCCTGTGCTGCCCTACCACCCCTGTGCAACAAAACCCCTTCCTCATTCTATCGCTCCCACAGAAACTCTCTATCTGCCTCCTCTGACCAGAGCACTTCTCTCCTTCTACTCCTAACAGGAACATACATCCAAACCCAGGCCCTGCCCCTCCCACCCACCCACCCAGCCCACTGGTCTTCAAGTAGCCTCCATGAACATATGCAGCCTGCTGAAGAAATTTGACGCCCTACAGTGCTGGGCCTTGGCTCATCAACCAGACATCATAGCCCTGGTTGAAACCTGGCTGTCAAATCCACCCCTGACTCATTTGTTTCCCTCCCAGGCTATACCTTATGCAGGAGGACCGAGTAAACAAGCGAGGGAGGCTGTGCAATCTACACTAGGACACAATACTTGGACCGCACTCCCCACCCTGCCCTCATTAAATGGGGCCCAGGCTCTTACCCTCAAGCTCACCCCAGACCCTCTAGGAGCCCTCTCTATCTCACCACAGCCTACGTTCCCCCAAAGAACCAGCACCCGGCCCTGGTATCTTTAACGGACTACCTGGCCACCCTCCACCATAAGGCGGAACAAATCCTAGTGGGGACCTTAATGTAAATTGGCTCAGCACCTCCTCATCCCAGCGATCAGAGACTCATTTGCCGCCCAAGATCTGACGCAATCGTCACCCAGCCACGAGACTTAACCTAAGAGGTACCAGCACCTTTCTGGATGTTATTATAACTAACCGACCCATAAAATCCAAAACATCCAGGTCCTCCCAGACTCCTAATGACCACTCCCTATCCTATTTCATTGGGCAGTCCCCAATCCCAAACCCAAAGCCCAGACCACCCTCCATGGCGCCTCTGCCCTGGTGGGCTGCAAAATAAAAGTACTCCTCACCCAGATAAACTGGTCCCCCATTCAGCGTGCAACCGACATTGACACTGCCCTCGCTTCTTCACTCACACCTTCAACATGGCCTGTGATCTCTTTGCACCTTCACCAAAATCCGGTCCAAAAACAGAACGCCCCTGGGTTAGCCCGGCCCTTCTACAATTACTTAGAAACCAGGATAACCTCTGGCACCTTGCCACTGAAACAGGTCGTCTGTCTGATAGGCAGGCCTACAATGCAGCCGGAATAAGTGCTCATGGGCCATCAGGAAAGCCAAGGCAGACCATTACCAGGCCTCCTTACCTCCTCCTGGGGCTCAGCCCGACTTTCTGGGATAATATTAAGCAACTTAACGGTAAGCTTGCTCCCCTGCCCCATCCCAGCTCACCAGAAATGGCACTACCTCCACCGAGCCTGCCACCATAGCTAACTGGTTCAACACCGCCACTGACCTTAGCTCAGTCCTCCCTAGTAATTTCTTTGACCCTCCCCCAACCAACCTCCCCCTGTCCTCCAGCACCCCAGCTTCCACCTGCAAGATTTCCACCCGAAGCCAGACCCATCTAATCAAAGCTCTCAGTGGCAACAATCCCGGCAGTGACTCACTGGACCCCAGCATCCTCAGGCTGGTGCTAGATGAAGTCCTTGCCCCACTCACCAGCCTAATTAACCAGTCACTCTGCCTGGGACAATTTCCCACAGCGTGAAAACAGCCATTATCACACCAATTCATAAAGGCGGACAGGTCATCGGCCAACAACTACCGGCCAATCTCCATCCTCCCCCATCTCTAAAGCCCTGAAAGTGGTGGCCATTCAAATCACTGATTATCTGGCTAAGCATAACATTCTATGCCCAGAGCAACATGGCTTCCGTGCTGGTCACAGTACCAGCACTGCCTATGAATTCTCCAACTTTCTACACTCCTTCTTGGATACCAGCTCCTAGCTGGTGCAGTGTTCATCGACCTCTCAAAGGCTTTCGACACCGTCTCCCATCCACTTCTGCTGAATGCACTCTGCCACACTGGTCTCTCAGCTGGCCCCTAGCATGGTGCACTAGCTATCTTGACGCTCGATCTCAGTGTGTAAAATTAATAGCACACTCTCCGATACCCGTCCCATTCTCTAGGGGTCCCCAAGGCTCCATCCTAGGCCCCTCTCTTCTCGCTCTATCTGAACACCCTGCCCAGTGCATGCCCTGGCAAAATTCTACTGTATGCAGACGACGCTGTCCTTTTGCCACCCACCGCAATCCCATCTCCTCCAGGACCTTACAGCAGTCTTTCAACAGTGCCGAGGCTTGGTTTAAGGAGCGCAGACTCGTCATCAGTCTTACTAAAACCAAAGCTATGCTCTTTTCCCACCCCAAAACAAAGCTAGCAACCACCCACTCTATATCCTTCCAAGTACCGATCAGCCACTGGAACAAGTCTGCTCTCTACAAATACCTTAGGGTTACCTTCGACTCAGCCCTCACATTTCATAACCACATCGACGCCTCAACATCCACCACTAACACACCGCTTGGCATCCTCTTCCACCACAGAACCTGCCTTCCCCAAATGCTCTCCGGCTCGCTGTTACATCATCCGTTCTGTCCCTTGTAGACTATGGTCTACCAGTATATGGTGCTGCCGACACCACTGCACTCAACAAAATTCACTTAACCCTGAATAAAGCCTGCAGATTGATTACTGGTGCCCCCAGGCTCACACACACCTGTCAGCTGTATGTCGAGGCTAACCTGCTTACCCTGGATGAACGGCTCCGATACCAAACCTGTCTCCTCACAAAAAACCCTACTGGCTCTCCCCGGGTAACGGCATCCATCCACCAGAGCCTCCCACTATTGCAACACGGTCTTCCTACAAGACCACTCTAATGGTCCCCAGGTCAAGAACCAGCCATTGCCAGAGGTCCTTCTGCTATAGAGCCCCAACCTGGTTTAACTCTCTCCCTGCCCCCATCACCAATGCCACCACCATCTCCAAGTTCAAAACCACCCTTGAACCACATCATCAGCACTCATAACTACTCCTGTCTCTGAAAGTAGCCTCCACCTCTGCTTCTCTTGACAACACCCTCCGGGCAGCTCTCCACCTAGCCATCCCCACCACCACTTCCCTGTACACCGTGCCTATGTTTAACCTGGCCAGTGCCAGCTGTTTCAGTGTTTACCAACTAGATTGCTCACTTGATACCAACTTGTAGCACCTGTTATCAATTACATGTACCCTGCTTAACCTAATTGTATATGTCTGACCACAGTGTGACGTGCGCCTCTGTTGAACGCCTATTGTTTTGCAAATCTATGCTATGTAACAAAAACACAATGTATGTCTTTATGTGGCAAGTACCTTTGGAAACGAGCCTCTGGCTCAAAGGTTGTAAACTGATTCTTACAAATAAATAAATAAATAAAATAAATATATTCAGGAAGCTGGTCCAGAGGCATGGAGGGCTGAGGAGCGGGTGAATCACCTGCCACTCCACTGGTGACCCAGGTTCAGGAATGAAGTAGGTCACTCAGGGCTAGCCAGAGAAAGAAGGACTGAATGTTTTTATATGGC
This sequence comes from Neoceratodus forsteri, assembly GCA_016271365.2. Lineage (NCBI taxonomy): Eukaryota > Metazoa > Chordata > Ceratodontiformes > Ceratodontidae > Neoceratodus > Neoceratodus forsteri. The sequence continues at coordinate 164,200,240 of CM057458.1, read as the reverse complement.
TCTCTTTCAGGGAGGGTGACAGCACGTAACACTGTTTGGTTGCAACCTAGTGGAGGCTAGGTGCAGCAGCAGTCACCACCTTGTTGGATGGGAGCAGGCGCAATGGCACGCTGCATCTTTATGTAGCACATGCATGCCATTGCATGCATTCCAGCCTAGGTCGGGAGAAAATGTGGAAATACACCCACCACCTATAGGATGAAGTTGATGACGTCACAGATCCTGCAACACCTACCGAGGCACTCACTTACCCACAGAGGTCAAGAAATAGAAGGGTAAGTCCCAGGTTTGGTGGGTGATGGGACTGGGGTCACTGACAGTAGGGGACCTGGAAAGAAGAAAATGATCCTCGTTGTCTCCCTTGTCCCCTCCTCGTCCTGACCCTCCCACTAAGTAACCCCTCCTTCCCTATACTTACCATCGGAGACCATCGTTGCAATCTTCTGTGGACTGGAACACGTCTGCACTCTTCAAAGTCAAACTGCAAACTGAAGAATCAAGATAAGTGCAGTATAATGGCTGTCAATTGTGTTTTGAACTTATGTTGATGTACTAACATACTAATTGCCAGCAGATTAGGCCTTATGGTCTACTCAGTCTGCTCGAACCTCAGATCCCATGTTGGGAACCAGGGCCCTCCCCCACTTGTGTACCAGAAACCCTTGTCATCCCTTCCCACCCTCTGGGCCAGGCCCTCATCTGATACATCCCTTCTGTAGCTGTCTCACCTCTTTTGAAGCCCTCTGCCATGGAAATCTGAACCAGCTCTCCAGGCAGCTCATTCCAAGGATCCACCACCCTCTCAGTGAAAACCTCCTCCTCTTTTTCCCTCGTCTTCCATCTTCCAACTTCAGACCATGTCCTCTTGGTGATACCTCCTCCTTCAGTTTAAAGATTCCTCCGTGTTTACCCGATTTATTCCCTTGAGGTACTTGAAGACCTCAATCATGTCCCTCCTGTATCTCCTCTCATCCAATGAAAACAGGCCAAGCTCCTCAAGTCTGTGCTCATACATCAAATCCCCCAGTCCTCGATCATCTTGGTAGCCTCCTCTGTACCCTCTCCAGGAGCTGTATGTCCCTCTTCAAGTGTGGTCTGTCTCCAGTACTGTACACAGTACTTAAGGTGTGGTCTAACCAGTCCATTGTACAGCTGCAGTATCACTTCCCTGCTCCTAGATGTGATCTCCTTATGATGCATCCCAACATCCTGTTTGCTTTGCTAGCTGCTCTCCTGCACTGCTCAGAGTTATTCATACATGCATCCACCATGTCTCCTAGTTCTTTTTCCCCTATTAAGGCCTCCAGCTCCTCCCTCCCAAGGTGTACCCATGTTTAGTGTTCCCCCACCCAATATGTAAAACCTTGCACTTGGTGATATTGACATTTAATTTCCAGGTGTGATCCCACCCTTCCAGGGTGTCCAGGTCCCCTTGCAGTGTCAACCTCCCTCTTCCCCTCTGCTACTGCTCCCAACTTGGAGTCATCAGCAAAGAGACTCATTTCACACCATATACCCACCCTGTCAGATATATATGCATTAAACAGGATCGGACCCAGGACCGAGCCCTGTGATACCCCACTACCTACCCCTCTAGGGTTCGAGAGCTCCCACCAACCACTACTCTGTGTGCTTCCATCTAGCCAGTTTCCTATCCATCTGACCATCAATGGGCACACACCCATCCCGTCAGTTTCTCCACCAGACCATTGTGGGGACTGAGTCAAACACTTGCTGAAGTCTAAGTATAGTACATCCGCAGGCTTTCCCCTGTCCAGTTCCGATGTTACCCATTCATAGAACTCTCTACAAGGTTGGTTTGACATGATCTACCTGTCACAAACCCATGTTGCCGACTATCCAGACCTCCACCTCCAAGAACACCCCAATCGTTCCTTCAGTATACTCTCCATTATTTTTCCCACCACTTGGTCAAACTGATGGGTCTACAGTTACCTGGTGCTTCCTTGACCCCCCTTTATGGATTGGCACCACATGTGCCTCCCGCAATCTCTAGGTACCCTCCCTGTCTCAAGCGACCTGTTGAAGAGCTCCGCCTGGGGTGTGGCCAGCATGTCCGCCAATTCCGTAGTATTCTCAGATGAATGCCATCTGACCCAGGAGATTTATCTTTCTTTAGGGCCTTTAGGGCTTGCACACCTGTTCGGTGGAGATAGCATCATCTGTCCCCTGCCACCTTACTGACCTTTTATCCTTATCCTGATATAGATTCATAGATTCATAGAAATGTGAAGGCAGAAAAGGACCACACTAGGGCCACCAAGTCTGCCCATTTGCCCAGCTATCTGCTTGGACCTGTGCCTCCCCACTTAACACTCCCATGTGGTTGTCCCATGCTCATATGACACCCTGGGGTACCTCTCCCTCCTCTCTTATGCTCCATTTCTGTTTCTCCCTTGATCTCACACACTACGCTTCTATTCCCAATGTGCCTTGCTTTGTAAATATCCCATCCTCCTCCCTAGTGAACACGAGGCAAAGTACTCATTTAATACCACCGCCTGGTCCCTCACCTCTTCCATCCACCCATCTTCTGATCTCAATCTGCCCAGTTGGCTCTTAGTTTTTCTCCGCTCCCCAATGTACGGAAGAATCCCTTTTCTCCTCCCATTATCCCTGTGCCAGCCACTGCTCTTTACTGAATTTGCCCCGCACCAACCAGGTGACTTTTCAAGATGCAAGACGGAACGTTTCCATTTCCCTATCCCTCTCGTTGTTTTGTATCTTTTGTAGGCAGCCTTCTTTTCTCTGACCACTACCTGAACTTCACTGGACCACCAGCACGGTTTATGTGACCTTTCTCCCTCACGTTTCACCTTAGTGCAGGTCCTGACTGCCTCATGAAGTCCCGTTTATGACCTCCCATCTTTTTCCATATCTGTCATTGCTGTAATCCCCACTGGGCAATAATGTTGTCCAGCAAACCATCCTCTGAACATCACCATCCTGGAGAGCTATATACACCCAACTTGACCTTACCTCCTGCGGGGTTCGTGGGTGACCCATAGAGCCTCCACGTTTACCTCTCGTCTTCTACCCTAGCAATTTCTATGCCATCTCTAATGAACATAGCCACTCCTCCCCTCTGCCATTCTCTGCCATTTTTTCTATATTTGCACCAAATTTTCAGCATGGGCTTTATGGGACATCACCTCATGAATACTGGCACTTTCATTTAATTACTTGGTCCAGAAAGGTAATTTTGCGATCGCTGTGTGGAATGACCTTTTGGAACCAAATAACGAAATGACAGTGCCACTGATCATGAGGTGGGTCCCAAGAAGCCCTATATTGAAAATATGGTACAAAATACAAAGTAAAGGCAGTTACACGCGCTTGTTGAAATTTCCTCACACACATGCGTAACTTCAATAATTTGAACATTTTCACTCAAATTTTCAACATTGCCATTTTTACACCACCTCTTGAACAGTACAGCTGTCATTTTCATATCCTGCCGAAATGTGTTTTTGCTACTGTGTTACAGAATGGCATGTGTGCTGTGCGAAATCACCTTTCAGGGCTGATTACCAAAATAGTGTGCCACTGTTCATGAGGAGAGGCCTCTTAAAGGCCAGGTTGAAAATCTGGTGAAATAATTCTAAAATGCCAGCGTTACATGCGTCTGTTCAATTTATTCTTAGTAGCTTCTACATCTACATATATCGCATCTACGGAGGGATTGGGCAGCCATATTCCAGTAAAGTAAGGATACTATTATACTATCTCATAAAGAAGGAAATTCATTGCAAAAACTCCATTATTGCATCAATTAGGATTGATAGTACAATGACAAAGTATGGAAATTCGATGTTAGGGTTCCAACCCTACCACCCCACCACCCACCTCCACACACCAACAGGCATCGGGTTGTGCCTTGGGGTCGTCCTAACTCTCATCCTACTGGTACTGATTTTAGCAATTCTGAGAAACTGTAGTATAAACAGTTGAACAGTAGTGGCTAGATCACTTTACTGCAAACAGAGAGACCAATTTTCAGATCCACAGAGCCAAATATTCAATGGATGCCTTCAAGCAAGTCACTTAATCTTCTAGTGCTCCAGTACACTCAGCTGCAAAATGGGTGAGAATCTGCCCCATTAAAAATTAAAAGTTGCTTCTCAGCTGGGCAATTGTAAGTAAATTCAAAGAGGAAGTACTGGATCTAACAAAGATGATGCAAAGCAAATGTAGGATTGCTCCAGCACTGCAGCTCATGAACTATCGGTTCCACCACTACAGTTCAACAGAAAACTTGTCAACCACAAGTACAGCGACGGCTGTTATGCTGACAGTCAGTAGATAGTCACAGAAAGAGTAATTTTTTTTTTGAGAGGCTCTCCCACCCCATATATTATAATCAACTCCAAGTCGGAGTTGTTTCAGGGAGGAGGTACAGTTCACAAGAAGCGCTGACATGGTCCCGCAGGTACATTACAGTGACATGGTCGATTTTTGCTGTAATGTTCCTTTTTGTAAAGTTTCACTACAGCAACAGTACACCTAAAATATCTAGCTTCCTGTCAGGCCAAGTTTCTTAGGGCAACCTACCATTCCTTCCACTACAGGGTGTCCCACAGATCATGATCTGATATAAACATGCCTTGGGTGGTTGAATGCATGTGACCTGTGGCCTCATGCCTCCCAACACACACTAAGTTGTGCATATATTAGAGCAGGACTGCATGCCCTGTAGAGAATTATTTTATACATACATTATACAGGCATGGTGTTAGGGTAAAGTTTGTAGGTTTTGAACAGCTTCGACATTTGGTGTGCTCCATCTCAGTCCTAGTGCTATGTTTTGGGTGGATTCGTGATGACTGGGTGGTTCAAAAGTTTTGAATATGGAGGCATGGCCAGCAGCCGAGTGGGAAAGATGCACTTCGCTCGAGCTCCAGTTCATTTATAAAAACTAAGAGATTAAACTCAATAAAACTGGACTTTTCTATTAAAACAGACATTGGTATATTCATGGTGACCTTTGGAGGAAATACAGATCTTTGCTTGTCATGGGAAGACCTAAAGGAGCCAATCAGAACGATCCTGCCTCCGGGACCTCTGAGCCTCAGATCACAGCATCGGGCTTATGCCAGGCAGAAAGCCTAGGGGTAGGAATGAACCAGATTCTCTGCAAAAGCAGTTAACATGCTAACACAAATTATCCAAAAATTAGACAAAAACTGGATCAACAGAATGATAGGATCATGTTGGTGGAACAACAAATTGAAGCAATGGCAGGATTTGTTTGACAAACACGGATGGATGGCTGAGAAAACACTGGCCACAACAGCCACAGCCATTAAACAGCAGTCCGTGTGCATAGCCAGACTGGAGCAACTAGAGAACCTGGCTTGTTCAGCCAACATACGACTTCTTGGAGTACCAGAGGGACAGAGGAGGGATCTCCCAATTTATCTAGCGATGGTTGCCAGACGCTATTGGGATTGGTTTGCTGTTCTGATTATCAAAGCATATCGCATCACTTTGCACAGACCTTTTAACAACACGGAGGGATCAAGAACAGTGTTGCTGATGGCAACTACTTCAGTAATTTGAGATCAGATTATCTGTGCAGCAAAGGAGGCCTCACCAGTCAACATTGGGGAAGCAAAGGTACTGTTTTCGCAGACTACTCTTAATGCCACCAGAATGCAACATAATGCCTTTGTGGGGTTGCAAAAACTGAAGTCCAAGGGCACTGTGTACCGACTTTCATTTCCAGCTCACTTATAGTTTACAGACCTAGACAAAATGTACTATTTTTACCAATGCTAAAACAGATGGGGACTTGCAGAGAAATTACCCTTGAGCGATCCAGTGTTGGATTTAACAGAATATCACCAGGAGGACAATGAGGATTGATTAGTCAATGTTAGAATCCTTACATAGAAACATAGAATTTGATGGCAGATAAGGACGCTTGGCCTACCCAGTCTGCCCATTTCCCTACCCTAATGGATAAGCTGCAGATCCTAGTTAACCAGCAGCCTACTTCTTCCGACCCCACCCCTGGAATTGCCTTATGACTGTCCCATGCATGCTTGAATTCCACCACTGTTTTTGACTCCTCAGCCTCCTCCGGAAGGCCATTCCATGCATCCACAACCCTCTCTGTGAAAAAATACTTTTAAATTACCACTGAGCCGCCCCTCTATCTTCAAATTGTGCTCCCTTGTTCTTGCACTCTTTTTGAAAGATGCTACCCTCTTGGACTTTGTTGATTCCCTTGAGGTACTTGAAAGTTTCTATCATGTCCCCTCTCCCTCCTTTCCTCGAGGCTATACATATTAAGCTCCTTAAGTCTCTCTTTATATGTCTTCTGGTGCAGACCCTGCACCATTTTAGTTGCCCTCCTCTGGACAGCTTCCATCCTGTCTATGTCTTTGCGGAGATTGGGTCTCCAGAACTGCACACAGTACTCCAGATGGGGTCTCACCAGCTGTCTGTACAGAGGATAATAACTTCCTGTTTTCTACTGGTGATGCCTCTCCTCGCATCCCAGTATCCCAACCCTCCTTGCTGCCCTCTCCCACATTGCTTGCCCACCTTTAGGTCATCTGATATGACTACCCCAGGTCCCTTTCCATTTTGTTGTTGTTAGTATCTCACCCCCGTGTGTACTCTGACCCTGGGTTTTTGTTTCCCAGGTGCATTACCTTGCACTTCTTAGCATTGAATCTAAGCTACCATACATTTGACCATTCCTCTAACCTTGCCAAGTCCTTCTCATCCTTTCCACACACCTTGTGCATCAACTCTGTTGCAGATCTTTGTGTCATCTGCAAAGAGACATACTTTTCCTTCCAGTCCCTCTGCAATGTCGCTTATAAAGACATTGAAGAGGACCGTCCATTGAGGACCGGTTATCTCTAGCTAGCCCTAGAGCTAACGTGTAATACTCTCAGTGAATTTAATTTGTGTATATTCCTAGATGGGCACTGGTTGCAGTTATAGCCACAGTTGGTGTTATTTTAGTATGTTGAGTAAGATTAATAGTGTGATAGCCCTCATAGTAGAAAACCTGGGGATGATAGTCCTAAAATTCTGTATTAATTATAAGTGAAATGTACTAATTTACAGGATATTGTCTCATGGATTACAGTAATGGTATGTAATGCCATTAAATGCAATAAACAGAAATTTAAAAAGTTAATATTTTGACGTTACATACAAATTCCTTTTTACTCACAAATAGTGAAACAAAACAACTAAGTTTTCAGTTCTGAAACTTACAGGTTCATTAGAGACAGGCCCATTTCAGAACTAAATATTTTAACTTTTATGTTAGAAGATGGGCCCATAATTGGGCTTTTCTGTGGTTTCAGAACTAAATATTTTTAACTTTTGAAGTTAGAAGATTTTAAAGTTTTGCTGGCCCAGTGGCGCTGAGGGTTGAGGCACTGGACGCCACACCTCGCACCACACCGTGACCCGGTTTGGGAACAAGCCCGGGTTGTTGGGGGTCAGCAGGGGAAGACTAGGATCGAGCACCCGACCGACAGCCTCCTAGTCCTGGGGTGGGTTGGGAAGCACACCATGCCGCTGCAGCCCTGGGGATGTCCAGCGACACTGCAGACGCAGGCGTAGGCAGAGGGGAGCAGCAGACATCTGCACATTAGTGCAAGGATGTCACTGCATGTCTGCGCTCCATCGGGGACCTATGGAGGAAAATGGCTGGGCATGACCAGCAGCTTCATGGCTGTGCCCTGTGATGCCGGGAGGACTGTTGTGGAATCTCGCTGGGGGGGTCCAGGGCTGGTTCGCTAGGCAGGGCATGGGGAGCCCCCAGTGAGTCAGCGGCGGCTGTACTGGACCCATCATGCTAGTCAGCCTGTTGCTGTCCTGACGGGCAGGGCCAGTGGCTGGATGCCCCACCAGTAAGTTGCTGCAGCAGGCGAGAAACAGTGATGATAAAAAAAAAGATTTTAAAGTTTTAAAATCTCCCACATGCATGGACAGGAGTTGATCTTAACTTTTTTGCACTAGCCAGCAGGACAAGTCAGTCTAAATTGCACTAGCCCGCAGTGATATGCACTAGTCCATAAAGTCACCATGTGCTTCGACCCACAACACAATGAATAAAATTATGAAAGCAGCACAGTTTAAACATTTATTTACATTTATGCAATAAAAAGTAACACACAAAATGACCAAATGACCAATCGTTTCAAAATATAAGCATTCCATGACTCATAAATATTAAAAATGTATCCCCGAAACCACCCCCATGTCTTTTCCAAGGATTGCCATGACATGAGGATCAGATTCATGCATCAGCATCTCCATCTGGGAATCTGACAGAATCCACATTCTTCAAAGTAGCAGTACACTATTGTTCTTCCCTGGATTCAGGATTCACTGTACACAAGTTGTTGTTCTTCCCTCCCAAACACCACCAGACACTGTTCACATTTACACCTCCCCTTTGCAGACAATGAGGATCTGGATTACTAGGATTGACTAAGGTAGTGGCAGTACACAATATATTGTTCTACCCCTCCCAAACACCACCAACCCTACAGCAAGCCACAGAATGCCCAGCCCCACAAGACATGGCTCCCTATTTTTTTTTTTTTACAGGCAACGAGGATAGAAAACACAGGAGAATTTGTCACTGTTTTGTTTACATACAGTTATCACACACATCCAGTCCCCCACCATATGCTGCAGTCAACAATGTGGCAGATTGGCAATAAATGATTGATGAACACAGAGAATACAGGAAACATGGGGAATGTTATTGCCAGTCTGATTCAACAGCAAACTGGTTAGTGAGGTAACCCAACATCAATTACAGCATACAGTAAGGAAGAAGTGTAGGGTAAGCCACCAAACATTTTTGCAGACCACAGCCAGCAAAACTCAGAATAAGGCACAGGCATTCACCTCCACCCCACATATTTGCAGGCAATGAGGCAAATAAAATAGGCAATATATGGAAGGACTGGACTGGACAACAAAACAGAACACAAAAAAAGCAGAAGAATTCTGAATGTTACACTCTGCCCTTCCCCTTTGCAGTTACTGGGTCATATTTACTTTAACCAGTTATGTGTAACTTAGTAAGATTTAATACAACAAACAGAGGTTTATTAGTTTTTACAAGAAGGCAGAGCAGACACCCCTTCCAACCCCACACAACCTGTACCTGAACCAGAGGGTAGCATTCTGATGACAAGTGTTTCTTCTGAAGTCCCGACAGTCTACCTTGAAACACCACTCTCCATCTCTCTGCCACAACAATGATGGCCACTGTGACTCCTGAAAACACCCAATCTTCAATGCTGAGCTGCACTCTTCTCAGATGCTGTCAAGACCACGCTGTTGAACACCACGCGTATCAATTCTCAACACTTCCTGCACGCCTGAACACCACTTCGCAGCACTTCTCGTCAGCACTTCCTGGTCGATCGCTAATTTCAAATCTTCCGGGCTTTACTGCTCAAAAAGAGGCTGCTTATATCCCCCATTGTCAAGCAATGAAGCCTCATCCCTCCCCGCCTGCTGCCAATGACTGCCACAAACTCGCGCAAAGGACCAATCATGTCCTCAGACTTGTGCTATGCCCACCCATATCCAGCATCATCACAGGGCTATTCTACATTCCTGCCTCTACTCCCACCACTGCTGTAGATTACAACATACTCATTGGTGCCCCCTGGTGACGCCAGGCTCTCAGAGCTCCTGGAGCAGTTATCACAGCCACCGTTGCTGCCTCCCTGATGGCTTCCAAATAAATGGCTGCCCAATAGAATGCCACCATACACTGCAGTACTGAAACTGGAACTACCAGCCATTCGGGACTCCAACTAGTAGTTTGGCTGACTTGTGGCCAATCAGAGCTCCAGGTGCTCGGTACTCTTTCTTAGCCTTACACCTAGTAGTCTGAGCAGAAACTGCACACAGGATTGTCGGACAAAACTGCACTAGCCCACACGGACAGGTAGGGAGGCATCTGCACTAGTCGAGGCAATCTGCACTATGCCCCGGGCTAGTAAACATATGTTAAGGTCGAACCCTGTGCATGGACCACTTGAAAAATAGCTGCACAATGCAAAACTTGTTACCCTACTTTAAGTTAGGCATGAACAAGAACTTTAAAAGCTGAAACTGCAAAAAAAATAATACTTGAATCAAAAGGGTGGCAACAGAGTGGTTTGTCAGAAGACAGTCTAAAAGACATCTTGAACTACCTAAAAAATTAAAGTTAGCATTTTAATTAGAAGAAAATGTTTGTGATTGCGTCAGAAAAGATGGACCTTAATGAACTCAACATGTGCATAAGAGAATGTGTAAACAATGGCATAAAAATAGTCTTGAACACAACTGAAAAATATTAAAGCGTTGATTTTCTTCAGTTAGTAAGTTACTTGGGAACTGTAAAACATTGGCAAAAAATCCAGTTAGTGAGTTACTCGGGAATTGTAAAACTGTCACAAAAATTGACTAATTCCTACACAAACAAAATTTACTACAATTAAAGTCATACATTCACAAAATGTTAAGAAAGTTAAGTATCATCTCCAGTTTTGCATGTCTCTGCACAAGGCAAGTTTGGATCTACCTCCTGCTCTGTGTAAGGCTCAAAGGGCCCTGCACATTCTACTTTGCACTAAGAAAGTTAGGACTAACCTCGTGCTGGGGTCCTAAGCATTTTATGAATGAAACAACTCAACTTTCTCAAAAGTAAGGAAATCAAAATAGCGCAAGTGAGATTCAACATCTCTGGGGTCTTGCTTTAACCCAGTTTTAAAGCTGGATGGACTAAAGTGTTGAGATGTTACATAACTTGCTTAAGGTCAAACAATGAGTATGTACCACTAGTGGGATTCAAACATGGGTCTCCTGGTTCACAGTTGTGTATCAAAAGGTTAAACTGAGCAATGAAAATAGGATAGATGTCTGGTACTCACCTTAATTCAAGTGCACTTGAGAAAAAAAACATGTTCAAGTCACAGAGGCCAAGGTGAATATTGTACACTCTCCTAAACATTCACTAAAATTTCCACTCAGGACTCGAACCTTTCTGCATAGCGTGCCATAGAACACCACTTATAGAAGCTCCTTTAAATCACAGAACTAAAACCTGCAAGGAGAAGATGAAAAGAAATATTGCACAAGACTTTATAGAATTCATAGGGTGTGTTTTTTTTTCACTTCTAAATTTAACATGACCCTAGCCTGCTTTCAGGACATGAGGGATCGGAGGAGATGATTTTATATAATGCCTCCTATACCTACTGCATCCCAATGTGCTTTACAAGCCATGAATACTGTAGTTGCACCAACCATTAGGAACATTAAGAAAGCACAGGAGATTATAGATGAAGAATGGTGAACAGTGGCCATCACAGTTTAAATGCCTAACCAGCACTAACTGTCCATCACTATGTCTGAGATATATAAGTACATGGATCGGGATTTTCCCTATATGAAAGGCCATCAGTTGTTTCCTGTATACCTATAAGTAAATTATCAATTAAAATATATACTTACACTAATCAAATAATTAAGCGTATATACCTACACTAATTAAAGTATATATCTACACTAATTAAAAGTATATACCTACACTACAGACAGCCCTATGGGACTACAGTAACTACAACTAATTACCACATTAATTAACCAACTGGAACATCTATTAACAATAACTCAGCTTACAAAGCTGCACTAAAAAACGGAATCACTGGATCTTACACTATTTAGCCTGCAAAAAAAAAAAAAAAATTATAACCTAAACCTTAAAATGGACAACACCAAATGCTTCTACAAGCAAGGACAGGTTCGACACTCAACAGCACCTACCAGCTTCCGTGATGCTGCAGTCCAGGCCCTCCATGCTGCAGACTCCATGTCCCACGATGTCATCCACACCATCCTACTACTAACATGCAGCTCCCTGCTGGTGGCCCTCCTCACAGTTATCGTGACCTCCAAATCACCAACAAACCGCTAAACTGGATGCTTAGAAACCACCAGCCTGCCGCACTACCACACCACTCACAACCCCCCACCACACCACCAGCAACAGTAAAGGAAGAATGCCCTGACATGCCCCCTCATATAGGGAGCCACTGTACTACTGAAAAGAAAACAGGACAAAAAGAAAATGCTAAGCCAAACCCACTACACTACGGAAAACAAAGGGCAAAAACAAAACAACCAGGAAGTGTTCTAAGGGACAAAATGGCCAGCCAGGAAAATGACCTACAGCTAGGTAAATAGAAACCATTCAAGTGTATTATTTTCAATATATGATAGGAAAGTGCGGTATACAAAAGGATATAATGCTATCTTAAGGGTAATGAGGAAATAATGCCACTCGTTGAACCTCATTAACTTCCCTCAGTGGCATTATATGTTTGTATGCCACTTTCCTTTCATTTATTATATATGTAACAGATGATCCACTACAGGGTGTGCGGTCATGTTCTGATATAAGTAGGCCTTGGGTGTGTTGTAGGCACAAGGCGCAGGCTGATGCGTTCAAACACTCAAGGCGTGCATACCATCAGGGCACGACCACTCACCCTGTAGTGAAATATTCTGTCTCATAAATGTCCAGAAGGTTCTGATGATGAAAAGAAGTGCAAGTGTGTGGTCATTGTGGAATAATGCATGGGCATGTGGTGTGTTTCATCCAATCAGGATACTGGATTTTCACAGATTTTTCTTACCCATTTTATCTGTCTGTCTGCCTAGCTACCTACCCACCTACCTACTACCTACCTATCTAATATGTAGAATAACACATGGATGGAAACTTTTCCCCATACCAAAAGCCATCATTTGTTTTCCTATATACCTGTAAAGTAAATTAGGTCTCAGTTAAGCTGGGTGTACAAGTTAGGTCTCAGTTAAGCCGGGCAGGTAGTCAAATGTTTTTTGAAAGGCACAATGAAATAAGCATTGGCTCGCTTATCCGAAAGTTTTAGTATACCAATAAAAATAGCAAGGTACAAGGAAGGTACTGGGGAGGGATGAGACTGACAACTTGAATGTTGATGCATTTTGTAACTCAACAGTTATTGCCCCAAAATGCACACAATTGCACCAATTAACTCCTAAATTTTCAAAATGTTACAGGGCAGCATGCCCCAGACCCCTAAAGTGTTTGGGAACTCTCTCACCAAATCCTGGCTACACCCCTGCAGTAGAGGGCAAAATCTCAGGAGTCAAATTGGTATCTAGCCATTACTTTGAACCTTCTTACCCACAATGCACCTGGCTATCCATGAAACCGCCTAAAGTTACAGATGTGGAAATTGTAACATTTGTAAGTTTTGTGTTCGGGGTTATTGTTTTGAACAAGATTGGTGCCCAAGAAAAGTTAAAATCAAACAGCTCGTCTCATGTGACCACACCTTGTGGTGCATCTGTCTAAAATTGCACATTGGGAGGACTACCAGAAAGTTAGTTACGTATACAAGAGCATGTGAGGGACATCAAAAACATGCACATTACCAGTCCAGTGGCTGAGCACTTTCTGCCCTCTCACAATAGTGATCCAAACTGTCTTTGTTATATGGGTTTGAAACAGGTGAAGGTGGAAGAAGGAGAGGAAACCAGCTCAATAAATTATTACAAAGAGTGCTATTGAATATTTTCATTTTTTTTTATTGCAGCTGTTTCTCCACTGCTGCAGCACCCTCGGCAGGGCATCCAGCCACCGGCCCTGCCCGAGGGACAGCAGCAGGCTCACTCACATGATGGGGGTTCGGCATGGCCATAGCTGATCCACTGGAGGGCTCCTCCATCCCTGCCAGCCAGACCGGCATCAACCCCCCAGCATGATTCCATGACATTCTTTGCTGTTTGGTCACGCTCAGCCTTTTCCATTTTCTTCCCAATGGGAGCATGGATGTGCAATGGCGCCCATGCAAAGTGCAGATGTCCGCCCGTGCTCCCCCCTTCCAGACACCCGCACATCCGCAGTGCCACCCAGGCATCCCCAGGGACCACCAGAGCATGGTGTGTATCCCACCCTTTCCCCCAGGACTGGGAGAGCAGTCGTCGGATGCTTGATCCCAGTCCTCCCTGCCGACAGCCCAGGCTGTTCCCAAACTCAGGTCATCAGCGTGGAGCGAGGAGTGGCATCCAGTGCCTCAACCCTCAGTGCCACTGGGCCGGGCTTGAATATTTTCATTTAATAGTTTACAACCTAAGTGACTGATAAATGAGCTGGATCTGAAGCCTCATCTTTATACTCATACACATACTTTATCATTCTCATTTCACCAGGTGTAACTTAATCCCCTACATATTTAAGTATCTTACTCCCTATTTTAATGCAGTTTCTACTGCAGTTCCTCCCTTAAATTACCAAACTGGTTAGCAAGTGTCTTGGCTTGACTTGCACTACCCTCCCACCGGTTTCCATTCCTGCCAGCTTTCTCCTGCTGCTATGAATCTGCTACAGCTCACACTGCTCGCTACCTCATTGCCATCTCTGCTGGTGCTGATGGACTCCTGTGCTATTGAGCTAGCCCATGACCAAGAGCACCTTGCCTTCCTCTCTGTCACCTACTCCACCCTGCTGCACCCTCCCCTCACTCCACATGGGAACTAAACCATCCCTCTGACCTATCACCCTCTCCTTTCTCTCTAATCAGGAATGCGTCTACTTGCCACTATCTAGTTTCTGTCTCCTGTTCCACTACTGTCCCCTCTTGCCCTTATACACTCCTGCTATCCCTCCTCCTCCTCCTAGCCAGAGATGTTGAATGCAACTCTGGTCCACCCAACTCCCACATCACCCACACCTCCAGCATCTGGGCAAATGCCCCAGGTCTGAAGATTACTCACATCAACATATGCAGTCTTCCCTCCAAGTTTCCTGATCTGGAGGATTTGATTATGCTATACAAGTCCCACATTCTGGGACTTTCTGAAACTTGCTAAAGCCTCACCTTGCCACCACCACATATGAACTACCTGGGTACTCCTCCCTGTGTCTCAATAGGCCTGGGAAGAAAAGGGAGGTGGTGTTGCACTGTTCATCAGGGAACCCTCTCAGTCAACATTGTCCTCTGCTCTGATCCAACCTCACCTAGTGAATGGCTCCTTGTGGAATTAACCCTGGGCACCAGTAAGAAACTCCTGCATAGGTTGCTGCTATAACCCTCCTGTCACTGGAACTGAGGGTCTAAACAGCTTCCTCTCAGGCCTGAGCTCCTTATCCCTCATAGAGATTCTATTTTCCCAGTGATTTCAATTTAAACTGGCAGAGTACCCACCAGTTGGACTACGCTCCCACCTGAAACAACACAACCTGGTCCAGAATATCATGCTCCCCACCAGACAAAACCGACACAGCCACTCAGACCATATACTTCATGCTGGTACCATGGCAGACTCCATTAGTGACCACTTCCCTCAGTATCTCCTCTGGTCATCAAAATTTAAATGTCCCCTCCCAAATACATGTCCTTGGGCACTTCAGTAGTCCCAACATCACAAACCTCCTCAAGGGCTTGGTTCCTGGACTGGTCTGCTATAGACTCACTTTCTGATGTGACCCCAGCAGTAACCCTATTTACACAGACCCTTATGACCCTACAGGACAGACACTTTCCTGTCACTACAAGAAGGGTCAGAGGCGGTTGCTCATGTTGGGTCACGAAAGACCTCCCCACCCTTATGAAGAACAGGGATCATGCTTGGTCCACCTACAAGGCATCCCCTCCCTGCCCTCTGGGATGCCTACAGATGCTGGCCGGAATCTATGCAAACATCTGGCCAAATCCCTGAAACAGACTCATTTCCATAATCTCCAACAGGCTAACCTTGGAGACCCTAGGAAATTATCCATTGGCTCCCTCCTAAAACCCCACTCCAGTAAGGCAGCCCTGCAACTAAACTCCCAGACAGCCTCATTATGGACCCACTGGAAGTGGCCAGGGCTTTCAATGACAAATTCTCTGATCTATCCATGTATCTAAGTAAATTCCCAAATGGCCAGCCAAATTGCTCAGCCCCCCCTTTAAACCCCCTGTCGACCTCCTCGGGCCTACCACCCATCCCCAAATCCCCATTTTATTTCAAAGCTCTCTCAACTGCCGACAACTTAAGCACCTCAAAAGCCTCCCAAATCATGGCTTCCTGGGGCTGATGGACTATTAGCAGTCTCCTCAGGCTTATTTCCCCATCCATCATTGAACCACTCACTTGTATCTTTAACCTCGCCCTTTCCACCTCCTCCATGCCTGACCCTGGAAGACTGCCAAGGTGATTCCATCTTCAAAACTAGTGACTCTCTATCCACGGACAATTACCATCCAATCTCCATCCCCCACCTTTAGCAAACTACTCAAGAAGGCTATCCACCATCAGCTTGTTGAGCACATGGGCAAATATAACCTCCTGTATAGCTCAACAGCATGGCTTCCACAAGAACCATTCCACCACCACCATCCTCACACTACTAACCAAACCACATCCTCATAAACAAGGACCATGGTAACGCCATCAGCGTGGTCTTTTGTAGACCTCTCAAAGCCTTCAACATGGTTAACCATACCCTCCTCCTCTTTAAACTGCATTGCCTTGGCTGTTCCCAGGAGGTTACTTCCTGGTTCAGGAGCTACCACCGATCATTCCCAATTTGTGAGTATTGGCCCTGCCTGCTCCTCCACCATGTCCATCTCAACAGGTGTCCCCCAGGCTCCATTCTGAGCCCCTCCTATTCTCTTTATTTATTAACTGCCTTCCTCAGACAGTCTCAGATGCCACCTCTCCCTCTCTCCTCTTGCTGATGACCTCCATACTTTTCTAAAGCGATTTAAATCCCCTGCCCGCATTTCTCTGTTCTAACTCAAAGCTATGCTGTGGCCCACAACTGGTTTGTTGATAACTCCTCCTGGTTAATGCTAAAAACAAAATCTATGCTGCTTGGATCCAAGCCCTTCCTGTCCAAATCCAAAACTCATCCCCTTTCAACATCATCTCCCTGGATGGCCAAGTCCTTGAAGATGTCAATACTTACAGATACCTAAATGTTCTACTCAACCCCTCCTCTCTATCTCGAGCACATCAACTCATTAGTTCGAAGGTTTCACCAAACACTGGTGCTGCCTACAGATTCTGACAATACTTCACCTGGAGGCCAGACTTGCCATTGTACAAGGAAATCTACTACCAATCCTGGACTACTGCTCCCCATCTATACTAGGACATCCACAACCCTTATGGCCAAGCTTTCTTCTGCCTACAACAGTGCCTGTCATTTCACCTTGCTGGCCCCTTTCACTACACACCACTGTGTCCTTTACAATTCACTAGGATGGCTTCCTGCAAGGCTGCTGACCTTGCCCTTTGCTGCATGGTGGATTCCGCCATCCATATTAGCGAGTCTCCTTGCAGTCCTTCTCCAAGGTCTGAACTTTACACCATGGCCTCCACTCAAACAGCATTCTCCCTCTGAATATTCCCAGGTGTATCACCAATATGGGTGGTAGAGCCTTGTCAGTGGAAACCCCTATGCTGTGGAATAAACTGCCTGCCGAGCTCTGCTCCATTCACACCCACTGCCAGTTCAAATCTTGCCTCAAAGACTGGCTCCTGGAGACTTCCGCTGCCACTGCTTTCCTGGGTAGTCCTTCATTTCCCGCCTGCCCTTATCACATGGGGTTTCTTGCCCTATCATCTCCCTTTGTAAATCCTCCAATTCCCCATCCTCTCCACCCCTCTCCTTCCCTCTACTAGCCCTACTTTATCCTTTTTATGCTACTCCCGAGGAACATTGATTATCTCCTATGCAACTTGCTGTATATCGAGTTTCATGTATGTATATATATGTATATTTCTCTTTATGTATATGCATCAGATTTATGTATTATATCACCTTATATCATGTGGACTTATGTATTTTGCAACCTTGTATCTTGTGTACTATTGTAACCTTTATTATTTGTCAGACTGTCTACTCCCCCATGGGCAGCAGTCATATGATCCAGCTATAGCACCTCTAAGGTGCAAGGATCCTGATCCACCCACCCCCAAAGAGGATAGATAAGGTGCCATTCTGCCTACACGGACAGGTCACAATCCAGCCATAGCACCTCTCACGGTGCAAGGGAGCCTGATCCACCCACCCCCAAAGAGATAGATAAGGTGCCACTTGCTCCCCAAGGGCAGCAGTCCGATTCAGCCATAGCACCTCTACGGTGCAAGGGCCCTGATCTACCCACCCCCTAAAGAGATAGATAAGGTGCCACTTGCCTCCATGGGCAGCGGTCACGATTCAGCCATAGCACCTCTACGGTGCAAAGAGCCTGATCCACCCACCCCCAAAAGAGATAGATAAGGTACGGCTTGAAAAATTGCCACAATTTCTCTGGGCTGTGTGAACACTGAACCAGATCATCACTTGCAATTTGCTGCTTTAACTGCAGCACCTTCTCAGGGTAGCGCTATTGGCTCCATGCCTGTGTAGAGCTCCCTGATTGGCTGGTCTCACTCACCTGAGACAGGAGCACCTGAGACGTGTGGCTTTAATGTAAGCCTGCATCCCTGTACTCGGCTTAATTTATATATTTTAATTTAGCCTGTTCTGCCTGGCCTGTGTAAAGTAACTTACCATTCCCCTGCTGCAGTTCTCTCCAACTGTATGTGCACTGATTCAGTGCTAGCTCTGCAAACTTCCCTTGATTTTCCCCAATTAAGCTTTCACTCTGTACACTGCCTTGAACTGAGTTTTAAAAAGTTTTACTGGCTTTGTTAATATATTTTTTAATTCTGTTTAAGACTGTACTGGGTTTACATGCTTACTGCTATGGATTTACCTCGAAAATTCAGTGAATTGCAAAATCTGTGTAGCCTCTGTCTTGAGCCTAAGGCTCCTGTCCTTGACTTTCATTCTTAATCATCTTCCTTTGTCCCCCTGTCCTCCTCTGTCTCTGTTCTGTCCCTCCTGCCTCCCCATCCGTCTGTTCTTTTGTGCTTGTTTTGGATTCCAGAGTTAGCCAGCACCTTGCCTCTGTCTGGACCGCCCCCTGACATGTCTTTCAAGTTGATGCTCAGCTCTCTTTGTGCGTCTCTGTTTAGACCACCCCCTCACTCCTATTTAATCTGCTGTCTCCTTCCTTACAGGTGCCACTTGCCCCCATGGGAAGCAGTCATGATCCAGCCAACACCTCTACGGTTGCAAGGACCCTGATCTACCCACCCCAAGAGAGATAAGGTACAATGTTGAAAAAATTGCCACAATTTCTCTGGGCTGTGTGAACGCTGAACCAGATCATCACTTGCAATTCTGTTGTTAATTTCAGCGCCTTCTCAGGGTAGCGCTATTGGCTCCATGCCTGTGTAGAGCTCCCTGATTGGCTGGTCTCACCACCTGAGACAGAAGCACCCGAGACGTGACTTAATGTAAGCCTGCATCCCTGTACTCGGCTTCTAATTTATATATTTTAATTTAGCCTGTTCTGCTGTGCCTGTGTAAAGTAACACCATTCCCCCTGCTGCAGTTTCTCTCCAACTGTATGTGCACTGATTCAATGCTAGCTCTGCAAACTTCCCCTTGATTTTTAGGTCCCACATCACCTCCACCTCCAAGGCCTCCTTTAAATGCACACAGTCTCCACCCACTCCTATCTGATGTTTCAATTTATTGGTTACTTACTGCCAACAACTGCAATTCCTCTATCCCATTTTGCAATAAGCCTTCTAGCAGCTTTATCTCATTCTGTCTTGCTGAGGCATACCATTTTGGTACTTTAGGTTTTGCTTATTGCTGACTAGCATATCCTGTCTTGCTAAGGCAGTTGAATTAGGTCAAGTGATCTCTCTAGTACTTAGTACTTTACAAAGTGGGAACAAAGAGGAAGCAGGGAACTACAGACCAGCCAGCCTCACCTCGGTAGTGGGGAAGATCATGAAAGCACTACTGAAGGAGAGATTGGTGGAACATCTAGTTGTCAATGGACTACAGGACCCAAGGGCAGCATGGTTTCACCAGGGGAGGTCATGTCAGACCAGCCTCGTTGAATTTTGACTGGGTGACTGGGAGGTGGATCAGGGAGGGCAGTGGACATGGCCTATCTGGACTTCAGCAAGGCCTTTGACACTGTGCCACATAGAAGACTATTACACAAACTGGGGAATATGGTGTGGGCAGGAGTAGTAGTGTGGGTAGGTAACTGGCTGGATGGCAGGACACAGAGGGTGGTGGTAAATGGCTGTCACTCCACAGAGGGAAGAGTAACCAGTGGGGTACCACAGGGATCAGTGCTGGGACCGTTCTATTCAACATCTTCATCAGTGACATTACACAGACCTAGAAGGCAGAATTTCACTGTTCGCTGATGACACAAAGCTCTGTAATCAGAGTAGACACACCAGAGGGTGTAGACAGAATGAGAAGTGACCTGCAGAAACTTGAAGAATGGTCAGGGTTTAGCAGTTGAAATTCAATGCAAAGAAGTGCAAGATAATGCATATGGGGCACAAAACCCTGGCACAATTATATCAGTTGGGGGTGAGGATATAGCATGCACCAAGCAGGAAAGGGATCTTGGGGTTATCATCTCTGATGACCTCAAGGTAGGGAAACAGTGTGACATGGCAGCAGGTAAAGCAAATAGGATGCTGGATGTATAGGCAGGGGCATCACCACAGGAAAAGGGAAGTAATAATTCCGCTATACAAGACACTAGTGAGGCCCCACCTGAGTACAGTGTACAGTTCTGGAGACCATACCCACGTAAGGACATAGACAGGGTAGAGAAGGTTCAGAGGAGGGCAACAAAGATGGTGCATGGATTGCATCGCAAGTTCTATGAAGACAGGTTGAAGGAACTGAACATGTACTCCCTGGAGGAGAGGAGGAGAGAGGGATATGATAGAGACATACAAGTATCTTACAGGGAGGAACAGGTGCAGGAAAACACTATTTTTAAGAGAAAAGATGTTCCAGGACTAGAGGGCATGAGATGAAGTTGAGGAGGATGATTCAGAGGAAACATGAGAAAGAATTCTTCACAGAACGGTGGTGGACAAGTGGAACACCCTGCCAGAGGAAGTGGTGGGGGCTGAAACAATCACAGGATTTAAGAATGCATGGGATAGACATAAAGGAATTCTGGAGTCAGGGGTAAGGAACAGACTTCTAGTAAAACAAACTGAATTTACAAGCTCAAATGGCAGACTGGGTGGGCCATAGGCCTCATCTCCGACACTGTCTATGTATCTATGTATCTATGTTAGTCTGCTCCAGAGTACTAGCTAAGAAATTTGCTTTAAAGCCTCTCTGCCCTAGTACTACTCTATAGTCAGGTGAACTCTTTCTTATTAGCCTGGACTAGGAGCTGTACTTAAAAGATTACTGTTCAGTCTCCAATGCCTATATAGTATTCTGCAGGGATTAAGAAATTCTCCTCCATTGAGAATCTTCTCTTGCCTGCACTTGTAGTGCCCATTGGGTGATAGTCTCATAATGAGGGCATATTACCTGCTTCTATGCTTGTCTCTGCTCATCTTACATGTATTGGACCCGAACGTGAATCAAAATAACTCCTAGAGTGGAGAATGGCTCTCTTTTACAATGTCCGACCAGGACTTTTCCTATCAGTAGAAGAACTTGTATGTGCTCTAACTTCCCTAGACTGCTGCTGGTCCTTCACCTGCACCGGTATACAGCAACTCTCTAGAGCCTGCCACAGGGCTACACCACCTCTGCATACTCCCCCTACTCCCATTGACTCTCTCCTGTCAGGGTATTATTGTATGCAGCATCAGAAAACTGGTAACTAGCCTCAGAACTCCTATACTGCTGCAGACAAATCACGTAACCAAAAGAAGGCCCAGCCACCCACACTTCTCCTAGGACTCTGCAGGAAACTCTTGTTCCTGCTTTCACTCTACTCTGGAAATGTTGAGCTTAATCCAGGCTCCTCTGGCACCCATGGAATCCCAGCAGAGCTACACAGCCTCAAGGAGCTTACATTCTTGGATGTTAATGTATGTAGCCTATTAAAAAATTGCTTCTGTTCAGACCTGGGTATGTCATACTGCTCCAGATGTTCTGGTGACTACAGAGTCCTGGCTCGACTGGCGACCAGTAACAACAAAGTTAACATCCCCTCCTACTCTTTGTTCAGAGCCAACAGGCAAACCAAAGGTGGTGGGGTAGCTATTTACATCAAGGATAAATTCCTGCCTCCATAATTGACTCAACCTCTGCCCCAAAAGAATTCAAAGCTTGTCATTAAAGATTGAAATTGTCACTGGTGTCTCATTATGTATAATAGGATGCTACAGACCCCATCAGCTGGACTACAGTTGTTAAAACATCTCGAAAACATCCTGGGTTGGCATCTTCAGAGTGTATCAAACTAGGGACTTTAACTTGAGACTGGCTCTCCAGTGCATCCACCCCACTAAAATGTTCTGTGATTCCCTTGGCTGTCAGCAGCTAATGAACAAATCTACTCATCCTAACAAGCTCAACCCTAATAACAGTACTTTCTTGGATATCATTTAGTTAACAAATCCCATTTATTCTCCCATGCTGGCATCTTTTCTCTGATATTAGCGACCATTGCTTCATCTTGTAAGATCCACTCTTAAATCCACAACTGTACTGAAATTCTCCTTTAAAATGTGCGATACACAGCTCTTGATCCATGAGTATACATCAGACCCAAGAGACTCCATGTGATGGCAGGACTTCTATCTAGCCAAGTCCCTGACTACGGCTTATGATATTTTCTCAGAAATTGTGCTGGGGCTCTCAACAAGTATGCTCCCATAGTAAAAGTCTGTGCCAGAAACAAATCCTGTTGGTGATTTATAGAAGACCTGAAAGATGCTTATGGAGTAGGGATGTACCCTGGAGAACTGCTAGGAAAACTGATTTAATAAATTATTGGAATTCTTTCCGAGGGCGAGGAACCTCTGCACCAAAATGGTCAGAGAAGCCAAAGCTAATTTCTATCACTCTCAGCTGGAGAGCTCCTCAAGAAATGCCTCCAAATTCTGGAAGAGTATCAAAGACATTGAAGGTCACACCACTGTAAATTCCCTACCTACTAAATTATTGATCGACAATACTGTAATCTCTGACAGACTGTCTATCCTTGATGCTCTCAATAATCATTTTGACACTGCAGGGCTAGCCTTTGACTCCTCTTCTGAATATCCTCCACCAACAACTTAGATTGGATACACAAGAAAAACCCATCCCCAGTCCATCCTTCTGTCTGCAGCCTACCTCCCTGAAAAAAGTCGAAGATCTTCTCCTTCAGCTGGACACTAGAAAAGTGCTGGGGCGACCTCGATTGACCCGTACTTCTTAAATGTCGGCTACCATGTCCTTCATGAGTCCAATTACTCATCTCTTCAACTTATCCTTGTCCCAGGGTGACCTACCGCCCATTTGGAAAAAATGCACTTGTGGTCCCTTTGTTTAAGTCAGGAGATCCTAGTGACCTCAATAACTACAGGCCAATCTCCCTACTTCCAATCCTGTCAAAGATGCTGGTGAAAATAGTGAACTCCCAGCTGAAGTACCTGGAATCAGAAAAATTGCTCAACCCATTACAATCCAGTTTTAGAGCACAGCACAGTACAATCTCTGTTCTAGCCAAGGTGACAAATGACTGGCAGCTTGAATTAGACAAAAAAACTTTGTCTGCATGATTTTCTTTGACCTAAGCAAGGCGTTCGATACCATTGATCACAGACTGCTTCTGTTGTCCCACGGAACATTGGTTTGGATTCCCTATCCATAAATGGTTCTCCAACTACCTCTCAGGACGACTTCAACAAGTAAAGGCAGAAGGGAAGTTTCTCCACCAAAACCCCTATTGAAGTGTGAACTGCAAGGTTCCATTCTTGGTTCCTTGCTCTTCACCATTTATATTAACAACGTAGATGCCCCCATCAAAGAAGCACAAATACACCTATTTCGTGGATGATACGGTACTCTATGCTAGTAGCCCCACACCTGAAGCGGCCTGTAAAGCCCTTCAAAATAAATTTAATCTGCTGCAACATCAGCTTATAAACTAGAAACTGCTCTTAAATGAAAAAAAAACAAAGCAATGTTCCTCTCGTCCCTTCAAAATGCAATAAATCCTGCAATTGCTGGGACACTCCTGCAGATCACTACCATTCTAGGTGAGCAGTTGGACTATGTACCAAAGTTCAAGTACCTAGGGGTCTGGTTAGACCATAGACTTACTTTCACAGATCACTTAGAAGAACTGGCAAAGAAACTTAGACAAAGACTTGGTCTGTTCTTTAGGATTAATAATCTCCTCACAAGAGACGCTAAACTGAAACTGGTTCAAAGTACCGTTCTTTCCCTATTGGATTCGCAGACTTTCTATATAATCAGGGACCTGCAGGTACCCTAGCCAAACTTCGATCACGCTTTATCACAGAGCTATAAGATTTATCACGGTCTTCCATACTCAACCCACCACTGTGCATTGTACATGGCAGTGGGATGGTCATCACTTGCTTACAGACGGCAAAAAATAATGCGGTTTGGTCATACAAGTTATCTCAAATAAACTGCCCCAGTATATCTCTGTCTGTTTTCCTTTGTGCACTCTGGGAAGTATGCCTGAGAAGCAACTCATATATCTACCTCTATGTTTACAAAGCAAAACCTCGCATTGGCAGAGCAGCCATCAGCTTTGTGCTCCCTCAACTGTGGAATAAGCTGCAAAAACTTTGAAATTAACTCACCCCATCAGCCTAGCAGTTTTAAATCTCTATATCTACATCATAATAAGGAGTCCTGTGCCTGTCTACCCTAAATAGTGACTCCTATAAGTCCAAGCACACTCTAATTACTACTGTTAAAGACTGATCACATCTATAATCGACTCTTCCTCTCCCCTTTTTTCTACCCATATCTGTCCCTTCCACATTCCTTTGACCCTGGTTCCAGCTCTAAATTCTCCATACCACATCACTATATATCTTTTTATATTAGGTTTTATTTGTGCTTGGTGCACCTGATATGTATATTTCTTTACTTTTATGAAAAATTGTGTCCTACCCAAAATTAGCTGTATCTTCTGTTCCAAACATATACTGCTGTCAGTGCTACCTGCTGATACTTTGTATATACTGTATTATTGTATCTCACTTTATTTGCATTATTACTATTTTCTTGTGTGTTTGCATCCCATGTATATTGTCCCTTGTTAACAAACCCAGGTCCACCTCGAAAATGAGCTTGCTCAACGGTGATCGCCTAGTTAAATAAAGATTTTGATTGATTGATTGATTGATACTGTTCTATGCATTGTTGCTTATGTTTAACTCTGTGCGCTGTATGTGGCCCTGATCATGCCTAAAACGGTCCCTGGATCAGTGCACCAACCTAGTTAACAAAGTCATAAATCAATAAAATAGAAGCTCATATGCAGAAGTGCAAGTGAATTAAACAAGTTGTAATTTATTTTCAGGACTTTACTGGAATATTAGTGAGCACAGGACATACCTCCACCCTTGTGGTTACAATAGGTGACACCGAAGGGTCTGCTCAGACTCAATTTGTCCTCTTCCTCCACCATACCCTACTGTAAATTCTTTAGTCTCATTGTCTCCCCTCCCTTACCCCTACTTACTTTCAACTACTTCCTCTGTATCCAGCCATATCTGGTAATGCTAGAATTTCATAAATATGTTTCAGCAATACTGCACTGCTTTACTTGTATTGGTTAAACTGTAATTCAGTTTAAACTACTATTTATATAATCACGTAAATTACATGTGTTAAGTAGTTCAACAAGTAATACAGTGCTGCTTAAATATTTCCGTCTGCTTTGCTTATGAATTGCTTGTGAGTTTTCAAACACTTTATTTTTCATGCTGCAACATGTTTACTGCAGTATGGTTTTTTCTATGACTAAATTTGAAAAAAAATCACTTGACTTTCTTGCATCCTGATTGTGTAGGGATTTTAAGCAATTCATCAACTACCAGTGCCCTCCTGGTGAAGCCCTAATAATAGGAAAGCGCAGGAGCAACTGGTTAGAGTTACTCCACACATTTGTATGCTGTTGTTGAAGCTTGTGGTTTGCAACAATACATTTGATATTTCATAGAATTATCTGACTGAGAGTCATATTTTGACTGAGAGTGCTGTCCTTTCCTATACTGTAGTGGGGTATGTCATGCTGTACCCACACTGAGCATTGTGTCACACCCTGCTGAACTGCGTGGCAGACCCAGTTTCTACAATCTTTTAAAAGCTAAAGTAGATTGTATAAACCAGACATCTAATAGGTGGCTCTGACATAATTTTTATCTTCATTTAAATTTCTCTAATGGATTTTGTTATCAACACCTGTTGCATAAATATATACAATATATTAGGGTTGAGTGTAACTCTATGTTAAACCAGAAATCTTGAACCATAATAACTTTGGAACCATTCAATGGATTTGCATGAAATGTGGCATGCATAATCTGTAGGGTGAGGTCCCTCGACTTGCCAAATTTTGTGTGAATCTGTTTTGTGGTTTTGAGATAGAAACTGTCATGCAATCCTAAATTTACCATTTTCTTTCACGTTTCTTTGTCCAGCTGTATCTCAGGAATGTCTTTATGTTGTGGTCTGAAATTTTCAGGGTGGCAAGCCTTTGGGTCACAGATGTGCCTTTTGAAGGGTTGGTGAAAAATTTTAATCCATTCAAAAGTTATAACAATTTTAAGTTCCCATTATTTACTATGAGAAAATTTATTTATCAGACACAAAAGACTTTTTGTTCGCACATTCTTCTGCTTGTAGGGTCACATACAGCTTTTGTGCAAAACAAAATCAGTCTTTCATGTCAGGTCACACAGAGCTTGCTGTATATTTCTCACATATCATATTTGAAAAAGCATAATCTTCCTTGGGCTATTCTAATGGTACAGAAGACAGGGCACACAGCTGGCTTATTCAGGGTCTTGGGTTTGAGACCAAACAGGACCCATGCTCAATTTTTTTTTATTGTTGTTAAATACACCTAATGATCTAGTGGACCCCCATTGTAGTGCTAATTACCAACACCAGGGTGCCTAGTTTCCGTGTCAGCAGTTACCGGCCCTCTCCAAAACAGTGTGGAACACTGGGTAGCCCACCCCAGTGTCCAAAATATTTATTATATTATACTTCCCTATACCCGTGGCCCCTCTGAAAACTGTGGGACACTAGGAAGCCCACTCCCTGTGTCCTCAAATCTTTATTATACTTTTCCTACCTCTGCAGTGTAGACACTGGGGCCCATTCCCAGTGTCCTGAATCCTCCCCGATGTCTTATTTAGAAAAAAAAAAATGGTCCCTCATGCGTGGGACACTAGGGAGCCCATTCCCAGTGTCCCAATATGTACACCGCCCCGTAGTGTGGGACACTGGGGAGCTTGCTCTAGTGTCCCTTAAGTCTTAATACTTCCCTGTAAAGAAGAAAACCCTTGTTTTTTCTGAAGAAAGGTCTTCCGACATCTCTCCCTTCCTCTCCCCATCCTGAACTTCCTCTGTGACCCACCTCCCCACCCCCTTACCCCATACTTACCTCTGGAGGTCAATGGCTGTGATCTTCTGTGGACTGGGATACGCCTGCATTCTTCAAAGCTGAACCACGAACTGAAGAATCAAGGTAAGTGCCGTTACAATGGCTGTCAATGGCATTTTCAACTTATGTTGATATCTCAGCCATTTTTGGAATTTTTACACCAGATTTTCAACATGTGGTTGGGGACACCTCATGAATACTGGCACTATCATTTTATTACTCAGTTTCAAAAGGTGATTTTGGGGTCACTGGCGTGAAATCACCTTTCGACTGATTAACAAAAATGACAGTGCCAGTGTTCAGAGGTGGAGTCCCAAAAAGCCTGAAATGTGTTTTCACACCTGTGGCAAAAGAATGGCACGGTCACTGCACAAAATCGCCTTTTGGACTGATTAACGAAATACTAAACATCACAGACATGCCAGCAGCAGCAGGCCTCTGGTCTTCTCAGGTCTGCTCGATTGTGCAGCTAGCCCCCATCTCACAGCTGCCCCACCCATACCCTCCCTCATCATAACCCCTCACCCTCTCCCACCCTGCCTTATAGTTACCTACTGTATTACAGGCAACCACTTCCTCAGGCAGAGTATTCCACCTGTCCACCACCCATTCTGTGAAATAATGTCTCCTGATTTCCCTCCTGAATCTTCCCTCCTCCAGTTTTAGCTGATGCCCTCTCATAACCCTCCCTTCTAATCCAGAAAATCCCTTCTGTATTAACCTTGTTTATCCCCTAAGGTATTTAAAGGTTTTATTCATATCCCTCTATCCTCCTCTTCTCCAGGGTGTACATGTTCAGCTTGCCCAATCTCTCCTCAAGGACTTCCCTCCAAGCCCTGTATAATTTTTGTCACCCTCTGTTGCACCCTCTTACAATTTTATATCCTTCTTCAGGAGCGGATGCCAGTACTGCATACAGTATTCCAGAGTGCGGCTTGACCAGAGACCTGTACAGAGGAAGGATCACCTCCCTATTTCTGAAGGAGAATCCTCTCACTATATACCCTAGCATCCTGTTGGCTTTCTCTGCCATCTTTCTGCACTGGGCTAAATTGTTCATGCTGCCATTATAAGCACCCACAGATCCTTTTCCTCCTCGATGCTTCAGGCACCCCCTCAGTTGATAGCTCCTCCCTGGTTCCTAGCTCCAAAGTGCAGTACCTTGCACTTCTTGGCATTGAACCCCAGTTGCCATGTTTATGACCACTCCTGTAGTTTTGTCAGACTGATCCTACTTGTATCCTATGAGATATCTGCTATAAATATCCCAAACAGCACTGGCTAACAGGCGCTGGGGTGTGCCTTAGGGTCATCAGGCCTAACTCTATCCCCATTCTCTATACTGTACCATGTCAGCTTGTTTACACATGGGATGGGGTGAAATTTAGGGTTGACAACCCCAAGGCACACCCAGTGCCTGTTGGTCTGTGGAAGGTCGGGTGTGTGGGGGCAGTAGGGTTGGTAACTCTAACACTGAATTTCCAGTCTTTTGTTGGTGTGGAATCAACCTATATATATATATTGGCCCAGTAGGGCCAGTATAGTTAGGGTTTGTAGGAGTGTTTAATGTTGAGGGGCAATTTTTCCTTTAAATTGGTTTCACAGATTGTCCTGAAATTTGGCATGCATCATCTGCTGTGGGTAGCTCTGTTGATGTACCACATTTAGTTTGAATCCTTTTGAGGTTTTGAAATATAATGTGTTGAAAATACAGAATTTCCCTGGTTTTATGTTTCAAGTCAAATTTGTTTTGAATCCTTGTTTGGTTTCTGAGATACACAGTGTTGAAAAAAGCGGATTTTTGAGGGTTTGCTGTTTGTTTATTAATGTTTAAGGACAATTTTGGATCTTAATAACTTTGTAATGTTTAAAGTGATTTCTACTAAACTTGCACACAATTACCCTGGGAGTTGTTTGTAAGGAATACATTTTATCTTAATAGCTCTAGCCATTTCGAGAAACAGAATGTTAAAAATAAAGGTTTGGGGGTTTGATAGTTTTTGGTCCACCTGTATCTCAGAACAGCTTTAGCTTCTGGGCTGACATTTTAGGGTAGAAAGCCTTGGCCTGCAAGATGTGCCTTTTGAGAGATTTGGTGGGAAAATATAAATATGTTCCAAAGTTATGACACGCTGAATTTCCCATTATTTCCTATGGGAAACATAGATGTCCTACACAACATAGGATTCTGCTTTTGAACTAGGATTGTGTTTCAAACTAGGATTCTGATTCAAACCAGGATTGTACATCAACCTAGGATTCTGCTTCAAACTAGGATTCTGCTTTGTGTGATCCTTACTGAAAGGATTCTGCACTGAACAAGGATGCTACTTTGCAGTACTAAATCCCTTTTGGCAGACACAACCAACACAGTGGGGCAAAGGAACCAACAGTCAACCAACCCTGCCTATTCTACAGCCCCAGGGCCAACCAGGCTGCATAGACCCCTAGAGTTGTTTTTTAAACATAATCTCCACTCTGGGGTGATCTGCCAGGTTTTGTTTTCTGCAACACTGTGAACTTAGATTTAAACTTGCTATAGGATTGAATGAAGTGCTGACCTTTTGCTGGTTTTCCAGTTCTGTCTTTTCAACTGGGTTTAACACCCTGGTATGGGCACCTCATGCGTGAAGGCTATAGGTTTTGTGCCATTGAGCTACTGTCTTTTGTGCTTTTTGCTATTTCAATATCTTGTTCCTCCCCACCACCACCACCACCACCACCACAGTAGGACACTGGAGCTCACTCCCGGTGTCCCAGATAAAGCACCCTCCCCACTGTGGGACACTGAGAACCCACTCCCAGTGTCCTGAAATATGTATGTAATGGCTTTGCCAACAGCAGGTGCCCAGTCCTCATGTCGGCACTACACTCACCCCCACCAGCAGTGTGTGACTCTAGGAGTTCACTCCCATTGTACATAGTGTACCCAGTTATGTTGTACCCCCCAGAGCAGTGTGGGGCACGAGGAACACACCCCCAGTGCCATGAGAAATGGTTGTACTGTTCCTGTGAAAAAAGCGGTCCACGTCTTTTTAATCTCCTGTAAAAAGTCTCTCACTGCTTCCCAGCCCCTCTTGCATTTCCAACCCTCCCACTGAGCAACCAACCACCCCACACCCTTTGTCCTATACATACCAACCGAGGTCAGCGGCTGTCATCTTCTGTGGACTGGGACACGTCTACACTCTTCAAAGTCGAACAGTAAACTGAAGAATAAGGTAAGTGCCATATAGAGGCAGTCAATGGCATTTTGAATATACTGTATGTTAATCTCTCAGCCATTTGTGGTATTTTACATAGATACATAGACACTTTTGGCAGATAAGGGTCTATGGCCCACCCAGTCTGCCCAGTTGAGCTTGTAAGTTCACTTTATGTTTTTCTAGAAGTCTGTTGCCTCTTACCCTGAGATCCAGAATGTCCTTTTGTCTATCCCATGCATTCTTAAATTCCATGATTGTTTCAGCCCACCACCACTTCCTTTGGCAGGGTGTTCCTTGTCCACCACCCTTTCTGTGAAGACATTTTCTTCATTTTTCATTTGAATTGCCCTCCCTCCAACTCCATCCCATGCCCTCTAGTTCTGGAACATCATTTTCACTGGAAAATGGTGTATTCTTACCCTGTTCCTCCCTGTAAGGTACTTGTATGTCTCTGTCATATTCCTCTCTCCTGCCTTTCCTCCAGGGAGTACATATTCAGGTCCTTCAGCCTGTCCTCATAGGACTTGTGATGTAATCCCTGTACCATCTTTGTTGCCCTCCTCTGAATCTTCTCTACCCTATGTCGCCCATGAGCAAGGTCTCAGAACTGCACTTTGTGTACTCTAGGTGGGGCCTCACTAGTCTCTTGTATATTGAAATTACCACCTCCTTTTCCTGCTGGTGATGCTCCTTCCTATGCATCCCAGCATCCTTTTCTTTACCTGCTGGCTTGTCGCTGTTTCCCTACCTTGAAGTCATCAGAGATGATAACCTCAAGGCCTCTTTCCTGCTTGGTGCATGCTATATCCTCCCACAACTGTATATGTTGTTCCAGGGTTTTGTGCCCATATGTATTATCTTGGACTTCTTTGCATTGAATTTCAACTGCCAAACCCTTGATCATTTGTCAAGTTTCTGCAAGATTCTGCAGGTCCCTCCTCATTCTGTCTATACCCTCTGTAGCATGAACCAAATTTTCAACATGGACATTTTGGGACCCCACCTCATGAACATTGGCACTGTCATTTTGTTACTCTGTCCTGAAAGATGATTTCACTGTGGCTGAAATAAATCATCTCTGGAGACTGGGCAATAAAATGGAAATGCCGTGTGCATGAGGTGAGATCTAAAGCCCATATGGAAAATCTGGTGCAAAATACCCAAAACATCAAGTTATGCATGATCGTTGCAGTTTTCCTTACTTCACGTGTGACTTTGCCATTTTATATTTTCACTCCAAGCCAATATACCCACTTTTCACACCACTTCATGAACAGTACAGCTGTATTTCTCACATCCTGCCGAAATGTGCTTTTGCACCTGTGTACAGTTGATGTGCAAAATCTCCTTCGGGATTAAGTAACAAAATGACAGTGCCAGTGTTCATAGCGTAGGGTCTCAAAGGCAATGTTGAAATTTTGGAGCAAAAGTAACAAAGAGCAACATGAGTTACACGCAATCAATGACATTTTCCTACACATGCATGTAACTGCCAATCATTTATATTTTCCTCCAACGTTTGAACATAGCCATTTCTTCACAGCACGTCATGAATACTACAGTTGTCATTTCTCCATCCTTATTTATTTATTTAGTTTTGTTTACCAGGTGAGTACCATAGCCAAGACATTACTATTTTCAGCGTGACCCAGGAGATTACAAAAAGTAGGCGGGGAATGACATTTGATATCAGGAAGAACAAGATACAGAGCAACACAATAATTGAGACAAAGTATGAGTAGGAACAGGATTAGACAAATTACATGATTTGGAGCAGGACGGGTCAGTAGTTCACTAACATTAACATTGACAACAATTAATGATTACAAACATGTGTGGTGCTAGCCCGGCAATTCTTCATAGTCTGCCCGCCCGCCCAACCACCCTCCCACCCAGGATGGCTGTCAATTTAGGATCCACCCCATGATATCACATCCGGTGACATCACGTCCTGTTGCCCAGAACCTTCCTGTTGCCCAGAATCTATCTCCCACTTTCCCATTTGCAGGTTATACCTGCTGGCCACTAGAGGACCTATGCTCCTAGCTTCCTACTCCTACCTGTACAGCACTACTTCCCTGGGACCTTGCTCACCACAATGTATTGGCCCTGCCTCACGCCTGCCTTGCCTATCCCCACTAGCAGTGCACTTACCCACTTACCCATCTGCTACTCCAAGCACTGTGCCCTGGCACCCCTCCCTCCCTTGCTCCTGAACCTGCTCTCCTGCCCCTTGGGACCTCTGTGTGCTCAGTCCTCCCTGCCCTCCCCTAGCTTTCTACTCACGCAGGCACATCTGGGTGTCTTCTTATTCTTGCCTTCCCTTCCTGTGCCATCCTGCCCCCCTCCTCCCTTAGCCTCCCTCCCCCTCCATGTCAATCGTGGAAAACCTCTCACCATCTCCCAGCCGGGTGTTATTCATGCTACTACTCCTGTCAGGGAACATTCATCCAAACCCTGGCCTGGTTGCCAGGAGCTCCCCGACTCGCACCACAGGCCTATGCATGGTCTCCATGAATATCTGTAGCTTCCTAAAAAAGTTTGACTCACTACAATGCCTGGTCACATCAATTAACCCTGATGTCATCGCTCTGGTTGAGACTTGGCTGTCAAATCCTCCCCTGACTCTAGTCTCCCTTCCTGGTTTCACCCTCTTCTGGTCCGACGTGCTGGGAGGCGGGGCTTGGCCAGCTGCTAGCTGTGTCAAGGAATCTCCCATTACTAGCCCTACCTGCTCCCATCCTTTACTCCAGGGCCCCAGGCGCCACGCTGAAACTAACCCCTGACCCTTTAAAGGGACCCCCTTATCTGACTACTGCACACGTGCCCCAGGGACCAAACACAGGCCATTGCTCTCTTACAGAATACCTTACCTCACTACCTCCTTCCGCTGATTAAATTCTGGTGGGTGACTTAAATGTCAACTGGCTCAGCCCTTCCTCCTCCTCTACCTGAGACTCCTTTTCTGCAATAGACCCTAACACAACTAGTTACCCTCCCTACCAGGACTAACCCCAAGAGAGGCTCCAGTACCCTGCTTGATGTGGTACTCACCAACGCCCTAATCGGATCCTCAATGTACAAGTCCTCCCAGACTCTCTCAGTGATCACTCTCCCATTTTATTCCACTGGTCATCCTCAGTCCCCAAACCCATAGCACAGTCCACATGCCAGCGGCGTCTAATACCTGGTGGACTGATAAAACTCTAAGGAACTTCTGCCCAAATTGACTGATCTCCTATACAGGCAACTCCTGACATCGACACAGCTCTCTCCTTCTTTACCTGAACTTTTAATAATGCCTGTGATATCTTTGCCCCAATGTTGACCCTACGTTCTAAAGGCAGAATGCCCCTGGGTAACTCCAGCTTTGATCCACCAACTCAAACATGGGGACAACCTATGGCACCGTGCCATTGAGACTAGCGGCCCAATGACAGGCAGTTATATGCTGCCACGAAACAAGTGCACTCGGGCCCATCAGAAAGGCCAAGTCTGAGCACTATCGGTCCTCACTCACTGCCTCATGGAGGAACCCAGAACCTTCTGGGATAACATTAAACAGTTAAATGGGATGCACCTCCCCCCACCCACCAGATCAACATTAATGGCGTGATCTCCTCGGACCCAGCCCTCATAGCCAACCACCTCAACACCTCATTCACTGACCTTAGCCTATCCTCCTACAAATTTTTTGACCTCTCCCCAGCCCTGCCGTAAATCTTTCTCACCCTTATTTTCTCCTCTGCCATGTTTCTACCCAAGAACTTAGGCCGCACCTTGTCACTGCCCTCAAGAGTAATAGTACAGGCAGTGACACCTTGAATCTGTGTATCCCATTCTGGTCTTAGACACAGTCCTTACCCGATCCGTGCCTCATCAACCACTCTCTTTGCCTGGGAAAGGTTCCAACTGCCTGGAAAGTCGCCACTGTCACCCCTATCTTTAAAGGTGGTGATAGGACTGTGGCTGGAAACTATCGACCAATCTCCATTCTCTCTCTCTCTCCAAGGCCTTGGAAAAGTGGTGGCCTCTCAAATCTCTGACTACCTCTCCACCTACAATGTCCTATGTCCTGAGCAGCATGGCTTCTGAGCGGGCCACAGTACCAACACAGCCCTCCTAGAGTTCTCCAACTTTCTCCACTCCTCCTTAGACACTGGTTCTCTGGCTGGTGCAGTCTTCATTGACCTCTAAAGCTTTCGACACTGTCTCCCACCCCTCCTTCTTGATGCCCTTAGTCTCTCTGGTTTTGCTGCTGGGCCTATCTCCTGGTGCACCAGTTATCTGTCTGACCACTCACAGCATGTAAAATTAATGGGACCCACTCAGACATCTGTCCCATCTTTTCTGGGGTTCCCCAGGGCTCCATTCTGGGCCCTTACTATTCTCCCTTTACCTTGCCCTTCCACGCTCTTGCTCGGGGAACATTCTATTGTATGCTGATGATGCAGTCATCTTTGCCTCAAGTCGTAACCTATTGCCCTCAGGACTTGCTGCAGAAGTCCTTCGCGAAGCCGAGGCTGGTTCGAGAACACAGATTGGTGATAAATCTTAAAAAACAAAAACCATTTCTTCACTCATCCTCAGAACAAGTCCTGCAACTTCAAACTCCTCATTCACTCTGGGTCCTCTTTCCCCTCGAACAAGTTTGCTCCTATAAATACCTAGGGATCCATTTTGACCCCTCCCTCTCCTTCCATGGACACATATGCCTGCCTACTGCCACTAATATCCGATTGGGCATCTACATCAGTATAAACACTGCCTCCCCGAGAACTCTTGGACTCATGAGTCACCTCCTCTATCCGTCCCTAGTGAACTATGGACTGCGGTGTATGGTGCTGTCAGACCACCTCCATAAAATTCACTACTCTGAATAAGGCCTGCAGGTTAATTACTGGGGCACCTAGGCTAACACACACCTGTCTACTGTACGCTAAAGTGCTGGTGCCAGTCTTGACGAGCACCTCAAATATCTGACCTGTACCCTTACAAAAGACCCTCCTTGGGCTATCCCTCCCAGGATTGACCACCACCATCGCCGCTCTGTCCCACTAGTTCATACTGGACCTCTGGGAAAACCTCTCTTGTTATCCCTAGAGCAGGGACCTCTCATGGCCAAGAGCCTTCAGCTTAGGGCTCCCTCCTGGTTCAACACACTGCCCCCTCCATCTCAGGCTCCAACTATATCGTGCTTCAAAACTTCCTTACCGTAACCACCTTATTAACACCCGATGCTGTAATTGCCACTAGTCAAGCCGTTACTCAATACTTATGACAAAGCTTACTACTAAGCTGCTAAGGACAACATAACTCTGGTATTGTTTGCATCAATCCTACCTGTACCAGCTTGTTTGTATCTATGTCTTAAGTTACTGTTATACTGTGTTGTACTGTTATACTGTGTATTTTCGTTTGTCTTACTGTGACAAGGTACCTTTGTAAATGAGCCTATGGCTCAAAAGGTTTCAAACTGCTGTTTAAATAAATAAATAAACAGCAGCTAAAGCATAACAATAGAGGTAAAGCTTAATAACATAACCCGGTGGGTAGGATGAGAGGAAGCAGTTTGCAGCATTGGAAGTGAGGTGAAGCCAACAAGAATTCAGGGGTTTGAAGCAGGCACAGGAGACCTGACTGAAGAAGAAGTTTCAATAGTTCATTTTAAACTGGGCATGGCTGGGTGCTAGGCAAACATTAAGAGGCAGGGAGTTCCAAGTTTAGTCGCGAGTGAGAGAAAGCGAGGTTCCTTTGTTAGATTTACATCTTGGTGTTTTCAGCAGCAATTTGTCAGATGATCTGAGGCCATGGGAGGAGACAGAGGAGTTAGTAGGGAGGCCAGCAATACAGGCATCCCTGTTCCTTTAACATTGTCAGTCAGGGAGCCAAGGCAAGGTTCAAGCCAATGCAGGGGAGCCAATTTAAGTCTGCATAGAGTTGACAGCAGTATTTAGACCAGGGTGAGGCCGAGGCATACCTACAGATGCTGTTATAAGTGGTATCCCACTTTCTAAGGAGAGTGGATGAACTCAGATAAGTGACTACCCCATAGGATAAGGACGGAGCAAGATCACGGCTATGGCTAATCTAGCAGGTTTCATAAGGGACGTAGCTTGGTTTTGTAAGCAGCACCAATTTTGCATTGACTGATTTACAAGAAGATGTTATATGCTTTTCAAAGTTGAGATTTTCATCAAGGAGTACTCACGATATACTTGAAAGAGCGTACAGGTTTGAGAAGCTTGCCATCATGACCAGATACTTGAAATAGATCACGATTGTTGTTGAAATTGACTGTTGAACCAAACAACATAGTATCGTTTTATTAACATTAAGATTTGTTTATGAAAGTAAAGCCGGGATTGAACAGACCTAAAAGCAGTGGTGAGGGTCTGGTTTATATAGTGTGTATTCTTATCAGTACAATACAGTACCAAACCATCTGCGTAAGGATAGCCGAGCAGTCGGGACTGTTTGATGAGATGCTGTTGATAAATATGGGGAAGAGGAGGTCCTAATATCGATCCTTGAGGAACACCTAGATTGATTGTCTTTGGGCTGGACACAGTGGAATTGAATCTAATGAGCTGTGTTCTATTTGATAGATAGCTATTAAACCAGGCAACTGAGTTAGGTGAGAAACCAAAAGCTAGGAGACTGTCTAGTAGAAGGGTTGATCAAAGAGGTCGAATGCCTTTGTCTGGTCAATAAAACTGCACCCGTGAGGTGGCCACTGTCCATAGCAGTTATAGTATCATTTGTAAGATGGAGCAAGGCTGTGGAAGTGCTATGACCTCTCCGAAAGCCATACTGAATTGGCAAGAGAAGGTTCTATTTAGTCATGAATTCAGTAACTTGAATTGATACTAGCGTTTCCATTATTTTGCTTAGTACTGACAGTATAGCTATCGGCTGATAATTAGCCATATCTCTTTTATCGCTTTCTTAAAGACTGGGGTGATTCTGGCCAATTTCCATACATCCAGGACAACTCCACTGCAAAGAGAGAGGTAAAATCCATGATAACGGCTGAGCAATAAATGTGCGGCCAGTTTTAGAAGTTTGGGTTCTAGGCCATGCAAGTTTTGTCAGAAATGGTATTCAACAGGCCTAGGACATCAGATTTAGAAATGGCCTTGAAATAGAATAGAGGGAAAAGCAGTAGGGGTTGCGGAGGCGGGCAGAGATATAGACTGACCTTGGAGGAAGCCAGATGTAAAGCTGGATAGGTCAGAGAATTGTTTATTGAAAGCTTCCGCTATGGTCCTAGGGTTGTTACAATGAACTCCATTGATGATCACATCATCAGCCAAGTGAGTATTCTTAGTACCTAGGAATGATTTGATGTGTGCCCAGAATTTCCTGGAGTAGCCTGACGATTCCAGCAGAAGCCCTTTACAGTATGAGCCTTTCACTAGTCTAATCCACTTTTGCACTCATTTCTCTGGGTCCTGTAGGTATGGTAGTCAGCAATAAGGCCAGCTTTCAGACATGCTTCCAGCTTTTATCCCTGGTATGCAGTGCAGCCAGGAGATCTTTGTGGGTGCTACCTGAACCGTCGGTCACAAAGGGAGTATGTCTGTCCTGAACTGCACAGAATTGTTCCAGAAAGTAGTCAAGAGCCGATTGGGCATCCAGGGCTGAGAGAGATAGGACCAGACAATAGATGAGACTTCATACAGGAACTTTGCCTAGTTCAGATTAGCATAATTCCTGAAGGTGATGTAGCCTGGGGGCTGAGTCTGGGAGCAAGAGTGTTGCCACACACAGAAGGTAGGGAGTGATCAGATATGCTATCCAGCAGGGTGCGGCATGCACAATTCTGTCGCATTGATTAGTTAACACCTAGTCCAGTAGCATGCTGTCCAAGATGTGTTTCACAGCTGTGGCACAGAATGGCATTTTGCCATGGATTAAGAAATTTACAGATACAGTTTGAGGGTTAAGAG
Organism: Neoceratodus forsteri; assembly: GCA_016271365.2. Classification (NCBI taxonomy): domain Eukaryota; kingdom Metazoa; phylum Chordata; order Ceratodontiformes; family Ceratodontidae; genus Neoceratodus; species Neoceratodus forsteri. Next base: position 164,161,540 of record CM057458.1, on the reverse strand, counting down.
ATGGGGTAATAAGAAGACTATGTCGAAAAGTTGGGGACACAATGTGAAAAAAAATGACAATACTATGAATATTTGTTGCAATTTTGTTACACAACTATCTCAAAAGTAAGTAAATTCATTGCAAAAACTCCATTTACAAAACTAGTTAGGATTTCCATTACACCTTTAAAAGTATGGAAATTCAATGTTAGGGATTAATCGTGTATCAGCACAACACCACAAATCTCTGCAAATATTAGAAACGAAACAGTTATTTGATATATCCTTGGAGTCCTTCCACTTAATTTGTACACCATTTGAGCTGTTAATTATGTGGTATAGAACAATATATTTGTATGGTATACGAGTTAGGTGGCAGGACACCAAGGGATATATCAAATAACTGTTTTGTTTCTAATGTTTGCAGAGATTGGTGTTGTTGTCCTGATACACGTATTAAACCCAACAATTAATTTCCATACTTTTAAAGGTGTAATGGAAACCCTAACTGGTTTTGTAAAACAGAGTTTTTTGCAATGAATATCTATCTATCTATCTATATATATATATATATATATATAAATATATATATATATACAGTGCTGCCCCATTTGTCATGCATAGGAAACAGTTTTATACCTTTAGATGACCTCCTGTTTTCCTTTCAGTGTACCTCCTACATTTTGATATGTTTTACTATTTTGTTAATTAATAATCTAATTTTGTTTATTTTGTAACTGCCTGAATCCCTCTCTTTGCAGCTACTACTTAATCTCTTCATACAGCCTAAATATTCTCTGACATCAGTCACACCATTTCCGGACCACTCAGATGAGTAGCATGGAATGGTATGATTGATTTCACAGATTATATTGGCAATCAGAAAAGAACGATTAGTAGCCAGTGAGGAGAGGAGGGCACAATGGGCACTGCCGAACTGCAAAGCCAGATTATTAATTTCTCCAAAACAAAATGGTGTAAGCATACCTTAACACCTGACTGCCATGAGAAAGGATAAACAGGGGCTTTAATTACCAGTATAATGTAAGGAAATAAGAGAACTAGACGGAGGATGGCCAGATGGTCCATCAAGGCCATCCTCGTTTCTCAACAGTTATAGCCTTGGATGTTTTGGGCACTCTTGTAGCTGTCCAGATTATACTTAAAAGTACAATGGCGTCACTTGTTCTACTTCGTCCAGACAGAGTGTTTATGTGGGCAGATGGGAAGGTCAGGGTGCAGTGGTACAGGGCCAGATGAAACTACAGGGATTACCACTTCCAGAAACAGGCAAACAAGGAAGCACTGCACTCACAAAACAATCTGTGCCATCATAAAGGAGAGTCCAAAAGCTGTGAATATACTGCAAGTGAATTTAATTTAAAGTAACAAACTGTCAAGTGGAACACAGACAAAGACAACTCTCTATCAATCCCAAAAGCCCCAGGGTGATAAAACAGCACTTCCCATTACTACAGTGTCCTTCAAGGTACTGTACTACATCAGCAGAGTATTACTTATTATGTATCACATAAACTGAAGTATCATCTTATTGTGCTGACTACGCATAATATACAGTAGTAGCACTTCCACTAATGTGGTACCTTGGATGCTGCAGTAAAGAGGAAGTGCTGTTATATAGTACCTAATGTGGTTAACTCTTCTTTGGTAAAGTGGTAGATTAGGATGGCTGTCACTGTAGTTTTCCTGGACACTGGAAACATGATTTAAAGCTATTCTCGACTCTGTGGGAAAATATTATAAAACATCATATTCAGACACATTTTAGCTTTAGTTTTTAATATATTTCCAATCTATCGCTCCTAATTCTGTATGACAAAGGACAATTGCATGAAAATATAATCTTTGTAACTGACAACCTGCTCCTTCCATATTCCCTCTATTAAAGTCATAATCTACTGTTTGTGACATGACTACCATATCCACAGCAACAGGTTGTTATGTAGCAGATCTAGAATTATGATTCCAGCCAAGGGAAAGCAGGAGCCTAACCCTGTTGTATCATATTTCAAAACTTTTACCAGGAAAGACTTACTGAGTTGGTAACTGCTCATTTCAGATGTGTCGGGAGGTGGGGAGGGAGACAAGACTGTACAATAAGGTGCAGGATCAAAATACATTAACAGTTATGCAGCAGCAGTGCTCTGTGCCATGTAATACAGTGCTAACAAAATATGGTGCAACAGTACAATTCATTAACAGGTGTGCAAACACCAGATGTAATACAGTCGAAACAAGGTGCCTAAGGTAGATAAAACTGCACTTAAAATACGCTATGCAGTTGGCCATGGTAAAGTTTATTTTAGTTATTTTTAGAAATATAGTAACTTGACGAACATTTACATGTCGGACTCATCATTGTGACCTGTATGCCTCCCTTGGGTGGACCTCCTTAGCAACCAGGTGTCTCTTCCACTCCGTCACTTGGCTCTACAAAGCTTTGCTGGGAAAACTACCCCCTATATTTCCAACCTCTTTCAATGAATTACCTGACCCTACCCCTATACAGTAGTTCCTTCATTATGCTAGATGTTCCAACCTCCCATTCCCGGTTTAGAAACATGGCTATAAGTCGTGCCCTCCTGGCTGCCTGGAATAAAGCCCAATCCAGGCTCAAACTGCAAAGCCTGATCCCCGAATAGCTTCAAAAGACTTGTTTATGTCAACCTCACGGGACTTCAGTGACTGCGGTTGATAAAGCACCTTCTCCCTGCCTGGTCTATTGCAGTGACCACTCTATCCTCTTGTCCCTCCCTCCCTCACTCCTAAGTGACTTTTCATTATACTTCCATTCCCTTCTTCCTCTTCCCTTCCTCTTTCCATGTTACACTACCACCATCACACAATCTACCCCTAGTCTATAATCCACATTATCATTACTCAACAGTCCCTGCCCTTATCTACAGCTTTCCTTTCTTTACCTTCTATCTTTACCTCCTCTCCCCGCCACCTCCATAGTGCCCTTGCCCCAGCCAACATAGCCACCCTGTTATATTAATTTTTCCCACCCCTCCACCTTGTTGTCTCCCCCTCCTACCTCTGTCCTACCATCCTATCTCCCTACATCCCTATGACCTTATCCCACCCTGCCTGTGTCACTATCTTTACTTTCCTTGCTGGCCTTGTAGTTTCCACTTTCCTCATGAGGTACTGTCTTGTGACCCAGAGCTAACCATTTATTTAACTCCTAGCTTTAGTGCACCTATGTATATATAAGCGTAAATATTATTGTCCTATTTTCTTCTCATGGATTATTCATGTGTTTAATGCATATTACTTTGTATATGCTTGTGTAATGTCCCTGTTGTTAATCATGACCTCCTTGTAAATGAGCCTGCTCAACAGAGGTTTTCCTGCTAATAAACTTGAACTTACATGTTATTTAACCATTAAAGTAGTAGTGACACTACTAATGCCCCAATTCACCACTAGTTCTAATGACCACGTGTGCAGAGACATTCTTGTAGCTATCAGCAGGCGGTGCTGAAATAGTCCAGTGTGGGAATATAATGCTGTGTGTTTTGCTTTGCTGATTTTCAGCATTGGTCATAGGGCATTGATGCCTAATAGTGAAGCTTTATTATTACCAGATTACTAGTATTTTCGGGGGTGGGGTGCTGGATGATATAGATGCCATGTTGATTTGCAGCTGCTATTAATGTGCATATTTCTAGAAATTATAGTCATACCACTAACATTAAGCTGTACCTGGCAGAAGACAACAGGAGAAAGGACTGCTGTGTGACTGAACTTCTCTGCTGGAACTAAAGTAGAAGAACTTTTGTATTTGGACCTTTAATTTAGGGTAAAAAACTAACATATAAAACAAAAAAAAAGTGTGTGTTGGGTTAACTGAACTGAATGGGTAACTGAAAAGTCATCTAGGTGTAAATCGCAGGTGACTGAAAGGACTTAACTGCTGTGAGGTTTAAATTTCTTGTAGAAAGATCTGGTAAGTAGGGGAGTGGCTTAGCTAGAAGGAAGCTACATTTAAAGACTGCCTTAGAAAGATTCTGCTAAGAGCTTGGCAGAAGACAACAGGAGAAAGGACTGCTGTGTGACTGAACTTCTCTGCTGGGACTATATTGCCCTCCTCCCTCCCTCCACCCAGACCCAAAGCTAGTTCTATTTTTATAGGCACAGGATTTGACTGACAACAGGAACTTCCTGTTTAGGGGCAGGAAGTGAGTGAGCACAGAACCATCAAGGACCCACCATCCTAGAAGGGCAAGAGTAGCTCTCGGCCCCTCTAGCTGCTGGAGGTCTGCCTCTGAACAAGTAAGTGGTCTACTGAGAAATATAGGATATTCTTGTCTCAGAACAGGACAATCAGGAGCTTAAAGGGCACACAGGCAGAAAGTGAGGAGAGAGAGAAAAAACAGAGGAAAGAGTAAGGATTGCAAACAGTTAAGGGGCCAGAAATAAGACATGATTGGAGTGGTGCAGTGCAGTGGCTGTGGGCAGCAGTCTTCCGGGAGATGTTCTGGAGGATGCGGTGTTGTCCCATCTGTAGGCACCTCTCTGGGCTGAGGAGGAGGTTGCTAATCTCCAGGCTGAGTTGGCCAGGATTTGTGGGACCTCCTCTTCCATCCAGGGACCACCAGTGCCACTGCCGTTGCCTCAGAGGTTGCCAAGAAAGAGGAGCAGTTGGACCACAGTGGGCTCAGGGAGGGTGAGGTGGTGGAACAGAGGCACATCCCTCCAGTTGTACCTCTCCACAATTCCTATGCCATTCTGGCAAAGTGTGGTTCCTCTATGGAGGCACCTACAGTGGAGACCAAGGAGGATGGTGGGAACCTCCACAAAGGAGACCCACAGGAGGGTGGCAGGGGACCCTGCAGGGAAGAAACAACTCCTGGTGGGGACTCCATTGTAGGAAGGTAGAACTGGGCAAGGAAGGGGAGAGGAGGTAAGGTGCCTGCCTGGGCGCCATGGCTTGAGGACAGGGGCGAATCCTCAGGATTGCGGAGCAGCTGCAGGGAGGGGCTGGATGTCATTGTCCACCTAGGGACAAATGACCTGGCTAAGAAAGGGATTAGAGAAGTGCAGGAAGAGTTTGTGGAATTGGGGAGGGGCCTTAGTCAAGTAGCACGCCGCGGTAACCTTTGAGGTGCTACCCATCTATGGCATAGGAGAGGCTAGGGTGTTCTGAACATGGATTCAATCAGTGGTTGAAAAACTGGTGTGGAGCTCAGGATTTGGCTCATTGGGGACTGGGGCTCCACTGGAGTGATGCAAGCCTATACTGGCATGATGGGCTGCATCTGTACGAGAGGGGAACCAGGATCCTAGGTGATAGGTTTAAATGCTTCATTGGCAAGCTTTTAAACCAGCCAAGGGGAGGCACTGGAAAGGAGCAGTAAAATCCTAGCCCCCAAACAATCATGGTAGTAAGTGTGGCAAACACCAACATGGAGGTGTCGATAGGGAGAAGGGCAGGGTAAATGGAGAAAGTGACAAAGGCAAGAAGGACAGGGATGGGCAAAGGGGTAAGGCCATCAGGAAATGGAGGGTAATGAGTACCAATGCCCGTAGTCTGGGCAACAAGCTCCCTGAACTGGTGGCCTTAATGGAAGAGGGATGCCTGGATATTGTAGCAGTCACAGAAACATGGTACACAGAGGAACCATGACTGGGATGTTAACATACCAGGGTACATAACTTACAGGAGAGACAGGCAGGGAGAAGAGGGGAGGAGTAGCTCTCTATGTAAAGGCAGGGATAAAAGCAACTGAACAAAAGAGTAAACAGGGAGGAGAGGAGGCACTGTGGGTCACCTTGGAGACTGGAAAGGGCACCACAATCCGCACAGGGTTGTGTACAGACCCCCATGTCAGGGGAAGGAATGGACAAGGATATGATGGAAGGCATTCTTAGAATGGCAGAGAAAGGGAGATACTGTTGATGGGAGACCTGAATATGCCAGATGTTAACTGGAGCACATTTGCTGCAGCCCATCCAAGAGCAGGGCCATTCTTGACCCTACAGGTGGCAGGCATTAGACAGCTAGTTTCGAACCCACTGGTGAGGGAGCAACTTAGACCCCTCATACTCTCAAACAGGGGCAGTGAGAGGATCTCAGATCTAGAAGTGGGTTGCCATCTGGGGACAAGTGACCATCAAACAGTGTGGTTCACGTTAAACTCAGCTACAGAGTCAAGCCATACAAAAGTGAGGGTACTGGACTTCAGGAGGGTTGACTTTGGCAAGATGGGAGAGTGCCTCAGAAAAGCACTAGCAAACAGGCTAGAAGGAGGTGTGGAGCAACAATGGGAATTATCAAAACTGCCATCACAGAGGCAACAAGCCTTTGTGTGAAGCAAATAAACAAATCAAAGAAAGAAAAGCCACTATGGTTCTCAAGAGAGGTGGCTGTGAAAGTCAGGAAGAAAAGATAGCATTCGGATAAGGAAACACAGAAGGAGCAGGACAGAGAGCTGTACCAGTTAAGGCAGAAAGAAGCAGAGAGGAAGTCAGAATAGTAAAGGCCCAAACTGAGGAAAAGATAGCCAACTCAGTTAAGAAGGGATAAAACCTTTTATAGGTACATCAGCGTAGAAAAGACAAAGGAGGGATAGTGAGGCTGAATAGAATGAACGGTGGGTGGGCAGAGGGGACAGTGAAAAGCAGGAATACTGAACGAATATTTCTGCTCAGTATTCACAAAGAGGAGAGGGAAGTGCCTAATCCAATTAACAGAAGCACTCTTGATAGGGGGTTGATCCCAGTCCTTTCACAGAAGAAAGGGTTCTGCAAGAACTCCTAAAACTGAAGGTGGACAAAGCAATGGGTCCTGATGGAATTCACCCAGAATTCTAAAAGAATTAAGGAAGGAACTAGTGAAACCACTGGCTACTCTTTTTAATAAATCACGGGAGGATGGTGTGGTACCCGAGGACTGGAGGAAGGCAGATGTGATTCCCTTCACAAAAGTGGGACCAAGACAGAGGCTGGAAACTACAGACCTGTCAGTCTGACCTCTGTGGTAGGGAAAGTGATGGAGTTACTTCTAAAGGAAAGAATAATTGAGTACCTAGAGGTCAGTGGAGCACAGGATCCAAGGCAGCATGGGTTCACAGCGGAAGGTCATGTCAGACGAATCTAATAGATTTCTTTGACTGGGTGACCAAAGTAGTAGACCAGGAGGGGCTATGGACATGGCCTACCTAGACTTTAGCAAGGCATTTAACACAGTCCCACACAAAAATTATTAGTCAAATTAACCAGCCTGGGAGTGGGTCCCAGGGTGGTAGCCTAAATAAAACATTGGCTGGACAACAGGACACAGAAGGTAATTTTAAATGGAGTCCACTCTGAAGAAAGGGCGGTTACCAGTGGGGTACCGCAGGGTTCATATTGGGTCCAGTCCTTTAATGTCTTCATCAGTGACATTGCAGAGGGACTGGAAGAAAAGTATGCCTTTTGCAGATGACACAAAGATCTGCAACAGGGTTGATACACAAGGAGGTATGGAAAGGATGAAAAGGGACTTGGCAAGGTTGGAGGAATGGTCAGACATATGGCAGCTAGGATTCAATGCAAAAAGTCAAAATAATGCACCTGGGAAACAAGAACCCAGGGAAGAATACACAATGGGTGGGAGGTAGTAACAACAACAAAACAGGAAAGGGACCTGGGGTAATCATATCAGATAACCTTAAGGTTAGCAAGCAAATGTGAGAAGGCAGTAGGGAGGGCGGGGTATACTGGGATGTATAGGAGAGGCATCAGCAGCAGAAAACAGGAAGTTGTTATCCCTCTGTACAGACAGTTGGTGAGACCCCATCTGGAATACTGTGTCCAGTTTGGAGACCCCATCTCATGAGGACATAGACAGGATAGAGGCAGTCCAGAGGAGGGCAACTAAAATGGTGCAGGGTCTGCAAGAGAAGCCGTATGAGGAGAGACTAAAGGAGCTTAATATGTATACCCTTGAGGAAAGAAGGAGAGGGGACATGATAGAAACTTTCAAGTACCTCAAGGGAATCAACAAAGTCCAAGAGGGTAGCATCTTTCAGAAAAGAGACTTGCAAGAACAAGGGGACACGATTTAAAAGATAGAAGGAGGCGGTTCAGGGCAATGTGAGGAGTATTATTTCACAGAGAGGGTAGTGGATGCATGGAACAGCCTTCCTGAGGAAGTTATGGGGTCTAAAACTGTGGGAGAATTCAAGAATGCATGGGACAGACATAAGGCAATTCTTGTGGGGGGCAGGAAGATATAGGCTGTTGGTTAACTAGGATCTGCAGCCTATCCTGTAGAAAGGAAATGGGCAGACTAGATGGGCCTAGTGATCCTTATCTGCCCGTAAAGTCTATGTTTCTATGTTTCTATGTTCTGAAAAACTGCGATTTGTAGTATTTTCTTTGCATGCTCATGGTTTTGAGCAGTCCTTTTCCTAGAACCAAGAAGTTGGAGATTTGACTACCGTATCTCACTGCCTAGTATAACACTCTGATGATGAGCTGCTGATCTGTTGGGGCAGTAATAGTTTCATAGTAGAACAGAAACAAGTGCATCCTGGATCAGCTGTGGGGTGCAGGGAACAGCTGCCAGTTCTGTGTAACTGTAATAAGACAAAGTCCCAATCCAAACAAAATGACCCTGCTCCATTTGCAAGAAACAAACTGATTTATCCCATTGTCTGGAAAACCATGTAGCCCCAGCAATCAAACTGTCCTCAGGTCTTCGTCAGAGGGTGTCATAGATGTATAGCCATGCAGTGGTATACAGTAGTCAAATCTACAAAGTCCTGGTCCCTATAAAAAAACAGTACAGAATTAGCAGAGTAAAACAAAATACAGTACAAAATACAGTTTGTCACAACAATTCAGTTACAGTTAAATATGGACCATTTGAGGTCACGAATATGATAGTCTAATATGATTTCTAAAATGGAAACATTCTGAACTACTGCAATTCAGTGCAAAATGCCAGTTCCATTCAAACCTGGGTAATAACAGTGTGTCAGTGCCTTCAGACTTAAATAGTGTTTTCGCACCTGTTCCATCCAGTGGCTGCTATGTAAGATGGAGCTTGTATTACATAGGGATCATTTGTTCTTCTGCATTAGAAGTTTTGTTTGTTTGTTTGTTTTTGGTAACTGGGTAAGGCACACTAGGCACAAGTGCCTGTTTTCAGGGGACATGGGAGCACTGGGAAGGTTAAGTGACTTGTTCAAAGTCACACACTATGCAGGCGGAGGTTTTGAGAAATCAAACCCAGGTCTGCAGGATATACCAAGCTCTTTCACCACTTGTTTCTCTGACTTCTAGGCTATTCTGCCAGCCCTAAATTTGTTGATAACTGGAAATATAACTGAAGTGAACTGTGTACTGTAGCAAGTACATCAACACAGAAGTGATAGCAAAGCAACTCAGGTTGTTTAAAAAAGTGCTAACAAACTTGTCATTCTCAAAGAATGCAATACATCACTATTCAAGTTAATATAGTCAGTGCTGAAATTTCTGAAGCTTCAAAAATTACAAACATTCAGCATATTGGGTAATGTACTAGGTTAACCTCTTTGTGCTTAATTTCATTTTCCTATCCCTTTTCTTTTTCTGTGGTTAGAGACTCGCCAGTATCTGAGATTTTTTTTGACACTATAACCTACAGAACAAACTCCATTTAGGTTTCATTGTTTCCTGTAATCGTTGACCCTCATATTTTACCACTGGGAACATTTCCATTGTTGTCTCAGATATCGCATCTGCTTGCTTTCTGCACATCCCTTTAACTCTGTCTCCTTTCATCATATTTTATAGCTATATATGTATATACATTACATCATCATCATACAGATTATTTATTTATTTATCTATTTATTTATTTACGTCAAAGGTTTTACCAGGAAAGACACACTGAGCTACTAACAGCTCGTTTCGGATGCATGGGGTAGGGTAGAAGGACAGAATAATACAAATTACAGAGTAAAAATACATTGAATGGAAATAAGCATAACAAAATAAATAAGACAATAATGCTTAAGAATAAACTAACAATCAGAAGTTACATATACTTAATAGTAGTTCATTGTGTAACTGGCAAAAGATCAATTAAATAGTAATTAACACATTAGTTTCACACCTAATGTACTGCAACATTATCATCTCTGGCTTGTCCTGATTATGTATTCTGACTATTTACTGTTCTGCCTGTTTGCAAATTTGTAATTAATTCTGGGTCACCCCCAAATAAGGGACAGCTATGCCTCAGTGGGTCTACACAGTTAATACCACAAATAAATCAATTAAATTAATTAATAAGGAACAATAGGAAATAACTGATGCTAGGAAGTGGAAATACTAAAAGCAATGACTGGGAGTTGCAGGTGAAAAGGAACCAAAACAATATTAGAAACAACTTCAGAGTGGGTAGAGAAATCATGGGGAAAAGATTCAAGAGCAGGAATAGAAGGATACAGGTGGCAAACGGGCACCACGAGATTCAGTATATATACATTTATAAAATGGGTAAGAAAAAGAGTCAATGCGATCCATAGCATTGGACAAACACCATCACATGACCGGGCGTATATCAGAGTGCGACCAGCACCTGCACTTTACCCCAAAACAATTTTGACATTTTATAAGATAGATATACCACTCTGAGGTGTCGCGGTCGCGGCTCTGATATATGCATGCCTTGTGCGGTTGACGATCGGCCTTGTGGCCTCGTGCGATATCAGGCCGATCAAGACACCTCAGAGTGGTATATCTATTACATATATATAGTTTTTAAGGGGTTCCCATGGCTCCACCCAGCCATCAGCTTTTAAAATAACTATCCTCTTTTACTTACAGTACTGCAAGTCTAAAACTTAAACAAATTACACCAGAAATGGCATACAGTTCCATTAAAATCAATATCCACATTGCCAGTTTGAGCTAAATTCCTTGAGAAATTAGTAAATGGGCAGGTGCAGGATTATCTTGAGCAGAATGACCTTATCATACCATTACAGTCAGGTTCAGATCTAAACATAGCAGAAGCACAGCACTGGCAGAGGTCACAAGCGATTGGTTCTCAGCCCTAGACTAGAGATACAATACAGGAGCTTTATTTTGGACTTTATTAAAGCCTTTGATACCATTGACCATAATATAGCACTACATAAATTAAAAGGCATAGGAGTTGGCGATGTTGCTCAACTATGGTTTGCAAACTACTCTTTTTCTTGCACAACAATACCAAAGGGAGTACCACAAGGATCGATTCTAGGGCCCTTATTAGTCATCGGCTACACTAATGATCTAAATAGAAATATTACAAAAGCTGCCATTCACCTCTTTGCTGATGACACTGTCTTACATATTTCAAAGCCCACCCTACCAGACGTAGTCTCCAAATTACAATTGATTTCAACATATTGCAAGTAAACCTTAACAAGGATAAACTACTACTCAATGCATACAAAACTAAAATAATTACTGGTCACCCCATTCATCACACTGCTTACAAGGGTCTCCAAAATGCTGTAGTAACCCAAAACAAGTTATTACGCATTCACAAAACATTGGCTGGTGCTCTTTGTGTGGGTGGGATGAACAGTACTACCAAAATGGTGGCACAGTTTTCCATTTACAGATGAGTCACTCTTCTTTACTACCCTCACAATATTTATTCAATTCCTTTGTTCTTTATCTGGTTGAGCCTGCCTTTTTAATGCAAAATAAATATCTGGTTGATCTTACCCGTGTCTCCAGATCAGGAGACACCGACTCAGAGTATGATCCTATGAGGGTCTGTAGCTGACAGAAAAGGTAAAAAAATCCATCTGAGAGAGCGAGGAGAAAGGGAGAGACAGAAACAGAGAGAGAGAGAGTGTGTGTGTGTTTGTGTGACAGCAAGTGAGAGAGAGTGTGTGTGTGTGTGTGTGTGTCTGAATAAATAAAACAGCATACTTGAAAACAAGTCTTTTTACTCTCTAACCTAAACAACTACAATGTATGAGTAGTATGTGTGCTCATGAATTTTTTCACACCCTTAGCTACTATAAACCTTCAGCTTCTGCCCTCGAGGTTTATGGGTCATCACACACCTCGGTGTGAAAACAAAATCCATAACACACACTTGCTTATCCATTATTCTCTATGTTATGATCTTTTCATTTAACAAAAAATCCACTACCCCTGCCCTAAGCATATCCACCCTCTTAGGTGATTTACTTAGGAAGAAACAGTTTAAAATATCTTGGATTATGGACATACTGTAAATTGTCCTTCCTAACACGTTAAGGAACTATGTAAAAAGTTAAAAGTAGGTTAGGTTTCTTCTACAGAAATAAAAATATCTCTCAGTATGCTCGAAAGAGATTAGTGCAAACCACATTCCTTCCTTTACTAGATTATGCAGATTTGATCTATGGGTGTTGCTCTTCATCTCATTTTTGCAAACTGGATGTACTACATCATGGGCCCTGAGACTTGTTACTGAAATGGCACCAAGAACATACCATTGTATCCCATATGAAGCAGCAAGATGGACTTTTTCAGTTACAAGGAGACTAACAAATGTATATGGATGGACTTTGAAAGTAGTGATGAATGATGTCCCAAGCTATATTACAGATCAGTTTACAAAGTCTCATAGTACTTACTCATTAGGGCAAAACAATTATATGCTCTATGATATTCCAAGGTTTCTACCCAGTTTGGTAAAATGGCTGTATGTTGTATTATTCCAATGACATAGAGTACACTACTATTAAACTCACTGGCCTAGTCAGTCACACAGTATTTAAATCGATTATTGATAAATTATGTAAAAAAGTATGTGTCATAGTGCTGTTTCTGAAGGCTGCTATAATCAGTGTAAGTAATGACATTATCAAACATAGGCTTTTTCTTTTTGTTAGGTGTTTAACCAGGACTAGCACACTAAACTGAAAGCTTTTACAGGGTGACCTAGGAGCACAGGGAAGTTAAGGAACTTGCTCAGGGTCACACAGTCTGCAAGTGGAAGCTGTGGGATTCAAACCCAGGTCTGGTCTGCTGGATGTCACCAGATATGCAGCTCAGAGCCTTAAACCACTGCATTAAACTGCCTCTGGCTTTAAGTTTTCCTCGACCCAAATGTTCCCTTATGTTACCCTTACAATGATTATCCTAGTCTTTTCTGATAAATATCCTCAACACTGCTTTTGCTAAATCCTATATTGTCCTAACTGTATTTTATTTATACTGTCAGCACTATGTCCAGAATTGTGTTTAATGTGTATCTATTGTACTACATCTTTATTGTATATCGTCTCTATTTTCTTATGTTGCCCTGCCCAGTATCTCCTTGAAATGAACTTGCTCCATGGAGCCTTTTCCTGGTAAAATAAATACACCAAACTAAACTGGGGCTAAACCACTCAAATAGCTATTGTTGGCAACAGCTATCTCTTGTTTTCCCCTACAGATGGGATAGCACCATGAAATACAATGTATGGTGTTTTCAAGGGTCTCCTGGTACAGTTAGGACTAGAGTTACCACCTTTTAAGAAGCCCAAAGTGGGACATCTTATTGAAACATGGTTTTCTGAGGACAGTACATAACCTCAACCAATACAACAGACTTGTTTTCTCTAGAAATCAGAATTAAGGCTAAGTATTATAGTTTATTAGTTGCTTCTATTGTTTCTTATCATTTTAAGGTACTTTATTTAAGGTATAATAGTTTTCTGCAATAGTTAGTGGATAATTAGAAAATATTTTATTACTATAAAATCAGGATATGCAGCATTTTTTTTTTTTTTTTGCAGGACATAGCTGCCCAGGACTTTCCTGTGAAAATTTATTTATTTATTTATTTATACATCGGTTTACAACCTTTGAGCCAGAGGCTCATTTCCAAAGGTACCTCGTCACAAAGAGGACAAATACAATACAACATTTAGTTACAATATTGTGGTTACAGCATACATCTCCGTGGTTACAGTTTGGAAGATACAGGCAGTTATAACTTAGTTACAATTACGTGCTACAGGAATGGTAATCACAGGTAGTTACAGATTATATGGGTACGTGTTGAGTGACAAGCCTACATTGGAAATGTAGTTAAAAAGTCTTGAGCGGGACTGCTAGAGATGGAAGAGTTCAGGGGCAAAGGACACGATTTGTGAAAAGTTTTGGTGAGCGCCACTCAGCGAGTTTTGTCAGTAGGGACAGGTGGTAACCCTCGTTAGGACAGAAATGATCACATTCACCATTATTGTCACACAGACCCTTATCTGAAATCCTGGATCTGATGATACTGGGCATGACTGCCTTCTGAGTCTCCAATATTTCCCATGCTACTTCGAGACTGCTACTTCAGAGATCATAACATGGGTCCCTACTTCATGATTTTCAGCAAACATTTCTGGTCAAATCCCAGAATTTGATAGCATGCACGACTGGTAAACAAATTACAGACTTCCACAGAATCTGACATGTTATTCTATAGCAGTGGATCTACATATCAGTTTTGCAATAAATGATTTCCTGAACTGTTTTCATTTTGCTGCATTCAATTTACTGTGTACTTTGCTATTTACCAGTATATATTTTCCAGTTAATATGTGCTTTGTTACCAACCTAACATAATCTACCTAGCAACAGTCTACTACACAAAAATAAAACTTTTTCCCATTAAGAAACACTTTGTCCATTTCATAAGCACAATAACCCACTTCAGATGTGCATTTCTTGAGAATTAATGTACTTCCTGGGTGGTTGAAAGGCACTCCACCATTGACCTCATGCCTTCCAACTCACCTGGAGCATGCATTAATTCTCTTAAAATGTCTGCCTTGTCATGGGTTATTGCTTACATACGATTGAATACGTGGGTTGCAGGGCAAAACACCTTTATCTCCACTAGTGAGTGGTAAGACCCATAAGTCACGAGTGGCGAAGCCACAAGCTGCTAATGTAAGACTTGCCACTCGTGTGTGGAGATAAAAATGTTATTCTATTGCAGCTCATTGTGCATTTGATATATACCATACATGTTTTTAATGTTTTATTAGTGTTATAACTTCTTTCCATTGAAAACTCTTTATCTGGCCCATTGTTCTCTACGTTCTTGTCCCCAGACTATAAGTGGAAATAAAACGTTCTAAGTGAAATAGCAGGTGTTCTAAGTGAAATAAGGTGTTTTATGTGTGTGTGAGTGCGCTGTGCGCTAGACATTTATGCTAAATCAGTTGCCCTGAAGTAATCATGACAAGTGACCCACACATGTTCAAGAATAAACTTTAAAAGTACAAAAAAAGAATAACACTGTTGTATCTCCCTACTACATCAACAAGTAATATCATCATTCCACCCTAAAAGACACCAGCAACAATATGGCATTACATTACGTTGCATACAAAACGAAATGTTTGCACGGACTCACCTAATAAATACCAAGTAAGCAAGGACCGAAATAAATCCCTGCATCCCGCATGAAGAGTCAAGTTTAAGTGAAAGAGTTCCGTGCGTCACCCCACACCGGCTCTGGAGAGCTGCTTAATGGGCAGGTGTCAGGATCTCTCTCCATTTATAGCCCAGGGTAGCAGCCAGCTGCAGGCCGTCATTTGCGATTCTTGACAGCGTTTTGCCTAATTTAGCGTTTACGCAGTCATGTGCCAGTGAAAGAAGAGGGAACATTCAAGGGGAGGAGAGACGTCACAGAGCTTGTCCCTGGGAGAACTGCTTGTCTAAGGACAACAACATCCTATCCCTGCGTCTTGAGCCACCCGACCTGTGTTTGTGATGCCGGTGGTGACCTCACTGCGGAACTTCATGCTAACGGTCACAAATTCAGTTCCCACCCGTTCTGGTAGTATTGTCCTGGAAACACCGTCATGTTAATAGGTAGGGTGGTGGGGAATAGATCATAACAAGACAGATTAATGAGTATCAGGAACCTGGCATCTCCGTTAGCCCCCACCACCGCCAAATTCCCGGGCCAGCTGCCATCCCGGACTGTTCGGTGTGTTTATGTTGCTACAGCAACGGTCATTTAGTCCTCAAATAGCTAAAGATGAGTTCGTCATGCGGCTTCCACCCAAAACAGAGCGGGTGTTGAGAATGTGCAAAATTTAGGGTGATTAATTTACTAATGTGTACACTACTATGTGCCATGCTCGACTTTTCTTGCTAAGAAGTTCTTCGATTAAGATAACTCCTAGCCGTTTGGCACTGAAAGAAGGGATAAAGACTCTCCAAAGGAGGGATAATGTGGGACACTGGCGCTCAAAATGAGGGACACATCATTAAACATGTAGAAGCAAGCGCAAAACACTGCTTTTATTAGCTCACTTTTAATTTTGCTTCAGCGTCATATCATAGAACGTAAGAAATTTTACTTTGAAATCTGAGTTTACACCACCTATATGTGGGCAGCACATTTAGCGTGGGACAGGCATGTCTGAGGGATAAATGGAGAGGGCCATCAGAATGAGGGACTGTAGAGAGGTATACCCTTTTTGGCAACCTTTGGTGGTGGTGACTGGCAGGGACTGCCTTTTGGACCAAATAAAATATCTAACATGACGAGTTGAATAGCCATGGTGACCTTCACCTTTCCCATTTCCATTTCAGGCAAGGCGCACAAATGAAAGGGTTGTATATTTAATCTGTTTTACTTGTAACCAGAAACACTGAAAAATTGTGCCCACCATGTTACTGTGGAATCTGCAGTTTTCACCATTCTCTGCAAAAAACTGGCATGATCTCAAATTTCTTGAGTTTTGCTTCAGACGGTATAAAACTTATCATAAATGTAAAGAAAAGACTCACAAACATATTGACAATTTGGCATGCATACTTGTTTGGCCAAAACAATGCAATGCGAGGTGGGAATGGGTTTTATATGACACTACTTGCATTTGAATCCCAGCCTGGTTTGGTTTCAAAATTCATTGGCCAAACATAAGCACACATAGGTGTTTGGGACCTGATATTCAAAGGTTAGCACCAGTGTTAACCCAGGTTTTGGCTAGCATTCTGGGCAGGGCCATATTCAGAGGCCTCTGGAACAAATCCCAAATCTGCAGCGCCAAGGCACTAAGTATGCCACTGGTACTATGCAAATGAAAGAATTCCCTTGTGCATACTGGCACAGCAACATATTCAAAGGTTTTCAGTTTCAGCAAACATTCCCTGAGCAGCACTGTTTACTGCCGATGAAAACCACATCTAAAGTGGGCAATATGTCCGTTCCCCCCACCAAAAGGCAGGGCAACTGTACCAGCTGCCTCTGCCTCATGCCAAGCTACTCCCAGTTTCCCCAATCCCCGTTTCTATTATTTGTAATATCCCTGTTGGCATAGTGGTTCTCCTAATTGCACGTTTATGCTATATGTGATGTCCCTGGTGGCATAGTGTCCCCCCACCCGTCTGTATTCCCTGTAATATCCCCGTGGCATAGTGGTCCTCCCCTCCCCATCACTTGGTTGTATTATCTGTAATATGCCTTGGTGGTCTAGTGGTTCCCCAACTCAATCACCCAGTGCATGTCTGTATAATATTCCTAGGCTGGTCTAGTCCCCCCCAATCACACAGAACATCTCTGTCCAATATTTCCTGGTGATCTAATGGTTCCCCACCCCAACTGTATCCCACCTGCCCATCAGCCAAGGACCCCGCCACACACCCTCACCCCAAGTGCCAGTCTTTGTGCCAGCAGCATCGGGCACAGTCCTCCACTCACTTGATCAGCTGGCCATCACCTGGCAGTCTCAGAGTATATGATTGCGCTCCATGACTGTCAGATAGTGGCTGGCTGAGGAGGTGATAGGAGGGCTGTGCCAGCTGACATTGTCATGAGACTAGCGTCAGAGTGAGGGAGATGTAGGGCAGGGTCCTCAGCAGGTGGGGGTCAGCATACATTCCAGTGTGGTGGTGAGAACCACTAAACCAGTCGAAAATATTACACAAAAATGTTCCGGGTAATCAGAGGAATGTGAGGAGAACCACTAGACAAACCAGGCAATATTATACAAAAGATGTACAGAGTGAGCAGAGGAGGGGAACCATTATGCTTTCTCTGTTCTACAAAAATGGGTGCTAAGGGGTTGCAGCGCCATATGGTAATGAGCCCATAATGGGCATCTAGATGACCTTCACACCTGCATTCCCAGTGGGTTCATTTGCATACCTGGGCTGAATGTGCCCCACAGGGGACCTGGTGCTATCTTGTTGTAGACAGTGTTATCTCCTATGGGCCATATGCAGCCCTGGTCTATGTTGATACAGCACAGATCTACTTGGCTCTGTGGTGATATGGACCGATTTTCAGTCAGATAGCCACTTCATCTGTGAGTGCTATTCACCTGAATATCAATCTGCCAGGTGACGCCACGCTAACAGCACAAACAGTTGCGCTTGTGCCGTGCCTGACTCTGAATATCAGGGCCTTGGCATTTAATTTGTGTAGAAACAGTCTATCAGAAAACTTTTGTTGCTACAGGAACCGCAACAATAGGTGGAGGAAAATATGCAAATTATCCCTTTCACAGATGACGGCTAACTGTGAAGTCTTTTATTTAAGTGGCTGAGCAGATTTTCCTTGTGAACATTCTTTCATTCAGAATGCATTTTGATTCAAATGCTTCAGAAATGTGGACTGGATGGCTCTGCTGATTATAAACTTGAATGTTCTATGGAGTTGGTGATGGTGATCCTTCGCTGACAATCTGCCATCTATATGCTCACATGCAAAGGACTGAAATAAAACCTCAAATAAAGTCCCGAAAACAAGCTTACAAGACAGGATGTATTTGAATGTTTATTTAATTTCATTTTAATTTTAATTTTTATGCTTGATAACTTGATGAGTATCACTGCTCGCTTTCACAAGTGGCTAGTAGTACATAAAACAACATGATCATACAATACAAAACATATTACTACTATACATAATATAATTACATGATAAAACATTACAGACAGAAAGCTAGTTACTAGAAAGACCGCTTTACAGGAACATGTCATGGAACTTTCCAACCATAACTTAAGTTTGGATTTAAAAATGGTAAGTGAAAGACAATTACTAATAGCTGTTGGGATGGAAATGAAGAGTACGATAGCTCTGAATGAAAATGATTTCTGACCAAAAGTTTTATCTCTTTTAGAACTTTTATTTTTGCATTTTGATAAAGTAGTATAATCTTTAAAGAGCAGCTGAACCTTTGGAAAACTTTGAAAACATAATATTTAGACACAATTCAGCTTGTATTTCATATACATGCATATATTTTACAGATTTTCCTCCATTACTTATCACTGAAGAAATTTCCACACAGTTAAGTTTGTATCCCTCAGAGTTTATCAGCCTGTGTAGCTTATTCCTACTTGAAATTATAATGTTCTGTTGTGACATCATGGTATGTTGCCATGGAATAACTATGATGTCAGAAGCAGAGTATTATGACATCAGGTTGGGAAGATACAGTAGGAGATGATGAACTCTCAGGGAACAACTCTCCTGTTTTCATACATATGACTTCAGTAACAAATAATGGGTATATGAAATACAGAGCTAATGAGAAATATAAGCTGCTTTGTGTCTAAATATTATATTTTTCAAAGTTCTTGAATGGCCCAATGGCACTGAGGGCTGAGGCACTGATGCCACACCCTCGCGCCACACCAGCAACCCGCGCTCAGGAACAAGTGCAAGCTGCCGAGGGTTGGCAGGGAGGAGATGGATCGAACATCTAACAGACTGCTCTCCATCTCTGGGAGAGGGGTGACTAGCAGCCGGCACATGCCTGACCCAGCAGAGGCTGAGGCTCACAAAAATGTGGGATGGGAGCACGGCAGATGCTTGATGGGGCACACATGGAGCGTGCATGAGCCCACCGCGAGGCATCATTGTACAACGTGCCCCACATGGGGACATAAACCAAGGAAAAGACTCTGGCAGACTGGTTGTTGTGGTTTGATGGCCATCTCTGGTGCTCCATCTCCGAGGTAACTCTCCTGAACTAGATCCGAATCAGTGGGTAAGTAAGGGCTCCCGCTGCCCCCACAGGATAAGCCATGGGAGTTACAGAGGGTGAGGGCCTGAAGGAGCAGAGTGATGGGATGGCGGTCGGATGAGGAGCTGACCATGGCCAGGAACAGAGTGAAAAAAAGTTCTTCTTGAGGCATCAGTGGCTCTTTAAGTAAACAGAATCACTAAAGCCTGAGTAAAACAAAGGTACATGGTTACACAATCTTCAGGAGAGACAGGAGGGCAAAAGGGGGGATGGGTGGCACATACATAAGAGAGGGATCAGGGCAATGGAGATGGGGAAGACAGGAAGGGAAGAGGCTCTATGGGTCACATTAGAGATGGGAAATGGAACACCATTCACACTGGAGTTGTCTACAGACCCCAGCTCAAGGGAAAGAAATAGACAGGGTATTAGTGGAAACCATATACAACATGGCAGAGAAAGGGAGGTGTTGCAGTTGGGGACCCAAGCATGGCAAATGTTAAGTGGAAACACATGCAGCAGCCACTACCAGGAGCAGAGACATCTTAGATGCCCTGGAAGGGCATGCCTCAGACAGTTGATGAAGGAACTCACACAGGAGGGAGCAATACTAGACCTGGTTCTCACAAATGGTGACAGAATAACCGATCTATCAGTGGACAGTCTTCAAGGGACCAGCGATCACCATACAGTGTAGTTTAAGGTGAAGACAGTAGTAGAGTCGAGGTACTCAAAAGTAAATATCATGGATTTCAAGAAAGAAGACTTTGTAAAATGGGGAACACCTCGAAAATCCTGCAAAGGGGCATGAGGGGAGGAGGGAGAAACAGTGGCAGAAACTTAAAGGAGCCATAGCAGAGACAACAGGCTCCATTTAAAGCAAGTAAACAAAACAAAAAGAAAGAAAGCACTATGGTTTTGAAAGAGGCAGCAGGGAAGGTTGAGAGGAAACAAACGGGCATTCAGAAAGTACAAGGAAACACAGAGGGAGGGAAACAGGGAAGTGTTCCAGACAAAACAGAAGGAGGTGGGGAAAGCAGTTAGGTGCACAAAGGCACAAACTGAAGAAAGGAGAGCAAAATCAGTGAAAGAAGGTGACAAAATCTTCTTCAGGTATTTCAAGGAAAGGAAAAGACTAATGGCGGATTGTGAGGTTGAATGGGGAGAGTGCAGAAGGGGATCCAGAAAAACAGAAATTCTAAACAAATACTCTGCCCAGCATTTACAAAGGAAAGGGAAGGGAGGGACCAAAATTAGGTGTAGAAACACACATGGGGGTAGGTGGACACAGTCCATCCACGAAGGAGAAAGTCCTAAAGGAACTCTCAAAACTAAAAGTGGACAAGGCAAAGGAACCAGATGATATGCATCCCAGAATACTGAAAGAACTCAGGGAGGTACTAGGGGCACCACTGACAGCCCTATTTAACAAATCACTGGAGGAGGGAGTGATGCCGAAGGACCGAGGAGGCGAATGTGGTACCACTGCACAAAAAGTGGGAGCAAAGGTGGAGGCTGGAAATTAGAGACTGGTCAGCTTGACCTCACTGATGGAGAAAATCATGGAATCCATGTTAAAGGAAATGATTATGGGCACAAGACCTGAGGCAATATGGATTCACAGCATGGAGATCTTGCCAAACAAATCTGATACATTTCTTTGACTGGGTAACCAAGATGGTGGATCAACAAGGGGTGCTGTACATGGCAACCTAGATTGTAGTAAGGCATTTGACACCATCCCAAATAGGAGGCTAATAAACAAGTTGCACACTCTGAGAATAGGTCCCAAGGTGGCAGTAGCGGCTCTAGCCACAAATGGTTACCAGGGCACAGCTGGGGCACAACAGATGGCAGCCAGGGCACTGATATATTGTTACAATGGGGAGGTTCTGCAACATATGGGGCACCAACTGGGGCACAGAATTTTACAGGGAATGCACTGGCGGCCCTGGTGTAGAGCCGCCACTGCAAGGTGGTACAATGGTCAGGAGATTGGCTGAGCAACAGGACACAGCGGGTGGTGGTGAATGGCATTCAATCCCAGGAGAGGGAGGTAACCGTGGATACCACAGGGCTCAGTTCTGGGGCCGGTCCTCTTCATTAGTGACATTATGGAGGAGCTGGAAGGGCAGATGTGCCTCTTTCGGATGACATCAAGATCTGCAATAGGGTAGACACTCCACACGGGAGGAAAAAATTAGAAGAGACCTAGGCAAATTGGAGGAGTGGTCAAGAGAGTGGCAGCTTAAATTCAATACAAAAGTGCAAAGTCGTGCACTGGGGCCACAGGAATCCTAGAGAGGAATACAAAATGAGGGGAGATACTAACAACAAAACTGGAAAGAGACCTGGGGACAAACATAACAGACGACCTGAAGGTGGCTAAGCAATGTGAAAAGGCGGGGAGGGCCGGAGTGATGCTGGGGTGCATAGGGAGGGGCATCACCAGTAGAAAACAGGAGGTGGTGATGCCACTGTACAGACAATTGGTTAGCCACATCTGAAATACTGTATTCAGTTCTGGAGACCGATCTCTGGATGGACATTGACAGAATAGAGGTGGTCCAGAGAAGGGCAAGAAAATGGTGAAAGGATTGCACCAGGAAACATATGAGGAAAGACTTAAATACCTCAGTATGTATGTATACCCTGGAGGAAAGGAGGAGAGGGGATATGATAGAGACATTCAAGTACCTCAGGGGAATCAACAAGGTCCAGGAGGGCAGCATCTTTCAAAAAGGAGATGTGCAAGAACAAGGGTCATAATATGAGGCTGGGGTGGGTGACTCAGGAAATGCGAGAAGTATTTCTTCAAACTATGAGGGCAGGTGGGCTCCAAGGAAGAAATTAAACAGATGGAGGCCGATCTAAAACAAATTGAGACATGGGCAAAAACAACAAATTGCCATGAAGTATAGAGAAGTGTAAAGTGATGCATAAAGTAAACAAGAACCCCAAACATGTGTACTACTTAAACAACTCTAGGATGGAGGTAACACACAAGGAAAAGGACTGGGATAATAGTGGACGTATAGATTGACATTTAAGGCACAAAGGTCAGAGGTTATAAGGAGAACAAATTATATGATAAAAACATTAGAAAAGCTTTATAAACAGATCTAAACATTGTCTGGTGCCATTGTACAGGTGTATGTAAGGCCTTACATGGACTACGGATCACCGTGTGAAGTCCGTATGGAGAAAGGTGAAATTAATAGACTGGAGAGAGTCCAAAGGACATTCACTAGGATGATAAAGACTGAGGAAGGAAGAGGGTATAAGGAAAGACTGAAAAGATTACAAATGTTTAAACTGGAGGATAAGAAGAAGAGGGATTTATTACAGTTTTTAAATTATGAAAGATCCAGAACTAGTAGAAGGATTAGGAATAGAATTTGTGAAGAAACCGAAGGACTAAGAGGATATTGGTTACAAATTAAACTGGAGACGGTTAAAAGAACTCCAGCTATTTCTCTTTGTCAGAGAACAGCTAGAATATGAAACGCCTACAAGATTATATTGTCACCAGTAATAGCATAGAACAATTTAAAAAAATAGATAAGTTAATATGTTCTAGAATTTAAATGAGCCCGCTTTATGGGAATGGCAAAATAGGCCTGAGTGCCTTCTTCCATTCTAACACCCAGTATGAAACCCAGTATGAAAGAAAGGGTGGTGGATGCATGGAACAGCCTCCCAGTGGAGGTCGTACAGGTTAAAATGATTGAGAGTTCAAGAGTGCATGGTATAGACAGAAGGCAACTATAGTGGTAGGAAAGAGCGGGTAAGCTGCTGATCATTTCTGATCAGGAGTTAAGTAGGCAGGAAATGGGCAGACTAGGTGGGCCTGGTGGGCCTTATCTGCCATCAAAATATATGTTTCTATGTACATTGCAGGGTGACTGCAGTATGATTTATTGAAAATATATTGGCAGAATTTATAGATTTTTTTCTCCATTTTCATCCCTTGGTCTTGACTGCATTCCCCAGCCCTGTGACTGATCCATCTCATGGACTTACAGGTTAACCACTGAGGTGGCCTGCCTTGAAGGCTGTGCGGATCCCCGGGGGACATCAAGTGAGGTGGAGTATTTTTCCTTTGGTCACTTTTTCAGGGCATCATCCTTGTGAAGACACACATACACATAGAGTGCAAGGTGTGTGGACATGCCACATCTGCCTATGCCCAAGCCACTCCACCTGCTAGCCTCTGCTAGAAGGCAGTCAAGTGGCACAACACAGGAACCCTCCACCGCAAGGGAAGAAACCTAACATACGATTCCTTCTCCTGGCCGGCACCCAAGTGATCTTGGCCCATTTCAAACCCATGTTGCTTGCACGGATGGTGGTGAGGCATTCAGCGCCTCAACCCACCATGCCACTAAGTTGGCCTTTGATTTTTTTTGCATCGTCTTTTATCAGTATAAACATACAAAAAAAACCCAATATATTTTACACATAAATTCATCAAACTATATACGATAGGGTCAATTCCATTACACATAAAAAGAAAGACATTTCATATTCATATTCACAAACATGTCTGCATCTGTTCATATATATATATATATATATATATATATATATATATATATATATATATATATATATATATATTATGCCTTGTTAAATAAAGTGATTGATTGATATATATATATATGTATGGCATGGTGGGTTGAGGCGCTGAATGCCTCACCACCATCTGCAAGCAACATGGGTTTGGAAATGGGCTAAGATGGCCAACAGAGTTAAGCTAGCCCTGGCAAAAAGAAACACAGGTGAGGGGATACAGGCAAAGTGGGCAAGCATTAAGAATGCAATACTTGAAGCAACATCCCATTGTGTTAGACAGAAAAGGAAGTGCAAAAGAAGAAGGAAACCACTTTGTTTCTCAAATACAGTAGCAGAAAAGGTCAGAGCCAAAAGGCTGGCCTTCAGGAAATATAAGGGAACACAGCAGGATGAAGATAGGGAGGCATACCAAACTGCCCTAAGGGAAGCAGGTAAGGCAGTAAGGCAGGCAAAGTACCAAACTGAGGAAACACTAGCACCTAACAGTAAAAGAAGGTGACAAGACTTTCTATAGATACATTAGTGAAAGGAGAAAGTCCAGAGGGGTATTGCTAAGCTTAATGGAGAAAAGGGAGCATGTGAGGAGGAGGACCCTGTAAAGGCATCTATCCTAAATAGATACTTTGCTCAGTATTTACTGAAGAGAAGGTAGGGCAGGGCCCACAGCTCAGCATCATGGACACAAGGGGAGGGAGGTGAGCACTACTCCTTCACAAAAGAAAGGGTCCTACAAGAGCTTGCTAAGCTCAGGTGGATAAGGCAATGGGACCTGATGGCATACATCCCAGGGTACTTAAGGAGCTAAAGGAGGAACTAGCAGAGCCATTAGCAGAATTGTTTAGTGAGTCCTGAGCACAGGAGAGGTCCCAGAAGACTGGAGAAGGGCTCATGGATCCCGCTCCACAAGAGTGGTAGCAGGGAGGAGCGGGAACTACAGACCGGTCAGTCTTACTTCAGTAGTGGGCAAGATTATGGAGGCACTCCTTAAGGAAAGGATAGTGCAACACCTGGAATCATAGTACAGATACAAGACAGCATGGGTTTACAAAAGGAAGGTCCTGTCAAACTAATCTCATAGATTTCTTTGACTGGGTAACCAGAGTGGTGGACCAAGGGGGAGCAGTTGATGTCGCCTACCTTGACTTCAGCAAAGCTTTTGACACTGTTCCATAGAAGATTGATAAATAAGCTGGGTAGGCTCTGGGTGGGTCAGAAGTTGGTCAACTGGGTGGCAAACTGGTTGACGGGCAGAAAACAGAGAGTGGTGGTAAATGGTATACAGTCAGAAGAGATGCAAGTCATAAGTGGGGTACCTCAGGATCAGTCCTGAGCCAGTCCTCTTCAACATCTTCATTAGTGACCTTGCAGATGGACTAGAGGGTAAGGCTTGTCTGTTTGCAGATGACACCAAGATCTGCAACAGAGTAGATGATCCAGATGGGGTGGGCAGAATGAGAAGAGATCTGGATAAACTAGCAGAATGGTCAGAAGAGTGGCAACTGGGATTTAATGCAAAGAAGTGCAAAATCATGCACATAGGGAAGAGAAACCCTGAAGCCACCTATAGGCTGGGAGGGAGTTGCTAGCAGTCACAAAGGAAGAAAGAGACTTGGGCATCATCATCACTGATGACCTAAAATTATCCAAGCAGACCTCTAAAGCAGTAGGTAAGGCTAGGGGGTGTTAGGGTGTATTAGTAGGGGTATCACAAGTCGTAAGAGGGAGGTAATAATCCCTCTGTACAAGACACTGGTTAGGCCCCATCTGAGTACTGCAGTATTGGAGGCCACACCTTCACAAGGATATTAACCAAATTGAGGCAGTCCAGAGAAGGGCAACCAAAATGGTGCAGGGACTGCATCAGAAGACATATGAGGACAGATTAACGGAGCTCAATATGTATACCCTTGAGCAAAGGAGGGAGAGAGTGATATGATCGAGGCATTCAAACACCTTAAGGGCATAAACAAGGTGAAAGAGTCTAACATGTTTAAATATAAGAAAAATAGCAGGACAAGAGGACACAGCATGAGATTAGAGGGAGGCCGATTAAGGGGAATGTGAGGGAAATTCTTTTTCACAGAAAGGGTGGTGGATGCATGGAATGGCTTACCACAAGAAGTGGTGGCTATGAATACAGTGCAGGGCTTCAAACAGGCATGGATAGGCATAAGGGAGCAATACAAATGACTATGAATAGATAGGCCACTGACAGAGCAAAGGCCGATAGCACATTTATAAGGTAGAAAAGAAATGGGCAGACTGGATGGGCCTTATGGTCCTTATCTTCAGTCAACTTCTATGTTTCTATGTTTCTATGTATATATGCATAATAACCATCACAGACTCCCCAGACTGTCCTTCACATAGAATCTGAGTCTCCCCCACTGATAGCTAAGACAGGAAGGGCTGCCAGGTGGAATAAAAGCATTCTCCTCTCTCTTTCAGGGCATGGGACAGCCTCTGCATTGCTAGGGCCTGCAGAGACAAAATTCTTTCATTGTTGTATTGCAGGAACCACCACCGACACCCACATGTTTAACATACAATGTCTGGCTAGAATAAGCAGCACACGTGTCCACCATGGTTAGGGTGCACCAT
Source organism: Neoceratodus forsteri (assembly GCA_016271365.2). Lineage (NCBI taxonomy): Eukaryota > Metazoa > Chordata > Ceratodontiformes > Ceratodontidae > Neoceratodus > Neoceratodus forsteri. The sequence continues at coordinate 164,134,421 of CM057458.1, read as the reverse complement.
CCTTCATCTCCCATATTCTCATCCCAAACAAAAGGAACAGAAGAGACATTGGTACCATCCTACTAAATAATTTCTCCATTTCTCCCAGTATCTCCTTCCAGAAGGACTACAGGACCAGGCAGGACCAAAAATAATGATAGTAGGATCCCAGTTCACTATTACAGAAGACACATATGAGGTGACACTGCTGGGTTGAATTTGTGAACAATAAGTAGCGGGCAATACAACCGTGGATGAATTTATAAAATGACTCTTTATACTTGTTACATATTAGGATTCCCATATGAAGCTTTAATATTACCCTCAATTCTCTTCTGTGATCTCCAATCCCATATCCTCTCCCACAAAGTTTTAGTTTTCCCAGTGGTATCCAGGAAGTATTGTTTCCTTCCTGTGCCACTCTACGGATAATGCGCTTGGCATCTCTTTGAGACACAAATACTAATTGTTCAGTTTGTCCCTAAGGGGAACCCAGCGCATTGCCTCTCCCAAGCCCTCTGCTATATGCTCTAATCTGTAGGTACCGGAAGAAATGTAGTTGGCCTATTCCTGTCCTTTCTTGCACCTTCACAAAAGTGCAGAATTTCTTATTATACAAATCTCCCAAGCACTGCACTCCTTTCTCTTCCACTCTCTGAATCCTGCATCATTAATACCTGCAAAAAAAGGGTTTCCAGAAACCGGAGCAGACACGTATCCTCTGTTCCTACCTCCAAGCTCTGCCCAGCTGTTCCAACTCTCCAGGACCACCAACATCAGTGGGTTGGTCCGGCCCAGATTATTGTATGCCCTTCTTCCCTCTTTGTCAGGTAAGCCAAGCATCTCCCTTGACATTCATGCTCTTCTAGATCTATTCACCCCAGAGCTGTGAGGCAGTTAACCCTATCCTGCAGGAAGCTGTGTTGAATTTCCAGAAAATAACTTGTATATCTGGAAAAATTAACCCCGCCATTTTCCATGCCTGCCTTGAGTCTTAAGAGACTAACCCTCAGGCACTTCCCCTGCCAAATAAATGCAGAAAAAGCTCCCTCCAACTTCTTGATGTCTGCTTTAGTAAGTCCCATGTGTACCATCTGCATCACATAAAAAGCCTTGGTAGAATATTCATTTTAGTAATTAATTCTACCCAACCATGATATGGGTAAGGGTCTCCAACGCAAAACTCAGCTTCAATTGTTTTAATAAAGGGGGTATAGTTCAGCTCATAAAGGAGCCCAGATCTACCTCACTTATACATTAGGTACACAAAGGATCCCGGACCTCTCTAGGACCCTATCCACCCAATATATACACCTCCTTCCTCACCCATTTTTAACAGTTCAGATTTCCAAGGTTAATTTTGTAGCCCAAGAAGTGGAGAATCTTTCAGTGGTCTACAGTAGATGCAGCATTGACTGCTGCAGTTTTTCCACATATAGTAACATGTCATCTGCATATAGGGGACCTTGTGTTCCCTACCAGACCTCCCTTGACCCTATGATATTTGGGTTATCCCAATACTCACTGCCAATGGTTCCAGTGCTAATGCAAACAAAAGAGGTGAAAGGGGACACCCTGTCTAGTTCCCTACTAAGTTGGGTTTGCCTGACAGGGAGTCATTCACCAGCACCTGTGCCATCAGTGCCTCATACATAGCCCTCACCAGACACACAAAGCCTTCACCCATACCAAACATGGAAAGCACTTCAAATAGGTATTCCACTCAATACAATCAAATGCCTTCTTGGCATCCATAGAAAATCACATGAGAGTGGCTCCTTCCGCCAAGAGGCCCCCACACCACATTCAGAAGTTTACGCATATTTTGATAGGAAAACCTACCTGTATAAAACCAGTTTGGTCTGGGTGATCAGCCCGGCAGGATGTTGTCCAACCTACCTGCTAAAATGTTTGCCAAGATTTAAAATCCCAATTCAAAAGCGAGATCGGACGGTATGAGGCACATTCGATGGGTCCTTGCCAGGCTTTCCTGTACTTTCCTTTTATGATTGGAGACAAAATTTATAATAGCTCCATGCATATCGCTTTCCTGTATCCCAGAGGGTGGCCTTGCTGGGGCCATAGCCCTATTCATTTGTATATACTGATTCCACTGTTCCTGCAAGTATTTCTTGAAGTCTGTATTGCCCAACAGGTAGTTGGAGAACTTCCAGGGATGAGGACCCTCTCTGCTCCCTTAAACTCAGTGTCATACAGACCATGGCATGATCTGAAATATGAATTGGGCTGTGGTTGGCGTTACTGTAACCAACTTAAAGAACCAGCTCCTAGATAAGTACAAATAGTCTATCCAGGACCAGGACTTGTGAGCATGGGAGTAAAACATGTATTCCTAAGGCTGCCCTCCAGCTATCTATCAAGTCTAAATCACACATTCCTATCTGCCAGTTCCTAATTGTTCCCATGCTCATCCCTTCTTTCAGAGTGATCCATTACCAGGTCCATTTAAATTTAAGTCACCCCCAATATCAACCCCTGGAATTCTTCCCATACCAGGATACCCATTAGGTTTTGGTAAAAGGAGGGTCATAAACTGCTGGTGCATAAACACTTGCAAAGTGACCTTTTCTCCTGCAAGGCTCCTTCTACAAATATAAAGCCCTTCCCCAGGTCTGCCTCAAGCTGCTGTACCTCAAAGGGTACCTTTGATGTAGTAGTACTGTGACACCTCTTTTGTGTGAATTGAATATGTCACATGACACATACCCACCCACCCCTGGCCAGCTTGGCATGCTTACTATCCATTAGGTGTGTTTCTTAAAGCATGTCCACCTGTGCTGCCTTCCTTTAAGAGCTGTCAGTAATGCTGTATGCTTTACTGGGGAGAATATCCTCAAACATTATATGTTATAATGGTTAGTTCCTGGAATTAGCCATGGTGTATGCTTGTATTTTCCTTGAAAACCAATTCCTTGCTCCTGATATACCACCCTCCATCGGCCATTGTAAGTACTATTCAGAATATGTATTTTGGACCCTAGAAACCATGAAAAGGTGAACAGTAGACATACAGTAAAACACAGAACAACAAACTTTCCATAACTGTATCAGTAACTTTTCTTACGATCCCACCCCCCCCCCACAATGAATCGTATCCTTATTCGCCCCCAGTCTTTAAATACAATTTGCTAAATCTGAAAAGATATTAAACAATATGCCCCAATTGCAGATCGTGTCTCCTCACCCAGTTCCCCTTCTTTCCCAGCTTATAGAATTGCTGAAAATGATATCACTCTGAATACTTCCAAATCTATGTGTTGATCTGATCCCTTTCCAAACGATGTATATAATAATTGTGTACTGTGATGCCTCAGTACTCCACTCTCATCTTGTGCCTCTCAGAGCATGGTCTATCCTCTGCCATTTGCCTCCCCAGACCCTCATCTTAACCTCCTCTCCTCTTTTGCAGTTCTCCCTTTCATTTGAGTCCTGCCCTATGCAGATGACACGGTGCTATTCCTTAGAGCTCCTAACAAGACAAGCTGACCAGGACCCTACAGTGCAACTTTGACCTGCTACAGGAATGGTTTAACACCAGCCTCCTAGTACATCAATAAATCAAAGTTTATTGTCTGGCTTAGATAAAGCTTTTGACAATTTAAAAACACATAATAAAAAGCACATAGAAATGTAAAAATACATAAATAACAACATAAATTACACAATACTGTCATAAAATAGTAATTTCTGGATACAGTGTGCTAGAGCATATGTTTATCATTCCAATTTGTTTAATTTTAATGCTTATTCTTAATAGTCTTTAATATTTTAGCTATTTAAAATATACCTAAACATAAGGTAATCTTTTCCTTTCATCTTTAGAACCCCACCACGCTAAGTGTGGGCTGATTCTTTTGACTTTACCTATTACTACAAAGAATTTAGCTAGTTTGTTTATTGTCCATTCATCCTGTGTATGCATTAAAATGAGAGTCAGAGTTTCTAAATCTATATTATACCCATTATTAATAAAGGAGCCTAACCAATATAAACACGCTTTAGTATACCAGGCACAGCGCCACGTAACATGTATCAAATCTTTTCTCCAGTTGTACAACTACAATTTTCATTATCAGTCTTTTATATCTACACCTCAGAACACTACTTTCAAATTGTTCACATTTATATATTGTGAAGGTTCTCTGCATGAATGGTCAGTAAGAACATCTAGGTACACCTTATACCCAAATTCAAAGTTGTTCTTAACAAACCATTTAGAGTATGAGGAGCTCTTAATTAATTCTAGATCTTTCTTTTTCCAGTAGTTTACTGTTTTTAGTGACATACTTTTCTATTTATCATTTAGCAAGATTTCTTTCTTAATATATCTTGCAAGTATTTCTGATCATATTTCTTAAGTAGCTGTACAATTTAAGGAGCCAACATCCATAGGTATTGTACAATCTCGCTCAGCCGGTCAACCTCTACTCCCAAAGTGCTAACCTCTGAGTGTATGATTTGCCCGATCATGGGCATATGTAAAACAATCCCTGGTGATCCAGTGGACCACCCTCCTTCACCGATTGGGGCATCCACATATCGGGCCTATGTAATATAGTATGGTCTGCACGCCCATTGACCCACACAGTGGACCAATAGGCATACAGACATTACTGCACGCTGTCAGTTGACGGGTGGCCGGGCAGCATGCGGGTGGGTAGCACTTCCCACCACTGACTGGGGGATGCTGGGTGGAGGGACCTCAGAGGGCGGGTGGGGGTACCACTGGACCACCAGGAACAGTTCGCAATATCCACCCACGATCGGGTGCTGGGGGGTGTCCACTGGAGCACCAGGGATTTAATTTCACGTATGCCCACAATCGGGCAATGAGAGTGGTCCACTGGACCACCAGGGGATATTCATTACTTATGCCTGCAATCGGTCATAAGGGTGCGTGGTCCATCAAGGGGCTGCAGGGCATCAGTCCCTGATGGCTGCAGCCTGGCAGGATGACAGGCTCAAGTCGCCAGTGGTCGGCACATCACATGCAAATGGGGCCATAGAAACATAGAAACATAGAATTTGACGAGATAAGGACCGCTTGGCCCACCCAGTCTGCCCATTTCCTAACTACTGGATAAGCTGCAGATCCTAGTTAACCAGCAGCCTACTTCTTTCTACCCCCACCCCCAGAATTGCCTTATGACTATCCCACGCGCTTGAATTCCACCACTGATTTTGACTCCACAGCCTCCCTCGAAGGCCATTCCATGCACCCACCACTCTCTGTGAAAAATACTTCCTAAATTACCTCTGAGCCGCCCCCATCTTCAAATTGTCCTCTTGTTCTTGCACACCTCTTTTTTGAAAGATGCTACCCTCTTGGACTTTGTTGATTCCTTTGAGGTACTTGAAAGTTTTATCATGTCCCCTCTCCCTCCTTTCCTCGAGGCTATACATATTAAGCTCCTTAAGTCTCTCTTCATATGTCCTCCGTGCAGACCCTGCACCATTTGAGTTGCCCTCCTCTGGACAGCTTCCATCCTGTCTATGTCTTTAGGAGATTGGGTCTCCAGAACTGCACACAGTACTCCAGATGGGGTCTCACCAGCTGTCTGTACAGAGGGATAATAACTTCCTGTTTTCTACTGGTGATGCCTCTCCTATGCATCCCAGTATCCCCAACCCTCCTTGCTGCCTTCTCACATTGCTTGCCCACCTTTAGGTCATCTGATATGACTACCCCAGGTCCCTTTCCATTTTGTTGTTGTTAGTATCTCACCCCCATTGTGTACTCTTCCCCTGGGTTTTGTTTCCCAGGTGCATTACCTTGCACTTCTTAGCATTGAATCTAAGCTGCCATACATTTGACCATTCCTCTAACCTTGCCAAGTCCCTTCTCATCTTTCCACCCCACCCTGTGCATCAACTCTGTTGCAGATCTTAGTGTCATCTGCAAAGAGACATACTTTTCCTTCCAGTCCTTCTGCAATGTCGCTTATAAAGACATTGAAGAGGACTGGTCCAATACTGAACCCTGCGGTCACTCCGCTAGTAACCCTCCTTTCTTCTGAGTGGACTCCATTTACTATTACTCTCTGTGTCCTATTCTCCAGCCAATTCTTTACCCAGGCTGTCATCTTGGGACCCACTCCCAGGCTGGCTAACTATATATTAATCTTTTGTGTGGGACTGTGTCAAATGCCTTGCTAAAGTCTAGGTAGGCCATGTCCACAGCCCCTCCCTGATCTACTACTTTGGTCACCCAGTCAAAGAAATCTATCAGATTCTGTCTGGCATGACCTTCCGCTGTGAATCCATGCTGCCTAGGGTCTTGTGCCCTCTGGCTTCTAGATACTCGACAATTCTTTCCTTTAGAAGTGATTCCATCATTTTCCCTATCACTGAGGTTAAACTAACAGGTCTATAGTTTCCTGCTTCTGCCTTGCTCCCACTTTTGTGAAGGGAATCACATCTGCCCTCCTCCAGTCCTCGGGTACCACCCCATCCTCCATGATTTGTTAAAGAGGGTAGTCAGTGGTGTCACTAGTTCTACCCTTAGTTCTTTTAGAATTCTGGGATGAATCCCATCAGGCCCCATTGCTTTGTCCACCTTCAGTTTAAGAGTTCTTTCAGAACCCTTTCTTCTGTAAATGGGCTGGTATCAACTTCTGTATCCAGAATGACATGCAAATGTCCCGTTTGCACATTGCATGCATGATGGCCTCATTTGCATGCCCCAGTGCTGAATATTGCAGTTGATGCACCTAGCACAACCGCACATGCACTGGCGCATCCCCAGGCTCCCTTCTGCCACTTATGCTGGTGCAGTGCCACTCGCCATGTGCAGTGCCTGTGCCCTCAGTGCCATATTCAACGGTGCTGAGCCATGGTGCACCACCATTGAATATCGCCTGGTCCATGCCCTGGAGCAGCCCAGTTGCGTTGTAGCCCAGGCTTTGCCTGCCTGGCACAGTTTGAATATCCACCCATGAGTTAGAATCATCCCACCAAGTCTCTGTAACACATACTATATGTATTTTCTTAGTTTCCATTAATAATCTTAATTCTATTAGTTTGTTGACATTTAAACTTCAGCATTTACATTTAACACTTTGAATTTAGATTTGGAGGATTATTTACTGTTTATTTTAGTACTGCCTTGTCCCCTTTTAACTAGTTTAAATTACAACCAATAATATCTTCAGAGGTTCTTCCTATTTGTAAGCCCTACGCTTGCTTAAATGTATTCATCCCAGCAATAAAAAGAATTTTTACTAACAAAGGTTTCCCAATGTGTCACACATGTATAACCCATTTGCAAGGTCCATTTTCTGAACCATTCATTTATTTGTTTTCTTTTTTCTTTTGTACTCCTGTTCTGGGAACTGGTAACATTTATGACAGATAGATTTCACAGTTTAAGTTTTGTAAAGTATTTGCCAGTTCTATATATTCCTGCTTTATTTCTTCAAAGGTTAACTTATTCAAATAATTTGTTCCACATGAATAATCACAAGTGGATTTGTGCCAGAATTGCTAAGAATACTACTGATCATATTATGTATATCTCTTATTCCATCCCCTCAAATGTGGAACATGTTATATTGTGCTTATCCTGTCTACAAACAAATTTATCAATGTATTTGATTAACGAGTCCCCAACACACAGTATTGCCTTGTTGCAGGTATATTGCTACCTCGTGTACTTGATTCAGAAATATCATTATCTACTGAAACAGTTTTTGAGGTTGTCTGTTTGGTACAATTTCTATCATATTAGTTTCAGCTGTACAGGCTTGATTTGATATAATGGACTTAGATTTGGCTTGAATGACTTTACTTCCTTCTCCCTTTATTATTGGTAAATCCAGGATAAGTATCAGAGGGGCCAGGATTAGTAGTCGCACTCGGATTATCATCTGTTTGTTTCAAGTGAGAGTCAAATTCCATCGACGGAGTACTAGTAGCAGGCAAAGTAGGCAAGGTATCAGTATTTAACATTAATGCATTGTTTATTTCTCCTCTTATGGTATAAGGGAAGACAATCATTAACTAGTATAAGTGGAACAGTATTTTCTAAATTAGAACTACAATTGGTAACTTGAGCCTCCAAATCATTATTAGACAAATTATTAGTGGCTGAAATCTATTTTGTACAGCAATTTGATTTCCAAGGCCCTACACCTTACTTTTGATTTATGCCCATGTTGTATCAACAACCAGTCCCCAACACTAGTCTCATTAGTTCCTTCATCTTCTTGATAATGCTTTCTTTTAACATTAGCATGCACAGTCCCAGAGTTGTCCTCATTAGTTACAACGTCTAAGCAATTTGAGTGAGTAGCCTGATCATGTAGAATGCCACTACCTGGGACACCATTCTGTGCTTTTAGTACCTGAGCCATTTTGGTCTGTTGATTTTCAATTTGATCAAGTTTAGCATAAAATGCTGTAATGTCTTCCTCAGTACACTATTATCAAGACACATTTTGCAAATATATATATGTATATATAGTGCATGCAGATATTTTATCAACTATGGAATACATAAAACAATTTGTGCATTTTAGTTCAATTTCTGCATCAGGTGTCATTATAGTTTCAGTTAATAGTTTATTGAAAACTGGGGCACTGGACAGAGGGGCCTGGGTAGGATCTAGGATACAAGTTTCTCCCATTTTTACAGAGGGGTGCGATGTAATTACTACTTTAAGCTGTAAGGCACAAATGTAAATAAGCTATAATATCAGAAAATAAACTAACAGATGTTTGACTATCACCACGAACAGTACTCACATCTATGATAATACTTTGAAGTGCCCTGCACCCCACTAGCCACGCTGGACACACTAGACACATGCCAAGACACACATGTCTTTGCACGTAGTACCGCGGCGCTGTGTGCACACGCCTCTGCACATGCTCACTCTGCTCGCAGCAGGACTTGTAGATATACCAAGCTATAACCCAGAAGTAAAGTGGAGAGGTCAAGCCCCAAGAATATGTTGTACAAATAGCCCGATCACTGCAAAATTTGTCATCCACTCATCCATGGACAAGGCACAATGCTTAAATGCACAATTACAATATTTTAAAAGTAATATTAAATGGCACGATAGATTTGTAGTCCCACAGCAGCTCTGGACTACAAATCACTCTTCCTGCTTCCTGAAAACACAGGGGCAGGGCTCGAAGTGCTGCAGAATGAGTTCAGTTACACTGCTAAAACTAAATTAAAATAGCAGGAGAAGTGCCAAATAGATACTCTCAGTGCAAGAAAGCAGTTAATAATATAATTATATATATATATATATATATATATATATATATATATATATATATACACTGTATATGTATATATATATATATATATATATATATATATATATACAGTATATCTAATAGCATGGGTGGGTAATATTCTTAATACCCATATTTTCTTCTGGGTTAATTGTTGTATCCATCTCTACCTTCGATTTTTCAGTCACTCAAGATGCCTGATGGTCACCTCTACTTGGAACCATCCTGGAGGAGCTAGAATTCTAATTAAAGGGGTGTATTCTGTGATTTCTGTTTTCTTATTTATGCTGTTACCATACTCGGTGCTAATAGAATCAGTACCCTGAATACTATTTTCCACTGGTTGTCCACTGGCTGTCCATTGGTTGTCCTTTGCCCATCCCCTTGTTTCCACTAGATGTTCTTTTGTCTCATTGTTTTTATCATTTGCATGATTCAGGTGCACTAATTCATTATTTAAAAGTGCAATTTCTATTTCTAATTGTTGCAGTTGGGCTCCTAACTGTATGTCACTATTCATCATTTGTTTTCCTGCCTCTTTCTGACCCTCCAAGTTTAGAGTTTCCTTACATTCTTGTGGTATCTGTTGTAGTGGCTTTAATTGTTGCTTATTAGGGTATTGTCTAGCTCCTTTGTTAGTTTGCTTATTTCTTTGCTGGCTTCTTTCCATTTTTCCTTTTCTTTCCTTCGTATCCTTTGCCATCTTATTATTCTTACTAACATACTAATTTGCCAGCAGATAAAGGCCTAGAGGTCTATCAAGTCTGTCGAATGTGCAGCTAGCACCCTTATCCTGCAGCTGCCCCTTCCTTCCACCCTTCCCTTCATTAACCCTCCCCTTGTCCTGTCCCATCCTTGTTTGAAGCAGTCCACTGTTCTACTACATACCACTTCAGCAGGTAACGATTCCACCCAGCCACCACCCTCTCTGTAAGAAAGTCTCCTCATCTCCTCCTGAACCTTCCTCGCCTCCAGTCTCATATCATGGCCCCTGGTGTCCCTCCTCCCTTACTTTGAGCAGCCCCTCTGTACCTGTCTTGTTTATTCCTTTCATGTATTTAAAGGTTTCAATCATGTCACCCCTCTCCTCTCCTCCAGTGAGTACATGTTCAACTCCTTCAACCTCCTCTTGTATGATAAATCCCCAGCCCCTTGATCATCTTTGTCACTCTGTGCTGCACCCTCCAGTAACTTAACGTCCCTCTTCAGATACGGACGCCAGTACTGCATGCAGTACTCCAGGTGTGGTCTAACTAATGACCTATACAGTGGCAGAATCACTCCTCCTCCTCGAGGATATACCCTTGCAATACAACCCAGCATTTTGTTGGCCTTGCAGCTGCCTTCCTACATTGTGCTGAGTTGTTCATTGACCTATAATGAGCACACCCAGATCCTTCTCCTCCTCTGTCTGGGCTAGCTGCACTCCCCTAGCTGGTAACTCCTCCTTGGGTTCTTCATCCCAAAATGCACCTTATGAGCCTTACTTCTCTTTATTGTCAAAATCTGGTATAATCCTTCCTTTTTATTTCTTCTTTAATGCTCTCCAGATTAACTTTCATTTCCCTATATGGAGATTATGTTTTGTGTTATTTCACTTCTAACATCTCCATCACATCTCTATTTAGTAGCATTTGCTCCATAAGTAGGATGTTAGCAATATGCTGCTTTGTAGAAGGTTAAATTTATCGCTTAATAAGCTCGCCTGATAAATATTTGTTTGCTCTTCTTCCAAGCTTATTTCCTCCCCTCTGCTTCTACATAGGCCTTTACATCCTTTTTTTTTGTTGTTTAACCAGGAGTAGCACACTAAGCTGAAAGGTTTTTACAGGTGCATCCTGGGAGCACAGGAAGTTAGAGACTTGTTCAGGATCACACAGTATGCAAGTGGAAGCTGTGGGATTCAAACCCAGATCTGGTCTGCTGATGTCACCAGACTTGCAGCTCAGAGCCTTAAACCACTGCATTATACTGCCTCTCCTATCTTGACCATCAAATTTTTAAGGCCAGTAATGATCCTTTGTAAGTCCTTGAATACTTTGTCTAACAGTGTCTTTTCCTTATCCAGGTAGCACTCATTATTCCTTATTTCTGGTGTTATCTCATATACATTAGGGGAAGCACCTGGGGAGACACTTGTCTCTTGTTCTATTAGTGAGCCTGATCTAAAGACTCTTAATGTTACTTATATTTAAACAGTTAGTTTCAGAAAATTGACCTTCACCATCTGTTTCCTCCATAGTGTCCTCTATTGAGGGAATTATGGCTACATTTCCTTTTGGAGTTATCTGTAACAGTTTATCTGATGAGTTGGATTTGTTGGCAGAGGCAGAGGTGTTACTATTACATGAGCCTTCTATAAGCTTGTTTAACTGGTCTGTAATTTTCGTCTGCTTAGGGCAGCCTATGCTTGTAAAAGCGCTTCACCAACTAGATGTTCTATAATTTAAGTCTGTTTTATATGTCCTTTGTTTGTAAAGCAACTTTTACCAGCTAAAGGGGAGAGTTGTGGGTCTTTCATTCTTTGTAATTTATTATTAACCATACTGAAAAATATACACACAAATAATCTTCTATATATACACACTAAGTATATCCTCAGTACATAGAGTATATAACCCTGTTAAATAATTAAAATAGCCCAGAACTTTAGGCAAGGCTATAACACTTCCAGGTAGGAATATTATGTACTGTTGTGCACTCTAGATGGTACCTTACAGTTGGCCTATCAGCAAAAGAAAAAATATGTTTTATCCTTTATGTATTCTATGTATATTTAAAATAATCCAGTTTCTACATAAGAATGCATCACAGGAAAGGCAAGTTAAGTCCACTAGAATCCTAGATAAAGATATTCCACGGTCAGTTTAAAAAAATTGTTCTAAGCAATTGTAGACTTCTACAGTTCACCTCAAGTCATTATTCATCTGTAAATGCACCAAAAGTTTGTTTAAAAACCTCAGATCAATGTTTCTTTTGGTAGAGAAAGAGGTAGGGAAGCTGCTCAAGAAGTCCAGAAATGTATCGTATACAAAGAGAGTTGCACTCAAGGGCCTCAAGCATTCAGGAATAACCCTCTCTCCTCAATTCCTTAAACTCTCGGTCCCAAGTTGGGCTTACTAAAGAGAAAAAGTTAAAAGTTGTAAACACACAAAATTAAAACGCTAGAACTTAAAGTTCTAATGTGCTAACGCCCTCAAATGTAGATAATAACCTATCAACCCTTTTACCAATAAATAGTAATACACTAAAAAGAGAGCACCAGGATCTAGTTATATATTTGGTAGATACTACTTGGAAAAAGGCAAATGGTCAAAACACAGCTCATGCCAGGTCAAAGTAAAATAAAAGTAGAAAAGAGCTTACTTGTTCTTGTTGCAGGACTGTGTATACAAATTTCTCTGACAGACAACAAACTACCGATTAGACCTGTTAGTTTAACCTCAGTGGTAGGGAAAATGATGGAATTACTTCTGAAGGAAAGAATTGTTGAGTATCTAGAGGCCAGAGGGCTCAGGACCCAAGGCAGCATGGATTCACAGCGGAAGGTCATGCCAGACAAATCTGATAGATTTCTTTGACTGGGTGGCCAAAGTAGTAGATCAGGGAGGGGCTGTAGACATGGCCTACCTAGACTTTAGCAAGGCATTTGACACAGTCCCACACAAAAGATTAATATACAAGTTAGCCAGCCTGGGAGTGGGTCCCAAGATGACAGTCTGGGTAAAGAATTGGCTGGAGAATAGGACACAGAGAGTAATAGTAAATGGAGTCCACTCTGAAGAAAGGGGGTTACTAGTGGGTACCTGAGGGTCAGTATTAGGATCGGTCCTCTTCAATGTCTTTATGCTTACATTGCAGAGGGACTGAAGGAAAGTATGTCTCTTTGCAGATGACACAAAGATCTGCAACAGAGTTGATGCACAAGGTGGGGTGGAAAGGATGAGAAGGGACTTGGCAAGGTTACAGGAATGGTCAAATGTATGGTAGCTTAGATTCAATGCTAAGAAGTGCAAGGTAATGCACCTGGGAAACAAAAATCCAGGGAAGAGTACACAATGGGAGGTGAGATACTAACAACAACAAAATGGAAAGGGACCTGGGGGCAGTCATATCAGATGACCTAAAGGTGGGCAAGCAATGTGAGAGGGCAGCAAGGAGAGTTGGGGGATACTGGGATGCATAGGAGAGGCATCACCAGTAGAAAACAGGAAGTTATTATCCCTCTGTACAGACAGTTGGTGAGACCCCATCTGGAGTACTCGTGCAGTTCTGGAGACCCAATCTCCAAGAGGACATAGACAGGATGGAGGCTGTCCAGAGGAGGGCAACTAAAATGGTGCAGGGTCTGCACCGGAAGACATATGAAGAGAGACTTAAGGAGCTGAATATGTATCCTCGAGGAAGGAGAGAGAAGGGAACATGATAGAAACTTTCAAGTATCTCAAGGGAATCAACAAAGTCCAAGAGGTAGCATCTTTCAAAAAGAGGTGTGCAAGAACAAGGGGCACAATTTGAAGATAGAAGGGTGTGATGAGATGTAATTTAAGGAAGTATTTTTCACAGAGAGGGTTGTGGATGCATGGAATGGCCTTCCGAGGAGGTTGTGGAGTCAAAACAGTGGTGGAATTCAAGCATGCATGGGACAGCCATAAGGCAATTTAGGGGGTGGGGGTAGAAAGAAGTAGGCTGCTGGTTAACTAGGATCAACAGCTTATCCAATAGGTAGGAAATGGGCAGACTGGGTGGGCCAAGCGGTCCTTATCTGCCATCAAAATCTATGTTTCTATGATTACGGATAAACCAGAGATATTTCAATGCGCATACAATCGTTAAAGCTTTAGGGCTTCACAACAGCCTTGCTGCTCCATAGTGTCTTGTACTTTTAAGAGAACATATTGTATACCTCCATTATTGTACTCCCATCTGTCTGCTTAGGTCAAATAAAGTAACAGACAAAGGAGAAAGCGACCAACGCTTGTGTCTGAGTACTTTCTATCCACTTGGGAGTACTAAAAAGGAGCAGCAGCCACGAGCATCCAAACTGTATGCAGGTGTGGCTTATCTGGTATTACCTGGTGTTACGGGCACGCATACACCTTTATTCAATATGCTCACATGCCTAAAATTTGCATATGGTACAAAAAGTGAAAACAAGATATAGTGTATGTGGAATTATCTTTTGAATAAGTTATTGATTAGATTATCTAACTGTGTAGTTTAAAACATAAGAAACCTACAGTGCCAGGTTCTCTAGTAAACTCTATGTATGAATATATGGTTCACTACACAAGAACAAATCGGGAAATTATGAAAAAGAATAAAAGTAGCTGAAAACATCCTTTCCAATAGACAGTTTTCAGGCAGAAACTTCAGAATAACTCAGAGAGCGGAACTCCTGTTTAATTCTTTGGGGACAATTTACAGCAGGTGCAGCATTCTTCTGCCCCATGGCCTCTCTGAAGGCTTCCTCTTTCTCTGCTCACACTCCAGCACCGCTGAAGAGCACTCAGCACCCCAGGCCACCTATGGGCCTCCCTGAACAGAGAGAGAACAGGGCAGGGAACCAACGACGATTGGTGCCAACAAAAAGATCGTCTGGAAAGGAGACAAACTTTAAATAGGTTACTGGACATCCTTAAGAAATCACAGCATCTGTATGTGTGTGGTGAATAAACCTACTAGACTCTGTGCGTCTAATGCAGAAGGCATGGTATAAAGTCTCTGTCACAGGATCAACTAGAACAGGCTAGTTGTACTAGGTGTTACCCTTCAACACCCAACTGCTATCTATCCTAGTACCAATAGTAAAAGACTAAGACAATGCTCTTTACCAGTCACCAGAAGAGGAAATCCACCACACTGTTTAAAAACAGCACTCAATACTGACTCCACCCTCAAATGGGTTCACTTTTTCTGGTACTTGGGGGTCACAATCAATCAATGAGTCCCTCTTTTCGATGAACACTTAAGAAATATCACTAAGGCTGCACACAGGAAGCTGGGGACACTCTACAGACTCCGCTCTGCCTCACACCTGAAGCCAGGCTCCAGGCAGTCAATGGCACAATCCTGCCAATCCTGGACTATGGAAACGTGGGTTTATGGTGCTGCCATGGACACTAGCCTACACAAAGTCCACCTTACCCTCAATAAAGCTTGCAGATCTGTCCTGGATGCAGATCACATCACACACACCTTCTCGAGCTCTACATAAGGACAAAGTGGCTCCACTCTGGGATAGAATAAAGCTCCAGACCAGCTTACTAGGAAAGCAGGCCCTACTGAGGCTGGCACCTGTCTCCTGCAGGTGTTATTCAGACCTGCCCCAGGTGAGCATGCCACAAGAAGTGTCTCCAGGCATGCCTTAGCTGTTCCCTTCAGGAGATCAGTCCTGGGAGGCGTGCCTTCACGGTAAGGGTTCCCACTTGGCTAAACAAGCTTCCAAACACAATCACCAGCCTTAAAGCCTAGGGCACTTCAAATCTGAACTCTGTAAGTCCATCTCTCTTCCGGTCCACTGCCCGTGTCAAACACAATCCCAGCATCCAGCCCACCACTCAACTGCCCACTTACGCTGACCACAATGTACCTACTCCCTCCCCACCCCTTCCCTCCCTACCAACTCCTCCCCACTTATCTTTTGTCCATTACCCCTCACTACCTCCCCCACCTACCCTCTATCCAGTTCATCCACACTACTTCCTGCCCGGTCCCCTGTCCACTTCCTCTGCCCCTACTTCTCCCTCTACCTCCTCCATTCAGTACACCCACACTACCTCTAGCCCATTTACCTGACCTCTTCCTGCCTCCTCCCACACCCCCACCATCTACCTGTACTTGCCAAACCCAACTTATCTTTCTGCACTTAACTTCTTTCAGATGGCTGCACATTGCGATCTCCACTGGGAACTGACAATGCTACCAGCCACTTGCATTTATGTCTTGACTTGTGTAAATCAAATGTATGTGCTACCCTTTCCTGTGTAAACACTACGTTAGTAGTACAACCTCACTGTCAATTTGTCTACAAACAAATTTATCAATGTATTTGATTAACGAGTCCCCAACACATAGTATTGCTCATAGGTATATTGCTTACCGTACTTGATTCAGAAATATCATTATTTACTGAAACAGTTTTTGAGGTTGTCTGTTTGGTGCAATTTCTATCATATTAGTTTCAGTTGTACAGGCTTGATTTGATATAAGGGACTTAGATTTGGCTTGAATGTCTTTACTTCCTTCTCCCTCTTATTATTGGTAAGTCCTGGATGAGTATCAGAGGGCCAGGATTAGTAGTCACACTCGGATTATCATCTATAATTATGCTGTTGCAATTAAGTGTATCTCCTTAAGTGTTGATGAGGATCCTTTGTAAACAAGCTCTTAGCTCAAAGGTTTGTAATTCCAAGTTCCCAATGAATAAAATAAAATTCTTTGCCCTGTCAACTCCATTCATACTGTTCGGTTTTACCAATAATGTATGTCCCCCCACCCTACCAGCTTATATCCTATACAGCTAAATTTTGGGAGAAGGATATAACCTGCCTCCCCAATAGCCTATGCTCTAAGAGTCCTGCATCCTCGTCAATAGCTGTTCCTTTCATGACAGCTAGCCTTAGCTCTAGCGAGGGTTGGGGCAATGCAAATACAAAACCATGTGCAATGCCCCCTCCCTCCCTCCAGCCGGCTTACCTCACAGCAGGCCATTTCTTTGGTTCCTGTCTCTGCACCACAGAAAGGTCGGGTCCCATATCGTGCTCTTCTCCAGTTTCACAGACCAACACAGGCCGCAGCATTCAGAATCAACATAGGAGATAGGCAAGTACTGCAGGAGTTTTAAATGGGGATCTTGATACGAGTCCATCAGGCCATACAAACAGTGCCAGCGTTCACTGTCCATAATAAATCCATTTAGTCTTTACCCTGCTGAAATGTTGTAGTTCTGTTGAGCTGGGAAGCAAGAGACAAGCTCAGGGACACTCTCTCATGCTCCATGCATCAGAAGCAGACAACACAAGGCCACAGTACTTTAAGGACAAAATAACATAGGCCACCCATGTGGCAGCTACAGCTCAGACAGTCCCTTCTTCATCCTAACTTTTTCTTGAGCTCCTTAAAGAATGATTCAGCTTTTCGATCTCCCAGAAAGAATAAGTAGCTCCTTCCTGTTTGATTTTGAGTGTGGCTGGGTACACCAAAAATAATCCACTTTCATATCTCGAACCTGTGCCATCAGCAGATTGAAACTCTGCATTTCTTAAGGAGGCATGCAGAGTAATCCTGAGACATAAATATTCTCTTCCTTTATACTTTAAGTTGTTAGTAGCACGATAAGCCCCGAAACAGCCTCTCTATCTTGGTAGCTGTGGAAGCATGATAATTTGTCGTTGAGGCTGGTTAGGGTTTGGTTTGGCATGACACACCCTATAAGCCCTCAGTCCAGCACTGGCTCCGCCAAATCACCTCCTCCTCAATGCCAAAAACAGTCTCACTAACCTTGGCACAAGGTGGAGAATTTCCTAGCTACCCTCTCTGATCACATTCCACACCCTGGAAGGGTCCCCTGAGACCTGCCACCTCCTTTAGATACCTCGGGTCTGGCTTGACCAGCATCTCAATTCCTCCATGCACATCAACTCCATACTCAAAAGCTACATCCCAGGCTTGGAGCACTTTACTGGCATTGTGACAACATCCCTCTACCTGCCAGAAAGGCAATAGTGCTGAAAATGATCCTTCCTGTCCTTGACTATGGGGATGTAGTCTACTGCACTGGCCCCAAGTCCACACTAGCCAGGCTCAACCCTCTCTTCCATTCTTTCTGTCGTTTCACCCTGAGCTGTCCCTACACTACATACCACTGTGCCCTATATCAATCTATGCACCTCACCACTCTAGACACTCGTGAAAGGCCCATCGCCAAGATCCCAGCCGAGTTTGGTCCCATGCTCCATCCTGCCTCACCGATGCCCTATCCAACCCCTGCACCCAAGCTTACCTCTCAGAAACACCGATTCGGACCCTAGCTGTCCCACACCGTCTACCACCATCAGCCAGGCAGCTTTCAGCTACTGTCTTCCCTAATTGTGGACCTCCTTCCAGCATCCATACTTCACTTTTCCTCCCTCTCACAACTCAAATCCTTGCTCCAAGTTCATTTTGCCCCTACCTGCGCATGTGTCTAGCTGTTCTCTAGTCTCTGTGTGGACGTCTGAGTATTCTCCTCCTAGTTACTCATAAATCTGACCAACTTATTAGAGGCATTCACTACATACCTATTATATCATGCTGTCTCAACTGTGGCCACCTAATATCTCTCTTGACTCACTATTGTCTAACAAACAGCACAAATGTTAGTGGTACCTCCACTATGTACTATGTAATATCAAGTGTTTTATGCTGTCTTCAGCTGTTATCCACGTTCCCCTCCCCCAGGACGCATCTGGAATCAAGCAGTAGTCTGCTCAGCATGCCTTCCTGGTAAAACGTTAAATAAATAAATAAATAAATAAATGAGCCCTCTCCTGCTTGTATTTACCATTTTTTGGTACCAGTCCCAGCTTCTCTGGCAATTTCCTGGCATAAAATCAAGAATATCGACCCCATCTTTCCTTTCAGGCAGGCCACATAAATGGAGGTTCAGCCTTCTGTGGTAGTTCTCTTGGTAATCAAATTGCTCTTTGAAATCTTCTAGTTCTTTCTGGAGTGCCACGATCTGCTCAGGGATAGGGCCAGCAGTGTCCTCCAAGTCTGAGACCTGCTGTTCCACTTCATTTAAGCGGGTCACTTGGGTAGCATGAAGAGCTACTAGCTCCTGAAAATTTTTGTTGAATTTGGCCTCCATGTGTTCCAGTCGTGTAGCCAGGGCAGCTAGGACTTGCTCAGCAACTTCCCTGCCCAGCTGGCCACTTCCATGGCAGAGAGGGAAATTGGGCCCGCATTTGTCCACCTGGGCTGCTGGGGTTGTTTCCATTAGTTTTGCATGCTGTCTGCAGGTTTTTTCCAGATTCTGTATCAGATATTCATCCATTTGGTGCTGGCCCAGTGGCATGGAGGGTTGAGGCAGTATTGCCTTACCTCCTGCCATGCCAGCGACCCATGTTTACGGTGTGAGCGGGTCGACTGGGGTGGGAGAATATCGGCATCCACAAGACAGTTCTCCTCTCTCCGGGAGGGGTGGGATGGAGTCTGTTGCTGACTGACCCCTAGCAGTGGCTAGGGGCTGGTGCAATGAACCCATACATGGGGGAGCTGAGCTAGACACCGGTGTGCAGCATGCAGAAGCACGCATGGCTCAGCCATTGGTGTCACTGCACGCCTTGGCTCTGTGCTCGGGCGGGAATAAAATGGAGGAGAAAAGAGCCGACCGGCAGGATGAAGCTGGTCTCCCTGCCACACTGGGACAGCTGGTGCCTCAATTGGCAAAGGCTATGGCCAGTGAGTAGCCAGTGGCAGTTATGGGGGGTCAGCAGGGAGATAAAACACATAAAAAAAAAAAAAAAAGATATTCATCCATTTCACAATCGGGATATCTGTTGCTTCTTTTCAGCTTAGAATTAATGCGATTCTATATTTAAATTCTATTATAAATTTAGCGAGAAACGGAGCTCCCTGGAAACACATCTTTACTCTTCACTGCTCATTAGTGCCCCTAGCCTTTTGATTTAATTTTATTTTTTCCATCATTTGTTTATCTCCTGAGCTGCCCCAGCTGCCCACTTCCTACCAACCCTCCCCAGCCCTGTCACCTGGCTTTTCTGGGACATACCTTCCCACAGTCGTCCTCTGCCACATGACTGTGGGGGTGTCCCCAGTCACCAGTACTGGGCCTGTGAGGTGTCAGTTATCATCCTACAGCTGGGGATTTTTCCACTGATTTTCTCCCTGATCCCATGGGACATGCAGTGGGGGCAATGTCTGAGCTCCACCTTCATGGAGACATCTCTGGCGCCCTGAACGTGGGTTCCTTTTCCTCTCTTGATGACATTGTGTTCATTGTCACCCAGCTGCTGCTGGGTGGCAGTCAGACAGTGACCTACAGCAACCCTCCTCTCCAGAAGGACAGCGTCCTATGTGTCTCAATCCCCTCAACTGGCCAGCCACCAAGCAACCCGCATCCATTTCCGACCTGTATCACTGTGTGGCAGGAGGTGGGGCACAGCACCTCAGCCCTCCAGGCCACTGGGCTGACCTTGATTTAATGTTTTATATGTGATTTTAAAAATTCTGTACAGCACCCACACTGCAACTTAAGCACAGCAATCATATTAGCAAAATATACATTTTTTCACTAAAGCTCTATATCCCCACTTTCAGTTATCCACTTAT
The DNA here is from genome assembly GCA_016271365.2 of Neoceratodus forsteri. Taxonomy (NCBI): domain Eukaryota; kingdom Metazoa; phylum Chordata; order Ceratodontiformes; family Ceratodontidae; genus Neoceratodus; species Neoceratodus forsteri. The sequence goes on along the minus strand of CM057458.1, from coordinate 164,113,841 downwards.
CGTTTTCTTGCACCAAAGTGAGCAAATAATTGACAGAGCACTGTGAATACATCAGTTGTTGATCAGACTTCATTAGCCTACATCTAGAAACTGACAAAACATGTTTTTTTTTGTCAACTATTTTTATCCTCTTAGTGGCAGGTCGACCTCATCGTCCGCCAAGCCTACCGAGCTCGGGGTCTTTCGGGGCTTCTAGCGCCATGCACACCTGGCAGATCCCTGGAGTCACTCTGGGGCATCAGCCATGCCGGCCTCCACTGTTTCCTCCGTTTTCTCCCATGAACTATCCCAGGACCCCAAGAGTGGTGGTGCATGCGCATGGAGGCACACATGCACACCGCAGCTCGGACCGGGTCCCTCAACCCTCCCCATCAACCCATGTCTCAAGCTCTCTCATGGCACCATCCTTCAACCTCCACCAGAGGGCGACCAAGCTCTGAGAGTGCTGGATACCTCTTCCTGAGGTGGAGTGCTGCCTACCAGCAGCTTCTCATATCCGCTCCTCCCACCCCGCCAGCCTCCGGACGACCCTGGCTCATTCCAGAACCGGGTAACGGTGTGGCGAGAGGTGTGGCATCCAGTGTCTCAACCCCTCAGCAAGACCAGGCCGTCCTGACAAAACATGTTGATGCTCACTAAATAGAACCCAGTTAGCAATGTATGAGGCAGATTTATTTTAGATTTTACAAGACAGGCTACACATCAATAAACTTAGTATTCATTTCAAGAGCACAAACATTCCTTTATGTTTAAAATATATTCATGTGGCAATATATTTAACAATTTATGCTGACCAGTATATATTTATTTATTTAGTTTTGTTAAACAGGTAAGGTGCACTAGGCATACATATGCCTATTTTCAGGCATGACCTGGGAGGGTACACTGCAGAAAACAATAAAGATTTATTGTGGATCAGCAGGGATGTATAGTAGAACTTCTGCAGTTTTCATGAACATTTTCTGCAATTTTGGGTAACATTTCCTGCAATATGTCCAGTGACGCCATGATAATGTCACAAACCAAGTCTCTAATATGAATTACTTGCTGTCTAGAAGAAATTTAACTTATAGAGAACAGACTCAGTCAATCACTGCATTTATCTAGAGTGCCTTTATCAGGCTACTTAGTCTGCATACTCAGTTCAGAAATATTACAAAATAGTCATCCTTCAGTCTGATTTTGTAATCTTAGGCTCTATTCCTCAAGTATGTGTTAAACAGTACACACTGATTCGCAAACACACACAACTGCTAGTGGGGACTGAGTGTTTGTCCAAATCTAACATTTCCATCTACACTCCTGCACACATGCACGCAGATATCTTTAAGATACTATGGAACACCGGCAGCATCAGTTGTCAGAAACATGAGCTTGACATCCTGGACTCCCTGTTCCTCAGGTAACTAGTCAGTGAACCCACTTGTGATGGAGCAATGGACCTGGTGGGCCTGGTACTCACTAATAGGGACAGTGTTCCAGATGTCAAGGTGGAGACCACCTGGGATCAGTGATCACTGTACAGGTGTGGTTCAATAAAAGGATGGCTGCGGAATCAAACCATACATGGGTGAGGGTCCTGGAATTCAGGAGGGCAGACTTTATAAAGATGGGTGAATGCCTCTGGAATGACCTGGCGGGGGAGGGGTGGGTGGAGTGGAGGAACAGTGAGTAAAGCTAAAAGGTGTAATAGTGAAAGCAACAAACCTCTGTGTCAAGCAAGTCAGCAAGAGGAAAAAGAGACCACTATGATTCTCAAAGCGATGGCAGAAAATGAAAAGGCTAAAAGGGTTGACCTCAGAAGGTGCAAGGAAACACAGAGGGAGGAGGATAGGGAGGTGTATCGGGAAAATGGAAGTAGGGAAAGTATTATGGGCGCAAAGGCACAAACTGAAGTGAGAATAGCCCAGACAGTGACAAAAGGGCACAAGACATTTTTAGGTATGTAAGTGAAAAGAGGAATTGCAAGGCAGGAACTGTAAAGTTAAAAGGGAAGGGGCACTGTGCAGAGGGACCAGGAAAAGGCCGACATCTTGAACAAATACCGTAGAATAGGCAAGCGAGGTGGGGTCTGTCTTATCTACCTAGATCAAACCTGCAAGCCTCTAAAATCATGATCAAAGACTTAACCATGGACTATGAATAAATGCCTGGCAATAAAACTTTTGATATGGCGAGGCACAAACATCTTGTCATCCTGTCTGTATATATTCCACTAAATAAACAGAATCCAGGCATAGAGTCACGTACTCACTACTTCATGCAATTCAGCCTGAACTGGGAATATGTTGTTACTGGTGACTTTAAAATTAACTGGAATGCTAAGTCCAGCACAGGTCAAAGGATAAGATGTCAAGTCTATTTCTCACACAAATGGTCACTGAACACGCCATATGAAAATGCCAGCAGAAACAGGCCTCATGGTCTATTGAGTCTATTTGATTGTGCAGCTAGCCCAGGGCCAATTATGAAACAGGCACCATGACACTACTTGACTGAGTACTAGTTACACACACTGATAGAATTAAAGTTGTCAAAGTTCTGCCAGGTACCCTAGTGTCCACTTCCCAATGCAATGTCTATGAGCAGTTAGTCAAGGTCAGCCCCACGAATCACAGTCAGCTGAGTCCTAAACAAAAGAAGATGCCTGAATTCTAAATCTTACTTGGCCCAAGTTGACTGGAGCTTCTTAGATGCCATTCCCAGTACTGACTTGGCCCTACAGTTCTTTGTCTCCAAATTCACGTATACCTGTGATAAATCTGCACCTTTTAAAAACACAAGGCAAGAGAACACCATCAGGATGGATCACCCCAAACTCCTTGCCTGCATAAGGGATAGGGGCAACCTGTGGGCTCTGGCCAGGGAAACAGGGTCCCTCTGTTCCCCTACAAACATACATGGAGGCCCACAATAAGTGCACCAGTGTAATTAGAAAGGCCAAATCTGATTTCAATAAAGACCAGCAGACCCAGAACTGGAACAATGGCAAAGATTCTGGGACAACGTCTAGGAGCTTGTTGGCAAGTGAGTTAAAATCACTCCTCAGATGCTCATGGTGGAGGGTCAGGAGGTCCATGATCCCACTGAAAATGCAAATTACATCAACGCAGCCATTACTGACCAAAGTTCCATAACCCCCACTGATCCTGCCCATACTCCTTTCAGTTAGCCTGGTCCTGAAGCTTCCCAGATGGTGGGCTCAGATCCAGAGTACCCTACATTTTACTTTAAGGTTATTCCAGTCAAAGACACCTTGAAATTCATCAAGGCAAAACTAGGTGTGGGAGTGATTCAGTTAATATGACACTTCTTGCCCTGGCAATAAAGGAACTTTCTCACCCCATCTCTAGAATTTGTAACTTTCCCTGTGCTACTTGCAGGTCCCTAGAAGTGGAGATCCATACTGGTTACACCTGTTTTCAAAAGCAATGACCGCACTAGTCTTGCCAATTACAGACCCATTTCTATTCTTTTCCCTTCCCTGTCCAAGGCCCTCAGAGATTAGTCCCTGACCAACTTGTCACATACCTTGAAAAATACAGTGTCCAGTGCGTACAGTAGCATAGCTTCCGGAAGCTACATAGCACCAACACAGTGCTGTTGGAATACATCAACTATAGTCATGAGGCCTTTGACAGTGATGACATTATCAAAGCTATATAGTAACCTTACTAAGGCCTTCGACCTGGTTGACCATAAGTTCTACTTAACAAACTCTGGCCTGAGTTTGTCACAGAACACAGTTGGACTGATTTACAGCTACCTCACCAAGCGCTCCCAATGTGTGAAGATCAATAAATCTTTGTCCGACATTAGGGGAGTAGCTATTGCCTATTGGTGTCTCCCAGTGCTCCATCTTGGACCCACTCCTATTTGGCCTTGTCTTAAATCAACTGCCTGATGCCTGTCAGATAGCCAACGTACTCTTCTGTGCTAGTGATGCTGTCGTCTATTACAAAAACCTGACATTGACCACCTCACCACTGCTCTGCAAAGTAACTTCAGGTCACTAGAAAACTGGTTCTCCAGTAACAAACTGGTCCTCAATTACAAAAACAAAGACCATGCTCTTCTCTAGTCTCCCATAGAAGAGGAAAGAGTCACCCTTTGTCATGCGAAAATGACTGAGAGACAAAACCTTGAACAAGCGGAGACCTTCAAATACCCTGGAATAACTCTGGATGATGCCTTATCTTTTCCCCCCCATGATGACAATTTATGGCCATAGTTAACAGAAGACTGAGCACCCTGTAAGCAGAACCAGAACAATCTCACTGGGATGCTAGATGTCTTATTGTAGTCAGCTCCATTCTGCTACTTAAAGATTATGGCCTACCTGTCTATACAGTTGCCTGTGACATGGTGCTAACCAGAGTAAAGTTGATCTGTAATAAGGGTACCACTTTGTATTTAGTGCAGATTACCACACTCATAGTTGTACCTTTTACGCACTCACTAACTGGCTACTTTTACCCTGCAGAATAAACCTCCAGACCTGTTTGTAACAAAAAGGCACTCCTGGGCCTAACACGCCCTGCTTTAAAGGAGAACTGCACTGAATCTGGAAGTAATTTTTCCCTGAAGAAGTTAAGTACTAGTTCAAATGTTGTTACTGTTCCATCCCTACCTGCTTTTTAGGCATCCTGTTGGGTATTTCAGATTTACACACAGATAGTAAGTGCCATTTTAGAACTCTGTGATGTAGTTTATGTCCCTTGCTCAGCTTTTCCATTGTTGAAACAATGCATTCATATTGTACTATAAAACCCTGTGGCTGGAGAAGGACATAGACTACATCATACAATTCTAAAGCGGCACTCAGTGCTACACTGTCAATCAATCAGAAATAACTACCAAGGTCACTGATGGCAAGTACAGATGGAACGGTAACAAATTTAGACCAGTTACTGAAAGAATGCTTCTGCTGAGAAAATTACACTCTTGGGTTCAGCGCAGTTCTCCTTTAACAAACTGTTTCTGTGCAGTCTCCGACCAATACAGCACCAGGAATATGGCCAGGAATGCCCTTAAGCCTCCTTTCCAGTGTACTCAGCTGGGCAAGCAGTCATTTGCTGTCAGACAACTAACTGGTTAAACAAACTGCTTAATAATCTGTTGAATCCCCAAGATTAATCAGTTTAAGAGATCTTTGCAGTCTGCCCTAGCAGTCCACTGAAACAGTAACTGTTGATGTGTTTTATTTAGTTTCTCTTTGTACATATCCTGTGACCTTTTATATGACAGTCTGCATGGATTTTTTCAAAATATATGTAATTGTTCTGCTTTTAAGTGCTTTGAATCTGACTCAACTGCATTTCCTTTGAACTGCTTATTGTAATGTTTTGTGACTGTATTTGATGCGAACTTTGTGAATGAGCAACTGTGCTCAAAGGTATTCTCTGAAGTTTTCAATAAATAAATAAATAAATAAACATACTTCTGCTCAGTGTTCACAGAGGAAAAGGAAGGGAGGGACCACAAAAAGTAACAGGAGATTTGTTGTTGGGGTTGGGAAAGGTGGACACTAGTCCTTTTTGGAAGAGAGAGTCCTGAAGGGACTTGCTAATCAGAAAGTGGACAAAGCAATGGGGCCAAATAGGGTGCATTCAAGGGTGTTGAGGGAGCTCAGGGAGGTACGACTGAACCTCTTACAGTCATATTTAACAGCTCACTGGAAACAGGAGTGGTTCTGGAGGACTGGAGGAGGGCAGATGCTGTCCCACTTCACAAAGGTGGAGGCTGGCAATTTCAGGCCAGTCATCCTGACATCGGTGGTGGGAATGTTAATGGAAACACTGCTGAAGGAGAGGATAGTGGAATATCTTGAATCTAACAGGCTACAAGACCCAAGGCAGCATGGATTTCATGAGAGAGAAAGTCATGTCAAATTAATCTAATAGATTTCTTTGACTGGGTGACAAAGCAATTAGATCAGCGTAAAGTAGTGGATGTGGCTTACTCTGATTTTAGTAAGGCTTTTGAGACTGTTCCTCATAGGAGATTATTAAGCAAGCTGGGTAGCTTAGAGTGGGTCCAAAGGTGGTAAACTGGGCAAGAAATTGGTTAGGAATTAGGCGACAGAGGGTGGTGGTAAATTAAGTTCACACTAAGGAAGGGAGGGTGACCAGCAGGGTGCCTTAGGGATCAGTGCTGGGGACGCTCCCTTTAATGTCTTTATAAGTGACATTGCAGAGGAGCTTAAAGGAATGTCTGCCTCTTTGCAAAGTTTGAGGATGACACCAAAATCTGCAATAGGGGGACACTCCGGGTGGTAGGAAAGGATGAGCAGAGATCCGACAAACTCATAGTGGTCAAGGGTAATGCAGCTGGGCTTCAATGCAAAGAAGTGCAAAGTAATGCACTAAGGATACAGAAACCCAAGCAGAGTACAAAATGGGTGGAGTGGTATTGACGACAACCAAGTGGGAAAGAGACATAGGAGTAGAATCATATTGCATGAGCTAAAGGTGAGCAGGCAGTGCGACAAGACAGTTGGGAGGGCTAGAGGGATGCTGGGGTGCATAGCGATGGGTATCACCAGCAGAAAGAGGGAGGTAGTGTTGCCCTGTAGATCACTGGTAAGACCCCACCTTAAGTACTGTGTCCAGTTCTGGAGACCACATCTCCAGAAGGACACAGACAGAGTGGATGTGATCCAGAGGAGGCAACTAAAATGGTCCAGGTTCTGCATCAAAAACCCTACAAGGTGAGACTAAAGAACCTTAATATGTACACCCTGGAAGAGAGGAGGGATATGATAGATACCTCTAAATACCTCAGAGGGTAAATAAGATGCAAGAGGAAGTATTTTCAGAAAAAGAGCTCAAGAACAAGCAGACATGCTATGTGGCTGGAGGGGTGTAGAGTTAGGAGAGATGAGGAAGTACTTCTTCATAGAAAGAGTGGTGGATTCCTGGAACAGTTTTCCAGCAGAGGTGGTGGGTAAAGACAGTGGGGGGTTTCAAGAATGCATGGAATAAGCATAGGGTATCTTAGTGGAAAGGAGTGGGAGGGAGAAAGAGCCAGAGATTGATTAGGGTCTGTGGTGATACTGTAGGTAGGGAAAAATTGGTAGACTGTGGGGACCAAACAGTCCTTATCTGCCATCAAATTCTATGTTTCTATGATGTGCCTTCCTAAAACAAAGTGGTGGAAAAATTAACACCTGAATGGTTCTCTTTGTCTCCTGAGATTTCTTTATTATTGTATATATATAAAGTTTTCCACCCTAATTCATCCTCACTGAAGTGCTCCAACTATCCCCCCACAGTTTTCCTTATTGCTTCCTTTTCCCCACCCCAGTTATCTTGGGCAGCATGGCTACACCCATCCACTAGGTGGGAGGATGGGCAGCAGCTGCCGTTGCCACCACCAATACTGCTCCTTGATTGGCTGGTAGGGGAGCATGACTCCTATCTGGCCCATACCAACCCTGACCCCGGAGACAAGTCTTCCATCTGTGGGATGCCCTCAGCCCTCCAGTTGGTCACAGTGTGGCACTCTATAGCTTGGTCCAAACTGCCACCTCCCAGGTGGCAACAACCCGCGCCTGATGCCACATCACTGGGTTGGCCAGCATCAACTAGTTTTCAAGGCAACCGCTGGTGGTGTAGAGGGCTGAGGCACTAGTGCCTTACCTCTTACCATGCTGTGATACAGGGCCGAGCAACTCGGTGTCACAGGGTTGGCCGGGAGGAGGATCAAGCATCCCATGGACTGCTCTTTTCCTCCTCCTGGGAGGGTGGGAAGGGTCGACTGCTGAGGCACTGGCTCCTGGCAGTTTTCGGGGCTGGTGCATGCTCGGGTCCAATGTGGATCGGCGTAAGCTGATGTCAGACGGCAGTGCACAGGAGCATGTGTGGCAGTGTTGTATGCCCACACCAGGGCTTAACACATTTGTATGATCATACAGGTAACAAAACATTTCATTTCATAGGTGCTGCAGGGGACTTGTGGAGAGACACACCAATCTGTGCAGTGGTCAGGGCTTCATGGCTGCCCATAGATGTCCTTTAAGGGGAAGGGAGGTGGAGGGATGGTCAAAAGCCAGGTAAGGGTAACTAAAGATTCAGGAAGAAGGTTGGTGGGGAAGCGTTTTGCTGGCATCTAATGGAGAGAAGGGAGGAACAGATGGATGGAAGAGGACAGTTGGTTCCAGAAGTAGGGAGATGGTATGAGAAAGCAGATTTCTCAGCTGAGGGTGTGGGTGGGGAAGGGAGGACAGCCATGGGTCTCTTGAGCGCAGGGAGTAGGAGGTGGAGGGTATGAGGAGAGACACTGGGATAGGTATGAGAGGAATCCCAAATTAGTATTTAGAGATGAAAGAAGTACAGTGGAAATGGCTAAGTGTGGGGAGAGAGAGGATGGATAGAGAGGAGTAGAGAGCAGTGGTCAGTATGAGAGGGTGAGTTGGTAGCAAATGGCAGAATGCATAGCATAGGTATCCAGTCTGGCAAAGGAAGTAGAGGGGCAGTGCCATAAGCCACACCTGCATAGTCGAAAACCTGGAGAACCATTTGGTGACCAGCTCCCAGTGGACATAGGGAAAAAGGCTTATTGTGGTAGAGGGCACCAAGTTTGGGGCAGAGTTTGGCATGGATGGCATCAATGTGAGCAGAGAAGGCAAGCTCACTATCTAGCACACACCGAGGTACTTAAAAGTTGGGACTACTTCAAGCAGTGTGGAGGGTCTGGGAGGGAGGGAGGGAGGGGCAGCTGCAGAATAGAGGTGCTAGCTGCACATTCGAGCAGACTTGATAGACCACTAGCCTTTATCTGCTGGCAAATTTCATGTTCATAACCAGCATGGAGAAGAGGGAGGGGTGAGTCGCTCCATCTGCCTCTCCTTTCCTTCCATTAGACTCCATTTATTTATAGGAGGATTTATTCTGGCCATGTTTTCAGAGTAGCCCTAAATAAACTTTGACTTTTGATATCATGTAGGGTATAGCAGAGCATGAGGAATGTTTAAAATTTCTGAAACAGCCTGTAAGCCTGATGCTAGATATGTCTAAACTCACATATTCTAGGTTTGAAAGTTCTTAAATGAATGTATTAGCATATCTAACCAGTAATGATATAATATAGTATAGCGACTAAATGCTGAAATCAGGAAAAGGAATCAATACAGTCTATTAGTAATTATAAATCGTAGACTCACTTTTGATCTAAAGAGGTGCAGTGAGCGTGCAGTGGCAAAGTAAGGTATATGGTTTGGAGAACTGTTTGTATGTAGTCTGGGAGGGAATAACCTCTTCCCATCTGTTTATTTATTCAAAGCAAGGCACAATGGGGATAGAAGTGGTAGTCTGTAGGATCAAGGGAGAAACAGAAATGGAGCATAAGAGAGGGAGAGGTACCTCAGGGGTGACATATGAGCATGGGACAACCACATGGGAGTGTTAAGGGGAGGCACAGGTCCAAGCAGATAGCTGGGCAAATGGGCAGACTTGGTGGGTTTAGTTGGTCCTTTTCTGCCTTCACACTTCTATGAATCTATATCAGGATAAGGATAAAAAGGTCAGTAAGGTTGGGGGGCGGATGATGCTATCTCCACCGAACAGGTGTGGCAAGCCCTAAAGGCCCTAAAGAAAGATAAATCTCCTGGGCCAGGTGGCGTTCATCCGAGAGTACTACGGAATTGGCAGATGTACTGGCCGCATTCCTGGCGAGCTCTTCAACAGGTCACTTGAGACAGGGAGGGTACCTAGAGATTACGGAGGCACATGTGGTGCCAATCCATGTGCCGGGTCAAGGAAGCACCAGGTAACTGTAGACCCAGCGGTTTGGACCAAGTGGTGGGAAAAATAATGGAGAGTATACTGAAGGAATGATTGGGGTGTTCTTGGAGGAGGTGGGAGGTCTGGATAGTCGGCAACATGGGTTTGTGACAGGTAGATCATGTCAAACCAACCTTGTGGAGTTCTATGAATGGGGAACTGGACAGGGAAAGCCTGTGGATTTACTATACTTAGACTTCAGCAAGGTGTTTGACTCAGTCCCCACAATGGTCTGGTGGAGAAACTGACGGGATGGTGTGTGCCCATTGATGGTTAGATGGATAGGAAACTGGCTAGATGGAAGCACACAGAGAGTAGTGGTTGGTGGGGAGCTCTCGAACCCTAGAGGGGTAGGTAGTGGGTATCGCAGGGCTCGGTCCTGGGTCCGATCCTGTTTAATGCACATATCTGACATCAGGGTGGGTATATGGTGTGAAATAAATCTCTTTGCTGATGACTCCAAGTTGGGAGCAGTAGTAGAGGGGAAGAGGGGAGGTTGGTGCTGCAAGGGGACCTGGACACCCTGGAAAGATGGGCTCACACCTGGAATTAAATTTCAATACCACCAAGTGCAAGGTGTTACATATTGGGCGGGGGAACCTAAACATGGGTACACCTTTGGGAGGAGGAGCTGGAGGCCCCAACAGGGAAAAGAACTAGGGGTCATGGTGGATGCATGTGAATAACTCTGAGCAGTGTGGGAGGCGGCTAGCAAAGCAAACAGGATGTTGGGATGCATCGTGAGGAGGATCACTCTAGGAGCAGGAAGTGATACTGCCGCTGTACAATGGACTGGTTAGACCACACCTTGAGTACTGTGTACAGTACTGGAGACCACACTTGAAGAGGGACATACAGCTCCTGGAGAGGGTACAGAGGAGGCTACCAAGATGATACGAGGACTGGGGATTTGACGATAAGGACAGACTTCAGGAGCTTGGCCTGTTTTCACTGGATGAGAGGAGATACAGGAGGGACATGTTTGAGGTCTTCATACCTCAAGGAATAAATCAGGTAAACACGGAGGAATCTTTAAAATAAAGGAGGGAGGTATCACCAGAGGACATGGTCGGTCTGAAGTTGGAAGGTGGAAGGATGAGGGGAAAGAGGAGGAGATTTTTCACTGAGAGGGTGGTGGATCCTTGGAATGAGCTGCCTTCAGAGCTGGTTCAGATTTCCATGGTGGAGAGCTTCAAAGAGGGTTGGGACAGCTACAGAAAGGGGATGTATCAGAAGAGGCCTGGCCCAGAGGGGTGAGAGGAATGACAAGGGTTTCTGGTACACAAGGGGAGGGCCCCAGTTCCCAACATGGATCTGAGGTTCGAGCAGACTCGATAGAACATAAGGCCTAATCTGCTGGCAATTAGTATGTTAGTATATCAACATAAGTTCAAAACACCATTGATAGCCATTATACTGCACTTATCCCAGTTCTTCAGTTTGCAGTTTGGCTTTGAAGACTGCAGACGTGTTCTGGTCCACAGAAGATTGCAACCGATGGTCTCCGATGGTAAGTATAGGAAGGAGGAGGTTACTCAGTGGGAGGGTCAGGATGAGGGAGGGGACGGGGAGACAACGAGGATCATTTCTTCTTTCCAGGTTAAAAAAATAGATGCTGGGGTCTGCTTTCTTTGTTTTACAGGTACACATATGTACTGGGACACTGGGGTGGGCTCCCCAGTGTCCCACAATACTAAAGATTGAATCATGCAACTGGGGACACTGGGAGTGAGCTACCTAGTGTCCCACACATCGAGGATGTAGTGCCAACACAGGGATTGGGCACCCCGATCTTGGCAAAGGTAAATAAATATTTTTTACACTGGGATGGGCTCCCCAGTGTACCACACTGGTGGGGACAGAGGGTGTACTGCCGACATAGGGGAGCTGGGCACCCTGAATGTCAGCAGAATCATTTTGTAAAAGAAAAACATTTTAGGACACTGGGAGTGGCTACCCAGTGTCCCACAGTGGCAAGTATGGGGGCGTATTCCTACCACACACGGGAATTGGGCACCCTGATGTCGGCACAAACAATTTTATTAAATAACTCATGCCTCAGCCCTTTAGAGGCTGTAAAGGAGAAAACTCTTTATTAGGTAAACACCCACAGGTGATTACCTAAACAAGGGCCGAGGAACAGATTCTGGCATTATTTCAGCCAAAAATGACCAGAAAAGGTTTTGGTGGTTTTGACTGTTCTTAGTGGGTTTTCCCATTGAGGAAGTGCCGCAAATTGCTGCAGATTTTGCAAAACAGTGCTGTTAGATGCGTGAAAATTGAGGCACTGTTTCAAAAATTGCTGCAATTTGTGGCACTTCCAAAGGCCAGAACAACTAAAACATATTTTCAGGCATTATTTTGAAAAACTAATGCCAGGATCGTGTTCCTTGGGCCCCGATTAGGTAAAGACAACTTTTGGTGTTACAAAAGGGCAGTATTTTTGAATTACAGTGTTTTTTCACGTGCTAACTGAAAAAAGATGGCGGCAGCAAAAAGTAAAATCCCATTTGTGGCAATAAAAAGTGCTTTCACGAACGTTTTCTGAATGCCATATATTTTTCCCATAGGTTATATGGGAAACTTAAAAGTTTAATAACTTTGATCAGATTAATATTTTTCCACCAAACCTTCAAAAGGCACTTCAGCAACCCAGTCCCCATATACCCTGAAATTTCAGACCAGAACCACAAACCATTTAGACTGTAGAGACAAGCAAAGAATTTGTCAAAAGATGAGATTTTTCACATTATTTGGCACTCAGCTCCACAACCACACATCTGACAAGAGCAAAACTTGCCAGATCACGAGACCTATGGTGTCAGACTGCACATGCAAAATTTCTGGCAAATCGGATAAACAGTTGCAAAGTTAATAAAGTGCAAAATTTGGTTTAACATAGAAGTGGTCATGCAACCTTAACTATAGTGCCACTACAGTGGCACTATAATATATATATATATATATATATATTTTCTTGTTCTGTTCACCTCCTGATTCTCCCCACTGGTCCCCTACTGTCAGTAATCCCCAGTCCCATCACCCACCATACCTGGGACTTACCCTTCTACTTCTTGACCTCTGTGGGTAAGTGAGTGCCTCGGTAGGTGGTGCAGGATCTGTGAGGTCATCAACTTCATCCTATAGGCGGTGGGTGTTTTCCACATTTTCTCCCTGACCTAGGCTGGAACGCATGAAGTGGCATGCATGTACTGCATAAAGATGCAGCGTGCCATTAGCCTGCTCCCATCCAACAAGGTGAGCGACTGCTGCTGCACCTAACCTCCACTAGGTTGCAGCCAAACAGTGTTCCGTGCTGTCATCCCCTCCCCTCGAAGGAGAGCCATATAAACACATTCAGTCCTTCTTTCTCTGGCTAGCCCTGAGTGACCCTTACTTCATTCCTGAACCTGGGTCACCAGTGGAGTGGCAGGTGATTCACCCAGCTCCTCAGCCCTCCATGCCTCTGGACCAGCTTCCTGAATATATTTGTAACCCCTGCAAATGGGGTTCCCAAAGACTTCAGGAGCTTGCTTGAATGCTCCAAGCCTGAATGGTGTTTGGCATTTAAGCCATTTATCAGTGAGTGTTTTTAGAGCCTCTGGTACTTGTCTCTTTAAGAGCTGTCTGCTTGCAGACATAATTAGTTGTATGGGGGACTGTGTGCTTCTCTGAGTACCACTCGAGCTGCTGCCAATTCACTTCATTTTGCAGTCACTAGGAGTGCAAAGGGAACCTATCTGAAAGATGTAACTGTTTGCCAGAAATTATTTAGAGTAATAATAAAATTACAGTTTGTCTAACCTGCTTCTTTGCAGTCAGAACTGTGTCTGCTAGTTCCCCATTCTAGTTTTGAACTGCTAGAACTGGACCAATCAGTGTGGGGTAAGCTAGCTCTAAAATGGTGCCTTGGACGAATCAGAACTTGGACTCATAATCTGAGCCAGCCACAAGAGGATTGTATGGGCAGTGACTCTGGGAGATGTAGTTTAGACTTCAGTGCCTTTTTGGACCAACAGCAGCAGTCTATTGTGAGTGACAGCCAATCCAGTCAAGAACTGGGAGGAACTCAAAGAGCGCCCGGTTTATCGGTTGGAGTTTCAGTTGAGCTTGGCAGTGAAGAAGGAAGGAGCCCTGTGCTTTTCAGTGTGCAGTTTTAGTCAAAAACGTGTGTAAGGCCAGAGTTCCGTCTGCAGCTTTGTGTAACAGCTTGTTAGACTGAATCTGGCCTGTGAAAAGAATCAAAGGATCTCTGAAGAGTAGAAACCAGGCTCACCCTGTAGAAGACTGGAAGAATTGAAAATTGCTTTCGGTCTGTCAGGAACTGAATCTGCTGTGTGTTCTCCCGGGTATTGTGCAGTAATTGCGATCGGGATACAGATGCAGCCTGCCTGGTATAGTACTTTCTTTTATATGGATGTGTGAAGAGGTTTGTGTACCTCAAGTGAGCCCTGCTGACATTGAAGGACCCTATCTTATTTGGAGGTCGTGAGTACTAATTCAGGGTTGCTCCCTGTTGAATGCCACATTAAATCCAAATGGAATTACTGTACTGCTGACTGTTTAATTCTCCTTTTCTCTGTGAAAGGGCCCCTACCAGCTGCCACGGTTTGGACTAGCCACTAGGGCTTGGGTACCCAGGGACAGTAACTGATAGGGATAGGCCCATGCACAGAGCCATAATGAATTATTAGAGTGATAAGCTAATTAACCTGATTTCCCCTGTCCTTGTTATATCCCCTAAATAAATCAGAGCTGCTTGTTTTCAGCAAAGTTATACTGCCTGAGGTATTTGTCTATGTAAAAGTACTGTACTGTGATTGTTGCACTGTATCTCATTTCACAGGGAGGTCCCAGTGCGGAACCAGACCTGGGGTAAGTGTATACTGTGAAGGTAATTCTGATATATTGTGTGGGCCACTGGTGAGAAGAAGGGGGTTGCAGTGTCCCAGAGGGCTGTGACCAAGTTAGTTTAACTATTGCAAACCCTGACCTCTGGGTGGAGGCACCGCCATTGGATCAGGCCCCTCAACCTGTTAGTGGCAAATCAGGCAGGGGTAGTAGCCCCTGGGATAGCGCCATCTAGGGGTTACATCTTGGAGGCTCACCGCTGGGATTGTGTGTCCTCTAGTGGCCATATTCTACGAACCACTGTTAAGAAAAAAATGGGTACCCCGACAGAGTGGCTGTGCAACCGCTGGTGGAGTGGTGTACTGGGGAGGAGATCGACCCCAAAATGCTATGCTTATCCTGGACATCCCTGGGTATCAATACGGACACTGTGCAGGAGTACTTTCCAAGGTGGAAGGTTTACAAAACCCTGTGGTGGTGGGTCGGCATGCTAATCTGCTCACCCACCTTTCCTGGCCCTAGTAGAGTTTAGGATCCCATAGATAGCTCAAAGTGCCACAGACCATTACCCCAGAGGAGCCCTCACTGCTTGGAGTGATAACTAAGGACAGTAAAGACCCGGAGATCAGCCCCACCACTATCTGAAACTTTGAGGAGAAATTTGCTGAATGGTTGCTGGGAGAGGGAAAAACTGTGGAGGACTTGAAGAAACTATTCTTGCCACCTGGGGTGTTCCTCCCCAACACCTCTCCTGCTCCAGTGCCCGTAATGGTGGCTGAACCAATGCAGACTCTATTTCTGCACCTGCCATTAGTCACGACTCTTACCGAAGGTTGAGGATCTTCTCGCACCCTCCCCACCCCAAGGGAGGATGACTGGGAGACCTGGATAGACTATGTTGCCCCAAGTGCTAGAATGGCAATGCTCGGGAAGGCGGCGAAAAGAGGGTTAGTGAGAGCCTCAGAGGTCCCTGCCCTGGCTACCATCCGTGCTAAAGCAGGCCCAGTAACTGAAGCGACTGCACAGGCCTATCTTGAGGCCTTGGAGAATGTGTATGGGAGCCCAGATTCTGATGAGGACCTATGGTGGAGAGTAAAATGCACAACAGTACCAAGGGGAGTTGTTGTCTGTGTATGTCTCGGCTGGAAAAATTGTTGCAAGAATGCCTCAGAAAGGGTAGTTTGCCAGCGATTGAACTAGACGAACCAGACTGGACAGAATCCTTAAGTCACCCCTTCTCAGAACTGCTGTTGCTTCAGTTCGCCTGGCAAATCGACTGGAATCCCCACCCTCCTATGATGAGTTAATGAGAGAAATTCGAGGAGTTGAAAAAAGCGACCTCTGGGAGGTACCTGCACCAACAGCTGTGGCTACGACCCGAGTGACTGAGGGTGACCCATCAAGTGAAGTTCAGGGCGAGAGGTTGACAGTCAATGAGTGCTCTGACAAGGAAAAGATATGCCACAATGGAGGCGAACTGTTGAGAGAATCCGGGAATTCAAAACAGTCCCTTTATGAAGGCCACGCCTGCAAGTACGGGCCTGACCTATATCCGACTGCATCTGCTATGGGGGTGGGGTACCCACCCATGTATCTCCTGATGATAACAGCTCCAAACTCAATTCCTTGACCATGGAAGTGCAGAAACTGACGAGATGTCTCCAAATGCTTATCACGCCGCAGAACAGAGATGGCACCCAGGTTTCCAGTTAGTAATACCCCGCCCTGGCTCCCAGTGTGGCGCCTCGGCCAGCTCAAGCATCCAGAAAGTATGTTTTGCTATAATTGCATGGGAAAGATGGGCACATGAAAGAGAATGCCAGTCCCCAAAGACACTGACAAAGTTGCATATAGGCTACAAGGAGAGCTTGGGAGAAGAAATCAGTGGTTAAGAGGTGCGACATGATCCCAGTGAGGGCACCAAAATGCTAATTCACGTCCTTTTGTGGCAAGGTCAGTTGCCCAGGCCCCCACTACCGCCTCTCCAGACTGGTCCAGAATAGTGGGTCCTCCATGGAGACCACTGTAAAGGTGAATGGAGTGTCTACAAGAGCTGTATTAGACAGTGGCTCCCAAGTGACAAGTATGTTCCAGGATTGGTATCAGAAGCATTTGTCAAGTACCCTTACAACCATTAGAAGGACTGCATGTATGGGGGTTAAGTGAGAAGGCCTACCCCTATTCCGGGTATATCCAATTTGGCTGTCTTTCCCCACCTCCGTGGCTGGAGTGGCGAACAAGTAGAGACCCTAGCCTTAGTGTGTCCCCCCACTGGACTGTATGATGGTGTCCCTTTGTTGATTGGAACAAATGCTCATATGTTAGGAAAGGCTGCACAGTTGTGTTATGAAAACAGGGTCAAAGACTAGTAGAGCTTTAAGAGTTCCGGCTTTAAGTAAGAAGGCCTATGAGGCACAGAGAGATGCTGAAAAAAACAGAACCAGAGGAACGGTCGGAATTGTATGGAAGAAGGATCCTGAGTCTCTGATCCTGGCGCCAAATGCCCAGTGTACCTTACAGGGAGAGGTCCGTATCAGAAAGGATGTTAAGAATAAAATATTAATGTTGGATGCACCAGGCGATGGAAAATTGCCAGAGGGACTGCTGGTCAAGCCTAGTATTTTGCCCGCTAGAGCCCATACTTATGACCAGAAGGGTAATGGTCCAAGTTCATAATGTGTCTGAAAGAGACATTCGAGTAAACAGAGGTTGCATCCTGGCTAATGTGCATTGTGCAGACACTGCAGTGCTACCAGCAGCAAGAGTTCAAGGAAGAATGACAGAGTAACGCCTGACTTGTTTGATTCGGCGACTCCGCTGCCAGCTGAATGGAAAGTGAGGATCAGTGAGAAGCTTGCCCAGAGACCAGGTGTTTTCTTTGAAGGAATGGGATGTAGGATGCGTGCAAGAGCTGAGCACAATATCCGGCTGCATGACGAAGACCATTTCGTGAGAGGTCTCGGCCGCCACCTGCTGACATAGATGATGTGAGGGCATCTGCAAGAGATGTTAGCTGCTGGTGTAATACAAGAATCCAGAAGCCCTTATGCTTCCCCCATTGTGGTAGTGAGGAAAAAGAATGGAACAGTAAGGATGTGTGTGGATTATCGCACCTTAAACGGTGGACTATCCTGATCAGTACACAATGCCCGCATTCAGGATGCTTTGGACTGCCTAAGCAGGAGCAAGTGGTTCTCTGTGCTGGATCTCCATGAGTGGGTACTACCAGATCCCGATGGCCCCAGAGGACCCGTGAGAAGGGCCTTCATCTGTCCGCTTGGCTTCTATGAATTCATGAGGATGCCTCAAGGTTTCAGGTGCCCCAGCCACTTTTCAACGATTGATGGAGCGTGCAGTGGGGGACATGAACTTACTAGAGTGCCTGGTATACCTGAGATGATGTTATTGTGTTTGGCAGCTCACTGGAGGAACATGAGGCAGATTATTTAAGGTATTGGACCGACTGGAGGGACTTTGGCCTAAACTGTCCATTGATAAGTGTCAATTCTTTCAAACATCAGTAAAGTATGTGGGACACATAGTATCCACCGAGGAATAGAGACCGACCAAAGTAAGTTGAGGCCTTGACCACCTGGCCACACCCAAAATCTAAAGAACTGCAAAGATTCCTGGGATTCTGTGGTTATTATCGTAACTTCATCAAGGACTATTCAAGAGTGATCCGCCTTTACTTAACCTTACTCAAGGGTATCCCCAACCCAAAAAAATACCAAAAGTCAGCGTCCTCAAGACTGAAAAGAGTGTATTTTCATCCGAGTGAAGTATTTGGGGCCCGCTGGACTCCTGATTGTGAGACTGCTTTTCATGAGATCATATATCAACTTACCCATGCTCCAGTGCTGGCCTATGCCGATCCAAAGAAAACCTTCGTCCTGCACACTGATGCTAGCTTGCAAGGGTTGGGGGCTGTGTTGTACCAAGAGCACGAGAATGGCCTGAGACCAGTGGCCTTTGCCAGTGAAGCCTGACCCCATCCGAAAGAACTATCCTGTACATAAGTTAGAGTTCCTAGCTTTGAAGTGGGCTATTGACCAATTCCATGAGTACTTGTATGGGCTAAATACTAGTAAAACTGACAATAATCCTTTGACCTATGTGCAGACCTCAGCTAAGTTGGATGCCACTGGCCATAGGTGGCTTTCTGCATTATCTACATGTACTATGCTCTCGAATACCGAGCAGGTCTGAACCACATAGATGCTGATGCTCTCTCCCGAGGCCTGTTCCCCAGAATGATTGGGTCCGATTGGCAGAACCTGACATTCGGGCACTCTGCGGAAGTTTGACAGGAGGAACAAATGTCACGGACATGCAGTGGACTGCATGGTGGATTGCTTGGGACCCTCTGAGAATTGCATACTGCTGCTTATTGCCACTTTTCTGCAATAGACATTGGTGCACTGCCTCAGCTGGACAATGACAGTATTCGACGGGCTCAATCGCGATCCCATGATCAAACGCAGCTTTAGAAGCCCTCTATGCAGGAAAGATGTGTCAAATTCACTCCACTGATTTGAGAACTGCACTGTTATACAAAGAAGGTCCTAAGTTGAAACTGATCAATAAACTGTTATACAGAGAAACAGTAGAACAGAGGGACAAGTAGACAAACAACAACTAGTGCTGCCCACTGCCTTTCGAGACTCAGTACTGAGGTCCTTGCACAACCACATGAGGCACCTTGGTATAGACAGAACACTTGACTTGGTGAGATCCAGATTCTATTGGCCTAAGATGGGGGCTGATGTGGAGCAACACATTCGAACTTGTAGACGCTGCTTACAGAGGAGCTTTGCCCCAGAGGAACTGCCCCTTGTTAACATCACCACCAGTGCACCCATGGAGCTGGTCTGTATTGATTTTCTGAGTTTGGAGTCAGATCAGAAATATCAGTAATGTGCTGGTGGTCACTGACCATTTCACGAGATATGCCCAAGCTTTCCCCACCAAAGACCAGAAAGCATCCACTGTGCCAAAGTACTTGTAGAAAACTTTTTGTTCACTATGGGGCTCACAAAGAATCCATTCTGATCAAGGGAGAGACTTTGAGAGTCGTCTGATCAAGAGATGCTTTCTCTGTGGGAGTCGAAAGTCAGAACCACTCCTTACCACCCCCCAGGAGGGACCCACAGCCTGAACGTTTCCAACCAGCACTTTGCTAGATATGCTAGGCACCCCTGCACCCAAGTACCAAGCCTAGATGGAGCCAACAAATTAGCACCCTGGTGCATGCTTATAACTGCACCAAAGTGATGCCACTGGATTCTCCCCTACCACCTGATGTTTGGAAGAAGCTCGAGCTACCAGTAGATGTGTGTTTGGGGTCTCTCCTGATGGGGTTCAAGCTGACAACTATTTACAGTATGTGCAAAGGTTAAAGGCCCAGCTAACTCATGCGTACCAACTGGCTCAAACCATGGCTGCCAAAGAAATCTGGCCAACAAAGAAGATATGATAAAAGGTGAAAGCTCAGGAACTCAGGAGGAGATCAGGTGTGCTAAGAAATCTGGGACTGCATGGCAAGCACAACGATTGCTGACAGATAGCACCATCTCCCTCATTTGTAGTGAGCAAACTAGATGATCTGCCAGTGTACAAAGTAAGGCCTGAGAATAATTCAAAAGATGTAAAAACAATGCATAGAAATCATTTACTGCCCATTGGACAAATCCTGATTGAGTCTGAGCCCCAGAAGATACACCTCTGGACCAGTGACTAGAGCTGCTGCTAAGAAAGATCAAGAAAGTCTGCACCTACAGAAGCAAAGTTAAGTGTTCCCTCCACAAGTCCCAGTTGAGCATGACTGTCCAGTCCATATCAGAAGAAGAAGTAGGAAGTGACTTTGAATACTATCCTTCTTACAGAACTGAGTCAATTGTTTCGGGGCAATCCCCTAGTCAATACTGGAGACAAAGCTGGGCCTTCTGGACTGTCTAAGCCCCTAGCTTCATCCCTGGAGCCAATGCTCAGAAAGTGAAGTGCAAAGCATCCAGATCAGATGAAATGGAATCATTGTGCATGGTTGAACTGTTTGAGCTTTCAGGGAGGAAAATGATAGAATTGGGGCAGACTGGTGATACACCCGAACAAGAAGAGTATTTTGAGTGCCCTGACAGTCCACTGCCAGTGTCCGAGCTCTCCATGCGAGCCAAATGTTGTGGACTCAGAACTGTAACTCCTGGAGCTGAAAGTGCCCCAAGTCCTAGCCTCTCTACCCCCATAGAGACTCCCCTGACAAGTGAGGACAATGCTGAAAATGAGGGCTCAGGTGCAGAGACTATAACAGTTCCCCTAGAAAGACTGAGTAGAGAGCTGTCAAAGCCTGTGGTGCACCTCAGTTATGATTCACTTGGGAGGCCTGTGGACTTGCCTCTCAATGTTGTCCATAAAGGAGTGTATGTGTCCCGAGCTCATTGCCCAAACTGAGCATCAGTGCTAACTCAAGTTACTTGTGTTTGCCCTCTAAGTATGGTGCCCTTGCCCCATCCAGCCCCAAGGTAACTGATAGGAAGGGCCCCCTCTTCAGGTTTCATGTACAAGAGGTAATAACTTGAGTTATGGTACAATGTGGATGTAATACTGTGTAAAGTGTGACGTACTGCAATGTTTCAGAATATGTTCTTGGTAAAATGATATATTGACTGATGATTACATGTATGCGAGCCTAATGCAAATGTATATGGTTGCAGTTGAAACTTATGGGAGTACTTGCTTGTGCAGACGTCAAGCTTTCCCAAACCAGGAAGGTGTAACCCCTGCAAATGGGGGTTCCCAAAAGACTTCCAGGAGCTTGCTGGAATGCTCCAAGCCTGAATGGTGTTTGGCATTTAAGCCATTTATCAGTGAGAGTGTTTTAAGAACTCTGGTACTGTCTCTTTAAGAGCTGTCTGCTTGCAGACATAATTAGATTTGTATGGGGGACTGTGTGCTTCTCTGAGTACCACTCGAGCTGCTGCCAATTCACTTCATTTTTGCAGTCACTAGGAGTGCAAGGAACCTATCTGAAAGATGTAACTGTTTGCCAGAAATTATTAGAGTAATAATAAAATTACAGTTTGTCTAACCTACTTTCTTTGCAGTCAGAACTGTGTCTGCTAGTTCCCATTCTAGTTTTGAACTGCTGAACTGGACCAATCAGTGTGGGGTAAGCTAGCTCTAAAATGGTGCCTTGAGACGAATCAGAACTTGGACTCATAATCTATGAACCAGCCACAAGAGGATTGTATGGGCAGTGACTCTGGGAGATGTAGTTTGAACTTCAGTGCCTTTTTGGACCAACAGCAGCAGTCTATTGTGAGTGACAACCAATCCAGTCAAGAACTGGAGGAACTCAAAGGAAGCGCCAGTTTTGTCGGTTGGAGGTTTCAGTTGAGCTTTGGCAGTGAAGAAGGAAGGAGCCCTGTGCTTTTTCAGTGTGCAGTTTTAGTCAAAAAACGTGTGTAAGGCCCAGAGTTCCGGTCTGCAGCTTGTGTAACAGCTTGTTAGGACTGAATCCGTCCTGTGAAAAGAATCAAAGGATCTCTGAAGTAGAAACCAGGCTCACCCTGTACAAGACTGGAAGAATTGCTGAAAATTGCACTCGGTCTGTCAGGAACTGAATCTGCTGTGTGTTCTCCCGGTATTGTGCAGTAAGTGCGATCGGGATACAGATGCAGCCTGCCTGAGTATAGTACTTTCTTTTATATGGATGTGTGAAGAGGTTTGTGTACCTCAAGTGAGCCCTGCTGACATTGAAGGACCCTATACTTATTTGGAGGTCGTGAGTACTAATTCAGGGTTGCTCCCTGTTGAATTGCCACAGTAAATCCAAATGGAATTACTGTACTGCTGACTGTTTTAATTCTCCCTTTTCTCTGTGTGAAAGGGCCCTACCAGCTGCCACGGTTGGACTAGCCACTAGGGCTTGGGTACCCAGGGACAGTAACTGATAGGGATGAGCCTGTGCCTGAGAGCCATAGGTAATTATATTAGAGTGATAAGCTAATTAACCTGATTTCCCCCTGTCCTTGTTATATCCCCTAAATAAATCAGAGCTGCTTGTTTCAGCAAAGTTATACTGCCTGAGGTATTTGTCTATGTTAAAGTACTGTACTGTGATTGTTGCACTGTATCTCATTTCACAGGAGGTCCCAGTGCGGAACCAAACCTGAGAGTAAGTGTATACTGTGAGAGTAATTCTGATATATTGTGGGCCACTGGTGAGAAAGGGGTTGCAGTCCCAGAGGGCTGTGACCAAGTTAGTTTAACTATTGCAAACCCTGACCTCTGGGTGGAGGCACCACGCCATTGGATCCAGGCCCTCAACCTGTTAGTGGCAAATCAGGCAGGGGTAGTAGCCCCTGGGATAGCGCCATCTAGGGGTTACATCTTGGAGGCTCACCGCTGGGATTGTGTGTCCTCTAGTGGCCATATTCTGAACCACTGTTAAGAAAAAATGGGTACCCGACAGAAGTGGCTGTGCACCGGCTGGTGGAGTGGTGTACTGGGGAGGAGATGAGCCCCCAAATGCTATGCTTATCCTGGACATCCCCTGGGTATCATCACGGACACTGTGCAGAAGTACTTTCCAAGGTGGAAGGTTTACAAAACCCTGTGGTGGTGGGTCGGCATGCAATCACTCTGCCCACACTTTCCTGGCTAGTAGAGTTTAAGGATCCATAGATAGCTCCAAAGTGCCACAGACCATTACCCCAGAGGAGCCCTCACTGCTTGGAGTGATAACTAAGGACAGTAAAGACCCGGGGAATCAGCCCCCACCACTATCTGAAACTTTTGAGGAGAAATTTGCTGAATGGTTGCTGGGAAGGGGAAAACTGTGGAGGACTTGAAGAAACTATTCTTGCCACCTGGGAGTGTTCCTCCCCAACACCCTCTCCTGCTCCAGTGCCCGTAATGGTGGCTGAACCAATGCAGACTCCTATTTCTGCACCTGCCATTAGTCACGACTCTTACCGAAGGTTAGGGATCTCTCTGGCACCCTCCCACCCCCAAGGGGAGGATGACTGGAGACCTGGATAGACTATGTTGCCCCAAGTGCTAGAATGGCAATGCTCGGAAGGCAGCGAAGGGGTTAGTGAGAGCCTCCGAGGTCCTGCCTGGCTACCATCCGTGCTAAGCGGGCCAGTAACCCTGAAGCGACTGCACAGGCCTATCTTGAGGCCTTGGAGAATGTGTATGGGAGCCCAGATTCTGATGAGGACCTATGGTGGAGAGAAGAAATGCACAACAGTACCAAGGGGTTGTTGTCTGTATGTATGTCTCTCGGCTGGAAAAATTGTTGCAAGAATGCCTCAGAAAGGGTAGTTTGCCAGCGATTGAACTAGAACCGAACCAGACTGGACAGAATCCTTAAGTCTGCCCCCTTCTCAGAACTGCTGTTGCTTCCAGTTCGCCTGGCAAATCGACTGGAATCCCACCTCTGATGAGTTAATGAGAGAATTCGAGGTTGAGAAAAGGCGACCTCGGGAGGTACCTGCACCAACAGCTGTGGCTCGACCGAGTGACTGAGGTGACCCATCAAGTGAAGTTCAGGGGCAGAGGTTGACAGTCAATGAGTGCTCTGACAAGGAAAAAGATATGCCACAATGGGGCGAACTGTTGAGAGAGATCCGGGAATTCCAAAACAGTCCTTTATGAAGGCCACGCCTGCAAGTACAGGGCCCTGACCTATATCGAGCTGCATCTGCTATGGGGGTGGGGTACCCACCCATGTATCTCCTGCTGATAACAGCTCCAAACTCAATTCCTTGACCATGGAAGTGCAGAAACTGGCCAGATGTCTCAAATGCTTATCACGCGCAGACAGAGATGGCACCCAGGTTTCCAGTTAGTAATACCCCGCCCTGGCTCCCAGTGTGGCGCCTCGGCCAGCTCAAACTCCAGAAAGTATGTTTTGCTATAATTGTGGGAAAGATGGGCACATGAAAGGGAATGCCAGTCCCCAAAAGACACTGACAAAGTTGCATATAGGCTACAAGGAGAGCTTGGGAGAAGAAATCAGTGGTTAAGAGGTGCAGACATGATCCCAGTGAGGGCACCAAAAATGCTAATTCACGTCCTTTTGTGGCAAGGTCAGTTGCCCAGGCCCCCACACCGCCTCTCCAGACTGGTCCAGAATAGTGGGTCCCTCCATGGAGACCACTGTAAAGGTGAATGGAGTGTCTACAAGAGCTGTATTAGACAGTGGCTCCCAAGTGACAATTATGTTCCAGGATTGGTATCAGAAGCATTTGTCAGAAGTACCCTTACAACCATTAGAAGGACTGCATGTATGGGGTTAAGTGAGAAGGCCTACCCCTATTCGGTATATCCGAATTTGGCTGTCTTTCCCCACCTCCGTGGCTGGAGTGGCCGAACAAGTAGAGACCCTAGCCTTAGTGTGTCCCCCACTGGACTGTATGATGGTGTCCCTTTGTTGATTGGAACAAATGCTCATATGTTCGGAAGGCTGGCACAGTTGTGTTATGAAAACAGGGTCAAAGACTAGTAGAGCTTTAAGAGTTCCGGCTTTAATTAAGAAGGCCTATGAGGCACAGAGATGCTGAAAAAACAGAACCAGAGGAACCGGTCGAATTGTATGGAAGAAGGATCCTGAGTCTCTGATCCTGGCGCCTAAATGCCCAGTGTACCTTACAGGAGAGGTCCATGATCAGAAAGGATGTTAAGAATAAAATATTAATGTTGGATGCACCAGGCGATGGAAAATTGCCAGAGGGACTGCTGGTCAAGCCTAGTATTTTGCCCTAGAGCCCATGCTTATGCCAGAAGGGTAATGGTCCAAGTTCATAATGTGTCTGAAAGAGACATTCGAGTAAACAGAGGTTGCATCCTGGCTAATGTGCATTGTGCAGACACTGCAGTGCTACCAGCAGCAAGAGTTCAAGGAAGAATGACAGAGTAACGCCTGACTTGTTTGATTTCGCGACTCCCGCTGCCAGCTGAATGGAAAGTGAGGATCAGTGAGAAGCTTGCCCAGAGAGACCAGGTGTTTTCTTTGAAGGAATGGGATGTAGGATCGTGCAAGGAGCTGAGCACAATATCCGGCTGCGACGAAAGACCATTTATGAGGGAGGTCTCCACGCCTGGCACCTGCTGACATAGATGATGTGAGACGGCATCTGCAAGAGATGTTAGCTGCTGGTGTAATACAAGAATCCAGAAGCCCTTATGCTTCCCCATTGTGGTAGTGAGGAAAAGAATGGAACAGTAAGGATGTGTGTGGATTATCGCACTTAAACCGCGGACTATCCCTGATCAGTACACAATGCCCGCATTCAGGATGCTTTGGACTGCCTAAGCGGGAGCAAGTGGTTCTCTGTGCTGGATCTCCGCAGTGGGTACTACCAGATCCCGATGGCCCCAGAGGACCGTGAGAAGACGGCCTTTATCTGTCCGCTGGTTTCTATGAATTCATGAGGATGCCTCAAGGATTTCAGGTGCCCCAGCCACTTTTCAACGATTGATGGAGGCGTGCAGTGGGGACATGAACTTACTAGAGTGCCTGGTATACCTAGATGATGTTATTGTGTTTGGCAGCTCACTGGAGGAACATGAGAGCAGATTATTTAGGTATTGGACCGACTGGAGGACTTTGGCCTTAAACTGTCCATTGATAAGTGTCAATTCTTTCAAACATCAGTAAAGTATGTGGGACATAGTATCCACCGAGGAATAGAGACCGACCCAAGTAAAGTTGAGGCCTTGACCACCTGGCCACAGCCCAAAAATCTAAAAAGAACTGCAAAGATTCCTGGATTCTGTGGTTATTATCGGCGCTTCATCAAGGACTATTCAAGAGTGATCCGCCCTTTACTTAACCTTACTCAAGGGTATCCCCAACCACAAAAATACCAAAAGTCAGCGTCCCTCAAGACTGAAAGAGTGTATTTTCATCCGAGTGAAGTATTTGGGGCCCGCTGGACTCCTGATTGTGAGACTGCTTTTCATGAGATCATATATCAACTTACCCATGCTCCAGTGCTGGCCTATGCCGATCCAAGAAAACCTCGTCCTCACACTGATGCTAGCTTGCAAGGGTTGGGGGCTGTGTTGTACCAAGAGCACGAGAATTTGAGAATTATGCATGTGACTTTCCAGAATACTGCATTTGGTTCCTTGCATTTCAGCAATATTTTCTTTTCATTTATTTATTTATTCACTTACTTATTTGAAATGTGCCTTTCAGACTAGTTCCCATGAGATAAAATCTAATTTCCATGGGGGCCCAGTGAGTCGTGGACAACGTTAAAATGGCGTAACTCGTGCACTTAGCACATTTGGA
Source organism: Neoceratodus forsteri (assembly GCA_016271365.2). Classification (NCBI taxonomy): domain Eukaryota; kingdom Metazoa; phylum Chordata; order Ceratodontiformes; family Ceratodontidae; genus Neoceratodus; species Neoceratodus forsteri. The sequence goes on along the minus strand of CM057458.1, from coordinate 164,086,907 downwards.
GGTAGCATAGCAGATAGGCAGTTTGCAAGAACAGCCGTGAGTAGGATCGATAAAGGATGCACAAAGGGAAAATATATTACAATTGTACAACAAAAGAAGCATTATCACTTAAGACCATTTTTATTTTATTTGTTTATTGAGAAGGTGAACTGGATTAAAGATTTGTTTACAGCCATGTCGGTTTGATCAATGAAATGTTTACATACAAGTAACAAGAACAAATATACTCAAACTGGAGTTCATATACTGTAGTAACAATTTACACTTAAAAACAAGTACATTTAGAGTTTGAATTCATTCCATACTTATTTATCAAGGCAACAGTACAGAATTCCTTGTATAAATTTTCCTCTTTCAATCAGGTTTAGCTTCTTTGAATGAACTGCATTTATTGTATTACAGCCACAGTATTGGGAACATGCCAGTCAGGGTTAGCATGTGTTTCGGGAGAGTCTTATGTCTGTACATTGCCAAGTGGGTAATAGGTCATCATATGAAGACTGATTGCTGATAGCACTGGGCCCAGAGCATGTCTGGCTGCCCCTGTTGAGCAGACGGAAGCAATCCCTGTCCTTTCTAGCCACTTAATGACTGTTTGATGTTGGATGTGCATTCATTCTGAAACAAGACGGGGGAAAACACAATCTCTGCCTAGACAGTTTTCTTTACCTTCTGTTGAGATTGCCTTGCCACAGCAGGCTAGGCTCATTTATGTCAACACCTAGTTTTTCCCCAGTTATTTTCCCTGTACACACTTCGTCCACCTCAACAGGTGGAGGTGGCATAACAACAACTCCGTCTCTTGCCAGGAGGATGAGCAAGTAGCTTCCATTGTAGCTGCCAGTGGTGCTCTGTGATTGGCTGGCTAAGGATCATGAAAGTCAGGTAGCCCTTACCCTCTCACTAGGAGCCAAATGCCTCCACTTCCATAATGTGTTCCACCTACCAGTCAGTTCCTGTGTGCAGTTTGGGGGCTTATTCATATACAGTAGCCTCCCCATACGGGTGGTGTAGCACAGCTGGGCAGATTATTTTTCCCACAAAGCTCTTTTCCCACAGGATGTAGGTAGGCTCTTCGGCCCTTCCCCACTGTCTGCCTTCTCCCTTGGGACTCATCCAAAAGCAGAATCCCTCCTGGATTGCCCCGCCCCTTGGTGGAGCCAGGATGGAAGACTATCCTCCTCACCGGTAGACACAGATCCAGAAATCCAGTAAGGGTCCAGGAAGGTGGAGTGGGTTGAAGCAGGTGAGTGGACCTTTATATGCCTGCTCCCTGTTGTCCTCTTTCCTGGTGCCTCCCCTACCGCAACATGCAATGACACTGGGCATGCTTGCTCTTGGAGATGCTGACACATTACTGTGTCACCTGCTGGTCACCCCCATGAGTCACTCCGCTGCCTGCCACCATGCCTCCATGTGGTGGCAGTGTAGGAGCAGTGGGCTGCACCCCTCCCTAGCAGAGGAGAGCAGTCAAATGGATGCTCAGTCCTCTCCCTTCCCAGTCAATCCCCAGCAACCCGAGTCCATTTTCCAAACCCAGGTTGCCAGGGTGCTGGGAAGTGTGGCATCAGTCCTCTGTGCCACCTAACCGCCCCAGCCAGGCAAACTGATCAAATAGCTGGACCTTTATAGCTCACAGCAGAGGGCCCCAGGTTACATATCGATGCAAGTGTCGCTCAGTGCCTCCACCACAAGCCTTTCATGTGCCAGGGCATGTGGGTACTAACTGTTGGAAAATTACCTGTACATGCTAGGCAGATACGAAGCCCAGTGTGGACTATAAGAGGGAGTTTACTCTGGCAAGATGCTTGGATGCTGGTTCTGGATGAGCCACATAGGTTTACTAAATTGGTAATGGGTTTACTGGTAACATCAGAGAATAATTGTAGACACAAGTACAACTGTCACACATTTAGGGTTAGACACAAAACATATGAGCTGTCCCCAGTACTCCATAGAAATAAATCCCACCCTGAATGGGGAAAATAGTGACAGAGAGAACTCCTCCAATCATTTATACCTCATTCTTCTCTTCCAGGAATGCCTAACAGGCAGCCAGGCTACGATGACATCCTCCTTCTCCTCAGCTTCTCACCTTCACTCCTGTACTGTGCCTTTGGCTCACAAGGCTGGTGAACTGGATGAGGACCACACTATCTTTGACCCTTTGCATTCCCTCTGCAATCGGTACTATGGATGAACCCTGTAGAGGCGTACCTTTATCCACACTCACCTCCAACTACAAGGGTTGATCCTGTGAGACACTCAATTTCTCCTGTTCCTTCCAAATCCACAGGGCATTCCAGGACCTGTCTATACAGATGGTTTCACTGGAGCCATCACAAGCCTCACAGACCTCAGAAGGCCCCAAAGGGAGATCACCCTGCCTCCAACTCTACCCTCTCTCCTCAGCTTCTTTCTCAGGTTCTCTCTAGCCTCCCTCCCAATGTATCACTGGCCCCCCCATATGAAGGAGGTCCTGGCAACATGACACGGCTCATAGGCTGAAACATCCATCCTTAAAGGGAAAAGATCCCATTTAGTAACCCACTCCGAATATAAGAGGGAGGCTACACTCACAAAATGAAACTCCCAACTGGAAGTATGGTGTGCAGTGTCCACATCAATGGCCAGTGTCAATAGGGTTACCACTTTTAAGAAGCCCAAAGTGGGACATTTGTTACTTTTACATGATTTTTGCAGGACAATCTGTAACCTCGACCTGTGAAACAGACTTGTTTTCTCCAAATAATCAGAATTAAGACTAAGTGTTTTAATTTTTAGTTGTTTCTATTGTTTCTTATCCTTTTAAGATATTTTAGTTAGCCAGCCCAGTGGTGCTGAGGGCTGAGGCACTGGACACCTTACCTCACACCACGCTGGTGACCCGTGTTGGGGAATGAGCACGGGCCACTGGGGGTCAGCGGGGCAGAGAAGGATTGAGCATCCTCTGGACTGCTCCTTCTCTCGAGGGAGGACACCAGCAATGGGGTGCACTACTGGCACCTAGCGGAGGCTGGGGGCTGGTGCACAAAATTACAGCAGGGGAAGGCGAGGCAGATGCTTGGAGGAATGCATACAGGAGCATGCATGTTCATTCCTTGTGGCAACATTGTACGCCCTCGCCTTGGGGAAAAAGAACACTGGAGGAAAAAGGGTCTTGACATGCCCAATGGCAGCTGATCCGCAGGTGCTGCCCCCAAGAGTAGCAGCAACAACCCTCCAGCACCGAATCCATGAGAAGAGGTGGATCGAGGGATCCTGCCACCCGCCATGGGGGCTAAGCCGTGAGGCAGCTGGAGGAAGAGCTGTGAGTGGGGGATGGGGCTGAGGGATCTGGCATGAGGTACCAGGAGGATAAATAAAACTATAAAAAAAAGATATTTTAGTTAATGTAGTATAGGTTTCTGCAACATTCTGTGTAAAGTTAGAAAATATTTTTTCTACTAAAAGATCAGGACACATAATATTTGTCATGTTTATTTGCAGGACACAGCTTCCCAAATCAGGACTGTCCTGCAAAAATCAGGACAGGTGGTAACCCTATATGTGTCAATAACTAGTTTACAAGAAGCTCCTGGGGCATACAGCAGCCCTTAAAGCCCAAATATATTGAAGATAGTAGACAAGTGACAGCACATTGGAAAAACATAGGCGACAGATAAATATTATCAATAAACAACACATATACAAAACAATACACTACCTTGTTATATACCAGTAGTATCTTCCATACAAATATATCCCAAATTGTGGAACTCTAGGGAAACAATGACATCATAAAGAAAATGTACAGCTATGTTATATGAGCTCAGTTAATGAAAGCCAAGCAGCGCTGAGCAAAATCAGAAAAAGATCGTTATTAGTGCTTTTAGGACTAACAATTGTGATACAGAGTAACACAGAGAATGACTAAATGAAAAGTATTTGACAGTGTTATCATCAGTAAGAAAAGCAGCACTTTAAGAAACTGTTGAAACAAAACCAGAGGGACTGACCAGAATGCAGGATTCTAGGTAAGGAAAAGAGCTGGGTTCGAGATGGGATTTGAAGAAAGAGGTAAAAATCAGTAACAGAGTGAGGGAGGATGGGCTGGCCTGCCAGTGTAATGGTAGCACTACTGCTTGTCATGCTAGTACATCAGAGGGCCAGCTGGGGGAAGGACAATCCAGCATCCATAGGACTGCTCTCCTGCTCCGATTCTCCTCCTCGGAGGGTGGGGGTGAGGGGAGAGGGTAGACAGAGCCCTGTGCTTGCCTGGCCCCTAGTGGAAGCTGTGGGAAGGGCAGCCTAGGCCAGCACATAAGGGGGCAGGCATCACTGCACATCACAGGGTAGCATGAGGCATGCATCATGCTGTCATTGCACACCACGCTTCTTGGGGAGACAGCAAATGGAGAAAAGCCAGTGGCAGGATGGTACTGAGTGCCCGCAGGCCCTGCATCCTACTAACTGGGCACATGGCCAAAACTGGACCTGTTTCAAGGCAGGGGTTGGGAACTCTACCGACCCGACATGGGGGCAAGATCAGGGGAACATGGCAGCAGTAAGTCCCAGTGGGCGTTGGGGTGACAGGGCTGGAGTGCTCAGGCTAATGGGAGCCAACCAGGAGGAGTATTAAAAAAAGTGAGGAGGCTGCTGTAGATTGTAGGAGCAGAGATACTAAAGGACCCCTCCACTGGCTGGGAGGAAGATATGAGGGATAGACAGAGGTCTAGAGTTGGAAGAATGGAGGGTACAGTGTGGATTTAGGCAGTAATGAGGTCAGAGAGATAGAAAGGGAAGGCCACAAGGAATTTAAGAAAAGCTAGGGCAGTCTTAAATTGTGTTGGATAGGGAGCCAGTGGAGATGACCAAGGATGGAAGTAATGTACAGTAGTAGCCAGAGACATTGCCAACTTCTGAAGAAGGACTGGTTGGTCCGAAAGCTAGAGCACTTTGTTCTTGTTGTTACATCTATGTTGGTCCATTAAAAGGTATCAAATCATTTGCTTCTGGATCTATTCTTGCAAGGACCAATACGGCAACTACTAAATCTAGATTTCAGATATTTCTGAAATTTCTGAAGAGTTCCTCTCTGCTGCCCCTACTGTGGAAATGCAGAAAGCATGAGATATTTCTGGAAATATCACAGAAATTTGGAAAATATCTGGCAGTGTCTGTGGCTGCTACTGTATTCCTACTTCTGCAAGCGGGTGAGCAATCGAGCAGCTGTATTTGAAAACAACTTGAAATTTAGAGAGGAGTGTCTGTCTTGTGAGGTCCTCACAGAGGGCAGAATAACAGTTGTCAAAGAATGAGGATATGATTTACACTTATTGGAGAATTAGCTCTTAACAAATAAACTGGTTCTCCAACAGTAAAAGGCAAAATCCATTCTTTTATTTGAAGCGTGAAGCAGAGAGGCCAGATTAATGGATCTGGGGGCCCTACTCTAAGTCATATTTTGGGACCCGAGGGGGCCCCAAATGCCAACATCCCACTCTTCTGTGGCGCCAGGCACGCAGAAACCTTGTAACCCAGCAATTCATCAATTTAACAATTAGCCTCTAGCTTAGTGGTGAAGCTAAGTAGAATCTTTTCAGAGCAATGTGTTTTGCTCCCAGATTTCTGATAAATGATGCATCAAATAATTTCAATTCAAACAGTGAATATAGTAGGTAGTCCCACCATGGCTATAGAATCTTGCAGCCCCTGAGCCCAGGCTAGCAGCAGTAACAGGCAATCAATCCTCACCCCCATGTAAATGCAATTATTTTCTTTTTCTGTTTTTGTCATTTTTGCTTCAATTCAATTAACTGCTGTTAAGTGTTCCTTTCACGCCGTTTCCAATCCAACCAAATCATCCACCAAATAATTGAAGTCAAGACAAAATAAGAAAGTCAACAAGACAGTGTTGGCACTAGCACACAGTAATTAACAACATACCTGGTGGTGTGGCCTGCCCTGACAGACTGGTCGATCATCGGACTCGGCCTGGGACTCCTCCACAAGACCAGAGGCCCAGCAGCAGCACTGACTGACTACAGTCACCAGCACACAACGAGCAGCACACCATCTCTACACTCGGAATCAGAGTTGCCATCAACATCCGATGAAAAGCGCTGGACGGTGGCAAATCAGTCGACTCGGCCCGGCCCACTATGATCTCTCTATTAGTAGTCTGTAGTCTTCTTTGATTGAGAGTGAGACAATCTCTGACCAACCGTTGTCTACTCATCCTCCTCCTCCGTCCTCGACTCCTTATTGCCAGCCCATGCCCTGACACCACTCACATGCACGTAGATTCCCACTTCCTAGTAGCCACACCTCCAGGAGGACCTCCTGAGACATAGTTGGTTGTGTGGTGGGGTCAGGGTGGACAGATGCATGAACTACTCTGTCTGTGCTGTGCAGCTTACCCGCCCCGAAGGCGAAGCTGGAGAAACTGAGAGACTCCGCTAGAGGGGGGTGGCCTGACCGGGGGTGCTTTTCTTTTTGGCAATGCTGTGAATGTGATGATCCCACAGCTGCTTGACAGTACAGCAAGTATGGTCAGTCCGAGGTTGGCGGCTATGGTCTGCGGGTAGGGAAAAAGGTAATAAATTAAGTTACATTAAACAGTGAGGGGACCCTGCTGAACCATGGGCCCTACAGCCATGGCGTAATCTGCATATAGATTAATCCAACCATGAGTGTAGGACATCAAAGAAGGTAACCTGCTCATCCTTTCCTTCTCAAATGGAATTAATATCGAGACGGTTGACTCTCAACTATCTGGGTGTTCGCCTTGACCAGGATGTCACCTTTAATGCCCATACTGAATATCTCATAAAAACTCTTCATCAAAAGTTGGATTGCTATACCATCTGAGTCCCTATCTCTCTAAAGATTCCCTCCTGCATATAGCCACTTCAACCCTTCTACCAACGATCCTTTACAGCTGTCTTGTCCAGCTCTCACTAAGATGCTGTGAAACAGAAAAATTAAAATCTCTATACCATACTATAGCCTGCTTTGCTGCTGGTGCCTCGGTCAGGGTCACGTAACATCATTGTAAAGTTCTACATTCCCTTCAATGGCTCTCACTTCAAGGCAGACTCGAGTATGCATCTTTGTCCCTGGCCTGCAAGTTGATAGGCCCTCATGTTCCCTTGACTTACGTGGTCCGTTAATGCATAAACCCAATAGATGACCCCTCAGATCCTCTAGTAGAAAGCTTCTTCTGGTCCTTAAAACTAAAACTGCTACAGGAGTAGATCCTTTGCAAAATCTATTCCTCCTATTTGGAATGCCCTTATGAATGCACTGCAGGTTCTCTCCTCTTTGCGGAGGGGTGGTTAGGAATGGCTTAAATGCCCATACTATAGAAAGGAACCAATGCAATTGTTATTGCTGATAAACCATTGTTACCTATATCCCAGTAATGCTAATTGTTTGCAGTTGACTGAACTGCACCCTGTCCTTGTCTGTTTAGTAGTTAGTTTTATTATAGTCACATACACACTGTTGTCAATCTATATTGTAGTCAAAATGTATATTTATTACTAACTACTAAGTTATTGCTGTTATGTGTTCTGTTCCAAAATGTGCTACCTACTGTCTGCATCTTCCTATACTGTATTTTTGTTTTATAAGTTCATGTAATTAATTTGAGTTGCCCCTGAAAAAGGGAATCCCTGAGGCCCAGTGGTTTTACCGGTCAACAAAATTTAATAAATAAATAAATGAAAAGAAGCACAATTTACATTTATGTATCCCTCTACAAATGGGGCTTAGCTAGGGCCCTGTCCAGACCTAGACTGCTGCCACTTTTACCTTGACTCCTCTGGCCCCTAAGACCCGGACTCTGTAGATGGGGGATTGAAGGGAGGGCTGGCAGGGTCCAGCAGGAACCACAATTCATTGGTGCCTCCTGTGCCTTGCAGCTGTTTGTCTGCAGCTGCACATCAAAGGTGGGAGGATGACAATTTTCTGGTCGCCACCACTGGAAGATGTTCCTCACCCCTGCCATTAGAACCCGGGGTATGCAAAATGTGACCTTGGGGCCAGTACATAGAAACATAGTACATAGTAACATGGTAATTGACGACAGATAAGGACCTCTAGGCCCACCTAGTCTGCCTGTGTTCCATGCCTGTATCAGCAGTTGCTGACCCTGCTTGGTCATTGGTTTTGCATCTCTTTTGGAGATCCCGACTGGCAAAGATGTCACCATCTTGGTGAACCCTGCACATGGGGAAACCAACCAGGGGCTTAGGGATAACAGCAGACTCCTCATGGTATCTGGGAGATGGAGGGATTGCAATTCTGGTGCCCCTTCTTTGAACTATAAGGCATCTTGGATTTTGATTGACAGCTATTTGAACCCATATAAACATAGAATTTGATGGCAGATAAGGACCGCTTGGCCCACCTAGTCTGCCCATTTCCTTACCTGACAGATAAGCTGAAAATCCTAGTTAACCAACAGCCTGCTTCCTCCTACCCTCACTAGAATTGCCTTATGTCTGTCCCATGTATTCTTGAATTCCCCACAGTTTTTGACTCTATGATCCTCCTCAGGAAGGCTGTTCCATGTATCCATGACCTCTCTGTGAAGAAACTCTTCCTCACATTACCTCTGGGCCATTACCCCTCTATCTTCACATTGTGCCCCTTGTTTTGACATCTCTTTTCTGAAAGATGCCACCCTCTTGGACTTTGTTGATTCCCTTGAGGTATTTGAAAGTTTCTATCATGTCCCCCTCTCCCTCCTTTCCTCGAGGCTATACATCTTTAGTTCCTTTAGTCTTTCTTCATATGTCTTCTGATGCAGACCCTGCATCATTTTGGTGCCCTCCTCTGGACAGCCTCTACCCTGTCTATGTCTTGGCAGTAAGGGGTCTCCAGAACTGTACACAGTACTCTAGATGTGGTCTTACCATCTCTGTACAGAGGGCAAACAACTTCCTGTTTTCTACTGGTGATGCCTCTCCTATGTATCCTAGTATCCCCAGCCCTCCTTACTGCCTTCTCTCATTGCTGGCCCACCTTTAGGTCATCTGATATGACTACCCCAGGTCCTTTTCCATTTTGTTGTTGTCAGCATCTCACCCCCATTGTGTACTCTTCCCTGGGTTTTGTTTCCCAGGTGCATTACTTTGCACTTCTTGGCATTAAATCTAAGCTGCCATACATTTGACCATTCCTCCAACCTTGCCACGTCCCTTTTCTTCCTTCCCACCCACACTTGTGTATCAACCCTGTTACAGATCTTTGTGTCATCTGCAAAGAGACATACTTTCCCTTCCAGTCCCTCTGCAATGTCACTTATAAAGACATTAAAAGGACTGGCCTAGTACTGAACCCTGTGGTACCCCACTAGTAACCCTAAAAATGGGAGCTGACTGAGAAGTGTAACTATAAGATTTGATTCTGCTATGTGCCTTTCTGTTGCTCACTCAGCTGTACACATGTTGTATTTGCTCATATGTTTTTGAACTGCTAAATTGTTTGTCCTGTACTGCTGATGTCTGTTCAACTGTGCTTTTGTACTTTGTATCACTGTGTTACTGCTTGACATTGTACATCTCTTGGATCATGCCTGAAAATAGGCATTGTGTTGTCTAGTGCACCTACCTGGTAAAAAAAACTAAATAAATAAGTAAATAAATTAGAATAAAGCGATAATAATAATACAAAATAATATAATAGTATAATAATAATAATGGTCTTTATTTCTATGGTGCCTTTCAAAACCAAAGGCAACAAAGTTTAAAACACATCAGACATTTCAAAATCTTAAAATATATAAAACAGCAGATACAATTAAGAGAAAGAATTAACCACCAAAGGCTTGACACCATAGATATGTTTTCAGGCCTGTTTAAATCCCTCCACAGATCGCACTCTCGTAACTGACAGGGTAGAAATTCCAGAGGGTAGGGGCGCATGCATAAATGCATGGGCCCCAGAAGATTCAACACACCGGATCTCTAGCAACCCTCATCGGCTGAGTGGAGAGATCACCCAGGGCAGTAAGGAACCAGGAGCTCTTTCAAGTAGTCTGGACCCTGTCCATGTAGGGCTTTAAAGTCAAAAGACTGACTTTAAAGGTGATCCACCACTGAACTGGCAGCCAGTGCAGTCCGCACAGCACCGACGAAATATGACTGGACCGGAAGTTCCAGTCAAAGCCGGGCCGCTGCATTCTGCACCAGGTAGCCCTAGGTAAAGGAATTGCAATAGTCCGAGCACGAGGACACAAAAGCATCGACCAGTGTAGGAAGATCACTGGAGGGAACAAGGTGCCTAATCCTGGAGATATTCCTCAGATGATAAAATAAGGACTTGACGACGGCAGACACCTGCGGCGCAGAGTCAGCCCTTCATCAAAATTGCCCCCAGGTTATGCACCTGTTCAGAGTTTGGGGTGATACACCCCCAAAGGTAATGCCCGGAGGGTAAACACACCCGCCCCCCTATCCAACATGCCGGATCCACAACCAGCACCTCTGTCTTTTCCGAGTTCAACTTCAGCCAACTTGAGTCCATCCAATCCTGGATTTCTGTGAGGCAGTTATTAAAGACCAAGAGAGCTCCATCCTTGTCAGGTTCAAAAGAAAGGCAGAGCTAGGTATCATCAGCGTAGCAGTGAAACCTCAGCCCATACCTTTACAATGTCTCCGAGGGGCAGTATGTACACTACGAACAACATGGAGACAACACTGAGCCCTGAGGAACCCATATTTGCTGGAGGCTAGCAGATTTGGGAGAGATCTCTGTGGGACAGGACATGCTATCTGTTCCAGAGGTCAAGCTGTGCCACATTATGCCCTGTGCCTGGAAAAAAGACAGTTTAAGGAAGCTGCTAAATTCCTGAGAGGAGAAGAGCAGCAACTGTGTGGCAAGCCAGCATGTGTGACAATGCTAAAGAGACAACGAGAGTGGAGAGAATAAAACCCAGTCCTGCTGATCAGGTCCCATAGCAGGCACTACAGCAAGCTGTCGGGCTGGCATCAGCCAAAACGCTCTGAAGCCAAAATGTGCAGGTCAGTCTGGGCCTCAGCAATCGAGAGAGAGAGGGAGGGCAAAAGTGCCTGTGATCTTTCCAAACAGAATCTAAGAGACCAGCCCTGAGAGACATGAAGCAAGTTCAGTGAAGGAGCTTGACTGATCCTGAGGTACCACAGAGGATCTGAATTAGAGCAGGGCCGTCTGGTTGGGGAACAGAGAGCAAAATCAGGGTTTTACCTGCCTCAGGAAATACAATTGGTTTGTAGTTTGTTTGCATTAGTCCATCAGGCCAGATTGCAGATACCCAGTCTGCAGAGGTCTTAAGCCATTTTAGCAGCAAGAGAAAGGAGGCAGTTGCTAGAACTCTACTACTGGGGCTGAAGAACTAGAACTCTACTACTGGGACCTTCAATTAGGGTAAAAAACAAACCAAAAAAAACAAACAAGAGTTTGCGTGCTTGTCTGAGTTGGGAGAAGGGAACTGTTATCTCGCTGTTAGCTTGGTGAAGAGAAGTGCTGCAAATTAGGGGTGTGGCTTAGGCAGCTGAAAGCCAGGTGTCTACATTTAAAATTTCCCTAGTTAGCTTTTGGCAGAGAGCAGCAAGAGGAAGGAGGCAGCTGCTAGAACTCTACTACCGGACTAAAGAACTAGAACTCATACTGGTCTGGTGGCACAGAGGGTTGAGGTACTGGAAGCCACACCTCATGTCATGCCGGTGAGCCTGGTTCAGGAACGAGCCTGGCTCATAGCTGGCGGCCCTCTGACTCAGAAGGCAGAACTTGTTCTCCTTGGAGCTTGACACCCCTGGTGGAGGTCAGAGTGGCTGTGTCGCTCAGAGGAGTGCTGGTGTTAGGCCAAGGGAGGGCAGAAGAGTCTGGTACTGGAGCTGCGTGCGTATGTGCACCTCCACGCTGCATGCATCACTGCTTCTGGTGTCTCAGGAATAGGACTGACCAGGGGAGAAAACTGAGGAAATGTAGGGGCCATACAACAATGAAGCCTCCAGGCCAGCTCTGGGGTTCTGCCAGGGAGGACATGGTGCTACAAGTCCCTGGACGACCCCAAGTCGGGTAGGTTGGCAGAGCGACCGGGTGGCCCGCCGAGAAAGATAAATACAGTTGAAAAAAAAAGTAGAACTCTACTACTGGGGACTTCAATTAGGGTAAAACAAACATAGAAACATAGAAGTTGATGGCAGATAAGGACCCATAGAGGCCCATCCAGTCTGCCCATTTCTTTTCTGCCTTATGAATGTGCCATCGCCCTTTGCTCTGTCAATGGCCTGTCTATTCATACTCATCTGTATTGCTCCTTATGCCTATCCCATGCCTGTTTGAAGCCCTGCACTGTATTCATATCCCCACTTCCTGAGGTAGGCGTTCCATGCATCCACCACCCTTTCTGTGAAAAAGAACTTCCTCACATTACCCCTTAATTGGCCTCCCTCTAATCTCATGCTGTGTCCTCTTGTCCTGCTATTTTCTTATATTGAAACATGTTATTTTTTAAATTTTAATTAGTATTTCGAAAGACCTTTGAGCCGAGCTCTTTTACAAAGGTTCCATGTCAGGGTGGACAATAAGACAATACACATATTCAGTGGTTACAGAGGCCTGATCATTAGGCATTGAAGAGCGATTACATGAGAATTAGACAAATAGGAGAAAAACTGAGCAGTTGTAATAGAATACTAAGCTATTTCTAATTGGTTGCACTAGGTAGCATACCCTGGAAACCTCCAAATCCATTGATAGACTATGGCAGAGTAACTGCATAGGGTTTAACGCTATCCCAGATGGCGAGAGGTTGGGTGACAGTGAAGCAAGGGGAATGGGTTTGAACCTACTGCAGAGAGCGAGAGGTGGGGATAGTGAAATGGGGGGCTGTGATGGGGGCAGCTCCAGAGGTCTTTGTCCAGTAGGGTGTGTGTGTGGGGTGGGGGTTAGGGAGGGCAGCACCAAAAGCGTTTAAAGAGGACCGATAGCTTACTTAAGCCCATGGCTAGGCTGGAATGGAGGCAGGGTTCTCTAGGTAGCCCTGCTGGGTGCTACCTTGGGGTAGGCCTGTCTATCAAGTGGGGCCTGAGAAGCACATGCATTTTGAGCTAGACATTAGGTGCTGTTTGAGGTCTGCTTTGAACTGAGACAGGCTGTTAATTGTCTGTAATTTTATCGGGAGCTCATTTATCCAGAGGGGTGCCTGATAGAGAAAGCGCTGCCCTAGTGAAGTTCAGCAGAATGGTGTGGACAGTGCTCCATTCTTCCTCCCTCTGGTGATGTGTGATGAGAGAGAAGCCTCGAGCAGATTTCCTATACAGGGTGTTTTTCCGAGGAGTGCCTTCTTTCCCAGGAGGCAAGTTTGGTATTTGATCCTGTCTTTTAGGTTAAGTTTCAGTTTGTACACTCATGCAGGGTACAAGTATGAGTGTAGTGATTCATGACAGCAGGGTGAAGCGGCATGCCTTATTGAATGCAGTTTGGACCCTTTTGAGCACTGTATCAGTAGCAGCTCCATGGACCACCAGCCCATAGTCTATCATGGAGAGTATGGAGCTAGAGACTCAGATTCGGAGTGCTTTTGGGGTGAGGCATTTTATACCTATAGAGGACCCCGAACTTTGTGTTTACCACTCTGACAAGGGAGTCTACGTGGTGTGTATAAGTGACAGAGTTATCAATGGGGACCTAAGGTACTTGAACAAGTGCACCTGCTCAATCTGCTCACCAGACTTATTGGTGATTACGAGGGAGCATGCTCATGCTTTGTTGTGGGGCTCGATTGTAGCATGGCCTTGGTTTTCCTGTAATTTAGTAGCAGCTTTTGCCTACTGAACCAGTCCTCGAGTTTATTGAAAGAGTTCTGTAGTTCTGTTTGTAGGCTGAGAGGCACTGCTGCTCAGCAGCATGGCATCATCCGCATACAGGATAAGTTTGGTGTCACAGGCTGTGGGTAGGTCATTTACAAAGAGGCTGAAAAGCAGGAGCCTAGAATTGATCCTTGAAGGACTCCTAGAGTACATCTCTGGAGCTGGATAACATCTGCCTGATTTTGACTCACTGGCTCCTGTGTGTTAGGTAGTCATTGAACCAATTCACGGCGCTTGTGCCACACCCAATCTTTGGAGTTGGAGTACTAGTAGAAGGTGGTTGACGGTGCTGAAGGCTTTAGTGAGGTCAATGAAGATGGACCCCACCAATTTGCCTTCATCCAGCACCTTGTGCTCCTAGTCAGTGTATTCCATCAGTGCCGTGGTGGTACTGTGTTTTGCTTGGAACCATGTTGGTTTGGACAGAGCAGATTGTACTTACTGAGGTATTCTGTGAGTTGACTTGCCACGATTTTTCCAAAGCTTTGGAAAGTTGGAAGTGGATAGATATTGGCCTGTAGTTTGACACCAGTGCCTTGTCACCATTCTTATGCCCTGGAGTTACCAGGGCTTGCTTCACACCTCCGGAAATTGAGCTAGAGCCAAGGATTTATTAAATAGCATTGTTATGGGCATGATAAGAACATCAAGGGTGAGAGATAGTAACTTCATGTTAGCCCATCACTCCCCAGTCTGGTTTTGCCTAGGACTTTCCTGACAATCGTTAGGGCCTCCTTCACTGTCACCTTCTTAAATTAGAAGGCCGGGTGGTCAGTTATGGGCAGGTTGGCACAACCTTGGTCCTCCATAGGCAGAAGGTAGTCTGGAGGCAGCACTGAGGACAGGTCTGTAAAGGCCTGGTTAAAGGCATCAGCAATGACTAGCAGATCTGAGGAGGATTAGTTATTAATGTTGAGCATCTTAGGGTGCTGCTTTTGATCTTTACCAAGGATGTTTCTTGATGTTGTCCCAAAACCTCTTTCCATCTCCCCATGCTGTTAAGCTGGGTCTTATGGAAATTGGCTTATGCGAAGCCTGATAAGTTTGGTGCACCGATTTCTAGCTGTTTTGTAGCACTGTGGTGATGCTTGCTACCTGAGTTTAAGGCTTTTTCCCCAGAGGCAGTCCCTCTCCTTTAGGAGGGAGAGGAGCTTGCCATCAATCCAGCCATTTACCTCCCCAATTTTCCGCTTTGTGCGTGGTGCATAGATATCACAGATGGAATTGAAGCCCTCAGTGAAAAACTAAGGGCCTGGTCCAGCATAGGTGCCTTGTTGATGAGGGACCAGTTGTAGGCAGACAGGGCCAATTTGAGGGATCCAAGCTTGCCTTTCACAGAACCCTGCTCTCGATGAGGCGGGTGGGCTTTCGGCAAGTTTAGTGGTCCATATCAAGGCGATCAAGAGTGGCCACCAGCATGTCTGGGAGAAGCCTGAGTTCGGAGAATCGAGTCGGTAAGCTAGCTAAGACCCAGTCAATGAGGGTGCTGGTACCAGCCTTGTAGTTCTTCCTGGTGGGGTGAACTACGAGTTGCATGAGATTGTGGGAGGTGATTAAGTCTCTGGAGGGTGTCGGATCCTTACATAACCAGTTAATATTAAAGTCACTGGTCAAGATGAGTTCTGAGCCCTTTTTGAGTGCACTAATTTCTTCCATAACAAGAGGAAGGCCTTCCTTGGCTTTTTGGGGGCAGGTAGGTTGTGACGACGGTAAGGGTCTTGCCTTTTAGGCCGACTTGTATTTTACCACTAGTGGCTCATAATCCTCCACAGCTTTGGAGATCGGGAGGATGGAGCAACCCAGTGAGTTTCTGGCATATAAGAGGCCACCGCTGCCTTTCCTGCCTATTCTATCAAGCTTGGAATCCTTCAATGCCACCTCACCATCTTTGATCCTACCCAACAGTCAGGTTTCAGTTAGGCAGAGTATGTCAGGAGCATGGATGGTCATCCAAGCCTGGAGATGGTTGAATTTGGCAGTTAGGCTGCAGATGTTTAGCGATGCTATCTTTAGGCCGCTCAGTGTATGGACCCCGTTCTCTCTGTAGACTCTTTCACCTTGTTAATGCCCTTAAGGTGTTTGAATGTTTCGATCATATCATCTCTCTCCCTCCTTTGCTCTAGGACATGGGTCAACCTTAACTTTTTTTGACTAGCCAGCCGGACAAGTTGATTAAAATTGCACTAGCCCTAGATGGTTGCACTAGCCCACAATAATAATGGTCAGTTTTGATTGATTATACAGGAAAAATGCAAGCCAAGAAATACTCTGATTATTGCATATTTATCCTGCTCCCACATTGCTTTCTGCCCCAGCAAAAAAAAAGACTGCAGTCCAATCACTAGCAGTGTGTACCCATTTTTTTACAATGTGCCTTGCTTCCTCTTTCTTTGCCCCTCCCCCGCAAACCAGAGAATAACATAATAGCAAATGTTCAATCAGGCAGTTCTAGTTCTGCATACACAATAGCCAGCATCATCATGTATGTCACCACAGTCCCACCCTGATCTCCAGGGCAATGTACAGAAGCAGGCAGAGAAAGACACTCTCATCCCCACCTTGTGATTAACCAGAACTGAACTTCTGGAAGTTTTCTTACACTGCAAAGTGAGCCAGGGCAGTTCTAGGATTTCTTTGGAGAGAGTTAAACAAACACAGGGGCTGGGAGGTAAGAAACTTTGACATATCTGTTTATATATACCAGGCACACAAATATTGATTTAACATGCTCTGCCCTAACAAAAACAGATTTTGCATAAGTGTTCTTTCATCAGTCAAGGGGAGCAGTATACAGGCATGATGATGTACTGCCTCTCTTTCTATATAGGATGATCTGTGCATACCAGAAATACCTATTTTAACCTTTCAAATTATATATTTTATTAAGGTTTTGCTTTGTACCATGCATGCTCCAAAGCATTGTTTTTAGGATGAAACGATATGCTGGGTGGTACTGCATTGATGGCATTGACGGGTGTGATCCATTAAGAGAGCTGTGAACCATACACCAGTCAGTAATGGCATCTATGGTGGCCACTTCAGAGCCTAGTCTGCAGTGGTGTCCAGAGAAAGTATAGAATGGACAGACCACCTGGCTGGGCAGACCGTGTATACATGATAGCATTCTGTCACTACAGTGTTGGATACAGGCACTCAAAAGGTTGGGAAATGAGGCACACTGGTTTTAATATTGTGGGACAAATCAAAGACAAGTTCAGCAAACTGAAGCTAGTTACTTAACAGCACTCTGCCAGTGATCACAGCATGCACACCAGCTGAATGTCCTAACAATTGAGTAATAATGACTCACATTGAATCATTTTTGATCCCCTCTTAAACTGCCAGATAATTGCAGCTGTTAATAAGCTGTTAATCACATCAGAATGCCTGGAACACTAAGGAGATTAGCAAAAGGACTACAGCTCAAAGAAGGGACTTTTCAACTTCATTAACAGCCATGAAAACCTGCACTAGTCAAGACAGACAAGTAGAGGGTTAGCTGTACTAGCCCTGGCCAATTTGCACTAGGTTTAGTGCTAGTAAAACAATGTTAAGGTCAAACCCTGCTCTAGGATATACATATTGAGCCCGTTAATCTGTCCTCATATGTTTTTTTGATGCAGTCCCTGCACCATTTTGCTGCCCTTCTCTGGACTACCTCAAACAAAACAAAAAATAAACAAGAGTTAGTATGCTTGTCTGACTTGGGGAAGGGAACTGTTATTTGTACTGTTAGCTAGATGAAGAGATGAGCTGTATATTAGGGGTATGGCTTAGGCAACTGAAGGCCAGGTGTCTGCATTTAAAACTTCCTAGTTAGCTTTTGGCAGAGAGCAGCAAGAGGAAGGAGGCATGCTAGAACTCTACAACTGGGACTATATAGCCTCTCCCCAACCTTAGCCAGTTCCACTTTTATAGGCACTGGATTTGACTGATAACAGGAACTTCCTGTTGGAAGCAGGAAGGAGTGATCACAGAGGCACAAAAGACTCACCATCCTAGAAGGAAAGAATAGCCTTCCTAACTCCCTAGCTGCTGGTTGTCTGTCTCTTAGCAAGCAAGAAGGAGACTACTGAGGAATACAGGAACCTCATGTCCCAGAACAAGAAGGGTAGGAGCTATAAAGGCACGGAGGAGTAGATAAGTAGAAAGAAAAAAAGTAAACAGAGAGAGGAAAAGTAAGCATACAAAACAACAGCCTAACAGCCACAAATAAGACATGATGGGAGTGGTGCAGTGCAGTGGCTGTTGAGAGGCAGTCTTCCGGGAGACATTCTGGAGGATGCGGTGTTGTCTCCTCTGCAGGCACCTCTCTGGGCTGTGGGAGGAGGTTGTAGGTCTCCAGGCTGAGTTGGCCAGGATTCGGGGACCTCCCCACCAAGGGACAACTAGAGCTGCCACTGCTGCCTCTGAGGTCGCCAAGAAACAGGAGCAGTTGGACCATGGTGGGCCCAGGGAGGGTGAGGTGATGGAACAGAGGCACATCCCACTAGTGTACCTCCCACAATTCATGCACTGTTCTGGCAGAGCGTGGTTCTCCATGGAGGCATCCGCAGGGAGACCAAGGAGGATGCTGGGAACCTCCACAAAGGAGACTCACAGGAGGGTGGCATGGGACCCCACAGGGAAGGAAACAACTCCTGGTGGGGGACTCAATTGTTAGGGGGTAGAACTGGGGAGGGAGGGGAGGGAGGGGTGGTAAGCCATGGCTTGAGGACAGGAAGCGAATCCTCAGGATAGCGGAGCAGCTGCATGGTGAGGGAGCTGAATGTCATTGTCCACCTAGGGACAAATGACCTGGCTGGGAATGGATCAGAGCAGTGCAGGAGGAGTTTGTGAGTTGGGAGAGGCCTTGGACAAGTAGAATGCACAGTAATTTTCTCAGAGGTGCTGCCTGTCTATGGCATGGGTGAGGCTAGGGTGCCTACACCATGGGATTCAATCAATGGTTGAAAACTGGTGCAGAGCTCAGGGTTTTGGCTTCATTGAGACTGGGAGTCCACCTGGAGGGATGCAGGAATATATTGGCGATGGTCTGCATTTGTCCAGGAGAGGAACCAGGATCCTAGGTGACAGGTTTAAATGCTTCATTGGCAAGCATTTAAACTAGTCAAGGAGGAGGCACTGAAAAGGAGCAGGAAATCCCAGCCCCCCAAAAAATAGGGTAGTCAGTGAGGTAAATACCAAGATGGAGAAGTTGATAGGAGTAGGGCAGGGGTAAATGGAGAAAAGCAAAAGGCAGTAAGGGCAAAAAGGGCTAAAAGAGGTAAGGTCATCAAACAATGGAGGCAATGAGTACCAATGCCTGTAGCCTGGGTAACAAGCTCCCTGAACTAGTGGCCTTGATAGAAGAGGGACGCCTGGATATTGTGGCAATCACAGAAACATAGTACGCATGAGAGAACCATGACTGGGATGTCGCATACCAGGGTACACAATCTACAGGAGGGACAGGGAGGGTAAGAGGGAAGGAGTGGCCTCTCACATAACAGAAGGGATCAAAGCAATGGAACTAAAGGTAAACAGGGAGGAGAGGAGGCACTGTGGATGACCTTGGATACAGGAAATGGCACCACAATCTGCACAGGGTTGTATACAAACCCCGCCTCAGCGGAAGGAAATGGACAAGGAATGACAGAAGGCATCCTTGGATGGCAGAAAAGGGAGATATTGTTGATGGGGACCTGAACATGCCAGATGTTAACTGAAGCACCTTTGCTGCAGCCACATCCAAGAGCAGGGACATTCTCGATGTCTTCATAGGGGGCATGCCTCAGACAGCTAGTGTTAGAACTCACTCAGGAGGGAGCAATCTTAGACCTGGTACTCAAATGGGATGGAGAGAGGATGAGAGGATCTCAGATTTAGAAGTGGGTAGCCATCTGGGAACAAGTGACCACCAAACAGTGTGGTTCACGATAAACACAGCCATAGAGATCAAGCCAACAAAAGTGAGGGTACTGGAATTTAGGGGGCTAACTTTGGAAGAGTGCCTCAGAAAAGCACTAGCAAATGGACAAGAAGGAGAGGTGGAGGAACAATGGGGAAGCATCAAAACTGCCAGCACAGAGGTAACAAGCCTTTGTGTGAAGCAAATAAATCAAAACAAAGGGGAAAAAACACTATGGTTCTCAAAAAGAGTGGTAGGGAAGGTTAGGGAGAAAAGATAGCATTCAGGAAGTATAAGGAAACACAGAAGGAGTAGGACAAAGAACTGTACCAGTTAAAGCAAAAGTGGGGAAAGCAGTCAGAATAGCAAAGGCCCAAACCGAGGAAAAGATAGCCAACTTGTTTAAGAAGGGGATAAACCTTTTATAGGTACATTAGGGAGCAAAGAAAGACCAAGGTAGGGATAGTAAGGCTTAATAAAGGGAGAATGGTGGAAGAGGGTGACAGTGAAAAGCAGGGATACTGAACAAATACTTGTGCTCAGTATTCACAAAAGAAGAGGAGGGGAGGTACCTAATCAAATAAATACAAGCACTCTGAACAGGGGTCTATACCAGTCCATTTGCAGAAGAAAGGATTCTGAAAGAACTCCTAAAACTGAAAGTGGACAAAGCAATGGGGCCTGACAGAGTTCATCCCAGAATTCTAAAAGAACTAAGGGAGAACTAGCTACACCACTGACTACCTTCACAATCATGCAAGGATGGTGTGGTACCTATTTATTTATTTATTTGAGTTTTGTGACCGGTAAGTCCACTGAGACAATACAGTCCTTTTCAGGGGCAACCTGGGTATGGATTACATACAGTAACTGCAAATTAACAGAACGGTGAAACATTGGACATACAGTAACAGTGCAAATTAACACAGTGGTGAAACATTCGACAATACAGAAGAGCAATAAAACAAAGCAATGATTAAATACTTAAACAAGGTTTGTCAGGTAAGAGATAAGTAAAACAGGGTTGGCATTGGCACAGGATAATAACTTAACAAGGCATTAAGTAGCTAAGTGAACATCAGGGGTATATTAGGAAGGGAAGAGATGGGGGAACATATTCAGGTGAAGCAAGAACAGGTGTAGAGGTGGATAATGAGGCAGATAACTTAGATTGGAACAAATTAAGAGGAGCAGGACAAGATTGTCAGAGAAAGAGGACTGGAGGAGGCGGATGTGATTCCTTCACAAAAGTCGGAGAAAACCAGAAGCAGGAAGCTACAGACCTGTTAGTTCAACCTCAGTGGTAGGGAAAATGGTGGAATCACTTCTGAAAGAAAGAATTGTTGAGTACCTAGAGGCCAATGGAGCACTGGACCCAAGGCAACATGGATTCACAGTGGGAAGGTCATGTCAGACAAATCTAATAGATTTCTTGACTGGGTGACCAAAGTAGTAGACCAGGGAGGGGCTGTGGACGTGGCCTACCTAGACTTTAGCAAGGCATTTGACACAGTCCCACACAAAAGATTACTAAACGACTAGCCAGCCTGGGAGTGGGTCCCAGGTTTCAATGCAAAGAAGTGCAGTAATGCACCTGGGAAACAAAACCCAGGCTAAGAGTACACAATGGGGATCTAACAACAACAAAATGGAAAGGGGACGCTGGAGACCTGGGTTCGGAAACGAGCTCTGGTAGTTGGAAGGCCGGGCCGGGGAAGAAGGATCGAAAGGCCCCACGACTGCTCTCCTTCTCCGGAGGGGAGGGCACGGGAAGCCACCGATGCAAAGGGACACCTGGGGAGCCAGAGAGTACCCCAGCATACGGACAACACAGTTTAAGGGGCGGGACGGATGCTGGCGCCATTGCACGTCTCGCCTCTAAAGGGGAAAATGTTCAGCTTGCTCCTCCCGCCTTAATGATGCTCACCCTCAGGCTGCAATTGGCTCCCCAGGCCAACTCCCGCCCCTATCCTACTGCTCGTGGCACCCTGTGCCACGCCCTCCCCCTGGGGGTAATCCAGGGGTCCCGGAGTACGGCTCATGGGGTTGCCGCAGCCGAGGGGTCCATGACTCGGTGGACGCTCAGTGAGAGAGGAGGGCAAAAGTATAAATAGACAAAAAAAAATGGAAAGGGACCTAGGGGTAGTTATATCAGATGACCTAAAGGTAAGCAAGCAATGTGAGAAGGCAGTAAGGAGGGCTGGGGGATAGTGGGATGCATAGGAGAGGCTTACCAGCAGAAAACAGGAAGTTGTTATCCCTCTGTATAGACAGTTAGTGAGACCTCATCTGAGTACTGCATGCAGTTCTGGAGACCCATCTCGCAAGGACATAGACAGCATGGAGGCAGTCCAGAAAAAGAGATGTACAAGAACAAGGGGCACAATTTGAAGATAGAGGGAGGATGGCTCAGGGGCAATGTGAGGAAGTATTTTTCACATGCAGGGTGGTGGACGTATGGAACGGCCTTCCTGAGGAGGTTGTGGGGTCAAAATAGTGGGGAATGCAAGAATGTATGGGACAGACATAAGGCAATTCTGGTGAGTGGTAGGAAGAAGTAGGCTGTTAGTTAACTAGGATCTGCAGGTTATTCAATAGGTAGAGAAATGGTTAAACTGGGTGGCCAGTGGTCCTTATCTATTGTCAAAGCCTATGTTTCTATGTAGCAATTGCATGGCCTTTGGAATTTGGGGAATTTAACTGCACAATTTGTTTATTTCTAAAATACTTGCACCAACACTGGTCAACCCATGCCAACTACATTGGGCCTGCACTGATTCAGCACCTGAGTTACCTAGGGACTGTGTGTGAGGGAGCTTCCATTAAACATAAGGGCATATACTAGTACCAGGTGGGAAGGGATACATACGGACATATGAAAATGCCAGCAGATACAGGCCATATGGTCTATCAAGTCTGCTTGAGTTTGCAGCTATTAGCCTAGTACACTGTAGCTGCCCACCTCCCTCCCTGTATTGCAGTGACCCTCCCCATGGCCCTCTCCCATCCCCTCTTAAAACTTCCCACCAACTCTATTGCTATCACTTCCTCTGGCAGTGCATTCCACCTGGTCACCACCCTTTCCATGAAGCAATGTCATCCCTCTGTACAGACAATTGGTGACAATCCGGCAGACAATCCGTGTAGTTCTGGAGACCCCATCTCTGTAAGGACATAGACAGGATGGAGGTAGTCCAGAGGACGGTAACTAAAACGGTGCAGGGTCTGCAGCAGAAACCATATGAAGAGAAACTAAAGACACTTAATATGTATATCCTTGAGGAAAGGAGGGAGAGGGAGACATGATAGAAACTTTCAAGTACCTCAAGGGAATCAGCAAAGTCCAAGAGGGTAGCATCTTTCAGAAAAGAGATGTGCAAGAACAAGGGGCACAATTTGAAGATGGGGGGCAGCTCAGGGGCAATGTGAGGAAGTATTTTTTCATGGAAGGGTGGTGGACACATGGAACAGCAGTCCTGAGGACGTCTGGGGTCAAAACAGTGGGGAATTCAAGAATCCATGGGAAAGACATAAGGCAATTTTAGTGAAGGGTAGGAGGAAGTAGCTGTTGGCTAACTAGATTTGTAGTTTATCCAATAGGTAGGAAAATGGGCAGATTGAGGCCAAGCGGTCCTTATCTGCCATCAAAATCTATGTTTCTATGTTTCTAATACCTTCTCATCTCCCTCCTGAACCTTCCCTGTTCCCCTGCATAATTTCAGACCGTGGCTCCTAGTATCTCTCCGCCCTTTAATCTAAAAATTCTCTGTACTAGCCTCATTTATGCCCTTTATATATTTCAAGGTCTCGATCATGTCCTCTCTATCCTCCCTCCTCCAAGGAGTACATGTTGAGCTCCCTCAGCCTGTCTTTGTAGGGTTGGTCTCCATCCCAAAGATCATCCTGGTTGCTCTGTGCTGGATCCCTCCAGTAGGTTGATATCTTTCTGTAGGTATGGACACCAGAACTGCATGCAATACTCTAGGTTTGGTCTGACCAGTGACCTGTACATTGGCAGGATGACCTCCTCCTCCTGGAAGTGATTTCTCTGGCAATACACTCCAACATCTTATTTACCTTAGCTGCTGCTCTCCTGCACTGTGCCAAGTGGTTCATTTGTCAATGCCCTGTGATTAGCACCCCAAGATCCTTCTCCTCCTCTGTACTGGATAATTGTACCTCCAGCTCATAACAATACCTTTGGTTCCTGGCTCCCAAGTGCATGACTTTGCACTTTTTGCATTGAATCCCAGCTGCCATGCACCGACTAGTGCTCAAGTTTGTCCAGATCCTTCTGCAGTCCTAACCACCCTCTGTGTTGTCCACCACTGTGCTGATCTTTGTATCAGCCACAAAAGTCTGATCTTGTTCCTAATCCCATCAGAGATGTCAGCAATAAAGATGCTAAACAACACCGACACCGAATCCAGCACTGATCCCTAAGGAACCCCACTGGTTACAGCCCTTGGAGTTGAGAGTTGCCCCTGAAAACTAACCTCTATTGCCTATCCTGCAGTCAGTGCTTAACCCACTCCACCAGCTTCTCTCCCACCCACAGGTATCCCAGTTTACTAATCAACCTACCATGTGGCACCAAATCAAAGGCTTCCTGAAGTCCAGATACAGGACATCCACCACCTTTCCCTTGTCAAATGCCTTAGTCAGCCAGTCATAAAAGTCAATCAGGTTGGTCTGGCATGATCTGCTTGAGACAAACCTATGCTTCCTGCTGTCCTGGAGACCATTTTCCTCCAGGAAGACTACTGGCCTCTTCTTGAGAATGGTATACATTAGCTTCCCCAAGATGGAGGTGAGGCTGACTGTCTATGATTCACTGGTACATCCTTGGGTCCACTTTGTGGAGGGCACCACATACACCATCAACCAGTCCTGGGTTATGCAGCCCATCACCAGAGAGGTGTAGTACAAGTCCTTCAGGACCTCTGCCAATTCCTTCAACACCTTGTGTATGCCATCCAGGCCTGGTGCCTTATTCACCCTCAGAGCCCTATGGCCTTCCAGGACCCTGCTCATTGGGATTACCCATCCGTACACACACACACACACACACACACACACACACACACACACACACACACACATACCTGCTCCCACCCTCCCTTCCCTGTGGCATTGGCCCCATCTTCTCCCTGGTAAACACAGAACAGAAGTAGTCATTGTCGAGTGCTTCTGCCTGCTCCATCCCTCTCTGCCCACCCTTCTATCTTGATCCTAACAGTCGGATTCTTACAGTTTCTTCTCTCCCTTATGTACCTGAAGAAATCTTTTTCCCCTTTTCTGACCCCTGTGCCAGTCTAAGCTCCTTAGCTGCCTTGGCTGCCCTGACTTCTTACTGGTGTCACACCTCCTGCAGACCCCACAAAATGCAACCATCTCTCTCAGTTTACATTCACAGTATACTGCAGACAATGATGAGAAATGGTTCAGCAGTTAACACAACTTTATGTTCCAGAACCAACTAGGATAGCAACCCCCAGTGCAAGAGGGTCATCAAAAGCTCTGTCATTTTTGTATGGGGCCCTGATGGAAGGTTGCTGCCTGGCTAGACTTGACTTAGCACAGCTGAAGTAATTGTTATTTGCTGGGCTTGGTCAGAACAGGTAAGAAGGCACATGAAAGGAGTGTGGTTTGAACCAGCTTTACAGGGCAATAAAAGGGTCACATATCAGGCCCACCTAGAAGGGCTAGAGTGGCCAGTGAGCAAGTCTTACCACTGACAGGTATTGTACTAGATATTCTTTCAAATCATTGGGATTATTCAAATTGCCAGTGTGTGAACATTATTCTGTGGAGTGCATATATACTGTGGACTGTCCACCTAGAAGGGCACCTAAGAAGGCCCATCATTAAACTGTGATCTGCATAGTATTTTGACACTATTACTGTCAATCCTAACCAAGACCTCCTCGTGAAAAAGCAATGCCCAATGGAGCTTTTTGCCTGGTAAAACAAGTAAATAGAGAACATGGGTGCACTGATCTATATTCTGTATTCAGGCTGTTGGTTCAGGAAAATAAAATCGTGTTTACTGCTGAACCATTTCTCATCCTTGTCTGCACAACACTGTAAATGTAAATTGAGGAGACTGTTGTACTTTTTGGGGTCTGCTGGAGGAATGACACCAGTGAGAAGGTGCGAGGTATAGCCTCCCAGGGTTCTACTGACACATCACCTAGCCCACTTAAAGTTTTCTCTGGGTGGAGGTACATGCATTTCTTTTCTTTTGGATATGAAGCTCCTCACTGCTGAGTGAGAACAGAAAACAATAACTACAAACATCCATGGCAGCCCAGTGGCAATGTAAGGTTGAGGCACCTCAGCCCCTATGCCCAATGGAGGGTATCCACCCTTACATTTATATGTTCTTTTCATAATCATTGTATACCATGGTGCTTTAAAAGCAATGAGAGAGAATGATAGTGAAGTGATTGTAAATGTGTCGCTGCCATTGGCCCATCAACACCACACACAGCCATGTACAGTTACCATTACTGGTTTCAAGGGAAGGGGAATGTTGGCCAGGACACAGGGAAACCCCTGCTCTTACCAAAGTGCCTTAGGTTGTTTTACTTCTATCTGGTCACCCTCAGATCAGCCACAGATTGTCAGAAAGGACTTGGTTTACCATCTCAGCGGTAGGATGACACACCTAGCAGTACAACTCCCCCACCCAGTACAGCACTGGTGTATCAGTATTTGGGATATGCTCCCACCCTGGTGTGGGACTAGAACCCATAATCTTCTGGTCCTGAGACAGATGTGCTACCAACTGAAGGTATGAATAAGGGTTTCAGCAAAGCAGGTGGGGAGTCAAGGGAGGGAGGGACAGGCATGAGCAATATTGCAGAGATGATAGTAGGCAGATTTGTAGATCATACAGATAAAGGTGAGTTCTGGATCAAGAGGACTCCCAGATTTCTGACAGAGGATGAAAAGGTAAGGGAATGGTCAAGGAAAGTGATAGAAGTCTAACTGAAGAAAAACTTTTTGTGTGCAAAGGAAAATGAAAATTGAGTCTGAGCCAGGAGTTTATTTTGCCAAGAAAGGAGAAAAGAGATCAGCCCCATCAGTGCAGCGGTAGGTCTACCACTCGACGCTGGCCACCAGGGTCATCAGGGGTCAGCCAAGGGGATGGAGAAGGACTGAGTGTCCAGTGCAGTTCTCCTTGGGGGGCATGTCCCATAGCACCACTGCCACCTACAGATGTACAGGTGGCAGAGTGGCTTGGGATACAAGGAGAGAGGGAGGTCCACTGCCGTGTATCAACCAAATGTGCTGAAGTCAGGGACCTCAGTCCCACAAGCCAGCATCCCTATGGGGATGGGGGGTGCCACAGTAAGAACAGGGAAAGATAAGGTAAATTCCTCCCTGCCCTGTAAAGCTCCATGAAGTCTGGTACTGTATGTCTGGCCAGAAAGCAGGACAGCCACCACACTAGGAAGATTGGAGCAGAAGCTATGAATTTAAGAAAGAAAAGAGGCAGAAATTGTAGGGTCAGAGGAACTGGAAAGAATTGTATAGTTGGGTATCGCCAGTGTAGACACTTTATCTCAAAGGGCCCCATCCTACAGTGTCAGTGGCTCAGTAGGTTGCCTCTCACCTCTAGGGCTGAAAGATCAGAAGGTTGAGGATTCTAATCCCACACAAGTAACTTGGACTAATAACCAATACTGATGCTGTAGTGCTGCACAGGTGGGGGGTGCTGCACTGTTGAGGTGTTGTCCTTCTGATGAGATTAAACGGAGATCCTTCTGCACATCTGTGGTGGTTATCCAAGTGGAAGTTGAAGATCTCATGGCACTTAGAACAGATGGGGATTTTCTCCAGTGTCCTGGCCAACATTGTCCCTGGACATATCAGGAAATGAGCTGTCACAGCTAAGTGTGTCTTTCCTGGTCAAAACAATTACAAATAAATACACAAGGCTATATAAAATGTTTAAGTTAACTGATTATAAGCAAGGCCCTTGGAATTCTGAAATTTCTTGTTTGCAGAATTTTCCATAGAACTTGCATCATGCCGTAAAATATACATAGTGCTGCATAATTCACTGTTCTTGGTGATATAAAATGTAGTTTTCCATAGCACCTGGCTCCCTTCTCCTCCGTGTTTATCCCAAGGCCCATCTTCTATGCTCAGCATTTGATGCTGTTAAGGACCTCACATAATATTTTAGTCAATGGTTGGTCTTCAACAGGATGAATCATTCCTGCTGCAGCAAAGAGAAACTTAGAGCCCTGCTGTAGAAAACAGGACTTAAGTGCCATGGAGAACCAGGGGTCCTCACTGCAAGGGACATGGGGGGCAGCGTGCACATATTTACGTATTTACTTACATACTTACTATTTACTAACTCATTTATTTTGCACATTACTTGCCCTCCCTGTCTCTCCTTCAGGCCTGCTCATACCCCTGTCTCCTACCATGAATACTGTGTCTCAGGCTCCTCTCCTCTCTGGGTCTTCGAGACACTGGTACCACCTTCAGTTCTTTCTCTGTCCCTTGTAGTTCTACTTTTATAGGCACAGAATTTGACTGACAACAGGAACTTCCTGTTTGGGAGCAGGAAGTGAATGATCGTGAGAGCCACCGAAGACCCATCATCCTAGAAGGGCAAGAGTAGCTCTCCGGCACCCTCTAGCTGCTGGAGGTCTGCATCTAAGAAGTAAGGGGTCTACTGAGAAATATAGGATATCCTTGTCTCAGAACAGGACAATCAAGAGCTTAAAGGGCACACAGGCAGAAAGCAAGGAGAGAGAGAAAAACAGAGGAAAGAGTAAGGATTGCAAACAGTTAAGGGCCAGAAATAAGACATGATGGGAGTGGTGCAGTGCAGTGGCTGTGGAGCAGCAGTCTTCGGGAGACGTTCTGGAGGATGCGGTGTTGTCCCATCTTCAGGCACCTCTCTGGGCTGAGGAGGAGGTTGCTCATCTCCAGGCTGAGTAGGCCAGGATTTGTGGGACCTCCTCTTCCATCCAGGGACCACCAGTGCCACTGCCATTGCCTCAGAGGTTGCCAAGAAAGAGGAGCAGTTGGACCACAGTGGGCTCAGGGAGGGTGAGGGTGGGAACAGAGGCATACTCCAGCTGTACCTCTCCACAATTCCTATGCTGCTCTGGCAAAGTGTGGTTCCTCTATGGAAGCACCCGCAATGGAGACCAAGGAGGATGCTGGGAACCTCCACAAAGGAGACCCACAGGAGGGTGGCAGGGACAGCACAGGGAAGAAACAACTGCTGGTGGGGGACTCATTGTTAGGAAAGTAGAACTGGGGAGGAAGGGAGAGGAAGTAAGGTGCCTGCCTGGTGCCATGGCTTGGAGGGACAGGGAGAAAACTCAGGATTGCCAGAGCAGCTGCACAGGGGAGGGAGTTGGATATCATTGTCCACCTAGGGACAAATGACCTGGCTAAGAAAGGGATTAGAGAAGTGCAGGAAGAGTTTGTGGAATTGGGGAGGGGCCTTAGACAAGTAGCACTGCACTGCAACCTTTCTCGAGGTGCTGCCCATCTATGGCGAGGAGAGGCTAGGGTGTTCCATCATGGGTTTCAATCAGTGGTTGAAAAACTGGCGTGGAGCTCAGGGATTTGGCTTCATTGGGGACTGAGGGTCCACCTGGAGTGATGCAAGCCTACACTGGCATGATGGGTTGTATCTGTCCAGGAGGGGAACCAGGATCCTAGGTGATAGGTTTAAATGCTTCATTGGCAACATTTAAACTAGCAAAGGGGAGGCACTGGAAAGGAGCAGGGAAATCCTAGCCTCCCCAAAAAAATCATGGTAGTAAGTGTGGTAAACACCAACATAGAGGTGTCGATAGGGAGAAGGGCAGGGTAAATCAAGAAAGTGACAAAGGCAAGAAGGACAGGGATGGGGCAAAAGGAGTAAGGCCATCAGGAAATGGAGGGTAATGAGTACCAATGCCCGTAGTCTGGGCAAAAGCTCCTGAGCTGGTGGCCTGATGGAAGAGGGATGCCTGGATATCGTAGCAGTCACAGAAACATGGTAAACAGAGAACCATAACTGGGATGTTAACATACCAGGGTACATAACCTACAGGAGAGACAGGCAAGGGAGAAGAGGGGAGGAGTACTCTATGTAAAGGAAAGGAAAAAAGCAACTGAACAAAAGAGTAAACAGGGAGGAGAGGAGACACTGTGGGTCACCTTGGAGACTGGAAAGGGCACACAATCCGCAACAGGGGTTGTATACAGACCCCCATGTCAGGGGAGGGAATGGACAATGATATGATAGAAGGCATTCCTAGAATGGCAGAGAAAGGGAGATACTGTTGATGGGAGACCTGAATATGCCAGATGTTAACTGGAGCACATTTGCTGCAGCCACATCCAAGAGCAGGGGCCATTCTTGATGCCCTACAGGTGGCAGGCCTCAGACAGCTAGTTTTGGAACCCACTGGTGAGGGAGCAATCTTAGATCGTGCTCAAACAGGGGCAGTGAGAGGATCTCAGATCTGAAGTGGGTTGCCATCTGGGAACAAGTGACCATCAAACAGTGTAGTTCACGTTAAACTCAGCTACAGAGTCAAACCATACAAAAGTGAGGGTACTGGACTTCAGGAGGGCTGACTTTAGCAAGATGGGAGAGTGCCTCAGAAAAGCACTAGCAAACAGGCTAGAAGGAGGTGTGGAGCAACAATGGGGAATCATCAAAACTGCCATCACAGAGGCAACAAGTCTTTGTGTGAAGCAAATAAACAAATCAAAATAGAAAAAGCCACTATGGTTCTCAAAGAGGTGGATTGAAAGTCAGGAAGAAAAAGATAGCATTCTTGAAGTATAAGGAAACACAGAAAGAGCAGGACTGAGAGCTGTACCAGTTAAGGCAGAAGGAAGCAGGAGGGAAGTCAGAATAGCAAAGGCCCAAACTGAGGAAAAGATAACCAACTCAGTTAAGAAGGGATAAAACCTTTTATAGGTACATCAGCGATCGAGAAAGACAAAGGGATAGTGAGGTTGATTAGAATAAACGTGGGTGGACAGAGGGGACAGTGAAAAAGCAGGGATACTGAGCAAATATTTCTGCTCAGTATACACAAAAGAGGAGAGGGAAGTGCCTAATCCAATTAACAGAAGCATTCTTGATAGGGGTCGATCCCAGTCCTTTCACAGAAGAAAGGGTTCTGCAAGAACTCCTAAAACTGAAGGTGGACAAAGCAATGGGGCCTGATGGAATTCACCCCAGAATTCTAAAAGAATTAAGGGGAACTAGTGAAACCACTGGCAACTTTTTTTAATAAATCATGGAGGATGTGTGGCACCCGAGGACTGGAGGAAGGCAGATGTGATTGCCCTTCACAAAGTGGGACTAAGACAGAGGCAGGAAACTACAGACCTGTCAGTCTGACCTCTGTGGTAGGGAAAGTGATGGAACTGTTCTGAAGGAAAGAATAGTTGAGTACCTAGAGGCCAGTGGGGCACAGGACCCAAGGCAGCATGGGTTCACAGCAGGAAGGTCATGTCAGATGAATCTAATAGATTTCTTTGACTTGGTGACCAAAGTAGTAGACCAGGGAGGGCTGTGGACATAGCCTGCCGGGACTTTAGCAAGGCATTTGACACAGTCCCACACAAAAGATTAATAGTCAAATTAACCAGTCTGGGGAGTGGGTCCCAGGGTGGTAGCCTGGGTAAAACATTGGCTGGATAACAGGACACAGAAGGTAATTGTAAATGGAGTCCACTCTGAAGAAAGAGGGGTTACTAGTGGGTACCGTAGGGTTCAGTATTGGTCCAGTCCTTTTAATGTCTTCATAAGTGACATTGTAGAGGGACTGGAAGGAAAAGCATGCCTCTTTGCAGATGACACAAAGATTTGCAACAGGGTTGATACACAAGGAGGCAAGAATGAGAAGGACTTGCAAGGTTGGAGGAATGGTCAGAAGTATGGCAGCTAGGAATTCAATGCAAAGAAGTGCAAAATAATGCACCTGGGAAACAAGAACCCAGGGGAAGATTACACAATGGAAGGAGGTAGTAACAACAACAAAAAGGAAAGGGACCTGGGGGTAATCATATCAGATGACCTTAAGGTTAGCAAGCAATGTGAGAAGGCAGTAGGGAGGCTGGGTATACTGGGATGCATAGGGAGAGGCATCAGCAGCAGAAAACAGGAAGTTGTTATCCTTCTGTACAGACAGTTGGTGAGACCCCATCTGAGTACTGTGTCCAGTTCTGAGACCCCATCTCCGCAAGGACATAGACAGGATAGAGGCAGTCCAGAGGAGGGCAACTAAAATGGTGCAGGGTCTGCAAGAGAAGCCATACGAGGAGACTAAAGGAGGGAGAGGGGGACATGATAGGAACTTTAAGTACATCAGTGGAATCAACAAAGTCCAGGAGGGCAGCATCTTTCAGAAAAAGAGGTGTCATTGCAGGAGATCGGTCCTTCCACATCTATGCTCCCAAACTTTGGAACTCGCTCCTGAGCAAGTTAGGGCCTCCTCCTCACATCCCAGCTTCAAAGCTTCCTCTGGTGCTTCCTGAAATCCTCTTCCCTGTCCCTGCCCCCATAGCCCTCTCCACTGCCCCTCCCTCCCCCAGTCTGTCTGGAGGGGCCTTAGCCTCATCCCCACCTGCACTTCTTCCCTCCCCACCTAGAAATCCCTGCCCTGACCCCTTGTAATGGGGCACCTCTCCTTCTGCAGGCACTACTACCACCCCCTTTGTTTTGCTTCGCCGCTCTCCGCTCAAAAGCCAGGACGAAATGCCTCACAAGTTAGGGGTTTGTCTACCTTTCCTCAACTGTTCACAGTGAACCCTCCCAACCTTGCACTGCCACTAGAATAGCCTTACCCTGTTTATTCCCCATGTGAATTCTCTATAACCCCAATTGTTCGCTGCATGTAACACTTGCACCACCTTCATGCCTGTCTCTCCTATGTATTTTTGAATCCTCAACTGCCCATGTACAAAGTTCCCACCTGTAACTCTCCCGGTAAATGCTTGCCTAACTGCCTATCTCTTCTATTAATTTTGTACCTCTACTGCTTCGTATAGAGTTCTCACCTGTAACTCTCCCGGGAATGCTACCCTGAAATGCCCATATCTCTATGTATTTGTACCCTCTACTGTTTATGTATGAAGTTCTCACCTGTAACTCTCCCGGTCGCACCTGAAAATAGGCACCTGGTGTCTAGTGTACTTACTCGGTTAACAAAAGCAAATAAATAAATAAGAGAAGCCATATGAGGAGAGACTAAAGGAGCTTAATATGTATACCCTTGAGGAAAGAAGGGAGAGGTGGGACATGATAGAAACTTTTAAGTACCTCAGTGGAATCAGTAAAGTCCAAGAGGTAGCATCTTTCAGAAAAAGAGACGGCAAGAACAAGGAGTATAGCATATGCTGATGGTGTCAGTGTTTCCTCCCAACATGTTATTTCTAGGGAAAAGAACATCATTTTAGTTTTCAAATCATTGAAAAAGTAATTATGGGTCCGGGGGTTGATTTGAAATTACGCCAGAGAGAAACTTATTGGCAATATGTTTCAAGTCATATACTGTTCCAGGCTTAAATGACTTTTTTCAGCTCTCTCTTTTTTGTAGATTTTGAATTTTTGATATGAATGTCTTTATTATGGTGTGCATATTTATGTTAATGGTACTGGATAATATTATATACCTGTTTCTTATGACAATAGAACATTTTATATGGGGATTTATTTATAGGAGTAAATATTGTCTTTAAACTTCACCTTTAAAAAGTATATAAGATGCATTATCCCTAATTGCCATAGCCTGAGAAAGCGTGTGTGAGCCAACGTTTGGTTCCTGGGAGGGGCTAGGTGTATCAAGCCTATGTTTTGTATGTTTGCTGACCGATCTGCCTATTTTGGAATAAAGGCTTTTATCCTGACACATCATTTGTGGAATCTATATCTGACAGTGGATGGCTACGAGGTGCCAATCTACATGAACAGTTTGTAAGAACAAGGAGACACAATTTAAAGATGGGGGAGTGTTCAGGGCAATGTGAGGAAGTATTATTTCACAGAGAGGGTAGTGGATGCATGGAACAGCCTTCCTGAGGAGGTTGTGGGGTCTAAAACTGTGGGAGAATTCAAGAATGCATGGGACAGACATAAGGCAATTCTTGTGGGGGTAAGAAGAAATAGGCTGTTGGTTAAGTAGGATCTGCGGCCCATCCTGTAGGTAGGGAAATGGGCAGACCAGATGGGCCAAGCGGTCCTTATCTGCCATCAAAGTCTATGTTTCTATGTTTCTATGTTATGGTGGCTCTCCCACATGGATGGACACATGGAGGGAGGAGTGAAGTGCTGTGTTGGCCAGAGAGTGCCTGGTAAGTTTGAGGAGGAGACTGCTGTAGAACACAGACCAAGTTCCATGGGTGGTAACAAGCTGACCATCATCAAATGCCGAAAAGCATATTTTGCCTGTTTGCCCCTATCATCCCCTGGGATGCAGGATCCTGACTTCATGGTATTCCACCAAGCTTCAGTCATTCTTTATGTGCTGCCCAGCTACTATTTGGCTTGCTTGTTGCCTAGGCTGGACACTATTGTGCAGCAGTATGAGCAAACCCTCCTTTGCAGCCTCTTCTGTCAGCCTCCACTCTTAACATGTTGAGCCCAGGGCACCAATGTTACAAGGGCCCTAATTGTATAAGAGATGTCAGACTTGCACACTTGCTTAGTCTGAGACATTCCTTTTGAAAGCCAGGCTTACAGAGTTCTACATCTGTTTGGTTGTGCTCGATGCACCCAACCCCACAAGTCCTGGAAACACTCGTTCAAGCACCTCCCAGTGGTCTTATCAGGACAGGCCTTGGTATCCAACATGTAGAAGTCGCTTCATGGGTTGCAACCAGTCAGGCTTTTACCTGATAATCTGGTTTTCAGGGTCCCTAGCCAGTTATCTAGTTTGGCTCAAGACAGTCGGGTTTTTGAACCATTTTGAGTGCTCACATATGTTTGAAACAGATTGCATCATATAATTTATTGTTTCAGCTGCATGTCCAAGTTACAAACAAGTTTTATTGTCAATGCAACCCTTTTCTTTGTCAAAGCAGTCAACCTGAGGTGTGCTACAAAATCCTATATCAACCCCAAAGGAATCCTCCCAGGTGAAGAAATCCTACTTTCTTCAGACTCTAGACTTACTGAAACTAACAACTGAACTAGAACAGACCCTGTTACATTCTGACACCACGGAGGTGGTAGAAGCTATTAAAATATCAAACCAGGGAAATGTCCAGGCCCAGATGGGTTTGGGGGAAATTTAGAAAAATTCATGAGGGAGACCTCCCAAATTCTTGTCAGCACGCATAACAAGATCTGGCCGAAAGGGGAGTTCCACCTTCTAACTACACCACCATTTCAGTATTACATAAGGAGGGCAAAGACCCATCGGCGCGGCTCCTATTGGCTGATATCACTGCTAAACACTGACTACAAGATATTCACCGCCATTATAGCATCTCACCTTAATAATATAATTACACATCTAGTTCACCTGGACCAAACAGGGTTTGTAATAGGCAGACAGGCCCTGGACATCAACTTCATCAATAAAATTACCAAGGACCATATCCCAACATACACCATGAGTTGAGGGAAGGCATTCGACAAGGTATCATGGAGCTTTCTTTCTGGCCCTCGAACATTTCTGGATTTCCTCAGACTTTTATTGCAAGTCTTAAGGCATTATACACAGGACCTCAGGTGTATGTCCGCATAAATGGAGGGGTGTCAGATAGGTTCTCACTGGGTAGAGTTACCCGACAGGGATGCTCCTTATCTCCTTACTATTTGCCCTTTATATTGAACCCTGGCAAAGGCTATCAGGGATGACCCCACATCATGGGAATAAAGGTAAATGAGGTACAACATAAGATATCATTGTACGCAGACAATCGAGCAGGCTTGATAGACCAAATGGCCTTCTTCTGCTGGCCTTCTTCTGATGGCTTCTTCATATGTTCGTATGCACTTAATTTAATCTTTTCCACTCTGCATTTTTAAGGCAGCACTGCAGCAAAGCTGGGCAAAAAGTCTAACCCTACCTTTTGTAACAGTAAAAGATTTGGTTACCTTTCACTTTCATTTGCTGGTAAACTTTTCCATCTCTACTATAATTCAAGCATTTTTAAACATTTTAAATTATTTTCCTCAGAAAAGTATGATCACTTGTTTTGGTTTCTAAATACTGTATTATTGTGGACATGGAAAGGAACTGGATCTAGAAAACATTTGGTACACATTATAGGTAGCACAAATGTGTTTATTGTATATCCTGGTATACTAATTCCAGTATTTCCTTGCCTCCCGATCACATCTGTAAATGAGTGTTTCTTTTATCTCCATATGAATACCTGGTAAAGCAATTTTAATAAAATTATTAAATAGGAAGAACCTAGCAGCGCAAATTTAACAGGTTGAACTGCTGCTTTAAATATTGCCTTTACTGCTCCATTAACGTATTCACTGATATAACAAATTATTTTGGATGAGGAACAATGTACGATCAGCCATGAAAAGAGGTTGAGGAGGGGCATAGTTTTGGGTATGGTTTAGAATCTGGTTGTTGCCTCTTCCAAAGGTGGCAACCCTCTGCTTTCATAACCAGTAGAGGAGGAGTTGTAAGATGAGAGACCCCACAACAGTTTTCATGAAATGGCAAAGTGTAGAATCCGTAAGTATTAGAACTCTTGAATGTCATGTTCAGATTGGGTTAACACTTTTAGGCACTGCTGAGGAGGGGTGAGTGTGGGGAATAGTCTGACTGGGAAAACCAGGGGCAAGGTGCTTAATCAGGATCAGGTGAAATATATGAAAAAGAATGCAAGCCTGCAATCCATTTTCAAAACCTAGCCTGCAGAGTTTTGCTGCCAGCATGCCTTAGTTTTGCCACTGCCATCTTGGTCTGGAAACACCAGCTTGCCACCACCAAGGTACCCTGTCAACAGAGGGCATAATCACCAGTGGAGCACAACAGGGATCAGTGCTAGGACCAATTTCTTCAATGTATTCATCAGCGACCTTCAGAGGGTCTAGAAGGTAAGGTGTGCCTGTTTGTGGACAACACAAAGGCCTGCAACAGTGTAAATACACCTGATGGGGCACAAAGGATGGAGTCCAACCTCAGGAAACTAGAGAAGTGGTCAAGAAACTGGCTGTTGAAATTCCATGTGAAAAATGCAAGGTCATGCACCTAGGAAAACATAACCCAGGAAAGTGTACTTAATGGGAGGGAACAGCTAATGTCTATGAAGAATGAATGTGGTTTAGGGGTCATCATTTTGCACCAGTACTTTACTCGATTGGTTCTCACGAACCACCGGCCAGGGTCTCTCGCACCATGGTTGTGTCAGACTCTCAGTGACCGATCATCTGTGAATGGACAAACAAATTTCTAAAGCCCCCAAAAACCATCTCCAGCAGAGTCCTCCTCGTGGCAACCTAACTCCTCTTAAACAACACCTAATGCCTCAAGACTAGTCACCCTATATGATACAATGGATGTTAACCTGGCTCTTGACCATTTCATCTCGACTTTCAACTCAGCGTGTGACCTCTTTGCCCCAGTCAAAAGCGTAAGGCTAAATCTATCTGTAACCCTGGATCACGGCAGGTCTTCTGCCCAGTTGAAATGGAGAGACCATCTCTGGGCAGTAGCCAAATTAACTGGAAAGCAACCTGACATTCAATCATATAAACAAGCCCGAAATGCCTGCACTAAAGCTATACAACTTACAAAAACTCCTACAAAGACATGCTCACAAACACCTGGGGAACCGGAAGAGCTTTCTGGAAGAATATGAAGGAAATAACTGGGAAGCAGCCTGAAACCTCTCCGACCATGCTTGTAGTTGACGGATCTGCTACTCTTGACCCAATGGTCATTGCTAACACCTTCAATATGGCATTTACGGACCTCAGCACAGTCCTCCCTCCTGGCTATTTCGAACAAATCGCCTCCTCCTCCTCCAGACCCCATCGTACTCAGGCTCACCCACCCCTTCTACTTCAGAGAGGTCAGACGGCACGATGCACATCACTACATTGCCTCAGCTATCTCAAAATCCAGAACCAGTGGTGATACCTTGGACCTTAAGCTTTTATCTCTCACCTCGATGAGCTCCTTCTTCCACTAACAACAATTTCAATCTCTCTCACCACTAGCAAATTCCCAGATAGATGGAAGACTGTGATTGTGACCCTTGTTCACAAAAGTGGTGATAAGACTAATCACTCAAACTATTGCCCTATCTCAATTCTTCCTCCGCCTCTAAGGCCCCTTAACACTTGTGGCAGACCAACTCACTGACCATCTGGAGAAATATGACATCCTAACTACAAATCAACATGGTTTTGGGAAAGGCCACAGCATCACAACTGTCCTCCTTGAGCTCACCAGTGCAGTTCACAACTCCCTCGACAACAGACAGCTCACTGGAGCTGTTTTCATCAACCTATCCAAGGCCTTTGATACTGTCCACCATGGGCTCCTCATTGATCAACTGCTAACCGCTGGCCTATCACCTGACTGCACTATGGTTCAACAGCTACCTAGCTCACCGGAGCTAAAGAGTAAAATTGCCTAAGTTCCTCTCCATACTACCCTGCCCGTCCGCTTCTGGGGTCCCACAGGTTCCATCCTGGGCCCTCCTTTCAGCCTCTTTTGATCTCACTACCACAATCCAGTTCTGAGCCCATTATACTGTATGCTGACGATGCAGTAGTCTTTTCATCTCACAAAGATCCCTTTGTCTGCAACACTCTCTCCAGCATGGCTTCAGCTCCATTGAGTCTTGGTTTCAAAAGCACAAACTAGTGCTCAATCACAGGAAAACTGAATCAATGCTTTTCACAGTTCCAAAACCTACACAAGCAGCACCAGCTGGTTATTTCCACTGCAAATGGTAACAACCTTGATCAGGTCCAGTCTTTCAAGTATCTTGGGATCTTACTGATCCATGCCTCACATACGTGGCCCATGTTGATAGTGTTGCCAGAACTGCTAATATCGTCTCATCATCCTGCTCGGGTGGTGTTGTGCAATGCTAGGTCTATTAAAAACAAGACGGCCATTATAGCCGATCTTGTTGGGTCAATGACCTAGCATGCATCACCGAGACCTGGATGGATGGAAATGTTGCCAATTTTAGCCTCAGCAGTTCCGTCTCGGTATCAGGACACTGCCCGAGGCAGGATCGTGGGGCGGGGTGTTGCTATTTGTTTTAAATCAGAATTGGGCTGGTGGAGGTACTGGTGAGTCACCAGATCCTTTGAGTGTGTTCTAGGCGAGGCGTGGGCAGGATGCCAGATACCGTCCACCAGGTGACGAGAATGTTTTCCTGTAGGAAGTCGCAGATTTCATTGTTGACCTGACGCTGGGATCCCCCAGATGGTTGGTTCTGGGGGACTTCAATGTTTGGTCGACGATGAACTCTCACGCTTGGTCAAGACTTCCTCCAGTTGATGTTATCACTGGGCTTCACACAGGTAGTTTCCTCCTCGACCCATATTGGTGGGCACTCATTGGATCTGGTGTTCCTTCTGGGGATGGGGATATCTGACTTGGTGGTGGAACCGTCAGATGGTCTGACCATCACTCCATCAGGTTCAATTTTGAGGCCGCCTCATTAGGTCAGCCCTTTGGAGATGGTCCGTATCGCCATTAAGGAGTGTCCCCGGATGACCTGATGGCGGTGCTGGACCTGTCGGACCTTCCGATAGATTGCTTGGATCCTGGTGACCTAGTACAGGCCTATAATAGGGCGGTTACGGGGCCTTGGATTCTATTGCACCTGTTCGTGTTCATCCTCTCACTCTACTGCCCAGGTCTCCATGGTTTGATGAGACCATGAGGGAGTTGAGGAGGGTTGGACGAAGGCTGGAGAGGTGTTGGCGAAGTCTGGTCTGGATGATGACAGACTTAGTTTGATGGACCATATATGGTTTA
Source organism: Neoceratodus forsteri (assembly GCA_016271365.2). Taxonomy (NCBI): domain Eukaryota; kingdom Metazoa; phylum Chordata; order Ceratodontiformes; family Ceratodontidae; genus Neoceratodus; species Neoceratodus forsteri. The sequence continues at coordinate 164,047,209 of CM057458.1, read as the reverse complement.
TCAATCCGCAATCTCTCATAAGAAGGCAGAGTTCCTGTCCAGGGAGATAACGGCTGCACAGAAAAGACCAGCTCAGCTCTTTAGGACTGTGGACAGACTGTGCAATCCAGTCTGTCTTCAGCCTGGAAGGGCCTTTTCCACAGAACGTGGAGGAGTTTGCCTCTTCTTTGCAGATAAGGTTGCCAAAATCAGATCAGACGTCTGCTCTTCCTCTCCAATGGGAGCGGTGATGGTCGGCTGGAGATGTCGAACACCCAGTTGGTATGGTCTGACTTCAGCCTCCCAAAATCGATGATATTGTGATGGTCATCCGAGCATTGAGACCAACCAGCTGTGATTTGGACCCTGGCCCACATGCCTTTTAGTGGAATGTGTGGATAAATCGGCCTAGTCCTGGCTTTGATAGTCTGAAGTCTTGGAGAGGGGATCTTTCCAGATCCCCTTAAAGAGGCTATAGTTGCTCTTTTAAAGAAATCCTCCTTAGACCCAGATTGTCTCAGTAAATTACAGACTGGTTCTAACCTACCCTTTGTGGGTAAGGTTATTGAGAAGGTGGTCGCAAAGGCAATTGGAGGATCATTTGACCAACAACAATATCTACGATTCTCTCCAATCTAGATTTAGGAAGAGGCATAGTACCAAGACAGCACTTGTTCGGTACTAAATGACCTCCTAATAGCAGAGATTGTAGGACCTGTTCTATCTTGGTACTTCTTGATCTCTCAGCAGCATTTGACACTGTTGATCATGGTGTGCTGTTAGAGCGCCTGTGGTCCATCTGTGGATTATCTGGTATGGTCCTTAGGTGGTTTAGATCTTACCTCGAAGGTAGGACTCCAGAGGGTGGTGTCGGGAATTTTTCCCGGCATCAGTCTCCCTATCTTGTGGGTACCGCAGGCCTCATTCTAGCGCCTGTTATTTGCGTGTGTATATGCTGCCATTGGGAGCGATTATAAGACCATACGGTCTGGCTTCCATTGCTATGCCGATGATACCCAGCTGTATATGTCTTTGTACCCGCCAGGATGCTGCCTTGTCGGTATTTAATAACTGCCTTGCAGAAATCCAAGATTGGATGAATGGGAGTTGGTGAGGAATAAACCCGGAGAAAACTGAGGTGTTGGTTGTGGACAAAGGTCGCTGTGAGGCGGGTTTGCCGCTGGATCGCACTTCAGGCTTAAGGCTTGCAGTATGCTCATCTGACGACCTCAGATCAGGTGCGGAATCTTGGCGTAATAATTGATGACCGCTGACACTTAAGCTCAGGTGTCAGCGGTGGTCAAGACTTCCTTTTTCCATCTGAGGAATATCGCCAGGTGAAGCATCCGGTTCCTCCAGAAGATCTTCCAACATTGATCCACACCTCATACTCTCCGCCTTGACTATTGCAACTCCCTGTACCTAGGGCTATCGGGGTTGAGTCATTCGCCTGCAGCTAGTGCAGAATGCGCGCCAGGTTATTGACTGGTTCTTCTAGATCCAGCCATATAATGCCTGTGCTCCGCGACTGCACTGGCTGTCAGTATTTTGGCGAATCACCTTCAAGGTCGGTTTGCTGACCTATAAAGTCCTACATGACCAGGGACCCAGTTACCTGAAAGAGCCCTTGCCCTACTGTCCCTCCGCCCTCCGATCCACTGACGAGGGATTGCTGGAGATTCCTAGGTCCATTTGAAGACGTCAGGGGCTAGATCATTTAGTTTTATGGCCCCGACCCTGTGGAATTCTTTACCTCGACAGGTGCGTAAATAGTCCAACTGTCCTGAGTTTTAAAGGAGCCTTGAAGACCCACCTTTTAACATAGCTTTATTGATTTATAATAGTTTTAGATTTTGTTTATTTATTGTTCTATGAAATTGTATAGGCACTTTGGTTTTAAGAAAAGCGCCTTTTAAAAATAAAGTTTAATTGATTGATTGATTGATTGTCCTACTTTACAAACATAGACAACACTTTGCTCTGAGGCACTGAAGATAGCTGTGAAGAATTCTGTGGTCTCGGTCATTGACTATGGTCTCATCATCTACAGCTCTGCTCTGACGACAACCCTCAGATGAATATCAGTTGCCTTAAATAAGGCCCTGACGACTCAGTACTGGTGCCCACCGTCTTACCCACATGCGACCTGTATGCTCAGACCGCTGGCTCCAACTTTAACTGTATCAAGCACCTACTTGTACTATGGCAAAGAAAATACATCTTGGTCTGGCACCCTCTGGCATCCTAGCCTTACTGTCTAAAAGCACCAGTCAAATTGAGCTCAGGAGATCAAAGAGGTTGCCCTCAAAGTCCCCCACTGTCGCACTAGCATGGGTCAACGCTTTTTCACCCTACGATGCCCTACTTTGGCTAAATGACCTCAGCTACACTATCTCCTCTGCCAAAACTATTGGAGTGTTCAAAACCAGCCTTCAACAACATCTCACAACCTCTAGCTCTTGTGATTGCTTTATCTAACATACTAAATGCCAGCAGAATAGGCCTAACGGTCATTCCATCTGCTCGCTTGGTCAGCCTCCCCCTGGGAGCTGACCTTGCTGCCCCTCACCTTCTCTGGCTTCTCCCTTCCCAGTTCCGGATATTCTAGCTGCATTGGATTTACTTCCAGAACCCTTCCCTGTACCTGTCCCACCCCCACTTGAACCCCTCCACCGCCTCTGCCTCCATCAGCCCCCTAGGCAGCACATTCCATGGCTCCACCACCCTCTCAATGAAGTAGCACCTCCTCCTTTCTCCCCTGAATCTTCCCCTCCAGCTTCCACCCATGCCTTCTAGTGGCCCCTTCCTCCTTCCTTCAAAGCACCCTGACTGTTCCTCCCTATTTACCCCTTCATGTTCCTGAGACCTCTATTATGTCCCCCGTCCCTTCTCTCTTCCAATGTGTACATATTTAGCTCTTTGAGCCTCTCCTCATAGGTCCTGTCCCCATGCCCCAAATCATTTTGGATGCCCTCCTCTGGACCCTCTCCAGGAGTTTAATGTCCCTCTTAAGTGTGGCCTCCAAAGCGTACGCAGTACCGAGTGCAGCCTCACCTCAAGTTATACAAAGGAGTATCACTCTCCTTCTGAGGTGATCCCCAGCGATGCATGCCAGCATCTTGTTGGCCTTGTCTGCCGCCTCCTACAAGTCTCCGAGTTGTTCATCTTGACATCCACCACCACCCCTAGGTTCCTCTCAGCCATCGAGACTTGTAGCATTTCCTTCCCCAGGGTGTACACTTGGCCTGGGCTTCTGGCCCCAGGTGCAGTACCTTGCATTTCCCTGCATTGAACCTCAACTTCCACTTTCTAGACCATCTTTCCAGAGCCTCCAGGTCCCCTGTAGGGCCACTTCCCCTCCTTCCCATCCACCACCGCCCCAGTTTTGAGTCATCCACAAAGAGACTCATCTCACTCCTGATACCTGTCCTTTTGTCAGAGATGTAGCGTTGAATAGGAGGGGCCCAAGGACTGATCCCTGTGGGACCCCACTAATGACCCTCCTTGGGATGAGACTATCCCATCAACTACAACACTCTGGGTCCGCCTCCTGAGCCAATTGCCCATCCATCTGATCATCTGTTCCCACCCCATTTCTCCCAGCTTATCCAACAGGCCCATGTGAGGAACAGAGTCAAATGCCTTGCTGAAGTCTAGAAAGAGGACGTCCACTGGTCTACCCAGGTCAAAGGCACTCGTCACCCAGTCATAGAACTCCACAAGGTTTGTCTGATACACTTCCCTGGGATGAATCCATGCAGTCTATCATCCAGGCACCCTGACTTTTCCAGGTCCCCCCTAGCCTCACCTTGACAATGCTCTCCATCACCTTGACCACCACGGATGTCAGGCTGACAGACCTGTAGTTCTCTGCCACCTCTCTTGATCCTCCCTTGTGGATAGGCACTATATGCACCACCTTCCAGTCCTGGGGCACCCACCCTGTCCTCAGAGAGATGGTGAAAAGCTCTGCCAGGGTTTTGCCAGGACATCCCAGAGTTCCTTCAGCACTCTGGGATGTAATTTATCCAGCCCTGGTGCTTTCTCCATCTTAAGGACCTGAGGGTTCCTCACTCTCTGCTGTAATTTCCACTTCCGCTACCTCTTTTCCTTAGCCTTCTCCCCTCCTGCCAGTGATGCCTCCCCTCTCCCAGACCCATCGGTGAGGGTCCCCTCTCATCATAGTCTCCTCCCATGTATGATACAGCACCCCATTTTTCTTGGTGAAAACTGAGGTGAAGTACTCATTTAGTACCTCAGCATGCCCCTGGGTCTTGTGCCCTCTCTCCCTGTTTTAATCCTGATAATCTGCCCCTCTCCTTTCATGTTTCCCAATGTATCTAAAGAACCCTTGTTCCTCTCCTAATTTCCTGGCCAGGTTCAGCCTCTTCCTTGCCTTAGCTGCCTGAGTTACCTGAGTTATGGTATCTCTAACCAAGCCAATTGTGGCACCCTCACCACACACCAGTCAAACTGCTGCACCTTGCAATCACGTACCCTCGTTGCACCCTTCCCCCTTCTCCTGTCCCCTCTTCCTCCTTCTTTAATCCCCTCCCTCTGTGTACTACATGCTCTCCCTCTTCACTCTGCTTCTCCCAGCCCCTCTAATGATTCAGCACTTACTGGCATATCTCGCCTGACAAATGCCACTGGCTGCTTTACTGTTTCTCCTCTTTGTCCATACTGAAGGTTCTAATAACTATTATAGTCTGTTATTACACTGTGAAATGCCTTCTTTCCTTGAAAATGTTGTTTTCTTCAATTCTGTATTCCATTGATGTGAACCTTTGTAAAAGAGCCTTGGCTCAAAGGTATTTGTAATCCTAGATCTTAATAAACAAATAAACAACATGAAGGTAAGCAAGCAATGTGAAAATGCATCACTGAAAGCTAGTGGAATCCTGGGTTGCATAGGTGGAATCACTAGTAGAGAGAAGCAGTGATCCTGCCACTGCATAGATCATTGTGAGGCCTTATCTGGAGTACTGCATCCAGTTCTGGAGGCCACACCTCAGGAAGGACATAGATCGATTAGAGATGGTGCAGAAGGGCAATGAAGATGATGCAGGATATGTATCAAGAACCACACAAGGCAAGGCTACCAAACCTCAGCATGTACTCCTGGAGCAGCATAGGATCAGGGGACATGATAGAGACATTCAGATACCTGAAGGGTATCAACAAGGTTCAGACACAGAACCTTTTTCAGGTGAGCAGCTGAAACAGGACTAGAGGACACAACATGTGCCTCAAGGGAGGTAGACTCAGGAGCAATGGGAGAAATGCTTCTTCACAGAAGCGGGTGGTAGGCATGGAGGTCTACCCAGGAGGTCATAGGACGAAGACAGTAAGCAAATTTAAACTAGCATGGGACAGGCTTAAAGGGATCCTCAAATGTACAACAAACTAAGGGGTAGAAGGTAAGGGCAGACTAGATGGATCTTGCTAGCCCATCTGCCGACACATTCTATGTTTCTATGTCAGAGGCAACTCCATAGGATTACATATAAAATGTTGTTCTGTGCTACAGCTCCTGACAGCACAGTGTGATACAAACTTAGAGAATCAGCTCATCTGCAATGTAGACAAACTGATTTTCTACAATCTACCATGGCTGTTATTTAAATTGACTCTGGCTGCCTGATCAGTGTGCTGAAAGCACTGCTCCTTCCACTATCAGTAGCACTGAGTCCCTGGATAGTTAGAGTCTGCATGGGGTTCTCTTTATCCCAAAAGGCTTATGTTTGCAAAGTGTTGTGTCTTGTAACTGTCGCTGGTTAAGTATGATATCTTGTAGCGCACCTGTTAACCTACAATGAACTGGTGCGAGGGGGTGGGGAAGAAAGAGAGAGAGGGATACTATGGCCAGCTTAGTACTGCAGAGACAGCGCAGGGGCAGTCATGCTAGCTGCCCAAGTCCATACTCCAAGCCCAGAATGTCAGCAGTTAACTGGCCGAGATCTGGCATAAAACTCTCAAACACCCCTCACTTCTACCATACCAATACCTAATCATTCCATTTGTATGTAGCCTCTTCCACCCAGCCACATTTGACCACACTTATCAATGCTGGAGAGAAGAGGTCTTTTCTTCCTGCCCACTGCATGTGTGGAGACAATGTAGAAGAATTTACATATTGGCAGACTGGTTTAACTTGAGACAATTTCAATTTGATTTTTTCCATTACTGACACATTAAAACATACATGCAACAATGACAAAATCCACACCTAAAGACCACCCTACCCCTGCACTGGTCCATTTAATTCTATAAACAGTCACATTAGGGAGCATGAATCCTTAATCTCCCAAACCTATGCAGCCCTGGTCCCACTTTTAGGTAACTCTACTGATTATATAATCAGGGTGCATCTGGAGACAAGCAATATGCTCAGTATGCTTTCCTGGTGAAACTCTTGAATGAATGAATGAATAAATGAATAAATGAATAAATATATGGTCACGTTGGCAACAGGACTTAGCTGTTGAAATCCCACCAGAACAGTGAGACAAGTATGCAATCTATATTCACAGACTCACTTCTCATATCTTGGTTTATCACTAAAATTAGAAATAGTTCACTAGCTCAGAAGAAAAGACTCAGATGTCTTAATTGTGTTCTGCTTGTTTTGCTTTTCTCTAGCCAGTCTCTCTAATTCTTGCTTCTCTCTCTTGGACTTTTGCTTCCTTATTAACAAACCTGCAAATTGCACTGAAGAACTACTAGCGCTCTGCGTATCAGTATTTTACGGTGGTACTCTCCTTTTAAACAACCACCATTCTTAGAAGCCACTTGAACAGCACCTTTCTTCCAGGTGCTCAGATGCTAGGAGCATATGATGTGCTTGCTTCCAAGAGAGAAGCCAGAAGTAGAGACCAGCTAGAGAGAGGCAAACAAGCCCGATTTCAGCATGGTCAGAGCGAGTAAATTTGGACAGCTTGCAGGTGTGGATAATCTGCAGCACAAGGATTAGGTGATTGAACCACGAAGTAAAGTAAAGTAGGAAAGTTTCTGTGAAACAGGACATGATTTAGGACACAATAAGTACTTCATGTTTTCAGTGCTGTTGCACGTGTTTTAGTCCTAGTTAGTGCTGTTGTACATGTGTCTTGAATCCTGAAGTACTTAAGAAAATTAGAAATGTATAAAAGCACAAAGCACATTGTAAAATAAATTAAGCAGAACACAATTAAGGCATTTGAGTCTTTTTTCTGAGTGCCAGTGAACTATAACTAATTTTAGTGATAAACCGAGATATTTTAAAATACCCTGACACTAAAGCACCAGTAATTTTCCTCAGAGCCAAAAATTAGGCTAGACAGCATTGCAAATTTATGAACATTAACTTCACTTCCTCATATAGTTAGAAAGAATTCTCTTGGAAAGGGATTATTTGTTTTATTCTGCACCCCAGTGCAACTGGTTAAATATGCACCACAGTACGAGGATCAGTGCTGGAGACTTTGTGGCACAGCAAGGGCTTCCCACTCTCATATTTTCTGCCAATGCCCCAAACTGCAACCCTTTGGAATCAACTGCAAACAGAATTGCAAGAACCATTTGACCCTAACCTTTATACTAAACCCACACACACTTTTATTTCTGACCTGCCTGAAGGATTAAGAGCCTCATCAACTGAAAAACATATTCTTTGCAACAACAAAACATGTTGTTAATGCACTAGTTAGGTTAAAGCAACAAAAGTAGGAAATGTGGCATTAGGGTTTCAATCCTAACACCTCCACACCAGGCAGCAACAGGAAAAACCATGACAGTTTCACCACTCCTGCATCTTCGCTAATCGAGCTGGAACATGCTTTAGCGCGTCAGCCCTGACGCCACACCCATTCGATCATGAAAGAGTAGAGCATATGAGAATGGGGTGAGTTAGGGCTGACTAACCCCAAGGCACATCCCATGCCAGATTAGTGAAGATGCAGAAAGTGTGAAACTATAATGCTTTTTCCTGTTGCCGAGCAGGTGGGGTGGGGGTGTTAGGTTTGTATAACCCCACCTTGGGGCTTACCTTAATTTTCCTATGTCCTCTGGGGCTTCCTGTGTCTCTCCCACTGCTGCTGGTGCCTTTGCCTCAGCAGCAAAGTAATCATTTGCCTAAATTTCCCTCTCCTTGTTCATGTCTCCTTAATAAACCTGATTTACTGTTTTGCTGTTAACATGGCCTGTGAGCATATTATTACCTGGTCTAAAGTTACTGAAGTACTGGCAGAGCATAGTGAAAGTGCATGCTCGTATTATTGAAACTGTCTTTACAGGGAGAATGCAGTGCACAAGCTAGAGATCCAGATCCTGTTGGTAAGCTGGACTGAACGTGAGCATCTAATTAATGGTCAAACTGTTTGGTATCCTAATTGTTGAACACTGCAACTGTTCAGGTTTTTGTAAAGGTCACTAGGTGGGATTGTGGGTGGCATTAGCTTCCCAGAGGGCTGTACCTACTGTGATAGTTACCCCGTAATTACTCTGGGTGAGGCACCATAATTATAGCACTTCTACTGGTAGGGCCCCCATACTAGGTAGTTATGAACCCAGGCCCCTCAACCTGTTATTAGGATACAGGCAGGGTAGTAGCCCTTGGTATAACAACACCAGGGTTACAACTTTGCGGCACCGCTGGGATTACTGCCCTAGTGGCCAAAATGGAAAAAGTTCAACTAAAATATTTATGGGTATCACCAAAGAGATGGCTGTGCATCAGTTAGTTAGTTGGTGCATGAGGAGTGAAATTGATCCCCAGAATGCTTTGTTATTATTTGATATACCACTGGGCACTAGTAAGACACTATTGGGGGCTTTCAAAATGTACTGTTCTGGGAGGTTGTGGTAGTAGATCAACAAGTTGACCTGACCACCCAAACACTGATGGTTCTTGTGTATTGTAGTAACTCCATAGACAATGCTAAGGTGCCTAAAATTATCACCATTGATGGGTCCCCAGCAGCCTGGAGGGTGGTAGCCAAGGATGGTGAGAGTCCCTTGAAGTCAGAACCCCACTCCTCTCCAAAAGTCTTGAAGAGAAGCTTGCCAAATGGTTACAGGCTAAGAGTCAAACCCTCAAGTACTTGAAAAGTTACTGAAGCCTCCTTGGGGCCTGCCCCAGTCTCAGCACCTGCACCAGTTCCTGTGCCCACACCGATACTGGTACCCATACCTAATCCTGTGCCTGTGCCTGCAGTTAGTCATGACTCCTACCACAGACTGCAAGTGTTTTCTGGCATCCTTCCCACACCTCAGGGGAAGATGATTTAGAGACTTGGATGGATTATGCAACCCCGGTCCAAGAGTGGAAGTGTGCAGAAGATGAAAAGTGGAAAGGCTCATCGAAAGTTTAAGGGTCCGCACTTGAGGCCATAAACGCTTTGAGGTCCACAAACCCTGAAACTTCAGCCCAAGAATATTTGTCTGCTCTAGAAGGTTTCTTTGGTAGTACTGAAGCCAGGAAAACTTAGTACAGAAATTCAATCTACCAAGCAGTGGAAAGCTGAACGCTTGTCTGAATATGCCACTTGACTGGAAAGGGTTTACAGAGAGCTTACAGAAAAGGCAGGATATTGGGCAGCGACTTGAATCATGTGAGACTAGACCATATACTCAAATCTGCCAAATATTCTAAATTGCTAATTCTCCAGCTAAAGTTCCAGGATAGGAGAGATGATCCCCTTCTTACTGTGCTCTAATGAAAGAACTCAGGAGGCTGGAAATGAGGAAGAAGTTTGGGATCCTTGTGCAGGTGTTGCTACAGTAGCTTCAGTGCTGAGAAGGCCCAGCAAGGAAGAAACTGTTGGGGATGCTCCACCATGGACAGACATACTTAAAGAGATCAGAGAACCGAAAACTGCTGCGCTAACGAAGGCCATCGCTGATAAAGGGCAGGGCATCCTCAAAATGCAGCTGCTATGGGAGTGGGAGTGCACGCAAGCACCCCCTGTAGATGGCAGCCAAAAGACTGAACTAAGTGAATTGATGGAATGCAGTGTGCAGCCCCAACAAGGGTCCATTGTTGCCAATACCTCTGCCCAAATTCCCAACATGTATTCTTCACGTCCCACTAATCATGACTACTGACCAAATCTCGATGCCCCATCACAGCCCAGGCAGCCTAGAGAAGGTGAGTTCTTCTACAAATGTGGGAAGGATGTCCAACAGAAAAGGGAGTGCCCATACAGAGAGGATCCAGTCAGGGTGAGAGATAGGCTGCTTGTGCAAATGCACCCAAGGCAAAGTAATGCCAGTGGTGCCTTGTTCCAGTCTCGATACAATGCATCTGTGACTGAGGCCTTTGTTCCCACTCTGCAATGTCTGTAAACAACTCACTGGATTGGTCGGAGGTGGTAGGTCCCTCAGTGGAGACTACCATGTATGTAGATGGCAGCCCAGCTTGAGCTGTCCTCAACAGTGAGTCTCAAGTCACGATAATATTCAAGTACTGGTATGATCAACATCTGTCTGACCATCTCTTACAGCCTTTAGAGAGATTGTATGTGGGGTTTAGGTGAAAAGTCTTATCTGTATCTTGGATTCTTAAGAGCATGGATTTTGTTCCTATCGACTGTGGCAGATGTGGATGAACCAGTAGAGACCATTGCATTAGTCTGTCCACCTTCTGGCTGATATGACAGAGTGCCAGTACTATCAGCACCAACACTACATGTTTTGGCGCCTAGCTTAATTGTGCCAAGAACATCAAAACACAAGGTCTGGAAGAGCATTACGATCCATGCTATAGTCCAGCGGTCATAATAAAGCAACTGAATTCAAAGGAAAATAATAAGGATGAACCCTGGGACTAGTGTGGAAAAAGATTCCTTGAATCTTGTTCTCCTTCAAATGCCAAATGCAGTATTAATGGAGAGGTTCGGCCATGGAAAGATTTGATCAACGGAATTCTCATGCTGGATGCTCCAGAAGCTGGAAAGCTGCTTGAGGGGCTGATGGTCAAACCAAGAGTGCTTCCTGTTCATGCCCATGCCTATGCCAGGAGGGTGGTGGTTTAGATCCAGAATGTCACTGATAGAGATATCAAAGTAAGTCGAGGTTGCATCCTAGCCAAAGTTTACTGTGCAGATACCACAGTCTTGCCGTCAAGCCACAAATGGGAAAAGATGCAGATGTATTCCCAGACCTGTTTGAGTTTTCGGTGAGTCACCTATTTCTGAGGGGTGGAAGAAAAGATCAGCCAGAAATTGGCTGCATGAAGCAAAGTGTTTTCTCTGAAAGAAAGGAACTTTGTTTGTGTCACTGGTGCGAGGCATCCCATACGCCTTCACGATGAAAGGCCTTTTCAAGAAAGATCCCTCGATTGGTTCTTGTGGATATCGACATTGTCAGATGCCACTTGCAAGAAATGCTTGCAGCAGGGATAATACAGGAGTCATGCAGTCCTTATGCTTCTGCAGTTGTGGTGGTTCACAAAAAGAATGGCTCGGTGTGCATGTTTGTTGACTAAAGAACTTTAAATAAAAGCACTATCCCTAACCAGTATACCATGCCCCACATTAAAGATGCTTTAGACTATCTAAATGGGAGCAAGTGGTTTTCCATACTTGATCTGTAAAGTGGGTATTACTAAGTCCCAATGGCTCTAGAGGGCCATGAAAAATTGTTTTTATTTGTCTTCTGGGTTTCTACGAGTTTCTTCACATGCCCCAAGGCATATCTGGTGCATCAGCAACTTTCCAACATTTAATGGAATGAGCAGTGGAGATATGAACTTGTTGGAATGCCTTATTTATTTGGATGATGTCATAGTTTTGGTAAGACCCTCAAAGAGCATGAGGCCTATCTCTTCAAAGTACTGGACCGACTTGAAGAATTTGGATTGAAAATATCGATGGACAAATGTCAGTTTTTCCAGAGCTCAGTAAAATATGTCAATCACATTGTGTCCTCTGAAGGAATTCAGACAGACCCTACTAAAGTGGAAGTTCTGACCACCTGGCCAAGGCCAAACAACCTAAAAGAGCTGCAGATATTCCTGGGTTTTGTGGTTACTATCGCTGTTTCACAAAAGACTACACCAAGATAATACATCCACTGTTGAACTTAATCCAAGGGTACCGCCCACTCATCAAAAATTCAAAAGAGTGCCATCAAAGAGACTGACAAAACATATTTCCATCCAAATGAACTTTTCAGCCAAAGATGGACCCCAGACTGTAGTCGGTGTTCCAAGAAATCATTTATCAACTCATGCATGCACCAGTACTAGCTTATGTCGATCCAGCTAAACCTTATGTTCTCCATACCAGTGCTAGCCTAAGTGGCCTAGGAGACATGTTTTATCAAGAGTACATAAGTGTTGCACCCAGTGTTGTTTACAGCGAAGTTTGACTCCATCAGAAAAAACTATCCTGTGCACAAGTTGGAGTTTCTCACTTTAAAGTGGGCCATCATGGAGCAATTCCATGAGTACTTACATGACGCAAAGATCTTAGCAAAGACAGACAATAATCTGTTAGCTTATGTTCAGACATCTGCCAAGCTAGATGCAACTGGACACTAATGCCTCTCAGCAACATCCACAAATGACTATGCAGTAGAGTACAGGCCTGGCCTAAATCACATTGATGCCGATGCTCTCCAGGAGGCCAAATTCTCTCAACAGTGGGTGCGATACCAGAACATTCCATCAAAGCCCCATGTCATAAATTTGATAGGGACAATACCCACCTCCTGAGACCACAAACTGTTTAGCTGATTGCTTAGGACCAGCTGATTACTGTTTGCCACCAGCATTCTATTGCATTAGATCAAAGTACTTTGCCTCAACTCACTCCTGCTGTCATTTTAGAAGAACAGTATTGTGATGGATTACAGAAAGGGAAAGATGTCTCCAAGTTGCAATCAAATGATCAGCGTACTGCCTTGTTATTCTGAGAAGAGCCTACACTCCAGGTCAGACAGAGATTGTTGTACAGAGAGAGATGATCAAGGTACATTGGTAAAGAAACAGCTAGTACTCCCTTCCAAATTCAAGAACGTGGTTTTAAAAGCTCTCCATGATCAGATGGGACATTTGGGTAGCTAAAGAACTTTAGACTTGGCCCATGCATGTTTTACTGGCCCAAGATGGGTATGGACATTGAGCAATACATTAAAACTTGTGGTAGATGTCTCCAGTGAAAGGCACAACCTCAACGAAGACACCTCTGGTTAACATGCATGCAACATGGATGCATGGAACAGCCTTCCTGAGGAGGTTGTGGGGTCTAAAACTGTGGGAGAATTCAAGAATGCATGGGACAGACATAAGGCAATTCTTGTGGGGGTAGGAAGAAATAGGCTGTTGGTTAAGTAGGATCTGCGGCCTATCCTGTAGGTAGGAAATGGGCAGACTAGATGGGCCTAGCGGTCCTTATCTCGTCAGTCAAAGTCTAGATTTCTATGTTTCTATGTTAACATAACTACCAGTGCAACTATGGAACTCATATGCATTAATTTCCTAGCTTAGAGCCTGAGTCCCAGAAATGTGCTTGTTGTCACTGATCATTTTACCAGATACACTCAGGCCTACCCAACAAAAGTTCAGAAATCCACCACAGTAGCTAAAGTCCAAGAGGAGAAATTCTTTGTTCATTATGGTGCTCCCAGCATATACATTTGACTAAGGTCGGGACTTTGAAAGCCATTGCAAAAGAATGACACCACAGGTTTCTTCCTTATCATCTTATGTTTGGCGTGAAGCTCAGATTACCTGCTGACATCTGTTTTGGATTTTCTTCTGATAGAGCAGGTTCAAACAACCATCTGCAATATGTTCAAAAGCTGAAAGCACAGCTAAACCATGTGTATCAACTCACCCACACTATGGCTGCCAAGAAAATCTAGCAAAGTGCTTCATGACAAAAGGGTCAAAGCTCAAGAGTTGCAAGCTGGGGACCAAGTATTAATGAGAAATCTGGAATTTCAGGGAAAACATAAAATTGCTTACAAATAATAGCTGGCCCGTGGTGCTGAAGGTTGAGGTGTTGGATGCCGCACCTCTGCTATACTCGACGCGAGTTGGAGAGCCCGGGCATTTGGGGTCGGCCAAGAGTTGGATTGAGAGGCCATCAGGCAGCTCTCCCTCTCAGGTGGGGTTCCAGTGGCTCCCACTGCAGGGCTGCCCCCAGGTGGAGGTCTGGTAGTAGTGCAGTCTGGGAGTGACTCGAGTTGGGAGGGTGCTGCAGATCGCTGTGTGCATGCCTCCACACATGCAGGCAACTGCAGGCAAGGACAGGGAAAAACTGAAAATCTCTAAGCTGGTAGGCTCCATGATGGCACCCACAGCACCCAAACTAGACTACCCAGAGTCTAGATTTTGGTCTCCGGGGAGTAGATGCCTTCACCCCGGCCCTGCCATGGTGGGGGCACCCAGGGGGATTGCCAGGTGATCAGATCGGGAGAGTTGGGTCCTGAAACCAAGCCCCTCCGGCTAAGATCCAGTGACTCCCAGGCCCTCAAAGTCCCCAAAACTCGTTCCCTAGCAGGGGATCGTCTTTGCTGTCCTCGCCTCCCAGAACATGGAACCTCTTCCCTGCCCACGCTCATTCTGCCCCTCCCATCTCTGCTTCAGATCCTCCCTCTGGGGCCTCCTGAAGCTAGCCTCCTCCTGTCTCTGTACTCAGGACCCCCTCACCTTGGGGTCCAGTGACACATGGCCCATGAATGGGGCCAGTGTGTGTGTCAAGGAGATAAACTCAGTTAAATCCCTGAGTCCTCTGGCCATGTCTTGCTCTATGCCATATGTTATTGTTTATTGTTTATGCGCTTGCATACTAATTTTGCTATACTCTGTTAGGGTCTAATGACCCTCTGTCAAGTTAAACATCTATGAGTTTTCTACCACATTCTCCTTACTTTTGTTGTAATTCATCGCAAATGTTACTCACCACCTTGTTGGTTAAACATGTATCACTACTCCTGACATGTAGCCACTAACTGGATATCCATCCTCACTTATACGCCCAGCTGCTGTCTGCTATTATGACTGTTTTTGCCGTGTGCCATTTTATGACCTTGTATTGTTATTGCCTGTACCTTGTAATTCTCCTGGGTTGCACCTGACAATAGGCACTTGACTGTCTAGTGTGCTTACCTGCTTAACAAAGGCTAAATAAATAAGGAGGGCTGGAGCCGCCCAGTAGAGCAGCTATGTGCCCCTCTCGCAGAGGGGGATGGTAGCGACAGGGTGAGAGCCAAAGAGCTAGATAAAAAAAATACTGACAAATGGAGTCACCAGCCCTACATAGTACTCAGTAAACTTGCTGATTTACCAGTCTATAAAGTACGTCTGGAGGAGATACTAAAGCTGCAAAGACCATTCATAGAAATCATCTGTTACCCATGGAAAAATAATTATTGACACTGCATTGCCAGATCCTGCTCCAACAGGTCTTATCACTCATTCTGCTGCACGCAAGCAATCAAAACCTCCAGTTAGTGCTGATAAACAGTTTCTACCCTCTGCTACAACCAGTACAGGCCAAGATGGTGCTGATTCAGATGACGATGAAAGTGATTTTGGGACTGTCTTCTTTCCATCATTTGAACTGGCTCAAGTGCTTGAAGGAAACCCTTTCTGCAACAGAGGAGACAATCCAAGTAGTCCAGTAATACCAGGTCATCCTGATTCCTCAATTGAACCTGTGCCATCTGACAGTGACATTCAAAGTGTGAGCTCCCAAATAGCTGATTCATTATGTGTGGTGAAACTACCAGAAATTGAAATATCAGATTCTGATCAAGAAAATGGTGGACCTATCAGTGAACCTCCAAGTGATGCTGAAACAAGTGGGCCTAATGAACTAGTTCACGTGCCAGACAATATTGTTATTCCTGCAAGTGCTAACCGTGTGTTGAATAATTCAAACTTTGTTGAAATATTCTCTCAGATGAACCTGAGTATCAAGAATCCGAAAGTAATACATCAAATTCTGAACCCCAACCAAGTGCAGTGGTATCTTTCTTCAGAAGCTGTCTTATTGGTGGACAGTGATCCGGAGTAGCTACCCCATATGCTAATGTTGAAAGACAAGTGCCAGTGCCTCTTTCACCTAGATGTTCAGACAGAGCAGTGAAGCCAGTGGTTTGACTTACATATGACACACCAGTAATGCCTCTAGATCTGCCCGTGAATGTAGTTCACAAAGGGTATATGTTACAGCAAATTTCCTGCCCAAGTTAGTGCTCACTGCATCTTCCCAAGTAATAGTTATGCCTTCCACCCAGTATTTTAGGGTCACCATTACAGAGTTAGCGGATCAGTTGAAAGGTACCCCATATCTGTGGTGATGAATCAAATACTTAGGGGTAAAGCAAAGAATGTTAAATGCCATTCTTATGATTAACTAGATGCAAAACGGTGATGATTAAATGTAAAATGTGGGTCCATGGCAACCCGAAGGAGTGGCCGGTCAGGAGGGGGAGCAAAAAAAAGTAAAATGTCATGACATAGTGCTAAATGACTAAACTGTACAGTATATTTAAAAGATATCATTTAAAGTGATAGCATGCTGAACTGTATATAGTTGTTATACACTAGGCCTGATAATGCATATAATATTTTGATATAAAACATGTCTAATAGTGTGTATAGTAAAGTGTTATTATGAAGTTAATTTATTATGGTCTTGGCGTGGACACCAAGCTTTTCAGGCAGGAGAGATATAACCCCTCCACGGGCTTACCTTAATTGCTCCCATGTCCTCCAGGGCTTCCAGTGTCCTCCTGCTGCTGCTGGCATCCCACCCTCATTACTGCCACCAGCCTGAGTTCCCCAATTGCACCTGGTGCCAAGTAATTCCTCCCAATGCAACCCTGTCCAATAATGTAGCCTAGTTCAGGCTTAAACTTTAAACTGCAATCTCCACATTGGTGGTGCACCCGTGTGAGCAGGATCACACAGGTGCAAGCGGAGCCTTTGATGTGCCAACCATTAAGTTTATGCTCAGCCAAGAGGAATTTCCTGGTCTCTGCACCTCTCCTCAGTTACATGAAGGCCGTGACCTTAATACTGTGGTGGAGAAGCCACTTGGGGGAAATAAAGACTTTGTTGCAGGCATTTACAGGGCTCATTAATATTTATGAACCTCTGATAAATATTCATGAGTGGCTACCTGCTGCCGGGGGTCAGTATTGGCGCAACAGCAAAACTACAGGGATAAAGATACAAATGTGGGCTTGAATAAAATAGCACTAAATGGGCTACATTTTTGTAGGGAATTGTAAATAAATACTTTATCCTGGCTGCCCCAGAACATTAATTGTGGGACATTGTCGGACTGGACAGAAACTAAATTCAGCAGCCACAATTTTGGGGTTCCACAGCCAAACGGAAGCCTGGATTTCAGCCAGAGATTCATGGGACAGTACAAGAGATTTGTGGGAGAGAAACAGGATTATTTCTGTTGCCTGAAAATCTAGCCAGTTAAAAGACTGAAACTGTAATTGACAGCTTGGGCAGCCAATCAGATTGCTGGTACTTTGCTCTTTATTCAAGGCAAACGAGAATTAGAGTCAGTTGTTCTTCAGCTCGAGACATTGAGAAGAGAGGAGCTCTGTGGCTCTCTCCTGTTTTCACAAGAGAGGCCTGCATCGCTTCCTGTGAGTAATCCTCTAGTCCAAAGGGGATTGGAACTTGGCACTGCCTACCAGTAGACCAGAAAGGTTGCTCAGCAACATAACTCTCAACTGTCCCTGATTACGTAGGGATGTCCCTCATTTTACAACTCAGAATTGCTCTGTCCTCATCTGTCCCTTGTGGAAAAGGTGTTGCCCACATAGAGAATGTGCTGTAAAATTTAGACATTAAAGCAGAAATTAATAATTTTCTAAGATACTAAATCAAAATAAACTGTGTACTGGTAAACACAATAGTTTCCACAGTGTTCTGAGCTTGTATCTCCATGTTTGAGGATGTGTCCCTAATTATGAGGCTCAGTGTCACTCATCATCCCTCATTTTGTGTGTCCATTTCTCTCATTTCAGTGACAAAAGGTTGAGAGGTATGTCAGCAAATCGGTTGAGATTTCAACCGCCACAAACCAAAGAGAAGAGAAGTTTAATATTTCTTCAGCCAGATTCGCTGAGGCCTACCACGTGTGTGGAGACATTGAACCAGGGACTCCTGTGCTAAAATTTAGATGCCATTCCAGTCACAAGAGACTTTTCCTTTCAAAGCCCAGCTGGAGGGTTCACCAGCACACAGAGCACACTTGACCTTAAAAGAGATATTTTCTTCATAGATACATAGACAGTGTCGGCAGATAAGGGCCTATGGCCCACCCAGTCTGCCCATTTGACCTTGTAAGTTCAGTTTATGTTTTCCTAGAAGTCTGTTGCCCTCACCCTCACCTCCAGAATTCCTTTATGTCTATCCCATGCATTCTTAAATCCCGTGATTGTTTCAGCCTCCACCACTTCCTCTGGCAGGGTGTTCCACTTGTCCACCTCCCGTTCTGTGAAGAAATTCTTCCTCATGTTTCCTCTGAATCGCCCTCCCTCCAACTTCATCCCATGCCTCTAGTCCTGGAACATCTTTTTCACTTAAAATAGTGTATTCCTGCACCCTGTTCCTCCCTGTGAGATACTTGTATGTCTCTATCATATCCCCCTCTCCCTCCTCTCCTCCAGGGAGTACATGTTGAGTTCCTTCAACCTGTCTTCATAGGACTTGTGATGCAATCCATGCACCATCTTTGTTGCCCTCCTCTGAACCGTCTCTACCCTGTCTATGTCCTTACGTAGGTATGGTCTCCAGAACTGTACACTGTACTCCAGGTGGGGCCTCACTAGTGTCTTGTATAGCGGAATTATGACCTCCCTTTTCCTGTTGGTGATGCCCCTGCCTATACATCCCAGCATCCTATTTGCTTTACCTGCTGCCTTGTCACACTGTTTCCTACCTTGAGGTCATCAGAGATGACAACCCCAAGATCCCTTTCCTGCTTGGTGCATGCTATATCCTCACCCCCAACTGATATATTGTGCCAGGGTTTTTGTGCCCTATATGAAATCTGAAGCCCATTAGCCCAAACAAAGTCACACAAACATGCTGGAAATTTCTATTAGTCAATGCAAGAAGTTTAACTAACAAAGTGGATGAATTAAATTTAATATTAAAAACTTCTCAAATACATGTATGTGCCATTACTGAGACATGGTGGAACGGGAATGATACCTGGGACAGGGAATAAATGGATATACATTGTATTCAAAGGATAGAAAATTATCCAGAGTGGGTGGGTAGCAGTGTATGTCTTGGACAGTATTACATCTACAAGTATAGAAACAGATAGATGGGGCAGTTCAGAAATATTATGGATCAAAATCACACCACCTAATGATTCTACTATTAATTTGGGGTTGTGTACAGACCACCATCTATTACCAAACCTGATGATGTCTTTTATTGTTAGATTTCATTAAACAGCTGACTGAAACAAAAATGTCATATTAATGGGCGATTTTAACTTACTGGGAATCAAATGGAATACATTAGAAGCCTCATCACATATGGAAGCTAGTTATCTTGAGTCTTTTACACTGGCTGGACTTGATCAATACGTATCTGACAGTACTAGGGGATAACATACTGGACTTGGTATTAAGCAATTTGAGTAATAATATTCAAGACTGTAAAATATTACCTCCATTGGGCACTAGTGATCATGCCATGGTTAGTTTTGACTATGTGGGGATTTGGGAAACCTTAGAGGAGCACAGTAATTCACATGTACAATAAGGCACATTTGCATCAATGAGAAATGAGATGGCAGCCTGGAATTGGCAGGAAGTATTTGCAAATATATCGGCATCAGAAATGTGGAGTAGGTTGAGTATTATGGTTGAGTCACTGGTTCATAGGCATGTACCAACAAAGAGAAAGTATAAGGGATTTAAAAACCACTTCCTTATGGTTAACCCCCATGTAAAGAAATTGATTAAACTTAAAATAAAGCATATTTGAGGGCAAAAAAACAACAATAAAGCATGTTGGGAGTTCTATAAAAGTGTTTAAAAAATCCAAATCAGCAATAATTTGTGCAAAAAGATATATGAGCACAAATTAGCAAATAAGGTACCAAATAACTATAAATCCTTCTATACATACATTAGATCCACAAAAGGAACTAATGGCAGTATTACATCTCTAAGGGACTCAGATGGTCATATAACCTCAGACAATCAGAAAATGGCAGATATGTGTAATCTTTATTTTGCATCTGTCTTTAATAAAGTCCAGCCTGAAGATTTGAAACAGCATACTCCACAAGGTTCTATCATTACATTAAACATTCTTGATGTATTAAAAGACTCAAGGATATAAACCCCAACAAAGCACGAGGACCGGATGGCATACATCCAAGAGTAATTAGGGAACTGGCATATGAGTTAGCAGGGCCAGTAACCTATATTTTCCAAAATCTTGGATACATCAGTTGTACCTGCTGACTGGAGACAGGCACTCATTATACCAATATTTAAAAAGGTTCTCAGCAACAGGTTGAAAATTACCGCCAATTAGTCTGACTGGTCTTGGGCAAGATTTTGGAATCTATTATTATGAATATATTCTTGATTTTATGAATTCTAATGGAATTATAGACAGGTCGCAACATGGGTTTACTAGGGGCAGATCATGCCAGACAAACCTTCTGGAGTTTTATGGCAGAGTTAGCAAGGCCTTGGATCTGGGCAGTGCGGTGGATGTTGTATACCTTGACTTCAAGTAAAGGCATTTGATAGAGCCGCATGTTGAACTAATAGGAGCCCTCAGGGAAATAGGAATACAGAAAACTCTCCTCCTGGGTGGAGTCATGGTTGAGAGATAGAAGGCAGAGGGTTTGTGTGAGGGGTGTATGCTCTGAGTGGGCTGAGGTGTCAAATGGAATACCACAGGGTTCGATTCTGGGACCATGCCTTTTAATATATATATTTCTAATATGATTATAAGTAACGTAGTATGGCTAGCAAAGTTTGGCGGACTAACACGCCTGGGGTTACTTAGCCAACAATATAACTGAAGCCACTATGTTGCAGACAGCACTTATTGAATTGGAAGAATGGGCTAACAATAGGGCTCATCATTTAATATAGAAAAGTGTGTCATATGCACTTGGGAAGGAACAATCTACATTTTAATTATAAACTATCGAATAAGGATTTAAGAATTGTGCAGGAAGAAAGGGATTTAGGAGTGATAGTAGATAATGAATTAAAATTTGGTCAACAATATTTCCAGACGATAAGGAAGGCAAGCGGCATTCAGCATTGTATACGTAAACACATCACAAGCCATGAAAGGGCAGTGTTATTGCCATTGTACACCTCGCTAGGCGCCTCATGGGGAGTATTGTCCAGTTCTGGTCACCAGGCTATAGGAAGGACGTGTATCCTGGAGCGGTGCAGAGAAGGGCAACAAAAGGCATAAAAGAGGTTCAGGGTTTTAAATATGATCAGAGACTGGAAAAACTAGGATTATTTTCTTTGGAGTACCGTAGATTACGCTGGGATATGTGTCAAGTATATAAAGTACTCAGTGATGAGAAACTACGGAACAACTGGACATAAAAATTAAAAACAAAGTTATGATACTAGGTCACATACCTACCAGTTGTATAAAGATAAACATAACACCAAAAAAAGGAAATTGGTTTACTATAAGAGTTACAGGAATTTGGAATTCACTGCCAGTGAAGTGGTATCAAGTCCCGACTATGAATACCTTTAAAATAGGTTGGATTCTTACTTGTTTAGCAAAGGTATTAGCGGTATTGTTAGTAAATCAGTGAGCTATATGGACGCAAGTCTTCTATGCTCTGAAGCACCTATGAACCTATGAACCTATATGCATTATCTTGCACTTTTGCATTGAATTTCAACTGCCAAACCCTGACCATTCTTCAAGTTTCTGCAGGTCCCTTCATTCTGTCTACACCCTCTGGTGTGTCTACTCTGTTACAGAGCTTTGTGTCATCAGCGAACAGTGAAATTCTGCCTTCTAGGTCCTGTGCAATGTCACTTATGAAGATGTTGAATAGGACCGGTCCCAGCACTGATCCCGTGTACCCCACTGGTCACTCTTCCCTCTGTGGAGTGACAGCCATTTACCACCACCCTCTGTGTCCTGCCACCCAGCCAGTTACCTACCCACCACACTACTGTCCTGCCCACACCCATGTTCCCAGTTTGTGTAATAGTCTCTATGTGGCTCAGTGTCAAAGGCCTTGCTGAAGTCCAGATAGACCATGTCCACTGCCCTCCCCTGATCCACTTCCCTAGTCACCCAGTCAAAAATTCAATGAGGTTGGTCTGACATGACCGCCCCTGGTGAAACCATGCTGCCTTGGGTCCTGTAGTCCATTGACAACCAGATGTTCCACCAATCTCTCCTTCAGTAGTGCTTCCATGATCTTTCCCACTACTGAAGTGAGGCTGACTGGTCTGTAGTTCACTGCTTCCTCTTTGTTCCCGCTTTGTATAAGGGACTACATCTGCTGTCCTCCAGTCTTTGGGTACCTCCCTGTTTCCAGTGATCGGCTAAACAGGATAGCCAGAGGTTCAGCCACCACCTCTCTTAGTTCCTTAAGGACCCTCGGGTGCACCCCATCTGGCCCCATTGCTTTATCAGCTCTTATTACTTCCAGTTCCTTGGGACCCTTTCTCATGTAAAGGGACTTGTGTCCATTTCTGCACCATTCTCACCCTTGTACTCCTTCAGACCCATTACCTTCCTCTTCCTCAGTAAAGACTGAGCAGAAATACCTGTTCAATATGTCAGCTTTACTGTTGTCATCCTCCACGCAGCCCCCATCCTCCCCTTCAGCCTCACTATCCCTCCCTTTGTCTTTCTTTTTCACTTATGTACCTGTAAAAGGTTTTGTCCTCTACCCACTGATTTTGCAATGTGTTCTTCTGTCTGAGCTTTGGCTTTCCTTACTGACCTCCCTGCCTCCTTTGCTTCTCCTGGTACTTCTCCTATCCCCTTCTGCCTGTGTCTTTTGTACTGCCTGAATGCAATCTTTTTAGCTTTCACTTTCTTTGCTACCTCTTTGGAAAACCATAGTGGTCTCTCTTCCTTTTCCTAACCTGCTTAATGCATAATTCTGTTGTTCTTGTAATCCTCATTTTAAATACTGCCCACTGTTCCTCAACCCCTGATTCCTGTCCCATTACCTTAATACCTCTTTCAAGTATCTCCCATTTTCCCAAAGTCTGCCCCCTAAAATCCAGGATATGTGTTTTGTGTGGTTTGGTTCTGCTCTTTCTGTGATTTCAAACCACAATGACTGGTGGTCACTGTTCTCCAGAATCTCCCACTGTTACCCCCATCACACTGTCCCTGTTTGTGAGCACAAGGTCCAGTATTGCCTTCTGCCGAGTTGGTTCCATGACCAGTTGCTTGAGGAAGGCACCCTGAAGAAGAGTCCAGGATAAATCTGCTCCTAGTTGATGCTGCTGCTGGCATGTTCCAGTCCACGCCTGGAATATTGAAGTCTCCAACCAGTACTATCACCCTTGTCTCCATCCTTGATGGCTAGCATCAGCTCCCTATCTGTTTCTTCCTCCTGGGCTGGTGGTCTTCCTCTGAGCCTGTGCCACGGCGGCCCAGACAGACTGTTCCTGTACCATCTTCAACGCAGCGAGAGACTGAACTTGGGGAGTCAGCCCCTGTGTAGAAATCCCGATCGCAGGCTGCAGCCACCTACAGGGAAAGGCCGTGAAGAGGAGGTGAGTCGTGTTGGCCCAGGTCCCCACCAGCTTCAGATGCAGCAGCAGATCTTCATTTCTGTCAGCTACATTGGTACAGTGAGTAAAATCAGTGTAGCTCCCTGCAAGAATCCTCAATTGTTTAATGGTACCATCTGATTCTGTTTGCCAGGTTAATGTGCTTAAAATGACTGAACCATCCGACCCTGGATACAAACGGTTTATGGTTTACAAATGTGTTACTCTTATTTAATCACCCTTTTTTTCCATCAAGAGGCCCCAGCATCAGCTGCAACACTGGCCAACCTGTGGCACTGCCTCAGGCATGCCTGTGTTCCACTCTGGGTACCCAGTAGTTGCTAGACTGATAAATTCAGGGACTAAAGCCATGAAAATAACCTAGCCAGTGTTAACTGCAGCAAAGTAATCATTTGTCTTAATTTCGCCCTCCCTTGTTCATGTCTCCCTTAATAAACCTGATTTACTGTTTTGCTGTTAACCTGGCTTGTGAGCATATTATTACCTTGTCTAAAGTTACTGAAGTACTATTGAAAGTGCATACTTGTATTATTGAATCTGTCTTTACAGGGAGAGTACGGGGCACAAGCCAGAGATCAGACCCTGTTGGTAAGTGGGCTGAACATGAGCATATCATTAATGGTCAAACTGTTTGGTATCCTAATTGCTGAACACTGCAGCTGTTCAGGTTTTTGTAAAAGGTCACTAGGTGGGATTGTGGGTGATATAGCTTCTCAGAGGCAGTACCTACTGTGATAGTTACCCACATGGTAACTCTGTGGTGGAGCACCATAATTATAGCACTTCTAATGGTAGGGCCCCCAATACTAGGTAGTTATGAACTCAGGCCCCTCAACCTGTTATTAGGGATACAGGCAGGGTAGTAGACCTTAGTATAATGGTGCCAGGTTAATTTGGAAACCCTAGCACCATGTTTCACTGCTTTTGTCGATGTAACCCTAACTAGTGCATTAACTATGTTTTTTGCAACAAATGTTCTTACTTTTGAGAGTATAATTGTGTCCTCATTTGCTGCCCATCCATTATTCTCTGTGTGTTTTGTTTCTGCACCAGGCTAATCACTTTCAGGTGCAGTGCCCAACTAGTAAGAAGATTCAGGGAAGGGAGAGGGGTGGGGCAAGATCAAATAGAAGCAACAATTGTTACTTTATGTTATATGCATGAAACACAAATATTGAGCAATGACAGGCAAATACTGTATAGAGAACACTCAGGATATAGTAAAGCCTTTAAAATCCTGATACAACAAATACATGAGGAAAATACTGAAGCCCTCCCCAGCCAGATGTATCACATCTCAAGGGATCTCTACTCATCTCTGGTACACAATACATCACAAATACTGA
The DNA here is from genome assembly GCA_016271365.2 of Neoceratodus forsteri. Classification (NCBI taxonomy): domain Eukaryota; kingdom Metazoa; phylum Chordata; order Ceratodontiformes; family Ceratodontidae; genus Neoceratodus; species Neoceratodus forsteri. The sequence goes on along the minus strand of CM057458.1, from coordinate 164,022,136 downwards.
GCAATGACTGCCAAACCATGATTTTATGAAAACAAACAAACAAAAAAAAACCCAAGCAGACATGCAGCTTTTATGGTAATCATACACATCCTTATGATGTACTCCAGGAACACTGCCCCCACACCATCCCCACCCCACCACAGTGTCAAAGAGAGGAATGAGGATGCATCCGCTAGCAAAACAGTTTTTCTATCGTTTCTAAACAAAAGTCTTACTGCCTAAAGTAGAAAGCTACAACATAATAGGGCACACAACAGGATTTTTGTGTAACCCCCAGGGGCGCTATCCCAAGGGCTACTACCCTGCCTGTCTCAGCAATGACAGGGTAGGGGCCCAGATCCGTTGACAGGTGCCTCTACCCAGAGGTCGTGGTTAGAATAATCTAGGTTGACTCGGTCACAGCCCTCTGGGTTGCTGCAACCCCTTTCTTCCCACTAGTGGCACAAACGAGGTACTCACAATGCTCTCCCCTGAACACTTACCCCCAGCTCGAACCACTCAGCTCACTCCGGGGACCCCTGGAAAGTAAGATACAGTTATCAAACATTCACTGTACAGTGTATCCCCAGTAAGACACAAACCAGCCAGGGTACAGTTACAAAACAAACAATCTGATTTATTTGAGGCGATAACAAGGACTGGGGAAATCAGAGTGATTGGCTTATCACTATAAAATATATTTAACTACCTAGGGCTCTGTGCACAGGCCTGACCCTATCAGTTATTGTCTCTGGGTACCCAAGCCCTAATGGCTAGTCCCTCGTGGCAGCTGGTTGGGGCCCTGACACAAATGAGCATGTAATCCTCGAGAAGATCAAACAGAGCAGAACACTCAATTAGTACAGTCATCAGTACAACAAAATGACTTTTGGCCACTGTTTGCAAGTTTAACAGGGAGCTACCCTGATCCAGTACTCACAACTCCAGCAGATAACCACTCTTTCACTACTGGCAGGGCTGAGCCTGAGCTTCAACAGCTTCCTCATACATTTATATGGAAAACAACAGAGGTACCATACCAGGCAGCTGCTCCTGAACTCGACCTGACTCACAGCTATGCGGGCAGTTCACTGCAGCTTCAACTCTTCTAATGGACTGGCGCAACTCAGCAGATTCTCCAGTCCTCTTACAGGTTGAGCCTGGTAGGTAGCTGTGCTGGTACATAGCCTGCTCTGACCACAAGGCAGATTTAGTCCAAAGTTTTCTGGCAATGGAAAACGGCCAACTAGGCCTTTCACGCTTCCCGCACTAACACTTAATGACACAGAAGCTCAGTGCTCCTTCAGCTCCACAGTCACAACGCTCTGCCCCTCAGGCAGCTGGGGCACTCCTTACAGTTCGGCGCTACTCCATCCCATTGGCTGGCTTCATGCCAGTCAATTACTTGAGCTCTCAGTGGTGCAAAAGCGCCATAGCCCATAATGCCACTTCCCAGCATCACTAGCTGTATTTTATTGGTCAGCCAACTCCCTAGAGCGTCCTCACGATCCGATTGGTCCACTTCAACAGTTCGGGACCAACACAGAGGAGATAATCACAACAGTCCAAGGCTGCAAGAAAACAGGTTAGAACAAACGGTTTCTTTATTATTAGTCACAACAATTCCCAGCAATCAGTTACATCTTTATAACGTGCTCTCTCTATACAATCAGCGACAGCAAAACCAAACACTTAGGCAGTAGCTCTGGCAGGACTCGAGCATAAATACACATGGTCTCCCCTTGAGCTAATGGAAGCTCACGAGCAGGCAGCCCTTAAAGGACAGTACACAGAGGCTTCAAAAGCACTCCTAAACCTCATATTTAGCGACCTTACGTCGAACACCAGCCAGGCATGGAGCACCTAAGCAAGCTCGGGAAGGCCTTTAGAACCCCCATTTGTAGGGGTTACATTTGTCATATCAACAAACATGAAACAAGAAAGGTTACCAATGAAAACCGTAGTATACAGGAGGGTGCATGCTTTTAAAGAACTTTTAGGCAAACAAAGTCAGTGGGTTTATTTCAAAACATCCTTCCAATTATCGAATAGTACAGCCTTGGAATATGGCATAGTACCTTTTTATGCAGAGTAACAATTCTTAAAACTAATTCTAGGCCAGCCCAGTGGCACTGAGGGTAGAGGAGCTGGACACCACACTTTGCGCCACGCCGTGACCTGGGTTTGGGAATGGACTTGGGCCATTGTGGGTCGGCAGGGAGGGAAGGGATTGAGCATCCAGAGGACTGCTCTTCCTTCCTGGGGAGGGATCTGGCTTTGCACTGTTCCTTGGCGACCCTGATGGAGATCTGGGGCAGCGCAGGAACTTTGTGGTACCTTGACTTGGGGTGAGTGGCGGCAGACATCGGCATGTCTGTGCCAGTATGTCATTGCACGCCTATGCGCCCAGAGGGAAACCAAAAGACTAAAATCCTTGAAAGGGACAGGGAGGTGATGAGGGCTCCAGTGACCAAGCCACATCCCCAGCACCGGACAATTCCTCCTCTGCGGTCCTCAGGGCCTCCACCAGGATGGACCCACTTATTCAGACAGGCCACCAGGTAGGTGGCAGGGTGGTGATCCCAGGGGCAGGAAAGTCCTGGCTGGGTCCTGGAGGAGGAGGGGTGTCAAGGGAGTAGAGGCATAGGTTGAGTGGGCACCTCTGAGAGATGTCCTTCCTATGGCGCACAAATAAAATATACAAAAATAAAAAATAATCCTATCCTCAGAAAGCAAAACTGACAATTGGCTTATTCTTTGTGCTTTTCCCAGCTAGTTCAATTAGTTTGTTCACCATAAACTGCAAAATATGGAACACGGAACTTCACTTACCTTTTGTTAGTACCTTTTTTTCTGTTTACCTTTTGAAGACTTGCAGCAGCTGGTTTCAGTTCGTGGACAATGTTCATGAAACTGTAAAACAGTCCAAATATCTGTTTTGAAGGAGTCCCAGAATTTAGAAAATATAATTGAACGCTGCCGTCTGAGTCTTTATTGATTTCTAGATGCCCTTTAATTCATGTGTCATTGATGATAGCAGAGAGGTCCCTCAGACAGAGCTAGTTGTGCACCACACTGAAGCGTGCAGTGTGGGATGGAGCTAAGTTCCCCTTCCAGTTGCTCTGTCTTAGTCTCTACAGCCTGGCTTCCATTCTGAAGCCAGGGTGCTCTGACTGCTAATAAATTAATATCTTTCTCTCCACCTTGCACCTTAGTTCCCATTACTCTGGCTCCCAGCGGCACGCCATCCGTTAAAGCTACCTCTATTGTTTTCCATCTCGCCTTACAGAACTAATGACCAGAGTAAGGCCCACTTCAGCTTTGTGGCCAAGAGTAATCCTCTAGGTTCGGTATGCTTTGACCCCCATTTTCCTATTTGATTGTAGGACCCCGCCTTTATTCTTGGTCTTTTCCACTCCAAATGAACTTTGCTATCATCCTTTGCCAGATCTGGAATTGGTTCTTATGTATTTTAATGGGAAGACACTGGAACATATAAAGATATTTCGGGAGTATATTCATCGATACTGACTGTATCCTTGAATATAATGGTAGGTTTAATGACTCCCATCTTTTAATGTCTTGTTTAGTCAGAGTTGTTGTATGTTCCAGGTTATTTGCATACAACAACATAAGATTTTGGGATCTGTATACCTAAATAATTGATCCTTTCCTTGTTCCAGTGTACCTTCAGGGTTTGGAGTATCTTCTCTGTGGGGTGGTAATAAAATCTCAAGACGTCTGTCTTGTTTTTATTTAGTGTATACCCTGAGTATTGGTGAAATTTATCTATGAGTTCCACACTTTTGGGATGGAAACCTCCGGTTCGATATATACAAAAGAACATCATCTGCATACAAGGATATTTTATGCTCCTCCCCACCCGTCTATCCCTCTTATCTCCTCCGATTCCCTTATCGCTTGGGCTATCGGCTCTATATAAAGATCGAATAGTAGGGGGACAATGGGCAGCCTGTCTCGTGCTCGCCCAAGTGTGAATCTCTGTGAGATCCCACCATTAACTTTGGACGAGGCACTGCGGGGCAGCATATAGGGTTTTGATTGTTTCTATAAATGTCCTGGGAATCCCATCTTCCCAACACCAGAAAAAGGAAGTTCCAGTCCACTTTATCGAACGCCTTCTCTGCATCAAGGCTCATAAGACAGGTTGGCACCCTGCCCCTATTTATTATATCAATAATGTTTATGGTTCGCCTCACTCCCTCTGGTGCCTGCCTACCCTCCACGAAGCCCGTTTGATCTGGATGTATAATATCTTGCAAGAAGGTTTGCAGGGACGCCCGCTATCATTGCAGTAAAATGTTATAATCTACATTAAGTAGAGATCGCCTATACGATCCATAATCCGTGGATCCTTCCCTCCTTTGGTATTACCAATATGGAAGTATAGTTCCAGGATGGTGGGACACTAACCCCTCTAACCATATTTGGTTATATACTGTATGTAATAAAGGGTTCAGATCTGCTTGAAATGTCTTATAAAATTCCCTCCGAAACCGTCGGGCCGGGCATTTATTTGTTTTAACCTGCCTATGGTGTCAATTACTTCCCCTTGTGATTGGTTGTTCCCAGTGTCTTCCTGTGAGCCTCCGTAAGCCCCGGCCAGATGGAGGCCTCCAAGAATGAGCTGCCTCTGTGGTCTTGTGTTCTGCTGAGGATGGTAGAGTTTTCTATAATATACCACAAAGCTCTCTGCTATTTGTTCCCACTTATGCGGATGCCGGGTGTCTTATTCCTGTAATATTTGCCCTAGCTGTGTGCTGTTTCAGGCGGTAGGCCAGAAGGCAGTAGCTCTTGGCCCCCCTCATGGTATGCCTGTTTTATGCGTATTAGTGTCCTCTCCGTTTCTATGAGTTGCATCCGTTGTAGTCTCTGTGTGAGATCCCTTATCTCCTTCCCTCTCCACCTCGAATTTTTCTTTCTGCTGCCTCTCCAATTCTGAAGTTCCATTTGGATCTGTTCTTTTGCTTTTCTCTCCCTCTTTTATAGGAAGCTATTGAAATTAGTTTCCTCTTACTAGTGTCTTAACCGTATCCCATAGAATCTGAGGGTAATCTCTGGGGACTCATTAAACTGAATAGTGTTCTTTATTATTGCTTTTACTTCTTCTTTAACGTTTTGTCTCTAAGTAAACTTGTGTTCAACCTCCAGTGTGAAAATTTTTTGGGAAGTTGGAGATCCAGGCTAGCAAACACTGGCTTGTGGTCTGATATAGTTTCGTACCCACCCACAGCGAGTGAGAGTCCCTTGAAGTCAGAACCCCACTCCTCTCCAAAAGTCTTGAAGAGAGCTTGCCAAATGGTTACAGGCTGAGAGTCAAACCCTCAAGGACTTGAAAAGTTACTGATGCCTCCCTTGGGGCCTGCCCAGTCTCGCACCTGCACCAGTTCCTGTGCCCACACTGATTCTGGTACCCATACCTAATCCTGTGCCTGTGCCTGCAGTTAGTCATGACTCCTACCACAGACTGCAAGTGTTTTCTGGCATCCTTCCCACACCTCAGGGAAGATGATTTAGAACTTGGATGGATTATGCAACCCCGGTCCAAGAGTGGAAGTGTGCAGAAGATGAAAAGTGGAAAGGCTCATCGGAAAGTTTAAGGGTCCTGCACTTGAGGCCATAAACGTTTTGAGGTCCACAAACCCTGACACTTCAGCCCAAGAATATTTGTCTACTCTAGAAGGTTTCTTTGGTAGTACTGAAGCCAGGAAAACTTAGTATGGAAATTCAATCTACCAAGCAGTGGAAAGCTGAGCGCTTGTCTGAATATGCCACTTGACTGGAAAGGGTTTACAGAGAGCTTACAGAAAAGGCAGGATATTGGGCAGTGACTTGAATCATGTGAGACTAGACCATATACTCAAATCTGCCAAATATTCTAAATTGCTAATTCTCCAGCTAAAGTTCCAGGATAGGGCGATGATCCCCCTTCTTACTGTGCTCTAATGAAAGAACTCAGGAAGGCTGAAAATGAGGAAGAAGTTTGGGATCCTTGTGCAGGTGTTGCTACAGTAGCTTCAGTGCTGAGAAGGCCTAGCGAGGAAGAAACTGTTGGGGATGCTCCACCATGGACAGAGATACTAAAGAGATCAGAGAACCGAAAACTGGTGCGCTAACGAAGGCCTGATAAAGGGCAGGGCATCCCTCAAAATGCAGCTCCTATGGGAGTGGGAGTGCACGTGCAAGCACCCTGTAGATGGCAGCCAAAGACTGAACTAAGTGAATTGATGAAATGCAGTGTGCAGCCCCAACAAGGCCCATTGTTGCCAGTACCTCTGCCCAAATTCCCAACATGAATTCTTCATGTCCCACTAATCATGACTACTGACCAAATCTCGATGCCCCATCACAGCCCAGGCAGCCTAGAAGGTGAGTTCTTCTACAAATGTGGGAAGGATGTCCAACAGAAAGGAGTGCCCATACAGAGAGGATCCAGTCAGGGTGAGAGATAGGCTGCTTGTGCAAATGCACCCAAGGCAAAGTAATGCCAGTGGTGCCTTGTTCCAGTCTCGATACAATGCATCTGTGACCGAGCCTTTGTTCCCACTCTGCAATGTCTGTAAACAACTCACCTGGATTGGTAGGTGGTAGGTCCCTCAGTGGAGACTACCATGTATGGAGATGGCATCCCAGCTTGAGCAGTCCTCAACAGTGAGTCTCAAGTCACGATAATATTCAAGTACTGGTATGATCAACATCTGTCTGACCATCTCTTATAGCCTTTAGAGATTGCATCGTGGGGTTTAGGTGAAGCGTCTTATCTGTATCTTGGATTCTTAGAGCATGGATTTTGTTCCTATCGACTGTGGCAGATGTAGATGAACCAGTAGAGACCATTGCGTTAGTCTGTCCACCTTCTGGCTGATATGACAGAGTGCCAGTACTCATCAGTACCAACACTCACATGTTTTGGCGCCTAGCTTAATTGTGCCAAGAACATCAAAACACAAGGTCTGGAAGAGCATTACGCATCCATGCTATAGTCCAGCAGTTATATGAAAAGCAACTGAATTCAAAGGAAAATAATAAAGATGAACCTGTGGGGCTAGTGTGGAAAAAGATTCCTTGAATCTTGTTCTCCTTCAAATGCCAAATGCAGTATTAATGGAGAGGTTGCCTCGGAAAGATTTGATCAATGGAATTCTCATGCTGGATGCTCCAGAAGCTGGAAAGCTGCTTGAGGGCTGATGGTCAAACCAAGAGTGCTTCCTGTTCATGCCCATGCCTATGCCAGGAGGGTGGTGGTTCAGATCCAGAATGTCACTGATAGAGATATCAAAGTCAGTGGAGGTTGCATCCTAGCCAAAGTTTACTGTGCAGATACCACAGTCTTGCCGTCAAGCCGCAAATGGGAAAAGATGCAGATGTATTCCCAGACCTGTTTGAGTTCGGTGAGTCACCTATTTCTGAGGGTGGAAAGAAAAGATCAGCCAGAAATTGGCTGCATGAAGCAAAGTGTTTTCTCTGAAAAAGGAACTTTGTTTGTGTCACTGGTGCGAGGCATCACATACGCCTTCACGATGAAAGGCCTTTTCAAGAAAGATCCCCCACCGATTGGTCCTTGTGGATATCGACATTGTCAGATGCCACCTGCAAAAATGCTTGCAGCAGGGATAATACAGGAGTCATGCAGTCCTTATGCTTCTGCAGTTGTGGTGGTTCACAAAAGAATGGCTTGGTGTGCATGTTTGTTAACTAAAACTTTAAATAAAGCACTATCCTAACCAGTATACCATGCCCCACATTAAAGATGCTTTAGACTATCTAAATGGGAACAAGTGATTTTCCATACTTGATCTGCAAAGTGGGTATTACCAAATCCCAATGGCTCTAGAGGGCCATGAAAAAATTGTTTTTATTTGTCTTCTGGGTTTTCGAGTTTCTTCACATGCCCCAAGGCATATCTGGTGCATCAGCAACTTTCCAACATTTAATGGAATGAGCAGTGGGAGATATGAACTTGTTGGAATGCCTTATTTATTTGGATGATGTCATAGTTTTGGTAAGACCCTCAAAGAGCATGAAGCCTATCTCTTCAAAGTACTGGACCGACTTGAAGAATTTGGATTGAAAATATCGATGGACAAATGTCAGTTTCCAGAGCTCAGTAAAATATGTCAATCACATTGTGTCCTCTGAAGAATTCAGACAGACCCTGCTAAAGTGGAAGTTCTGACCACCTGGCCAAGGCCAAACAACCTAAAAGAGCTGCAGATATTCCTGGGTTTTGTGGCTACTATAAGCTGTTTCATCAAAGACTACACCAAGATAATACATCCACTGTTGAACTTAATCCAAGGTACCGCCCACTCATCAAAATTCAAAAGAGTGCCATCAAAGAGACTGACAAAACAAATTTCCATCCAAATGAACTTTTCAGCCAAGATGGACCCCAGACTGTGAGTCGGTGTTCCAAGAAATCATTTATCAACTCATGCATGCACCAGTACTAGCTTATATACGATCCAGCTAAACCTTATGTTCTCCATACCAGTGCTAGCCTAAGTGGCCTAGGAGACATGTTTTATCAAGAGTACACATAAGTGTTGCACCCAGTGTTGTTTGCTAGCCAAAGTTTGACTCCATCAGAAAAAACTATCCTGTGCACAAGTTGGAGTTTCTCACTTTAAAGTGGGCCATCGTGAGCAATTCCATGAGTACTTACATGACGCAAAGGTCTTAGCAAAGACAATAATCTGTTAACTTATGTTCAGACATCTGCCAAGCTAGATGCAGCTGGAACTAATGGCTCTCAGCATTATCCACAAATGACTATGCAGTAGAGTACAGGCCTGGCCTAAATCACAATGATGCTGATGCTCTCTCCAGGAGGCCAAATTCCTCTCAACAGTGGTGCGATACCAGAACATTCCATCAAAGCCCCATGTCATAAATTTGATAGGGACAATACCCACCTCCTGAGACCATAAACTGTTTAGGTGATTGCTTAGGACCAGCTGATTCCTGTTTGCCACCAGCATTCTATTGCATTAGATCTAAGTACTTTGCCTCAACTCACTCCTGCTGTCATTTTAGAAGAACGGTATTGTGATGGATTACAGAAAGGAAGATGTCTCAAGTTGCAATCAAATGATCAGAGTACTGCCTTGTTATTCTGAGAAGAGCCTATACTCCAGCTCAGACAGAGATTGTTGTACAGAGAGAGATTATCAAGGTACATTGGTAAAGAAACAGCTAGTACTCCCTTCCAAATTCAAGAACGTGGTTTTAAAAGCTCTCCATGATCAGATGGGACATTTGGGTAGCCAAGAACTTTAGACTTGGCCCATGCATGTTTTACTGGCCCAAGATGGGTATGGACATTGAGCAATACATTAAAACTTGTGGTAGATGTCTCCAGTGAAAGGCACAACCTCAACGAGTGACACCTCTGGTTAACATAACTACCAGTGCAACTATGGAACTCAGATGCATTAATTTCCTAAGCTTAGAGCCTGAGTCCCAGAAATGTGCTTGTTGTCACTGATCATTTCACCAGATACACTCAGGCCTATCCAACAAAAGTTCAGAAATCCACCACAGCAGCTAAAGTCCAAGTGGAGAAATTCTTTATTCATTATGGTGCCCCCAGCACATGCATTTTGACTAAGGTCGGATTTTGAAAGCCATTGCAAAAGAATGACACCACAGGTTTCTTCCCTTATCATCATATGTTTGGCCGTGAAGCTCGACTACCTGCTGACATCTGTTTTGGAGTTTCTTCTGGTGGAGCAGGTTCAAACAACCCATCTGCAATCGTTCAAAAGCTGAAAGCACAGCTAAACCACGTGTATCAACTCACCCACACTATGGCTGCCAAGAAAATCTAGCAAAGTGCTTCATGACAAAGGGTCAAAGCTCAAGAGTTGCAAGCTGGGGACCGAGTATTAATGAGAAATCTGGAATTTCAGGGAAAACATAAAATTGCTTACAAATAATAGCTGGCCCAGTGGTGCTGAAGGTTGAGATGTTGGATGCCGCACCTCTCGCTATGCCGGCAACCCGAGTTCGGAGCGAGTCCGGGCATTTGGGGGTCAGGGGAGGCCAAGAGTTGGATTGAGAGGCCATCAGGCAGCTCTCCCTTCTCAGGTGGGGATCCAGTGGCTCCCACTGCAGGGCTGCCCCCAGGTGGAGGCCTGGTAGTAGTGCAGTCAGGGGTGACTCGAGTTGAGAGGGTGCTGCAGATCGCTGTGTGCGCATGCCTCCACACACATGCAGGCAACTGCAGGCAAGGACAGGAGAAAACCTGAAAATCTCTAATCTGGTAGGCTCCATGATGGCACCCAACACCAAAGTAGACCACCCAGAGTCTAGATTTTGGTCTCCGGGGAGTAGATGCCTTCACCTCGGCCCTGCCATGGGGCGACCAGGGGGATTGCCAGGTGGGTCGGATCAGGAGAGTTGGGTCCTGAAACCAAGACCCTCCGGCTAAGATCCAGTGACTCCCAGGCCCTCAAAGTCCCCAAACTCATTCCCTAGCAGGGATCGTGCCTTTGCTGTCCTCGCTCCCAGAATATGGAACCTCTTCCCTGCCCATGCTCATTCTGCCCTTCCATCTCTGCTTCAGATCCTCCCTCTGGGGCCTCCTGAAGCTAGCCTCCTCCTGTCTCTGTACAGGACCCCCTCACCTTGGGGTCCAGTGACACATGGCCCATGAATGGGGGCCAGCGTGTGTCAAGGAGATAAAACTCAGTTAAATCCCTGAGTCCTCTGGCCATGTCTTGCTCTATGCCATATGTTATTGTTTATTGTTTATGCGCTTAGGCATACTAATTTTGCTATACTCTGTTAGGGTCTAATGACCCTCTGTCAGAGTTAAACATCTATGAGTTTTCTACCACATTCTCCTTGCTCTTGTTGTAATTCACCATAAATGTTACTCACCACTCTTGTTTGTTAAACATGTATCACTATTCCTGACATGTAGCCACTAACTGGGTATCCTCACTTATCGTCAGCTGCTGTCTGTTATTATGACTGTTTTTGCCGTGTGCCATTCTATGACCTTGTATTGTTATGCCTGTACCTTGTAATTCTCCTGGGTTGCACCTGAAATAGGCACTTGACTGTCTAGTGTGCTTACCTGGTTAACAAAGGCTAAATAAATAAGGAGGCTGGAGCCGCCCAACAGAGCAGTAATGTGCCCCTCTCGCAGAGGAGGGAGGTAGCGACAGGGTGAGAGCCAAAGAGCTAGATAAAAAAAATACTGACAAATGGAGTCACCAGCCCTACATAGTACTCAGTAAACTTGCTGATTTACCAGTCTATAAAGTACGTCTGGAAGGAGATACTAAAGCTGCAAAGACCATTCATAGAAATCATCTGTTACTCATGGAAAAATAATTATTGACACTGCATTGCCAGATCCTGCTCCAATAGGTCTTGTCACTCATTCTGCTCTGCATGAAGCAATCAAAACCTCCAGTTAGTGCTGACAAACAGTTTCTACCCTCTGCTACAACCAGTACAGGCCAAGATGGTGCTGATTCAGATGACGATGAAAGTGATTTTGGGACTGTCTTCTTTCCATCATTTGAACTGGCTCAAGTGCTTGAAGGAAACCCTTTCTGCAACAGAGGAGACAATTCAAGTAGTCCAGTAGTACCAGGTCATCCTGATTCCGCAATTGAACCTGTGCCTTCTGACAGTGACATTCAAAGTGTGAGCTCCCAAATAGCCGATTCATTATGTGTGGTGAAACTACGGAAATTGAAATATCAGATTCTGATCAAGAAAATGGTGGACCTATCAGTGAGCCGCCAAGTGATGCTGAAACAACGGGCCTAATGAAGTAGTTCACGTGCCAGACAATATTGTTATTCCTGCAAGTGCTAACCGTGTGTTGAATAATTCGAACTTTGTTGAAATATCTCTCTCAGATGAACCTGACTATCAAGAACCCGAAAGTTCAAGTGCTACGCCTAGTGCAAGTAATACATCAAATTCTGAACCCCAACCAAGTGCAGTGGTATCTTTCTTCAGAAGCTGTCTTATTGGTGGACAGTGATCCGGAGTAGCTACCCCATATGCTAATGTTGAAAGACAAGTGCCAGTGCCTCTTTCACCTAGATGTTCAGACAGAGCAGTGAAGCCAGTGGTTTGGCTTACATATGACACACCAGTAATGCCTCTAGATCTGCCTGTGAATGTAGTTCACAAAGGGTATATGTTACAGCAAATTCCCTGCCCAAGTTAGTGCTCACTGCATCTTCCCAAGTAATAGTTATGCCTTCCACCCAGTATTTTAGGGTCACCATTACAGAGTTAGCGGATCAGTTGAAAGGTACCCATATCTGTGGTGATGAATCAAATACTTAGGGGTAAAGCAAAGAATGTTAAATGCCATTCTTATGGTTAACTAGATGCAAAACTGTGATGATTAAATGTAAAATGTGGGTCCATGGCAACGAAGGAGTGGCCGGTCAGAGAGCAGGGGAGCAAAAAAAAAGTAAAATGTCATGACATAGTGCTAAATGACTAAACTGTACAGTATATTTAAAGATATCATTTAAAGTGATAGCATGCTGAACTGTATATAGTTGTTATACACCAGGCCTGATAATGCATATAATATTTTGATATAAAACATGTCTAATAGTGTGTATAGTAAAGTGTTATTATGATGTTAATTTATTATGGTCTTGGCGTGGACACCAAGCTTTTCAGGCAGGGAGAGATAACACTTCAGGGCTACCTTAATTGCTCCCATGTCCTCCAGGGCTTCCAGTGTCCTCCTGCTGCTGGCATCCCACCCTCATCACTGCCACCAGCCTGAGTTCCCAATTGCACCTGGTGCCCAGTAATTCCTCCCAATGCAACCCTGTCCAATAATGTAGCCTAGTTCAGGCTAAACTTTTAAACTGCAATCTCCCATTGGTGGTGCACCTCGGTGTGAGCAGGGATCACACAGGCTACAAGCGGAGCCTTTGATGTGCCAACCATTAAGTTTGCGTCAGCCAGAAGAATTTCCTGGTCTCTGCACCTCTCTCAGTTACATGAAGGCGGTGACCTTAATACTGTGGTGGAGAAGCCACTTGGGGGAAATAAGGGCTTTGTTGCAGGCATTTACAGGGCTCATTAATATTTATGAACCTCTGATAAATATTCATGAGTGGCTGCCTGCTGCCTGGGGAGGGTATTGCGGCAACAGCAAAACTACAGGGATAAAGACACAAATGTGGGCTTGAATAAAATAGCACTAAATGGGCTACATTTCTGTAGGGAATTGTAAATAAATAATTTTTATCCTGGCTGCCCCAGAACATTAATTGTGGGACATTGTTGGACTGGACAGAAACTAAATTTAGCAGCCACAATTTTGGGGTTCCACAGCCAAGCAGAAGCCTGGATTTCAGCCAGAGATTCATGGGACAGTACAAGAGATTTGTGGGGAGAAACAGGGATTATTTCTGTTGCCTGAAAATCTAGCCAGTTAAAGACTGAAACTGTAATTGACAGCTTGGGAAGCCAATCGGATTGCTGGTACTCTGCCCTTTATTCAAGGCAAACTGTGAATTAAAGTCAGTTGTTCTTCAGCTCGAGACATTGAGAAGAGAGGAGCCAGTGTGGCTCTCTCCTGTTTTCACAAGAGAGGCCTGCATCGCCTCCTGAGAGTAATCCTCTAGTCCAAAGGGGGATCGGAACTTGGCACTGCCTACCAGTAGACCAGAAAGGTTGCTCAGCAACATCACTCTCAACTGTCCCTGATTACGAGGGATGTCCCTCATTTTACAACTCAAATTGCTCTGTCCTCATCTGTCCCTCTGTGGAAAAGGTGTTGCCCACATAGAGAATGTGCTGTAAAATTTAGACATTAAAGCAGAAATTAATAATTTTCTAAGATACTAAATCAAAATAAACTGTGTACAGGTAAACACAATAGTTTCCACAGTGTTCTGAGCTTGTATCTCCATGTTTGAGGATGTGTCCCTAATTATGAGGCTCAGTGTCACTCATCATCCCTCATTTTGTGTGTCCATTTCTCTCATTTCAGTGACAAAGGTTGAGAGGTATGCTCAGCAAATCGGTTGAGATTTCAACCGACCACAAACCAAAGAGAAGAGAAGTTTAATATTTCTTCAGCCAGATTCGCTGAGGCCTACCACGTGTGTGGAGACATTGAACCAGGGACTCCTGTGCTAAAATTTAGATGCCATTCCAGTCACAAGAGACTTTTCCTTTCAAAGCCCAGCTGGAGGGTTCACCAGCACACAGAGCACACTTGACCTTAAAAGAGATATTTTCTTCATAGATACATAGACAGTGTCGGCAGATAAGGGCCTATGGCCCACCCAGTCTGCCCATTTGTGCATTAAGTTCAGTTTATGTTTTCCTAGAAGTCTGTTGCCCTTACCCCTCACCTCCAGAATTCCTTTATGTCTATCCCATGCATTCTTAAATCCTGTGATTGTTTCAGCCCCCACCACTTCCTCTGGCAGGGTGTTCCACTTGTCCACCACCCGTTCTGTGAAGAAATTCTTCCTCATGTTTCCTCTGAATCGTCCTCCCTCCAACTTCATCCTATGCCCTCTAGTCCTGGAACATCTTTTTCGCTAAAAATAGTGTATTCCTGCACCTGTTCCTCCCTGTGAGATACTTGTATGTCTCTATCATGTCCCCTCTTTCCCTCCTCTCCTCCAGGAGTACATGTTGAGGTCCTTCAACCTGTCTTCATAGGACTTGTGATGCAATCCATGCACCATCTTTGTTGCCCTCCTCTGAACCGTCTCTACCCTGTCTATGTCCTTACGTAGGTATTGTCTCCAGAACTGACACTGTACTCCAGGTGGGGCCTCACTAGTGTCTTGTATAGCGGAATTATGACCTCCCTTTTCCTGTTGGTGATGCCCCTGCCTATACATCCCAGCATCCTATTTGCTTTACCTGCTGCCCTGTTACACTGTTTCCCTACCTTGAGGTCATCAGGATGATAACCCCAAGATCCCTTTCCTGCTTGGTGCATGCTATATCCTCCACCCCCAAATGATACATTGTGCCAGGGTTTTGTGCCCCATATACATTATCTTGCACTTCTTTGCATTGAATTTCAACTGCCAAACCCTGGCCATTCTTCAAGTTTCTGCAGGTCCCTTCTCATTCTGTCTACACCCTCTGGTGTGTCTACTCTGTTACAGAGCTTTGTGTCATCAGCGAACAGTGAAATTCTGCCTTCTAGGTCCTGTGCAATGTCACTTATGAAGATGTTGAATAGGACGGTCCCAGCACCGATCCTGTGGTACCCACTGGTCACTCTTCCCTCTGTGGGTGACAGCCATTTACCACCACCCTCTGTGTCCTGCCACCCAGCCAGTTACCTACCCACCACACTACTGTCCTGCCCACACCCATGTTCCCAGTTTGTGTAATAGTCTTCTATGTGCACAGTGTCAAAGGCCTTGCTGAAGTCCAGATAGGCCATGTCCACTGCCCTCCCTGATCCACCTCCCTAGTCACCCAGTCAAAAAAATTCAATGAGGTTGGTCTGATGACCGCCCCTGGTGAAACCATGCTGCCTTGGGTCCTGTAGTCCATTGACAACCAGATGTTCCACCAATCTCTCCTTCAGTAGTGCTTCCATGATCTTTCCCACTACCGAAGTGGAGGCTGACTGGTCTGTAGTTCCTGCTTCCTCTTTGTTCCAGCTTTTGTATAAAGGGACTACATCTGCTGTCCTCAGTCTTTGGGTACCTCCCCTGTTTCCAGTGATCGGCTAAACAGGATAGCCAGAGGTTCAGCCACCACCTCTCTTAGTTCCTTAAGGACCTCGGGTGCACCCCATCTGGCCCCATTGCTTTATCAGCTCTTGTGCTTCCAGTTCCTTGGGACCCTTTCTCATGTAAGGGACGTGTGTCCATTTCTGCACATTCTCACCCTTGTACTCCCTTCAGACCCATTACCTCTCTTCTTCCTCAGTAAAGCATTGAGCAGAAATACCTGTTCAATATGTCAGTTTTTACTGTTGTCATCCTCCACGCAGCCCCCATCCTCCCCTTCAGCCTCACTATCCCTCCTTTGTCTTTCTTTTTTCACTTATGTACCTGTAAAGGTTTTGTCCCTCTACCCACTGATTTTGAATGTGTTCTTCTGTCTGAGCTTTGGCTTTCCTTACTGACCTCCCTGCCTCTCTTTGCTTCTCCTGGTACTTCTCCCTATCCCTTCTGCCTGTGTCTTTTGTACTGCCTGAATGCAATCTTTTTGCTTTCACTTTCTTTGCTACCTCTTTGGAAAACCATAGTGGTCTCCTCTTCCTTTTCCTAACCTGCTTAATGCATAATTCTGTTGTTCTTGTAATCCTCATTTTAAATACTGCCCACTGTTTCTCAACCCTGATTCCTGTCCCATTACCCTTAATACCTTTTCAAGTATCTCCCCATTTTCCCAAAGTCTGCCCCCTAAAATCCAGGATATGTGTTTTGTGTGGTTTGGTTCTGCTCTTTCTGTGATTTCAAACCACAATGACTGGTGGTCACTGTTCTCCAGAATGCTCCCACTGTTACCCCCATCACACTGTCCCTGTTTGTGAGCACAAGGTCCAGTATTGCCTTCTGCCGAGTTGGTTCCATGACCAGTTGCTTGAGGAAGGCACCCTGAAGAAGTCCAGGATAAATCTGCTCCTAGTTGTGCTGCTGCTGGGATGCTCCAGTCCATGTCTGGAATATTGGAGTCTCAACCAGTACTACTTCACCCTTGTCTCCATCCTTTGGATGGCTAGCATCAGCTCCCTATCTGTTTCTTCCTCCTGGGCTGGTGGTCTTCCTCTGAGCCTGTGCCACGATGGCCCAGACAGACTGTTCCTGTACCATCTTCAACGCAGCGAGAGACTGAACTTGGGGAGTCAGCCCCTGTGTAGAAATCCCGATCGCAGGCTGCAGCCACCTACAGGGAAAGGCCGTGAAGAGGAGGTGAGTCGTGTTGGCCCAGGTCCCCACCAGCTTCAGATGCAGCAGCAGATCTTCATTTCTGTCAGCTACATTAGACAGTGAGTAAAACCAGTGTAGCTCCTGCAACGAATCCTCAATTGTTTAATGGTACCATCTGATTCTGTTTGCCAGGTTAATGTGCTTAAAATGACTGAACCATCCGACCCTGGATACAAACGGTTTATGGTTTACAAATGTGTTACTCTTATTTAATCACCCTTTTTTTCCATCAAGAGGCCCCAGCATCAGCTGCAACACTGGCCAACCTGTGGCACACCTCAGGCATGCCTGTGTTCCACTCTGGGTACCCAGTAGTTGCTAGACTGATAAATTCAGGGACTAAAGCCATGAAAATAACCTAGCCAGTGTTAACTGCAGCAAAGTAATCATTTGTCTTAATTCTGCCCCTCCCTTGTTCATGTCTCCCTTAATAAACCTGATTTACTGTTTTGCTGTTAACCTGGCTTGTGAGCATATTATTACCTTGTCTAAAGTTACTGAAGTACTATTGAAAGTGCATACTTGTATTATTGAATCTGTCTTTACAGGGAGAGTCG
The DNA here is from genome assembly GCA_016271365.2 of Neoceratodus forsteri. NCBI lineage: Eukaryota > Metazoa > Chordata > Ceratodontiformes > Ceratodontidae > Neoceratodus > Neoceratodus forsteri. Next base: position 164,004,660 of record CM057458.1, on the reverse strand, counting down.
GGGCACAAGCCAGAGATCAGACCCTGTTGGTAAAGTGGAGCTGAACATGAGCATATCATTAATGGTCAAACTGTTTGGTATCCTAATTGCTGAACACTGCAGCTGTTCAGGTTTTTGTAAAAGGTCACTAGGTGGGATTGTGGGTGATATTAGCTTCTCAGAGAGCAGTACCTACTGTGATAGTTACCCACATAGTAACTCTGGGTGGAGGCACCATAATTATAGCACTTCTAATGGTAGGGCCCCCAATACTAGGTAGTTCTGAACTCAGGCCCCTCAACCTGTTATTAGGGATACAGGCAGGGGTAGTAGACCTTAGTATAATGGTGCCAGGTTACATTTGGAAACTCTAACACCATGTTTCACTGCTTTTGTCGATGTAACCCTCATTAGTGCATTAACTAAGTTTTTGCAACAAATGTTCTTACTTTTTGAGAGAGTATAATTGTGTCCTCATTTGCTGCCCATCCAGTATTCTCTGTGTGTTTTGTTTCTGCACCAGGCTAATCACTTTCAGGTGCAGTGCCCAACTAACAAGAAGATTCAGGGAAGGGAGAGGGGTGGGGCAAGATCAAATAGAAGCAACAATTGTTACTTTATGTTATATGCATGAAACACAAATATTGAGCAATGACAGGCAACTACTGTATAGAGAACACTCAGGAATAGTAAAGCCTTTAAAATCCTGATACAACAAATACATGAGGAAAATACTGAACCCCTCCCAGCCAGATGTATCACATCTCAAGGATCTCTACTCATCTCTGGTACACAATACATCACAAATACTGAGCAATGACTGCCAAACCATGATTTTATGAAAAACAAACAAACAAAAAACCCAAGCAGACATGCAGCTTTTATGGTAATCATACACATCCTTATGATGTACTCCAGGAACACTGCCCCACACCATCCCACCACAGTGTCAAAGAGAGAATGAGGATGCATCCGCTAGCAAAACAGTTTTTCTATTGTTTCTAAACAAAAGTCTTACTGCCTAAAGTGAAAGCTACAACATAATAGGGCACACAACAGGATTTTGTGTAACCCCAGAGGCGCTATCCCAAGGGGCTACTACCCCTGCCTGTCTCAGCAATGACAGGGTAAGGGCCCAGATCTGTTGACAGTGCCTCTACCCAGAGGTCGTGATAGAATAATCTAGGTTGACTCGTCACAGCCCTCTGGGTTGCTGCAAACTCTTTCTTCCCACTAGTGGCACAAACGAGGTACTCACAATGCTCTCCCCTGAACACTTACCCCCAGCTCGAACCACTCAGCTCACTCCAGGGACCCCTGGAAAGTAAGATACAGTTATCAAACATTCACTGTACAGTGTATCCCCAGTAAGACACAAACCAGCCAGGGTACAGTTACAAAACAAACAATCTGATTTATTTGAGGCGATAACAAGGACTGGGGAAATCAGAGTGATTGGCTTATCACTATAAAATATATTTAACTACCTAGGGCTCTGTGCACAGGCCTGACCCTATCAGTTATTGTCTCTGGGTACCCAAGCCCTAATGGCTAGTCCCTCGTGGCAGCTGGTTGGGGCCCTGACACAAATGAGCATGTAATCCTCGAGAAGATCAAACAGAGCAGAACACTCAATTAGTACAGTCATCAGTACAACAAAATGACTTTTGGCCACTGTTTGCAAGTTTAACAGGAGCTACCCTGATCCAGTACTCACAACTCCAGCAGATAACCACTCTTTCACTACTGGCAGGGCTGAGCCTGAGCTTCAACAGCTTCCTCATACATTTATATGGAAAACAACAGAGGTACCATACCAGGCAGCTGCTCCTGAACTCGACCTGACTCACAGCTATGCGGGCAGTTCACTGCAGCTTCAACTCTTCTAATGGACTAAGCGCAATTCAGCAGATTCTCCAGTCCTCTTACAGGTTGAGCCTGGTAGGTAGCTGTGCTGGTACATAGCCTGCTCTGACCACAAGGCAGATTTAGTCCAAAGTTTTCTGGCAATGGAAAACGGCCAACTAGGCCTTTCACGCTTCCCGCACCTAACACTTAATGACACAGAAGCTCAGTGCTCCTTCAGCTCCACAGTCACAACGCCTCTGCCCCTCAGGCAGCGGGGCACTCCTTACAGTTCGGGCGCTACCCGATCCCATTGGCTGGCTTCACATGCCAGTCAATTACTTGGGCTCTCAGTGGTGCAAAGAGCCATAGCCCATAATGCCACTTCCCAGCATCACTAGCTGTATTTTATTGGTCAGCCAACTCCCTAGAGCGTCCTCACGATCCGATTGGTCCACTTCAACAGTTCGGGACCAACACGGAGGAGATAATCACAACAGTCCAAGGCTGCAAGAAAACAGGTTAGAACAAACGGTTTCTTTATTATTAGTCACAACAATTCCCAGCAATCAGTTACATCTTTATAACGTGCTCTCTCTATACAATCAGCGACAGCAAAACCAAACACTTAGGCAGTAGCTCTGGCAGGACTCGAGCATAAATACACATGGTCTCCCTTCGAGCTAATTAGGCCTGCGAGCAGGCAGCCCTTAAAGGACAGTACACAGAGGCTTCAAAGGCACCCTAAACCTTCATATTTGCGCCTTACGCCGAACACCAGCCAGGCATGGAGCACCTAAGCAAGCTCGGGAAGGCCTTTAGGAACCCCCATTTGTAGGGGTTACATTTGTCATATCAACAAACATGAAACAAGAAAGGTTATCAATGAAAACCGTAGTATACAGGAGGGTGCATGCTTTAAAGAACTTTTAGGCAAACAAAGTCAGTGGGTTTATTTCAAAACATCCTTCCAATTCTCGAATAGTACAGCCTTGGAATATGGCATAGTACCTTTTTTATGCAGAGTAACAATTCTTAAAAACTAATTCTAGGCCAGCCCAGTGGCACTGAGGGTAGAGAGCTGGACACCACACCTGCTTGCCACGGTGACCTGGGTTTGGGAATGGACTTGGGCCATTGTGGGTCGGCAGGGGAGGGAAGGATTGAGCATCCAGAGGACTGCTCTTCCTTCCTGGGAGGGATCTGGGCTTTGCACTGTTCCTGGCGACCCTGATGGAGATCTGGGGCAGCGCCAGGAACTTTGTGGTACCTTGACTTGGGGTGGAGTGGCGGCAGACATCGGCATGTCTGTGCCAGTATGTCATTGCGTCTGCGCTCCAGAGGAAACCAAAAGACTAAAATCCTTGAAAGGGACAGGGAGGTGATGAGGGCTCCAGTGACCAAGCCCACATCCCCAGCACCGGACAATTCCTCCTCTACGGTCCTCAGGGCCTCTACCAGGATGGACCCACTTATCTCAGACAGGCCACCAGGTAGGTGGCAGGGTGGTGATCCCAGGGGCAGGAAAGTCCTGGATGGGTCCTGGAGGAGGTGGGGTGTCAAGGGAGTAGAGGCATAGGTTGAGTGGGCACCTCTGAGAGATGTCCTTCCTATGGCGCACAAATAAAATATACAAAAATAAAAATAATCCTATCCTCAGAAAGCAAAACTGACAATTGGCTTATTCTTTGTGCTTTTCCCAGCTAGTTCAATTATTTTGTTCACCATAAACTGCAAAAATATGGAACATGGAACTTCACTTACCTTTTGTTAGTACCTTTTTTCTGTTTACCTTTTGAAGACTTGCAGCAGCTGGTTTCAGTTCGTGGACAATGTTCATGAAACTGTAAAACAGTCCAAATATCTGTTTGAAGGAGTCCCAGAATTTAGAAAATATAATTGAGCAGCTGCCGTCTGAGTCTTTATTGATTTCTAGATGCCCTTTAATTCATGTGTCATTGATGATAGCAGAGGGTCCCTCAGACAGAGCTAGTTGTGCACCACACTGAAGCGTGCAGTGTGGGATGGGCCAAGTTCCCCTTCCAGTTGCTCTGTCTTAGTCTCTACAGCCTGGCTTCCCTTTCTGAAGCCAGGGTGCTCTCAGCTACAACTGGTGTGCCTGCACGCTGCCTCTCTCCTGAGCCTCTCAGCTCAGCGCAAGGCAACATTGCAGCTAATTACCTGTGTGGTCCTGCTCACTGACTGAGCAATTTGTGACACTACCCTGCCTTTCCTCAGATATCGACAAGTGAGGAATGTCTCGGACTTTCCTACACGACTTCCATTTTCTTCTTGCTACAACATTCTTACACAGACTTCCATTCCTGCATTAATTATGGTTTCACTGTGCAGGGTTTTACACTAAGTAAACCAAGTAACAATGCCAACTAAATGCGATCATGAAAACCACACAAAAAAAAATAATTCAAAATCCATTGGCTGTTTAATACCATATACAGAGGTGGGCAAGCCAGAACAGGCTCGAGCTTAGTCAAAAAAAGATCAACACAATGCAAAAAAGATTTCTATGTTAAAAAGTGTCAATGACATTTGCCCAACACTTAAGTGCAGAATCCAACTAAGGGTCCCTATAGCAAGCTACATGCTGGTTCCTCCTTAATGTCATTTTGTGGTTTTCTAAATGTGAATATTTAGGGTAAATGGAAAACAAAATGGTAGCAAATGAAAAGGATTTCCCTCTCATGAAAAAGGATAACATCAATACAAGAAGTGATTATTGAGCATGCTCAGAACCAATTATTACAAACCTGAAACATTAAATAACGTTGGAACCAATTAATATTTTTTACCAAACAAGCAAAGGCACATCTGTGGTCAGTCCTTTTCTACTCTGAAAATTTCAGGCCAAAATACCAAACCGTCTGGGTACTAGCCAAGCTGACAGAAATCTAGCAAACCAATAGGAAAAAATCCCAAAATTTAATTTTTGCACTATCCATATCTCGGAATTTGTACATCTGACCAGAACGAAAACTAGGCATGTGAAAAGATCAATCCGTCAAGATTCACACTTGCAAACTTTCATCCAACTCTCTTGGAAGTTTGCAAAGTTATTAAACTACAAAATCTGTTATTTAATATCTACATAAACAGTCTTCCAGATTAGGTAACCAATACTGATGTCAGACTTTATGCAGATGACATAGTATTAGTTGCATCTGCTAATAGTCCTGGAGACCTGAGACAGCGGCTCAAACAGATTTTTCCAATATTGAGACCTGGATAAGAGATTCTGGACTCTTAATGAGTACTGGAAGACACAGAGTATGATTTTTTCTGTGGGATCACATTCAAAAAAGATTTTACTGATTTGCAGATTAACTTTCTGGATGGGACAATGGTTCAAAAGGTTAATACTTATAAATATTTGGGGTTCTTGTTAATTATCATTTTCTTTTCTGAACATACTTTGTCACAAATAAAAAGTCAGTCAAAGACTGGGAGCTTTAAGAAGGGTGTCAGGGTGTTTGACTAGGATATTAAGATCAAATTGGTAAAACAATTGTTTATTACCTGTATTAGATTACGGACTTCCACTAAACATGCATTCTTAGCAAATTTTTAAATAAACTGGACCAGACTTATTACAGTTTGGGAATTACATCTTAAAAATAAATTTTGAGTCCATCATTGTTTCGTTTACCAGGAACTTGGTTGGTTATAGCAATAGCTCGAAGAAAGTATTTATGGTTAGTGATATGTCATGGTTTGATTCATTCAAAATACACTCTTTAAAACACTTAATATGTTTGAATTTTAATTCAACATATTTAGACAGAACTTAGGAAAACAACTAGAAATTACCTATATCTCGAATTTCAAATCATATGGGGATATATTTCTACAGAATAGTTTAGCAAGGACATGGAATGAATTATCTTTTCACATAACTGAGATTTCTGATTTGCACATGTTTAAACTTGAATTACATAATTATTTAAATGTTTGTTGTAGTTGTTTTAGGTCAATGTGATTTTGTATTGTGTGTATTTATTTATAGTTTTGTTTTCTTGTTCTAACTATGTTCTACAAAGATTAATATACAAGTTAGCCAGCCTGGGAGTGGGTCCCAAGATGACAGCCTGGGTAAAGAACTGGCTGGAGAATAGGACACAGAGAGTAACAGTAAATGGAGTACACTCTGAAGAAATTGGGGTTACTAGTGAGGGTACGCACTGTAGGGTTCAGTATTAGGACCGGTCCTCTTCCATGTCTTTATAAGCGACATTGCAGAGGAACTGGAAGGAAAAGTATGTCTCTTTGCAGATGACACAAAGATCTGCAACAGAGTTGATGCACGGTGGGGTGGAAAGGATGAGAAGGGACTTGGCAAGGTTAGAGGAATGGTCAAATGTATGGCAGCTTAGATTCAATGCTAAGAAGTGCAAGGTAATGCACCTGGAAACAAAAACCAGGAAGAGTACACAATTGGGGGTGAGATACTAATAACAACAAAATGGAAAGGGACCTGGGGTAGTCATATCAGATGACCTAAAGGTGGGCAGGCAATGTGAGAGGGCAGCAAGGAGGGCTGGGGGGATACTGGGATGCATAGGGAGAGGCATCACCAGTAGAAAACAGGAAGTTATTATCCCTGTACAGACAGTTGGTGAGACCCCATCTGGAGTACTGCGTGCAGTTCTGGAGACCAATCTCCACAAGAACATAGACAGGATGGAAGCTGTCCAGAGGAGGGCAACTAAAATGGTGCAGGGTCTGCACTGGAAGACATGTGAAGAGAGACTTAAGGAGCTAATATGTATAGCCTCGAGAGCGGAGGAGAGGGGACATGATAGAAACTTTCAAGTACCTCAAGGGAATCAACAAAGTCCAAGAGAGTAGCATCTTTCAAAAAAAGAGGTGTACTGCAAGAACAAGGGGCACAATTTGAAGATAGAAGGTGGGCGGCTCAGAGGTAACTTAAGGAGTATTTTTCACAGAGAGGGTTGTGAATGCGTGGAACGGCCTTCTGGAGAGGTTGTGGAGTCAAAAACAGTGGTGAAATTCAAGCATGCATGGGACAGTCATAAGGCAATTCTAGGGGTGGGGGTAGGAAGAAGTAGGCTGCTGGTTAATTAGGATCTGCAGCTTATCCATTAGGTAGGGAAATGGGCAGACTGGGTGGCCAAGCGGTCCTTATCTGCTGTCAAAATCTATGTTCTATGTTTCTACAGGAATTTGTTGTAAATGGGGATTTATTCTCCAACAAACTAACCTATATAAAATACATTTTAAACAAACAAACAAATATTGGGGTTAACATTAAAGTACCCACCCAGCCAGCCCAGTGGTGCTGGGGGTTGAGGTGCTGGATGCCATACCTGGCACTTCGCCAGTGACCTGGGCTTGGAATGACCTCTGGTTATCGGGGTGCAGGGATGGGGTGGGAGAGAGTGGGATTAAGCATACTGTCAGGCTGCTCTCCTCTCACAGGGGTGGTGGTTGGGTTATTGATGCTCCCGTAGTCCCATCCCCCACGGTCGAGTCTGGTGGGAGGTAACATAGGTGGGCAGAGTGGCAGTATGGATGGGAGGAAGGGCTGAGTTGGCTTCCGGTGTGCGTGCGTGCCTCCCGGCATGTCTGACCATGTGCAGGCCCCAGGGGTATGGGAGAGAACCCAAGAAAACACCATAAAAATCTAAATAAAAAATAAATAAAGTGCCCACCCAACCCTAACTATAGGGCATAACAGTACCCAGCTATTATACATTTGTTTGCTAATGGCCAGGAAAACAATAACAAAAATGGTTTACAAAATACTTACATACTTTCGTGTTGTGGCAGGATATATAGGATAGTGCATGGCTCACGATGCATAACTAGGCTATTCTCCTACCGAGTGGTTGCTATGCCAACCGTTGACCTTGAGAGCACAGAGCAAGAGGTCCCCAGTCGGCATAGCAACCACGAGGTGAGAGAGTAGCCATGTTGTGCATCGAGAGACGCACACTCTTCTGTAAAGTGTATGGAGACAGTCTGTTTCTGATGGATAACGATCAAAAAACACTTGCGACATTCCTGCTTAACCATCCGACAACTTTTACTGTTAACTGAAACATTCAAACCATTGCAGCATTTGAAACATCAGTTCGTAAAAGACTGCACGCAGACATTACTGCAACTGTACTGGTACTGAAGCACCACCAGATTGAGACCTGTGGAGATATAAATTGGCGAGAAGGGACACAGAGGACGGTAATTGTTATATTGTGTAAAAAAATTACTCACATTATAGCACCACTGCAACAGCTATCGCTCATTTCATACTTTTCAGGAACTTTACGCGTCTCTTTACCCCCCCCCCAGCCCCCAATCAGGTGTAGCACTAGCAACGCTAGCAACGCGGAGACAAAATACTGTCTGCTCTGGCCTGTGACCTCTGACTTTGACTCTGTTAATGCCACATTCAGTCACTTTCCCAAAACAAATGCAAAACTGATTGATATAGTTCCCAAACACACTAACCTTATTCTGTGTCAGAGGAGATCTGATGCCGGGATGTCTTTCATGGCTCGATGCTCATCGTTGTCCCTGAGGTAACTATGTATTTGCCTCACGTCATTGTCTGTTTTTTTTTTACTTTATTTTAGGTTCTCCTGGTTGAGAATAAACTGCTGACGGTCTGACAAAGGCTTTGATAACACCACAGCAGACATCGTACTGAAGGACGTATGCTATTTTTAGATAACATAAACCATGCTTGTGTGCTTAGTTTAAACTGTTTGACAGCCGCTGGGATGCTCGTTTATTTTATTTTAAGCAGCGAGAGACATTCACTTTCAATTGACAGCTTGTGAATCACCTCACAGGCATTCTAATATGACATACGCAGTGCAGCAGAATGAAAAGTGGTTCTGTTGCACTGCAGACGTCACTACTGCAGCAGAACAACATTTGAGCTTCCACTGAAATCCATCGGAAACAGCCTGTCTCCATACACTATATTATGATTCACATTTATGATATGGAAAACTTACAGCCAAGCTTTCCAAATCCCTACCTAAATTTGAATTATTAATGAGAAGGTGGGTAATGTATATTGGGGTGGGATATTCAGAGTCGCCAGGCAGGTCGTAAGCCTGGGTGCAGTGCAACTGGGATGCACCAGAGGGTGCTAGGCGATATTCAATGTAGCGCCATGGCTCAGCACCATTGAATATGCAACATGGCCTTCATGCCGCGCATGGCAGTGGCACCACACCAGCGCAAGTGGCAAGGAGGAGCAAGGATGCAAGCGAAATGCGGTTGCACTAGGCACAAGAACCATGATATTCAGTGGTGAATATGCAATGGAGCCATAATGTATGCAAGGCGCTGGGACCATTAGCATGTCATTTATGGCCCCATTGCATGTGGAGTCACACCGATCCCGGAGACTTGCACCTTACCCTGCCAGGCTGCAGCCGTCAGGGACAGACACCCCTGCACATCGCGGCATAGTCCCCCAATGCCTGATCATGGGTATAAATCAAGGTATGTCCCATATCCCTGGTGGTTCAGTGGACCGCTGACAGCCCGATCGTGGGCATAAGTATATTTAAATACATGTCCCAGATCCCTGGTGGTCCAGTGGACCGCTGACAGCCCGATCGCAGGGCATAGGTATATTTAAATACATGTCCCATATCCCTAATGGTCCAGTAGACCGCTGACAGCCTGATCACGGGCATAGGTATATTTAAATACATGTCCCATATCCCTGGTGGTCCAGTGGACCGCTGACAGCCTGATCGCGGGCATAAGTATAAAAATACATTTTAATTTATCCCTGGTGGTTCAGCAGTACCCCTCCCACCCACCCACTGAGCCCTGCCACCCGCTCCCCCTCAGTCAGCGGCAGGTGGCGGCTCCCCACAAGTCACCCGGCCACCCGTGACTGACTCGTACAGTACAGCTGTACACCCATTGGTCCACAGCATGGGCGTGCAGACCGTACTGCATTTGCCACAGTCCTGATATGTGAATGGATCCTCTCCTCTGTGGCCCGCACAGGGCCTGTCGAAGCCACGCCACCTGTAGCATGGCTCTGGTGACCTGCAGTATCCGTTCAAGAAGCCTGGTGTTCACATCCTTCCATCAGACACCTAGGACAAAGAAGGGACATGGTATGAGTGCATGTCCATACAACCATAGCCTACCCACTGCGCAGGCAGACAGCGGTGACACGTGCCCGTGAGATGGCACATAGCCACCCGCAGCGCTGCACACACAGCTGTCATCCCGACCGCCCACAGCCATGCACAGCACTGCACACCAACACCACCCACGTGTGGCACACCACAACCATGTCGGATAGGCAGCAGTGCTAGGTGGCGGGATGGCAGTGGCATGGCTGGAACCCGGTGCACCCACAGCCCACCTGCAGCAGCCACACACGCAGCGAATGTCACAGCATGGTGCAATGGACCCCACTGGCATTGCACAGCTGTAATGGCCATGTGCACAGGTGGCTGTGGCCCACTCCCACCCTGCACAACAACAAACCCTGATAGAGTGCCTACCTGCATGCTGCGGGGTGCAACTGGCGCCTGTCCGGTGGCACCTCCCACATGTCCAGCATCCCGTGCCCATGCACCCGCGTTGTCCTGCCCACATCCGCCAGATGCACCTGCCATCCTGGCTTATCGCCTATCCTCAGGGCCTAGTAGGGAGACAGTGGGAGGGACACATCAGTACCTGGCAACAAACCCACGCACCTCACCCCCTCCAGCAGAGTATGCCCCTGGCCCTGTATAGTGGCTGTGCAGTGGCACAGCACACCCATGGTGCACTGCCACGGCCAGCAGAGTGTGCAGCCACAGCCCCCCACAGCACAGTGTGACACCCTGCTGGCCCCACAGAACACTGGCATGGCACAGACTTGAAAAATGTGCACTCACCTGGATGTGGCATGGCGCCCGGACATGTGCCAGCAGTGACCTCAGCCTGTCGGAATCTCTCCTCCACAGGTCACCATATTGGTGGCAGCACTGCTCCCCACTTTGCTGAGCCCAGTGGCCTCCTCCAACCCTTCAGCCACCTCCTGCCACACCTCAGTGCGAGGCGGTCCAGGGCACCTGCCCATAGAGAACCCACATGTGGCTCCACCAGTGCCACCAGGTTCACAAGCTCAACCTGGTTCCAATTTGGTGCCCTAGCAGTGCTCCAGCGCAGGATGCTTGGTTCTGAACTGGTAATCCAAAATGGAGCCCGTAACACACGAGCCGCATGTAGCTGGGTGCGAGACACGCTTGGCAAATCGCTGCCATCCCCAATTGCGCATGCCCCGTGCTGTGTGATATGGCTGGGCAGCACTGGCACGTGCTGCAGGCACCGGAGGGTCGCGGTTGGCACGCCGCACCGCGGCGCGACAGCGCGACAGGGCACGCCATGCATGGTGCACATTAGGGGCTTGTGTGCCCCACGGTCCATGTGCCAATGGTGCACAGGCACTATAGGGCACACAGCGCACGAGCACCACATGCCCAATAGCGCGGAGCGCTGTACTCGCATATGGCGACTGTGCGAGGATGCGCCATCAAAGTACGCGACGCCAGTGCATGCATGTGCACCGTCAGGCCTACTGTGCATATCATACAGTTGCGCCATGCTTTGTGCATGCGTAACTCCAATGCATCATGTGCAACTTTGCAATATTCAGCCAGAATATGCAGATGGGCTGATCAGCATATCCATGGGGCATCGAGGCATTTGCATCTCATTACAGTTGCGCATTCCAATTTGCATGTGATGCGCTATAAAGGTGCCATGGAACCACACAGGCACCAGACTGGTATTGCATCTTTCAGAGGTAAACCACCAGGCAGTGGGCCTGTCGGGACAGTGGATTGGGAGGGTGTTGTGTTGCAGCCATCACTAACCCATGTCCATACCCACAGGAATAAGCATGTCAGAACCATGGGGAGGTTGAGGAGCAGGGCCTGCATGGAAGCGCAGGTACAACTTCACGAGGGCAGACAGCGATGCCCTCTTCAATGCCTACCTGGACCAGGAGCCTCTCCTGAGTGGTTCAACAGGCACCCCACAGGTTAGGGTGGCTGCATGGGAAGGAGGGCCAGGGCTGTGAACCAGCAGGGCAGCCATCAGAGAACAGCACAGGAGTGCAAAAGAAGGTAGGCATGGACTGGAGAGGATAAAGAAAAGGTGGCCACCATCTGGGCTGCGCGTACCACCACAGGCGGTGGACAGCCTGATGTGCCACAATTGACACCACAGGAGGAGCTGGTGGTGGTGTCCATGCAGCACAGCGCCATCGAGGGTGTGCCCAGTGGTGGATTCCACATGGGGGCAGCCCACCGCTGCATGGTAGGTACAGCAGCACCTGGGGAAGGGCAGTGGTGCCAGGGGGCAGGGGTGTGTGGCAGTGGCACTAATGTGTCTGTGTTCCTTACAGCTCCAGACAGCCTGCATGCAGCAGCAGGGTGGGGTGACCACCATGGGGGTGGTCCTGGACCTGGAGGACCGTCCATCCACCTCCACCGATGTCCGGGTCCAGACCGCTGTCAGCCCATCCCCACTGTCCGACTGGATGCCTGTGGCGTGGTTGCGGACAAGGCCCTGGCACTGTTCCAGTAGAATGCCAGCCATGGCATCCAGTATGCTGAGACACAGATCAGGGTGGGGTCTGGGACCGATGACGACGTGACTGTTATCCTGGACACTGGTGTTGCCAATCAGAGTGAGGCGCCCATACCACACACCCGACACGGCGGTGCAGATGGTGCCCTGGTGGTGGTTGTCCACCACGGCTGCAATGCCCAGCAAGGGTGTGGCACCAACGTGCGGTGCAGTCGAAAGGGAGTGGTGGTGGTGGAGCAGCCACCCTGGCACTAGTACCCACACAGTAGCCAGAGGGGCAGTACCAGCAGCAGGATGGGTCGGGCGGCCAGGTACAGTGGCTGCTGCCGTTGCACTGCAGACTGAACAGCCCCAAGGGGCCCCACTGTGCAGCCCCCACCTGCGTGGGGGCTGTGCTGTGGGTCATGCAACATCCGAGGTCGGCACAACGCCCATGCCCCCAGGGCGCTGACTCCTGACTGAGCACACCTGTCTGCTCCGGGCATCCGTGGAGCAACGGATGCTGGTCGTGGCATGCGCTGCACTCTCGCACAGAGCTGTGCCAGTCCACAGGGAGGCATGACCAGGACTATGAGCAGCACCTGGCCGAGACCACATGCATGTGGGAGGACACGACCGCAGCCCTGAATCAGCTTACCACTGCGGTCATGGCCTGCCTAGCACCACTGGCCACCTAGGTGAATGTGCGTCCACCCGCCGCAGACACCACGGTGCATTCTCAACCCCTCAGTCCCGGTCATGCGACCCCATCAGTGTTGTCACGGGATCCGCGGTGGACATTCCGGCATGCCTGAGCGGGCCTGTTAGGGGGCCTGCAGACTCCTGCGAGGGACCAGTCGCGTTCCTGCAGTAACACACCTGGGAGATCGCCAGTGACACCTCCTGTGGCCCGACAGCCTGCATCTGCTGGGCAGTCTCGTGGGGCTGTCCATGTGTTCTGGTGGCCATGCGACTGCACGGTGGTCCTGATCCCCTCCCTGTCCACTGTCTGCCGCAGCACTGTGTGCACATTGGTGTGGTATGCACGTGTGCATACCAGGGTCATGCCGTCCCTGGTCCACGCCACACCCACCTTGTGCACCCACCCAGCCACTGGCCACTGTGGCATGTGCATGATGATGCCAACACAACACTGGCTGCCACTGTGCACTGGTGTTCTGCATCTAACACATGCCTGTTGGCAGCCTCTGGATGTGTGTGTGTGTGCCCATGTGCATGTGCATATGTGTGTAGGTGTGTGTGGGGGGTGTGTGTGGGGTCCACAGTGCTGTACAGGGTGCTTCCATGGAGTCCTGTCCCATGCCCGTCCACACTGCCCTTCAGCCGTGTCTGTCATGGGGCTCAGCCTTGCATGCCTGTATACTGTGCCATGGTCCCTGGAACATGTATGTGGACATGTACACCTACCTGCATGCACCGTAGTGCTCCTCTGCAATCATGTCCCAGTGCTGTTGGGCCATCCTGTTCAGCCAGGGTTCTGATCACCTGGTGGGGGCTGCCCACCACTGCCTAGCCCGTGTCCCATCGTCACCACTGCTGTTCCTCTTCGACCTCGACAGATATCCACGGTCAGTAGCCATGTTGTGTAGCATACAGCAGGCCAGGAATGGGCCATAGGCCTCAATGGCTGTACTGTAGGGCACCCAGACATGTGCAGGCAATGGAACGTGCCTTCAGCAGCCCAAACACATGCTCGATGATGTTCCGTGTGCTGATGTGTGCCTCATTGTATCGCTCCTGCACTGGGGTCGACAGGCGCTGGTATGGGGTGAGCAGCCAGGGCCTGAGTGGTATCCACTGTCACCTGTGTGGAGACTGGGGTTAGCATGGTGGTCTGTGTGGCTGCCCGCCGCCTACCCAGCCAGACCTCTGACGCCCCAGCCAAGCATCTCCCCACATTCTGCCCTGTTGTGCCAGGCTGCCCATTCCAGCTGCATACTCACCTAGTACTGTAGGTGGCTGGTGGGATGTCCCACTCTCGAACCTGTGGCACAGTGCTGACTGGTGCCAGATGAAGGCATCGTGTGCTCCACCAGGGTGTGTGGCACAGACATTGATTATGCACCCCTGGCATTGCACTCCACCTGGAAGTTGACACTGGGGTAGCCCTTCCTGTTGATGTAGGCCACCCTCTGGTCCAGGTGGTGTGCGGATGCTCACGGGTGCGCAGTCGATTGCCCCTAGCACGCCAGGCATAAGTGCCACCCTGTGGAACTCCTGCATGTTCGCTGTATGCTCTGCCTGTGTGCTGGGAAATGGATGTATTCTGCAGCATGTGGCAGCAGTGCATTGAGGAATTGTGTGAGGAGCCATGATGCGCCAACTGGGTTATGCCTGTGGTGTCCCCTGTTGGTCTCTGGAAGGTACCCGTGGCAAGCAGGCACATGACGGCCATGATCTTGGTCTCCACTGACAGGGCGTGGCTCCGTCTTGTGGATGCCTGCATCTCATCACTGCACAGCTCACAGAGCTGCCTCAGAATTGCCTGGTTCAGGTGGTACGGTCCACCATCTTGGTGTTACTGTACTGTTCGAAGATGGTGTGGGCAGGTACCACCTGTTCTGGGCATACCGCTGCCGGGCCCTTCCACAGCTGTACCACTCTGCCTCCTGCCTCCTCACACCCACATTACTGCCTCCATCTGGAAGATTGCACTAGACATGGCCTGGCCTGTCCTGCTCCCCCGTGCAGCTGTCTCCTCAGGCAGCCCCAGCTGTGTGCTGCTCGTGGTGCCCCTTCACTGGGCACACACCTGTGTTGGGGACCCTGCTGGTGGTGGACTCTGCCTCCCACCTGTCCTGGTTCTCCCACAGCCACTCCTCTGTCTGGGCTCACAGGCTCACGCTGCCAGCGCTGCCCCCACTGGTATCTCACACACACACACACACACACACACACACACACACACACTGAGCTGCTCACACACACAGGCACTTTCAGGGTCACACTCCCTGTCCCACTGCCTGTTGCACCTCCTGCCTCTGTGCCTGTCTTACACCCTGCTGCTGTCCTGCCTGGTCACTGGCTCTTTCTCTTGTCTCTCTCTCACTGTCTCTCACCCCTGCCCCCCAAGGCACAAGCCACTGTCCCTTGCTTGCTCCATCTTTTTATGGGCTCAACTTTGCTCCACCGCGTGTCCCTGTTGCTCCGTGCTTGCGCCCATTGGCTTGCTGTTGAATATCGCACTGCACTGCTTATTCATGGCTACACTCCTGCACTTAGCATGCATTCATTAGGTTGTGCATTGGTGCACTGTGTTTTGCTCTGTGCATTGTCACCCACTGAATATCGCTCTTTGGCGCATTTCCGCTCTTGCACAGGCACATCCCAGTTGCTGCTCATGTCAAGTGCTTTAAATATCCACGAGGGGTTATGCAATATATGAAGAGTCACAACATAACACCTCAGTAATATTATACAATACAGAGATACAATAGTTAAAATGTAGTCATAAGCGGAGAACAGTTTGGAAACAGTGAATCAATTCCTTTGTGGTGTATAAATGAGTCTAGTAACAGTAGCTGGAAGTACTAACGAGGGCAATTGTTAGGTAATGGTATATTATATACAATGCCATAAGAAACAAGACAGACAGTGAGTTAAAAACAAAACAAACAAACAGTGTAGGGGTAGAAGGGTGTGGTAGGCGAGGTGAGATAGGGTACAGGCAGGGTGGTAGGGGGCGAGGGGACGATAGACGAAGAGACAGATGAAGGAGAGGACACAGGACAGGAGGGTGGGGAGCACAATTACATATTAGAGAAATGTAAAGGAGTGGCCACAAGATCAGACATAGTGGACAGACAGCACCATCATGGTACCACTATAAGTGCAGGAAGTTTAAGATCGGGGAAGCAGTTGAAAATTTCCTTGACGAATGGTCATATAGTGTGTCTTGAAGGAAGATAGACTGACCAGGGTACTAAGCTTTAGTGATTTTTTTATTTTTGTTCCATAGAGACGGCAGCACAAAGCTTATAGTCATTTTCCCAACGCGTGTTTTTAGCTTAGGTCCTTTAAGGAAATAAAGGAGTAGCTTCTCAGTGCATAGTTCTCAAGCTGGCATAGCGGAAGACAATCAGAGATATAGGGGTAGTTTTTTGATAATAGCTCTGAGCGTCCGGAGTACAGCATTTCTGTTTCTCCTGTACTGAAGGAGGGCCACCCCATGGCAGCATGAAGGGCACAATGATGAGTTGAAAAAGGTAGGCCAGTAATGAATCTCAGAGCCCTGTGATACAGCGTATCCAATTTAGCAAGATGAGAGACAGGGCAGTGACTATAAAGAAAGTCAGCATAGCCGACCAAGGAGAGAACGTTGTTTGTACCAGCCACTGCTTGGCATTGCTAGTAAGGAAGTTATTAATCCTGAAAAGAGTCCAAGCCTCTGCCTCAATTTCTTTAGCAGATCTTCAATATGGTCCGTAAAGGAAAGTCTATGGTCGACCACACTCCCAAGTACTTGAATTTATTGAAAAATTCTAGGTTTTCTCCCAGGATTGTTGTGATCTGTGGAATGGAGCCAGCACTGGCGAGGTTGCAGCATGGAGAAGTGGAGAAATAGCATGCCTTTAGTTTTCTGGCATTTAATAGGAGCTTTTGTTTAGGAGGCAGCTTCTGCGAAGGACGACTTAGATAATGAACCGTGTCGTCTCGAACAGATGGATGTTGGCCTTAGTTATGTTGGTGTCAGTGTTGTTTATGTAAATTGCAAAGAGTAGGGGCCAAAATCGATCCCTGGGCACCTCTCTTTGCAGAGGTTTAAGGGAGAAAGTTCACCTTCTGCCTTGACTTGCTGCCACTGGTTAGAGAGGTAGCCAGCAAACCAGTGCAAGGATAGTGAATCCAGTCCTATTACCCTAAGGGAGGAAAGGGCAGGCCATGATTGATGCTGTTGAAAGGCTTACTTAAGTCTAAGAACACTGCACAGACAAAGTTTCGATTCTCCAGGTCTGCTGCCAATCATTGGTCACTTTGGCTAGGGCTGTACTGGTGATATGCTGTGCTCTAAAGTCAGATTGCATATCTACTCTACTTTGACTTATCATAGTTTATGGACTGAACAGCTGGGCTGTTGTATGTATCTATTGTATGCTGTATGACAGAAAATGTAATAAAATATAATTTCAAAAGGTTAACTGGCTAAAAGAGAGGCAACTTTGGCTGCTGCGGTCATGTTTTATATTAGGTAGAGTAAGCACCTTAATGCCAAACTCTGATTTTGCACCTTAATAACACAACACCGCTTAACTGATTTACCCAAAATTTGGTAGGCACGGAGTCTGGGCCATGGTCTCTGGATACTGAAAACATTTTGTCAGTCAGTTTGGGAAGACAGTTATATTGGTGTAGAAATGCTAAATTTCATCCAAATTAAGTTAGCTTTTTGCTCACCAGTAACTAAAAAGTTTTGTTTTTGTTTTAAACCTGAAACTTACAGGTTTGATAGAGTCTGCCCCAAGGTAAACACTTTGACGACTAGCAAGTTTTTAACTTTTATTGTTATTGAAATGTAAGTTTAAAACTGTTCCATTTGTGTGCATGCTCAGTTAAAAAATTAACATTCTAGGGATATCTGTATTTTTCCATGGAATCCTCAGTAATTTCTTTGCCACTGCTAATGGTTCTATATCATAATGGTGACCGCCAAAGGCGATCACTATTACAGTGAAGTCAGAGCACTGAAAATCAATTTCGCCTCTGACTCCTCGGTGCATAAGAAAAGCGGTGCCAGGGACTTGAATTTTTTACATTTATCACGGGGGCTGTGACCACTGCACCCCCATGGGGAGCTTGCCCCAGCGCTCCCCTACTGAAGTTCCTCAGCTCCAGGGGTGCATGTCGGGGCAAAACATAGAAAAATTAAACTCGGCTAGGCGAGCAAAACGAATCCCACACCCGACCGAACCCAGCACCCTAGCCACCAAGGCCGCAAGCTGACTCACTACACCATGGGGCCATCTCAGGAGCCTACCATAGTGCCACCCTCAAATCCCTCCCTGCATGCTCACTCCCACCACCCACTGCACGCGTACTGTAGCAACTTCCGTCGCTAAAGTCACCCACCAACCCCATCCGGTCGCGTTCCCTAATCAGTAGCCCCTGTGACATGCGCCACAATTGAATCGCCCTTAGTGGATCACTCAGTTGTGGTTGCCTACATCACGGGCTACCCTGCTGACATGACTTGCTAATCGTCAGAGATTTCTGCTCACATAAGCAGTGGCAAATAAATCACTGACGGCCAACCTGGAAGGCAGCATAGCGCAGTGGTTTAAGGCTCTGAGCAGCAAACCTGGTGACCTGGGTTTGAATTCTGCAGCCCCTTACATACTGTGTGACCCTGAGGAAGTCACTTAACTTCCTTGTGTTTCCAGGTCACACCTGTAAACAAGCTTTCAGCTTAGTGTGTCTCACCTGGTTAAAAAAAACCTGCCTACACAAAACTCAACTATTCTTAGAACCCCTCTCTTCCCTCCCTCCCAAACAACATTATAATTACAATGGACAAATAGTGCCTAATCTAGCTGGCCAGTACCCCTCCCTCTATCTTACATCTTGTAAAATGGCCAGCAGGTGCCCAGTCCTGTTAGCCAGTATCCTAGTTTTCCTGACCTGTATCTGCAAAAAATGGATGGTGGTTGCTCAATATCACTGGTAGCCTCCCCCAACACTGTTCGTGATGGTGGGTGCCCAATCCTGCCACCTTATTCATACATTTCTTTCCAACACTGGGGTTCCTAACTCCAAGTGCTGGTCTACAATCTATCACCCACCCCTCAAATGTTGAGTAGCACCAGAGTGGCACCCTTGGTGCCACCATATTGATCCCCCATGTGTCCCCTCCATATATATAGTGACAGCGGGTCCTACTCATATATAGCAACACCAGGGTGCCCACCACGGTGTTGACAAACAGCAAGCCAGTATATCTGTAATAAAGAAAACAGCCCCACATCATTTTTCATTTCTTTTTGGGTTTTTACCTTGAAATAAAGAAAATATCTATCTAAGTCTTTATGGTCCCAACCCCCACATCACCTCACTGGACCCCCTGCACCCACCGCCTCACCCCAACACCCTTCAATTGCCTAAAATGTTCCACCATCATAGATCTAGTTTCTGGGCTGAGAGATGTTCTCCTGCAGCCATGACTGCAAACCAAGGAAACATGGTAAGTGCAGTTAAAAGAAGTTCTATGGGCAGAGGTGAAGCCCTGATCACTGCACAGATTGGGCTTCACCTCTCCAATCCCTATAGGCATTATGTGAAAGTAATAGTTTATTACCTGACAACTCGTAAAATAGCCAAAACCTCCGTGGACCGCGCATTTAATTACGGCACTTCTCAATCCCAAGGGATCACACTAGTAACATTGTGAGACAATGACATCGCTGCTCATCCCTTAATAGTGCCCCTATGTAAGGAAATTTTACAAAGTTTGTATCTCTGGTGCCCAGTGCTATTTTTATAGGATTTGCCTAAATCCCATGGGTAGGAGCACCATAATTAAAATGTCGGGTCCACCAGAGGTTTTGGCTATTTTATGAGTTGTCAGGTAATAACTATTACTTTCATATGGTGCCTGCAGGATTGCTGACAGGTGAAGCCCGATCTGTGCAGCGTGTCAAGGCTCCACCTCTGCCAATAATAGTTCTCCTTCATGAATTACCAATGCATTTTGAACGCTTACTCATAACCTGCTCATTTTTTTAATATCTGTGCTCCAAATTTTCAACATGGCTTTTTGGACCCCACCTCATGAAAAGGGTTGAAGAAAACTGGAAAATCTGGCCTGAATGGTGATTTCACAGTTGCTCTGCAAAATCACCATGTAGGCAAATTGAAAATTTCATCTACAGGGTTCATAAGATGAGGTCATAAGAAGACTGTGTTGAAAATTTGGGGTTAAAATATTAAAATACAACAAAGTTATGAAGGTACATTAAAATTTTCAATGCTCGTCTCATAAGTTTGGTAACTTTAATGTTTTGACTCAAATTTTCAACATAGCTCATTTTTTTCAAACCACTTTATAAATATCCAGCTGTCATTTTCAAATCCTGCCCAAAATGGATTTTCCACATGTGGCACAAAATGAAATTTTGGCCTGTATTTTACAAATTACACCTATACGTGTTCAGGAAGGGGGTCATAAAAAGACATCTTGAGAAAGCATCAAAGTGACGTGAAAACATTTGCCATCTGGTGATGGGTGCTGCTGCTATGCAATACTGTATTTGAACAATACATTTTGTCTTTTTAACTGGGACCAAGCTTAGTGATCTTTATCACTTTACCATTGTAGCCTCACCCTTTTGCAAAGCGGTCATAAAAGACTATGGTGAAACATTAGGGTCAAAATAAGGGAGGTCATAAAAGTCTATGTTGAAACATTGGGGTCTAAATGTAAAAAAAAAAAAAAAGAAAGTTATGAAGAAATGCTGAATTTGTGAGTCAGGATGAATTTCAAAGCATCAATCAGGAAATGGGCAGATGATGCACTGACATCCACATTTGTGCATTGAAATGAATCCAGTGATCTAAGATGCAGTTAATGGGGATGCTCATGTATAATGAAATTCATACTAATTCTCAACTTTTTCACATTTAATGGAGACCTATTTCTACAGAAACAAGGCTCTGTGTTGGGGCAGCAATGATCCCATCCTTTGCAATCCTTTACCTCAGATGGTGGGAACAATGAATTGTGTTCAATGATGCCACTAATAGGTTCCTTGGGCAGGTGGTGCACTGGCACAGCTTCATAGACGATATAGTAATCATCTGGAGCAGGCTAAAGAGATAGCAGAAGACTCAGTGTATTTTTGAATGACAGCTTACTGAACCTTTCTTTTACTGCTAGGGTTACAGAAAAAATATTGAGTTTATAGATCTGCATCTGTCTGCAGAACCAGGGGAAACTTCAGCACAGCAGGTTGCAGGAAACCCATGGCAGGAATACTGCTTGCATACTCATCATGCCCACGCACCCCAGCTGATAGCATCTATCCCTACGGGCATTTTTAAAGACTGTGCCATAATTGTTTAAGAGAGGAGGATTTTGAGAACAGTCAAAAAATGTGCTTGAGGTTCAGGGACAGGAAATATTCACAAACTGTTCTAGATGAGTCATTAGGAAAGGCAAGTACAGTTAACAAGAAGATTCTATTAGTACTAAAACAGAGGTAAACATTTGGGAGAAACCCCTTGCATGTATGCTACAGTTTACTCTCTTAGTGCTAAAAATTAAAACTACCACCCTTGTAGAATTGGTCTGTGATAAAACACTGCAGCATACCAAATCCATTTACAGAGAAACAAAGGGTGACTTAAAGAACCTTCTAACCTTCAGCCATTTGATCCCTGTTAATTCAATACGTCCCACTTGGTTGCCACCACCCTGTTGGCAGGTGGGGTCCCTGCCCGCAAGAATCCCCAGTTGCTTTTCATAGTTGTGGTAAATGTGGCATTTGCAACCAAGAGATGAATGGTAGTGAGTTTAAGGTCCCACCATTGAAAATTAATGTAACCATTAGAGTTAATATCGTGTTACACTAATTTTGTCATCTATGTCTTGGTGTTCCCCTGCCCCTTATATATGTCTGGAGAACAGTAAGACAGGCTAGAGAGAGACTTGTGAAGCATTTGAGGGACAGTCATGCAGGGAATGGGAAACCTGGGTGGGATGACATTTCATGAAAAACATGATGGAAGGAGCAGACTTGGCAAAGGTCTGCATTATAGAAAACATACCACTGAGGCATAGAGGAGGACATAAACTTTGATACTTCTTCAAATCAGTCACATTGGATATTTAATCTCAAGGTGTTATAACCTAACAGGTTCAATGATGGCATAAATTATACAGTATTCCTATAGCTATACAAATTTGATAGCATATGGTTACAAAAAGAAATTAAGAGATAATGGTTGTTATTTAAAACATTTATATATCAGTGAGTCGTGGAGAGGCTGTGGGATAACAGATCGATCAGTCACAGAACTTCAGGTTCAACACACAATCTCTGTGTGATGTTTATTTAAAACACAGGGATAACCTTAAGCAATGGCATATCCTTCTTCAATACATCAGTTTGCAGCAACAGGCTATACATGTCCTTCCTCTGCACTTAGTCAGCACCTACTGACCCACTGATTTACTGATCTATCTCTTTACTGAAAATTATTTTATTTCCTATGTTTGCCTTGCTTGTTAGGGTGATGGAAGCTCAATAAAGAAAAACTCAAAAACAAGGCATGAAGCGTCAGGTTCAACACATAATCTCTGTGTGATGTTTATTTAAAACACAGAGGATAACCTTAAGCAATGGCATATCCCTTCTTCAATACATCAGTTCTTTTAATGTATATAGTTTTTGGTCTTCATTTACTATATGCCATGTTTATACTTAACTATGAATATCTGCTTGACCTGTATGTACTGTACTTGATTGTCTCACTGTACCATTCTATATCTGCTTGTTTCTACCCGGGTTGACCCTGAAAAAGGGACTGTATTTGTCTCAATGGACTTACCTGGTTACCAAAACTCAAATAAATAAAACTTGAAACTGATCACTTCCTGGTTATGTTGTACTGCTGCTTTAAATGAGCGACTGATGGGGGTAGTAGTACTGAAGTGCTTATTAGGTCCTACCCTAAGGCTACACAGTGAATTCACAAAGTATTTCTGCTCTGATGCTGTTCCTGACTCCTGCATAGAACTCACATAGCAGGAGTTCAGATCAGCTAGGGAATTGTAAACAAAAATCTATAGTTTTACCTGTGGAGTTGTACCAGGCTTTAGTCACGCTGACAGCCCATGATGTTGTCCTTAGTATGCTTCTCTCATGCTGATCTTGCTCTATCTGTGCCACTTCCTCTTCCGTTAGTGGGCGGTGATGTATTCTGGTCCCTCCTGCTCATGGCAGCTTGAGTTTTGCTTTACCACTTCAGCATGAGTATCTGCAGCATTGGCAGTTTCTTTTTCTTCAGCTGTTTGGCCTTGAATGCTGCCTGCTCCTGACTTTGGGTCCCCATGCCGACCCCAGTCCCATCAGCCACTCCCCACTATCATGACCAATGGGGATTCACATGAAACAAGGCCTGAGAACAAAGGGACCATCATTCATGATGGACGAGGCACATAGGGTTTTTTCCTATTTTGTCTCCCCTTTCCTCCCACCACCCCATGACATCAGGCGCAGTCTCTGCAGACCTCAAAGATATCAGTGCACACTGTTCTTGTGCCACCCTCACGAGGGAGCTAGATATGCAGGTTGCTGTGTGGGGCCGCTGCTCCCAGAACCTAGTTGTCAGGAGCACTCCGAGCCTAGCTGCCTAATCCCAGGAGACCCAGACTTGCTACCAAACCTGGGTGACCAGCATGGAAGTGCACTGGGCAGCCCTGGTGTTAGCAGTCTCTGGCAGCTCCATCCTCTCTGCAACCTCACCATCACAGATGTCAGCATCGGGGTGACTGGATTACTTAGTAACCTCTCTGACATTTCAGCCTGGATCAAAAACATCTCCTTTTGCATCTTGTGTGATGGGGAGATCAAAGTTTACTACAACATCAGCCACTACAGACATTGTTTTTTACAGAGCAGTTAGCAACTGATAAGGGAGAAAAACGTTGGTGACCCATTTCAAAACCTGAGAGAGAAAATAAAGTCCCGTTTGAAACTTTTGAAAGTTCTAAAGGGTATTGCTGCTGGCATTCTGTAAGGTGCCACGTGTGAGGGTGGGTGAGAAGAGAGATAGCAGAGATTGCAGTCAGGGTTCCCTTGACTTCCCGCGTCATGTACTGCTAGCTTTGCATGTTTTATGGGGCTTATTCCAGTCTTTTTTTTTAAGATTGGTGGCTTTAGGGAGTGATTTTAAACAGTCTGCATAAGAAGCTTAATAATTGCACACTACAGCGAGTAAGACCATAGCAAGACTGCACTTGTCATATGGTGTCACTGGCATCGAGCTAACATCTGTGGCAGTGGGAGTCATGAAAATACCTCTAGTCTCTGTCATGCGCTGGCTGATTGAGCAATCAGTGTAGCTGTGGGTTGGAGTTACGAGCAATTGGCAGACAGAGCTCACTCAGTAAGTGAACAGTTTTATGTTTACAGTTACTCTAAAGATGTCTGATTTTGTGTTGTGCTTTGAAATATTGTCTTGGAAAATCAGGACGTCATAGAAATTTATGACTGGGCATTTAAGTATGTAAGAAAAAATTGCTACCTTTGAAAAACTCATGTTCTAATATGGGATGTATTAATTTCTTTATTTAAACATTCTGTAGTTAGTCTTGGGTGTTGGTGCTTTTTACTTGCAGTGCATTATTTAAGCAAAAAATAAACCATGACAGTGTGTGGGTTATGCTGAGATTTACCCATGCCTGGTGTGGTTTGGTCACGCGGGGCGTAGGCCAGCCATACTATCACCTGTAACCACCTGATATTGTAGGTTACATGTGAATGTCTTGAAAACCTAAAAGCGATTGCCGTTATTGAGAAGTCAAGACACCCGGTGCACAGCAAAACGGTGCCAGGTTCTTAGTTTTTAATGTACAGCTCCTTGCACCTCCTCACACCCCCTACTTAAGGACACCAACTCCTGGGGGTGTTGGGGGAAAACATTGAAACAAAAGTTCAGGCCGGCACAAAAAAAACACACCAGTGCCTGGACCCGAACCTGGCACCCTGCTGACCAATGCCACCAACCTACCCACCACGCCACAGGGTTGGCTTGGCAACCTACTGCAGCACCACCCCTCACATTCCCTTCCACCCTCACTGTGCATGCTTGTTCCCCCGCACACACATTTATAGCAACATCCCATCATTATATTACCCCCACCCCCATCTGGCCGCCTCTACCCACGGTAGCCCTGGAGACATGCACTGGGAATGGGTTGCCGTTATTTTAGGTGCCCAATCCCCAGCAATGATATCTCGTGCTACCATATTGTGTTGTAATTCTGTACTGTTGTGTCCTTGTAACCTAGTAATCTGCCTATGGTACCCATTGAAAATGAGCCTCAGTTCAATTGTGGTCTGACCATGTTCATATCATGTGATAATGATTATGAATAATATTTTACTACTACTACTACTACACCAGAAGAGGTAAATCCGCATACCCACACCCTGGAGTAGTTTATTACGTTATACAATGGCCTTCTAATTTTTGAAAAAAAAAAAAAATGATTTTGCTTTGTCTTTTACATTATTTTTCTTGATTTTATTCCTCGCCAAGAAAAATAGTTATGCGTTGCTATGGTGACTGTGGTTCAGCAACCTGAATGGAACTGCAGGGTGGAGGTGGTAGTGGCTGGCTCTTGGCTTAGGGGCGGCTGGGAAACCTTTTTTTTTTCTGTGGGAAAATGGAATGAGATCAGGGCAACAGACAAATTGTTCTCTCTTTCGCAGCACTCATGGCAGTGTCTATGGAGTTTCAGAAGCGTGATCACACTGTTAGCGGCTTCTGTATATTGAGTGTTCTAAACAGCGCTTGCAGACTTTTGGCACTATGTAGCTGCAAGCTGCTTTAAATTGGACATTTATTTTAAGCACTGTGTCTTCAGGGGCCAAGTTTACCACTGTTTCAGCAGGAAAGAGGGAGAGACACACACACACACACACACAGATGACGGGGTGTAATGGAATGGAAACAGGTGAGCCAAGTGTCAGCACCGAGTCACATTAAAACTATATGAGGTAATGGCAAAAAAAAAAAAAAAAATGGGATTGTGTCAAGAAAGCTGATTCATGGTTTCTTTCTGGAATGTGAAGTAATTGTCTGAATCATCCACTCTCTCACTTTGCGTCAATGTTTAGTGGGAAATTAATATGGCAGCTGTCATGTTTTCACTTCGAGGGTCGGATTGATTTTGTGGCAGATGCGACTGACTGGGATTTTATCCATGAGTTATGCTGAGATTTACTCACAGATAAATTACTCAGTTAGCCAGTCAAGTTTCTAGGTTTCAAAGAGCCATTATATAATGTCTCATAATACTCTCTCTATGAGTAACCAATCAAATTTTTGATTCTCCTAACTCACTTTATAAAATGTTGTGAAAGCTCAAAAATAAAATATTCAAAGAGGAATATATACTTATACAACAGTTTATATATGTCATATATATATATATATATATATATATATATATATAGCACAACAGCTTGAGGAATAAGACGAGAATGAGTTGTTAGTGACCCCTCAAACAATCAAGCCAGTGCAACAAGGCCTATAGTGAGGCAGATAGGATGCTTGGATGTATCGGAAGGGTACTGACAACAGAAGAAAATAAATAATACTACCTCTACCACTTTATAGATCTTTGGTAAGGAGTACTGTGGCCAGTTCTGGAGTCCTCGCAGGAAAAATAAGGACAGGCTGGAGGCAGTGCAGCAAAGGGTGATAAAATGACTCTGGGCCAACGGGCAGGTCTTACAAGAGCGCCTCAAGGCACTGAACATGTACTTGCTGAAGACCAGGCAGGAGGGGAGATATGATGTAAGACTTTCCACATTCCTGGGGGAGTATAAACAGGGTGAACTGCGGAATTATTTAACATGAGTAACAGTTCACAGTTACAAGGGCATGAGTAGAAACTGACAGAAGGGAGGTTCAAGAGGGATATGAGGAAGTATTATTTCACAGAAAGGGTGGTGGAACTGTGGAACTGTCTACCAGCCAAGGTGGTGACCACCAAAACCATTAATGGTTTCAAGCACAGTCGAGACAGAGTTATGGGTACAGTGGTTGCTCAGGGCAACAGGAACAGGGAGGAAGGGGTGAATAGGGTGGGCCAGAGCCCTGTATGGACCATAGGTCCCAGGGTTAGATAGGGAACCATGGGCAGACTGGCTGGACCATAGTTTTTTTTCTGTAGTCATTGTCTGTTTCTATATATTCCAGGTATACACTGTAGGAAGTAATGGGTACAATGTTGTGAAAGATCCAAATTAAAATATGCAAAAGGGTGTATGTATATATATATATATATATATATAGACAAAGAACCCCTGTGCACAAACACTGAGGCAAGGGTTACCCCAAAGGGCATTTGGCTGGAAGCCAAGTTTCAAGAAAATACAAAATCACACATGACCCCACAATGCAAAGCACCATGGGCTACATATGCAAATCACCACAGAATGTTATGCTGGTCCAACTTTAAGCAGAATTGCATGGTGCGAAAGGCCTCTCACACAGTTTGCAAAGGGTGCTAACAGAAGACATAGACACGTGTTTCGTCCTACCAGGACTCATCAGTATGCCTCATCTGTTTGACACCCCAGTGGAATGGACCATATATATATATATATATATATATATATATGTAGAGGCAGCAGTTCATCTCTTCCAAGCATACGCTGTAGGAAGTGACAAGCACAGTACTGTGAAAGGGCCAAAATTAAAATATTTAAAGAGGGCACCTAAACTGAGGCAGCTGTTTAAATAGTCTATGGACACACTGCAGGAAGTAGTAAAGTCAATATTGTGAAAAATTCTAAATTAAAATATTCAAAGACAGTATATACTGATGCAGCTGTGTTTACATAGCAACAAGCAGCAGGTAAATGAATCAGTTCATCCACATAATTTCGCCAGTGTGAAATGCATTGCATGGAGTTTTGCTATGCTGCAACAGGAGAGATTCCACTGGAATGAGAAAGAACGGGACTTTAGTTGACATCAGTTCACCATAAAGGAAACTCACCCTGGGAGCATTCAGTGTAACAGGCCTCCAGGACGCTGTGTGTGAGGCATCTGAGGTCACTCATAAATTATACTTCTCCGTATTCTATTTCCTAGTTTTTGAGTGCTGCTCTCCTTCTGACTGGTGTATTGGTGGGATGGGCTAGAGCTGCTGTTCGAGCCAGTTGGAGAGAAAAGGGGCTCGCCAGGGCACGTCTTGCTTACTAGTGTTGAATTTCCAGTCAGGAGGAAGGAACAGCTTGTTCAGGAGCACAGCGATCCAGCTTGTTTATCTCTGGGCACAAGTAATGTGATAGTTCTGTTTAAGGATGTGAATGAGGCAGCATTTCCTAACCATATATATATATTTTTTACAGTTATTTAACTAGGACTAGCACACTAAGCTGAAAGCTTGTTTACAGGTGCGACCTGGGAGCACAGGAAGTTAAGTGACTTGCTCTGGGTCACACAGTATGCAAGAAGGGACTGTAGGATTCAAACCCAGGTCTCCAGATCTGCAGCTCAGAGCCTTAAACCACTAGCTATACTGCCTAGATACATAAATCTATGTATCTAGGTAAACTGTTCCTGGAACCTACAGCTAATCTAAGGTGTGGTGTTCCTCAGGGTTTGAACAATTAAGCAATGCAGCATTGGTGTTACCATAATATCAACCAGTGGAGCAGCCAGACAATATAAATGCGTACACCAGGACCATGTTTGTTGCCCCACCTAGCACAATAAATACAACTTTTGTACACCATGACACTGGATATTGTTCCCCCATGCAGCTAAATACAGATGCCACACATCATTCCCTCACACACCACATACCACCCCAGAGCCTGTAATGTTGTATAGTCCTTTAAATGCAAAGACAATATCAGTGACCAGTCCTTCTAATTTTGACTGTCATTAATAAGATTACAGAAAGGATCAGCTCTTCTGTGTTGTGCTTTGATGGACAAAGGCAGCAGCTGGCGCCTTTTGTTGCCTCACCTTAAATAACATTGTACACCATGGAGTACATGGAGTATGCCCAGGGCCCTAGTGCTCTGCAGCAGAATTTTTGATTTCTGCGGGCAGGCTCCTAGGTTTCTCTAAGGCAGCATTTTCTGATTTCTGCGGCATGATTTATTCATTTCTGTGGCAGAATGCAGTCCTACCATTGGCTAAAGATGATGTGATGTCATAGATGACATCACCTGCCAAGCATAGAGGAGGAGCTTCAGGATAAACAAGATGGATACAGGAGCCTGGCACTATGGAAAACTGTATATTTGAAATGAAATTCACTAAAAACCATGCCTTCTGCGGTACTATATGAATTCTGCGGCATGATGCCAATTCTGTGGAAAATTCCACAACCACAGAATCATGGCAGAATTCCAGGGGCCTTGTTCCTACACCCATGATATCAACACTCCTTATGAAAGCATTGCTGTATCATTATTTTACTTTGTCTGACACAACTGTCTCAAAATTAGGGTAATGCCAACACTGTGTCACATGATTCTTGAAATCTGGAGGAACACCACTTCACAGAATTCCCAAGGCTCCAGGAACTTATTACCATAATGCTTTAGTTCCCTACTTAGTAAGCTTTGTACTCAACCCTATTAGGTGCATCAAGATAGTGTTTTGCAATTAATTTTCTTACTTTTTGAAAAGGATGTGCAACAACTGGCACCTTTAAATTTCGTCTTTCTTACACCCCTGATGAACACAGCATTGTGATGCTCAGTGGGCCAGACTTAGAAGCTTGTTTTACAAGTGACCCGCTGTAATACTCCTGAAGCAGCTGCATGGTGACATACACTGCACTGTCATGAAGCACCTACATCATCACACACATTGCCGCAGAATTGTACATAGGTCTTTGCAAGTAGCCCTATGGACCACTCACGGAGCAGCTGAATCATTATTCGCCACAGGCCAGACCTCTAGCATACTTACCTGTATCATAACGCACATTGTACCGGACCTGTAACGTACTTACCTGCATCATAACACAAATTGCAATGGACCTGTAGCGATTTACCTGCATCATAACACACTTTGTGCGGACCTGTAACGTGCTTACCTGTATCATAACACACTTGCATTGGACCTGTAGCGTACTTACCTGCATCTTAACACACTTTGTGCTGGACCTGTAAGCGTGCACTTACCTGTCATCATAACACACATTGCATTGGACCTGTAGCGCATTTACCTGCATCATAACACACTTTGTGCTGGACCTGTAGCGTGCTCTGTATCATAACACACATTGCACTGGACCTTTAGTAGCCATAGCTGCATCATAACACACATTGTACCGGACCTGTAGCGTGCTTACCTTGATCATAACACAAATTGCAATGGACCTGTAGCGTACTTACCTGCATATAACACACTTTGTGCTGGACCCAAAGACTTACCTGTATCATAACACACATTGCACTGGACCTTTAGTGGCCATAGCTGCATCATAACACACATTGTACTGGACCTGTAGTGTACTTACCTGTATCATAACACAAATTGCAATGGACCTGTAGCAATTTACCTGTATCATAACACACATTGCACTGGACCCAGCGTACTTACCTGCATCATAACACACTTTGTGCTGGACCTGTAGCGCATTTTACCTGTATCATAACGCATATTGCACTGGACCTTTAGTGGCCATAGCTGCATCATAACACACATTGTACCGGACCTGTAGCGATTTACCTGTATCATAACACAAATTGAATGGACCTGTAGTGTACTTACCTGCATCATAACACACTTTGTACCGGACCTGTAGCGATTTACCTGTATCATAACACACACTGCACTGGACCTTTAGTGGCCTTAGCTGCATCATCACACACATTGCACTGGACCTGTAACAGACTTCACCTGGCACGTGAGGGTCACTTATGAAGCAATTGGCATATCACACACATTGCGCTGCACTTGGACTTTGCAAATTTTCAAAGAGCTGCAATTTGCCAAATTTGTAATATTCTGAGTCCAAAATTGGGTATTAACTAAATTGGCTCCTCCTCATGACCACATAAGTGGTGAAAGTTAAATCCATGAAATAGGTTTTGAGTGTAACCTCCAGAAGTCCATTTCAAGGTGATTTTCATGCCACCACCTATGTGGTCGGGAAGGGGGGTCTATCTATAAATTCCCCATCTGCAGGCCAAAATATAAAAATTGTCTGAGTTATGGCCATTTTAAAATCTATGTGGGAAAACTACCAAATCCGCTGCATGTGCAATTTGCCAGTTTTGGGACTTAGCTTTTTTCAATATCTTTTGAAAACATGGGGAAAAAACAAAGTTAAAGAAATGGTGCTCTTCTCATTGTCTGGATTTAATTTTTCCAGGGAACACTGCTCCCTGAAAACACGTGTTGGGGAGTTGAGGGCCACCTCCTATATGCTCATCAAAAGTAATCTTGTGAACTAAGTCCCCAAGTTTGGTGCTAAAATACCAAGAGTTGGCTAAGTTATGGTTGTTTAAAAAATATGTATATGTGTGTGTGTGTATATATATATATATATATATATACAGTATATATATATTTATATTTATAAAATGGTTAAAGAAGGGATATAAAAATCCAATCTTCTGATTGTATAAAACACATCACATGACCGTGCGTATATCAGACCGCAACTGCACACCTGCACTTTTACCCCTGAAAACAATTTGCCATTTTATAAGATAGATAACCCACTTTAGGATGTGTGAGTGCGTTCTGATATCTCATCGTCTTGGGTGGCCTCGTGCATACAATGCACACCAAGGCATGCGTATATCAGAGTGTGACCGCACACCTGAGTGGTTATCTATTACATATATATATATATATATATATTAGTCTTGGCAGCAGCACAGTTTGCCAGTTTTCTGACTTACATTTTTTCACATCTTTTGAAAAACAATGTCCAAGAAATGGTATACTGCACATTTTTTTAACTGGTAAGGCCCACTTAGCACAAGGGCCACCTGGGAGCACTGAGGAGGTTAAGTAACTTGCTTAGAGTCACACAGTATGAAGTTGGAATTTGTAGGAATCAAACCCTGATCTGTTGTATACCCACAGCTCATTAATAGCTCATTACTCTAACCTGTCGGCTATACTGCCATTAGATTCCCCTGAAAGAAGTTTTTGAGGGACACTTGATTCCCTGTTTTGTTACTTCTCAAGAGGCCACAAAATGTCAGAATCCTTACCAAAACAATGTTAGTTGGCCACAAAACTGGCATAGGGCATTTACATCATTTTGCAAAAATTATATTTTTTAATTAACAGCTAAGCACAAAAATAAGATGTCATTTATTAAATAGTTTTAAATGTATACAAAATTCATATGTCCTGCTGACATATTATAAAATGCTGATTTATGTATTTATGTCACTGATTATTTAAATTGTTTTTATGGCACTGTTTATATACTGCTGTTTATCATTGTACGGTGCCCAGAGCGCTTGGGATTGGGCGCCTAACTAAATAAATTTGTACTTACTCACTCACTTAACTTATTAAGTAAAACCACCTATCATCCTTTCAGCAAACTCTTCTTAAACCTGTAAGTTTCAGGTTTCAGTCTCACAGGTATTTTTGTGCTATCAGTGAGCAAAAATAAAAGGCCTTAAAAACATTTTTTACATATATGCAACCATGTAGAACTTTGAAACTGCCCTACTGATCCTTGCCAAATTTACGGGGTCCAGCAATCTGGGCATCAAATATGAAAATGTCAACTTTCAGAGTGTTTTCTGTACAGAGAGGGACGTACTACTAAAGTACAGATATCAGGAGTTAACATAGAAGTGCCTACTGAACTCTAAAAATAGTGGCACCACCACACTACTAGTAGCACCAGTATGTTAGGGTTGAGTTAGTGTTTGTGTCAAAGCCCCAATTTTTGATAGCTTAGAACTTGACTTTTTAGAGCCTAGGGATTTAAAAATGGGCATGTACTCTCAGTCTCCAGAGGCTAAGTGGGTGGCAATTTTCAGAACAGTAGGTTTGCTAATTTTAGCACTACAAAGTGCCACCAATAGCAAAATTCACCCAAATCAGGATTTGTCTTTTGTGCACAGATACTAAGAAAAGTATATCAATTTAAAACCTAAATCTTTCAGGTTTGTTTGATATTGGCCCAGAATAGAGCCTTTCATTTGTTGTGCAATGAAGTTATAAGTATTTTTAAACTATAGAGTGCGGTGCAAACAAAAAAAGCACCGAAGGAAAAATATACAAATAAGCACAATGGGCTGGATATTCCAAAGCACTTTCTGTGGCTGCATAGCCGCGCTGCTCAATAAGTTAGCGAGGGTGTGCCAGGGGCGATATTCAACAGAGGTTGGCGCTTTGAGCAACTCTTTGAATATCGCCCCTGGCCACAGCCACTGTGTATGGTGCAGTGGAACTTGCGCCACTGCAAGTGGTCAGAGTGGAGCATTCAGATGCGGTGGCGAAGTTCCATTGCGCCATGCGCAAATGGTGCCATAAGTTATGCAGGCGCGGGGAGCCATTGCATCTACTTACGGCCCCATTTGCATGCCATTAGCATGCAGGTGCGCCAATCCCGACAACTTGCACCTGGCGCCTGCCAGGCAACAGCCATCGGGGACCAGCGCCCCTGCAGCCGATCGTGGGCATGGTAAATCCCCACTGGCCCGATCGCGGGCATGAAGTAAATCTCCCCACTGGCCCGATCGCGGGCATAAGCAGTATAACCCCCAACTGGCCCGATCACAGGCATAACAGTATTAACCCCCCGACTGGCCAATCGCGGGCACAACAGTAATGAACCCCCAACTGGCCCAATCGCGGGCATAACGGTAATAACCCCTGACTGGCCCGATTGTGGGCGCAAGGTCAAACCCCCAAAGACCAATATCCCTGGTGGTCCAGTGGACCGCACAGCCTGATCGCGGGCATAAGGTCAAACCCCCAAGTCCAATTTCCCTGGTGATCTAGTGGCCCCCACCCACCCACCCACAGAGCCCCACCATCCCGCTCCCCATCAGCCGGCGGGCAGCAGCACCCACCACCTGCCGCCCCACCACCTGCCGAACTGACAGCTCGATAGGGCTGCCGCCCGTGGTTCAGGCAAGAGCCAATGGGTGTGCAGCCACTCTACAAAGGCAGTCAGATATGTGAATGAATGAATTCATTCCTGATCTGGATTACCTTATACGGTGAACTACTGCGCCATTGGCTCTTGCTCTGATCAGGCGATACCTATCGGTTGTCGGTCGGCAGGCAGCGGCGGCAGTAGTGGAGGTGCTGCCACCCACCAGTTGACGGTGGGGAGCGAGTGGTGGGGGCTCCGTGGGTGGGTGGGGTGAGCCACTAGATCACCAGGAAATTGGACTTTGGAGTTTGACCTTATGCCCTTGATCGGGCTTCAGGTCCACTGGACCACCAGGGATATTGGTCTTTGGGGTTTGACCTTATGCCCACGATCGGGCCAGTCGGGGGTTAATACTGTTATACCCATGATCGGGCCAGTCGGGGGTTCATTACTGTTATGCCCGCAATCGGGCCAGTCGGGGGTTACATACTGTTATGCCCACTATTGGGCCAGTCGGGGGTGAGATCTGCCCATGATCAGGCTGCGGGGTGACACGGGGAACAAGTGGAGGGCCACTCACAGGTCTGAAATGTGGCAGCTCACCTGTGGGTGGCCCTCGACTTGATCCTTTTTTGTCTCAAAGTTGTGCAGGCGCAGGTAGGGGTTGCACCTGCAAACTCTGCACAGCCCGCTGAATATCGGGCTGTGCATTTTATCATGGTTCCTCCCCTCCGGTTGAGCATACCTTCATTAGCATTGCGCTGTTGCTCAGCATGACTTGGGGGTGCAACTGCCTCCTGCTGAATATCGCAGAATAGCGCAATTTCGGACTTAGCAGAGGCGCAACCCTATTGCACATGGCGCAACCCTTTGAATATCCAGCCTAATGATTTTGTTTTCATTCTTGATTGACTTCCAAATTAATCAAAATGAAGAAATAAGCCGCTCCATGGTGCCAAGTGATTGCCAATCACTCAACACACTGGTGACCCAAGTTCACCCCAAGCTCGGGATGGCAGGGTGGAAACCAGCAGGGAGGGTTAGGAGTGTTCGATTGGTCATGCTCCAGGAGGGGGCATATGAGTCCACATCACTACAGAGTGGCTTCTGGTGGCCCGTGGTGGTGCCACACTATGCGGCATGGGTGATCACACACAGCAGTGTGTCAAACCCGAGACGACGCTGGCGGCTGCATTATGGGGTGGGGTACGACAAAATGGGAAAAATGGTTGCTCGGTCAACTGGATGATGGTCATTGGGTCCCTCCATCACAAAGCTCAAGCAGAATGCCTGCTCACAGCTGCGCCCATAGCTTCATGCCTTGGATCCAGGCTGAACCCCAGTCTCTCCCACCCTGCCCCTACCGAGGAAGGGGCCCTCCGACAAAGGGATATGCCGGGCATGTCCAGGGACATGGGAAAATCGGGATTAGCCACAGATGGCAGGAAGGAGCGATGCAGTCATCTGGGGCCCTAGCAACCCTGAAGGAGTGGACAGCTGGGCAGTAGGAGTGCATAAACAGATAAAGCAAAAAATAAAATGAATAAAATAATGTCTTTTCCCACTACTGGTACCAAACCAAAATCTTTTGTTTTCATGTGTTATTGAATTCCAAGTCAACCATAAATTGAAAATAAAAACACATTTTATTGCTGCTCTCCCATACTATTGATACAAGTGGTTGGGTACACAACCACTCTGCCTATCCCCAATTGATACAATTATTGGCAGTTGAAGACCCAACCTCACTGCTGGTACCCTCAATTACTACAATTGCTGATGGTTGACTGCCCAACCTCAATGTCATGGCTTCAACACCACCAAAGCGAACCCCATCCCCCCACTATCTAGAAAGTCCCACCCTCACAGTCCTCTTCCCACATAGTCCATTACAACCAAATCCCCACACATCCCCCTCTAGTGCCGATGCCACCCTCATCCATGGCCACCCTTGCATATACAGTACCTAACAACTGCACACTAAATGACCAGTATAGACCTCCCACCACTTTGGCTAAACGCTATCTTCTGTCTCGCCATGTCTGCCACCTCACAAACCTAAACAAAACAAAAATAATTTGTCCAAAAAACGCACATGCACAGGGACTTTTTAGAGTCAATAATGGGTTGAATTTGGTATCCCAGAAATGTATTTTAGGGCTAAACCCAACCCCAAAATTGTGTGATCATGGGGAGTTAGCACCTAACTCTTAAGCGAAAACAAAAAAAGTTACCCAAAAAGTTAGGGGTGACTGACACCTACTTCAAAAATAAGCCCCAAAGCCAGCCTGCCAAGCGCGGTGGTAGAGCTACTGCTTGCTACACGGTGACCTGGGTTCGGGAACAAGCCCACATCAGAGGAGGACCGGCCTCCTCTGAGGTGAGAGGGAGTTTGGATCTGCAATACTGACACCTAGGTACCCATAGGTGGTGGTACAGGCTGGAGCCATGGATTAAGGGATGGAGAAATTTCAGCAGCATGATGCACTGCGTCAGCCTGGGTCTTCCCAATGTCTGGGGGCAGAAAAATGGAAATTCCTCCCAACCGAGCAGGATACCATCCGCTGCAGGCCCTACACTGCTGATAGGGTCCTCCACTCCAAGACTGTCGCAGAACAGAAACAGCATCATAGATCAAGTGGGTCTACAGCAAAAGTGAAGTAAATAAACAAATTGGGCAGACTGGGTGGCCCAGGTGGGCCTTATCTGCCATCAGATTCTGTGTTTTTATGCTGCAACCCTCGCCTGGGGGAGTAAGGGTTTGGTCCCTGGATGGCCCTTTCCATGGGAGTGGTCATCCATGGAACCCCATGGAGTGGAAGCAAGTCGCAGAGATGGCGGGTGATGGGGATGAGTGGAGCAGCAGGACTGATGGGGCCAGTGGGGCTGCAAGGGGAAAAGTGCAGCAAAAAAAACAACTAAGTCACAAAAACAAGAAACTGTACTTGCTCTGGGACTCATCTTTTTCACTGTTTTCTTTCCATCACCCAGAACTTTATGATTGCTTCACATTTTAAGATTATGTACTTTGCTCCCCTCTTGTGCAGCAGTTGAGGGCTTACTTTTCTTGTCACGATGGTGCCAGTGTGTACTCTCCAACAAGTAAATGGTTAAGCTGTGCAGCTCTGTGAAGTGCAAGTAAGTTGTTTTCTGTTCCTGAGATCCTGTTCTAGGAAAGTTGTTTTCTGTTCCTTGAGATCCTGTTCTAGGAAACTTGATACCTTTCAGGTACATCAAGTGTTTGCTTATTTTTCTTTTCATATAGAGTTTTTTTTTCTCTTGGTCACACATCTTATTCAGGGATAAACCGAGTACTAGGGATATGCCCTATTCAGGCCTGTGTCCCTGGTCTCCCTCCCCCACCCTTGGATTTGTGCTGCTCAACCCCCACAGGAGCACAACCGCTGCTTTCCTTATCTCTCTGATGCTGTGAGAATCACCCTATTCAGTTGTCCCAGAATGATACAACATCCTGGGGCACTTTCAATCTTTCACCAGGTAAAGGTGTTGCATTCTTGTTATTTTGTATTCCCTGTTTCCAGTGAACCTCAAGAACCTAGACTGGCAGGGCTATTATATCCATAGATCTAGCAGGAACTGCCCCCAATTCACATCAAAGTAGAGTCTTCTGAGCTGAAAGCCTGCCAAAGTGCCATTTAGTGTTCCCTTTGGTTAATTTTAATTGTGTGCCCCAAATAAAATTCTTATCTCTGCAAGCCGGCTCCCTCTGTATAAAGGAACACATCCCTCAAGAGTCCAGATGTGGCACTCCGGACTGCCCAGTACCCATCAGGCGTAGTAGGTGAATGCCTTTTTTTTCTTAATTGTAATTTTTATTAGATGAAATTTAATTTTCAGAAAGTTAAGAGCTGGTTACAAAATAAAATCAATAGTATATCCAACCATAACAGTTGGTCAACAGATTTCGTTTCATAAAGTCACAGTATTCAAAAACAGTAGAGAGCTTCAGTCCTAAAGGAAATAAATTAAAATCCTGATTCTAACAACACTCCCAGGTGAGTGCTGTTTTTAATGTAAATAAATGATTTATCTTATATCCAAGGTTCTGGCTCTTTTATTGTTTGGGTGAACCTTAACCGGTGTTTAGTTGTTGATCTCCCTGGTATCAGCCAAGACTCCTTCCCTCTCCCCCCTTGCTCCTGTTTCCCCAACCTTTTAACAGTTCCCACTCATTTGCTTGAAATGCTCAGCTTATCGCTTCTGCCTTTTTTGCTCAATGTGCACTTTCTATGGTCATTGTGTTCTTTGATCTTGCCTTTACTGTAATTGTGAATGGTGTTTGTGCTATGTATTTATTGTCCTTTGTTCCCTCCCGGGCTGCACCTGGAAATGAGCCTCGGCTCAGTGTGCCTTTCCTGGTTATCAGTTTTCAAATAATAAGATTGGGATAGATAGATAGATAGATAGATAGATAGATAGATAGATAATAGATAGATAGATAGATGGATAAAAAAGGAACTTAAGGAGGCTGAGAGAAGAGGCTAGTGTTTGTTTTCTTTTGTAAACCTTTATACATGTTTCATGTCATGCAGTATACACCATATATATAAAAGATAACAGAGATGCAATTCCCAGTATTGCATGCACAGGAGAATGCAGTAAATAAAAGAAAAAAACAGCTCAGCAATACAGTGAGAATGGTGTCCAAGCAAATAGCAGGAAAGGCCCACCATAGGCACAACAGGAGTTAAGTCCAGTCTGGTAATACTGCAGGAGAGAACACTCTCACCTACTGGTAGGCAATATAGAAGGGATGCCAGATGCCAGGCCCTCACAGGAGATAAAATATATGTGGGAGGCTGTGCTCCTCGGTGGTGGTGGATGGAGGAACATGTTTGAAGAAGTCCCAGGCTTAGGTAAGTTGAGTACAGCCCTAGATTCTGAGGCAGACTTTCCAGCTACTGAATAGAGTGTCAGAGCATTTTCAAAAGGATATGCAATCAGCTCACAAACTGAGCAGCACGAACCTTCACACCATAAAACAATCCTCTTACCCCACCCCATTTGTACAAATAAACAGACCAACATTGCAGCCTAAAAACAAAACTAAAGTGATAAGAAAACCTAAGCCTGATTCAGAATACAGAAAAACATGCCTGAGTTAAGACATTAAGTAGGCCCAGGAATTCATAAGAAAAACAAAATAAACATAGCATTTCTACTTAAGTCATTGATACTTTCACCCTTGTAGTCTTCTTGTCACTGCCACACATCCACAGTGATCATGGGTATCACAGGGACAATGGTTACAGACACCATAATTTTAGAAAATAGTTACCAATTGCCATCTCCAGAGTCAGTCACAGTGATAATCTGAGGTGATCAACCTTTCAGCAAAAGCAGGCGCGATGCGGGATCTGTGAAACCATGAGTCTTGGTTTGATGTTTAATTTGCAGTTGTACTGGGAATAGTAACTGCGCATGGACTATGTGCTCTAAAAGGGACTTCTTTATGCTTTGCAGATCTTTTTATGGGTCTGTGTCTGTTCAAAGAGGTAAGGGAAAAAGCTAGTCTTTGGTTCTCCTAGGTTATGTCCCCACAGCGTCAAGCTTTTTGAAGAAAGCAGATGTGAACCTCTGCTCGTGATAGTGTGCAATAACAGTCAATGGCCAAGACGATCTGCCCCACGAGGGCAAAGGTACTAGTGAGGATGGTGAAAGCTTGTACCATGTGAACCCCCAGCTGGTAGGCAACAATTGAAAGTCAGAAAATATCAATTTTTCCAAGGACAGTAGCAAATTCTGTGACACTTGCTAAACTAGAAGGAAATTCCACTATGTGAACATTGTCCTGCCTTTGGGAGTTCTCCAAAACTTCCACCTCGGTACAGAGGAACTGCAGGTCTCACACAAGGAGGCACTTTGGTCACCTGCTTATTCAATTCCTCTGTAAGCCCCTGGATAGCCGAGGTGTTATCTTTAATTCTTGTTCTGACCTACTGGGTTCTTATCAGGGTAGCCAGCCGCTTGTTGGCTCTCTCCTCACAGGTAGCCTGTATCTTCTGTTACATCGATAGTATTTGAGTCGAAGGCAACTCAGACTCAAGGTGCCTCCATGCTGCATAGGCCCCATCCCTGCATGTTTGCTGCTGGTGCTAGAAAGACATCCAGATCCTGGGAAGACAGCGGTGGTCTTCTTGGGGCCCTATCTTTGCTCGGTGACAAACTCTGTCACCTAGTTCGATGAAGCAGACTGTCCAGATCCATGAATATGTAGGATTAACACAATTCCGCTAGCAAAGACCTGTAACTAATTTAATATCCAGCCGCCATGTCGGTCGTCACTAGCGCCCCTCCCCTAGGCTAGTGGTTAGCAGAATTAGATCTCAGAGAGATTTATTTAGTTATGTATTATGTAAGTATGTATGTATGTATGTGTATTGAATTTTGTTAGCACAGTGGGCTAACTGAGACAGATATCCCTTTTCAGGAGTGACCCGAGTTAGTTACACAGAGAACCTACTACACTATTACAAAAAGACAATGTTCAAGATACAACAGAGATATACAAAAGGGTGGTTAACATGTGAAAACAATAAAGTTAATTGATTTATATTAGGGTTATAAAGTACACTTCAGTATAAAAGTAGTTACAGGACTTTATCAGAAATAGAGATACACTTAAGGTGGGAACATATAGGATGTCTGCCCTACATCTAGCTCACCTCATGTACAAGTACAGGTTGTTATGGGGAGTTCTTTCTGATCAGCTTTTAAATGATCCTAGTGAAATGCACCTTGTAAAGTAACTAGGAGCTCATTCCAGAGATGTACAGCTTTATTCGGGAAGAATCATATAGTTGAGGTCTTGACTTTGGGAACTTCCAGTAGAGGCAGAGTGAAGAAGCACAGGTTTCTTTTCAGAGGTCTTTTTACTGCAATATCATTGAGGACAAGCAAGGAGCCACTTAGGATTTTACATGTAGGCAGAGCATAGAGTAGTTTAACCTCTCTTCAAAAGCTGGCTAATTGAGGGAGGCAAGTACAGTGCAGTGGTGTTCCTTACTATCAGTTCCCTGCTGCAAACCTGCCTATTCTGGGTAGAGTTGTCTGACTTTGGTTAACTCAGTTGCTCTTAATGTGGTGAGAATCTAAGATCCATATAGCAGCACTGAGAGTAGAAGTGAGCAGGCTTTTGAGAGGCAGACCTCTTTGTGAGATAAGTCCTGACCCGAAAGAGTAGGCCACGTTTTTGGGAACTGTAATTCTGTGGTCCACTTGGGATCTAAGGGAAAACTATTGATCTACTGTATGAGGACAGCTAAGTACTTAAAGTTATTTATCACCTCAGGTTTATCTCTCTCCTGGAAGGGATGATGTTGAGGGATTCAGCTCTATCTAAACCTAGTTTCTGGATCAACGGAGCAGTAAATTTGTTTTCTTGGCGTTCAAGACAAGTTGATTAGCTACTAGCCACCCTTACAGTAGTGCAAAGTCTGCACTGAGACCAACTTCTATTGCTTTTATATCCATGTCAGATTTGTAGAGTATGGCATCATCTGCATGTAATAATGCTTGGGCCTGACCGCAGATTGTGGGCAGTTCGATGATAAACAGTGAGAAGAGGCCCTAGGTTGGAGCCTTGCAGTACTCCATCATGTAGAGTATGCCTAGCGTTGAGGATAGGCTGTTGCCCCATTTAACAGATTGGCTATAGCCTTGAGGTAGCCTCTTAACCAGGTAGAGGATAATGATCAAGCCCCAGGTTCTTCATTTTGGTTAGCAGGAGTTTGTAGTTACCCAGCTCAAAGACCTTGGTTAAATCTATAAAAATAGCTCCAGTGGCTTTTCCATTGTTGATAGCCGAAGATGTCACTGGTGGAATGGACAAGTGCTTGTAAGTTCCATGGTGCTTTCAGAAGCCATGCTGAGTGTTTTTATTTTATATTATTTAAACATTTGTTTACCGGGTAAGCAATATGAGCCAAGGCCCTTTTCAAAAGCAACCCGGACCGTTATAATAGTCAAGATGATACATAAATGAATCTACGAAACAATAAATACAATCAAATAGTGTTACAACAAGTATTAACAATCACATTTCAAAGACTCAACATAAAACTGTCTTAATGACATCTTAAAAGTATCATTACAACGCTGAGAGTGTAAATTCATTTGTAGGCTACATAGAAACATAGAAGTTGACGGCAGATAAGGACCGAAGGCCCATCCAGTCTGCCCATTTATTTTTCTACCTTATAAATGTGACATCGCCTTTGCTCTGTCAGTGGCCTATTTATTCATACTCATCTGTATTACTCCTTATGCCTATCTGAAGCCCTGCACTGTATTCATAGCCACCACTTCCTGAGGTAGGCCACTCCATGCATCAACCACCCTTTCTGTGAAAAAGAATTTCCTCACATTCCCCTTAATTAGCCTCCTCTAATCTCATGCTGTTTCCTCTTGTCCTGCTATTTTCTTATATTTAAACATGTTAGACTCTTTCACCTTGTTAATGCCCTTAAGGTGTTTGAATGTCTCAATCATATCACCTCTCTCCCTCCTTTGTTCAAGGGTATACATATTGAGCTCCGTTAATCTGTCCTCATATGTCTTCTGATGCAGTCCTTGCACCATTTTGATTGCCCTTCTCTGGACTGCCTCAATTTGGTTAATGTCCTTGTGAAGGTGTGCCTCCAGTACTGCACGGAGTACTCCAGATGGAGCCTAACCAGTGTCTTGTAAAGAGG
Source organism: Neoceratodus forsteri (assembly GCA_016271365.2). Lineage (NCBI taxonomy): Eukaryota > Metazoa > Chordata > Ceratodontiformes > Ceratodontidae > Neoceratodus > Neoceratodus forsteri. Next base: position 163,961,745 of record CM057458.1, on the reverse strand, counting down.
TATTATTACCTCTCTTACGACTTGTGATACCCTACTAATACACCCTAACATCCTCCTAGCCTTACCTACTGCTTTAGAGGTCTGCTTGGATGATTTCAGGTCATCGGTGATGATGATGCCCAAGTCTCTTTCTTCCTTTGTGACTGCCAGCAACTCCCTCCCATCCCTATAGGTGGCTTCAGGGTTTCTCTTCCTATGTGCATGATCTTGCACTTCTTTGCATTAAATCCGGTATTTAGGTGTTTGGCTTGACCAACACCTAGACTTCTTCCACATCGAATCCTTGCAAAGAAGCTCCTCCCAAAGCTTGGCGCCTATACTGAAACAAAAACTGCCTCCCCACACAGACTAGGCAAGCCATTGTCCAAAAATGATTCTGCCCATTCTAGACTATGGAGATATAGTATACACCACAGCCCCTGCATCCGCCCTGACCAGCCTCGACCCCTGTTCCACTCTTTCTGTCACTTTATCCTCGATTGCCCACACTCTACACACCACTGCAACCTTTACACCTCTCCAACCCTGCCATCCCTCCAAGATTGTAGACAAACTGTGCCAGGTTCGCTGCCAAATACTGATCCTCTTCCTCCCACCCTACCTGTCCTCTACCCTCTCCCAACAACCTCCACCTGCTTACTCCCTCAGGTGCACGGATCCTAGGCTGCTGCGTTCCATTCATGGGCACTAAAAAGGCCAGACCGCTTTTACTCACGAATCCCTCAAATCTGGAGCGCCCTCCTGCCCACATAAGACATGCCCCCAACCCCTACCAAGCGAAATCGCCTACTCTGAGGGCATTTTCCTCCAGCTGCTCCTGTTTCAATTAATTCAACCCTACTCCTATGGTGAAAATAACTGCTCCCAAGTTGACCACCCTCCAATTTTCTCTACACTATGTATGCATTACCTCAGTCTATAACCATTTTCACTATAAGTGGTAATACAATGCTTGTTGTCCCATTTTTGTACTATGTATGAAAAAAAAACATTTTCTTGTAAATCGACATGTTTGTAAATTGGGTCTTGGCCCCAGGTCAGCATCTGGAATCGAGCATGTTGCTCAGTATGCCAACCTGGTAAAACTCGTAAACAAATAAATAAAATCCCAGTTGCCACTCTTCTGACCCTTTGCTAGTTTATCCAGATCTCTTCCCATTCTGCCCACCCATCTGGATCATCTACTCTATTGCAGATCTTGGTGTCATCTGCAAACAGACAAGCCTTGCCCTCTAGTCCATCTGCAAAGTCACTAATGAAGATATTGAAGAGGACTGGCCCCAGGACTGATCCCTGAGGTACCCCACTTGTGACTTGCATCTCTTCTGACTGTATACCATTTACCACCAATCTCTGTTTTCTGCCTGTCAACCAGTTTGCCACCCAGTTGACCAACTTATGACCCACCCTGAGCCTACCCAGCATATTTATCAATCTTTGTGTGAACAGTGTTGAAAAGCTGTGCTGAAGTCAAAGTAGCGACATCAACTGCTCCCCTTGGTCCACCACTCTGGTTACCCAGTCAAAGAAATCTATGAGATTAGTTTGACAGGACCTTCCTTTTGTAAACCCATGCTGTCTTGGATCCTGTGCCCCTATGGATTCCAGGTGTTGTACTGTCCTTTCCTTAAGGAGTGCTTCCTTAATCTTGCCCACTGCTGAGGTAAGACTGACTGGTCTGTAGTTCCCTGCCTCCTCCCTGCTACCATTCTTGTGGAGCGGGATCACATGAGCCCTTCTCCAGTTTTCTGGGACCTCTCCTGTGCTCAGAGACTCACTAAACAGTTCTGCTAATGGCTCTGCTAGTTCCACCCTTAGCTCCTTAAGTACCCTGGGATGTATGCCATCAGGTCCCATTGCCTTTTCCACCCTGAGCTTAGTGAGCTCTTGTAGGACCCTTTCATTTGTGAAGGAGTTGTGCTCACCTCCCTCCCCTTGTGTCCATGGTGCTGAGCTGTGGGCCCTGCCTACCTTCTCATCAGTAAATACTGAGCAAAAGTATCTATTTAGGATAGATGCTTTTAGGGTCCTCCTCCTCACATGCCCCCTTTTCTCCTTTGAGCTTAGCAATACCCCCTCTGAACTTTCTCCTTTTACTAATGTATCTATAGAAAGTCTTGTCACCTTCTTTTACTGTTCGTGCTAGTGTTTCCTCAGTTTGGGACTTTGTCTGCCTTACTGCTGTCCCTGCTTTCCTTAGGGCAGTTTGGTATGCCTCCTATCTTCATCCCGCTGTGTTCCTTATATTTCCTGAAGGCCAGCCTTTGGCTCTGACCTTTTCTGCTCCTGTATTTGAGAACCAAAGTGGTTTCCTTCTTCTTTTGCACTTCCTTTTCTGTCTAACACAATGGGATGTTGCTTCAAGTATTGCATCCTTAATGCCTGCCCACTTTGCCTGTACCCCTCACCTGTGTTTCTTTTTGCCAGGGCTAGCTTAACTCTGTTGACCATCTTATCAAAGTCAGCTCCTCTGAAGTCCCATATTTTGCCTTGGAATTGGATGATTTAGATGTAGTGGCCAAATTGAACCATACCATGTGATGCTCATTGGCCTCCATGTGACCTTCTACCTGGAGATCTGTGATCCCTTCCCTGTTAGTCCGTACTAGATCTAGGATAGCCCTGTCTCTTGTGGGTTGTTGTACCAGTTGTTTGAGGCCCTCCTCCTGCAGGGAATCCACCATGTGTCTAGTTCTGGCAGATGTTCCTGCTGGTATTGACCAATCTGTATCCAGCATGTTGAAGTCTCCCATTATCAGAACCTCCCTTTAGCTGTCATGTTTTGTATAACTTCTAACAGTAATGTGTCTATGTCCTCCCTGGTCTGGGGGCCTGTAGACAACCCCAGTTCTTATGGCTGTCCCATTTCCTGTTTCCAAGGTGACCCACAGTTATTCTGGCTCCTTATGTATTCTGAATTCCTGTAGCTTTGATATTTTCATTGACATACAGGGCCTCCACCCCCTTTTGCACCTCAGTCTCTTCTGAACAGTACATAGCTAGGTACTGAAGTCTCCCAAGTGTGGTTACTATGGGTACTGGTAAACCACATCTCTCACCAATTGCTACTATGTCCAGTTTAGCCTCTGACATTACTGCCTGCAGGTCTGGGTCTGGCTATTCCAAAGTATTGGAGCAGAATATGAAAAAACAGACCTACCCATATTAGTAGTCACCTTGGGAATGTCAAGCAAAATGAGCTATTTGAGCGTTAGGCCCTATCAGTATTTTTTACTTCAAACAATGAATATAAGGAAATCATAGGCCCAGATTTAGAACATTATGGGTCAGGGAGTTTAAGCTATTAAGACAATATTTATTTGGGGTAACCAACCAGTTAACTTACACAAAATACAGTGACGTGACAGAAATGGAACCCTGAGAGCAAACCTGCAGATTGCATGAAGGTGGTATTAAATAATTTCATATCTGCCTTGGTTAAATCCTGCAACAAGAAGGAGTTGTAGTACAATACTGATAGCAGTACATTATTCGCAACAGCTAACCTTGCTTGCTTTGTTAAAAGGTTCTGTTGTTTAAACAATGCATCCAACCTTTGGTAACCTGCCTGCAAACAGATTGTGTGTGCAGTGAGTATGACAAACCAGGATCTAACAGGATCCCCAATATTTAAACTGGTAAACCTGTTCCAGTTTAACACCAGTGGAATCTTGTATTATTCGGGACACACTTTTAGCTCATCTTTGTCTAAACCGAAAGAGAATGCTCTTTGCTTCTTTGGTGTTTAACAACAAATGATTAGATTTCAGCCAGGTGTCCATAGTTTGAAAATCAATGTTCAAATGCTGAGCTATTTCATCCTCAGAGGAGGCTTATAAAAAGAATGATATCATTGGTGTGCTGGTGAGCATGGAGTGGGCTTCAATGTAGGCTGTTAATTGGTTGTATATTAGTTTTTCTTATATTTTTGGTAGTGTACTAAGTAAAGAGATGAGCCAGTAGCTGTGTATGCTCTTCACATTCTCCTTTGTGGAATGAGATGACATAGGTCACTTTTCATTTTTGGGAAACCTCCCTTCGAGGAGGGATAGGTTAACTAATTTGGTCAGTGGGGAGGCCATGACTGAGGCAGTGAGTTTTAGAAATCTAGGTTCTAGACCATCATGGCTGGCTGACCAGTAGGTTTTATCCTGAGGAGCTGCTCCAGGATCTTTTGTTGTGATCAACTTGAAATGGAAATTAGGGTGGCTGACCAAAGGAGTGGATGAAAAGGAGGGAGGGAGGTTCAAAGCAGGTATTTGTAAGCATACAGCTTTGTGAAGATCAAGAATTTTTAGCTTATTAGCAGTGGGGTCACTCCCATATTCATTTTTATTTGGATTTCCACGGTGATGAGGCTGTCTGTCCTTTCAACAGATGATTAATTTGAGTCCAAAATCCTTGGAGTTTTGAAGGTTGTTTAGTTGCAGGTCCTTCATATAGTTTTGTCTTGGCCTTTTTAGGGATGACTTGCATCAGATCCACGCCGGTCGTCGCCAAAATATTTTTCTAATAACTCTACAGTGAAACGCAGTTCGACTGCATTTTGCAGTCAGCTGTCGGTTTGCAGAAGCAGCAAGTGTTTTCTTCGGGGACTTTGGCCCTGAAACCCCATGTGGGGGGCTTTGCCCTGCACACCGTACTTAGGATTCTCAACTCTGAGTTGGACCCGAAGTCGGGTGCAGAACCCCTACAGACAGTGCGGGTGCCAGCAGGTTCCCTACAGTGATGTGACGCTGTTGTCGCTGTAGGGGACTCCGCTGTTGACATGTCGGCGCCGGGCTGTATACCACTTGCATCTATTCTCACAGCTGCCTATATGTCAGCTAGTCTTGGAGTTGTCCAGAGGTTTAATGGGCACCCCATACCTCTTCTGTCACTTTTATTAAGTTACAGAGGAAGGGTTAGCCATTTTGAGGAGAGCCCTTTAAATCTTCTTCATACTAATGGGAGATGCTTATTCACTATGGCAGTGAAGTTGTTAACCAGAAATTCAAAAGTAAGGTTGACGTCCTGCATGGTTTCCTTACTCTTCCAGATAACGCAGGGAGATCTTCCAAGAAGGCATTGTTGTTAAGCTTTGCATAGTCGTTGTCAAAGTAATCCTGGGGAGACCCTAGAGAAAATATTGCTCCAAATACAGTTTACTGGGAGTGGTCACTAAGGGAGTCAGAGAATATCCCTGCTGCTTGGTTCTATCCAGTCTGTTTACCAGGATCCAGTCAATGAGGGTATGATTTCCAGTTTTGTTATCTTGTCTTGTGGGTTCCTTGATGAGTTGAAGTAGCACATCACTTACTGTATTTTGACAGCACCAAGGCCCTTGTCCAGCCAGTTTTGTTGAAATTCCTAAGTAGTATGAGTTCGAGAGAGACATCTCCTTAGGCAGTCTGGGGAGCACTAAATACAGGCTCAGCTTCTATGGGGGCTATAATTGCAGTCTATGTATAAAGGTTTGGTGTTTCCAAGCAGCAGCTTAACAAGGATACTTTAGCAAGATGAGGGATCAGAAGAAAGGCAAGGGAAGGAGAGAGAGGTCACAAGGGAATGCCATAGGGTTCAGTCCTCAGTCCAATCCTTTTCAATAGGTTCATCAGTGACACAGGAGAAGAAATTCAGGCAAGATGTGTCTCTTCACAGATGACACACAAAGCTTTGTGCTAGGTTAGACAGCAGCAGGGGTAAAAGAGTTGCAGAGGGAAATACAAAAGTTGGAGAGGTGGTCCAAGGTTTGATAGTTGAAGTTCAGTGCCAAAAAGTACAAGGTAACAAAAGTGCAAGGTAGCTCTACATAAGAGTGGCAGCAGGGAGGAAACAAGCAATTATAGACCAGTCAGCCTAACTTCAGTGATGAGAAAACTACTGGAAACCCCATTGAAAGAGAATGTTTTTTTTCCTCTTGTCTGACCAGCAACCTTTCACCAGTCTTCCCAGCTCTGTTACCCTGGTGTCCTCCAGGGTGTACCTGCCCTGCTTCTGCCCCAGGTCTTGCCCCTCCCAGTGGGATTCCCCAACCCTTGCCATTGATCTGGATCCGGTTCTGCTGGACAGGGCCTGGATAGCCAATTGCAAGGCCTGCAAGGGACCGTGTCATCTTACCTGTCAGTATTTTTCATGTTCTGGGTGGCAGTGCAGATATGCAATGCCATCATGTCACACATCACATGTTCTGCACCATGTGCATCAATGGCCACCACACCTTCCTTGCTCGTCTGGCAACCCCAGACTGCTTCAGCCCCTAGCCTCAGCTAGGAATCAGTCGCATGCCAGGTTCCACATCCCCACCCCTGGAGGAGGAGAGCAGTCCTTTGGATGCTCGGTCTTCCTTCCCCAGCTGACCATCCAACGCTCTGAGTTCACCTCTGAACCTGGGTCTTTTGGTGCCACATGCCATAGCGATGCCACTGTACCAGTGGGCCAGGCATTGAAAGAGAGGTTGTTTGAGCATCTAGAACTGGCGGGCTGCAAGACCATAGGCAGCACGGATTCATGAGGGGGAGTTCATGCCTAATGAATCTGATAGATTCCTTTGAGTCGGTGACCAGGGAAATAGACCAAGGGAGGGCAGTGGACATAGCCTATCTGGACTTGGCAATGCCTTCAGTATTTTGCCACACATAAGGCTGATTAGCAAAGCAAAGCAAATTTGACATATAAAGCACCCATTCCTGTAGGCTTTGGGTGCTGTACATCATACAACAGTGTGACTTTAGGTTAGACATGAATAATACAATATAACACAAGAAAACTACAATATTTAAGTAAAAGTAATTTAATTAAATAAAAATAACTGTCTAAAATTATAAATTATAATTATACAATTATAAATTACAATTATTAGGAAACTGACCAGCTTAGGAATGGGATCCGAATTAGTAAACTGTGTTTGAAGCTGGTTAACGGATGAGAGACCAAGGGTGGTGGTTAATGGCACACCTCTAAGGATATGAGCTTAACCAGCAAGGTACCAGAGGGTTTGGTACTGGGACCTGGCCTCTTCAATATTTTCTGAGGGATATTGCAGAGGAACTGGAGGGAAGGTATGTCTTTTTACAGATGACACCAAAATCTGCAGTAGGGTGGACACTCAGAAGGGGGGAGAAAATGTGCAGGGATCTGAGAAATTTGAGGAGTGGTCAGAGACATGGCAGTTGGGATTCAATGCCAAAAGTGCAAAATCATGCAGCTAGGGCACAGGAACCCTGATGATGAGTATAGGATGGGGAGGTATCAGCGTTGCTAGACAGGAAAGAGACCTTGGGGTTCTTATATTAGAGGACCTCAAGGTGACACCACAGTGTGACAAGGCTGTGGGAGGGCTAGTGGGATGCTGGGTGCGAGGGAGGAGAGGGAAATTGCAAGCGGAAGGAGGGAGGGAGGTGGTGCTGCTGTAATGTTTCCTGGTGCAATCCCACCTGGAGTACTGTGTCCCGCCCCAGAGACCGTGACCTCAGAAAGGACATAAACAGGGTGGAGGTAGTCCAGAGGAAGGCAACCAAAATGGTGCAGGAGTTGCAAGAGAAGCCATATGGAGGAGTGGTTAAGGATCTGGGTATATACACCCCAGAGGTGAGGAGTGAGAGACAGAGGTGACAGGATCCAGACTTACAAGTACCTCACAGGGTGAACAAAGTGCAGGAGGGAAGTCTCTTCCAAATTAAGACTGGCCCCTGGGCTGGGGCATGTGATAAAGTGGGGGAGTTCAGGAGGGATGTGAGAAAGTGTTTATTTAATGAAGGGGTGGTAGAGCCATAGAACTTACTGCCAGCCAAGCAGCAGAGGTTAGAATGGTGGAGGGCTTCAGCCTCACACGAGAAAAACACAGGGACATATAAGATCAGAGGCAGGTAGTAGGAAGGGTCACTAGATGCCAGATAGGGTCAGCAGAGGTAGACTAGACAGGGAGCACTTGGGCAGACTGGGTGGACCCAGCAGTCCTTTTCCGACAACAAATTCTTTGTTTCTATGTGATGTTCATCAAGAAGAGGAACCCCAGAACAGAGTATTGAATGGGAAAGGTTAAGGGAACACCAAGGCACAGCATATTTCTGCCCATTTCTACCACTGGAACCAGGAGATTCCAGGTTCAAATGCCCTCCCAGCAACTCCTTCACCATGTAACCCCAAGTCAGTTAGACTCCCATGCTTTAGTCACTCTAGCAGCAGCACTGGGCAGGAGCAGGACCCTACTGAAAATGAGGTGCTGCATCCTCGTTGGGTTATAGACTCTAAATAAAACTGCTATCACATTTAGTAACTGAATAACATGAAGATAAAGATGTTATATGGGTAGGGAAAAATACAGAGAAGTGAAGGTTAGCAGTGATATTTTTAAAATATTACCTGCTACCCCTTTGGGCTGTTGACTTTCCTTTTTGGCTCTGGTTGGGTCAGGGACAAAAACATTGGGCAACAGAAACTATTATCACGTTATATAAGCCGTGTTTATAAATAAGGTATTGCCACTAACAGTGCCAGAAGGAATTTTCCTTTATTTACTCCTCCCTCCTTCTGTGTGTTTCTGTAACTCTTGGCAGTAGACATTTCACAGCAGGAAAATGGCAGAAAATGATGCCTGTTAGATCTGTTGGGGAAGGAGATCCTAGAGCCTTGCACGCCCCAACACACATACCAGAGTCAGCTTGGTTCAGTTGTAAACTTTAAGTTTCAGCTCAGGATAAGAAGATGACTGGGACTTGGGCTCAAGTCAAGTTTTTATAAAGTTGCTTTCTGCAACGTTCAAAGCGTCACAGTGGCACATCCAGGATTTTGCAATGGGAGGTGCTGAGGTGGTGTTCATACTTGATATGCATTTTTTAAATTCTTTGAATTGTCTTCTTATTTTTTCTTTACATTTTTGACAGAAAATACAAATGTAATATATCATTTTGAATGTGTATTTTCTTACAATCAATGAACCAGACTTCTTTAACAAAGTGAAATGTCAACTGCATCAAGCAAGCAAGTTACAATTGGGTTGTCTCTCGGGAACGAGAGAAATGCCTGGCATAGATCAGCTGTGAAGGGCATCGCGAGACTGGGGACGATTCTCGCGTTGAGGAGGCCAATGGAGGAGCTGCGATTGAAGCTGCTATGCGGTGAGCTACACGGGACGTGATGGAACGCTGGGTGAGGCATGAAGTCCATGAAGACGGAAAGCCATAAATTAACATTTGGGAAGCTCCATTTTGGGAATGGCGGCAAGGTATGAGAACCGCAGCTAGTCAAGGGATGCGAATCGGCGCTATGAGGCCCAGTGAAGGGACGATGGAACAGAGAGCGATAGCAGGTAGGCATTGTGCTGTGGCGAGAAATGCAGGGGTGTCACTTAGAGAAGCTTGTGGTGCCATGTCAAGCAGCATCAGGGGCCGCTAGTAAAAGGCACCCAGAGCACTGTAAAATCAGAACTATTTGTTGAGCACCAGCTTCTGTGTCCGCTTATTAGGGGTGCACAGAGCGCCTCAGCAGTAGAAGCAGGTATGAGCGCCTGTGACCGCCGGGGTTCACAGAGCGGAAACCTAGGGTAAAGAGCCTGTAGATGGATATCTGCCACGTAGTGTATTAGGTGAAATATTAGTGTAACGCCTGGCACCACTGCAGAGGGTGATCAGAGCGCTGGAGCAGCAGAGCCCTGATTAGGGATCAAGAGTCCTGTGTACTATCTGTGACAGTTAGAGTAGCGGACCGTCGGATGCAATAGACGCAGAAATGATAGGTAGTATGTAGCTGGCATGTGTAAAGAGACCTCATAATGGATCGAAAACCTTGTTGGAGCGTAGTGGTAGTGATGTGCTGGAGCTCTGGAAAGTGCGACAACTAGCATAGATGCACAAGTTGAACTGATGACTAGTGACCAGGGACACCCAGAGGGACGTTTCCAACTTCATGTCACATGTGTATCAAGACAACCTATCCGGTGTACATGAAACTCATGATGTAAGGTAGGTGGAGTGCCTCAGAGACCATCCCCTACAATTGGGTGCAGCCATCCCCTTTACTCCCCCAAAATCTGGCCCTAGGCACAGTAGTTTACAAACAGGATCATTTCAATTTAATATAAATTGGTACAAATATAAATTAAAAACAGAAATTAAACCAACTAAAATACATGAAATCGTAGAAATAGGTAGTCCATAAATAATCATTTTACAGAACAGGTTGAACATTTTGCTATTAAATGACTCTAAGTCAGCCTGATGGCACAGCGGTAACACTACAGGCGCCACAGTGCCACCCAGGGCTCAGGGAGCCGCATTTTGTGTCTCTCTAGGGGTCGGTTGGGGGAGGGGGAGAGGATCAAGAGTCCGAAGGATTCTTTTCTTCTCCTGATGAGGTTGGGTTATGTCTCTCATAATGCTTCTCAGAGCTTCTTACAGAACAGGCTGGGTGTCATGCAAAGCTGCCCCTTAGCACAGTGCCCCAAGAGCAGAGGGGCTCCCCAAAAGCCAAAAGTCTCAACTGTCCAGTTGGCCTCCTTTCTTCCTGGTCCTCTATGTTGTAATTCAAGTAAAGTGCAAAAATGACACAAAATAGCTGAAAATGAAAATATAAGAAGGCCTTAGTAGGGATGAGGATGTTCCTTGGGGGCTTTATGACTTGATATGGGGTCAGGCAGAGGTTTGCACATCCCCAGGATAGTTAGGGCCAGTGCTTGGTTGTCATAGCAGTTGGGAGGCCCTGAAAGGGAAGAGGACACTGGCAAAATGCAACACATCAGTGAACACCAATTGGTAGGAGAAAACAGAGGAAAAATCACTCCTGTTGTGCAGGATGAAGACGCCCTCATGCAGACCTAGCACCACCGACCGGGCACCAACACTGGATCCTGCTTTGGGAGACAAGTCCAAGTCTTCTCCTCCCACCATGAGGGTATGACACAGGGCTACAAAGGGCTAAGTCCTGGAGATGGTAGGGGCACAAGGGGTAAGTCCTGGAGATGGTAAGTGACTGAGCTGGGGAGGGCCACCAAGAAGGGCCAGCAGGGCAGCAAATAGATAAAAAAGAAAGAAAGAAAATAGGTTGGTTAACAGGCCATCTGTGCCACAGCAGCAGGACTATTATTTGTTACGCTGGCTGCCTGTGTTCGTAAACTAGTCCAAGACATTGGGGGCCAGCCAGAGGGAGGCAGATGAAGTATCCCAGAAGGTGCTCTCTGAGGGCAGGTTCCACCTCTGTCAAAGGGGGTAGCTTGAACCTCATCCTTCCACAGGAAAATGTCATACGCTTTTAGTATATCCATCCTGGTTAGGCACCATCTAGTAGACAGTTCTAGTCACTGTACTACTGAAAATATATAGATATGCCAGGCAGAGTTCAGACAAGGGTTAAAAAGTAGCAGATGGTGTGGGTGATTTATTTTATTTATTATTTATTTATTTAGTTTTTGTTGACCAGGTAAGTTCACTAGACAAATCCTGCCTATTTTCAAGCACGACCGGGAGGATACAGATGAATGCCAACTGATCTTGAACCAGATTAAGCTGTTGGTATTTTTTTTAGTGAACGAGAGAAATTTGGCCAGGACACTGGGGAAATTTCCCTACTCTTTCGATAAGTGCCATGGGATCTTTAACATCCACCTGAACTACCACCAGTCTGGGCAGATGAGATCTCGGTTTAACACCTCATCCAAAAGACAGCACCTCAGAAGTGCAGCACCTCTCTCATGCTGCACTACAGTGTCAGTACTGGGATATTAACAAGTGCCAGATTGAAGCAACGACAGGCCAACCAACCTGGGGTTGTCTTCTATGGATAAAAAAGCTAAACAGGGATATGACAATAGTGTTGAAACTGCTGAAAGGAATAATTCCATCTACTCAGACAATGCTTCTAAATAATGTAGATCAAAACATGAGAAAACTACACCCACAGCTGCCATCTCATTTCCCTTCAGTAGACACCATGAGCTTTAAACAACTGCTGTTGGGTTTTATTACTATAATTTTTTAACCTTTTGTTTATGGGCTGTCCTTGGCACCCAAGGCTTACCAGGCAATAGGCTGGCTTAATTGTTTCACACTGAGAATCATTAACCCAGCATGCAAATCCTTTTATGTTGTCTTGCATATGTGCTAAGCAACATCTTCTGGTAGTAGGAGAAATGCAGAGGTGTGCCAGTGTTGGCAAATGCAGGGCTTGCTTTGTAGGTGTGTCCTCACTCCCCAATGAGCCAGCATGCTAGCACTGACACAGTATATGCAAAGTGCCACCAAGTTGAAACAAACGTGCTGCAAATAGGAGACAAACTCGTCATGCAGCAGCACAGATGACTACACCTCCCACGTACGTATCTTTGGTGGTGAAACATTTCAATAAACATGGTGGCAGAGCCACCGCCATACAATCCCCAAAGGAAGCCGATATCAGGGGAGCAACCTCATGTCGGCATGTCCATTCCCCCACATTGTGTGCACACTGGGAACCCACCCCAGTGTGCTGCCACTCACAGAAGCCAACCACATTGGCATGTTCCTGCCCCACCCCATCCCCATTGTGTGGCACACTGGGAGCCCACCCCAGTGTTGTCAACATCAGACCCCAAAAGGCATGGGAACACTGGAGCCCACTCCAGTGTGCCCAACATTTGTTTTCTTTCACCTGTAAAGAAAGAAAACTGTCCCATGGCACAGTGTTGTTTTTTTTTTTGTACCTGAAAAAGAAAATGGTCCGTTCCATGGCACACCCTCCCCAACCCGTACCACCCTGTGCACACCCTACCTCCCACCCACCCCATACTTACCTCCGGAGTTTCGGCTCACGATCTTTGGTGGAGCGAGAACACGTCTGGAATCTTCAAAGCGAACTGCAAAATAAAGAAATGCCAGTGAGCTATATAATGTCATAAATGGAGGGTTTCAACTTAGGTGGATATCACAGCCATTTTTGAATTTTGGCTCCAAATTTTCAACATAGTTCTTGGGACCCAACCTTATGAACACATGCACTGTCATCTCGTTATTCGGTCTTGAAAGGTCATTTTGTGGTCACTGCGCGGAATCATCTTCTGGGACAGAGTAATGAAATGACAGTGCCACTGTTCATGTGGTGGGGTCCTAAAAGCCTAAGTTGCAAACTTGGTGAAAACATTTTTAAATGACTGTATTACGGCGTGAGTTGCAGTTTCCACACACACTCGTAACTTCAACAATTTTAATATTTTCACTCCAGATTTTCAACATTGCCATTTTCACACATCCTTATGAAGTATAGCTGTCATTTTTCACATCCTGACCAAAATGTGTTTTCGCACAGTATGCACTAATGGCATGGTCGCAGTCGCTGTGGGCAATCAATGTTTGGTACAGATTAACAAAATCACAGTAACACTGTTCATGAGCAGAGGTTCCAAAATGCCTATGTTGAAAATCTGGTTAAAATGAAAAAAAAACAAAATAATTGCATTATGATGCGTTGCACAGCTTCTACACATGCCGTGACTTTACCAATTTTTCATATTTTCACCCAGATTTTCAACATTGATATTTTTATACCTCCTCATGAACAGTACAGCTGTCATTTTCACATCCTGCCTGAAATGTGTTTTCGCACCTGTGGCCAAATGGTGCAGTCGCTGTGCAAAATCACCTTTTCGGCTAACGAACTAATAGCGCCACTGTTCATGAAGTAGGGTCACAAAAAACCCATGTTGAAAATTTGGAGTGAAAATGCCAACAAACACCTGGGATGTTAGGGTTTCCAACCGTAATGCCCGTCCTGTAGAGACTGACAGGCGTCAGAGGTGTGGCTTGGGATTGTTGGCTATAATGATCGCCATTCCACCCCACCCCCACCCTGCAGCCAGTGACAGGCATCGAGGTGTGTCTTGAACTCTTTGACCCCAGCGTTCACCCCATTCTCCTATACTGCACCCATCTCAGTGTATTTCCTTATGGAATGGGGTTAGCATAAGGCCAAACCCCAAGGACACCAACGACACTTGTCAGTGTCTATGGATAGGATGAGGTGAAATCACAAGAGCATTATGGCTGATGACCAAAGGAACACCTCAATGCCTGTCAGTCTCTGCAGAGTGGAGGGGGTTGGTGTCAGTTCACTACTTCACTGCCATTTCTATTATGCCTCTCTAACTCCTGCACTACCAATGCCAATGCCAGCAAGACAATATTTGACATTTTATTTATTTAGGCTCCACATCAGAATAAAACATAGACATTCATACAGTACATACATAGAATAAATGTGGGTGAGCAATCATACAGAGTATAAATACAATGAACTCGGGTTAATGCCTATACATTTGGTAGCTAAAACAGGGCACAGCTATCAACATATTTGTCTAATAGAGTTAGACCTATACAATTGGTAGCTAAAGCAATGCATGATGTGAGTTGGTAGTAAGCCACCTCAGGGAGGCCTTGTCTTATTCATAATACAATGCATTCATAGTCCAGTGCAACTATATGGTAACCGAGGGAGGTGAGGAGCCTGTAGGTTAGAAATAGTGAGGGCTCTCCACTGCCTGGCCAAGAGCAGGTGCATGGCCTAGCAGCGTGGTGCAGGATCCACAGGTTACCGTTACACTGGCATTGATGTGAGGAGATGATATGGGCCTTAAGGCAGCTTTAAAAGGACCTAGATTAGTGATTGATGTGACAGCCAGTGGGAGGGCATTGTACCAGGATAGAACTCTAAGGGGAAGTATCGCTGGGCCAGAGTGGTCCTGACCTTAGGCACCTTCCAGATAGTTTTGAGGCAGCCCGTGTAGGCGTTGAGATGGTGGCTGCCTGAAAAAGCCATATGACACCTATTGGGGTTAAAGCCAGGTGGAATTTTTGGTGAAGGGACAGGTCTGGTATAATAGTCTTTCCTCAAGGAAGAGGATATTGATGAGTATGTATAGGGTGCAGGTACGTGTAGTTCTGTCAGCACCAGAGAGGAGCTGGCAAGCCTCATTGATGACTACTTGTATTTGATGGAAGCGCCGGGAGTCGGCAGCAGCATAGATTGTGAGGCCATAGTCCACCAGAGATAAGACTGAGGAGGTAATGGCTAGGTGAAGTGCTTCAGGTGGCAGGCAGTCTTTATGTCTAAAGGAGACCAATGCGGGCTTTAGTGGTGGAGGTGAGGATTTTATATATTCATGGAATGAGAGGAAGGAGTCAAATGTAATACCTAGATACTTATACTTTTGGACCTGTTTCAGTGGGATGAGAGAAGTGAAGAAGTATTTTCAGAAATCCTTTGATCTGTGTTTGGCAGTGGGCATAGAGCATTGTCTTGGTTTTTAATGTTGACCACCAATCTGTTCAGCAAACCAGTGTTCAATCTGAGAGAAGTAGTTTTGTAGATGCAGCTGGAGAGACAGAGGATCAGGATGTATGGCATAAAGAGCAGGGGTCTCGTGGGAAGATGGTTGCGGGGCAGGATTTGAGCAGGCGTTGGGTAGATGCTGAATAGCAGGGGACCCAAGATTGATTCCTGGGAACTCCTGAGCTCACAGGCAACATAGTAGATATGGTATTATTAATTTTAACACATTGGGTCCTCGATGAAAGATAGCTGGAGAACCATGAGAGTGGACAATGAGAGACCCCAATGTGTTGTAATGTGTTAAGAAGAGAGTGGATGAGAAACTGTGTGAAGGCCTTTGAGAGGTCTATAAACACGGCCCCTGCAGAGTGCCCCTTTTCAAGCGTGTAGTGCAGGAGTTAGCGACCTCTGTGAGGGTGGTCATAGTGCTAATGACCAGCTCTGAAACCATGCTGCTCCCTACATAAGAGGTTGTGTAGGAGGTAGTCAGTGAGCTGATTGGCCATGATCTTTTCAAGGGCTTTAGAGGTGGGGAAGAATCGAAATGGGCGGTAGTTGTTTGGAGGGGAGCTGTCACCACATTTCAATACTGGTGTTATCACTGCCATTTTCCATGAGGTTGGGAACTTGCCCAGGTGCAGGGACAGATTTAGAAGGTCCGTGAATGGGGAGATACCTGAGTCTAGTGTGAGGTACAGGATACACATATCAAAGGCATTTTGCAGTAATTGGAGCTCTGAAGGGCTTTGGACACGTGGGCTTTCACTTCTTTAGGGGTAGCGACTCTGAGTTTGAAGGTGGGCTGGAGGAGCTCAGGCAGTGGGGTAGGCTGAATTGGATCAAAAGTTGCTAGGGAGGACTGCGCTGAGGTCTGAGAAGGTGGAGTTAGAGGCAGTTAGCTATGTGAAGTGTGTTTGTGGTGGTAGTACCATTAACACTAAGTTGTGAGGGGAAAGTGGGATTTACCATTAAAGCTCCCTGATGTTATCCCAGAACTTTCTTGTACTACCCCAGGAGGTGGCTAGAGTAGTTCTGTAGTGCTCCACCTTAGCTTTGCGGATTGCCCAGGTACACTTATTGTGGGCAGCATTATAGGCCTGTCTATTGCTTAGCAAACCAGAAGCAGTGGCACAATGCCAGAGGTTGTCACGCATTTTGAACTGTTGTAGGAGTTCTGGGGTGATCCAGGGGCATACGTTTCTTAGTGGTCACTTTGATGGTTGGTGCAAAAGCACCACAGGCGTATTAAGGTGGAGGTGAAGTAGTGCAATGCATCATCTATGTGCTGGGCTTGGAACTAGGGGACCTGTCCAGTCAGTTAGATATTGTTTGAGTTTGGCTATGCCTCCTGGGTGTAGTCGGCGATGAAAAGTGATATTTAGTGGTGGTTTAGGTAGCTGACATTGACAAATGCTTGTTTATTATTCTGTTTATGGCCCTTTCCTTGTGACATTGTCCCCTCCATTGACAACTTACCTACAGATGTCCCCTGGCAGCCACATAGCACCGCTCAGGCAGGGTTGGAGGGGGACAGGAACCCCTCTGACAGAATCTGTATTTTAGGCCCTAATGAGATGTCCCAGTCGGTGGTAGAAGACATTGGTATATCTTGTAGAGCAAGTGTAGCTGGGAACTACACTCACTACAGCAGGATATAGGACATTGTTTGTGCAAGCCTTGCTGAGCTTGCTGCTCAGCATAGTGGTGTAAGTCACCACTCTAAGCCAGAAAACCCAGGTTTGGGTCTGGTTCTGGGGAAAAGGTATTTTCTTTAAATTGTTAACTCTTCCTGGGTCCATGCACCCCATGCAGTTGATTATTTTAAGTTTGGGGGTGTGGGGTGGGCAAAGCTCCCCACATAAAAATATTTATTGCAGTTGTTGTTTCTGATGCAGTAAGCAACTGTTGCTATTTCTGCGATGGTCGTTATAATATCAGTCACCCCTTTTGACATCAAGCTCTTTTTTGTTTGGTCTTCATGTCTGGCGAGTTTCAGGCTCGCCGTTATCACTAAAACCGAGGATGCATCCCACCATCCCCAGAGAAGGAGAGCATCCTCTGGGATGCTTGATCCATCCTCCCTCGCGGCCGGCCCCCGATGTCTTGGGCTTACTTCCAAACTCGGGTCATCGGCATCATGAGCAGTAGCACGGCCACTTTTCTGATGGGCCAGCAGGTATGCTCTGTTTGAAATATAGCTTGTAGCTGTAGTATCTCTGATGTATCACCTCAGCGCAAGCCTATCTGTAAGGTAGTTGCATGATCTTCTGACTTGCATCCTGTGTACCATGAAAGTATGTTGCTGTCTGAAATGTTCATTAAATATTTGGTTTAAAAAGTTGCCTGAACTGCAGAACATAATTGGATAATTAAGGGAAGAAAACTTAGAAAGAATATTGAAATACTATTTTGCACAAAGTGGTGGCTTTGTGAAACAGACTTTCATCTACTTCCATCTGCACTGGTTCCGGTCCAACCAGCTCAAGGTCAACACTACAAAAACCCTGTCTACCCATATGGAAAAGAACATATATTTTATATATATTTATAATTATAGATCGTGGAGAATGACCAATCAGAACACTCCTTTCTCCTGCGTAAGAGACAGTCTTATTCTGTGAAGAGTGCCTCACGCGCAGATGCCAGAGAAGCGGGCAAATGCTGGGACTTTTTTAATAACTCCAGGCACTCCCTCGATGTACAGTATTTTACTCACAGCAGAGGTTAGGCACACACACACACACACACCAGACCAGGAGCTCCAGAAAGTATTTCTTGGATTTTCCATCACAAAGTTTATTTGTACAGTAAAGAAAAAAAAAAAAACTAAAGCCAAAAAGTAGCAATAGAAAAAACAGACCTCCCCACAGACCAACATGTTCCACTGTTCTTGAAAAGCTCGAGACCTGCACAAAATGTCAATCCTGAGGAGGTCTGTTTTACTATTACTACTTTTGGCTTTGGGTTTGCTAACATTTTTTTGTACAAACTAAACTTTGTGATGGAAAATCTAAGAGTTGTCTTCTGAGTTTCTGATCTGGTGTGTTTGTGTGCCTTTAACTTTTACCATGATTGCTATTTACATTTACATTATGAGCACCACTACATCTTGCAGCTGCCTTCTTTGCTTGTATATAATTTTTACTACAAAGAAGATATGCAGAAATAGTGCATTCAACATATATTTACAGAATGTAGTCAATATATATATATATAAAGGTATATGTAATATATTTTCCAGTCATATTTATAAATGATGAAACATATTTATTTGCTATGTGAAACGTATATTTAAATATATATAGATATATATATATATATATATCTATAGATATATATCAAAGATGTTTCCCAAATGTGATACATCTTGGATCATTCTCTGATATCTAGAATATATCTCGAAATATGTCTGAAAAGTGTGAATGTATCTGACATGTTTGAAACATATTTGGGGATACAAGGATATATTTCAGATATTAAACAAATATAGATTGTTTCAATATGGGTATGACCTTTGGTACCAGCAAAAACTGGCCAGGCTCTCGAGACCACCAGTCTTCTCCACACTGGATGGTTCCCTCTTGAAGTGGTCCCATCACTCAAGTACCGCATGTGGCTTGACAGTAAGCTTGATTACTCCACCCACATTGATGCTGTCCATGTGAAATTCCACCCAAGCTTGGTGCTTTGCATTGAAATAGACTGTCTGTCCCTACCAATCCATCATGAGCTGATCACTAAAATGGTGCTCCTGGTCTTTGATTATACTGACATGGTCTACTGATACTGCTCCCTCCACTTCCCTTGCCAGACTGGATACCCTCTGCAATGCCTTCTATCACTTTGTCACTAACTCCCCTCCATGTACACATGCCTGCTTCCTCTACGCTCGCTTTCCACCGTCCCACTGCACTCCGTCACCAGTTACACGCACTTTCTTCATCAGCAATTACTGGTTTGGCCCATGCCATCCTATCTAACCTCAGTTCTCACTCCAATCCTTCAGCTCCATGCTCCTCCACTCAAGGGACCAGCGTACATTCTCCACTCCTCACCCTTGTTCCTCTGTTGAACAGTCTGCCTTCTCCTATTAGCGCTTACTCTGGAACCTGTTGCCTCATTCCACTTGTCATTCCACCTCTTCAGGGTCCCTCAGGCATCAGCTGAAATTCTTTAGTCAACCAATCTGCACCTGTTTTGACTGACATGTTGTTGTTGATGACAATCCCAATTCTCAACCTACCCTAGAATGTATACATCATATTTATATTTTGCACTTTATCCTGCTCCCTGTTCATACTGTTACTGTAAATTGAAGCCAACTGTTTGCACTTTTTCTTCATTTAAATGTTTGTACTGTCATGTTGTTTAATCCTGTATCCTTTCCCGAGTTGCACCTGGAAATGAGCCTTGGCTCAGTGTGCCTTTCCTGGTTATCAATTTTCAAATCAATAAATACGTCTAAAGCAGCATCAGCTAAAAAATCCATGAAAATTTTCAAATGCATGTTGAGGGATTTGCAGATACGACTTTCCACATCCTTATGGGTGCACCAGTACAGCAGACAACCTTGTTTGCACAAATGGTACAAATTGTGACATTAAGGTCAGTGCTAGCAATGCCATTTTTACACAAGTTGCCATAAAGCAGGAAATTGTTGAAAATGAGTTCAGATGTTTAAAATAGCAAGCAAATGTTTTGCCCCATTTGTTTTGGTGCAGTTGCAGTTCAAAAATTGGAAATTGTGACTGCATCAAGAGTAAATACAATGTCTGATGCACACAACAGCGTGGATTCAAGAAGGTCCAAAGCACCAGCACTGCCCTCATAGAGTACTGTATACCAACTGCCTGCATGAAACACTTGACAATGGCCACCTGGTAGTAGCTGTCACAAATCCACTCAGCAGGTCAGGCCCTCTGCTCCCAAAGTGCCAACCTCTGGCGCAGTCTTGTGAACAGTGTAACAGATAAGGTAACCCTCTTGTCTGTTTTTGTGAGTTCGGATCAACCTTTGGTCTTAGTTCTGGAGGATTCAAACTGAAACCTCTTGCTAGCATACCCAATGCACAGACTTAGATATATCTGTCTTCAGGGGGCAGATATCTTTGCCTATGGGCACCTAACCAGGTATTCAGAGATGAACCCTTAAAACTTAATAAAGACCTCAGATTTAAAATGCTTCTGTTTCCAGTTTGATACCACCATACAAGCTATATGTCTGCTGAACCATAGATATTTCTTAGCAAAGAAAGCAATTCAAAGACAGACCAGGTTTGCTCTAAAATTAGAGTTTTTACTAAAATACATAATAATATGTCAAACATACAATACAGAACTCTTATAACACAAGACATACATATCTTTAAACAAAACAAGGTTTAAAACAGTGCAATGCCTACAACTATATTTAGATTTTGTCTAGCTTTCTAAGTACCTGTTTTCAGTGCTCAGATGTTTCCTTAGTCAATGTCAGATACAAATGCATCTCTATAGTGAAAGAGAATAATCTTTTCAAACAGTATTAGCCACCCTTTTTGATGAAGTCATCCAGCCCCTCCTCTGGTCAAATATCTAACAAAATATATTTTATACAACCACAGGATGTAATTTTATTAATCTATACTATACAGCTATACAGGATGTATTAATTCTGCAACCTTAGCATAACTCAAGTTTCAATGACACCTCTTTTGATCTCATGCTGTACCCTCTTCACACAGGTTTCATAGGGTCATTTACAACCTTACACCTCTATGTAGCATCCTAGCTTCCCTTATTTTAACGCCATAAACCTAGTTTATGTTTCTCTCTTAACAAAATTAAGTTAACAACTCTGTAATTAGCTCAGAAAAAGGATCCTTAATAAAGTCTTCCAGTAACACATTGTCTCTAAAAGACTGAGTGTGTGATACAATGCTGTCAGCAGTTCTCTTAGCCTGCATCTGTCAGCTAAAATCTGGGGGAGATGAGAGAGGTTATTCCTAGAGTATTTGAATTTTCAGCAGAGACATTAATGCATTTTATATTAAAACAATATAATACAGCACTCAGAACTGGCTGTCTATGTCACACTCCTACCCACCTAGACCGAATTTGGGGATCTATCCCTACATGGGATGAGCTTCCCAAATCAGTTCCTCCTCATAGACCTAGACAGCCAATCAGCGTTCTGATTCTTAATGCCTGCCCTATGTATGATTGTCAGATCATATTCTTTGCAAAGCAAGACTCCATCTTAGAGTCTCCCATTGTTCTTTCCCATCTCGTCAGCCAAACCAGGGGTTGTGGTTAGTCTGCACCACAAAATGCTGTCCATAAAAGTATGGCTCTAATTTCTTCAGGGCCCACACTATGGCAAGACACTCCCTTTCCACTGTGGAGATACGCTGTTCTCTGGGGAGCAGCTTCCTGCTCAGGTACCCAACTGGGTGGTCTGTCCCTTGGCTAGACGTCTGTCTAAGTTCTGCCCCAATACCCATGTCTGAGGCATCTGTCTAAACTATAAAGGTTTTGCTATAGTCCAGACTTGTCAAAACAGGAGCACTGCACAGCGCCTGCTTCAGTCTGGTAAGGCTTCCCTCACAGGCTGGGCCCCAAGTAATTTTCTTTGGCATCTTTTTCTTTGTCATGTCAGATAAAGGGAGCAGCCAGGGCACTGTAATTAGGTACAAACTTTCTTAGTACCCTGCTGTCCTAAAGCTCCTGACCTGCTTCTGGGTTTCTGGTCTGGGCCACGCCTGAATCACCTCTATCTTTATTTGGTTAGGATGGAGCTGTCCCGGCCTACCACATGCCCGAGGTATGCCACTTCCCCATGGCTACCTGGCACTTCTCGGCTTTGACAGTGAGCCTGGCCCTCTGTATCCTGCCCAGCACTTCCCTAAGGTGTGAAAGGTGTTCCTCCCAGCTGGTACTGAAGATGGCAATGTCATCCTCGTACTCCTCAGCACCATTCAACACCTGGTTCACCAACCTTTGGAAAGTGGCGGGGTGTTCTTCATTCTGAAAGGCATTACTTTAAACTCAAATAAGCCTATCAGAGTGATGAAGGCCGACCTTTCCTAGCTCTGTCTGTCAATTCTATCTGCCAATACCCTTGGTCAGGTCAATAGTCGTGGGTAGGTCGCCTCCCAACTTGTGCAGGAGTTCATCCGTCGGGGAATCAGGTGGGCATCGGACTTCATGCCTGCATTCGGTCCACGATAGTCCACACAGAAATGATTGAGCCATCTGGCTTGGGCACAAGGACACGGGTGAGGCCCAGGGACTGTGGGATCTCTGGATTGCCCCTAAATCCAGCATCTCCTCCACTTCCTCCTAATGTCCTTTTGGACAGCCTCTGACACCCGATATGCTGTCCGCTGTATGGGCATCTGTGTCCCTGTCTCCACATCATGTGTCACTAAGGGGTTAGTCAGGCTTGGCTAAACAAGAGGCAAAGTCTGTAAAACCTCCCTTACTTTCTGGACCTGGTCCGGGGTCAGCTGGGGAGACAATTTTACTGCCTCCACAGAGGACTCCCGCTACTCCTTCCAGCAAGTCCAGAAGGGGATCTCCTTTGTCTGTCCCTCTCCCCATGACTACACTCACTGAACACCATGTCAGCCCATTTGCATATGGCTTCATCATGTTGACATGGTACATCCTTTCTGTCTGTCTACGGTCAGGTAACTCCACAAAGTAGTTTACATCATTTACCTTCCTAACCACTTTGTATGGTCCTGCCCACTCAGCTTGCAGCTTGTCTTTCCAGACCGGAATAAGGACCATGACTTCCTGACCCACCATATACTGAAGCAAGCTCTGGCTCTGTGGTCGTACCACACCTTTTGTCTCTGTTGGGCAGCTGCCAGGTTGCTCTGGGCTGTCCCCATAAGCTCCTTCAGCCTTTCCCTAAACCTAGGGACATAATCCACAATGGGAGTTCCCTGGGTAGGCTTGCCTTCCAGTCCTCCCGGATCAAGTCTAGGGGCCCATGTACCCTGCATCCATATAACAGTTGAAGGGAAAAATCCTGTAGACTCTTGGGGCACCACCCTTTATGCAAACAACAGGTGGGGAAGGTATTTCTCCCAGTCTCTCCCATGCTGTTCGACAGCGCCCGGGCATTGACTTTAGGGTACCATTGAGCATTCCACAAGTCCATTGGCTTGTGGGTGATCTGTGTCATGCAACTCTGCCACCCACACTTCTTCCATAAACATTTCATTAGGTCCGACATGAAGGAACCCCTCGATCGGTGATTACCTCCTGCAGAAACCCAACACAGGAAAATCCCAAGCAAGGCATCTGCCACTTTGTCTGTCCTCAGAGGATAGGGTGACTGTCTCTGGGTAGAGGGTGGCATAATCCATGACAGTCAGGATGAATCTCTTCCCTGAGGAGCTGGGGGTATTTAAAGGCCCCACAATCCATTCCACCCTCTGGAATGGCTCCTCCACCTACGAACAGGGGTATCAGGGCAGCTTGGGTTTTCTTGCCGCGTCCTATTTCTTGGCACCGGTGACAAGACCTGCAATACTCCTTCACCTGCTGGGTGAAGTTAGGCCAGTAAATTCTGGGCTAACGCTCGTGGTTGTCACGATTCAGATGACCAGAAAGAATATCATATGCAATTTGAGCAACTGCTCACGATATCCCTGGGGAATGACAAGCTGCCTGCCTAGCATCCCTCCCTCTGTCTGTACTGCCTGTATACATAAGTCCATTTCCCAATAAACCTAATGTCTGCGTCACCTCCTTGTGTGTGCCCTCAGAGTCTGCCCAAGCCTCAGCTTCTCTAAACTAGGGTCACTTCTCTGAGCAGCTGCAGATCCTCACACCTTCCCAAGACATGGGACAGGTCCCTTCAGTCAGCTTAACTAGGGTCCCTAGCACTAGCATCAGGGCCCTCAGGATCACTATCAATCCTAACCCTCTGACAATTGATCCCCTCCCTCTTCGAGTAACCTTCCGTGGCTGTGTGGTCACTTGCTACCAGGAAATTTTACCCCTTTTATCAGTCTACCCATCTGGAGACACAGGCTGGGGAACCAACCTCTCCATAGTTTCCATACTGGTTTCTGTGAGGTTCAAGGAACTACTATTTTCCCTTGCCGCTTGGCTATGGGTAACTGCACATAGCCATCCCTGTTGGAATTGCTACCAGGATCACATCTACTGCTAACATTTTAGCTACAGCCACCTGTTGCACAGTTCCCCTGTTTCACCCCAGCCCAAGTAGTTACGGCCAGTGACAATGTTTTGCTTTACCCACAAAGTCCTGTACAGTCACGCATTTGTTTTGGGATAAGCTGACCAGGCTGTACTAGATCCCCTTTCACCAATGTCAGGGATGCCTGTGCCCTCAACCCCTCGTCTGTCGCCATTTACCATGACTGGGTGCATGTGTTCTCTTATGTTCACTGGCATGCTCTCAGGAACACACAAACAACCACTTCTTTTCTGGTGCTACTTTGCATATTATTGCTTCCCTTCTTGGACACTGTCTGGCAATGTGCCCAGTTTCTTTACATAACCAACAAGCATTTCTTACTTCAGAGAAATCATTTCTTGGAGACCTGGGGCTAACTGGTTTTGGTGGAGGCAGTGAGGGTTTAGCTGTCCTGAAGTAGCGCTTTTCCCTTTCTGTGCTGCCATGCCCACCCATTCGCTCTCAGGCAGGTCTTCTCTTAGCATAGCGGTCCGAGGTTCAGCAGCCTCTTGCACTGTTTTGGATCTCGGTTCTCTAGCCAGGTTTTTAACTCTGCTGGCATGCCCAATAAAACAGTTCTAATAAAATCACATTTTCAATTTATCACCAGTGTTTGCCTCCTTCCATCCCACCAACGTTTAAAACTGGCGTTGTTTCATGGCTAGCTCCTCATAGCTCATATCAGGGCTTCTCCTGAGCTTACAGAATTTAGCTCTGCATGATTCAGCAATTAATTCAAACTTTTTAGTAGTGCAGCTTTTAACTTGCTGTAATCATCACTGTCTTTATTGTTCATGTGACCACGCATCCGAGCTCTTCTGGTAAGTAGAGGGATAGCTGGAAGCTCAGGACTCTCTAGAATTTTTCCAATACAAACTTTTTCAAAGAATTTAATAAGGCGTCTATATCCTCCCCATCCTTAAACTCAGCTATTAATTAGAGTTCAATTGGTAACCCAGTTCTGCAGTCCCAGTTAAACCCAGGCCACTTATCTGCTCTGGTGCCACTGGTCAGAGTCGCATCTTCTCCAGCTTCGTGTTGCCACTGGCTCTTCTCTTCTCTCTCTGCCTCTCTGGTTCTCCTCTGCATCATGGTCCCTCCCACTGTTGTCATTCTGCTTCTCGCTGTTCCTCTCTGCCTCTCTGCATTCTCGCTCTGCCTCACGGTCCGCCTCCTCTGTTCTCTCTCTCTCTTCTCCTCTGCAGCTCGCTGGTGCTCACATTCCTCACAGTCTGCCTCCCTCTGTTGTCGCTCTGCCTCCAGTTCCATCCTCGCAACTCAATCCTGCAGTTTGAGTACCTCTGGATTCAGGATACTGGTGACCATCTCCTGCTGCTGTGGCCTTCACTGACAGTGGCCCTGCTGTCATTTTCAGTCACGGTCTGTGACTCGCTGCTCTGGGTATCTGCTACCATCAGGGTATCTATGAGGTTCTGCTTACTGGCTTTCACCTCGAACAGGACTCCTCTGTCCTCACACAACTGTTTTAACTGTTCTACAGTGTGCTGCTGTAGTAGGAAACCATCTTTCCTAACTATTGCTACTCTGACTTTGCACTTTAGAAGAAAAAAATAAAATAGGTAGGAACTTGACTTTACACCAAGTGATATATGGTTCTGTTTTCTTTTAAATTAAAACTCTGTCTTTTCTTTTCTTTGCAAGAGAACTTACGGTCTCAGCTGACAGAACAATAAAGCTTATGATACCAAATTATGCCACCGCTGCCAAACAATCTGTCACAGATTCACTCAGCAGGTCAGGCCCTCTACTCCCAAAGTGCCAACCTCTGAGCACAGTCTTGTGAACAGTGTAACAGACAAGGTAACCCTCTTGTCTGTTTTTGTGAGTTCGGATCAACCTTTGGTCTCAGTTCTGGAGGATTCAAACTGTAACCTCTTGCTAGCATACCCAATGCACAGGCTCAGATATATCTGTCTTGGGGGCCAGATATCTTTGCCTATGGGCACCTAACCAGGTATTCAGAAATGAACCCTTAAAACTTAATAAAGACCTCAGATTTAAAATGCTTCTGTTTCCAATTTGGTACCACCATACAAGCTATATGTCTGCTGAACCATAGATATTTCTTAGCAAAGAAAGCAATTCAAAGACAGACCAGGTTTGCTTTAAAATTAGAGTTCTTGCTAAAATATATATAATATGTCAAACATACAATACAGAACTCTTATAACACAAGACATACATATATTTAAACAAAACAAGGTTTAAAACAGTGCAATTCCTACAACTATATTTAGATTTTGTCTAGCTTTCTAAATACCTGTTTTCAGTGCTCAGATGTTTCCTTAATCAATGTCAGATACAAATGCATCTCTATAGTGAAAGAGAATAATCTTTTCAAGCAGTATTGGCCAACCCTTTTTGATGAAGTCATCCAGCCCTCCTCTGGTCAAATATCTAACAAAATATATTTTTATACAACCACAGGATGTAATTTTATTAATCTATACTATACAGCTATACAGGATGTATTAATTCTGCAACCTTAGCATAACTCAAGTTTCAATGACACCTCTTTTGATCTCATGCTGTACCCTCTTCACACAGGTTTCATAGGGTCATTTACAACCTTACACCTCTATGTAACATCCTAGCTTCCCTTATTTTAATGTCATAAACCTAGTTTATGATTTCTCTCTTAACAAAATTAAGTTAACAACTCTGTAATTAGCTCAGAGAAACAGGATCCTTATAAAAGTCTTCCAGTAACACATTGTCTCTAAAAGACTGAGTGTGTGATACAATGCTGTCAGCAGTTCTCTTAGCCTGCATCTGTCAGCTAAAATCTGGGGGATGAGAGAGGTCATTCCTAGTGCATTTGAATTTTCAGCAGAGACATTAATACATTTTATATTAAAACAATATAATACAGCACTCAGAACTGGCGGTCTCGTCACAGTAGCCATCTACATTGATCTGGCTAAGGCCTCTGACATGGGCAATCACAAGCTGCTGCCTGGCAAGCTCATCTACCTTGAGCCATCTCAGGACACAGTAGTCTGGTTTCACTGCTACCTCATTGAATGTTCCTAGCGAGTAAAGATCAACGGCTCTCTATCAGATGATAGAAGCATCTTTACAGGCATGCCCCAGGGACCAATTCTTTGTCCCCTACTATTTGGTCTGTTCATTAACAGCCTCCCGGAGGCCTGCCAGACCACTGGGGTACTCTTATACATGGACGATGCCATCATTTCCACCAGCAGTGCTGGACCAAGCTGAAATCGTAGTGATCTCCAAATCAAGTTTGAGTAATTAGAGAATTGGTTCTCATACAACAAACTGGTCTTGAACTACAAGAAAACTAAAACCATGTTTTTCTCAGGATGGCAAATGGAAAAAAGTCCCACTGCTAGTCATCTCAATAACAAGGGACATAAATTAGAACAGGTTTTATCCTTTCAGTACCTTGGTGTTGTCCTGGACAATACCCTATCATTCTCCCTCATGAGGCTCTACATTGTTAATTTGGCAAACAGATGGCTGGGTACATTACATAGAATAGAAACCACCTCAGACTCACTACTGAAGCCATGCGACTTGTTGTTTCCACTGCGGTCCTCTCACATCTTGGCTATGGGCTCCCAGTCTATGAGGCTGGGTGTGACTGTGTTCTAAATAGAGTCAGGGTGGTCTATAACAAGGCTTGTCACCTAGTACTGAGGGCAGACATGCTGGACCATAGCTGCTCCCTATATTCCCTTACCATCGGGTTACTCTTTCAGAGCAGAGTGAAATATCAAACCTGTCTGCTAGCAAAGCAGCACTGATGGGTCGTAACCCCGGTTATTCAAAAATGTCTACACCATTACCAATCAATATAATACCAGAGTATGATCAATAATGCCCTAGAAACACCATTTCAGAGACAAACCTGAGAAAATGCTCCTTTGCTGTAAGGGCATCAGTGTGAATGAATGAATTACCTGACCCTCTGCTAAGTCTCCCAAACACTGCACACTTAAACATAGAAACATATAAACATAGTTGATGGCAGAAAAGACTAAGGGTCCATCCGGTCTGCTCAAGTTCCCTAGACCCTGGAATCATCCGGAACCTAATGCTCCTTCAGGGTACTAACCCTCCCAGTCCTTTCCTCATTTTCTTCCCTGGGCCTGTTGTCCCAGGCAACCACTCTCCCTTCATCTTGTCCCAGGCCTACTTGAAACTGCTGACTGTGTTCTCTCCAGCCAGCTCAGCTGGCAGACTGTTCCAATGTTTCACCACTCTTTCCGTAAAAAGCACTTCCTCATATCCTCCTGAAACCTCCCACCTACTGTATTAATTTCCACTCATGTCCACGTGACCACAAGTTGGTATGCAGACTGAATAACTCCCACAGTCCACTTTATTAATTCCTCTGGGAATCTAATCATATCCCCCTCTCTTCTGACCTCCACTGAGTCAGTATTTAGTGCCTTGAGATGCTCCTCACAGGATCTACCCTGCTGTCCCTGAATCATTTTAGACACTCTGTGCTGTACTGTCTCTAACCTGTCCTTGTCTTTTCTGAGGTGAGAACTCCAGAACTGGGCACATTACTCCAAGTGAGGCCTCACCAGGGATCTATGGAGGAGGTATCACTTCTTTTCTTCTGCTGCCAATCCCTCTCCTGATACATCCCAGCATCCTGGTAGCCTTGCTGGGTCTTACCCTCATGGTTACTCAGAAATGTCTACGGCATTTCAAATGTAAAGATAAGTTCCCACTACTGCATTTCTTGCTACTACCAGGCCCAGAGAATTTGAGTATCTGGCACTGAAGCTTTCACTTCCTTCAGCAGAATCCCTCAACATAATTGGGGTTTATAGGTCACCCATAGGGGCGTAGAAATAATATTGTGTCTGTGCAGTGCCCTTGATACCAATCACAATGAATCCATAGTCCTTGGCGACTTGAACTTGATTAGCTCAATGACAAATCAGCCCTTCTAAAGAATACATGTGATGAACTCAGCCTAAGCCAACTAATCATGGAACCTACCAGACCAAACCAAAAAATCCTAACAGCTCCTACCTTGATCTTGTCCTTACTAACAGACCTCATACAATTTTACAAGTAGCAGTATTCCATAATGACTTAAGTGACCACAACTTTGTGGCCTTTGTCAGGAACTTGGAAAGGTCTAGTCCTCCTTGAAAATTCATACTGAAAAGGAGCTTTAGAAAATTGAATGTAGCCAGTTACCTATCGGACCTTCACTCCAAAAGCTGGCAAATATTCTGTCTTACCACTAATATTAATGAAGCAGTGGCTATTTTTAATTCCACCATTTTTTATATTATTAAGAAACATGCACCATTGATCACATGAAGGACCCAAAAATGTTGTGCCCTGGTTCACAGCTGAATTAAAATGTGTTCTAACTAAGAGGGACAAATTCTGGACTACTGCCAGGTGCACCAAAGATCCCTCTGATTGGATGACCTTCAGAACCCTCCAAAACAGTTGCACAAAACTGCTCAGGAAACAAAGGCAAACTACTATCTCAATGTCTAAGAGAGTGCCAAGGTAACCTCAAAAATGCTGGGGCATCATAAAATCAGTTGAGGGATGAAGTTCCTCCCCATCCCTTCCCCAAAACAATTTCTATCAAGGTACATATATTACTGATAATTCTTTAATACTAGAATCATTTAGCATGCATTTCTCCATAGCAGGCCTTGCCTTTGACTCCTCCATAGCTGCTAGCCTAGATCCTGCAGATATTCAAGTAGAATCAACACCAAGCTCCAAGCCCAGGATTCCTTCTACTTCTCCCTTTTACCTTTAAACAAGTAGAACATTTGCTAATATACCTCAATGTAAAAAAAGTGCAGGAGCAAATGTGCAGACCCCGATTCCTAAAAGTAGGCTTTCGATACCTAACAGCACCGATACTGCATTTACTGAGACTTGTCCATCTTAAATAGAGAAGTCCCTTCTGTATTGAAAATAGCCATATATTTCCACTTTTCAAATCTATAAAACATAGAAACCTAGAAGTTTGATGGCAGATAAGGACGCAAGGCCCATCCAGTCTGCCCATTTTTCTACCTTATAATGTGCCATAGGCCTGTACTCGCCAATGGCCTATCTATTGATGCTCACCTGTATTGCTCCCTTATGCCTATCCCATTCCTGTTTGAAGCCCTGCCTGTATTCATATCCACCACTTCCTGAGGTAGGCTGTTCCATGCATCCACCACCCTTTCTGTGAAAAAGAACTTCCTCACATTACCATTAATCTCCTCCCTCTAATTTCATGCGCATCCTCTTGTCCTGCTATTTTCTTATATTGAAACATGTTAGACTCTTTCACCTTGTTAATGCCCTAAGATGTTTGAATATTTCCATCATATCACCTCTATCCCTCCTTTGTTCTAAGGTATTCATATCGAGCAATCACCTGTCCTCATATGTTTTCTGATGCAGTCTCTGCACCATTTTGGTTGCCCTTCTCTGGGCTGCCTCCATTTTGTTAATGTCCTTGTGCAGTGCGGCCTCAGTACTGCAGCACTGCCTGCAATCTGGTGACCCTAGCAACCTCAATAATTATAGGCCTATATCCCTTCTACCCATTCTATCAAAATTATTATAAAAATTAATCAATAATCAGATCAAGGATTACCTAGACAACTTAAACCTCACTAACCTACTGCAATCTGGTTTCGGCCTTTTCATAGCACCACCACTGCCCTTGCAAGAGTGTCGGATGATTGGCTTCTTGCCTAGATCATAAATATACCACAGGAGCAGTCTTCCTTGATCTGAGCAAAGCTTTCGATACAGTACACCACACAATATTGCTAGATAAACTTGAGGAGCATGGAATGAATGGACTTACTGTTAACTAGTTCTCCAGTTAGCTGTATGACCTACAGTAGCAAATCAAGGTAGATGGGACATTCTCACCACTTCTTCCGCTCTGCCATGTGGTACCCCAAGGATCAATTCTCGCCCTCCTCTTCATGACATATATCAACATCCTAAGCAATAATATATCCAACGCTAAGCTCCATTTCTTTGCTGATGATACTGTTCTCTGTAGTTCAAAACCTTCAGTGACAGATGTCTGCCTGGAACTCCAAGCGAATTGACCTTTTCCAACATAATCTTCCTCGCTCTAAACTATTATTAAATGGCAAAAAACAAAAGTCATGTTCTTTCAACCCACCAGTCTTTCTACTATGTTTAAAACCCCCACTCCCCCATTGCCCTATTGTAACCCTGTTGAGTGACACCCTCGAGTTGTGGATTTTAAATATCTCAGTTTCCTATTAAACCATAACCTCTCCTTCTCATCCCATATTGAAGCTCTCGTGAAAAAAATTAAAATTTAGGCTTGGTTTTCTACAGAAATAAAGCCTTATTCTCAAAGAGTCAGGACAAGACTGGTCCAAACAACATTTCTCCTTCCTCCGATGGACTATGCTGACATCCTGTACAGCCATTGCTTCTCTGCTAGCTTGCACAAATTAGATGTCCTATACCATCAAGCTATCCACTTCATCACTAATGCACCATTCAGAATGCACTACTGTGACCTCTATGCTGCCATTGGTGGATATCCCTACCACCAGGACATTATAAAATACTTATGTCTAGTAATCTACCACCATATATCTCCAGCCTGCTTTGCCACACCTCATGCACTACGCCTTTAGGAAAACTTTGTATATTACACTCAAAGTCCCTAGATTCTGCACTAATTGTGGCAAAGCTGGCATTAGCATGCTATCCCCTTGCCTTGCATTTAAAAGCCTTGTTGCCAAGTATACAAATGATGTTTCCCACTGTTTCTCAGCTTCAACCTTTTAGTCTTTGACCTCCTTTCATCCTCCTTCTGATCTTATCATGTAGCCCTCCCTATTCTCCCTTAAATCCTTCAGATCTCCTATTTGTATGCCCTACCTTTCCTCCCATGTTCCATCCCTTGGGCCCTATCTTTTCCTCTGTGTTCAACTATCTGCTTAGATTATACCATTAATATGCATTCCTTGTTTAGCATTTGTATCACATTATATGTTGCTGTTTATCATTATGCACCTATATGTAACTACTGCCCTTTTAACTTGCCTACTGTCTTTCAATTGTACCTGCTCTGTTAATCATATATTGTAACTGTATTATTATGTGATTTGTCTACATGGGACCTCCTTGTAAAGGAGCTTGCTCAATGGAGTCTTTCTGGTTAAATAAAGTTGAACATGAACAATAGGCTTTGAGGCACTGACTCATTTGTTTAGGGTAGTTACTGATGATAACTCCTAGATCCCTTTCCTTGTCTGCAGTGTTAAGTCTCTCCATCCCCCATCCAATACTCCATCTTGGGTTCTTTTCCTAGGTGCATTACCTTGCACTTTTAGCATGTACATTGTAACTGCCAGGCCTTTGTCTGCCTTCAAGCTTGTAGGTAATAAATGGGATCACAAATTGTAGTCAGAAAGAAATAATGTAACATACTGGGAATTGAACCCTGGCCCCAGAATACCATCCTGGTGATCTAACCACAGAGCTACAGGCTCACATTAAATTGTGTGTGGGGTTACTGCACTACAGTATAGGTTTTACATCCTGATGTGGGTCTAGAAGCTCCACCCTTCTGGCTCTAGAAGAGGGCATGCAGTCCACTGAGCCACTGACACTTCAAAAACAGCTCTGAGAACTGAACTCACCTTGACTTCCAAATGTTTCCAGCTTCAGTTAATCTGTACACCAAAATCACACTGTAACACTTTTATTGATATTGTAATAGGTAAGTTATGTTCCTACAGTATATCTAAATGTATCCCATTGTTTGTTGCGACTACACTCCCTGGCATTGCCTTTTTCTCTTACTGTTTGTAGGTAACTTTTATCTTTACTCAGATGTGGAACCTGTGTAGAAGAGCACTTGTGCTCAAATGTACATTCTGAATTAATTAAATAAATAAATAATTAATTAATTAAATAAGAGCTGGGCCACTGGCCTAGTAGCAAGGCATCTGCTTGCAATGCCAACATCCCAAGTTTGGGAATGGACCTGGGAGTCGGAGGCGGCCGAGCAGAGAAGGATTGAGCATCCAATTGATGGCTGTCCTCAGGTGGGGAGGGTGAGTGCCCGACACACAGTAGCCCCTAAGCGGAGACTGGGGATCTGCAGTGATGGGCACCAAGTAATGTGGGAAGTCGGGACTGGCGTCAGGCATGCCCCATGGATGTCATTGCACATCCCACCTCCGGGAACAGCATCAACAAAATCCGTCCCCCATCTATGATACCCTGTTCTAGCCGCAGCTCGCCATTACCAGTGTCCACCAGGGAGGGGTAATCCAGAGCTCAACACCATTGTCCATTGGGGGCACACCAGGAAGCCTCAGCCCATGAGGGAAACAGGGCGGACAAAATAAATAAAGGCTTTGAAGATCCCGACCCCTGTCTTAAGGCAAGATCAGTACAATAAACAGAGGAAAAGAATAAATAGTATTACTGGCCAATGTGTTGGGGAGGAATAAAACTGATGGGATTGATTCCTTGATTGATTCATTCATTCCTTCCTTCCTTCCTTCCTTCCTTCCTTCTTTTTTTTAGTACTGGAATTTAATACAGCATAGAATTGTGTTTAGACTCAGCACTCACATAGCAAACACTTGCCGTTTGCCTAAGAACATATTGGCATCAGCAAATTCTTGTTTTAGTGTTATACTGAACAGCTCCTTTAATATCCACCACACTTGCTAGAACCAGTTATCACAGCACACAGCTTATGGTCTTCTGACATGATTGTTTTTAATCTTCTCAGTTAATGCCAAAATGGGAGCTGTGGCATGCCCACAGTTTTGTGCTACTTCACTCCTGCTAAGCCTGGTCTTTTCTGCTTTCTGCTCCACACTGGACATGCATTGTTCCCTGTCAGTGATGAGCAGGCCATTCTTTTCGGTAGTGTCACCACCGCCAGCACCTACTGTAGTTAGTCAAGGGGCTGTGGACCCTCTCAGTACTTGGAGCCACCATGCAGTGTCGGATCCAGGATTGTTAAAGGAAGTCCTGTGGCAGTAATAAATGGGCAAGGTTTAAAAGGGTTGGCTATCAGAAAGCAGGCAGCAAAACTTTTTATTATCTTGTACTGAATATGATAACTGTTTGTAATAGGGCACGATAAAATTAATTTTTGTAGTGTTGCAAATGTTAGTTGATTGTTTCTGTGCTATGTAAATGTCAAAGAAGGGTCCCACTGCCACAGGATCTTTAGTAATGCTGGATCCGCCACTGCCACCATCTATCTCTGACTCAGTGCTTATGCCTGGGTGTTATTCACTGTTACCTGTGTTGCAGAACTCAGGTCATGATCAGTCTTCTCTGTGAGAATATGTCGAGTACCTGTTTGGATGGAGGAACACTCCTGCATTTGCTAAGCTCAGGGCAGATACAATTACTGACTCAATGGTCCCTTAATAACTCTTGTTTTTTGGCTTCACTTTATTTATAGGTCTCCTTCATGTTATGCAAGGGTTGTGAAACTTTCATGTTGCACAGTTCTTTTCTTAGTCATCGCATTACATGCTCTGGCTCCAAGACAGGTCATGATATAAACTGCCTTCCAGACACCCTTGTAAAGACTAATGCCAGGATTTTCAAAAGACAGATGCAATTCACCTTGTGCCTGCATCTACGTCAACCAAATGCAGCCCTGCTACAGTTTTCAAAAGGTGCATCCTTGTGCAACAAAAAACATGATTTGTAGGAAACAATTAAACAATCCTTTTATTGTAAAATCCAGATGCTGTTGGACCACCTAATAGAAGGTCTAACATTCTGGAGGCATTTCAGTTCAGAAAATAGTGGCAGATGTATCTTGGAGGGCATGGCATGAAACTGGAAGGGGTAGATTGAGGGGTAATGTGAGGAAGTTTTTCTTCACTGAGAGGGTGGTGGATGCATGGACTAGACTGCCACAGGAGAGGATGGGAGCAAGCACAGTGGAGGGATTTAAAGATGCCTGGGACAGGCATAAGGGGAACCTCGAGGTGGGTAGGGTGGGAAAAGCCATGACCAGCTAGGGTCACAGAGCCACAAACAACTGGATGGGCCTAGTGGTCCTATCTGCCAACAATTTCTATGTTTCTATTCCTTTGGAAAATCCTGCCCCTAACTCAATTGTTAAGGAGTATCATGGAGCAGACTAGGTGGGCCTTATTGCTCCTTATCTGCCGGCAAATGTATGTAAGACTGTCTTTACCTGATGGCACTTCTGGGGAGGAAGATCAAACATCCCAGATGATGCACTCCTCCTGGGAGGGTGGGTTACTGGGGTTACTGCCTCCGCTGAAATGCTGTCACCCAAGTGACCATAGATGAAGCACAATGGAGGCAGAGTGGGAGGGTGAATGTCAAGTGGACTCAGGAAGGTACAGCACGTCCTGTGAGCTCTGAGCATTATAATGTTCTTAGAGACTGGGAGAAATGGCATTGTACCCCTCCCCGGCTGCTGCAGGATTATGCAGCTTCACATGCAGGCCCCACACTGCTGACTGTAGGGCCCATCCTCACAGGCTAGCTAAGAAGGATTTGAGGGGCTAAGCTTGTCCAGCCCTGGTGAAGGATCCCCACTGTCAGGGTATGAGCCATGGGGCACCGGTGACAGAGGTCAATCACAGAGATGGTGGGTGATGGGGCAGAAGGGAAGCAGGTAGATGGGAGGCTGACAGTCTTGTCATAGTATTTGAGGGGAGCAAACAATCCTAGTGGGCCTGGGACATAGAACATTTTATTAATATATACCAGGCAAAGAAATATATTCATATTTCTCTCAAGTGCACCATGTGCATTCTAGAATAAATGTTATGTTCATTTCAACAAGCCTGATTGATAGGATACCAGAGATCATTCTACGGTTCCATAATAATTATGGACCATGCCCGATGTTTTGGAGTCTAGAATGAGGGACTCTTAAAAGAGATAAAATATAGAGACCTCATCAGACAGTATTGAATGAGCCATATTTTGAACATTTTATGAGAGTCGAGTTGAGTAATCACTTTAAAGAAAACTGTATAGCAGATATCTCATTATATATTTTTCATTTTATTTAAACATTTGGTAACCGGAAAGGCACACTGAGCCAAAAGGCTTATTTCCAGGTGTGACCCTGGGGAGAGAGCAAAAGTAGGATACAAAATGCAGAGAATAAAAATGCAGTACAACAAAATAAGCAAAATTACATCGCAACAATAGGAGTGATAAACAGGCATGCCAGCACAACTGGACAAAATAATAATAATACAAGGTATGCTTGCACAGTTAACTATCATTTTGTCAAAATAAGTAGGGCAGGAG
Organism: Neoceratodus forsteri; assembly: GCA_016271365.2. Classification (NCBI taxonomy): domain Eukaryota; kingdom Metazoa; phylum Chordata; order Ceratodontiformes; family Ceratodontidae; genus Neoceratodus; species Neoceratodus forsteri. The sequence continues at coordinate 163,924,959 of CM057458.1, read as the reverse complement.
TATGAGTAAGACATTGGTCATTTTTGTTTTGACCCTCCTCTGTTACTGTTTGTTATCCTCACCTACCCATTCTAGTAGGTATATCGAAGATCTCACTATGAAATTGCTGTTATTGCTACTATATCACTGACTGTAAATACTGCTACTGTATTCACTGCCTGTAAATACTGCCTGTAACTACTCCTCACTTTGTATAATCTCTACATGCATCTCAGCAACTTCTACCATCCCTTTGTGTCTTTGCTGGATATCTACAACTTATGTATGTTCTATTTTTGTGCTTTATGTATTTATGTACTACACCCTTGTAACCCCCTACCCCCAGGGCGCATCTGGAATCGAGCGGCACTCTTGCCAGTATGCCTTTCCTGGTAAATCTATAAATAAATAAATAAATAAATTGGTGAGAATAGCTACAAGGAAGACAACGTGAATGATAGTTAGTTGATGTTATGGGTGCAGGTGTGGGGTGGGTAGCTGGCACAGTACAGATTTGACAGCAGTGTGAGAAGGATAGTTATGCAGGAGAGGCATTTGACAGTTCCAGATAGAGGGGAGCCAAAAGGTGTAGGCAGATTTGCCCACATTAGCGAATGGTAAGTGAAGAGAAAGGAGCGAGGTCTCTGGAGCAGAGGGAATATGTAGAGGAAGGAGTGGGGGTGAGGTGGGAAGAGAGTAGGAGAGAAGAAGATTGAACCAGTACTTGGAGATAAAATAGATTGAAAGGATGAGACATCGTTGAGAAAGGGGAGGGAAGATCCAGGAAGAGAGAAGAAGAGCAGTGGTGGGTTCTATGGAGAGAGTTTGTGGCAAAGAAACAGAAGGCGTGAAAAGGGAGTCCAGTCTGGTAAGTGAGGAGGATGGTGCAGTGCAGTAGATTATGTCAGCATAATCGAAGATAGGTAGAATCATTTTGGTTAGGAGTACATGTCATACAGGGAGGGGCAGTGAGTCTCTGTTGTTGTGTGTAGAGGAACTGAGCATTGGGCAAAGTTTAGAAAATATGTGATCTATATGAATAGAGAAGTTTAGCAGAAGGTCCAGCCAGATGCCTAGATATTTGTAGGAGGATACTAGCTCAGAGTGGTACCATCCAGGGAAGTGATGGGCAGGGCAGAGAGTGCTTTGGCTATTCTTTGAGAGGTTCTGAAGGACATAGAGACTGTTTTGGATGTGTTTAATTTGAGTTTTTAGCCTTAAACCAGGACTGGACCAGGTAGAAGTCCTGCTGAAGAGCAGAGTGGATTGAAATGGAGTCGGGCCGGAGGTGAATAGGATGGTGTCTTCCACATACATATGGATGTGGGAGTTAGTGCAGACAGACAGGAGGTTGTTTATGAAGGCGGAGAATAAAATGGGTCCAAGTATAGAGCCCTGGAGTGCGCCAGCAGTGATAGAGAGGGAGTGGGAGGAGGAATTTACAATCTTAACTGATTGGCATCTGTTGGAGATACGAGTTAAACCATTGTATGTGGGGGGCAAGCCCAGCACCTTCAGTGAGTTTAGGAGCAGTGGATGGAAGACAGAGTCCAAGGTCTTGGCCAGGTCAATGAAACTGCAGCAGTGAGGAGCCCTTTGTCAATAGCAGATTGGATGTGCCCGTTACACAGAAAGTGAGGAGGTGGTGAAGTGGTGTTTCCTGAAGCCAGATTGGTGAGGGAGAGGAAATTTGTGGAGTTGAGGAAATCCATCCGTCTGGATTGAACTAGGCATTCCTGCAGTTTGGATGAGGGCTGGGAGGAGGAGGAAATAGGGTGATAATTTCTGGGTGAAGAGGCCGCCACCCTTGTGTAGGGGAATGACGCTGGCTGAGTTCAGGCTTTGGGAACAGTGCCTATGGCAAAGATAGATTTAACAGTGAGATGAGGGGAGAGTAATGGTGGGGGCAGAGGCACAATAGGCTGGGGTGTATGCCGTTGGGGCTAGATTTAGCTGGGTTGAGGGATTGGAGGGTGAGCAGTACCTTGTCAGGAGAGCGTGCATGAGTAGGAAGGTGCAGTCAGGTACATTTTGAGAGGAGGTTCTTGCCACAGGCTGGGGTGTGTAGATGGGTCAGAGGTGGCACATGTAATGAAGAAGGTGTTGAGAGTATTTGCCACTTGGACAGGATTGGTTATGGTAATGCCATAGTGTGCGAGGATGGGTGAGTAGGATTGTGGTTGAGGTCAATGATAGAGTGGACTACACCCCAGAAGGAGGAGGGTGAGCAGTGCTGAGATGGTTCTTGAAATAGTCAGCCTTGGCGCACCTAATGGCCTTGGTGCATGCATTCCGTGCAGTGTTGTAGGCTTGTCTAGAGGTTGGTGTTATGGGGGCTTTGAAAGCTGACCAGGCCTTATCTCGGGCTTTGCAGGCGGCAGCTATTGGACCTGTTATCCAGGGGTGGTGGTGTTTCCTAACCTAGCTTTTTCATTGGTGCATGGGTGTCCCAGATGCTAGTGAAGATGTCAGTGAAATGGGCGGCGCGGTGTTGACATCTGTAGCAGAGTGAACAGGCATCCAGTCAGCGTTGCATAAGTCCGAGAGGAGGGAGTTTGTGTTGAGTGAGTGTAGGGGCAAGTTTTGATATATTTAGGAGAGGACTTGGGTAGCTGGGTCTTTCTAATGCAGTCTGTGATACAGTGATCATAAGGCTGGGTCGAGGACACCGGCTGTGGATATTCTGTGGGGATGGGAGGAAAACCCAGTCTATAAGGGTGTGGTTATTGGAGCAGGGATTGTAATGGGTTGGTTCAGTAATTAGCTGGGAGAGATTTAGGGTTCAATTTTAGAAGTGGTGGAGGCTTAGATGAGGGAGAGCCAGTCAGGGCTGTAGTCACCTAAAGTAGCTCACCGGGTGGAGATGCATGCCGCTGGTGCATGGTGCCGAGGAGCTGAGGAGGCATATACTACTCCAACAAAGGTGGAGAGGGTGGAGGAAGGGAGAGTTTGGCAAGGATTAATGTGTGACCCAGTGCAGGATTCCTTTTTGACAACAGAGCAAGAGATGAGTAATCTTGCTAACAAGGCAACGCCACTGCCTCTTGCCACAGTCTTGCCTATGATTGAGTATATACATTATGGGAGGCACTCAAATAGCTACACTCTGAACATACGAAATTTGCCAGCAGATAAAGGCCCTAGAGGTCTATCAAGCCTGCTCGAATGTGCAGCTAGCACCCTTATTTCCTGCAGCTGCCCCTCCTTCCACCCTTCCCCTTCATTAACCTCCCCTTGTCCTGTCCCCATCCTTGTTTGAAGCAGTCCACTGTTCTACTGCATACCACTGGCAGGTAATGCATTCCACTCAGCCACCACCCTCTCTGTAAAAAGTGTCTCCTCATCTCCCTCCTGAACCTTCCCTCGCTCCAGTCTCATATCATGGCTCCTGGTAGCCCTCCCTCCCTTACTTTGAACAGCCCCTCTGTACCCGTCTTGTTTATTCCTTTCATGTATTTAAAGGTTTCAGTCATGTCACCCCTGTCTCTCCTCTTCTCCAGTGAGTACATGTTCAACTCCTTCAACCTCCTCTCGTATGATAAGTCCCCCAGCCCCTTGATCATCTTCATTCATTCATATGTTGTTTCACATAAAGCCTGTCAGGATTAAAAATATAATGGACAATGTAAACAGTTGGAAATGAAAATAAAACATGAAGAGCAAACATATATGCAAACATTTGCAGAATCGGATTGGGAAAATTACTGGTGACTAAAACAAGTACACTTCACTATGCAGAGCAAGAACTAGAACAACATTACACAGATCAAAAGCTATATATTGTTGTTTGGGAGAAACCTAAACAGGCTACTGTCATGGCAACTTAAAACCCTAGACAGGCTACTGTCATGGTAACTTAAAATCGAGGCAGCCAATGAGCGATGGCTCAAATCAGGAATGATAAAGGAATCATTTATAAACATCAGAATAAGATACTTCAAGCTCTAAAAACATTACTGTCAGACTTTGGATACTCCTGAAAGTAGATCTTCACAAGAACAAATATTAGAGTTTCTTAATTATATAGAACTGCCAGCAATATCAGATTTACAACATCAGCAGTTAGAATTTGCAATGACTCAGGATGAAGTCCTTAATGTAGTAAGATAACGTCCAGTTAATAAAACCCCAGGCCCGATGGTATAACCATAACATTTTATAAAAAGAAAGTATAAGGAAATCTTGGTGCCATATTTCATGTGTCATATATGTCAGAGTCAGTGGCTCAGTAGGTAGCACACTAATCACTGAGGCTGGGAGATCAGAGGGCTGTGGGTTCAGTTCCCACATCTGGCACTTAAGTTAATATCCCAATACTGACACTGTAGTGCAGCATGAGGGTGCTGCGCTCTGAGGTGCCATCTTTGGATGAGATGTTAAACCAAGGTCCCATCTGCCTGGATTGGTGGTAGTTCAGGTGGATGCTAAAGATCCCATGGCACTTATCAAAAGAGTTGGGAATTTCCTGGTGTCCTGGCCAAATTTCTCCCATTCACTAAAAATACCATCAACAGCTTAATCTGGTTCAATTTCAGTTGCTTACCATTTGTATCCCCGTCGCCCCTGAAAAGGGACTTCTAGGCCCAGTGGACTTACAGGTCAACAAAATTCAATAAATAAATATTTCTTTATTTATTAGCTTTTGTTCTGGGGGTAAGCACACTAGACAAGAGAATACCTGTTTTCATGTACGACTCAGGAGATTACAAGAGCATGTTTACAGAACAGTGCGAGGGACTTACAACAACAGTAAAGACAAATGGATGGTTCCTCCTTCCTTTGCCAAAGCTCACATTTTCTGATCTTAAAGATAATAAACTTCCAGATAAACCCTCTTCATATAGACCTATCTCCCTGTTAAATGGAGACTATTCCATTTTCTACTAAGGTATTGGCAACAAGGTTAAACAAATAATACCCTTTATATTAAACATCGACCAAGGTGAACTTCATTGTGGGAAGGAGGCTAACACATGCTGTAGGAATCACAGAAACATAATGCAACAAGCATCCAGACCAGATGCTGCATTCATGGCACTGGACAAAGAAAATACATCGACAGGGTGGACTAGAATTTTGCAGGGTCTACCCTATCAAAGGCTGGAGTGGTCCTAATACACAGGCAAGGATCAGTACCATTTCTAGATCTGAAAAAGCAGAATATATGCTAACTCTCTGCTAGCAGGAACATTTAATTTAAAAGAGGAACTCGGCAGGGATGCCCCTGTCAGTAGCATTGTTCACCTTATATGTGGAGCTTGTTGCTCAATATATAAGGATGAATACATATGGCATAAAATTGGCATAAAATTGGCAGTGAGTAAGATCATATACCCCTTTAGGCAGGCGATGTGTTAATATACTTAGACAATTTCAAAGCTTCAAGTAATAGTTTGTTAGAACTAGTGGATAATTTTGCAAAAGTGACAGGATATAAACTGAACTGGCAAAAACTGAAGTTATGTTGTTGAACAAGGATCACATGAATGAATACAATTTGGTAACAGACTCAAAAGGTTCCTTTGCCTCCTTGGGATAATATTAAAGAAGAAGAATAAAAATCTGTTTAAAGAGAATTATTTATCTCTAACAGAAGAAATTACATCTGACTTAGAAAAGGGATCCCAGGACCCTACGGGTCAATCTGCCATATATGTAAGACAGTGCATGTTAAAACTACGCAACATAGACAGCGCAGGCGGGAATAGCGACAGGGTGCAAAACTGTTAAATGATCTATGCAGTTGTGCACCCTGTCACTGTTCTCTGGCAGAGGATAAGTTCTTTGCTAGGAGAAGGGTCTGCTGAGCAGCTGCTGTGGCTTGACAGGATGAGTCACAGGCAGCTAGAGAGTGGTATGTCTGCGGATGGGGTATCGAATCCCAGTCCCAGATGCATGAAATTTTTCTTTATTTTGGACTTTGTGTGATTTCATTTACAACCCCAGTAGATTATTTAAGTTGGGGTTCGGAAGCCGGCCCAGTGGCGCTGAGGTTGAGGCTGGACACCACCTGCGCCATGCTGGCGACCTGGGTTCGAGAACAAGCCCGGGTCGATGGGGTCAGCAGGAAGGGAGAAGATTAAGCATCTGATGAACAGCTCTCCTCTCCCGGGGGCGGGCTGGGGTTTGTCCGTCGCACCAGCGGCTCTCGGTGGAGATCAGGGGCTGCAGTGCACAGACAGCACAAATTAGCATGGCTGGCGTCGGCAGGGTTGCGGTGTGTTATGGCGTCAGGGGTGCCACGCAAAGAGAGAGAGGGAAGAAAGGAAAAATGGAAAAACCCAGTTCCAGGGGTGGCGATGGCACCAATCCCCCATGCCCACGACTGGGTTCGACTCTGCCGACCTTCACAGATCCTCTGCCCGGACCCCATGTCTGCGGATGGAGTCTATGTGTGTGAGAGAGCCCAAGGTGGAGGGCAGCCCCCACCCCAGAGGGTTAAGCTGAGGGTGCCAGCTGAGGTGGGGTGGGAAGAGGAAAGTACGGTTGGAGGGACTTCAGGCAGGGCAGGAGCAAGGTTGGATGCCTGAGAGAGGCTCCTAGGACCATGACTGGAGGAAAGAGAGTTGAAAAAAACAAAAACGTTGGAGGTTCGGGTGAGTGGGGTGCGGGGTAGAGCCACTGCAAAACATAGAGAAATGCCACTGGGCAATATATTGCACTGTACTGACAGTGTGGTATATTGCTGTGCTATTGTGTCATGTGGCATTATGACCCCGTGCCTTTGAGGACGAATCTTGCCATCTGGCTGAGCAGAGTAGAGCCAACATGAGTATTGCAAATATGCAAGTTATCTAAATTACTGAGAAATGGCTCAGCAATAACTGTTCTTTTCTTTTATTACAAACCTTTTTATGCTAATTTGTCTATGTATAGTATTAAATGTTATTTAGTTACAACAAAAAGGTGTTCTTGTTTAAGTCCCACCAGAGCCATTGACATTCATTATCTATTTTGGTACTGTGTAGACATTTGGTTTGATTGACCGCACACATAACCTGTGTCAATATGACAGCATGCAGTTGTCAGCATATGAGTGACTTCAGTGTACCAAGATACCCATCCCATGACGAAACTCCACTGGCGAAGTGGCGGTGTACCTGGATTGTGGTGTTTGGATTGTGTGTTTCACCAGCAGTCTGTGGTTGCCATGTTTATTTAAAATAAAGCTCGGGGCGCCAATGAGCAGCTAACTGAGAGGTCGCTTTCCGCTGGCTCGCTGTGATAGCCAAAAATAAAGATTAATAAATGGAATTTTCCACCCCGGAGCAAATAAAACGGTGGTTTTAAGTGACGGAGAGAGTAATGGATGAGTATCTGACCTCGATGCCTCCAAAAGTCAGTGGGCGACTGGGAAAACTGGGGTAAAAAAGGGGATGGCGGCCCAGGAGAGAAAAATGCAGGCCTGGTCTCGCCTCATGGTGGAGGTGGCGTCTGGGGAAGGAGCTACAGGGCAGGTTATTGCAGCCCTAGAACCACGCTTTTAATAAAGCTGGAGGACAAGTTGGATGGGAAACTGCAGGAGGTCCTGGAGCAGCAGGCGCAACAGAGCACTCGGTTGACCGAGGCCGAGGAAGAATTTCCAGACTGGAGGGACGAAGTGTTAGCAGTACCAGGGCAAGTCTGTGCTTGCAGAGGGAGCTCGAGGAGTTTAAGGAGGCCCACGACTACAAGAAAATTATCATCGGAGGTTAAACTTGCATCTTAGGGGCTCCCTGAGGGACTGGAGGGAAAGGATGCCTTGATTTTGCAGCAGGATACTACCTGAATTGTTGGGGCTGAAAATTAAAATGGCAAGGTTAAACTGGAGCGTGACATCGGGTGGTAATGCCACGGCCTGCGGTGGATCAGCCTCACGCCAGAGAATCATGCGCTTTCACAATTTCCAGGACCGAGAAGCGGTACTGAAGGCTTACAGATCCAAGGATACCCTGAGCTATGAGGGCCATAGATTATTCCTCTTGCAGGACTACTCAACCCGTCTGTTGAAAAAAGGAAGGCCTTCAATGGGCTGATGGCACAGTTGAGGGGTCTTAAGGTGGAAAACTTTCTGGTATATCCGCCACACTGAGAATCAAACAAGAGGGTGCAACCTACTGCTTCTGGGAGCTCGAGAAAGCAGAGGAGTTTGTAAAGGGCCTGAAGAGAAGAGTGAGTTGAATGACCGTGGAGAAATATAAAGAACTAGAAAGATGACTATGAGAGGTCTGGACTTAAGTGTTCTGGTGGTTTGTTGATGTTATGACTCATCGATTATGGACTAATTATGGTGAGAGTGTTTCTTGTTTCTGGCTGGTGCCGTTGTGCCACTTTTGCCCAAGGAGGTTGGATACTGGAGGACATGGTGGTTGGCTTAGGCATGGTGGAAGAATCGTGGATTAAAGGGGCCTGAGCAGTCTGAAGTCTGGACTCTGATGTGTGTTCCCTTCGCCTGCATGGAGGGCCCTTCTATGGACTGGCAGTGTGTGAAAGCTCAGATGGAGACCTGAGGGCCATGGAGATGAGAAGAGTCCCAACGCTGGTGGTAGGAGCGGGGAGGGCCTAGCGCGGTTTTTGATGGCAGCCAGCCCTCGCCCCCCTCTGATTCTATCGGATTCAAAATGTGTCCATCTGCTGTTGTTGAATGGGGAGAGGAGGGTAGGTTTGGGGCCGGGAGATGGATGGAGTATCTAGTTGGAGGGATGGGGGCTGGGTGAGATCTGGAGGGTTTGTTTTCTCGCTGGGAGGCGAAGGTATGATGGACTGGAGTGGGGAGGTTTCTTTTGAGATGGCTTGGAAGCCTGGTGTGGCTGGGAGTCTCCTTGGGATGTTCTGAAAGGTGGAGGCCGTGGGGATGGGGGAAGGAATGCACGGGGTGGAGAGTGAATGGAGGCGATATATAGGTGGGTTCTTCTTTTTTCTTTTCTGGCCTGATGGATGCAAGACTGGATGCCGCGTGATACTCCACGTCGGCAGAATCGGGGTGGGATTGGTAGAAAGATGGGGTATGGAGACCGCCAGATAGGATGGGTAGAGGTAAAGGAAGGGCGGACAGGTCGCGGCCGGGCGTTGTCAGGGTGGAGATAAAGGGAGCATGGAAGGGGTCGGGTTTGCTCAAGGGAGGGATTGTGGGGAGGGGAGAGTGTTTTGACAACAAATGAATATCTGGGATAGAGTGAGATAAAGGTTGGGGTGAATAGGGAGATAAAGGGTGGGGCAGTCAGATGGGACGTAGATGTGGATCGGGGGACCTGGAGGCTAGGGGCGAGGTAGGTGGAATATTGCTCCTGCTCGGGAGGGAGATTGATGGGAACCCGGGGTGGGAGAGTTCGGAAGGAATATTTTGGCTGGTGGTGGGAGCGGGGACGTGCATCTTGGTTTGGTGGGCAGTGTTTGCTTTTCATTGTCTTTAAATCTACACTTGTGCTATGTTAGCAATTAGTGTGATGGGAGGAAGGTGGAAGAGGAGAGGTTGTAAGGAAGGCGAAGGAGGAGGAGAGGGAGGGTGCGATTGGGGGCTCAGGGAGGGTTAGTTATAAGTGCTAAAATAGATAGTTCACTGATTCAATCAATCAATCAATCAAAATCTTTATTTAGTCAGGCTGAACATCATTGAGCCGTGAGCTCATTTACAAGATGGACCTGAGTGGTCATACAAATAAGAGTACAAGTATTTTTTAGGACAAGAAAATAAACAATAGTACAATGACATAAAATGAGAGTATACAAAATTTACATATATACAAGGCACAGTAAAATCACTTAACCTGTTAAAAAAGGAGAGAATAGATATAGCAGGCATAGTGTACAATAATATGGCCTTTATGGCTTTTATAAAGAATATAGCAGCTGACTGGATAATAGAAGGAGAACTAAACAGAATGGAATACGGAAGGGGGGTGTAGGTTGGATGGGAGATTAGGCCTTATGGAAGCAATTGCAGAACTCTGGAAATAGGGTGGAGAATAATCTTTTGAAGGATGATAAGGGTAAGAGGGTATTTAGATTCATAGATTTTGGAGTGAGTTCAAGTAACTGCTAGGGAGTAGCTGATAGCAGCCCTCCCAAACCAGGTGCAGGCATTGGGAACCTTTAACATGATGAGTTTACTGATCCTTAAGGTGTATGGCCACAGAAGTAATTCGGTAAAACAGTCTGTGATATAGGAGGGAGTTTGCCTGATAAAGCTTTGAAGATCCAGACTGCAGCATTCCTATTTCTTCTGTGTTGTAGTGATGTCCAATTTACTGCCATGTAAAGAGAGCAATGATGGGTGCTGGAGGAAGGTCAGTAATAAATCTGATGGATCTATGATACAGGGTGTCCAGCTTATTTAAGCTTGTTTTTTTTTGTTAGTAATGTAATCACCTGGTTGTACCATAATTGTGACAGTCGGTGTGCAGAAATCAAGGAAAGTGCATGAAGGTATATCTGAAATGTATGAAAGTTTGGAAGTATGTAATGCAAGGTGGATTGATAATACCCCTTAAAAATGTAAAGTTGCATAAGACGAGATGGGTGACCCAGTCAATTTAAACGTTATATCTTGGAATGTTAAGGGTATTGCAAGCCCAGTGAAGAGGACTGCACTTTTAACTGCACTCGAGACAAAGGGGGCACAGGTAGCAATGCTGCAAGAGGCACATTTGACAGACTTGGAGCATGCCAAATTGGTACAAAAATTGGGTTGGGAAATGTTTAGCGACCCTCCTATTCCTGTATAAAGGGGTTGCAATACTCTTCATAGAATCTGCTCTTGAAGTGAAAAGGGTAGTGAGAGACCCTAAGGAGGGCAGATACATTTTGTTACTGGAGTGTGGAGAGGAGACACTTACGTTTGGTTGTGTCTACGACTGGCAGTTATGACCCAGTTTTCTATACCTCTTTGCTGGGCCTGCTTGTGAGGGAGCAATTTCCAGGGCTCATTATGGGAGGGGACTTTAATTGGACTTTGGACGAAGATGGATCATTCGAGGGCAAGGGGCGGGAGGACGGAGGCTATGGGACAGTGGAAAATTGGGATTGCAGATCTAGACATGGTGGATGGTTGGAGGGCAGTTAATCCCACTGGGCGGGAGTATACGTTTATTCTAACCCCCATAAGACCTGGTCCCGGTTAGATTACTTTTTCTACCTAGAAGTTGGGTGGGAAGGATAAAGAGATAAGTCACAGCCCATCTTCATCTCGGATCACGCTATGGTCGTGTTGTGTATTGTGGGGGGTGAGTAGGTCTTCAATATGGAGATTTCCACATACTTAGCCAAGGACCATGCATTTAGGGACTACTTGGCGGAACAATGGAAGCTTTATGAAGAGGTAAATGATACGGGAGAGGTGTCCAGTGCTGTCTTATGGGAGGCAGATAAGGCCTATATGGAGGCCATAATAGCCTATGTGGCTAAGATTAAAAAGCAGAAAAGGGTAAAGGAAGAATTAGAAAGACAAGTGAAAGAGCTGGAGAAGCGAGTAGGTGGAGGAGAAAAGGAGAAGCCCCCAAGCTGTTGACAGTGGCGAGGCCCTTAATCTCTCTTAAAAGAGGAAGCAGGAAAGCTTGTTTTTGCCAGAGAAGGGTTTTCGAGTGGGTGAATAAGCCTGGGCCCATGTTAGTAAGATTGATGAAGGGGGCAGGTGCCCAACTAGGATATTAGCGGATTAAGAGGGGGCAAGTCATTACAAGCTCAAAGAACATAGCAGAGCGTTTTGGGAGTTTTATGAAAAGTTATATAGGCAGAATATGCAGGGCAGGAAGAGCATATCCAGGGGTTTCTGAGTGGGGTACCTTTAGAGAAGGATTACAGATGAGCAGAGGGAGGTGCTGAGCCAGCCCATATCATACTAACATACTATTTGCCAGCAGATTAGGCCTTATGGTCTCTCGAGTCTGCTCGAACCATAGATCCTTAGTTGGGTGCCGAGACCCTCCCATCCCTTGTGCTCCAGAAACCCTATCATCCATCCCCACCCCCTGGGACAGGCCATCATCTGATACATCCACTTTCTGTGTCTGTCCCACCCTCTCTTGAAGCCTCTACTGTGGATCTCTGAACCAGCTCACCAGGTAGTGCATTCCAAGGGTCCACCACCCTCTCAGTGAAAACCTCGTCCTCTTTTCCCCTCACCCTTCCACCTTCCAACTTCAAACCATGCCCTCTGGTGATACCTCCCTGCTTTAGTCTAAAGATCCCTCCATTTTTACCGTATTTATTCCTTGAGGTACTTGAAGACCTCAATCATGTTCCCCTGTCTCTTCTCTCCTCCAATGAAAACAGGCAGAGCTCCTTAAGTCTGTCCTCATACATCAAATCCCTAGCCCTCGTGATCATCTTTTGTGCCCTCCTCTGTACCCTCTCCAGGAGCTGTATGTCCCTCTTCAAGTGTGGTCTCCAGTACTGTACACAGTACTCAAGGTGTGGTCTAACCAGTCCATTGTACAGCAGCAGAATCACTTCCTTGCTCCTAGAGGTGATCCCCCTTACGATGCATCCTAACATCCTATTTGCCTTGCTGCAGCCTCCTGCACTGCTCAGAGTTATTCATACATGCATCCACCATGACCCCTAGGTCTTTTCCCCTATTGAGGCCTCCAGCGCCTCCCCTCCCAGGGTGTACCTGTGTTTAGGGTTTCCCGACCAAGATGCAACACCTTGCACTTGGTGATATTAAATTTAATTCCATGTGTGAGCCCAGCTTTCTAGGGTGTCCAGGTCCCCTTGCAGGCCAACCTCCCTCTTCTCCCTCAACTACTGCTCCCATCTTGGAGTCATCAGCGAAGAGACTCATTTCACACCCTATACCCTCCTGATGTCAGATATGTATGCATTAAACAGGATCGGACCCAGGACCGAGCCCTCACGGTACCCTACCAACCTCTCTAGGGTTTGAGAGCTCCCCACAGACCACTACTCTGGAGTGCGTCCAGCTAGCCAGTTTTCAATCCATCTGACCATCAAAGGGCCTACTCTCAACCCCATCAGTTTCTCCACCAGACCATTGTGGGACAGAGTCAAAGCCCTTGCTGAATTCCAAGAATAATACATCCACAGGCTTACCCTGTCCAGTTCTGATGTTACCCATTCATAGAACTCCACAAGGTTGGTTTGACATGATCTACCTGGCACAAACCCATGTTGCCGACTATCCAGACCTCCCACCTCCTCCAAGTACACCCCAATCGTTCCTTTAGTATACTCTCCATTAATTTTCCCACCACCGAGGGTCAAACTGATGGGTCTAAAGTTACCTGGTACTTCCTCGACCCCTCTTTATGGATTGGTACTACATGTGCCTCTCGCTAATCCCTCAGGTACCCTCCCTGTCTCAAGTGACCTGCTGAAAAGCTCCACCAGGGGTGCAGCCAGTATGTCCACCAATTCCATAGTACTCTCGGATGAATGCCATCCGCCCAGGAATTTGTCTTTCTTTAGGGCCTTGAGGGCTAACCACACCCTTTTGGTGGAGATGGCGTCATCGTCCCCTCCGCCTTACTGGCCTTTTATCCTTACCCAGATGTGACACCCCTGGGGTACCTCTCTCTCCCTCTTGCTCCATTTCTGTTGCTCCCCTGATCCCACTTACTGATGTTTCTATCCCCTTTGTGCCTTGCTTTGTAGATATCCCATCCTCCCTAGTGAACACAGAAGCAAAGTACTCATTAAATACCTCTGCCTGGTCCTCGCCTCTTCCACCCACCCTCCTTCTGATCTCAATCTGCTGAGATGGCCTTAGTTTTTCTCCGCTCCCAATGTGCCGGAAGAACCCTTTCCCTCCATGTATCCCTGTGCCAGCCGCTGCTCTTTACTGACTTGCTCCCTCACCATACGGGTGACTTTTCTAGATGCAAGCTGTACATTTCCTTATCCCTATCCCTCTTGTTGTTTTATATTTTTTGTAGGCCGCCTTCTTTTCTCTGACTGCTACCTGTACCTCACTGGACCACCAGCATGGTTTATGTGACCTGTCCCTACTGCTTTCAACTTAGCGCAGATCCTGACTGCCTCCATGAAGTCCCGCTTTATGACCTCCCATCTCCTTTCCACACTTGTCATTGAGGTAATCCCCATCAAGTGATCCTTGAGAATATTCCCATGCCCATAAAGTCTGCCCCTGAAGTCCACTCGTCGTGTCCTAGATCTCACCACCCTCTCCCCCATGCTTATTTTGGAAACCAGACAGTATTGTGGTCGCTCCCAGTCAGGGGTCTTGTACAACCATGTCCCTTACCAGATCCCCATCTGCCAGAACCACATCCAGGACATGCCCCTCCCTGTGGGCTCCGTCACATACTGTGTTAAGAACACATCCTGGAAGCCATCCAGCAGCCTCTGCTCCTTGGCCACCTTAGAGGACATGGTTCCCAGTTTGTACCTGGCATATTAGGTCCCCATCAACACCCTCCTTCCCCTTTTGGTCCACACTGGGCAATGATGTTGTCCAGCAAACCATCCTCTAGAACATCACTCATCCCGGGGCCTATATGCTACACCCAGCTTGACCTTATCTCCTGCTGGGGATCGAGAGGACCCATAAGGCCTCCACGCTTCCTTCTGCCTCTTCTACCCTAGCAATTTCTATGTCATCTCTAATGAACATAGTCACTCCACCCTTCTGCCCTCCTTTCTATCCTTCCTAAGCATAGTGTACCCCGTGCGTTTAGGTCCCAGTCATGTTTTTGTTGTTCCACGTTTCCGTGACGCAGCCACATCCACCCCCAAACAGCATGGCCTGGAACTCTGGCAACTTGTTTCCCAAGCTCCTGGCATTTACTAACACCAACCCCCACCCTTATCCCTGATCCTCTTTGTCGAACCCCACCCAGATTCCTTATACTTCCATCCTCCTCTGCTCCTCCTGAAACCTCCACCCCCAATCTGTTTCCCCTCCCTCCTTGGGCTTGAAGGCTACTCCCCTCATCTGGAGGAGAGGGCTTCTGGTCAGCCCTCCCTTCTCCTTCCCCCTCACAAGTTTAAACCCCACCTTTCTTGTATGTAGTCAGCCATCCCCTGTTTAAGGACTTCCTTCCCTAATGGGGCAAGATGAAACCTGTCCTTGGCATATAGTCCCTTATCCTCCCAAACTCCATTCCAGTTCCCTAACACCCCCAACCCACTCTCTTCACCCCACTTCCTGAGCCAGTCATTAACCTCTGTGAGCTTCATTTTTTCTCCACTGAGGCCTTTGGTACTGGCAATATCTCCGAAAAGGAAATGTTGCATCCATTATCCCGACAGACTCTGGCAAGTTCTTGGAACTTGCTTGGATTTCAAAATGCTATTTCCTCTAGATCATTAGTTCCCAAATGCACCAGGAAACCCGGTTTCCCTCCACAATCTAACCATTTCATACACCATGAACTTTGCTCTGTGCACTGTCAACCCAGACATACTCACTACCTTCACCTGGCTATGGCATCCACCCCCTGTCCCTCCCACTGGATACCCCTAATCATCGAGTCTCCCAATAACAGAACCTTAACACCGCCATCATCCTTTAGTTACCTCCACTATGCCCTCGCAGCCCCCTTCCCCTTTATTCATGATCTCAATTTCTGGGGAGTCTCCTGCCTTATTAGAGACCCCTTGTCACCCTCCCTTTCTGCCTCCTTGCTATTTTGCCCACTTAACTCAAACCCCTCTGAATAGGTGTCCCTTTAACCCTCTCTTATCCGAACCATTTATCCTGGCCCTGATGGTTTCCCTTTCCCCACACCGCCATCCTCCCCTTGTAATAGTACCCTGCCTCCAGAGGCTCTCTGTGGGTCCCTTTAGCTAGGGCCCCATCCTTGGTACTGACCCCCTGCTGAAGGGGCTCTCTCCCACCTCCTTGTCTCCCAGTATCTCCAATCATGCTCTCCTGCCTCATGTCTGGAATATGTTGCATCTCCCCATTTGCTTAACATATATGTTTCCTTCTCCCTCTGGGACTATTTCTATCCTTTCCATAGCCAGTCTGTGATGCCCTATGGGTATCCACTCCCCTCCCCGCCTCTGTATAAGTTTCCTCATTTGCACCAACCCCTTCCTCCCCTCTAGGTTGCTTAGTAGCTCAAATTTATTGTGACACTCAATGTCAGCCTCCATCAAGTAACCCAGTCTCCCTGTCTGCACTTCTAAACTGCCCTCTTCTTCCCCTCTTGCTCTGTTCACCTTAGGAGCTCCTTCCCACAGTCTGCTGTTTTAGGCTCCCTTACAACAGCCCCTCCTGACTTCTTCCCTCCACTCTCTTTGTATTCAGAATGTTCACCCCATACGCTTTCCCTTAGCATCAACTTCCCTATCTAAGGGTCCTCTGTCCCTAATATCCCCTCCTGCTTGCTGTAACATAACGTCCTGTAATTTCAGGCGCTGCTCCAGCCTCCCTCAGCCCCACTCTTCTGTTGCCCATATCCACACCCCTTATCCTTGGACACCCCCAGCTCCCCAGCATACTCCTTAACCAATATACCTCACTCCTGATACAAGATAGCTGTTTACAGAGTGGTAGCCTCCTCTCTCCAGGCCCAATTTAGACTTATTGCCATCCCACAGCCTGTGCAGCCTACAACCCTTCCGAAGATGCCTGCCATGGTGGAATATGGCCACCCTGTTTATCCCCTCTGTTTATAATGGCACACCCCTTTTCTCAGTCCCTTTCCCTGAAATACAGTTTCTCTCTATACTGACTGTAGTCATTTACAAACCCAATTTCAACCCCACCAATAAAGTTCCAAAGTCTCACAAACACATACAGTCCAGTGTGTGTTCGGTCCCACTAACAGTGTGTGTAAGCAGACCTCAGGTACCGATGATGTCACAAGCCCAACTAGCTCCTGTTGCTTCAATTTCAGTCCCAAAACAGAAATACTCAGCCCTTCAATCCCAACCCCCAGTGGTTTTCAGTATTTAAGAAGCCTACAAAACAGGGTAGGTGGGAGGGCTCTTACCAACACCAGGCAAACAACACATTTAAATTTCCTCTAATTAACCCTCTGACAAACAACAGTCCCCAAGCCTCCAAAGTTACAATAACACAGCCCAAGTAACAGTTCTAATTCAAGGTAATAATTTTAACACATAGAGCTAATTTCACTTACAAACTATTCAAATATTTCAGTTAAAACAGAATATAACCCCAGACCTCTGTCCTACCAACGTGCTGCTCGAGTTCCCAACTGAACAATGGAGGCCAGGGTAATTCCTGTTTAAAGACAAGGTAATTGCAGCTAATGTCCCTCCCTAACACAGGCAAACAACACATTTAAATTTCCTCTAATTAACCCTGCAAAACAACATTCCCCAAGCCTCCAAAGTTACAATATCACAGCCCAAGTAACAGTTCTATAATATCAAGGCAGGAAATTTTGAGCACCATATAGAAGTTGCAGGAGGGAAGGCCAGTGGGCCTGATGGCTTCCTGTAGAGTATTACAGGATTCTGGGGGACAAATGGCGGATATGTTGAGGAGGGTGTTTGAAAGGGGAGGGGGACAGGTCCCAGTATTGCCTGACTCATGCTATGAAGCTAATATTTGCCTAATACGTAAGGAGGCCAGGATGAGCTCGAATGTTCCTCCTATCGACTAATCTCCTTCTCAATGTTGACATGAAGATCCTGGCAAAGGTGCTTGCCACCCGGCTAGAGAATATCATGCCAGAGGTAGTTCACCCAGATCAGACCTGGTTTATCAAGGACGGCAGTCCTACCACAATGTCCAGAAGGCTGTTAAATATTGTATGGAGGCTGGGCAGGCTGGCACCAAGATGGGGAGTGATCTCATTAGACATTGAAAAGGTGTTCGACAGGGTGGAATGGGACTATTTGTTCAAGGTGATGACCCAGTTTGGTCTGGGGACTCGTTTATAGGGTGGGTCAGGGCCATGTACCAAAAACCGAGCGCACAGGTGTCGGTGAATGGGTGCCTGTCTACAGTTCAGTTTGGGTAGAGGGACAAGGCAGGGGTGTCCTTTATCCCTCTGCTATTTGCCCCGGTGATTGAACCGCTGGCGGCAGTGCACGTCAGCATGAGGGAGTGGTGGGAGGAGGGATGGAGAAGGAAGAGCGATAAGGTGTTTTATGCTGATGATATGTTATTATTTTTAGGGGACCTGAGTAGCTCCATGGGATGCCTAATGGATATAATTGAAAAGTTCGCTGGATTCTCTGGGTATAAGATTAATGTGAGGAAATCTGAAGTCATGGGGTTCCCAGAAGTTGGTCCGGAGGTTAGGCAGAGGGATTCAGAATTGTCAGGTCGGATTTCAAATACCTTGGGTGCATATTGGGCGAAGGTGGGAGGAGTTATATAAGCTGAACTATCACCCTATGATAAATTTGGTGTTGAAGACCTGAAGAGATGGATGCGATTACCAGTATCTTGGATAGGGAGAATAAATCTTATAAAATGAATATTATCCCCGTATCCTATACCCTATGCAAATGCTACAGCTGAGGCTTACGCTGAGGATATGAAATGGTTAGAGAAGGGTTCACAGTTTCATTTGGCAGGGGAAAAGCCCAGAATAAGTTTAGCAAGGCTCAAGGCAGACAGAAATAAAGGTGGGCTTAGTTTCCCAGATTTAGGGGTGTATTATAGGGCAGTGCAAACCGGGCAGTAGCAGATTGGGTCCATAAGCCTGAAGTGGCTAGTTGGATGGGCCTGGAACGGGAGGGGACCCCTGGGAGGCTCACGACATACCTCCATAGTAGAGGGCTGAGAGCATATAGGGATACAGGTAGAGGTAACCCCTTTAGTCCGGGAGATGCTGGAGGCATGGCACCATTCTTGACGATGAAGGGGTGGCCCAGAGGGAGACTGTCCTGCTCCCAATTGGGAGGAACCCCTTTTTCTCCCTGGGATGGAGGATAGGGGTTCCTGGAATGGGAGAAGGGGGCTATGTGTATGGGGATACTGTTGGAGAAGGGGAATTGGAGTGAGTTCAACAAGATAAGGCAGGAGATAGGGTTGGGGACCTCCCACCTATTTCGAATTTGCAGCTGAAAACATATATAGGGTGACTAGGTACAGGGGAAGGGAGAGGATATACCCATATGGAATGGAGCAGATGGTCTGTCAGGCTAGGAAAGACATAAAAGGGTTTGTTGAAAAATAGTTAAACAGGATAAACAGAATATGCCAGACCTGACGGGCCCTACAAAGGCCTTTGGGAAAGGGATCTAGGGCTCCAGATTTCGGAGGGAAATTGGGACTTGGTGCTAGGTATGCCGGAGGGAATTATGATATGCAATAAATTTAAGGAAGCTTTCTATAAGTTTTTACACAGAATATATTGGCCCCAGTGGCTGTGTCATGCACATCTTGCTTGTGTGCGAATTGCAGAAGGTGTGGTAGAGGATTGGGCACCTTCTTCCATTGCTTTTGGATTGCTCGGTTCTGATAAGGTATTGGGGGGTGATCCAGGAGGTGAATAAGGGGATGGGGGAAGACTGGTCCGTGACCCTCTAATCTGCCTATTCAGCATGGAAAGAATAGAAGGAGAAGAAGAGTGGCAACTATTACCTAGATGGGCAAGGGTGTCGTTGGTGTTAGCTACAGTAGGCATTGTATTCAAGAATACCTGGGTTTCTAGGAGTGAGCCTACACTGACTGACTAGCGGAAGTTAGTTCACGCACACTGGCTTTAGAGAGGCTCTCATGGATAGTGAGAGATAGGGAGGAGATGTTTTAAGAGACTGGACCCCCTTTATGGCGACTCTGAGCCTGTCTGAAAATTTAATGCTCTGCTCAGGGTTGAATATTTAAGCATCAGTGTACTGGATAGGTGCGGGGCTCCCCAGCTGGGGGTGGTTAAAAGACGAGGATGGAGGCAGGCGTTCTCTGTTTGATGTGCTTCCTACATTGCATATAATAATGGGTAGTCATCTGGGGAGATGTGAATGCATAGATGATGAAGGGATAATACTGCACACTTGACTGTATTGCACTGTATTGTATTTTATCTTGGTAAATCGACTGTATCTATAAGTAAATGGAATGAGTATGAGATGTATTGTGGGGTTAACCAGGTTGTTATTTTGTATGTTTGTAACTGTGTCTGTCTGTTGTTGTACATAGTATGTATAAGCTGTTTTTCTTTTTGTGTTAGAAAACAGTTAATAAACAGAATATTCAAAAAAAAAAAATAAAGTTTCACTTGTTTAACAATCGTACTTCAGCAGTCTATCCACTGATTTCCTAAACCAGGAAACTACTGACCATGGGAGTGCAGACCAATTCTTGGTGTGTTCTATTTGAGTTTAGGGGCCAGCAACCCTGACCTGCACCCTACCTTCAATCAATCAATCAATCAATCAAATCTTTATTTATTCAGGCGAACATCTACCTTGCACTAGTGAGTGTAGGCCTCAGCATGTCCTGAATTCAGTCCAACTGCATCTGGTTGTGCGACCTGGGCATAGGGTATACCCTTACATTGGAAGGCATTTGTCACCTTAATTCTGCTGGACTATAGGTCTCAAACAACAATCCTGTCTTGTAAATAATAGGAGGGTGCAAACCTCAGCAATGAACAATTATGAAAATAGCAGCCCAGAAGGTCCCCTTCTTTGTATGAGTGCCACAGAGAACTTTTCTAAAGAAAGAAGCTGCCAACCAGAAACTCAGCACCAATGGCAACACAGGAGCAGCAACTGATGAGAGTGAGATAAAGTCACTTTTCATTACTCTGAAATGCCAGCTTTTCTTACAGTTCAATATTGCATACAACATTATCAGCTTCAAACGTTACATAGATCATGGTCTAGCCCCAAGAAGTCTCAGAGTTACTATCTTGCCATCAGGGATTGGAGTAATTTGAGAACAAAGAGTTTGGGGAAAAACAGCAGCAGACTGTGCCAAAAATGTTACCCTCCTGCTAATTAAAGAGGACACTGGCAAACATGAAAAATTGACAAAAGGAATTGCCGAAAGTAAAAAGTCACTTCAAAACTACATTCATCATCCAAGTTTCACAAAATATGATAAAGACCTTCAAACAAAGCTTCAGAAACATGAGGCAGAATTAATAAAAGGAAAAAAAAATCTAAATTTGAAAGGGTTACTAACTACTATAAAGAACGACATATATTTAACTGTGCAAAAGACAGAAGGTGGTGCTCTGCCCCTGAGGGTCGGTCTAAATCAAGATCTCAAAGAAATAAATAAAATCAGTGAGACCAACCTGAGAAAACTGTCCCTGATGCAGTAAAAGCTGTGGTCAGCTCCACATCAGAGGAGAGCAACTTGGAAGAAATTACTGTACCCAGCACCTCAAAGGAGTGTCTTTTCAGAAGGACACAGAAGCCAAAGCCAAACAGAAAACCAAACCATTAAAAGAACAAAAGAAAACCCACAGAGGTAGGAGGAGAGGAAGCGATAACACAACACCAGTACACTGAGAAAGACAAGGAGACGGCAATTTGTAAATTTAACTCCCACACCCTTACAGAATCACAAGCGAAGTCTATTATGGAAAGGTTTCTTGTTTGTCCCTAATACAATACTGGACAAATTTAAAATAAATACAGACTTGCAGAAATTTTTTCAGAAAGATCCATTTAAGAGCCTTTTTAGTGCCAAAATCCGAATCAAGATAACTATATGGGTGTGCCATAACTTTTGGTTCCAGTACTGGATTGATTACCTCTGAACCACAGAGCTAGCCCAATGTCAGATGTTGACACTGCCATCTTGGATCCCTCCATGGAGCTGGAGTTCATGGAACCTCAAATAGCGGACTGGACTTTACAGGACTGGCAACATTACCTTGCACTGGACCTCTTTGCTAAATGAGACAAATATAAATGTTCCATTTAGCAGTGGTGCCTCAGCACAGCAGGTTGGTTTGTAAGGATTGTCACCCTTTCTTTTGTTTTATTGTTCATTACTTGCCTTGACTGGGCTGGAGGTAGACCTTATTTTCAGTTATACAATGGCAAGAATATTTCCAGGCTCTGATTGGTCAGCGTGTGCCTGAGACAGTGATGTTATTACACAATAACATCACTGTATTGATTTGTTGGATTGTTCTTTGATTCTTCTCTTCAGAAACAAAGATATATTGCTATACTAAAAATCTACTAAAACCTTTTTAGATATTTTTATTTTGTATAACATCAAGCCATTGTATAATTGCAATAAGGCACTCCTAAGTGTGTGTTATTGTGTAATAATGTCACTCCTGAGGGTGGTAGAAGCACTCAGAGTTATTACCGATAACACACACCTTGTTAGCCTTATTGCTTAAATATTACTCAATATTTTAATATAATGGCACGGCATGGCTGCTGCTTATCTCATTTGTTTTACAGATTCAAGGTTATTAGTCCCATTTTCTTTTCAAGCAATGATTATGATCCTACCGAAATGTTTAGAGGATGGACAATCTCACTTCAAGACAATTACACAGTCTTCAGAGTATTGGCCTTTGCCCAGGACTTTATCCTCACAGTAATTGTGCTATTGGTGCCTTTCAGACTTTACTTTTCCGATAAATGTGACATGGGAATTCATGTAACATTTATCGAGTGTACTGGATGTGACTCTCTATTCTGGTCATGCAGCGAAAAGTAAAAAATAGTGGTGCCTCTATCTATGATGTCAGTAGAGATAGTTTGTTCAGTCAAAGTCAGACTTTTGCCCTGCCTAATTAATCCAATCATTACTGCATACAAGGAAACTGTTGTGAAAGAAGTGAATGGGATTTTAGAACAGGGTGATCTGAATGATAACTACAGAAACTTAAATCAGCATGAACAGTGTGCTCTTAGGGAATTAAAGGAATTACCTGACGTGGTATTTAAGACAGCAAACAAGGCTGGTAATATTGTAATGATGACAAGAGAGTTCTACAAAACAAATGTATTAGCTCTCTTAAGCAACACTGGTAACCACCACAAACTGCTGACTGACCCACTGCCTACCTTTAAACTTGAAATGCTTAGCCTCTTGGAAAGAGCATGTTCCATGAGTGAAAAAATGACTGGGAGTTTAAACATTTGTGCCACAATTTCCCATGACACTGACTCTGTATATTTTGCCCAGCCTCCATAAAGATCTCTAAAATCCACCTGGGCATCCTGTTATTTCGGGGTGGGGTCCCTGACAGACAACCTCTGCAATTTCTTGACTTTTTCTTGCAGAAGAGTGTGGTCTCTCTAATCTTGCCTCCCAACACCATGCATGTCTTGGAAAAATGTGTTAATTTCACATGGCAGCCCATCTCTGGCTAGGGATACATGTGGATTCCTGTGCACATCAATCCAGCATGAGCTTGGCATTGCAGAACTACTTCTTGAATCAGGACCTTCTTAAGGACATAATGCTCACTGATCTAATCATAGAGGGCTGGAGTTTGTGCTAAAGCAAAATTATTTTGATTTTGACAGGGCTACTACCTACAATCCTGAGGAATAGCAATGGGGATGGCCATGGCTCCCTCATTTCAAACCTTTTTTAGGACTATGGGAAAAGGATGTGGCTTTGAATAATAACTGGAACCCCTACCACACCAACATTATCAAATGGCATTGTTTTATCAATGATGCCATTTGTGTGTATAACAGAACAGTATTGCAGAAGCAAAAGCGTAATTGCATGACGTAATACTAATGATATAAATCTGAAATTCACATGCAACACTGGTCCACCAAAAAAATGAATTTCCTAGATGTATCACATTTTTGGTGGATGAAGAGAATAAAGTTACCTCGAAGGGGTACCAAAACCCACATCCGCAAATCGCATATTATTAGCCAGCAGTTGCCACCCCAAACCCCTGAAAGATTCTATACCCTATGGGCAATTTTTACACCTTAGGCAAAATTGTTCCAATATCACTGATTTTGAAGAACAATCCGAGGAATTAAGAACATGTTGTCACGTGGGTAGAGCAATGTAAAATACTGGACACAGCATACGTGCATGCCTAAATCCCAGCACTGGCTCACTTTGTTACAGGCAAAGAAATGCGATCATGAAAAGAGTCCCGTGTTTATTTTGTTCGGAGTATAATCATTTGGCTGACATGACTGGAAAAGTCATAACTCAGTACTGGCCAATTCTTTCAGGAGACTCAGTACTTTCTGAGAATCTCTGGGACAACCTAGAATAATTTTCAGTAGGGGTGCCAACATAAAGGGTAAACTAGTAAAGCCAATTCACCACACAAAAGGAGCAGACTCACACTTGGATTCCCTAAAGCCACTAGGAATGCATTGATATGCTAACTGCAGTATTTGTAATCACTGCAATCAGGGCACCAGTTTCTCTGTACCAGTTTGTGCCAGGATGGTTCAAATACACCAGCTTATCTCCTGCAGTGGAAACTTCATAGTGTATGTTCTATGGTGTAGTCGTCACAAAGTTTGTTTGCAGAACGACACCCTCTAAAGCAAAGGATGCCAGAACATGCAAGAGACATCAGGAGGGGCAAGCTTGAAAGTCGGTGGCAGAACACTTTCCGTTACACCATGACAGTAAACTCTTTGACCACAGCCTTTATGGGACCTAAGCAAGTGAAGACAGTAGACGTGGAGCAACAGACTAAATAGGCTTTTGCAGATGGAAAGTTACTAGATTTTCCCTAAATAGCCTACAGCCAAATGGTTTGAATGTCAATTGGGATTTAAAGTCCTTTTGTTAATCTGCTTCAATGCTAATCTCAGTATAAAATAAATGTGGGAATTCAATTGGGATTTAAAGCCCTTTATTTAACCTGTTACAATACTAATCTCAGAAAGTATAAAAGGGATGCATGCCCCTATATCTATAAATCTCTGATTCACATTAGTTTAAATACTTAGAAATTGCTCAGTTGAACATTCAAACATTCAAGCGTGCTAGCAGATAAGCCTTACAGTCTATTTAGTCTGATTGAATGTGCAGGTCCCATTGCTTTACAGAGGGCCCCAATATTCCCTTGACCGCTGTCAAATATCCCTCCCTCTCCTCTCTCTCTCTCTCTCTCTCTCTCTCTCTCTCTCTCTCTCTCACTCTCTCTCTCTCTCTACCTGCAACTTTCCCCTCTCCCTGTCCCAACCTCTCTTGAAGCTGGTCACCATTTTAGGGCTACCACCTCCTGCAGTCACTCATTCCACTTAGCCATCACCTTCTCAATGAAAAGTGTCTCCTCATCTCCCTCATGAACCTTTCCCCACCAGCATTAGGCTGTTACCTCTAGTGGTCTTGTTTCCACTAAGGGTGAAGAGGCCCTTGGTGCTCATCTTGTTTTTACCCTGATGGTAACTGAAGGTCTCGGTCATGTCCCCGCTCTCCCTTCTGTCCTCAACAGAGCACATGTTAAGCCCCTGAGCCTCTCCTCATATGTGTTGCCTTGCTAGCCCTGTATCATCTTCATTGCCCTTTTCTGGACCATTTCCAGCAAGTTGAGATCCTTCTTAAGATAAGGGCACCAACACTGCACACTGTACTCTAGGTGCAGTCTCACTTGAGACCTGTACAGTGGCAGAATGACCTCCGCTTTCCTGCTGGTAATTCTCCTGGCTATTCAGCCTATCATCCGATTTGCTTTGGCCGCCTCCCCTGCATTGTACTGAGTGTTTCAGGTCACTCTTGATAATTACACCCAGGTCCTTTTCTTCTTTTGACCTGGTTACCTGCACCTACCCAACCAGCATTTGGTCCCTTCCCCAAGTGCACAACTTTTATACTTTATAGCATTGAACCCCAGTTACCAAATGCCAGACCACTTCTCTAGCCCAGACATGACTTCCCTGAGTTCCTGTCTCTCCTCCTCTGTGTCCACCCTCTCACAGAGCTTTGTGCCATCTGCAAACAGGTATATCTTACCCTGATCCATCCACAATGTCACGTAAAATATATTAAACAACTGTAGAATGAGAACTGATATCTGTGGGACCCCACTGGTCACAGGCCTAGCTTCTAGAAATTCCCCCAACTATCACCTATTGGCTTCTGTCCTGATGTGGTTGACTACATGACAATTCATCCTGGTCATTTTGCTTCATGACAACTTGCCCTGGACTATTAGCTCGGCGTCAGTTGGCTCCCAACCATGTCAATTCATCACTGGACAATTTGCCCCAGTATAAATATTATAAAATAAACTCAGCTAGGTACAATTCACCCACCAGATGAGGCAATATGCTTGAGGGTTGTGGAAGTAGAAGTCGTACTGTAATTGTTGTTGCAGTACAGTGCGATATGTAATGGAGGCGAAGTGTCTGGGGATGGATTGACATGGAAGTCGATTTATGCCAGAGCTAACAGCCGGGTGATTTGTCATAGAGCAAAATGACAGGGACAAATTGACCTGTCCCAATGTGAGTTCAGTTAAAATGACTAGAACTATTAATAATGTTGTATAACAGCTCTACTGTTTGTTGGTATAATGAGTTCCTGAAATTTGATTTTGATTACTTTGCTACCTCTCTCTCTTTTAGATGCAAAAGGTGGTTTGAAGACCACAAGACTTCCTACTCAAACTCCAGTTTCATGGAATGCAAAAACTGGGGACAGCTCACAACTCCAAATGCTACTCTACCTTTAGAAACATAGAAACATAGATATTGATTATTCTCTACCTTTGACAGGCCAGTCTTGGTCTTTCATTAATTTTTCCTAAACATACTGTACATATTGAGTTTACCATTTGCCAGAGTTGATCTGAGTCTACCATTTTCTAAATTTGATTAATATGCTGCAGTCTCTTATTTTGTTTGTGCACAACTGCTTTTAGAGTCAGACAGGTCTTGCAAATATGCAGCTTATCTAAATTACCAAGAAATGGCTCAGCAAATATTGTTCTTTTCTTATGAACTCATTTTATACTGTTTTGTCTATGTATAGTATTGTATGTTATTTAGTCATTACAAATGGTGTTCTTGTTTAAGTTCCACCAGAGCCGCTGATATTCACTGTCTATTCTGGGATTGTGTAGATATTTGGTTTGATCGAGCAAATATAACCTGTGTCACTATGACATCACAGTGATATCAGCATATTAGAATCTCGCATACCCAGGTACCGCACTCTGTGAAGCTCCACTGAGCAAAGCGCGGGGCACCTGGTTGTGATGTTTGGATTGTATGTTTTCACCAGCAGTCTGTAGATGTCATGTTTATTTAAAAAAATATTCATGTGTTTGAAACTGTACTTTGGCAGTCTGTCCACTGGTTTCAGTTTCCACTCAAGTTTATTGAGTGGCAAATGCCTTTACAGTGTCACAAAACAGCAAATCCATGCCATACAAATATTTTTTTTATTCTCCGGATTAATAAATACCTTTGAGCACAGGACAGCTCATTTACAAAGGTTCCACGTCAAAGAGTGGGAGGGAAGAACAGATAGACAAAGGATGGCATAATGTACATTTACAGATAACAACAAAACAACATAGTACAAAATTGTAAATACATTCTCATATAAAACTATAATACAAATGCAAGCAGAACAAAAATGGAGAGGAAGGAAGTAGAGATAGGAGCTGGGAGAGGTCAAGAAGGGTGAGGAGGGTAGCAGCCAGGAGGCTTTTTAAAAGATAGTGCATGGATGGGGAAAGGGTGACAGTAGAGAGAGTAGCGGGAAGGATGAGAAGACATGAGCAAAGGAGAAAAGTTACAGCTGGTGGCCTAGTGGGCTAAAGTGGAGACAGTTTGGTTCATAAGTGGGTAAGGCTCATATTAATTTAGGCAGTCACAGGTGGTCTGTAGCAGGATAAGTCAGCGCAGAAGGCGTTTAAACTTGGACATCCTAGTTAGGCTTGTTAGATCCGAGGCCAAGGCCATTTAGCCAGTTGAGGGGCTCTGTAAGGAAAGACCGTTGACACTGTGTAGTTGGAACCTAGGTATGAGTAGAAGTTCAGAATCCGAGGCTTGGGTATGGTAGACCTTGAGGGATCTGGGTAGAAGGCAAGAGATTCCAGTAGGTAGATCTCCACTGAGTGCTTTCTTTGCTAGTATACATAGTGATACTTGATCCGTCCTTGCAGATTGAGCCAGCCAGTTTGATGCGTAAACATCACATGTATGAGTGAGGCAGTCTGAGCTCATGATGAGCCTACATGCTTTGTTAAGTGTTAAGTTTAGCCTTTTTAGAGACATGGAGGTGGCTGCTCCATATATTGCCAGACCGTAGTCAATGGTGGATAATTCGAACTGATGACCACAAGTTTAAGAGCTTCTGAGGTTAGATTCCTTCTATGCCTAAATAGCAGCCTAATTTCGCATTCACAGACTTGGCAATGGTCTCAGTGTGGGATACATAGGACAGACAGCTGTCTAAGGTTACATCAAGATATTTGAATTGTTGAACTTGTTAAATTTAAGAGCATACAGTACAAGGAGGGCAATATATACAATAAAAGCCGTCATTGTCATTTTAACATTAGTTCATTTATTTGAAAAACAACGTCCACTGGTTTCCTAAGCCAGGAACTTACCGACCTTGGGAGTTAGACCAGTTCTTGGTGTGCTCTGTTCGAGTTTAGTGGCCAGCAAGCCCTGACCTGCACCCTGCCTTGTACTGGTGAGCACAGACCTCTACATGTCCTGAGTTTGCAGAAATCTTTACTTATTCAATAGCACTGGAGTCAGAAGGGGTAAAGGAACATTTTGGTACTAAACTTTGGACTTTGTCTTCTTAGGAAACCCTCGAAAAGCAGCAGCACAGACTCAAAGTGCTCATGACTTTTTCAACCATGAGACAGTTGGCCTGGGAATGCCAAGGCCTTGGGTTCTGGCAGTGGAGATGACTGAAGTGGGGGCAGCCTTGGAGGCCCTCAAGAATACCATAAGCTAGCTGTGTTCATCCTTCCCCACAATGGATAACAAAACTTGACTTGATTACAAGATTAACCATGGTTGAGCAAAGTATAAACAGCATAAAGGACTCAACAGTGGACACCAACAATACCACAGACCGAGCCATAGCAGTTACCAACAGTTTGATGAAAGAAAATATGCACCTTTGGATTAGGATAGATAACTTCGGTAACATGCTCAGGGCCAAAAATATAAAGATACTGAGTCTCGGAGGGACTAGAAGGATAAAACATACTAGCCTTCATGGAGCAGTGGCTCCAAACTGAAATGAAACTAACTGAGCCCTCGATATTGAAAAAGCCTATAGAATAACTCTGCAAGCGAGATTACATAGAAACATAGAATCTGATGGCTAGAAAGGGCCGCTTGGTGCACCAGTCTGCCCATTTTTTGGCTTCATTCTACCTACAGGTAACATTTACCTACAGCCAGGTAGCCTGCACAAAGCACCCCCAAGCAGTTCTGGTCACCTTCCTATCAGTGAGGGACAGAGAAAGGTATTCCTAGCTGCAGAATGCATTACAGTAATGGTGAGGGCAAGAAAACACTTTTATTCCATGATTAGAGCTATGCCGATTTTACAGTAAATAAATAAATGCCACATGACAACAGCACAAAGCCTTCAATGGAGTAAAGAGATAACTCCACAACAAATGTAGCCCCTCTCTGGTGCAGTCCGGAGGGGCCACTACTACCTGGGTGGCCACTAGCCAGGAATAGGCCCGGGTTCCCACAGCTATAACAAGGGGTTCTTTCCCAAAGCTAAAACAAAATGGCGGTGCCTCCACCCAGAGTACATATTCAGTGGGTCTGATTACCTGCAGTACAACCCCTGGGATGTTGTACCAACCCACTTCCCAAAACAGTTACCCCAGACATGGACTTACCAAGATTCGAACCTCCTCACATTCAGTTACCATTTACCTTTTCCATCTCAGACAATAGACAGGCTCACAAAAATTAGGCTCTGGATCCATTTTCTGCTGCATAACAATAACTCCATGGTTTATTACGGGGGTGGTTAGGAATGGGATAAGAGGAATAGAGTTCAAGTAAGCATTTTGATTCTGCATTTCCCTGAAATCACATTTCCCTTTGATACAAACCCAGATCTCAATTAATGCAGCCATCCAATCTGTGTGTCTAGCTAACTGCTGCAGGAGTGCTCGAACACAGACCCACTGGTCCCAGTCCATTTAACCCCAAAGTCCTTCACTGGGTACCCAGAGTCTAGTTGCAGGCCTGAGAGGTGCAGCTGGTAGCCAACATTAGCATGCCTACTTGCCTGAAATTTTAACTTTTACATCCCTCTCTTTTGGTTAGAGCTAAACCTTTACCTTTTCCCTCTAGTCCTTAGCTCTACCTCCTGCCCTAGTGGGCCAACATATTTACAGTCCCCAGGTGCAGGGCAATTCCTGTGATTTACTCACAGTTCTGCAGAATCAGTCCTTGGATGGCACAGTTCACTGAAGTCCTGGGGATGGATGGCAACACAGCAGAACCGAGCACAGTGCTTGAACAGGGTCTGGCGGCTGCAGCACTCTCTCTCTCTCTTTTGTTAACAGATCTTGCAGCTTGTCCCCTTCGACCCATTACAGGCCCCATTGCAGGGCACGTTCGTAAGGCATACCATTACAGAGGACCCAGATCCAGAAGTGGCCCCATGGGCAAGCACTCCTGCCCTGGGGACAAATTGCTGGCAGCCCCAGACAGGCCCATCTCACAGCCCCAATGTCTCCAGGGTAGAGCCCCCTACTTCTGGAGGAGCTCCCACTGAACTGACCCAAATTCCAACTGTCCCTGCTTTACTGGGGCCCTTTTCTCGTTCTCCATTGGCTGGAGCCACTGTCCTAGGCAAAGTTAATATGTAGGGCTCCCTCGATGCTTTATTGGTGCAGAAAAAGGCGCCTAAACTTTTCCTGGTATTTTCCCCAAAATTCCATTCAAACAGTCCCAGAGTTCCTGGCAAGACTCCTGGCTCGGTGGTTGGATGGCTGGTGTCACATGGCTGCAAAACATGGTGGCCATTGTAGCAGTGTCCACATTTAATGCAGTGTCCCAAAGTTTAAGCATTCCTGCAGACAAACCACTTTCTTTCATTTATTCATTTCCTCAACATTTGGTAACCACCCCGTGCCCTGTTATACGACTGCACACTTTTCATATTTTATTTAGCTGTCTTGCAGTTGCTGCTGCCATTCTGCATAGCCCTAGGCAGCTCACACATACCCTACAGGAGGCATGCCTCAGACATTTAGTGTTAGAACCCACTCGGGAGGAATAATCTTAGACCTAGTACTCTCAAATGGGGACGAGAGAGGATCTCAGATTTAGAAATGGGCAGCCATCTGGGAACAAGTGACCACCAAACAGTGTGGTTCACGATAAACACAGTCGTGAGAGTCAAGCCATACAAAAGTGAGGTACTGGACTTTAAGTGGGCTGACTTTGTCAAAATGAGAGAGTGTCTAGAAAAGCACTAGCAAGCAGGCAGAAGGAGGGTGGGGCAACAATGGGAAACATCAAAACTGCCATCACAGAGGCAACAAGGCTTTGTGTGAAGCAAATAAACAAATCAAAATGAAGGAAAAACACGCTATGGTTCTCAAAAGAGGTGGCGGAAAGGTTAGGGAGAAAAAGATAGCATTCAGAAAGTATAAGGAAACACAAAAGGAGCAGGACAAAGAAATGTACCCATTAAAGCAGAAGGAAGCGGGAAAGCAGTCAGAATAGCAAAGGCCCAAACCAAGGAAAAGATAGCCAACTCGGTTAAGAAGGGGATAAAACCTTTTATGGGTACATTAGGGAGTGAAGAAAAGACCAAGGAAGAGATAGCGCGGCTTAATTAAGGGGAGGATGGGTGGGCAGAGGGTGACAGTGAAAAGCAGGGATACTGAATGAATACTTCTGCTCAGTATTCACTAAAGAAGAGGAGGGAGGTACATAATCCAATCAATAGAAGCACTCTGGACAGAGGGTCGATACCAGTCCATTCGCAGAAAAAGGGTTCTGAAAGAACTCCTAAAACTGAAAGGTGGACAAAGCAATGGGCCCTGATGGGATTCCCAGAATTCTAAAGAACTAAGGGAGAACTAGTGACATCACTGACTACCCTTTTAACAAATCATGGGAGGGTGTGTGGTACCTGAGGACTGGAGGTGGATGTGATTCCCCTTCACAAAGTGGGAGCAAAAGCAGAGTTAGGCAACTACAGACCCGTTAGTTTGACCTCAGTGGTAGGAAAAATGATGGAATCACTTCTGAAAGAAAGAATTGTTGAGTACCTATAGGCCACGGGGCAGGGACCCGTCACCCAAGGCAGTATGGATTCACAGTGGGAAGGTCATGTCTGACAAATCTAATAGATTTCTTTGACTGCTGACCAAAGTAGTAGACCACAGAGGGGCTGTGGACATGGCCTACCTAGACTTTAGCAAGGCATTTGACACAGTCCCACAAAGATTAATAAACAGGTTAGCCAGCCTGGGAGTGGGTCCTAGGGTGGTAGCCTGGAGTAACAAATTGGCTGAAAAACAGGACACAGAGGGTAATAGTAAAGGGAGCACACTCAGGAGAAAGAGGAGTTACTAGTGGGGTACCACAGGGTTCAGTACTGGGACGGTACTCTTGAATTTCTTTATAGGTGACATTGCAGAGGGCTGGAAGGAAAAGCATGCCTCGTTGCAGATGACACAAAGATCTGCAACAGGGTTGATACATAAGGAGTGGTGGAAATGATGAGAAGGGACTTGGCAAGGTTGGAGGAATGGTCAAAAGTATGGCAGCTTGGATTCAATGCAAAGAAGTGCAAAGCAATGCACCTGGGAAACAAAACCCAGGGAAGAGTACACAATGGGGTTGGGGAGGTACTAACAACAACAAAAATGGAAAGGGACCTGGGGTTGGTCATATCAGATGACCTAAAGGTAAGCAAGCAATGTAAGAAGGCAGTAAGGAGGGCTGGGGGATACTGGGATGTATAGGAAGAGGCATCACAAGTAGAAAACAGGAAGTTGTTATCCCTCTGTACAGACAGTTGGTGAGACCTCATCTGGAGTACTGTGTGCAGTTCTGGAGACCCCATCTCCGCAGAGGACATAGGCAGGATGGAGGCAGTCCAGAGGAGGGCAACTAAAATGGTGCAGGGTGTGCACCAGAAGCCATATGAAGAGAGACTAAAGGAGCTTAATATGTATATCCTCAAGGAAAGGAGGGTGAGGGGGACATGATAGAAGCTTTCAAGTACCTCAAGGGAATCAACAAAGTCCAGGAGGTAGTATCTTTCAGAAAAGAGTTGCAAGAACAAGGGGCACAATTTGAAGTTAGAGGGGGATGGCTAAAGGGCAACGTGAGGAAGTATTTTTTCATGGAGAGGCTGGTGGATGCATGGAACAGCCTTCCTGAGGAGGTCATGGGGTCAAAAACAGTGGGGAATTCAAGAATGCATGGGACAGACATAAGGCAATTCTGGTAAGGGTGAGGAGGAAGTAGGCTGTTGGTTAACTAGGATCTGCAGCTTATCCAATAGGTAGGGAAATGGGCAGACTGAGTGGGCCAAGCAGTCCTTATCTGCCGGCAAAGTCTATGTTTCTATGTTTCACATGGCCCTACTCTCTGGCTGCAGTCCGTGGATACATTTTAATTATTTATTTCCCTCAAGGACTGACAGCCTTCCCTTTCACTTGCACACATTTGTAATATCTTTATTTCACTTATTTTCTTTCCTGCCTGTCCTAGCACTACCTCTTCATTTTTCCCCAGCACTAGACAGGACCCGACTCTTCAAATGAGCACCACCTCATTAATATTCATGAGGCGGCTCCCGATTTCTGCCGTGATTGGTGCTTTTAAAACTGACTTTTCTCTCTCCGGTTGCCTCTCCCTTCAACCAAGGTCCCCGGTCCCTCTCTGGCTCTGTGCTGAGATCAGGATCACGAAGGGAAAACCCAACCAGCTGCAAATCGCCACACAAAATGTGCTTCTGTGCATGCATGGAGCCTGCCGCACTGCAGTGCCTTTTCAAAAAGCAGGTGGCTCCACAAACTTGTTCCTCCGGCCCCGCTGTCTCTAAGAAACACCATTGGGGCCAGCAGGAGAGCGAGGAAAAACAGAGGACAAGCCAGGAAACCTGGACCTGGACAAAAGAATGGGAGGGTGGAACAAAACCCTGGGAAACAGTCTTTTAGGGGCTCTGAAGTAAGCCCCTGACAGGAGGTTACACAAACAAATACCCTTTGCACTGTTACCCTGCCCATTTGCACTTAACAGTCTGGAATAAACCATACTTCTTCTCAGACCGCAAGGATGTGGTGAAATTGCTGGAATGATTGGATCAGGAGAGAGATAGCCAAGGGGAATAACATGTGGCAGACAGCAAACAGCCAGTTTGGACCTTTTGTTCCTTTCTGTAATGTTTTCTGTTTCTACAATGTTATTTAGCTATCGCTGATCTACCACTAACTAGGACTGTCTGGATTTGATTGTTTTCTACTTTACATGTTATAGAATGGTGTCTTACATAGTCAGAGTTAATAGTCTCTTAAACAATGATGGAAGTGGGTGTTGTATAGAGGGTGGAGAAATACAATATGGTCATTCATGGCATTACTGTTTCTGACAATTACCATCATGCTGAACTTCATCTGACTCACAAAATGATGCATGGGGACAGTGTACATTCTTCCACTTTCACCTCACCAGAATCTTTGGATTTGCTGCAGGAATATGAATATACAAACATATGAAAAAGCCAGCAGAAGAAGACCATCTAGTCTATCACGACTGTTAAGAATGATGCAGGGTCTGGTCTTACACTTATGCTACTGACACTGCCCCCAACCACCTCCTCCTTTCCCCCCTTTCCCCTTCCCCTGGTCCCAAGAGTTCCCTTTGTGTTTGTCCGACCCTCTCCAATGCTCCCACTGTCTTTGCTGATACCACCTCCTCTGGCAGCTCATCTCAGATGGTCACCATCCTCTCTGTGTAGAAATGTTTCCTTACATCCCTTCTGAATTCCCCGCCCATCAATTTTAGGCTGTGCCCACTAGTGGTGTTATTTTCCCTCATTTTTAAAGAGACCCTCCTTTTGAACCCTGTTAATTCCTTCATTTACTTGAAGGTCTCTATCATACCCCCACCCTGCCTCCTCTCCTCCAGGGAGTACATCTCCAGGGCTCCGGTCTCTTCTCATAGGACCTATCCTGAAGCCCCTCTATCATCTTGGTTGCTCTCCTCTGGACCCCTTCCAGCATGCTGAAGTCCTTCTTTAGGTGTGGATACCAGTACCTCACCCCATATTTTAAATGTGGTCTCACCAATGACCTGTACAGTGGTAAAATGACCTAGCTCCACCTGCTACTGCATCCCTTTGCAGTACACTCCAGCATCCTGTTAGCCTCCGCCACTGCCTTCTTACACTGGGAGGTGTGTTCCAGGTCACTTGTAATTGCCACTCCTAGATCCTTTTCTTCTTCAGAAGTATTAACCTGAAACTCTTCTATGTAATACTCTGTCCTAGGGTTCTTGGCCTCCATGTGCATCACTTTGCTTTTTGGGTGCTGAAACCAAGTTGCGGATTCCTGACCATCTCTCTAGTCTGCAAGGTCCTCCCTCAGGTCCTGTATCCCTTCCTGGGTGTCCACTCTCCCACATAGAGTTTGGTGTCGTCTGCAAATAGTTTCAGTGTCAGTGTTGAATAGTGTCTTCTAATAATGAGAGACTATCTTTACAATTTCACTGTACTTCTGTTTCCAAAATATTTTATGACTCGGTGTCCAGATCATTGCTACCAAATTCAGACTCTTTACCCTGGATATTTGCTTGCTTTTCAGAAATAGCACAATCTAAGTTCTGCAATGTTGTTGACACCTTATAAGCAGGAACTGCCCATTTTATTATGTAATGGAACATTCCTGCAGTTTCTTGGTAATATCAGGTTTATAGGATAAACCAGTTACGATGTTTATGTTTATTAGTTATTCTTTATTGCACCCAACTGTTGATGGCATGCAAGTTCAGAGTACCTTATTACTGTTGTGATAAATAAACTAGCAACACTCCTGAACTTGTAACAGCTGTAAGGGCTGCAATTTGCGCCACTATCATAATATACAGTGCTTCATATGGCCTTGCAAGAGAAAACATCTGTAAGGCTTTTACTGATACTCAATAAAGATACATTTTGAAAAAGTGAATTTATTTGCCCTTCGCACTGATGAGAAGGTCAAACATAATAAAGATGAATGTTCTACCAAGGCTTTTGTTTTGTTTCAGACCTTTCCCTTCAGTATTTGAAACTCCTTTTTTCAGATATTAAGGAGAACATTTTTTTTAAATTATAGCAAAATAAAAATCTAGATTAAAAATAGAAACATTATATTTGTCAGAGAAACTGGCAGGGATCAGCGTCCCAAACTTTAGATGGTACTTTATGGCTGCACAACTTGATTACTTTCATGATATAGTCTCCTGCAAAGCACTATGTGCCCAATGGATGAATGTGAAACTATGTACCTCTTTATTTCCAAATCTGAGGGCAGGTATTGTTATGCTAACCTTCTCAGACCCTCAGTATCAACAAACATCTTTCTTTAAAAACGTTCTAATAAAATCTGGGGCAGCAAATAAATTATTGGGTCAGAAAAATACAATATCACTTTATATGCCAATCCAAAATAACTGCTATCTAAAAAAAAAATAATTTCGCTATATATGGAAAGTATGGAAGACAAAGGGTATAAATAGGTTCAGAGATTTGTATTCCTACAAATGGTGTGATGAGCTGTGA
Organism: Neoceratodus forsteri; assembly: GCA_016271365.2. Classification (NCBI taxonomy): domain Eukaryota; kingdom Metazoa; phylum Chordata; order Ceratodontiformes; family Ceratodontidae; genus Neoceratodus; species Neoceratodus forsteri. The sequence goes on along the minus strand of CM057458.1, from coordinate 163,888,442 downwards.
AGGAATGAAGGAGAGACATGGGACCGATGTTCAGAACTTTGTTGGGCCATAGCGGTGTTTGCTCGTGCAAACCGGGTTGTACACTGGAGACCAATATTCGGAAGCTTTGTTGAGTGGGCAAACAGGGTTAGCACCACGCAAACCAAAAAGGGGTTATGCAAATCGTGAGGCAGGGCCAGGAATATTGGCAAACATTGGTCATTTGCTCTGTGCAAATACTGCTGAAAAAACCCTTTTACTCTGCGTAACCATAGCGGCTGCCAGAAGTAATGCAGCAAACCAGTAGGTTGGCTGCTGAGGCGCACCCGCCATGATCCATTGTACTCCTCCATCACCAGTTCCTACGTTAAAAAGAACCCGGTGCTAGTGCCCCCCGATTGCCAGCCCTGTAGTAATAATAAAAATCCCTGGTGCTGGTGGAACCCCCTCAATTTCCAGCCCCTTATGTAAAAAGTAACCTTAGTGGTAGTGGTCCCTCCTCTGACCTCCAGCCCTGTCATAAACATTATTGTCCCTGGTGGTGGTTGTCCCCCCTTCCATTGCCAGCCCCAAGTAGACACTAGTATCCCTGGTAGTGAGGCCCCCCTCTTCTGATCGCCAGCCTGGAAGACAAAAAATACCTCTCTGAAGTCCAGTGTTCCCCCGTGGCACCCCCCCTACACCCACACTCACCAGATCAGTATCCACGATGCTGCATAGGACAACTGGCATAGTCCTCTTTACACCTCCTCAGCCAGCCACTGTATGTCCAGGAAGGAGTGTACCTCTTATTTATAAGACGCAGGGCTGTCCTATAAATAGAAACATCTCCTTTCCTGGACATACAGCGCCAGTCAAGGAGCTGTGAGGAGGGTACCTGCAGCACCATGGATACCAATCCGTGTGTATGGGGGTTTGTGGTGCTGAAGGGGGACACTGGATGCCAGGATTTTTCTTTTACATTTCCAGGCTGGCGTTTGGGGGGGGCACTACCACCAGGGATCTAGTGTCTGTTGGGGCTGGCAATGGAAGGGAGGGGGACCACTACCACCAGATATTATTGTTCTATATGGGGGCTGGCAATCAGAGAGGGTGGGCACTACCACCAGGGATACTAATGTCTGTGTTGGGGCTGGCAATGAAGGGAGGGGACCACTACCACCAGAGATATTAATGTCTATATGGGGCTGGCAATCAGAGAGGGTGGGGCATGACCACAGGGATACTAATGTCTATGTCAGGGCTGGTGATCAGAGGGAGGACCACTACCACCAGGTGTACTAATGTTTATGTTGGTGATGCGATCAGAGGGAGAACCACTAGCACCAGGGATTTTATTATTACTATGGAGCTGGTGATCTGAGGGAAGGGGGACAGTAGCATGATTGATGGCAGGGGATGCCATGGATAGCCCAGGGGTGACACCCGCTACCTGCCTCCACTGCCCATGCAAATGGACCTATAATAGGCATGCAAACAGACCCATAATAGGCATGTAAATGGCCTATTAGCGTCTTTCATGCCCAATGGGCTCATTTGCATGGGTACCTTTGAAAATTGCTGATAGTGCTCTGGTGCTATCAGCTCCTTGAGAACCCATTCATGAGTCATGTCAAGGCGGTGCTACCTGACAGTGCTGCCTGACAAGGCCACTGTGTTCAGTCAGGTTGCACCTGACTGAATATACCTTCCTGGGACCCCTGGGCATTACAAAGCGCAGCACAAACATTGGTGCTGCGCTTGCGTCAGCTGAATATCGGCCCATGATCTCACTAACAGAGATTATTCACCCATCTTACAGCTGAGACTTTACATTAAAAACACTGGGACAAAAAGAAGGAAATCCCATCAATTCTGCTTGAAGAATTTTTGTAAATAAGGAAAATCATTTAAAAACAGAAAATCTATAACCTGTTGAGAGAAAAAATCCATCTTTGCCTGTGGTATTAAAGGATGTATGGGAAAGGGAGTTGGGCACTGAGATGGATCCAAATCTATGGGTTGAGGTGATGATATACCGCATAAAGTATCTAAAAGCATTAGATTCAAACAAATACAGTATAAACTGTTGCACATCATTTATTATACCTTCTTAAAACTACACAAAATAAATGAAACCATCTCTAAACTTTGGCCAAGGTGTCAAGCTGGTATTGGGGCTTTAAGCCATATGTTTGTAAACTGTATATTTTTAACAACCTTTTGGAAAAAATAAAGGATGTTATTATAAATACCCTGGGTATAGAGAGGACATTTGACCTGGGTGGAATTTTGCTGGGGATATATCGGAATGTGCCTACTGGAGTTAATATATATGAACTTCTCTTTATTGGGATTACTACACTGAATGCGAAAAAATTAAGGGCTGGATTCTCAAAGAGAGACCAAAATTCCACACTTGCAGAAAAATGGCTTGCAACACTGTGGAAACACAAGTGCAGTATTCTCAGTCAAAAGTTCCTCAGTTGTGGAAAATCGCAAAAAGGCGAAGTTACAGAATTCACAGCTATGGAAGATGTGCATGTGCAGATCCGCAGCTGTAGAAAAGGTTCAGAAGACAGAACAACAGGTGATCCATATTAACTGGAGCAGGAAACTTTGCCAGCCTTGCCATAGATGCAGCAAAAGCACTCACACTGAGACCATCAGCCAGTCTCACAACTGGGACCACAGCAGCACCACCAGTACCAGCAGGACTGTACACTGCAGTGGCATTCCATAAACATTGGTTGTATCTCTCCTGGGGTGTTTATGTTACCTGCTTCAGTAGCACTCACTTGTGGCTGTTAGCAGCTCTGCCTCTACTGTCTGTGGGGCTCCTTTATGTATGGTTGCCACCTGTCAGGTTTTTACCTGGTGATCAGGTTTTCAGGGTCCCTATCAGGTAATCTGGTTTTGCTCTGTGTTGGTCAGGTTTTGAGCCGTTTTGACTGCTCACATACTTTTGAAACAAATTTGGTCATATCACTCATTGTTTCAGCTACATGTCAGGTTACAAACAAGTTCTGTTCTCAGTGTAGCCTTTTGTTTGTGAATGCAGTCACCATGGGAGGTGTAAAGTATGGCCATTAGCACTTACTTAACCTAATCTTTCCACTGCATCTTAAGTAGCACAGCAGCACAGCTGCCCCCACCTTTGTAATGGTAACAGAACCAGTTGTCCTCCACTTTCATTTGCTGGTAAACATTTTCATCTTTAACAGAATGTAGGCATTTTAAATGTTAAATTATTTTTCCCACAAGAAAAAGATATGGTCACTTCTTTGGCTTTGAAATAGTACTGTGGACAAGCACAGGAAATGGAGCCAGAAAAGATATAAAGTATGTATATTGTTGTATGCTATTTACAGTATTTGCCTTGTCTCCCCCAGATCATATCTGTGAATGAGATTTCTTTTATCTCTGTATGTTTATCTGGTAAACCAATGTCAATAAATAAATATATACATAAATAAATAATTAGGAAGAACCTAGGAAAGTAACTTTAACAGGCACAGTACAGTATCTTAACATTTTATTTCACTGCTGCTTTTAGTGTTGTCTTTTATTGGAGGAACAGTGCATGATGAGTCATGAAAGGGGTGGGGCTAGGGGCGGAGCTTAGGATCCAGTTTTGCCTCATTCAAAGTGGCAATCCTACCTTTATGGGCTGCCTTAGCGTCATGTGGTTGTGGTTTGTTGCCTTTCAATGGAAATGTGTGCTATTTGTGTTGTAACAACTGACACTACTATATAGCCCTAAGTTTGCTGTTGCTTGGTGCCTGGACCCCACTATAATTGTATCCCAATTGTTAGTACACTGCTTTTTGCTCAGGGTGAGTTACATCTCACTCTCTTTGGTGCAACATGTGTGCAACATTTTTTCTGCAATTGCGGAAAAACAGTGACTGAGAATAGACTTTAAGGGATATGCCATACTTTTAAATGGCTTTTGGGGCTCAGAAACTTCCAGGCTGCATTCTTTCCACAGTTTGCAGGGTATTTTTCCACATCTGCTGGACGCTTTGTGTATATCATGTTCTGCAATTACCCTTTTTTCTGCAACAGCGCTAAATTTGGGGGACTTGTGCATCTTTGCACCTGCAAAGTGTTTTGCGGATCCAGCCCTAATATTACAAACATTTAAAAAATTATTCTCCACCAATGTATAAGGAATGACTTAATATTATATGTACATACAAACATACAAAGGTGCCAGCAGATAAAAGCCTTACAGTCTACCTAGTCTGCTTGAGTGTGCAGTTCCACTGCATTTACAGAGGGAACTGTCCCCTTTCCACATATCCTCCTTGATCGCTCTCAAATACCCCCTCTGCTTGTCTCTCCCCATTTACCTGCAGCTCTCCTCCTCACCATTATTATGGAAACTTCGGATCAGCGAGAATTTATTGTAGTTTTGAGTGACATGAAAACAATATGGAAAAATGTGGAACCCATTTATTGAGAAAATGTATAGTAACTAAAATAGCCTTACTTTACATCCGTGATGGAAATAAAATGAAATAAATCATATGGCTTATCACATGCTAGGAAACAGAAAATAGTTGGTAGAGTGTAAATGGGAATGGTACTGGGCATTTAACATTGGATGCTGAACTTAGAGTGGACAATAAAGTTTAGTCGGTTCTCAGATGATGGTGAGTCCTAATCTGATCACAAAAAAAAGAGAATAGGCATTACAATATTGATGTTTAAAACAGCAGTGAAAAAAAAAAAACTGGGCACAAATGTAATCCTAACTGTTCTCACTATAAAAGATTTCAGGCACCTCCCTGGTTTATTTGGTGGTAAAATGTTCTAGTTCCACCAACATTTGACTTTTTATAAATGTTTCAGTTTGGTTCTGAGGTATTTTAGCTTGAGTCATGGACATGACAAAAGAAATCTTGGTCACTCCTGTACATAAAAATGGTGACCGATCCATGGTCTCAAACTACAGGCCCATATCCATTATCTTCCCTTTGTCTAAGGCTCCTGAGAGAATAGTCTCAGACCAGCTAGTCTCTATCTATATAAATATAACATCCAATGCCATGAACAGCATGGGTTTGGAAACTCTATAGTACCAATATGGCATTAATCGAATACACAGACTTCCTACAGGAGGCCCTCGGTAATGGCAACCTAGTGGGCTCCATCTGCATCAGTCTTACAAAAGTCTTCAATCCGGTTAACCACCCACTCCTTCTAGAAAACCCCTACTGCCTTGACACTGTATCCTGGTTTAGAAGCTACCTTACTGACCGATCACAGCCAGTGAAAATTAACGGGGTGTTATCTGACACCAAGCGATATTATAATAGAGGTTCCACAGGGCTCTATATTGAGTCCACTACTCTTCAATCTCTTTAACAACAAACTTCTGGGTGCCTGCCCAACCTCAAGTGTGCTGCTCTATGCAGGTGATGCTGTCATCCACACTAGTGGCTCATGTCAGGAGGCATGAGACCTTTAGCATAATTTTTCATCTCTTGAGGACTGGTTCAAATGTAATAGAAACATAGAAACATAGAATTTCACGGCAGATAAGGACGCTTGGCCCACCAGTCTGCCCATTTCCCCCCTACTGGATAAGCTGCAAGATCCTAGTTAACCAGCAGCCTACTTCTTCCTACCCCCACCCCAGAATTGCCTTATGACTATCCCATGCATGCTTGAATTCCACCACTGATTCTGACTCCACAACCTCCTCCGGAGAGGCCATTCCATGCATCCACAACCCTCTCTGTGAAAAAATACTCCTTATATTACCTCTGCACGCCCCTCTATCTTCAAATTGTGCCCTCTTGTTCTTGCACACCTCTTTTTGAAAGATGCTACCTCTTGGACTTTGTTGATTCCCTTGAGGTACTTGAAAGTTTCTATCATGTCCCCCTCTCCTCCTTTCCTCGAGGCTATACATATTAAGCTCCTAAGTCTCTCTTCATATGTCCTCCAGTGCAGACCCTGCACCATTTAATGCCCTCCTCTGGACAGCTTCCATCCTGTCTATGTCTTTGTGGAGATTGGGTCTCCAGAACTGCACACAGTACTCCAGATGGGGTCTCACCAGCTGTCTGTACAGAGGGATAATAACTTCCTGTTTTCTACTGGTGATGCTCTCCCTATGCATCCCAGTATCCCCCAGCCCTCCTTGCTGCCTTCTCACATTGCTTGCCCACCTTTAGGTCATCTGATATGACTACCCCAGGTCCCTTTCCATTTTTGTTGTTGTTAGTATCTCACCCCCATTGTGTACTCTTCCCTGGGTTTTGGCTTCCCAGGTGCATTACCTTGCACTTCTTAGCATTGAATCTAAGCTGCCATACATTTGACCATTCCTCTAACCTTGCCAAGTCCTTCTCATCCTTTCCACCCCACCCTGTGCATCAACTCTGTTGCAGATCTTAGTGTCATCTGCAAAGAGACATACTTTCCTTCAGTCCTTCTGCAATGTAGCATTAAGACATTGAAGAGGACTGGTCCTATACTGAACCCCTGCGGTACCCGCTAGTAACCCTCCTTTCTTCTGAGTGGACTCCATTTACTATTACTCTCTGTGTCCTATTCTCCAGCCAATTCTTTACCAGGCTGTCATCTTGGGACCCACTCCCAGGCTGGCTAACTTATATATTAATCTTTTGTGTGGGACTGTGTCAAATGCCTTGCTAAAGTCTAGGTGAGCCATGTCCACAGCCCCTCCCTGATCTACTACTTTGGTCACCCAGTCAAAGAAATCTATCAGATTCGTCTGGCATGACCTTCCCGCTGTGAATCCATGCTGCCTGGGTCCTGTGCCCTTCTGGCCTCTAGATCTTGCGACAATTCTTTCCTTTAGAAGTGATTCCATCACTTTCCCTATCACTGAGGTTAAACTAACAGGTCTATAGTTTCCTGCTTCTGCCTTGCTCCCACTTTTGTGAAGGGAATCACATCTGCCCTCCTCCAGTCCTCGGGTACCACCCCATCCTCCCATGATTTGTTAAAGAGGGTAGTCAGTGGTGTCACTAGTTCTACCCTTAGTTCTTTTAGAATTCTGGGATGAATCCCCATCAAGCCCCATTGCTTTATCCACCTTCAGTTTTAAGAGTTCTTTCAGAACCCTTTCTTCTGTAAATGGGCTGGTATCAACTTCTGTATCCAGAGTGTTACTACTGTTTGTTTTATGTACCTCCCCTCTTCCTTTGTAAATACTGAGCAAAAATATTTGTTTAGTATCTCTGCCTTTTCACATTCTCCCTCTGCCCACCCTCCTCTCCCTTTATTAAGCCTCACTATCCCTCCTTGGTCTTCCTTTGCACCCTGATGTACCTATAAAGGTTTTATCCCCTTCTATAAACTAATTTTGAACCACAAGAAGACTAAGATCATGCTATTCACAGGGCCACAGTTGAGGAAGAAGGTCAGTCCCTCTCGATCCTTGACTAGTATGGAACCACTTTGGAACAGGTCAATACCTTCAAATATCTAGGAGTCACCATCGATAATGCCCTTTCCTTTGTATGCGCCATGTGGACAATATTTTCAGTTCAGTTAATAAGTAACTTGGTGCCTTTTCAGGCAAAGGCAGTACCTCACCACTGAAGCCAAAGCGGGCTGCTGTGATTAGTTCCATCTTCCCCATTATTGGTTATGGCACCACAGTTCATGGTGAGGCCTCTGACACCGTACTCAGTAGGGTCAAACTGGTGCTGAATAAGGCCTGCCATTTCGCCTTGGTGCTGACAGTCTCACCCATACCTGCTCCTCTACTCCTCGGCTGGCTGGCTCCCCTTAAGGACAGAATAAAATTCAAACTTGACTGCTTGGTAAGAAAGCTCTGCTGGGCCTCACACCTCCTGGTCTGCAAACATCTTGCATCCTGTCCAGAACCAGTACACCACCAGGAATGTGACAAGGAACCCTTTTATCATACCTCACTGGAGGACAACTCTAGCCACTCGCTCCTTTGTCGTCAGAGCCCCACAGTGGCTGAATGAACTGTCCAGAATCACTAATGAATCTCACCAAAATTGCCCCATTTAAAAGTGACCTAAAACAAGCCCTTACCCCTGCCTGCTAACTTGCTGCTACTGATCTCTTACAGCTCCACTTACTATACCTTACCTTTACTTTGCACTTGGTAACTGCAAATTGCTTGCAACTTTCATTACTGTCCATTTATTACTATGTTTGCCAGTACCTTGACAAAGCATAATTGTGTGCTGTTCTCGTTGTTGACCCTTTTCTGATTTGAATCTTTGTTATAACCAGTTCTAATGATGTAAACTACTGTGTGTAATCTACATTGGAATTTGTTGATGCACTGTAACCTAATGCTGACGAGAACCTTTGCAAATGAGCACCAGTGCTCAAAGGTGTGTTCGAAATGAATAAATAAAATAAAACTCTTGCAAGTATGTTCATTTTACAATAGCTACTGTCTGGCCCACTGCCAGAGCAGCATGTGCCACCTTACCCTGGAAAACCAAGTGCATCTGCACAAGGACTCAAACACAAGGATCGCAGAGATGTTTTATTCTAAGTGAATATCTTTACTAGGTACAAGTTTATGTATACCATAGACAAAATAATGAATAATCACTGTACACTGTTGCATGCATGGCACATTGCATGTCTTGGTTAATGTGAAAACCAATACAAAATGTTATTCTAAAAATATATATATATATTTTTCTCAAGAAAAAGATGCCATACATTTGGCTTAGAAATAACACTTTAGACCTGACAAGGGTTAGAGTGAGAAAATAAAAGAACTAATGGTGCACAGCATAGAGGTGCTTAGAAAAGAAGATTTGACAGGTGTGCTAGTATTTTTAATTGTAGCTGAAACTAGCCTTTTGGAAATACATTTCTCATTACACTGATGCTATGAGATGCTCTGCCTCAACAGTTACAGTATTTTTTAACAATATATTTTCATAAGCCAAGATGAACCAGTCCCAAGGCATCAAGCTTGTCTCCTTTATTTCTATTCAGAGGGATGTATGCACACCAGGAATGCAAACTGTAGCTTTTCAAGAAATGTATTTTACTAGGGTTAGTTTAGCATCCCTGCACCAAATCATTGTTTTAGGATGGGAGGACATGTTGGGTGGAAAACTATGAGCTACATGAATGTCAGTAACTGATGTGGTCCATGGGGAAGGGTTGGGGCTTCTTACACAGCCAGTAAGGGCAACAATAGGTCCATGGATGTCATTCCAGGTGAGCTCCTGTAACATTGATCTTCAGCAGTGTCCTGGTGGAAAGTACAGAGATGGGAGATTAAGAAGAATGAGGAAGTGGCTATGGGAAGTCTGGGGATAAAGCCCACCAGCTGCAGGACAGACCTAGCATACACTTGACATTATGTAGCTGAAATGTTGGATACTGACATTCAAAATGCAGGAACACGAGGAACACAAGGAACACACTGGCCCTCATAAATGTGGGATATACAATGAAACTCACAGAGACACGTGCTCAGAACACTGGAAATATATTGCTTATAATATATGCTTATATATTGGTGGAGAGTCCCTAAATATGCTGTTCCTGGAAACATAACATTTCATTTTAATCTCTTTTCCCATCCTCCAGGAAGTACCCCAGTTCGTAGATTTACACATTATACTGGTGTAATTTTTTCACAATGTTGCAAATTTGGTAGAAAACCCATCTATAGCCATAGGGACTGGGGACAACATGGAGGGATGTCAGCCTATTTATCCCGGATAGAATGCACCTGAACAGGGAAGGCACAGCAGTGCTACAGTGCAAATTGGGAGATTTCATAGAACAGAACTATCATTTAAACTGAATTGGGGGTTAGGAAAAATCCCACACCATGGGATGGGAGAGATGGAGGCTACCAGCCCTCCCCAGGATGGAAAGAACTAGTATAGAGGGTAGGGGAAGACAACAAGCAATGGGAGGCAGCTAAATAGGTCAAGCATATGGAGAGCCAATGTGCACGAACACCAGAAGTCTGAGAAACAAGATTCCAGACCTAGCGGGTCATGGCTGAGATGGAACTGGATATCGTTGGAATCACAGAGACATGAGGTCATGAGGGTCAGGACTGGATATGGCAATTCTGGGGTATGTACTTTATAGGAAAAGGACAGGGTGGATAGGCGAGGGAGGGTGGCGCTATAGTGAAAGAACACATTAAGGCTACAGAAGTAATGAGTAAGTGTTGGGGCAGAGGCTTTATGGGTATCACTGAACACAGGGAGGGAAGATAATACATACATAGTGATTTACAGGCCACCAGTGCAGCAGGGAGCAATGGATAGGGAAATGATGGAGGAGATCCAGAGGATGGCAGGCAGAGGGGAGCTGCTGATGAGGGCATCAACTTGCCGGATGTGGATTGGGGCCCAGTCAGCAGCAGGAGATCATGAACTCCGTACAGGGGCATTCATGAAACAGCTCGTAAAAGAACCAACCAAGGAGGGATGATCCTTGATTTAATACTTACAAATGGGGAACAGGTGGGGAGCTATCCATAGGAGAGAACCTTGGCATGCGTGACCATAGCACTGTCTGGTTCACTATTAGAAAGTCTGCTGCTGAGGTACATCAGCCAAGAGTGAAGGTACTAGACTTCAGGCATGCAGACTTTCAGAAAATTGGTGAAAGTGTTCATCAAGCACTAGCCTGGGTGGAAAACTAAGGGGGTGGAGGAAATGTGAGGTAAAATAAAAGGGGCAATAGTGGAGGCCACTAGCCTCTATGTTAGTGTAGCTAAAAACAGGAAAAGGAGAAAGCCCTTTGGTTCAATAAAGAGGTGGCAGAGAAGGTCAGGAAAAGAGAAAGGCATTTAGGAGGTATAAGGAACACAGAAGGAGGAGGATAGGGCTATATACCAGGAGAAACAGAGGAAGCAGGTAAGGAGGTCAGGAGGGCAAAGGCAAGAATGGAAAAGAAAATAGCTAACACTGTCAAGGTGGGGATAAAACCTTCTTCCAGTATGTGAGCGAAAAGAAGTTCAACGGCAGGGATAATTAGGCTGAAAAACAGGGCAGGGAAGTTGGTGGAGGATGACCATGGGAAGGCGGAATTAATAGCTATTTTGCTCAGTATTCACGGTTGAAAAGGAAGGGAGATCAAGAAAATAAGAGAACATGAGGTGATGGGAGGGTGGATTCAAGTCGATTTTAGGTAGAGGAGGTCCTGGGGGCCTGAGGGTTGAAGGTGGATAAGGCAATGGGGCCAGATGGGGTACACCCCAGGCTGCTGAGGAGTTCAGCAAAGTGCTAGCGGAACCTCTGACCAGCCTCTTCAACAGGTCCTTGGAGATGGGTGAAATCCTGATGAATGGAGAAGGGCGGATGTGGTCCCACTTCATAAGGGGGACATGGAGGAGCCAGGCAACTATAGGCCAGTGAGTTTAACCTCGGTGGTGGGCAAGTTGATAGAGAAACTACTCAAGAAGAGAATCTCAAGCTACCTGGAGACCAATGGGCTTCTGGACCAGTGGCAGCATGGTTTCACTGAGGGAAGGTCATGTCAAACAAACTTGATAGAGTTCTCTTACTGGGTCATCAGGGTACTGGATCAGAGGGCTCTATAGATGTTGTTGTATCTCGACTTCAATAAGGTATTTGATTCTATGCTGCACAGGAGACTATTGCACAAAATGAGATGCCTTGGGCTAAGGCTGCTAGTAGTTAGGTGGATGCAAAATTGGCTGGGGGGCAGAAGGCAGAGGTTATTGTTAATGGGGTACCATCAAGGGAAAGAATGGTCACCGTGGAGTACCTTAGGGGGCAGTGCTGGGACCACTCCTTTTCAATATATTTATAAGGACATAGCGGAAGGACTAAAAGGAAGAGTGTGTCTATTTGCGGACAACAAAGGTCTGCAATAAGTCACCTTACACCTGAGGGGGTTGAGAACATGTGCAAGGATCTAGAGAAGCTGGAGGAATGGTCCAGGGAATGTCAGTTGACCTTCAACACCAAAAAAATGTACAGTTATGCATTTAGGCAAAAATAATCAGGGCACAGAATACAGTATGGGAGGCAAGTCCTAGAGGTTACTGAGCTGGAAAGAGACCTTGACATCAGCATTTCACGGGACCTGAAAGTGGCGAAACAATGTGAGAAGGTGGTGGCAAGGGCCAGTAAGGCAGCAGGTTGTATCAACAGGGGAATGACAAGCAGAATCAGGGCGGTCCATAATGCCCTTGTACAGGCAGCTTGTCAGGCCACACCTTGAGTATGGAGTCCAGTTCTGGAGGCCATACCTTGGGAAGGATGTGGAGAGGCTGAGCGCGTCCAGAGATGGGCAACAAAATGGTAGGGGACTCCGCATCTGTCATCACGATGAACGGCTGAAGGACCTCAACATGTACTCGCTCTAACAGAGATGGGAAGGGGCATAGAAACATAGACTTTGATGGCAGATAAGGACTGCTTGGCCCACCTAGTCTGCCCATTTCCTACCTATTGGATAAGCTGCAGATCCTAGTTAACCAACAGCCTACTTCTTCTACCCCCACCAGAATTGCCCCATGTCTGTCCCATGCATTCTTGAATTCCCCACTGTTTTGACCCCAAATCCTCCTCAGGAAGGCCATTCCATGCGTCCACCACCCTCTCTGTGAAAAATATTTCACATTTCCCTGAGCCATCCTCCTCTATCTTTAAATTGTGCCCCCTTGTTCTTGCACATCTCGCTTTTCTGAAAGATGCTACCCTCTTGGACTTTGATGATTTCCTTGAGGTACTTGAAAGTTTATATCATGTCCCCTCTCCTCCTTTCCTCGATGGTATACATATTAAGCTCCTTTAGTCTCTCTTTGAATGGCTTCTGTTGCAGACCCTGCACCATTTCAGTTGCCCTCCTCTGGACAGCCTCCATCATGTCTATGTTCTTGTGGAGATGGGGTCTCCAAAAGTGCACACAGTATTCCAGATGGTTGAACTCCAGACATGATTGAGACCTTCAAGTATATCAAGAGTTTCCACAAGGTATATCTTCCAACTAAAGGAAAAATCAAGAACAAGGAGACATGACATGCAGATAGTAGGGAGGAGATTCAGGGAACATCAGAAAATCCTACTTTACAGAGAGGGTGATGGACAGCTGGAACAGACTCCATGGGGAGGTGGTGAAGGCAGGAACTGTGGTGGGTTTTAAGAGAGCGTGGGACAGACACAAGGGACTGGTAGTTCCAGGGAGTGGGGTGGGCAGAAGGGAAATTCTAGCGGCTTGCTAGGCAAACTGGGCAGACTGGGTGGGCCTGGCAGTCCTTTTCTGCCAACAAAGTTCCATGTTTCTATGTTTCTATGACAACTACATTACTTCCAGGCACTAGCCTTTGACTCAGATTTTCCCCAGTACACAAAGATGTTACCTTTCTAGACGGTCTAGGCTGGGATTGTGTCATATTTCAGTTTTAGACACCCAGGAATACTCTGCTTTCAGGACTTACAACTAGAGTTGGTCTCACAAGTTGAGAGCTTTTCAGATATTTGTAGGTGTGCATTTACATCCTCCATGCTGGGGACAACAGATTTGACTTCCTGATTCTTCCCTTTGTTACTACACATCCTTATGGGGCTGTCCAGTGGGAAACGTTAGACTAATTTAATAGGCCTACTTTATAAAGGACTGGTACTGTACGTAAAGGAGGGATTAAAATGTGAGGGAGGAGGGAGACGAGGGAGATACAGAAGCACTGTGGGTGCAGCTACGGATCCAAACTAGGTCACTAAGACTGGAGTGGTGTACAGGCCATCCTCTCAATCTGAAGGGATAGACAGGATACTGGCAGAACAGATCAGGAGGAACTGCGGGAAGGGGGATGGTGATAGTAGGGACTTCAACCTGCCAGGGGTGGGTGGGACACCATACACTTGAGAATAGAGCACTCAGTAGTGGGTTACATACAACGGCAAGGTTTTATTTTACAAGGAAGATTACAAACCCCTGCACTTCACTTGTTGCCTTCAAAGGGGTGGAGTGGGACACACCTACCAAAGAACAGAAGGAAGCAGGTAATGCTGGATGCCTTCCAGAAAGCTTTCTAGTACAGTTGGTCAAGGAACCAACTAGGGAAAAGAACACCCTTGACCTCGTACTAAGCGAGGGGAGTGGGTAAGGATGTGAAGGTGGAGGAACCACTGGGGGAGTGACCACCGGACAGTATGGTTCAGTTACAGATGGCTAAAGGGGGCATCTGGCACAAGGGGTTGGATTTCGAACGCTAGCTTTAAGATGATGAGGAAAGTGGTACAAGGGCTCCTGTGCAAAATTCAACCGGTATGAACACACAACAAAGGTGGGAACTGATAAGACAGGGGATAGTGGAGACAACAGAAACTTGTTGTAGGGCCAAGACTAAGAAGGCTGGGGAAAAAAACATCTGGATAAGCAAAGGGGTGTTAGACAGGGTGAGGAGGAAAGGGCAGCTTACAGGAGATACAGAAAATCAGAGAGGTAAGAGGATAGGGTATAGAAACAGATGAGGGGATGACGTGCGGAGAAATCACAGTGGGGGTGTGCTGGAGGGTTAAGGGGCATTGAGGGTGGGCAAGGCCGAGGACCAGATGGAGTACATCCAAGAGTGCTGAAGGAGCTGGCAGAGGTCCTGGCAGGACCCTTGGCAGAATTATTAGTAATCTCTAGACACAGGATGCATACCCGATGACTGCTGACTGGTTCATGTGGTTCCCCTCCAAGAGTGGACGCAAGGACGAACTCTAGAACTATAGGCCAGTAAGTCTAACGTCCATAGTGGGGAAGTTAATGGAGACTGTCCTAAAAGAGAGGCTAGTGGCACTACTGGAGGTGAAGAGGGTGCAGGACAGGAGGCAGCATGGCTTCATCAAGGGCAGGCCATGCCAGACCAACCTGGTGGAATACTATGACTGGGTGACTAGGCAAATTGACGGGGTCATGTGGTGGATGTCCTGTACCTAGACTTCAGTAAGGCCTTTGATTCAGTACCACATGGGAGACTTGGAAGCAAGCTATGGGGCACAGGGGCAGGAGCAAAACTGGTGGGATGGGTGGAGAACTGGCTAAAAGAGAGCCACAGAGGGTGGTGGTAGGTGGGAATACTCATCCCTAAGCCTGTGACAAGTGGTGTTCCACAGGGTTCGATGCTGGGCCCAGTGCTGTTTGGCATATTTATTGCAGACATCTCAGAGGCATCAGCAGCAAAATCAGCCTATTTTGGATGACACCAAGATGGGAGCGGTGGTGGATGACCAGGTTGGGTGGCGGGGCTACAGGAAGATCTGGCAAGGCTAGAGGCATGATCTGACAGATGGCAGCTGGGGTTCAATGCAAAAAATGCAAGGTACTACACTTCAGAATAAAAATCCAAGAAGAAGCTACCATCGGAGGGGTGCGGCTGGAGGTAACAGAGAGGAGAAGGATCTGGGGGTGCTCATCACGGAGCAATGAACAATTCCATGCAATGCAGAAAGGCAGCAGCAATGGCCAACAAAATGCTGGGGTGCATTGCAAGGGGCAGTACCTCGAGAAGAGGAGGTTATTCTACCATTATACAGATCGTTGGTTAGACCCCACATGGAATACTGCGTGCAGTACTAGCACCGTACTTTCACAAAGGACATTAGGCTGCTGAGGGGCAGCGAGGGGCAATGAAGATGATTCAGGGCCTGGGGAATTGCCTATGAGGTCAGACTAAGAGAGTTAAACATGTACACACTGGAGGCAAGGAGAGACAAGGGGACATGATTGAGACCTTCGAATACATGAAGGATAATCAAAACAGACACAGAGGGTCTATTCAGGAGGAGGTGGAGAGAGACACTAGGGCCATGACATGAGATTGGAGGGGCTAGATTCAGGAGGGAGGTGAGGAGGCATTTCTTTATGGAAGGTGGTGGCAATGTGGGCCTTTTACCAGCTGTGGTGGTGGCATGTAACACAGTGGAATACTTCAAGAAGGGGTGGGACAGGGCAAAGTGGAGGGTAAAGAGAGGGATGGGGAGGTGGGGTGGAGCAGATGCTGAATAGGAGCTAGCTGCAATCTCAAGCAGCCTAGATAGACCAGGATGGCCTTTTGCTGCTGGCAACTTTCATATGTTCGTAATTGCACAAGACACCCACAACAAAATATATTTTAGATCACTGAAATGGTGAGTTGGACAATAATGGGATATGATAGATGGGTGAAATTTGCTGTCCCGGTGTTTAGAGTAACAGCATCCATGCAGTACAGAGGGTGTGCCTGGAAGTGTCAGTCAAGCTACATTTGGACACCATTACAACAGGCAGAAATTAGCAGGGAGCCAGTCTGGCTCATGTTGCTACTTGTGGACTGAAAATGTAGATCAAACCCATATTTTGGGGAATGCCCAATCCTTCAGGATTTCTGGCAAGAGCTGTGACATCATTTCAAGGAATTGTCACTGGACCCACCGGCTGGTCATGGGTCCGATAGTGTTACTTCTCGGTCCTGCCTGTGGAAATTCCATTGGGATCCAATTTCTTGGTCCCTATTTTAGTTCTGGCTGCAAAGAGAATTATTTCCAGTTTATGGCACCAACCTCATTCACGTACGTTATTCCAGTGGTGTGCAATCATTGTTAACATATATTGCATGGGAAACACTCCTTCAGGATTCGTGACTGTCTGTCCAGGTTTTAGCTTATGTGGCACAGATGGGTAATATACAGTATGTAATGTAAAATGACACTATTTATCTGTTTATAGTATTGGTTGTTATGCATGCTCTAGTGTCATGGTTCACACTTAAAGTGCCACTGATGCCATTGTGACAACTTTGAAAAATGTAATATTTAGATACAATTTAGCTTATATTTAAAACATTTTCTGTAATTTTCACCCTTACTTCTTTATTACTAAGGACATTTGCATGTAAACAGGATCGCTGCCCTATCTGTTCTGGCTGCTTGCCTACACTTGACATCATAGTTCTGTTTATGACATCACAGTCAGATATGGAGATAGCTATGATGCCATAAACAGGGGTTATAGTGTCAGGTGTAGGCAAGCAAAAGAGCAGATAAAGTCTAAGGGACAGTAACCCTCTTTCCTATACTGTTCTCAGTAATAAAGAAAAAGGGAAGAATTGTGAAGATATGTGAAATATAAACTGAATTGTGTCTAAATCTCATATTTTCCAAGTTTGTTAATGATGTCAGTGGCTCTTTAAATCTGTTACTTTTTAATCCAAAGCTACCATACAGTATGTATGTTATTTCCAGTTATTGATTTTAAATGCTTCTCTGAGCCTGGGATGGAAACTTGGTGGGGGCTAGGGTACAATATGTGGGCAGGATCAGGGCAGAAATAGTTATTTATTTATTTAGTTTTTGTTGACGGTAAGTGCACTAGACAAATTCTGCCTATTTTCAGGCATGACCTGGGGAAGGGGATACAGATGAATGCCAACTGACCTTGAACCAGATTAAGCTGTTGGTGGTATTTTTAGTACCTGTCTGCCTGTCCCAGACACCCAGTTTTCCTCAAGGACAGCAGGTTTATTTCTCTGCCTGTCCATGGGACAGGCACTAAGAAAAAAGCATCAGTGGGTGCTAGGACCCATTAAATACTGTGACCTGTAAGTTTGGCTTTGAGTGTCCCAACATCACGAAGTTACACATGTTGAGAGATGCCATTCAACTCAACATCCCATGGTGGGCTCTTCCGTGCAGTCGGTGGTTTCATCAAGCAGCAGAAATGAAAATGGTGCCATAGTAGGACTAGACTGCGTATGTGCCCGTCATCATGCATGTGCAGCTGTCAATCTTCCTTTGCTTTCTGCACTGCATACCTCAAATCTTTGTGTGCTGTTCCTGCAGTAGCAGACCAAGACTAACTTTTGTTCACAGGCAGCAGAGTTTTATTTATTTATTCAATCTAGGATTACAAGTACCTTTGAGCGCCAAGCAGCTCATTTACAAAGGTTCCACGTCAATGGGGGTACAGATCCATAATGGAAAACAGACTGGTTTCACAAACAATTAAGCAATTTGCATTACAAAACACAGAATAAGAGAACAGCAAATAAATACACATTAGTTTAGCACGTGATTCAAGTCAGGGAGTAAGAAGAGGAGGGAATTAGGAGGGTGCCAGATCAAGGAAGGGAGGGCAACCAGGCAGCATTGTCAAGTAGCACCTAGGATAACAAGGGACAAAAAGCAAGGAAGACAGTGGGGGGAGAAAAGGGGAGATGGAGGGCAGGAAGGGGAGAGGAGAGTGAGAGGGCAAGACAAGTAGAGAGACAGTGGAAGAACAGTGTGGGGGGTGAAGTCCCAGGAAGAGGGACAAGGATGTTAAGTGGTGCAATCACAGGAATTTTCAGTTAGGATGTGCGACGAAGTTTGAGTTTGAATTCACGAGACTAGTAGGTTTAGCCAAACCATTGTGGAGGCCATTTAACCAGTATGGCACTTTGATACAAAGGAGCGTTGGTATTGGACGGTCCGCACATCGGGACTAGTAGGAGTGCGAAGATGAGGACTGCATGTTGGGTCTTTTTTTTTTTTTTTTTTTTTTTTTAGTTGTTTAACCAGGTATAGCACACTAAGCTGGAAGCTTTTTACAGGAGCGACCTGGGAGCACAAGGAGGTTAAGTGACTTGCTCAGGCCACACAGTATGCAAGTGGAAGCTGTGGGATTCAAACCCAGGTCTGGTCTGCTGGATGTCACCAGATTTGCAGCTCAGAGCCTTAGACACCGCGCTATACTGGGGATTGGGGATCTGTGAAGTAAGCATCCTAATCCCAAGGCATGAGTCCAAGGAAAATCTTTTGGTAAGTAAGCAGGTGTGATATTTAATTCTCCGCAAGTTGAGCCACCCAGCCTGCATATAGACATCACAAGTGTGGGTGAGGCATGATGAACCAATTAGGAGTCTACAGGCCTTGTTTAGTGCCACAGTGAGCCTTCTGAGTGCAGTGATGGAAGTAGTTCCGTAAATGACAAGGCCATAGTCGATTAAGGAGAGCACCGAGCTGTGGACAGCAAGATTTAGGGCTTCAGATGTTAGAGGCTTTCAGTCGATAGAGTCGATTTTATCAATACAGATTAAAATCCTTTTCAGGGCTGTCTACTAATGAAGAGGGGCACTGGTAAGGGTAATTAAAAGCCCTTCTAAGGGTTAGAAAATGGTATTTAAAAGCCCATTTCAGGGCAGTCAATGCAGAAAGAGGGAAGACTGTATTAAGAGATTAGGAGAGGAAGTTAAAGGGCTGATACAACCACTTAAAAGCCCCTGTCAGGGCAGGAAGGGCTCTAGAGACAGGAGGTGGGGAGGCTGGTTAAAAGTCTTTGTCAAAACCAGCCCATCAGCGCAGTGGTACCACTACCACTCATGACACCAGTGACCCAGGTTCGAGGAAGGTCTTGGTCATTGGGGGCAGACCAGGAGAGGAGGACTGAGTGTTCCGGGGATGCTGTCCTCCCAAGGAAGAGTGCTGTCACACTGCTCCGACACTGCCATCTGTGGATGCATGGGTGGCAGTGCAAGGAGAGCGATGTAGGAGGAGGAGCGTGCCATCAGGCACTTGGGTGAGACATATGTCAGCACATCACCAGCCTGAAGGTTAGTCCTTCATGCCAGCAACCTTGGGGGAGGGGGACAAGGGGAAGTCCTCAATGCCAGATGAGACCCTTTGATGGTCCCCAGTCGGTCAGGACCACATGGCAGGCATATCCACCACCAGCGCTGGCAGCGGAGCAAAACTATGTTAAAAAAAGCCTCTGTTAGGGTTACTAAGTAGGGGGAGCTGCATAGGGAGGCTGATCAGCTAGTCAGGGCAGAGCAGAAGGGTGTTAATTAAGGCCCTTGTCAGGCTAATGCTGATCAAGAGGGGAAGTAAATTAAAGCCCTTATCAGGGGCAGTGAACTGGGAGCACACTTAAGTTCTTTTCAGGACCATGTACCAGCCAGTGGGTAATATTTAGTAGCTCTTTTAAGGGCACCTTACAATGGGTGCTATCACTTATTAAGTCCTTTTCAAGTCACTATGCACAGCCAGGGGCGACGTTACTTAATAGCTGGTACAGTACAATCCACTTAATAAGGACGTGGTTAATGGGGACGTTCATTTAATAGGAACGTTTCCCCAGTAACCAGTTGGTTCCCAATTGATTTTCATTATCTGCTAATCTGGTTATAAGAGACACCTGGGCTGCTTAACTGGGACATTTTCTAGAAAAGTCCGCGTCCTGGTGCAGTATTTATTTAGATCGTGGCTTCAAGTGAGTAGAGCTCACACTCATGGAGCCAGTGAAAGTAATCAAAGCTTTGCAAATTCCTAAGGCTTCTAGCTTCTGTGGCAAATGATTTTGGCATTTCTAAAGCCAAATTGGCTACATAAGCTAAAACAGAGAGGCTAACCTGACTGAGTGGCAGTCAAATGTTAACCCAGCAAGGAAACACAAATGCAAGGGCAAGGACGGTGAGGTGGAAGATGCCCTCCTTTTGTGGTTTAGCGGTGCTGTTAGCCATGGTGCCAGACTGTCAGGCCTGCTGCTAAAAAAGCAAAGGAGCTTGCCACACAACTCAGACATGATGACTTCAACGCCACCAAAGGGTGGCTGGCAAGGTGAAAACAGAGGAAGTCAATTGTGTACAAGAAGGAGCATGAAAAAATCTGATGCAGACACTGGTGCAGCATCAGACTGGGTCTCAGCCGTGCTTCCCACCCTTCTTAAAGATTACAGCCTTGGGTGTGTGTACAATGCGGATGAGACAGGACTGTACTTCAGGGGTATCCTGACCGCAGTCATGTACACAAACAAACAGAACTGTTTGGGGCGAGGACAGAGTCTCTCTCTATTGGTATGCACCAATATGGATGGGACAGACAAGTGTCCCTTGCTTGTCATTGATAAAAATAGCGACCTCGCTGTCTTCTCCGAGATCTTGCTACACTGCCCGTTGCTTACTATTCTTCGGTGAATGCCTGAATGACAGGGTGGATATTCCACGATTGGCTGGGCATGTGGGAGTATGAGCTGAAGTGCAAATCGTGCTAGTCCCACTGTCCTTACTCTGCAAAGACATAGACAGAGTGGAGGCTGTCCAGAGGAGGGCAACCAAAATGGTGCAGGGTCTGCACCAGAAGACATACGAAGACAGACTAAAGGAGCTTAATATGTATACCCCTGAGGAAAGAAGGAGAGGGAGACATGATAGAAACTTTCAAGTACCTCAAGGGAATCAACAAAGTCCAAGAGGGTAGTTTCTTTCAGAAAAGAGATGTGCAAGAACAAGGGGCACAATTTGAAGATGGGGGTGGCTCAGAGATAATGTGAGGAAGTATTTTTCACAGGTGGGTTGTGGCTGCATGGAACAGCTTTGAGGAGGTCATGGAGTCAGGAAAAGTGGGGAATTCAACAATGCATGGGACAGACTTAAGGTAGTCCTAGTGGGGGTAGGAGGAAGTAGGCTGTTGGTTAACTAGGATCTGCAGCTTATACATTAGGTAGGAAAATGGGCAGACTAGGTGGGCCAAGCGGTCCTTTTCTGCCATCAAATTCTATGTTTCTATGTTTCTGTTCTTGGATAATTGCTCTGCACCCGCTGATGTTGTGGGGATGTACCCCACATTAAAAGTTTTTTGCCACCAACACCACCAGTCTGATCCAACCCATGGATATGGGTGTGATCAGAAATTTAAAGGGTCACTATCATGCGCTGATGTCAGCACCTAATTGTGGATGTGATCAACCAAGGAGGGGAACTGACTGTATCTGCAATCGCTAAAGCAGTGAGTATCCTGGATGCCATCTACATGGCTGCCAACGCCTGGCAATCTGTCTCCCTGCTACACTTCTGCACTGTTTTAAGAAGGCAGGGGTTTAAGGGTAACATCAAGAAATCTGTAGACGAACCAGATCAAACAGCAGCAGAGGATCTGCTGTATGATGTTCAGCCACCAGCGTACATGACTGCAGATGAGTGCTCCACATTCGTGGACATCGACACTGATGTCGAAACTGAGGAGAGACAACAGATGGCAGAATCTGTGAAGCAGTCAAACGTCTGAGACTGGATGTGGGAACACAAGAAACAACATGATTTGGAGGCAGAGGAAGATCCAATCCCGATCCTATTTCAAACAAGGATGCTATTGAGCACAGTAGACTTGGTGCATGCAGAACGGTGACATTGCATCCTGGGGAGCTCTTGCAGCTATGGAGAGCTGCCTTTCCAGTAGGATCAGCACCGATTCAAAACAGAGCTCAATCACAGACTTTTTTATCGCAATGATTGAAACAGAACTTTTTCTTTTGGTGTAACTTTGTTACTTTTGAGCACTTGCAAAGCAAACAAAATAAAAAGAATAATATATGCACAGAAATGAACTACAATAAAAGCTTTAATTGTATTTCACTCTCTGACTCTGTTATTTTGCTGTAATTGATGTTATGTTGTGATGCGGATGATGATCACAATACAAAACATAGGCCTCCTGTTACTAAGGACGTTAAGCAATAGGGATGACTGCTTGTTCACCAAGCCGTCCCTATTAAGCTGGCTTCATCTGTATTTGGAAACAGAAATGTAAAATCAGTAAACAAAATGAACTGGACAGGTACACATTCTGTGAGACAGTCAAATTAAGATTGCACCTGTCCCTTGGACAGCCATCCACAAACAAATTATTTCTAGCCCTGGGTGGGACTATGTATTTGTGGAATATATGCCCAATATTTTGTTTTCTAACCCTTCAGTTGACCATTGTAAATCCTGTAGTAGTAGTTATTGCTTGAAGAAGTATGCTGTCAACTGGTTCCTGTACTGTCTAATTTCAAAGTGCTTGAATATCTACTGAGTACTATGTTCTCCCAAAAATATGAATTAAATTTAAATACAAAAAAGAAACTAGTGCTTAAACTTTCAACTGTGATTCACTAGCATCAAAGAATGGGATTTTAAAGTCTGAGTTTACAACACGAGAAAGGCCATTACCTGTTTGAGCAGCACATATTCCATGTGGGCACAGCAAATATTAGTGGATAAGGGATGGCCCTTGTAATTTGGTGCAATTGAGATGGACCCTGTGCCACACTGATTGTCAGGGGCAGTCTGAGTTCCATGGGAAGGCTGGCCAGAACTGTGAATAAACAATGCATCAACACTCTAAAACACATGGGCCCAAAATGCATAGAAACATAGAATGTGACGGCAGATAAGGACCGCTCAGACCACCTAGTCTGCCCATTTCCCTACCCAGTGTATAAACTCAAATCCTATATGATCTGTAGCTTACCTTCTTCATGCTACCACTAGAGTTGCCTTCTGTCTGTCCCAAGCATTCTTGAATTTACCTACTGTTTTTGTCCCTATTACATCCTCAGGGAGGCTGTTCCATGCATCACCACCCTTTCTGTGTAAAATACTCTCATGTTGCCCCTAAGTCTTCACCCTCTAGCCTCATGTTGTGACTCCTTGTTCTTGCACATCTCCTTTTCTGAAAGATGCTGCCTCCTGAACTGAGTTAATCCCCTTGAGGTACTTGAAAGTTTCTATCATATCCCCCCCTCGCCTTTCCTGAAGTGTATATATAGAGAGCCCTCAGTCTCTCCTCATATGGTTTCTGGTGCAGTCCCTGCACCAATTTTGTTGCCCTCCTCTGGACTGCCTCTACCCTGTCTATGTCCTTCCAGATATGCAGTCTCCAGAACTGCACAGTACTCCAGATGAGGTCTCACCAACTGTCTGTACAGAGGCATCACCACCTCCTGTTTTCTACTGGTGATACCTCTTCCTATGCACCCAGCATCCCACTGGCTTTCCTCGCTGCCTTCTCACATTGTTTTGCTACCTTTAGGTCATTTACTATGACCACCCATGTCCCTTCCAGTTTGGCTGTTGCTAATACCCCCCACTCGTGTATTCCTCCCTGGGATTCTGTTCCCTAAGTGCATGATTTTGCACTTCTTTGTGTTCAGTTGGAGCTCTCACAGTCTTGACCACTCCTCCAACTTTCCAAAGTGTCTTCTCACCCCCATGGAGTGTTAACCCTATTGCAGATCTTAGTGTCATCTGCAAAGAAGCATACCTTTCCTTCCAGTCCCTCTGCAATGTCACTTATAAAGACATTAAAGAGGACTGACCCCAGCACTGACCCCTGTGGCCCCCCGCTGGTCACCCTCCTCTCCTCCAAGTGAACTCCGCTTACTACCACACTATGTGTCCTATTGCTAAGCCAATTTCTGATCCAGTTTACCACCTTGGAACCCACTCCCAGATTGTCCAACTTTTTACTAACCTCTTATGGGACTTTTGTCAAATGCTTTACTAAAGCCTAGGTAGGCCATATCCACCGCCCTCCCTGATCTACTTCCTTGTCACCCAATCAAAGAACTCTATTAGATTTGTTTGACAGGACCTTCCTGCTGTGAATCCATGTTGCCTTGGGTCTTGTGCCCAACTGGCTACTAGATATAAATGTACAGTGATGCAAACATACAAAATCTTAACCTCCCGCACCAAACCAACAGCACGTACCATTAATGCACCAAAGGTGTTCCCATTCCCACAACAGCAAAAAAAAAACTGGATGAACTGGGGACAACTTTGTTTTAAAGCAACAGGGTCTCTCAGTCTCTGCTGATCCTAAAGGAATTGTCCACATTTTAATCTCCTTTTACGGAACTTATCCTCATCTTATCCCTCTTCAATTTCAAACTATGTTTGAAACAGTAGCACAGCTACTGTTTACCTATTGGTCTGAGCAGTCATCTTTTATTTCCTGTTGCAATTAATATCCATTTTATGTAGGGGAGCAAACTTACAGTGCACTAAATTCAGGGCAATTCCTGTAATAGAGGACAAGTCCTGAACTTTGTCTTGGCAGCGTCTCAAAATTCAGAACATGCATTAGAATTCCGATGCTAGTTCTCATGTAACCAGGTGATACTTCAAGACAAGAGAGGAAATTCAGGAAAAGTGGACACCCTAATTTTCTTTCTTACTGTGATTTAGCAGCAGCTATGTTTCTGTGTAGTTGGAACTTTTCTGTCACTATGATGGATCCCTTCCATTGCAACATACTGATCTCTGTCCTGAGAACTGAGGACATCTAGTATTCCTGTAGGTTCTTTGCTGTCTCCAGTGATGTTGACTGTAAAGTCTGAACAGCCCCTCCCATTATTGCATTGAGCCTGGAAATTAGCTGGATGTACTAACAATAAGGTGATAATGACTCACATTAAGTCTTTTGGGGTCCCCACCTTGCTCTGCCAGGTAATTGCACTTCTTGAAGAGGTATTAATCACACCAGGACATCTGGAATACTGAGGAGATTAGCAGGGAGGACCACAACTTGTTAAAGTAGGGAATTTTTATTTTCTAGAAACTTTATTTGTTGCTGTATTTCTGCAGCTTCTGCTGCTAGTTTCTATGGCCATTTCATTAGGGGTAGGGTCCCTGTGCCCCCAAGTCAGTTATGCTTTTGTCTATTCGGTATACTATAGCATACTGTACTGTACTGCACTGTACTATACTAAAAAGATCAACACTTCCCAGTATCAATATATAACTGCACTACAATTCGTCTTTTAAAAAGTGTCTGAAATTGTATTTAAATCATTTACAGCTTTTTGTATGTGCTGCTTCTAATTATTTTGTTTTGTCATATTGTTTTTTATGAATGTATTGTGGTATGTTTAGATATTTTATTGTGGCATGTTTTTTCCTTGGGGTTGTCCTTGTAAATGGACATTTTTTCATATAGGTTTTCTTCCCTTGGGACAACTGGTCCGCTTATCAGCCATGTCTCCTCCATCCCCATGGACCGTGTGCTTGCCTCCCAGGGCCTACATTTGGCTGACACCCCACAGATAACTCCCATGGTGGCATCATCGAAGGGAGGCCCTCCCCAAGCACATATCCAGTTCAGTTCAGATTGAGGTGGTCCCAATCAACAGCACGTGGGTCTGCAGAAGGACGACAGGTCTTTATTTAGCCCCAGCTCCTTTTTCCACTTTTCTCCCTACTCCCACTTCGCCAATGTGAAGCACATATGTGGAGGCATGCACGCATCACCAGGCCACAGATCTCCTTTCCATGCTGCCTGAGCCTGCACAACCACAAGGCCTCTATCTGGTGGCAGTCAGAGGCAGGGCAAGCAAACCCTCCCCTCCGGGAGAAAAAGCAGTCCCTTGGCCACCTGATCCTCTCCCCTCCCTCCCGACTGACCTCTGGCAACTAGTGTTGCTCAGATAGTGCTGTTGTGGATCTGATTGCCATCTGTCGGATAGTGCCAGTATCTGACCTAGGATCTGACCAGAGATTCAACCAAAGTTGGATGTCGGATCCTAGGTCTGATAAAAATTATCCGAGGTCAGATCCATTGGATCGGATACATGGATATGAGATGGATCCATTGCTTGGACCAATGGATCCATTAAATTGATCCATAGGATCCAATGCATTTGTCAGATCCGTCACTGTTTCTGAGACTGTCGATTCACGGTCAGATAGTGCTACTATCCAATCACAACAACTATCTGGCTGAACGTCTGGTATCTGTTGGTATCCTAATTTCTTGAATACTATCTGAGCAACACTACTGGCAAACTGAGTCCACTTCTGAACCTGGGTCGC
This sequence comes from Neoceratodus forsteri, assembly GCA_016271365.2. Lineage (NCBI taxonomy): Eukaryota > Metazoa > Chordata > Ceratodontiformes > Ceratodontidae > Neoceratodus > Neoceratodus forsteri. The sequence continues at coordinate 163,861,921 of CM057458.1, read as the reverse complement.
TAGCATTTAGCAAGTGTGGCATCCAGTGCCTCAACCCTCAGCACCACCAAACAGGCATTTTCTTGCCCAATGGACCTATCCAGCAATCAATGAATAAATAAACATCAGCCAATCAGAATGCAGAGTTACCATCTCATTATTCACTGATAAATGCATGGCAGATCACGTACATTGTTTATGCCAATCCCGGCATTTGACAGGCTTAATCGCCATCCCAACAATTCTGTTTCAAAACGTGATGTTTTGCCCCTGTGGCACAGAGGGCTGAGGGTACTCATGCCTCACCTGCTGCCAGGCCGGAGACCCAGGTGCTGGAACAAACTTGAGCCACTCACGGGTTGGCGTGGGAGGAGGACTGAGCATCCCAGTGGATGCTCTCTTCCTCCTCTGGTGAGGGAGGGCAGGCTGTGCCACCATAACACTGCCACCTAGGTGACTATGGGTGCGCGCAGCCAGGAGCAGCAGTTCGAATGGGGAATGTTCCAGATGGAAGACGTCAGCACATCTAATGATATGCGTACAACGTCAATCCGTCACCTCCATGGAGCATCCATGGGTCAGGGAAACAGAATACAAGAAAAATAGCTAGTGGCAGGATGAAGCTCCATGGCTCCTCACAGACCAACACCACCCACTGGGCACAGGACTACCAGCAAGCATGCCATCCAGAAGAGCAGATGAGAAACTCTAATGGCCCTACCACAGAGGAAACAGCTGTGGAAAACAGGTGGATCTCATGGTAAGTCCCAGACACGGTGGGTAATGGGGTTGGGGGAGCTGCAGGGGAAGAAGGGGACAGCCAAGTGGGAGGGAACTGATCTTTCTGCTCTCCCAAAATGGCCTAGTGGGTGTGTGTATGTTTGGATGTTATAAGGGTATGCAGGCGCCTGTATGGTGTGCATGTTTCTGTGTCTCAGTAGTGAGGTGATGGGTATCCGTGTGAGTCTGTGAGTTTGTGTGCATGCATGTGTAGCTGTGTGCTTGTGTATGTATGTGTACGCCTGTGTGTTCTGTGTGTGTGAAGAGCTAACAACAGCTACTTCTACATTAGCTTGATGTAAGGTTTTATTCTGATCATATTTAAAGCTGTCCACTGCTGTTTCTGCCCCATTTCAAATTTACAATTTTTGCCCAATACATATGGTGGTCCAAAGAAATACACAAAATAAAGCATAATTTTTTTTTATTTAAATTTTATCCCATGTCAACCCGCCCCTCCACCGGGTCTCCCAGCTCCATCACCCGGCATCCACCAGGTCTACCTCGATGGCACAGAGGTGCCCAGTTGGCCAGATGCAGAGCTTGTGGAGCACCAGCGCCATCCTGCTGGTCAACACCATTTTTCCGGGTCTTCCCACCTCCTGTTGCAGCCACACGCTTGTGTGGAGGCATGTGTGCTGCAGTCCCTGCAATGCCCTCCTTTCATGCCTTTTCATCCTGTGCCACCTCAGACCTCCACCTGAGGGCAGCCATATGGTGGAGCCGACAAGGGCCCTCCCTGGGAGAGGAGAGCTGCCTTCAGCTGCTCAATCCAGCTCCTGCCCTACTCCCCCAGCTGAGTCTCCCAACAACCCAGGCTCATTCCCAAAACCTGGTCATCAGCTTGACGCGAGGTGTGGCGTCCAGCGTCTCAACCCTCAGCACCAATGGGTCAGCCTCAAATAAACATTAATTAATCCTTACCAGAATACTTGGTGTAGGAGTTATGTTACTGACCTTAAAGGAGAACTCACAAAACAATTTCAGACACACAGAAGATGAAATCAAGGGTGCCTTGATTCCACTCCTTGTTATTATCTATATTAATGAGATTTTACAAAACTGGATGAAGACCAGTATTATCCCCAGATAGTTATGCCACAGCTGCCCATTAGTTTACTCACCTATTCATATGATATTGTAATTTCTCTCTGTCACCAAAAGATCTGCAACACAAGCTAGAGGTTCTTCACACTCTGTAAAACTGAAATTGATCATCAAGACCACAAAAAGCAAAATAATGGATACTGAACAAATGAGACCCAAATATAGGTGGCAAATTAATGAGGCTGTCAATGATTATACTCAACTAGGAATAACAGTCTTTAAATACAAAAACACGTAGCTTTAACAAATATCAATCTGAAACAGTCCTCTGTTAGTCTGACAGATTTAGCCAGGTACAGTATATGAAGGCCAATCACTGAAACATAGAAACAAAGACAGCAGAAAAAGACCAAAGGTCAATCCAGTCTGCCCAAGATCCCTATTTAGCCTTAGGGTCTACTGTTCTTTCAGATCCTAGCCTCCCCACCCCATTCTCCTCCTGATTTTAATGCCCTGAGCAACCACTAAACCCTTCATTCTGTCCCAGCCATGCCGAAAATCACTAATGTTTTTTGCACCCACCACATCGGCTGGCAGCCTGTCCATGGCTCCACCGCCCTTTCTTTGTAAAATAATATTTTGTCATGTCAAGAGGGGTGGAGAGAGGGAGCAGGGTAAATCATACCACCCACCCACAGGTTAATAAAGCCAGCAAGAAGGACACAAATGTCACTAAACTGCCAGTAGGCACAGAACTCAGCAGAAAAGGGAAGAGAGGAAACCTGGGGAACAGGGGAGGGCAGGAGGAGAGCTGGCAGAACATGGAGGGCCATATGGCAAATGCCCGCAGTCTAGGGGAACAAATACCTGATCTGGCAGCCTTACTGGCTGAGGCCGATCTGATATTTTGGCTGTTACTGAGACATGGTGCAATGTGAACCATGACTGGGATGCAGCTATACCGGGTTACACTTTATGCAGGAGACACAGAGAGGGTCAAAAGGAGGAGGGTGGCTCTCACATCAGGGAGGGCATAAAGGCAACATAGGCGCAAGGATTAGGGGTGGCAGAGACACTGTGGATCACCCTGAAACGGGCAATGGCACAGCCATACTAACTGGCATAATCTACAGACTCCAGGTCAGTGTCAGTGGCTCAGTAGGTACTGTAACACACTCACCTCTGAGGCCGGGAGATCAGAGGGCTGTGGGTTCAGTTCCCACATCTGGCACTTGGGTTAATATCCCAGTACTGACACTGCAGTGCAGCATGAGAGGGTGCTGCACTTCTGAGGTGCCGCCTTTGGATGAGACATTAAACTGAGGTCCCATCTGCCTGGATTGGTGGTAGTTTAGGTGGATGTTAAAAACCCCATGGCACTTATCGAAAAGAGTAGGGAATTTCCTCGGTGTCCTGGCCAAATTTCCTCATTCACTAAAAATACCACCAACAGCTTAATCTGGTTCAAGGTCAGTTGGCATTCATCTGTATCCTCCCGGTCATGCCTGAAAATAAGCAGGATTTGTCTAGTGCACTTACCCAGTCAACAAAAACTAAATAAAAAAAAAAAGAGGAAATGGGCGAGAGTTAATGGACGCCATCCATAAGATGGCAGCTAAAGATGAGGTGTTGCTTGTAGGCAACTTCAATTTACCAGAAATTGATTGGCGCATCCCGCGGCTGCAACAGCCAGGGGCAGAGACATTCTGGACTCCTAACAGGTGAATGTCTCAGCAGCTAGTGCTTCAACCAACCAGAGAGGGAGCTGTTTTGGACCTGGTTCTAAAATAACGGGACAGAATTTCAGATGTCAGGGTGGGTGACCATTTGGAGTCCAGTGACCATCACAGTGTGGTTCAACATCAGTACTGAAACAAGGTCATGCCACACAAAGGGAGGGTTCTGTACTTCAAGAGGGCAGACTTCACAAAGATGGGGTTGTGTCTCAGGGACACCCTAAAAGGGAGAGAAAGGAGAGGGATTTTATTCTATTTAATTTTTTTATTTATTTTGTCTAGGATTACAAATACCTTTGAGTCAAGGCTCTTTTACAAAGGTTCCACATCAGTTAATAACATACAACATGGAATACGGTTGATATAACAGCAAACAATTCATGTTACAAGAGTGCTATTGAAAAGAACAAGTATGGGAAGAGTAAGGTGTAGAGGTGGAGAAAAGTGTGGAAGTTAATTGAGGCAGCTACAATGAAATGGAAAACAGCTAGAAAGCAAGTGCTCACAAGGAATGGGTCGGGTCAGACGCAGGGTGTTGCAAAGAGACAGGGAATGAAAAGAGAGGTGGAGGACATGCAGCCGGCAGCATTTGTCAAACAATGAATGGGAAGGAGTGAAGGAAGGGAAAGTGAGGGGAGGAATAAGTGCTACAAGGGGCAAAAGAGGCTATAGTGGTGGTATGTAAACCTGAGATTTGTAGTGGCACCTCAGGAGCTGGGGGGACTTGAGGAGCCAGGGGTTAAGCATAATATCAGTTGGGACTATGGCTGTGAGTACATGAGCTAGGAGATGCAGTCACAGGAGCTAGAGGCAATGAGATGGGCCCAGAGCCTGGTTTTATTTATTTATTTTATTTATTTAAACAGCAGTTTGGAAAACTTTGAGCCATAAGCTCATTTACAAAGGTACCTTGTCACAGTAAGACAAACGAAAATACACAGTACAACAGTACAACGAGTATAACAGTAACTTAAGACATAGATACAAACAAGCTGGTACAGGTAGGATTGATGGTTTTGAACAGACCTAGTGTTGAGGCTGAGGAGATGGTGTAGCTGAGACCATTCAGCCATAGAGGTGCCCTGTAGGTGAAGGAGCATTGGCCCTGCTAACACGACAGCGAGGAACTTGTAGATTCTGGGTTGTTGAGCTCCTGGTGTTCCATCAATTGGTGTTTTGATGTAACAAGGCAGTAACACCGGGGTGTGAGGCCATGTTGATTTTCACCGCCATAACACATGTGAGATACTTTATACAGTTGGAGAGTTGGAGCCATCCAGATTGTGCATAAAGGTCACAGGTATGGGTAAGCGGTGGGCACCAGTTGTAAGTTGGCATGCTTTGTTTAGGCAGTTGTTATATCATCTGAGGGTGGACGCATGGCAGAGCTACAGATAATGAGGCCATAATCAATAATTGAAACCACAGAGCTCTGGACGGCAATCTTCAGGCCCTCTGGGGTGAGATGTTGCCTATGCTTGTAGAGTAATCCAAGCGTGTGTTGGCAGCTTTGGCCACATTGTCAATATGAGCAGCAAAGGAGAGATTGGGGTAAGCAGAATCCTTAGATATTTGAATGAGTAGACTTGTTCGAGGATGGTCCCATGCTTGGTGGAGATGGCGAGGGTGATGCTTGTGACAGTTGTGTGAACTGCTGAAAAGCAAGGACTTGGTTTTCTTGTGATTGAGGACTAGTTTATGATTGGAAAACCATGTTTCAACAGCACTGAATCCGAGTTGGAGGCTGAGTTGTAGTAGTGTAGGGTCCTTGTGCATGGAGAAGACAACAACATCATCCACAGACAGGATGATTATTTCCAAGCAGGATTAGGTAGGAGAGAAGCTATAGGCCCGCCTAAAAGGAGCCATAGGGGAGGTTACAAACCTTTGCATTCGGAAACAGACAAAGGCAAGAAGAAATAAAAACACTATGGTTCACACAGGAGTGGCCAGGAAAGTAAAGGCAAAAAATTGGCATTCAGGAAATACAAGGAATCCCAGAAGAAAGAGGACAGGGCAATGTATCCAGAAAAGCAAAGACAGGCAGGAAAGAGGTCAGGAGAACCAAGGTGAGGACAGAGGAGATGATAGCAAAAGAGGTTAAGAAAGGGGACAAGACTTTTTTTCAGTACATTAGCAAAAGAAGGAAGACCAGAGGGGCATTGTTAGGCTAAAATGGGAGGAAGGAGAGGTGTGGAAGGAGACCAGGATAGAGCTTCAATCCTGAACAAATATTTCGTTCAGTTTTCACAGAGAAAGAGGAGGGGAAGGACCACAGCTTAGACCAGGGACTAGTATGGAGATGGACAGCAGTCCATTTACAGAGGAGACTGTCCTAAAGGAATTTGCTAAACTAAAGGTGGACAAGGCAATGGGGCCAGACGGAATACACCCTAGAGTATTAAAAGAATTAAGGAGATGCTGGCTGCACCATTGACATCACTGTTCAACAAGTCACTGGATACGGAGGAGGTTCCAGAGGACTGGAGAAGGGCCAGTGTGGCTCTCTCCACAAGAGTGGGAGCAGAGAAGAGGCTGGCAACTATAGGCCTGTCAGTCTGACCTCTGTGGTGGGAAAATAATGAAATCGCTGCTAAAAGAAAGGATAGTGGAGCACCTTGAAGCTAGCAGAACACAAGATCCGAGGCAGCATGGATTCACGTCAGGAAAGTCATGTCAGACAAATCTGATAGATTTCTTTGACTGGGTGACCTGGGAAGAGAAGTAGATGTAACCTACCTAGACTTCAGCAAGGAGTTCGACACCATTCCACACAGGAGGCTGGTGAATATGTTGGTAGTCTGGGACTGGGTCATAAGGTGGTAAATTGGGTTGGGAATAGGTTGAAGGATAGAACACGGAGGGTGGTGGTAAATGGGGCAAGATCCGAGGTAGGGTGGGTGACAAGTGGGGTGCCATAGGGATCAGTTCTTGGGCCAGTACTATTCAATATTTTCATCAGTGATATTGTAGAGGGGTTGGAGGAGAAGGTTTGCCTCTTTACAGATGACACCAAGATCTGTAATAGGGTAGACAGCCCAGGACGGGTGGAGAAAATGAGAAGAGATCTAGCTAAGCTGGAGGAATGGTCCAGAGTGTGGCAGCTGGGATTTAATGCAAAAAGTGCAAAATGATGCACTTTGGGGCGTAGGAAACCCAGGGGAGGATTATATAATGGGGAGTGTTGTTATAGACCATTTAAAAGGAAAGAGATCTGGGGTGATCATATCTGATGACCTAAAGGTGCCAAGCAGTGTGCCAAGGTGGGGAAAGCCAATGGGACACTGGGGTGCATAGGGAGAGGTATCACCAGCAGAAGGAAGGAAGGAGGGTGGTAATGCCACTGTACAGGTCACTGGTGAGGCCTCATTTGGACTACTGTGTCCAGTTCTGGAGACCACATCTCCAAAAAGGACATAGATAAGGTGGAGGCAGTTCAAAGAAGGGAACAAAATGGTACAGGGCCTACACCAGAAATCATATGAGGAGAGATTGGAGGAACTCGATATGTACACTGTGGAGGAGAGGGAGAGGGAGGTAACATGACTGAGACCTTCAAGTACCTGAAAGAAATAAATAAGGTACAGGAGGGAAGCATCTTTCAGATGAAAAGATGCTCTAGAACAAGAGGACATGAGACTGGAAGGAGGAAGACTAAGGGCCAAGTGAGAAAGTACTTCTTCACAGAATGGGTGGTGGAGGCATGGAACAGACCCCCAGCAGAGGTGATGGGTGCAAAGTGGTTGGGGAATTCATGACTGCATGGGATGGACACAGGAGAACCCTGGGGGTTCAAAGGGAGGTGTTGAGGCTGGAGATCTAGTAGGATCTGAGGCTTGTTGGCTAGGAAGGAGTAAAGGGCAGACTTGATGGGCCTAGTGGTCTTTATCTGCCATCAAATTCTGTTTCAGTGTCCCTCTAGAGCCCTCCTCCTATTATATTCCACTCATGATCTTGTGACCATGAGCTGTTATTCAAGTTAAATAGTTCCCAGCAGTTTACATATTAATTCCTTTTAGGAATTTGAAGGTCTCCATTATATCTCCCTCTCCTGGTCTCCAGCGAGTACATATTCAGCGCCTTGAGGCGCCTTATAAGACATGTCCGCTGGCCATGAATCATTTTGTTACCCTGCTCTGCACCATCTTGAGCCAAATCCTGTTCTTCCCAAGTGTGAGGATCTCAGAATTGGGCGCAGTACTCAGGTGGGCCTCACCAAGGACCTACACAGGGAAGTATTACCTCGCTTTTCTGCTATCGGTACCCTCCCGATACATCCAAGCATCCTATCTGCCTTGCTATAAGCCTTGTTGCAGTGACTGGATTGCTTTAGGGAGTCACTGATGATAACTCCAAGGTCTCATTCTTCAGCTGTGGTACTGAGTCTTACCCTCCCATCCAAAGCCCTGTCCTGGGGTTCTTGTTCCCTAGGTGCATCACCTTGCACTTTTTGGGGTTGAATTTCAACTGCCAAACCCTTGACCATCCCTCCAGCTTTTGCAAGTCTCTGCATCCTCTATTTCCTCATCACTATCCACCCTCCCACTGAGCTTAGTATCATCTGCAAAGAGATACAGCCTGCCCTGGAACTTTTCACGAATGTCACTGATGAACATATTGAAGAGGACTGGACCCAGGACACATCCTTGAGGAACACCTCTTGTTACCTCCCTCTTCCGATTTAACCCTATTAACCACTATCTCCTGCTGCCTCCCTTTAGCCAGTTACCTGCCCAGTTTACAATGGCCTTGCCACGCCCAGATCCTCCGTGTTCTTCAGTAAGTGTCTGTGGGTAACGAGTCAAAAGCCTTGCTGAAGTCGAAGTAGAGAAAATCCACAGTGTGGCCCCTATCCATTTCCTCATCACCCACTGAAATAAAATTATCAGGTCAGACTACAAGACCTCCCTGCCACAAATCCTTGCTGCTTACTATCCTGGAGACCATTGTTCCAAGTAATCCCACAAGGTCCTCTCTTGACCAGTGACTCCATCAGTTTTCCTACAATAGAGGTGAAATTGACAGGTCTGTAGTTCCTGCTTGTTCCTTGCTCCCTCCCTCCCCATGAAGTGGAACTATGTCTGCCACCCTCCAATCCTTCGGAACCACCTTGTCCTTAGAGAGTTGTTGAATAGACCTACTAGGGATCAGCCAGTTCCACTGCCAATTCCCTGAGTATCCTCAGATGCAACCTATCTGATCCTGGGGCCTTATCAATCTTTAGGGCTGCCAGTCCTTTCAGGACACTTTCACTAGTACATGCTGGCTGTCTCATCTTCAGGACCCCTTAATGGCAGCTTTGATGCCACTCTCTGGCAAGGGCTAACCGTCCTTATTAGTGAAAACTGAGCAAAAGTAATTATTAGGACATTGGCCTTGCCAGTCTGCCTCAATCACCCTATCCCCCACCCCTTAAGCCTCACAGTTGCCCTCTTCCTTTTTGGCTAATATAATGAAGAACTATTTTTCTCTGCTTTTGACCCCTTTGCAACACGCAGCTCTGTGTCTGCTTTTGCCTCACTTATTGTCCTCTTTCTCTCTCTATTATTCAGCAAATATTCTTCCCATTCTTCTTACCCCCCGCTTCCTTTTAATTTGTCTAAAGCATTTCCTTGGCCCTCACCACTTCTCTGATCATTGTTGATAACCATAGTGGTCTCTTGAACCTGTAATTTTGGGAACCATTCTAATGCATACCTTAGCTGCCCGAGAATGGTCCCTTAATTGCCCCATCTCTTTTCCACCCATCTATGTTGTCCACCCTACTAACATCCCTGACCAGCTCCTTCAGCCTATTGAAGTCTGGCCTTCTAAAATTAAGGACTTCAGCTCTTGATTGCAGTTTACGGACCAGAGGGCCAGTTTGAACCAAACAGAGTTATGGTCACTGTTCTCTAACGGTTTCCCTACTGACACATTTCCTACCACCTCCAAGTTGATGAGCACCACAGTGAGAATTGTGATCTGCCTGGTGGATACCTTAACTAACTGTACCAGCATATAGTCCTGGAGTGCATCCAGCAAGATCTGGTGCTTCTGGTTACTGGAACATCCCAATTGATGTTTGGCAGGTTTATATCACCTACCACCAATACTTTCCCTTAGCTATCCCTCTTTCCAGTTCTTCCCTGAGCTCTCTGTCCCACTCCTTCCCTTGCCCTAGTAGTCTATAAATCACCCCCAAGTGCAGTTTCTTGCCTGAGGCTGCTGTGAGTTGCACCCACAATGGCTCAGTCTCCCCATTACTACCCCTGATGCAGCCATATTCCATCACTTCTCTGTCCTCCTTGACATAAAGGACCACTTCTCTCCTTCTACCTGTTCCTCTATCCCATCTGGCATCAAGTACCGTTGGGCACCAGGGGCCGTCAGTTCCCAGTCATTATTTTCCAAAGCCCATGTTTCTGTTATGGCCATAATGTCCACCTCAGTGTTCTTCCATCAGTGCCTAGAGCTCACTGATTTTATTACCCTAGGCTCCTGGTATTAAGGCATACCCTTCCATCTGACCCCTGATTCTGCTTTGCTACTACCCTTGTGTTTCTCAGTCCTCTCATCCTTCTTTTCTTGGTGCTTCCATCCTCTGCCTTCCCCTCTTTATTTATTGAAATGTTTCACCAGGAGGGCACACTGAACAACAAGTTGCTCATTCACGGTGTGACCTGGGGGAATGGGTTACATAGGGTTGTGAAGGATGATCAGTTACAATAGTATGTGAGCAGTACAAACAATACAACAGTTGGAACACAAGGTATTGTACAATAAACAGTAGTGGAACATTGGGTAAATTACAATACATGTCCACAATCGTACAAAAGAACATATATACGTACAAAACAGTAATAATGCAACAGAACCATTATAGTGCACGGTACCAGGAACAGGCTGGAGGTAGTATACAAGTGCTGTTAGAGTAAAAAGGATGGGGTAGGTTGTGACACAGGTGACCCAGAAGGGCAGGTGGAGAAGAGGGAGAGGCAAGAACTGAAAATGAGGAGCAGGGGTAGCCATTTCTTGATTCCCCTTCAGGATGTTGAGAACTCTGCCAGGGGTCAGGGTAGGAAGGCAGAAACTGGAGACAGGTATTAAAGAGGGTTAAAGCAGAAACAGCTGAGGGAGAGGTAATTGTATAGGGCAGAGGTAAGGGAGTAGTTTGAGGAGGAGTGTTGTATTCAGGGGAGGGAATTCCAGATTTTAGGGAAGCCATGAGCGTGGAGCAGTGAGGGACCGACAAGGTGCAGGCATCATTAGATCTGAGAGAGTGGGTAGGGAGAGAAGGAGTGAAGAGAGAGGATGAGAGATAGGAGGAGAGCACTCGAACCAGAATTTGGAGGTTAGTTTGGCACAGTGTGAGATGCGTCCGTGAGATAGTGGAAGGAAGGTTAGAGAGCGATAGAGTTTACAATGGTGGAGCGGAAGGGGAGTTAAGAGCAAAGCGGTGAAGTTGGCATTAAAGAGAGTGTCCAACTTGGTCAGGAAGATTTGGGAGCAGCACCATAGACTACGGCCACAGTAGTCAAAGATGGGGAGTATCATCTTCCGGACAATGTCACGCCCTCTCAGTCAGCGGGATGCAACCACGATTCCTGTATAGAGCACCAAGCTTGGGGCACATTTTCTTCAGGATAGCATCGATATGCACAGAGAAGCCATGGTGCTGGTCCAGCCAAACCCACAGATATTTAAATGAGGAGGAGTCCTCCAGGATGGTCCTGCATGGGTGTGGAAGGTGGGAAGGGCTAGGAGCCTACAGAGTCTCTGCCTGGTGCCAAAGGTAATTGAGACTGTCTTCTTGGCATTTAGAAAAAGCTGGTGAGAAGCAAACCAGAGCAGAACTTGGTTGAAGTCATGCTGTAAGCTGGTTTCCACAGCAGCAGGGTTTGTGCCGGAACTGTATAAAACAGTATCGCCAGCGCATATGTGGGTAGATGAGGATAAGCAGGCTGTGGGAAGATCATTAAGGAAAATGGACAAGAGTAGGGGACCAAGTACTGAGGGACACCGTGTTGATGGGGAGTGGAGGGAGATGGAATCAAGGATTCTCACTGAGTGGGTCCTGCCAATGAGGTAGGATTTAAACCAGTAGGTGGCTGACAGAGCAAGGCCAGCTGAGGAGAGGGAATCAAGAAGCAGGGGATAGGAAACTGTGTTGAACACTTTGGCTAGGTCGACAAAGATGGCTGAGGTGATCAAGCCATTGTCCATCCCTGAAAGAACGGAGTCAGTAAGCCTGAGGAGGGAGGTGGTTGTTGAGTGGTTCTTCCAAAACCAGATTGGAAGGGGTGAAGAAGGAGGAATTGGAGAGGAAGGGTGACAGCTGAGAGAAAACTGAATGTTCTTGAAGTTTGTCAAGGGTAGGAAGGAGGAAATGGGGCGATAGTTGCCAGGAGTGGATGTGTCACCACCCTTGGGGAGAGGAAGGACTACAGCGTGTTTCCAGGATGAGGGTACTTGGGCAGAAATAAAGGAGAGGTTAAGGATTAGGAGGTAAGATAAGCAATTGTAGGAGCAGAAAGGTAGAGAAGTTTAGGATTGAGCTTATCTGATGAGGAGCCTTTAGAGGGGCTGAGGGGCTGAAGGGCACTAAGAGCTTCATCAGAGGAGATAGTAGAAAAGGAAAAAGGGGAGGGTAGGCACTGGCTGAGGTGAAGGGCTGAAGTTAGTAGGTGGCAATGGGGAGAGGGAATTTAGAAGAGACGTGGCACACGAGGTGCAGTAGGCATTAAATTCATTGGCCACGGAACCAGGGTTGGAAACTAGGGAGTTATTTATTTGAGAACTGAGGAGGGGAGTGGGGAGAGAATAGGGCATGAACTACCATCCAGAATTTAGATGGAGAGTTAATGTTAGTCAGGAATGAGGAGTTGAAATAATCAGACTTAGCCAGTCTAGTAGCTTTAGTACATGACTTAGCGAGCATGCTGTACTTGGTGAGTCATTTGGCTGTTTAGTAGATTTGTGTGTTCTCCAGGCATGGTCACACTCCCTGAAGCAGGCCAGTAGTTCAGGGGTGATCCAGGTGAGGTGAAGCCCATGGACTCTGGTCCTTCTGAAAGGAACAAAGGCATTCCAAGTGGCAATGAATTTATCCTTAAACTAGTCAAGGGCTTGGCTGACAGAAATGGCAGTGGGGGGCCCAGTCAGTGGAACCAAGTGCAGAGCTGAGTGGGTAGGTCTAAGGATTTAAAGGACCAGAGCTGTATGATTTTAGGGAGGTTTGGGGTGATGGACCTTACGTACAATGAAAATGGGGTTGTGATCACTAACGGCATCAGGAAGGAAACCAGATTTAATTATGCGGGCGGGTGGCTTGTGAGTGCCCAGTCAAGCAGGGGTGGTTTTGTGCTTTGGGATTAGCGTGTGAGCTCAAGTATAAGTTGAGTGAGGTTTAGAGCAGTGACGCTCATTACGTAGCTTGTTTAACTTGGGAGACAACCAATTTAGCTTCACATCACCCATTATGAATAGTTCACCAGATTGTGAGAGGGAGGTGATGTTGGCTAAAAGTTCAGTCGTGACCAAGGGTTGAATGCTGTATGCAATAGATGCCAGCCACAAAGACTGGGATTGAGAAGGAAGGGTAATGTGGGTGACAAGGGTTTCTTAGGTAGCTGGGATGGAGGTAGACAGGGTGGTAGTAAACTGCAGTGAGGACAGGATATACATGGTCACTCCTCCTCTGTGACCCGATCGATCTTGTCTGGAGAGGCAATACCCAGAGATAGCAATAGCATTGTCAGGGATGCTTTTTGAGCCATGTCTCAGTAATAATTAGGATGTCAGGGGTGTGTGAAATCATAAGAGTTTGTAGGAGGTCGATTTTAGGTAGCAGGCTGCAGATGTTCAGGTGGAGGAGCTTCAACCCATTAGGAAGGTTGTAGTGGAAAATTCCTTTCCCTGAGTATGGGCTATAAATTTCTTTGTAACTGCTATGCTGCTACAAGCCCCCAGATGTGGGGAATGCTAGCTAGGATCACCTCATCTCCCCTGCCATTGAGGTTCCCCTAGACTCAGTCTCCCACACAGTCAGTTTAAAATGTCCAATAGAGACATCAAACATCTGCCCAGCATGCAGGCCCACTCTCTCGCTAGATGAAGTCCATCACCCTTGAAGAGCCTCCCATCCCAAAAGTCCTCCCAGTCCCCATAAAGTGGTACCCTTTTCCTTACACCATCCCTTAAACCATGCATTAAACTCCTCTGTTACCTCCTCCTTAACCTATCCTGCTTCTACTCCCTGCTCCACACAGTGAGGATTTTGGAAAAGGCCAGGAAGGCTGAGTGTGCTACCAATCTCTCACCCAGTCAATGAAAGTTCTGCTTCACCATCTCTACTGACTGGTTTGTTAGATCATTTGCACCCAGGTGTACCAGCACTCCCAGCTCTCCCTGCTACCTCTCCACCATTCTCCCTATCGGGTCTGAATCCCATATGGCAGACACCCCAGGAAGGCACTAGACCATCCCTTCCCATCCAACACCCACGCCACCACCCTGTATACCGGCTAATCACTGAGTCCCCACCACTAAGACTTTCCTGGCAGACTTGCTTCTCTTGAATGCCAACACATTGCCTTGCCCTTTCCCATCGACTGTCTCAAAGACCTCCACAGAACAGTCAGGTGTTTGAGCCTCCTCTAGGGGTACGAGGCTATTTGCCTTCCGGATGGTATGGGGCTGGACAACCTCCTTGTGGCTAACCATGCTTCCTTCCCACCACTCTCCACCCTTGGCCCATAGGGTCTCTGGGAGTGGGGGTATGGCGAGGGGTCCTGCCGAGCTGATGGCTGGACATTTGTGAAAATGGGCATTTTGCTCACATACCCTCCAGTATATAAATAAAACTGATTGATCGAATTGATTGATTGATGATGTAGCTGAGATATTTCTACCCTTGCTGCCACTGGCTGAGACTGAGCTCTGCCAAGGTCCTTCAGATGGGGCAATGCCCCCACCTCCAAAGCATATCCTTAGAAAAGAGCACCCAACAGCAAGCACAACTGACTGCTTCATCTCTAAACCCCATCCATACCTCTCAACCTTTTGTCCCCAAATGTGGAACACTGCCTCTCAAAATGTGGAACAAATGAACAAAATGTGGAACACTTAATCAAATCTTTGCCTAGGAGGCTCAGAACACTGTTAAAATGTTTGCATCTATGTTCAGAAAGTCTGTTATTAATTGAATAATATATTTTGCATCCTTTACTATAGCTTTTACTTTAAAACGTAAATACTGAATGTGGAACAAGTCCTTACAATGTGGAACAGGGAACTTTTGTGAAGTAAAATGAGGAACGTTTCTGTAATGTGGTACAGTTGAGAGGTATGACCCCATCCCATCAAGACCAGATCTAAGCAGATGTCTAATTTAAGTCACAGAGCTCACCCAGATGGGTCTAGTTGTAAAACTCATCTATAGCACATAAAAACAGGGATAAAAACTACCTTGTAGTGCTCACCTAGATAGGGTATAGCTACAGGCTTGATTATAGCATAAAATAACAGGAGTTAAAACTACCTCATAGTGCTCACCCAGACAGTGTGTTACCACAGGCTTAACTATAGCACAGAAAACTGAGATGAACTATCTTGTAGTGCTTACCTAGGTAGGGTGTAGCCACTCAGGATTAGAGCTTAGTACAGTGGTACTCCCTGCTACCCATACCAGCTGCAAATCTGCCTGTTCTATGGTAAATTTGTTTAGTTTTGCTTAGTTCATTTTCCTTTAATGAGGCTAGAATAGGAGCTCCGTATAACAGCATGGGGAGGAGAAGGGTGCTGGCTATAGAGTGACAGGCCTCATTTGTGAGGTGGGACCTAAGCCAGTAAAGTAGGCCAAGTTTTGCAGAAGCAACCAAGTTGTATGGGCCACTTGACATCTTAAGGATAGCTCCTGATCAATTAGGATGCCTAGATATTTAAAGTTGTTCACTACCTCAAGTTCAACTTCCCTGAGCAGACGATGCAGAGAGAATTAGACCATCAGTGCCAAGATTCCTTTATAATACCTGTAGTACTCTTTTTTTTACCAATTATTTTACCAGGTGAGACACACTAAGCTGAAAGCTTGTTTGCAGGTACAACCTGGGAGCACGAGGAAGTTAAGTGACTTGCTCAGGGTCACACAGTATGCAAGTGGGGCTGTGGGATTCAAACCCAGGTCTCCAGATTTGCAGCTCAGAGCCTTAAACCACTGCACCATACTGCCTCTTCTCAGTATATTACAGTCAGGACCCACACTATACTCCTACAAACTATGCTGCTAACTGTGCATATACAGTTTTACCTGGGATGCGATGGGCAGAGTTCCTGGCTGCGGCTATCTCTTGACTGACTCCCTGGCAGACTTCTGTGGTCTCCTTTGTGCTCAGTCCTTCATGCAGAGGGTTGCAGCATGGAGGGTCTGCTAGTGGTAACTGCATTTAAGGGCTAGTAATGGCTACAAGATGATTGGCCACCAGGGTTGTAGTGGGCATTACCTCTTCAGTTGTCTGTGACCAAAACAAGTAGGCGCTTCTTTAAGGCCTTTGCTGATGGCCAGTAAGGCAAAGTTCTCAGCACAAGCTCTATTAGGTGCCAAAATAGGGTGATTCTTAAAGGGAAACTCCTAAGTCCTTCAGTGTAGCAGCAACTGCAAAATGCCCGATTAGGGCTTTCAACATAAAGAGATTTTTACTTCCTGATGCCTTGGAATTTTGATAGAAAAGATTTGCTTACTCCATAATGGCGACAGACCCCCAGGTGGACATCTGCACCTCAGGTGACTTCCACCGTGAAGGTTATGCTAATGAGGGCTACCAACATCTGCCATTTGTTGGTAGCCCTCATTAGCATAACCTTGCAGCGGAAGTCACCCGAGGTGCACAAGATGCCCCCTGGGGTGTCTGTCGCCATTATGGAGTGAGCAAATCTTTTCATCAAAATTCTGGGGCATCAGGTAGTAAAAAATCTCTTTATGTTGAAAGTCTCTAATTGAGTGTTTTTGCAGATGCTGCTGCACTGAGGGACTCAATAGAGTTTCCCTTTAAACATTTCATCTTTGGAAACAACCGCTAGCTGGCTTGATAGAAGGCCCTTTGTTTACTGTTCTCTACTCCCTCCCCACTTGTCAGAGTGAAACTGGTTATTACTAAGCTCCAGTAACTGGCGTATTTACACCCTTTGTTTTATTAAAGTTATGATAGACTGCTGTATGACAGATTTCCTTCACTCTGTCTAAGAGAGAAACTGTATTTTCATCTCTAAACTGTGAAACCTTGTGGGACTCATCTATTAAAAAATCACTAGAAAAGAATGGCCTGGCTTTCTGTGGGAATACTATACTCCAGGTATAGTAATTAGTGACAAAAATCAAGCCCTCCTAAAACAATGTCTTTATGATGAAGGTCATTAATAGAACATAACTTCCACAAGTTTCTCTTAATATAGTGCTGGATGACTTCTAAAAAACTACATTCTATTGAAATCAACCTGGATAGTATTCAAAAGAATGTTAGGATGGCTCTAATGCCATTGAAAGAAATCTTGGATGAGACACTTTTCCATTACAGCTTACACCTCTATTGAATAATTCTAGTTTACAATTAAAAATTAACTTTGATACAAACATATGGAAAATGCCAAAATCCTTAATATCAAAGATGTTATAGACTCAGTATAGAAACATAGAATTTGACGGCAGATAAGGACCGCTTGGCCCACCCAGTCTGCCCATTTCCTACCTGATGGATAAGCTGCAGGTCCTAGTTAACCAGCAGCCTACTTCTTCCTACCCCCACCCCTAGAATTGCCTTATGACTGTCCCATGCATGCTTGAATTCCACCACTGTTTTTGACTCCACAACCTCCTCTGGAAGGCCGCTCCATACATCCAAAACCTCTCTGTGAAAAAATACTCTTAAATTACCTCTGAGCCGCCTCTTCTATCTTCAAATTGTGCCCCTTGTTCTTGCACCTCTTTTTGAAAGATGCCACCCTCTTGGACGTTGTTGATTCCCTTGAGGTACTTGAAAGTTTCTATCATGTCTCCCCTCCCTCCTTTCCTCGAGGCTATACATATTAAGCTCCTTAAGTCTCTCTTCATATGTCTTCCGGTGCAGACCCTGCACCATTTTAGTTGCCCTCCTCTGGACAGCTTCCATCCTGTCTATGTCTTTGTGGAGATTGGGTCTCCAGAACTGCACGAGTACTCCAGATGGGGTCTCACTAGCTGTCTGTACAGAGGAATAATAACTTCCTGTTTTCTACTGGTGATGCCTCTTCCTATGCATCCCAGTATCCCCCAGCCCTCCTTGCTGCCCTCTCACATTGCTTTCCCACCTTTAGGTCATCTGATATGACTACCCCCAGGTCCCTTTCCATTTTGTTGTTGTTAGTATCTCACCCCCATTGTGTACTCTTCCCTGGGTTTTGTTTCCCAGGTGCATTACCTGCACTTCTTAGCATTAAATCTAAGCTGCCATACATTTGACCATTCCTCTAACCTTGCCAAGTCCCTTCTCATCCTTTCCACTCCACCTTGTGCATCAACTCTGTTGCAGATCTTTGTGTCATCTGCAAAGAGACATACTTTTCCTTCCAGTCCCTCTGCAATGTAAGCTTATAAAGACATTGAAGGGACCAGTCTAATACTGAACCTGCGGTACCCACTACTAACTCCCTTTTTCAGAGTGGACTCCATTTACTATTACTCTCTGTGTCCTATTCTCCAGCCAATTCTTTACCCAGGCTGTCATCTTGGGACCCAGTCCCAGGCTGGCTAACTTGTATATTAAACTTTTGTGTGGGACTGTGTCAAATGCCTTGCTAAAGTCTAGGTAGGCCATGTCCACAGCCCCTCCTGATCAACTACTTTGGCCACCCAGTCAAAGAAATCTATCAGATTTGTCTGGCATGACCTTCCTGCTCTGAATCCATGCTGCCTTGGGTCCTGTGCCCCTCTGGCCTCTAGATACTCAACAATTCTTTCCTTCAGAAGTGATTCCATCATTTTCCCTACCACTGAGTTAAAATAACAGGTCTGTAGTTTCCTGCTTCTGCCTTGCTCCCACTTTTGTGAAGGGAATTACATCTGCCCTCCTCCAGTCCTCTGGTACCACCCCATCCTCCTGGCAACATGCTGTCCTTGAAAACAGGAATAATTTGGGCTGCATAGGTTTCAATTCTGTAATTATCTACAGATTAGAAACACATTACAAAATGTGCTGTTTTCTTAGATAATAACATTCTCTTAGATAAGAAATGGGAAAAATTCCTTGAAGTTGTTGCACTGAAGAAGGGCTGAAGTATGAGATACAAAACCACCACAGGTCCCCCAGTATCTCTTACATCGGATGCTATGACTCATTGGGAGGCTGACATACTGTAAATATTTCTATCAGTGAAGAAATTTGGAAGGAACTTTGGACTAATGCTTTTGAAGTCAGCAAAGATATTCAAGAAAATTTAACTAATTTGAAAATAACTCACTAATATCTCTATAGTCCCAAAAGACTGGAGTCTATGGGTTTTTATGGAATGGACCCTGCTGAAGATGTAACCATCTCTCCACATCTTTATCACAAATGCTTTGGGACTGTCCAAAAATACTAACTGCTTGGAAATATGTAAGGAGATTTGTAAACATATAACAACAATCTGCCGCTTGATCCTGAACTCTGGATCTTAAGCAACTATTCCAAGGTTCCACAGTCTAACAGCCACCTGAAATCCTGGCTACAGCTAGTGGCTCTGAGTCCCAAAAAGCAATTTTAATGAACTAGAAAACTGATTCTAACACTGTCATAGAAGAATGGTGGCCTCATATGAGCATGTGTGCAGCAAATAAGAC
Source organism: Neoceratodus forsteri (assembly GCA_016271365.2). Taxonomy (NCBI): domain Eukaryota; kingdom Metazoa; phylum Chordata; order Ceratodontiformes; family Ceratodontidae; genus Neoceratodus; species Neoceratodus forsteri. The sequence continues at coordinate 163,842,547 of CM057458.1, read as the reverse complement.
TGTTAGTTATAACATATCTGAGAAATCTGAAGTTTTAGGAAAATATGGCAACATTTTAAATTACATTGCAAAAGATCAATTATGTTATCATTAAATAGTTTTGTCCAAAGGTCTATCTTTCATCCCTACAACTAACTTTGATTCATTCAATTTGGAAGTGGATTTATTTTAAACTGCTATGGAAGATGGACCTGTGGGTAAATTTTTCCAAAGGACAAATACCAAGAAATGAAATATCTAATGTTGAAAATGAACACAATGATACTGATTTAATAACAAACAATGTTGAAGAAAATCTGAATTATGCTGGTATTTATTTTGAAAATGAAGGTGAAGCAGAAATGGGAGGGGAAGGTAGTGAAGATACTGACTTACTGTTGAATCAGGCTGATTATATGGCATCACAACCATCATTAAAGGTAAATACTGGCTTAAAAAATAAAAGCAAGTTTCGTATCAGTGGTACAAGAAACCAGTCATTAAAAATATTTGAAACACTGGTTAAAATGACATAGCGAGAATGAGGCAGTCTCCTGAACCACAAAGATATAAAATTTAACTAGTGCTAGAGGGATGCCATAAAGGATTTAAGAGCAGATGATAAATAACAATTAAACAATCTGATAAGGGTGGATCAATAGTAGTGCAAGATACTATCAAGTATGTAGCAGAAATCAAAAGACAGCTTTAGATACCAAATGCTACAAGCTACTGACCTTTAACCCCACAACACCCTTTAAAATATTCTCTATGACCTGATTGATGATGCTTATGTAAATTGATGGATAGATGGGGACGAAATGACCTATTTACAATGTAACTTTCCTATTAGCCCAACATTATATGCTATACCAAAGATACTAAAAAATCTATATGACCCTCCTGGGAGATCGATTGTCTCAGGCATTGGTTCTCTCAGTGAGGGTCCATCTAAGTTTGTATACCATTTTTAAAACAAGTGTTGATAAAGGCCAAAACATATATTAGAGATACTACAGATTTATTAAATAAAATAGAAGATATGGAATGGCATAGTCATTATTGTTGGATAGCTATAGTAGACATCGCATCAGTCACTCTATACAAGTATTAAACATAACATAGAAACATGACAGCAGAAAAGGACCGCCTGGCCACCAAGTCTGCCCAAGATGCCTAGCAGAAGGCTAGGACTCCTCCCACAACCTACTTGTCCCTGTGGCTTCCTCTTCCCCTCACCCTCCTGCACCCAATACCAGACCCACGTGGTCATCCCAAGCTCTTCTGAAGCCCCTTACAGTGACCTCCCTGTCACCTCCTCTGGAGTTCATTCCATTTTTCCATCATCCTTTCAGTGAAAAGTTCTTCCTGGTGTTTCTCCTAAACCTGCCTCCCTCTATCTGTAGCGTATGCCCCTTGGTCCTCTTGTGCTCCTTTAGGTTAAACAGTCCCTCTTCTGGCTCTCTATTTATCCCCTCATATACTTAAAGGTCTCAATCATATCCCACCTATCCCTTCTGTGCTCCAGGGAGTACATTTCAGATTCGTTCAATCTATCTTCGTGATGTCAGGTGATTAAGCCCAGCTACCATCTTAGTCACTCTATTCTGCACCCTCTCTAGCCTTTCCTCATCTTTTTCAGGAATGATCTCCAGAATTACACCCCATATTCCAACTGGTCTGACCAGCTGTTGATATAAGGGATGATAACCTCTCTCTTCCTGCTAGTGAATCCTCCCGATGCAGCCCAACATCCTGCTAGCCTTGGCTACTCTGCCCGCATTGTTTTGCTACCCTTAGGTCCCTGGAAATGATAATTCCCAGGTCCCTCCCTCCTCAGTCTCTTCCAGTGCCAGACCCCCAGGTAGTAAGTCTCATTTTGGTTTCTCCTCCCCAAGTGCGTGATTTGCACTTTTTACATTAAAGGCCAATTCCCATCTTTTGGACCAAGCCTCCAATAATCCTAGGTCCCTGTGCATATTCCCTCCCTCCTGGTTTTCCACCCTATTACAGATCTTCTTCATGTCATCCATGAAGAGACACATCCTACCCTTAGACCCTTAGTTATATCTGACACGAATATGTTAAACAGTAGTGGACCCAACATGGACCCCTGGTGAACCTCGCTCGACCCTTCTCTCCCTGAGGCAACACCATTTACTATTACCTTCTGACTCTATCAGTCAGCCAGTTTTGCACCCATCTAACTACCCTCACCCCCAGTCCCAGTCCATCCAATTTATAGATCAGTCCCCATGGAACGGAATCACACGCCTTCCTAAAGTCAAGATCACAAGATCCACTGATCCCCCTTGGTCCACTTCCCTAGTGACCCTGTCAAAAACTCTATTAGGTTTGTTTGACAGGACCTCCCCTTAGTGAATCCATGCTAATGCCTATCAATAAGTTTATTGTCCTCCAAATACTGCTGAGTTCTGCCCTTCAGTAACTTGTCCATAATTCTTCCTAATATGGATGTTAAGCTCACAGGCTTATAGTTACCCACCTCTTCTCTATCACTGCCTTATGAAGAGGGACAACGTTTGCCATCCTCCAGTCTTCTGGGACCTCCCTCGTCTCCAGTGACCTGCTAAAAGAGCTGCTAAGGGAGCCACCAGAATATCCTAAGTTCCCTCAGCACCTAGGATGCACCCATCTGGCTCCATGGCCTTGTCCACTCGTAGCTGCTCTAACTCTCTCAAGACTGCCTTCTCCTCGAACGGGCTCATATCAACCCTATCTTTGCCTTAACTCCTGTACTAATACCTGCAAAAATCCTCCCCTCTACTCCAAATACTGAGCAAAATAATTTATTTAATAACGATGGAATTAAGGCATGTGAAGAATTCTTAAGGCGATGTGGATTTAGGGGAGCTTCTAAGTCTTTTATTATTGATTTGTTGAGATTTGTATTGAACATAATTTCTTTATGTTTGATGGAAGATTCTACCATCAAACACAGGGAACTGCCATGGGCATCACTTGTGCCCTCGTGATGTTAACATCTTCCTTGTGTGGTGGAAAAACATGCTGTGTTGTCAGACTCAACCCCCACCTCAGACACATAGTTAAATGGTATCACTTTATTGATGATATCATTTATGTCTGGGGGATATGCTTAGTCTTAGTGTCAGAATTTTAGACTGGTTGAATTGTAACAATTTAAATATTAGATGTACATATAAAACAGATGAAAAAAGTATGGAGTACTTGGATGTTGCCTTAAGTGCATTTGAAGGTAAAGCTGTAAGCAAAAGCTATAGAAAACCTACAACGAGAAACACTCTGTTACAGCCAGAAAGTTGTCACCGAGATCTTCGTTCAAAGCATACCTTTTGTCAATTTTTGAGGCTGTGCCAAAATGTACCTAGATATGGATTTCAATCGAGAAGCATAATTGAGGGTGAGGGGAGGCTGTGAGAAGACATGCTAGAGTAAATGGTGGGATGTGAGGGGCATGGTCAGGCAGCCTGCATTAGTAGTGACTGTTAGGGAAACTCACAGGACTGTGTTGGAGGAGGAGGAGGAGGAGGGAGGGTGGGGTGGCGGGTGCTGAAGGAGCATGCGCAGACTGATTGCTGAGGCGTCATGAGAAGGGACAGAGGGAGGAGGTACCTGAGGTCTGCCTAGTGCTTGCTGGGGGGCAGAGAGAGCGGGTGTGGCTGGACTCAGGGCAGGTGCACTTAGAGAGTGTTATTAGGTGCTGTTTGAGGTCAGTTTTGAATTGTGCCAGACAACTGGTGGTCAAGAGGTGCCCAGCGAGTTCATTCATCCACAGGGGCCAGGTAGGCAAATGCACGTTGCCCAAGTGAGGGTGTGATGGAAGGGATAGCCAAGGCCCTAGTCCTCCCTCTGGTGACCTGTAACAAGTTGGCCGCCTTGATCAAATTGCCTACACAAGGTGGTGTTTTACCCAATAGAGCCTTCTTCCCTAGGATGCAAGTCTTGAATTTGACCCTGATTCTTAATGACAGCCAGTTTGTGTGTCGTGTAGAGTACAGGTGTGAGTGCCATGCTCAGCATCCAGCGTCAGTCTGCAGGCTTTGTTGAGCACAGTCTGAACCCTCTTGAGAGCTGTATCCATTGCCGCCCCATAAACCACTAGTCCATAGTCAATAGTAGATATAATTGAACTGTGGACTAAGATGTGGAGAGCACTAGGAGAGAGGTGTTGCCTGTGCCTGTACAGGACACCAATCTTGGTATTCACTGTCTTGACCAAAGAGTCAATGTGGTGCGCAAAATGTGAGAGTATCATCTATTATGACTCCCAGATACTTGAACAAGTGAACTTGTTCCAGTGCTCACTGCATGAGCTGGAGATGATGAGGGGTGGTGCTTATTTTTGTTGTGGGTGCTGGACATAAGCATGGCCTTGGTCTTCTTGTAGTTTAGTAGCAACTTATGACTACAGAACCTGTCCTCGAGTTTGGAGAAGGAGTTCTGCAGCTCAGATTGTAGGGTAGCCTGAAATGTGCTGCTGCTCAGGAGCACAGCATCGCCTGCATATAGTATGAGTTTAGTGTTGCAGGTTGTGGGAAGGTAATTTAAGAAGAGGTTGAAGAGTAGGGCCCCAGTATTGATCCCTGGGGTACCTCTAATGATACCTCTCTTGCACTGGATACTGTTTGCCCAATTTTGACACATTGATTTCTCTGTAACAGGTCATCTTGGAACCAGCAAAGGGCACTGGGCGCCACACCCATGTTTTGCAGTTGGGTCAGGAATAGGGGTGGTTGACTGTATCAAGGCTTTGGTGAGGTCAATAAAGACAGACCCCACCAGTTTGCCTTCATCCAGGGCCTTATGTGCATAGTTTGTGTAGTCCAGCAGGGCAATGGTGGTACTGTGATTTTGTCTGAAGCCATGATGGTTGGGGCATAGATTTTACTTACTGAGTAGTCAATGAGTTGACCCGTCACAATCTTTTCCAGTGCCTTGGACAGGGGAGAGGATCGAGATGGGTCTATAGTTAGCTACCAGAGACTTGTCGCCTCCTTTATGCACTGGCGTAACTAGGGCCTGCTTCCAAACCACCATTAATTGGGCCAGGGCCAGGGACTTATTGTATAGCGTGGTAATGGGCACTATAAGAATGTCCAGGGTGAGGGACAGAAGTTTCATGTCTATCCTGTCACTGCCCAGTCTGGTCTTACCTAGTATTTTCTTGACCATAGTAAGGGCCTCCTTCACTGTCACCCTTTTAAAGTAGAAGGTCGGGTGAGAATGCTCAGTGGCTATGTCGTTAGAGTGGTTCAAATCAGGTTGAAAATAGGCAGGTGGTAGCACTGGGGTAAGATCGGAAAGGCCTTACTGAAGGCTTCTGCAATAGCTAGAGGGTCTGTAGTGGGGTGTTACTGATACTGAGCAGCTGAGGGTGCTTCTTGTCCTCCTTTCAAGGATGCTTTTGATATTATCCCAGAATCTTTTCCCATCACCCCAAGAATTCCAAAAGCTGGGCCTTATGATAGTTGGCATTGGCGAGTTGGATTAGCTTGGTGCAGCGGTTCCTGGCTATTCTGTAGCACTGGTAGTCATGCTTGCTACCTGTGTTTCTGGCCTTCTCCCAGAGAATGTTCATTTCTTTCAGGTGGGAGAGGAGCTCACCATCAATTCAGCCATTTGCCTGCCCCAAATTTTTCTTTTGGTGAGTGGGGCATAGATGTCACAGATGGAGCTAAAGCCCTTAATGAACTAATTGAGGGCCTGATCAAGGGTAGGCGCCAGGTCATTAGGAGTCCAGTCATACTAGGCAAGGGCTGATTTGAGGGCTCCCAGTTTACTCTTCCTCAAGACCCTGATTTCAATGAGGATGGGTGGGCTTTTGGTAAATTTATTAGACCACAGGAAGGTGATTGGGAGTGGTCACTTAGTGTGTCTGGGAGAACCTTGATCTCAGACATCCGGGGATGGTGAGCTTGCTGGGATCCAGTCAAGGAGGGTACTGTTTCTGTTTTATAGTTCTGCCTGGTGGGGCAGGTGACAAGTTGTTTCAGGTTGGAGGTGGCTATCAGATCCCTGAAAGGGCAGCCCCATTCCATCCCAGTTTATGTTAAAGTCCCCAGTAATGACAAGCTCCATCCCCTTTGGAAGGGTGCTGATAATGTCCATAATTGTGGCAAAGCCTGCTGTGGCTTTCTTGGGGTAGGCAGATTGTAGCAAGGATGAGACTTTTGCCATTCTGACCGACCTGTACCTTTATCACTGTTATCTCATGGTCCTCAGCTACCCTGGTTCCAGGGAGGATGGTGCACTGCAGAGAGTCCCTGGCATAGATGAGGCATCTCTCACCTCTTGCTTATTTTATCAGTTCTGTATGCTTGGAAACCTTTGAGGGCAACTTCACTATTTTTAATCCTACTGGTCAACCAAGTCTCTGTTAGGCAGAGGATGTCAGAGGTATGGAGGGACATCCATGACTGAAGTTGGTCAAATTTTGCGTTAAACTGCTGATGTTCAGTGAGGCTATTTTAGGCCTTTAACCTTATGAACACCAGGGCCCGTTGAAGTGAGGGCCTGGGATCTAGTGAATGTTGCCAGAGAGGTGCAGGAGCATAAAGATTACCTTTCTGGAAGAAAGGTTTATGCTAAAATTGGCTTGTACCTTCCACCGCCAAGGCTTCAGATGATTCAGGTGGTTGGACACTGGTTTAATTATTAGGGTATAGCTAACCATTACTACCATTATGTAACCCCTAGGTGGCGCTATCCCAAGGGCTACTACCCCTGCCTGCTTGGCTAGTAGCAGGTTAGGGGCCAGAGTTCTGAAAGCAGGTGCCTCCACCCAGAGATCAGGGTTGGTAGTGGTCAGCTAACCTGGGCACAGCCCTCCGGGACACTGTAACCCCCCTCTTCCCTCTAGTGGCCTGAACACTGTACAATGATCATTTTCACAATACCCCTGGTACACCACAAGTACCCACACTGTTTGCACTTACCACCAGGGCTGGTTCCTCTGGCTGGACCCTGGGGACCCTGTAAAACAAGGTTATGCACAGCAAATAGCAACAGTACAGTGGACAACCTCCACCCTGTCTATGTCTTTGTGGAGATGGGGTCTCCAGAACTTGCACGCAGTACTCAGATGGGGTATCACCATCTGTCTGTACAGAGGGATAACAACTTCCTGTTTTCTACTGGTGATGTCTCCCTATTCATCCCAGTATCCCTCGGCCCTCCTTACTGCCTTCTCACATTGTATGCCCACCTTAAGTCATCTGATATAACTACCTCCTGGTCCCTTTCCATTTTGATTGTTGTCAGTATCTCCCCCATTGTGTACTCTTCCCTAGGTTTTGTTTCCCAGGTGCATTACTTTGCACTTCTTTATGCTGAATCTAAGCTGCCATACATTTGACCATACCTCCAACCTTGCCAAGTCTCTTCTCATCCTTTTCACCCCACCTTGTATCAAACCTATTGCAGATCTTTTGTGTCGTCTGCAAAGAGACATACTTTTCCTTCCAGTCCCTCTGCAATGTCACTTATAAAGACATTAAAAGGACCAGACCCAGTACTAAACCCTGTGGTACCCGCTAGTAACCCCTTTCTTCACTGTGGACCCCATTTACTATTATCCTCTGCGTCTGTTGTCCAGCAAATGTGTTATACAGGCTACCACCCTGGGACCCACTACCAGGCTGGTTAATTTGACTATTAATCTTTTGTGTGGGACTGTGTCAAATGCCTTGCTAAAGTCTAGATAGGCCATGTCCACAGCCCTTCCTGGTCTACTACTTTGGTCACTCAGTCAAAGAAATCAATTAGATTCATCTGGCATGACCTTCCCACTGTGAATCCATGCTGCCTTGGGTCCTGTGCCCCACTGGCCTCTAGTAACTCAACAATTCTTTCCTTCAGAAGTGAGCCATCATTTTCCTACCACTGAAGTCAAACTGACAGGCCTGTAGTTTCCTGCCTCAGTCTTGCTCCCACTTTTGTGAAAGGGAATCACATCGCCTCCTCCAGTCCTCAGGTACCACACCATCCTCCCATGATTTGTTAAAAGGGTAATCAGTGGTGTTACTATTTCTCCTTAGTTCTTTAAGAATTCTGGGGTGAATCCCATCAGGCCCATTGCTTTGTCCACCTTCAGTTTTAGGACTTCTTTCAGAACCCTTCTTCTGTGAAAGGACTGATATCAACCCTATCCAGAGTGCTTCTACTGACTGGATTAGGTACCTCCTCTCGTCTTCTTTGTGAATACTGAGCAGAAGTATTCATTCAGTATCCTGCTTTTCACTGTCCTCTCTGCCCACCCACCTTTTATTCAGCCTTAGTATCCCTCCCTTTGTCTTTCTTCACTCCCTAATGTACCTATAAAGATTTTATCCTTCTTAACCCGAGTTGGCTATCTTTTCCTCGGTTTGGGCCTTGCTATTCTGACTGCCTTCCTGCTTCCTTCTGCTTTAACTGGTACAGTTCTCTGTCCTGCTCCTTCTGTGTTTCCTTATACTTTCTGAATGCTATCTTTTCTCCTAACCTTCCATGCCACCTCTTTTGAGAACCATAGTGTTTTTTCTTTCATTTTGAGTTGTTTATTTGCTTCACACAAAGGCTTGTTGCCTCCTTGATGGCAATTTTGATGTTTCCCATTGTTGCTGCACCCTCCTTCTTGCCTGTTTACTAGTGCTTTTCTGAGTCACTCTCCCATTTTGACAAAATGAGCCCTACTGAAGTCCAGTACCTTTACTTTTGTATGGCTTGACTCTGCAGCTGTGTTTATCCTGAACCACACTATTTGTTGGTCACTTGTTCCCAGATGGCTACCCACTTCTAGATCTGAGATCCTCTCTCCATCCCTGTTTGAGAGTACCAGGTCTAGGATTGCTCCTCACAAGTGGGTTCTAACACTAGCTATCTGAGGCATGCCTCCTGTAGGGCATCGAGAATGGCCCTGCTCTTGGATGTGGCTGCAGCAAGGTGCTCCAGTTAACATCTGGCATATTCAGGTCCCCATCAGCAATATCTCCTTTCACTGCCATTCTAAGGATGCCTTCTATCATTTCCTTGTCCATTTCCTCCCTCTGAGATGGGGGTCTGTATACAACCCTGTGCGGATTATGGTGCCATTTCCAGTCTCCAGGGTGACCCACAGTGCCTTCTCTCCTCCCTGTTTACAGTTTAGTTCTGTTGCTTGACCCTTCCTTACAACGAGCTACTCCTCCTCCTCTTCTACCCCCATCCTTCTTGTAGATTGTATACTATGGTATGTTCACATCCCAATCATGATTCTCTGTGTGCCATGTTTCTGTGACTGCCACGATATCCAGGCATCCTCTTCCATCACAGCCACCAGGTCAGGGAGCTTGTTACCTAGACTATGTTCACTGGTACTCATTACCTCCATTTTTTGGCTTACCCTTTTTGCCCCATTCCTGTCCTTACTGCCTTTGTCTTTTCTCCATTTACCCCTGCCCTTCTCCATATCAACTTCCCTGTCTTGGTGTTTACCTCACTAACTACCGATTTTTTGGAGTTGGAGGGCTAGGGTTCCTTCTCCTTTTCAGTGCTTTCCTTGGCTAGTTTAAATGTTTGCCAATGAAGCATTTAAACCTATTACCTAGGATCTTGGTTCCCTCCTGGACAGATGCAGTCCATCGCACCAGTATAGGCCAGCATCCATCCAGGTGGACCCCTGGTCCTCAATGAAGCCAAACCCTGAGCTCGGCACCAGTTTTCAACCACTGATTGAATCCCATGGTGCAGAGCACCCCAGCCTCACCCATGCCATAGACAGGCAGCACCTCGGAAGGCTACCATGAGTGCTACTTGCCTAAGGCCCTCCCCAACTCCACAAACTCCTCCTACACTGCTCTGATCCCTTTCCTAGCCAGGTCATTTGTCCCAGGTGGACAATGACATCCAGCTCACTCCTGTGCAGCTGCTCCCATGATCCTGAGGATTTGTTCCTGTCCCTCCAAGCCATGGCGTGGCAGGCATCTTATCTCACTTTCCTCTCCTCCCCAGTTCTACCCTCCTAACAATGGGTCCCCACCAGGGTTGTTTTCTTCCTCTGTGGGTCCCATGCCACCCTCCTGTGGGTCTTCTTTATGGAGGTTCCCAGCATCCTCCTTGGTCTCCACTGCAGGTGCCTCCATAGAGGAACCTGCGCTGCCAAATGGCATATGAATTGTGGAGAGGTGCAACTGGAGGGATGTCACCTCTGTTCCACCACCCTCACCCCTTTCTGGGCCACTGTGGTCCAACCACTCCTCTTTCTTGGCAACCTCTGAGGCAGCGGTAGTGGCCTGGTGGTCCCTGGGTGGGAAAGGAGGTCCTCCGAAACCTGGCCAGCTCATCCTGGAGATAAGCAACCTCATCCCTCAGCCCACTGATGACCACAAGGCACTTCAATTAAAATATCTTCTTTATTAACCAATGCGTTAAAGATTTTTCTTCAAGAAGGATACAAACTTTCAGTTCATCCAAGTGTAGAAAAATGGAAAACAATGTCCCTACAGAGCAGTGATGTATCAGCTCTCCTCTGACCCACAAAGGGACTAGTACCTGCTCCTATGATTCTATGATGATGATGATGATATGATTAGCTGTTCCCTCCCATTAAGTACACTCTCCTTGGATTACGTTTTCCCAGGTGCATGACCTTGCATTTTTCGCATTGAATTTCAACTGCCAGTTTCTCAACCATTCCTCTAGTTTCCTGAGGTCAGACTCCTTCTTCTTTGCCCCATCAGGAGTATCTACTCTGTTGCAGATCTTTGTGTCATCTGCAAACAGGAACACCTTGTCCTCTAGGTCCTCTGCAGGGTCGCTGATGAATACATTGAAGAGGACTTGTCCCAGCACCAGTCCCTGTGGCACTCATTGGTGACCAAGCCCTCTTTGACAGGGTGCCATTCAGTAGTACCCTCTGAGTCCTCCCACTTAGCCAGTTTGCCCTTAGGAAATATGGGTAATCACAAGGCACAGGACATAGCAGAAATCCCTGCTGACCAAGGAATAAAAGTGTAATAATGGTACCTGCAATAAATGGTTAAAAATGTACTTTCAGTTTTGTAAAATGTTTAGAAAGATATCAGTTCATGCCCGAACACTGTGATGCTCTTCAGGAATAATGAAATGAAAGAATTATTGAACCACTGTTTGTTAATATTTGTGTTTAAAAATGTTTAACACATGAAAACTTCTTGAACCTGTAGCGTAGTAAATGACACCATCAGTGGGACTACATAAGTGAAGTAGGTGTCACCAGTAAATTGCCCCCTGATGAAGCCTTTTTGCATAGGCAAAGCGCTGGAGTAGCGTTCACTACAGGTGACAGGCTGAGGCATTGTGAATTACAAGCTGTACTTTGCAACTGTAATTCAGGGCTTTAGCCTAACAGTCCTCTGTTATGGTCCCTCAAGTTGTACAATAAGCTTAAGGGCAACACACTGGGGCAACAGTGTGGGGCAGCAATAACAAAGACACAACACCCTAGTTTGCAACCCTTAACTGCAATACTGTTTAGTTTAAGTGCATTATAAATCATTTCCCTCAGGGTTCAGTGCCTGGTCCCCTACTCTTCTCCATTTCCTTAATGATCTTCCCACAGCCTGCTCATCCTCTTCTATCTACATGTCACGCTGACAATACTGTTTTGTATAGTTCCAGCAAAACCCTGCTGAGCAAACCAGCTTACAGCATGACTTCAACCAAGTTCAGCTCTGGTTTGTTTCTCATCAGCTTTCTCTAACGCCAAGAAGATGGTCTCAATGACCTATGGCACCAGGCAGAGACTCTCTAGGCTCCCGCCTGACCCACCTTCCACACCCTTGATGGGACCATCTTGGGACACCTCCTCATTTAGATATCTGGGAGTTTGGCTGGACCAGCATCTCAACTTCCCTGTGCATATCGATGCTATCCTGAAGAAACTAGCCCCAGGCTTGGTGCTCTGTATAGGAATCGTAGTTGCATCCCGCTGACTGCGAGGAATGAAATTGTCCAGAAGATGATACTCCCCATCTTTGACTACTGTAACGTAGTCTATGGTGCTGCTCCCAAATCTTCCTTGACCAAGTTGGACACTCTCTTTAACTCCTTCTGGCGCTTTTCTCTCAACTCCCTTCCCGCTCCCACCACTGTGAACTCCATCACTCTCTAACCTTCTTTCCATTCTCTCACAGACGCATCGCTCACTGTGCCAAACTAACCTCCAAATTCTGGTTCGGGTTTCCTCCTATTTCTCATCCTCTCTCTCCACTCCACTTCCCCACCCACTCTCTCAGATCAAATGACGCCGCATCTTGACAGTCCCTCGGCTCCACCCTCATCAGTCAGACTGGTTTCACCCATCATTTTCCTAAAATCTGGAATTCCCTCCCTCTGAAATATGACACTACTCCTCCAACTACTCCTTTACCTCTGCCCTACACAATTACCTTCCTCAGCTGTTCTTGCTTTAACTCACCTTAATACCTATCCCAGTTTCTGCCTTCCTACCATGACCCCCAAGCAGGGTTCTCAACATCCTGAAGGGGCAATCCAGGAAATGCCTACCCTTCTCCTCATATTCAGTTCTTGCCTCTCCCCTCTTTCTCCACTTGCTCTTTTGGCTCACCAGTGTGCAGAACTTAACCCCATCCTTTTTACTCCAACAGCACTTGCGTACTACCTTGAGCCTGCTCCTGGTACACTCATGCACTATAAATGGTTCTATTGCATTATTACTGTTTTGTATGTTCATATGTTCTTTTGTATGATTTTGGGACATGTATTGTAATTTACCCAGTGTTCCATTACTGTTTATTGTACAATACCTTGTGTTCCAACTGTTGCACAATCTTACAATGTTATATTGTTTGTACAACCCACATACTATTGTAACTGATCATCCTTCACAGCCCTATGTAACCCTCCCTGGTCGCACTGTGAGATGGGCAACTTGTTGTTCAGTGTGCCTCCTGGTGAAACATTTCAATAAATAAATAAATTAATTAACAAGTGGTTCTGAAATGTAACACAACAGCAACCTGCATCAAATATGCAGTAAGTAATCTAGTGGTTTACAATTGTAAAAAATTAAACAATTTAACCTAAAGGGAGGTAGAAGTACTATACATTTGGAGTTAGTTAAAGTGTTGGGGTTAGAAGGGGGTATTTTAATTAAATGTTTCATATTTTAAGTCTGAATTTATTGTGTTCGGTAGCTGATGCAGATTGATGCTGTTTGCATTTGCAAAGGTAATTAGGTGCAACATCCAAACTAGTTTAGACATACAAGAGATTAAGGTGGAATGGGGTACATCTAAAACACCCTGTCTAGGGTCTGGGTACAAAGTGGAAAAGCAAGTAAAAGACTACTTAAAAGTTTAAGGGGAAGGACATTGTGAATAAGTAGGTATCATAACGAGGTGTAATCCAGACAAAAGAAAATCAAGTAACATCCTATCTGGGGTAAGGGTATAAACTCAATTTCACATAACAGGGGAGTTGATTTGGAGATGATCGGGGTGGTGCAGTGCAGTGGCTGTGGGGCGAGCAGTCTTTGAGAGACCTTCTGGAGACTGAGGTGCTGCCCCATCTGAATGCACCTCTCTGGAGGCTGATGGGGAGGTCTCTAGACTCATGACTGAGTTGGCTAGGATTCAGGGGCTCTTGCCACCCAGAGACCACCAAGTCAACCGCCATTGTCTCAGAGGGTGCCTTGAAAGAGGGCTGGCTGGACTGTGTGGTGGGCTCCAGGAAAGGGTGGGGTGGGGGTAAGGGAACACATTCTCGGTCAGTACCACTAAAGAACTCTTTCTTCTGTATAAAAATTAAGATTTTACTTACCTACCTACTTAGCTACCTACCTTTTGTGCTCTTGGTGAAATAGGGGCCAAGACGGGTACTCAAAGTGCAAGGGAGGAAATGGGGTCATTCAGAGTGGAAGCTCCAGATGGAGGAACGGAGTCAGTAGAAAAGGAAGTAGCTTCTGGTGGGGACTCAATCATCAGAGGTCGCTTGGTAATACCACAGGAGAGAAGGAGGGAGGTGAGGTGCTTACAAGGTATCTCAGCATGGAGGGATGGGAGCAGATCCTAGGATTGCTTGTGCAGCGGAGCAAGAAGGGAGCTGGATGTCACTGTCCATCTGGGGACAAATGACCTGGCAGGGGTGCAGCCATTGTACTGTAGGATAGATTTAGGAGCTGGGGATGGGACTGAAGCAGGTAGCACACATGGTGACCTTCACTGAGGTGCTACATGTGCAAAGCTGGGGAGGTGCAGAGGCACCACACCACAGTGTTCAACAACTGGCTGAAGGCATGGTAAAACAAAACAAAACAAAAAGTTAGTGTGTTTGTCTGGGTTGGCTGAAATGAATTGTTATCTGTACAGTTTTCTAGGTGTTTGTCTCAGGTGGCTGAAGGAATTGTTATCTGTGCAATTAGCTAAGTGTAGAAAGAGCTGTGAAGTAGGGGGTGGCTTAGCTAGAAGAAAGCCAGGTTAAAGCCAGATTTAAAACTGCCCTAGATAGCTTCTGCCAGAGAATGGGCAGAGAACACCAAGAAGAATAAATAAAATAAATAAAAAAACATTGCGACTGTCAGTGAGCCAGCCGCCAGCCTACCTGTGACTTCTGCTCTGCTTTTTGAATCGCGGCTTTTGGCGCCTTTTTTTCACTCTGCTCTCGGCCACCCTCTGTCCCTCTGCAGTCGGTGCACCAGCATAACCCCCGCCGAACGCCATGCTGGCTCCCGCCTCCCCCACCACCACCCTTGCTCGGCTCTCCCTTATGTAGTATACTTTTCTGTGTCACATGAGGCACAAAAACCAATCAGCCTACTTTTCCATTTGCTGGTTATATCATTCCAGCACTAGAGGAGCCTGCCCCCTTCCTGCTTCCATACTGGGAAATGTCTTACCCAAGCATAGTCCTTGCCATGCTGGCCCTCCTCCTGTTTCAGCACCCTATGCTCTCTCTGTACCCCTCTACCAAACCAGCCCACACCCAAAGCACACTGCCCCCACTGCAATCCCTGCCCACCATCAGATTACCCCTCATCTACCCCTCTATTCATCCCCGAATCCCTCCCTGCACTCTGGACTTCTGTGCCACCCCACCCACCAGCCACTTATGTGGTACACTCAGTACTGTGTTTCCCTTTACATGTGGATTCTCACGGGCTAGCGCCCTCAGTTGCTTCTCTCCCTTCCTATCCCCTGCTCCTCCCAGTCGAGGTCCCGTCAGGCCACATATGCACCCCACCACCAGCTTAAAACATCATGAGTATGCCTAATTCTCCTCATACTCCTGCTCTCTCCGCAACGTGAACCCAAACCTCGGGCCGGTTGTCCAAGCAATGCCCCCCGCCATAGATGGCAAAGGCCTTGCAGTCGCCTTTTATTAATATATGCAGTCTCCCTAGGAAAATTGCAGCCCTTCTATGTTGGGTCACCCACCACCCCCGACATTCTCCTGCTTGCTGAAACCTGGCTCTCCTCCCGCATGCCTGACTCTTGCCATCTCCCTTCCTGGCTTTACCATTTTCAGGGTCGATGGGATGGGCAGGCGTGTGGTGGGGTGTGCTATCTACTTGCAACTCGGTCCTGGACGCAGACCCCAATCTTGAGCTAAACCATGGGCGAAGCCATCACCTTAAAATCTCACCCTACCCTGGACGTGGCCACACTATCTAGCAGTGGCTTATCTACCCCGGGTTCTCACAAAAGACTCTGTAGCCCTCTCTCCTAGACTACCTGGCAACCCTACCCACAGCTGAACAATTAATCATGGGGTGACTTAATTCCAATTGGCTCAGTGTCACGGCTGATAACTTGAAGAATGAGCTGCTGCCTTGACCTGTCCCAAATGGTCACTCAGCCCACTAGACTTAACAAAGTCACAGGAACTAGCTCTCTCCTGGATGTTATCCTCTAACCGACCCCATAAAATAGTCTCCGTTGAAGTCCTTGTGGACTCACTCAGTGACCACTCCCTGTCATCTGCTTCTGGTCCTCCCCACCCTCTGCCCTGGGTACAATGGGATCCCTCGCCGCTTTTCCTCCCGGAGGTCTCGCCAACCTCAAACGCCACCCGCCCATACCGACTGGTCCCCATTGGACAGCGCCTCCTGATGTTAACTCTGCCCCAACCTACCCTCCACTGCCTTCAACCTCGCCTGTGACCTGTATGCACCCTCAGCTCTCATAGGACAAAAACGGACTGCTGCTTGGATAACTCCTGCACTGATCCAACAACTAAAGAGAGATAACCTCTGGCACTAGCCAACATCCTGGTAGGCCTGCTGACAGACTAGCCTACAGGACAGCCCGCAATCAATGCACCTGGTCAATCAAGCAGGCTAAGCTAAATTCTATCAGGCTGCATTGACATCTTCCTGAGGCTCGTCCAGAGCCTTCTGGGACAACATTAAAGATTTAAATGGTAAGACCTGCCCCCCCTCCATCCCAGATTGTCATAAATGGGACTGTCCGACTGACCCCACCCTGCATCGCTGACTGCCTTAACAAACCTTCACTGACTTAAGTGCTGTCCTCCTGGCCCACTTTTCTGACCCGTTGCACAACCCACCCACGCCCCTATTTCCAGGCCACAATTCCACTTCCGTATGATCTCACCCCACGATGCCAAACCTTTCTTAATAAAATCGCTGCCTCAGAACCCTATCAATGACCTCTTGACTCCAGGATACTTTCTTCGTGCTGGATGTCATGCTTTCATCTCCCGCTGACGCTATCATTAATAAATCCTCTGCCTCGCCAATTCCTAAGGCCTGGAAGCAAGCTGAAGTAACCCCATCCATAAATCTGGGGACTGCACTCTGCCTAATAACTACAGACCCATCTCCATCCTTTCCCCTATCCAAAGCCTTAGAAAAATAGTGAACACACAGCTCTCTGAATATCTTACTAACTACAACCTCCTTGTCCAGAGCAACATGGTTTCCGCCTGGCCATAGCACATCCACTGCCCTTCTGGAATTCCTCACCACATTCACTCAGCACTTGACAAAGGTCATCTCGTGGGACAGTCTTTATAGACCTGTCCAAGGCCTTCGACATGGTGTGCCACCCTACTACTAAACTCCCTTAGCGTACTGGGTCTCATAGCCGGACCCCTGATGTGGTTCACAAGCTACCTACACAACAGGTCCCAAAGAGTCAGCTAAATGGGACCCTCTCCCCACCTTCCGGTACACTGGGGTCCCCAATGCTCCATCCTGGCCCGACCTTTTCAGCCTATTCCTGAACACCCTCCCAGCTCCTGTTCCAGTAAAATTTTACTTATGCTGATGATGCTGTTATCCTTGCATCACACCCTGACCCACTCTCACTCCAAGACATGCTTCAGCGCCTTCCTCCAAACCGAAAACTGGTTCAATAAGCACCGCTTAGTCCTGAAACAAAAAACTAAGTCCATGCTATTCTCTCATCGGCAAAACAATGCCAGGGACTTTCCCTCCACATCTCCACCAGCCTGCCTCCCTCTTGAGCAAGTCTCGTCTTACAAGTACCTGGGCATCACCTTTGACACCGGCCTAACTTTCCACGCCCACCTTAAAGCTTTGGCATCTGCAATGAACTCAGGATCGGTCTTCTCTACACGCCACAAAGACTGTCTCCCTGAACCCCACCTTAAAACTTGCCATCACCTCTTCGGTGTTATCACTGGCTGACTACGGACTCCCGGTTTACGCAGCTGCTGATGCTTCTGCCTTATCTAAAATCCAGACCTCCATCAACAAAGCCTGTAGACTCCTTACCGTGCCCACAGCAGAACCCACACCTGTCTGCTTTACTCCTGCCACAAAAATACTCACCCTTGAGGAAAGACTGAAATATCAAACCTGCCTACTGGCCAAAAATCCATGGCAGGTCTCTGCCTCCTGGGGTCTCTGGACCTCTGCAGCGGGCTGCTAACCCTGCCAACCCGGTACGCCAGAGCAGCCACTTGGCTATTCCCAGAGCAAGGACCTCCGCTGCTAAAGATCTTTCCACCACCTTTCCCCATCCTGGTTCAACGCCCTTCCTGAAACCATCTCCAAGATCCCAGGCATTGGCCGTTTCAAAATTGCCTCCGCCAGCATATTATTAACAACCGATGCTGTAAATGTCTGTAGCTGCACTGTGCGGTCCTCTTAATACTTTCCTAATACTTTCCAAGCACCTCGCCTGCCGGTCCTCTTTTACTCTACATATTATTTATGAAGATGTTGTTAATTGAATAACGTATCTCCTGTTGTTTTACCAATGTTAGCACCTTACACAAGTTGCCCCAGTACAGCTCGCTGTCTGCACTCTCCAAATGTATATTTATGTATCTAACCTGTCTGTCATCCCTGTCCTAACACCACTCTATGTGTCGCTCTCCCACTTTTTGACGAAGTACTTTTGTAAACGAGTCTTTGACTCAAAGGTTGTAAAACTGATCTTCAACAAATAAATAAAATAAATAAATAAGAAGGAGCTGCTGTTATAACTATACTTTCTACTGGGGCAATATTGCCCTCCTTCCTCCACCCCAGCAGCTAAGCCAGTTCTACTTTTATAGGCACAGGATTTGACTGACAACAGGAACTTCCTGTTTGGGAGCAGAGTAAGTGATCACAGAGCCACAAAGACTCAATATTAGAAGGAAAAGAGAGCTGTCTGTCTCCCCACATGCTGATGGTCTTACTCTGAGCAAGTAAGGAGACTACTGAGAAATATAGGAACTCTTGTCTCAGAACCAGGAAGATCAGGAGCTTAAAGGGCACAGGCAGTAACTAAGTGGGGAGAAACAAAATAAAAATAAACAGAGGAAAGAGTAATTATTCCAAACAACAGTTAAGGGCCAGAAATAAGACATGATGGGAGGGAGTGGTGCAGTGGTTGTGGGCAGCAGTCTCGGAAGACATTCTGGAGGATGAGGTGTTGTCCCATCTGCAGGCACCTCTCTGGGCTGAGGGAGGAGAGTGCTCATCTCCAGGCTGAGTTGGCCAGGACTTGGGGACCTCCTCCCACTGAGGGACCACCAGGGCCACTGCCGCTGCTCAGGAGGTTGACAAGAAACAGGAGCAGTTGGACCACAGTGGGCCCAGGGAGGGTGAGGCTGGTGAACAGAGGGGCATCCTCCAGTTGTACCTCTCCACAATTCATATGCCATTCTGGCAAAGTGTGGTTCCTCTATGGAGGCACCCACAATGGAGACCAAGGAGGATGATGGAACCTCCACAAAGGAGACCTTCAGGAGGGCAGCATGGGACCCCACAGGGAAGGAAACAACTCCTGGTGGGGACCCATTGTTTGGGGGTAGAACTGGGGCAGGAAGGGAAGAGGGAGGGAGGTAATGCCTGCCTGGTGTCATGGCTTGAGGACAGGGGCGAATCTTCAGGATCGTGGAGCAGCTGCACAGGGGAGGGAGCAGGATGTCATTGTCCACCTAGGGACAAATGACCTGGCTGAAAAGGATCAGAGCAGTGCAGGAAGAGTTTGTAAGTTGGGGAGGGCCTCAGACAAGCAGCACGCATGGTAACCTTCTCGGAGGTGTTGCCTGTCTATGGCATGGATGAGGATAGGGTGCTCCACCCCACGGGATTCAATCAGTGGTTGAAAACTGGTGCAGAGCTCAGGATTTGGCTTCATTGGGGACTGGGAGTCCACCTGGGATGATGCAGGCCTATACTGGCATGATGGTCTGCATCTGTCCAGGAGGGGAACCAGGATCCTAGGTTATAGGTTCAAATGCTTCATTGGCAATGATTAAAACTAGCCAAGGGAGCAGGGAAACTTAGCCTCACACAAAAATCAGAGTAGTAAGTGGGTAGACACCAAGATAGAGATGTTGATAGGTAGAAGGGCAGGGGTAAATGGAGAAAATGACAAAGGCAATAAGGACAAGGATGGGCAAAATGGGTAAGGCCATCAAGAAATGGAGGGTAATGAGTATCAATGCCTATAGTCTGGGCAACAAGCTCCCTGAACTTGTGGCCTTGATGGAAGAGGGATGCCTAGATATAATAGCAGTCACAGAAACATGGTACACAGAGAACCATGACTGGATGTTAACATACCAGGGTACACAAACCACAGGAGAGACAGGGAGGGAAGAGGAGGAGGAGTAGCTCTCATGTGAGGGAAGAGATAAAGGCAATGGAACAAAAGAGTTAACAGGGAAGAGAGGAGCACTGTGGGACACATTAGAAACTGGAAATGGCACTATCCACACAGGGGCTCCATACAGACCCCCATGTCAGGGAGAGAGAATGGGCAAGAATATGATAGAAGGCATCCTTAGGATGGCGAGAAAGGGGTGATACTGTTGATGAGGGACATGAATATGCCAGATGTTAACTGGAGCACCTTTGCTGCAGCCACATCCAAGAGCAGGGCCATTTTCGATGCCCTACAGGTGGCATGCCTCAGATAGCTAGTTTTGGAACCCACTCATGAGGGAGCAGTCTTAGACCTTGTACTCTCAAATGTGGACAGTTAGAGGATCTCAGATCTAGAAGTGGTAGCCATCTGGGAACAAGTGACCACCAAACAGTGTGGTTCACGATAAAGTCAGCTACAGAGTCAAGCCATACAAAAGTGTGGGTACTGGGCTTCAGGAGGGTTGACTTTGGCAAGATGGGAGAGTGCCTTAGAAAATCACTAGCAAACAGGGTAGAAGGAGGGTAGAGCAACAATGGGAAACATCAAACTGCCATCACAGAGGCAACAAGCCTTGTGTGAAGCAAATAAACAGATCAAAATGAAAGAAAAGCCACTATGGTTCTCAAAAGAGGTGGTGGGAAAGGTTAGGAAGAAAAGATAGCATTTAGGAATATAAGGAAACACAGAAGGAGTAGGACAGGACAGAGAACTGTATCAGTTAAGACAGAAGGAAGCAGGGAGGGAAGTCAGAATAGCAAAGGCCCAAACTGAGGAAAAGATAGCCAACTCGGTTAAGAAGGAGATAAACCATTTATAGGTACATCAGGGAGCGAGAATAAATACAAAGGGAAGAATAGTGAGGCTGAATAGAAAGGACGGTGGTGGGCAGAGGACAGTGAAAAGCATGGATACTGAAGGAATACTTCTGCTCAGTATTCACAAAAGAGGAGGAGGGAGGTGCCTAATCCAATTAACAAAAGCACTCTTGATGGGGTGGGGTCAACCCAGTCCTTTCACAGAAGAAAGGGTTCTGAAAGAACTCCTAAAACTGAAGGTTGACAAAGCAATGCAGCCTGACAGAACTCACCTCAGAATTATAAAAGAATTAAGAGGAGAACTAGTGACACCACTGACTACCCTTTAACAAATCATGGGAGGATGTGTGGTACCTGAGGGCTGGAGGAAGGTGGCTGTGATTCCCCACACAAAAGTGGGAGCAAGACAGAGGCAGAAAACGACAGACCTGTCAGTTTGACCTTGTGGTAGGGAAAGTGATGGAATAACTCTGAAGGAAAGAATTGTTGAGTGCCTAGAGGCCAGTGGGGTACAGAACCCAAGGCAGCATGGGTTCACAGTTGGAAGGTCATGTCAGATGAATCTAATTGATTTCTTTGACTGGGTGACCAAAGTAGTAGACCAGGGAGGGATTGTGACATGGCCTACCTAGACTTTAGTAAGGCATTTGACAGAGTCCCACACAAAAGATTAATAATCAAATTAACCACCCTGGGAATGGGTCCCAGGGTGGTAGCCTGGGTAAAACATTGGCTGGACAACAGGACACAGAAGGTAATTGTAAATGGAGTCTACGCTGAAGAAAGAGAGGTTACTAGCAGGGTACCGTAGGGTTCAGTACTGGGTCCAGTCCTTTTAATGTCTTTATAAGTAACATTGCAGAGGGACTGGAAGGAAACGTATGCCTCTTTGCAGATGATACAAAGATCTACAACAGGGCTTGAAAGGATGAGAAGGGACTTGGCAAGGTTGGAGGAATGGTCAGAAGTATGGCAGCTTAGATTCAATGCACCTGGGAAACAAAAAACAGGGGAAGATTACACAATGGGAGGTAGTAACAACAACAAAATGGAAAGGGACCTGGGGTAATGATATTAGATGACCTTAAGGTTAGAAAGCAATGTGAGAAGGCAGTAGGGAGGGCTGGGGATACTGGGATGTATATAGAGAGGCATCACCACAGAAAACAGGAAGTCATTATCCCGCTGTACAGACAGTTGGTGAGACCCCATCTGAAGTACTGCATGCAGTTCTGGAGACCCCATCTCCGCAAGGACATAGACAGGATGGAGGCAGTCCAGAGGAGGGCAACTAAAATGTGCAGGATCTGCAACAGAAGCCATACAAGGAGAGACTAAAGGAGCTTAATATGTATACCCTTTGAGGAAAGGAGGAGAGGGGGACATGATAGAAACTTTTAAGTACCTCAGTGGAATCAACAAAGTCCAAGAGGGTAGCATCTTTCAGAAAAGAGATGTGCAAGAACAAGGGACACAATTTAAAGATAGCGGGGACGACTCCAGGGACAATGAGGAAGCATTTTTTCACAGAGAGGGTGGTAGACTTATGGAACAGCCTTCCGAGGAGGTTGTGGGGTCAAAAACTGTGGAGAATTCAAGAATGCATGGGACAGACATAAGGCAATTCTTGTGGAGGGTAGGAAGAAATAGGCTGTTGGTTAATTAGGATCTGCAGCTTACCCTGTAGGTAGGGAAATGGGCAGACTAGGTGGGCAAAGCGGTCCTTATCTGCCGTCAAAGTCTATGTTTCTATGTTTAAAAGTAGGAAGGTTTTGGTTTCATCAGGTAGTGGGGTCCAACCTGGAGGGACAATGGCCTATACAAATAGGATAGCCATCATTCATCCAGAGAGAGAGGCAGTCTTGGTGAAAGTTTAAATGCTACTCAATGGGCATTTAAAGTTGCCAAGACAGGAGGCAGAAGAAAAGAGAGAAGCAGTGAATGTCCCCCACCCCCACCACCACCCCACCAATGATGGAGCAGAAGTGAAGAAAAGCTCAAGGGAATAAAATTCCATGGGTAGTGGGTAGTATGGGAAATGGAAGGAAGGAACGGGTGGGTCAAGAGGTGGAATCATCCTGTAAAAACACTAGAGAGGGTGAGTAGAGGGAGGATAAAGGGAAGGACTGTACCAGTGAAAAGGGTAGGGCAAAGAATGGACTCAAGAAGGCAGGGCAAAATAGAAACAGGGAGGGACAAAGGAATGGAAACCATGTAGGCCAACACAAGGAGCCTAGGAAACAAAATAACTGACTTTGAGGCTACCACTGCAGAGGCAGACCTGGATCTGGTGGCCATAACAGAGTCCTGGTGCAGCTGCAACGACAGCTGGAGGTGGCTATACCAGGTTACACCATGTTTCATAAGGATAGCTAAGAAGGAAAGGAGGTTGTTTTATATGTAAGGAAACTTTTAGGACATGGAAATACATAGACAAGGGAGGAAAATGGAGGGTGGAAGTTCTTTGGTTGGCTTAGAAATGGGGTCAACATAATAAACATCACAGTGGGCAGCCCTCTGGGTTCAAGTGGTCATTGAACAGTGTGGTTTGGCATACAGATTGTGCAGGAGAAAAACACAGGAGGAGAGTCCTGGACTTCAGGGGAGTAGAGTTTTTTAATTTCTGTTTATTACTTCTTTTGTTGAAAACAATAATACAGATATTCATCTCATGTGAGAGATATAACATTCCAATTGTTGTACATGGGTTAACATAACCTTACTCTTACACTCTGTTATAGCAGGAGTGGGGAAAACAGTAGCTTAGGTAACAAACTACCCAACATCCTTATAGTCCCCAAAATGGCAGCTGCTTCATGGCTAACGTTAGTATCCATAGGCAGAATTACAGGTAGAAATTCTGCACTAGCTTGTAGTGCTGTTAACCTTAAGAAAATTATACTAGTTTTAAGGTAGTAAAGTCCCCATCACTCTGCACCATCCCCCATAGCCATCCAACACCCAACATAGCAACTTTTATAAGGCAAAGCCTCAAATTATATCAGATGTAACATGCAGCATCAATTACAGGGAAAAATTAAAATTCCAAATGGGTAAACCCATATAAATACTTTAAGCAGATTTATATTATTAAGCAGTTTTTCATATGCTATTAGTATTATTTAAGCCCCTTATTCCAAAAAGAAAAGAAAGTTCTTCCCAAGCAATTGCCAGAGATAGATAGCAACATTATTCCCCAGTCCATGGCTGCTAGATCAATGAAAATAATCAAAGTCCTTGTACTCATCTGGTAACCGAATCAGAGCTTCCAACTCGACATGCCTTGAAGGTTGGGCCTGAAACTCCAGTTCGAATCTTTCAGCCCAACAAATGGCATCTTTCAGATCACTAAATTGCCAACTCTTACCCCCATAAATAACTTGTCAACCGGATGGCAATAAAAGAATAGGCAATCCTAGTGTACGTAGCTTTTGTCGCACTGACAAACTGTTTGCACTTGGCCTGTGTCTGGAATGAAAGATCAGGAAATAACTTTATGTCTTGGCCCTGTATTTCTAGTTGGTAGGATGCTTGTGCAGTCTGGGATTGCATCTCTCACCTCTGATCAGAAACGCTTTAGGACAGCAGTTCTTGGCTGGTTAAGATCAGCCAATCAGACCCACAGAGTTATTCAGTATGCCAGCCTCAATTCTGCCCACTCAAATCCTTCTGGAAGATGAAGATTTCTGTGAGCCAAGTCTTTAGTTAGGTTAAGAGGTTAACCCCTCGACTCCTCCGCATGCCTATTATATGGACATTACCCACCCGCATGGCATTTTCTACTACTTCCAATCTTCCCAAAGATGCTGCATTTCTTTGGTGGCAAGAGTCACTGAAGCTTGGGCCACAATAGATCTCTTGTCTGCATCTGCCACAGATGAGGTCAGGAGGTGATCGCTGCACTGTACACCTCGAGCTTGGAGAGGGTTTTTCAATTTTGCATCCATCGCCTCACTGATTCAAGAAGAGCCTGCTGGGGGCTCTGTTGTTGTTGAGGTTGTGGAAGGACCAGCTACTTCTACCCCTGCTCAGCTGTACCTGCGGTGTGGTAAGCCACTGATTTTCAACCACCTGGGAATATGTGTTCTTAGTACGCCCATTGCAAATCTGGTATCGCTGGATAGCTGGAGGTCTTAGGCAGCTGTTGGGCTCACTTATTTTTAGTTTGGCTTCTTAAAATTATTTTGAGTGGCTAAAGAGGAGCTGTTAGTGCAGAGCTCTGAGGAAACATCCTGCTTGGAAGCTGGCTCAATTGAGTCCCCAGGGAGTAGATTTTAGAGAAATAGGAAACTGCCTTATGAAATACTTTGAAGTGGGATGGTTAGCCAGAGGGAGGAGGCACAATGGAATATAATAAAGAGGATTAACTGAGATAAAGCAAGCTGTTTAAAGGTAATAAGGAAGAATGTGAATGGAAATAGACCACTTTGGTTAAAGGAGGTGGCTGAAGTGGTAAAGGGAAAAACAGCTTTAGAAAGTACTACGAGACCCAAACAGAGGCGGACAGGGAGGTCTTGTTAGAGAGACAAAGGGAGGCAGGAAGGAGGGTAAGGACAGCAAAGGCTCAAACTGAGGAAAGGATCACCCAGGAGGTCAAGAATGGGATAAGACAGGTATGTGAGCAAGAAGAGGAAGACAAGGGTGGAATACTGAAGATTAGGAGACCAAGAGGTGGTGACTGTGCAAGGAAGACCAGGAAGAAGCTAACATTTTAAACAAATACTTCTGTTCAGTATTCACAGTGGAAGCTAGGGATGGGCTGACATGTATTAACAAGCACTGGGAGGAAGAGGAGGGCGCAAATCTATTTACAGAAGAGAAATTTCTGCAGGGGTTGGAAACCCCAAAGAATACAAGGTAATGGGACTGGATGGGATCCACCCAAGGGTACTTGAAGAACTGAGCACGGTGCTAGTCACCCTTCTGGCAGCACTATTTAGCACCTCACTGGAGACAGGGGTGGTTCCAGAAGAATGGAAGAGGGCTGATGTGGTTTCTCTGCATAAGAGCAGCAGCAGGGAGGAGGTCATAAATTACAGACCAATCAGTCTCACATCAGTGGTGGGAAGTCAATAAAGTCCCTGCTGATGGAGAGATTGATGGAATACCTGGAGACATATGGGCTGTGGATCACCAGCAGCATGGCTTCACAGAGGGAGGTCATGCCAAACAAATCTCATAGATTTATTTGAGTAACTAAGGCAGTTGATCAGGGAGGGTAGTGGATGTGGCTTATCTGGATCTCAGTAAGGCCTTTGATATTGTACCATACCAGAGGCTGGTAAAGAAACTTAGCAGTCTTGGGGTGGGTGAGAAGGTGGTGTGCTGGGTATCAAACTGGTTGAAAGATAGGAAGCAAAGGTGGTGGTAAATAGCAGTCACTCAGAGGATGGGCAGGTGACCAGTGAAGTACCACAGGGATTAGCACCGGCCCTATCCTCTTCAATGTCCTCTACAAGTGACATTGCTGAAGAACTGTAGGGGAAGGTGTGTCTCTGCAGATGACACAAATATCTGCAATAGGGTAGACACCCAGGAGGGGATGAGAGGATGTAAAGGGATCTGGAGAAAGTAGGGAGTGGTCTAAGGAGTGGTAGCTGGATTTCAATGCCAAAAATGCAAATTTCATGCACCTGGAGCATAGTTACCCGGGACTGTGTGTAAGATGGGGTGAGGTACTTACAGTTACCAAGCAACAGAGGGACCTTTAAGTGATCATATCTTGTGATCTCAGGGTGGTCTGGCAGTGCAACAGGGCAGTAGGCAAGATAAGCTGGATTCTGGGATGCATGGGAGGAGATCTCTATCAGAAGAAGGAGATGGTGTTGCCTCGGTGCCTGTCGCTGCTGGTGAGACCCCATCTGGAGTACTGCATCCAGTTCTGGAGGCCACACCTCAGGACATCGACAGGGTGGAGGTGGTTCAGAGGAGGGCTACTAAAATGATGCAGGGTTTGCATGAGAAGGCATATGAGGAGAGACTGCAAAAGCTTGGCAAGTACTCCCTGGAAGAGAGGAGTGCAAGAGAAGACATGATTGAGACATAAACGCACCTCATAGGTGATGAGAAGAAAGTGGGGGGGCTTTTATGGAGGAGGAGCACCAGCAACCAGCATATGGGTATGACATGAAAGTTGGTGTGGGAGCTTAAGAGGATGTGAGCAAATACTTCTTCACAGAAAGGGTG
Source organism: Neoceratodus forsteri (assembly GCA_016271365.2). Taxonomy (NCBI): domain Eukaryota; kingdom Metazoa; phylum Chordata; order Ceratodontiformes; family Ceratodontidae; genus Neoceratodus; species Neoceratodus forsteri. The sequence continues at coordinate 163,815,477 of CM057458.1, read as the reverse complement.
ACAGATGCCTGGAACAGCCTGCCAAAAGAAGTGGTAAGGCAAAGACAATTGGGAGCTTCAGACACGCATGGGATAGCTACAGTACATAAAACATAGAAACATAAAATGTGTCAGCAGATGAGGTCCATGTGGACTATCTAGTCTTGCGGCAGAAGTTTCAATCGGTGATACGAGAAGAAATGCTGCACCTCGAACAGAAGGACCAAAACAAAACAAAAGGTGCACAAACATTTTTACCATAGACCAAAAAGTAATGCTGAATGCTCAAGGTTTACTGCAAGTGCAAAATACAATGGAGCAGGACAAGAACTAATACTTCGAGCCTCATGCAGGCTCTTCATTAGGGAGGAGCAAATAAGAATACAAACATTTAATATATAGGTAATTCAGACATGATGTCACAGTTAAAGGGTTATATCACAAAAAGCTTTGAATTAATTGCTTTTGCAAATTCATATATAAAACACTACAATAAATGTCGCATCAGTACAGGCTGGAGAAAATTAGTTCATATATAGATGTTCAAACTTTATATTTTAAGCAAATTATGCCACAATTGGTTAAATTAATTATCATTGCTGAAAACAAGTAAAATACATCTTTCTTTTCAGATAAATTCTGCATTCACTTGAAAGGCTAATACAGATAACCTAAGGGACTGTATTTAATACATAGGATCTATAACCCAAAGGACTGCATTAAATACGTAGGATCTATAACCTAAGGGACTGTATTTAATACATAGGATCTATAACCTAAGGACTGCATTAAATCACGTAGGATCCAGGAACATTGGAGAGGGTAGCACTGGACCAGGCACCCAGAAAAATAGAGATCATTTAAATGTATAGAAATCAATAACACAAGAGAGAAAAAGTTAGAATGGATAAAATAAAATTAGGCAAATATTAACACCACGTAGTGGGAAAAGACAAGAAATTCAGAGATAAGGCAAGCTATCCCATACATCATTTAAGCCCTTGGGTATAATGAACTCAGAATAAATATAAGTCTGCGCTCAGTTGTCTGAGTTTTTCATCTGTTCCCTCCTCTGATCTGGCTTTTATGTGAACAATACCCATGAATTTGAAGTTATTGGTTGAGGCGTGATGTTTAATGCAATAGTGACTACCAATGGGAGTGTCCCCATTGGCTAAAGATGGATCGAACGTGTTCTTGGATCCTATCCTTAAGAGGATGAGTGGTCATGCCACATAAATTGTGGGACAGTCACACCACAGGGCATAAAACAAAGGGAGTTCTGCAAGTGATTACATCACAGACTTGATACTGAAATCCATTAGTGCAGCTGTGAACTAGTTGCCCTGCAACATATACTGGCATAAGTTGCAGTTGCCACAGTGATGTGAACCTGCTTGGAGTCCAGAGATGAAAGTACAGGATGGTAGGAAGCGTAGAAAAATGACTGCTCACGACCCTGTCCCCAGTGCTCTGTCCCTTTGTAAACTACTCTTGGTGACTCTCCTATGCTGTCCTTGAGGCCAGGATCTGCTTGGAGAATGCTCCAAAATCGTTTAAAGTACATCAGCTATCGTTGGGGCTACAGAATTATATTCTGTAATGAAGTTGACCCTGTTATCAATTGTGTCAGCATTTTTCTGAGGGGTAAGTAAGCTAGTTCGATCTTGCATAAGGGCATGGGTATCAGCTTCTGTTATAATTGGTTGTTCATAACCTCTATCCAAGAATCTATTCATATGTTCTTGGGAATGTCAGTCATAAGTGTCCATATCAGAGCAATTCCTGCAAATTCACGGGAACTGGTCCTGGGATCCCTTTTAAGGTGTGGCAGATGGCAGCTATCAGATCTAAGCAGGGTATTTCCTGCAATGGTTTTCTGAAGTTCTCCGATTTGGTATTGCTCTTTGGGGTGGCATGCAGCCTAAGATCAAGAAATGTAGTAGATACTGGGTCTACATGAAGGGTAAAATGTAGATTCCAGTCATTTTGGTTTAGAAAGTTTACAAATTCTGATGCTTCACTAGCAGTGCCACCCCAGATGCATAATACGTCATCTATAAAATGACCCCAGTACCATATCTTGTTGTTAAGGGTTACACAGGATTAGATGGCGACCTCCTCCCACCAACCCAAAGAAAGGTTGGTGTAGGGAGGACGCCAATCACCAATCCATCGCTGTGCCACATGCCTGTAGAAAAATTTGGAATTAAAATGAAAAATTAAGTACATGATCTTGCATTTTGTGTTGAAGTGCAGCTGCCATTCCCTGACCATTCCTCCAGTTTCTCTAGATCCCTGCATATGCTCTCAACCCCTCAGCCATATCCACTCTACTGAAGACCTTTGTGTCATCTGCATATAGACACACTCTTCCTTCCAGCCCTCTGCTATGTCCCTGTAAATACAGTATATTGAAAAGGAGAGGCTCCAGCACTGATCCCAGAGGCACCCCACTGGCACTATACCCTCCCTTGAAGGTACTCCATTAACAACTACCCTTTATCTTCTGTGCTCCAGCCAGTTTTGCATCCACCAAACCACGAGCAGCCCCAGCCTAAGGCATCCCATTTTGTGCAGTAGTTTCTGTGTGGCAAGGATTCGAACACCTTTTGGAAATCTAGATACACAACGCCTATTGACTCCCAGATCCAGTACCCTGGTGACCCAGTCAAAGAACTCTGTCAAGTTTGTTTGACACGGCCTTCCTTCAGTGTACTGGTGTATTGGCTTCTAGGTAGCTAGTGATTATCTTTTCAGCAGTTTCTCATGAGTTTGCCCATTACCGATGTTAAGCCTCACTGGCCTGTAATTGCCTGCTTCCTCCTTGTCTCCCCTTATGAAGTGGGACCACATCCACCTATTTCCAGTCATCAGGGTCTCCCTGATTCCAATGATCTGTTGAAGAGGCTGGTCATAGGTTCTGCTAGCACCTTACTAAGCTCCCTCAGTACCCTGGTGGGCACTCCATCTGGGCCCATCGCTTCATCCACTTTCACACCCCTCAAACTCCTTCAGGACCTCCTACACCTAGAATGGACTGGAGTCAACCCCACCACCACCACCACCACCATCACCTCGTGTTCCTGATTTTCTTGAACTCCCCTACTCTATTGTGAATACTGAGCAGAAATAGCTGTTGAGTATTTCTACCTTCCCCAGTCCTCCTCCACCAGCTCCCCTTCTCCGTTTTCAGCCTGGCTGTCCTTCCTTGACTTTCTCCTCTCGCTCACATACCGAAAGAGCGTTTTATCCCCTTTGACTGTATTGGCAATTGTCTCTTCTATTCTTGCCTTCTCCCTCCTGACCTCCTTACTTGCCTCTCTGCTTCTCTTGGTATATAGCCCTATCTTCCAACCTCTGTGTCCTTTGTACCTCCTAAACATCTTTCTTTGCTCTAACCTTCTTCGCCACCTCCCTATTGAACCAGAGTGGCTTCTTCTTCCTATTTTTATTTACCTTCCTGACACAGACACTAGTGACTTCCACTATTGCCCCTTAATTTGACCAAACAATTCCTCCAATTCTCTTAGTTCCCCATCCTGCTAATGCTTATTGAATGCTTTCCCCATTTTGTGAAAATCTGCATGCCTAAAATCAAGGACCTTCACTCTGGGCCAATGGACCTCAGCAGTAGTTTTTACTGTGAACCAGACCATGCTGGGTCATTCATGCCAAGGTTCTCTCCTACTGATATCTCACCCACCCTTTCCCATTCGACAGACTCAGATCTAGGATCGCCTCCCTGGTCAGTTCACTAACTAGCTGCTTCATGAGTGTTCCCTGTAGGAGTCCATGATTTCCTGCTACTGATGGATGCTGCTGATGCAGCGCCCAGTCCACATCCAGCAAGTTGAAGTCCCCATCAGTAGAACCTCCTCTGTGTGCCATCCTCTGGATTTCCTCCATCATTGCTCTACCCACCATATGCTGTGCTAGAGGTCTACATCACCCCAGTATGTATGACTTCTCTTCCTGTGTCCAGTGATACCCATAAAGCCTCAGGCCCCTCCCCACCTGCCCTGCAATTCCATGGCGTAATGTGCTCTTTCACATATAGGGCAACACCCCCCACCCACCCTGTCTTTCCTATAAAGTCCATATCCCAGAATTGTCATGTCCCAGTCCTGGCTCTCGTGTCCCCACGTCTCCGAGATTCCACTAAGTTCAGGTCTGCCTCAGCCATGACCCCTGCTAAGTCTGGAATCTTATTGCCCAGGCTTCTGGCGGTTTGTACTGAAGGCTTTCTATACACTGGGCCCATTCTGTTGTCCCCTGGTGTGTGTTACCTTCTGTACTCTTCTAGCCTGTTTTTTTCCATCTAGGAGGAGGCTGGTAGCCCCATTACTCCTGTTCCATGGTGTGTGTTTGTTCCCACCCCCAATTTAGTTTAAATTATAGTTTTGTTGAAAGTAATCCCTAGCTTGCTCTTTAGCGCTGCCGCACTCTCCCTGTTCAGGTGCAGTCTATCTGGGGCAAAAGACTCTCATCCCACCACGTAGTTCCCCAGTCCCCTACTAACCCATACTCCAACTGTTCACACCATCCCATCAGCCACTTAATAAATTTTTTCAATCCTCAGGCTCCTCCCTGAGCTTGCCTTGGTACTGGCAGGACCTCCAAAAACACAGATCTGAACTCCAGGCTGCTGCAGTACCAGCAAGAGCCCTAAATCTTGCCTGTACCTCCATCAAGCTATGCCCTGTCAGGTTGTTTGTTCCATGGTGGAAAACTAGGTGAGTTTTCCCAACCTGCTGTCTCCTCCAGAGGGATATAGTGTATGACCTCTGCCGCTGTCATACCTGGTAGACACTGACCCATATTGTACTGTTTCTGTCCCCCTGCCCTCCCAGCAAATTCCGTTGGCCCAGTGTTTGCCTCAATTGTCCGGGTGCTCCTTGTCAGAGGGATCTTTCCATGTCTTGAAGGAGGTATTGATGAGACCACTCCTGAAAAAACATCGTTGGACCCTGAGATTAAAGCAAATTATTGTCCTAGCTCCAATCTTCCATTTTAGGTAAGATTGTGAGAAAGTGGTGGCGCTTCAGCTTGAGGAGCATCTTGTGACCTATGATTTATACGATCCACTCCAGTCTGGGTTTGCGGTAAGGCATAGCACAGAAACTGCACTAGTTCGGGTGCATAATGACCTCCTTAGGGCTAGAGATCAAGGAGGACAATTCTTGTTCTCCTCAGCGCTTGATACGGTGGACCATCGGATGTTACTTGACCGCCTAAGGGAATTCTATGGACTACCGGCACTGTCATCTGCTAGTTTGAGTCTTTTCTATCTAACAGGAGGCAGAGGGTAGTGATGGGAATTTCTCCTCCTCCTCCTCCTCCCCCAGTCACCTGTCTTATGGAGTTCCCCAGGGTTCAGTCTTGTCGCTGATGCTGTTTGCCGTGTATATGCTGCCCTGGGAGAGCTCATTAGGAAGTACAGTCTGGTCTTCATTGTTATGCCGATGATACCCAGCTGTATCTTTCCTTTGCCCTGGAACATCTTGCACAGTGGAAGTGCTGAATAGCTGCCTTGCTGAGATCAATGACTGGATGGCCTCCAGATGGTTGCGACTGAACCCCGATAAGACGGAGGTACTGGTGGTGGAAGTCGAACAGAGGGCATGATAGGTTGGCCTCTGGTGCAGAGAAGGGATTTTCTTGGCTCTGTACCTTTGAAGGCCTCCTCTAGGTGCGGATCAAGGCATCATTCTAACAGCGGACTGACACTTGAGTCACAGGTGGCATCCGTTGTCCGCATTTGAAGTTTTACCATCTGAGGAATGTCGCTAGAAAAGCCCCTAGTTCCGCTGCAGGACCTCCCCACCTTGGTGCATGCCTTCGAATGTCCAGGCTTGACTACTGTAATGCGCCTATCTCAGGTGTCTGGGGTAACCTACGCTTGACTGCAGCTGGTGCAGAATGCAGCAGAGGCCGCTGACTGGACAGCCTAAGTTTTGTCATATTACTCTGGTGCTGCGTCAACTGCGCTGGCTGCCAGTGAGGTGGAGGGTCCTCTTTAAGGTGGGCTTGCTCACCTTTAAGGCCCTACACAGTCTGGGCCCTGGTAACCTGAAGGACCTCCTTACACCTGCTGTCTTGGTCCGCCTCCTCCACTGTTCCTCTATGGGCCTCCTTGCGATTCCCAGGACGAGGTTAAAAACAGTTGGTGACAGAGCATTTAGTATTGCTGCCCTGTCCTGTGGAATTCGGCTTCCAGCTGTTAGGGAGGCTCCTTCTGTGGAAGTTTTAAAGCCCCTCAAGGCCTTCTTATATAATCAGGCCTTCCTGACTGTATCTTATAGTCCTGGTGTATGTTTAGGTTAGTTTTGGTTTTCTAAGTAGTAGCTGTCATTTTATGGTATTATTTAAATTTTGTTTAATTGTTGAATTATTGCATGTTTATGTTTAACCGCGATGTTGCTATGTATTTATTACGATGTGCAGTATATATTTTTATATGTTCGGCGCCCAGAGCCTCCAGGATGGGCGTCTTCTAAATAAAATTTGCCTTGCCTTGCCTTGCCTTATTGAGTCCCCAACTAGTAAGACCCTTCTCTCCATTACCTTCTGCTTGTATTTCTCATCTGTTGTTTTCCTGGTTCCCGTCCCTCGCACTCCCTTTATTTCCTTATTCCCATTTCCTCTTTAGTCTTTCTCGTTTCTCCAAAGTGAGGCCTCAGAATTGGATACTACTCCAGGTGAGGCCTCACCAGGACCTGTACAGTAGCATAATCACCTCCTTTTCTACTGTATATGCCCCTCCCATGCAACCCAAAATGCCACTGGCCTTTGTGCCACCTTTCATATGGATATTGTGAGCAGAAGTAAGGTGGGAGGGAGGGACTCTGATGACCAAGTAGGTTCCAGGGTGTGGTATTAGGCAGGGACAATAAGGGCAGACTAGATGGGTCTATTGATCCTTTTCTGATGACAATTTCTATGTACTGTATGTTTCTGTTAGATGTGGAATTTGGTTGTAGATATAGAAAAGAGATATATAGCGGTTGCCATGCTGTTTTGGATATGTGTGCTTTCATGCTGACTGGTTCAGAGCTGGTCTGCTCCAGAAGAAAGCAGAACAACCCAATCAAAAATCAACTTGGTGGCCAGCCCAATGGCACAGTGGTAGCGCTACTGCTCCATGATGCCAGCGACCTGGGTTCAGGAACGAGCCCAGAAAGCTGAAGGCCGTCCGGGGAGAAGGTTCAATGTCCTGGGGACTGCTCGCCTTCTCCGGAGGGGGAGGGAGGGTGGACCAAGGCTCGGTGTTTGGCTGACCCTGGGTGGAGACCTGAGGTATGGCAAGCCCAGCCAACAGTAGAGGGGGCCGGTGGTGGACATCAGCTGTGCCTTGGACATCAGGCGCACACCACAGGCAAAAGAAAAGTGGAAATGGCCGGCGGCACCTCTGGTAGAGACAGAGCCCGCCCATCCCCAATGCCTCCTGCTCGGTTTCTGAACTGGCATGCCAGTGAAACAAGAATTGTGGGTGTATGGGCCCCACCCTCGACTCCTGCCTGGGGGAGATCCAAGACTCTGTGGGGGATGGACTGCTCAGAAGGTAAGGCAGGAGAGCGGGACGAAAAGGAATGGACTCTCAAGAGTGGAGTGCTGCTGGGGATAAAAAGAAAGTAAAAAAATAATAATCAACCTGGCTACAAAGCCTTTCAACAATTCAGAACTACTTGTAACATGGCACTGCAAATGACAGTAGAATAGATACCCTGGATTGGTTGGATGGGAACAGGTGACCATGGATTAATTCTCAGTAATCCACGGTTGCTCCTCAATAAACCATGCTTGCTCTTGTAGTTCTGTCATTCACCACCAGAACTCAGATCTCCTGTGCACTTAAATACATGCATTTCCCACCATGCACAGCAGCCAAATCCCAAACAGCAAAATACGGCAGAAAATGGAGATGATTCCACAGTTCACAAAAGTAAGTCAGTCAAAATCAACACATATTTTGAAATGTTGGTCACACCTGCATGTAATCAGTAATTGAATCTCTTTTTTTGTTTGTTTGTTTTTTTTTAGTCTTTGGTAACTGGTAGGCCCACTAGGCACAAGTGCCTGTTTTCAGGGCGACCTGGGAGCTCTAAGTGGTTAACTGACTTGTTCAGAGTCACATAGTATGCAAGTGAGGTTGTGAGAATCAGACCGAGGTCTGGTTTGTTGGATGTACCAAGCTTGTTCACAGTTCATTACTTCTAACCTCTAGGCTATACTGCCAGCCCACGTTGTATTCACAATAGTAAAAGGAAAATCAGCCTGTTCAGCACAATACAGAATTCTATGTTTCAACCACCGTGTCTGTCTCTGTGTCAGTGTTTCATTGTACTTGCTAAAATAGGATGTCATGTTACAAACTTTTATCAAGCATAACTCCTGCTTATGCACTTGCCATATTACCGCGCATTAATCCTCCACAGCATGGTTCTACTGTACAATTAATCCATGCCTGGGTGGATGGAATCATTCTAGCCTGTGCCTCGTACACAACACCACCCCAGGCATGAATTAATTCTACAGTAGAACCATGCTGTGTCATGTATTAATGCTTACATACATTATGATGAACACTTTAATATAAAAGATACGAGCAACCCAAGACAGACATATACAGAGCGCATTTTGAGAGATACTACCAGCTGCAGTTGTGAGAGCTTATTTTTCACTGTCATCCTATTTAGATCCTTAGCAGGGCATACTGTTTCTTTAGCTTTTGTAGACTGGGAAAGAAGGTCTCAGAAATACTGCCTGTTTTCAGTCTTGTCCAAGGTGGGGTGGGGTACACATGCAAGACAACTGATATGGTATTGTGATAATGAAGAATTTTTCAGTTACTGTATGTTAGGGAGAAAAGGAAGACAAAACAGGAGGGAGATCTCTAGACTAAAGAGGAAGAGTGTGTGGAGGAGGATGAACAGAAGGGGATGTACTGAACAGCTATTTCTGTTCAGTATTTATAGTAGAGCAGGTGGACCACTCCTGGAAAGCTGTATAAAGGCTTTTAAGAGGGGTGAGGGGATGGAGCTGGTGTAGTTCCCTGACAAAAGGATAAGGAAGGGGCTGACAGTAGTCAAAGCAGACAAGACACCAGGACCAGATAGACTGCACCCAAGAGTCCTGAAGGAGGGGTCCATAGCTGGCTGCTCCTAGCAGATTTGTTCAGGTGCTCCACAGAGACAAGGTAGTCCTTTAATTGCAGCAGGAACGGTAGTTCCACTGTAATGGGGAGGACCCTAGCAACTGCAGTACTGTCAACCTGACCTCAAATGTAAGAAAAGCCCACCGGCGCAGCAGTAGCACTGCCGCTCACTATGCAATGACCTGGTTTCGGGAACGAGCCCGGGAGTTGTGAAATAAGATGGCCGAGGGCAGGAGGCTGAGCATCCCAGGACTGCTTGCCTTCTCCTGGGAGGAAGGGGGCTGTGGCTTGGCACTTTGCTGACCCAGGTGGAGGCCTGAGGGATGGCAAGCATAAAGCCAGTTAACAGGGGACTGAGCATGGTGGACGCCAGCAACAAAGCCTTGATGTCAGGGCGCACACCACACTTGCCAGAAAATGGAAAACATGGTCTCCATGTACCAGGTAGAAGGAGTGCCCGTGAGGACCACAGAAGCTCCTGCCTACCTGTCCCGGCCAGGACCCAATGCAGCAAGATAAGTCTGGGTGTATGGGCCCCACCCCGCCCTCCTGGGGTGGATGCACAGCTCCATGGGGGTCCGATAGGGTTCCAGGTAAGGCAAAGGAAGGGGCAGACACCATAGGTGCCTTCTAAAGGTGTGGTGCCTGAGCCGGGGAGCATAAAAAATATGTGAGAAAACTCAGGCAGATCATAATCAAGGAACAGATGGCGGAATACCTGGAAGGAAGTGGGATGAAGGGCACAACAACACAGCATGGGCTTGTATCAGGAAGACCGTGTCAAACCAGTTTGAGCACCTTTTGATTGGTTCCCAAAGGTGGTAGATGGGGCCAGACAGTCAATGTACTCTACCTCAACTTCAGTAAGGCCTAGACTCGGTGCCAAACAGAAGGCTCCTAAAAACAGTGGAGGATTTGGAAATGAGAAGAATCTGACTTGCTGGGTGAGAAACTGGTTGACAGAGAGACAAAAAGGGTGGAAAGCAACAGAAAGGAATTAGAGGCATGGGAGATCACCAGTAGGGTTCCACGGGTGTCAGTCCTGGGGCGCCCTGTTCACTGTGTTTATAAGCTTTACAACCGAGGATTTTAACAGGAGAGATGTGTCTTGTGGATGACAAAAACTATGTGACAGAGTGGATAATGAAGAGGGGTCATAGAGTTCTACTAAGATTTGGAGAAGCTGGACTTCCGTGACGCCACGCCTGGGATGCATGGGTGAGACACAGCTCTGCTAAACTTGGGCTAAAATCAGACTCTCCCACAGCATATAAAGTAAAAATCATCCTAAAAACTTATAAGCCCAGCCTGGTGGCACTGAGGTTGAGGCACTGGACGCAACACTCGGGATGCCGGTGTGACCGGGGTTCGAGAACGGACCCAGGTCAGTGGGGTCGGCAGGGGAGGAGGATGGAGCGTCCCCAAGGATGCTCTCTCCTCCTCAGGTGGGATGCCAGGGTGCTGTCTAGCCAATCGTCCTATGGGAGCCAGTGGATGCACTGACTCTTGAGTGGCATGAGTGCTTTGTATATCGGAGCCGGGAGGGGGGACATCGTTAGGCGCATAAGAGTGAATGTGCGCCACCGCGCGACTCTCTGCGCCAGCATCTCAGGGGTTGTTACAGGAAGAATTCAAGCTTGAGGAAAATGCCTCTGGCCCCCTAGATGAAGTTCTCCAGAGCCATTCTCGCATCAGGCCGAACAAAGGGCAGATCCCACTGTGCTCACTTGCTGCAGAGGACAAGAGGGGATGTAGTGGGATGCCTCTCCTCTCCGCCTAGGGTAATCCAGGCCATCAAGTTGGGTCCCGAGGCGCAAGGCACTCTAGGGGCAGATCCAGATGGCCGAGATTGATGTGGAGGATGTCACCCTTGAGCATGGAAGAAGAGGAGGTTGGGGATGCAAGGCGTGGATAAATAATAAGTAAAAAAAAAAAACTTACAAGAGAGAGTCACAACACTGAATGGGTGATAGAAAGCAAATTACCCGCACTCAGAACCAAGGATTCCTCCAGAATTATTCATCCTCCAGAGAAACAAATAGACATGGCAGCATCGCACGGAACCTCATCCTTCAACTTAGCAATGCCACAATATTATCTGAACTGCAAGAATTCAAGACAGAGGTGTGGACATTCCGCACTGAACTAACATCAGAAATGGGCAATCGACAGCTAGGGAAATAGAAATAGAGGCACAGCATACTGACATTGACGAGCGATGGACAGGTTGGAAAACACTGTGGTGCGCTTTACTGATGAGAAACATACTCTGAGAGAGAAATGCGAGGATCTGGAAAACAGATCATGCTGAAACAACCTGAGAATACATGGGATCCCAGAGAATGTGGAGGAGGTGATCTTCTAAAATTCATGAAGATTTTATAAGAGACTCGCTACAGTTAGACCTAACTTTTAAACCGATATCGAGCAGTACATAAGACACTTTCACCAAAGCCAACACAGCCTGAAAATGACCCCGCCGATAATAACGCTTCTTAAACTATGCCACTAAACAAGCTATACTACCAGAGTGTGGAGAATGAGGGAGATTAAATTTAAAGGAAAACAAATTTTCTTCGATAATGACTACTCCCCTATCATTGCCACTAAACGGAGGGCCTATGCACCAATCTTGCACCTCTTAAAACAGCAGCAGCTTAAGTTTACCACTCCGTGCCCAGCACGCCTAACAATCATGTTTCCTGATGGTCTCAAAACTTTCGAGACGCAGGAAGAAGCTACAAAATGCTACAAGAGAAGGGATTAGTTCAAATGAGACGTAAGATGCAGTAATCAGAAAGACCCAGCAAGTCCTAAGAGAAGCAGTGTGGAACAGACCAGAGATTCCAACACGAGGAAGAGACAAAGTCAAGCCACCATGGAGGACGTTAAGAAACAAATTATAGCTGCTGAGTGAATCGTTAATCTGTTTGAAGGGGAATTGTACATTTAGTGGGGTGGGTTGGTGAAATGAAGACCCCTTAGTGGGCATAAAGTTTACAGGAAATGGAATGTTTTTCCTGGTTGTTGCCGCCCTCCCCCACTCACCGGAGACACCACCAATAATAACTGAACAATAAACTGTTTAGCCCAGAACAGGTGCTACATATTAAAAATAATTTCTAACGAGCAGCATGCCCACCTGAAAGGTGGGTTAGGACTCACTGCAGACGTGGTTGACTTACTTTAAAGACCACACTGGTAATGCGAGTAGTGGTGACCATTTCCTAGGGGCTACTGCTTCTCATAATATGTACCAGCGTGACTATGAGCGCTATGTGGTACCAGGAAAAACACGGTGCAGGGGCCCATGGCTAGGCCTTGAAAATCCCCCACAGGAGCTACAACCCACCCCTGTTTAAGAGATACATTTCCTCTCTCTATCTTGGGAGTTATCGTAACTTTTAGGGGTTAACAGTATAGTAACTAAGTTGATTTGTTTATCTATATCATTTATTTAAAGTCTGTTGGCATTTGAATGTTTGTTTCAGCCTTGAGATGTTCTACTAGGCAAACCGACAGAATGTTTAACATGGTTTGGTTGTGGTTAAATGTTTTAAATTTCAAGATAAGAATAGCAACAGCCTGGGTGAATGATTATACTGATGAACAACTTATAAGCAGCATTAAAAGTCATCCAATATTAAATACTGAATAAGTGTATGGCAGGACAACATGAAGGTAAACTAACTTTGGAAATGGCAAGACATGGGTATGGAGAAGGGGAGAACTGAGGCAGGTTGCCCATGCCTAAGGGAGACATAAAGTACTTAGCTGATAGTCACGATGGATAAGACCTTAATTTTGTCCCTGAATGTCAATGGAATAGGAACCAATCAAACGCTCCCGCCTTTCTCAGACTTTTAAAAAAGAAAAACAGAGATTTTCCTTTACAGGAAACACATACTGTATATCCTCAGAGGAACATGGCAAATTCCAGAAATATGGGTATACCGAGCTCCGAGTCAGCCTACAGAAATGGGAAGCGAGAGGGGTGATGATACTACTGCCCCATGGGGTGCCCTTTAAAAAAAGGCAGAGATCACTGATCCGGAGGGTCATTATGCCATGGTGTCAGGCATGCTATATTCCAAGATGGTTACACTGGTATCGCTGTACTTGTCCCCCAGCTCCAAAACCATTAGCAGTGAAATTTTTATCTGATCTGTTATCAATATTGAAGGGCAGTTATTATTGGGTGGGATCTGAATGTCATCTTAAACCTGCCCCTGGATGCTGCCACACCACTGACACATTGGACAAATGCTTTAAAAATATATTAAACAAAGTATACCCTCCTTAGGGTTAGTGGACACGTAGACATTTCTTCCTCAAATCCTGGAGTATACTCATTAGACCCTCACACAGGGGCTGGGCTCGATTGGATTATTTTCTTACTACAGTAGAACACCTAGATAGTACAAATGATGTGAGCCATGGGTCTACCTTTCTCTGATCATGCCCCATTGCACGTCAGGTTGGTTTTAGAGGCACAGAACAAGAGGACCAACTGTCACCTTAATTTGGCCCTCCTTAGAGATCCCGATTTCCTCACTTCGATTCAGGAGGCCATACCTAGAATTAATCAAGAGAACACCACCCAGGATGTATCCCCAACTATTATTTGGGACACCCTGAAGGCAGTCTTAAGAGGAGAGATCATAAAATTCACAGCCAGGAAAAGACAAAGGGATAGGGATACGAATGAGATACAGGAGGAAATAGTACACCTCCAAAATTGGCCAGACAAGAAGGACCCCTAATTCGAGACCATTTGAGAATGGCGAAACAAAGGCTTCAAAAATTAGTAGATCAATCTATAGAACAGAAATTGCTCTACCTTAAGCTTAAATTTCACGAGGGGTACCCAGAGCCTTGAGAAACTTAGCATGAGATTGAGAGAGCAAAGAACCCAAGTATGCACAACTAGCATGGTGGATCCCACTACTGGCAATATTGCAAGAAAGCCTCAAGAGATCAGGACTATTTTAAAAAGTTTTATCAAGATCTATATGCCCAAGAACAGGAAACATCTATAGAGAAGATACAATCCTCTCTGGGAACCTCCTATCCCACGATTATAACACAACAAGCAGAGGCTCTCCTAGCTCCTATTAGTGAAGGAGAATTATCTCAAGCACTTAAAAGCCCAAACTCTGAAAGCCCCAGGACCAGATGATTACCCATTAGAATTTTATTCTAAATTTAAAAACTTTTATTTCCAATATTAACTCCGCCTCCATGCAGTACAGGAGGCGGAACCTCCTCCTTCGTGGCAATACGCCACTATATCAGCTATCCTAAACCTCATAAAGACTCAAGGCTTCCCTCTTCCTACTGCCCCATCTCAATGTTGAATTTTGACTATAAGTTATATATGTCAGTGATGACCTCAAGAATAGACCACTTTCTCCCAACCCTAATTGATCCAGATCAAGTGAGCTTCATTATGGGCTGTCAAGCCCATGATGCCATTCACTGGGCCCATTTACTTGTGGATTATGACTTGGAGAGGAAAGTACCCCTAGTTCTCCTGGGATTAGACACCGAAAAGGCATTTGATCGGGTCAGCTGGGCTTTTCTATGCTAGACCCAGAGGCGCTTTGGATTCTGGAGGCATTTTAAAGCAGCTACAAAACATATACGCCACCACTAGAGCTAATGTCAAGGAGGACGGGCACTTTCAGACACATTTCAGCTCTTAGAGGGACACATCAAGGATGCCCTATGTCCCCAATGCCATTCGTGACTTTACTCGAACCCCGCCATAGCCATTAGGACAACCATGGGGATTGAAGGTATCCCATTGGGAGGCCACCAACACAAAATCTCACGCTTCGCAGATGACATTCTCCTAACAATTATAGAACCTAGTTCATCAATACCTGAAATTTGGAAACTTTTAAATACATATAGTATATTAGCTGGATACAAAATCAACAAAACGAAACAGAAGTTCTATCTTATAATTTTACACCCCCCAGCTTAAAAAGATTTCCATTTAAATGGTATAGGCAGGAAATGAGATATCTGGGCTTAAAACTTACTAGAAATCACATTCATGCAGAATTACTAAACCTGGAGCACCTAACCCTGAAGCTGTCGGCGGATCTGTCCCGATGGTCCCATCTCCCTAACCTTCTAAATAGAATAGACACAATCAAACAGAATGTGTTCCCTTGATTTTGTTTTACCTCCAGATCTTGCCATTTACCCCTACTCGGACATATTTTCAAGCTTGGGACAGAATGATTTCCACTTTGTTTGGAATGGAAAGCCACCTAGAATTAGATACTCTATCCTGCAACTTACCAGAGAAAGAGTGGGACTTGACCTACCAGATCTCAGGAGGTATGCCTTGGCATCCCAGATCAGAGTGATCCTAAATTGGATTAATACACATTATGAGGCCCACTGGAAAGGAGTGGAGTTCACCTGGGGAATCTATTTAGCACACAAGAACTCTCTTGGGGCCCTTCCAGGAACAGAGTACTGGGGAAATTCCCAAAACATACAGGGAACCATTAAAAGCCTGGCTCAAGATCCTATATAAATATCTTACACCTATGGAGATACTGGCATTGGGCCTATAAGCCACCAGGAGGAACATATAAACCCTAAATTCATACAGTATTTGGAACAGTGGCAGGGCTATGGGTGACCTATGTCTATCAGCTGGTTGGGAGGACAGGTCTGCTCCCTTTTGTTGCCTTGCAAGGAGAATATCAATTGCCTCATAAATATTTTATCTCATACCTGCACCTTAGGGCCCGCTTAAAACCTTTTGAAGAGGGACTAACAGAAATAATGGAGAAAACACCTTCACTAATGCAATTAATTCAAGCCCATATTAAGAACACTCCCATGGACCATTTGATCAGTAAAATATATTGGGCTTTGGAGAGAGATGTGGAGATTCCACAGATTCAATCAGACTTAGATGGGCAGCGGAATAAGAAGTGGACATAATTGGGTTGATGTTGAATGACTCTGCCTTATCAGACATAAAATCTTCACCTCCCATACTGGAGGGAGTACATATGGAAACTTTGATCCTGATTCTTCCGAATGACTGCCATGTTGGAGTATGGGAGAGACAGGGGAGGGAAAATGCTGGAGGAGTGTGGGGAAGAGATGGCAAACCAGATCCACATTCTTTGGTCTTGCCCCAAAATAGCACAGTTCTGGGCTGAGGTCCTCGAGAGCTAAAAGCAATATATGATACTGCAGATCTGTTTACTACATTCATTATGATTTTATTAAACCAGTAGGTGTACGAATAGATAGAAAGTTGCTTAAACAAATCACCAAACTTATAGTGGCAGCTCGAGGAGTACGAGCTGATGGCTAGAAGGGCCACCTAGAGTGGTGAGGGCGGCTAAGGCAAGGAAGGAGCAGAACCTGGCCAGGGAAATTAGGAGAGGAAAAGGGGTCTTTAGATACATTGGGGAAAGACGAAGGTGAAGGGCAGATTAGCAGGATTAAATCAGGGAGAGATGGGCACAAGACCCGGGGAGCAGGCTGAGGTACTAAATGAGTACTTCACCTCAGTTTTCACCAGGGAAAATGGGGATGCTGCATCATACATGGGAGGAGACAGAGATAATGAGGAGGGGGACCCTCACCGACCGGCAGGTCTGGGGGGCATCACTGGCAGGTGGGGGAGGGCTAAGCAGGAGAAGAGGTACCAGAAGTGGAAATCACAGCAGAGAGAGTGAGGGAAGCCCTCAGCCCTTTAAGACGGAGAAAGCACCGGGCCGGATAAATTACATCCTAGAGTGCTGAAGGAACTTGCAGATGTCCTGGCAAACCCCTGGCAGAGCTTTTCACCATCTCTGGAGGACAGGGTGGTGCCCCAAGACTGGAAGGTGGCGCATGTAGTGCCTATCCACAAGGGGATCAAGGGAGCTGGTAGGGAACTACAGGCCTGTCAGCCTGACATCGGTGGTAGGCAAGGTGATGGAGGGCATTGTCAAGAGAGGCTAGGGGGGACCTGATAAGTCAGGGTGCCTGGACGATAGACAGTATGGATTCATCCCAGGAAATCGTGTCAGACAAACCTGGTGGAGTTCTATGACTGGGTGACAAGCGCTGGACCTGGGTAGACCAGTGGATGTCCTCTTTCTAGACTTCAGCAAGGCATTTGACTCTGTTCCTCACGTGGGCCTGTTGGATAAGCTAGAGAAATGGGGGTGGAAACCAGATGACTCGGATGGATAGGCAATTGGCTCCAGGACCGACCCAGAGGGTCGTAGTTGGTGGATAGTCTCATCCCCAAGGAGGGTCATTAGTGGGATCCCACAGGGATCAGTCCTTGGGTCCCTTCTGTTCAACGCCACGATCTGACATAAGGACAGGAATCAGGAGTGAGATGAGTCTCTTTGCAGATGACTCAAAACTGGGGGCGGTGGTGGATGGGGAGGAGGGTGGCCCTGCAGGGGACCTGGAGGCTCTGGAAAGATGGTCTAGAAAGTGGAAGCTGAGGTTCAATGCAGGAAATGCAAGGTACTCCACCTGGGGCAGAAACCCAGGCCAAGTGTACACCCTGGGGAATACTACAAGTCTCAATGGCTGAGAGGGACCTGGGGTGGTGGTATGTCAAGATGAACAACTCTGAGACTTGTAGGAGGGCAGCAGCAAGGCCAACAGGATGCTGGGATGCATCACTAGGGGATCACCTCCAGAAGGAGGGAAGTGATACTCCTCTGTATAACTGCTTGGTGAGGCCACACCTGGAGTACTGCATGCAGTTTTGGAGGCCACACTTAAAGAGGGACATTAACCTCCTGGAGAGGGTCCAGAGGACGGCAACCAAAATGATTTGGGGCTTGGGGACAGGACCTATGAGGAAAGGCTCAAGAGCTAAATATGTACACATTGGAAGAGAGAAGGACCGGGGACATGATAGAAGTCTTCAGGTACATGAAGAGGGAAAATAGGGAGGAACAGTCAGGGTGCTTCAAAGGAAGGAGGAAGGGGCCACTAGAGGGCATGGGTGAAGCTGGAGGGGGAAGATTCAGGGAGAAAGGAGGAGGTGCTACTTCACTGAGAGGGTGGTGGAGCCATGGAATGCACTACCTAGGGGGCTGGTGGAGGCAGAGACAGTGGAGGGGTTCAAGAGGGGTGGGACAGGTACAGGAAGGGTTCAGGAAGCAAAATCCAATGCAGCAAGAATATCCGAACTGGGAAGGAGAAGCCAGAGAAGGCGAGGGGATAGCAAGGTCAGCACCCAGGGTGGGGGCTGACCAACGAGCAGACACGAAGACCGTTAGGCCTATTCTGCTGGTATTTTAGTATGTTAGTATGTTAGCTTGTAAAATCATAACCAGATTGTGGTTTACAAACAAGTCACCTACTAAAGAGGCCTGGTTATTTCTATCCAGGGAAATATATGCCCCGAGCGATCTCAGCCAAAATGATGGACTCAATGGATAAATTCAAGAGCAGTAGAGGAGGTGGGTTTCTTATCAGCTGGACCACTATGTAGACTTTGTCCCATAGGAAAAATCACTATCTACACACTATATATGAGTGGGAATCTAGGAACTTGTATTCTGATTATATATTAGGACATTAACCTATGAGTAATGGGAGGGGGTGATAATCCCATGTCTTGCCATACAAATTCATATAAGAATACATTTTCAACTATTTGAATCTATTGTTTAAAATATGTTTATATGTACCTGCCATATAACAGGACTTGGTAGATAATTTATATTTACTTTGAAATTTATCCTACCTGGAAATGTGTGTATGGAAAAAGCTAAAAGATTGTTAACATTATGGGTTTTTTCTATGCTGACATGCTGTAAGTGAAATCTTAATTTCTCAAAAAGCTAATAAATTTCAGGAACCCCTTTACTGGGGTGCTCCTCAAGTCTGAGGGACATGAACTCTAAGTTGGGTATCATCTAAAGCTTAATCCATGTACAACAATACTGAGCTGTTCTGATTTTGAACCACTTAAGTGGGACTTGGGCTTCCACCGGTGGGCAAAAGTGGGTTGACTAATTTAGGACAACTTTCTGAGCAAAATCTAATTAAATCGCTCCAGCAATTAAAGATTGAATTTAATCTCCAACAAAAGGATTTTTTCATACTCGTCAGTTGACATTTTGTTCAAGTAAATGAAAAAGCAATTGAATTGGGCACAGAGTCCTAAAAAAACGGTGCAATCAACCTTATCCTCCTGATTAGGTCCCCATATCAAAAACATCTGATTTCTAAATTAGTCAAAGTGATTTACAGTGCAGAGAAGGACCCTTACTGTATGTTAAAGAAGCATGGCACAGAGATTGCAAAAAGTGCTTGTCAGAGATGGACTGGTCCCAAATTTGAAGGCAATTCAAACCACCACTTCATCCATCTTTGGCAGGAATTCATGGAAATGTGTCGTTAGATTTTTAGTGTCCCGTGGTAACTAAACATTATGGATTATATCATTCTGACCTTTGCTGGAGAAACTGCCAGTTGGTTGGTACATATTTCCATATATTCTGGGAATGTAAAGTCATGCAGGAATACTGGAGGGAAATAAAGGGCACCTTCGAGATGATCTTTGAGACTGTAATGCCAGAGTCCCTGCAACACTGGTTGCTGGGATTGTATCCCTCCTTATCCTCTAGATCCTCCCGCCTTTATTTGGAATCTTGTATGCAGCTCACAAGGCCATTAATTTGTTGTGGTTGACACTCTATAAACCCTCCATTTCTCTTGGTTCAGTATTTGCACCAGGATTCTGGAATGGAATATTTGATCGTTGTTGAGACTTTCCATGAAAAATTCAAGGAAAGATGGTTTCTTTATGCATTTATGGCTTCCCGGAGAAGATTACTGTAATAGAAGTACTAGCTAGATACGCATGAGGGGGTTTCTCCGGGTTTGGCTCGATGGGTGAATGGCGAGCAGAGCCGGGAGACCCCGCATGTCTGTGTTTCATCTTAGCCATATTAATAACTTAACTCTGCCTCCCTTTGGGAGCTTCCTAAATCATTGTAGAACTAAGATTATGGTGCTTGTTGAGGCCTCTAGCAACGGTAGAGATCGGATTTTTTAATTGTCAAAGGCAATGTTATAATGTATACATGTATGACTTGCAATTGATTGGTTACCCTGTTAACTTCTTCATCTTCTTTATCTCTCTCTTACTTTCTTGGTTGGATATGCAGGCACTTTCCCCAAGATTTTCTTTCTTTCTTTTCATTTCCTTCAATTCTCCACTCTTCTTTATATTTCTCTCTTTCTTTCTTCTTATTTTTGATCTTAAATCCATTTTGATGTAAATGAGCAGGAATGGACTTTATATCTGTTTGTTAATGTATGTATCTACTTGGAAAAGTTCTTCAATAAATTTTAATTTCCAAAAAAAAAAAAAAAGCTAATAAAAAATGAAATTTAAAAAAAGATTTGGAGAAGCTGAAGAAATGTTTGAAGATCTGGTAGCTGCATATCAACACTAAGAACTGCAAGGTGAGGGCCGCCCACCAGTGTAGTGGTTGGATTTCCGCCATGCACACTGGCGACCTGGGTTTGGAAATGGACCCGGTCATCAGAGGGCTGGCCGGGGAGAAGGATCGAGCATCCCTGCACAGTTGCCCTTCTCTGGGGAGGGAGGGTGGTGTGTGCTCAGTGCACAGAGCGATGCCCAGGAAGCCAGGCGCATCGCAATAGCACCAGCGCCTAAGAATCCAGTGGCGGGCATTCACTGGCCATCACTGCACATCCCGCCCCTACTTACAGGGAAACAATCTCACCTTCGCCATCTATGTGAAGCCTTCCCCAGGGCTTCAATCAGCCTCCCAGCTGGTTCTCCAACTAGGAACAGTGCTTGCAGTGCCGGTAGGGGAATAGTACCACCCCACTCCGGGGTAAGTCTGGGATAACTGGAGCACGGAGGCACAACAGGAGGTGGGAGTCCGGGTCCATGACCAAGGCAGATGCCATGGTCCTCAGGCAACAAAAGTACAATAATTAAAAAAAAGAATTGCAAGGTAATGCACATCGACAGGAAAACTCATGCAGGCAATACTGAATGGGGAGGGGTGAAGTTAGCCATAACTGGGGAAGAGAAGGACTTGGGGGTTATTATTAGTGACAGCCTCAAAGCTTCTGCACAGTGCAATAGGGCTTCCAGCAAGGTGAACAGGATGTTAGGGTTCATTGGCAGAGGCTTTGACAGTACATGGAGGGAGGTGATCTTACCTCTATACAGGTCCCTGGTGAAGTCAGGTTCTTGAACCTGTGCCTGAAAAAGACAAGGAGAAGGCTGGAAGCAGTACAGAGAATGATCACCTCATATCACCCTCTTCAATATGTCAGGAGAGGAGATCATGAGTGGATGCTGCAGGGGTCAGTCAATATGCTAATCAGTGACAAAGAAGGAGGAATACAAGGGAAAATGTGACTCTTTGCAGATGACATGAAGCTCTGTGGCAGGGTAGATAGCGGAAAGGGGTAAGGAGCTGCAGCAGGACCTACAAAAGTTAGAAACATGGTCCAAAGTTTGGCAGTTGAAATTTTTTATCACAGCCGTTATTTTTCCACCTTGCAGTGGCAACTTACCGGCAGGGGCATCCGTCAGACGTCCTGCCACACCCTCTGCTAACACCTGCATCTGCAGTGCTCTGGGTGTCCCTAGGGGCCACCGCAGAGCACAGGATGCTTCCTCAGCCTACCCCAGGACTAGGAGAGCTGCGGATGCTTGATCCTAGTCCTCCCTGCTGACCCCCGATGACCCAGGCTCATTCCTGAATGCAGGTTGCCGCATGGCGAGAGGTGTGGTGTCCAGCGCCTCAACCCTCAGCGCCACTGGCTGGGACTGGCAGTTGAAATTAATGCCAAATGTGCAAGATAATGCACACAGGGAACAAGAACCCCAGGACAGAATTATAGATGGGAAGAGGTTAAGCTAGGCACTACTTGAGGAGGGGGACCTGGAAGTCATCATGAATGACTTCCCAAACAACCCAGCTAATGCCATAAGGCCTACGGCAAGGCAATCAGAATACTGGGGTGTACTCGCTGTCGGAGGTCAGCGGGGAGGGATTGAGCACCGACAGTGGCTCTCCTTCTCTGGGGAGGGTTGCGCAAGTCTCACCACTCTACTGCCATCTCCGGATGAACCTGGGTATTGGAAGTGCAGTCAGGGCAGCAGTGGAAAAGGAAGGAATGATGTCAGCCAAGGGCCCTGGGCAGGTAGCATCCCAGCACGCCTGTCCCATTGGCCCTCCTTGTGCACCGACATTAGCAGGGGAGGCACAGAACAATGGAAAATGGCACCCACAGCTGGTCCAGGCGATGAGCCACCACACCGCACTACACATCCGCAATAGGAGCTGAGGGCAGATTCCACTGTACACTCAGTCTCCTGAAGATCAGAGGAGGTAAGGGTCTCCTCCTTTGCCTCACCTGGGGGTTAACCGGTCTCTAGAGTGAATTGGAGTGGTGTACTCTAGAAGCAGACACCTCTGCCCTAGTAGTAGCAAAGTGTGGGTGCCTGGGGACTTGAGACAGTGGATTAGTTGGGGAATAAGATAGGGAGCAAAAATAGTAAGTAAAAAGAATACTGGGGTGTATTGGGAGTGGTTTCAATAGCAGGAGGAAAGGGTGACACTACCTTCTTTAGGTCACTGGTGAGGCCCATTTGGAATACTGTGCCTGATTCTGGATTCCCCACCTAAGAAAAGACAAAACATGTTGAAGATGGTGCAGAGTAGAGTAACCAAGATGTTTCAGGGCCAACAGGGCAGATCCTAGAAGGAGCAGCTTAGGACACTGAACATGGACTCACTGGAGGCCAGGAGGAAGAGGGGCAACATGAAAGAAACCTTCAGGTTCTTAAAGGAACGAACAATGAAAACTGCAATGAAATAATTCTGCAGGAATGGTGAGTCAAAAACAAGGGCACGGAGTTAGAACTGGTGGGAAGGGATGCTGGAGGGACATGAGAAAATGTTAGTTTTCAGAAAGAGTGGTTAAACTATAGAACAGCCTACATGCAGACATGGGCACAAAAAACATTAATGGTTTCAAGCACAGTTGGGGAGAGAGGAAATACTTAATAGTTACTCTGGGGTAGGAGACAGGCAGGGGTCAAGGGTGAGGTGAGGGCAAAACACCATCTAGACAATTGGTCTTGAGGTAGGATAGGGTATAACTGGGCAGGCTGGATGGATCATTAGTCTTTTCTGCTGACATTGCCTGTTTTCTTTTTGTTATCTTTAAGTATTGCTTTTTATCCTCCAGGAGCCTGGCAGGCAGCTCGGACCCTCCCTCAGAGGGACTCAGTCTCTGGCCCCACCTTCTCCCACCCGACTATCCCGTGATCCCATGGGTTGCCCCCGCCCGTGACAGGCCAGGGCTGCCAGATCCCCCAGAGAACAAATCCAGATTCCAGGTGTCGGGATGTGCACTGGCGGGACCATCATGGAGCCTGCCAGCTCTGTTTTCCTGGTTTTCCTCCCCCACTGACATCGTGATGTCAGCTGAGCATCCCGACCCTATCTCCCTCCAGCCGCTAGAGGGCAATCAACGAGTGGGACAGCTATCCTCCCCTCCCTGGGAGCACCGCTCAACCTCTCTTTCCCTGCTGGCCACCAGTGGCCCTGGCTCATTCCCTAACCTGGGTTGCTGGCATGGCACAAGGTGTGGCATCCAGTGCCTAAACCTCAGCGCCACCGGCTGGCCGACATTACCTGTTGCTATGATGATCCAGGGTTGAACATATGAGAAATGTCTTATGGACCTCAGTATGTACTTGCTCAGGATGGGAGGATATGATAGAAATATTCAAGTTCTGAGGGATATATAAAAAGGTTGAGTGACAGCAGAGACCCATTCATCAAAACAAAATCATGGTTACGAGAGGGCATGATTAGCAACCGGGAGGTGGGAGGTTTAAGAGGGATGACAGGAAGTTCTTTTCACTAAGAGGGTGGTGAACAAGTGGAATAGACAGCCGGGGGTCGTGGAGCCAGGGCTGATCACATGGTTCTGTGCTGTGTAGGACATGTTTAGGGGATCAGTAAAGTCAAGATGAGTAGAGGCCAGGAGGACAGCTAGTCCTCTAAAGGCAACAGGCCTACAGGACATCACAGTAATAAGTAGTTTACAAGGCAGATGGAATGGACTACAAGTATTTTTCTGCCATCACTTTTATGTACCAGGTTAAGCTGCTGGTAGTTTTAAGGAATGGGGCAAGCTGGCTCTGGACAAAGGGGAATTCCCAACCTATTGTAATAGTGTAAATCACTTATCTAATAATTGTTTTGCCTTGCATAATGAATCTATTTGTGCCAGTAAACAGCCTTGAAAACTTTTTGGGTGCATCAGAAAATGTGAAACACCAGGAATGTCCTTAAAGAGCAGGAAGATTTATTTCTTTATTTAGATATTTATGTATTTGAAAATTGGTTACCAGGAAAGGCACACTGAGCTGAGGTTCGTTTTAAGGTGTGACCTGGGAGGGGTATAGAGGAATATAACATACATAGCAAAAACATAATATACAGTAACAATAAAGTGTATTCAGAGAACATGATGGTATGGGAGTACATGTACAATGCGCAAACAAGGTGAAATGCAACAAATTAAAGATAAATGTTCATGTAAGATTAAATTTATCAATATTGTGGGGGCGTATAACTACCTAGCTGATGAGACGACTCTCGAGGATCTCCCACTTCAGCACCTATTTACATTAAATTTTCTAACTAACCTCCAAGATTTGCCTCCAAAACGTATCAGATTGGGTTGCAGGAGGTATAGAGCTATCAAGACATACCAAATTTACCGACATGGGTCAGAAAATATGGAGCAGAAAGCTAATTTTTCGCCTCATGGTGGGGCCTCTCCAACCACCGCGATATGCTTGGCAACTTGCCTGCTCCTCCCAAGACAACAGGGGAACTTGGCCCCGCGACATTGGAAACTCTACAGGTATGCGCATTAAGTCTGGACTAAACGGTCCACAAATGGACCACAAATGGACACATACCACACAAGAATGGCACAAGCTGAACAAAACTGGAGGGTTGGTGGAAACAGCCCAGACAGCAGAGCGCCTGCCGAACGAGCTCAAGCGATGGCAGCAACATGTGTCCGAGAACAATGTTTGATTAAATTTAGGCTGGAGCACTTAGAAAATCTATCCAGATCTGCTAATATCAGGATCATAGGATTACCGGAGGGCCTTAAAGAGCAGGACTTGACTGGCTATTTGGAAGGATGGATATCGGGAACCCTGGGTTTAAATATGCAGGGACTGACTGTATGAGCATATCGAGTTAATACTGGAGACCGCTCTCTCTCCAGAAGGAGCCAGGACCGTGATGCTAGTAACCACCTCCGTGGTAGTGCGAGACCAGATCCTTCGGCAGCATGAGCCAGACGGGCCTAGAGATCGAGAGTTCCAGAGTTCTCTTTTTCCTGATCTATCTTATGCTACCAGGATGAAGTGAAAGGCTTCGATGCGACACGCAGGCAGCTGCGAGCCATGGAGGTCCCAAATAATTTGTTGATGCCGCCCAACTGCACGCTATAGTTGGCAAGAAGGCATTTATTTATACGGACCCTAAAGAGGCGGCAAAGTTGGTGCAAAAGTTGGAAAATGAAAGAGCAGCTCGTGATGGTGAAACTTCGCAGAATCAGATCTGGGAGAAACTTGAGCTGACATATGAGATTGTAATGGACATTAAATCTGTACTTGCCTGTTTTCTTTTGTAGCTCTAATGTTATTCTTGCCGTTAACATAGTTTGATGGACCTCCTGTTATAATTTTCAAAACAAATGAGTGGAAGCAAATTGGGATTATCTGTAATTTGAACGTGGATGCTGTGGAAGCTTATCGGGGACTATTATTGAGTTTATGATACTCAGAGTATGTTGATTGAGGGCATAATTTGATTGTTCACTTGGGAGCTTAAACAGCAGGATGGTAGGAAAGAGGGCTGCAGTTATATTCTGTTTTAACTGAAATATTTGAATAGTTTGTAAGTGAAATTAGTTCTATGTGTTAAAAATTATTACCTTGAATTAGAACTGTTACTTGGGCTGTGATATTGTAACTTTGGAGATAGTTGTTTGGCAGGGATAATTAGAGGGAAATTTAAATGTGTTTGCCTGGTGTTCTTAAATACTGAAAAGCCACTGGGGTTGGGATTGAAGGGCTGAGTATTTCTGTTTGGGACTGAAATTCAAGCAACAGGAGTTGGTGGGCCTGTGACATCATACGGTACCTGATGTCTGCTTACACACACTGTTAGTGGGACCGAACACACACTGGACTGTATGTGTTTGTGAGACTTGGGAACTTTATTGGTGGGGTTGAAATTGGTTTGTAAATAACTACAGTCAGTATAGAGAGAAACTGTACTCCAGGGAAAGGGACTGAGAAAAGGGGTGCTATTATAAACAGAGGGGCAATCAGGGTGGCCATCAGGGTGTAGCTAGGATTTAAATTTGTACACAGAGTAGCCACACTGCACCCCTCATGTCAAGCCCCGCCCCAGTCCACACTTGAGCCCCACCCCCGTCCACTCGAGCCGCTCCAGTTCACACTCTTATTCTATACACTTCCATCACACTCTGTGTCAGACTCACAGACTGGCTTTTGGTTACAATGTAACATTGTGACAAGGCTCAGAACTACATACATGGCAACAAGACTGGCTTTTGTTACAATATTGCATTGTGACAAGCCTCTGTACCACATCAAGGTAGCCAGTTCCACAGAGGTCCATTCATGCCAGTGCCTGTGCTCATACACTCTATCCACTCACCAAGCTGAATCACCACACCAAAATAAGTCAAGTAGTCAAATCAAACTCAATCGTAATATCCCATCAGCAGTGTACCTTACCAATTACATGAAAATGACAGTAACTTTTACATTACTTACCATATAAGATGGTTGTAAGCTAGATGGTGCTCTGAACCTCAAACCAGAACACCAAAACCAATCACCTTAACCACCTAACCCGTTCACACTAACTATCCCAGTACCTCAGACTTTGTTACTTCAACATTTACAATGTAAAATGCAACTATGAAACATGCCAAGATGCAACACCAACAGAATAAACACAAAAGGCCCACAATACAGGTGGGCCAGAGAGAATTTAGTACAGGAAAATGGCTGCAAGACAGAGGATATACTCACCCACACACTGCAAATACAAGCACAATCTATAGACTATGGTACAGAGACAGAGCTAACAAACATGATTACAACTACAACTCAAATACATAAACCCAACAAGCTAACAAGGAGGTAGAAGACTACAGGTACAGGTAACTAAGTGGGAGCAGGATCAGTGAACAAACCAGGTGTGTGTCAGGAAACAGGCATGGAGGAGAGTAAACAGTGCTGTAGGGCAGCCTGGAACTAGTGGGTGAGGAGAGGGGAGGAACACAACCTGGGACAACCCCAGTGGAGTAAGGCTCAAACTGCAGGAAAGAACTGCCTAATCCAGTTGCATGCCCGGGACAGGTCAAAAATAGCGTTTGGACTTCAAGATGTTACAAGTGAGGGAGCCTGTCAGAGTAGGCTGGGAAGCGAATGGTGGGCACAGGCTGAATAGAACTAGTGGGAGAGGTGTTGAGCAGCTGCTAAAGTGAAGAGGAGGCAGAGTCCGGATCATGCTTATGGGAGAGGAGTCAGGTGGCCGCTAGTGTCAGCAGTTAGTTGGCACAAAGACAGGTGGCGGCAGCTTGGAGGAACTTCCAGAGGGACGCCAGCCGGGTGGGAAGGGGAGCTCAGACTGGGCAGGGAGGGAGTTCCAGAGTTTGGGGGCCTAGGGACCTTGCAAACCAAAGTTGAACTGGACCTATGTTGATAGCCAGGGTGCAGTGTTTGAAGGGTGGGGCAAGGGCGGGAGGCAGCAGTATGGACTATATTATCCACCATGTGGTAGGCTAATACAGATTTGTCTAAACACCCTGTAAACAATCACAGTTGTATGTCAGTGGCTCAGTAGGTAACACTTGCCTCTGAGGCCGGGAGATCAGAGGGCTGTGGGTTCAGTTCCCACATCTGGCACTTGGGTTAATATCCCTGTACTGACACTGTAGTGCAGCATGAGAGGGTGCTGCACTTTGAGGTGCCGCCTTTGATGAGACATTAAACTGAGGTCCCATCTGCCTGGATTGGTGGTAGTTCAGGCAGATGTTTAAGATCCCATGGCACTTATCGAAAAGAGCAGGGAATTTCCGTGTCCTGGCCAAATTTCCTCATTCACTTAAATTACCTCCAACAATCTGGTTCAATGTCAGTTTGCATTCATCTGTATCCCTCCTCAGGTCGCACTTACCCGGTCAACAAAACTAACTAAATAAATAAAACACAAACACACACACACACACACAGCCAGTCTACCTGCCACAGGCACAGCCAGTCAGACCAAGCCCATTCCCCATACAGATATCTCCCACTCCGAAACCAGCCATACCACCCCACCAACACCCCACCCCATCCAGAAATGTTGCAAATAATAAACACACACCACAGACAGAGACAGCCTCAAGCCACATCCAAAAATAGGACACAGAAAACTAAGAATAAGACTCATCTGTCCAGTCCACCCCCACCCATGGCTGCAGGCTGCTGCACCAACAAGAAAAATTCAAACATGCTATTATCCATACACACATATAACACACACACACACACAATAATCCCCTGCCCCCCACAGTCACACACAATAGCTGTACTCAAAAGCTCCATATTACACTAGTTCAGCTGCAATACTATACAAAAAAAATAGATTGGCAATTTGGCACAAACCTTGGTCAGAAAGGAGGAGGAGAGTTGATGGTCAGTGTCTTCACTCTACGACTGACGGTCGGTCTGGGCGCCTGGCCCTCTGCTGTGCAGTGTTCTAGGCGCTGAACCTGTCCTGGACAAGGAGTGAAACAGCTCTTTTTTATTTTTTGTTAGCAGCCAGCAAGCCAGCAGCCAACTACTTCCAGTCCAGACAGTTCTCAATGCAGCAGTACGCTAAGCACTAGGCACTGGCCTGAGTATCTCTCGACTAGCAGCTGATTGCAGAAAATGTGCACTTGACACGACTCTTACTCTCTCCCGGTCAAGAAGCAACCGCAAAAATCCAACTCGTGAAACTAACGGTAGTCGCTGACGCTGCTGAGCTCCAGTCACTAGTCTCGCGGCTGTCTTTCAAATCTGGAATTCTCTGTGGTCTGAAACTGGGAAGAGCTGCACAAGAAGGGGACCCTTTATTGTACTGCCTCGACCTGAGTGGGGACCAAAAGTTCAGGTCCGAGGGGCGGAGGTGCGAAACAGCACGGACTGAGTGGCGCCTCATCATTGGTCTGACGGCACACACATCGCCACTACTCTGTGTGACGCTCTTAACTGCTCGGTCCATGCTATAGGAAGGAACTTTAAACGTAGCAGGAAGAAGAAA
This sequence comes from Neoceratodus forsteri, assembly GCA_016271365.2. NCBI lineage: Eukaryota > Metazoa > Chordata > Ceratodontiformes > Ceratodontidae > Neoceratodus > Neoceratodus forsteri. Next base: position 163,785,918 of record CM057458.1, on the reverse strand, counting down.
TGGCAATGTTCTTGATGGAGGAGCATGGTAGATGAGTCAGTGGCACTTCTGCTGCTGCTCCAGGTGTGGAAATGAACCGCGATTCACGATGTGGGACTCGGGAGGCAGTGGCACAGACTGATTCAGCTCAGCCAGACCAGGATTCGGACTGGAGTCGGACTCAGGACCAGAGACGGAGAGAGAGAGAGGACCCCCCACTTTAGTCATTTTAGGATTTCTTCTAGCAGCTGAGCCATACAGTAAAAAAAACGGGCTGGCTAGGCAGGCATTAATTTACTAACGTTACGGCGCTGACACTTCAGTACAGTAGAAAAATGCACGATGCGACACCGCGACGCCTGTTTACTCTTTGGTGGCCATTATTCCACCATGGCAGGCATCTTTGAAGGGTTATAGGCTGCTCAGGCTGTGGGATGGCAATAATCCTAAATTGGGCCTGGAGAGAGGGAGGCTGCCCACTCTGTAGACAGTTATCTTGTATCAGGAGTGAGGTACATTGGTTAAGGAGTAAGCTGTGGGGGCTGGGGGTGTCCAAGGATAAGGGTGTGGATATGGGCAGCAGAAGGGTGGGGCTGAGGGAGGCTGGGGCAATGCTCTGAAATTACAGGACGTTATGTTACAGCAAGCAGGAGGGCTGATATTAGGACAGAGGACCCTTAGATAGGAAGTTGATGCTAAGGGTAAAGCATACGGGTGAACATTCTGAATACAAAGAGACTAGAGGGGAAGAGTCAGGAGGGCTGTTGTGCGGAAGCCTAAAACAGCAGACTATGGGAAGGGAGCTCCTAAGGTGAACAGTGCAAGAGAGGAAGAAGAGGGTCAGTTTAGAGATGCAGTCATGGGAAACTCGGGTTACTTTGATGGAGGCTGACATAGAGTGTCACAATAAATTTGAGCTACTAGCAACCTAGAGGGGGAGAAAGGGGTTGGTGGAAATGAGGAAACTTATACAGAGGCCGGGGAGGGAGTCGGATACCCATAGGGCATCACAGACCAGCTGTGGAAAGGATAGACATAGTCCCAGAGGGAGAAGGGGAACATATATGTTAAGCAAATGGGGAGATGCAAACGATTCCAGACATGAGGGAGGAGAGCATGATTGGAGAGAAACTGGGAGACAAGGAGGTGGGAGAGGAGCCCCTTCAGCAGGGAGGTCAGTACCAAGGATGGGGCCATAGCTAAAGGGGACCCACAGAGAGCCTCTGGAGGCAGGGTACTATTACAAGGGGGAGGATGGTGGTGGGGAAGGGAACCATCAGGGCCAACATAAATGGTTCAGATAAGAGAGGGTTAAAGGGGGCACCTATTCAGAGGGGTTTGAGTTAAGGGCAAAATAACGAGGGAGGCAGAAAGGGAGGGTGACAAGGGGTCTCTAATAAGGCAGAAAGACTTCCATGAAATTGAGATTATGAATAAAGGGAGGAAGGGGCTGAGAGGGCATAGTGGAGGTAACCGTAAGGATGATGGGGTGTTAAGGTTCTGTTACTGGGAGACTCGTGATTAGAGGTATCCATTGGGAGGGACAGGGGTGGATGCCATAGCCAGGTGAAGGTAGTGAGTATCTCTGGGCTGACAGTGCACAGAGCAAAGTTCATGGTGTATGAAATGGTTAGGATTGTGGAGGAAACCGGATTTCCTGGTGCATTTGGGAACTAATGATCTAGAGGGAAATAGCATTTGAAATCCAGGCAAGGTTCCAAGAACTTGCCAGAGTCTGTTGGGATAATGGATGCAACATTTCTTTTCGAGATATTGCCAGTACCAAAGGCCTCAGTGGAGAAAAAATTAAGACTCACAGAGGTTAATGACTGGCTCAGGAAGTGGGGTGAAGAGAATGGGTTGGGTGTTAGGAACTGAATAGAGTTTGGGAGGATAAAGGACTATATGCAAGGACAGGTTTCATCTTGCCCCATTAGGGAAGGAAGTCCTTAAACAGGGATGGCTGACTACATACAAGAAAGGTGGGGTTTAAACTTGTGAGGGGGGAAGGATAAGGGAGGGGTTGATCAGAAGCCCTCTCCTCCAGATGAGGGGAGTAGCCTTCTGCCCAAGGGGGAGGGGGAAACAGACTGGAGGTGGAGATTTCAGGAGGAGCAGGGGAGGATGGAAGTATAAGGAATCTGGGTGGGGTTCGACAAAGAGGACTAGGATAAAGGGTGGGGTTGGTGTTAGTAAATGCCAGGAGCTTGGGAACAAGTTGCCAGAGTTCCAGGCCATGCTGTTCGAGGGGGTGGATGTGGCAGCAGTCACGGAGACGGGCCAACAAAACCATGACTGGGACCTAAATGTACGGGGTACACTATGCTTAGGAAGGATAGAAAGGAGGGCAGAGGGGTGGAGTGGCTATGTTCATTAGAGATGACATAGAAATTGCATGGTAGAAGAGGCAGAGGGAAATGTGGAGGCCTTATGGGTCACCTTACGATCCCCAGCAGGAGATAAGGTCAAGCTGGGAGTAGTATATAGGCCCCGGGATGAGTGATGTTCTAGAGGATGGTTTGCTGGAACATCATTGCCCAGTGTGGTCCAAAAGGGAAGGAGTGGTGTGATGGGGACCTTAATATGCCAGGTACAACTGGGGAACCATGTCCTAAGGTGGCCAAGGAGCAGAGGCTGCTGGATGGCTTCCAAGATGTGTTCTTAACACAGCATGTGATGGAGCCCACAAGGGAGGGGCATGTCCTGATGTGGTTCTGGCAGATGGGGATCGGGTAAGGACATGGTTGCACAGGACCCCTGACTGGGAGTGACCACAATACTGTCTGGTTTCAAATAAGCATGGGGGAGTGGGGTGAGATCTAGGACACTGGCAGTGGACTTCAGGGGGCAGACTTTATGGGCATGAGAAATATTCTCAAGGATCACTTAAAGGGATTACCTCACGCGACAAATGTGGAAAGGAGATGGGAGGTCATAAAACAGGGACTTCATGAGGCAGTCAGGATGTCGCTAGGTTGAACGTAAGGCAGCAAGGTTGCATAAACCATGCTGGTGGTCCAGTGAGGTACAGGTAGCAGTCAGAGAAAAGAAGGCGGCCTACAAAAATATAAAACAACAAGAGGGATAGGATAAGGAAATGTACCAGCTTGCATCTAGAAAAGTCACCCAGATGCAGTGAGGGAGCAAAGTCCAGTAAAGAGCAGCGGCTGGCACAGGGATACATGGAGGGAAAAGGGTTCTTCTGGTACATTGGGGAGCAGAGAAAACTAAGGGCCATCTCAGCAGATTGAGATCAGGAGGAGGGTGGGTGAAGAGGCGAGGACCAGGCAGAGGTATTTAACGAGTACTTTGCCTCTGTGTTCACTAGGGAGGGGATGGGATATCTACAAGCAAGGCATGAAGGGGATAGAAGTGGCAGGGAGTGGGATCAGGGAGCAACAGAAATGGAGCAAGAGGGAGGAAAGGTACCCCAGGGTGTCACTTCTGGATAAGGATAAAAGACCAGTAAGGTGGAGGGACGGATGATGCTATCTCTCCAAAGGGTGTGGTTAGTCTCAAGGCCCTAAAGAAAGACAAATCTCCTGGGCGGATGGCATTCATCCGAGAGTGCTATTGGCGGACATACTGGCTGCACCCTGGCGAAGCTTTCAGCAGGTCACTTGAGACAGGGAGGGTACCTAGGGATTGGCGAGAGGCACATGTGGTACCAATCCATAAAGGGGGGTCGAGGGAAGTACTAGGAACTATAGACCCATCAGTTTGACCTCGTGGTGGGAAAATTAATGGAGAGTATACTAAAGGAACGATTGGGGTGTACTTGGAGGAGGTGGAGGTCTGGATAGTCGGCAACATGGGTTTGTGCCAGGTAGATCATGTCAAACCAACCTTGTGGAGTTCTATGAATGGGTAACATCAGAACTGGACAGGGTAAGCTTGGATGTATTATTCTTGGACTTCAGCATGCTTGACTCTGTCCCCACAATGGTCTGGTGGAGAAACTGATGGGGTTAGGAGTAGGCCCTTTGATGGTCAGATGGATTGAAAACTGGCTAGCTGGACGCACTCAGAGAGTAGTGGTCTGTGGGGAGCTCTCAACCCTAGAGAGGTAGGTAGTGGGTAACACAGGGCCAGTCCTGGGTCCGATCCTGTTTAATGCATACATATCGGACATCAGGGAGGGTATAGGGTGTGAAATGAGTCTATTCATGGATGACTCCAAGATGGGAGCAGTAGTTGAGGGAGAAGAGGGAGGCTGGCCCTGCAGAGACCTGGACACCCTGGAAAGCTGGGCTCACACATGGAAATTAAATTTCAATATCACCAAGGGCAAGGTGTTGCATCTTGGTCGGGAAACCCTAAACACAGGTACACCCTGGGAGGGAGGCACTGGAGGCCTCAATAGGGAAAAGACCTAGGGGTCATGGTGGATACATGTATGAATAACTCAGCAGTGCAGAAGAGCAGCTAGCAAGGCAAACAGGATGTTGGGATGCATCAAGTAGGGGATCACCTCTAAGTAAGGAAGTGATTCTGCCGCTGTACAATGGACTGGTTAGACCACACCTTGAGTACTGTGTACAGTACTGGAGACCACACTTGAAGAGGGACGACAGCTTCTGGAGAGGGCACAGAGGAGGGCAACAAAGATGATACGGAGGCTAGGGATTTGACTTATGAGGACAGACTTGAGGAGCTCTGCTTGTTTTCATTGGAGGAGAGGAGAGACATGGGGACATGATTGAGGTCTCAAGTACCTCAAGGAATAAATAGGGTAAACATGGAGGGATCTTTAGACTAAAGCAGGGAGGTATCACCAGAGGGCATGGTTTGAAGTTGGAAGGTGGAAGGGTGAGGGGGAAAAGAGGAGGAGGTTTTTCACTGAGAGGGTGGTGGACCCTTGGAATGCACTGCCTGGTGAGCTGGTTCAGAGATCCACAGTGGAGGGTTTCAAGAGAGGTGGGACAGACACAGAAAGTGGATGTATCAGATGAAGGCCTGTCCTGGGGGTGGGGATGGATGATAGGAGTTTCTGGAGCACAAGGGATGGGAGGGTCTCGGCACCCAACTAAAGATCTAGGTTCGAGCAGACTCGGAGACCGTAAGGCCTAATCTGCTGGCAAACAATGTGTTAGTATGTTAGTATAACAGACCAGTTTACAGTACGATGTGAGAATGATAATGTAAACTATATATGAAGAGCATTGGTAGAAGTAGCCATATGATAAAATAATATCTCTGTTGTTATTTACTAGCTCTTCCCCAATCTTGCCCACAGGTTGCAGTGTCTCTTTTATCTGAACATCTTTTATCTCTTTGATGGAATATGTAGGATTGTGCTACAGAAGTTGTTATGTACTGTAACCTGCATAAAAACCTATAAATAAAAATAAAAATTATCAATATTGTTACCAATGGATATCTGCTTTATATAAGCTAATGACTGAACCTGTAACACTTTTAGGGCCAGAATTATAACCCATTTAGTTGCCCTCCTTTATAGCTGCAGGCATCCATTTTCTAAATCACAGGCACATGAAATTACATCACATCGGGGAAACACATATAGTCGATAAATTGTTTAACCAAGAAAGGCACACTTAGCTGAAGCTCAATTCCAGGTGCAACCTGAGATCACAAGAAAGATAAGTGACATGCTCAGAGTCACACATTAATGCAAGTGGGGACTGTGGGATTCAAACCCAGGTCTCCAAGTTTGCAGCTCAGAACCTGTAACCATTGCACTATACTGCCTCATTGAAGGTAAAAGGAAAAGAAGAAAAAAGTCCCTGGAAATGTGAACTTGTCTCTAATCCTGAAGTGGTTTAATACTGAAGGGGTTGGGCCTCTTGATGGTGTTACAACCAGCCACCTAATCATTTAATGATTGTACCTGGAAGCTTCAGGAAGTGAAGAGGTTTTATCTCAAAAGAAGGGGCTACTGGAGATTTCCTGCTGGAAAGACAGAGTGAAACAGTTGAATCATGAAATGGAAAAAAAATCTGCTGTGTTTTTTTCCTTTTACTTGGGTGAAAGAAAACCTGTTTCTGGATGGTGTTAAAAAAATTTTTTTTATCTTGCAACTTCGAAGGGTAGTGTCAGACATGAGGAAAAGTGAGTGTGTATGTGTGGGGGGCACTGTAGTAATAAGAGACCATGATTGCTTCCTTCTGACACTGCATGCATTAAAGAGGCACTTTGAATGCTCATGGGCAAAGTGGGGTATCCACCCCCCCACACACACACACACCTATAGGTTCTGGTACCTATGTTCAGAAGGGTCCTCTACTGACAGGTATCTATCCTATTATACACCAACACAAAACATCTTATGTTATGACTTGCCTTATATTCCCTTTAGCAAATACTGTATGTTATTATTTTGATGATACCTAACAATGTCTTTGTGGCTGCCCTGTATTACCTATCCTGTTTTACTTCCTGCCCTTTCTTGACAAGGATCCTTAGTAAATGAGCTTTTAGCTCAAAGGTTGTAATTCACCTGAGTGGCTGAGGTTGGTGCTAAGCGCTACACTTGTGCTCACCGGCCAATTGGGTTCTGAAATGGACCCGGGTAGCTGGGGCTGGCAGGTGAGGAGGATCAAGTCATTCCTCCGGATGCTCTCCTCCTCAGGAGTGGATACCCAGGATGCACCAGCGCCTGACACTCCCCAGAGAGTCGGTGGAAGCACCGGTCCTTGAAGGATGGGCGGCTCTGATACTAGGGGTTGGGGAGGGGACTTCGTATGGCGCATGAGAAGCTAGATGTGCATGAGCACGTCACCTCTCGGACTGAGTCCCAAGCACCAGTGTCCCCAGGGGATGAGACAGGGGACAAAAACAAAAACAAGGAAAAATCACCCTTGCGGTCCTGGATGACGACTTCTCCGCTTGGCTCAGACCACCAACACCAGACAGACCCCACTGTGCAGAGAAGGGAGGAGACACTCTAGGGGCAGATCATGGGTCTGGAATCTGGCAGCAGACATTGAGAGGCCTGAAGGAGAGGATCAAGAGGGTAGGAAAACCAGGAGGAAAAAGAAAAGCATAAAAAAGTTGTAATTCGATCACCTAATAAATAAATAATAAAATAAATTAAATATCCCTAGATCTGTCCTTTCTAAAGCCTCTTTGAGACATTTCTGGACAGATTTCCAGAGAAATATTACGATTTTTTTTATTTAAAAACACCCTCAAACAAAAATTATTAGCATTGAGCAGTCCAAGCAAATGGAGCAAGTCAGAAATCATAGACAAGCCCTCTGATATAGTACGAATAAAATTAATTCCTCCCTAGAGGCTATCTTACTCCTTTCACTGTCCCAGAGTTACAGGAAAGCTCTTACTTGGGCTAGATTGGGTATTCTTTCCTCCAGATATGCTTATTTTAACATTTTGCGTCAGGAAGCTCATAATCAGAACTTATGTAGCTGTGACACTCTCTACCACATCATAATACAATGCCCACCCTATATTTTTTCTCATGCTCGAACTATTAAAACACCCTCATTAAATACTGTACGCTAACTGGATTCGATCCATTGTTTATCCTTTTACACCTTATGAGTAAAGAGGAGGCTGAGCTTATTTCGATTTCTCTCAAGTCTGTGATAAATACAAAAGAAAACGCCTTGCTGTGTCCTGATCATTAGACTGTTATCATTATAACTGTAGACCTTTAGACAGTTTTATGCACTTGACCTGTAAGTTTGCATTTAAGAATGAATTTTGTCGAAAGACTGCACTGGGACTTTTTATCTTATTATTTTATTATCCTTGTAATATTGTCTTTGTAATATTGTAATATCCATCTCTGAAAAGTTTTGGAAGAACAGTAAAGCATAAAGCAAGATACCTGAGGCAGTGAAGGGTTCCAAGGTGATTAAAACAATAGGAAAAGGCTGATTGCCCAGCAGAGGAGTGGGATGTGGAATAGTAAAAGTGCGAGGATCCCTGGAGCGGAGGGAGCAGGAGGCAGCAGGATGGGGGAGTGGAGAGATGAAAGGTAGGAGGAAGGGACCCAAACCAATACTTAGATATGAAGGAGGTACAGTGAATCTGGTAACGTGAAGGTAGAGGAGAATGGATACAGGATGAGTAAAGTGAGCATTGCTGAGTTCCAGAGGGGAGTTGTAGCAAAACAGGGAAGGAGTTACAGAGGATATCTCGCCTGGCCAGAAGTGTGAATTCTGACTAGCAGGCAGAAACTGTTAGTTTTAAAAGTAGCAAGTATTTTCTTGTTCCATTTGCTCATTAGAAGATTTTCTAGCCAACAGTATTGGGAGTAATGTAAAGAGTAATCACGTTACCTGGAGACTGCCACATCTAGTTCCATTCCTTCATACCAAGTGCCCAGTCATGCAGCACGTGACTGGCATTTTTAGTCAGCTGTGATGTCACAGAAATTAAGGTCACTCATAGGGCTGATGTATGAGGAGGAGAACTAGATATGTCAGCCTCCATGTATCACAGCTGCTATAGTACTGTCAGGTAGAAATTATTCTAATTAGCAAAGAGAAAAAAGAATGACTTCAGATATAACAAGTAATTGCTGACTACTTAGAAGTTAATATAATTTCAGGCAGCATATTAGGTCATTAATGTCACTCATATTCTCATTAAATGAGTAGCAACAACGTTTCATTTGTTGATGTGATAAACTGAATTATGACAGAAACATGCATATAATGTATGGTAGAATGTTGTTATAGGTAAAAATCTACCTTTTATAACAACGTTTTTACCATCGATGTGACATCACAATCTTGTTAACCCATCGATATTACGTCACATCGATGGGTTAACAACTGGAACAGTTTGGGCGCATGCTAACTGGATCGGATGGCCTTGAATGGCCGTGGCGGTGAAGGCAGAGCAGCGTGACTGGAAACAAAACCGCAGTAAGGAACTTCTTTCTTTTCTTAAAACCTGAATAGTACCATACACTATAAAATATAATGCATGGTACATCAATGATAAACCGTTTTTAACCAATCTTCGAGGATTTGCCATGGTGACTTAAACCTCGAGGCGAAGAAAACCCTGGCAACCTCTCGTGGTTAACAAACCGTTAACCATCGATGACCATACATTATCCTCTATATAATGTATGCGTAGCTCCTATTACCCACTAAAGTAAGCTGTTTACAACCTTGTAATCCCACTGTTGTAATGTCAGAACCTTATAAACCTCTCTCATCTATGTCATTGCAGTGGGTTTACAAAACGGCATGCCAGTGTTATTTAGTATTCTACACACCAGAATATGATTAGTCTCAGCACAGTATTCAAATAACATTATAAAATGGCAAGAAAATCTAGAAATCTCATTGGCCAAGAGATATCAGCTGACTGTATGTTAAATCTCAATATACGACAGTCATCCTGGTCCTAAACCACATCACACAATGAGTAAATCAGTCCTCATACAACCAGAACTATCTTTCATCAGTCCCCTTCAACCAGAACTGATCTTCCATTATAAACATGGCTGCTGCCTTTACACTGTAAGAAAACCTTCAACTGGGCCCTAAAAGTAAAACTACCTTAAATTAAAATAAATTAATTAAATGTTGTTTCTGATCATCACACTCTCCTTACACACATAAACAAATTAGAAACATTAAGTATTGTTTATAGTTTTCATTACAACTGTTTGTTTACTAACAGTGAAAATCCTTCTGTCTTTATCTGCTCATCAGGAAATCTCTTATGCTTGCCTTGACAGTGATATAATTGAGTCTCTGGCTCTAAAACAGGCCTTTGTTGTTTGTGTGTACAGAATGTCAGGAGAGTAACATTCTACAAGTGGAATAGAGCAGAATTTGAATCCTGTATTCCATGGTAAACATTCCATGATAATCATTCAATGCCTTGAGTGTGGGAAAAGCAGAATACAAAAACAGGATGAAGAAAGTAGGCAATACAGTAATACTTTATAAACAAAAAGAAAAGGTGGGAAAACACAGTTAAATAGGCAGAGGCACCCAAAGTGCCCAAATACATTGCTAATGTTAATAAAAGCACGTACATTTGAATCTTATATAGCAGAGTTTTCAGGTGAAATCTACCTCCTTGCCCACCAAAAAGGCAACCTGGCAGGTTTAAAGTTTATTTTTCCTTACTAACCTTTCACCTCAATCCTATAGCAGTTTTCCTTTATGTACTAGACCACAGCACATAAGTAAAAACAAAAATAAAGAGAAGGTTGCCTTCAATGAGACTATGTAACTACAGTACAGTGTAATGAAAATTAAGTTTTAAACACAGCTTATGTCTTACAAATTTACAAATGTTACAGTGTATTTATATGATAAAATTTACGGTGACAGAGAAATTATTTATTTTCAACCAACTCTACTAATAAATACTTTTACTGCAAAAGTACTATACTAGTTAACCTATTGGTGACATATCCTATTTTATGCATTAATAGGTACTCCTTTTTCAGTTTTAGATGTTTTAGAGGTGTAACGTATTATAAATGGTCAAGAAAACCATGTCTCCTGATTGGTTGACAGGGCTTGGAATCCAATGGTATAAGGAATAACAACCACTGGGTTGGGAACATTTTCCAGCCAGCTGTGCAAAGGCCACCCTAAATAAATACTTTCCCACATTCTGTAATGGAATGCCTGACCTCCATGTTAGTAAAGAATCTGACTGGAAAGTGAAATCATCAAAATTTTAAAATACCATGCTCCCATAACACAAATGAGAACAAAATCTCACACAATAAATCGAGTAAACCTTAGTGGCCATTGCTAGCTGCATCACTGTCCCTATCCTAAACTGAACTGCAGTGTTTTTCTGAGTAGGCCATACATCCCGCTGTTCGCAGTAGATGAACAACTCAGCATCCAATCTCAGCTTCAGGAAACTGTCCTAACAGCTGATTGCATGCTCATTCACCCTTCTCTCCCAAAGCACTGACAAATAGTTGAAACCGCTTTCCTACATTCGCTGAGTACTTTCCTCCTCAGCATACACATGATAAAATGTAGGAATCATAGAGCAATCCAGCCCTAGCTCCATCCCTGTCATACCACATGCCAGTCCCCACTGTGACACATAGCCTACATTCGTAGTCTGGGTATAAGGTGAATCACCGCAGCAGCAGTAAAAAAGAAACTGATACTTATCATGGCACTGATGTAACTCGCAATCCATAGAGGTAATCGGCTGGTGACATGGGCTAACAGTTAACTCAAACGTATAACGCAACGCGCAGTGAGAGAGAGGAATTGAAACAAAAAGCTGATTGCTTCTCGAGATGGAAGTACACGTGCATGATGGTAGACACCAAAAAGTTAAAGAAGTCCGCCCCAGCATGTCAAAAACTTCCTTAGCCGATGGGGTGCCCAACTCCGTCCGGCTTCACTGTCCCCTAACCTGTTGCCGCGCCAGCTGGGGCCCACCCCAGCATGGCAAAAGCTTAATTTTCAGACAGGGGTGCCAAAATGTGGCCGTTTATGCCATGCTGGGAGCCCACCCCAGCGTGGGTAAAACTTCCTTAGCTGACGGGGTGCTCAACCCCGTCAGCTTTACTGTCCTCAAGCCATGCTGGGAGCCCACCCAGCGTGGCAAAAGTCCCTTGTGTAAATAAATAAAAAAACCTGAAACAGAAAAAGTCTTCCTTGTTGATTCTTTTGCCTCCCCCAACCCGCACCCACCTTCTGTGTACCCACCTCCCACACCCCACCTCAACCCATACTTACCTCCGAGCTGGCGCGACAATCTTCGTGGACCAGGAACACGCCTGCACTCTTCAAAGCCGACCCGCGAACTGAAGAAATGCCAGTAAGCTGTATAATGGCATAAGTTGATTTTTCAACTTTAGTGCATATCTCAGCCATTTCTGGGAATATGTTCACCAAATTTTCAACATGGGGTTTTAGGGCCCACTCATGAACTGTGACACTGTTATTTCGTTATCGGTCCCGAAAGGTGGTTCTGCAATCACTGCGTGGAACCACCTTTCCAGAATGATTAACAAAATGACAGTGTCACAGTTCATGAGGTAGCTCTAAAACCCTATGTTGAAAATCTGGTGAAAATATTCCCAAAACGACTGTTTTATGAGCGCAAGGCTATGCAGTTCCTACGCATGCTTGTAACTTCAAGCATTTTAATATTTTCACTCCAGATTTTCAGAATTGCCATTTTACCACCTCCTTATGAACAGTACAACTGTCATTTTCACATCTCACCTAAAATGTGTTTTGCCCAATGAGCTACAATGGCACGGTTGGTGTGTGAAATCAATGTCGACAGATTAATAAAATCACAGTGACACTGTTCATGAGCAGTGGTCTTAAACTGGCTATGTTGAAAATTTGGGAAAATATTCCCAAAACGACTGTTTTCACAGTGTGCGTTGCGTGGTTCCAACGTCTTCGTAACTTGAGCATTTTTAAGATTTTCACTCCAGATTTTCAGTATTGCCATTTTACCACACCTCCTTATGAACAGTACAACTGTCATTTATCACATCTCACCCAAAATGTGTTTTCGCACATGTAGCGCATAAATGGCGTCCAGTGCAAAATCAATGTTTAGGACAGATTAAGAAAATCACAGTGAAGTAAAGTGCAATTCATAAACTACAACAAGTAGACTGTTGTTTGCTAATATTGTTGATAATTGCTATTTTTCACCATTCAAAAAGTTTACCAAGGGACTATTGTATCTCAATGTTTCAATTAATTCTCTATTCTGTATCTAAATAAATGTTACAAAGTTTTCAGAATATAAACATCTTGTAAGTGTCCTTTTTCCATAGTTATTTTCCATTTTATAAGCACAATAAGACACTCCGGGTGGTGGTTGTTATGTGATAACCACACACCTAGGTCTTGAGGAAGGACACTTTCGGCCTTCGGCCTCGTGCCTCACCACGCACCTAGGTGTGCGGTTATCACATAACAACCACCACCCTGTCGGTCTTATTGCTTACTTCCAATTGTCATAATTTACTGTTACTGTGTCTAGCGATCACTATGTCTGATAGATATTTTAACTCGGTGCTATGTCCACCCGCATTGATCAGTCCATGTATCCTAATAAATTGTTTTCCTACACAATCATGTGGCCATAGTGGTAAGGCTAAATTACTTGTGTTAGGGTATAACTTCTCATGTCGAGCCCTCATACACTATAAATGACAATTCCTGATGAATAGGTGATAACGACAGTGTAATCACCTCTTGTAGTTGCTCGAGGGTTTATGTCAGCATTCATCTCCTGAGGGTGTGTAAACTTTGAGTTTATGACACACCATCCCATATTTTATTGTATATAATTGCTGATTTTCCTTTTGCCTCAGCAATTATATAAAATAAAGACCTTCCAGGGCGACCACAGTTCGGCTTAGTTTCAGTTGTTGCCTTGATTTGAATCACGTATTAAAAATGATTTTTTTTTTTTCAGGATTCCAAAGTTTCTACCCGGTTTCTACTCCATAACGGGAAAAATAACACAAGAAAACTTACCATCGAGGTTCTTCTGGTGGTGCTGTTTCAGCGACATGGAAGTAGTGAGTGGGGTGCAGAGCTGCTGCGATGCACACAGCGAGAAAGTGCACAAGTGCTGTTATAAACACTCCTTTATAACGCAATTATGCCAAGGTTTTCCTATGGGAAAAGGAAGCCAGCTATTATACCACACCTGTACATCAGGCATTATCCTCTATATAATCAAGTTTTGCAGAAAGCTGACAAGCTACAGTAGCCATGTCCAACATTTTGGTCTCTGGACCTTTTCAGGGAACCAACAAGTCAACCTGCCATGTCATGGTTAGCAGGGATTTTAATTTGTGATTCTTTCCATTTTATATTGTCCATGTTTCCCTATTTCTCTCCTGCCTGCCACTAGGTCCTGCTTCCACCTTCCCAAGCCCAAATGCCTGCTGTAGGAGCCCTCCCAGTTCCAAGATTGCCAACCCCTGCTTGATGTTCCTCTCCAGAGCCTCCTGCCATAACCCACAACTTCTCCCTGTGGGTGGGATCCTCTGTTCCCAAAGCCAGGGGAACAATCCTGATTAAGCAGATGAAGTCCTGTGGGGCTCCCTCCCCAGGGGTTCACCTGGGAGAAGCCATGCATTGAAAGAAGCTGCCCACCCTCCCTGGGGTAGGAGGCATCCAAGGCAGATACCCACCTTGCCACAGATGGTCAGCTCCTGATGCACCAGGTCTGGAGCCGTGAACCCTTGTCACTGCCAAGCAGCTATACAGTCATTCCCCTACTGGGCTGGCTTCATCTGTCATTCTTTTCAAATGTTATTTGGAGTGTAAGCAGCGGATGTAAAATGAATAACACAACAATGCCAGAAGGAAGTTTCCTTTATTTTTGTTTTCAGACTAGCCACAATGTTTACTGTCACTAAATGCAAGATTGTGCTGCACAACACACAAGTCAAAGAAATTCTTAGGGTCATGGTACAGGAATAAGTACTTTCTTCCTGCAGAATCCTTGAAAATGGATATAGTTGAATAGCTATACATTGGCATATAATTTTTATAATATTTATTTACCTGGGAAACCTAAACTAAGATGTAATATACAAAATAATATTTAACTGCTTTGTGGTGGATAGCTCATCATGACATCACATACTTGTTGCACCACTGTTTTCCTGTTAACTTTCTGCTTTCCTCCCTTGTGCTGTTCTCTTACCCCAGCCTGCCTCTTCTTGCTGTACTGCTCCACCCCAGTCCGCCTTACCGCCTTACAGCAGGGCCAGCTAGCATAAGTGGGAACTTCATGAAGGCAGGCTGGCAGGCTCTGTGGTGTGGCAGAGGTGGCACTGACATGAAGGAGGGTACATTTCTGTTTTCCCTCCTGGCTTCTGGCCTTACACACATAGCTTGCATACACTGTGTCCCTTCTGTCCCAATCCCAGTGTTGCCCGACTCACAGCAACCCTGCAGCTCAAGACAGCAACACAATACACCCTGCCTCTTGGCTGGGCTGCAGGAAGTCGCTAGTAAAAGGGAGGGTGCCCCCACTGGACAATGTGCACTACCACAGGAAACAGTGAGGCCCTGGACACAGGAACGCTGGGACCCAAGTCTGGAACATGAACTCAGGTTGCAATCCTAAGAGCCTGATGCTTTACAGTTGGGCCCTAATAGCCCCACTGTACCATCGTTCAGCATCAAGAGGCTGTTGTACCATCCTTTGACATCAGACTGATGGTACAACAGCACCTGAAGATCAGATCTTGGTCACAAAAATATTTAAATAAACTACACCTTTCAGCTTGAAACTGGCTGAAGGTAAGAAAACCATGGCCAAAAAGCCCAGCTGGTTTAGCAAGGAAGGGGCAAAAGGGTAGGTGACAAGAGGGTAGCCTTCCTGAAGTATAAACATACTCAGAAGGAGGAGGATAGGTGGATTACCAGCTAAATCTAGGAAGGTAAGAAGAGCTGTTACGTTGCAAAATGTTACAAGAGAAGTGCAGCTTGCACAGTGTGTAAAACAGGGGCAGAAGGCCTTTTCTGATATATAAGGGAGAAAGGAACATAAAGGATGAGATAGACTGAAAAGGAGTATTGTTTGGCAAAGTAGTAGAAAAGTAGACATACATAACACGTACTTCTGTTCATCTTCACTAGAGAGAGAGGATGGACCAGTAGCACAGGGAAAAGGGATCTGGGGACTAGGAGGGGTAAGTCACAGAAGGTGTCATTTAAGCTGATAGGGTACTTAAGGGCTTAAGGTTCCTGAAGGTGGATAAATCCCCAGGGCTAAATGGGTGCAGCCAAGTGTCATAAGGGACTTGGTGGAGGCTCTGGCATTTCCCCTGGCAGACCTGTTTAACACCTCTTTGCAGTCAGGTATCATGCCCCAGGATTGGAGAACTGCACACGTGCCTCTCCATAAAATTGGCCCGAAGGATGAACCAGGGAACTACAGGCCAGTAAGCCTGACCTCAGTAGAGGGCAAGCTGATGTAGACCATCCTAAAAGAGAGACTGGTGAGCTTCTGGAGGATAATGGGCTCTAGGATGTGAGCAGCATAGGTTTGTGTCAGGGAAGTCCTGCCAGACTAATCTAATTGACTTCTTCTACTGGGTCATCAGGCCAGCGAACAGGGTCAAGCAGTTGATGCCCTGGATTTCAGCAAGGCCTTTGACTCTGTACCTCACGGGAGACTGGTCAGGAAGCTAGAAGACCTGAGGGTGGAGTCAGCTCATTGGCTGGCAGAAGTTGGCTGCGCAAACAAAAAGTTGGTAGTGGGACGCAGGTGGGGGGATTCTGAAGCTAGGCCTGTGATGGTTGAGGTCCACAGGGCTCTGTGCTCGGTCCAGTGTTGTTTAAAACATCACAGATGGGATCAATGGTAAGATCCCCTGTTCATGGATAACACAAACTTCTGTGGAGGGTGAACATGGAGGAAGGGAGACAGGAACTCAGGGAAGATCTGGGTAGGCTAGAGAAGTGGTCTGGTATTTAGAAATTGTGTTTCAGAAACTGTGGTTCAACACTAAAAAGTTTAAAGGTTTGCACTTTGGGATGAAAACCCAGGGATCATATACTGACTGGGTGGTGTGCATGTAACCAGGTCAGAGGAAGAAAAGGACCTGGGTGTAATTATCATGAGTAACATCAGACACTCGGCACACTACAGGAAAGCTGTGGCCAAAGCAAATTGGATGTTGGGCTGCATAGCCAAGGAATTACCAGCAGCAAGGCAAAGGTCATTCTGCCACTGTATGTGTAGTAATGTTTATATGCATTGTTAAAAGTACTGTGATATATGTATTTGACTGTCTGTAAAAGGAATTGTATTCCAGAGTGTTTACCTGTTAAACAAACAAACAAACTGTATGGGTCTCTTGTGAAACCGCACCTAGAGTACAGTGTGTAGTTTTGGTGCCCGTACTTAAAGGGACACTGTCAACCTTTTTGCATCATATTATTTCTAGTTAAAAATACAAATTTTATGATTACTTACCTTCTAAAATTTATTAATCTTGTTTTATCTGCCTCCTTACTTAGTTGAACCGAAATGCATGCTAATGTATTGTTATAACCAACATTGTTTTGTTTCAGATCCTGGATCTATTTTTCATGCATCATTTCTGAACATTAGAAACACCCCTAAACTCGGGTACCCACTGTCGTTGAAGCACAGGTCAGGAAGCATAGGAAAACAAGGTGCAGTTTCAAAATTCTAAATAGCGCTTTTTTTTTTCAATAAAAGTAAAATAAAAATAATATTTTTCAGTGTAACTATTTACAAAGGTAGAACAGACAGAAAACTAAGTCCTTTTCTCTTAATTCCAAGTTTCAGTCTCTCACTCTCTTGTCTCTCTAGCAAATGCATTGCTTCTCCTTTTATAACAAGTCTTTGCAGGAGCTCGTTAAGAGATATTCTGCTTCTCACAGAATGTTCTTGTCAGTTTACAGAATGTTCTTGAAGTTTCATTCCTTGCAGGTGCAACAAAACAGTACATAGTGACCTAGAACTGACCTCTTGTTGCCAGCATCTCAGAGAGTTTGCAAACCAGCTTCTCAGGTTAACCCTTGAGTTCCAAATAGCTTTCTGTAATCATTTCAACAGTATAACTATATACATTTTCAAACAAAGGGATCCCAGTAACAGTTTCATTTCTACATAAAGACTAGATTTGCTGGCAAAGGCACTGCTTTCACCTGAACTCTTTCTTCAATGTTTGCTTGTAAGGACAGAGCAAGGAACATTATCAGAGAAAGGAGAACAATTAAGGTTTCTTTTGGCTAGGCAGATTTACTGTGTGTTACCATTATCTTTTGTGCTTACAGGTTTTGTTACTGTTTTTTTTTACATATTACTACTTTATTGTTCTTTGATTCAAATAGTTTTTGTGGGGTATACTTTACATTGTTACAGGGTGTGCTACAGGTTTGCTATTGTTTTGTGCTTACAGATTACTGCTTTATTTTCTCTTATTCAAATTGTTTCTTTGCAGGGTATTTTTTCTGTGGAATTGTTCAAGGTTGGGCCTTCAGGTTTTGTTACCGTGTTGTGCCTACTGGTATTACAGTTAATTGCTTTATTTTTCACTGATTGAAATTGTTCTTTGCAGGGTATATTTTCTGCTAAATTGTTACAGGGTGTGTCTTGCAGGTTGATACTGTGTTATGTTTACAGATCACTGCTTTAGTTTTCTCTGTTTCAAGTTTTTTTGCAGGGTATATTTTCTGTTAAATTGTTGTGAAGGTTGTGCTTACAGGTTGTTACTTTTTGTGCTTACAGATTACAGCTTTATTTTCTCTGTAGCAAAGTGTTTTGCAGGGTATATCTTCTGTTAAATTGTTACAAGTGGTGCTTACAGGTTTTGTTACTTTTTGTGCTGACAGGTTTTACAGTTTTATCTATCATTAGGCTAAGCTTTCAGGATAATTACAGGAGCACCTATGAGACACAGATTGTGGGATAGCATCTGCATTTGTTGTTAGTTGATTGTTTCTGCTCTTACCTCCTTGTTTCTTTCATCTGTGGTTCTTCTTTTGGCAGGGGAAGGGCCCAACCACCCACCCCTCCACCCATGCTACACTCCTTTTATAGAGTAGCACAGTCGTGACATTTCCTGTAGCAAAGCAGAAAGGAGGATCAGAGGGGTATCCACACAGTGACTTCACTTAAAGGGCACAATTAATTTAACTTGTTATAAAAAGTTATACACAAACAAACAAAACAAACAAACAAAACTTTAAAAAAAATGTACACGCTTGCTTTCATTTTCTTCTAATTACTCAGACCAGGTTATAAACTCGGCAACTCAACTGGAATGGATATTATTAACTGTGGGTACTGTGGGACACTTTTCAAAGGGCAGTTATACAGGCTTTAGGACACTGTCCTACATGCTGGACCATCGGAGATCTAAGGGCTCAGTTCTGAGCAGCATGGGCAGAGATTGCATGCCTCAAATCGCATATTCAGGAGGAAATGTATTACAAGAACCATTCATCATTTCCCCAACATCCAACTGAAGCACCTCAACCACAGAGGGTAGTTGGTCTGGGGGTCAGCAGGTGGTTAGAGGGGCAAAATGGGTGCCCCATCATTCAGTGTTCACCAGCGGATCACCTCCACAAACCATATAAAACCTACAAACAGGTATCTGCCTCTAGTTCCAAAATTAAACAACAGGGCAGAGGACATTGCAGAGCAGGACACTGCAGCACAGGAGCTAGTGCAAAACTCACCCATAAGGGGCCAAAACAAAAAGGCAAAAGGAATCCAAACACTTCTGATCACAAGAGACTCCATGACTGGGTAATGGTCAGATGTTTCCAGGTACATCAGCATGGAGAGATACTGACCACATTGCTAAAATCATGCAGGAATCAGGAGAAAACATAAATGTCCTGGTACACATAGGAACTAACGATCTAGCTAGCCGATCAGTTGTGGAGACCAAGGAACACCTGACCAGGCTGGAAGACAAACTGTCATCCATTTCATCCAGCATCTCCTTCTCTGAGGTCCTGGCAATTTGGAGAGGGAGCAGATGGGCGAAGGTCAGAGAAGTGGAGATGGGGAGCTTAACATGTGGCTCAAGAACTGGTGCCAGGAGAAAGGATACAAATTTGAAGGAACTGGAAACAGTTTTGAGAGTGAAAGTTCTTTAAATTTGATGGACTGCATCTGACTAAGGAGGGAGTCGGCATTGGGGCAGAAGTTTGATGTCTTTGTAGAATATTTGAACTAGCAAATGGGGAGGGTGCAGCACCCAATACATCGAATGGAAAAAGTACCCTCCCTCAGCTAGTGATCAGACAGGAGTTCAGCATGTTTGTAGTTCATTTGCATCACCAGGTGAGGAAAAGATCTGGCTCCCATACTACACTCAGGGGAAAAGCTGGACCTCACCCCACAACTAACGACTGAAATCTGGCCAGTGGAAAATCAGTACATAAATGCCCGCAATCTGGGAAACAAGATCCCAGACCTGGAGGCAACAATGACAGAGGCTAAACTAGACACAGTAGCCATTAGTGAGCCATGGTTCACCAGTAACCACACTTGGGAGACTACCGTACTTGGCTATGTACTGTTCCAGAAGAAAAAGGGGTTGGAGTAGCCCGTTATGTCAATGAAAATATCAAAGTTACAGAAATTCAGAATACACATAAGGAGCCAGAAGAACTGTGGGTCACCCTGGAAACAGGAAATGTGACAGTCATATGAAATGAGGTTGTCTACAGGTCTCCAGACTGGTGGGGGACATAGACATATTACTGTTAGAAGATATACAAAACATGACAGCTAAAGGGAGGTTCTGATAATGGGAGACTTCAACGTGCCAGATACAGATTGGTCAATACCAGCCAAAAATCTGCCAGAACTAGGCACATAGTGGATTCCCTGCAGGAAGGCCTCAAATAATTGGTACAACAACCCACAAGAGACAGGGTTATCCTGGATCTAGTACTAACTAACAGGAAAGGATTGCAGATCTTCAAGTAGAAGGTCACCTGGGGCCCAGTGACCATCACATGGTATGATTCAATTTGGCCACTACAACCAAATCATCCCATTCCAAGGCAAAATATGGGACTTCAGAGGAGCTGACTTTGACAAGATGGCTAGCAGAGTTAAGCTAGCCCTGGCAAGAAGAAATACAGGTGAGGGAGGTACAGGCAAAGTGGGCAAGCATTAAGGGTGCAATATGTGAGGTAACATCCCATTGTGTTAGGGAGAAAAGCACGATCAAAAGAAGGAGGAAACCACTTTGGTTCTCAAAACAGTAGCAGAAAAGGTCCGAGCCAAAAGATAGGCCTTCAGGAAATATAAGGGAATGCACTGGAACAAAGATAGGAGGCATACCAAACTTCCCTAAGGGAAGCAAGGAGGAGAAGGATCTGGGAGTGCTGGTAACTGGAGATGAACCACTCTGCTCAGTGCAGGAAGGCAGTAGTGAAGGCAAACGGGATGCTAGGGTGCATTGCAAGGGGATTACTTCTAGGAGTAGGGAGGTCATCTCCCCTGTACAGGTCCCTGGTAAGACCGCACTCTAGAGTACTGCATGCAATTCTGGTACCCCTACTTGAAAAGAGACATCACACTACTGAGGGGTACAGCACAGGGCAACAAAATGATCCTGGGGTCAGGGGAGACCATATGAGGAGAGACTGAGAGAGCTCAATATGTATACCCTGAAGTAAAGAAGGAGAGAGAGGGATATGATTGAGACCTTCAAGTACCTGAAGGGTTTGAACAGAGTAGACACCAGGTGTATGTTCAATCTAAAGGTGGAAGGAAATCAGGGGACACTCTATGAAGTTGGAAGGGGCAGGTTCAAGAGGGAACTGAGGAGCACTATTTCACATAAAGGATGGTGAGGGGTGGAACACTCTGCCAGAAGAAATTGTATCCCTGCAGAGTATTGGGGCTTCAAGAGGGGGTAGAACAGATTCAAGGGATAGTACAAACCGGGAAGGGTGGGGATGGGGGAGGGCATTTGGGGGAAGCTGCAGTCTAATGGACTGAAGTGCTGCACACGCGAGCAGACTAGATAGACCAAATGTCCTGTATCTGCTGGCAATTTAGTATGTTCATATGTTCATAAACAGGGAAGGCAGTAAGGCAAAGACCCAAACTGAGGAAACACTAGCATGAACAGTAAAATAAGGGACAAAACTTTCTATAGATACATTAGTGAAAGGAGAAGGTCCATAGGAGTATTGCTAAGATCAAAGGGATAAGGGGGAGTGTGTGGAGGAGGACTAAGGTAAAGCATCAATCCTAAATAGATACTTCTGCTCAGTACTTACTGAGGAGACGGTAGGGTGGCCCACAGCTCAACACCATGGACACAGGGGAGGGAGGTGTGCACAAACCCTTCACAAAAGAAAAGGTCCTACAAGAGCTTGCTAATCTCAGGGTGGACAAGGCAATGGAACCTGATGGCATGCATCCCAGGGTACTAAAGGAGCTAAGGGTGGAACTAGCAAAGCCATTAGCAGAACTGTTTAGTGAGTCTCTGAGCACAGGAGAGGTCCCAGAAGACTGGAGAAGGGCTTATGTGATCCTGCTCCACAAGAGTGGTAGCAGGAGGAGGCAGGGAACTACAGACCAGGAAGTCTAACCTCAGTAGTGTGCAAGATTATGGAGGCACTTAAGGAAAGGATAGTGCAACACCTGGAATCTGTAGGAGCACAGGATCCAAGACAGCATGGGTTTACAAAAGGAAGGTCTTGTCAAACTATATTTATAAATTTCTTTGGGTAACCAGAGTAGTGGACCAAGGGGTGCAGTTGATGTCTCCTACTTTGACTTCAGCAAAGCTTTTGATACTGTTCCACATAGAAGACTGATTAATAAGCTAGGTAGGCTTGGAGTGGGTCAGAAGTTGGTCAACTGGGTGGCTAACTGGTTGGCAGGTAGAAAACAGAGAGAGTGGTAAATGGTATATAGTCAGAAGAGATGCAAGTCACAAGTAGGGTACCTCAGAGATCAGTCACAGTGCCAGTCCTCTTCATTATCTTCATCAAGGACATTACAGATGACTGGAGGGTAAGGTTTGCCTGTTTGCAGATGACACCAATATCTGCAATAGAGTAGATGATCCAGATGGAGTGGACAGAATGACAAGAGATCTGGAAAACTGACAAAATGGTCTAAAGAGTGGCAACAGAGGTTTAATGCAAAGAAGTGCAAGATCATGCACATAGGGAAGAGAAAGCCTGAAGCTACCTATATTGTAGGTTGGGAGGAGTTGCTGGTAATCACAAGGGAAGAAAGAGACTTGGCATCATCATCACAAATGACCTGAAATCATCCAAGCGGACCACTAAGTAGTAGGTAGGCTAGAGAGATGTTGGCGGTATTAGCAGGGGTATCACAATTCGTAGAGGGAGGTAATAATCCCTCTTTACAAGACACTGGTTAGGCTCCATCTGAGTACTGCATGCAGTACTGGAGGCTGCACCTGCACAAGGACATTAACAAAATGGAGGCAGTCCAGAGAAGAGCAACCAAATGGTGCAGGGATTGCATCAGAAAACATATGAGGACAGATTAACGGAACTCAATATATATATACCCTAGAGTAAAGGAGGAGAGAGGTGATATGATCAAAACATTCAAATATCTTAAGGGCATTAACAAGGTGAAAGAGGACTTCGGTTTGGTCTACTTTCTGTATGGCAGCTTAGCTTTTGGGCTCTACTACAACCTGACTTAAATCCGTTCCAATCTGCAAACAAGAAACCCATCCTGTCATCTAAATGCAGAATTACAGACTATCTGATGCTACTAAACATAAAATCAAAGAGAATTACCCAGGAGGGACGGTAAACAGCAGAAAACGTTGATAGACTTAGGCCCACGAGCACTGGCCAACCAATGATGGAAGTACCGAACAACGATACAGAGGGGGCAAGTCAAGAGGAAGAAGACTGCATTATAACATCCAAACAACTCTGTTCCACATTAAAACAAATGAATGAAACCTTGTTACGCCGATAAAAATGTCTCCAGCCAAAAACAAGATATTGCAGACTTAGCGCGAGAGCGACAAGTTTGGAGACCACGATGTCAGATAACACCCATACCACAGATGTCCACAACATGCACTTTTAGATCTCCATCAAAGGGCAAATAAACTCGAACAAAAGCTGGAGGAGCTCTAAAACAGAAACCGTTGCAACAATATTCGGATACGCTGTTTACCGGAAGGTACAGAGTCCAAAAATATGGTGAATTCATGAACTCTTTTCACGAGATCCTGAACCTCCGCAAGATAAAGTGCTAAACATAATACGGCCCACAGATCTTTAATCCTCGTCCCTAGAGACCCAAGGCAAGATCACGCTTATAGTAATAGCCTTCTTAGATTACCGGGTAAAAGAAGAGATTTAATGTTAGGCTGGAGGAAAAAAGTAATTCAGTTTGGAGATGTACATCTATGTTTTGATCAGAATTACTCACCTCAACTTCTGAATAAAAGGAGACAGGTCCTGGCGGTAGTGAAGCTGTTGCAACAGAAGAACCATAAGGCATTTGTGGAATATCCTGCTCGACTGAAGATAATAACGGAGAAAGGCCTCATTCGCTTCCAGGAGCTAGAAGCAGCAGAGGAGTTTCTACACACACTGGATATTAATATACCCTTGTTGCCTACAGAACAAAATCGGAGACTGTTGCAAAATAAAAACTGGGCAATAGCCAGTCCCAAAAGTTGGGGGCAAGGAGAAAGGGACACTTCCGCTCTATGGAACACAATCGGAATGAAAAGACCGCAGATAGAAGCACAAAGCACCAGGTGGTTCGAGGAGCAGTGTAGTTCGTCTCGTCACAAGAGGACCTGCTGGAGGATGAAGGAGGTACTGAAATGGCAGCTGTTTATCGAGGCTAAACAATCAAGGCTCTTTGGTGGACTGGGACTGCTACCATGAAAATGGCAAGTTGATGGTGAAGATAAAGGAACATTTTAAGTTTAACCAGAACAGTATATAGGTTGGGTTTTGTTATAGACCTGAAAATGCTTAAACGGATGTATATTGGAAAGGGTGGGGCAGGGGATGATCAGTGTCCAGGGGCACTGCGGAGGCTCTCACTTCTGGGCTACTGACGTCGGAAGCATGGTGGTGTGAGTTACTAGGAGCCAAATACCTTGGGGAGGAAAACAATACAATAAAGAGCAGTGTGCTCCGTGGGGAGTGAGCTCCAACACATGAACATAATTGTAGGTCTAAAGACCAGGGGCTAAATAGACCGTGCAGTGGCCTAAATATAAAAATGGAAAAGTAAAATCAGAAAGGATGGGTTGACTTGCACTGGGGCCTGATAGCTCTCGGGACGACTGGGACCCACCGAACTGGAAACTAGGCATGACACTGTAAGGGTCAGCCCAAATAAAGGAGGCTCATTCTCCCACGGGTATACACACTGTGGCAAGAAAAGGGAAAAATTGAGAAATATATACATTTATAAGAAAGCTTCCTGGAGGTATAATGCAAGCTATTACCTGGAGTGGTACATGGATATTGGCTTCTGCTGCTGTGACCTGTCATTCAGAGGATGCTTAGCTTGCTCGGGGGCATGCTTTGTGGGGTCTGGAGGGCATTGATTAGGTATAGCTGGCTCATACCTCCATAAAGTAAAAGAACATATAAGACCAAAACAGGTCAAAGGTTGTTTGGTTATGGGACAAGAGACCTAAGCCTGTTCTTTTGTGTTTCTTTTTCTTCCCTTGCTCGTTTTTCCTACTTGCTACTTGTTGGGGAGGGTTATTTTTTTGCTCTTTCTTTCTCTCAGCTTATTGCTACTCATAAAGGTCAAGGTGGGGCTTCCACCCCGATAGTTACACGGGCTGAGTATTTTCAGAGGGCAGCTCCAGGTGAGGGCTTCTGTTACAGGTCAAGTGTACCTCACCTTACTCTCCACTCTCACTTAAGATCCGAAGGAAGGAGGTGTGAGGGTAAAGAGATTCAATGTTATGAATCTTCTACCTTGGAAGTCTATTATCTTTTGGTTAAGATGTTGGATAGCGGCCATGTTGACTGCTAATGTTTGTCAAAATGTTGAGTATTCAATCTTGTTTTACCAGGTAATTTATGTCATCCTAAATGTACAAATGATGATCAGACAATCGATTTCAGTCGGATTGGGAAACAGATTAATAGGGCTCTCAGGTAATGGCTTTATGAAAGCCTGCTTTTATTTTATTTCAAGAGTGATGGCTAAGACAGGCTCATTGTTTTGTTCCTATAACGTGAATGGTCTTACCAACCCCGTTAAACGTGCAAAGTTATGAGTTTTATAAAGAAACCTCAGCTGACTTTATATTTTTGCAAGAAACACATTTGTCGAAACAGGAGCATGCCAAACTGTTGAAATTTGGGTTTGGGAACATGGTGGCATTCTCTTATAAAAAGGCAGAAGAAGGGAGACGGTGGTCCTAATTCCAGCCAAAACTCATTTTGAAAAGATGGATAGTTTATCAGATAAAGACGGTTGCTGTGCTCTGATGAAAGGTAGATTAGGGGAATGGTGATTACCCTAGCCTCTGTATATTTTCCACGGCTCTAAATACCAAGAATATAGGACCTTTTGACTACCTTACTGGACTGTGAAGGGTACCATAATTTGTGGGGAGATCTTAATCTGGCATTGAACCCTGCTTTTGATACCACATCACAAATACCAAGAGCAATACATGGGACAGCGGAGAAGGTACAGAAGTTGATGAGAGTTGGGTTTCCAAGATATTTGGAGATACCTTAATGGTAAAAGGAGGAACTATACATTTTCAGCCACGCATCAGATGTATTCCAGGCTAGATTATTTTCTGGTTCCTGATGAAGGAATACACAGAGTAAAAGATACATGGGTAGGGACATGGATCTCTCTGACCATGCTCCTTTTCATGAGGACCGACATAGGAGATGTCAAGAGAAATACCTTTTGGCAACTCAGTCTATCATTGCTTAATGATCAAGAGGTTAAGGATAGCATTAAGGAAACTTTTGATAATTATATGGCCGAGAATTTGTTACAAGATCGTCACAGGCAATGAGGTGGGATGCTAGAAGCAGTTTTGAGGGGAAAATTTATCTCAATAGCATCCAAAAGAAAAAGGACAGGAGGCTAAAAAGCTAATATTATCCACACAAATCAGGAGCCTGGAAGATCTTCAGAAAGGTAAAATAGATAAAGAGAGGGCCAAACAGCTGAGGGCACTTAAAAGAATTAAATGATATGTTAGACTACCAGGTGGAACAAAAGCTTCTTTTCTTAGAACAACAATACTAGAGGGTGGGCCAAAATCATTAAAATTGTTGGCCAGTAGGCTACGCGTGCAGAGGGCTAAGCAACAATAACATCAATTTGGCACCCACAGAAAAAGGAGATGGTTCATGGGTAAGGAAATAACAAATGCTTTCAAAATATTTTATGGCAAACTATATACACCAGATAAGGCACCATGTAAACAGAGAGTACAGGCTTTTTGAGGGACTGGCGTTACCAGGGTTATCAGAAGAACAGGGATGTCATTGTTAGCCCTATTATGGAATCCGAGGTGAAAGCAGAAATACCAGACTTAAAATGGTAAATGCCCGGATCTGATGGTCTACCATCGGAGTTTTATAAGGCATTTAGAGGGATGATACTCCCAAGCCTCTTGGGCTTACATAAGGCTGTGCTTACAGAAGATGAGCAAATACCTCCCTCATGGTCAAGGGCAATTATTTCTGTGCTTCCCAAACCAGGAAAGGACCCCACTAAATGTTCCTCGATGTCGACCAATTTCCTTATTAAATACCGACTATAAAATCTTTACTTCTATTTTGGCCAAAAGAATACAACAATATCTTCCAGGCCTAATTGAATGGACTAGGCGGGTTTGTCCCAGAACATCAGGCCCAAGAAAATCTGAGAAGAACATCTCATATTATAGATCAGATTAACCACAGAAAGACTCCTCCTCCCTCCTTATGAGTCTAGATGCGAAAAGGCATTTGATAAAGTTTCATGGGCCTTTCTAGGCCAGGTCCTTTCCGATTTGGATTTCCAGCAATTTGTGAGGGCTCTTTAAGATATATAAGTCCCCTCCGCTACATACGCCGCAAATGGTCACATCTCAGAAGCTGTGCAACTAGGAAGAGGAACAAGGCAAGGATGTCCACTCTTACTACTACTATTTGCCCTTTACATAGACCCCTAGCTCAAAGTATAAGACAAAATGAAGGCATCAGGGGGTCTGTGGGGGTGAGAACAAAAATTAGCTCTATATGCTGCTGATGTCCTCCTCTACTTGTCAGAGCTGGATAACTCACTCTGAAGTGTTTGGGCAGATAGAGTAACTTTGCTCTCAGATTATACTTTGAACAAAAGTAAGACCGAGGTCCTTAGTTTCTTTTACACCTGTCAGCGGAAATTAGGCACAGATATCCAATGAAATGGGACATGGAAGTTCTCAAGTATCTGGGAATTAAGACAGGTAAAAAATGGCCGCTTATTTGACTTAAATTATCCTCCATTAGTGCAACAATTAAAGGCAGGCTTCAAAAGGTGGACACTGCTCCTCTAACTATATCTGCCAAAAATCAAGCGTTAAAAATGAATGTCTTACCTAGGTTACTTTACTTATTTCAGTGTGTTCTCTGTGTTGTGTCACAGAAAGACCTTGAATCCTGGCAAAAATGTTTATAAAATTTTTGTGAGAGCAATGTGACCAAGGGTAAAAAAAAACTCTTATTCCTTCCTAAGAACAAAGGGGCCTTTCCCCATTTGCAGAGGTATTGGACAGCATCCCAGATGAGGACTGCATTATTGTGGGGCAACCAGGCATATACCTCCCATTGGAAATGGATGGATCTAGCAGAAACCAGAGAGATCCCCCTACAAGTGGCCTTGTTTGAGATAGGAAGTTACATGGAGCTACAACTTACTCAGGGATGGCAGCGGTTCTAGAGGGCTGGAGGAGGGCATTGCTAGAGCTAATACTAACAACAAATATGGAAATACCAATGGTGGGCTTTTGATCCCAATTTTGCCTCGCGAAAATAGATGACTGTTTCCTAAGACAAGCAAAAAGGATTATATGCCCCATATCAACTCTTCCATGGCTCCTCTTGATGTCTTTTGAGTTGATACAATTAAAATTTGGTATAGGCCTACAAGATCGAATAAGATATTATCAGTTAAGAGACTATATAAATGATCAGTTGGGAAGGGAACTAGGGAGAATGGTCAGGAGGAGGAAATACTGCTCCAACATATCTGAGTGCAACAAATACTAAACATATGATCACTATGTTGTATAGTAATTATATAAATGACCTCAGTGTCCTCACAACATATTAGGGACGATGGGGAGAGAGACACGAACATTTCTCTTACAGACTGACAGTGGTCCAAGGTTTGGAGGAGTACTTGGAGTACCACGTCCTTCCAACTTGGAAGGAGTTTGGTTGAAGGTAAGGACCTGCTTTTTCTGGTCCCTGCACAACTTGGCTGTTCCAGCCCAGGGGCGGCTCAGAGTGTTGGCGGCAGTGTGGAGAGGATATGCATCCCAAGCACATGTCTTCTGGACCTGTCTGGAAATCACTTCTTTCTGGGAAGGAGTCCGCGACATATTTCTAAACTGTTTGAGGTTCATACACCTTGGGACCTGAACATATGGTTCTGGGTATTATCCCTCAAGAAATAAAGGGAGAGAGGCAAAGTATTTATGGTTAATCCTTGTAATTGCAGCTTTGAAATCTATTACTAAGAGGTGGCGAGTGAGAGGCAGTCCAGACTTGAGGAGTGGGTCAAAATAATAGATACTATAATGGGTATGGAGAAAATCACCCTTTCTCTCAAGCAGCTAAATCAGGTATACCAGAATAGATGGACAAGATGACTTCTATATGAGGGAAAGAAGAATGGCAGACCTAGCAGAGATAAGAGACGGAAGACTATAAAGCCAAAAGAGAAAGAATATATTGGAACCAGCCCAGTGTGAACAAAGGATAACAACAGATGGGGGGGGAGGGAAGTCCGATCTTGCTTAGGTGGGGTTCCTCATGATGAATCTGGCTGATTTATAAGACTGATAGGATGAATCTAAGTTATGTTAATAATAACCTGGTAATTGTTATTGTTAATGGTTATTATAAAAAGATGGATGAGCTCAAATCACTTAATATTTTAATACTGATAGAGATATGAAAGGCTACTATTTTCTTACTGATTTTTTGCCTTTAATCATATCTAAAATGTGACAACTGTGTAAAACATATTTGATTTGGAATGTATACAGAAAGTTTGCTATATCTCTGTAACAAATCTCAAATAAAGCGAGTATAAAAAACAAGGTGAAAGAGTCTTACATGATTCAATATAAGAAAATAGCAGGACAAGGGACACAGAATGAGATTAGAGGAAGGCCGATTAAGGGGTAATGTGAGGAAGTTCTTTTTCACAGAAAGTGTGGTGGATGCATGGAATTACCTATTTCAGGAAGTGGTGGATATGAATACAGTGCAGGGCTTCAAACAGGCATGGGATAGGCATAAGGGAGCAATACAGATGAGTATGAATAAATAGGTCATTGACAGCGTAAAGGCCTATGGCACATTCATAAAGTAGAAAAATAGGCAGACTGGATAGCCCTTGTGGCCTTATCTGCTGTCAGCTTCTATGTTTCTATGTATAAACATTCACATATATTTTTATAATCATGGATATGCAAGGGGAAGCATAGATTATCTTCTAGCATTAGCTTATAACTTTACAGTCTGTGCATATGCAGTACAGCAAACAGAGAAATTTAAACTCACACATTTTTGTGTTTTCAACATTTGGAATTCTCAATTCCTGATTCATATCTTGACAAAAATCAGTATTGACATTCTCTTTCCCAGATTGTGCATCATTTAAATTTAAATGGCTGTAGTGCAGGTACCACCGTGTGATTCTAAAATGTTTATCCTTCATTTGGTTAAGCCAACAGGATTGCGATCTGTAACAAGTGCAACGTCAGCTCTAGTAAGTAAAACTTAAGGGGCTCCATGGCCCACTTTGCAGCAAGGCATTCTTTTCAATGGTGGAGTATATTTCTCTCTGTCATGCAACTTCCTACTTATGTATAGAATAGAATGTTCTTTTATATCTATATGCTGACTCAAGACTGCACCTAGGCCTACCTCTGATGCATCAGTCTGTATTAGAAATTGTTTCTCAAAGTCTGGGCTTCTTAAACAGGGGCTGAACATAATGCAGCCTTAATAGCCCTAAAAGCCTCATCACACTCTGGGGTCCATTTCACATTATTTGAAACCTTTTTTGTGAGTTCATTGAGGGAGTAGCTAACCGGCAAAGCTGGGAACAAATCTCGATAATAACCAGTCAGCCCTAAAATGACCTGACGTGTTTTTGGTTTTGGGAGAGGGTTGTTAGCTACACTTTCTATCTTGGAAACCTCTGGCTTGACTTCTCCATTTCCCAAAACATAGCCCAACTATTTGGTTTCCTGCATGCCCAATGCATACTTGGTAGAATTAATTGCCAGACCTGCTTTTTGATCGATTGGATAACTGCTCATAAGTGTTCAGGTGGCTTTTCCAGTCTGGACTGTACATCACAACATCATCCAGGTACACAGCATAATAACAAGTGTGAGGGGATAAAATTACATCCATGTACCGCTGGAATGTAGCTGGTGCATCATGTAAACCAAACGGCATGATGGTGAACTGATAGAATCCTATAGGAGTGGCTAATGCAGTTTTGTCTCTGGATTCTTAAGCTAGGTGGATTTGCAGTAACCCTTGGTGAGATCGAGGGTACTGATATACTTGCTCACTCCCAGTCTGTCCATCAAATCATCTATTCTGAGGACAGGATAACTGTCAAATTCTGACACTTGATTACGCTTCCTAAAATCAAGGCAGATTCTCACATCTTCTTTTTATTTACAATCATCACTGGTGATGACCAAGCACTTCTTGACTCTTCTATGATACCCAATTCTTTCAATTTTGTATTTTCTTAACCACGCCTGCTCTTAACCGCTCTGGTAATCTGTATGTCTTTGTCTAATAGGCGAGCATTCCTTGTCACTATTACCTGATCAACCCTTTTGCTTGGCCTGGTACTGTAGTGAAAGTACTGTTAAATGTCTTTAGTAAATTACAAATTTTTGCGTTTGCTCGGAGGTTAGGAAACATTCACCTTACAGCATCAGCAGTTACAGTTTGTTCCAGTCTCATCATAAGCTACATCAATATCTTCATCAGTTTCTGGTAAAACTAGCAAAGCAGCTTTGGTGTTTTTCAACCAATTTCTTGAGTTTAGCATGGTATTAGTAGGATTTTTCCTGTCAGGGGTCTCAGTCTCTTAGTTAACTTTGCCTGAGCGTCTAAGAACCTTATTAACAGTTTATTTTCTGAGTGGGTAACAGTAGCAAGAACTTTCACCTGACTCAAAAACTTTTCTTTTACCCCATGGTCATAATACACCTTCTGCTGGTTTTGGGCCTTGTCCAGATTACTATGGGTGATTTCAACATATTTTGCCAGCTTCTTTCTCAGGCGCACATATAAGATGTAATGGGTGCTTCTGATGGTGGTTATCTTCCATGTTTCTTTTATTACATCTAGTGGCCCTCAGGTTGCCTACCACACAGTATTTCAAATTGTGAAAACCTGTTGATGCCTGTGGCACTTCTCTGTAAGCAAAAAGCAGGTAAGGTAAGTATTGGTCCCAGTCTTTCCTTCCCCGTTTACAAACCTTTTTAACATGCATTTTAGGGTTTGATTAAAAATGCTCCACAAGACCGTCTGTCTGAGGGTGATGAGAGGTTCTTATGGCAGTGATACCTAGTAATCAGTACAGCTCCTTCAGTAATGTAGCACCAAAACCATAACCCTGCTCAGTAACAATTTCTTTAGGTATGCCCACCCTGCTGAAAATTTTGGCAAGCTCAGCTGCCATGTTTGGGGCTGTACAGTATGCACTGAACTGTCTCTGCATAAAGTAACAAAGTCACATACTACCAAAATGAATTGATTGCCCTTTTACTTTTTGTCTAAGGGCCAACCACATCCATTGCAATTCTCTCAAAGGCACATCTATCAAGAGTAGGAGCACCAGGGCACCTTGTCTTTTTAGTCACTGGGGATACTTTCTGACACTCAGCACAGGAACTGCAATAGGTGGCAACATCTTCATGAATTTCAGGCCAGTAAAATCTGTACAGCAATCTGGCAAGGTGCGACCCTCCCTGAGTGACCAGCTAGGACTATCATGTGCTATGTGAAACAACTCAGATCTATACTTTGTGATATAACCAATTATTCTATCTAGTCCTGTGTCTGAGGTTTAACCCAAACTCCGTATAGTAGCCCATGACATTTTTAAACATAGGTTTATCCTGTTTTGGTTTCACCCCAGCTGCTTAAAATAATCCTGAGAGAAACATTGTTAGCTTGTTCTGAAAGAAAATCATAATCAGTGATCACTTTAGTTTTAGCATTTTCATATGTTGACCCTTCTGTCCATCAGTCTTTTGTTGCCATTTCTTCAGGCATCGTCTACTCTTGTGGATTTCGGATCTTGGAGCTGTGCTCAAACAAGTTCAAATCAAATCAACGAAAGGAAGAGTCCCCACCATCTGAGATTTTCTGCCTGTGCTCTTGTCACCACAGCTGTTGCAACATCAGGATTTACTCCTCTTTGATTAACTCAGTAAATCCTGGAAAGTCATTTCCAATAATCACAGGTATAGATAACTTGGGTACTACCCTACTTTCATTTGGTGCAACACCCAATTAATAGTCGGAGTCACTTGGGTGGTGGTATAGTTTTGAGTGTTCCCATGGATGCAGACGACACCAGTATCTGGTCCTTTTGGACATTGTTTTGCCAGCACTTCAACATGCACTAGGGTCTGTCTGCTTCCTGAATCTATACGTCCCTTCAGAGTATTATCTCCCACTTTCACATCTGTTACATACTTGCCCCAATTTGCTAAGGACAAATCTGTTCCAGTGTCACGCTTCTTACTATGGCAATTTCTTGCAATATGACTTGGCTTATTACAGTTATAGCAAATAAAGTCTTTGGGTGCAGATTTGTTACACCCACCAGAGTTCTTATTAGACTTGGAGTTTAAATTGGTAAAAGAGTGTCTTACCAGTGCTAGGCTGTTACCTCACTGCTGTGGCATCTGTCTGGCCATTTGGTATTCTTCAGCCAAAGAAACAGTCTTTTCCCCATTTTCTGGTCAGTGTTCTTTACACAAAACTGTATATCTGTAGGCAGGATGTTGATGAATTGCTCCACTGCAAATGTGTTGATGGTCTGTGGGACTGTTTTGCCCTCTGGTTGGAGCATTTAGTAAGGAGTTCTCTGAAATAAGTGAAGGCTTCTTGAGGATTGTCAATTGAGTTGTACTTCAGAGACCAAAATCTCTGCCTGCAGGTCTCTCCTAAGATGTCATACCTTTTCAGGATTTTGCTTTTCACCAGCATAGTTTTCTGATTGTGCAGTTTCCATATTGCTGTAAGCAAGTTGGGCTTTACCTGTCAGATAAGGTACCAGTCTGATTGCCCATTCCTGCTTTGGCCACTGGCAGGCTGCGCAACCTTTCAAAAGTTGTCAGGTATGCTTGATATCATCCGAGGGACACAACTTTGTAAGTTTAAGGTATTTTAAGTTGTTGGTGTTTTGTTGCCTGCTGGACCTGTGCCAGAACCTCCAGCTTTGATAGCTTGCAAGGCATCCAGCCATCGCTGCTCCAGTCACTGCATCTCTTCTTTCTCTGCTGATCCTGTCACTGCATCTCTTCTTTTCTTTTCTCTGTCTCTTGTTGTTATATAGCCCACCATTTGAAAAAGGCAGTCAGGCTTTCAGGTTCTGTCACTGCCTGCTCTTTTTTTCCATGATTGGTTCTGGCTGTACAGTCTCAGTTTGGACTTTTGTTTCTGTTTCTAGTTTGGCTGCCATTCTTCTGCTAATCACTCCTGGACTTTGTGCTGCAGAATCCATACCTTTCTTCTATGCTTCCCTGGTACCAGGTCTAGTACTCATGCACAAACCTCCTGGCTGAGTATGCACAGTGTAAATCCCACTGAGGCTGACACCATCTGTCGTTGAGGCACAGTTCAGGAAGCATAGGAAACCAGGAGTAGTTTCAAAATTTGCAAAAGTGTTTTTTTCAATAACAGTAAAATAACAAATATTTTTTTCAGTACAACTATTTACAAAGGCAGTACAAACAGAGTAAATTAAGTCCTTTTCTTAACTCCAGATTTCAGTCTCTCAGTCTCTAACTCTCCTTGTCTCTCTAGCAAAAGCATTGTTTCTCCTTTTAAAACAAATCTTTGTAGGGAGTTCGTTAAGAGATATTCTGCTTCTCACAGAATGTTCTTGTGAGTTTACAGAATGTTCTTGTAAGTTTCATCTTGCAGGTGCAACAAAACAGTACATAGTGACTTAAACTGATCTCTTGTTGACAGCATCTCAGAGAGTTTGCAAACCAGCTTCTCAGGTTAACTCCTTTTGTTCCAAGTAGCTTTCTGCAATCATTTAAACAGTATAACTACATACATTTTCAAACAAAGGGATCACAGTAACAGTTACATTTCCCATAAAGATTCACGATATTTTTATAACTGCAGATATGGACGGGGAAGAAAAGCAAGGGCGTAGAGAGATAGTGGGAGGTGGAGAATTGCAAACCACAGGAATGATCAGTTCCTAGGCTCACGAGAAAATTTGGTTGTGCAACTAGACAGACAAGAGACAGAAAAGGAGAGGACAGAACAGATCCTTGTGTTTAAACTTCTTCTGCATAACAAATGAGGCAAGGCCTTATTCAACCCTGTCACATCTGCCACACAATATAAAGACATATCTGGGAGCTCTGCGTTGTGTTGGAGGGGGCTGCGGTATTTCACTGGCAACCCAGGGCATATTTTGGAATCTGTCCTCTACTATAGCCTTTTTTCATTCAACTGAACAAGCGCTGTCGGATATTTTTGGTATATCACTTCAGCTGACGGGTATATCTTTATATTTTCTGTACATCCGACTCTTATAAGTTCACCTCCTAATAGAACATTATTTAACATTTGTCTGCTGGCTACAAAAAAAAAAGACCATCACAAAAACTGGCTAACATGGAACATACCTACACTATTTATGTGGCATAATGTTGTAATCACAATCTACCATATGGAGAAAATCATAGCACAAATGCATCACTGCCTAGAATCTTTTGAACTTTTTGGAGGCAATGGGTCTTCTATAGTGTGCCTCACAGACCAGATTTTGCTCCTTGGTGGAATGAGATCTCCCCTTTTTATTTTTCTTTGCAGCACCACAGGGGTACTTCCATGAGGCAGCGGTTCCATATTTCTGATCAGCCTTGTAGAATTATGCATTTGATCCTATTTTGTGTAATGTTATATGTACTGTATCTTCTATTTATACTTCTGTTTATTATTGGTACAGTATTTATCTGGTCACCTTCTAAAAGCCTTGCTTTGTTTACAGCCCTTTGAGGATGAACCCTTAAGGTGGAAGCAAGCTGCTTTGAAACAACTGGGAGCTGTGAAGGAGACACTATATTGAACTGGCCATCTGCAGGAAAGCTCACTCTTGCTCAAAGCTGAGGAGGAGTACCTACTTTACTTTAAATTATACACTTTGTATTGCTTTGTGTTTGTTTTTGAATCAAGAAAGGGTTTTGCAATACTGCTTATGTGTTAGTAGATTGTGAGTTTTTCTTTGGAGGATTGAAATACTGCATAATTGGTTTTCCTTGTGGATAGCTGGATTTTTTCTGCTAGCATTTTGGTGACAGTTTGCATCAAACTATTTTGGTATAGTGAACTATTTTCTGTGGCTGAGGATTTGTCATTGTAAGGCCTGCTGCTTAATGCAGGTTAGTGGAGGTTTGTGTATTTGACCCAGACAGTGCCTCAGGTGGTGGAAATTGGTGTCCTCTGATTGTCTTTAGAGCACAGAACACCAGGATGTGTTAGGCTGGGTCAGGAGGCTACATCATAGGTATTGGGTTCAACTGCTTTATTTTTCTCTGACTGAAATTGTTTTTGTAGGTATATTCCTGCTAAATTGTTGTGCAGGTTGTCTTGCTGAAAAGAAGGTCAGCAGGCACTGGGGTGGTGGGTCAGAGCTGTAGCTGATTGTTTCTGGAGGGCATGGGCTTGGTTCCTCCCACCTGCCCCTCACCCAACTCACACTCAAGGGTGTCATTTCCTTTATACCAGGGGTTCTGACATCACTTCCCCAAGAGGTTAAGGGCATACAACTGTCATATCCTTAACAGCCCAACACACTGCATAGAGGGTAAATGCACACACACACTAACAAAAAAGACAACCCCCAAAAAACACTAAAAACCAAAAATATAGTGGTGCAATTCACTGGCTGTGGGGCGGCAGTCTTCCGGAGACATTCTGGAGGCTGTGATGCTGCCTATTTGCATGCAACTCTCTGCTTGAGGAGGAGGTTGCCTGTCTCCAGGCAGACCTGGCAAAGAGTAGAGACACCTCCCCACCTAGGGAACACAGGGCCATCACCGCTGCCTCAGAGGCTGCAAGAAAGAGGAGCTGTTGGACCATAGTGGGCTCAGGGAGGTGAGGTGGTAGAACAGAGTGCATCCCTCCAGTTGTACCTCTTTACAATTCTATACACCATTTGGGCAGAGCGCAGTTCCTCTATGGAGGCACCAACAGTGGAGAAAAGGAGGATGCTGGGAAACTCCACAAGGATACCCACAGGAGGGTGGCACAGAACACCACAGGGAAAGAAGCAGCTCCTGGTGGGGAATCAACTGTTAGGGGGTAGAACTGGGGGGAGGGAGGAGAGGGAGAGTAAGGTGCCTGCCCGCACCATGGCTTGAGGACAGAAAGAATCCTCAGATCGAGGAGCAGCTGCACAGAGAGGGAGCTGGACATCATTGTCCACCTAGGACAAATTATCTATCTCTGCATGGGATCAGAGCAGTTCAGGATGAGTTTGTGGAGTTGGGGAGGCATTAGACAAGTAGCACGCACTGTAAACTTCTTGGAGGTGCTGCCTCTCTATGGCATGGGTGAGGCTAGGGTACTCGCACCATGTGATTCAATGAATGGTTGAAAAACTGGTGTGGCCCACAGGGTTTTGGCTTCATTGGGGACTGGGGTCTTCATGGAGGGAT
Organism: Neoceratodus forsteri; assembly: GCA_016271365.2. Lineage (NCBI taxonomy): Eukaryota > Metazoa > Chordata > Ceratodontiformes > Ceratodontidae > Neoceratodus > Neoceratodus forsteri. The sequence goes on along the minus strand of CM057458.1, from coordinate 163,748,327 downwards.
ACAGGCCTATACTGGCACAATGGTCTGCATCTGTCTGGAAGGGGACCCAGGATCCTAGGTGATAGGCTTAATGCTTCATTGGCAAGCTTTTAAACCAGCCAAGGAGGGAGGGCACTGTTAAGAGGTAGGAATTCCAGCCTCCCCACAAAACAGGGTAGTTAGTGAGGTAAACACTAAGGTAGAGAGGTTGATAGGGAGCAGGACAGGTAAATGGAAAAAGGCAGTAAGGGCAGGGACGGGGCTAAAAGGGTAAGGATATCAAAAATGGAGGACGATGAGTACCATGCCTGTAGTCTGGGTAACAAACTTTCTAAACTAGTGGCTTTGATGGAAGAGGGACACCTGGATATTGTGGCAGTCACAGAAACATGGCACACGGAGAACCATGACTGGGATGTCAACATACCAGGGTACACAATCTACAAGAGGGACAGGGAGGGTAAAAGAGGAAAGAATAGAGCTCTCTACATAAGGGAAAGGATCAAAGCAATGGAACTAAAGGGTAAACAGGGAGGGAGGAGATGAGGCACTGTGGGTCACCTTGGAGACAGGAAATGGCACCACAATCCACATGGGATTGTATACAGACCCCTGTGTCAGGGGAGGAAATGGACAAGGAAATGATAGAAGGCATCCTTAGAACTGCAGAAGAAGGAGATATTGGTGATGGGGACCTGAATATGCCAGATGTTAACTGCAGCACATTGCTGCAGCCACATCAAAGAGCAGGGTCATTCTCGAGTTCCTACAGGGTTCATGCCTCAGACAGCTAGTGTTAGAACTCACTTGGGAGGGAGCAATCTTAGACCTACTACTTTCAAATGGGGATGGAGAGAGGATCACATATTTAAAGTGGGTAGCCATTTGGGAACAAGTGACCACCAAACAATATGGTTCACAATAAACACAGCCGTAGAGTCAAGCCATACAAAAGTGAGGGTACTGGACATTAGGAGGCCTGACTTTGGCAAAATGGGTGAGTGCCTAAGGAATGCACTAGCAAATGGGCAGGAAGGAGGGTGGAAGAACAATGGGAAAAGCAAAACTGCATCACAGAGGAACACATTTGTGTGAAGCAAATAAACCAAACAAATGAAGTAAAAAACCACTATGGTTGTCAAAATAGGTGGCAGGAAAGGTTAGGGAGAAAGATAGCATTCAGAAAGTATAAGGAATCACAGGAGGAGCAGGACAGAGAACTGTGTCAGTTTCAGCAGAAGGAAGTGGGCAATACAGTCAGAATAGCGAGGCCCAAACCGAGGAAAGCCAACTCAGTTAAGAAGGGGATAAAACCTTTATTAGGGAAGGAAGAAAGACCAAGGAGGATAGATGCTTAATGAAGGGAGGTGGGTAGAGTGTGACAGTGAAAAGGCAGAGATACTGAACAAATAATTTGGCTCATATTCACAAAAGAAGAAGAGTGGGAGGTACCAAAACCATACAATAAAAGCACGCTGGCCGGGGGGTCAATACCAGTCCATTCACAGAAGAAAGGGTCCTGAAAGAACTCCTAAAACTCAAGGTGGACAAAGCATTGGGGCCTGACAGGATTCACCCTATTATTTTAAAAGAACTGAGGAGACCTAGTGACACCACTGACTACCATTTTTAAAAATCATGGGAGGATGGTGTGGTACCTGAGGACTGGAGAAGGCTGGATGTAATTCCCTTCACAAAAGTGGGAGCAGAGCATAGGCAGGAAACTACAGACCTGTTAGTTTGACCTCAGTGATAGGGAAGATGATGGAAGCACTTCTGAAGGAAAGAATTGTTGAGTTCCTAGAGGCCAGTGGGGCACAGGACCCAAGGCAGCATGGATTCACAGCAGAAAGGTTGTGTCAGATAAATCTAATATATTTCTTTGACTGGGTGACCAAAGTAGCAGACCAGGAGGGCTGTGGATATGGCCTACCTAGACTTTAGCAACCATTTGACACAGTCCTACACAAAAGATTAATATACAAGTTAGCCATCCTGGAGTGAGTCCCAGGGTGGTAGCCTGGGTAACAAGTTGTCTGGACAACAAGATGCAGAGGGTAACAGGAAATGGAGTACACTCTGATGAAAGGGGATACTGTGGGGTACTGCAGGGTTCAGTACTGGGACTGATCCTCTTTAATGTCTTTATAGGTGACATTGTGGAGGGGCTAGAAGGAAAATTATGCTTCTTTGCAGACCACACAAAGATCTGCAACAGGGTTGATTCACAAGGGGTGGAAAGGATGAGAAGGGAATTGGCAAGGTTGGAGGGATGGTCAAACGTATGGCATCTTAGATTCAGTGCAAAGAAGTGCAAAGTAATGCACTTGGGAAACAAAACCCAGGGAAGAGTACACAATGGGGGGCGGGTATTAACAACAACAAAATGGAAAGGGACCTGGGGCAGTCATATCAGACAAACTTAAGGTAGGTAAGCACGTGAGAAGGCAGTAATAGTAAATGTAATAGTAAATAGTAATAGTAAATGGAGTCCACAGTGAAGAAAGGAGGGTTACTAGTGGGGTACCTGAGGTTCAGTACTTAGGGCCAGTCCTTTTAATGTCTTTATAGCGTACATTGCGGAGGGACTGGAGGAAAGGTATGTCTCTTTGCAGATGACACGAAGATCTGCAACAGGGTTGATATGCAAGGTGGGGTAGAAAGGATGAAAAGGGACTTGGCAAGGTTGGAAGAATGGTCAAATGCATGGCAGCTTAGATTCAGCATAAAGAAGTGCGGTAATAATGCACCTGGGAAACAAACCCTGGGCAAGAGTACACAATGGGGGTGAGATACTGACAACAAAAATGGAAAGGGACCTGGTGGTAGTCATATCAGATGACCTAAAGGTGAGCCAGCAAATGTGAGAAGGCAGTAAGGAGGGCTGGGTGGATACTGGGATGCATGGGAGAGGCATCACCAGTAGAAAACAGGATGTTGTTGGTCCTCTTGCAGACAGTTGGTAAAACCTCATCTGGAGTACTGTGTACAGTCTCAGAGACCCCATCTCTGCAAAGACACAGACAGGGTGAAGGCTGTCCAGAGAAGAGCACCAAAATGGTGCAGGATCTGCACCAGAAGACATATGAAAGACTAAAGGAGCTTAAGATGTATAGCCTCGAGGAAAGGAGGGAGAGGGGGACATGATAGAAACTTTCAAATACCTCAAGGGAATCAACAAAGTCCAAGAGGATAGCATCTTTCAAAAAGAGATGTGCAAGAACAAGGGGTACAAGTTGAAGATAGAGGAGGATGGCTCAGATGTAATGGAAGTATTTCTTCACAGAGAGGGTTGTAGATGCATGGAACAGCCTTCCTCAGAAGGTCATAGAGTCAAAACAGTGGTGGAATTCAAGCATGCATGGGACAGACATAAGGGAAATTCTAGTGGGGGTAGGAGGGAGTAGGCTGTTGGTTAACTAGGATCTGCAGCTTATCCGTTAGGTAGGGAAATGGGCAGACAAAGGTGGGCCAAGCGGTGCTTATCTGCCGTCAAAGTCTATGTTTCTATGTTTCAGTAAGGAGGGCTGGGATGCACAGGAGAGGCATCAACAGTAGAAAACAGAAGTTGTTATCCTCTGTACAGACAGTTGGTGAGACCCCATCTGGAGTACTTCATACAGTTCTGGAGACCTCATCTCTGCAAGGACATAGACAGGGTGGAGGCAGTCCAGAGGAGAACAAATAAAATGGTGCAGGGTCTGCACCAGAAGCCCTCAAAGAGAGAGACTAAAGAGCTTAAGACCCTTGTAAATGCGGAGCTTATATTCCCGTTAGGCATCCTCCCTTCAACCCCCTCCCCCACTGAGCTAGAAAATAGGTTTGGTGCTCTGGGGATATTAGCTCTGGACTCCTCAAGGTGGCAGCAGACAGTAGGAAAGGGTATAAAGGGGACTGACAGGAAGTAGCGTGGCTTTTCCAGCCAGGCCCAGGGCTGGATTAAGGCTGAGGAAACGTAGGCATGTGCCTAGGGCCCCAGCAATCCCAAAATATATTCACCTCATACCCTTTTCTTTTGCCTGAGATTCATTTTTTTCATGAAGGACTCAATTGCTGGGTAATCTGAGCAAGGAAGGGACTGAACTATGACATGACTCACCTACCTGATTAGGTGTTAAGTGCTACTATAGCTACAAGGGGCCCTTGTTCAGGCTGAGCTGTAAGATGTGAACAGGCCCATTTCCTTTGCTTTGTCTCTCCTCCCACTTAGAATCAAGTGTTACTCATAAATTAATACGGAAGATTAACATTGCAATTCAATGCTACCCTCTTGGACTTTGTTGATTCCTTGAGGTACTTGAAAATTGCTATCATGACCCCCTCTTCCTCCTTTCCTCAAGGTATACATACTAAGCTCCTTTAGTCTTTCTTCATATGGCTTCTGTTGCAGACCCTGCACCATTTTAGTTGCCCTTCTCTGGTCTGCCTCCATCCTGTCTATGTCCTTGCAGAGATGGGGTCTCAGAACTGCACGCTGTACTCAGATGGGGTCTCACCAACTGTCTGTACAGAGGGATAACAACTTCCTGTTCTCAACTGGTGATGCAGTCTCCTATGCATCTGCCTTCTCCATTACTTGCTTACCTTTAGGTCATCTGATATGACTACCCAGGTCCCTTTCCATTTTTTGTTGTTGTTAATACCCCCGTGTATTCTTCCTGGATTTTGTTTCCAAGATGCATTACTTTGCATTGAATCTAAGCTGCCATACTTTTGACCATTCCTCCAACCTTGCCAAGTCCCTTCTCATTCTTTCCACCCCACCCCTTGTGTATCAACCCTGTTGCAGATCTTTGTGTCATCTGCATAGAGGCATATTTTTCCTTCCAGTCTCTCTGCAAGTCACTTATAAAGACATTAAAAGGACCGGACCCAGTACTGAACCCTGCGGTACCCCACTAGTAACCCCCTTTCTTTGGAGTGGACTCACATTATTACCTCTGTGTCCTGTTGTCCAGCCAATTTTTATCCAGGCTGCCACCCTGGGACCCATTACCAGGCTGGCTAATTTGTGTATTAATCTTTGTGTGGGACTGTGTCAAATGCCTTGATAAAGTCTAGGTAGGCCATGTCCACAGCCTCCCTGGTCTACTACTTTGGTCACCAAGTCAAAGAAATCTATTAGATTCGTCTGACATGACTTTCCACTATGAATCCATGCTGCCTTGGGTCCTGTGCCCCACTGGCCTCTAGGTACCCAACAACTCTTTCTTTCAGAATTGATTCCACCATTTTCCCTACCCCTGAGGTCAAGCTAACAGGTCTCTGCTTTGCTTCCACTTTTGTGAAGGGAATCACATCCGCCCTCCTCCAGTCCTTAGGTACCACACCATCCTCCCCATGATTTGGGGTAGTCAGTGGTGTTACTAGTTCTCCCCATAGTTCTTTTAGATATATGGGTGAATCCTATCAGGCCCTATTGCTTCGTCCACCTTCAGTTTAGGATTTCTTTCAGAACCCTTTCTTCTGTGAAAGGACTGGTATCGACCCCCTATCCAGAGTGCTTCTGTTGATTGGATTGGGTACCTCCCCTCGTCCTCTTGTGAATACTGAGCAGAAGTATTAGTTCAGTATCCCTGCTTTTCACTGACCCTCTCTGCCCACCACCATCCCCTTTATTAAGCCTCACTATCCTTCCCTTGGTCTTGCTTTGCTCCCTAATGTACCTATAAAGGTTTTATCCCCTTCTTAACGAGCTAGCTATCTTTTCCACAGTTTGGGCTTTTGCTATTCTGACTGACTTCCCTGCTTCCTTCTGCTGTAACTGGTACAGTTCTCTGTCCTGCCCTTTCTGTGTTTCCTTATACTTCCTGAATGCTATCTTTTCTCCTAACCTTCACCAACTCTTTTGAGATCTGTAGTGTTTTTTCTTTCGTTTTGATTTATTTATTTGCATCACACAAAGGCTTGTTGCTTCTGTGATGGCAGTTTTGATGTTTCCCATTGTTCCTCCACCCCTCCTTCTTGCCTGTTTGCTAGTGCTTTTCTGAGGCACTCTCCCATTTGACAAAGTCAGCCCCCTAAAGTCCAGTACCCTCATTTTGTGTGTGGCTTGACTCCACGGCTGTGTTTATTGTGAGCTACACTGTTTGGTGGTCACTTGTTCCCAGATGGTTATCCACTTCTAGATCTGAGATCTCTCTCTGTCCCATTTGAGAGCACCAGGTCTAAGATTGCTCCCTTGTGAGTGGTTTCCAACACTAGCTGCTTGAGGCATGCCCTCTGTGGGGCATCGAGAAGGCCCTGCTCTTGTCTGTGGCTGCAGCAAGGTGCTCCAGTTAACATCTGGCATATTCAGGTCCCCATCAACAATATCTCCCTTTTCTGCCATCCTAAGGATGCCTTCTATCATTTCCTTGTCTATTTCCTCCCCTGAGATGGGGATCTGTACACAATCCCTGTGTGGATTGTGGTGCCATTCTGGTCTCCAGGAGAAGCACAGTGCCTCTCCTCCTCCTGTTTACCCTTTGTTCCATTGCTTGATCCCTTCCCTCACGAGAGAGCTCCTTCTCCTCTTCTACCTCTGTCCATCCTATAGATTGTATACCCTACTATGTTGACATCCCAGTCATGGTTCTCTGTGTACCATGTTTCTGTGACTGCCACGATATCCAGGTAACCCTCTTCCATTAAGGCCACCAGTTCAGGGAGCTTGTTACCTAGACTATGGGCATTGGTACTTATTACCCTCCATTTTCTGATGGCCTTACCCTTTTGCCCATCCTTGTCCTTACTGCCTTTGCCTTTTCTCCATTTACCCTGCCTTCTCCCTATTGACGTCTTTATCTTGGTGTTTTCCTCAATAACTACCCTGATTTGTTTTTTGGGGGGCAGGATTTCCTCTACTTTTCAGTGTCTCCCCTTGGCTACTTTAAATACTTGCCAATATAGCATTTAAACTTATCATCTAGGATCCTGGTTCCCCTCCTAGACAGATACAGACCATCGTGCCAGTATAGGCCTGCATTCCTCCAGGTGGACCCCAGTCCCCAATGAAGCCAAAACCCTGAGCTCTGCACCAGTTTTCAACCATTGATTGAATCCCATGGTGTGGAGCACCTTAGCTTCACACATACTATAGACAGGCAGCACCTCAAGAAGGTTACCATGCATGCTACTTGTCCAAGGCCCTCCCCAACTCCATGAACTCCTCCTGCACTGCTCTGATCACATTTCCAGCCAGGTAATTTGTCCCTAGGTGGACAATGACATCCAGCTCCTCCCCTGTGCAGCTGCTCCAGCGATCCTGAGAATTCACTCCTGTCCTCCAAGCCATGGCACCTGGCAGGCACCTTACCTCCCTCTCCCCTCCTCCTCCAGTTCTACCCTCCTAACAATGGAGTCTCCCACCAGGAGTTGTTTCCTTCCCCTGTGGGTCTCCTTTGTGGAGGTTCCCAACATCTTCCATGGTCTCCACTCGGGTGCCTCCATGGAGGAACCACACTCTGCCAGAACAGCGTGCGGGTGTGGAGGTACAACTGGAGGGATGTGCTCTATTCCACCATCCTCACCCTCTCTGAGCCCACTGTGGTCCAACTGCTCTCTTTTCTTGGCAACCTCTGAGGCAGCAGCGGTGGCCCTGGTGGTCCCTGAGTGGGAGGGAGGTCCCCGATCATGGCCAACTCAGCCTGGAGACAAGCAACCTCCGCCCTCAGCCCAGAGAGAAGCCTGCAGATGGGACAACACTGCATTCTCCAGAATGTCTCGGAGACTGCCGCCCACAGCCACTGCACTGTACCACTCCCATCATGTCTTATTTATGGCCCCTCAACTGTTGTTTTGTATGCTTACTCTTACTTCTATTTATTTTTTATTTTATATATATTTTTTCTCCTGCTTTCCTACTGCCTCCATGCCCTATAGATCCTGCTCTTCCTATTCTGGGACAGGAAGTTCCAGTATTCCTCAGTAGTCTCCTTCTTACTTGCTCAGAGTCAGACCTCCAGCAGCCTGGAGGGTGGAAAGCTACTGTTTTCCTTCTAGGATGGTGAGTCTTTTATGCCCTGTGATCACTCCCTTCCTGCTCTGAAGCAGGAAGTTCCTGTTGTCATTCAAACCCTGTGCCTATAAAAGTAGAACTGGCTAAGGGTGGGTGGGAGGGAGGAGGCTATATAGTCCCAGTAGAATAGTAAAGTTCTAACAGCACCTCCTTCCTCTTGCTGTTCTCTGCCAAAGCTATCTAGGGCAGATTTAAATGCAAACACCTGGCTTCCCTGCCTCTAAGCCACTCCCCCTAATTCACAGTTCTCTTCCTCACCTAGCTAGCTGCACAGATAACAATTCACGTCACCCAGCTCAAACACAAAAGTGCTGTCAATATGGTGCTGTTCTGGAAGGCACTGTTATTGACAGTGCTCTTCTGACCTAATGCCATTATTTCTCTAAGTGTTCAAAACTTGGATGAACTAATGTTTTTCATACTGATATTACTCGCTAAATTCATTTTTGAAGCATTTTAGTTAGGTTATTTAGGTTTTATGTCACCTTTTAGGGACAGTAAGAAAAAACAGGTTACTCACCTGTAACAGCAGTTCTAGGAGTGGTATATGTTGTTCATCCACACTTTTGACATGTCCCTTTCCCTTTAAAGCTCACTGGAAGGTCTTCAGCTGGCTCCTCCCACCACCAGGTGGTATAACCTTGGCTCCGCCCATGATGCCAGATCTTAGCAAGCTGAAAGCCAGGTTTTTGCATCACAGCTAGGAGATCAGGTGGGTCGGGTATGGATGAACAACATACCACTCCTAGAACTACTGTTACAGGTGAGGAACCTGTTTTTCTAGGGACGTGATATTTTGTTCATCCACACTTCGGCAGACTCTAGCAGTTCTCCGGGAAGAGGGAGGCAAGGCGCACCCCTATTTGGGAACAGAGACTGGAGAACTGAGGGCCCAAAACCAGCATCCCGGTGTGACTCAAGGTCAATGTGGTAATGGATGATGAACGTGTTTGCTGTCTTCCAGGTAGCAGCCGCAGATTTCCTGGATAGGGATGTCCTGAAGCAGCCACTGATGCAGTGGTATGGCAGTGGAATGAACCCGCCAGCCCTACGAGGCTTCCTACCCGCCAACCTATAGCAGAGATCTGTGCACCGCTTCAGGTCGACATCCCGACGGGCGAAACATAAAAAGACCATTACGGTGACAATCACTGTAATGGTTCTTTTCCGTATTTCTGCTTCCCCAGGGTTCTACCTCCCCGGACCAACTCTGACCTGGATTTGATAATCCTAAAGTCCGCGACCTCCTTGGTGCTTCCAGCAGAGATCAATGCAAGATGTAAGCCATCTGCCAATCATCTGCTTTGCTGTAGGTCTGCCAGGTGCGGCTTCAGTGTAGGTGACAAACAGCTGGCGAACTTCTCCAAATTTCCGCCATCCTTGCCTTTATAATAGGAGAGACCTTGTCTCAGGTCCAAGGTATAGAGCCTGTACTTGGCATCTGAGATGTAGTTCGGTAGAACACAGGCAAGTCAAAACCTGATTAAGATGAAACTCTGACACCACCTTTGGGAGGAATTTTGGGTGGGGCACAGGACAATCTTGTCCCTGTGGAAGACCAGATAAGAAGACTCCACCAAAGTGCCTGAACTCCCCAGTCCTTCTGGCTGACGTGATAGCCACCAGGAGGCCATCTTTCACGACACATCTCACACTTGTGCATTGTCTTGAATGGCTTGCCCATGAGTTTAGCCCAAACCAGCAGTAAATCCCACGAAGGTGGAGGTTCAGGCACCAGAGGGCATATGTGATCTAGGCCATTGAAAAGTGCCAGACCACCTTCTCCTGTGCCACCGTCTGCTGATTGGCTCGCCCAGTAAGCAGAGATGGCTGCCAGGTGTACACAAGGGTTGAACCGTAGACCCGCTTTGGACAGAGATCAAAGGTAGTTTAAAATACTAGCTACAGGACAGGACAGAGGGTTCAGGCCCGTGCCCTGACACCAAATGGAAAACCTTTTCCATTTGAAGGTGTACCACCTCCTGGTCGACTCCTTTCTGGATGTTTCCACTACAGTGAGTACATCCTCAGAGAGACCCAGAGCCTGGAACTCTAGCCATTCAGGTACCAGGCTGTCAGGTGCAGGGATTGAAGGTCCAGATGGAATACCTTCCCTGACTGACAGATATCAGGTCCAGGTGTGCTGGAAGATGCCTCAGGAGCCTGCAGCTGAGGCTGAGGAGATCTGGATACCAGAGCTGGCAGAGCCATTCTGGGCTACCAGGATCACCTGCCTTGTCCTTCTCCACCTTGAGGAGCACCTTGTGGATCAAGGGAATGAAGGAAGGAGAAGAGGCCCGGGTCCACGGCCTCAAGAAGGCATCCCCTGCAGATCCCCACTGAGGGAGCGGGCATCAAACAGCCCTTAGCTTGGTGTTTTCCCTGAGGCAAACAGGTTCACCATCGGTTTGCCCCAGTGGGAGAACAGGGTTGTGAGCTACCTCTGGATAGAGAGACTACTCATGAGATGTCTCACCCATGCAGCTGAGAGCATTCGCCAGTTGATTCGAGGGCTCCTGCCACATGGATGGCTAGGAGATCCACCTCAGTCGCTCATGAGTGTCCAGATGTGGAGCCTCCCTGCACTGCAGCTGGGAGTGCATGCTGCCCTGCTTGTTGAGGTAGCACATGGTCATGGTATTGTCCATCTGGACTTGAACCACTTGACCCTGAAGCTGCTGAGTGAATGCTGACAATGCCAGTCTGACCGCTCTGAGCTCCAACAGTTTGGCTCTACCCTGCCGGTTTGACATCCTTTATGCCGACTGGCATCTCACCAAAAGAATCATGTTGACTCCAAGTTGTAGTCTACATGATTCCTGTGTCTCTCCTGGTCCCTGTTTTTAATGGGGGCTTTGCACCCCAAACTATCTTGAGGCTCTGTCCTCACTACCCCTGTCTTTAGGATTCTCATTTCCAGTCGGAGTTGATTCAGGGTGGGGTGGAGGACACGAGACAGCTTGGCCCTGTCTTGGGCACACCAACACAGTGACCTGTTGGCAAAGTGTCGGTTTTGCCGACAGGTGTGTATTTTGCTGTGTTGATGTCACTGCAAGGGCAGCACACCAACAGGTTGATATGGTATCGGGATTTCTCAGGAGTCCAGAACCCATGGTCTCTGTTGTTTCCCATGTGGGCTTCCCAGCCTGTGAGAGAGGCATCGGTCATGAGGGCGACCGTTGGCTCGGGGCAGACAAGCGGATCCTTCCCCCAGATGGTCTGGGACGATCCACCACTGGAGAGCATCCCACATCTTCTGGGCCACAGTGATCAGCTGGTCAGAATGACCTAAGCACTGAGTCCACTGGGCAGCCAGCTCCCACTGAAGGGGCACATATGCCACTGGGCCTACACGGACCACGGTGCAGGCCGCCATGTAACCCAGAAGGTGCAGAAAGTCCCGGTAGGGCACAAGTGCCCAACCAGAAATGATTGGGAAAAGGAGAGAGAACCTCTGCCCTGTCTGCCAGGAGCCATGCTCTGGCTTGGCAAGAGTCGAGCTCTGCCCCAATGAAGCATATCACCTGAGATGTACGAGCTCCGACTTGGTCTCGTTGATCAGGAGGCCAAATTCAGAGTGGGTCTGGAGGGCCAGGTCCCTGGACCTCACCACCTCTTGCTGGGTGGAATCTGCTAAGAGCCAATCATCGAGGTACAAGTACACTCTGTCTCCTCGATACCTGAGGTGGGCTGCCACCATTACAATGCATTTGGTGAAGACCTGTGGGGCTGATGACAGGCCGAATGGCATGGCTTGAACTGGTATAGGTTCCCTCTGCTCTGACGTGGAGGAACCGCTGGTGGGACGGACAGATTGGGATGTGAAAGAATGCATCCTGAGATCCAGTGAGCAGAACCACATGTTCTGCTTCAGGGATGGTATGATCTGGGACAGAGTTACCATCCTGAAGGTGCATGACCTGAGATACTGAGTCAGGTCATGCAGATCTAGAATGGGCATCAGCCCCATCCACTTCGGGACCAGGAAGTACCTGGAAACTAACCCTGGGTTGACTGGAGGATCTGCCACTCAAACCACTGCCTCCTTGAGGAGGAGTTGGGCTATGTCATCTCTCAGAGCTGACTGAGTGTGGGCTGATACTCTCTCCTCTCATGGGGCACGGGCTCAGCATGGAGGGTACTGCTCGAATTCTAGAAGCAGACCTGGCTGACCACTTCTAAGACCCACCTGTCCATGGTAACAGCGGACCAGGTGGAAAGAAAGTGGTGGAGCCAGCCCCCACAGGAGGACCCAGAGCTGGCATGATGGGACTAGGGATGGCAGCCCTATCCCATCACTGGGCAGGCTTGGAGGAAGAGGATCCAGATTGGTAGCTGCCTGAACCCCGACCTCCCTGTCTACGGGTCGCTGGAAGCCTGGACTTGGCCGAGGGCACCAAGATTATGCTCTGCTGTTGCCCAGCCTGACAGGAGGCTGCTTTGCCACAGAGCAGGGTGTCGAAGGCTTCTTCTTCTGCTGCTTTTAGAGCCAGGGGCATCTTTTGGGCAGAAGTAACTGGGTCCAAGGTGGCATTGGACTGTTCAATTCACGACAGGTGACCATCCTGGGCCAAAGAGATCGGTACCCAGGAAAGGAGCATCAGTGAGTTTGTGCTGGGTAACTGCCATGAAGGTGGAAAGCCTCAGCCAAGCCCTGTGGTGCATGGCAACCGCGGCTGCCACCGGTAGGGTCAAGAGTCCCCGGTGTCTAGGGCCATCTGATTACTGATTGGCAATGGATCGCCCTGGTCCCAAACCTGCTTGACCGTAGTCTGAAGGTCTGCGGAAGGTGTGGGAGAACTTCATCCAAGGAGCCCAAGAGGCATGGGAGAAGGCCATGATGACGGCCGAGCTTGCCTGAGGAAGCCTAGAGAGGAGGCTGCATAGACCTTCCTGGCAGTGTCGTCCAGTTTTTTGGACTCCATGTCCAGAGGTCTATCAGTGTCAGCAGAGCTGCCTGTGCCTCTGAACACAAAGCGTCACTAACCCTTTCACTGAGGATGTTCTGTGAATCCCAAAGAGGACCCAACGGGCACCACATACTCTGCGGGCCATCCGGCAGACGGCGCTGGGCAGGAGGCAGGATGCTGCCAGATCTCCAAGTTGGGCCAACAATGGCCTCGCCACTAGGAAGGCCTCTGTGGGGTATTCTCTTTAAGAATTTCTGTAAGAAGGTATCTGCCCTTTTCTGGAGAGGTTCCAGAGGCATCCCCATAGATTTGGAGATAAGGCAGAGAATTCCAAGAATGAATGAAGGGTCCTCCTCCATCGACAGACTACCCACTGACTCATCATCCAGAGGATGAAAGTGAAAGTCGGTATCATCAGAATCCAAAGTATCCAGATAAATTGGTGACCACCAAGGTCCCCTCTACATGCCTGGGATGATCAGGCATGAGGGTGACTGATATCCCGCGTTGAAGACCCGGAGTTGTCCGAACTTCTCTCAGAGGATCCCCTCCCAAGGCTGTTTAGGTGGTGGCTCCACCACTGTCGGTGGAGAGACTGATTTTGGTCAAACCGAGGTGGGTTTATTAACCCTGTGGGCGAGGGAACTGATTTCACCAGTTCCAGTGGAGTTGGCTTCGGCCTAGGAGGTGAAAGTCAAATAATGGCGTGGTGGAAACCGTGAAAGGCTTCTGCCCAGACAGAATTAGCTGTTGCCAGATTAAATCCTCATAGCCTCGATGGAGTTCCAACGAGCCTCTCCTCATCCGAGAAGGATGAGGATGAATAGTGGCATCGCCTCTTCTTGCACATTTATGTGCCTTCCGACTTGTCGGTCGAGGGGTCGAGATCTTGACCTCGATCGGACTGGCTGAGTCGGTCGCTGGAAGACACCAGGGAACCGCTGATTTTCCCGGATCGGGACCGGTTCTCGATGGGTTTCCCACCTGGCTGGGTCTCCTCATGAAGAAGAGGTAGGACCAGGGTCCTAGTCAAAAGTTGTCAGCCTCGTCAGGCGACAACAGATCGACAGGATCAAGACAGATCTCAACCGCATCATCAATTGAGGCCTCTGCTGACTGATCAAATGACAAACCTGAGAAGCCAGCAGCCTAGGAAGCAATCTGACCGAGTTGAGACTGCAGTTTCCTGGGACCGAGATCACTCACGATCCTAAGACTGTCTCCACCGAGATGAAGAATCTCTCAGTTCCTTCTCCTTTTATGGGACCGGGAGATATGCGAGTCCAAAGGTCCTTCACCCTTAGTGGGAGGGACTGGCACAGCTCCCTGAAGAAACCTGAGAACATGGAACCCAGGTTGAGGGGAATGAAGATCGGCTGAGAAGAAAGCTCTGCAGCCCACACCACTTCTTCTTCGAAGGCCTGCATTTGTTCCAACTGCTTGGTGGACCCCACAGCTGGGAGACCGCCCACCGGCCTCTTTGGATTTCATTGGAGGGTTCCATTTCGGGTCTGCCCAACTTGAGAGCGGCAAGACGCATCGTTGAGAACATTCGGATGAAAGGCGAGATGCAACCGCAAGTCATAAGTCATGCTGACACCCAAGCAATAAATGCTTATGGTCAGTGCACCACATTTTCTGGCCTCACGGGCCCTGGCAAAATCTGGGGAAGATTGATCTTCCATGATCGAACAGCACAAATTACAATTGCTAGCTCAAACAAGCGAATCTTCAGATAATCCATAGAATTTGAAGCCAGGGCTTACAAAATGCGGTAGTGGAGAGAGGCAAGCTGATTCTTCCAGCAGAATGGAAGATCTGGCCTCATGGGCAGAGTCAAGGCTTATACCACCTGGGTGGGTGGGAGGAGCCAGTTTGAAAACTTCTGGTGAGTTTTAAAGGGAAAGGACAGGCCAAGAAGTGTGGATGAACAACATATCCACGTCCTTAGAAATATGTTTTAAAATTTCAGTAACTGATGCACAATGGCCAAGGAAAATGGTCACAGTGAAGGGAACAGTCATGGTGAAGGGGTGCTGTTGTGGTGAGGGGGCCCAGATTTCTCCTGGGCCTAGGGCACCGGTGCCTTAATTTGGCCCTGATTAGGCCTGGGGCGGGGAGGCTGGAAGAGTAGCACTGGGAACAGATAAGGTGGGCAAGTGAGGGAGCTCTGCGGTCCAGGAGGGCCAGTGAGAACCCCCCAAAGAGTACAGTCAGGATGGTTTGTTGTGCCTTGGTTGACGAGGAATGGGGTATGGAGTTCTATGGGGACACAGGTAGCCAGGTCCTGCATCATTGAGGCTAAGGTGGTAGGAGGCTTAGCAAGCCCAGAGAGAGTTAGGGCCCTTATGAAGACTGTTGTGTGTTTTCCCAGGTTGCCAGGGCTGGGAGTGCAGTAGCAAGGCCCTCTCAGGAGGGAACCGGTGGAAGAGTTCCCCTCATATCCAGTGTGCAGGTGGCTCGGGGGTTGAGGGAGCCGGGGCCTTTCACCCAAAACAGGAGGCCTGTTTGGAGGACAGGTCCCTGGCGGTCTATCAAAGTCTGGGCGGGTCACAGGCCAAAAATGGCAGACCTTTGAGGATGGTCTCTCATGCTGGTGCTTAACTCAAGGCCAGGAGAGAAGCAGAGATGTGGGCCTGGCAGATGACCCTGAGGAAGTAAGTACCAACAGAACCCCTGAGTGAATTGGGCCATGAAGAGCTGAGGCAGAGCCAGTGACTGTGGCAGGTGTGGCCTTACACTGTGAACAGTGACAGCAGCTTGAGATGGGTCAGGGCCAGGGTCATCAGAAAAATTCATGGATGCCCTGTGGCTTGGGCAAGCACCAAGGGGTCCAGGTGGGGAAGGCTGCTCATTTTCCTGTGCCAGTGTAAGGGGGACGACCAGTGCCAGAGTCAGGGAGGGACCCGTAAGGAAAAGAAAATGAAGGTTGGCTTACCGGATCCATTAGAAACCAGGAGATTGCAAGGATCTGTGTTCAAGTGAGTCTTGGGTAGAGCACCTGAGAGGGTGAAGTGGTAGGAAAGGAGAATCATTGCTGTGTCTGCTAAATCCTTGGGTTTCTGTTGTTTATCATGTATGCCCGATTGTAAAAAGTTAAAGCCCCATGGAACTGCTTATTTATGTTTTAGAGCAGAATGGTGACCCTGTCTCGCTGGAATCATTTGCCATGCAGGTGAAAAATGAAGCCAGTTGGGCAGAAACAGTGGTTTGTGCCTTATTTGACTGTAGGGAGGCTAATGAAATTAAATCTTTTTCTCCCTGTATTTGCAGTTTAATAAATTTTCCTCAAGTTACATTTCCAGGCTCAGAATTAGACTCGTTGGGACTGCAGGGGCTTCTGAGACCTCGGGAAGGTAAAAGTGGAGGTCTCAGTCTGGGTCGCCCGGGAGATCAGATGCTGAGACAGAAGAGGTAAAGTGCACAGCTATGAAGACGCCGAGCAGGTAGGAGACAACTGTTTTCCCTGCTCTTTAGTGTGAAAAAGGTCTCGAATGTTACGCTTGGAAGTGCTCCCTTTCTACCTGGAACAGCTGGGAGTGAAAGTTATGCCCCAGATGGGGTGGGGGTTACACTAATATGTATACCTTTGAGGAAAGGGGGTGGGGACATGATAGAAACTTTCAAGTACCTCAAGGAGTCAAAAAGTCCAAGAGGGCAGCACCTTTCAGAAAAGAGATGTGCAAGAAGAAAAATTACTCACCTTAGTAATGTTGTTTCTTCTAATGGAGTCTTGCTATATTATGACAATTGCAGTTTGTCCCACCATTAGAACTGCTCCGGAGGTGAAAGGGTTAACTACCATTCTGAGAATGGAGTTTAGAGCGCGAGCTCTGGTTAGAGAAGCTCTGTCTGGATAATTTCAAACTGAAACTGTCAGATCTTACGGTAAAAACTCACTAAGGTTCTATGTGGAGCTGTAACCTACACTCAGCCAACTGGCTACCTAAATATTAACACATATTCCTGGTCCCAACACAAAGACTCAAGTCAGGGAACCAGAAAATAATAAAATAAGGTAGAATAAAACACCACACCCCAAAACCCCAAAGGGGTGAAAACATATAATGGGCATAACGGTGCCCCACTGGACTGCCCACCCCATACCCAAGTAGAAGTTCTGAGAGGGGCAGGCTGGGGAGGTCATAATATAACAAGACTCCATTAGAAGAAACAACATTACTAAGGTGAGTAATTTTTTCTTCAAACAACATAAATCTTGCTATATTATGACAATTGCAGAATACACAACAGTACCTCCATGGAGGAGGGATATCACTGTGATAGGTTCTGAAGCACGGTTGTGCTAAATCTAGCATCCCTCCTGGCCCTGATATCCATGAGTAATGCTTGGTGAAATGTGTACCATTTTCCAGGTAGCTGCTTGACATATCTCTAAAATAGGATTTCTCTGGCAGCAGCTATAGACGCAGCTGTACCTCTGGTAGAGTGAGCCCTCAGGCCTGAAGGGGGAACCTTTTCCCAGTTTTTGATAGTAAAATTGGATACAAGAGACAATCCACCTGGCAATGGATCTCTTTAGTGGCAGGTTTACCTTTCCAACCTCACCAAAAGTGAGAAAAGTTGGAGGATTCGAACCTATGACCCTTGGTACGGCTCTATATAGTAACTAAGGGCCCTCTTAACATCTAAACTGTGCAACCTCTCTCTCACCAGAGGAGGAATGGTCAGTAAAGAACACTGGAAGGGAGATAGATTGGTTAAGATGGAAGTCTGAAACCACCTTAGGCAAAACTTCCTGTTAGTCTAAGGACTACTTTATCCCTGAGAAAGAAAAGCCAGTCTCCACTGACAAGGCTTGTAACTCATTTATGCGCCTGGCAGAAGTGATGGCCACCAGAAAAACAGTTTCTCCAAGTCAAATACTTGAGCTCTGCAGAAGACAGAGGCTCAAAGGAGGTTGCATCAACTGAGCAATGCAAACATTAAGATCCCAGGCAGGGCGGGTCCTTGAAAGGTGGATTAGTATGAAGTAATCCCTTGAAAACTTGGAAAAAACAGGGTGAGTGGAAAGAGAAGAGCTTTCCTGCTGAAATAAAAGCAGAGACAGCTGCCAAATGAACTTTCAGGGTAGCTGGTCTCAGGCCCAAAGAATTAAGATGGACTATATAGTCCAGAACAATGGGCAAATCAGCAGATTCTGGGAAATATGCTTCCGAGCACCAGATGGAAAACCTTTTCCATTTAGGAATTATAAGTGGTTTTAGTGGAAGGCTTCCTGGAAGCCTTCAGGATGTCTAGAACACCTTGAGAAAGGTGTAGGTCAGCAAACTCTAACTCCTCAAGAGCCAGGCCTTGAGGTTGAGGGATTTGAGATTCGATATCAAACCTCCCCAGGCAATAAGATAACAGATTGTGTCTCCTGGGAGGCACAGGGAAGATGGACTGTTAAGGACAGAAGGAGTGGTGCCAGGGCTGCCTGGCCCAATCTGGAGCAATCAGAATCATCCTGCAAGGCTGGGATCTGATTTTGACTAGCACCTTGAATAGGAGAGGGAAGGGAGGAAAAGCATATGAAACTTCCTTCCCAATCTAGGAGAAAGGCATCCAGAGGGACTGAACCCATCACTGGGGGCCTGCAACAAAAAGTGAAGTTGATGATTGTCTGGGGCTGCGAAAGATCGATCTGAGGGTGCCCCATCTGGCAAAAACTATCCCAGTACTGGGGATCCAGTGACCATTCGTGATGGCCCTGGAAATCCTGCTGAGAGCATCTGCCAGGACATTGTCCTTTCCGGAGGGTGAACTGCTATGAGGGAAGTGTTCAGGGAATAAGCCAGAGACCATAACTTCATTGCTTTGGTGCACAAGGCCAAGACCGAGTGCCCCTTGTTTGTTGATGTACCACATTGTGGTGGTGTTGTCTGTTCTGACTTGTACCACTTTGTTCTGAACAGGATGCAGAAAACACTTGAAGTGCTAGAAAGACAGCTCTGAGTTCCAGCAAATTGATGTGGAGCAGAGATTCCTGAGGGACCCACACTCCCTGAGTGGAGAGGTCGCCCATGTGAGTCCCATCCCAGAAGGGATGCATCCATAGTGAGGGTCAAGGAATGCGACAGAGGGATGAAGGGGACCCCAGTCTTAAATTGCTCTGATCCTGCCACCACTGAAGGGCCTGGATCAGGGTTCGAGTCACTGGGACCAACTTGGAAAGGGATCTTTCTCTGAGACCAAAAGGCTCTCAAGTGAAACTGAATGTCCCTCATCTGAAATCTTGCTCCTTGCACTACAGCTGTGGAAGCAGCCATGTGCCCCTAGGAGCTGTAAGAAATGCCTTGCTGGTCGAGAGACCCACAGAGTGAAGGAGGAGGCCAGGGCCACCAGGTTCCTTACCCTCTCTAAGGGTAGGAAGGCTCTGGCCTGCTTTGTGTCCAATTCTGCACCTATGAAGGTGAGTACCTGAACAGGTTCCAGAACTGACTTTGGAAAATTGAGCAAGAGAGGTGAGCAGCTGCTGGTAACTTGCAGGTGTGATTTGACCTGTTCTGGAGACTGGCCTACAATGAGCCAGTCATCTAGATAGGGAAAACAGCAATCCTTTGCCTTCTTAAATGAGCAACTGCTACTGCCAGACATTTTGTGAATACCCTTGGGGCAGAGGTGGAGGTCAAGGGCATTGCTCTGAACTGGTAGTGACCTGAGGGCAGTTCAGAATCTGAGGTACTTTGGTGAGAGCTTCTGATTAGAACATGGAAATAGGCATCCTTGAGGTCCAGGGAAGCTAGCCAGTCCTGGCCTTAGAGAAGGTAAAATCATGCCAGAGTCGCCATTTGAACTTTGGTTTCAAAAGGTGCTTGTTCAGATATCTTAGGTCTAAAATGGGCGCCATTCTCCTGTCTTTTGGGGTAAGGAAATATCTGGAGTACAGACCCTTGCCCTGGTGTAGGGGGAAACCTTTCACAGCTCTGAGAGCTAGAAGGGTTGAGGACTTCTGTTTCTAAGGTAAAAGTCTCTAAAGGGTTTGCAGGTGGAAAAAATCTGGCTCTCATCTTTGGAAATGTTTGAAGCTGAGAACCAGACCCTGGCTTACTACTTCCAGGACCCATATATGTCTGATGTTAGAGACTCCCAGTCCTGGCCCAGTAAGCAAGCCTGCCCACAGGTAGTGGAGAACCGGCCTGGGCACCCCATCAGGGTGCCTGTTTGGCAGGGGCTTTAGTCTGAGGGGTGGAGCAGACCTACTTGCACCCCGTCCTGCCTCTGCCTCTGAAGAACCCTCTGAGCATAAGCAGAAGAAGCCTGGGTTTGTAAAAAGGCCTGTGAAAGGGCCTACCTACCCCCTGGGGTCTGCTTCTGAGAGTGGCTTGCCGCTTCTTGGCTTGTGCACTCCTACAAGTTGTTCTGTATTCATCCATTTTCATGTAATTCTCTGTTTGCTCCCCAAACAGAGAATTCCCTACACAGGAAAATCCATAGCCTTAGACTGGGTATCCTGTGACAAGTTAATACACCTGAGCCAAGCTAACCTACGAAGGCCACAGATGTAGCCATGACTCTAGAGGATACATAATTAGAATCCACAGCAGCATGGAATTGCACCTTGAAGCCTCAATACCATCAGAAGCCACCTGCTCCAACTCCTTGGCAAGCTGGCCAGGGGCCTGTTTAGCCAAAGCCATGACAGTGTCCCATCTAGATTTTTGGTATCTTGCCACATAAGCCATGTAATTTGCTTGTCTGAGTCCCAAGGACGCTGCCATGTATTGTTTTTTAGCCATGGCATCAATCTTCCTGAGTCCTTGTCAGGAGGATGTGAAGCCAGGAATGTTAGCGTTATCACAGGCTGCAGCCTGAACTACCCTAACATGACTGCATTGCTGTGAAAGAAAGTCTGTATCAGGACCTGACAAAGTGTACCTCCTGTCCATCTTTTGTCAATAGGAGGCACAGAATTAGGGCTTTTAGAATTTTTATTGTTTGCTTCCTAAAAGACTTATGTAAGGATAGATAATCTCCTAGACTGTGGGATATCCATCATTTCCACAAAATCAGGTTCCTCTTGCTCATCCACAGCTTCCTCTAATGGGAGCTGGAGGGTTTCAGCAACCTTTTATAAAACAAAAATGAGAAGGGACTCAGAAAGCATAGGGAGATTCAAAGGTCTGTCTGGGGAGATGTCCGTTCAATGGGCACATCCAGACTCTCAAAGTCACATTCACACTGTTCATAATCCTCCTCCCCTCCTCTGGTTCACAAAATCTCCAATATCATATTCTTGAACCGGTGGAACCGACCGAACCGACCTCCTACAGACAGTGGCGGTTCGGACGGAACCGAGAAAGTGACTATACAATTTGTATAGCTTTTGTTATTTCTGCAGCAGTTGGAGAAGGAATTTTGGACTCCATACCTGCTGATTTTTATTTTCTTTGCTGGAACTGGCTCCTCAGAGCCAGCTACGATTGCCCGAGGAAGTCTGCGCCCTGGTCAGAGGGCACTCCCTCCGTTCGGTTGGTACCGAACCAGGCTGGCCATCGGGTCAGCGGACTTCTTGGCCTCTGCTCCCTGAGCCTGCCCACTCTCTTATCCAGGGTGGCTGCAGGAAATTTTACAAATCTGGTAGTCTGAATTGAGGTGGTCAAACCCAGACAATAGACACATGTAGTGTGTGGGTCAGCCTTGGCAAAGGCTTCCCACAGACACTACAGTGTTGAAACCCAGTGGGCCCGTTTTTCTTTGGGTTTCTCAGACATGATGCCAGCCTAACCAACAAACTTGCCCTTTTAATGGCAGTGCCAGGCAAGACACCCTTATCAGTTCCCAACCGTAGTCACTGGTCGTGGAAAAACCGTAATGAAATCCGGTTTTTTTAGAACCATTAAGAACCGGGAACCGCACTCTAAAGCTTTAAAATGCTTAAACTTTGAAGTTTTAATTCAATCTGATCGGTTCGAACCGAACCGATAAACATTTACAAGTTCCACACAGAAATAAAACCTGTCTATTACTTACAATACCACAGACAGAGCTTGAACCGATCGGTTTGTGGTTAAAAATAATACCACGATTGAATTTAACCAAGAAAATACTATTTAAACCGAGAAATAAACCGAGTAGGAGAAATCTCCGGAGCGACTGTTCAGTGAGGCGGAGTAAAGAATCTGACAGTTTCAGTTTGAAATTATCCAGACAGAGTTTCTCTAACCGAAGCTTACGCCTAAACTCCATTCTCAGAATGGTAGTTAACCCTTTCCCTCCGGAGCAGTTCTAATGGTGGGACAAACTGCAACTGTCATAATATAGCAAGACTTCATGTTGTTTGAACAAAGAAGCACAATTTGAAGATAGAGGGGGACAGTTCAGGAGCAACGTGAGGAAGCTATTTTTCACAGAGAGGGTGGTGGACACATGTGTAACCCCTAGATGGCGCTATCCCAGGGGCTACTACCCTGCCTGATTTGCCACTAACAGGTTGAGGGGCCTGGATCCAATGGCGGTGCCTCCACCCAGAGGTCAGGGTTTGCAAAAGTTAAACTAACTTGGTCACAGCCTCTGGGACACTGCAACCCCTTTCTTCCCACTAATGGCCCACACAATATATCAGAATTACCTTCACAGTATACACTACCCCAGGTTCGTTCCGCACTGGGACCTCCTGTGAAATGAGATACAGTGCAACAATCACAGTACAGTACTTTAACATAGACAAATACCTCAGGCAGTATAACTTTGCTGAAACAAGCAGCTCTGATTTATTTAGGGGATATAACAAGGACAGGGGAAATCAGGTTAATTAGCTTATCACTCTAATAATCTACCTATGGCTCTGTGCACAGGCCTATCCCTATCAGTTACTGTCCCTGGGTACCCAAGCCCTAGTGGCTAGTCCAAACCGGCAGCTGGTAGGGGCCCTTTCACACAGAGAAAAGGAGAATTAAACAGTCAGCAGTACAGTAATTCCATTTGGATTTAATGTGGCAATTCAACAGGGAGCGACCCTGAATTAGTACTCACGACCTCCAAATAAGATAGGGTCCTTCAATGTCAGCAGGGCTCACTTGAGGTACACAAACCTCTTCACACATCCATATAAAAGAAAGCACTATACCAGGCAGGCTGCATCTGTATCCCAATCGTAATTACTGCACAATACCCGGAGAACACACAGCAGATTCAGTTCCTGACAGACCGAGTGCAATTTTCAGCAATTCTTCCAGTCTTCTACAGGGTGAGCCTGGTTTCTACTCTTCAGAGATCCTTTGATTCTTTTCACAGGACGGATTCAGTCCTAACAAGCTGTTACACAAGCTGCAGACCGAACTCTGGGCCTTACACACGTTTTTGACTAAAACTGCACACTGAAAAGCACAGGGCTCCTTCCTTCTTCACTGCCAAAGCTCAACTGAAACTCCAACCGACAAAACGGGCACTTCCTTTGAGTTCCTCCCAGTTCTTGACTGGATTGGCTGTCACTCACAATAGACTGCTGCTGTTGGTCCAAAAGGCACTGAAGTCTAAACTACATCTCCCAGAGTCACTGCCCATACAATCCTCTTGTGGCTGGCTCAGATTATGAGTCCAAGTTCTGATTCGTCCAAGGCACCATTTTAGAGCTAGCTTACCCCACACTGATTGGTCCAGTTCAGCAGTTCAAAACTAGAATGGGGAACTAGCAGACACAGTTCTGACTGCAAAGAAAGCAGGTTAGACAAACTAATTTCATTATTACTCTAAATAATTTCTGGCAAACAGTTACATCTTTCAGATAGGTTCCTTTGCACTCTAGTGACTGCAAAATGAAGTGAATTGGCAGCAGCTTGAGTGGTACTCAATCAAAGAAACACACAGTCCCCCATACAACTAATTATGTCTGCAAGCAGACAGCTCTTAAAGACAGTACCAGAGGCTCTAAAACACTCACTGATAAATGGCTTAAATGCCAAACACCATTCAGGCTTGGAGCATTCAAGCAAGCTCCTGAAGTCTTTTGGGAACCCCCATTTGCAGGGGGTTACACATGCAATGTCCTTCCTGAGGAGGTGTGGGGTCAAAACAGTGGGGAATTCAAGAATGCATGGGACAGACATAAGGCAATTACAGTGGGGTTAGGAGGAAGTAGGCTGTTGATTAACTAGGATCTGCAGCTTATCCAATAGGTAGAAAATGGGCAGACTAGGTGGGCCAAGCGGTCCTTATCTGCTGTCAAAGTCTATGTTTCTATGTTTGTCCTCTGTTATGCATCTGTTAGAAAAATTCTGCTTTAATAAATAAAAAGTTGCAAAAAAAGAAACACCTCTAAGCAGTGCAACTACTCATGATGCAATAGTCCCCTACTCCCACTGCATGACAAGTGGCTAGACTGTGTTGGGGTGTTTCTAAGTTCAGAAAAGATGCAGTAAGAGTTGATTGAGAAATTTAAACAAACATGTTTTTGTGTGATAACACCAGTGTGGTGGGCAGTCTGTTTTTCACTTTTTAAAAGAAAAATAGAATCAGAATCAAGCAACCAGCTACATCAACAGTCTCTATAGAAAGTGAACAATCAGACACTTTTAGGGTTAAGGGGTTGACAGTGTCCCTTTAAGAAAGATATCAACTTAGTAGAAATGGTCCAAAAAGGGCAGCTAAGATGATCTAGGGCCAGCCAGGCAACACCTATGAGGAGAGGCGCAGAGGGTTCAACATGTACTCTCTTGAGGACAAAGGATGAGGGGAACATGACTGAGAACTTCAAGTACCTTAGAGGTATAAACAAGGTGAGCACTGAGGGCATCTTCAGCCTTAGTGGAAAAAGACCACTAAGGGTAACATCCTAAAGTTGGTGAGGAAGCTTCAGGAGGGAGGGAGAAGAGGAGGCACTTTTTCACCGAGAGGGTGGTAGCATCCCTAAAAACAGTGTACAGCTTCAAGAGAGGTTGGGACAGGGTGAGGAGGAAAGTTGCAGCTGGGGAGGGTGGTGAAGAGAGGGGGTGGATGGGGTATTTGAGAGGGATCAAGGGGATATGGGAAGAGGAAGCAGTTCCCTTTTAAACAAAGTAGGAACTGCACACTCAAACAGACTACACAGACCGTAAGGCCTTCATCTGCTGGCACATTCCTATGTGCCATATGTAACAATGCACTCTGTTTTCAGGCCAAGGGACCAGTCCCACACTGTTGCTAAAAAATAACAACTAGACAAACGGTACATACTAAGGCTATGAGTTCCATCTCTGAAAAATCTCATACATCATAAACCTTCCTCTACTGGTTTATGATGATATCACAAGGTTTAATGATGGGAACACATCATTGTTGTGCACTTTTGACCCTCTTATTCTTTCTTTTTAACTTTTATTTTCTCCTTTTCGATTCAGTCAACAGTCAATAGATACATTTACATTAAAGGCACAATTCTTCACATCAAGTTCTGGCCTTACAATCTTTATTTTAGGTGAATACATATATTATTATCACTACATTAATTAATGAGCACTGTTGCTAAAACAAAGTCTAAGATTTGGGCCAGTAGATTATCCATGGGAGCATTTTTCCCAGTGATGAGTTATAAATTATATGGTGGGGGGATACAAGGGGCCAAGAGAGACCGGAGAGGGTCTCTCCTAAGACTATGTCTGACTGTCAATGTTAGATAATTGCAGACCCTATGTTATTCTATTTGGACTCACCATGACCTTCAAAGCTGTCATCATGGGCTGACTGATTCCCTAGACTGGATGGAGACAATGGTCAGTGAGGTATGTTCCAGTCTAGACCACATTCTAGTGCCCTGGTCATGTCTTGAGGAGGTTTTAACTAGTTACTAGCTCAGATCACTCACTCTACTTCCATATCCTATCTTCTGAGGGGCACTCCTCCCCTGTGCTGCAGACAATGGAGACAGATACCTCCTCCTGGCAGTCTGTACTTTGGTTCCCTGATGGAGGTGGGGTCTCTAACTTTGTCATGAACAACCAGGAGACAGTCTGCTCCCTCGCATCTTTGGGGGCAAAGTGACTAAATGCCTTTCTAAGGAGGAGCATCATTACTTTATCAGCAGCTTAACAGTCTCACAGGGAGGGAAGCATGAACCCTAGAATGCCAGCTTGTAGTGTGAACTCCACTCTGGTCTTTAGCTTTTATTTATTTAGTTATTTACAGGTTTGCACACAGTGATAGGCTCATTTAGGCCAGTCACTTATTTTCAAGAGAGTCTCCATGGACAATTACAGTAGCAGAAAATGTTAGTCATAAGGACCATAAATAACGCACAAGGGCAAAATCTGCATAATAAAATGCAAAGGAGGCAGTGAGATCTAGTCGTTAGAGCACAGGCTTGGAAATCAGATCACAGGTTCAAACCCAACCAAAGTCAAAAATCACTTGACCTCTCAGTGCTGCAGCCCACTCAGCTGCAGAGGCAGAGCAGGATCCCCTGAAAACGAGGGCTCCATACACAGCTACAGTTGATGGTGGAAATTTGGGGTGCAAAGGCTCCCGCTGTGCCAGTTTCAAACACTGTCATAAAGAAAAGCAAGCTTTAGTTGTCTGAGGAGGAGTCTACATCATCAACTAAGGTGAAACACAAATGTGCCCACCAGACATTTGGGGGTGCATACATGATTAGTGCTTGTGCACATAAGTTTGAGCATGATACAGTGCTAGTCACATGGGACTACACCATGCCTGGTGCCCCAGGAACACAATGTGACCACTCTAGTCTTTCCCCACCTGTCCAATATTTACATTTAGATTCACCTGCGCTGCTACCTTTCTGATTTTTCTGTCACACCTCCACATATCCCTTGGTGGTCCAATGGCCCCCACCTTTCAAATGTGATCCTGGCATCCAGTGCCCCTCCATCCCATTTCTGTGCACTGCAACAAACTCTTCTTGGCTCTCATTGATTTCTGTCCCTTGCTGGCTCCTCTTGCAACTGCTGCAGCAGTGGAAATCCCCTACCAGCAGGAGTTCTAAAAGAAGGGCCGGCATACTGATGCAGTGGCAGTGCTACCACTCATGATGAGGGCATCCCAGGTTCGGAAATGAGCAAGAGTCACCGCTGTGCCAGTCAATGGGAGAGCATCGAGTGTCTCAGACAGCTCTCCTCCATGGGTGAGGGAGGGAGGGAGGGATGCAGCTACTGTTACATGACTGACACCTAATTAATCATGGGTTGTGGTGCAGGTGGGAGCATGTGAAAGAGTAAAGAATATGCTGATTTTCTGGATTGCACATCATCATGCCTTGTGTGTGTCCACATCTGTCACAAGCCCACTCTGGGATTTCTGAGGGAGTGGGGAAATTTAGGAAAATGGTGCAGCAAAGCGGGATAAGCACCACTGGAACTCTCAGAGCCTGATTACGTTGAATGCCCTCCTACTTCCCAGAACCATGTCATTTGAGGGAACCCTGGCAAGCTCTCTACTGCCTTTCCTAGAAGGAAGTCTGAGGTAAGGGAAGAGGCAGAGAAGGCATAGGCGGGATTGCGGTTGCCAGTGAAGGTGCAGATTGGGGAAGCTGTGGGTGAAGGGGAAAATAGTAAAAAAAAAAAAAAAAAGAGTTCTAAAAGCAGGGGTTGTTGTATAACAGCAGTGGTCTCAGCGAGTGCGCCATGCTTTGAGTCATGGTAACCCCTCGCCCCTTCCACGGACAGTTGCAGAGTGATGCAGACTTGGCTTGCAACACCATTTCAGAATTGCAGAACGGTGCAAGTTTAGGGACAGGAGCTATTAATTGTTCAGACAAACAGCAAGATTCTCAAACAACGGTGTATGCAGCCGAGATGCTACATCTCCACAGAAGTATCCTGGTAAAAAAATGTACAAAACAAAATAAAGCAATCAGCTGGCCAGTTGGCGCAGTGGTAGCGCTAACGCTCATGATGATGGAGACTACGGTTCTAGAATGAGCCAAGGTCTTCCAAGAGGAAGAGGACTGACCATCACACAGCACGCTCCTCTGAGCAGGAAGGGCTGCTCATCCCGCAGTGCTACTGCTACCTGTAGATACACGGGTGGCAGAGTAGCTGTTGGGGCCCTAGGAGGAGGGGATGCAATAAGGCATGGGCGAAGTGTGTGTCTGCATGCTCCTGCCGGGACCTCAGTCCCCATGCTGGCGTCCCTACAAGAGGAAGGGAATCAGGGAGCAACTAAGGGAAACTCCTCTGCCGAGGCCTCCATGATGGCCACTAAATAAAACCTGGTCCAAAGGTGGCACAAAGCATAAGCTCAAAAACAAAACAATGTATCATTTTTACCACTCAAAGCATGATTCCCTCCTCCCTGTCCCTATTACATCCTCAGCTGGGACTCCCCTTGAGCAAGTAAAACCTTTAAACATCTCAGGGTCACCTTCACAGAACACTGACCTTCTGTGCTCTGCTGACCTCCTGCTTAAGGCAGCCCACTTGAGGCAAGGCTACTCTACAGACACAGACACAACTTCTTACCAGACATTAGGAAAATACTCAGTACGGTGCTTCATTGCAAGCTTAGTTGATTATGGAATTGTGGTTTATGGCTCTGCAACTTGACAGTGTGTTGACCAGAGTTAGGGGTCTCCTAAAGAGGGCCTGCCATTTTGCGCTTGGTCTAAGCCATGATACACACACCTGTGTACTATATAGCAGTATGAACTGGTTGAACCTAGACTCCAGACTGTCCTATCACACTCTGGTCACTGGATACAAAGCCATCGAGGCATGCTGTCTCCAGGGCTTCAGTCCAAGTTCGCTTTGTGGACAACAAATACACAACTCCGGGTGTAGAAGCGACACTACCTGCAGCTCCCACGTAGAAACACCTCTCTTGACCAGTCTCCTCTCATACCATTTCTCCAGGCAATGGAATGACCTACCTGACTCCTTGAAAACTGATTGCTCCACTGAACTGTTCAGATCCCAGCTCTACTCCTTGCTTACTCCATCCGTTCCTGCAATTGTACTGTGCTGACCCTCTAAACTTAAACACAATCATACACAATGGAACTATATACACTGCACTTGGCTTACTGTAATTTGCTGACATGCTCCTCATGTACTGGCTGCTACTATAAAGCACAAACCACCATGATTTTGTCTTGACTCTACATAAAGGTGCATAATTGGATTTCTACTGTAGTTTCTACTGTATTATCTGTACCCACTTTGTACTTGCTGTACTTGATATATTTGACTATAAACCCTTTAAAATAGGACTAGCCTAAACCAATGCAAAATAAAACTAAACTAAACCGAAAAAGCAATCACTGAACAGTATGTTTATCACTTATTTTCTACACAGAACTAAGAATTAGGAGATAGGCAAAATAGAAGGTTTGTAAGGGTAACATTATATATTCAGTATAGGGGTTTGATAAATGATACGTATAGTTCTATCAACATTCCAGAGCTGAATATGTGTTCAGTATGTTAACCTTGAGAACAAGGCACGTCAAAGAGGAGGTGGTATTCTTTAGCTGAGTTAGAGAACATCTGTGCAGGCTGGCTGATTGTGCAGCGGTGGAACTACCATTGCGACACTGGTGACCTGGACTCATCGAAGGGACAAAAGAAGAGGGCCAGGGGCTATTGCTGAGCAGCAACAGGGGTTGGAGCCTTTCGCAACAAGAGGCTCCCTCTGCAACTCTCCCTTGTTGCTCAGCCAACTTAGCAGCAGGAGCTGCTATTTCTGGAACAAAGGCTGTTTCTCCAATTGGAAGCCCCAGTGACCATTCAGGGGTGGGACTATCATCCGATTTCATTGTGGACTTACAGTTTGTGACCAGTCAGAGCCACAGTGACCATGCAAGCAGGAGCCATTGCTGAGCAGCAACAGGGGTCAGCAGCCTCGCAACAAGGGGCTCCTCGGCAACTCGCCACTTGCTCAGCCTCTCCCTTCAGTGTGATCCAATCAGAAGCGAACATCTGGGACTTCCTGGACTATTTGAGGCTTTTCCCACAAACAGCCCCACGCTGTAGCCTGCATGAAGGACCATGTGCTAGGATTAGCGCAACTATCTGCCTCGTGTCTGCTGGAGTCAGCCAGTCTTCCGCCACTCTGTCTCTCACCTGTCTGCCCTGCATCTCATTGCATATGACAGCTGCTGTCACAGTTAGTGTCCTATCATACCTTTCTGCTTATACAAATGTTCCATATTACTGGGGCTGCCACAGCTTGTTACACTATACCTTGATGCTTATTTGAAAGTCACATTCCTAACTACGGCTGCCATATTTAGTTTCTAGCATATCTTTGCTGCTTACTTTAGAAGTTGCATTATAACTGCCAAATCTAAAAGTTGTTTTATTATTGCATCTGCCACAGTTCGTTTTCATTATACCGTTGCTACTTATCTGAAAGTTACATTATTTTCTGTGACCGCAGTGCTTAATTTCCTGTTACCTCTGCTGCTTAACTTGTAAGTTGCACTATTTCTGCTGCTGTCTCAGCTGTTTTCCTATTATATCTTGTTGCATATTTGCTATTTCGGCCTAAAAGCCTACCTCCATGGCCTAGACTTGGATTCTCCTATTGCTGACTATTGCTAAACTCTCTACCTGAGGTAAGCCTATCGTGCTACTCCAGCCTACTGCCTATTCATAAGGTCTGTCTCAGTAACTGGATAGGCCAACGCCCTACATTGAGTTGGCTTGTTCTCATGTTACTAATTGTTAGCTTCTGTTTACACTTCAGTACTTAGTCTGCTAACATGCTATTTCCCTTGGTGCTACTCAGTTTCACGTGCTACTCCAGATTGCTTACATCAGTGAAGTCCATTTCCTGTTAAGTCGGTAACACGTCTCTGCCTCACATCCCTGAATCAGTAATGTTTCTAGCCATGACTGTGCCAGCGCAGTTGTCTTTACTGCTTTCCCATTGCTTGGCCTGTTAGCTCTGCTACTATCACTGGCAGACTCTCTGCCGATACCCCAGGACCAGGCAGAACATCTCTCCTTTTTGCCACCTAGTGACTTTAGCTATTCAACCAGCTAACAGCTACCCATCAACCACCTAACCACACTGCACTCCTAAGTCTAAAACTAAATTTCAACTGTCATATTTTCCTGTTCGTCTCTTGTTGATGCGTGTGTTTTTGTGTGAAACAATAACGTTTATTAAATTTTAAAAAACAGTCTAAAATTGAAGTTTCTGGTGGTGCCCTCATCAGAAAGCAATTCCCCTGCCCACTCTAAGCTGGTGTGCTATACATAAACTTAGTCCATTATGGACTGTGCTTCTGTATCTCTGCCTGACGGTGACATTGAATCCAACACTGGTCCCTCTCCTCCATCCTGGACTGGACAAATGGGACTCAGAACTGCACATCTTAATATCCGTAGCCTTCTGGCAAACAAGCCTGACCTAAAGGTTTGGATATCCCGACTCCCCTGACATACTAGGGATCTCTGAATTCTGACTCAAACTGAGCATCCCAAACTCTCTCTGCAACCTAAACTACTCCTTTCTCAGAAGTGACTGCTCTTCCTCCAAATGTGGTGGAGGCATGCTTATTACTACAGGTCTCATCTCAATCTATCCCTGATTTTACACCCTGCAGGCACTGCCACTGTCTCTGAAATACTTCATGCTTCACTCACTGTTGGCAGTGCCAAAAACTTCATATCATCTGTGTTTACAATCCACAGAATGTGGTGTAATGGGATTAACTGCCCTCATTGATTCTATTCAACGTTGCTTTCGTCCAAAATGAAATAATTCTCATGGTAGACTTCTCCAAGACCTATGAACTACTCACAAGTATGGTCTATCTCTCACAAATTATTTCTAGCCCTACCCACCCTCGGGATCATTCTCCTCTCTATTAGACTGTGTGCTCACCAAGAGGCCTGATAAAATCAAATGTCTGGCGTACTCCCGGACTCCAATGGTGATCACTCCTCAACGTACTGCCTGTGGAAGGCTCAGATTCAAAAATACCCCCAAGGATCGTAACCATTAAGAAATTTATCTCACTTAGACCCCATAACCCTCAATGCTGAGTTATCCCTCATGGACTGGTCCCCAATCTTAGCCTCCACTGATGTAAACCTTGCCTTGGACATTTTCCAGTCCAACATCTCCCTCCTCCAAAAATATGAATTCCATCACAAAGAGGGAGTGTTCGAGGCTCTGCCACCTGGCTGTGACCTCTCTCTCTCTAGATGCTGGTCCTCCTATAAAGCATCTTCAAATACACAAGACTGGCTCAACTACGAGGCACTATGAAACCTTTGTAAAGGCAACATGTGCAGCCAACAGCTCCTTCTGCAAGGAGAATACCACCTCCACTGGCAATCCACATAGGTTCTGGGGACACATCAAAGGGCTCTTGGGTGCTCCTTCCTACTACTCGCATAAGGTCATAATTATAAATGGAACCCATTGCAACAATCCACTCACTATTGCTAACATGTTCAACTCCCAATACACTGATCTCTCCCCTTCTCTTTTCGCACCCCTCAGTCCAGGACTTCAACCCTGCCATATCCATCCTCACTCACCCCACTTCTACCTGAAAGTAGTCACTAGAAAAGAAGTCCGACACCTCCTCAACTCCTCCCTCCCTCTGGGCATTGCTCCCAGTCCAGACAGAATTGAGTCTAAGCTTCTTAAACTTGGGTCTCAGTTTCTCTCCATCCCCATCTTCAATCTATCCCTCATATCTGGTGTTGTCCCATCTCTCTGGAAAGTCACCAAGGTAGTCCCTGTACCAAAAGGGTGATCCCAAAGATATTTCAAAGTACCGTCTCATTGCTCTCCTGCCCATACTTGGTAAACTGCTTGAAAAGATAGTTGCTTTCCAGCTTACGAACTACCTACAATCCCACAACCTCCTCACCCCTTGCCAGCATGGCTTCTGTAAGGATCATAGCACCACCACTGCCCTCATTAAATTTACTGACAGCGTTAAATGCGCTATGGATAAAGGTTCTTTCACTGGCACTGACTTCATCAGCCTATCAAGGCTTTCAACCTTGTTGACCATTCACTCCTAACACAAAGATAAGCAGCCCTCAGGGTTTCCCTTATGCCAATATCCGGCTCTCAAACTATCTGTCTGGACGGCGTCAGTTCATCAAGTTTGGTACTGCCTCCTCACACCAACTGTCTGTCACCAGAGATGCCCCTCAGGTGTCAGTCCTAGGTCCTCTCCTCTTATAAATCTTCATCAACCAACTCCGTCAGTCTCCACCTCCTGCTCAGTAATACTGTATTGCAATGATATTGCCCTATATCACAGCATCCAAAGCTCCCAACACATCAAGCACCCAACTATCTAAGGACTTCACCCACTTTCAGAACTGGCTAAAGGCTAACATCCTGGTACTCAATGCATCCAAAACCCAAGTAATACTATTCTGCTCTTGGGCATGTAGATCATCCTGCCCTCACCTCCTGGGCATCAAGTGACCAAATGGCTCCCTCTCACTGTAATCGAGGAATTTAAGTATTTATGGGTCATCCTTGACCTGGGATTTAACCTTCACCTCCACGTCTCAAATCAGTGTAAGGCTACAAACTCTCAAATCAGCCTAAACCTACTGTCTCAACAACAGGCATAGGTCAGGAAGCAAAGGAAAACCAGGAGCAGTTATACAATTTGCAAGTAGCATTTTATTATTTCCAATAAAAGTAAAACAAAAAAATAAAATTGTTCAGGGTAGCTATTTACAAAGGCAGAGCAAACAAAAAACAAAGTCTTTCATCTGAGGAATCTCTAATTATAAGTTTCAGTTTCTCTCTAACAAAAGATTGCTGCTCTTTTATAATAAGTCTTTGCCTGGCCATTAACTGCTAGATCCTGAGCTTGTTAACAGACATTCTGTTTTTCTCAAAATGCATTAGAACTTCATCAGTTTCCTTCCTTGAGGTGCAACAAAATAGTACA
Organism: Neoceratodus forsteri; assembly: GCA_016271365.2. Taxonomy (NCBI): domain Eukaryota; kingdom Metazoa; phylum Chordata; order Ceratodontiformes; family Ceratodontidae; genus Neoceratodus; species Neoceratodus forsteri. The sequence continues at coordinate 163,714,624 of CM057458.1, read as the reverse complement.
TGGTGATCCAGAACTGATCTCTTGTTGACAGCTCTGCAAAGAGTTCATAGAGGTCAAACTGCAAATCAGTGTTAGCCCCTAAGTTTCAAATACGTTTTGAATCATTTCAACAGTATAACTATATACATTTTCAAACCAAAGGATCTTGGGTTTACACAAACAGTTTCATGTGCTTTTACATCCACAGAAAAGCAAGGAGGAGGAAGAAAAACAGAAACAGCAAGTGAAGGCAGCCTATTTGCAAATGACACAAGATCTGCAACAGAGTAGATGATCCCGATGGGATGGGCAGAATGAGAGAGATCTGGATAAACTGGCAAAATGGTCTGAAAAGTGGCAACTGGGGTTTTAGCAAAAGAAGTGCAAGATCATGCACATAGGGAAGAAATCCTAAAGCCACCTATAGGTTGGGGAGGGCAGTTGCTGGCAATCACAAGGGAAGAAAGAGACTTGGGCATCATCATTACAGATGACCTGAAATCATCAAAGCAGACCACTAAGCAGTAGGTAAGGCTAGAGATGTTGGGGTGTATTAGTAGGGTATCGCAAATCATAAGAGGAAGGTAAGAATTCCTCCTTACAAGACACTGGTTAGGCCCCATGTGGAGTACTGCATGCAGTACTAGAGGCTGCACCTGCACAAGGATATTAACAAAATTGAGGCAGTCCAGAAGGGCAACTAAAATGGTGCAGGGACTGCATCAGAAAACATATGAGGACAGATTAACAGAGCTCAATATGTATACCCTAGAGCAAAGGAGGGAGGGAGGTGATATGATCGAAACATTCAAACAGCTTAAGGTGGAAGAGTCTAATATGTTTCAATAAAAGTAAAATAGCAGGACAAGAGGACACAGCATGAGATTAGAGGGATGCTGATTAAGGGTAATATAAGGTTCTTTTTCACAGAAAGGGTGGTGGTTGCATGGAACAGCCTACCTCAAAAGTGGTGGATATGAATACAGTGCAGGGCTTCTAACAGGCATAAGGAGCAATACAGATGAGTATGAATAGATAGGCCATTAATAGAGTACAGGCCTATGGCACATTCATAAGGTAAAAAAATGGGCAGACTGGATGGGCTGCGGTCCTTAACTGCCGTCAACTTCTATGTTTCTAAGGCAGAGAGACAGTGGGAGGCTGAGAATCGTCTCACAAGAAAATTAGACTGCGAGTCAGATAGATAAGAGACAAAGATGGAAAGAACAGAACAGAAAGATCCTTGCTTTTAAGTCTTTCTGCATAACAAATTGGACTGGGCCTTATCCAACCCTGTCACACCTAACTGATCTGCAACTTACGCTCTCTTCTCTGTTGCAAGAGTACTCTTATTTCTATCCCATTCATTCTTGGCGTCCCCTAATGTTTTGTCCCCACCACCTCCATGAGAGGCTGTTCCAACATTCACTACTCTTTTTGTGAAAAAGTACTTCCTCAAGTTGCCTCTAAGCCTACATCCCTTCTAGCATTATATCATGCCCCTTGTTCTTGTAAACCTTCTTTTCTGAAAGATGTTACCCTCCTGTGCCTTGTTTATACCCCTGATGTACTTGAATGTCTATTATATCTCTCCTCTCCTCCAGGGAATACATATTAAGGTCCTGTAGTCTTTGCTCATATGACTTTTGGTGCAGTCCTTGCACCATTTTGTGCCCTTCTCTGGACTGCCTCTGTTTTGTCTATGTCCTTCTGGAATCACGGTCTCCAGGACTGGACACAGTACTCAGATGAGGTCTCACTAGTGATCTGTACAGTGGCATAACCACCTCCTTTTTCTGCTGGTGATACCTCTCCTGTGCACCCTAGCATCCCACTGGCTGTCCTCACAGCCTTCTCACATTGTTTGGTTACCATTGGGTCATCAGATAGGATTAACCCCAGGTCCCTTTCTTGATTGGTGCCTGTCAGTACCTCTCCCCATCTTGTACTCCTCTCTTTGATTTATTTGCCCCAGATGTATGATGCTGCACTTCTTTGCATTGAATCTTAGCTGCCACACTCTCAACCACTCTTCAAGCATGTTTAGGTCCTTTTCATTCCCTCCTGGAGTGTCGACCCTGCTGCAGATCTTAGTGTCATCTGTAGAGAGGTATACCTTCCCTCCAGCCCTTCTGCAATGTACGCATGAAGACATTAAAGAGGACTGGCCCCATCATGGATCCCTGTGGCACCCACTGGTCACCCTCCCTCTCCTGGGACTGAAATCCATTTACCACCATCCTCTGTGTCCTGTCCTTAACCAGTTTCTGACCTAGTTTACCATCTTGTGGCCCACCCTAGACTGCCCAACTTATTTACCAACCTCCTATGTGGAACAGTGTCGAAACTCTTGCTGAAATCTAGGTAGGCTACATCCACCGACTCTCCTAATCTACATCCCTGGTCACCCAGTCAAAGAAATCTATAGGATTTGTTTACAAGACCTTCCTGCTGTGAATCCATGCTACCTCGGATCTAGTGCTCTACTGGATTCAAAAATATCACAATCTTTTGGTCAGGCTGACTGGCCTGTAGTTGCCAGCCTCTTCCCTGTTCCCATTTTTGTCGAGAGGCACTACATTCTCCCCTTCAGTCCCTAGAACCACCCTAGTCTCCACTGATTTGTTGAATAGGGATTTAGTGGTGCTGCCAGCACCTAAGTTTTTAAATATTCTGGGATGTAACCCATCCAGCCCCATAGCCTTGTCCCTTTCAGATTCTTGAGTTCCTTTTAGGACAATTTCATCTGTAAATTGGCTGATGTCCACCTCTCTCCCATTGGTGATCCTATGGCCCAACAGGGGTCCTTCTCCTTCTTCTGTGAATACTAAATAAAAATATTTGTTCAAAATTATTGCTTTTCTTGGTCCCCTCCATAAACCCACCTCCCTCCCTTTTTAACCTTACAATCCCACCCTGGTCATTCTTTCACTAATATACCTGAAAAGGTCTTGTTTCCTTTCTTAATTGCATGTATTTTTTCCTCCGTTAGCACCTTTGCACTCCTGACTCCCTCTGCTTTTCTAGATACAGTTCCTTGTCTTCTCCTTTCTGTCTCCTTGTACCTCCTGAAAGATAGCCTTTTCTCTTTTACCTTTCTGGCCACTTCCTTTGAGAACCATAGTGTTTTTCTTTCTCTTTGTTTTGCTTAGTTCCCTAACACGAAGGCTTATTGCCTCTACTATGGCTCCCTTAAGGTTAGCCCATTGTTTCTCTACATCCCCAATTCTTCTTCCTCTGCCGCTTCCTTGAGACATTCCTCCATTTTTGCAAAGTCAACCCGTCTGAAATCCAAGACCTTTGCTTCGTGTGGTTTGACTCAGGTGAGTAACTTATATTTCTAACATACTAACATACTAAAATGCCAGCAGAATAGGCCTAAGGGTATTTCGCGTCTGCTCGTTTGATCAGCTCCCACCCTGGGAGCTGACCTTACCGCCCCTCGCCTTCTCTGGCTTCTCCCTTCCCAGTTCGGATATTCTCGCTGCATTGGAGTTTGCTTCCAGAACCCTTCCCTGTACCTGTCCACCCCCTCCTGAACCCCTCCACCGTCTCTGCCTCCACCAGCCCACTAGGCAGCACTTCCATGCTCCACCACCCTCTCAGTAGTAGCACCTCCTCCTTTCTCCCCTAAATAGTCCCCACTCCAGCTTCCACCCATGCCCTCTAGTGGCCCCTCCTCCTTCCTTTGAAGCACCCTGACTGTTCCTCCCTATTTACCCCTTCATGTACCTGAAGACCTCTATCATGTCCACGGTCCCTTCTCTCTTCCAGTGTGTACATATTTAGCTCTTTGAGCCTCTCCTCATAAGTACTGTCCCCCAAGCCCGAAATCATTTTGGTTGCCCTCCTCTGGACCCTTTCCAGGAGTATAATGTCCTCTTTAAGTGTGGCCTCCAAACTGCACACAGTACTCAGGTGCGCCTCACCAAGCAGTTATACAGAGGAGTATCACTTCCCTCCTTCTGGATGCATCCCCTAGCGAAGCATCCCAGCATCCTGCTGGCCCTGGCTGCTGCCCTCCTACAAGTCTATGAGTTGTTCATCTTGACATCCACCACCACCCCCAGGTCCCTCTCAACCGTCAAGACTTAGCATCCCCCAGGGTATACACTTGGCCGGGTTTCTGGCCCCAGGTGCAGTACCTTGCATTTCCCTGCATTGAACCTCAGCTTCCACTTTCTAGACCATCTTTCCAGAGCCTCCAGGTCCCCCCATGGCCACCCTCCCCTCCCATCCACCACCCCAGTTTTGAGTCATCCATAAGAGACTCATCTCACTCCTGATACCTGTCCTTATGTCAGAGACATAGGCATTGAACAGGAGGCCAGGACTGATCCCTGTGGGACCCCACTAATGACCCTCCTTGGGGATGAGACTATCCCGCCAACTTCGACCCTCTGGGTCCGGTCCTGGACCAACTGACTATCCATCTGATCATCTGGTTCCCCACCCCATTTCTCCCAGCTTATCCAACAGGCCCACGTGAGGAACAGAGTCAAATGCCTTGCTGAAGTCTAGAAAGAGGACGTCCACTGGTCTACAGGTCCAAGGCACTCGTCACCGTCATAGAACTCCACAAGGTTTGTCTGACACGATTTCCTGGGATGAATCCATGCATTCTATCATCCAGGCACCCTGACTTTTCCAGGTTCCCTCCTAGCCTCTCTTGACAATGCCCTCCATCACCTTGCCCACCACCGATGTCAGGCTGACAGGCCTGTAGTTCCCTGCTACCTCCCTTGATTCCCCCCTTGTAGATGGGCACTATATGCCACCTTCTAGTCCTGGGGCACCCACCCTGTCCTCAGTGAGATGGTGAAAAGCTCCACCAGAGGTTTCGCCAGGACATCCATAAGTTCCTTCAGCACTCCGGATGTAATTTATCTGGCCCAGTGCTTTCTCTGTCTTAAAGGACCTGGGGCTTCACTCTCTCTGTGTTTCCACTCCGCTACCTCTTCTCCCTGCTTAGCCTTCCCCTCCTGCCAGGGATGCCTCCCCTCTCCCCAGACCCGCCGATCAGTAAGGGCCCCCCATCCTCAGTATCACTGTCTCCTCCCATGCATGATGCATCACCCCATTTCCTTGGTGAAAACTGAGGTGAAGTACTCATTTAGTACCTCAGCCTGCTCCCTGGGTCTTGTGCCATCTCTCCCCTGTTTTAATCCTGCTAATCTGCCCCTTCACCCTTCGTTTTTCCCCAATGTATCTAAAGAAACCCTTGTTCCCCTCCTAATTTCCCTGGCCAGGTTCTGCTCCTTTCTTGCCTTGTAACCCTCACCACCCTAGTGGCCCCTTCTAGCCATCTGCTCATACTCCCTTGATCCCTTCACTCCTTGAGCACTTGAATTGCCTATAGGCTGCCTTCTTTCCCGCACCACCTCCTGGACCTCCCTGGTCCATCAGCAGAGTTTTCAGACCCTCTGGCATTTTCGTCTTACTCTTGCATAGGTGCTGGTAGCATCCTGCATCCCTCTCCTGATGATTTCGTACCTACTATCAGCGTCCATGTCGACCCAATCCCATCCAAATGCTCATAAGGATCCTTTCCATTTCCTTAAAATCCACCCCTGAAGTCAGTTACCTCTGTCTTTGTGCAGCCCTCTATCCTCCTAGGTCCAGGCAGAACCAGACCGTGGCATGGTCACTCCTCATCAATGGGTCCCTTACCTCCAGGCCCCAAATCTGGTCACTGTCTGCCAGGACCACATCCAGTACCCGCCTTCCTGGTCAGTTCCCCACCTGCTGAGTTAGGAATGCATCTTGAAAGACATCCAACAACCTCTGTTCCCTGTTCACTGAGGATGTCATAGTCTCCCAGTCTGTTCCTGGCATGTTTAAATCCCCAACACCACCACCCTTCACCTGCCCAGTCTGCAGTGTCTCCCAACATCTGCCACCAGACTCTCCTCCAGCTCCTCCGCCAGTGCAGGGGTCTATACACCACTCCTATTTTTACTCTCTTGCCCCCATGTTATCAAGGTGACCCAAATCGCCTCCACGTTTCCCTCCGCCTCCTCTACTCCCCTATGCCAATGCAATTTTTGACTATCATTGCTACCACTCCTCCCTTCCCTCCCCCCGTCCTTCCTGAACATAGTGTAACCCTCCAGGTTTAGGTCCCAGTCATGTTCTGCGTGGCCAAGGTCTCGTGACGCTGCCACATCCACCGCTCCCTCAGTTAGCATCGCCTGGAGCTCAGGCATTTTATTGCCCAAGCTCCTGGCATTTAACAGGACTACCTTCCACCCTTTCCCTATACTTCCATTTCCCCAGTTCATGTTCCCATGGGATTCTGTTTTCCCTGGTCTGCACTTTACCAGTCGGCCTTTTCCGCAGTCCACCAGCTCCCCAGAGTGGAGACAGAGTCCCTCCTTTATAGGCATCCCCTCAGCCTTTTCTCCCATCCTCCCTCATTCACAAGTTTAAACCCACTTTTCACCAATGAACCCACTATTTTCAACTTAAGTTCCCTCCTCCAAATTGAGATGGAGTCTATCTCTAGCATACAACTCCTTATCCTCCCAGGTCTCCTCCAATCCCCCATCAACCCATACCCTCTGGCCTCCACCACTCCCTGAGCCACTGGTTTATCTCCCTAATCTTCCTTTTGTGTTCCCCACTCGCCCTTGGCACGGCAGGATTTCTGAGAAGAAACTGTGCATCCTATGTCATGACAGACCCTGGCAAGCTCCTGAATCTTGCCTGTATCTCTAGCTACGCTATTTCCCTTAATGTCATTTGTACCCAGTATGTCTGGGAACCCCCACAATCCTTTGCCAGCTGATATACCGTTGCTTGGCCTGTACCGTTAGTCCAGGGAAGCATTTTGTTCTAACTGGCCAGGCTTCTCCCTCCCTATCCCATTTGGTACCCCTGATCATAGAATCCCCAACAGGACCACTCTGACCGCTCCTTTTCCTCCATGTCCGCCCTTCCATGTCCCTCATCTTTTCTACTGGCCCCTCCACCCAGCTCGGTCCTTGTTCCTCCCCTATCTAGGTGCCACATGCCCCCCACCTTATCTACCCTAGCCACCCCTCCCCTCCGATCCTATGCCTCTTCTCCTCCTGAGTATCCTTCTGTACCTCACTAACTCCCCCCTCACTGCTCGTGACTGGTCCTTCTCCCATCCGCCAAAACTAGCCTGGCTCGCCCCTCCCTTCCTTCCTGTCTCCTTTAGTCCCTCCTTGCTTATCGTGCTCCCCTGGCCTAAACCCTCAGCTCCCTTTACTGTATCCTCCTTGTACTTCTGGTCCTTCTCTTGCCCTTTCCTCCCAACTGGTCCTTCTCCTTGCACTTTCCTCCCTCTTCCCCTGCCCCTCCTGCTCTGATTCCTGCTCCCCCATTTTCCTGCATTCCAGGTTCCCCTGTTCCTCCTGCTATCCAGCCCCCACCTCCTGCCCCCACTCCTTTTCCGTCTCTAACCACCCCTGTCGTGGCTACCTCACTCCCCTCATCCTCAAGCAGAAGAAATTAGGCGGTTACTGGCGTGAGTCCGATCCACCTCCCGACTTGCTTCCTTCTGTCAGCCCTGGCCATCTGCCTACTTCCCTGAGAATGTTGTCCTCTGTTCCCCTTTGTGAGGGTCCCAGTTACCTACGCTTCCTTGGTAGTGTCCTCCTTTTGGCCCCCTCTGCCAGGGTCCCTATGTGATCCCAGTATTCTCCTGCACTCCTTTCCCTATGCACCCGCCCCCAGTGCTTGGTGCAACTCTGTGGGAGATTCCTGCCCACTTCCCCAACCATACCTCCCCCTTCCCCCAACTGTCTCTAATCCCTGCAACCTCCTCCCTAAGCTGTGCCAGCTGGTAGCACACTGGCACCCACGAACTTCAAGCTCAGTCCAGTATCATGACTGCTCCACACCCCTGCACCCACCACCCCTCCCAAAGATGCCAGTCCTAATGACGTGTGGTCTCATCCCCTCCAAGTAGGTTTCCTCGGTGAGCCACCAGGTTCTCCTCTAGTCCAGATACACCCCTACTGCCTAATCAGGTTATTCACTAATCCTAGATACAGTCCCACAGTAAACTGGTAACCCTGTTACTAGGTGCAGTACAACACAGTAAACTTATAAGGAAATGAACAACTCCTAAGCTCCTCTCTCCAGCCTTTAATCAACCCCAGTGGCTAGAACTACATGAGCTACCTGCAGCCTTTTCACACTCAATTGCAGGGCAGATGTTCCCCTATAAATTAGCAGATCTCTGGGAGGGTGGGTCTTGGGCCAACACCGACCTCGAGAGAGTGTATCAGCCCTGTGTCTGTCCCTCCAAGCCCGGCAGTCAAAGAACCAGCCCCAAGCAAATCCCACCAAATAGGTTTTAAATCAGAAGAAATAGGCCTCCACCAGTGCAGCCTGTTACACAGTGAAACATCCAACAAATGAGCCACTTACAGCCACCAAACCAGTTTTCAAACTTCCAACGGCTCCCAAAACAATACCCTGCTAGCCCTTTAGAAGTAAGAAAAGAAAAGAAAAGAAATAACCTTCTACCAAGTAAAGTCCACAAGAAACCCTGTGAAAACAACAAGAAGCAGCTACTGTCCTGGAACACAACTGATCCTGTCCTTCCAGTTCCTTCTGAGAAGCCAAAGCAGCTAACACCACAAACCTGATTCAGCTCTGCCTCCAGTCAATTAGCTGAGTGAGACCTGGCCAGACCATTAACACCCTTCTCCCACTATGCACTAACCTTTGCAGCTAGTGAAGTCTGCAAAGGAATCACAATTCAACTCAAAGCCCCCAAAATATGTTTGCTGCCAAAGGACACAGGTCTCCAATTTAATCAGCTTCACTAACAACACATCAAAATAGGCTTGAAATTAACAGCTATAGGTCTCCAATTCAAATAGCCAGCCCCAAGCAAATCTCACCAAATAGGTTTTAAATCAGAAGAAATAGGCCTCCACCAGCGCAGCCTGTTACACAGTGAAACATCCAACAAATGAGCCCACTTACAGCCACCAAACCAGTTTTCAAACTTCCAACAGCTCCCAAAACAATACCCTGCTAGCCCTTAGAAGTAAGAAAGAAAAATAACCTTCTACAAGTAATGTTCACAAGAAATCCTGTGAAAACAACAAGAAGAGCAGCTACTGTCCTGGAACACAACTGATCCTGTCCACTTCCAGTTCCTTCTCATCATGGATACGTTTCAGTATCTACACACTGGAAGACTCTTAGCAGTTCTGTGGAAGGAGGGCCATCATGCACCTGTATTTGGTGAAGAGGCGTGATATGGAGGCCACAAAAGCAGCATCACGATGACTCCGCACATCGATGCTGTAGTAGGAAGATGAATGTGTCTGGTTTTGCCAGGATGCACCCTGCATATCTCCTCAGTGCAGATATCCCTGGATGGGAGCCACAAAGGCAGCAGTACATCTGGCTGAATAAGCCCTCAGCCCTTGGGCAACTCCTAACCAGCCAACTTATTGCAAAGGCTGATACAGGATGTGATGCACCTGGCAAGCGTCTGCTTTGCTGCCAGTCTGCCACGTGCCATTTCAGCATATGTGATTAACAACTGGTAAGCCTCACTGTGACAGGGGTTAAATAAGGCCCTGCCCCATTTGTTATGCAGAAAGAGTTTAAATGCAAGGGTCTGTTCTATCCTCTCCTTTTCTGTCTCTTCTCTGTCTGTGCAACCAAATTTTCTTTGGAGACTTAGGAACTGATCACTCTGACGGTTTCACAGTTCTTCATCTCTCGCTATCTCCTGTCTTCCTTGCTATTTCTGTCTTTTCTTCCCTTGCATATCTGCAGTTATAAAAATATATGTGAATCTTTATGTGGAAATGTCACTGATACTGGGATCCTATGTTTAAAATGTATATAGTTATACCCACAGAAGGCTGGTTAATAAATTGGGAGTCTAGGGTGGGGCAGAAAATAGTAAGATGGGTGGAGAGTTGGCTGGTGAAAAGCCAGAGGGTGGTGGTCAATGAGGTGCACTCTGGGGAAACTGGGGTGTCAAGCAGGATCCTCAGGGGTTGGTGCTGGGGCCATTCCATTTTAACATCTATATCGTGTGACATACACGGGGGCTTCAGGGAAAGGTTTGCCTTTTCGCAGATGACACAAAACTCAGTAACAGGGTGGACACCTGGATTTGGGGGTGGAGGCAATGAAGAATGATATAAGGTTACTGGAAGAGTGGTCAGAAACATGGCAGCTGAAATTCAGTGCCAGGAAATGCAAAGTGATGTACTTGGGAGGAGGAATCCAAATACACATACACACTGTGGGGTGGGATGGTAGCAATCAGGGCAGGAGAAGGATCTAGGGATTATAATTGCAAATGACCTTAAGGTGGGGACCCAGTGCAGCAAAGCAGTGGGCAAGACTAACAGGATGCTGGTGTGCATAGGAGAGGGATAACCAGCAGAAGGAGGAAGGTGCTGATGCCACTTTCGGCTCCATGGTGAGGCCACACTTGGAGTATGGGGTACAGTTCGAGGCCCCATCTTAGAAAGAACATAGATGGCATGGAAAGGGTGCAGAGAAGGGCCAATAAAATGGTGCATGGGCTAAGAGGGATGGCATATGAGGAGAGGTTGAGGAACTGGATTTATATCCTTTGGAATTAAGAAGGAAAGAGGACATGACTTGAAACATTCAAGTATGCGAAGGGGTCAATAAGGTGGGAAGAGCTTATTTACAGGAAGGTATATACAAGAACTAGGGAGCATGGACTGAAGGTGGAGGGGAAGGTATAGAAATGTTAGGAAGTATTACTTCACAGAGAGAGTGGCTGAACCCTGGAACAGACTCCGGAGGTGGTGAGTGCCAGTACAGTGGAGGGATTCAAGAGGGCCTGGGACAAACACAGAGGGTTGTCAAGGGAGGATGAGGGAATCTTGGGGATGGGCTGACTTGATGGGCCAGGAAGGCCTTTTCTGCTGTCACATGTCTATGAATCTATGAATACTGTTGAAAAGATTGCAAAACTGGAATTCAAGGGGTTAACTCGAGATGCTGGTTTAAAAAATATTTCCAGAGCTGTCAACAAAAGGTTAGTTCTGGGTCACAATATTCTTTTGCTGCACCTGCAAGAACATTGTGTGAGAAGCATGCTATTTTCTTAACGAGTTTCCCAGGCACAGACTTATAAAAGAGCAACAATGCTTGTGCAAGTAAGAGACAGAGACTGAAACTTGGAATTGAGAAGAAACACTCAGAAGAAGGACTTTGTTTTCTCTGTTTGTATTGCCTTTGTAAATAGTTATACTGAACAAATTTTGATTTCTTATTTTGCTGTTATTACTACTGTAATAATAAAACTCTTATTGAATTTTTAAACTGCTCCTGGTTTTCCTATGCTTCCTGACCTGTGCCCGACAATGACAGATGGTGTCTGCCTAAGTGGGATATACGCAGTGCATACTCTAAGCCAGGGTTTTGTGCATGGGTACTAGACCTGGTACCAGGAAGCATAGCAGAATGATATGGATTCTGCAGCAGCAATTCCAGGAGTGATTACCAGAAGAATGGCAGCCAAACTAGAAGCAGAAACAAAAGTCCAAACTGAGACTGTACAGCCAGCACCAATCATGGAAAACAAAGACCATGCAGTGACAGAACCCGACATTCTGATTGCTATTTTCAAATGGTGGGCTATACAACAAACAGAGATGGAGAAACAGAGAAGAGAGGAGATGCAGCAGAAGAAAAAGAGATTCAACGTTTGAGGCACAGAAAAGAAGAAATGCAACAACTTGAGCAACAAAACAGAGAAGAGATGCAGCGATAGATGGATGCCTTGCAAGTTATCAAAGCTGGAGGATCTGGCACGGTCCAGCAGAGCAACAAGACACAAACAACTTAAAATATTTATTTAAGTTTAGGATTAATACCTTTGAGCCAAGAGCTTGTTTACAAATGTTCCAAGTTGGTCAATACAATACAAGACATAGCATAGCATGACATCACTTAACAGAGGTTACACAGTGCACACAGGTGATGTAAATGCATTAAATGTACAAAGTTGTGTCCCTCAGATGATATTGAAGCATACCAAACTAGCGTTTGAAAGAGTTGCCACAGCCTGCCAGGGTCCAAAGCAGCAATGGGCAATCAGACTGGTACCTTACTTGACAGGGAATGCAAAAGCCCAACTTGTCTACAGCAATATGGACACTGCACAGTCAGAAAACTATGACCTGGTGAAAAGCGAAATCCTGAAAAGGTATAACACCTCAGGATTGGCCTACAGGAAGAGATTTCGGTCTCTGAAGTACAACTCAGTCGACAATTCTCGTGAAGCCTACACCTGACTCAGAGAACTCCTGATGAAATGGCTCCAACCAGAGGGTGAAACAGTCCCACAGATCGACTATTCTGCAATGGAGCAATTTATCAACATCCTGCCTACAGATGTACAGATTTGGGTAAAAGAACACTGACCCAAAAGTGGGGAAAAGGCAGTTTTGGCCAAAGACTACCAAATGGCCAGACAGATGCCACAGCAGTGAGGCATCAGCTGAGCAACCGTAAGACACTCTTTTTCTCATTTAAACTCCAAGTCTGATAAGAACTCTGGTGGGGGTAGCAAATCTTCACCCAAAGACTTTATTTGTTATAATTGTAACAAGCCAGGTCATATTGCAAGAAATTACTGTAGCAAGAAGAGATACTGGAGCAGATTTGTCCTTAGCAAATTGGGGTAAGTACTTAACAGATGTGAAGGTGGGAGATAAGACTGTGACAGGACTTATAGATTGGAAGCAGACAGACCCTAGTGCATATTGAAGTGCTGGGAAACAATGTCCAAAGGACCAGGTACTGGTGTCATCTGCATCTATGGGGCACTCGATACTATCCCACCAGCCAAGTGACTCTATTAATGGGGTGTCACACCAAATGAAAGTGGGGTAGTACCCAAGTTATCTGTACCTGTGATTATTAGAAATGACTTTCCAGGATTTACTGAGTTAATCAAAGAGGAGTAAATCCTGATGTTTCAGTAAGCAGTGGTGACAACAGCGCGAGCAAAGAAAATCTCAGATGGCGGGACTCTTCCTTTGCTGATTTTGATTCAGACTTGTTTGAGCACAGCCCAAGATCTGGAACCAGGAAAGAAAGACGACGGCCAGTTGAAAAACAGTGGCAACAAAAGACTGATAGACATAAGGTTAACATATGAAAATGCTGGAAACTAAATTGATCACTGATTGTGATTTTCTTTCAGAACAAGCTAACAATGTTTCTCTCCAGGGTTATTTTAAGCAGCTCGGGTGAAACCAAAACAGGGTGAACCTATGTTTAAAAAATGTAATGGGCTGCTGTACAGAGTTTGGATTAAACCTCAGATTCAAGAACAGATAGAACAATTGGTTATACCACAAAGTATAGATCCGAGTTGTTACAGACAGCACATGATAGTCCTATGGCTGGTCATTCTGGGAGAGATCGCACCCTTGCCAGATTGCTGTACAGATTTTACTGACCTGGAATTCATGAAGATGTTGCTACCTATTGCAGTTCCTGTCGGAGTGTCTGAAAGTAGCCCCAGTGACTAAAAAGACAAGGTGCCCTACCCTTGATAGATGTGCCTTTCAAGAGAATTGCAATGGATGTGGTTGGCCTTAGACAAAAGTAAAAAGATTAATTGATTCATTTTGGTAGTGCATTGACTATGCTACTTGATATCTAGAGGCAGTTCCAATGCGATGCGGTCACAGCCCAAAAGTGTCAGCAGAGCTTGCCAAAATTTTCAGCAGGGTGGGCATATTAAAATAAATTATTACTGATCAGGGTAGTAATTTTGGTGTAGCATTACTGAAGAAGCTGTACTGACTACTAGGTATCACTGCCATAATAACTTCCCTTATCACCTTCAGACAGACAGTCTTGTTGAGCATTTAATCAAACCATAAAATGCATGTTAAAAAGGTTTGTAAAGGGAAGGAAAGACTGGGACCAATAGTTACCTTTCCTGCTTTTTGCTTACAGAGAAGTGCCACAAGCATCAACAGGTTTTTCACCATTTGAAATGATGTATGGTAGACAACCTAGAGGGCTACTAGATGTAATAAAAGAAACATAGGAAGATAACCCCAGTCAGAAACTATCTATTACATCTTATATGTGTGCCCTGAGAAAGAAGCTGGCAAAATATGTTGAGATCACCCAGCAATCAGAAAGAGGCCCAAAACCAGCAGAAGGTGTATTATGACCATGGGGTAAAAGAAAAGTTTTTGAGCCAGGTGACAAATGTCTTACTACTGCTACCCAATACAGAAAAACTGTTAATGAAGTGGCAAGGGCCTTATAAAGTGCTTAGACATACTGGTACAGTTAACTATGAGATTGAGACTCCTGATAGGAAAAATCCTACTGAGATATACCATGCTAACCTCCTTCAGAAATGGGTTGAAAAACACCAAAAGCTCCTTTGCTGGTTTTACCAGAAACTGATAAAGATACTGATGTAGCTTATGACAGACTGGAACAAACTAACTGCTGATGCTGTAAGGTGAATGTTTCCTTAACCTCTGAACAAACCGTGAAATTCATAACTTACTAAAGTCATTTAACAGTACTTTATGACTACCAGGCCGAGCAAAGGGTTGAGCACGTAATAGTGACAAGGAATGTTAGCCCTATTAGACAAAAGACACACAGATTTCCAGAGTGGTTAAGAGCAGGCGTGGTTAAGGAAATATAAAAATGAAAGAATTGGGTATCATAGAAGAGTCAGAAGTGAATGGTCATCTCCAGTGGTGATTGAAAACAAAAAAGAAGGGGTAAAAAATCTGCCTTGATTTTAGTAAACTTAATCAAGTGTCAGAATTTGACAGTTATCCTATGCCCAGAATAGATGATTTGGTGGACAGACTGGGGCGTGCTAAGTATATCAGTACCCTTGATCTCACCAAGGGTTATTGGCAAATCCCCTACCTAAAGAATCCAGAGACAAAGCTGCATTTGCCACTTATTTAGGATTCTATCAGTTTACCACCATGCCGTTTGGTGTACCATCTGCTACATTCCAGCAGTGCATGGATGTAATTTTATCCTCACACTGGTTATTATCGGCGTACCTGGATGATGTTGTGGTGTACAGTACAGACTGAAGCGCCATCCTTCACTGAACTTAAAGAAATTTGGTCTTCCATGGTTCCACTTTCACTACTACCTACAACTAAGACATACCCTAGTAGGCCATCTCTCTGAGATAGATTTTTCCTTACCCAGCAATAAGGTGTGGGATCAACTGGTTAAAATAGGTCTACTTAAAAGGCCAGTTTAATTTATAAATCTCTTACATGTGCTCACCTCATCATCTCTCACTTACTCTGCCAAACAGAAGTGGGAAGAGGAGTTGGAATCAAGATAGATGACCTTGATTGGAGTTGGATGTAAGGACAGCCAAAGTAAGCTCACTCAATACAAAATTTTACATCATTTTACAGAACACTGGTAAAACATTTTGAAATGGGGCTCACCTCACATGCATGCTGCTGGAAGACGTGATTCCTTTGATGCTAACATGTTACATATGTTGTAGGAATGCCCCAAACTTCAGAATTTCTGGCAGGAAGTAAAAGCGAATTGGGAAGCATCCTTTCTATAGCTCTACCACACTCTTCACTTTTGTTCATTTTGGGAATTTTCACTTTTCAGATAAGCGTTACTTACAATCAGAAGTTGTGGCTTTCAGTCGCCTCTACTTGTGCCAAAGATTATTTCTTAAATATTGGAGAACCCCATAGGTGCCCTCTCTAGCTGAAATGGCTAAATATGATGAGCTATACTGCTAATAATGAAAGAGTCTCTTATTTACTCATGGATAGATTAAATAGATTTGTAGACATCTGGGGACCCTTTCTCCAACTATCCTCATCCACAGAGGCCATTTCAAATGTGAAGATATAATTTACTTGGATATGTTATTCTTAAGACATTTATCTGCTCTTGTTATGTTGCACTCTTTTTATGTTTAGGTTCAGATATATGATTGCTAGTTTTATGTTTTAATTCATATTTGTTTCCGCTTTAACCTGAGTAATGAATCAATGTGTATTTGTATGTATGAATTATTGTTTGTTTGTTGGCATTTATGCTCATGAACTTAAAAGCCTGTATAATGCTGTCATGATTTACTTTGGTTGCTAAAATAGATTGTTAATTAATATTGTACAATACTAATTGGAAACTCAATAAAGTACATTATGGCAGACTGGAAAAACCACCTGGAACACCTATGAGCAGCTATCCAATTAATCAATAAGGCAGGTCTGCAATCCTACCAAGTGTGCACTGGGCATGCAGGAAACCAGATATTTGGGCTATGTTTTGGGAAATGGAGAAGTCAAGCTAGAGGTTTCCGAGATAGAAGCTGTAGTTAACAGACCTGTCCTAAAACAAAGAAGCATGTCAGGTAATTTTGGGCTGGCTGGTTATTATCGGAGATTTCAATTCAATTTTATTTTTATACTGGAAGGTATGTGAGCAAAATGCCCATTTTCAGAAACATCCAGTGGTTAAAACAAGTCAATACAGAGAAAAGGTAAAAACAATATTTGCAAAATTTGACGGTATTTACAATAGAACAGAACAGTCTATATGACAGGATCATCTAGAATAGATAAAAAAAAAAATACAGACACGAACAACAGAGCCAATATACAGATACTTATAAACTCTAAGGTAACTCAGGGTTTGTGGACATTGGGGGTTACCTACTGGGGCAGACACAGATGGTGGATTGGAGGAGATGGTCCTTGAGGGAGGAGGTGAACTACAGGCTTGAAGTTTAGGGGCAGTTTAGGGCCCTTGTATGTGATGGAGTTCTGCACATGCCTGGTGCAGTAAAATGGGTGTGAAAGATATGACAGGCGGCCCTCTAGTACTGCACTTGAGAACTTATAAGGAAAGGGAATTAATGCTGATTGGCAGTAGGTTACAGTGAACTTTGTGTAGGAAACAGAGCATTTAAGTTGGAACCTGCCTTCAAGGGTGAGGCAGTTGTGGGTGGCATAGAGGGTACAGTGATGGGTCATCCAGGGAGGCCGCTCAATAAGAGTACTATATTACTGTATGTAGTCCTGCGTTTGGATAAAAGGGGATGTAGACAAAGAGCCATAATCAAGGAGGGGCAGAAGGAGCTAGTGAGGCGTAGTCTGGAGATAGGGATAAGGAACTTTCTGATTCGGTATAAGACCTAGCCTCATATGGATTTTCTTGACGAGGTTCGTAATATAAATATTGTAGGACAGGTGAGGTCTAAGTACAGTCCAAGGTATTTGAATTCATAGACTTGTTCTATGATGTTCCCAAGATTGTCTGAGAGGGATCGACCCATAACTGGGGCTTTTCTTGGGCCAGAAGATCATAAACTTGGTCTTCTTGGAGTTGAGAACCATTCCTTTGGCAAAAAACAAGTGTGTAGCTTGCTGAAGTCAGCCTGCAAGTTACTGAACATTGTATCAGGATTAGTTTTACTGCAGTAGAGGGCGCGTCATCAGCATAAATAACTAGTTGGGTGGTTTGGCAGATGGAAGGGAGGTTATTAATGAAGAGCGAGAACAGGAGCAGGCCTAGAATGGAGCCCTGGGGTACCCATATTTAATCGGACATTCAGCAGAAAAATGACCAATGACATTAAATTTCTGTGATCTGCCAGAAGGTAGCTTCTGACCCATTTTATGATGTTTTCAGAAATGTGCAAGCCCCTGAGGGTGTCCAGGAGAATTCAGTGGTCAACCAGGTCAAGCGCAGCAAATTTGTGACACTATTATGTTCTTATTCATGTCATGAACATATAAATTGAAAAGTATAGGCTAATACTGACCCTGAGGTTACCACTTCCAAATAAACCCTCATTTGATAATGTATTGTTTATTCATACATATTGTGTTCTAGTTAAGAGCCAATGTTGAATCCAGCTAATAATATCAGTATTAACTTGAAGTTGCAATAATTTATTTATTAATTTACCACGAGTATTCTATCAAAAGCCTTAGAGAAATCAACCAAAATAACATTGGATGGGCAACCATTATCCATACTATTACTGATGTTGTTATAAGATGGAGGGCAACTGTACATGTGAGGTGATCATAACACAAGGGAGGTGGGTGTTACCCCAGTCCATTCCCAGGCTGGTAGTTGGTTTGAAATATTTCTATAAAGGGCTAATGCAGTGAGAAGTATATTCTTCAGAGGATGTTGAGGAGAGTAGCTTCTATTTATCAGTCATGTGTATAAAAATCGTGTTTTCAGAAAAGAAAACTCCCAAGTTTCGGGAAGTTCAACACAAATGCCAGAGAACAAACAAACAAGCAGGTGTCCCACTGGCCATATGTTTACTTTTTCTTTATAGACACTTCCCAAAGAAGAGATATGGTCAAAGCGTTGAATTTGAATTTATTTTCTATTTTCAGTGTTCATTTAATCTGAACCATTTACCTATTGCCTGCATCTTTGTTTTGTTCTGACATAAAGCAAAATGTGTAATTTGAATGTATTCATCTGAGGTTAAGGACAGGTCTGGGTTGAACATAGGCCAGTTTGTAGTCAAAGGAGTTGTTAAAGAGCAGCAGGCACTCCAGGAAAACTCTGATGCAACATTTAGGCACAACCCACTTGCATTTCATTTACCTTTTACAGATTAGACTTTCCCATTAGTTATTGCTGAGGAAATCTGTACAAAACAGGATCTGTGTCCCTTAGAGTTCATCTGCTTTTGTGGTTTATTCTCTGCTTAAGGCCATGATCCCTCCTGTACATGGCCATCGAGAATGACTGCTGCAATGGGAGTAAATATCGCTCAAGTCTGATTTGTTCCCATAGCGTGGTTCTCAGGCAGCATCCCTCAGCTCCTCCTCTGCCTTACTCCTATTAGTGGATTGTGCCCACTGGCAGCTGCCCCCAGGGCAGCACCCTCATGCTCTGCCTCCCACTTTTCCCTATTGGTGGATTTGTCCCCTGCCCCAAAGCAGCAACCAGTAGCTGATTCTTCCCACAAATCTGATTATTGCAAGCATGAGGAATTGAGGGTTTTAATTGTGTAGATGAGAATGTTATGGAAATGCTCCCCACAGCAATGTGCACTGCTTGTCATTGAATTTTGGTGGCTCAAGGTGTATGTCTGTCTGCATCCAAAACAGCCAGACTTCAAGGATTCAACTCTTAACCAGGGACATTTTTTGTGCTTTGTGTCAAAGTCAGTTGTGAGCATTTAATCATTACCTTTTTTAATATAGCTAAAATAAGACAGATGTAAGCAAGAGAATATCTTTTATTTATAGATTGTAATAAATGGGGCAGTGCCATGATGATTGGTTACTGGCGCTGCACTGGGAAGTGCCATGATGGTTAGTTTCTGTTGGTTGCCCTGAGGACTGCTCTTGCTGCCCCTAGGGCAGCGCCTGTGTAGTGGTTCCTGTGGGCTGCCCTGGGGCAGTTTCCTCACTACCCATGGGGCAGTACCTGTGTAATTCGTTTCCGTGGGCTGCCCCAGGAGCAGCGCCTGTGTAACTGGTTCTTGTGGCCTGCCCTGAGGCAGTGTCCTCGCTGCCCCTGGGACCCCACAGGACCCAATGACACAAGCTCTGCCCCAGGGGCAGTGAGGACACCGTCCCGGGCAGCCCATGGGAACCAGTTTATTTTTTTATTTAGTTTTTGTTGACCGTTATGCACTAGACAAATTCTGCCTATTTTCAGGCACGACCCGGGAGGGATATAGATGAATGCCAACTGACTTTGAACCAGATTAAGCTGTTGGTGGTATTTTTGTGAATGGGGAAATTTGGCCAGGGCACTGGGAAATTCCCTACTCTTTCAAGAAGTGCCATGGGATCTTTAACATCCACCAGAACTACCACCAGAACAGGCAGATGGGACCTCAGTTTAACGTCTCATCCGAAGGCGGCACCTCAGAGTGCAGCACCCCCATGCTGCACTACAGTGTCAGTATTGGGATATTAACCCAAGTGCCTGGTGTGGGATAGAACCCACAGACTTCTGATCTCCCGGCCTCAGAGGCGAGTGTGCTACCTGCTGAGCCACTGACTATACACAGGCTGCCCCTGAGGCAGCGAGGACACTGCCAGGGCAGCCCACGGAACCAATTACACAGGCATTGCCTGAGGGACAGCGAGGACACTGCCCAGGCAGCCACAGGAACCAGTTACACAGGCGTTGCCCCAGGGACAGCGAGGACACTGCCCCAGGGCAGCCCAAGGAACCAATTACACAGGTGCTGCCCTAGAGGCAGCAAAAGCACTGCCCCAGGGCAGCCAACAAAACCAACCATCATGGCTGCCCCATTTATTATAATTTATAAATAAAATATATTCTCTTGCTTACGTCTGTCTTAATTTAGCTTATTAAAAAAGGTAATGATTTGTGACACTTACATGATTAAATGCTCACAACTGACTGACGCAAGCACAAAACAATGTCCCTGGTTAAGATCTGAACCCTTGAAGTCTGGCTCTTTGGATGCAGACAGACATACACCTCGAGCCACCAAAATTCAAAGACAAGCAGTGCACATTGTTGGGGGAGATTTCCATAACATTCTCATCTACAATTAAAACCCTCAATTTCTCAGACTATAAACAATCAGATTTATGCGAGTAACAGCTGCTGGTTGCTGCCCTGGGGGCAGGAATGAAACCACCAATAGGGAAAGGTGGGAGGTGGAGCCACGAGGGTACTGCCCTGGGGAGAAGCGCCACAGTGGGCTAAATCAACCAACAGGAGTTAGGCGGAGGAGCTAAAGGTGCTGCCCGAGAACTGCGCTATGGGAACAAATCACACCGAGCAATGATATCAAAAGCACAGTATTATGATCTCCTGTGGGGAATAAACAGGAACATTTGTACTCTTAAAGCAGCAGTGAAACGAAACATGCTTTTCCAAAAAACACTAGTTTCAGGTACAATACAAATATTAGCACATCTGACAAATATACTTTTCTAGGAACCTTTATTCTGCACACCATGACTTTTTAAATGTTCTCTATTCTAACCATGGCAGGTCTACAATGCTATTTCTAAGCCAAATGTGGGAGCCATCTTTTTATTCTTGGGGAAAAAAACTAAATTAAAACATTTACAAAATACATTTTGGTGGAACTACAAAACTTTACATAAAATGAAATGGAGGTATGTAGAAACTTCTATAGTGCCTCTATGTCGTTCCAACTTTAGATGTGGTACCACACAAAGTCACTGGTGTGACCAAAAATGTAGGGTGGGGGCTCACACTTGAATGCAGACTGTTCTATAAATCCAGGTGGCAGTGGTAGTCAGGACTGCAATTTACATTTGAAGAACACAGCCAGAGTGTGGTCCTATCTGACAAGTAAGGATGTGACCATGCTTTTACAGGTATTTACAGCCTCACAGTTAAGACTATTGTAAAGCTGGCTATATAAGGCCTCTTGCCACATGTCCCTAGTGCAGAATGCAGCTACCAGGAGTACTGCGTCCACTTAGATATTATTTATTTATTTACTGAAATTGAATTACAAACCTTTGAGTCAAAGACTCTTTTGCAAAAGCTCCCGTCAGTTACAAAGGGTGGAGGAAACACGAGTTGGGGGAAGACAGATGGAACAGGCCAGGCAAGATTATATACAGGCACAAATTATTTACAGTTTTATGTACAAATCACATTTTAGTAACATTAGCTCTCCGGTGGTTACAGATGGTGGAGAGACATATGACAGAAAGGCAATGGAAGGCAACTTTCAAGGCATAATAAACAAGTGGCATTACTGAGTTAATTGTCGGTATCATGGCAGAGGGACTTTTTTTTTTTTTAATCTTTCTCTCGTTTGGGCAGGTGGAGACATACCTACGACCCTGGGTTGAGCATGGGGGGTTAAAAGGTCAGAAGGGCCCTGTGTGGGTGTGTGGGGAGGAGCGGAGACAGGTAGGCCAACGTAGCATGCACATTTTGAGCTATCCATTAGGAAGGTTTTAGGCCTGCTTTGAAGAGATGGATGCTGCGGGATTGGGAGAGGGAGGGTGGAAGAGTGTTTAGCCAAATGGGGCACAGTAGCGGAGGATCTCTGCGCAGGGGCGTTTGACATGGGGAACCACGAAAGATGTGGAAGCCGTGAGTCTGGTAGTCGCCTGAGAGGGGCGGTTTGATGATGTGGTGAAGAGGCGGTTGGCGCTGAAAGTGGATCTTTTGCTAGAATGCAGGTGTGGTACTTGAGCCTTTGGTGAAATTAAGCCAGCCAGTCAGTCGGTATAGGTCGCAGGTGTGGGTGAGTCTGTCACTGCCGAGACAAGGCGACATGCTTTGTTTAGAGCAGTGGTGATGCAGCTTAGGGTGGAGTTATCAGCAGTGCCGAGATTACAATCCCATGTCGATTAGGGAGAGGATGGAGGATGTGACAGCTATCTGCATGGCATGAGCGGGCAGACTGTTTTTGATTCTGTAGAGGGTACCCACTCGAGTTGATTGCTGCCGAGAGGAGGCGCACATGTCTGTGGTAGGAGAGGGAGGTGTCCAGGGTGACCCCAGGTATTTGAAGTGATTGGCGCCCAGCAGGGAACCATCCGCATTGGAAATGTGAAGAGCCATCTGGCTGTGCGGGCTTTGGCGGTGAGCAAAGGTCATGGCCTTGGTTTTGGAATAGTTAATGATCAGTCGGTGGTCAGCGAACCAGTTTTCCAGCTCCCGGAAGTATTCCTGGAGGTGTGTGTTGGAGTTCGTACGGTTGGGGTGTTTCCAGTAGAGAACTGCGTCATCGGCATAAGTAGAGATGACCACTGCAGGCTTTGGGGAGTGAATTAAGGAAGAGAGTGAAGAGCAGTGGGCCTAGGTTGACCCTGCGGAACACGGAGCGAACGGGCTTGGGAGTGGAGATGGTGGAGTTTATTCTTACTTGCTGCGGCGTTCTGTAGGTAGTCCTTTAGCCAGGCAGCGGCCTCGGAACTACATTTAGTTGCGACAGGACTTGAAGGAGTAATTAAGTGGCTGACCATTGCCGAAGGCCTTAGTTAAGTCTATAAAGATAGCCCCTGCTAGTGACCCTTGGTCGAGCGCCTCATGGATGAATGTTGTGAGCTCGGCGAGGCCTGTGATGGTGCTGTGGCCAGCTCTGAACCCATGCTGTTCCTTGCTGAGCAGGTTGTGTTTTGTTAGATGCTCAGTAAGTTGGTCAGAGACTATTTTTCCAGGGCTTTGGAGAGAGGAGGGTATAGAGATTGGTCTATAATTCCGGGAGGGTGGGATCGCTCTTTAAGATAGGGGTGATCACGGCTTTTTCAGGTAGTGGGGAATTGGCCGGCGCAGCGAGGTTTAGGATATGTGTGAGATGGGTTATGGTGATATCAAGGGTAAGCCTTATGAGTTTTAGGTCAGGGAGTCGTTGCTGAAGCGAGTGTTAGCGATTGCTTTGGAGATATAACGCTAGGCTAGGGGCAGGAGATGGTACAGAACCCGGAAAAGGAGGAGGAGGGCTGTACTCGCCATAAGTGGAGTAGAGGAGGTTTGGGGGTGGAAGAAGTTAGGCGGGAGGATATGTGAGAGGTCTGAGAAAGTTTCATTGAGGGCTTCAGTGATTTTAGCAGGATCTTGGTAACGTCCCGTTCAGACTTAGTTGGGTAGGGTGGGGAGCGTGATTTGCCGCTAATTTCATGTATGTTTCTCCAGAACTTTCTCCCATCTCCCCAGGAGGAGGAGAGGTGTGCTGATAGTAATCGGCCTTGGCCTGCCGTGGTGGCCCAGGTGCATTTATTTCGAGCCTCCCTGTAGAGTTGTCTGTCCTGGGAGCGTTGGAGTCTATGGCCCTGTGCCAGAGGTTGTCCCTGTGTTGCATGAGTTTTAGGAGGAGGTGTTATCCATGGTGTGGACCTGGTTTTCACGACCTGCCTAGTGAGGAGCACATATATGCATGAGCTCTGTTAAAGGTAGCTATAAAGTGGGCAGGCGGCATCAACTGATTGTGCGTTATATAAGGAAGCCAGTAACTATTGGCTAGGTATTCTTTGAGGTTATTTATGCCTCCTTTTTTGATTTTGTTGCAATGTGGTTTTGGGTGGTGCAGTGGGCAGTTTGCCGACCACCAGCAGATAACCGGGAGTGGTCACTGATAGAGAGTCAGGAGCACTGAAGCCTGGGTAATATTTTTGACCTGTTGGTAAAGATGAGATCTAGTAGTGAGGATGTCCGGTTCTTGTGTCGCGCCTCGTTGGGGATGTGATAATTTGGGAGAGACCGATAGCCTGGGCAGCATCACTGAAGACGGAGGAGGATGGGGATGCCCAGTCGATGTTGAAGTCACCCATTAATATGGTTTCATTAGTATTTGGGAGGTGTGAGACAGTGTGGAGGATGGATTCAAATGCGGGTTTCTGGTTTCTCGGGGGATATAGGCTGAGATGATGATGATTGTTTTAGCCCAATCTAATTTTGACTGCAAGTCTGGGCCTCATGTTTGGGGAGGGTGTCAGCGATGGTGGCGCAGGCGTTGATTTAATGTATATCGTGCAGCCTCCACCTCGCTTACGGATCTATCCGCCCTAAGGAGGTTATAGTTGCTAGGAAACAGCATCATTGGGGATTTTATTTGATAGCCAGGTTTCAGAGAGGGTTAGGATGTCTGGGTCATGTTGGGCAATCCAACCCTGCAGTAGGGTGTGTTCTTGGGAAGGCTACAGATATTAAGTGATGCCAGCAGTAGTCTTCCTGTGGTTTGTTTGGGGAGGTTTTTGTTGAGGGGACCAGGGTTGGGATGAATGTTTCCAGAAAGGAGGTAGAAGGAATGCGTGTGCAGCAGGGAGAGCCTGGAGAGTTTAAGAGACTCATGCTGTGGCGCAATGGAGACTGTTTGTTTTTTGTTGTGGGTGGGCACTGGTAAGCTAGAGATGTCGCCGGAAGAAGGGAGGGAGCGATGGGGAGAAGTAGCAATAAGTCATTGTAGCTGGGAGGGGCTGGGTTATAAGTTGGGGAAAAACTGTGGTACAGTGTTTGCCCAGTTGAAGTGAGGTGTGAGCAAGGGTATAGGCAAGAAAGGTGGGTTAGTACTAGAGGCATTGGCTTGCAGCGTAGGGATGGTTGGGCGGTAATTGTCAGAGAAAGCTAGGGAACAGGGTTGTGGTGGAGTCATGGGGCGGAGGAGCCACTGGGGGTTGATGAGCAAGGAGAGTGAGCCTGCTGGTTTAGCATTGTAAATAGGGTGAGATACATAGTGGGTCTGCCAAGCGAGACAGCGGCCTCTAGGGCTGGATTTCTATAACCTGCAGCTGGAGAAGTGGGCTGATAGGTTTATTTTACGTGTCACCTGACCTACTATAGGGTATATATTCAAGAGCCGAGCAAGGGTGGTGGTGGGGGTGGCGGGGCTTCAGCTGCTGAACTCTGGTTTTCCAGTTCCTGCAGCAAGTTCGCGATCCAAAATCGCTTTGGTTGGCGAGGGGAGCAAGCGGCAGGGCTGTGACCAGGCAGCACGTTGGAAAAGCGCCAAAATACAGGTGGGCTATTTAATTACCTGGGTGGCTGAGGCTTCTTGGCAGGAGGGCTTGAGACTGGCCCTCGCGACCTCCTTTCTCCACGGGGAGGGTGGTGTTCTGGGGAGAAAGAGGAGAACAAATCGTTTAAGTAGGCAGAAAGGGAGGCGATTAGTCTGAGATTGGCTGGTGCAGCGTGTAATGGAGCTGGATAATGCTGCAGGGATCAGGGGTCTCTGCGCCTGGCCTCGAGAACTCAGAGGCTCTGCACGGCAAGTACCTGCCCAATTTCCCACTGAGTCCCTAGTGTCTAACTGCCCAGGTCCCGTATGGTATAGCAAGCAATCTGTCCCCGCAGCCCGTGTTGCGTTGCCTGAGTCACTCAATTACAACGGGTCCTGCTGCAGTCCCACAATCCCTCTCCTTACATACAGTGATGCACCTTACTTTCAATTAATTCAAGTCCGTAGGAAAACAAAAATTAACAGCTTTTTCCTCTACATTATTTGAAGCACTGAGAACAGAAATATGCAGCTTTTACTATCTGTTGGTAGCAGGCAGGCTTATCAGAAGCTGCTGAACTCTGGTTTTCCAGTTCCCTGCAGCAGAAGTTCGGCGTCCAGAAATCCGCTTTGGATTTGGCGAGGAGCGGCGGCAGGGCTGTGACCAGGCAGCCGTTGGAAAAGCGCCAAAATACAGGTGGGCTATTGAATTACCTGGGTCGGCTGGGCTTCTTGGCAGGGAGGGCTGAGACTGGCCCTCGCGACCTCCTTTCTCCACGGGGAGGGGTGGTGTTCTGGGTCGGCTGGGCTTCTTGGCTGGGAGGGCTTGAGACTGGCCTGCGACCTCCTTTCTCCACGGGGAGGGTGGTGTTCTGGGTCGGCTGGGCTTCTTGGCAGGAGGGCTTGAGACTGGCCTCGCGACCTCCTTTCTCCACGGGAGGGGTGGTGTTCTGGGTCGGCTGGGCTTCTTGGCAGGAGGGCGAGACTGGCCCTCGCGACCTCCTTTCTCCACGGGGAGGGGATGGTGTTCTGGGTCGGCTGGGCTTCTTGGCAGGAGGCCTGAGACTGGCCCTGCGACCTCCTTTCTCCACGGGGAGGGGGTGGTGTTCTGGGTGGCTGGGCTTCTTGGCAGGGAGGCTTGAGACTGGCCCTCGGCCTCCTTTCTCCAGCGGGGAGGGTGGTGTTCTGGGTCGGCTGGGCTTCTTGGCAGGGAGGGCTTGAGACTGGCCCTCGCGACCTCCTTTCTCCCAGGGGGAGGGTGGTGTTCTGGGTCGGCTGGGCTTCTTGGCAGGGAGGGCTTGAGACTGGCCCTCGCGACCTCCTTTCTCCACGGGGAGGGTGGTGTTCTGGGTCGGCTGGGCTTCTTGGCAGGGAGGGCTTGAGACTGGCCCTCGCTGACCTCCTTTCTCCACGGGGAGGGTGGTGTTCTGGGTCGGCTGGGCTTCTTGGTAGGAGGCTTGAGACTGGCCCTCGCGACCTCCTTTCTCCAGAGGTGGTGTTCTGGGTCGGCTGGGCTTCTTGGCAGGGAGGGCTTGAGACTGGCCCTCGCGACCTCCTTTCTCCATGGGGAGGGGTGGTGTTCTGGGTCGGCTGGGCTTCTTGGCAGGGAGGGCTTGAGACTGGCCCTCGCGACCTCCTTTCTCCACGGGGAGGGGTGGTGTTCTGGGTCGGCTGGGCTTCTTGGCAGGGAGGGCTTGAGACTGGCCCTCGCGACCTCCCTTTCTCCACGGGGAGGGTGGTGTTCTGGGTCAGCTGGGCTTCTTGGCAGGGAGGGCTTGAGACTGGCCCTCGCGACCTCCTTTCTCCCGCAGGGGAGGGGTGGTGTTCTGGGTCGGCTGGGCTTCTTGGCAGGAGGGCTTGAGACTGGCCCTCGGGACCTCCTTTCTCCAGGGGAGGGGGTGGTGTTCTGGGGATTAGATCATGCTATGCTAGTATTACGTGATCTACAGAAAATTAGCTGCCTAGTCAGTGGGGCATCACCTTCACAGTGTTAGTTCTGATCCGTAAAGCCCCTGCTGTCTTCTTAGAAATAGACAATGATGGCAGAAAAGACAAAAGGTCCATTCATTCCATGGAATTCCCTATTTAGCAGTGGGAGCTACTGTTCCTACAGGGTCCTAGCCCTCCCCACCCCATTCATTCCTCTCTGATTTTGACACCCCAGCAACCACTGTCTCCTTATTCTGTCCCAGCTACATGCATCTCATCTGGCAGCCTACCTATGGCTACACCGCACTTTCTGTAAAACAGTATTTCTTCATTCCCTCCTGAACCTCCTGCCTGTTAACTTTCACTCATGACCACCAGTCAGTATTCAAGCTAAATAGTTCCCCACAGTTTACACTGTTAATTCCTTTTAGGAATCTGTAGGTCCCTATCATATCTCCTCTCTCCTTTCTGGTCTCCAGCGAGAACATGTTCAGTGCCTTGAGGGCTCCTCATAGAACTTGCTCTGCTGGCCCTGAATAAGTTTGCTACCCTATGCTGCACCATCTTGGAGCCTAACCTATCCTTCCTGAGGTGAGGACCTCAGAACTAAGCGCAGTACTCCTAGTGTGGCCTCACAAGGAGCTATACAGGAAGTATTGCCTCACTTTTTTTCTGCTATCAGTACCCCTCCTCACACATCCAAGCATCTTATTTGCCCTGCACAAACCTGTTGCACTACTCGATTGCTTTAGGGAGTCGCTAATGACACCTCCAAGGTCTCGTTCCTCAGCTGTGGTACTGAGTTTTATTCCTCCATCCAATACTCTGTCCTGGAGTTCTTGTTCCCTAGGTTCAAACCTTGTATTTTTGGAGTTGAATTTCAGCGGCCAAATCCTTGACCACCCTCCAGCTTTTGCAAGTCTCTGCATTTCCTTTATTCCTGAGCTGCTATCCACCCTCCCACAGAGCTTAGTGTCATCTGTGAAGAGACAAAGCCTGCCCCAGATCCCCTGCTGTTGTCGCTGATGAACATGTTGAAGAGGCAGGACCCAGGACAGATCCCTGCGGAACCCCACTCGTGACCGCCCTCTCTTCTGATTTATCCCCACGGACCACAATTCGCTGCTGCCTCCCATTAGTCAGTTACCTATCCAGTTTACTCGACCTTAGCCTCACTCAGATCCTCCATTTACTTCAGCAAGCGTCTGCAAGGTACCGAGTCAAAACCCTTGCCAAAGTCAAAGTACAGAAAATCTACAGTGTGGCCCCTATCCAATTCCCTTGTGACCTAGATAAAGAAAATTATCAGAATAGTCTGGCAAGACCTCCTGCCACAGATCCATGCTGCTCACTATCCTGGAGACCACTGCTCTCCAAGCAGTCCACAGGATCCTCTTTGACCAGTGACTCCATCAATTTTCCTAAAGTAGTGGTAGCACTGACGGTCTGTAGTTCCTGCTTACTCCTTGTCTCCCCCTCATGGAGTGGAACTAAGTCCGCCACCCTCCCGATCCTTTGGAACCACCCCTGTCCTTAGAGAGCTGCTGAACAGACCTGCCACCAGGATCAGCCAGTTCCGCTACCAATTCCCAAGTATCTTGGAATCAAACCTTCAGGTCCTGGGGCCTTATCAATTTTAGGGCTGCCAGCCCTTTCAGGACCCTTTACTAGGACTCCCATAACGGCAGTTCTGATGCCACTCTCTGGAAAGGCCCACTGTCCTCTGTAGTGAAACTGAGCAAAGCAATCGTTGAGGATGGCGGCCTTTTCTCCGTCCACCTCAGTCACCCTATCCCCCTCTGCTAACCTCATAATTCCCTCTTCTTTCTTACTTTTTACACTCATATACCCGAAAACTGTTTTTCTCCACTCTTGGTCCCCTCCACAATATGCAGCTCTCGTCTGCTTCTGCCTCCTTGCCACCCTCTTTGCCTCTCTATTTTTCAGAAAATTATCTCCCCATTCTTTGTCCCCTGCTTTTCTTTAAAGAGCCACCGACACCTCCAGAAAGTTTGAATAAAATATTTGGACAGAAAGCAACTTCTGTTTCTCATGAGCTCTGTATTTGTTCTTGCCATTATTTATTGCTGAAGTTTTATGTATAAAAACAAGATCTTTGATCCTCGAGAGTTCATCAGCTCCTACTGCTTATTCCCAACCTGATATCATAATACTCTGCTTGTGACATCAGAGTCATTACCATGGCAACCAACTGTGATATCACAACAAAGCATTATGGTTTCAGGTAGGAGTGTGCTGAAGGGCAGATGAACTCTAAGGGACAAAATCCTGTTTTTGTGGGTACTTCCTCAGCAATAAATAAATATGAGGAGGAGAAATCTGTAGAAGGTAAATGACATACAGTAGCATCTCCCAGATGAAACCTACTTTTTTCTATCTACAATTTTGCATTTCCCCTGGTTTCTCCTGACCGGGACCCCAGCAATCACAGGCAGTGCGTGCGCATGGGCGCTACGCACTCTGAGCACCGGCTAAGCCCCTTCACCCACCCTGGCAATGCTGCTGCCTTCCGCCTCACGCTACCCATCGGACCTCCACCTGATGGGAGGCGGAACTCTGGAGGGGCAGACAACCTCCCGAGAGAGAAGAGTTGCTTTTCAGCTGCTCAATCCTGCTCTATCCCCCCTCCCGTGCTGGCTCTCCGATGACCCAAGGTCGTTCCTGAACCGGGTTGCTGGCGTGCTGTGAGGTAAGGCATCCAGCGCCTCAGCCCTCTGCGTAACAGGCGTCCATGATACCCACTTTTAAAGCACTTGAAGTATGTGAAGACCTATTGAATAAAGCAATGTCATTTCAATGGCAATTAGTCCGCTTTGTCATGCAGGAAACTGTGGCATTCACTTTATCCTGGCAGTGTCACATTTTCCTGAATGAAAAGGGACTAATTGCCATTTAAATTACATTGCTGTATTCAGTAGGTCTGCTGCAGTAGAGTGCTGCAAAATGTTGCAGAATTGGTTTCATCCTAGGGATACTACTGTACATGCTTAACTGTTTCTAAGTGTTATGGTTTTCAAAGTTTTCCCAGAGGCATCAGTAGCTCTTTAAATTTGTAAAGCCCTTTTCTTGGTTTAACTGCTTTCTTGACCCTTGCTGAGGACCATTGTGGTCTCCTGAACCTGTTCATTTAGTTATTTGCAGTGTCAGTGGCTCAGTAGGTAGCACACTCGCCTCTGAGGCCGGAGATCAGAGGGCTGTGGGTTCAGTTCCCACATCTGGCACTTGGGTTAATATCCCAATACTGACACTGTAGTGCAGCATGAGAGGGGTGCTGCACTTCTGAGGTGCCGTCTTCGGATGAGATGTTAAACCGAGGTCCCATCTGCCTGGATTGGTGGTAGTTCAGGTGGATGTTAAAGATCCATGACACTTATCGAGAAAGAGTAGGGGAATTTCCTGTGTCCTGGCCAAATTCCTCATTCACTCAAAAATACCACCAATAGCTTAATCTGGTTCAAGGTCAGTTGGCATTCATCTATATCCCCTCCTCCGGGTCATGCCTGAAAATAGGCAGGATTTGTCTAGTGCACTTACCCGGTCAACAAAACTAAATAAAAAAAAAATGTTCTCACGCACAACTCAGATGTCCCAAGAATGGCTCTCAACTGCTCCCCATCTCTCTTCCAACCCATCTATCTAGTCTACCACTACTAACTTATCCCTGACCAGCCCTTCAGCCTTTTGAAGTCTGCCCTTCTAAAATCAAGGGACTTCAGCTCTCAACAGTGGTTTATCAGACCCAAAGGCCAGTTCAAGCCAACAGTTATGGTCACTGTTCCTAAAGGATCCCCATCCCACAGCTCCTACCTCCTCTGAGTTGGTGAGCACCATTGAGAGTGCAGTCTGCCTGGTGGGCTCCTTATCTGGTGCCCCTGGCCACTGGAACTTCTCAACGATGTCTGGCAGGTTCAGATTACCCACCACCACTACTTCCCCTTAGCTACCCTCTTCCCAGTCAGTTCTTCCTTGAGCTCTCTGTCCCTCTCCTTGCCCTGGTGGTCTACACATCACCCTCAAGCACAGTTTCTTGCCTGTGGCTCTTACTCCATGCTGGTCTGGGTCAGGAAAGAAAATGGGAATGCACCCCCACCAGCAGGATGGCGTCAGTGATCCCACAGGCTATGCAAAACTTACTGAGGCACCCACTCACCCATAAGGCAGGAAGTAGATGGGAATAGTTGTGACTGGGGTGGCTGACAGAAAGAAGTTGGTGGGGAGGAACAGGAGGCAAAAACAGAAGGAGGAAAAAAGCTTATACTTTAATGGGGAATCAGTAATGCTTTTTTTATTTGATTCTGGATGTCTGTGTACTTTGAATTTCTGTGCAGCGATCAGAGGATAGGCACAAAACTGCCTTGCCTAAATAATCCTTTTTGAGTGGCCTGTGCCCCCACTGCAGCTTTGTGTGCCTCTTGGCCAGGTCACCACTGTAAATGAGGACTTGTTCTCAATGGTTCTCTCTCACTAAATGAGTAAATAATAAAAATAAATAAATACTGTTTTTTTTAAGTGCATAGTTTTAACAGCAGGGTACAATCAGTGATCAGCTAACGGGAGAAGGTGATTCATTTATGTTAGAAAATAGGTCAGGAAAATTCTGAAGCCTGATTGGCTAACGTCACCAGCCACCGGTCTGGTATCAAAGCAACAGAGATGGGAAATAGTAAATCCAGTCCCTGCTGCCTTTCACAGGATCACTGTGCCCATAAAATTTTAAAATGTTCACGACTGCCATGTTTGATTTCTCACCTTAGCAAGTGACTGACCCCCCCAACCTACCAATGGTCTTCCTCTCCCACTGCCGACAGATATGTTTCATAAACGTGAAAAAACCAAAAACAAAATACTTAGCATTGTATTAAGCATGTTTAGAAAGTCATTTTTTTTAAACAAACGCTACAACCAGCGCGTGATACATTTGCCAACAACCTACCCGCTAAGTTGTGCCTCTTGCCCAGGAATTAAACTTATTGTTCACACAGACACCGCCCTTCATAGCTACAGTCTGTATTTTCCTGTTTCCAGGCGCTGTCCGGCTGCTTACGCTTAGTACAGGCTCAGTGAGTCCCAAGTCACAGACTGCAACCGCTCTTTCCTAGTTACCAGCAGCTCCCAATTCAAGTTGATGGCCAAATGTAAAAAGCTGGAAAACACAAAGCAGTTCAGGTGCTGGTATGAGTGCAAGGAGGGTATTTTTCATTTGATGACAGAGTGCGCTTATGGCACAACTAATGAGAAAAAATCTGGTCTTCTGATGAGGGCCTGCTGCCTTTATACCTGCCATCTCAGTGAAATTACCAGTAGCAAAACATAATTCTCAATTTAAAAAAAAACAAACATAAAAAAAAGCTGTCCCAGAAAGCAGGCAGACACTTAGAAAAAACAAATATGTTTAAAACAGCAGCACCCTCTACTGGCAGTTGTACCACTAGAGGACTGTTTTACAGTACACTACATCTTTATTTCTACTAATGTTTAAGTGGTTTTTTTTTTACGTTTTTAAAATATTTAATGAAAATTTTAAAATAACCCATTTCTATGCACAATAATAATACCCTTCAGGGTGAGGCTGTATTGGGCTATACCGGACCTTCAGGGGCTACAAAGCCTTCTGCCTGTGGCGTGAGCCTCATTATGCCCCTGGGCGGTCTAGTATAGCCCAATACTACCCACTCTGTCGTGTATTATTGCTTTAATTTCAACCAGAAAGGCACACCAAACTTTGACAGTTCATTTCAGGTGTGTTTTGGGTACATGGACATATTTTACCGCCAGGCAATGTTGGCCAGGACACTGGGGAAATTTCCTACTATTACAAAAAGTGCCATTGGGTCTCTACCTTCCAGCAGACAGCTATCATAGATGTCCCATCTGAAGGACAGTACCTCAACAGTGCAGCATCCTCCTAGTGCTGCACTAAAATTTCTGTATTGAGTATTGCCCCAAGTTTCTGGTGTGGGGCAGAATCCAAGACCTTCTGATCTTCCAGCTCCAGAGGTTAGGGTGCATCCTACTTAGCAACTGATATGGCGATAAGAAGGGTTCATTTCTTTTCAGCTTATAGATAAAAAAAAACACAGCATCTACTTTTTAACACAGTGAACTTTGAAATGACTGAAATGTACAAAAATAGATTTATTACATACAAGTGCAAAGAAATATTTTAAATGCTCTCCAATTTTTGTCCCATTGTTAAAACAAGCTTGACAAAATGAAAACCCGCTGAATGTCTATAAAAAAATACATATAACCTTATTTAAGACAACACAAATTGATATTTACAAAGTACTGTGCTAGTGTAACAAAAATAACAGTAGTAAAAAAACCACTATATACAGGTATTTCTACACTTATTGCATGCACATACAATTATGCACTGTACATAAAGCTGATGGGAAGTTAGTGTCTAAGTCAGTAGGCTTTTAATAATTATAAATATTTTCATTTTTTCGAAGCAGGCCAGATAGTTTTGTCTTACTGCACATGACTTGTTTATTTCATATCGTGATTTCTGGCCTAAAGAATCAAAGGGTATGAACTATTAAGCTTCTCTACCCTTGGCAAGTATCTATTACTTTTTGCGGAGCAAAAGCTGTGGATGCTATACATCTAATAAGATAAAAGGTTGGGATGTTCATTTCAAGTAAGTGACTAAGTGCTCTTGTATGTACCCATGTTTTTTTTTAACTAGCTGTCCAAAACTGCCCCATTTAGAAAAGCAAAGTTGTGCAAAACTCATAAAACTTTGGGAAACTGAGCAGCACACAGTGAATATTCCCAACTTATTGGTTATCAGTTTCAAAGTTCTGTAGATAAATGCCAACTTCAATAAAATAAAGGTCCTGTGTTGGAAATGTTGCTAAGCAGAAGTACCAGAACTACATGTTCAGAGTCCCCAGTGTATAATACATTCTTTTGTCATTTTCTCTCGGACTATCGGTCTTCCTGCACCATTACGCTGACCTACTGCAATATTAAGAAAAAATATTTAGTCAAGGAAATCTCTTCTTTTTAAATCCAATATTCTTTTGTGGAGCTTGAGTACAGAGTGCGTGTGCTAAACAATCAAATCCAAACTGTTGTGACCTCTAGCCATTCAATGAAACACACTAGGTTCTTAAAATGTTCAATATTTATTCAATCTATTTTATAAGCATTCCAACGTTTCGTCAACAAGTGGCTTCTTCTGGGGAACTGTTAATTAAATATAGAATAATACATTTTAATTAATTCACAATTCGATATATTATTTCTTTAATATAAATCTTATACAATGTTCAGTCCACCAAGTGCAATCAGGCCATTTACTCTGTTATCATCTGCATTTCATATTATGTATAAACAAATCATAAAATAATTGCAACAGTATGTTCTTTCATATTGGTTCATGTCCTACTATTCTTATTAGTGCAATAAGCCTCTACACTTCTAACCATTCCACTGGTCTCACCTACGTCAGTTACCAAGTTTTACTAATGACATCATTCTCAACTTACAAATATTTATATACAAAATCATCCTTTTAAAGTATTCTACCCCAGTTTTAAATTCTTATTAAAGCAGGCGATTTACAGCAAACTACTGTTCAAACTTACTTCTTAACTAATTTGCTTTGAAGTTATAGAGACTTCGACTCATATATGTTTCAATGCTTCACTTTTGGGTTTCCTGCTTAACAAAATTAGTTCTTTACTTCATGCTAAGGGCTAAACAGCAGTCTAGCCCTTAAGCATGAAATAAGAACAATTCTAATTAACAAACTATAATAAATATTAATTGAGGAGTCTTTGTGGCAATATAATTCTTTTGGACAAATGTAATAAAAGTTGGTACTTAAACAGAATATCTATTTGCTATTACAGAAAGTGATGTACTGAAATTTACATGGAGGCAAGAATAAACTACGCTAAGCAAAGTTATTAAATAAGTTTGGGCGAAAGTCATTATTCCAAGGTGGAATCGCTTAGGTTTTGGAGGATATATTTATATGAGGTTCAAAAACAGAACACAGCTTGACCTGATACAATGATTTATTATTACAGAAAGCAAAGCATTGAAACATATATGAGGTAGAGTCGGTATAACTTCAAAGCTAATTAGTTAAGAAGTAAAAGTTTTAAAAGTTGTTTGCTGTAAAATCTTTGTTTAAAACTAATTTTAAACTGGTATGGAATACTTTAAAAGGATAATTTTTGTATATAAATATTTGTAAGTTGAGAATGATGTCATTGTTAAAATCTGGGTAGCTGGCAAGGTGAGCTTAAGTGGATTGGTTAGAAGTGTAGAGGCTTTTTGCACTAATAAGAATAGTAGGACATGAACCAATATGAAAGAACAAGCTGTTATGATTATTTTATGATTTGTTTACATAATATGAAATGCAGATGATACAGAGTGAATGGCCTGATTGCACTGGTGACTGAACATTGTATAAGATTTATATTGAAGAAATAATATACTGAATTGTGAATTAATTAAAATTTATTCTATATTTAATTAACAGTTCCCCAGGAGAAGCCACTTGTTGGTGAAACATTGGGATACTTATAAAATAAATTGAATAAATTATTGAACATTTTAAGAAACTCGTGTGTTTGGCTGAATGGTTAGAGTGGTCGTAACAGTTTGGATTTGACTACTGCAATATTTGCCAGGAGAGGCTGGGGAAAGGTTAACTGCTAGCTTCCACTGGGTCCTTGCCCTCAAGGGCCATTTACTTTGTTTTGTAATTTTCTTTCAGTCTCCTTGCATAACCCATCTATTGGTCTCCACACACTACAATGACCACTGCAATATCTGCCAGAAGAGGTTGGAAAACAGTTAACTTGGGTTTTCTCGGGCCACTGTCTATCAAGGGCCACTCCTTGAAAGCAGTCAGGGTACAGGTAGGTAGCAGCTGCAGCCATGGTCAGCAGGGGCATTCAGTTTTTCCCTCCTAGTACTTAGAAGATCAAACCCTTGCCTACCACAACTGAGATCGGTAAGCTGCAAACAGGTTCAGATCTTCACCTCAGTCCGTAATGCTTGGATTTGAAATTGTGAACTTGGTGGAGGTAGTCTTTTTTTTTTTGGATGGGTTTTAAAGAACAACAGCAGTTTATGCAGTATTGGGACTATTTTATTATTTCTGGAGAACTGTGCAGCAAATATCTTGGCAATTCTTTTCTGTTTCTTCTTTGGCCGAGTAGCAGATGTCAGGTTCAGTTTTTGACGCTCTAGTTCGTGAAAGGAATTCTGCCCTCAGCAGCAATACTTCTCATCTGAAAAGTGAACAGAGGTTTTCTGTTACTAAATCCATACATATAATATACACACTGCTTAACTCATTATACAGGAATTTACTTATTGAATTTTCTTCAAAGAATACCTTGGAGTTGGCACTCAGTTGCTAAGTATGATTTGGGGATAAACTGAGCAGTGTCATCTTATGTTACAACACCTCTAACATCCATACTAAAATCACAAAATTACATGATCAGCAATTTTCCAGAATATAGTTAAAATGTAGAAGTTGACAGAAGAAAAGACCACTGGTACAACAAGCCTGCCTGTAATAACCTATCCTACCTCTGAGATCTAGTGTCTACATGGGGTTTATGTCCACTGCCTTGCTGTTACCCACTGCTTGAATACCTAGCCCTTATCTCTCATGTATGTCTGAAGCCGTTAATATTCTTGCGCCACACCTCTTCTGTGCTGGGCTGTTCCATGGCTCAGTCACACTCTCTCTCTCTCTTTAAAAATAACTTCCTCAGGTCCCTCCTGAATTTCTCTTCCACCAACTTCTACTTCTGTCCACATATTCTAGATTCATACTCCTGACAACCTTCCCTCCCTGATCTTTCCCTTCTCACTGGGGTGTCTTCAGATGTGATCCTGTCTAGATTGCAAGCATGCTGCAATAATAACAGCAGCCTGAGTCGGAAGAGTTCTCTTCACCAACATATACATTTCATATATTTTTATGGAAACATTCCCAACAGCATCTAAAACTGATTCAGATTAACAATGGAAACCCTACTGAGTGTAACTGAGAAAGAAACCCTCCTGAGCGTAACCAAGAAAGTCCTAAGTTAATGCAATTTTTATTTTCAAATGATCGCTCTTTAGTACGTCACTACTTTTATCCCTATTATTTATTTATTCAGTTTTCCCCTTTTTTGCCTGTCCCTACCTTCTTGTCCATGCGGACGTGCAAGTGTGGAGGCAGTGCACGCCACACACACTAGCGGACACTCCACCCTACTAGCTGCCATTTCCACCTGCCTCACGCCACCACCTGCCCTCCAGCCAATGGTGATGGGACTCACGGGAGGACAGCGTCATCCCAGGAGAGGAGGCTGCCGGTCCTACTAGGTCATAATGTCGTGCGGCTTAATAGCATAAGGCATTATGGCGTATCCTGGACCTGTGCTCTCGGAGTTGGACCCTCAGAGTTAGAATCCTTAGTGGGGGGCGGCCACCCGTAAGGGGTTTGAGAACAAAAGATTTCGGGAAGTGCGCCTTGATTAAGTGCTGTGCGACATTTTGACCCGTGCCACTACCAGTAGGCGGCTCAATCCTGTTCCCACCCTACCTCCGTTGGCTCCCCTCGATGACCTCAAGGTTGTTCCCGAACCTGGGTCACCAGTGTGACGTGGAGGTAAGGCTAGATGCCTCAACTCTCAGTGCCACCGGCCAGCTGTATGTCACTACTTTTAAGCACTGTGAATCAACAGAATGCTGGCAGTATAGGTTATAGTAACGAGTTGCGAATGAGTTTAGTACCTCCAGCAGAGCTGTGGTTCATTCCACAACTTCTACTTACATACTGTGCGACTCTGAGCGAGTCACATAACTGCTCCAGTGCTCCTGGGTCGCCCAGAAAACAGGCACTTGTGTGTAGTGTGGGCCTTATCTGGTTACTAAACAATAAAAACAAAAAATACTTTAACTGCCAACACCATGTAAGTGCAAGGGGCGGGCATACAGCTGATGGCAAAGACAATGGG
This sequence comes from Neoceratodus forsteri, assembly GCA_016271365.2. NCBI lineage: Eukaryota > Metazoa > Chordata > Ceratodontiformes > Ceratodontidae > Neoceratodus > Neoceratodus forsteri. The sequence continues at coordinate 163,676,275 of CM057458.1, read as the reverse complement.
CCAAACATTAAAAATGCAGGGAACAGGAGATAATTTTAAAATGCTGACAACAATTCAAGCAGATCTTTGCTTGTTGAGAATACAAGTGACAAATACAACAGTCTAACACTCCAGTAACGAAAGACTAGAAGGCTGAATCACAGATACATTTAGCTGAAGATTTCCTGTCACAAATGAAAATTACGTACCTACTGCAATTCTTGATCTTCTTGGACAAGTCTTCACCATTTAGTCACACTTCTGGGTTCTCATGCAGAGTGCTAGATCCTGTGGGAGCAAAAATCTTCAGGAGGGTCGGCGCTGAGATAGGACCTGCAGATGCGTGGCACAGCGAGATGGCTCAAGGCCAGATAGGTTACCTCGGCGTTGACCCCCAACCGCCAGTAACTTTTTACCGAGGAGGTGCAGCCTAACAAGGGCATAAGATAGCCCGATTGACAAGTGTAAGAAGGATCAACTGAAAGAAAAAATTACTCACCTTAGTAATGTTGTTTCTTCTAATGGAGTCTTGCATATTATGACTATTGCAGTTTGCCCCAGCCTTAGAACTGCTCCGGGGTGAAAGAGTTAACTTCCATGGCAGAGCATGGAGCTTAGAGCGCGAGCTCGTTCAGAAGTTTGTTTGGCTGGTTTCAAACCGAAACCATCAGATCTTTAAGCAAAACCTCACTAAGGTTTCTGTGTGGAAGCTGTAACCTACACTAGCCAACTGGCTACTAATATATTAACACATTTTTACTGGTCCCAACACAAAGACTCAAGTCAGTGGACCAGAAAATTAAGATAAAATAACTAAATGAACACAACACCCAAACATGAAGAGGGCATCAATAAATGCCAACAGAGGACTACCACCCATACCCCAAAGTAGGGTTCTGAGAGGGACAGGCTTGGGGAGGTCATAATATAGCAAGACTCCATTAGAAGAAACAACATTACTAAGGTGAGTAATTTTTCTTCAAACAACATCAGAAGTCTTGCTATATTATGTACTATAGAACTACACAGCAGTACCTCCATGGAGTAGGGACCAGAACCTACTTAGAGATAGGCTCTGAAGCACGGCTGTGCAAAACTGAGCATCCTCCTGGCCTGAATATCCAGGGAGTAATGCTTGGTGAAAGTGTGTACTGTCTTCCAAGTAGCTGCCTGACATATCTCCAAGATAGGGATGTCTCTAGCAGCAGCTAGAGATGCAGCTGTACCTCTGGCAGGTGAGCCCTCAGGCCTGAGGGGGAACCTTACTCAGCTTTTGATAGCAAATTGTATACAAGAAACGATCCACCTGGCAATGGATCTTTTATGGCAGGTCTCCCTTCCCAACCTCACCATAAGTGAGAAACAGTTGGAGGAGTCAAACCTGTGACCCTTGGTACGCTCATGTAGTAACTTAGGGCCCTCTTAACATCTGTTGTGCAGCCTCCTCTCACCAGAGGAGGAATGGTCAGTGAAGAACACTGGAAATGAAATAGACTGGTTAAGGTGGAAATCTGAAACCACCTTAGGCAAAACTTCTGTTAGTCCTGAGGACCACTTTATCCCTGTGAAAGGAAATAAAGTCAGTTTCTACTGATAAAGCCTGTAACTCACTTATACGTCTGGCAGAAGTGAAGGCTACCAGAAATACAGTTTTCCAAGTCAAATACTTAAGCTCTGCGAAGACAGAGGCTCAAAGGGGTTGCATTAGCTGAGCAATGCATACATTAAGATCCAAGCCGGGCAGGGTCCCTGAATGGGTGATTGGTGTGAAGCAATCCTTTAAAAACTTGGAAAATACAGGATGAGCAGAGAGAAGAGGCTTCCTGTGAATGAGGTAGAGACAGCAGCCAAGTGCACTTTCAGGGTGGCTGGTCTCAGTCCCAAAGAATTAAGATGGACCATGTAGTCCAATACAGTAGGTAGATCAGCAGATTCTGGGGAAACATGCTCCCGGAACACCATATGGAAAACCTTTCCACTTGGAGTTATAGGTAGTCCTGGTGGAAGGCTTCTAGCAGCCTTCAGGATTTCGCAGAACACTTTGAGAAAGTTGCAAATCAGCAAACTCTAACTGCTCAAGAGCCAAGCCTTGAGGTTGAGGGTTTGAGATTGGATACAAACTCTCCCTGAGCACAGGTTAACAGATTGTGGTTCCTGGGGAGACACAGGAAAGATGGACTGCTAAGGACAGAAGGAGTGGGTACCAGGGCTGCCTGGCCCAGTCTGGAGCAATCAGGATAATTTTGCAGGGCTGAGACCTGATTTTGACTAGTACTTTGAACAGGAGAGGAAGGGGAAAGGCATAAAGAAACTTCCTTCCCAATCGAGGAAAAAGGCATCCAGGGAACTGAGCCCAACACTGGGGCCTGCAACAAAACAGTGGAAGTTGATAATTGTCTGGGGCTGCGAAAAGATCTATCTGAGGAGTGCCCCATCTGGCAAACACTATCCCCAGTACTAGGGATCCAGTGACCATTGTGATGTGCCCTGGGAAATCCTGCTGAGGGCATCTGCCAAGACATTGTCCTTGCCTGGGAGGTGAACTGCTATGAGGGAAGTGTTCAGGAGTAAGCCAGAGACCACAACTATTGCCTCGTGCACAAGGTCGAAGACCGAGATGCCCTGCTTGTTGATGTACCACATTGTAGTGGTGTTGTCTGTTCTGACCTGTACCACCTTGTTCTGAACAGATGCAGAGAAAACCTGAAGTGCTAGAAAAACAGCTCTGAGTTCCAACAGATTGATGTGGAGCAGAGATTCCTGAGGGACCATAATCCCTGGGTGGAGAGGTCCCATGTGAGCTCCCCATCCCAAGAGGATGCATCTGTAGTAAGGGTCAAGGAATGGGACAGAGGGATGAAAGGCACCCCTGTCTCAGATTGCTCTGATCCTGCCACCACTGAAGGGCCTGGATCAGGGTTGAGTCACTTGGATTAATTTGGATAGAGGATCTCTTCTTTGAGACCAGAAAGCTCTCAAATGGAACTGAATGTCCCTCATCTGAAATCTTGCTCCTTGCACCATGGCTGTAGAGGCAGCCATGTGCCCTAGGAGCTGCAGGAAATGCCTTGCTGGTCGAGAAACCTGCAGAGTGAAGGAGGCGGCCAGGGCCACTAAGGTCCTTACCTTTCCAAGGGAAGGAAGGCTCTGGCCTGCTTTGTATCCAGTTCTCGCCTATAAAGGTGAGTACCTGGACAGGTTCCAAAACTGACTTTGGAAGATTGAGAAGAAACCCAGAGAGCAAGCAGCTGCTGGGTAACTAACAGGTGTGATTTGACCTGGTCTGGAGACTGACCCACAATGAGCCAGTCGTCCAGGTAGGAAAAATGGCAATCTTTGCCTTCTTAGGTGAGCAACTGCTACTGCCAGACACTTTGTGAACACCCTTGGGGCAGAAGTAAGGCTGAAGGGCATTGCTCTGAACTGATAATGGCCTGAGGGCAGTTCAATCTGAGGTACTTTCATGGGAGCTTCTGATAAGAACATGGAAGTAGGCATCTTTGAGGTCCAGGAGGCTAGCCAGTCCCTGGCCTTAGGGAAGGTAAAATCATTCCCAGTGTCACCATTTTGAACTTTGGCTTTAAAAGGTGCTTGTTTAGATATCTTAGATCCAGGATAGGCCGCCACTCTCCTGTCTTTTTGGGGTAAGGAAGTACCTGGAGTACAGACCCTTGCCCTGGTGAAGGGGAGAAACCTTTTCTACAGCTCTGAGAGCCAGGAGGTTGAGACTTCTGTTCCAAAGCAAGAGTCTCTAAAGGGTTTGCAGATGGAAAGATCTGGCTCTCATCTTTGGAAATTTCTTGAAGCTGAGAACAGACCCTGGCTCACTACTTCCAGGACCCACCTGTCTGAAGTTAAAGACTGCCAGTGCTGGACGAGTGAGCCAACCTGCCCCCTACAGGTAGTGGAGAGCCGACCCTGGGCATCCCATCAGGGTGCCTGTTTGGAGGGCTTTAGGCTGAGGGGTGGGAGCAGGCCTGCTCGAACCCCGTCTGCCTCTCCCTCTGAAGAACCCCCTCTGTACATAGGCTGAAGAGGAGGGCCTGGAGTCTGGTAAAAGGCCTGTGAAAGGCCTCCCCTACCCTGGGGGCTGCCTCTGAGAGTGACTTGCCGTTCCTTGGCTTGTGCACTCCTGTAAGTGGTTCTATATTCATCCATTTTCTTCATATAATTCTCTGTCTGCTCCCCAAACAGAGAATTTCCCACCACAGAAAATCCACAGCCTTAGACTGGGTATCCTGTGACAAAGTAGTACACCTGAGCCAGGCCAATCTACGAAAAGCCACAGATGTAGCCATGACTCCAGAGGATACATCATTAGAATCCACTGCAGCATGGAATTGCACCTTAGATGCCTCAATACCATTAAAGCCACCTGCTCCAGCTCCTTTGCAAGCTGGCCAGGGACCTGTTTAGCTAAGGCCATGACAGTATCCCATCTAGATTTCTGGTATCTTGCAACATAAGCCATATAGTTAGCTTGTCTGAGTCCCAAGGATGCTGCCATGTATTGTTTTGGCCATGGCATCAATCTTCCTGGAATCCTTGTCAGGAGGATGTGAAGCCAGTGGAATATTAGCTTTATCACAGGCTGCAGCCTGAACTACTAACATGACTGCATTGCTGTGAAAGAAAATCTGTATCAGGACCTGACAAAGTGCCTCCTGTCCATCTTTTTATCCACAGGAGGCACAGAATTAGGAGCTTTTAACATTTTACTGTTTGTTTTCTAAAGGATTTATGTAAAGGGATGGACAACCTCCTGGACTCTGGGATATCCATCATCTCACATAGTCAGGCTCCTCTTGCTCATCCAACGCCTCTAAGGGAAGCTGGAGGGTCTCAGCAACTTTTTATAAAACAAAAATGAGAAGGGACTCAGAAAGCCTGGGGAGACTCACCTGAAGGTCTGTCTGGGAGATGTCCGGTTCAATGGGCACATCCAGACTTTAAAAATCACATTCACACTGATCATAATCCTCATCCCCCTCCTCTGGTTCATAGAACTCTTCTATATCATAATCCTGAACCACTGGAACCGACCGAACTGACCTTGCCAGACAGTGGCGGTTCGGAGGAGCTGGGACAGGGACTGGACAATCTGTATTGCCCTGGCTATCTCAGCAGCAGTTGGAGAAGAATTTTGGACTCCAAACCTGCTGATTTTTTAGATTTCTTTGCTGGAACCGGCTCCTCAGAGCCAGCTTTTCGCTTGCTTCAGGAAGTCTCGCCTGGTCAGAGGGCACTCCCTCCGGTTCGGCTGGCACCGACTGGGCTGGCCATCCGGGTCAGTGGACTTTTTGGCCTCTGTTCCCTGAGCCTGCCCACTCTCTTGTCCAGGGTGGCTGCAGGAAATTTTTACAAATCTGGCAGTCTGAATTGAGGTGGTCAAACCCCAGACACAGACACATGTAGTGTGTGGGTCAGCCTGGCAAAGGCTTCCCACAGACACTACAGTGTTGGAAACCCAGTGGCCCGGTTTTTCTTTTGGGTTTCTCAGACATGATGCCAGCCTAAGCAACCAACTTGCCCTTATGATGGCAGTGCTAGGCAAGACACCCTTATACGGTTCCAAACCGTGTCACGGGTCCTGGAAAAACGTAATGAAATCCGTTTTTTAGAACCGATAAGAACCGGAACCGCACTCTAAAAAGCCTTAAAAGGCTTTAAACTTATATTTAACTATAACTCGATCGTTCAACCGAACCGATAATACTTTACAAGTTCCACACAGAAAAAACCTATCTATTACTTACGATTACCATAGACAGAGCCTGAACCGATCGGTTTTGCGGTTAAAATAATGAAATCGCAGTTAAATTAACCGAGAAATAGCGCTTTAAACCGAAGAAATGAACCGAGCAACAGGAGTAATCTCCGGGCGACTGTTCAGTGAGGCGGAGTAGAAATCTGACGGTTTCAGTTTGAAACCAGCCAAACAGAGTTTCTGAACCGAGCTATGCTTAAGCTCCATGCTCTGCATGAAGTTAACCTTCACCTCGGAGCAGTTCTAAGGCTGGGGCAAACTGCAATAGTCATAATATAGCAAGACTTCATGTTGTTTGAACAATGTCTTCAGAGCCCAGAACAAATGAGGGTGAAGACCAGAAACAGAATGAGGGAATCCAGGGGTGGGGTGGGTGTATGACTAAACGGAGAAGACTTGTCCAAGAAGATCAAGAATTATGGAAGGTACATAATTTTCATATTTTCCTGGACCTCAAGTCTTCACCATTTAGTCACACTTCTGGGTTAGAGTACTAAACTAATCCCCGAGCAGGGCAGCAGGAGACAGAGTTCATTTAGGACAGAATCCCATTAAGGATCATCCTTCCAAAGGAAAGCATGCTGTCTGATTTGGACATCCAGAGCATAATGCTTCACAAACATGTGCACTGAGCTCCACGTTGCCGCTTTACAAATCTCCATTATAGGAACAGAGCATGTCTCTGCCAGAGGCCTAGCAACCACTCTAGTTCAGTGAAGTGTACCTGGCCTTCCAACTTAGTGTGTGCCATGGAATAGCAATGATGAAGGCAGGCCACTATCCAGGCAGAGATGCATCTGATGGATACAGGCTGGCCCAGCCAGGCCGGGACAAGAAGTTGCTTTGCCTGACAGATGCTCCTAGTTCTATCGATGAAGAATTGTAAGGCTCTCTTAACATCCAGGAATGAAGGGTGCGTTCCCCTTTAGTTTGGAAGTTAGCAAAGTAAGTTGGCAGAACAAGGGCTGGTTTGAGGTGGAAATCTGAAACCACTTTGGGTAGGACCTTAGGGTGAGTGCAGAGTACCAACTTATCTTTGTGAAAGACGTGCACGGAGGGTCTGTGATGAGAGCATGTATCTCAGAGACTCTGTAAGCAGAAGTGATGGCCATCAAGAAGGCGGTCTTCCAGGTCAGAAACTTCAAATCGCATGTGGCTAGAGGCTCAAAGGTTTACAGTGAGCATAACCAGCATGAGATTAATATCTAAGGCAACAACTAATTTCCTAGCCTAGTATGCAGAATGCCCTTGATTACTCTTTGGAAAAAAAAAGAAGCTGTGCCAAGGACATGTTCTGGAATGGCTCATGAAAGGCAGAAAGCAAACAGAGATGTACCTTGGCCGTGAGTATTGCAGCCCTGCATCTGAAAAGTCTAACAGGTACTCCAAAACTTTATTTGGTGGGCATCGGAAAGGATCGTGGGGATCTTAGCACACCAAATAGAGGCAGTTGCCTTGAAGGACTGTTCGACAGTTTGTCGATCAATGGAAACCAGATTTGACGAGGCCAGTATGGTGCAATAAGATCATCTTGCCTCCACCCGCATCTGATCTGGAGTAGCACCTCTGAATTAGGGATAGCGGGAAATGCATACAGAAAGCGCCTTGTCCACCACAGTCTGAATGCATCCTGACAGAAAACGCCAGGATCTGGATATCTGGAGCAAAATAGAGACAGTTTTGCATTGTGTGGGATGCAAAAGATCCATATCTGGACTGCCCCACTCATGAAGAGTGACTGTATGGACGCCTGATGCAAGCGACCACTCTTGAGGGTCAGCCTCTGTCCTGCAAAATAAGAATAGAATACAATTTGATAGAAAAAGAACAATACAAATTCTATAGTAGATAGATAATATATACACACAAACAACTTATACAATTTAAATACAATACTTCTATTGCACCTGACACATACCACATGCACACTTACAGCCCCAGGCCCTTAATCAATTGTTCTTGGAATCGATACTACAGTTCCAACAGAGTACGCTCCATTGCCTCCTTAATGAACCATCTTTTATTACTCCCTTTCTAACTGCACCTTGTTTTAAACGTAGTTCCTGTGGCAAACAATTCCAGAGCAACGGTCCCTATAAAAAACAAAATCTGGTCAGATCCACCACGGCTGCATAATAAAGTTAGTGAAGTTGTGTGGAATTGTTAAGGAGGTATGGAGAAGCACACAATGATTTGTAAGTAGTAAGATTTGTTTTGGTTTCTGTTCTAAGGAAGGCATACACATTATTAGTAAAATACATGGAGGTGTACATTTTAATGGAAGGAATAGGAAGCTTACAAAGAACCCCAGAGCAATGCCACTTATGTATGTGTTATCCGGATGATATTGTCCAGACAGCCAAATTTTAAAGAAACACAATTGCCATATCCCAATAATGCAAAGCATCAAGGGAAACATATGCAAATCCCCATGATGGTACAGAAGGTGCCAGTACATGAAAAAGTAATTGCTGACATATGTTCAACCTAGGGATTATTTACACAGTTCTTTTTTTTTTTTAAGAGAAACAGGGTTTTGCCCATGAAGTGATGTAAGTTATTTTTAAGCAATGTGTTGATGTCAGTAAGTCAGGTGTGATGATGATGGAAAGTTAGAAAATATGATATTAACTTTCAGAGGGGTCACTTTTGATAAGGGCAAGGTAGTTATGCTTGTGATAATGGGAATATTAGGAAAGTATGAGGTTTATGCAGAAGTGGAGTACAAATATGCACAGTTTCATAAGTATGTGCTCAGAGTGCAGGCAAATGTGATATGCAGGTTTGTTTTAGAAATAGTTCCAAGTTTTGAAACTACTGAAAAGACAAACACAGCGGAAAAATGATTAGATTTGTCTACAAACACTATTTTCTATGTAAGTTCTGCACTCTGGGAAGGTTGCCTGGGACAAGATGCAATAAAAAAACACACTTGAATAGCAGGTTCAGGGAGTATAAAACCACCAGTAATTTTAACATCCTGTTTCTAGTGTCCTGATAAAATAAAATAAAAATACAGTTGAGATTTTTTTAATGTCTGTTCTGATCCGAATAGCTTTTAAAATCACCAATTGTTTTCTTGTTCAATGTTTTCTAATACATACTTCTCAAACTTAAAAGAAAAATACACTTTATCATCAAAGGGCTGTATTTACCAAGTGCTGTGCCCATGATTAAAATACACCACATGATTGAATCCTATTAGGTAGGAGGTGAAGATCAGGTCCAGTAGAGCTAGTGCATCACTTAACTCACCAATATCATGTCCAAATCCCACCTTTCTCCAATCCACATTTAAGTCTCCCAGTATATAGATTTCATGACTGCTTTTATATTTTAACAAAAATTATTTAAATAATCAAATATGTAATGCACTTTCTTCGGTGGATGGTAGGCTCCTACTATTAATATTGGTTTTGTATGTGGAGTTTTAACTCTAATGTCATCACTTCTACTTCATTCCAATTAATATGGATTCAAGTTCAATTATATCTAAATTATCTAATGCATAAATAATTACCCCCTTCTTTTAGTCATATCCCTCCTCCACAAATTGTAGCACTCTATGTACATTTCTTGTTCTGTTGTTTTATGATTCAGCCAGGATTCAGTTATTATGATAATATTGGGTTTGTACATAACTAATTTTTTTTGAAAGTCGGATTTACAACCTTTGAGTCAGGGACTCATTTACAAAGCACCTAATCGTGAGGGAGAGTAGACATGGTTACAGTGTGAGATACAACAGTGGTAACATACAGGTGCAATACAGATAACAAAAGAACACAATATAACAGTGGTTTACGGAATAAAGTTACATGCAGTAAATAGCAATCGGATAAAGTATAACAATAGTAGAAGTCACAACCCTGGTCATACCGGGAAATACCTATGTGGAAGGGTGGGAAACAGGAGTGAGGAAAAGAAAAAAAAAGGGGAGGGGAGCAGTCCAACGGACATAATTACCATTCCTGTAAATGTATACATTTTTAACTATGCTTTGAATATTAATGTGTACCATGCATATGCCCTTATCACCCAACAAGTTCTTTGTGCAATCATTCTGTGAAATGGAATTCAACCTATCTTTGTGCCTATATATCCGAAATAAGCCCTGGATTTGGATGTATGTCTCCACATGAGGATAGACTAATCACTAGGCATATCATGCAAAACTTGTATAGCTGCCTTGTGAAAAACACTTTTCCTTTTTCTACAGGTGCAGGTAGTAACATGTCTCTTATCGGCATCTAAACAGTCCAATTTACTAACAATAAATATCCATTTTATAAACTGTGTTTCTAAACTGCTACTAATTAGCCCAGGTAACATTAACTCATTCCAGTTCTTTAAGTGCATTTGGTTCTGACTTAATGTTGACTTGTGTTCAATTTCCTATGATTAAAACTAAGTCTTCTCTTACAGCAGTTTGGCTAACTGTAGACCTCCCCACCAGATTAGCAACAACATACTATCAAAACATAAAGTAAGTGAGCAGGTCATTATGTAATCAATATGCTATCCATTTTAAAATACTCAGTTATAACACTTACTTAAACAAAATCTAATAAAATTCACAACACTGTAAATCTAAGTCCTAACTAAATATAATACTATCTATAGATTAATACACAATACTCTGTGGTTTGGAGAAAGACCGTTACTGTATTCAGGAGGTTTAAAGATTAATACATCAGTTTTAACTTATCTGATTTCCTTCCCTCAAACTACTTAGGCGTTCTCCAAACAAGAGAGTAAACAACTTTCTAAGTGCTGTTTTCTCTCTGAGTGAAAGCCACTCAGTCAGCGTCTTCGGGCCATCATGGGCTTTTAAACCTGATGTGCCTGCCCTTCTAGTCTCTGAGAGGCTGTCCTGACTGGTTTGCTGAGCCCCTTCTCACAGTCTGTAAGCCAACACAGGACACAGGGATAGATTTTATTTGTGCTGTCTAGCTCAGAACAGTAAGTTTTGGAGACACAGGCACTCAAGGTTTCAATTTGGGGTAAAATGTAGTCAAGCCCGAGTTTCCTACTGATGGCAAATGCAGGGACGCTGTTCACTTGGTGCTTTCGGCCCTATGCCTTCTGCTGCATTATCTTTTGTGACTAATGTGGCTGTTTTTTATTAAAGGCCCTCAGCCCTTATCTTGAAAGGACTGCCTGTTGTGAACTGACACCGTTCCTGCCTTTGAGGGCGGTAGGAGCCAGTCTGGCTGTCTTGCTGCCAGTCCAGGTTTTCTGAGCAGCCTCTACAGCTCGCTCCACTTGGAGTGCTGAACTGGTGAGAATCATTAGGGAATCATTCATAACCTGCTGTTGAGCATCACAAGAAAATCTTGATGTTTTAAGCCAGAGTGTCGCTGACACAGATTCCACAGCAGCTGCAAAGGAGGCAGTGTCGTGGGCATCCACAGAGCTTTGAGCTGATGTTTACTGGACTCTATGCTCCGGGTAATAGTCTGCAACAGCTTTAATTTGGAGTCAGCCTCCAGAAGGTTCTCCACTGAGGCCTTGAGGGAGTTCCAAAGGATGCACTCGTACTGAGAAAACGCCCTGATAACTTGCAACCCACATGCCCAAGGTTGCGGCAGCAAGCTCGTTTCATCAAGGTATCAATTTTACGTAGATTCCTTGTTGATAGGACAAACTTTTGTCTCCTAAAGGAAAACAGCCTTGTCATTCTCAGCAAAGACAACCAGAGCATCTGCAATGAGTTGTGAAGTTAAGAAGGGCCTCTCCTTGGGGAGAGACATACTTTAGGTCTATGGATTTGGCCACTGAAGGAATCAGAGATGGCCTCTCCACACTGCCTGTGACAAGGTCTCAAAATAAGGTGGAACAAGAGGCATAAGGTTCTTTGAAACCTTAAGAATGTGGAGAAATTAGAGTCACAATGCTTTCCTGGGTCTACATCAGAGGTCTGTAGAGCCAGAGCAGAACTAATGTTTTAAGAAGAGATTGGAAAGACAGGTCTTCAACTACGGGTTCAGTTTGAAGCAAGGGCTTCTCATCCAAGCTGTAAAATGAGTCATCATTGCCACTGTCAGAAATGATGAGGTCAGGATCTGACTCGCCAAGATCCACATCTGCCCCAGAGAAATCAGGGTTGCCTCTACATGGACAAACCTGGGCAAGGGATATACTGGCGACACTGGGACCAGAACCGAGCCCGCACCTAAGCCGATGAAAAGCATATATAGAACCCATCATTGCTCTTCTACAATGCAGTCATTGACATCCCCAAATATAGAAGAAGAAAAATGCTGCTACCTGGATCTACAAAGCTCTGACAAACAAACTCCTTCCTACATCTCAGACTGCTTCAACAGATCACATCCAGGCCCTACACCTTGAGGATCAACAAACTGATCCTGCTGAAGATTCCTATCACCTGCACCGGTATGGAAGAGCTGCAATCAGTTATTCCTGGCACTTATCTGGAATTCTATCCAAAAGACATTGAAAATGGAAACACTGATCCCTTACATCCTTCAAAAGCTGTACACCAGCCTAATCCCAGATTCATGCAATTGCTTCACAAGGCCTAGTCCTCCCACCCCCACACCTCTCTCTCTCCCCCTCCTAAAGCTCCTCCCTATTCTTCTATCATTCCTCTGGTCCTTTCCACATCAAACCTCAAACATATATGCCCACCCATGTACCATTATCCAAGCCTTATCCCTACCAGACTGTTTGTTTCTCACCTTTAATAGGTTTTGGTTTACTGTCCTTTGCCTTGTATATATGTAAATAATTGTACATCTATCTCACTCATAAATGTTTGTATTTGTGCTATTTCAATATCATGTTTTTGTATACACTCTGTAACCTTTTTGTTATGACCACTCAGGTCCATCTTGTAAATGAGCTATGCTCAATGATGTCGCCTGAATAAATAAAGATTTTGATTGATTGATACATGGCACCACGGCTTTAGCACCGCATGCAGCACTGAAGCTGATGGTGACACATGTGGCACAAGTCGATGGTGCCAAATGTGGCACTGATAACCCAATGCCATGTGTGGCACCGGAAAGCCTGGAACTCGGTCTCGCCCTGGAAAAGAGGAGGATTAGGTACATACCTGTGCCAACCCCAGCAGAAAACAGAGTGAGGAGGATAGCCATTTGGAGCCAGCGCTCGACTGTGCCGGCACTGAGGAGGCACTAAACACAGATCCCAGTCCGAAGCTCCAGCTACGGACCAGTGGCGTTGAGGGCCAAAGGCCCAGGCACCAGATCTGCAGACAAGGGTAAATGAGCCAAATGCTGAACCCACTGCTCCATAAGAGCAGCCCAATGATGAAACTGTCCACGGAAGAGGAGAAGAAGGGCTCTGATGGCGAAGTCCAGGCCATCGAGAACAGAAGCCAACGGGTAATCAGTAGGACTACTGACTAATGGAGACTCTCTGACAGACATATCAGAGGGTGACCTCAAGCAGTACCATTTCTTCTTCTTTCGACGGGATGAGGAAGAGCTTGAGGTCGAGTGGCACTGGGTACCCAATCTGAATCGAGAACGGGCCGCTTCTTTTGTGTCTATGGGAGGACCGTCCTCCCTTCTGGACACCGGACTGGCCGTGGTTGGACCCCTCTCTGGAGAGGGCAGTGGACTGGACATAGCTCTGCTGCCAGATCTGCCTTCCATAGAAACATCCCTACCATCACCGAGACCGTCCATGGTCGACTCAGTCGATGGGCAGGGCTGAGAGATTCTTCTTTTTTTTTAAATAAGAATAACAGTAAAACTAATGAAACCGAATGACTAATGCTGCTGTCGTATAGAGGTGAAGTTTTGACTCGGTGGGTGGTGGCGTCACCACTGATACCGACGGCGGGGAAAAAGAACTGAGGCAGCTGGGGTGTACGCTGAGACAGCCTATGTTGTGAGCCAGTCTCGTGGTGCCACGCATGTGTGGTCTATCTCAGTGCCAACCCTCCTGAAGATTTTTGGCTCCGTGGGTCCTAGTGCCTCTAGCGCAGAACCCAGAAAAGTGAATAAACAGTGAAGACTTAAGGTCCAGGAAGATTTAGAGGAATCCTCAGTGTACTTTTAAGTTCAGATCAGGTTACTGTGAGCTAAAGTAGATTGAACTGAGGCTGTCGCAACAATTTGAGACTGGAAAGAGTTCGAGGGCACTGAAGGAAATGATATTAAAGCCTTTCTACAAAATTTGATCTCCACAGTGCTAGACTATAGGTGGCCTCACCCTCCTGAAACTGAGAAAGCCCAAAGTCGCCAGCCCCAAACCTTAACTAGGTTTTAAGTCTAAGACCTGTCTTCATGAATCTGTTAAGCTTTTCTACTAAACAGTTTATTTAAAACTTGCAAACAGCATAAACTACTAAGCCAAAAGCAGTTCAGTGGGAAGGGCAAAGGACCTCCTACCCCAGCAGCAGACTGCACTGCCAATCACTGGGAGACCAGAAGGGAGTGAAGCTTGGAAGCTGTGTGAGGCTCCTGTAAGTAGACAATCACAGCAGGACTGCACCTCCCATCCTGAATGACAATCAATCCTGTGTGCTGCCTGGGATACCAGGAAGTGGACAGGGGCAGTAAATAGCCCCACAAGACCAAAGGAGCTGCCACAAGCAGTTTAGCAGGAAAGGGCTTGGACCTCCTCCCCAGCACCAGACCGCATCACCGATCACTGGGGACCGGAGAAGGGAGAGGAGTTGCAGGTCCATGAGGCTCCTGTGAGGGTCAATCACAGCAAAGCTGCACCCCAGATGACAGACAATCTCAGGTGCTGCATGGGATACCAGGAGTGGGTAGAATCCTTCTTAAGGACTGGCCATCAAGTGGCCCCAGCGTGAAGGACAAATGCAAAGGATGTTGGAATCTGCCCACTAGTGTCAATCTCAGCGAGGCAGCCAGCCACTCTGCTCCCCTGCCGACACAAGTGGATCCCAACCTAGATAAGCCTGTTGGAGGCTGCATTATAGGGTGGCTGTACTTTGGAGGCTAGCTAGGCATCTGGGGTAAAGCGTGTCAGTGGGGCTAAGGACCTGCTGCTTGTTTTCTTTGTCTTTTTATTGTGTTGTCTGTTTTAAACTGCTACAAAGTATTAGTGTGTTTCAGGGTTGTAGAGATTGTGGTTAAACTGTTGCTAAAGTACTAGTGAGTGTGTTTCAGGGATCAGGGTTTACTGTTAAACAGACACTGGGGGTATTAGGGTATAAGGATTTGCTGTAAAAGCTTGCTAGGTATTAGTGAGCTTCAGGGTTTAAGGCTTGTAGTTACTGGGTGGTAGTAGGACTGCCCTACCAGGTCTGAGACAGAACACAGGAAGGACAAGAAGAACAGGAAAAAGGAAATGTGGTGAGTGATGCAAAGCAGTGGTAGTGGGCAGCAGTCTACAGGGATACCGTCTAGAGACTGTGTGCTGTCCCATCTGTGTGTGCCGCTGGGTGTATGTGTGTGTGGGGGGGGAGGGCAGGTCTCAAGTCTCCAGGCAGCACTGGCAGAGAGTCAAAGAATGTCACTAGACTTAAAGACACGTTAGTGAGGAGTCAGGGGACTACCTCTCCTGCCCAGGGACCACCTAGCCAGACACTGCTACCTCAAGGTTGCCAGAAGGAGGGAGCAGTTGGACTACAGTGGCAGGGTTTTATTTAACTCTAAAAATTGATTAGCGTTTTACTCATAAAAGTGCTAAAACACTGAGAAAATGCATAGAACTTGCCTCACTGTTTTAACAAACATTACACTTCTAGAAAACCTATAGAAATACTTTCTATACAGTTAGTTGTTTTGTCCCAAGAAAAAACTGCTAATCAATTATTTAAAACCCTGCAGTGGCTCAAGGAGGGCAGGGATGGTAGGATCGGGAAGGCTGGGAGAGAAGGTAGAGGCACCTCCTCATCCAGTGCCATTAAAACTCCTCGCTATTCTGGCGGAGCAGGACTGCCACAGAAGGGCACCCGAAGTGGTGGACAGTGATGTGAGGAACTGCCGAATGGGTGCGAGGGGAAGGAGGACCGCAGAGAAGGAGGAAGCAACTTCTAGTGGAGGGACTCTATAATAGTCAGGGGCAAGAGATGGAAGAGGAAAGGGTAGGTAGGATGGTTAAGTGCCTGGCACATCGACTTGGAGGGATGGTAAGCATATCCAGCAGATTGCGAGGGCTATAGAAAGGAAGGGAGCTGGATGTCATTGTCTACCTGGGAATTAATGACCTAGCTCTGGAAAGGACAGGGGTAGTGCAGGAGCAGGTTGGGAGCTGTGGAAGGGTCTTAGGAAGGTAGCATGCACTGTAGCCTTCTGGAGGTGCTGCCTGCCTACAACAGGGGAAGGAGAGGGAGCTCCATACAAGACCTTCAACTCATGGTTGAAGGAATGGTGCAGAGAGGAAGGGTATGGGTACACTGGGGGCTGGGGCTCCACCTGGAGGATCAGAACTTATACCAGGATGGCCTTTATCCATCCAGGAAGGAGGCGGCAGTCCTCAGTGGATGGTTTAAGTGTTATTTCAATGGACATTTAAACTAGCCAAGGGAGTGGGGTGGCAGAAACTGCCCTTCCCCACAGGCTGCAATGAAGAGGAAATTTCTGAGAAAAGGTTCCCACTGGAATGAAGGAGAACCAAGGGTGCAAGGGATTAGCATGGGAGGAAGGGGTGGGAAAGAAGTATGCAGTATGAAAAGTAGAGGAAGGGGAACAACTAGAAAACGTGAGAAGGGACAAGAGTAGGGCTAACAAATCTGGAAAACCATGTGTGCCAATGCTAGAAGTCTGGGAAATAAGATACGGACCTGGAGGCCACCATGACTAAGGCAGGCCTGGATATTGTGGCCATCACCGAAACATGGTGCACTAACAACCATGACTGGGAAATGGTCATACCTGGTTACATGATGTTTAAAAGAGAAAGGGTAGGAAGTGCTTTTATGTTAAGGAAAACATCAAGTGACAGAGGTAACAGGAATTTAGTGGGAGTCAAGGTGTCGTGGGTCATCCTCGAGTCTGGAAGTGAGTCACCATTTGGATAGGAGTGGTAAACAGGCCTCTGACCCAGAGAGGACTTAGACAAAGAAATGTTGGAAGACATAGGCAAAATGGCTAAGAAGGGGAGGCGGTGCTTGTTGGGGACTTTAATATGCCAGATGTAGTAGAGCCTACCTGCTGCAGCATCAGCTAGAAGCAGACATTGTGGACTCCTGCTGAGGGCATTCCTCAGGCTGCTGGTCAGTGAACCCACTCGGGGTGGGGCAATACTGGACCTGGTACTTACGAACATAGACAGTGTTGTGGACATCAGAGTGAGAAGTCATCTGGGGACCAGTGACCATCACACGTATGGTTTAATACAAGAACAACAGTGGAATCCAGCTGCACAAGGGCAAGGGTCCTGAATTTCAGAAGGCTGACTTTACAAAGATAGGGAATGTTTCGAGAGGACCTGGCACAGAGAGATGTTAAGGAATGGGTGGAGGGCAAATGGGCCGATTAAAACAGAGCATCGTAGAGGCAACAAACCTGTACGATCAGACAAATAAGCAAAAGCAGGAGGAGGAAACCATTATGGTTCTTGAGGAAGTGGCAGAAAGGTAAGGGCAAAACAGTGGCATTCAGAAGGTATAAGGAGACCCAGAGAGAGGAGGACAGAGAAGTGTATTGGGAAAATGGAGGAGGCAGGCATAGGAGGAAGGAGCATAAAGGTGCAAGCTGAGGAAAGAACCGCCTGAACAGTACTGAAAGAGGACAAGACTTTTTCAGGTATATGAGCAAGTAAAAAGAAAACCAAGGGAGGATTGTACAGTTAAAAAGGAGGGACAGGGCTGTACAGAGGAGGACCAAGAAAAGGCAAACATCTTAAACAAATATTTAATCGCAGTGTTCACAGTTGAGGAAAGGAAGGGACCACAAATAAGTACCAAGAGCTTGCAGGGGAGGAAGTGGACACCAGTCCCTTTTCTGAGAGAGGTCAGGAAAGCACTGCTAATCACAGGGTGGACAAAGCCATGGATCCAGATGGGGTGCATCCAAGAGTGTTAAAGGGACTCGGGAGGTGGTAGCTGCACCCTGACAGACTTGTTTAACAGTTCACTGGAGACCAGCGTGATCCAGGAGGACTGGAGAAGGGTGAATGTAGTCCCGCTTCACAAAAAGTGGTAGCAAGGAGGCGGCAGAAATTACAGGCCTGTCAGCTTGATACGTGTAGTAAGAAATTGATGGAAACACTATTAAAAGAGAGAATTGTGGAACACCTGGAATCCAACAGACTGCAAGACCCAAGGGAGCATGGCTTTATGAAAGGAAGGTCATGCCAAACAAATCTGACAGATTTTTTGACTGGGTAACCAAAGTGTTGGATCAGGGAGGCGCGGACATGGCCTAACTGGACTTCAACATGGCCTCTGACACTGTTTCACATAGGAGACTATCAAACAAGTTGCATAGCATGAGGTGGGCAATAAGAAAAATTACTCACCTTAGTAATTATGTTTCTTCTAATGGAGTCTTGCTGTATTCTGACTATTGCAGTTAGCCCCAGACTTTAAACTGCCCGGAGAACAAAGGGTTAACTTTCTATGCAGAGCATAGAATGCTGAGCTCGAGCTCGGTTGAGGTCTCTGTCTGGAGCCCTTTGAAATCCAACCGTCAGATTCTTACAAACAAAACTCACTAACTATCCTATGTGGAAATTGAAAATTTTTACTAGCCAACTGGCAACAAAAAGTTTGGATTCCCAAAGGAAGACTCAAGTCAGGAAACCCAAAACCAAAAACCAATCCAAATAATAATAATAATAAAACCCAACACCCAAACAGAAAGGAGAGGTGTAAAGGAGCACCCTGAGGTGACACTGCACCTGCCCACCCACTTCCCAAAAACAGGTTCTGAGAGGAGGCAGGGAGGGAGGTCAGATACAGCAAGACTCCATTAGAAGAAACATAATTACTAAGATGAGTAATTTTTCTTCAAACAACATGAAGTCTTGCTGTATTCTGACACTGCAGACTACCAAGCACCACCTCCATGGAGGAGGACAGTACCTACTTTGAGAATAGGCTCTGAAGTACTGCTGTACAAACCGAGCATCACTCCTAGCCTGGATATCCAGAGAGTAATGCTTGGTAAGAAAAATTACTCACCTTGGTAATTATGTTTCTCTAATGGAGTCTTGCTGTATTCTGACAATTGCAGTTAGCTCCAGCCTTTAAACTGCCCTGGAGAACAAAGAGTTAATTTTCTATGCACAGCATAGAATGCTGAGCTCAAGCTCAGTTGAGATCTCTGTCTGGAGCCCTTTGAAATCTAACCATCAGATTCTTATGAGCAAAACTCACTAACTATCCTATGTGGAAATTATAAAATTTTACTACCCAACTGGCAACAAAAAGTTTGGATTCCCAAAGGAAGACTCAAGTCAGGAAACCCAAAACCAAAAACCAACCCAAATAAACATAATAAAACCAAACACCCAAACAAAAAGAGGTGTAAAAGGAGCACCCTGGAGGTGCAACGCTGCACCTGCCCACCCACTTCCCCAAAACAGGTTCTGAGAAGGAGGCAGAATACAGCAAGACTCCATTAGAAGAAACATAGTTCTTCAAACAACATAAAGTCTTGCTGTATTCTGACAATTGCAGAATACAAGCAGTACCTCCATGGAGGGAGACAGAACCTACTTTGGGAATAGGCTCTGAAGTACTGCTGTGCCAAACTGAGCATAAATCCTAGTCTGATATCCAGAGAGTAATGCTTGGTAAAGGTATGGACTGTTTTCCAGGTGGCTGCTTGACAAATCTCTAAGAGAGGAATATCCTGAAGCAGCTGTACCTCTGAGGAGTGAGCCCTCAGGCCTGAGGGTGGAATCTTTCCTAGTTTCTCATAGCAGAATTGTATACAAGACACAATCCACCTGGCAATAGTTCTCTTGGTGGTAGGTTTGTCTTTCCACTTCTCCATAAGTGAGAGACAAATGGAGGAATCAAACCTATGACCCTTGGTACGCTCTATGTAGTAGTTAAGGGCCCTTAACATCTAAACTGTGTAGCCTCCTCGCTCCTGAACAGGAATGATCAGTGAAGAAGACAGGGAGAGGCACAGACTGATTAAGGTGGAAATCTGAAACCACTTTGGGCAGAACCTCCTATTGGTTCTGAGAACCACTTTATCCCTATGAAGGAGATAAATTAGGTTCCACTGACAGGGCTTGCAGTTCACTGATACGTCTGGCAGAGGTAATGGCTACTAAAACACAATTTTCCAAGTCAAGTCCTTAGGCTCTGCTGAGGACATAGGCTCAAGGAGGTTGCATCAATTGAGCAATGCAATTATTCAAATCCCAGGCAGGAGCAGGATCCTAAACGGAGGATTGGTATGAAGCAATCCTTGAAAAATTTACAGAACACAGGATGAGATGAAAGTGAGGAAGACTTCCCACTGACAGAAAAGCAGAGACAGCTGACAAGTGTACCTTGAGAGTAGCTGGTCTGAGGCCTAGGCCATTAAGATGGACCATATAATCCAGAACTTTAGGCAACTTAGCAGTGTCTTAGGAAATATATGCTTGGAACACCAAATGCTGAATCTCTTCCATTTGGAGTTATAGGTATTTCTAGTGGTGGGCTTTCCAGAGGCTTTGAGGATATCCAGAACTCCCTGAGACAGATGCAAATCTGCATACTCTTAACTCTTCAAGAGCCATGCCTTGAGATTGAGAGACTGAAGATTGGGGTACCAAATCCACCCCTAAGAGGAGGTTAACGGGTTGTAATTCCTGGGAAGAGACAGGGAAGATGGACTGCTAGGGACAGCAGCAGGGGTACCAAGGCTGTCTGGCCCAGTCTGGAGCAATCAGAATCACTTTGCAAGGTTGTGACCTTATCTTGACTAAAACCTTGAACAGCAGAGGAAGGGAGGAAAGCATACAGAAATTTCCTTCCCAGTTCAAAATCAGAGCATCCAGAGGACTGAGCCCAAGACTTGGGGTCTGCAACAAAGAGGAAGTTGGTGATTGTCTGGGGCTGCAAAGAGATCTATCTCTGGAATGCCCCACCTTGAAAAAATCACCTTCAGAACCAGAGGCCAGAGACCATTCATGATGGCCCTTTGAGATCCTGCTCAGTGCATCTGCTAGCACACTGTCCTTCCCTGGAAGGTGGATTGCTATCAGAGAGGTGTGCAGGGAATAATCCAGGAATACAACTTCATGGCTTCTGTGCACATGCCGTGAACCAGTGCCTCCCTGCTTGTTGATGTACCACATAGTGGTAGTGTTGTCTGTTCTGACTTGAACCACCTTGTTCTGCACTGACTGAGAAAGCTTGCAGGGCCAGGAAAATGCCCTGAGTTCTAGGAGACTGATATGGAGAAGGGACTCCTGAGGAAACCACAGTCCATGGGCAGTGAGGGCCCCAGATGTGCTCCCCAGCCCAGGAGGGAAGCATCCATGGTAAGGACCACTGAATGAGACTGAGTGGCAAATGGGACCTCTTGCCTTAAACTGTCCTGATCTTGCCACCATTGAAGGGCTTGGATTAGGGTCCGAGTCACTGGAAGCAGTTTGGTAAGGGAATCCTTCCTTTGGGACCAAAAGGCCCTCAGATGGAACTGAATGTCCCTCATCTGGAATCCGCCCCTTGGACCACTGCTGTAGAGGCTGCCATGTGGCCCAAGAGCTGGAGAAATCCTTGCTGTTCGAGACACCTGAAGGCTGAAGGAAGAAGCCAGTTCTATAAGAACTCTTGCCCTTCCAGGGAAGAAAGGCTCTTGCTTTGACAGTATCCAGCTCTGCCCCTATAAAGGTAAGGAACTGCACTGGCTCAAGAACTGACTTGGGAAGGTTAAGAAGAAATCCTAGAGAAGTTAGCACCTGTTGGGTCACTTGCAGTTCTGACTTGACTTGGTCTGGAGACTGGCCCACTATGAGCCACTCGTCCAGATATGGAAAAATGGAAATCTTTGCCTTCTTAGAAAGGCAGCGACTACTGCCAGGCACTTTGTGAAAACCCTTGGGGCTGATGTTAGGCCAAAGGGCATTGCGTTGAACTGATAGTGGCCTGAGGGCAACTGAAAATGAAGTACTTTCTGTGGGAGCACCTGATGGGATTGTGAAAATAGGCATCTTTGAGGTCCAGAGAGGCTAACCAGTCTCCTGCCCTTAGAGAGGAAGAATTATTCCCAGAGTCACCATTTTGAACTTTGGTTTTAAAGATGTTTGTTCAGGTATCTTAGGTCTAGGATGGGTCGCCCTCCCTGTCTTTTTGGGGTAAGGAAGTACCTGGAGTACCGACCTTTGTCCCTGTTTAGGTAGGAACTCTCTCTATGGCTCTTAAGGCCAGAAGAGATGAAACCTCTGCCACTAGGGCAAGGGTTTCTGAGAGACCTGCAGGTGGAAAGACCTGGCTCTCATCTTGGAAATTTCTTGAAGCTGAGAAACAATCCCTGGCTTACTACTTCCAGGACTCATTTGTCTGAGGTAATAGACATCCAGTCCTGGACAAAAAGCCAGCCTGCCCTACTGGAATAGGAGAGTAAACCTGGGCAGACCCATCAGGGTGTCTGCTTGGCAGAGCCTTAGGCTGAGGAGTGGATGCTCATCCCCTTCTGCCTCTCCTCTGAAGAACCCCTCTGTGAAAAGGGAGAAGAGGCCTGTGCTTGGTGAAAGGCCTGCCCCTGCCCCTAGACTGCTGCCTTTGAGAAGCTGCCTGCCTCTCCTTGGCCTGAACACTCCTACAAGTGGTCCTATACTCGTCCATTTTCTTTATGTAATTCTCTGTTTGCTCCCAAACAGAGAATTACCACTACAGGAAAATCCATGGCCTTAGCCTGGGTGTCCTGTGAGAGGCTAGTACATCTGAGCCAAGCCATTCTCCGAAGAGCCACAGATGTAGCCATGACTCTTAATGAAACATCACTGGAGTCCACAGCAGCATGAAATTGTACTTTTGATGCTTCAATCCCATCAACAGCCACCTCCTCAAGCTCCTGGCAAGCTGGGAGGCCTGTTTAGCCAGTGCCAGTACAGTGTCCCACCTTGGCGTCTGGTACCTGGCTAGTAGGCATATAGTTCGCCTGCCTGAGTTCCAAGGAAGATGCATGTACTGCTTTTTGCCATGGCATCAATCTTCCTAGAATCTTTGGGGTGTGTGAAGAAAGGGAATGTTTGCATGCCACAGGCAGCAGCCTGTACTACCCAACATGGCTGCACTGCTGGTATAAAAACTCCGTATCTGAGACTGAAATTGTGTACCTCTTGTCTATCCTTCTGTCAACAGGGGTACAGAACTGGGAGACTTCAGGATTTTCTGAGTCTGTTTCCCAAAGGATTTGTGAAGGGAATAGAGTCTCCTGGACTCTGGGATGTCCATCATTTCTACATAATCAGGCTCCTCCTGATCCTCCATTGCCTCCTCCATAGGAAGCTGGATGGTTTCAGCCACTTTTCTGTAAAACAGAAAATGGGAAGGGACTAAGAAAGCCTAGGAGGAATACCAGAAGGTCTGACTGGGAGATGTCGGTTCTACAGACACATCCAGACTTTCACCATCATCACCATCATCTTCAAACCCCTCCTCCTCAAACTCTGGTTCATAAAATCTTCAGGCATATCATCTTGAACCGGAGACCGGCGAACCTAACCCCTGCGAAAAGGTGCCGGATCGGTCAGAACCCGGATGAAGCGATTCCACAACTTGAATAACTCTGGTTATTTCCTCGGCGATCGAACATGAATCTCTGGATCCGAACCGTCCAATTTTCTTTGCGTTTTCTTTCTGTAGGAACCGACCCTCAGGATCGTCTCTCCTCCTGCCCAAAAGTACTGCCCTGGTCAGAGGCACTCCTTCTGGTTCGGTCGGAACCGAACCGGGCTGGCCATCCGGTCAGCGGACTTCTCGGCCTCCTTTCCCTCAGTCTACCTAATCTCTTTCAAGGGTAGATTTAGGAAAATTTTACAAATTGGCAGTCTGTATCAAGGTGTTCAAACCCCAGACAATAAACACAGGTGGTGTGGGAGTCGGCCTTAGCAAAGACCTCCCCACACTTACTGCAGTGCTGAAACCCAGTGAGCCCATTTTTTCCTTGGGTTTCTCAGACATGGCCAACCTAACCAAACTTACCCTTTTTATGGCAACCGCCAGGCAAGACTCCTTATCAGTTCCTAACTGTGTCACGGGTGTTGGAAAAAGCGTTCAAAACACGCCTTTTTAAAACTGATAAGGACCGGTAACCACACTCCAGTAAAACACAAGTATACACTACAAATGATCAGTTCAGCGAACTGATCTAACTCTAATTTCCAAACAGAAAATCAGAACAAAACCTATCTATTACTCACGGTACCACAGACAGAGACTGAACCGACATATAGGAAATAAATTGATCAAAACCGACAACAACGAAACTTTAACCGACTTTCAGAACGAGCTGAAGGAGAAATCTCGGGCGACTGTTCAGTGAGGCGGAGTAAAGAATCTGACGGTTGGATTTCAAAGGGCTCCAGACAGAGACCTCAACGAGTCAAGCTCAGCATTCTATGCTCTGCATAGAAAGTTAACCTTTGTTCTCTGGGGCAGTTTAAAGGCTGGGGCTAACTGCAATAGTCAGAATACATCACGACTTCATGTTGTTTGAAGGTGATAATCTGGGTAAGAAACTGGTTAGGGATAGGAGGCAGAGGGTGGTGATAAATGGAGTTTGCTCAGAGGAGGAGAGTGACAGCGGGGTGCCTCAGAGAGTCAGTGCTGGGCCCAGTCCTCTTTAATGTCTTCATTATGGCAGAGGAACTGGAAGAAAGGTCTGCATCTTTGTGGTTGACACCAAGATCTGCAACAGAGCGCATAATCCGGAGGATGTAAAGGATGGAAAGAGATTTAAAATGACTAGAGGGTGGTCAAAAGTTTGGCAGCTAAGCTTTAATGCAAAAACAGTGCAAAATAATGCAGTTGGGTCACAGCAACCTGGGGTGCAGTACAAAATGGGGGAGAGATACTAGCAATGACCAAGCAGGAAAGGGGCCTGGGAGTAATCATACTGGATTCACAGATTCATAAATTCTGTCAGCAGACAAGAACCACCTGGCCCACCTAGTCTGCCCAAAAATCCCCAAAGAAACACAGCTCCCAATCACTACTGGGGATCTGTCAACCACCCCCCCAGTTATTCAAGATACCTGTGTTTATCCCATGCAAACTTAAAACCTGTGACTGAACTTGCCCCCCACCACACTCGGCTGGGAGGCTGTTCAGTTGTCTACCACCCTTTCCATGAAGAACTTTCTCGTTGCCCGAACCTACCCACCCACCCCAGCTTAGTGTGATCCTAGTCCTAGAATATCTTTTCTCAGGAAGATGCTCTCTTCCTGCACCTTGTTTATTCCCTTGAGATATTTGAATGTCTCAATCACATCCTCCTGCCTCCTCCTGTCCTCCAGGGGTGCAAGTTTAGTTCCTCGAGCCTCTCCTCAAAGGTTTTCTGATGCAGGCTCTACACCGTTTTGGTTGCTCTGTTCAGCACCTTCTCCAATCTGTCCCTGTCCTTTCAAAGTTGGGCCTCAGAATGGCACACACAATACTAGGAGTGAGGTTTCCTGCCCAGTGTAAGGGGAAATGTGCCTCCCCTCCTTCTGTTGATGATGACCCTCCTATGCAACCAAGCATTTGGTAGTCTTTCCCACTGTCTTCCCACACTGCCTTGCCACCTTCAGGTCATCACTAATGACAATTCCAGGTCTCTCTTGCCCTCTGACCTCTAGTATCTCTCTCCCAAGGTGTACTCTGCCCTGGGTTCCTGTGCCCCAAGTGCATAACCTTCAATTTCTTTACATTGAATTTTAGCTGCCACCTTCTTGATCACTCCTCTATTTTCAGGTCCTCCTCATTCTTTTTACACCCGTGTGTCCACTCTGTTGCAGATCTTTGTGTCACCCTCAAATAGGGATACCTCCCTCCTCCCAGTCCCACTGCTATACCACTAATGTAGATGTTGAAGAGTACAGGCCCAACACTGATCACTGTGGTACCTCACTAGCCACCCTCCCTTCCCGGAGTGCACCCCATTTACCAGCACTCTTGGCTCCTGTCCCAAGCCAGTTTTGCACCCTTTTACACTTCTAAACCCACCCCAGGCTGCTCAGTTTTATTACTAACCTTTTATGTGGGATGGTGTCAAAGGTCTTGGCCGAAATGTAGATAGGCCATGTCCACCACCCTGCCCTGGTCACACCTGACAGGACCTCCCCTGTGAACCCATACTGTCTCTGATCCTGCAGCCCACTGATCTCAAGGTCATCTTCAGTTCTTTCCTTTAGGAGTAATTCCATTACCTCATCAACCACTGACGCCAGGCTGACCAACCTGTAATTTTCTGGCTCCTCCCTATCACCCCCTTTGTGGAGGGACGTCAGACCTTCTCCAGTCCTCGGCACCTCTCCAGTTTCTAGAGGCTGGTTGAACATGGCTGCCAGGGGCTCAGTCAGTACCTCTGAGCTCCCTCTACAGCCTGGGTGCACTGTGTCAGGGCCCACTGCCCTGACCACTATTAACTTGACAGAGCCCTTAGGGCCTTGTCTGCAGTGAAGGTTAGTGTCTACTTCCTTACCATCCATGCCCTTTTGTAATTCAGGCCCATTTCCTACCTCCTGTCCGTGAAGACAGAACGGAAGTACTTGTTCAATATGTCAGCCTTTTGGCCATCTTGCTCCACGGAGGCCCTCCTTCTCCCAGTAGCCTGACAATCCTCACCTGGTCTTCCTCCTTTCCCAAACATATCTGCAAAATGTTTTATCCCCTCTTCACTGACTGAGCTATCCTTTCCTCTCTTTCTGCCTTTGCCTCCTTATTTCCCAGCCTTTGCCTCTCCAGGTAAGTTCTCTTGTCCTCCTCTTGTGTTTTTTGTACTGCCTAAAGGCTGCTTTCTTTGCCCTCACACTTTCGCCACCCCCAGAGTGAACCAAAGTGGTCTCCTCCTCTTGTCTTTGCTGACTTGTCTGGCACAAAGACTCATAGCCTAATCAATTCCCCCATTGCATCCCACTGTTCTTCTATGCCTTCTAGTTCTTGTGACCCAGCCAGGGCTAACTTGAGGCATATTGCCATTTTTTTTTTTTTAAATCGGCCTCCTGAAGTCTAGAACCCTCGTCTCGTGTGGCTAGACTCTACCCCAGTCTGTATACTAAATCACACCTCCCGATGGTGGCGGTCCCCAGGTGGTCCACCATAGTCACATCGGTCACACTGTCCCCACTGGTCAGAACAAAATCCAGTGTCACCCATTCCTGAGTGGGTGACACATTCTAGTGGGTTCCTTACCGGGCAGCATGGGCAGAGGTGCGCCTCAAATTTCATATTGAAGAGAAATACATTATAAGAACCACCCCCATTTCCCCAGCATCCAACAGAAAAACCTCGACCCAGGAGGGTAGTTGGTCCAGGAGGTTGGCAGGTGGTTAGGAGGAACAAATCAGGTGCCCCATCACTCTCTGCTCTCCAACACATTACCTCCAAAACCATATAAACACCTACAAACAGGTATCTGCCTCTATCTCTGAAATCAAATAAAGAGGCAGAAGACACTGAGAGCAGGACACTCACGGCACAGGAGCTAACACAACAATACTCACCCAAATCAGAACCAAAACTAAACAAGCAGAAAGAATCCAAAAACTTCTGATCATAGGAGACTCCATGATTGGGAGTTGATACCCATCTCCAGCCAGGGGTGATGGTCAGATGTCTCAGGTACATCAGCATGGAGACACTGACCGCATTACTAAATTGTTCACAAAGCAGGAGAAAACATTGATGTCCTAGTACACATAGGGACTATAGATCTAGCCAGCCGGTCAGTTGAGGAGACCAAGGAACACCTGACTAGGCTGGGTGACAAACTATCATCTATTTCGATCCGGCATCTCGCCTCTGAGATCCTGCCAGTCTGGGAGAAGGGAGCAGATGGACGGAAGGTCAGAGAAGGGGAGATAGGGGAGCTAAACAGTGGCTCAAGGACTGGTGCCAGGAAAAGGACACAGATTTGTAGGGAACTGGCAACAGTTCTGGGGAGAGTTCTTTAAATTTGATGGACTGCATCTGACTAAAGAGGAGTCAGTGCATTGGGGCAAAAGTTTGGCGTCTTTGCAGAATATTTAAACTAGCAAATGGGAGAAATTTTGCAGCACCCTCGTCGAATGGGAAAAAGTACCCCTCCCCCTCAGCTAGTGGTCAAACAGGAATTCAGCGTGTTTGCCATTCATTTGCATCACCAGGTAAGAAAAAAGGTTTGTCTCCCCATCACGATGCACAGGGGTAATGCCAAACTTCACCCAACAACTAACACACCAAAATCTGGCCAATGGAAATCATGTACACAATGCTCACAGCCTGGGAAATAAGATCCCAGACCTGCAGGCAATAATGTCAGAGGCTAAACTGGACATAGTAGCAATTAGTGAGGCGTGGTTTACCAGTAACCACACTTGGGAGACTTCAGTACCTGGATATGTATTGTTCAGAAGAGCCGAGGTGCAAAAGGGGGAGGGGTGGCCCTGTATGTTAATGAAAATATCAAAGCTACAGAAATTCAGAATACACATAAGGGCCAGAAGAACTGTGGGTCACCCTGGAAACAGGTAATGGGACAGCCATAAGAACTGGGGTTGTCTACAGGCCCCAGACCAGAGGGAGGGACATAGACACATTACTGTTAGAAGATATACAAAACATGACAGCTAAAGGGAGGTTCTGATAATGGGAGACTTCAACATGCCAGATACAGATTGGTCAATACCAGCAGGAACATCTGCCAGAACTGAGACTCATAGTGGATTCCCTGCAGGGGAGAGGGCCTCAAACAACTGGTACAGCAACCCACAAAGACAGGGCTATCCTAGATCTAGTACTGACCAAAAAAGAAGGGATCACAGATCTCCAGGTAGAAGGTCACCTGGGGCCAGTGACCATCACATGGTATGGTTCAATTTGGCTACTACATCTAAATCATCCCATTCCAAGGCAAAATATGGGACTTCAGAGGAGCTGACTTTGATAAGATGGCCAACAGAGTTAAGCTAGCCCTGGCAAAGAAACACAGGTGAGGAGGTACAGGCAAGTGGGCAAGCATTAAGGATACAATACTTGAAGCAACATCCCATTGTGTTAGACAGAAAAGGAAGTGCAAAGAAGAAGGAAACCACTTTGGTTCTCAAATATAGTAGCAGAAAAGGTCAGAGCCAAAAGGCTGGCCTTCAGAAAATATAAAGAACACAAGCGGGATGAAGATAGGGAGGCATACCAAACTGCCCTAAGGGAAGCAGGTAAGGCAGTAAGGCAGGCAAAGTCCCAAACTGAGGAAACACTAGCACGAACAGTAAAAGAAGGTGACAAGACTTTCTATAGATACATTAGTGAAAGGAGAAAGTCCAGAGAGTGTACTAGCTTAATGGAGAAAGGAGCATGTGAGGAGGAGGACCTGTAAAGGCATCTATCCTAAATAGATACTTTTGCTCAATATTTACTGAAGAGAAGGTAGGGCAGGGCCCACAGCTCAGCATCATGGACACAGGGGAGGAGGTGAGCACTACTCCCTTCACAAAAAAGGGTCCTACAAGAGCATCTAAGCTCAGGGTGGATAAGGCAATGGGACCTGATGCGCAACATCCCAGGGTAAGGAGGCTAAAGGAGGAACTAGCAGAGCCATTAGCAGAATTGTTTACTGAGTCTCTGAAGCACAGGAGAGGTCCCAGAAGACTCGAGAAAGGCTCATGTGATCCCACCCACAAGAGTGGTAGCAGGGAGGAGGCGGGGAACTACAGACAGGTCCAGTCTTACCTCAGTAGTGGGCAAGATTATGGGCACTCCTTAAGGAAAGGATAGTGCAACACCTGGAATCCATAAGGCACAGGATCCAAGACAGCATGGGTTTACAAAGGAAGGTCCTGTCAAACTAATCTCATAGATTTCTTTGACTGGGTAACCAGAGTGGTGGACCAAGGGAGCAGTTGATGTCGCCTACCTTGACTTCAGCAAAGCTTTTGACACTGTTCATAGAAGATTGATAGATAAGCTAGGTAGGCGGGGTGGGTCAGAAGTTGGTCAACTGGGTGGCAAACTGGTTGACTGGCAGAAAACAGAAGGTGGTGGTAAATGGTATACAGTCAGAAGAGATGCAAGTCACAAGTGGGGTACCTCAGGGATCAGTCCTGGGGCCAGTCCTATTCAACATCTTCATTAGTGACCTCGCAGATGGACTAGAGGGTAAAAGCTGTCTGTTTGCAGATGACACCAAGATCTGCAACAGAGTAGATGATCCAGATGGGGTGGGCAGAATGAGAAGAGATCTGGATAAACTAGCAGAATGGTCAGAAGAGTGGCAACTGGGATTTAATGCAAGAAGTGCAAATCATGCACATAGGGAAGAGAAACCCTGAAGCCACTTATAGGCTGGGA
Organism: Neoceratodus forsteri; assembly: GCA_016271365.2. Lineage (NCBI taxonomy): Eukaryota > Metazoa > Chordata > Ceratodontiformes > Ceratodontidae > Neoceratodus > Neoceratodus forsteri. Next base: position 163,646,135 of record CM057458.1, on the reverse strand, counting down.
GGAGTTGCTAGCAGTCACAAAGGAAGAAAGAGACTTGGGCATCATCATCACTGATGACCTAAAATCATCAAGCAGACCTCTAAAGCAGTAGAGTAAGGCTAGGGGGTGTTAGGGTGTATTAGTAGGAGTATCAGAAGTCGTAAGAGGGGTAATAATCCCTCTGTACAAGACATTGGTTGAGCCCCATCTGGGTACTACGTGCAGTATTGGAGCCACACCTTCTCAGGACATTAACCAAATTGAGGCAGTCCAGAGGCAAGCCAAAATGGTGCAGGGACTGCATCAGAAGACATATAAGGACAGATTAGCGGAGCTCAATATGTATACCCTTGAGCAAAGGAGGAGAGGTGATATGATCGAGACATTTAAACACCTTAAGGCATAAACAAGGTGAAAGAGTCTAACATGTTTAAATATAAGAAAAATAGCAGGACAAGAGGACACAGCATGAGATTAGAGGAGGCGATTAAGGGGAATGTGAGGAAATTCTTTTTCACAGAAAGGGTGGTAGATGCATGGAATAGCTTACCACAAGAAGTGAGTGACTATGAATACAGTGCAGGGCTTCAAACAGGCATGGGATAGGGCATAAGGAGCAATACAAATGACTATGAATAGATAGGTCACTGACAGAGCAAAGGCCGATGGTACATTTATAAGGTAGAAAAAGAAATGGGCAGACTGGATGGGCCTGCGGTCCTTATCTGCACATCAACTTCTATGTTTCTATGTTTCTATGTTTCTATGTAATTGGAGCCACATCTTAGGAAGGATACAGATATGGTGGAGGCCATCCCGAGGAGAGGCTACCCTAACTGACCTTTAGCTACCATAATTGCCTTCCCAGCCTCCCTTTGTTTTCCTGATACCAGTCTCTATCCCTTCATCCCGTGTTCTTTTGTACTGCCTAAATGCCATTTTTTTTTTTTGCTTTTATCCTTTTCTGCTACTTCCTAGAAACCATAATGGTCTCTTCTCTCTCTTCCCTTGTGTACTCATTTGACACAAAGTTGTGTCACCACTGCAATCCCTGATTTGATTAACTCCTTCTTTTCCCTACTCTAACCAGTGCTTCTTCTAGGTGTTTTCCATGTCTCTGAAATCCACCTCCTAAAGTCAAGGATTCTTGTCTTTGTGTGGCTTGGTTCCACTTCCTCCAGTTATTTCAAACCACACCTTTCAGTGATCACTTTTCCCCAGGTGGTACCACGGTAACCCTCGTTACACTGTCCCCATTCACAAGTACCAGGTTCAGAAGTACACTTTCATGTGTGGGTTCCACGACTGGCTGTTTAAGGAATGCCCTTTCAGTGAGTATAAGATGTTTCTGCTCCTAGTTGTAGCCGCTGCAGGAGACTCCAATCCACATCTGGTAGATTAAAGTCCCGACCAGTGACACCTCTCCCTTATGCACCATCCTTCTGTAGCTAGTAACATCTCCCTTATCTACCTCCTCCCTGAGCTGGTGGTCTGTATACTACCCTGTGTGAATGGATGTCCTCTTTCTCCTTTGTAGTGTAACCCATAGGTATCTCCCCTCCTGCCTGTTCACTTAAATTTCTGTGGCCTTTCGCTTTCACATAAAAACCCTCCTCCCCGTTCCTGCCTACTCTGTCTCTCCTGAATAGACTGTAACCTGGTATGGTAATTTCCCAGCTCTAGTATTCATTGCACCAGGTTTCCGTGATGGTCACAATGTCCAGGTCGATTCTGCCATATAAGCCTCAAAGTCGCCTATCTTGTTACACAGACTTGAGCATTTAGGCACATATGGTTCTCTAGGTTGTGATGTCCTCCCTGCTTTGCTCCTTTATGCAACTCCCTTTTCCCATCACCCTACTTGTCATTATGAACAGCAGCCTCCCAGCCACTCTGTCTTTATATTGATGTGCACCCACTGTTGGTTTACAGCTCACTTGAGTTCCCCTGTAGTTCGGTGTTCATAAATCTGAGACTGTGTTTATTACAAAATGGGATTCAGTACAGTTTCAGGTACCCTGCCATATTCAACACTGATTAAGGATGGTTGGATTCACTCAATAACTATGCCAACTGAAACCTGGGCATATGTGAAGAACACTTGGTCTAAGTGACTGAAATACAACAGTCTAATACTACCACTAATGAAAGACTAGAAGGCTGAATCACAGACGGGTTTAGCTGAAGATTCCCTGTCACAAATAGAGGAATCTTCAATGAACTTTAAAGGTTAGAGCAGGTTACTGTGAGCTAAAGTAGAGCGACCTCGAGAGTCGAGACCTGGGCTGCTGTATAATAATCTGAGACTGGTAGGGATTCCTAAGGGTGCAGGAGATAATATTTGAGACTTTCTACAAAATCTGATCCCCACAGTGCTAAATTATCAGTGGCCTCACCCTACTTAGCTGAGAAAGTCCACCATACAGTGCCTTCAGAAAGTATTCTCCCCCTTCGATTTTGTCACATTTTGTTGTGTTACTACCAGAATTTTTAATGCATTGAAATGATTTTTCCCCTTGATTCACACAGTATACTCAACAATTTAAAGGGAAAAATATTTATATTATGTAACAAAATTTATGAAACATTAAAAACTGAAATATCTTGTTTACTTAAGTATTCACCCCAGTCAATACTTTGTAGGCGCCTTTGGCATCAATTACAGCTTTGAGTCTCCATGGTATGTCTGTATCAGCTTTGCACATCTGGATTTGGGATTTTGCCCATTCTTCCTTGCAGATTTGCTCAAGCTCAGTCAAGTTGGATGGGGAGCGTCGTTGAACCGCAATCTTTAAGTTTTTCACAGATTCTCAATGGGATTCAAGTGTGAGGTTTGGCTGGGACACTCAAGGACATTCACCTTCTTGTTCTGAAGCCACTCCAGTGTTGCTCTGGCTGTATGCTTGGGGTTGTTGTCCTGTTGGAGCGTAAATCTTTGCCCCAGTCCAAGGTCTATTTCAGACTGATGCAGGTTCTCCTCAAGGATGTGCCTGTATTTGTCTCCATTCATTGTTCCTCTATCCTGACAAGTGCCCCAGTCCCTGCCGCTGAAAAGCATCCCCATAACATGATGCTGCCACCATCATGCTTCATGGTAGGGATGGTGTTACATGGGTGATGAGCTGTGTTCGGTTTGCCAGGCATAGCGCTTTGCATTCAGGCCAAAGAGTTCAATTTTTGTTTCACCAGACCAGAGAATCTTTTGCCACATGGTCTCAGAGTCTGCCACATGCCTTCTTGCAAACTCCAGGCATGCTATTATGTGGCCTTTTCTCAGGAGTGGCTTCCGTCTAGCCAGTCTCCCATAGAGGCTACATCTGTGAAGTGCTGCAGAGATTGTTGTCCTCTGGACAGGTTCTCCCATCTCAGCCATGGAACTCTGTAGTTCTGTCAGGGTGGTCATTGGGTTCTTGGTCACCTCCTGACCAAGGTCCTTCTTGCCCGGTTGCTCAGTTTGGGAGGACGGCCTGCTCTAGGAAGAAGTCTGGGTGGTTCCGTAATCTTTCCATTTCCTAATGATGGACTTGACTGTGCTCCTGGGAACTTTCAACACCTAGAAATGTTTTTATACCCCTCCCCAGATCTATGCCTCCTCACAATTCTATCACGGAGTTCTACGGACAGCTCCTTGGTCTTCATGGTAGAGTTTCTGCTCTGACATTCACTGTCAACAGTGGGACCTTATACAGACAGGTGTATTTCCTCTGAAATTATGTCAGCCATTTGAACTGACCACAGGTGGACTCCATTCAAGTTTTAGAGTGATCTCACAAGAAATTGGATGCACCTGAGCTCAATTTGGAGTGTCATAGCAAAGGGGTGAATACTTATCAAATCAAGACATTTCAGGTTTTATTTTAAATTACATGTACAAAAAATTCCAGAAGTTTCATTCCACTTTGACATTACAGAGTAATTTGTGTAGATACATGACAAAAACCCCATATAAATGTATTTTAATTTGAGTTTGCAACATCACAAAATGTGACAAAATCCAAGGGGGAATACTTTCTGAAGGCACTGTACACTAGCCCTAAACCAAAACCAGGTTTAAGCCCAAGATCTATGATCATGAATCTGTTAAGGTTGCCTACTAAAGGCTTTATTTTAAAGAGCACCTTTCCTGCTGTTCTTGCACTCTGAAAAAACAAACAAAAGCAAACTAGAAAGGACCCTTTACCTGCCCCCAATTTAACTGGTGCCAATTCTTAATTTACTTTTGCCCTGATTTTTTTATATGAAGGATCATAATTTGGCTCCATGGAGCCGAGCTGCCAATCCCTTCCACTTGACTGAGAGTCACCCACACGCTAGCATGTTTTGTGATGTCATTAGTCTTCATGAAATTCATTCAGAGAAAAGATGGCGGTTGAGCTGAGCCAGCCTGAGCACTAGCACTAACCCGTTTGTTTGTTTAATTTTATTTATGTTTATTTAGCTTATTTTTTATTCGTTTTATTTTGTGTGTTTACAGACTAGTCTAGGGCTGAAGAAGTGAGTTAGATTAGGAGTAGAGGCGTTTGCGGTTTGCGAGTACCGATTGCGGTTTGCTAATGAGTAACGGAGTTTTCGCTTCTCGGTAGCATGTATGGCGGTTCTCCAACCGTAGTGTGATAGGCTGTGGAGTCGGGGAGTTGTGGGAGGATTTTTGTTTGTTCCAGAGCAGTAGCTGTGTTGGAGTGCCTCTGAGTTGCGTGAGAGGACTCTACCTTGTCGGTGCTGCTCCCCTCCTTCAGGAGCCTTGGCGTCTGCCTGACCGCTTCCTGGCCGCAGTGTGGCAGACTGTGGAGTCGGAGAGTAGCGGGGAGGATTTTCGCCATTCTTTCTGGCTGGATGTGTTGTTTTGCCTCTTCTGGAGGGAAGTCTGGACTGGGAACTGGAACTGGAGTGCTGAACTGTGTTTGGGGATTTCTGAACATCTTGGAGGATCGAGTTGCAGTTAAGGAACTGCGCTGAATCATAACCCGAACTACTGTGGTACAGGGGTTCCCTTATTTGTGCTGGGGAGTTGGGGGTCGGAATTTTGCTGTGGCTTGGGATCTGAGCTGTGGACTGGCGGGGAGTTGGCGGTGGGCTCAGGGTCCTCTTTGGTTCCCCAGGGGTCTACTGATATGTGGATCCGGTTGGTGTTCCTTTGTCACAGTGAATATTTTGACTCGGCCCCAGCACATAGAGTTCTCTTTGTGCCTGTCTGTAGTGGATTTCTGGGACTCTATGTGTGAATTTTGGCATGGAAGGAGTGGTTCAGTGGGCGGTTGCCTGTGACCTATAAACTGCAACAACAGGAGATCTGTTTTCAGAACTTGTGGGGAGTGCTGTCCATTTATTGGTCTCCGACCGGGCAGGAGTCGCCCTGGTGCTTCCCAGGGAGCTGGGGCACTAGGGCCTCTTCTAAGCTGTCTTAGGGTCGGCTGTTTGGGCTGACTTGTGAGACAGCTGTAGCCTGAGGTCGTCGACTGAGTGGGGTATTGCTCCCTGAAGAAACATATTTGTCTCCTGAAGTATTCTGCTGCCTTTGGATAATTAACTGTTTGAACTGTTGGTCTTTGAAGAACAGCGCTGGAAGATCTGTTGGACACCTTTGGGCTCCCTTGTTCGTTTTGAACATTTTGATTTACTTGCTGAGAACTTATTGACCTTATCTGGATTTTATTCACTTTTGGACTGCCGGAAAACCGTTTTCTCTGGTTTTTACCAACTCCTGGACTAAGAGTGGTGAGAGTGATGTACATTTATTTATTTTAATTTGTTTCACTACAAATCTGATTTATTTAATTGACTCCTGCCATGTGAGAGGTGGTATTGGGAGACTATATAACATCTCTTGCAGTGTTGCACGTGAAAGGTGCTGCATTGTATAAAACACAAATCTGTTTAATAACCAGTAGTATATTTTATTGTGTTTTAAGATTATTGGATTCTTATTTTATTTTGTTACTTTGGCTATTTTAAGTTGGGGTTTATTTTGGTTATGTTAGTTTATTCTGTTTTATTTGTCCTCCATCAGTGAGAAAGAGTGAGGAGAGTGTGTTATTTATAAGTGTGTTATTTATAGTTTTGATATTTGTAGGTTTATTTTTGTTGTTTTTGTTTTAATTAATGACGTTGGGCACTATTCCCCCACTAGGCTCAGGGAACTCGTCCCTTTGAGTGCCACCATTGTCATCCGACACCTATTTCAGGTGTCGAGCACTGGGCATTCTGAAGGGCGGGACGAAGGTGGAAAGCTGGGCCTTGTGGGGACAGGAAGGGAGGCGGATTGGGGTTTTAGGGTCCAGAAGGCGTCCCGGCGAAATGGGGTCAGGATAGAGGTCGCTCTTATCTTATCCCCATACCCAAGAGTCCCGAAGAAATCGGACAGGTGCCGAGGTCTTCCTCGACAGCTCATCCTGCCTTGGCGGTGTTGTGCAATGCCAGATCTATAAAAACAAGACACCTATTATAGCTGATCTTGTTGGGTCATCTGATCTGGCTTGCATCACTGAGACCTGGCTGGATGAAAATCCTGCCCTATATTGGCTTAGCAACTCCAGCGGGTTCTCGGTGATACACCGTCAAAGGCTGGATCGTGAAGGGAGGGTGTGGCCATTATGTTTAAATCTGAACTGGGCCTTGTGGATGTGCCATTGGGGAACACCAGATCTTTTGAATATATCCTGGCGAGGGTGCAGGTTGTGGGATTCTCCTCGTCTACCGTCCACCAGGTGGCATGGTGGCGAGTCCTACAGGAGATTGCAGACTTCATTGTCGACCTGGTGTTGAGGTTTCCCAGATTAATACTCCTGGGCGACTTCACGCCTGAGTCGACGATGAACTATCTCATTTGGTCAAAATCTCCTCCAGTTGATGAATACACTGGGCCTGCACAGGTTGTTACCTCCTCTACCCATATAGTTGGTCATTCATTAGATCTGGTCTTTCTCTTGGGTATGGAGATCACTGACTTGGGGTGGAACCAGTCAGTTGGTTGGACCATTACACCATAAGGTTCAGTTTCAGGGCCCCTCTAATAGGTCTGCCCCTCTAGGAGATGGTCCAATACCGCCCTTTAAGGGTATGGCCCCAATGACCTAATGGCGGTGCTGGATCTATCGAGTCTGTCGGGGAATGCATGAGTCCAGATGGTCTTGTATTAGCCTATAATAAGGCTGTGGGAGATGCTCTGGACAAAATTGCTCCTGTTCGTGTTCGACCTCTCACCATCTGTCCAAGGAGTCCATGGTTTGATGGCTCCTTGAAGGAATCAAGCGAGTAGGCGAAGGCTGGAGAGAAGCCTGGCGGAAATCGACCTTGATGCTGACAGGCTTAGATTGTTGCATTATGATAGCTACCAATAAGAAATCACTCGTAGAAGGCAGAATTCCTGTCCAGAGAGATTTCTGCTGCAAAGAATCGACCTGCTCAGCTTTTCAGGACTGTGGACAGACTGTACAATCCAGTCTGTCTTCAGCCTAGAGAAGCCTTTCTCAGCTTAGATGCGAGGAGTTCAGCTTCTTTGCAGATAAGGTTGCCAGCATCAGGTCCGGCATCGGTCCGACCTCTCCCACGGGGATTGTGGTGGGCGACTGGTGGTGTCTTATCCTCGGTCTGTCTGGTTAGATTTCACTGCCGGAGTTCGTGGACATTGTGAAGATCATCCAAACAATGCAACCAACTAGTTGTAGTTTGGATCCGGTACTACACGCTGTTAATAGGTTGTGTAAGTTATCTTCCCAATCCTTGCTGACATTATCTGGAAATCCTTGGAGAGGGTTTTCCTGACCCCTTAAAGAGGCAGTAGTTAGACCACTCCTAAAAAATCCTCCTTGGACCCAGACTGTCTAGCTAACTACGGCCTATCTCTAACCTGCCATTTGTTGGTAGGTTATTGAAAACGAGTTGCATTGCAACTGGATGATCATCTTACTTCTCATAATGTCTATGATACTCTCCAGTCTGGCTTCAGGAAAAGGCATAGTACTGAGACTGCCCTTGTTCGGGTATTGAGCGACCTCCTAATGGCCAGAGATCGAAGGCTTGTACCATTCTGGTCCTTCTTGATCCATCTGCTGCGTTTGACACTGTAGACCATGGGGTGCTATTGGAGCGATCTTGGTCTTTGTAGGCTGTCTGGTACAGCCCACAAGTGGTTTTGTTCTTACCTCACTGGCAGGTCTCAGAGAGTTGTCATCAATTTATTCCTCCGACGCTTTCTCCCTGCTGTGTGGGGTACCACAGGGCTCCATTTTAGCTCCTATGTTGTTTGCAGTGTATATGCTGCCATTGGGAGAAATCATCAAGCGATACAGTCTGAGTTTTCACTGCTATGCAGATGACACTCAACTGTACCTGTCCTTTCTCTCCGATCAGAGTGATGCACTCTTTGTACTTAATAACTGCCTGGATGAGATCAGAATTTGGATGAGTTCGAGCTGGTTGAGGCTCAATCCGGATAAGACTGAGGTATTGGTCGTGGATCCAGGTCGTCCTGGGGTGGGTTTGGTGCTGGACAGCCATCAGGTTTATTACTTGGTATGCATCGCTTTCACTGTATTGTGTGCTAAATCTGGGCGTTATTTTGATGATGGTCTGACCCTGAAATCTCAGGTGTCAGCAGTTGTCAAATCCTCTTTTACCATCTGAGGAATATCGCCGGGTGAAACATCTGATTCACGGGAGGACCTTCCAACTTTGGTCACGCCTTTGTCACTACCCGTCTGGACTACTGCAATTCCCTCTACCTAGGGCTACCAGGGGTCGATATCCGCCGCCTTCAGCTGGTGCGAACGCTGCAGCCAGGCTTTTGACTGGGACTCTTAGAACCAGTCACATACGCCTGTGTTTCGCGAACTGCACTGGCTGCCTGTTCGTGGCGGATCACCTTAAGGTTGGTTTACTAACCTTTAAAGCCCCTACGACCAGGGACCGGTTACCTGAAAGATCTTCTGGTTCCCTATTGCCCCTCCGTCCCTCGGCGAGGATTGCTAGAATTCCCAGGGTTTGTTTGAAGTTATCGGGATCTCGTGCTTTTTGCCTTTTCGGCTCCAACCCTGTGGAATTCTCTACCTACGCTGGTTGAGAGAATGCCCAACCGTTGACAGTTTAAAACTGCTTTAAAGACATCTTTTACCCTGGCTTATTCTTTTAGTCATGGTTGTTTTAATGTTTGGATTTTGCTGTTCTATTTATTTTTTGTACAGCGCCTTGATTTCAAGGCTTTATAAATAAACATGACTTGACTTGACTATATAGAAAGCACAGGAGAGCATTCCAGAACATTAATGGGGCATTTTTCAAAGTCCATTTTATAGTTTAAATGGCCATTTGAATGCCCATCTAAACTATGAAACATAGACTTTGAAAAATGACCCCAATAATGTCTGTGGAGCGATTTATGTATTTCAGAGTTAAGATCATTACTTAATGAAGTTCAAAGGAAAAATATCTAAGTTTTCTAAAACATGACTTATTACAGATACAGAGGTGCTGGCTAGAATGCAACACAAAACTGCAGCATATTGCAGCGGAACTGCTGCAGTAAACAAGAATACCAGCAGAGTAGGCCCAATGGTCCATTGAGTCTGCTGAGAGTCAGTATCCTAAGTGGGCACCGGAACCATCCTCTTGATTACTCTCCCTATCCCTTCCTTGGCCAGGTTCCTCGCCCAGACCGGTGGCCCTCTTCTTCACCCCTCTCCTGTACCTGTCCCAGCCTCTCTTGAACCCTTCACCATGGACACTTCCACCAGTTCCTCAGGCAGTGCATTCCATGGATCTACCACCCTCTCAGTGAAGTATCTCCTCCTCCCCCAAGTCTCCCTCCCTCTAGCCTCCAACCATGTCCCCTAGTGGCCCCACCTACCTTCCTGTGAAAAAGCCCATGAAGGCACACCTTATTTATCTCTTTCAGAAACTCGAGGCCTCAGTCATATCCCGTTTCTTCTCTCTTTCAGTGAGAACAGGTCAAGCTCCTCAAGTCTCGCTTCATAGGTCCTGTCCCCAGCCCTGGATCATCCTGGTTGCCCTCCTCTGAACCTTCTCTAGGAGTAGAATATCCTTCCTGAGGTGTGGGTTCCAAACTGTCACATGATACTCAAGGTGCAGTTTGACAAGGGATTGTACAGTGGTAGAATCACCTCCCCATACTTCGCGGTGATCCCCCCTGCGATACAGCCTAGCATTCTATTTGCCCTGGCTGCAGCCTTCCTACACTGTTTGGTGTTATTCATTTTGGCATCCACCAGCACCCCCAGGTCCTTCTCCCCGTGAAACCAGCAATATGCCCCTCCTAGGGTATACACAGACCCAGGTTTACTTGCCCCAGGTGAAGCACCCTGCATTTCACAATGTTGAACCTCAGCTTCCAGGTGCTTGACCAACTCCCCAGAACATCTAGATCTTCCTGCAGGGCAACTCTGCCCTCATCCCATCCACCACTGCCCCCAGCTTAGAGTCATCCATAGAAGAGACTCATTTCACTCCTGATGCCACCACTGATGTGGAGATGTAGATGTTAAACAGGAGCGGTCCCAGAACTGATCCCTGTGGGACCCCGCTGATGACTTCCAGGGGTTAAGACTACTCCCCTACCACCACCGCTGGGTACGACCAGATAACCAGCTCAATCCACCTGACCATCCTAGCCCCCGCCCCATCTTCCCCAATTTTATCCAGCAGACCAGCATGGAGGACTGTGTCAAATGCCTTGCTGAAGTCAGGAAGATGACATCAACTGGCCTGCCCTGGTCTAATGCTGCCGCCACCCATTCGTAGAACTCCACAAGGTTAGTTTGACACATCTGCCCAGGATGAAGCCATGCTGGTGACTGTCCAGGAATCCCTGATCCGCCAAGAACACCCCCCTGCCTCTCCTTTACTATGGGTCTCCATCAACTTGCCCACCACCGATGTCAGGCTGACAGGCCTGTAGTTCCCCCACCTCCCTTGATCTCCTTTATGGATGGGAACAAAATGTGCCTCCCTCTAATCCTTCGCACCCTCCTGTCTGTAGAGAAGCATTAAAAAGGGTGCCAGTGGTTCAGCCATCACACATCAAACACCCCACAGCACTCTCGATGAATTCCATCAGGACCTGGTGATTTATCTTTTTAAGGACCGAGGCCACCCACACCCTCCCAACACGATTTCCCCATCCATGCTTGGACCCTCCTCAGCTGAACCTGTTCCTCCCTTCCGTATGATTCAGTTTCTCATCCCCAACTGTAATAAGAGGTACCCTGACGAGTAACTGCCCTGCCTCATCCCCCGCATCCCTCTTGCCTGCGGCTCCCTCCACCTCCCTAGTAAAAACCGATGCAAATAATTTGTTGAGCACCTCTGCTTGTTCCCCATACCCTCCCCATCTCCAATCTACTGAACTGCCCTTTTCTCTCCTCCTCTCCCTATATCAAAGAACCCTTTCTCGCCCTTCCTGATCCTGTGCCAATTCCATTCCATCCTTGCCGTGGTCCCCCCCACCACCCTGGTAACCTGCCTGGTCGTAGAGACACTCTTCCTCATATAAGACCCCACGTGATTGTTTGAACCTGCAGTAGGTTGCTCCCTTTTCCTCACCGCCTCCTGTACCTCCCTAGTCCACCAGCATGGTCTCCAAGATCTACCTCCTTGTGCCTCACCCTTACACAGTAAACAAGGAAATTTCAATGACGGTTATTCCTTTGGTCATGCAGTGTCACAGGATACTGCACTGCATCCTGCCTGGCTCCACTGTATCTGAATGCATTTTAGATTAAAAAAATGGTGATAGATTTGCCTCCTCTTGGCAGAGATGGTCTTTACCAAGCCGGATTTGATCCTGAATTTTGCACATAGTAGTCAGGAACTGAGTCAGATAGAAAACAAGAACAGATGGATATAATGGGTCTATTTATTTTTAAAATAACCTCTATCAAGTAAAAAGAAATTAATGAAAGTAAACCTGTATCATAATAACTCTGATGTAACCAAAGAAAATTATGTGATTGTATAATGTCTCCTGGACTGCAAGAAAAGAAAAAAAACTTAATAAAATATATTAAAAAAAAAAAAAGGTTTTAGATGGTTTATTTAAATTTGTGGTAATTTCACCAGGCTTCATATGGTGAAAAGTTCATAATCTGGTTGTTAATAGTTAAGGTAGTCAAGTGTCAGCAGTTCTTGTAATGCAGTGCACTATGTTTGTTATCACTATTATTTGTTGTTGCACTTTGGGTTACTGATAATGTGTGCATCGACTGATGTAAGTACTGTGCTAGGGTACACTGGTTTAAAGGGACACTGTAAGCCCTTTTGCATCATATTACTTTGAGATGAAAATTCACATTTTCTATTTGCTTACCTTCTCTAAAATTCTTTGGTATTGCTAGTGGTTTATCCTGCCTCCTTTCTTAGCAGAAATTAAATGCATGGTAATTGTGTAATTATACCCAACCTTTTGTGTCAAATCTTTGATCTGCTCTTATTGCTCACTTCCAGAACATCAGGAAGATCCCCAAGCAGTGCAGCCACTCATGATGCAGTAGTCTTCTGCTCCCACTGCATCCTGAGTGGCTAGACTGTGTTGGGGTGTTCCTAAGTCCAGAAAAGATGCAGTGTGAATTGATTAAGAATGTAAACAAACATATTTTGGCGTAGTAACACCAGTATGGTGGGCAGTCTGTTTTAACTTAAAAAAAGGAATCAGAATCAAACTACCAGCCATATCAGCCCATTCTACAGAATGCAAACAATCATGAAATATGTTTTTAAACTAGGGACTGTTTGAGGCCTAAAGGGGTTGATAGTGTCCATTTAAGCGTATAATATTACTATGGTGTGTTATTAACTGTCGACTGAAAATATTAACAAATACAGTAGCTGCTGTTCATCTCAGCTTAAGACTTTAAGAATATATAGGATAGTATATTAGAGCCCATACACAACAATGCTATTCTTACAGTGAGTATTTTCCATGACCTGGAGGACCTCAGGTGAAGCTTCGAGAGGTCTCTGTCATCATGGCAACCCACGAGGGGTTTAAGAATAGCTATGTTGTGTATTTGGGCTCTCATACACTATTCTATATAGTGTATGGTCCAAAACAACACACTCGCTACTTTTTTTGTGAAAGAGAAGTCGGTTCTGCCACCTGCCACCCTTGCTTCACTGCCATCCGCCCACCAGTCGGGCGATGCGGGTGACGGTTCAACGCCTCTGTCCAATGGAAACGCTGATGGGGTGCTTGTATTGTGACGTAGCTAATGCAGAATGAAAAATCATCACTACTGCAGCAGAACAACATTTTCACATATATGGATTTATATACATAACAGCGCTCTACCATACACTATATACCAGTGGGTTCCAGAGTCAAACATTCTTAAAAATGATGTTTCATATCCAGTGGTGTTTTAGTTGTCACAAAGGACAAATGTATTAAAGTAAAATCCGATTACGCTTCTTTTCCATTTTCTTAAATTTTGGGGAGGAACGCAACAAAGTCCTTCTTGATTCCCCTAATCCATTTTCTGTGTAAGCGCAACTAATATTATAACACAGAATGTTAAGGGCTTAGGATCCCAATTAAACAGAAGAACATTTTCTCCTGTCTCAAAACCAATACAGTAGATACTGCTTTCCTCCAATAAACACGTTAAATGCCAGAGAAAGTAGAAACGTGAAATCAAGAGTGGGTGAGGCAAGATTACTACAGCTGTTAATACAAGGGAAGCCTTGCTGTAAGTGAGGTAGAACCACAGGAAATTGAGTACTGTCCAAGGGATAGTGAAGAACATACAAGAGGCAATAACTATTGTGGTGGTGGTGGGGGGACGGAACAATTAATCGATATGCAGTCTTTTTCATCTTCAGGTTTATCCTTTTATTCTCTGGCAATTCATGCAGGCATAAGGTCACCCTCTGTTTCCCTAAACTTTATAAGCTTCTTCAGGAGATTACCTAACGCTTAGAAATGGATGCATAAATTAAATGACCGCATTTGGCAAGCAAATTTAAATGAACAAAAATATTTTTGTCAGAATTAAAAAAAAAAAAAAAAGGCGGTCAATAAACTACTTACAGTTGTTCGAGTGTTAAGCCACAAAGAACAGGTAACTCACCTGTAACAGTAGTTCTAGGAGTGGTATATGTCATTCATCCACACTGTTTGGCATGTCCCTTTCCCTTTAAATCTTGCCAGAAGTCTTCAAGCTGGCTCCTCCCACCCACCAGGTGCTATAAACCTCAGATTCGCCCCCATGATGCCAGATCTAGCCCCCTGGAAGCCAGGGTTGTGCGCCTAAAGCCGGGAAGGTCAGGGTGGTGTGGATGAACAACACATACCACTTCTAGAACTACTGTTACAAGTGAGTAACCTGTTTCTTCTAGGAGCGTGGATATGTTGTTCATCCACACTGTTTGGCAGACTCCAACCTGATCCCTGGGAGGAGGGAGGCAAGGCACATCCCCTACTTAGGAAACAGAGATTGAGAACCGAGGCCCCAAAACCAGCATCCCGCGTGACTCAAGGTCGATGTGGTAGTGGGTAATGAGGTGTTTGCTGACTTCCAGGTAGCAGCCCGACAGATTTTCTGGATAGGGATGTCCCTGAAGCAGCCACCGATGCAGCAGTATGGCGGATAGAATGAGCTCTTATCCTCTGGGAGGCTCCTTGCCCACCAACTCATAGCACAGACCTATGCATGATGTAATCCATCTTGCAATGGTCCGCTTGGCTGCAGGTCTGCCAGAAGCGGCTTCAATGTAGGTGACAAACAGCTGGCGAATCTCTCCACCAATTTCCGTTGTTCGCTCCTTATAATAGGAGAGAGCACGCCTCAGATCCAAGGTATGGAGCCTGTACTGGTGTCCGAGGTGTAGTTAGGGTAGTATACTGGCAGAGTCAAGACCTGGTTAAGGTGAAACTCTGATACCATCTTTGGAAGGAATTTCGGATGGGGCGCAGGACAACTTTGTCCCTGTGGAAAGACCAGATATGGGAGTCCACCGACAGCACCTGGAGCTCCCGTCCTTCTGGCTGACATGACAGCCACCAGGAAGGCCGCCTTCCATGACAAGTGTGAGAGTGCACACTTGTGCATAGGTTCGAATGGCTTGCCATGAGCTTTGCCAATCCAGCAACAGATACCACGAAGGTGGAGGTTCATGCACCGGAGGGGATATGTGATCCAGGCTTTGTAGAAGCGCCTGACGACTGTCTCCCTGCGCCAATGCCGACTGACTGGCCTGTGCCCGGTAGCAGAAATGGTTGCCAGGTGCACTCTAAGAGTCGATGACTGCAGACCCCTTTGAGAGAGACCAAAGGTAGTCAAGAATGTAAGCTACAGAGCAGGATAAGGGGTCCAGACTCTTACCGGACACCAAATAGAAAATCTCTTCCATTTGAAGGCATAACATTTCCTGGTCGATTCTTCACGAGATGCCTCCACCACAGTGTAGACATCCTCGAAAACCCAGAGCCTGGAACTCTAGCCGCTAAGG
Organism: Neoceratodus forsteri; assembly: GCA_016271365.2. NCBI lineage: Eukaryota > Metazoa > Chordata > Ceratodontiformes > Ceratodontidae > Neoceratodus > Neoceratodus forsteri. The sequence continues at coordinate 163,630,700 of CM057458.1, read as the reverse complement.
TACCAGGCTGTGAGGTGCAAGGATGGAAGGTCCGGATGGAATACCTTCATCTGGTTCACTGATATCAGGTCCGGGCGTACAAACCGCTCCCGAGGCTGCAGCTGAAGCTGAGGAGATCTGGATACCAGAACTGGCGAGCCAATCTGGAGCTACCAGAATCACCTTCACCTTTTCCCTCCGCACCTTGAGCAGCACCTTGTGGATCAAGGGAAAGGGAGGAAGACATAGAGGAGGCCTGGGGTCCACGACTCGAGAAGGCATCCCCTGCAGCGAGCCCTTCTGAGGGGGTGCGGCATGGTACAAGCCTCAGCTTGTTGTTTTCCTGAGACAAACAGGTCCACCAAGGTTTGCCCCAGCAGGAGAACACACTGTAAGCTACGCCTGGATGGAGAGACCACTCACGGGATGTCTGGCCTATGCGACTGAGAGCATCTGCCATCTGGTTCGAGACTCCTGCCACATGAATGGCTAAGAGATCTGCCTCCAGCCGACTTACGAGGGTCCAGATGTGGGCGCTTCCTTGCACAGCAGATGAGAGTGTGTGCCACCCTGTTTGTTGAGGTAGTATATGGTCGTGGTATTGTCCATCTGGACTTGAACCACTTGACCCCGGAGCTGAGGAGCAAAGCTGACAGTGCCAGTCTGACTGCTCTGAGCTCCAACAGGTTGATGTAGCATCGAGACTCCTCGGGATACAGAACCCATGGGCCCTGCCTCACAGGTGGGCTCCCAGCCCATGAGAGAGAGCATCGGTCGTAAGGATGACCGCTGGCTCGGGCGGACAAACGGGATCCTTTCCTGCAACCGTCTGGGAGGTCCACCATTGAAGTGCATCCCACATCTTCTGGGTTACAGTGATCAGCTGGTCGAAATGATCGTACACTGGGTGGCCAGCTCCCATTGGAGGGCGGCGCATGTACCACCTGGCCCAACTGGACCACTGAGGTGCACGCTGCCATGTAACCCAGAAGGCGCAGAAAGTCCCTGGGCAGGACGCAAGTGCCCAACCAGAAATGATCGGGCAAAGGAGGAGAGAACCTCTGCCCTGTCCGCGGAGCCAAGCTCTGCCCGATGAAGCCCATCACCTGAGCAGGAACGAGTTCCGACTTGGCCTCGTTGATCAGGAGGCCGAGTTGGGAGCAGGTATAGAGAGCCAGATCCTGGACCTCTACCTCCTGAAGGGAGGATCCTGCCAAGAGCCAGTCACAACATAAGGGTGATACATACTCCTCAATGCCTAAGATGGGCTGACACCACTGCAATGCACTTGGTGAAGACCGAGACGATGACAGGCCGAAGGCACGGCGCAGAACTCGTGACAGGGTCCCTTCGACCCTGAAGTGGAGAAACCGCTGATGGGACGGATTTGATGATCTGAAAGAATGCATCCTGTAGATCCAGTGAACAGAAATGAAAATTACGTATCTACCGTAATTCTTGATCTTCTTGGACGAAGTCTCCACCACTCATTCACACTATTGGGTATAGCGCCGGAGGCACTAGGACCCATCGGGAGCAAACTTTTGCTGGTGCGGCGCCATGAGCTCAGCTTCACAAGGGCAATGACTATCTCGCGCCGACCTCCAACCGCCCCAGTACCTTTTTACCAAGGAGGTGCAGCGCAACTAAACTAAAGATAACTTACTTTAGGCCCGGACATAAGATAGTCCGGGCGACCGTGTAAGAAGGGTCAACAAAGAAGTCTTCATGGCCTAAAGATTTGAGGGAGTGAAGACCAACACAGTGGTGAGCTCGGGGATGGAGGATGCAGGAATGAGTGGTGAGACTCGTCCAAGAAGATCAAGAATTACGGTAGGTACGTAATTTTCATATCTTCCTGGACATAAGTCTCCACCACTCATTCACACTATTGGGAGAGTACTGAGCTAATAATCCCCAAGAGGGCGCAGGATAGACCAAGAGCTCAAGTTTCTAGGACAGAAGTCCATTAAGGATAGTTCTGCCAAAGGTGGAATGTCGCCTGGCATGAACATCCAGTGCATAATGCTTAACGAAAGTATGCACTGAGCTCCAGGTGGCGGCATTGCAGATGTCTGCAATAGGACACGCTTGCATTTCCGCTAGGGATGCCAGCGACCACTCTGGTAGAGTGAGCGTAAACCTCTACCTTCCAATTTAACCTGTGCCATGGAATAGCAGTGTCGAAGACATGCCACTAGCCATGATGAGATACATCTGACAGCGAAGGCTGACCCAGCCGGTCTCACTAAAGGAAACGAAAAGTTGTTGGGCCTTGCAAAAATTCTTGGTTCTATCGAGATAGAAATGCAAAGCCCTCTTAACATCCAAAGAATGAAGAGAACGTCTCCTTCATTTTGGAAGTTCAAGAAAAGTAAGAGGAAGGACCAAAGGTTGGTTTAGATGGAATTCTGACACAACCTTGGGAAGAAATTTAGATGTCTATGGTACACAGTATACGGAGGGTCTGTGACCAGGGCATGCATCTCAGAGACCCTACGGCTGAGGTAATGGCCACTAGGAAGGCAGTCTTCCAGGTGAGAAATTTTAGCTCACAGGTAGCCAGAGGTTCGAAGGTTTCCGAGTGAGCATGTTCAGCACAAGGTTAATGTCCCAGGCTGCAACTGGACGTCTTGTAGGAGGTCTGGTATGCAGAATTCCTTTAAGAAATCTCTTAACCATAGGTAACTGAGCCAGAGACAAAGAAGAGACCGCTCATGATACGCTGAAATGGCACTAAGGTGAACTTTGACTGTAGAGTACTGAAGACCTGAATTTGAGAGGTCCAAAAGGTACTCTAAAACCTTGTCTGGTGGACAGGAAAAGGGATCAAAGAGGACTTTGCACACCAGAGCTAAAAACGCTTCCACTTAGCTGTGTAAGTTTTCCGAGTGGCTGGCTTCCGAGCAGCCAGAAGAATGTCTGAAACTCTTCAGAGACGTTGAACCGTTCACTTCTACCTCTCAGGAGCCAGCGTGAAGGTGAAGCGATCTCAGGCTGGGATGGACCACCGGACCCTGAGTCAACAGGTTCATCTGCAAGGGAGTGGTCTCGGAGGAACTGCCAACATATTGTTGAGTAGTGGAAACCAGAGTTGTCGAGGCCAAAAGGGGCAATGAGAATCATCTTGTCCCTGAGACTCGAACTTGAGGAGTACTCTCTGAATTAGAGGAAGAGGCGGAAAGGCGATAGAAAGTGTTTTGTCCACCGCAGCCTGAACGCATCCTGACAGAAAATGCCAGGCCCTGGATTTCTGGAGCAGAAGAGAGGCAGTTTTATGCTGAGTGGGATGCAAAAGGTCCAGGTCTGGAGTTCCCTACTCTTCGAATAGTGACTGAACTATGACTGAGTCGAGAGACCACCGTGAGGATCTGCTTCTGTTCTGCTGAGACGGTCTGCCAAGTCGCTTTGTACACCTGGCAGGTAAACTGCTTGAATTAGAGCTTGTGCTCCAAGCACCATTCCCACACCCTCATCGCTTCCTGCAAAGGGGTAAGAGTGAGCACCGCCTCGTTTGTTGATGTAGTACATCACTGCTTTGTTGTCCGCTTGAAGGAGAATGGTCTTGTGACAGAGAATGTCCTTCAACGCTCTTATGGAAACTTCTCTGCCTCTGCCCGAAAGGACTGACGATTATGAAATTGCCGCTTCACCGCCATGCCCTCGAGAAGGGGCAGGAGGGGGTCGCCAGCTAATGGCTGACCCAGTCTTTTGTGTAGCTTCCAGAGCTTGCTCTACCTGAGGACCCAAAGATAAGAGCCGTCAGGGGCAACGCCATCACCTGCTGTTGCGCCATCATTCGTGAAACCTGAAGCACGCAGCCAGGAGTGACGCGAGTACAAATACCAGCAGTTGCTGAACGAGAAGCAGTGTCGAAGCATCCATGGCTGCTTTGACCTGCTGGTTATTAGATTCAATACCTCTGGTAATGGTTTGAAGAAGCTCTGGCTTTGAGTCCGAGTCCGGAAGAGCTTCAACCATTTGCTTGATAGAATCCACAGGACATACTCATACTGGGAAAAATAACCCTGGAACATGGCAATACGATACTTAGAGGGACTTAGCAAAGACTCTCTACCTAATGTAGCTATCTTACAGACTCTTTGTTGATAGTCTTAGCTGTAGTAGTTTGAGGAAGAACTACCTTGTCATTTTCTGCCAGGACTACAACAGGATCCGCAAGCTTGGGATGCCAAAATAGGACGGTCCTTGGGAGCTGAGTATTTCCTATCAATGGATTTAACCACCGGAAGGTAAGAGCAGGATTATTCCATACCATTTGAGACAGCTGCCTCAAGGAAGGTTGAATCGGAGGAGTCAAATCCAGAGGGATCTTCAAGCATGAAGATATTGGAGTCTTAACAGCTTCCCAGGATCGATGTCTGTAGTCTGGAAAGAAAGAGTGGAGCTCAGATTCTTAACAGAGACTTGAGGACGAGGTCCCCACCACAGGCTCTGTAGCAATAAAAGATCCTGTTTCATCCATTTCATCACCCAGCCGAAGGTCTGGGTCAGGCTCAACGTCATCTCCTGACAGTCCAGGAGGGACTGTATGGACAGGAAAGGGATGAAAGCTAGAAGAGGAAGGAGGAAAAGAGACAAAGGGAAGTCCCTGAGAGCCCCTAGCACCAAGGAGGCGACGGCGCCGAGAATGACGCTGAGGAACCGCACGGCGCCGAAATGGCGCCGAGAAGCCACATGGCGCTGGTCGCACGGCGCAGCAGACGGCCGCCGAGAAGACATGCGGCGCCGCAGGCGACGCCGAGGACGGCGCCATGAGGCCAGATGGCGCCAAGGGAACCCCAGAGTCCAAAAACAGGCTTTGGGGTAAGGGAGACAGGGAGATAAGGGCATCGTGGCCCCCGCGCCGCAGCCATGTGAGGGGAGGAAACACCTACATCGAGTCGACGGCACCAAGAAGGTGCCGCGCACTGGTGAAAGTCCAACCGCCTTTCACCCTTGCCGCCCAGAGAGCCCGAGAGCCCACGAGCGATCGAAGCCAGGTAGCCGAACCAACCTCCGAGCCCATTGTCTCAAAAAGAGCGCCCACTGATGAAACTGCTCATCTGAAGACCCACACGGCGGGCGGGTAGGACTGACGTCAAGGCGCCGGCTATCAGAGGCCGCTGCGCGACTCGCAGGAGGAGACCGCAACCAGCCCCATAACCGAATGCCTACGGCGCAGACGTATCAGAGGGCGCCCCGAGTGATGCCTTCTTTTAGACCCGCGGGTTGAAGAAGAGTCGAGGTCAACGTGCCGAGAATGCAACCGCTTGCTTTTATAGCTTCCTGCTGGACCGCCATCCCTCAGGCACTGGACTGCCTGTTGTCAGACCCCTTCCGGAGAAGGCGGCGGACGGACCCAGCCCGACTGACTGAACAGCTTTCATACTGAAGTCTCCTACCGCCACCTGACCTGCTCATGGTCGACTCCCCACAGTAGGCCGAGACTTCTTTATCGCTTTTAATTTAAAACTAAGAATAACTTAAGCGATACTTAATAGTGATAATACTATGAAATAATAAAAACTGAAAACTATGCTGCAGTTTGAAGTTTGACTCCGACAGGCGGCGATGCTCACTGAAGCGCACTCGACCGGCGGGAAAAAGGAACTGAGGCGGCTGGAGGGTCGACGCCAAGATAGTCAGTCACACAGCTAGGGATCGCGGCGCGCCAGCCTGGAGGGCGCCATCTCTGGCGCCACCCTCCAGCAAAAGTTTGTTCCCGATGGGTCCTACTGCCTCTGGCGCCATACCCACAGTGTGAATGAGTGGTGAGACTTATGTCCAGGAAGATCCACATGTTTCACTCCAGGGATGGTATGATCTGGTTCAGAGTTACCATCCAGAAGGTGCGAGACCTGAGATATTGATTCAGGTCATGGAGATCTAGGATGGGACGCCAACCCCCCCCCGTCGCTTGGGCACCAGGAAGTACCTGGACATGAAGCCTGGGTCTGTAGGAGGATCCGCACTGGAGTTACCGCTGCGGAGGAGCTGAGCTATGTCGCCTCGAAGAGCTGACACGGTGCAAGCTGAGATCCTTTCTCCCGGGGGCGGGCTCAGCTGGGAGTGTAGTGCTCGAACTCAGGAAGTCCTGACTGACCACTTCGAGAACCCACTTGTCCGAAGTGATATCAGACAAGGCGGAATGAATTGGCGGAGCCGCCCCCACGGAGGACTTGAGCTGGCGTGACTGGTGTAGGTGGCAAACCCCTAACCCGCACTGAGCAGGCTTAGAGGAGGAGGAGGAGCCCTAGACCTACACCTCGGCCTCCTTTACGGGCTGTTGAGGACCCTGCTTGGGCCGTGGGTGCCAAGCTTGAGCCTGCTGCTGCTGTTGGCCTCCTTGATAGCAGGGCTGCCTGACTGCATGGTAAGAATGCCAAATGGCTTCTTCTTTCTTTCTGCTGGTTCTGCCCAAAGAACCTTTGCAGAGGTAGCATCCAAGGTGGCACTGGACTGCTCGATATGCTAAAGGTCACCGGTCACTCTTGACCTAACAAGTTAGTGCCAAGGAAGGGAACACGCTAATCTGTGCTGAGTATCCATCGGGAAGGACGATAGCCTCAGCCAGGCCCTGCGGTGAGTGGTCACTGCGGTTGCTACAGAGCGGGCACAAGAATCCCCAATGTCTAGGGTCAGCCTGGAGCTGCTGTTTTGCAACAGCACGCCCTGATCATGGAACTGCTTGACCGTGATCTGCATGTTTGCTGGAAGATGAGGGAGGACTTCATCCTAATGACCTGAGGGCATGAGAGAAGTGTGCCATAATGACAGCCAAACTGGCAGATGAAGGCCTAAGGAAGAGGTCATGTAGACCTTATGGAAGAGTGGTCCATATTTTGGACTCCTTGTCCGGGGTCGGTCTGTGTCTGCCGAGCCACAAGTATGTCTAAACACAGAAGTGCGTCACCAGGCTCCGGGCTGAAGGGTGTTCTGTGAATCCCGGCAGGGACCCCATGGGCAACGACATTTGCAGGCAGACAGTGCTATGCAGGAAGCTTAGCGCTGCCAGAGTTCAAGGGCTGGGCCAGTGATGGCTTCGCCACTGAAAGGCGTCCGTCAGGGTATCACCCTTTTAGGATGTCCGTAAGGGGTACTCCGCCTTTTCTGGATAGACTCCAGGGGCATTCTGGTTGATTCAAAGATCAGGCGGAGAATGCCTTGAAAGGAGGAAGGACATTCCTCTAAACCTGCCATGGAGAACTCATCATCCCCAGGATGAGAGTGCAGTCCTGTGACATCCGAGTCCGAGGAGTCGGGCACAACGGTCTCCCGCCTCGTCGCCCCACGATCCACCAGGGGCAGTCAGGGTAATCGTGATGGACAGACATCTGGGAAGCCCGGTGTCTGTATGGTCCTCTTTTGAGGGAGCTCCTCCCTGAGGCTGCTTAGGCGGTGGTTCCACCAGAATCGGTGGAGAGATCAGATGGCTGAGCCAGGATACAGGCCAGCCTCAGGTGGGGGAACCGGCTCGGTTCCGGAGGGTGGGCGTCGCCCAGGAGTCGGAAGCCAAGTGATGGCCGGTTGGACGGGGAGCCGTCTCCTGCCCGTCAGAATCGGTTGTTGTTACATAAGATCCTCATAGCATCGACGAGTTTCCATCAAGCCACCTCGTCCGCTAAGGATGATGAGTATTCTGGCTCTTTTTTTTAGAGTGCTTGTGACTCTATTTTGGTCGCTCAGAGGGGGCCTCTGGACCTCGATCGAGATTGGGCTGGCTGACTCTTGCTCTATCGGAGCACACCAAGGTCAGTGAAAACCGAGGGTCCGGAATCAAGCTCAATGGTGACGCCAGTGGCTGGGTCTCCTCATCGGGAAAGACAAGGACCGGAGTCCTTTCCAAAGAATCCGCCGACCAGAGTCGGCAAAATAGGGTCGACCAGGGTCGAGAGAAATCTCAACCTCGCCGGCCAGTTCCTTGATCTCTTGGTCAGACGGAAGATCCGTGAAGCCGGCGAGTTGAGGATGCGATCTCGACCGAGGTCGAGATCGGTGTTCCTGGACTTGGACCTTCTCGGTCCCAAGAACATCTCCATTTGGACGAAGACTTCGGGTCCTTCTCCCTCTTCCGAGGGTGGGAGGAGGCGAGCCCGAGGGCGCCTCACCCCTGGTGGGAAGAGACTGGTACAACTCCTTGAAGGAGCCCAAAAGGTGGAACCGAGGTTCAGAGGGACAAAAGCTCTGATTGCCCGAGCTTGAGCCGCTCTCCTCCGAAAGCCTTCATTTACTCCAACTGCTTACGGATCCCGCAGCCGCGTGAAACTGCCCACCTCACCTCCTTCGATTTCACCGGCGGGTTCCTTTTCTCTGGTCTCCCAATTTTAGGTGCGCCAAGCAGTCGTCCCAGACGCTGGGATGGAAGGCCAGGCAGAACCTGCAGTGGAGGTGTTATGTCCGACACCTAGGCAGTAGACGCATGTTAGGTGGGGATCGGTGCGCGACATCTTCTGGCTGCAGGAGCACCAGCAAATCTGGGAACAGATTTATCCTCCATGTCCGATGCGCTACTATGGAATGGGTAACTCGAGCGAGTTTTCACGGTAAGTTGGCGGTAAAACCGATGCATTGAATCAAGGGCTTACTACTGCTGGGCTAACAAGGAACCTGTATCTTCCAGCTGAAAGGAAGATCTGTGTCATGGGGCTGGAGCCGAGATTTACACCACTCGGTGGGAGGAGGGCAGTTTGAAGACGTCCGCAAAATTCTAAAGGGGAAAGGTCCATGCCAAACAGTGTGGATGAACAACACAGAAACATAGACTTTGACGGCATATAAGGACCACTTGGCCCACCCAGTCTGCCCATTTTCCTCCTATTGGATAAGCTGCAGATTCTAGTTAACCAACAGCCTACTTCCTGCAACCCCCACAACAATTGCCTTATGTCTGTCCCATGCATGTTTGAATTCCCACTGTTTTAGACCCAACAACCTCCCAGGAAGGCGGTTCCATGCATCCACCACTCTCTCCGTGGAAAAAATTTCCTCACATTACCCCTGAGCCATCCCTCTATATCTTTAAATTGTGCCCCTTGTTCTTACACATCTCTTTTTCTGGAAAGATGCTACCCTCCTGGACTTTGTTGATTCCTTTGAGGTACTTGAAAGTTTCTATCATGTCCCCCTTGTCCCTGCTTTCATCTAAGGGTATACATATTAAGCTCTCTCAGTCTCTCTTCATATGGTTTCTGATGCAGACCCTGCACCATTTTAGTTGCCCTCCTCTAGACTGCTTCCATCCTGTCTATGTCCTTGCGTAGATGGGGTCTCCAAAACTGGACATAGTATTCCAGATGGGGTCTCACCAACTGTCTGTACAGAGGATAACCACTTCCTTTTCTACTTGTGATGCCACTTCCTATGCATCCCAGTATCCCCTGGCTCTCCTCACTGACTTCTCACATTGCTTACCCACCTTTATGTCATCTGATATGACTACCCCAAGTCCCTTTCCATTTTTGTTGCTGTTAGTACCTCCTACTATTGTGTACTCTTCTCTTGGGTTTTTGTTTCCCAGGTGCATTACTTTGCACTTCTTTGCAACAAATCTAAGATGCCATATGTCTGACCATTCCTCCAACCTTGCCAAGTCCCTTCTCATCCTTTCTACCCCCTTGTGTATCAACTCTGTTACAGATCTTTGTGTCATCTGCAAAGAGGCATACCGCTCCTCCTGACCTCTGCAATGTCACCTATAAAGATGTTAAAGAGGACTGGAACCAGTACTGAGCCCTGAGGTACTCCACTAGTAACCCCCTTCTTCGGAAAGTGCTCCATTCACTATTACCTTCTGTGTCCTGTTGTGCAGCCAGTTTGTTACTCCAGGCTACCACCTGGAACCCACTCCCAGGCTGGCTAACTTGATTATTAGTATTTTGTGCGGACTGTGTCAAATGCCTTGCTAAAGTCTAGGTAGGCCATCCACAGCCCCTCCTGGTCTATTACTTTGGTCACCCAGTCAAAGAAATCAATTAGAATCGCCTGACATGAACTTTCTGCTGTAAATCCATGCTGCTTTGGGTCCTGTGCCCTGCTGGCCTCTAGGTACTCAACAATTCTTTCGCTCAGAAGTGATTCCATCATTTTCCCTACCACTGAGGTCAAACTTACAGGTCTGTAGTTTCCTGCTTCTGCCTTGCTCCCACTTTTGTGAAGGGAATCATATCTGCCTCGTCCCAGTCCTCATGTACCACCCCATCCTCCCATGATGGTCAGTGGTGTCACTAGGTCCTCCTTAGTTATTTTAGGATTCTGGGGTGAATCCTGCCAGGCCCCATTGTTTTGTAATAATCTTGAGTTTTACGAGTTCTTTCAGGACCTCTCTCTCCTGTAAATGGACTGGTGTCAACCCCCTACCCAGAGTGCTTCTATTGTCTGGACGATCCTAGAAAAAGCTTTCAGACATCGCTTTAGTAAATGCCTGTGAAATGTATACAGCATATTGACCATAATGTCATTCAGGAGTCATATAAACAAGACAGTTCGTTTATGCTTTTCAAAACCATACGGTACATATTGCTTCCTGCAATAAACACATTAAAGGCCAGAGGAAGTGGAAAAGTGGAACTGAGAGTAGGTGAGTCAAGACTGCTACAGCAGTTGCTCTAAAAAATAAGAAGGGCAATGACATTAATCAAATAGGGAGTAAACTTTACAATGTTGGATCAGAAGACAGATTTAGAGGAGATGACAAATAGTTCTGTATGTGCTTGAATGAAGCAAGGCAGATTTATGTAACGTCTATGCACAGAAACATAGAAATTGTCAGCATATAAGGAACGCCAGGCCCATCCAGTCTGCCCGTAGGCCTCTATACATTGTATGTGGCCACTGACTCTATGTGATCAATGGCTTTTCATCATAGCCTCCCCTCTCAAGTTTCCCTTGTGCCTGTCCCAGGCATGCTTAAACCCCTCCACTGTCCTTACCTTCTGTGGCAGACTATAGCAAGTGGCAGCTACCCTTTCCTGTAGAAAATGTCCTCTCATTACCTCTTAATGCACCCCTCCAGTTTCATATTGTGCCCCTTGTTCTAGTACTTTTCTACATTGGAAAAGGTCCCCCACCTGCACCTTATTTAGGCCCTTGAGGTACTTGAAAGTTTCAATCATGTCTCCACCCCCCACTGTTTCTTCTCCTCCAGTGAGTACATATTGAGGTCCCTTAGTCTCTACTCATGTTTTGTGGTGCAAGCCTTGCAACATCTTTGCCACCCTTCTCTGGATAGTCTCCACCTTGTTTTTTTTATGAACTATTTTTCTCTCTGTACGCACCATGGCATCTCTCCAGGGTACCCTCTCGATGATGCCGCTACTCCCATCACGAAACCTCCAGTATGGTCTCTCACCCAACCTCACAGTTCATCCAACCCCGGATCACCCCTGGGTAAGGCCCGCCCACTCTTGGCGGCCTTTCTGATATTACAGGGATTTGCCGTGAGGGTCGGGGTGTGAGTAGGAGATCCACCAGGGCAGGTCCAGTGACGGATGGGGCATGTCACTGGGGCCCTTCACATAGATACACATAGACAGTGTCGGCAGATAAGGGCCTATGGCCCACCTAGTCTGCCCATTTGAGCTTGTAAGTTCAGTTTGTTTTCCTAGAAGTCTATTTCCCTTACCCTGACCTCTAGAATTCCTTTATGTCTATCCCATGCATTCTTAAATCCCTGATTGTTTCAGCCCCCACCACTTCCTCTGGCAGGGTGTTCCACTTGTTCACCTCCACTGGATGCCAGGGTTTTTTTTCCTGTGTTTTGCTCCCCAGGAGTGCAGACGGCCATGATGTCAGAGCATCTCGCGTGCAGACGCTCGCCGCCACTCCGTCCCCTGATTTTCCATCAAGCCTTCACTACCTGCAGGGTCACCTGGTCTCCATCAGGTGCCATTATGGAGCAAGGCATACCCCAGTACCCACCCGGGAAGGGAGAGCTGTCCTCTGGTCGCTCAATCCCTACCTCCCCTGCCGACCCCGATGATCCGAGTCCGTTCCCGAATCTGGGTCGCTGGTGTGCACTCAGGTGTGGCGTCCAGCTCCTCGACCCTCAGTGTCACCTGGCCGGCCTGTCTCCACCATGTTTATGTCCTTGAGCAGGTGAGGCCTCCAGAACTGCATGCTGTACTCAAGGTAAGGCCTTACCAATGTTTTATACAATGGCATCACCACATCCCACCTCCTGCTAGTGATACCCCTGCCTATGCACCCCAGCATGCCACTGGCCCTCTCCACTGCTTCTCGCACTGCTTTGATACCTTAAGGTCATCAGAGATGATAACCCCTAGGTCCATTTCTTCCTTGGTGACAGACAGCTCCTCCCCAACCTGTAGCTCTCCCCAGGGTTCCTTCTACCCAGGTGCATTACTTTGCACTTTTTCATTGAACCTCAGTTGCCACATCTCGACCATCTTTCAAGCTTCTCCAGGTCCTTCTTCATTTTTGCACCCCTTCCGGAGTATTCAGCCTAACTCAGATCTTGGTGTAATCTGCAAACAGGCAGACCTTTCCTTTCAGCCCCTCTGCAATGTCACTAATGAAGACAGTGAACAGGACTGGTCCCAGTACTGATCCCTCGCGGTACCCCTGGTCACCCCCTCTCCCAGACTGTATCCCATTTACTACCACCCTGTGTCTCCTGTTTGTTAACCAGTTCTCAACCCAGTTCACCACCTTGTCTCCCATGCCCAGACTACCCTTCTTGTTAACCAGCCTTCTATGTGGGATGCTGTCTAAGGCTTTGCTGAAATCTAGGTAAGCAACATTTACTGCCCCTCCCTGCTTTACTTCCCTAGTCCCCCAATCAAAAAACGATTAGTTAGACATGACCTTCCTGCTGTGAATCCATGTTGCCTCAGACCTGGGCACCCCTGGATTCTAGGTGTGCCACTATCCTTTCTTTCAGCAGTGTCTCCATGATCTTTCCCACCACTGAGGTGAGTCTGACTGGCCTGTAGCACCCTGCCTCCTCCCTACTGCTGCTTTTGTGCAGTGGGACCACACGTGCCTCCCTCCAGTCCTCTGGAACCACACCCGTGTTAGTGACTCCATGAACAGGGCTGACAGAGGTGCTACCAGTTTCCTTTGCAGCTCCTTAATATCTCGAGTGGACGCCATCTGGCCCCATGGCCTTATCTACCTTTACTTTGTGAGTTCTTCCAGAACTCTCTCCACTGTGAATGAACTTGTGTCCACTCCTCCCCCTCACTGCCTCTGCTACCCATCTGTGATCCTTGACCTCCCTCCCTAGTGAACACTAAGGAGAAGTGTTTGTTTAGTATTTCTGAATGTCCAGATACCCTCCCCACAATCGCCTCCCTCCCGCTGAATTCTACAACCTCACTTCGGGGTTTCTTCATGATGTACCTATAAATGCCTTGTCCCTTTTTCACAGACTGTGCTAAACCATCCTCTGCCTGCACCTTAGCTCTCCTAACAGCCTTCCTGCTTCCTTTAGACATTCAAGGTACACCTCGTCTTCCTCCTTTGGGTCCCTTATATTTCCTGAAACTCAGTCTTTAGCCCTGACTTTGTCCCCCACCTCCTTAGAGAACCCTAGTGGTTTCCTTCTTCTTTTCCCTTGGCCACTACCCTAATGCATTGGTTTGTTAACCCCGCTATGGCTTCTTTCAGTTTTTCCCATTGTTCATCCACCATCCTCTATTACTTCTCCCTCCCAGGACAGCGTGTATGCATCTACCCATGTCAGTGAAATCTGCCCTTCTAAAATCTAATACTTTTGATCTTGTGTGAATACTTGAGTCCATGTTGCCATGCTGAATCACACCATGGGGTGGTCACTGGAACCCAGCTGCCCTTCAACCTGTATTTCTTTGACTCTATGCCCACTGATCCATAGCAGGTCCAGAATCAACTTGTCCCTGGTTGGTTCATGCACCAGCTGCCTGAGTCCAACTCCCTGCAGGGATTCTAGGATGGCTGTGCTTCTGGCTGAAGCAGCCACCTGGGAGGTCCAATCCACGTCCGGCATATTGAAACCCCACAGCAGCAGGATTTTATTTTTAGCTGCCATGTTGTCTATGTCCTCCACTAGCTCCTGTCAACTTCCTCCCTCTGTGTTGGAGGTACTAATAAGGAACAGACTGCCTTTTTCAAGGATTTCTGTAGTGAATTTTCATTGCTTTATATGAATTTATAATTGGAGGGATTCAACACCATCATGAACCCCTTCTTATACAGAAGTAATCATCCACTGAGATCCATTATTATAGAATCATAGAAGCTTGATGGCAGAAAAGGACCATACGGGCCCATCTAGTCTGCCCTTTTTTCCCCTACACCTTCCCTCCCTGACAGCCCCCACCCTCTCCCCGATACTCAGCCCCATATGCTTGTTGCATATCTCTTGAATTCTTCCACTGATTTAGCCCCCACCACTCCGCCTGGTAGTCTGTTCCAGAGCTCACGCACCCTCTGTGAAGAAACGACTTTCGCATTGCCCCGTATCTTTTTCCTTGCAGTCAGAAGCTGTGCCTCTAGTTCTGACCCCTCCTTCCTCTTAGGTAAACCCTTTTCTCCCACCTTATTGAGCCCCTTTATATTTTAAATGAAATATTATGAACGAGACATCATAGGTTCTTAATCTTATTTCTAAAGACCTGCTTGTCATAGGATCATGAAGACTGGTTCCAACAATGGAAATCTGGATCCACACTTCCCTGGGGAAAATCTGGGTCCCCTTTTATTATCATGTGGGGCTTATCCTCCCTCCTAAGGGTATGTCTACAGAGTTGCAGCAGTGTTTTAATGGATGTTTTGGTCCACAGACTGTCCAAGTGCTGGATACCTGGAAGGGTCCAGTGTATGTACAGTAGGGTGTGGTGCAGGACGAAGATGAGGTAATCAAAATGAAAGTACACATGCCCATCTCCATCCGCCTCCCTTGGTGGAAGACTGCAGAACTTTTACCAGAGATTCAGCTTCCTGTTTGTTTCTAGCTTCAGATTATAACTTTTCTCTGAAACAATTTACAACCACTTGGGTCATTTCAGTTCAAGACACTTGAACTGAAACTGCACCACATGCTATTTAGCTTAGGCAAGTAATGAGCATTGTAATGCTAGAAATCTGAGTGAAGGAAATTTGGAATGGTACCCTGAGTGGTCTGAAATGAAACTAAGCACAGACTCCAAGTGGTTGTAACTTGTTTCAGATAAAAGTTATAATCTGAAGCTAGAAACTGAATCCTAGTTGTTCTAAAGCCAATAATGAAAGAATTTATTTAGGAACACAAGATCCTAAGCCTCTGAGGAAGCCCGGTGTTGGGTGAAACGCTGGGCACTCTAGGGATCATGGTGTTCTAAGAAAATATCACAATAAAACTACATTTCTATGATGAACTGGTGGCTGGTCTCCAGAAACTTTTTCACTACATTCAAGTGCTGCCTACGCCTTTTCCAGCAACTGTACACCTGCATGGGGTTGATGGCGCCACAGTCCTGCCTGCCGTGTACATGCTGATGACCAAGAGGACGGTAGCTGCTCACACGGCGGTATTCACCAAAGTGGCAGAGCTATGCCCTGCAGGTGGACCATGGCACCTGCTGATTGACTACAATATGGCCGCCTACAGGACACTGAGGCCAGTGTTCCCACAGGTGGAAGTGCATGGCTGCATCTTCCACTTGTGCCAGTGTGTGTGGCAGCACATACAGCAGACTGCAGAGATGGCCGCCTGTACATAGCGATGATGTGTGTGCCATGCACCTCCGCATGCTGCCTGCACTAGCCCTTCGTGGTCCCGAAGGATGTCGTGGCCACATATGAGAGCTCCATGGCTGGCCCCTATTTCATGGAGCATGAGGTCCTTGCTCCTGTCCTCGATTATTTTGAGGACACACGGTTGGGCTGGTCCTGTCCGCAGTGGCCACCACTGCAAGCCGCTGTTCCCCATCCCTGTGTGGAACTGCCAGAGCCCCTGTGATTGGGTGCCATATAAATAAAGTTTACCTTACCTTAAAAGGGTGGGTCTCTTTGACCACTCAGTCATCTGGTTCTGCTCTTACCTTGAGGGCAGGTCCAAAGCTGCAAGGGTATAGGGCAGGCATAGTCACTGTGCACATTTGTGTACAGTTTTGTTTGACTACCTGTCCCAAACCATATGCCTATGTTTACCATTATCATTCTAAATACAGTATTTGTAGTGCAGGCCAGTTTATGTCTGTATCAGTTTAAACTTCTGTTGTTTTGTACATGTATATCTGTACAACCTATTTAGAGATTAGGTGAGTCATCTGATAATCCAACTTGTTTTGAAATAGGGAGCAGCAGTTGGAGAGGATGTACATTTTTTTAAATGGGGTCAGCAGTTGGAGAAGAGTGTACATTTTGTAATAGTGTGTGTGTGTGTGTGTGTGGGGGCAGCAGATGGAAAGAGTGTGTACAAAACAGAAATTCCTAACTACACCGCTGCATAAGCTGTATGCACTAGGAGATCCCCAAACTCCCTATCTACTCAGGCATTCCCCAAGGCTCCATCCTTTCTCCATCTTACTGAATAATCTCCTTAATGCCTGTACCTCTGAGGCCATCCACAAGTATGCAGATGATGCTCCGATTTTCATCTCTGGTTCCTCCACTTCTGACCTGGCTGTTTGGCTTCAATTGGATGTCTCCAACATCGATTTTGGGCTTACCAACTGTCCTCAATGCAAGAAAATGATTATGACCTTTGACACCAGGCCGAGGCTAGCCAGACTCTCTCCTTTTCCCTTCTCCCATACCCTTGATGGTGCACTGGTTGAAGACAGCTCCTCCTTTACATACCATGGGGTTAGGTTGGATAGCCACCTCGATTTCTCTCTGCTTGTTGCTATCCACCAGAAGCTGCACCCTAAAACTTGGTGCTCTCTACAGGAAGAAAATGTGCATCTCATTTCCTGCTTACAGAGAAATTATCTTGAAGATAACCCTCCTATCTTCAGTTACGGTGACACTGTGTGAAGTGCAGCTTAAATCTACAGTGGCCAGACTGGACCCCTAGTCCCACTCCTGTTGTTTAGCTTTGGGCTGTCCCTAGCACCCACCACTGTTTCTCTACTCCGCCCATTCTCTCCCTCCTTGATATGCTAGGCATCTCTCACTGTGCTTCCTTTATCTCCAAATTCTGGTTTGGCTCCCTTATCTCTTGTCCCTCTGTACTCCTCCAACTCTCCCTCTTGTAAAATCTTCTGAATGGTCAAGTTGCTTCCTCGTTTGGATAACCTAAGCTTCATCTTCTCTGCCTCCTGCTATTCACGCAGCCACCTCACTCTGTTCTTCTTAAAGCCCTCCCTCACTGACTACTCCATTCACGCCTACAATGTCCTGACCCTTTTATGCACTAAATGCAGCTCTATGATAAAAAGGAAATGAACAAAAAAGTAAACAGGGGAGGAGAGGAGGCACTGTGGGTCACCTTAGAGACTGGAAATGGCACTACAATCCGCACAGGGTTGAATACAGACCCCCATGTCAGGGGAGAGAATGGACAAGGATATGATAGAAGGCATTCTTAGGATGGCAGAGAAGGGGAGATACTGTTGATGGGTGACCATCAAACAGTGTGGTTCACGTAAACTCAGCTACAGAGTTAAGCCTTACAAAAGTGTGGGTGCTGGACTTCAGGAGGGCTGACTTTGGCAAGATGGGAGAGTGCCTTAGAAAAGCACTAGCAAACAGACTAGAAGGAGGGTGGAGCAACAATGGGGAAACATCAAAACTGTGAAACAAATAAACAAATCAAACAAAAGAAAAGCCACTATGGTTCTCAAAAGAGGTGGCGGAAAAGTCAGGGAGAAAAGATAGCATTCAGGAAGTATAAGGAAACACAGAAGGAGCATGACAGAGAGCTGAACAAGTTAAGGCAGAAGGAAGCAGGGAGGAAGTCAGAATAGCAAAGGCCCAAACTGAGGAAAAGATAGCCAACTGGGTTAAGAAGGGGATAAAACCTTTATAGGTACATCAGGAGCATAGAAAGACAAAGGGAGGGATAAAGCTGAATAGAATGGACAGTGGGTGGGCAGAGGGACAGTGAAAAGCACGGATACTGAATGAATTATTTCTGCTCAGCATTCACAAAAGAGGATGGGAGGTGCCTAATCCAATTAACAGAAGCACCTGGGGGGTCGATCCCAGTCCTTTCATGGAAGAAAGAGTTCGACAGAACTCCTAAAACTGAAGGTGGACAAAGCAATGGGGCCTGATGGAATTCACCCAGAATTCTAAAAGAATTAAGGGAGAACTAGTGAAACCACTGACTACCCTTTTTAACAAATCATGGAGGATGGTGTGGTACCAGAGGACTGGAGGAATGCAGTTGTGATTCCCCTTCACAAAAGTGGGAGCAAGACAAAGGCAGGAAACTACAGACCTGTCAGTTTGACCTCTGTGGTAGGGAAAGTGATGGAATCACTTCTGAAGGAAAGAACTGTTGAGTACCTAGAGGCCAGTGGGGCACAGGACCAAAGGCTGCACGGGTTCATAGCGGAAGGTCATGTCAGATGAATCTAATTTATTTCTTTGACTGGGTGACCAAAGTAGTAGACCAGGAAGGGGCTATGGACATGGCCTACCTAGACTTTAGCAAGGCATTTGACACAATCCCACACAAAAGATTAATAGTCAAACAAACCAGCATGGGAGTGGTCCCAGGGTGGTAGCCTGTAAAACATTGGCTGGACAACAGGACACAGAAGGTAATTGTCAATGGAGTCCACTCTGAAGAAAGAGGGTTACTAGTGGGGTACTGTAGGGTTCAGTATGGGGCCACTCTTTTTAATGTCTTTATAAGTGACATTGCAGAGGGACTGGAAGGAAAAGTATGCCTCTTGCAGATGACACAAAGATCTGCAACAGGGTTGATACACAAGGAGGCGTGGAAAGGATGAGAAGGGACTTGGCAAGGTTGGAGGAATGGTTAGAGTATGGCAGCTTGGATTTAAAGCAAAGAAGTGCAAAATAATGCACCTGGGAAACAAAACCCAGGGAAGATTACACAATTGGGGAGGTAGTAACAACAACAAAAATGGAAAGGGACTTGGGGTAATCATATCAGATGACCTTAAGGTTAGCAAGGAATGTGAGAAGGCAGTAGGGAGGGTTGGGGTACACTGGGATGCACAGGGAGAGGCATCACCAGCAGAAAACAGGACGTTGTTATCCCTCTGTATAGATAGTTGGTGAGATCCCAGCTGAGTACTGTGTCCAGTTCTGGAGACCCCATCTCTGCAAGGACATAGACAGGATAGAAGCAGTCCAGAGGAGGGCAACTAAATGGAAGCGGGGTCTGCAAGAGAAGACATACGAGGAGAGACTAAAGGAGCTTAATATGTATACCCCTGAGGAAAGGAGGGAGAGGGGGACATGATAGGAACTTTAAGTACATCAGTGGAATCAACAAAGTCCAAGAGGTAGCATCTTTCAGAAAAGAGGCATGCAAGAACAAGGGACACAATTTAAAGAGGGGGCAGTTCAGGGGCAATGAGAGTATTTTTTCAGAGAGAGGGTGGTGGACGATGGAAAACAGGTTACTCACCTGTAACAGTAGTTCTAGGAGTGGTATATGTTGTTCATCCACACTGTCTGGCATTGTCCCTTCCCCTTAAATCTTGTCGAAGTCTTCAAGCTGGATCCTCCCACCCACCCGGTGGTAAATACCCCGGCCCATGAGCGCCAGATCTAGCACGCTGGAAGCCAGGTTGTGCGCCTTAAGCCAGGGAGGTCGGGTAGGTAGGGATGAACAAAATATACCACTCCCAGAACTACTGTTACAGGTGAGTAACCTGTTTTTCTAGGAGCGTGGATATGTTGTTCATCCACACTGTCTGGCAGACTCCTAGCAGTTCTCCGGAGGAGGGAGGCAAGTGCACACCCCACTTAGGAAACAGAGATTGGAGAACCGAGACCAAAAACCAGCATCACGTCGTGACTCAAGGTCGATGTGGTAATGGGTAATGAAGGTGTTCGCTGACTTCAGGGTAGCAGCCCGACAGATTTCCTAGATAGGATGTCCTTGGAAGCAGCCACCGAGCAGCAGTATGGCGGGTAGAATGAGTCTTATCCCCTGGGAGTCCTTGCCCGCCAATTCATAACACAGACTTATGCATGAAGTAATCCATCTTGCAATAGTCCGCTTGGCTGCAGGTCTGCCAGAAGCGGCTTCAGCGTAGGGTGACAAACAGCTGGCGAACCTCTCCTCTGGACTCTCAGTCATCCTCTCCTTATAGTAGGAGAGAGCATGCCTGAGGTCCAGAGTATGGAGCCCATACTGCATCCGAGGTGTAGTTAGGGTAATATACCGCAGAGTCAACACCTGGTTGAGATGAAACTCTGACACCACCTTCGGAAGGAATTTCGGTGGAGGCAGGACAACTTTGTCCCAGTGAAAGACCAGATAAGTGGAGTCCACCGAAAGCACCGAGCTCCCCTGTCCTTCTGGCTGACGGATAGCCACCAAGAAGGCAGTCTTCCACGACAAGTGTGAGAGCTCACACTTGTGCATGGTTCAATGGCTTGCCCATGAGCTTTGCCAAACCAGCAAGAGATCCCATGGAGGTGGAAGTTCACGACCGGAGGGGATAAGTGTGATCCATGCCTTGAAAGCGCCCGATCACTGCCTCCTGTGCTGCCGGGCTGACCGCCCACGCCCGTAAGCAGAGATGGCTGCCAGGTGCCCCTAAGGGTCGATGACCGAAGACCCCTTTGAGAGGGACCAAAGGTAGTCTAGAATGTTAGCCATAGAGCAGGATAAGGGGTCCAGGCTCTTTTCCTGACACCAAATGGAAAATCTTTTCCATTTGAAGGCATCATTTCCTGGTCGATTCTTTTCGAGATGCTTCCAACCACGGTGTAGACATCCTCAGAATGACCCAAAGCCTGGAACTCTAGCCGCCAGGAACCAGGCTGTGAGGTGCAGGGATTGAAGGTCCAAGTGGAAGACCTTCCCTGGTTCAACGATATCAGGTCTGGGCGGTACAAAGCCGGCTCCGGGGCCCTGCAGCTGAGGCTGAGGAGATCTGGATACCAGAACTGGCGTGGCCAATCTGGGGCTATCAGGATCACCTTTGCCTTGTCCCTTCTCACCTTGAGTAACACCTGTGGATCAAGAGAAACGGAGGGAAGGCGTGGAGAAGCCTGGGTCCACGGCCTCGAAAAGGCATCCCCTGCAGCGAGCCCTGCTGAGGGGGGCATGGTACAGCCTCAGCTTGGTGTTCTCCCTGGAGGCAAACAGGTCCACCAACGGTTTGCCCCAACGGGAGAACAGATCGTAAGCTACCTCTGGATGGAGAGACCACTTGTGGGATGTCTTGCCTATGCGGGTTGAGAGCATCCGCCAGTTGGTTCGACTCCTGCGACATGGATGGCTGGGAGATCTGCCTCCAGCTGGCTGATGAGGTCCAGATCCGGAGCACCTCCTGCACAGCAGACGGGAGTCGATTTCACCCTGTTTGTTGAGGTAGTACATGTTCGTGGTATTGTCCGTCTGGACTTGAACCACTTGACCCCGGAGCTGAGGAGCGAAAGCTGACAGGGCCAGTCCTGATTGCTCTGAGCTCAACAGGTTGATGTGGCATCGACTCTTTGGGGGTCCAGGAACCCGTGGGCTCTGTTGTCCCCTGCGGGGCCCCAAGCAGATGAGAGAGGCGCGGTTGTAAGGACAACCGTCGGCTCTGGGCGGACAAACGGGACTCCTTCCTGCAAATGACCTCGGGACGGTCCACCATTGGAGAGTCCCACATCCTCTGGGTGACCGTGACCAGCTGGTCAAGAGACCTTGACGCTGAGACCACTGGGCGGCCAGCTCCCATTGAAGGGGCGATGTGTGTCTGGGCCCAGCGGACCACTGAGGTGCACGCTGCCATGTAACCCAGGAGGCGCGAAAGTCCCAGGCAGGACGGAGTGCCCAACCAGAAATGATTGGGCAAAGGAGGAAAGGACCTCTGCCCTGTCCGCCGGGAGCTGAGCTCTGGCTTGGCAAGAGTCGAGCTCTGCCCGATGAAGCCCATCACCGAGAAGGCACGAGTTCTGACTTGGCCTCGTTGATTAGAAGGCCCAGGTGGGAGCAGGTTCGGAGGGTCAGGTCCGGACTCTCCACCTCCTGAAGGGAGGAACCGCCAGGAGCCAGTTGTCTAGATAGGGGTAAATGCGAACCCTTGACACCGTGAGATGGGCTGCCACCACTGCGATGCATTTGGTGAAGACCCTGGGGGTCGATGCGACAGGCCAAACGGGCATGGTTTGAACTTGTACAGGGTTCCTGAGACCCTGAGCGGAGGAACCATGATGGGACGGACGGATTGGGACGTGGTAGAATGCGTCCTGAAGATCCAGTGTACAGGACCACATATTTCGCCCAGAGATGGTATGATCTGGTTCAGAGTTACCATCCGGAAGGTGTGAGACCTGAGATACCGATTCAGACTCATGGAGATCTAGGATGGGGCGCCAACCGTCGTGGCTTGGGCACCAGGAAATACCTGGAGACAAAGTCTGGGTCTGAAGGGGGATCCGCACTGGAGCAACCATCTCCTTGAGGAGGAGTTACGCGATGTCGTCCTGAAGGGCCGACTGAGTGCCAACTGAGATCCTTTCTCCCGTGGGGTGCAGGGCTCGGCTGGGAGGGTACTGCTCGAACTCTAGGGGCAGACCCTGCCCGACCACTTCCAGAACCCACCGCAACCGGGCGTGACCAGGCAGAAAGGAAGTGGCGGAGCCGCCCCACGGAGGACCCAGAACTGGCGTGACAGGTGTGGGGAGGCCACCCCGACCCGTCACTGTGCAGGCTTGGAGGAGGAGGACATCTGGACCAGCACCTCGGCCTCCTTTGCGGGCTGTTGAGGACCTTGTTTGGGCCTAGGGCTTGAGCCTGCTGCTGTTGCTGACCTCCCGGAAGGAGGGCTGTCTGACCGTGCAGGAGAAGAATGCGAAAGGACTTCTTCTTGCGCTTCTGCCGGTTCTGCCAAGAACCTTTAGCAGAGGTGGCATCTAAGGTGGCATTAGACTGCTCAATGTGCTGAAGGTGACCTGCCACTCCCGGATCAAGAGGTCGGGTGCCAAGGAAGGCACGTCAGTAACTGTGCTGGGTATCCGCGGAAAGGAGGATAACCTCAGCCAAGCCCCTGCGGCGGAGAGGCGATCATGGGCAGCCAGTGAGTGGGCACAGGAATCACCAATGTCCAGAGCTGTCTGGAGCTTGTTTAACAACAGCTCGCTCCTGGTCCCAGACCTGCTTGACCGTGGTCTGCATGTCTGCTGGAGATGAGGAAGAACTTCATCAAGCGACTCCCAAAAGGGCGTGGAGAGAAGTGCCATGATCACTGCTGAGCTAGCCTGAAGAAGGCCTAAGGATGATGCCGTAGACCTTCTGGGCCAAGTGGTCCATAAGTTTGGAGTCCTTGTCCGGAGGTGTTCAGTATCCGTAGAGCCGCCCGTTCACCTAAACACTAAAGAGCAGTCACAAGGCTTTCTGCGAGGGTGCTCAAGTGAAGCCGCAAAGGACCCCATGGGCACATGACTTGCGGGCCATGGCAGAGGGGGTCAGGCAGGAGGCTGGATGCTGCCAAAGTTCCAGAGCCTGGCTAACTATGGCTTCGCCACTGGAAGGCCTCCGCCGGGTATCCCCTCTTGGGAATATCCGTGAGAGGATATTCTGCTTTCTTCTGAATAGGCTGCAAAGGCATGCCTGGGATTCTGAAATGAGTCGAAGGATGCCCTGGAAGGAAGACGGACCTTCTTCCATGCCTGACACTCGACAGCTCATCATGAGAGTGAAAGCTGGTGGTATCCGAATCCAGGAGTCCGGATACAAAGGCCTCCCACCTAAATCCCCCTCGATGCACCTAGAGGGCGACTCAGGAGTGACCGTGATGGACAGCCTGTGGGGCAGACCAGAAGTTGGTCAGTCCTCCTTAGAGGGAACCCTCCTGAGGCTGTTTTGGTGGTGGTCCACCAAAATTGGTGGGGAACCTGTAACAGGCCGAGCCGAAATGCGCACCGACCCACCGGAGGGAGAACCAGAGTCCTCGGCACCGAGGGAGTTGGCATCGGCTGAAGAGCCTGAGGCCAAGCACGCTGGTACGCCGGGCAGCTGGCTTTGACCTGTGAAAAGTTGCTGCCACATAAGGTCCTTATAACGCCGATTGAGTTCCTGTTTAAGCTCTCCTGCTCGAGAGGATGAGGAACTGTGGTGACTTTCTTCGGGAGTGCCGGTCTTCTTCGGTCTTCCGACCGACGGGTCCTACTGCTCGAAGAACGGGGCCGGTTTGTCGGTCGGGAGAAGCTGGTTCGTGAGAACTGGTTCGGCTCTGTCCTCAATCGGGGTGCCTGAAGGGCAGGTCTCCTCGTCGCGGGAAGGAGAGAACAGCGTCCTCTCCAGAGAGTTGTTGACAGGCATTGGCGACAGCGGCTCGATCGAGTCGAAAGAGATCTCGGCCAGTTCAGCCGTGTCCTCGGCTCGTGCCCTGGCCTGATGGAAGGTCCGAAAAGCCGGCAGCCGAGGCGGCTCTCGACTGCGGGTCGTGAGGACCCCTGCTCCTGAGAGTCGACCGCTTCTTGGTCCCAGGGCATCCTCTTTTGGGTAGAAGAAGATGGTTTAGGATCATTATCCTTCTTCTTGGATCGGGAGGAGTGCAAGCCGAGGCGCCTCACATAGTAGGAAGAGACTGGCACAACTCCCGGAAGGATCCGTGAAGGTGAAGCCCAAGTTGAGTGGCACGAAGCTTCGGTTGGCAGAGAAAGCGGGCAGCTCTTCCTCGAGGCCGCCATTTGCTCGAGCTGCTTGGCGGATCCGCAGCAGCGGAAACTGCCCACCTGGCCTCCTTGATTTCGCCACACCGTGACTGCGAAGCTCCGGTCTCCTCAGCTTAAGGCGCCGCCTCATGTCCTCCGAACGGTGGATGGAAGGCCAACAGATGGTGCACGCCGAGGTATCATGCACGCGCACTGAGGCAGTATACGTACGCTGGTGGGATCGTGCGTGACATTTTTTGTCCACAAGGACACAGCCGAAACCGAGGGGATGACTTGTCTCCCATATCCAAATTCGGATCTGAATCGCACACTCTTACAAGCCTTTTATGGCGCCAGTAAGTGCTGCTAAAACTGCCCATTTGACTCCAGGGCCTCAGCGGTAAGGTAGCATGAGGGAACCTGTATCTTCCAGCGGAAAGGAAGATCTACGCCATGGGGCGGAGCCGAGGTATCTACCACGGTGGGTGGGAGAAGCCAGCTTGGAAGACTTCCCGCAAGATTTAAAGGAAGGGACAATGCCAGACAGTGTGGATGAACAACATATCCACGCTACTAGAACAGCCTTTCTGAGGAGGGTTGGGGTCTAAAACTCTGTGAGAATTTAAGAATACATGGGACATGAGTGTTATCTAGGGAAGCAGCTGTACCTCCGGTGGAGTGAGCCCTCAGGCCTGAGGGTGGAATCTTCCTAGTTTCTCACAGCAGAATTGTATACAAGACACAATCCACCTGGCAATAGTTCTCTTGGTGGCAGGTTTTCCTTTCCCACTTCTCCATAAGTGAAGAACAACTGAGGGAATCAAACCTATGACCCTTGATACGCTCTCTGTAGTAGCTATGGGCCCTTTTAACATCTAAACTGTGTAGCCTCCTCGCTCCTGAACAGGAATGATCAGTGAAGAAGACAGGAAGAGACATAGACTGATTCAGGTGGAAATCTGAAACCACTTTGGGCAAGAACCTTCTACTGGTTCTAAGGACCACTTTATCCCTATGAAAGGAGATAAAATTAGGTTCCACTGACAGGGCTTGCAGTTCACTGATACATCTGGCAGAGGTAATGGCTACTAAAAACACAGTTTTCCAAGTCAAGTGCTTAAGCTCTATTGAGGGCGTAGGCTCAAAGGGAGGCTACATCAACTGAGCAATGCAAATATTCAAGTCTCAGGCAGGGACAGGATCCTAAATGGAGGATTGGTATGAAGCAATCCTTTGAAAAATTTACAGAACACAGGATGAGAGGATAGTGAGAAGACTTCCCCACTGACAGAAAAGCAAAGACAGCTGACAAGTATACCTTGACAGTAGCTGGTCTGAGGCCTAGGCCATTAAGATGGACCATATAATCCAGAACTGTAGGCAATTCAGCAGTATCTGGGAAATATGTTGGTTGGAACACCAAATGCTGAATCTCTTCCACTTGGAGTTACAGGCCTTTCTAGTGGTGGGCTTCGAGAGGCTTTGATGACATCCAGAACCCCTGAGACAGATGCAAATCTGCATACTCTAACTCTTCAACAGCCATGCCTCGAGATTGAGAGACTGAAGATTGGGGAACCAAATCCTCCCTGAGAGGAGGTTAACAGGTTGTGATTCCTGGGAAGAGACAGGGAAGATGGACTGCTAAGGACAGCAGCAGGGGTACCAAGGCTGTCTGGCCCAGTCTGGAGCAATCAGAATCACTTTGCAAGGTTGTGACCTTATCTTGACTAAAACCTTGAACAGTAGAGGAAAGGGAGGAAGGCATACAGAAATTTCCTTCCCAGTTCAACATCAGAGCATCAGAGGGACTGAGCCCAAGACTGGGGTCTGCAACAAGAAAAATTACTCACCTTAGTAATGTTGTTTCTTCTAATGGAGTCTTGCTATATTATGACTATTGCAGTTTGCCCCAGCCTTAGAACTGCTCTGGAGGTGAAAGAGTTAACTTCCATGCAGAGCATGGAGCTTAGAGCACGAAGCTCGGTTCAGAAGCTCTGTTTGGCTGGTTTCAAACCGAAACCGCTCAGATCTTTACGAGCAAAACTCACTAAGGTTCTGTGTGGAAGTTGTAACTCACACTAGCCAACTGGCTACTAATATATTAACACATTTTACTGGTCCCAACACAAAGACTCAAGTCAGTGGACCAGAAAATTAAGATAAAATAACTAAATGAACACAACACCCAAACATGAAAGAGGCATCAATAAATGCCAACAGAGGACTACCACCCATACCCCAAAGTAGGAGTTCTGAGAGGGGCAGGCTGGGGGAGGTCATGATATGCAAGACTCCATTAGAAGAAACAACATTACTAAGGTGAGTAATTTTTCTTCAAACAACATGACGCCTTGCTATATTATGACTATTGCAGACTACACAGTAGTACCTCCATGGAGGAGGGACAGAACCTACTTAGGAATAGGCTCTGAAGCAACGGTTGTGTTAAACCAGCATCCCTCCTGGCCTGAATATCCAGGGAGTAATGCTTGTGAAAGTGTGTACTGTCTTCCAAGTAGCTGCCTGACATATCTCCAAGATAGGGATGTCTCTAGCAGCAGCTAGGAGAATGGTCAGTGAAGAACACTGGAAGTGAAATAGACTGGTTAAGGTGGAAATCTGAAACCACCTTAGGCAAAACTTCCTGTTAGTCCTGAGGACCACTTTATCCCTGTGAAAGGAAATAAAGTCAGTTTCTACTGATAAAGCCTGTAACTCACTTATACTGGCAGAAGTGATGGCTACCAGAAATACAGTTTTCCAAGTCAATACTTAAGCTCTGCGAAGACAGAGGCTCAAAGGGGTTGCATTAGCTGAGCAATGCATACATTAAGATCCCAAGCGGGCAGGGTCCCTGAATGGGGATTGGTGTGAAGCAATCCTTTAAAAACTTGGAAAATACAGGATGAGCAGAGAGAGAAGAGGGCTTCCCTGTTGAAATGAAGGCAGAGACCGCAGCCAGTGCACTTTCAGGGTGGCTGGTCTCAGTCCCAAAGAATTAAGATGGACCATGTAGTCCAATACAGTAGGTAGATCAGCAGATTCTGGGAAACATGCTTCCCAGAACACCATATGGAAAACCTTTCCACTTGGAGTTATAGGTAGCCTGGTGGAAGGCTTCCTAGCAGCCTTCAGGATTTCGAGAACACTTTGAGAAAGTTGCAAATCAGCAAACTCTAACTGCTCAAGAGCCAAGCCTTGAGGTTGAGGGATTTGAGATTCGGATACCAAACTCTCCCTGAGCACAGGTTAACAGATTGTGGTTCCTGGGGAGACACAGGGAAGATGGACTGCTAAGGACAGAAGGAGTGGGTACCAGGGCTGCCTGGCCCAGTCTGGAGCAATCAGGATCATTTTGCAGGGCTAAGACCTGATTTTGACTAGTACTTTGAACAGGAGAGGGAAGGGAAAGGCATAAAAACTTCCTTCCCAATCGAGGAGAAAGGCATCCAGGGAACTGAGCCCAACACTGGCGGCCTGCAACAAAACAGCGGAAGTTGATAATTGTCTGGGGCTGCGAAAAGATCTATCTGAGGATGCCCCATCTGGCAAACACTATCCCCAGTACTAGGGGATCCAGTGACCATTGTGATGGCCCTGGGAAATCTGCTGAGGGCATCTGCCAAGACATTGTCCTTGTCTGGGAGGTGAACTGCTATGAGGGAAGTGTTCAGGGAGTAAGCCAGAGACCACAACTTCATTGCCTCGGTGCACAAGGCCGAAGACCAGTGCCCCTTGTTTGTTGATG
This sequence comes from Neoceratodus forsteri, assembly GCA_016271365.2. Lineage (NCBI taxonomy): Eukaryota > Metazoa > Chordata > Ceratodontiformes > Ceratodontidae > Neoceratodus > Neoceratodus forsteri. Next base: position 163,602,247 of record CM057458.1, on the reverse strand, counting down.
TACCACATTGTAGTGGTGTTGTCTGTTCTGACCTGTACCACCTTGTTCTGAACAGATGCAGAGAAAACCTGAAGTGCTAGAAAAACAGCTCTGAGTTCCAACAGATTGATGTGGAGCAGAGATTCCTGAGGGGACCATAATCCCTGGGTGGAGAGGTCGCCCATGTGAGCTCCCCATCCCAAGAGGGATGCATCTGTAGTAAGGGTCAAGGAATGGGACAGGGGATGAAAGGCACCCCTGTCTCAGATTGCTCTGATCCTGACACCACTGAAGGGCCTGGATCAGGGTTCGAGTCACTGGGATTAATTTGGATAGAGGATCTCTTCTTTGAGACCAGAAAGCTCTCAAATGGAACTGAATGTCCCTCATCTGAAATCTTGCTCCTTGCACCATGGCTGTGGAGGCAGCCATGTGCCCTAGGAGCTGCAGGAAATGCCTTGCTGGACGAGAAACCTGCAGAGTGAAGGAGGCGGCCACGGCCACTAAGGTCCTTACCTTTCCAAGGGAAGGAAGGCTCTGGCCTGCTTTGTATCCAGTTCTCGCCTATAAAGGTGAATACCTGGACAGGTTCCAAAACTGACTTTGGAAGATTGAGAAGAAACCCCAGAGGGTAAGCAGCTGCTGGGTAACTAGCAGGTGTGATTTGACCTGGTCTGGAGACTGACCCACAATGAAACAGTCGCCCAGGTAGGGAAAAAGGCAATCTTTGCCTTCTTAGGTGAGCGACTGCTACTGCCAGACACTTTGTGAACACCCTTGGGTCAGAAGTGAGGCCAAGGGCATTGCTCTGAACTGATAATGGCCTGAGGGCAGTTCGAATCTGAGGTACTTTCGATGGGAGCTTCTGATAAGAACATGGAAGTAGGCATCTTTGAGGTCCAGGAGGCTAAGCCAGTCCCCTGGCCTTAGGGAGGGTAAAATCATTCCCAGTGTCACCATTTTGAACTTTGGCTTTAAAAGGTGCTTGTTTAGATATCTTAGATCCAGGATAGACCGCCACTCTCCTGTCTTTTGGGGTAAGAAGTACCTGGAGTACAGACCCTTGCCCTGGTGAAGGAGAAACCTTTTCTACAGCTCTGAGAGCCAGGAGGGTTGAGACTTCTGTTTCCAAAGCAAGAGTCTCCAAAGGGTTTGTAGGTGGAAAAGATCTGGCTCTCATCTTTGGAAATTTCTTGAAGCTGAGAACAGACCCTGGCTCACTACTTCCAGGACCCACCTGTCTGAAGTTAAAGACTGCCAGTCCTGGACAGTGAGCCAACCTGCCCCACAGGTAGTGGAGAGCCGACCCTGGGCATCCCATCACGGTACCTGTTTGGCAGGGGCTTTAGGCTGAGGGGTGGGAGCAGGCCTGCTCAAACCCCGCCTGCCTCTCCCTTCTGAAGAACCCTCTGTACATAGGCTGAAGAGGAGGGGCCTGAGTCTGTTAAAAGGCCTGTGAAAAGGCCTCCCCCTACCCCTGGAGCTGCCTCTGAGGAGTGACTTGCCGTTCCTTGGCTTGTGCACTCCTGTAAGTGGTTCTATATTCATCCATTTTCTTCATATAATTCTCTGTCTGCTCCCCAAACAGAGAATTTCCCACCACAGGAAAATCCATAGCCTTAGACTGGGTATCCTGTGACAAAGTAGTACACCTGAGCCAGGCCAATCTCCGAAAAGCTACAGATGTAGCCATGACTCTAGAGGATACATCATTAGAATCCACTGCAGCATGGAATTGCACCTTAGATGCCTCAATACCATCAAGAGCCACCTGCTCCAGTTCCCTGCGAGCTGGCCAGGGACCTGTTTGGCTAAGGCCATGACAGTATCCCATCTAGATTTCTGGTATCTTGCAACATAAGCTATAGTTAGCTTGTCTGAGTCCCAAGGATGCTGCCATGTATTGTTTTTGGCCATGGCATCAATCTTCCTGGAATCCTTGTCAGGAGGATGTGAAGCCAGTGGAATATTAGCTTTATCCAGGCTGCAGCCTGAACTACCCCAACATGACTGCATTGTTGTGAAAGAAAATCTTTACCAGGACCTGACAAAGTGTACCTCCTGTCCATCTTTTATCCACAGGAGGCACAGAATTAGGAGCTTCAACATTTTTACTGTTTGTTTTCTAAAGGATTTATGTAAAGGGATGGACAACCTCCTGGACTCTGGGATATCCATCATCTCCACATAGTCAGGCTCCTCTTGCTCATCCAACGCCTCCTAAGGGAAGCTGAGGGTCTCAGCAACTTTTTATAAAACAAAAATGAGAAGGGACTCAGAAAGCCTAGGGGAGACTCACCTGAAGGTCTGTCTGGGAGATGTCCGTTCAATGGGCACATCCAGACTTTCAAAATCACATTCACACTGATCATAATCCTCATCCCCTCCTCTGGTTCATAGAACTCTTCTATATCATAATCCTGAACCACTGGAACTGACCGAACCGACCTTTGCCAGACAGTGGCGGTTCGAGGGAACTGGGGACAGGGATTGGACAATCTGTATTGCCCTGGCTATCTCAGCAGCAGTTGGAGAAGGATTTTGGACTCCAAACCTGCTGATTTTTAGATTTCTTTGCTGGAACTGGCTCCTCAGAGCCAGCTTCGCTTGCCCGAGGAAGTCTCGCCTGGTCAGAGGGATCCCTCCGGTTCGGTTGGCACCGAACCGGCTGGTCATCCGGGTCAGCGGACTTTTGGCCTCTCGCTCCCTGAGCCTGCCCACTCTCTTGTCCAGGGTGGCTGCAGGAAATTTTACAAATCTGGCAGTCTGAATTGAGGTGGTCAAACTCAGACAACAGACACATGTAGTGTGGGTCAGCCTTGGCAAAGGCTTCCCCACGACACTACAGTGTTGGAAACCCAGTGGGCCTCGGTTTTTCTTTTGGGTTTCTCAGACATGATGCCAGCCTAACCAACCAACTTGCCTCTTTGATGGCAGTGCCAGGCAAGACACCCTTATCGGTTCCAAACCGTGTCATAGGTCCTGGAAAAACGAATGAACTGCTTTTTTTAGAACCGATAAGAACCGGAACCGCACTCTAAAAAGCCTTAAAAGTCTTTAAACTTATATTTAAAGATAACTCGATCGGTTCAACCAACCGATAATACTTTACAAGTTCCACACAGAAAAAACCCTATCTATTACTTACGATTACCATAGACAGAGCCTGAACCGATCGGTTTTAGGTTAAAATAATGAAATCATGCGTTAAATTAAACCGAGAAATAGTGCTTTAAACCGAAGAAATGAACGAGAACAGGAAGAATCTCCGGAGCGACTGTTCAGTGAGGCGGAGTAAAGAATCTGACAGTTTCGGGTTTGAAACCAGCCAAACAGAGCTTCTGAACCGAGCTCGCGTCTAAGCTCCATGCTCTGCATGGAAGTTAACTCTTTCACCACCGGAGCAGTTCTAAGGCTGGGGCAAACTGCAATAGTCATAATATAGCAAGACTTCATGTTGTTTGAAAAGAGAGAAAGTTGGTGATTGTCCGGGGCAGCAAAGAGATCTATCTCTGGACAGCCCCACCTTGAAAAATCACCTTCAAGACCAGAGGTCCAGGAACCATTCGTGATGGCCCCGAGATCCTGTCTCAGTGCATCTGCTAGCACATTGTCCTCTCTGGAAGGTGGACTGCTATCAGAGAGGTTTGCAGGAATAAGCCAGGGATCACAACTTCATGGCTTCTGTGCACATGGTCAGAGACCCGAGTGCCTCCCAGCTTGTTGATGTACCACATGGTGGTGGTGTGTCTGACTTGAACCACCTTGTTCTGCACTGACTGAGAGAAAGCTGCAGAGCCAGAAAACTGCCCTCAGTTCTAGGGAGACTGATATGAGAAGGGATTCCTGAGGGGACTACAGTCCCTGGGCAGTGAGGGTCCTCAGATGGGCTCCCAGCCCAGAAAGGAAGCATCCGTGGTAAGGACCACTGAATGAGATTGAGTGGCAAATGGGACCCCTTGCCTTAAATTGTCCTGATCCTGCCACCACTGAAGGGCTTGGATCAGGGTCCGAGTCAATGGAATCAGTTTGGTAAGGAATTCTTCCTTTGGGGCCACAAGGCCTCAGATGGAACTGAATGTCCTCATCTGAGTCTCGCCCTTGGACCACTGCTGTAGAAGCTGCCATGTGGCCCAAGAGCTGGAAGAAATGCCTTACTGGTCAAGACACCTGAAGGCTGAGGTAAGAAGCCAGTTCATAAAGAACTCTTGCCTCTTCCAGGGAAGAAAGGCTCTTGCTTTGACAGTATCCAGCTCTGCTCCTATAAAGGTAAGGAGCTGCACTGGCTTGAGAACTGACTTGGGAAGGTTGAGAAGAAATCCTAGAGAAGTGAGCAATTAGCTGGGTCACTTGCAAGTCTGATCTTGACTTGGTCTGGAGACTGGCCCACTATGAGCCAGTCATCCAGACATGGAAAATGGAAATCTTTTGCCTTCTTAGAAAGGCAACACTACTGCCAGGCACTTTGTGAAAACCCTTGGGGCTGATGTTAGACCAAAGGGCATTGCTTTGAACTGATAGTGGCCTGAGGGCAACTCAACCTGAGGTACTTTCTGTGGGAGCACCTGATGGGAATGTGAAAATAGGCATCTTTGAGGTCCAGGGAGGCTAGCCAGTCTCCTGGCCTTAGAGTGGGAAGAATTATTCCCAGAGTTACCATCTTGAACTTTGGTTTTAAAAGATGTTTGTTCAGGTATCTTAGGTCTAGGATGGGTCGCCACTCCCCTGTCTTTTTTGTGGTAAGGAAGTACCTAGAGTACAGACCTTGCCCATGTGTAGGGTAGGAACTCTCCTATGGCTATTAAGGCCAGAAGAGATGAAACCTCTGCCTCTAGGGCAAGGGTTTCTGAGAGACCTGCAGGTGGAAAAGATCTGGCTCTCATCTTGGAAATTTCTGAAGCTGAGAATCAGTCCCTGGCTTACTACTTCCAGGACCCACTTGTCTGAGGTAATAGACATCCAGTCCTGACAAAGTAAGCCAGCCTGACCCCTACTGGAATAGGAGAGTCGACCCGGCAAACCCATCAGGGTGTCTGCTTGGCAGGGGCCTTAGGCTGAGAAGTGGATGCAGCCCTGCTCATCCCCTTCTACCTCTCCTCTGAAGAACCCCTCTGTGAAAAGAGAGAAGAGGCCTGTGCTTGGTAAATGGCCTCATGAAAAGGCCTGCCCCTGCCCCTAGACTGCTGCCTTTGAGGAGTTGCCTGCCTCTCCTTGGCCTGAGCACTCCTATAAGTGGTCCTGTACTCGCCCATTTTCTTCATGCAATTCTCTGTCTGCTCCCCAAACAGAGAATTACCCACTACAGGAAAATCCATGGCCTTAGCCTGGGAGTCCTGAGAGGCTAGTTCATCTGAGCCAGCCATTCTCTGAAGAGCCACAGATGTAGCCATGACTCTTGATGACACATCATTGGAGTCCACAGCAGCATGAAATTGTACTTTGATGCCTCTATCCCATCATCAGCCACCTCCTCCAGCCCTTGGCTAGCTGGGGAGGCCTGTTTAGCCAGTGCCAGTACAGTGTCCCACCTGGTCTTCTGGTACCTGGCTGTGTAGGCCTGCCTGAGTCCCAAGGAAGATGCCATGTACTGCTTTTTTGCCATGACATCAATCTTCCTGGAGTCTTTGTCTGGGGGTGTGATGAAGCCAAGGGAATGTATGCCTTGTCACAGGCAGCAGCCTGCACTACCCAACACGGCTGCTTTGCTGGTATAAAACTCCGCATCTGAGCCTGAAATTGTGTACCTCTTGGCCATCCTCCTGTCAACAGAGGGGTACAGAACTGGAAGACTTGGATTTTTTGAGTCTGTTTCCCAAAGGATTTGTGAAGGGGAATAGAAAAGTCTCCTGGACTCTGGGATGTCCATCATTTCCATATAATCAGGCTCTCCTGATCCTCCATTGCCTACTCCATAGGAAGCTGGAGGGTTTCAGCCACTTTTCTGTAAAACAGAAAATGGGAAGGGACTCAGAAAGCCTAGAAGGGATACACCAGAAGGTCTGCCTGGGGAGATGTCCGGTTCACAGGCACATCCAGACTTTCACCATCATCACCATCATCTTCAAACTCCCCTCCTCCTCAAACTCTGGTTCATAAAAATCTTCAGGGGTATAATCTTGAACCGGGGAACCGACGAACCGAACTCCTGCGAAAAGGTGCGGATTGTGGGTGGGAACTGAAGCAGCGATTCCACAATTTGAATCGCTCTGGCTATTGCTCTCGGTGTCAGAACATGAATCTCTGGATCTGACAGTCGATTTTTCTTTGCTTTTCTTTTTGTAGGAACTGACCCTCATGATCGGCTCTCCTCTTGCCCAGTATAGCGCCCTGGTCAGAGGGTACTCCCTTCTGGTTCGGTCGGAACCGAACCGGCTGGCCTTCCGGGTCAGCGGACTTCTCAGCCTTCTTTTCCTCAGTCTACCTAATCTCTTTTCAAGGGTAGTTTTAGTAAATTTTTACAAATTTGGCAGTCTCTATCGAGGTATTCAAATCCCAGACATAAACACAGGAGGTGGGGGTCAGCCTGCAAAGACCTCCCACACTCACTGCAGTGTTGAAACCAGTGTGGCCTGCTTTTTTTTTGGGTTTCTGAGACATGGCCAACCTAACCAAACTTACCTTTTATGGCAACCGCCAGGCAAGGCTCCTTATCGGTTCCTAACCGTGTCATGGGTGTTGGAAAAAACATCGATAAGGACTGGTAACCACACTCTAAAGTAAACACAAAGGATTCACTACAAATGATTGGTTCAGCCGAACCAATCTAACACTTACAATTCCACACAGAAAATCAGAACAAAACCTATCTAGTACTCACGGTACCACAGACGAGACTGAACCGACTATGAGAAATATATTCGTAAAACCGATAACTTAACCGAGACTTTGACTGTCGAACCGAGCTGAAGGAGAAATCTCCGGAGCGACTGTTCAGTGAAGCGGAGTAAAGAATCTGATGGCTGGATTTCAAAGGGAAACAGACAGAGACCTCAACCGAGCTCGAGCTCAGCATTTTATGCTCTGCATAGAAAGATTAACCCTTTGTTCTCCGGGCAGTTTAAAGGCTGGGGCTAACTGCAACTGTCAGAATACAGCAAGACTTCATGTTGTTTGAAATGTTGGTATCACACTAAAAATAATGATAAAAATAATAATTTAGACCTGTTTCAGAAGTCTTAAAACAGAATCAATCAAACTTTGTGTTTAAAACACAATCCTGGCACATTAATTTAAAAGAGCCAAAACTGTCCTGTGGGGTTAACAAAAACTAAATAAATAATAAAAGGCAATCTAAAATAGAACAAGAAAATATAGGACAAAATGTTTAATGTCAGTTGCCTTATGCCTTTGGCCTCTAAGCTGTATTTCTGTTTGCACTGGTGTAGTTCATGTTCTATTGTAATTTGTGCACCTGTAACCCTAATTTCATTGTACTTCTTCCCAGTCGCTCCTGAAAATCGGCATCATTAGTGCCCCTTTAATCAACAGCTTGTATCGTATTAATGGAATTTTAATGAGTCACGATGATATAATTTAAGGGGTACTAAGTGTATATGACTACATAATATACTGTGTAATGGATATTCATTATTTTACCTTGTGTCGCTTGTTTTCTGAAACCATACATTATACTAGAATATTATACATGGTGCACTATAGTCGTTTTAATGAGTGTCACTTTTGGGATAACCTTCCCTATAAGCTATCTGCTTGACTGCTAAATCCTTTAATGAAGTTACAATCCCCATTTATGCCATCTCAGTTTGTTGCTGTGGAAATGACTATTACAGTATGTCACAAACAAAGGACCTCAGCAAAGGATTAAACAGTCACAATAGATAGATGTTAGGGGAAAAGCTCCTGTTCCCACGTAAATTAACCCAATAATGAAGAATAAAAGGAACAGAAATACAGAAAGTCTTTAAGAAAGAAGCTAAAATTGTGTCTAAACATGTTGCGATCCCATGCAGGTGACCTGGACTCGGAAGCACTTGGGACTCTGCAGCCAGCTGGGAGTGTGTTGCCAATCCCAGCCTGGAAGAAATGGGGTCACAATCCAGCACAGCAGTGGTTGTTTACATACCACTGTTACTGTGTGAGAATCCTTGGACTTGCACAGCACTGTTGGGGAGATGGGAGGGATGCAATGGGAGAAAAGCGAAAGGAGATCACCCGTCAGTTGAGGATAATCACTGGTGCTCTTGGACACCACTCCCATGAATCCTGGACCAACAATGGGTGGGCTATTGATGGCTAGGGCTAGGAAGTTGCCATACAAGATAGGCCTGCTGTAGCAGGAAGAAGAAAATCTTGGATTAAAACAAAACAAAAAACAACAAAGTCACACGTAATCTTTTTTTTTTTTTAAGAACTTTCTATTTACTGTAAGAAAAAATTACTCACCTTAGTAATTATGTTTCTTCTAGTGGAGTCTTGCTGTATTCTGACAAGTGCAGTTAGCCCCAGCCTTTAAACTGCCCCGAGAACAACGGTTAACTTTTCTATGCATGGCATAGAATGTTCATCTCGAGCTCGGTTGATGTCTCTGCCTGCTGTTATTCTGCAACCATCAAATCTTTACGAGCAAAACTCACTACGTGTTCTGTGTGGAAACTGTAACATTTTTAACTAGCCAACTGGCAGAAAAATAATGTTTTGGGTTCTTAAAGGAAGACTCAAGTCGGAAACCCAAACACAAAACCAATCAAATGAAATAACATTTCACCCCAAGAGAACAGAGAGGGTGTAAGGGCCTAGGGTGCTAACATTCACTTGCCTGCCCACCCACATCCCAAAAATCTAGGTTCTGAGTGGAGAGGCGGGGGAGGTTAGAATACAGCAAGACTCGACTAGAAGAAACATAATTACTAAGGTAAGTAATTTTTCTTTAAACAACATGAAGTCTTGCTGTATTCTGACAAGTGCAGACTAACAAGCAGTACCTCCATGGAGGAGGGACAGAACCTACTTTGGGAATAGGCTCTGAGTACTGCTGTGCCAAACCGAGCATCACTCCTAGCCTGGACATCCAGAGAGTAATGCTTGGTAAAAGTATGGACTGTTTTCCAGGTGACTGCTTGACAAATTTCTAAAAGAGGGATATCCCTGGCAGCAGCCATGGAAGCAGCTGTACCTCCTGTGGGAATGAGCCCTCAGGCCTGAGGGTGGAGTTTTACCAGTTTTTCATGGCAGAATTGTATACAAGACACAATCCACCTGGCAATAGATCTCTTGGTGGTAGGTTTGCCCTTCCCAACTTCTCCATAAGTGAGGAACAACTGGAGGAGTCAAACCTCAGACCCTTGGTACGCTCTATGTAGTAGCTAAGGGCTCTTTAACATCCAAACTGTGTAGCCTCCTCTCCCAAGGAAGAATGATCAGTGAAGAAAACAGGGAGATACAGACTGATTCAGGTGAAAATCAGAAACCACTTTAGGCAAGAACTTTCTGTTAGTTCTAAGAACCACTTTATCTCTGTGAAAAGAAATGAAATCAGGTTCCACTGACAGGGCCTGCAATTCACTGATACGCCTAGCAGAAGTAATGGCTACCAAACACAGTTTTCCAAGTCAAGTACTTAAGCTCTGCTGAGGACAAAGGTTCAAAAGGGGTTGCATAAGCTGAGCAATGCAAACATTAAGATCCCAAGCAGGAGCAGGATCCTGAAGGGGGATTGGTGTGAAGCAACCCTTGAAAAACTTTCAGAATACAGGATGGGATGACAGTGAGGAAGACTTGCCCACTGACAGGAAAGCAGAAACAGCTGACAAGTGTACCTTGAGACTAGCTGGTCTGAGACCTAGGCCATTGAGATGGACCATATAATCCAGTAGGCAATTCAGCAGTGTCTGAGAAATATTCTTCTTAGAACACCAAATGCTGAATCTTTTCCATTTGGGGTTGTAGAGTCTTTCTGGTGGAAGGCTTCGAGAAGCCTTGAGGATATCCAGAACCCCTTGGGAAAGATGCAGATCTGCAAACTCTAACTCTTCAAGAGTCAAGCCTTGAGATTGAGAGACTGAAGATTGGGGTACCAAATCTTCCCTAAGAGGAGGTTAACGGGTTGTAATTCCTGGAAGAGACAGGGGAAGATGGACTGCTAGGGACAGCAACAAGGGATACCATGGCTGCCTGGCCCAGTCTGGAGCAATCAGAATCACTTTGCAAGGTTGTGACCCTATCTTGTCTAACACTTTGAACAGGAGAGGAAGGGGTGGAAAAGCATACAGAAATTTCCTTCCCAGTTCAGAATCAGAGCATCAGGGGACTGAGCCCAAGACTGGGGGTCTGCAACAAAAAGAGGAAGTTGGTGATTGTCTGGGTTGCAAAAGATCTATCTCTGGAGTGCCCCATCTTGAGAAAATCACCTTCAACACCAGAGGATCTAGGGCCCATTCGTGATGGCCCTAAGATATTCTGCTCAGTGCATCTGCTAGAACATTGTCCTTCCTTGGAAGGTGAACTGCTATCAGAGAGGTTTGCAGGGAATAAGCCAGGGACCACAACTTCATTGCTTCTGCAGAAGGCCGAGAACCGAGTGCCTCCTTGCTTGTTGATGTACCACATGGTGGTGGTGTTGTCTGTTCTGGCCTGAACCACCTTTGTTCTGTACCGATTTGAAAAGCTTGCAGTGCCAGAAACACTGCCCTGAGTTCCAAGAGATTGATGTGTAGAAGAGATTCCTGAGGCGACCATAGTCCCTGGGTGGTGAGGTCCCCATATGGGCTCCCCAGCCCAGTAGGAAGCATCTGTGGTGAGGACCACTGAATGAGACTGAGTGGCAAATGGAACCCCTTGCCTCAAATTGTCCTGATCCTGCCACCATTGCAGGGCTTGGAACAGAGTTCGAGTCACTGGGATTAGTTTAGTAAGGGAATCTTTTCTTTGGGACCAAAAGCTCTTAAGTGGAACTGAATGTCCCTCATCTGGAATCTTGCCTTGGACCACTGCTGTAGAAGCTGCCATGTGGCCCAAGAGCTGAAGGAAATGCCTTGCTGGTCGAGACACCTGAAGGCTAAATGAAGAGCCAGTTCCATGAGAGCTCTTGCTCTTTCCAGGGAAGGAAGGCTCTTGCTTTTACCATATCCAGCTCTGCCCCTATGAAGGTGAGGAGCTGCACTGGTTCAAGAACGGACTTTGGTAGGTTGAGAAGAAATCCTAAAGAAGTGAGCACTTGCTGGGTCACTTGCAGGTGTGACTTGACTTGGTCTGGGACTGGCCCACTATGAGCCAGTCGTCCAAATATGGAAAAATGGAAATCTTTTGTCTTCTTAGGAAGGCAACAACTACTGCCAGGCACTTTGTGAAGACCCTTGGGGCTGAGGTTAGGCCAAAGGGCATTGCTCTGAACTGATAGTGGCCTGAGGGCAACTGGAACATGAGGTACTTTCTGTGGGAGCACTTGATGGGAATATGAAAGTAGGCATCTTTGAGGTCCAGGCAGGCTAGCCAGTCCCTGGCCTTAGACAGGAAGGATAATTCCCAGAGTTATCATCTTGAACTTTGGCTTTAAAAGATGTTTGTTCAGATATCTAGGTCCAGGATGGTGCACACTCTCCTGTCTTTTGGGAGTTAGGAAGTACCTGGAGTACAGTCCTTTGCCCCAGTGTAGGGTAGGTACTCTCTATAGCTCTTAGAGCTAGGAGAGAAAAACCTCCGTCTCTAGGGCAAGGGTCTCTGAGAGATTTGCAGGTGTAAAAGATCTGGCTCTCGCCTTGGGAAATTTTTGAAGCTGAGAACCAGTCCCTGGTTTACTACTTCCAGGACCCACTTGTCTGATGTAACAGACATCCAGTCCTGGACAAAGTAAGCCAGCCTGACCCCTACTGGGATAGGGAGAATCGACCGGGCAGACCCATCAGGGTGTCTGCTTGGCAGGAGCTTTAGGCTGAGGGGTGGATGCAGGCCTGCTCATCCCCTTCTGCCTCTCCCTCTGAAGAACCCCTCTGTGAAAAGGAAGAAGAGGCCTGTGCATGGTAAAAGGGCTTTGGAAAGGCCTGCCCTGCCCCTGGACTGCTGCCTTTGAGGAGTTGCCTGCCTTTCCTTGGCATGGCACTCCTGTAAGTGGTCCTGTATTCGTCCATTTCTTCATGTAATTCTCTGTCTGCTCCCCAAACAGAGAATTACCCACTACAGGAAAATCCATGGCCTTAGCCTGGGTATCCAGTGAGAGGCTAGTACATCTGAGCCAAGCCATTCTCCGAAGAGCCACAGATGTAGCCATGACTCTTGATGAAACATCATTGGAGTCCACAGCAGCATGAAACTGAACTTTTGATGCCTCATTCCCATCTACAGCCACCTCCTCCAGCTCCTTGGCAGAGCTGGGGAAGCCTGTTTAGCCAGTGCCAGTACAGTGTCCCACCTGGACTTCTGGTACCTGGCTACATAAGCTATATAATTCGCCTGCCTGAGTCCCAAGGAAGATGCCATGTACTGCTTCTTTGTCATGGCATCATTCTTCCTGAGTCCTTGTCTGGGGGTGTGATGCCAAGGGAATGCTTGCCTTATCATAGGCAGCAGCCTGTACAACCCCAACATGGCTGCATTGCAGATAAAGGAACTCTGTATCTGAGCCTGAAAGAGTATACCTCTTGTCCATTCTTCTATCCACAGGAGGTATGGAATTGGGAGACTTAAGAATTTTTGTGTCTGTTTCCCAAAAGATTTGTGGTGGGGAATAGACAGTCTCCTGGACTCTGGGATGTCCATAATCTCTACATAGTCAGGCTCCTCCTGATCCTCCACTGCCTCCTCCACAGGAAGCTGGAGGGTATCAGCCACCTTTCTGTAAAACACGAAGTGTGAAGGGACTCAGAAAGCCTGGAGGAGAAACACCTGAAGGTCTGTCTGGGGAGATGTCCGGGTCAATAGGCACATCCAGACTTTCACCATCACCATAATCATCTTCCAACTCTCCTTCCTCTTCAAACTCGGTTCATAAAATTCTTCCAGGGTATAATCTAAAACTGGGGAATCGACGAACCGAGCCCCTGCCAAAAGGTGCGGATCAGTCAGAACGGGCGGCGATTCTGTCACGAATACGCTTTGGCTATTTCATTGATGGCTGGAGTATGAGATTCTGGATCTGAACCAGTCGACTTGTCTTTACGTTTCTTTTTGTCGGAACCGATTCCTCGGAATCGGCTCTCCTTTGCCCGAGAAGTATCGCCCTGGTCAAAGGGCACTCCTTCTGGTTCGGTCGGACCTGAACCGGTTGGCCATCCAGGTCATGGATTCTCGACCTCCCTTCCCTCAGTCTACCTAATCTCTTTTCCAGGGTAGATTTCGGAAAATTTTACAAATTTGGCATTCTGAATCGAGTGGTCAAACCCCAGACAATAAACACAGGTGGTGTGGGATCGCCTTAGCAAAGACCTCCCCACACACTGCAGTGTTAAACCCAATGGGCCCGTTTTTTCTTGGGTTTCTCAGACATGGCCAACCTAACCAAACTTACCCTTTTCGGCAACGCATGGCAAGACTCCCTATCGGTTCCTGACCGTGTCACTGGTCTTGGAAAAAACGTAGTAAACCGTTTTTTAGAACCGTACGGACCGTAACCACACACTAAAGTACAAAATTTACCTGAATGATCGGTTCAGCGAACTGATCCACACTTTTACAAGTTCCACACAGAAAGCAGAACAAAACCTATCTAGTAATCACGGTACCACAGACAGAGACTTGAACCAACTATGCGGAAACAAAATTTCGGTAGAAAGCCGACCGAAAACCGACACTTCAACCGACTTTGAACCGAGCAGCAGGATAAATCTCTGGGCGACTGTTCAGTGAGGCGGAGTAAAGAATCTGACGGTTGCAGTTCGAATAACAACAGGCAGAGACATCAACCGAGCTCGAGATGAACATTCTATGCCATGCATAGAAAAAGTTAACCCATTGTTCTCTGGGGCAGTTTAAAGGCTGGGGCTAACTGCACTTGTCAGAATACAACAAGACTTCATGTTGTTGAAAACTAGTTATTTTCGCGCATAAAGTAATTTTCAACCCCAGCAACCATATTTGAGTAAATTAAATTTAGCGCCAAGTCTTTGGCACCAATGCTCACTATAATGGAAAAATGCTAATAACTCTAATTAGTGAAAATTTATTTTAGCACAAACTGGTGCTTCAGCAAAATTATTTGACAGTGAAAATTTTACGTTTTACAGTATGTCCCCTTTGTTCTCCAGCCTCCGACTCCCTCATGCATACCCAAGGGCTTCCTGACCCTTTGCAACCTCCTTACCTGCAACTGCCAGCCTCCATCGAGCCACAGCTTGCCCTATAAGCAGGGACAAGGGGAGGGATTTCCCCCTAATATCTTGTGTCATCAGGTGGCGTTGAGGCAGGGTGTGCAGTTCTCGAATATACTAGGATCTATCCTCAACATGGCTGGGGCCATTTCTGAATTTCTCACACTGCCTCGGGACATCTCCTGTCACATGATATGTCTCTAGTGCCCAGCAACAGCGATGTCTGCTCTCTCAGCCTTCCGTCCTTACACGCCTTTGGCCACCATGTGGCAGTACTAAGGGCAGAGAACGAACCTCCTGGTCCTAAAGGAGAAAGCAACCTCTGGGACACTCAGTCCTCCTCTCCTTGGGTGGCTGCTGACAACCCAGGCTTGTTCTGAACTCAGCGGCTGGCACCATGGGCCAACATGTTAAATCTTTTCAACAAACGATCCTTTCTACAAAATCCTGCATTTCAGAACATGGCTTTATTACATCTTTAAACTGAATAACACACTAGTGTGAAGAACACAAGTGACAGGTTTGAGTCTCTTTCCAGAGTTCTGTTCAATGTGGCTTAAAGAAAAAATATGCAAGCATATTGGGGAGTTTTATAAAAATCACCAAAATCATATTTGTACCACTTTATGTTGAGGCAGTCTGGTCTAGTGGTTTGAGAACCAGCTTGGGAATCCGAAGACCTCTGGTTCAAACCGGCAGGTCAAATACTCACTGTATAACCTTGAGCAAGTCACTTAATTCTTCAGTGCTCCACCGCTGCAGAAATAGGTAGAAACAGAGCTCCACTGGAAATGAGATCGTATATCTCAGCTGGGCTATCCAGGGCAAACACAGCGGCTTTCAGCCGAGGATGCAACAACGCAATACCTTGAAGCATTACTGCAGTATGTTGCAGGAACAATGCAATCTGGTGGCAATTGGGTTTCATTTGCCATGCACTGTTTTGGTGACATGTTATTTACTGCAAGGTACTGCACTGCATCATGGCTGGTGCCACTGTAAATTGTAAAATAAAATCTTGGAATGACCTCCTGAGTGACAGAGTGAAGTGTAGCCAAGAATGAAGTGTCTCAGATGTCACTATGAGTAAGGATAAAAATGTACACAAACACTGACTTGGTTGCATATTTGATGTATGCAATGTAGTTTGTTTTAAGTACCCTTTGACTGATGTGAGAATATATACTACTGATGATTTTAAACATAATCGGTGAAACTATGCTGTTAATTTGTGTTGCGCTGTTGTTGAGGAATGTAAAGGTTTTGTTCTGATTAGTTCAAGTAATGCAATTTGACTGTGATCCAACAGCAGCTTCAGAGAAGGAAACAGAAACATAGAGCTGTCGGCAGATAAGGACCTCTTGGTCCACCTTGTCTGCCCTAATTTCCCTATCTACAGAGCCACCACAGACCCTACTTGGTCTCCGGTTTGTAACCCCTTGCCTTTACTTCTAAGATCCCCTTCTATCTATTCCATGCATTCTTGAATCCTGTAACCATTTTAGTCCCACCACCTCCGCTGGTAGGCTGCTCCAAGCATCCATCACCCTTTCCATGAAGAAATACTCTCACATTTTTAGCCCCCCCAGCTTCATAGTGACTCCTTGTCCTCGAGCATCTCTTTCTCTGGAAAATGTTCCTTCCTGTACCTTATTTATACCTGTGAGGTGTTTGAAGGTTTCTATCATTTTACCCCTTTCTTCTAGGGAGTTCATATTTAATTCCTTACACCTTTCTTCATAGGGTTTCTGATGCAGGCCCTGCACCATTTTGGTTGCCCTCCTTTGTACTGCCTCTACCCTATGTCCTTTCAAGGTGGGGCCTCCAGAAATGGAAATACGTATTTATCGTAATTCTGATCTTCTTGGACGGTCTCCATCACTCATTCACACTAGTGGGATGCGCCGGAGGCGCCAGGGACCAAGCGGGAGCCAAAATTTTCTGAAGGGCCGGCACCGAGGTACGACCACGCATGCGCGGCACCGCGAGACTGACTCGCGCCTGTGTAGGCTATCTTGGCGTCAACCCTCCAACCGCCTCAATGCGTTTCGACCAAGGAGGTGCAGCGTAACTAATGAGAATAACTCATTCTGAGTTTCTGGGCCTGAGAGGGCCCAGATGGCCTTTATAAGAAAGGTCAAAGAACAACGCCTTCACAGTCCAAACCATAGGCCATGAAGACCAGGAAAGAAAACAGTGAACCCAGGGGATGGTGGGTGGGCGTGTGAATGAGTGGTGGGAGACCGTCCAAGAAGATCAGAATTACGGTAAGTACGTAATTTCCTATCTTCCTGGACTAAGTCTCCATCACTCATTCACACTAGTGGAAGAGTTCCAAGCTAAAATCAACAACCCTGAGTAGGGTGGTAGGAGATAGGGTTCACTCAGAAAGGACAGCCAAGGACTGTCCTGTTAATAAAAAGAGCTGTCTTGTAAAAGCATCTATAACATAGTGCTTACAAGATAAATGCTCGAGTTGTAACTCGTCACCTTGCCGACGACTACAATGGGCAGAAAATGAAAGTCTGCCAGGCAGCCGCAACCACTCTAGGAGAGCGGCAAGAACCTGGCCTCACAATTTGATCTAGGACCAAAATAATAGTGTCAAAGACATGCACTAATCTAATGTAAAGGACCTCAGGAACTGCAAGAGCCGGAGGTAAAGTGTACAGGTTCAGGTAGACCGAAAGCGGAGACGGAACCCCCACTACTAAGTATGGCTGACCTGCAAACAACAGGTCCAGTAGCACTTGAACCCCTACTTGGTGAGCAAAGAAGGTCCAGGGGGTTAGCTCATCAAGGAAAAGGTTTGTACTAAGTCACTGAAAACTTCCTGATGGAAGGCGAAGCACAACTTAGAAGCCTCTTGTGGTGGTCTAGTAGAATCAAATCCTAGTGACTGCATATTCCAAAAGGGAATCATCCTGCCCCTATGTGTATGACTGTAGAAGAAGTCTCTGACCTCAGGGAAGAAAGGAAAAGTGTACAGGAGGAGGGACACAGCAGGACCAAGTTTGGGCTAACCCATTCATTGAAGTGACTGAATAGCGGCAGAAGTGGCTCAATGCGGTGAGACACTACTTACTCGGCCTCCTGAAGGGAGTAGGAAGGACTCTAGTTTGCTTTGTTGAAAAAACAAACATCACCGCCTCCGACACGCAGTCGGAGAGGATAGCTTCGAGTGCTACTGGCATGGAACCGTGCACAGGAACTGAAGGTGTGAATATTTGAGAAGCTATCTCAGAAAGACCTACTTGACCAATGGTCAAGAAAGGAGCATGTCATCTGTTAGTTGAAGCAAGCATGGAAGTAAGAATCTAAGTTCCGACTTGCTGAAGAGTCACTTCTGTTGCTGCAAGGCTCTGATCAAGAGAAGAAAGCCTGATTAAAAAACAAAAGGGACTAACAGACTGGTTAGACGCCCAGGTTTTGGAAATATCTCGGAATAAGAGAAAATTCTCTAGAGAGAAGAGGTGAGCTATACCACCGCTGGATCGGACTGCCCTAGGGTAGAAGAAATCAGGTACCCTTTACTGAGGTTTAGAGATGACCACCTCAGGGTTGAGGCAGAACCTGACCAGATCCAAAGTGTAGTATCGGAAATTCCAACTAGGCCCTGTGCTGTGATAATTTGACCCCCTTTTTTATTAATTATCATTAGTCCGAGCCTGACAAGGTTGTTGGCTGCTATTTGGCAAGGATTGCCTGATACAGAAATGACAAGGGCGTCATCCTCTGAGGAGCAGGAGGAGCCTGAGGATCCATAACTGAACCCTTGACTGGACTAATAATAACCAGACAGATGTTAACCGCCTGTGTGAAGGAGCCACCAGAGGGCAGCATCAAAAGAGGGCTGTATACCCTTATCAAAGGAGCGGAACAGTCTGTGCGCTCCCAACCATTGAATTAGAATGTTCCACAGAGTGTAATTGTCTTGACCACTGAAAGAGTCTAGACGCAGAGGTATATGGTCCACAGATCCAGTCTGAACACTATGGTGGACCCCATAAATGAGGAACTACTAAAAGAGCTTGCATCACAGACTCTGATGATAGAGAGGACGTGTCTTTCAGTATATAAAATGAGTCATCCGCTGTATCACTGACCAGAAGGACAGGGAGAGACTCATCTAGATGCCTTCTACCACAGAAGGACCCCAAAAGAGGTCTAGGTTAGAGCCACTAGAGACTCCGCCACCAGGAAGGGTGTCGAGGAGCTTGGCACCATGTAGGGGCTGAGAAAGTGCTGACTGGAATGAGAGATTCCGCTGACAGAACAGAACAGAAGAGTCCCATCAGTGGAAAACTGCTGATGATGAGACCCGATGCAGACCGCCACCCACTAAAATGTGTGGAAAATAAACCACAGAATAGGACTTCATTCCATGGAAACATCCCACCACAAGTCCTGCGGAAGAGAGGTCTGCAAACGGAGATCTTTCCCAAGTTCTGTCAGACAGCACCAACTGGCACCCCTGCGGCACCAGCGCGCCACTGTGGCACAGGAGGGTACCAAGCAGTACCTATGCCAACCTGGGAGACACCAGAGGGCACCCACGGCGGAACCTGCAGGTATCCTCGCACCAACGGCAGCAATGGCATGCAAGGGCACTCCCGACGCCCATGGCACTCCATGGTACCAGGGTGCCCAAGAAAACCATGGCACCCATGGGTACTCATGGCACCATGCCACCTAGGGTGCCTGGCACCGTCCATGGCAGCACCATGGGTGCCCGGAGCCACCCATCGTCATCGCTCGCGACCCGCAGGGTGCCTGGCGCCACCCGCGCATCCACGGGTGCCTGGCACGCCCACAGCACCCACGGAGCCGGCGGGCATCAGTGGCACCATGAGACACCCACAGCACCGCTGGTGGTGCCGGCAATGAAGGCAACAATGACAGCACCCAGCGCCGACAGCAGCGCCGAGCCACAGCGCCAGTCCCCGCCGATCCAAACACCAGCGGGCGCCGCTTATGGCACCAATGCCAAACCAGTGGCACAGCGCCGACCCGCGGTGCCACCAAGGTGTCGGGCACAGCGCCAGGAAAATCACCGTGGAAAAGCCAATGGAAAAGATGGAGAAAGGTGGTGCCTGTGCCGGCCCCAGCATGGAAAAGGAAGAGGGGTAGGCACGAGGGCTGACACGATGGCGAAGGCACCAAGAGGGCACCACGCTCATTCTGATCCAATTGACCTGCCCGTCCAACGGCTCCGAGGTCCGGAAACCAGGAACACAACCAGGAAAAAGGAAAGTCAAACCCCTGCTCCACAGGAGCGCCCAGAGGTGAAACTGCTCACCGAACTCCAACGAGGACAGAGATGGAGTCCGGAGTCAGTATGCAGCCGTTAGGAGCGGGTCATGGGGAACCCACGAAAGTCGTTCAGGCCTATCACCCCTACCAACGAACAACTCGTCGCAGACATACCAACGGGCAACTCGAGCGGCACCGATTCTTCTTCCCAAACAAAGAAGAAGAGCTCGAGGCTAAGCCGGGAGCCGGATCCCCTGGCACTGCCAGATTCGCTGCTCGTGGACTGTCCTCCCCCAGCACAGGACTGTCCGTAGTCAGACCCTCCCCTGCTATTTAAGGGTGGCGGACCGGCACAGCCCTCTGCCATAACAACTTTCAACGAAGTCTTCCTACCGCTACCGCCACTGCTTAAGGACAACCCGTTGATGGCAGGAAAGAATTTCTTCTTCATAATCTTCTTGCTCATAAAATAAAAATTACTACTAAATAGTTAAAGCGTTTAAATTAAACACTAAAAGCTGCTGTGTGTATAGGCGAAAACTTTGACTCCGGCAGGGAGTGGCGTCCGACATCAGCGCGCTTTCGACAGCAGGAGAAAAGAACTGAGGCCGGTTGAGGGTCGACGCCGAGATAGCCTACACATGCGCGAGCCGAAGTCCGCTGCGCATGCATGGTCCTACCACGCGCCGCCGCCCTTCAGAAAATTTTTGGCTCCTGCTTGGTCCTAGTGCCTTCGGCGCTATCCCACTAGTGTGAATGAGTGATGGAGACTTAGTCCAGGAAGATCTGGACACAGTACTCCGGTGGTGTCTCACTAGTGATCTATACAGGGTATTATTACCTCCCTCTTTCAGATGGTGATACCCCACCTATGCATCTGAGCATCCCGATAGCCTTACCGACTGCTCTTGTCACACTTTTTAGCTACCTTCGGTCATCAGAAATGATTACCCCCAGGTCCCTTTCCTGTTTTGTGACTGCTAGTACTCTCCTCCCAGTTGATATATTGCCCTGAGTTTCTGTGCCCCAAATGCATGATTTTACACTTTTTGTGTTGAAGTCCAGCTGCCAAACCCATGACCATTCTTCCAGCTTTTTAGATCTTCTCTCATTCTTTCCACCGTCCCCTGTCCCGGTGCCTACTCTGTTGCAGATTTTTGTGTCATCTGTGAATAGGTATACCTCCTCTCCCAGTCATTCTGCTATGTCACTCATAAAGACATTGAACAGGACTGGGCCTAGTACTAACCCTTGCACCCCACTGGTCACTTTGCCTTCTCCGGAGTGGATGCCATTTACCACCACCCTCTGACTCCTGTTGTCCAGCCAGCTCTCTATACATCTTACTATTTTAGGATCCACTCCCAGGCTTCTCAGCTTGCTCACCAGTCTTCTACGTGGAATGGTGTCAAGGCCTAACTGAAGTTCAGGTAGGCTACATCGACCGCTCCTCCTTGATCCACTTCCTTGGTTACCCAGTCAAACAACTCAATCAAAGAATCAAAGCTGATCACTTTAGGCCCAACTTACCTCCTCCTGGGCTCATCCCACAAATTTTGGGACAACATAAAACACTCAATGGCAAATCCTGTCCCCACCCCCTTCAGAGATCTCAATAAATGGCTCAGTTACCACTGATCCTAAAAATAGCTGATGCCCTCAACACCAGTTTCACTGACCTGAGCTCAGTCCTCATCCAAAATTTCTTCAGCCCCATCCCCACCTCTGACCCCGTAGATCTCTCGCCACTGCTCTACCTAAGGGCATCGCCCCTCAGGAAGCTGAACCACACCTGGCCAAGGCCCTGAAAGGCACCAGCCCCTGAATGACCCACTTGACTGCTCTGCCTGGCACTGGATGTTCTGCTCCTCCCCTGATGGGCCTCCTGAATCTCTCCCTTTTCCTTGGTCAGTTCCCCAAAAGTGGAAAACTGCAGTAGTGGCGCCCATCCACACAAGGTGGGGTCACCTATCCACGGGAACTACCGACCAATCTCAATCCTCCCTCTCCAAAGCCATAGAAAAGGTGGTGCTGACCAGCTAACAGCCTACCTAAACACTCATAACCTGCTTTGCAGCCAGCAGCATGGTTTCTGTGCTGGGCACAGCACTACCATGGCCCTCCTGGACTTCTCATCCTATATCCACGCTCTGGATTAAGGGACATCTAGCAGGAGCAGTGTTCATAGCTCTTCCAAGGCCTTCAACGCAGTCAATCACCCTCCTGCTGGACACCCTCTTCAAAATGGGTTTCTACAAGGTCCCCTAGACTGGCTCTCCAGCTACCCGACGTCACAGACGACTGTGTCAAGATTAATACCACACTATCCCTATCCTACCCAAATTCGCTCAGGAGTCCCACAGGGCTTCATCCTGGGGCTGCTACTCTTAGTCTCTTTCTCAACACCCTCCCTCCCTCTGCCCTGGAAAATCCTACTTTATGGATGACGCCGCCCTCCGCGCCACCCATGCAAACCCAACCAGCCTGCAGGCATCACTCCAGCAATCCTCAGCCGGGCTGAACTGTGGTTCAGTGAAGACAGGCTGGTTATAAACTTGAAGAAAACTAAGGCCCTGCTATTTGCACACCATCAGAGCAAGCTAAAAACTCACCCCTCCACATCGCCTCCAGCTCATACCACCCCCTAGATCAGGTCTACACCTACACATAGCTAGGGTTACCTTGATCCTGCCCTCACCTTCCATGCCCACATCCACACACCTACATCTGCAGTGAACACCTGTGTTGGCCTCCTCTATCGACACAAGGACTGCCTACCCCAGAAGCACTAAGCTACCCATCACCTCACGGGTCATGTCTCTAATACAGGGGTTCTCAAATGGTGAGGCCAGCCTCCTGGGGAGGCCCCAGCCTGTTCCAGGGAGGCTCAAGCAAGTCTTGGAAAAGTACTGTATTTAAACTTTGAACTTTATAGATTTTGTGAAGGGATAAGGCAAACTGATAATAGGAGGTGAATTTATGTATTTATCCATAAGTCAGTGACCAGGGAAGGTACTGTACACTGAGCCATGGCTTATTCAGGTGTACCTAGGAAGAATAGTGAGGGAATACAGTTCAAAATGTAACTGCAGAACACTTAAGCAATACAAAATGAATAAAGTGCAAACAAATTAAGAACAATAAACTAACAATGCGAAACAATTGATTAATTAGACTGGCAGCAGAACTGTCCAAATACAAGAGTTAACCATACGGGTACTAGGAATAAGAGCAGGAGGATCAAAATATCCCTGATAAGTTGCTTAAGAGCAGGGTGAGAGGTGGAGAGGCAGAGGTCGGCAGGAAGGTTATTCCAGTTAGAGGGAAATAGAAAAAGCAGTCTGACCCATGAAGGTATGGCAGTAAGGTAACAATGGTTAGAGAGTCAAAATATTGGAGAAAGCAGGTTGTCCTGTTGGGGAGGGGTTACAATAAGCTTAACATGAGAGCCATCAATGCAAAGAGGTTTCAATTTATTCCTGATGTACTGTGAAAAGTAGGCTATTTTTTCTATGGGAGGCCCCAAATATTTCTATATTTTGGGGAGGCTCAAGATCTTTTCCTTGTCTTAGGGAGGCTCACTATAACAAAGTTTGAGAACTGTTGCTCTAATAGACTACGGTCTGCTAATCTACAGTGCAGCAGGCCTGATGGCGCTCAACAAAATTAAAGTAGCCCTAAACAAAGCTTGCAGACTCCTGGCAGGTGCGGAATGGACTCACGACACCTGCACCCTCTACTCCCTAACACAGATCCTCAACTTTGATGAGAGGCTCCAGTATCAGGCCTGTCTCTTAGTCAAGAAAACTCTTCTTTGGCTAATACCACCAGGAGTATCGGCATCCCTCTCTACCAAAGAACACCCAGTAAACACTCACAGCTCTAACACTGCCTCCATGCTAATCCCCAGGGTCAAGACAACCATGGTACAGAGATATTTTATAGTCAGGGCCCCCCACCTCTCTACAACGCGCCCCCATCTGTCACCAGCCTCACCAAACTGGGTCCCTTCAAGACAGCCCTCAGAAACCACCTTCTCACTTCACGCTCCTGCAACTGCCCTTAGCCGCATAATTCTGCTACCTGATAGCCTGAGCCTGTAATCATATGTACTACCTGTAAATATTGATTTTGACAAAGTCTGAACTCTCCTGACTGCACTGTTGTCCCTCCTGTTGAATGACTAGTCCCTTGTTACAGGGACCATGCTTTGCTAACTATTTGTAAAGGCTACATCTTCCTGAGTTGCTAATATATTTGTATCTATGTAACTATGCTCCCCACCCTGCTTAGCAAACTCCTTGTATAGGACACATCCTCTAAAGCTATATGTACCTCTGTAACCCTTAATGTCTTGTATGCTGTAACTGACGTGGAGCCTTTGGAAATGAGTCGATGACTCAAAGTGTGTAATTCGACACGATAAATAAATAAAATAAAATAAATCAGGCTTGTCTGGCAAGACCGCCACCCTGTGAACCCATGTTGCTTCAAACCTGAAGACTACAACAAGGTATTGCCCAGTCCTTTCCTTCAGTAGCGATTCCATTACTTTGCTCATTACTGAAGTCAGGCTGACACACCTGTAATTCCCAGCTTCCTCACTGTTTCCATTTTGTGGAGTGGGACTACATCAGCCCTCCTCCAGTCTCTCAGGACCTCTCCGTTTCTAGTGACATGTTGCACAGGGCTGCCAGAGGTGCAGCCAATTCCTCATTGAGTTCCCTCAGTACCCTGGGGTGCACCCTGTCTGGTCCCATTGCCTTGTCTACTTTTAACCATGACAATTCCATTAGGACCCTTTCCACTGTAAACGGCTAGTGTCTACCTTCATTCCCTTAATGCCCTTGTCTTTATCACTGGCACACTCCCTCCTCCATAAATACTGAACAAGTTTGGTTCGATATTTCTGCTTTTGGTGATCCTCTTCACGCACACCCCTCTTCCTCCTTTCGCCTTACTATCCCTCCTTGGTCTTTCTCTTTTTTATTATGTATCTCAAAAATGTTATTTCCCTTACCGATTGGCAATATTCTCTGTTTGTGCTATGTGCCCTAACTGCCTTCCTGCCTCCCTTAGATTTTCCAGATAAGTCTCCCTACCCTCCTGTTTTTTGGTTTTATTTATACTTTCTAAAGCCAGTTTCTTTACTCTTTCTTTTTCCACTACCTCACTAGAGAACCATAGTAGTTTTTTTCTCTTGCCCTTGCTAACCTGCCTGGCGCAGAGATCTGTGACTTTTCAGTACCCTCTTTTATTTTTACCCACAGGTCCTCAACTCCCTAGTTTCCTATCCCTGCCATGGCATCTCAGAGGCGTTTCTCATTTTCATAAAGGTAGTTATGTGTGTGGATAAATTTATACTGAGAGAATAAACTGTTTATAATCATTTAAAATGTAATGTATAACTTGCTAGACAAATTATTTACTATGAATGTTTTTCTCTCACATACATTGCATAAATAAATACATATTGCATGTGCCACTGTTGGGATACTTTTAAATGGCTACAGCGAACTTCAGTGTGTTGTCTCTTTAATATCCTGACAACAGCATGCATGGATTAAGAACCATAAACTGTCAACGCTGGTGATTCGTCTTTAATGAAAAGCATGGACTGAATGTTTTTGTCAATGGAGGTCTTCTGGGCAAGCACAGACAGGCTTTATTTTCTCAATGCAGAAGAGTGCCTCTGCTGATGTCATAGGGTTAATTGTGGTGAGATATTATCATCATCATCATCATCATCATCATCGTCACTCCCTTTCCTGAATATATTCTAGATATCTGTGCCCTTTTGGGGGTTTATTGCGGGACTTAATGAACCAATTACCATATCATGTAAAAGGATAACAAAAAACTGTCTGACATGAAACTGATAGCAGGGTTAAAACTAGTGCACTTACGCAGAATGGGCTGTTAAATTTTTCAACAATGGGAAATGGAAAAATCTGTGTGTATATATATAAACAAGATGTGCACTGAAGAGAGTTTCACTGTACTAAAACTGAGGAAAGGCAGTCCTTTTTGACTTGCAACAACATCTAACGACCTGGAAATGAAACCATCTAATGAAGCAGTGCACAGCTGTGGACTCTGTCTGAAGAAACTGCTTTGTGTAGTGAGTGCAGCAGCATGGCAGCAAGCCTTTCGCTCTCACCATGGGGTTTTGTCAGTTTCATCTCTCACCATGGCTCCGCCTTTTACAGAGTGCAGCTGGCAGGCCCAGAGGAGGTAAACATATCTCTTCACCTTTCACCTACATTACTGACTGACTTGTTTTTCTCCACACAGAGCAGATATAGTTAACAACACATAATTCATAGTCCTACAACCTTTAAAATAAATATGTTTATGCCATTTACAGACTTAACTAGACCAAACGAAAACAATTGAAGAAAAGAACTCTTTCATTTACTGAAAATAAACTGCTGATGTGAAGTCATACTTTCATTGTTTTACTTTATCCAAAGTATATTTTTCACAGGGTGGTGGGTGGGTGTTTAAAAGAATATTATACACCAAAGTTATTTCCGTGTCTAAGACTCCATATAAGTTTTTTAATGTACTTTTGCACAACAGTAGATTATTACAGGCACTGTTTATATGCTGGCAGCAGGTTCAATATAACTGAATGGCTGTGTTACTACATGAATTTGGTGCATTTCTTCCCTTTTCTCCTTCCTCCCACTCATACCCTACCTCATGAGATTAATGGGGAGCACCTTTCCTTCCCAGCGGAGGCCAATGCTGTTTCTTGGTCAGCTGGTTGGGGGTCGCAAATGCTATGCTACTCATGCCTTCCATCCTGAGAGTCTAGCACCTCACCTGTCTGGAGATGGACTGCATCCGAGGATACTCAGGAATTGGTATGGCTGGTTCCAAAGGACTGGAGGGTGGTGGACGTAGTTCCGCTCATAATGGGGGGAGACAAGGAACAAGCAGGTAACTACAGGCCTGTCAGTCTTACTCTATTGTAAGGAAGCTGATGGAGCCACTGGTCAAAGAGGACACTATGGACTACTTGGAGAACAAGTCTCCAGGATAGCAAACAGCACGGTTTGTGGCAGGGAGGTCTTGTAAGACTAACCTGATAATTTTCTTTGACTGGAGGATGAGGGAATTAGATAGGGGCTGTGCTGTGGATTTGCTCTACTTCGACTTCAGCAAGGCTTTCTCGACTGATGCCTGCTAGACGCTGGTTGAAGAAAATGAAGGATCTGGGGTGCAGCTAGTCATAGTACACGGGTAGGTACCTGGCTAAAGGAGGCAGCAGAGGGTTGTGGTCAGCGGGTTAAACCAGAAGAGAGGGAGGTTACGACGGATTCCACAGAGAAATGCCCTGGGTCCAGTCTTCAATATGTTCATCAGCAACATTGGTGAAGGAGTCCGAGGCAGATTGTGTCTTTTACAGATGACACTAAGCTTTGTGGGAGGGTCAGGGTGGAAAGTGACAAGGGAATAAAGGAAAGCAGAGACACTTAAAGCTAGAGGGTGGTCAAGGCACTGGCAGTTGAAATTCTACCACTCATTAATTTTGACTATTCTGGAATTTCTGAGTATTTTTTGAATATTTTTTAGCTGTTTACCATTGTAATACTGTAGCCTTGGTTGGTTTCTTTTAAGCCAATATATCGCTTCAGCCGTTCAGTTCTCTAACATTCTAGCACATACCTCTCAACTGTACCACATTAGAGGAACGTTCCTCTTTTACTTCACAAAACTCCCTGTTCCACATTGTGAGAACTTGTTCCACATTCAATATTAACATTTTAAAGCAAAATCTATAGTAAATGATGCAAAAATATATTATTGAATTAATAACAGACTTTCTGAACATAAATGCAAACATTTTAACAGTGTTCTGAGCCTCTAGGCAAAGATTAAATTAATGTTCACATTTTGTTCATTTGTTCCACATTTTGAGAGGCAATGTTCCACATTTGGGGAACAAAAGGTTGAGAGGTATGTTCTAGCATTCTTGGGAGTCTGTTTAACCTGCCCCAGCTTTCTTGCTGGTCGTCGGAGCACTAAGTATAGTTCACCGAGTTGCTTGTGTAGCACTTTGGGAGTCTGCCTAACCTGTCCTCCTGGTTTCTTGGTGGCGTGTAGTGGTGAGTGCAGTTCACGCAGTTGCCATTGTGCGTTAACAGTCGGTGGTATAGTGACATAGCAGGTACACAGTATCATTCTTACACCACATGCTAAGCAAGGACCTACAGCGAGTCAAGAGCCATAAGGTGTTCTGGTCTTGACTGGTCCCTACTAACTGCAGGCATGCTTTTTTCTGTTTCATGAAGTGGTGTTGTGAGGAGATGAGAGTACCTGAATATCCAGAGGTTGAGAGGCGATATGCCAAAGGTTGAAACCACTGCTACGTAAAATGTTTAGATATGCTTGTTGTTTTTTTAAAGGGAAACTTCCACGCCCCTATGCCCCATACCTCTGTGTGGAACACCAACTGATTTGCAGTTTTGCATAGTGTTTCCATGTTTCACTTACTTTTGCTGCTCTTGTATTTATATTTTATCTGGTTGATCCTACTGTCCCTCCACCAGCATACTGACTAACATGCCTCTAATGGCGCATCCACAGTCTCCTCTGACATCAGAGCCAGGGGCAGCCAAAGCAGCGTGTAATAGTGCTGCCCAATTACGGAGCTATTAATAGGCCCAGTTTGCGAGCTAGAGGTCTCGGTGCTATACAGAGACAAAGCATAGACTGGCAGTTGACTGCCTCTTTCTTTTCACACATGTACGTTAAGTCACGTCCTGATGTATTTTCACTTGAAATGTGTTTTCATAGGTAAGAAATGGTTCATTTCATTAACTTAGCAATTGGGCTGCTAAATATCTCTGTGCCTGCATCGCTTATGCTGGTGGCTGCATATGGCCATGGTTACCTTATTTAAGAAACACTGTATTAGATGACTGGTGACAAGCCCTAGAATCCCTACACTGCAGCTGGCTGGGGAGCAGGTGATCCCATGAAACACGGAGTATGACAGCAGAAAAGGTCTACATTCAGTCTACTCCTGCCCCATCTTTTACTTGTGCAATGGCACTAGTGACTATCTTCCTCCTTTTTCCTTCCGTTATTTATTTATTTAAGAGTTTTACTAGGAAGGCATGCTGAGCAGAGTAGCGCTCAATTTCAGGGTGCGTCCTGGGGATAGTACACAGGAATAAGGAGGACATCAATGATACAATAGTACAAAAATGGTAAAAACATGGTGATAATAGAGAATTAATAGTACAACACTGTAGAAACCAGGTGACAACAAGAGAGATATACAGTACAAAATTGCCAAACATGGTGACAATAATAAGGTAAGGCAGTATACAATTGGAGTATTATACAACCAAGAAAACTGCTCAGCATTAACAATGGTGCGCTAACATAGAGGGGAGATGCGACGGCAAGCACTAGATATCATAAGAGTGGTGGTAGGTATGTAATAAAAGAAGCACAGAGTGAGTCTGGGAGGGATGGGAGGGCTAATGGGCCTAGCTGGGGAGGTGAATTAGACGCATGAGCAGGTGGATGTGAAGTGAGCTGAAGACCATTTAGAGCAGGGGTGACACCCCCCACCCTTATCAGGCCCTCGTACCTGCCCACCCATAAATGAATCCACCAATTGTTTTGGCACAGATCACTCATCCGCAGTCTGTTCCACTTGTCCACCACCCTTCCTGAAAACATACTTGTGGCATGATCTCTCCTGATCCCACCCCCAGCTTTAGTGGATTCCTCCTTGTGTTTGTACTTGTAAACATTTACTGCATCTCATCTTGTTAATCCCATGGAGATATTTAAAGGTTTCTATCATGTCTCCTCTCTCTCCCCTGGCACAGGGTTATTATGTCATAAGGCTGAATGCTCAAAAGCATAAGCGCATTATGCTAATTTCTGCCAGTTTTTGTTCTGTGGGAGGCCTCACCGCCACCCCCATTATGGAGGGCTGTGCCCCGACCCCCCATTAAAGATTCTCAACTCGGGGCCAACCAGAGAGCGACAGATCCGGTTTGCCATAATGTTGTATGCTATTATGCTCATATTATGACCCAGTACATCTCTTCCTTGTCCCTTATTCTTACCTCTATATGATTTCTCCCACAGCCCATTCTGGTCACACTTCCATGTGGAGCTTCACAAAGTACTCCATGTGGGAGCCAACCAGCACTGATCCCCCTTTCTGTGCACCCCAGCATCCTGTTTGCCTTCCCCACTGCCCTGCTGCATTGTGCTGCACTTTTAGGCTTTCAGATACAATCACCCCAGGTCACTAAGGTGAGGCGGCATGCCCTAGGCTTACAAGAAGTGGCACTGCTGTGACGGCAGCTATGGCAGCCCCAAACATTCAGGTGAAGGACAGGGGTGCCAGGTTAAAATCAGGATAATAAAACAACTAAGAAAAAAGTAGATGGCTGCTCCAGTGGCGCTGCTCAGTGGCATGGGAGACCGGGTGGGTAGAGAAATGCTGGGTCCATTGTTCCCTGGTTCTGGCCAGTCATGGAGTTGATGCACGCATCCTTCATGAAGGAAAGAAGAGCTAGACCACATCTTTCTCTCCCGATGAATAATATTTTGCATTTCTACTGAGCTTTTCACACACCTCATCAGTGGTTAAACTGGAAATGTTTAGGAGGTGGAACTGTAATCGCAATATTTGTAGGAGTTGGAACTATCATCCCTAGGAGGTGACTCTCTCCAATAGTATTCAGTGGGAAAGGTGTCCGAGGAGGTAGAACGAGTTCCTGCACAATTTAACCTCACATGTGTGGAAGATAAGGGAAGTAGTTAAAATAAAAAGAGGGCAGGAAAAGGGGTTTGGGGCTGCACAAAGAAAGGAGGAAAGAAACTGCATTTTAAAACCAGCAGCCATTTTTAAAACTAGACTTGATGATTGTTACATAGTATCTGACATTATTTTGTTTATATTTTACAATTTTTGTTCAGGAAAGGCACACTAAACTGAAGCTAATTTCCAGATGCATCCTGGGAGCACAGAGAGGTAAATCATCAAAGCTAATAAATAAGTGACTTGCTCAGGGTCACACAGTATGCAACAGGAGGATGTGGGAATCGAACGCAGGTCAGCTGGATGTACTAAGTTTGTTCACAGCTTGTTTGCTCTAACTTAGGCTATACTGCTAGCCCAAAGTATAAGCATGGACTTTATGGGCTGGCTGTGGGCAACACATGTGAAAGTGAGGTGCTGGGTTTCCAGGGAGGGAGGGACCATAACGCCAGACATTTGCGCACCTGCTGCTTGCTGTTCGACCAAAAATGTAAACGTGTTAGCCGTGAAGAGTGTTGCTCACTTGCCTTCCAGGACAGATGAAGAGTGCAGAAGTGCAGATATGTTGACCTGGAGCATGGGGGTGGGGGACGAGAGGTGGAAAAGGGGACAGACGTGTCTTTGTGTGTTAGCAGACTTTATTGACATCAAGTTTTCGATTTCAAAAAACTGTGATCTGTGGCCAATGCAGTATGATTTAGCTTAACAATATTTTGACATGCTGTAGTTGTTCCAAAGCAGTAGCTTACAAAATTCACATGAGACGTAACCAAGAGAGGCTCAGAAAGGCTGGGCTTTCCCAAACTTCTTTTGTTCACAAGCCAACCACAGTAGCTGCTGTCACACAAAAGCTGCCTCTGTACTGAGGAAACAGACTGCAGCCGGCTAGAACTGGTTCCACTTTCTGTGACCTTTGTACAGCATTTGAGGTAAACAACCCAGACAACCATTGGCAACTTGACTGCGGTAACATGATGTATTTATATCTTCTGCTGAGTGACAGTTATAGATACACTTGTACTTTGCAGTCCCTCTGGAAACAGTATTGTATTCAACGTTTTTAAAGAATGATTCTCAGCACTGTAAGCAACAGGTCATGATGCAACAAATGTGGATTATTTTATGCTGGCATGCACCCTCCCTTGCTCATCCCTGGTGGTTGTTTCCACTGCTGATGTTTTATTTTTATACAATTTAGTTTTACAGCTAACCTTGGGCAGATCTGCCACTGCGTCAAAACCCTTACATGATTTTCTATTGTACCATGTAACTACAGTAGCAAAGCTACATGTACTTTTATATAATATGTGTTAATAGCAAGGCAAAATGTGTTATCTTGACCGACATAGTAAGATACTATATTGCAAAGTAGGATATGTCACAGTACATACTGAAGCAATCAGAGTAACTGTCAAATGCTGATGCCATCACAAGAGCCATGCGCAGCACTGAAACCAGCAGATGACATAAAAGAGAAACCATTAAATCTTAACCCTTAGGCTGCCAACACATTTAGAACGTATAGGAATTTTGGACTGATATATCAGTCTGTGACCCTGTAAAGGTTAATATAAAAGCAGATTTAAAATGTAGAGCTACTAAATTAAAGCCTAAACTGACTATACACTGGTCTGAATCAAAATACGATTTTATTATCGTGTGGAGCAGGAATTTCCTAAATCACATATGAAGTTAAATTTCATATTCTGTGGCAGCCTACGTATATCCTATAGGACGCAGTAGCATCCTGTTTCGTGTGGCCAAATAATTTTTTGTTCCAGACATCTATACTGAAGTGCTTACTGAGCATACTCAGAACAGAAATGTTAAAAATTAATAACTTTGCAACTGATTCATATTTTTCACCAAACCAGTGAAAGGCATCTGTGGGCCAAGCCCCTTCTACCCTGAAAATTTCAGATCAAATTTTCAAACCATCTGGGTGCAAGGTGATAACAAAAACAGAACAAAACAGCCATTTTAAAATGTTTTGCTATCCGTATCTCGAAATCTGCATATCCGACCAGAACAAAACTTGCCCCGAAGAGATCTACTCCATGAGAACATACATGCAAAATTTTGTGCAACCGCTGAACGTTGTGTTAGTAAAGTGCAAAGTTTGAGGTTTAACACAGAAACCCCCAGTAACCCTAAGTATAGTGGCACGATTGCACCACTATAATATATATCTATATAACTATCTATCTACCTAGCCATCTATCGCTATATATATCAATATCTATCTATCTATATTTATGGCAAAAAACCTCTTAACGCCATTAGGGTTGCTGCTTCACAAAACACAAGCTGCACAAAGGTTGAAATAAACTATTAGGCTGTAAGCACAATTTATTTATTTATTTGTTTTGGTAACCGGGTGGGTGCACTAGACATAGAGATGCCTATTTTCAGGCACGACCGGGAGAATACAAGTGAAAAAAAAATACATGAGCTGTACAGTGTGACGCACAAGGAAGACATAATGGAATTGAGTGCAATACAAACTATTGACAATTGGATGAAAAGAGTAAGAGAATGTCAAAAACATAAACAGTACTGTTACGAAAACAAAACAAGTGCTAACAAATTTGTACTGGAGCTGGCTGAAAGTACATTAGAAATGGTAAGTGCCATTACAAGACTCGATATAGGGAGAAGGAAGGAAGGGGAGGGAGGAGGAGGGGAGATGGAAGAACAGGAGAAGGTGTGAGGGAAAGAGGAGCGAGAGGAAAGAACAAGGTGATAATTGGAAGGATTGAAAGGGCTAAGGTGGATGGAAGCATATGCAAGGATTAGAGGCCAGTAGATGTTTGCAGTGGAGTTCTTGAAACCAGCAGGGGTAGTAGCAAGGCAAATAGCCTGAGGGATAGAATTCCAATACTTAGGGGCTGAGTAGGAGAAAGCTCATGCACCGTGGAGGTTTTAAGGCCTGGGGATGAAGAGAGGCATTGTCACTAGATCGGAGACCACAGGAGGGGTTTGGGGTGTAGCAAAGAGGCGAGGGATTTGGGGAGACCCGATCTAGTTATACCATCAAGTAGGGAGCCAAGGGCCAGTAACTGGTGGGCAGAAGGGTTAATATTTTAGGTCAGCATACAGCTGACAGTGATGTTTGAAACGCGGGCGATCCAGAGGCATAAGCGGCAGATGTTATTATAGGTGGTGTCCCATTTATGTAGGGAGGTCTTTGATGCTCCTAGGTACATGACTGAGCCATAGAGCAAGGGCTGGGAGCAGTAGGCCTTGAGTCACTGCAAGCCAAGCAGATGGCGGAGGCATAGCTAGCACTGGTGGCACCTCCAATTTATGCGCTGACCGATTTGGTACAAAAAGTATTTTTTTCCAATTGTTTAACCAGCGAGACACACTAAGCTGAAAGCTTGTTTACAGGTGCAACCTGGGAGCACAGGGAAGTTAAGTGACTTGCTCAGGGTCACACAGTATGCAAGTGGGGGCTGGGGCTCAAACTCAGGTCTCCAGATTTGCAGCTCAGAGCCTTAAATCACTGTGCTATACTGCCTCCTTATATGTATAGTATGGAAATGTCCTACAGCATTAGGGTTATTATGTCTAACTTCCATCCAGCCTCCCACATCCCCTACCCTTATGACCCAAGGGTAGTCTACAGGTACAGGGCCATACATTCATTCATAAGGTAGAAAAAATAGGCAGACTGGATGGGCCTTATGTCCTTATCTGCCATCAACTTCTATGTTTCTATACATCAAAGGTATTAGACCACACACAGGGTTACTATATTAAGATTTGTATAGCAACCCTAATGCAAAGTACATGTCTGGAGTCATGACACACAGGTATGGTGTGTCATATGCATCAAACTGCAAACAGAATACTTGGGGTGCATATCTGTGAAGGGTTACATCTATTATGTCATGTGCCCTACTGGGCACACAAAACTGTACACCCTCCACAAAGTAGCAGAATGCTTCTCCCGGGTGGGCTGCTGTGACAGCTCTTGAGCGGCACCTGGTGGTGGCTTGTGAGATGCTCTAGGCATGGATGAGCATACAGCCGACCATCCCCGCCCACCAGGATGCTGCTGTGGCACACACGTGGAGGTGGGTGGGGACCTGAAAAGCAGAAATAGCTGAACCGACACAGGATGCTGCCTGCCATGTACTGTAGGATCCATGCAGCCTAAGGGGCTCCCCACAGAAACCGAGTACAGTATATCCTCAGGGGTCATCCGCTTCTGGCCTCGGGGGCAGGCCCCCATGGGAGGCAAGTCAGGGTGGAACACTGTAGATGAAGTAAGTCCTGCAATGATGGGACAAGGAGTGCGCACGGCCAATGGGGGCGGTTCGGATTGGAAGAAAACACACACATAGTGTGGAGGCAGTAAGCGAGTGGTTTAAAGCTCTGAGCTGCAAATCTGGTGACTTCCAGCAGACCAGACCTGGGTTTGAATCCCACAGCTTCCACCTGCATACTGTGTGACCTTGAACAAGTCACTTAACTTCCCTGGGCCCCAGGTCGCTCCTGTAAAAAGCTTTCAGCTTAGTGTGCTACTGCTGGTTAAAACAACTGAAAAAGAAATAGTCATATGTTTGGACCATTTATACTATTTTATGCAAGGTCTTGTATCTGTGCCTATTTGCAGATGACATCAAGACCTGTAACAGACTGGATACTCCAGCGGGTGGAGAAATGAAGAGAGAGATGGGGAAGCTTGAAAATGGTCTGAGGACTGGCAACTGAAGTTTAAGTCAAAAAGTGCAAAATTATGCACCTGGGACATAGACACCCTGGGGAAAGCTACAGGATTTGGAGGGGTTGTTGCTGACAGCCACAAACGAGGAAAGGGACTGGGAGGTTATTATTTCAGACAACCTGAAAATGTGAAAGCAGAGTGCTAAGGCAGCTGGGAGGGCCAGTGGAATGTTGGGGTGCATAGGCAGGGGTATCACCAGCAGAAGGAGGGAGGGGTAGCACATTATACCTGTCAGGACTCACATGAGCACTGTGTGCAGTTCTAGAGGTCGACCTTCATAAGGATATTAACAGGCTGGAGATGGTCCAGAGAAGACGACTAAGATGGTACAGGGTTTGCAGCACAACCTTATGGGGAGAGATTAAGGGACATCAATATGTACTTGCTGGAAGAGAGGAGGAAAAGAGGGGCATGATAGAAACATTCAAGTACCTCAAGGGTATAAACAAGGTGCGGGGGGGGAGACATTTTCAAATACAGGAGGAGCGAAGAATCCAGGGTATGACATGAAACTGGAAGGTTAAGAGGGAATGTGAGGAGGTTCTTCACAGAGGGTGGTGGATGCATGGAATAGTCTGCTTTAGGAGGTGGTGGAGCCAGCACTGTGGATGGATTCAAGCAGGCTTGGGACAGGCATAGGGGAACCAGAGGTAGAGCAGCGGGTGACTGGAAGCAGTAATCCAGTATAAGGCTTACAGGGCAGACTAGATGGGCCAGGCGGTCATTATCTGCCAACAATTTCTATGTTTCTATTGTTTTCCTGGACTGGGCTTCAGTAACCAGTCATCCAGGTAGGGAACACAGAGCCCTTCATGTCGGGAGGCTGCTGCTACAGCTGCTAAGCACTTGGTAAATACCAGTGGTATAGAGGATAATCCAAAAGGCAAAACCTGAACTGGTAATGCTCCCTCTGGAAGAGGAACAATAGGTAGCCCTCTGTGACGGGACAAAACATGATATGCAAATAGGCATCCTGCATGTCGAGGAGCACAGCCAGTTGCCCTGCTTGAGCAGAGGAAGGAGACTGCATAGAGTTACCATCCAGAACTTTCTGTATTGGATGACAAGATTCAGCACCTTGAGGTTGAAAGTGGGCCTTACGCCCCTGCTTTTTGGGAACCAGGAATAACTGGGAGTAGAACCCTTTGTTCCTTTGTGCAACAAGGTGAGCACTCTCCTGGAGTACCACTGTGTGGTCTGGAAGATAAGAGATGGAAACCAATGGAACATCTGGAGACTTTTCCAGAAGTTCTGGAGCATGGCCCTGTTTGATTATTTGCAGGATCCAAGCATCTGTGGTAATGGTTCTCCAGTGGGAGATATGGAGGAAGAACTGGCTCCACCACCACCTCCTGGCTTGGAACAAGAGGAGGGTGTCTGGCAAAGAATCAGGGTGAGGTAGGTTCAGTAACAGGGGCCATTTCTCCTTGGAGTGCTTAGCAGAGGGACCAGTGGTGGAGGAGGGGCAGGCAAGGCAGAACTGGCCCTATGCTTGCCCTGGAGCTTGGATCCGGAGCCAGACTTATGAGAGACCCTTACAAAAAGGAGGGCCCTCTGGGTCTGCTCTTGGGCTGGCATGATTAAGGGAGTGGACAGACCTAATAGCCCTACCAGAGGCCTGCAGGTCATTAATAGTATTCTGCACATCAGGACCAAAAAGTCTGTGACTGACAAAAGGGGCATTCAAAACCTTTGTTGGACATCCAGCGAAGCCTGAGACTCTAAGCCAGAAGTGCCTTCTGAGGCAAATGCCGTGGCAGCTGCCCTAGCTATAGTGTCAGCTACGCCAGGTGGCTCTGAGGAGTCAGCTACGCCATAGGTGGCTCTGAGGAGATGCTTACTAACATCTTCCAAGGCCTGGAGAATTCTGAGAAGCTCCTGTCTCTGGGAACCTTTAGGAAGGGCCAGAGCAGCTGGGTTGCCCTTCTTCCAGAGGGTATTCCAGTACTTAATCATATGAGCCAAGTAGATGGCACTTCTAAGGCCCAAATGGCTGAGGCAAAAGTCCTCTTGCCCCAGAGGTCAATCCTCTGAGATTCCTGGTTGGGAGGAGGGAACTAAAGTGCTTGAGTGCCTCAGACCTGTCACGAGCAGCCTTGATTACCAGAGTTGGTTTATTTATTTAACAGACTTTAGGATTGCAACCTTTGAGTCAGGGACTCATTTACAAAAGCTCGGCGTCAGAAAAACAAACATACACGCTTAATACATATAGACATAGAATGGCAGCTAAAGGTTACAGTTTTTTAGTTATACAATATTGCAGAATCAAGATCAGCTACACATTGCATTGAACGCGTTACCGAGAGCTGTATTTTACAGTTTTCAAGAGAACAATAAGTTTGCTGACAGAGGGAGGGAGTAACAAGTTTCCAGTTGGGCTGCACAGAAAGACAGCCCTAAAGGCATCTAGTAAAGCTTATCAGCCATAACAGACAGGTACCAGGTTGGTCTATGCTAGGCAGCGCTGGCAGAATCATGCAGTGCTGAAAGCAGAGGAGGAATAACTTTGGTGGAGATTTTGGGATCTCCAAGAAGTTCACCAAGTTCCTTCTTGTGACATCCTCTTTCTCAGTCTGGAATCCCATAGTGGAGGAGAGCTGTTTCATAATGCTAAAGAAGGAGGGGTCCTCGCGTGGTGGTGTTTGATCGGGTCCTCACTCCTGGAAGAGACAGCAGACCTGTCAAAGGAGTCAACCTCAATGTCTTCCTCAGGAGGATGAGATCAGGGTGATAATTTCTCCTTGACGCTATTCTGTTCGGCAGCAGGGACTGATGGCTCTCTGGGGTGGCGGAGGAGATAGGTCAAACTGGTGTCAACACTGGAAGCAGCCTGATGGTGAGGGTAATTAGGCCCAGCCTGTGGAACAAACTGTTACAGGACAGCCAAAGTTATGGAAGTAAGAACCACACTGAGGTCGTTGGCAGGATAAGGAAGTATTGTCACCATGGGTATCAGAGGGAAGAGCACAGCCGAAAGAACTACTACTAGCCGTAGTAGAGGGTGGGGCCCAGTGCCTGTGAACCTTGCAGTTCAAGTGGTCTCAACGGCAGGGATGGGGTTGACGATCCGTAGCCCTACAAGCAGGGAGAACTCTCTCATGGGGGCCTGACATGAGCAAAGGCCTGCACGAAGAGAGTTGTCAAAGCCACAGCGTCGATGATGTGATCCCAGGAGAAGAGGAGGGGAAGAATCCAATGGGATCTAAGATCACATTGGGGAGAAAGTACAGTTACGTAAGGACTTACTGTAACAGTAGATCTTCGAGAGAGGCTCTTGCAGTAGGTAATTACATATAGGACTGAAGCCGGCAGGCGCCAGGACCTCACGGAAAGATTTCTAGCTAGCAGTCTCTGGTGGGGACCACCCCATGTCAGGTGTCCGGCGTCCGGCGATGTCGGTATAAAGGCGGTCCCCACGCCCGCCTGAGTTCTTTCCTGTCAAAGGCCAAAGGCTAGACGAGACAGAAGCAGATATTTCCCATCCTGGAAAAGGAGCTAAAAAGCTAAGGGGGATGGAGGCGGGAAGGTATTACTGCAAGAGCCTCTCTCAAAGTTCTACTGTTATGGTAAGTTCTTACGTAACTGTACTGTCTTACTTTGAGAGGGCTCTTGCAGTAGGTAATTACATATAGGACTGAGTCCCAAGCAGTCTGGAGCAAAGAGAAGCTCACGGGAGGACAAAACTACTCATACATAGATCCTCTGGCTATGAAGGTCTTAGGAAAGCAGACCTTGCAGAACAGCCAACCCAAGCCAGCTCTCACGGTGAGAGGCAATGTCCAAACTGTAGTGTTTCAGTAGTGCATGGACAGAAGTCCAAGTTGTGGCTGCACAGATGTCAGCCGCCAACACATTCTTGAAACAAGCAGCAGAGGCAGCTACACCCCTAGTGGAGTGATCTGACTTGACCTGGTAAGGTCTTGTGATACTTGTCATAACAGAATGTGATACAATGAGCCAACCATTTGGAAAGGCATTGCTTGGAAACAGCACTGCCCTCTTTACGAGCAAAAGAGACAAACAGTTGATCAGTCTTTCTGAGATCCTTTGTCCTGTTGGTGTAGTATCTCAGAATCCGTGAACATCCAGAGTATGCAAGAGGTACTCCCATGATTGGAATGTTATGAAAAACGCAGGCAGTTCCACAGACTGATTCAGCATAGATTCCGCTTACCACCTTAGGGAGAACTTAGGGTTGGTACGCAGATCCACACGCTCCTTGTGGAAAATCAGGTACGGGATTTTGCACATTAAAGCCCGAAGCTCAGAAATTGGCCGAGCTGAGGTGATGGCCACCAGGAAGAGAGCCTTCCAGGAAAGGAACTTAAGGTCTGCAGATGCTGCCGGCTCAAAAGGAGGCAGGTAAGCTTCTCAAGAATGAAATTCAAGTCCCAAGGAGGGCTGGTGCCGAATGGGGGTCTCAAGTGGAGAACCTCTAAGGAAAGTCTTAGCGACTCCAGCTGCGCAAAAGACCTGTCCCTCAAAAGGAACATGGTAAGCAGAAATGACTACCATGTGAACCTTCAAAGAGGAGTGACTGAGACCCAGGTCAAGAGTTGACGATGAATCCAGGAGCCTCGACAGAGCAGGAGAATGGCTCAAAAGCTCTGGAAGAGGCCCAAATGGAGAACCTTTTCATTTCATGGCGAGTGAAACGAGTGGAAGGCTTTCTGGCCTCCACTAGAATCTCTCACACTCATGGCGAAACCCCAAACTGGGTTTGAATCACGCCTGCAGGAGCCATGCATGCAGCTGAAGGGATCTGAGTCCTGATGGACCAGGGTCCCTGATCCTGAGTCAACAAAGTTATGACAGAGGAAGAGGAGGCTCCTCTGAGTACTGTTGCAGAAGAGAGAACCATATTTGCCTGGGCCAGAATGGGCGATGAGGATCATGCAAGTTCCTTCTGAACAGAGTTTGTGTAGGACCCTGAATCAACGGATCGGGAAAGCATAGACGAATCTGCCCTTCCAATTGAGACACAGACTGTCTCTCCAAAACACACTGCGCCTGAGCGAGCAGGCAAATGGCGGAAGTTTTGTGTTGAGAGGAGAAGCAAACAGATCTACCTGAGGGGTTTCCCAGAGGAAGAAGTCTCTACTACCCCGATCCAGTTCCCATTCGTGCGCTTTGGGCTGACGACTGGCTGAGGTGGTTTGCCAAAGTGTTCTCGACCCCCGGAACGTGAACACCGTGGAGGTGAAGGGTCGCCCAATCCCAAACCTGCATCACTTCCCTGCAAAGAGGGCAGGAACGGTTCCTCCCTATTTGTTGATGTACCACACTATACACATGTTGTCAGTCTGAACAGCCAGATGACCGGGAAGCAGATACGGATGCAAGGCTTATAAGGCATACAGGACGCACCCTCAGCTCGAGCCCATTGATGTGGGAGAGTTTGCTCGAGTCTGGAGCAAAAGCCCTGGGTCCTCTGAGATCCCAAGTGAGCTCCCAACCTCGCCCGAGGCGCCTATTGTTAGAATTTGGGAGGGGAGAAAGGCAGAAGGGAACTCCCGCAAAAGTTCTCCTGAACCATCCACAATTGCAAGTCCCACACCATCGGAGAGGAGACCACGAGCCCTGATCCAAGTCGCCCACCAATTGATCCCATTGAGAACAAAGTGTCCACTGAGAGATTCTCATGTGGAGCTGGAGCGCGAGGAACCATGGGGATGGCAGCAGCCGTGAGCCCGAGGAGGGAAGGACCGACCTGGCACTGACCCACCTGCGGTCTGACAAAAGGCTGGCCTGAGCCTGAAGGGTGGCCGCCTGTTCAGAGACAGGAAGGCCAGACTGGAAGTCGATCCAGAATCACCCCAATAAAATGGAGCCTTGAGATGGGATCAAATGGGACTTTGCCTGGTTGATGGTAACACCGCTAGTAAAACCTGCAGGGTAAGGGAGAGGGAATGCAGGAGATCCTCCTGGATGGGGCCACCAGAAGCCAATCGTCCAGGTACGGAAAATCTGAACCCCTGGCACGCAGGTGGCTGCTACCAGAGAAAGGCATTTGGTAAACACTGAGGGGCTGAGGAGAGACCAAATGGGAGGGCCCGGAACTGGTAGTGGTCCCTGAAAATAAAACCGGAGGTATCTGCGGTGGACGCGGATAGGGATATGCAGGTAGGCATCCTGCATGTCCAGGGTGCACAGCCACTGTCCCGCCAAGGAGGTCAGAAGGCTCTGCAGGAGAGCATTCGAACCTCTGTACTCATTTAACAGGTTCAGGGAACTGAGGTCCAGGATGGGCCCACTTTGCCTGATTTCTTTGGGACCAGGAAGAAATGAGAATAGTAACCCGCCCCTGAAGCTAGGGGAATGGGTTCTATTGTGCGGCTTTTGAAGAAGAGTGGAGATCTCTTCCCAAACCAGACAGGATGACCTGGGGGTGGTTTTCTTGAAGGTTTCTGAAGAAATTTACTGAGTGCCCCACTGCGATCAGCTGAGCACCCAATTGCTCGTAGTGATCCTCTCCAACCCGGCAGATGAAGGGGAACCTCCTCCCACCGTTCCTCTGGAACCTCCAGAAGCTGTGGGAGAGGGAAGGAGTCAGGAAGTGTGAGGCAGTGCTGCGCTGAAGTTCCCGCTGCTTTTTGGTTGGGGGTTCGTGGCCGGAGGGGCCTGGCGTTTGTTGGCCCGCTCTCCCTTGGGGTTTCGCTGGCCCGCCCACGCTTGCGAAAAGGATGGCGCTGCATCTGAGAGGCTCTGTACATGGAGACAACCTCCTTGAGAGCAGTGCCCTTCTCCTCGCAGACCGTGATGATGTCTTTGACATCACCACCGAACAGCACTGAACCCTGAAGGGCGCTGGGCCTGAATGGTGGACTGCACTTCAGCGGCCAATCCTGACACATGAAGCCAGGCATGATGCCGCAAACCTACAGCGAAGCTGAGCTCCTACCGCAACGCTCCACCGTGTCATAAGTAGCACGAAGCATGTGTCTACTGGCCGAACGAGCAGAACGGACTAGGTCTGCTGCTTCCTGTTTAGTCTGGCGACTCAGGAAGGGAGTCCAATTTGGCTTCCACCTGACTAAGGATGGCCTTCTGGTAATCCCCATGTGAGCGACATAATTCATGGCCGAATACCCAGGGTGGAAGAAGCAAAAACCTTATTGCCATACTGGTCCAAAAGGCGGACTCTTTATCAGGTGGAGACGAGCTTAGGTGCTTCGGTTCGTGGTACGGCCGTGGGCGGCGCTGATGACGACTGAATCCACCTTTGGATGTGAGTTAAGGACCTCGACACCCCAGGAGCCTGGTATAGCCTATCTGTCTTCCTAGGAAGGGGGCTACAGTGGACAGTTGTCTCTAAATGGTGGAGACAAGGTCGGCATGAGGCTCCGATCCAGGGTGGAATCAAGGTAGGAGGACTCGGCAGATCCAGATGAGCAGCTAGCTTTTGTCGCTGTGGATCTGGCCCCAATGACTTCCACTGATGTAAAGACTGGATCTTACGCTGCAACTCCAGGAAGGACGGATCCTTCGGAGGAGTCTGAGGCCGGGCTTTGTCTGGAGTGCGGGTTCGACATCAGTGTCGGAACACCCATCGGAGTCATCCGAGGAAGATGAAGAAGAAGGTGACGACCCCTCCCCACTAGGGGAGGAATGGACCCCTGGGGAGTCCCC
The DNA here is from genome assembly GCA_016271365.2 of Neoceratodus forsteri. Taxonomy (NCBI): domain Eukaryota; kingdom Metazoa; phylum Chordata; order Ceratodontiformes; family Ceratodontidae; genus Neoceratodus; species Neoceratodus forsteri. Next base: position 163,559,592 of record CM057458.1, on the reverse strand, counting down.
TGGTAACGTACACTCCTGCAGCGGAACCAGAGGGAAGACCCCAGGTATCCGGAGGAGGGAGGGGTCTCACGCCCGGACAACGGGTTCCGGACCGGGACCAGCATAGGAAGGCGGTTCTCAACCTCTTTGGTGATCTGAGCCTTGGCCTCAGCCCACCAGGAGGCTAGAGTCTCCTCAGGTCCACCGCGGCTGGGGGCGGTGGAGGAGGATATTGTGGGTATCCGTGAGGACGCCAGATCCATATCCCAATGGCGGGAAACCCGCATCGGGTACTGAGGTGCTGGATACTGCAGCGCCGGGTATTGCGGTGTCAGGTAGTGCGGCCGGATACCGCGGGCCTGGGAAGGATGGCGCTGGATACGACGGCATGTAGCGCCAGGGCGCCAGGGGCTCTGACAGAGCAGAAGCCCAGGGAACGCCCTCGAGGTGGGCCCAGATTAGAGGGCCCGGGGGGTTGGGTCCGCATAGGGACGGCATCCAGGAGGGATGTCGCCGGTGTCGGAAGACCGGGCGTCTGAGGAACGGATCGCCGGGTCCCTCGGAGGAGACCTGACGTGAGCGTACCCGCATCCTCATTTTCGCCTGGGGAAGGAGGGTGAAAGTCCCTGGGGTCCAACTGAGGAGACGCTAGGCGCTTTGGAAGGCAGCGGTGAATGCTGCGGGAACCGGGACGACAGACTGGTTGACAGGGTCCGGCGTCAGTTCCAGAGCCATGCAGACGCCGAACGAGCCGATGGGCGTCTTACCAGCAGGGTCCATGTGGGCGTCCGGAGGAGCCATCGCCTAACAAGACTGAGAAGGATGGCGGCCTTGCTGGGTGACAAAAGGACCATGTGCTGCCCCAAGGGCGGCGACTTAGCGGTCCTCTCGGGTGGGCATCAGAGGGCAGATGTCCGGCTTACGAGCCACTCGAACCAGAAGGCTGCACGGTGACGACCTTACTGGGAGTGGAGGCCTCCTTGACCTGGAGGCTCCCAGAGGCCCAGCCGGACGGGAGGTGGTCGACGCCTCTCTGGAAACCTCCAAGATGGCTGTTGTCGAATGGTCCCCCAGAGGGACGTTACCTTAGGATGGCAACTCCAGGCAAAGTTGCGGTCGGGAAGTGGAGTTCTGGTCCCGTTGCTTCTCCTTGTCTTTTTCTTACGGTGACCCTCGGGAAGTAGAGGCCTGCGAGCTTCTTCAACTCCTTTTCCATGGAGGCCATTTTCTTTTTAGTATATGGGCCTCAGGACTGCTGCCTCCGCGATGGGTGGCGGCATTGAACTTCGAGCAATGCTTGCACTTCTCCACGAGGTGATCCGGCCTGACAGAAGAGGCACTGAGAGTGTCCGTCCTCGTGAGGGAGTTAGCGCCACACAAGTCGCACTTATTCTTGTGCTCGGAGGAGTCGGGACAACATACATAGCCGATGTTGTGGTAAAAACTCGAGAAATGAGGGAAAAAGGCACAATACACTACCGGACGCCAGGACTGCAGAGCAGGTGAACTTAATCATGTAGATGCTTTACCAAGCTAATGGCAGGAAAGAACTGAAGGCGGGGTGTAGGGGACCGCCCCTTTATACCCTACGCCACCTGACGCTGGTCACCTGACATGGGGCAGTCCTCTGCCAGAGACTGCTAGCTAATTTCTTCATGAGGTCCTGATGCCTGCCAGCTTCAGTCCTATATGTAATTACCTACTGCAAGAGCCTCTCAAGTAAGATCGGTCTTTAGGATGGTCCTTATCCTGATGAAAATGTTTCCCTGAGGACTTGTCCTGGGCCTTGGCAGCCTGACAGCCCGAAGAGGACGCTGGCGACTGGGAGGGGAAGTCCCGGAACACTCTGCTTTCACCTAGCTGCCTGCTGCTCCATGAGGAATTTCTGCAGGGCTTTCTAGGCTGCTGCTCGGGTGTGAGGTTAAACTCTCAGGTAAAGCTCTCAGAGGAAGAGAGCTGTGACCAGGCCCAAGACAGCAGACACATAGTTCGTGGTCATCAGTTGAAGGAAATGTCTTTCTGCAGTGGCAGTGATGGAAAAGAGCTGATGAAGGAGTAATTTTCGACATACAAAAACAAAAGGAATCACTTTAAAATTATTCAAAGGCTGTTACAAAGGAAAAGTTAAGGAGAATTTTGGCACTCAAACTGACGACAAAGCTTCTGCAGAGTCCGTATGCGAATGGTCGATGGTGGAAAGAACTGAGGGAGGGAGCAGGGCTGTCCACACTTACATAAGGCTGTGTCGTTGGAGCTTGACATTGGCACGGCCCTACTAGACTGTTGCAGAAAAGCTTCCATATGATCCTAGTTCCTGATGGCTAAGTTCCACAGGTGTGACCGAGTCCAGGAGGATTTCAGGAAGCGGCGGGGGCTGGGCTTGAAACGGGTAGCACGTTTCATCTCATTCTTGGAGATGCTAACTGTCCAAGGCACTGGGAGGTTAGGGCACTCCACATGCAAGCCTCTGACACCTGGTTAAAGGATTGGTGTGGAAGGAAAGGATCAGGCTTCATAGGGGACTGGGGCCCCACCTGGGCAGATGTGAGCTTATATCAGGAGGATGGCCTGCATCTGTCTGGGCAGGGACCTCACTCCTTGGTGAGAAGTTGGAATGCTTCAGCACAGAGCATTAAACTGGCCGTGGGGGGGAGAGTCAGGAGGGACAGGTGGCTAAGGATCACTCCCCATTGTAGCATGCAAAACACAGGTTGACAACAGGAATAACTGAAGTGAGCAGAGAGGAGCAGACAGGCAAAACGTGTAAAAGGGGGATAGAGGGGTGCAGGAGCACATGAACAAGAAAACCAGGGTGGGGAAACAGGCAAGGGAGAGAGAACAAGAACATAGGGAGGGTAGGGTATAAAACATGGAAGGTCATGCTCATAAATGCCCGCAGTCTGGGAAATAAGGTTTCAGACCTGGAAAGCCTTGATGACGGATGCAGACCTTGACATAGCAGCAATAACAGAGACATGGTACTCTGCTAATCACGACTGGGATGTCAATGTACCAGGTTATACACTGTTCAGAAGGGACAGGAAGGTAAAAGGAAGGAGGATAGCCCTGTACATCAGAGAAGGCATAAACGCTACAGAAGTACATGGAAGATGGGGGAGGCAGAGGCAATGTGGGTCACCCTTGAACCAGGGAATGGCACAGCAATATGTACTGCGGTGATCTACAGATCTCAGAGCACGGGAGGAGGAAGTGGACAGGGTACTAATGGCTGAAATTCAGAGCATGGCAGCTAAAGGTGAAATCCTGCTGGCGGGGGATTTCAATATGCAAGATGTAGACTGGACCTCATCAGGCAGCTCTTCAGCCAGAAGCACGGCCATCCTGGAATCCTGCAGGGGTTGGACCCAGACAGCTGGTGCATGAGCCAACCAGGGACAAATCTATTCTGGACCTTGTATGGACCAATGGAAACAGAGTCAAAGGAGTCCAGATGGAAGGGCAGCTGGGATCCAGTGACCACCCATGCTGTGGTTTGGTATGGAGACAGGGATTCAATTAAGCCACACAAGGGCAAAAGTATTAGATTTCAGGAGGGCAGATTTCAGTGAAATGGGTAGATGTTTAAGAGCAGCCCTGGAGTAGGGAGAGGTAATGAAGGAAGTGGAAGAACAGTGGGGTAAACTAAAAGGAGCCATAGTGGAGCTTATGCTTGAAGACGATCTTTTAGCCTGGCATTTTTAACTACTAAAGCTGCTATTGTATTTATTAGTTTTAATTTTGATTTGGATATTTACAAAAATGTGTGTTTTTACTGTACAGGTGCCTTGGTATGGAAAGGCCTTTTATAAATAAAGTTTTGATTGACTGATTGAACTAACCAATGCCTTAGGATAGTGGCCAAAGGAAAAGAAGAAGGAAACCAATATGGTTCTCTAAAGAGGTAGCAGACAAAGTAAGGGCTAAAAGAGCAAGTTTCAGGAAGTATAAGGAACCCAAAGGGAGGAGAACAGGGAGGTGTACACTGAATGTCTAAGGGAAGCAGGAAGGCTGTTAGGAGAGCCAAAGCACAGACTGTGAAAAAGGGGACAAGGCATTCTATTAGGTAATAGGTACATCAGTGATAGAAGAAAAACGGGGTGGGGGATTGAGAGGCTCAAGGGAGGGAGAGTGTAAGAGGGGATCTAGACAAAGAAATACTGAACAAATACCTCTGTTCACTAAGAAGGAGAGGGTCAAGGACCACAGTTGGGGAGGAAGAAGTGGACACCAGTCCATTAACAGTGGAAAGAGTTCTGGAGGAACTCACAAAGCTGAGCGTGGATAAAGCCATGGGGCCAGACCACCTCCACCCAAGGATATTAAGGGAGCTGAGAAGGGAACTAGCAGCGCCTCTGGCCACCCTGTTCACAGAGTCACTCAACACAGGCATGGTTCCAGAGGACTGGAGGAGGCGTGTAGTTGCACTGCACAAAAGTGGCAGTAGGGAGGAAGTGGGGAACTACAGGCCAGTCAGCCTCACCTCAGTGGTGGGGAAGATCATGGAAACACTGCTGAAAGAAAGGATAGTGGCACACCTGGAATCCATGGTGCCCAGGATGTGAGGCAACACAGTTTCACAACAGGAAGATCTTGTCAAACAAATCTGACAGATTTCTTTGATTGGGTGACTAGAGAAGTGAATCAGAGAGGAGCGGCAGACATCAACTACCTAGATTTCAGCAAAGCCTTTGATGCGTTCCACACAAGGATGGTTAATAAGATGAGCAGTCTGGGCATGGGGCGGGGTGATACACTGGGTTAGAAACTGGCTGACAGACAGAAGACAGAGGGTGGTGGTAAATGGGATCCAATCTATAGAGAGAAGTGATCAGCGGAATACCACAGGGATCAGTACTGGGACCAGTCCTGTTCAATGTCTTCATCAGTGATATTGCAGAGGGGCTGGAAGGAAAGGTCTGCCTGTTTGCAGATGACACCAAGATCTGCAACACAGTGGATAATCCAGAAGGGGTGCAGAAAATGAAGAGGGACCTGGAGAAGCTTGAAAGATGGTCAGAGGTGTGGCAACTGAGGTTAAGTTCAAAAAGTGCAAGTCAACATAATGCACCTGGGTAGGGGAACCCTTGGGAGAGCTACAGAATGGGGGGATGACTGTCACCAAAGAGAAACGGACCATGGGGTTATCATATCTAATGACCTTAGGTATCAAAGCAGTGCACAAAGGCTGCAGGGAGGTCCAGTGGCATGCTGGGGTGCATAGGCAGAGGCATTACTAGCAGGAGACAGGAGGTGTTGATGCTATTGTATAAAACACTGGTAAGGCCTCACCTGGAGTACTGCGTGCAGTACTGAGACACACATGCATAAGGACATAGACAGGGTGGAGGCTATCCAGAGAAGGGTGACAAAGATGGTGCATGGCTTGCATCACAAAACGTATGAGGAGAGACTAAGAGTCTTCAATATGTACTCACTGGAGGAGAGGAGAGAAAGGGTGACATGATAGAAACTTTCAAGTACCTCCAGGGCATAAACAATGTGCAGGTGGGCGATCTTTTCCAATGTAGACAAGATATCAGAACAAGGGACACATATGAAATTGGGAGGAGGGTAGATTAAGAGGTAACGTGAGGGAGTTTTTCTATACAGAGTGGGTGATGGACGCTTGGAATAGTCTGCCACAAGAGGTGGTGTGGCAAGCACAGCGGAGGGTTCACAATGCCTGGGACAGGCACAAGGTAACACTAGGTGGAGAAGTGATGAAAAGCCATTGAGCACTTAGGGTCAGTAACTGCATACAAGTTTAGGGCTTATGGTAGATTAGATGGCCTAGCGGCCCTTATCTGCCAACAGTTTCTATGTATCTATGTGACCTGATGACAGAGATATCCTCGAAGATCATCTTATCTTAGCACATCCTAAATTATTAGCCCGCTTTTATTAATCTTGTTGTATAAACTCTATGTAGTTATTTACTTTTTGGTTTTAATGGTTAATTGTTCTTTGGTTTATAAATTGTGTTATACTGTAATGGCACCCTGGGCCTACTGGGAAGGGTGCCAAACAAATAAAGACTGCTACTACTACTACAATGTAGTGTCTTATTTATTTATTTCAGTTTGGGATTGACAGCTTTGAGCCAATGGCTCATTTACAAAGGTTCCAAGTCAAACACAGAACAAAAGAGAATAAACAGCAACAACAGTATATACTGTAGATAGAAATACATTAGTGTACAAAAGATAACTTTATTTCAAGGTCACACAGCGGTTACATAAAAATAGTAAAGGAATAATGCACAACAGGGTGTGTGTGGGTGCTGGGATAGCATGCACCTGGGTGGCTGGGGCAGTGCATGCAACACTCAAGGCGTGGTGTTATCCCAGCAGACACATACCCTGGAGTGCATTACTCCTATTATACAATGGCTCAACTGTAAAACAGTAAAAAAAAAAAAAAGAGAGAGAGACAGAAAATGTATTAAAAGTATATTTTTTATTGTTTTTGCAGTGAGTAGGCTTACATTATGACAAAATAGTGCGGATTTCTAGTTTAGCTAGTAGGTGGAGCTGCGCTTGTTTTGGTGTGGCTTTGTGCTCAAAAGTCCGACAGCAGTCTTTGTCAGTGATGTCTCTGTTTATAAATCACCATCCTGTATCAGCATTATTGCCTTGGGTTTATGTTCTGGTTTGATAGACACTGTACAGGATTTTTAAAGTTCTTTTATGGTGCTGAACACTGTGGTCTCCGCCTCCCACAACTGACTTACTGCTGGCCACACACTCCTTTGAGGATGTATGCTGCATGGGAGGGTAGGAGATGTCTTAGAAAGTCAGTTTTAGTGATTTTATTGTGGTGAAATATAGGAGAGAGGAGGAAAGTGGGCTTTAGAGCAGTAGAGAGCCGCCAGTGACTGTGTGAAGCGTGGGTTGTTCACCACTCGCTGACTGGGCCATTGCTCGCTTGTATGGGGTCTAATTTGTTTTTGACACAAAAATAGGAGTATTTCCATTATTTAGTGATGGCTGTGAGTGGTACTTTGTGTTTTTCGGGGTTATGGTCTGTGGTGGGGTGGGTTTCCAGCTGTGCGAGGGCAGCACCGACTGGCAAAAGCGGTGCAGGAAAGCTGTCGTAGGCAGCAGAGAGATGTTTTTTAAAACCAAGATGCGGTCATCGGTGTGCTGGCACTTAGAGCTGTGGTGTTATGCTAGGATAACACCACAGGTCCAGTCCTACACTGACCAATGAGAGGTTGAGATTCTTTCTTACCATAGTATAATTGTGCTTAATTGTCAAGTTACACTTTGTTACAGATTGTCTTGAAATTTACAATGAAATTTCACCATCACTCTACATATATAGACAAACAGTTCAAGTCTCTTCCTAGAAGTAAGCTGCCATATGCTAAGTGCACAGGTGAGCAAAAGGATTTCAGGAACTCGTGATTGGTTAGGGTAGGGCCACCAGAAAGAAAGGCTTTGTTGAAGATGTACTTGAGTGGCAGCCGAGAGGGCTTTGTCGTGTGGAGGGAGGGTCAGTGGTGAGGGATGGGGGATGGGGAGAAATAGGAAGGGAGATCGGGGTTGGCAGTGAAGGGGGATGGGGTAGTACAGGTGGGGGGTGGATAAGGTGAGGGCAGTCATATGTGGGGTGGAAGAGGAAGCAGAAGATGGGACTGAGGTGGGGTGGGTGGGGACAAGGGCAGGAGGGAATAAATCTACAGTAATGTTGCAGTGGGAGGTTGAGGGGACGCTTAGTGACATTCCAAGTGCTTGAATTAAAGCATTCAGGGGACTTTCAATTGTTAGTATAGGGGTTAGGTTGTTTTTCTGGAACCCCTGGCCACTGAAAGTCCCAATCAATATCTGGCAGATTTAGATGATCTCCCACTACCACCACAACCTCCCTTTGCCACTTTCTTCTAGTTCTGCCCTAGCTCTGTATCTCTCTCCCCTTCCTGTCCTGGAGGTCTATAGATTACCTCCATCCCTAATTTCTTGCCTGAGGCCACCATGAGCTGAAACCACAGCAGTTCTGTTTCCCATTACCTCTCCTCATGTTTTCATCCTCCACTGCCTCCATGCCTTCCTGACATTTAGGGCCATCGACCTCCTTTACCTTTTCCTCTATGCTGTCTAAACATGGTGGAGCATGGAACTGTCAGGTCCCAATCATTATTCACTGTGGCCCAAGTTCTCTGATGGCTACTAGGTCCATCTCAGTGTCTGCCACCATTGCTTTAAGCTCACTAATTTTATTTTCCTGACTCCTGGCATTAAAGCAGACCTTTTTCTGTCGTCTCTCCTGACCCCTCTTGCTTTTTCCTGCGCCTTCTCCTAACACTTCCCCAGTCTCCTTATTTTTTTTTATTTATGCTGAATGTAGGCTTTATTAGCCCAGCCCTCCCTTACTGGCCTCTTCCCCTAACATTAATTTAATTTCAACCTAACCATTACCCACCCTGTTTTGGGAGCCTAGCTAGGCATCCCACAGTGTCTCCCTTTTTCACTGGTGCCCTCTGAATTTAACTGTCCAATGTATACATCAAACGCCTGCCCCAGAGCACTCGCCTCTGCTCTCATCAGGTGAAGTCCATCACCCTTGATGAGCTTACTGTCCCAAAAGCCCTCCAGTCCCCCTAAAGTGGCACCCTCCTCCTGACACCATCCCTTCAACCACCTAATTCCTCAGTCTCTTCCTTCCTTACTCTTTAGTTCCTATCCCCTCTCTTGCATAATGGGGTGGATCTCAGAAAAGGCAAATTAAAGCTGAGTGTGCCTTCAGTCTGTCTCCCAGTCTCTTAAAGTACTACATTAATGCCTCCACAGGCTGGTTCACCATATCGTTGGTACCCACATGTACAAGCACGCTCTGCACCCCTCCCCTTTCTCCACCATCCTCCCTATCCTATCTATACCCTGGATGGTTGATGCATCAGAAGTCATCCGATTATCCTCCTCCTCCCATTCTGCCCCCCGCCATCCACCCTCTTCTCCCTTAATTACTGAGTCCCCAATCACTAATATTCTCCTTGCTGACTTCCTCCTGCTCCCCTCCCCTAGTGCCACCAAGGCATCCTGCTCATTTCATGCGACTGACTGAGAGTTCCCGAGGAGTCAGGTACCTGAGCCTCCTTCTTCAGTGGTGTAAAACTATTTGCTGTCAGAATGGGGTGGGACTGGTCAACCTCCTTGGCTGCCTCAACACCCTTCCTCCGCTCCTTCTCCACCACCCTATATTCCCTTGGCCAGAGGGCCTCTGGGGAGTGGGGCTGAACCCCAGCTGAGCTGGTGCGGCAGGTAAGACATCTGCCTCTTGCTGCTACCAGCCAAGTATGGAGCCCTGCAAAGTTCCTGCAAATGGGTTAGTATCCCAACCTCCAGAGCGTAACCCTGAAGAAGGGTGCCCCACAGTCCCTGCAACTAACTACTTCCCGCTGTACCTCATCTACATACTGACCCACTGTATTAAACACTTAGGTGTGTAGTTGTGCTGTTGCATTCCTTGTAGATCTTGACTCACGGATGTAAATTCAAAAGTGCACTTGCCTACACGGACATTCAAAAGTGGTCCTGGATGTTGCGCTATATGGCATATGGCTAAATAAATGTATTTTGAATTTACATCTGGTGAGTGATTTCCTTCATTGGAGGACATACTCCTGGCTCTGGTGTGAGTGCACTGCTGTCTGTTTGGATTTACAGTTGGGACTCGAATCCTGCTCTGGTCCTGAGTGCAGCACATTCTTGTCAATTTGCTTGTAAGTCTTGAGACTGTACCTGTTATGTATTTACAGGCATGTACTGTAAAATGACATAGGAGGCACAACTTTCCTGGACAGCAACTCCTCACAGATACACAGAGTATTTTTATTTTAAGCAAAACCTACCTGTCAGCTCAAATAGTTTCCAGTTCTTAGAATGGAACGTGTTTACCACATTCCTGTCCTTGAACTCCTTTGACGCTACCACCCTAGTGTTAAATGAACAGCAGACTTAATGCCCCACCCCACTAAAGCTGTGGAAACATAATAGGCAACCTTTAAACAGATTCAGATGTCTAGAACATGAAATGGAGCTCTGACAGAAAACATTTACCCTTCTGCTAACTCTCTGTATAACGTACAGGACATATGACCTGGCACTGTCTTTTGCCTAAGATACAGACCACTTTCCAAGTGTCTGACAGAAGATCTGCATTTCATGCACCTCCATCCTCTCCTTTGCATTTTTTGTACTGTGGATAATTTTGTAAGATATCACACGTTTCTGAATAAATGTTGATGAAAAGCACCTGTAATGCTTCTCTGTGCCATAGCTGTTCTGCATCTGTTTTCCTCTTACTTTCCCATCACCCTTCCCTGGATGTAGCTGTAAATAAGGTCACATGCATTTTTTCTGCCTACCTGGATTAAAAAGGTCATTTACCTTGTAATTATTGTTCTCTTAATTGATGTTTTCATCGGATTAACACTTTTTTTTTATTTTCTGTTTATGTCCACTTTTCTTTAGCACCCCATCCCGTCAGGACCTCCAGGCATCCCGATCCCCTGCCTCCCTTAGTCATGGCCATCTACCTCCAGGTAACCATGGTCATGCCCCCCCAGCAGGGATGAGACAGAGTGCTGTACCCCGAACCTCTTTGGTTTCATCAGATGGTACCATGCTAGGGATGTGCAGGTCCCAGATATACTGTATCAGGGTCTGTCATCGGGCGGGAGGCCACTTTTTCCATTTTCTCCAGCCCCAGGGGATGTTGCAGACAAGGATAAAGAGAAGGCCCACATGCACCCTATAGGTGCCTGCGTACAATGTCAGCGATGTCCTCCCCTTAGTCCTCTCACCGCACTACCACCTGTGGTCACCAAGGAGGCAGTACCACAGCAGTGGACTGAACCCATCCTCCACAGAGGAGGAGAGTGTTCTCTGGGACTCTCGATCCTCCTTCTCTGCCAGCCCACCTGACAGCCAGGGCTTGCTTCCGAGCACTGTTTGCTGGCATTGTGAGTGGTAGCACAACCATTGTGCTAATGGGCTGGCTTCTTATTACCATTTGAAGCATCAGCAGATAGCCTGTGCGTCTCTGCCCTGGAATATTAGGGTAGTTTAAACCAATCACAGCACTGATAATGCGACCCCAGCTTGTCAACCGTCCAGATCACTAGTAAAGACCTGAGGCCCATATTATAAACTACAAATCATAAGAGCTTAGAAATAAGTACCATACTAAATAAGCGCATTGGGCCCTGACTACCAAAAGCTCTTGTTTTTTTTACTGCCATGGACCATCTCTCCACCGGCTGACGAGGGTTGCTAGAAATTCAATGTGTATTTGAAAAACATCTGGGGCTAGAGCTGAGTATGCTGCCCCTACCCTCTGGAATTCTCTACCCCCAGGCTCAGAGTGCACAACTGTGGAGGGATTTAAACAATCCTTAAAATGTATTTGTGGCTGTAGGTTTTGGAGATTGAATTAGGTGATTTTATTAATTGATGTTTGTTTTCATTACTATTTTAATTCTCCATGTTTTTAAAGTATGTCTATGTACGAATTGTAAGGTGCCTTGGTTTTGATAAGGTGCCTAATAAATACATTTTATTATTATGATTATAATTTAATAATTATAAATATATTAAACAGTTAAAACATTTATTTAAACAAAAATGAATTAACTTACAGCATAACTTATAAACCATGAAATACTGAGGAACCTATCCTTAGCCTAAGAAAAGAGGATGGGGCGTAGTGGTAATTACATGTGGGAAGGTAGGGTAACATCGATTAGAAGAATACCTAAGTACTGCACCTTTTCGCTTAGCAACATGAATGTTTTTATCTGCTTACAACTTGAAACAGACTCCTAGTATGGTAAGCCCATCAGTGCAGTGGTAGAACTACTGCTTGCTATGCCAGTATTTGGGAACGAGTTTAGGTGCTGGAGAGCTGACCAGGCGTGTATGTGCATGGTGGGTGGGTGGGTGGGTGGGTGGGGAGCAAGTAACTGTCCCAGTGGATGCTTGCCTTCTGCAGGGTGGGATCTGCTCGCTGTGCTGGCACCACCTGGGGTACCACAGGTGAAGCAGCAATGCAGGAGCACTGCATGCATGTAGACGCATGTTGACACTGCTATCTCAAGGGAAGGGAGAAACTTTTTTTATTTATTGGAAAGTTTCACCAGGAAAGGCACGCTGAGTAAAATACAATTGCTCATCTCCTTTGTGTCCTGGGGAGTAGGGAGAGGAGGAACAATGCAGTACAGTGCATAATGAGCATTAGCAACAATTACAGCGTAAGATTTAACAACAACTTACAGAATATGAATACAATGCCAAGAAAACATGACAAAAGTTAAACATTGAGTACAACTGTAATAAGTGCTGGTGAGGAGAAGTGCTACTGTATAGAGGATGCGCAGACATTAGGTAGATATGTAGTCAGGAGGCACTGGAGGGGTAGAGGCCATGCCAAGTTAAGTGGAAAGAAGGGACTGGAGGTGGGGGAGGCTAGAACACCTTAGAAGCAGGAACAATTGAAGAGAAGAAGTTATGTAGAGAGGAGGAGAGGGAGCGGGACTGGAGGAGTGTCTAATTTGAGGAGGCAGTTGCTTCCAGAGTTTAGGGAATCAGTATGAGAAAGCAGATTGGTCTGCTGAAGTTGAGTGGTAAGGGACGCCAGGGTATGCAGTCCTGAGATCTGAGGGAGGGGTTAAGAGGGGGGGGAGGCTAATAGAGGAAGAGAGGATGGGAGAGAGCCAACCAATATTTGGACACAAAACATGGAGAAACATCTCAGCTGAAGCAAGATGATGCCTAGCTTCTCATAGGTCCTGTACCATGAACTGGATTCAGTCCATGGAGAGGGTTCTTTCGCTCCTGATGGCCCCACCATGAGGCGAGGGTAAGCCATGGGGGCTAAGGAGACAGGGTAAGTCCCAGAGATGACTGCTTACAGGGCTGTAAGGTGAGGGCAGTAGGGGGCATTGACTGGAAGATTGGGGTGGCTAATTTTAAAAAGCATATTGACTCCATGGCACTGAGCAATGGGGACTGCCTTACATGCTAGTGACTTGAGTTCATGCTGCAAGCCTGGATTTTAAATGTGGCGGCTGGCAGGAGGGCTCAGAGTAACCGACTGACTATCTCCTCTTGGGGAATCCTGGTGGTGGCATTGTGAAGATGGGTGATCACATGCCATCTAGCACCTCCACACCAGGCCAGCCATGTGCAAAAGAGGATTGCTTTGTTTAACCGAGAGCACTATGGTACTATTGGAGTGATACCATTTAGTTTCCGCCATAAAGTAGCATCAACTACCAAAATGGATGACCCTTACCATTGGAGTAATCACCACTGACAGGAGATGAGATAGTCCAGATTCTAACTACAGTCTTTTGGCAAGAGCGACCTCTGCCAGCTGTGGAGGGCAATGGTTGCTTAACTGAAGGCAGGGCCACAAGGAGCATAACTGGAGTTGACAATGGGAGTGGTAGCCACGGCCAGGTTGGGTCAGGTCCATCTGCATTGCCAGTCAACCTCGACCAAATGCTCCTTATTCCCATTTCTGCCAGGTTGCCTTCTCCCACCTGCTACAGACTTGACATTAATGGCGGAAGTCAGATGAGAAGGTGGAAGAGCTAGATGTTACCTCACTGACGATTTTGTCAACGTTGATAATGGAATTGGAAATGCGACCATAGTCTCTAGTATCGACTAGGAAAATGAAGTGGCCCAGGGCCACCAGGTCCAGGTGCCCATGTGGAGAGTTCTTGGGAACGGACAGACAGGAGTCAGTGCTTGGACTGGCAAAGGACCATATGCGAGCATAGCTGGGCCTTGCTGCACTCAACATGAGATGGGCCGTAGTCAGCACCAGAGTACAAGAGAGCGAGGAGTTGTATACTTTTGAAGGAGTCGCCTCACCCAGTCGATCTCGACCAATTAACTGGCATTGACAGCTTTGGTTGCCTGGATGGGAGTTCCATGAGCACAGCAACAGGCTCCATGGGTGGTGTACCCTCCTTAGAATGTGACTGACTATGAGGGAGAGCACAAGCAGTCACCAACCGGTACTGACTCTTTTTCTTGTACGTTAAGCATCAAGGTGGAGACTCACCTTCAAACAGAAAGTTGTGAAACCCTTTAACCTCACAGGAAGAAGTGAGTTCACGTGCATTCTTCTTCCACTGGCAACAGGCATACCTCTCAAATGTTTCATTACGAGGGACATCCTCATTTTCCCTTAAAATTGCTCTGTCCCTCATCCGTCCCTCATGGAAAAGGTGCTGCCCACACAGAGAATGTCTGTAAATTCAAACTTTAACTCTTAATATTCTAAAATACTAAATCCAAAATAAACTTTGTACAAGTAAACACTATAGTTTTCACAGTGTTCTGAGCTTGTATCTCCGTGTTTGAGGATGTCCCTCATTCTGAGGGTCTGTGTCCTCATTGTGAGTGTCCAGAAATGTCCATGTCCTCATTTCAGTGACAAAGATTGAGAGGTATGGCAACAGGTCTAGGACCAGAAAGCCCTTGCCAGTCTTCTCTGCCTCTTGGGACTGCAAATGCACTGCCAACCCATCAGTCACTGACAGTCTCCATAACACAGCTGTCTTACCCAGGGCACATGCAACCAGCATTCGACGAGGCGGAGGGTGCAATGCTCCAATTTATCAGCAATGCCTACAACGCTGGCACCAACCAGAAGGAAAGCAGACGCTGAGCATGAAACCAACGCGCAGATATGCTACTGCCTCCTCCAAGGTTGCAAGCTGGTACAAACTTGCAGCCACGGGAGAGACTGCTTTCTTTGCATGCATCCTGGAGCGACTGGAAGGTCCTGTTCAATCGCCAACCGAGGTATGGGCACATACCTATCCTTGAGAGGTAAAGGCAAAAGAGTTTTGTATAACTGGAAACGAGCCTCTGCACTCTGCTTGATTCCTCAGAAAATATGTCAATAAATAAAACATAAATTCATGCAGTGAAGATGCTCTGGTAGTGCCTGAAAATTATCCCTGGATCAGTGCACTTACCCGTTACCAATGACTTAAATAAATAAATGTTCCCCTGGGAACTGTGTCCATTCTCACCATAGCCAACATAAAAATCTGATGAACTAAGGACAACTTGTTTTCAAAACAACTCTGTCTTGGAGTCTACAGACCACTAGCACAAATTGCACTTGAGAATACGAAGGAAGAGCTCACATACAGGTCTTTCGAACTGCCTCAGACATGGAACAACAGAAACGTGGATCTCACTTTGTGGAGCATAAAGAAACATATTGCCATTACAGCACATTAATCCCCTGCTACTCCCCACCTCTCTCTCTCCCCCATCCCCACCTACCATTCTGCCCCTCTCACCAACCATTCCACCCTCACTGCTCCTCTCTCCTCTCCTCCCTATCACCCTATCTCATGTTGCTCCATCCCCAGACTACCTAGCACTTATCTTTCTGTTCTTGCACTAACGACAATGTCAAATCCTTGACTGCCTAGCCCTTTTTTCTCCACCTCATCCCCACCCCTTGGATGGTTTTCTTTGTAGCTGAGTCTTGCTATATATACATACCCATATGCTTAATTGTACATTGTTATTCGCCACTGACTGTTTGCTACTGTGCTAGTCTATACACATGTATTATCTTCTGCTACTAAGTTAACCTCCTGACCTGTATTGTATCTTACCTCTGCTTACTTCTGTGTTAACCTCCTGACCTTACATTGTATCTTACCACTGTTTTGTTTGCCCCATTGCTGACGCGGAACCTTTGTAAAAGAACCCTTGGTTCAAAGGTATTTGTAATCCCAGTAATAAATAAATAAACCATCAGCAGTTCGCTTTCAGTTGCTGTGTTATATTTATCAGCAGCATCGACACTGGAACAAACTTCAGACCTCCTCAAACTGAACTTGATAATCAGCCTTCTTACCTTCAAAATACTGACTGACACCTGTCGCACTGATAGTTGTATCTGCTCCTAAACCCTCTGTTGATAATTCATAGCAAGTTGCTGTTTTACAGTAGTCTCAACCGTAATAACCTTGCTGTCTTATATTATGTTTCATATATGTTCTTACTTTTGTTATGTATTGTCAATTGATTTTTCAGACTATACACTGCTTATACATTCTGTTCTATTCTCTACCTTGTACCACTGTAATCACTGTGATTTTTTCTGTACTGTCCCAACCAGGACCTCCTTGCAAATGAGTTTTGCTCGGTGGAGCTCCTCCTAGCAAAACAAACAAAATAAATAAAATAATTACTGCATCTTGGCAGCACATGAGCACCCTGAGGACCCCAGTACTCCTGTAGGCTCTGTTGCTTCCTTCTTGATGTTGACTGCAAGAGCGCATTAGTACTCCAGCACTGCAGACAGCCTGGCTGGAAACCTTAGCAATGAGCTGATAATGACTCACACTTAGTCATTTGTGGTTTCCATCTCACACTGCCAGGTAACTGCAGCTGTTGAAGAGCTGTTAACTAAACCTTGAATTCTGGAACACTAAGGTAGATTAGCAGGAGGCTCAAAGTCTGCTAAAGCAGGCAACTTTTATTTTTTAAATTTATTTTTACGCATTTCTGTAACTTCTGCTGCTTGCTGGCTCCCAAGACTGCTGTTGGGGACCAGTAATGAAGAGAAGCATGATTTCTTGTGCCACCTATACTTTCGATGTGAGGCGACTACTTGCAGCATATCAAGGCAGCTGCCTGTCACCGAAGCTAGAACACTGGTGCTCCGATGGAGCAGGGAAATCCCTAGATTGGAGCCCGATGGCAACGGATGTGATGTGACCGCGCAACCAACAAAAAAGAAGCACAGACAAACTGTTTAACGGCAGGAGCAAGCTCAAAAGGGCCACTCAGAGAATGTGGGCATATTGTTAATTACATACCAAAGAAAGCAACAACGAAAAGCAAATGAATCGCCGCTTATAAAACTAACCTTAAACTGGTGCAATGTCAAACTGTGTACTTATCAGACCAACATTACATAAGCTACAACAGTGCAGAACCCCATGACAAGCCAACCTGTTTCACGCAGCCTACATGCACGTTATCAAGGGTGTTGGTCTCTGTGTGACGCCGCCACCTGCTTATTGTTATATTCTATGATATTTGTATTATAAATAAATGGTATGTGTATGTGATTCCCTGCCTAGGACACAAGTCAAGCCAGTGTGTGAGAGATAATTGACCTTTGACCTCAGAAGTGACAGTGTTGGAAGCAGCTGGCTGTTAGAAAAGGTGGCTAAGGGAAACCTGAATCAAAGGTCTCCTGTTCTGTTTAACAGAGAGCTCTGGCCATAAGCTAGGAGATAGGATCTCATAAAATGTTATGAATCCTGCAGGGAAGAGACCAGTTGGTCACAGAACCTTGTTATCAGTCGTAAACCTAAGATCATTCTTGCAAAGCAGGAGACAGGTCAAAAGAAATGTTTGATCAAAGAGACTGTATTTTGGGAAATGGCTAGTTGCTGATTTTCACAGTAATAACATATATCCTTGTGGATATTTATGCTAAGAAGTTAAGATTATAGGAAGATCTACTTGTGATCTCACCAAGGGGTGGGAGATGCATTTTGAAATGGTCAGACATCTGAGGAAAACACTGATTTTTAACTCTGGACTCAAGACAAGGCATTTTATGGTAACATCTAGCTAGGCAAGAACTTTTAAGTATTTTGGTAGGCATCTTTGTGTTCTAACTATTTTATGTGACTAAGTTATTAATGTATTTGTTCTGTGTTTGATATTTTACCTATTTTACAATTTTTAGCAAACAATATTTTCCTTGAAACTGTGCCTTCTCAGTTTTCTTTTGCATGTGAATGGTGAATCAGTGTTTAATTCGGACAGCTGTTAAGAGCTTGATTGTGTTACTAATCTTGCTAAAGGTAGGAATATACCTAGGTCTCATATTGAGTTGTAGAGAACATTTTGGGAACCTGGCTGGGTGCCACTGGGCGAGGATTATATTGCATTTCCCAACAGAATATATATCCGAGCCTGTTAACTGGTATGCTAGCATAAGTGCACATTTGACCGTGATCTCGAGACTAGTAGGCGATTTGACCAGAAACAAACAGGAGGGGTTATCTGTTTGTCTCCTGGTCACACTACTGCACTTCAAGGTTGGCACTGTGGGAGCAGAGGGCCTGACCTGTGGAGCGATTTGTGACGTCTCTAGTGGCACCGTTATTATATGCAAATAACTAAAAGTGACCATGCTAAAACTGTACTGCAACATGCAAAGTGTGCATAAATCACTAACCTTAATTTAAAAAATATTAAGCAATCCCTGTTCAGTGATAATATAACATATAAAGTACTGTTCTGCTAAAGATGTAAACAGCACATTAAAATACGGAATAATGGCTGTTGCAGCCATATACAGAGAGCCTGTGTTTGACTAAGGGTTGAAATAACACTGTATGGACCCAGAGAGTGAAGCTGAGGGTCCCTGTTGTTATCTCAACTGCAAGATGGAAACACAAGGTGAGTTTTGTATTGTCACCCAAATTTTATCAGTTATAATATATGGTTTCTGACCTTCTTTTGTTTTTTGACAAGTTGAATGTTACCCATGTGTGAGTGAGTGAGGAGTTCCTTTGAAAGTGAAAGCAGTGGAAGTGAGTGCAAGGAGGGGGCAACTTTGTGTGAGTAAACGAAACCGTGTGAGAAACTTAAGAGTGGCGGTGGGGGTGCAAGGAGAATGACAGAACAACATCTTCAGAAAAGCAACATTTTTGAAGATGCTAATTTTCTCAGATAAACGCTAATCAGTGTGTGGGGGGCCCAGAGTGATAAGGTCTTCTCTGGTTCACCCTCCATAGGGATAAGCTACGGTCCTCCCAGCTAGTCGAGGCGGAGGCTGGCATCAGGACTGTTGAGCGCCTGTGTAACTGGCTGAAGGGGTAGTACCTCAGCTGAAGACAGAGCCTAAAAAGATGGTGTTTTGGTTCTTAACCATATATGAAAGGTAGTTAGTAATCTGAAGCCCCAGGGTGGAGGAGGCATACACCTCTTGCCCCAAAGGTCAGTCTGCCTGGATTCCCTGTCAGGGGTGAGAGCTAAGGTGTGTGAGCAACTTGGACCTATCATGTATTCATATTGCTGATGGGTGATCTGAATATGCCAGATGTTAACTGGAGTGCAGTTGCAGCAGCCACTCAAAGAGTGGGGTTATTCTAGATGCCCTACAAGGCCATGCCTTAGACAACTAGTATTGAGCCCACCGAGAGGGAGCAATCTTAGACCTGGTTCTCTCAAATGGAGATGAAGAAAGGATCACAGATGTAGAAGTGGGTAGCCATCTGGGAACTAGTGACCATCGAACAGTATGGTTCACAATAAACATAGCAATAGAGTGAAGCATACAAAGGCAAAAGTACTGGACTTTAGGAGGGCTGACTTTGCTAAATGGGTGAGTGCCTAAGGAATGCACTAGCAAATGGGCAGGAAGGAGGTGGAAGAACAATGGGAATAATAAAACTGCCATCACAGAGGTAACAAGCCTTTTTGTGGAAGCAAATTAACAAACGAACGATGTAAGAAACCACTATGGTTCTCAAAGGAAGTGGCAGTGAAGGTTCAAGAGAAAGAAAGCATTCAGGAAGTACAAGGAATCACAGAAGGAGCAGGACAGGGAACTGTATCAGTTAAAGCAAAAGGAAGCTGGGAAGGCAGTCAGAACAGCAAAGGCCCAAACCGAGGAAAAGATAGCCAACTCAGTTAAGAAGGGGGATAAAACCTTTATAGGTACATCAGGAGCCAAGGAAGACCAAGGAGGGCTATAGTGAGGCTTAATAAAGAGGAGGAGGGTGGGCAGAGGGTGATCTGAAAAGGCAGAGATACTAAACAAATATTTTTGCTCATTATTTACAAAGGAAGTGGGGGAGGTACTTAAACAAACAGCAGAAACACTCTGGATACAGAAGTTGATACCAGCCCATTTACAGAAGAAAGGGTTCTGAAAGAACTCTAAAACTGAAGGTGGACAAAGCAATGGGGCCTGATGGGATTCATCCCAGAATTTAAAAGAACTAAGGGTAGAACTAGTGACACCACTGACTACCCTCTTTAACAAATCATGGGAGGATGGGGTGGTACCCGAGGACTGGAGAAGGGCAGATGTGATTCCCTTCACAAAAGTGGGAGCAAGGCAGAAGCAGAAAACTACAGACCTGTTAGTTTAACCTCAGTGGTAGGGAAAATGATGGAATCACTTGAAGGAAAGAACTGTTGAGTATCTAGAGGCCAGAGGGGCTCAGGACCCAAGGCAGCATGGATTCACAGCGGAAGGTCATGCCAGACAAATCTGATATATTTCTTTGACTGGGTGACCAAAGTAGTAGATCAGGGAGGGACTGTGACATGGCCTACCTAGACTTTTAGCAAGGCATTTGACACAGTCCCACATAAAATATTAATATACAAGTTAGCCAGCCTGGGAGGGTCCCAAGATGACAGCCTGGGTAAGAATTGGCTGGAGAATAGGGACACAGAGAGAGTAATAGTAAGTGGGTCCACTCTGAAGAAAGGGGGGCCACTAGTGGGGTACCGCAGGGTTCATATTAGACTGGTCCTCTTCAATGTCTTATAAGCGATACTGCAGAGGACTGAAGGAAAAGTATGTCTCTTTGCAGATGACACAAAGATCTGCAATAGAGTTGATGCACAAGGTGGGTGGAAAGGATGAGAAGGACTTGGCAAGGTTAGAGGAATGGTCAAATGTATGGCAGCTTAGATTCAATGTTAAGAAGTGCAAGGTAATGCACCTGGGAAACAAAACCCAGGGGAAGAGTACACAATGGGGGTGAGATACTAACAACAACAAAATGGAAAGGGACCTGAGGGTAGTCATATCAGATGACCTAAAGGTGGAAAGCAATGTGAGAGGGCAGCAAGGAGGGTTGGGGATACTGGGATGCATAGGAGAGGCATCACCAGTAGAAAACAGGAAGTTATTATCCTCTGTACAGACAGTTGGTGAGACCCCATCTGAGTACTGCGGCAGTTCTGGAGACCCAATCTCACAAGGACATAGACAGGATGGAGGCTGTCCAGAGGAGGGCAACTAAAATAGTGCAGGGTCTGCACCGAAGACATATGAAGAGAGACTTAAGGAGAAGACTATGTATAGCCTTGAGGAAAGGAGGGAGGGGGACATGATAGAAACTTTCAAGTATCTCAAGGAATCAACAAAGTCCAAGAGGGTAGCATCTTTCAAAAAAGAGGTGTGCAAGAACAAAGGGCACAATTTGAAGATAGAAGGGGCGGCTCAGAGGTAATTTAGAAAGTATTTTTCACAGAGAGGGTTGTGGATGGCATGGAACAGCCTCCGGAGGAGGTTGTGGAGTCAAAACAGTGGTGGAATTCAAGCATGCATGGGACAGTCATAAGGCAATTTTAGGGTGGGGTAGGAATAAGTAGGCTGCTGGTTAACTAGGATCTGCAGCTTATCCAATAGGTAGGGAAATGAGCAGACTGGGTGGGCCAAGCGGTCCTTATCTGCCATCAAATCCATGTTTCTATGTTTCATGTGCTGCTTTAATGACCACAGAGTTGGTCTCAGGTTGGGCGACAATGAGGAAGGCCCTGAGGGGCATGACAGAGCTCTGCCAGGCAGGGCATGGCAGGAACCATGTCTGGCTGATACCAGGCTGCAGTAGTGGTATTCCTCAGGGCAGGAAGAATGGGAGGAATGACCTTAGGGGAGATTCTGGATCTCCAAGAAGTCTACCAGGTCTCGCCTAGTGGCATCCTCCTCCTCAGAGTGAAAGCCCATGGCTGAGGACAGCTACTTCATCACATTAAAGAAGGCAGAATCTTCAGGAGAGGACCTGGGAGTACGCTTAACAGAGTCCTCATTGACTGAAGATGCAGTGGACCTGTCTGAGGAAAGAAACTCCTCCTCATCCTCAGGTACCCTTTTGACATCAACCTGTTCTAATCTGAGGTCTGACAAGTGAGGTACCAATGGTGCCTCCTACAAGGCATGGACCATGGAGGCCTAAGAGGCGGGCGACGATAATGGGGCCATCGACGGTGCCGGGACCCAGGCCTGTATGGGCCCAACTGGTGCACTAGGGCTGTAATGATCTAGGTCAGAGTTGAGGTCGATGGCACGAAGGATGCGTCAACAGTGATGGGGCTGGCACAGGATGCAATGAACTATCTGTTGGGACTTGAGAGCTTGAGAAGCCTGACAGCCGTAGGCCTGGAGAAGCACTAGCCTGATTATCTGGAGGGTCGATGGACTGGGGACCAAAGATCCGAGGGTCGATGGCTACCATTTGGCTACTACATCTAAATCATCCCATTCCAAGGCAAAAATATGGGACTTCAGAGGAGTTGACTTTGATAAGATGGCCAACAGAGTTAAGCTTAGCCCTGGCAAAAAGAAACACAGGTGAGGAGGTACAGGCAAAGTGGGCAAGCATTAAGGATACAATACTTGAAGCAACATCCCATTGTGTTAGACAGAAAAGGAAGTGCAAAGAAGAAGGAAACCACTTTGGTTCTCAAATACAGTAGCAGAAAAGGTCAGAGCCAAAAGGCTGGCCTTCAGGAAATATAAGGGAACACAGCGGATGAAGATAGGGAGGCATACCAAACTGCCCTAAGGGAAGCAGGTAAGGAGCAAGGCAGGCAAAGTCCCAAACTGAGGAAACACTAGCACTAACAGTAAAGAAGGTGACAAGACTTTCTATAGATACATTAGTGAAAGGAGAAAGTCCAGAGGGGTATTGCTGTTTAATGGAGAAAAAGGGAGCATGTGAGGAGGAGGACCCTAAAGGCATCTAGCCTAAATAGATACTTTTGCTCAGTATTTACTGAAGAGAAGGTAGGGCAGGGCCCACAGCTCAGCATCATGGACACAGTGGGGAGGGAGGTGAGCACTACTCCCTTCACAAAAGAAAGGGTCCTACAAGAGCTAGCTAAGCTCAGGGTGGATAAGGCAATGGGACCTGATGGCATACATCCCAGGGTACTTAAGGAGCTAAAGGAGGAACTAGCAGAGCCATTAGCAGAATTGTTTAGTGAGTCTCTGAGCACAGGAGAGGTCCCAGAAGACTGGAGAAGGGTTCATGTGATCCCGCCTCCACAAGAGTGGTCAGGGAGGAGGTGGGGAACTACAGACCAGTCAGTCTCACCTCAGTAGTGGGCAAGATTATGGAGGCACTTAAGGAAAGGATAGTGCAACACCTGGAATCCATAGGGCACAGGATCCAAGACAGCATGGGTTTACAAAAGGAAGGTCCTGTCAAACTAATCTCATAGATTTCTTTGACTGGGTAACCAGAGTGGTGACCAAGGGGAGCAGTTGATGTCGCCACCTTGACTTCAGCAAAGCTTTTGACACTGTTCCACATAGAAGATTGATAAATAGTTAGGTAGGCTCGGGTGGGCTGAAGGTTGGTCAACTGGGTGGCAAACTGGTTGACTGGCAGAAAACAGAGAGTGGTGGTAATGGTATACAGTCAGAAGAGATGCAAGTCACAAGTGGGTACCTCAGGGATCAGTCCTGGGGCCAGTCCTATTCAACATCTTCATTAGTGACCTCGAGATGGACTAGAGGGTAAGGCTTGTCTGTTTGCAGATGACACCAAGATCTGCAACAGAGTAGATGATCCAGATGGGTGGGCAGAATGAGAAGAGATCTGGATAAACTAGCAAATGGTCAGAAGAGTGGCAACTGGGATTTAATGCAAAGAAGTGCAAAATCATGCACATAGGGAAGAGAAACCCTGAAGCCACATATAGGCTGGGAGGAGTTGCTAGCAGTCACAAAGGAAGAAAGAGACTTGGGCATCATCATCACTGATGACCTAAAATCATCCAAGCAGACCCCTAAAGCAGTAGGTAAGGCTAGGGGGTGTTAGGGTGTATTAGTAGGGTATCACAAGTCGTAAGAGGGAGGTAATAATCCCTCCTGTACAAGACATTGGTTAGGCCCCATCTGGAGTACTGCGTGCAGTATTGGAGGCCACACTCTCACAAGGACATTAACCAAATTGAGGCAGTCCAGAGAAGGGCAACTAAAATGGTGCAGGGACTGCATCAGAAGACATATAGACAGATTAACGGAGCTCAATATGTATACCCTTGAGCAAAGGAGGAGAGAGGTGATATGATCGAGACATTTAAACACCTTAAGGGCATAAACAAGGTGAAAGAGTCTAACATGTTTAAATATAAGAAAATAGCAGGACAAGAGGACACAGCATGAGATTAGAGGAGGCCGATTAAGGGGAATGTGAGGAAATTCTTTTTCATAGAAAGGGTGGTAGATGCATGGAATAGCTTACCACAAGAAGTGGTGGCTATGAATACAGTGCAGGGCTTCAAACAGGCATGGGATAGGCATAAGGGAGCAATACAAATGACTATGAATAGATAGGTCACTGACAGAGCAAAGGCAGATGGCACATTTATAAGGTAGAAAAGAAATGGGCAGACTGGATGGGCTCGGTCCTTATCTGTCCAACTTCTATGTTTCTATGATGGCTGGCCTCCTGAGCAGCGGAGGTGGCACTGCCATTATGGGCCTGGGCAGTAGAGGACGGTGGAGTCACAGTTGATGGGGTACTCCTGAGGACTAAGAAGCTGCTAGGGAGCAGAAGGCTGCCAAGGGAGGAGTGGTTCCGATCATGGTCTTTTTGTGACCCCCAAAGACTTGTCTCAAGCCTTAAATTCCTGGGAGCTTGACAAACCTACCGGGCGACTGGGAAGGAGGGACCTGAAGGACCTCTGCCCAGAAGTGGAGAAGTGGCTATCTGTTACTCCATGAGTAATTTCTTCAAAGCTTTTGCATCACCTAAGGGTTGTTTGGTTGAATTTTGGGAGAGCTCACAATCAGAGGCGTCGAGTTAGCCCAAGACAGCAGACACAGAGGTTATTAGTAGTAGTAATAGTAGTAGTATAAAACATTTTTATTTATACAGGCATTAATTTGACAAGCAATATCATCATTATGGCTATAACAGCCCTATTTACGAGGTGCTCCTGTGGATGTTGTTACATAAAACACATGCATTAAAAACATTTACAGAAGATATTGCTGGTGCATAAGTGAACGTGGGAAATCCACCATTATGCTTGCTTCTGCTTGCTCTCCCTCATCCTAGAGGCGATCGCTAACATATAGCCTGCTACAAATGTGCGCCTTAAAGTTAAAGATAGATTGTGCCCCAGTTGGAGCACAGATTGAATTTTCGACATACCGCATAATGGGTGTTATTTGACTGTTTAGATGTTTGTTAAGTTCAAGTAAATAACTGCAAATTAATCCATGTAGGTTGAAGAAGTGTTACAAGAGGGTCCAAAATCTAAATGTTTTCTCCATACATGACAACAGGTTAAACAGCATCTAATGATTGTGTTGCTTTCCTATATTTAAATGTATTTATTTAAAAGTTGATAACTGGGAAAGGCACACTGAGCCGAGGTACGCATTCCAGGCGCGACCTGGGCAAGGGAACATAAAGTACACCATAATACAAGGCACACGACACTTTAAAGATAAGTACAAATTACAAATGATATGAAGAATAGTGCACGGCAGTTAAAACTGGTGCAAGTCAGCTGGAGTAAAGGACAACATATAATATTCTCCCTACAGGAAAGACCTTCTGCCACTGAGGAGGTTAGCAATTTCTTAAGGATTCTGGACTTCAACTTTATTGATTCCCCACCGCCTTGTTTAACAGTGGCTCAGCAGGTTGCACACTTGCCTCTGAGGCCAGAAGATCAGAAGGCTGTGGGTTCTTTGCCCACATCAGGCACTTGGGTTAAATCCCATACTGACACTGTAGTGCAGCATGTGGGGTGCTGCACCTGAGGTGCCGCTTCGGATGAGACATTAAACCGAGGTCCCATCTGCCTGTTCTGGTGGTAGTTCAGGTGGCTGTTAAAGATCCCATGGCACTTCTGAAAAGAGTAGGTGAGTTTTATTAGGTACATAAACATAACAAAAACAAAACTAAATCCAGTATTACATTCAGACGCTTTGAAGTAAAAAGATTAACATCAACAACAATATAAAGAAACACAACAAAAGGGGTGGATAAACATAAAATAAAACTGTTAAATCACAGTAAATACCCCTTATTTATAATGTTATGGAAACCATCCTAATACCCCTTTAGTATATAAAACAAAAACAGAAATACAGTGAATCACCCTGTAATCTCATATATAAAATTATACCGCATGAAATGCAGTACTTAATCTAGCCAATCAATTCTTCTCCAGAGGATGTCTGCCCTGCCTGCAGGTAATTTTTGTATTCTTTAACTTTTAAACAGCCCTCAATCATTAAAACAAATGTCAGATGAATACTATTCATTTGTTGTGTAAGAAACTGATATCTGGATTGCCAGAGATAAAATTTATTACAAGCAAAAATAACATAAAGTGTGCGAGGGTGATAAAATTTGAGATTCCTGAATAATCTCCAAGGATAAATGATCTGTACGTTAGGTTCTTAAGATATGGCCACCACCATCTAGTATAATGTTTTCAATCTTCATGGAGCTGTGAATATGTTTCTTACTAATGGAACTGTTACCTGATAGGAAAATTCTCAATATGTTCCAGAAAGTCCAGGCTGGTTGGGGAACAACAAGATATTTTTCCCATCAGCTATTCATTTATGGTCATTGTTGTAAGTACCTGCTTATGGGAGCTGGGACTTAGTATATTTCCTTATATGTTCTTTCACCTCTAGACATATCCTTATTGAGTTTGAGTTTGAAGGAGAGGGTTTGGAATAACTGGAAGAGGGTGTTCGCTGTTTCTCATACCTGATTATATATTGGATTGTGTGTCCACAGCTCTACTGATTTACTGTAGTGATATACTTATGTGGGACACTTGGTGGCTTTAGGCCCATATGGTAAAATGGAATCCTTGTTATAAATTTTGGTTAATTTCTTGCCCCTGTAAATGCTCTGTGCTGTTATAAGTTGGGGATTTTATTAGTATCTGGTTGTCTTATGGGTACTTCCGCCTAATGTTGTACCTTTTGGAAGGGGTTCTATAGTTACTTTGCAAGTGGGCAGTATCTTGGATTTCTTGTCTCGAATCTCTCTATGTGTATTTTTTATTGTAAGTTTTGTATTAAAACTTATAAATAAAAAAAGTGTCTGTGACTCTCAATCTGCTGACACTCAGCCCTGGGGCAGAATCTCTCATCAATGGATTTATGTTTTAAGTTGCCCTAACCCCAACCTCCCATGGCAACTAAGCCATAAGACACCCCAAGTTTTGGCTGGAATA
This sequence comes from Neoceratodus forsteri, assembly GCA_016271365.2. Classification (NCBI taxonomy): domain Eukaryota; kingdom Metazoa; phylum Chordata; order Ceratodontiformes; family Ceratodontidae; genus Neoceratodus; species Neoceratodus forsteri. The sequence continues at coordinate 163,532,359 of CM057458.1, read as the reverse complement.
CGCTTGTCATTTAATAATTTTGTTGTATTCGAGTGTTTAGTGGGAACACATTTGAAATTCAACTTGTCCCACACACTGTGTTGACATTATGTGTCCATATAACTGTTTCCTGGAAAATGTAAGAAGAGAAGTTTTACATATTTTCCAGTGTCTGAGTTTCCTAAGGGTAGATTCCACATATTCAGGTATGTTGTATGTGCAAACATTTAGGTGGGTAATCATCCCATTTATCCTAAAATGCCTGAAAGAGAGATTTTGTCCGCTCTACCATGTCGTTAAGTTTTCCTCCAAACAACTGTTATAATTGAAAGGCAAAAAGAAAAAAAAAAAAAGAATGAAAAAGACCAGGGACATACTCAAGCTTCCATACTATGTATGTACATATGCATACTCTTAACTGGGCTGAGCCTACTTCCCAGAGCATCTGAAAAAGTAGCTGAACAATCTTGTCTTGAAGCAAACTGGGAGGAAGGGGATAAATAAAACTCATATAAGTAAATATTGGTAGCAAGAACTTTTATGGTCAACCCTTTTCTTTTTAAAAACTTCCAATTTTTCCAGATTTGCACTTTTGCGCCACAAATGTTTATCTTATTCTCCCAATTAACAATCTGTAGGTTTCCTTCCCAAAATGAATACCTAAAATGGGTATGGTGGAGGTGGCAATGGGTATGCCCCCAAATTCTGCTGTTATGTCTGGACCTTGGTCTTGCCAATACGCAACACCCGGCTTTTTTCCACATTAATTTGTGCCCTGATATTTGAGAATACTGTGCTAGGAACTTTGTAAGGCTAAACCTGCCTCCTTATGTTTAATAAAACACAAGTCATCTGCATATGCAGCTACTTTTATAACATCCAACCCAGACCCTGGGGATAATCCCACAATAGTATGATTAGCAATAATGTTTCAATTAAGGGTCTAGTGCAAACATGTAGAGCAATGGACTGACTGGGCAACCCTGTCTAACTTCTATGTTCATTGTGACTGAATCTCCCACTAGTCCGCTTTATGTATGGCCTTATGCTGGCTCCTTTAAATAGTGTTTTCAACCATGTCAACATGTTCCCTGTAATGCCATACTGCTGCAAAACCTGAAATAATTATGTGTGTGAGACCTTGTCAAAGACCTTGTTTGATCAACTGACAATAAATAACCCTGTAGGTTTTTTTTTTGTCTACTGTATTCAAAGAGGTCCCTTAAAAGTGAAAGACCGATGAAATATTTCTATTTGTGATGGAACATGTTTGTGCTGAATGTATTAGAATACTACTAATTTTTGAAGACTAGTACATACAATTTTAGACAGTATTTTGTAATCTGAGTTTAGAGACTAATGGGTCTCCAATTCCCCAGAAGTTTCCTCTGTTTTTCTTAAACAGAAATATCATTACTACCTCGCCAAATAAATCTGTCTCAGATGTGCCTGACAACATTTCATTATACACTAGTTGCAGAAAAAAACTTTGTGGAGAATTTTGTATAAAAAGCACTAGGTAACCCATCAGGCCAGGAGAACAGCTCCCATTCAAGGGAGAAGGTTATTTCTATTTCTGCAGTATGAACTGCAGCATTTAATTCATCTACGCTTAGTGATGTTACCGAGGTGGGTAACATACCTCTCAACTGCTATGAATTCCACATAGTGCTATGATTTTCACACTCAAATTTACCCATGCTCCTAACAGGTTTACTGATATTCCTCACAATGTTTGAGCTTATTTCTGGACACACAAACTATTAAATCATTGAACAAGGTTGATATAAACATTCATTATCACTAACTATATGGGGCCCACTATCTGTAGACATAATATTGTTTAAAATAAGAAAGTGATAACATTCTGACCTTTGCTATGATTTTTGAAGGCCAGTGCTATGATTTTAATGCTGAGAGGTTGAGAGGTACGTGGGTAATGAAGTATAAATTCCTGTGTGGATGCCTTAGTCTCATGTTTGGTTCCAAATGTGAAGCTAGATGTTTATTTACTACTGTCAAGATGCCCATATCTAAAGTCTTAACTGTATCATCCATGTCCTGGAGTTCCTGCATGATAGTAGCATCAAGCCTCTGTTTGCAGGTCGAAAATGGATCTGCGCCGATTGTGTTTCTGTTCCATACCTTAATTCTGCTTCGATGATGCAACCCTGTCATACTGAAAACAAAACATTTTGTTCTAATTCTGTCATCTGTGTTAAAAACAGCTATCTGTTGTCATGAGATAGTGACATATACTTATATAATTTATTTCTGTTCTCCAGATAAAGAGGCAGTATAGCACAGTGGTCTAAGGCTCTGAGCTGCAAATCTGGTGACATCTAGAGACCAGACCTGGGTTTGAATCCCACAGCTTCCACTTGCATACTGAGCGACCCTGAACAAGTCACTTAACTTCCCTTGTGCTCCCAGGTCGCTCATGTAAAAGCTCTCAACTTAGTGCTATGGCCCCGGTTAAACAACTAAAAAAGATAAGTTATGTAGTCAGTATTAGATTTAACATGGTCTAGGTTAACTACTAATTGTTTTATGTCTAGTTTGGTGTCAGTCCACCACTTCCAATGATAATTGGGCAGTTTTAACTTGTTCCTGTTCTAAACAAGAAACGCTCATCCTCCATCGCTTGGGACTGAAAAACAGTGGCAGAATAGTCCTTAAAGAAAAAATATACAGTCCAACAGAACATGATCAGAAAATTCACATGGATATAACTTGAATTGATATGGACTGAGTAAGCTAGAGTAAAATGAAATCTATTCTAGTGGCACATCTGTGTCTATAATATGTATAGCCCCGATCTTTATGTAATATACGATAAGCATCGAAAGGTTAGCTGTCTGATAATGTTATGTAGTGCATGGAATCGAGTAGACTTTCTTTGTATATTATCTTTATGTTTGACAGCTAACCCACAGTTCAGATCACCTCCCAAATGACATGTCTTGCAGTACAAAGATATGGTCTGATACTTTCAAATAATTCTATCCGTGCTGTTTTCGTCTGTGGTGCATGTGTTAATTATGCATAATGAGTACTGCTGAAAAGCACAAGCCAGGAGCAGGGCTCTCCCACGCAAAACATCTACCAATCTATGTAGGGTAAAGTTGGGCCTTTTAAACAAGAGGCCTAAACCATCCACTGTATCAGCTCCAAATGTCCAAAATGATGGTCCCCATATCCATCCCTTTTGGTTTGCTCTGTGTAAAAAAAGAGAGTGTTAAACCTGGTTTCATGCAGCATTATGATGATATGGGTAGTGTGCTGAAAATACGACAAATCTGCAACTCTTCCTATAATTCTTCATGCTGAACACATTCAGGGATGCTATATGTGGGTTGCCATTAACTAGATTTTATGACCATATACAATGCAAACCCAACAGGCTATATTCAGCCAGGACTCCCATCCTTCCCAAGAGTTTTCTCTTTCCTTTTTTCTTTCTTGTTTCTAAAGAAACATACTGGTGTTCCTCTTCCATATCTGAGAGCAGACCTGAACGAGAAGAAACGCTGGCCTCAAGATCAGAATCACCTCCTTATTCCCCTGTAACACCCGACAGGGGTTTTGTACACAGGATGTGCCTTTAAAGGGGCTTTAACAGATGATCTTGTGATTTGCCTAGGTTTGGGAAGCTGGAAAATCAGGGAGGAGGCATGTCTAATGAAGGTTCTGGCTGTGAGGTTTCTGGTTCAGGGCCCACACTAGGCTGTACTATCTCCTCCACCCCAGCCTCCGCCTGAGACCAATCATGTGTGCGTTCTGCCTGCTCTGCTTCTCTCTGTCTCCATGGTTCTCCTGTGTCAGCCTATCTGTTTGTTCTGTAGGGAAGGGGAGGGGAGTCCTATCATGTTGCTGCTGTTCTGGTTCAGATGGTTGCTGGGGCCTAGACTGTCCTGGGCTGAATTGACTAAGTTTTCTTGATTCAAACCATCTAGTCTGTTCTGTCCTGTCCAAGGACACTGATGGTAAGCATGCCCCATTTCCTCACACAAATTGCATCTGTAAACATTTCTGCATACTACACTGTGTCCAAAATCCTCACATAAAGCACACCTCATCCTGTCACAGGAACTGCTCAGGTGGGTACGTGTCTGCATTTATAGCAGGCCTTGGGCTGACCTGCATAGAAACAAAACCCCTGTCACGACCAAGAAAAACTGTTAGCGATATGATGGAGTTCAGAATTAGTCTGAAACAAGTTCACTGAAGTGCCAGCCTCCTGTCCATATTCCTTCAGACTCTATAATAGGATCAGGATGCCCCAGGACTGTGCAACGTTTTGTAACCAAAATAAAATGTAATTGACGCTTACTCCTTCATCACAGAACATAACAGCTTCAGTTTTTAGGAGTGGTTTCATAAGAGGAATTGCCATAAAGTTAGCCAAGAGTGGTGATGAATGGAGCATGTTGCATTTAGACCAAATCTGTCTAGACCAGAATGAGTATGAAAACTAATGTCATATGTGTCCTCCCCGACACGTGTATAAGTGCATATATTTCCAAAGGTTGAAACAACATAGAATCCTTGAGCAATTTTCTTGCTACAAATACTCTGTCCAGATGTTCAGGTAAACCCCGCTCATACCTGAGACGAACAGCATTTTTCCTAGGGGCCTGTGTTACTTTATTGTGGAATAGTTCTAAGAAAGTTGGTCCCATTCTAGTAGAGGCCCTAGGTTGATATTTTGGGGGTGACTCTCATCTGAGTCCATCTGTAGTGTTGTGGTAACCCTGAATTCCCAGACATGGAAGGAATCTCATCTGTAATTATGGGAGGTGGGCATCCTGCCCCATCATCAGACCCAGTCCCTGTTTTGGCATTATTGTCTAGGTTACTACCGCTCGAACTGTCTCTAATAATGCACAGTGCCTGACACAGTAAACTGATAGAAGATGAACTCATACCTTGTGATTCAGGCTCTTTGTAGTTGTTCGTGTCGCGGTGTGTGTGCAATCGCAACCGAGTTAAGTGCACTGCCCCCAACATCAGTAGTCAGCTGGTCTCCTGAAAGTCCATCCACTGGGAGTCTGGTAACTACCTTTCCACTGTGGTCTGCTTCCATCCCACGCTCTGTAATGCTCATTCGGTGACCAGTTTTGAAAATCTATGGGTCTGCCCTGCTCTGTGTCAGTGTACAGAGCATCAGCGGCAAAACCAGATGATGTCGCACTTGCTCTGGGAGAACACCCTGCCTCTCCCCAACTCCGTTGACAGTGTCAGTCTGCTGCTGACTCACTGCCAAACATGCAGTTGTGGAGTTTTCTATTGCTCCTCAGATCCTGGAGTAGCTTCCGGTGCAGCATCCACTGCCATTCTCCGTCTAGGAGTTTCCAGAAGCCTCCTGAAACATTTGCTGCATGAATCTGGGTGTGCTTCAGCACTCTTGCCTCGCATCTGGTGAGTTCAAGCTGCTAGCTTTCCTCGCTTGGGAATATTACTGAAACCTCCTCCATTTCAATTTCTATCGCATTTTCTGTAGCTAGTTGAAAAGTCTCCTCCATCTCTCCTCCTCAGACACAAAGTCAGCCATCTTGATCGGAGCCGGCAGCGCCCCTACCAAGAGTAAGAGAATTTCCGTGTCCTGGCCAAATTTCCATTCACCAAAAAATACTACCAACAGCTTAAAAATCTGGTTTAATTTCAGTTGGCATCCATCTGTATCCCCCTGTCCCAGGACGAGGCTGAAAATAAGCAAACAATTGTCTAGTCCTCCTTCCCGTCAACAAAAACTAAGTAAATAAATAGATAAATAAATGTACTCCATAATATCTGTTACAGAAGCCCTTCAGGTTATCTGTAAATACTGTTTTTATTAATGAGGATTATCAAAGTATATCGATGCTTACACAGAAAACTAATAAATACAAAGTCAAAAAAACATTTACAATAACATTTCAAGACAGGTTTACACAGCCTCAGTTCACAATCAATATATCATACAATAGGTTTACAAATTAACGACTTTAAGACAAGGATGCATTTGACACAGTCTCACACAAAAGATTAATACACAAGTTAGCCAGCACTGGAGTGGGTCCCAGGGTGGTAGCCTGATAAAAATTGGCTGGACAACAGGACGCAGCGGGCAATAGTAAACGGAGTCCACAGTGAAGAAAGGGGTAACTAGTGGGTACCGCAGTGTTCAGTATGGAGACCAATCCTCTTTAATGTCTTTATAAGTGACATTGGAGAGCACCTGGAAGAAAGTATGTCTCTTTGCAGACAACACAAAGATCTGCAACAGGGTTGATACACAAGGTGGGGTGGAAAAGATGAAAAGGGACTTGGCAAAGTTGGAGGTATGGTCAAATGTATGGCAGTCCGATTCAATGCAAAGAAGTGCAGGTAATGCACCTGGACTTGGCAAACAAAACCCAGGGAAGAATACACAATGGAGGTGAGATACTAACAACAACAAAAATCGAAAGGGACCTGGGAGTAATTGTATCAGATGATATAAAGGTGGGCAAGCAATGTGAAAGGCAGTAAGGAAAGCTGGGGGCGGGGGGTACTGGGATGCACAGGAGAGGCATAAACTGTAGAAAACAAGAAGTTGTCATCCCTCTGTATAGACAGTTGGTGAGACCCCATTTGAGTACTGCTGCAGTTCTGAGACCCCATCTCTGCAAAGACAGACAGAGTGGAGGCTGTTCAGAGGAGGGCAACTAAATGGTGCAGGGTCTACACCAGAAGACATATGAAGAAAGACTAAAGCAGCTTAATATGTATACCCTGTGAGGAAAGGAGGGAGAGGGGGACATGAGGAAACTTTCGGCACTGGCGGGAATTAAAGTCCAAGAGGGTAGCACCTTTCAGAAAAAGAGGTGTGCAAGAACAAGGGGCACAATTTGAAGATAGAGGGGATGGCTCAGAGGTAATGTTAGAAAGTAATTTTCACTGAGAGGGCTGTGGATGCATGGAACAGCCTTCCTGAGGAGGTTGTGGAGTCAAGAACAGTGTGAGAATTCAAGAATGCATGGGACAGACATAAGGCAATTCTAGTGGAGGGTAGGAGGAAGTAAGCTGTTGGTTAACTAAAATCTGCAGCTTATCCATCTGGTTGGGAAATGAGAAGACTAGGTGGGCCAAGCGGTCTTTATATACCGCAAATTTTATGTTTCTATGTAAGGGGGAATTTCCTAGTAACAAGCGCAAATGTGGACTGAATCTTGTTTTACATTTGATCGAAATGCATCCACAGACAAATCTAACACCCTCAAGTGATTTGGAAGTTGTTCCAAGAAATCACAGATATATATTTAAAGGTCATCATTGCAAAGTTATTTTTACCCTGGGAACCACTAGAGTTTTATTGTTATTTCTTAGGCAAAATTGTGGTTTGCCCACACTAAAGAGTTTGTAAGCCTAAGTGGCTTACCAGTTTTCAAAATGTTAAACAGCAAAATCTCCCATGCTCTATCCTTCTTTAGCTGTAAGGAGTTCCAGGCCAGTCTTTGATGAAGAACAAGGTCATCTGAAGAGACAATCTTCTTCCAGAGCGGCAGCGATGGAAGACAGCAATGGAGGGAGTCGCTTAAAATAAATATGTAAAGGAATCTCTTGTTTAAAAGAGATTCAAAAGTTAAGAGTGAAAGAAAATTCACAGGCAAATGATGCAAAACTGTGTCAGAGCTTCTAGGGAGACCCATGTGAACAGATTCAACAGCGGAAAGATCTGAGGAGGAGGGTCGCCATTCCTTTATAGGGTTGGTGACGTCAGTGTGAGCAGCCCCAGTGATACTGCTGGAAAATCTTCCATGTGGATTCTGCTTCAGCAACAGTGAAGTTCCTACGGTGTGATCGGATGATTGAGATACCCCCAAAGATAAACTTATTCTTGTGTAAACCCATTCTTAGGTTCTGGAACAGGAGGCAGGGTCCGAACTGTAAATCACACTGATCGATCCCTAAGAAGAAACAACATTACTATGGCAATATTTCCTTCAAACAACAAGAATCCATCAATGATGACATACAATAAACAGACTCTCTAAAACTACATTAGGAGGATGGGTCCAGAACATAGTTAGGGAAAAGTTCTGCAAGACAGCAGTTCCAAAACTGGCATCTCTGCTAGACTGCATGTCCAGGCAAAAGTGCTTTGTGAAGGCGTATGACCCTTGTAGCTGCCACAGATGCATAGGTACTGTACACCTTGTGGACGGTGCCCTTTGGCCTCTGGGAGGTGTCCTACCAGCTTTTGATGGCAGGACTGTATGCAGGACTATCCAATGAGATATGGTCCTCCTAACTACTGGCTTACTCTTGTTCACCTCTCCATAGGTAATGGAAAGCTGTGTACCCTGAGAGCTGACATTCTTTGTCCAGTCTATGTAGCGACCTAGTGCTCTTTTCAATGCAGACAGTGCAGTTATTATTCACCTGTATTGTAATGTTCAGAGTAGAGCACAGAAAGGGTAAGTGACTGGTTCAAGCAATTTTGACACCACCTTAGGCAGGAATTTCCACTAGTCCTAAGGACTACCTCCATGTGGAAGATTATGTAGTTTGGATCTGTACAGAGTGCTTGCAACTCGCTACCCTCCTTGCAGATTTCATGGCAATCTGGAAAACTGTTTTCCACATGACATATTTCCAAATCAGCATAGCTACAAGCTCAAAGAGCGCTCCATCAGCTAGGCAAGACAGATATTTAGGTCTCATGGAGGGACTGGATCCCTTGCAGGGGGTACAGGTGACAGAAGCCTTTAAAGAAACTTCGAAGAAAAGGTTGTGAGGCCAAGAGCTTGTCCTTGCCTGCTGATGTAAAGGCTGACATTGCTGACAGATGTACCTTCAGGCCTGAGGGTACCTAATGGCTTGTACCTAAACGCTTTAAGAGTACCAGGTAGTTCAGAACTGTAGGCAGCCTTGTCCATGGGCAGAGATTGGGCGTTGCCCCCAAAATTACATGATGTCACATAACAAAACTTTTTTTATCTTGCTCAGCTGTCTGTCTTCCATTTTATAAGTATATGCTGTGCCTTTAAACGTCTTGTGCCCACTGCCTAGCGAGCGTGAGTGCTGCGCCTATGCAGGGCATCCACTGCGCCACACGATCATCTCGCTATCAGCTGCTGGCCACTCATTCCTCCTCCTCGGACTGCAGCGTGAAGAAGAGATCCAATGCCAGGGCACACTGGACTGCCAAGACGATCTCACATCATAACTGGAAGTCCTGTCCTTCTTCTGTCTCACCAGCAGTTGTGTTATGGCAATGGTTAGTTAGTACTGGAGTGGTTCTGCAGTGCTTCTGTGTGTGTGGATCAGAGGAGGCTATGACCAGGGTGTTGATTGGTCGTTGTCTGTGATTTTTACAGCATTTATTTATTTTTTAAACACAAAACCGCCACCTCAACTTGTTCGAATAAAAACTTAAATTATATTACAAATCAAGCCGCTAGCCTGGAACTAGTGTGCAGACATGGTGTGGCCGGGTGGCTGTGTTGGGGGGAGTGAAGGGCCCGGGTAGGGGGTGTCTGGAAGTTGGAGGTCAGCTTGCTGACTGCTTTGTTTTGCAGCTATGTCTCTTATTATCTAGTTCTAAAAAAACACCTCAGATTTAAATTTTAAAAAGTAAATATAAATTATATTTTATAAATCAAGCCCAGGTGCAGACGTGGTGCCTATGTTAGTAGTGTGTTGTAATAACTTGTGGGGAAATGGAAGGGGCTGGAACTCAGAAGTGGAACTCTGCCTCAGCTTGCTGCTTTTGCAGATTTTGCAGCCAATAGCTATCTCTTTTCTCCTCTGTATTCCCTTCATCTGATACAAAAAAGGAAACAAAAAGAGACAAAAAAAGTCCTTCTAGGCGTCTATGTTTTTTATTTATCCAAGAACATTCTAACTGCATCCTGACTGACTGAGAGAAAAAATCAGTCTGTGGTGCACCTGCAGGGGGGCCCCTGCCAGCCCACTGCCCCTCCAAACGCCACAATCAAACCACGCCTATAACCCTGTCTGCATTAGGATAATCCTTCTTGGGGCACACCAGTAGTGGTAAGCTTTATTTTTTATACAGGTAAAACATACTGGTACAAAAACACCATTAGGGCAAACAAAGCACTGTTTACAAGGCAGTCCAATTTGATCAAAGTTTTGTAATTGTATTAGTGGCAATATGACACAGCAGACAAAAGACACTGCAGCAATGTAAGTACAATATGATATAATTAAGCCTGCACTAAAAGATCGTTAAAATTTCAAATTATACAAGTGCACCATGTACTCAAAATCTAGGAAAATCTCTTCCAGTTAGAGGGGTATGCTTTCCTTGTTGTTGGTTTTCTGAAACCTTTAGCACTCTTCGCACCTGCTCTGACAAACTGAATTAGAGAATTCTAGTTCCTCAAGAACCATGGCCTCAGGCGTATATTCTGAGGTCTGGGAATTGTATTCTGCCCTGTGAGAGAGTCGCAGTTTGTATCTCAGTGGCACGTTAACTGCTGTCCTGCCAGACAGGGTGAGAAGCACTGAGCACCAAGCCTGTGTGGCCCAGTCTGGGACTATCGGGATCAGTCTTGCTAGCCGCCTCCTGAGCGCATGAGCACTTTATGTTTGAGTGGGAATGGTGGGAAGGCATACAGGAATCTCCCTGTCCAGTCCAGAGCTAGGACGCCCTATGGGACTGTGCCCTGTGGTGGTGGCATGCAACAAAACTGTGGGAGCTGACTGTTCCCACAACAGGCAAACATATTTCTGGGATGCCCCTTCTTTTGAAGACTGAGGCCAGCATTTGCTGGTTCAGGGTCCATCATGGTTTCTCTGGCTGATTCTGCTTAGGGCATTTGCTAGGACACTGTCCTTGCCTGGCAGATGTACAGCTCATGTACAGTGGCGGACAGTGAACAGTGATTCTTTCTTTTGTACACCTCCTAATTTCATCATGCTCTAAATATAAATGAAATTACTTAAGTCTGGTGTGAAAAGCTGTTTGATAGCCCTGCAAAAGCCATGACCCAATTCACTTTGGGCATCCTGGAATTGTATGATGTTTATTGCTAAAGCTTGCAGTAGTTAAACTATATCAAGCAGTGCTGTTGCTGTCCCCTGCAATCCCTATGTTCCTGTCTTTGTTGGCCAAGAAACTTTTCAAGGTATACTAAATGCCCTGATGTTTTCTGTAGTTTAAAGTAAATCTGAGTTAGAAAAAAATGCTTTTAGAGAATACAGGGATTTCACAAGTCATGTAACAGAACTGACTGACATTGTAACTTCTGCTGGCTTGTGCAGTTACGCATCAACTCCCATGATGCCTTACATGAGTAGGGTCATGACCTCTGCAATGGAGTAAAATAGGTTTTCACATCATCGCAGAAAAGAGTGAAGCAACCTTATTTATATTTAAATTAGGGGGATGCAAGAGAGATAATCATTGTTCATGTCTGTAAACTACACAGGTATACATTAAATTGGTTGAGGGACTTTCTCTTTAAGAGCTTAAGGGAAATTCTGGGAGCCCTGTAGACTAGGCATGTAGAAATAACAACAGACATTTACAGCAGGTCACTCTGAGCTTGACCCTGGTCACCTGGGGTCCTTGTGAACTTCTTCACTGAGGCCCTTTAAGGAGTGTGATGAGTGAGGAACATACTCGAGATCTTCTTCCTGACATTACATTCAGCTGAGCATTAAAGTGGGAATAAGAGGTACCTGCCACTTTAAGTCCTGTTAATTTGGTTCTCTAACTCCTTTTGCCATCATGAAAGGAATTCTACTTCAAAACAGCATTCCTGATGATGGAAATATTTTCCCAGAGATTTACTGTCCAGATTTACTGTGGAATTTCTTTTTCTGAATCTGAAGCTTAGAGGGAGGGAGGCCTTCCTGCCCACTTCAAACGCCAAGTTCAAGACCACACACCTTTCCCATCCTGAGAAGTAAATACTGTTAGGAATTACTTTATTTCAGAATTAGGTTGTCAGATTACAAAACAACATCAACAAAAAATTGTTCAGCATCCTGCATTATTTTATTATTATTTTTTACTTTCTGTTTATCCCTGCCTGGTTGCTTGGCTGGCTTTCTGCCCATGTTTCTGGATCCTGGGCTTCCACCCAGTCATCTCCTCAGACTTACCTGTTCTCCTGGCTAGCCTCATGGTATCCCTCCTCATGATGGCAGCCTCTAGGCTAGGCGAGGTTCCTCAGGATCCAGCAACTTGGTGCCAGGAGATTTCACCAAGGTCAGCAGGTAGCAGGTCTGTGAGCCGCCCAGGGTGTCATGTCAGGATGGCAAGGGTTTTCTGCTTTTCCTCCTTCCACTAGGGATGCTGACTGTGACAAGCAAGCGTGCAGCATGCATCAGCACCTGTACAGCCAATTGCGTCCCTCCACCCGAGTGCCCTTGAGCCTGTACTCTCACCCAGGTGACAGTGGTGCAGCACAGTGTTTCCTTCCCTCCTCAGAGGAGGAGAGAATCCTGTGGGACACTCAATCATCCTCTCCCAGCCAGCCCTCCAGCGACTCTGCTCACTCCCAAACCCTGGCTGCAAGTGCTGGAGGCTACTGCACCAATGGGACAGCCCCAGCATCCCTGCATTATAATTAACTTTAATTCCTGCCAGTGTGCAGGTAAAATTATTTCAGACGAGGAACCATTAATTACAATAATTCATATTCTAAATGGGAAGCTTAATGACAAGGAGGCAGTGTGGCCCAGTGGTCACAGCATCAGCTTGAGAACTAGAACAGTGCAGGTTCAGACCCCACTAGAGCCCAATACTACTCACTAGAGCTTTGTATTCTCGATTTTTTCCTTAAAGTGATTTTGTGGACCTAAAGTACCACTTCGGGATATGGTACTGGGGTTCGTGATAGTCTGTGTAAGTTGTATTATTTTATTTTGACGCTTTCTTTAGTGCTAAGGGTTCATACTTGACCAATGATCACTACCACTTCCTGATTCAGCTACATGTCCCCAAACTCAGAAACGTTATGATGTGCAGCAAGAGAAAGCGTGCGTCTTTTGAAATGAATGGGACTGATTTTCCTCACTCTCTAATACATTATGATGCCGAGCTGGAGATTAATGAAGGCCACCGCTGACTATCAAGGCCCTTGTTAGCTCGAACACTGGCCTTCATTTTCTGCAACTCGCCATCATAATGTATTAAAAGCACGGAAAAATCAGTCCTTTCACTTCCATGGGCGCGCCCCATGCTCTCCCCTGCTGCACATCGTACATGCCCGAGCATGAAGGTGTATAGTTGAATCGGGACGGGAAGGGATCAACTGGCCACATTATGACCCCTTACCACTAAAGAAGGGCTGAAAATAAATATTACAACTTACACAGAAGGATTATCATGGACCTAAGGAACCATATTCCAAAAGTGGTACCTTAGGTCCCCAAGTGTACTGAATTATTTTAAAGAATATAGTAACTTATTTCTAGTTGGCAGCTATTTATAATGTTCCTATTTTCAGAATTATTTATTAGACAGTGGCATGATGGCCATAACGCCGTCCACCCCCCGCACCTCTGCTCCCGGCAGCGCTTGCAAGTTCTGGAATTTTTCTTTTTGTTTCATTCAAAATAGTTGAGTGGATGAATGAAACTTATTTTAGAATTGTTAACTAACTTGCATTATCATTGCTGCTTAACACTCCTGTCCCCTGTGCTTCAGTTCAGATTACTCGTTGGGACGTTCTGTGTTGAGTTGGTGCCCTGCTGTACAGAAGTTGTGGGATTTTGAGTCGTCCGCCCCGGAGTTTGCAGCTCTTGTCTTGTTTTGTTGAAAGAGCGCTTACGAGCCTCGGTTGTTGTAACAGTTGCTGGAGGAAAGTAGGGATACCACCTGTCCTAATTTTCACAGGACAGTCCTGATTTGGCAACTATGTCCTGCAAAAACATAAAAAATCCTACATGTCCTGACTTTACAGAAGAAAAATAATTTCTAACTTTCCACTAAATGTTGCATAAAACTATAATACCTTGACTAAAATACCTTAAAATGGCAAGAAACTATAGAAGCAACTAAGAAACTACACTACTTAGCCTTTATTCTGATTATATAATGCAAACAAGTCTGTTGCACTGGTCGAGGTTACATACTGTTCTGGAAAACTCACGTTTCAGTAAGAAACGTCCCAATTTGGACTTCTTAAAGGTGGTAACCTAGAGGAAAGCTAAGCTGCAATGGAAGGCACACTATGTGCTGATAGGAACTATCATATCTATTAAAGGTATGTCATGGTTGCTTAGGGAGAGGGATTGCCCTTTGCTTTAATAAGATGACGAAGTTACTCTGCTCAGATGAGCATTTATTCTCTACTCTTATCTTTTAGGTCCCAGTTGATATGATGAGACAAGTCTTGAGGAATTCAAGGCTAAGAGTCAACATATGCTACATCGAGAAGGGGTCTCAAGCGCAAAATAGATTTTGTCTGAAGGACCTATAAGTATGTGTAGCCCTCTGCAAATATCTGTTCAGCTAATGAGCCTAATGGCAGACGAGGCCACAAGGATGCTATCCTGCAGGTACAGCTTTATTTTATTTTAACTTTGAGGAGTAGTGTTGCCTTCTGCCTCTCGACTCCGATAAGAGAGCCCTGAATTAAATGGTGGTTTACCTCTGATGGGGAGTTATAAGAGGCAGAGCAATAATCGAATTGACGGACTCCATACTAGCAGTCCTGATCATGCAGCGTTTGTTGAAGGTACTTGGGATAACCCTGATACAGAATTTTAGATTTATAAAACTTCAGCGGTGCTTATGAAGGATGCCTATTGCAGTTGGGCATTGATTTTCCTTGAGGCATGCATTATTTTACGGTTTCTTGACCTGCCGGAGCCTTGAACAGCTGATTCAAAGGACGGCCTGTTGAATTATTATAAGAACCCTCAAATAAGGTGGGAGCTTGTGGTCTCGGTGGGCACCTTATGGGACAGAACCTTTCTTTTTTATCGCTAAATCCCAAAGCGTTTCTATTTGTTCTTGAATAAAGTGGAGTCTGTACTCTGAGGTGTATACCTCTCTTTCTCTGGACAGAATCTTTGTTTATTCAGTACTTGGGGCATGAATCATGAGTATGGTGATCCCTTTGATTATATTTATGTATCAGATACAAGTTTGGACTCCACAGGTGATCAGTATCTCAGTTTCTCCACATGAACACAAAGCCCTGAATGTGTTTTAAGAGCAATATGACGGATATGATAGTTTATCTGTTTGATCATGTACTTTAACTGTGTGCTGCTTAAGTTTTGCTTTTATTGTTAATAAGCTGTTCTTAGTGAGCAACAGCTCTTGTTGCTTAATTATTCAAGTACTCAATTATTCAATTAGAGTAATACAGACATTTTGTGATGTGATTATATCAAAGGAGGCATTAAATATACTAAAGGAGGCATTAAATATACTAAAAGGGAGGCATTAAAGCAGCAGTACTACGAAATCAGGAAGTGACCAATCAAAATTCTGTTTTTCAGCTGTAAGCATGCGCACAAAGCTCCTGTTTCCATACCAGTAAATATTTTTGCCAGTAGTCCTTAGTTTTTAGATATTTGCAATTTATTTGAAGTGTTGTGCGCTACAACAAATATGGCGGATGATTAATTTCAGCGCGCTTTTTCTTCAGGTCGCATCACGCTCTTTTGACAACAGCAGAGGATCTCTGCTGACCATTCCTGATGTCCCTGCAAGTCATTCAAATGTGCAGTTGGCAGTAGGGGGTTCCAGTGCAACATGCTTAGTGGCAGAAATGTAAACAAAAGCAGAGAATAACTGAGCAAATTACTCGGTGATAGTACAATGCCGACGTAGAAAGAGTACCAGGTATATGATTAGCAGGACACAGGAATAGACTGTCAAAAAGCGCAATTTTTTTGTCGTAGTACTGCTGCTTTAAATAGTAAGATGCATCAGCATCTTAATTTTAACATTTTAAATGGTTTCACCTAAATTAACTGCCGATTCATTCATTTGGGAATTTCCTGGGACTTAATTTTATAAATCATTTGGTGGCAGATGCCATCAAGACACGGTGGAATGTCTATCTTCCAGAAATTAAGTGCGAGCATTAAGCTCCTGGGTTATTGGCTCAATAGTATGGTTAATCATTTTTAATTAGGCTATTGGGGAACTCATCGATGATGCTGTTTGGCAGTGCTTGTGTGGTTACGAGATTCTGTGCATGCTGCATCAGCAAGAACTAGAACTGTCTTGAGGGCTATTGCCCAAAATGAAAGTTTTCACTGAGGGTCTCCTCCAAAATTTTCTAATTACTGAAAGCGGGAGGGCAGAAAAACTATCTGCAAGTATGATAATGGGTCATTAGTTGACACAGAAAATGTTCTATCAAGTATGCAGACTAAATCCTGGCAAGGTGTTCTTTGTCAAAATTATGACTAAAGCACCCAGGAGTCAGATGTAGTCAGACAGAAAAACATTATATAAAGAGTTAATGGTGTCTTGCTGATACAGAAAGTGTTGTTAGGTTAAGTATGCAGACTAAATTCTGACCAAGTGAGGCTTGTGAAGCATAAGAATGAAGAACTACTAGGTGCTAGAATGCAGTTAGCAGAAATACGATTAATAAGTATGTCAATTGGCTACATAGCCTATACAGAAAGTAGTAAGTTGAGTATGCAAATTAATTTCGGTTAACTAACATTGTATATGAATACTCCCTTTGGAAAATTTATATTTAGCTTAAGCTACAAATTTTCTAAAGTACTGCATTTATGTAAGGCAGAGCCCAGAAAGTTTGGGCATAATAGGTATTGTATACAGCACCTAGTGGGAGTCTATATTTATTTATTTATTTAGTTTTTGTTTACTGGTAGGTACACTAGACAAGAGTATTGCCTATATTCTGGCATGACCCGAATCATTCAGTAATTCATTCGTTCATTTAGTAATGAATTTAAGTAATGTTAAATCTGGAATGGAATTCTAAGCAAGTGAAACAAGGAGATTACATCGTATGGAATGTTATGTATTTTGGATGGAAAGGTTCTTTTTTTAATACTTGTTTATTGAATTGATTACATTACATCAAAGTAAACAACGTCCATAAACCAGACCATAACATGGTGATCCACACAGCTAAACCGATGTTACAGTCATTCAATTTTCAGAGTAGTTTTGATGTAGAAAGTACTGGTTACAGCGATCCTTCCCTTTTAGCTAGACAATCACCCATGGTTTACATTCTAATGTTATCTGCACAGAATTAACAGTTAAAAAAATCACAAAAATAAAGCATTACTTAAAACTACTGTGACATGCTTCATCTCTCAAATCTTGTAAAGTTAATTATTGTTCTCATTCTTCTTTATGGACCTGACTACTTGATATGTGAGAACTATATACATGGAACATTGGGTAGGGTGCATTTTAAGCAAAGAACACAAGGGCAGAGACTCAGAGTCATACATACAACGGGACACATGTCTATATGGGGGACCTCAGCCTGTAATGAGGATTAGAAAACCTAGTGTACTTGTTCTTTATAAAGTTCCCACTGGTCCATCTATTCACAAATTGCTCTGTTCTTTGATTGATTTTATATGTCAATCTCTCCACAGTTTGCATTCTTTCTATGAGTTCAACCCATTCTGAAAGCCTCAGAGGGTCTGTTTGCAACCAACGCTTTGTAATAGCTTTAAGGGAAGCTATAATTAGAATGGCCCACAATAATGTCCCTCCTTACCCTGAATTCCATGTGGTATGATCCCCAACTTGGCATGTTCTGGGCTCAGTTGTATCTCTACCCCAAACAAGGTTGTTAAACGCTTTTCTATTTTATGCCAGTACATCTTAAGCAGTGGACTGAACCACAATAGGTGCATCAGATCAGCCTGGATATCACCACACCCGCTCCAACACTTCTCAAATCAATAACCCCATTTTGGCCTGTCATAGTGGGGTTAGAAATATTTGAGTTTGACTTTCCAGGCAAAGTCTTGCCAAGTTGGTGAGGATGTCACCCTCCAGCTACTTAAATAAATCTTTTACCACATAGTGTCATGATATTTGACTCAGCGTCTTGTTCCCGTTTGTGTTGGCAGGCCTGTAATGTATGGGCTCTATCTGCTATCAGATTCCAGTACAGTTTGGTAATGGCCCCTTTACCATTAGAAGAGGCCCAGATTGTTTAATATACCTCAGGAAAAGGCCTAGGGTCCCCAACAATTCTACATTTCTAAGTTTATTGTTAATCCAGTCCCTTATTTGATAATAATGAATTATATCTGCCTGTTTCCATCCAAATTTTCTCGCTAGACCCTCAAAGGGCAGCAAGGTATTTGCCTGCATTAACTGCCATGCCGACCTTATCTCTTTCTCAGCTTGCCTCTGGAACCACGAATGTTCAATAGCTGGTTGAAAACTTTTATCTCTTGTCCACCATGTATCCTCCAACTATGTCTGGCTGTGTAGCCTTCTATGTCCTGCATACCATCCCTGTAGGGTGGCATTTACTGTGGACAATAGCCTTGGTGTTTAAACCCTCTACTTTTTGAGAAAACATGAGCATCATGGTGTATATTCTCTACTATACTGCAATTCTATCTGCTGCCAGTGGGCTGTGTATTGTCTATGTGCCCACAGTAGTGCTATCTTCATATGAGCGGCTGTCCAATAGTCCTGTAAATTTGGGCAAGCCCTACCTCCATCTCTCTGGCCAGATAGAGTGTTTGCAAGAAACTCTGGGTTTACCCCTGCCCACAGAAAGGCCATCAGAAGTCTTTGCCAAACCACTATTTCTGGTGTGGGATAGTGCAAGGTACACACTGAAAGAGGTACATAAGCCTGGGTACCACATTGATTTTAATAATTTGTAGTCTGGAGTAAAATGGAAATGGTAACGTGTCCCACTTATGTAGGTCAGCTTTTATGTTTTTAATCAGAGGCGGGTAGCTGTTTACAAATAGGAGAGATGTTTCTCCATTGAGATAAATCTCGTGGTATTTGACCACCTCTGGCGTCCAATTTAATGGGGTATTTATGGCGAAATCTCAAGGGCACCTGTGAGTTTAAGGTCAGAACTTCAGTTTTTGTCCAATTTAGAGTGTATCCAGATAGTTTTGAAAAGGTTTCTATCTGTGTAAAACCTTTAGTAAGGACCTCTCTGGGTTTGTGAAGTAGAGTAGGACATTGTCAGCATATAAGCCAAATTGTGTACCTTTCCCCAACTCCACCCACTGATATTCTGGTTTAAACAAATACTTTTACAATGGACACCCTTTCCAATTCAAAGCCCCAGACAGATGTCCATTAGCTCCAATATATGCTCTTGGTTTGGCATACAGCTTGAAAATAAATTCAATGAAAGGGAGTGGGAAACCAAAACTGGCCAGGGTACCCCATAAAAATACCAGGAAACTTGATCAAACACCTTCTCAGCATCTAGGCACATCAAGTAGGCTGGGGTAGTTTTATTCTGTAAATGTTCTATAATGTTCACCGAGTGTCTGATATTATCCATTGTTTGTCTACCAGGAACAAAACCAGTTTGGTCTAAATGAATAAGAGTAGGGAGTATTTGCTCAAGTCATTTTGCCAATGTACTGGTCAGGAGCTTTATAATCCGTGTTTAGGATCGATATGGGCCTATCAGAAGCACATAACATGGGGTCCCTGGCTGGCTTAGGGATCACTGATACGACTGCCTGTGCCTACGAAGGAGCTGCCTCTCTTCCCATAGTCCAGACTCAATTCAGGCCAGGAGTACCTGGTATGTCTTTTCTGAACTGTTTATAGAATTTGTTAGGGAGACCATCCATCCCCAGACACTTGCCTGCCTTCAATCTAGTGATAGCAGACTGTAACTTCTCTAAAGTCACCGGGCAGATAGCATCATCTGAACCTCCCGAGTAACCTGTGGGAGCCGTAATGGTCCCAGAAAGGTCCTTACTTCTTGCTCCATAGAAGAAGCACCTGTGTATATAGTTTCTGATAGAAGTTTTAAACACATCTGCAATTTCTTCTACTTGGTATGTCCATGTTTTATTGTTCACTAGATCTATGATGCGAGGTATACTTGCCTTTGCTCTGTTTTGTTGTAATCTACTAGTTAAA
This sequence comes from Neoceratodus forsteri, assembly GCA_016271365.2. Classification (NCBI taxonomy): domain Eukaryota; kingdom Metazoa; phylum Chordata; order Ceratodontiformes; family Ceratodontidae; genus Neoceratodus; species Neoceratodus forsteri. The sequence goes on along the minus strand of CM057458.1, from coordinate 163,512,330 downwards.
AGTCTCAACGCTCTGGGCCCCCCTTCATAATACCATTGCCTTAAGTACAGTAATTTCTGCTCTATTTGATAGTCCAATATCCCCAAAAATAATTTTTTATACTGAGCCAATCTCTTTCCCCTCTCCCCATCCATTTTTGTTGTTGTTCTTTTCCAGTAGTGCTATCTGTTCCTTTAAGAATTCTGTTCTTTCCTCCCTACGCCTCTTCAAATGAGTGGAAATTGCTATAAATTTACCTCTAATGATAGCCTTTATCGTATCCCACAATATACCTGACTTTACTTCAGGCATATCATTATCCTTTATGGGTTGTTCTATTGTAGTTTTGATTGTGGTCTGAATGTCTCTATCCTGCAGTAAGGATGTGTTCAACCTCCAAAACATGGATTGTTTACTGGGCCCAAAGCTACTTTTAGGAAAATGGGGGTTTGGTCAGATAGAGTAATGTCTCCTATTCAGGAGTCTTGCATATACCTAGAGAATCTCTAGGAACTGAAAATAATCTAGTCTGGAATAAAACTGGTGGGCTTGTGAGAAAAGGAATACTGTCTACTGTCTTTATGCATTGTCTGTCAAAGTACAGTTACGTAAGAACTTACTGTAACAATCGATATTCGAGGGAGCTCTTGCAGCAGCCTGTAACAATTGGGACTATGCACATGACACCTAGGACCCTCCGGAAAACTCTTCAGCCAGCAGTACAGCAGGGACTGCCCGACGTCGGACCGCCCTAGCGTCAGCCCGGCCACAAAGGAGCGGACCAAGCTCCACCTCAGTTCCCCGCCAAGGCTCGTGAACAAGCCCTGACAAGAGAAAGAGACGAAGCACCGAAGATGTAGATGAAGATGTGCACACCTCAAGGGGCAGGTGGTTGGAGAAGGCCTGCTGCAAGAGTTCCTCTCAAAGATCTACTGTTATGGTAAGTTCTTACACAACTGTACTATCTTACTTGAGTGGGAGCTCTTGCAGCAGACTATAACAATTAGGACTGAATACCAAGCAGTCCCATGCCAAAGAGGTAGTCGACCCTGGGAGGTGGAATATACTGACTCCAAAGGCCTAGGACAAAAGTCCCTGCAAAACAGCCCGACCAAACCGGCATGGCGTCTGGAGAAGACATCCAAGCTGTAATGCTTGACAAAGGTATGCACCGAATTCCAGGTAGCGGCCGCATATGTCCCTTATAGAGACATTTCTCAGAGGCGGCAAAGAAGCAGACACTCCCTGGTGCAGTGACCCCGACCAAGCCCAGTTGGGGTTTATTGTGCTTTTCGTAGCAGAAGGATCGCAGTGGATGATCCACTTGAAATCGTCTGCTTGGTCACAGTGTGCCCAAGCATTGTGGTGCAAAGGCCACAAAGAGTTGCTCGACTGACGATGATGGAGTCGTCCTTTTAAGGTAATACCTCAAAGTCCTGTGGACATCCAATGTGTGAAGCAGAGCTCTCTCTATTAGATGGGGAAGGAAAATAGACTGAAGGTCAACCAACTGGTTGAGGTCAACTCGAAACCACTTTGGAAGAAACTTAGGATTTGTTTTAAGGGAAACCCTTCCTGTGGAAAACCAAATATGGCTCTTTACTCATCAGAGCCTGAAGCTCAGAAACTCTTGAGCTGAGATAACAGGATCCAAAAAACACACCTTCCAAGAAAGGTAATGCAGCTCACAATCTGCTGCTGGCTCAAAGGGAGGGAAGGTGAGCTTCTCCAACACAAAAAGGAGATCCCAAGGTGGGATAGGGTCCCTAATGGAGGTCTCATATGCAAAATTCTTTCAAAAGGTGCGGGCTACATCCAACTATTCTAACGCCTTGTCTCCAATCAGAGCATGATAGGCAGAGATAGCACACATGTGCACCTTAATAGAAGAGTAACTCAGGCCATGCTGGTACAAGGAGAGGAAGTACTGTATCGCTGAGTTCACTGGACAGGTGACGGGGTCCAAATGCTGTGACAAGGCTCATAAACAAAACCGCTTCATTTCATAGCATGGGTGGAGGCTTCTCGCGACACTAGGACTGCTGCCACTTCGGAAACCTCGTATCTCTGTTGAGCTACGCCTGAAGGAGCCAAGCATGCAGATGTAAGGAACGAAGACCCAGATGGACCAGCGACCCCTGTTCCTGGGATAGCAACTGCAAGCATATGGGCAACAGAGTTGGAGGTTCCGTGGATAACTGCTGCAGGAGTGGGAACCACATCTGCTGAGGCCATCTGGGGCTACTAGAATCATTCGAGCCCCTTCTGCCTGTAACTTCAGCAGGACTCTCTGAGCGAGAGGGTAGGGGCGGGAGGCATAGAAACCTCCTGCCCAGCAAGGGATAACATGTCTGGCCAGAAAACTCCAGGCGCGTGCTGTCGAGCAAAAAATTGGCAGTTGGCGTTGCGTGGTGACACAAAGAGGTCCAGCTCTGGATGACCCCACTTGTCGGAGAACTGATCTGTTATGGACTGTAGCAGCTCCACTCGTGCGCTCTGGAACGAGACCTGCTTAAGCTGTCAGCCAGACTGTTCAGGACACCCGGGCGTGCACTGCGGACAGCAGAATGTGCCGCTCCAGCGCTCAGTGTCAGACTCTCGCCTCCTGCAAAGGGATCGAATGAGTACTCCCTTGCTTGTTGATGTAGAAGAGCGACCACCATATTGTCTGTTTGAATTAGAAGAGGCCCGCACCAGGTCCTCTTGAAAGGCCTGTAAGGTACAGAGAACCGTCGATCTCCAATACATTGATATGGAAAGATCGCCTCGGGCGCCCAAACTCATTATGCTTGATGAGCACCCAGGTGCGCCCCCATCCCAGATCCGATGCATCTGTCGGCTCCAGACGAAACCTGACCCTTTTCTAAATTCCGGGGTCTATCCACCAAAGCAAAGTTCTCCTGACTGGCTCGGTGATCCTGACCAGAAACTCTAGATCGCCGTAGCCCTGGTCCCACTGTACCCTGAGCATCCACTGTGGGACCCGCATGTGGAGGCGGGCCAGAGTGAGTGGAATGGCCGCGCCATGTGCCACAGTAGCCTGAGGAAGTTCTGTGCTGGAACTTGAGGAGTTACTGAGATCCATTCGCAATCTCTCACAGGCGATCGCCCCTGTCTGGGGTAGGAAAGCAATGCCCTGGATAGAATCCAGGACCGCTCCAATGAAGACGAGTCTTTGACTGGGCTCGGGGACAATTTCTGAAGGTTCAGGGTGATCCAGCTCTCGGAACAGAGTATAGGTGTCTCCGAGGGCGTGAAGTAGGCTTGACCTAGAAGGGGCTGTAAGCAGCCAATCGTCGAGGCAAGGGAAATGTAGTGCCCATGCACCTTAGAGCCGTAGCCACCACTGCCAAGCATTTTGTAAAGACTCATGGAGGAGCAGAGGCCGAACGGAAGAACTTGAATTGGTAGTGCTCCCTTGGAAGTGGAACCTCAGAAACTTCCGTGGGCAGGAAGACCCTATATGCATATATGCATCTTGCATGTCTAGGAGCAGAGCCAGTCTCCTTGGTGCAGCTGGGGAGTAGCCTGGAAGGGTCACCATCCTGAAAGAGATTGAGAGAGCTGAGGTCCAGAATGGGACGAAGATCCCGCCTTTTTGAGACCAGGAAGAAGTGGGAATAAAACCCTTTCCCCGCTGATGCAAGGGACTCGCTCCATTGCCTTTTTGCAAGAGGGTCCGAATTTCTCCTTCTATCTGTGGATGTGAGAAGGACGATATCAGGAGTACTTTGGTGGAGTATTTGGAGGAACTCCGTGAACTCTAGCATGTGCCTCTCCTGATAATATCCAAGACCCACTGGTCCGCAGTTATCGACCTCCACCTTTGAGATGAAGGGAGAAGCGGCCCCGACTGTCTCCCGGAATCTTCCTGGGGCGGAAGGGAGTCATTGGCTGAGTCAGGCAAAGGCAGAGAGGCCTGGGAGGACTTGGGAACATGGTTAGGAGCACCTTTAGGTTGCTGGTTACTGGCTCTCCTATGAAAGCTGCCTCTCTGACCCTGTTGATTACTTTGGGCTTGTCCACCTTGACCACCTGAAGGCTTGCAAAATGGCTGCTTCCGTTGCTGGTCACGCGGTACATTTGGCGGACCGACCAGATGGACTTGCCTAACTCCTGAAGGCGAAATCAAGCTTCCGTCTCTTGCCCAAACAACACGGTACCCTGGAATGGCAAACTTGGTACCGGACTCAGATCCTGGTGAAACCCGAAACTCTTAATCCAGGCGTGGCGCAAGGCACACCCTGGAAGCGGCTGCCCTGGCTGCCATATCTGCAGTGTCATATGAGACTCTCAGACATGAGAACCTATGTTGGAGCCCGACTTAACAACGCCCAAAAGTTCTGCCTTCTGCTTGGAATCTGGCATGGCTCTCAGTAGCTCTTGTCCCCTCCCACAGCGCATTCTGGTACTGGACCATATGCATCAGGAAGTTAAGGGACCGGATGAAGCAGGTGGAGGTAGAGTAAACTTTCCTGCCCACCTGGTCCAAATACCGAGACTCGCGATCTGGAGGCTGTGCGCAAGAGGTGCTTCGCTGCCTGGACTTGTCATGGGCAGCCGTGATGACTGAAGAGTCCACCTGAGGGTTCTCTGCTAAAAGGCTTCTGCCCTTGGGGCCTTATACAGCCTGACCGATTTTTGGGAACAGCCGGATGGAAGACAGACACTTCCAGGTAGTCCAAGTCAGGTCCTGGAAAGTGTCCACTAAAGGAGGGACCACCAATGGTTTCGGCTCCTTTTGCCTCAGGTATTTGGCCAATTACTGTGTTCCGGATCCAGGTCCTCCATTTCCCACTCCTTGAGGCCTGGATATGCCTCATGACGCCCATAAAGGTCGGATCATCTGGAGGCGAGCGAGGCTGGTCCTTCTCTCCGGGACCGCTCCAAGTCGAGAGAGGAATAAGATGTCAACGAAGAAGAGGAGACCGACTGCTAGGTCTGGAATAGTCAGATCTCTCCTTATGACCAGACTCCCTCTGTCGTCGGTGCTGGGGACCGACGCCAGTCCAAAGACCGACTCCGTCCCCAGACCAGCGACGGAGCAAAGACCGACATCTGTCAGAGGACCGACATCGGAAGCGCCTCGTCTAGGAGATCGAGAAGGGCTGCGAGTGTGAGACCTGGACCGCGACAGTCTCCAGAGTCTTTGGAGCACTGGCAGTGGTCTTTGGACCGGGCGCGGGAACCAGCCCTGGATGGAGGTGTAGGTGGCGCTCTGGGACTTCATCTGGGAAGACTCACCTCCAGGCTGTGGTTTGCCCTCCGGTCCGGTACTGGTGTTTGGGCGGCGACGGGGAAGGTGGAGGGTCCGCTTCTGGACCTGTCCCCACCAAAAGGAGAACAACTCCTGCAGCTCGTCCTTCAAGAAGACCTCAGCAGCGTGGCCCAGAAAGGGAGTATCCGGGACGCCGGCCCGTGAAGGAGAGTCCCTTGGGAGCCCTGGGGGACTTGGGAATGGGGACAGTGGCTCTTCTGTGGCCATGCCCACACCCTTTGCCCTTCAACCCGCGTCGATGGTGGGACTGATGACAGGGTGCCGCCGGGGGTGCCAGAGAGTCCTTTGGCTCTAGAGGCACGCCTTTGGCAAGTGGCACGGTGCCTTGGGAGGTGGGGCGGAAGCTTTTACCTCCAAGGGCTTGGTGGTAACCTCCAGCGGGTTACCTTAGGCTGGGCCAGCTTTCCCCAATGGGCCAGCCTTGGCCTTAGAAGATTTTGGATGCTTGCCTGAGCCGGGGAAATTCAGGCCTTCTTAGAAAAGGGCCATAGCGAGAACGGGACCGGGACCAACTATGGTCTTTCCTGTGGCTTTGGTCTTCCTTGCGTTTCCTCCAAGGAGTGCAAATCCATCTTCTTTTCCAAAAGGAACGCCTTCAGGACCTTGAGACATCGGATCTGGGTCAGGCTGGTGAACGCCTGGCAGGCTGAGCAGGCTGCGATGTTGTGGTCCGGCCGGAGGCAAAAGACGCCAGCGCTTGTGCCTGTCCTCAGCAGGGATCTGCCTCCCACAGTCGCACTTGTTCTGGTGTGGCTCTGAGAGACCGACGACAGCGAAGACATCTGTCGAGAACTTTAGAAAACCGTCGAAAACGGTACAGAAACAGGTTGAAAAATAGCTACTTAGCTGTTTCTGGCAAGCTGAAAAGAAGACTTCTCTCATGTGCATGGGACGCAGCAGGAAAAGAACTGAGGTGGAGCTGGGTCCGTCCCCTTTATGTACCACGGCTGACATCAGGGTGGGGCTGACGTCAGTGGTGGTCCCTGCTGTATACTGCTGGCTGAAGAGTTTTCTGGAGGGTCCTAGTGCCTCGTGCATAGTCCCAATTGTTACAGCCTGCTACAAGAGTTCCCACTCAAAGTAAGATTGTCTATTAAACCTGTTTCTCCTAGCAGTCCGGACACCTTCTTAGCTGACCCATTCTCCTTCGGAGTACCTGAGTTGAAGAATGTTTGGCTGCACTAATCTAAGATTGAGGTTTCCCCTATAATCAGGTGCTCTTCCCCCATTCTGTTATTTTAGTAATACATCCCTATAGAACTGTATGTCTGACCCGGTGGTATTTATATGGATACCAATGTGATCTTGGCTCCGTTAAAATTCCCTTAATACCCACATATCTGCCCTCCTGTCCACTAATGTATCTTTATGTTCAAGGTAATTTTATTGGGGATTAAGATTGCAGTTCCCTTCTACGACCTTTTTATATGTATACCTGTATCCTGCTTTACTGCAACCTCGATGCCCAAAGAATTGAATGTATAGCCCTCAAAGTATCTCTCCCTAATACAGCAGCTTTCCAGCTAGTAGGCTGCTACAGGCCCCCTCTGCTGACCACAAGCTTTTATCCCACCTGGGGAATCTACTCAAACCAGGCTCTGAAGAAGTCATTATCCTAGGTGATCTGAATCTAAACTGGCTTTCCAAGGCAGCTGCACCTTTGGTATCGTTTCTGATACACATGGGCTCACACAACTGATAAATGAGCCAACAAGAATAAACTCAAAGAATAGAAACAACAGCACACTACTTGATATCTTGCTGGTGAACAAACCCCATCTATTCACACACACTGGAGTGCTTTTCAGTGAAATAAGTGATCACTGCCTCATTACAGGAGTAAGATCTTCCAGCAAACCAACAACACCAGCAAAATTTCTAATGAGGAGAGCCAAGAAAACCTCAATATTGAAGGATATCTGCATGATCTAGCTCCCTCTTCAAGCTGGCAAGAGTTCTATCTTGCACACTCTGTGGAAAAAGCACATCAGGTGCTAAACAGCATAATACTAAGTGCCCTTAATACCCATGCCCCAATCACTAGTGTCCGAATAAAAACAAATCTTGCCGCTGGTTTTCAGCTGACCTCAAATCTGCACTGTTGGAGAGAGACAAATTATGAAGATGGCAAGAAAACCAAGGACCCAAATGACTGGGTGTTATTTAGGAAAGCCAGGAATAGCTGCCAAGAAGAAAAAATTACTCACCTTAGTAATTGCTTTTCTTCTCATGGAGTCTTGCTATATTATAACATTAGCAGTCAGCCACTGCAGCTGAACTGCCCGGAGAGGAAGGGAGTTAACTCCAGAGGATCTGAGTTCTACAGCGCGAGGGCGCTGTGCCCAAAGCTCTATCTGGCAGTTTCAAATGAAACTGTCAGATCTTTACGAAGCTAACATCAAAGAACAGAAAGTCTGTGTGGAAAAACTACACTAGCCATGGCTGCCTACTAGTAGTAGTAACAACAATATAAACAACAAAGAACACCCAGAACCATAATAACAAAATTGATGGTATTATGGTTCGCTTTACCACCCTTGACAAGCAATATTATGAACCCCTTCCCCTCAAGACTCAAGTCCAGGAAGGGGCAATATAAATAACCTAAATGAAAGCAACCAGATCCCTAACCCAAAGGAAAGAGGGTAAAGGATAACTACAATGGCATGACACAGTGCTTGCACTAATTCACCACCCCACCCAAGTAGAGGTTCTGAGAGGGCAGGAGGGTGGTTAATAAATAGCAAGACTCCATGAGAAGAAAAGCAATTACTAAGGTGAGTAATTTTTCTTCAAACACCATGAAGTCTTGCTATATTATAACATTAGCAGATTACACAGCAGTACCTCCATGGAGGAGGGTCAGAACCTACTTAGGAAATAGGCTCTGAAGCACAGCTGTGCCAAACCGAGCATCTCCTGGACTGGACATCCAGGGAATAATGCTTAGTAAAGGTGTGAACTGTCTTCCAGGTAGCAGCTTGACAAATCTCCAGAATGGGAATGTCCCTAGCAGCCGCTAGAGGCGCAGCTGTACCCCTGGTGGAGTGGGCCCTCAATCCTGAGGGGGTACTCTACCTAGTTTCTGATAACAGAATTGGATACAAGAAACAATCCACCTTGCAATTGTTCTCTTAGTGGCAGGTTTTCCTTTGCCAACCTCGCCATAGGTAAGAAACAGTTGGAGGGATTCAACCTATGACCTCTGGTGCGCCTAAATAGTAGCTTAAGGCTCTTTTGACATCCAAGCTGTGCAGTCTCCTCTCACCTGAGGAAGAATGCTCAGTGAAAAATACTGGGAGAGAGATAGATTGATTCAGGTGGAAATCAGAAACCACCTTAGGCAAAAACTTTCTACTAGTCCTAAGGACTACCTTATCTCTGTGGAAAGAGATAAAATCTTCTTCCACTGACAGGGCCTGTAACTCACTCTATCGTCTGGCAGAGGTGATAGCTACTAGGAAAGCGGTTTTCCAAGTTAAATACTTGAGCTCTGACTGAAGACAGAGGCTCAAAGGGGGTTGCATTAACTGAGCAATGCAAATATTCAGGTCCCAGGCGGGAGCTGGTTCCCAAAGGAGGGTTAGTATGAAGTAACCCTTTAAAAACTTGGAGAACACAGGGTGAGAAGAAAGGGAGGCAGGCTTCCCTGCTGACACAAAAAGCAGAGACAGCTGCCAGATGAACCTTCAGGGTAGCTGGTCTAAGGCCTAGGGAATTCAGATGGACCAAATATTCCAGAAGTATGGGAAGATCAGCAGATTCTGGGATAATCTGCCTCTCAGAGCACCAGATGGAAAACCTCTTCCACTTAGAATTATAAGTGGCCCTAGTGGAAGGCTTCCTAGAAGCCTTTAAAATATCCATGACACCTTGAGAAAGGTGTAAGTCAGCAAATCTAGCTCCTCAAGAGCCAAGCCTTGAGGTGGAGGGATTTGAGGTCCGATACCACACTCTCCCCTGTGCACAGGCCAGTAAGTCGTGGACTCTGGGTAGGCTCAGGGCAGGGTGGACTGCCAAGGACAGAAGCAGAGGGTACCAGGGCTGTCTGGCCCAATCTGGGGCAATCAGAATCACTCTGCAAGGTTGAGATCTGATTTTACTAGTACCCTGAAAAGAAGAGGAAAGGGAGGAAAGGCATACAGGAACTTCCCTTTCCAGTCCAACAGAAAGGCGTCCAGAGGGACTGAGCCCAGTACTGGAGGCCTGCAACAGAAAAGAGGAAGTTGATGGTTGTCTGGGGCTGCGAAAAGATCTATCTGAGGAGTGCCCCATCTGGCAAAACGGACCCCAGCACTTGTGGATTCAGAGCCCATTCGTGATGGCCCTGAGAAATTCTGCTGAGGGGCCCTGGCCAGGACATTGTCCTTCCCTGGGAGGTGAACCGCTATCAGGAGGTGTTCAGGAGCACGCCAGAGACCACAACTTCATTGCTTTGTGCACAAGGCTGAAGACCGAGTGCCCCTTGCTTGTTGATGTACCACATTGTGGTGGTATTGTCTGTCCTGACTTGAACCACTTTGTTCTGGACAGAATCTGAAAACACCCAAGAGCTAAAAGACAGCTCTGAGTTCCGACAGACTGATGTGGAGCAGAGATTCCTGAGGAGACCACACTCCTGGGTGGCAAGATCGCCAGTGAGCCCCCACCCTAACAGGGAGGCATCCGTGGTGAGGGTGAGGAGTGAGAAATGGGAATGAAGGAACCCCTGTCTTAAATTGCTCTGGACCTGCCACCAGTGGAGGGCTAGGATCAGAGTTTGAGTAACTGGAACCAACTTGGTAAGGGGTCCTTCCTTTGAGACCAATAGGCCTCAAATGGAACTGAATGTCCCTCATCTGGAATCTTGCTCCTGCACACAGCTGTGGAAGCAGCCATGTGCCCAAGGAGTTGCAGAAAATGCCTTGCTGGTCGAGAGACCCGCAGGGTAAAGGAGGATGCCAGGGCGATGAGTCTGTCCACCCTTTCCGAGGGAAGAAAAGCCCTGGCTAACCTTGTGTTCAATTCTGCCTATGAAAGTTAGGACCTGAACCGTTCCAGAACTGACTTTGGTAAGTTTAGCAGGAATCCCAGGAAGTGAGAAGCTGCTGGGTGACTTGCAATGGTTTTCACCTGACCTGGAGACTGACCCACAATGAGCCAGTCGTCCAGGTAGGGAAACACAGCAACCCCTTGCCTTCTTAAGTGAGCCACTACTACAGCGAGACATTTTGTGAATACCCTTGGCGAGGTCGTGGGGTCAAGGGCATTGCCCTGAACTGGTAGTGTCCTGAGGGCAGTTCGAACCTGAGGTACTTTCGTGAGAAGGCCTGATCAGAACATGAAAATAGGCATCCTTGAGGTCCAGGGAAGCTAGCCAGTCCCCTGGCCTTTGGGAAGGCAATATCATTGCCAGAGTCAACATTTTGAACTTTGGTTTCAAAAGATGCTTGTTCAGGTACCTTAAATCTAGAATGGGCCGCCATTCTCCTGTCTTTTGGGGTAAGAAAGTATCTTGAATAAAGCCCCTTGCCCTGATGGCAAGGAGGAACCCTTCCACTGCTTTGCAGTCCAGAAGAGAAGAAACCTCTGTTTCCAAAGCAAGGGCTTCTGAAGGATATGGTGGAAATGTCTGGCTCTCATCTTTGAAAGTGTTTGAAGCTGAGAATTCAGACCCTGGCTTCTATACCTCCAGAACCCATCTGTCCGTAGGTTAGGGACAGCCAGTTCCGGCTGAAATAGGCCAACCTGCCCCCACTGGTACAGGAGAGACTGGCCCTGGGCACCCCATCAGGGGTGCCTGCTTAGCAGCAGCCTTAGGCTGAGGGAGGGGACGGTCTACTTGTGCCTCCTGCTCTACCCCTGCCTCTGAAGAAACCCTCTGCGAGACAGCAGAGGAGGCTTGAAGTTGGTAAAAGGCCTGGAAAAAGGCCTGCCCTACCTCTGGGAGCATGCCTTTGTGGCATGGCATGCTTCTCCTTAGCCTGGGCACTTTTGTAGGTAGTTCTGTATTCATCCATCTTTTCATATAGTTTTCTGTTTGCTCCTCAAACAGAGAATTTCCCACTACAGGAAAATCCATAGCCTTTGACTGGGTATCTTGGGACAGATTAGTGCATCTGAGCCATGCCAACCTACGGAAAGCTACAGAAGTGGCCATGACCCCAGAGGAAACATCATTAACATCAACAGCAGTATGAAATTGAACTTTAGAGGCCTCAATGCCATCAGCAGCCACCTGTTCCAACTCACTCAGCCAGCTGGCCATGGCCTGCTTGGCTAACTGCAATACTGTGTCCCACCTAGATTTCTGATATCTAGCCACATAAGCCATATAATTTGCCTGCCTGAGTCCCAAAGAAGCTGCCATATACTGTTTCTTCGCCATGGCATCAATCTTCCTGGAATCCTTATCAGGAGGATGTGAGGCCAGAGGAATATTAGCCTTGTCACAGGCTGCAGCTTGTACCACACCTACATGACTACACTGTTCAGTAAGGAAGTCTGTATCCGAGCCTGACAAAGTATACCTTCTGTCCATTTTTTTATCTACAGGAGGACAGAATGAGGATTTTAAAATCTTTGTTGTTTGCTTCCTAAATGACTTATGCAAAGGAATAGACAACCTCCTAGACTCTGGAATATCCATCATTTTCCACAAAATCAGGCTCCTCTTGCTCATCCACAGCCTCCTCTAAAGGAAGCTGGAGGGTTTCTGCAACCTTTTTGTGAAAAATAAAGAAAGAAGGACTCAGACAGAATAGGAGGAGATTCTAAAGGTCTGTCTGGAGAAGTGTCCGTTCAATGGGCACGTCCAGACCCCCAGCCACACATATATTGATCAAATTCTCCTCCCCCTCCTGTGGTTCATAAAATCCTCAACTTCAAAATCCGAACCACTGGGACTGAACGAACCAACCTTTACCAACTGTTGGTGGTTCTACAGATCCCCGAGACAGTGACTGGACAATCTGAATGGCTTTAGCTATCTCTGCAGCAGTTGGAGACACAATTTTGGACCCCAAACCTACTGATTTCCTTGTCTTTTTACTCGGGACTGGTTCCTTTGAACCAGCCTTTCTTTTGCCGAGAAGTCTCGCCTGGTCAGAGGGCACTCCCTCTGGTCCAGTGGGTACTGGACCAGGCTGGCCATCCGGTCAGCAGACTTTTTAGCCTCTCGCCCCTGAGCCGGCCCAATCTTTCCAGGGTGGCTGCAGGGAAATTTTACACACCTGGCAGTCTGACAGGAGGTGGTCAGCCCCAAACAATAAACACAAGTGTGTGTGGGTCAGCCTTGCAAAGGCCTCCCCACAGACATCACAGTGTTGAAACCCAGTGGCCCGGTTTTTCTTTTGGGTTTCTCAGACATAATGCCAGCCTAACAAAACTTGCCCTTTTGATGGCAGTGCCAGGCAAGACACCCTTATCGGTTCCTAACCGTGTCACGGTATTTGAAAAAACGTTATAATTCTGTTTTTTAGAACCGATAAGAACCGGAACCGCACTCTAAAACCCACTGTACACTTTTAAAATGCAGAAATAACAAACCGATCGGTTCAAAACCGAACCGATAATTAATTTTCCACACATACTTAAAATTTAGTACTTACGGTTACCAGATACAGCTTTAAAACGAAATGCGGTAAAAATAATGACTTTTGCGGTTCAAATGAACGAAAATACTCGCTTGAACGAGAATGAACCGAGCTGAAGGCTGATCTCCGGAGCGACTGTTCAGTGAAGCGGAGTAAAGAATCTGACAGTTTCATTTGAAACTGCCAGATGAAATTTTAGGCACAGCGCCTCAGCTGTAGAACTCCAGATCCTCTGGAGTTAACTCCTTCCTCTCCGGGCAGTTCAGCTGCAGTGGCTGACTGCTAATGTTATAATATAGCAAGACTTCATGGTGTTTGAAAGTAAGGGATGCAAAGCTGCCTTTACTTGGCTGAACTTGACTCCTCCTATCACAATCCTGCTAGGTTCTGGGGCACTATCAAGAGTATTGTAGGGCAAGATTCTGGCACCTCTCTACCAACTCAATTGCACCACAATAATGGTTCTATCTCTGGCAAAATGGAAGTTCTGGATGCCTTCAATAACCACTTCACAACTGCTGGCCTTGCCTTTGACACCTCCTCAGCTAATCTGCTGCGACAGCTAAGCTCCCAGTACATTGGTGCCCAGAGAGCTGATTCTTCCTTCTCCTTCAAACCCATCCTGTTGAAGCAAGTAGAGGATCTTTTATGGCAGTTGGATATTAAAAAGCGTGAGGGCAGACTCTTTTGACCCCTACTTTCTAAAGATTGCATTTCATGTACTTGCAGTTCCCCTAACACATCTCTTTAACCTATCTTTAACCTCTGGTTCTATTCCTACAGTGTGGAAGACAGCCAAGTGGTTCCCTTCTAAAATCAGGGGACCCTATGGACCTTAATAACTACAGGCCCGTTTCCATTCTTCCAGTGCTATCCAAGATGCTAGAGAAAATAGTGAGCATCCAGCTAAAAGAGTACCTTGATGATGCTAACCTCTTGAATCCAGCTCAATCTGGTTTAGGGCCAGGCACAGCACTATCTCTGCACTGGCCAAAGTTACAAATGACTGGCAAACCGAATTAGATAAAAAGAATAGTGTCTGTGCAGTATTTCTTGACCTAAGTAAGGCATTGACACTGTGGACCACGAGCTGCCACTCTCTTCTTGTATTCCATTGGCCTAGATCCACCCTCCCTCAAATGGTTCAGGTGTTACCTTATGGATAGGTCACAGCAGGTGAAAGCTGAAGGTGATCTATCCCCTTTAAAACCACTGCTAAGAGGAGTCCCGCAAGATCTATCCTGGGCCCTATCCTTTTGCTATCTACATTAATAATATTGATTCAAATCTCACCAAAGCCACTGTCCACCTCTTTGCTGATGACACTGTTTTGTATGTCAGCAACCCATCACCTGCAGTTGCCCGTGAAATCTTACAGGCACAATTCTCCTTGCTGCAATATCAACTACTTGAGAAAAGCTTCTTTTAAATGCAAAAAACAAAAGCAATGCTTTTCTCCAATCAAAGCTCCACCAGCACCTCCCCACTAAGCAGTCTCCCCAGCTATGCACTTTCATTGAGAAAATCTGGAGTATGTAGAAAATCAAGTACTTAGGTGTGTGGATTGATAACAGACTTGACTTCACATATCATATTGAAGAACTGCTGAAAAACTTTGCCAAAGGCTTGGCCTATTCTATAGAATTAAACATTTCCTAACAAGAGACTCAAAGATGAGGTTAGTCCAGGCCACTTTTCTTTCAGTTGTTCACTATGCTGACTTCCTTTATAGTCACTGCCCCATCTCCTACCTAAGCAAGCTTGATACCCTGTACCATAGAGCAATACGATTCATAACAGATCTTCCAGCTAATACTCATCATTGCTCTCTCTATGCTGCAGTTGGATGGGTTTCTCTACATCTCCGAAGGAACAGAAATGCAGCACCATGGATCTATAGAGCATTGTCTAAAAACTTCCAAACTATATTCTAGACTGCTTCACCCAGGCCATAGCTAGCTCCTATGCCCTAAGAAGCAACAACCTCATCATGCTCAAAATACCTAAAGTCAACACCCGGCTAGGGAGGGCGGCAATCAGCTATTCTCTAGCTATGGCTTGGCATACTCTACAGAAATCCCTAAAGCTGTCAATCTTATACCTATAGCATCCTTTAAACAGCTTTGCACAAGCTTTTAGCAGAGAAAATGCAACTGCTACCACAAGAGCTACACTTGCCATTTCACAACCCCCTTCCAGACAGCCACCATATATGGAATATTTTTGTTCCACAGTTCTCCCTCCCGGCAGCCACCTTTTATAGTACCCCAGTTCCATTTATTTCTACCTAACTACCTACTACCTACCTAATCCTTCTCCCACTAATCACTGGCCCTTACATTATTCCTAAATGCTCCCCATTCATCCTAGTATTACATTATGCTGTGTGTGTGCCTTGACTCCTCTATTGGGATATGTATATACTTTATCTTTTGTATAATTTTCCTGTAACCTACCTTGTCATCTATGCCTGAATCAACTTCTTACCCTTGATCATTGTATTTATAAGTGTTTTTTCTGTATCTGTTAGGCATATATTAGTGCATTGATGTACCTGTTGTGTACCAACTATTGAACCTTGACATTATCAGGTCCATCTTGTAAATAGACCTTGCTCAAGTGATGCTAATGAATTAAATAAAGATTTGAATTGAACTGAATATGAGAGTCTACAACTAGCTGATATCCACATTTTTTCAGTTTGGAGTGCTCCTCTTTATATAAATGCATCTCTTGAAGCAGTATAAAGGGGCATCCATTCTGCGAATGTATGTCATCATTCTACTATGCTTATCTGATGCGTGAGTCCATTCACATTATAGGATACCACTGTTACATCTGTCTTATCCACATTTATCCTTTTCCTGCATCCTTGTGTATTTCCTTATAGTTCTTCCATGTTCGGTCCCTGTTTTTCTTACCCCTATTTTCTTTCCACCCACTACTCCTTCTAGATTACAAAGCATGTCAAAAACTACAGTAATCATAACAGTTTTGAACAACACAACCAGACCACATAACAATATAAACTCAAAATACATATGTATCTTAATGTACTTGCACTATGTGGAACTTCTCCTATTTTGGAAGTTCTATCTCCAGCACTCTACACCTACTAAGGGCAAAAGAGAGCCAGAGCAGGGGTTTTATCGGTTTACCACCCATTCGGGCACTACCCTCGAAAGCCCAATAGATCAAAGTCTTAGGCTTCAATAAGCATACTAGTGTGTTGTCCATGCCAGACAATCAAGGTGTTAGTGTCTGTCCAACAGCAGTTAAGCCCACAGAAACTTTGGAGCAAGGAAAGAATCCAGTGTCTCCCTCCCCAAATCCACCAACCTGCCTCTTGATGTTGTTGTACATTTCATTTGTCTCCCACTGTAGGGATCATTGTTTTAGCCTAAATAAAACATCAGTGCTTCCTATCCCCAGATAAGCTTGTCTCAGGCATTTCGCTTTGGTATAACCATAGCTCAGACTTAGGTATTTTGACTGCATCATTTGGTAAATTAAATATTTAGCTCCAGAGGATCCAACAACAGAAAATTCCTAGCGGCCACTCAAATGTTTGCTTTGATACATACGGCTGCATGATACAAAACGAAACTTATCTAGGGTAATCTATTCCACAAAATATGGTGTATGGTCTGGTATTTTCAGATCAAAACATTTGGCAATTAATTATTTTAACATCTTAAAGAACAGAACTACATGCATTCCCTAGCCTCTGATCTAAGGTTTACGTTGAGAAAAAGGGCTGCAACCAAACGTAAGTGCAAGATTTCGGAAAAATATGCCTCATATCTACAAGCCACTTTCCCAACTTCAATTGTCTACAACAGTACTCCGCCTGTCCAGTAAGCATCTCATCCTCTTAATGAATTTGGGGAGAAATAAAATTTGTAGACAGTGTAAGCCATTCTTTAGCATTGAATGCTGTTCCATACTTCATCCTGTTTACCAACAGTTTCTTAGGGCAAAATGACTGAACATCCAGCCATAAGGAAGCTCTCAAGAGCTTAGGTAGAACCTTTAGTGTTAGTCCCTGTAAAAAGAGACTTTTCCTACCAGGTTAGTCCTGAGTGTCTTTATTTCTTTCTCCGGGCCTCCTGCAGCTTGTTCATCAAGTGTTGAACTGCTTGAAGGTAAGCCATCAATGATCACACTCATTGCAGCTCCTCTTTCTACTGTTAGTTGCTACCAACCAATCAGAGCCCTGCAGAAGATTGCTGGGGTTGTAGATTTTTCTTAGTAATTTCTCCTGGCTCCAGTAGGCTTTTTCCAAGCAAGGCCTGGATTGCCTCCTCAACCGAATCACCGGTTCTCACCCCTCAGGCCAGAACACTCGCATCTGAGCAGGATGGGGTGTGTGAAAGCAGATCCTTTGTTTTAACTTTTAATAACATTCGCATACTGTGCTCTTAGGTGCTGAATCTCCGGGAAAGACATGGTAAAAAAAAGTTTGGGCCGGCCTGGTGGCGCTGGACGCCACACCTCGCACTACACCGATGTACCTGGGTTCAGGAACGGACTCGAGTTGCCGGGGATCAGCAGGGGGAAGGAGGATCGAGCATTCCACGGATGCTCTCCTCCTTCGGGAGGGATACCAGGGTGTTTAATACACCGACATCTGGGAGAGACAGTGGGCTACGACTCTCGGGGCAATGGCGCTTCCATTGGGGAGCGGGAGGAGGACCCATCTGGCACTTGGCAGGCATGCGTAAGCATGTTCTACCTGAGCCGGTGTCCTCAGCGGGATGGAGGGAGGAACAGAAAAATGGAAAAACCCTCGGCATTCCCTGGATGACGGCCGCTCCAAGCCATTCAGTCTGCAATCACAGGCAGACTCCGCTGGCCAAGGTGCTCCGTGGAGGAAGAGGCAGGTAGGAGTCACGGAGGTACTCTAGGGGCAGGCTCAGTGAGGGATTGGGGTCATTGAGCAAGCCCAAAGGAGAGGAATAGCAAGGGCGTACCAGGAAGAGATAAAAAGAAATTAAAAAAAGTCTGGATGTCAAGTATTTAACTTCTTTCATTTTCCATGCTCTGGCTAAGATGTCTTCCTTAACTTTATAACTATTAAATTTCAGTATGATTGATCTTGGTCTCATATTAGATTTGACGGTTTGGGCTGTAAAGCTTGGTGAGCTCTCTCAATACAAGCGTGTTACCCCTGGTAACTGTAGGACATCTATAAGCAGGTCCGTTAAGAATTCAGCCATCCAGGCTCTGCGCCTTCAGACAAGCATAAATCCTTAAATTGTCCTCCTCGATCTGCTCTCCAGGTCGATACATTTATTATGCAGGCGTTCTGTTTGCTCAGCCAGTGCTTGGATTATGAGGGCCATCTGCATTGTGCCCTCCTCCATGGCTCTTACACTTTTTAGAAGTCTCAGTCGCCTTCCCGTCCTGTTAGTTTTGGTGTAAAGAAGCGGAATTCTTGTTGTTTCGACTTGCATTCCTTAAGTTATGAAAAAGCTGTTCAAAGCACGATCTGGAAAGTTGGTCATTCCTCCTCTGTCGGCCATGTTTGCTGGAGAAGGGCTCCTACTCAAGGTTGTTGCTGGCTGGGACGATCTCTCACCATCCCTGGCTTTTGGGTTGGTTTGAGCCCTGGAATTTCTGTGTCTGTCCTTAAAATGACTTGATGTAGCCATTTTTCCACTTTTGGTGGGGTTTAACTATGTAAAAGCGTGTTTTAGTGGTGAGGAGAGAGCTGCTCTCTCAGGTCTCTGCTGGCGCTCCGCTGATGTCACTGGAAGTCTGGATGGAAAGGTTTTAATGAAAATGTTGTATCATTCTTTTAGGTATCTGTAAGTATATGAGAAGCTGTATTGTTTATGTTCTGTCCGCTTTTGTAATAGTCTTCTGACCGAACAAATAAAGCTACTACACACACAATTTATTAAATATAAATGATCCATACATTATCTGTACCTGAATAAAAGTGATGTGAAAACTGTATTTTGCATTGGTTTGTTTTTATGGGTAGCATTTCAGGGAACCAGTGATCTGGAGTTTTTTTGTTAACTATGTCATGGTCTGATCATAGAACTCGAACCTAGTTCTGATAGGTCAAAGGCTTATGCCTTGCATTCTGTCCACAAACAGTTGGCCAGCTAGCAGAAAGGCTGGAGCAACAGGACAGCCGAGCTGAGAGAGAGAGACAGACACAGAAAAGGGGGATGGAGGGAGGAACGACATGACCTGATGACAGAGATCCCTCTAAGATTTACTGTTACTTTAGTTCTTACGTAACTGTTCTATCTTCTTCTGTGATATCTGTATCATCATATCACACCAGTGGAATGAATCCCAAACAGTGCTGAGAGCAAGAACAGTCTGGGTGGGCAGGAGACCAGAGTCCTAAGAAAGAAGGCCTGAAGCACAGCTAGGCCAAAGCCTGCCCTTCCTCTGGAGCAACGTCCAGACTATACTGCTTGTTGAATGTGTGGTAGTACTCAAATGGCAGCAGTGCAAATCTCGGCTGCAGACACACCCCTGAGGCAACTGAAGTGGCCATACCCTGGTGGAATAGCCCTTAACAACCAAGGAAGTTCCTTACCGTACTTCCTGTAACAGAAAATGATACAGTTGCCCAACCAGTTTGAAAAGCACTGTTTCAAAACTGGAGTGCCCTCTGTGCCAGGGCAAAGAAACAAACAACTGAGAGGACTTCTCGATCTTTCATACAGTGTGTATAGTAGCACGAGAATTCTATGCACATTCAAAGTATGGAGCAATGCTTCCTGGATTGGCATGCTCTGGAAAATAAACATGCAGGTGGATGGATTGGTTTAGGTAAATTCAGACACCACCTTATGAAGAAACATAGGTTACTATGCAAAGAGACCCTGTCTTTGTGGAAAATCAAATAAGGCTGCTCACATATGAGAGCCTGTAACTCAGAAATTCTTTGAACAGAAGTAATGGCAACCAAAATAACACTTTCCATGATAGAAAACATAGTCGCAAGATGAGGCCGTCTCAAAAGGAAGCAGGGTCACTTCTCAAGCATGAAATTGAGGTCCCAAGAAGGGACTGGATTATGAATAGGAGGCTTCAAGTGGAGAATGCCTCTCAGAAAAGCACAAGCCACATCCAACTGGGCCACCATCGCCATCAGTAGGCACATGAAAGGCTGAAATAGCAGACAGATGCACCTTGATGGAGGAATCAATCAATCAAAACTTTATTTATATAGCATCCCTTCCTGGGGCTCGGAGCCTGTAAAACATCTATACATTTAACATATTTAACATAAAATCAATTGTATATACGTATTTCAGAGTATAAATATATCAGCTATAGTTACTAATATTTCTAAAATCAATCAATAATAGAATAGTCTTAAAGTCTCAAATTATATCAAGCTAAATGCTTGTTCAAACAGGAGTGGTATTGAGACCCTCTTAAAGGTTTCCACTGAGGGAACCTCTAAGATGGACTGGCGAATTCCACAGGACAGAAACAGCTATGGAAAAAGCCTTTTCTCTGACAGCTGCAACCTGCGTCCTGGGAACCGTCAATGAGGCCACCTCAGAGGAACGAGGCGTGAGCGGACAGTGAGGAACCAGGAGATCTTGCAGGCAGGAATATTTGAGTCCTGCATCCGATAAGGACAAGCGGTACTCTAGAACTTTGTTGACAGGACAAGTAAAAGGGTCTAGGTGATGGAAGCGGAACATATAGCAAAGCTTCCATTTCATCGAGTAAGTGGCCATTGAGGAAGGTTTTCCTTGCAGCTGCCAGGACATAAGCCACCTTCTGAAACAACACGAATCCGCAATGGCTATGTCCTCAGGAGCCATCGTGCAGATGGAGGGACTTGAGGTCTGGATGGACCAGGGTCCTCTGGGCCTGTGTCAAAAGTACAAAACTCTAGCACTTCAACAGGTTTAGGAAATGAAGCAGTTTCCCAAGGAAATGTTCAGACAATAGTATAGATTTCAATGTTTTAATTAGCAAGTTTAAACTGAGCTTGTGCCAAAGGTTCTGAAAAGAGGCAGAGAAACTGGAGGTTTCACAGCCAAATTTTGCAGTAATGGAAACTGTATCTGAAGAGGCCAAACGGAAACCACTGGAATTAGGGTGGCAACCTCCATCTGTAGCTTGATGAGCACCCTTTGAATCAAAGGAAAGGCATAAAGAAACCTCCCTTTCCAGGAGAGGAACAACGATCTCACAAGAAAACTCCAGGCCCAGGATCTAGTGAGCAAAAACGTGGCAGTTTTGCACTGAGTGGGGATGTAAAAAGATCCAGCACTGACAAACTCACCTGTTGAACAGGTCTTCTGCATCTGAGGTCAGCAGTTCCCAGTTGTGCATATTAGAGTGTGATCTGCTGAGGCTGTCTGCCAAGGCATTTGCGGCACCTGCACGTGGATGGCTGATAATTCTAGATCATGATCTTGAGCCTACCAGACCCTCATTGCTTCCAGGCACAGGGATAAGAATGTGTCTCCCTTGCTTGTTGATGTAATAGACCACAATGAGATTGTCTGACTGCACCTGCTGAGGGCCTGGGGAGAGATGGTTCTGGAAGACTCTGCAAGACATCATGGAACTGCCCTCATTTCTAAGAGCGTGTATGTGGAGGTGAGTCTCTCACTGGGACCAGAGGCTGATAAAGACAAGGTGGGCTCCCAACTCAGACCCAAAGCATCCGTGTTGAGGATTTGCTGAGCAGTGGGGATAAGGAAGGGATCCCTTTCCTGGGACATACCAGCTCTGAGCCACTGCCTGGGCAATGAGGCGGTCCGCCCTGTCTTGGGGAGGAAGGCCTTACCCTGAGTAGAGTCCAGAATTGCTCCTATGTACTGTAACTGCTGGAACAGGGACAGCACAAATCTGGGGCCAGTTGACAGTGATGCCCAAGGATGGGAACAACAGTAGGGTGCGCTCTAGAGTTAACAACAGGAGCCCCCGGACTAGGCCTTCAAGAACCAGATGTCCAGGTATGGGAACACAGAGGCCTTTGTGACGGAGGGCTGCTGCTACAGCCGCTAAGCACTTGGTAAATACCCATGGTGCAGAGGATAAGCCAATGGGCAATACGCTAAACTGGTAATGCTCCCATTGAAACAGGAACCCTCAGGTATCGCTTGTGGTGAGGGGTAAACCACATGATATGCAGATAGACATCTTGCATATCGAGGGAGAATAGCCAGTTGCCCTCCTTGAGCAGAGGAAGAAGGCCATGCAAAGTGACCATCTGGAACTTTTGTACTGGATAAAAAGGTTCAGCCCTTGAGGTCTAGAATAAGCCTCAAGTCCCCTGTTCTTTGGGAACCAAGAATAACCTGGAGTAGTACCCCTTGTTCCTTTGATGCCTGGGCACTGGTTCTATGGCCTTTTGTGCAGCAAGGTGAGCACCTCCTCACTGAGCACCACTGTGTTCTAGAGGACAACAGGTGGAGACTGGGGAGCATCTGGAGGCTGTTCTAGAAGTTCTAGAGCATGACCCTTTTTGATTATCTACAGCAGTGGTTGTCAACCTTTTTAGTCCAGGGACCCCTGGCCAGCTGTCAGTCATGTCGGGGACCCCTACCAAAAGTCTACAGATTTGGTACCACGCTTAGTGTTATGTACAGCCTTTATACAACTACCCTTAAAAAACACAAAACAACTGTAAACCAATGTAAAAAACTTTTTATTTCTTTTTTATAAACTCTATATAATTATGGTGGCCCTTTATTACTGCAGGACTGAGCCGTGTTTAAAAAGCGCCGTAATAACCCGTAGAAACGGGTTATTACAGACGTGTCTTAATCACTCATTTTAAAGCGCCGGCCACCTCATTGGCCCTACGCTCATTTCTATGCGCGGCTAAATACCTGAAAAAAGCGGCTCAGTTTTTCCGCTACGGAGCCCCCGCACCATACTCTTCTGCTCGCCTTGGCAGATACCTTTTAAATATATTTATTCGTTTATCTGGTTGATCCTACCTCTCCTGATTTGAAAATTTATCCGGTTGATCCTGCACTTCCTATTGTTGAAGCGGGCTCATGGCAGCTGCATACGTGAACTGAAACACGATGTGGATGGAGGTACACTTCACAGCAATTATAAAAAATAAAAGTTATACGCCCATGTGTTATTAGAATTATTTTTACACACCTCGGGTGTGATACCATAATAAACCTCTTGAGCTCGCCTCGAGGTTTATGGGTCATCACACCACCGGGTGTAAAAAAATTCCATAACACACAAGTGCATAACCATTATTCTCTATAATTACTGGGTTCCATTTTTTCAATGGCAAAATCTGGTATTAAATACCATAATACCTGAGTAGGTATTATGGTATTCACTCGGCTTCTTTCAATGCAAATGCACTCAAGACAGAAACAGAAACTCAGCACGAGCCTCACACTGTCTGTTTTCCATACAAATCAGTGAGCACAACAACTCACCTCCTCACAACTCACCTCCTCACTGGCATTTCGCCTGTAAAAACAGTCTCTGGTACACTCCAATAACCGAATTAAAATAAAGAAAAAATGTTCAGCACATTTCAAACCGCAGATGAAACGGAAAGGCAAAACTATTACCACACTCCCTAACCACTCTCCTTTGAACCCTCACCTTTCCTCTGCAGGTCAAATGACGCCAGCACTCCAAAACAGTCCCAACATTAAAAAGCACAGCAACCATCGGGACATTAATTTATTCTTTATTTTTCTTGTTAAAAGTAGTTAAAAAGTTACATGTTCAACCTGCAGGTCTCCGTTTCTCTTCCTCATTAAAGCATTTCATCACCAAAAGTAAGACTCTAGTTTGTTTCTTTTGTATTTGAATACTAACAGAAAAAACGAAACCCTTTAATTATATATAGCAAAATATGGTGTGCAGTGTGTTTCACTGAATTGAACACACACCGTCATTGTTGGATGGCTGTCATAAACCCCTCGGGCTTCAGCCATGGGGTTTATGTGCCATCCAACAACTCGGTGTGTTAAATTCTCGTGAACACACTGCAATCCTACATTATCCTATATATAAAGAAATAAAAATATGTAAAGTACACAGGGGCCCAGATATTCAGACTGCGCCTGGCAGTGGCGCAAGCCTGGACGCAGCACAACTGGGATGCGCCGGGCCAGGACCAGGACCAGGTGATATTCAACAGTGATGCACCATGGCACAGCACCATTGAATATGGCAAGGTCAGCACATATTGCGCCAGTGCAGCAAGCCACAGATAGAGACGGGATGCACCAGCGCAAGTGCAGCTGCGCTAGGTGCATAACCGCGATATTCAGTTGGGGGCATGCAAATGAGGCCATAATATATACAAGGTGCAAATGGGGCCCATTTGCATGTCATTATAGCCCCATTTGCATGCCTTGTGCAGGGCAGCCAGCGACTTAAGCCTGGCGCCCTGCACAGCATGATGTGGGCAGTGGGGATCTCTCACCTCGTAGCCGCGACTGCGCGTATATGTGAAGGATATATCCCGGTAGTCTAGTCCCCCCACGTCCCAGCGAAATAAAGAGACATTAACACTCTGTAATGAAATGCCTTGGTGATCCAGTGGCACCCCCCCCTCCCACCCACACAGAACCACTTGCCTACCCCAACCCCCATCATCGGTGGGGCGGCAGCATCCTGCCTGCCTACGCCCGGCTGCCCGTCAAAGACAACTGGACAATGGGCTTGCGGGACATACTGTACTAGAAAGTCCTAAATCTGTGAATGACTTCATTCACATATTTGGGACTATCTAGCACAGTATGCCCTGCAAGCCCATTGGTCCACACTGGGGACCACAATGGCCACAGCCCATACTGTACTCTGTCCTTTGGGCGTGACGGCATGACGAGGTGGGCAAGTGGTTTTATGTGGTGGAGGTGCCACTGGCTCACCAGGGCATTTCGTTACGGGTTTCACCAATGCATCGCGCAACTAGCGGGGGGCCACTAGACCACCAGGGAAGGTCACAATCCACATAGATCGGGACTCGGGTGGAAGGCGGACCGCTAGACCACCAGGGATCGGCCATGTCTTTTCTTTATCGGGACTGGGGGCACTAGACTACCGGGATATATATTTTAATGTATACCGTGCGATCGCGGCTACTGGCGGGTAGGTTCCACTTGACCACCACGGATCAGTATGTGCGTTGTTGGGCAGGGCAGCCACCCGATGGCTGGGCTGCTGTCTTGCGCTCAATACTGCAGCCTGCTTGTGGGTGGCCGGAGACGGTCCTGACTCTGCACGGGCTCAACTTTGAGCCCCCTTTGCAGAACAGTGCAGGGCTGTGCCAGCATATGCGCCGCACATCCTGGGCTAAATATCGGGATATCCGCGCCATGCATGGGCCGCCCTGCATCTGCGTCGCATAGGATTACATTGCGCCCGGGCGCATCTGATTTGTGTGCACCGGGCAGCCCTTTCAATATCCTGCCAGGGCAATGTGGGGTTGCGCCAGGTGCAATCCCTTTGAATATCCAGGCCAATAAGTACACATTGTGTGTCATTGCTTTTATGTAAGTCCTTAGTGCTTTTTTTTGGGGGGGCTGGCAGCATTCAACTTACTGACTGAGCAATAAAAAAAAAACTCACATAAGTTGCTGCTAGTCTTAAGAGGCCATAGATATTAAAAACTGATATAGTTTTGCTGTATTCAATTTAACTCAGTATTTTAGTATTTTAAGGAGGCTGCAAGTAGCACGCTAACTGAGATATTTGGCTCACAGAAATTGGTGCTATAAGTCTCAAGCTATATGTATCACAAAGCACAGAAAATAAATATTACTTACCTAGTCAGATATGAATATGTGACTCCGTGATGTCACTGAACAGAACAGAAGCAGGAGCATAAAAACAGGACAGCTTTGTTTTTTTTTTAATTCAACAGTAGCATGATATATGTGAGCAAGGAGGAGGAGCTGAATTTATGCAAGGTATAACTGAGTAGCTAAGAGCAAGGAGAGGACCATGCTGACACTTGCAACGGATCTGCAAATTGCTAATAAAGCAGGCAAGCGGTTCACTTGTGAGGGCACAGATGACACAAATTAGATACTAATGAGTGTCTCTGTACTCTGTACCAAGTGTTAGTGGGGTTACTGAGCTAAAAGTTGCTAACAGGTGTATCAAGATTGAAGCCTGGATTAGTTATACTCAGGTTAACACTGTAGTCGAGAACTTTACTGCAATTAAAATTTCTCGGAGTGTTCCGTGGACCCTGTCTTGATGGCAGTTGCGGACCCCGGTTGAAAATCCCCGATCTACAGGATCCAAGCATACGTGGTAAGGGTTCTCCACTGGGACAGATGGAGGGAGAACGACTTCGATCACCACCTCCTGGCTTGGAACAAAAGGAGGGATCTGTCAAGGTGTCAGGTTGAGGCTGAACTGGCATCTGAGGCTGTAGCTCCTCCTTTGGAGTGCTTAGCAGAGGAACCAGATGTGGAGGAAGGAGGAAGTAAGGAAGAGCTGGTCCTCGCTTACCCTCAAGCTTGGTTTCAGAACCAGACTTATGAGAGACCTTACAAAAGCAGGGCCTCGGTCTACCACTGGGCTGGGTATGATAAAGGAGTGGACAGAGTGAATAGCCCTGCGAGGCCTGCAGGTCATTGGTAATATCCTGCACATCAGGAACAAAGTAGCTGTGACCTTCAAAGGAGCATTCAACACCTTTGCTGGACATTAGCTCTAAAGCGCAAGACTCTATGCCAGGAGTGCCTTCTAAGGCAAATGCCTTATCAGTTGCCCTGGTTGTAGTATCAACAATATCACAGGTGGCTCTGAGGAGATGCTCATGGACATCTTTTGAGGTCTGGAGAACTTAGAAGCTCTTGTCTCTGGGAACCCTCAGGGAGGGTATGAGTAACAGCTTTGCCCTTCTTCCAGAGGGTATTCTGGTACTTAATCAAATGAGCCAAGTAACTGGCAATTCTAAGGTCTAGAGTGGCAGAGGCAAAAGTCCTCTTGTCCCAAGGTCTAGCCTCCTACATTCCTGGTCAGGGGATAGGGAACTATCACCAGGCTGGATACTCTCTTCAATGCTTTCTGTCACTTTACTGTTGGCTCCCCCCCCACGCACACATCACTGTACCTTGTATCATTTCTAACATTTCCCCCTTGAGTGTAGTTGTCTCTCTCACTGTGCTAAGTTCACTTCTAAATTTTGGTTTGGGATTCTCCCCTTTACCTTTCTCCTTACTCTCTGCTACACCTCCCTCCTCCTCCTCCTGCCCTCTCAGATCTACTGGCCTTACGCACTCTAGCTATTCCTCATCCTCTCCCTCCATAGGATAGGAAACTTTCTCCTACCGCTTCCCAAAGCTTTGGAACTCACTGCCACCTATCAGCCTTTCCTCTTTCCCATCTTCAATTTCCTTAGCCCTTCACAATTTCTATTCTCCTAACTGTACTTGTTCTTAGCCCCCCTTCCAAGCCCTCCCAACCCTTGCACAATTCCCTACTCCTCTATCCCTGACTTACCTCCTGTCTCCTAACTGAACCCTTCCTCTGATTACTTCCCTCACATGCTACCCCCTACCACAACCTACTGTGCCATTTCACTCTACTACCATCCACAACCTACTGCGCTATTTTGACACTCTACTGCTGTCCTTCTCTCCATAACCCCTCTTCCCTGTACTGATCTCTCCCTTTTTCATTCCTAGTTTACCCTATTTTCTCCAGCCTCCCTATTCCTTATCCCTCTTCCCTCCTCTGGTCACGCATACACTCCACTTCTCCTCCCTGCCCCCCTTCTCTCCCCTCCTTTTCTGCCTGGTCCTGTCCCCTTGCAGGGCTCACTGTCATCCTGAAGGGTACAGATCTTGGCTCCCTCTCTTCTACCCCTCTTCCTTTCCTCCCACTTTCTAATCCTGCCCCCCTTGCAGGGTTCTCTGCCATCCTGAAGGGATAGATTGTCTCTCTCTCCTACTCTCTCCTTCCCCACTTTCAAATCCATTGCTTGCCCACCTCCCTTCTTCCTTATTCCCTTCAGTCCTCCTGTTCCCCTGCCCCTCTCTTCTCTACCACCTTGCTCCATTTCTCTCCCTCCTTTTCTACCTGGTCCTAACCCCCTTGACAGGGTTCTCCAGTAACCTGAATGTGTATAGATCTTGTCTGTCCCCTCTTTCCCTCTTCCATTCTCCACCCTCTGCCCTCCCCACTCACTTCCCACTTGTTCTTATAACTGCCTCCCTTGGGTATATAACAGCACTTTGAATCTTGTGCTCCAGCCTACTACTTCTAGCACTTCAAATGTTTTATCCATCCTCTAACCTTTACCCTACTGGATCACCTGCTCTTGGGCTGTTGCAATGTATGCTATATCAAATATGGTTCTATTTACCCTGGGTGGTTGGTCTAGGTTATTTCTGCTCTGTAATTGTACTACACTGTTTTGTTTTAGTAATTGTACTTGTATTGCTATGTGTTTGCTTGTTCTCAACTCTTGCCTCCGCCCACCCCTTGACCTTCTGGAAACCAGTGGTTTACAGATCATATTATCTTTCCTAGTGAAACATTTTCCAAATAAAAAATAAATAAACTAAGATGCTTGGGGCCCTTAGTTCTGTTATGAGAAACCCTAATTACCACTGAGTCAGTTAACAGCTAGGTTGCATAAAAGGGCAGCCCCTGAGAGTACCTGAGTAGAGCTTGTTGGCCTTTCTTGGCATGGCTGGTACCAGGTTAGGCCTCATTCAGTGCTGGCAGCAGAGGAGGAATAACTCTGGGTGGAGATTCTGTGATCTCAAGAAATCCACCAGATTCCTCCTTGGACATCCTCTTCACCAGTCTGGAACCCCATGGTGGAGAGAGCTACTTTACGATGTTGAAGAAGAGGGGGTCCTCCCGAGGAGGGCCTGGGGAGTGTGTTTGACTGAGTCCTCACTCCTGGAGGAAACAGTAGACCTATCAGAGGAGTCCACTTCAGTGTCTTCCTCCTTATCCACTTCCCGGGGAGGATGAGATCAGGATGGCATTCCTCACCGGCGTTGGCCTGTTCTGAAGCAGGGACCAATGGCTGGAGTACTGACGGCTCTCTGGAAGGTGCAGGGCAGACAGGTCGAATTGGTTTCGATGCCAAGGCAGCACAGGTGAGGGCAGCCCAGGCTGTGGAACAAACTGCTGTATGAGAGGCGTAATGGAGGAAGAATGGCTTTATGGTAGATGGCGGGAAAAGAAAGTGCTGATACAGTCATCGGCGGAGTGGCACTAAACCCAACTCCGCTGAACTACCGCTAACCATAGCAGAAGCGGTGGGGCCCAGTGCCTTTGGACATCAAGATTCGAGAAGTCTCAATGGCTGGGCTGGGGCTTACGTTCCAGAGGCTGATGGCCCCTCCACAGCCCTGTGAAGTCGGGAGAACTCTCCTCTGTGGGGCTTGATAGGAGCAGAGGCCTGCACAGAGTGAGGCACCAATGTCGAGCATGCAACAGAAGCGATCCTAGGAGAAGAGGAGGAAGAACAATAGGACTGGGATCGCCATCGAGGGTAGCGGTCCTTATCCCAATGACAGTGTTTCCCCAAGGACTTGTCCCAGGCCTTGGTGGCCTAAGAGTCTAAGGCGACACTGGCGATTGTGTGTGTGTGTGTGTGTGGGGGGCCTAGAAGAGTCCCGCCTCTGTTGGCTGCCTGTTGCTCCATGAGGAGCTTCTGCAGGACTTTCTTGTGTCCGCACCAGGTGATGAGCTTGAACTTCAGGTACAGCTAACAGGCAAGAACATTGTGACCAGGCCCAACACAGCAGACCACGGGTTTGTGGTCAGTGGTTGAAGAAATATTCTTTCTGCAGTGGCAGCGACAGAAGAGAGCTGAAGGGTAGTTCAACAGACAAAGACAAGAAGAATCACTTTAAAATGCAGTGTTTCAAAGGCAATTACAAAGAAAAGGTAAGTGGTTTTGGCGGTTGAACTGAGCCACAAAGCTTCTGCAGAAGTCCGTGCATGAAAGGTCGATGGTGGGAAGAACTGAGGAGGAAGCAGGGCGCCTGCTTATATAGGGCATGTGATATTGGAGCCTATCATTGGCATAGGCGTACTACTAGACGCTGCAGAAAAAGCTTCCATGTGATCCTGACAGCTTAATTCCATATGTGACCCAACGACAGAGATCTCCCGAAGAAGATCCCCCAAGTACAGGTTCCACGAAGACAACGATGCAAAATGTCCATAAAAGAAAATAATTATAAACAGTTTTCACATCAGTGTCTATCAGGTACAGGTGCATACAGTTGGATCATTTGGATGTATGAACTTCATTTCTGTAAATAGGAACGTTACCAACTGCTACAAATTAGCACAGATTTCCTGTTTCATTTAATGACGAGGAAGCAGTGTGGTCTAGTGGTCAGAACATCCATTTGGGAACCAGAAGCTCACAGGTTTGAATCCCACTAGATTCTAATACTCACCCTGTGAACATGGGCAAGTCACTTAAACTTCCAGTGCCCCAGTTGACCCAGCTGCAGAAACAGGCAGAAGCAGGACCCCACTGGAAGTGATATGCTGCATCTGAGCTGGGATTTCCGTGCGTCAAATCAATGAAAATTATGGACTACAGTATTTTAACTGGAGTAGCACAGCATTGCTTCAACTGCTGAATAGAGGTGCCATGGCTATACAGCCATCAAATGACAGTGGTATGACATCTCCTAAGAAGGAAAACAGACCCGGATATCCTAGCTTGTAACATGGCACAAATATAATATGAAAATAACTTCTGAACATATGAGAATTTGCCAGCAGATAAAGGCCTAGAGGTCTATCAAGTCTGCTCGAATGTGCAGCTAGCAACCCTTATTCTGCAGCTGCCCTCCTTCCCACCCTTCCCTTTATTAATCCCCCTTGTCCTGTCCCACATCCTCGTTTGAAGCAGTCTACTGTTCTACTGCATACCACTTCAGCAGGTAGCGCATTCCACCCCAACCACCACCCTCTCTGTAAAAAAGTGTCTCCTCATCTCCCTCCCTGAACCTTCCTCGCTCCAGTCTCATATCATGGCCCCTGGTGGCCCTCCCCTCCACTTTGAACAGCTCTCTCTGTACCTGTCTTGTTTATTCCTTTCATGTATTTAAAGGTTTCAATCATGTCACCCTGTCTCTCCTCTCTCCAGTGAGTACAGGTTCAACTCCTTCAACCTCCTCTCATATGATAAGTCCCCAGCCCTTGATCATCTTTGTGTCACTCGGTTGCACCCTCCAGTAACTTAATGTCCCTCTTCAGATCTGGACGCCAGTACACCGCCAGTACTCCAGGTGTGGTCTAACTAATGACCTATACAGTGGCAGAATCACCTCCTCCCTCCGCTAGGATATACCCCTTAGCAATACAACCCAGCATTTTGTTGGCCTTTGCAGCTGCCTTCCTACATTGTGCCGTTGTTCATTGACCCTGTAATGAGCACACCCAGATCCTCTCCTCCTCTGTCTGGGCTAGCTGCACTCCCCAGCTGGTAACTCCTCCTTGGGTTCTTTATCCCAAAGTGCAGCACTTTGCACTTTTGACATTAAAGCCAGTTGCCAGAGTGTCTGACCAGGTTTCAAGCTTTGCAGATCATCTTGCAACCCCTGCCATCCCCTAGGTCATCCACCACGCGCCTACCTTGGTATCATCCAACCAGAGGACTGATCTTGCTCTTGATGTCCCATGATATGTCTGCAATGAACAATATCCCAAACAACACTGGTCCCAACACGAGGCCCTGTGGAACACCGCTCGTCACTGCCCTTGGTGTGAGAGCTCCCCACCCACTACCACCCTCTGTTGCCTTCCCTGCAGCCAGTTTCCTACCCATCTCACCAGCTTTGCACCGCCCCTGTGCCTACTAACTTCCTTTCCCAGCCTTCCATGTGGCACTGGAGTCGAATGCCTTACTGAAGTCCAGATACAGGACATCCACTGCATGGCCCCCTGTCCAGTTGCCTAGTAACCCAGTCATAGAACTCGACCAGGTTGGTTTGGCAGGATCTGCCACGTGTGAAGCCATGCTGTCTGCTGTCCTGTAGTCCTTTGGCCTCTAGGAGGGTCACCAGCCTCTCCTTCAGGGGATGGTCTCCATTAGCTTACCCACGTGGATGTGAGGCTCACTGGTCTATAGTTTCCCGGTTCATCCTTGGGCCACTCTTGTGGAGGGGCACCACATGAGCCATCCTCCAGTCCTGAAGGTACACACCTCAATGTAGTGAGGCATTAACAGTCTGCCAAAGGTCCTGCATGACCTCTGCCAGTTTTTCAGTACCCTGGGTGGATGCCATCTTGGGCCTGGCGCCTTGTCCACCCTCAGTGCCTTCAAACCCTCTCTGAACTCTGTTCTCCATGAGTTTCCCCATCTGTCACCCACTTCCTCCCTGCTTCTGCCATTTCTCCCACCTGGGTGTCACCCCTATTCTCTTTAGTAAATATTGAGCAGAAGTACTCATTTAGTGCTTCCGCCTTATCACCCTGCTTCCCAGCCCCCTCCTTCCTAATCCTTACTATGTGGTCCTTACAGCTCCTTTTCTCCTGATGTACTTAAAAGTCCTTCTCCCCATTCTTAATGCCTTGTGCCAGCCCTGAGTTCCATAGATGCTTTGGCTCCCCTTACTGCCCTTGTCACCTACTTGATTCTGTCAGAGTACTCCTCCCTGTCCTCCCCTCTCCCTGTTTTCTTGTACTTCCTAAAGGCAGCTCTTTTCCTCCTTACCTTTTCCACTGACCTCCTTGCTCAACCAGATCGGTTTCTTGGCCCTAGCCTTCTTGCTCTTGGCTTTGCAGCGGGTTTGGTTGCCTCCACTATCCCAGCTTGCTGTCAGGCTCCCACCTCTGGTTGAGTGTCCATACTGGGTTGAGATTCTGGCAAGGTACCTTTTTACCCTTCCCCATCCTCCCAAAGTCGCCCTCCTGAAGTCCAGCACTATTGTGCCAGATTCCTCCTTCCTTTCCCATTTCCAATGTGAGCCATACTGAGTGGTGGTGGCTCCCCTGACAGCGGTTCCTCCACTGTAAGTTCTCTCACAAAGTCCCCATTTGCCAGCACGAGGTCAAGGGTATTCCCTAACCTGGTTGGTTCACTGACCATTTGCAGCAGAAAGCTGTCCTGGAAGGCATCCAGCAGTACCTGCTCCCTTCTGTTCCTGGTTGTGGGGTGCTCCAGTCCACTCCTGGCATGTTGAGAGTCCCCACAATCACCACACTACCCTTCTCATGGGTCCTCCTGATCTGTCCTGCTAGTTCCCTGTCTAACTCCTCCGTCTGAGATGGTGGCCTGTACACCACTCTCATTCTAAGAATCCTATTCTTGGGATCCTGGTTGCATCCAAAGTGACTCCAGTACTACCCTCCTCCCTTCCTCCACTAGCAATTCCAGTCCTTCCTTCACATATAGTGCCACCCCTTTCCCAATTACCTTGTCCCTACAAAATAACCTGTACCCTGGTACAGGCAGGTCCCAGTCATTGTATTGGTAGCCCATGTTCCGTGATGGCTGCAATGTCCACATCTCCCTCTGCCATGAGAACCTGTAACTCTGCCGCTTTTTCTCCCAAGGCTCCTAGCATTAAGGATAACCACCTTCCACCCTTTTCTCCCCTCCCATCCTGTCCTCCTTTCCTAGCATCACTGTAGTACTTGCCATTTGTCCTTTGTCACTGTTATGGGGGTAGCTCATATGGTTTCCCAACCTGTGGTCTCTGCATATCTCTTCCCCAACTGCCACCCCCACTCCTGTTTAAATTCCCAACTTCCTCTATGTACTGCTCCATCCTCTGCTTCAACACTTTCTTTCCTTCCTCACTCAAGTGTAGTCTGTTCTCGGCATAGAGACTACTGTCCTCCCAGGTCCCCCCAACAGCCCCATATCCTTTAGCACAACACCAGGTTCTTAGCCATCCGTTAAATTCCTCTATTCTCAGCTTTCTTGTTGTGCTTGCCTTTGGCACCAGAAGTATCTCTGAAAGTTACTGAGTCTTCCTGCCCCTCACATGGTGTGCTAGTTCCTCAAACCTCCTCTGGACTGTATCTACTGTCTTGTCAGCCAGGATCATTTGTCCCAAGATGTATAATTAAATGAGGGCTTGTCCCTACCCTTCTAGCATATTTCAGAACAGACTGTCCCACCCTTTCCACTGTCATCTTGGCATGGCCTCCACCCAAATGCAACATGCCTCTCCCCTTGTGCCCCACTAACTCCTCTTAGTATTGGTCCCCAACACTAAGATTCCACCCCTCTTACTCCCTGCTTGCTTCCATTCATCTCCTCTTTCATTTCCAGCTCCTCTTCTTCCTCCTGCACATTATTTCCCCTTTCACCCCTGTTGCAATTCTCCCAGCAGAACTTCCCTGCTCCAGTCTGGTCCAGGCATTTATCAATTACTCCTCCTAATTTCATCATTTCCCTCCTCCACCTTCTTCCTCTCTAGCAGAGCACAACTATTTTCTGAGGCCCTTCACAAATGCTCGCTCCTCTCTCTTCATAGTAACCTGTTCTCTCCTTTCCACTCCATGACTTTGCCACTTCTTCACCCCCTCACAAGTCCCTATCTCCTCCTTTCATTTGTCTTTTGTCTCTGACCTGGTTTCTCCGGCAATTGTTCTTCCTGGCCTGGGCCCTTGTCTCTGCTTCCCTTCTTCTGACCCTCTCCTCACCACTGTTGGCTTAAATCGCCTCCCTCATCTCCCTTCTTCCTTCCTCCAGTATTGGGCTAAACCCCACCCCAATCTGCCTTGCCTGTCTTAGTTCCTCCTGCAGACCTTCAATCTCCTTTCTAAGTTTTTCTATGTGGTTGCACACTATACATCCTCCCACACTCCAGGCAATTTTTAGAAGATTGGTGCACATAGTTGTTGCAGCCTACCACCCTACCCATTGCTGTCGTGCCTGGCGAGCCACCACCCTTCCAGATGCAGGATACCAAACACTCCCCAAGTCTCCCTCTCTCATCAGTGCAAAACATTTCTTTATTTCCCTACCTCCTTTGTTGCAATACATTTAGATATATTGAGCAACTGCTTTTATATTCCTATCCTTCCTATCCACACTCAAAACAGACTTTAAGTAGCCATTGCACAACCTTCTTCAAACTCCTACCTCCTTTCCCCAATGCAACCAACAATGCGAAAAGTAATAATGAAAGCTCCTAGATTTCATTTACTTCCTCCACTGAGAGAGCAGTCACCTCTTAAACACTGCTGTTCCTTTCCTGGTATGCTCCCCTACTCACACCCCCTACTATACAAGTGTTTAGCTCCTGTCAATCAGATTTAACAGGGCATATAATAATCAAGAGTTGGGGAAGGGGAAAAATTTGCAGCAACCAAAGACAGCAAAGAATACACCACCACTCATTTTAAATCCTCAACAGCCCAAAAACAATTCTAAGTAAAGACAATAAAAGAAAAGTACAGTGTCACCAAAGCCCACAATCCAAGTCTAAAAAGAAAACAGCAATTACCAGTTACTGTAAGCATTGAATTAAATATGCTTCCTTCCCGTCTAGCTTCTATAACATTCAAAATACATACATTTCTATCTCAGCTCTTTACCATTACCAAAAGGGTAACTGTAGCACACTGGTCAAACAGCATCAGTGGCATTAATCCATAGTTGCTTGTGTAGTACCATAGTTATCCACAGTGAGCTGTATGGCAATCTTTATGTGTTTCTGACAGGTTCGTGGATTTAGAACAGGAGGCGGGCACAGCACAAATCGCGAACATTGCACAGACTTCAATGAAAGTAATTGTAATTTAAAGAGTTTTGGTTAAACAGTTTTTTCAAGTCTTCACTATGAAAGTAAGAAAAATGAAAAAAGGTTTATTTAAAAAATATTAAAGTGCACCCAGACAGCGTAGCAAGTGTCATGTTGAAAATTCTTAGAAGCAGACTATTTACTATGTTTATAACAGTTTGCAAAGGAAACAAGTTAGAAAACATTGATAAATGTAAAGAGAGTTATCAAATATATTTGAATATTGCAGCAATAACAATATAAAACAGACACAGCTGTTGAACCGTATAGTTTTATTAAACATGACACTTTTCATGTGTTTAGAAAACAATCCTACTGTGTGATTTTTCCACTTTATTTTCTGTAGATGCTCCTACCACTGCTTGCCATGTTACAAGTGCATTAAATCACTCCAGAGCATGAATAACCTCTGACCACTCAGGACATAGCTTGTCACTTCCATTATATCAGTATCATTCTAGAGGTTTTCTCTTGTAGTTTAGTGCCTTATATTATTTGTACAATCGTACTTGTCTGTGATTTGTTCTTGCTTTCAGTACGAGCTGCATCCCAGAATATGTCACTAGCCTGTGTGTACATATGTTCTGAATATGTACTATCTTGTTCTAGTTTTGCTTAACTGCTATGCTGCGCCTACTACCCTCTCCCCAGGGCGCATCCGGAATCGAGCAGTACTCTGCTCAGCATGCCTTCCTGGTAAAACTCTTAAATAAATTCTACTTGTGGCATTAATCAATGGTTGGCAGGTTGGATGCACTCAGCCTTGACCTCGTTACCCCAACCAGCCCAACCATGGATTAATCCACAACAAGACTCATGCTCTGTCATGGTTTAATGCTTACATGTTACTGACCAGTCTTTAACCCTTAGTTCCTTGGAAAGGTTGTGAAGAAGGCAGTGGCATTAAGCTACAGAGCTCCAAACATTTTAGGCTCTATGAGACAGCTTCATTTCAGTATGGTTTCAGCACACCAAAACTGCATTTGTTCATTGTAAGACTCAGGAAGGATTCTTGGTTTGCTGCTAAACCTTTGGCAATGTTTGGGCAGACACTTGGGGAATGAAATATAACAAATGTGCTGTAATGAACTTGGGCCCAAGAAACTTGGGGCTGGAATACTACTTCTAACTACTGAAATTCAGTTTACTATCCACATGGGCAGTTCCTAGGCGTAGCTCAGTCACTGGATGTCTTCAACCTAGACTCCAGCCACTATCAGTGGTGCCATCCTCTGTGGCACGTTCCCAACCACTGGAAGGACAAGTCTCCTTCACAGTTCCTGCAGTGATTAGAAGGATTCAAGTTTTCCAGTGATTTCAATTTTATTTTGGCTGAAAATGTATCATCTTCCCGACCCCTTTCACATGTAAGCTCTGTGAAATGAGGAAAACTGGTACAAATTAAGTTGAAAACTACAGTTACTTATTAAATAATGTGGAGTAATACCAAAATTCAAAAAAGTTGAAAAAATTTTTTATTAGGTTTTTTTAAAGTCATGTAACAATGTATTGGTAACAACAAAATAGTACTGAAAA
This sequence comes from Neoceratodus forsteri, assembly GCA_016271365.2. Taxonomy (NCBI): domain Eukaryota; kingdom Metazoa; phylum Chordata; order Ceratodontiformes; family Ceratodontidae; genus Neoceratodus; species Neoceratodus forsteri. Next base: position 163,475,269 of record CM057458.1, on the reverse strand, counting down.
GAGTTTCTTCATAAAGAAGGTTCAAACTGTATCGATTCATATAGAATAGTACTGACACATAACACACCAACACGCTAATTCTGAACTGAACATGTCTCCCTGGAGGAGAGGAGGGAGAGAGGGATATGATAGAGACATACAAGTATCTTACAGGGAGGAACAGGGTGCAGGAAAACACTATTTTAAGCGAAAGATGTTTCAGGACTAGGGCATGGGATGAAGTTGGAGGAGGACGATTCAGAGGAAACATGAGAAAGAATTTCTTCACAGAGCGGTGGTGGACAAGTGGAACACCCTGCCAGAGGAAGTGGTGGGGCTAAACAATCACAGGACTTAAGAATGCATGGGATAGACATAAAGGAATTCTAGAGGTCAGGGTAAGGGAAATAGACTTCTAGGAAAACAAACTGAACTTACAAGCTCAAATGGGCAGACTAGGTGGGCCATAGGCCCTTATCTGCCGACACTGTCTATGTAATTCGTAATGGCTGTACTCATAAAACATACAAAGAAACCAGCAGAATGAAGCCATTTTGTCTATGTAGTCTGTTTGTACAGAAGGGTCCACAGCAAACTGCTGACCCTGCCCCCCAGTCTACTCTTCTCATCCATCCACCCTCCCTTGACTCTATTCCAGCCTCTCTTGAAGCTGCCCAATGTCTTGAGTGGGCGATCTTTCCTCCTCTGCCAGCTCAATTCAGGCTAGGCAGTTGTGTAAGCTCTGGACTCTCTCCAACTTCTGGGGTTCATGGCCTCGCCCCTCCAGTGGGAATATGGGCACCTGTAGACCAAATACTGAAGCTGACCTGAACCAACTGGTTTGCCTGACCCAGCTGATGTGGGACGCCAGAGCGGTGGCTCTTTCCTTCAGACTTCAAAGAGAGTATCCCATTTGTCCAAGTGGAGCTGTCTTTCACCTTGATGACATTTGTGTCATAGGTGGGGCCTTATCTGCTGGATCACAGAGCACATGGGTTCTGGTCACTGAGCAAAGCCGGCTGCACATCAACCTGCCAGAGCTTCAGGCAGTGTTCCTGACACTGACTGAGGTTGCTCCACTTATCAGGGTTGGGTCAACCAACTCAACAAAGACAATACAATCGCTAGTTCTACCTGAACAAGCAAGGTAGGGACGCATTCTTTCAGCAATGTCAGGAGGCGTTCTGGACCTTTTCCCTGGGCCTACAGGTAGATCTGCTCTTGTAGTCCATGTCCCAGGGAGGACAACCAGCTATAACACTCACAAATATGTGGAGAGATGCTGCATGAGTGGTCCCTAAACAAGGAAGTGGTTTCACAACTGTTCACCCAATGGGACACACCTCTAAGCGGATCCATTTATCTAGTGGAGGAACAGAAAACTAAGGCTTTATGCCTGCCCCCCACCACAAGATGGGAATGCTGATGGGGATGATTCTCTAAGGTCAAAACAGGGCATCTCACTGTTATTTGCAGATGATAATGTCTTTTCTCCAGGGGTCAAATTTTAAATTCAATTCAGGAAATAGTACAGCAATATTTGAATATTCAAGTTTGAATGACTTAAAATTAACAGTTATTAAATGTGAAAAACAAACCGTAAATGTATGTTTTCATATAAACAGAAAAGTGATTGTCCTTCCCGGAGAGCAAGGCAAGGAACACCCTGTTATTGAATTTATTGAAACGGTTTCATTTTAGTAATTTGGGTTGCGTACTTGACAGTATTTTGCCATATTCTGTTTATTTATTTAGTTTTTTTTTTTGACTGGGAAAGCAGGACTAGGCAATTCTGCCTACTTTCAGCCTAGTCCTGGTGGAGGGTTGGGGATGACAGATGGATACCAACTGAAACTGAACCAGATTAAGCTGAGGGTGGTATTTTTTAGTGAATGGGGAAATTTATTTATTTATTTAGTTTTTGTTGACTGGGTAAGTGCACTAGACAAATCCTGCCTATTTTCAGACACACCTGGGGAGGGGATACAGATGAATGCCAACTGACCTTGAACCAGATTAAGCCATTGGCCAATTTGGCCAGAACACTGGAGAAGTTGCCCTACTCTTTAGAGAAGTGCCATGGGACCTTTAAAATCCACCTGAGCAACCACTAGAACAGGCAGAGGACCTCAGTTTAACGTCTGATCTGAAAGATGGCACACCAAGTGCATCAACCCCATATGCTGCACTACAGGGTCAGTATTGCGATGTAACCCAAGTAGATGGTGTGGGGATGTAATCCACAGCCTTCTGATCGTCAGGCCTGAGGCGACTGCTATGCAACCTGCTGAGCCACTGACACTTCTGTCAATACTGATTCCCTGATTAGGACATCCCAGTCTTGTCTAGGCTTACTGCACCACAAACTGTACTAGCCTCCCCTGCAATACTGTAATCTGAATGACCACAGCTAGCAGTGCAGTTGGGATACTCAAGGGAGGAGGACAGCTCCTGGCCCTGGCAAGATGGTATATTCGCATGCATCAGCTATGATACCCATGCTGAGTTGTCCTATGGATTGAAAAAATATAAAGTTGATCTCCAGCATGGTACAGAATGATGGTCCCTGCAGCACACTTGGGCTGCATTCCTCCCTGCACACACCCTGACAAACTGAAAATCATAAGTCCCCTGCTCTCATCCTGGGTAAGAATGGTTGAATTAAACAGCTGAGGCAGGTAGGAGGTGTGAGGTTGAGCTGTTACCATGAGAAAGGGTTTGATGAGGATTTGGCTGGGGTTGAAAGTGTGGCGCTTGTACAGCTGGTTCTGATTACTCTATTTTTGTTAATATAAAAAATGTGTTACTGAGTATCTCTCATGAGACATGCTGAAACAGCCTGTGGATAAAAACTCCCCAGGTATCAGTTCAAAGACAGGATATATGTTAACTCATTGCCTCCTAGAAACAGCCTGTAGGCATCAGCAAATCTAACTGCAGTGTGTCCTAGAGCCTACAGAAGTCACCTACAGACTTCCTGTGTGCCCAGAAACGTCTGGAGAAATCGCTCACATGTTTTAATATTACTTGCTAGCCAGAATTGATTAGAATTGACAGCATAGTACCATTAGAAAGGTAATGTTGTGCTGAACAACTTTGCCCTGACACTTTTATGTATATAATGTTCACTTTAGGAGTTATTCATATTTGTTTATGACATTTTGTTCATCTAGAACCACCTAAGCACTTTGAAGAAAACACATTCTAGGTATCTCAGCCAGTATAAAACAAAAACCGAACTGAGTACAGTTGACTGCATAGAACCGTTGGAAAGACAATTTTGTGTGCAACAACTTTGCCATTGATACGTTGCATGTATTATGTACACTTTAGGAATTATATGCATTTGTTTACGGTATGGTGTGTATGGTTCAGATCTGTCCGTCAAACCTCACCAACATATCTTGATTCAAATGGGAAAAATTATGTTTAATACTACAGAAATAGCTGCTTGTTTTACAAACAAATTATTAAAATTACATCTAATGTCTGGATGCTTAATTTGGTGTTGATATATTACATATTCCGAACAAAAAAGGTTTATGGTGCATTTTTAGTGGAAAAAATATTTTGTTTTGCTGTTTTGACCAGTACAGAAATGAAACTAAATTACCTGCTATTCCTTGCATACCACTATTGGAAAGGTAATTTTATGATGAACAATTTTGCCACTCATATTTTGTGTCTAGCACTTACGGTTTTGTGCTATTAGCATTTGTTTAAGACATGCCAATTATGCTTGATTTTGCTTAGAAAGGCCCAGGATTAACTGTTAACAGTATACAGGAGACAAGTGCAACTTCAGAAAGCTCCTGTGGAGACAATGAGTTGAACAACAGATCTCTGTATGCAATTAACTTCTCAGTTTGCTTTGAAAACTAGGAAATGGAATATCCATTTATGACATCCTCAGGAAAACCCAGTTAATTGTGCGGTGTTACAAAGCATATGACACCTCAGTGAGATCTGGCAGAGAGTCATAAAAGTCTTTTGATGTCCTTGAGACAGGAAGACACTCTAGATCAAAGGACATAGAAACAAGTTTTTGCTGATGTCACCTTCTGAAGTATGAGACATCCCATTTTGTATAATTTTTATATTCTGACATGGAGGAGCTAGCTGAACTCATGCAAAGAGGTTAGCAAAGCCTGTTTTAAACTGTAGTCCGTATTCCATTGAGGGACACATACATGTTTGGACTCTGAAGCTACAACATCTTTCAACACTGTAAGAATATAGAATACATTAGCTAAGCAAGGCTAAGTGTATGGTTGGTAGAAAATTGCACTTTTAAACCTGTTTAAGTTATTGCAATGCTTTTGATATATGGTTCTGTGTTTTACATTTTACATTTTATCGATTTTTAAGTAAACATCTCATTTAAGAGACTACTTGGTGTGCCTCTGAAATTCTTTGACAAGTGAAGCATATATGTTAAAGCTGACACTGTACAAAGCTGACTGGTTTACCAAACTGGGAAAAGTTAAGAGTTTATTCTGAGGTCTTTAATAGAGTTTTTTAAGGGTTCATTTTGTATACCTGGTTAAGTGCCCGTTAGGGTGAAATATATCTGGGCCCCGAGAAGAATTATCTGAGCCTGTACATTGGGTTACGCTAGCAAGAGGTTCACAATCTGAATACCCCCAAGAACTTAAGACCAAAGGTTGATTCAAACCCACAAAACAGACAGGAGGGTTACCCTGTTCTGTTAACTATTCCAATACTAAGCTTGGAGGTTGGCACTGTGGGAGCAGAAGGCCTGACCTGGTGAGTGGGTTGTGACAGAGAGTAGAAACAGAAAAAGCTTTAGAAGGTAAATAAAATGTTGCCATGGGAAAAGGATTGTATATCCCTCAAAAGCCATGTTAGGTAAAAGTCTGGTCTAGCATGAACTGAAGCTTCTAACAGTTCAGATGCAGCACTCCTAGAAACAGTTAAAGAAAACCAGACACGGAATAAAACTTTGTTTTGCTAATGAATTGCCTTTACTGGTATAAGTTACACTTACTGGTGCAAATCTGATATATTTACAGTGAACAGTGTGTCTAGGCAGACACCTAGGCACTTTGCAGCCTTGTTTACATGGTCCTGTTTGCACTGGAGCAACCTGAAGCTTCTGTGTAGCAAACCTGAGGAAAGGCTTCTGTGTAGACACTTACTGCATCATGGTATGTCGATCATTACTGCGCTCCGGGTCCTCTCCTAAGTTGAGAATGCTGACGCTAGGCGCGTTAAGCAAGCCATGTGGCCTGGCTGTGCTGCAAACTCTGATGTAACATGGCCTTTTGGGGTGGCGGTCAGTGCTGTGATGATGTCAGGACAGCCAGTCCCCTCCCGAGTCAGCACTGAGAGGGGCCATCTGAACAAACCAACAGCGCTGTGCAATGTCGGGAGACCAGCAGGAGCAAGCTGAATAGCCATGTAAACATGGCTTGAGTTTTCCTGGCTCTTTGTCGGGGGGACCCTTTTCTGACACAGTGTTACTGTAGAGACATTTGCAGCAGTAAGTGTCAAGGGCATTTCATTAGAAAATGAAATTTGACTCTCCGCCTGCTTTTTTTTTTTAAGTGATTGTAGGAGTGCAGCATCTGAATTTGAATGAGTGTTAGTTTGGCAACCTGTTTACAGCACCAGGTTAATCTAACCTTGAGGACGCTCAGAACAGCTGTTTCATTAGCTGCCTTGCTTTGTTGTGGGAAAGAACACTGCATTAAAAACCTTGTAGGCTGGCTACCTGATAATGCTCAGGGACATATACTGTCTGCTAGTGCACAGGGTTTGATTTCTGGGACACATTTCTATTTGTGAGGACTGTTCTGTGTCCCAGATGTTTTACTGATCAGATTTCAGTTATATTTTATCATAATGTAAAATAACAGTGAAGCGTTTTTTAACTATATTATACAATCCTCTAACTCACATAAAGGAAGTGGTGGCTATGGCCAGGTCCTCTTGGCAACAAATGGTAAACTTCTGTGTTCATTAACAGCTAACATACTGCAGGCAGAGGTAGTGGTAAATGGCACACACTCTAAGGATGGGGGTCGTGGTGACCAGTGGATACCACAGGGTTCACTTCTAAGACTAGTCCTCTTCAATATCTTCAAAGAAACACTGAATCCGATGGCAGACAGGAAAACTTTGCCCACCTAGTCTGGCCATTTGTCCCTGCCAGTACTGTCACTGCATCCTACTAGATCTCCATATCCTTCCCCCTGCTTCCCAGCTAAGATTTCCTTGTACCTATCCCATGCCTGCATGAAGCCCACCACTGTTTTCACCCCCACTACCTCCACTGGAGAAGACTGTTCCAGGCATCCACCACTATATCGGTGAAGAAGTACTTCTCACACGCTCCTAATTCCCCTTTCGCTTCATTACATGTCCCCTTGTTCTTCTGCATCTTTTCCTCTGAAACATACTCCCTCCTGTTCCTTGTTCAACCCTGTGAGGTATTTTTAGGTCTCTATCATGTCCCCCCATCTTCCAGGGTGTACATATTGCAGTGGGCTTCTGATGCAGCCCCTCGCCATTTCAGTAGCCCCGGACAGCCTCCGCCCTGTCTACAGTATGTTTTTCCTGAGATGAGGTCACCAGAAATGAAAATTAAGTACTCACCATAATTGCTGACCTTCAGAATATCTTTTCTATTCATTCACACTTATGGGTCTAAGTCAAGGTGCTACAGGACCCAGTGGAAGCAAAGTCTTTGCAGCTATGAGGGAGCTAACATTGGCAGGTGGCGGCCACCCACATGGCCAACATACTGACACTGCCTACATGAGGTAGCCAGTAACTGACACTGGCCCTTTCCTCCTTTTTAGTTCTGTATGCCAGTAGAAGAAATGAGTGGGATGAAATGAAAGGACTCTAGACCTCTAGCTCAAAAGTATAGGAAAAGGATATAGGATATAAAAATCTCAACAAAAATAAAACCAGAGTACCAACTTAGAAGAACTAGGGTTGGACCTGCTGGGTGGCAAAAATAGTGAGAAAGAAGTGCCAGAGTCCATTATCAGCCACCTGGACAGGAAGGGTAGAGATAAAAAGAAATGGGCAGTAGTCCCGCAAACACACAGGAACATGAAAAGAGATTCCTGTTTAATAAGTTGGCAGAATGCCAGCTTGTATTAACTGTACTCCCAAAGAACAAGTCAAATTAGCAGGGTAACAGTCCCCAAGCTCCTCTTCTGGGGAACGAGAGAACAGGCATAAATGGACAATGTCCACGGAGCACAAATACTATTTTCTTGCCTCTCTCTAAGAAGTGATGAAAGAAAAGTGTGAATTTCAATGAGCTGAGGAGTATAGCATGGGACTGCACTTACCTCTTTCTGCAATACAGGAAGTATGCAGAAAGCTGCACCTGACTCAAGTGCCAAGCACAATCAACATGGCAGAAAGACTCGGGATGAAGGACAAGGTGAAGCCTAGTGTTGCATACAGCAATAACAGCATATACTCTATAGGGATATCCCTTGGCATGGAGAATGAGGGACAAGGAAGGCTGGGGAGAGAATGAGTTTAATCCTCAGGGCTTTTTGGGGAGGGAGTCAGAAAGAGGGTAAGATACAGATTACTCACCTGTAACAGGAGTTCTAGGAGAGGTATATGTTGCTCATCCACACTTGTTGGCAGATACCTTGCCACTTTAAGATGTGCCAAAAGTCTTCAAGCTGGCTCCTCCCACTCACCCGGTGGTAAAACCCTTGGCTCAGCCCCATGACACTAGATCTAGCCCACTGGAACCCAGGTTGCGCACAAAGCCGGGAGGTCAGGTGGGTTGTGTGGATGAACAAAATATACCACTCCCAGAACTCCTGTTACAGGTGAGTAACCTGTATTTCTAGGAATGTGGATATGTTGTTCAATCCACACTTGTTAACAAACTCTAGCGGTTCTCTGGGAGGAGGGAGGCAAGGCACGCACCCCTATACTTACTTGGGGAATAAGGACTGGAGAACCGAGGTCCCGATGTGAATTTTAGGTCAATGTGGTAATGGAAATAAAGGTGTGTGCTGACTTCCAGGTAGCAGCCCTGCTTATTTCCTGGATAGGACGCCTAGAAGCAGCCACCAAGCAGCGTATGGCAGGTTGAATGAGCTCTTATCCTTTTGGGTGGCTCCATGCCCGCCAACCTATAACAGAGATCTATGCAGGAGATGATCCACCTGCTTATTGTCTGCAGGTCTGCCAGGTGCTGCTTCAAGCGTAGGTGACAAACAGCTGGCTAACCTCTCCCGAACTTCAGCCGTCCACTCCTTATAATAATCGAGCGCTTTTCCAGGGCCAGAGTATGAAGCCTTATTCAGCCTCCGAGGTGTGATTGGTGTATAACACCGCAGAGTCAACACTTGGCTCAGGTGAAACTCTGACACCACCTTCGGAAGGAATTTCAGGTGGGGCGAAGGACAACCTTGTCCCTATGAAAGACCAAATAAGGAGACACGATGGAAAGCACCTGGAGCTCTCCCATCCTTCTGGCTGATGTGATAGCCACCAAGAAGGCGGTCTTCCATGACAGGTAGGATATAGCGCACCTGTGCATCAGTTCGAATGCTTGCCCATGAGCTTAGCCAATACCAGCAGTAGATCCCATGGAGGTGGAGGTTCTGCACGGAGGATATGTGATCTAAGCCTTTGAAGGCAGACCACCTTCTCCTGTGCCACGACTGCTTGCCGGCCCATGCCCGTAGTGAGATGGCTGCCAGGTGCACCTTAAGGAGTCAACGACGCCCTAGCTGAGAAAGGGACCACAGGTAGTACAGAATGCTAGCCAATGGACAGGATGAAGGGTCCAACCCTTTGCCCGACACCAAATGGAGAATCTCTTCCATTTAAAGGCATAGCATTTCTGGTTGACTCCTTATGGGATGCCTCAACGACGTTGAGGACCTCGTCCGAAAAGAGCCAAGGCCTGGAACTCTAGCCACTCAGAAACCAGGCCATCAGGTGCAGGGATTGAAGGTCTGGATGGAACACCTTCCCTTGCTGACTGAGATCAGGTCCAGGCGGCTGGAAGCCGCCTCAGGAGCCTGGAGCTAGGCTGAAGAGATCTGGATACCAGAACTGGCAAGGCCAGTCTGGGGCTACCAGAATCACCTGCGCCTTGTCCCCTTCGCCTTGAGAAGCACCTTGGGGATCAAGGGAAATGGAGGGAAGACTGAGAAGAGGCCCGTGTCCATGGCTCCCGAGAAGGCATCGCCTGCTGAGGGAGGCGGGCATGAAACAATCTCAGCTTTTATGCTCTCCTTGGAGGCAAACAGGTCCACCTGAGGAGTGCCCCAATGGAGAGAAGGTCTTGAACTACCTCCGGCAGGAGAGACCACTCACAGATGCGCCGCCTATCCAGCTGAGGGCATCGGCCAGATTGTTCGAGGCTCCTGCCACATGGATGGCCAGGAGATCCGCCTCCAGTCTGATCATGTGAGACCAAATGCGGAGAGCTTCCTTGCACAGAGGCAAGGAGTGCATCCCGCCTGACAGTTGAGACAGCACATGGTCGTGGTGTTGTCCATCTGGACCTGAACCATTTGACTCTGTACAAACGGAGCAAAGGCGGTGAGGGCTAACCATACCGCTTGAAGCTCCAGCAGGTTGATGTGGCATCAGGACTCCTGAGGGGACCAGAGGCCGTGGGCCCTGAGCTCCCCAGATGGGCACCCCAACCCATCAAGGAGGCATCAGTCGAAGGATGACCACCGCTCGGGCAGACAAATGGGATACCCTCCTACAGATGAACTGGGATGAGCCACCACTGCAGGCCTTCCCACATCTTCTGGGTCATGGTTACTGGCTGGTCCAGAGGACCGGGCGCTGAGACCACTGGGCGGGCTAGCCCCCATTGCAGGGGGCGCATATGCCAGTGGGCCAAATGGATCACGCTGGTGCAGGCCACTATGAGATCCAGAAGGCGAGGAAGTCCCGGGCAGGTGCAATTGCCCAACCCAAAATGACTGGGCAAAGGAAGAAGGACCTGACCCTGTTCACGGGAGCCAGGCTCTGGCTCGAGGCAGTCAAGTGCTGCCTGATTAACTGAATCACCTGCGTGGAGATGAGTTCCAATTTGGCTCGTTGATCAGGAGGCCAAATTGAGAGCAGACCTAGAGGCCCAAATCTCTGACCACTGCACCTCCAACCTGAGGCTGCTATCAGCCAGTAGTCCAGGTAAGGGTGCACCCGACCCCTCGGCGCCGCAGGAATGCTGTCACCACTGCCATACATTTAGTGAAGACCCTGGGAGCTGGAGAAAGGCTCAAGGGCATGGCCTGGAACTCTGAAGGGATACCTCCGTGGAGGAATCGACCGATGTGACGGATGGATTGGGACATGAAAGAACACGTCCCTGGAGATCAGAGAACAAAACCACATGCCTAGTTCCAAGGATGGCATGATTTGAGTGAGAGTGACCATCCAGAAGGTGCGCGCTTAGGAACTTGTTCAGGTCGGCAGATCGAGACTGGGGTGCCAGCCCCCATCCGCTTTTGGGACCAGGAAGTATCTGGACACAAACCCTGGGCTCAGAGGAGGATCCGTCACCTTGCTGATCACCTCCTTTTGGAGGAGCAGGGCTATGTCAGCTTGATGAGCCAACAGAGGGCTGCGGAACAGGTAGCCCCTGAGGCGGCGAGATCAGGGAGGGGTCTGCTGAATTCCAGAGGCAGACCTGTCCACCACTCTCCACGCTAAATGGTCCGTGGTTACCACGGACCAGGCAGAAAGGAAGTGGCTGAGCCGCCTCCATGGGGGGCCAAGAGAGGAGTGATGAGGTTGCGCACACCCTCAACCCTTCACTGGGCAGGCTTGGAGGAAGGGCCGGCCGAGGAGCCACCTGACCCTTCCCTCCAGGCTTCCTGTTGACTAAGCAGGCTTGGCCTTGGGGCAATAAGCATGAGCCTGCTTGGTCCTGCTGCTGGGCCGGTCATGCCACAGAAGTGGAGGGGCTAGGGCTACGCTGTTGCTGGCAGCCTTTGTCCTTCTGGGCAGATGTGACAGAGTCCAAGGTGGCATTGGACTTCTGATCCTCTGAGGTGGCCTCCTCACCTGGGCCCGAACAAGTCGGGTGCCAAAGAAAGGACATCTGCCAGCTTGTGCTGGGTATCTGCTGTGAAGGTGAGATCCGCAGCCAGGCTCTGTGGCACATGGCTACTGCGGCCGCACTGACCGGTCACAAGAGTCTCCGATGTCTAGAGCAGACTGGAGCTGTTGCTTGGCTACTGCCCTTCCCTAATCCTGCACCTGCTTGACCGTCGTTTGAAGGTGAGCCGGAGATGAGGAAGCACCTCATCCAGGAGCCCAAGAGGGCATGTGAAAGTGTGCCATAAGTAGAGCTGTGCTAGCCTGTCAAGGCCTAGGAGGCGGCAGCATAAACTTTGCGCCCGGAGTAGTCCAGCTTTTGGACTCCTTGTCCGTTGGCCTCTCTACATCCCTGGCATTTCTGGAGCACCAGAAAACGCTATCGATTACCAGGCCTTCAGCCGAGGGTGCTCCAAAACCGGAGAGGGAACCGTCAAAACTGTGTATCAGGGCCATCCTGCGGAAGGCACAGGACAGGAGGCAGACCGCTGCAACAACTCCAAGGCCGACACAATGGCCTCGCCACAGGAAAGGCTCCATGGGGAATCCCTTGGTCCAAAATCTCCATGAGGGATATCTGGTCTGTTTCTGCACAGGTTCGAACTGCATCCCAGTAGACTCTGAGATGAGCGAAGAGTGCCAAGGAACAAGGATGGCTTTCATCCACCAAGAGATTCATGAGGATTCCAGGTCAAGGGCTGGAATACAGGGAGGAGTTGTCAGACTCGAGGACTCCGTAACAGCTGCCGAAGCACCTAAGCCACCCTTCACTTGCTGAGGCCGATCGAGGTGAGGGTGACCCGACAACCTGTGGGCAAGCCCTGACCCAACTAAGAATCCTTGGCTGGAGCCCCAATCATCGGGTTGCGGAGGGGTGATTCCTCCACAATGGGTGGAGTAGCCGGTTTCGCCGAGAATCGTGCCGAGTCAGCTCCGACCAAGAGATCGCTCGCCGCCTGGTGACAGCCACTATTGCCTGGGCAGGTGACGGAGTTGGCTTATTGCCGCCCCAAGAGTTGTTGCCACGATATCCTCATAGCACCGATGCAACTTGCGCGGAGCCTGTTCTCTGAAGAGGATGATGAGGAAGAGCGGCGGCGCTGCTTTTAGTGATGTCGGGACGAGACCGCGATGTCGGTAGGGACTTTTCCCGACATGGAAGAGGACCCAGACCGCTGGGGTCGCGATCGGAAGGGCAGGGGAAACCCGCACATCCTCCAGTTTGGGGTCCTGATCGACTGCCCAGGAGGCCGGGCAAAGTCCTCGTGGGCATTGGGGAACTGGTGAAAGAGGTTGTCGGCCTCTCCAGTCGACAGCCCATCTAACGGGCAGAGAAAATCTCGACTGAATTGACGGGTGTCTGGGCTGCTGACCTAACAGGGACCCATAACATCGACCAAAGTCGATAGAGGACGGTCTGGGGAGCGAGATCTTTCCCGCCTCCACGAACATCAACGGTGGGACTTACCTTTTGGTTCTTTCTTCTTTGACCGACTGAAGTGAGTCCCTGAAGGCCCCTCTCTTGGTGGAGATGGACTGACAAAGCTCCAGAAAGGAAGCAATATAGGAGGAGCCCAAGGAGAGTGGATAAATGCAGAGGAAGATGAAGATGCAGCCTGGGCTGCCTCCTCCACAAGGGCGATTAACTGCTCCAGCTGCTCCTTGAGCCTGCAGCCGCAGACACCGTCCAACAGGCCTCCTTCGACTCCACCAGCGGAAACCGCTTTTCAAGGCGCCCTAGTTGGAGTCGGGTAGCGCAGTCTTCAAAACCGGAGTCGAAAAGGACTTGCAAAGATCGAGGCTCATGGATTGTACAAGCCAAGGCAGGAAACGCACGTGGGCGCAGGTCGGTCCGAGACATCCTCTGCCCACAAGGGCACCGAGGAAGCCGAGAAGATTTGGAATCCATTGCAGCCACGACGGAAGGAGAAGACTTAAGTCTCGAAATTTCAACATGATTTTCGGAAAACTGAAGGATTAGGATCCAGGCCTAGAGACGCAAGAGTGCTAAAGAGGGAACCTGAGCTTCCCAAGCCGTAAGGAAGATCTGTGCCGTGAGGCAGAGCTAAGGGTTTTACCACCCGGTGGGTGGAGAAGCCAGCTTGAAGACTTTCCGCACATCTTGAAGTAGCAAGGTACCTGCCAGCAAGTGTGGATTGAACAACATATCCACGTCCCTAGAAGTTCCAGTTTTTTTTTTTTTGTTAAATGAAGACAGAAAAATATATTCCACCCTCAGGATGTAAGGGGGGATGCCTATCAAGTCAGGATGGCACGGTGGGCAGGTAGGAATGAATGGTGAAGACATTCTGGAAGATCATGAATTACGATGAGTACAGAATTTTCATGTCTTCCAGAATCAATCTTCAACATTCATTTCCACTTATTGGTCAGAGTACCAAGCTTCCCAAATAGGGAGGAGTTGGCTCACCTGAAAGAAATATCCTTAGCCTTCACGGGAGAGAACCACCAAGGGCAGGGTCTCTTCACAGGCAGGAACCAAGACTGGTAAGGGACAGGCGGAGGCTCCTGTGACTCGTGAGCTGACGGTGCCCTGACAACTGCCGCCTGACCCTGTGGAAAGGAAACGAGCCTCCTGGAAGCATGAATTAAGCACCTTGCATCAGACTAAAGCTACTAACCTAGAGAGACAGAACCATGTTATCCACCAAATGCAGACAGCCGTTCCTACCAGTCTGGAGGCACACTCACTAGCATAGAACAATGCCTTGATTGGTGCATCACCAGGTCCAGGCCCTGGGCAAAAAGTGAATGGCTGGTCGGGTTTATTTGCTGTCAGGCAGTGCACCAAGGATCTGACCTAGCTATGACCACAGGCACTTATTATAAGCTACCTCATGTACCTGGTGTATAGCAATGCACATGATGACACATGCTGAGGTGAAAACCTTCCTTTTCTAGGCATCTACCTGCATGGAGATCAGCCTCGGAGGTGGGTGTGTAGGCCCAGCTGGGGTCTGTGGCATCTGAATCCCTGAAGTGGATGAAGTATGACCTCAGATTGCATGGGAGGACAAAACCCAAGTAGGACGCCTCTCAGACATGGAGCAGGGAAAGAGAATGGATCCAGACAGTCTTAGAGGCCTCCTTGAAGACCTGAGGCTAAGGAGGGATGCCAAAGTTGTCATCACTGTAATGTCTAAGTAGTTTCAGTGGCAAGGGCACAAGATTGTGACATGAAAAGGAGTTGATGTCCCACGCCTCAGCATGTTTATTAAGAACCTCTGGTGCACAGAGTACTCAGACGCAGAGGACAGATGGAGGGAAAATTCTCTTCCTTGAAGGAAGAAGTCGGAGAGGAGGAACTGGATTTGTGAGAAGGTGGTGCTGGGGCCACAGGCCAGAAGTGTGCCCCATCAGGCTACATTTTAAAGATGTAAGCACAAGCTGTCCTCCTGTACTGAGACCAGGTGACAGGATCAAGAGTCTCCATGATACCTGTCAATTCAGGGATGGCCTGAGAGCCCAGGATGGATAAAGAAGCCAAAGGCTCCAGGCTTTCTGCCAGAGCTGTGGTAATGCTCAGGGACCTCCCGGGGAAGACCCAGCAAAACCGTTGAGCAGAATCAATGAAAGTCCACAGAGTGACCCAGCTGATGCCCTTGGGGAGACCCCAGGTGAGGAAAGTTGAGCCAACAGGTCCCATAGGGCAGGTCCAATCCTCACCAGTGAAAACCTCAGCCACAGGTTCCAGGGAGAAACTCACCTCCAGGCCACTGCAGAACCCAGACTACTGCGCCTTCAGCACCAGTCTCAGGCTCAGTGGTGGTACAAACTTCTCATCAGGGCCACCATCCTTGGAACCAGGCACAACACTTGCATTGAAGCACCTCTGGACCTGTCCCTGACAATGCGCATGGTACCAAGAATCAACCCAGCTCTACGGATGGCATCAGGCCCTGACCCAGTGCCATGACCACCACAGGGACCCAAACTGGTGATGAGGGTGGCACCAGAACGGGCCCCGACACTGAGCCTAAGGACTGTTCCAGGGCAACACTATCACTGCACCATGCTTGAACCGAGTCCAGGGTCAGCACCATAATCATAACCTCCATGTCCATCACCAGAAGCAGCAGCATCCTCCCTTCAACCCCACAAGGTAGCTCATAGGAGGAAATGACCACCTCAGTCATTGGACCAGGGGCAGCTCCAGTGCCAACCCTCTACTGGCATTGCAAATGGTGCCACAAGGGATCTGCAATGGAGCTGGCACTGCCCACCTCACTGACACCGCAGATGGTACTAGGAGCTGGGGCGGCAATAGAGTGTGACCTCGAGGGGTCCAACCATGTAGACTGCTGCACTGGGCTCAGCCTCACCAAAGAGGAGGTCCACAGTCCAGGACAGTCAGGTGCACTAGCCCCATTCCCCAGGGCCCCTGATGCCTTGGTGAAGCAAAGCTCAGGAGGACCCTGTACTACCACAGTACCAGAAGTACTTGGAAGAGACTCAGGGGAAAGTCCCAGACTCCTGATGATATCATGGGTGTGATGCCTCCCTCTGAAAGTTGGGGTGAATGACCCCACTTTAATGTGCGGAACTTGAGGACACATTTGTCCATGTAGAAATATGCACGCCTGGTCCATATCATGATTCGAGCCAAGGCAGGAGTGACAAGGTGCCAGTCTAACGCTGCCATAGGGCTCCCACAGGGCACCAACTAATAGGAGGGCTACAGCCTTTTCCTTAATCCCTTTTTTTGAACTAATACTGAAGAAATAACAATATGAGAGAAAAACAGTTGACACCAAAGACACAAACAGAGCAGAAATGCAGTAACAGTGTCGATTTGGCATCAAAAATATTTGAAATACCAGCGATGAACTAAGGATACAAGTGCTGGTGCAATAGACTGTCGCTCCTACAGTACTCTTTCTATGGCTGGAAAACAGAACTGAGGAAAGGAAGGTGTCTAGCCAGTTACTTGCTAGCTCACATGCGTGAAATCAGTACATCAGCAGTGTGGGTGGCACCACAGCCAATGTCAGTCCCCTCCTACTTGCAAAAGACTTTGCTCAAGAGGGTCTAAGCACCTCCGGCTTTAACCCGTAAGTGGGAATGAATGGTGAAGTCTGATCCTTGAAAGTTCTGGACATGGCACTCCAGGTGGGTCTCACCAATGATCTATACAGTAGTACACCATCCCCTCCTTCTACTGGAGATACCCTCCCTATGCACTCCAGTATCCCACTATCCCTACCTACTGCCCTGTCGCATTGCTTCCCACCTTAAGGTCATCAGATATGATTACTCCCAGATCCCTATCCTGTTTGGTAACCATCAATACCTCACCCCATATTATGCTCTGTCTCTGGTTTCTGTGCATTATGCTGCAGCCACATCCAGGAGCAGGGTCATCCTGGACGCCGCAGAGGCATGCCTCATGCAGCTAGTAGTGGAACCTACCCGGAGGGGGAGATATTGGACCTGGATCCATAATGGAGACAGAAGAAAAAATTACTCACCTTAGTAATTGCTTTTCTCTCATGGAGTCTTGCTATATTAGGACTTATTGCAGTTAGCCACTGCACTTGAACTGCCCTCGAGAGGAAAGAGTTAACTCCAGAGAATCTGAGTTCTAAAGTCAGGCGCTATACCAAAGCTCTGTCTGGGCAGTTTCAAATGAAACTGTCAGATCTTTACGAAGCTAACACTAAGCAACAAGTCTGTGTGAAAGCTCTACACTAGCCAAATGGCTACCTACTAGTAGTAATAACAACAATATAAACAACAATAGGAACAACAATAACAATAATAAGAATGAATAATGGTATTATTAGTTTTCCTCCTGACAAGCACTATTAGGACCCCCTTCCCCCAAAGACTCAAGTCCAGGAAGGGGCCAACAAATCACTCAACACAGAAACCCTAGTTCCCTAACCCTAAATAAAAGAGGGTGAAGGGAAGAACTACAATGGCATGACACAGTGCTTGCACTAATTTGCCACCCCACCCAGTAGAAGTTCTGAGAGGGGCAGGTTGGAGTGGTCTCAATATAGCAAGACTCCATGAGAAAAAGCAATTACTAAGGTGAGTAATTTTTCTTCAAACACCATGAAGTCTTGCTATATTAGGATTATTGCAGATTACACAGCAGTACCTCCATGGAGGAGGGTCCAGAACCTACTTAGAAATAGGGCTCTGAGCACAGCTGTGCCAAAACGAGCATCTCTCCTGGACAGAAATCCAGGGAATAATACTTGGTAAAAGTGTGAACTGTCTTCCAAGTAACAGCTCGACAGATTTCCAGAATGGGAATATCTCTAGCAGCCGCTAGAGATGCAGCTGTACACCTGGTGGAGTGAGCCCTCAGTCCTGAGGGGCTCTCCCTACCTGGTCTTTGATAACAAAATGGATACAAGAGACAATCCACCTTGCAATTGTCCTCTTAGTGGCAGGTTCCTTTGCCAACCTCGCCCTAGGTAAGGAAGAGTTGGAGGGATTCAACCTGTGACCCTTGGTGTGTTACAAATAGTAGCATAAGGCCTTTTGACGTCCAAGCTGTGCAGTCTCCTCTCACCTGAAGAAGAATGCTCAGTGAAAAATCCTGGAGAGAGATGGGTTGGTTCAGGTGGAAACCTGAAACCACTTAGGGACAAACCCTGTGTTAGTCCTAGGGACTGTCTTATCCCTGTGGGAGAGAAAAATCTTCTTGCACTGCCAGGGCCTGTAGTTCACTTATGCGTCTGGCAGAAGTGAACTCACCAGAAAAACATTTTCCAAATGAGAAGCTTGAGCTCTGCTGGGGACAGAGGTCAAAGGGGTTTGCATTAACTGAGCAATGCAAACATTCAGGCTCCATGCAGGAGCTGGTTCTCGAAAAGGAGGGTTGGTGAAGCAACCCCTTAAAAACTTGGAAAACACAGGTTGAGAAGAAAAGGAAGCAGGCTTCCTGCTTGCAGAAAAACAGAGACAGCTGCCAGAGGAACCCTTAAGGTAGCTGGCCCAAGACCTAAGGAATTTAAAATGGACCAAAAGTCCAGAAAATGGGCAGATAAGCAGACTGTAATAGTATATCTGCTTCTCAGCGCACCAGACTGAAAACCTGTTCCGCTTAGAATTGTAAGTGGCCCCAGTGAAAAAGCTTCCTTAGGCCTTTAAAAAATATTCGCGACACCTTGAAAAGGTGAAATCAGCAATTCTAACTCCTCAAGAGCTGCCTTGAGAAGGAGGAATTTGAGGTCTGGATACCACACTCTCCCTTGTGCAAAGGCCAGTAAGTCGTGGACTCTGGGCAAGCTCAGGGTAGGGGTGGACTGTCAAGACAGAGACAATGGGTACCAGGGCTGTCTGGCCCAGTTTGGAACAATCAGAATCTTTGCAGGGCTGAGATCTGATTTTACTAGTACACCTGAAACAAAGGGAAAAAGGAGGAAAGGTGTACAGAAACTTCCCTTCCAATCCAAGTGAAAAGCGGCCCAGGGGCTGATCCCAGCACTGGAGACCTCAACAAAACAGAGGAAGTTAGTGGTTATCTGGGGCTGCGAAAGATCTATCTGAAAATGAGCCCCATCTGGCAAGGACTGAACCCAGCACCTGAGGATTCAGAGCCCAATCGTGATGGCCCTGAGAATCCTGCTGAGGGCATCTGCCAGGGCATTGTCCTTCCCTGGGAGGTGAACTGCTATCAGGGAGGTGTTCAGGGAGTAAGCCAGAGACCACCACTTCATTGCTTCGGTGCACAAGGCTGATGACCGAGTGCCCCCTGCCTGTTGATGTACCACATTATTGTGGTGTTGTCTGTCCTGACTTGAACTACCTTGTTCTGGACAGAAGCTGAAAACTCCTAAGAGCTAGAAGACAGCTCTGAGTTCCAAAAATTGATGTGGAGCAGAGATTCCTAGGGAGACCACACTCCTCGTGGACAGGTCGCTTAAGCGAGCTCCTCACCCTAACACAGGAGCATCCATGGTGAGGGAATGAGGAGGACCCCTAGTTTTAGATTGCTTTGATCCTGCCACCAGTGTAAGGCCAGGATCAGGGACTGGTCACTAGAACCAATTTGGAAAGGAGTCCCTCCTTTGGGACCAATAGGCCCTCAGATGGAACTAAATGTCCCTCATCTGGAATCTTGCTCCTGCACTACAGCTGTGGAGCAGCCATGTGCCCTAGTAGTTGTAGCAAATGCTATGCTGGTCAAGAGACTTGCAGAGTAATGGAAGATGCCAGGGCAAAGAGACTGCCTACCCTTCAGAGGGGAGAAATGCCTGGCTAACTTTGTGTTCAACTCTGCCCCTATGAAAGTTAGTACCTGAACTGGTTTGAGAACTGACTTTGGTAAATTCAGCAGGAATCCCAGAAAGGTGAGAAGCTGCTGGGTGACTTACAAGTGGGATTTTACTTGATCTGGAGACTGACCCACTAAGAGCCAGTCATCCAGGAAAGGAAACAAAGCAATCCCTTGCCTTTTAAAAGAGCCACTACCACAGCTAGAATTTCAATACCCTTGGCGCAGAGGTAAGGGCCGAAGGGCATTGCCCTGAACTGGTAGTGGCCTGAGGGTAACCTGAGGTACTTTCGGTGAGAAGGCCTGATCAAAACATGAAAAATAGGCATCCTTGAGGTCCAGGAAAGCTAGCCAGTCCCCTGGCCTCAGCCAGAGTTAACATTTTAACTTTGTTTTCAAAAGATGCTTGTTCAGGTACCTTAAATCTGAGATGGGGCCAATCTCCTGCCTTCTATAGGGTAAGAAAGTATCATGAGTACAGCCCCTTGCCCGGTGGCAAGGAGGGACCCTTCTACTGCTTTGCAGTTCAGAGGAGAAGAAACCTCTGCTCCCAAAGCAAGGGATTCGAAGGATTTGCAGGACCTGTCTGGCTCTCATCTTTGGAAACTGTTTGAAGCTGAGAACCAGACCTATTACTTCCAGAACCCACTTGTCCGAGTTAGGGACACCCAATTCTGGCTTAAATAAAACCAACCTGCCCACTGGTATGGAGAATGGCCCTGGGCACCCCATCAGGGTGCCTGTTGGCAATAGTCTTAGGCTAAGGGGAGGGGCGGTTTGCTTGTGCCCGCTCTATCTCTGCCTCTGAAGAGACCCTCTGGCGAAAGCAGAGGAGGCCTGAGCCTCTACCTGGGCACTTTTGTAGGTAATCATCCCTGTTTTTCATATAGCTTTCTGTTTGTTCCTCAAACAGAGAATTACCCACAACAAGAAACAAATCCATAGACTTTGACAGAGTATCTTGGGACAGATTAGTGCATCTGAGCCATGCCAACCTCACGGAAAGCTACAGAAGTGGTCATGACCCTAGAGAAAACAAGATTAACACCAACAGCAGTATGAACTTGAACTCAGAGGCTTCAGTGCCATTAGCAGCCACCTGTTCCAACCCACTAGCCAGCTGGCCATGGGCCTGCTTGGCTAACTGCAATACTGCGTCCCACCTAGATTTCCAAATCTAGCCACATAAGCCATACAACTTGCCTGTCTGAGTCCCACAGAAGCTGCCATATACTGTTTTTTGTCATGGCATCAATCCTCCTGGAATCCTATTCAGGAGGATGTGAGGCCAGGGAACTAGCCTTGACACAGGCTGCAGCTTGTACCACACCTACATGACTACACTGCTCAGTGAGGAAGTCTGTAACAGAGCCTGACTAAATACACCTTCTGTCCATTTTTTATCTTACAGGAGGGACAGAAAGAGGAATCTTATAAAATCTTTGTTGTTTACTTCTAAATGACTTATGCAAAGGAAAGACAACCTCCTAGCCCATCATTCCTACATAATCAGGCTCCCCTTTACTCACATCCATAGCCTCCTCTAAAGGAAGCTGGGGATTCTGCAAGCTTTTGTAAAACATAAACTGAGAAAAGGACTCAGACAGAAAAGGAGGAGATTCTAAAAGTCTGTCTGGAGAAAATGTCCGCTTAGTGGGCATGTCCAGACCCTACC
Source organism: Neoceratodus forsteri (assembly GCA_016271365.2). Taxonomy (NCBI): domain Eukaryota; kingdom Metazoa; phylum Chordata; order Ceratodontiformes; family Ceratodontidae; genus Neoceratodus; species Neoceratodus forsteri. Next base: position 163,454,288 of record CM057458.1, on the reverse strand, counting down.
AGCCACACATGTATTGATCAAATTTCCTCCTCCCACTCCTGTGGTTCATAACAATTCCTCAACATCATAAACCTGAACCACTGGAACTGAACGAGCCACCTTTTACCAACTGTAGACGGTTGACAGGACCTAGAAACAGTGACTGGACAATCTGTATGGCTTAACTACTTCTGCAGCAGTTGGAGAGACAATCTTGGACTCCAAACCTACTGATTCTCTGTCATATTTTTTTTTTTTTTTTTTTTAAACTGGTTCCTCTGAACCATCCTTTTGCCGAGGAAGTCTAGCCCTGGTCAGAGGGCATCCCTCTGGTCCAGGGGTACTGGACCGGGCTGGCCATCCGGTCAGCGGACTTTTGGCCAATAGTTCCCTGAGCCGGCCCTATCTCTTTTCAGGGTGGCTGCAGGAAATTTTAAACACCTGGCAGTCTGACAGGAGGTGGTCAGCCCCAGACAATAAACACAAGTGGTGTGTGGGTCAGCCTTGGCAAAGGCTTCCCACAGCATCACAGTGTTGAAACCCAGTGGGCCCGGTTTTTCTTTGGGTTTCTCAGACATAATGCCAGCCTAACCAAAAACTTGCCTTTTTTATGGTCGCGTGCCAGTCAAGACACCCTTATCGGTTCCTAACTGTTTCACAGTATTTGAAAAAACCCTATTTAAAATCAAGGTTTTTAGAACCAATAAGAACGGTACCTCGACTCTAAAAGCCCAAAACTTTAAACGTTAAAATAAGCAAACCGATCGGTTCAAAACCGAACCGATAACTAAATTTCCACACAGACTTTACATTTTGTACTACGGTTTACTAGATAGAGCTTTAACCGAAATGCGGTAAAATAATTATTTTTGCCGGTTCAAATGAACCAAAATACTGCTGACCGAGAAATGAACCGAAGCTGAAGGAGCTTGATCTCCAAAGCGACTCGTTCAGTGAAGCGGAGTAAAGAATCTGACAGTTTCATTTGAAACTGCCCAGATAGAGCTTTGGTATAGCGCCTCAGACTTTAGAACTCCAGATTCTCTGGAGTTAACTCTTTCCTCTCCGGGCAGTTCAAGTGCAGTGGCTAACTGCAATAAGTCCTAATATAGCAAGACTTCATGGTGTTTGAATAACAGATTTACCAGTGGGCAGCCATCTGGGTCCAGTGACCACCATACAGTATGGTTCAAGGTAAAGACAGTAGAAGAGTCAAGCCATACAAAAGCAAGAGTCCTAGACTTCAAAAGGGCCAACTTTGCTAAACTGGGAGAATGCCTCAAGAAAACACTGGCAAAGAGTGAGGGAAGGGGAGCAGAGGTATAGTGGGAGAATCTCAAGAGAGCCATAACAGAGGCAAGAATCTTTGTGCGAAGCAAGTTGACAAAGTAATAAGACAAAGAAGACCATTATGGTTTTCGAAAGAAGTGGCAGGGATGGATAGAGACAAAAAATGGCATTCAGGAAATACAAAGAATGCAGAGGGAGGAAGACAGGAACTGTATCAGACTAAGCAGAGGGAGGCAGGAATGCAGTCAGATGTGCAAAGGCACAGAGGAAAGGATAGCTCAAACAGTGAAGGAGGGGACAAAACTTCTTCAGGTACATAAGGGAAAGAAGAAAGGCCAAGGGAGGGATAGTGAGGCTAAGTAAAGGGGGGGGGTGGGACCTGGAAAAACTGAGATACTGAATAAATATTTTTGCTCAGTATTCACAAGAGAAGTGGAGGGAACGGGACCGGAATTATCCAGCAGACACACACAGGGAAGAGGGGTGACACCAGACCATTCACAGAAGACATAGTGCTAAAGGAACTCTTGAAACTGAAGGTGGACAAGGCGAAGGGGCTGGATGAGATACATCCCAGAATTCTAAAAGAACTCAGAGAAGCGGGTATTAACACCACTGACAGCTCTATTCAACAAATCGTTGGAGGAGGGAATAGTACTAGAGGACTGGAGGGCGAATGTGATACCCCTTCACAAAAGTGGAAGGCAAGGTAGAAGCGGAAACTACAGACTGTTCAATTTGACCTCAGTGGTGGGAAAGATGATGGAATCACTGTTAAAAGAAAGGACTGTGGAATATCTAGAAGCCAACGGGCACTGGACCCAGGCAACATGGATTCACAACAGGAAGATCCTGTCAAACTAATCTGATAGATTTTTTTAACTGGGTGACAAGGTAGTAGATCAGGAGGGTGGTGGACATGGCCTACCTAGATTTTAGCAAGGCATTTAACATTGTTCTGCACAAGAGGTTAGTAAACAAGTTGGGTAGTCTGGGAGTGGGTCACAAGGTGGCAAACTGGGTCAGAAATTGGCTTAGCAAAGGACACAGAGGGTGGTGGTAAATGGGAGTTCAATCTGAAGAGGTGTTACCAGTGGGGTGACACAGGGTTCAGTATTGGGCTAGTCCTCTTTAATGTCTTTATCAGTAACATTGAGGAGGACTGAAAGGAAAGGTATGCCCTCTGCAGATGACACCAAGATCTGTAGAAGGTTGACATCCGGAGGGTGAAAAGATGAGGAGAGACTTGGCTAAGTTGGAGGAGTGGTCAAGAGTGTGGCAGTTCAGATTCAGTGCCAAGAAGTGCAAAATCACGCACTGGGGAACAAAACCCAGGGGAGGAATATATGGGGGTAACAACAACCAAACTGGAAAGGAACCTGGGGTAGTCATAACAAATGACCTAAAATAGTCAAACAATGAGAGAAGACAGCGAGGAAAGCCGAGGGATGCTGGGGTGCACAGGAGAGGTATCACCAGTCAGAACAGGAGGTGGTGATGCCCGTACAGACAGTTGGTGAGATCTCACCTGAGTACAGCTGACACTTCTGGAGACCTCATCTCTGAAAGGGTATTAACAAGATGGAGGCAGTCCAGAGAACAGCAACAAAAATGGTGCAGGGCTACACAGAAACCATACAAGGGGTGATTGAGGAAACTCAATATGTATACACTGGAGGAAAGGAGGGAGAAGGGGGATATGATAAAGACATTCATATACTTCAAAGGGACCAATAGAGTTCAAGAGGCAACATCTTTCAGAAAAGAAGATGTGCAAGAACAAAGGGTCACAATATAAGGCTGGGGTGGGGACTCAGGGCAACGTGAGGAAGTATGTTTTCACAGAAAGGATGGTGGATGCATGGAACAGCCTCCTGAAGAGGTTGTGGGAGCAACAACTGTAGTCGAATTCAAGAATGCATGGGACAGGCAGAATGCAGCACTAGGGCAGGAAGGAGGAGGTAGGCTGCAGATCAAACAGGATCAGGAGTTTATACAGTAGGTAGGGAACTGGGTAGACTAGGTGGGTCAGGCAGTCTTCAAACAACATGAAGTCTTGCTATATTATGACACTGCAGTATGACCGCAGGTTAGAACTGCTCTGGAGGTGAAATAGTTAACTTTCCATACAGGCATGGAATCTTGAGCGAGCTCAGTTAAGAAGCTCTGTCTGCTTTCTCAAACCCAAACCGTCAGATTTTTATCCTACCACTGAACAGTCGCTCCGAGAGTTCTCCTTTGCTCGGTTCATTTTCGCGGTTTTAAAGTGTCTGTCTGTGGTAATGTAAGTAATAGATAGTTTACATACAAAATTCTGTGTGGAACTTGTAAAATATTTATCGGTTCGGTTTGAACCGATCAGGTTGTGTTTTTAAATCTCTAGTCCTTTTTGTGTCGATTCCGGTTCTAAAAACGGATTTCATTACAGTTTTTCCACGACCGTGACACGGTTGGGAACCGATAGGAGAGTCTTGCTTGGCTAACTGCCATAAACGGGCAAGTTTGGTTAGGCTGGCATAATGTCTGAGAAACCCAAAGGAAAAACCGGGCTCACGGGTTTCAACACTGTAGTGTCTGTGGGGAAGCCTTTGCCAAGGCTGACCTCACACCACCTGTGTTTATTGCCTGGGGTTTGACCACCTCGATGCAGACTGCCAGATTTAAGAATTTCCCTGCTGCCACCATGGAAAAGAGAGTTGGTAGGCTCAGGAAAGGGAGGCCAAAAAGTCCGCTGACCGGATGGCGGCCCGGTTCGGAGGGTGCCCTCGACCAAGGCGATACTTCTCGGGCAAATGAAGAGCTGGCTCCGAGGTCAGTTCCTGCAAAAGGACTAGAGTCTGCTGCTGTGGAAAAGTTATTTCCCAACAGCTCAAGAGATAGCTAAAGCAATCCAAATTGTCCAGTCTCTTTCCCCAGTTCCTGAACCGGCACCATCTGGGAGATGTTCGGTTCAACCGGTCCCACCAGTTCAAGATTATGATTTTGAGGAATTTTATGAACCGTGGGAGGAAGAGGAATGAGGAGAGGTAGTGTGGTTTGGAGGATCTGGATGTCTTATTGCACCGGATACCTCTCCAGACAGACCTTTAGGGTTTCTCCTCCAAGGCTTTCTGAGTCCCTTCTCATTTTATGTTTTATAAAAGGTTGTTGAAACTCTTCAGCTCCTGTTGAGGAAGCTGTTGATGACCAGAAGAGCCTGATTATGTAGAAATGATGGATATTCCAGAATCTAAGAGACTGTCTATTCCTCTTCACAAATCTTTTAGGAAGCAGACAGTAAAAGTTTTAAAACTCCTCATTCTATACCTCCTGTAGATAAAAGAATGGACAGAAGGTACACTTTGTCAGGTTCTGACACGGAATTCTTACACAGCAATGCAGCCATGTGGTAGTGCAGGCTGCAGCCTGTGACGAGGCAAATATTCCCTAGCTTCACACCCTCTGAAAAGGACTCCAGGAAGATTGATGCTATGGCAAAGAAACAGTACATGGCAGCATCCTTGGGACTCAGACAAGCAAATTATATGGCTTATGCTGCCAGATACCAGAAATCCAGATGGGATACTGTGCTGGCTCTAGCCAAACAAGTCCCTGACCAGCTTGCCAAGGAGCTGGAACAGGTGGCTATGGATGGTATTGAGGCATCAAAGGTGCAATTTCATGCTGGGTGGACTCCTAATGATGTATCTTCAAGAGTCATGGATGGCTACATCTGTGGCACTTTGCAGAATGGCTTGGCTCAGATGCATCACCTTGTCACAGGATACCCAGTCTAAAACTATGGATTTTCCTGTGGTTGGCAATTCTGTTTGGGAGCAAACAGAGAATTACATGAAGAAAATGGATGAATACAGGACCACCTATAGGAGTGCTCAGGCCAAGGAAAGGCAGGCCACTCCTCAGAAGCAGCTTCCCAGGGCAGGGCAGGCCTTTTCATAGGCCTTTTACCAGCTCAGGCCTCCTCTTCCTCCCTATGCCCAAAGGGGTTTCTTTAGAGGGAGGGGCAGGGGTCCAAGCAGGCCTGCTTCTACCCCTCAGCCCAAAGCCCCTGCCAAGCAGGCACCCTGATGGGGTAGCCAGGGCCGCTTCCTCTACCTGTAGGGGCAGGCTGGCTTACTTTGTCCAGGACTGGAAGTCTCTCATCAGACAAGTGGGTCCTGGAAGTAGTAAGCCAGGGACTGGTTCTCAGCTTCAAAAATTTCCGAAGATGAGAGCCAGATCTTTTCCTCCTGCATCTCCATCAGAGGCACTCGCTTAGAGTCAGAGGTCTCTACCCTCCTCGCTCCTCAGAGAGTTGTGGAAAGGGTTCCACCTCACACCAGGGCAAAGGTTTGTACTCCAGGTACTTCCTTACCCCAAAAAGACAGGAGAATGGCGGCCATCCTGGATCTCAGATACCTGAACAAGCACCTCTTTAAAACCAAAGTTCAGAATGGTGACTCTAGGGATCATTTTACCCTCCCTAAGGCCAGGGGACTGGCTAGCGTCCCTGGACCTCAAGGATGCCTACTTCCATATTCTCATCAGAAGCTCCCATCGAAAGTACCTCAGGTTCGAGCTGCCCTCAGGCCATTACCAGTTCAGAGCAATGCCTTTGGTCTCACTTGGAGCCAAGGGTATTCACCAAATGCCTGGCAGTAGCAGTAGCTGTCAAGAAGGCAAAAGATTGCCATCTTTCCTTACCTGGACGATTGCTCATAGTAGGCCAATCCCCAGATCAGGTCAACCTACATCTTCAGATAACTCAGCAACTGCTTACTTCCTTAGGTTTCCTTCTGAATCTCTCAAAGTCAGTGCTGGAGACTGTCCCGCCTCCTAACCTTCATAGGCAGAACTGAACACCCAGTCAGCCAGGGCCTTCCTCCCTTAGACAGGGCAAACACCCTAGTCTCCTGGCCTCCTCATTCACCCTGCAGGTCTCGACCAGCAAGGCATTTTCTGCAGCTCCTGGGACACATGGCTGCTTCCACAGCAGTAGTGCAAGGAGCAAGATTTCAGATGAGGGACATTCAGTTCCATTTAAGGGCCTTTTGGTCCCAAAGAAAGGATCTTCTTACCAAGTTGATCCAGTAATCAAACCCTGATCCAAGCCCCACAGTGGTGGCAGGATCAGAGCAACCTGAGACAAGGAGTTCCTTCGCTCTCAGCCTCCTCATTAATCCTTACTACAGATGCACCCTCTTGGGGGGGAGGCCCACATGGCGACCTCACTACCCAGGGACTGTGGTCCGCATTAGGAATCTCTGCTCCACATCAACCTGTTGGAGCTCAGAGCAGTTTTTCTAGCACTTCAGGCTTTCTCCAAATCTGTTCAGAACAAAATTGTACAGGTCAGAAAAGACAACAACACTACAATGTGGTACATCAACAAACAGGGGGCACTGTCCACGGCCTTGTGCACCAAGCCATGAAGTTGTGGTCTCTGGCCTACTCCTGAACACTTCCTTATGGCAGTTCACCTCCCAGGCAAAGACAATGTCCTGGCAGATGCTCTCAGCAGGATCTCTCAGGGCCATCACGAGTGGTCCCTGGATCCCCTGGTTCTGGGAATGGTATTTGCCAAATGGGACACCCATAAATAGATCTCTTTGCAGCTCCAGACAATCATCAACTTCTTCTCTTTGCTGCAGGCCTCAGTCTTGGGCTCAGTCCCTCTGGCCGCCTTAGCCCTCAGTTGGGAAGGGAAGTTCTCATGCCTTCCCCCTTCCCTCTCCTGTTCAAAGTGCTAGTCAAAATCAGATCCCAATCCTGCAGGGTCATTCTGATTGCCCCGGATTGGGCCAGGCAACCCTGGTATCTCTCTCCTCCTGTCCTTAGCAGTCCATCCTCCCTGTGCCTTCTCAAGAATCACAATCTGTTAACCTGTGCCCAGGGAAGGGTTTGGTACCCAACTCAAGTCTCAATCCTTCAAGGCCTGGTTCTTGAAGAGCTGGAGTTTGCTGGCCTACACCTCTCTCAAGGTGTAATGGATATACTCAAGGCTTCTAGGAAGCCTTCTACCAGGGCTACTTACAATTCCAAATGGAAAAGATTTTCCATATGGTGCTCGGAAAGAATATTTCCCAGACTCTGCTGATCTACCCACAGTTCTAGATTATATGGTCCATCTAAACACTTTGGGGCTGAGACCAGCTACCCTGAAAGTACATTTGGCAGCTGTCTCTGTCTTTGTTTCAGCAGGTAAACCTCTCCTTTCATCTCACCCTGTGTTTTCCAAGTTTTTAAAGGTTTGTTTCACAACAACCCTCCATTCAGGGACCCTGCCCTGCCTGGGACCTCAATGTTTGCATTGCTCAGCTCATGCAACCTCCCTTTGAGCCCTTGTCTTCAGCTGAGCTTAAGTTCTTGACTTGGAAAACTGTGTTTCTGGTAGCTATCACCTCTGCCAGATACATAAGTGAATTACAAGCATTGTCAGTGGAGCCAGACTTTATCTCCTTTCACAGAGATAAGGTAGTCCTTCGGACTAATAGAAAGTTCCTGCCTAAGGTGGTTTCAGATTTCCACCTTAACCAATCTATTTCTCTCCCAGTTTACTTCACTGACCATTCCTCTCTGGTGAGAGGAGGCTGCACAGCTTAGATGTGAAAGGGCCCTTAGTTACTACATTGAGCGCACCAAGGGTCACAGGTTTGACTCCTCCAGCTGTTCCTCACTTATGGTGAGGTTGGAAAGGGAAACCTGCCACTAAAAGATCCATTGCCAGGTGGATTGTCTCTTGTATCCAATTCTGTTATGAAAAGCTGGGTAAGGTTCCTCCCTCAGGCCTGAGGGCTCACTCTACCAGGGGTACAGCTGCTTCTCTGGCTGCTGCCAGAGACATTCCTATTTTAGAGATATGTCCAAGCTACCTGGAAAACAGTTCACACTTTTACCAAGCATTATTCCTTGGACATCCAGGCTCGGAGTGATGCTCGGTTTGGCACAGTTGTCCTTCACAGCCTATTCCCTAAGTAGGTTCTGTCCCTCCTCCATGGGGGTACTGCTGTGTAGTCTGCAATTGTCATAATATAGCAAGACTTCATGTTGTTTGAAGAAAAATTACTCACCTTAGTAATGTTGTTTCTTCTAATGGAGTCTTGCTATATTATGACCTCCTCCCTGCCCCTCTCAGAACCTTGTTTTGGGCTGTGGGTGGGCAGTCCAGTGTTGGCACTTAGTAGATGCCCACCTTGTTGTTTTCACCTCCTTTTTGGGGTGACTGGGTGTTGTGTTTTCATTTTTGGGTCTCATGACTTGAGTCTTTGTTTTGGGACCAAAAATGTGTTCTTATGTTTAGTATCCAGTTGGCTAGTGTAGGTTTACAGCTTCCACACAGAGCCTTGTGAGTTTGCTCGTAAAGATCTGATTTGTTTGGGTTTGAAAGAAAGCAGACGGAGTTTCTTAACCGAGCTCACGCTCAAGATTCCATGCCTGCATGGAAAGTTAACTATTTCACCTCCGAGCAGTTCTAACCTGCGGTCATACTACAATTGTCATAATATAGCAAGACTCCATTAGAAGGATCAACATTACTAAGGTGAGTAATTTTTTCTTATCTGCCGTCAGATTCTATGTTTAGGTGCATGATTCTGCACTTTTTCGCAATGACATACAGCTGCCATACCCTTGACCACTCCTCCGAGTTATCTCAGGTCTCTGCACAGTCTCTCCACACACTCTGGAGTCTCCACACTATTGTAGATTTTGGTGTCATCTGCAAAAGGCATACCTTCCCTTCCAGCTTATCTGCAAAGTCACTTACAAAGACTTTCAAGAGGATTATTCCTAGTACTGAGCCCTGAGGTACCTCACTAATCACCCTCCCTTCCCCGAGTGAGTCCGTTTACTACCAACCTCAGCCACCTGTTTATTAACCAGTTTCATATCCAGTTTATCACTACAGGACCCACCCCTAAGCTGCCCAATTCTTATAAGCCTCCTGTGTGTTATGGTGTCAGGCCTTACTAAATATTAAGTAAGCCATGTCCACGGCCCACCCTGATCTATTTCCTTGGTCATCCTGTCAAAGAAATGTTATCAGATTTGTCTGACATGACCTCCCCATGAATCAGTGTTGCCTTTGGTCTTGTAACCCACTGGTTCAAGATACTCCACAATGTTTTTCTTTAGCAGTGACTCTACTAATTTCCCCACCACTGATACCAGATGACCAGCCTACCGCTGCCAGCCTCCTCCTGCTACAGCTTTTATGAAGCATGACTACATCTGCCCTACTCTAGTCCTCTCGAACCACTGCTGTTTCCAGAGAGTTCTCAAATAGGGCTGTCAGAGGTGCAGTCAGTACCTCCTTGAGCTCCTGCAACATCCTTGGTATATCCCATACAGCCCATAGCTCTGTCCAGATAGGGGACACTGCAGAGGAACTGGAAGAGAAGATCTGCCTTTTGCAGATTACACCAAAATCTACAAGTTGGACACCCATGAGGAGTGGAGACAATGTGCAGGGATCTAGAGGAGTGCCCAAAGGCATGGCAGTTAGAGTTCAATGTCAAAAGTGCAAAATCATGCGCCTACTGTAGATGCTGAGTATAAGATTAAGCATAGAGCATTTTGACTTGTATACACTCTGGGAGGGAATGAGCATTGGAACACCATATCCTGTACACTTCAGAAAAGTACTGATCATTGACTGGCTTTGTACGCTTTTAAGAACTGGTTTAAGGAAAACTGTCAAGGGCTGTGTGATTCCTGTATGATTCTTAAGTCTGGATTCTGTATATGTATTCTAAGTTATTTTACAAATAAATTGGTATTTGTATTAAGCGTTTTGTCATTTTTAAGCAAGGAAGATAATTTTTCCACATCCCTGCACGTTGTAATATTGTATGTGGTATCCCTGCCAGAATATAAACACTGCCGGCGCTGTGCAGCATCAATTCACATGACGAAATTGTGGCATCGTCAGCTCATTTGTATAAAGTAATACAGGGAGCTTTGCATGAAGCCATGCTGTGCATTCAAAGTGGTGCAGCACAAAGCTGGCTGTGTTTATAATCTGGCAATGATAGCATGTTTAATATTACAACAAGCAATGGAGGAAAATATTATTTTCGCTGCTTAAAAACCTAATCAGGCTGGCCTGCCCGCACAGTGGCAGCACAACTGCTTCAAAGGTAACAGCCCTGGTTCAGAAACGAGCTTGTGTTGTCAGAGGGCTAGCCAGGTGAAGGAGGAATGAGTGTCTGCCGGACTGCTTTCTTCCTCCAGGAGGGAGGGCTGCATTGCCCAACAAATGCCTGACCTCTAACAGTGGCCGGGGTGAGGGAGCCTGGAACTGCAAGATCAGGGTGGAGAAGTGGCTGATATCAATGTACCATACGAGAAGTGTGCATGGCTGCATCAGGTTGTCACTGCATGTCTCCTTCTCCGGGGAGGGGCATGAAAAGAGGAAACTACCGCCAGGCTAGGGAAATGATGCACTACTAGACCCCCTGTCTGCACTGGGCACCTGTCTGCCTTGCTCCTGGCTTCACCTCTGCTGATGCTGACCAGATTGCAAGGGGAGTCCTCTGTAGTGCTAGAGGCATCACCATCCAGGGAATAAGTTGGGAGTGGATGACCTTCATGTATTGCAGATGGCCTGGAATGTCAGGCTGTCAGGTAAGTGGGCTTCAGGTGCATGGGAGGAGGTAGTGGCAGGAGGCAGAAGAATGCCTTGCTGAGTAAGGTGCATACAGAAAGTTAAAGAAACAAAAAAGTCTAATGGGGAGAGGTTTAAAAAAATAGGTTACTCATATGTAACCATAGTTCTCAGAATGATATTATGGTTCAGATCCGCATCGATGGCAGTTCCTCTTTAGTAGCTGATTCACCGGAATGTCTTTAGCAAGCACCTCCCACCACCTGGTGGTATATCTCTGCTCTGCCCTGTGACTTCAGATCTTCTACACTGGAAGCCGGAACCGTGTGGAACTTGGTAGGGAGGTTGGGTGGGTGGGGTGGATGTGAACTATAGACCACTTCAAGAAAGTACAGTTGCAGTACTTACGTAATGGTAGATCTCGAGGGCTATCACTTGCAGCAGGTATCACTTGGGTCGTCGTTAGAGGGAGCTGTGGTGCACAGCAGCCTTCTTCTAGCAGCCTTTTTCCAGGGGCCGCCACACATGACATTATCATTCTGCCTCTATACAAGAGTGGGCGATTCCTGTTACCCTCAGTTCCCGCCCGGATTCAGCTTGCTAAGCGAGGGCTGAGGGAGAGCAGATGTACCATAGGTATCCCTTCCCATATATATATATATTTCGATCAAAATTGCTCTCTTAGAGTAGGAGAGGATGGAGAGATGGATGCCCTGGCTGGACGACAGAAAGTTAAAGAAAACAAAAAAGCCTAACTGGGAGAGGGCTGAAAAAATAGGTTTCTAATATGTAACCGTAGTTCTTGGAATGATATATGGTTCAGCTCCACACAATGGCAGTTCCTATTTAGGAGGTAATTCACCAGAATGTCTTTAAGCAAAGCACCTCCCACTACCTGGGTGGTATATCCTTGGCTCTGCCCTGTGATGTCAGAACTTGTACAATGGAAGCAGGGAATCGTGGTGCCACTTGGTGGGGAGGTCAGGTGGGTGGGTGGTGTAGATGTGAACCATAGACCACTACTAGAAAGTACAGTTGCATTTTACCTTAATGGTAGATCTTTGAGGGGTATCTCTTGCAGCAGGTAACACACTTGTGTCATCACCAGAGGGTGCTGTTATGCACAGCAGCTCTCTTTCTAGCAGTCTTTTCTGGGGCCACCCACATGTGACCGCCATTCTGCTCCTATATGAGTGGGCGGTCCCTGGTATCCTCAGTTCCCTGCCGGATTCAGCTTGCTAAGTGAGGGCTGAGGAGAGAAGAGGCACCAATGGTATCCTTTCCCATATATATTTGAATCAGAAGTTCTTCTCAGAGAAGGAGGGGATGGAGGAGGGATCATACCTGCTGCAAGAGATACCCCTTGAAGAGCTACCATTACAATAAGTATGCAACTATACTATCTTCCACGGGATAATCTCTTGCAGCAGGTAATACTCTTGGGATGACTCCAAGCAGTAAACCCAGGAAGGGTGGAAAGTTATGACAGAAGGCCTTGTAGGACAGTGCAGCAAAGGGCCATCCTATGGCATGAAGCAACGTCTGAGTTGTAATGCTTAGTGAAATTATGCATTGTGGACCATGTGGCTGCATTGCAGATATCTGTGATAGAAGCCCCTTTGAAGCAGGCCGCTGTAGTGGCTATGGCTTGGGTAGAATGGCGTGGACAGGTCCTGGTAATGGCTTGTTACATTTCTTATAACAAAGGTTATACAATGTGCCAACCATTTGAGAGGGTCTGTTTAGTGACCGGAAACCTTCCTGGTTGAGGCGAAGGTAACAAAAGCTGAGGAGTTTTTCTAACAGATTCGCATGATTTATATAGTATCTCAAAATATGATGGATATCTAAGGTGTGTAGGAGGTATTCTTCCTGATTAGAGTGCTCAGGGTAGTAGACTGACAATTTCATGGACTGATTTAAGGTGCATTCCAAGACCACCTTAGGTAAAAGGAAGGATTGGTATGAAGAGCTACTCTGTCTCTGTGAAAGATTAGGTAAGGCTCTCTACTCATTAGGCAAGAAGCTCAGATATATGGTGAGCGGAAGTGACAACCACTAACAATACTGTCTTCAAAGGAAGCGAGGTAGCAAGTGACCGCCAGTTTGAAAAGTACAAGGGTCAGTTTTTCCAATAGGAAATTCAAATCCCAGGAGGGGTGGGTCATCTAATGGTAGGTTTGATGCAACATTCCTCTTAAGAACATTTTGGCGAAATTATATTGATACAGTAATCTCCCTTCTAAGGGCTCATGATAGGCTGAGATAGAGGCTAAATGAGCTCTAATAGAGTAGTAGCTCAAACCTGTCTCAGCACGTGATGTCAAGGTAGTCCAAGAATTTAGACAGTGGACATGAATAAAGGTCCAACGACTGGGAAGCGACCCATATGGAGAAGCTGCCAATTTAGCATTATATGTTCCCCTGGTAGATGGTTTGCATGAAGCCAGTAGAATATTGGCCACTGGTGAGGAGATTTGAAGACAGGCTATGAAAGTGTCCTCAGGAGCCAAGCGTGAAGGTGCAGTGACTTCAGGCTGGCATGAAGAAGGGTCCACTGATCTTGAATCAACAGATCTGACCTGATCGCATATAGAAGAGAAACCCTGAAGCCACCTATAGGCTGGGAAGGGAGTTGCTAGCAGTCACAAAGGAAGAAAGAGACTTGGGCATCATCATCACTGATGACCTGAAATCATCAAGCAGACCTCTAAAGCAGTAGGTAAGGCTAGGGGGTGTTAGTAGGGGTATCACAAGTTGTAAGAGAGAGGTAATAATCCTCTTTACAAGACACTGGTTAGGCCCCACCTGAGTACTGCGTGCAGTATTGAGGCCACACCTTCACAAGGACATTAACCAAATTGAGGCAGTCCAGAGAATGGCAACCAAAATGGTGCAGGGACTGCATCAGAAGACATACGAGGACAGATTAACAGAGCTCAATATGTATACCCTTGAGCAAAGGAGGAGAGAGGTGATATGATCGAGGCATTCAAACACCTTAAGGGCATTAACAAGGTGAAAGAGTCTAACATGTTTAAATACAAGAAAATAGCGGGACAAGAGGACACAGCATGAGATTAGAGGGGCCGATTAAGGGGGAAATGAGGAAATTCTTTTTCACAGAAAGGGTGGTGGATGCATGGAATGGCTTACCACAAGAAGTGGTGGCTATAAATACAGTGCAGGGCTTCAAACAGGCATGGGATAGGCATAAGGAGCAAAACAAATGACTATGAATAGATAGGCCACTGACAGAGCAAAGGCCGATGGCACATTTATAAGGTAGAAAAGAAATGGGCAGACTGGATGGGCCTTTGCGTCCTTATCTGCTGTCAACTTCTATGTTTCTATGTGATCGGCAATGGAATGGGGTCGCCACATCTGCCGGGCCACAGATGGGCTATGATAATCATGGTGGTAAGTTTGAGCTATAGTTTCAGTAGACTCCATTGCAGGAGTGGGATGGGGTGGGGAAGCACATAAGAAGAGTCCTGTCCATGGTTGGGACAGAGCATCTCTAGACAGTCCCTTTCTGTTCGGGATAATGAAATAGTATCTGGGGAGTTGATTGCTGGGGAGGCAAAAAGGTCGAGGTGCGGGTCCTCCATAATCGAAAGATCATCTGAAACATAGAAACATAGAATTTGACGGCAGATAAGGACCGCATGGACCACCTAGTCTGCCCATTTTCCTATCTAACAGATAAGCTGCAGATCCTAGTTAACCAACAGCTTACTTCCTCCCTACCTCCACTAGGACTGCCTTATGTCTGTCCCTGCATTGTTGAATTCCTCCACTGTTCTTGACTCCACGACTCTCCTCAGAGAGGCTGTTCCATGCATCCACAACCCTCTGTGAAAAAAATACTCTCACATTACCTCTGAGCCTGCCCCCCTCCCCCTGCTTCAGACTGTGCTCCCTTGTTCTTGCACATCTCTTTTTCTGAAAGATGCTACCCTCTTGGACTTTGATGATTCCTTGAGGTACTTGAAAGTTTCTATCATGTCCCTCTCTTCTTTCCTCAAGGGTATACATATTAAGCTCCTTTAGACTTTCTTCATATGTCTTCTGGTGCAGACCCTGCACCATTTTGGTTGCCTCCTTGGACAGCCTCCACTCTGTCTATGTCTTTGTGGAGATGGGGTCTCCAGAACTGCATACAGTACTCCACATTGGGTCTCACCAACTGCCTGTACAGAGGGATAACAACTTCCTGTTTTCTACTACTGATGCCTCCCTATGCATCCCAGTATCCCCCAGCCTTCCTTACTGCCTTCTCACACTGCTTGCCCACCTTTAGATCATCTGATATACTACCCCCGGTCCCTTTCCATTTTACTGTTGTCAGTATCTCACCCCCATTGTGTACTCTTCCCTGGGTTTTGTTTCCTAGGTGCATTACCTTGCACTTCTTTGCATTGAATCTGAGCTGCCATACATTTGACCATTCCTCCAACCTTGCCAAGTCCCTTCTCATCTTTTCCACTCCATCTTGTATATCAACCCTGTTGCATATCTTTGTGTCATCTGCAAAGAGACATACTTTTCCTTCCAGTTCCTCTGCAATGTCACATATAAAGACATTAAAAGAACCAGTCCCAGTACGGAACACTGCGGTACCTGCTAGTAACCCTCCTTTCTTCACTATGGACTCCATTTACTATTACCCTTTGCGTCCTGTTGTCTAGCCAATTTTTATCCAGGCTACCACCTTGGGACCCACTCCAAGGCTGGCTAACTTGTATATTAATCTTGTGCGGGACTGTATCAAATGCCTTGCTAAAATCTAGGTAGGCCATGTCCACAGCCCTCCCTGGTCTGCTACTTTGGTCACCCAGTCAAAGAAATCTATTAGATTCGACTGACACGACCTTCCCATCATGAATCCATGCTGCCTTGGGTCCTGTGCCCCACTGGCCTCTAGGTACTCAACAATTCTTTCCTTCAGAAGTGATTCCATCATTTTCCTACCACTGATGTCAAACTAACTGGTCTATAGTTTCCTGCCTCTGTCCTGCTCCCACTTTTGTGAAGAGGAATCACATCTGCCCTCCTCCAGTCCTCAGGTACCATCCAATCCTCCCATGATTTGTTAAAGAGAGTAGTCAGTGTGTCACTAGTTCTACTCTTAGTTCTTTTAGAATTCTTGGTGAATCCCATCAGGCCTCATTGCTTTGTCCACCTTCAATTTTATTAGTTCTTTCAGAACCCTTTCTTCTGTAAATGGACTGGTATCGACCCGCCTTCAGAGTGTTTCTCTTGTTTGGTTTACGCATTCTCCTCCTCTTCCTTTGTGAATACTGAGCAGAAATATTCGCTCAGTATCCCTGTTTTCACTGTCAACCCTCACCCACATTCCTTCCCTTTACTAAGCCTCAGTATCCCTCCTTTGGTCTTTCTTCGCTCCTAATGTACCTATAAAAGGTCTTATCCCTTCTTAACAGAGTTGGCTATCCTTTCCTCGGTTTGGGCCTTTGCTATTCTGACTGCCTTGCCTGCTCCTTCTGCTTTAACTGGTTCAGTTCTCTGTCCTGTTCCTTCTGTGTTTCCTTATACTTCCTGAATGCTATCTTTTCTCCCTTACCTTCCTCGCCATTTCTTTTGAGAACCATAGTGTTTTTTCTTTCGTTTTGATTTGTTTATTTGCTTCACACAAGGCTTGTTGCCTCTGTGATGGCGTTTTGATGTTTCCCATTGTTGCTCCATCCCACCTTCTTGCCTGTTTGCTAGTGCTTTTCTTCTTTAACTGATAAAGTTCTCTGTCATGCTCCTTCTGTGTTTCCTTACATTTCCTGAATGCTATCCTTTTCTCCTTAACCTTCCCTGCCACCTCTTTTGAGAACCACAGCTTTTTTTTCCTTCGTTGTGTTTTGTTGATTTGCTTTACACAAAGGCGTTGCTTCTGTGATGGCTGTTTTGATTACTCCCATTGTTCCTCCAACCTCCTTCTTGCCTGTTTGCTAGTGCTTACTTGAGGCACTCTCTCATTTTCCCAAAGTCAGCCCTCCTAAAGTCCAATACTCTTGCTTTTGTATGGCTTGATTGTATGGCTGTGTTTATTGTGAACCACACTGTTTGGTGGTTGCTTGTTCCCAGATGGCTACCCACTTCAATCTGAGATTATTTCCGTCCCCATTTGAGAGTACCAGGTCTAAGATTGCCCCTCCCGAGGGTTGCAATTCTAGCTGTCTGAGGCATGCCCCTTGTAGGGCATCAAGAATGATCCTGTCTTGGATGTGCCTGCAGCAAAGGTGCTCCAGTTAACATCTGCATATTCAGGTCCCCATCAACAATATCTCCCTTTTTTCTGCCATTCTAAGGAAGCCTTCTATCATTTCCTTGTCCATTCCTCCCGAGATGGGGGTCTGTATACAACCCCTATATGGATTGTGGTGCCATTTCCTGTCTCCAGGGTGACCCAGAGTGCCTCATCTGCTCCCTGTTTACTCTTTAGTTCTGTTGCTTTGATCCCTTACTTTACATAGAGAGCTACTCCTCCTCCTCTTTTACCTCCCTGTCCCTCCTGTAGATTGTATAACCTGGTATGCTGACATCCCAGTTGTGGTTCTCTGTGTACCATGTTTCTGTGACTGCCACAATATCCAGGCAACCTCTTCCATCAAGGCCACTACTCAGGGAGCTTGTTACACAGACTACGGGCATTGGCGCCATCACTCTCCACTTTTTGATGGCCTTATCCCTTTAGCCCCATTCCTGTCCTTATTACCTTTGCCTTTTTTACATTTACCTCTGTCCTGCTCCCAATAACGCCTCTGCCTTGGTGTTTACCTCACTAATTACTGTGTTTCTGAAGAACTTCGTGATGAAGTGTACACTGCATGGAGGACTGGTAACTGAGAATGTCGCCAGGGTACTGTGGCATCCATAGAAACACAGACTTTGATGGCAGATAAGACCGCTAGGCCCATCTAGTCTGCCCATTTCCCTACCTACAGGATAGGCCGCAGATCCTAGTTAACCAACAGCCTATATCTTTCGCCCCCACAAGACTTGCCTTTATGTCTGTCCCATGCATTCTTGAATTCTCCCACAGTTTTAGACCCCACAACTTCCTCAGGAAGGCTGTTCCATGCATCCACTACCCTCTCTGAAATAATACTTCCTCATTGCCCTAGACACGCCCTCCTTCTATCTTTAAATTGTGTCCCCTTGTTCTTGCAAGTCTCTTTTTCTGAAAGATGCTACCTCTTGGACTTTGTTGATTCTCTATGTACTTGAAAGTTTTATCATGTCCCCTCTCCTTCTTTCCTCAAGGGTATACATATTAAGCTCCTTTAGTCTCTCCTCATACGGCTTCTCTTGCAGACCCTGCACCATTTTAGTTGCCCTCCTCTGACTGCCTCTATCCTGTCTATGTCCTTGCGGAGATGGGGTCTCCAGAACTGGACACAGTATTCCAGATGGGGTCTCACCAACTGTCTGTACAGAGGATAACAACTTCCTGTTTTCTGCTGCTGATGCCTCTCCCTGTACATCCCAGTATACCCCCGCCTCCCTACTGCCTTCTCACATTGCTTGCTAACCTTAAGGTCATCTGATATGATTACCCCAGGTCCCTTTCCTGTTTTGTTGTTACTACCTCCCACCCATTGTGTATTCTTCCCTGGGTTCTTGTTTCCAGGTGCATTATTTTGCACTTTTTGCATTGAATCTTAGCTGCCATACTTCTGACCATTTCTCCAACCCTGCCAAGTCCCTTTTCATCCTTTCTCCACATTGTGTATCAACCCTGTTGCAGATCTTTGTGTCATCTGCAAAAGGCATACTTTTCCTTCCAGTCCCTCTGCAATGTCACTGATGAAGACATTAAAAGGACTGGACCCAATACTGAACCCTGCGACCCCACTAGTAACCGCTCTTTCTTCAGAGTGGACTCCATTTACAATTACCTTCTGTGTCCTGTTGTCCAGCCAATGTTTTACTAGGCTACCACCCTGGGACCCACTCCCAGGCTGGTTAATTTGACTAATAATCTTTTGTGTGGGACTGTGTCAAATGCCTTGCTAAAGTCTAGGTAGGCCATGTCTACAGCCCCCGGTCTACTACTTTGGTCACCCAGTCAAAGAAATCTATTAGATCTGCCTGACATGACCTTCCCACTGTGAACCCATGCTGCCTTGGATCCTGTGCTCCACTGACCTCTAGGTACTCAACTATTCTTTCCTTCAGAAGTGACTCCATCACTTTCCCTACCACAGAGGTCAGACTGACAGGTCTGTAGTTTTCTGCCTCTGTCTTGGCCCCACTTTTGTGAAGGGGAATCACATCCGCTCTCCTCCAGTCCTCGGGTACCACACCATCCTCCCATGATTTATTAAAAGAGTAGCCAGTGGTTTCACTAGTTCCTTCCTTAATTCTTTTAGAATTCTGGGGTGAATCCATCAGGACCCACTGCTTTGTCCACCTTCAGTTTTAGGAGTTCTTGCAGAACCCTTTCTTCTGTGAAAGGACTGGGATCGACCCCTATTAAGAGTGCTTCGTTAATTGGATTAGGCACTTCCTCCTCTTTGTGAATACTGAGCAGAAATATTCGTCTCAGTATTCCTGCTTTTTCACTGTCCCCTCTGCCCACCCACTCGCTCATTCTATTCAGCCTCACTATCCCTCCCTTTGTCTTTCTACGCCGCTGATGTACCTATAAAAGGTTTTATCCTCTTAACTGAGTTGGCTATTTTTTCCTCAGTTTGGGCTTTTGCATTCTGACTTCCTCCTGCTTCCTTCTGCCTTAACTGGTACAGCTCTCTGTCCTGCTCCTTCTGTGTTTCCTTATACTCCGGAATGCTATCTTTTCTTCCCTGACTTTCACAGCCACCTCTCTTGAGAACCATAGTGGCTTTTTCTTTCGCTTTGATTTGTTTATTTGCTTCACATCCTGGAAGATGGATGGCAATCAACGATAGCTGTTGCAGTATGGCTTCCTGCCAAACCACCATTGTCACCCTGTGGAGGGCGTGGACTTGATACCTCCTTGTTTGTTCAGGTAATACACACTGAGGTGTTGTCTGATTGATCAGTACAGGCCCCGGGAATAGTGGGGTGGAAAGTCTGGAGGGCAAGGTGGATTGCTCTTATTTCCAGTAGATTTATACGAGGGTGAATGGAGAATCGGGCCACCTGCCCTGTGTCCTGTAGGGACTCAAGTGCGCCCCCAGCCCTCGGAGGGAAGCATCCGTGATTAACGCCTGCTGGGGAGGAGGAGAGTGGAAGATATGCCTTGAGATAGGTTGGCACGATATGTCCACCAGTCTAGGCCGAGCATAGAACGGAAGTGACTCTGATTCTGTCTTTGAAATCCCCTGTCTTTTGCCGCCACTGATTCTGAAGAGTCCATTGGACTGGTCTGATATGTAGATGGGCAAAGACCACCATGGGGATGGCTGCAGCCATAAGTCCTAGAGATGTCTGGCTGTGATAAATTGTTGAGTTTGTAACTGGGAAGCCAGAGACAGAAGTCTGTCTTGCCTGTCAGTAGGGAGATGAGCCCTGGCGGAGACGGTGTCCAGAACAACTTCTATATACTGGAGCAACTGGGTAGGAGTTGGATTGGATTTGGGCCAGCTGACCGTAATTCCTAGGGACTGAACAGAGTGCTAGTCACCTGGAGTGACAGAAGCAGAGAGGCTTCAGAGTCTGCTTTTATGAGCGAATTGTCCAGGTACAGGAAGATGAAATGTCCATCCTGTCTCAGGGCTGCCACCACCACTGCTAGGCACTTGGTAAAGACTTTCAGGGTGGAAGAGACTGAACGGGAGTGCCTGAAATTGGTAATGTTATCCTCAGGTAAAAGTGAAGAAAACGTGGTGGGCGGGTGGATGGGGATAAGTAGGTAGGCATCTTTCATGTCCACGCACATAGCCAATCCCTTGTTTTAACAACGGCATAATGGCTGTTAAAGTGACCGCCTGAAATCTTTTGTACTGAATGTGTAGTAGATTCAGTTATCTGAGGTCTAGTATAGGTCTGAGATCTCCATTATGCTTTGGGTACCAGGAAAAATGGGAGTAGAATCCGGATAGTACTCTAAAGCGGAACTGGATAGATGGCATTCTTGTAAAGAAGTGCCTGAAGTTCCTCTTGAAGCATGGGAATATGGTTGGGTGGGTAATGGACTGAGTGTGGAGGATGAGGGGAGGCACTGAGATGAGTTCCAGCGTGTCCCATCTTTATGATCTGAAGCACCCACTCGTCCGATGTTATCGCTGTCAGGCCTCTAAATGGAGGGCAAAGTGACCGCCCATGGCTTCCTCAAGCCTGGTCGAGGAAGCCCGGCAATGCCCCAGTTGGTCACTGGGAAGTGGGTTGACTGCCCACCCATGGGGTGGGGAGTCTTAGAGGTAGGAGTTGCAGTCCTGAAGAAGGCTGAGAATGACCACGAATCCGCCTCTGTAGGTGCCTCTTTGGTTGCAGCTTCTTTGATTGAAGAGAGGATTGGGAACGGTACTGGGAGGATGGCTGTGAGGTGAGCAGTGCAGGTGTTGAGATGGAATTGCCAGTGGAAATTGTTGCCAATAACTGGTCCTCTCCTGAGATGGAAGGAGTTTATTGACTAGTTCTATAGGAGAGGACCAGAGGATACATTGGTATTTCACCATGTGTCCCATATAATTTAGAATTCTGAGATTCATGGTACCCACCTGGAATACCTTTTTCCCGAGGTAATAGAGATGGTGGGACTCCTTATCAGGAGCTAATGGGCTCATGTGTTTTGGTTGTTCGGCACGATCATAAGCCACAGTGATCACCACCGAATCTGCTTCTGGGGAAGTAGAAAGAAAGGATGGTCAAGAGAAGCCTGGTAAAGGCGATCTGCCTTCTAGGGATGGCCAGAACAGCGGAGGGTTGGTTCCAAGCCACCAGTACAGCATTTTGATAAATTTGTGTAAATGGGGTACCACTACTACAGGCTCTTCAAGCAGTTCAAGATAATCTGCCATATCCTTTCTTTGTTTATCACGTTCGTAGTTGAAAATCCCACGATTTTCTGAATTTGGACCATCATCTCGTGAAAAGATGGGTCATCAGGCAGGAGGTAGCCGATATTGAGAGGTATCCTCATGTAAGAAGGATATAGTAGAAAGAGAGTACGGAGGACTGGAGTCCAAGTCCTGCAGGTCAATATCCTCTAGATCTCCGGGAAACCTTCCCAAAATTCTGCCTCTTCTGAAAAATAGTTTGATCATATGAGGAGGGGACCAGGGTAGAGAGTGCTCCTGTTGCCTTGGAAGTGTTTAGGCGGAGGCGAAGAGAACAGGAAGGGCAACCCGCCTCCCTGGAGAGGAGGTTGAGAATGCCTCATTGCTTTTAGACCCTGTTGTACCACTGTGCTACGCCCAATGAGGTGGTAGTAGTAGTAGAGGGAGGGATAGGGGTTTCTGGAAACCAGAGGAATTGTGGAAGAAATAGGACATGAGGTATAAACAGGTCTAGCCCCTGGGTAATAGAGACCAGGTTCCCGTACCTGTCCGACTGGCACCTATGAGAAAATGGATGTGAAGGAGGAGGGGCAGTAGAAATGGCAAAACCAGTAGTTCTCCCGATAAAACCTGGCCCATCGCCGATTAGGCAGTGAAAGAGGAGGCATTAGAATGCCTAAAAGTAGACGCCGTCGATGAGAGACGAGTCACCATCAACGGACGTCGATGGAACTTACATAGGGTTCCATAGAAACTGCTGAAAGGGTGCCAGAAAGTGCTGTCGATGAAAGGGTGTAAACTCCCACTGATGAAGAAGCAGTTCTGGAGGGCATCGCCACGGTGGAGCACCTGTGATGGCCGCATCGACGAGTGCCTTCCCAATGATGATTTTTCCTTGTCACGCTTATGCTTCTTGTGTAAAGCTGTAGCTGGGCTCCTTGGGACAGGCCCCCTCTCCAAGAGAGACAATTTCTGCTCCATGAGGTGAGCTTCAATCTACTACAGCCATCATTGACGGGTTGACTGGTTGAATTCCTGGCAGTGTTTGCAGGAGATGGTGTGCGTGTGTGGGACCCAGACACCTAACACAAATGGTGTGGTTGTCATACGGTAAGATCTTCCTACCACAACGACATCACCGAAATAGTGCTGACTTGCTTGTAGATTCTTTGGACATTCATTAATGAAGGCTGGAAAAGGCAGAAAAGTCTGTTTCCAGCTCAAGTTCTTGTCGATGACTGCTGTTCTATGTACTAGCTGCTGTGTACAAGCCGAAGACGGCGGAAAATGAACTGAGGATACCAGGGACCGCCCACTCTTATACAGGAGCAGAATGATGATGTTATGTGTGGCGGCTCCTGGAAAAAGACTGCTAGAAGAGACCTGCTGTGCACCACAGTGCCCTCTGGTGATGATCCATGTGTATTACCTTCTGCAAGAGATTATCCCCGTGGAAGATCTATGGTTACAGATGAGTAATCTATTTTTCTAGGTGTGGATATGTTAATTTATCCACACAACAGCAAACTTCCAGCAGTTCTCTGGGATGAGGGGCAGGTGCACACCTGCTTGACAAGCAGAGACTGGAGAACCAAGACCCCAAAAGCAGCATCCTGGCGAGGCTCAAGCTTGATGCTGTAATGGGAAATGAAGGTTTAAGCTGACTTCCAGGTGGCAGCCCTGCAAATCTCCTGAATAGGGATATCCCTGAAAGCAGCCACCAAGGCAGTGGTATGTCTTTGGAATGAACCCTAACTTCTACTGGAGACTTCCTACTAGCCAACCTATAACAGAGACTAATGCAGGAAGTGATCCACCTGCCAGCTATTCTCTTAGCTTCCTGTCTGCCAGGCACGGCTTCAGTGTAGGTAACAAAGAGCTGGTGAGTCTCACCCTTAACTCCAGCCATGTGCTCCACATAACAAGGAAGCACCTGCCACAGGTCCAAGGAATGGAGCCTGTGTTGCGTCTCAGAAGATAAGTTGGTAAAGTATACCAGAAGGTTTATCACCTGGTTAAGGTGGCACTCTGATACAACCTTCGGAGGAACTTCGCATGGGGGCAAAGGACTACCTTGTCCCTGTGGAAGACCAGACAAGGAGACTCCAGTGAGAGTGCCGGAGCTCCCCATCACTCCTAGCTGACGCGATGACCACCAAGAAGGCCATCTCCATGACAGGTGTCACACCTCACGCCCAGGCATAGTCTAAAAAGGCTTGGCCCATGAGCAGAGCCAGTACCAGCAATAAGTTCCAAGGTAGTGGTAGCTCATGCACTGGTGGGGACAAGGACTCAAGGCCCCTAATGAAGCACCTGACCCCCTTCTCCCTGCATCACCATAGGTATTTCAGCCCACGTGACGGTATGCAGAGATGGCTACCAGGTGCATCTTAAGGTTCATTTATGGCAGTCCCAACTGGGACAAGTCCCAGAGGTATTCCAAGATGCTAGCCACAGGGCAGTCCAGGGATTAAGCTCCTGGCCCTGACACCAAATGTAAAACCACTTTCATTTGAAGGTGAACACTAGCGAGTCGACTCTTTTCAATAAGCTTCCACAACATGGAGAATATTCTCTGAAAGACCCAGAGCCTGGAACTCAAGCCGCCTCCTGAATTAGGCTGTGAAGTGCAGGCATTGAATGTCTGGGTGCAGGACCTTCCTCTGTTGTTGGGTCAGCAGATCTGGGCAAACAGGCAATTCGGGTCTGCTGCTGAGGCTGAGGAAATTTGGGTACCAGAACTGTTGAGGCTAGTCTGAGCTATGAGGATCATCCTCCCTTGTCCCTCCATACACTGACCACCACCTCATAGATCAAGAGAAAAGGGATAAAAGGTGTACAGCAGGCCTGCATCCAAGATGTCGCAAAGGCAACCTCCACCAGTGTCCTGGAATTATTGTTGGGGGCAGAGAACACCCTCAGTTTTGTGTTCTGCCAGGAGGCAAACAGATCCACCAGAAGGGTGAACAGGGAGAACAGGTGGTTTGCCATCTCCTGATGCAAGGACCACTCGTGTGGTGTCTCCCCACCCGGCTATGAGGATCTGGAGCTGACTGTCTGTCCCTGCGATATGAACCACAAGGAGATCTGCATCCAGGCTGTGCATGAGCATCCAGGTGCCGAGGGCCTCTTGACACAATGGAAGGGAGTGTGCTGCATCCTGCCTGTTCAGGTAGAACACGGTTGTGGTGTTGTCTGGACTTGCAAGGACCAGACCCCTGACCAGAGAAGCAAATTCCATCAGAGCTAGGCCGCACTGCACGGAGCTCCAGTAGGCTGATATGGTGATAGGACTCCTGCAATCAGAACCACTGAGTCTTGTGGTCTCCCCAGGTGCGCCCCACCCCATCAGGGACGACCTGTCGGGAGAGTGACGGTTGGTTCTGGGTGGACAAATAGGACTGCCTCCTTCAGATGTTCTAGAATCAGCCATCACTGGATGGCATCCCACAGTGCCTAGGTCACTGTGACAGGCTGGTCAGGTGTCCTAAGCGGTTGGGACAACTGATGACCCAACTCCCACTGCAGGTGCTGCATCCACCAGCAAGCCCACCAGACCATGCTGGTGCAAGATGCCATGAACCCAGCAGCCCCAGAAAGCCCCAGGCAGGTCATGAGCATGGGCAAACGAGCTAAGATCCAGTGTCTGGTCTGCAGGGTGGTGGACCTTGGCCAATAAAAGTCTAGCTATGCCTCGAAGAAATGAATCACCTGCAAGGGATCAATTCAAACTTGGCAGGGCTGACCAAGAGGCCCAAGATTCTGCAGGTCTGGAGGGCCAGGTCCCTGGACCACTCCACTGCCTCTCTGGACGGCCCAGCTATCAGCCAGTCATCCAGGTAGTGATAAACCCTGATACTCTGGCACCGCAGGGACACTGCCACCCCTGCAATGCACTGGTTGAAGATCCTGGGTGCTGATGAGGCTGAATGGCATGACCTGGAACTAACAGAGCACCTCTTCCATTATAGAACTGGAGGTACCGCCCGGCCGGTGGCGCTGAGGGTTGGGCGCTGGACACCACACCTCACATTATGCCGGCGCACCGGGTTCGGGAGCGGACCGGTCGTCGGTGGGTCAGCCGGGGAGATAGGCTGGAGCGCCCAATGACAGCTTGCCTTCTCCGGGGAGGGATTCGCCGATGCCCGACACTTTCATGACCCCAGCGGAGGCTCGAGGAACTGCAAGCTCCACTTGGGGATGGGTTGCCATTGGAGCATGGATGTCGGCTGGCAAGGCCATGACGCTAGAGGTTACCTGCTGCTCGGGAGGTGAAAACGCCGAACAAGCCTGCCTCAGCCGGGAAGATGGCCTGCTCATGATTTGCCTGTGCCCACCCAGCAGACCTCAGACTTGACGAAACGTAAGTAATGGGGTTTGAGCCCCCACCTCGTCCCACCGGGGGTAATCCACGGCTCCATGGGGCCAGGGGTCTGCATGGGTAGGGTTCCAGGCAGTGGGATGTCCAGTTGTCCCCCTGAAGGGTCGGAGGTGGCAGGCTGGGAAGGAGGAATAAACAGAAATTTCAAAAAAAAAAAAAAAAAAAGAACTGGAGGTACCACCAGTGGGGCAGATGAACTGGGATGTAGAAGAATGGCGTTTCATGGTCCACTGAGCAGAACCACATACTCTGCTCATGAGATGGTATGATCTGGTGCAGCGAGACCATCCTGAACTGGCACTTCCTTAGGAAATGGTTCAGATCATGAAGATCCACTATATGGCACCAGACCCCTACTTGTTTCAGGACCAGAAGTACCTGGACATGCACCCAACTTGCCAGGGTGTCTGGGACATGGGCCACGGCTCTTTTGCGAGAGGCTGAGCAACATCCTGTTTTTCTCCCTAAGGCGGACAGCGTGTCCTGTAACACCAAGGACTCCCTTGGAGCATGGGATCAGTAGGGCAGAAGAATCTTGAACTCGAGAGACATCCTCTGCCAGCCACCTCAAGAACCCATTTGTTCACAGTAATGATGGACCAGTGAAGCCGACCCCCACCCCCAACAGCTGAGACAGGGACTGGACAGGCAGGAAGTGAATATCCCCTGACTGGTCACTGAGCAGCACTGGAGGGGCACCAGCTGCTGAGGTTGGAATTCACCACTCCCTCCCCCACTTTTTGGGCCCCTAGACAGAGAACATGGCCTTGGGGTGCCAGGCTTGGAACTGCCCCAACTAGGGCTGTTGCTGACCAGACTGCTGTGGCTGAAAAGGTCAAACTGAAAAGTCTTTTGTTTTGCTTCAGACCTTTTAAGACCTTTTTAGGATTAAGCCACAGAATCCAGGGTAGCTCTGGACTTTTCAATTTTGTGAGATGCCAATCCACCCTGGGCCGAAGAGGTCGGTGCCCAAGAAAAGGACATCAACCAATCTGTGCTAAGTGTCTGCCATGAAGGCGGAGATCCTCAGCAAGGTCCTGCAATGCACAGCTATGGTTGCTGCCATGGACAGGCGCAGAATTGCCAATGTCCAAGACCATCTGGAGCTGGTATTTAGCCAGTGCTTGACCTTGGTCTTGGATGACCTTTACCACTAGCTGCTTGGTGGAAGGCAGGTAAGGGAGACGTTATCTAGCACTCCCAGCAGGGAGTAACCAAACTGGGCCATCATCAAGGTGCAGCTTGCCTGGTGAAGACCAAGGGAGGCCGAGGCATAGACTTTCTTGGCCGCAGGTCATGCTTCTTTAACTCCTTGTCAGAGCGGCCTGTCCATGTCCCCAGTGTTGCCAGATTTCCACAAAATGAAATCTGAGACCAGGCCCTCAGCTGAGGGGTGGTAGGAGAATCTGGACATAGAGCCAGTATGGACCATGATTTGTGGACAATATGGGCTGAGGATGCCTGGCAGGAGGCTGGATGCTCCCAGAAAAGCCTCAACCATGAAAAAGGCAACCTGCAGGGATTCACCCTTATCCAGGATGTCAGTGAAAGGGCATTTAGCCCTCTTTCGAACTGGCTCCAAGGAACATTCATGGAGTCTGACATAAGTTAGAGGAGAGCCCCAAAAGACACCGAGGTGGTCAGTTCCCCGACCGATTCCTGGTCAAATGTATCTGTCCTTGAAGAGTACATGGAGGACCCATCTGAGTCTTCCGAGGACTCTTCAAAGATGGACCATGGCCGCTATCGCCATGAACCCCCTGGAATCATCAGAGCGGGTAATTTCTACTGTTAACTGGCTTGGCAAACCAGTTCCTGGAAGAGAGTCTTCTGAAGGAGCACCCATGGGCTGCTGTGGAGATGGTTCCACCAACAAGGGTGGAGAGACACGTGCCAGAGATATCCGTCTCAGGTGGACTGGTGTGGGTTGGACCAGCTCTGGGTAGCCGACCACAGGGGTAGGGGGTAGAGCCTTACCTGATGCCAAGGTCATCTGCTGCCAGAGGAGCTCCCTGTGCAGCAGCATCTGCCAGTGGAGCCTCTCCTCATCTGAAGATGAAGAGATGAGGAACATCGACGGTGATACCTCCTAGTCGAGTAGGACCAAGAACTCAAGAGCTCCTCGACCTGAAACATCGATCCAGGGACCGATGTCAAGAGAGACACAGCTGGTGGTGTGGTTTAAATCATTTGCACCAGTTTCTGCACTGCACCTCCCAGAGCAGGCTGACCCAAGCGGGATGGTCAAAGATACAGACTGCTTCACATCCTCCGGAGTGAGGACCAGGATGATCAGGGTTTTGGCTGACTCATTACTGAACCCTCTGACAACAGGTTGAGAAAAATCTTTACTGCCTGATTGACCGGTGTCAAGGTCAGCAGACCTGGAGGTAACATGGAGCTAGCAACCCGCCCTTGACCTATAGAGACTCAGTTGAGGTAGAGTGCTCAACAATCATTGAGTAGTCAGAGGAGTGAAATGCATGATCTCTCCTGGTCCCCACGACCGATAGTGGTGCGTCTTGCTTCTGTGCTTCTTGCTGTGGTGGGCAGGGTCTGCCTGCAGGTCTCAAGTGTCCGCCACATGTCATGGAACTTCCATGTGATAAATGCTCGGACAATGGCCCCAGCCTTGAGCAGCACCGAGGCCAATGAGATGCCTGCCGCGGTCTTCGCCTGCCTCTTCCACAACTGCTGTATAACATGGACCCCGCTTGTAGTGGAGGCCGCTTTGAAACCACCTTTGGTCTGCAATTTAGGGTCTCGATCAGCCATCTGGACGAAGAGAAGGCAGCCTTTCTGTCTCTGAGTGAGGACAGGAGCATCGCCCTCACAGTGGCCACAACTAGCAACATCACGTGTTTTATCCCAAGGCAGTACAGGTAAGAAACGTCGGACCCATCCGGTGACATCTTCTGCTGAACATGACACGCTGTCTGAAGCCAGGAGTTGGCTTTGTTTCTTCTTAGTCCATGTTTTCGATCAGATGCCAAAGTGGACTGAAGAATACACAAAATGTTCGAAAAGTAGAGAAAAGTCACTAAGTTTGCCAATGATGCACTTAACAGGCCCTACAACGACAGAGCTGTGACACAGGAGACTGAACTCCTTTGGTGGAAAGGAAGATCTGACGCCCCAAGGTGAAGTCAAAGGATATACAACTCAGGTTCTGGGAGGAGTTTTGCTTAGACATTCCGATGAACCGCTGTTAAGAAAGAACTGCGATTGTGTGGATAAAATTAATCATATACACACCCTAGAATTATGTGTTTTCCTTTAAAGAAATTTGTTTTATGGAAACGGGATTGACTTTGTTACTTAATCTACTCCTGTTGCTGCTGTTCTCTACATGTGATAACTGATTCATCAAGATTATGACATCACATACAGACCAGTATATAGACCAGCAAAGGGACAGATGAAGTCTGAGGGACAAGGACTAGTGGTGCTCGGATAGTTTCCTTTAGCGTCAGATACTACTGGATACCACCCATTTGGCTGGATTTTGTATGTGGCACACAGCAGTGCTATCTGACTAGCTCAGATTCAATGCATGAAACTGACCAGCAGTGTAGATCCGACCAATGGATCCAACTATCCTCGATAGATCTGATGGATCATTGGCTGTAACCAGAATGCAGACAGACAGGAAGTGGATGCCTGCACTTCCTGCTTGCTCTGGCGGCTGTCGTCACATTAGCACATTATGCAGGCACAGATCTAGTTGCTCTTCGGAGGATATAGTGGTTCCAACCCATATTTCCATATTTTTTGTCGTTTTTGTCTCTTCTAGGATCAGTGGGTTATCTGCTATTGCTGTTTCTGACTTCTGGACTGGTGAATCACAACGTTTCATTTTCTAGCTGGTTTGTTTGAAGTTGTTAACTGGATTGCCACAAGGGTTAGTGTCAAATAGGCCAGAGTGGGAGTGGTTTTTATTTTCTAGCCCTCTCAGGGAAAAACCTGTATTGATGTCTCTCATTTCTATTTTCTTCATCACTGTTCTCACTTTTCACTGTCTAGGCTATCTAGACAGTCTAATCAGTTGGGCTCTACTGAACTGATTTCTTCTTACTCTTGTTCTCTGCTGCTGTCATCTTAGTTTCCTGTCTGTTGTCCTCCTCTCCTCAGTGTGACTGTGCAAGTCAGTAAAGTTATACTATTTGCTACTGTGTGCCACCCTTGCTTAAAAATGCTGTTGGTCAGTTTGTATGTAGGTCATACTGTCTGAAAGTCACCAGCAGAAAAGAGAGATTCAGCTCTCCTACATTTCTTGTGTGAGTCACTGGTGTGAGGAAAAAATTCGTGTGGTTGTATGATGTCTGTGTGTGTTGTTTACAACAAAAACAGCCATCACAAAACTTGCTTTTTGATTTTACTTTCTAGCAAAGGATTTCTGCTTCAAACTAAAAATATGTCTGGTGGTTGTGATGCAGATGTTCCTAGGGAGACTGAGGAGGACATTTTCCATGGCCAGCAGGGGTGGGTGAGTCATCTGATGACATGGGCAGAAGAGGCAGTGCTGCTAGTGCTAAAAAAGTCAGCTTGTGAAACAGACTCCGCTTAAGCCTGTTAGGTGTACACCTTCTCCCTGAGTCAGCCTGATGGTACTGATGTTGAAGGTGGTGTGGCACCTTCATCTTAAAGTTTTGAGGAACAAAGCAGTGGATGTAGATGTGGAGAAGCAGCATCCTGTCATCACTACCTATAGTGTCTGGCAAACATTTGGGTTACATGCAACGGTACCTTGTGTGTGTCCTGAGCGAGCAGGAGGTGATGAATATGAAGGAGGTGATGATGACATGGATGTGGATTACATCCCACAAACACAGGAAATACTGCATGAGGCAAGGTATGAAGACTATGGTGAGGAGGGAATGAGGATGAAGATACTAGTTCATCAAAGCATGGTCATCTGGTTGAAAATCCTGAGGTAGCAACACAGGTGCCAGCAGAGAAAGGCAGCGTTATCTACATATTCCAGTAAAGATGGTGCAGGTGGTTCCTGTAATGTGTGAAAAGAGGTGGAGGAGGGCAATTCTGGATCTGGCTGTAGTTATGTCTGCCCTGAAGGAGAGGAGGCCATGACAAATCAGATGTGTAACTTTTCAAGAAGAGCCCAAAGGAAATCACATATACTATTTGCACAGTATGTGAAGAGAGTTTGAGCCATGGCAAACTCACAACGGCCCTAGGTATGTCCAGCATGCTAGACCTTCTTTGTTTGAAGCATTGACAAGAATGGTTTTGCATGGTCCAGGAACAGACATCACAGCGACTGAGCACAACACCAGCAACAATACATTTAAAGGAGGAGGAAGATAGATCCTCCTCTGGAACAACTGATAATACAGGTTCACAGCAGGCAAGGATGGAGGATCATCTGGCTAGCCAAACTCTGAGCACCCCAAGGAGAAGCCTAGTGAAGGAAGGTCTAGCAACTTCAAGTGCAGCAGTGCCAAGTGACCTTACAAGGAATTGTTCAGAGGAGCAAACA
Source organism: Neoceratodus forsteri (assembly GCA_016271365.2). Classification (NCBI taxonomy): domain Eukaryota; kingdom Metazoa; phylum Chordata; order Ceratodontiformes; family Ceratodontidae; genus Neoceratodus; species Neoceratodus forsteri. The sequence continues at coordinate 163,422,621 of CM057458.1, read as the reverse complement.
TCACCCCCTCTCACACCCAAGCCAAGGAGATAACTGCAGCACTGACAGAAATAATAATCAGTAATCTGCTACCATTCTCATTTGCCTCTAACTCTGGATTCTGAAAGTTCATGTTGGTTGTGGAACCCTGTTATCATGTCCCTTCCCACCATTTCTTCATATGTGTAGCACTTCCCAAATCATCCAACAGCATATGTGGCGAGATCCTTCAGTGCCTGAAAAGGGTCGTCCTACAAGAGTGTTCATGCAACAACTGATACGCGGACAAGCAGACATGGGTAGATCATTGATTATATGGTGGCTACTGCCCAATGGGTCTGCTTTGAGGCTGCGTGTCCATCATTATCAACATCTAAAAGTCTGGATCCAGGTGGCCTTTGTACAGGAGGCAGACTGCACTGTGTATGAGTGGATTTCCATCTGAACATCACGTCTCACAAATCTGCTGGCTGAGCTGAAAGATGTCTTCCACCAATGGTTAAGTACCAATAGCCTCAAGCAGGACTGACTGTACTGACAATGCTAGAAACATTGTCAAGGCTACTGAAGATGGATGCTTCACCATGTGCCCTGGCTTGCCCGCTGCATTAACCTGGTGGTCACTTGACTTTATTTCAACTAAAAGGATGGCAAAGGATCTGATAGGAAAGTAAACCAATCTGCAGTCACTTTTCACAATCTGTTAGGCCCATAAGGAGCTGTGCTGAACTGAAAATGAAAAGCACCTGCCTGAGGATGTCTTGAAAGAGGACACTGCTACTCATTGGAACTCAGCATATTTTTATGCTGCAGAGGTTCCAAGAACAGAAGCTGGTGATGCATAATTATCTGCTCCATCACAAAATCAGCGGGCAGATATGTTATTGGGCTGGACTGGATGATGGTCCATATGCTAGTCTGAATAATGAAGCCTTCTGAGGCATTTACACGTGAGGTCAGCAGTGAATTGCCATGTCTTAGCATACAGTACTGCTACAGTTTTGGTGCCTGCAGGTTTTTTAAGGCAAGTATTCAATGTCTACCAGACAGCTCAAGAGAAAATGCTGATGGCTTAAACATCACCGCACCTTGCTACATATCCTATCTGAAGATCAGCTGATTTATACGATGTTCCAGGAGGAACACTATGTCCTGTTTTGCATGCTGGGTCTCCTCTTTAAACCCAAATGCAGATCATCTTGCCAGAAGATGCAGACCTGAATGAATGGAAGAATGCATTATATGCAGAGGTAGCTAGTATGAGTCCACGAGCAGAAAGGGAGGAGTAGGAGCATCAAGGACCACCAAAGGGACATCCGCAGTAGAAAAGAAGAGAGAGCAAAGAAAACATCTGTTAGAGAACAGACAGAGAAACACAGAAGTTGATGGCAGATAAGGACCACTTGGCCCACTTAGTTTGCCCACTTTTCTTTTGAGAAAATGGTTTCAGTGAAGTTGAAAGCATACTTAGCAACATGCCAACTGGGTTTCATAGGAATTGTAACTGAAATGAGTGTAAGGCACTTCAAGAATTAGAAAAGCTACCTGGGGTCATTTAAAAGCTTAGACAAAGGTGTAATATAGTCACGATGACAGAAGAATTTTATGCGAACATATGTATGGAGTTGTTAACTATAGAAAACAACTACATGAAATTACTAAGGGATCCTACCACCAGTTTTCAGAGTGAATTATTTGAATTCACAATTTAGCAATCAAGTGTGAGTGGATAACTGGGCAGGAAGCTGATTTTGTTAAAACTGACTGTCCAGTGTTGCCAACTTTTATAAAACACATACTGTAAAAAACCATGACCACTTGTGTCAGGGATTGGGGTCATTAACTCAAAACTTGTCCGTTTTTGTGCAGTTTCCTACAATCATTTGTATTCAACCTTCCATTCTACATTAAAGACAGCAGGGATCTGCTAGGAAACTCCGAGGCCTTGTCTGGGATGCCTCCTGTAGCTGGGTTACAACTGATGTATATACTTTATATACTGTACATCAATACGACAATCAGGGCCTTGAAGCTGTTGGTGTCTTCCTCTCGAATGCCACAGACATCCCATGCACTTTTTGGCTTAAGGCTTTAGGAATTTAGTGTTCATAATTATTTTACATTCAATAAATATACAATAACAGATGGGGAAGTGTGTGATATGAGAATTTAATACACACCCAAGGTGTGGGATGCTACATAAATCCTGAGGGTGAAGCCCGGGGAATTTATCAAAGCATCCCACACAGAGGGTGTGCTTTTAAATTTCATATGCACACTTCCTCATTTTTTTTATTTTTATAATTTGCTGGTGAGCAATGTTTTTTCCAATGAGTGCTGTGACCTAGAGAGAGACAGAGACACACACACACATATATCAGTCTACTTTTGGGGTATACTTCAGCAGCCCACACACAACAACCCTAAATGTAGCAGGTAGTTTCAGCTCCCAGCTCCCACTTCAGATTCTACAGCCATGCAGCAGTCCCCACCTAGTCCTGTCCTTCTCCCTTTGCCCCTCAGCTGACAAAAGCACAGCAGCCTCCAGCTCCCTCAGGTCCCACAAATTCTTTTTTTGTTTAGTGAAAGCTGACATTGGGATCTCGCTCGCACTTACCTCTTGGTGTGGGCAAGCAGCAAGGGAGAGCTTCCGTGGCAGCATGTGGCTTTGTGAAGCTGGTTGAATGGAGAAACGGACAGATACTTTTTTTTTTTTTTTTTAACGGTAAGATGAATGGTAGGATCAATCAGATAGCTAAAAAAAGATTACAGGAACACAAGGGTTTTGCTGTGGCAGCTCCTCCATAATAAAGATATGGAACTGCTACGCTTTTTGAAATTGTTTTAGACTGCCCACACAGAGAATGAGCCAGTGAGAGACGCCACTTTGACAGATGCAGCACGTGAATACCATAATAACCGACTGGTTATTACGATAAATATCAACCGTGGTGTCCATTCAAAAATTGCTCACCAGTAATTATAGAATATTATATTGAGATCAGTGGCACTGCTATGGTGGCAGCTTATGCCGCTTCATATGCCAATCTATTTAGAGGTTTATTTGAAGAGAAAAGTCATTTCTGATTAAATAAGAAATCAATATCTGAACCATATTCATTAATGGTTCATGTTTATTGATGATATTATAATGATCTGGTCAGGTGACAAAGGGAGATACCCAAGTTTATTCAGTACCTGAATAATAATGACCCAATTTGACATTTACTTTTGAATCTGACAAAATTCAATTAAATTCCTGGACCTTAAACTTAGTGGTATTCCAGGACAAAGATTTCGTCTTCTGACTTCTGTAAGGACACAGCAGCTAATGCTGTTTTCTCCATCACAACAAGCTCACATCCAAAGAAATTGAATTCCTCAATACCTTGAGGAGAAATGGTTTGTCTGAGAAGGAACTGCTCAGATGACGAGGTGTTTCATGAACAAATTGCTGATTTAAAAGTAGGTTCCTCAGTAGGGGCTTTACTAAGCAGGTTTTAGAAGCATACCAGAAAGTGATCACATTTTATAGAAATGAACTTTTGACCTCCAGTATAGACAGGAACAAAATACCACCTTTGAGAATTCTCTACAAGTTATCAATTTTATTACAGAATACAATTCGTTAGCAGGTAGGATGGGAGGGATTGTACATAGACTCTAGCCTATTCTCCTCACTGGCCGATTCTTAAAGAAAACATTGGACCTAAACCAAGGGTGGCCTTTAGTAAGGGGAGAGGCACAGGGATAGAACAGTTCATAGTCATTTCATGGCAACCAAAACAGGGAAGGGAGCAGGTGACTTTGAATAAACTAAAAGTTTTTTCAAATGTGGCAGATGTAACATCTGCAAATATGCAAAACTGGGGATAGATTCATTATGAATGACAACACTTTCTAAATTAAACATTTCTTACATGTACTACACCTTTTGTTGTGTATGTTTGCTGGTGTACTTGCAACCTATATTACATGGGAGAACCACAAGACCGCCAAGGTCCAATACAAGTACACGTAAGGGCTATAACTAATGACAACATACATAAAGCTTTAGGTGCCATTTCTTAGAAGCCCATAATTCAAAGTCGGATTGTATGCGATTTTGGTACTCAAACAGGTAGCTAGACATCCAAAGAAAGGAATCAGGAGTTTATTACAAAGAGAAATGAAATGGATTGTGGTATTGAAAACTGTTTTTCCGTTAGGGTTAAATGAAGAAGTGGATTTCTGCCTTTATTTGTAAATGAAATGAAGTTTGTTTTTCAATTGCACTTTTCTGCAAATTCTTTTCATTTTTCTTCTTTCATTTTAGGTAATTGGACTTGCAACTTTGGGAATTTTGAACTACTGGTGAGGAATAAATACATACCCTTGGTACCCAATATATCTAAATTACTACATTCAGGTGGGAACTTAAATCAGTTTCCTATTTGTTGACAGATAATAGGCCAATACTGGAATTGGGCTGTGGAAAGAGACTTCTCATTTCATATGTTTAAACTGAACCAAGTCCCTCTTTGTCTCCTTCTCTGTTTTCTGTACCTCCGCCTCATTTGTGTCTTTCTCTCCCTCCTCCCTTTCTTAAAACTTCCTCTTGTCCATCTTAGCTTGAATCTTTGGTGTATTATTCTCTTCCTAGTGCCTTGCTTACATCTGTATGCCTTTAGACTTCATTCTCTCCCATCCTTGCCTTTCCTTGAATCTTGTTTTTCACTTTTATAAAATTAAGTTTTGTATCAAGAATGTGAGGTTCACTTTCCCTTTCTCACATCAAACCTCTCCCTCCCCCATCAAACCTCTCAACCTTTTGTCCCCCAAATGTGGAATATTGCCTCTCAAAATGTGGAACAAATAAGTAAAGTGTGGAACACTTAATCTTTACCTAGGATGCTCAGAACACTGTTAAAATGTTTGCATTTAAGTTCAGAAATTCTGTTATTAATTGAACAATATATTTTTGCATCATTTACTATAGATTTTTGCTTTAAAATGTTAATACTGAATATGGAACAAGTCCTCACAATGCGGAACAGGGAGCTTTTGTAAAACAAAATGAGGAACGCTCTCGTAATGTGGTACAGTTGAGAGGTATGCCCCACATCTTTTACTGCTTCATTCTTCTCTTCTTCCATAATTAAATGTGTTGTATGCAGAAATGAGTAACTATGAATTGACTGGTGGAATTACTAATACACTTTTGGTTTTGAGGGTTTATTTCTATGTCAATCTGTCCCTTCATATGTTTTTACTCTCTGCCTGGTTTTTGCATAATCGCTTTATTCACTGTTTGTGGCATGAATTATTATGTTATATGTGTGCATTGCTTTAAATTAGGAATTTAAATGAAGTGTTGCTCTGTTACAAACCAGACCTGCCCCTGACAAAAGCCCTGCTGGGTTGAAGCATCAAGCATTTGGGTGCAAGTCTGACCTCTGTGGTGTTGAAATAAATATTTTCAAACTTTCTTTTGCCTGGATTACTTGACTCAGTGAGTGCCAAGCTATTTGCTTCTTCTGTTGTTTAGGCTAGCTGCCTTGCTACATACTGCCTCCTGTCATTCCACAGGAGCGTGCCACTCTTTCTGTCTACAGTGCCCATTTCACTCTACATAGATACATAGATACATAGACAGTGTCGGCAGATAAGGCCCATGGCCCACCTAGTCTGCCCATTTGAGCTTGTAAGTTCAGTTTGTTTTCCTAGAAGTCTATTTCCCTTACCCCTGACCTCTAGAATTCCTTTATGTCTATCCCATGCATTCTTAAATCCCGTGATTGTTTCAGCCCCCACCACTTCCTCTGGCAGGGTGTTCCACTTGTCCACCACCCGTTCTGTGAAAAATTCTTTCTCATGTTTCCTCTGAATCGCCCCCTCCAACTTCATCCCATGCCCTCTAGTCCTGAAACATCTTTTGCTTAAAATAGTGTTTTCCTGCACCCTGTTCCTCCCTGTAAGATACTTGTATGTCTCTATCATATCCTCTCTCCTCTCTCCTCTAGGGAGTACATGTTCAGTTCCTTCAACCTGTCTTCATAGGACTTGTGATGCAACCCATGCACCATCTTTGATGCCCTCCTCTGAACCTTCTCTATCCTGTCTATGTCCTTACGTAGGTATGGTCTCCAGAACTGTACACTGTACTCCAGGTGGGGCCTCACTAGTGTCTTGTATAGCGGAATTATGACCTCCCTTTTCCTGCTGGTGATGCCCCTGCCTATACATCCCAGCATCCTATTTGCTTTACCTGATGCCTTGTCACACTGTTTCCTACCTTGAGGTCATCAGAGATGACAACCCCAAGATCCCTTTCCTGCTTGGTGCATGCTATATCCTCACCCCCAACTGATATATTGTGCCAGGGTTTTGTGCCCCATATGCATTATCTTGCACTTGTTGCATTGAATTTCAACTGCCAAACCCTTGACCATTCTTCAAGTTTCTGCAGGTCCTTCTCATTCTGTCTACACCTCTGGTGTGTCTACTCTGTTACAGAGCTTTGTGTCATCAGCGAACAGTGAAATTCTGCCTTCTATATCCTGTGCAATGTCACTGATGAAGATGTTGAATAGGACCGTCCCAGCACTGATCCCTGTGGTACCCCACTGGTCACTCTTCCCTCTGTGGAGTGACAGCCATTTACCACCACCCTCTGTGTCCTGCCACCCAGCCAGTTACCTACCCACCACACTACTGTCCTGCCCACACCCATATTCCCCAGTTTGTGTAATAGTCTTCTATGTGGCACAGTGTCAAGGCCTTGCTGAAGTCCAGATAGGCCATGTCCACTGCCCTCCCCTGATCCACCTCCCTAGTCACCCAGTCAAAAATTCAATGAGGTTGGTCTGACATGACCTCCCCTGGTGAAACCATGCTGCCTTGGGTCCTGTAGTCCATTGACAACCAGATGTTCCACCAATCTCTCCTTCAGTAGTGCTTCCATGATCTTTCCCACTACTGAGGTGAGGCTGACTGGTCTGTAGTTCCCTGCTTCCTCTTTGTTCCCACTTTTGTATAAGGGGACTACATCTGCTGTCCTCCAGTCTTTGGGTACCTCCCTGTTTCCAGTGATTGGCTGAACAGGATAGCCAGAGGTTCAGCCACCACTCTCTTAGTTCTTTAAGGACCCTGGGGTGCACCCATCTGGCCCCATTGCTTTATCAGCTCTTATTACTTCCAGTTCCTTCAGGACCCTTTCTCGTAAAGGGACTTGTGTCCATTTCTGCACCATTCTCACCCCTTGTACTCCTTCAGACCCATTACCTCCTCTTCCTTAGTAAAGACTGAGCAGAAATACCTGTTCAATATGTCAGCTTTACTGTTGTCATCCTCCACGCTGCCCCATCCTCCCCTTCAGTCTCACTATCCCTCCCTTTGTCCTTCTTTTTTCACTTATGTACCTGTAAAAGGTTTTGTCCCCTTTAACCACTGATTTTGCAATGTGTTCTTCTGTCTGAGCTTTGGCTTCCCTTACTGACTTCCCTGCCTCCTTTGTTTCTCCTGGTACTTCTCTATCCCCTTCTGCCTGTGTCTTTTGTATTGCCTGAATGCAATCTTTTTGGCTTTCACTTTCTTTGCTACCTCTTGGAAAACCATAATGTCTCTCTTTCTTTCCTCTTGCTAACCTGCTTAATGCATATATTCTGTTGTTCTTATAATCCCCATTTTAAATACTGCCCACTGTTCCTCAATCCCTGATTCCTGTCCCATTCCCTTAATGCCTCTTTCAAGCATCTTCCCATTTTCCCAAAGTCTGCCCCTAAAATCCAGGATACGTGTTTTTGTGTGGTTTGGTTCTGCTCTTTCTGTGATTTCAAACCACAATGACTGGTGGTCACTGTTACCCAGGTGCTCCCCCACTGTTACCCCCATCACACTGTCCCTGTTTGTGAGCACAAGGTCCAGTATTGCCTTCTGCCGAGTTGGTTCCATGACCAGTTGCTTGAGGAAGGCACCCTGAAGGAGTCCAGGATAAATCTGCTCCTAGTTGATGCTGCTGCTGGGATGCTCCAGTCCACGCCTGGTATATTGAAGTCTCCAACCAGTACTACCACTCTTGTCTGCCATCCTTTGGATGGCTAGCATCAGCTCCCTATCTGTTTCTTCCTCCTGGGCTGGTGGTCTATAGACCACACCTGTGGGATGGCTGGCCCCATTTTCCTTTCCAGCTTAACCCACAGTATCTCTCCCCATTTGTTCCTCCTGGATCTGTGTGGCCCTTATGTCATTTTTCACTATACAGTGCCACTCCTCCTCCCCTTCCTGCCTGCTCTGTCTCTTCTGAATATGTTGTAGCCAGGTATGGCCATCTCCCAGTCATGGTTATCATTACACCAGGTTTCAGTGATGGCCACAATGTCCAGGTCTGACTGTACCATGACAGCCTCCACCTGTAGAATCACTGTTGTAGACCCTACTTGATCTCTAGATCCCCCATTCCTTTCCACTAAGATTCACTAATGCCTACCCCATGCTTTCTTGTAATATGGCAATAAATAATGTAATAGAATAAGCTTTAGATTGGTTAAACTGCCACACATGACAGAAAGCTCAACCAGGCATTAATTTCTTAGTAATGCCTGGTTGTGCTATCAATACAGTGTTAAAGATAAGAAATATAATAACTGTGCGTATCTTTCTTTGTATTACAAGTAAGCATTACAAATAATAAATCTGCTTATTTCTGGAAACGCCATGTTACAAGCACATTAAGCCACTCAAAAGGAGGCTTCTACTAGGAGTTAATGCCTGGTTGGGGCACTTGGGGCACCATGCATTAATTCCTAGTAGAAGCCTCCTGAGCCTGCAAGGTACCACAGGAAATGTGTTGGGTTCAGTACAGCATGACTGTTTTGCCCTCCCCCAGCTAGATACATGCCCAAAGGTCCTGTTGTGCACACCCACCACCTTCACTGATCAGGTGGGGCTGGGGTGAGAGGAGTCTAAAGAACACATTGTCAGTAAGACAGGAATAAAAAGTATTTTATTGCATGATACATTATAGGCTGCTGCTCATTTTCCATACCTACAGCGTGAAAATGTTATGAAAATGGGAGTTACCATCGGGCCGATCTCAGAGGGTCAACTGGAAGGGTGCCTTGGGTCCTCTACCCTTACAGAGGGAGTACCGCAGGGCTCGATCCTCAGCCCACTCCTTTCTCCATATTTACCACCACCAAGCCTCCACTGTAGGGAAGCTCGGTCGCTCAGTACACGGATGACACCATCATCTACCGATCCCTGGATAACATTGCAGCTCTAGGTCTCCTTCTCCAAGCCGACCTAGCATCTCTCGAGGTCTGGCTCAGAGCAAACAGAATGGTCCTAAATGCAGGCAAAACTAAGGCGATGCTATTCGTACACAACGCCTTGGACACGACAGGTCTAAATCTCTGCAACTCACTGCTCTCGGGAAACAACAACGAGGTTGTGCCCTCCTTAAAATACTTGGGTCTAACATTGACCATTGCCTTACCTTCAAGTACCACGTGGATCAGGTCACCAAGACCATACACCGCAAACTTGGTACTCTGTATCGCTAAAAGACCAGCTCATCCCTAAGGCCAGGACCTCAATCGCCACAAGTATCCTCCTCCCCACCCTGACTTACGCTGTCCCGATCTACAGGGCACTGCCAAGCAGGAGGTCACCAAGATGCAAATCCTGTATTAACAAGGTAGCCCAGTTTGCTACCCAGGACCACTCACGAAGGCACCACTGTGACACACTTGCTCAGCTACGCTGGCCTCGCTGACCTCTTGTCTCCACTACCCCTGCTCTGCTTGACCTTCAAGCTACTCAGCCCTTCAGCTCCACCCAGCATCGCTGGAACTATCGACCAAGCATAACCCAGGAGCCATAGACATCTGGACGCATACACTGCTTGAAGTTCCCAGAGTCAGGACTAACGCTGGCGGCAGGTCGTTCTCCTACTCAGCCCCTACCTGTGTAACAAACTCCCACCCCTAGTGCAGGAAGCCTCTCACTGATGAACTTCTGCAACAGACACAAAGTCTATATGTCTGATACTAGCACTTGTCATAGCCATGGCTCATGACCCCCCACTTGCTTCTATCCTCCTAATATCCAGATCCTCCAAGCACCTTATCAGGTTATTTGGTGCTTCCTCTAGGCATAGTACCACAGCTAACTTTCCTCTGAACCATGCCAGTAGTAAACAATGAGCTTACTATGTAAAATGGCATTTCTTCTGCACCTTTGTTAGTTTCTACTGTCAACATACTTGTAAGGACTGATGCATGATGATAACCATGGCTGTAACCTGCTCACACACCTGAAACTACTCTGTAACCCAAGTCTTTCTCTGTATGAAAATATGTATTGTTATCCCGGTCGCCCCTGAAAAGGGACCTTCGGGCTCAGTGGGCCTACCGTCATCAAATTTTAAATAAAATAAATAAATAAATAAATAAAATGTGTACAAGGACCACCACAACAAAAAACTAACAAAGGAAAATTGTAAATAAACCGCCATGGGAGCCAGTAGCACATGACAAAACAAATTTTATTACTGGTGCAACCTTCCTATGGCTCCACTTTGCATCTTTTGGATGCAAAACAAAATGGTTATATTAAATGCAAGCTGAAAATAAAGTTAAAATCTACGTTTCGACCTTAGGTCTTTCTTGGAAATATCTAAAAAGAAAAAAACAAAGTTAATGTAGAGAGGAGGTAAAATAAGGATATATATATATATATATATATATATATGGGGAAAGAAAAAAGGGAGGCTCAGGAGAAGAAGTGTTAAATGACAAGATTATGAGAGAATCTATGAAACAAAAAGGTGGTGATGGGAAAGACAAAGCATAATAGGAGTGAAAAGAGTTAGAGAAGTCCCCAGGTGGGGACTAATTAACTGGGCTTAGTGAGAAGGCTGAAAGGTGACAAATGTGGGAATGAGACACAGAGATGGAGACTTATGGTGAAAATGAAAAAGAAATTAAATATGTACAGATACAAACGGACTTTAGGGAAAATAAGGGTGGCTGAAAGATGTTAGTAGAAAATAAGAAAAAATTACTCACCTTAGTAATTATGTTTCTTCTAATGGAGTCTTGCTGTAGTCTGACTATTGCAGCAGTTAGCCCCAGCACTTGAACTGCCCTGAGAGTAGAGGGTTAAATTCTATGCAGAGCATAGAACGTTGAGCTCAAGCTCGGGTCAAACCTCTGTCTGCTGCACTCTGAAAACATAACCGTCAGATTCTTATGAGCTAATACTAACTAAAACCCCTATGTAGAAACTGTTAACATTTTTACTAGCCAAATGGCAACCAAATATTTTGGATCCCCAAAAGACACAAATCAAGAAATCCAAAATCAAAAACCAGGTGGTGAACAACTTAGACTATTAAATTAATAAACATAACCACTCCTTCACTAAAGAGGGAGTGCCCAAATGCACCCTGGGGTGCAACACCACACCTGCCAGCCCACTTCCCAAAAACAGGTTCTGAGAGGGAGGTTGAATACAGCAAGACTCCATTAGAAGAAACATAATTACTAAGGTGAGTAATTTTTCTTCAAACAAAATGAAGTCTTGCTGTATTCTGACATTGCAGACTACTAAGCAGTACTCCATGGAGGACGGATCCGGACCTATTTTGGGAATAGGCTCTGTAGTACTGCTGTACCAAACCGAGCATCACTCCTAGCCTGGATATCCAGGGAATATTGCGTGGTGAAGGTATGGACTGTTTTCCAGGCTGCTTTGCATATCTCAGAAAAGGAATATCTCTGGCAGCAGCCAGGAAGCAGCTGTACCTCTAGTCGAATGGACCTCAGGCCGAGGGTGGTATTTTGCCTAGCTTCTCATAGCAGAATTGTATACAAGAGACACTCCACCTGGCAATAGTTCTCTCAGAGGCAGGTTTGCTCTTTCCCACCTCACCATAAGTGAGGAACAACTGGAGTAAGTCAAACCTATGTGCCTTAGTACATTCATTGTAATAGCTAAGGGCTCTTAACATCCAAACTGTGTAATCTTCTCTCTCCTGAAGAAGAATGATCAGTGAAGAACACAGGAGAGACTTGGATTGGTTCAAATGAAAGACTGCACCACTTTAGGTAAGAACCTCCTACTGGTTCTATGACCACCTTATCTCTAGGAAAGAGATAAAATCAGGCTCCACTGACAGAGCTTTGTAATTTACTAATACGTCTGGCAGAGGTAATGGCTACCAGGAACACAGTTTTCCAAGTCAAGTACTTCAGCTCTGCTGAAGACAAAGGCTCAAAGGGTGGTTGAATAAGCTGAGCAATGCAGACATTAAGGTCCCAAGCAGGAGTAGGATCCCTAAAGGGGGACTGATATGAAGTAATCCCTTGAAGAATTTACAGAAAACAGGATGAGATGCCAGTGAGGGGGCTTTTCCACTGACACAAAAGCAGAAACAGCTGACAAGTGCACTTTGAGAGTAGCTCTGCCTGAGGCCTAGGTCATTGAGATGAACCATATAATCCAGAACTGTAGACAATTCAGTAGTGTCTGGGGATATATGCTTTTGAACACCAAATACTAAATATTTTCCATTTGGAGTTACAAGTCTTTCTGGTGGCAGGTTTTCGTGAGGCTTTGAGAATATCCAGAATCCCTTGAGACAGATGCAAATTTACATACTCTAACTTTTCAAGAGCCATGCCTTGAGACTGAGAGACCAAGGTTGATACCAAATCCTCCCTGGGAGGAGGTTAACAAATTGTAATTCCTGGGAAGAGACAGGGGAAGACGGACTGCTAGGGACAGCAACAGAGGATACCAAGGTTGCCTGGCCCAGTCTGGAGCAATCAGGATCACTTTGCAGGATTGTGACCTTATCTTGACCAGGACCTTGAAAAACAGAGAAATGGAGGAATGCATATAGACATTTTCCTTCCCAATTCAGAATCAGAGCTTCCAGAGGGACTGAGCCCAAGACTGGGGTCTGCAACAAAATAGAGGAAGCTGGTGATTGTCTGGGGCTGCAAAGAGATCTATCTCTGGAGTGCCCCACCTTGAAAAATCACTTTTAACACTAGGGGATCCAGGGATCATTTGTGATGGTCCTGGGAGATCCTGCTCAATGCATCTGCTAGCATAATGTCCTTCCCCGGAGGTGAACTGCTACCAGAGAAGTCTGCAGAGAATAAGCCAGGGACCATAATTTCATGGCTTCCATGCACAAGGTCAGACCGAGTGCTTCCTAGTTTGTTGATATACCCATGGTGGTGGTGCTGTCTGTCCTGACCTGAACCACCTTGTTCTGTACAGATTCCGAGAGGTTTGCAGGGCCAGAAAACTGCCCTGAGCTCCAGGAGACTGATGTTGAGAAGAGACCTGAGAGGACTACACCCCTGGGCTGTGAGAGTCCCCAGGTGGGCTCCCACCCCAGCAGAGAAGCATCTGTGGTTAGAACAACAGAATGAGATTGAATGATGAATGGGACTCCTTGCCTGAGGTTGTCCTGATCCTGCCACCACTGGACAGCCTGGACCAGGGTCTGAGTCACTGGAATTAGTTTGGTTAGAGGATCTTTTTCTGAGACCAAAAGGCCCTCAGATGGAACTGAATGTCCCTCATCTGAAATCTGGCCCTTGGACCACTGCAGTGGAAGCTGCCATGTGGCCCAGAAGCTGAAGGAAGTGCCTTGCTGGTTGAGAGACCAGAAGGTGGAAGGAAGAAGCCAGCTCTATAAGGGCCCTTACTCTTCCAGGGAAGAAAAGTCCTTGCTTTGACAGTATCCAGCCTCTACCCCTACAAAGTGAGAAGCTGTACAGGCTCGAGAACTGACTTGGGAAGATTGAGAAGAAATCCTAAAGAAGTGAGCACTTGCAGATCTGACTTGACTTGTTCTGGAGACTGACCCACAATGAGCCAGTTGTCCAGGTATGGGAATATGGAAATATTTTTCCTTCTTAGAAAGGCCACTACTATTGCTAGGCATTTGTAAACACCCTTGGAGCTGATGTTAGACCAAGGGCATTGTTTGAACTGGTAATGGCCTGAAGGCACTCGAACCCGAGGTACTTTCTGTGGGAGGACTTGATGGGAATGTGAAAGTAGGCATCTTTTAGGTACAGGGAGGCTAGCCAGTCCCCTGACCTTAGAGAGGGAAGAATTATTCCCAGAGTCACCATTTTGAATTTTGGTTTTAAAAGATGTTTGTTCAGGTATCTTAAGTCTAGGATGGGTCGCCACTCTCCAGTCTTTTTGGGGTAAGGAAGTACCTGGAATACAGACCTTGCCCTGTGTATTGTAGGAACTTCTCTATGGCCCTCAAGGCAGTAGAGATGAAACCTCTGCCTCTAGGGCAATGGTTTCGAGATGCTTGCAGGGGAAAGGATCTGGCTCTCAGCTTTGGGAATTTTTTGAAGCTGAGAATAGTCTCTGGCTTACTACCTCCAGGACCCACTTGTCTGAGGTAACAGACTTCATTCCTGGACGTAGTAAGCCAGCCTGCCTCCTACAGGGATGGGGAGTCGACCCGGCTGACACATCAGGGTGTCAGCTTGGCAGAAGCCTTAGGCTGAGGGGTGGATGCAGCCCTGCTCAGCCCTTCTGCCTCTCCCTCTGAAGAACCCCTCTGAGAAAAGGGAGAGGAGGCCTGTGCTTGGTAGAAAGGCCTATAAAAGGCCTGCCCTAGCCTGCTGCTTTTGAGGAGTTGCCTGCCTTTCCTTGGCCTGTGCACTCCTGTATGTGGTCCCATATTCATCCATCTTTTTCATGTAATTCTCTGTCTGTTCCTCAAACAGAGAATTACCCACCACAGGGAAATCCATGGCCTTAGTCTGGGTGTCCCAGAAAGGCTAGTACATCTGAGCCAAGCCATCCTCCGAAGAGCCACAGATGTAGCCATGACTTGTGATGACACATCATTGGAGTCCACAGCAGCATGAAATTGTACCTTGATGCCTCAATCCCATCAGCAGTCACCTCCTCCAGCTCCTTGGCAAGCTGGGGAAGCCTGCTTAGCCAGTGCCAGTACAGTGTCCCACCTGACTTCTGGTACCTGGCTGTATAGGCCATGTAATTAGCCTGCCTGAGTCCCAAGGAGGATGCTGTGTACTGTTTCTTTGCCATAGCATCCAGCTTCTTGGGAGTCTTTATCTGGGGGTGGAAGCCAAGGGTATATTAGCCTTCAACACAGGCTGCAGCCTGCACAACCCAACATGGCTGCACTGTTGGTACAATTACTCTGTACCCGAGCCTGACAACATGTATCTCTTGTCCATCATTCTGTCAACAGGAGGTAAAGAATTCGTGTTTTTAACAATTTTGTGTTTGTTTCCAAAGGACTTATGAAGGGAATAGACAACCTTTTGGACTCTGGGATGTCCATCATTTCTACGTAGGCAGGCTCCTCTTGTTCCTCAACAGCTTCTTCCAAAGGGAGCTGAGGGTTTCTGCCACTTTTCTGTAAAACATAAAGTGGGAAGAAGACTCAGAAAGTCTGGGAGGGAACACCAGAAGGCTTGTCTGGGAGATGTCCGTTCAATAGACTTATCCAGACCTTCTATTTCATCATCATCACCACCTTCATAATCATCATCATCCCCCCAAGTCCGGTTCGATAAAATCTTCAGGGCATAATTCTGAACCGGAAGAACCGACTGAATCGAGCGCCTGCCAGAAGGTGCCGGATCGGTCGGAACTGACAAAGCTTCCACATAATCCTAATTGCTTTGGCAATCTCCTCGATGTCGGAATATGCGGTTCTGAATCCGAACTATCAGATTTTTCTTTTTCTTCTTTTTCGACGGAACAGATCCTCGGAATTGGCTCTCCTTTGCCCTAAGAAGTATTGCCCTGGTCAGAGGGCATGCCTCTGTCTGCCGAACTGTACTGGGCTGGCCATCCGGTCAGCGGACTCTTGGCCTCCTTCACCCTAAGCCTGCCCAATCTCTTGTCTAGGTGGATTTAGGAAATTTTTACATATTTGGCAGTCTGAATCGAGGTGGTCAAACCCAGAAAATAAACACAGGTGGTGTGGGATCAGCCTTAGCAAAGTCTTCCCCACACACACTGCAGTGTTGAAACCCAGTGGGCCCAGTTTTTCTTTTGGTTTCTCGACAGCCATCCTATCCAACAAAACTTACCCTTTACTCGGCAACGCAGGTAAGACCCTTTATCGGTTTCTAACCGAGTTACGGATATTTAAAAAATGCAAGAAACACGCTTTTTTTTTTAAAACTGATAAGGACCGTAATCACACTTCTAAACCTGAAAGAAAACATAGATAAGGTAACCAGTTCAGCCGAACCGTAAAAAGAATTTACAATTTCCACAAGTATCCTATGGCTAGTCCACTACCTATGTTACTTACTGTACCACAGACAGAAATCTGAACTGAAATAGGAATGAAAGGATCGGTAAAACTGACGACTTTAACCGACTAAGAACTGTGAGCAGAGGAGAAATTTCCGGAGCGACTGTTCAGTTAGGCGGAGTAAAGAATCTGACAGTTACGCTTCAAAGTGCAGCAGATAGAGGTTTGAACCGAGCTCAAGCTCAATGTTCTATGCTCTGTATAGAATTTAACCTCTACTTCCCAGGCAGTTCAAGTGCTGGGGCTAACTGCTGCAATAGTCAGAATACAGCAAGACTTCATGTTGTTTGAAAAATCTATGATTTAAACTTGAGGGCTGCTGGGAGCCAAGGTGGATGGATCAGCGTGGTTTCCTGTTTTTCTATGGTCAGAATCCAGAAGACCATAGGAAAAACATGGAAACCAAGCTGATCATCCACCTTTGTTCCCAGCAGCCTCCGTTTAAATGACAGACTTATTTTTACTAACATCTTTCAGCCACCCTTTTTTTCCCTAAAGTCTGTTTGTATATGTACACATTTAATTTATTTTTCATTTTCACCATACGCCTCCTTCCCCACATTTATCACCTTTCAGCCTTCTTACTAGATCTCTGTTAATTAGTCCCCACCTGGGACTTCTCTAGCTCTTTCACTCCTATTATGCTCTGTCTTTCCCATCACCACCTTTTTGTTTCACAGATTCTTCTTACTCTTGCCATTTATCACTTCTTCCTCAGCCTCCCTTTTTCTTTCCCCTCATATATATATCCTTATTTTACCTCCCTCTACACTAACTTTGTTTTTTTAGATACTTCCTGAAGAAGACCGAAGGTTGAAATGTAGATTTTAACTCTATTTTCAACGGCATTTAATATAACCATTTTGTTTTGCTTTCAGACCACATACTGCCAGCGCTTGTTTTTACTTTTGGATGCAGCTGCCTCCTAGTTTGTAATGCTCACAATTTTGGACCTAGTCTGTAAATAAAATGGATGCACAGAGAC
The DNA here is from genome assembly GCA_016271365.2 of Neoceratodus forsteri. Lineage (NCBI taxonomy): Eukaryota > Metazoa > Chordata > Ceratodontiformes > Ceratodontidae > Neoceratodus > Neoceratodus forsteri. Next base: position 163,405,330 of record CM057458.1, on the reverse strand, counting down.
TAAATCTCATTTGGATGCAGCATTTCTGTGATGCTTTTTAGTGAATCTTGCCCTGTTTTCTAAAATTGTCCTAGAGATGTCACAAGCTCTTTAGAAACTGTTTTCTACATGGAAAGGCATGTACAAGAGGGTTTGCAATGCTCTGAAAGGCCCTCCTTGGAGGTAAGAAGTCCTGCATCTCCAGCCTTGTTCAAGTCACACCTGAAGTCACATTTGTTTGAAATGTGCTTTGAACTTACTGCTGCTGTTTGAATTTTACTGACTCAACTTTTTTTTTTAATTTTTAAATTTATTATTTTACTGCTATGGCTGTAATGTATTTAACTGTGAGGCACCCAGAGCCTTTGGGAATGGGTGCCATGTAAATAAAATTGTTTTTTTTTTTTCACTTCCGCACCCCCCAACCAGCCACTTGAGCTGATCCTCCACCCTGTGCCTTGCCTTTATTTCTATTTAACCAATTATCTAGCAAAATCCTCATGAGATGCAGTGTGGTCTAGCGATTAGAGCACTGATTTAGTCACCAGGAGACCCAAGTTCAAATCCCACCAGAGTCACTTACTCACTGTGTGACCTTGTGATTAAGCTGGTACTAATGTGCATGTGACAGGGTTGGGTAAGACCCTGTCCCATTTGCTATGCTGAGGGAGTTAAAATCAAGGATCTATTCTGTCCTCTGCTATTCTGTCATGTGTCTGTTCTTCCTGCCTGTCTGATTGTGCAAATTTTCCTTGTGGAGCTAGGAATTTGCCACTTTGATGGTCCCACAATTTCCTGTTTTCTTCCTTCACTTGCTGTTTCTATTCTTTCATTCTTCCTTACTTCTTTGTGGTTAAAAACATATATGTGAATCTTTATATGAAACAGAGATCTCTTGGTTCATCTGATGACCTCAAGGTGACAAGGCAATGTGATAAGGTAGTAGGCAGGGCCAGCAGGATGCTGGGGTGCATAGTAGGCAGTATAGTGTAGTGGTTTAAGGCTCTGAGCTGTAAACCTGGAGACCACCTGGGTTTGAATCCCACAGCCCCCACTGCATACTGTGTAACCTGAGCAAGCCACTTAACTTCCTTGTGCTCCCCAGGTCGCATCTGGAAACAAGCTTCGCTTAGTGTACTTCTTCGGTTAAACAATTTCCCTTATAGCTTAAGGTGAAGCATCAGCAGAAAGAGAGAGGTGGTATACACTTTATCAATCATTGGTGAGACACTGGCTGGAGTACTGGGTCAGTAATGGAGAAACGATCTCAGGAAGAACACAGACAGGGTGGAGGCTGACCAGAGCAGGGGAACTAAAATGGTGTAGGGACTGCATCATAAGCTTGGTGAGGAGAGACTGAGGATCTCATTATGTATACCCTGGAAGACAGCAGGAGAAGGGGGACATGACAGAAACTTATAAGTATCTTATGGGGGTGAAAACGAAAGGAGGGCATATTCTTCAGAAGAGGCACGAGAACAAGGTGGACATGCTATGAAGCTGAAGGGGGAATTTAGGAGGGATGTGAGGAATTACTTTTTAGTAAAAGAGCAGTGGGCATGTGAACAATCTTCCAACAGAAGTGGTGAGGGCAAAACAAAGAAAGGCTTCATTTTCATTTTTATTTTATATTGGAAAGACATGTGGAAGTAAAACTGCCTGTTTTCACAAGTGCCCAGTTGTCAGGTTGTAAAACAGGTGGATATATACACTTTGTACAAACATATGGTTCTAAATATACAAAATAAGACAAAATGTACAAAACAGGATAATTAGGCATAAAACAGTTACATACATGGAAAGACAATTTCATACATTATGAGGACAAAGGAAAATAATGATTTATGTATAGCAGACATAATATTAACAGTACGTCTAAACAACATGCACAAATATACATAAGTAAACCTAATGGAAAAGGCGGAAAACCTTGAAAAGCTTAGTAGGGAGGAGGCATGGAATGAGCGAGATGGACATGGATTAGATAAAGAAGTGAAGAGACAAGAAGGAAAATACTAGCTAAAAATTGTAAGAGTTATTTGTGCTTGCGCTTTTGGGTTTTCCTCACCGTAGTAAAGAAAACATATACTACCTAGGGCAGTTACATGGTGGTTTACTTAGTAGGTGGCTCCTTCAGTTTAACCTTAAAAGTACTGAGGAGAGGCTAACAAGGTTAAGTGGAAGTATGTTAAAAAGCTTGGGTTCTCGGCAAGTGTTTATCTCTGACCCAATGAGGTGTTGCAGTATGGGATCCAAAAGGGAAATGTGGCAGTGTTCCTAGGAGACAGGTGAGGCAGGCCTTCTTGAAAGAGAGGAGACAGTATGAGGAAGATGATTGTTGAGGATTTTATAGAGAAATGTAGAAGCCTTTCCATGGAACCTGCCTCTAAGGAGAACCGATGTACTGTCTCATAGAGGGCACAGCTGGGAAGCCCAGTCACAAATCTGATAATGTTATTGTATACCGCTTTGAGCTTATTGAACATGACAGAATTACCCTGAGGGGAATAGATTATGGAACTGTAGTCTAGGAGAGGTAGGAGTAAGCTGAAGCCAGCCTACTTTGATTCCGGGATGAGGAATTGCCTGATTCTGTAAAGGAGCTCAAGTCTCTGGTGGATTTTGTTAATTAATAGGGTGATGTCTTGGGTGAAGGAGCTCTGCTAGTGTTAGGCCAAGATATTTAAATTGTGAACCCGCATGACCAAGCCATTATTATCTAGGAGTATGAAATTGAAATTTGATGGTTTATGTGTGCGGTGAAAACCATACATTTCATTTTTGGGAGTTCAGGACCATTCCCTGTGTGTGGAACCAGGAGTGGAGGCTGTAATATCTGTTTGAAATTTGGAGATAAGGTGGAAGGCTTTATGCCCTTTTAGTATAAGAAGTCGTGGTCCACATATAGGATGATGTTGGTATGTGAACAGATGGAAGGTATGTTGTTTATAAACAGAGTAAAAGGAGGAGCCCAAGTATTGACCCTTGTGGAACTCCATACTTAATAAAGCATTCAGATGAATGCTGTCCCTCAGCGACTGTTTTTTTGGAACCTTGTGTTGAGATAGTTACCACACCAATTTACTGCATCTGTAGAGAAATTAAGAAAGGCAAGGGTGGTTAGGAGTAGGTTGTGATCCACCAAGTCAAAAGCAGTGGCAGTAGGGCGATGGCGAGTGGGTTAAGGCCTGAGCTGCAAATCTGGAGACCTGGGTTTGAATCCCACAGCCCCTAGGTGCATACTGTGTGACCCTGAGCAAGTCACTTAACTTCCTTGTGCTCCCAGGTTGCACCTGCAAACAAGCTTTCAGCTTAGTGTGTCTCACCTGGTAAAATAATTGGTTAAAAAGAATAATTGGTTAAAAGCCTGGTAAGGTAACTGAAGACTGCATCTGTGTAAACACCGCCATCCATGGTCTTGTAAATGTCCTGTGTGAACCTAATGAGAGCTGTTCCTGTGTTGTGTTTGCCCTAAAACCCTGTTGAGCCTCGGTCAGTATGTCATACTTGTTTAAGTGCTCAGTGATTTGTGAATGAACTATTTTTTCCAAGATTTTGGATAGGCGTGAAGATGTCTGGGAAAGGCAAAAAGAACTCTTGGTAGGAAAGCAGCAGGAGAAAGGGGAGTAGCCAGAGACGAGGTAGGGTATGCCATAACAGCATGGGCAGGGAAAAATGGACTGATGGGTGGGCCAATAGGTCCTTATTTGCTGATAAATTCTTGTTTCAATGTTCTGTATCTCTAGATGTCTTTCTTAAAAGCCTCGACCAAGGAGATGTTGTAAACATAAGGAGGTAAGAAGTTCCACAAACAGGGTGATGCCATCAAAAGCTATATTCCTATAGGGTTTAAGGTGGGCCCAAGGAACCCACAAGTTCTCTGGTGGAGCAGAGAGGGTGACATGGAGTATACAGGTGTAGGAGGTCTTAATGTATCTGGGACTCAGACAGTGCAGGGCCTTGAAAGCCAAAAACAAATCTTGAGGGTGATGCACCATTTAACCAGAAGCCTCGTGTACATTCTGCAGCACAAGTATGATGTGATGAAAGCATTTGTATCAGATACTAGCCTAGTTGCAACATTCTGCATAAGCTGGAGACAATGCACAAGACTCCAAGAAGTCCCTGGTTAATGACTCATGCAGTAGTGAGTGGATGCTACCAAGGGCAGCACCACAGTCACCAGCTTCTCATACTGAAGACAGGACTTCAGTAGGCTTCACTACCCACCATCTACCTCATACTTTCCCATTCCTCCATCTTTACACTCCTTCTGCCCTTCCTATCTCCTCTCATCCACTGGTGGTAGGTTCTTTAGCATCTTTGCCCATATTGTATGGAACAGCCTCCTCTCCATTACACTGGTTCTCCTCCACCTTCTTCAAAATCCTTCCATCCCCTTGCACATGTGTCCTGAGAGCATGATCGATTTTCTCTGACTATGCTGCTCAATGTTTCGTTAAAGTGCAAGTAGAGAAGCAGTGACTCCACAACCCCCAACGGTGCAGCTTGCTAACTATAGGCACAGAAAACGAAAGAACAGAGCACATTCTCAAGCTCGGATGATATTAAAGAATCTTTAAATATCATCTGAGCTTGTGTGTGCTGCTTTTTGTTCCCAATGTTTTAAAGACCTACTGACCTTTAAAGAAAAACTTTAAAACATAATAATTAGGTAAAATTCTGCTTGCATTCCATTTATATTTTATATATTTCTCCTCCTATAATTTATGATTAAAGAAATGTGTGAATATATCATCGTTGTCCCTTTGAGTTCAACTGCTCAATCCGCTTACTCCTTACTTCACGTCATAATCTCTGTTGTGACATCACAATCTACTGCCATAGTAGTAACTGTGAGTCACAAGCAGTGCTCTATGACTTCATGTAGGGAGAAAGCAGCAGGAATAAGTGAACTTCAGGAGCAAAGATCTTGTTTTCATGCAAATGACTCACTACTAACTAATGGTGAAGAGGAATACAGAACTAATGGGAAATATAAGTCGGAGAAGTGCCTAAATATTATGTTTTGTTAAAGTTCTCCTGAATGTGTCACCAGCTCATTAAAGGACACCAACAACTTGAGAACATTGAAAATGTAATATTTGGATACAAAGCAGCTTAGATTTCTCATTAGGTCTGCATTTACCTCACTGTTTATTACTCATGTCGTATGCACGAAAACAAGATAGTCATTCCTTGAAGGTTCATCATTGCCTCTTCCCATCCTAATGTCATAATACTCTGCTTATAACAGCGAGTTATTCCCATGACAACAGACTGTGATGTCACATCAGAGCATTATATTTCAAGTAGGAATAAGCTATAGAGACAGATAAACTCTGAGGATAAAGAGCTTGTGTTTGTGTGACTTTCTTCAGTGATAAATACAGGAAAGGAGACTGCTATTGAAGATATATGATATACAAGAGGAACTGTATCTAAATATTATGTTTTTCAGAGTTACTGAAAGGCATCAGCTGCTTTTAAAGTGTTGCTTTTTACTAACGCACTGACGCAAATTTGATTTCATTTTCTGTTACCCCATATCTTAATTTATAGCACTAAGAGTTGTACTTACTTCAATTTCATTCTTTGTTCTTATATTAATGTATCTTACAATACATCATTTTAGATTTCTTTGTAATGTCATTATTTCCCACAAGCAAAATGTTTCAGATACATCTGTGTAACACACTGTATATAAAACTGTACTGTATTCAACAAGCTAAAGTTGTTTTCCAGCCCCACCCCCATTCCAACCTTTTATATTTTAAAACTGAAATAACTGGAAATCAAATCTTCCTTTTAGTCAAACATCAGTTTTGGTTACTAAAGTAACACAACACTGTATTATCCATTTTGTACTTGCTAATAAGTTCAATTGTATCCAGGTTTCTTGCTGCTACTTAGTCTTAGCTAACTGGCATGAAACTGATGAACAACCAATTTACAGTAACTAGAGTACAAAAAATCGAGTCACATAAATCTCTGTGTAACGCATTTTCAATTTCAACTTTTCTTTGTTACAAACATGCAAAGCAATTTTGTTCCATATGTTTTCAGACACAAGTTACACCCTTCCTCAGTCATTAAATACCGAAGCAACAGCAGTTGGCTGCATGAGACTGCAATCAATCATCTCATTACTCCTTGCGCTGTTAGGGGTGAACAACTTTCTCCATTAAAATGAAGCCCAACTTTCCTCAAAGAACTTATACCCTCCTAACTACATACCAGTGTCCTCATCCAACAAACTCCTTTGCAAGGCCAATAAAAGTGTGGTAATTAGGATATGAGACAAAGCCTACTAGGAGGCTTTCTGTACCTGATGCTGTTGTATTGTAAATGTTTACCCATGCTGCAGTTTATCTATTTACACTCTAAAATACTGTATATCCTCTTTATGATGTTATTTTATAACTGTTTAAATTGTATGTCGCTTTGAACATCCAGGGAAGCATGTCTTATAAATAAAATACTACCACTTTAATGTACCCAATAGCTCCATATGAAGCCCGAACCATCCACTGATTAACTGATACAAAATGGTCGCCCAGGGTATAATGAGTTAAAGTGATCTGCCTTGTTATCATGAAAAGTTGTGCTTATACATTTTCATTCTATTTTGATTTGTCCTTTTTCCTGTCTTGTAAGATACATAAGGGATATACAATAGGCTGACTCAAAATATGCAGTTTCTCTTAAAGTGTGAGGGACAGGATAATAACTCATGAGTGGTGGAGCCACAAGTGAGTTGTTAAAGTCCTGCTCCTTCACAAGTGATGATAAACTGTATATTTTGAGTCAGACCACTGTACTGTATATTCAGTTTACACATCAGTTTACTAGTGTAACCCCTAGATGGCGCTATCCCAGGGGCTACTACCCCTGCCTGATTTGCCACTAACAGGTTGAGGGGCCTGATCCGATGGCGGGTGCCTCCACCCAGAGGTCAGGGTTTGCACAAAACTAACTTGGTCACAGCCCTCTGGGACACTGCAACCCCCTTTCTTCCCACTAGTGGCCCACACAATATATCAGAATTACCTTCACAGTATACACTTACCCCCAGGACTGGTTCAGGCACTGGGACCTCCTATAAATCAAGATACAGTGCAACAATCACAGTACAATACTTTAACATAGACAAACACTCAGGCAGTATAACTTTGCTGAAACAAGCAGCTCTGATTTATTTAGGGGAATATAACAAGGACAGGGGAAATCAGGTTAATTAGCTTATCACTTTATTCATCTATCTATGGCTCTGTGCACAGGCCTATCCGCACAGTTACTGTCCCTGGGTACCAAGCCCTAGTGGCTAGTCCAAACCGTGGCAGCTGGTAGGGGCCCTTTCACACAGAGAAAAGAAAAATTAGTTAAACAGTCAGCAGTACAGTAATTCCATTTGGATTTAATGTGGCAATTCAACAGGGAGCGACCCTGAATTAGTACTCACGACCTCCAAACAAGATAGGGTCCTTCAACGTCAGCAGGGCTACCTTGAGCTCCACGAGACTCCTCACACATTTATATGACAAACTGCAACAGGCAAAAGTCCTTTAATGGCAGCAGGATTCACTTGAGCTACACAAGCCTCTTCACACATTTATATGGTAAACAGTAACAGGCAAAGTCCTTTAATGGCAGCAGAATTCACTTGAGCTACACAAGCCTCCTCACACATTTATATGGTAAACAGTAACAGGCAAAAGTCCTTTAATGGCAGCAGGATTCACCTGAGGTACACAAGCCTCTTCACAGATTTATATGGTAAACAGAAAGTACTATACCAGGCAGGCTGCTTTCTATCCCGATCGCATTACTGCACAATACCCGGAGAACACACAGCAGATTCAGTTCCTGACAGACCAAGCGCAATTCAGCAATTTCTCCAGTCTTCTACAGGGTGAGCCTGGTTTTACTCTTCAGATATCCTTTGATTCTCTCACAGGACGGATTCAGTCCTAACAAGCAGTTACACAAGCTGCAGACTGGAACTCAGGGCTCATAATACGCTTCCCGACTAAAACTGCACAATCAAAAGCACAGGGCTCCTTCCCTCTTCACTGCCAGAGCTCAACTGAAACTCCAGCAGATAAAACCGGCACTTCCTTTGAGTTCCTCCTAGTTCTTGGCTGGATTGGCTGTCACCACAATAGACTGCCCTGTTGGTCCAAAAGGTGCCAAGTCTAAACTACATCTCCCAGAGTCACTGCCCATACAACTCTCTTGTGGCTGGCTCAGATTATGAGTCCAAGTTCTGATTCGTCCAAGGCACCATTTTAGAGCTACCTTAACCCACACATGTTTGGTCCAGTTCAGCAGTTCAAAACTAGAATGGGGAACTAGGCAAACACAGTTCTGACTGCAAAGAAAGCTGGTTAGACAAACTGTATTTTCATTATTACTCTAAATGATTTCTGGCAAACAGTTACATCTTTCAGATAGGTTCCTTTGCACTCCTAGTGACTGCAAAATGGAGTAATTGCAGCAGCTCGAGTGGTACTCAAGCAAAGAAACACACAGTCCCCCATACTAGTCATTATGTCTGCAAGCAGACAGCTCTAAAGAGACAGTACCAGAGGCTCTAAAACACTCACAGATAAATGGCTAAACGCCAAACACCATTCAGGCTTGGAGCATTCAAGCAAGCTCCTGAAGTCTTTTGGGAACCCCATTTGCAGGGGTTACACCAGTTATTGCTATTAAATCTGTTGTCTGTGTTATGACTTAACTGTTTCTTTCCAAATTGTGGAAACAAGGTGGGCGTGAGGGGTTCGATCCAGGGTGGCACTAAAGTTGGAGCTGTCAGGGCAGGTCCAGATGTTCGCAGTTTAACCCGCTAAGGATCTGGTTCCAAGGAGTGCCACTGATGAACTTCCTGGATTTTTCGAGCAACTCAGAAGGAAGGATCCTCCGGAAGAGACTTCGGAGGAGTCCTTGGCCGGGGCTTGGATGGAGAGGCGTTTCGCCATCTCCTCGAGCATCCGGCCAGAAGAATTCGAGGAATCCAGAGGGAAGAAGAAGAATCGAAGCAGAATAAGACTCCCTAACCCGGCTGGGCAGGAACGGTTCCTTGGGGGTACCCCTGAACGCGTGGTCCTGCCCTCTCGGGATCCAGAGAGGAAGGGCCCTGGAGTCTGGAGGCGGTGAGAGTGTGCCGCCGGGCATATGGGAGCCGGGGCGGCACTGTCCAGAGTTGGCTCTCTACTTCCTTGGTGAGCTGAGTTTGGCCTCAGCCCACCAGGAAGCCAGAGTCTCCTGCAGATCCACCGCGGCCGGGGGCGGTAGAGGTGGAGGAGGAGGGGAAGGTATACGGGTTGCACCCGTAAGGCGTAGCATCCAAACCTGGCTGCGGAAACCGCGCCAGGTGCTGTGGCGTCGTTACCGCGGCGCTGGATAAGACAGCGGGTACCCGGGCGCTGGAGGAGCTGCCGGAGCAGACGGGTTCGAAGGTGGCCCCACAGGTGGGTCAACATTGAGAGGCCCGGGGTGCAGGGCCCGACGGTAGGGGAAAACTGCCAGTGTTAGCGGGGCCAAGGCCAGACCCGGTTCCTTAGAGGAGGGTCGACGGCGGTGGAACATCCCCGCATTGCCCGGGAATGGGGGAGAAAAACCCCGGGTCAGGCTGGGTGACTCGGGCCCTGACGGCACCGAAGGCCGCGGGAACCGAGTACGCACGGGTGTGGGGGTCCGCTGAGGTTCCGTTGTCCGCACACGCCGGGGAGCCAACGGCGGCTTAGGGGTTAGTTCTGGCGGGCACCGGGGAGCCGGGCGTCTGTTTATAGGGTCCCCATCGGAGGCGGGCCGAGGAGGAGGAGCGCCCCGATCCGGAGGGGGACGAGGGTCATGCACCACCCTCAAGAGTCAGGGCTCACCGACCTTCTCCCGGTGGACGCTGGAGGAGCCGACGTCCGGCCCCATGGGAGTTGCCCACACCAGTAGGCCGCAGCCCGCGGCCGAACCACAGGGGCGGAGGCCTCCTTGCCCGGAGGCGCTTCGCAAGGCCCGAGCGTGAGCCAGATGGGCGGGCTGATGCCTCCTCCAAACCCTTGGAGGCTGCTGCTGGGAGGTCCCCGGAGGGATAAAGATGGGCCGCGACCGCCGGAGTCGCTGACGAGGAGGCCTTCTCCCAGTGCCTCTCCTTGTCTCACTTCTGCATGTCCTTCCAGAGAAGTGGACGCCTGTCTGAGCTTCTTTAATTTTTTTCCATCGAAGACATCTTTTCTTGAGAAGATGGGCTTCAGGGACTGTTGGTGTCGCCTGCGGGTAGCCGCGCTGAAATTGAGGCACACGCGGCACTTGTCGACCGGGTGGCCGGGCCTGGGCAGAAGAGGCAGAGGGAATGGCCGCCCTTGTGTGGCAGTTACCGCACAAGCAGTACTTGTTTTGTGCTCGGAGGGTGTAGGGGACGACATACACTGACAATGACCTGATCTATAGAAGGAAAAATAATTTTATTTTCGTAAAACTGACGAAAGAGCAGGGCTGACTGAAGCACAAACTTTTCCGTGAGCTGCACGAGCTAATGGCGGGAAAGAATTGGAAGGCAGGCGTCCGGGACCGCCTTTATACCAAACGCTGTGGATGACGCCGTCACCTGACGGGGTGGTCCCTCGCCAGGACTGCTAGCTAGAAATCTTTACGTGGGTCCTGCCGCCGCATCAGTCCTATATGTAATTACCTACTACAAGAGCCCTCCCTAAGTAAGATATACTGTTATGTACCCAGCAGGGCACTATATAATGTGTGACATACCCAGTCACTTTTAATACAACAGGTGTAGAGAGAAATGCCACAAAACAAAACTGACATTTTGGACTCACTTTGCAAGATATCATAATATCCCGTATTTTGGGTACGCCAAAATAAATAAATCTAGCAAAGTTAGGTATATCACAGTGAATACTGAACCAATCAGACAGCAGCATTCACAGTGCTGATGACATCACAACAGTCATATGTGGCACCAAAGCCAGCAGTTAAAATCAAAGACAAACAGTTAAATACCCACAAAAACTGAAGATTTAAAAGCTATAACAAATAAACAGATGTTTTTAATTGGATATATGACAATTGACTCAAATTATGCTATTTACCATCACTTGTGAGGGGCAGGACATTTATAACTCACTTATGGTGACCCGCTCACTTATGAAAATAAATTGCATATTTTGAGTCTGCCTATTGCCTACCCGATTTATCTTGTCATTTTTATCTCCACTGGTATTGTATAAACTTCAACATTAATTGTGGAGTGTTTACCTGTATGCAACATGCAGCATAAAAAATACATGTAATCAGCACTGTAATAGTATTTCTAATGTATTTAGTGGTGTGCCCTTCCAGAACTCAGAGAGCTGAAACTACAATGTTCCAAAAAGAGACAGGGGTGAGATTAAGGCCTAAGAAGGTCTAACCCAGTAGGAAATTCTTCAGCTTAGATATAAAGAAACAACAGAGGGCTGGCCTGGCAGTGCTACTGCTCACTACGCCGGGACCCAGGATCAGGAACTGACTTGGGTTGCTTGGGGATGGACATGAGAAGAGAGGAGGATTGATCATCCAAAGGATAGTTCTCCTCCCTTGGGGAGGGTGGCCTTGGGGCAGAAATAATGCATCGTGCTTCTTGCCTGCCACTTAGTGGAAGCACGGTGGTAGCACAGTGGGAATGCATACCTCGGGGTGGGAGGCCTATAGATACTGATAGCATGCACGCACAGTGTGTCACTGCATAACTGCCAGCCCTTGGGGAGAAAACCAAAAGTATAGACTCCTGACTGTGGCCAAGTGAAAACAGTCCTCCACGGCCCCTTAAGACCACAGACTAGGCACCAATTCCAGAATCTGGATTGTTCTCTAGATGGATTAGGGTAACCCTGAAGGCCATGATGGGGGATAATTTCTGGGGACTCGCTTTGAGAGGTAAGCCCTAGAGAAGGTGGAGGACGAGAATGTCAGGACTAGGTTTGTGGGGCAGTCAATGGAAGGTGGATAAACAGATGACGATCTCCCCACAAAAACAAACAAACTTAAAAAAACAGAAGCAGCCAGACGGATGTCACAGATACAAAGCAACAGGTCATGGCACTAAATTAGGAAAATAACAAATCTGTGAGTCACAAAGTACTTGCTGCTGAACTGTAATTTATTCACACTAATGTGAAATGCTAGTGCAGACAAGACTTGACTACAATAGCAGGCTGCCCAGCCACTCACCCCAGTGCTTTGACTTGTGCTGAGTCTTCCTTGGGGGTGTGGCGTCCACAGGTCTTGCACCACAGACTAGGCACCGCCTCCAAAATCTGGATTGTCCTCTGAGGGATTATAGTAACCCCGAAGGCCACACCATGGGGGACTCACTTTGAGAGTTAAGCCCTAGAGAAGATGAGTGATGAGACTGTGAGGACTAGGTCATAAGAAAAATTACTCATCTTAGTAATTATGGTTCTTCTAGTGGAGTCTTGCTGTATTCTGACAAGTGCAGTTAGCCCCAGCCTTTAAACTGCCCGGAGAACAATGGTTAACTTTTCATGCATGGCATAGAATGTTCATCTCGAGTCGGTTGATGTCTCTGCCTGTTGTTATTCAAACTGCAACCGCCAGATCTTTATGAGCAAACTCACTAGGTGTTCTGTGTGAAACTGTAAAATTTTACTAGCCAACTGGCAGAAAATAATGTTTTGGGTTCTCAAAGGAAGACTCAAGCCAGGAAACCCAAACACAAATACCAATCAAATGAATAACATCTCACCCCATGAGAACAGAGGGGTAAAGGGGCACCCCTAGGGTGCCAACACTGTGCCTGCCCACCCACGCCCCAAAAAATCTAGGTTCTGAGAGGAGACGGAGGTCAGAATACAGCAAGACTCACTAGAAGAAACATAATTACTAAGGTGAGTAATTTTTTCTTCAAACAACATGAAGTCTTGCTGTATTCTGACAAGTGCAGACTACCAAGCAGTACCTCCATGGAGGAGGGACAGAACCTACTTTGGGAATAGGCCTTGAAGTACTGATGTTAAACCGAGCATCACTCCTAGCCTGGATATCCAGAGAGTAATGCTTGGTAAAAGTATGGACTGTTTTCCAGGTGGCTGCTTGACAAATTTCTAAAAGAGGAATATCCCTGCAGCAGCCAGGGAAGCAGCCTCTTGTGGAATGAGCCCTCAGGCCTGAGAGTGGAGTTTTACCCAGTTTTTCATAGCAGAACTGTATACAAGACACAATCCACCTGGCAATAGATCTTTGGTGGCAGGTTGCCCTACCAAGTTCTCCATAAGTGAGGAACAACTGAGGGAGTCAAACCTGGACCCTTGGCACGCCTATGTAGCAGCTAAGGGCCTTTAACATCCAAACTGTGTAGCCTTTCTCCCGAGGAAGAATGATCAGTGAAGAAAACAGGGAGAGATATAGATGGATTCAGGTGGAAATCTGAAACTACTTTGGGTAAGAACTTTCTGTTAGTTCTAAGGACCACTTTATCTCTGTGAAAAGAGATGAAAAATCAGGTTCCACTGACAGGGCTTGTAATTCACTGACATCTAGCAGAAGTAATGGCTACCAAAACACAGTTTTCCAAGTCAAGTACTTAAGCTCTGCTAAGGACAAAGGTTCAAAGGGGGTTGCATAAGCTGAGCAATGCAAACATTAAGATCCCAAGCAGGAGCAGGATCCCAAAGGGGGATTGGTGTGAAGCAATCCCTTGAAAAATTACAGAATACAGGGTGGGATGACATTGAGAAAGACTTGCCTACTGACAGGAAAGCAGAAACAGCTGACAAGTGTACCTTGAGAGTAGCTGGTCTGAGGCCTAGGCCATTGAGATGGACCATATAATCCAGAACCGTAGGCAATTCAGCAATGTCTGGATAAATATTCTTCTTAGAACACCAAATGCTGAATCTTTCCCATTTGGAGTTGTAAGTCTTTGGTGGAGGGCTTTCGAGAAGCCTTGAGGATATCCAGAACCCTTGGGAAAGATGCAGATCTTCAAACTCTAACTCTTCAAGAGCCAAGCCTTGAGATTGAGAGACTAAAGATTGGGGTACCAAATCCTCCCTGAGAGGATGTTAACAGGTTGTAATTCCTGGGAAGAGACAGGGGAAGATGGACTGCTAGGGACAGCAACAAGGATACCATGGCTGCCTGGCCCAGTCTGGAGCAGTCAGAATCACTTTGCAAGGTTGTGACCATATCTGACTAGCACTTTGAACAGGAGAGGAAGGGGGAAGCATACAGAAATTTCCTCCAGTTCAGAATCAGAGCATCTAGGGTACTAAGCCCAAGACTGGGGGTCTGCAACAAAGAGAGGAAGCTGGTGATTGTCTGGGGCTGCAAAAGATCTATCTCTGAGTGCCCATCTTGAGAAAATCACCTTCAACATCAGAGGATCCATGGCCCATTTGTGATGGCCTTGATATATTCTGCTCAGTGCATCTGCTAAGACATTGTCCTTCCTGGAAGATGAACTGCTATCAGAGGTTTGCAGGGAATAAGCCAGGGACCACAACTTCATTGCTTCTGTGCACAAGGCCGTAGACTGAGTGCCTCCTTGCTTGTTGATGTACCACATGGTGGTGGTGGTGTCTGTTCGACCTAAACCACCTTGTTCTGTACTGATTTGAAAAAGCTTGCAGTGCCAGAAACACTGCCCTGAGTTCCAAGAGACTGATGTGTAGAAGAGATTCCTGAGGCAACCACAGTCCTTGGGTGGTAAGGTCCCCAAATGGGCACCCCAGCCCAGCAGGGAAGCATCTGTGGTAAGGACCACTGAATGAGACTGAGTGGCAAATGGAACCCTTGCTTCAAATTGTCCTGATCCTGCCACCATTGCAGGGCTTGGATCAGAGTTCGAGTCACTGGGATTAGTTTGGTAAGGAATCCTTTCTTTGGGACCAAAAAGCTCTTAAGTGGAACTGAATGTCCCTCATCTGGAATCTTGCGCCTTGGACCACTGCTGTAGAAGCTGCCATGTGACCCAAGAGCTGAAAGAAATGCTTGCTGGTCGAGACATCTGAAGGCTGAATGAAGAGGCCAGCTCCATGAGAGCTCTTGTCCCTTCCAGGGAAGGAAGGCTCTTGCTTTTACCGTATCCAGCTCTGCCCTATGAAGGTGAGGAGCTGCACTGGTTCGAGAACTGACTTTGGCAGGTTGAGAAGAAATCCAAAGAAGTAAGCACTTGTTGGGTCACTTGCAGGTGTGACTTGACTTGGTCTGGGGACTGGCCCACTATGAGCCAGTTGTCCAAATATGGAAAAATGGAAATCTTTGTCTTCGGCAGGCAACAACTACTGCTAGGCACTTTGTGAAGACCCTTGGGGCTGAAGTTAGGCCAAAGGGCATTGCTCTGAACTGATAGTGGCCTGAGGGCAACTTGAACCTGAGGTACTTTCTGTGGGAGCACCTGATAGGAATGTGAAAGTAGGCATCTTTGAGGTCCAGGGAGGCTAGCCAGTCCCCTGGCCTTAGAGAGGAAGGATAATTCCCAGAGTTATCATCTTGAACTTTGGCTTTAAAGATGTTTGTTCAGGTATCTTAAGTCCAGGATGGGTTGCCACTCTCCTGTCTTTTGGGGGTTAGGAAGTACCTGGAGTACAGTCCTTTGCCCCAGTGTAGGGTAGGTACTCTCTCTATAGCTCTTAGAGTTAGGAGAAGAAACCTCTGCCTCTAGGGCAAGGGTCTCAGAGATTTGCAGGTGGAAAAGATCTGGCTCTCATCTTGGGACATTTTTGAAGCTGAGAACCAGTCCCTGGCTTACTACTTCCAGGACCCACTTGTTTGATGTAACAGACATGCAGTCCTGGACAAAGTAAGCCAGCCTGCCCCTACTGGGATAGGAGAATCGACCCGGCAGACCCATCAGGGTGTCTGCTTGGCAGGGGCTTTAGGCTGAGGGGTGATGCAGGCCTGCTCATCCCCTTCTGCCTCTCCCTCTGAAGAACCCCTCTGTGAAAAGGAAGACGAGGCCTGTGCTTGGTAAAAAGGCCTTTAAAAAGACCTGCCCTGCCCCTGGACTGCTGCCTTTGAGGAGCTGCCTGCCTTTCTTGGCCTGAGCACTCCTGAACGTGGTCCTGTATTCGTCCATACTTCATGTATTCTCTGTCTGCTCCCAAACAGAGAATTAAACACTACAGGAAAATCCATGGCCTTAGCCTGGGTATCCTGTGAGAGGCTAGTACATCTGAGCCAAGCCATTCTCCAAGAGCCACAGATGTAGCCATGACTTTGATGATAAATCACTGGAGTCCACAGCAACATTAAACTGAACTTTGATGCCTCAATCCCATCTGCAGCCACCTCCTCCAGCCCCTGGCAAGCTGGGGGAAGCCTGTTTAGCCAGTGCCAGTACAGTGTCCCACCTGGACTTCTGTACCTGGCTGCATAGGCCATATAATTCGCCTGCCTGAGTCCCAAGGAAGATGCCATGTACTGCTTCTTTGTCATGGCATCAATCTTCCTGGAGTCCTTGTCTGGGGGTGATGTCAAGGAATGCTTGCCTTATCACAGGCAGCAGCCTGTACAACCCCAACATGGCTGCACTGCTGATAAAAAACCCATATCTGAGCCTGAAAGAGTACACCTCTTGTCCATTCTTCTATCCACAGGAGGTATGGAATTGGGAGACTTAAGAATTTTTGTGTCTGTTTCCCAAAAGGTTTGTGGAGGGAATAGACAGTCTCCTGGACTCTGGGATGTCCATCATCTCTACATAGTCAGGCTCCTCCTGATCCTCCACTGCCTCCTCCACAGGAAGCTGGAGGGTATCAGCCACCTTTCTGTAAAACATGAAGTGCGAAGGGACTCAGAAAGCCTAGGAGGAGAAACACCTGAAGGTCTGTCTGGGGAGATGTCCGGGTCAATAGGCACATCCAGACTTTCACCATCACCATAATCATCTTCCAACTCTCCTTCCTCCTCAAACTCCGGTTCATAAAATTCTTCCAGGGTATAATCTTGAACTCAGGGAACAGACCGAACCGAGCCCCTGCCAAAGATGCGGATCCAGTCGGAACTGGTAGAAGCGATTCCACAACACGAATCACTTTGGCTATTTCTTCGTGATCGAGATATGAGATTCTGGATCCGAACCGTCGATTTGTCTTTGTGTTTTTTTTGTCGGAACCGATTCCTCGAATTGGCTCTCCTTTGCACAAAGAAGTATCGCCCTGGTCAGAGGGCACTCCTTCTAGTTCGGTCGAACAAACCTGGCTGGCCATCCGGGTCAGCGGACTTCTCGCCTCCTTTCCCTCAGTCTACCTAATCTCTTTTCAAGGGAATTTGGGAAAATGTTTACAAATTTGGCAGTCTGAATCGAGGTGGTCAAACCTCAGACAAAAAACACAGGTGGTGTGGGGATCTGCCTTAGTAAAGACCTCCCACACTCACTGCAGTGTTGAAGCCCAGTGGGCCCGCTTTTTCTTGGGTTTCTCAGACATGGCCAACCTAACCAAACTTACCCTTTTTCAGCAACCGCCAAGCAAGATTCCCCTATCGGTTCCTGACAGTGTCACGGGTCTTGGAAAAAAGTACTAAACCCAGTTTTTTAGAACCGATATGGACCAGTAACCACACACTAAAGTAAAATACAAAATTTACTCTGAATGATCGGTTCAGCCGAACCGATCCACACTTTATAAGTTCCACACAGAAAACAGAACAAAACCTATCTAGTACTCACGGTACCACAGACAGAGACTTGAACCGACTATTGGAAACAAAATTTCAGTAGAAAACCGACCGAAAACCGACACTTCAACTGACTTGAACCGAGCAGCAGGAGAAATCTCCAGAGCGACTGTTCAGTGAGGCGGAGTAAAGAATCTGACGGTTGCAGTTCGAATAACAACAGGCAGAGACATCAACCAGCTCGAGATGAACATTCTATGCCATGCATAGAAAAGTTAACCCATTGTTCCCTGGGGCAGTTTAGGCTGGGGCTAACTGTACTTGTTGTGAATACAGCAAAACTCATGTTGTTTGAAGAGGGCCAGTCGATGAAAGATGGATAAACCACATGATGATGTCCCCACAAAAAAAGCACCAACGGAAGTAGCCAGACAGAGGTCGCGGTAGAATATTCCATAGGACAGGGGCCTACCTCCTACACAGAGCCACCCACATTGGACTGAAAATGTAGGTGACAATCTCCACAGGAAAACTTTCAAAGCATATATTCAGCCACACCACAGTAGTGCAGTGCCATTCATTGGCGCTTGCTTATTTGACTTGGGCAATAATTTTTTTTTTTTTTTTAATAAATATATTTTATTGTTTTTTCAGTACATTCAGAAATGAAAATTACATACTCTTGTAATTGTTGATCTTCCAGAATATCTTCACCATTTATTACCATGTCTGGGTCTGGGCCAGAGGCACTAGGACCTCGCAGGAGCAAAGCTTTCTGAAGTTTAGAGCTAGGGGGCAACGTCGGTGATGGCGCTGCCCACCAGGCAGACATATGACGGCACTCATGGACTGGCCAGAAAGTGATGCTGGTCACCTGCACACTTCAGCTCTGTCACCAGGACAGAAACAAAGCGGGAGATAAAGAGGAGAGGGCAAGGTTGCCCAAAGGATAGAGAAAAGGATATAGGATATAAAAGGAATAAAGTAATAAAATCTGACTAACAAAGGAGGAGGAGAAGAAGAAGAAGGGTGGTGGGGGTCTAGGTAGTGGGTTTAACTTAAAAAAAAAGAAAAAAAAAAAAGAAGCCAAGGCCATCTGGGCAACAGTCTCAAGAAAGAGGAGGGGCCTGACCAGAGGGAGGGGACCCAAGAAGGAAAAATTTAGAAGGTGGTCAAAACAGAGAGAAGAAGGAGGTGCGGAACCATAGGACCCTGTACAGGAGTCTTAGAGGGGAATGAAGGGAAAAAGGGAGCCCAGTTGGTGGGATCAGAGCCAGAAACCAACCGGGGCCCAGAAAAGCTATACCCTTAGGAGGGCAGGAAGGCTACATGGCTGATGCCCACCCAAGCACAGCTTGTAAGTAACAAGAAACGGCTTCCTGAAGTAGGAAGGCTGTAAATACTAGGCTAGAGCAAAAACACCAAGGCTACTGGGAAGAATGGCTTCTCCTTCACTCATGACTTGTCTTTTTTTTTTAATATCTTTTGGAAAATATACAAAAGAAAGGAGATGGAGGGGTATCCATACACGCTTCCTTTGAAGAAGGATTATTCCACCTTTTTGTGTGTGTTTGTTAAAGAACAAGGGGTTACTCTGAGACTCACAGATGGAAAGGGATAAACAAAAACAGTCTGGCCTCAGACATGAGAAATATAAGTTCAAGGAACTGGGAGGGAGAGGGCAACGGAAAATAAAGACTTCCCTTTCCTCTTTTTTTTTTGTTAGATAAGGACAAAATAACTTTTTTTTAAAAGAAAGAGCATCTGGGATCTTTATCCTCTCCTTCTTTCAGAAACACAAGCTCAAGGGGCAAAGAAGTAGAAACAGAGAAAGAAAAAGAGAGGCGAAGCTGCCCAGAGACCTGGCTCACACTGAGCAAGGGATGGTGAGCGGGCTGTGGTAATTATCAAATATTTTCCATTTATGAATCGATAATCTACAAAGTCTCAATTGATCTTGCCCTCATACGATCAAACGAGGCAAGAGAACCTTTGCCTACTGTGCTGTTTCTGTCTGGAACACTTTACCTCTCAATGTTAAGCAATCTACATCTGTTAATACCTTCAACATGGAAGCTTTTAATCATTTTAAAAGTCTGAACGCATGTGTATGAAAATGAATGTACTGTATTACTGTTATTTCTGTATTTTCTATATTGTTAAAATATAGAAAGGGTTAGTGGCTCAGCAGGTAGCACACTCGCCTCTGAGGCTGGGAGATCAGAAGGCTGTGGGTTCTATCCCATACCAGGCACTTGGTTAAATCCAATATTGACACTGCAGTGCAGCACGAGGTGTGCTGCACCCTGAGGTGCCGCTTTGATGAGACATTAAACTGAGGTCCCATCTGCCTGTAGTTCAGGTGGATGTTAAAGATCCTGGCACTTTCTATATCCTCTAAAACATCCATAACTGACTCAGAAAGATGTAAACCAGCATACTCTAGGTCCTCAAGAGCCAAGCTTTGGGCCTGAGTGACCTGAGGTTCGGATACAGGAGTCTGCCCTGATAAGAGGTCAGAAGATTGTGCCTCCTGGGAAGGTGTATTGGTTGTTCCACTGACATGGACAGCAAACAGGGAGTACCATGGCTGCCTGGCCCAGTCTGGGCTATCAGGATCATTTGCTGGCTGAGACCTGAGTTTCAACAGCACCCTGTATACCAGGGGAAATGGGGAATGCATACAGGAATTTCCCTGACCAATCCAGAGCAAGGGCATCTAGAGGAATTGTACCCACTACTGGAGATCTGCAACAGAACTGAGGCAAGTGATGGCTCTGATGAGAGGCAAAGAGATCTATTTCTGGAGTGCCCCACCTCCTGAATAAAGTCTGTACCACTTGCCTGTTCAGGTACCATTTGTGATGGTCCTGACTGATCCGACTCAAGAGTATCTGCCAAAACATTGTCTTTACTCTGGCAGATGACTGGCCTGCAGGAGGAGCCCAGTGAGTGCTTTCAGAGTCCATTTTCATAGCCTGTGCAAAGGAGGCTTGATCTGTTCCCCCTCGCTTGTTTATGTAGTACATAGTAGTAGTCGCCTGTTCTGATTTGCACCACCTTTCCCTGTATCAGTGGTTTGAAAGCTGCATTGCCAAAAACACTGCTCTGAGCTCCAACAGATTTATGTGCAGAAGTTTCTGCACTTGACCAAGTGCCCTGGGCAGTGTGTTCTGCTAGATGAGCTCCCCAGCTCAGAAGGGATGCATCTGTTGTGAGAATCACTGAAGGAAGCTCTTTGAAAAGGAACCCTTCTCTGAGGTTGGTTCCTCTTCCACCATTGAAGAGCCTGAATAAATGTTTTGTTACAGGAACAAGCTTTGACAGGGAATCCTTCGAGGGCACCAATGAGTTCTTAGGTGAAATTGGATGTCCTCATCTGAAACCTGGATCCCAGCACTGTACCTGTTGCAGCAGTCATGTGGCCCAGGAGTTGCAGGAACTGCCTTGCTGGCCTTGGGACACTGAGCCTGAAAGAGGATGCCAACTGCAGGATGCTTTTGCCCTGTCCTTGGGCAAGAATGCCCTGCCCACCTTTGCATTCAATTCTGCTCCTATAAACTGCAGAATTTGAGAAGGAATCAGAACTGATTTTTCCAGGTTTAAAATGAACCCCAGAGACTCCAGCAAATGTTGAGCGAGTTGGAGGTGCTCTGTTAGCTGTTGTGGTGAATCCCACCACTCAGCCAGTTGTCTAAGTAGGGAATACTGAGACACCTTGTTTTCATAAGTGTGCCACTACCACAGCCAGACACTTTGTGAACACCCTTGGTGCTGAAGTGAGACCGAAAGGAAGAGCTGAGAAATGATAGTGTCCTGATTGGAGCCTGAACCTGAGAAACTTTCTGTGAGACTCCTTATGGTAATGTGGAAATAGGCATCTTTTAGGTCTAATGATGCCAACCAATCCCTTTTCAGACTGCTGGCAGAATCAGAGCAAAAGATACAGGTTACTCACCTGTAACAGGAGTTCTAGGAATGGTATATGTTGTTCATCCACACCATTGGCAGGTATCCTTGCCGCTTAAATCTTGCCGGAAGGTCTTCAAGTTGCTCCTCCCACCCACCCGGTGGTATAACTCGGCTCCGCCCCATGACGCCAGATCTGGCCCGCTGAAGCTCAGGTTGTAAAGGCCGAAGCCGGGGAGGTCAGGGCCGGATGAACAACATATACCATTCCTAGAACTCCTGTTACAGGTGAGTAACCTGTATTTCTAGGGACATGGATATGTTGTTCATCCACACTCATTGGCAGACTCCTAGCAGTTCTCCGGGAGGAGGGAGGCAAGACGCACACCCCATATACTTACTTGGGAAAGAGAGACTGAGAACCGAGGCCCCAAAACCAGCATCCCGGCGTGACTCAAGGTCGATGTGGTAGTGGGTAATGAAGGTGTTTGCTGACTTCCAGGTAGCAGCCCTGCAGATTTCCTGGATAGGGACGTCCCTGGAAACAGCCACCGCTGCAGCAGTATGGCGGGTAGAATGAGCTCTTATCCCTCTGGGAGGCTCCATGCCCGCCAACTTATAGCAGAGATCTATGCAGGAGGTTACCCACCTGCTTATCGTCCGCTTGGCTGCAGGTCTGCCAGATGCTTCAGCGTGGGTGACAAAACAGCTGGCGAACCCTCTCTCGACTTTCAGCCGGCGCCTTATAATAAGCGAGCTCTTCTAGGGTCCAGAGTATGGAGCCTATATTCGGCCTCCCGAGGTGTGATTGGGGTAGAACACCGCAGAGTCAACACCTGGTTAAGGTGAAACTCCGACACCACCTTCAGAAGGAATTTCGGGTGGGGGCGCAGGACAACCTTGTCCCTGTGGAAGACCAGGTAAGGAGACTCGATGGAAGCACCTGGAGCCTCCCATCCTTCGGCTGACGTGATAGCCACCAAGAAGGCGGCTCCACGACAGGTGAGAGAGCACCCTGTGCATAGGTTCAATGGCTTGCCCATGAGCTTTGCCAGTACCAGCAGTAGATCCCACGGAGGTGGGGTTCCTGACTGAGGGGAAATGTGATCAAGGCCTTGAAAAGCGCCAGACCACCTTCCTCCTGCGCACCGACTGCTTCCGGCCCGCCGCCGGTAAGCAGAGATGGCTGCCAGGTGCACCCTTAGGGTCGCCGCATCCAAGCCTTGACCAGAAAGGGACCATAAATAGTCCAAGATGCTTGCCAAGGAACAGGAGGAAGGGTCCAAGCCCTGTTCCTGACACCAAATGGAAAACCTTTTCCATTTGAAGGCATAGCATTTTCTGGTCGACTCTTCAGGACGCCCAACTACATTGAGGACCTCGTCGGAAAGACCAAGGCCTGGAACTCTAGCCGCCAGGAACCAGGGGCCGTCAGGTGCAGGGATTGAAGGTCCGATGGAACACCTTCCCTGATTGACTGAGAGCAGGTCCGGGCGAGCTGGAAGCTGCCGCGAGTCCTGGAGCTGAGACTGAGGAGATCTGGTACCAGAACTGGCGAGGCCAGTCTGGGGCTATCAGAATCACCTGCGCCTTGTCCTCCCTCGCCTTGAGAAGCACCTTGTGGATCAAGGGAAATGGGGAAAGGCGAAAGAGGCCCGGGGTCCACTGCCTCGAGAAGGCATCCCCTGCAGCGAGCCCTGCTGAGGGGGCGGGCATGGAACAGACTCAGCTGCGCTCTCCATGGAGGCAAACAGGTCCACCTGAGGTGTGCCCCAAAGGGAGAACAGATGCTGTACTACCTCCGCAGGAGAGACCACTCGTGGGATGCAGCCCTATCCGGCTCAGGGCATCGGCCAGGGTGTTGGAGGCCCTGCCACGTGGAATGGCTAGGAGATCCGCCCAGGCTGCGCACGAGTGACCAAATGGGAGAGCTTCCTTGCATAGAAGCATGGAGCGGCCCCGCCCCTGGCGGTTTAGATAGTACATGGTCGTGGTATTGTCCGCCTGACTGGACCACTTGACCCCGGAGGAATGGAGCAAAGGCGTGAGAGCCAGGGGACCGCCCGAGCTCCAGCAGGTTGATGTGGCATCGGGACTCATGGGGACCAGAGGCCATGAGCCCGGTGTTCCCCAGATGGGCACCCCAACCCATCAGAGAGGCATCGGTCGATAGAGAGACCGCCGCTCCGGGCGGATGAACGGATGCCCTCCTGCAAATGATCTGGAACGTCCACCACTGGAGAGCTGCCCACATCCCCTGTGTCACCGGCACAAGCTGGTCCAAGGGATCGCAGCGGCCAGGACCACTGGCTGGCCAGTCCCCACTGAAGGGGACGATGTTCCAGCGGGCCCAACGGACCACGCTGGTGCAGGCCGCCATGAGACCCAGGAGGCGAGGAAGTCCCGGCAGGGCGCAATTGCCCAACCAGAAATGAGGGGCAAAGGAGGAAAGAACTCGCCCTGTCCGCCGGAGCCGCGCCTGGCTCAAGAGAGTCAGGCCGTACTACGAATAGAATCACCTGCTTCGCTCGAGTCTCGACTCTGGCCTGCTGATAAGGAGGCCCAGTTGAGAGCAGACCTGAGGGCCAGATCTCTGACCACTCCGCCTCTTCCTGAGGGAGCTGCTATCAGCCAGTCGCCCAGGTAAGGGTACACCGACCCTCGGCGCGCGCAGAGGAATGCTGTCACCACTGCCATGCATTTGGTGAAGACCCTGGAGCTGGAGACAAGCTCAAGGGCATGGCTTGGAACTCAAGAGGGAACCTTCCGCTGGAAGCGAAGGAATCTCTGGTGAGACGGACGGATAGGGACGGAAAAAACGGGCCCTGCGTCCAGAGAGCAGAACCACACGCCGCTGCTCCAAGGATGGTATTATCTGAGCCAGAGTGACCATCCTGAAGGTTCGAGACCTTAGGAACTTGTTTAGGTCGTAGGTCGAGAATGGGGCGCCAGCCCCCGTCCGCTTTGGAACCAGGAAGTACCTGGACACAAACCCTGGGTCTGAAGGAGGGTCCACCACCTCTCTTACCACCTCCTTCTGGAGGAGGAGAGCGATGTCGGCTCGACGAGCCGCCAGTGAGGCTGGGATCCCAAGCCCCGAGGGCGCACGGCCTGAAGGGTGGTGCCTGCTCAATTCCAGAGGCAGGCTCTTCCCACCACCTTCCAAGACCCACCTGTCCGTGGTAACAGCGACCAGGCGGAACGGAAGTGCTGGAGCCGCCCCACGGGGACCCAGGGGCAAGGAGACGGGATGGGGGCGACACCTTCAGCCTGTCACTGCGGCAGGGCTTGGAGGAGGGACCGCCGAGGGACCTCCTGGGCCCTTTCCTCCTGCCTCCTGTTAGAGGAAGCCGCGGCTTGGGTTTGGGATGCCAAGGCCGAGCCTGCTGGCCCTGACGTTGCTGGGCCAGGCTGCCGACACGCAGAGGACGAAAGGGCTTAGGCTGTGGCTTTGCGGCCTTTGTCCTTCTGAGCGGAAGAGACCGAGTCCAAGGTGGCATTGGACTTCGATCCTCTGCAGGTGACCTTCCACCCAGGGTCAAGAGGTCAGTCCCCAAAAGGGAACATCCACAACTTGTCTGGGTATCCAAGTAAAGGTGGATATCCTCAGCCAAGCCCGACGATAGCCACTGCGGCCGCCACCGATCTGGCACATGAGTCCCCATATCCAAAGCAGTCTGAGCTGCTGTTTGCCACTGCCCTGGTCCGCACCTGCTTAACCGTAGTCTGCAGATCGGGCGGAAGATGAGGGATGACCTCATCCAGGAGCCCAACAGGGCATGAGAAAATGTGCCATGAGGACGGCCGAACTGGCCTGACGAAGGCCGAGAGAGGAGCAGCGGAGACTTTTCGCCCGACATAGTCCAATTTCTTGACCCTTGTCAGGAGGTTTGTCCACATCCCTGGCGTTGCGGGCGCACCGGAAACGCTGTCGGTAACCAACCCCTCAGCAGAGGGTGTTCAAAACCGACAAGGAACCGGGGACCGATACTCCTGGCCATCCTGGCCAAAGGCGAGGGCAGGAAGCAGGGCCGCCAAAGCTCCAGTGCCGGACCCACTATGGCCTCGCCACCGGAAAGGCCTCCGGAGAATCCTCGGTCCAGAATCTCCGTGAGGGGATACCTGGCCTGCTTGGAACGGGTTCGAGCTCCATCCCGGTAGACTCCGAGATGAGCCGAAGCAGTCCTAGGAAGGACGACGGCTATCGTCCATTGACTGACCTCCTGAAGACCCAAGTCCAGTCGCTGGAGAAAAGGAGGAATCATCTTCGGACTCGGAAGAGTCCTCGAAGAGCTGCCTCTGGCCTGAGCCACCCTTCACCTGCCGAGGTCGGTGCGGAGTGAGGGTAACTGACAGCCGAGGGGTAGACCTCAGCCGACCGAGAACTTGGTCGAGCCCCAATCGGTGGCTGTGGAGGCGGAGGTTCCACCGAATCGCGGAGCAGTTGGTTTTGGCCAACAACCGCCTGGGTATAGGCCTCTCGGATAAGTCGAGGGGTTGTGTCGGTTGCCCGTGACAGTTACTTAATGGCCGGGGAAGGCGACGGGTCGGGCTTATTCCCGCCAGGAGGAGCTGTTGCAACATAAGGTCCTCGTACACCGCCGCGTAATTTCGCCGAAGCCTCCCTCATCCGAGGAGGAGGAGAACGAGCGGCTGACGCCGCTTACCGCGGTGCCGAGACCGAGACCGCCTTATGACGGTGGGATCGGCTGGACCGCCAAGAGGTCCGAGACCGGACCGAGAGTCCCGGAATTTTCCGAGGTCGGTCGCGGGAGGTGTCAGCCGAACCGGCACTCTTCGGCTCGGATGGTGCATCCGAGGGCCCGGAACCGGAGGCACAGGCGAGCCACAGGGATCTCAACTCCTCCCGGGGAACCGGGAGAGGGAATCTCGGCTGCTAAAGGCGACAGCCCGTCCAATGGGTCGAGAAAAATCTCGACTTCATCGGTGGAGTCTCGGTCAACTGACCTGACGGGACACCGTGAGGCCAGTGTCGAGCCGAGCGGTCGATCAAGCCGACGGTCGACGGCCCGGGAGAGGGACCTTCCGGGCTCCAAGAGCGCGACGGAGGACTTACCCCTGTCCTCTTTTGGACCGAGAATAAGGTCCAGCAGACGAGGCCCTTCTCCTTTAGTGGAGAGGGACAGACAAAGCCCTTAAAAGAAGCCGTAGGAAGAACCCAGAGAGAGCGGATAAATGCCGCGCCGAGGAAGATACGGCCCCGCCTCCTCTTCGAGGGACCACCATCCGAGCTGATCCACGAACGCCCGCCACAACGCCAACCGGGCCTCCTGACTTCACCGAGGGAAACGCTCGGGACGGCCCAGTTGCAATCGGGCAGCACGGTCTTCGAGGACGAGGCCGAAAAGATGAGCACAGGTCGCAAGCCCGCGGGTCGGCTCAAGGCCTAAGCAGTAGACACACGTGGAGTGTGGATCCGTCCGAGACATCTTCTCAGCCCGCATGGGCATCTCCAAACCGAGTCGATTTGTCCATCGCAGTCATGAGGGATAGAAGATCAAGTCTTTTTTGCAAAATTTATTTTAAATCCGCAAACGGAGAAATAGGAATCTAGTCACAAACGCAGAGCGTTAAGGAGGGAACCTGAGCTCCAAGCTGTAAGGAAGATCTAGCGCCATGGGGCGGAGCCGAGTTATACCACCCGGTGGGTGGGAGGAGCAAGCTTGAAGACCTTCCGCAAGATTTAAAGCGGCAAGGATACCTGCCAATGAGTGTGGATGAACAACATATCCATGTCCCTAGAATTACCATTTTGAACTTTGATTTTGTTAGAATTTGTTGAGGACCCTGAGATCCAGGATAGGCCATAGCTCTCAATTTTTCTTTGGTGTAAGAAAATACCTTGAGTAAAGTCCTTTCCTTTGATTCAGTGGTACTGGTTCCACTGCCTTCAGAGAAAGAAGGTGTTTCACCACTTCTTCTAGCCTTCTGCTTTCTAGGTGGGAAGCTGGTTTGAAAGCTCTGTTTCTTTGAACAGGGAGGACTTGAAGTTTAGGGACAGGCCATGACCCACTATCTCCAGAACCCACTTGTCTGTGGTGATGGTTTTCCAGTTGTGGAGAAATGAGCCAGCCTGCCCCTACTGGTAAGAGAGAGGCAGTCTGAGCGAAGGAGTCAGGGATCCTGCTTAGCCTGGGGCTGAGACTGGGTACCACGCCTGGCACCTCTTCTGCCCCTACCCCTAAAGTACCTTTGCTGTGGGTATTGGAGTGCTTGAGGAAGTACCATGGGCTGGTAAAAGGCCTGGTATGAAATTGTCTTCTTCATGTAGGCCTCTGTGTGGCTGCCAAACAAAGAATTGCCCTCCATAGGAAAATCCAGAGTCTTATTCTGGGTATCCTGTGTTAGGTTTGTGGCTCTGACCCATGCAAACCTTCTCTGTGCGATGGTATTTGCCATCCACCTTGCAGCAGTCTCATTGCTGTCTGTTGCCATCTGAAATTGATATTTGGCAGCTCCAGGACAAACCTAGCTGTTTCAGCCAGGTCTGCGAAAAGAGGAGGAGTTGCTTTTTCAGACATGTCCAGGACAGACTGCCAAAGAGCCTTCTGGTACTGTGCTGCATAGGCCTGATAATTTGCTTGTCCAATGGCCAGAGAGGCTGACAAATAACCTTTCTTGGCCATGCTTTCAATTTTCCTGGAGTCCTTCTCTCGGGGTGAGGCCAGAGGGACCTTTCCTTATCACAAGCTGCAGCTTGCACCCCCGTCAGGGTATGAAAATAAAAATTCAGCCTTGTTCTGTCAATCTGATACTTTTGTCCACCCTCTTGTCTAGAGAAGGGACAGACCCAGGAGCTTGAGGAGTTTAAAATATCCCTTTTGAAGAATTTATTGATGGGAAGTGAAGCTTCTTTGTAGGAGTTAACCCCATCATGTCCAAATATTCAGCCTCTTCCTCCTCCTCTATAACTTCAGTAGTAGGGATGTCTAAGGCATCAGCAATTTTCATAATAAAGGAAAAATGTGAAGAGTAATCTTCAGTGGTCCTGGGAGGAGAGCCAAACTCCTGTTCAGGGAGACCTCAGGCTCTATAGGCTCACCTTCACCTTCTTCCTCCTCCTCCTCCCCTCACGCTGTTCTGGAAAACAGAGTATACTGTCAAATGTTTTGTTCTCACTTCATGCTGCATCATGAAATACTCTTTAATGTTGACTCTGGTCTCTCTGCCTGTACTCTCCAGGGTCGTGCCTGAATATAGGCAATATTCTTGTCTAGTGTACTTACCCAGTAAACAAATAAATATTTCTTGTAACACAATGTGATACAGTGTGCTAGCCAACTGGAGAGGGTCCGCTTATTGACTGAGAGACCTTCTTTGTTTGAGGCTAAGGTAACAAAAAGTTGAGAGGTCTTTCTAATCGATTTAGTTCGGTTAGTATAATATCGAATATATGATGAACATCTAAGGTATGTAGGAGGTATTCTCTCAACTGTAGTGTTCAGGGTAACAGACAAGCAACTCTAAGGACTAATTTAAGGTGTGTTCTGACACCATCTTAGGTAGGAAGGAAGGACTGATGAGTGCCACTCTGTCTTTGTGAAAATTAAGTAAGGTTCTTTATACATAAGGGCATGAAGCTTGGAGATACACCAGCAGAAGTGAAGGCCACTAAAAATAATGTCTTCCAAGATAGGAAATGGAGGTCATAAGTGGCCGCAGGTTCAAAAAGTTCAAGGGTCAGTTTCTCTATAAGAAAATTGAGATCCTGTGGGGGAGTGGTCGCCTAATGGGTGTTTTTTTTAAACTTTCTTTATCCATCCTCTCAGCCCTGGACTCTCTCTGATGGGGGCACACAGCTTACCTCCATCCCGCCACGCCTGAGACTCAGTCCTGACACTCGGTCGGGGACTCTCCCACAAGTTCCAGGCATCCACACCTCACCTTAAGCTGCCCCTACGTGAGGACATCGATGGACCATGAGAGAGACCCAAGGTCAGCGCGTACCACGACTGCTGGGCGTGCGGGGTAACTACTGGACCCCATCGCCACTACTAAGGCTGGGCATTATCTCCTTTTTTCTTGTTTACTTCATGAGCGCCAGACGCAAACTTCGCCCCATGCGGCCACCATATCACACGCTTGGGCACCCCTGATAGCCACCAGAGGCCGCCTCCAGGAGTGATTATTTCATCCCAGCCTCCCCAGGAAGAGAGAGCAGTCCTTCAGATGCTTAATCTTTTCCCCACTGCCGACCCCCTAGGTGCCTGGGCTCATTCCCCGAACCCGGGTCACCAGCGTGGCGCGAGGTGTGGCATCCAGCGCCAACTCTCAGCACCACTGGGCCGGCACTCTAATGGATGGTTTAATATGTAACATTCCTCTTAGAAACATTTTGGCCAGATGATGGTGATACATTAATCTGCCATCAAGAGGTCCATGGAAGGCCAAATGGAGGCTAAATGGACTTCGACAGAGGAGTAGCTCAAGCCTGTCTTGGCAGTCGAGGCCAGGTAGTCCAACACTTTTGTCAACGGACATGAATAAGGATCCAATGATCGGAAGCTGCCCAAACGGAAAAGTTTTTCCATTCGCATTATAAGTTTCCTGGACGCTGGTTTCACGGAGGCTAATAGAATACTGGCTACAGGGGAGGACACTTGGAGACAAGTCAAGAAAGTGTCCTCAGGAGCCAAGCATGACGGTGCAGTGATTTCAGGTTGTGATGTAGAAGGGTCCCTGATTCTGAGTCAACAGGTCTGGTCTGATTGGTAATGGAATGGGTTCCACCACTGAGAACTGTTAAAGTAGGGGAAACCACACCTGCCGAGGCCACAGAGGGGCTATGAGAATCATGGTAGCAGGTTCGAGGTGCAGTTTCAGTAGAGTCCGTTGCAGGAGTGGGACGGGGGCATATAAGAAGAGTCATGTCCATGGTTGGGATAGGTCATCTATAGACCGTCCCTTTTGCTCAGGATAATGGAATAGTATCCTGGGAGATGGTGACTGATGGGGAAGCAAACAGGTTGCGCCTGTGGAGTCCCCCATGAGTGAAAGATTCTCTGAAGAACTTTGTGATGAAGTGTCCATTCGTGCATGGAAGACTGGTGACTGAGAATGTCGGCCAGGATATTGTGGCGTCCCAGTAAATGAGCGGCTGTCAATGAAAGGTGTTGCTGTATGACTTCCTGCCAAACCGCTATTGTCTCTCTGCACAGAGTGTGGGATTTTGTACCTCCTAGTTTGCCGAGGTAGTAAACCACTGAGGTGTTGTCTGACTGAATCAGCAATGCCCCGGGAACAAGTCAGGTTGAAAGGCCTGCAGGGCCAGGCAGACTGCCCTCATTTCCAGAGATTTATGTGGGAGGGGCCCACCTGCCTTGTGTCCTGTAGGGACCCAGGTGCACACCCCACCCTTCTAAAGGAATATCTGTGGTCAACATCTGCTGGGGTGGGGAAGACTTAGGCATGCCTTGAGATAGACTGGTATGTTGGGTCCACCAAGATAGGGCAGTGTGGGAGTGACTCTGACTTTGTCTTCAAAGTCTCCATTCCTTTGAGACCATTGGTTTTGGAGAATCCATTGGGCTGGTTTCATATGAAGATGGGCACACGCCACCGTAGGGATGGTAGCAGCCATGTGCCCTAGGAGACATAACATATATCTGGTTATGACTACTTTTGAGCTTGTATCTGGGAAGCCAGAGATTGAGCTTGTCTCTTCTGTCGGTCAGGAAGTAAGCCCTGGTGGAGATGGCATCTAGGACTGCTCCTATATATTAGAGCGACTGTGTAGGGGTTGGATTGGACTTTGGGCAATTGACCATAGTCCCTAGGGAGTGGAACAGTGTAAGTGTTGCTTGGAGCGAGGAAAGCAGAGAGGTTTGGGATTCTGCCTTGATGAGTCAGTCGTCCAAATAAGGGAAGACAAAGTGCCTGTCCTGTCGTAGGGCTGCTGCTACTACTGCTAGACATTTTGTAAATACTCTTGGGGTGGATGAGAGACCAAACGGAGTGCCCGAATTGGTAATACTGTCCCAACAAGTGAAAGTGAAGGAACCTGGGGTGGGAGGGTGGATGGGGATATACGTGAGCATCCTTCATATCCAACGATCCTTATCTGCTGTCAAATTCTATGTTTCTAAGGCACATAGCCAATCCCTTGTTTCAACACTGGCATGATGAAGGTTAGGTGACCATCCGAACCTTTGTACTGGATGTGTAGATTTAATTGTCTGAGATCTAGTATAGGTCTGTGATCTCCAGTTAATTTGGGCACCAGAAAGAAATGGGAATCAAATCCCTTTTGATGCTCTGAAGGAAGGACTGGATAAACAGCCTTCTTGGTCAGAAGAGCCTGACGCTCCTCATGGAGAATAGGAATATGGTCGGGTGGTTAATGTTCAGAGCAGGGAGGATGAGGGGAGGCATGAAGGTGAGTTCCAGAGTGTGACCCCTCTGAATGATCTGAAGTACTCACTCGTCCAATGTGATTGTTTGCCAGGCCTCTAAATGGAGGCAAGCGTCCGCCCACAGCTTCCGAGGCCTGGTCGAGGAAGCGGGGCAATGCCCCAGTTGGTCACTGGGAGGCGGATGACCAGTCCCACCCAGAGGGTGGGAGTGAGAGCCCTTGGTGGCAGAGGTGCGGTCCTGGAAGAAGGCTGGAGTGACCACGGATCCGCCTCTTTGTGAGCCTCTGTATTTACCACCTCTTTTGAATAAAAGGAGGTTTGGGGATGTAAGATGGTTGTGAAGTATGGTACATGTCATGTACTGTACTGTATGTCAGTTCCAAAGACTGGACATCATCTAAAATGTTTGGGTACCAGGGCCAAAAGTTTTGATCCATTGAAAGGGCATGGACCACTTTATGTTGTACATTTGTTGTAAAGCCCGAGACACAGAGCCAAGCATGGTGTAGAGTAATGCCTGTTGCTGACATGTGGGGTCAAGATCGACCTACATCATATCCCAATGGGGTAGGTGTCGGAGATGAAACTGCTAGTAGATATTGTAGCCAATAATTGATCCTTTTCCTCAGAAGGAGGGAGTTTATTGAGGGCATGCTGGTACTTGACCATGTGTCCCATATAGTTTAGGATTCTGAGATTCATGGTACCTGCTTGAATACCTTTTTCCCCAGATAATCAATCCCACGGATCCTTTATCAGGAGGTAAGGAGCTCATGTGCTTGGTCGCTTTGTACGATCATGAGCGGCAGCAATCACTACTGAATCTGCTTCAGGAGTAGTGGAGAGAAAGGGATGATCCAGAGGAGTCTGGTAAAGGTGATCTGTTGCAGGGAACAGCCAAGGCTGGTTCCAGACTGCAACATAGCATTCTGGTAAGTTTGTATAGTGGGGCACCACTATTACGGGCTCTTCTCGTAGTTCTAAATAGTTTGCCATATCCTTTCTTCGCTTGTCATGTTCGGTAGTTGAAAATACAATGCCTTTCTGGATTTGGACCATCATCTCATGAAAAGATGGGTCATCTGTAGGAGAGGCAACCATGTGTGCGGATAGGTCCTTGTTAAAAGAAAGAATATCAGAAAGAGGGACCGGGGTGGAAGTCCAAGTCTGGTAAATCCTCAACCTCCGGTGAAATCTCCCAGAAATTCTGCCTCGCCTGATAGGTAATCATCAATGTGATGAGGGGTGACCAGGGTAGAGAAGGGTCCCTGTCACCCTGTAAATGTTTCGTGGAGGAGTAGGGGAATGAGAGGGATAACTTGGCTCCCCTGGATTGGGAGGCTGAGAATGCCTACTGGCCTGTAGAACCTGCTGTACCACCGATGCTATGTCCACTGAAGGGGGAGGGTTTAGGAAGAGGGTTTTTGAGAAATTATGGAATTGTGGAGGAAACTGGACGAAGGTATGAGCAGGTCTAGCACCAGGGTGATAAAGCCCAGGGTCCCGATCCCTGTCCGCCTGACCCCATGAGAGAATGGTTGTGAGGAGGAGAGGCGGTATGAACTGCAATGCAGTAGGCTCCTATAGGAACGCGACCCTTGTTGTGACGGGCCGCTAAGGAAGAAGCAGTAGAATGTTTAAATGAAGTCGTCATCAACGGAAATGAGCTCCCATCGATGGAACGTTGATGGAACCAACAAAAGGTTCATCAGAAACTGCTGGAAAGTACAGTCGACGAGAGGGTGAAAACCCTCATCGACGAAGAGCATTTTATAGGGTACTGTTGATGGTTGAGCATCTGTAATGGTGGCCGCTGATGAACGTCTTGCCCAAAGAGGATGAGTAAGGCTTCTTTTTTTGTGCCGCTTATGAGAATTAGTGGACAGGAACCTCAGGATGGGCCCTTGATTCTCTAGTAGAGACAATTTCTGCTGTATAAGGTAGGATTCTATCTCCTGCAGCCGTCACATCGACAGGTTGCCTGGTTGAAATCCTGGCAATGAATGCAGGAGGTGGTGTCATGTGGGTCCCAGACACCCTACACAAGTGGTGTGGTTGTCGAAATGGTAGATTTTTCCTACATAACAAGAACGAAAGAGCGTGTTTTGCTTGTAGATTCTTTTGACATTCGTCAATGTAGGAAGTAAAACAGAAAAATTCTGCTTCTGGCTCGAGTTCTTGTTGATGACTACTGCTCTCGCACTAGCTGCTGCATGAGAGCTGAAGACGTGGGAAAATGAACTGAGGATACCAGGGACGGCCCACTCTTCTATAGGAAGCAGGAAGATGATGTTGTGTGGCGGCCCCAGGAAAAAGACTGCTAGAAGAGCTGCGTGCGCCACAGCCACCTCTGACGCACGACCCAAGTGTATTATCTGCTGCAAGAGATCACCCCGTGGAAGATCTATGGTTATAGGTGAGTCACCAATTCTTCTAGGGTCATGGATATGGTTCACTTATCCACACTCTGGCAGACTCCTAGCAGTTCTCCGGTGGCTGGGGGCGCAGTGTGCACCCCAGCTGGTAAACAAAGACTGAGAATCGAGGTTCCAAATCTCGTGATCCCAGCAGGATTCAAGGTCGATGTGGTATGGGAAATTATGGTGTGTGCTGATTTCCAGGCAGCAGCCCTACAGATCTCATGTATGGGGACATCTCTGGAAGCAGCCAACGAGGCAGCAGTATGTCTAGTGTAATGAGCCCAATCCCTCGGGAGGCTCCTGACCAGCCAACCTATAGAGGAGGTCGAAGCAAGATGTGAACCACCTTGTAATCATCCACTCTGGTGCCAGTCCACCAGGCATGGTTTCAGTGTATACGTGACAAACAGGTGGTGAGCCTGTCCCCAACCTCCAGCTACGCTCAAAATAGTAGGAAAGTGCTCTCCACAGGTCCAGGCTATGGAGCCTGCGGTTGGCCTCTGGAGATGGGTTGGTAAAATATACCGTAAGTTAATCACACGGTTAAGCTGAAACTCCGATACCACCTTTGGGAGGAACTGGGTTGTGGTGAAGGATGGCTTTGTCCCTGTGGAAGACCAGGTAGGGAGAGTCCACTGAGAGTACCTGGTGCTCCCAATCCTTCTGGCAGATGTAACTGCCACAAGGAGGCTGTCTTCCATGAGGTGTGTGACAACTCACATCTGTGCATCAGCTCAAAAGGCTTGCCAATGAGCATAGCAAGGACCAGCAATAAGTTCCACAGTGAAGGTGGTTCATACACCAGAGGGGACAAATGGTTGAGGTCCTTGAAAAGCTCCTGACCACCTTCCCTGGGCCACTGTTGGCATACACCGTGCCTGCAGCAGAGATGGCTGCCAGGTGCTTCTTAAGGGTCATCACTGCAGTCTCAGCTGGGAACGGGACCAGAGATAGTTCAGGATGCAATCACAGAGCATGCAAGGGATCAAGCTCCTTGCTCTGACAGCAAATAGAAAATCTCTTTCATTTAAAGGCATAGCACCTACAAGTAGATCTTTCCTGGAGGCCTCCAACACGTGAGGACATCCTCCGAGAGACCCAAGTCCTGGAACTCTAACCTCTCAGGAACCAGGACATGAGGTGCAGGTACTGAAGGTCCAGGTGCAGCACCATCTCCTGAAGTCTGGTCAGCAGGTCTGGGCAGAGAGGCAGTCACTGCAGAGACCTGCTGCTGCGGCTGAGGAAACCTGGCACCAAGACTGCCTTGGCCAGTATGGAGTCATCAGGATCATCTGCGCTTTGTCCTTGACCAGTACTCTGTGGATCAGGGAAGGGAGGAAAGGTGTACACAAGGCCTGGGGTTCAGGGCCTCTGAAGGCATGCCCCATCAGTGTCCCAGACTGTGGGGACAGGTACAAAACAGCCTTAGTTTGGCATTCTCCCAAGAGGCAAACAGGTCTACCATGGGTGAGCCCCACAGAGAAAACAGGTGGTTCACCACCTCTTGATTCAGAGACCACTTGTGTGACACCTCTCCTACCCAGCTGAGACTGTTTGCCAGCTCACTGTTCTCCACCATGACATAAATCGCCAGGAGAACAGCACCGAGGAATCACATGAGGGTCCAGGTACAGAGTGCCTCCTGACATAAAGGAAGGTAGTGTGTCCCACCCTGTCTGTTCAGGTAAAACATGGTCACCATATTGTCTGTCTGGACCCAAATGACCTGACCACTGACTAGCAGAGCAAATTCTGTCAGAGCCAAGTGCACTGCATGGAGCTCCAGCAGGTATATGGGGTGACAGGACTTCCTGGGTGACCAAAACCATGGGCCATATGGTCTCCCATGTGTACTCTACCCTACTAGAGAGCCGCCTGTCAACAGCTTGATGGTCAGCTCTGGGTGGACAAATGGATTCCTTCCTCCAGATGTTCCATGACAAGCCACCACTGGATGGTGTCCCACACTGGCTAGGTCCTGTGACTGACGTTCTGTAAGGATGGTATAATCTGGCTCAAGTGACCTCCAGGCTGCGCTTCTGCATTTTTTGTTAGTTATTTAACCAGGACTAGCACACTAAGCTGAAAGCTTTTTCACAGGTGCACCTGAGAGCACAGGGAAGTTAAGTGACTTGCTCAGCGCACACAGTATGCAAGTGGAAACTATCGGGTTCAAACCCAGGTCTGGCTGCTGGATGTCACCAGATTTGCAGCTCAGAGCCTAAACCACTACGCTATACTGCTGTACTGGCTGAGATTGTGTAGATTCAGTATGGTGCACCAGACCTTCATCTGTTTCAGGACCAGGAAGTACCTGGACACATAATCTTGACTGGCCAGGATGTCTGGGACACAGGCTACTGCCCGCTTTGCAAGGAGCTGAACAATGTCCTCCCATAGGGCAGGCAACGTGTCCTGCAACACCCTGGACTCTTGAGGCAGGTGGAGGCAGTAAGGTGGGAGAGCCTCAAAGTCCAGAGGCAATCCTGTTCCCATAAAGTTCAACATCCACTTGTCCGCCAGTGACAGCAGATCAACATGGCAAGAAGTGATGTAGCTGACCTCTGGCAGGGACAGGACGAGTGGAGGGATGACGCTCCCAACCCATCACTGGGCAGCTTCTGGGGAGCACTGGCGGTTGCAGTCTGAGGGCACCACTAACCCTGCCCTTCCATTCTTAGGACCCTAGCCCCGGACTTGGGGCACCAGGCCTCGATACTGCCCTGTTGGGCTACTGCTGAGGAGCCTGTGACTGACAGGACCTGTACTTAAAAGCTGTTTTTAGGCTTCTTCGCTAGTCCTTCTGGGATGATGTCATAGAATCCAGGGTAGCACTGGACTTCTCAGTCTGGGCAAGATGTCCCTCCACTCTAGGTCCGAACAGGTCAGTGCCCAAGAATGGGACATCGGCCAGCTTGTGCTGGGTGTCCTCAATGAAGGTGGACAAACACAACGGGCCCTATGATGCACAGAGATGGCTGCTGCCCTGGCATGGGCACAAGTCATCCATATCAAAGGCTGTCTGGAGCTGGTGTTTAGCCAGCAACTGACCCTGTTCTCTGATGACTGTCACCGCCAACTGTTGATCCACAAGAAGGTGAGGAAGGACTGCATCAAAGATTCCCATCAAGAAGTTACCAAAGTTGGCCATCGCACAGCATAACTAGCCTGAGAGAGACCCAGAGATACAAACATACGTAACATATGAAGAAGCCAGCAGAACAAGGTCATTTGGTTTATCAAGTCTGTCTATTGCAGAGTCCACAGCTTGAGCTAATGTCCCTGCCTCCTCCCTCCCTACCCATGATCCTTACTTTCCCTATGCCTATCACACCTTTTGGTGGCATGGTCAATCTTACAGGACTCCTTGTCCAGGGGACTGTCCATGTCCCTGGTGTCTGGACTTGGGAAGCAACAATCCATGACCAATCCCTCCAAAGAGGGGTGGTCCGGGAAACCAAAGGAACCTCGTGAGGGATCGATACTTGTGGACCATGTGGGCTACAGGTCTGGGCAGAATGCTGGATGCTACCAAAGCTCCAGAGATGGTCCCCAGATGGCCTAAGCCACTGGGAAGGCATCCCTTGGGGTCCAAAATCTTGGTCCAAAATGTCCATGAGGGTTACTTGGCCCTCTTCTGGACTGGCTCAAATGGGGCTGACATGGACTCTAAGATGAGTCAGACAAGCTCCCCAAAGGAAACTGGGCCATGCCTGGGGTGAGTTCCTCGATCGAGCTGCGTTGAAGAGGGGAGTCCCAGAGGAGGCCATAGACTCGTGATAACAGTCATCCAATGACACCTCAAAAATGGCCTTTGCCCATTTCTCACCTTGGAACTGCTGGATATCGTCACCTGAGGTGATCCTCACCAACAACCGCCTGGCAAGCCAGTAGCCACACAGACCCCTTTGTCAGAGCATCCACCTTTGGCTGCAGTGGTGGTTGACTCCACCCTAAGAGGGTGAGAATCAGGTGCAGGGGCACCTGTTTGTGACTGGCAGGGTACCACTGACGACGGCCAGGTAGCCAAGGGTCCAGAGAGAACAGCCCTACCCTCCCCCAATGGCCCACTGTTGCCAGTAGAGCTCCTTGTAGCAACTGTGCATCTTGCAACAGCACCTCTCTTCACACAACAATGAAAAGGACTAGGTGTGTCGACAGCATCGAGCAGGATCTTGGGTGGGAACACCTCGACTGTGACCACAACTGCTCGACTCAGCCGATCAACGGCAAGGAGAGTCCTCCAGCAGGCTGGAATAAGCCGCATGCCTGCCCACATTAAGTAACATGGTGTGTAAGACCCAACCACCAGTGGAAGCTGCTCCCATTGAAGGTCAGAGGGTGACACTGACTGGACCATATCCTCTTGGGTGAGAATTGGGAGCACCAGAGTCTGCAAAATTAAGTCCTCTACCTCATTTGACAACTAGTTGACAGGCTCAAGGAAGATCTCGTGACCTGCTTGACTGACCGTGATGACTGTCTCGACAGGGGAATCAAAGCCTCTGGCCAGCCGTCGAGTGGTCAGGCAGGTCAAGGGACTGGAAGGACTTTTGATCATTCCTGTTCCCACGACTGGTACAGGTGACACTTGTGTTTAGCACCACAGTGTGCAGGGTTTTCCCCATGGTTTGGAGGGCCAGGCACATTTCCCAAAACTCTGGTAAATGACCACCCGGCACTGGCCCCAGGGAACAATGCCGAGACCAAGGAAGTGCCTGCCACCTCAAGGGCTGCAAGTTGTTGAGCTGACCCTACCACAGCTGAGTCCTTTTTTTTCATTCACATTTTTCCTCCTCTGAGGGAGGACTCTCTCAGGTCCCGCTGCTCCTGAACTCGACAACCCTGGAGGTACCCCTATGGCTTGCCCCGTGTGGGGCCAGGAAGTTGGCGCTCCCCGGAGACCCAAAACAGATTTTGGGGTTGGCCCTGAAGGCGGACTCATCATGGAGCCCTGCCAGGCTCGATTTTCTATTTTCTCCCATACCCTCCCTTCCGATGTAACCACGTTGGAGCATGCTTCCTGACTGCATCTACCTCCAGCCACCACCAGAGGCGATCAGTGGGTGGGACGACATGGCACCCCTCCCCTCTAAGAGAGGAGAGCAGTCCTCCGGACGCCAATCCTCTCTCCCTGCCGACCCCCAGCATCCTGGGTGCATTCCCAAACCCGGTCGCCGTATACGCGAGATGTATGACCAGTGCCTCAACCTCCAGCGCTACTGGGCCGGGCTGCTGAGGCTTTGTGGTCCTTAGGATCCAATTCAAGGCCAACGAAGCAAGAGCTGGAGCTTCCTGTCCTCATGAGGCTGCATGTCATATTGCCCTACCCAGGTAATACAAACACATGGTGTATGGGTCGGTGACTGACATCTGCTGGCACTGCATGCAAAATTTAAATCCTGGCTTCTGCTGCTCCATCACCAAGGGAGTCAAAGGAACCTGGAGCAATCACTTTAACAGCTTGAAGAAAAATTACTCACCTTAATAATGTTGTTTCTTCTAATGGAGTCTTGCTATATTATGACATATGCAGTATAACCCCAGGTTAGAACTGTCTGGAGGTGAAAGAGTTAACTTCATGCAGGGCATGGAATCTTGAGTGCGAAGCTGTTAAACACTCTGTCTGTTGAAACTCAAACTTAAACTGTCAGATCTTTACGAGCAAAACTCACTAAGGTTCTGTGTGGAAGCCGTGAACCTACACTAGCCACTGGCTACTAACTACAAAAACATCTTTTTGTTCTTGATCCCAAAACAAAGACTCAAGTCGGGGATTCAAGAAGGAAAATTCAAGCATAACACCTAAGCACCCTAGAAGGGTGAACTAAAGTGGGCACCAAGAAGTGCCAATATTGCACTGCCCACCCACATCCCAAAAACAGAGGTTCTGAGAGGGCAGGTGGGGGGTCATAATATAGAAGACTCAATAGAAGAAACAACATTACTAAGGTGAGTAATTTTTTCTTCAAACAACATGAAGTCTTGCTATATTATGACATATGCAGACTACACAGCAGTACCTCCATGGAGGAGGGACAGAACCTACTTGGGAAATAGGCTCTGAAGCACAGCTGTGTTAAATCGAGCATCACCCTAGCCTAGATATCCACGGAGTAATGCTTAGTAAAAGTGTGAACTGTTTTCCAGGTAGCTGCTTGACATATCTCTAGGATAGGAATGTCCCTGGCAGCAGCCAGAGACGACAGCCGTACCTCTGGTAGAGTGGGCCTCAGGCCTGAGGGAGAAACCTTACCCAGTTTTTCGAACAGAATTGGATACAAGAGACAATCCACCTGGCAATGGATCTTTCAGTGGCAGGTTTCCTTACCAACCTCACCATAAGTGAGGAACAATTGAGGGATTCAACCTGTGACCCTTGGTACGCTCTATATAGTAACTAAGGGCTCTTTGACATCTAAACTGTGTAATCTCCTCTCACCAGAGGAGGAATGGTCAGTGAGGTACACAGGAAGAGACATGGATTGATTAAGGTGAAAGTCTGAAACCACCTTAGGCAAAACTTCCTGTTAGTCCTGAGGACTACCTTATCCCTATGAAAGGAGATAAAATCAGGCTCCACTGACAAGGCTTGTAGCTCACTTATGCGCCTGGCAGAGGTGATGGCTACCAAAACACAGTTTTCCAAGTCAAGTACTTCAGCTCTGCTGAAGACAATGGCTCAAAGGGGCTGCATAAGCCGAGCAATGCAAATATTAAGATCCCAAGCAGGGGCAGGATCCCCTGAACGGGGTTGGTGTGAAGCAACCTTTAAAAACTTGAGAACACAGGGTGAGCTGATAAAGAAGAGGGCTTACCTGCTGACAAGAAGACAGACACAGCTGCCAAGTGCACCTTTGGGTAGCTGGCCTCAGCCCCAAGGAATTCAAATGCACCAAATAATCCAGGATCGTGGGCACACAGCAGATTCTGGGAAATATGTTTACCAGCACACCATATGGAAAATCTCTTCCATTTTGAATTATAGGTAGACCTGGTGGAAGGCTTCCTAGAGGCCTTCAAGATATCCAATACACCTTGAGAGAGGTGTAGGTCAGCAAACTCTAACTCTTCAAGAGCCAAGGCTTGAGATTGAGAGATTTGAGGTTCGGATACCAAACTCTCCCTGGGCACAGGTTAACAGGTTGTGATTCCTGGGAAGACATAGGGGAGGGTGGACTGCTAAGGACATGAGGAGTGGGAACCAGGGTTGCCTAGCCCAATCTGGAGCAATCAGGATCATCTTGCAGGACTGAGATCTGATTCTGACCAGCACTCTGAAAAGAAGGGGAAGGGGAACGATAGAGAAACTTCCCTTCCCAACTGAGAAGGAAGGCATCCAGAGGGACTGAGCCCAACACTGGGGCCTGCAGCAAAAAGGAAGTTGGTGATTGTCTGGGGCTGCAAAGAGATCTATTTACGGAGTGCCCCATCTGGCAAATATTACCTCCAGTACCAGGGGATCCAGTGCCCATCGTGATGGCCCTGGGAAATCCTGCTGAGAGCATCCGCTAGGACATTGTCCTGCCTGGGAGGTGAACTGCCGTAAGGGAGGCATTCAGAGAATAAGCCAGAGACCACAACTTCATTGCTTCGTGCACAAGGTCAGAGACCGAGTGCCCCTTGCTTGTTGATGTACCACATTATGGTGGTACTGTCTGTTCTGACCTGAACCACTTTGTTCTGGACAGACGTGGAAAAACCTGGAGTGCTAGAAAAACTGCTCTGAGCTCCAGCAAATTGATGTGGAGCAGAGATTCTTGAGGTGACCACAGCCCTTGGGGTGGAAAGGTCGCCATGTGAGCTCCCACCCCAAGAGGGATGCATCTGTAGTAGGGTCAAGGAATGAGACTGGGAGTGAAGGGAACCCCTGCCTCAGATTGTTCTGATCCTGCCACCACTGAAGGGCCTGGATCAGGTTCAGTCACTGGAATCAATTTATTTATTTATTTAGTTAAACATCAGTTTAGAAACCTTGAGCCAGAGGCTCATTTACAAAGGTACCTGTCACAAAGAGGACATCAGAACAGTAGTACAAGGGACACAGTACTTACAAACAAAAAGTTACAGTTCAATTACAATTTTGTTACAATAGAATACAATCTCCAACGAAGCAAAAGATAACAAAAGGTGCAAAACTTATGGTCGGGGACAGCTGGTGGGGTAGAAGGGAGGGAGATAGGGGAGGAAATTAGTAGGAAAGGAAGGGGGAGCCGCCAGTGAGCATTGTCAAACAGAGTATATATATATATTTTTTTTTTTACACTAGGCTAGCGGCAGTTGCATTTGTGAGAGCTAAGCAGGAAGTTTCTGAGCCTGGGCTTAAAGCAAGCTAAGGTTAGTGAGTTTGAGACACTGGCAGGAGGGGAGTTATAACAGTGGGGCGACGGTAGGGGAATGCCTCTGACCTTGAGAGGTCCTGGCTCTCAGAATAACTAGGGTAGCTCTTTGACGAGCTGCGCCTTGATCAGGGTTGGTGCAGTACTGCTAATGGAGTTGGATAGGCCTATGGGGATAGGCCACGCAGGGCTTTAAAGGTGAGCTGGCATGTCTGATACATGAGTCGCTCTTCCAGGTTGAGTAGGGTAGCCAGGTGTACAGCTCACATGTGTGAGTGAGTCTGGGAGCACCAGTGATAAGTCTGCAGGCCTTATTAACTGTGAGGCGAACCTTGTTGAGGGCAGTCTGATCTGCTGAGCCATAGACCGAAGGCCATAGTCAATGAGAGACATGACAGAGGAGGTGACAGCCAGGCAGAGGGTATCAGGAGGAGGCATTTCTTGTGCCGTAAAGAATGCCTAGCCGTGGAGTTGGCGTACAGAATTTAGGGCAGATATATGTCCATGGAATGAAACTGCAGGGTCAAAGGTTATACCAAGATATTTATAGGACTGCACCTGGTCAATGACAAGATTGGTGTGGAGTGGACAGCTAAGGGAAACTTGCTGTACTTATTTTGGGGTGGGAGAAGAGCATTGTTTTGTTTTCTTAAGGTTGATAACAAGTCGGTGCTCATTGAACCAGGTAGCTGCAGAGTCAAAGACTAGTTGGAGGGAGTTCTGTAGCAGCATGGGGTCATTGTGGGAGGCAACGAGAACAGCATCATCAGAATAGAGAAGCATCTTACCCGTCACAACTGCTGGGTAGGGAGTTAAGAAAGAGTGAGAATAGTAGGGGTCCAAGAATTGAGCCTGCGTGCACCCCAGAGCGAATGGGGCATGTTTCAGAGAGAGAACCGTTGACTTTCACACATTGGGAGCGGCGGAGAGATAGCTGGTGCACCAGGAACAGGTCCTGAGGCAAAGCCTATTAGGTCGAGGGTGGAGAGCAAAGAGGATGCTAAACGGTATCGAATGCTTTAGACATGTCAATGAATATAGCACCAGCCAGGGCACCAGAGTCCAAGGAGGCATGGAGGAAGTTGGTTAAGGGTCTGTCCTTTGAGACCAAAAGGCTCTCAAATGGAACTGAATGTCCCTCATCTGAAATCTCGCCTCCTGCACCACTGCTGTAGAAGCAGCCATGTGGCCCAGGAGCTGTAGAAAATGCCTTGCTGGTCGAGAGACATGCATGGTGAAAGAGGAGGCCAGAGACACAGGGTCCTTGCTCTTTCCAGAGGAAGGAAGGCTCTGGCTTCTTTTGTGTTCAGTTCCTGCCCTATAAAGGTGAGAAGCTGAACAGGCTCCAGAACTGACTTTGGAAGATTGAGAAGGAAACCTAGAGATGTCAAGCAGCTGCTGGGTTACTTGTAAATGTAGTCTGACCTGTTCTAGAGACTGCCTACAATGAGCCAGTCGTCCAGATAAGAAAGATGGCAATCTTTTGCCTTCTTAAATGAGCAACTGCTACTGCCAGGCATTTTGTGAACACCCTTGGGGCCGAGGTGAGGCCGAGGGCATTGCTCTGAACTGGTAATGGCCTGAGGGCAGTTCGAATCTGAGGTACTTTGGATGGGAGCTCTGATGAGAATATGGAAGTAGGCATCCTTGAGGTCCAGGGAGGCTAGCCAGTCCCCTGGCCTTAGAGAGGGTAAAATAATCCCCAGGGTCACCATTCTGAACTTTGGTTTTAAAAGGTGCTTGTTTAGATACCTGAGATCCAGAATGGGCAGCCATTCTCCTGTCTTTTTGGGGTAAGGAAGTACCTGAGTACAACCCTTTGCCCTGGTGTATGGGTAGAACCTTTCCACGGCTCTGAGAGCCAGGAGGGCAGAAACTTCTGCTTCCAGGGCAAGTGCTCTGATGAGTTTGCAGGTGGAAAAGATCTGGCTCTCATCTTCGGAAATTTTTGAAGC
This sequence comes from Neoceratodus forsteri, assembly GCA_016271365.2. Lineage (NCBI taxonomy): Eukaryota > Metazoa > Chordata > Ceratodontiformes > Ceratodontidae > Neoceratodus > Neoceratodus forsteri. Next base: position 163,360,721 of record CM057458.1, on the reverse strand, counting down.
TGAGAACCAGTCCCTGGCTTACTACTTCCAGGACCCATTTGTCTGATGTTAAAGACTTCCAGTCCTGGACAAAGTAAGCCAGCCTGCCCCTACTGGTAGAGGAGAATCGGCCCTGGCTACCCCATCAGGAGCCTGTTTTGCAGGAGCTTTGGGTTGAGGGGTAGAAGCAGGCTTACTAGAGCCCCTTCTGCCCCTTCCTCTAAAGAACCCTCTGGGCATAAGCAGAAGAGGAGGCCTGGCTTGGTAAACGGCCTATGAAAAGGCCTGCCCTGCCCCTGACATGCTGCCTTTGAGGAGTGACTTGCCTTTCTTTGGCCTGTGCACTCCTATAGGTGGTCCCATACTCATCCATTTTCTTCATATAATTCTCTGTCTGCTCCCCAAACAGAGAATTTCCCACAACAGGAAAATCCATAGCCTTAGACTGGGTATCCTGTGACAGGGCAGTACATCTGAGCCAGGCCATTCTGCGAAGAGACACAGATGTAGCCATAACTCTAGATGAAACATCATTAGAGTCTACAGCAGCATGAAATTGCACCTGGATACCTCAATCCCGTCCGCAGCCACCTGCTCCAGCTCCCTGGCAAGCTGTTCAGGTGCCTGTTTTGCTAGGGCCAGGACAGTATCCCACCTGATTTCTGGTACCTAGCCGCGTAAGCCATATAATTTGCCTGTCTGAGTCCCAAAGATGCTGCCATGTACTGTTTCTTTGCCATGGCATCCATCCTCCTGGAATCCTTTTCAGGAGGGTGAGAGGCTAGAGGAATATTAGCCTTGTCACAGGCTGCAGCCTGCACTACCCCACATGGCTGCACTGCTGAGATAGGAACTCTGTATCAGAGCCTGATAAAGCATACCTCTGTCCATCCTTTTATCCACAGGAGGATAGAATGAGGAGTTTTCAGAATGTTTACTGTCTGTTTCCTAAAAGATTTATGCAAGGAATAGACAGTCTCCTAGACTCTGGAATATCCATCATTTCCACAAAATCAGGCTCTTCTTGATCATCAACAGCTTCTCAACAGGGAGTTGCAGAGTGTCAGCAACTTTCTTGTAAAACAAAAATGAGATGGGACTCAGACAGCCTGGAGGGATACTCCTGAGGGTCTGTCTGGAGAGATGTCCGTTCAATGGGCACATCCAGACTGTCAAAATCACACTCACTCTCCTCGCACTTCTCCTTCCCTTCCTCGGTTCATAAAAATCTTCAAAATCATAATCTTGAACCAGGGAACCGATCAACCGGTGCTTGCCCAATGGTGCCGGTTCGAGGAACTGGGGAAAGAGACTGGACAATTTGAATAGCTTTGGCTATTTCTCAGCGGTTGGAGAAAGAACTTTGGCCCCAAACTAGCTGACCTTCTAGGCCTTTTAGTTGGAACCGCCTCAGAGCTGGTTCTTTGTTTGCCCGAGGAAGCATCGCTCTGGTCAGAGGGCACTGGCTTCGGTTGAACCGAACCGCTGGCCATCCGGTCAGTGGACTTTTGGCCTCCTTTCCCTGAGCCTACCAACTCTTTTTTCCACGGTGGCAGCAGGAAAATTCTGACAAATCTGGCAGTCTGCATTGAGGTGGTCAAACCCCAGACATATACACAAATGGTGTGTGGGTCAGCCTTGGCAAAAGGCTTCCCACAGAGGCCACAGTGCTGAAACCCAGTGGGTCCGGTTTTTCTTTTGGGTTTCTCAGACATAGTGCCAGCCTAACAAAACTTGCCCGTTAATGGCAATCACCAAGCAAGACTCTCTTATCGGTTCCCAACCGTGTCATGGTTGTGGAAAACGTAATAAAATCCGCTTTTCTAGAACCGATAAGAACTGGGAACTGCAATTCTAAAGGGCTAGAAAGTAATTTTAAACCTCTGATCGTTCAAACCGAACTGAAAAAGACGCTTACAAGTTCCACACAGAAGAAAATATAATAAATAAGCCTATCTATTACTTACAATACCACAGACAGAGCTTGAACTGACGATTAGCAAGTTAAATTTCGTAAAATAAACCGAGAATTACACTTTAAAACCGACAAACAAACCGAGCAGCAGGAGGAATTCCGGAGCGACTGTTCAGTGAGGCGGAGTAAAGAATCTGACAGTTTAAGTTTGAGCTCAACAGACAGAGTGTTTAACCGAGCTCGAAGCTCAAGATTCCATGCCCTGCATGAAGTTAACTCTTTCACCTCCGGAGCAGTTCTAACCTGGGGTTATACTGCATATATAATATAGCAAGACTTCATGTTGTTTGAAAAATGTTGAAGCAAGTTAGTCAATGGTGCACTAAAACCTAAGTGGAAGCCATGAAGGAGGTGACCTGTTCTTCCAGTGGCAAAAAAATCTGATGTTACAGAGCAGAGTTGGGGATGTACTACCAGGTGATAGGAAGAGATGAGCTTAAAGACATCCAGCCAATCAGAACATTCTGGTGGAACTGCAAGAAGTTGGATAGTGAACCACATCCACTACCCTGTAACATTTTTCACTGAAAGGGTGGTAGATGCCTGGAACAGACTGCCAGCTGAAGTAGTGGGGGCAAAACGAGTGGGAGGCTTCAAGCATGTGGGGACAGACATAGGGGTATATTAGAACATAAACAGGGAGGAGGGAGGGTCGCCAGAGACCAGTTAGGGTCTACAGAGACAAATTAGGCAGAGAACATCGGGGCAGACTGTGTGGGCCAAGCTGTCTTTTCTGTCATCAAATTCAATGGTTCTATGTGTTACAGTAAGTGGTTTGCACATTTTTTAATACTGCCCTTTTAGTCTTGTTTCACTAGATGCCCTTTCCCCATTAAAAAAAAAAAAGGTTGCTTCGGCATTTTAGATTTAGATTTGCAATACTTAATGATGAGTGACATTAAATAATGATTTTGTCAAAATTTCTTTGCTCTTTTTAAACATTCACTGTTTAACATTGTTTTATTTATATTTTCCCATACCAGGAGAGCTTCATTTTGGTTAATGACTTACTTTTCAAGAGAGTCCTCAGGAATGTTTCATCAGCAGAATTGGTACGTGATAGTTAGGTAACAGCAGAGACGACAGGGTATGCTGTGACATAACGCCACCCTGGTGGGCTGACGACCCAGGCGTAGCTGAGTGCTTCCCACCACCCCAGGAGTGATGTTATTATATTACAACACACACCTGGAGTGCCTTATTGCTATTATACAATGGCTCGTGTGTTTCTTTTTAGTTAGATAGTTGTGTAATTAAGAGACATAGGCTGATTTGTATCTTTTGCAATAATTTTACTTGTTGAATGTGTTTTCACAAATTACAGATAAAATAGTCCCTTTTAAGTTAATGAAACGGTTGGTTACAAGTTGGAAATTGTTGTTACTGCATAAAACTGTTTAAAAGTGGTAACATATTTAAAACATATATTTGAAAAACGTTAAGTACTTTACTTGCAACAAGTAATGGTATTTAATACTTTGGTGAACAGTTGAAAAATGAACAAAAGCGAACATTTGCTTTACTGCAGCGGTATCAGTTCAGTGATATTGCACAATGGGTAGAAGTTGAAGGCGCACATTGTGTTGCCTTGAATGTTGAAACAATCCTGATTAAGAGGTAGCTGGTGCTTTGTTGAGTGGTGGTTGTTGTGTGGGTGTTTTTTCGTTGCAGATCGGGGGGGTTGTTCTGGGTCATCTTGTGCTTCCTGTCTGGCCATGCTGCTGCTTTTCTCAGGGGTTTCAGTTGCTGCTGTGGAGAGATTTTACTCCAGTTCTGTCGGTCGGTGAGTTTGGCACCCCAATAGGATTTCAGGGACATCTCACTCTTGTGCCCGGTCACCGACATGATTTGCTAACCCGAGTCCAGCTCCCGTCCAACAGCCTGTACAGCAGTTGCTCGAGGCTATGATTTGTGTATTTATTTTGACGCCTGTGAGCTTACAAATGTGGGCATCATACTGCTAAATAATTTACACCCATGGGCTCGAGAGTGTACCATTGGGGTCTTGAGTGAGTTCGTTGGTGGTTTTTTTCTAGGGTGTAGGAAGAGGCACGGAGGGTTAGGTGGCAGCTTGGATAGATATAGCTCGAGACACCTGATGGGACATAGCTGGTTTCTTGGAATTCTAACATGGCACCATGAAGGTTTTCCGGTCCCGCTCCATTATTTTGCCATGGTTTTTGGTCTTTTCATTGAACGACATCATAACGTATTTTAACTCCTGTTCGTTGTGCTTCACTGTAAAAGAGTCTGCTTTAGTGCTCTCTGTCCTCAGTCCCTTCGGGCAAGTGTAGTTGAAGTTCCAGCCACACTCTTCTGACGAGACCTGGTGCTGTGGCTGGTTGAGGGCTTCGGATAGTCTTATTTTTTTAAATCTGACTTCGTGATGGGTGGTGGTGGGTCGCTATGTCTCTGCCTTGTCTCCTGATATTTTGAGGTGACCCATGAATACATTGTTGGCAGGTTGGAAGTCAGCGTCTGTCATAATGTTGAAGCAGCGGCTGTTGGGTGCTCATTAATATATCTGTTTAGTCCAGCACGTAGACTAATGTAGCTGGAGATGCTGTATTGTTCTCCACGGCTGTTTAGTACACTGCTATAGAATTGATGCAAGATTGATGGGACTGTTTGAATGTCACAGGACAGAGATTTTTCTGACAGCCAGTCAGTGAATACACGGAATACACGAACGGCTCAAGCTGTCTGCCGCTTTGTATTCTCTTCGCTGGGTCGGTTTCTATTTTATCGATGTCCTCAGAGCCTATGTTTAAATGCCGTGTTTTTTCTTTTTTCGAGGTGCTCAATTGTCGCCTGGTGCCCGTGAAGTGGAAGGACTACTGCTGGATGAGTCTGCAAACATTTCCGCCATGGTCCTGTCAGCGAGAAGGTTGAACGATACTTCAGGGACGCTCATGACAGCTGTCAGGTGGGAGAAGTGATTTGTTTTGAGGCAGCAAGTTCGGGCAGTTGTCAGAGCCTAGATACAGTGATGTTATTGATTAATAACATCACTGTCTCTGGGCCTGTCAGCCAATCAGATTTAAGACATTTTTTCTGCCATTGTATAATTACAGATATGGCTAGTCATAGATGTGGTTAACAAGTACAGGTATCAAGTTATTTTGTATTTACAAAACATCATATAAACACTGTCTCACTTACAGCAAAGGTGAAAACTGCTCCCTGACCTCATGGGACACTAACTCCTGGTCACAAAACCTTTAACATGGTGAATATAAAACGACATGTAGCACAGCACCACACAACTGCATTTGGAATCAAAACGTGAATAGCACAATCAGCATTGGGGACAGAAAGGAAGTGCATAACGAAGAAATTCTGTCAGACTTACTGGAATTTCTTTTTCTGTTCATTTCAGTGCTTTCCACTGGGCCAGTCATTTACTGCTGGGTAATACTTGTACACCTACTGGGGTACCCACGGGTATGACACAAATATTTGAACAGGAGCTGTTGTTTTAAATTGGATCAGCGTGGTTCTGAACTGCTAGCCACGCTTGACTTCTGAGGATTTACCTGAGAGTTGGACTTTGAAATATGGAATGCCCAGTCCTGTGTACAACATGCAAACTGAGAGGCAGTAAATGTAGTGGGTGGAGCACTGGCATGGGAACTAGGAGATTGCAGGTTCAAGCTCTGCTAAAGCCAAATACTCAGTGTGTGACCTTGAGCAAGTCATGTAATGTCTCAGTGTTCCAGTTCACCCAGTTATGGAAAATGGTAACAAAAGCAGGACTCCACTGGAAAGTTGCTGTATCTCAGCTGGGCTATCCTGGGTAAATATGAACCTGAAAAAATGATGTCATGGAAGGTTCAACACATCCACAGGAAGTCCTTGAGATGGGGTGGAGACATAGTCCTGCTTGTGCCAATGTAGTGCATACTGTATTACATATTCCAGAATATCGTCTAAAAATGGACCCATGTTATCACAGGGCTGCAATCTTTGCCTTTAAATATTCCCAGAATCACTCATTGCTGATTTATATTCTGGATTAAATGGCTCCACCCAAACCCAATTTGCCAGTTCCTTGCATTATGGATTTTTAAGGGTTTTCTAAATTATCTTCCGATTATTAGGCATAACACAATAACATGGCGCCTTCATCCTCCACTTAATATATCCCCAAGACCAGAACAGAACTAAACTGTAGATCTTCTGCCTCACCTGGCCAGTAGCCTGGAGCACTCTAAAGTAAATAATTTTTTTTAACTTTCTCTTTTGTACTCCCCAGCACATGATCTCCGCTCAGTCAGGAGACACCTAGGTACCCCGCTTCTCCACCTATCTGTATCGCTGGAGAACCCCCATGGAGCCATGGCTATATCCCACAGGCGGTACGAGGTGGGCCTTAGCACCCTGGAGAACTTCTTGTTTTCATCAGGTCCCCAATCGAGTTAAGGTAGGTGGAAGCAATCAGGGTTCATGCTGGCGCCCTTCCCTTGGTACTCTGCCAATTTCTCCCATACGTGTGGTGTGTGTCCCAATGACAAGGCACTACACGCCAACATCCACCACACACCTCGACTTGTCCCTCCTGCGACTGCAGGACTTTGTCGTACCCCAAGTCTCCGCTAGGTCAGGCAAACTGTGACCGTGGGTCCCCTCCTCTCCAGAGAAGACAAGCAGTTGTGGGGCGCCAAGCCTTCTCTCCGCCAGAACCTTCAGTTTTCCGAACCCGGGTCATTGGGCTGCAGACAGAAATCCAACCGCCGCGCCGGCAGCCCGGCTTTTTTTATTTTATATATTATTTATGCTTCCTCAGCTGGGAGGGGGTTGGTTCCTCCCCCATCTAGCCAGCTAGACCGCTGCTGCCCCAGTCCCAGACAGAGCTCTAACCTCTCCGTCACTACTCTTTCCTGGTCACTTCAGGGGTACTACCTAACCACCGTGGAGACCAGGAGGGTGGACCCAGGAGGGAGCTAACTTGCACGGGACCACGGTGGCGCTTGGTGAGCAACCTTCATGCTGCTGGGAGTTTTTCCGTGGTGTTGGACCCTGGAGTGAGGCATGCAATGACACCAACGGAGGAAGCGCGACGCTGCCAGCATGCTCTCCCTCCAGGCATCAGCCCCAATCCGCACCCCTTTCCTACAACGCGTGCGCTGCCCCAGCCACCGGCTTAGGGGCCAGACAAGAACCATCCACTGTCTTCCCTCCCCGGGAAGGAGAGCAGTCCTCGATGCTCGATCCTTCTCCTCCCCTGCCAACATTCATGCCCGTGCTTGTTCCCGAACACGGATTGCTGGCATGGTGCGACTCTAAAGAACTGAGTAAATCTCCAACCTTCGGATTTATTATTGATATGTTCTGTTCATTTACAGAATGTTCCTCTCATAGCTAGGGTGTACAGAGTTCAATCCTGAATACCTCTAGAAGTACATAAATACTAATATGTATATGTAATATCAATAAAACTAAATAAATGTTAACAAGAAAGAAAACACAAAGCATTCTGAGTTTAGAAAGCCAGCTCCTCCTCAGCTTTAGAAAGGCAATGTCTTTGTTGCTAAAGAGTTTGTCTGTTCATATGAATATGTACAATTGTGATCACTGTAATGATATGCATTAATTGTGTTGCTATGCCCAGCTGTTAAGTGACTTAGAATCTCTTAAAAATGGATTGCATCGAACAGGTGGGTTCTGAATGTAAAAAAACAAAAAAACTAAGGTGGTCCCAATTGGATTCAAACACCTTGGACCTGAGAAGACAGCAACTGCTTTCCCTAGCAACCTCTTCAGGAACTCAAATTGAGGTGGTGGATGTGGTTAAGTATCTGGTGCTCCATACTGACCAAGATCTTACTCTCAAATCACAGGTGAATCATGTTACCCGATCCATCCACCAGAAACTTGGCCTTCTATACAGGTGGTGTGGCTACCTTACCATGGACTCCAGGCTTGCAGTAATAGGGTCCTGCTCCTTAAACTTTTATATGGTGCCCCTGTCTCTTAGGAGATCTGAGTCAAATAGCCATGAGATCTTATATCACAAAATAAGTTGCTTTGCACTGGCATCCCACCCCATGAAACATCATTGTGATGTGCTTACTTCATTAAACTGGCCCACACTTGATGGTAAACTCTGGCACCCTTGTGTATGTATGGTGTTTAAGCTAATCTCTGTACATACCCCACCTAGCCTGGCCTTCTAGCCCTCAAACCCTCTAGAAGGCTACTTTGTACCTCTAACAGAAAACTACTTGAGGTGCTTAGGATCCGACTTCAATGGGGAACAGGTCCTTCGTGTTCCTGACTCCTCCTCTCTGGAATGCTCTCCTGAGGTCCTACAGCACTCCAACACACTCTTGCTTCAGAAATGGGCTAAAGACTTACCTGCTTGAGAGTTGCCCCTGCTCCTGCTACCACTGATCGTCCCTTACTTAGTTTACCCAAGTACTTTTGCCCACAACACTGGATGATAAACCCTATGGTAACCTAGGGTTTGTCCTACTTATTTCTAACTAAGTGTCCAGAGCTTAATAGGGTACTTGTTCTCCTGTAAAAGTCCTAGGAATATTGTTTAAGATAATGTACCTCATGCCTTGGCGTACTGTGTGCGTAAACCCTCTGCTGTAATGTCCTATTTATTATCCTCTACATAACCTGTGTTTATGTGCTTGCACACCTTGTAAACACTGTTGCAATATGTATTTCCCTATGTACTTGTTATTTTCTATATGTAATTAATCCCGGATCACCCCTGAAAAAGGGAATAAATAAATATAACAGTGTTGTATTACCACCTCTTGTTTTGGGATTTCACTGAAATTGAGAGCGACATCTCAGTGAGAAATCATTCCAGGATCCTTTCTGCTAAATAAATGTATTTTGCAATTTGTAAGTGACCCACAGCTCAACAGTTTTATATTGACCTCAAATAAATAAAACCATCAACCAATAAATTAAACAAAACAGTTATCCCCACTTGTGAGGATAACACATCCATAATACATTTGTGGCTTCACTGCTTGTGTTACGGTCCTTATCCTTGCTATTGTTGTTCTGGGCACCAGGTAACTATGATATACTTGATATAACATAACTTACTGTACTTGAAGAGGCTGCAGGAAATACAGGAGCCATGCTGAGTGCCCTCATCGAAGCTTCCAGATGCTGGGGTGGAAGGAAGAAATTTGGAGCGACGAGTGGCTCAGGTCTGAATAATACAGGTTAAGAAACAACAACAGTAATCATCTTATAACAGCATTTAGTATTCCCATCTAGATCAAAGAAATCCTTTTGTATGAGATCCACTAGACACTATAATAGGTTTTACATGAAGTGTGGAACTGTGGAGTACGTTATTGCTTTTAAAGATAGACTGTATAAAATATTAGTCTCCTTGTCTACTTCTTATAATTAGGTAATCTGTTTTATACTATACGCATTATTTATTCTCACATTTTGTATGTAAGTTTGACACGAGTGCCTTTGAAAATGAGCATGTATGCTTAGAACTGAATTTGAAACAAGTCCATACAATCTCACATGGTCCAGTTTTGAAAGACTGAATTGAAACTGCAAGATGAAAGACATATCCACTAATGAGTCTGTAATGATTAAAGACAAAAGACCAGGGCATCTTTATATGTAATTTTTTGTATTACTTGCAATTTATTTGTAGAGTTTGTGTTTTTTAGTGCACTATTACAACAAATTAGGCCTATTTTCCATGATAAAAAAAAAAAATCAGCAGGAACACAATCACAATCTTCAAATAACTGAAAAGAATAACACTGTCAGACTAAATGTGCTTTTCTGGATAAAAAGGACAGGTAATGGGACACACAATGGCAGTCAAAGAAAGAAGATTCAAGGAAACATCAGAAAGAACTGCTTCACACAATGAGTGGTAAACACCTGGAATTGACTTTCAGAGCAGGTGGTATCAGCTAATAATGAAACAGCCAGCATTCAAGCTCGAATCAGACAAGTATCCACACTGAGCTGGTTGGTTAGTGGAACTCAACAGGCCAAATACATTGGAAAGAAAGGAGAAATCCAGGCTCTTGCTGCACTCACCACAAAAGAGAGCTGGAATCAGATATCCATTCAAGTAGCCTCTTTATTGTAAAAGCCCCACAGCTCCATGACCACAGGTAGCAGCCAGTGGGACAGAACACACTCTAATGTTTCACCCCAACCTGGGGCTTTGTCAAGGACAAGGCCAACTATATTCTTGTCTCCTTAAGAAGCGCCAGTTTTAGGCCCCCACTTTCAAAGCCAAATGACTGTGCCACACAAACAATAACAAGATAGCGTGTGGCCAGCAGGTGTCATATTCATACAAGAAGTGTGTCCTGTCTGACACGCACTGCCTGTATGAATATGGGGCTGTGTAAGTGTCACATAGTGAGTACACACAGTGGTAACACTGCTCCTGATGGAAACTGACTTCCAGAAGCAAAGGGAGAGACATCATCCCAAACAGGATAGCCTTTGCTCCTGGAAGCCGTGATCCAGCAGCTGGCATACTAATGACTACATACAGCATGCAAGGACCTACAGGGCCATCTGCATGCCACTACGTGGCTATTAATGGCTATGCAATGCCTCCATGCATAACTGCAAGGAGGCAATATGCACAGCCTTAGCTACTGCCTCCTGCCCAGTCACCGACTAGCTTAACTATGGCATGAGCTATAAGTCCACTGGCAGTCTAGCAACCCCCGGTGTCCAGCCTATGTTAAAATGCTGTGCAATATATGTCCCTGGTTGTCTAGTGGCCCATTACCTCCGCTCCTGATGACTATCTATTGTGCAATTTCACACAACAAATTCCTCCCTTCAATGCCCATCCTGTGTGCAATGCTGTAATAGATGTCCCTCCTCATCGCTGTCCATCTGATGGGCACATGCTGTGCAGTAAATGCCCCTCCTCCCTAATGCTGGTCTAATGTGTAAATACTGTGAAATAAATGTCCTTCCCTCCTTGATGCCCATCCACTGTGCAAAAGCTGTGCAGTAATTGTCCCTCTCTCTCCGAGCACACCTGTTGCTGTGCAGTAAATGCCCCTCCCTCCCTGAAGCACATCTGATGCTGTGCAACAAATGTTCCCTCCTCCTCCCAAAGCACACCTGGTGCTGTGCAGTAAATGTCCTCTCCTCACCAAAGCACACCTGATGCTGTGCAGTGAATATCCCTCCTCCCTGAAGCACACCTGGTGCTGTGCAACAAATGTCCCTCCCACCCTGAAGCACATCTGATGCTGTGCAGTAAATGTCCCTCCCTCCCTGAAGCACACCTGGTGCTGTGCAATAAATGTCCCTCCCACCCTGAAGCACACCTGATGCTGTGCAGTAAATGTCCCTCCCTCCCTGAAGGACACTTGATTGCTGTGCAATAAATGTCCCCTCTCCTCTATGCCCATCCACTGCGCAAATGCTGTGCAGTAAATGTCCCTCCCTCCTGAAGCACACCTGATGCTGTGCAGTAAATGTCCCTCCCCAGCACACCTGATGCTATGCAGTAAATGTCCCCTCCTCCCTGAAGCACACACCTGATACCGCGAGTAAATGTCCCCTACTCTCCTCAAGCACACCTATGCTGTGCAGTAAATGTCCCTCCCTCCCAAGCATACCTGATGCTGTGCGGTAAATGTCCACTCCTCCCGGCACACCTGATGCTATGCAGTAAATGTCCCTTCCTCCCCAAGCACACCTGATGTTGTGCAGTAAATGTCCCCTCTCCCTGAAACACACCTGATGCTGTGCAGTACATGTCCCCTCCCTCTGAAACACACCTGATGCTGTGCAGTACATGTCCCTCCCTCCCTGAAACACACCTGATGCTGTGCAGTACATGTCCCTCCCTCCTGAAACACACCTGATGCTGTGCAGTACATGTCCCCTCATTCCCGAAAGACACCTGATGTGCTAATGCTGAGCAATAAATGTCCCTCCTGCCTCACTGCCCATCTGATGTGCAAATGCTTGTGAAATGAATGCCCCACCCTCCATGATGCCCACATGATGCGTTGATGCTAAGCAATAAATACCACTCTCTCCCTGGTGTCCATTTGATGTGCAAATTCTGTGCAATTAATGTCCTTGATTGTCTACTGCCCCCCACAAACTGATGCTCAACTGTACTGTATAAGACAACCCACTGACCCTAGTAGTCCAATGGCTCCCTCCTAGCTTGGGCAACCGATATCCACAACCCCAAAGTCCCACCCAAGGCCACTCACCACCATATTACCCACATCCCCGCCTGCACCTGACTCACCCTATAAAAGAGAATTATTGTCACAGTGAAATTCTGACAAATCCTTCCAACTCAACTCCCTTGGCCAGCTGCCGCCTACATGAAAGGGAGTGGAGCGTGCACATACATACTGGACAATCAGGGACTTTTGTTGTGCAGCATTTGCACAATGATGGCCACTGGAGAGGCAGGTCCACTAGCCTCCCAGGAAATGACAGCTCTTGCGGTCAGTGCGTTACTCTGTGGTGCTTGGCGGGGTGCAGGGATGTAAAGAGCAGAGTTTTGAATAGTTAATTAGTGCTGCCATGGCAGCCTGTTACCTCTTCCACAGCCCTTCCAATATAGCAATATGCCCTGTAATGCAAGGGATTGCTCTCATTTACACATGTGCAGAAGTGTACTCTATATATCGTGTTATCCACGGAGTGCTGCGCACTGGGGCACTCTGAATATGGCCCTGCCCCATCTAATATGGCACTAGTCCTGTTAACAATGCGCTAACCTTCTGAAAATGGGGGCTTCATGCTTAAAAAGCCTGCTGGTAGTCTACCTCCTCAGGACTTAAACAGTTCTATTTAAAGAATTAAAAAAAATGTTAGTCTGGGAAGGATTGCAATTCTTGCTCAGAGGAGCTGGCTTCTGAAACTTCTTCCCTTCCTGGTTCCCTGCTCACCACTGCTCAGCTACCATGCTCAAGCGTTTTGTGACATCTTAGTTTGGAGACAGCAGGGATGTCCTACACTGATGTCAGTTGGAGTAGGTCTTCACTTTTTAATATTTTGTTTTGGCTGTGTTTGGATATTCCATTGCAATAAAAGGCTTTGGATTGACGAGCTTGCATCTGGACTCATCTTTTAGGAAGGAGGGTGAGTGCTTTGCCAGTTGCTTTTTCCCTCACCTTCCTGAGAATTTACTGTTTACGACCACCCTCTGGGTTCTATTAATCAAGCATTTTTTTATCCATCGGTCCAGTGGTGCTGAAGGTTGAGACGTTGGACACCACACCTCACGCCGCGACCAGGGTTCGTGAAGGACTCGGGTTGGCAAGGGAGAGAGAGGCTTGAGCATCCAGAGGACAGTTCTCCTCTCCCTGGGGGGGCTCCAGGGTAGCTCAGTGTCCTGGTGACTCCCGATGGAGATCGAGGTACTGTAGGTACACCAGCCAACGCAGCAGCGGAGTGCAGTAGATGCCAGCAGGGATGGGTGAAGGCCACTGCATGCCGCACTCTGAGGGAGAAACATGAATACCCTGATGGCTGGGTGAGATGATGGCTAGTCTCTGGGTGCTGACCCTTACAGGCTCAACGCCGCCACAAGACCCACGCTACCCCTGGGGATCCTCGGCCTACTCCTGTATGGGCCAAAGGGAGAGGAGGGAATTCTGATCTCGATGTCTCGGTCGGGGATGTGGATCAGGCGAGCGTTAGGGGGAATGCCAAGTGAACCAGCCCGAGATGCCCTAGACCACTAGGTGAACAAACAGAGTTAATAAAAAAAGCATTTTTTATCCAACCAGTTATCCCATTCCTAACCATAGCTGGCTCATCTTTCTAACTTGCCTCACATGTGGCACTATGTCAAATGCCATGTTAAAATCTAGGTATACCACATTCACTGCTTGGCCTCTGTCTGCAATTTTGTCACTACACAAGTCTACTGTCAGGCCGACAGTGGCATGGTGGACTGAGGCGCTGGTGCATGCCCACATACCACACTGGTGAGCTGGGTGAGAATGAACCAGGGTCACTCCAGGGTTGGCCGGCAGTGGGATGACTGTGCATCCCCAAGGACAGCTCTCCTCCTCGAGAAGGAGGATCCTGTGTCTGGCTCACTGACTGCCACCTTGCGGAGGCTGGGTGACAGCAACAATGGGGATAGCTGACATGGGGAGGGCATCTGCAGAAGTGCCACAAAGTCTGCTTCCTACCACGTGTTCCCATGCACCACTGTGTGCAGACACTTGGGGAAGAAAATGACTTGCCCTAATCGGTCAGGGTGCCTTCCGCATGCACCGCATGACCCTATATTGCAGGCCACCAGCCACATCATAACTCTTGCAAATGCTGGTTAATATGTCCACTAGATGGGTCAGTGATGGGATGGGGATGTCAGTGGGACCAGGGGCAACAGGTGTAGAGAGAAACTGTGTATGGGGGAAAAAGTCTATTGTCCATGCTGGATGTTATCCATCAGTTGTTTTCTCCAAGAACGCAACTATTACCTCTGTGATAAAGGCACCAAACATTTTCTCACTACTGATATAAGGCTCAAGGCCTACAGTAAACCAGATTTTCCCTATCAACCCCTTTATGTAGTGAGGCCACATAAGCTACCTGCCAGTATCCAGGCACTACACCTGTTACTATTGATTCTCACAAGAATAACAGCTGTTCTGCCAGCACCTGCCTTGTTTCTTTAAACACTCTGGGACCTAATCCCATAGTTCCACAACTGACAGTCAGAGTTCACACCCACACACTTAGGCAGTTTGCTTGGTGTAGCTCAGTCACATAAATAGTCTTCAAGCTTGGCTCATCCCACCACCCATGATGTTGTTCACTGGCTCCACTCCACTTGATGTCAGATCTGCAAAGAAACCAGAACCCCCACAAGTCTCGCGAGGTCGGTGTGGTGTGGATGTGAACCGGATACTAGTACAGTAGTAGAAAGTACAGTTGCATACTTACCGTAACAGTAGATCTTCGAGAGGCATCTCTTGCAGCAGGTAATACACTTGGGTCATCACCAGGGGCACTGTGGTGCATGGCAGCTCTCTTCTAGCAGTCTTGCCAGGGCTGCCCACATATGACATCATCATTCTGCTCCTATAGAAGAGTGGGCAGTCCCTGGTATCCTCAGTTCCTCGCCGGATTCAATTTGCTAAGCGAGGACTGAGGGAGATACGAGGTATCATAGGTATCCCTTCCCATATACATTTGGATCAAAAGTTGTTCGCTTACAGAAGGAGGGGTATGGAGGATCGCATCTGCTGCAAGAGATACCCCTCAAAGATCTACCATTACGTAAGTACGCAACTCGTACTATTTTCCAAGGTGATAATTTCTTTGAGCAGGTAATACACTTGGGATGACTCCCAAGCAGTAAACCCAGGAAGGGCAGAAGTTATGACAAAATGCCTTGTAGGACAGCTCGCCAAAGGCTGTCTCACGGAAGGTGAAGCAATATCTAAGTTGTAATGTTTCATGAAAGCATGTATTGTGGACCATGTGCAGATAGCCTGTGATAGAAGCCCATTTGAAGCAGGTCAGCTGTAGTGGCCATGACTCTGGTAGAATGGGCTCGACGGAGTCCCTGGTAATGGCTTGTTACATTTCTTAGAAAAGTTATACAATGTGCCAGCCAATTGGAGATGGTCGGTTTAGCAACTGGGAGACCTTCCCTGGTTGAGGCTGAAGGTAACAAAAAGCTGAGGAGTTTTCCTAACAGATTTGGTATGATTGGTATAGTATTTCAATATACAATGGGCATCTAAGGTGTAGGGAGGTATTCTCCGGATTAGAAAAACAAAACTAAATAAATAAATACAATAAAGAATGCTCATGGTAGTAAACCGCAATTCAATGGTCGGATTTAAGGTGTGTTCTGAGACCACCTCAGATAAAAAGGAAGGACTGGCTCGGAGAACCATTGTCTTTGTGGAAAGATTAGATAAGGCTCTTGCACATGAGGGCATGAAGCTCAGTGATGCTGAGCGGAAGTGACAGCCATGAAGAATGCTGTCTTCCCAGAAAGGAAGCAGAAATTGCAAGTGGCCACTGGTTCAAAGGCTCAAGGATCAGTGTTTCCAAAAGGAAATTCAAATCCCGCGGAGGGGTGCGTCTAATGGGAGGTTTGATGTGTAACATTCCTCTTAAGAACATTTTGTCATGTTGATACAGTAGTCTCCTTCCAAGGGCTCATAGGCCGAGATACAGGTCAAATGAACTTTAATAGAGGAGTAGCTCAAACCTGTCTCGGCATGCAAGACCAGGTAGTCCAATACATTAGTCAGTGGACAGAATAAGGGTCCAACGACCTGGAAGCGCCCATATGGAGGAGAGTTTCCATTTGGCATTATATGTTTCCTGGTAGATGGTTTGTGGAAGCCGACAGAATAGTGACCACAGGTGAGGATACTTAAAGACGGGCTATGAAAGTGCCCTCAGAATCCAAGTGTGAAGGTGTAGTGACTTCAGGTTGGGAGGAAGAAGGGTCCCTTGACCTTGAGTCAACAGATCTGACCTGATCGGCAACAGAATGGGGGTCTGCTACTGAGAACTGTTGAAGTAGGGGAAACCACACCTGCCGAGGCCACAGAGGGCTATGAGGATCATGGAGGCAGGTTCGAGTTGTAGTTTCAGTAGAGTCCGTTGCAGGAATGGGATGGGGGAAGCATGTAAGAAGAGTCTCTGTTCACGGATGGGACAGGCATTTGTAGACTGTCCCTTTCTGTTCTGGATAATGGAATAGTATCTGGGGAGTCGTGACTGACGGAGGAGGCAGAGATCGGTGCGGGTCCCCACAATTGAAAAATCATCTGAAGAACTTTGTGATGAAGTGTCCACTCTGCATGGAGGTCTGCAGTTGAGAATGTCAGCCACAGTATTGTGGCATCCCGTAGATGGACAGCTATCAACGATAAGTGTTGAAGTATGGCCTCCGCCAAACTACCATCGCCTCTCTTTAGAGAGTGCAGGACTTGGTACCTCCTTGTTTGTTCAGGTAGTACACCACTGAGATGTTGTCTGATTCGATCATTAGAGGCCCCAGGGAGAAGTGGGGGGAAGGCCAGAAGGGTGAGGTGGACTGCTCTCATTTCCAGTAGATTTATATGGAGAGAAGTGGAGAATCAGGGCAACCTGTCCTGTGTCTTGTAGGGACCCAGGTGTATACCCCAGCCTTTCGAGGGAAGCATCCATGGTCAACGCCTGCTGGGGAGAAGGGAGTAGAAAGGCATGCCTTGAAATAAGTTGGCACGCTGGGTCCACCAATTCAGGGCCGAGCGTAGCACAGGAGTGACTCGATTCTGTCTTCAAAATCTCTTCTTTGCCGCCATTGATCCTGAGGGAGTCCATTGACTGGTCTCATATGTAGACGGGCAAAGGCCACGTGCAGTGATGGCTGTGGCTATATGCCCCAGAAGGCATAAGAGACTTCCGGCTGTGATAAACTGTTGAGTTTGTATCTGGGAGGCCAGAGACAGAAGTCTGTCTTGTCTGTCGGCAGGAGGTAAGCTCTGGTGGAGGCAGTATCCAGAACAGCTCCTATATACTGAAGCAACTGGGTAAGGGTTGGATTGGACTTGGGCCAGCTGACTATAACACCCAGGGACTGGAACAGAGTGAGGGCCTGGAGGGATGAAAGCAGAGAGGTTTCTAAGTCTGCTTATATAAGCCAATCGTTCAGGTAAAGGAAGACAAAATGTCCGCCCGCCTCAGGGCCGCCGCCACAACCACTAGGAACTTGGTAAACACTCGGGTGGATGAGAGACTGAACGGGAGTGCCCAAATTGGTAATGTTGTCCTAGCAGGTAAAAGTGAAGGAACCAGTGGTGGTTGGGGATATGTAGGTAGGCATCTTTCATGTCTAATGCGATAGCCAATCCCTTTGTTTTAACATCGTCATTATAGCTATTAAGGTGATCATCCAGAACCTTTGTACTGAATGTGTAGATTCAGTTGTCTGAGGTCTAGTATAGGTCTGAGATCTCCAGCGCGCTTGGGTACCAAGAAAGAAATGAGAGTAAAATCCCTGGTGGTACTCCAAGGGAGGGACTGGATAAATGGCATTCTGAAGAAGTGCCTGAAGTTCCTCCGGAGAATAGGAATGTGGTCGGGTGGGTGATGGACAGAGTGGGAGGTTGAGGGGAGGCACAGACATGAGTTCTATCGTCTGTCCGTCCTTATGATCTGAAGTACCCATTCACCCGATGTTTATCGCCTGCCAGGCCTCTAAATGGAGGGCAAAGCGACTGCTCACGGCTTCCAAGGCCTGGTGGAGGAAGCCTGGGCAATGGCCCAGTTGGTCACTGGAAGTGGGCTGACCGGCTCCATCCGAAGGGTGGGAAGAGGAGGTCTTGGAGGTAGGCGTGGCGATCCTGGAAGAAGGCTGGGAATGACCATGGAATCCGCCTCTGTAGGTACCACTGTGTTTACCGCCTCTTCGATTGAAAGGAGGACTGAGGCGTATTGGTAAGATGGCTGTGAGGTAGATACATGCCAGGTACCATACGTAATGTTCGCCTGAAGTCTGGAGATCATCCAGAAGCATTTGGGTACCTGAACCAAACAGTTTAGATCCATTAAAAGAGGCATTTACCACTTTACGTTCTATATCTGGTGTGAATCCTGATACATAGCCAAGCGAGGTGTTGGCTGTTGTGCGGGCTGAAATATCCATTGCATCATAAACTGAGCAAAGCAGGTGTCTAGATATGGAATTGCCAGTGGAAATTGTAGCCAATAAGTGGTCCTTCTCCTGAGATGGAGGGAGTTTATTGATTAGTTCTATAGCAGAGGACCGAAGGGTACGTTAATATTTAACCATGAATCCCAAATAATTCAGAATTCTAAGATTCATGGTACATAGAATATGATGGCAGATAGGACTGCTTGGCCCAGTCAGTCTGCCCATTTCCCTACCTATTGGATAAGCTGCAGATCCTTGTTAACCAACAGCCTACTTGGAAAATCATGTACACAATGCTCACAGCCTGGGAAATAAGATCCCAGACCGCAGGCAATAATGTCAGAGGCTAAACTGACATAGTAGCACTAGTGAGACGTGGTTTACCAGTAACCACACTTGGGAGACTTCAGTACCTGGCTATGTATTGTTCAGAAGAGACCGAGGTGCAAAAGGGGGAGGTGGCCCTGTATGTCAATGAAAATATCAAAGCTACAGAAATTCAGACTACATGAGGAGCCAGAAGAACTGTGGGTCACCCTGGAAACAGGAAATGGGACAGCCATAAGAACTGGCGTTGTCTACAGGCCCCCAGACCAGGGGAGGACATAGACACACTACTGTTAGAAGATATACAAAACATGACAGCTAAAGGGGAGGTTCTGATAATAGGAGACTTCAACATGCCGGATACAGATTGGTCAATACCAGCAGGAACATCTGCCAGAACTAGACACATAGTGGATTCCCTGCAGGGGAGGGCCTCAAACAACTGGTACAGCAACCCACAAGAGACAGGGCTATACTAGATCTAGTACTGACTAACAAGGAAGGGATCACAGATCTCCAGGTAGAAGGTCACCTGGGGCCAGTGACCATCACATGGTATGGTTCAATTGGGCTACTACATCTAAATCATCCCATTCCAAGGCAAAAATATGGGACTTCAGAGGAGCTGACTTTGATAAGATGGCCAACAGAGTTAAGCTAGCCCTGGCAAAAGAAACACAGGTGAGGGGTACAGGCAAAGTGGGCAAGCATTAGGATGCAATACTTGAAGCAACATCCCATTGTGTTACACAGAAAAGGAAGTGCAAAAGAAGAAGGAAACCACTTTGGTTCTCAAATACAGTAGCAGAAAAGGTCAGAGCCAAAAGGCTGGCCTTCAGGAAATATAAGGGAACACAGCAGGATGAAGATAGGAGGCATACCAAACTGCCCTAAGGGAAGCAGGGAAGGCAGTAAGGCAGGCAAAGTCCCAAACTGAGGAAACACTAGCACGAACAGTAAAGAAGGTGACAAGACTTTCTATAGATACATTAGTGAAAGGAGAAAGTCCAGAGGGGTATTGCTAAACTTAATGGAGAAAAGGGAGCATGTGAGAGAGGAGGACCATGTAAAGGCATCTATCCTAAATAGATACTTTTGCTCAGTATTTACTGAAGAGAAGGTAAGGCAGGGCCCACAGCTCAGCATCATGGACACAAGGGGAGGGAGGTGAGCACTACTCCCTTCACAAAAGAAAAGGTCCTACAAGAGCTTGCTAAGCTCAGGTGGATAAGGCAATGGGACCAGATGGCATACATCCCAGGGTACTTAAGGAGCTAAAGGTGAAACTAGCAGAGCCATTAGCAGAACTGTTTAGTGAGTCTCTGAGCACAGGAGAGGTCCCAGAAGACTGGAGAAGGGTTTTATGTGATCCCGCCTCCACAAGAGTGGTAGCAGGGAGGAGGCGGGAACTATAGACCAGTCAGTCTTACCTCAGTAGTGGGCAAGATTATGGAGGCATCCTTAAGAAAGGATAGTGCAACACCTGGAACCATAGGGCACAGGATCCAAGACAGCATGGGTTTACAAAGGAAGGTCCTGTCAAACTAATCTCATAGATTTTTTGACTGGGTAACCAGAGTGGTGGACCAAGGGGAGCAGCTGATGTCGCCTACCTTGACTTCAGCAAAGTTTTGACACTGTTCCACATAGAAGATTGATAAATAAGCTGGGTAGGCTTGGGATGGGTCAGAAGTTGGTCAACTGGGTGGCAAACTGGTTGCGGGCAGAAAAAGAGAGTGGTGGTAAATGGTATACAGTCAGAAGAGATGCAAGTCACAAGTGGGGTACCTCAGGATCAGTCCTGGGGCCAGTCCTCTTCAACATCTTCATTAGTGACATTGCAGATGGACTAGAGGGTAAGCTTGTCTGTTTGCAGATGACACCAAGATCTGCAACAGAGTAGATGATCCAGATGGGGTGGGCAGAATGAGAAGAGATCTGGATAAACTAGCAAAATGGTCAGAAGAGTGGCAACTGGGATTTAATGCAAATAAGTGCAAATCATGCACATAGGGAAGAGAAACCCTGAAGCCACCTATAGGCTGGGAGGAGTTGCTAGCAGTCACAAAGGAAGAAACAGACTTGGGCATCATCATCACTGATGACCTGAAAAGAAAAATTACTCACCTTAGTAATGTTGTTTCTTCTAATGGAGTCTTGCTATATTATGACAAGTGCAGTTTGTCCCACCACTAGAACTGCTCCGGAGGTGAAAGAGTTAACTTCCATACAGAGCATGGAGCTTAGAGCGAGCTCGGTTAAGAAGCACTGTTAGGGTGGTTTCAAACCGAAACTGTCAGATCTTTTACGAGCAAAAACTCACTAAGGTTCTGTGTGGAAGCTGTAACCTACACTCAGCCAACTGGCTACTAACATATTCACACATTTTCCTGGTCCCAACACCAAGTCTCAAGTCAGTGGACCAGAAAATAAGATAAAATAACTAAATAAACACAACACCCAAACATGAAAGAAGGCATCAAATGCCAAAAAGGACTGCCCACCCCATACCCAAAGTAGAAGTTCTGAGAGGGGCAGGTTGGGGAGGTAATCATAGCAAGACTCCATTAGAAGAAACAACATTACTAAGGTGAGTAATTTTTTCCTTCAAACAACATGAAGTCTTGCTATATTATGACAAGTGCAGACTACACAGCAGTACTCCATGGAGGAGGGACAGAACCTACTTAGGAATAGGCTCTGAAGCACGGCTGTGCTAAACCGAGCAGCCCTCCTGGCCTGAATATCCAGGAAGTAATGCTTGGTGAAAGTGTGTACTGTTTTCCAAGTAGCTGCTTGACATATCTCCAAGATAGGGATGTCTCTAGCAGCAGCTAGAGATGCAGCTGTACCTCTGGTAGAGTGAGCCCTCAGGCCTGAGGGGGAACCTTACCCAGCTTTTGACAGCAAAATTGATAAAAGAAACGATCCACCTGGCAATGGATCTCTTAGTGGCAGGTCTCCTTTCCCAACCTCACCATAAGTGAGAAACAGTTGGAGGGGTCAAACCTGTGACCCTTGGTACGCCTATGTAGTAACTTAGGGCCCTCTTAACATCTAGGCTGTGCAGCCTCCTCTCACCAGAGGAGGAATGGTCAGTGAAGAACACTGGAAGTGAATAGATTGGTTAAGGTGGAAATCTGAAACCACCTTAGGCAAAAACTTCCTGTTAGTCCTGAGGACTACTTTATCCCTGTGAAAGGAAATAAAGTCAGTCTCTACTGATAAAGCCTGTAACTCACTTATGCGCCTGGCAGAAGTGATGGCTACCAGAAATACAGTTTCCAAGTCAATACTTAAGCTCTGTCAAGACAGAGGCTCAAAGGGGGTTGCATCAGCTGAGCAATGCATACATTAAGATCCCAAGCCGGGCAGGGTCCCTAAATGGAGGATTGGTATGAAGCAATCCTTTAAAAAACTTGGAAAATACAGGGTAAGCAGAAAGAGAAGAGGGCTTCCTGCTGAAATGAAGGCAGAGACAGCTGCCAAGTTCACTTTCAGGGTAGCTGGTCTCAGTCCCAAAGAATTAAGATGGACCATATAGTCCAATACAGTGTGTAGATCAGCAGATTCCAGGAAACATGCTTCCCAGAACACCATATGGAAAACCTTTTCCACTTGGAGTTATAGGTAGTTCTGGTGGAAGGCTTCCTAGCAGCCTCAGGATTTCGAGAACACTTTGAGAAAGTTGTAGATCGGCAACTCTAACTGCTCAAGAGCCAAGCCTTGAGGTTGAGGGATTTGATAGTTGGATACCAAACTCTCCCTGAGCACAGGTTAACAGATTGTGGTTCCTGGGGAGACACAGGGAAGATGGACTGCTAAGGACAGAAGGAGGGGTACCAGGCTGCCTGGCCCAGTCTGGAGCAATCAGGATCATTTTGCAGGGCTGAGACCTGATTTTGACTAGTACTTTGAACAGGAGGGAAGGGGAAAGGCATAAAGAAACTTCCCTTCCCAATCGAGGAGAAAGGCATCCAGGGGACTGAGCCCAACACTGGGGGCCTGCAACAAAACAGTGGAAGTTGATGATTGTCTGGGGCTGCAAAAGATCTATCTGAGGAGTGCCCCATCTGGCAAACACTATCCTCAGTACTAGGGACCCAGTGACCATTGTGATGGCCCTGGGAAATCCCTGTTGAGAGCATCTGCCAGGACACTGTCCTTGCCTGGGAGGTGAACTGCTATGAGGGAAGTGTTCAGGAATAAGCCAGAGACCACAACTTATCGCCTCAGTGCACAAGGTCAAGACCGAGTGCCCCTTGTTTGTTGATGTACCACATTGTAGTAGTGTTGTCTGTTCTGACCTGTACCATCTTGTTCTGAACAGATGCAGAAAAACATGAAGTGCTAGAAAAACAGCTCTGAGTTCCAACAGATTGATGTGGAGCAGAGATTCCTGAGGGGACCATAACCCCTGGGTGGAGAGGTCGCCCATGTGAGCTCCCCATCCCAAGAGGGATGCATCTGTAGTAAGGGTCAAGGAGTGGGACAGAGGGATGAAAGGCACCCTTGTCTCAGATTGCTCTGATCCTGCCACCACCGAAGGGCCTGGATCAGGGTTCGAGTCACTGGGATTAACTTGGATAGGGATCTCTTCTTTGAGACCAGAAAGCTCTCAAATGGAACTGAATGTCCTCATCTGAAATCTTGCTCCTTGCACTACAGCTGTGGAGGCAGCCATGTGTCCTAGGAGCTGCAGGAATGCCTTGCTGGTCGGGAGACCTGCAGAGTGAAGGCCGAGGCCAGGGCGACTAAGGTCCTTACCCTTCCAAGGGAAGGAAGGTTCTGCTGCTTTGTGTCCAGTTCTGCGCCTATAAAGGTGAGTACCTGGACAGGTTCCAAAATTGACTTTGGAAGACTGAGAAGAAAGCCCAAGGAGGTAAGCAGCTGCTGGGTAACTAGCAGGTGTGATTTGACCTGGTCTGGAGACTGACCCACAATGAGCCAGTAGTCCAGGTAGGAAAATTACAATCTTTTGCCTTCTTAGATGAGCAACTGCTACTGCCAGACATTTCGTGGAACACCTTTGGGGCAGAAGTGAGGCAAGGGCATTGCTCTGAACTGATAATGGCCTGAGGGCAGTTCAATCTAAGGTACTTTCGATGGGAGCTTCTGATAAGAACATGGAAGTAGGCATCCTTGAGGTCCAGGAGGCTAGCCAGTCCCTGGCCTTAGGGATGGTAAAATCATTCCCAGTGTCACCATTTTGAACTTTGGTTTTAAAAGGTGCTTGTTTAGATATCTTAGATCCAGGATAGGCCGCCACTCTCCTGTCTTTTTTGTGGGTAAGGAAGTACCTGGAGTACAGACCCTTGCCCTGGTGTGGGGAGAAACCCTTTCTACAGCTCTGAGAGCCAGGAGGGTTGAGACTTCTGTTTCAAAGCAAGAGTCTCTAAAGGGTTTGCAGGTGGAAAAGATCTGGTTCTCATCTTTGGAAATTTTTGAAGCTGAGAACCAGACCCTGGCTCACTACTTCCAGGACCCACCTGTCTGAAGTTAGAGACTGCCAGTACTGGATGGTAAGCCAGCCTGCCCCTACAGGTAATGGAGAGCGACCCTGGGCATCCCATCAGGGTGCCTGTTTGGCAGGGGCTTTAGGCTGAGGGGTGGAGCAGGCCTGCTCGTCTCGCCTGCCTCTCCCTCTGAAGAACCCCTCTGTGCATAGGCTGAAGAGGAGGAGGCCTGGGGCTGGTAAAAGGCCTGTGAAAAGGCCTGCCCCTACCCCTGGGGTTGCCTCTGAGGAGTGGCTTGCCGCCTTGGCTTGTGCACTCCTATAAGTGGTTCTATAGTCATCCATTTTCTTCATATAATTCTCTGTCTGCTGCCAAACAGAGAATTTCCCACCACAGGAAAATCCATAGCCTTAGACTGGGTATGCTGTGACAAAGTAGTACACCTGAGCAAGGCCAATCTCCGAAAAGCCACAGATGTAGCCATGACTCTAGAAGATACATCATTAGAATCCACTGCAGCATGGAATTGCACCTTAGATGCCTCAATACCATCAACAGCCACCTGTTCCAGCTCCTTTGCAAGCTGGCCGAGGACCTGTTTGGCTAAGGCCATGACAGTATCCCATCTAGATTTCTGGTATCTGCAACATAAGCCATACAGTTTGCTTGTCTGAGTCCCAAGGATGCTGCCATGTATTGTTTTTGGCCATGGCATCAATCTTCCTGGAGTCCTTGTCAGGAGGATGTGAAGCCAGGGAATATTAGCTTTATCACAGGCTGCAGCCTGAACTACCCCAACATGACTGCATTGCTGTGAAAGAAAATCTGTATCAGGACCTGACAAAGTGTACCTCCTGTCCATCTTTTATCTACAGAAGGCACAAAATTAGGAGCTTTTAAAATTTTTGTTTGTTTCCTAAAAGATTTATGCAAAGGGATGGACAATCTCCTGGACTCTGGGATATCCATCATCTCTACATAGTCAGGCTCCTCTTGCTCATCCAAAGCCTCCTCTAAGGGAAGCTGGAGGGTCTCAGCAACTTTTTATAAAACAAAAATGAGAAGGGACTCAGAAAGCCTAGGGGAGATGTCCGTTCAATGGGCACATCCAGACTTTCAAAGTCACATTCACACTGATCATAATCCTCCTCCCCTCCTCTGGTTCATAAACTCTTCTATATCATATTCCTGAACCACTGGAACCGACCGAACCGACCTTTTGCCAGACAGTGGCGGTTCGGAGGAACTGGGACAGAGACTGGACAATCTGTATTGCCCTGGTATCTCTGCAGCAGTTGGAGAAGGAATTTTGGACTCCAAACCTGCTGATTTTTTAGTTTTCTTTGCTGGAACTGGCTCCTCAGAGCCAGCTTTTTCGCTTGCCTGAGGAAGTCTCGCCTGGTCAGGAGGCACTCCCTCCGTTTGGTTGGCACCTAACCGGCTGGCCATCCAGGTCAGCGGACTTTTGGCCTTCGCCTCCTGAGCCTGCCCACTCTCTTGTCCAGGGTGGCAGCAGGGAAATTTTACAAATCTGGCAGTCTGAATTGAGGTGGTCAAACCCCAGACAATAGACATGTAGTGTGTGGGTCAGCCTTGGCAGAGGCTTCCCACAGACACTACAGTGCTGAAACCCAGTGGGCCCGGTTTTTCTTTGGGTTTTCAGACATGATGCCAGCCTAACCAAGAAACTTGCTCTTTTAATGGCCGTACAGGCAAGACACCCTTTATTGGTTCCAAACCGTGTCACGGGTCATGGAAAACCGTAATGAAATCCGCTTTTTAGAACCGATAAGAACCGGAATCAGACTTCTAACAAGCCTTAAAAGGCTTTAAAACTAAGTTTTAGTATAATTCGATCGTTCAAACCGAACCGATAACAATTTACAAGTTCCACACAGAAAAAAACCTATCTATTACTTACAATACCATAGACAGAGCTTGAACCGATCGGTTTTGCGGTTAAAATAATTAAATCTGTGTTAAATTCAACCGAGAAATAGCGTTTTAAATCAAGAAATGAACCGAGCAACAGGAGGAATCTCGGAGCGACTGTTCAGTGAGGCGGAGTAAAGAATCTGACGGTTTCTGTTTGAAACCTACTGTAGAGCTTAACCGAAAGCTTCAAGCTCCATGCTCTGCACAAGGTTAACTCTTTCACCTCTGGAGCAGTTCTAGTGGTGGGACAAACTGCACTTGTCATAATATAGCAAGACTTCATGTTGTTTGAATCATCCAAGCAGACCTCTAAAGCAGTAGGTAAGGCTAGGGGGTGTTAGGTGTATTAGTAGGGGTCACAAGTCGTAAGAGGGAGGTAATAATCCTCTTTACAAGACACTGGTTAGGCCCCATCTGAGTACTCATGCAGTATTGAGGCCACACCTTCACAAGGACATTAACCAAATTGAGGCAGTCCAGAAGGGCAACTAAATGGTGCAGGGACTGCATCAGAAGACATATGAGACAGATTAACAGAGCTCAATATGTATACCCTTGAGCAAAGGAGGAGAGAGGTGATATGATCGAGGCATTCAAACACCTTAAGGGCATTAACAAGGTGAAAGAGTCTAACATGTTTAAATATAAGAAAAATAGCAGGACAAGAGGACACAGCATGAGATTAGAGGGGTCCGATTAAGGGGAATGTGAGGAATTCTTTTTCACAGAAAGGGTGGTGGATGCATGGACTGGCTTACCACAAGAAGTGGTGGCTATGAATACAGTGCAGGGCTTCAAACAGGCATGAGATAGGCATAAGGGAGCAATACAATGACTATGAATAGATAGACCACTGACAGAGCAAAGGCCGATGGCACATTTATAAGGTAGAAAAGAAATGGGCAGACTGATGGGCCTTGTGGTCCTTATCTGCCGTCAACTTCTATGTTTCTATGTTTCTACTTCCTCCTACTCCCCACAAGAATTGCTTTATGTCTGTTCCATGCATTCTTGAATTTCCCACTGTTTTTGACCCCAAAATCTCCTCAGGAAGGCTGTTCCAAGCATCCACCACCCTCTCTATGAAAAATACTTCCTTACATTGCCCCTGAGCCATCCCCCATTATCTTCAAATTATGCCTTGTTTTTGCACATCTCTTTTCTGAAAGATGCTTCCTCTTGACTTTATTGATTCCCTGAGGTACTTAAATGTTTCTATCACGCCCTGTCTCCTCCTTTCCTCAAGGGTATACATATTAAGATCCTATAATCTCTCTTCATATGGCTTCTGGTGCAGACCTCGCACCATTTTAGTTGCCTCCTCTGACTGCCTCCATCTTATCTATGTCCATGCGAGGTGAGGTCTCCAGAACTGCATGCAGTATTCCAGATGGGGTCTCACCAGCTGTCTGTACAGAGGATAACAACTTCCTGTTTTCTACTGGTGATGCCTCTCCTATGCACCACAGTACCCCCAGCCCTCCTTACTGCTTTCTCACATTGCTTGAGACCTTAAGTCATCTGATATGACTACCACTATGTTCATTTCCATTTTGTTGTTAGTACCCTCCCCCACATTGTGCACTCCTCCCCTGGGTTTTGTTTCCCAGGTGCATTACTCTGCACTTCCTTGCACTGAATCTAAGCTGCCATATTTGACCATTCCTCCAACCTTGCCAAGTCCCTTCTCATCCTTTCCACCCCTCTTGTGTATCAACCATGTTGCATATCTTTGTGTCCCCTGCAAAAGGCATACTTTCCTTCCAGTCCCACTGCAGTGTCACCTATGAAAAAATTACTCACCTTAGTAATTGTGTGTTCTTCTAATGGAGTCTTGCTGTATTCTGACAATCTACAGTTAGCTCCAGCCTTTAAACTGCCCTGGAGAGTATAGGTTAATTTTCTATGCAGTGCATAGAACGTTGAGCTTGAGTCAAGCTGGTCTCTGTCTGTAGCCCTTGAAACCCAACCTTCAGATTCTTATGAGCAAACACTCACTAACTAAACTATGTTAACTAAACATCCAAAACTTCAAGGAGCTAGAAATGATTGCACCAAATCCATACGCCAACAGAAATCTGAATACTACAAGACTGCACTCTGAAGCCTGGGGAAATGCAAGAGCATTCTGGAATAACATTAAAGATGTTATCGGAAGGAGTCCAAATCACCCCTACTGCAGTCACAATAAACGGAACACTATCCTGGACCAAAAGTCATAGCCAACACCTTTAATGATGCCTTCACGAACCTCAGCAGCATCCTCCTCCTGACTTTTTCAAAGACAGCCACCCCCTCTTCCCGCCCATCAGTCATCACCAAAAAATTGTCCCCTTTCTACTTCAGAGCAGTAAGCAAAAATACTGTCAGGAAATATATTTCCAAAGCCATCAAAACACTAGAGCAAGTGCTGACACACTGGACCTCAAACTTCTGTCCTCACTCTAGACGAGGTTCTGGGGCCTTCACCAGGATCTTTAATCTCCCTCTCTCAGCCAATTCCCTGACAAATGGAAGGCAGCAACTGTCACACCTATCCATAAAGGTGGTGACCGGACCTCCCATGTGAACTACCGACCTATCTCTATCCTGCCACCCTCTCTAAGGCCCTGAACGGATAGTAACAGACCAGCTCACTGATCATCTGGACAAGTACAACATCCATTGCCGCAGCAACATGGATTTAGAAAAGGGCACAGCACTGCCACGGCACTTGAGTTTACGGAGCCATACACACCTTTGATCAGGTCGCCAACCGGAGCTACATTCATTGACCTGTCAAAGGCTTTTGACACTGTCCACCACCGCCTCCTGCTTCATCAGCTACTGAACATTGGCCTCTCATGGAATCAGTGAAATGGTTCAACAGCTATCTTGACAACAGGTCTCAATGTGTAAAATATCAGGCGTGGTCTCCGACACTAAACAGGTTCACTCCGGTGTCCCCAAGGATCCATCCTGGGCCCATTGCTGTTCAGCCTGTTCCTCAACTCCTCCCGACTCCACCTCTCAGCAAGTCATACTCTATGCAGATGACACGGTGATTCTTGCCTCTCATCATGACCCAGGCCACCTGCAATAAACCCTCCAACTCGGCTCACCTCTGTTGAAAGCTGGTTCAAAGAACATAAGTTAATCCTTAACCAGAAAAACAAAGACCATGATTTTCACCAGCCACCAAAACAAGCACAACCACCACCAACCCTCATTAAACACCTGCCTCGGGACTCCTGGAGCAGGCTGACTCCTTCAGATACCTAGGAATCACCCTAGACCCACACCTGTCCCTTGGAACCCATATAACCAATGTCGCTAAACCGTGAATACTAGACTGGGCTTACTCTCATCGGCTTCGACAGCACCTGACTGCCGCAGTTCAAAGTTCCATCATCTCCCAGATTGACTATGGTCTTGTCATCTATGGCACTGCCACTACCACTGTACTCAGAAGGATTACTACCACCCTAAACAAAGCCTGTCGACTCATCACTGGGCATAACAGCTCACACACCTGTGACCTCTACTCAAGCTTCAACTGGCTTCAACTTGATAACAGAATTCAGTACCAAACCTGTGTGGTTGCTAAGAAAATACAGTTGGGAACTGCCCTCCCGGGTCTGTTCACTCCTTCAAATGAAAACCAGCTCCAGAATTACCAGGGATCAAAGCCACAACCTTTCCATATCCCTCGCTGCTGCACAGCCATTGGCCAGCTGCTCATTCGCATACAGGGCACCCACTTGCTTTAATGGTCTTGCCAATGATACTATCAATACCACTGGGCAAGGGCCTTCAAATCCAGGCTCCGTAACACCCTGGTCGCTTCAGCATCTAGAGCTGTCATGGATAATGTCTATGCAACTCCACTCCGCTACCGCTCTTTCCTATATCTAGCTCCTTATATAACGACTTGCCCTAGTTTGGCCTCTGCCCCACACGCCTACAGCACCTGACAATGCCACCTTCTTGGCAGCTCCACCCCACCTCCTTATCCTTACCTACCCCCCACCTCTTCTCATTTTCTTACCTCCCTTGCCCTCTCATTTCTTTCTACCACCCCTATTGTCCTCTTCCTTTCTACTTTACCTCTCCCATGTCTGTTCGAATTAATTTGATATTGTTTACCCTTATTTGTGTAACAATTTTGTTTATTGTCATGTGATAACTATGTGTTGACGTGGAACCTTTGTAAAAGAGCCCTGGGCTCAAAGGTAATTGTAATCCTAGAATTGAAATAAATAAAAAATAAATAAAATAAATGTGGAAATTGTTAAATTTTAACTAGCCAACTAGGCAACAGAAAGTTTTGAATTCCCAAGGAAGACTCAAGTCAGGAAACCCAAAACCAAAACCAATCTAAAATAAGGATAATAATACAAAACACCCAAATAAAAGGGAATGTGTGCAAGAAGCACCCCTGGAGTGCAATACTGCACCTGCCCACCCACTTCCCAAAAGCCAGGTTCTGAGAGGGAGGCGGAGGAGGTCAGAGTACAACAAGACTCCATTAGAAGAAACACAATTACTAAGGTGAGTAATTTTCCTTCAAACAACATGAAGTCTTGCTGTATTCTGACAATCTGCAGACTACTAAGCAGTACCTCCATGGAGGAGGGAGAGAATTTACTTTGGGAATAGGCTCTGAAGTACTGCTTGTGCCAAACCGAGCATCACTCCTAGCCTGGATATCCAGAGCGTAATGCTTGGTAAAGGTATGGACTGTTTTTCAGGTGGCTGCTTGACAAATTTCTAACAGAGGAATATCCCTGGCAGCAGCCAGGAAGCAGCTGTACCTCTTGTAGAGTGAGCCCTCAGGCCTGAGGGTGGAATCTTTCCCAGTTTCTCATAGCAGAATTGTATACAAGACAAAATCCACCTGACAACAGTTCTCTTGGTGGCAGGTTTGCCCTTCCCACTTCCCCATAAGTGAGAAACAACTGGAGGAGTCAAACCATGACCCTTGGTACGCTTTATGTAGTAGCTAAGGGCTCTTAACATCTAAACTGTGTAGCCTCCTCTCTCCTAAGGAAGAATGATCAGTGAAGAAGACAGGAAGAGATGCAGACTGATTCATGTGGAAGTCTGAAACCATTTTGGGCAAGAACCTCCTATTGGTTCTAAGGACCACTTTATCTCTATGAAAGGATATAAAAATCAGGTTCCACTGACAGGGCTTGCAATTCACTGATACATCTGGCAGAGGTAATGGCTACCAAAATACAGTTTTCCAAGTCAAGTACTTAAGCGCTGCTGAGGACATAGGCTCAAAAGGAGGTTGCATAAGTTGAGCAATGCAAACATTTAAGTCCCAGGCAGAGGCAGGATACTCTAAAGGGAGGATTGGTATGAAGCAATCCCTAGAAAATTTACAGAACACAGGATGAGATGATAGTGAGGAAGACTTCCACTGACAGAAAAAGCTGACAAGTGTACCTTGAGAGTAGCTGGTCTGAGGCCTATGCCATTAAGATGGACCATATAATCCAGAACTGTAGACAATTCAGCAGTGTTCATGGAATATAAGCTTCTTGAACACCAAATGGTGAATCTTTTCCATTTGGAGTTATAAGTCTTTCTGGTGGAGGGCTTTCAACAAGCTTTGAGAATATCCAGAACCCCTGAGACAGATGCAAATCTGCATACTCTAACTTTTCAAGAGCCATGCCTTGAGATTGAGAGACTGAAGATTGGGGTACCAAATCCTCCTCGAGAGGAGGTTAACAGGTTGTAATTCCTGGGAAGAGACAGGGAAGATGGACTGCTAGAGACAGCAACAGGGAGTACCAAGGTTGTCTGGCCCAGTCTGGAGCAATCAGAATCACTTTGAAGGTTGTGACCTTATCTTGACTAGAACTTTGAACAGTAGAGGAAAGGCATACAGAAATTTCCTTCCCAATTCAAAATCAGTGCACCCAGAGGACTGAACCCAAGACTGGGGGTCTGCAACAAAACAGAGGAAGCTGATGATCGCCTGGGGCTGCAAAGATCTATCTCTGGAGTGCTCCACCTTGAAAAATCACTTTCAACACTAGGGGTCCAGGGACCATTCGTATAGCAAATTGTCCTTTCCTGGAAGGTGGACTGCTATCAGAGAGGTCTGCAGGAATAAGCCAGGGACCACACTTCATGGCCTCCGTGCACAAGGTCGAGACCGAGTACCTCCGCTTGTTGATGTACCACATGGTGGTGGTGTTGTCTGTTCTGACCTGAACCACCTTGTTCTGCACAGACTGAGAGAAGCTTGCAGGGCCAGAAAACTGCCCTGAGTTCCAGGAGATTGATATGAAGAAGGGACTCTGAGGGGACTATAATCCCTGGGCTGTTAGAGCCCCAGATGAGCTCCCAGCCCAAAGGGGAAGCATCCGTGGTAAGGACCACCGAATGAGACTGAGTGACAAATGGGACCCCTTGCCTAAACTGTCCTGATCCTGCCACCATTGAAGAGCTTGTATCAGTGCCCGAGTCACTGGAATCAGCTTGGTAAGAGGGTCCTTCTTTGGGACCAAAAGGCCCTCAGAAGGAACTGAATGTCCCTCATCTGGAATCTTGCCCCTTGGACCACTGCTGTAGAAGCTGCCATGTGGCCCAAGAGCTGAAGGAAGTGCCTTGAAGGTCTGGACACCTGAAGGCTGAAAGAAGAAGCCAGTTCTATAAGAACTGCGTCTCTTTCCAGGGAAGAAAGGCTCTTGTTTTGACAGTACCTAGCTCTGCCCCTATAAAGGTAAGAAGCTGCACTGGTTCAAGGACTGACTTGGGAGGTTGAGAAGAAACCCCAGGAAGAGAGTACATGCTGGGTCACTTGCAGGTCTGACGTGATTTGGCCTGGAGACTGACCCACTATGAGCCAGTCATCAAGATATGGAAAAATAGAAATCTTCTGCCTTCTTAAAAGGCCACTACTACTGCCAGGCACTTTGTAAAAATCATTGAGCTGATGTTAGCCAAAGGGCATTGCTTTGAACTGGTAATGGCCTAAGAGCAACTTGAACCTGAGGAACTTTCTGTGGGAGCACCTGATGGGAATGTGAAAGTAGGCATCTTTGAGGTCCAGGGAGGCTAGTTAGTCCCCTGGCCTTAGAGAGGGAGAATTATTCTCAGAGTCACCATCTTAAACCTTGGTTTTAAAGATGCTTGTTCAGGGATCTTAGATCTAGGATGGGTCGCCACTCCTGTCTTTTTGGGGTAAGGAAGTACCTGGAGTACAGACCTTTGCCCCAGTGTAGGTGGAGGAACTCTCTATGGCTTCTAAGGCCATTAGGCCAGAAGAGATGAAACCTTCTGCCTCTAGGGCAAGGGTTTCGAGAAACTTGCAGGTGGAAAAGATCTGGCTCTCATCTTGGGAAATTTTTTGAAGCTGAGAACAGTCCCTGGCTTACTACTTCCAGGACCCACTTGTCTGAAGTAATAGACACCCAGTCCTAGACGAAGTAAGCCAGCCTGCCCCTACAGGATAGGGAGAGCGACCCGGCAGACCCATCAGGGTGTCTGCTTAGCAGGGCCTTAGGCTGAGGAGTGGATGCAGCCCTGCTCATCCCCTTCTGCCTCTCCCTCTGAAGAACCCTCTCTGTGAAAAGGAAGAAGAGGTCTGTGTTTGGTAGAAAGGCCTATGAAAAGGCCTGCCCTGCCCCTAGAATGCTGCCTTGAGGAGTTGCCTGCCTCCTTGGCCTGTGCACCCTATAAGTAGTCCTATATTCCTCCATCTCTTCATGTAATTCTCTGTTTGCTCCCCAAACAGAGAATTACCTTCCACAGGGAAATCCATGGCCTTAGCCTGGTGTCCTGTGAGAGGCTAGTACAACTGAGCCAAGCCATTCTCCTAAGAGCCACAGATGTAGCCATGACTCTTGATGACACATCACTGGAGTCCACAGCAGCATGGAACTGTACCTTAGATGCCTCAATCCCATCTGCAGCCACCTCCTCCAGCTGCTTGGCCAGCTGGGGAGGCCTGTTTAGCCAGTGCCAGTACAGTGTCCCACCTGGACTTCTGGTACCTGGCTGTATAGGCCATATAATTAGCCTGCCTGAATCCCAAAGAGGATGCCATGTATTGTCTCTTTGCCAAGGCATCCATCCTCCTGGAGTCTTTATCAAGGGGGTGTGGCCAAGGGAACATTAGCCCTGTCACAGGCTGCAGCCTGCACGACCCCAACATGGCTGCACTGCTGGTAGAAAACTCTGTGTCTGAGCCTGATAAAGTGTACTTTTATCCATTCTTCTATCAACAGGAGGTAGAATTAGGAGACTTTAAAATTTTTTGTGTCTGTTTCCCAAATGATTTGTGCAAGGAATAGACAGTCTCCTGGACTCTGGGATGTCCATCATCTCTACAAAATCAGGCTCCTCTTGATCCTCTGTAGCTTCCTCCATAGGAAGCTGAAGAGTTTCAGCCACTTTCCTGTAAAACACATAGTGGGAGGGACTCAGAAAGCCTAGGAGGGAAACACCAGAAGGTCTGTCTGGGGAGATGTCCGTTCAATGGGCACATCTAGACTTTCTGCTCCATCATAGTCATCATCTTCATAATTCCCTCCTCCTCAAATTCGGTTCATAAAAATCTTCAGGGCATATTCCTGAACTGGTGGTACCGACCCTACCGAGCCCCCAGCCAACGGAGCCAGATCGGACGGAACCGGTGAAGCGATTCAACAATCCAATTGCTCAGGTAATCTCATCAGCGGTCGGAACATTAACCTCTGGATCCGAACCGCTGATTTATCTTTCCTTTCCTTTCTGTAGGAACCGATCCTCAGGATCGGCTTTCTCTGCTCAGTATCGCCTGGTCAGAGGGCACCTTCTGGTTCGTCGGGAACCCAACCGGCTGGCCATCTAAGTTAGCGGACTTCGGTTTCTTTTCCTAAGTCTACCTAATCTCTTTCCAGGGTAGACTTAGGAAAATTTTTTACAAATTTGGCAGTCTGTATCGAGGTGTTCAAACCCCAGACAATAAACACAGGTGGTGTGGGGATCAGCCTTAGCAAAGACTTCCCCAAACTCACTACAGTGTTGAAACCCAGTGGGCCCGTTTTTTCCTTGGGTTTCTCAGACATGACCAACCTAACCAAACTTACCCTTTTTGACAACCACCTAGCACGAATTCTTTATCGGTTCCAACGGTTACGGTATTGGAAAACATTTAAAACACGTTTTAGAACCGATCAAGGATCGGTAACTACACACTCAAAGCAAAGTAAGAAAATTAATATACAGGATTGGTTCTAACTGAACCAACTGAAAAGTTTACAACTTTCACAAAGTAAATCAGAAAACTATCTAGTACTTACGGTACCGCAGACAGAGCCTGGAACAGACAGTGCGGAATAATTTCGGCTTAAAACCGACACTTTAACCGACTTTGAACCAAGCTTTCAAAGGAGAAATCTCCAGAGGACTGTTCAGTGAGGTGAGTAAAGAATCTGACGTGTTGGGTTTCAAAGGGCTGCAGACAGAGACCTCAACTGAGCTTGAGCTCAACGCTCTATGCACTGCATAGAAAATTAACCCTATACTCTCCGGGCAGTTTAAAGGCTGAAGCAACTGCAGATTGTCAGAATATACAATAGCAAGACTTCATGTTGTTTGAAAAGACATTAAAGAGGACTGGTCCCAGTACTGAACCTCGTGTAATCCACTAGTAACCCTCTTTCTTCAGAGTGGACTCCATTTACTGTTACCCTTCGCCCTGTTGTCCAGCCAATGTTTTACCCAGGGACCCACTCCAAGGCTGACTAGCTTGTTTATTAATCTTTGTGTGGGACTGTCAAATGCCTTGCTAAAGTCTAGGTAGGCCATGTCCACATCCTCTCCTTGGTCTACTACTTGGTCATCCAGTCAAAGAAATCAATTACCGATTTGCCTGACATGACCTTCCTGCCAGAATCCATGCTGCCTTGGGTCCTGTGTCCCACTGGCATCTAGGAACTCAACTGTTTTTTCCTTCAGAAGTGATTCCATAATTTTCCCTACTACTGAGGTCAAACTAACAGGTCTGCAGTTTCCTGCCTCTGTCTTGCTCCCACTGTTGTGAAGGAGAATCATATCCGCTTCCTCCAGTCCTCAGGTACCACATCATCCTCCCATGATTTGTTAAAAGGGTAGTCAGTGGTGTCACTAGTTCTCCCCTTAGTTCTTTTAGAATTCTAGAATTGAATCCGTCAGGCCCGTTGCTTTGTCCACTTCAGTTTCAGAAGTTCTTTCAGGACCTTTCTTCTGTGAATGGACTGGTATCAATCCGCCTATCCAGAGTGCTTCTATTCTTGGTTTAGGTACCTCCTCTTCTTTTGTGAATATTGAGTAGAAGTATTCATTCAATATCCCTGCTTTTTCACTGTCACCCTCTGCCCACCCTCTCTTCCCTTTATTAAGCCTCACTATCCCTCCTTTGGTCTTTATTCACTCCCTAATGTACCTATAAAAGGTTTTATATCCCTTCTTAACTGAGTTGGTTATTTTTTCCTCAAGTTGGGCCTTTGCTATTCTGATTGCCTTCCCGCTTCCTTCTGTTTTAACTGGTACAGTTCTCTGTCCTGCTCCTTCTGAGTTTCCTTATACTCAGGGCCCCTGGTGTTCTGCAGCAGAATTTTCTGATTTCTGCATGGGCTTTGACTTCTGCGGCAGCATTTTCTGATTTCATGCATGATTTATTCATTTCTCTGGCAGAATGCAGTCCTGTCATTATTAAATATGATGTGATGTCATCGATGACATCATATGCTGAGCATACAGGAGGGGCTTCAGGATAAATGAGGTGAGGAAGAAAGCCTGACACTATGGGAAAACACTATATTTATATGAAAATTCACTAAAAACAATGAATTCTTGGTACTATACATATTCTGCGGCATGATACAAATTCTGCAAATTCAAGAACTTCAGAATTTCAGGAGCCTTGTTATACTTCCTGAATGCTACCTTTTCTCTTTAACCTTTCCTGTCATCTCTTTTGAGAACCATAGCGTTTTATCCTTTGTTTTGTTGATTTGCTTCACACAAAGGCTTGTTGCCTCTGTGATGGCTGTTTTGATTTTCCCATTGTTTCTCCACCCCTCCTTCTTGCCCGCTTGCTAGTGCTTTTCTGAGGCACTCTCCCATTTTCCTAAAGTCAGCCCTCCTAAAGTCCAGTACTCTTGCTTTAGTATGACTTGACTCTATGGCTGTGTTTATTGTGAACCATACTGTTTGGTGGTCACTTGTTCCCAGATGGCTACCCACTTCTAAATCTGAGATCCTTTCTCCATCCCCTGCTTGAGAGTACCAGGTCTAAGACTGCTCCTCCTGAGTGGGTTCCAACACTAGCTGTCTGAAGCATGTTTCTGTAGGGCATCAAGAATGGTCCTGCTCTATCATGTGGCTGCAGCAAAGGTGCTCCAGTTGACATCTGCATATTCAGGTCCCCCATCAACAATATCTCCCTTTTTCTGCCATTCTAAGGATGCCTTCTATCATTTCCTTGTCCATTTCCTCCTGAGATGGGGTCTGTATACAACCCATGCAGATTGTGGTGCCATTTCTGTCTCCAGGGTGACCCACAGTGTCTCCTCTACTCCTGTTTACTGTTTAGTTCCATTGCTTTGATCCCTTCCCTTACATAGAGAGCTACCTCCTCCTCTTTACCCTCCCTGTCCCTCCTGTAGATTGTGAACCTTGGCATGTTGACATCCC
Source organism: Neoceratodus forsteri (assembly GCA_016271365.2). Classification (NCBI taxonomy): domain Eukaryota; kingdom Metazoa; phylum Chordata; order Ceratodontiformes; family Ceratodontidae; genus Neoceratodus; species Neoceratodus forsteri. Next base: position 163,322,749 of record CM057458.1, on the reverse strand, counting down.
AGTCATGGGTCATTGTGTACCATGTTTCTGTGACTGCCACTATATCCAGGCCCTCTTCCATCAAGACCACTAGTTCAGGAGCTTGTTACACAAACCACGGGCACAGGTACTCATCTCCTCCATTTTGTGATGGCCTTGCCCTTTTAGCCCCATCCTGTCCTTACTGCCTTTGCATTTTCTGCATTTACCCCAGTCCTGCTCCCTACTGACTTCTCTATCTTGGTGTTTACCTCACTAACTACCGTGTTTTTGGGGAGGCTGGGACTTCCCTGCTCTTTTTCAGTGCCTCCTCCCTTGTAGTTTAAATGCTTGCCAATGAAGCATTTAAACCTATCACCTAGGATCCTGGTTCCTCCTGGACAGATGCAGACCATCGCGCCAGTATAGGCCTGTATCCCTCAGGTGGATCCCCAGTCCCCAGTGAAGCCAAAACCTGAGCTCCGCACCAGTTTTCAACCAACCATTCATTGAATCCCATGGTGCAGAGTGCCCTAGCATCACCCTTGCATAGACAGGTAGCACCTCCCGAGAAAGTTACCATCACGTGCTACTTGTCTAAGGCCCCTCCCAGCTCTGCAAACTCCTCTTGCACTGCTCTGATCCCATTCCCAGCCAGGTCATTTGTCCCTAGGTGGACAATGACATCTAGCTCTCGTGCAGCTGCTCCACGATCCTGAGGACTTGCTTCCTGTCCTCCAAGCTGTGGTGCCAGGCAAGCATCTCACCTCCTCTCCCTTCCTCCCCAGTCCTAGCCCCCAATGACCGAGTCCCCACCAGGAGTTGTTTCCTTCTCATGTGGGGTCCCATGCCACCTTCCTGTGGGTCTCCTTTGTGGAGGTTCCCAGCATCCTCCTTGGCCTCCATTGAGGAACCACTCTCCGCCAGAACAGGTATGAATTGTGGAGAGGTACAGCTGAGGATGCGCCTCTGTTCCACCACCCTCTCTCCCCCTGAGCCCACCTTGTTCCAACCGCCTCCTCTTCCTGTGCAACCTCTGAGGTAGTGGCCCTGGTGGTCCCTGGGTTGGGAAGGAGGTATCACAAATCCTAGCCAGGTCAGCCTGGAGACGGGCAACCTCCTCCTCAGACCAGAGAGGTGCCTGCAATAGGCAGCATCGCAGCCTCCAGAATGTCTCCGGAAGACTGCTACCCCACAGCCATTGCACTGCACCACTCCCAACATGTCTTATTTTGTGGCCCTCTCCTGCTGCTTTGTATGCTTACTCTCCTCCTCTGTTTATTTTTCCACCTACTTTCCTACTGCTTATGTGCCCTTACAGCTTTTGCCTTTCCTGTTCCAGGACAGGAACTTCCTGTTTTCTTCAGTAGTCTCCTTCTTCCTTGCTCAGAGTCAGATCTCAGGCAGCTGGGGCGGGAGAGCTACTTTTTCCTTGAAGGATGATGAAACTAATGTGTCTCGGTGATCCTTCTTTCCTACTGCCAAACAGGAAGTTCCTGTTGTCAGTCAATCCAGTGCCTATAAAAGTAGAACTGCCTATGGGTGGGAAGAAAGGAGGGTAATTAGTAAGAAACCTTCTAGATTTTTAGTCAGCTGCTCCTTGCTCTGAAAGCAAGATTTCTGTCTGCCAAAGCTAGCAGCAAGAAACTGTATTGTAGACACACGTTTTCTACTGCCTAAGCCACACCCCAATTAACTTCTCTCCTCCTCCTGATTTAGCAACTAAGAGGTTGATACAGTCCCTTCCCAACACAGAAAAACACAATGACTTTCTTTTTTTTACCCTAAATGAGACCCCACTTCTAATCCAGTATCTGTTTGCTTAATCCCAATAGGCAACGACTACTGCTGAGATAGAAGTGTTCTATTAGTAAGAAAAGTTCTAGCTTTTTAGTCAGCTGCTCCTTGCTCTGAAAGCAAGGTTCCTGTCTGGCAAAAGCTAGCAGCAGCAACTCTGGAGGTACCCGCCTGAAACACCTTCTTTCTGAAGTAGTCAAGTCGTGGGACTCCTTATCAGGGGTAATGAGCTCATGTGTTTTGGTTGTTTGGTATGATCATGAGCTGTGGTAATCACTACCAAGTCAGCCTTGTTGCTAGTGGAAAGAAAGGGATGGTCAAGAGGAGCCTGGTATAGGTGCTCAGCCTTCCTAAGAGTAGCTGGGACCACTGAGGGTTGGTTCCAAGCCACCAATATGGCGTTTTGGTAAGTTTGCATAAGTGGGGGTACCACTACTACAGGCTCTTCAGGCAGTTCAAGATAGTCTGCCATATCCTTTCTTTGTTTATCATGTTCAGTGGTTGAAAAACCATGCTTTTCTGAATTTGAACCATCATCTCATGAAATGATGGATCATCATGGAGACAGCTGCATGGTGGGAGGCATCCTCATGTAAGGAGGAGATAGTAGAAAGAGAGGACGGGAATGAGAGTCCAAGTCCTGCAGGTCAACATCCTCCAGATCTCCAGGAAAGCTTTCGAAATTCTGCCTCATCTGAAAAGTACTCTTCCTCATATGAGGGAGGGACCAGGGTAGTAGCGTTCTCTATCTCTCTGGAAGTGTTTTGGCGAAGGGTAGAACAGCAGGAAGGAGACACACCTTCCGGAGGGGAGATTGAAAGTGCTTAATTACTTGTAGAACCTGTTGTACCACTGTGGCTACATCCAAGAGGTAGAGGTGGTATCCTGCGGAAAAGAGCGCTGGGGAATGGGTGCCTACAATAACGGCAACACACTCCCCAGCATTTTCAGGATTGCTATGGGAGTGGTAGGGCGACGGATGGGCGTACTATAGCGACAGGATGTTGCTATATGTAATGCAGCGCAGGGGTGGGTGGGAGGAAGCAGGCACGCACAGCGAGGGATGGTGCCATGGTAGGTTGCTGCGCTAACCCTGTGGCATGGTGGTGGGTTGTCGACATTGGTTGACAGGGTACTGGGTTTGGGTCTGGGTGCTGGTGCTTTTGCTGCGCCTGGCCCAAGCCTTTTTTTTTTTTTAATGTTTTCAACCCCCAACGGTTGAGTATCCTTTAGTACGGGGAGGCACAGCCCCTGCAGAATACATTTAAAAGAAGTTCCTGCATCCTTTGCTGTGCGCCGGGTGTCAGATTCGGTACTCTTGACTTCTGCATAATGACGATCGCCTTAGGCTTTCGCCATTATGACACAGATCTGGCAGAAGTAGGGATGGGGTAGAGGGTTTCTGAGAAACCAGGGGACTGTTGAGGAAATAGGATGTAAGGTATAAATAGGTCTACCCTTGGGTGGTAAAGTCCAGGGTCCGATCCCTGTCCACCTGGCCTCTGCGGAGAATGGTTGTGAAGGCGAGGGGCGGAGACTGCAAACCCAGTAGTTCTGCCATAGAGGAATGGCCTCCGCCGACTGGGCAGCAAGGAAGAGGCATTAGGATGCTTAAAGGGAGACATCGACGAAAATGAGTTACCATTGATGGGACGCCAAGGGAACCAACATAGGGTTCCACAGAGACTGCTGAAAGGGCAATGGAAAGTGCCGCCAACGAGAGGGTGTAAACCCCATCGACGAGGAAGCAGTCCGGAGGGCATCATTGATGGTGGAGCACCTGTGATGGTGGCCATCAATGAGCGTTGCTCGATGAAGATGAGGATGATTTATCCTTATCATGTTTATGCTTCTTATGAAGCAGTAGTAGGGGCCCTTGAATGGGCCCCTTCTCTAAAAGAGACACTTTCTGCTCCATGAGGTGTGCTTCGATCTCCCTGTAGCCACTGTTGACAGGCTACCTGGTTGAAATCCTGGCAATTAATGTAGGAGATGGTGTCATGTGGGGACCCAGACACCTAACACAAACAGTGTGGTTGTTGTAACGGTAAATCTTCCTACTGTAACGACATGAGCGGAAAAGTGCTGTCCTGCTTGTAGATTCTTTGGACATTCATCGATGAAGGAAAGGAAACAGAGAAATTCCTGCCCTAGCTCAAGTTCTCGTCCATGAGTGCTGCTCTCTGCACTTGCTGTAAAGTAGCTGAAGACAGCGGAAAATTAACTGAGGATACCAAGAACCGCCCACTCTTATACAGGAGCAGAATGATAAAGTCATGTGGGCAGCCCCTGGCAAAGATCGCTAGAAGAGCTGCCGTGTACCACAGCGCCTCTGGGATGACCCAAGTGTATTACCTGCTGCAAGAGATTACCCCGTGAAGAGCTATAGTTACAGGTGAGTAACCTCTTTTCTAACTACCTAGATTCAGTTCATTATCCAAACTTAGCAAAGTCAGCACCCACATTTGGCAGACAGACTGAAGAACTGAGGTCCCAAATGCAGCAACATGATGAATGAGCATGATAGTGCTATACTGGGATATGCACAATGGACCTAGCAGCAGCCCTGTAGATCTTCTTGATCAGGGTGTACCTGGGAGCAGCAACAGAGGCAGCAGTACGACAGGTGGAATAAGCTTTCACACTCTTGAGTGGCTTCCTACCAGCCAACCTGTAACACAGATTGATGCAGGAGGATATCTATCTGCCAATCATTTGCTTGGCTACCAGTCTGCCGAACGGCTTCAGCATACGTGTAGGAACAGCTGGCCAGCCTCACCGTGAATCCCTGTCCTGTGGTCCTTATAACAAAGGAGCGACTGAAGAATGTCCAAAATATGGACGGCACATTAAACGCCTGATGTATCTGGCTTTGAAAAGAAGATGGAAAGGTAAATCACCTGGTTATGGCGAAACTCCAAATCATGTTTGGCAGGAACTTCCATGTGGGGGAAGGATGACCTTGTCTTTGTGGAAAAACAGATATGGAGACTCCAATGACAGTACCTGGAGCTCACTCACCCACCCATCTGGCTGACGGATGAAGACCAAAAGCATTTTTCACGACAGGTGTGACATCTCACACTTGTCCACAGGCTGAAATGTAAGCATCAGCAGTAGGTCCCATGGTAATGGAGGCTCTGCATGCAGACAAGTGATCCTGGCCTTTGAAAAGTGTCTGATCACCTCCTCCTGGGCTGTTGGCATACCAGCCCATGCCCTGGTATGCTGGAGATGGCAGCTAGATGTGCCTTGAGAGAGATATGGCTCGAACCCTGACTGAGACAAGGACCAGAGGAAGTCAAGGATGCATGCAACAGGGCAGGTGAGGGAATCTGCTCCTTTCCTGCACACCACTGAAAACCTTGTCCCACTAAATGAGAAGCGTTTCACAAACTGATTCCGTCTAGGACACCTTCCAAAAGACCAGAGAATGAAACTCTAGCGGTTAAACAACCAGATGGACAGGTGTGGGACTGCAGGTCTGGACAAATCAGTCTGTAGACAATCAGTCACAGGGACTTGCTGCTGAGACCAAGGAGATCCTGGTACCAGAACTGGTGCGCAGTTTAAAGTTTCAGGATCAAGTTTGCTTGTCCTCAGCACCTTCAGAACCACTTGTGGACCAAGGGTAACAAAGGGAAGGCACAAGGAAGGCCCAGAGAGCAGGGCTGGGGAAGGCATCCCCATCACTGTTCCCATCTGAGAAGGGTGGGCACAGAACAGCCTCAATTTTCTGTTCTCCAAAGAAGCAAACAGGTCCACAACAGGTGTGCCCCCACTAGGTGAGCAGTTGTGTCAACATGTTCTGGTATGTGGGCCACTCATGCAATGTCTCTGCCACTTGACAGCATCTATCAGCAGGCTGTCCCCCTTCACCCACACTCCCCGACGTGGCTCTGCGGCAGGTCCACCTGTAGGCTCTGAACGAGGGAGCAGGTGCAGAGTGCCTCCTGACACAAGGGAACGAGTGCTTCCCACCTTGCTTGTTCAGGCAAGACATGGTGGTTGTGTTGTCAGCACTGACTGCACAACCTGACCCTTCATCAGTGAAACAACTGCCATTATTGCCAGCCGCACTGCCTGAAGCTCCAGAAGGTTGATTTACTGCCAGGCCTCTGTGAGGAGATCCTGTGAGCTCTGTGGTCTTGCAGATAAGCACCCCACCAGTGTTGTATCTGTCATCAGTGACGGGATGGCTTGGCCTGGACAATGGGACTTCCCTCCAAGAGGTTCTGGGGACAGAGCCATCACTGGCTGTCACCTAAACCTGCTGGTTCAGACAGAAACACAGACAATGATGGCAGAAAAGACCATTGGTTCATCCAGTCTGCCCATAAAGCCTAACAAAGCCAGGACCTATTGTCCATACTAGGTTCTAACCCACACTATCGACTCCCATGCTCCCCACCCTACCACTACCACCCACTGTTGTTCACTGTGTTTGAAACCACTGATAGTTCTGGGACCCACCAAATCAGCTGGCAGATTGTTTTATGGGTTCACCACCCTTTCTGTAAAATAAAAAAATGTTCTTACTTCCTCTTGAACCCCTCCCATCAGTTTCCACTCATGCCCCATGTTATTAATCCTCCATTCATGCTAAATAGTTCCTTGTAGTTTACCTTGTTTATTCCTTTCAGATACTTGAAGGTCTATCATATACTCCCTCTCATCTGACCTTCAGTGAGTTCATGTTCAGTGCCTTGAGCCGATCCGTAAGAGATCTGCCCTGCTGGCCCTGAATCACTGTGGTCACCCTACATTGCACTGCCTCCAGCCTGTCCTTATTTTTCCTTAGATAAGGACTACAGAACTGGGCACACTACTCCAGGTGGGGCCTCACCAGTGATCTATAAAGAGGTAAGAATACCTCCTTCTTCTGCTGTCAATACTTTCTTCCTGTACACCCCAGCATCCTGTATGCCATACTGTAGGCTTTGTTACATTGGCTTGTTTTATAAAATAAAATGAAATGAGTCACTGATGATGACAACTAGGTCTCTTTCCTCACAGGACATGCCTAGTTTTACCCCACCCCAATCCAATACTTTGTCCTGGGGTTCTTGTTCTCTATGTGCATCACTCTTGCACTTTTGGCATTGAATTTCAATTGCCAAACCTCTGACGACCTCTCTAGTCTTCTCAAGTCTCTGCATTTCCTAAACCCTCTGTCTACCATGTCACAGGGCTTAGTGTCGCTCACGAAGAGACATATCTTGCCCTGGATTCCTCCTCCCATGTCGCAGATGAACATACAGAAAAGGTTCTGGACCCAGGACCCATCCTTGTGGCACATCATTGGTGACCTCCTCTCTTCTGATTTGACTCAGTTAACCACAACCCCTGTTGTCTCCCTACCAACCAGTTTCTCACCCATCTAACTGTGTCCTTCGCTGCAACTGGATCTCTCAGCTTCTTCAGCAACCTTCTGTGAGAAACATAGAAGTTGATGGCAGATAGGGACCGCAAGGCCCATCCAGTCTGCCCATTTCTTTTCTACCTTATAAATGTGCCATCGGCCTTTGCTCTGTCAGTGGCCTATCTATTCATAGTCATTTGTATTGCTCCTTATGCCTATCCCATGCCTGTTTGAAGCCCTGCACTGTATTCATAGCCACCACTTCTTGTGGTGTTATTCCATGCATCCACCAACTTTTCTATGAAAAAGAATTTCCTCACATTCCCCTTAATCGGCCTCCTCTAATCTCATGCTGTGTCCTCTTGTCCTGCTATTTTTCTTATATTTAAACATGTTAGACTCTTTCACCTTGTTTATGCCCTTAAGGTGTTTGAATGCCTCGATCATATCGCTCTCTCCCTCCTTTGCTCAAGGGTATACATATTGAGCTCTGTTAATCTGTCCTCATATGTCTTCTGATGCAGTCCCTGCACCATTTTGGTTGCCCTTCTGACTGCCTCAATTTGTTAATGTCCCAGGAAGGTGTGGCTCCAATACTGCACGCAGTACTCCAGATGGGGCTCAACAGTGTCTGTACAGAGGGATTATTACCTCCTCTTATGACTTGTGATACCCCTACTAATACACCCTAACACCCCTCAGCCTTACCTACTGCTTTAGAGGTCTGCTTGGATGATTTTAGGTCATCAGTGATGATGATGCCCAAGTCTCTTTCTTCCTTTGTGACTGCTAGCAACTCCTCCCAGCCTATAGGTGGCTTCAGGGTTTCTCTTCCTATGTGCAAGATTTGCACTTTGCATTAAATCCCAGTTGCCACTCTTCTGACCATTCTGCTAGTTTATCCAGATCTCTTCTCATTCTGCCCACCCCATCTGGATCATCTACTCTGTTGCAGATCTTGGTGTCATCTGCAAACAGACAAGCCTTACCCTCTAGTCCATCTGCAAGGTCACAATGAAGATGTTGAAGAGGACTGGCCCCAGGACTGATCCCTGAGGTACCCACTTGTGACCTGCATCTCTTCTGACTGTATACCATTTACCACCACTCTCTGTTTTCTGCCCACAACCAGTTTGCCACCCAGTTGACCAACTTCTGACCCACCAGCGAGCCTACCCAGCTTATTAATCAATCTTCTATGTGGAACAGTGTCAAAAGCTTTGCTGAAGTCAAGGTAGGCGACATCGACTGCCCCCTTGGTCCACCACTTGGTTACCCAGTCAAAGAAATCTATGAGATTAGTTTGACAGGACCTTCCTTTGTAAACCCATGCTGTCTTGGATCCTGTGCCCTATGGATTCCAGGTGTTGCACTATCCTTCCTTAAGGAGTGCCTCCATAATCTTGCCCACTACTGAGGTAAGACTGACCGGTCTGTAGTTCTCCGCCTCCTCCCTGCTACCACTCTTGTGGCGCGGGATCACATGAGCCCTTCTCCAGTCTTCTGGGACCTCTCCTGTGCTCAGAGACTCACTAAACAATTCTGCTAATGGCTCTGCTAGTTCCTCCTTTAGCTCCTTAAGTACTCTGGGATGTATGCCACCAGGTCCCATTGCCTTATCCACCCTGAGCTTAGAAGCTCTTGTAGGACCCTTTCTTTTGTGAAGGAAGTAGTGCTCACCTCCCTCCCCTGTGTCCATGATGCTGAGCTGTGGGCCCTGCCCTACCTTCTCTTCAGTAAATACTGAGCAAAAGTATCTATTTAGGATAGATGCCTTTACAGGTCCTCCTCCTCACATGCTCCTTTTCTCCATTAAGCTTAGCAATACTCCTCTGGACTGTAACCTTCACTAATGTATCTATAGAAAGTCTTGTCAACTTTTACTGTTCGTGCTAGTGTTTCCTCAGTTTGGGACTTTGCCTGCCTTACTGCCTTACCTGCTTCCCTTAGGCAGTTTGGTATGCCTCCTATCTTCATCCCGCTGTGTTCCTTATATTTCCTGAAGGCCAGCCTTTGGCTCTGACCTTTTCTGCTACTGTATTTGAGAACCAAAGTGGTTTCTTCTTTGCACTTCCTTTTCTGTCTAACACAATGGGATGTTGCTTCAAGTATTGCATCCTTAATGCTTGCCCACTTTGCCTGTACCCCCTCACCTGTGTTTCTTTTGCCAGGGCTAGCTTAACTCTGTTGGCAATCTTATCAAAGTCAGCTCCTCTGAAGTCCCATATTTTTGCCTTGGAATGGGATGATTTAGATGTAGTAGCCAATTGAACCATACCATGTGTGGTCACTGGCCCCCAGGTGACCTTCTACCTGGAGATCTGTGATCCCTTCTTTGTTAGTCAGTACTAGATCTAGGATAGCCCTGTCTCTTGTGGGTTGCTGTACCAGTTGTTTGAGGCCCTCCCTGCAGGGAATCCACTATGAGTCTAGTTCTGGCAGATGTTCCTGCTGGTATTGACCAATCTGTATCCGCATGTTGAAGTCTCCCATTATCAGAACCTCCCTTTAGCTGTCATGTTTTGTATATCTTCTAACAGTAATGTGTCTATGTCCTCCTCTGGTCTGGGGCCTGTAGACAACCCCAGTTCTTATGGCTGTCCCATTTCCTGTTTCCAGGGTGACCCACAGTTCTTCTGGCTCCTTATGTGTATTCTGAATTTCTGTAGCTTTGATATTTTCATTAACATACAGGGCCACTCCTCCCCCTTTTGCACCTCGGTCTCTTCTGAACAATACATAGCCAGGTACTGAAGTCTCCCAAGTGGTTACCAGTAAACCACGACTCACTAATTGCTACTATGTCCAGTTTAGCCTCTGACATTATTGCCTGCAGGTCTGGGATCTTATTTCCCAGGCTGTGAGCATTTGTGTACATGATTTTCCATTGGCCAGATTTTGGTGTGCTAGTTGTTGGGTGAAGTTTGGCATTACCCCCAAAGGCCGTATGGGGAGACAAACCTTTTTCTTACCTGGTGATGCAAATGAACGGCAAACATGTTGAATTCTGTTTGGACTCATTGAGCTGAGGGGAGGGGTGTTCTTCCCATTCGACGATGGGGTGCTGCACCCTCTCCCATTTGCTAGTTTAAATATTCTGCAAAGACATCAAACTTCTGCCCCAATGCACTGACTCCTCTTTAGTCAGATGTAGTCCATCAAATTTAAAGAACTTTCGCTCCCAGAACTGTTGCCAGTTCCTACAAATCTGTGTCCTTTTCCTGGCACCAGTCCTTGAGCCACGTGTTTAGCTCCCTATCTCCCTTCTCTGACCTTCTGTCCATCTGCTCCCTCTCCCAGACTGGCAGGATCTCAGAGAAGGAGATGCGGACAGGAGTAGATGATTTGTCACCCAGCCTAGTCAGGTGTTCCTTGGTCTCCCAACTGACCGGCTGGCGTAGATCATTAGTCCCTATGTGTACTAGGACATCAATGTTTTCTCCTGCTTTGTGAACACTTATAATGCGGCCAGTGTCTCCATGCTGATGTACCTGGAGACATCTGACCATCACCTTGGTTGAGATGGGTATCAACTCCCCAATCATGGAGTCTCCTACGATCAGAAGTTTTTGGATTTCCTTTGTGCTTGTTTTGTTTTGGTTCCTGATTTGGGTGAGTTTTGTTGTTAGGCTCCTGTGCCGCAGTGTCCTGCTCTGCAGTGTCTTCTGCCTCTTTATTTGATTTCAGAGATAGAGGCAGATACCTGTTTGTAGTGTTTATATGGTTTTTGGAGGTAATGTGTTGAGAGCAGAGAGTGATGGGGCACCTGATTTGCTCCTCCTAACCACCTGCCAACCTCCTGGACCAACTACCCTCTGCGGTCTAGGTTTTTCTGTTGGATGCTGGGGAAATGGCGGTGGTTCTTATAATGTATTTCCTCTTCAATATGAAATTTGAGGCATGCAATCTCTGCCCATGCTGCCCGGAGCTGAGCCCTAAGATCTCCAAAGGCTCAGCATGTAGGACAGTGTCCTAAATCCTGTAAGACTGTCCTTCTGAAAATTGTTCCACAGTACCTGCAGTTAATGAAATCCATTCCAAATAAGTTGCTGGGTTTGTAACCTAGTCAGAGTAATTAGAAGGAAGAAAAAAGAAAAAAATGCAAGTAATGGTTTAATTGTGCTTTGTTTAACTTGTTATAACAAGTTAAATTACTAGTGCCCTGTAAATGAGATCACCTTCTGGAGGCCCCACTGATCTGCCCCTTCCTGCTCTGCCACAGGAAATGTCACAACTGTGGTACTCTATAAAAGGAGTGTGGGGTGGTTGGGGATGGGGTGGTGGCTGGGCCCTTCCCTGCCTAAAAGAAGAACCACGGACGAAAGAACAAGGAGGTAAGAGCAGAAACAATCAGTCAACAACAAATGCAGTAACCCTGAAAGCTTATCCTAATGTTAGATAAAACTGTAAAACCTGTAAAGCACCACCTGTAATAATTTCAGAGAAGATATACTCTAAGAAACACTTTGCTCCAGAGCAAAATAAAGCAGTAACAGAAGATATACCTTGCAAAAGACAATTTGAATCAGAAGATTACAGGAGTAATCTGTTAGCACACACCTGTAGGCACACCTTGTAATAATGCAGAAGAAGGTATACCAGCAACAACAACTTGAATCAGAGAAAAATAAAGCAATGAAATGTTAGCAACAAACAGTAGCAATCCCTGTGAGTAAAAAAATAAAACACCACTACACAGTAAATCTGCTTAGCCAAACTAAGTCTTAATCCTTTTCCCTTGCTCTGGTAAGTTTCTCTACTCTGCCTTTCAAGCAGTCTTAGAAGGAAAGAGCTCAGGTGAAGCTAGGTGCCTTGGCCAGCAAACCAAGACACCAAGATGAATGCCTTGCTGGAACTGAAGTAGAGTAAATCCACAGACTGGCCCTTATTTACTACCTTCATTCCCTAGTCAAAAACTACTTCTGCCCCCAACACACACACATGGAGCGAGACTAAGTCCACTACCCTCAGTCCTTTGGAACTATTCCTAGCTCAGTTGAACTACTGAATAACCCTACCAGGGATCAGTTAGTTCTAATGCCAATTCTTTGGGCACCATCAGATGCATCTTATCTGGCCTCGGAGCCCATTCATCGTCAGGGCTGCTAGCTCTTTCTGAACCCTTTCACTGGTAAATACTTGCTGCCTCATTTCAAGGATCCCTTGCAGCCACCTTAATGCCACACATGCCCTCTGTCTTCCCTCAGAATACAGAGCAGAAGTAGTAGCAGCACGGTTGCTTTTTGACTGCCTTCCTCAATTACCCAACCTCCCTTTTAGCCTAACAATTGCTCCTCCTTCTTTCTTTTTTCCTAACAAATTTACAGAACTGTTTTTCTACTCCCTTGACGCCTCTGCAACATGTAGCTCTGTGTCTGCTTTTTGCTTCTTTAACTCTTGGTTTCCTTGTTCTCATTTGGTACTCTCCTCATTCTTCCTTCCCTTGTTTTTCCTTGTACCTGGAAAAGGCCTTCTTTTTGGCTCCCACTGCTTCCCTGACCTTTCCAGAGAACCATATTGGTCTCTTGCACCTGTTTCTTTGAGTACTGTTGTCATGCAAGACTCTGTTGCTGAGAATGGCCCCTTGTTTGCTCCAAATCTTTCCTTCATGATGTGGTACTGAGACCACTGGTGCCCTGTTCTTCTTGGAGGGGGCACCTTCACCAGTGGGCCCATCTTACCACAGCTGTTCAGATGCCATGAACCCTAACAGCTGGAGGAAATCCTGGACCATGCACCACAGCTCAACACAAAATGATCGGGCAGTGGAAGTAAGATTATCTGCTTGGTCGGAGGGTAAGCAAGACCTTGTTTGGAGGATGTTCAGTTCTGCTCCAAAAGACAGGATCACGTGCTTTGGTACCAGTCCGACTTGGCCAAACTGACCATCAAGCCTAGGTCCCAGAATATCAGGATAGCTAGGTCCCTGGACCACACCACATCTTCTGTGGCACTGCCTCTGATGAGCCAGTCATCCAGCTAAGGAAGATCCTAGTGCCCCTGCACTGCAGAAAGGCTGTCACTACTGACAGACAGTTCATGAATATTCTGGGTACAGATTACAGGCCAAAACCATTACCCTGAACTGGTACAACACACTGTCCACCCAAAAGTGGAGGAATCATCGGTGGATAGACAGATGGGAATGTGGAAATACACATTCTGTTGGTCCAAGGAGAAGAACCAAGCCTCGGCTCCAGAGAGTATTATCTACTTGATGGTGACCATACAAAGTTCTACCTGTGCTCAAACATGTTCAGGATGAGCAGGTTGAGAATGGGGCACCACCTCCTTATCCGCTTCGCAATAAAAGTAATGAAACACGAATCTCAGAGGCTAGGGCATCCAAGATAGCCTTGATAGCACTGCATTCCAAGAGTTGAGCATATTCATAGCTCACTGCGCCCCAAGCATCCCCAGACACTACAGACTCCAACAGAGCTTTGGATCGACAAGGAGGAATCTCTATTCAAACAACATGAAGTCTTGCTATATTATAGACATTAGCAGTTTGATCCAGCTCTAGAACTGCCCCGGAGGTGAAATGGTTAAAACCATTCCAAAATAGAATTTGGCACGAGAGCAGCTCTATCTGTGTCATTTCAAACTTGAACTGTCAGATTCTTTACTCCGCCTCAGTGAACAGTCGCTCCGGAGATTTCTCCTTCTGCTCGGTTCATTTCTCGGTTTAAAAGTGTTTTCTCGGTTGGATTTAACCGAGAATAGTTTTATTTTAACCGCAAAACCGCTCGTTCAAGCTTCATCTGTGGTAACCGTAAGTAAATGAAGGTTTTGTCTGTGTGGAACTTGTAAGTTATCGGTTCGGTTTTGAACCGATCAGTGGGTTTAAAACTCATTTAAAACTAAAATTACTATTTTAGAGTGCGGTTCCCGGTTCTTATCGGTTCTAAAAAAAACAGATTTATTACATTTTTTCCAATACCCGTGACACGGTTAGGAACCGATATGGTGTTGCTGGCACTGTCAAGTAAAAGGTCAAGTTTTGGGTTAGGTTGGCATTATGTCTGAGAAACCCAAAAGAAAACTGGCCCACTGTTTCAACACTGTGATGTTTGTGGGGAAGTCTTTGCCAAGGCTGGACCCACACACCACATGTGTTTATTGTCTGGGTTTGACCACCTCCAGTCAGACTGCCAGGTATATAGAATTTCCTGCAGCCACCCTGGAAAAAGATTGGGCAGGCTCAGGAACGAGAGCCAAAAGTCCGCTGACCCGGATGGCCAGCCCGGTTCGGTGCCAACCGAACCAGAGGGAGTGCCTCTGACCAGGGCCAGACTTCCTTGGGCAACGAAAAGCTGGTTCTGAGGAACCAATTCCAGTAAAGAAAACAAGAAAATCAGCAGGTCTGGAGTCCAAAATTCTTTCTCCAACTGCTGCAGAGATAGAAAAGCCATACAAATTCTCCAGTCATTGTCTAGGGTCCGTCCCAACCACCACTATCTGGTAAAAGGTCGGTTCGTCCGTCCCAGTGGTTCAGGATTATGATATTGAGGAATTTTATGAACCAGAGGAGGGGAGGAGGATTATGAACAGTATGAATGTGGCTGGAAGGTCTGGGTGTGCCCACTGAACTGGACATCTCCCCAGACAAACCTTTAGAATCTCCCCTATGCTGTCTGAGTCCCCATCTCATTTCATGTTTTATAAAAGTTGCTGAAACCCTCCAACTTCCTTTAGAAGAGGCTGTGGATGAGAGAGAGCCTGATTTTGTAGAAATGATGGATATTCCAGAGTCTAGAGATTGTCAATTCTTTACATAAGTCTTTTAGGAAACAAACAATTAAAATTTTAAAGCTCCTAATTCTGTGCCTCCTGTAGATAAAAAGATGGACAGAAGGTATACATTGCCAGGCCCTGATACAGAATTCCTTTCTCAGCAATGCAGTCATGTTAGTAGTTCAGGCTGCTGCCTGTGATAAAGCTAATATTCCCTGGCTCCACATCCTCCTGACAAGGATTCCAGGAAGATTGATGCCATGGCAAAAAACAGTATATGGCAGCCTCTCTGGGACTCAGGCAAGCAAATTATATGGCTTATGTAGCTAGGTATCAGAAATCTAGATGGATACTGTTATGCATTAGCCAAGCAGGCCCATGGCCAGCTGGCTAGTGAACTAGAACAGGTGGCTGCTGATGGCATTGAAGCCTCTAAGGTTCAGTTTCATGCTGCTGTGGATGTTAATGATGTTTCCTCTAGGGTCATGGCCACATCTGTAGCTTTTCGTAGGTTGGCCTGGCTCAGGTGTACTAGTTTGTCACAGGATACCCAGACTAAGGCTATGGATTTTCCTGTGGTGGGAAATTCTCTGTTTGGAGAGCAGACAGAGAATTACATGAAAAGATGGATGAATATAGGACTACTTACAAGAGTGCCCAGGCTAAGGAGCGAAGCCACTCCTCAAAGGCATGCTCCCAGGGGTAGGGGTAGGCCTTTCACAGGTCTTTCTACCAGACTCAGGCCTCCTCTGCCTATGCTCAGAGAGGCTTCTTCAGAGGCAGGGGCAGATGAGGGGTGGGCAGACCTGCTCCCACCCCCCAGCCTAAAGCTCCTATGAACAGGCACCCTGATGGGGTGCCCAGGCCGCATTCTCCTGTACCAGTGGGGGCAGGCTGGCTTACTTCAGTCAGAATTGGGCTTTTTAACCTCAGACAAGTGGGTTCTGGAAGTAGTAAGCCAGGGTCTAGTTCTCAGCTTCAAAAGTTTCCCAAGTTGAGAAGCAGACTTTTCTACCTGCAAGTGTTTCAGAGACCCTCGCCTGGAAACAGAGGTCTCATCCCTGTTAGCTCTCAGAGCAGTAGAAAGGGTTCCTCCCTGCATCAGGGCAAGGGTCTGTATTCCAGATACTCTTACCCCAAAAAGACAGGAGAATGGCGTCCATTTTAGATCTCAGATATCTGAACAAGCATCTTTTGAAACCAAAATTCAAAATGGTAACTCTGGCAATGATTTTATCTTCCCTAAGGCCAGGGGACTGGCTAGCCTCCTGGACCTCAAGGATGCCTATTTCCATGTCCTAATCAGAAGATCCCATCAAGTACCTCAGATTCGAACTGCCCTCAGGTCATTACCAGTTCAGAGCAATGCCCTCGGCCTTACCTCTGCTCCAGGGTATTCACAAAGTGTCTAGCAGTGGCCCACTTAAGGAGGCAGAGGATTGCTGTTTTCCTTATCTAGATGACTGGCTCATTGTAGGCCAGTCCCCAGAACAGGTAAAATCTCACCTGCAGGTCACCCAGCAGCTTCTCACTTCCCTGGGTTTTCTGCTAAACCTACCAAAGTCGGTTCTGGAACCAGTCCAGGTACTCACCTTATAGGGGCAGAATTGGACACAAAGCTAGCCAGAGCCTTCTTCCTCCAGAAAGGGTAAGGAATTTAGTGGCTCTGGCCTCTTCCTTCACTGTGCAGGTCTCTCGACCAGCAAGACACTTTCTGCAGCTCCTGGGGCACGTGGCTGCATCCACAGCTGTTGTGCAGGGAGCCAGATTTCAGATGAGAGACATTCAGTTTCACTTGAGAACCTTTTGGTCTCAGAGAAGAGACACCTTTCCAAGTTGGTCCCAGTGACTCAACCTTGATCCTAGCTCTTCAGTGGTGGCAGGATCAGAGCAATTTAAGAGTGGGGACCCTTCATTTCCCCTTCTCACGACTTGACTC
Organism: Neoceratodus forsteri; assembly: GCA_016271365.2. NCBI lineage: Eukaryota > Metazoa > Chordata > Ceratodontiformes > Ceratodontidae > Neoceratodus > Neoceratodus forsteri. Next base: position 163,305,956 of record CM057458.1, on the reverse strand, counting down.
TCACTACAGATGCTTCCCTTCTGGGTTGGGAGCCCACATGGGCACCTTTCCACTCAGGGAGTTTGGTCCCCAGGAATCTCTGCTCCACATCAATTTGCTGGAACTCAGAGCTGTCTTTTTAGCTCTTCAAGCATTTTCTGCATCTGTCCACAACAAGGTGATACAAGCCAGAACAGACAACACCACAACAATGTGGTACATCAACAAACAGGGGGCACTCGGTCTTCGGCCTTGTGCACGAGGCAATGAAGTTGTGGTCTCTGGCCTATTCTCTGAACACTTCCCTCATAGCAGTTCATCTTCCAGGGAAGGACAATGTCCTAGCGGATGCCCTCAGCAGGATTTCCCAGGGCCATCATGAATGGTCCCTGGATCCTCAAGTGCTGGGATAGTTTTGCCAGGTGGGGCATCCTCAGATAGATCTTTTGCAGCCCCAGACAATCACAAACTTCCTCTGTTCTGTTGCAGGCCTCCAGTGCTGGGCTCAGTTCCCTGGATGCCCTTCTTCTGGATTGGGAGGAAGTTCCTCATGCTCCCTTCCTCTCCTATTGAAAGTACTAGTCAAAATCAGATCTCAGCCTTGCAGGGTGATTCTGATTGCCCCGGATTGGGCCAGGCAGCCCTGGTACCCACTCCTTCTGTCTCTGACAGTCCATCTTCCCTGTGCCTCCCAGGAATCACAATCTGTTGACTTGTGCCCAGGGAAGGGTTTGGTATCCGGACCTCAAATCCCTCAACCTCAAGGCCTGGCTCTTGAGGAGTTAGAGTTGCTGATTTACACCTCTCTCAGGGTGTTCTTGAGATCCTAAAGGCTTCAGAAAGCCTTCCACTAGGCTACTTTATAGTTCTAAATGGAAAAGGTTTCCATTTGGTGTGCTGGGAAAAATATTTCCCAGAATCTGCTGATTTGCCCATTTTGTTAGATTACATGGTACATCTTAATTCCTTGGGTCTCAGACCAGCTACCCTGAGACTTCATTTGGCAGCTGTATCTGCTTTTGTGTCAGCAGGAAAGTCATCCCTCTTCCTCTCATCCTGTGTTTTCCAAGTTTTTAAGGATTACTCCATACTAATCCTCCTTTGGGAACCGGCCCTGCTTGGGACCTTAATGTCTGCATTGCCCAGTTAATGCAACCCCTTTAGAACCTCTGTCTTCTGCAGAGCTTAAGTACCTAACTTGGAAAACTGTTTTTCTAGTGGCTATCACTTCTGCCAGACGATAAGTGAATTGCAAGCCCTGTCAGTGGAGACTGACTTTATTTCTTTCCAAGGGATAAGGTAGTCCTTAGGACTAATAGGAAGTTTTTGCCTAAGGTGGTTTCAGATTTCCATCTTAATCAATCTATCTCCTTCCAGTATTTTTCACTGATCACTCCTCTTGGGTGAGAGGAGGTTGCACAGCCTGGATGTTAAGAGAGCTCTTAGTTATTATATAGAGCTACCAAAGGTCACAGGTTCAATCCCTCCAACTTTTCCTTACCTATGGTGAAGTTGGGAAAGGCAAACCTGCCACTAAAGAGATCAATAGCCAGGTGGATTGTCTCTTGTATCCAATTTTGTTATCAGAAAGTGGGTACAGCCCCCCGTTTGAGGGCTCATTCTACCAGGGGTACAGCCTGCGCTCTAGCTGCTGCCAGAGACATCCTTTATTAGAAATTTGCCAGGTTGCTACTTGGAAAACGGTACACACTTTACCAAGCATTACTCCTGGATGTCCAGGCCAGGAGAGATGCTCGGTTTGGCACAGCTGTTCTTCAGAGCCTATTCCTAAGTAGGTTCTGCCCTCCTCCATGGAGGTACTGCTGTGTATTCTATAATGTCTATAATATAGCAAGACTTCATGTTGTTTGAAGAAAAATTACTCACCTTAGTAATGTTGTTTCTTCTAATGGAGTCTTGCTATATTATAGACCTCCCCAACCTGCCCCTCTCAGAACCTCTACTTGGTGGGGTGCGGGCAACTTAGTGTGGCACTACTTATGTCCTGTTAGCATTTTGTCCCCTTTGGGACTTTGGGGGTGTGTATGTGTACGATGTGTGTGTTTTATTATACTTATGTTCCATTTTCATATTATTAGAATGGTGTTAGTATTTCTGGTCCCTGACTTGAGTCTTGGGTGTTGGGACCATCAATGGTTATTATTATTTAGGTAGCCATTTGGCTAGTGTAGGTTACAGCTTCCACACAGACCTTAGTGAGTTTGGCTCAGTAAAGATCTGACAGTTCAAGTTTGAAATGACACAGATAGAGCTGCTTCGTGCAAAATTCTATTTTGGAATGGTTTTAACCATTTCACCTCCGGGGCAGTTCTAGAGCTGGATCAAACTGCTAATGTCTATAATATAGCAAGACTCCATTAGAAGAAACAACATTACTAAGGTGAGTAATTTTTCTTTCAGAAACAGATCTGAATCCAGAACTTCCAGGACCCACTTGTCAGACATAATGGCAGATCATTGTGGTAGGAAGTGAGACAATCCATCCCTGACCGGCAGCTGTAGCAGGGTTTGTGCGGGCGAAGTGCTGACTCCCCACAGCCCGTCACTTCTTACTTCTGGAGGGTACTCTAGAGGACTGGCAACCAGAAGCACCAAAGACCCCTCCACACTTCCTAACCTGCACCACCAGACTTGTTGGGCTTACCTGGATGACAGTGTTTAATTGCTGCCGCTAGCCAAACCCTCTAAAGGCACTCTGAAAGGAGCCTTGTTGTTGAGCTTTGACAGCTGCATAGTCTGCTGGACAGATGAAATCCAAGAGAACACCAAACTTCAATCCAGTTAAGATGATCCTCCACCCTTGGGCCAAAGAGGCCAGTGCCTAAAAAGGCAGAATCTAATAATTTGTGCTGGGTCTCCGGGGTAAATATTGAGACATGGAACCAGGCCCTCCTGTGCATGGACACTGCTGCTGCCATTATGCCTGCCAGTGAATCGGCAGAGTTCAGAGCCATCTGCAACTAGTGCTGAGAGTGTGAGAGAGAAAGAAACAGAGAGGAAGAAGTCCAAGCACATGTGCTATGGCTTAGGTATCTGCTGGAAGATGAATGACCATGTTGGTGAACTTGTCAACACCTCATGACTAAGCCTGATCATTAAGGCACATACCTAGTCTGCCGGACCCCAAGGGACATTGCTGCGTATATCTTGCAGCCAGGAAAATCCTGCTTCTTGGTGCAATGTTTGTCCAACTTGCCCTAAACCTTCCCTTACGGAAGACTGCATCTGCCATAAGGTGCTCCACAAAAGGTTGGTTCAAAACCCAAACATCCCTCCAATGGGCACCGAACGCTTGCAGTCCATCTGATGAAGAGGTGCCTGGCACCAAGCTGGTGCTGCCCAAGCGCAGGGCCCAGAAAGATTTGTTACATACCAGAACATTATACCTTGGAGAGATCTCCTCCATAGAGCCACTGGAACTGCAAGCCATTGGCGTCAGGACCTCTCAGTAATGTTTGCCAGCAGGAGCTGCCCACCTTGGCATATGTCAGTGCCACCTATTTAATGTGGGTGGCCCCATCTCTCCACAGTTGTAACTCTGCCAGAGACAAGTCTCCTGATGAGACACACCGACAGAGACCAGGGATTCGGGTACAAAAACAGGCATACAAGACAGGCCCCATAAAGATATGATAAGTAACACACCTATCTTTTTGAGGATCTCTCCTCCATAGAGCCACACCTTTGAACGGTTATCAAGCAGTGCCACAGAATAGTGGGAGGAAAGCCAAAAATGACCGCCAGAGCCTATGTTATAAGAGAGAAACAGAGCAATAGACCATTAAGGTACAGGGACCATGGCACATCACAAGTGGCTAGTGGGGAAAAGAAGCTTGTTACTTTATTTCATGACTATTGAAAACAATACAGGAAGTGTCATCTGTTTTGGAAGACATCATCCACATAGGAGGAAAAAGGCTGGCCAACCATCAAGGGAGACCATCCCAACTAAAAATGTTTTATAAGCTGCAGAGACTTCCTAAGTGACAGGAAAAGAAACAAGGGAAGACCAATACTGTATAATTAACAAAATGTATTTTATTTTATTTTTTTTTTCCTGCCGGCATTCTTTCTCCTGCTGGGGTTCTGGACCTGCTCCACCGCCACCCCATCCCAAGGATCGCATCCCAGGAAAGATGGGCCTCTAAGCTCTGGTTTGCTCCCCAGGGTGGGGTCAGGAACAGGCCCCACCTCCCGACAGACCTCTTTCTGCAGCGGGAGTGGAGGCGGAGGCCGTCATGAGCAGCCGGCAGTGTTTTTTCTGCAATTCTTCTCTGGGGGCGGGATGTGCAATGACGCCAGCATCCGCCCCCCCGATGTGTGGTGCCGCCACGGCGGTATCCCTAGCCTCTGCCAGAGGTCCACATAGCACTGGACACTCTTCCCTAGAGAAGAAGAGCAGTCCCTGGGACGCCTGTTTTGCCCCGGCCGCCCGCTGACTCCGTCCCTGAAACCGGGATGTCGGTGCCACAGATGGATGTCTTACTGCTGCGCCGCTCATAATTACAAAAAATTATGGAGGCACCTGGGCTGGCGAGAGCCCTGCCAACACCGGCATTCTTCAGGGTCTTAAGATGTGAGCTTGAAGGGCCAAGAGCATGAATGGAAGAAAGGGACCAGCCCCAGACTGGCCACCAGAAGCTTGAGGACCTCCTCTCTTATAGAAAGTGTAGCCACAACCATCTAAGGGCCCAGGAGTCAGAAATTTCAAAGAGCCAAGTGTCTTATGGGAAGACTGCAGATCATGAAGTGCAAGTTCTAAGTCATTTCCAAACAATTTCTGACAATGTAAAGGGAAATTCAGGACAGACTTTTGCATATCAGAAGAAAAGCCAGCCAACTCTTTGCCAAGACTAACTTGTAAGGGAAATATCCAGGACAGCAGTACAGGTAGAAGCATCAAATGCTTCCCTGTGCCCATTCCAGCAGTTGCAGTCTGGAACACCTCCTTCACAGGAATATCCGTAGCTTATTAGCCACAGCACTGAGGAAGTTCAATAAGCTGTTTTGGTATTTGATCATATATACCTTATTATTTTATATGTAAGGCTAAGGAGGCAGAGTTATACAGCAGCTGCCCATAACATCCAACTGCCGAGACTCATTATCAGGGGTAAGGAAATCATGTGACGAGAAGCCTTGGAACAGTCGTGGGCAGCCATGATAACCTTAGAATCCATCTACAGCAGAAGACATAATAGGTTTTAGTAGAAGCAAGAGGGTACATTTTGTCAACCTTACGAGGCAAAGGAAGCAGGCTACCAGTCCAAAACAGGCAGCCATAGTGACATCCTCCAATGTAGGATATATGGGAGGAATCACAAGTTAAGGGCTAGACGAGACCTTGAAGATATCTTAAACCGTTCTTTTGTAGAATCCTCCTCTCAGCAGCAAAGGCCAGGGTCTCCAGTATATGCCAGAGTAATGCCTGGAAAAGGCATCCTCTGGAAGGATCGAGGGTGTAAAGGATAGAGTCCTCATTACAAGAGGCTAAAGTGGAACTGGAGTCTGGGCCTAAAGGCAGCCAGATCATAACCTTCAACATCCTGCTCACCATGTATGAGATCAGATTTTCACCTCATCATCCTCAGACTGAGAAAAGAGGGGACAGGGCACACCAGCTGCCTGGAAGGCAGGTAAGGTGGAGGTGTAAGTGAGCCATATGTCCAGAAGATCCTACAGTCTGCTTTGATGCAGAGAAAGAAGCTACAACCATGGGGTTGCTGTTGACAGCAGAGATGGCATTAGCTGTTGGAATATCTCATAAACAGTAGCCATGAGTGCCCAAGTGTTGATGGCGTCAGTCGTTGAGGTCAATGACACAGATGATGATGTGACAGTACCAGTCGTCAATGGCTGGAGAAGGCCACTGGCAGGTAAGCCAGAGCCAGACTTTGACCTTGTAGTGATAGTCAATGAGGTGTCAATATGGACCACCAAAGCGGTCAAAGACATACCCCATCAGCAAGACTGGAAAGCGAGGGGAAATAGTCTCCTTTTCAGCATGCTTCTTATGGTGGTGCTAAGGTGACTAAAACTAAGATAATTTTTCCTTTGAAGAAGCAGAGCAGGATGGTGATAATGTAGCCACCCATCGAGAAGCATAGTAAGATGTAATCGGATTCGACACCGAGGAACGTGACAGTAAAACCGGCGAGAAGCTGGTGTTGAATGCTGAAACCACCTTTTCTTTAAAAATACCTCAAAAACTTTTCCATGGTGTTTCCTCATGGCCTGGTGAAAGCCCTGGCAAATGGCAGAGTGCTTCACCTCATATATGTCATATGGCTGTTATTGATACTCCTCCCCGCCTGAATCTCAAAAGGAGGACTACTGTAAACAGTTCTAGCGCTAGTGCAGTATGAAAACCCGGAGAAGTAGTGGCAAAATGTTTTGCTTTATCCAATGACTACATCCTCAGGTCCTACAATCTCACTGTATATAAATCCTGACTCGGGTTCAGTTAATGACCCTTCAAACTGTAACCTGCCATATTTCACAACTATGACCTAGGGTCTTCTCTAAGATCCTGATGCTGTAACCCAACAACGATATACCCCTGAGCCGTATGATCTATGTATAATACTGTTTAATGTAATGTTTTATGCTTTCTTGTACTGACGTGGAGCCTTTGCAAAGGAGTCTATGACTCAAAGGATTGTAATTCCAATTCTCTTCAATAAATAAATATAAGAGCCTTAGGCAGCAGACTCACACACAGTGACCATCACCTTGTTTGTTTCAGCATGCACCGTGAACTGTGAAAAAGCAACTCCTGCTTCTTCATGCTACCTTAGGATGGCATGCAACAATGACATTTGTAAAAATCAAATAAAGAAACTACAGCAAAATGGCACTGTCAGCCAGCACCCTGATGTGCCTCAGGGTTCGTGTTGGGACCATGCCTCTTCAACATCTACATTTCATCATTGCAGCTCAGCAATCCTCATATATGGATTTCTAAGTTGCTTGATGATTGCAGACTGGGAACATCTGTGACTTCAACAACAGAGGCACTTTCCTGCAACAGGCCATAAATGAAATTTATGAGTGGACTAGAACTTCCAAACTGGAACTCAATATTTCCAAATGTAAAATCATGCATATGGGTCGTAATAACAATAAACATATACATTATATTGGGAATAATATCTTGGCAACAACAGTAGAAGAGAGTGATTTAGGTATCAAAATTACACCAGATTTAAAGTTTAGATCACATTGCAAACAACAAGTTAAAAGGGCTAATCAGAGTTTAAACTGTATTTTGAGACATATTTCTAGCCGACATGAAAACGTGATTATTCCATTGTATGGTGCATTGGTGAGGTCGCACCTCGAGTACTGTGCGCAACTGTGGTCACCCTCAGTACAGAAAGGATATTGTGAGAATCGAAAGTGTTCAGCATAGAGCGACAAGATCAGTATTTACCTTAAAAATCTGTCCTACAATGAGAGATTAACTAAACTCAATTTATATACCTTGGACTATAGAAGACTAAGAGGAGATCTTTGTATGATGTTTAGGATATCACAAGACGCTACACTAAGAGAAGATCTAAAATGTCATATAGAGCAGGCTGGTCTAGCGCTCAGAAGCACTGTATGCAACTAGAACTGCCTAAATGGAATACCAACTTAAGGAAGCACTGGTTCACCACAAGGGTGGTGTCTGCATGGAATTGCTTGCCGATAAATGTGGTAGGAGTACTAGCATTGACATGTTCAAATCTCGACTTGATAAATATCTTTATAAGACTACTACATTTTAAAAAAAAAAATGGCGAAAGATTATGGACTAAAGTCCCAAGCTTGACTTAACTTATGAAACTAGCACAGAGGCAGCACTACTGCCCACAACACCTCAACCTGTGTTCAGGAATGAGCGCAGTTGGCAGGGGCTGGTCGTGGGAGGAAGGATGAAGCAGCCCATGGACTGCTCTCATTCCTCATGAGGGGAAACGAGACTTCACACTGTGGTCCTGTGAAAACAGTGGATAACTGGTAAAGCCACAAGAAGTTTGGGGATGGGGCTGGGGAGCGCAGTCAGGGAAACAAAATACTGACTGGAAAAAATGGCATTGTTCCTCATGGATTCGATGAGCTGTCAATGAAGAAAGAAATGAGGAGAGAAGCAGCTGCCTATGTTATACAGGCAGCACCGATGTGCATTAACATGCACAGCCATGCTGGCAAAGCAGTAGTGCTACAGCGGCAACCAGGGAACAGCACCTCCGCCTGGGAGCGAGGGATCTGGTGCTTGGCAATCGCTTGCCACTAATGGAGGCTAAGGGCAGGTGCGCCTGGAACTACTGTGTCTGCTAGGACTGGTGGATGAGGTGGACATCTGCACATCAGAGGCACACCCAATGTGCGCCAATGTCATTGCACATCTACTTCACCAGCGGTTCAACGAAGAAAAAAACCTGGTTTGTGCAGTATGAAGCCAGGGACCCACAGCCACCACTGCCTGAATGACACCTGGCGAAGTCTCATGTGGGGAAAACAGGTAGATACTGTTCTTTTCCTAGCCGCTGGGGAGCCCCACCATAAGGGATAAGTCACCGGCCTCCCTGCTCAGGTCGCCAGGAGGATGTCTGGGAGGGACGCTATGGTGCACATAGGCTGAACTGCCTCTTCATACTCACAGGCAGTTGCCACCACTGACACCCTACCCGACACAAAGGATGAGCTGGATAACAACGCGTACTCATGATGGTGATGCTGTCGACCCAGACAAGATCTGTGGCAGTGGAACAGTGTATATCATCTACTTGGGAACCTGAATCACAGTGAGTGGATTGGAGTTGGCACCAGCATACCGTGAAGAGAATGTGCCATACAGACAAACTCCACCAGGCGAGGACAAGTAAGCAGTTATACCAGAATTATACCAACAGGTACTGGGCTATACCAGACTGCCCAGGGGCGTATGAGGCCCGATGCCACAGGCGGAGAGCCTTATAGTCCCTGGAAGATCCGTACAGTCCATACTGCCCACCCTGGCGGGTATTACTGTGCTTAGAAAATGGGTATTTGCTATTTTAGTAAAATATTTAGAAGTAAAAACTTAAAATCATAAAAAGAAGAAACAAAGCATTTAATTGTAAAATAGCCTAAAATTGTCCCCTACTGGTACACTTGTCAGTAAAGGCTGCTGCAGTTGTTTTCCCCTCTTTTGTTGTGATCAGGAGCCCCCGGTAAGAAGTGAGCGCTGAAAGTGCTCTGTTTTCCTTTTCTGCCTCTACCCCGGAGCTGTGTTCCTTTTTTTTGTAAAGACACAGAGCTGTTGTTGAAACGGAGCTGCCGCAGCTCTGAAAAGTAGCAGGAATGTTCAGCACTAAGGACATCTAAATGGGATGTGTGATTTCGTGGCTTATCTATCAAATCCTGCCTCCTCACCTTCTGCTTATCCCCAGCTCGAGTCAAGAAGTAATGTAGCTGCTTCCAGTTGTTTTTATGTTTTTTTCCATTTGTTGCGACTGGGACTCCCTGTAAAAGTGAGAAATGAGAAGTGCTCGGTTTTCCTGCTCCTGCTTCTCCTCCCAACTCTACCCCTGCTTTCCTTTTTTTTGTCCACAGAGCTGTTCTTGAAACGGAGCTGTCTGCAGCTTTGAAAGGCAGTGTGAGTGTCCAGCACTAAGGACATCTAAATGAGACGTGTGATTTCCTTTTGCTCATCTTTCAAATCCTGCCTCCTCATCGTGCACTATATACCCAGCTCCAGTCAAAAAGAAATATAGTAGCAGAAGGACGTGCAGATGCTCTGCTAATTAGCAGCTTGCATGACACAGAGTTGCTTAAGATGTTAACTTCAGTCAATTGGGACAATTACGCACTAAAACATCACGCTTGTTTTCAAAATGAATGTCACACTTGGACTGCATCTGACTCTTGCATAATTTCTCATCAAACTTGAACAATTTGTAGGCAGAGGGTGCAATCCCCCAAAAACAACCCGCGAACAGTCAGCAGCAAGGATTTGTAAAGTGACTGTGTGCATGTTTGTGTGAGCGCTGTTGGGGAGCCGTCTAACAGCTGAAATAGCAAACAGGAGGCTGCCTAAGGTACCTGTTTCTTTGCCAGCACTAAAGGCATTTACTATTTTTTTCTTATATTGATCTGGATACACACCATAATGAAAATGGCAGGTGGGGGGCTGTGTGGTGGGGGTGGGCATGAGCATCATTTGCTGCGCTGCTTGCTAAGTGACAAAAAATGGCAGCTCATTCAAATGAGAACATTCCATTTAAGCCAACAGATATTGTTGGTAAAAGGCAGGCAAGCTCAGGGACTAGTTATGAACTGGTCTCTGTTGCCTGGTACCTGCCCAGGTAGAGGGTGCTCTCAATCAACCAGAGGTAGGGTTTCTCTAATCTATTTTCTTAGGGCACGATGGGGTATCAAGGGGAACAAGGCTAAGGCATCCATACAGGAGATGGACTTTGAAAGAGCTGTGTAACATGCATGAAGCGGCAGACAGAGGGCCACAAGTGGTTTTGTAGAACCCTTGGAAAACAGGTACCTGGTGTGAGGATTCTCCCAAAGGAAAATATTCTCAAAATCCTTTCTGAAAGGATAAGGACTCTATGCTGCAGTATAATAGAGGCCGGAAGAAAAAACAATCGACCAACAGGTGACCAAGGACATTAACAAGAGAGAGAGAGAGAGGGACTTGCCTCAGGAGGCTGGCTCCAACCAAAGGATACTGGATAAAATAGTGGACATTAACCCTGGAAATTCTCCAAGCAAGGTAAATTAATGAAGTCGGATGAGGACACCAACCCAGCAGCATACCCCAGATCATGTGATTGGAGCCAGAAAATAATCCACTAAGAACCTGCAGGGCAATCTCAAGGAGACATCCAACCATCGGTAAAGCAACCCATAGTCAGCAGTACAGCATAAGCAATAGCACATGATGCAGTAAGGGACTGAGGTGAAAATAATGTGAGTTTGTGAAAAGAAAATAAATGTAAAACTGTAGGAAAATTATTTGTCAAAACAGCACAAGAAATTACGAATTTGCAAGAAATGAATTGCAAAGTGCATAAAATGAAAGATGCAAAGAACGGACGTCATTTATGAAAAATAAAAAAAATGAAAAACATAATAGCCTAGAGGTTAGAGTAACGAGCTGTGAATGAGCTTGGTACATCCAGACCTGGGTTTGATTCCGCAACCTCCACTTGCATACTGTGTGACTCAGAGCAAGTCACTTAACCTCCCAGTACTCCCAGGTCGCCACTTAAAACAGGCACTTGTGCCTAATGGTCCTACCCAGTTACCAAAGACTAAACTAAATAAATAAATAAAAAACTTGTGTGAAAAATGCAGACGGGAAAAACAAAAAAAAAAAAAAAAAAAAACACACAAGATTTGTGAAAATGACACAAATTAAATACAAATGTGCCCAATGGGCAATGCTAAAGGTAAACAACTAACACAGGTCTGGGAGAGAAGCAGTGTAAGATGCGTGATAGGAGACACTGCATGAAATCTCAAATGTGTGAATAAGTAGGCTTGCATGTACAATGAAACAAAAAAGAGGTTGCCCACTGGCTGCAGTTGCACCAGGCTAACTGTAAATTATCACTATATTAAAAAGCCTCGTAACCCTCCAGAGTGTGGATTTAAAAGCAGAGTTCCAGACCAAACAGTGTGCAAAAAGCTTAACAATTTATTCAGCCTGAAAGATTAATATACATAGTGGTAACAAATAAAATAAGTGCTCACTCCTCGAAATATTCAACGTACGCTAATTTTCGCGCCTGGACCTCGTCAATGGCCCTGACAAAGCTCCAGTGCAACGAACGCAAATGCCGCTGGACTGGTTTTCCAGGGGTGGCACTTATTTTATTATATCTGTTATAAGTGTGTATATCTTTTAAGCTGAATGAATTGTTAAGCTTTTTGCACACTGTTTGGTCTGGAACTCTGCTTTAAAATCCACACTTGAAGGCTTTTTTTTTATAGTTGCATGAACAACACACAGATTTGTGCGGAAATCATACAAGATAAGTGAGAGAGATGCACACTGTGGAAAAATCCAAATTTGTGAAATGACGGTGGGAAGCTCAGCGCCAGGCCATCTAATGACGCTGGCCCCAAGGCCAGCAGCGATGTTGGCACTGACACTGGCACGGAGGCCAGCACAGATATCACCACAGAAGACAGCACTGACATCAGCACCAAGGCCAGCACTGACTTGGGCACCAAGGCTTGCATAGGCACTGAGGAGAACCATCATGAAGTTCATAAGGGGAAAACTGCAGAACACATGTTTGTCTGCTAGTACAAGCACTGCATTCGGTAGCACATGGTACCAAGGGATAGCAGTGACCGTTAAAAAATAGACTCAGGTGTCCACTGGAAAACTCTGCCAGAGGTGAGACGGGATGCAGTCTAGGCAGCAGATGACTGAGGGACCCAAAGTTGTAATCCACATCCAAACTGCTCATCCGAGACATCCCTATAGGTGATGGGGGTGTTGGAAACTGAGGTGCTGACACGGCTTGGTGAAGATGGTTTACACCCCCCAAGGAAGACGGAGGTGGGGGCACAGACACCAGTTATACACAACATAGAGCCAATGGCCTTGATGCAGAGTGATAAGAACCAGGCAAGGACCTATGACCACCGGTTTGAGTGAGGACAGTGCCACACTGTGCACTGCAGGAGTTCAACTCAGGCTGTAAGCTGGGCTGGAACTGTCACTTTTACGACTCCAGGAGGACTGCACTATCCTCCAGGGTATGAGACAGAAGACATCCACCCAGAGATGAGTGGTTGTTTGAAAACAGACTCACGGAAGCAAAGAAAAATTACTCACCTTAGTAATTGCTTTTCTTCTCATGGAGTCTTGCTATATTATGACAATTAGCAGTTAGCCACAGCACTTGAACTGCCCCGAGAGGAAGGAGTTAACTCCAGGCTGACTGGAGTTCCAAGCGAGCGCTTTGCTGAAAGCTCATCTGGCTAGTTTCAAACTGAAACTGTCAGATCTTTACGGAGCCAACACTAAGCAAAAGTCTGTGTGGAAAACCATACACCAGCCAAACGGCTACCTACTAGTAGAATAACAACAGAAACAACAACAACAACAATATCACCCCTAACAAGCACTATTAGGCCCCCTCCCCAAAAGACAGAAGTCCAGGAGGGGGCCAAACATACAACCAAAACAGAAATACCTAGTTTTCCTAATCCTAAAGAAAAGGGAAAAGGAAAAAGAGCTATAACGGCATGACACAGTGCTTGCACTAATTCTGCCAACCCTTACCCAAGTAGAAGTTCTGAGAGGGCAGGTTGGGTGGTTTATAATATAGCAAGACTCCATGAGAAGAAAAGCAATTACTAAGGTGAGTAATTTTTCTTCAAACACCATGAAGTCTTGCTATATTATGACAATTAGCAGATTACACAGCAGTACTTCCATGGAGGAGGCCAGAACCTACTTAGGAAATAGGCTCTGAAGCACGGTTGTGTTAAACCGAGCATCTCTCCTGGACTGGACATCCAGGGAGTAATGCTTGGTAAAGGTGTGAACTGTTTTCCAGGTAGCAGCTTGACAGATTTCCAGAATGGGAATATCTCTAGCAGCCGGCTAGAGATTCAGCTGTACCCTGGTGGAATGGGCCCTCAGTCCTGAGGGGTTCTCTACCTAGTTTTTGGTAGCAAAATTGGATACAAGAGACAATCCACCTGGCAATTGTCCTCTTAGTGGCAGGTTTCCTTGCCAACCTCGCCTAGGTAAGGAAGAGTTGGAGGATTCAACCTGTGACCCTTGGTGCTCTCCAAATAGTAGCTAAAGCTCTTTTGACGTCTAAACTGTGCAATCTCCTCTCACCCGAGGAAGAATGCTCAGTGAAAATACTGGAAGGAGATGGATTGGTTAAGATGGAAATTTGAAACCACTTTAGGTAAAACTTTCTGTTAGTCCTGAGGACTACCTTATCTCTGTGAAAAGAAACAAAATCCTTTTCCACTGACAGGGTTTGTAACTCACTTATGCTGCCTGGCAGAAGTGATGGCCACTAGGAAAACAGTTTTCCAAGTTAGGAACTTAAGGTCTGCTGAAGACAGAGGTTCAAAGGGGTTGCATTAACTGAGCAATGCAACATTAAGGTCCCAGGCAGGGGCTGGGTCCCGAAAAGGAGGGTTAGTGTGAAGTAACCCTTAAAAAACTTGGAAAACACAGGGTGAGAAGAAGGGAGGCAGGCTTTCCTGCTGATATAAAGCAGAGACAGCTGCCAGATGAACCTTTAAGGTAGCTGGCCTGAGGCCTAAGGAATTAAGATGGACCAAGTAGTCCAGCAAATGGGCAAATCAGCAGATTCTGGGACAATTTGCTTCCCAGAACACCAGATGGAGAACCTCTTCCATTTGGAATTATAAGTGGCCTAATTGGAAGGCTTGTGAGGCCTTTAAAATATCAAGGACACCTTGAGAAAGGTGTAAATCAGCAAATTCTAACTCCTCAAGAGCCAAGCCTTGAGGTGGAGGGACTTGAGGTCCGATACCAAACTCCCCTGGGCACAAGTCAGCAGGTTGTGGACCCTGGAAGGTCCAGGGAGGGTGGACTGTCAGGGACAGAAGCAGTGGGTACCAGGGTTGCCTGGCCCAGTCTGGTGCAATCAGAATCACTTTGCAGGGCTGGGATCTGATTTTACTAACACCCTGAAGAGAGGGGAAGGCATACAGGAACTTCCTTCCCAATCCAACAGAAAGGCGTCCAGGGGACTGAGCCCATTACTGGAGGCCTGCAACAGAACAGAGGAAGTTGGTGGTTGTCTGGGGCTGCGAAAAGATCTATCTGAGGAGTGCCCCATCTGGCAAAGACTGACCCCAACACTAGGGATTCAAAGACCATTCGTGATGACCCTGAGAAATCCTGCTGAGGGCATCCGCTAGGACATTGTCCTTCCTGGAAGGTGAACTGCTACTAGGAGGTGTTCAGGGAGTAAGCCAGAGACCACAACTTCATTGCTTCTGTGCACAAGGCTGATGACCGAGTGCCCCCTGCTTGTTGATGTACCACATTGTTGTGGTATTGTCTGTTCTGACCTGAACTACTTTGTTCTGGACAGATGCTGAGAAAACCTGAAGAGCTAAAAGACAGCTCTGAGTTCCAATAGGTTGATGTTGAGCATGATCCGGGGGCCACACTCCCTGAGTGGAAGGGTCGCCAGTGCGCGCCCCACCCCAGCAAGGAGGCATCCGTGGTGAGGGTGAGGGAATGAGAATGGGAATGAGGGTACCTTGTCTTAGATTGCTCTGATCCTGCCACCACTGAAGAGCTAGAATCAGAGTTGGGGTCACTGGGACCAATTTGGTAAGGGGTCCTCCTTTGGGACCAATAGGCCCTCAAATGAAACTGAATGTCTCTCATCTGGAATCTTGCTCCTTGCACTACAGCTGTGGAGGCAGCCATGTGCCCTAGAAGTTGCAGAAGTGCCTTGCTGGTCGAGAGACCCAAGTAGGGTGAAAAAGGATGCCAGGGCAATCAGCTTCTTTACCCTTTCCGAGGGAGAAATGCCTCAAACTTTGTGTCCAATTCTCACCTATGAAAGTTAGTACCTGAACTGGTTCTAGAACTGACTTTGGTAAATTCAGCAGGAATCCCAGGGAAGTGAGAAGCTGCTGGGTGACTTGCAAGTGGGATTTTACTGATCTGGGACTGACCCACAATGAGCCAGTCGTCCAGGTAGGGAAACATAGCAACCCTTGCCTCTTAAATGAGCCACTACCACAGCTAGACATTTGTGAATACCCTTGGAGCAGAGGTAAGACCGAAGGGCATTCCTCTGAACTGGCAGTGACCTGAGGGCAGTTCAACCTGAGGTATTTTGGTGAGAAGGCCTGATAGGACATGAAAATAGGCATCCTTGAGGTCCAGGAGGCTAGCCAGTCCCTGGCCTGAGGGAGGGCAAAATCATTGCCAGAGTTAACATTTTGAACTTTGGTTTCAAAAGATGCTTGTTCAGGTACCTTAAGTCTAGAATGGGCCACCATTCTCCTGTCTTTTTGGGGTAAGAAAGTATCTGAGTACAGCCCCTGCCCTGGTGACAAGAAGGAACCCCTTCCACTGCTTTGCAGTCTAGAAACATAGACTTTGACCGGCAGATAAGGACCGCTAGGCCCATCTAGTCTGCCATTTCCTACCTGGGATAGGCCAGATCCTAGATTAACCAACAGCCTATATCTTCCTGCCCCCACAAGAATTGCCTTATGTCTGTCCCATGCATTCTTGAATTCTCCCACAGTTTTAGACCCCACAACTTCCTCACAAAGGCTGTTCCATGCATCCACTACCCTCTCTGTGAAATAATACTTCCTCACATTGCCCCTGAACCGCCTCCTTCTATCTTTAAATTGTGTCCCCTTGTTCTTGCAAGTCTCTTTTTCTGAAAGATGCTACCTCTTGATTTTGTTGATTCCTTTGAGGTACTTGAAAGTTTCTATCATGTCCCCCTCTCCCTTCGTTTCCTCAAGGGTATACATATTAAGCTCCTTAGTCTCTCCTCATACGGCTTCTCTTGCAGACCCTGCACCATTTAGTTGCCCTCCTCTGGACTGCCTCTATCCTGTCTATGTCCTTGCGGAGATGGGGTCTCCAGAACTGGACACAGTATTCCAGATGGGGTCTCACCAACTGTCTGTACAGAGGGATAACAACTTCCTGTTTTCTGCTGATGCCTCTCCTGTACATCCCAGTATACCCCCGGCCCTCCCTACTGCCTCTCACATTGCTTGCAACCTTAAGGTCATCTGATATGATTACCCCAGGTCCCTTTCCTGTTTTGTTGTTACTACCTCCCACCATTGTGTATTCTTCCCCTGGGTTCTTGTTTCCCAGGTGCATTATTTTGCACTTTTTGCATTGAATCCTAGCTGCCATACGCCTGACCATTTCTCCAACCCTGCCAAGTCCCTTTTCATCCTTTCCACGCCTTGTGTATCAACCCTGTTGCAGATCTTTGTGTCATCTGCAAAGAGGCATACTTTCCTTCAGTCCCTCTGCAATGTCACTGATGAAGACATTAAAAGGACTGGACCCAATACTGAACCCTGCGGTACCCACTAGTAACCGCCTTTCTTCAGAGTGGACTCCATTTACAATTACCTTCTGTGTCCTGTTGTCCAGCCAATGTTTTACCCAGGCTACCACCCTGGGACCCACTCCCAGGCTGGTTAATTTGACTAATAATCTTTTGTGTGGGACTGTATCAAATGCCTTGCTAAAGTCTAGGTAGGCCATGTCCACAGCCCCTCCCTGGTCTACTACTTTGGTCACCCAGTCAAAGAAATCTATTAGATTGTCTGACATGACCTTCCGCTGTAGAACCCATGCTGCCTTGGATCCTGTGCTCCACTGACCTCTAGGTACTCAACTATTCTTTCCTTCAGAAGTGACTCCATCACTTTCCCTACCACAGAGGGCAGACTGACAGGTCTGTAGTTTACTGCCTCTATCTTGGTCCCACTTTTGTGAAGGGAATCACATCCGCCTTCCTCCAGTCCTTGGGTACCACACCATCCTCCCATGATTTATTAAAAGAGTAGCCAGTGGTTTCACTAGTTCCTTCCTTAATTCTTTTAGAATTCTGGGGTGAATTCCATCAGGACCCATTGCTTTGTCCACCTTCAGTCTTAGGAGTTCTTGCAGAACCCTTTCTTCTGTGAAAGGACTGGGATCGACCCCCTATCAAGAGTGCTTCTGTTAATTGGATTAGTACTTCTCCTCCTTTTGTGAATACTGAGCTGAAATATTCGTTCAGTATTCCTGCTTTTCACTGTCCCCTCTGCCCACCCACCGTTCATTCTATTCAGCCTCACTATCCCTCCCTTTGTCTTTCTGATCGCTGATGTACCTATAAAAGGTTTTATCCCCTTCTTAACTGGTTGGCTATCTTTTCCTCAGTTTGGGCCTTTGCTATTCTGACTTCCTTCCTGCTTCTTTCTGCCTTAACTGGTACAGCTCTCTGTCCTGCTCCTTCTGTGTTTCCTTATACTTCCGGAATGCTATCTTTTTCTTCCTGACTTTCACAGCCACCTCTCTTGAGAACCATAGTGGCTTTTTCTTCGCTTTGATTTGTTTATTTGCTTCACAAAGGCTTGTTGCC
Source organism: Neoceratodus forsteri (assembly GCA_016271365.2). Taxonomy (NCBI): domain Eukaryota; kingdom Metazoa; phylum Chordata; order Ceratodontiformes; family Ceratodontidae; genus Neoceratodus; species Neoceratodus forsteri. The sequence continues at coordinate 163,287,831 of CM057458.1, read as the reverse complement.
TCTATGATGGCAGTTTGATAATTCCCATTGTTGCTCCACACCTCCTTCTAGCCTGTTTGCTAGTGCTTTTCTGAGGCACTCTCCCATCTTGCCAAAGTCAGCCCTCCTAAAGTCAGTACCCTCACTTTTGTATGGCTTGACTCTGTAGCTGAGTTTAACGTGAATCACACTGTCTGATGGTCACTTGTCCCCAGATGGCAACCCACTTCTAGATCTGAGATCCTCTCACTGCCCCGTTTGAGAGTACGAGGTCTAAGATTGCTCCCTCACGAGTGGGTTCCAAAACTAGCTGTCTAATGCCTGCCACCTGTAGGCGTCAAGAATGGCCCTGCTCTTGGATGTGGCTGCAGCAAATGTGCTCCAGTTAACATCCGGCATATTCAGGTCTCCCATCAACAGTATCTCCCCTTTCTCTGCCATTCTAAGAATGCTTTCCATCATATCCTTGTCCATTCCTTCCCCCTGACATGGGGTCTGTACACAACCCCTGTGCGGATTGTGGTGCCTTTCCAGTCTCCAAGGTGACCCACAGTGCCTCCTCTCCTCCCTGTTTACTCTTTTGTTCAGTTGCTTTTATCCCTTCCTTTACATAGAGAGCTACTCCCCTCTTCTCCCCTGCCTGTCTCTCCTGTAAGTTATGTACCCTGGTATGTTAACATCCCAGTCATGGTTCTCTGTGTACCATGTTTCTGTGACTGCTTCGATATCCAGGCATCCCTCTTCCATTAAGGCCACCAGTTCAGGGGCTTGTTGCCCAGACTATGGGCATTGGTACTCATTACCCTCCATTTCCTGATGGTCTTACCCCTTTGCCCCATCCCTGTCCTTCTTGCCTTTGTCACTTTCTCCATTTATCCCTGCCCTTCTCCCTATCGACACCTCCATGTTGGTGTTTGCCACACTTACTACCGTGATTTTTTGGGGGCTAGGATTTTCCTGCTCCTTTCCAGTGCCTCCCCTTGGCTAGTTTAAAAGCTTGCCAATGAAGCATTTAAACCTATCACCTAGGATCCTGGTTCCCTCCCGAACAGATGCAGCCCATCATGCCAGTATAGGCTTGCATCACTCCAGGTGGACCCCAGTCCCCAATGAAGCCAAATCCTGAGCTCCACACCAGTTTTCAGCCACTGATTGAATCCCATGGATGCGGAACACCGAGCCTCTCCTATGCCATAGATGGGTAGCACCTCCGAGAAGGTTACCGTGGCGTACTTGACTAAGGCCCCTCCCCAATTCCACAAACTCTTCCTGCACTTCTCTAATCCTTTCTTAGCCAGGTCATTTGTCCCTAGGTGGACAATGACATCCAGCTCCCTCCCTGTGCAGCTACTCCAGCAATCCTGAGGATTCGCCTCCTGTCCCTCCAAGCCATGGCGCCAGGCAGGCACCTTACCTCCTCTCCCCTTCCTTGCCCAGTTCTACCTTCCTAACAATGGAGTCCCCACCAGGAGTTGTTTCTTCCCTGCAGGGTCCCCTGCCACCCTCCTGTGGGTCTCCTTTGTGGAGGTTCCCAGCATCCTCCTTGGCCTCCACTGTAGGTGCCTCCATAGAGGAACCACACTTTGCCAGAATGGCATAGGGAATTGTGGAGAGGTACAACTGGAGGGATGTGCCTCTGTTCCACCACCCTCACCCTCCCTGAGCCCACTGTGGTCCAACCGCTCCTCTTTCTTGGCAACCTCTGAGGCAACGGCAGTGGCACTGGTGGTCCCTGGATGGAAGAGGAGGTCCCACAAATCCTGGCCAACTCAGCCTGAAGATGAGCAACCTCCTCCTCAGCCCAGAGAGGTGCCTGCAGATGGGACAACACCGCATCCTCCAGAACATCTCCCGAAGACTGCTGCTCCACAGCCACTGCACTGCACCACTCCAATCATGTCTTATTTCTGGCCCTTAACTGTTTGCAATCCTTACTCTTTCCTCTGTTTTTTTTTTTCTCTCCTTACTTTCTGCCTGTGTGCCCTTTAAGCTCCTGACTGTCCTGTTTTGAGACAAGAATATCCTATATTTCTCAGTAGACCACTTACTTGTTCAGAGGCAGACCTCCAGCAGCTAGAGGGGCCGGAGAGCTACTCTTGCCCTTCTAGGATGGTGGGTCCTTGGTGGTTCTGTGATCACTCACTTCCTGCCCCTAAACAGGAAGTTCCTGTTGTCAGTCAAATCCTGTGCCTATAAAAATAGAACTAGCTTTGGGTGGTGGGGTGGAGGGAGGGAAGGAGGGCAATATAGTCCCAGCAGATAAGTTCAGTCACACAGTAGTCCTTTCTCCTGGTATCTTCTGCCAAGCTATTAGCAGAATCTTTCTAAGGCAGTCTTTAAATGTAGCTTCCTTCTAGCTAAGCCACTCCCCTAATTACAGATCTTTCTACAAGTAATTTAAACCTCACAGCAGTTAAGTCCTTTCAGTCACCTGAGATTTACACCTAGATGACTTTTCAGTTACCCATTCAGTTCAGTTAACCCAAACACACACTTTTTTTTTGTTTTGTATGTTGGTTTTTACCCTAAATTAAAGGTCCAAATACAAAAGTTCTTCTACTTTAGTCCCAGCAGAGAAGTTCAGTCACACAGCAGTCCTTTCTCCTGTTATCTTCTAGGAGGGAAGAGACCTCTGCTTCAAAGCAAGGGCCTCTAAAGGGCTTGCAGGTGGAAAATGTCTGGTTCTCATCTTTGGAAACTGTTTGAAGCTGAGAACCAGACCTTGGCTTACTACCTCCAGAACCCATTTGTCCGAAGTTAGGGACACCCAGTTCTGGCTGAAATAAAGCCAACCTGCCTCCAACTGGTACAGGAGAATCGGCCCTGGGCACCCCATCAGGGTGCCTGCTTGGCAGTAGCCTTAGGCTGAGGGGTGGGGGACGGTTTACCTGCGCCCCACCACTCTACCTCTGAAAAAACCCTCTGTGCAAAAGCAGAGGAGGCTTGGGATTGATAAAAGGCCTGTGGAAAGGCCTGCCCTACCTCTGGGAGTGTGCCTCTGTGGAGTGGCATGCCACTCCTTGGCCTGGGCACTTTGTAGGTAGTTCTGTATTCATCCATCTTTTCATATAATTTTCCGTTTGCTCTCCAAACAGAGAATTTCCCACCACAGGAAAATCCATAGCCTTTGACGGAGTATCCTGTGACAGATTAGTGCACCTGAGCCATGCCAACCTACGGAAAGCTACAGAAGTGGCCATGACCCTAGAGGAAACATCATTAACGTCTACAGCAGTATGAAATTGAACTTTAGAGGCTTCAATGCCATCAGCAGCCACCTGTTCCAATTCACTAGCTAGCTGGCCATGGGCCTGCTTGGCTAGCTGCAACACTGTATCCCATCTAGATTTCTGATATCTAGCCACATAAGCCATATAATTTGCCTGCCTGAGTCCCAAAGAAGCTGCCATATACTGTTTTTCGCCATGGCATCAATCTTCCTGGAATCCTTATCAGGAGGATGTGAGGCCAGGGGATATTAGCCTTGTCACAGGCTGCAACTTGTACCACACCTACATGACTACACTGCTCAGTGAGGAAGTCTGTATCAGGGCCTGATAAAGTATACCTTCTGTCCATTTTTTATCTACAGGAGGGACAGAATGAGGATTTTTAAAATTGTTGTTGTTTGCTTCCTAAATGACTTATGCAAAGGAATAGACAACCTCCTAGACTCTGGGATATCCATCATCTCAACATAATCAGGCTCCTCTTGCTCATCCACAGCCTCTTCCAAGGGAAGCTGGAGGGTTTCTGCAACCTTTTGTAAAACATATGTAACCCCTAGATGGCGCTATCCCAGGGGCTACTACCCCTGCCTGATTTGCCACTAACAGGTTGAGGGGCCTGGATCCAATGGCGGTGCCTCCACCCAGAGGTCAGGGTTTGCAATAGTTAAACTTACTTGGTCACAGCCCTCTGGGACACTGCAACCCCTTTCTTCCACTAGTGGCCCACACAATATATCAGAATTACCTTCACAGTATACACTTACCCCCAGGACTAGTTCCGCACTGGGACCTCCTGTGAAATAAGATACAGTGCAACAATCACAGTACAGTACTTTAACACAGACAAATATCTCAGGAAGTATAACTTTGCTGAAACAAGCAGCTCTGATTTATTTAGGGGATATAACAAGGACAGGGGAAATCAGGTTAATTAGCTTATCACTTTACTATCTACCTATGGCTCTGTGCATAGGCCTATCCCTACCAGTTACTGTCCCTGGGTACCCAAGCCCTAGTGGCTAGTCCAAACCGTGGCAGCTGGTAGGGGCCTTTCACATAGAGAAAAGAAAATTAGTTTAAACAGTCAGAGTACAGTGATTCCATTTGGATTTAATGTGGAATTCAACAGGGAGCGACCCTGAATTAGTACTCACGACCTCCAAACAAGATAGGGTCCTTCAACGTCAGCAGGGCTACTCTTGAGCTCCACGAGACTCTTCACACATTTATATGGTAAAAAGAAAGTACTATACCAGGCAGGCTGCTTCTCTATCCCGATCGTAATTACTGCACAATACCGGGAGAACACACAGCAGATTCAGTTCCTGACAGACCGAGGTGCAATTCAACAATTTCTCCAGTCTTCTACAGGGTGAGCCTGGTTTCTACTCTTCAGAGATCCTTTGATTCTTTTCACAGGACGGATTCAGTCCTAACAAGCAATTACACAAGCTGCAGACCGGAACTCTGGGCCTTACACACGCTTTTTGACTGAAACTGTGCACTGAAGGAGCACAGGGTTTCTTTTCCTTCACTGCCAGATCTAAACTGAAACTCCAACAGACAAAACCGGGCACTTCCTTTGAGTTCCTCCCAGTTCTTGACTGGATTGGCTGTCACTCACAATAGACTGCTGCTGTTGGTCGAAAAAGGCGCCAAGTCTAAACTACATCTCCCAGAGTCACTGCCCATACAATCCTCTTGTGGCTGGCTCAGATTATGAGTCCAAGTTCTGATTCGTCCAAGGCACCATTTTAGAGCTAGCTTACCCCACACTGATTGGTCCAGTTCAGCAGTTCAAAACCAGAATGGGGAACTAGGCAGACACAGTTCTGACTGCAAAGAAAGCAGGTTAGACAAACTGTAATTTCATTATTACTGTAAATGATTTCTGGCAAACAGTTACATCTTTCAGATAGGTTCCTTTGCACTCCTAGTGACTGCAAAATGGAGCGAATTGGCAGCAGCTCGAGTGGTACTCAAACAGAGAAGCACACAGTCCCCATACAACTAATTATGTCTGCAAGCAGACAGCTCTTAAAGAGACAGTACCAGAGGTTCTAAAACACTCACTGATAAATGGCTTAAGCATGAAACACCATTCAGGCTTGGAGCATTCAAGCAAGCTCCTGGAAGTCTTTTGAGGAACCCCCATTTGCAGGGGGTTACAAATAAAATGAGAAGGGACTCAGACAGCATAGGGGAGATTCTAATGGTCTGTCTGGAGAAATGTCCGTTCAATGGGCACGCCCAGACCCTCCCAGCCACATACATAATGATCAAAATCTTCCTCCCCTCCTGTGGTTCATAAAATTCCTCAACATCATACTCTTGAACCACTGGAACCGAGCGAACCAACCTTTGCCAGCTGTTGGTGGTTCGGCGGTCCCTGAGACAGTGACTGGACAATCTGTATGGCTTTAGTTATCTGCAGCAGTTGGAGGCAATCTTGCACTCCAGACCTGCTGATTTCTTAGATTTTTTACTGGGACTGGTTCCTCAGAACCAGCCTTCCTTTGCCGAGGAAGTCTCGCCCTGGTCAGAGGGCACTCCCTCTGGTCCAGTGGGTGCTGGACTGGGCTGGCCATCCGGTCAGCGGACTATTTGGCCTCTCGTCCCTGAGCCGGCCCAATCTTTTCTCCAGGGTGGCTGCAGGAAATTCTTACACACCTGGCAGTCTGAGAGGTGGTCAGCCCCAGACAATAAACACATGTGGTGTGTGGGTCAGCCTTGGCAAAGGCTTCCCACAAACATCACAGTGTTGAAATCCAGTGGACCCGGTTTTCTTTTGGGTTTCTCAGACATAATGCCAGCCTATCCAAAAACTTGCCCTTTTTATGGCAGTGCCAGGCAAGACACCCTTATCAGTTCCTAACCGTGTCACGGGTATTTGAAAAACCCAATTTAAGAGATAGGTTTTTAGAACCGATAAGAACCGGGAACCGCACTCTAAAAGCCCAAGCTATTATTTAAAATTGTTTTTAGCAAATCGATCGGTTCAAAACCGAACCGATAATGAATTTCCACACAGACTTTAAAATCCTGTACTTACGGTTTACCAGATAGAGCTTTGAACCAAATGCGTAAAATAAATACTTATTGTCGGTTAAAATGAACGAAAACACTCGCTTGAACCGAGAAATGAACCGAGCTGAAGGAGCAGATCTCCGAGCAACTGTTCGGTGAAGCGGAGTAAAGAATCTAACAGTTTCAGTTTGAAACTAGCCAGATAGAGCTTTAGCAAAGCGTCAAGGCTTGAACTCCAGTCAGCCTGGAGTTAACTCCTTCCCTCCGGGCAGTTCAAGTGCTGTGGCTAACTGCTAATTGTCATAATATAGCAAGACTTCATGGTGTTTGAATGAGTTTTACAAGCACCCTACTGGACATAACAGTCATCGAATTAACCGATCTTCAGGTTAAGGGTGACAGAAACGTGTAGATCTGTGACAAAAATGTGATGGTACCAAGAACAGCTAAATAAATCACGTACTTGGTGCAGAGAAAGAAACAACATACTAAAAGAAAATAAACATAAACTTGGCTTAGGTGGGTGAAACCTGAGTTCTGCTGACCATCTGACAAGCATACTCTCAACAGTGGGGAAAAAGGACAGAGGTGGTTGGGGCAGGCACCACTGTGCTGGCAGTGTCGTAGCACCATACTTGGTGCCATGCAAATAGTGTGTGCCAGCCCAGAAGTTCTAACTCTCGCTGGGTCCTAGTTCCTCTAGCCCCAAGACCAAAGAGCAGGCCTATTTATCTATGATTTTGAAAGATATACTTTTCCAGATTTGGTCTGTCGGTCATTTCTGACGAATTCTCTTCAAACCCCTACAGCCTCCATATCATTTGCAACACTACTGCAGTGGCCAAATCACAAAGCACAATGACTCCGCAATTCAGTGTTAAAGAGCTACTGATGCCTCAAAGAAAACTTTAAAAACATAATAATTAAGTACAATTCTGCCTACATTCCATTTATATTTTATATATTTCTCCTCCACATTATGTATTACTAAAGACATTTGCATGAATATATGATTTTTATCCTTTGAGTTCCTTAAGAGTCCATCTGTCTCTATAGTTTACTCCCTACTTCAGGTCATAATCCTCTGTTGGGACATCACAATCTGTTGCTACTGTATGGGAGTAACTGTGATACCACAAGCAGTGCTCTATAACTTCAAGCAGGAGAAAGCAGCAGGAATAGATAAACTCTTCAGGAGCAAATATGCTGTTTTCATACAAACGACCTCAGTAATAAATAATGGGGAGGATGACTACAGCACTAATTGGAAATACAAGCTGGACTGTGTCTAAGTATTAAGGTTTTGTTAAAGTTCTCCTGAATGTGTCACCAGCTCTTTAAGTACTCAGATCTAAGCCCTGCCTGGCAGTACTCCAGGAACTCAGAACACTGCCCAGCTGAGGAGCCTGTTGCAGGGGACTGCAGAGAGCCTTAAGAGGTAAAGCCTCTTTCCATCCAGCCTGTTTTGGCGGAGTGGTGCTTACCTTGTCGGCACTGAGTGCCGACTCGCCCCACCCGCCCATGCTCTCCATTTATTGTTGCTTTACAGGTCACATGACATATCACGTGACCTCTCCTTCTAATTACTAAGTGTCCACTTTGCCATTTGCAGCTTATACTCACTATCTACCAGGGGTTGCTGCTGTGCACCCCCAGGCACCACTCCATCTCTCTTCTCATCTTCACACCCTACCTACAGCTACTCTTGGCACTGGCCACTAGGAGTCACTACAGCACCCTCCTAACTACTACTTCTAATTACTAAGTGTCCACTTTGCCATTTGCAGCTTATACTCACTTATACTCATTCTACCAGGGTACAGCTGCGTCTCTAGCTGCTGCCAGAGACATCCCTTTATTAGAAATTTGCCAGGCTGCTACTTGGAAAACGGTACACACTTTACCAAGCATTACTCCCTGGATGTCCAGGCCAGAGAGATGCTCGGTTTGGCACAGCTGTTCTTCAGAGCCTATTCCCTAAGTAGGTTCTGCCCCTCCCATGGAGGTACTGCTGTGTATTCTATTAATGTCTATAATATAGCAAGACTTCATGTTGTTTGAAGAAAAATTACTCACCTTAGTAATGTTGTTTCTTCTAATGGAGTCTTCATATATTATAGACCTCCTCCAACCTGCCCTCTCAGAACCTCTACTTGGTGGGTGCGGGCAACTTAGTGTGGGCACTACTTATGTCCTGTTAGCATTTTGTCCCCTTTGGGACTTTGGGGTGTGTATGTGTACACATGTGTGTGTTTTATTATACTTATGTTCCATTTTCATATTATTAGAATGGTGTTAGTATTTCTGGTCCCCTGACTTGAGTCTTGGGTGTTGGGACCATCAATGGTTGTTATTATTTAGGTAGCCATTTGGCTAGTGTAGGTTACAGCTTCCACACAGACCTTAGTGAGTTTGGCTGTAAAGATCTGACAGTTCAAGTTTGAAATGACACAGATAGAGCTGCTCTCGCCAAAATTCTATTTTGGAATGGTTTTAACCATTTCACCTCCGGGCAGTTCTAGAGCTGGATCAAACTGCTAATGTCTATAATATAGCAAGACTCCATTAGAAGAAACAACATTACTAAGGTGAGTAATTTTTCTTTCAGAAACAGATCTGAATCCAGAACTTCCAGGACCCACTTGTCAGACATAATGGCAGATCATGTGGTAGGAAGTGAGACAATCCATCCCTGACCGGCAGCTGTAGCAGGGTTTGTGCAGGGCGAAGTGCTGACTCCCACAGCCCGTCACTTCTTACTTCTGGAGGGGTACTCTAGAGGACTGGCAACCAGAAGCACCAAAGACCCCTCCACACTTCCTAACCCGCACCACCAGACTTGTTGGGCTTACCTGGATGACAGTGTTTGTACTGCTGCCGCTAGCTAAACCCTCTAAAGGCACTTGAAAGGAGCCTTGTTGTTTGAGCTTTGACAGCTGCACAGTCTGCTGGACAGATGAAATCCAAGAGAACACCAAACTTCAATCCAGTTAAGATGATCCTCCACCCTTGGGCCAAAGAGGCCAGTGCCTAAAAAGGCAGAATCTAATAATTTGTGCTGGGTCTCCGGGTAAATATTGAGACATGGAACCAGGCCCTCCTGCGCATGGACACTGCTGCTGCCATTATGCCTGCCAGTGAATCGGCAGAGTTCAGAGCCATCTGCAACTAGTGCTGAGAGTGTGAGAGAGAGAAAGAAACAGAGAGGAAGAAGTCCCGAGCACATGTGCTATGGCTTAGGTATCTGCTGGAAGACGAGTGACCATGTTGGTGAACTTGTCAAACACCTCATGACTAGGCCTGATCATTAAGGCACATACCTAGTCTGCCGGACCCAAGGGACATTGCTGCGTATATCTTGCAGCCAGGAAAATCCTGCTTCTTGGTGCAATGTTTGTCCAACTTGCCCTAAACCTTCCTCTTAGGAAGACTGCATCTGCCATAAGGTGCTCCACAAAAGGTTGGTTCAAAACCCAAACATCCCTCCAATGGGCACCAACGCTTGCAGTCCATCTGATGAAGAGGTGCCTGAAACCGGTGTGCTGCCCAAGCGCAGGGCCCAGAAAGATTTGTTACATACCAGAACATTATACCTTGGAGAGAATCTCTCCATAGAGCCACTGGAACTGCAAGCCATTGGCGTCAGGACCTCTCAGTAATGTTTGCCAGCAGGAGCTGCCCACCTTGGCATATGTCAGTGCCACCTATTTAATGTGGGTGGCCCCATCTCTCCACAGTTGTAACTCTGCCAGAGACAAGTCTCCTGATGAGACACACCGACAGAGACCAGGGATTCGGTACAAAAACAGGCATACAAGACAGGCCCCATAAAGATATGATAAGTAACACACCTATCTTTTTGAGGATCTCTCCTCATAGAGCCACACCTTTGAACGGTTATCAAGCAGTGCCACAGAATAGTGGGAGGAAAGCCAAAATGACCGCCAGAGCCTATGTTATAAGAGAGAAACAGAGCAATAGACCATTAAGGTCACAGGGACCATGGCACATCACAAGTGGCTAGTGGGGAAAAGAAGCTTGTTACTTTATTTCATGACTATTGAAAACAATACAGGAAGTGTCATCTGTTTCGGAAGACATCATCCACATAGGAGGAAAAAGGCTGGCCAACCATCAAGGGAAGACCATCCCAACTAAAAATGTTTTATAAGCTGCAGAGACTTCCCTAAGTGACAGGAAAAAGAAACAAGGGAAGACCAATACTGTATAATTAACAAAAATGTATTTTTATTTTATTTTTTTCCTGCCGGCATTCTTTCTCCTGCTGGGGTTCTGGACCCTGCTCCATCGCCACCCCATCCCAAGGATCGCATCCCAGGAAAGATGGGCCTCTAAGCTCTGGTTTGCTCCCCAGGGTGGGGTCAGGAACAGGCCCCACCTCCCGACAGACCTCTTTCTGCAGCGGGAGTGGAGGCGGAGGCCGTCATGAGCAGCCGGCAGTGTTTTTTCTGCAATTCTTCTGGGGCGGGATGTGCAATGACGCCAGCATCCGCCCGCCCCGATGTGTGGTGCCGGCCACGGCGGTATCCCTAGCCTCTGCCAGAGGTCCACATAGCACTGGACACTCTTCCCCTAGAGAAGAAGAGCAGTCCCTGGACGCTCAAGTTTTGCCCCGCGGCCGCTCACGTCCCTGAAACCGGGATGTCGGTGCCACAGATGGATGTCTTATCGCGCCTGCTCATAATTAACAAAATTATGGAGGCACCTGGACTGCGAGAGCCCTGCCAACACCGCATTCTTCAGGGTCTTAAGATGTGAGCTTGAAGGGCCAAGAGCATGAAAGGAAGAAAGGGACCAGCCCCAGACTGGCCACCAGGAGCTTGAGGACCTCTTATAGAAAGTGTAGCCACAACCATCTAAGGGCCCAGGAGTCAGAAATTTCAAAGAGCCAAGTGTCTTATGGGAAGACTGCAGATCATGAAGTGCAAGTTCTAAGTCATTTCCAAACAATTTCTGACAATGTAAAGGGAAATTCAGGACAGACTTTGCATATCAGAAGAAAAGCCAGCCAACTCTTTGCCAAGACTAACTTGTAAGGGAAATATCCAGGACAGCAGTACAGGTAGAAGCATCAAATGCTTCCCTGTGCCCATTCCAGCAGTTGCAGTCTGGAACACCTCCTTCACAGGAATATCCGTAGCTTATTAGCCACAGCACTGAGGAAGTTCAATAAGCTGTTTTGGTATTTGATCATATATACCTTATTATTTGCTATATAGCAAGGCTAAAGGCAGAGTTATACAGCAGCTGCCCATAACATCCAACTGCCGAGACTCATTATCAGGGGTAAGGAAATCATGTGACGAGAAGCCTTGGAACAGTCGGGCAGCCATGATAACCTTAGAATCCATCTACAGCAGAAGACATAATAGGTTTTAGTAGAAGCAAGAGGGTACATTTTGTCAGCCTTACGAGGCAAAGGAAGCAGGCTACCAGTCCAAAACAGGCAGCCATAGTGACATCCTCCAATGTAGGATATATGGGAGGAATCACAAGTTAAGGGCTAGACGAGACCTTGAAGATATCTTAAACAGTTCTTTTTTAGATATCCTCTTCAGCAGCAAAGGCCAGGGTCTCCAGATATGCCAGAGTAATGCCTGGAAAAGGCATCCTGGAAGGGATCGAGGGTGTAAAGGATAGAGTCCTCATTACAAGAGGCTAAAGTGGAACTGAGTCTGGGCCTAAAGGGCGAGCCAGATCATAACCTTCAACATCCTGCTCACCATGTATGAGATCAGATTTTCACCTCATCATCCTCAGACTGAGAAAGAGGGGACAGGGCACACCAGCTGCCTGGAAGGCAGGTAAGGTGGAGGTGTAAGGGAGCCATATGTCCAGAAGATCCTACAGTCTGCTTTGATGCAGAGAAAGAAGCTACAACCATGGGGTTGCTGTTGACAGCAGAGATGGCATTAGCTGTTGGAATATCTCATAAACAGTAGCCATGAGTGCCCAAGTGTTGATGGCGCCAGTCGTTGAGGTCAATGACACAGATGATGATGTGACAGTACCAGTCGTCAATGGCTGGAGAAGGCAACTGGCAGGTAAGCCAGAGCCAGACTTTGACCTTGTAGTGATAGTCAATGAGGTGTCAATATGGACCACCAAAGCGGTCAAAGACATACCCCATCAGCAAGACTGGAAAAGCGAGGGGAAATAGTCTCCTTTTCAGCACGCTTCTTATGGTGGTGCTAAGGTGACTAAAACTAAGATAATTTTTCCTTTGAAGAAGCAGAGCAGGATGGTGATAATGTAGCCACCCATCGAGAAGCATAGTAAGATGTAATCGGATTCGACACCGAGGAACGTGACAGTAAAACCGGCGAGAAGCTGGTGTTGAATGCTGGAAACCACCTTTTCTTTAAAAATACCTCAAAACTTTTCCATGGTGTTTCCTCATGGCCTGGTGAAAGCCTGGCAAATGGCAGAGTGCTTCACCTCATATATGTCATATGGCTGTTATTGATACTCCTCCCGCTCTGAATCTCAAAGGAGGACTACTGTAAACAGTTCTAGCGCTAGTGCAGTATGAAAACCGGAGAAGTAGTGGCAAAATGTTTTGCTTTATCCAATGACTACATCCTCAGGTCCTACAATCTCACTGTATATAAACCCTGACTCGGGTTCAGCATGACCCTTCAAACTGTAACCTGCCATATTTCACAACTATGACCTAGGGTCTTCTCTAAGATCCTGGATGCTATAACCCAACAACGATATACCCCTGAGCCGTATGATCTATGTATAATACTGTTTAATGTAATGTTTTATGCTTTCTTGTACTGACGTGGAGCCTTTGCAAAGGAGTATATGACTCAAAGGATTGTAATTCCATTTCTCTTCAATAAATAAATATAAGAGCCTTAGGCAGCAGACTCACACACAGTGACCATCACCTTGTTTGTTTCAGCATGCACCGTGAACTGTGAAAAAGCAACTCCTGCTTCTTCATGCTACCTTAGGATGGCATGCAACAATGACATTTGTAAAAATCAAATAAAGAAACTACAGCAAAAATGGCACTGTCAGCCAGCACCCTGGTGTGCCTCAGGGTTCGTGTTGGGACCATGCCTCTTCAACATCTACATTTCATCATTGCAGCTCAGCAATCCTCATATATGGATTTCTAAGTTTGCTGATGATTGCAGACTGGGAACATCTGTGACTTCAACAACAGAGGCAGTTTCCTGCAACAGGCCATAAATGAAATTTATGAGTGGACTAGAACTTCCAAACTGGAACTCAATATTTCCAAATGTAAAATCATGCATATGGGTCGTGAATAACAATAAACATATACATTATATTGGGAATAATATCTTGCAACAACAGTAGAAGAGAGTGATTTAGGTATCAAAATTACACCAGATTTAAAGTTTAGATCACATTGCAAACAACAAGTTAAAAGGGCTAATCAGAGTTTAAACTGTATTTTGAGACATATTTCTAGCCGACATGAAAACGTGATTATTCCATTGTATGGTGCATTGGTGAGGTCGCACCTGAGTACTGTGCGCAACTGTGGTCACCTCAGTACAGAAAGGATATTGTGAGAATCGAAAGTGTTCAGCATAGAGCGACAAGATCAGTATTTACCTTAAAAATCTGTCCTACAATGAGAGATTAACTAAACTCAATTTATATACCTTGACTATAGAAGACTAAGAGGAGATCTTTGTATGATGTTTAGGATATCACAAGACGCTACACTAAGAGAAGATCTAAAATGTCATATAGAGCAGGCTGGTCTAGCGCTCAGTAAGCACTGTATGCAACTAGAACTGCCTAAATGGAATACCAACTTAAGGAAGCACTGGTTCACCACAAGGGTGGTGTCTGCATGGAATTGCTTGCCGATAAATGTGGTAGGAGTACTAGCATTGACATGTTCAAATCTCGACTTGATAAATATCTTTATAAGACTACTACATTTTAAAAAAAAAAAAAATGGCGAGCATTATGGACTAAAGTCCCAAGCTGACTTAACTTATGAAACTAGCACAGAGGCAGCACTACTACCCACAACACCTCAACCTGTGTTCAGGAATGAGCGCAGTTGGCAGGGCTGGTCGTGGAGGAAGGATGAAGCAGCCCATGGACTGCTCTCATTCCTCATGAGGGGAACGACTTCACACTGTGGTCCTGTGAAAACAGTGGATAACTGGTAAAGCCACAAGAAGTTTGGGGATGGGGCTGGGGAGCGCAGTCAGGGGAAACAAAATACTGACTGGAAAAAATGGCATTGTTCCTCATGGATCTGATGAGCTGTCAATGAAGAAAGAAATGAGGAGAGAAGCAGCTGCCTCACGTTATACAGGCAGCACCGATGTGCATTAACATGCACAGCCATGCTGGCAAAGCAGTAGTGCTACAGCGGCAACCAGGGAACAGCACCTCCGCCTGGGAGCGAGGGATCTGGTGCTTGGCAATGCGCTTGCCACTAATGGAGGCTAAGGGCAGGTGCGCCTGGAACTACTGTGTCTGCTAGGACTGGTGGATGAGGTGGACATCTGCACATCAGAGGCACACCCAATGTGCGCCAATGTCATTGCACATCTACTCACCAGCGGTTCAACGAAGAAAAAAAACCTGGTTTTGCAGTATGAAGCCAGGGACCCACAGCCACCACTGCCTGAATGACACTCCATGAAGTCTCATGGGGAAAACAGGTAGATACTGTTCTTTCCTAGCCCTTGGGGAGCCCCACCATAAGGGATAAGTCACGGGCCTCCTGCTCAGGTCGCCAGGAGGATGTCTGGGAGAGACGCCATGGTGCCACATAGGCTGAACTGCCTCTTCATACTCACAGGCAGTTGCCACCACTGACACCCTACCCGACACAAAGGATGAGCTGGATAACAACTGCGCACTTGATGGTGATGCTGTCGACCCAGACAAGATCTGTGGCAGTGGAACAGTGTATATCATCTACTTGGGAACCTGAATCACAGTGAGTGGATTGGAGTTGGCACCAGCATACCTGAAGAGAATGTGCCATACAGACAAACCCACCAGGCGAGGACAAGTAAGCAGTTATACCAGAATTATACCAACAGGTACTGGGCTATACCAGACTGCCCAGGGGCGTAATGAGGCCCGATGCCACAGGCGGAGAGCCTTATAGTCCCTGGAAGATCCGCACAGTCCATACTGCCCACTCCTGGCGGGTATTACTGTGCTTAGAAAATGGGTATTTGCTATTTTAGTAAAATATTTAGAAGTAAAAACTTAAAATCATAAAAAGAAGAAACAAAGCATTTAATTGTAAAATAGCTAAAATTGTCCCTACTGGTACACTTGTCAGTAAAGGCTGCTGCAGTTGTTTTTCCCCTCTTTGTTGTGATCAGGAGCCCCCGGTAAGAAGTGAGCTGAAAAGTGCTCTGTTTTCCTTTTCTGCCTCTACCCCGAGCTGTGTTCCTTTTTTTTGTAAAGACACAGAGCTGTTGTTGAAACGGAGCTGCCGCAGCTCTGAAAAGTAGCAGGAATGTTCAGCACTAAGGACATCTAAATGGGATGTGTGATTTCCGTGGCTTATCTATCAAATCCTGCCTCCTCACCTTCTGCTTATCCCCAGCTCGAGTCAAGAAGTAATGTAGCTGCTTCCAGTTGTTTTTATGTTTTTTTCCATTTGTTGCGACTGGGACTCCCTGTAAAAGTGAGAAATGAGAAGTGCTCGGGTTTTCCGTTCCTGCTTCTCCTCCCAACTCTACCCTGCTTTCCTTTTTTTTGTCCACAGAGCTGTTCTTGAAACGGAGCTGTTTGCAGCTTTGAAAGGCAGTGTGAGTGTCAGCACTAAGGACATCTAAATGAGGACGTGTGATTTCCTTTTGCTCATCTTTCAAATCCTGCCTCCTCGCCGTGCACTATTACCCAGCTCCAGTCAAAAAGAAATATAGTAGCAGAAGGACGCGGCAGATGCTCTAATTAGCAGCTTGCATGACACAGAGTTGCTTAAGATGTTAACTTCAGTCAATTGGGACAATACGCACTAAAACATCACGTTTGTTTTCAAAATGAATGTCACACTTGGACTGCATCTGACTCTTGCATAATTTCTCATCAAACTTGAACAATTTGTAGGCAGAGGGTGCAATCCCCCAAAAAACAACCCAGCGAACAGTCAGCAGCAAGGATTTGTAAAGTGACTGTGTGCATGTTTGTGTGAGCGCTGTTGGGGAGCCGCTCTAACAGCTGAAATAGCAAACAGGAGGCTGCCTAAGGTACCTGTTTCTTTACCAGCACTAAAGGCATTTACTATTTTTTTCTTATATTGATCTGGATACACACCGATAATGAAAATGGCAGGGGTGGGGGCTGTGTGGGTGGGGGTGGGCATGAGCATCATTTGCTACGTCGTTTGCTAAGTGACAAAAAATGGCAGCTCATTCAAATGAGAACATTCCATTTAAGCCAACAGATATTGTTGGTAAAAGGCAGGCAAGCTCAGGGACTAGTTATGAACTGGTCTCTGTTGCCTGGTACCTGCCAGGTAGAGGTGCTCTCAATCAACCAGAGAGTAGGGTTTCTCTAATCTATTTTCTTAGGGCGATGGGGTATCAAGGGGAACAAGGCTAAGGCATCCATACAGGAGATGGACTTTGAAAGAGCTGTGTAACATGCATGAAGCGGCAGACAGAGGGCCACAAGTGGTTTTGTAGAACCCTTGGAAAACAGGTACCTGGTGTGAGGATTCTCCCAAAGGAAAATATTCTCAAAATCCTTTCTGAAAGGATAAGGACTCTATGCTGCAGTATAATAGAGGCCGGAAGAAAAAATCCAACAGGTGACCAAGGACATTAACAAGAGAGAGAGAGGGACTTGCCTCAGGAGGCTGGCTCCAACAAAGGATACTGGATAAAAATAGTGGACATTAACCCTGGAAATTCTCCAAGCAAGGTAAATTAATGAAGTCGGGACTGAGGACACCAACCCAACAGCATACCCCAGGTCATGTGATTGGGGCCAGAAAATAATCCACTAAGAACCTGCAGGCAATCTCAAGGAGACATCCAACCATCGGTAAAGCAACTCCATAGTCAGCAGTACAGCATAAGCAATAGCACATGATGCAGTAAGGGGAAGACTGGAGGTGAAAATAATGTGAGTTTGTGAAAAGAAAAATGAATGTAAAACTGTAGGAAAATTATTTGTCAAAACAGCACAAGAAATTACGTAAATTTGCAAGAAATGAATTGCAAAGTGCATAAAATGAAAGATGCAAAGATCGGACGTCATTTGCGTGAAAAATAAAAAATGTGAAAACATAATAGCCTAGAGGTTAGAGTAACGAGCTGTGAATGAGCTTGGTACATCCAGCAGACCTGGGTTTGATTCCCACAACCTCCACTTGCATACTGTGTGACTCAGAGCAAGTCACTTAACCTCCCAGTACTCCCAGGTCGCCACTTAAAACAGGCACTTGTGCCTAATGGTCCTACCCAGTTACCAAAGACTAAACTAAATAAATAAAAAAAAAACTTGTGTGAAAATGCAGGCGTGGGGAAAAAAAAAAACCACACAAGATATGTGAAAATGACACAAATTAAATACAAAATGTGCCCAATGGGCAATGCTAAAGGTAAACAACTAACACAGGTCTGGGGGAGAAGCAGTGTAAGATGCGTGATAGGAGACACTGCGTGAAATCTCAAAATGTGTGAATAAGTAGGCTTGCATGTACAATGAAACAAAAAAGAGGTTGCCCACTGGCTGCAGTTGCACCAGGCTAACTGTAAATTATCACTATATTAAAAAGCCTGTAACCCTCCAGGTGTGGATTTAAAGCAGGTTCCAGACCAAACAGTGTGCAAAAAGCAACAATTTATTCAGCCTGAAAGATTAATATACATAGTGGTAACAAATAAAATAAGTGCCCCACCCCACCCCGAAAACCAATAGCGTTTCATTTTCGCGCTGGACCTCGTCAATGGCCCTGACAAAGCTCCAGTGCAACGAACGTAAATGCCGCTGGACTGGTTTTCCAGGGGTGGCAATTATTTTATTATATCTGTTATAAGTGTGTATATCTTTAAGCTGAATGAATTGTTAAGCTTTTTGGCACACTGTTTGGTCTGGAACTCTGCTTTAAAATCCACACTTGAAGGCTTTTTTTATATAGTTGCATGAACAACACACAGATTTGTGCGGAAATCATACAAGATAAGTGAGAGAGATGCACACTGTGGAAAAAATCCAAATTGTGAAAATGACGTGGGGAAGCTCAGCGCCAGGCCATCAATGACGCTGGCCCCAAGGCCAGCAGCGATGTTGGCACTGACACTGGCACGGAGGCCAGCACAGATATCACCACAGAAGACAGCACTGACATCAGCACCAAGGCCAGCACTGACTTGGGCACCAAGGCTTGCATAGGCACTGAGGAGAACCATCATGAAGTTCATGGGGAAAAACTGCAGAACACATGTTTGTCTGCCAAGTACAAGCACTGCATTGGTAGCACATGGTACCAAGGGATAGCAGTGACTGTTAAAAAGACTCAGGTGTCCACTGGAAAACTCTGCCAGAGGTGAGATCGGGATGCAGTCTAGGCAGCAGATGACTGGAGGGACCCAAAGTTGTAATCCACATCCAAACTGCTCATCCGAGACATCCCTATAGGTGATGGGGTGCTGGAAACTGAGGTGCTGACACCGCTTGGTGAAGATGGGTTTCACCCAAGGAAGACGGAGGTGGGGGCACAGACACCATATACACAACACAGAGCCAATGGCCTTGATGCAGAGTGATAAGAACCAGGCAAGGACCTATGACCACACCGGTTTGAGTGAGGACAGTGCCGCCACTGTGCACTGCAGAGTTCAACTCAGGCTGTAAGCTGGGCTGGAACTGTCACTTTTACGACTCCAGGAGGACTGCACTATCCTCCAGGGTATGAGATGGAAGACATCCACCCAGAGATGAGTGGTTGTTTGAAAACAGACTCACGGAAGCAAATGAGTTTTACAAGCACCCTACTGGACATAACAGTCATCAATTAACCGATCTTCAGGTTAAGGGTGACGAAGCGTGTAGATCTGTGACAAAAACTGTGATGGTACCAAGAACAGCTAAATAAATCACGTACTTGGTGCAGAGAAAGAAACAACATACTAAAAGAAAATAAACATAAACTTGGCTTAGGTGGGTGAAACCTGAAGTTCTGCTGACCATCTGACAAGCATACTCTCAACAGTGGGGAAAAACGAACAGAGGTGGTTGGGGCAGGCACCACTGTGCTGGCGATGTCGTAGCACCATACTTGGTGCCATGCAAATAGTTGTGCCAGCCAAGTTCTAACTCTCGCTGGGTCCTAGTTCCTCTAGCCCCAAGACCAAAGAGCAGGCTCTATTTATCTGTGATTTTGAAAGATATACTTTTTCCAGATTTGGTCTGTCGGTCATTTCTGGACCGAATTCTCTTCCAAACCCCTACAGCCTCCATATCATTTGCAACACTACTGCAGTGGCCAAATCACAAAGCACAATGACTCAGTCAATTCAGTGTTAAGAGCTACTGATGCCTCAAAAAACTTTAAAAACATAATAATTAAGTACAATTCTGCTACATTCCATTTATATTTATATATTTCTCCTCCACATTATGTATTACTAAAGACATTTGCATGAATATATGATTTTTATCCCTTTGAATTCTTAAGAGTCCATCTGTCTCTATAGTTTACTCCCTACTTCAGGTCATAATCCTCTGTTGGGACATCAATCTGTTGCTACTGTATGGGGAGTAACTGTGATACCACAAGCAGTGCTCTATAACTTCAAGCAGGGAGAAAGCAGCAGGAATAGATAAACTCTTCAGGAGCAAATATGCTGTTTTCATACAAACAACCTCAGTAATAAATAATGGGGAGGATGACTACAGCACTAATTGGAAATACAAGCTGGACTGTGTCTAAGTATTAAGGTTTTGTTGAAGTTCTCCTGAATGTGTCACCAGCTCTTTAAGTACTCAGATCTGAGCCCTGCCTGGCAGTACTCCAGGAACTCCAGAACACTGCCCAGCTGAGGAGCCTGTTGCAGGGGACTGCAGAGAGCCTTAAGAGGTAAAGCCTCTTTCCATCCAGCCTGTTTGTGGAGTGGTGTTTACCCTGTCGGCACTGAATGCCGACTGTCCCTCCCGCCATGCTCTCCATTTTTGCTGCTTACAGGTCACATGACATATCCGTGACCTCTCCTTCTAATTACTAAGCGTCCACTTTGCCATTTGCAGCTTATACTCACTGTCTACCAGAGGTTGCTGCTGTGCACCTCCGGGCACCACTCCATCTCTTCTCATCTTCACACCCTACCTACAGCTACTATTGGCACTGGCCACTAGGAGTCACTACAGCACCCTCCTAACTACTACTTCTTCCTCACCGACACCACTCTGCACCCTCCTAATCTCTACTTCCACCTTATCTACTATTGTCCCTTGTGGGTCTCAAACCCTGTACCACTCACCCCACAGCCTACATTCTACCACACTAGTTCCAACGAGTCAGGCTACTGACCTCTCTGATCCATAACTATTATACCTTTGTGGCCCCATACTCAGCTAAAAATACCTTCTGCTATCCACTGCAGGTCTCAAACCCTGTACGCTAGACACCTGAGTCAGCAGCTCTACCACTGGGCTAGCAAGCCGACACAAATTACTCTGGTTCCTTAAAGTTCTTATAGCTTCTTGGCACCACAATTTAGCTAGAAAAATATCTCTGTTGTCCCACTGCGGTTCTCAAACCCTGCTCACCTGGCCCCAAAGTCAGCAGCTCTGCCTTTAAGCCACCAAGCCAAGATACAATTCTATTGGGCTCTTAAAGCTTTTGCTCCTTAAATCTACCAAAATGCTCTACTGTCCTACCACAGGTCTCAAACCCAGTACCTTTGCGACTGAAGTCTACAGCTCTACCACCGGGCTGCCAAGCCAAGACATAATTTTACTGGATCTCAAAGCTCTTAAAGCACATGGCCATCCACAAAGCCAAGGCTAACCACTACCAGGCAACCCTCACCTCCTCATGGGGCTGTGCCCGGAACTTCTGGGACAATATAAAAGAAATAACTGGGAAATCATGTTCCACCCCAGCCCACCTTACAGTCAATGGCACCACCATCACTGACCCCACCAACATTGCCAACTGCCTTAACTCCTCCTTTACTGATCTTAGCCCTGTCCTCCCGAGTAGCACCGACCCTACTCACAACCCCGCCACCTTCAGATCTGCAGCACCCCTGGTTCTACCTATGCAAAGTACCCATTCAGAAAGCCAAACCACTGCTGCTTAAAGCACTAAAAGGCACCAGTCCCAGCAGCTACTCCCTGGATCCAAAATACTCTGGCTGGTCTTAGATGAAGTCCTGGTCCCACTTATGGATCTACTGAACTGATCCCTCTGTCTAGGGCAATTCCCCACAGCATGGAAAACTGTGACAGTCACACCTATTCCACAAAGGTGGTGACCGTCCCCGGCAACCATCGGCCAATTTCCATTCTTCCCCCTGCTCCAAAGCTCTAGAAAAGTGGTGGCCACCCAACTCACTGAATATCTAGCAAAATATAACATCCTGTGTCCAGAACAGCATGGCTTCCAGCGCTGTTCACAGTATAAACACAGCTTTAATGGAGTTCTCCAACTACCACGCCTCCCTGGACCTCGGTCCCCTAGTTGGGGCAGTGTTCATTGACCTCTCTAAGGCCTTTGACACTGTCTTCCACCCACTCCTACTAAATGCCCTCAACCATACAGGTTTCTCTGCTGGCCCCTCCTGGTGTGAGCTACCTATCAGCCGCTCCCAGCGTGTCAAAAACAATGGGGTGCTCTCAGAAATCCGTCCCATCCATAGAGGTTTCCCCAGGGCTCTATCCTGGGCACACTATTCTTAGCCTGTAAATAAATGCTGTTCTGGCAATATCCTACTATATGCTGACGACGCCACGAGTTATGCAGCTTACAAAAATCTCACCTCCCTCCAAGACTCCTCCAGCACTCTTTCAATGATGCTGAGAATTGGTTTAAAAGAGCAGACTAGTAATTAACCTAAAAAACTAAGGCAATGCTCTTCACCCACCACCAGAACAAAGCCAGCAAAGTCCCCTCCAAATCTTCCCCAGCACTTGTCAACCACTCGAACAAGTTTACTCGTATAAATACCTTGAATCACATTTGATTTGGCCCTCACCTTTCATGCCCATTACTGCCCTTGCTTCCGCTGCATACGCCTCTGCATCCTCTCACGGCACAAGGACTGCCTCCCACCTGATGCCCTCAGGCTTGCCATCACGTCCCACAGTAATGTCCCTTATTGATTACGGCCTCCCAGTATATGGTGCTGCTGACTCTACTGCCCTCAGCAAGATTAGATTCACGCTAAATAAGGCTGAGGCTACTGACCAGTGCCCTAGACTCACCCACACCTGTCAACTCTATGACATGGCCAAACTCCTAAACCTCGGCAACACATCCGCTACAAACTGGCCTTGCTAACCAAGAAAGTCGACTTGCCCCCGGTGTCCTCTATCAATTTACACCCCCAGAGCCACCACCCGAACTTCGGACAAGGTCACTCTACTAGTGCCCAGAACTAGACCACCCGGCTCAGAAGTCATTCAGCTACAGAGCCCTACCTGGTTCAATTCACTCCCGCAGCCATTTCCAATACCACCAAAATTGCCCCTTCAAAGCTGCCTTACAAGACCTGCTGTTTAACACCGGTGCTACCTGTCACTAAAGATACTCTGCTGCTTTCTGGCACTACTGACATGGCCCACTGGGATGAACACCCACCCACCCAAGCCCCCCACTCCCCCTCGGCCCTCTCTCCTCTGCCAGAACCGCTGGTACTACTTGAAATGTTTATTAATTAAACATGTGTTCAACAATTGTATGTAATACTATGTATTTCTGTTCATGCAACCTATGTAAAACTATGTGATTCTGTATGTCTGTATTCTGTAAATATGTAAAAAATCTGTTATTCTGTCTTGATTGTGCTCTGTAAATTATGTTAACCATGTGTGTCCTCTCTGTGATGAGGTACCTTTGTAAACAGCCGCTGGCTCAAAGGTTGTAAGTCCGACTATACAATAAATAAATAAAAATGAATTAAATACCAATCTGTTAATATCTGGGTATAAAGTGGGTAGCATATTACTAAAGTAGTCAACCATTTAAACACAATAACCAAATTCCAGTGAAAGACCGCTATTTTGTGCCTTGTAAATACCACAAAAGGCAAAGCTACATCTTTCTTTGCCTATGATTCTCTTCCTTTGAACACACACCCTCACCCTGCCAACTGACCTCACACTTTCTCCAACCACGATCACTAGTGACTTTGACTCATTACACGTTTCTCAAATTTCTGCTCTCTGCTTGAGTCTCCAATCTCTCCCAATATGTCAACTCTCTTGCCACAACCCTGGCCATATTATGGCCACCTCATCAACCTTCCCTACTCAGTCAGTCAGTCACTTACTCACTCCTCCTTCCTTCCTTCCTTGACCAGTGACCACATCTTCCATAAATTTGACTGTTACCTCTCTAAATGTTTGAAATCTGCAGGGTGCAGATCTTTCTGTGTTGCGGTTCCATCCTCTGGAACTCCAAGAGCCTCTATCAGTACCATCACTGAAGAGATACATTTTAGGGCAGGAGTCAAGGAATGCTTCTCAGTTTGGCTTACCAGGGCCTCTTGGCTTAATTTGTTTTGTTACAGAGCATTGGAAATGTTAGGTTGATATGTTTTTATATTTGGTGGTGTAGTTATACTGCATTTATTGTTATGCGTACTGCTGGCTGTAAAGTGCTCCAAGTCAGAGAAGTGTACTAAACAAAATTAACCTAATCTAACCCTCTTCCACTGTCACTCACAACCCCCAAAAAAAAATGTCATACCCTTCCAACTCCCTATGACAATCTATCTCTTAATCCTTCTTTTGCTACCCCCTTCCTGTCCATAAATAATGATGCTTAGAAATATGTCTTGACCAAGTCATCCTGTCAAATCCTCACTCTCTCTTAACTCCAACTCCTTTGGTACAATGACGAGCTGCAAGCTCTTAAATACAAAGGTCACTGACTTGCAAAGCTTTGGCACTCCTTTCAACAGACAATTAAGCCTAAAAGGCACATCTGATTCTTTTAGCTGCTCTTCAATACACTAAAACTAACTGCATCTCCCTTACTACCAAACGTTGAGGCAGCCACCACTCTATATATATTGCAAGACTCTTCAATGTCCCCAAAACTCCACCCCTCTACCACCACAATTATTTTATTTTTTTTAACTACAAAGAGCTACCATCCAGAATATTACTTTACTCGCTCGCCGCTCTCTACACTATGGCAACCTCCTCACCATTTACCTTCACCCAGTGCTACAGATAATGTTGGCAGTAGGAGTAATTTTCTTACCAGTTTTAAAATATAGTGAGTAAAATAAAACTGGGATGCAAATGAGTGCTGTAAATCAAGAAAAATCTGTTCCTTTTTAAATCACCAGTTATGTTATAAAGCACTATTCTTTGGAGTGTGGGGCATTTACAAATGTTAGGTGAGTACAGGTACTCATTAAAAAATTTTCTGAAGAGCATTTCCTAAAATAGGGTGAGTAAAACAGGTCGGTAGTCCCCTTATCTGGAGCCCTGCCCTCACTTACACCATCTTTCTCCTCAATCCACCCACTCTATTCTCCTCCAATACTCTTGTCATTAGCTCTAATTATGGCTATTTTATCTACTTATCCTCCATGGCATTAGTTCAATGTTCAGTACAGTTGCCCACCTCCTAAACTTTGAGTACTGTGCTGGAACCTCTGGACTGGTACTCTCCTTTTCTTTGTACTTGAGGTGCTTTTTTCTTCCACCTGGCCTTTCCTCCTGATACTCCTGAAAGCTCTATTCTCAGTTTTCTCCTCCATCTAATTTTTCAACTTGGGTCACATACCAGTTGACTTTAAACTAAGATATCACGATTCACTATGCAATAATACCAAACTATGTATTTCTTTCAAGTTTTTGATCCCGCCAAATCCTTCCTCTGGTGTTGACAAAATCATCTCTGGACTCCATTTCAATTTCATTCAACTGATGTCTCCATGACTGAAATTCATCTCATTAAAGTAAAAAAAAAAAGAAGAAAAAAAAAACACCTTTCCCACAATCTGACTTCTTCTACCACTCTTGTGACTCCCACTCTTTGCCCCTTTGTCAGAAATCTGGGAGTCCTCCCAAACATGGAACTCATATTTTTCTTTCACCATCTCTATGGTCTGCAATAATCATGCACCTTATTTCCACAATAATGCTTACATTTGTACCTTTCTAGGTCTCTCCTGTACTACAATCCTTTTCATCTACTCTTGTACTAACCACTGTGGTTTCTTATTATACGGGCTTTCTGAGTACTTCCTCTCCAATTGATTACATACTCCCAGAAATGAGATCCCATCCTTCACCACATCCACTGCATCCATATCCAGCACTGCATGAACTATAGAACTGCAGTGCTGATTTCAATTCCACTTAGCCTTGTCCCTCCCTATCTTTCTGACCTCATCACAGCCTACAATTCATTCCACACTGTTACTCCAGCTCTAGAGTTATGTCTGTCCTTCAAATCATGAACAAAAGGGAATTGAAAGATAAGGGTGTTCAGAGGCCAGGTATGGACTCAATAAACCTTACTGGTTTCCTTCTGTTCATAAAACCTTTGAACCAATGACTAAATCTTGCTGTTAACCAAAGGTGGGTGGTCCTTTGGCATCTATATTACTACTGTCTGGAACAACCTTCCACCTTCCATCTCACTCATGCCCCACCTTCTTCCATTCCCATTCCCAACTCTTTTCACTTGCCTGAGAGATCCTAGCTCCAGGTCTGTCTCATGATTTCACTGCTCAGGGCTTCCTTTAAGTGTTGCTTTGTGTACTGACAATAGTGCTGCCAACTGTTCTTCCAGAACATCTACTGATTCCCTAAATCACCGTTATCACAATTTGTGACAATAATAGTCAATTAATTCATATTTGATTTCACCTGTGTTCTGATCTTACCACTTGGTCATGTATTAGAGGACTACATTTTGTTCCTGACTTTTAACATTCTCCAGTGTAAAATGTTTTAGGATGTTTATACAAAATATGCTATACAAAAATAGCAGTTACGTAAGAACTTACGTAACAGTAGATCTTTGAGACAGGTTCCTGTAGTAGGTCTTCACATATAGGATTGCCCCTGGCGTCAGGTCCCATCGGCAAACTGTAGCTAGCAATCACCGAAGCGGACTGTTCACAATGTCAAGACGTGGACATCGGCTCACTATAAAAGGGCAGTCTCACGCCCGGCCCCTCCAGTTCTTTCCACTGAGACCTAGAGATAGGAAGCAGAAAAGGAGTAACAACTCCTGGGACCCTGTGCCTGGTTGAGCCAGAGTGATACACAGGAGAAAGGAAATAACTCAGGAGCTGGGGGAATAGGTGGTTGAGAAACTAGCTTATTGTGAACCTCTCTCGAAGATCTACTGTTACGGTAAGTTCTACAAGAACTGCTATATCTTACTTCCAGAGGGTTCCTGCAGTAGGTTCACATAGGACTGAATACCAAGCAGTCCAACAGAAATGAAAGAAGTCAGAGACAAGGATCTGGGAGGAGGAGGAGGAGGAAGATGCCTGCCAACTAAGGGTCTGCCTTAAGACAGAAGACTTTGCAAAACTGCAGGCTGAAACCAGCTCGACGCTCTAGCGGCAATGTCCAGACTGTAATGTGTTGTGAAGGTGTGGACAGAAGATCAAGTGGCCACTGCACAAATATCTACAGTGGACATATTCCTGAAAAGGCAGAGAAGTGGCTACGCTCTGGGTGGAGTGACCTTTGACCGCCCCTGGAAGGGTTTCCTGTATTTCAGGTAAATGTAATGAATACAGTTAGTCAGCCACCCAGAAAGAATCTGTTTAGTGATAGCCATGCCCTGGGAGGTAAAGGCCACAAAGAGTCACTTTGACTTTCAACCTCCTTAGTCCATGAGGTATAGTACCTCAGGATTCTATGCACATCAAGGGTATGCAAAGATATTCTCGCTGGAATGCTAAGGAAAGAAACCGGCAGTTCAAAACTCTGGTTGAGAGTCATCTCGAAACAACCTTGGAAGAAAGGAAGGATTAGTCCATAGGACCACACGGTCCTTATGGAAAATTAAGTAAGGCTCTCTACAAACTAGGGCCTGTAGCTCAGAAACCCTTTGCGCTTAAGTGACTGCAACCAAAAACAGCATCTTCCAAGCCAGGAAGCGTGATATCACAACTTGCTGCCGAGTCTCAAACGGGGCAAAGTAAGTTTTTCTAACATAAAATTAAGGTCCCAGGGGGACGAGGATTCTGGACTGGAGGTTTAATATGAAGGATCCCTCAAGAAAGTCTTGGAAACCCTAGCTGAGCTAGGGTTTGCCCTCCACCGGTCGATGGTAGGCCAACACTGCAGACAGATGGACCTTCAGTGAGGAATAACTGAGGCCCAACTCCAAAAGATGTAAGAGGTACTCTAGCACCTGGGAGGCCGAGCAAGAAAAAGGGTCCAAGCCTTGGCTGTGGCCAAAATAGAAAATCTCTTCCATTTCATGGCACAGGTAGACATGTAGAGGGTTTCAGCCTCCATCAGGACCTGGGCAACTTGCATGGCAACCCCGTAGTGAGAAATCGCTATGTCCACAGGTGCCACGATGAAGGTGGAGAGACTGATGCTCGGATGGACCAGGTGCCCTGCTCCTGAGACAGAAGATTGTGGGAAAGGGCAGAGGAATCGGTGGTTCTAGAACTAGTTGTTGCAACAGCGGAACCAAATCTGCCAAGGCCACTGAGGAGCTATCAAGATCATGTGAGCTCCCTCTGCCTGTACCTTCAGAAGAACCTTCTAAATGAGGAGGAAACATGAAAACCTCCTTGTCCAGGACAGAGGCGTGCCTCTGCGTAAAAACACCATGCCGAGGCAAAGCGAGCAAGGCTGGGCAGTTTTGGTTTGATGGGGACACGAATAAATCTAGGTCTGGAGGACCCCACTGAAGAAATAGGTCTTCTACTACCTCCTGCTTCAGTTCCACTTGTGAGCCCTGGCAGCTGATGGCTGAGACACATCCGCCCAGGGTACTGTGAACACCGACACGTGGACTGCTGTTAGGGTCGGGCAGATCTGCCTGAATTGCTCCAATACCATACCCTCATTGATTCTCTGCAGAGAGGGTATGACCGGTACATCCCTGTTTGTTAAGCAGGGGTGGTGTTAAGTAGTTATCTCAGTGTGGTACTCCAAATCAGAGGAGCACAGTAAATCAAACTTGTTCCCTTAAATTTGTGCTTCTTCAGATCTTGGCCATGCTCCAACCTGCTTTTTATATATTTTACTCAACAGGAATTCCTCGGTGCATGCAGGTTTCGTCTTTCTACTAACAGTAAAGCGTATAATCTTTCCTTTTTTTGCTTGGTCACCTCATTTTCATTTAACTGCTGGCCCATAGTTGATACAGTCATTCCCTCCATGCCATCCTTCCACATAAAAACACTTGTTTCCTCCTGCCTACATACTCTCTCATAGACAGAAAGTGCACCAACACTTGTTCCCTGCCTTCCACGCGCCATTTTATCCACGTGCTTGTTTCAAGCCTGCCAAAAAAGCCCTTGAAACCACACCTGCTCATCCCCTACTAGCTCGCCTACACGGGCATTTGTCTACCAGCTACTCTCATAACACATACTCTGCCTGCCCATGTACATAACTAGCCTGTTCTGACCGCCAGCATGTTCTTGCCAGCATGCCACAGCGCATACTAACTTGCTGGCCCACCTACTAACTTGACAGCTCCTCACTCTGGTCCAGTAGCTTGCTGATCTAGCTTTGACTCTGCCATATTAATAACAAAAGCCTGATCTGCATCCCAGTGTCCCTTCTGGACCCTCCACCCCCCATTACCTGGAACTCTTGCCTCTAACTGTGCTCCTGAAAGATAAGAGCAGCACAAATAAATGAATTTTCTACAGAGAAAATGTGCTCCTTTAATCACTGACTGGCTCAGAGCACAGAGCACACCTTAACACTACCCTTTGAGATACCAGACAGTGGCCATGTTGTCCATCTGGATGAGTAGTGCTCAGACGGAAATATGACTGGAAGGCCTGGAGCGCATAGAGAACTGCTCTTGTCTCCAGGATATTGATGTGAAAATTCTCCTCTGAAGGGGATCAGGAACCTTGCGTTGGTGATCCCCAGATAAACTCCCCAACCCAGACTGTGCAGCCAGGCCAGGGGGACCGTGGGATGGCTACCACCATAAGACCCAAAAGGCAAAGCACTGAGCGAGCAGAGTCCACCGAGACTTGGCCCCTAGAGGCTGTGACTTTTTAACTCACAGGAACTGTGACCTGGCATCCTGCCACCAAACCTTTATAGTATCCGATCATGGAGGTGGTGTCTGAGGCTGAAACCTGGGATACCCAGGGTAAGAATAGCTTCCTCAGGTTCTCCTTTCAGGAGAATCACTTCCAATTCAAAGGCCCTGCCGTTTGCCTGTCTTGACACGCAGGCATTTACAAGTGCCTAGCGTTGGTTGCGGCTTTTCTTTGCCGCAGGGGCATATAGGTGTTCCCATACCTGGACGACTGACTCCTTTTAGCCCATCTCCAGACAGCCTGAAGGACTCCTTTCCTTCACTCTGGATCTGTTGTTCCACCTGGGAATTTTGGTGAACTTACCAAAATCCCAGCTGCTTTCCTCAGTGCCTCCAATTTATTGGAGCGGTGCTGGATACAGTCCAGAGCAAGGCTTTCCTTCCACTAGACCGAGCAGAGACCCTGGTCTCTCAGGCCACCTTGGTGGCCAAATCTCAGTGGACTCCGCTCGCTCAGTGCTTTGCCTTTTGGGTCTTATGGTAAGTTGGTGGCGGGACAACACCTGGCGAAGGGGAGGCTTCGAAGGACCTCAGCAACAGGTCTGGAAGAGATCCCGCGGAAGGAAAGGTCTGGAATGGGTGGCAAATTCTTGGGAGACAGAAGCAGGGATGACGGTTCCTCCACGAGCACCTCGCCCGGGGTCAGGGTCCACAAGGGAGCCCGACAGGAGAGAAGAGGCGGCCGTGGTGATCGATAGGGTACCGCCGGGTCGACTTATCAGTCGCGACCGGCTGGGCGGCGGTTGTTAGACCGCAGACAGGCTTATCGTGTCAGGCCGGGCGCCTGGCGATGGAGTTGGAGGATGGCTTATCGGAGGTGCTAATAGTGGGAGAACCGATGACAACCTCCAAGAGGCGACACCTGCCCGCCACCTCGTGGGGGGAGAAGAGGATGATCCGAGCTGCCAAAGCGGATGAAGGCCCTTTAGCAAGAGTACTACAGTTTTTGAAGAGGACGATGCAACTGGTGATCGATCGAAGGATGGCTGGTTTCACCCGTGGAGATGGCTTCTCTCCCAGCGCTTCTCCTTTTCTTTTCTCAGGGGCCGGCAATGCGACCTCTCCTAAGCTCTGAAGCTCCTCTTCCGCCAGCCAGCCTCTGGGTCAGAGTTGGGACTTGAGGGTCCACTTGCGACGGGTCTGAGGTGGCCTGGTTAAAGTTTTGGCAACAGCACACTGCCGAAGTTGTGCTTAGGCACCAGACAGAGGAGGTAGCAAGAGTGGTCGCCTCCACAAGAGGATTTGGGCACCGCACTTGGTGCACTTTTTCTTTGACCGAGACAACATACACCATGAGAAAAAATGAACTTTTAAACTGAAAAGACGAGATAAATGTTGAATTGAAGCGGGTGACTGATTGCTGTTCTACTGCGTTGTCAAATGAACTGGCACGACGGGGAAAGAACTGGAGGCCAGTGGGACCACCCCTTTATAGTCTGTCTGACGTCCTATGTCACCTGGCGCGTTGGGGTGGTCCCGCTGATGCTAGCTAGCTACAAGTTTCCGTGCAGACCTGGACGCCAGGGGCACAGTACTATATGTGAAGGCCTACTGCAGGACCCTCTTGAAGTAAGATATGTACTTTTCATGCAGAAAAAGTTATACTGCAGGGTTACATATAAAAGGATACAGTATGCCTTTGTCGTCTTATGTTCATCATCTGAGGCATCAGACATATCTTCATGACCCTGTTAGAGCTCACATTATTACTAGAAGGATCTGACAAACAGGATAATCTGTCCATGTGAATTTCTTCATCTGATTCACGTTCTTCTTATGCTTCTTCTCTAAAGCCAGTTCTTCTTGATCAAAATATTTGTCTCTGTTGTTTCTGAGCTTCACAATCTCTGTGTCACTTGTTATCTCAACTGCACCACTGAGCTCAACTCGATGTTTCCATACGCTTCCATCTTTTTCCAACTCATCGATTTTTAAACCTCTGTCTGATTTGGGGCGGTAAATTTGTTTCGACATCATCTCTTGCCTGTGTCCAATTTTAAACTCATCCAGCTCAGAATCACTTGAATCATCACCCTGATCTGATTCAGTGAGATACTGTCTTCTTCTCAACTTCACATCCTCCTCCACACATCGAGGTTCAGCTGTTACTGCAGTATTCGGCAAACTGGAATGATCATCATGCAGTATGTCTGGCAGTGGACTGCTTCTAAGCCTTAGATCTTCCTCGGACACATTTTCTGCACTTTCTGACTGCTGAAATCCTTGTCTTGTATCTGTCAACTGTTGTTCTGGCTCTTGCTCCATTTCTGATAACATACTGGACCATGGGCTAGTTTTGTCAGTTGCTATGGTCACTTCATTTAGAGTTTTGGGCTGTAATATATCTTCTTCATACTCCTCCTCCTCCTCCTCACTGCAAGAACCAACTGCATTTTCAATCACCTGAATCTGCTCATGTCCTACAGACTCACTGTCTTCAATATCAGCATCTCCTTCATCTGAAAAGCTGGTACCACTATTTCAAACTCTGGCTCTGTGTGTGAGAAAGCCTGTGTGTGTTCATCACCATTTTCCTGCTCTCTTTTTGTTGATGTAAATGAAGCTTATTGCTGACCTCTTTAGTTTGATCTTCTTGGTTGTGTGTTGTAGTCGGATATAAAAGTTTGTGGTTATGGTCGGTGACTTGAGTTGTTTCAACAGGCAACTCAGTATCACTGGTTCTGTTTTGTAGACCTGTTAAATGCCAAACATCAGGGTTATATAGAAATTTTCAATTTATACAGAGAAATGTTTATCTTCTTTTGGCAACACATTATCAACTCAGCAAGTTTAACAGCATGGTATTAAATATAACAATACTATTAGATTTGCACATTTATATGCAGGTCTGCAATATTATTCAAGTATAGTAACTAATGGATTGAAGGGACTCGGCAGATTATTTTATTACTCTGTTTGCTGATTTTATTATTGTTGTTTTAACCTTACTGTACAGTGCCTTGATATTTTGAAAGGCACTTAATTTAAAGAAAGACTATTATTATTAATAAACTGCATCAACAGTCTAAGAATATGCATGGTTTTGAAGCTATAGGATATTCATGACTGGGATTCAGTGCTTCTTTAAAGGTACTGGCTATGATCTTGCTATTAGAGAAGCCAGGGTAACCTAATCTCGATTTGTTTACCTAATCATCATTCTGTGATGTTAAATTCTCTTTGGTTAACAAAAACAAAACACAAACAAACAAACAAAAAACATTTTTAATGAAACTTTGGTGGATAGATTTGCCTCTCACTGCTGAGCAGCCTGTCAGACCTCCTTAGGGCAACTCCTCAGTTTGTGAGTGGAGATGTGCACTCATTAATGATCTTGATTTCAGATCTGAATGATTATACTTCTGAGTTAAGCAGAAGATAAAATCAGTGCAGTCTGTGGCATCATTCATAATGTGTGATTGCTTGAGGGGTGTATAGGAAGAAATGGGCTTGCAAAAGGAAACTTGAACTAAGCTCACTCAATATGAGACTGGGCTTCATTCAAGCCAAAAATAATTTCTGTAACACATACCTCCTTAGCGTGCACTGAGGGACTGAACATGAAAGAGAGAATGGGCAAGCCCCAAAGGATCTACTGACACCTAGACTCACCAGTCGACTAGACTCCTCGGTCAAGGGTTCTCCAGTGTCAGTGGCTCAGTAGGTTCCACACTTGCCTCTGAGACCTGAAGATCGTAAGACTGTGGGTTACAGTCTCACATCAGGAACCTGGACTGATACCCTATACTGACACTGTTGTGAAGCAATAAGGGGCTGCTGTATTGCTGAGGTGCTGTCCTTCAGATGAGATATTAAACCAAAGTCCTTCTTACCATTTCCAGATGGCTGTCCAATTGAGCAATTATCATAAGAGTACAGGACTTTATCATCGCAGAACGCAAACCTTCTAAATAAAATAAATAAAGGAGATTTTCCTCTGTTTCTAGCCAACATTTCCCAGTCAATGAAACAGGTTTATGTAACCTACCCTTCAGTATGCACCAGGAAATGAGGAGTCACAGCTACATGTGCTTTTCCTCATTAAAAATTACAAATAAATAAATACTAGGCTGGGGCCCGTGAAAACAATCTCTGCCCAAACTGTACAGGAAAGGCATGGGTCCCCAGGATCCCAGACAGGCGCCTGAGAGCTGAGATTAATAACAACCTTGCCCGGCCTGCTTTGCCATCGAGGACAACAATTCAGGACCCTTGTACAAAGCTGAGGGTAGAAAGCTGAGCAGTGTCCTCTGCCCCTGGTTTAGTCACACTTGGTCAAAGACTTTGACTTACTCAACCTTTGGAACTACTCAAAAGATGTTTTGTGGGTACTAGCACTCATGCATCGACAGAGCTTTCTGTGCCTCACAATGAGGTACTGTCCCTGCAGTCCAGCTACCACTATCTTCCAAGACCATACTGCCAGCACTGGGGACTACAAGATGGATTCCCCATCTAGCCTGCTCTGTTAGTATAGTAATTTCATTGCTCTGTATGCTCTGTATAGGCATACTGTAAGGTATGTATGTAATACATTAAAAACTACTGATAGGAAACTGACAAAGAAAACAATGAAATGTCACATGTACTAGTTGCTAAGAACACATAATCAAGCAGTCTATTAACCCCCTCCCAATGTTTCTATAGAGCCAACAAGTCACTCTTGCTCCAATGAAGAAATCATGTTAATTTTGGACCAAGCAAGAGCAGCAACTTGAAACTGTTGACATGGGAGACTTTTTATACATTAGTTACTTGCTAATGCTAATTTCTAGGATGTACTGCCAGCACTGAGGACTACAAACTGGATTCCCCATCTGGCCTGCTCTTCTGCTTTTGGTAATTGTATTGCTCCATTTACTCTGTTGTAGTATCTTTTAAGGTATGTATGCATGTATGTTGAACCAAAATTCAAAAATAGTCAGAAAACAGATTAAAAACAAATGTCATGGACAGGGATTTTTAACTGTGATATTTAGTCATTAAACTCTGACATTTGGAACCCAGGTAACATGGGTAGATTTATGGTACATTACATGGCGCTCAAGGGTCTGGATCCATCAAATCAGTAGCATCTGATGCAAGTTACAGTTTAACCAACATGTTGTTACATGGCAGACTAAAACTTAATGCCTCACCCATTTTGTGATGTAGCATAAAACATGATCATGCAACTAACAGCAAACATAAGCATTGAAATCCCAGTTTGAACAATGGCACAATATAATTCAATCCCAGAACCAATAGACACAGAGGGTCAGTGCATCAGGAGCACATTAACACAGCCTCAGGCAAACTGTAAATGAAAAGGAAGAGGGGAGAGGTGTGATGCCATATGCCCTCATGGGCTATAATTCTCAGTCTCAACGGGGGCTGCACAAATGTACGCTCTTTCTCCCACACTGTTTTCTACCACCAGCAATAGGCAGCATACACAACGCCGGAGAGTGTTGCAGTGGAAGGGAGTCCCCCAAGCGTCAAAGGTGTAATGGAAATTCTAGTTTAGATTTCAGCAGGTGCCAGTTAATACCTCTATGTCCAATCATTTTGAGATATGGTCAAAACTGAGGAAATGGGCAACCAGGCCGAAGTCCCAACACATTTTGAAAGTACAGTAGTGGTCTGGTGGTTCCCTCCATCCACTGTCCCATCTCCTTGGTGGTTCAGTGGATCCACAACAACTCTCAGGATGCCGCTAGCCTTGTAGATCCACAGGTCTTCCCTTCTTATTCCCTGTGCCTGTCCTGGTGGTTCACCCCAACTTAAACACGTTCCAGCTGCTGTCTTATCTGCTCCCATCAGAGTTTCCACTAAAGCATTAACGCATGAGGGTATCTCATCCTTTCCTTTTAAGCCATCCTACTTTTGCAACACTCCCATGCTTCCTACCATGTTTACAGTGGCGCACTAGTGCCCAGTGTTGTTACAATTACAGCATTTTGAGGGAACTCATAGAGGAAAACAGAAGGAAAGAATCCATAGCTACAAAGAAATCCACAGAAAGACAAGTAAAAGGACTCTGAGATAGAAATAGTAAGAAGAATCAAAGATCAGAGAGGGGACTGTATGAATCACACCTTTGTTGCTCTACAAATACCCCCAGCTTTTAAAACATTTCTGGAGGAAACACTGCACCTTTATCTCCTTTAAATATAACAAGGTTGCAGCCCTGCTCCCTTTCTTGAAGGTGCCTGGGATGGGGTTACAAGCCCTGTTAAGCATGGCACAGTAGGGTTGCAATGTTAGTGCTAAGTGGTCACAAGTCGGAAGAAAAATTATTCACCATAGTAATGTTGTTTCTTCTAATGGAGTCTTGCTGTATTCAGACATAATGCAGTTAGCCCCAGCACTTGAACTGCCCAGAGGAAAGAGTTAACTCTATGCAAAAGCATAGAACGTTGAGCTCGAGCTCGGTTTTCAAACCTCTGTCTGTGGTACTTACCAGTGTAACTGTCAGATTCTTACGAGCACATTAACTAACATACTATAGTATGGAAATTGTTACACATATAGCCAAAGGGCAAAAATTATTTTTGGGCCCAAAAACTCAAGTCAAGAACCCAAGAAGGAAGGTAGTGACAACATTTAAGTATAAAACACCAGAAAAATAACAACAACATCCACCCTCCCAAGAGGGATACAAAATACACCCCTGAGGAGCAACACTGTACCTGCCAGCCCACTTCCCAAAAAACAGGTTCTGAGAGGGGAGGGGGGTCTAAATAGCAAGACTCCATTAGAAGAAATAACATTACTATGGTGAGTAATTTTTCTTCAGACAACATGAAGTCTTGCTGTATTCAGACATAATGCAGACTACCAAGCAGTTCCCTATGGAGGAGGGAATGCAGAACCTACTTTGGGAAGAGGCTCTGCAGTACTGCTGTGCCAAATCAGCATCACTCCTAGCCTGGATGTCAGGGAGTAATGCTTGTAAAAGTATATACTGTTTGCAGGTGGCTGCTTTACAGATCTCTAACAAAGGTATATCTCTGGCGCAGCTAGAGAAGCAGCTGTACTCCTAGTCGAATGAGCCCTCAGGCCTGAAGGGGCGCTCTACCTAACCTGTCATAACAGAATTGTGTACAAGAAACAATTGACCTGGCAATAGTTCTTTTAGTGGCAGGCTTACCTTTCCCCACTTCACCGTAAGTGAGAAACAATTGAAGACAGTCATTTCTATGTGCCTTAGTATGCTCAATGTAGTAGCTAGGGCCCTCTTAACATCCACACTGTGTAATCTTCTTTCACCTGAAGAAGAATGATCAGTGAAAACACAGGAAGAGATATAGACTGGTTCAGATGAAAATTGATACCACTTTGGGCAAGAACCTCCTACTGGTTCTTAGGACCACTTTGTCCCTATGGAAGGAGATGAAGTCAGGTTCAACTGACAGAGCCTGTAACTCACTAATCTGCCTGGCAGAAAGTGCTAGCTACCAGGAACACAGTTTTCCAGATCAAGTACTTCAATTCGGATGAGCCAGAGGTTCAAAGGGTGGCTGCATAAGCTGAGCAATGCAGACATTAAGACCCAAGGCGGAGTGGGCTCCTAAAGGGAGGGTTAATGTGAACCAGGCCCTTGAAAACTTTCTGAAAACAGGATGAGATGCCAGGAAGAGCCCTTCCCTGCTGAGAAGAATGCAGAGACAGCTGCTAGATGAACCTTCAGAGTGGCAGGCCTAGGTCATTTAGATGAACTAGATAGTCTAAGGTTGTGGAAATGCCTGCAGAATCAGGCAGGATGCCTTTCCAGAGCACCAAATACTGAACCTTTTCCATTTTGAGTTGCAAGTTTTTCTAGTGGAAGGTTTCCTGGAGACCTTCAGAATATCCAGAACTCCCTGAGAGAGATAGTGCTGCATATTCTAACTCTTCAGGAGCCAGGCCTTGAGATTGAGAGACTGGAGATCGGGGTACTCAGATCCGCTCCTGGGAGGAGGACAGGAGATTGTATGCCTGGCAGAGATAGGGACGGATGACATAACAAGGACAGCAGTAGAGGGATACCACGGCTGTCTGGCCCAATCTGGAGCCACCAGTATCACTGTGCAGGGTTGAGTCCTGATCTTGATCAGAACTCTGAACAGCAGAGGGAAGGGACGGAAGGCATAGAAACCGCCCTTCCAGTCCAAAATGAGAGCATCCTGGGGAACCGCCCCAGAACTGGAGGTCTGCAACAAAACAGAGGAAGTTGATGATTGTCCGGTGCTGTAAAGACATCTATCTCTGGACTGCCCCACCTGGAGAAGATGACCTTCAGGATGTGAAGATCCAGGGACCATTCGTGATGTCCCTGTGAAATTCTGCTCAAAGCATCTGCTAGTACGTTGTCCTTCCCTGGAAGCTGAACTGCTACCAGAGAAGTCTGAAGAGAACAGGCCAGAGACCACAGCTTCATGGCCTCTGTGCACAAGGCCGAGGACCGAGTGCCTTCCTGTTTGTTGATGTACCACATTGTGGTGGTATTGTCTGTCCTGACTTGGACCACCTTGCCCTTGACTGAATCTGAGAAGCTTGCAGGGCTAGGAGAAACTACCCTGAGTTCAAGGAGATTGATATGAAGGACAGACTCTTGGGAGACCAGACCCTTGAGCTGTCAGGGCTCCCAGGTGGGCTCCCCACCCTCTAGGAGAGAAGCATCCAGTTAGAACTACTGATGGGACTTGAGGGAGAAATGGAACCCCTTGTCTGAGGTTGTCATGGCCCAGCCACCACTGGAGAGCTTGGACCAGAGTCTGAATCACTGGAATCAGTTTGGTAAGTGAATCCTGCTTTTGAGACCAAAAGCCCTTAGATGAAACTGAATATCCCTCATCTGGAACCTTGCTCCCTGCACCACTGCCGTGGAAGCTGCCATGTGGCCCAGGAGCTGGAGGAACTGTCTTGCTGGGCGGGAGACCTGAGGTTGAAAGGAGGCGAGGTCCACCAGGGCCTTCACCCTTGCCAGGAGAAGGAAGGCTTTGCTTGTACAGTGTCCAACTCTATGCCTATAAAGGTGAGAAGCTGAACTGGTTCGAGGACAGACTTTGGAAGACTGAGAAGAAACCCCAAGGAGCTGAGTAGGTCCTGGGTAGTTTGAAGAGCTGACTTTTCCTGTAAAGGTGACTGACCTACTAAGAGCCAGTCAACCAGATACAGGAAGATGGTGAAACCCCGTGTTCTGAGGTAAGCCACCACTACTGCAAGGCACTTTGTGAACACCCTTAGAGCTGATGTTAGGTCGAATGGCATAGCTCTGAATTGGTAATGGCCTGAAGGCAACTCTCGAACCTGAGGTATTTTTGTGGGAACACCTGACAGGAATATGGAAGTAGGCATCCTTGAGGTCCAAGATGCTAGCCAATCCCATGGCCTTAGAGAGGAAGGATTATTCCCAGAGTTACCATTTTGAATTTCGCTTTGAAATGTGTTTGTTCAAATACCTTAGGTCTAGGATGGGTTGCCACCCCTGTTTTCATTGGGGTAAGGAAGTACCTGGACCACAGTCCTTTTCCCTCTGTGCTGAGTAGGAACCTTCTCTATAGCTCTGATAGCTAGAAGAGAGGAAACCTCTGCCTCTAGGGCAATGGTTTCTGAGAGTGATGCAGGTGGAAAAGACTTGGCCTCTTTTTGGAAATGTTTTGAAGCTGAGGGCCAGTCCTGGCTTCACTACTCCAGGACCCACTTGTCTGAGGTCACAGACTTCCAGGCCTGGAAGTTGTAAGCCAGCCTGCCTGCTACTGGAAATGGGAAGTGGACCGGCTGACACATCAGGGAGTCTGCTTGGCAGGACCCTTAGACTGGGAGGAGGAGGAGGAGCAGCTCTGCTCATCCCCTCCTGCCCCTCCCTCTGAAGACCCCCTCTGTGGGAAGGGAGAGGCCTGGGCTTGTAAAGGCCTTTGACAGGGCCTGCCCTGCCTCTAGACTGCTGCTTGTGCGTGCCTTTCTTTGGCCTGTGCACTCCTGTATGTGGTCCTGTATTCATCTATGTTCTTCATATAGGCCTCTGTCTGCCCCTGAACAGAGAATAACTTAATACAGGAAAATCCATAGCCTTAGTCTGGGTATCCTGAAAGACTAGTACATCTGAGCCAAGCATGTCTTCTGAGAGACATGTATGTAGCCACGACTCTAGATGCTACATCATTGGAGTCCACAGAAGCAGCATGAAATTGCATTTTGGATGCCTCAATTCCATCGGCAGCCACCTCCTCCAGCTCCTTGGCTAGCTGGGAGAGGCCTGTTTAGCCAGTTTCAGAACCGTATCCCATCTGGATTTCTGGTACGGCTGTGTAGGCCACATAAGTAGCCTGCCTGAGTCCCAAAGAGGATGCCGAATACTGTTTTTTGGCCATGGCATCCACTTTCCTGGAGTCCTTATCCGGGGTGTGTGAAGCCAAAGGAATGTTAGCCCTGTCACAGGCTACAGCCTGCACTACCCTGGCATGGCTGCAATGACTATAAAGGAACTCCGCAGCTGAGCTTGATAACAAATACCTCCTGTCCATTCTCTTATCCACAGG
This sequence comes from Neoceratodus forsteri, assembly GCA_016271365.2. NCBI lineage: Eukaryota > Metazoa > Chordata > Ceratodontiformes > Ceratodontidae > Neoceratodus > Neoceratodus forsteri. Next base: position 163,247,638 of record CM057458.1, on the reverse strand, counting down.
AGGTATTGAATTAGGGGTTGTAAAATTTGTGTGTCTGTTTCCTCAAGGATTTATGAAGAGGGATAGACAGTCTTTTGGACTCTGGGATGTCCATCATTTCCACAAAATCAGGCTCTTCATCCTCCTCTGCAGCTTCAACCAAGGGAAGCTGCAGGGTTTCTGCCACCTTTTGTATAACAAAAAATGTGAAGGGACTCAGACAGCCTGACAGGAGAGACATCTGAGGGTCTGTCTGGGGAGATATCTGGTTCAATGGGCACATCAGACCCCCTGGTCATCGTCATCATCGGGATAGTCTTCGTCTCCTCCTCCCTCTCCTCATAATAAGCGTCTGGATCATAATCCAGAGGAGACGATCCACCGAACCGACCCCTAACCAGTGGTACCCGGTTCGACGGAACCGGTCTAAGCGACTGAACAATGCTAATCACTTTGGCTATTTCTGTGTCGCGGTTGGAGAGTGCGATACCGGATCCGACCAGCAGACTTACGCTTCTTTTTGATGGAACTGACCCCTCAGGGGTCGGCTCTCCTTGCCCTAGGAGGTATCGCCTAGGTCAGTAGGCATCTTCCTCAGGTTCGGCCGCCTCGAACCAGGCTGGTGTCATCCGGATCTACGGACTTCTCGGCCTCCCCTTTCCTTCAGCCTACTCAGTCTTTTTGTCTAAAGTGGATTTAGGAAAGCTTTACAGATTTGGCAGTCTAACTTGAGGTGGTCAAACCCCACACAATAAACAAAGATGAGGTGGGGGTCAACCTTAGCAAAGACCTCCCACAGTCAGTACAGTGTTGAAACCCAGTGGGACTGGTTTTCTTCTTTGGTTTCTCAGACATGGCCAACCTAACAAATTACCCTATTGCAGCTTAAGCCAGGTAATACAGTAACCCATCGGTTACAAACCGTGTCATGGGCTTTTAAAAGAACTGCAAAAAGCCCGTTCTTTTGAAACCGGTCGGTACTGGAACACCACTCTAATCCCAGAAATAAAATTAAACAGAATGGGTCGGTTCCAAACTGGACCGACTGGAAAGAACCAAGAAAAGAACAATTTCCAACTTTTCACAGAAATAAAACACAGTCACTACCTATCTACACACTACCTATACCATAGACAGAGGCGAAATCAAAATTAAAAAAAAAAATGATACGTTTAAACTGAGCAGCTTTACTTTTACTGAACCGTGCAGAGGAACTCTCCGAGCAACTTCACTGTTAGGAGGAGTAAAGAATCTGACGGTTACACTGGGAAGTACCACAACGTTCTATGCTTCTGCATAGCGTTAACTCTTTCCTCTCCGGGCAGTTCAAGTGCTGGGCTAACTGCATTATGTCTGAATACAGCAAGACTTCATGTTGTTTGAAAAATGGGGTTCTTAATATATTAGCAATGTTCTCACATTTCCTTGCTTGCCCAAAGGTGCAGAAATACTGAAACTGGGAAAATGTTGGCTAGATGCCTTCTCACTTCCTGTATCTTGTCACCTGAGGGTATGCAAGAAACGCTTAATTACTTACCAGTAACAGTAGGTCTTTGAGAGAATGTTCCCTATTCAGCCAAGCCTTTGCAACTGTAAACGGCATCAGGACCACTCAGAAATCTTTGTATACCTGGTGCCACCTATAACATGAGTAGCCTTTACCTCCTCAGTGTCCTGATGGAGACAAACTTGAAATTGTACCTTACCATCAGGAATGGGAGCCAGAACTTCGATCAGGCTGACAGGACAGGTGGTGGTTCCATAATGGAAAAGCACATTTGAAGAGGGTGAAGAGAGGAGAAGACCAAGCATGCAGTAATGGATGTCTTCCAGAATATATCACGTGAAACAGAGAAAGGGGTGGGTAGATGGGTAAGATGTGGCTCTATGGAAAACTGGGAAGTAACAGAACAATTTTCTTTTAAGGGGCACCTCCTTCCATAGAGCCATACATTTGGAACAATTCTTAAATAGTACAAAACAGTAGAATGGAAGGAAGGCCAAACAACAAGCTTTGGAGGGACGGCAAGGCTGAAGCCAGCCCATCTATGGAGACCAGGGCCAGTCTGTAGTGCTTAGTGAAAGTGTAGATAGAACTGCATGTGGCAGCAGAGCAAATGCCAGTTGCTGGGGCTGAATGACAATAAGCCACAAACTGGCCACACCACAGGTAGCATATTCATGGACAGGACCAGGAAGCACCTTACCATGCTGCTAGTAACAAAAGAAAAGCAAGATGCCAACCATCTGGAAGAATGTTCTGCAGTCCTTTTGTAGGTCCAAATAGAAGCATGAAACCCAATGGACATTATGGGAATACATGATGACTTTTTCAGGATTGGGGCAGGGGGCACTGTAAGTACTGTATAGTAGGTTGAAATCGTAGCAGATTTATTTCGTGCACACTACATGCAGTACCTATTCACCGATATAATCAGTGCTTGGGGCATCCCTGACATTACTGTACAAGCAGCAACCCTTGTATCAGCCACTTTCCAGGTGCTACTGATTCTTTTAATTGACATCAGCTTACAGTGGCTCAGGGCTTATTAGACAGAGTGGTAAGAGCGAGTCAGCTGTAAGCGCTGTTCACACTGTGCAATCTCAGTCTCAGCGTGTTCTCCGTGAGCTGAGTGTGTGTTCAAAAAAGTTATCTGTTCCTGTTCTTCAATGCCACTCATGAAATGGATTTGCACCTCACAGCTGAAGTGCAAGTATCCTGTTGAGGTTAGCAATGTGTCCGCATTGATTTAACAGAAAATACAGTAGTGGACATCTCCTGACTGCCTCTGTTGCAAGGGAGCTTGCTGCCACTCCTCTGCCAAGTAAGAAAAGCCATTCATCCACATATGTTAATTACCCACCAGAGACCCACTTTATGCTTAGCAAGTTTGCTGTAGAATTTGGGTTAATGCCTGCAGTAAGACATCACCATGCTACTACAGACAGCACGATCAACAAAAGCACTGTCCATAAATTTAAGTTTGATTATATGTCCTAGGTGAGAAAAACCCTGACCCGACAATGATGTCCCCTGTCTTGCCGAAAAAGCTTTGTGGTTGGCGCACACATTTAGAGGTCAATTTAGAGGAACAGCTTAGAAAGATTGTTCTTTCCTTGCGTACTGAGGGTGCTGTGGTGAATGCCAGGGTCATTCAAGCGTGGGCTTGGTATAGTAAAAGCCAACTCGCCACAGTCCCTCATACAGAATGGTGACCTTTAAACTGGACATGCAAGTGGGCTTGGGGTTTTCTTAACTGGATGGGTTTCAGCAAAGGAAGGGACAAAGGTTGGACACAAAACCCTAGTGACTTTGTAAATCTGAAGCAAGCATTTTTAAACAGAAGTGCCGGAGCAGTGCGCAGGAGCTTATCCCCTGAACTGTTAATCAATCTCAATGAGACAGGGGTCAATATGATCCCTGTCTCCGAGTGGATAATGGCAGCAACCGGATCCAAACAAGAATCGGTTACGGGACTTGGGGATAAATGGCAAATATTGGTTGTCTATGCAAGTTGTCTTTCAGGAGAGATGTTACTGCTCCAACTGATATACAAGGGAGACGTCCAGCTGTAAGTGCCTCGGGGGCCTAGAGCTGAGGCTGAAGAGAGATCTGGCGTGCCCAGCCTGGGGCTATCAGGATCACCTGCGCGTGAGCACTTTGTCAATCAAGGGAAGGGAGGAAAGCGAGAAGAGGCCTGGGATCCATGGCCTCGAGAAGGCATCCCCTGCAGCGAACCCTGCTGAGGGGGTGGTCATGATACAGCCTCAGCTTTGTGTTCTCCCTGGAGGTGAACAGGTCCACCTGAGGGGATCCCAGTGGAAGAGCAGATCTTGTACTATCTCCTGGTGGAGACCACTCTTGAAATGTCCCGCCTATCTGGCTGAGGGCATCGGAGAGCTGATTTGAGGCTCCTGCCACGTGAATGGCTAGGAGATCTACCTCTAGGCTGAACACAGGGACCAAATGCAGAGAGCTTCCTTGCAGAGGGGCAAGGAGTGCGTCCCGTCCTGCCTGTTGAGATAGTACACGGTCGTGGTGTTGTCTGTCCACCTGGACCACTTGACCCCGAACAAACAGAGTGAATGCGTCAGGGCTAGCCGAACCGCTTGAAGCTCCAGCAGGTTGATGTGGTATCGGGACTCCTGGGAGGACCGAGCCTGTGGGCTCTGTGCTCCCAGATGGGTCGACAATGAACTCTCTGGTTTTGGTCAAAATCTCCAGTTGATGATTTCACTGGGCCTAACACAGGTTGTTACCTCCTCAACCCATATAAAAGGTCATTCATTGATCTGGTCTTCCTTTGGATATGGAGATTGCTGACTTGGGGGTGGAACCAGTCAGTTGGCATGACCATCACACCATAAGGTTCAGCTTCAGGATCCCCTAATAGGTCTGCTCCTACGGAGATGGTTCAGTACACCCCTTTAAGGGATATTAGTCCCAGCGACCTGTCGGCGGTACTGGACCTATCGGGTTTGTCTGGTGATGCAGAGTCCAGGCGATCTCATATTGGCCTATAATAAGGCTGTGGAGATGCTCTGGACAAGATTGCTCCTGTTCGTGTTCGGCCTCACACCTCCGTTCAAGGAGTCCTTGGTTTGATAGCTCCTTGAAGGAGTTAAGGAGAGTAGGTCAAGGTTGGAGTGAGCCTGGGGAAGTCCGGAAATGATGCTGACAGGCTTAGGTTGATGGCACATTATGATGGCTATCAATCAGAAATCAACCGTAAGAAGGCAGAATTCCTGTCTAGGGAGATTTCTGCTGCACAAGAATTGACCAGCTCAGCTTTTCCGGACTGTTGACAGATTGTGCAATCCAATCTGTCTCCAGCCCAGAGAAGCCTTTTCTCAGCTAAGATGCGAGGAGTTCGCTCGGTTCTTTGCAGATAAGGTTGCTAGCATCAGGTCCGGTATTGGTCCGACCTCCTTTAAGGGACTGCAGTTGTCCACAGGAAGTGATATTCACCCGTCTGTCTGGTCAGATTTTCCAGCTGGAGTTCACCGACATTGTGAAGATCATCAACATTACGACCAACCAGTTGTAGTTTGGATCCGGGTCCTACAACCCTCTTGGTGAGATGTTTAGAGGTTATCTGCCCGATCCTTGCTGACACTGTTTGGAAATCCTTGGAGAGGGGTCTTTCCTGATCCCCTTAAGGAGGCGGTAGTTCAACCACTCCAAAAAACTCTCCTTGGATCCAGACTGTCTAGCTAACTACTGCCTATCTCTAACCTTCCTTTGTTGGGAAGGTTATTGAGAAGGCGGTTACAAGTATAACTGGATGATCATCTTACAACTCACAATGTCTATGACACTCTCCAATCTGGTTTCAGGAAGAAGCGTAGCACGGAGACTGCCCTTGTCCGGGTGTTAAATGACCTCCTAATGGCTAGAGATCGAAAGGCATGCACCATTGTGGTCCTTCTCGATCTCTCTAGCATTTGACACTGTAGACCATGGTGTGCTGTTGGAGCGCCTGCAGATTTATTGTGGACTGTCTGGAACAGTCCTCAAATGGTTTCAATCTTACCTCACAGACAGGTTTCAGAGGGTTACCACTGGAATTTATTCCTCTGGTGCTCATTCCCTGCCTTGTGGGGTACCGCAAGGTTCCATTTTAGCGTCATGTTGTTTGCAGTGTATATGCTGCCTTTAGGAGATATCATCAGGCGATACAACTTGGGTTTTCACTGTTACGCAGATGATAATCAGCTGTATCTGTCCTTTCCGCCGGCAAGATGGTGCTCTCTCCAAGCTAGACAATTGCTTTACTGAGATCAGATTATGGATGAGTTCTAGCTGGTTGAGACTGAATCTGGATAAGACTGAGGTGTTGGTAGTGGATCCGGGCCACCGGTGATGGGTTTGGGGGCTGGCCAACCGCCGGGCTTGTGCTCGGTGGTATGTCGCTCACTACCTCTGATCAGGTCATGAGTCTGGGCGTTTTTGCAGCGGCAGCTTGACCTTAAAATCTCAGGTGTCAGCCATTGTCAAATCCTCTTTTTTTCATCTGAGGAATATCGCCGGATTAAACACCTGGTCCCACCGGCGATCTGCAACGTTGGTCCATGCCTTTATCACTACCCGTCTTGACTACTGTAATTCCCTGTACCTAGGGCTATCTGGGGTTGATATCCGTGGCCTCCAGTTGGTGCAGAATGCGGCGGCAAGGCTTGACTGGGATCTCAGATCCAGTCATATTACCTTGTGCTCCATGAACTGCACTGGCTGCCTGTGAGGTGGCGGATTACCATAAGGTTGGTTTACTAACCTTGAAGTCTTACATGATCAGAGACCCAGCTACCTGAAAGATCTCCTGATACCCTATTGCCCCTCTGTCCTCTCCGCTCCGCTAATGAGGGACTGCTGGAGATTCCAGGGTTCGATTAAATACATCTGGATTTCGTGCTTTTGCCTTTTCTGCACCAACCCTGTGGAATTCTCTACCTGGTTGAGAGATTGTCCCAACTGCTCTAGAAATTTAAAATGATTTAAAGACATATTTATTTGGTCTAGCTTATCCTAGTTATAGCTTTTAATTTATTATTTTAATTTATATATTTATGTGAATCATTATACAGCGCCTTGGTTTGAAGGTGCTTTATAAATAAAGATGATGATGATGATGATGATGATGAACCCATCAGAGAGGCATCGGTTGTCAGGATGACCATTGGCTCGAAGGACAAGCGGGATCCCTTCCTGCAGGTGGGATGGGATGAGCCACCACTGGAGGCTGTCCCACATCCTCTGGGTCACAGAGACCAGCTGGTCGAGATGACCGGAGCGCTGAGACCACTGGCTGACCAGTTCCCACTGGACGGAATGCATATGACAATGGGCCCATGGAACCATGGTGGTGCAGGCTGCCATACAGCCCAGAAGATGCAGGAAGTGCCAGGCAGGGCGCAATTGCCCAACCAGAAATAACTGGGCAAAGGAGGAGAGGACCTCCACCCTGTCCGGCTGGGAGCGAAGCCTGGCTCGGCAGGAGTCGAGCTCTGCCCTGATGAACTGAATCACCTGTGAAGGCACGAGTTCTGACTTGGCCTTGTTGATCAGGAGGCCAAGGCAAATCTGAGGGCAAGATCCCTGGACTGCTCCACCTTCTGCCTGGAGGGACCTGCTATCAGCCAGCTGTCCAGGTAAGAGAACACCTGGACCCCCGGTGCCTCAGGTAAGCTGCCACCACTGCCATGAATTTAGTGAAGACCCTGGGAGCTGATTACAGGTCAAGAGCATGGCTTGAACTCTTAGAGGGTTCCCTTGGCTTGGAAGCAGAGGAACCGTCAATAGGACAGACAGATCGGGATGTAAAGAACATCCTGAAGATCTAGGGAGCAGAACTACATGCCTTGCTCCAGGGATGGTATGATCTGAGCCACAGTAACCATCTGGAAGGTGTGGGACCTGAGGAACTTGTTCAGGTCATGCAGATCTAGAATGGGGTGCCAGCCTCCATCTGTTTTAGTACCAGGAAGTACCTGGAAACTAACCCTGGGTCTGAAGGTGGGTCCGCTACTCAGCACCACTTCCTTGAGGAGGAGCTGAGCTAGGTCGCCCCAGAGAGCCAACTGAGAGGCTGCGGACACCAGATTCCCTGTAAGCGGGATCGACATGGAGGGGCCTGCTCAAATTCCAGAGGCAAGCCTCGACCAACCACTTCCAGAACCCAATGGTCCAAGGTGATAGCGGACCAGGTGGAAAGGAGGTGGCTGAGCCAGCCCCCCATGGAAGGTCCCAGGGAGGTGTGACGGGATTGAGGAGGCGCCCCAACCCGTCACTGGGCAGGCTTGGAGGAGGGTACGCGGAGGAGCCCCGGACCTTCACCCCAGGCTTCCTGAACGAGGAGGCCACAGACCTGGCCTAAGGATGCAAAGTTTGCGCCTGCTGGCCCTGCTGCTGCTGCTGGGCCAGTCTGGCAGCAGGAGTGGATGAGTGAAAGGGCCTGCAGTTCTGATGCTTGGGGCCCTTGTCCTTCTGGGCAGATGTGATGGAGTCCAAGATGGCACTGGATTTATCTATATGTTGGAGTGGCCCTCCACGCCGGGCCCGAACACGTTAGTGCCCAAGAAGGGGCATCTGCCAGACTGTGTTGCATATCAGCAGTAAAGGTTGAGATGCGCAGCCAAGCCCTGCAGCGCATGGCCAATGCGGCATCTACTGAATGGGCATAGGAGTCACCAAAGTCCAGAGCCGCCTGGAGTTGTTTCTTTCGCCACTGCCCTACCCTGGTCCCAGACCTGCTCGACTGTGGTCTGGAGGTCCACGGAAGATGAGGGATCACCTTGTCCAGGGAGCCCAAGAGAGCATGGGAGAAGTTGCCATGATAACGCCAAATTGGCCTGACGAAGGCCAAGGAAGGAAGCTGCATAGACCTTCTTTCAGGAATGATCCAGTTGTTTGGATTCCTTGTCCGGGGTCTGACCACATCCCCTTTGTTGCCTGAGCTGAAAGGCGGAGTCAGCCACCAATCCCACAGCAGAGGGTGCTCTGAAAACCCGAAAGGGACCATATAGGGACCACATACTTGCAGGCCATGCAGGCAGAAGGCGCAGGGCGAGATGCAGGATGCTGCCACAGCTCCAAGGCTGGGCCCACAATGGCCTCAGCCACCGGAAAGGTCTCCATCAGAGTATCCTTTGTCCAGAATCTCTGTGAAGGGATACTTTGCCCGCTTCTGCACAGGCTCAAGCTGTATTCCCATGGACTTGGAAATGAGCTGACAAATACCCATCAGCGAGACAGGGCCCTCATCTACGGAGAGATCCCAAGAGACTCGATGTTGACAGGACAGGAGACCATGGAGGAATCTTCGGACTCCGAGGAGTCCTCATAAGCGGGCGACCACCCATGTCACTTTCCAACCCACCTTGGGGGGTCAGGAGTTGACTGACAACCGATGGACGGGCCTTGGGCCAACCGAGAATCCTTGGTTGGAACCCTGAACTTTGGTTGCTCGGGCAGCTGCACCACCTGGATCGGTGGAGTAGCTGGCGGGGCTTAACTGGCATCTCAGTGATGGTGGCCATGGCCGATGTTGGTTGGTCAGGCGAAAGCCACTTAATGGCGTCGGGTAGAAACCGAATCGGTTTAGACCCAGACAGGACCAACTGCTGCCACATTAGGTATTTGTAGCGCAACGCAATCCTGCGCCGGAGCCTCCCCTCACCCGAGGAGGATGAAGACCAGGAGCCGGTGCTGTCACTTACCATGGCATTGGGAGCGAACTGTTGATGAGGGCAAGTCTTGACCCGACATCGAAGTCATGGACAGACTGAGACCTTGACTGTCTGCGGGCCGACAGGGGACCCTCAGGAGTGGGGAAACCCGTGGTTTCTTGGGTCAGATTCTTGGCGGATGGGTCCTGCTCAGCGGGCTGAGCTGACCCATCTGGGGACACAGCATCAGAGTCCGAATAAAGAGTCACGGCCAGATCGGGCAACCATTTGCCGCCTGCTCGAGAAAAAATCTTGACTATGTCGACAGGCATCTCAGCCGACTGGTCTGACGGGGTCACCGTGAAACCAGCGGACTCAGACGCTACTCAATCGGGTCAAAGGAGTTTCCTATGAGTGGGACCACCCCAGTCCCAACAGTGTTGACGCTATGATTTGTCCTTTTCGACTCCTTCTTCCGAGAGCAAGTAAATGCAACCCTGAAGGGCCCTCTCCCTTGGTGAGAGAGACTGGCACAACTCCTTGAAGGCCGAACAGGAGGATCCCAGTTGCAGTGGAATGAAGGCGAGCAGAGCCCCTGCGGCCCGAGCTACCTCCTCCTCAAAGGCCTTAAGCTGTTCAAGCTGCTTGGTGGACCCGCAGCTAGGAGACCACCCAATGGGCATCCTTGGATTTAACCAGTGGGTAACGCTCTTCTGGTCACCCCAGATTGAAGTCGAGCAGCGGTCTTCCAGAACCGAGGAGAAAAGGACCAACAGTGATCGTAAGCTTGTGGATCATGGTCGTGTCCCAGGCAGTAGACGATGCAGCGTGTGGATCGGTGAGACACATCTGATCCTGCAGGGGCACCACGTTAAACCCAGGAACTGTATGTCTTCCATCACGGTAGCGAAAAGAAGGCTAAGATGAAACCCTAGAGAGTTTTAAAATTAGTTTTGGAATCGAATCCAAGATTGTAGAGTCAGGATCTACTACACGAGGGAGCACTAAGGAGGGAACCTGAACCTTCCAGTGTAAAGGAAGATCTGGCATCATGGGGTGGAGCCGAGGGTCACACCACTCAGGTGGGTGGGAGGAGCCAGCTTGAAAACCTTCAGCACATCTTAAAGTGGTAAGGTACCTGCCAAGAAGAGTGGATAGAACAACATCTCAAGATCCTAGAATCTAAGATTACGGGAACATAATGAAACCTGATCCTGGTGAAACACAAGGTAGTGAGGAGCTGCAACCAAAACCTGCAGTTTGGACAATCTCTGAGTAGAGGTAATCACCACAACAAAAAGTGCTTTTATGAAAGGAAATTCATATTACCATTGGCAGGAGGTTTGAAAGGAGCCTGTGTACGAGACTCCAGAACCACGCTTAGGGTTCTCACTCTAGAACTGGCCTATACACTGGGTGAGGCAGATACGTGGAGCCCTTGGGGAACCTGCAGGACACCAATGAGGCAACAGTTTTGCCCCTATAAAGACATGAAAAGTTTAAAAGTATACCTTCACAACTGGAGGCACTAGTTTGACAAGGACAGGAAGTAGTCCAAGACAGGCTTCACTTGACACCAAAATGGAACCATGATGCAAGAGGCACACTAAAGACTGAAAAGTTTCCATTTCAGAAAGCAAGTATGCTGAATAGATGGCATATGAGCCACTAGTAGAACATCAGAAACAGCCTGGGGACCAAAAAGTGGGACAGTTCTACATCCTTGTGCCAGGTCACGAGCTGCAGGGACTGAAGGTCACAGTGCAGCAGACTGCCATGGTCCTGTGACAGCAAATCCATTAGTAGGAGGACAGAGAAAGGAGGTTCCACTGCAATCTGCCAGAGCATAGGAACCAATTTGTCTGGGCCAGAAAGGATCCACCAGTATCAGTGTGGCCCAGTCTGCCCAAAGCTTCACCAAAACACACCGAATCAAAGGGATGGGGGAGAGAGCGACTTACAGAGACCTCTCTTGCCAGGTCCTGGGCGAGCGAAAAATGCATCGATCTTGGGATGTGATGGGATACTAAAGATTCAAGTTGGGATGAATCCAGCAAGGAAGAGATCTATGACCACGGTCGTTCAGGGATCCCACTCTTGGGACTGAGCCACCCACCTGCTGGGAGAGTCTACTAGGGCGTTCAGAGATCCAGGCAGAAACATGGCACTGACATATACACTGTGTGCCATGGCCTGCTCCCCACATGCATGGCTTTTCAGCAGAGGGGTCAGAATGCATATGTCATTGTTTGTTGAGGAAGGTATGGCACAAATGTCATCTGTCCATACCATCAGAGGACAGCGTTGAACGAAGGGGAAAAGCCTGCAGGCCAAGAACAGTCCTCATCTCCAGAATGTTGATGAGAAGAGAGTGGTCATAGTAACACAGTAGTTGACATCCGATAAGGACCTCTGAGCCCACCTAGTCTGCCCATATTCCTGCCTGCATCAGCAGCCACTGATGCTACTTGGTCATTGGCGTTCAATTCTCTTCCTACAACTAATGTTCCTTATGTCTATCCATGCATGTTTGAATCCCCTCGTGTTTGCACCCACCACCTCCTGGGGTAGGTTATTCCAAGCATCCACCACCTCTCCATGAAGAAAACTTCCTCACATTTCCCCTTATCCTGCCCCCACCAATCTCAGATCGTGCTCCCTCATCCTTGTACAACTCTTTGTGCTGAAAGATGTCACCCACCTGCACTTTGTTCAAATCTTTAAGATACTTGAAGGTCTCTATCATATCCCCATTCCTCCTCTTTCCAGTGTATACATATTGGTCTGCTAATCTGTCCTCATATGTTTTCTGATGCAAGCCTGCACCATCTTGGTCGCCCTTCTCTGGACCGCCTCCACCCTGTTTATGTCCTTAAGATGTGGCTTCCAGAACTGAACACCATATTCTAGAGGAGATCTCACCAGTGTTTTGTACAATGGCATCAGCACCTTCTTCTCCTGCTAGTGATACCCTTTCCTATGCACCACAACATCCCACTGACCCTCCCCACAGCCATGTTACACTGCCTGGCCACCTTTGGGTCATCTTAGATGATTATCCTTGACTCCCTTTCCTCCCTGGTGACTGTCAGTCCCCCGCTGTTCCTCCAGAGTTTCTTTGCCGAGGTGCACGATTTTGAACTTCTTTGCACTGAATTTTAATTGCCAAATTTCGGACCATTTTTCCAGTTTTCCAGATCCCTCCTCATTCTTTTACCCCACTGGAGTGTCTGCTCTGTTGCAGATCTTAGTATCATTTACAAATATGCACACCTTCCCTCCAGCCCTTCAGCAATGTCACTGATGAAGACATTAAAAGGACTGGCCTCAGGACTGATCCCCGAAGCACTGGCACCCCACTGATCACCCTCCTTTCCTCAGATTTGATCCCACTTACTACCCACCCTCTGCTTCCTGTTTATCAACCAGTTTCTAACCCAGTTTTCCATTTTGTGGCCCACCCCAGCCTCCCTAGCTTCTTCACTAGCCTTCTGTATGGTACGGTGTCAAAGGCCTTGCTGAAATCGAGGTAGATGATATCCACTGCTCCTCCCAATCCACCTCTTTTGTCACCCAGTCAAAAAGTCAATCAGATTTGTTTGACATGGCCTTCCTGCTGTGAATCCATGCTGCCTTGGATCCTGTGCTCTCATGGTTTCTAGTTGTTCCACAATCTTTTCAGTAAGCAGCGCCTCCATAATCTTACCCAATACTGAGGTGCGGCTGACCAGTCTACAGTTTCCTGCCTCCTCCCTGCTACCCCTCTTGTGAAGAGGGACTACATTTGCCCCTTCCAGTCCTCTGGAACCAGACCTGTATTGAGCAACTCACTAAACAGGGCAGCCAGTGGTGCTACTAGCACTGTCCATAATTCCTTTAGTATCCTGGGGTGTATATCATCTGGTCCCATTACTTTGTCCACCCTCAGGTTTGTGAGTTCCTCCAGGACTCTCTCTTCTGTGAAAGGGCTGGTGTTTACCTCTCTCCCCATTGTTTCTGCTGCTAGTTGTGGTCCCTGTTCCTCCATCTCTACCACGAATACCGAACAGAAGTATTCATTCAGTATCAATGCTTTTCTCGACACCTCTACACACTCCTTCCTCCCTTTGAGCCTTAATCTCTCCTTGGCCTTCCTTCCATCACTAATGTATCTATAAAAGTCTTGTCCCCCTAACATTCTGTGCTAATCTCTCCTCTGTTTGCGCCTTCGCACTTCTAACAGCTTTCCCTGCCTCCCTCTGCCTCTCTAGGTACACTGCCCTATTCTCATCCTGTTGAGTCTTCTTGTATTTTCTGAAAGACCCCTCCCCCCGCCATCTCCTTTGTGAACCATAGTGGTGTGTTCCTTCTTTTCCCTTGTTACTCAGCCTAATGCACTGATTTGTCACCTCCACTATGGCTTCTTTTAGGTGTACCCACTGCCCTCAACCCCCGGATCAGTTCTTGTGGTCCAAAGAAGAACACAGAATGTAGGTCTAGAGTACACCAGGCAGGCCTCCAGCCTATCCCGTAGGCAGGGCTCCAGATAAGATTTTTGAGATGAGTGCTGTACTTCTCATTTGGAAAGTGAGGTGAGTAAAATCAGATTCAGATGTGTACAAATGTCTGGATGTAGTGAAGTAAGGAGTACATTTTTAACAACAATGTGGCTTTTTCTAGGTAAAACTGATCAGGTGCTAACAGTGTCCCAGATAATAATGGCAGGCAGAGTAATTTGCTCACCAGTTTTGAAATAAACTTGGGATGCATCTGAGCTGTAAATCTGGAAAAAAGTGATCCATTTGAATTACAAGTTATGTTATGAAGCACTGTTCTATGGAGTGTGGCCCATTTACAAATGGTGGGTGAGTATTGGTACTCACTAAAACAAATTCTGAAGAGTACTTCCTAAAATTAGGTGAGTAAAATGGGGCGGTACTCACCTTATCTGGAGTCCTGCCCATAGGCATTCGTAGTAAGCACCTCTTACGGGATGGGTGGAGAAATGGGGACCCCTGAAGCAGATGGGAGTTGTCATGCCACCAGCAAATGGCCCTGTGTAACAGGATGATACAGGACTGGAAAGCCTGGAACTATGGGGCATGAAGCATCCACTGGAAATGCGTATGTAGTATCTGATGCAAAATGAAGGTCATAAAATGTGCAGACTGTGTGGGCCAGCGGCCCTTATCTGCTGTCAGTTTCTATGTGGAAGTTTACCACAGGAAACAACTCAGTAGAACAGACATGAGGCCCAGGAGCTAAAGTACGGACCTTGTAAAGCACTGGAAATTGAAAATGACCAGCGTTGCCTGGGATATCAAAGTGTTGGTACCAGAGTGTGGAAGGAATGCTTGAGCCCATGTTGTGTCCATGGATAAACTCAATGTGCTGGAAGGGGTCTGAACCAATTTAGGTTCATTAACCAGGAGACCCAGTTGGTCAAACAACTAGGGAATCCACCACACAGTCTGTTGTGGGATAGGATAAACTTTATTACAAAATAATAAACACAGCAGCAGTAAGCTGTAAACACACCCTCCCTCTAACAGCCAAATGTTTTTGCGCCACACGTGCTTTCTCTGGGCCTTGAGAAATTGCTAGTGGCGTGAAAACGTGTGGCTGCCAGAGGTTACTGCTGCTATTTTACTATTTTGTAATAAAGTTTATTCTGTACCACAATTACTTGTAGGGTGGATTCTCTGAGTGGGTGACTGTGTAACCATGCTACTCGCTTGGCTCATGTAGTATAACTTTTGCTTTGGCACCAGCCTGAGCTGTCTTGCCACCTCTTTGTTTTTACATAGAAACATAAGTCAGTTGGCCTAAAGCGTCCAACTTTCTGGACTCATTGTTGGGGACAAAGCATATATGATGGGAGCATGACACCAAGCCAGTTTCTGGCTGCGTGGCATTGAAGGCCTCAGTAGAAGAGGCAGTATATTGTTTATTCTTCTTATGAGGGACAGGAGAAAATGTACTGGGTCTGTGCCAGGCAGCCATGGCAGCATCTCCCAAAGCAGGATAAATGGGAGGAATGGTCACAGATGGGGATATGGGTATCTCCAGAAATATATACAGATCCTGTTTAGTGGAGTCCTTTTCTTCAGCAGCAAAGCCTAACTTGTCCTGCATGATGGTAGCAAAGCCTGAAATGAGGTATCCACAGGGGAGAATTCTAAAGTAGCCTAGCAGCATCTCCTCACGGTCTGGTTAAAGCCCTGACAAATGGCACAGTATTTCACACCTAGCAAGAGGCCAACGAGAAAACACAAAGCATGTGTCACTTCTAAATATCTTCATGTCGCACAGAGAGAAGCAAAAAGCGGAGGCTTTTTAGGGTATGCAATGATGGAATCAGCATGTATTAATCTTTAGAAAGTAAATAAAATAAGGAAACAGAAATAATACTGACTGAAATTGACGTAGGCATTTTCCACGATCTGACAAATGGTTGACAGTGGGAGACAAAATTGAGGAGATATGGGCTGCCTACATTATAGACAACTGCTTACCAGTAATCAGATTGTTGACTTGGAACGCCAGCCTATTTGACTTCTCCAGGAGCTGTTGGCTGTCAGCCCCATCAGAAGCTGCCTGAAGCTCTTGGTGAGCACTTTCATTTCTGTGTTGTGAAGTACCATCATCCAGGTGAGAAAAGGTCTGCTCAGTTTTTGATTAAAATATTTCTGGATCTCATCCAACTCCTTCAGGTTTGCCTACAATTAGAAATAAAACAATTAGATGCAACATTCAAACTGTATTGAGCTTTATTATAACAGCCCCAGTTTTTGCTACAAGTAATTTACCCATACTAGGTTGGCTGATATTTAATATCCTGTCTTCAGTATTGCTCTGTTTTTACACATTTCTGCAGCTGATTGCACTCAAAGCAATGAAAGTGACTTGCTCAGGGCTGCAAGAGACACATTTCTGCAATGAAAGCTGATCTGAAGTACACCTGCCTCCAAGACAACTTTGCCTGTGAGGCAGACATTCTGGATAGGGTCATACAATGAGTAATTTTGAGATTTGTTTTTCTCTCCTATAGTTTTTCTTCCCTGCCGCTGTCCGCCCAGTCCTCAGGTCAGGGCTCTGCCACAGCAAGCTCTCAGCACTGTCTGTACTCCCACTATCCACTCGGGAGGAGGTCACCAAGGTGCAGAGCCTGACAGTATCACCAAGTGTGTTTTTCCCATTCATACACTCTGACCTACTTAACTCTATATGGCACCATGCCTCTGTTGGCCTAGCACACACAAAGCAACCCCATCAGAGGCAGGCTTCTTGGCCCACTGCATGGGCTGCTGTGGAGGCATAATCAATGCTGCCCTCACCAGCTGGGAGCGCCCTGTGGTAGCACCACCTAGGCCTTCTTTGGCTGCCTTATCGAGCCCCTGAGTCTGCTTCTGAACCGGTTGCCAGCAAAGCAGCATTAAGCCAAACGGGCTGTGAGATATTAAGATATGAGCAGGAGTCGATGGTTCCCAAGCCTATGCTCTAACCAGCAGATCATGGCGCTCAAATTCTGATGCATTTTAATGTTATTCATATTACCTATAGCTAAAACACTCTTTAGGGACACTGTTATTCCACCTGGGCCTGAAAATGGCTTTAAACACAACAAGAATCTGAAACCCACTAAACACGGACTGTGTTAGTGTCTTTTTCCTCTGAAAAGAGTGAAAGCCATCTCTATGGTACTGCTTGCAACCCAGGTTTGCACCAAGTCCAAGACATCAGAAGTGGAGGACCACTGATGCAGCACACAGACACCCCCAGACTGTGGGAAGGGAAGTGACGAGGGTATTGTGCTTGAAATGCCTGATACACAGTATAATCAAATCCTTTACTATCAGAGCACACGGTGAGTAATGGCCTTTGGAACAGACCGCCAAACCAGTTCAAGGAGGGGATAGGGAGCAAATCAGAATGGCTACAACTTTAAGAAGTGTGGTACCAATCAAGGACTTCAATCTGCCAGATGTGGATTTGGAAGTGATGGGGCCAAGGAGTGGAAGGAGTCAGGGTCTTGTAGATTCAGTGCAAGAGGGCTTCCTTGCACAGTGGGTAAAAGAACCTACCAGTGACGGAGCCATCCTGACCTGGTACTGTCCAACAGGACATGGTGGGAGGTCAGGTAATGAAGCCCCCTGGTGACAAGTAACCATAACTTGGTGTGGTCCAACTTAGCCCTAGATGAAAAGAGGACAAGGAAAAGGACAATTATTTTAGATTTCAGGAGGGCAGATTTAGAAGGATAGAAGAAAACCTAAGGACAAACTGAAGAGGGTAGAAGGGATTGATGGGGTGGAAAAAGTGGGAACTCAGAGTACTGGAAGTTACTACAGCTTGTCTGAAGCAGGTTAGAAAATACATAAAATCTGGCTCTCCAGAGCAGTGGAGAAGTAGTAAGGTCAAGGGCTGCATTCAAAAAGTAGAAGAGGATAAATTCAAGGGTAGCAGGGATATGTACATAATCAAACTAAAGGAGGCAAACAGAGTCATAAGAATAGCAGAAGCAGATACAAAACTGAGGATAGCAGATGAAGTAACAAAAATGACATGGTCTTCTTTAGATACATCATGGAGCAGAGGGAAACCAAAGAGATCATAGTGAGGTTAAAAATCAGGAAAGGATTTGGTAAGGATGATGGGGAAAAGGCAGACACCCTCAATGAGTACTTCTGCACAATCTTTACGGTTGAGGCAGGGGTCTACTCCCCGACTGTAGAGTGCAGGCTGAAGTAGAGCCAAAGAGGGAATTGAAATTGGGACCGGTGCTAGAGGAAAGGGTACTGAAGGTTCTAAGGATGCTCAAGGTGGATAGGTCTCTGGGAGCAGATGGGCTGCACCTCACATGGCTAAGGGAGCTGGGGCAAAACTTGCATGTCTTCTGGCTGACTTGTTCAACTGCTCCTGGAGACTGGGGTTGTCCCATGGACAGGAAGAGGGCTGTTGCTGCCCCTGCACAAGAATGGTAGCAGGAAGCTCCAGGACCTACAGGACAGTTAGCTTGACTCGCTGAATAAGTCAGCCAGAAGCTCTGCAAGTTCTCCTGTTAGGTGTGAAGGCTGAGGGCAAAAAGAAAAAGTTACTTACCTAGTAACCTTATTTCTCCAGGGATACTCAATATTCATAACTCTTCTGCAGTATACCTTTAAAGTCAGATCTGCCGAGATAGAATGCTATACAAATGATGGAATCATCGGCCGAGCCACTTTTTAAATCTTGCCACCAATCAACTGCCTACATTCTAACCCTCAGATTTCGTGGATGCCTGCAAGACAGGACCCAAAATTTAAAATATATATAAAATACTAACTTCAAAATTTCTACCCAAACCTCCAACTGGAGGAAACATGAAAGAAAAACTATCATAAACAATCCCACAAGCTCCTGTGTCAGAATCACCTGAAAAGGAGAAAACGAAGAATAAGTTCTAATAAAAGTAGAATGTGGCATGCAAACACTAAGGTACAGCATAGAATACAGAGGCCACTGGTTCTTAAATGGGGAGGCAGGGAGGGAGTGTTATGAATACTGGAATATCCCTGGGAGAAATAAGGTTACCATGGTAAGTAACTTTTCTTCTCACCCCAGGAATACTCCAATATTCCTAACTCTTCTGCAGACTAAAAAGCAGTACCTTAGGAGGCGGAAGAATCTATTTTGAAACAGGTTCTGCAGGACAGCTGTACCAAACCTGACGGCCAGCCCTAGCCTGCATAACCAAGCTGTAATGCTTGACAAATGTGTGTACTGTTCGCCAGGTTGTTGCTTTACAGATATTCACCAAGGTACATCTGTATCCCTTAAAACATCCATAACTGATTCAGAAAGATGTAAACCAGCATACTCTAGGTCCTCGACAGCCAAACTTTGAGCCTGAGTGACCTGAGGTTCTGGATACAGGAGCCTCCCTGGTTGGAGGTCAGAAGATTGTGCCTCCTGGGAAGGTGTATTGGTTTGTCCACTGACATGGACAGTAACAGGAAGTACCATGGCTGCCTGGCTTAGTCTGGGGCTATCAGAATCATTGTTGCTGGCTGAGGCCTGAGTTTCAACAACACCCTGTATACCAGGGAAATGGAGGAATGCATACAGGAATTTCCCTGGCCAATCCAGAATAAGGGCATCTAGAGGAACCGTGTCCACTACAGGATGTCTGCAACAGAACTGACGTAGTAATGACTCTGATGAGAGGCAAAGATATCTCATTTCTGGGGTGCCCCACCTCCTGAATAAGGTCTGCACCACTTGTCTGTTCAAGGACCATTCGTGATGGTCCTAGCTGATTCGACTCAGGCATCTGTCAAAACATTGTCCTTGCCTGGCAGATGAATGGCCTGAAGTGAGGAGCCCAGTGAGTAAGCTAGGTCCAATTCTCATAGCCTCCATACAAAGGAGGCTTGACCTTGTACCCTTGCTTGTTTATGTAGTACATGGTGGTAGTGTTGTCTGTCCTGACTTGCACTACCTTTCCCTGTATAAGTGGTTTGAAAGCTTGCATTGCCAGAAACACTGCACTGAGCTCTAACAAGTTTATGTGTAAAGAGTCTCTGCTCTTGATCAACTGCCATGGGTAGTGTGCTCTGCTAGATGAGCCCCCAGCCCAGGAGGGATGCATCTGTTGTGAGAATCATTGAAGGAAGTTCTTTTGGAAAGGGACCCTCTCTGAGGTTAGCTTCCCTTTCCACCACTGAAGAGCTTGGATAAATGTTTTGTTACAGGAACGAGCTTTGACAGGGAATCCTTTCACTGGCACCAATGAGCTCTAAGGAAATTGGATGTCCCTCATCTGAAACCTGGAGCCCAACACTGTGCTGCTACAGCTGCCATATGGCCCAGGAGCTGAAGAAATGCCTTGCAGGCCTTGGACATTGAGCCTGAAAGAGCCTGCCAAATGCAGGATGCTTTTACCCTGTCTCTGGCTAGAAATGCTCTGCCCACTTTGACATTCAATTCTTCTGCTCCTATGAATTGCAGAATTTGAGAGGGAGTTAGAACTGATTGTTATAGGTTTAAAAGAAACCCCAGAGACTCCAGAAGTTGTTGAGTGAGTTGAAGATGCTCTGTTAACTGTTGTGGTGACTTTCCCACCACCAACCAGTCGCCTAGATAAGTGAGCACTGAGACACCTTGCCTTCGCAAGTGTACCACTACCACAGCCAGACACTTTGTGAACACCCATGGTGCTGAAGTGAGACCGAAGGGAAGAGCTGAGAACTGATAGTGACCTGATAGGAGTCTGAACCTGAGAAACTTTCTGTGAGACTCTTATGGGGATGTGGAAATAGGCATCTTTTAGGTCCAGTGAAGCCAGCCTATCTCCGCTTCGGAGTGCTGGCAGAATCAGAGACAGGTTACCATTTTGAACTTTGGTTTTGCAAGGAACCTGTTGAGGACCCTGAGATCCAAGATAGGCCGCAGCTCCATTTTCTTTTGTGTGAGAAAATACCTTGAGTAAAGTCCTTTTCCTTTGATGCAGAGGCACTGATTCCACTGCTTTTAATGAAAGAAGGTGTTTCACCTCTTTTCCAGTCTTTGCTTTCCAGGAGGGAAGCTGATTTGAAAACTCTGTTTTTGAACAGGGAGGACTTGAAACTTAGAGACAGGCCCTGACCCACTATCTCCAGAACCCACTTGTCTGTGGTGCGCCTTTCCAATTCTGGAAAAATGGGTCAGCCTGTTCCTAATCATAGGAGAGACAGCCTGATCGATGAAGTCAGGAGTCCTGCTTGGGATTGGGGCTGAGACTGGGCACCACGCCTGGCACTTTTCTACTGTACCCTGAAATACCTCTTGCTGTGGGTATTGGGGTGCCTGAGAAAGTACTCATGGCCTGGTAAAAGGCCTGGAATGAAATTGCCCTGACTCCCTACTGAAGGGTCTAGAGGAGGTGGAGGGTCTTTCTTTGCAGAATTGCTATGGAAGGTGGCCTTATACTCATCCACCTTCTTCATGTAGGCCTGTGTATGGCTGACAAATAGGGACTTGCCCTCCATAGGAAAATCCAGAGTCTTATTCTGGTATCCTGTGTGAGGTTTGTGGCTCTCAACCAAGTAAACCTTCTCTGTACGATGGTATTTGCCATCCACCTTTCAGCAGTCTCATTACTGTCTGCTGCCATCTGAACTGGTATTTGGCAGCTTCCAGGCCAAACCCAGCAGTTTCAGCTAGGTCAGCCGAAAGAGGAGAAGATGCTTTCTCAGCCATGTCCAGGACAGACTGCCAGAGAGCCTTCTGGTATTGGCTGCATAGGCCTAATAATTAGCTTGCCTAATGGCCAGAGAGGCCGACAGGTAACCTTTCTTGGCCATACTTTCAATTTTCTGGGAGTCCTTCTCTGGAAGGTGGGAAGCCAGAGGACTTTAGCCTTGTCAAAGCTGCAGCTTGCACCACACATTGGTGGTCAGGGCATGAAAATAAGAATTCAGTCCCTGTTCTGTCAAGCTGAGACTTTTTATCCACCCTTTGTCCAAAGGAGGGACAGACCCAGGAGCTTGGGGAGTTTTAAAATATCTCTTTAAAGAACTTATTGATGGGGAGTGAGTTTTATTAGGAGTCAGCCCCATCATTTCCACATATTCAGCCTCCTCCTCATCCTCTACAGCTTCAGTGGTAGGGATGTCAATGCATCAGCAATTTTCCTGATGAAGGAAAATGGGAAGAATATTTCTTTGTGGTCCTGGGAGGGAGCCAAACTCCTGTTCAGGGAGACCTCAGGCTCTACAAGCTCACCTTCTTCTTCCTCTTCACGCTGCTCAGGAACAGAGGGTGGGCTGGAAGTGCAGAAGTCTGGACTGGAGACTGTGAAACCGACAGGCAGCAGACCTTGCAAGGTCTGCATTATTTTTATTGTTTGTGCAATCTCAGAGGAGAAGGCACAGTGGCAGGCATCACAGAAGTCCCCTTTTCCATAGGGGTTCAGTGTGCTTTGTCTTCTTTAGTTTTTAACTGGAACCGGAGAGCTAGCCGGTTCAGAGGATCTCTTTTTACCCGTATCAGGGGTAGAAACAGTAGAAATTGAGGTGTCACCCACAGACCATGAGGGTTTTGGCTGGTCAGAGCCAGAGGGACCCTTGAATCTTTATTCAATCTGTCCAGACGTTTTTCCAATGTTTTGTCTGTAAAGATTTATAAATGACACAATCTGTCTTTAGATGGTCAAAACCCAGGCAGAAAAACAGGCAGAGTGCTTATCTGCCTTTGCAAAGACCTCACCACACTCAGAACAATTTTTAAACCGGTTCCCCGTTCTCTTTTAGGTTTTTCTGACATAATGGAGAAAACCACAACCACGAAGCACTACAAGCTTTAAAATTCAAAACAAGAAATTTATCGGCTGCGGTGTTCATGAACCGATCAGAGAAACTGAGCGAACTAGGAACCGATAGGAATAGAACCGGGATTAGCGGTTCGGAACTGAACTTATCGGTTCTAAAACTAAAGATTTAAACACACAAAAGTTACAAAAACTATTAAATAAACAGGGGAAAACCTCAAATTAACTAAAGTACCTTGGTTCCTCAATGGTTATTCCAACCGAGAAAATAATATAAAACTAACTAAATAAGCTATAGGTTATTAAAATAACACTAAGAGGCAGCAAATGAAAAATAAATGGAAAATACTTAAGTATTTGTTAATAATAACAGCTTAGACTAGATGATGAAGGAGGAATCTCCAAGCTGCCTAGTCTTGACAAGCGGAGAGAGAAATCTGAGGGTTATAATGTAGGCAGTTGATAGGTGGCAGCATTTGAAAAGTGGTTCATGCCAGTGATTCCATCATTGCTTAGCATTCTATCTCGGGCAGATCTGACCTTAAAGGTACACTGCAGAAGAGTTAGGAATATTGGAGGTATTCCTGGGGTGAGAAGGAAGGTGTTTATGAGGTACTAAGTGGCCAAGCGGGAGAAGGAATGGGAGGAATATCAGACAAAGTTAAAGGAGGCAAAGAAGGTGATAAAGGCAAGGCAGACACAGCTGCACATCTCAAAGGGTGTGATGGGAGGTGAAAAGGAATTTTAGATACATTCGGAGAAAAGAAAGGCCAGGAGGGACTGTCAGGCAAGCTGAGGGGATGGATGGTGGAAGATGAAGAGCAGAAGGCCAGTGTCTTAAACAATTACTCTGCTCAACGCAAAGACGGATCAAGGCAGTCACTCAGGAAGTGTAGAAAATGGGAGGGTGGTGATAACAGCTGAGCGAGGCAGGGAGAGGTTAGGGGCCCTCAGGGTGGGCAAGGCCTGGGCCGAATGCCTTGCACCCAGGCATGGGTGTAGCCAGGCATACTCCAAGTACTCCATGGTGTACAATTTTATTTAAAGGGTGTAGCAAATAGGCTCTGAACTGCTTCCTTTTCCATGAAAACTAACAAAGAAAATGCTGATCCTTTCTGTAATTTTATTCATAGGAATTAAAACTAGGACTGGTCACTAATACTGTCTTTGCATCCCAAGGACAATACAACTTTACAGGCTCTGGGCTGATATGGGTGTCTTAGGGAGCAATGCATGGCATGTGTATTTACCCATGTATGCTAATAACCACTGTCATGAGATACAAAAGTTGTATTTATTGTGCCAAATGAGGCAACAAACACTGTCCTGGTGTACATTTGTATATTGTGTGGCTTCACCTGGGGGTAGAAGTGAGTCCACTTGGTGTGCAGATCTGAAATTCCTGGCTACACCCCTGACCCCAGGAACTTAAGAATTGCTTCTGGGCTGGTAGTGCCCATGTCGTTGCTATGTAACAACTCACTGGAGTCAGAGATAGTGCCAGGAGATTAGAGAACTGCAGACAAAGTTCACTACAAAAGAAGGGGATAAGAAGGATCCAGGCAACTACAGACAAGTAAGCCCTCCATAATGGGAAAATTGATTGAGACCACTGTGAAGAAAAGACCAGTGGCCTACTTAGAGAATAACAGACTGAAAGACAGCAACAAGCACAGGTTTGTGTCATAAGATCTTGTCAGGTGAACCTGATTGTGTTTTTGACTGGGTCACTGGGATGGTGGACAGAGGCCAAGCAGTGGATTTTCTCTATTTTGATTTCAGCAAAGCCAATGACTGTGTGCCACACAGGAGGTTACTCAAAAGCTGAAGGACTCAGGAGTACAGAAGGGATTAGTCAAGTGGGTTGGAAACTGGTTAGAGAAAAGGCAGCACAGGTGCTATTAATGGGTCAAATCTGGGACGGGGCAAGCAAGGTTTATCTATATGGCGCCTAGGCTTTGGGTGTCTCACATAAGACAGATAGGATGAAAACACAAAATACAACACAAATGTTAGCATCAACAATTAAAAATAGATGACATTTATAATGATTAAAACAGACTAAATACAAAACTAGTGCTGGTTAATCACCTTCATCAGGGAAAGCCAAACTGAACAGTTGAGCCATGAGGCCCCTTTAAAGCTTTTGACCATCAGAGCCTCCTCACACACTGGAAAAAGAGTTCAGGGCGGTTCAGTGAAACTAAAGGCAAGATCGCCAGAAGTTTTCAAACGGATCCTTGAACAGCAAGAACGCCCTGGTCGAGGAGTGGAAGGAATGGATTGAGATGGCAGGTGTCAGAGATCAGCCAGATAGCTAGGGCCCAGTCCATATAGGAACTGATAGGTGAGCAAGCCCACCTTGAAGATGATCCTCCACCTGTCAGGCAGCCAGTGCAGGTCACAAGTGAGATGCTGCAGGATCAGCCTTGGGATCTGTCCTAGAAACAAAGGATCTGATGGCAGATAAAGACCCTGGCCCACCTAGTCTGCCCATTTCCTACCTAATGGATAATCTGCAGCTCCTAGTTAACTAACAGCCTACTTTCTCCTACCTCCCACTAGAATTGCCTTATGTTTGCCCCATGCATTCTTGAATTCCCTCAGTGTTTTTCACTCTACAACCTCCTCAGGAAGGCTGTTCCATGCATCTACAATACCTCTGTGGAGAAATACTTCTCACATTACCTCTGAGCCATCCCCTCTATCTTCAAATTGTGCCCCTTGTTCTTGCACATCTCTTTTCTGAAAGATGCTACCCTCTTGGACTTTGTTGATTCCTTTCCCTATACACCTCTGGTCCCACAACACTCAGTGTAGCTACCTACCCAGGAGGATTTCAACGCATCCAGAACTGGTTCAGGTCTAACCAGCTATTTCTTAACTCTAAAAACTATATCCTTAACTTTTGGTACTCCACAAAGACTCTCCATCAAGCCCCCAGCCCCCTTTCAAAACACTGGACAGAACTCCCTGGAAAACTGTACGAGCTTCAGATACCTGGGTGTCTGGCTAGATCAACATCTAGATTTCTCAGCCCATCACCTCTCCACACAAGCGGCTGCTCCTAAACTTGGCGCATTACACACGTAACAAAAGCTGCCTCCCAATACAGACAAGACAGGCCATTGTGTAAAAAATGATCCTTCTCGTAATGGGCTACGGTGATAGTTACTCCATCGCCCCGGGTCCGCCTGGCCAGCCTAGACACCCTGTTCCTCCTTCACCGTTTCATCCTCGGTTGCCCCAATCAACACACCACTACGACCTCTACAGCTCGTTAACCCTGCTGTCCCTACATGACCACACACAATCCAACTGCGCTAGATTCACTGCCAAATATTGGTACCACTCCTTTTCCCCTACCTGACCGTTGTCCTCCCAACAACTCACCCACGACTCCCTTAGAAGGTCAGACCCTAAACTGTTCCATGTCCCATTTATGCACACATCCAAAGGCCAGGCCGCTTTTAATTACCGCAGATACCTCAGTCCTGGAACGCTCACCTGCCCCATCAGACACACACCAAACACCTACCTACGTAACCACTACCAGGGCACACTTTACCTCCAGCTGCTCCTAGTTCAACTAAGAATTTTATCCAAATGTCACACTGCTATAAACTAATACGTATTGTACAGTACTTCTACCTTCTGTGTCGTTATACTGTTAATACTGATTGTATGTATCCTACCCTTGGCTGTAATTTTTCTCCTAAAATGTTATGTACAAGCATTTGCTCATTTTGTACTGTCTAAGCATTTTCAACTTATGTAAGTGGGTCTCGCCCCAGGTCACATCTGGAATCGAGCATGTTGCTCAGTATGCTTTCCTGGTAAAACTCAGAATAAATAAATAAATTTGAAAGTTTCTATCATGTCCCCTCTCCTCCTTTCCTCAAGGCTATACATCTTAAGCTCCTTTAGTCTTTCTTCATATGTCTTCTGGTGCAGACCCTGAACCATTTTGGTTGCCCTCCTGGACAGCCTCCACCCTGTTCATGTCTTTATGGAGATGGGGTCTCCTGAACTGTACACAGTACTCAGATGTGGTCTTACCAATTGTCTGTACAGAGGGACAACAACTTCCTGTTTTCTACTGGTGATGCCTCTCCTATGCATCCCAGTATCTCCCCAGCCCTCCTTACTGCCTTCTCACATTGCTGGCCCACCTTTAGGTCATCTGATATGACTATCCCCAGGTCCCTTCCATTTTTGTTGTTGTCAGTATCTCACCCCCATTGTGTAATCTTTCCTGGGTTTTTGTTTCTCAGGTGCACTACTTTGCATTGAATCTAAGCTGCCATACATTTGACCATTCCTCCAACCTTGCCAAGTCCCTTTACATAGATACATAGACAGTGTCGGCAGATAAGGCCTATGACCCACCTAGTCTGCCCATTTGAGCTTGTAAGTTCAGTTTGTTTTCCTAGAAGTCTATTTCCCTTACCCTGACCTCTAGAATTCCTTTATGTCTATCCCATGCATTCTTAAATCCTTGATTGTTTCAGCCCCCACCACTTCCTCTGGCAGGGTGTTCCACTTGTCCACCACCCGCTCTGGAAGAAATTCTTTCTCATGTTTCCTCTGAATCGCCCTCCCTCCAACTTCATCCCATGCCCTCTAGTCCTGAAACATCTTTTTCGCTTAAAAATAGTGTTTTCCTGCACCCTGTTCCTCCC
This sequence comes from Neoceratodus forsteri, assembly GCA_016271365.2. Taxonomy (NCBI): domain Eukaryota; kingdom Metazoa; phylum Chordata; order Ceratodontiformes; family Ceratodontidae; genus Neoceratodus; species Neoceratodus forsteri. The sequence goes on along the minus strand of CM057458.1, from coordinate 163,220,545 downwards.
TGTAAGATACTTGTATGTCTCTATCATATCCCTCTCTCCTCCTCTCCTCCAGGGAGTACATGTTCAGTTCCTTCAACCTGTCTTCATAGGACTTGTGATGCAACCCATGCACCATCTTTGTTGCCCTCCTCTGAACCTTCTCTACCCTGTCTATGTCCTTATGTGGTATGGTCTCCAGAACTGTACACTGTACTCCAGGTGGGGCCTCACTAGTGTCTTGTATAGCGGAATTATGACCTCCCTTTCCTGCTGGTGATGCCCCTGCCTATACATCCCAGCATCCTATTTGCTTTACCTGATGCCTTGTCACACTGTTTCCTACCTTGAGGTCATCAGAGATGACAACCCCAAGATCCCTTTCCTGCTTGGTGCATGCTATAGCCTCACCCCCAACTGATATATTGTGCCAGGGTTTGTGCCCCATATGCATTATCTTGCACTTCTTTGCATTGAATTTCAACTGCAAACCCTTGACCATTCTTCAAGTTTCTGCAGGTCCCTTCTCATTCTGTCTACACCTCTGGTGTGTCTACTCTGTTACAGAGCTTTGTGTCATCAGCAACAGTGAAATTCTGCCTTCTAGATCCTGTGCAATGTCACTGATGAAGATGTTGAATAGGACCGGTCCCAGCACTGATCCCTGTGGACCCCACTGGTCACCTTCCTCTGTGGAGTGACAGCCATTTACCACCACCCTCTGTGTCCTGCCACCCAGCCAGTTACCTACCCACCACACTACTGTCCTGCCCACACCCATATTCACTTTCCCCCCCTTCTTAGTATCAACCCTGTTGCAGATCTTTGTCATCTGCAAAGACACATATTTTCTTCCAGTCCTTCTGCAATGTCACTTATAAAGACATTAAGAAGGACCAGCCCCAGTACTGAACCCTATGGTACCCCACCAGTAGCCCCTCTTTTTCACTGTGGACTCCATTTACTATTACCCTCTGTCTCCTGTTGTCCAGCCAGTGTTTACCAGGCTACCACCCTGGGACCCACTCCCAGGCTGGCTAATTTGTTAATTAATCTTTGTGCGGACTGTGTCAAATGCCTTGTTAAAGTCTAGTAGGCCATGTCCACAGCCCTCCCTGGTCTACTATTTTGGTCACCCAGTCAAAGAAATCAATTAGATTTGTTTCACATGACCTTCCTGCTGTGAATCCATGCTGCCTTGGGTCCTGCCCCACTGGCTTCTAGGTACTCAACAATTCTTTCCTTCAGAAGTGATTCCATCATTTTCCTACCACTGAGGTCAAAGTGACAGCTCTGAAGTCTGCCTCTGTTTTGCCCCACTTTTGTGAAGGGAATCACATCTGCTCCTCCAGTCCTATGTAATATGTTCATTAGTGACACAGGGAAGGTATCCAGGGTTAAGATGTGTGTCTTTGCTGATAACACAAAGCTCTGAGGAAAGGTGGACAGTGAAGAAGGAGTGACGGAACTTCAGAGGGATCTAGAAAGGCGTGAGAGGTGGTCAAGGTCTGGCAGTTGAGATCATCGCCAAAAAGTGCAAGGTGATGCACTTAGAGAGTAAGAACCCATCCAAGGCACTGGATGAGAGGGTTAAGCTGGCCACTTCATCAGAGGAAAGAGATCTGGCAGTTATTACCACTGACTCCACTCAGTCAAACCAGCCACTTTAACAAGGCATCTAGGATGCTGGGATATATAGGGAGGTGTTTTGACAGTAGGAACAGAGAGGTGATGCTACCCCTGTACAGATCGCTGGTGAAGCCTCACCTGAAGTACTGTGCCCAGTGTTGGGAGTTCTCACCTGAGAAAGGACACTGATAGGCTGGAGTCAGTGCAGCAATGGGTCTCAAAACTGATTCAGGGCCAGCAAAGCAGATCAAACACGAAATGTTTGAAGGCCCTAAACACATAATCACTGTAGGACAGAAGGGGTGGGTGGGGGTGGGGCATGATAAAGTATAAAAGTTTCTAAGGGTATGAATACAATGAATTTCAAGGACCTATTTGTAGAAATAAAGATGCAGTCACGAGGGGCACAACAGAAGATTAGGTGAAGGTAAATTCTAGAAGGATGTTTTAAGCTTAGCTTCACAGAAAGGATGGTGGAACTTGAATAGATTACTGCTGGAGATTGTGGGAGCAAGGACCATTAATGGGTGCAAACATAAGTGGGACAGAGTCAGGAGATTCATAATTCCACCTAGAGGAACCAGAAAGGGGAAGGAAGTAGAAGGGAGTGAGGGCATGTATAACCTACTGTGGCACTAGGCTAGGGTCTCCTTCTGCTGTCACATTCACATTTCTTTATTGGGGAATCTTCTAGATTCTATTATTAGGGTGCAACTGGTGGACTTTCCAGAAACAAATGCGCCCAAGTCAGAAGGCAGCAAGGCTTTGTGAAAGGAAGGTCCTGCTAGACCAACCTGATAAGAGTTCTCAGATCCAGTAACAACAGCTGTAGACAAGGGCCAGGAGGTCAATGTTCTGGATCTAGACTTTGACTCTGTGCCCACTGAAAGCTTGTTGTGAGGGCTGGGGAACCTAGGGCAGGACAGAAGCTAACCAGGTGGACAGTTTGGTAGAATGAGCACCTGATTAAAGGGAAACTTAAAACTACCTTTGGCAAAAATTTCACATAGGGTATAGGACAAACTTATTCTTCTAAAGGACCAGATATTGGAATTCCAGTGATATCACCTGGAGCGCTCACTTGTCTGGTCAAGGTGACGGCAATCAAAAATGCGATTTTCCATAACAAATGTGGGATAACACATTTCTCCAAAACTTGAATGGTTTTCCCATCAGCTGAGACAGCACCACTAGTAGGTCCCAAGGTGGAGATGGTTCACACACTGGAGATCCAGTCCTTTAAAGAAAAGGATGACCACACTACCCTGTCTCACTGTTGGAAACCATGCCTTGCCACCATGTGAAAATGGGGGGCCAGGCACCTACAGGAAATGGCTCACAACACGGCCAGAGAAAGAGACCAGAGGTAGTAATGTGTGTTATAGGGAACCAAGACATGCTCCTCAACAATTGGAGAATGTCTTCTGCTTGCAAGCGACATCTTGTAGGTTGACTACTTTTGAGATCCCTCAAACACATGGAAAACATCTTCAGAAAGCCCAAGTGCATGGAACTCTAGCCGCTAAAGAAACAGGTGGTCAGGTGCAACTTGCAGGTTCCTAAATGTTCCCCAACCTTGTCCGCAGCTCTGATGTGAATGGAAGCAGTCATGGAGGTCTGCTGTGGAGACTAAGAGGACCAGGTGCCCAAACCTGTGCAACCAGGATCATGGATGCCCTATCCTTCCCCATCTTGTGGACCACAGGAAATGTTGAGAAGGAATACCAGAGGTCCTGAGCCCAGAACTGAGAGAATGCATCCTCTGGCAGGGTGCCCTGCTAATGGAGCGGGCAAAGAACAGTGAGGAACCTTATGTGATGCCTCCTAGATGAGAGAGTCTGTCAGCTGGTTGTTTGCTTCATAACATGGACACCCATAAAGTCTGCCCTACAGAGAATGAGCCAAGGAGCAGTTCTGCCATCTCGAGTGCCTCCTGACACAAGGGTAGGGAGTGCACACCATCTTGTATGTTCAGGTAGAACACAGTGGTTGTGTTGTCTGTGTTGACCTGGAGACCCCGACTGTGAACCAGCCATGCAAACTCTGCCAGAGCCTGGGGAATGTCAACAGGTTGATGTGAATCCAGGTTTCACCCGTGATTAGAAACCATGTGATCCAGCAGCTGTGTGCCCAACCACCAGCAGTACACATCTGTTGTCAAAGTGAATGAGGGCTCCACACTGACAAATGGAATGCCCTCCAAGAGGTTTGGGGACCAGCTACCAACTGATGACATTCAGCAATAGCTGAGTCAACAGAACCATGTAGGGTTGCATGTGATTGGGATCACTGATGCCACAATTTCTAATGAATGGGATGCATGCACCAGCGAGCCCAGTGTACTACAGCTGTGGTCCAGGCCATGAAACCGAGAAGCTGGAGGAAATCCAGACCAGATGCAACCGACTAACAAAATGTTCAGGCAAAGGAAGGACAGGTCCACCCTGTTCAGCGGCAGACAAGCTCAATTCCACCCCAGTGAAGAGAATCACTAGCACTGTGGGGCACTCAGACCTGGCCAGACTGATCATCAGACCAAAGTCCAGGAAAGCCTGGATAGCCAAATCCCTGAGTTGCTCCACATCATGAGTCAGTCGTCACAATATTGAAATACCTGACACCTCTGTGCCTGAGGAAGGCTGCCATGACTGACAGGCACTTGGTGAATACCCTGGGTGCCAATGACAGGCCAAATGGCATGACTCCTGAAATGATACAGGTGCCGCCCACCTGAAATCAGAGGGAGCCGTTAGTAAGAGGGACAAAAGGAATGGTAAAGTATGTATACTGAATGTCCAGGTAGCTGAACAAAACCCCAGTTCCAGGGACAGAATGGTCTGGTGCAGAGTCATTATGCAAAACCACCAGCTGTGAACTAACTTGTTCAGAACTTGAATATCAAGAATGGAGCACCAGCCCCTGCCTGTTTTAGTACCAAGAAGTACCCTGTTACGCCTAGGTGTCTGAAATAGTCCTTATCACATGCCACTCCAGGAGCTGAATGTCTTCATTCCACAGTGCAGGGAGACAGTCCAGCAACACCATATCCTACAATGGCTCTCGGAACTGAAAGGGGTTAAAATCTCAGACTTTAGTGACAACCTTGATTTAGCCACTTTAGAATCCACTTATCCAAGAAGTGGGAGAGTCAGCCCTGAATGGAAGCTGCAGCAGAGTTCGAGGGCAGTGGGGGAGTATGATACCTCCTGACCATTTCACTTCATTTTTTACCCTTGTAAAGTCTGATGAGCAAATTGCCCGTTTTCACAGATGACAAGCAATACAATAAACAAAAACAAGAACAATAATGTATACAATACATTAGGACACATCACATTAGACACGAATACATTTCTGAGTACTCTGCAAGTATCTTTTAGCTTTGACCTGTCACTTTTGCCACTTAAGGAGGCCCTGAAGAACTGGGCTTCGAGGAACTGCTGCCACTGCCTCTGTACTGACTCTGCCTTTCTGAATTGTTGGAAGGCTTAAACGAGCAGTGCTGTTGAAACTGTTACACAGAAACATAGAACATAGAAACATAGACTTTGACGGCAGATAAGGACCACTTGGCCCACCCAGTCTGCCCATTTCCTACCTACTGGATAAGCTGCAGATTCTAGTTAACCAACAGCCTGCTTCCTGCAACCCCCACTATAATTGCTTTGTGTCTGTCACATGCATGTTTGAATTCTCCCACTGTTTTAGACCCAACGACCTCCTCAGGAAGGCTGTTCCATGTATCCACCACTGTCTCCGTGAAAAATAATTCTCATATTACCCCTGAGCCACCCCTCTCATCTTTAAACTGTGCCCCTTGTTCTTACACATCTCTTTTCTGAAAGATGCTACCCTCCTGACTTTGTTGATTCCTTGAGGTACTTGAACATTTCTATCATGTCCCCCGTCCTCCTTTCATCAGGGTATACATATTAAGCTCTCTCAGTCTCTCTTCATATGGTTTCTGATGTAGACCCTGCACCATTTTAGTTGCCCTCCTCTGGACTGCTTCCATCCTGTCTATGTTCTTGCGTAGATGAGGTCTCCAAACTGCACACAGTGCTCCAGATGGGGTCTCACTAACTGTCTGTATAGAGGATAACCACTTCCTTTTCTACTTGTGATGCCCATTCCTATGCATCCCAGTATCCCCTGGCTCTCCTTACCGACTTTTCACATTGCTTACCCACCTTTAGGTCATCTGATATGACTACCCCCAAGTCCCTTTCCATTTTGTTTTTGTTAGTACCTCCTGCTATTGTGTACTCTTCTCCTAGGTTTTGTTTCCAGGTGCATTACTTTGCACTTCTTTGCATTGAATCTAAGTTGCCTTATGTCTGACCATTCCTCCAACCTTGCCAAGTTCCTTCTCATCTTTTCTACCCCTCTTGTGTATCAACTCTGTTACAGATCTTTGTGTCATCTGCAAAGAGGCATACCTTTCCCTCAGACCCTCTGCAATGTCACTTATAAAGATGTTAAAGAGGTTGGACCCAGTACTGAGCCCTGAGGTACTCACTAGTAACCCCTTTCTTCGAATGTGTTCCATTCACTATTACCTTCTGTGTCCTGTTGTGCAGCCAGTTTGCTACCCAGGTTACCACCCTGGGACCCACTCCCAGTCTGGCTAACTTGATTATTAATCTTTGTGTGGGACTGTGTCAAATGCTCATAAAGTCTAGGTAGGCCATATCCACAGCCCCTCCATGGTCTATTACTTTGGTCACCCAGTCAAAGAAATCAATTAGATTAGTCTGACATGACTTTCCTGCTGTAAATCCATGCTGCTTTGTGTCCTGTGCACCGCTGGCCTCTAGGTACTCAACAATTCTTTCTTTCAGAAGTGATTCCATCATTTTCCCTACCACTGAGGTCAAACTTACAGGTCTGTAGTTTCCTGCTTCTGCCTTGCTCCCACTTTTGTAAAGGGAATCACATCTGCCTCCAGTCCCTCAGGTACCACCCCATCCTGCCATGATTTGTTAAAAGTGTGGCCAGTGGTGTCACTAGGTCCCCTTAGTTCTTTTAGGATTCTGGGGTGAACTCCGTCAGGCCCCATTGCTTTGTCCACCTTGAGTTTTAGGAGTTCTTTCAGGACTCTTTCTTCTGTGAATGGACTGGTGTCAACCACCTACCCAGAGTGCTTCTATTGTCTGGTTTAGGTAACTGCTCCTCATCTTCTTTTGTGAATACTGAGCAAAGGTATTCATTCAGTATCTCTGCCTTTTCACTGTCTCCCTCTGCCCACCTCCCTTCTCCTTTATTAATCTTCACTATCCCTCCCTTAACCTTTCTATGCTCCTAATGTACCTATAAAAGGTTTTATCCTTTTAGCTGAGTTGGCTATTTTTCCTCGGTTTGTGCCTTTCTATTCTGACTGCCTTTCCTACTTCTTCTCTTTAATTGATACAATTCCTGTCGTGCTCCTTCTGTGATTCCTTATACTTTTGAATGCAGCTTTTTCTCCTTAACCTTCCCTGCCACCTCTTTTGAGAACCATAGTGTTTTTTTTTTTACCTGCTTTGTTTCTTTATTTGTTTTACACAAAGACTTGTTGCCTCTATGATGGCAGTTTTGAATTTTCCATTGTTCTTCCACCTCCTATTTGGCCATTTGCTAGTGCATTCTTCAGGTGTTCACCCATTTTGCCAAAGTCAGCCCTTCTAAAGTCCAGTATCCTTGTTTTTGTATGGCTTATCTCCATGGTTGTGCTCACTGTGAAGCACACTGTGCAGTGGTGCTTGTTCCCAGATGTCTACTGACTTCTAAATTTGTGATCCTCTCTCCATTTGAGAGTACCAGGTCTAGTATTGCTCCCTCCTGAGTGGGTTCCAGCACTAGCTGTCTAAGGTCTGCCTCTGCAGGGCATCGAGAATGACCCTGCTCTTGGATGTGGCTGCAGTACATGTCCTCCAGTTAACATCTGGCATATTCAGGTCCCCATCAACAGTATCTCCTTTTCAGCCATTTTGAGAATGTCTTCTATCATTTTCTTGTCCATTTCCTCCCTTGAGACGGGGTCTGTATACAACCCTGTGCGGATTGTATGCCATTCCCATCTCCAAGGTGACCCAGAGTGCCTCTTGTCCTCCCCTTTATTTTTAGTTCTGTAGCTTTGATCCCTTCCCTTATGTATAGAGCTACTCCACCTGCTCTTTACCTTCCCTGTCCCTTCTGAAGATTGTGTACCCTGGTATGTTGGACATCCTTAGTCATCGCTCTCGGTGGTACCATGTTTCTGTGACTGCCACAATATCCAATTGTTCATCTTCCATCAAAGCTACTAGCTCAGAAGCTTGTTTCCAGACTATGGGCATTGGTAGTCATTGCCTCCATTTAATGTTGGCTTTATCCTTTTTCCCCATCCCTGCTCTTATTGTTCTTGTCTATTTTACAATTTACCCCGTCCTGCCCTGTGTTGAGCTCTGTGCCTCAGTGTTTTGCCCTACTACCTGCCATGTTTTGTGGGGGAGGCTTGACTTCTCCTGCCTTTTATCAGTACCTCCCCTTATCTAGTTTAAAAGCTTGCCAAAGAAGCATTTAAACCTGTCACCTAGGAGCTTGGTCCTTTGTGGACAAATGCAGACTGTCATACCAGTATAGACCTTTATCTCTCCAGGTGGACCCCAGTCCCCAATGAAGCCAAAGCCCTGTGCTCTGCACCAGTTTGCAACCATTCATTAAACTGCATGGTGTGCAGTACCTAGCCTCACTCCTGCCATGGACTGGTAGCACCTCTGAGAAGGTTACTGTGCTTGCTACCCGCCTGAGGCCCCTCCTCAACTCCACAAATTCATTCTGCACTGCACTGATCCCATGCCTAGCTAGGTCATTTGTCCCAAGGTGGACAATGATATCTAGTTTTCTCTCCTGTGATGCTGCTTCTGCAATTGTGAGGATTCGCTTTGTCCTCCAAGCCATGGCACCAGGCAGGCAGCTTACTTCCTTCTCTCCTTCCCCAGTTCTACCCCCTAACAATTGAGTCTCCTATCAGTAGCTGTTTCCTTCCCCTGTGGTGTCCCTTGCCACCCTTTTGTGGGTCTCCTTGTGGATGTCCTCAGCATTCTTCTGGGTCTCCACTGGGGTGCCATCATGAGAGACACTGCCAGAATGGCATATGATTTGTGTAGAGGTACAACTAGGGGCTTCAGCCTCTGGTCCACCACCTGCACCTCCCAGAACCCACTGTGGTCCAACTGCTCTTCATACTCCAAAACGTCTGACTCAGTGGTTGTGGCAGTGGTGCTCTTTGGGAGGGGAGGCCTCCTTAGTCCTTGCTAGTTCAGCCTGGAGGTGGGCAACCTCTCTCTCAGAGCTGACAGTTGCCTACAAATAGGATACAGCAACGCAGTTTCAGAATGTCTCCCGAAAACTGCTGCCCCACAGCCAGTGCATTGCACCACTCCCACATGTCCGCTCCTTTATTATATATAATATGTAATTATATATATATATGTATTTTATTTGTGTGTACCTATTCTTTATGCATGTTGCAGGGTTATTAGGAATATGACAGTTCTGCCCCAAGACCTGTTGAGGAAGTGATGTCAGAACTGTGGCTATAAAGGAAATGCCATGCCTGGGGTAGTACAGCCACTGGTGACTGTTAGAAACAATCAGATACACAACTGCTCCACCACCCTGGTGAGTACTGTCCTTATAGTAATACAACTAACACCACAATTTACTAGACCACAGCTCCAACACAAACCACTCTACTGAGTCCAGGGATAAAATGAACTCACTCCTCAGCCAGCAGGACACTTAAAATGTTACAAAAATATCCTTCCAAATCCTAGGTCTCAACCCCAGCACTCAAGCAAATTCAGTTGTATCTCACTCCCTCTGGTTATAAAATTACTACACTTTTAATGGAATCCTGCAATTTCTGCTTAATGCCAATAAGGAAAAATAAAAATAAAACTTTTGTAGAACGTACCTCCCTTCTTACCAAGTGCTCTGCAGTATTATGCCTTAATCAGGTTTTCAGGTCCTAAATGGAGTTGTAGTTTGTTCTTTGCAGTACGCTTTCAGCTTCCAACAGACAATTTAAAGTCAGTGTGACTGGCTCCTAACTGTGAAGGATGCCTAAGACAAGCACAGTGATGAAACCCCACCCAGAGCCAATTGATTGACCAGTGACACCTGTGATTTAAGCAGGCCTTTCAATGCAGGCAGACTGCTATGTCTGATTCCAATACACAAAACCTTTCAGTGAAACCAGGGATAAAACTTAACTTCAGCCAGCAGGACACTTAAAATGTTACAAAAATATCCTTCCAAATCCTAGGTCTCAACCCCAGCACTCAAGCAAATTCAGTTGTATCTCACTCCCTCTGGTTATAAAATTACTACACTTTTAGTGGAATCCTGCAATTCTCTGCTTAATGCCAATAAGGAAAAATAAAAATAAAACTTTTTGTAGAAAGCGTACCTCCCTTCTTACCAAGTGCTCTGCAGTATTTGCCTTAATCAGGTTTCCAGGTCCTAGTGGAGTTGTAGTTTGTTCTTTGCAGTACGCTTTCAGCTTCCAACAGACAAGTTAAAGTCAGTGTGACTGTTGTCTCTGTTGCTGCTGCAGAACAAGCATGCCCCCACAGAGCCCACAAAGCAACTGGAGCCTTGCAGTCTCAGCCTGAACTGCTGCTTGAGGCTGGTGACCAAGGTTACAAAGTCCAGGATACTTTGAACTTTTCAATGCATGTGAAATGGTCCACAAACCCTGGCCTTAAAAGATCCGCCCTGTGAAGGCAAGTCTGCCTTCCACTGCTGGATTTCCTCCATGAATGGTGAAAGATGCAGTCAGGCATGCTGATGAATAGACACCTCTGCCGACACTGCCAGTGCCAACAAGTCTTTAGAGTTGACGGCCATCTGCAACTGTGCTTGGCCATGCAAAGCCCCAGATTAGAGATTTCACATATGTGTCTGACTCTTCAGGAAGAAGTTCTGCCAAGTCGGAGAGCTTCAACAGCTGATGGCCACAACTATCCATCAGCAATTCACAGCTAGAAAGGCAGAGGTCTAGGCATGTGGCTGCATAGACCTTTCATCCAAAGAAGTGCAGCTTCTACAATCCTTCAGTGGCTAGTCTGGCTTGCTTTGCACCTCTTCCTTGTGCAACACCCCACCAACTGCTAACTCCTCTTGTGACAGATATTCCGAGAACCCTGGCAGTCTATCCAGGGAGACTGCATACTTTGAGGTTCACATGGTGCGGGGGCTGATACCTGGGGTGATAAGGAGACCACCTCAGCGAGGAATCTAATTCAAGATGTCCAGCAGAGGTAGATCTCCTTCATCTGGACCTCTCCAAGCGGGTGTCCACATCTTTCAACTGTCCTGATTTTTCAGGACATCCCAGTTTTGATGCTCTAGTCCTGACGCCCTGACTGAGCCCCAGTTAGTCCTGATTTGGTGTGGTTGCCACCATTAATCACACCGAGTCAATGTCCTTGTGTTGCCTTTTGTTTTCTTCCCTTTGAATTTCCTGTGCTGCAGCAGACGTGAGTATGCATCTGATGTCAGAGCACACTCAGCCATCAGGTGCACAGCTTGTGGTTCTTCTCGGTAGGAAAAGATGGGTAGATTGGGTTGGCCAGCGGTCCTTATCTGCCATCAAGTTCTATGTTTCTGCCATCCCAGTGGTGCTGAGGGTTGAGCGCTGGATGCCACACCTCGCTCCACGCCAGTGACCCGGTTTGGGAACAAGCCTGGGCCATCGGGAGGAGGGAGAGGATTGAGCTCCGGAGAACAGCTCTCCTCTCCGGGAGGTTTGCTCGGCATTTGCCCGGCCTCTGGCAGAGGCCAGAGGCATGGAAGCGTGAAGCTGATGCTTGGGAGGGCGACGCCGGCAGGGGATGCTCTGGTGTCAGAAAAGCGCCATCCCACAACGAGCAGGGAAAACCACCTCCGAGCTCGGTAGATGGAGCACCGAGGCAGACCCCAACAGCTCCCGCTTGCCTGGTCCTAGGGTCTCCGGTGAAATTTGAATAGTTCGGGTGTTCTGTCTCACCTTGTCTCCCCGGGAGATCCGGTGGCTCCATGGGGATCGGACTGTGAGACCAGGTAGGTGACAGGAGCGGGAGCAGTCCTTCATTGGGGCTTCCAAAGAAGCGGAGCTCAGAGAGTAGGCGGGGATAAAAGAAATTAAAAAAAAAATTTATGTTTCTATCTCACCTCTCCCACCACAGCCTGATTTCTGGCACCCTCAGGTCTGGCCTCCACTGAATAAAGTCTCCAGCAGGGAACATATAGCCATGGAGAGTTCCAGAGCGCTAGAGAGGAATTTCAGTTTGAAGCCACCAGCAGTGAGAGCTGATGTGCAACAGCTACCTGACTGAGATAGCTGGGCTGACAGTGAGCACAGTCAAGCGGATCAGCCAGCCACCGCTAGTGTCTGTCAGCAGCTCTAAAAGAGAGCTTTAGTTAGCTGTATAAAACAGCTTAAAACCACACAAAAGTAACTCATAAAAGAGCTATATCACTAGTACTGCTCGCTAGCTGCCACAGCAGTTGGTCATCTTGTCCAAAGTCAGAGTGCTAGCAGCAGCCAAGGAGGAAGAACTTGTTTTTTTTCTAGCCTGTCTGTGCCAGCCAATGTGGCATTATTTTGCTGAGGAAAAGTGGGTATTTATGGACGGATTCGCAGTCTAAACTAAGTATCTCTGTCTGATGTTGCACTGGGTACAATTTAAAGCCAGAGTCTCAGAGTGCCAGTTGAAACTTGTTCTCCATTTTAGTGCAAGTCAATATGAAAAGCAAGCTAAGGCTTCACCGCTTGCCACACTTGTTTACATAGGACAAAGTGCTGTAATTTAATATTTACATTTCTGTCTACTAGTACAGATCTGCAGTTCTGCAGGATCCACCATCCCTATTCTGAGGAGTGGCAGACAGTGTGGCACAGTCATGGCATCACAGCCAGAATCAATGGTGCTCAATCCCAGTGCATAGTGTAGTTTATAATAAATGCACCAAACACTGCTTTAAATGACTCTTGCAAAGATGCCATGCCCTGATGTCAGTACTGCACTCTGCCAGTCTTCAAACATTTCGCACATGTGATCATTGATAATTACTTATAAAATGGCAAGAAAAAATCTAGAAATGTCATTGGCAGAGAGCGTCATCTGACCGTGTATTAAATCTCTATAAATGCATGGTCAGGTGCAGAATCTCATTTTCTCACAAATAAACCTACTTAGAGCCATTTATAAGTGCAATAAGCCCTCCAGGATGAACAATGCCAGAACAGCTGGAGAGTCAATGATGCCTTAACAGGGGCTGGGACTACTTGTTTTGAGAACAGGCCTTGGCCCAATGACGATGGCAGCGTACTGCCCACAGTAGGTATGGCAGTGCATAAGCGGCTTTGACACTGGCGCTCATCGATAGTTGGTTGGGGAGTGGATGTCGCCAATGCTGCCAAAGCTGGTGAAGACGCAGTAGGTTACAAAGGCCACATACATCCATAGTAGGTATGACAGTGCCTAAGTCAAACACCAACCTTGGTGCCTTTTAGACGGTCAGGAGGGATGCTGTCTATGCTGCTGGAGCGGTCACTGTGGCAACGGACCTTGCTGGGTTGATCTCTCCTGTTTCTGGTGGCCAGATGATGATGAGGGCTGCAACAATGGCTGTTCCTGTCCTGGTCCTGCAGGTTCGCTCTGTCTTTCTTGGCCAACATTGATGTTTGGGCCATATTCTTCCCGAGTTCTTTTAAAGTTTTAAGTAGAAGGACTTTTTCAGAACTTTCTTTCTGTGTCGCCTGCCTGAAGCTCTGTAAGATGGGCCCAAGCAACACACAGACCATGGGTGTCTGTCTTCTTTATAAAGTTTTATCTCTGCACTTACAGACTCTTATGGAGATATCTTTATACTAAAATAAACTGGTTAAATAAAATTAAGAATAAATGGCAATGGCTAGTTCACACATTTCCTTCAACAGGTCCAACAAAGATGATCAACAATTATTAACTGGAGTACCTTTGCAGCAGGCATCCAAGAACAGGGTCATTCTTGATGCCCTACAGGGGCATGCCTCAGACAGCTAGTGTTGGAACCCACTGGGAGGGAGCAATCTTAGACCTGGTACTCTCAAATGGGGAAGGAGAAAGGATCTCAGATTTAGAAGTGGGTAGCATCTGGGAACAAGTGACCACCAAATAGTGTGGTTCACAATAAACATAGCCATAGAGTCAAGCCATACAAAACAAGAGTATTGGACTTTAGGAAGGCTGACTTTGGGAAATGAGAAGGAGGGGTGGAGGAACAATGGGGAATAATCAAAACAGCCATCGTGAGATGCAACAAGCCTTTGTGTGAAGCAAATCAATAAAACAAAATGAAGGAAAAAACACTATGGTTCTCAAAAGAGGTGGTAGGACAGTTAAGGAGAAAGGATAGCTTTCAGGAAATATAAGGAAACACAGAAGAAGCAGGACAGAGAACTTTATCAGTTAAAGCAGAAGGAGGCAGGAAGGCAGTCAGAATAGCAAAGGCACAAACTGAGGAAAAGATAGCCAACTCTGTTAAGAAGGGGATAAAACTTTTATAGGTTACATTAGGGAGTGAAGAAAGACCAAGGGAGGGATACAGAGACTTAATAAAGGGGAAGGAATGTGGGCAGAGGGTGCCAGTGAAAATGGGATACTGAACAAATATTTCTGCTCAGTACTCACAACAAATGAGGGGAGGTGTCTAAACCAAACAAGGGAGAAACTCTGAATAGGGCGGTCGATACCAGTCCATTCACAGAAGAAAGGGTTTTAAAAGAACTCTTGAAACTGAGGGTGGACAAAGCAATGGGGCCTGATGGGAATCACCCAAGAATACTAAAAGGACTAAGGGTAGAACTAGTAACACCACTGACTCACTTTAACAAATCATGGAAGGATGGAGTGGTACCTGAGGACTGGAGGAGGGCAATGTGATTCCGCTCACAGAAGTGGGAGCAGGGCAGAGGCAGGAAACTACAGACCAGTTAGTTTGACTTCAGTGGTAGGGAAAATGATGGCGCCACTTGAAGGAAAGAAATGTTGAGTACTTAGAGGCCAGTGGGGCACAGGACCCAAGGCAGCATGGTTTCACAGCAGGAAGGTCATGTCAGACGAACCTAATAGATTTCTTTGACTGGGTGACCAAAGTAGTAGACCAGGAGGGGCTGTGGATATGGCCTAACTAGATTTTAGCAAGGTATTCGACACAGTCTCACATAAAAGATTAATATACAAGTTAGCCAGCCTTGGAGTGGGTCCCAAGGTGGTAGCCTGGATAAAGACTGGCTGGACAACAGGACGTAAAGGTAATAGTAAACGGAGTCCACAGTGAAGAAAGGAGGGTAACTAGCGGGTACAGGAGGGTTCGGTACTGGGACAGGTCCTCTTTAATATCTTTATAAGTGACATTGGAGAGCACCTGGAAGGAAAGGTGGGGTGGAAAGAATGAAAAGGGACTTGGCAAGGTTGGAGGAATGGTCAAATCACGTGGCAGCTCAGATTCAATGCAAAAGTGCAAGGTAATGCATCTGGGAAACAAAACCAGGGAAGAGTACACATTGGGGGTGAGTTAATAACAACAACAAAAATCGAAAGAGACCTAGGAGTAATTATATCAGATGACCTAAAGGTGGGCAAGCAATGTAAGAAGGCAGTAAGGAGGGCTGGGGGATACTGGGATGCATAGAGAGGCATCAACAGTAGAAAACAGGAAGTCGTTATCCCTCTCAACAGACAGTTAGTGAGACCCCATCTGGAGTACTGCGTGTTCTGGAGATCCCATCTCCACAAAGACGAGACAGAGTGGAGTCTGTTCGAGGAGGGCAACCAAATGGTGCAAGGTCTGCACCAGAAGACACATGAGGAGAGACTAAAGCAGCTTAATATGTATACCCTTGAGGAAAGAAGGGAGAGGGGGACATGAAAGAAACTTTCAAGTATCTCAAGGGAATTAACAAGGTACAAGAGTGTAGTATCTTTCAGAAGAAGAGATGTGCAAGAACAAGGGGCACAATTTGAAGATGGGGGACAGCTCAGAGGTAATGTTAGAAAGTATTTTTCACAGAGAGAGTTGTGGATGCATGGAACAGCCTTCCTGAGGAGGTTGTGGAGTCAGGAACAATGCAGAGTTCAAGAAAGCATGGGACAGGCATAAGGCAATTCTAGTGGGGGCAGGAGGAAGTAAGCTGTTGATTAACTAGAATCTGCAGCTTACCCATCAGTTAGGGAAATGGGCAGACTGGGTGGGCCAAGCGGTCCTTATCTGCCGTCAAATTCTAAGTTTCTATGTTAAAAGAACTTAGGAGTGATGGGGCCAGCCACCTTTATACAGACGCTGATGCATGGTGTCGTCATGGGTGGACCCCTGCTAGCAAAAGTTTGCGTGACCCTAGCTCTGCTGCTGGTGTAGTTCCAAAGGTGCAGCCTAATGGAAGCAATATTTCTGAAGAAGATCCATAGCTCTATTAAATATTTGGGAGTGACCTCATAGGAACATACTTAATATATGAAAATGCTAGCAGAAACAGGCTGTAAAGGTCTATCAGGTCTGCTTGAGTGTGTAGCTTACAGCTTAATTTAATGCAGCTGCCCCCACTCATTTCCAGTCCCCCAATGAAACAGCTAGATATGTTGGAACTACTTAATTCTGAGCCAGTCTCCAATGCCACACAGAAAATTTGCTACACTGGTCACAGACTGACCACAAATAAGCTATAACGTTTTGCAGTTTCCAACTGCAAAGGTAAGGGTTAATTTACCCAATCTCTATAACTACACCACTGCTTCACACCTCTGTATAATGTTATTGGAGCATAGCACATATTATGCACATTGGAGAACCACAGAGCTCCATTTAAATGACCTTTTTCCTAGACAAATAGGTGGAGAATTGCAAAACCGCTGGAGTGATCAGTTCCTAGGTCTCAACCAGACAGAGAAGAGACAGAAAAGGAGAGGACAGAAATGAAAATTAAGTACCTACGTAATTATGATCTTCTGTGTATCTTCACCATTCTTCACTATTGGGTACTTGGCTGGAGGTCAGGACCCGTGGGAAGCTTTTTTTTTTTTTTTTTTAGGTAGGTGGAGCCAGCGCACCGCCGGTGCCACCCTCGAGCCGACGCAAATGGCTCACAGGTTGGCTGTTAGGCTGCGTGACTCCGCCTGCCTGCCAGTTCTGAGTCACCGGAGAGGTAAGAGGAAGGAGTGGAGGGTGGGACAAGGAAGTCCAAGGGACAGAAAAAGGAAAAGATATATAAACCAAAAGGGAGAAATAACGACTGAGAGGAAGGACAGAAAGGGAGAAAAGTCAGAAACTAAAGGGAATGGGAGGGCCCCAACCTCTGGAAATGGAAGAGGGAGGTAGGGTAGGTAAGAACTTGGGGAGTTAAATGTCCCAGACTCTGGTCCGTCTCCAGATTACATAAGAACTGCACCAAGTAGTTAAAGGCTTTCGCCAGAATTCAAGGCATAGAATGGCTGGCAAACACTCCAGATAAGCAGAGTCGGCTATTCTGGAAGAAGGACAGGGTACAGAGAATTAACACCTCTCAAGGAAAGATTATCGGTGAAAAAGGAAACTTTTTTTTTTTGTAATAAACAAGGAGAAATAGGAGGAAGAGAGAATGGAGGGCAACTGTCAACTCCCACCCCAAAGGGGTGGAACCAAAGCACTGAGAGAAGGGTGACCCCTGCTGTCCACTCTCCCAGAACATGTGCCCTGTTTTACCCCACTCCAGAAAAGAAAGGAGATGGAAGGGATGGGCACAGAGAAGAAGGGGACCCAGAGACTGAGGCCCCAGGGGGATGGAGGGTGGGATCATGATTAATGGTGAAGATACACAGAAAGATCATAATTACGGTGAGTTACATAATTTTCATGTCTTATCTGTGTCAGTCTTCACCATTCATCTATTCAGGTGAGTGCAAGCCCCAGCGGGTTTCTTTACACCCTAGGGACAAAGTCCCTTAGCTCTCAGTGGGTGACACAATAATAGGGAGAACCTTCAGGGCCTGGGAGGCCTGAGAGTGGGGAGAATGAGGCAGGGGTCTCCCGAAGAAGGAAGTTGCCCGACAAGCGCCGTCTCGCTCTATGGGCCAGGCCAAGGGTGACAACCAGGAAAGCAGCAGCCATGCCGTCCGCCTAGTGCAGATCGCTGTCCCGACAACCCTGGTAACTACCTCGCTGGCATCATAGGGATGCCCCCGCTTGCGCCCATAGCTCTAGGGCACACGAGTGCTCAATGGCTTGTCTGGTTTGCCTCGGTATCAGGCACTGAGGCTGGGAGCTGACCTAGCCATAGGCTGCATAGTGGGCCTGATGTGCAGAATGGAAAGCAATAACTGTGCCGAGTAGAAAGTCCTCCTACCCAGAAGTCAAAATCTGAGGGTCTTGATCTGGGGCTGGTCACGGTGAAGGCGAAGCCCATCAGGAGTATCCAACTGTGTCAATCTGACTGCGGATAAGGCATGGAACCTGGAGACTCGGGGTGCACATACCTCTGGCTGAGATCCTAGGGCCGGAACTCCAGAGAAGGGCCTCTGCCAGGAACGCAATAATGCCTCCCGAAGGGAGCAGGCCAGAGCGGCACCACAAGGGTGGCCTCGCCAAAGTCGCCTAGAAAGGTGTGTGCCGAGTGCTCAGGATTGTTAACAGTGGCAGGTGTGAGGTGCAAGTCCTCCAACATCCTCACGAGCAAGCGTGATACTCAGTGAGATCAGCAGCTGGAGAGATGTGGACAGGTTCCTCTCCCCAGAAGGGGGATAAGGAGCTGGAGGGCACCGGCTGTTCAGAGGCGGCTGCTGCTCGGGGGTTGAAAAACCAGACTGTCCGTCACCCTAATGTAAGCTGGGAACCAAGCAGCCACCACTCTGAACTGCTCCCAGGAGAGAGGTCCGCTAGGACCAAGGATGCCTGGGAGTGCAAGAGAATGTGGCAGAGGAATGGGGACAGAGCCGAGAAGAGATGTCAGCTGACCTCCGCCTGGGCTAAGGAGCGGACCGGAGCACCAGCGGAAGAAGGTGCCCAGAAAGACCCCACAACCGACAGCTGAACAACCATTTCAGTACTGCCTTGGCTGTGCCCAGAAGAATCTCTGTGAGGCGACTGGGCCGCATAAGTCCAGAAGGAGCGCCCCTACCTCAAAAAAAGAATGGGGCTCTCTCAAAGAGACCGAGGAGGAAGAGCGGAGATCTGCACTACGGCTTCTCCCAGAGTCCAGGTGAACCCCAAAAGGCCGCGGCTGACCCCACACCCCTCAGAGTCTGAAAGAGCCTCCTCCTCGAGAGGGCCAGCCTAGGTAGCTGAGGCTCTGGGCAGCACCCAAAGGAGCTATTTAGGGCACAGCACCCTTCCTCCCCGTAGGTGCTCTGATCGGCCCCAAAGTTGGGCGATCTAGGCACACCACAGGTGGGGGTACCACGGCTGAGGGGTCAGTGAACCCACCAAGACCAAGCAGAGCAATGGTGGCCTGCACCACTGCCCGCTGGTCAGCACCCGGACCCCAGTCTCGGTAGCCACCAACCCCACCTCAGAAGGGGCTGACTCTGGCTTATCGAAGAAACTGATGGGCTGCCCACTCCAACAGCCAACCCCAAAGGGTCAGACTATCTGTCTGACTCAGAGCCCGACTCTGCCTCCGAGGAGGTAGAGGCCGAGGCCCTGTGCCAGACCGTGGAGGCACCCACCGCCATCTTTGCCAAAGGAGTGCCAAAGACCAAAGCTATCCCGAGCCGGTGCCAGTGCCCCTACAGAACCGCGAGCAGAATCCACAGGGGCATGGCTCCAGCCGAACAGGAGCTCAGAGTCGGGATTAGCCACGCCACCATCCGCCCTTCTGGCACCGCGAAGGCGCCAAGACAAAGACGGGTGAGGATGGCGCCGAGGGCAGAGGCGGCACTGCCGACAGTGGAATCAGACGGCCCCATGGTGCTGAGTCCCAGGACACGGCGCCGCGCTGCTCAACTTCGCACTTACGGACGCGCCGTAGGCGAGACATAGACAAAGATTGCGCCATAGCAGCTCCCACAGCGCCGCTAGCAGTATCGGGCGCCAGAACAGCTCCGACAGAGCCATGACGCGCCGCGATGTTGGCGCCTCGGCGACGGTCTGTCAGGCCCACAGCGCCGACCGACTGCATCAAGGACGGCGCCAACTCCGGCCTTGCGAACCATGGGTCCGACACTCAGGGAAGCCTTCAACCCTGAAGGGGCGACTGCAGTGGCGGCGCCCCGCTCGCTCAAAGGAGCAGGACAGCCTTTCACGCCGCTGGAAGGAGCCTTTGGCAACGGCTAGGCTATTAGTAATAAAGCTCCTCCTCCTCGGTCCGTGGGAACCGGGAGGGACCCAGAGAAAGGGCCGGAGAGCGTGGCTGGCCAGACGAGAAAAGCGCGCCCAACCCCCAAAGTCACGGAGCTCACCACTTCTCACGCAGTTGTTTGGATGACCCGTGGTCCATGGAGAAACAGGTGTCGCACGAATCCATGTCGTGAAGCAGGCCAAGACACTAAAGACAATGGTCGCTGCTTCGGTGACGTGAATATTGCCGCATGGGCACTGTCGCATGGGGGCTGACCCGTCCTGGAAGTTTTCTTGCCCTCCGACCAAGACATGACCTAGGGGAAAACACCAAAAACAGACTCGACGTCGCAGAAATATAGAAAACTGGAAAGATCTTACCAGGCGACGCAAGTATGGCAAAAAGAACCGGCAGGAGGAACTGACAGACTTCGGCACTGAAGGATTGAATTACAGTCGAAGCTTCGCGGGCAGGCCTCAGGATTTTTCTTCTCAGTGTCCCACAGGTGACCTCTCGGCAGGGCGAAGAACTGGCAGGCAGGCAGAGTCGATGCAGCCTATGACAACCCGCGAAGCGCCACACAGTGCGGGCCGGTCTCGAGGGCGGCGCTGATGGTGCGCCGCTCTAGCCACCCAAAAAGCTCCCACGGGTCCTGACTCCGCTGAGTACCCAACAGTGATGAATGGTGAAGACTGACACAGATAAGATCAGACCCTTGCGCTTAAACTCTTCCTGCATAACAAATGAGACAGGGCCTTATTTAGCTCTGACACAATGGTACACGCGTGTACTGCATCGAGTACGGTCTGAAGCCTGCAAGTCATTAATGATGCCTTCGTGTCTGGCGCCTAAAAGTTTGTGCCCCACTGAAGGGAGCATTTAAGATGGACTGTTGTACATCAGGCATAAAACTGGAGAGACAGAGCTCCAGAAGGGCAAGCTCCTGTGGGGCCTGCAGTTATGCAGACGAAAGTACTGTTGCAATGTGGGTATCACGGTTTCAGCAGTGGATTTAGAAACTGTTTAAGGGGAAGCAGTTTTCAGTTATGTAGCTGCATATAGAAAACCATGCACTAGTGGTCAATGCTGTCTAGTGAGGTATCTCGTACAGCATGCATGAGTACCTCTGGCTGCAAAGGTGCAGGCCCCCATAGGACTTGCACATCTGCAGTCACACATACTCATGCATGCTGTGACAGCATACACATTCAGGTGTGGCTGCAGCTGCAGATACAAATCCATGAAGGTAGTACATCAGTGCTACTGCATTTGTGTCATCTCGAAACAGTTGTGCGTTGTTTGCCTTACCTGATGATAGCTATCTGTGGTGACTTGTGTGGTCTTGTCTTTGTGGTGCTTAGGAGGTTGGGGAAGTTAAGGTTGGAAACTCTAATGACTATCAATGCAAAGAAGTGCAAAGTAATGCACCTGGGAAACAAAAATCCAGGGAAGAGTACACAGTGGGGGTGAGATAATAACAACTACAGACATGGAAAAGGACCTGGGGTAGTCATATCAGATGACCTTAAGGTGGCATAATGTGAGAAGGCAGTAAGAAGAGCTGGTGAGATACTGGGGTGCATAGGAGAGGCATCACCAATAGAAAACAGGAAGTTGTTGTCCCTTTGTACAGACAGTTGGTGAGACCCCATCTGGAGTTTTGTGTCCAGTTCTGAATACCCCATCTCCACAAGGACAGACAGGATGGAGGCTGTCCAGAGGAGGGCAACTAAAATAGTGCAGGGTCTGCACCAGAAGACATATGAAGAGAGATTAAAGAAGCTTAATATGTATACACTCGAGGGGGGAGACGACATGATAGAAACTTCAAGTACATCAAGGGAATCAACAAAGTCCAAGAGGGTAGCATCTTTCAGAAAAAGAGATGTGCAAGAACAAGGGGCACAATTTGAAGATAAAGGGGGCGGCTCAAAGGTAATGTGAGGAAGTATTTTTCATGGAGAGGGTTGTGAATACATGGAACAGTCTTGCTGAGGAGGCAGTGGACTCAAAACAGTGGAGGAATTCAGGAATGCATGGAACAGACATAAGGCAATTCTAGTGGGGGTAGGATCTGCAGCCTATGCATTAGGTAGGAAATGGGCAGACCAGGTGGGCCAGCGGTCCTTATCTGCCGTCAAATTCTATGTTTCTCGTTATCCATTAGGTTGGAAAATGGGCAGAATAGGTGGGCCAAGCGGTCCTTATCTGCTGTCAAATTCTATTTTTCTATGGTGCAGCGAGAATCATCTTGCCACGTGTGCCTCCAATCTGAGTAGCGCCCGTCTGAATCAGCAGTAGAGGGGGAAATGCAGCAGAAAACGTTTTGTCCACCGCAGCCTGACTGCACCCTGACAAAAGGCCAAGTTCTCGATTTCTGGAGCAGAACAGAAGCAGTTTTGCATTGAGTGGTGATGCAAAAGGTCCATGTCCGGACTGCCCATTCATCGAAGAATGATTGCATGACGCTCTGGTGCTTGACCACTCCTGAGGATCCACTTCTGTCCTGTTCAGATGGTCCGCCCACATCGTTCTAAGTTCCTGGCAGGTTAACTGCCTGAATCAGGACACTGTGGTCGAGGGCACCTTTTTCTTACCCTCACTGCTTCTCTGCAGAGAGGGTAGGAGTGTTCCCAGCCGTGCTTGTTGATGTAGTACATGACAGTTTTGTTGTCTATCTGAAGAAGGATTATTTTTGACTGACAATCTTTCCTAGGGCTCAGAGGGCGTCCAGAACTGCTCTCATCGCTAGAACGTTAATGTGAAGATGAGACTCCTCCTGAGTCCACACTCCTTGAGTGTGGAGGTCCCAGCAGTGAGCCCCCAGCTGAGCAGAGATCGTCTGTAGTGATGGTGAACTGAGACTCCAGTGGGGCAAAGGACAGACCTTGCAGAAGGTTGTCCTGTATCCACCATGCAAGAGATCTTCGCAGAGCCACAGTCACTTGATGGGGTAAGACTGCGGGTCTGTTGTAGGAAACCGCATGCATGCTGAGCACCCACTGAGTGGTCCTCATGTGCAACCGAACTAGGGGTACTGTGAAACGGACGGCCATGAGGCCTAACCTCCACTGCATGGAGTGAGCTCTTACCAGATTGTTTTCTCTGATGAAGCAAGACACCTGGAGAATATTGTTCTTCTTGTCCCCTGGGAGACATGCCCTCACCTTTGTAGTATCTAAGAGGGCTCTATAGAAGTGCAGCTGCTGGAGGACTGCAGCTGTGACTTCTCAGGTTCAGCAGGACCCCCATGGAGGTGAGGAACGGAGATGCTCTGGATACCGCCTGCTGTGTTTCCTGCATTGACGGGCTTGCTAAAAGCCAATTGTCTAGGTAGGGAAAGACTTGAATGTTGAGCTTTCAAAGGTGTGCAGTGAAAACTGCAAAACATTATGTAAAGACCTGAGGTGCCAGAGAGAGTCCAAAAGGAGGACTCTGAACTGGTAATGCTGACCCATTGCCACAAAGTGAAGAAACTTGTGGTGATTTGGATGAACCAGAATATGCTGGTAGGCATCTTGTACGTACAGAGATAACAGACAGTCGATTGATTCAGACGTGGTAGAAGAGTCCCTAGAGAGACCATCTTGAACTTCTCAGGGACAAGAATTGGTTCAATTTTCTGAGATCAAGAATGGAGCTATGCCGCCTGGCCTTCTTGGAACCAGAAAATAATGGGAGTAGAAACCTGTGTTCTGCTTTGCCCAGGGAAAGTACAGTTACATAAGAACTTACCGGAACAGTAAACCTTTGAGAGAGGCTCTTGTAGTAGGTATCTCATATAGGACTGACCACCAGGCCAGGACCCCAAAGAAAAATTTCTAGCTAGCAGTCTGTGGCGGGGGACCACCACGTCAGGTGACCAGTGACATCTACGTCGGTATAAAGGGTGGTCCCCATGCCTGCCTTCCAGTTCTTTCCCGCCAAAGGCCAAAAGAGGCAAGACGAGAGAGAGGATATTCCCCCAAGGAAATGGAGCAAAAAGCTTAGGGAATGGAAGGTGGAAGGCAATACCCACAAAGAGCTCTCTCGAAGATCTACTGTTACGGTGAGTTTTTACGTAACTGTACTATCTTACTTTGAGAGGGCTCTTGCAGTGGTATTCACATATAGAACTGAGTCCCAAGCAGTCTGGAACAAGGAAAAGTATTTGGAAGGAGGACTGTCATCCATAGCATGGAACCTCAGGCTGAACGGGTATCATGAAAGGAGACCCTGTAGAACAGCCAACCCAAGCCTGCTCTCACTGCAGAGGCAATGTCCAAACTGTAGTGTTTCAAAAGTATGGACATAAGTCCAAGTTAGTGCTGCACAGATATCTGCCACTGACACATTCTGAAACAGACCACCGAGGCAGCTACTCCTCTGGTGGAGTGACCCTGACGACCCGGCAGGATCTTGATACTTGTAACAGAAAGTGATACAAGGAGCTAACCATTTTGATAGGCACTGCTTAGAGACAGCACTGCCTTCTCTTTGTGAGCAAAGGAGACACAAAGTTGATCAGTCTTCCTGAGATCCTTAGTCCGACTGGTGTAGTATCTCAGGATTCTGTGAACATCCAAAGTATGCAAGAGGTATTCCCCTGATTGGAGTGTTATGGAAAGAAAGACGGTAACTCAATGGATTGATTCAGTGTAGATTCAGCCACCACCTTAGGGAGAAACTTAAGGGTTGGTGGGTAGAGCCACACGTTCCTTGTGAAAAATAAAGTATGGGATTTTGCACATCAAGGCCTGAAGCTCGGAAATGAGCCAAGCAGACGTGATGGCCATTAGGAAGAGTGTCTTCCAAGAAAGGAACTTTAAATCAGCTGTAACTGCCAGCTCGAAGGGAGGCAGGGTAAGTCTCTCCAAAATAAAATTCAAGTCCCAAGGAGGGGCTGGAATGTGGATGGGGGTCTCAAATGGAGAACCCTCCAAGGAAGGTCTTGGAGACTCCAACTAAGCAAAAGTCCTGTCTCCAAAGGGAACATGGTAGGCCAAAACAGCGGCCATGTGGATTTTTAACGAGGAATGGCTGAGACTCAGATCAAACAGGTGACGCATGGCATGTAGTCCAGGACTTTACTGGCTGGGCATGAGAAAGGTTCTAAGTCCTTTGAACTCGCCCAAATAGAAAACCTTTTCCAATCCATGGCATAGGTGGACCTGGTGGAAGGCTTCTGGCCCTCTACCAAGATGTCCAATACGAGGAGAGAAACTCGGCGGGCTTTAGCTACGCCTGCAGGAGCCACGCATGTAAATGAAGGGATTTGAGACCTGGATGAACAAGGGTCTCCTGATCCTGGGTCAACAATTGTCGCAACAGAGGAAGAGAAAATGGAGGTTCCTCTGAAACTATTGCAGAAGAGAGAACCAAACTTGCCTGGGATCCAGAAGGAGCGATGAGAATCATTTGAGCTCCTCTGATCTGAGTTTTTCAGGACCCCAGAATTAAAGGAAAGGAGGGAAGGCATAAACGAATCTGTCCCTCCAGGCAAGAGACATAGTGTCCTGCCAAAAATATCTCGCCCCTGGAGCAAGTGAGCAGAAGGCGGAAGCTTTGCATTTTGGGGAGAGGCAAGAGGTCTATCTGAGGTGTTCCCATTGTTGAAAGATGTCATTTACAACTTGATGATCTAATTCCCATTCGTGGACCTGGCTGACGACCGACTGAGTTGGTCTGTTAGTGTGTTTTCCACTCCTGGAACATGAACCACAGTCAAGTGAAGGTGATGTTGGGTTGTCCAATGCCAGAGTCTCATCACTTCTCGGCACAGAGGGTGAACGTGGTCCTCCCTGCTTGTTGAGATACCAGACTATGCACATGTATTCTGATTGTATGAGGAGATGACTTGACAGGATGAAGGAGAGTAGAGCCTGAAGGGCATAAAGAACTGCTCTCAGTTTGAGCACATTTATGTGCAGATTTTGTTCGAACTTGGACCAGCTGCCCTGAGTCCTGTGAGACTCTGGATGGGCACCCCAGCCTTCTCCTAACGATCTGCCATCAACGTCTGGGAGGGGGTTTGATACAGAAGTGATCTCCCAGGCATAGGTTCCCCTGAACCATCCACCATTGCAAGTCCCTGATCATGGGATCAGAAACTAGTACCTCTTGGTCTAGATTGTCCATGGTCTGGTCCCATTGTGACCAGCGTGTCCATTGAGAGATCCTCATATGGAGCCGCACGAGTGGGACTGTCAGAATGGCAGCCATCATTAGCCCAAGGAGGTGGAGGACGACTGGCTCCGACCCTCCTGCGACTGGACAGAAGACAGGCCTGAGTCTAAAGGGTGTTTACCCTGTCCGGAGGCAAGAAAGGCTTTGCTGGTGGTCATGTCCAGAATCGCCCCTGTAAATTGGGCGTTGGCAAGGGACCAAATGGGACTTGACTTGGTTGATGGTAATATCCAGGCTGGTGAAAACCTGCAGGGTGAGGGAAAGGGAGTGCATGTGTTCCTCCCTGGACGGGGCTGCCAGGAGCCAGTCATCCAGGTACGGGAATATCTGTACTCCCTGGGTACGCAGGGTGGGCCGCACCACAGACAGGCATTTGGTAAACACTGGGGCCGAGGAAAGAACAAAGTGAGGATTTGAATTGGTAGTGGTCCCCTGAAAGCAAAAATGAAGGAATTTGCGGTGGGAAGGGCATATGGGGATATACAGGTAGGCATACTGCATGTCCAGGCGCAAGCCACTGTCCCTGCCAAGAAGTGGTAGCGAGGTCTAGGATAGACCTCAGGTCTCCTGTCTCTTTGGAACTAGGAAGAAATGGGAACAGTAACCTGTTCCTCAAAGATGGTGGGAACTGGCTCTATCGCCGCCTTCGAGAAGGGAGATGATTTCCCAGGACCAGAGGAAGATGTCGCGGGAGTAAGACGACTGGGGGTAGTCTTCGGGTGGTTTCTGCAGAAACTCTATTGAGTGTCCTGCTGATATCAAATGGAGCACCCAAGAGTCTGACGTTACCCTCTCCAACCCGCAGATGGAGGAGAATCTTCCCCACCGGTTCCTCTGGAACCTCCGGAGGCAGTGGGAGAGGCAGAGAGTCAAGAGGTGTGGGCAGTGCAGCAACAGAGGCTCCCATGGCTGGAGGACCCATTTGTCTATTACAACATACTTCCACTGGTTGTAAAACCGAGTCAGACGACCTCTCGCTGCTGTGGATAAGTCCACCTCAGGCAGCTGAGGTGAGGCTGGGGCCAGACTTTCAGAGGGTGGCGCTGGGGCATTTTATGGCCCTCTGCCATTTGCTTGCATTTTACTGAGGAGGTTGGTGCCTGTTTGAGGCTCCTTGGCCTCTTCCTCGAAAGGGTTGCCTCTTATGAAAAACTGATGGCTCCTGCCTTTCTGAGGAGCTGGCCTGGCTATTATGATGACAGTCCTGGTATTCTGAGAGGCCTCCAGGGCTTGTTCTACCTGTTGGCCAAAGAGATATGTACCATCAAAAGGACATTCGTGACCTGATGCTGGGCATCAGAGGAAAACCTGATTTCTAAGCCAAAAATGTCTCCTAATATAGATTCCAGCAGCGCCACTCTGGAAACCGTGTTGTATGCGCTATGGAAGCTTTCAGCTGATGGTTATTGCATTCTATCCCTGGGCAACAGTCTGCAAAATCTCACTTTTAGAGTCAGATTCGGAAGACCTTCCACTAGGGATTTAAGGAAAGTTCAAAGGCATATTCGTATTGGGAGAAGTGCCTTTGGTAGTCCAGCACGCATGCTCAGGAGTTGCAGCTGCGGCGTCCTTTTCCCATGGTGCCTGTCTTAAGTAGCCTTTTGATAGGAGATGCTGAGACTTCCTGAGGAAGAACAACTTTGTCATTTTCAGCAAGTACAACCAGCACATCTGCAATGGGTTGTGAGGTTAAAATAGGTCTCTCCTTGGGCGGGATATACTTTCTATCTATGGACTTGCAGATTTATTTATTTATTTAAATGTTTAACCAGGAAAAGCATACTAAGGACTGCCCATTTCAGATCGTCCTGGGGGCAGGAAGTGGACAATGACAAGTAAATGAAATAATATCGCGAGTGTACAGAGTCAAACAAGTACAGTTACAAAATACAATACAGTAATGTTACAGAATGTAATATAAGAAAAATTACTCACCTTAGTAATGTTGTTTCTTCTAATGGAGTCTTGCTATATTATAGACCTTAGCAGTTTGATCCAGCTCTAGAACTGCCCGGAGTGAAATGGTTAAAACCATTCCAAAATAGAATTTTGGCACGAGAGCAGCTCTATCTGTGTCATTTCAAACTTGAACTGTCAGATCTTTACGAGCCAAACTCACTAAGGTCTGTGTGGAAGCTGTAATCTACACTAGCCAAATGGCTACCTAAATAATAACCATTGATGGTCCCAACACCCAAGACTCAAGTCAGGGGACCAGAAATACTAACACCATTCTAATAAAATGAAAATGGAACATAAGTATAATAAAACACACACGTAGCATTACATACACGCTCCAAAGTCCCAAAGGGACAAAATGTTAACAGGACATAAGTAGTGCCCACACTAAGTTGCCGCACCCCACTAAGTAGAGGTTCTGAGAGGGCAGGTTGGGGAGGTCTATAATATAGCAAGACTCCATTAGAAGAAACAACATTACTAAGGTGAGTAATTTTTCTTCAAACAACATGAAGTCTTGCTATATTATAGACATTAGCAGAATACACAGCAGCACCTCCATGGAGGAGGGGAGAACCTACTAGGAATAGGCTCTTAAAGAACAGCTGTGCTAAACTGAGCATCTCCTGGCCTGGACATCAGGGAGTAATGCTTGGTAAAGTGTGTACCGTTTCCAAGTAGCAGCCTGGCAAATCTCTAATAAAGGATATCTCTGGCAGCAGCTAGAGACGCAGCTGTACACCTGGTAGAATGAGCCCCTCAAACGGGGGCCCTGCCCACTTTCTGATAACAAAATTGGATACAAGAGACAATCCACCTGGCTATTGATCTCCTAGTGGCAGGTTTGCCTTTCCCAACTTCACCATAGGTAAGGAAAAGTTGAGGGATTCAACCTGTGACCTTTGCACGCCTATATAATAACTAAGAGCTCTCTAACATCCAGGCTGTGCAACCCCTCTCACCGAAGAGGAGTGATCAGTGAAAAATACTGGAAGGGAGATAGATTGATTAAGATGGAAATCTGAAACCACCTTAAGGCAAAACTTCCTATTAGTCCTAAGGACTACCTTATCCCTGTGGAAAGAAATAAAGTCAGTCTCCACTGACAAGGCTTGCAATTCACTTATGCGTGTGGCAGAAGTGATAGCCACTAGAAAAACAGTTTTCCAAGTTAGGTACTTAAGCTCTGCAGAAGACAGAGGTTCAAAAGGGGTTGCATTAACTGGGCAATGCAAACATTAAGGTCCCAAGCAGGGCCGGTTCCCGAAAGGAGGATTAGTATGGAGTAATCCCTAAAAACTTGGAAAACACAGGATGAGAGGAAAGAGGGATGACTTTCCTGCTGACACAAAACAGACACAGCTGCCAAATGAACTCTCAGGGTAGCTGGTCTGAGACCAAGGAATTAAGATGTACCATGTAATCTAACAAAATGGGCAATTCAGCAGATTCTGGGAAATATTTTCCCAGCACACCAAATGGAAAACCTTTTCCATTTAGAACTATAAGTAGCCTAGTGGAAGGCTTTCTGGAAGCCTTTAGGATCTCAAGAACACCCTGAGAGGTGTAAATCAGCAAACTCTAACTCCTCAAGAGCCAGGCCTTGAGGTTGAGGATTGAGGTCCGGATACCAAACCCTTCCATGGGCACAAGTCAACAGATTGTGATTCTTGGGGAGGCACAGGGAAGATGGACTGTCAGAGACAGAAGGAGTGGTACCAGGGCTGCCTGGCCCAATCCGGGCAATCAGAATCACCCTGCAAGGCTGAGATCTGATTTTGACTAGTACTTTGAATAGGAGAGGAAAGGGGGAAGCATAGAGGAACTTCCCTCCCAATCCAGAAGAAGGGCATCCAGGGGAACTGAGCCCAGCACTGGAGGCCTGCAACAGAACAGAGGAAGTTTGTGATTGTCTGGGGCTGCAAAAGAT
The DNA here is from genome assembly GCA_016271365.2 of Neoceratodus forsteri. Taxonomy (NCBI): domain Eukaryota; kingdom Metazoa; phylum Chordata; order Ceratodontiformes; family Ceratodontidae; genus Neoceratodus; species Neoceratodus forsteri. Next base: position 163,190,588 of record CM057458.1, on the reverse strand, counting down.
CTATCTGAGGATGCCCCACCTGGCAAAAACTATCCCCAGCACTTGAGGATCCAGGGACCATTCGTGATGGCCCTGGGAAATCCTGCTGAGGGCATCCGCTAGGACATTGTCCTTCCCTGGAAGATGAACTGCTATGAGGGAAGTGTTCAGGGAATAGGCCAGAGACCACAACTTCATTGCCTCGGTGCACAAGGCCGAGAGCGAGTGCCCCCTGTTTGTTGATGTACCACATTGTTGTGGTGTTGTCTGTTCTGACTTGTATGACCTTGTCGTGGACAGATGCAGAAAAGGCTTTAGAGCTAAAAGACAGCTCTGAGTTCCAGCAAATTGATGTGGAGCAGAGTTTCCTGGGGGACCAAACTCCCTGAGTGGAAAGGTCGCCCATGTGGGCTCCCAACCCAGAAGGGAAGCATCTGTAGTGAGAGTCAAGTCGTGAGAAGGGGGAAATGAAGGACCCCCGCTCTTAATTGCTCTGATCCTGCCACCACTGGAGAGCTAGGATCAAGGTTCGAGTCACTGGGACCAACTTGGAAAGGGGTCTTTCTCTGAGACCAAAAGGTTCTCAAGTGAAACTGAATGTCTCTCATCTGAAATCTGGCTCCCTGCACAACAGCTGTGGATGCAGCCATGTGCCCCAGGAGCTGCAGAAAGTGTCTTGCTGGTCGAGAGACCTGCAGAGTGAAGGAAGAGGCCAGAGCCACTAAATTCCTTACCCTTTCTGGGGAAGAAGGCTCTGGCTAGCTTTGTGTCCAATTCTGCCCCTATAAAGGTGAGTACCTGGACTGGTTCCAGAACCGACTTTGTAGGTTTAGCAGAAAACCCAGGGAGGTGAGAAGCTGCTGGGTGACCTGCAGGTGAGATTTACCTGTTCTGGGGACTGGTCTACAATGAGCCAGTCGTCTAGATAGGAAAAACAGCAATCCTCTGCCTCCTTAAGTGGGCCACTGCCACTGCTAGACACTTTGTGAATACCCTTGGAGCAGAGGTAAGGCCGAAGGGCATTGCTCTGAACTGGTAATGACCTGAGGGCAGTTCGAATCTGAGGTACTTTCGATGGGATCTTCTGATTAGGACATGGAAATAGGCATCCTTGAGGTCCAGGAGGCTAGCCAGTCCCTGGCCTTAGAGAAGGTAAAATCATTGCCAGAGTTACCATTTTGAACTTTGGTTTCAAAATGCTTGTTCAGATATCTGAGATCTAAAATGGGCCGCCATTCTCCTGTCTTTTTGGGGTGGAAGTATCTGGAATACAGACCCCAGCCCTGATGCAGGGGAGAACCCTTTCTACTGCTCTGAGAGCTAACAGGGATGAGACCTCTGTTTCCAGAGCGAGGGTCTCTGAAGCACTTGCAGGTAGAAAAGTCTGCTTCTCAACTTGGGAAACTTTTGAGCTGAGAACCAGACCCTGGCTACTACTTCCAGAACCCACTTGTCTGAGGTTAAAGAAGCCCAATTCTGACTGAAGTAAGCCAGCCTGCCCCACTGGTACAGGAGAATCGGCCCTGGGCACCCCATCAGGGTGCCTGTTTCCTGAGGAGCTTTAGGCTGGGGGTGGGAGCAGGTCTGCCCACCCCTCGTCTGCCCTGCCTCTGAAGAAGCCCCTCTGAGCATAGGCAGAGGAGGCCTGAGTCTGGTAGAAGGCCTGTGAAAGGCCTGCCCCTACCCTGGGGGCATGCCTTTGAGGGTGGCTTGCGCTCCTTAGCCTGGGCACTCTTGTAGGTAGTCCTATATTCATCCATCTTCTTCATGTAATTCTCTGTCTGCTCTCCAAACAGAGAATTTCCCACCACAGGAAAATCCATAGCCTTAGTCTGGGTATCCTGTGACAAACTAGTACACCTGAGCCAGGCCAACCTACAAAAAGCTACAGATGTGGCCATGACCCTAGAGAAACATCATTAACATCCACAGCAGCATGAAACTGAACCTTAGAGGCTTCAATGCCATCAGCAGCCACCTGTTCTAGTTCACTAGCCAGCTGGCCATGGGCCTGCTTTGGCCAATTGCATAACAGTATCCCATCTAGATTTCTGATACCTAGCTACATAAGCCATATAATTTGCTTGCCTGAGTCCCAGAGGCTGCCATATACTGTTTTTGCCATGGCATCAATCTTCCTGGAATCCTTGTCAGGAGGATGTGAAGCCAAGAATATTAGCTTTATCACAGGCAGCAGCCTGAGCTACTAACATGACTGCATTGCTGAGAAAGGAATTCTGTATCAGGGCCTGACAATGTATACCTTCTGTCCATCTTTTTATCTACAGGAGGCACAGAATTAGGAGCTTTAAAATTTTAATTGTTTGCTTCCTAAAAGACTTATGTAAAGGAATAGACAATCTCCTAGACTCTGGAATATCCATCATTTCTACAAAATCAGGCTCCTCTTGCTCATCCACAGCCTCTTCTAAAGGAAGCTGGAGGGTTTCAACAACTTTTTATAAAACATAAAATGAGATGGGGACTCGGACAGCATAGGAGATTCTAAAGTCTGTCTGGGAGATGTCCGGTTCAATGGGCACACCCAGACCTTCCAGCCACATTCATACTGTTCATAATCCTCCTCTCCTCCTCTGGTTCATAAAATTCCTCAATATCATAATCCTGAACCACTGGGACGGACGAACCGACCTTTTACCAGATAGTGGTGGTTCGGACGGACCCTGAGCATGACTGGACAATTTGTATGGCTTTTCTATCTCTGCAGCAGTTGGAGAAGAATTTTGGACTCAGACCTGCTGATTTTCTTGTTTTCTTTACTGGAGTTGGTTCCTCAGGACCAGCTTTTCTTTTGCCGAGGAAGTCTGGCCCTGGTCAGAGGGCACTCCCTCTGGTTCGTTGGCACCGAGCCGGGCTGGCCATCAGGTCAGCGGACTTTTGAGCCTCTCGCTCCTGAGCCTGCCCAATCTTTTCCATGGTGGCTGCAGGGAAATTCTTACATATCTGGCAGTCTGACTGGAGGTGGTCAAACCCCAGACAATAAACACATGTGGTGTGTGGGTCAGCCTTGGCAAAGACTTCCCCACAAACATCACGGTGTTGAAACCCAGTGGGCCAGTTTTCTTTTGGTTTCTCAGACATAATGCCAGCCTAACCAAAAACTTGCCCTTTTAACGGCAATGCCAGGCAAGACACCCTTATCGGTTCCTAACCGTGTCACGGTTATTGGAAAAACCGTAATAAATCCGTTTTTAGAACCGATAAGAACCAGGAACCGCACTCTAAAATAGTAACTTTTAGTTTTAAATGAGTTTTAAACCCACTGATCGGTTCAAAACCGAACCGATAACTTACAAGTTCACACAGACAAAACCTTCATTTACTTACGGTTACCACAGATAGAGCTTGAACTGAGCGGTTTTCGCGGTTAAAATAAAACTATTCTGTTAAATCCAACCGAGAAAACACTAAACCAAGAAATGAACCGAGCAGAAGAAGAAATTTCCGGGCGACTGTTCACTGAGGCGGATAAAGAATCTGACAGTTCAAGTTTGAAATGACACAGATAGAGCTGCTCCGTGCCAAAATTCTGTTTTGGAATGGTTTTAACCATTTCACTCGGGCAGTTCTAGAGCTGGATCAAACTGCTAAGGTCTATAATATAGCAAGACTTCATGTTGTTTGAAGCAATGCACTTAGCAGAATATAACAACTGTAGGGCTGAGCAAGTTAGCAGTTACCAAACCAAGCATTAAGAGCAAAATATATGTTTGCATCAGCCTGGTAGTGCTTGGGACACATAGAATAGGTGGCACTCGTGGTCATGAGATTAGGTTGGTGGGGAGTAGCAGATGTAGTAGGGCAACTGCAGGAGGGAGGTGGGGTGCAGAGTGAGGAAATAACACAAAGTGAGGTAGCAGTCAGATAGAGGGAATAAGAGCAGGTCTCAACCACACAGCTCAGACAAGGTCTTGAAGGGTGGGAGGACAGGTGGTATAAGGTTCACAGGAATATTAGGGACACAAAGCCACGCAACATAAATGCCTACCTGGATCTACAGTACAGAAGACATCTGAGGAGCTAGGCTTGCCCTCATATTTTTAAGCAAAGACTGGTAGGAGAGGTCCTCCACAGAATTTCCAGCTGTTATCGAGGCTTACCATCTAAGCTGTAAAACAAGTTCTGTCACCTTCCTCAGAAATAATACGGTCAGTGTCAGACTCATCCTGCTCCAGGTCACCCTCAAAAGGAGCAGGAGCCTCCTAATAAGTTGCTGCCTGGTCTAGGTAGAGGATAAACAGGAGACACCAGGACCAGCACAGGAACCGGGAATGCGTGACCTAGTGGAGGACCTGGCACCTTGGGGCCAGCGTTGACCCAGGGGCGCTGACATTCGGCACCAGAGCCAGCAATGGCCAGCCGAGATCAACAGACCTGGAAAAAAAAGAGGTAAAGTTATGGTACCTGTGCCAACCCCTGCGAAGGAAACAGAATGAGAGAGGCACATGGAACTAGTGCCAGTGGTGATGGCACGGCAAGGGAAAATTCCGTTGATGGCACCAAATGTAACCTACCCAGAGGACCCAACTGAGGCTCGAGACTTCTAGGCCCAAAGGGCCTGCAATCGGATCCATCGGAAGGGGTAACAAGACAGTTGCTGTACCCACTGCTCCAAAACAGCGGCCCAGTGATGAAACTCTCAGGAAACCCTGCAAGAGGAGAGAGAAAGAGACAGAATGATGTTGAGAACCAAAGTGGTTGTGGCGGAAGCCATCAGGGAATCAGAGCGGAACCAGAGATGTCCTACTGCTCCTGACCACTGAAGACCTCCTGGCAGATGTACCAGAGGGTGACCTCGGGTATTACCGCTCATTCCTCTTTGGATGGGAAGAGGAAGAACTCGAGGCAGAGCGGAGCTGGGTCCCCAACCTGGATTAGGAACAGGTCCGCTTCTTTTGTTGTTACAGGAAGGCTGTCCTCCCCTGAACACCGGACTGCCCATGGTTGGAACCCCCTCTGGAGAGGCGGTGGACGGACACAACCCGCTGCCAGAGCAGCCTTCTTAGTCATTTATTTATTCAATTTTGGTAACCAGGTAAGCCCGCTTCCCGAAGGTCCCATTCTCAGGGCGACCGGAGTTAGTTACACAGTTGGACATTTCATACAGAAAAGGTACAGAGCAAGCATTTGACCATATCAGGTTACAATCTGGTCATCATAGTACAGAGTACATAGGTCAAATCTTTAGTACATGGTATGGGTTAGGCATTAGCACATTAGGAAAAGAGTAAATTAGTATAGGAAATGGACATTAGTGGACAATCAGGGCAAGGGACATTGGGACTGCCTGGCAGAGGACTGGACTGGCCTGTGCCAGCGTGGGTTTGTGAACTAATCTCTCCTACTCAGTATTCTTACACATGTACAAGTGCTATTTCTTAAGTGATGTGCCCACAACCCAGCTTGGAAGATTCCCAGGAGGTTGCATCCTGCAATTGTTGTGGGAGGTTATTCCATAGCACCAGGGCTGCATGGGCAAGGATTTATCATCCGCTGCGGTGTAAGCCCTGGGTATTTCAAGGAGATTTCTCCCAGTGGTCTAGGCTTCTGTCTGCCTGTGCTCTTAGGGACCAGCAGCCCAGCCAGACTGTTAGTGGGGTTGCTGAGCAACTTATATGCAGTGCATAACAATGGGTACTGAAGTTGATTTGTAAGGATGGCCATTTAAGGAGGCCAGTGCCTGCGAGTGATATCTCCTTTTTGAGACAAAGTGGCGAAGCAGGCCACCTTGTTGTATAGTACCTGCATTCGCGTGCTCCTGTTTTCCCAGTCCTTGCATGACAGAGGATGCAAAGGTCAAGGTAGGTAGCAGGATGCTATTGGCTATTGTGATCCTGGTCTCAGGGACTAGCTGAGCATTCAGGCAGTAGAGCAGGCCCAGTTTGTGGTAAAGGTTTTGGTTACCTGATCAACATGAGACTTCAGAGTAAGGCCTTGGTCAGTTTCAGGCTCAGATACTTTAGGGATTTCACAACCTCAATAGAACCTCACAACCTCAATTTCATCACCTCTAACAGAGAGTCCCTACTATCACCGTCTCCATCCATGGTCAACTCCTTTGATCGGGAGGGCTGACAGGAAAATAAATGTCTTTCTTTTTTTTTTTAAATAATAAACCATAACTATGCTGAATGACTAGAAGCTGCTGTCATACAGATGTGAAGACTTGACTCCAGTGGGTGAGCGATATTGTTACTGAAATGCCTCGGTGGGAAAAAGGAACTGAGACAGTTGGAGGAGTCGGACGCGAGGTAGCCTACACAGGCATGAACCAGTAGCGGTACTGTGCATACGAGGTCCTACCTTGGCGCTTGGCCCTCCTGAAGATTCTGTCTCTGAAGGGTCCCAGTGCCTCCGGCTGAAACCCAACTGTATGATTAAATGGTGAAGACTTAGACCAGGAAGATCTTATTTTTCATATCAGAGTCACCAGTTCCAGCAGCAATATGTCCTTTCGACTGCAGAGTGGATCTATGACATTGGACAGTTTTAAGTGAGTAAGTGTGTGTTGGGGGGGAGTGGGAGTGGTGGGTGCGGAGTCGGGGTTGGATTGGATGGGTGGGGGTTTGGGGAGTCAGATCAGTGATGGATCATTTTCTTTTTTCTTTTCAGGTTTTACTGCATTATACAACCAGCAGTGTCGGTTTTCTGCTTCTGGCAGGTAGACCTTGGCAGACACTAGGGACTGGACACTGCAGTGTTGGAAAACTCTTTGGTGACACTGGTGGTGGGCACCCCGATGCCGCCACTGATATTATGAAGGGGGTGACCTGGAGGAGAGGAAGGTAGACAAAAGCAGTACCAGGGTGGGTACCCTGCTCCGCTTTAGGATTTATTATATATTCTGTAGCAATTGGGGGAGGGGCTTGTGCATGCAAGGGAGGGGTAGACAGAAGCAGTGCTGGCAGTGGGCAGCCGTCCATTTAACATCCACACATATTTTGAAAGATACCATATATTGTATGTATAATGCTTTTTGTGGCTGCCTATGTGGTGCCAAAATGCACAATCCACCCAGACAGCGATAATAAATCTAGGTAATGCCTACAAATAGTTATTTTTTCTGTTCCCTTTTATTAATTTACTATTTTGTTTTGGTTTTCTTTACTAATGACCATCTGAATTTATCCCGGACCTGTGTGTAGACCCAAACCAGGAAATCCCTGAAAAAGGCACCAAGCACCTGTCACATTTACTTTCCCCAAAGCAGACTATTCCTGAATGAAATGCAACATTTACCAGGGCACTCCTAGTAGGAAATTGTACAGCCTGCCCAAATCATGTCTCCTGCTGGATCCCTTGGGAGCCTAGACCATGCTCCTACCAGAGATCCCTAATGCCAATAACCTCCCCCAAAGACGTGGGTACTACGTTAGTCCCTGGGACACATGGAGGGAGTTCCACAGTGTGCACACGGGAACCAGAGGTCAGGTGTCCAAGATCGACTGCAGGTACAGTCATCTGATTATTTTATTTATTTCATTGTTTGGAGAAAACCTTAGAGCGAAAGCTCTTTTGCAAAGGTTCAAGTCAGAGTACGTGGCATATACAGTACAACAGATGAGAATTGTCCCTCTGCGGTCCACACTTCATGGGAAGGAGTGTACACAATAAGAACAACTCAGGGAACATTTAAACACAAAGTGCAATGGTAATGCAAACAGAGAGACATAATGTGGAATATAAGAACAGAATAACAAGTAACCAGCTACTGAAGCTACTGCCAAAACCTTGAACAGAGTATGACTATAAGCTTATGGGTACACAGAGACAAGGACCTCAGCAGCTCATAGTACAGGCTTTTTCCTGGTAACATGGATGGGGACTGAAAATAGACAGCAGGGTGGGAGCCTATGGGGACTCAGCTAGTACCAAGTGTGATGCTTGGCCAGCTGGTTATGATTGTTCTTTGATATTTGTAATATAAAAATGTAGTGTGTGATTTGTCTCCATAAAGCAGCTATGCCATGGGTCAGGTTTTAGTGGAAATAACAAGATATATTAACCTGAAACCAGGAGGTAATTAAAGACTAGAGAGCCTTAATTAAGGGTCTCCTGTTTTCAATTGTTTAACCAGGTGAGACACACTAAGCTGAAAGCTTGTTTTACAGAGTGCAACCTGGGAGCACAGGAAGTTAAGTGACTTGCTCAGGTCACACAGTATGCAAGTGGGGCTGTAGGTTCAAACCAGGTCTCCAGATTTGCAGCTCAGAGCCTTAAACCACTGTGCTATACTGCCTCCCAATTTTATCTGTTTATCTGACTTAACTAGAACGGACCAGCTGCCAGGATATAGGGATTGTAAAGTTTTATGATGTTTTAGAGGAAAAACATTGTTATAACAAGATGGTGTGAAATGTCGTAAAATCTTGGCCTGCCAGGAAAACAGGAAGCCACACAAGATCAAAGGAAAGGCTTGATTTAAAGACCGCATAATTTGGGAAATTAGTTGTTGCTGAAGTCACAGTATTTAAAATATCTCCTGGCAAAAGATCACTGTTTGTATATTTTTTATATTCAACAAGGAGGAGCTAGGTGACACACAAAAGGGTGGAGAGACGCAGTTTAAACTGAATACTGTGGCTGAACTTAGTGACTCTTAAGCAACAAGATCTCTGATCTAACTTAAGCAAAGTTTAGAGGTAATACATTTAGATAGAAAAGTCTAACTGCATGTTGGTAGGAGTTTGTCAGTAGTTGTCTTTGCTTTTCTTTTAAGAGATTGTATACTTTGTGATATATTGTTCTGTATTTACATTTTACATATTTTTATCCATTTTAAGTAAATCTTTCATTTAAAAAGACTGCCTGGGTGTCTTGAAGTTCTTTCTTTCGCATGTGACATATGGAGGGTTAAGACTTGACAGCTGTTCATAAGCTTAAATGGTACTACCAAACTGGAAAAAGGTAAGAATACACCAAAGGTCTTTTATAGAGTTTTAAAGGTTCATTTGGACACCTGGTTAGGTGCTCTTAGGCGAAAAATATCTGGCGTCCTCAAAGAGCAGATTATCGAGCCTGTACATTTAGGTACACTAGCATAAGGTTCATAGTTTGAATCCCCCAGAACTTGAGACCAAAGGTGATTCAGACCCACAAGCAGAAAGGAAGGTTACCTGTTCTGTTACCTGTTCACAATACTGCGCTCGGAGGTTGGCACTATGGGAGCAGAGGGCCTGACCTGCTGAGTGCGGGTTGTGACACCAAGCATGTCCTCCAGTAGGACAGTAAGTGTTAAAACAGAGCAGAGTGCATGCCTGTAGAGGACAGATCCAAGCCAGGCCCAGCTAATTGCAGCGGCAGTTAGTGTGGAAGGCCGGTGAGGAAAGCGCTGCTCAGTGCTAAGGCCAGCTACGACAGTTATGATGTGGGGCAGAAGCGAGGGAGGGGCCGGTATCAACATTCACACATATTAGGAGATGGGTAGAGAGGGACTGGTAGTACACCATCTATCTGCAACAACAGGCCCCAGATGCATTAAGGTGCCGTTTCAACTCTGACTTAAATGTGGGGAGGCTGTCAGTAGATAATAGGTGAGTAGGGATCTTGTTTAGCCACAAGGGGCCCTGTAGGCAAGGACTGCTGTCCAGAGAAATTTTCCTAAATGGGACAGTAACTGAGACCAGAGTCTGGCCCTTAGTCTGGTATCCTGAACAGGTATGGAGCAATTCGCTAAAAGACAGGGGAGCTTTGCTGATTAGTGATTTCTTGCCTAACAGGCATGTCTGGAATTTAATCCTGTTGGTGAGTGTGAGGCCAGTTGGTTTGCTCGTAAAGGGCAGGAGTGGGTAAGTTGGTCAGCTCAAGAGTCAGCCTACAGGCCTTGTTGAGGGCTGAGACCACCACGTTTGACGCCGTGTCCGAGGCCACTCCATACACTACAAGTCCATGATCTATAACTGACAGGGATGGAGGAGGAAACAGAGAGTCATCACGGCAGCAGGTGTGAGATAATGCCTATAGAGGACTCCCAGCTTAGTGTGAACCGCCTTTATGACCAGGTCAATATGCTGCACAAAGGGAGAGGGTGTCATCAATGATGACCCCAAGGTATGAATGATTGAACCTGGTCTAGTGTGTCACACATTTTGTTGGTAATAATCAATCAATCAATCAAAATCTTTATTTAAAGCCGGCCCGTGGCGCTGAGGGTTGGCGTGGGCGCCACACCTTGTGCTCGCGGTGACCCAGGTTCGGGAGCGTGCCTCGGGTGCTGGGGATCGGCAGAGGAAGGGTTGAGGATAAGTGCCCTCGTGGTGCTCTCTTCATGGCAGGAAGGGTAGGTTGCTCCGGCATACCAGTGGCCCCAGTGGAGACCGGGAGCACTACAATACACCAAGCAAGAACGTAATCTAGCGTGATCGACGCCGGCAGGTTGCCGCGGGCGCCCAGTGAGTCGACGCGGCACCATGCAGGGGTTGGGGGTAACGCACAGGAAGAACTCGCACTGTGGACAGGTGACAGCACCTGTCCCCATGCCCTCGCCAGGCCATCCCCAACTGGCCTTTCAGGTCCTCCAGCCGAGCCCTGCCCTGCAGCCAGAGTCTGACCTGCAAAGGCGCCCAGAGAGGCGACCACCCGGGCAGATTAAACTGGGAGTACTGGCTGGGGGAGGAGGCTGAATCGGGAGGGCCTTAGGCGGGCAGGACTCAGGACTAGGATGCCAGAGAGAGGTTCCACAGGGCCGTGACCAGAGGAAAATAAAGTGGAGAAAAAAACATCTTTATTTAACCAGGCGAACATCATTGAGCAAGCTCATTTTGAAGACGGACCTGGACATTAAACAAAAGACATTACAGGACACAGAGGTTACAACAGTACCAGCCAATGCAAATTGAGCCGGAGACAATACAATTAACAAGATTAACAGTAGAAGCAAGAAGGCATAGAGCATCATAAACAACAAAAAGACCAAAAATATAGCATTTCCAGACATAGACAATGTTTACACAGTAGATCTGTGGTGGACCACGGATCAGAATGAGTGGATCCATAAATTAGATGTTGGAATAGGGTGATTATATAGGAGAAGGGGTGGAGAGGAGAGGATGAGAGATGAATTTATAGGAGTAGGGGAAGTGGGGAAGGGAGAGGATGAGAGAGAGAGCTCCATGTAGTGAGGAGTCCCATTTGAGACCACAGGAAAAATGGGAGCCTAAAGTGCATCATATTAGATAGCATCTGGTCTCCAAGATTGGGGTAGTAAGGGTCGTTTATTAGCATGCAGTCTTCCACGATGGAGGGTAATAAGGGTAGTTTAATAGCGATGCGCCTAACATGTGGGCAACAGTCACCTTACCAAAATTAGTATGACAAGCTAGAGCGGTACACTAAGAAGAGGTAAGAAAAAGTGGAGGCGAGGACAGCAAGATAAGAGGGCAAGGAAACACAAATACAGGGCAGATAGCAAGGATCAAGAGGACACAGTAACCTAGAAGAGTAAGTGGTGAAACACATAGAAGTGTCTAAACAACTGTTAAACTAAAAATTTAACACATGTGGGGACAGTTTGTAATGTAGAGGAGCTGTGACCCTCGGCGATACGTCCGGTCACTAAGGGATTATTTAAACAAGCCCTGCAGCAAGCAGACGAGATAAATCTATTGCCAGCACCTTTAATTGCACTAACTGATATACCAGAAGCTTGTGTGTATGTGTGTTAAACTCTTCTGATTAAGATCTTGTAATCGTTTTATTTTTGGAGCCCTGTTGCTAAGAGCAACCGGAAGAAAGTCCTTCTACATAGCAACTACTGCTATGTGTGCATGCACTGTGCACTGGACTGATTTTAGTGAATTCTTTTTATTTTAAAACTTTGTGTATGCTTGGGACACATAGAAGTGTCTAAACAGCTGCTAAACTAAAGAATTTAACACATTTTTGACAGTTTGTATGCGAGGGAGGCGTGACCCTGGCGATACTTCCAGGTCTACAAAGTTATTTAAACAAGCCCTGCAGCGAGCAGGATGAGCTTCGAGACGCGGCATATGAGACACGCGTGTCGGCGCATGTTACGAGGGGTGAGGGGGACAGGAGTCTAAAAAGCCATGTGTGAGTAAAAACACATACTTTTATTTTATTTATTTATTCTACGATTATAAGTACCTTTGAGCCAAGGCTCTTTTACAAAGGTTCCATGTCAGAAATAACAAACAACAAGGAAGCAACAGTGAAATAACAGTAAACAATTCATGTACAACAGTGCTATCTAAAGGAGTCAATTATAGGAAGAGTAAGGGTAGAGGATGAGGAGAAGTGTAGGTAGTTAACAGAGGCAGCTATAGTAAGATGGTGAACACAGCTAGGACGATATGCCCACAAGGAATGGTAGGGTCAGGCACCTGGGGTGGCAAAGAAACAGGATGAGAGGAGAGAGGAGGATGAAGATGCAGCCAGAGGCATTTGTCAAAAAATAAATGGGAAGGAGTGATAGAGGAGAAAAGGGGGGGTGGGGGATAAGTGCTGTAATGGGGCAAGGAGGACTAATGAGATGGCATGAAGACCTGAGAGTTGAAGTAGCACCTCAGGAGCTGGGAGGATGGGGACTGGGGGTCCTGGGGTTAAGCAGTATACAAGTTAGGATTTAAGCTGTGTAGGTCATCATCTAGGTGAGGCAGTCACAGGAGCGAGAGGCAATGAGATGGGCCTGGAGTCTGGTTTGAACAGACCTAATGTTGAGGCAGAGGAGATGGTGTGGCTGAGACCATTCATCCATACAGGAGCCCTATAGGCGAAGGGCGTTGGCCCTCGTGGTTGAACAGTGAGGAACTTGTAGAATCTGGGTTGTTGAGCTCCTGGTGTTCTGTCGGTTGGTGTTTTGATGTAACAAGGCAGTAACTCCGGGGTGTGAGGCCAAGGTTGATTTTTCCGCCACAGCACATGTGAGATACTTTATACGGTTGGAGAGCTGAAGCCATCTGGATTGTTCATAAAGGGCACAGGTGTGGGTGAGGCGGTGGGCACCAGTTGTGAGTTGGCATGCTTTGTTAAGAGCAGTTGTTATACGTTGGAGAGCCGGATGTCGTGGCAGAGTCGCAGATAATGAGGCCATAATCAATAACTGACATCACAGAGCACTGGACGGCAATCTTTAGGGCCTCTGGGGTGAGGTGCTGCCTGTGCTTGTAGAGTAATCCAAGGCGTGTGCTGGCAGCTTTAGCTACGCTGTCAATGTGAGCCATATGGAGAGATTGGGGTCAAGCAGAATCCCTAGGTATTTGAAAGAGTAAACTTGTTCGAGGACAGTCCCCTGCTTGGTGGAGATGGCAAGGGGGTGTTGCTTGTAACGGTTATGTGAACTGCAGAATAGCAAGGACTTGGTTTTCTTGTGATTGAGGACTAGTTTGCGATTGGAGAACCATGTTTCAATGGCACTGAATCCGAGCTGGAGGCTGTGTTGTAGTGGTGAAAAGGTCCTTGTGTGTAGAAAGACAACAGCATCATCTGCATACAGGATGATTTGTTCTGAGCAGGATTGTGGTAGGAAGTTTAAAAAGAGGCTGAAAAGGAGATGGCCCAGTATGGAACCCCTGAGGTACTCCGGAGCGGACAGGCAAGGTGTCCGAGATAGCACTGGCAATTTTACCTTTGAGAGCGGGTTGTCAAGGTAGCTTCTGGAACCAGTGGGCTGAGTCCAGTGCGAGGCCAGCAAGGAGTAGTTGGTCATACAGCAGACGATGATGGACCGTGTCAAAAGCCTTGAGAGGTCGATGAAGACAGCCCCTGTAAGAAGTCCTTTATCAAGGGAACTACACACTGCAGCGGTAAATTCAAGCAGGGCAGTGGTGGTATCATGCCCTTTTCTAAAACCGTGCTGTTGTGTGCACAGAATATTATATTTGTCAAATAATCAGTGAGCTGGTCCGCAACAATACGCTCTAGGGCCTCCTTGGATAGTGGTGGCAATATGGAGATCGGGCGGTAGTTAGAGTGGCAGGTCTTATCCCCAGTTTGTGGACCGGGGTCACAGTGGCAGTTTTCCATATTTCAGGGAATGTACTGGTGTGAGAGAGAGAGAGAGAGAGAGGTTAAGAATTTTAGTTAGGGACTGAGGACCTTGTCAAGTGTAAGTGATAGCAGCTTAAAGTCCAGGGTGTCACTGCTGATTCTGGAAGTGGAGATGGCTGAGGCGATGTGGCAGCGTTTCATTCATCTTAATCTCCCTGAAGTAGAAATGAGGGTGGTTTGACAGAGTGCAGGGTGAGTTAGGGGGTGTGACTGACTGTGAAGAAATCAGGTGGCAACAGTACTGAGGTCAGTAAAAGCGATGTTAAAGGTATTTGCAATGACCATGGGATCAAGGGTAGTGAACCCTTCAACAATTAACATAGCTGGAGGGGCTTTGATTGTTTCCCAGTAATGCCCTTGATACTGTCCCAGAAAGCATGACCATTTCCCCAGGTGTTGGTGAGGACGTCCTTATAATATGAGCTTTTTGTTAGACAAATGGAATTTGTGCAGGCATTATGGGCATGTTTGTATTTTGGATGTCAGATTGTTTGCCTGTGGCTAGCCACTGCCCACAGAGTGGTCCCTAGATTTCAGCTGGGAAAGGAGCTCCATGATTATGCAAGGGTTGCAGAAGGCTTTTGTTTTCCGTTTTTGTGAAGGAGAAGAGGTCAAGGGCATTACTGAAGAGGGTGATGAAGTAGCCGAGGGCAAGGTTAACAACCGCTGCCTTGTAGATGGGCAGCCAGTCTTGCAAGGATAAGTACTGTTTGAGATGGGTAAGTTGACCACGGGGAGGACTCTGCTGGTAATGATTATAGGGGTGGCTTTAGAAATTTATTAGACCATTCACATATAACCGGGAGTGGTCACTGAGAGAGTCTGGGAGAACGGAGGTATGAGAGATCCTGGTAGGGTGACTGGTGAGAACCCAGTCAAGCAGGGTACTGGTGCCAGTTTTGCATTAATCCGAGTTGGTGTGGTAACCAACTATGACAGGTTGGCAGCTGCAAGGCCATCCTTATGAGTGTAGACATCAGATGCAGCCAGTTTATATTGAAATCACCAAGCAGAATGTGTTCAGAGCCAGGAGGTTGGGGAGCTGACGGGTTAAGAACTTCTTTGATGCCAAGATCTTGATCTCGAGGTGGAATATATACAGAGACGATGGTGAGGGCATTTTGATTGGGACCTAGAAGAATTTTAATGGGTAGAAGCTGGGCGAGGAGGCAGGGACAGGGGTTGGAACAAGGTGCCCTAGGAGATTATCCTTAATGAAGATGGCACAACCCTCCCTTTACAGACATGGTCCAGTCTGAGAACATTGTAGTCTTGTAAGGTAATTGCCAGATTAGGAACTTTGGTGTCAGCCATGTTTCAACCACAGCAAGGATGTCAGATTATGTTGGCTGATAAAGGCTTGGAGTGCATCAAGCTTTGGTAACAGGCTGCAGATATTAATGGTTGCGATGGCGAGGGCTCCTTGCTTTCTGAAGGTTTGAACAGCCGGGCCAGGGTTACAAGATCAGTGTAAACTACCTATATCCGGTAGAATGGATTTCAATACGTTATGTTTGGGGAAGATGGGGTATTTGTGTAGCTCATGTGAAATGTATCTGTTTTCTGAGATACCAATTCTGGAAAAACCCTTCACCTACTTAAAGTGTAAACAGAACACTGACATGCTATTAGAAATAACCATGTTTGGTACTTGACTACAGGCTCTTGAACGTAGTCAGCAAAACATAGTATCCAGAATAAACAACAGAGACAGTGGTGAATCAAATATAAGAAATAAAATAACCAACTTAGTGAGCATCCAAGCACTTCCCCATTGCCACAACATAGAAACAGAGAACATAGTTAGTAACACACAATTGTTACAGGTAAGACCCCGTCAAAAAGCGATCAAAACTTGAGGAATTTGATGAATCTGATGACAATAACTGGTACGCTATACTGGGAGCTATGCCAGCAAAAAAAAAAAGGCAGGAAGGCAGAGGGTTTAAAATACCACCAGTAAATAGTTTTGATCCCTTGATTCAACTCTTAGATGAAGAATCTAATATGGACTTAATTTCTGCCCCCACAGAATATCCCTAAATCAGACTTTAAGTGATTCTCCAAACTTTCCACCTTCTTCACTGCCAGTAACTATAAATAATTCCACCAAGAATTCCATCTGAGAAAGGAAGGATAACAATAATGTCATTGAACCACAACTGAATGCCTGTAGCATTACGACTGGGAAAAATACTGAAGAGACACAATTACATTCTAATGACTGTGGAAGCATGATGGGTAACACTATTCAAGATATCGAACCACAACTTAATGATTGTAATGAGACTAGTAACCAAGATATGTTGCCTAACCAAATTTACATACTAGGAGATTCAATTACATGATACACTGATAGATATACTACTAGAGGGAACGAAGAAAATGTTGCAAGCTGTAGTTACAGCGAGCAACAATAAAAAAATGTCACCAGTATGTTACCTGGCATATTTCAAAATATCAGAAATCCTAAAACAGCCATATTGCATGTAGGCACACATGATTTTGGGAAACAGAACATTGAACAAATAATAAAAGACATGGAGGAAGCGGTAAAACATTAAAAGAGTTAGATGTTATACCTATCATCTCCGAGGTATTACCAGTACCCAGAGCCAGTAATTACAGGACTAAAATATTAAGGCTCATTAATTGGCTACCTAAGATGGTGTCTCACAAACAATATCAGGTGTATACAAACATGGGAATTATTCTAAGGAAGAAATGTTCTGTATTGCTTTGGTGGTTTACATCTAAATAAAAAGGCTGAAGAACACTAGGATGCATTTTGTTCAATACAATAAAAGTCTGTTAACATCAAAAACTAAACTCGTGGGGACAAAGGGTGACTTTAAATAAAATCCCAACAAACAATCCAGTCATACAAATAAACAATATAAAAAAGACTGTATCAAAAAGAAATACGGGTTGACATTTTTGCTCACAAACGCAAGAAGCCTCCATACAACAAAACTTGATGAGTTAGAAATATTCCTTCATAGGGACAGTATAGACATAGCTGCAACCACAGAAACATGGTGGGGTGATAAGTCTACTTGGAATACCAATATCAATGGTTATAATGTTATATTTAAAAACAGAGAATCAAAAAGGAGGTGGCATAGCATTTTTATAAAAAAAAAACAATATTAAATGTAAGTCCATTAATATAACTGATGATGAAATATCTAGTGAAATCCAGTGGACTAAATAATAAGAGACAGACAAAACTGCTGGTAGGACTCTGTTATAGTCCTCCAAATACTGATCCATTAAAACATCAAGCTATTCTGAATAGTATAGGAAAAAGTTTAAATCAGTCAGACACTATACTGTTAGGGGACTTTAATTTTCCAGGCATCAACTGGAAAAATGGCACTAAAATAGTAAAATAGAAACTACTTTTATTGAATTATTGGAATCACATTGTGTGTCTCAATTAATAAAAGTACCAACAAGAAAAATAACACCCTTGACATACTAATAACAGATATCCCTCAGCAAATTTCAAATATTAAAGTCCAAGATCCTTCATTAAACAGTGATCACTGTATCATCACATTTGGTATTAAGCTGACACTAGAACATAACTGCGGTAAAACTATTTTAAAAACTATGGTAAAGCAAATTTTGCTCAGATTAATAAAGATTAATTTCATGGGGTGGGACACTGCACTCACATCACCAGAGGACCTATGGCAGTTATTAAAAAAATCGATAATTGCTTTTAGAACAAAAATATATCCCAAACAAAGTAGGATATAATAATATGGGAAAAGAAAAAATACTCGCCATAGTAATGTTGTTTCTTCTAATGGAGTCTTGCTGTATTCAGACATAATGCAGTTAGCCCCAGCACTTGAACTGCCCAGAGAGGAAAGAGTAAACTCCATGCAGAAGCATGGAACGTTGAGTCGAATCGGTTTTCAAACCTCTGTCTGTGGTACTTACCACTGCAACCGTCAGATTCTTACTTAGCAACTAAATGACTCTGACACCAAAATGTGGAAATTGTTTGAACACATAGCCAAAAGGCAAAATACTTTTGGGTCCAAAAAGACTCAAGTCGAGAACCCAAGAAGAAATAAAGTAGTGACAATTCAAACTATGCAACACAAGAAGGAAAACAAAACAGTTACCCCACCAAGAGGGAGGGTACAAGGAACACCACTGAGGCGTAACACTGTGCCTGCCAACCCACTTCCCAAAAACAGGTTCTGAGAGGGAGGCGGGGGGGTCTGAATACAGCAAGACTCCATTAGAAGAAACAACATTACTATGGTAATTTTTCTTCAAACAACATGAAGTCTTGTTGTATTCAGACGTAATGCAGACTACCAAGCAGTTCCCATGGATGGAATGCAGAACCTACTTTGGAAACAGGCTCTGTAGTACTGCTGTGCTAAACCTAGCATCACTCCTAGACTGGATGTCCAGAGAGTAATGCTTGGTGAATGTATGGACTGTTTTCCAGGTGGCTGCTTTACAGATCTCCAACAAGGGTATATCTCTGGCCGCAGCTAGGTAGCAGCTGTACCCCTAGTCGAGTGAGCCCTCGGGCCTGGAGAGGAGACTCTACCCAATTTGTCATACCAAAACTGTATACAGGAAACAATCCACCTGGCAATAGTTCTCTTAGTGGCAGTCTTACCTTTCCCCACTTCACCATAAGTGAGGAACAACTGAAGACAGTCATTTCTGTGTGCCTTAGTATGCTCTATGTAGTAGCTAAGCGCCTTTTAACATCCTCCAAACTGTGTAATCTTCTTTCCCTGGGAAGAATGGTCAGTGAAAAATACAGGAAGAGACATAGACTGGTTTAGGTGAAAATATGATACCACTTTAGGCAACAACCTCCTATTAGTTCTTAGGACCACTTTATCCCTATGGAAGGAGATGAAGTCAGGTTCAACTGACAGGGCCTGTAATTCGCTAATCCGCCTGGCAGAAGTAATAGCTACCAGGAACACAGTTTTCCAGGTCAAGTACTTCAATTCAGCCGAAGCCATAGGCTCAAAGGGTGGCTGCATAAGCTGAGCAATGCAGACATTAAGATCCCAAGGCGGAGTAGGCTCTCTAAAGGAGGGTTAATGTGAACCAGGCCTTTGAAAAACTTCCTGAAAACAGGATGAGATGCCAGGAAAGAGCCCTTCCTGCTGAAAGGAATGCAGAGACAGCTGCTAAATGAACCTTCAGAGTGGCAGGCCTAAGGCCTAGACTATTCAGATGAGCTAGATAATCTAAAGTTGTGGAAATGCCTGCAGAATCAAGCACACTACCTTTCTGAGAGCACCAAATACTGAACCTCTTCCATTTGGAATTCTAAGTTTTGTAGTGGAAGGTTTCCTGGAGACCTTCAGAATATCCAGAACTCCCTGAGAGAGGTGTAGAGCTGCATATTCTAACTCTTCAAGAGCCAGGCCTTGAGGTTGAGAGACTGAAGATTGAGGTACCAGATCCGCCCCTGGGAGGAGGAGAGAAGATTGTATCTCCTGGGAAGAGAAAGGGGATGTGAGACAGCCAAGGACAGCAATAGAGGATACCAGGGTTGTCTGGCCCAATCTGGAGCCACCAGTATCACTGTGCAGGGTTGAGTTCTTATCTTGATCAGAACTCTGAACAGGAGAGGAAAGGGGAAGGCATAGAAACCTGCCTTTCCAGTTCAGAATGACGGCATCCTGTGAAACTGTCCCCAGGACTGGAGATCTGCAGCAAAACAGAGGAAGTTGATGATTGTCTGGTGCTGCAAATAGATCTATTTCTGGAATGCCCCACTTGGAAAAATGATCCTCAGAATGTGAGATTTCAGGACCATTCATGATGACCCTGTGAAATCCTGCTCAGGGCATCTGCCAGCACATAGTCCTTCCCTGGAAGATGAACTGCTACCAGGAAGTCTGAAGAAGAATAGGCCAGAGACCAAATCTTCATGGCCTCTGTGCACAAGGCCGTGGACTGAGTGCCTCCTGCTTGTTGATGTACCACATTATGGTAGTGTTGTCCGTCCTGACTTGGACCAACTTGCCTTTGACTGAATCCGAAAAGGTCTGAAGGGCTAGAAAAACTGCCCTGAGTTCCAGGAGGTTGATATGAAGAAGAGACTCCTCTAGGACCAGATCCCCTGAGCTGTTAGGGCTCCCAGCCTAGGAGAGAAGCATCCGTAGTCAGTACTACTGATGGAAGTTGAGGAGAAATGGAACCCCTTGTCTAAGGTTATCCTGGTCCAGCCACCACTGGAGAACCTGGACCAGAGTTGGTCACTGGAATCAGTTTGATGAGAGAATCTGTTCTCTGTGACCAAAAGGACCTTAGATGGAACTGAATGTCCCGCATCTGAAATATGGCTCCTGAACCACTGCAGTGGAGGCTGCCATGTGGTCCAGGAGTTGACGAACTGTCTCACTGGAAGAGAAACTGGAGGCCGAAAGGAGGAGCGAGGTCTAAGGCCTTCACCCTTGCCAGAGAAAGGAAAGCTTTGCTTGAGTAGTATCAATTCCACCCCTATGAAGGTGAGCTGACCTGACCTGGTCTGAAGACTGCCCTACTAGGAGCCAGTCGTCCAGATATGGAAAATGGTGATACTGTGTCTTCTGAGGTAAGCCACCACTACTGCAAGGCACTTTGTGAACACCCTTGGAGCTGATGTTAGGCCAAAAGGCATGGCCTTGAACCGATAATGGCCTGAAGGCAACTCGAACCTGAGGTATTTTCTGTGGGAACACCTTATAGGGCTATGGAGTAGGCATCCTTGAGGTCCAGTGATGCTAGCCAATCTCCTGGCCTTAAAGAGGAAGGATTATTCCCAGAGTTACCATTTTGAACTTGGGTTTTGAAATGTGTTTGTTCAGATACCTTAGATCCAAGATGGATCGCCACTCCCCTGTTTTCTTTGGGGTGAGGAAGTACCTGGAGTACAGGCCTCTTCCCTGTGTTGAGTAGGAACCTTCTCTATGGCTCTGAGAGCCAGGAGAGAGAAACATCTGCCTCTAGGGCAAGGGTTTCTGAAACTGATGCAGGTGGAAAAGACTTGGCCCTCCTTTTTGGGTACCTTTTGAAGCTGAGGCTAGTCCCTGGATTACTACTTCAGGACCCACTTGTCTGAGGTAACAGACTTCCAAGCCTAGTAGCAAGCCAGACTGCCTCCTACTGGGATTGGAGAGTCGACCGGGCTGACACCTCAGGGTCTCTGCTTGGCAGGAGCTTTAGATTGGGAGGAAGAAGCAGCCCTGCTCATCCCCTTCTACCCCTCCCTTGGAAAAAAACCCTTTATGGGTAAGGCAGGAGGCCTAGGCTTGGTAAAAGGCATGTGAAAAGGCCTGCCCTGCCCCTGGACTGCTGCTTCTGAGGAGTGGCTCGACTTTCCTTGGCCTGTGCACTCCTGTAAGTTGTTCTATATTTGTCCATTTTCTTCATGTAAGCCTCTGTCTGCTCCCCAAACAGAGTGTTACCAACTACAGGAATATCCATAGCCTCAGACTGGGTGTCCTGTGATAGGCTAGTACATCTGAGCCAAGCATGCCTTCTGAGAGAACACAGATGTAGCCATGACTCTGGTTGCCACATCGTTGGAGTTGACAGCAGCGTGAAATTGTACTTTGGATGCCTCAATTCCATCCGCAGTACCTCATCCAGCTTTTTGGCTAGCTGGGGAAGCCTTTTAGCCAGTTCCAGAACCGTATCCCACCAGGACTTCTGGTACCTGGCTGTGTAGGCCATATAATTTGCCTGCCTGAGTCCCAAAGAGGATGCCAAGTATAGTTTCTTGGCCATGGCATCGACTTTCCTGGAGTCCTTGTCTGGGGTGTGAAGCCAAAGGAAAAAGGAATGTTTACCCTGTCACAGGCTGCAGCCTGCACTACCCCAATGTGGATGCTATGTGAATAAAGGAACTCCTGAGCTGAGCCTGATAACATGTATCTCCTGTACATTCTTTTATCTACAGGAGGTAAGAGTTAGGAGTCTGTAGAATCTTTTTGTCTGTTTCCCCAATGACTTGTGAAGGGAACAGACAACCTTTGAACTCTGGGATGTCCATCATCTCCACAAAATCAGGCTCTTCTTCCTCCTTAGCAGCTTCAACCAAAGGGAGCTGGAGGGTTTCAGCCACCTTCTTGTAAAACAAAAAGTGAGAATGGGACTCAGAAGGCCTGGGAGGGAGACATCAGAGGGTCTGTCTGGGGAGATGTCCGATTCAATGGGCAAATCCAGACCCCCACCGTCGTAGTCATCGTCGAGATAGTCTTCGTCTCCTCCACTCCTCATAGAAAGCATCCAGATTCGTAATCCGAAGGAGCCAGTTCCGACCGAACCGACCGCCTAACCAGTGGCACGGTTGAATGAGACCAGAGCGATTGAACAATACTAATTGCTTTGGCTATCTCGTCCTGGTTGGAGTAAGCGGTACTGGATCCGAACCGTGGACTTTCATTTCTTTTTGATGGAACCGACCTCTCAGAGTCGGCACTCCTTTGCCGAGGAGGTATCGCCTAGGTCAGTAGGCACCTCCCAGGTTCGCCAGTAACCGAACTGGGCTGGCCATCCAGGTCTACGGACTTCTAGACCTCCCTTTCCTTCAACCTACTCAGTCTTTTTCAAGAGTGGTTTTAGGAAAGTTTTGCAAATTGGCAGTCTGACTGGAGGTGGTCAAAACCCAGACAATAAACACAGATGAGGTGGGGGTTGGCCTTGGCAAAGGTCTCCCCACACTCAGTACAGTGTTGAAACCAGTGGGACTGGTTTTCTTTTGGGTTTCTCAGACATGGCCAACCTACCAAAATTACACTATAGAAGCATTCAACCCAAGTAATACCAACTGATCGGTAACAACACGTGTTCTGGTTTGGCAAAGAACTGAGAAAAAGCCCAGTTCTTTTGAAATCAATCGGTACCGACCACCACTCTAAAATAATTAATTTAAAATTAGAAGGAAACACAAGGTCGGTTCCTAACCGGACGACCGAAGAAACCAACAATTTCACAAGTTATTTAAAATAAAATACAGTCACTACCTATCTACCACACTACCTGTACCGTAGAAGAGGCTGGAAATCGAAAAAACAATAAAGAACAAGTTTTAAACCCAGGCGCTTTTCGTTTGCAACCGAGCAGAGGAATCTCAGAAGTGACTTCACTGTCAGGCGGAGTAAGGAATCTGACGGTTGCACTGGTAAGTACCACAGGCAGAGGTTCAAAACCGAGCTCGAGCTCAACTTTCCATGCTTCTGCATGGAGTTAACTCTTCTCTCCGGGCAGTTCAAGTGCTGAGGCTAACTGCATTATGTCTGGATACAGCAAGACTTCATGTTGTTTGAATTACCACTATGGGTGACCCCAATATACTCTCTCTTTGATCAAAAAAAAAGAAGAGCTTATAGAGCAAAAATATGATGTAAAAATGATTATAACATCATTAAGTATAGTGTCATTAAGTACATCATTAAGTACAGTGTCAGTGGCTCATTAGGTTGCACACTCGCCTCTGAGGCCGGGAGATCAGAGGGCTGTTGGTTCAGTTCCCACATCTGGCACTTGGGTTAATATCCCAGTACTGACACTGTAGTGCAGCATGAGAGAGGTGCTGCACTTCTGAGGTGCTGTCTTTCGGATGAGACATTAAACCAAGGTCCCATCTGCCTGGACTGGTGGTAGTTCAGGTGGATGTTAAAGATCCCATGACACTTATCGAAAAGAGCAGGGAATTTCCCGGTGTCCTGACCAAATTTCCCTCATTCAGTAAAAATACCACCAACAGCTTAATCTGGTTCAAGGCCAGTTGGCATTCATCTTATCCTCTTCCCGGTTGTGCCTGAAAATAGGTAGGATTTGTCTAGTGCACTTCCCGGTCAACAAAAACTAAAAAAAAAAAAAAAAAAGTAAAAGACAGCACTGCAAAAATGTAAGAATGCAATAAAAAGGGAGATCACGTGATGCAAAGTGCTGAGTAGAAACTCCCTCCGTTAAGCTCCTGCCTCCCGAATATAAACTTGTCATTTAATACTGTTAAACCTCATCCAATTCCTCTGCCTATGAGTTCTCCTTGTCTCTAAATAGCTTGTGCTCCTGTTTTGGGTATCTGTGTGGTAAATGGAGGCCTATATGAAGAAAGCCCCGTGAGAAACATACCCCCGCCCACTCCGGAGAAGGCCTCAAAGAAATCCCGAGCCTCGAGTAAGGCCCAGACAAACCGGACCCTTCGTGTCAAGTTGGGGATCAAGAACCCTTAACTCTTAACAGATTCTTGGAGGAATTTAAACCATTCGGGAAAAGATGAAAGATATGGCAATTGACTTGAAATCCCTCTCCAGAAAGTTAGAGGAAGTCTCCACGACAGTTTCGACAACACCGCCGAACAGTTTCGACGAGATGAAATTGGAAAGTCTGGATCCTGAGCTCCTATTAATGGAAACAAAAGCTATCTCGTCTAGAAGCTAAATTTGAAGATTTGGAAGGCCGTAGTCGGAGAAATAATGTGGCAATTCTCGGGCTCCTCCAGAGAGGAAGAAGGCCAGAATACGGTAGTCTTTGTCCAGAAGCTGGTAGAAAGGGTCGCTGGTCCCTCTCCCTTTGGCCCAATATATATGATAGAACGGGCTCACTGGTCCCTATGATCAAAACCCCCACCTGATGCCCCTCCTCGCCCATCATTTGCTGTTTTCTGAATTACCTAGAAAAGCAGCATTTCTACAGAAAGTCAAGGCCCTGCAAGAAGTCAGATGGGAGAAGGTGAAGCTGAGAATTGTTCAAGACATCCCTGGCTCGGTCCGATTGAAACAGAAAGCCTTCCACCGATTGTATCTAAGATCATAGTGGCGGATTAAAGTTCAGGATGGGGTACCCAGCGAGATTACAAGTCTCAGTAAATGGCTCATGGCTCAATTTTGAGGATCCTGAAGTTGCACTACTAAGCCTTAAGTCGGCGTTGCCAGATCTGTTCCGGATGACCTGAGAGGCCTCCTGATCTTTGGGATTCACCGGAACTTCTGAGCGAACTGTTACTTATTTTTTTTTGTGTGGAGAATGCTCCTTCTAACGTGGAATTCAGTTGAGTCTATGCTCTCTAATAGAACTGGGCTACTAGTACATAGCCTGACTTTACTTTTTCAGGCCCTGGCCTGTTGGTGTGAATAGTGCTTCAGGGAGAAGTCCTGGGGGCCCCAGGAGGGCTGCCTCGGACTGCATCCGGGATAATGTTACATGTTTAGTTTCTAGGGGAGCACACAGGGAAGGTTTTGGGTTATGCCTTCTGATCAGGTTTTATATGTTGGGATTTCAGATTTCTGAGCAGTTTCGGGCTGTCAGGGTGCTTTTGCAGGCTGGTTGAATTAGATTCTACGACCACAAGAGGCCACAGTCCGCCCATATAGACACAAGTCCAGTCATTTTTGCCTCGAGGACTGCTTTTAATTGCTATGTCGTCCTGGTTTTGTGGGGGATTCGGAACTAGGGGTCAGCAACCCCTGGGTAATTAGTCCACTGTTTTCCCATCTCAGGATCCCATTCACCTCTCACCCGGTTCCTGCTTTCTCATGTTCTCATCTTGGTAATGGGCTACCCCTCCGTATCAGTTTTCTCTGGCTCTGGTTCACAAGGTAGTTCCCCATGGGGACAAGCATTTTCAACTCTCTCTCTCTAGACTCTTGTGGTGACCTGCCATATTCACATTTATGACATCCAGTTTCATTTTCCTCTCTTGATAACTAGTGGATTCACTAACATATGTTCACAGGCTCTGGAAGTCCGAGACCGCTCTTTAGACATTAAGCCCTCATTAACGCAGTCTATTAACTGCTTTATATCTAGAGATATGAGGGTGATCATTAGGGGATATGTTCGGGGGCAGGAGGGGGAGGATATGATCCAGTGCTGTGCTGCTGCTGCTTAGACAGTTTGGGGGTTGAGGGGTGAGAGCTACGTGTTCTTGTTGGGGGTGGGGTGTACTGGGAGTTTAAACTTGGGCTCTTGGTGGGGGTTGGGGTGGTGGGAGGGCCTTACAGCAGCAACGGGAGGGTTAGAGTATTAGTCTTACACACCCTGAGTGCAGGGCTGAATCTATTACTCTTAGTAGTCTTTAGTAGATGGCCAAGGAGGTGATTTTTGCAACGTGGAGACGTTAAGGGATCAGGAAAAAATCTAAGCAATATCAGGTTCTCAAATACTTAAGCCTACTATGTACTCAGGTTACTTTTCTACAGAAATTGCACCTATTAGAAGCAGAAGCCTCACAAGTGAGGAGGCAACAAGTGGGGATTGTGTATGAGGCGCAAGGCTTCTCAAATAGCTGTGGGGTTATGATCATTATTAACAGGGGCATTCCCTTTGTTTCAACTCATATTATTAGGGACCCTGAGGGTAGGTTCGTTTAAGTTATAGGTACTCTCTGGTCAATACCTCCCCTATTGGGCAGCATATACGGCCTAATGCAGATGATCCTGCCTACTTCATGAGACTTATAAATGTAATCCTGCCTTTCCTACCCATAAGGATTATCTTGAGGCGACTTTAATCAAGTTGTAGACTCAAACCTTGACAGGTCAGGTGGTGGATCGGGGCTCCCAGGTCAGAGGGCTTTTAGAGACCTACTGGATCAGTGCGGCTCTGTGATGTCTGGCGTGTCTTAAATCCGGATTCCAAGGAGTTCACATACAGGGGCTTTAGCACACGGCTCGCAGTCCCTTATTGACCACATATTCATTTCTCAGACTCTCCTGCCTGGGGTTAGGGTCCTCGTCCGATACAGCCTGGCCCAGTTTCTGACCACTTGGTGCTATGGATCTGACAATCCAGGATGTGTCAAAGAGAGAAACAAGATGGAGGCTTAATGACCAACTGCTTAAAGACTCTAATTATTGCAAAATCATAAGGGAGCACATTGAGGCCTTTTTCTGTCCAACCTTTAAACAGTGCAAAACCGTATATTATATAGGGGGCTTTCAAGGCCTACATGAGAGGGTTCTTATTAGCCTCTCGGCAGCTAGGAAAGAGAATTATTATCCTTGTTATCCCAAATTCGGGTTCTCAAATCCAATGTCTCGTTAACTCTCCAGAAGAGGATATGGCGAAGCTCCTAGTGTTGAGAGACAAATATTTAGAATTACTCTGGGAAAAGGCAGAGTTAGCTATCATATGCACTAAAGCTAGTTATACCGATCAAGGTGAGAAGGCAGGGCGCCTACTGGCACTTCGTGATAGACAGCAAGAATCAGTGAGATTTATCCCTTCTATCAGGGCATCTGTAGATGGGTCTCTGAAAACATCTCCTACTGAGATAGTTCAAGAGTTTGCAGCATACTACAAAACGCTGTACGGGACATGGAGCACCCTCTCCAGTCCTGTAAGCGTGGAGAAGTATCTGACGGATTAGCATCTGCCCTCCCTCCCAGTACATTACACAGACTCTCTGGTCTCTCCTATAACTCAGGAAGAAATCGCTGAGGTTATTATTGGTTTACCCTCAGACAAAACTCCTGGGCCTGATGGATTTTCTTCCCTTTTCTATAAAACGTTTCAAGAGCTTTTATTACCAATACTTAATAGATTATTTCAGCATATCCTATCCGGATGGAGACTGACTATCATCTCTTTGCAGCCTTGATAGTGCTTCTCCCAAGCCAGACAAGGATCCGAGCTCGTCCAGAGCTATAGGCCTATATCCCTCCTAAATCAGGATATTAAAATCCTCTCAAAGATCTTAGCTAACAGGTTATCCATGGTACTCCCCGGTTAATAAGTATGAATCAGGTAGGATTTATGAAGGGACGCTCTTCAGCGGATCATTTGCGTCGTTATCCCACGTCTTCTCGGCTACCAGAGATGCCGACTTCCCTGCAGGCCTGGTCTCTTTGGATGCCGAGAAGGCCTGACTAGGTGAATTGGAGCTTTCTCTTTAAGGTATTGAGTACCTTTAAATTTCCTCTGGTATTCATATCCTGGATTGCTGCATTATATAAATCCCTACAGCAAGAATCTCAGCTAATGGGCCTTCTCTAATTCCTTCCCACTTCATTCAGGTACTAGGCAGGGCTGCTCCCTATCGCTCTGTTGTTTAACTTATACATGGAACCTCTCATTCAACACATTCTCCAAAATATTTCTATACAAGGTATCCGAGTTGGGCATCATGAAATTAAACTCACTGTGTATGCAGATGATTTGCTGATACATCTCTCCCATCCGGTTTCATCAATACCACCCTTACTGAATGAAATAGCCAGGTTTAGCGAGCTATCCAGCTACAAGTTGAATGCTAGTAAATCCTTATTTTTCCCATTAAATCACAAGGTATTTGAGACGATATTGCCCCTAGGCTTAGGTTGGACTCCTAGAGCAATTAAGTACTTGGGCATAAAGTTATCCCGTAACCCCTTAGCGTGGGTTAAAGATAACCTGATTCTCTCTCAGGTTGTTATTCACGACCTTGACAGATGGTCTAAACTTCCTATATCATTATGGGGCAGGATTAACATTATTAAGATGAATGTATTTCCTAGAATTTATTACCCTTATCCCTTCTCAATTCTTTTTATTCCTATACGCTGGTTTAAGAAATTGCACGGTATATTTACCAGATTTATCTGGGCTGATAAATATCCATGTTTGGTCTACTACAAACTAGCTGCCCCAAAACCTGAGGGAGGCTGAGGATTCCCATATGGCATTATACTGGGCCAGTCATCTAACAAAATGTGTGAGATGGATATCCCCAGGCCCTGAAATGGAACAACCAATATGGCTTAAGATCGGAGTTAGACGCATTAAATCTAAACGCCTGGATCGCTTAAATTTATTCTACCTCAAATTGTCCCATGTAAAGATGGCTGACTGCACCACAATAGGTATCTCCTTAAGAGTTTACGCGACAGTTATGTTTATTTCTTCATTATTCTCCTCAGACTGATTTAGCTCAGTCTATTTGGAACTCCCATCTTTTACTTTTAACGGAAAGCAGATTCCTGCAAATGGTTGCCTCAGTTAGGCGATGGAAAACTGCTTTCCATGGTAGATGGGGAAGGGCACTGGTTGTCCCCACGTGGAATTATTGACAAGTTTCTCATTCGGCCTCATCTCACTTTAAGGTCATGCAGTTAGGACACCTTCTCACTTTAGTTCTGGGAATGCTCCCCCTCTCAGAAAGTGTCAGCCCTGATTCCTGAAATTTCCTATTGTCTGGATCCTCAGGCATTGTATCCAAGTTATACAGGGTGTTGCACTATAAAAATATGGGGACTCCTTGGACCCACTAGTTTCTGGAACTCACTCCTCCCTCAATACCAGTTGGATTGGCAATCCCTATGGAGATCTGTCATAAGTACATTTTCCAAGATAGATTGTGTCTCATGCAATACCATATTTTACATAATATGTATTGTACCCCATTAAATTAAAAATGGGGTTTCTGAACTCTAGTACATGTACTAAGTGTTTACAAGAAGAAGGTACGCCCTTCATATGTTCTGGTCCTGTCCCAAAGTTTTCTCCTTTGGAATTCTATTAAGGTGTCTCTCGATCCCTACTGGGCCTTCAGGAGTATTTTACTCTGGAGGTGTGCCTTCTAGGGGACATGTCCCTGGTTAGAGTTAGAATCAGGAAATACCATATTTCCATGGTTGCTCTCTTTGTTAAAAACTCATTCTATGTCATTGGAAGGACCAATTTGCCCCTTTTGTCCAGGAATGGTTACATGAAATTATTGCTAATCTCCGAACAGAGAGGGCAATTGCAAGTCTTCATAATAGACTACCAGCATATGGTAAGATATGGGATCCCTCCACTCCTTACTCTTGTTGTCTCACTGAGGTTTATATCACACCTTAGTATTACTCATATGTTCAACAGAATTAGTCACTGCACTTTAGGAGATCTTGTCTTGTTGCTGCTGTAAGGATGGGTTGGGTTGGGGTGGGGTGGGTGGAGGGATGGGTTGGGCAGTTCTTATTGTACATGTGCTACGTCACATCTTGATCTGCTGTAACTGCCCTTTATAAAGGAAATGTATTAATAAAGTTTCAATTATAAAAAAAAAAAGAATGCAATAAGAAAGGCAAAAAAACAATTGGAATTTAAGTTGGCTCACATTAATGATGGGAGACAAGTTTTTATTCAATGTAAATAACAAAAACAAACTACTAAATCTACTGGCCCTCTGGTAACTGGAGATAATATAATACAAACAACTCAGGAAATGGCCCAAGAATGTAATAATTATTTTTGCTCTACATTTAATCCTATGATAAATATTGAACATAATATAGGTAAGGAAAATATTAATAAAACAAATGGACATGAGATATTTGAAATAACTAGATTGGAGATAAAACAAATTGGAATCAATTAATATAAATAAATCACCAGGGCAGACAACCTCCATCCTCGTTTATTGAAAAATATCTTCCTGGTTGATTGAACCTTTATACAAACTGTTTAATATGACCTTAAAACTGGAATAGTTCCAAGTGACTGGAAGACTGAAGTAATAACACCTGTATTTAAAAAGGAAACAAAGACTAAGTATCTAATTACAGGCCCATTAGCTTGACTAGTATCCTAGGCAAAATGTTTGAGGGTATCCTTAAAACTAGAATAGAAGAAGAATTAGCTACCAAAGGTCTTGTGGATATGAACCAGCATGGATTTACCAGTAAAGATTGTTTCTTACCAGTAATTTGGTATTTTATGAAAGAGTAAGTAGCCTACTTCACAAAAGTACCAGTGGATATTGTTTGTCTGGACTTGTGTAAAGCATTCGATAATGTGCCGCATCAAACCCTGATTAATAAGATGACAACATTTGGGATACATCCAGTATTGATAAATTGAGTTCATGAATGGTTAAGTAAGCGTACACAGGTAGTGCAGATAAGAGTTACACCTCCACTATAGGCACCGTTACTAGTGGGGTGCCACAGGATCCGTCAGTGGGACCCACTCTTTTCAATATTTTTGTTTCAGACATGACATCAAACCTTAAGAATCTGGCTATAAAATTTGCAGATGATACTAAAATTGTTGCCAAGGTGGGAACACCAGATGAAATAGTGGAATTTTCCAAAGATCTCCTCAAACTTGAAAACTGGGCTAAAAAATGACAGGGTCTTTAATACTAATAAATGTGTAATTATGCATTTAGGAGATAATAACAATAATGTTGATTTTGTGCTGAATAATACGAACCTGATATCAGTAAAGGAAGAAAAGATCTGGGAATTATGATGAATGGTAATTTTACTTTTACCTCACATATGAACCATATTAGGAAATGAGCCAACAAAATAATAGGATGCATTAAAAGATATTTTGTGTCAAGAAGTAAAGAATGTATCCTTCCGCTGCTATAGAGCTTATGTACGCCCCACTTGGATTACTGTTCCCTTTATGGAGTCCCTATCTTAGGCAAGACATTAATGCACTGGAGTGAGTGCAGCTAGAGTGACCAGGATGACAGATGGACTGCAACATAAAAGCTATGAGGAATGACTTGAAGACTTGGATTTATATTCTTTGGAAATAGAAGCACAAGGGTGATATACTCTTGATGTTTAAAATTGTTAATGATAAGGAGCTTGTAACACAGTTGGGAATGACCTTCAATATAAGAAACGTAATCATAGAAGTCACAAATTTCAACTAACTTTAACATATCCTAAATTAGACCATAGACACTACTTTTATACCGAAGAATTATACCCATTTGAATGGACTACCCAAATCATTATTCAATACTGTGAACATAGAAACCTTAAAACCAAGCTTGATAAATTTTATTAAATAAGGTATACACAATTCCAGGATCTGGACATGTACTTATATGGCTACGGCCTTCTGTGCATCTACTTCTCTTGGTATGTAACTTAGTATGTAAAGAAGCGGAAGGGACTGGATGAAGAGGGGCAGTAAAGGAGGATTTAGATTTTTAGGGTACAAGGTGAGGATCAAGGATGACACCATTAACTGGGGAGGTGGCAGGTATCAGGAAACAGTTACAAGATTCCTTGAAGGAGCGATTATAACTTGATTTGAATGCTGCTAAGCTGATGGGGCTAAGCAGTTTCAGAGTTTTTGCAACTTATTCCACAGTAGTGGTAGCATACAACTTATGGATGTCAGGCCAAATCGTGATCTGACCTTGGGCACAGTCAGAGAGATGTATGAGGCACTTCTCAGCCCATACTTGGTTACAATGCTCAATGGTAAACAATCTGAAATATAAGGAGGCAGCTTGTGAATGATGGTGCTACTGGTTCACAGGGCAGCGTTTCTCTGCCTCTATAGTTCAGGAAGACCAACCCACAGATGTATATAAAGAGCAACGATGCAGAGTAAGGGAGACCAGTGATAAACCTTAAGGCTTGGTGGTAGAGCAAATCCAATTTAGCAAGCACAGCAGCAGGACCCAGACTATATAGAAAATCCACAGAATCAAGCAAGCAAAGGAAGGTGGTTTGCACCAGTCTCTTCTTTGCATCCTTAGTAAGGAAGTGCTTAATCCTGTACAAGAGACCAAGTCTCTGTCTGAGTTTTTTACAATTCCTCCACATGACCGTTAAACAAGAGTCTGTGATCAATCAGACCCCCAGATATTTAAACTTAGTTACAAATTCCAAAGGTTCACCAAGCAGTGTAGCAATCTGTGAAACGTTCCACTTGTTGGATTTGTTGCCTGAGCAAAGGGTAAAAAAAATCATTGCCTTAGTTTTTTGGCATTTAGGAGTAATTTCTGGTTTAGGAGCTGTAGCTGCAATTGATTGATTTCCTGCTGTAGATCACTACAGGCTGCTCCATAAGTGGGGTCTGCTGATATAAAGCACTGTATCATCTGCGAAGAGGTGTATACTAAGCGTATTTAATACTGGCATAAATTCTGTTGATGTAAATTCGAAAAGCAAGGGACCCAATATAGACCCTGAGGTACGCCTCTCAATAGGGTTTAGTGGTGATAGTTCCTTCCACTTTTACCTGTTGAAGCCGGCTTGCAGGTAATTAGAGCACCATCTCAGCGATTAAGGGTCCAGTCCAATGCTCGGAGCGAAGCGAAAAGAGCAAACCGCTTTACTGTATCGAAGGCTTTGCTTAAGTCTCAAGAATACGCGCAAACAAAGTTCTTTGGATCCAGTTCACGCTGCCAGTCGTTAGTCACCTTTGTTAATGCTGAGATGGTACTGTGTCATGGTCTGAAGCCTGATTGTAGAGGATTAAGCAGATGTGTATTTTTAATTAGTTCCTAAGCTGAGAACTCACTACTTTCTCCAACAGTTTGACAGGGTGGAAAGCAGGAGATAGGCCTATATTTATTGAGGTCACTGGGTTCTCCGGTTTGAACAGGGAGACCATGTGGTCAGTTTTCCATATGGGAGGTAGGTCTCTCGTGAGCGATAGATTAAAGAAGTGCATGATTGGCACTGCCAGACATTAAAACTGATCTTCAGGAAAAAGGGTTGAGAAGGTCAGCACCAACACTTTTCCTGGTGTCCAGCTGCACTAGAAGGTCTTCAACTTCTTTCAGGGTTATGGGCTACAGAGAGAATGTTGCGCTAGTGCGTGGACTTCATGGTCCTGAACACCTAGCTGAGCATGGAGATTGATGGAAGGGGAAGAATAAAGGCTAGACCTGCAGTAGCAAAATGAATATTGAGCAATCGAGGATTGTTTGCCTATCAGAGACTGTTGAGGTACCAATCTGCACATATGAACCATGCACAAGGAGATAGTGGTGCTTTCAGCACAGCAAAGATAATGTCAATAAGCTGAAGCACACTTACCCCAATAATGGCCGGACCCAGAGCTTCTTAATTAAATTTTTATTGCACCGAAATGCGCCTGGCGTTTCGGACAAACAATCTTGTCCGGCTTGGCGTCAGCGTAACTGAATGCAATAAACAATTAACCCCAAATCCCACGATAAATAACAAGATATGTAATACTTCAACAATAATGATACTAATACCAATTACCATTCGTATTTCTTTGACAATGAATTTATGGATGTGGAGCCTTCTAGCTCCTTTAGGGTTTTCTAAAATTTGGCTGAACACTTCATGGAAGATTCGAGTTCGCATGAAAGAAGTTTACCTTTGCTCTCTGATCATCTTAGTGCATAGCTCTGCTTCGGAGGGTACCCTGCCCTGGAGCAAGCCGAGCTGTTGCCCAAGGCACTAAAGCCCTGCTTCCAGAGGGCACCTGCCCAGGAGCAAGCCAAGCTGAGCATCACCCAAGGCACTAAAGCCCTGCTTCCGGAGGCACCCTGCCCAGGAGCAAGCCGAGCTGAGCCGTCACCCAAGGCACTAAAGCTATGCTTCCGGAGGCACCCTGCCCCTTGAGCAAGCCGAGCCATCACCCAAGGCACTAAAGCCCTACTCCAGAGGGTACCCTACCCTGCAGCAAGCCGAGCTATCACCCAAGGCACTAAAACCCTGCTTGGAGGCACCCTGCCCTGGAGCAGGCCAAGCAGAAACCGTTGCCCAAGGCACTAAAGCCCCTGCTTCCAGAGGGGCACCCTGCCCTGGCGCCAAGCCGAGTAGAGCTGTCACCCAAAGCACTAAAGGTAATTCAGTCAGCTGCTCCTGTACTGCACTCACAAAGCTTCTGCAGCCTTTGTCTGAAGTTTGAATTCTGGCACCCTTTTGGACTTCAACTCTGGGATCTAACCACCTCTGAATCCGCTAGGAGTTTGCTGCGTTTGCTTATTTAATCTGAAGTAGCTATTGTGTGCTCACCAGGCGTGGACCTAGCATTTAAAACCATTTTCCCCACCAGTTAGCTAAGTAAAACCGCAGCATGAAATTGGGTGCCAGTTTTAAAACTCAGACTCTCCTAGCGGCATTCAAGCCTACTGCCCTGTAGTGTATGTATCCTATCCTGGAGACACCAGCACTAGCCTACCTCTATGTAACCTGGTGTGTTGTCCTGGTAAAGGCTGTTCTCTCACCAGGAGTCCCTATAACAGCACCTGCTTAAAACTGCAGGGATCTCAGGCAGCCATTAGCTGAGCAGTCACCGTAACTATAGCTCCACTGCATATCTGGTAAACTCATCCCTTGCCCCTTCTCCAATATCTAATTCGAGTCAGGCTGGTAACTTTATTTGCAGTTCCAATTTTTGGAATTTTAAGCGGATAACCTCCCCGCAAGGTCTCACAGCTAGGTCCCTACACCTCGAAGCAGGCGGTGGGTTAAGTGCTCTGTCCCGCAGCTGCTATACGGCTGTTCTCAACCCCACCACTCCCACCCTTGGGTGGCCACTTACATTGCCACGCCCACTGGCCTGAGAATTTAACTAGCTCCTCACTTTCCCACTAGCAACCTATATTATTTCGTCACTAGAGGGCTTGAACCTTACTCCAGTGCGTTTGAATCTCACTTCTTGGCGTAAAACTGAGTGAGCAGTTAGTGTATTTTCTACATAAACTCCTCAAATTTAGCATTAATTTCCTCAACTAAAGAGCTTTTACGTAGTCTCATACCCCTCCCAAATGGCTAATTCTTTGTCTAACTACTCAGCCCCAAACCCTGTGCAATTTTTCTATTAGTCTCTATTCTTGCTCCTCTCTCATATGGATGCCTCTGGCTAGATGCCCAGCCTCTTGGGATGGCCCTCCTCATACCCTAAAGTTATTTTTCCAACATGCTCACACTATCCCACTTGCCCATAGCTACCTTTCCACTTTTTGTCTCTAACAGGATCATTTACCACGTTGCTTGCACTCCATATCCTCTCCCTCAACTCCACCTACCACCACTTTCATTCATCATAAATTGTGGTACCTGCTCCTCCCTATCACGAGAATGTTAGGGGAGATATTGAACTTAATCCTGGACCTGTAGGTAACGTTTCTCACTCAGATACAGCCTGGAAGGACATAAAGGGTCTGCACATTGTTCACCTGAATATCAGGAGCCTTCCTCATAACTTAAGCGGAGCGTGAGGCCTGGGCTACTCAATATAACCCTGACATTGTATGCCTGCGCGAAACCAAGCGTGGTGGTGGTGTTGCAATCCTCTTTAAACCTCACCTATCACTTCACGTAATGTCTCTTTCCCCTCTCTCTTCTTGGAAGTTATTCATGCTACCTTACAACTTGGCTCTAGAAGCTGCTCATAGTGTGTGCCTCACCTCCCATTGGTAGCATCACTGGGCTTGAGGAACTCCTATCCCAGGTGGACACTGCAGTCGGACATGAAGGGTCCCCATAATGGGAGATCTAAATCTAAACTGGACTGGTAAAGCTAGTCAGTCCTTCTATACCGTCGAGTACAAAGCCATAACCTCCAAAACTAATAATCACCGATCCTACAAGGGTCATGGCCCCCTCGATCCAGTTCTCTACGAACCACCTTGATAGTACAGCTGCTGCAGGTACTCTGGCAGATGCTATAAGTGATAATTCCCCAATTTTCTGCATCTGGTGTTCTGCTAGACAATCACCTCCTCCCCAAAACTCATCACTTTCCACAATCTGGCCAATTTTAATCAGGCACAGTTTATACATGATCTCTCTATGATAGACTGGTCACCCATCATTGCATCCTCAAATGCTCAATCAGCCCGTGACTATTTCCTTGCAAGGTTTGGATGCCTCAGGACCTCCATGCTCCCTGAGTTACACGCCCTATATGGGGTACACAAACAAAGTGGCTCACCAAATATCTTCTAGCTCAACTTAGGGCTAGGGACAAAAGTTGGTGGCATTTCAAGGCCTCAGGGCTACAGGCAGATTATAATGACCATAGGACTCAGAGGAATTCCTCTGAAAGGAACATTCGCCTAGCTAAAAGCTCTTTCTGCAAGGACTTACAAATGAAATCTGCTGATGACCCAAGAAATTCTGGTCCATTTTAAAACTCTCCTTGGAGCCAATCAATCGTCTACTGCTAATGACATGCTGCTAAATGGCATACTCTGTAATAATCCCGCACCATAGCCAACCATTTAACTGTCACTTCGGATCTATCAAGCTATTCGCCCTCCTTTCCCCTGGTCCCTCCACTTCCAGCTCTATGCACACTGAACCGATGCCTCTCATCCATCATTCTGGTTTGGACCATAACCAGAGCTGAAGTTCTGAAGTTGCTACTCTCCATCCCTGAGGCACTAGTTCTGGAGTTGATGGACTGGAACCCAGGCTACTGAAAGTCACTGCCCCTTTCATTGCCTCCCACTTAACTAAAGTCTTTAACCTGTCGATATGTCACAGCACAGTTCCCAACATCTGGAAGATAGCAAGAATTACTCCTATCCTTAAGAAAGGTGATTCTAAAGACATGTCTAACTATTGACCTATAGCAATTCTTTCTGTACTCAGTAAAATTTTGGAAGAATTAGTGGCTATCAAACCACAGCATACCTACAGAAGCATAACCTTCTCTCAGGTTCCCAGCATGGCTTCCGCCAAAGGCCATAGTACTTCACTGCCTTCTAAAACTCACAAGTGACATTTATACTGCCACGGAAGCAGGTCTCTTGACAGGTGCTATCTTCATTGATTTAACTAAGGCATTTGAGCTGGTTAACCATATCCTTCTCCTCACAAAACTCGCTCTTTGGTTTCTCTGCAGAAACAGTTGCCTGGTTCAATAGTTTTCTATCTAGCCAGAAGCAGGCCGTAACATTTAATTCAGCTTTATCCGATCTTTCTTCCATACGCATTAGGGGTTCCCAAGGCTCCATACTTGGCTCACTATTTTCTTTCTTTCATAAATCAACTCCCATAGCTTGCACCAACCTGCTCTTCCTTGCTTTATCGGATGATCTTGTCATTACTGTAGTGCTAGTAGTACCATGGCTATATAACTTCTTACTAAGTAGACTTCAAAAGTATCAGTCTGGCTAACTGAAAACAACCTTGTCCTTAATGCAACAAAACGACTCCAAGCTTCTCGGCTCTTCTGCCAGACTCAAGCAAATCAAAACCCTCTTCAAATATTGTGTGCCGATGGCTCCTGGTAGTCAGCACTAACTCCTTCAAATACCTGGGCATTCTGCTAAATAGTCCCTGGTTTCGACCTCCATATCACTGCCACCTGCAAATCAGTTAATACTAAAATTGGAGGTGCTTACCGACTAACTTTGCCTTACCCCATCTGCCAGGCTTGCCATGGCTCAAGGCCTCCTGCTCCGGCCCTGGCCTGTGGCTCAGCCACCTACCTAGGGGTAGCTAAGATCTCCTCCTTAAGTGGGACACCACTATAACATCATCTGCCGCTATGCCTCAGCATCCCCATGGTTCAAATACCACTGTCAGTTCTATGCTGACTTAAATTGGCCCAGCCCTGCTGCTCATCGACTACTGTCCTATGGCTCTCTAATCGACAGTATAACAGAACAAGCCTCCCCGTCCCTTGCCTCCTTACTACATTCCCAACTCCCCATGGTCTCTGATCTAATGTCCAAGCCACTCTCTTCATCCCTAGATGGAAAATTTCTATGGGTGCACGAGCTCTCTCTCTGGCCCCTAAGTATTGGAATTTATCTCTCAAGCTATCCGCTTAGCTCCTACCCATGCTGGCTTCAAAAACTCCGCCGTGAACACCTATTGGCTTTAAATCCTTGCACTTGCTTCCATCCATCTTAGCTCACTCATTCCTCCTATCTTCCTCTTGGCTTTTCTGCACTCTCCGTCTTACCCTTCCCTGCATGCCTTCATCCTTCTCTCCCCTTTCATACCACCTCCTCCTCCTGCCACCACCCCCTTTGAACTTCTCGATGCTTGAGCCCCGTGATGGCACTTACTGTATTTCTGTGCCTTCCAGTTTGGACCAATACTGTACTTGTTGGCACTTGTTTTATATTTTGACTTTCCTAACTGTATTATTTATATTTTTACATTGTCTTACTCTGTATTTGCCAAGTTGTTGTATTTCTGACCATCCACCCATTGTTTACCTTTCTATGTACTAATCACACTGTTTTGCTCATGTATTTGACTTGTATCCTCCGGGTCGTGCCTGAAAATAGACATCCTATGCTTAGGCCCACCCGGTTACCAAAAGCAAATACATAAAATAAATAAGTATTCTCACTGTCCTAAAAGAGCCCAATCAGTTGATAGTTTAGTTTTACGTGCAGATTTCAAAGCCACTATCTATTAACCAATAAGGCCTTCAGCTCGGCAGTAAACCACCGACAAGATTTTGTCTTTGCCCTGACTTTAGTAAATGGTGCATGCTTGTCCAGCACCCCTACTACATCTTGGAAGATATTATGCGCTGTACACAGATTTTGCAAGGTAAAGTCTTGCCAATGCAAAGAATCTCATAGATCCAAGGTAAAAGCATATGGATTGAAGTATCTTCTGCACCTCTTCAGGGTGTGCTTGGTAGCAGAAGACAACTTGAGGGTAGCTCTTACACAGGCGACAAAACAATGGTCACTAATATCGGACAACAAAACTCCAGCGTGGAAGAATAGATGAGGTTTACTTACTACATTAAGATCCAGCAGCATACTATTATTGGGTTCTTTTGTTGGGTGCATAGCTTCAGTAATTAGATTGGGACAACCCAAGGAGTCATAGATAGATTTAAGAGGAGTGGAGGCATTGGATAGCTAGTCAAGGTTGCGGTCACCCAAAATGATAAACTTCGACGACAGAGATCCCAGGAATTACTTAGGTGGTTCAGAAGCAGAAGTCCCATTGACAGATGCCTATAACATCCTATTACACAAAGAGAGATCTTGTGAGCAATCCAACTTTCAGGGTCAAGCCTTCAAACTCTTTATGAATTGTGGTTGAGTCCGTGATGGAGGCAGAAAATTTGTTCTTGATATATATGGCAACTCCTCCTCCTCTAGACTGCCTGTCTGTTCTAAACAAGGAGTAGGAAGGAATATTTACCTCCCGATCTGCATTTCAGGTCTGAGCCATGACCGGTGACCACCAAGACATCAGGTGCAGCATGATAAACCCAGATCTGAACTGAGGTAAATTTTTAATAGGCTGCACATTGACTTGCATAAAATCACACTGTTGCAGCTTGATAAGTCTGCATGGAAGTTATAACTGCCGGAGGACCAGCACTGAGCTCAGCATCGCCTGAGCACAGCAACAGAAGAAGCAGAAATTTCTGAAGGCGTCTATGAAATACTTATGTTCTAGCCTGTTCATGCTCATGAGGGTTAATAGGTGTAATTGGAGGGTCCCTGCAGAGATAGCCTAAAGGGCCTAATGCCACATATGAGTATCTCACTGTAAGTAGCAGCGGAGTCTGGAAAATGTGGGTGGGGAAGATAAGGACATGCCTTCCAATGCTAAGACAGTGAGTGTTCCAGCCTGCCACAGTGGGTGTATAACCGATTCCAACATAGGAACTTGAGTGCACACTTAAGCCAGCTGGGATATTTGAAGGTACACTGGCAAACTATGGTGGCGCTAGAATTGGAAGCACCAGTGTGAGAAGCTGTGAATTCAAGAGGAGTATGTAGGATATAACAGAAGGAAGGATAGAAGAATTATCAAACAATCTGCCCTTATACTGAAGTCAAGTCACAGTGTATGTGTGATACTTGTGTTAGTCTGCAACGTGGGACCAGAAAGGACAAACTGTACCTTAAATTTAAGAAGATCAGAATGAGAACTAATAGCTAGCACAGGTTATGTAGAGTGAAGTAGGCGAGGTTAACATGTATTTAAAGGCGGCCTGGGAGGGGTGGTGGGGTGGGAGAAAAACAAAGGGTTTAGCAGGACCCTGGAGAAAGAGGACGTACAGGGATTAGATAGTGCAGGGGAAAAGGGAAGGTTCAAACTTACAATGGCACAAAGGGAGCTGTATTCTACCTTTAAGTTTGGGGTGGATGCATACAGCAGGTGAGTGCACCAGCTAAAACTGCAGGGGCAAGTGGAACAATGGGCTCACTAAACAAGGAGTAGGTAAGAGAGACAAAGAAAATTAAACACAATAACTTCAGCTATTGCCTTTAACTTAATTCAGTCTTAACAAAAGGCTATTACAGATATCTACATCAAGTTTAACATCCACTCTTAGCACTGTACAGAAATCAGGCTTGGACTGTAAAGGCACAAGTTTTCAGATTTTAGCCACAATTTCAGTCTAGCAGTAGCACAGTACAGTATGGCACTAAATAGGAGAAAGCTCCCTATCGAGACAAGCGCTCGAGTACGCTACAGAAGGTAGTTAAAATCACTGAGGCAGGGAACACAAGGGCAAAAGAAAAAGCGAAAAAAAAAAAAAGAAAAATATGCAGTCGACTTACTTTCAGTATACACAGTTTTGTCCAACAGTAAAAATTGAAAATGCCAGGCAAATCCACCATTCAATCAAAAGCTCCAAGCTGCGCAGCCAATCAGTGATATTCCTTGGGATGACCTTGAATTTTCAAACTATTGAGCAGAGATCCTCATGGCTTTGGGCGTCGGTGCTGTAACCAAATGCCGTACCTTGTGCTGGGACTGGGTCGGTTGGAAGGTGGCTGGCTCTCTCGCGCCGTGAAGGCGCTGGTTCCATGCTGGACTGCGGGATGCGGTTCCAGCCCAGAGGGCTTAGTAGGATCCTTGTGCTGGGACTCGGGTCGGGCTGGATGGTGGCTAGCTCCTCATGCTGTGGAGGCGCTGGCCTCCATGCTGACTGGGATGCGGTTCTAGCCCAGAGGGCTTAGCAGAGCCCTTGTGTTGGGACTCAGTGTCAGGTCAAATGGTGTCTGGCTCCTTGTGCCGTGGAGGTGCTGGTCTCCGTGCTGGACCGTGGGATGCGGTTCTAGCCCAGAGGAGCTTAGTGGGGCCCTTGTGCTGGGACTCGGGTAGCATAGGTGGCTGGCTCCTCGCGCCGTGGAGGTGCTGGTCTCGTGCTGGACTGTGGGATTTGGTTCTAGCCCAGAGGGCTTAAGCGGGACCCTTGTGCTGGGACTCGGTCAGATGGTGGCTGGCTCCTTGCGCCATGGAGGGCTGGTCTCCATGCTGGACCATGGGATGCAGTTCTTGCCCAGAGGCCCAGCAGGACCTTGTGCTGGAACTCGGGGTGGATCGGATGGTGGCTGGCTCCTCGTGCTGTGGGCGCTGGTCTCCATGCTGGACCAGCGGGGATCTTGGTTCTAGCCCATAAGACCTTAGGACCCAAGGCTGGGATGGTTCTTTATTGTGACTACTGCATAACGGCATCGTCTTTGTCTTTCTGTAAGTAAGTAAGTAACAGTTTCTGGGAGCTGAACCAGTCCTCCAGGCGATGGAAGGAGCACTGTAGTTAATCCTGGAGAAGATGCAGGTTAAAAGTTGAGTCTTTCCCAGCACTAGACACCCACTGCAACTGCACACTAATCCCTACAAGGTATAATTCAACATAGAAAAATCAGCTGTATGGCAGTACTTGAATGCACAATAATTCTTCAGTGTTTGAGTCATCATCCAGCAGTCAGCCTCTCAAAATTTTAAGCAGCTTATAGGTAAAGTGCAAATGCATCAATATCTATAGAACATAATTGTGATCCAACATCCTTACATCACCCTCAAAATATTAAGCAGCTTATACAGTAGGTAAAAGGTGCAAATGCATCAATGTAGAAGATATTACACCAAAATATCTGCATCTTTTTAAAGGTTCCAGAACCAGGTTTTGAAGAATTCTAATAGTAGCTAGTAGTAGGCTTTAAAGTGCAAACATAAAGTGCTTTCACAGATAAAACTGCAGTGCTTTGACAACCATCCAACAGTCAGGCTTTAGAACTCGTTTTGGCAGCCAGTTGACAGACATAAGAACTTTGTTGCAGCTGGCAGGAACAAATCTAAAGTACAAGTGCAGCGGTAAAACAACTATCAAAAGTCAAATTGCAGCGTTTTTATCAAACTTTCGTAAGTAAGGCTTTCAGGCTTCTCACGGCAACAGCTAGCTGGCAGTTATACAGTGTCAATAAAAGATAAAATGAGAAGAAAGGTATGAATGCAAGAATCTGTGGAGTAACGAAGAGCGTCAGATGGAGACAGACTAGAAGAGGAGAGGATTATTCTCTACTACTGTCCAAAAACAGTTACATTTTTCTTTGATAAGCCTAGAGTAAAGGATTTGAAGGGCGCATTGGATATGGGTTTCTCACTTTCAGTATTTTCTGCATATCGTTCCACAGGAGGATAGCACAAAACTAATGGCAGATCTACCAAAGCGAGAATTGGGTTTGGGCACTTTAAGCATGATGAAATTGTAGCTTCTAGGGCATATTTACTTTGAAGTGACTTGCATGAAGCAGTCTGAAGCATATTTGGCAAATTCTTGGATATGGCTCTGTAGATCCATAGTGTAACGCTTCTGTCCCTTCCAAAGTGAACCGAGGTCCATCCAACTGCAGCATAGAGGGCAATCAATGGTGGGTGTTATGTCATAATATAAGCAAGACTCCATTAGAAGAACAACATTACTAAGCCAGAAGAAAAAATTACTCACCTTAGTAATGTTGTTTCTTCTAAGGAAATCTTGCTATTGATTATACATATACAAAGTCCAACACTGCACTGCCCACCCACATCCCAAAAAACAGAGGTTCTGAGAGGGCAGGCAGGAGGGAGGTCATAATATGGCAAGACTCCATTAGAAGAAACAACATTACTAAGGTGAGTAATTTTTCTTCAAACAACATGAAGTCTTGCTATATTATGACATATCTGAACTACACAGCAGTACCTCCATGGAGGTGGGACATAACCTACTTAGGAAATAGGTTCTGAAGCACAGCTGTGCCAGAGCCGAGCATCACTCCTAGCCTGGATGTCCAGGGGTAATGCTTGGTAAAAGTGTGAACTGTTTTCCAGGTAGCTGCTTGACATATCTCTAGAATGGTATGTCCCTGGCAGCGCAGGAAGCAGCTGTACCTCTGGTAGAGTGAGCCCTCAGGCCTGAAGGAGGAACCTTACCCAGCTTTTCATAACAGAATTGGATACAAGAAACAATCCACCTGGCAATGGATCTTTTAGTGGCAGGTTTCCTTTACCAACCTCACCATAAGTGAGGAACAGTTGGAGGAGTCAAACCTGTGACCCTTAGGTGCGCTCTGTGTAGTAACTAAGGGCTCTCTTCACATCTAAGCTGTGCAGCCTCCTCTGCCAGAGGAGGAATGGTCAGTGAAGTACACTGGAAGGGATACAGATTGATTAAGGTGGAAATCTGAAACCACCTTAGGCAAAACTTCCTGTTAGTCCTGAGGGACCACCTTATCTCTATGAAAGGAGATAAAATCAGGCTCCACTGACAAGGCTTGGAATTCACTTATCAGTCTGGCAGAAGTGATGGCTACCAGAAATACAGGTTACTCACCTGTAACAGAAGTTCTAGGAATGGTATATGTTGTTCATCCACACTTATTGGCGGGTTCCTTGCCACTTTAAATCTTGCCGGAAGGTCTTAGCTGGCTCCTCCCACCCACCGGGTGGTAAAACTCTGGCTCCGCCCCATGACGCCAGATCTAGCCCGCTGGAAGCCAGGCTGAGCGTCGAGCCGGGAGGTCGGGTAGTTGTGTGGATGAACAACATATACCATTCTAGAACTCCTGTTACAGGTGAGTAACCTGTATTTCTAGGACATGATATGTTGTTCATCCACACTTATTGGCAGACTCTAGCAGTTCTCCGGAGGAGGAGGCAAGCGACACCCCTTCTTAGAAACATAGAATTTGACGACAGATAAGGACCGCTTGGCCCACCCGGTCTGCCCATTTCCCTGCCTACTGGATAGCTGCAGATCCTAGTTAACCAGCAGCCTACTTCTTTCTACCCCACCCCTAGAACTGCCTTATGACTGTCCCATGCATGCTTGAATTCCACCACAGTTTTTGACTCCACAACCTCCTCCGGAGGCCAGTCCGCATCCAGAACCCTCTCT
Organism: Neoceratodus forsteri; assembly: GCA_016271365.2. Classification (NCBI taxonomy): domain Eukaryota; kingdom Metazoa; phylum Chordata; order Ceratodontiformes; family Ceratodontidae; genus Neoceratodus; species Neoceratodus forsteri. The sequence goes on along the minus strand of CM057458.1, from coordinate 163,145,777 downwards.
GTGAAAAATACTTCTCAAATTACCTCTGAGCCGCCCCATCTTCAAATTGTGCCCCTTGTTCTTGCACACCTCTTTTTGAAAGTTGCTACCCTCTTGGACTTTGTTGATTCCTTGAGGTACTTGAAAGTTTCTATCATGTCCCCCTCTCCCTCCTTTCCTCGAGGATATACATATTAAGCTCCTTAAGTCTCTCTTCATATGTCTTCTGGTGCAGACCCTGCACCATTTTAGCTGCCCTCCTCTGGACAGCTTCCATCCTGTCTATGTCTTTGCGAAGACTGGGTCTCCAGAACTGCACACAGTACTCCAGATGGGGTCTGACCAGCTGTCTGTACAGAGGATAATAACTTCCTGTTTTCTACTGGTGATGCCTCTCCTACCATCCCAGTATCCCCCCACCCTCCTTGCTGCCCTCTCACATTGCTTGCCCACCTTTAGGTCATCTGATATGCTACCCCCCAAGTCCCTTTCCATTTTCGTTCTTGTTAGTATCTCACCCCCATTGTGTACTCTTCCCTGGGTTTTGTTTCCAGGTGCATTACCTTGCACTTCTTAGCATTGAATCTAAGCTGCCATACATTTGACCATTCCTCTAACCTTGCCAAGTCCCTTTTCATCCTTTCCACCCCACCTTGTGTATCAACTCTGTTGCAGATCTTTGTGCCATCTGCAGAGAGACATACTTTTCCTCCCAGTCCCTCTGCAATGTCGCTTATAAAGACACTGAAGAGGACCGGTCCTAATACTGAACCTGTGGTATTCCCACTAGTAACCCCTTTCTTCAGAGTGGACTCCATTTACTATTACTCTCTGTTCCTATTCTCCAGCCAATTTTTTACCCAGCTATCATCTTGGGACCCACTCCCAGGCTAGCTAACTTGTATATTAATCTTTTGTGTGGGAATGTGTCAAATGCCTTGCTAAAGTTTAGGTAGGCCATGTCCACAGCCCTCCTGATCTACTACTTTGGTCACCCAGTCAAAGAAATATATCAGATTTGTCTGGCATGACCTTCCCTCTGTGAATCCATGCTGCCTTGGGTCCTCTGCCCCTCTGGCCTCTAGATACTTGACAATTCTTTCCTTTAGAAGTGATTCCATCATTTCCCTACCACTGAGGTTAAACTAACAGGTCTGTAGTTTACTGCTTCTGTCTTGCTCCCACGTTTGTGAAGGAGAATCACATCTGCCCTCCTCCAGTCCTCGGGTACCACCCCATCCTCCCATGATTTGTTAAACAGGGTAGTCAGTGGTGTCACTAATTCCACCCTTAGTTCTTTTAGAATTCTGGGATGAATCCCATCAGGCCCCATTGCTTTGTTCACCTTCAGTTTTAAGAGTTCTTTCAGAACCCTTTCTTCTGTAAATGGGCTGGTATCAACTTCTGTATCCAGAGTGTTTCTACTGTTTGTTTTAGGTACCTCCCCTCTTCCTTTGTAAATACTGAGCAAAAATATTTGTTTAGTATCTGCCTTTTCACTGTCACCCTCTGCCCACCCTCCCTCCCCTTTATTCGCCTCACTATCCCTCCTTGGTCTTCCTTCCCTCCTGATGTACCTATAAAGGTTTCATCCCCTTCTTAACTAGAGTTGGCTATCTTTTCCTCAGTTTGGGCCTTTGCTGTTCTGACTGCCTTCCAGCTTCATTTTGCTTTAACTGATACAGTTCTCTGTCCTGCTCCTTCAGTGATTCCTTGTACTTCCTGAAGCTTTCTTTTCCTCTTGAACCTTCACTGCCACTTCCTTAGAGAACAATAGTGGTTTCTTACATCGTTTAGTTTTGTTTATTTGCTTCACACAAAGGCTTGTTACCTTTGTGATGGCAGTTTATTATTCCCATTGTTCTTCCACCCTCCTTCCTGTCCATTTGCTAGTGCATTCCTTTAGGCACTCTCCATTTAGCAAAGTCAGCCCTCCTAAAGTCCAGTACCTTTGCCTTTGTATGACAATTGACTCTATTGCTGTGTTTATTGTGAACCATACTGTTCGAGTGGTCGCTAGTTCCCAGATGGCTACCCACGTCTACATCTGTGATCCTCTTCATCTCCATTTAGAGAACCAGGTCTAAGATTGCTCCCTCTCGAGTGGGCGCCAATACTAGTTGTCTAAGGCATGCCCCTGTAGGGCATCTAGAATGACCCTACTCTTAAGTGGCTGCTGCAACTGCACTCCAGTTAACATCTGGCATATTCAGATCGCCCATCAGCAATAACTCCTTTTCTGCCTTACTAAGTATACTTTCTATCATTTCCTTGTCCATTTCTCCCCCTGAGAGAGAGGTCTGTATCTAACCCCTGTGTGGATTGTGGTGCCATTGCCGGTCTCCAAATTTACCCACAGTGCTTCTTCTCCTCCTCCCTGTTTTCCCTTTGTTCTGCTGCTTTGATTCCTTCCCTTATGTAAGAGCTACTCCTCCTCCTCCTCCTGTACCCTCTCTGTCCCTCCTGTAGATAGTGTATCCTGAGTGCGTTTACGTTCCAGTCATGGTTTTATGTGAACCATGTTTCTGTGACTAGCCACGATATCCAGATGTTCCTCCTCCATCAAGGCCATTAATTCAAGAAGCTTGTTACTCAGACTACGGGCATTGGTACTCATTGCTTTCCATTTTTGATGGCTTTACCTTCAGTTGCAGCATCCCCCACTGACCTTTCTACCTTGGTCTTCTTAGAGAGAAAGACTGGAGAACTGAGGCCCCGACCAACATCCGGCGTGACCCAAGGTTGATGTGGAAGGGAGACGGTAAGCCTGCTTCCGGGCAGAAGTCCCGCGGATATCCTGAGCCAGAGTATCCTCGGAAGCAGCCACCGGTGCAGCGGAAGGGTGGGTAAGATGAGCACTTATCCTCTGGGAGGCTCCATGCCCGCCCACCTATAGCGGAGACCTATGCGGAGGTGACCCACCCGCTCGTTGCCGCTAAGCTGCAGGTCTGCCAGGTGCAGCTCCAGCGTAGATGACAAACAGCTGGTGAACCTTTCCGAACTTCAGCCATACGCTCCCTGGGTAGGTGAGCGAAAAAAGTGTCCATGGGACCTATATCGGCCTCGAGGTGTGAATGGGGTGAACCCGGTAGAGACAATACCTGGTTGGGAAGAATCCACCGCCACCTTCGGAAGGAACTTGGTGGGGTGCAGGACAACCTTGTCCCTGTGGAAGACCAGACAGGGAGAATCAAAGGCGCCTGAACTTTCCCCTCCTTCTGGATGGCAGAGTAGCCCCAAAAGGTAATCTTCCACAACAGGTGAGAGAAACTCGCACCTGTGCAGTGGTTGAACAGCTTGCCCGTGAACAAAGTCCATACCAGCGCAGGTCCCAAAGAATGAGGATACTCTCCCCAAAGGGAGGTGTGATCGAGGTCTAGAAGGGGCCAGACCACCTTATCTGTGCCACCGACTGCCTTCCGGCCCACCCGGAGACAGGGGTGATCAACAGAAGCACCTAGAGGGTGAATCGGCCAAAGCCTAGTTCAAAGAGCGGACCACAGATGGTCCGGAATGCCCGCCTGAGGGACGAGAGCCAGGCCCTATCCCTTCATCAAATGGAGAACTCTACCCATTGAAGGCGGTATGTCTGGCCGACCTCCTTGGATCTCGAGCGTCGAGGACCTTGCCGAGGACGGCCTGGCCCCTAGCCGACAGGACCAGGCCTTCAGGTCGAGGGATTGAAGGTCCAGATGGAAAACCTTCCTGAAAACAGAGAACAGGATCGGGCGGACTGGAAGCCGCCTCGGGAGACCTGGGGCTGAGACTGAGGAGCTGGATACCAGAGCTGGAAATCCAGTCTGGGCTACCAACCTCACCTGCGCCTAGTCCCTCCCTCGCCTTGCCTGCGGGTCAAGGAAATGGGGGAGGCGCAGAAGAGGCCAGGGTCCGCGACCTCGGCAGCATTCCCTACAGCAAACCTAGCTGAGGGGTGGGCATGAGACAGTCTCAGCCTCGTATTCTCCCTGGAGGAGGAGGAGAAGATCCTGTGCTACCTCCGGCAGGGAAGACCACTCGTGGCGCAGTTTATGTCTGGCTTAGGGCAGCAGTCAGGAGTTGGAGGCTCCTGCCACCAAATGGCTGGGAACCGCCTCCGACTGCATAAAAACCAATGCGGAGAACCTCCTTACGTCGAGGCAAGGGTTGACCGAACCTGGCGGGGTAGGTAGCACATGGTTGTGGTGCTGTACGCATGGACTTAAACCACTAGACCCCGCACAAGCGAGCGACCGTGCAAGCTAGGCGGACCGCCTGGAGCTCCAGCAGGTAGAAGTGTCGGGACTCCCGAGAGGACCACAGGCAAAGCACTCTGTACTCCCTGGATGGGCACCCCACCCATCCTCAAAGCATCGGTCGGAAAGGCCGTGACTCAGGGAGGCGAACAGGATGTTCTCCTGCAGGAGATGTAGCAGTCCGATGGGGCGTTCATTAACTCCTGGGCTGTAGTCACGAACTGGTCGAGGCAGCAGCACTGTGACGCATGGCTGACCCGTCCCATTAGGGGAACTCTCAGCGCCTAGAGGCCCAGGAGGTGCAGGAGGTCCCGTAGGGCACAATTACCCGGCCAAACCTGACTGGGGAGGAAGAACCTCCGCCCTGTCCGCCCGGAGCTGAGCTCAGACTCAAGAGTCGAGCCTAGTCCAAGAAGCTTCACCGCTAAGGCACGAGTTCCAACCTGGCTCCGGTAAAGGGAGACAAGTCCGAGCCTGGAAGGTTTTAATCAGGCCACCATCCAGGTGGAGTTACGCCCGGACCCTTCAATCGCCGCAGAAACTGTGGGGCAGAGAGCGAAGGGTCTGGCCAGGAACTCGTAAGGAGATCTCTCACAGGAAAGGGAGGGTCTCCCAAGAAACGGACAGAACGAGGTAAGTACGACCTGGAGGCCCAGGAAGAAGCCGCAGCTCGAACTGAGGATGGAAAATCTGCAGAGGACCATCCGGGCGTGCAGAAGGATGGCGCAAGCCCCGTCCGTTTGAGACCAGGAATACCTGGACATGAACCCAGGGTCAGAAGGAGGGCCCACCACCTCCTGATCACCTCTAATTAGAGGGCCAGGCAAGTCGGCTCAGCAGTCCGGCGCAGAGGCTGTGGGCCAAAGATCCCTGTGGGGCAATGGCTCAAGGGGAGAACCTGCTCGCAACCGCGACAGGACAACCTAGCACCACCCAAGAGGAAGAGGGCGAGCCGCCCCCACGGGAAACCCAGGCAGGGGCGACGGGCAGAGGACAGAGCCCCTAGCCCATCACTGAGCAGGCCTGGCAGAGGAAGAGGCCAGGGCTCTTGGATCCCTATCTCCCTGCTTCCTTTTGCAGGAAGATGCTGGTCTGGCTACAGGCATGGCCTCAAGCCTGCTGGTCCTCGTGCTGGGCCGGTCGAGCTGCAGGGGCCGGGGACAAAGGGGCTTCGCTAAGGCTGGCTGCCCTTGTCCCTCAGGGCTGGAGTGACAGAGTCCAGTGGTATCGGACTTCTGGGCCCCTGGACATGTCCCTCCACTTCAGGGCCGAAAGGTCAGTCCCCAAGAAGGGATGTCCGCCAACCTCGTGCTGGGTTTCCAAGGAGAGGACACCTCAGTCACGCCCTGCGGTGCATAGCCACCGGCCGCCACCAATCTGGCACAGGAGTTGCCCAGATCCAGAGCTGTCTGGAGCTGCTGTTTAGCCACCGCCCCTACCCTGGTCCACCGGCTGGGCCGTGGTCTGTGCGGTTGGCTGGGAGATGAGGGAGAACCTCGTCCAGGAGCCCAAAGGGAGTGGGAATAGTGTGCCATCAGTGCGCCGAGCTGGCCTGATGGAGGCCCTAGGGAAGGGGCGTAAACCTTGCCCGACATAGTCCATCCTTTTTGGACTCTTTGTCCGAGGGCCTATCCACATCCCTAGCATTTCCAAAACTTTGGAAAACATTGTCGGTGACTACCCCTTCAGCCGAGGGTGCTCGAGAAACGGACAGAGAACCCGACAGGGAAAGGGTACTTCCTGGCCACCCTGGCCGAAGCGCAGGGCAGGGAAGTAGGCTGCCGCCAGAGCTCCAAGGCTGGGCTCACGATTGCTTCAGCCACCGGGAAGACCTCGAGGAGAGCCCCCTCGGTCCAGAATCTCTGTAAAGGGTAAGGTGCCCGTTGGAAGCGGGCTCGAGCTACATCCCGGTGAATTCTGAGATGAGCTGGAGCAGATCCAAAAGGACGATGGGCTGTCATCCACTGAATGTTCCAGGGAAGACCATGAGTCCTCCCTGCCAGGAAACATAGCAGGAGCCGACTTCAGGCTCCAAGGGGTCTGCAAAAAGCTGCCACAGGCCTGATACACTCTTCATCCGCCGGGCGGGCGGGAGTGAGGGACCCAGAAACCGCGTGCGTGACAGGTCAAGCCCGGCCCAGGTTCCGCCGAGGACAGCGGGGATCAGGCAACCGCCTTCAACTGCCTCGAGTGGCTGCGTCGGCCGACCGGGCGGCTGCTTACTAGCCAGAGAATGAACTGGGGTCGATTGAATCCCGGACAACAACAGCTGCTGCCACATAAATTCCTTTGTAGCGTTGCGCCAGCGGCACTGAAAGCCACTCCTTATCCGAGGAGAGGAAGAGGAAAAACGGCAAAGCCCACTTGACTCCAGTGCCCGACCCAAGAACACCCGAGATCGGCGTGGCGGCTAGACCGAGAGGAGGACCGAGACCGAGACCCGAATCCTCGGGGAACCGAGCGTGCCTGGGAGGGAGCGAACACGCCTGCTCCTCTTCGCTCGGAGAAAAAGGCCGAGGCTGTCGGCCGAAGGCACCGGCAGAACCTCAGCTCCGCCCGAGAGCAAGCGAAGGATTGCGGCACTAGCAGGAGACAGCCCAGATGCGGGCGAGGGGCTCGGCACGTCGACAAGGATCCTTGCCAGCTGACCTGGCGGGGACACCGTGAGGCCAGTGGCGAGAAACGCATCCTCGACCGGCCGGCGTCGGCCGGCGGGGAGGACTTTCCAGCTCGCGGGGTGCCAGCGAGGATCCCGCCTGTGGCACCTTGGTTCAGGGTCCCTCTTCCTTGAGGAAAGGGACTGACAAAGCTCCTTGAACAAGCTGCATGAGTAGGCCCAAGGACAGCGGGATAGCGCGCGACCAAGAGGAGGAGGGCCGCCCCTCCCTGCAGGAGGAGGATCAAGCTCTTGAGAAACAGCAAGCGGACGCTGCTCAACGATCCGAGGAATTCTCCGGGCGGGAAAAACTACCGGTGCCCGAGCCCGAGCAGACCGCGGTCCTCAGACAACTGGCGAAAGAGCACAACAAAACTACGAAAGCTGAGGATCATGATCCAGGGCAAGGCAATAAGCATACGTGGAGTGCAGGGTTTCCCTTGGAGAAATTAACGAGGCGCCTCCCGGGGCAGAAAGGAATGAGCCATCGCTGCGGCGAAGAAGAAAGGATTGAAGTTAAGAAAAACTTCCAAATAATTTTGAAGACCGAAAATTTTCAGGAACCAGTCGAAAACACAGGCGCTAAGGAGGAACCTGAGCTTCCAAGCGGTAAGGAAGATCTGGCGTCCATGGGCGGAGCAGAGTTTTACCACCTGGGTGGGTGGGAGGAGCCAGCTTGAAGACCTTCGGCAAGATTTAAAGTGGCAAGGAACCTGCCAATAAGTGTGGATGAACAACATATCCATGTCCCTAGAAACACAGTTTTCCAAGTCAAGTACTTAAGCTCTGTTGAAGACAAAGGCTCAAGGTGGGGGGTTGCATAAGCTGAGCAATGCAAACAGGCAGGGCAGGGTCCCTGAATGGAGGGTGTGTGAAGCAATCCTTTGAAAAACTTGGAGAATACAGGATGAACTGAAAGAGAAGAGTGCTTACCTGCTGATAAGAAAGCGACACAGCTGCCAGATGCACTTTAGGGTAGCTGGTCTCAGCCCCAAGGTATTTAAGTGGACCATATAATCCAGGACTGGGGGTAAGTCAGCAGATTCTGGGAAATATGCTTCCAGAGCACCATATGGAAAACCTCTTCCATTCGAATTATAAGTAGCCCTGGTGGAAGGCTTCCTAGAAGACTTCAGGATATCCATCACACCTTGGGAGAGGTGTAGGCCAGCAAACTCTAACTCTTCAAGAGCCAGGCCTTGAGATTGAGAGATTTGAGGTTCAGGTACCAAACTCCCCCTGAGCACAGGTTAACAGGTTGTGATTCCTGGGAAGACACAGGGAAGGTGCACTGCTAAGGACAGTAGGAGTGGGTACCAAGGCTGTCTGGCCCAGTCTGGAGCAACCAGGATCATCTTGCAGGGTTGAGATCTGATTTTGACTAGCACTTTGAACAGGAGAGGAAGGGTGAAAAGCATAGAGAAACTTCCTTCCCAACTGAGAAGGAAGGCATCCAGAGGACTGAGCCCAACACTGGGGCCTGCAGCAAAAAGGGAAGTTGGTGATTGTCTGGGGCTGCAAAAGATCTATCTGGGGTGCCCATCAGGAAATACTACCTCCAGGACCAGAGGGTCCAGTGACCATTCGTGATGGCCCTGGGAAATCCTGCTGAGAGCATCTGCCAGGACATTGTCCTGCCTGGGAGGTGAAGTGCCATAAGGGAGGTGTTCAGGGAGTAAGCCAGAGACCACAACTTCATTGCTTATTGCACAAGGCCGTAGACCAGGTGCCCCTTGCTGTTGATGTACCACATTGTGTGGTGTTGTTCTGTTCTGACCTGTATAACTTTGTTCTGAACAGATTTGGAAAAAGCTTGAAGTGCTAGAAAAACTGCTCCGAGTTCCAAAAGACTGATGTGGAGCAGAGATTCCTGAGGGGACCACAATCCCTGGGTAGTGAGGTCGCCCATATAAGCTCCCACCCCAAGAGGGATGCAACTGTAGTAAGGATTAAGGTGAGACAGAGGGGCAAAGGAACCCTTGTCTCAGATTGCTCTGGTCCTGCCACCACTGCAGGGCCTGGATCAGGTTCGAGTCACTGGGATCAATTTGGTTAGAGGGTCTTTCCTTTGAGACCAAAAGGCTCTCAAATGGAACTGGATGTCCCTCATCTGAAATCTTGCTCCCTGCACTACTGCTGTAGAAGCAGCCATGTCCCCAGGAGCTGTAGAAAGTGCCTTGCTGGTCAAGAGACCTGCAGGGTGAATGAGGAGGCCAGAGAGACCAGGGTCCTTGCCCTGTCCAAAGGAAGGAAGGCCCTGGCCTTCTCTGTGTTCAGCTCTGCGCCTATGAAGGTGAGGAGCTGGACAGGCTCTAGAACTGACTTTGAAAGATTCAGAAGGAAACCTAGAGAAGTGAGCAGTTGCTGAGTTATCTGTAGATGTAACTTGACTTGGTCTGGAGACTGGCCTACTATGAGCCAGTCGTCCAGGTAAGGGAAGATGGCAATTTTTGCCTTCTAAGGTGAGCAACTACTACTGCCAGGCATTTTGTGAATACCCTTGGAGCAGAGGTGAGGCCAAAGTGCATTGCTCTGAATTGGTAATGGCCGAGGGCAGCTTGAACCTGAGGTACTTCATGGGAGCTTCTGATAAGAATATGGAAATAGGCATCCTTGAGGTCCAGGGATGCTAGCCAGTCCCCTGGCCTTAGAGAGGGTAGAATAATCCCAGAGTCACCATTTTGGATTTTGGTTTTAAAAGGTGCTTGTTTAAGTATCTGAGATCCAGGATGGGCCGCCATTCTCCTGTCTTTTTTGGGTAAGGAAGTACCTGGGTACAAGCCTTTGCCCTGGTGTAGGGTGAACCTTCCACAGCTCTGAGAGCTAGGAGGAAGAGACCTCTGCCTCTAAGGCAAGAGTCTCTGGTGGATTTCAGGTAGAAAGGATCTGGTTCTCATCTTTGAAATTTTTTGAAGCTGAGAACCAGTCCCTGGCTTACTACTTCCAGGACCCACTTGTCTGATGTCAGAGACTTCCAGTCCTGGACAAAGTAAGCCAGCCTGCCCCTACAGGTAGCTGAGAATCGGCCCTGGCAACCCCATCAGGGTGCCTGTTTGGTAGGGCTTTGTGCTGAGGGGTGGAAGCAGGCCTGCTTGTACCCGCCTGCCTCTCCTCTAAAGAACCCCTCTCGGCATAGGCAGAAGAGGAGGCCTGGGCTTGGTAAAAGACCTAGAAAAGGCCTGCCCCTGCCCCTGGAAGGCTGCCTTGAGAGTGGCCTGCCTTTCTTTGGCCTGTGCACTCCTATAGGTGGTCCTATACTCATCCATTTTCTTCATGTAATTCTCTGTCTGCTCCCCAAACAGAGAATTACCCACAACAGGAAAATCCATGGCCTTAGTCTGGGTATCCTGAGACAGGCTAGTACATCTGAGCCAAGCCATCTCTGCAAGTGCCAAGATGTAGCCATGACTCTTGATGACATATCATTAGAGTCCACTGCAGCATGGAATTGCACCTTGATGCCTCAACCATCAGCAGCCACCTGCTCCAGCTCCTTTGCAAGCTGGCCAGGGACCTGTTTTGCTAGAGCCATAACAGTATCCCATCTGGATTTCTGGTATCTGGCAACATAAGCTATTAATTTGCCTGAGTCCCAAGGATGCTGCCATGTACTGTTTCCTTTGCCATGGCATCAATCCTCCTGAGTCCTTATCCGGTGTGGAGCCAAGGAATATTAGCCTTGTCACAGGCTGCAGCCTGCACTCACCCCAACACGCTGCATTGTTGTGTGAGAGACTTGATCAGAGCCTGACAATGTGTACCTCTTGTCCATTCTCTTATCGACAGGAGGTATAGTGTGAGGAGCTTTTAAAATTTTAAATGTCTGTTTCACAAAAGATTTATGCAAGGGAATAGACAGTCTCCGAGACTCTGGGATATCCATCATTTCCACATAGTCAGGCTCCTCTTGATCATCCACAGCTTCCTCCATAGGGAGCTGAGGTTTCAGACACGTTTTTATAAAACATAAAATGAGAAAGGACTCAGAAAGCCTAGGAGGAGACACTCCTGAAGGTCTGTCTGGGAGATGTCCGGGTCAATGGGCACATCCAGACTTTCAAATCCACATTCACTCTCCTCATACTCCTCTTCCCCCTCCTCCGGTTCATAATACTCCTCTAAATCATACTCTTGAACTGGTGGAACTGGCGAACCAAGCCAGCGACTGGACAATTTTATCGCTTGCTATTTCTTCAGCGGTTGGAGAGGAAAGTTTTGGCTCCACACCAGCTGATTTTCTAGTCCTTTTGCTGGACCTGGCTCCTCAGAGTCGGATCTCCTTTTGCCCAGTCTTGCCCTTGTCAGAGGCACTCCCTCCGGTTCGGTTGGAACAGGACAGGCTGGCCATCCAGTTCAGCGGACTCTTTGGCCTCCTTTCCCTGAGCCTACCAACTCTCTTTCCAGGGTAGCTGCAGGAAAACTTTACAAATCTGGCAGTCTGCATTAAGGTGGTCAAACCCCAGACAATAAACACAGGTGGTGTGGGATCAGCCTTGGCAAAGACTTCCACACACACTGCAGTGTTGAAACCCAGTGGCACGGTTTGTCTTTTGGGTTTCTCAGACATAGTGCCAGTCCTAACCAAACTTACCGCTTATGGCAATCCGCCAGGTTAGACCCTCTTATCGGTTTCCAACTGTGTCATGGGTCGTGGAAAAATGTAATAAAATCCATTTTTTTTAGAACTGATAAGAACCAGTAACCACACACTAAAAGACAGATTTAGATATTTTAAACAACGTGATCGGTTCAAACCAAACCGATAAACCGCTTACAAGTTCCACACAGAATAGAAATAAATGTAAAACCTATCTAGTACTCACAAATACCACAGACAGAGTCTGAACCGACCGATTGCGGTTTAAATTTGGTAGAAAACCAGAAAAACAATACTTTAACCGACAAAATGAACCGAGCAGAGGAAATTCTGAAGCCACTGTTCAGTGAGGCGGAGTAAAGAATCTAACGGTTTGAGTTTGAAGAAATGAAAATTACATACCTACCGTAATTCTTGATCTTCTTGGACGAGTCTCCACCACTCATTCACACTACTGGGGATCTGCGCCGGAGGCACTAGGACCCATCGGGAGCAAACTTTTTGCTGGAGGGTCGGGCCAGAGATGGAGCCGAGGAACGGCACATGAGCCTCCGCTCTAGCTGTAATGACTATCTCGCGGCCGACCCTCCAACCGCCTCAGTACCTCTTTTACCAAGGAGGTGCAGCGTAACTAACCTAGAAGGGCAGCCTAACTAAAACCGACATAAGATAGTCCGGGTGACCCATATAAGAAGGGTAACAGAGAAGTCTTCACAGCCTAAAGATTTGAGGGAGTGAAGACCAACAACAGAGGTGAGCTCGGGGACGGAGGTGGAGTGTGAATGAGTGGTGGAGACTCATCCAAGAAGATCAAGAATTACGGTAGGTAATGTAATTTTCATATCTTCCTGGACATAAGTCTCCACCACTCATTCACACTATTGGGAGAGTACCGAGCTAATAATCCCCGAGAGGGTGGCAGGAGAGACCAAGAGCTCACGCTTCTAGGACAGAAGTCCATTAAGGATGGCTCTGCCAAAGGAAGAATGTCGCCTGGCATGGACATCTAGTGCATAATGTTTAACAAAAGTATGCACTGAGCTCCAGGTGGCCGTGTTGCAAATATCTGCAATGGGCACGTTGCGAATTTCCACTAGGATGCATGACCGCTCTAGTAGAGTGAGCGTAAACTCTACCCTCCAACCTAACCTCGCCATGGAATAGCAGGGGCGAAGGCATGCCACTAGCCATGCTGAGATACATCTGATAGCTGACAGGTTGACCCAGCCGGGTCTCGCTGAAAGAAACGAACAGTTGCTGGGCTTTGCGAAATCCTTGGTTCTATCTAGATAGAACGCATAGGCCCTCTTAACATCCAAAGAATGAAGAGAACGCTCTCCTTCATTTTGGAAGTCAGCAAAGTAAGAGGGAAGGACCAAAGGTTGGTTTAGATGAAATTCTGACACAACCTTAGGAAGAAATTTAAGGTGAGACGCAGAACTACTTTGTCCTTATGGAGCACAGTATACGGAGGGTCTGTGACCAGGGCATGTATCTCAGAGACTGCGGGCTGAGGTAATGGCCACTAGAAAGGCAGTCTTCCAGGTGAGAAATTTTAGCTCACAGGTAGCCAGAGGTTCGAAGGTTTCCAGTGAGCATGTCTAGCACAAGATTAATGTCCCAGGCTGCAACTGGACATCTTGTAGGAGGTCTGGTATGCAGAATTCCTTAAGAAATCTCTTAACCACAGGTAACTGAGCCAGTGTTAAGGAAAAAATGGCTCATGATACGCTGAAATGGCACTAAGGTGAACTTTTACTGTTGAGTACTGCAGACCTGAATTTGAGAGGTCCAAAGGTACTCCAAAACCTTATCTGGTGGCAGGAAAGGATTAAAGAGAACTTTGCACACCAGAGTGAAAAACGCCCACTTGGCCGTGTAAGTTCTCCGAGTGGCTGGCTTCTGCACAGCCAGAAGAATATCTGAAACCCTGCGAGACATTGAACCGGTTTACTTTACCTCTTCAGAGCCAAGCGCCAAGGTGAAGCGATCTCAGGTTGAGATGGACCACCAGTCCCTGAGTCAAAAGGTTCATCTGCAGGAAGTGGTCTCAGAGGAACCGCTAACATATTGTTGAGTAGTGGAAACCACAGTTGTCGAGGCCAAAGGGGCAATGAGGATCATCTTGTCCCCTGAGATTCGAACTTGAGGAGTACCTCTGAATTAGAGGAAGAGGTGGAAAGGGTGAAAGAAAGCTGTTGTCCACCGCAGCCTGAAGGCATCCTGACAGAAAATGCCAGGCCCTGGATTTCTGGAGCAGAAGAGAGACAGTTTTGCATTGAGTGGGGATGCAAAAGGTCCAGGTCTTGAGTTCCCCACTCTTGAATAGTGACTGAACTATGGTTGAGTCGAGAGACCACTCGTGAGGATCTGTCTCTGTTCTGCTGAGATGGTCTGCCAATTTGTTCTGCACACCTGGCAGGTAGACCGCTTGAATTAGAGCCTTGTGCTCCAAGCACCATTCCCATACCCTCATTGCTTCCTGCATAAGGGGTAAGAATGAGCACCGCCCCTCGCTTGTTGCTGTAATACATCACTGCTTTGTTGTCCATTTGAAGGAGAATGTTCTTGTGAGAGAGAATGTCCTTCAACGCTGGACCGCATAAAGGACCTGCCTCATTTCTAGGACGCTTATGTGAAGCTGGGACTCGAGATGAGTCCACACACCTTGAGTGTGAAAGCCCGACAGTGAGCCTCCCACCCCATTAGGGATGCGCCCATGGTAATGGAGATTTGATGGTCCAGAGGAGCAAAGGATATCCTTCCAGGAGACTGGTCTTGAGACCACCAGGTGAGTGACCTCTTTAAAGGTTCTGTCACCTTGATGAGATAGGATCGTGGTGAGTGGTTGGGGACCACTGAGTACTGAGCATCCACTGAGTGGTTCTCATGTGCAGATGTGCTAGGGGTACAGTGAACACTGAGGATGCCATGAGGCCTAGCATCCGTTGCATCGAGAAAGCTGTAACTGAGTTGTTGTCCCGATGTGATGGGCCATTTGAAGGATATTGTTCCTTCTGTCTTCTGGAAGAAAAGCCTTTGCACAGGAGGTGTCCAGAAGAGTCCCTATAAAGAGGAGCCTCTGGGAGGCTGCAGCTGCGATTTCTTGAGGTTCAGCAGAACTCCCATGGATGTCAGGAGGCGAGAGGCCGTCTCTAAGCGTCAGGGTCCCTTGCCTGGAAGGGCTTGCTAGAAGCCAATCGTCCAGATAAAGGGAACACCTGTATCCCGACCTTCCTGAGAGTGCAAGTAGAACTGCACAACACTTTGTAAAATCAGCTGCACTGAAGATAGCCCAAAGGGCAGGACTCTGAACTGATAATGCTGTCCCAGAGCCACAAACCTTAGGAATTTGTGATGCCTCGGTGAATAGGAATGTGCTGGTAAGCATCCTGCATGCCCAGGGAGGCTAGCCAGTCGGTTGATGAAACAAAGGTAACAGGGTTCCTAGAGAAATATTTTGAATTTCTCCCTGGGGAGAAATTTGTTTAGCTTTCTGAGATCTAAAATGGGCGCATTCCCCGGACTTCTTTGGAACCAGAAAGTAATGGGAGTTGAACCCCGTGTTCCGTTGATGCAGCGGCACCACTTCTACTGCCCTGTTGTTCAGAAGGCCCTGAATCTGCAGCGAGAAGGTCTGATTGAAGGGTTGACAGCCTGGGCTGCCGCTTAGGAGGACGATCTGGAGGGGTCTCCAGAAGATTGAGTGAATAGCCCTCGGAATTATCCAAGGACCCATTTGTCTGAGGTTATGGACTTCCACTGGTTGTAGAAGTGCATCAGACGACCTCCCACGGAGAGGAAAAGTCCACCTCGGCAGCTGAGATGGGACTTGGGCCATCAATTCATAAGGTAGCGCTGGCGCTTTGGGCCCTGCGCCTTCTGTTGTGTCTTCTTTTGAGGCTGGGCAGGTTGGTTTTATGGAAAACCTCTGCCTCGAAAGGACTGACAATTATGAAACTGACGTTTATTGACATGCACTCGAGAGGGGGCAGGAGGGGTCGAGCCAACTAATGGCTGACCTAGTCTTTGTGTAGCTTCTAGAGCTTGCTCTACCTGAGGACCAAAAAGATATGCACCATCAAAGGACAACGCCATTACCTGCTGTTGCGCGTCATTCGTGAAGCCAGTGCGCAGCCAGGAATGACGGTGGTGCAAATACCAGCAGCCGCTGAACAGGAAGCAGTGTCAAAGCATCCATGGCTGCTTTAACCTGCTGGTTGTTAGATTTGATACCTCTGGTAATGGTTTGAAGAAGCTCTGGCTTTGCATCCAAGTCGGAAGAGCTTCAACCATCTGCTTGATAGAGTGCCACAGGATATACTCATACTGGGAGAAATAGCCCTGGTAATTGGCAATACGCATACTTAGGGTAGAAGCAGCAAAGACTCTCTTACCTAAGGTGTCTATCTTACGAGATTCTTTGTTAATAGGTCGAGCTGTAGTAGTTTGAGGAAGAACGACCTTATCATTCTCTGCCAGGACTACAACAGGATCCGCAAAGGCCTGAGATGCCAAAATGGGATGATCCTTGCGGGCTGAATATTTCCTATCTATGGATTTAGCCCCCAAGGGTAAGAGCAGGATTATTCCATACCATTTGAGACAGCGCTCTTGAAGGAAGGCTAAACCGAGGAGTCAAATCCGTAGGGATCTCCGGCATGAAGGTATTGGAATCTTAACAATTTCCCAGGATCGATGTCTGTAGCCTGGAGAGAAAGAGGGAACTTAGATTTTCAGCAGAGACTTAAATGACAGGTCCTCGACCACAGGCTCTGTAGCAGTAATAGATCCTGCTTCGTCACTTCATCACCCAACCCAAGGTCTGGGTCAGGCTCAATGTCATCTTCTGACAGTCCAGGAGGGACTGTATAGACAGGAAAGGAATGAAAATCAGAAGAGAGGGAAGAAGGAAACGAGAGAAAGGAGGAGTCCTGAAAAGCAGAGGGAGCTCTCGAGAGCCCCGGCGCCGAGGAGGCGCACGCACCGAACGACGCTGAGGGACCACGGGCACCGAAAACTATGCCAGGGACAACGCGCATCGAAAACGGCGCGGTGAAGCCGCACGGCACCGAGGACAGCGCCGACGCATCCATCGGCTGAGAAGCCACACGGCGCGAGGACGGCGCCACAAACACCCCAGACTCCAAAAACAGGTTTTGAAGGAAGCAGAACAGGAGATAAGGGCATCGGTGTGGCCCCGCGCCGTAACCATGGGGGGAAACACCTGGCGCGGAGTCGACGGCACCAAGAAGGTGTCGCGTGACCAGGAAAGTCCAACCGCCCTACCTGGTCTCCCAATGAGCCCGGAAGCCCACGAGTGACCGAGCCAGGTAGCTGAACCAACCTCCGAGTCCATTGCTCCATAAGAGCGGCCCACTGATGAAACTGCTCATCTGAAGACGTACCTGCGGGCGGGTAGGGCTCGATGTCGAAGCCGTTGACTACCAGAAGCAGAGGTTGGCGCTCCGAAGGAGGAGACCGCAACTAGCCCCGATAACCGAACGCTCATAAGCAGACATATCAGAGGCGCACCTCGAGTGATGCCTTCTTTTTAGACTTGTGGGCGAAGAAGAGCTCGAGGTCGAATGGTGCCATGAATGCGACCGCTTATTTTTATGCTCCGCTGGGACCGGCATTGACTGACCATTGTCAGACCCCTCCGGAGAAGGCGGCGGACGGACCCAGCCCGACTGACTGAATAGCTTTCATACGAAGTCTCCCTGCCATCACCTGACCTGCTCATGGTCGACTCCGTCAAAGTAGGCTGAGACTTCTTTATTTTAAAATAAAAATAAACTAAGCGATACTTTATCGAGATAATACTACAAAATAACAAAACTGAAAACTATGCTGCTAGTCTGAAGTTTGACTCCCGGTGGGCGGCGGCGTCATCACTGAAGTGCACTCGACGGCGGGAAAAATGGAACTGAGGCAGTTGGAGGGTCGACGGCGAGATAGTTGGTCACAGCGGAGGCTCGCTGGTGCCGCCTCCTCGCGGTTCCACTCTAGCCTTGACCCTCTAGCAAAAAGTTTGCTCCCGATGGGTCCTAGTGCCTCCGCGCAGATCCCCAATAGTGTGAATGAGTGGGGAGACTTATGTCCAGGAAGATCAACAGACAGAGTTTCAACCGAGCTCGAGCTCAGCGTTCTATGCCTGGCATGGAAAGTTAACTCTTTCACCTCCGGAGCAGTTTGAAGGTTGGGACTCACTGCATATGTCATAATATAGCAAGACTTCATGTTGTTTGAAGAGTTCAGTGCACTATTAAAATGCAGCCAAGTCATCAACACTATGTGAAGACTAGTGTTCAAATAGCTAAGCAAAAATAAACTGCAGAGAGGGCTACCAATTGTGCTAAAAGGTGGAACCTGCTATGGTAGCTGCAATTTAGATGGGGAAAACACAGAAAGGTAGAATCTGATGGCAGATATGAACGCTCAGCCCATCCAGTCTGCCCATTTCTCCCTGCTTACACTATTACCGCAGACCGTGCCTGACCTACAATAGCTTTCTCCTTCCCCTCCTTTCCACTAGGATTCCTTGTGCTTATCCCATGTATTCTGGAACCCAGCACTGTTTTCGTCCCTCACAACCTCAGCTGGAAGGCTATTCCAGGAATCCACCACTCTTTCTGTGAAGAAGTACTCACATGATCTTCTCCTGAATCTATCCTCATCCAGCTTCATAGCCTGTCCAAAATATCCCTATGTCCGGAAGTACCAGACAAAACTAGCATACCCAAACAGAGCACAAGGTAGAAATTATAGCAAACAGCAGTAGTATCTGTTAGAAAATGTAAAGCTGGTAATCCAGGGAGGTGACAGTGAGTACTACTGGACCCATGCTGCATGAGTCCTCCTTAATGTCTTCATAAGTGACAAATGCAGAGGGCTGGAAGGAAAGTATGCTCTTTGCAGACAACACTAAGATCTGTAACAGGGTCAACAGTCGGGGATTGTGTGGAAAAAATAAGAAGGGACCCAAACATGCCTGAGGGTGGTCGAGAGTGTGGCAGCTAAGATTTAATGCAAAGAAGTGAAAAATCATGCATTTAGGCACAGAAACCAAGGAGGATTACAAGATGGAGTGAGAGGTACTGATAGCCACCAATCAAGAAAGGGATCTGGGTTAATCATATCTGATTACCTAAAGGTAACCAAACAATGTGAGAAGGTTGTGGGAGAGCCAGTGGGATGCTAGGGAGCACAGAGATGTATCACCAGCAGAAAAAAGGTGGTGGTTATGCCACCGCACACATCGCAAGTGAGACCTTATCTGGAGTACTGTGTCCAGTTCTGGTGGCCACATCTCTGGAATGACATAGACAAAACAGAGGCAGACCAGAGAAGGCAACAAAAATAGTTCAAGGACTGCACCAAAAGTCATATGAGGAAAGACTAGAAGACCCCAATATGTATTCCCTGGAGGAGAGAGAGAGGGGATATGATGGACACATTCAAGTACTTCAGGGTATAAACAAGGTACAGGAAGGTAGCATCTTTCAGAAAAGAAGGTGTACAAGAACAAGGGGCATGATAAGAGGCTAGAGGGGTAGGCTCAGGGCAACATGATGAAGTACTTTTCACAAAAGAGTAGTGGATGCTTGGAACAGCCTCCCAGCGGAGGTGGTGGGGACAACAACGGTGAGGGAATTCAAGAATGCATTGGATAGACAAGAGTACTTTCATAACAAGGAAGAGAGGGTAAGCTGCAGATCAACTAGGGTCTGCGGTATGCATTAGTTAGGGAAAAGCCAAGAGGCAGATTGCATGAGCCACACGGTCCTTATCTGCCATCACCTTTCATGTTTCTATGTTATGACAAACAGTTATAAATGTAGTAAAGAGTACATAAATCCAAAACAAATCTCTTTACTGAAGAGCTCACTCACAGGAGTAGTCTGCAGTCATAGCAGAGTAAGGTATAGTACATGTGGACTTACAACCAGCATTCAGGAGGAAGAGAAAGGATAATATTTACTTGCTATTGTTTGTTCAAGCTTGTGTAAAATTCTCCATAAGTGCAGCCAAGGTCAGACATGCTTTCAAAAGCACTCTGCAGAAAGAGAGTCATTCCTTTGGTACCTTAAAAAGCCAGCATACCTGGGTTATGAAGAAATTCAGCAGAAGCAAGAGATCATATTAGCAGGACGCAAAGTACATAAACTCTGAGGTGCCATTCTGACATGGAGTGTTATATGGAGAGGAAGCAGTAAAAATGAATTAAAGCAATAGATTTCTAAAACTGTAGACTGTGTTAGGTTTTAATTTAAGTAAACAAAATATTATTCATAATCTCATCCCACACTTTTCTTGGTATTGTTACACCACCATGAACACTGTGTGTGGGGGGGGGGAATAAGATCATCACTGCTCACTGCTCCAGCTGAAGCTGGCAGCACGACTCCAGCGGTGGCTCTAACTAAGAAAGTCCATCTGCTCTGATACAGAGAACGTGGGTGAATGGTACCTTCTCACTGAGCAGGGCACCCAGGATTTTTGGAAACCCAGAAATGTTATTTCCTATGCAATTTTCAAATGACAAACACCAGAATCTAGATAAACAGGTCCAGCTTACCTAGGTTCTGTTTTTTTAATACATAATTTTTATGTATATTCAACATTTTTAATTAAAAAAAAAAAAACAAGATGACAGCCGCATTGGTATTTTTCTCATGAGAATAAATCATTTCTCATGACAACTAAGTCATGAAAAATAAGCCATAATGATCAGTGTTTTTTCCTGTTCATGTCAAAGGGTTATACAATTATCATCATCATTATAACTCTGGAACTTTTAAATTTTTTAAAAACCTTTGAAAGGCACTACCTTGCCATAGGCTGCTTTTACCCTGAAGGTTTCGTGAAAAATTCTATACTGCCTAAGCTATGCCTGACAGAAAAAATAAAATGTTAAATATAAAAGGAAAAATCCCAGAATTGCTCAATTGATACCAACTTGTTTAATACCTGCTATCGATTACATGTACCCTGTACCCAATTGTATCTGTCTGACCACAATGTGACGTGGCACCTCTGGTGAATGCCTATCTGATTTTTGGCAAATCTTTGTTATGTAACTGAAACGCGAATGTATGTCTTTATGTGACGGGTTACTCTTGTAAATCAGCCTCTGGCTCAAAGGTTGTAAACTGATTCTTAAATAAATAAAAATAAATAAATAAAAATCCCCCCATTTTGTTGGAGTTCTGTATCTGAAAACCTAAGATGCTGTCACAAAACTTTTCACGTATTGAGACTCAGCAGCCAGACTGTGCATGCCATATTTTGGGCTATTTCATAAATGAGGGCAAAGTTATTAAGATGCACATGGGTTTAACATTAAAACACCCTACTCAACACTAAATACAGCGGCACTACTGCACCCCTATAATATATACATGCAATTACACAGACGACATCCTGTTGTGTATTATTTCTTATAAAACAGACTTCAGAATTCTCAGAATACTAGTAACTTCAATGGTAAACATATTATCTGACCATTCATTAGTACCAGTAAATGTAAGTTTTGTTATCAACCTAATGTATTCTACCTAGCAATGACCAAACTACACAAAAAACTTTCTCAATTAAAAAATAAACTTTTTCCACTTTATAATGTAATAACCCACTTCAAGAATTGCATTTCTTAAGAATTAATGCACATCCCTGATGGGATGAAAGGCAGGTGCTGGCCATTGTCCTGGTGCCTTCAATTCACCAGTAGCATTCTCTAGAAATGCATGCCCTTTCACGGTTACTGCAGTTTGCACATTTACCTCTGAAGCCGGAAGATCAGAAGGCCTATGGGTTCCAAACCCACACCAGGAACTTGGGTTAAATCCCATATTGACACTGTAGTGCAGCAAGAGAGGGTGCTGCACCCTGAGGTGCCGTCTTTTGGATGAGATGTTAAACCGAGGTCCAAGCTGCTGTTCTGGTGGTTGTTCAGGTGGACATTAAAGAGCCCATGATACTTGAAAAGAATCAGGGCACTTCCTGGTATCCTGGCCAAATTTCCCCATTCATTAAAAAATATCACCTACAGATTAAGCTGGTTCAGTGTCAAGCTGGTTTCCATCTGTATCTCCCTCCCCAGGATAAGGCTGAAAATAGGCACAATTTCCTAGTTGTAAGTGTAATCTCCCCTCGCAGGATGGGCTTACTAGTCTCTGTTTTGTCTCTTCCTCCCCTCTGTATAGGCCCCTTTACTCCAGTAGTGCATTTAGGCCATTACATTTACAGCCACCAAGGAGCAGTGTTTTTGCCATTATTTAAGCCCTGGTCCACTGGGGCAGAGACAGATGAGGAGTCGGTGGCTGTGAGTATGGCAAGTGTCCGTCTATGACAACATCAGGAGCAATGTGGGTGTTATGGTCTCTGTGGGAGGGCTGGCAGGAGGTTTGTGCCCATGGGGTCCAGGAAGAGGCTCCATTAGCTGCACGTTGGAGGAAGGCTGAAAAAGAAAACTGGAATGGCACGAATCCCTCTGTAATCGCGGGGTCCTGGTACCCCGCTTTGTAAGGGGCATCCTGGCAGTGGGGCTGCTGCAGCACTGGCAGGACTGCAGCAGGGTCGCTGGAGATGGCAGATCCGTGAGCTATACCCACATGGCATGTTGCCAGGAGGAACAGTTTCAGCAAGGGGTGTGGTCTGGGATTCGCTATGGGCCTGCCATGCCCATGTCTGGGGCAGGCTTGTCAGACCCGTTAGGGCTGTGACTCCTGGGGAACAGGAATAATTTGAAATGGTGGAGTTGCCGCTAAGCCTGGTGTTCAGCCTGGAGCAGGGTAGCGGAGAGGAAAGGAGACAAGTGCATTGTTTTTGGCTCAGGTGGACTGGTATGGGTAAATTATTAGAGCAGCTACAGAAGACTTATGCTGCAATCAACTTGAGGTCAAGTTTTGGCTTGATTGGCATTGGGAAGAGTAAGGTACTCCCTGCTAGGAGGTTAAGCATGGAAAAGTCAGTTTGGAAGGAAAGCTGTTCTGAATATGTGTGAGATCTCTGCCCAAGGGAAAGATAAAAGTGGAGCCAGAGTGGTCTATGATCTAGGCCTGTATAAAAATCTTGTTGCTGTGGTCGGCCCAAGTGTGCCCTCGAAAGTCATTTGTACCTATTTATTATCTCTCAGCCCCAAGGAGCTGCTACTAGTTTATTTAAAGTGAACTCTTGAATGCAATCATTTCCACATCCAAAATAAAGTTTTATAGTTCGGTGATTACAATTGTGGCGAGTGATTAATTTCATGAATTTAAACCACTTGCTCACATTATTTCTTGCTTCCAAGAAAATGACAACTCCCCAACATTCCTGAATATCAGTGGAGTGCCACCGGCAGTGGAGATGCCACCTGTAGCAAAGAAGATACTACCAGGGTAAGAGAATGCCTGTATAAGAGAGAAGACATCAGCAGATAAGGCCTCTCTTTCTTCATTCTCTGAAAGTGCCAGGAAGTGTTCAGGTCTGTGCCCCCCAACATCGGGACCCCTAGACAGTTGAGGATCAGTGGTGGGTTACATAAGACACAGACTATTTTTCCATACATCTGTTTATCCTGATAAGGATGGCTGTACTTTTTCATGGTCCGATTCTTGCTCTGACACGCTGCTTCTCTGGTCTTTCATTCCAGCTGGCCATCATGATGCTTCCGTGACTTCTCTTCTGCTGCGGTGTAAAATTCAACCCTCCCAAGACCTAGCACTCCAGATGGCAAAGCAGCGGGTGTTGGTAGATCCTGGACATCATCCCACCATGCCCAATCACTCTGTGCCCTTTATGCCTCACCACCCTTAATTACGCCAACATAATATACTGTACCTTGAGGGCGAGGGCAGGACATCATATCAGCCATGACATCCTCTACCACTCCAATCCCACCCTCCCCGGACATGCCACGGTTGTTGGATATACCTCTCAGCGGAAGACTAAAATACCAAACATGCCTACTGACAAAGAAAATCCAATTAGGTCTGTTGCCCCTGGGGTGCAGCAACTGCTTGTTCGAGCATCAACCACCGCCCACTCAGAATTCTGCAAACCAGTTCTTCCCTCCCCCCATTGCCGTACCTCCCTTGGCCAAAGATTTTTAGCACTGGGCCCCCTGTGGTTCAACAACCTACAGGATAATATAACCAACTTGCTCCACATTTGGGGCATTTAAACTGCCCCTAAACCAGCAAACTGTATCTGGTTCCTCATGTGATTGCTTCTGCTAATGTTCTTGTCGCTCTTAGGGGCATTTAAGCTGTCCCTAAGTCAGAAAATAGTGTCTGGTTCCTCATGTGACTGTTTCCGCTGATCCTCTTGTCGCCTCCTTCGCTCCCTCCTCTCTTGTGACCCATCCCTTAGATAATCCCTTTTTCTTCACTGGCTATTCTCCCCTCGCACTCATTGACAGCTCCTATTTTCTATATCTCGCTACTATAGGGTGTGCCCCTTAGTAACAGACCACCTACCCCGATTACTCGTGCTAGAGCCACTCGCTGCTCCCGCCTCCTGTTTTCTGGATCATTCCTCCGC
The DNA here is from genome assembly GCA_016271365.2 of Neoceratodus forsteri. Taxonomy (NCBI): domain Eukaryota; kingdom Metazoa; phylum Chordata; order Ceratodontiformes; family Ceratodontidae; genus Neoceratodus; species Neoceratodus forsteri. The sequence goes on along the minus strand of CM057458.1, from coordinate 163,121,785 downwards.
CTGCCTGTACTTTACCTGGACAAAGCTAGGCTATTGCCCTCAGCTGCTTATATGCCACCCCTCCTCCTAATTTACCTCCCCATCCTTACCCTCAGTGTTGCAACTTTGTAGTTTCTCTTACTGTATTCACTGTTATCTTGATGTCACAACTGTTGTAATTGCAAACTGTTTATTCCTATGCATGTTGTTTCTACCTGATCTGGGGGCCTATGTAACACTTTTAGCTCAAAGGTGTAATCCGAGACCATAAATAAATAAATATACTGAAGTCCTTCACCTGTAGTCTGGATGCACTGCCTCTGCAGAATGCTTTAGACTCCACTGACCAGATATTCTGCTTGGCAGTGCAATGCAATAACCCAAAGTTCAGGCTTCTGTGATTATCTACACCCACTTATTTTCTGCCATTCAGAATGTGAGTTTCAGGGCACAGATTTATTATACAGTACATGATACTGTTCTATTAAAGTTTTCTGCTTGATAAGGAATAAAACAGCAAGTATTTTTAATACCATTTCCCAGCATGCATTGCCTAAGTAGAGTGCACCATCTCACTTCTGTCAAGCCCCAATGTACCTGATTCAACATTCACATCAATCTTGATATTGTTCACAAAGTTCCACAATTGCTATGAAACTCATAGGTCTGAACTGAAGTGATAAGGATCATTTATACCCCTGAATATTATGACAAGTAGGCGGTTCAGCAGGATCTAATCACTATACTGTATATCCTCATAAGATCCGACCAGAGAACTATAAAACACTGTCAATGTTTTACATTTCTAAACACTCTGTCCTCTTTGTGGCACAGACCAGGGAGATATCAAAATGAGGTGACTACACCTATCTGAGCACACTGTACAAACGTTCTTTATAATATGCTATAAAGGGCTTATTGTTAGTCTTACAAAAACAGTTTCACTTTTTACTTTGGAGCTCTCAAACACATGAACATGTTACAATACCAGCCCAACAGCAAGAAAGGGGAGGTGCAGCTAGTTGATGACTTCAATCTGCCAGATGTGGAGTGCAGCCTTCCGGCTGCGGCTTTGGCAAGAAACTGAGCTATCTGTACTCACCAGAGACAGGGCAGTGTTGGACCTGCTGCCTGTAAACAGAGACAACACTGCAGATGCCACAGTGGGCAGTCCACTAGGTACCAGTGATCACCTGTAGTGTGGTTCAACATAAAGACAGAGTACAGGCAAACCACACTAGGACGAAGTTCTTGGACTTTAGAGGGCAGATTTTTAAAGAAATGAAAGACTTTCTCTGAAACTGCTTAAGGTGTTTGGGGGGTTCTAAGAGGTGTGGAGGCCCACTGGGTAAAAATAAGGGAAGGCATAACTAAAGCAACCACCCTATACATGAAGGAAGTGAGGAAAGAGCAAAACAAAAAACAGACACTTATGGTTCTCCAAGGAAGTAGCAAAAGAGGTAAAAAAAAGGACGACATTCAAGAGGTACAAGGAATTGCAGAGGAGAGGAGATCAGGGAGGTATACCCAGCAAAGCAGAAGGAATCAGGTAAGGGGTTAGGGTAGCAAAGGTATAGACAGAGGAAAGGACTGCCAAAGTGGTCACTAAAGGGTATAAGACTTTCTTCAAGTACATAACTGACAAGAGGAAAAGCAAGGGAAGGGATCATAACGATTAGTAGGGTGGAAGGTGGAGACAGCATGGAAGAGGACCAAGAAAAAGCTGACCTCTAAAAAAAGCACTTCTGCTGAGTCTTCACAGCGGAGAGAGGAGGAGATGGACTATCAGGGAGAAGGGGTGACATAAGTCCATTTTCAGAGGAATGAGTCCTGAAAGATTTTAGTCCTGAAGGTGGACAAGGCTAAGGGATCAGATGGAATTTGCCACAGGGCAGTAAAGAACTTGGTAGTGGATAGCTGCCCCACAGACAGCCTTCAACAGCTCCTGGAAACAGGCGTGGGTTCCGGAGGTCTGAGAAGGGCTGATGTGTCCTCTACATAAGAGAGGCAGCAGGGAGGAGGCTAGCAACTACAGGTCAGTAAGTCTCACTTCAATGGTGGGGAATTTAATGGAAACTTTAATGAAAGAAAGACTGTTGTGTATCTTGAATCCAGTGGCCTGCAAGACCACAGACAACATGGATTCAGTTGGGGGAGAAGGGGTGTCATGGCAAACTAATCTAATAAATTTTCTCTAATTGGTGACAAGGAAACAGATCGGGAGGACAGCAGACTTGGACTACCCTGACTTTAGTATGGCCTTCAACATTGTGCTGCACAGGAGGTTGATTAGAAAGTTGACCAGCTTAGGAGTAGGGATCCAAAGTGGTAAACTGGGTTAGAAACTGCAACAGACAGGCAGAAAGAGGTGGTTAATGGTACTCATTCTAAGGATGGGAGCGGATCAGCAGAGTACAGCAGGGCTCAGTACTAGGAGCAGTCCTCTTCAATATGTTCATAAGGACATTGCAGAAGTACTGGAATGAAAGGTATGCTTTTCTTAGATGACACCATAATCTGCAGTAGGGTAGACACTCAGGAAGAGGTGGAAAAAATGCACAGGATGTTGGGAAACTCAAGGAATGGTCAAAAACATGGCAGTTAGGGTTCAATGCCAACGAGTGCAAAATCATGCACCTACAGCACAGAACTCTGGTGCTGAGTACGATGGTGGTGTACAAAAAGTCACCAGGCAGGAAAGGGATCTTAGAGTTATCATATCTGATGACCCCAAGGTGGGTGGGCAAATGCGACTAGGCAGTGCTTAGAGCCAATGGGATGCTAAAGTAGGGAAGAGTGATATAACTGAGACCTAGAAGTACCTTAAAGGGACAGGTGGGTGGTCCCTTTCAAATGAGAGCAAGCACCAGGACACTAGGAGGCTTGCAATGAAGCAGGAGGTGCGGTGTGTGGAGTTGGAATTCATGAGTGCTGTGAGGAAGTATTTCTTCAATGAAAGGTGGTAGATGCCTGGAACAGACTGCTGGTGGAAGTGGTGAGAGCTTAAACAGTGAGGAGTTCAAGCATGTATAGGATAACATGGGGTATGTTAGACAGTAGGCAGGGAGGTGGTAGAGTTGTCGGAGACCAGAGAGGGTCTGCAGAGATAAAACAGACAAGGAACATCTGGGCAGATTGGATGGGCCATGGTCCTTTTCAGCTGTCAAATTCTATGTTTTAGGTTAATACAAAAATAATTCTCTTTAAAAAGATATACTGCTTTAAAGAGCAGGCTCTACTTTAGCGCTGCTAGTCTCCCCCAGCATGTTCGATCTCTTACGGATCAGTAGCTCGCTGCTCAAGTTTGGCATAAAATTCCATCTATAGAAGAGTTACATCCCTTGTAATTTTGTAAATGTGTATAGTGGCCAGAAAAAGACCAACTTCCGGTCTGAAAACGCCCCATGTCAGCCCACAGCCCTGTTTGTGATGTCACAAAACAAAGTTGATAATGAGCATGCTTATTCAATTCTAGGACTGGTATTTTCAAACAGATTTATACCCTTAATGTTAGGATCAGGCCTACCAAAGCGCATTAATCACCAATAGGGACCCAACTAGTCAATCGATCACTTTGATATACTAAAATCGCAGAACTAAAGAGCTATAAATGTTTGAAAATACCAGCCCCATAGAACTGAATGGGCACACTCATGTAGCCTCTATTTTGTGACATCACAAAATGGAAATTACGTACCTACTGTAATTCTGATCTTTCTGTGTATCTTCACCATTCATCACCTTGGGGTACTTGGCTGGAGGTCATAACCCTGCAGGAGATTTTTTTTGGATGGGCAGAGTTGATGCACCATCAGCGCTGCCCTAGAGGCCGGCCTTGCTGTGTGGTGCTTGCGTGTTGGCATTCGTGTTGCTGACTCCGCCTCCGCCAGTTCTGAGTCACTGTAAAGGTTAGAAAAGGTTTGAGAGTGTGGGACAAGGAAGTCCAAGGACAGACAAAGGAAAGATATAAAAACTAAAAGGAGAAATAAACAACTGAGAGGACAGAAGAAGTTTGAAGACTAAGAGGGATTGGGTAGGGGCCCTCAATCTCTGGAAGTAGAAAAGGAGGAGGAGGGAAGGTTAAGGATTTTGAAGTAAGGATAAGAGTAAGAGGGGGAAGAGAGGAGAAACAAACCCTGTAACCTTGACCTGTCTCCGTTTGTATAGGAACTGCGAAGGAGTAGCCAAGAGGCTAACTGCCAGAACTGAAGGCACAGAATCACTGGCAAACCTCCTACAAAGCAGAATCAGCTATTCTGGAAGAAAGGACAGGATACGGGATATCTCCCCCTCTCAAAAGGAGATTTTGGTGCAAGAAACCTAGTTTCTTAAATTAATTAAGGTTATGTCCACAGGACAAGGAAATCAAAAGACTGACGGGAGAAAAGAGGGCAACTGCCAACCCCACCCACAGGTGGAGCCAGCTACTGAAGAAGGGTGCCCCAAATCCTGACCACTCTGCCCCTAAAGAAAATTATCCCATGTGCCCCAGTTTACCCGCTCCTGACTAACAGAAAGGAGGGGCAAGAGAGGGAGGGACCCAGAGACTGAGGCCCCGGGGATGGAGGGTGGGATTGTGATGAATGGTGAAGATACACAGAAAGATTAGAATTACGGTGGAGGTACGTAATTTCCATATCTTATCCGTGTCAATCTTGACCATTCATCACCTTGGGTGAGTGCCGAGCCCCACTGAAGGGAGCTATAGGTGCTGAGTCCCTTAGCTCTCAGTGGGTGACACACTAAGAGGAGAACCTTCATGGGTCTGGAGAGGCAGAGAGTGGGAGAGTGAGATGGGGATCCCCCTGGAGGAGGTAGGAAGTTGCCCGACAGGCGCTGCCCTCACTCTATGGGAGAAGAGATAGGTTCTCTGGTGAGCAGAGTTAATAACCTATGCCGGGCCAAGGGTGACAACCGGGAAAGACGAGCCATGCTGTCCGCCTAGTGCAGATTGCTGTCCCTACGACCCTAGTAACTACCTCACCTGCATCATCGATGCCCTTGCTTGGTGCCTTGCTAGCTCCAGGCCATGTGCAGAGTGTGCAATGGCTTGTCTGGTTTGCTCCATGTCAGGCATGGAGGCTAAGAGCTGACCAGCCTGGACCACAGGAACCTGTCATAGGTTGTATAGTGGGCCTGATGTGCTACAAAAGACAGCAGCAATCATGCCAAGTAGAATGTCCTCCTCCCCAGAAGTCAAAATCCGAGGAGTCTTGATCTGGGGGCCGGTCCGTGAGGGGCGCAAAGCCCATCAGGAGTGTCCAGTTGTGTCAATCCTGACTGAGGATGAGGCATGGAACCTGGAGACACCGGGGGGGGGGCACAATACCGCTGGCAGAGATCCCTAGGGCAGGAACTCCGAAAAGGGTCTCTGCCAGGAACGTAACAGCTCCCGAAAAGGGAGCAGGCTAGGGCACCAAAGGTGTCCTCACTGAAATCGCTTAGAAAGGCGTGCTGCCGAGTGCTCTGGATTGTGCTGGTGGGAGGGTGATGTGCAGGTCCTCTAACATCCTGCGAGAATCGCTGATACTCAGCGAGATCAGCAGCTGGAGATGTGGACAGACGGCTCCTCTTCCCCAGAAGAGGGGATGAAGAGTCAGGGACCAAGGTTCAGAAGCTGGCTGTTCAGGGGAGGTTGAAAACCTGTCTGTCCATAGCCCTACCATAAGAGGGAAACTGAGCAGCCTGAGCTCTGAACTGCTCCCAGGAGAGAGGCCGCTAGGACCAAGAATGCCTGGGAGAGCAGGAGAATGTGGCAGAGGAATGAGAGCAGAGCCGACAACAGGAATCGGCTGACCTCCGCCTGCATTAGGGAGTGCACCAGGAGCCCTAGAGAAGGAAGGAGCTCCAGAAAACTCCACAGCTGACAGCTGATCAACCAAACTGGAACTGCCTAGGCTGCGCCCTGAAGAATCCCCCTGTGAGGCGACCGGGCTGCGAGGTCCAGAAGGACAGTCCCCTACCTCCAAAGAATGAGGCCCTCTCGAGGAAACCGAAAGGGAAGGGCAGAGATCCACCTACAGCTTCTCCCCAGAGCTCTGGTGGGTTCCGGAAAAGGCTGCCGCGACAGACCTCATGCCCTCGACCCCTCGGAATCCGAGAGTGCCAGCTCCTGGTTGGCCCCCAAGGCCATCCAGGAGCAGCACCCTCCCTCCCTGGGTGCTGATCGGCCCCAAAGTTGGGCGATCCAGGCACACCACCTGAGGGGTACCACCACTGTGGGGTCAGAGAACCTCTGAGGCCAGGTTGCAGGGCAATGGTGGCCTGCACCACTGCCTGCTGGTCAGAACACCTGACCCAGGCCCCGCAGTCACTGTCCGCCTCCTCAGAGGGGCTGACTCCAGCCTGTCGAGGACAGTACCAGGGTGTCCATGCGAAAAGCCAACTCCAGGGAGCTAGACTGTCTGTCTGATCCAGAGTCCAACTCCTCCGAAGAGGTGGAGATCGAAGTCCTGTGCCAAACAGTGCAGGGATGCCCGCTGCCATCCCCACTGAACAGGGTACCAGAACCAGAGACTGTACCAGAGTCGGTGCGGCACCCCCTCCGCATCTGAACAGTGCCAGAAGAGAACACGGCTCCAAAAGGGCAGCAGCCTCAGAGCCAAAGCCTGTCATGGTGCTGTCCAGACCCACGGCGCTGCAAGCAGCCGAGACCAGCAACGCACCGACAACCGCCCTGACAGCACTCTCGCTGCTGAACTCCGAAAGCTCCCATGTGCCATGCCCATGCTCGAGCCGGAAAGGTTCCAGAACGGGACACTGTGCCAGGGCAAGAAACCGTCAGGGATGGCGCCCAGAGAGCCTCCCCACGGTGCCAACCAACAGCAGCACGGAAAGCGAGCGACGGACTGGTGCCGACACCACTATGGGCCCATGGCGCCGCGAGATCGGCACCGAGGCCCAAGACGGGCCCGACCCAGGCCTTCCAAGCTGTGGATATGACACTGGGGAGCCTTCGCCCCGAGGGGCGATTGCTGGCAGCGTGTCTCTTGCCCACTCGTGGCCAGACCGGCCTCCTGCACCACGGAAGGGGCCTCTGCCACAGCTAGGCTAAGAGGCACAGGCCTTCCTCCTCGGGTCCGTATAGAACGGGAGGGGACCTGGAGGAAAGGCCAAGAGAACGTGGCTTGGCCCGACGAGTGCACGCCTGTCCCCCAAGTTGGACGGGCTCGCCGCACTTTTCCACGCAGCGTCTCGATGACCGGCGGTCCATGGAGAAACAGGCATCGCATCAATCCATGTCATGAAGCAGGCCAAGACGTGAGGCAAGTCGTGCTGGTCGGTGACAGGAGTACTTACGGCCGCAAGGGCACCGCGCATGGGGCCATCCTGTCTTGGAAGTCTTCTTGCCCTCCGACCTAGACATGACCTCACAGTAAGAAACACCAAACAAGACTCTAACTTGCAAAATAAAATAAACAAGGAACAGTCTTACCAGGCTACGTTGAGTAGGCTAACAGAACCGGCCAGCAAAAAGGGAGCCGACGGACTTCTGCACGGAGTCGACACGGAGTTGAATAATCAGACTGGCGTAAGATTTGAGGTAGGCTCTCTCAGAAGTTTCTTCAGCAAGCGGCCCCACGAGGTGACCTCGACAGCAGGAGATGAAGAACTGGTGGGAGGGTGGAGTCGACAACACCTAACGCCAATCTACGAGTGTCACACAGTGTGTCAGCCTCAACGGCGAAGTGCCAATGGTGCTGGCCAACTACCAGCAAAAAAAAAAAAAGCTTACACGGGGTCATAACCTCCAGTTAAGTACCCAAAGGTGATGAATGGTGAAGACTGATACAGATAAGATCAGGCTGCATGGGCCGGCGTGGGTGTGTGTTTTCGGACCGGAAGTCTTTTTTTTTTTTGCCACTATACACATTTTACAAAATACGAGGATGTAACTTCTTCTATAGATGGAATTTTTATGCCAAACTTGAGCAACAAGCTACTGATCCAGTAAGGATCAACGGCTAGAAGGCAGGCAGCTAGGAAACCTGCTCTGCAATCTAGCCAACATATAGACTGCTAAAATTAAGCAGTTAAGTGTGCTTACTTATTTTCAAAGCCGACATTTAAATTCATTATAGCTTTTATTTTGTATAGATTTTCTCCCTCCCTCCCTAGCATCATCCAAATATGCTGTTCAGGCAACTGCCGTCATGCAGATGCAGGGATGTTTTCTCCCTTGTTCTTCTCCTCTTCCTCCCCTTGGGGTGAGATGCCCCCTACATCCTCCAGCAATGCAGGTGCCCCTGATTATGTGTAATTCCTGGCCCACCAGCAGGGGTCACTACTTACTTGAACCCTGCGGCAGTGGCACAGCAGAGCAGTGCGCTACCACTGGGCCATCGAGGCAGCTTTATTATACAGCTTTCTGATAAACTGGGCTACTGAACACTGTAAAGCGCACATTGCCAACTGAGAACTCCACAAGTGTTGCATACTTTTCATTTTATTCTTACTCTGTTTATACCCCAGTTAGCCTCATCTATTGGGTGTTCTGCCCTGTCACCTCGACTTACACAGAGACTTACTGCCTGCCTTCTTTCCCTAGGGCTTACCCTCCCCAGCAGGGTTGGTGGGGTTCCCCAACCCCGCAGTAGACACGGACCCAGTTTTGCTGGAAGGCCCAGCTGATCGGGAGCAGGACCTGTAAGCAGCTGGTGCCATACCGCTGCCGGCATTTTCCTTGTTCTGTGTCCACCCAAAAGGCATGGCGTGCAATGACATCAGGATGTATACTCCACGTAACATGCGTCCAACGCCTGCCACATTCCCCTTGATGCTGCTCAGGCACAAGCTGTTTTCCCCAGCTTGTGCCAGGCAAGTGATAGGCTCTACCCATCCTCCCCACCCCCAAGAGGAAAGCAGTCCTGTCCTTCGGATGCTCGATCCTCCAGCCCCAGGCCATCCGCTCAACACCCTGAGTTCGTTTCTGAACCTGGGTCATTGGCATCATAAGCAGCAGCACTACCACTAGCTTGTGGGATGATTCCATACTTTGTTTCTTAACTAATTAACTTTACATTACAAATCATATATTTTTTCAAAAAGCTGGTGCATCAGAACGAGGAACCAGGACTTGCACCTGTATATAATACATAGAATTTATTTATTTATTTTGTTGATCAGAAAGGAGGGCTAGACAGTTCTGCCTATTTTCAACCTTGTCCGGGGATACAGAAGCAAACTGACATACTGAATCAGGTTAACCTATTGGAATAGGGTATATCTGGTAAGGACATCAGGAAAAACTCCTACTCTCTTCTGTAGGAAGCTGCTGTCCATCTTGGCTGACCCAGCTGGTGGAGGAGAGGTGTGTGGTGGCAGGGAAGCTGACCTTCGTCCTTGCCACTGTACTGCGGAATTCAATATCCATATGCAGTCAGATAATAGTAAAGTTTTGGATGCTGAACATGATATGGGTCATGGGAAACTACTGACCCGAATGATGCAGAGCTCTGAAAAGAAGAAGCATGACTAATGGCTCCTATGTCTGACAGAAAAGCAAATTGCTTGAGATGATGTCCCAAGAGGAAGCCAAATACCTACAGGATAGAGAATGCCTTCTGAACCATCAACTATTAAAGGGACCCACTGACGTGTCAGCTGAGCCACTGAGAGAAGTGGTGCGTCAGATTCTGTTGTGCACTGTGATGTTCTGAAAAAGACACTTAGGTAAAACGAGGGGCTAAATGCTGTCATGCCTACCTGTTAAATGATTGCTCTCAGTCCAGCTTTGAGCCTGTCTGTACCTTATGCTGTACCACCTAATTGTCGGAGCATGTGGCTCCTGTTTGTTACCTCGACACTGTATCATGTCTCTCTGTTACTTTGTAACTCTCCCAGGTCGCACCTGAAAATAGGCACTTGGATGTCTAGTGTGCTTATCTGGTTAACAAAAGCAAGTAAACATACTAAACTGAAGAGCTCCAAGCAGAAATAGCTCTGTGGTCCCCAGAGACAGCTCTCAGCGAGGCAGGTTGAATATAATCAGAGCGTGACAAGTGGATTCCTGACCGGACTGATCGGTGATGCAACAATACCAATCTGGGTTTCCCAAAACTGCAACAGCGTTAGGCAGACTGGCTCAATGACGGATTCGACTGCTGCACAGACCAGCTAAACTACAAGTGAGAACTCTGTAAGTGGGGACAGTGCACATGGTCTGAAAAGACATGGAAAGATGGAAAAGCTGACTACTAAATCACAACCTGCTGTCTCTGCAGAAATGGGCGCCCTGTCATCGAGCCTGGGCCCTCGGTAACCCCTAGGGACCTCTACCTGCTGATATTTTGGCAGTTGCTCTTACTGTTGAAAGCAACAATGTTAATCCCATCTCTGCACAAAATACTGTAGCATTGGTTCCCACACTTTGTGATAGTGAGCCTCCCTCCCCAAGACATGAAAAGATTTGAGCCTCCCTCAGATTTGGAAAAAATCTTGGCCCTCCCCACAGAAAAAAATAAATCCTACTTGCACAGTACACCAGGAATAAAGTGAAACTAATAAAGCTGACTGAGTATATTCTCTTGTTATTCAACTATTGCTTCCCGCCCTGACCCGGCACCGTGAGGTTCCACCCTTACCAGGCACCCCAGGTTATAGTTGTCACTCCTTTTTCTGACTCTTGGGCCCTTGTTACTCTGTTTCTTCTCTGTCTGGAACAACTAACCTAGCCACTTCATCTCTCCCTCTTACCCTGCAGTTAGGTAAGTTTCTGTACCCTTACCTCAGGTCACACCTGAAAACATGCATCGGATCACTGTGCCTTTCCCAGTTACTAATTTACATATAAATACCTACTATAGAAATGAGCCTTCACTCAGTATGTCTTTTCAAGTCACTAATTTACATATAAATACCTATTGTAGAAACAAGCCTAGACTCAGCATGCCTCCCTGCCATTAATTTATACATATAACCCCCTGCAAATGGGGGTTCCCAAAAGACTTCAGGAGCTTGCTTGAATGCTCCAAGCCTGAATGGTGTTTGGCGTTTAAGCCATTTATCAGTGAGTGTTTTTAGAACCTCTGGTACTGTCTCTTTAAGAGCTGTCTGCTTGCAGACATAATTAGTTGTATGGGGGACTGTGTGTTTCTTTGATTGAGTACCACTCAAGCTGCTGCAATTCACTCCATTTTGCAGTCACTAGAGTGCAAAGGAACCTATCTGAAAGATGTAACTGTTTGCCAGAAATCATTTACAGTAATAATGAAATTACAGTTTGTCTACTACTTTCTTTTGCAGTCAGAACAGTGTCTGCCTAGTTCCCATTCTGGTTTTGAACTGCTGAACTGGACCAATCAGTGTGGGGTAAGCTAGCTCTAAAATGGTGCCTTGGACTAAATCAGAACTTGGACTCATAATCTGAGCCAGCCACAAGAGGATTGTATGGGCAGTGACTCTGGGAGATGTAGTTTAGACTTCAGCACCTTTTGGACCAACAGCAGCAGTCTATTGTGGTGACAGCCAATCCAGTCAAGAACTGGGAGGAACTCAAGAGTGCCGGTTTTGTCAGTTGGAGTTTCAGTTGAGCTTTGGCAGTGAAGAAGAAGGAGCCCTGTGCTTTTCAGTGTGCAGTTTTAGTCAAAAAGCGTGTAAGGCCCAGAGTTCCGGTCTGCAGCTTGTGTAACAGCTTGTTAGGACTGAATCCGTCCTGTGAAAAGAATCAAAGGATCTCTGAAGAGTAGGAAACCAGGCTCACCCTGTAGAAGACTAGAGGAATTGCTGAAAATTGCACTCGGTCTGTCAGGAACTGAATCTGCTGTGTGTTCTCGGGTATTGTGTGCAGTAATTGCGATCGGGATACAGATGCAGCCTGCCTGGTATAGTGCTTTCTTTTATATGGATGTGTGAAGAGGTTTGTGTACCTCAAGTGAGGCCCTACTGACATTGAAGGACCCTATCTTATTTGGAGAGTCGTGAGTACTAATTCAGAGTCGCTCCCTGTTGAATTGCCACATTAAATCCAAATGGAATTACTGTACTGCTGACTGTTTAATTCTCCTTTCTCTGTGTGAAAGGGCCCCTACCAGCTGCCACGGTTTGGACTAGCCACTAGGGCTTGGGTACCTAGGGACAGTAACTGATAGGGATAGGCCTGTGCACAGAGCCATGGTAGATTATTAGAGTGATAAGCTAATTAACCTGATTTCCCCTGTCCTTGTTATATCCCTAAATAAATCAGAGCTGCTTGTTTCCAGCAAAGTTATACTGCCTGAGGTATTTGTCTATGTTAAAGTACTGTACTGTGATTGTTGCACTGTATCTCATTTCACAGGAGGTCCCAGTGCGGGAACCAGACCTGGGGGTAAGTGTATACTGTGAAGGTAATTCTGATATATTGTGTGGGCCACTAGTGGGAAGAAAGGGGTTGCAGTGTCCCAGAGGGCTGTGACCAAGTTAGTTTAACTATTGCAAACCCTGACCTCTGGGTGGAGGCACCATCCATTGGATCCAGGCCCCTCAACCTGTTAGTGGCAAATCAGGCAGGGGTAGTAGCCCCTGGGATAGCCATCTAGGGTTACATAAATACATACCAGTAAACAAGCTTTGGCTCAAAGGGGACTTCCTGGTCAGAAATTTATGCATAAGTAAAGAATCTCACCTGCAATTATCCATATTTAATTTGTTTTATTCTTTCACACAAAACAGTTAAAACTTAGAATTTAAATGCTGTACATTCTCAGACTTGACTGGGCCTCCCTGGAACAAGCTGGGGCCTCCCTTGGGAGGCTGGCCTCTCATTTGAGAACCACTGCTGTAGACACTTCATGGAGGAACAGACCAATGAAGACACTGAGCCCATAGCTCCCTCTTTACTAGACTGTCCTGGTTCTGGGCCCTCTGGCTGAAATGACTCATCTTGCTCTTTAACCTAATGACTATAAGTTGTACCATTGCTTTCTACTTCTTTGTAATATATGTGCCTATTGTACCTTTGCTTCCTACTTCTCTGTAAAATTGTGCCAACTGTATGCCCTTTCCTTGCCTTGTTGTTATTATGAGTTGTGTCCCTAGTATTTCCCTCTTATATTGCCCATACTGTCAACTTGTATTTGATGTGTTGTCTCTGTACCATTATGTTGTACTCTCCCGGTCGTTCCTGAAAATAGGCATAATACTTGTCTGGTGTACTTACCGGTAAACAAAACCTAAATAAATAAATAAAGCAGGCTGTATTACAGAATCAGGGCCTCAATTTCTGGAAGCAAAGATATTCTAAAGACTCGGCTCTGGTACTGCATGAAACCCTACAGCACACATTCAAGTTTACAGACTTACTTGCTAACAAGGAGAACCACTCCTAGAAACAATGCTGTGAGACTCCTATATAAGGGTGGCCGGAAACACCTCCTGCTTAGATATTTGTGGCAAGAACATTGTTAAAAATTCACTTACATTTTCGCATCTGAAAAATACACATCAAAACACAGGTGACTCCAATTTTCATGTGAGTTTCAAAACAGTTAAAGGACCAGAGAGGTTTCAGGCTTAGTATAATTTATTAGAGAAATTCCTTTGTGGTCCCCTTTTCAGCATACCTTTGACACACCTAACATTAGAACAGTCACCATTTTGTTTAAAAGCGAGGGTGTGTATTACAGACATTCTCTTTTGGCTGAGAAACGCTGCGAGGTCATGGATAAATCAGTGCCAATCATTGATTCTGAACAGACCTCGAATTGGGTGGAAAGTGCAGGTTAAATTGTTTAGGTTTAATGTTGGTGTCCATTTACCCAGTAGTTTCTTCCTGACGAGACAGAAGCATCCTGTTTTAGCAGGGATAACCCAAGTCATGACAATAATCTGGCTTTCAGGCCCATTTAAGCAATGCTTGCAACAGCTCAGATGTAGTCATTGTTTAAATTACAGACATACTGCACAAAATTGCACTAATATGTAACCCCAACCCCTTTTTTGTTACTCAGACAACGCAACAACCACTCTTGGCAGAAAGAAGGTATTACCCCTGCCATTAGGGGAAGAAAAATTACTCACCTTAGTAATGTTGTTTCTTCTAATGGAGTCTTGCTGTATTCTGACAATAGCAGGAGTCCCAACCTTCGAACTGCCGGAGATGAAAGAGTTAACTTTCCATGCCAGGCATGGAGCGCTGAGCTCGAGCTCGGTTGAGACTCTGTCTGTTGCTGTTTGAACTCAAACCGTCAGATCTTTTGAGCTAAACTCACTGAGAGTCCTGTGTGGAAGCTGTAACTCCTACACTAGCCAACTGGCTACTAAATATATTAAAAAGATTTTTGGTCCCAAAACAAAGACTCAAGTCAGGAAACCCAAAAAATGAAATAAACACAACACCCACTCACCCACAGAAAGAGGGTGATAATAAAAGGTGGGGCACCTCCTGAGTGCCAACACTGCTACTGCCCACCCACATCCCAAAAACAAAGGTTCTGAGAGGGAAGGCTGGAGGAAGAATACAAAGTAAGACTCCATTAGAAGAAACAACATTACTAAGGTGAGTAATTTCTTTCTTCAAACAACATGAAGTCTTGCTGTATTCTGACAATAGGACTACTAAGCAGTACCTCCATGGAGGAGGGACAGAACCTACTTAGGAAACAGGCTCTGAAGAACTGTTGTGTTAAACTGAGCATCACTCCTAGCCTGGATATCCAGAGAGTAATGCTTGGTAAAAGTGTGAACTGTTTTCCAGGTAGCTGCTTGACACATCTCTAAGATAAGAATATTCCTGGCAGCAGCCAGGGAAGCAGCTGTACCTCTGGTAGAGTGAGCCCTCAGGCCTGAGGGTAGAATCCTACCTAGTTTTTCATAGCAAAATTGAATGCAAGAGACAATCCACCTGGCAATGGATCTTTTAGTGGCAGGTTTTCCTTTACCAACCTCACCATAAGTGAGGAACAGTTGGAGGGAGTCAAACCTGTGATCCTTGGTACATTTTATGTAGTAGCTAAGGGCTCTTTCACATCTAAACTGTACAACCTCCTCTCACCAGAGGAGGAATGGTCAGTGAAGAACACAGGAAGAGACATAGATTGGTTAAGGTGGAAGTCTGAAACCACACTTAGGTAAAACTTCCCGTTAGTCCTGAGGACCACCTTATCTCACGGAAAGAGATAAAAATCAGGCTCCACTGACAGGGCTTTGTAACTCGCTTATGCTAAGGCAGAAGTGATGGCCACCAAGAAAACAGTTTTCCAAGTCAAGTACTTAAGCTCTGCTGAGGACAAAGGCTCAAAAGGGGTTGCATAAGCTGAGCAATGCAAACATTAAGGTCCCAAGCAGGGCAGGGTCCCTGAATGGCGGATTGGTATGAAGCAATCCTTGAAAAACTTGGAGAATACAGGGTGAGCTGAAAGAGAAGAAGGCTTACCTGCTGAAAGAAAAGCAGAGACAGCTGCCAGATGCACCCTTAGTGTAGCTGGTCTGAGTCCCAAGCTATTCAGATGAGCCATATAGTCAAGGACTGTGGGCAGGTCAGCAGACTCTAGGGAAATATGCTTCCCAGAGCACCATATGGAGAATCTTTTCCATTTGGAATTATAAGTAGTTCTGGCGGAAGGCTTCCTAGAACCCTTTAGAATATCCATAACACCTTGAGAGAGGTGTAAATCAGCAAACTCTAACTTTTCAAGAGCAGGCCTTGAGATTGAGAGATTTGAGATTGGTACCAAACCCTCCCTGAGCACAGGTTAACAGGCTGTAATTCCTGGGAAGAGACAAGGGAAGGTGGACTGCTAAGAACAACAGGAGAGGGTACCAGGGCTGTCTGGCCCAGTCTGGAGCAATCAGAATCACCTTGCAGGGTTGAGACCTGATTTGACTAGCACCTTGAACAGGAGAGGGAAGGGGAGTATACAGGAACTTCCCTTCTGATTGAGAACCAGGGCATCCAGAGGGACTGAGCCCAACACTGGGGCCTGCAGCAAAAAGGGAAGTTGGTGATTGTCTGGGGCTGCAAAAGATCTATCTGTGGGTGCCCCATCTGGAGAAGATCACCTCCAACACTACGGGATCCAGTGACCATTCGTGATGGCCCTGAGATATCCTGCTGAGAGCATCTGCCAGGACATTGCCCTTGCCTGGGAGGTGTACTGCTGTAAGGGAGGTGTTCAGGGAATAGGCCAGAGACCACAACTTCATTGCTTCTGTGCACAAGGCCGTAGAACCGAGTGCCCCCTTGCTTGTTGATATACCACATTGTGGTGGTATTGTCTGTCCTGATCTGAACAACTTTGTTCCAGACTTAGAAAAAGCTTGAAGTGCTAGAAACACTGCTTTGAGTTCCAACAGACTGATGTGAAGCAGAGATTCTGAGGAGACCACAACCCTTGGGTAGTCAGGTCTCCCAAGTGGGCCCCCACCCCAAGAGGGAGGCATCTGTAGTAAGGATTAAAGAGTGAGACTGAGTGACAAAAGGAACTTCCTGTCTTAGATTGTCCTGATCTTGCCACCACTGCAAAGCCTGGATCAGGGTTCGAGTCACTGGTATCAGTTTGGTCAGAGGTCCTTTTCCTGAGACCAAAAGGCTCTCAAGTGGAACTGAATGTCCCTCATCTGAAATCTTGCTCCCCGCACCACTGCTGTAGAAGCAGCCATGTGCCCCAGGAGCTGCAGAAAATGCCTTGCTGGTCGAGACACCTGTAGGGTGAATGAAGAGGCCAGTGTGATAAGGGTCCTTGCCCTGTCCAGGGAAGGAAGGCTCTTGCCTTTTCTGTATCTAGCTCATGCCTATGAAGGTGAGGAGCTGAACAGGCTCTAGAACTGACTTTGAAAGATTCAGAAAGAAACCTAGAGATGTGAGCAGTTGCCTGAGTTATCTGTAGGTGTAACTTGACTTGGTCTGGGACTGGCCTACTATGAGCCAGTCGTCCAGGTATGGGAAGATGGCAATCCTTTGCCTTCTTAGGGAAGCAACTACTACTGCCAGGCATTTTGTGAACACCCTTGGAGCAGAGGTTAGGCTGAAGGGCATTGCTCTGAATTGGTAATGGCCTGAGGGCAGCTTGAACCTGAGGCATTTTGATGGGAGCTTCTGATGAGAATATGGAAATAGGCATCCTTGAGGTCCAGGAGACTAGTCAGTCCCCTGGCCTTAGAGAGGGTAGAATTATTCCCAGAGTCACCATTTTGAACTTTGGCTTTAAAAGGTGCTTGTTTAAATATCTGAGATCCAGGATGGCCGCCATTCTCCTGTCTTTTGGGGTGAGGAAGTACCTGGAGTACAATCCTTTCCCTTTGTGTAGGGGTGGAACCTTTCTACAGCTCTGACAGCCAAGAGGAAGAGACCTCTGCCTCTAGGGCAAGTGCCTTCAAAGATTTGCAGGTGGAAAGGATCTGGTTCTCATCTTTGGAAATTTTTGAAGCTGAGAACCAGTCCCTGGCTACTACTTCCAGGACCCATTTGTCTGATGTTAAAGACTTCCAGTCCTGGACAAAGTATGCCAGCCTGCCCCTACAGGTGGTGGAGAATCGGCCCTGGTAAGCCCATCAGAGGTGCCTGTTTGGCAGGGGTTTAGGCTGAGTGGTGGAAGCAGGCCTGCTTGTACCCTTCTGCCTCTCCCTCTAAAGAACCCCCTCTGAGCATAGGCAGAAGAGGAGGCCTGGGTTGGTAGAAAGGCCTATGAAAAGGCCTGCCCTGCCCCTGGGATGCTGCCTCTGAGGAGTGGCTTGCCTTCCTTGGCCTGAGCACTCCTATAGATGGTCCTGTATTCATCCATTTCTTCATGTAGTTCTCTGTTTGCTCCCAAACAGAGAATTACCTACAACAGGAAAATCCATGGCCTTAGTCTGGGGATCCTGAGACAGGCTAGTACATCTGAGCCAAGCCATCCTATGAAGGGTCACAGATGTAGCCATGACTCTAGATGAAACATCATTGGAGTCCACTGCAGCATGGAATTGCACCTTGGATGCCTCAATACCATCAGCAGCCACCTGCTCCAGCTCCTTGGCAAGCTGGCCAGGGACCTGTTGAGCTAAAGCCATGACAGTGTCCCATCTAGATTTCTGATATCTAGCTGTATAGGCCATATAGTTGGCCTGCCTGAGTCCCAAGGATGCTGCCATGTACTGTTTCTTTGCCATGGCATCAATCCTCCTGGAGTCCTTATCTGGGGTGTGTGAGCCAAGGGTATATTAGCCTTATCACAGGTTGCAGCCTGCACTACCCCAACATGGCTGCATTGCTGGGTAAGGAACTCCGTATCTGAGCCTGACAGAGTATACCTCCTGTCCATTCTTTTATCCACAGGAGGTATAGAATTAGGAGTCTTTAAAATCTTGAATGTCTGTTTCCCAAAAGACTTGTGTGGGGAATAGACAGCCTCCTGGACTCTGGGATATCCATCATTTTCCACGGTCAGGCTCCTCCTGGTCATCCACAGCTTCTTCCATAGGAAGCTGAAGGTTTCGACCACTTTCTTGTAAAACATGAAATGGGAGGGGACTCAGAAAGCATAGGAGGAGACACTCCTGAAGGTCTGTCTGGGAGATGTCCGGGTCAATGGGCACATCCAGACTTTCATAATCACATTCACTTTCCTCATACTCTCCTTCCTCCTCCTCCGGTTCATAAAACTCCTCCAAATCATAATCCGAACTGGTGGAACCCGGCGAACCGAGTGCCTTCCTGATGGTGCGGTTCGGTTGGAACCGAGGATAGCGACTTGAACAATTTTTATCACTTTGGCTATTTCATCAGCGGTTGGAAGAAACTTTAGATCCACCAGCTGATTTATCCCTTCTTGTTCTCTTAACCAGAACCGAACTCTCTGGGAATCGTTCTCCTTTTGCCCGAAGAAGTTTCGCTACTTGGTCAGAGGGTACCCTTCTGGTTCGGGTTTGAATCAACCGGCTGGCCATCTGGGTCAGCGGACTTTTGGCCTCCCTTTCCTGAGCCTACCAACTCTCTTTTCTAGGGTAGCTGCAGGAAAATTTTTACAAATCTGGCAGTCTGAATCAAGGTGGTCAAACCCAGACAATAAACACAGGTGCTGTGGGGGTGAGCCTTAGCAAAGACTTCCCCACACACACTACAGTGTTGAAACCCAGTGGGCCCAGTTTTTCTTTGGGTTTCTCAGACATGGTGCCAGTCCTAACAAAACTTACCCTTTTAATGGCAATCCACCAGGCAAGACACTCTTATCGGTTCCTGACCGTGTTAGGTCGTGAAAAACGTAGTAAAATCTGTTTTTTAGAACTGATAAGAACGGTAAACACACTCTAAAAGTAGAAATAAAGATTTTAAACAACCTGATCGGTTCAAACCGAACCGATGAAACGCTTACAAGTTCCACACAGAATAGAAAAACAATATAAACCTATCTAGTACTCACGAATACCACAGACAGAGACTGAACCGATAGGTTGCGGTTTAAATTCGGTTGAAAACCGAGAAAAACAGACTTTAACGACAAATTGAACCGAGCAAAGGAGAAATCTCCGGAGCGACTGTTCAGTGAGTGGAGTAAAGAATCTGATGGTTTGAGTTCAAACAGCAACAGACAGAGTGTCAACCGAGCTCAAGCTCAGCGTTCCATGCCTGGCATGGAAAGTTAACTCTTTCATCTCCGGGGCAGTTCAAGGTTGGGACTCACTGCTATTGTCAGAATACAGCAAGACTTCATGTTGTTAGAACACCTGGTTTGGGCATCTCAGAGGTCAGGGGTAGAGCACAAAACAACATTTCTATTTACCCAGGTCAGGGAGAGAGGTGCCAAGGTATGGTGTGTCTCCTATCTGTGGGGCCCCAAAAACATCACAAGTCACTCAAAGATGGATTGTCCATAACCAGAAATTTGAATGTTACTGTATGGCTTGTATTCCTGAAAAAGTGTTAACAGAAATGGTGGTGCCCCAGGTCTTGATGCTGTACAGACAGATGGCACATTTAGTAGCAGACAAAAACATTTCCAGCCTCTTTCAGGCAGTACTGACTTCTTACAGGAACATTTCCACAGATGTCCAGCGCCTGTGCAGGGATAACTGGACTTACTAAAGAACATTTTCCTCAAACATCCAGCCCTATTTCAGAGGTATCTGGATTATTTTGAGCACCACTAGGTGACTTAAGTTAACAACTTAAACCACTCCTCTTAAATAACCTGTTAGGCCTCCTTGGGACCTAGAATGAGGAGTATAAACTCACTGTGGCCAAGCCAGACTCTCTCCGCCATTACTTTTAGCAAACAGGATTCCCTAGTCACACAGGGCTACAAGAGACATCCTACTGCACAACTTTGTGCCAGGGTCCTGAGTACCTGTATCCGACAAAGGCACCAGCCAGCCCCACTTGAACACTGTACTTTCTATATCTTGTACCCTCAGGACACTTGAAATCCACAGATCTCACACAGAATCCCTACTTTAAATTGTACACACACAGTCTCTACATTTTGGGCAGTTCTGATATCTCTTACAGTCTTTTGGGGGTTGCCCCAAAGTACTCACTGAACCGTCAGTCCCATTCCTGTTTTCTGTGAAAATCTTCACCCCTCGGGCTTCACAGCATCTGGCAGCCACTCACTTCCCAGGAAACCAGCCGTTGGTTGCTGTACTATGGCAGAAACAAATGAGGATCCTTCCTCTAGCAAGCAATATCTGGGCAGAGCACCACTTGCTGTAGAACTCTCAGCTGAAACTCTGACTTCAAACTGTTTGGCTCACAATTCAAAAACAGCTGCAGGCACAGTGTGGCTCACGTTGCTGCAAGGGTTCTAAATTTCATGACATCATCCCCTACCTCAACAAAGCTGAGCAAGTGGTGATGTCATGTTTTACGAAAGCTTTTAAACCTTCTGACTACCCAGGCTATCTGCCTGATCTAAAACTGATGGGATTCTAGTAACCCCAGGAACTATGTGTTACAAATACATTTAGGTTCAACTTGTGTGAAGGACGAGGCCACCCCTGTATAACACGTCCCAGCCTTTTCACCATGATCTTTGCCAGTATCTTCAGGTCACAGTTCAGGACCGCTTATAGGACAGTAAGAGGAGCATTCCTCCGGTTCCTTCCTGGTTTCTGGCAACACGAGCTAGAGCCTTGTAACATGAGGCAGGTAAGTCCCCCTAGCTTCCAAGAACATGTCTGCCATATGGCCCGCTTTGCCTTCCCCAGCTCCTTACAGTACTCCACACTGAACTCATCTGCCACTAGCTTTCCCTTTTAAATGAGCCAATTGTCCCAACACCTCCTCACTATTTATCCTTGCCCCATCCTTCCTCTTTGTTCCTCTGTAAGCTTAGGCAACTCAATAGTACTAAGGAAGGCCTCAGCCACATCCGCCATTCTCTGACATTCTGCCCTATAAAGAACTGCGTAAAGGCCGAAAGACTTCCCTAATAGCCCCGAGTCCTGTACCTTGTGCCCTGACCTATCCTTGATCACTGCAATCTTGCCTTGCCCTCTTTTACCCTGCATTAACTGTACCAACAGGGCCCCAGCTTATTTGTCCTCTCAAATATGTGTTAGTCAGACAAAAACAGGGCAGTCCTGGCTTCCCCTTGACCAGGAGATTTAGGGCTTCTCTGGTCACTGTCAGCTTCCTCTGGCTTCCTCCCTACCCCAGATGCCACCTTCTTTTCCAAATCTTTCAGCATTAGCTCCAGGTCCTGCTTTCTTTCTCTATGCTGTCTCTTCTTTCTGGACACATACCCAATAATCACTCCCCTCACAACAGCCTGCCTGCTTCCCACAGTATTGTTTTAGGCGTGCAGATGCTGCAGTCATCGCTATGTACTGAGCCCAGTGAGTTTTCAGATATTAAGCGGAACTCTTCCTTGGCTAGTTAGTAGGTTGGAAATCTCCAACTTGCTGCGCTACCTCTTCCCCTGCGCCTTGAGGTCAGTTAGACCACTGCATGGTTCGAATATATAGATTTATAAATATATATATAGGGTGTGAGCATCCTCCACCTGCTCATTATTCCCAGGGGAGGGGTAAAATGTAATCCTGTCTGACCATGTCTGTTGGGGTTGGAGTAAAGTATTACTTGCCCTAGGTTCAGTGTCCTCACAGATCAATCAAATCTAAGTCCACCAGACCCTGCTTCCAGGTGGCCAGCACTGCACCATACCTAGCCACCCCTCTGTGGTCCACCCCAGGTTCCATAACACAATTAAAATCCCCACCCCAATCACTTGGTTTGGGAATTGCTCTCTAAATATATCCAGAAAGTGCTTGTAAAAATCAGGGTGAAACACTGCTGGAGCGTATACAATACCATGTTACCTTTGACCCATCTACCTCCCCAGAGACAAAGATATACCTGCCCGCTTACGGAGCCGCTACCACCCTCTACACCTGCAGGGGCCAGTAGTCATGTTAGTTTTTAATATAGCACTTGTTTTCACTATATTCAGCACTGGCACTTTAACATGTCACTTTACATGTGTGTGTGTATGTGATCATAGGAGAGCCTCCCTGATAAAGTGCACATGCACGAAACTGGTCAGGCCTTTTACAGATGATGAGTGATGTCTATCCTATGGCACCAGTACTGTAAGTAGTGGTTTGCACTACAGAATAAATGTTTGATGTAGCAAACATTTTTCCTGAGTGAGACAATACTGTCTTTTTGGTTGCTGAAGCCCAGGGAAAGACTCAGAGACTTCACTTTGGCATTGCAGATGTGATGCTTGCCTCCAAAGAGGGGCAAATGACCCCATTTTAAAATGTGGAATTCAAGGACATGTCTGTCCATGGAAAGCAAGCATCACACTGGTCCCTGTCATGGTCAGGGTCAAGGCAGGTGTGGAATTTCAGATGCTGGCTCGATGCTGCGAGAGGGCCTCCAAAGAACCACCAATACATGGGGCCTACAGCCTTTTTTCTCTTTGCTCCTTTGAACTTGGCATCTCGATGGAGAAATAATAAAAATGAGAAAAGTACTCAGATCGGCACAAAACTGCACAAACGTTTTCAAAAACAAAAATGGAACTGAATTTGACACTGAGTATATTTATTTATTCAATATCTGGAATACACCTTTGAGTTAAGAGCTCCTTTGCAAAGGTTCCTCGTCAACATCAAATCACATAAGGCCAGCCAGGTGACACTGGACGCCACACCTCGCACCACGCCCGTGACCCAGGTTTGGAAGCAGACTCGGGTTGTCGGGGATCAGCAGGGAGGAGGATTGAGCATCTGGAGGACTGCTCTCCTCTCCTGAGGTAGGTATCTGGGGACACACCGCACTGCAGCGGCCCCGGTGGAGGCTGGAGTTATCACAGCAGCTGACCACTTACAGGGTGAGGCGGCGGCAGACATCAGCTAAGAGTACACCCTCAGCACAGACATCATTGCACATCCACGCCTCACTGGGGACATAACCAAGGTGGAAAAGCACAGTTGCGTAAGAACTTACCGTAACAGTAGATCTTTGAGAGAAGCTCTTGCAGCAGGTAACACATATGTAGGACTGTCGCCACCTGGCGGCAGATCTCGACATATCTTTTCTCTAGCAGTACCGATGTGGGAGTGCCTACCCGGCATCAGCCCCGCCCCTGACGCCACGTGAGTATAAAAAGGCATATGCGGTCCCCACATGCTCCAGTTAGTTACCGCCAAGGCCAGACAATCAACACAGCGTAGTAGAAAAACTTCCACAGAACCGCCAATTTGCAAGGCCCGCAAAGGGAGCTGAACTTATCCAGAACAGAAAGGCTGCTCCTCGAGGAAGGAGGAGGAATCATTCCTGCTGCAAGAGCTTCTCTCATATATCTACTCTAAGGTAAGTTCTTACGTAACTGTACTATCTTACTGAGAGGAAGCTCTTGCAGCAGGTAACATATATGTAGTACTGATTCTCAAGCAGTATAAACTAAAACAACCACTGGGAAAGGGCGGAAAGGAAAAACAGAAACATCTCCCAGAGGTATAAACTTAAGACAACCCCTGGGAAGAGGAGCAACAAACACATAACCATTCAAGGTCTAAACTTAAGACAACCATGAATGGGAAGGAAAGGAGGCAGGAAACCCTCAGGAGAAAAGACCTCTCAGGAAAAAGGCCCTGGGAGACTGCCAGGCCAAAACCTCGTGACATCTGGAAATAATGTCCAGACTGTAATGTCTGATAAAGGTATGAACAGAGTGCCAGGTGGCAGCAGCATATATCAACACGCTGACACTTTCTTGAGGGCTGCGAAGAGGTAGCCACCGCTCTTGTAGAATGAACCCAAACTGGAGCCCAGCAGGATGTCTTGTTAGCCTGCTGATAACAGAAGGAGATGCAACTGACCAGCCAGCATAAAAGCATTTTGCTTTGTAACAAGGCATCTAAGGATCTATCTGCAAAGGATACAAACAATTGGTCCGATTTCCGGAAACCCTTTGTTCTGGACAAAAACACGGAGAGCATGGTGCACATCAAGGTGTGCAAGAAAGCTTCTCCCTATTAGAATGCTCTGAAAAATAAACTGGAAGCTGAACCGATTGATTAAGCGTGAGCTCTGGCACTACCATAGGAAGAAATTTAGGATTAGTGCAGCGGTCTACCCTGTCCCTATGGAAAATAAGGTAGGGCTCCCGACACATAAGAGCATGAAGCTCTGAAATGCGTCGAGCAAGTGACCACCACCAGAAGCAAAGTCTTCCATGAGAGATAAGCGGACCTCATAAGACATGGCTGGTTCGAAGAGGAAGCGTAAGCCTCTCCAGCACAAATAACAAGTCCCAAGGAGGAACAGGGTCCCGGACCGGAGGATGGAGATGCAAAATCCCTTCAGAAAAGTTTTCACCACCTCCAATTGAGCCACTGTCCTGTCCTGAATACAGTGATGATAGGCAGAAGCAGGCAGCCAGGTGTACTTTAATGGAGGAGTAACTGAGACCTGACTCCGACAGGGATAGCAGGTACTGTAAAACTGCGTTAACCGGACAGACCAGAGGTCAAGCCTCCTGGCTCTTGGCCCAAATGCAAAAGCGTTTCCACTTCATGGGCAAGTGGCTCTGGTATTGAGCTTCTGAGCCTCCACCAAAATCGGGCAATGTCATCAGAAACTCAAAACACAGCTTAGCTAGGTCCTGAGGAACCAAATATGCAGGTGCAGGGATCGAGGTTGGGATGAACAAGGTCCCCTGCTGCTGAGAGCAACTGACCCAAATTGGGAAGAGGCCACGGAGCTTGCACCGACAGACGTTTGGAAGCGGGAACCAAATTGGTTTGGGCCACAGAGGGGCTATCAGGATCATGGAGACCCTCTCGATTGTGCTTTAAGGGGACCGCTGCAAAAGGGAAATGGAGGAAGGCATAAAAACCTCCCGCTCCAAGATAGGGACAAAGCATCTTGCCAGAAAGCTCCAGGCTTGGGATCGAGTGAGCAAAAATTGGGCAGTTTTGCACTGTAGCGAGGCGCAAAGGTCCAGATCCAGCATTCCCCATCTTGTGAATAGCTCGTCTGCCACAGACTGACTAAGGACCACTCATGACAGAGCAGTTTTGCCCTGCTAAGAGCTTCTGCGACTACATTCAAGAGCCCGGAACGTGGACTGCCGAAAGATGGAGATGATGCTCCACCCCAGTCCCACACCCTCATAGCTTCTCGACAAAGGGGTAAGTAGGTACCTCCTGCTTGCTGATGTAAAACACCACCAAGTGTTGTCTGTCTGGATAAGGAGGTGGCTGGGTTTGAGAAAAAGAGCCAGAGCCTGTAGGGTGTCCAGGACTGCTCTGACCTCGAGCACATTGATATGCAAATTCTCCTCTAATGGACACACAGCCCTCGGGTCCTGTGTGTCCCCAGAGATGCCCCCATCTCGTCCTGGACGCATCTGTGGTGAGTCTGGACAGGACTTTCCAACTGGAAGAGAGTCCTCGGCAAAGATGCTGGGGGACGCCACCAGCGGAGTTCATAACGAACTGACTCAGAGATTCTGACCGCAAGTCCAAGTCGCCCTGGTCTGATCCCATTAGACCAAGCACCCACTGAATGGTGCGCATGCATTGCCTGCTGAAGGGGACCAAGACTATGGCAGCAGCCATGTGCCCCAGAAGCCTGAGAATGGACCTGGCTGGAACCACAGAGGCTGAAAAGCCTCGGGATGCCAGAGCCTGGATGCACTCTTCCCTGTCTGCAGGGAGAAGAAAAATTACTCACCTTAGTAATGTTGTTTCTTCTAATGGAGTCTTGCTATATTATGACATATGCAGTGAGTCCCAAGCTTGAACTGCTCCGGAGGTGAAAGAGTTAACTTTCCATGCCAGGCATGGACCGTTGAGCTCGAGCTCAGTTGAAAACTCTGTCTGTTGTTCTTCAAACTCAGCAGTCGAGATCTTCTGAGCTAAACTCACTAAGGTCCTGTGTGGAAGCTGTAAACCTACACTAGCCAACTGGCTACTAAATATAAGAACACATTTTTGGTCCCAAAACAAGACTCAAGTCAGGAGACCCAAAAAATGAAAAACACAACAGCCAGTCACCCCTAAAAGGAGGGTGGAAATGACAAGGTGGCCATCTACTAAGTGCCAACACTGCACTGCCACCAAACATCCCAAAACAGAGGTTCTGAGAGAGGCAGGCAGGAGGGAGGTTGTATGGCAAGAGCTCCATTAGAAGAAACAACATTACTAAGGTGGGTAATTTTTTTCTTCAAACAACATTAAGTCTTGCTGTATTCTGACAATAACTACCAAGCAGTACCTCCATGGAGGAGGACCAGAACCTCACTTATAGCCAGGCTCTGAAGAACTGTTGTGTAAGCAAACCGAGCATCACCCCTACCCTGGATATCCAGAGAGTAATGCTTGGTAAAAGTGTGAACTGTTTTCCAGGTAGCTGCTTGACATATCTCTAAGATAGAATATCCCTGGCAGCAGCCAGGAAGTAGCTGTACCTCTGGTAGAGTGAGCCCTCAGGCCTGAGGGTAGAATCCTACCTAGTTTTACACAGCAAAGTGAATGCAAGAGACAATCCACCTGGCAATGGATCTTTTAGTGGCAGTTTTCCTTTACCAACCTCACCATAAGTGAGGAACAGTTGGAGGGAGTCAAACCTGTGATCCTTGAGTGCGTTCTATGTAGTAGCTAGGCTCTTTTCACATCTAAACTGTGCAACCTCCTCTCGCCAGAGGAGGAATGGTCAATGAGTACACTGGAAGAGATATAGACTGGTTAAGGTGGAAGTCTGAAACCACCTTAGGCAAGAACTTCCTGTCAGTCTGAGGACCACCTTATCTCTATGAAAGGAGATAAAATCAGGCTCCACTGACAAAGCTTGTAATTCACTTATGTGTGTCAGAAGTGATGGCTACCAGAACACAGTCTTCAAGTCAAATACTTAAGCTCTGCTGGAACAAGGGCTCAAAGGAGGTTGCATAAGCTGAGCAATGCAAACATTAAGATCCCAGGCAGGGGCAGGGTCCCTGAATGGAGGGTTGGTGTGAAGCAATCCTTTAAAAACTTAGAGAATACAGGATGAGCTGAAAGAGAAGAGGTTTACCTGCTGAAATAAAGCAGACACCGCTGCCAAATGCACCTTTAGGGTAGCTGGTCTCAGCCCCAAAAGTGTTTAAATGGACCATATAATCCAGGACTGTGGGTAAATCAGCAGATTCTGGGAAATATGCTTCCCAGAGCACCATATGGAAAACTTCTTCCATTTGGAATTGTAAGTAAGCCTGGTGGAAGGCTTCAGAAGCTTCAATATATCCATTACACCTTGGAAGGTGTAGATCAGCAAACTCTAACTCTTCAGAGCCAGGACTTGATTGAGAGATTTGAGGTTGGGTACCAAACCCTTCCTGAGCACAGGTTAGCAGATTGTGATTCTGGGAAGACACAGGGAAGATGGACTGCTAAGGACAGTAGGGTGGATACCAGGGTTGTCTGGCCCAATCTGGGTAATCAGAATCACTTTGCAGGACTAGGATCTGTTTTGACTAACACTTTGAACAGGAG
Organism: Neoceratodus forsteri; assembly: GCA_016271365.2. Lineage (NCBI taxonomy): Eukaryota > Metazoa > Chordata > Ceratodontiformes > Ceratodontidae > Neoceratodus > Neoceratodus forsteri. The sequence goes on along the minus strand of CM057458.1, from coordinate 163,093,927 downwards.
GCGGGAAGGGGAGAAGCATAGAAACTTCCCTTCCCATTGAGAACTAAGGGCATCCAGAGGGACTGGGCCCGACACTGGGGGCCTGCAGCAAAAGGAAAGTTGGTGATTGTCTGGGGCTGCAAAAGATCTATCTGAGGGTGCCCCATCTGGCAAATATAACCTCCAGGACCAAGGGATCAAATCCTGCTGAGAGCATCTGGCAGGACATTGTCCCTTACTGGGAGGTGAACTGCCGTAAGGAGGTGTTGGGGAGTAAACCAGAGACCCACGACTTCGTTAGCCAGTTGCACAAGGCCGTAGACCAAATGCCTCCTTGTTTGTTGATGTACCACATTGTGGTGTTGTCTGTTCTGACCTGTACAACTTTGTTCTGAACAGATTTGGAAAAAGCTTGAAGTGCTAGAAAAACTGCTCTGAGCTCAACAGGTTGATGTGAAGCAGAGATTCCTGAGGGCCACAGTCCCTGGGTGAGGTCGCCTATGTGAGCTCCCACCCCAAGAGGATGCATCTGTAATAAGGATTAAAGAGTGAGACTGAGTGAGAAGGGAACCCCTTGTCTCATTGCTATCCTGCCACCACTGTAGGGCTTGGATTCAGGTTCGAGTTACTGGGATCCAACTTGGTTAGAGGGTCCTTTCTTTGAGACCAAAAGGCTCTCAAATGGAAATGGATGTCCCTCATCTGAAATCTTGCTCCTTGCACTACTGCTGTAGAGCAGCCATGTGCCCCAGGAGCTGTAGAAAATGCCTTGCTGGTGAGAGACCTGCAGGGGTGAATGAGAGGCCAGAGAACCAGGGTCCTTGCCTGTCCAAAGGAAGGCTCTGGCTTCCTCTGTGTTCAGTTCTGCGCCTATGAAGGTGAGGAGCTGGACAGGCTCTAGAACTGACTTTGGAAGATTCAGAAGAAACCTAGAGGTAAGCAGTTGCTGAGTTATCTGAAGATGTAACCTGACTTGGTCTGGAGACTGGCCTCACTATAAGCCAGTCGTCCAGGTAAGGAAAATGGCAATTTTTGCCTTCTTAGGTGGGCAACTGTTACCAGGCATTTTGTGAATACCCTTGGAGCAGAGGTGAGGCCAAGGGCATTGCTCTGAAGTGGTAATGGGCTGAGGGCAGCTCAGACCTGAGGTACTTTTGATGGGAGCTTCTGATGAGAATATGGAAGTAGGCATCCTTGAGGTCCAGGGACGCTAGCCAGTCCCTGGTCTTAGAGAGGGTAGAATAATTCCCAAGTCACCATTTTGAATTTTGGTTTTAAAAGTTGCTTGTTTAAATATCTGAGATCCAGATGGGCTTCCATTCTCCTGTCTTTTTTGGGTAAGGAAGTACCTGGAGTACAATCCTTTGCCCTGGTGTGTAGGGTGGGACCCTTTCCACGGCTCTGAGAGCCAGGAGGGTAGAGACTTCTGCCTCTAGGGCAAGTGCCTCTGATGGATTTGCAGGTGGAAAGGATCTGGTTCTCATCTTGGGAAATTTTTGAAGCTGAGAACCAGTCCCTCTACACTACTTCCAGGACCCACTTGTCTGATGTTAGAGACTTCCAGTCCTGGACAGTAGGCTAGCCTGCCCCTACAGATGGTTAAGAATCGGCCTGGCCACCCCGTCAGGGTGCCTGCTTGGCAGGGCTTTTACGCTGAGGGTGGAAGTAGGCTTACTTGTACCCCGCCTGCCTCCTCTAAAGAACCCCTCTGGGCGTAAGCTGAAGAGGAGGCCTGGCTTGGTAAAAGGCCTATGAAAAAGCCTGCCCCTGCCCCTGGAAGACTGCCTTTAGGTGTGGCCTGCCTTTCCTGACCTGTGCCTTCTATAGGTGGTCCTATACTCATCCATTTTTTTCATGTAATTCTTGTCTGCTCCCCAAGCAGAGAATTACCCACAAAGAAAATCCATGGCCTTAGTCTGGGTATCCTGTGACAGGCTAGTACATCTGAGCCAAGCCATTCTGCGAAGTGCCACAGATGTAGCCATGACTCTTGATGACACATCATTAGAGTCCACTGCAGCATGGAATTGCACCTTAGATGCCTCAATACCATCAGCAGCCACCTGCTCCAGCTCCTTGGCAAGCTGGCCAGGGACCTGTTTTGCCTAGAGCCATAGCAGTATCCCATCTGGTTCTGGTATCTAGCAACAAAGCCATATAATTTGCCTGTCTGAGTCCCAAGGATGCTGCCATGTACTGTTTCTTGCCATGGCATCAATCCTCCTGAGTCTTGTCCAGAGGTGTGTGAAGCCAAGGGAATATTTGCCTTGTCACAGGCTGCAGCCTGCACTACCCAACATGGCTGCATTGTTGTGTAAGAAACTCTGTATCAGAGCCTGACAATGTGTACCTCTTGTCCTTTCTCTTATCCACAGGAGGTATAGTGTGAGGAGTTTTAGAATATTTACTGTCTGTTTCCCAAAAGATTTATGCAAAGGAATAGACAGTCTCCTAGACTCTGGGATATCCATCATTTCCACATAGTCAGGCTCCTCTGATCATACACAGCTTCCTCCATAGGGAGCTGGAGGATTTCAGCCACTTTTTATAAAACATAAAATGAGAAGGGACTCAGAAAGCCTAGGAGGAGACACTCCTGAAAGGTCTGTCTGGGGAGATGTCCGGTTCAATAGGCACATCAGACTTTCAAATCCACATTCACTCTCCTCATATTCCTCTTCCCCTCCGGTTCATAAAATTCCTCTACGTCGTACTCTTTAGACCGGTGGAACCGGCTTGAACCGTGCAGCTTACCTGATGGTGCCGGTTCGGTCGGAACGGGAAGCGACTGGACAATTTTAATCGCTTTGGCTATTTCTTCAGTGGTTGGAGAGAAAGTTTTGGCTCCACACCAGCTGATTTCCCTAGTCCTTTGCTGGAACCGACTCCTCCGAGTCGGCTCTCCCTTTGCCGAGGAAGTCTCGCCCTGGTCAGAGGGCCTCCCTCCGGTTCGGTTGGGCATCCAGGTCAAGCGGACTTTTAGCCTCCTTTCTGAGTCTACCAACTCTCTTTCCAGGGTAGCTGCAGGAAAATTTTGCAAATCTGGCAGTCTGCAGTGAGGTGGTCAAACCCCAGACAGTAAACACAGGTGGTGTGGGGGTCAGCCTTAGCAAAGACTTCCCCACAGACACTGCAGTGTTGAAACCCAGTGGGCCGGTTTTTCTTTTGGGTTTCTCAGACATAATGCCAGCCTAACCAAAACTTACCGTTCATGGCAATCCACCAGGTAAAGACCCCTTATCGGTTCCCAACCATGTCACGGTCGTGGAAAAAACTATAATAAAATCCGTTTTTTAGAAACAACAAGAACTGGTAACCACACTCTAAAGAGACAGATTAGTATATTTTAAACAACCTGATCGGTTCAAACCGAACCGATAAACTGTTTCTAAGTTCCACACAGAAGAAATAAATGTAAAACCTATCTAGTACTCACAAATACCACAGACAGAGCTTGAACCGACCGGCTGCAGTTTAAATTCGGTCAAAAACCGAGAAATAATACTTTAACCAAAAATAGACAAGCAGAGGAGAAATCTCCGGGCGACTGTTCAGTGAGGTGAAGTAAAGAATCTGACAGTTTGAGTTTGAAGAACAACAGACAGAGTTTTCAACCGAGTTTCGAGCTCAGCATTCCATGCCTGCGCATGGAAAGTTAACTCCTTCACCTCCGGAGCAGTTCAAGGTTGGGACTCACTGCATATGTCATAATATAGCAAGACTTCATGTTGTTTGGAAAAGCTTCCCAAAGTTGTATCTAACAGAGCGCCTATAAATTGAAGACGTTGAGAGGGAAAAGTTGAGATTTTCTGGATTTACAGTGATCCCCAGATGCCGACAAAGGGAGAGTGTGGCCAGGATGGTCTCCCAAAGGTGAGACCTGGACAGGGCCAAGAGGAGCCAATCGTCGCGATAAGGAACAAAAAGTGGCCGTCTTGGCACAGGGCCACTGCAATGATGTGAGCACTTGGTGAAGACTCTGGGGTGGAGGAAAGGCCAAGGGAAGAACCTTGAACTGATCGCCCGACCCTCAAACTTGAACCTCAGGAATCTCCGATGACTGTGGCAAATAGGAATGTGGTGGGCAACCTGCTTGTCCAGAGCATGCCAGACAATCCCCGACTCGATAGGAAGGGGAGGAGATTCGAACCGACACCATACGGAATCTGTGGTGGGTGACCCATTGGTTGAGGTGTAGCTGAGGTCCGAGATTGGCCAGTAGGTCCCCGGACTTTCTGGGAACCAAGAAGATGCAGGAGTAAAACCCAGAGTCCCTTCTGCCTCCGAACACACTGTATGCGCCCTTGTCTGAGAGAGACTGGATCTCCAGTCTGATGGGAGGCCTGTGGTCTCTGGGTAGTAAGCAGGGGTGGAGGTCTGTCCGGTGGCAGAGACTCGAACTCTATGGAGTGTCCAACTCCATGAGGTCGAGGACCCATCTGTCAGAGGTCACGTCTCTCAAGCAAGATGGTGGAGAGAAACAACCTCCTCGCTCTCCTGATATTAGGTCTGGGAAGGGAAGGTCGTTTGTATAGTCAGGTGGATGAAGGGGCGGGAGGGTGGCTGCTGGGTCTAGCCTGTCTAGAAGGCGGAGCAGCGCCTCGATGACCCCTCGTTGACCAAAGCTACCCTGCTGTGCGTGATGCTGAGCAGGGGCTGCTGAGGCTGGTGTCCCCTCTGCCATGAAAGCGGGGCAGACAAAAACACTCCCGTTCGGGTGATACATAGACTGCTGAGTCACGGACTGTTTGCCAGAGTCCTGCAGTCTAACAATAACCTTCTCTGTGTCTTCACGAAGAGCACAGAGCCCTAGAAAGGGGTGTCCAGAAGTGTAGTCTGCACCTCTGGGTCGAACCCAGAGACCCGGAGCCAGGAGCTGCACCTAAGGCAATTCCAGCAGCGCCCTTGCCAAAGTGTCCGCAGAGTCGACGCAGCTCCAAGAACATGGGTACCCACATCCAAGCCTGTCTGTAACAGTTTCACAAGCTCTGTGCTTTGGGGACAGTCAGGCAAACCTTGCAGAATGTTCAATCCTTGGTCCCAAAGGGTGTTCTGGATTTGGGCCATATCAGTCATAAAATTTAGACTTGAATACTGCAGGTGGCAGATGAGTACACTCTGTGACCTAAAGATTCCAGCTGCATAGACTCCCTGTCTGGCGGCTGAGTACTTGGGTGTTTTGGCCTCTGCGAGCGATGGTGCACGTAAAATGACCACGGAATCAGCCATGGGGTGTTCGACCCAGGTAAGAATGATGATCTGGGGCCCAGTACAAGCGGTTAGCCTTCTTGGAGGCACCACTGAAAGGCGCTTGTGGATGCCTCCGGGTAGCTAGGGTAATGTCCTGGAAAGTGTCCACCAGGGGCGGATGACCACCAGCTTGGGATCCTTCTGGCATAGGTATTTTGCCAGGTGCAAGTGTTTGGGGTCCAGGGCCTCCGTATCCCAGCCCATGTTCTCCCGAATGTGCCATAACCTCCAGAAACTGGGGTCATCAGGAGACTTAGGTTGGTATTCAGTGTCACCAGGGAGCAAGCCCGGGTCTGAATCAGGTGCAGTCCGATTCACCATAGGCAGAGAAGGAGGAGGAGGAGGAGGAAGCGAAACCCCGACGTCTCCTCTTGTGCCTGGGCCATGTAGTGAAGGACAGCAGAGGAGGAAAGAGACCTAGTCTTCTTGTGCTTATCCTTGTAGATGATTTGTCACCTCATTTCCTGAAGGGACAGTGTGGCCTTCCCATCAGGCTGAGGCACAGGGGAGCAGGGCCAACCACGTCCTGTTTTATTGTCTCCCACTAATGAGCAAAAGCCCTTGACCTGGGACATCCCCAGTTTAGGGAGATTCTGGCCTCAGAGGTGACATCGGTCGGCCGGCAGGGGACCAGCGTCGGTAACAGAACCGCATCGGCACAACAAGTGATGCTGGTGAAACCTCGCCAGCGATGTCGGGCAGATCCGCGCCGGGTGGACTGTGAATGGTCTCGAGGCGACGCGGCGAGACAGACGATGGCTGCGGGACAGCCTTGTCCGGCACCAGTGTAGGCGGGAGAGCGACCAGTGTCGGTACTGAAGCCAACTCTGATGGACGCTCCTTAGCTAGAGGAGGACGGGCGGTCAGAGGAAGAGGACTTAGAAGGCTGGTCAGCCTTGTGCTTTGAGTGCCGCTGGTCGAACTCCACAGATGGACGCCAGTCGTGCATATGTTTTGGTGGCATAGAAGAGGGCCGAGCAGAATGGCCTGAGGATTGCCTGGGAAGCCGGCCGGGAGGACTGCTTACCTGAGGGAGGCATGGAACTGGAGTCGGAGTGCCTCTTGTGGCCAGAGGAGCCCGAACTGGAAGGCTTCTTCAGAAGAACCAGCATCCGCAGGCTTAGATTCCACCGTGGGAACCGAATCCGACATCCGGATCTGGATAGGTTGCAAGGCAGGCACCTTGCAAAGAGAGGAGGAAGGCTTGAGGATATAAGCTGGGCATCATGTCCAGAGGGCGGAGCGACCAGCAGAGCTGGAAGACCTAGAGCCTGGACAACGGCGGTCATACTCCCGGCGGCGCTTTTCCTTCCCTTTTTGGGAGGCGGGAGCGAGACTCCTCCCAGAGGACCAATCCTGCTGCATCTGGGCCAGCTGCTGCTGCACTCAGATGGGCCTGAGCGATTTCTGTTCGGATCCGGTCCAACTGTTGAAGGCCTGGCAATGGGTACAGGCATCGGTGTGTGGTCTGGGCCCAGGCAAAGAGACAGGAAGAATGACTGTCCTTGCAGGATCTGCCATCCACAAGAGCACTTGTTATGGTGCCCGGTCGAGATGGAGGACATACGTCGGAAAACAAAGAAAAACTACGAAGGAACTGTTCTAGAGGCTGAGGAACCCAGCCGTGGGCCAAGAGCTGACAGAAATAACTATCGCACATGAGGACTGCCCACACTTTTACTACTACGTGGCGTGGGGGCAGGATGGCAGCTGGGTGAGGTCCCCACGTCGGTACTGCTGGAGAAAAAGAAATGAGATCTGCCACCAGGTGGCGGCAGTCCTTCATATGTGTTACCTGCTGCAAGAGCTCCTCTCATAAGATCCCGATTTCCTGGGAGGTGACGGCGGGTGCCAGAGTGGTGGCTGAGCCCACACGCTCAATGCCGGCCCCAATCCTGACTTGACTTCTCCATGGTCCCCCGCCTCCTGTTCAGGGCTGCAGGAGTGGGGACCAGCATCTGAACCCTCGGCTGGAGGAAGGGCATGATGGGCGGCAGAGGCGACACTGAGTGGGTCCCCATCAGAGATGCCCAGGACACTGGTGACTGAGGAGAAAAGAATTGACAACCCCCAAAAATAAAACCCCATCAAATCACAAAGTGATTGGGAATTTACCAACAGGATTGGGAGGGGACAAATGAAGCTAGGACAAGCTATGTCAGTATATATTCATAAGTCGGCAGAAAAACACAGTTCATCATCGAACACACTTAGATAGGCAGAGGGTAGAGAAGGTATGGCGGAAGGGCCTGTCGAGGGGCAGAGAAGGGGAGGGAATGAGTGAGTGTGGGTCAGAGTGAGTGTAGGACAGAGTGCAAGGACTAGTGAGACAGGGGTATTCCCCAAGAACAGAGACAGTAAAGGGTAGAGGTCAGGGCAGGAAGGTAAGATGCTGAACAGTAGAGAGAGGCTAGTCGGAAGGTCATATAGGGCAGTTGCAAGGTTCTTGCAGGGTAAGTGAGTCTAGGTGCTGTTTTAAATGGACTAGTCACGTGATACTAGAGATGTCATCTGGCAGTTCGCTTAGCCAGGTAAGGCCCTCACCGCAAAGGATCACCTGGCATGTTTGTCTTCCACAAAGGAAACGGTTAGTGCCTGTTTTGTGAATTTTCTGGTGACATGTAGGGAAGGGACTGGTTAGAACATTGCCTGCATGAAGGGGCAAGTCTGAGCAAAGCCTTCTTCCCTTGCATACATGTCTGGAATTTGATTCTTTCAGGAGTGTAAGCCATTTAGTCCTGTGATGTAGATTGCACATATGGGTGAGTCGGTCCTCACATGAGTGCAAGTCGACACACCTTATTGAGAACAAGTTGGATTTGGTGTACAGCAGTTTAGTTGCAGCCCCCATACACCATGTTACTGTAGTCTAGTATAGGAGGACTGAACCACAGATTGCACGTTAGGGTGTGAGGCAGAACCTATGCCTGTACAGGTTCCTAACTTTCTGTTGGCGGTAGTGATAGTACAGATGTGCTCCTCGTATGTCAGTGGCTCTTCAGTTGAGATACCAAGATATCTGAATGAGGCCACCAGTTCAAGGCAGTGCCAATGTTATTACTTATTATGAGGAAAGTCCCCTTTTGTCTTTTGAAGATTCTTCTTAGACCACTCTTGTAGAGAGTCAAAGTTATTCTGCAGGTTCCTAGTGAATGATTCCTGGCATGAGTCATGGGAGAATAACACAGTTTCATCGGCATACAGCAGGTCACTGGATGTAGGGCAGGCCCCGGAAGATTATTCACAAATAGACTGAACAGCAAGGGACCCAGGATGGAGCCCTGGGAGACCTCAATTGTGACCTCCCTGGTGTCAGAGATGGTTCTGTTAATTCTGACTTTTGTGAATGCCTGGAAGATAATGCCTGAACCACTTGACTGTCTCGGAAGAAAGGCCTAGGAGTCCTAACTTATGGAGCAGAAGCTGAGGGATCAACCAAGTCAAAAAGTCTTGGTTAGTTTAATAAAGAACTGCCCCAACCAGGTGACCATGGTCTCGTGCCTCATGGATGAATTCATTAAGTTCAATCAGGCGGTGTTTGTGCTGTGCATCCTCAGAAAGCCATGCTGCTAGGGGCAATGTAAGTTGTATTTACATGTATAGCGCCTGCAAATGGGGTTCCCAAAAGACTTCCAGGAGCTTGCTTGAATGCTCCAAGCCTGAATGGTGTTTGGCATTTTAAGCCATTTATCAGTGAGTGTTTTAGAGCCTGAGTACTGTCTTTAAGAGCTGTCTGCTTGCAGACATAATTTTGTATGGGGGACTGTGTGCTTCTCTGAGTACCACTCGAGCTGCTGCAATTCACTTCATTTTGCAGTCACTAGGAGTGCAAAGGAACCTATCTGAAAGATGTAACTGTTTGCCAGAAATTATTTAGAGTAATAATGAAATTACAGTTTGTCTAACCTGCTTTCTTTGCAGTCAGAACTGTGTCTGCTAGTTCCCCATTCTAGTTTTGAACTGCTGAACTGGACCAATCAGTGTGGGGTAAGCTAGCTCTAAAATGGTGCCTTGACGAATCAGAACTTGGACTCATAATCTGAGCCAGCCACAAGAGGATTGTATGGGCAGTGACTCTGGGAGATGTAGTTTAGACTTCAGTGCCTTTTGGACCAACAGCAGCAGTCTATTGTGGTGACAGCCAATCCAGTCAAGAACTGGGAGGAACTCAAAGGAAGTGCCGGTTTTGTCGGTTGGAGTTTCAGTTGAGCTTTGGGCAGTGAAGAAGGAGCCCTGTGCTTTTCAGTGTGCAGTTTTAGTCAAAAAACGTGTGTAAGGCCCAGAGTTCGGTCTGCAGCTTGTTAGGACTGAATCAAGTCCTGTGAAAAGAATCAAAGGATCTCTGAAGAGTAGAAACCAGGCTCACCCTGTAGAAGACTGGAGGAATTGCTGAAAATTGCACTCGGTCTGTCAGGAACTGAATCTGCTGTGTGTTCTCCTGGGTATTGTGCAGTAATTGGATTGGATATAGATGCAGCCTGCCTGGCATAGTGCTTTCTTTTATATGGATGTGTGAAGAGGTTTGTGTACCTCAAGTGAGCCCTGCTGACATTGAAGGACCCTATCTTATTTGGAGGTCGTGAGTACTAATTCAGGTCGCTCCTGTTGAATTGCCACATTAAATCCAAATGGAATTACTGTACTGACTGTTTAATTCTCCTTTTCTCTGTGTGAAAGGGCCCTCTACCAGCTGCCACGGTTTGGACAAGCCACTAGGGCTTGGGTACCCAGGGACAGTAACTGATAGGGATAGGCCTGTCGCACAGAGCCATAGGTAGATTATTAGAGTGATAAGCTAATTAACCTGATTTCCCTGTCCTTGTTATATCCCCTAAATAAATCAGAGCTGCTTGTTTCAGCAAAGTTATACTGCCTGAGGTATTTGTCTATGTTAAAGTACTGTACTGTGATTGTTGCACTGTATCTCATTTTCACAGGAGGTCCCAGTGCCGGAACCAGACCTGGGGTAAGTGTTATACTGTGAAGGTAATTCTGATATATTGTGTGGGCCACTAGTGGGAAGAAAGGGGTTGCAGTGTCCCAGAGGGCTGACCAAGTTAGTTTAACTATTGCAAACCCTGACCTCTGGGTGGAGGCACCGCCATTGGATCCAGGCCCCTCAACCTGTTAGTGGCAAATCAGGCAGGGGTAGTAGCCCTGGGATAGCGCCATCTAGGGGTTACATCTTGGAGGCTCACCGCTGGGATTGTGTGTCCTCTAGTGGCCATATTTACTGAATCACTGTTAAGAAAAAAATGGGTACCCGACAGAAGTGGCTGTGCACCGGCTGGTGGAGTGAGTGTACTGGGAGGAGATCGACCCCAAAATGCTATGCTTATCCTGGACATCCCCTGGGTATCAATACGGACACTGTGCAGGGAGTACTTTCCAAGGTGGAAGGTTTACAAAACCCTGTGGTGGTGGGTTGGCATGCTAATCTGCTCACCCACACTTTCCTGGCCCTAGTAGAGTTTAAGTATCCCATAGATAGCTCCAAAGTGCCCAGACCATTACCCCAGAGGGAGCCCTCACTGCTTGGAGAGTGATAACTAAGGACAGTAAAGACCGGGGGAATCAGCCCCCACCACTATCTGAAACTTTTGAGGAGAAATTTGCTGAATGGTTGCTGGGAGAGGGAAAACTGTGGAGGACTTGAAGAAACTGTTCTAGCCACCTGGGGTGTTCCTCCCCAACACCCTCTCCTGCTCCAGTGCCCGTAATGGTGGCTGAACCAATGCAGACTCTATTTCTGCACCTGCCGTTAGTCACGACTCATACCGAAGGTTGAGGATCTTCTCTGGCACCTCCCACCCCAAGGGAGGATGACTGGGAGACCTGGATAGACTGTGTTGCCCCAAATTGCTAGAATGGCAATGCTCGGGAGGCAGCGAAGAGGGTTAGTGAGAGCCCGAGGTCCTGCCCTGGCTACCACCGTCCTAAACGGGCCAGTAAGCCTGAAGCGACTGCACAGGCCTATCTTGAGGCCTTGGAGAATGTGTATGGAGCCCAGATTCTGATGAGGACCTATGGTGGAGAGTAAGAAATGCACAACAGTATCAAGGGAGTTGTTGTCTGTGTATGTCTCTCGGTTGGAAAAATTGTTGCAAGAATGCCTCAGAAAGGGTAGTTTGCCAGCCGATTGAACTGACCGAACCAGACTGGACAGAATCCTTAAATCTGCCCCCTTCAGAACTGCTGTTGCTTCAGTTACGCCTGGCAAATCCGACTGGAATCCCCACCCTCCTATGATGAGTTAATGAGAAATTCGGAGGAGTTGAGAAAAGGCGACTGGAGGTACCTGCACCAACAGCTGTGCTACGACCCAGTGACTGAGGTGACCCATCAAGTGAAGTTCAGGGCAGAGGTTGACAGTCAATGAGTGCTCTGACAAGGAAAAAGATATGCCACAATGGGGCGAACTGTTGAGAGAGATCCGGAATTCAAAACAGTCCCTTTATGAAGGCCACCTGCAAACAGGCCCTGACCTATATCCGACTGCATCTGCTATGGGGTGGGGGTACCACCCATGTATCTCCTGCTGATAACAGCTCCAAACTCAATTCCTTGACCATGGAAGTGAGAAACTGACGAGATGTTCCAAATGCTTATCACGCCGCAGACAGAGATGGCACCCAGGTTTCCAGTTGTAATACCCCGCCTCCTCCCAGTGTGCGCCTACGGCCAGCTCAAACCAGAAAGTATGTTTTGCTATAATTGTGGGAAAGATGGGCACATGAAAGGGAATGCCAGTCCCAAAAGACACTGACAAAGTTGCATATAGGCTACAAGGAGAGCTTGAGAAGAAATCAGTGGTTAAGAGGTGCGACATGATCCCAGTGAGGGGCACCAAAAATGCTAATTCACGTCCTTTGTGGCAAGGTCAGTTGCCCAGGCCCCCACTACCGCCTCCAGACTGGTCCAGAATAGTGGGTCCCTCCATGGAGACCACTGTAAAGGTGAATGGAGTGTCTACAAGAGCTGTATTAGACAGTGGCTCCCAAGTGACAATTATGTTCCAGGATTGGTATCAGAAGCATTTGTCAACGTACCCTTACAACCATTAGAAGGACTGCATGTATGGGGTTAAGTAAGAAGGCCTACCCTATTCCGGGTATATCGAATTTGGCTGTCTTTCCCCACCTCCGTGGCTGGAGTGGTCGAACAAGTAGAGACCCTAGCCTTAGTGTGTCCCCCACTGGACTGTATGATGGTGTCCCTTTGTTGATTGGAACAAATGCTCATATGTTCGGAAGGCTGGCACAGTTGTGTTATGAAAACAGGGTCAAAGACTAGTACAGCTTTAAGAGTTCCGGCTTTAATTAAGAAGGCCTATGAGGCACAGAGAGATACTGAAAAACAGAACCAGAGGAACCGGTCGGAATTGTATGGAAGAAGGATCCTGAGTCTCTGATCCTGGCGCCAAATGCCCAGTGTACCTTCAGGGAGAGGTCCGATCAGAAAGGATGTTAAGAATAAAATATTAATGTTGGATGCACCAGGCGATGGAAAATTGCCAGAGGACTGCTGGTCAAGCCTAGTATTTTGCCCGCTAGAGCCCATGCTTATGCCAGAAGGGTAATGGTCCAAGTTCATAATGTGTCTGAAAGAGACATTCGAGTAAACAGAGGTTGCATCCTGGCTAATGTGCATTGTGCAGACACTGTAGTGCTACCCAGCAGCAAGAGTTCAAGGAAGAATGACAGAGTAACGCCTGACTTGTTTGATTTCGGCGACTCCCGCTGCCAGCTGAATGGAAAGTGAGGATCAGTGAGAAGCTTGCCCAGAGAGACCAGGTGTTTTCTTTAAGGAATGGGATGTAGGATGCGTGAAGGAGCTGAGCACAATATCCGCTGCATGACGAAAGACCATTTCGTGAGAGGTCTCGACGCCTGGCACCTGCTGACATAGATGATGTGAGACGGCATCTGCAAGAGATGTTAGCTGTTGGTGTAATACAAGAATCCAGAAGCCCTTATGCTTCCCCATTGTGGTAGTGATAAAAAGAATGGAACAGTAAGGATGTGTGTGGATTATCGCACCTTAAACCGGCGGACTATCCTGATCAGTACACAATGCCCGCATTCAGGATGCTTTGGACTGCCTAAGCGGAGCAAGTGGTTCTCTGTGCTGGATCTCGCGCAGTGGGTACTACCAGATCCCGATGGCCCCAGAGGACCGTGAGAAGACGGCCTTATCTGTCCGCTTGGCTTTATGAATTCATGAGGATGCCTCAAGGGATTTCAGGTGCCCCAGCCACTTTTCAACGATTGATGGAGCGTGCAGTGGGGACATGAACTTACTAGAGTGCCTGGTATACCTAGATGATGTTATTGTGTTTGGCAGCTCACTGGAGGAACATGAGAGCAGATTATTTAAGGTATTGGACCGACTGGAGGACTTTGGCCTTAAACTGTCCATTGATAAGTGTCAATTCTTTCAAACATCAGTAAAGTATGTGACACACAGTATCCACCGAGGGAATAGAGACCGACCAAGTAAAGTTGAGGCCTTGACCACCTGGCCACAGCCCAAAATCTAAAAGAACTGCAAAGATTCCTGGGATTCTGTGGTTATTATCGGAGCTTCATCAAGGACTATTCAAGAGTGATCCCCTTTACTTAACCTTACTCAAGGGTATCCCCAACCCACAAAAATACCAAAAGTCAAGGCCTCAAGACTGAAAGAGTGTATTTTCATCCGAGTGAAGTATTTGGGGCCCGCTGGACTCCTGATTAGTGAGACTGCTTTTCATGAGATCATATATCAACTTACCCATGCTCCAGTGCTGGCCTATGCCGATCCAAGAAAACCTTCGTCCTGCACACTGATGCTAGCTTGCAAGGGTTGGGGGCTGTGTTGTACCAAGAGCACGAGAATGGCCTGAGACCAGTGGCCTTTGCCAGTAGAAGCCTGACCCCATCCGAAAAGAACTATCCTGTACATAAGTTAGAGTTCCTAGCTTTGAAGTGGGCTATTGTTGACCAATTCCATGAGTACTTGTATGGGCTAAAATACTAGTAAAACTGACAATAATCCTTTGACCTATGTGCAGACCTCAGCTAAGTTGGATGCCACTGGCCATAGGTGGCTTTCTGCATTATCTACATATGACTATGCTCTCGAATACCGAGCAGGTCTGAACCACATAGATGCTGATGCTTCTCCCGAGGCCTGTTCCCAGAATGATTGGGTCCGATTAGCAGAACCTGACATTCGGCACTCTGCCGGAAGTTTGACAGGAGGAACAAATGTCCACGGACGCAGTGGACTGCATGGTGGATTGCTTGGGAGCCTCTGAGAATTGCATACCTGCTGCTTATTGCCACTTTTCTGCAATAGACATTGGTGCACTGCCTCAGCTGGACAATGACAGTATTCGGCGGGCTCAATCCCGCGATCCCATGATCAAAGCAGCTTTAGAAGCCCTCTATGCAGGAAAAGATGTGTCCAAATTACCTCCACTGATTTGAGAACTGCACTGTTATACAAAGAAGGTCCTAAGTTGAAACTGATCAATAAACTGTTATACAGAGAAACAGTAGACAGAGGGGACAAGTAGACAAACAACAACTAGTGCTGCCCACTGCCTTTGAGACTCAGTACTGAGGTCCTTGCACAACCACATGGGGCACCTTGGTATAGACAGAACACTTGACTTGGTGAGATCCAGATTCTATTGGCTAAGATGGGGGCTGATGTGGAGCAACACATTCGAACTTGTAGTCGCTGCTTACAGAGGAAAGCTTTGCCCCAGAGGGCTGCCCCTTGTTAACATCACCACCAGTGCACCCATGGAGCTGGTCTGTATTGATTTTCTGAGTTTGGAGTCACATCAAAGAAATATCAGTAATGTGCTGGTGGTCACTGACCATTTCACGAGATATGCCCAAGCTTTCCCACCAAAGACCAGAAAGCATCCACTGTGGCCAAAGTACTTGTAGAAAACTTTTTGTTCACTATGGGCCCCACAAAGAATCCATTCTGATCAAGGGAGACTTTGAGAGTCGTCTGATCAAAGAGATGCTTTCTCTGTGGGAGTGCGAAAGTCCAGAACCACTCCTTACCACCCCAGGGGACCCACAGCCTGAACGTTTCAACCACTTTGCTAGATATGCTAGGCACCCTGCACCCAAAGGACAAGCCTAGATGGAGCCAACAAATTAGCACCCTGGTACATGCTTATAACTGCACCAAAGTGATGCCACTGGATTCTCCCCTACCGCCTGATGTTTGGAAGAAGCTCGACTACCAGTAGATGTGTGTTTTGGGGTCTCTCCTGATGGGGTTCAAGCTGACAACTATTTACAGTATGTGCAAAAGTTAAAGGCCCAGCTAACTCATGCGCACTCAACTGGCTCAAACCATGGCTGCCAAAAGAAATCTGGCCAACAAAGAAAGGTATGATAAAAGGTGAAAGCACAGGAACTCCAGGAGGAGATCGGTATTGCTAAGAAATCTGGGACTGCATGGCAAGCACAAGATTGCTGACAGATGGCACCATCTCCCTCACATTGTAGTGGGCAAACTAGATGATCTGCCAGTGTACAAAGTAAGGCCTGAGAATAATTCAAAAGATGTAAAACAATGCATAGAAATCATTTACTGCCCATTGGACAAATCTTAATTGAGTCTGAGCCCCTAGAAGATGCCCCTCTGGACCAGTGACTAGAGCTGCTGCTATGAAAGATCAAGAAAGTCTGCACCTACAGAAGCAAAGTTAAAGTGTTCCCTCCACAAGTCCCAGTTGAGCATGACTGTCAGTCCATATCGAAGAAAGTGAGAGTGACTTTGAATACTATCCTTTACTGAACTGAGTCAATTGTTTCGGGCAATCCCCTAGTCAATACTGGAGACAAAGCTGGGCCTTCTGGACTGTCTAAGCCCCAGCTTCATCCCTGGAGCCAATGCTCCCAGAAAGTGAAGTGCAAAGCATCAGATCAGATGAAATGGAATCATTGTGCATGGTTGAACTGTTTGAGCTTTCAGGGAGGAAATGATAGATTGGGGAAGACTGGTGATACACCGAACAAGAAGAGTATTTTGAGTGCCCTGACAGTCCACTGCCAGTGTCCGAAAGCTCTCCATGCGAGCCACATGTTGTGGACTCAGAAACTGTAACTCCTGGAGCTGAAAGTGCCCAAAGTTCTAGCCTCTCACCCCCATGGAGACTCCCTGACAAGTGAGGACAATGCTGAAAATGAGGCTCAGAGTGCAGAGACTATAACAGTTCCCTAGAAAGACTGGTCGAGCTGTAAAGCCTGTGGTGCACCTCAGTTATGATTCACTTGGGAGGCCTGTGGACTTGCCTCTCAATGTTGTCCATAAAGGAGTGTATGTGTCCCGAGCTCATTGCCCAAACTGAGCATCAGTGCTAACTCAAGTTACTTGTGTTGCCCTCTAAGTATGGTGCCTTGCCCCATCCAGCCTCAAGGTAACTGATAGGAAGGGCCCTCTCTTCAGGTTTCATGTACAAGATGTAATAACTTGAGTTATGGTACAATGTGTATGTAATACTGTAAAGAGTGACGACTGCAATGTTTCAGAAATGTGTTCTTGGTAAAATGATATATTGACGATGATTACATGCGAGCCTAATGCAAATGTATGGTTGCAGTTGAAACTTATGGTACTTGGTTGACGCTGACGCAAGCTTTCCCAGGCTAGGAAGGGTGTAACCTCTGCAAATGGGGTTCCCAAAGACTTCCAGGAGCTTGCTTGAATGCTCCAAGCCTGAATGGTGTTTAGCATTTAAGCCATTTACCAGTGAGTGTTTTAGAGCCTCTGGTACTGTCTCTTTAAGAGCTGTCTGCTTGCAGACATAATTAGTTTGTATGGGGGACTGTGTGCTTCTCTGAGTACCACTCGAGCTGCTGCCAATTCACTTCATTTTGCAGTCACTAGAGTGCAAAGGGAACCCATCTGAAAGATGTAACTGTTTGCCAGAAATTATTTAGAGTAATAATGAAATTACAGTTTGTCTAACCTGCATTCTTTGCAGTCAGAACTGTGTCTGCTAGTTCCCCATTCTAGTTTTGAACTGCTGAACTGGACCAATCAGTGTGGGGTAAGCTAGCTCTAAAATGGTGCCTTGGACGAATCAGAACTTGGACTCATAATCTGAACCAGCCACAAGAGGATTGTATGGGCAGTGACTCTGGGAGATGTAGTTTAGACTTCAGTGCCTTTTGGACCAACAGCAGCAGTCTATTGTGAGTGACAGCCAATCCAGTCAAGAACTGGGAGGAACTCAAAGGAAGTGCCCGGTTTGTCGGTTGGAGTTTCAGTTGAGCTTTGGGCAGTGAAGAAGGAAGGAGCCTTGTGCTTTTCAGTGTGCAGTTTTAGTCAAAAACGTGTGTAAGGCCCAGAGTTCCGTCTGCAGCTTGTTAGGACTGAATCCGTCCTGTGAAAAGAATCAAAGGATCTCAGAGTAGAAACCAGGCTCACCCTGTAGAAGACTGGAGGAATTGCTGAAAATTGCACTCGGTCTGTCAGGAACTGAATCTGCTGTGTGTTCTCCCGGTATTGTGCAGTAATTGCGATTGGGATACAGATGCAGCCTGCCTGGTATAGTGCTTTTTTATATGGATGTGTGAAGAGGTTTGTGTACCTCAAGTGAGCCCTGCTGACATTGAAGGACCCTATCTTATTTGGAGGTCGTGAGTACTAATTCAGGGTCGCTTCTGTTGAATTGCCACATTAAATCCAAAATGGAATTACTGTACTGCTGACTGTTTAATTCTCCTTTTCTCTGTGTGAAAGGGCCCCTACCAGCTGCCACGGTTTGGACTAGCCACTAGGCTTGGGTACCAGGGGCAGTAACTGATAGGGATAGGCTCTGCACAGAGCCATAGGTAGATTATTAGAGTGATAAGCTAATTAACCTGATTTCCTGTCCTTGTTATATCCCCCTAAATAAATCAGAGCTGCTTGTTTCAGCAAAGTTATACTGCCTGAGGTATTTGTCATGTTAAAGTACTGTACTGTGATTGTTGTACTGTATCTCATTTCACAGGAGGTCCCAGTGCCGAACCAGACCTGGGGTAAGTGTATACTGTGAAGGTAATTCTGATATATTGTGTGGGCCACTAGTGGGAAGAAAGGGGTTGCAGTGTCCCAGAGGGCTGTGACCAAGTTAGTTTAACTATTGCAAACCCTGACCTCTGGGTGGAGGCACCACCATTGGATCCAGGCCCTCAACCTGTTAGTGGCAAATCAGGCAGGGGTAGTAGCCCCTGGGATAGCGCCATCTAGGGGTTACACATGGTAGTCAGTGAGTTGATCAGTATGATTCTTTCTAGGGCTTTGGATAGGGGGAGAGGATTGAGATGGATGGTATTTGGATACTAGCGATCTGACACTGCTTTTAGCACTGGGGTAACCAGTGCTTTTTCCACAGGGAATTCAGAGGCATAGTGATAGGCTGAAGAGCTTGGTGAGTGGCTTGGTGACCTCAGCAAGTGAAATGGAGGTTAGCTCCTAGTCAATCCCATAATTTCCCATCCTGGTTTTACCCAGAACTCTTTGTGTATACTTGCTGGCTACATTCTCGCTTATTTGCTTGAAGCAGAAGCTGGGGTTATGACCAGCGCTGGGGTGGGTAGATAGGGTTCTGTGACTGAACCACAACTGGAAACGCCAGTCTCCTTAGGGGTAGTACTGCACTACAGTCCGTGGAAAGTTCTATTGAAGATTTTGGCAATGGACGAGCCTCGAGGAAGATCTCGCTGTTGTGATTTAGCATTGCGGAGGTGACTTTTCACCGGTCCCTAGGTCGTTTTTAATAGGCATACAGAATTTCTTCCTGTCACCCCCAATTCTGCATTTGCAAGTTTTTACGGAATGTGAAAACAAAACAAGGTGCTGGGTCAGCATGTGGTCTAAAAGCAAAACAAAATGGTTATATTAAATGCATGCTGAAAATAGAAAAGGGAGTTAAAATCACGCTTTGACCACAGGTCTTCTTGGAATGTGGCCTTGGCTTGTCGGATAGCCCAGGTGCATGTGGCCTTGGCTTGTCAGATAGCCCAGGTGATTTGTTACACGCGACTTTATAGTTCTGGATATCCGCTGTCGAACACATGGCCTTGGCATGGTGCCAAAGGTCATCCCTGAGGCGCACTCATGTTAAGGAAGTCGGGGTAACCCGTCCAGCCCAGCCTTTTATCATCTTTTGTGGAATTGGGCAATATGTTCACTGTGTTGTTGAAGTGATAAATGTGTATGTGTTTAACATCAAAAGAGCAAACAGCAGCAGCGAACTGAGGAAAACAAATGCTGCAGTTTGACTTCAGCTGCCCTATGGTGCACACTCTACAGTGAGAAACAGAACTGAGAAAGGGAGGGGCCAGCGTTGTTACTTGCTGGCTCACACACACGCCATATCGCGTTTTATGTGGCGATGCCAGCACCATCGGTCCCTTCCACGCTGCAAAAGACTTTGTTCCTGTGGAGTCCTAGTTTGGCTAGTACACATTATTGTGAATGAATGGTGAAGATTGATTCCTAGAAGACCTTGCACTTCTGAATGAACTGGTTCAGGTTGTGCAGATCCAGTATGGGGCACTATACCCTCATCTGTTTCAGGATCAGGAAGTACTTGGACATGTACCCCTCATTTGCCAGGGGTGTCTAGGACACAAGTTATCGCTTTTTCACAAGGAGCTCAGCAATGTCCTCCTGAGAGCAGACAGAGTGTCCTGTGATACCATGTACTCCCGAGAAGCATGGAGTTGGTAAAGCAGGA
The DNA here is from genome assembly GCA_016271365.2 of Neoceratodus forsteri. Taxonomy (NCBI): domain Eukaryota; kingdom Metazoa; phylum Chordata; order Ceratodontiformes; family Ceratodontidae; genus Neoceratodus; species Neoceratodus forsteri. The sequence goes on along the minus strand of CM057458.1, from coordinate 163,073,955 downwards.
CAGCCTTAAAGTCGACAGGCAACCCTCTTCCTGCCATCTTTAGTACCCACTTGTCTGTAGTAATGATGGATCATAATGTGGCCAGAAGTGGTGCTGCTGAACCTCACTGGGAGCTGGGTCAGGGACTGGACAGGTGGGAGGATGACACCCCCCAAACCATCAATGGGCAGCTTTGGAGGAGGCAGTGGTTGCTGGGGCCAGAGGGACACCACTTCCTATCCCCACCTCTTTTCAGGCTCCAGTTGCGAACTTGGGATTTGGGTGCCAGGCTTGGTACTGCACTTGCTGGGGCTGCTGCTGAGGTTGCTGTGGCTGAAAGGACTGATACTGGAAGATCCTCTTCTTAGGCTTCTTGACCTTGAGGTCCTTCTGGCTCTGGGATGATGTCACAGAGTCCAGGGTGGCACTTGACTTCTAACTTATCTATACTAGTGAGATTTCCTCTACCATAGGGACAAATAGGGTGGTGCCCAGGAATGGGAGACTGGCTAACTTGTACTAGTTATCTGCCATGAAGGTGGAAAGTCGCAACCAAGCCCTGCAATGCATCATGATGACTCATGTCATGGCACGTATAAGAGTGGCCTATGTCCAAAGCTATCTGAGTTTGTGTTTAGCCAGTGCTTTGCCCTGGTCTCTGGCCACTTCACCTCAAGCTGCCAATCAGCAGGAAGGTGAGGTAGGACATCATTAAGGACTCCCAACAGGGAGTGACCAAGTTGGCATCATGACTGCATAACTGTTTGGTGGAGACCAAGAGAAGAGGCATCACAAACCTTCTTTCACATGGTCAGGTTTCTTTTTCTTTATACAGTTTTGTGCTTTTTTCCCCGCTTTTCTCTCCAGTCCCGACATTCTGCTCTCAGACACGTGCACATGTGGAAGCATGCACACATCGTGTCTCAAGGCGCCTCCCCACGGTTGTCCCTCCACTCCACGCTGACCCGGGCCCACCGGCAGCGGAACCATTGGGGCTGAGCGCGACCACTCCAGGAGAGGAGAGAGTTGCCTTCTGGCTGCTCAACCCTGCTTCTACCCCCGCACCCCGGATGACCCAAGTCCGCTCTCAACCCAGGCTGCTGGCGTGAGCACGAGGTAAGGTGTCCAGTGCCTCAGCCTCAGCAACACCGGACAGCACACAGTCAAGTTTCTAGACTGTCTGGGGCCTTGTCCACGCCCCTTGGCCACTGGATTTCCTGAAGGTGGAGTCCGAGACCAGTTCTTCGGCTCAAGTGTGGTCTGAGAACCTCGAAGGGACCAGGCAGGGACTGCATATTTACGGACTATAAGAGACTTAAATCCATGGGTGCCGGGCAGATGTTGGAGTCTGCCAAAGCTCCAGAGCCTGCTCCAAGACAGCCTCAGTCACAGGAAAGGCAACCCTTGGGATCTGGCCCCAGTCCAGGATGTCAGTGAAAGGATATTCAGCCCTCTTCTGCACTTGCTTCAAGGGCACACTCATGGACTCCAACATCAGCTGGAGTAAAGTCCCAAACGACATTGGGCCATGGATGTTGGATGGTTCATCAACTGAGCCTTGGCTGAACGTGTAGGTCTTCGATGAGATGATGGATGACCACTGAGTGTCAATCAAGGACTCCTCAAAATGACCCTTAACTGTTTGTCACAGTGAACCATGCTGGTGTCCTCGGACAGAGTGATTTTCGGGACAGCCAGCCTGGTGAGCTGGCAGCAGAAGCAAGGAAGTCTTTGACTGGAGCTCCCACCAAGGGCTGTGGTGTTGGTGGCTCCACTCATGGGTGGAGAGGCAGATCCTGGGGTAATCTGCCATGGGTGAACCGGGCATGGGTATAACTGGCAGTTGCCAGGTGGCTGAAGGCCCAGAGGGTACAGCTCTGCTCTGCCCGTAATGATCCACTGCTGTCAGAGGAACTCCTCGTAGTACCACTGCATCTTACGGTGGTAACCTCTTCGTGGATGAGGAGGCTGAGGATCATCAATGAAGATACCCTACCTGTCAAGCGAGATTGAGAGCATGAGCGGTATCTTGATCTCTACCTCAATTGTTGACCTGGGCATGGACATCAAGAAGAAGCTCTGATGAGCTGTGGTAGACCACGTGCTGAGGAATGCTAAGTAGTAATGGCTTTGGAGGCACATTAGCCAGTTGAAGTTGGTCCTGAAGTGACCCAGTTGGTGACACCAACTGAGCTACATCCTCCTGCGTGATCCACAGGAGCACAGGGTCTGGGATATCAACTCCTCGTTGGTCTCCTCTGACAGCCATGCAACAGCCTCAAGAAAGATTTCACCACCTGCTTGACTGGTGTTGAGGTCCAAAAGCCCAACGGGGCATCGAGAGCTCTCTCACGCCTCAACCAAAGGCAGCTTGACCACTGTTGAGCTTGCCAAACAAGCAGTTGGGGACTCAAAGGAATGGAGGATCGTGATTTCTCTCAGTCCCAAAACTTGCACCGATGGTGCTTGTACTTTTGCTCCAGTGAGAAGGGCTCTCCCCAGAGGTCTGAGGGCCTGACACATTTCATGAAAACATACATGAAACATCTTCTGATGCTGGCCCAGCTAGGAACACTGCAGAGATAAAAAGGTACTTATCATGGCTGCAGCTGCCGCCCCTCAACAGCTGCAAGCTGGGAAACTGACCTAGCAGCCACCAAGACATTTTTGTAGCTATTAGGTCGATCCTTGGGTCCCGCTCAAGGGTCAACTGAGGATGAGTTTGGCCCGCTGATCTTCCAGCAATGCTGGAAGCATCGCCTAACAGAAGCCACAATCCTCCATGTCGTGCTGTGCTGCCGGACAGTACAGTCAAGGCATCGGGGTCGGTGTTCACATTTTTCAACTGTGAATGCAGAACTTAAATCCATATTGCTTCCTCTCTTTCATTGCCAAGATAAAGGTCGAAAGGTGAGCCAGAATGAGCAAAAGAAGTGTTGAATCAAAGCTGAAGAAAGTTGTAATTACCAAAACTACTGAACTTGCAAGGAAATCCTACAATGCTGCTGAGCTGCGAAGGTCCAGTAGAAAGAAACAACTGGGGTGGGCAGAATGAGAAGAGATCTGGATAAACTAGCAAAATGGTCAGAAGAGTGGCAACTGGGATTTAATGCAAAGAAGTGCAAAATCATGCACATAGGGAAGAGAAACCCTGAAGCCACCTATAGGCTGGGAGGGAGTTGCTAGCAGTAACAAAGGAAGAAAGAGACTTGGGCATCATCATCACTGATGACCTGAAATCATCCAAGCAGACCTCTAAAGCAGTAGGTAAGGCTAGGGGTGTTAGGGTGTATTAGTAGGGGTATCACAAGTCATAAGAGGAGAGTAATAATCCTCTTTACAAGACACTGGTTAGGCCCCATCTGGAATACTGTGTGCAGTATTGGAGGCCACACCTTCACAAGGACATTAACCAAATTGAGGCAGTCCAGAGAAGGGCAACCAAAATGGCAGGGACTGCATCAGAAGACATATGAAGACAGATTAACAGAGCTCAATATGTATACCCTTGAGCAAAGGAGGGAGAGAGGTGATATGATCGAGGCATTCAAACACCTTAAGGGCATTAACAAGGTGAAAGAGTCTAACATGTTTAAATATAAGAAAAATAGCAGGACAAGAGGTCACAGCATGAGATTAGAGGGGTCCGATTAAGGGGAATGAGGAAATTCTTTTTCACAGAAAGGGTGGTGGATGCATGGAATGGCTTACCACGAGAAGTGGTGGCTATGAATACAGTGCAGGGCTTCAAACAGGCATGGGATAGGCATAAGGAGCAATACAAATGACTATGAAAGATAGGCCACTGACAGAGCAAAGGCTGATGGCACATTTATAAGGTAGAAAAGAAATGGGCAGACTGGATGGGCCTTGCAGTCCTTATCTGCCGTCAACTTCTATGTAACTGACATCACGGGCACAGCCGAGGATATATTGCCTGGGTGGTGGTGGGAGCTTAATTTGAAGATGTTCAACAACTCGGTCTGTTCCAGTGTAACTGCCATAGTGTGGATAATGAACTGTACCCACGCCTTAGAATATTTTCTTTTCATTCTAGCCTTCTACATGGACTAATGAACATGCCTCTTCATTGTGCTGCATTATGAGGGATGTCCCTCATTTTACACGCTTAGAACTGCTCTGTCCCAACACATATGGCTCACACAGAAAAGTGATGCCCACACACAGACGGTGCAGCAAACTCAGATTTTAAAGCAGAAATGTATAACTGTCTACCATTCGAAAGCAAAATTAAATTCTTGCACATGTAGAAACACTAGTCACCAAATCGCTCAGAGTTTTTTATCTCAGTATTTGATTCTATGTCTAAAATTACACCATATTTTGAGTGTCAGTATTCCACATTTCAGTGACAAAAGGTTTACAGGTATATAAATAAAGTATTGGTTAAAATAATAGTAAAAGTAATAGATGATTTTATTTTATTTTGGGCACCCTTCCGAAGGCTCAGGGCGCCTTACAAATATACAATTAAACAGCATATAAACAGGATTCAACAACAAAATAAATGAATATAAATAACATTCTCCAATATACAAATAAATCCTAGCAATCTAAAACAATAAAACTATTAGTCATATTCAATTGCTACATTAGATCTCAAAGGCTTGTTGAAAGAAAAGGCTTTCAATTTTCTTTAAATATCTCTAGGAGGGAGTCTCCTGAGGTACCCCAGCAAAGAATTCCAGAGGATTTGGGCGGCCACTCAAAAGCCCGATCCCGAAAGACTTTGGTGTGTGTGTGTGTGTATACACGAAAGTCATTTAAAGCAAGTAATTTAACCTCTGTGATTAACCTCCTCTCTCACTTGTCTTTAACCCCTATGCTTGCCCTAACCAGTGGCGGAGCTGGGAGGGGGCTGAGGCGGCTGCCCCAGTGTGAGTAGTGGTGCCCAACATGATCTTTATTCACTGTTTAGTGCCCATTGTGGAGCCCACAATTGACTGAATGCCTCCAGCTCCCAACATCTCTAAACCTGGCTCCTCACGACCGCTGTTTCTTTCTACCTTCAATCTAACTTAGCCTCTCTGTAAACACCTATTGATTCTGCCAGCTATTTGTGGATTCTAATGAGCTTTGAGGGCAGTGTGTTTTAAAGGAACTATATAATACAGTAAACTCCTTTCCTTACTACAGAGGAAAGCTAACCCAGCTGTGGAGTATGACAGGATTTGGAAAAATGGTGATAAAGCTTTGGGAGCACATCAAGGACATCAGGTCAACAGGACAGCATTATATCCTTACCTGTAACACTCACAGTCTCTGCTCGGAGCAACTTCCATCAGTACAGCATTACATCTCCACCTTCCACCAGCCGCTCATTATATACTTATCATTAACTCTGATCTGAGAGGCTTCACCAGCACAGTTACTGCATCCTTCCTTTTAACACTCAGTCTCTTTCCTGTTCACAGCATGACATTAGGACACACACTGAGAATAAGATTTACTTAAAAAATGGTGGCACCCTGAGCGGGACAATCCAGAAACCAGCAGTGCACTGTTCCCCAGAGATTTTGACTCCCGACTTCTCCAGTACAGCATTATATCTTTGCATTATATGGATATGCATAATATTGAAAACTATACACTGTTTTCACCATAATACAACTGATGCAATCCATCAATAGTATTACAAGATCCCGTAATACTATCGTTCTATGTTCATCTATAGTGTAACCCCTAGATGGCGCTATCCCAGGGCTACTACCCTGCCTGATTTGCACTAACAGGTTGAGGGGCCTGGATCCAATGGCGGGTGCCTCCACCCAGAGGTCAGGGTTTGCAATAGTTAAACTAACTTGGTCACAGCCCTCTGGGACACTGCAACCCCTTCTTCCACTAGTGGCCCACACAATATATCAGAATTACCTTCACAGTATACACTACCCCAGGTCTGGTTCCGCACTGGGACCTCCTGTGAAATGAGATACAGTGCAACAATCACAGTACAGTACTTAACATAGACAAATACCTCAGGCAGTATAACTTTGCTGAAACAAGCAGCTCTGATTTATTTAGGGGATATAACAAGGACAGGGGAAATGAGGTTAATTAGCTTATCACTCTAATAATTCATCTATGGCTCTGTGCACAGGCCTATCCCTATCAGTTACTGTCCCTGGGTACCCAAGCCCTAGTGGCTAGTACAAACCGTGGCAGCTGGTAGGGCCCTTTCACACAGAGAAAGGAGAATTAAACAGTCAGCAGTACAGTAATTCCATTTGGATTTAATGTGGCAATTCAACAGGAGCGACTCCTGAATTAGTTTCACGACCTCCAAATAAGATAGGGTCCTTCAATCGTCAGTAGGCTCACTTGAGGTAATACAAACCTCTTCACACATCCATATAAAAGAAAGCACTATACCAGGCAGGCTGCATCTGTATCCCGATCGCAATTACTGCACAATACCGGAGAACACACAGCAGATTCAGTTCCTGACAGACCGAGTGCAATTTTCAGCAATTCTCCAGTCTTCTACAGGGTGAGCCTGGTTTCTACTCTTCAGAGATCCTTTGATTCTTTTCACAGGATGGATTCAGTCCTAACAAGCTGTTACACAAGCTGCAGACCGAACTTGGGCCTTACATAATGCTTTTTGGACTAAAACTGCACACTGAAAAGCACAGGGCTCCTTCTTCACTGCCAAAGCTCAACTCAAACTCCAACCGACAAACTGGCACTTCCTTTGAGTTCCTCCCAGTTCTTGACTGGATTGGCTGTCACTCACAATAGACTGCTGCTGTTGGTCCAAAAGGCACTGAAGTCTAAACTACATCTCCCAGAGTCACTGCTCATACAATCCTCTTGTGGCTGGCTCAGATTATGAGTCCAAGTTCTGATTCGTCAAGGCACCATTTTAGAGCTAGCTTACCCCACACTGATTGGTCCAGTTCAGCAGTTCAAAACTAGAATGGGGAACTAGCAGACACAGTTCTGACTGCAAAGAAAGCAGGTTAGACAAACTGTAATTTCATTATCACTCTAAATAATTTCTGGCAAACAGTTACATCTTCCAAATAGGTTCCCTCTGCACTCCTAGTGACTGCAAAATGAAGTGAATTGGCAGCAGCTCAGTGATACTCAGAAGAAGCACAGTCCCCCATACAAACTAATTATGTCTGCAAGCAGACAGCTCTTAAAGAGACAGTACCAGAGGCTCTAAAAACACTCACTGATAAATGGCTTAAATGCCAAACACCATTCAGGCTTGGAGCATTCAAGCAAGCTCCTGAAGTCTTTTGGGAACCCCATTTGCAGGGGTTATATATATAATACGATCCTTAATACTACTGATGTGGTGGCACAAGAATGTTGCTTCCACAAACTCTGCAAACACTCTCAACAGCTGTCTGCCAGTTGACTTCTACACACATAACAGCTCTCCACCTCCAAGTTTTAAACTACTGTAGCTGCTGTGTCCCCAGATAATGACCGCCTTACAAATCACTGTTTTTTGTTTAAAACCTGTTTATGAAATACTCTCCCACTCACCTGGAGCCACAGAGAGTAAGTGGCAAAGTGCTGACGGTCCGTCTCCTGCTCACTCCGTTCCTGACCACCCAACCGCTAACTCTCTCTAAACACACCAATGATGGCACAACACTAACCCCAACAAAACAAAAGAATTCTTAAGTTAAAAAAAAAAAAGAACTAAGCCACAAGAGGCATGGAGCTCCTCCTTGATCGCATACATAGAGATGCCATTTTCCCAAGGTAATTATTCAAAAGACACACTACACTCAATAGAAGCACATGCTGCATAGCAATGCCTAGCAAGCAGCAAAAACAAACAAACAAAAAAAGAAAACAAGCAACTTGACTTGCAGGCACCTCAGCACCCTGAGTTAGAGCTTTGCATCACATTTCTGGTGAACACTGGAAACTCCTTGAATCCATATATTACAAAAATAACAGACAGGGACTGTGATTACTCAGCTGTAATATTGCCTTGCCTAATATCATCTCCAGGTTCCAGGGACATGGGAACTTCTCAATGGTATTACAGCCTTGTAATATACAGTTTCCTATCTAGCCTTGTAATACACAGTCGCTATTATTCTATTTACTGTTAACACCCAAGTCTCTTTTTCTGAAAGATACTTGTCAGTGCAGAATTATACCCCTTCTGTTAATACTTGGTCCTGCTACAACACACTTTAGCTACTGAACAGATCCGATTTGATACATACAGGACACAGCACATGCAGTTTGTGTGCAGATGACATGTATTGTGGACAACTATGAGGACAGTCCACAGATGTGTACCTGAGAGCAGTGAGAACTGAAGAGCGTGAAGACTGAGACAGCGATTCCAGGCTTCCAGCACTGTGTGCATTCCATTCCACCTGCTGCAGTGATTCATGGAACTCATGGACATTCTGCATGTGTTTTCATGATGCGTATTCCACATCTCGGAGGTCCTATTAACACAAGAATTATGTAACGATATCACCTTCATTGAAATGATCTCTTCTGGTCAGAATACCTTTCAAAAGCAGATAAGTACCTTTCAGTTACATTCTTTCTTACATTTGTTTCCCTGCCACCCCATTAGTACCTCTTGATCAATGGTGCCCAGATACACCTCACTGATGAGAAGGACACGTGTCTCTACTGGAGAGAAGCTTCCCTACAACAAAGCATTGTTAACGCCAACCAGAAATGGAAATTGCGTACCTACCGTATTTTTTTTTTTTCCATTAACTTTTATTAAATTTTAACATATTGGTGGTACAGAGACCTACATTGCTAATCTCCATACAATGAAACCAAACAGTAATGACCATACAACATGAAAATATCCATAAACATGTCTGAAGCCCCTGACCCCTCCCTAAAAAACAACCCCCATACCTCCCTCAAAAGATACAACCCATCAAATATTACACCAGTCTATGGTACAGGGTTGACATTATCAGATATCATGCTATCAGGCCCAACTAAAATGTTTATAGATCCTATAAAACAATCCTAACAAAGTCAGGCGCCCTGACCCCTCCTACCCCCACCTAAGATACCTACCTGTAATTCTTGATCTTCTTGGACAAAGTCTCACCACTCTTTCACACTGATGGGACCTACGCCTGAGGCTAGGACCCAGTGGAACAAACTTTTCACAAGAGGACCGGCACCAGAGATGGAGCCGCGAGGAGCGGCGCCTTTGAGTCCGGCTCAGGTGGCAATGACTATCTCGCCAACCCTCCCAACCGCCTCAGTACCTATTTTTCCGGAGGAGGTGTGTAACTAACCTAGAAGGATAGCCTAACAAAACACACATAAGATAGTCCAAATGACCCGATAGGAGGGTCAACAAAGAACCTTCACAGCCTAAACATTGAGGGGGTGAAGATCACAACAGAGGTGAGCTTAGGAGATGGTGGTGGGCATGTGAATGAAAGGTGGAGACTTCGTCCAAGAAGATCAAGAATTACAGTAGATACGTACTTCCATATCTTCCTGACATAAAGTGTCCATCACTGATTCACACTGATGGGACAGTACCGAGCTAATAATCCTCGAGAGGGCGGCAGGAGAAACCAAGAGCTCACAAATTTAGGACAGAAGTCCCATATGATAGTCCTGCCAAACGAAAGATGCCGCCTGGCATGGACATCCAGGGCATAGTGCTTAATGAAAGCATGCACTGAGCTCCAGGTAGCCGCATTGAAATATCTGCAATGGGCACATCGTGATTTCTGCCAGGGATGCCGCGACTGCTCTAGGTAGAGTGAGTGAGACTGTGCCCTCCAGCGTAACTCCTGCGCCATGGAATAACAGTGGCGAAGGCATGCCACGAGCCATGCCGAAATGCATCTGATAGCGACAGGTTGACCCAGCTGGTCTCGCTGAAGGAAACAAACAGCTTTGCAAATTTCTTTTGTTCTATCCAAATAGAAACGCAGAGCTCTTCTGACATCTAAAGAATGAAGGGTATGCCTCCTTCATTTTGGAAGTTCGCAGTAAGTAGGTAGGACCAAAGGTTGGTTTAGATGGAATTCTGAAACAACTTTAGGAAGAAACTTAGGATGGGTCCTAAAGACTACTTTGTCTTTATGAAACACAGTATACGGAGGGTCTGTGACGAAGGCATGTATTTCAGAGACCTCATGGGCCGAGGTGATGCCACCAGAAGGCCGCCTTCCAAGTGAGAAATTTCAGCTCACAAGAAGCTAGAGGCTCGAAAGGTTTTCATGAGCATGTCTAGCATAAGGTTAAAATCCCAGGCTGCGACTGGACGCCTGATAGAGGTCTGGTATGCAGAATCCTTAAGAAACCTCTTAACTACTGGGTAACTGAGCCAGTGAAAAGAAAGTACTGGCTCATGATAAGCTGAAATGGCACAAAGGTGAACTTTGACTGTAGAGTATTGTAGACCTGAATTTGAGAGGTCTAATAGGTATTCTAGAACTTTATCTGGTGGGCTGGAAAAGGATTCAAAGAGGATTTTGCACACCAGAGAGAAAAATGCTTCCATTTGGCTGTGTAAGTTTTTCTAGTGGCTGGCTTGTGCGCAGCCAAAAGAATATCCGAAACTGTCCGAGAGACACTGAACCTGTTCACTTTATCTCTTCAGGAGCCACGCCGTGAAGGTGAAGTGACCTCAGATTGGGTTGGACCACAGGCCCCAGGGTCAGAAGGTTCGCTTGAAGGGAAGTGTTTCAGAGGGTTTCCGACATACTGTTGAGTAACGGAAACCATATCTATCGAGGCCAGAAGGAAGCAATGAGGATCATTTTGTCCTCCTGGGACTCAAATTTGAGAAGTACCTCTGGATTAGTGGAAGTGGAGGAAAGGCGATAGAAAGCGCTTTTGTCCACTGCAGCCTGAACGATCCTGACAGCAAATGCCAGGCCCTGGCTTTCTTGAGCAGAAGAGAGGCAGTTTTGTGTTGAGTGGGGATACAAAAGGTCCAGGTCTGGAGTTCCCCACTCTGCAAATAGTGACTGAACTACGGTTGAGTCGAGAGACCACTGTGAGGATCTGTCTCTGTTCTGCTTAGATGGTCTGCCAGTTCGTTCTGCACTCCCGGCAGGGTAGACTGCCTGAATTAGAGCCTTGTGCTCTAGGATCATTCCACACTCTTATCGCTTCCCTGCATAAAGGGTAAGAGTGTGCACTGCCCTGCTTGTTGATGTAATACATCACTGCTTTGTTGTCCATTTGAAGGAGAATGTTCTTGTGACAGAGAATGTCCTTCAAAGCTCGGACTGCATAAAGGATGGCCTCATTTCCAGGACATTTATGTGAAGCTGGGACTCCCTGAGTCCACGTACCTTGGGTGGAGATTCTGACAGTGAGCTCCCCATCCCATCAGGGACGATCTGTGGTAATGGAAATCTGGTGATCCAGAGAAGCAAAGGATACCCTTCCAGAAGATTGTCCTCTTGCAACCACCAGGTGAGTGACCTCTTCAGAGGTTCTGTCACCTTGATGAGAAAGGACTGAGGGTGAGTGGTTGGGGACCACTGAGTACTGAGCATCCATTGAGAGGTTCTCATGTGGAGGCATGCTAGGGGTACAGTGAACACCGAGGATGCCATGAGATCCAGCATCCGTTGCATTGAGATAGCTCGAACTGAGCTGTTCTCTGATGTATTGGGCCATCTGTAGGATATCGGCCTTCTGCCCTCTGGTAGAAAAGCTTTAAGGAGGTGTCCAGAAGAGTTCCTATAAGAGGGAGTTATTGGAGGGCCGAACTATAATTTCTTGAGATTCAGCAGGACCCCATGGATGTGAGAAAGTTTGAGGCCATGCCTATGGCATCGAGAGTTCCTTGCCTAGAAGGACTTGCTAGAAGCCAGTCATCCAGATATGGGAACACTTGAATTCGATCTTCTGAGATGCTCTAAAGAATTGCACAACACTTGTAAAACTTGTGGCGCTGAGGATAGCCCAAATGGCAGGACTCTGAACTGATATCGCTGGCCAGAGCTACAAACCATAGGTATTTGTGATGCTCTGGGTGAATAGGAATATGTTGGTAAGTCGCCCTGCATGTCCAGGGAAGCTAGCCAATTGTGTTGATGAAGCAAGGGTAACAGGGTCCCGAGCAATATCATCTTGAACTTTTCCTGAAAAGAAACTTGTTTAACTTTCTGAGGTCCAGAATGGGCGATGCCACTGGTCTTTTTGGGACCAGGAAGTAATGGGAGTAGAAACCTGTGTTTCATTGATCCAACGGAACTAATTCTACTGCCCTGTTGTTCAGAAGGTTTTGTATCTCGAGGCAAGAAGGTCTGATGTGTCATTGACAGCCTGGGCTGTCGCTTGGGAGGACGATCCGAGGGGTTTCTGAAAAGCTGAGTGAGTACCCTTATGGATTATCCAGAGGACCCATTTGTCTGATGTTATGGACTTCCACTGGTTGTAGAACTGAGTCAGACATCCTCCCACTGCTGAAGAGGAGTCCCCTTGGCCAGCTAAGGAGGGACCCGGCCAGAAACTCAGAAGGTGGCACTGGGGCTTGGGCCCTTGTGCCTTCTGTTGTGTCTCTCTGAGGCTGAGGGGCTTGTTTTTATTGAACTCCCCTGCCCTTTCCCGAAAGGACTGACGGTTGTGAAACTGACGCTTGTTAACACCCCCACCGAGAAGGGTGGAGCGGGTCGAGCCGCTTTAATGTCGACCTAGTCTTCTGTGTGGCTCCAGAGCTTGCTCTATTTGAGGTCCTAACAGATACCCACCATCAAAGGTAATGCCATGATGTGCTGTTGGGCATCATCTGTGAAGCCCAAAGTGCATAGCCAGGAGGACGACGGTACAATGCCCGCCACCGCTCGAAGCAGTATCGAAAGTGTCCATAGCTGCTTTAACTCTGCTGGTTGTTGACTCATACCCTGGTTATGGTCTGAAGTAGCTCTGAACTAGTGTCCGACTCGGCAGAGCTTCTACCATCTGTTTGAGTGAAGGCAAAAGAACATACCATATTGAGAAAAGTAGCCCTGGTAGCTGGCAATCACATACTAGGGTGGAGGCAGCAAAGACTCTCTTACCTAAGGTGTCTATCTTACTGAGATTCTTTGTTTATAGGCCGGGCTGTAGATGCCTGAGGAAGAACGGCCTCATCATTCTCTGCCAGGACTACAATAGGGTCTGCAAAGGCCTGAGAAGCCAAAATGGGTCGATCCTTGGGAGCAGCATAATTCCATACCATCTGAGAGAGAGTCTCAAAGGATGGTTGTACCGGGGAGAATCCATAGGGATCTCCGGGACATGTAGGCACTGGAGTCTCAAAAGCTTCCCAGGATCGATATCTGTAGTCTGGAGAGAAGAGTAGAATTTAAATTTTTCAGCAGAGACTTAAAGACAGATCTTGAACCACAGGCTCTGCGGCAGGATTAATCCCTGCTCCTTCAACACCATCACCCAGTCAAGATCTGGGTCAGACTCAATATCATCTCCTGAAAGTCCTGAGGGGGACTGTATGGACAGGAAAGGAGGAAAATCAGAAGGAAATAAGAAAGGAAAGGGGTTGAGTCGAGAAGCCCTGATGGTTGGAAGACGTCATACTAAGCCTCGGTGCGAAGAAGAAAACGGCGCTGTTGACATAGCGCAGCGCCCGAAAGGGCCTCCGGCGCCGAAAAGCCGCACGGCACCGGGACGGCACTGACAAACCCAACAGCACCGACAGACGAGATCGGGCGCTGAGCGACCGCTGATGCCGATGGCACCAAACCAACCCAGGGCTCGAAAATAGGATTTGAGGAGAACGAAGGGAAGGAGACCAGGAGATAGAGGCATCGGTGTGGCCCCCTGTGCCGCAGCCATGTGAGGGGTAAAACACCTGAACGTGGAGTCGATGGCACCAAGAAGGCGCCAGGCGACTAGGGAGGCCCAACTGCCCTACTCCGATTCCCCAAAGGCCCCGGAGGACCTGGCCAGGCAGCTGACCAACCTCCGAGCCCACTGCTCCATAAGAGCAGCCCACTGATGAAACTGCTCATCTGAAGCCCTACCAGAAGGTGGGAAGGGCTCTGATGTTGAAGAGGTCGGTGACGGAAACAGGAACTAGCGACTCTGAAGGAGGACCCGGCAACCCAACCCCAATGACCGACCATCGACGCATGGACATACCAGAGAAGCGACCTCAAGTGATGCCTTCTCTTTCTTGACATGTGGGTCAAGAAGAGATTGAGGCCGAACGGTGCCGAGAATGCAAACTGCTTTTTTATAAGCCTGGGACTGCCCATCCCTCGGCATTGGACTGTCCGTTGTCAGATCCTCCCTCTGAGAGGGCGCGGATCGACCCAGCCCGCTGACTGAACAGCCTTCATATGAAGTCTCCCTACCACACCTGACCAAATCATGGTCGACTCTGTCAATGTAGGCCGAGACTTCTTCTTGAATAAGAAACATTTTATATTAATCGGTACTTATTCGAGATATACTACAAAACAATAAATTGAAAACTATTGCTGCTAGTTTGAAGTTTAACTCCGGAGTGAGTGATGTTGTCACTGAAGGCGCCTTTCGGCGGTGGGGAAAAAGGGAATGAGGTGGTTGGAGGGTCGATGCCGAGATATTCATTGCTGCATGAGCCAAGGCTCGCAGCACCGCTCTTCGTGGCTCCATCTCTGTGCCGCCCTCTTGGCGAAAGTTTGCTCTGCTGGTACTAGCGTCTCTGGCATAGGTCCCATCAGTGTGAATGAGTGGTGGAGACTTTATGTCCAGGAAGATCTACTATAAGAATGGAGTAGAATCTGGTTTTACACAGTGCCTTTCATGGCACAACCAGAAATTGTATATAATGAGCTAGTGGTATCTTTGAAGATAAGATTGTGATACAACTCTGCTTAAATTTCCAGCATCTTTGATATTTCTCTTCCCGTATCCTTAACTACTAAAGACATTTACATGAATAGATGACCTTTTACTTTAGTACTATTTTCTTTCTGCCGATTGTCTGCATGCAATATGATCCTCTGTTTATGATATCATAATCACTGTTTTTGTTTTTACCAGAAAAAACAGCAAAATTCGAAATTTGGACTGCCTTCACACCAGTAAAAATAAAGAATTTCACGTAATTCAGCATTTTGCACCAGATCAGTAAATCTACAGAACTTGTGTGTTTCTTTAAACTGCTTCCAGTGCTATTTTCAGTTTGCGCTGAGTTAATGGTCGGCATATTAAGCCCTTCTTCTTCTGATGATTTATCTATATTACAAGAATGACAGTAGAGTTCGTAAAATCTGGAAATTAGACTAACAATCACCGTGCAATTCCGAATTTCAAGTCTTGAAAATGGAGTCTCATTATTTTATTCACCATAGATCGGTGGCCTTGATGATAATCTGTTTCTGTGGAAATGGTTATGGTTTCAAAAGCAGATATTCATGTGTAGACATGCAGGAGCAGATGAAGTCCAACGGACAGTGGTCTTGTTTTCAGACCAATGTCAGTAATTATTTTCTGACTGGCTAGGTGCACTGGCACCAGGCGCTTTTCAGGTATGACCCGGATAATGAAAAGTACAATAAATTATATTGAAACATGACAATATCAGAACATGATGCAAGCTTAAACAATACATAATATTGAGAACTGATTAAACAGTACAAAGTTCATATGTGGAAGGTAAACCAGCAACAGCTGGTGAATTGCACAAAACAATGCAGACATTAAGCATTTGTAGATGATTTTTGTTTTGGCAGAGAAGGGTTTGGGGGCCGAGACGCTCTGATAGAAGATAGAATTGCATTTCAGAAAGAAGTACTTCTGTAAATGAATAAATTCTGTCCCATTCCCATACACATGAATGGTATTTTTAATAAGTTGTTTGCTGTGGAATGGGAGGATGGGCTATCAACAAGCCTGAAAGTTTTGGTGAGGCATTGGGGTGTTGTACCACGTATGATTTTGTAAACAAAGCCGGCTAATGTTAACTGGGCTCTGTCTGCAGGTTGCAACCAGCCAAGAGGTTCAAAACTGGTACAGAATGGACCTGGGGCCTTAAGAGGATGCAAATATGGCAGCCTTCAAGGCTAATGCACTGTTTTTGCCCACACAGTTTTGGGCCAGCATCCGTAATAATGGAACCATAATTGAACAGTGGGATTATGTTGCTCTAACTGGTGTTATCTCTTGTGTCAGCTGCCAAACATTTTGAGATGCAGTGAAGTAACCCCTAACTGTGTGCTTCACATGACTGTATAATGTGAGATGGGGTCAACAAGTCCAGGTATTTGAATTCCTCCACTGCTTCAAGCTGGACACTATGAATGCTGAGATACTAAAGCCTTGGAAACTCTTGTTTACCCTTTGGGCTGAACCTAGTAACATGACTTTCATTTTTGGAATGTTCTGGGACAGTTTTCTTCTAAAAACATCTTTGCAAAGATTGAAAGTTGTGCCCAGGAGTTTCATTTATTTTGTTGATGTCCTTCCTGTGCAAAACTGACTGCACCATCTGAGTAAAGCAGTGTATTGGCAGTTTTGCAGATTTTGGGCCTGCTGTTGATGAAAACTGTAAATAAAAAGTGTCCTAATATAGACCTCTGGGGAACACTACAAGTGACAGTGTTTGCCCTGGATGTCACTTTGCCTACTTGGACAATTTGGGAACTGTTTTGCAAATAGTCTGAGAACCACAGAGTCGTTGAGGCCCCCATTCCCAGATCAGCTAGTTTCCATAACAGTAGGTTATGATCTGCAGGATCAAAGCCTTGGTCAGGCCTACGGACATGGTAAAGCCATCAAGCCCTTGGCCATGGTTTGGTGTAGTGTCTGTAAATCTGACCAATGCTATGCAAGATCTGTGGCCTTTTCTGAAACTATGTTGTTCTTCACAAAGCAAACTCTGCTGATCTAGGTAGGAAGTGAATTAATTATGAATTATCCTCTCCTTGACTTTGGCTAGGAGGATAAGACAGAAATAGGTCTGCAGTTATCCAGGGCAGTGTGTTTTCTTTATGTAGAAGTATAACAGGGGCTAATTTCCAGATATTAGGGATTGCTTTGGTTTCAAAGGATAGGTTCAATATTTTAGTGCTGGGTAGAGCAATTTGAGGTGCAGCAATTTTAAGGAATTAGGGAATTTAACTATCACTGCCAGCAGAATTGTCTAATTTAAGTGGTTCAGCAATTTATGCACTTCCTAGATGGCAAGTTTTTTTAGGGTAAAATGTGGATGACATATCTGATGGAAGTCAGATTATCGCTCCTCTTAACTAGTGAGATGTCTGAATTTCTATAAATTACAGAAGTGGCTCCTGAACAAATCTACAACTGATTTTGGGTCCATATGTTTGGTGCCACTGACTACTAGGGTTAGTGGGTTAGAGCAGTTCTGGAATTGATTAAAAATTAATGCAATTCCAGAATATTTTAGAGGTCACCAGGTTAGCAATTTGCTAGACCTTGAAGTATGCACATTTGACTGTGCTACGCTCACGCTTACACTTACTCCACAAGCATCTACAAGCTACCCATTCAGATAGCAGATTAGATTTCCAAAGACAAAGAAACAATTAATTTGATGGCACATGAGGACTGCTTGACCCACTCAGTCTGCTCCATTTTTTCCTTGCCTGTACTGCCACTGCAGACTTTACCTGATCACTGGCTACCCCTCCTTCCTACCAAGATTCCTTTGTGCCTGAAGCCCACCACTGTTTTCACCCCTTGACCTCTGTTGGAAGACTGCTCCAGGCGTCCATAAGTCTTTCAGTGAAGAAGTACTTCCTCACATCCCTTCTAAATTTTCCCCTTCCAGTTTCACTGCATGCCCCTTATTCTTGTGCTCATTCTCTTCTAGAAAATACTTCCCAGTGACATACCTACAGGTCTCTATCATGCTCCCTCTCCTTTACAGGGTGTACAAACTGGGATCCCTCAGTCTCCCTCATAGGGCTTATGATGCAGCCCTGCACCATTTCAGTTGTCGTCCTCTGGATGACCTTCACCTTGTCTATTTCCTTCCTGAAATGTGGTCTCCAGAACTGGACACAGTACTCAGATGGGGTCTCACCAACAATTGATACAGTGACAACACCACACCTCTCTTTTACTGGTGATCTCCTCCTATACACCCCAACATCCCGCTGGTCCTGAATACTGGCTTGTCGCACTTCCTCACCACCTTGAGGTCATCAGATATGATTATTGCAAGGTCCCTTTACTATTTAGTGACCATCAGTACCTCTTCCCCCCATTTTATATACCATCTATGGGTTTCTGTGCCCTAGGTGCATGATTTTGTACTTTTGTGCACTGAAACCCAGCTACCATACCCTCAACCACTCCTCATGTTCTCTCAGGTCTCTTCTAATTCTCTCAATCCCTCCAGAGTATCTATTCTATTGCAGATTTTGGTATCATCTGCAAAGAGACATACCTTCCTTCCAGCTCTTCTGCAATGTCACTTAGTACTCCGCTGGTCACCTTACCCTCTTTAGAGTGAGTGCTGTTCACCACCACCCTCTGTTACCTATTCATCTTTTTTCCATATTTTATTTGTGCTCCTGTCCTCCGTGCTCCCTTCTGACTGACCCTCCCAGCTCCGACATCCTGGAATTACCAGGGCTTACCTTTCTGCCCAGCCCAGGAGCCGGAGCCTCATGGAGAGTTGGTCTTCATCCTGTGGCCAGAGGATTGATTTTTGTCCTCCCTTTTCTCCCCTGGTCTCCGTTGTTGGGGTGCACATGCCAGGCGTGCATGCATGGAGGCGCCTGCGATCATGGAGTCATCCACCCCTTCTGTGGCCGCGGGTTCGCACTTCCCCAGGCTTCCACCTGGAGGCAGTCATTCGAGCGGAAGTGCAACCCCACCCCTCCCAGGAGAGGAGAGAGCTGTTCTCTGGACACTCAATCCTTCTTCCCGCCGACCCGGGCTCATTCCCCAAACCCGTGTCGCCAGCGTGCAGTGTGAGTGTGGTGTCCAGCACTCAACCTCAGTGCCACCGGCCAGCCTGTTGCCTATTCATCAACCAGTTCTGTACCCAGTGTACAACCTTGGGTCCCACTCCCAAATTGCCCAGTTTCTTAAAAGCTTCCTATGCCGTATGGTGTAGAAGGGCCTTCATAAAATCTAAGTAGGTCTTGTCCAACAACCCACCCTGATCTATTTTCCTGGTTGCTCAGTAAAAGAAAGCAATCGTGTTTGTCTCAAATGCCCCTCACCATAAATCTGTGCTGCCTAGGTCCTTTAACCACTGGATTAAAGATCTCCATTAACATCCCACCACTGATGTTAAACTGACCGCCTACAGTTGCTAGCCTCCTCCCTGCTGCCACTTTTATGAAGCATGACTACATCTGCTCTACTCTAGTCCTCTGGAACCATCCGTTTCCAGTGAGTTGTTTAAAAGAGCTGTCAGAGGTGTACCCTATGAAGAGTCTCTTTCCTTCATTAATTCAAAATAAACAACGATGGAAAGGAACATAAAATATGAGCTGAACTGTATATAAATATCAACGTTTTCTGTAACGGTTTGGTAGCTATTTCAACAAGTGAGCTCCTATATTAATAAAAGCAGCTCCGTTTATGTACATGGAGTGAGGAAGTCCAGTTCACATTATATTTGGTCAGGACAGAAGCATGCATGACCCATTGGGTCTGTCCTGCAGTTATCTCAATGGTGGTATTCATTAATGTTCTGCCTGCCCAGGTAAATATCCAATCCTTCTTGAAAGCTGCAATTATTTTATCAGACAAATCCAGCTGAGGCAAACCATCTTTTCTACAGGAGACCTGGTCAAGTGGCAGCAGAAATCCTAACAGTGCAAACTTTATACAAGACTGCACAACACTCTCCCATATAAAATTACAACAATGGATTAATTAATTCGCTTTTGATTTGAGCATATAAAGGGAATCATTTATGTAGAGAGCACAAAACCAAACTTGACAGTGAGCACTCATGGAACAATAACGATGCAGTGAAGATGCAGGAGCCAGGAAAAGTAGCAAAAATCCTTCAGTAAAGAGAATATTCAACTCCAAGGCATAGGTACAAGAAGTATTACAGGACTCCAGACATAGTGCTGACCCCTAAGCGCCTCAACTCTCACGGAGTCTTCAGTGGGGTCTGTCGAGGTCATGGGGACAGCACTAAGTCTGTAGTCTGGCAATACTACTTGTACCTATGCTTTGGAGCTGAATATTCTCTTTACTAAAGGATTTTTGCAACTATTTCCTGGCTCCTGCATCTACTGGCCGTTATTGTTCCACGCCAGTGCACACTGTCAAGTTTGGTTTTGTGTTTTGAGCGGAGGTTAGCTGCTCCTGAACAATGCAGCCTAAGCCATATTGCTGATCGCAGTGGCGAACCTGAGGATTTGCCGTTTATGTAGAGAGGCTGCCATAGTTTGAAACCCATGAAAATGTTTTCAAACAAGGTATTGGGCTCATCTATAAGTACTCGGAGATATAGATGACTGAATTTGTTCAACATTAAGACTATGTTGCAGCCATTTTAAGAACACTGAGATGTCATCGAGGAGCAAGCTATGATTGTCTCAGTATAGTCAGGCGCAGCTTGTTTCTTGATGATATCACAGCATTATATAAATGGCTGCAATGTAGTACAGTTAAAGCTGCTTACTACGGGTGTAATCATCATCTTCCGCTCTGCCCGCTATACAGAACGGACGAGTAACCAAAGTAGACTTTCTTTCATCACAATGCCGGAAAAGTATGTGTAAAAGAGTAATATACTGACTATATTTTCTTATGTAATTCAAATGTATTCATTTAACTGTGAAATTTAAAGTACAGCAGGTGAATACAGTATCTGTTTAAAGCAAAACAGTACAAGCTGAAATTCAAAAGAAAGTCACGGTTAGTGTTTTCCTACTGTGATACAGCCCTCTGTTGAAGTAGTTAGTGATCTGCTTCTGGACAGGATTAGCCTCACAATAAGGTCACCACATCATCTCTGTGAGTTGCAGAGCAACTCCCAGTTTGGAACCAGATTCTTGTTCTGCTCCACAGCTCTCCTTAAGTGAGCAGTGCAGCTTCGCATATCGCTGTGCGAGACCATGATTTATTCAGCGCCTTCATTTTCCAATGACTTCTTCCGGTTCCTCCACATTCTCGGCAGAACACATAGCCGACACCACAGCATCGATGTCGCCTGATGGGCTGCTCCTGTAGATTGTTACCTAGGTGACACAGCTCAGTGAATTCAGCATTTGCTAATCCAGGCGTGGTTCAATAACATCACTCGCGTCTTCCTCTCTTCAGGCAGATTGTCTTTCCAGAATCCTGCTTTTCTAAAGCAATTCTGGAACGTGGTTTGACTGACGATGTCCCACCTAACTCTTCAGCAGCTGAACAGAGTCAAGAAGTGTAATGTTTTTTTTTTACACACTGACTTGCTGTCAGCTCAGTGCCAGAGTCAAGTGCCTCAAGAACTTTTCTGGATACATCACACATAGTGTTGTTTCAATGAGTAGATAATCCCTGGTCTAGTGGCTGGATAAGGATAATGCAAGTGGTGTTTGGTGGCAAGAACATGAGTTTTATGTTTTCAGACCAGGGATGGCAGGGTGCCCACGAAACTGTCTAGGATCAGGATGATTTTTTACCATCTCAATTGCTTATCCCAGGTTCTCAACCAATTGAGAAGATATCCCTGTCATCCAAGCTGTTTTGTTTGCTCTATATGCGATAGGAGATGATGAACACCACGAGAACAACGTGGGACAGTGGACTTGCCAATTACCAGCAGTTCACGCTTATCGCTGCCATCCATATTACAGAAGGCAAGAAGGGAGACTTTCACTTTGCCTTTTTCTGCCCCAAGACACATTCACTCTTGAAGGCCAATGTCCCATAGTCGACACAGTGAAAAACAGCCCCATTTTGTCGGCATTGTAAATGTTGCTTGGGTCATAGCCTTCACAATCCAGGCAAGACTTGTGACCACTGCATGGTGCTTTCACCATTAGCACTTAGTTTCTCCCCGTGAGTCTTTGAAAGCCAATGTTATTTCTGGCTTTCCACCTGTCTAACCATCCCTCGGAAAGGGTGAAGTTAGTGTGCCCTAAGGCAAAAGCCAGCTGTTCTGCTTTTTAGATAGCAGGGTCCACTTATCAGGGCATCATGCCCACTAGCGTTTTCAAACCATCGGAGAAGGGCATCTTCCACTTCCCCATCTTTCCCTTCTTCTGGCTTTGATTGGGATTGGCGTTTGAATGCCACTCTCCCATGATTTGTTCCTTCTGTCGCAATAAGTCGGCAATGGTAGATTTAGGCATTCTGAGATGCTGAGCCATATCACGCTGACTCATGCGTGGAAGCTTTTCTATTTTACTGAGCAGCTCTACTTTCTCAGCAAGTGAAAGAGCTTTTACGCTTTGTGCCTTCTGTTGTCATTGCTGCAGTACACAACTAATCGACTGAGAATTGCCAGAAGAGGTGTTATTTATGTGAGTGGGAGGTAAGGCGAAACCAATCAGTACAGTACTTTAGGAGCAAGCTTAAGCAATTAAGCTGTCAGAGCAAGCTCAAGCTGATGTTAATTACACAGAAACGGATGAAATAGCGGGCGTACAACATCCGGATTACAGTATTTTTTACATTGTACTCAATCAGAATGACAAATGGATTCATCAAGTCACCCATTAAAAGCGGTGCCCGCTTTTATCTGTGGACTGACGTAAGTGGTGGATACTGTATTAATATCGAACAGATTCAGTTGTCTACATCTCAGGAGTGCTTCCAACTACAGATAAACACTATTGCCTTGTTTAAAAAAGAGCTTCCATAGGTTTTCAAACTATGGTGACCACTGGGCATGAATGTGCCCCTTTAGTCAAGAAAAGTAAACTAAGCTTGTTTCAGGGTGTGTCAGGAGAGTTATATGGACATATTGTTTAATTTGTTAATGTTTATTAAGGATATGCACAATACATGGCACAAGCTGTCAAGCAGTGCAGTCAGTAATACATTAAAGGAGCCAAAACATTTCACATACAGTTACTTACCCTCCCTAGCTCCACTATAAGTATATTCACCTTGGAGTTGGAGCTCCCTTGGGTACACTGCAAGGGGAACCAGTCCACCTCTATATTAAATTATTCTCTTAGAGCCCATGTGTTGAAATTCTTATGTGCCAGGTTCCCAGATGGACAAAATGGATTTGGGAGGGGGGCTTGAGATGGATAGAACCAGCACCTCTGCACTTGGTTTTACATACCTGAACCCTTGAGCAGGGCCTGGCAACACGCTGTATGTGCTCAGTCACTCCTCGGCCTAACCACCCTTCCTGAAGCGAAACCCTCCCTTCTGGGTTAAGGGTCACAATTTGGATCCCTTCTATCATATGCTGGACCCATGAGGTCCAGCACAAATTAAAAAGTTCTGTGTAGTCATTAAGGGAGTGGTGATCCTCTCTATCTTGTAGATCTGACAAACTATGCTCTCCATTATGCAAGGTTCAGCAACTGTTGTGTGAGCCACAGCTTAGTGATTGCTTTTTAGCTGCTGTGATTAGGATCCCTGCAGGTATTTCGTGTATGGGTCCTAGAATCACTAGGAAATTGCATCGGCAGGTATAATTCAGGTGTCAAGGGCAGGGGTTTGGAGTCACGTGATTCCAGCTCGACTTCTAGGGCAGTTCAGAAGGGCCGAAGGCGGGCAACTCACATCACAACAGTGTGGTCCACCCTGAGTTCTCCACAGCATCTCCAGCAGGAGGCATCACCCTGGATGGAGTACTGTGCCATGATTACCGGAGCCTGGAAGACCCTGATCAGTTGCTTCCAGGTGTACTTCCTCCAGATATGCAAACTGGTAACCCAAGAGGTCACCTGGCAGGCCAACACCCAGGTTTCTGCAGTAATGGGGAACCTATTTCCTCCGCCCACTACTCAGCAACTTCTTGAGTGGAATCCCCACTGAGGTTATCAGAGCTTCTATATATATCTGTGAAATTATGTGCTCAGGGTAGCCAGACTGCAGAAATAGAAGAAAAAAGGTTATTATAGTAAGGCATGAGTCTGTGGTGTGCACCCCAATTGGGGAGAGAGAAGGTAGTGTCATATGTGAAGGTACCTGCAGCAGGGCTGAATAAGGCCCTGTCCTATTTGCTATGCAGAAAGAGGTAAATGCAAGGATCTGTTCTATCCTCTCCTTTTCTGTCTCTTGTCTGACTGGTTGCGCAACCAAATGTACCATGAGACCTAGGAACTGATTACTCTGACAGTTTCGAGATTCTCCACCTCTAACTTTCTATCTTTTCATTCCCTTGCATACCTGTGGTTATAAAAATATATGTGAATCTATCTGTAAAAACTGGGATCCCTTGGTTTCAAAACGTATATAGTTATACTGTTGAAATGACTGCAAAAGCTATTTGGAATTTAGGGGTTAACCTGGGATGCAGTTTGAGCTTCTCTCAGGCTTGTTTGCAATGTCTTTTGCAGAGCTGTCAGCAAGAGGCGAGCTTGGGACACTGTTCTATTTACAAGTCTGCTTTGCAAAGAAACTGACAAGAACTCTGATACATTTTGTGAGAAACAGGATGTCTCCTTAATGAGCTCAGGATGAAAAAGTTAATTGTCAGGCAAAGATTTGTTATAAAAGAGCAGCAATATTTTTGCTGGGAGAGACTTCTTGGAAACTGGAAAGAAACCCCAGAAGAAGGACTTTTGTTTTTCTGTTTGTACTGCCTTTGTATATCGCTATCTTGAACATTTTTAAAATTTTTATTTTACTGTTATTGATAATAAAACGCTACTTGAGATTTACAACTGCTCCTGGTTTTCCTATGCTTCCTGACCTGTGCCTCGCGACAGTACCTAAAAATCCAGTCTGACGAGGCCATACTGAGTTTATAGTTCTGCAGATGCCTTGATGGTGGGGCCTCTAAGAGCTGGTATAAGTACTGGAGCCTGTAATGTGCCCAATTACAGTAACCAGGATTCAGCTGAAGAGGTGGGAACTTACGCAGAAGTGGCAGAGGACAGAGCAGGGATAAAAGGGGTAAATGAAACTGTTTTCTGATCCCTGCCCAAACTTGCAATTGTGCCCCAAGCCACAGATTCTGGGAGACCACTGGAGGGAGGTTGGGGCTGCATGGCACAGTGCAGGTACATGCTTCCCGGGAGAGCAACTCGCTTTCAATTTCCTGCCAGCGCCTCCCAACACCACCCAAGTGCATATACAGAAGAAACTGTAAGCGCTGCCCAGAAGCATAGCTTCAGGTTCGGCAAGGCCAATCCCTCAGAATGTCGTGGGAGAGTCAGGATCTGCTGCTTGACTCTTGGACGCTGCTCTGCCCAGATATAATGGAAATCTCTTGGTTCCAAGTCCTCCAGTTAACCCGCGGCAGGTTCAGAGGAATATTTTGAAAAGGTACAGGGCCTATGGCAAGGAGATCATTTTCAATATGATGTGTGAGGCTGGGTGGCAGGGCCCCATCTATGGAAGTCCTGCTGCATCTGTGCTGCAAAGGTGTAGTTATTATCATATGTCAAGGACTGGGAGGGGCCAGAAGTACGCCTAGCTATTTTAACTTTTCAGGTCCCAGCAAAAGGGAAAGAGTCTCTTTATGTGCCAAGACAGCATGTTGCTGAAGGTCGATGCTCTGCCTTTTGCTAAACGATTCCAGAAGTGTGAATACCTCTGGAAGCATCCAGTCCAGGTCTTGAAGGTAGATCATACAAACATACGAAAAGAGCCAGCAGAAGATGACACCTGATCTATCGCGTCTGCTCACAATGATGCAGGGTCTGGTCTACACTTATGTCAATGACCCTGACCCCAACTACCCTCCTCTCCCCTTTCCTTGGTCCCAAGGGATCCCTTTGTGTTTGTCCCAGGCCCTCTTGAATGTTCCCACTGTCTTGCTGATACCAACTCCTCTGGCAGCTTGTTCCAGGTAGTAACCACCTCTCCCTAGATAAATGTTTCCTCACATCACTTCTGAATCTCCCTCCCCATCAATTGTAGGCTGTGCCCCTAGTGGTGGTGTTTTCACCTCATTTTAAAGAGACCCTCCTGTTGCACTTTGTTAATTCCTTCATGTGCTTGAAGGTCTCTATCATATCCCCTCTCTGCATCCTCTCCTCCATCAAGTACATCCCCAGGGCTCCCAGCCTCTTCTCACAGGACCCATCCTGTAGCACCTCTATCATCTTGGTTGCTCTGCCCTGGAAGCCTTCCAGCATGCTGATGCCCTCCTTAAAGTATGGATGCCAGTACTCACCTCACATTCTAACTGTGGTCTCATCAATGACCTGTACAGTGGTAAAATTACCTTGCTCATACTGCTACTGAATCCTTGCAATACACCCCATCCTCCAGGGCCCGTGTGTCCAGCCCTCCCCAACATAGCAACCCCCGAAATCTTAGTAGGAGTGCTCAGAGGTCGAGAGGGCCCGTGTGTCCAGCCCTCCCCAACACAGCAAACCCCCCAAATCTTTGTAGAAGTGCTCAGTGTGCTCGGAGGTTGAGAGGACCCGTGTGTCCAGCCCTCCCCAACAGTGCAAACCCCAAATCTTTGCAGGAATGCTCAGGTACGCCACTTTGCCACATTGCAGCTGAAGCCCCAGCGATTTGAATCGGCGCTATTTGTTTGTCCCTCACCACCCTAGGTGAGCTTAATGTTTTATAGTGTGCATCACGTGCGGTTTTAGCCAATCAGTCTACTTTCCCACTAACAGATTATCTTATTGAGCCACTAGAGGCCACCCTACACATATCCCCTTCAAAGCACAGCAATCTAAAACTGAGCTACTAGAGCACTCCCTAAACTCAGCAAAGCCTCAATCTGCATCACAGCAACCTAAATCATGCTGCCACTTTCTTTCTTCTTTCTATGCCTGCAATTACCTCATGTCTTCCTCCCACCCTCCCACTACCCAGGGCCTCAGCCTGCCCAACACACTTCAGTCAGTAAAACCGTGCCTCCCATATGCTACCTCCAGCATCGTGCAACATCCTCCAAACCTCCTGACCAGTTGGGTAACAGGGTCTTCCATCCTGCCACCCTCCTTCCATGCAGGGTTAGCAGCATTAAACAACCACAGCTTGTTCGTCCCACAATCCACACGGCAAGTTTATGCCCACCGAAAATCTCAACGGTTCATGCAAAAACAAGGCAACTGCTAACACTGCTACTCCTACTAGCAGGTGACGCCGAGCCAAATCCTGGACCTCCAATCCCAAACCCTCCCTGCCCCTCAAACTGCCAAGGGCCTAAAATAATCCACCTGAACATATGTAGCATTCTCAACAAGCTCATAGATCTGTAGCCAACCGCATTAACGCTATGTCCTGATATTCTGATAATCACCGAAACCTGGCTCAAGTCCCACAACCTGGACACAGAAATTGCTATCCCGGATACACCATCATTCGACATGACCGTCAGGGTAATAAAACAGGGGTGGCATTGCTATGTTCATCGCATCCCGACATCAGTTCACACCTATCCAGCCCTCCTGCCCACGCCAGCCATTGACCCTCCTAATCAAAATCACCTAGCACACACGACTCCGTATTTACAGCGGGTCTTACTGTGCCCCAGACACCCCTATGCCTGATGTTCTGGAACACCTGAGTACACTCAAAGTCACTCGCAGCAGGAGGCAAGCTACATATCCTAGATTTCAATCAACTGGCTCTCCACCGCCAACTCTAGCTGTACGAGCCAGGTAAATGCCCTAAACATGACACAACAAATATCTGAGCCTACATGATTAAATCACAAATCCCAGAACCACTCTTTGTTAGACTGGGCCCTCACCTACACCCCAGAGAATACTTACAGCGGACTCCTCCCAGACTCCTTAAGCGACCACCACATGCTCTACATAGTAAGAAAATATTCCACCCCAAAGCACCCCCTGACGCTGCTCACCAGATCATTCAAATCACTTGACTTTGGTGCACTCTTAAATGACCTATCATATGTTGATTGGTCCAGCATCCGACGGGCTCCCAAACATCAACGCTGCCCCTAGAACTGTTCAAGTCCAAATTTCTAGCCATCTGGGACCACTATGCCCCACTTAGAAGGTCAAGAGTGAGGAGAGCCCACCTGCCCTGGGTCACGGCAAATATCATAGACCAGCTTAATGCCAGGGATCAGGCCTGGAAATCATACAAGACTACTGGCACCTGGCGGCTCACCAACCCTACCGAGCACTCCATAATTCCTGCACTATGGTACACGCCAGGCCAAAGCAAACTATTTCAAGGCCTCTTTCCACACCAATATAAACCACCCAACTAAATTCTGGAAAACAATCACTCCCTCCCCTCCCCCTCCACCCAAGCCCTAAATGCTAAAAGCTCCAATGTCACTGATCCCGGTGTGGTGGCGCAATTTTCAATACTATTTTTACCAGCTGTCGTCTCTCTCCTAACTCCCCCATCCTCTAGCTCACCCCTACCTTCCCGGCCAGTGGCCTCCAGCTTCACCTTTCACCAGGTTACTCCCACTGAAGTGCTTAAAGCCCTGCAAGCTCTCAACTCTTCCAAAGGTAAATGCCCCTCTGGGTGGGACTCAAAAATGCGTCAACTATCTGCTCCTGCCATCGCCACACACGCTGGAAGACCTATTAATCTCTCCTTCTCGACTCGGAAATCCCATCTGAATGGAAGTGAGCCACCGTCATTCCACTCCTAAGGCAGGGACCCCTCCGTGCGGGGAAACTACCACCCTATATCCTACTCCCCATCCTAACTAAACTACAGGAGCACCTCGACTCTCCCAACTTGCCCCTTCTCGACTCCTCTTCTTCACACCTTACCAGTCTGGATTCAGGAAGTCACACTTCACCATCACCTCACTTCTAAGACTCACTGATGCTATCCTCACAGGTATGGAACAAGGGCACACCACCTCAGCCATTTTCATCAACCTTGCCAAAGCCTTTGATACCATCTGCCACCCCTTTGTTGTCCAAACTCTTCCGGCTGGTCTGTCAGGAGCAGCAACCAGCTGGTTCCAATCCTATCTGTCAGGCAGGTCCCAAGCGGTAAAATAGGCTCCTGCACCTCCGACCCTCTCCCTATCACCACCGGGTCCCCAAGGCTCGGTCCTCGCCCATTACGGCTCTCCATTTTTTTTAAACGACCTGCCCTCAGCTAGCACACACTCACACATCCACATGTACGCCTGACGACACAATAATGTCTGTCATCTGGTCCCTCCACTCTCTAACTGTGGAAAGACTCCAGGAAGATTTCAGTGTGGTCAGCTTTGATTTCAGATAAACCAGCTTTTTCCTCAACCCAAAGAAAACTGTCTTACTAATGTCTGGAATGCGGAAAAGACTCACATGCCTCTCCTCAACCCCACCTTCCACACCACTGACGGGTCCCCTGGAGGATTGCACCTCCTTTAGATACTCGGGTATGGCTTGACAAGCACCTCGACTTTTCTGTTCACATCGACTCAATGCACAAAAACTCATCCTCAAACTGGGAGCTGTATACCACAGTAAGGCCTGCCTACCTTACCGCCCGCAGTTATCATACAGAAAATGATCCTCCCGATATTTGACTATGGCGATGTAGTCTGTTGCACAGCCTTTAAATCAACCTTAACCAAGCTAGATCCTCTCTATCTTTCCTTCTGCCATTTTGCCCTGGACTGCCCACCATGACGCACCACTGCACCTCTATAAGTCACTTGACCTGATGTCTTTACAGGATCACAGACAGGCCCACTGCACCAGGGTCACAGCTAAACTCTGGGCACAATCCTTTCCCTCATACCTCCAGTCGGCTCTCTCTGTCCAGCCCTCCACTGCATACGCACTCCAGGAACACAGACTCCAGGCTCTTCTTACGTCCACGCATGTCCTCATACAAAGGTCAAGCTGCTTTCAGATGCCGCATGCCCAAACTGTGGAACACCTCACCGCCAATTTGGCACATAGGCAGCAGCCAACACCTAAACCATCTCCTCATGGTGCACTTCTTCCAACTGCACATGCACCTAGCTCTTTCCCTTCCCACCATGCCCAGCTATCTGCCTCTTGGGGCTTCCAAGGCCCACCAAATTAGTTAGTACTTGTCTAAGTATGCTAGGCATCTTTTGGTCTATATTATGCATTGTGCCTTGACTAGCCTGATTGCTACTCGGTATTCCACCCACTGAGTAACCTCGTGATATCGGCTCTGTAGCTAAATGTATCTGCTGCTGTGTATTCTGCTTACTGCTCTGTATCTTCCTGTGTGCTACTGTATTTGTATATTTTCCTGCTCCCTCCCTCTGACGATCTGGAATCGAAGCGATCCCGCCAGCATGCCTTTCCTGGTAAAACTCTTAAATAAATAAATATATAAATCCAGTCAACATTCGCCACTACCTTCTTACACGGTGTGTTTCAGGTCACTTGTAATCACCACTCCTAGATCCTTCTCTCTTCAGAAGTAACCTGAACCTCTACTAAGTAATACTCTGCCTTAGGTTCTTTCAAGTTCAAGTTTCAAGTTTACTGCAGGAGAAACTCCACTGAGCAAACTCATTCACAAGAAGGTCCTGATGATACAGGCAGATTGAGACATACATAACTTAGAGCAGCAGGAGTAACAAGGCAACAAACTCACATTAATGTAGACACAATCGAGAGTTACAAGGCACAAAATCACATTAAGGTTCTTGTCTGCAGAATCACTTTGCACTTTTTTGGCATTGAAACCAAGTGCCAGATTCCTGATCAGCACATCACCAGCATACAGGACCACACAGTGCTCCTTCCCACCTAGTCTAACACCACTGATGTTTGGTGACTCCCAGATGGCCTGCACTAGTGGCTCTATATAGTCAATAGCAGAGACATGTGGCATCCCTGCCGGGTGCCCCAGTACAACCAATTCTGGGGAATTATACCATTCACCTTTACTGCAGCGTGTGGTGAAGCACACAACATCTGCAGAAGCTGGATGAAGAGAACCGGAATACCAGCCATCCCTGCACCGAGTACAGGAATGGCCAGAACACTCGGTCAGATGTCTGCTTTGCATCTAGGCTCAGAAGTGCTGAAGTGTGTTGCAACCTTCCCATCTGGTGCAATATAGAAAGTGTTCATCTGATGTTATCGGTGGTAAATGCGTTGTGCATTAACCCGCCTGATCCTGTACTATAACCTCAGGCAGTAATTTATCCTTCTCCTGGCCATTGTTACCACGAAACTTGTAATCGGCATTAAGTACTGATACTGGGCCATAGGAGGTGCAATGAAGTGGGTACTTTCCTGGTTCTGGGATCACCAATATAGTCATGATATCACCAAGAGGGTGCAGAGTTGTCCACTGCCCCCCACACAGCACCTCTTTCATAGCCTCGAGCAACTGGTTGAGGTGTAGTCTTTGAACTTATAATATTCAGAACTGTAACCATCTGTCCCAGGGTTTTTATGCCTCACCGCCCCTCCAATTACTCCACCATGATTAGTGTGAGCAGCCAATCACCCTGCTCCTGAGTAAGGGAGGGAGGGTAAGGCGAGAGAGAAAAGCCTCTACCTCTGCATTGTAGGTGGTGTCCTCCGGTGTAGAGGTTTTGTGGTAATATGTGTTAAAGGCACTAGTGATCTCAGTTTGCTAGGTGTGTTGCTCCTCAGTGACAGAATGTAGGACTGCTGGAATAGTCAAGAGTCAATGTTATTTTCACAGTAGACAGGCCAGAAGTCTGGGGGGCCTTGTTCTATTTCAGTATTTTGCCTCAAGAATGTCAGTGCTATCTCTATTGAATGTTGCGCTGTAGGCAGAGTGCATCCAGCTAGCCTTTACCTGTTTCATCTGGGGAGTACTGAGGAACTCTGCTGGCGTGCTCATGCAGAAGTGGAGGGTGCTCTGCAGCTGCTGCTGTGTTTCTGTCTGAGACATTTTTGACAGGTAGTGTACTGTGTGATCTTGCTTCTTAAAACAGTTTTAACCATGTCTCAACAAATGGTATGTGATGTGGTGAAGGGCACAGTGTCTCAGAATTTCTTCCATCTGTTCATGTAAGAATGTGCAGAATTCTTGGGATTTTTTTTTTGTAATCTTTATTTATCTCCTTACAGTCTCAGACTCTCTCAGCTGGGGACTCTTGATGAGTTTCTGCTGCCCGCCTGAAGCTCTCAGACTCGCTCTCCAGCTCCGCCAGTACTCTCCTCCTCTGATCGCATGACCCCTGGCTCTGAGTCCCCAAGGTGGGACAGCCAACCCTCTGGCACTTTATCTGATAATCTAGTGGAGCGATTGGAGGAAGGAGAGTAACCAGAGGCGAGCCCGGCATTGGAACCCATCACTAGGCCCCACCATCACCTACCAAGGTGGAAGGGGTATTTTTGTTTTTCTCCCCTGTGGAGTGCGGGCGTAATGAAGTCCTGCACAGCCTGGCTGGAGCCGGGTCATTCTGCCCCCATTGTTTCTGCAGCCCACCTGCGCTGTACCACCAGAGGTCGACACTGCTTTGGGCGCCCCAGACACCCTGCCCGGGAGAGGAGAGCCCCTCTGGCCACTAAACCACTCCCACCCCTGTCGACCCAGACTTGTTCACGAACCCAGGTCGCCAGTGTGGCGCGAGGTGTGGTGTCCAGCTGCCTCAACTCTCAGCACCACCGGGCCAGCCAAATTCTTGGGATTTGAGGTAGTAGGTATAGAGCCTCCATCTTGTGCTCTTCTGTTCTTGGCCTAGCTCCAGAAACTCTGGATAGGGGTGTGGTCCAAGAGGAATATGTCCCCATTTTGCAGTCCATGCGCAAGATTAGAGATTCAATCTGAGTACAGCACTTGTCAGTTCTAGTGTATGTGTGGTGTGTACTGCAGAGCAATAGGAGAAACATTTCTGTCTGGGGTGAAGGAAACACCATACATCTACTCATCCCACCTCTTGTAAGAAGTGGTGAAATGCCTTGTAACCCAGAGGTTTTCAAGTTGCTCTGAGGTTGGACACATCCTAGTTGCCATCTGGGGCAATGTTGAAATCTCCTGCCAGAAGCAGGATACCACTCCTGCACTGCACCATTTGGTTCTAGTAACCTCCTAATCATAAGCACGCCCTGCCCTCAGGGGAGTAAATGTTGGTCAGATTACTTCTTCTCAATACAGGATGCCTGTAACCAGTACCAATCGGGTCCGTCCAGGTCCAGCCACACAGACTTTTCCTCAAAACAGTGTGTCTAGGGATTAATAGTTGAATTCTTCCAATCGGTCTTCCTTATAAGAGAAAGAGCAGACTGCTGATATTCCAAATTTAACAAATGTATCATGATCGGACTTGGAGAGGTGTGGTGCTCGATGCACTTGAACGCCGCACTCCTCACTTTGGACTGCAGCAGTACACGCCGACAAACACAGATGCCTACAAATAAAAGTGCAGGATTTGATGGCCTTGAACCTTGGTTCTCTAACTTTGTATATTGGCCATTAACAGAAATATACAATCTATCCCGATTTCTGGGAAGTTTCTGAAGTATGGAAACATACAATTATTAAACCTGTACCCAAATCTGGCTCGCTTCATGATCTAGGCAACTAAATATCTATTCTTTCCGATTACAAAATATTTGAAAAAATTATTAATGGTCAATTGGTTGAATATTTAGAGGCTGAAGGACTTCACTCTCTGGAACAGCATGGCTTTTCGAAGTCTTATAGTACCGTACTGCACTGGCACATTTTACAAACAATACCTTAAGATCAATGGATATGGGGTTGTTGACTAGGGCAGTATTTATCAATGTAGCAAAAGCTTTTGATTTGGTTAATCATGCCATGCTGCTCTGAGACTGAGGGACTCTGGCCTGACAGATGAGCCTTGTGAATGGTTTTATAGTTATTTAACCAACCGTCCTGTAAAGTACTGTAAATCTAGGAGGGATTGATTCATTGACATGTACATTTCATCAGGAGTTCCACAGGAGTCTGTCTTGGGACCCCTGTTGTTTTCCCTATTTACTGATCCAATTTCTAAAGTTCCAACTACTTATAGAGTATTGCTCTATGCAGATGAGATTATTTTATTTACTAATTCTGCAAAGTAGATAAAAATCAATATTTCATTAAATCATGATTTCACTGCCTTAAATGGATGGCTTTTGCAACATTGCCTAATATTAAATAACAAAACAAAAAAAACAACAACAAAGTATTCTATTTGGCTTTATACCTAAACTGCATAATGCTAAACCACAACCAGTTTTTCACTTAGTTGGATCTTTAATACACCAAGTTATGGAGACTAAATACCTTGGAGTGTTATTAGACCCTAATCTTACATTTTCATCCGATATTAGAAAGACTGTGAATTAGAAACTTGCTGCTTTGTATACAGTTAAAGACTGCCTAACTAGGGAATCTAGGGAAACTAAATCTAAAAGTGTGTTATTGTTCACACTGTATTATAATTCTTTTGTTGACTAGATTAGCGAAAAGGACTGGGATCTAGTTAACAAAACACTTACTTCAATATGTAGATTCGTCCTGGCAAACCCTTATAAAACACACCATTGTACTTTATATGATGCCCTTGGTTGGCTGCCTCCCAAGCTGACTTATCTTCACAACTTGGGTTGTATGATAAATAGTGCACTTGCCCTAGATTGTAAATCTCCTTGTCTGCCTTACTTTAAACTAAAGAGGACTCTAGACCGCTTCGCTCCTCTACTGTATTATGCCTGTCATTGCCTAAGTTCTCCACTTGTATGGGAGAGAGGGCTTTCTCCGTTCAGTGTTCTATTTTTTGGAATTCTTTGCCTTCTAATTCTGTAAATGCCCCAGAAGTGTAACATTTAAGAAGGTTTTATTCAGTCATTTGCAATATCTAGCCGTATGTGATTGTTTTTAAATATGTGTATCTATACTTGTATTTGTTAATGCATTAATGTATTTTTTATTTCTGTGTATATCATCTTAGCTTTCATTTGACTGAAGCTCTGGGTCGTTCCTGAAAAACGGGCCTTAGCCCAGTGTGCTTACCTGGTAAAGTGAATTTTTTTTTTCTTTAACATTTCTTTTCTCTTCTGGTCACGGCCTGCAGGGCCTCTTTCAGGCATCCTGTCTGTTCCTGCCTGCCTGAGATACTCTCAACCTAAGCCTCCTCTCCCCTCCTGCAGCCAGTACCACAGCTTAACCCTCCAGGGTCTCGGTTACGCTCTTAGAGACAGACCCTGGCTGCAGGTGAGGGCCTGGGTAGAGGAACTGGAAGGCCAGGAGAGACAGATCCGTGGTGGGCATGGGGTCAGGTACCATCGCTACCTCTCACAGAGCCGGGTTTTCCTTGTTCTGGCGAGCCTCGTCCTTCCTCCCCCTGTGTGGTGTACTTCCTGATTACAAGGCGCACGGCAACCCTGCCAACGTCAGCCACGCTACTGTATATGCTGTCAGTGTTCTGCAGCACCCCTGATCTCCACGGGGCCGCTGGAACACCCGGACAAACTGCAGCCCTCCCTGGGAGAGAGAGCAGCCCAGTGGGTGCTAATCCTGCCCTCTGGCCGACCCCTGAGCTTGCTCCCCGAACTTGGGCCGCGTTGTGTGAGGTGGCTTCCAGTGTCTCAACCTCAATGCTACCGGCTGGCTAATATAGTGAACTGAATTGTCTCCTGCATAGAGACAATGCCTGGTTTTGTTCATTTGGTTTGTGCAGTAGTTTCTGACCTATTCACAGGGCTGGTAAGACCATTCACATTCTGGGAATGCAAGTGTACAGCTGTAGTACTCATCCTGGTGTCAGAGATCATCCCCTTGAGAACCCACCACCATCCATGACCAGCTGCACCACTGACATGTGGCAGATCCATCTTCTCAAACAGGGAAACTCAGGAAAGTTGGAATCTACATACCTACCTAACAGGATAGGAGCCCAAGTGAAACCAAAGAACTGACTGGGACATGTCAACTCGCATCCTGTCGAACTAGTAGAAAACATATTAACTGCCCCTAATGTAGGCAAACCAATTTGTAGGAAAGTACAGTTACGTAAAAACTTACCGTAACAGTAGATCTTCGAGAGAGGCTCTTGCAGTGGTAATTACATATAGGACTGACGCCGCCGCAGCAGGACCCCACGAAAATTTCTAGCTAGTAGTCCCTCAAGGGACTGCCCCATAATCAGGTGACCCACATGTGACGCTGTATAAAGGGGTGTCACAGATGCCCGCCTTTCAGTTCTTTTCCCCGCCACAGGCCCGGAAGGCCCGGACGAGAGAGAAGCAGATATTTCCCTCAATGGAAAAGGAGCTGAAAAAGCCTAGGGGATGGAGGGCAGGAAGGTATTGAGTCATCGCAAGAGCCTCTCCCGAAGATCTACTGTTACGTAAGTTCTTACGTAACTGTACTATCTTACTTTGAGAGGGCTCTTGCAGTAGGTAATTACATATAGGACAGAATCCCAAGCAGTCTGGAACAAATGAAAGGCACCGGGAGGAGGAACTACTCCAAAAGAAGTAAATAATCTAGCAGGTCTCAAGAAAGGAGGCCTTGCAAGACAGCTAACCCGGCCGGCTCTACGGCGAGAGGCAATGTCCAAACTGTAATGTTTAGTAAAGGTATGGACTGAAGTCCAGTGGCGGCAGCACAGATGTTCGTCGCAGACACATTCTTGAAACAAGTCGCAGAGGTGTGCAACCCATGAGTGGAGTGATTCTCTGACTTGACCCGGAGGGTCTTGTTGTACTTGTCATAACAGAAAGTGATGCAATGGCCAACCATTTTCATAGGCATTGCTTAGAGACAGCATTGCCTTCTCTTTGTGAGTGAAAGAGACGAACAACTGATCAGTCTTTCTGAGATCCTCTCGTCCCATCGGTGTAGTATCTCAGAATCCTGTGAACATCCATGGTATGGAGCAGGTATTCTCCTTGATTGGAGTACTGCGTGAAGAAAGCAGGTAATTCAATAGACTGATTTAAGGTAGACTCCGCTACCACCTTCGGAAGAAACTTAGGATTCTTGCGAAGAGCTACTCGCTCTTGTGAAAATCAAATAAGGGATTTTGCACATCAGGCCTGAGCTCGGAAATTCTGAGAGCAGAAGTAATGGCTACCAAGAAGAGCGCCTTCCACGATAAAAACTTCAAGTTCATGGAAGCCGGCTCAAAGGGAGGAAGGGTAAGTTTCGAGGACAAAGTTTAAGTCCCAAGGCGGAGCTGGAGTCCGGACAGGGGCCTGAGATGAAGGACCCTCTGAGGAAAGTTTGATACCTCCAGCTGGGCAAATGCCTTATCAGTGAAAGGGGCATGGTAGGCTGAAATAGCTGCCATATGAACTTTCAAAGAGGAGTGACAGACCCAGGTCGAAAGAAGATGCATGTATTCAAGCAGAATGGTCACAGGGCAGGAAAATGGCTCCACGCTCCTGGACGAGCCCAGATAGAAAATCTTTTCCCTTTCATGGCGAGGTAGACCTAGTGGAGGGTTTTCTAGCCTCCACCAGAATCTCGGCCACCTTAGGAGAAATGCCAAAACAGATTGAGCTAGGTCTGCAGGAGCCATGAATGAAGTTGAAGGGACTTGAGTCCCGGATGGACCAGGGTCTCCTGATCCTGGGTCAGCAATCCTGGAGATAAAGGAAGAGGAAGAGGAAGAGGAGGACCTCTGAGTATTGTTGTAGAAGACAGAACCAGATTTGTTGGCCAGGAAAGGAGCGATCAGAATCATTCTCGCTCCTTCCAAAGTAAGCTTCTGTAGCACACGAGGGACCAGAGGAATTGGGGAAAAGCATAGACTAATCTGTCCTTCCAGCTTAGAGATAGAGCGTTGCTCTCAGAAGCGCCTCGCCTGGAGCGAGCGAAGCGAGCAGATTGGAAGCTTTATGCTTTGGGAGGAAGCGGACAGGTCTACCTGAGGAGTTCCCCAAATCTGGAAGATGCTTTTAGAACTTTTTCGGTCCATTCCCACTCATGTGGAAAGAGCCGACGAGCGACTTAGACTGTCTGCCAGGGCATTGTGCGACTCGGAACATGGATCGCCGTGAGGTGAAGGTTGTGAGAGTTGCCCAATCCCAGACTCCCATCGCTTCCCTGCACAGCGGGTAGGACCGAGGTTCCTCCTGCTTATTGATGTACCACACCACGCACATGTTGTCCATTTGGACAGCTAGGTAACCAGGAAGGATGTATTGGTGAAGGGCCTGGAGTGCATACAGCACTGCTCAAGCTCGGGCACGTTGATGTGGAGAACTATCTCCAACTTTGACCAAAAGCCTTGGGTTCGTGAGGACCCAGATGGGCTCCCAACCTTCGCCTGAAGCGTCCGTGGTCAGAGTCTGATAGGGGAGGATGAAAAAGGGGACCCCCGGAAGAGGTTCTCTGGAACCATCCACCATTGCAAGTCTCTTACCATCGGCGAGAGATCAGAACCAGATGATCTAGGTCGCCTACTCATTGATCCCACTGAGATCGAAGAGACCACTGAGAGATTCTCATGTGGAGGCGCGCGCGGAACCGCCGGGATGGCGCGCTATAAGCCCCAGTAGACGGAGCACTGACCTCGTGGGACCCTCCTGTGTTACGACAGGAGGGAAATCTGTGACTGGAGGGAGGCACCCTGTCCGGAGGCAGATAGGCTTTGCACAAAGTTGTGTTGAGAATTGCCCCGATGAACTGGAGCTTCTGTGAAGGATCCAGGTGAGACTTGGAATGGTTGATGGTAATACCAGGCCAGTGAAAACCTGCTGGTGAGGGAGAGAAAGAAAAAATTACTCGCCTTAGTAATGTTGTTTCTTCTAATGGAGTCTTGCTATATTATGACATATGCAGTGAGTCCCAACCTTCAACTGCTCCGGAGGTGAAAGAGTTAACTTTCCAAGCCAGGCATGGAACTTTGAGCTCGAGCTCGGTTGAAAACTCTGTCTGTTGTTCTTCAAACTCAAACTGTCAGATCTTACGAGCTAAACTCACTAAGGTCCTGTGTGGAAGCTGTAAACCACACTAGCCAACTGGCTACTAAATATAAGAACACATTTTTGGTCCCAAAACAAAGACTCACGTCAGAGACCCAAAATGAAAACACAACACCCAGTCACCCCAAAAAGGACGGGTGAAAAACAAGGTGGGCATCTACTTAGTGCCAACACTGCACTGCCCACCCACATCCCAAAAACAGAGGTTCTGAGCGGGCAGGAGGGGAGGTCATAATATAGCAAGACTCCATTAGAAGAAACAACATTACTAAGGTGAGTAATTTTTCTTCAAACAACATGAAGTCTTGCTATATTATGACATATGCAGACTACACAGCAGTACCTCCATGGAGGAGGGACAAAACCTACTTAGGAAATAGGCTCTGAAGCATAGCTGTGCTAAACCGAGCATCACTCCTAGCCGGGATGTCCAGAGAGTAATGCTTGGTAAAGTGTGAACTGTTTTCCAGGTAGCTGCTTGACAAAACTCTAGAATGGGATGTCCCTGGCAGCAGCCAGGAAGCAGCTGTACCTCTGGTAGAGTGAGCCCTCAGGCCTGCGGAGGAACCTTACCCAGCTTTTCATAACAGAATTGGATACAAGAGACAA
Organism: Neoceratodus forsteri; assembly: GCA_016271365.2. Taxonomy (NCBI): domain Eukaryota; kingdom Metazoa; phylum Chordata; order Ceratodontiformes; family Ceratodontidae; genus Neoceratodus; species Neoceratodus forsteri. The sequence goes on along the minus strand of CM057458.1, from coordinate 163,034,557 downwards.
TCCACCTGGCAATGGATCTTTAGTGGCAGGTTTCCTTTACCAACCTCACCATAAGTGAGGAACAGTTGGAGGAGTCAAACCTGTGACCCTTGGTACGCCCAATGTAGTAACTAAGGGCTTCTCACAACTGCTGTGCAACCTCCTCTCGCCAGAGGAGGAATGGTCAGTGAAGTACACTGGAAGAGAAATAGATTGATTAAGGTGGAAATCTGAAACCACCTTAGGCAAGAACTTCCTGTTAGTCCTGAGGACCACCTTTATCTCTATGAAAGGAGAAAAATCAGGCTCCACTGACAAAGCTTGTAATTCACTTATGTGTCTGGCAGAAGTGATGGCTACCAGAAACACAGTCTTCCAAGTCAAATACTTAAGCTCTGCTGAAGACAAGGGCTCAAGGAGGTTGCATAAGCTAAGCAATGCAAACATTAAGATCCCAGGCAGGGGCAGGGTCCCTGAATGGAGGGTTGGTGAAGCAATCCCTTAAAAACTTAGAGAATACAGGATGAGCTGAAAGAGAGAGGGTTTACCTGCTGAAATAAAAGCAGACACAGCTGCCAAATGCACCTTTAGGGTAGTTGGTCACAGCCCCAAAGTGTTTAAATGGACCATAATCCAGGACTGTGGGTAAATCAGCAGATTCTGGGGAAATATGCTTCCCAGAGCACCATATGGAAAACCTCTTCCATTTGGAATTGTAAGTAGTTCTGGTGGAAGGCTCTCTAGAAGCCTTTCAATATATCCATTACACCTTGGGAGAGGTGTAGATCAGCAAACTCTTAACTCTTCAAGAGCCAGGCTTTGAGATGGAGAGATTTGAGTTTCAGGTACCAAACCCTTCCCTGAGCACAGGTTAACAGATTGTGATTCCTGGGAAGACACAGGGAAGATGGACTGCTAAGGACAGTAGGAGGGATACCAGGGTTGTCTGGCCTAATCTGGAGCAATCAGAATCACTTTGCAGGATTGAGATCTGATTTTGACTAACACTTTGAACAGGAGAGGGAAGAGGGAAGCATGAGAAACTTCCCTTCCCAATTGAGAAGTAAGGCATCCAGAGGGACTGAGGCCCGACACTGGGGGCCTGCAGCAAAAAGGGAAGTGGGATTGTCTGGGGCTGCAAAAGATCTATCTGCGGGTGCCCCATCTGGCAAATATTACCCCAGGACCAGGGATCCAGTGACCATTCGTGATGGCCCTGGGAAATCCTGCTGAGAGCATCTGCCAGGACACTGTCCTTGCCTGGGAGGTGAACTGCCGTGAGGGAGGTGTTCAGGAGCAAGCCAGAGACCACATCTTCATTATCTCAGTGCACAAGGCCGTAGACCAAGTGCCTCCTTGCTTGTTGATGTACCACATTGTAGAGGTGTTGTCTGTTCTGACCTGTGCAACTTTGTTCTGAAACAGATTTGGAAAAAGCTTGAAGTGCTAGAAAACTGCTCTGAGCTCCAACAGGTTGATGTGGAGCAGAGATTCCGGAGGGACCACAGTCCCTGGGTAGTGAGGTCGCCATGTGAGCACCCCATCTGTAGTAAGGATTAAAGAGTGAGACTGAGTGACAAAGGGAACCCTTGTCTCAGATTGTTCTGATCCTGCCACCACTGTAGGTCTTGGATCAGGGTTCGAGTTACTGGGATCAACCTGGTTAGAGGGTCCTTTCTTTGAAACCAAAAGGCTCTCAAATGGAACTGAATGTCCTCACTTGAAATCTGGCTCTTGCACTACTGCTGTAGAAGCAGCCATGTGTCCCAGGAGCCGAGAAAATGCCTTGCTGGTCGAGACCTGCAGGGTGAATGAGGAGGCCAGAGACCAGGGTCCTGCCCTGTCCAAAGGAAGGAAGGCTCTGGTTTCTTCTGTGTTCAGTTCTGCGCTATGAAGGTGAGAAGTTGGACAGGCTCTAGAACTGACTTTGGAAGACTGAGAAGGAAACCTAAAGAGGTAAGCAGTTGCTGAGTTATCTGAAGATGTAACTTGACTTGGTCTGAGACTGGCCTACTATGAGCCAGTCGTGAGAGGTAAGGAAAGATGGCAATTTTTGCCTTCTTAGGTAGGCAACTGCTACTGCCAGGCATTTTGTGAATACCCTTGGAGCAGAGGTGAGGCCAAAGGGCATTGCTCTGAACTTGTAATGGCCCGAGGGCAGCTCGAACCTGAGGTACTTTCGTGGGAGCTTCTGATGAGAATATGGAAGTAGGCATCCTTGAGGTCCAGGGATGCTAGCCAGTCCCTGGCCTTAGAGAGGGTAAAATAATTCCCAGAGTCAACATTTTGAATTTTGGTTTTAAAAGGTACTTGTTTAGGTATCTGAGATCCAGGATGGCTGCCATTCTCCTGTCTTTTTTGAGGTAAGAGAGTACCTGGAGTACAATCCTTTGCCCTGGTGTAGGGTGGAACCCTTTCCACGGCTCTGAGAGCCAGGGAGGGTAGAGACTTCTGCCTCTAGGGCAAGTGCCTCTGATGGATTTGCAGGTGAAAGGATCTGGTTCTCATCTTGGATTTTTTGAACCTGAGAACCAGTCCCTGGCTTACTACTTCCAGGACCCACTTGTCTGATGTTAGAGATTTCCAGTCCTGGACAAAGTAAGCCAGCCTGCCCCTACAGGTAGTGGAGAATCGCCCGCCACCCCATCAGGGTGCCTGCTTGGCAGGGGCTTTAGGCTGGAAGCAGGTCTGCTTGTACCCGCCTTCCTCTCCTCTAAAGAAACCCTCTGGGCATAAGCTGAAGAGGAGGCCTGGGCTTGGTAAAGGCCTATGAAAAGCCTGCCCTGCCCCTGGAAGGCTGCCTTTGAGGAGTGGCCTGCCTTTCCTTGGCCTGTGCACTCCTATAGGTGGTCCTATGCTCATCCATTTTTCATGTAATTTCTGTTTGCTCCCCAAACAGAGAATTACCCACAACAGGAAAACCATGGCCTTAGTCTGGGTATCCTGGACAGGCTAGTACATCTGAGCCAAGCCATCCTGCGAAGAGCCACAGATGTAGCCATGACTCTTGATGACATATCATTAGAGTCCACTGCAGCATAAAATTGCACCTTAGATGCCTCAATACCATCAGCAGCCACCTGCTCCAAGTCCTTGGCAAGCTGGCCAGGGACCTGCTTTGCTAGAGCCATAACAGTATCCCATCTGAATTTCTGGAATCTAGCAACATAAGCCATATAATTTGCCTGTCTGAGTCCCAAGGATGCTGCCATGTACTGTTTCTTTGCCATGGCATCAATCCTCCTGGAGTCCTTGTCAGTGGGTGTGAAGCCAAGGGAATATTTGCCTTGTCACAGGCTGCAGCCTGCACTACCCCAACATGGCTGCATTGTTGTGTAAGGAACTCCGTATCAGAGCCTGACAATGTGTACCTCTTGTCCATTCTCTTATCCACAGGAGGTATAGTGTGAGGAGTTTTTAGAATTTTTACTGTCTGTTTCCCAAAAGATTTATGCAAAGGAATAGACAGTCTCCTAGACTCTGGGATATCCATCATTTCTACATAGCCAGGCTCCTCTTGATCATCCACAGTTTCCTCCATAGGGAGCTGGAGGTTTCAGCCACTTTTATAAAAACATAAAATGAGAAGGGACTCAGAAAGCCTAGTAGGAGACACTCCCAAGGTCTGTCTGGGGAGATGTCCGTTCAATGGGCACATCCAGACTTTTAAATCCACATTCACTTCCTCATACCCTCTTCCCCCTCCTCCGGTTCATAAAAATTCTCAAATCATACTCTTGAACGGTGGAACCAACCGAACTGCACGCTTACCTGATGGTGCCAGTTCGGTCGGAACCGGGAAAGCGACTGGACAATTTTAATCGCTATTATTTCTTCAGTGGTTGGAGAGGAAAGTTTTGGCTCTACACCAGCTGATTTCTAGTCCTTTGCTGGAACCGACTCCTCCGAGTTGGCTCTCCTTTGCCGGGAAGTCTGCCCTGGTCAGAGGGCACTCCTCCGAACTGGCTGGCCACTGGTCAGCGGACTTTTGGCCTCCCTTCCTTGAGCCTACCAACTCTTTTCCAGGGTAGCTGCAGAACATTTTTGCAAATCTGGCAGTCTGCATTGAGGTGGCCAAACCCTCAGACAATAAACACAGGTGACATGGGGTCAGCCTTAGCAAAGACTTCCTCACAGACACTGCGTGTTGAAACCCAGTGGCCCGGTTTTTCTTTTGGGTTTCTCAGACATAGTGCCAGCCTAACCAAACTTGCCCGCTTATGGCAATCCGCCAGCAGACTCTCTTATCGGTTCCCAACCGTTCATGGGTCGTGGAAAAACCGTAATGAAATCTGGTTTTTAGAACCGATAAGAACTGGTAACCACACTCTAAAAGACAGATTAATATATTTTAAACAACCCGATCGGTTCAAACCGAACCGATAAACTGCTTACAAGTTCCACACAGAAAGTAAATGTAAAACCTATCTAGTACTTACAAATACCACAGACAGAGCTTGAACCGACTGGTTGCAGTTTAAATTGGTCAAAAACTGAGAAAATAATACTTTAACCGACAAAATGAACCAAGCAGAAGGAAAATCTCCGGAGCGACTGTTCAGTGAGGCGGAGTAAAGAATCTGACAGTTTGAGTTTGAAGAACAACAGACAGAGTTTTCAACCGAGCTCGAGCTCAAAGTTCCATGCCTGGCATGGAAAGTTAACTCTTTCACCTCCGAGCAGTTCAAGGTTGGGACTTCTGCATATGTCATAATATAGCAAGACTTCATGTTGTTTGAATGTAGAGTTCCTCCTGGACGGAGCCGCCAGGAGCCAGTCGTCCAGGTAGGGGAAAACCTGAGCTCTAAAGAACGAGGTGGGCCACCACCACCGCCAGGCATTTGCTAAAGACTCGGGAGCCGGAAAGACCAAATGGGAGCACCGGAATTGGTAGTGGACCCCCTGGAACGCAAAACCTGAGGTACTTTCGGTGCGAAGGGTGAATGGGATGCAGGTACACATCCTGCATATCTAGTGCATAAAGCTATTGGCCCGGCTGAAGCAGGGGCAAAAGGGATTGATGGAGAGCATCCTGAACCTCTTGTACTCCACACAGAGGTTCAGGAGCTGAGATCGAGAACAGGTCTGAAATCTCCGCCTTCTTTGGTACAGGAAGAAGTGGAATAGTACCCCATCCCGTAGAGGTGAGGAGGGACGGGCTCTATAGCCTGTTTCACAAGAAGCACTGAGATTTCTACCCTGACCAAAGGAAGATGGTACCGGTAAGCGGAATTCAGAGGGGGGTGACGAGGAGGTTTCTGTAGAAACTCTATGAAGCACCCATGAATCTGAGTTATCCCTCCCAACCCGAAGGTGGAGGGAGAATCTCCTCCTACCGTTCCTCCGGGCATCCGGAGGCGTGGGAGAGGAAAGGAGTCAGGTGGTGTGAGGCAGCACTGCAGCTGGGGCACCCGCTGTTTTGGGCGCGGGGCCTGGCAGCTGTGGGGCCTGACGCTTAGTGGCTCGCCTTCCCTGAGGTTTCCGCTTGAGGCCGCCGCGCCTGCAAAAGGGACGCGCGCTGTGGGGATATGGACGGTACATTGTATCAACGGATTTAAGGGCCATCCCCTCTCCTGCAAATCAGTGATGATGTACTTGACATCACCACCAAAGCACAGAACCCCTGAAAGGTGCTTCTTGGATGGCTGACTGCACCTCCGGGACCAGACCTGACACACGGAGCACGCGTGACACCAAGACTTCACGGCGAACGAGAGTCGCCCCGCGGTGTCCACCGCGCCATAGGTTGTCCTCAGAATGTGACGATCATCGAACGAGCAGAACGGACCAGGTCGGCCAACTCCTGCTTGAGTTGAGAGTCAGGCAAAGAGTCAATCTTGATTCCGCCTGGGTAGGATGGCCTTGGTAATCCCCATATGTGCTACATAGTTCAGGGCCCTAATCCCCAGTGTGGAAGAAGGTGAGATCTTCCCTTCCATACTGATCCAGAAGGCGAGATTCCTTATCCAGGGAGACAAGCTCAAATGTTTGGTGTGCTGACCGGCCGTGAGCGGCGTTAATCACAACCGAGTCTGCATGAGGTGAGAGTCTAAAAGTCTACACCTCCGAGCCTGGTATAGCCTGTTCGACTTCCTGGGAAGTGGGGCTAAAGCCGACGGTTGTTTACAAATAGTGGAAACAAGGTGGGCGTAGGCTCGATCCAGGGTGGCACTAAGGTAGGAGCCGTAAGGGGCAAGTCCAGATGTTCAGCAGTTTTACCTGCTGAGGATCTGGTTCCAAGGAATGCCACTGATGGACTTCATGGATCTTCCTGAGCAACTCGTGAAGGAAGGATCCTCCGGAGGAGTCCCGGCTGGGGCTTGACAGAGAGTGTGGCTCTGTCTTTCTCGGAACATCCATCGAAGCGCCCGAGGAGTCCAAGAGAGAAGGGAGGAAGAATCTGAAGCAGAGTAAGACTTCCTAACCCACCTAGGGGAGGAACGGGTTCTTGGGAGGGATCCCAGAACGCGTGTCCTGCCCTCTCTGGACCCCGAGGGCAGAACCCGGGAACTGGAGGAGGAGAGGGAGAGTGCCGCCTAGGCGACGGGAGCTGGGGGTGGCATCGCCACAAGATGGTCTTCGACATCCTTGGTGAGCTGAGCTCTGGCCTCAGCCCACCAAGAAGCAAGAGTCTCCTGAAGATCCACTGATGGCCTAGGGGCGGTGGAGGAGGAGGAGGAGGAGGGGATAGCTGTACGGAGGAAACCGTAGGGGAGTATCCGTAACCTGGCTGCGGTATCCCGGAGTCGGGTACTGTGGCGCCGAGTACCGCGCGCCGGGCGAGTCGCACTGGCACGCGCGCAGGATACCGCGGACCTGGAAGACTGTCGCCGGATACAATGGGCGGTACCCAGGCACTGGAGGAGCTGCCGAGCAGACGGCCCAGCCGGTACTCCATGGGCGTGGTCAACCGGGATAGGCCCGCTGGGGGAGGGGCCCAAGGAAGAGGAAAATCTCTCACCGGGCGCCGGAGGGGCCGTGTCGGAACCGTATCGGCGGCCAGCGCCGGAGGAGCCGCGCCAGCATCGGAGCCAGTGTCAGGGGAACCGGCAGATCCGGTTCTTCAGGGGAGGATCGGATGGTAGTCCATGGTCCCGAGTCTCGTCCGGGACGGAGGGGAAAATCCGGTTCAGGCATGGGGACTGGGGCTCCCCTGACGGCAGCAAAGGCTGCGGAGAGCCTGGAATGACAGAAACAGTAGGTCCGCCTGTAGGCTCAGAGGTCGGGCGCGCACGCCGGAGGAGCCGACGCGTGGCTTATGGGCCGGATCCGGCGGACGCCAGAGGAGCCGTGTCCGCTCGGGGTCCTCGCCGGAGGCGGGCCGAGGAAGAGAGGAGGCCCAGTCCGAGGGAGACATCCATCGCGCCGCTCAGGGTCGAGCGCCTTCAGCGGCCTTCTCCCGTGTATGGCAGAGGAGCCAAGTCCGGCTTAAGCAGGTGCCGCATCAGTAGGCCTTAGGGCCCGCGGCGGTACTGGGGCTGGAGTCTCTTTTAGCTCAGAGACGCCCGGGCGGGCTCGAACGCAACCCATCGGGCAGGCCGATGCCTCCTCCAAAGCCTTGAGGCTGCGTCAGGAGATCCTCGGAGGATGTTACATTTGCCCGCCGACCGCGGCCAGAGTCGCTGGAAGAGGAGGCCTTCTCCCGGTGCCTTTCCCTGTCCTGCTTCTTATGCCCTTCAGGGAGGTTGACGCTGCCAAAGTTTTCAGCTCTTTCTCCATCGCAGACATCATCTTCTTGAGGAGATGGGCTTCAAGGGACTGCTGGCGTCATCTGCGGGGTGGCTGTTGAACCAGAGGCAGTACGGACACTGCTCGACCAGGCGTGGTCGGGGCCTTAGGCAGAAGAGGCAGAGGGAGTGACCACTTGTGAGGTAGTTAGGCGCACGAGTCGCACTTATTCTTTGAAGGGACGATATATACTGATGTTCACCTGATGAAAGAGGAATAAAATTTGAAACTAATCGGAAAAACAAGAGTAACAGGACTGAGCGATAAGAACTTAACCGCAAGGCACTGCACGAGCTGACGGCAGGAAAGAACTGGAAGGCGGGCGCCTGGGACCCGCTTTATACCGAGCCGCGATGACGCCGGTCACCTGATTCGGGGCAGTCTCTGCCAGGACTGCTAGCTAGAAATTTTTCCTGGGGTCCTGCCGCCAGCCGGCATCAGTCCTATATGTAATTACCTACTGCAAGAGCCCTCTCAAGTAAGATCTTGGCTTCCAAGGTTCAGGCCCAGGAAGTTGGGCCCTGTGACAGCTGGATGGAGGGTGCTCAAAGGAAGCGCCTGTACGAGAAAGGCCTCCCACAGCATACTGTGCAGGATAAGTAGGCTAGGGAAGACACCAGCCCTCCCCTGCCTGGTCAGCGTTTTTGTGAAGCATTTCAAGGGAAGAGGGTTATGTAATTACCTGGGCATCCTGCACAGAAACCCGACTCAGCTCCTTCAAGAGAGTAGCATGGTTCTGGATTCTTAATAGAATCCTGCCACAGAATATAGAGGCCAGGGCATCGACAACAAAACAGCCCCCAGGGACAGAATAAGTAGGAGATGGTGGGTATGCAAAGCATTAGGAGGAGCTTCCATCATTATTGTTATTCTTCCTGAAAGGGGAAGATGAAATAAGCGGCACTTCCTGGGAGACTATGTCCCTGGCAGAATAAATATCATATGCCTATCTACAGCTAAGTACCATAATTCAGCCTGTCATTTAGGTGCAGCCCCACCCCCAAAAAAAATCATGATCCAGCTTTAAATCCATAAAGTCAAGTGTGTCCAGAATAGCTGATGATCCCTGTTATAGGCCTATGCCACCCTGGTTATCATTCAATGTCCACGCCCAGGGCTTCTGGGGAACAGTCTTAACTAGTCTCAGTGCTCCCAATCAGTGAGATGGCAGGCCTACAAGCCACCCTTGCATAGTTTGTTGAAGTCTGCTAACCTGTGAAATAACATCCACCACTGCCAAAAGGGCATTCGCCATTGCCATGTCGATTCAAGCCCACAGATGTCCACTAAGTTCCTCCCGACTATGACCACCTGGCTCCCAAGCCCCCACCAAAAAGAGGTAACAGGGCAGCCATGCCCACCCAAACTCTGCCCCAGATCACTGAATCGAGAGCTCACCTGCATCCCCAGCCATGGCAGTGTCGATGAGGCATAGGTCAGAAAGTACATGAAAACCAAGAACAGGCATAGAATTGCAAGTAGCTTTTCTTTTTTCCGATAACAGTAAAATAAAAATAAAATTGTTCAGTATAACTATTTACAAAGGCAGTTTAAAAAGAAAAACAATTCCTTCTTCTGAGGGTATCTCCAGTTCCAAGTTTCAGTTTCTCAGTCTTTCTCTCACTTTAGCAAAAGCATTGCTGCTCATTTATTTATTTTATTTTATTAAACTCTAGGATTACAATACCTTTGAGCAGGAACTGCTCATTTACAAAGGTTCCACGTCAAAGGATGTAGGGTAACATACATCACAAAGGTCAACAATGGTTACAGTCTTAAAACACAAATATGTCTAAGCATTTATTATATAGACAAAATGGAGAGAGACAACATAAGCCAGCTTCAGGGTGAACAGTATATAGTTAGTATATGGTAGGAGAGAGTCAGGAAGAAGTAGGTAGGCTAAAGGGCCATTGTGAGAGGGTAGAGGTGGGTTACAAAATGCGAGGTGAATGGGCTGAGGGCCCCATATCTGAAAGTGTCATTAGAGAGGGAGGGGTGGGTGAGGCAGGTGGTGTGAGGAGGGGTAAGGTGAGAGTGGGAAACTGGTGCCAAAAAGTGGAGCTCTAGGGGAAGGTTATATTTTATTTATTTGAAAATTTCACCAGGAAAGGCACACTGAGCAATGGACTGCCTGCCTCCAGCACGTCCTAGGGGATGGGAGAACATGAGGAAATCTATACAACAAAATACATATATGCCAGGGCACACAGTAAACGTTATGTACAACACTGCATTACAGAGGATATGGGTAAAGTAAACACATCAGTTAAACAGACATCGTGAGAATGACAGTCTACAGAGTCTAGAAGGAACAACAGTGAACTATAAATACATTTGTAGAAGTGAAGGAAGATAAAGATTAGAATAAGATGAGGATAAAATAAGTGCTGCACATGGATTTAATGAAAATCAGGGAGGAAGAGAATGCCGAGTGTGGGAGATGTACTGTAGGATGGGACCATGGATTAGGGAGGAAAGGGGAGGAGGATAGAATATGCTAGAAGTAGAAGCAGTTCGGCAAGAAGAAGTTGTGCAGGGAGGAAGAGAGGGAGCAAGGGACGGAAGAATGCCTAATTTGAGGAGGCAGTTGGTTCCAGAGTTTAGGAGGCGATATGAGAATGCAGACTGAGCTACTGAGGCAGTACGGTGAGGGACTGCCAGAGTGCATGTATTGTACGATCTGAGAGCATAGGAAGGGAGTGGAGGATGTTAATAGGAGGAGGAGAGGTGGAAGACAGCTGAACCAAAATTTGGCACTATGAGTGAGGCACCGGTTGCCTAGCGGGGAAAGGTCAGAGAATGATAGAGGCGAAGGGATGGTGGTGGGACAAGAGTCCAGAACAAAGCCATAAGGAGTTGAAAAGGTGTCCAATCTGGATAAGGAGGACTTGGGAGCAGCACTATAGACTACGCCACAGTAGTCAAAGATGGGAAGATAATTTTATGCACAAATTCTGCCTTACCGGTAGAGATAAACAACTGCAGTTCCTGTACAGGCGCTCTAACTTGGGCACAATTTTTTTCAGGATTGCTCACATGAGCAGAAAAGTTAAGGCATTGGTCTACCCAAACCTGAGGAATCTAAAACAGGAGGTGTCCTCGAGTGTAGACCCATCAAGGGTGTGGAATGGAGGAGGGAAGGCAGAGTGGGACTAAGAGTCCCTGCCTAGTGCCAAAGGTCATGGAGACAGTCTTCTTGGCATTCAGTAGTAGCTGATGTGAGCTGGCTGAGCTGGACTTTGTCAATGTCCGCATGGAGTCTGGTTGTTACATCAGTGTGAGACTGGCCAGAGGTGAACAGGACAGTGTCATCGGCATAAATATGGATAGAGGATGTGGTGCAGACTGAGGGAAGGTCATTTAGGAATATAGAGAAAAGTAGGGGCCTAACAGAATTCTGTGGTACACCAGTGGTAACTGGGAGTAGGGGCGATATAGTCAGCAACTTTTACCGACTGAGACCTTCCAGTAAATATGCACTGAACGACTTACGGCAGAGCCTGAAAGGCCTGCTGAGGTGAGGTTCATTAGAAGGAGTGGTGGGAGATGGTATTGAAGGCTTTAGCAAGGTCGGTAAAGATGGCAGAAGTGATTCAAGCTACCATCCATCCTTGAGAGGACGGAGTCAGTGAGCCTGATCAGGGAGATGGTGGTGGAGTGGTCCTTCCAATTGCCTGACTGTGAAGAGCTTTAAAAAGCTTTAAAGACCTTCCTTTTAACCAAGCATTTTTTAGTGATTTAAATTATATTGGATTGTTTTGAATTTGATGTTGTTTACAGTTGTGGTTTTGATTTGTATGACTGATATAGTAAAGCGCTGAGCTTGAAGGGCGCTTAAAGAAATAAAAATTTACTTACTTACTTCCGAAACCAGATTGGAAAGGTGTGAAGAAAGAGGATTCAGAGATGATGGTGGAGATTTGGGAGAGGACCAAGTGTTCTTGTAGCTTGGCCAGGATAGGGAGTAGAGAAATAGGGTGGTAGTTGTCTGGGGTAGAGGGGTCATCTGCTTTGGGTAGTGGAAGGACAATTGTGTATTTCAGGCATTCAGAACTGTGGCGGTCGGGAAAGATAGGTTTAGGAGGTCTGCTAGCGGTGAGGAGATTGCAGGGGCAGATAAGAATAATAGTTTGGGATCAAGCCCATCTGGTGAGCTTCCTTTGAGGGTTAATTGCAAGGAGTGCTGCTACGGTTTCAGCCAGGGAGACATTTGAGAAAAAGTCCTTACAGTGTTTTTTAGAAGGCTGGGGGGGACGCTAGAGGGATGCGGCACAGGAAGTGAAATAAGTATTAAATTTGGCGGCTACTGCAGGGGATCAGAAATTAAGGAACCATTTATTTTTAGGAGAGGTGATGGTGGTGTTGAAGGGGAGGGGAGATTAAGGCAAGGACTTCTTTCCAGAATTTCGATGGTATATTTATGTTAATCTAGAATGTAGTTTGGAAATATTCAGCCTTAGCCAGTCTGATAGCCTTAGTACAGGAATTGTGAGGTCTACGGTAAAGCTGGAGTACACTCTGCATCTGGGAGGTTTTCAAGCCTTCCAGGCTGGTCCCATGTGCGCTGGCAGGAAGCAATTCAGGGTGACCCAGGAAGGTTATTACCACGCACCGGTGCCTTGATGGGGAATGAAAGAAATTAGTCCTAAAGCATTCTAGGGTTTCGCCCACAGAGTTAGCTGTACAGATGGATGATCAATCTGTGTTCGCAAGTTCACGGAGGAGGAAGAGGTCAAGGGATCTAAATGATCTGGTTTGCAGGATTTTATGTGGGGCCTTGGGTATATGGATTTTGCAGACCAGACAGATCATGCGATGGTCGCTAAGGAGTTAGGAGGAAGGCCAGATTGAATGACCCTATGTGAGTGTGAGGTGAGGCCCAATCAATAAGGGAGTGATTTTGAGTTTTGTGATTTAGCTGAGTTGTCTCCTGTATCAGCTGCGTTAGGTTTAGTGTTTCAATGTCATTACATGTTTTGCTAAGGGTGGAGAACAACCAGTTCAGATTAAAGTCGCCCAAGACACAGAGTTCACCAGAAGAGGAAACTAGACAATGTTTTTAAGGAGATCTGAGGCAGAAGTTGGGCCAGTGCAGCAGTAAACTCCAGCAATGAATATAGGGCAGAGAATGGGAAGGAGAGGCGGTTTGTAAGCACCTCATAAGCTGAGGGCAGTGAGGTTGAAAGAATGGTTGTGTATTGGATAGAAGAGAAGATGTACATAGCCACCCCTCCCCTTGTCAGTCGGGTCTTGCCGAGAGAGGACGAGCCGGGGACAGCTAGGGTGAGTCTGGTATTTCAGAGTTGCTAGGGCTCTGTAAGAATGAGGACATCTATTGTGAGAGCTGCTGGAGTGGTGGTATTAAATCAGTTTTAGGAAGGAGGCTATTTATATTCTGATGACAGTTTAAGCCCACTGGGAGGGTGGTGGAGTTGGGGACCAAAATTAGGTTTGATATTGCCAGACACAAAAAATTGTGTGATGATAAGGTAAACACAGAGTAATGCAGTATAGCAAACAGTGAAGTTTAAACTCACAATTTTGTTTCCAACCTTCTGAATTCTCAATTCCTGATCCATATCTTGACAGAAAATCAGCATTGACATTCTCTTTCTGGATTTGTGTATCACCTTGAATTTAAATGGCTGTAGTGCCAGGTACTACCTTGTGATTCTGGAATTTCTGTCATTCATTTGGTTAAGCCAACACAAAGGATTATGACTGGTAAGAAGTACAAAGTCGGCTCCTAGCAAAGAAAACTTAAGGGACTCCATGGTCCACTTTGCAGCAAGGCATTCTTTTCCAAAGGTGGAGTACCTTTTCTCTCTGTCATGCAACTTCCTACTGATATACAGAATGGGATGTTCCCATCCCATCTTTATTTTGACTCAAGAGTGCACCTAGGCCAATCTCTGATGCATCTGTCTGTAACAAAATTGTTTCTCAGAGTCTGGGCCGTAAAACAGGAGCTGAACATAATGTAGCCTTAATGCCTGAAAAGCTTCATCACACTCTGGGGACCATTTCACATTATTCAGGAACCGTTTCTTCGTGAGTTCAGTAAGGGAGTAGCTAACTGGACAAAGCTGGGAACTAATCTCCGATAGCCTAAAATTACCTGACATGTTTCTTTGTTTTAGGGATAGGACTGCTAGCTACAGCCTCTGTCTTAGAAATCTCTGGCTTTACTTCTCCATTTCCCAAAACATATCCCAAACACCTGGTTTCTTGCATGCCCAATGCACATTTGGTAGGATTAATGGTCAGACCTGCATTTTTTTTTTAATATATTTTATAAAATTTATTTTATATGAGGAGACATTGTTACATTCATTGACATTCTGGTACATACTTTAAGTTTTCTTTTTCTTTAGATAACAAATGATTAGTATGAAATTGAGACCTTTATATTAATTACAGTCCTTTTCTATCCAGGTCATGTATTTCTTTTAAACAGTTTACAATTGATTATTTCTAGATCTTGTTTCCTCCCTTCCATCCCCACATTCCCCTATGGGCAAAACTCAGGATCTACTTCTACTTGATGGATGGCCCATCTCTGCCAGAGCTGAGCAAACTTCTGTGATTGGTTATTAATTTTAGCAGTAATATTTTCCATCTGATATATTGATATCATTATCCGTCTCAATCTTGTATGGTAGGAATGTCTTGTGTCATCCATTTTTTGTAAGCGACTTCTTAGCGGCCAGCAAAAATAGGCAGTAAAGTTTTGTGTATGGGGAATGGTCTGGGTAGACTGCTAGTAATAACATTTCAGCTGCAAGTTCATTTTTCACAGACTATCCACCATTTCTCTTTGTAAGCTTATCCAAAAGGCATTAAGAGTGGGCACTGCCACATAATATGTGCAGTATCAGCCATCTTACATCCACACCCCTCCAACAAACCCCATATTCAATTGAAGGTACTTTGTCAGCCGAGCAGGTGACCTGAAAAACCTGGACCTACACTTCCATGAATATTCTCTCCAAATGTATGACTGGGTAATTTTAACTGCTCGGTGCTGCAGAGGACCAAGCCTCTTCAGATACTTCGAGATCTAAGTCCTGTTCCAACTGATCAATATTGATCTGGTTGATTCTTTAGTTAGGTCTCATATTATTTTATTTAGGTTTCCAATTGGATGATTCCAATGGTGTCCTAAGGAATGGTCAGAAAATATTCTTAGGAGGGAGGGATTGGAATCAGTTTCACCTGAATGATTCAATTTCTTAATATATGATTTCTAATTTGAAGGTATCTAAAGTGATCAGTATTTAATAACTTCAATTTCAGTTTTAGCTCTTGAAAGATAATACCTACTGGGACCTAGGAACTGAAACAGCTGTTCCAATCCTAGTCTACGCCACCTAGAGAAAGTCAAGTCATTATAAAATGGAATAAAGAGCTCATCTTCTGAAATGACCCTACAGTATCCATAGATTAACTGAAATGGTTCTTTGCTACGTATATGAAACCATAATTTTAGAACCCGAGGTAATTTCTGTAAAGTCCTTTAAAGGAGGAGACCTCCCAGAGGAAGAAAGGATTATTTTTTTTCGTCATGCATGTCATTCAGGTGAAATTCTAACTTCTTACATAGAGTTGAATTGTTCTGAGAGCCAGAGGAGAAGTATTCGGAGAAATGCTGCCTCAACATATCTTTTAAGGTCAGGGAGGTTTGTTCCACCCTGGGTTAAGGATAGTTTTAATACTGAAAGTTAATTGTGGTTTTAGTTTGTTCCACACAATACGATATCATATTGTCCCATGATTTGAAGTAATATGATGGGAAATATGGAATATTTTAGAACAAATATAACAATCGAGGTAAAGCATTCATTCTGATTGTTTCAATTGTTGGAACAGGGAGAGTGGAAAATGCGTCCACTTATCCAAGTCCTTCTTTATCGAAATATAGATAGGTTCATAATTGATTAATTCAATTACCTGCAAGTTTTGGGATATATTTATGCCTAAATATTTTATTTTAGTGGAGTGCCATTTAATAGATGAACTTCATTTTAAAGTATTTGGGGGGGTAATTATATAGGAGAGCTTTTATTAGGGATACATTTAATTTAAAGCCGTCCAGTTCTTCAAATTTTGTTAAAATTTTCCATGTTTCCATGATCGATTCTAAGGAGACAAAGAGAGAGGAGAATGTCATCGGCAAGAGACTGGTCTTGTATTCATTTTGTTGCATGGGAATTCCTTCTATTTTTTTAATGTTCTTGTTGCTGCTAAGGGTTCAATATATAATACAAACAGTAAAGGGAAAGTGATTGGTGAAGAGAGTCCTCATTAATATGCACATATGCCTTAGGAGAAAGATATATTTGGCCTAACCATTGTAAAAAGAATCTGGAAATCCAAGGCCCTAAGTGTATCCCATAAAAGGGCCAGCAGACCCGATCAAATGCTTTTTCAGTGCCTAGGCTTATAAAAGCGGCTGGTATTTTTTGGGTTTGGATATATTCTATTAATATTAGGGATTTTCTAATATTGTCCATTGTAGACCTATTTTTATAAAACCGGTTTGATCTGGTGTATTATTGTTGGAAGGATATTTTCTATTATAGTTGCCCAAATGGTCATATATATTTTATAGTCTGTATTTAATATGGATATCGGGTGATAGGCTGATGGTTGTAATTTGTTCCCATCCAGTTTGGGGATTGCACTTGAGTCGTGGCATATTCCCAAGTCAAAGGGTTACCTTTCTCCGTCTCTCTATATAACAGGAGAAGTCTTGGAGTTAATTCTTTGTTGAAGAGTTTATACCACTCTCAGTAAATCCATCAGGTCCTGGACATTTTCCTGTGGAAAGTTTAGTGATTGCATTATTTATTTCTTGATTACAATCAGGGCCTGCAGTTTCTGTATTTGGGGACTTGTTAGTTTTGGTAGTTGTAATTGATCAAAAAGTGTTGCCTGTCTGGGAATAACTGTTTTGTGGTGTGTATAGTTGCTGATAGTAATGAGCAAAATTTGTCTTATTTCTTCTTCTTTATGTGTTATCTTACCCATTTGGGATGTTTAATTTTAGAATTGTTACTGTATGTTTTCGTTCCTCAACTTCTAAGCCAATCTACAGTCCCTCTTGACCCTCCCTCGTAATTAGCTTGTTTTAAATATATAAGGGACATCTGGATCTTGTCATCCATTATTTTTGGAAGGCTGCTTTAGTCTCTCTTATTTTGGTTTGTAATACTTTATCCTCTTCTCTGTATAGCAATTGATAATTTTGCAGGGTAGTGATAAGATCGTTATATATTTTTTCCTCTCCCGAGAGGTGTATGCAATGATTTCACCTCTGATGGTTGTTAGTTTCCAAGATTTCAGAAAAGATATTATCCTCAAAAATTGGGGATTCTTTTCTTCATTTGGTCGGTGAACTCCTATCCTTTAAAAGATAAGAAATTACCCTCCAGAAAGTTTGTTTAGATTTCTTACCTAAGTTTTAATAATATCGAATGATGATCAGTTATAATTTTAGGGCATATTGTGATGTCACAAACTGTAGAAAATGCTCACATGTGGTGAAAACATAGTCCAGTCTTGAATCTAGTGAAATCAGCCGAATGATATGTAAATCCTGGGGAGGAAGGAAAAACTTCCTCTAAACATCCACTAATCCAAGATTTTCAAGTTGTGCTTTAAAACTTTTACAGCATTAGACAGATGGTAAATTTTAGAGTTTGAGGAGTCAAGGTTTGGTTTTCGTGTCATATTAAAGCAGCAGTACTACGAAATCAGGAAGTGACCAATCAAAATTCTGTTTTTCAGCTGTAAGCATGCAGTCAAAGTTCCAGTTTCCATACTAGTAAATATTTTTTCCCAGTCGTCCTTAGTTTTTTAGATATTTGCAATTTATTTGAAGTGTTGTAGCGCTACAAGAAATATGGCGGCTGATTAATTTCAGCTGCGCTTTTTCTTCCGTCGCATCACATGTTTTGACAACAGCAGAGGGACCCTCTGCTGACCATTCTGATGTCCCTGCAAGTCATTCAAATGTGCATTTGGCAGTAGAGGGGTTCCAGTGCAACATGCTGGGTGGCAGAAATGTAAACAAAAGCAGAGAATAACTGAGCAAATTACTCGCGATAGTACAATGCCGATGAGAAAGAGTACCAGGTATATGATTAGCAGGGCACAGGAATAAACTGTCAAAAAGCGCACATTTTTTTTTCGTAGTACTGCTGCTTTAAAGTCACCAGCCATTATTAACTGACCCTGTGGTAAATCCAAGATTTTTGCCAAGATCAAGCAAATTATTGGTGTTTTAGTCTGTGGAGGTAAGTATATATTGGCTAGAGTGACATCTTGGTTATATAGACGATCTCAGATTGTAATATACTGCCCTAACCCATCTGAACATATTTTATCTATTTTAAGTTAGGTGGTAGTGGGTATCATTATTGCAACTCCTTCTTCATCCACTAGGATGGGAGGAGGAGGATCAATATCTACCCCCAGGACAATTTCTGGTGTTCCAGCTCTGAGAGGTGTGTTTTTGTATAAATATAATGTCTGCCTTTTGTTTATTAAGGTACTGCATTGTTCGTGATCTTTTATGGTGTTATGAAGACCGTTGACATTTATGGAATAAATCCTAACTGGTTGGGTATTCATTTAGTTTTGCTTGTTTTATTTTGTTTTTATTGATTTAGGTTTGTTACTTGATTCTATCTTTTTATATAAGGTAAGTATTCTTTTATTATTTTTCCTTTTTTATATATATTTTGTTGTTTTTCAGGTCATTCTAGCTTGTGCGTCACCGGACCACTCCCCAGGACTCTGAGGAAAGGACTGCCTGTTACCTTATATCCCTTCTCAGGCTTCATGTTTGATCTCTCACATTCTTGACTATAAAGTATTTCTATTAAAGCATTGATGTGCAACATTGCATTTTGTCTCCAGTGTCTCCTTTCACACCACACTTTTAAATAAACTTCAATACCATAAACTGGTATTTTAGAACTAACTTTAATATTTAACATTACTATACGAATAAAACTATGTATATGAGTGCTTCCATTGTTAAGGTGGCAATACAAAACCACCCTATAGAAATCTCATGCCAATCTCCCTAAGGGGACGGGTTTGATTGAGGATCTCTCTAATTGGAGATACCTCCAAGTAGTCCGATAAGACTAGTATGCCAGGGCCCCTTTTACATCTAACCTAAATCCTTCCCTTTCCCAATGTATTGTTAGTAAATTACCGTAACCCACACCCAGTACTACTGCTTTCCCACCCAATCCCACCTCTCCTCCTATCTAAATGAGAGAGTTAAAATGATCCGAGATGCCACCTAACTCACCATATAACGACTATCTATTTTGGACTTCCTTCTCCTTTAATCATCATAGAGACAATAGAGACAGAGTGACAGTAAGATAAACCCCTTTCTCCTTCAACAGCATATTATCTCTTGTTATTCTTTACCCCAAGTGTTCCACTGGTTTTAAACTCATTTTAACATCCGAGCAATGGAGCCTGTTAAATAATAAAGGGGATCTCACTGTATAAAACTCTTAAGGTATATCAGAGTCATCTCAAATGGTGGAATTGGCTAAATTACAGCTCCTCTAGTGTCTAGCCTAAGCCACCAGGTTGTCTCTAGGACCCTCCTACCCTCCCAAATCTCCACAAAGACATCTTATTCTATAGGATCATTAGTTTCTCCCACATCTTTACCTCAATAGACCTTTTTATTGGGTACATTAGAACAATCCCTCCCCTTTACCCTCAGGAAATATGATTCATTATGCTAAACTTTGTTTAGGTTGTGTTAATTATACTGTATTGTTATCCCGGATAAGTCAAGTATAACCATTTCCTCCCCAATTCAATGTAGAATCTAAATTCAAGTTGAGCATTTAAATCGTTAAAAGGGGAAAGAAGGAAAAAAAGAAGAGAAGGAGAGAGAATAGAGAAGAAAAAAAGGGGAGGGAAGACAGGCAACCCAAACATTAGATCTAAACCTTAATATAGCGAGTGCCAGAAAGTACATTTGGTAGAAAGACTTTAAAGTCAGTACTGGGTAGAGGCCTTCTCACTTTCATATATTATCTCTATCCATTTAATAAATGTTAAGTTTTAGGATCTTGTTTTCCTGATAGGAGTTCAAGGATTGCTTTGTTTAAGTTCAAGTTTCAAAAGTTAGATGGTCAATGTCTCAGAGTATTCCTTCTAGTCTTCACCTGGGGTAGAAATATTCCAGCCATATCCAGCCCACTGGGGACCTCCCAGTACTCCGCCTATACAGGCTATTTGGCGAAAGCCCAGAAAGTGGGGAAGTCAGAGAAAGGAAACAGCCAATCGTGGTGGTGAGAAGCCCGATGCATAGAACTTTTATTTTTATTTATTTAGTTTTGTTAACCGGTAGGTGCACTAGCCATAGCAATGACTATTTTCAGGCACCACCCAGGAGAGTACAAATGAGAAATACAGGCAAAGACATTACAACACTGGTTTGCCATATTTGACAATATATTACCGAAGATACTGACACAGTAGTTGCATTAACAGCAAATAAAGAGACATGGAACAACAGTTCAAGTTATAGGGCTACAATATAAAACCAAAATTGAGGAAAAAGTAACAATTAGTAAATATAGAAATAGTCAATCAGTTCTGAAAATGGGGAGTAAAGGGAGAAATAACAGTGGGGGAGATAGCTGTAGAGCTGTTGGAAATGGGGTTCAGGGTGAGGCAGAATGAGGAGGTAGGTCAAGACAGGTAGAAAAAGTGCTTAGTGTATGGCATAGTAAAGACACTCTTAGCCAGACATTATATCCGCCATCAAGAGGGTCCCTCTTCCCAATCTTACAGTGAGAGATCTAATCATACTGATCTTTATTTATTGCCTTGATGTTTGCAACTGTTTGGGACAGTTTTAGTATCTAGGCTGCACCAGAGCTCCCCCACCCAGGTGATACCCCATCCCAACTCCCTCCCATCTGTCCTCCCAGTATTAAGCAGATTCAAGACTGAAAGTTCCCAGGACTTACTTCTAGTCCTCAGTCAAGCTAGGGTTTCTCAAAAGACAATCCTCTGCAGCATTTCATCAAAGCTCAGATTAGGTCGAGAAGGTCTTCCGTTTCAGGTTGTCCTGGAGTTATATCCTTAGAGGCATTATTCAAGTTTAGCAGGCGTTCTTAAGTACCCCTCACTGGAAAAGATCATCCTTGGCCTCTGTAGCCAAGTTGTAGGTAACTGGACCCTCTGGCAATATCACTGTAAGTTTTGAGGGATATGGAGTTCGAAACAATCTGCTGGGATTGCAAGGTGGGGAATATGGGGTATTCTCTTCTTTGGCTCTGGGTGTAAGGAGCATAATCGTTGTCAATTATTAAACAGTGAGGTCCCATCATTATTTTTCCTTCTGCCATCCTTTTTTAATAGTATTCTTTTGTTTGAAAGCTTTGGAATCTAACCACAAATGATCTGGGCCTGGCATCCTTAGCTTTAGGCCTAGGGCCAAGGGCTCTGTGTGCTCGCTCGAAATCAAGAGGGTAGTCTGGACCAAGGTGGAGGTGGTTCTGAAAAATGATCAGCATAGGCCAGGGGTTGGTGCCTTCCTCGCCTTCAGGAAGCCCAAAGATCCTCAGGTTTTTCTTCTTCCGGTTCTCTGCATCCTCCTGTCGCTGTGAAATGTAGCTGAGCCGAGCCAGAGAGGATTACAGACTCAAGAGAGTCAATTTTTCTGATATTTTCAGATATTTGTTTATCAGCATAGTCTGCACGTCTTTGTAAAGTTCCCAAGTCAGGCTAAGTTCTTGGATTGAGTCCCATTTCCTCTCTAAATTCCGTTATTGCTCTCAAAATATTTTGTTCAGGTTGTAGTCCTGTTTGGGAGTCATTCCTTTTTTTTCCCTCCCTACCAGCCATGGATGTTACCTGGCGGTATTGTATTTATAGCTGTAGTTGCCCTGCTAAAAGTTGTGGGGCCTCGGGGTGGGGGTCACCGCTTCTCACTCTCCTGCAGGCCATCCTCTTCCTCCTCCACGATCAAGTCTGCCAGCTGACTGAAATCTATCCGTCTGTTTTCTGGCCATCCAGGGTTGGCTTTGGGAAAGGGTTTAGCTGTTATGGTCTCTCAAATGCTTTTTAGCGATTTACTGTGGATTTGAGTTAAATTGTTAAGGCAAGGGACCTTTTTAAAATATTTAGTCAGGGGCCCAAGTACAGGCGATGTTCACCTAGCCATACGGAACCGGAAGACAGACCTGCATTTTCATAGCTTGGATAACGCTCACAGGTGTTCCAGGTGACTTTTCCAGTCTGGACTGTACACTATGACATCATCCAGGTATGCACCTTAATAGCCAGTGTGAGGCGATAAAATTAAATCCATGTACTGCTGCAATGTAGCAGGTGCACCATGTAAACCAAATGGCCTGGTGGTGAACTTATAGAATCCAGCAGGGGTGGCAAATGCAGTTTGTCTCTGGATTCTTTAGCTAGGGAATCTGTCAGTAACCCTTGGTGAGACGGAGGGTACTGATATACTTGGCACTTCCCAATCTGTCCTCCAAATTATCGATCTGGGGCATAGGATAACTGTCAAATCTGGACACTTGATTAAGTTTCCTAAAATCAAGGCAGATTCTTACATCCCTCTCTTTTTATTCACAATCACCATTAGTGATGACCAAGCACTTCTACTCTTCTATGATATCCAATTCTTTCATTTTTGTATTTCCTTAACCAAGTCTGCTCTTAACTGCTCTGGAAATCTGTATGTCTTGTCTAATTCCTGACACTATTATGTGCTCAACCCCTCTTTGCTCAGCCTGGCACTGTGGTAAAGAACTGTTAAATGTCTTTAGTAAGTTACAAATTTCTTCGGTTTGTTCGAGGGTTAAGGAAACATTCACCTTTACAGCATCAGCAGTTACAGTTTGTTCGAGTCTGTCACAAGCTACTGTACATCAATATCTTCTTTATCAGTTTCTGGTAAAAGCTAGCATGGCAGCCTTTGGTGTTTTTCAACCCATTTCTTCAGGAGGTTTGCATGGTATATCTTGGTAGGATTTTTCCTATCAATGGTTTCAGCTTCATCGTTAACTATGTCAATGCGTCTAAGCACTTTATAAGGTCCTTGCCACTTCATTATTAGTTTATTTTCTGGAGTGGGTAATAGTAACAGACCTTTTCACCTGGTTCAAAAAATACAGGTTACTCACCTGTAACAGGAGTTCTAGGAATGGTATATGTTGTTCATCCACACTCATTGGCAGTATCCTTGCGCTTTAAATCTTGCCGGAAGGTCTTCAATTGCTCCCCTCCACCCACCGGTGGTATAACTCTCGGCTCCGCCCCATGGCGCAGATCTGCCCGCTGAAGCTCAGGTTGTGCGTCAGCCGAGGTTTAGGAAACAGATGAACAATACATACCCATTCCTAGAACTCCTGTTACAGGTGAGTAACTGTATTTCTAGGGACATGGATATGTTGTTCATCCACACTCATTGGCAGACTCCTAGCAGTTCTCCGGGAGGAGGGAGGCAAGACGACACCCCATATACTTACTTGGGAAGAGAGACTGGAGAACCGAGGCCCCAAACCAGCATCCCGGCGTGACTCAAGGTCGATGTGGTAGTGGTAATGAAGGTGTTTGCTGACTTCAGGTGCAGCCCTGCAGATTTCCTGGATAGGGACGCCCTGGAAGCAGCCACCAGCAGCAGTATGGCGGGTAGAATGAGCTTATCCTCTGGGAGGCTCCATGCCCGCCAACTTATAGCAGAGATCTATGCAGGAGGTTACCACCTGCCTATCGTCCGCTTTGCTGCAGGTCTGCCAGATGCGTGCTTCAGCGTAGGTGACAAACAGCTGGCGAACCTCTCCTCGAATTTCAGCCGTGCTCCTTATAATAAGCGAGCGCCCTTCTAGGGTCCAGAGTATGGAGCCTATATTCGGCCTCCGAGGTGTGATTGGGGTAGAACACCGCAGAGTCAACACCTGGTTAAGGTGAAACCTACACCACCTTCGGAAGGAATTCGGTGAAGCAGGACAACCTTGTCCCTGTGGAAGACCAGGTAAGGAGACTCGATGGAAAGCGCCTGAGCTCTCCCATCCTTCTGGCTGACGTGATAGCCACCAAGAAGGCGGTCTTCCACGACAGGTGAGAGAGAGCACACCTGTGCATAGGTTCGAATGGCTTGCCCATGAGCTTTGCCAGTACCAGCAGTAGATCCCACGGAGGTGGGGTTCCCGGACTGAGGGGAATGTGATCAAGGCCTTGAAAAGCGCCAGACCACCTTCTCCTGCGCCACCGACTGCTTCCCGGCCCGCGCCGTAAGCAGAGATGGCTGCCAGGTGCACCCTTAGGTCGCCGACCTAAGCCCTTGACTAGAAAGGACCATAAATAGTCCAAGATGCTTGCCAAGGAACAGGAGGAAGGGTCCAAGCCCTTGTTCCTGACACCAAATGGAAAACCTTTTCCATTTGAAGGCATAGCATTTTCTGGTCGACTCTCACGGACGCCTCAACTACATTGAGGACCTGCCGGAAAGACCCAAAGCCTGGAACTCTAGCCGCCAGGAACCAGGCGCCAGGTGCAGGGATTGAAGGTCCGGATGGAACACCTTCCCTGATTGACTGAGAGCAGGTCCGGCGAGCTGGAAGCTGCTCAGCGAGTCCTGGAGCTGAGACTGAGGAGATCTGGTACCAGAACTGGCGAGGCCAGTCTGGGGCTATCAGAATCACCTGCGCCTTGTCCCTCCTCGCCTTGAGAAGCACCTTGTGGATCAAGGGAAATGGGGAAAGGCGAAGAGGCCCGGGTCCATTGCCTCGAGAAGGCATCCCCTGCAGCGAGCCCTGCTGAGGGGGGCGGGCATGGAACAGACTCAGCTCGCTCTCCATGGAGGCAAACAGGTCCACCTGAGGTGTGCCCCAAAGGAGAACAGATGCTGTACTACCTCCGCAGGAGAGACCACTGGGATGCAGCCCCATCCGCTCAGGGCATCGCCAGGGTGTTGGAGGCTCTGCCACGTGAATGGCTAGGAGATCCGCCTCCAGGCTGCGCACGAGTGACCAAATGCGGAGAGCTTCCTGCATAGAAGCATGGAGCGCCCGCCTCCCTGGGCGGTTTAGATAGCATGGTCGTGGTATTGTCCGCCTCGACTCGGACCACTTGACCCCGGAGGAACGGAGCAAAGGCGGTGAGAGCCAGGCGGACCGCCGAGCTCCAGCAGGTTGATGTGGCATCGACTCCCGCTGGGGACCAGAGGCCATGAGCCCTGTGTTCCCCAGATGGGCACCCCAACCCATCAGAGAGGCATCGGTCGACAGAGACCGCTGCTCGGGCGGACTAACGGGATGCCCTCCTGCAAATGATCTGGAACGGTCCACCACTGGAGAGCGCTCCACATCCCTGTGTCACCGACCAAGCTGGTCCAAGGGACGCAGCGTAGACCACTGGCTGGCCAGTCCCACTGAAGGGACGATGTTCCAGCGGGCCCAACGGACCACGCTGGTACAGGCCGCCATGAGACCCAGGAGGCGCAGGAAGTCCTGCAGGGGCGCAATTGCCCAACCAGAAATGATCGGGCAAAGGAGGAAAGAACCTCGCCCTGTCCGCCGGGAGCCGCGCCTGGCTCAAGAGACAGCTGCGCCCGATGAATAAAATCACCTGCTTCGCTCGAGTTCGACTTTGGCTCGCTGATAAGGAGGCCCAGTTGAGAGCAGACCTGAGGGCCAGATCTCTGACCACCCGCCTCCTTCCTGGAGGAGCTGCTATCAGCCAGTCGCCCAGGTAAGGCACACCCGACCCCTCGGCGCGCAGAGGAATGCTGTCACCACTGCCATTCATTTGGTGAAGACCCTGGGAGCTGGAGATAAGTCAAGGGCATGGCTTGAATCAAGAGAGATCCTTCCGCTTTAAAGCGTAATAAGGAATCTCAGAGACGGACGGATAGGGACGTGAAAAACGCGTCCTGCAAGTCCAGAGAGCAGAACCCACGCCGCTGCTCCAAGGATGGTATTATCTGAGCCAGAGTGACCATCCTGAAGGTTCGAGACCTTAGGAACTTGTTTGTCGGTAGGTCGAGAATGGGGCGCCAGCCCCCGTCTGCTTCGGAACCAGGAAGTACCTGGACACAAACCCTGGTCTGAAGAGGGTCCACCACCTCTTACCACCTCCTTCTGGAGGAGGAGAGCGGTCGCCCGACGAGCCGCCAGTGAGGCTGGGGATTCGCCCCGAGGGGCGACGGCCTGAAGGGTGGTGCCTGCTCGAATTCCAGAGGCAGGCCTCTTCCCACCACCTCCAAGACCCACCTGTCCGTGGTAACAGCGGACCAGGCGAACGAAGTGCTGGAGCGCCTTCACGGGGGACCCAGGGGTAAGGTGACGGGATGGGGGCGACACCCTCAGCCCGGCCACTGGGCAGGCTTGGAGGAGGGACCGCCGAGGGACCTCCTGGGCCCTTCCTCCTGCCTCCTGTTAGAGGAAGCCGGCGGCTTGGGTTTGGGATGCCAAGGCCGAGCCTGCTGGCCCTGACGTTGCTGGGCGGGCGGCTGGGGCACAGAAGGACGTAAAGGGCTTAGGCTGTGGTTTATGCCTTTGTCCTTCTGAGCGGAAGAGACCGAGTCCAAGGTGGCATTGGACTTCTACCCTCTGCAGGTGACCTTCCACCCCAGGGTCAAGAGAGGTCAGTCCTCAAAAGGAACATCCGCCAACTTGTGCTGGGTATCCGAGTAAAGGTGGATATCCTCAGCCAAGCCCGCCGACGATAGCCACTGCGGCCACCCATCTGGCACATGAGTCCCTGCATCCAAAGCAGTCTGAGCTGTTGTTTGGCCACTGTCTTGCCCTGGTCCCGCACCTGCTTAACCGTAGTCTGCAGATCGGCGGAAGATGAGGGATGACCTCATCCAGGAGCCCAACAGGGCATGAGAAAATGTGCCGAGGACGGCTCGAACTGGCCTGACGAAGGCCGAGAGAGGACGCAGCGAGACTTTTCGCCCGACATAGTCCAATTTCTTGGACTCCTTGTCAGGAGGTTTGTCCACATCCCTGGCAGCTACCGGGCGCACCGAAAACGCTGTCGGTAACCAACCTCAGCAGAGGGGTGTTCAAAACCGGACAAGGAACCGTAGGGACCGCGATACTCTCTGGCCATCCTGGCCAAGGCGCGGGCAGGAAGCAGGCGCTGCCAAAGTTCCAGTGCTGGACCCACTATGGCCTCGCCACCGGAAAGGCCTCCGTCGGAGAATCCCCGTCCAGAATCTCCGTGAGGGGATACCTGGCCTGCTTGGAACGTGGTTCAGCTCCATCCGGTAGACTCCGAGATGAGCTCAAGCAGTCCTAGGAAGGACGACGGCTATCGCCCATTGGCTGACCTCCTGAAGACCCAAGTCCAGTCGCTGAGAAGAAGGAGGAATCATCTTCGACTCGGAAGAGTCCTCAAGAGCTGCCTCTGGCCTGAACCACCCTTCACCTGCCGAGGTCGGTCGGGAGTGAGGGTAACTGACAGCCGATGGGTAGAACCTTAGTCGACCGAGAATCCTGGTCGGAGCCCCAATTGGTGGCTGTGGAGGCGAGGTTCCACCGAATCGGTGGAGCAGCTGGTTTTGGCCGAACAACCGCCTGTATAGGCCTCGGTAAGTCGAGGGGTTGTGTCGGCTGCCCGTGACAGCCACTTAATGGCCGGGAAGCGCCGGAGTCGGCTTATTCCCGCCAGGAGGAGCTGTTGCAACATAAGGTCCTCGCACTGCCGACGTATTTACGCCAAGCCTCCCTCATCCGGAGGAGGAGGATGAGACGAGCGCGACGCGCGGCCATCATGGTGCCGAGACCGAGACCGCCTATGACGGTGGGAACGGCTGGACCGCGACGAGGTCCGAGACCGAGACCGAGAGTCCCGGAATTTCAGGTCGGTGCAGGAGGTGTCGCCGGAACCGAACTCCTTCGGCTCGGAAGGTCCATCCGAGGGCTCCGAACCGGAGGCACAGGCGAGCCCACGGATCTCAACTCCTCCCGGGGAACCGGGAGAGGGGAATCTCGCTGCTAAAGGCGACAGCCCGTCAATGGGTCGAGAAAAATCTCGACTTCATCAGTGGGAGTCTCGGTCAACTGACCTGACGGGACACCGTGAGGCCAGTGGTCGAAGCCGGCGGTCGACCGAAGCCGACGGTCGACGGCCCGGGAGAGGGACCTTCCGCCTCCAAGAGCGCCGACGAGGGACTTACCTTGTCCTCTTTTGGACCGAGAAAAGGTCCAGTAGACGAGGCCCTTCTCCTTTAGTGGAGAGGGACAGACAAAGCTCCTTAAAGGAAGCCGTGTAGGAAGAACCCAGAGAGGCGGGATAAATGCGCGGCCGAGGAAGATTCTGACCCGCGCCCTCCTCTTCGAGGGCGACCATCCGCCGAGCTGATCCGCTGAAGCACCAGCCGCGGACACCGCCAACCGGGCCTCCTGGACTTCACCGGAGGGAACGCTTCGGGACGGCCCAGTTGCAATCGGGCAGCACGGTCTTCGAGGACGAGGGCCGAGAAAGATGACACAGGTCGCAAGCTCAGGTCGTGCTCAAGGCCTAAGGTAGACACACGGAGAGTGGATCCGTCCGAGACATCTTCTGCCCGCATGGGCATCTCCGAAACTGGAGCGATTTATCCATCGCAGCCGCGAGGATCGAAGACTAAGTCTTTTGCAAAATATTATTTTTAAACCGCAAACGGAGAAATAGGAACTAGTCACAAACGCAGAGTGTTAAGGAGGGAACCTGAGCTTCCAAGCGTAAGGAAGATCTGGCGCTCATGGGGCGGAGCCGAGAGTTATACCACCCGGTGGGTGGAGGAGCAAGCTTGAAGACCTTCCGCAAGATTTAAACGGCAAGGATACTGCCAATGAGTGTGGATGAACAACATATCCATGTCCCTAGAACTTATTCTTTACACCATGGTCATAACACGCCTTCTGCTGGTTTTGACCACTTTCTTATTACTATTGGCAATTTCAACATATTTTGTCAGTTTCATTCTCAGGGCTCACATATAAGATGTAACAGATTGTTTTGAGTGGGGTTATCTTCCATGTTTCTTTCATTACATCTAGTGGTCCGCTAGGTTGTCTATCACGTAGTATTTCAAATGGGGAAAGCCTGTTGAGGCTTGTGGCACTTCTCTGTAAGCAAAAAGCAAGTAAGGTAGGTACTGGTCCCAATCTTTCCTTCCTCTTTACAAACCTTTTAACATGCATTTTAGGGTTTGGTTAAACACTCAACAAGACCCTCTGTCTGAGGGGTGGTGGGAAGGTTCTTAAGGCAGTGATACCTAGTAGTCGGTATAACTGTTTCAACAATGCAGCACCAAAATTACTACCCTGACCGGTAACATTCCTTTAGGTATGCCCACCCTGCTGAAATTTTTATAAGCTCTGCTGCCACTTTTGTGGTCTGAAAGTACGCATTAGAAATGCTTGTGGGTATCAAGTAACATAGTCACATACTACCAGAATGAATCGATTTCCTTTTATTTTTGTCTAAAGGGCCAACCACATCCATTGCAATTCTCTCAAAAGGCACATCTATCAAGGGTAGGGGCACCAGGGCACCTTGTCTTTTAGTCAGTGGAGCTACTTTCTAACATTCAGCACAAAAACTGCAACAGGTAGCAACATCTTCATGAATTCCAGGCCAGTAGCAATCTGGCAAGGGTGCGATCCTTCCTGAGTAACCAGTCATGGGACTATCATGTGCTATCTGTAATGGCACAGGGACATGTTGCTCCATACAAAAACTGCGTGGCAATAAATGCTACAGGAAAGAGTGCAGTACAAAAGAGTTAGAAATACAGTAACCCGTCAGAAACAGGGCAGACCCAGCAAAAGGAACAGGAGCTCTTTGTTTTGTGGGGGCTGTGCCTCCACCTCCCTCCGATGTGGAGGGCTTTGTCCACTACACCCTGGACTTAATATAATAAACTCCAGCGGGCCGTGGCCTTTGGGGATGGGGAAAAGTCAGAGCGAGAAATTATTGTGTTCTGCCATAAAAAATGTTGCAGCAGGAAGTGGATCAGGCAGGGAACGAACCACGGTCCCAGGCCTCCTACCATGCCGTGTGCTGGTGCCTAGTCACTCCATAACAGAAGAGGCTCGGCCAGCCATCCCAGCACACAGCAACTTCAGCACTCTTCATGTGATTCGGAGAGCGACAGGTAGCGGTAGAGTTTACCACTGTTATACCCCAGTTGCTGTAAATCCATTCACGTGTTACACAGCACAGTTTTTGCAATGCTCTTCTTGTGCGCTATATTGATGTAGTACCATCTGTAACAACTCAGATCTATACTTCTTTAGTATAACCAATTGTTCTAGCTGTTCCTGTACCTGAGGTTTAACACAAACTCGGTACAGTAACCCATACATTTTTAAACATTAGTTCACCCTCAGCTGCTTAAAATAACCTTGGAGAAGCATCATTAGTTTACTCAAACAAAATCACAATCAGTTTAGCTTCAGCGTTTTCATATTTTAACCCTTATGTCCATCAGTCTTTTGTTGCCACTGTTGTTTCAGGCATCTTCTTTCTTTCCTGGACTTCTGGATCTTGGAGCTGGGCTCAAACAAGCCCGCATCAAAGTCACCGAAAGGAAAAGTGTCCCCACCATCTGAGATTTTCTTTGCCTGTACTCTTGTTACCACTGCTGCTGAAACTGCAGGGTTCAGTTCCTCCGAGATTAACTCTGTAAACAGTGGACAGTCATTTCCAGTAATCAAGGCTACAGGTAACTTGGTACTACCCCACTTTCATTTAGTGCGACACCCGTTAATATTCAGAGTCACTTGTGTGGTAGGACAATATCATGTGTCCCTGTGGATGCAAATGACACCAGTATCTGGTCCTTTTACATAGTGTTTTCCCAGCACTTCAACATGCACTAGGGTCTGTCTGCTTCCCAAATCAGTAAGTCCCTTTACAGTCTTATCTCCCACCCTGACATCTGTTAAATACTAGCCCCAATTTGCTAAGGCCAAATCTGCTTCAGTGTTACCCTCCTTATTTTATGGCAGTTTCTTGCGACAAGGCCTGGCTTGTTACAGTTATAGCAAATAAAGTCTTTGGGTGCAAATTTGTTATCACCACCAGAGTTTTATCTGATCTGGAGTTAAATCAGGAAAAAGAGGTCTTTCCAGTGCTTGGCTGTTACCTCGCTGCTACGTGGTCTGTCTGGCCATCTGATTGTCCTCGGCCAAAGAAACAGCCTTTACCCCACTTTCTGGTTGGTATTCTTTCACCCAAAGTTGCACATACCTGTATGTAGGCAGGATGTTGATGAATTGCTCCATTGCAAATGTGTTAATGATGTGTGGGACTGTTTTGCCCTCTGCTTGCAGCCATTTAATAAGGAGTTCTCGAGTCAGGTGATGGCTAATCGAGGATTGTCAAATGAGTTGTACTTCAGGGACTGGAATCTTTGCCTGTAGGTCTCTCCTGAGATGTCGTATCTTTCAGGTTTCTCTTTTCACAAGGTCACAGTTTTCTGACTGTGCAGTGTCCATACTGCTGTAGGCAAGTTGGGCTTCACCCGTCAGGTACCAGTCTGATTGCCCACTGCTGCTTTGACCACTGGCAGGCTCCGGCAATTCTTTCAAAGTTGTCAGGTATGCTTGATATCATTTGAGAGACACAGCTTTGTAAGTTTAATGTCTTTTAAGTTGTTTCTGTCTTGTTGCTGTGTTGGACCAATGTCAGATCCTCCAGCTCTGATAACTTGCAAGGCATCCATCCATAGCTGCATCTCTTCTCTTTGCTGCTGCTGTCACTGCATCTCTTCTCTTTGTTGCTCCTGTCACTGCATCTCTTCTCTGTTGCTCTTGTTGCTGCATCTCTTCTCTTTGCTTCTCGAGTTGCTGCATTTCTTCTCTCCCGTCTCTTTTGTTGTATAGCCTACTATTTGAAAAGGCAGTCAGCTTTCATGTTCTGTCACTG
This sequence comes from Neoceratodus forsteri, assembly GCA_016271365.2. Taxonomy (NCBI): domain Eukaryota; kingdom Metazoa; phylum Chordata; order Ceratodontiformes; family Ceratodontidae; genus Neoceratodus; species Neoceratodus forsteri. The sequence continues at coordinate 163,002,907 of CM057458.1, read as the reverse complement.
CCTGTTCTTTTTTCCATCGGTGGTGCTGGCTGTACAGTCTCAGCTTGGACTTCTATCTCTGCTAGTTTGGCTGGCATCTTTGTTTCTGGTAATGACTCCTGGGCTTGGTGCTGCAGAATCCATACCTTTCTGCTATGCTTCCCTGGTATCATGCATGGCGTAAATCCATTTAGGCTGACACCATCTGTCGTTGAGGCATAGGTCAGGAAGCATATGGAAAACCAGGAGCAGGTATAACATTTACAAGTAACTTTTTTTTTTTCAATAACAGTAAAATAAAAAATAAAACTGTTCGGTATAACTATTTACAGAGGCAGTACAAAGAAAATGAAGTCCTTCTTCTGAGGACATCTCTAATTCCAAGTTCAGTTTCTCAGTCTCTCCCTCACTCTAACAAAAGATTTGCTGCTCTTATTTCTATATCCTGAGCTAGTTAAGAGACCAGAACTTTGTAAGTTTCTTTCCTTGCAAGTGCAACAAAATAGAACATGATGTCCCAGAAGAAAAAATTTTTACCATAGTAATCTTGTTTCTTCCAAGATGTTCTCCAGTATTTATAACTATTGCAGTCAGCCTTTAAGATAGAACTGCCGGAGACAGAATGTATGCTAATTATGGAATCATCATTGGCTCATGCCACTTTTCAAATGCTGCCCTTATCAACTGCCAGTGTTCTAACACTTCAGATTTCATGGAGAGCCTGTAAGGACAGGTCCTGCCAAGAGCTATAACTATCTAATAGTGATAATAATAAAATAAATAACAATAAATCAAACTAACAAACCCCCACTTGGAGGAAGAAAACACCCCTTAATGTCAGACTCACCTGAAGAAGGGAAACCAACGTCCCACAGGGCTCAAAATAGATATGCCAGTGTGTGGCAACTCACACATAGTTGCTCAGCTTGGAGTGTAGAGGCCACTGGTTCTAGAAGGAGAGGCAGGGTGGGTGAGTTATAAATACTGGAGAATGCCTTGGAAGAAACAAGATTACTATGATAAGTAATTTTTCTTTTACCCAGGAAATCCCCAATATTCCTAACTCTTGTAGACTACAAAGCAGAACGTTTGGAGGTGGGCACAGAACTTACTTTGGAAACAAGACTCTGCAGGACTGCTGTGCCAAACCCAGCATCACTTCTGGACTGGGTGTCAGGCTATAATGATTCGTGAAGGTGTGTACTATTCTCCACATAGCTGCTTTGCAGATCTCCACTAATGGAACATCCCTGGCAGCCGCTATGGTAGCAGCTATGCCCCTTGTGGAATGGGCCCTCAGCCATGCTGGGGGTCTTTTCCAGATTTGGAGTAACAAAATTGAATTCACTGAACTATCCAGTGACAAATGGACCTTTAGATGCTGGATTTCCTTTTCCTACATCCCATAAGTCAGAACAGTTGTTTTCTGTCCTGTCTGTGGTCCTTAGTAGTTGTCATGTAGTAACTAAGGGCTTATTTGACATCCAGACTGTGAAGTCTATGCTCACCTGAACTAGAATGTTCAATGAAAAAGACTAGTAGAGTAACGGATTGGTTTAAATGGAAATCTGAAACAACCTTGGAAGGAATTTCCTGTTTGTTCATAGGACTACCTTGTCTCTGTGAAATTAAATGTAGTCTGATCAATGCACAGAGTCTGAAGTTCACGGATTCTTCTGGCAGAGGTTATTGTCACCAGGAAAACTGTTTTCCATGTGACATATTTGAAATAAGCTGAGACCATAGGTTCAAATGGGGACCCATGAGCTTGGCTATACAGACATTAAAGTCCCAAGCTGGCACCAGTTCCATATGAGGGGGTGCAGATGGGTCAGACCTTTGAAAATCTCATGAAGATAGGATTGGATGCCAAGGGGCACCTTTCCCAGCTGAAATGTAGGGAGACACTGAAGCTAGGTGAACCTTCAAAGTTGTGGGCTGCATGCCCAGGAAAGTAAATGGGTAAGATAGTCAAGCAAAGCTGGAATCTCTGCCTGTGCTGGTACCACATCATAGGTGGAACACCAAATAGTAAACATTTTCCATTTTGAAGCATAGGTTTTCTTAGAAGATGGTTTCTGTAACCCTTTAAAACATTCAGAACACTCTCTGAGATATACAAGTCTGTATACTCAAAGTCCTCAAGAGCCATGCCTTGAGTCTGAGGGATCTGAGATTGGGTACAGGATCCTCCCTTGATTGGAGGTTAGGAGGTTGTTCCTCCGAGGAAGGTGTATCGGTTTGGCTACATACATGGAGAGCAGCAGAGAGTACCATGGCTGCCTGGCCCAATCTGGTGCTATCAAGATCATTAATGCTGGTTGGGATCTGAGTTTGATCAAAACTCTGAACACCAAAGGAAAGGAGGAAGGCATACAGGTGCATGCCCGACCAATCCAAGCCAGAGCATCCAGGGATTGTCCCTGGGCTGGTGGCCTACAACAGTACTGGCAGGTGGTGGTTCTCGTGGGATGCAAAGAGATCTATCTCTGAAGTACCCACCTTCTGAAAACTGCTTCCAACATCTGTCTGTTGAGGGCCCATTCACGATGGGCCTGGTTGATTCGACTGAGGGCATCTGCCAAAGTGTTGTCCTTCCTGGCAGATGGATGGCCTGAAGGGCAACTCCCAAGCAGTAGGCTAAGCTCCATATTTTCATGGCCTCTGTGCACAGAGGGCTTGACCTTGTTCCCTCCTGCTTGTTTATGTAGTACATTGTGGTGGTATTGTTTGCTCTGATCTGTACCACCCTTCCCTGCCTAGTGGTGCGAAGTCCTGCAGGGCCAGCAACATTGCTCTGAATTCCAGTAGACTGATATGCTGGAGTGACTATGCACTTGACCATGTCCGTGGGTGGTGTGAGCCCCAGATGGGCACCCCACCCTAGTATGATGCATCCGTTGTGAGAACCACTCATGGGAACTCCTGTTGAAAAGGAACCCCTTCCTTTAGGTCGGCTTTCTCTTTCCACCACTGGAGGGCCTGCAGTAATGTTTTGTTACTGGAATCAGCTTTGAGAGGGGTCCCTTCTTTGGCACCAGTGTGCCGGAGGTGGAACTGTAGTCCCTCATCTGGAACCAGGACATAAGACTGTGCCTGTGGCTGCAGCCATATGGCAAATAACTGAAGAAACTACCTTGCAGTTTTGGTCTGTTCAAGTTGAAGAAGCCCACAATCTGTACAATGTTTCTTTCTCTGTCCAGAGGTAGGTAGGCCCTGCCCTCCAGGGTATTCAACTCTGCCCCTATGAACTGCAGCACCTGTGCAGGTAGAAGGACAGACTTTTGAGATTTATCAGAAACCCTAAGGACTCTAAGAGGCCCTGAATGAGCTGCAAATGTTCCCTTACCTGTTGTGGTGAGTTTCCTATCAACAAACAATCGTCCAGATATACTGTGACGCCTAACCTTTGCAGGTGAGCCACTACCACTGCCAAGCACTTTGTGAACACTCTTGGTGCCAAGTAAGAACAAACGGCAATGTTGAGAACTGGTAGTGACCTGAAGGAAGTCTGAACCTGAGATATTTTCTGTGAGACTCCCTTATGGGGATGTGGAAATAAGTATCTTTTAGGTCCAGGGATGCCAACCAAGCTCCTTTTTGGAGTGTTGGTAAAGTCACTGCCAAGGTTACCATTTTGAACTCTGGCTTTATCAAATGCTTGTTTAACAGTCTGAGGTCTAGGATGAGCCTCTACTCCCCATTTTCTTTGTTGTGAAAAAGTACCGTAAATAAAAACCCTTTCCCTTTGTTGTGGAGGAACATGTTCTAGTGCTTTTGACAGCAGCAGGTTTTGAACCTCCTTTTCCAGTAGCTTCCTTTCTGCTATGGAAGCTGGCTTGAATACTCTGGATCTTAGGTTTGGGAGGGATTTGAAGCCTAGGGACAAACCTTGACTCACTACTTCAGAACCCACTAGTCTGTGGTGATGCTCTTCCAAGCCTGAAAGTAATGAGCCAGTCTGCCCCTACTGGTAGTGGAGGCGGCCTTGACAATGGAGTCAAGGAGTCTGTCTTGCTTAAGGCTGGGGCTGAGCCTGGCCAGCCTGGGAACCTTGCCAAGATCCCCTTCTGCCCCTGCGCCGAAGTACCCTGTTTGTTGAGGTACTGCTGGGATTGTGGAACAGCCTGGGCCTGGTAAAAGGCCGGCTGTGGGAGAGCTACCTCTGCCTCCCTTCCATAAGGTCTGGTGGAAGGAGATGGCCTTTCTTTAGCTGAATTACTTTTAGAGGTGGCTTTGTATGTCCACCTTTTTCATACAAGCCCTCTATCTTGTCCCCAAAGACAGAACTGTTTCTATGGAAATCCATAGCTTTGGCTAGGTGTCCTGAGTGAGGTTTGTGGCCCTGAGCCATGCAAACCTCCTCAAACATCTGGTTGCCATCCATCTGGCAGCAGTGTCATTTGAATCTGCTGCCATTTGGAACTAGTACTTAGCAGCCTCAACCTATACCTGGCAGTCTCAGCCAAATCCTTTGAGAGGCCAGGTTGGGCTTTCTTGGACATATCCAGAACGGACTGCCACAGTGTCTTCTGATACTGTGCAGCATGTGGTAGCTAGCCTGTCTGATAGCCAAGGAGGCAGACAAGTATCCCTTTCTGGCCATGCTATCCATCTTTCTGGAGTCCTTGTCAGGGGATGGGAGGCTAGAGGCACCTTTGCTCTGTCACAGGCTGCAGTTTGTACCACTCCCTGATGGTCAAAGTGTGTGAATAAAAATTCAGCTCCTTCCCTGTCTAGCTTGTATTTCTTCTCCAACCTTTTTCCACAGGAGAGAGAGAGAATTAGGAGCTTGCAATATTTTAAAACATCCTTTTGAAAAATCTGTATACTGGAGCAGCAGCTTTTTGGTAGGTGTGAGACCCATAATTTCTTGGTACTCACCTCCTCTTCATCTTCCACAGCCTCACTGGTAGTACTATCCAGTGCATCCACCATCCTTCTGATGAAGGAAAAATTAGATGAAAAATCTTCTGCTGTTAGAGTGGAACCAAACTCCCTCTTCAGGGAGACTTCTGGTTCAATAGGCTCACCTTCCTCCTCATAGTCCTCAGCCTCCAAAAGTTCATGGGTTAAGGACTGTGTAGAAGAGTAGCTTGCCTGGTAAGGGTTTGTCTCAGTGAATGGGGGACAGGAAAGGTGCCAACCCTGCACAGCTTATATTACCTTAATGGGACACTAAACATTGCAGGGGTCACGTAAATTGTGAAAGCCCATGAAAAGATCTTTCAAATGAGGTATTGGGTTTACCTGTGAGGGGACAGGAGTATTGAGATATGAATAGCTAAGCAATGTGTAAATCAACTCATCGCAACAGCCATTTCATGCAGTCTTAAAAACAGGAAGTGATGTCACTGAGGGCTAGATCTATGTTGTTAATCACACCTCAGTGACATCATTTTCTGTTGTAATATTGCATGAAATGGCTGCAGCCTTGTTTTGATTTTCAGATTATTTAAATATTCATATCTCGAGACATTAAACACCTACAATGAAGCCAAAACCAGCTCGATTAGTCCCCGATCTCCTTACAGCAGATATAGATATCGCTAGCCTTTCTCACCAGTGCCTTTTGTAAGGCTCGACGTCTTAACCCTGTCATCAACACCGCACTAAGAGATGCACTTGCCGCATTTCCCCTCCCTGATCCAACAAGTTAAGCAGCGTGATAACCTTTGGAGCATTGCTGTTGAAACTGGCAGACTAGCAGACAGGCAAGCTTATAATACAGCTACGTAACCAGTGCACCTGGGCCATACTGACAAGCAAAAAGCCAACTACTACCAATCCATCTTGACTTCCTCCTGGGGCTCTGCTCGATCCTTCTGGGATAACATGAAGGAGTTAAATGGTATGACCACCCCTCCTCCCTCTCAGATGTCATAAATGGCACTACAGTGGAATCGCTTAAATGCACACCGTTTTGCTGGCGAAAATGTGCATTTAAGCGGAATATCTTTTACCTGAAATTAGCTTTTTGTTATTGCTGTACTTTATTAAAGACCCAGGACACGCTTAGCGTATACACTTTTATTTCCCAGCAAGTTTCCAGCAAGGTTTAAAACAAACTCAGTGATATATTGAGGATATTAAGGGTATTGTACACTGTACATTGATTTAAAATACTTTAAGCAAATGTACTTCAAGTAAATACATTTAAAAACGATCGTAAATTAATCACAATTCTGATTCATCCCTAATGTTTGCTGTGCCAAAGAAAGAGGTAATTTGGCTGTGCTTTCTGTTTTTAGGGCAAGCTGAGTTAGGTAGTGCATGAATTCAAAAAATCTAGTAAGGTCCTTTTTCTCTCACCGTTACAAAGCGATCCTATCTTGTCCATACACGTAGTGCTTCAAACATTGTTACCTTTTGTTCGGTACTAGGGTTCCAAACACTGGAGTATGGATATTTTCTAGCCAGTTGTGACAGTAAACTTTTGATCCATGCTGCTACTATGGGGTGAGTGAATGCATAAGGAGGGCAATGTGTTCGATACAGCAGCATCACACTGTTAACTGCATTAACCCTGTAATTAACTATGTACTTATCTGTGTCAAAGAACATGTGCATTGCTGTTTAAAAATGTGCATAACAGGTGTTAATTACATTACCAGGGATGTGTGAATGATATAAATTACTGTGTACTTAGCTGAAATGTACTCTTATCCGGCCAGCGTTTAGCGACCTATTTAACACTACAGGTATAAAAAAATGAAAAACAAGAAAGTTGTGCATTAAAATGAAATGTGCACTTATCGAAGTGCGCTTAAGTGGAATCCACTGTATTAACACAGATCCTTCCTGTGTTGCCGACTGCCTAACGATCCTTTCCTGATCTAAGTACTATCCTTCCGTCCCTTCTTTGACCCCATCCGGTGATCCAACTACCCAGCTATCTCTCGTCCCTTTTCACTTTAGGACTATCTCCCCACAGGGCATGAAACCGATCCTCTAGAATTCTCCTCCTCCCATAACCCGAGCTCGACCTCCTTGACTCCAGGATGCTCGCCTCACTATGGATGTCATGATAGCCCCTCCACGGACCTTATTAACCACTCCCTGTGCCTCGGCCAATTCCGAATGCATGGAAGCAGGCTGAAATCACCCCTATACACAAGAATGGAGACCGCACAGTACCAAGCAATTACAGACCTATCTCCATCCTCCCCCTCTCTAAGGCCCTGGAAAAATAGTATCCATGCAACTCGTGGACTATCTTTCCACCACAACATTCTGTGCCCAGAACAACATGGCTTCCGCCCTGGTCACAGCACTACCACAGCTCTGCTGAGTTTTCCACTATATACACTCGGCACTAGATGCCAAAGAGCTGGCCGGGCAGTGTTCACTGACCTGTCCAAGGCCTTCGACACCGTGAGCCACCCATTACTGCTGAAACCCTCGGTAAACTGGGGTTCTCAACCGGTCCGTTGACCTGGTTCTCCAGCTACCTCTGTGACAGATCCCAATGTGTCAAATTAAATGGTAGCCTGTCACGGCACTGCCTGTACGCTCCGGAGTACCCAAGGCTCCATCTTGGGCCCCACTTTGTTCAGTCTCTTCTTAAACACCTTCCAGCTCTTGCTCAGGCAAGCTGCTACTATATGCTGATGCAGTCCTAGTCGCCTCCCACCCCGACCCATCATACTCCAGAGCTCCCTGCAACTCTCCTTCAACCAAGCTGAAAATGGTTCTCGACCATCGCCTGGTTCTGAACCTCAAGAAAACAAAGGCCACGATCTTTGCCCACTGACAAGTAACTCCAAAATGTTCCTCTTTGCATCCTTCCCAGTACCCTTCACCCCTTGAACAGGTAACCATGTACAAATACCTGGGCATCACCTTGACTCGGCATTCTCCTTCTATGCCCATATCCATGCCTTATCCTCGGCCATGAATGCCGGATTGGGCTCCTCTATCGCCACAAAGACTGCCTCCCGAATTACGCCCTACAGCTGGCAATCACTTCCTCCATCCTGTCATTGGTTGACTATGGACTCCCCACCTATGCTGTCGCTGACCCCACTACCCTCACAAAAATCAGACCTCTATCAACAAAGCCTGCAGGCTCCTGACTGGTGCCCCAAGTAGAATGCACACGTGCCAACTCTACTCCACCACTAACATACTCAATTTTGAAGAACATCTGCAATATCACACCTGCATACTAGCTAAAAGTCTCTACTTGGGCTTTGTCCCCAGGTGTCACCCACTTGCTTCTGCAGTCCTCCCACTCGGTCGCTATCCGTGGGGCTACCAGTGCCACCTTCCAGGTGCCTAGAGCCAGGACCTCACTCACCCAAAGATCCTTTCATCACAGAGCACCATCCTGGTATAACTCCCTCTCCTCGCATGTCACTAGCACCTCTAAAATTGGCCAATTCAAAATCGCACTTTGCAAACACTTCGTTAGCTCACGGAGATGTGTGTGCCTATCTTAGAGCCTACCGTGAGTGCCTTTCAAACTTACCAGCTCCTACAGGATTAAGTATATAAAAGTGCTCTTGTTTAGCCTGTCATCAATCTGTATACCACATGCTGTATCCTACATGTCCCTCTGGGAACCCAATGACTTTGTTGTGTGCTCCTGGAAACCCAAATGTTTAGATGGCACTTTGATGATTCTGTATTGTATGCTGCATGTATTTCACCTGTACTGTTCTCCACTGTCTTACTTCACAAGTAGATTGTTCCCTCCCTGTGACGAGGTGCCTTTGTAAATGAGTCTCTGACTCAAAGGTTGTAAATCAATATATGAATTAAATAAATAAAATAAACAAATATCTCATTCAGCATACCTTTTCAGGGGCTTTCACAGTTTGAGCAATCCTGCAATGTTTACTGTCCTTTAAAAGCCTGAGCAATCTCCTAGGCGAAGGCATTATTGCAGACACAATAGATTTCTTCAGAGGAACCAGGAGTCAGCGGTTCTGTGGGTCTTTACCCTGGGCACCCTTATCAGAGGTGGTCTTTACAAGTTCGGTGGTTTCATCCGCTTGTTGAGGGTGTTGGCTGGTCAGAGCCGAGGAACCCTTCTGTAATTTTTCTGCAACCTTTCCAGATGTTTTTTTACTGTCTTAGCAGGGAAGGTTTTACAGATGTCACAATCAGCTGAGAAATGGTCCTGGCCAAGGCAGACAACACATAAAGAATGTTTGTTTGCCTTGGCAAGACTTCCCACACTGGGTACAATTTTTGAAATCAGGTTCACGGTTTCTTCTTTCATTTGTCTGACATAATAAAAACCACTAGAAAAATAGAAACCACAAAAGATTTTTAAAATTAAACTATTTTGGCCAACCTGGTGGTGCTGAGGGTTGGGCGCTGGGCGCCACACCGCTGGCCGTCGGCAACCAGGTTCAGGAGCGAGCCGGACCGCCAGGTCAGCAGGGAGATAGAGGATTGAGCATCAATGGACTGCTCTCCTCTGCTCAGGGAGGATCAGGGAAGCCGGTGCAGCAGCGGCCCCGGTGGAACCCGGTGGCCTTTCTCGCCTCGGGCTCGTACAGTCTGAGGTGACGTCGGGCAGCTGCCCTCCTGACATCGGTGGGAACACCTCACGTTGAGAGCTAGGCGGCACTGCGTCCGCATCAGGGGACGTAACCAGAACAAAGGAAAAATGCAGGCGCCGAGATCAGGCGTACTATCCCCATGCGCCTACGCTGGGCTTCCTGACTGGCCCCTCAATTTCTGCAGCCCTCCTCATCCGATGCTGGAGTCTGTCTTGTTAAGAGTGCCCCAGGTAGGAGGGCGACCCACCCTGGATAAGGTTAGCCAGGGGTGCTGGCATCGGTGAGTAGGAAAGAAGACACAGCTCAGGGATCCCCAGGCAGGACAAGGATGGGATGCCTGACAGAGGACCTCGGGGCCATGCGGGAGCTAAATAAAAGTTGAAAAAAAAAAAAAATGAAACTCTTTTTTGCGGATTGTGATCGATTCAGGGAACTGACAAAAGCTCCGATAGGAACCAGGAACTTGGGAACCGAGGTTATTAGTTACCTTCACAAATGTAATGGTTAATTTTAAATGAAATAACTAAAGCGAAATAAAGAACAACCAGAGTTTTACTTTCCAAAAACTTCAGAACTGACACTAAAGCTCGGTTTCTCTCCAGTTATCCCGAACCGGGAGAACCGAGACAATAACATAAAAAAACCTAAACTAAGTAGCAGTTTACAACTAAACTGAAGATAAAGGCAGCAAATGAAAAAAAATAAGGAAAATACTTATATTTGTTGAGATCAGCATGACAGGAATGACTGGTGAGGCGAGGTCTCGAGGCATCTGTACTTGTCAGGCAGAGAATTAAATCTGAGCGTCAGAACATTGGCAGTTGATAAGGGCAGCATTTGAAAAGTGGCATGAGCCAATGATGATTCCATCATTAGCATACATACTATCTCCGGGCAGTTCTATCTTAAAGGCCGACTGCAAGAGTTAGGAATACTGGAGAATTCCTGGGGTTAGACCTGGCCTCTTGTTGACAACTCTGCAAAAGAGTTTGTGTTCCATGTAAGGTTAACCCCTAAATTCCAAATAGCTTTTTGCAATCATTTCAACAGTATAACTATATACAGTTTCAAACTAAGGGATCCCAGCATCACTTACAGTTTCACACAAAATTCACATATATTTTATAAACACAAATATGCAAGTGGAAAGAAAAGACAGAAACAGTAAGTGAAGGCAGAGAGATAGTGAGAGGCAGAGAATCATGGGACCATCAGTGATAAGTTCCTAGGTCTCATGAGAACATTTGGTTGGCTAACCAGACAGACAAGAGACAGAAAGGAGAGGACAGAACCTTGTGTTTAACTCTTTCTGTGTAACAAATAGGACAGGGTCTTATTTAACCCTGTCACAGGCAGTAAGTACCTTGCCATGAGGGATCTTAGGGCAGGCCCCACCAGAGGTATGACACCAATATACTGTCAATGTTATCCTCACCCTCCTTAGGTTTCTGCCTTTCTACAGAGGCTCAGCAGTCAGGACTAGTAGCTGGTCTGCTTCCTAGCAGCGTAGAAATAACAGGGGAAGGGGGCACCAAACAGGAGGGCGAGAGTGTGGGCGTGAGAAGTTTCACTCCCACCCCCACAAGTAACATTCAGGGTCACTGCACAGTCAGGGTACTTAAGCCAGGCTCATGATGAGAAGGAGGAAGAGTTAACAGTCAATCACCACCCTACCTTAACTAAAGAGGAAGCAGACCCTTACCTGAGGTGTCATGGTCCAGTGAGACCCCATCCATTATCCTTACACTTGTCAAAGTAGTGCCACTGGTGGCCACCAGGAGGATGAGACCCTGCCCTGCCCTGCCCCAGGGCATGGAGGCAAGCAGCTACTGGCAGCTCCACCCAACTCCCAGGGCAAGAGAAGCGGCTTGGGGACCAAAATCAGGAGACAACATGGGAGGCAAAGCAAGCACTTACCAGTCCAGTACATAGCAGGTATCAGCATGGCTCAGTTGGCAGTACATCTACTTCTGGGCCAGAGGGTCATGGGTTCTTGTCCCACTCAGGATTGAGGCTCATACCAAAAGCGCTGGCACCCGAGTGCAGTACTAGGGGGTGCTATGCGGTTGGGGTGTGCTATCCTTCAGATGTGACATTAAACCAATTTCCCTTCTATCCATCTCTGGTGCTGTCCTGGTGGGTGTCCAGGTGGAGGTAAAAGCACTCAAGGCACTTTTCAGAACAGTAGGTGTTTCCCAGGTGTCCTGGCCAACATTATACATCCCATAAAACCAGTTAATGCAATTGTCCAAGGCTGTGTGTAAGTGCTGATGTGCAAAATGGCTGCCACTACACATTCACTCACTTCACTACCAGTCTCTGACTGCCTGTAAAGCACTTTGGGATACAGTGTGTATGAAAATCACTATATAAATGCTGACTCTTCTTCTTTTCAGTCTAGGGAGGAGCGGTAAAGTCAAAAGTCTCATTTATTGGGTGGGTCCCCATTCATGAAGCTGGCATGCCAGGTTAAGAGTGGATTCGGTGTGGCTCTGAGGTGGAGATGATCTGCTGCATTGTCTCCTGGGATTGAGCTTTCTTGGAATCTTTGTTTTGAATTGTTTTCCACAGCTGGTGTGCCAGCTTGCCAGCAACAGTATGGAGTGGCTGTTTGGTGGGAAGGGACGGTACTGCCATCCCTCTGGCTTCCAACTCCATAGCTGTCACTTCTGCCATGGTAAATGTCTGTTTACCCTCCAAGAAGAAGATGACTATACTTGAGGGTGAAGAGTCTGAAATGTTAGGTTTTGAGTATGCAGCACCTTCATGAGTGCAGGATATAGGCCTGAGGCTCCGGCGAAAAGAAGTCTGAGGGGTTCACTCCACTCAGAAGAACTCAATATCCACATAGCATCCAATTCCTTCCAAACTATGAGTTGTTCATGATAGAAGGTCTTTGTTTTACCGACCAAACCCGATGCAGGCAAATGGGCCTCTAAAATGGCGTCAACACGATGGCCATATGTACCACAGAACTGGAGGATGAAATGGAGACTTAAGGGACTGGACTGTCTCCTTGCCACCCTTGTGGTTTACCTTTTTAAGTGCCTCGGGACACTCTTCCCATGGGCTTACTCAGTCCTACTGTTGTTCTTTCACATAGCTGGTATTATTTATGTTTAAAGTTTAATATCATATAACTCCTGCATCTGAGTGGTGAGTACTCCTTTCAATTTAATTGGTTTCTCTTTTTGGGAAACTGTGGAAGTACTGCAACTTATATATCCTTTGAAGGTATTACCTTCTTTAAATACTTATGACTTAATAAGCAGGCTTTGTTGCATACATTTAGCCACTCTGATGATTAGCCTACTTGTTAGGAATATTGTTCTCTCTGTCTTTGTTAGATAAGTAAGTTCCAGGTGTACCTATACCTACTCACATTTTCAGAGTTTATGTAATCTATGGAACAGGAGTTAGCTACGTGTGACAGTTTAACATTTAGGTCTTTTTGTATTCACATGTTGCTCTATTTATGGCATCCACCACTCGTTTGGGCATCAGACTATCTGGGCACATTTGGCTCTTTGCAGTTTTAGTGAGCTGGCCATGAGCTCTTGGGCTACAGTTCAACAGCATTGTTTTATATGTATTTTAGGTCAGTTTTATACTGATTTCCCTAAGGAATAAGTAAGGGATACTACTACTCTGTATAACATTAGACTGTTGTTCTATTTGGTCTGTATCTAGCGTCGTTCCTTGTATGGAAGGCTTGCATTTTATTACAAAGCGAATAAAATATCATTTTCAATAAGTTGGATATAGGCTCGTTGGTGAGTTTGAATGCTGGCAGGGTAATTCATTGTACTGAGCTCTTCTCTCTCCCCTTCCCTTATCCTATCTTCCCTCCCCTCTCTTACTCTCTTTTCTCCACATTTATTTTGACAAAGCCTTTTCCTGGCTGCTACTGAGTGTATCTCACTGTTTTGCTTCGCTCAGATTATTTATTTGACCCAATGTATTATACTTAGACTTGTTCCTTCTCAATTTGACTCTTTTGTAGCTATTATTACTGAGCTTGTTTCTCGTCTCATATTTTGTATCCTTGATGTAGAACCTTTGTAAACAAGCTCTGGGCTCAAAGGTACTGTAGTTCCGATAAATAAAGTAAATCAGAACATTTTGGACAAATACCTCTTTTTGCCAGTATCTCGTTTGTCAGGAAGCGGAGAAACTAGATGATGATGGAGCATGGCCTGGTGAACTGTGAGGTGGGGCGGGGACCAAGGCCCGATGCACCCAATCAATTTTAAAGTTGTGGTCCACTAGGAAGGCCACAGTGTAGTGGAAAAACCTTGCAGAAGGCACTTCAGTTCTGCCCGTCAGCTCCCTTGGGACTCCATGCATTTTGAGATTGTTCTGTTGATTCCTGTTTTCGCTGTCCTCCACACTATTCTGCAGGGCCTTTGCTGCCTGGTGGAATTGGACAATGGCTGTATTGGTACCATCCACCCTTCGGTCTAACTGTGTGAGCTGGTTGGTTCTCTGCTGCGTCCTGCCTTTTGGTAAGCTTACTATGTCCATCTAGAGGACAGTCATTGTGAGTCTGACTTCTTTCCTGAAATCCCAAAACTCCAAGTTTAGACAGAGTGTAGGTGTCTTCTGGCATGTCCCATGGGCCTGCAATCTGGTAGCGATAGAAGGCCTGGGGTCATTTGAATCAGAGCCATAGCCCTGCCTTTACATTACTATCTCTTAACTTTGCAGTTAAATGTCGCGAACATGAAATGCCAGCAGAAACAGGTCTCATGATCTATCGAGTCCAGCTAATTGTGCAGGTAGCCCCTCAACTTGCAGCTACCCACCCACCCTCCCCTCCTCACAATTACCCCACCCACTCTGTCCTATCCCCTCTTAAACCGTCTACCGTGCTACAGGCTACCACCTCCTCCGGAAGAGTATTTCACTTATCCACTACCCTCTCAGTGAAATAATGTCTCCTGACATCCCTCCTGAATCCCCCCAGTCTAGTCTGGTGTCCCTCATGACTCTTCCCCTTCTAATCTGGAAAATCCCTTCTTTACTAGCCTTGTTAATCCCTTTAAATATTTAAAGGTTAAGATCATGTCCCTGGTCCCTCCTCTCCTCAGGAAAACATGTTCAGCTAGCCAACCTCTCCTCCATAAGTGTCCTCTAATCCCTGGATCATCTTTGTCACCCACGCTGTACACCTTCCAACAATCCGATGTCCTTCTTCAGAATGGAGCCAGTACTGCGCAGTATTCCAGGTGCAGCCTGACCAGCCACCTGCAGAGGTGCAGGATCACCTCCTATTTCTGGAAATGATTCCCTCGCTATATACCCCAGCATCCCTACCACCTTCCAGCACTGAGCCGAGTTGTTCATACTCCCGTTATAAGCACCCTAGATCTTTCCTCCTCTGTGCATACTAGCTGTACACCCCCAGCTGCCAGCACCTCCCTGACTATTAGCCCGAGTGCAAGATCTTGCATGTTTTGGCATTAAACCTCATCTGCCATGCATCCGACCACTCATGTAGTTTGGCCAGGTCCTCCTGCAGCCCCTCCACCCTTCAATGTCATCTACCACGGCACCCATTTTTGTGTCATCTGTGAAGAGAATGATCTTACTCCGGACCCCATGGGAGATATCAGCTATGAATATCCCGAAAACACCAGGCCCAATACTGATTCCTGTAGCACCCGCTCATCATATCCCTGTACATATTAAGGGGCTAGAATTACATGTATTTACCCTTTTTACATGTACAATGGTCAGCTGCTTGGCACACAATCTCAACTCGGAGTGAGATCATAGCAGCTTTTAGTATACATATATATATATATATATATATATATATAGATATAGATATAGATTTAGTTAAAGAATTGCTGTAACAAAATATTTAATTGGCATTATTTAACTCTTCAGGAAAGCAAAGCAGTTCCTTGGCATGAGTTTCCTGCCCCAAGGGTAACATCTGCTCTTTAACTTACTAAATATGATAGCAGCATATCAAGGACATATCTATAAATCACTGTGCATCAGTACTTCAGTCTATGTTGAATATTCAAAAGGGTTAACGCATGGGCGCAACAGTGTTACATCATGCAACCACTGATGCACCTAATGCGAAATTTAAAAGGGAAAATGCGCCGCACAATCCCGTGCGCTGGAAGCGCATCAGTAATGTCACGAGCACAGGTGGGGGTGCCCATGCATAACCTGCACAGCCCAATATTCAGCCTGGGCTGTGCAAAGTCATGCATGTAACCCCTACCTGCGCCTGCACAAAATTCGCCCCCAAAAAGAACAAGTGATGGCCACCCACAGTGAGCTGCCGCATTGCAGGGTGCAACACAGCAGCTGCCACCTGAGATCCTGCACGCACCTGGCGGGCGCCCCTGCCCCAATCACGGGCATCTCTAATGGCCCCAAGTCCAATATCCCTGGTGGACCAGTGGACTGCGCTGAGTCGATCGCGGGCATCGTTTGTCCCCCAAGTCCAATATCCTGGTGATCTAGTGTACCCCACCCCACCCGCCCACTGGGCCCCACCACCCACATATCTGGACTGAGTAGTGCGGTATGGGCTGCCGCCCATTGGCTCATGCTGTGAACCAATGGGCGTGCAGCCCTCCAACTGTCAGTCGGCCAGACAGCAGAGACGCCCAGGTGGGTGGGTGGGGTGCTACCCATCCCGCCGGCTGACGGGGGAGCTCAGTGAGGTGGGGTAGGGGTACACTAGATCACCAAGGATATTGGACTTGGGGGAGATGAATGATGCCCGCCATCGGCTCAGCGCAGTCCACTGGACCACCGTGGATATTGGACTTGGGGAGGAATACAGTGATGCCCCGATCGGGGCACATAGAGGTCCACTGACCACCAGGGATATTGGATGTTTTGTCTCTTCGGGACTTCCGGTGATCGGGCTGCAGGGGCGTTGGTTGCTTGGCTGCTGCCTGGCAGGCGCCAGGCGCCGAAGTCGTTGGGGATCGGCACCTACATGCTAATGGCATGCAAATGGGGCTATAATGAGATGCAAATGGCCCCTGTGCACCTTGCATAACTTATGGCCCCATTTGCATGTCCCGTTGAATATCACAGGTGCTGTGCATGGGCGCAATGGCACTTGCGCCACCGCATCTCCATGCTCCACTATGACCACTTGCTGGCGCGGTGCCACTGCACCATGCACAGTGGGGTGGCCAGGGTGTGATATTCAAAGCTGTTGCGCCATAGCGCCAGCTCCGTGAATACCGCCCAGGCCACACCCGGCGCAACAAAGTTGAGCTGCGCCCAGGCTTGCGCCACAGCCTACGAGTTTGAATATCCGGCCTATATGTTTTAAAAGAGGTGTTCTATCAGCAAAATGAACAAAAAAAAAAAAAAATAAAACCCACAGCTGACATCATCAGAAATCAGTTGCACTACAGTCTGTAAAAACAAGTTTTAAAGAGATGTTCTATCAGCAAAATGATCAACAACCCCCAAAAAAACCACATCTGGCGTCATCAGAACTCAGTTGCACTACATTCTGTAAATATTTAAAATTCACAGCATTCCATCATTCATTACTCTGGGGTTTACATGAAAACACTTACTTTGTCTCTTACAGTTCATCTGATGCTGAGGTTTTTCTTTAGCTAAAGTCATAATACTCTACTCCACAGAAACAGATAGTGATGCCCCAAGCAGGGGATTATGAGCTGAGCTCCTGAAAAATCACAGCTGTTAGTGAACCATAAGGGCCAAAAACATAGGTTTCTCACCTGTGAGCGTAGTTCTAGGAGTGGTATATAATTCACATCCGCACATTGGCAGTTCCACTGGAAGTGATGATTAGGGACATCTTCAAGATAAGCTCCTACCACCCAGAGGTATATCCTCCAGCTGTGCCTTGAGATGTCGGATCTTTGCATGCTGGAAGCAGGGATCTGTGTGCCACTTGCCAGGGAGGCTGGGTGGGTGATGTGGGTGTGAACTATATAGCACTCCTAGAAAGTACAGTTACAGAAGAAATTACTGTTAAGTTTTAGTTTAGTTTATTAGTCTAGGAATTAATACCTTTGAGCCAGGGATCTTTTACAAAGGTTCCACGTCACAAGAACATTTAACAAAGCACGATACACATTACAGGTAAAACCAGACAGGAAAGTTACATCATAAATTTGCTATTAACAGTTTAAGGCAGTAACAGTTTTAAGTTTCATAGAAAGACAAGCTATAACAGGTTCAAGCGAGTAGACAATTTCGAGGTTAAGAAACTTCCAGGAGAGGGTGATCATTAGGCACCAAAAGGAGGCTAGAGAGGAGGGAAAGGTGGTGGCGGGAGAGTAAGTGAGAGGGACAGGAAAAAGGGGGAGTGAGTTTGGGTGGGAGACAGGAAGTAGTAGAGGAACCAGAGGGTTCATTAGTCAGGGAGGAAGAGGCCTCAGATGTGAGGATGGACATGAGAAGTAGTCTCTTAATAGTAGTGTAATAGTAGATCTTTGAGGATGCCTCTTGCAGCAGGTAATACACTTAGGTCATCGCCACAGGTCACTGTGACTGACAACTCTTCAGCAGTCTTTTCCAGGGGCCACCACACATGACATCACCTTCCTGTTTCCTAAATAAGTGTGGGTGGTCCTGGTATCCATAATTTCCCCGCAGTTCAGCTCATGGCGAGAACCGAAGCCGAGTACCACAGGTATCCCAATCTATAAGTCATTGGACCAAAATTTGTTTTCCTAGAGAAGGGGGTTGGAATAGTACCTGCTGCAAGAGACACTTCTCAAAGATCTACTGTTATGGTAAGTTCTTACATAACTGTACTATCTTCCAGCGAGTAGTATCTTGCAGCAGGTAATACACTGGGATGAATCCAAAGCAGTAAACCCAAGAAGGGTGATCATTATGACAAAGACCTTGTAGGACAGCTTGGCTAAAGGCTGTCCTACGACGTGATCAATATCTAAGTAGTAATGCTCTGTGAAAGTATGAATTGTGGACCATATAGCTGCATTGCAGATATCTGTGATAGAGGCCCTTTAAAGTAGCCATGGCTCTGGTAGAATGGGCATGGACAAGTCCTGGTAATGGCTTGTTGTATTTTGTGTAACAAAATGTGATAGTGTAGCCAACTGGAAAGGTCCGTTTAGTGACCGGAGACCTTCCTGTTTGAGGCGAAGATGACAAAAATTAGTATCGTAATATCGATGGACATCTATAGTATGTAGGAGATATTCACCTCGACTGGAGTGTTCGAGTAATATACTGGTAACTCAAGGATTGATTTAAGGTGTGTTCGGACACTACCTTAGGTAGGAAGGAAGGTTGGTATGAAGTGCCACTCTGTCTTTGTGAAAAATTAAGTAAGGTTCTTTACACACGAGGGTGTGAAGTTCAAAATACACCAAGCCAAAGCCACTAAGAATAGTGTTTTCCAAGAAAGAAAACAGAGGTCAAAAGTTGCCGTGAGGTTCAAAGGGTACTAGAGTTAATTTCTCTATTAGAAAACTGAGATCCCACAGAGGAGTGGGTCATCTGATAGGTGGCTTAATATGTAACATTCCTCTTAAAACATTTTGGTTAGATGATGTTGATACAGTAATCTGCCATCAAGAGGTTCATAGAAAGGTAAAATGGAGGCCAAATGGACTTTGATAGAGGAATAGCTTAATACTGTCTCGCAATCGAGGCTGGGTAATCCAAGATTTTTGTCAGTGGACAAGAATAAGGATCCAATGGCTGGAGGCAGCCCAAATGGAAAAGCATTTCCATTCGGCATTCTAAGTTTCCCTGGTCGCTGGTTTATGTGAGGCCAGTAGAATATTGGGCCACAGGGAGGACACTTGGAGACATGCTATGAAAGCGTCCTCAGGATCCAAGCGTGAAGGTGTAGTGACTTTAGGTTGGGATGTAGAAGGGTCCCTTGATTCTGAGTCAAGGGATCTGGTCTTACTGGTAACACGACTAATTCCTCCACTGAGAACTGTTGAAGCAGTGGGAACCACACCTCCCGAGGTCATAGATGGGCTATGAGAATCATGGTGGCAGGTTTGAGTTGTAATTTCAGTAGAGTCCACTGCAGGAGAGAGAACGGGGATAGCATATAAGAAGAGTCAAGTCCATGATTGGGACAGAGCATCTATAGATCCGTCCCTTTTGCTCAGGATAATGGAATAGTATCTCGGGAGATGGAAAGATTTTCTGAAACACTTGTGATGCAGTGTCCATTTGTGTGTGGACAACTGGCGACTGAGAAGATAGGCCAAGAGATTGTGGCGTCCTGATAGATGGACAGCTGTCAGTACAAGGTGTTGCCGTATGGCCTCCTGCCAGACTGTAATCATCTCTCTGCATAGAGAACGGGACTTTGTACCTCCTTGTTTGTTGTGGTAGAAAACTACTGAAGTGCTGTCTGATTGAATCAGTAACGGTCCCGGGAATAACTGAGGTTGAAAAGCCTGAGGGCTAGACGGACCACCCTCATCTCCAGGAGGTTTATGTAGAGAGGAGGACAGAAGTGGTCCACTTGTCTTGTGTCCTGTAAAGACCGAGATGTGCACCCCACCCTTCTAGAAAAGCATTCATGGTCAACATCTGCTGGGGTGGGGGGACAGGATGGCATGCCTTGACACAGATGTGGTTCTGAGGGTCCACCATAAGAAAAATTACTCACCTTAGTAATGTTGTTTCTTCTAATGGAGTCTTGCTATATTATGACAATTGCAGTATGACCGCAGGTTAGAACTGCTCGGAGGTGAAATAGTTAACTTTCCATGCAGGCATGGAACTCAGAGCCGAGTCTGGTTGAAAACTCTGTCTGTTGTGCTTCAAAGATAAACTGTCAGATCTTTACGAGCTAAAACTCACTAAGGTTCTGTGTGGAAGCTGTAAACCTCCACTCAGCCAACTGGCTACTAATGATAAACACTCATTTTTGGTCTAAAACAAAGACTCAAGTCAGGAGACCCAAAAATGCAAAAAACACCAATTCACCCAAAAGGTAGGTGAAAACAACAAGGTGGGCATCAAAAAGTGTCAACCCTGTACTGCCCACCCACATCCCAACATATCCCAAAGGAGGCAGTATAGCGCAGTGGACTAAGGCTCTGAGCTGCAAATATGGTGACATCCAGCAGATCAGACCTGGGTTTGAATCCAGCTTCCACTTGCATACTGAGTGACCCTGAGCAAGTCACTTAACCTCCTTGTGCTCCCAGGTCGCTCCTGTAAAAAGCTTTCAACTTAGTGTGCTATACCTGATTAAACAACTAAATAAAAAATAAATAAATACATCCCCAAAACAGAGGTTCTAAGAGGGGCAGGTAGGTAGGAAAGGTCATAATATAGAGACTCCATTAGAAAAACAACAGTACTAAGGTGAGTAATTTTTTCTTCAAACAACATGAAGTCTTGCTATATTATGACAATTGCAGACTACACAGCAGTACCCCATGGAGGAGGGACAGAACCTACTTAGGAAATAGGCTCTGAAGCACGCCTGTGTTAAACAGAGCATCACTCCTAGCCTGGATGTCCAAGGAGTAATGCTTGGTAAAAGTGTGAACTGTTTTCCAGGTAGCTGCTTGACATATTTCTAGAATAGGAATGTCTCTGGCAGCAGCCAGAGAAGCAGCTGTACCTCTGGTAGAGTGAGCCCTCAGGCTTGAGGAGGAACTTTACCCAACTTCTCATAGCAGAATTGGATACAAGACACAATCCACCTGGCAATGGATCGTTTAGTGGCTGGCTTCCCTTTCCCAACTTCGCCATAGGTGAGGAACAGTTGGAGGAGTCAAACCTATGACCCATGGTACGCTCTATGTAGTAACTAAGGGCTCTCTTCACATCTAGGCTGTGCAGCATCCTCTCCCCAGAGGAGTGGTCAGTGAAGTACAGTGGAAGAGAAATAGATTGATTAAGGTGGAAATCTGAAACCACCTTAGGTAGGAACTGTCTGTTAGTCCGAAGGACCACCTTATCTCTGTGAAAGAGAGAAACTCCTGCTCCACTGACAAAGCTTGTAATTCACTTATGCGTCTGGCAGAGGTGATGGCACCAGAAACACAGTTTTCCAAGTCAAGTACTGAGCTCAGCTGAAGGCAAGGGCTCAAAGGCGTGCATAAGCTCAGCAATGCAACCATTAAGATCTCAGGCAGGGGCAGGATCTCTAAATGGAGGGTTGGTGTGCAACAACCCCTTAAAAACTTGGAAAATACAGGATGAGCTGAAAGAGAAGAGGATTTACCTGCTGAAATAAAGCACACACAGTTGCCAAGTGCACCTTGAGGGTAGCTGGTCTCAGCCCCAAAGAATTCAGGTGGACCATATAATCCAGGACTGTGGGTAGATCAGCAGAGACTGGGGAAACATGCTTTTCTGAGCACCATATGGAAAACCTTTTCCATTTGGATTGTAAGTAGCCCTGGCTTCCTTGAGGCCTTCAATATATCCATTACACCTTGGGAAAGGTGTAAATCAGCAAACTCTAACTCTTCAAGAACCAAGCCTTGAGATTGAGAGATTTATGGTAGCAGACCCTTCCTGGGCACAGATTAACAGATTGTGATTCTTGGGAAGGCACAGGGAGGATGGACTGCTAAGGACAACAGGAGTGGATACCAGGGCTGTCTGGCCCAATCTGGAGCTATCAGAATGACTTTGCAGGATTGGGATCTGATTTTGACTAGCACTTTGAACAGGAGAGGAAGGGGAAAGGCACAGAGAAACTTCCCTCCCAATTGAGGGCTAAGGCATCCAGCGGGAGAGAGCCCAACACTGGGGGCCTGCAGCAAAAAGAGGAAGTTGGTGATTGTCTGGGGCTGCAAAAGATCTATCTCTGGGGTGCCCCATCTGGCAAATACTACTCCCAAGACCAGGGGATCCAGTGACCATTCGTAGTGGCCCTGGGAAATCCTGCTGAGAGCATCTGCCAGGACATTGTCCTTGCCTGGGAGGTGAACTGCCGTAAGAGAGGTGTTCAGAGTAAGCCAGAGACCACAACTCATCGCTCGGTGCACAAGGTCAGACCGAGTGCCCCTTGCTTGTTGATGTACCACATTGTAGGTGGTGTTGTCTGTTCTGACCTGAATACTCTTGTTCTGAACAGATTTGGAAAAACTTGAAGTGCTAGAAAACTGCTCTGAGCTCCAACAGGTTGATGTTGAGCAGGGATTCCTGGGAGACCACAGACCCTGGGTGGTGAGGTCGCCCATGTCAGCTCCCAGCCCAAGAGGGACGCATCTGTAGTAAGGATTAGAGAATGAGACTGAGTGACAAAGGAACCCCTTGTCTCAGGTTGGTCTGATCCTGCCACCACTGTAAGGCTTGGATCAGGGTTCAAGTTACTGGGATCAACTTGGTAAGAGGATCCTTTTTTGAGACCAAAGGCTCTCAAATGGAACTGGATGTCCCTCATCTGAAATCTTGCTCCCTGCACAACCGCTGTGGAAGCAGCCATGTGCCCTAGGGCTGCAGAAAATGCCTTGCTGGCCGAGAGACCTGCAGGGTAAATGAGGAGGCCAGGAGACCAGGGTCTTTGCCCTGTCTAGGGAAGGAAAGCCCAGGCTTCCTGTGTGTTCAGCTCTGCGCCTATGAAGGTAAGAAGCTGGGCAGGCTCCAGAACTGACTTTGAGAGATTCAGAAGGAAACCTAGAGAGGTAAGCAGTTGCTGTTATCTGAAGATGTACTTTGACCTGGTCTGGGACTGGCCTACTATGAGCCAATCGTCCAGGTAAGGAAAGATGGCAATCTTTGCCTTCTTAGGTAGGCAATTGCTACTGCCAGACATTTGGTAAATACCCTTGGGGCAGAAGTGAGGCCAAAGGGCATTGCTCTGAACTGGTAGTGGCCTGAGGGCAGCTCAACCTGAGGTACTTTCTGATTGGAGCCTCTGATGGGAATATGGAAGTAGGCATCCTTGAGGTCCAGGGAAGCTAGCCAGTCCCCTGGCCTTAGAGAGGGTAGGATAATTCAGAGTCACCATTTTGAACTTTGGCTTTAAAAGGTGCTTGTTTAAATATCTGAGATCCAGGATGGGCCGCCATTCTCCTGCCTTTTTGGGGTAAGGAAGTACCTGGAGTACAAACCTTTGCCCTGGTGTAGGGAGGAACCTTTTCCACAGCTCTGAGAGCCAGGAGGGTAGAGACCTCTGCCTCTAAGGCAAGAGCCTCTGATGGAGTTGCAGGTGGAAAGATCTGGTTCTCAGCTTTGTAAATTTTGAAACTGAGACCAGTCCCTGGCTTACTACTTCCAGGACCCACTTGTCTGATGTTAAAGACTTCCAGTCCTGGACAAAGTAAGCCAGCCTGCCCCTACAGGTAGAGAGAATCGGCCCTGGCAATCCCATCAGGGTGCCTGTTTGGCAGGGGCTTTGGGCTGAGGGGTGGAAGCAAACCTGCTTTTACCCCGTCCTGCCTCTTCCTCTAAAGAACCCCTCTGAGCATAGGCGGAGGAGGAGGAAGCTTGGCTTGGTAAAAGGCCTATGAAAAGGCCTGCCCCTGCCTCTAGGAAGCTGCTTTTGAGGAGTGGCCTGCCTTTCCTTGGCCTGTGCACTCCTATAGGTGGTCCTATATTCATCCATTTCTTCATGTAATTCTCTGTTTGCTCCCCAAACAGAGAATTTCCCAACAGGAAAATCCATGGCCTTGGACTGGGTGTCCTGAGACAGGGTAGTACATCTGAGCCAAGCCATCCTGCGAAGTGCCACAGATGTAGCCATGACTCTTGAAACATCATTAGAGTCCACTGCAGCATGAAATTGCACCTTGGATGCCTCAATACCATCCATAGCCACCTGTTCCAGCTCCTGGCAAGCTGGTCAGGGACTTGTTTTGCTAGGGCCAGCACAGTTTCCCATCTGGATTTCTGGTACCTAGCAGCATAAGCCATATAATTTGCTTGTCTGAGCCCCAAAGATGCTGCCATGTACTGTTTCTTTGTCATAGCATCAATCTTCCTGGAGTCCTTCTCAGGGTGGTGTGAAGCTAGGGAATATTAGCCTTGTCACAGGCTGCAGCCTGCACTACCCCACATGGCTGCATTGCTGAGTGAGGAAATCAGTGTCGGATCCTGATAAGGTATACCTCTTGTCCATCCTTTTATCCACAGGAGGTATAGTGTGAGGAGTTTTAAAACTTTTACTGTCTGTTTCGAAAAGATTTATGCAAAGGAATAGACAGTCTCCTAGACTCTGGAATATCCATCATTTCTACATAGTCTGGCTCCTCCTGGTCATCAACAGCTTCCTCAACAGGGAGCTGGAGAGTTTCAGCAACTTTTTATAAAACATGAAATGAGAAGGGGACTCAGAAAGTCTTGGAGGAGAAACCCTAGGGGTCTATCTGGAGAGATGTCCGGATCAATGGGCACATCCAGATCTTCAAAACCATATTCACTCTCCTCATATTCCTCTTCCCCTCCCCGGTTCATAAAATCCTCAAAATCATAATCTTGAACCTGTGGAACGGCTGAACGAGCAGCTTACCAGAAGGTGTCGGTTCGGTCGAACCGGAGAGAGAGACTGGACAATTTTAATTGCTTTAGCTATTTCCTCAGCAGTTGGGAGAGAACTTTTGGCTCTAAACTAGCTGACTTTCTAGCCTTTGCTGGAACTGGCTCCTCAGAATCGGCTCTTCATTTGCCAGAGGAAGTATCGCCCTGGTCAGAGGGCTCCTCCCGGTTCAGTTGGCACTGAACTGGGCTGGCCATCCTGGTCAGCGGACTTTTTGGCCTCCCTTTCCTGAGCCTACCAACTCTCTTATCTATGGTGGCAGGGGAAATTGTGACAAATCTGGCAGTCTGAATTGAGGTGGTCAAACCCCAGACAATAGACACATGTGGTGTGTGGGTCAGCCTTGGCAAAAGCTTCCCACAGACACGACAGTGTTGAAACCCAGTGGGTCTGGTTTTTCTTTTGGGTTTCTCAGACATAATGCCAGCCTAACCAACTTGCCTGTTTATGGCAATCCACCAAGCAAGACACCCTTATCGGTTCCCAACGTGTCACGGGTCGTGGAAAACCGTAATGAAATCCGTTTTTAGAACCGATAAGAACCAGGAACCACACTCTAAAAAGGGCTAGTAGATTTAAATACAACCTGATCAGTTCAAACTGAACCGATAACAAATTACAAGTTCCACACAGAAAACTAATGTAAAACCTATCTATTACTTACATTACCACAGACAGAGCCTGACGAACCGACCGGTTGCGGTTTAATTTTGGCTAAAACTGAAAAATAATACTTTTAAACCGACAAAATGAACTGAGCAGAAGGAGAAATCTCCGGAGCGACTGTTCAGTGAGGCAGAGTAAAGAATTTAACAGTTTACCTTTGAAGCAACAGACAGAGTTTTCAACCGAGCTACTCTAAGTTCCATGCCTGCATGGAAAGTTAACTATTTCACCTTCGAGCAGTTCTAACATGCGGTCATACTCAATTGTCATAATATAGCAAGACTTCATGTTGTTTGAATAGGGCGGACTGGCAAGGGAGTGACTCTGATTTTGTCTTGAAATTTCCTGTTCTTTGAGACCACTGATTCTGGAGAATCCACTGGACTGGCCTCATGTGGAGATGGGTAAGTGCTACCATTAGGATGGTAGCAACCATGTGTCCTAGGAGACATAACTCACGTCTGGCTGTGACTACTTTCTGGGTTTGTATCCAGGAAGCCAGACATAGAAGTTTGTCTTGTCTGTTGGCGGGGCGTAAGCCCTGGAAGAGACTGTGTCTAGGACCACTCCTATATATTGGAGTGGTTGTGTAGGGGTTACACAGAAACAAAGAATTTGACGGCAGATAAGGACCGCTTGGCCCACCTAGTCTGCCCATTTTCCTACCTAACAGATAACCTGCAGATCCTAGTTAACCAACAGATTACTTCCTCCTACCCCCCACTAGGACTGCCTTATGTCTGTCCCATGCATTCTTGAATTCCCCACTGTTCTTGACTCTACGACCCCTCAGGGAGGCTGTTCCATGCATCCACAACCCTCTGTGAAAAAATACTTCCTCACATTACCTCTGAGCCATCTCCCTCTATCTTCAAATTGTGCCTTGTTCTTGCACATCTCTTTTCTGAAAGATGCTACCCTCTTGGACTTTGTTGATTCCCTTGAGGTACTTGAACATTTTATCACGTCCCTCTCCCTCCTTTCCTCAAGGGTATACATATTAAGCTCCTTTAGTCTTTCTTCAAGTATGTCTTCTGGTGCAGACCCTGCACCATTTTGGTGCCCTCTTCTGGACAGCCTCCACTCTGTCTATGTCTTTGCAGAGATGGGGTCTCCAGAACTACGCACAAGTACTCCAGATGGGGTCTCACCAGCTGTCTGTACAGAGGGATAACAACTTCATGTTTTCTACTATTGATGCCTCTTCCCATGCATCCCAGTATCCCCCAGCCTTCCTTACTGCCTTCTCACACTGCTTGCCCACCTTAGGTCATCTGATATAATCACCCCAGGTCTCTTTCCATTTTTACTGTTGTCAGTATCTCACCCCCATTGTGTACTCTTCCCTGGTTTTGTTTCCTATGTGCATTACCTTGCACTTCTTTGCATTGAATCTGAGCTGCCATACATTTGTCCATTCCTCCAACCTTGCCAAGTCCCTTCTCATCCTTTCTACGCCTATCTTGTGCATCAACCCTGTTGCAGATCTTTGTGTCATCTGCAAAGAGACATACTTTTTCTTCTAGTTCCTCTGCAATGTCACTTATAAAGACATTAAAAGGACCGGTCCCAGTACTGAACCCTGCGGTACCCTGCTAGTAACCCTCCTTTCTTCACTGTGTGCTCCATTTACTACTACCCTTTGCGTCCTGTTGTCTAGCCAATTTGTTATCCAGGCTACCACCTTGGGACCCACTCCAAGGCTGGCTAACTTGGGTATTAATCTTTGTGTGGGACTGTATCAAATGCCTTGCTAAAATCTAGGTAGGCCATGTCCACAGCCCTCCCTGGTCTACTACTTGGTCACCCAGTCAAAGAAATCAATTAGATCTGCCTGACATTACCTTCCCATCGTGAATCCATGCTGCCTTGGGTCCTGCCCCACTGGCCTCTAGGTACTCAACAGTTCTTTTCTTCAGAAGTGATTCCATCATTTTCCTACCACTGAGATCAAACTAACTGGTCTGTAGTTTCCTGCCTCTGTCCTGCTCCCACTTTGTGAAGAGGAATCACATCTGCCCTCCTCCAGTCCTCAGGTACCACCCCATCCTCCCATGATTTGTTAAAGAGAGTAGTCAGCGTGTCACTAGTTCTACCTTAGTTCCTTTAGAATTCTTGGGTGAATCCCATCAGGCCCCATTGCTTTGTCCACCTTCAATTTTATTTGTTCTTTCAGAACCCTTTCTTCTCTAAATGGACTGGTATCGACCCCTCGTCTTCAAGAGTGTTTCTCTTGTTTGGTTTAGGTACCTCCCCTCTTCTTCCTTTGTGAATACTGAGCAGAAATATTCGTCAGTATCCCTGCTTTTCACTGTCACCCTCTACCACATTCCCTCCCTTTATTAAGCCTCAGTATCCCTCCTTTGGTCTTTCTTCACTCCCTAATGTACCTATAAAATGTCTTATCCCTTCTTAACAGAATTGGCTGTCCTTTCCTCGGTTTGGGCCTTTGCTATTCTGACTGCCTTCCCAGCCTCTTTCTGCTTTAACTGATAAAGTTCTCTGTCCTGCTCCTTCTGTGTTTCCTTATATCCTGAATGCTATCCTTTTCTCCTTAACCTTCCCTGCCACCTCTTTTGAGAACCATAGTGGTTTCTCCTTCGTTGTGTTTTATTGATTTGCTTTACACAAAGGCTTGTTGCCTCAGTGATGGCTGTTTTGATTACTCCCTATTGTTCATCCACCCTCCTTCTTGCCTGTTTGCTAGTGTTTTTCTGAGGCACTCTCTCATTTTCCCAAAGTCAGCAATCCTACAGTCCAATACTCTTGCTTTTGTATGGTTTGATTGTATGGCTGTGTTTATCATGAACCACACTGTTTGGTGGTCGCTTGTTCCCAGATGGCTACCCACTTCTAAATCTGAGATTCTTTCTCCGTCCCCATTTGAGAGTACCAGGTCTAAGACTCTCCCTCCCTCCCGAGTGGGTTCCAATACTAGCTGTCTGAGGCATGCCCCTATAGGCATCAAGAATGACCCTGCTCTTGGATGTGCCTGCAGCAAAGGTGCTCCAGTTAGCATCTGGCACATTCAGGTCCCCATCAACAATATCTCCCTTTTCTGCCATTCTAAGGAAGTCTATCATTTCCTTGTCCATTCCTCCCCTGAGATGGGGGTCTGTATACAACCCCATGTGGATTGTGGTGCCATTTCCTGTCTTCAGGGTGACCCACAGTGCCTCATCTGCTCCCTGTTTATTCTTTAGTTCTGTTGCTTTGATCCTTTCTTTACATAGAGCTACTCCTCCTCCTCTTTACCCTCCCTGTTCCTCCTGTAGATTGTGTATCCTGGTATGCTGACATCCCAGTCATGGTTCTCTGTGTACCATATTTCTGCGACTGCCACAATATCCAGGCAACCCTCTTCCATCAAGACCACTAGTTCAGGAAGCTTGTTACACAGACTACGGGCATTGGTACTCATCACCTCCACTTTTTGATAGCCATACACCTTTTAGCCCCATTCCTGTCCTTACTGCCTTTGCCTTTTTACATTTACCTCTGTCCTGCTCCCAATAACTTCTCTACCTTGGTGTTTACCTCACTAATTACCATGTTCTGGTGGGGAAGGCTGGGATTTCCTTGCTCCTTTTCAGTGCCTCCTCATTAGTTTAAACATGCTACAATGAAGCATTTAAACCTCTCACCTAGTATCCTGGTTCCCCTGGACAGATGCAGACCATCGCACCAGTATAGGTCTGCATCCCTCCAGGTGGCTCCCCAGTCCCCAGTGAAGCCAAAACCCTAAGCTCTACACCAGTTTTCAACCACTCATTGAATTCCCTGGTGAGGAGTGCCCTAGCATCACCCTTGCCATAGACAGGCAGCACCTCCGAGAAGGTTACCGTATGCTACTTGTCTAAGGCCCCTCCCAACTCTACAAACTCCTCTTGCACTGCTCTGATCCCATTCCTAGCCAGGTCATTTGTCCCTAGGTGGACAATGACATCCAGCTCCCTCCCTCGTGCAGCTCCTCCCACGATCCTGAGGATTCGCTCCTGTCCCTCCAAGCACGCGCCAGGAAGGCACCTACCTCCCTCTCCCTTCCTCCCCATTTCTACCCCCACGATTGAATCCCCCACCAGGAGTTGTCTCCTTCCGTGTGGGGTCCCATGCCATCCTCCTGTGGGTCTCCTTTGTAAAGGTTCCCAGCATCCTCCTTGGTCTCCACTGCAGGTACCTCCATAGAGGAACCACTATCCACCAGAAGAGTGAATGAATTGTGGAGAGGTGCAGCTGGAGGATGCAACCCTGTTCCACCACCCTCCTCCCTGAGCCCACCCTGGTCTAGCTGCTCCTCTTTCTTGGCAACGCCTGAGGTAGTGGCATTGGCCCTGGTGGTCCCTGGGTGGGGAGGAGGTTTCACGAATCCTAGCTGAAGCTTGGTTGAATTGGACTTGCCAATTGACTGTAATCCCTAGAGATTGGCCCTAGAGATTGGAACAGAGTTAGGGTTGCATGTAGGAAGGAAAGCAGAGAGGTTTTGGACTCTGCCCTGATGAGCCAGTCATCCAGATATGGGAATACGACATGCCCGTCCCATCGTAGGGCAGCTTCCACTACTGCTAGGCACATGGCAAACACTCTTGGAGCAGATGAGAGGCCAGATGGAAGTGCACAATTGGAGTGTTGCCCCAACAGGTGAAAATGAAGAAACCTGTGGTGGGCAGGATGGATGGGTATATGTAGGTAGGCATCCTTCATATCAAGGGACACATAGCCAGTCCCTTGTTTCAACATTGGCATGATGGAATTTAGGGTGACCATGCAGAATCTCTTGTATTGGATGTGTAGGTTCAATTGTCTGAAGTCTAGTATTGGTCTGAGATCTCCAGTTCATTTGGGCACCAGGAAGAAATGGGAATAAAACCCTTTGATGCTCTGCAGAGGGTACTGGGTAGGCGGCCTTCTTGGTTAGAAGAGCCTAAGTTTCTCTTGGAGAATGGGAATGTGGTCGGGTAGATAGTGGACAGAATCGGGGGATGGAGGGGCGGAGAGAAGCTCCAGAGTGTGACCCTCTGGATAATTTGAAGTACCCACTCGTCCGATGTGATCGTTTGCCAGGCCTCTAAATGCAGGGCAAAATGACCACCCATGGCTCTCAGAGGCCTGATTGAGGAAGGTGGCAAGGCCCCAGTTGGTCACTGGGAGCCAGGCTTACCAGCCACACCTGAAGGGTGGAGAGGGAGCTCTTGATGGCAGAGGTGTTGGTCCTGGAAGGCTAGGAACAACCTGGGAAGCTGCCTCTAAGTGAGCCTCCTTATTTTCTACCTCTTTAATAGAAAAGGAGGATTGAGGTCGATATGATGGCTGGGATGTATGGTACATGTCATGTACTGTACGCAGTGTCCGTCCTGAAGACTGGAGAACATCTATCAGTGTTTGGGTACCTGGTCTAAAAGTTTAGACCCATTAAAGGGGCATTGACCACTCTATGTTGCACATCTGGTGTAAAGCCTGGGACGCAGCCAAGCATGGCAACACAAGGTAATGCCAGTTGTTGACATGCGGGTCAAGCACGACCACATCATATCCCAAACGATGTAGGTGTCGGGAGATAGAATTGCCAGTAGATATTGCAGCCAGTAACTGTTCCCTTTCCTATGAAGGAGGGAGTTATTGACTAATTCTAAGGCAGAGGACCAGAGTGTATGCTGGTATTTGATCATATGTCTCATATAATTTAGGATTCTAAGATTCATGATACCTGCTTGGAATACTTTTTCCCAGATAATCTATCCTACAGGAATCTTTATCAGGAGGTAAGGAGCCCGCGCGTTCAGTCATTTAGTACGATCATGAGCGGCAGTAATCACCACTGAATCGGCTTCAGGAGTGGTGGATAGAAAAGGGTGATCTGGAGGAGCCTGGCAGAGGCGATCCGCTTTGGGAAATAGCCATAACAGTGGAAGGCTGATTCCAGGCTGCAAGCATACGTTTGGTAGGTTTTATAACTGAGGGTACCACTAGGATTGGTTCCTCTGGAAGTTCTAGACAGTCTGCCATATCCTTATGTTGTTTATCATGTTCAGTAGTGAAGAATCCTACGACTTTCTGAATTTGGACCATCAATTCATGGAAGGATTGGTCATTAGGAGGACAGGCAGCCACCTGGGGATAAGTTCTCATTAAGTAAAGAAATATCCAAAAGATGGGACTAGGGTTGAAAATCCAGGTCCTGAAAATCCTCATCTTCCAAAATCTCGGTGAAATCTGCCGGAAATTCAGCCTCGTCTGCTAGATAGTCATCCACGCACGAGTGAGGTGACCAGGGTGGGGAAGGATCTCTGTCACCTTGGAAACGCTTTAGGCGGAGGAGATGGGAAACAGGATAGGTGACTGCCCGCTGGATTGGAGGGCTGAGTATGCCGAATGGCATGCAAAACACAATCCCTGTCCGCCTGGCCCCTATGAGAATGCACCTGTAAGAGTGGAGGGGCTGAATGCACAGCAAATGCTGTAGGTTTCCTTATTGGAATGTGACCCCTCGTTAGCGGGGCGGCTGGGGAAACATTAGTAGAATGTTGAAATGGAAGTCACCATCGACAGGAGAAAGCTCCCGTCGATGGGGCGTTGATGGAACCATAAAGGGTTCATCACAGACTGCAGATAGAGTGCTGGAAAGCACCGTGATGAGAGGGTGAAAACCCCGCCGACGAGGAGACAGTGTGTGCACGCATTGTCGATGGTGGGGCACCTGTGATGGTGGTCAGCGACGAGCCGCTTAGGCACAGAGGTTGAGGAGGGCTTCTCCTTCTTTTTGTGCCGCTTATGAGAATCAGTGGATGGGGAGCTCTTGGGACGAGCCCCTGATTCTCTAGTAGAGACAATTTCTGCTCCATTAAACAGTTTTCAATGTCCTGCAGCCATCGTTGATGGGTTGCTCAAAACTCCTGGCAATGTATGCAGGATGTGGTGGTGTGTGTGGGTCCCAGACCTTTATACAAATGGTGTAGTTGTTGAAATGGTAGATTTTTCTACCACAATGACAGGAACGAATAGCTCTGTCTCGCTTTGAAGCGCCTTTGGACATTCGCTGATGTAGAAAGTGAAACAGAAGAAATTTGCTTCTAAGCTCAAATTCTGTTGATGAGTGCTACTGAGCTGCACTAGTTGCTGCGCGCGAGCTGAAAATGGTGTGAAATGACCTGAGGATACCAGGGACTGCCCACACTTATATAGGAAACAGGAAGGTGATGTCATGTGTGGGCGGCCCTGGAAAAGACTGCTAGAAGAGCTGCCGGCGCCACAGTGACCTCTGGCAATGACCCAAGTGTATTACCTGCTGCAAGAGACCACTCAGTAGAAGATCTGTGGTTACAGGTGAGAAACCTAATTTTCTAGCACCATGGATATAATTCACTATCCACACATTTGTAGACTCCAAGCAGTTCTCCAGGAGGAAGGGCAAGGCATTCACCCCTATCTGGCAAACAGGAATTGAGAACCAAGGTCCCGAAGCAGCATCTCAATGAGACTCAAGGTCGATGCTGTAACGGGAAATGAAGGTGTGTGCTGATTTCCAAGCGGCAGCCCTGCAAATTTCCTGGATAGGAATGTTCCTGGAAGCAGCCACGAGGCAGCAGCATGTTTGGTGGAATAAGCCCCAAGCCCTATGGGAGGCTTCCTACCAGCCAACCTATAGCAGAGGACAGTGCAAGATGTTGTCTACCTGCCAATCATCCACTTAACTGCAAGTCTGCCAGGTGCGTCTTCAGCATATGTGACAAACAGCTGGCAAGTCTCATCCCAAACCCAATCTTATAATAAGCAAGCACCCGTCACAGGTCCAGCATAAGGAGCGTGGGATCAGCCTCTGAAGATGGATTTGTGAAGTATACCAGGAGGTTAATCATCTGCCTAAGGTGACAATCGTACAACCTTCGGGAGGAACACTGAGCGGGGCGAAGGATGACCATGTCCTTGTGGAAGATCAGATATGGAGACTCCATCGAGGTGCCTGGAGCTCATTGATCCTTCTGGCTGAAATGTTGGCCACCAAGGCCACTTTTCTACACAGGTGTGACATCTCACACCTGTGCATAGGCTCAAATGGCTTGCCCATGAGCATAGCCAGCACCAGCAGTAGGTCCCATAGTGGTGGATTATGCACCAAAAGGGACAGGTGGTGGAGGCCCTTGAAAATCCACCTGACTACCTTCTCCTGGGCCACTATTAGCATACCAATCCACAGCCAGTATGCAGAGATGGCTGCCAGGTGCACCTTAAGGGTATTGCTCGGAATCTCAACTGAGAAAGGGATCAGAGGTACTCAAGAATACTAGCCACAGGGCAGGCAAGGGTGTCAAGCTCCTTGCTCTGGTACCAAATGGAAAACTGTTTCCATTTAAAGAAGAAGCACCGATGAGTCGAATCCTCATGGGAGGCCTTCACAATATGGAGCACAGCTTCTGAAAGGTTCAAAGTCTGGAACTCTAGCTGCTGATGCAGGGACTGAAGGACCACATGTAGGAATTCCTTGTTGTCTTGTCAGTAGGTCTGGACGTAAGAGGGACGCCCACAAAGGCCTGCTGCTGAGGCTGAGAAGATCCAGGCACCGGAAATGCTGTTGTCAGTCTGGAGCTATCAGGATCAACCATGCCCTGTCCTTCTGAACTTGGCCACCACCTTGTGATACCAAGGGGAAGGAAGGAAGGCAGGCAGGCACACATGAGGCCTGGGATCCAGGGTCTCGTGAAGCCATCCACCACTACTGTCCTGGACTGTCGGGCAGACACAAACAGACCCAGCTTCTGTTCTCCCAGGAGTAAAACAGATAACTTAGAGGTTTCCAATGAGTTAGCAGGTGTTTACCACCTCCTGATGTAGGGGCCACTCATATAACATGTCTCCCACCCGGCTGAGGGTGTCTGCCAGCTGATGGTTCACTCCCGTGACATGGATCACCACAGTTCTGCTCCCAGGCTGTGCAAGAGGGTCCAGGTGCGGAAAGCTTCCCAATGCAAGGGAAGGGAGTGATTTCCGCCCTGTCTGTTCAGGTAGAACATGGTTGTGGTGGTGTCTGCCTGGACCAGACCCCGGACTAGATGAGCAAATTCTGTCAGAGCAAACTATACTGCTCAGAGCTTCAGCAGGCTGATGT
The DNA here is from genome assembly GCA_016271365.2 of Neoceratodus forsteri. Lineage (NCBI taxonomy): Eukaryota > Metazoa > Chordata > Ceratodontiformes > Ceratodontidae > Neoceratodus > Neoceratodus forsteri. Next base: position 162,968,184 of record CM057458.1, on the reverse strand, counting down.
GTTGATGGATCTCCCAGGGTAAGTAGAACCCAAGGACTCTGCAGTCTCCAGGGTATGCTAGTCGTTGAGGCACAGGTCAGGAAGCAAAGGAAGACTAGAGTAGTTTCAAAATTTGTAAATAGCGTTTTATTTTCTCAATAACAGCAAAATAAAAAATAAAATTCTTCAGTATAACTATTTACAAAGGTAGTACAAACAGATAAAACAAAGTCCTTCTTCTGAGGGTATCTCTATTTCCAAGTTTCAGTCTCTCACTCTCCTTGTCTCTCTAGCAAAAGCATTGCTGCTCTTTTTATAAGTCTTTGTCTGGGAACTCAAGTAAGAGAGTCTGCTTCTCAAGAATATTCCTATAAGTTTACAGAATGTTCTTGTCAGTTTCATTCCTTGCAGGTGCAGTAAAAAGAATATAGTGACCCAGAACTGACCTCTTGTTTACAGCTCTGCAAAATGCTTAAAACTGCATCTCCGGTTAACCCCTTGAGTTCCTAATAGCTTTTGCAATCATTTCAACAGTATAACTATATTCAGTTTTGAACAAAGGGATCCTACTATCAGTGACATTTCCACATAAAGATTCACATATATTTTATACCGCAGATATGCAAGGGAAGAAAAGAAAGACATAGCAAGGGAAGGCAGAGATAGTGAGAGGTGGAGAATTGTGAAACTGTCTGAGTAATCAGTTCCTAGGTCTCACAAGAAAATTTGGTTGTGCAACCAGTCAGAGAGACACAGAAAATGAGAGGATAGAACAGACTCTTCCGCTTAAAGTCTTTCTGCATAACAAGTGGGCAGGGCCTTATTCAGCCCTGTCACAGTGCTCCCACCCCACCAGAGACATGTTTTCAGTGTAACAGCTGGCTCTGGGCAGCAACAGGATTCCTTCCTCCAGATGTTGAAGGACCAGCCACCAGTGGATGGCGTGGCCCACTGGCTGGATCACAAGAACTAGCTGGTCCAAGTGACCTAGGCCATGGGACCACTGACTGCCCAAATCCCATGCTGGTGGTGGATGACATGTAACTCAGCAGACGAGGAAATTCAGGGCAGGGCACGAGTGCCCAACCTGAAATGATACAACAAAGAAAGTAAGGTCCTGAGTCGGTCCACAGGGAGACACACCTTGGTCTGCAGGAGTCTCCGATGAACTTAATGGCCTGTGAGGGATCAGTTGAGACTTGTCCGGGTTGGTCAGAAGGTGCAAGTCTCTGCAGGTCTAGAGGGCCAAATCTCTGGACCACTCCATGGCTTCCCTGGATGACCTGGCTTTCAGATAGCCATTCAGGTACAGATACAACCTGACACTCTCACGCTTCAGGAAGGCTTCTGCCACCGCCATGCACTTAGTGAAGACCCTGGGCGAGACAAGAAGCCGAAGGGCATGACCTGGAACTGATAAAGAACCCCTTTGTGCAGAACTGAAGATACTGCCAGAAGGATGGATGGACTAGGATGTGGAAGAAGGCATCCTGGAGGACCAGGAGCAGAACCACATGCCCGGCTTCAAGAAGGTATGATCTAGCTCAGAGTGACCATCCTGAACATGTGCTTCCACATGAACTGATTCAGACTGTGCAGATTCAGTATGGGGCACTCTCTGTTTCAAGACCAGGAAGTACCTGGACATGCACCCTGACTTGCCAGGGCATCTGGGACATGGGATATGGCTCCTCTGACAAGGAGATGAGTGATATCCTCCCTTAGGATAAACACTGTGTCCTGCGACACCAAGAACTGCTGAAGAGTGTGGAACTGGTAAGGCAGGAGAGCCTCAAAATTGAGCGGCAACCCTCTGTCTACCACCTCTAGCACCCACTTGTCCATAGTAATGGTGACCAATGGCAGAAGTCACACTCCACAGGAAACTGTGTCAGAGGCTGGACAGGCTGAAGGTTGACACCCTTGACCTGTCACTGGAAAGCTCTGGAGGATCACTGGTCAAGGGTGCCCTTCTTGCTTCTAGCCTCTTTTCAGCCCTTTGCCAGAGAGCATGACCTTGGGATGCCAGGTTTGGTATTGCCCCAGCTAGGGCTGCTGCTAAGACTGCTGTAGCTGAAAGAACCAAACTGGAAGGTCTTCTTTGGGGTTTCTGGGCCTTTGGTCCTTTTGGGATGAAGCCACTGAGTCCAAGGTAGCACTGCACTTCTCAGTCCTGGTGAAATGTCATTCCATCCCTGGCCAATGAGGTCGATGCCCAAGAAAGGGACATCAGCCAACTTATGCTGAGTGTCAGTTGGGAAGGTGGACAACCTCAGCCAGGCCGAGTCACACAGCACGACAGCGCTGCCATGGAAAAGGCACAGGAGTCATTCCTGTCCAAGGCTGTTTGGAGCTGTTTAGCCAGCACTTGACCTTGGTGGTCCTTGATCAACTTCACTGACAGCTGCTAGTCAGCGGAAAGGTGAGGGAGGATGTCATCTAGCACTTCCATCACTAAATGACCAAAGCTGGCCCCCACATCATGGTGTAACTCGCCATTCAGAGACCAAGAGAAGGAACATTATAGACTTTTTGGCCATGTGGTCAAGCTCAAATTCCTCGATATGGGGAGGAGCGACGATGATTGTCAATGTCTCTTTGGTCTCTGGAAATCTGGAAGGCTGAGTCTGAAACCAGTCTGAAATATCAGATGCAGAAAATTACCTGTCTACTACTCGCATTGACCTCAACAAGGTCCTGAAACCCCGATGGCCTGTGAAGTGGAACAAAGGTCATGGCCTAAGCAGGCGACCGGAATCCAGCACGTGGGGAAGAAACTACGTGGTGGCTCTGGACATCAACAGCAGCTAGGCATCTCTCCACTTCAAAACTGGCACCACCTTCAGAATCGGAAACAATCATGGGAGAAAGTGTAGGGCTGTCTTCCCAACCTCGTGCCGCACGACAAACTAAGGAGCCCAAGAACAGGAGCCCCATAAGGATGAGTGACTGGAGCGTAATTTGTGACTCAGACATTTCTCTGTTATTACAATGACTTAATGCTTGATTTATGTACATGCTAATGGTAACCAGACATTGTTTGGGGAAGTAGGTGTAGCCAGCCTGGGGAGATACCTAATATTTCAAGTGGTGGCATAGTGGGCTGGAAGTGTCTCACTTCTCTTGGTGGGTGGGTTTTCCAGGGTAGGCGGGAATAATGGCAACCAGTAAGAATAGGTAGTCATCTGTAACCATAGTTATAGGAGTGGTGTACAGTTCACATCCCACAGTGTCAGTTCCACTGAACAATGTTATTGACCAGCCGCCTTTAAGCTAAGCTCATTCCACCACCTGAGCAGTATATCCCCAACTCTGCACCATGACGTTAGATTTTACATGCTGGATGCCTGATTCGTGTGCCACTTGCCAGGGAGGCGGGTAGGTTGTGTGGCGTGACCCACATACCACTCCTAGAACTACGATTACAGGTGAGTAACTTATTCTTTGAGGCATGGATATGGTCTGGTCTAGCCACACTGCAGACTTCTAGCAGTTCTCCGTGAGGAGGGCAAGGCTATTACCCCTACTTGGCTAACAAAGAATGGAGAACAGAGGTTTCAAACCTACATCCGGCATGACACCAGGTCGATGCAATACTGGGAAATAAAGGTGTCTCCTGACTTCCAGGTAGCAGCCCACAGATCTCCTGTATGGGGACATCCCTGGAAGCAGCCACTGAGGCAGCAGTATGTCTGGTGGAATGAGCCCTAAATCCTATGCAAGGCTCCCTACCAGACAAACTATATCAGAGGTCAATGCAAGATGTAATCCACCTTGCACCGCCTGCTATGCTGCCAGACTGCCAGGCCCAGCTTCAGCATATGTGAAACAGCAGGCGAGCCTGTCCCCAAACTCCAGCCATGCGCCCACAGGTCCAGGATATGGAGCTTGTGGTTGGCTCCAAAGTTAGACAGGAACAAACCAGCACGTTAATCAAGTGGTTATTGTGAAACTGATATCACCTTTGGGAGAAACATTGGGCTGGGGCGAAGGACAACCATGTCTCTGTGGAACACTAGGTAAGGAGACTCTATCGAGATCATCTGGAGCTCGTGATCCTTCTGGCAGATGCAAAGGCCACCAGGAAGGCTGTCTTCCATGACAGGTGTGACATTCCACATCTGTGCATTGGCTTGCAAGGCTTGCCTGTGAGCATTGCCAAACAAGCAGCAAGTCCCATGGTGGAGATAGTACTGCACCAAAGGGGACAAGTGGTTCACGCCCTGAAAAAGTGCCCAGCCACTTTATCCTGGGCACTGCTGGCTTACCAGCCCACGCCTGGTAAGCAGAGATGGCTGTCAGTGTACCCTAATGTCATTGCCTGCAGTACCAGCTGGGAAAGATACAAAAGGTAGTCCACGAGGCCACAGGACAAGCAAGTAGTTCCTGCCCCTTGCCCTGACACCAAATGAAGAATCTCTTCTATCTGAAGGTATAGCATCTACAAGTCGACTCTTTCCTGGAGGCCTCACAATGTGGAGAACATCTTCCAAGATACCCAAGTCCTGGAACCTCAGCCACTCAGTAATCAGGTTGTGAGGTTCACGGACTGAAGGTCCGTGTGTAGAATCGCCCCTGAAGTCTGGTCAGAAGGTATGGACAGAGAGGCAGTTGCCTGCATGCCTGCTGCTGAGGCTGAGGAGATCCAGGTACCGAACTGCCGTGGTCAATCTGGAGATACAAGGCTCATCTCTTGTCCTTCTGGGCCTTGACCACCACTTTCTGGATGAGGGGAAAGGGAGGAAAGGCACAAATGAGGCCTGGGCTCCAAGGTCTTGTGAAGGCATTCCTCCAGCAGTGTCCTGCACTGTGGGGGCACAAAACAGCCTCAGTTTGGTCTTCTCCCAGGAGGCAAAAAGGTTCACCAAGGGTGTGCCCCACAGGAGAACAAGTGGTTTAGCACCTCCTGATTCAGGGACTACATGTGCAACTTTTTCCTACCCAGCTGCCAGTGCCTGCCAGCTGACTGTTCCCCACAACATGGCTTTCTAGGAGATCTGCACCCAAGCTGCACATGAGAAACCAGGTGCAGAGTGCCTCCCACACAGGGGAAGAGAGTGAGTTCTGTCTTGCCTGTTCAGGTAGAAAATGGTTGTGGTGGTGTCCATCTGGACCTGCATGACCTGACCCTTGACAAGAAGAGCAAATGCTGTCAATTCCAAGTGCACTGCACAGAGCTCCAGCAGGTTTATAAGGTGACAGGACTCTGGGTGACCAGGACCAATGGGCTCTGTGGTCTCCCAGGAGCACTCCCAATCCCACCAGAGATGCGTCCATTGAAAGAATGACAGCTGGTTCTGGGCAGACAAATGGTATTCCCTCCTCCAGGTGGTCTGGGACTAGCCACCACTGGGTAGCATTCCACATCAGCTGGGTCAGTATGTCTGGCTGGTCCAAGTGGACCAGGTGCTGGGACCACTGACGGCCCACCTCCACTGATGGTGGCGCATCTGAGAGTGGGCCCAACAAACCACAATGGTACAGGATGCCATGTACCCCAGCAGCCTCAGGATTTCCCGGTGGGGCACAACAGCTCAACTTAAAATGACCGGCAAGGAGGTAAAATCCAATGCCTGGTTCACAGGGAGGTGAGCCACTGCCTGTAGGGAATCTTGTTCTGCCCCGATGAATTTGATCACCTGCTTTGGTACCAGTTCGGACTTGTCCTGGTTCACCAGTAGACCCAAGTCTCGAAAGTGCCAGAACTGTGGATCTCACCACGGAATCTCTGGATGGACCAGCCAACAGCTAGTTGTCCAGTTAGGGGTACACTCTGACAAAAAGGAGCAGCAGGTGGGCCACTACCACAGCCAAGCATGGTGAAGGCCCTGGGCACTGAGGAGAAGCTGAAGGGCATGACCTCGAACTGGTACAGAACCCTCTCTGCATGAAACCAGAGGTACCGGCAGTGGGATTGATGGCTGGGAATGTGGGAAAATGCATCCCGGAGGTCAAGAGCTCACAGGATGGTATATTCTGGCTCAGAGTGACTATCCTGAGCTTGGGCTTCCATAAAATGGTTGAGAACATACAGACATCCAGCATAGGGCACCAGCACCCCACCCCGTCTGTTTTGGAACAAGGAAGTACCTGGGCATGTAACCCTTACTGGCCAGGGCATCCAGAACATGGGCTACTGACCCTTCAAAAGGAGCTGAGTGATGTCCACCCTTAGAGCAGATAGCATGTCCTGAGACACCCCAGACTCTTGAGGCACATAGAGGTGGCAGGGTGGGACAGCTTCGAAATCTAGAGGCAATACTCAACCCTCCATGTCCACACCCACTTGTTCACTGTAATAGTGAACCAACAAGGTAAGAAGGACGAATGTCGGCCTCCGACAGGGACAGCAGTCAGAGAATGGACAGGTCAAGGACGATGCCCCCAACCCATCACTGGGCAGTTTTTGTGGGGGCACTGGCAGCTGCTGCTGGAGGGGCACCACTACTCTTCTTTCCCCACTTTTGGACCTTGGCCCCTAGACTTCTGCTTGGTATGGGCTGTGACTGAAAGGGACAATATTGGAAAGCCTGTTTTTTAGGCTTCCTTCTGGGACAAAGTCAAAGAATCCAGGTGACCCAGGTGGTATTGGGCTTCTCAGTTCATGTGATATGTCCTTTGACCCAAGGGCTGAAGAGGTCAATGTCCAGAAAAGGGACATCAGTCAGCTTATGCTGGGTGTTCAGCCCTGAAGACGGACAAACGTAGCCAGGCATTGTGATGCACTGAGACAGTCAGCACAGCATGGGCACAAGAATTGCCCATGTATAAGGCTGTTTGGAGCTGGTGTTTAGCCAGCAATTGACCCTGATCTCTGATGAGCTTCACTACCAATTTTATTGCCAGTGAGGTGAGGGAGGACATTAAAGACTCCCATCAGTAGGTGACCGGGTTAGCCATCATCACAGCATAGCTAGCCTGCCAGAGACCTAGAGACATTGCAGCTTTTAGTGACATGGTCACTAGACTCCTTGTCCAGAGGCTTGTCCATGTCCCCTGGTGTTTGTATTTATGGAACTCTGAATCTGTGACCAGTCCCACTGCAGAGGGGTGGTCCAAAACCCCGAAAGGGAGCCTGTGGAGACTGCATACTTACAGAACATAGGAGCCGGGCAGGATGCTCCCAAAGGTCCAGAGCTGGTCCCAGAATGGCCTCAACCACAGGAAAGCAACCTCAGGGATTTGTCCCAGCCCAGAATGTTCCTGTGAGGATACTCAGCCCTCTTCTGGACTGGTTCAATTGGGACAAACATGGATTCTGAAACACACCAGAGAAGTGCCCGAGATACTAGGCAAAGTTTGGTGGAAAGCTCTCGATTGAGCTGCGGTGAAAAGTGGAGTCTAAAGAGACCATGGACTCATGATCCAAGTCATCCAATGACTCCTCAAAAACAGCCCTCGGCAGTTTCTCACCAAGGACCTCCTGGGAATCCGCTCCTGGAGTGATCCTCACTGATAACCGCCTGGTAAGTCAGAAGCAGAGTGGCCAGCCTCCCTTGGCAGAGCACCTATCTTTGACTGCAGCGGTGGCAGCTCCACCGAAAAGGTGGAGAAGCAGCTGTGGGTTGTCAGCTGCATGTTGTGGACCAGCAGGAGTGTCACTGGCAACAGTCAAGAAACCAAAAGTTTGGGGAGAGCCCTACCCTGTCATGCAACGGCTCACTGTTGCCAGAGGAGCTAGTGACTCTCCTCACCCAAGGATGAGGAGGTTGAGAAATGTTGATTGGACGCCTCCGGCTGAGCACGATCAAGAGTGAATGTCTCGACTGCAACCTCGACCATCATCCAGCTGGTGGAGTAGTGAGCATCTTCTGGCAGGTGGCTGCAGACCCCGCGTGCTTGCCCGTTAAGCAATACAGTGCTGAAGACCTAACCTGAGTGAGGCTGATCCTGCGGTGAATAGGACTGGGACAACAAGCGGACCACATCCTCCTGAGTGAGGACCGAGTACCAGGGTCTGTGAGACTGAATCCTCAACCTCGCCTGATAACAGGTCGGCAGACTCGAAAACTCTCGGCAGCCTGCTTGTCCAGACTCAGTTGACTAGCTCGGGGAGGGGGACTGAAGAGCTCTTGACCTCCTGACCTGATCTCCAGCCAAGGGTGCTTGACAGCCACTGAGCGGTTGGGCAAGTCGAGGAACTAGGAGGACTTCAATCACTCCTGATCTCATGACCAGGGCTGGCAGCGCTTACTTTTAGAACCACGTGAGGTAGGGCTCTCTCCCAAGGTCTGGAGGGCCCAACACATTTCACTGAATTCTTCGGTGAAAGACCCTTCAGCACTGGCTCCAGGGAACAGCACTGAAACCAAGGAGGTGCCACCGCAGCAGCCGCTTATTTCCACCTCAAAAGCCACAAACAGTTCAGCTGATCCGGCCAGCGGAGGCCTTCTTGTGGCTCCTTAGGGCAGTCTCTTGGATCCTGCTCCAAAGGCTGACCTAGTGAAAAGCTGTTCTCAAGTATTCCAGAAGCATAATTATAAACAGACTGCACTCATCCATATTGTGATGCATGCCCAGGCAGTACACGCACGTGATATGCGGATCGGTGACCGACATCTTCTGCCAGCACCTTACGCAGAATCGGAAGCCTGGTTTCTGTTGGGCCATCCTTGGTCTGGAGACAGAGTCAAGGGAACTGCAAAACAAGTACTTGGTGTAACACCCTGCAAATGGGGGTTCCCAAAAGTCTTCCAGGAGCTTGCTTGAATGCTCCAAGCCTGAATGGTGTTTGGCATTTAAGCCGCTTATCTGTGAGTGCTTTTAGAGCCTCTGATACTGTCTCTTTAAGAGCTGTCTGCTTGCAGACATAGCTTGTATGGGGAGGACTGTGTTTTCCTGCTGGAGTCCCGCCTGAGCTACTGCCAATCACTCCGCTTCTGCCATCGCAAGGGGCAGAAGGAGTACTCTTCAAAGATGTAATTGTTGCTTGTAACCTGTTAGAGTAATAATGAAAATGCAGTTTGATTTAGCCTGCTTTCTGTAGCAAGAACAGTGCAGAGTAGTCCTCATGTTGATTCTGAACTGCTGAATTGGACCAATCATGGTGGGGAACCTTTAAAATGGAACCTACTCTGGGCGAATCAGAACTTGGACCTCCTCTGGAGCCTACTGTAAGGGATTGTAAGGGCAGTGACTCTGGGAAATGTAGTTTTGACTTTGGCGCCTTTTTCCACCAACAGGGGAGTTTACTGTGAGTGACAGCCAAACAAGCCAACTGAACTGGGAGGAACTCAAAGAAATGCCCTGCTCTGTCTACTGGAAAGATCAGATCAGTTTGGGCTGTGAAGAGACAGGGAACTGTGCTTCTTGATGTGTAGTTTTAGCGGAAATCTCGTGTAAGGCCCTAAGTTTCAGTCTGCAGTTTGTGCAAGTGCCTGTTCAGACTGAAACCGACCTGTGAAGAGAATCAAGGAGATCTGAAGAGTAGAAACCAGGCTCACCCTGTAGAAGACTGGAGAAATTGCTGAATCGCTACCGGTCTGTCAGGAACTGAATCGCTGTGTGTTCTCCGGCACAGCAGTAATTGCGATCGGGAGAGAAGCAGCCTGCCTGTTATGGTACTTTCCTTTACATGTATATGTGTGTAGCTTGTGGGGAATCGCTTCAAATCCCCTGTACAGTGAATAGAGTGCATGAAGCTGAAAGTAAACCCAGCTTAATCCAGACTACATCCATTTGCTCTAAACTGCAGGGGGTCCAATCACAAGGACCTTGTCCACATTTTTTATTTATTTATTTTATTTTATTTAAACAGCAGTTTGAAAACCTTTGAGCCATAGGCTCATTTACAAAAGGTACTTTGTCACAGTAAGACAAACCAAAATAACAGTATAGCAGTACAACACATAAGTATAACAGTAAATTAAGACATAGATACAAACAAGCTGGTACAGGTAGGATGGATGCAAACAATACCAGAGTATGTCGTCTTAGCAGCTTAGTAATAAGCTTTGTCATAAAGTATTGAGTCGGCTTTCGACTAGTGGCAGTTACAGCATCTGGTGTTAATAAGGTGGTTACGAAGGAAGTTTTGAAGCTAATGACATAGTTGGAGCTTCAGAGATGGAGGGGCAGTGTGTTGAACCAGAAGGGGCCCAAAGCTGAAGGCTCTTTGGCTGCGAGAGGTCCTAGCTCTAGGGATAACAAGAGAGGTTTTCCCAGAGGTCCGAGTATAGAACTAGTGGGACAGAGCGCATATGGTGGTGGTCAATCCTGGTGGGGAAAGCCAAGGAGGGTCTTTTTGTAAGGGTACAGGCAAGATAAACCAAAACGGAGTGAGAAAGGATGCGTATCATCCAAACGCTGCCAGGTGATATGGTTGTTTAATTTTCGTAATAAAAAGTTTTTAGACCTGTGCCCTTGTATTAGAGGTGTGAGTGCTCTACTTTTAGTTTTGTACAGGCAAGATATTTGAGGCGCCTGGTCAGATCAAGTACCAGCGCTTTTAGCATACAGTACACAGGTGTGTGTCATCCTAGGTGCTCCAGTAATTAACCTGCAGGCCTTATTCAGAGAAAGTAATTTTATGGAGTGCGTGTCTGATCAGCAGCACCACACACCGGCAGTCCATAGTCCACTAGGGACAGGATAGAGGAGGTGATCATGAGTCAAGAGCCTCAGGGGAGGCAGTGTTTATACCGATGTAAGATGCCCAATCGGATATTAGTGGCAGTGGCTAGGGCAGCGATGTGTCCATGGAAGGAGAGGAGGGTCAAAATGGATCCCTAGGTATTTATAGGAGCAAACTTGTTCGAGTGGGAATGAGGACCCAGAGTGAATGAGGAGTTTGAAGTTGCAGGACTTGTTTTGGGGATGAGTGAAGAACATGGTTTTGTTTTTTAAGATTTATCACCAATCTATGTTCTTGAACCAGCCCTGGCTTCAGTGAAGGACTTCTGCAGCGAGTCCTGGAGGCAGTAGGGTTACGATTTGAGGCAAAGATGACTGCATCATCAGCGATAATAGAATGTTCCTCGAGCAAGAGCGTGGAAGGGTGTTAAGGTAAAGGGAGAATAGTAAGGGGCCCAGAATGGAGCCCTGGGGAACCCCAGAAAAGATGGGGACAGATGTCTGAGTAGGTCCCATTAATTTTTACACGCTGTGAGCGGTCAGGACAGATAACTGGTGACCAGGAGATAGGCCCAGCAGCAAAACCAGAGAGACTAAGGGCATCAAGAAGGAGGGGGGGAGACAGTGTTGAAAGCTTTGAGAGGTCAATGAAGACAGCACCAGCCAGAGAACCAGTGTCTATGAGGAGTGAAGAAAGTTGGAGAACTCTAGGAGGGCTGTGTTGGTACTGTGGCCTGCTGGAGCCATGCTGCTCAGGACAAAGGACATTGTAGGTGGAGAGGTAGTCAAGAGATTTGAGAGGCCACCACTTTTCCAAGGCCTTGGAGAGGAGAGAGAATGGAGATCGGTCGATAGTTTCCAGCCACAGTCCTATCACCACCTTTAAAGATAGGGGTGACAGTGGCGACTTTCCAGGCAGTTGGAACCTTCCCAGGCAAAGAGAGTGGTTGATGAGGCATGTGATCGGGTGAGGACTGTGTCTAAGACCAGCCGTAGGATACACGGATTCAGGGTGTCACTGCCTGTACTATTACTCTTGAGGGCAGTGACAAGGTACGCCTAAGTTCTTGGGCAGAAACACGGGGAGGAGAAAATAAGGGCGAAAGATTTATGGCAGGTGCTGGGGAGGAGGGTCAAAAATTTGTAGGGAGGATAGGCTAAGGTCAGTGAATGAGGTGTTGAGGTGGTTGGCTATGAGGGCTGGGTCTGAGGAGATCACACCATTAATGTTGATCTGGTGGGGGGGTGTACTCCCATTTAACTGTTTAATGTTATCCCAGAAGGTTCTGGGATTCCCCATGAGGCAGTGAGTGAGGACCGATAGTGCTCAGACTTGGCCTTTCTGATGGCCCGAAGTGCACTTGTTTCGGTGGCAGCATATAACCTGCTTGTCATTTGGCCGGCCAGTCTCAATATGCACGGTGCCATAGGTTGTCCCTTATGTGTTTGAGCTGGTGGATCAAAAGCTGGGTAACCCAGGGGGCATTCTTCCTTTAGAAAGGCGGGTCAACACTGGGGCAAAGATATCACAGGCATTATTAAAAGTTTGGGTAAAGAAGGAGAGAGCTGTGTCGATGTCAGGAGTTGCCTGTATAGGAGACCAGTCAATTTGGGACAGAAGTTCCTTAGTTTTATCAGTCCACCAGGTATTAGACGCCGCTGGCATGTGGACTGTGCTATGGGTTTGGGGACTGAGGTTGACCAGTGGAATAGAATGGGGAGTGATCGCTGAGAGAGTCTGGGAGGACTTGTACATTGGGATCCGATTAGGGCGGTTGGTGAGTACCACATCAAGCAGGGTACTGGAGCCTCTTGGGGTTAGTCCTGGTAGGGTGGGTAACTAGTTGCTAGGTCTAATGCAGAAAAGGAGTCTCGGTAGAGGAGGAGGAGGGGCTGAGTCAGTTGACATTTAAGTCACCCACCAGAATTTGATCAGCGGAAGGAGGTAGAGAGGTAAGGTATTCTGTAAGAGAGGCAATGGCCTGCATTTGGTCCCTGGGGCACGATGCAGTAGTCAGATAAAGGGGTCCTTTAAAGGGTCAGGGTTAGTTTCAGCGTAAGCGCCTGGGCCCTGGAGTCAAGGCAGGATGGAGGCAGGGCTAGTACGGGAGAGATTTCTTGACATAATATGAGCCGGGCCGCCTGGCCTCCAACACAGTCGGACCGAAAAGGATGAAACCAGGAAGGGAGACTAGGGAGTCAGGGGAGGATTTCGACAGCCAAGTCTCAACCAGGGTGATGACATCAGGGTTAATTGATGTGACCAGGCATTGTAGTGAGACAAACTTTTAGGAGGCTACAGATATTCATGGAGACCATGCATAGGCCTGTGGTGCGAGTTGGGGAGCTCCTGGGAACCGGCCAGGGTTTGGATGAATGTTCCCTGACAGGAGTAGTAGCATGACTAACACCCTGGCTGGGAGATGGTGAGAGGTTTTCCACGATTGACATGAGAGGGAGGGAGGGAGGCTAAGGGAGCATGGGGTGGGCAGGGAGGTACAGGAGGGGAAAGCAAGAATAAGAAGACACCCAGATGTGCCTGAGGTGAAGAGAAGGCTAGGGGAGGGCAGGGGGATGGGGCACACAGAGGTCCCAAGGGCAGGAGAGGAGGTTCAAGAGCAAGGGAGGGAGGGTGCCAGGGCACAGTGTGGACTAGCAGATGGGTAAGTGCACTGCTAGTGGGGATAGGCACAGGCAGAGCGTGAGGCAGGGCCAATACATTGTGGTGAGCAAGATCCCAGGGAAGTAGTGCTGTACAGGTAGGAGAGAAGCAGTGAGGAGCATAGGTCCTCTAGTGGCCAGCAGGTATAACCTGCAAATGGGAAAGTCCTCCTGGCAATTCAGGACAATCTGCCTTCCATCCAGTTCCTGCATTGGGTTTAGAGTACAAAGCAGGGTAGCTCCTCGCCATCTGTTTATCGAATTGCAAGTGTGTCATCTAATTGTTTTTTTTCATTTCTTCACGAACTGAGCCAACCGCCCGATTACAATTTGTATTGTGCCAGGGTTTTTCCATCACAGGCCACAACCAGCTGCAACCGATCCTGGCTAGCCCCCCACATCCTGGGTACCCAGTGAAAGTGACAATTTGGGACTTGAATATGCGACAGTACTGTGACTATTAATGTGTTTAACCTAATTAACCCGATTTCCTTCCTTGTTACAGCTCCTTAAATAAATCAGATCTGTTGGTTTCAGCAAATTTACACTGTCTGAGGTATTCGCTTATGTTAAAGTATTGTACTGTGGTTTTGCACTGTATCATCTTGTTTTGCAGTTGGTTCCTGGGTCCAGTCGACGGAGCCAGTCCTGGGAGTAAGTGTACATTGTGAAGATATTCCTAATGCATTGTATGGGCCACTAGTGGGAAGAAAGGGTTACAGTGTCCCAGAGGGCTGTGACCAAGTTAGTTTAACTACTGCAACCCTGACCTCTGGGTGGAGGCACCCGCCATTGGACCATTGGACCTAGGCCCCTCAACCTGTTAGCAGTTACAGGCAGGGTAGTAGCCCTTGGGATAGCGCCACCTAGTTACATTAGAAATATCGAAAACTTCAGCTTTATTAATGTTTTCCTATGGTGCAGATAACCCAAGCCAAGCTGCAAAGGAGATGACCTGTTCTTTCTGCAGAAAGAAATATCTGATATCACAGGGTAGAGCTGAGGATATACTGCCCAGGTGGAGGAAGAAGCTTGGCTTAAAGACGCCCCACCAATAATATTGTCCGTGGAACTGCCAGAGCATGGATAAGGAACCATATGGGATAGGTGATGGGCCACAGAAAGGAGGAAAGGGCATAAAAAGTAAGGGAAGTGGACACTAGGCCTTTTATGTAAAGAGAGTCTTTAAGGAACTAGAGCAGCTAAAGGCTGATACGGCAATTGGACATCCTGGAGATGAAATCTATGCACATTTTTGAACTTGGAATGTGGGTTCAAACTAGCATCTGCACACCAAACTGGCTGTTGGTTAACTAGGATCTGCAGCTTATCCAATAGGTAGGAAATGGGCAAACTAGGTGGGCCAAGCGGTCCTTATCTGTCAAAATCTATGTTTCTATGGCTGTTTCTCATATCAGTTTCTAAGACAGGGTGAACAGCAGCTAGAGAAAGTAGCTAAAAGGATACCAGAGAACATTTTTGGAAGATTTTTTGAACAGAATTATAAAAATACCAAGCAAATTGAAAGCAGACTTGTGAACAAATACCATGTAAATAATAACAACAAACTTACAGTAACAGGAACTGCAACGGTAATGCTCAAGTAACCTCAATAAAAGAACTGATTCTTGTGTGAACCTGTTTTAAGTTCTGGAAATGGGGAGTGGGGGAGCGGCAGGGTTAGGGAGTGTAAACATAGTGAGGGATCCCTAAGAAGAAACAGCATTACTACGGTGCACAATTTTTCTTTTAACTCCAGGAATCTTTTCATTAGTGTTTACACTTGAGCAGATTTCACAGCAGTACCTTTGGGAGACTGGATCCAGACCTTAATTAGCAAAAAGGTTCTGCAAGACAGCAGTTCCTAAACTGGCATTCCTTCTGGACTGTATGTCCAAACAGTAGTGTTTTGTGACGGTGTATACTGTTTTCCAGGTAGTGGCTTTGCAAATGTCTAACGATGGCATGTCCTTAGAAATGCCACAGAGGCAGAGGCTCTCTTGTGGACTGTGCCCTTAAGCATCTTGGTGGCAGTTTTCCAGCTTTCTCATTACAGAACTGAATATCAAGAGACTATCCAGCATGAAACAGATATCTCTGTAGCTGGTATGCTTTGCCAGCCTCACCCTAAGTATTAAAAAGCTGAGTGCTCTGACACCTTACTCTTTTGTCTACTCTAGTAGTTTGTTCTGGATAGAGTACAGGAAGGGTCACTGACTGATTCAAGTGGAATTCAGATACCACCTTAAACAGGAATTTCCTGTTGCTTCTAAGGACTACCTTATCACCTCGAGATCCCACAGCTTGGTTCGTGCAGAGGGCCTGCAATTCACTTACCCTCCTGGCAGAAGTCATTGCAACTAGGAATATGGTTTTCTATGTTACATATTTTAGGTCAGTAGCTTTCATAGGTTCAAAGGAGCCTTCTAAGCTGGGCAAGGCATTTATTGAGATCATAAGGTGGGACAGGGTTTCTTACTGGTGCATACATGAGAATCAGGCCTTTAAAAAACTTCTGAAAATGGGTTGTGAAGCCAGACTTTCCCTGACAGCTGATATGCAAGCTGACACCACCACCAAGTGCACATTTAAAAGTGAAGGTTGTAAACCTAATAACTGCAGGTGTACTATATACTCCAGAATTATAGGCTATCCAGCATCTGTTGGGGTTATCTTCTGGTGGCACGTAAGAAAGAAATCTGTTTCCACTTAGAGGAATATGTTATTCTGGGAGTTGGCTACCTTGAAACCTTAAGCACCTTCAGGACTTTGTCAGAAAGATCCAGTCCAGAAAATTCTAGCTCCTCAAGAACCATGCCCTCAGGCATTGTGTCCTGGGGTTTGGGAATGTTATTCTGAGTCAACAGATTGTGACTTGGTGGCAGAGTGACTGGATTTTCTTTTCGGACAGGACAAGGAGCACTGAGTACTAGGCCTGTCTAGCCCAGTTTGGGGCCATTAGGATCACTGATGCAGGTTCCCTCTTGAGCTTCAGGAGTACTTCCTGTATGAGTGTGAAAAGTGGGAAGGCATACAGGAACCTCCCTGTCTAGTTCCATGCCAAGGCGCCCTCTATGACTGTTCCTTTATCTGGAGGTCTGCAACAAAACTGTGGAAGCTGACTGTTGTCCCAAAACAGGTCTTTACTGGGGTTGTCCCACCTTCTGAAAACCGTGGCTAGAACCTGCTTGTTTAAGGCCTACTCTTGATTTCCTGGCTGATTCTGCTTAATTTGATTTGAACAGACTGACCTTGTGCTGGGAGGCCGATGTGTTCCAAAGACTCCTGTAGGCTTCATGTGCTGCTTACTGTGAGATCCTGAAGGTGAGCTACCCACCCTAGGAGTGAAGCATCTGTAGTATCGGATATTACTGGTGACTGCTGAAGGAACGTATGCCCTTTCTGAGGTTGCTGTCTTCATTCCACCACTATAATGAAGTTACCATTGCTTTTGTCACTGGCACCAGCTTTGAGAGTGAATCCCACCTCTGAGGTCAGTTGTCTCTTAAGTGGTACTGTATCTCTCTCTCATCTGGAACCTGACCCAAGGTATCACTGTTGTAGATGCAGCCATGTGTCCAGGTAATTGCAGATATTCCCTTGTAGGTCTTGGCTGACCTGCTGTGAAGGACTCTGTTATAGGTATTAGAGCCAATACTCTGGCCTGTAGGAGGATGGCCTTCCCAGCAGGGTGTTTAACTCTGCTCCCATGAAGTCCAGTACCTGATCAGGTGCTATCTAAAACTTCTGCAGATTTATCAAGAATCCCAGGTTCTCCAAAGTGCTTTTACCAACTGAACTGAGCACCTTGCCTCTTGTTTTGTTTTCCTGAGACAGTCAGTCATCCAGATAGGGAAAAACTATCACACCTTATTTCCTCAAATGTGTTCACAGCCATGCACTTCATGAAAACCTTTGAAGCTGAGGTGAGGCCAAGGGAAGAGCTGTGAACTGGTACTGGCAGTTCCCAGCTTGAATCTGAGGTGTCTGTGGTGTGATGGCCTGACCAGGATATGAAAATAGGCATCATTCAGACCCAGTGATCTTAGCCAGTGACCCATCAGCAAAGATGGTATTACTGTCCTCTGTGTGACCAGCTTGGATTGTTCTTCATTCATATGATTATTTAGATAGGAATGCACTGGAAGCAGCCACCGAGGTAGTGGTATGCCTGGTGGAATGAGCCATAAGCCCTACAGAAGGATCCCTACCAGCTAACCTATAGTAGAGGTCGATGCAGGATGCTATCCACTTGCCAATCATCCACTTACCTGCTTGTCTGCTATGTGTAGCTTCTGTGTATGTGACACACAGCTGGCGAGCCTCACATAAACTCCATCTTATAATAAGTGAACACCCTTTGCAGGTCCAGCATATGAAGTTTGCGATCTGCCTCCAAGAAGGACTTGTGAAGTATACTATGAGTTTTTTATTTAAACTTAGTGTACTTTATTAAAAGAAAGAATTAATGACATGACATATTATAGGCAGTTATTAGTTACAGGATAATAAAATCATATGTATGAATATGCAGTAATTTCATCAACAACTATGTGCAGAAATAGCATAGCAAAATATTAAAATAAAAAAATAAGCACATTATGTAGTAGCTGTATGTATTAAGAACTGGTGCATCTGATTGGTACACGTTAGGCAGAATGCGTTATAAATCTGCATTAAAGAAGAGGCCTTATCCACGCGTGTAAAATCCTCAGAGCTATCCATGCCCCTGACTGTCAGCAGGCTGGTACAACCTTAGACTTCAGGGTGTTTTAATCACTTTCCTGGTCACTGGTAGCTGCAGGAGCACCTGCAGCCTTGGTGATTTATGCTGGCCAGCATTTTTCCATCTTCAAGGCTTCCAGAGCAGCATGCCATTCCCTATAGCACAGAGCATGGTCACTTAGCCACGCCTGTTGTGGTTGTGATTAGGCCAGTCGATATCACTGCTGTCCCACCACATCTCTAGACCTAGTCGTCAAACAGGCATGTGGATCAAATGTGCTTTGTAGGCCAAGCAGCGGTCCAGTCTGTCCTTAATCTCTCTCCAAAGTTTGGCAGCTAAGGCAGAATCCCAAAATATTTGCTTTAGCGTGCCTTGCTGACCATTACATTTAGTGCACGATCTGACTCCAGTTTATTCATTTTAAACATTCGTACTGGTGTGAAGTAGAAATGTTCTTCAACAATTTATAGTGAGCTAGTCTAAGTGAATCACATTTTAGATACTTACATAAGTGCGACCATACCTTTGCCTGATTTCCAGGTATTTCAAGCTCTGGGAACTCACTGCTCCAATAATTTAGCTGTATGTTCATGTTGCCTGTGGTACTGTCCCACAGTCTCTTGTAAACAGCTGATATGGCATGCCACTCGTAGTCCTCCTTGCAGAGGTCAGCCCATCGGTCTTTTCAGCATTATGGGCCATGGATGAGGGCCTAACTTGCAACAGATCGTATGTTCTATCTGCATAAACTGGAAAATATGTTGTGCTCTAAATTATTCCTTGCTCAAAATGTGGCAAACGAACATGGCCATTGTTCTGCATTATTGTGACTAATTTACTCAGGTTAGCTCCTTGTAAAAAATGTCCTCACCATTTAGGTTGGTTCCAGTCAAATAGGGGTTGGCTGATTGTTCACTCCTATGACACAGATTGCCAGGAAATCTGCACCAAGGATGCACAAGACGGTCCAGGAGTGTACAGCCTCCCACACAAGGAAGGGAGTGAGTTCCGCCTCCTGCCCGATCAGGTAGAACATGGTTGTGGTGTTGTCCGCCCAGACGCAACGATCTAACCCCAGACTAGAGCAGCAAATTCCATCCCAGCAAGCCGCACTGCACAGCGGTCCAGTGAGTTGATGTGGTGATGAAACTCCCAAAGTGATCAGAAACCATGAGCTCTGCGGTCTCCTAGGTATGCTCCCCACTCCATCAGAGACGTGTCCATCGTCAGCATGATGGTTGGCTCTGCAGACAAATGAGACTCTCCTCCAGATCATGAGGGACCAGCTACCATTGGATGGCGTCCCACATCAGCTGGGTCACAAGAACTGGCTGGTCCAGGTGACCTAGGTGCCAGGACCACTGATGGCATAATTCCCTGGCAGGTGGCACCAACAAACCACATTGGTGGTAGATGCCTGTATTCAAGCACATCGCAGGAAATCCTGAGCAGAGGATGAGTGCCTAACCCAAAATGACTGGGCAAAGGAGATAAGATCCTGAGCCTAGTCCACAAGGAGACGGGCCTTGGTCTGCAGGAGTCTGCCACTGAACTTGATGAGCTGTGAGGGATCGATTCGGACTTGTATGGATTGACCAACAGGCCCAAGACTCTGCAGATATTGAGAGCTAGATCTCTGGATCACTCCATGGCTTCCTTGAATGGCTCAGCTTTCAGCCAGTCATCAAGGTAGGGATACACCCGATGCTCTTGCACTGCAGGAAGGCTGCCACCACTGCCATGCACTTGGTGAAGACTCTGGGCAAAGACGAAGCCGGAGGCATGACTTGAACTGATAAAGAACCCATTCGGCATGGAACTGAAGGTACTGCCAGTGGGACAGATGGACTGAGATGATGATTGCATCCTGAGGTCCAGGAGCTGAACCACATGGTCTGCTCCAGGGATGGTATGATCTGAATGGACAAGATGGCGGTAGTGTTGAGCCAGCCGTGCTGCAGTTTTTGTAGCCGTTATATTTATGTTTTATTCTTTTAATTCTTTTTACGCTTAGTAGCGCTGCTTATATAGTTTGTTTTCTTTATTTTTGAGACTGCTTGTGACTCTTTCCCTGTACCTACGTGGATTGTGTCATTTGGACGGAAGATTGCCTTAATGTTACTTTTTGGACCGCCTTTGATATCGGAATTGACGAGGTGGAATTTGTGAAGTGAAATCGCCCGCAAAAGCATTGGGGAGGCTAGCACTTTGCTAATTCTCGGGGTCACTGGGGACTGTGTGATTTGGAATGCAATTGGCATTTCAGCCCCTGGATTGGTGTGGAGCACTGGTATCAGTGAAAGGTTGCGGAAAGGAACGTTGTGGAATCTGGCTAGTATCTGCAGTGGGGAGACCGTGAGTACTGTGTGAGCACTGTGTGACTAGCGGTTGCCGCCACCGAGACTATCTTTTAACGCCAATGAGGGAGACCGTGAATAAAAGCACTGTGTGACTGCGTTGCCGCCACCGAGACTATTTTTAAACGCAGTGACTTGTCGGGATTTTGCAGAGTTCTGTGAATATTGAACTTTGACTATTGAAGACGGACGGCAGTCCTGGGGTGAGGAGTTCCTGTCTTCCACCGGTCTTAGTGCTATTCCTGGTAATGGCTTCCACGATCCAAGCGGGTATTGTTTGGGTCTGCCCCAGGAAGCTGGGGGGTGTTACCAGAGCTTACCTAAGGGGCCTCGTGATTGGTCGTGGCTGGCCTGCTCTGGATGCCGCTTATAGCTGCGGGTCATGGGTAGTCTGATCGGGCTTGTGTGTGGCGTTGAAGGGATTCTTCTTCAGCCTGCTATAGCTTGCTTTCTGTCCTTTTATCAGGGATATAAATACCAAGAACTGGTTCTCTTCTTTGTCGGATTGAATTGTGACTCTCGGTGGTAGAGGACCTGGGGTTTACAAATTCTTCTATTACTTATTTTGTATATATGAGGATTTATTAACCCTCTTGGAGCTGGATTAAGAAATTTTTTTTCAACTACAAGCAGGGAATGATTGGTACTCTGATTGCTCTTGAAGAATTTGTTGTTAATGGAGCCTTGTTTGGCCTCCGCTGATTTATATATCATTTTAGACTTTGGGAGCTAAGTATCTGGATTTAGGAAAGACAAGTATTAATGTTCTAATAGTGCTAACCCATGCTTTATGTATTGGGAAGGCCTGGATGGGTCCCTGGGTTTTATATTTTAGTCATAATTTTATATGTTATTGTCAGACCTTTTTTGGACCATAACCTACTCTCTGGATTAAAATATTTTTATAACAGCTGCAGTGAGAGTGCCGGTTACTGTGAGGCTTGGGGAGTGGGAGTCCCTGCTTTCTCACAGTTATTGTATGATTTTAGGTCCGCAGTGAGAGTGCCCGGGGCTTAGTTGACTTGCAGTGTGAGTGCTTGTCCTCTCAGCCAATTTATTTATTTATTTATTTTTATTTTTTTCCGGAAAGTGGGTTCCATTTGAGAAATTTTGGATTGTCAGATTATTTGGGTTTGGGATTTTGTCTTTTGGGTGCTTTAATTTGGTGGGTTAATTGCTATTTTAATTTAGGGTGGGATTTTAGTTTTGTTAGAGTAAGAGATCATTATCTTGCCTCATGTTGAAAGATGAGGATATTTATTATTACCCCACCCTCACGTCAGATATTCATCCTCCACCCTTCATGCCTTTAGCCTTTTCCCCTCCTTTAGCTTTTCAGTCTATCAGCGCTGTCGGGCCTTGGGAATTGCCTGTAGGAGGAGGGAGGGTGTGGGCAGTGGAGGATGGTGGAGAGAGCACTCGTGTCGGGATTGTTAAGTCCAGAAGACGCCTGGGGCAAAATGAAAGTCTGAACTAGGGTTTCCTGTTTGACCCCATACCCAAGGGCACCATCATTAGTAATGATGGGCTGGTAGCGGGCTTCCCAGGGACCTGTCCAACCTGGTGTATGCAATGCCAGATCCATTGTGAACAAGCCTGCTATTATGGCTGACTTGGTGAGTACAGTGGATCTGGCTTTCATCACCAAGACCTGGCTGGATGGTAATGCTGGCCCCATTCTTGAGGCGGCAGTTCCAGCCGGTATTCGTGATTCACCGTCCGAGATTGGACCGCAGGGGTGGAGGTTGTGGTCTGTTTCAAGACCGAATTGGGTCTTATCAGTGTGCCAGTTGAGGAGACAGATCATTCGAATGTGTCGTGGTTCACAGGTGGGGGCTATAGACTGGCCTCGCTCACCGCCCTCCACCGGAGACGGGAGACATTCCTTAAGGAAGGAGAGACTACATCGTTGACCTGGTATTGAGTCCCCAGGTTGATGGTGCTGGGTGACTTCAATGCCTGGATCGACGATGAACTCTCGCAATTTGGACAACACTTCCTCCAATTGATGAATTCACTGGGCCTCTCACAGGTGGTTACCTCTACCACTCACAAATGTGGCCATTCCCTTGACCTGGTCTTCCTTCTGGGATGGAGGCCTCTACGTGGGGTGGAACCCATCAAATGGTCTGACCATCACACTGTGAGATTCAATTCTGGCACCCCTCTCGAGACCAACCCCTGTGGAGATGGTCAAGTACCGCCTTTACGGGATGTGACTCCCAATGGTCTAACTGCACCGTGACCTATCAGAATTCCCTGGATATGCATGGATCCAGAGGTTTTGGTTCTGGCCTATAATAAGGCCATTACCTCTGCTCTGATTCCATTGCTCCACTTCGTGTCGTCCTATCTCCTTCGCCCTCGGTCCCCATGGTTTGATGGGGACCTGAGGGAAGATCGATGTTTAGGGCGCGGGTTAGAAGATGTTGGCGGAAATCCGGCTGATGCCGACCATCTTAGACTCTATGAGTATTATCAACTTATCAGTCAGCAATTACCCGTAAGAAGGCAGTGTTCTTGTCCGGGAAATTGCTGCTACTGCGGGCTGTTGACTCCATCTTCCAGACACGATGGACTGTGCAACCCAGCCTGTCTACAGGTTCAGTAGAACGCTTTCACAATCTCAGTGTGATGAGTTTGCTTTGCTTTGCGGATAAGGTGGAAGACATTAGGGCGGAGATCCGCTCAACACTCTCTATGGAAGGGCTGTGGACCAGTCCTTGGTCGCTTCTCCTCGCTCCTGGAATCTCTCAAAAGGCCTGATATCAAGATGTTATGAGGATTGTCCAAGGTATGCACACTACATCCTGTAGTTTAGATTCGGAGCCCCAGCCTTGATTATGGGCTGTGGAGAGATTATCATCCGGTTTTAGCGAGGATAGTCTGGTGCTCCTTAGACTCTGGTGAATATCCCAGCTCCCTGAAGGAGGCTGTGGTGACACCTGTATTGAAGAAGGCTTCTTGGACCCAGACTCCCTCGCTAACTACAGACCTATCTCAAACCTTCCCTTTGTTGGGAAGGTAATTGAGAAATAGTGGCTGCTCAGTTGGACAACCATTTGTCCATCCATAGCATCTACGATCCTCTCCAATCCAGTTTTAGAAAGAGGCATAGCACCGAGACTGCTCTGGTTCGGTGCTCAATGACCTTCTGATGGCGAGAGACCAGAAAAAAGTCCATTTTGGTCCTGTTGGACTTGTCATCAGCATTTGACACTGTAGACTGTGGGTACTGCTTGAGCATCTGAAAAACATCTGTGGGCTTTCAGGTTTGGTCCACAGATGGTTTACGCCTTTTCTCACTGGTAGAACACAGAGAGTGGTGTCGGGGTATTTTCCTCTGACCCTATCTCTCTGTCCTGTGGGTTCCCTAGGGCCCAGTGCTGTCCCCATGTTGTTTGCGGTGTACATGCTTTCCTCGAGACATTGTAAGACGTACGGGCTGGAGTTTCACTGTTATGCCGATGATACTCAGCTCTGCCTGTCTTTGCGCCCAACCAGAATGGAGCACTCGGTGTTTAATAACTGTCTCGAGGAAATCCAAGGATGGATGAGGTCCAGCTGGCTGAAGCTGAATTCTGGAAAGACGGAGGTGATGGTAGTGGATCCAGGTCGCGGATGGGGGTGGGGACAGACCATCCCTCAGGTTTATTCCTGGAGGCGATTGAGCTCCTATCTCGAACAGGCATGCGCACCTAGGGGTAATTCTTGATGATCGCTGACATCATGCGGCGCGGCGTCAGCGGTCACAGCTATCCTTTTACCATCTCAGGAATATCGCTAGGATCAAGCGCCTTGTTCCTTCTGGAGACCTACCTATGTTGATCCACACCTTTGTGACCTTGCGCTTGGACTACTGCAATTCCCTTTACTTTGGGCTTCCAGGGCTTGATATCCGCCGAATGCAGCTGGTGCAGAACTCTGCAGCCCGGTTGTTAACTGGGACGCCTCATTCCTCCCATATTACTCCTGGTGTTATGGGTCTGCACTGACTGCCGGTTCAGTGGCGGATCTCCTTAAAGTCGGTTGTTGACTTATAAAGCCCTGCACGGTCTGGGCCCTGACTACCTGAAAGAGCTTCTGGTGCCTTACATCCTAGAGCGACTGCTCTGCTCAGCCAACGAGGGTTGCTAGAGATTAGAATGGTAGTTTTGAAATCTTCCGGTGCTGGCTTTTGTATTCGCTGCACCGACCTTTGGAATTCTCTACCCTGTTGGATTAGAGAGTGCACGACGTTAGGGGGCTTTAAAAAGCTTGAAATCTTTTTGTGGAGAAAAGCGTGAGAGGATATTGAGTCGATCTGATTTTATTATTTATTATGGATGTCATTACTTATTTTATTGAATTTTATGATATGTTATTTGGATGTATTTTAAAGCTTGTTCTGCGCCTTGATTTTTTGAAAGGCAATAAAAAAAAGATTATTATTATTATTATCTGGCTCAGAGTGACCATCCTGAAATGCACTTCTGCATGAACTGATTCAGGTCATGCAGTTTCAGTTTGGGACACCAGCTCCTTCATCCGCTTTGGGATCAGGAAGTACCTGGATATATACCCTGACTTGCCAGGGCATCTGGGACATGGGCTATGGTTCCTTTCACAAGGAGCTGAACGATGTCCTCCCTTAGGTGGACTGCATGTCCTGCGACACCAATGAGGAGCGTGGATCGCAAGGCGGGGAGCCTCAAATCGACAAGCAACCCTCTGCCTACCACCTCTAGTACCCAACTGTCCATAGCAATGGTGGACCAATGTGGCCAGAAGTGGCACAGCCGACTTCCCCACAAGAAGCTGGGTCAAAGACCGGAAATGCCAGAAGTTGATACCCCTGACATGTCACTGGATAGCTTTGGAGGGGCACCAGTTAGTGGGGCCAGAGGGTACCACTTCCTGCTACACCTCTTTTCAGTCCACGGTCAGAGAACTCTGCCTTGGGAAACCAGGCTTGGTATTGCTCCTGCTAGGTCTGCTGCTGAGGCTGGTGGCTAAAAAGGACCAAAACGGAAGGTTGTCTTCTTGGGTTTCTGGGACTTCAAGTCCTTTTGAAAGAAGCACTGGACTTCTCAATCATGGTGAGATGTCCTTCCACCCCTGGGTCAAAGAGGTCAGTGCCCAACAAGGGACAATGGCCAACTTGTGTTGCATGTCTGCAGTGAAGGCAGACCACCTCTGCCAGACCCTGTGATGCATCCTGACAGCTGTTGCCATGGCATGGCAGGAGTGACCCATGTTCAAGGCTGTCTGGAGCTGGTGTTTAGCCAGTCCTTGACCTTGGTCACTGACAATCTTCACTGACAGCTGCTGGTCAGCAGGAAGGTGAAGGAGGATTTCATCTAGCTCTTCCATCAGGGAGTAACCAAAGCTGGTCATCATAATGGAATAATTCACCAAAAGAAGTGTTGTAGACCTTTTGGCCACATGGGCATGTTTCTAAATCCCTTGTCTGAAGACTTGTCCACATCCCCTTGGCCTCTGGAATTCCAGAAGGCCGAGTCTGAAACCAGCCCTTTGACCGAGGGATGGTCCGAGAACCCCAAATGGGACCCAGTAGGGACCACATACTTTCAGATCATAAGGGTTGAAGGTGCTGGGCAGGATGCTGCCAGAGCTACAGGGCTGGTCCCAAGATGGCCTCAGCTATGGGAAAGACAATCCCAAGGGAGTCATCCTTGTCCAAAATGTCCATGAAGGGATATTTCGCCTCTTCTGGACCGGCTTCAAGCACATATGCATGGACTCAATCAGTTGGAGGAGAGTTTCAAATGACACAAGCCCTTGGTCAGTGGGCAGGTCTTCGACTGAGACATGGTCAAAGGTATGGGTCCTAAGGAAAACATGGATGACATTTTTGAGTCATCTGAGGACTCTCTGAAAATGACCCTGGCTGTTTAATGCCTCTGACCACCCTGGAGTCTTCAGACAGTGCGAGTTCCACTGATAGATGACCTGTCAAAGCTGGTTGTGACACAGGAGTCCTCCTTGGTCGGGCTCCCATCAAAGGCTGTGGTGGAGATGGCTCCACCTGCAGGGTGGAGAGGCAGATGCCAGAGACACCTGCTGAGGGTGGACTGGAGTGGGCAGTACTTGCACTGCCAGATGATCAAGGTCCAAGGGGGAGCCCTATCCCCTGCAGTGGTCCACTGCACTGCTGCCAGAGGAGTTCCTCATAGTGCTACATATCATGAGATGGTGCCTCTCCCACCCAGGGAGGTTGAGGAATGTCAACAGTGGTGCCTTCCCGTCAAGCAGGATCAAAAGCGAGAACAACTGTGTCTTGACCATGACCTTGGCTGTTGACCCAAGGGCTCACATGAGAAACCACCAAAGGGTCGGTATAGACCAAACATCGAGCTACACTGATGAGCTTCAGCAGCTCGACCACCGTGAAGACTGACCCCGAGTGGAGCTGGTAAAGGACACCAACCGTCCGCATCCTTCTAGGAGAGGACAGGAGAGCCAGGGTCTTGGAGACCGACCTTGTTGACTTTCTCCAAAACTGATTGACAGGGTCAAGAAAAGTCTTGACACCTTGCTCGGCTGGTGTCGTGGGTCAACATCCCTATGGGGCATCCATGGGGCTGCTGACCGAACCTCAACCAAGTGCAACTCAACCGGAGCTCAGTGCTCGACACGCACTGAATGATCGGGGAGTGAAGGGAATGGGAAGACCATGATCTCTTCCAATCTCACGTGGTGCTTGTGCTTTTACTATGGTTGATAGGGTTCTCCTGTAAGTCTGAAGGACCCGGCACATTTCAAGGAAATCTTCCGTGAAACATCCTCTGACACTGGCCACAGCCAGGAGTAACGCTTGAGGCTGATGAGGTGCCCATCACAGCAGCTTTCTCCATCACAACTGAGGCCTTCTTGTGACTGTTAGGCTGGAGGTCTGAATCCCTACTGGCCAGAACTCCGAGAAGAAGACTGACCGCAGCAATCTCCCAAGGAGGATAGAAACATCGCCTGACATAGGCTGCAGCCAGAAATACGATCTGCCTCTAGGCAACAGAGGCAAGACATACTGTATGCGGTCCGGTGTTCAATATCTTATGTTGACGCACAAATATAGAACTTGAAGGCACGAGTCAGCTTCATGTCCTTGGAGTCCATTTTCCATTGAACTAAGTGAAAGACGAGTGAAGGAGAGGAAAGCTGTTGAGGAATAAATGAAAATCTCAAACAAATTGAAAAAATAAAAAATCACTAAATGCACTTTTGGTAGCCTACAATGCTGCAGAGCTGTGAAGGAGGAGGAGACCTGACTTTTCCAGTGAAAGGAAACTCTGCTGTCTCAGGGCGGAGCCAGAGGATATACCGCCTGGGAGGTGATAGGAGTTTTACTTGAAGATGTCTGATGAATCAGCACTTCTACTGAAACTGCCAATGTGGACAGTGAACTACATCCACACCAGAAACATTTTATGCAGATGCCTTCAAAAACAAACAAACAAAAACAGCCTAGCTTGAGATTCAATTTTTTATTATTTTATCAAGCCTTTTCTTGCTCCCTGACTTGTCCACTGACACTCTTCCAACCCGTCACCGACCTTTTCATGGACTTACCCATTTTCGATCACTTGCCTAAGACAATGGTGGTGGGCGGCCTGCAATGTTGGTCAGTGTGGGCCTGCGAGCGATGCCAGTGCAACAGTAGGCCAGGGCTTCTTCCTCCAGCTCCTGGATTTTCTTCTCCTCAGGGTTCTGCAATACAATAGCATTCACACACATGCATCATGGCACATCAGTGTGCTGGTATCCGGTGGCTGCCTCATACCTTGCCAAGCGCAATGGTATGCCAGGGCTTTTTCTCCAACTCCTGTATTTTCTCCCCAAAGGTTCTGGCATGCAGTCGATGTTTATTGACGCACTCCACGGCGCATTTAGTGTGCTGGTGTCCGTGGCTGCCTTCTCACTTTTGCTGGCGCAACAGTGGGCCAGGTTTTTTTCCTCCAGCCCCTGGATTTTCTCCCCAAGAGTTCCGCATGCAATGGCATTCACATACATGCACCACAGCCGCATGAGTGCTGGCATCTAGTGGCTGCCTCTCATCTTGCTGCATTCCTGCAGTGCTGTCTTCTGGCCTCCACCAGGTGGCAGACAAACAGCGAAAGCTGTGTCCCCATCCCTTCCCAAAGGACGAGAGCTGTTGCTGGGATGCTCAGTTCTCCCTCTCTTGGTCAGCCTCGAGTGACCAGAGTACATTCTTGAACCTGAGTTGACGACATAGCAAGGAACAGTGCTACTGCTGCAAAGAGGACCTGGATACTCTGGATAGGTGGTCCTGCACCTGAAATTGAAATTTAACTCCTCCATGTGCAAGGTGCTACACCTAGGGTGGAAAACCCCAACTACGTGTACACCCTGTGGGGATGAGTTGCAGGCCACGGCAGAGGAAACAGACCTAGGAGTCTTGGTGGATGTTAACATGAATAATTCAGAGCAGTGCAGGAGGACTGCGGTCAGGGCAAATAGGATGCTGGGATGCATCGCTAGGGGATTACCTCAAGGAACAGGAGGTGATTTTGCCACTGTACAACAGCCTGGTTAGACCACATCTCGAGTACTGTGTGCAGTTCTGGAGGCCGCACCTAAGGAGAGACATCCAACTCCTGGAGAAGGTTCAGAGGAGGCACCAGAATGATCCGGGGCCTGGGGATATGATATATTAGGAACGACTAGGGAGCTCAACCTGTTCTCGCTGGAGGAGAGGAGGCACCAGGAGGCGTGACTGAGGTCTTCAAGGCACCTCAGGAGAGTAAATAAGGTAAGCCACAATAGGATCTTTTCGACTGAAGGAGGGTGGAATCACCAGAGGACACAGTTGGAAGATTGAGGTAGTAGGATTGGGGGGAAAGGAGGAGGAGGAGGAGGTACTTCACCGAGAGAGTGGTGGAACTGTGGAATGGGCTGCCAGGGAGCTGGTACAGGCAGCTAAGGTGGAGGGATTCAAGAGAGGGTGAGACAGGTATAGGTAAGGGGTGAAGCAGAGGCTGGTTTGCTGGGGGCAGGACTGGGGATGGAGTAACAGTGGAAGGAGACAGATAGAGGGCTACGGTATCAATCAGGGTGCTGAAGCACGAGCAGACTTGATAGACCAATAGGCCTACTCTGTTGGCGCCTAGTATGTTAGTATTATCAGGTTGTGAGACTTAAAGAGGTAGTGCTGTGGTATCAGTGACATGATCTGCCATGTCTGGAGAACCATGTTATGCAAGTTTGAAATGTAAAAGTAGAAAAGTAAGTCTCCAGATCAGGTTAATTTGTTTACTGCTGTTTATCTGAAATGGACAGAAACTACAGCAAGCTGTGCTCAGGAAGAGACATGACATGGTGGGGGAAACATTGCTGCGTGTTACTGTGTCCTTGTCAGGTGTGCACTGACTGGCAATCTTCAGTAAGCAATTAGGCCATTACCGGTGTTTTTTTTTGTTGTTGTTGTTTTTGTTTGGTCAGCTGAACCAAATTTATGTAATGTATTCTGTTTACAATTTTTTTCTTTTCAATAGGTTTGAAAGCAACAGCTTGCTCTAGGGGTTGCATGGATATAGTAGCGGAGGAAGGAGTTCTCCAGATAGGCTGAAGTGGATTTCAGTATTTTGTGTTGATCATCAACATTTATACTTCATTTGTGGGCATCTTCAGGTTTCCTTTGGCACTGCAACATCCACACAAGTGTTATAGTGATGTGTCACCAACATGGGTGACATCCCCCCAAAATCTCCAACATCCCTACATCAGTTAGGGCGGATTCAATAATTGTTTTGAATTGGCAGCGTTTACTCACAATATTATAGTGGCTGTAATAAATGATTCTTTGGATCGAACATGCTTTTACCATCTGTCCCAATTTTCACTGGGCCAGCTGCAGACTGATCCAGGTCAGTAACCTGAATCTACAGTACTACTTTGTTGGCATTGATGAGACTGTATTTGTACCATGGAAAGAGCGGATGTGTCACAGTCCGATCTCAGTTTTGTTTGATGAGATTGTGGATGTGTAATCTGGATAAACAAATATTGTACTTGAAAAACAAAAGAGAATTTATACATATGCAGATGTCACTGTCTGCATGGTGAAGTTTTGTTGCATATTGGCTTGTGACAGCTGTGTGGACACTGCAGCTGTGGAGTCTGATCACAGTACAGCCATCCTCCAAACTCAGACCACTTGATTGACAGCAGTCCCCACACCACATCATTTTGCACCTCACAACACAGAACTCTTACCCACAACATTAACATCGAGCAGACCACAAAAGTGGGAAACCTCAAGAAATTCAAAGTTGTGTGATTAATAACCTACATAGATGCTGAACATATTAATCCTGGCAGGACGGCGGACTGATACATCAGTCCAGAATTTCCACACGTTTCTAATTCTGTTGGCAGCCCAAGGGTTAATACGGTGCTTCATCAGAAGGAGTCAAAGTATGGTAAGATCATTTCGGATAAACTACCTCTTTAACTTTTAGGTTACAATGCAGTAACTGCGGCTTGCTGGTACTGACTGTGCTTTGTTCTGCTGATGTGTGACTCCTTTTAAAGGTTGAAAACAGGGTAACAAGTCGGAGGAAACTTGTATCATACTTTCTAGTGAGCAAGACTAATGCTTGGATAGCCGGTTTATAAAAAAAATGCATTATAAATGGGCAGTCATGATTGCTTCCTGGCAATCAAGCTTATGCTGTTCTAGTAATTTTAGAAAACAAGACATGGGTGGGTGTAAACTAGAATTTCCTTCGGTGTGGGATACTTTTATAAAGCCCTTGAGCTTTGCGCATGGGGTTACTGTAGAATTCCACACCTTGGTGTGTTAAAATTTGGTTACACTCATCCACCCACCCATGTAATATTTCTATATTATCAATGCATGGGGCATTAACATAAAGAAATCTTGACTCACGCAGTTTTCACCTGCCACAAGACTGCTCCCCTCCCCTTACACATACTCACTTAATCTCAATACTTTCTTACCGTCAAAGCCAGTCAAATAAGCTCTCTGAGGGATGCATTAATTATCTGCTCGAATATCTAGTAATGTGACTTGGAAATGATGAATACATTGCGCTGGTCTGGTATGATGAAGGCGACTGTCCAGGAACCTGGAAAAAAAAGACATTCATGTAGCAAACAAGTTCAAAATATATATATTTTTTAAAATTTATTATGCTTTTTATCCCTGGCAGACCACGGTACACTTTCCGCCCTGGTCACGGCCCCGGAGACCTCCACCACCGCCAATTGCTGCTGAGGACCCTTGGTCACCCCCGCTTGCCCCGAGGGGGCAAGGGCCACCTTCGTGACCCCCGAACTGTAACCGGTTGGGGTCCTGCAGCGACGGTGGCAATGCGAGGCTCTCCAGGAGGGCTTCATCTATCAGTGGTCCTGCCCCGCCATCTTTTCCTCCTTTTTTCTCCCAGAGGAGGCGGGGGACGTACAATGAAGTCAACGTCCGCCTCCTTCCCCCTACGCTAGCCTCGGGTTACGCGAGTACTCCGGCCTCCGCGCCAGGATCTCCTACATACCGGGTGCAACCCACACCTTCCCCCAAGAGTAGGGAGAGCGCCCAACGGACGCTCAATCTACTCCCCCGGCCAGTCTCCGACGCACCCGGTCCGTCTTCCTGAACTCCGGGTCACCGGCGCCGCAAGCGGAAATCCAACTGCTGCACCGACGGCCGGCCTAAGCTCAAAAATATTTTACGACAACCTACACAAATTAGGGGTTATGGGGAAAAGTGAGCCATGTGGACTACTGATCAGATTCTGTCCAGCTGTACCACTTTATCCTGTTTACCAGTGGGGATCAAAGCTCCATTTTACTTGCCGCTGGTAACTATGGACTAAAACAGGCTTCCTTAAATCCCAGTGCTCCCCTTTATTTTTAACACTGCACTGTATTTTTAACACCACCTTATATGTAGCCACTAGCATAATTTGTTTTATGCAGTCCTCCAAAATTGCCTTTTACCACATTCCTTTATTGCACTACTACCCTTGTTTTGATAGCAGTGCTCTAAACCATACTTAAAACCACTTATACATGAATAGTGTAAATAGGAGGCCCAAGGAATAATACATATCTTTGGCCTCATTATCACTCCTATATTTACAGGCTATGTGAACCTTTGGGTCCTAAGCATTATGAATGAAATAAGGGTTGGGGAATCTATGAGCTAAGGATTCATGCCTATTATTACCAGCTGACCAGCCAAAACAGCAGGGCTCCTCATGTTTGTGCTTCAGAGAGGAGACTTTAGAAAGAACAGTCATAAAGCCACAGCCCTCAGCCACTTCTCCTCACTGGTGCCTATGCTCACCAAACAGTACAAAGGAAGGGCTGGGCTTATCTGAATTACTGGCATTAAGATGAGGCCATTTCATCACACTGAGGTTAGCTTCACAGTTTCATTAAAGGAGAAACCAATGAGCAGAGATAATTTTACTGGTGTCCTTACAGCATAGTTACCACGTTACCAAGAAAACATATATGATAACTACATTACAATACAGGATAGTCATGCCTTTCTTACATGATTTGATAGATGTGTTGAAATGATAACTTATAGACTAAAAGCAATCATTTTGGTGTGACTACTGTATCTCTGTTATTAGATGTTGTAATCATCTAATATTTACTATTTTACTTGATATATATACTTATGATGAATAATGATGTATAACTAATTTTGCTGCGTCGAGTTAGTGCAGAAAGTTTGTTCCAGGTCACTGATAAAATATAGAATAAGGCATGGGAAGTGAGATTAATAAGTATTTTATGCACACCTGAGGTGTGTGATGCCTATAAACCCAGATGGTGAAACCCGGGGTTTATCTGGGCATCACACAAAGAGGCGTCATAAAATCAAAGTTCTCAGACTTCCCATGTTTTAATTTTATATTTACTAGTTAAAAAGTAGTTTGCCCGTTCTGAGAAAGAAAAAGAGAGAGAGAGTGTCGGTTTGGGTTTGTCAAGAGAGACCGTCTTTTGCACTGGCATTTTTAGAGCAGCCCAGCGGCCTTGACGAACAACCAGCGTAGAGGACAGTCTCTGGTATAAGTGATGAGGTGCACTCAAGGCTATTTTGAAACTGTAGTTTATAGAACTCCGTAATTCACATGTGTGAATGACGGAGTTTGTAGGTTCTGCCAGTGGTGGTTAATTGACCCTAAACAGTAAATATAACTGGTTTATCCCATGGCCTTTTACCTGGTATTCAAAAATTAAAGACATAAATCAAGTTTGTTCCTTTTAGCATGCTACTGACTACAAGGCGGTAGCAGACTGCTTCTTCAATGAACACTAGGCCTTAACCACTATGATTCAATCTGGTAGGCAGTGCCACATACGCATATTCTCACAGTAAAGAACAGCTTCATAATATCTGTTCTGAATTTTATTCTATGTAGGAAGGTAAAACAGTAACTCAGACATGCACCATCTAACTCTGCAATTATGAACATTTATTTTTAGATACTCAGTGAGATCCCCTTTTAATTATCATCTTTCTATTTAAGGATTCATTGTACCTGCTCCCATACCCATGATGCTTTGCAGTGGACTTGAGGCTTTTGGTTTGGACAGATGTAAAGAAAGAAAACACATTGTATAGTGCTTCTCTCCTAGTATCCATTTAAAATGTTGCTCTTCATGCAAACCGCCTCTTTGGAATGCTACCGACGAGTGTACTAGCAGTAAATATGCCTGCTGGAGTCTCATAAATTTATAAATCTTGCATTAGCCTAGTGGTACAGTACTTCTCAGTAGCTTTTAGTTGCTAAAATGCCTTTTCTGTAATGTTAAGATACCACTGAACCATTCTAAAAGTAGGTATGCACATGTAATTTTCATTTGACTGTTTCTGGTTTTGTTAGCTGTGAACTGTCCGTTTTAAATTTATTTTCCCTTAGGTGTTCATGGGTCTTCCTGAAAGGTTGGTTTCATATTTTTCATGTTCTCTTTCAATATAATTTGTTTACATTCACAGTCAAAACAACACACTCACCAACCAGAAAGGGCTCCAAAAATAAGAAAAGTCTTCATTAAGTGTTCAGACAGTCTTTTTTATTCCACAGCAATAGTGGATCCACAGACAAAAGACAGCAGTGTGTGTCACTGCTGTATATGTCGCCTTCCTCTCTGGGCTTCATCAGAGCTCTGATGAAACCCTGAGAGGAGGGCGATACATAAGCCAGCTGTGACACACCCTGCTGTCCTTGTCTGTATGATCCACTATCACTATGGAATAAAAAGATTGGCTGAACACTGATGTGAAGATCTTTTCTTATTTTTGGGGCCCTTTCTGGTTGGTGAGTGTGCTGTTTTTGACTTGTGAATGCAAATAATTACGACAGGGTGTGGGTTACAGACATTTAATCCACACCTAGGTGCATCGTGAGGCACGAGGCCGCAGGCTGAGTGCCCTCACAACGCCCCCAGGTGTGGATTAAATGCCTATAACCGCATACCCTGGAGTGGGTATGCTTTATAACATGGGGTTACCTTCTCCATAAGACAGAACCCAAAAAAGAAAGTTTTCGCCTCTTTCCTGCCTGACAGATTTATTATCCTTCCACTGTGCAAAATAGTTCCTTAGTAAACATCTCTTGTTTTTGTTCTTATGCATGCTAACATGTCATTGTGTGTCTTTTACTATGGTTAACCTGCTTTGTGATGCTTTAAAAATTTAGAGGACAACAGACTGCAACGTTATGCCTTTCTGGTACACTATCACTAAGTACTTGTCTATGAAGACTTTGGTATGGATTATACTGCAAATGTAATCACTACTTGCTATGTTTTGTGTAGAACTACATACAAGTGCATGAAAATTGGTTGTGTAATCAACAGCACTGTAAGTATACTGTAGCAGTCGTGATCTGTGCAATATAGTTCACAATTCTTAGGATTTCTGGAGATTTTGACAACAACCAATTTTTGATGATCTCAAGTATGTGACTGCATGTCTAAAGAGTGGTCACGGCTGCACTGTAGCACTGTCTATAAGAGAACTCTAGTTTTGCAGGTTAAGCAGCTCTGCTAAAGGCTGTAGGTTTGCAGCAGAAGAACTCCAATTGTTGAGACTACAACATACGTGTGGTACAGTTAAGGCCACTGCTGCAGTACTAGGGCACTAAAACAGGTTACTCACCTGTAATAGTAGTTCTAGGAAAGGTATATGTTGTTCATCCGCACTCTTTGGCATGTCCTCTTCCACTTTAAATCTTGCCAGAAGTCTTCAAGCTGGCTCCTCCCACCCACGTGGTATAACTTTCTGCTCCGCCCCATGGCGCCAGATCTTCGCCAGCTGGAAGCCAGGTCTTGTCCGTCCGCAGCTGGGAGGTCGGGTGAATCGATCTGGATGAACAACAATATACTACTCCTAGAACTACTGTTACAGGTGAGTAACCTGTTTTCTAGGATCGTGGCTATGTTGTTCATCCACACACTCTTTGGCAGACTCCTAGCAGTTCTCCGGGAGGAGGGAGGCAGGCGACACCCCTACTTGGAATACAGAGATTGGAGAACTGAGGCCCAAAACCAGCATCCTGGTGTGACTCAAGGTAGATGTAGTAGTGGGTGATGAAGGTGTTTGCTGACTTCCAAGTAGCAGCCGGCAGACTTCCTGGATAGGGATGTCCCTGGAAGCAACCACTGATCCAGCGGTATGGCAGGTAGAATGAGTTCTTATCCCTCTGGGAGGCCCTTGCCTGCCAACTCATAACACAAGACTAATGCATGATGTAATCCATCTTGCAATCGTCTGCTTTGCTGCATGTCTGCCAGAAGCGGCTTCAGCGTAGGTGACAAACAGCTGGCGAACCTCTCCCAATTTCCACCGTCCTCTCCTTGTAATAGGAGAGCACGTCTCAGGTCCAAAGTATGGAGCCTCTACTCGGCCTCATGGGCGTAGCTGGGGTAGTAAACTGGCAGTTAACACCTGGTTAAGGTGAAACTCTGATACCACCTTCAGGAAGGAATTTCGGTGGGGGCATAGGGCAACCTTGTCCATGTCGAAGACCAGATAAGGGAGTCCACCGAAAGCACCTGGAGCTCCCTGTCCTTCTGGCAGACGGATAGCCACCAGGAAGGCCGTCTTCCATGATAAGTGTGACAAGGCACACTTGTGCATTGGTTTAAATGGCTTGCCCATGATTTGCCAATACCAGCAGAAGATCCACGGAGGTGGAGGTTTGCAATCGAGGATATGTGATCCAGGCCTTGAAAAAGCGCCCAACCACGGTCTCCCTGAGCCAATGTCGGCTGGACTGCCCACACCTGGTAAGCAGAAATAGCTGCCAGGTGCACCCTAAGGATTGATGATCAAGACCCCTTTGAGAGAGAGACCAAAGGTAGTCGAGAATGTTAGCCACTGGAAAGGACAGTGGGGCCAGGCCCTTGTCCTGACACCAAATGGAAAACCACTTCCATTTGAAGGTGTAACATTTCCTGGTCGATTCTTCCTGGATGCCTCCACCACAGTGAAGACATCTCGGAAAGACCCAAAGCCTTGAACTCCAGTGTCTCAGGTATCAGGCTGTGAGGTGCAGGGATTGAAGGTCCAGATGAATACCTGCCCCTGATTGACAGATATCAGGTCGCATGCTGGAAGCCGCTCCCGGGGCCTGCAGCTGAGGCTGAGGAGATCTAGATACCAGAACTAGTGCGGCCAGTCTGGGGCTACCAGAATCTCCTTTGCCTTGGCCTCCTCACCTTGAGAAGCACTTTGTGGATCAAGGGAAATGGAAGGAAGGTGTAGGAGGCCTGGGGTCCACGGCCTCGAGAAGGCATCCCCTGCAGAGATCCCTGCTGAGGGGCGGGCATGGAACAGCCTCAGCTTGATGTTGTCCCTGGAGGCAAACAGGTCCACCATTGGTTTGCCCCAGTGGGAGAACAGGCTGTAGCTACCTCTGGATGGAGAGACCACTTGTGGGATGTCTCGCCTAAGGGGCTAGAGCATCCGCCAGATGGTTTGAGGCTTCTGCCACATGGATGGCTGGAGATCTGCCTCCAGACAGCTGGTGAGGTCCAGATGAAGTGCCTCCCTGCAAAGCAGGCGGAGTGCGTGCCGCCTGTTCGTTGAGGTAGTACATGGTCGTGGTATTGTCCGTCTGGTTTGAACCACTAGATCCCGGAACTGAGGAGTGAAAGCTGACAGTGCCAGTCTGACTGCCCTGAGCTCCAACAGGTTGATGTGGCATCGGGACTCCTCAGGGATCCAGAGCCCATGTGCCCTTTGTCCCCCATGTGGGCTCCTCAGCCCATGAGAGAGGCACTGGGCGTGAGGACCGTCGGCTTAGGGCGGACAAACGGGATCCTTCCTGCATCCAGTCTGGGGCGGTCCACCAGTGGAAAGTGTCCCACATCTTTTGAGTTACAGTGATCAGCTGGTCGAAAAGACCATGGTGCTGAGTCCACTGGGTGGCCAGCTCCCACTGAAGGGGCGCATGTGCAACCGGGCTCAACGGACCACTGGTGTGCATGCCACCATGTAACCCAGAAGGCGCAGAAAGTCCCAGGCAGGCGCAATTGCTCAACCAGAAATAATTGGGTAAAGGAGGGAAGAACCTCCGCCCTGTCCACCAGGAGCTGAGCTCTGCCCTGATGAAGCCCATCACCTGGGAAGGCACGTCCGACTTGGCCCCTTGATCAGGAGGCCGAGCTGGTAGCAGGTCTTGAGGCCAGGTCCCTGGACCTCTCCACCTGCTGTTGGGTGGAACCTCCTAGAAACCAATCGTCGAGATATGGATAAATCCTGACCCCCGAGATGGCCGCCACCACGGCAGTGCATTTGGTGAAGACCTGTGGGGCTAATGACAGGCGAATGGCATGGCTCGAACTCGTAGGGTCTCTTCGACCCTAGCCGGAGGAACCGCTGATGGATAGATTGATTGGGACGTGAAAGAACGCGTCCCTGCAGATCCAGTGAACAGAACCACATATTTTGCTTCAAGGATGGTATGATCTGGGACAAAGTGACCATCCAAAAGGTGCGTGACCTGAGATATTGATTCCAGTTGTGCAGATCTAGAATGGGCGCAGTTCCCCATCCGCTTGGGCACCAGGAAGTACCTGGAGACAAAGCCTGGATCTGCTGGAGGATCTGTCACTGGAGCTACTGCCTCCTTGAGGAGGAGCTGAGCGATGTCGCCTCGGAGAGCCGACTGAGGATACTCTTTCCTCCCAAGGGGCACGGCTCGGCTTTGAGGGTACTGCTTGAATTCCAGAGGCAGTCCCTGACCGACCACTGAGAACCCACCTGTCCAAGTGACAGCGGACCAGGCGGAAAGGAAGTGGCAGAGCCGCCTCCATGGAGGATCCCAGAGCTGACGGATGGGAGAGGGGAGGCAGCACCTCCATCACTGAGCAGGCTTGAAGGAGGAGGGAGGATCCAGGACCCAACCTTGGCCTCTTTACGGGCCTGGGAGGGCCCAGCATGGCTGGGGTGCCAAGCTTGAGCCTGCTTCTGTTGCTGATGCTGCTGTCTTCCTTGAAAGGAATGCTGCTGTGCACAGAGGGAAGAGTGCCAGAAAGGCTTCTTCTTTTCTTCTGCTGGTTCTTGCCCAAAGAACCCTTAGCAGAAGTAGTGTCAAGGTGGCACTGGACTGCTTAATGCGCTGAAGGTGACCAGCCACACCTGGGCCAAAGGTGGAGTCCCTAGGAAGGCACGTCAGCTAGTTTGTGCTGAGTATCCGCCGGAAGGAGGAGAGTCTCAGCCAAGTCCTCGCGATGAGAGGCAACTGACTGCCATCACATGGGCACAAGAATCCCAACCAGGGCTGTCTGAAGCTGCTGTTTAGCAACAGCTCGGCCCTGGTCTCGGATCTGCTTGACCATGGTCTGCATGTCCACGGGAGATATGGGAGGACTTCATCCAAGACGCCAAGAGGACATGGGAGAAGTGTGCCTTGATAATGGCCGAACTTGCCTGATGAAGGCCCACAGAAGAAGCCGGACAGATCTTCCTGGCCAAATGGTCCAAGAGCTTGCACTCTTTCTTGGGAGGTTGGTCAGTATCGCAGAACTGCCAGTATGCCTGAACAGAGAGGTGGTCACCAGGCTCTCGGCTGATGGGTGCTCTGTGAACCCCGCAAGGGACCCCATGGGCACCACATACTGCCGGGCAGACAGTGCTGGACAAGAGGCAGGGCGCTGCCAGAGTTCTAAGGCTGGGCCAACAATGGCCTCAGCCATAACAAACACTCTGTCGGGTATCTCCTCTCTTGAGGATCTCCGTGAGAGGGTACTCCGCCTTTTCTGGATTGGTCCAGAGCATCCCTGTGGACTCAGAGATGAGGCAAGAATGCCCTGAAAGGATGAGAGACCTTCCTCTGTCTCTAATCTGCCGGCTGATTCGTCATCCCTGGGATGAGAATGCAGGCTGGTCACATCAAATCCAAGGAATCCAGATACAATGGTCAACCACCCAGGTCACCTTGACCGCCATGGCGTGGTCGGGGTGACAAGTGACAGAGAGCTGGGAAGCCTGGTGTTTGGACCATCTTCTTTGGAAGGAGCTCCTCCCACATGATGCTTGGGTGGTGGTTCCACCACTATCGGTGGAGAGACTGGTTTAGGCTGAACCCGGTTTCACTGGCTCCAGGCGAGACCAACGTGATCGGCTCCGAAGAAGTTTTCAGCCAGGAGGCGAAAGCCAAGTAATGGCCGGGTGAAGCCAGGGGTCCGCTTGTGCCCAGTCAAAATCAGCTGCTGCTACATGAGGTCCTTGTAGCAACCGGAGGGAGTTTCCGCCGCAGCCTCTCCTCATCCGAGGGGATGAAGGCGACTGATGGCGTCGCCTGTTTGTAGAGTGTTTAAGCTCTTCCTCGGCCTTTTGGTGGGAGTCTGAGGACCTCGATCGAGATCGGACAGGCCAATTCGGTCACTTGGGAGAGACCGGCAGAACCAGTGATTTCCTGGGGTTGGAGACCACTTCCTCGATGGGGGTCCCAGCAGGGGTAGGTCTCTCGTCGGGGAAAATCAAAACTGGAGTTTGATTAGAGAATAGTCAACCGGGTCGGCGATAATGGACTGATTGGGTCAATGATGATTTCACATTGTCGATCGACAGTTCAGTTGAAAGGCCAGATGGCAAAGCCGAGAAGCCAGCGGTCGAAGAAACAATCTCAACTTAAGTTGAGACCGCATGTTCCTGGGACCAAGATCTCTCCCGCCCCAAGAGCATCTCTGTCAGGGACGAAGATGATCCCGGATCCTTCTCCGCTTATGGGATTGAGAAGGAGTGCGTGCCCATGGACCCTCTCCCTTGGTCGGGAGAGACTGGCACAACTCTCAGAAGGAACCCAGAAGGTGCAGCCCAGGTTGAGCGGAACGAAGAAGCTCGAATAGTTTCTGCAGCCGAGCGCTTCCTCTTGAATGCTTGCATCGTTCCAACTGCTTGGTGGATCCCGCACACATGAAGCCACCCACCGAGCATCCTTGGATTTCACGGAGGGATCCATTTCTCCAGCCTCCCCAACTTCAGGCGTGCGAGATGGTCATCGAGGAAGTTAGGATGGAAAGCAAGACAAAGATCGCATTTCGGGTGTCATGGTCGGCACCGAGACAGTAACTACACAGCGGTGTGGGGATCGGTGCCACGACATCTTCTGGCTGCAAGGACACCGCTGAATCCGTGGGAAGACTTGTCTTCCATAATCGGTATAGATGCGTGATCGCTAATGCGAACTAGACAAATTTTGGAATAACCGGGTTTTGAAGCCAGGGCCTATAAATGCGTGAGCACGAGGAGGCAACCTGAATACATGCTGTACAGAAATGGACGACAGCTATGCCATAATAAAGCATCTTTCCTCCAATTTACAAGGCAATCATTCTTTCCACTTTGTGGGCCTAGAATTGGTTAAAATGGGATCTAGGGTGGTAACTTTAAAAAATTAATCGGACAAAGGGAGAGCTTCTGGATTTTGAGCTAGGAGCAAGAAAACATAGGGTTCAAATGACAATATAGATTTGTCAGCCTTTTTAAATAAGTTTAGGTGTTAAAACACTTGTTAACAGAACTCCTTAAAAGAGGCACATTTGATTTATTGATAATGTTGCCACCTTGTGGTTCAGCTTGTCTTTAAGCCAATAAACAATAATTGTTATTCAGTATATATTATATATGTCTCCAGTCATGTTGTGATACACTTGAGGTCATAGTTTTGTTTAGCTCCAGTTTAATTTTCTTTTTCTGTGTTTTAAAAAATGAAAAAGTTTTAGGACTATGTTCTTTTGAGCATGTGTAATGAAAGTACAGTTCGTAAGAACTTACGTAACAGTAGATCTTCGAGAGAGGCTCTTGCAGTAGGTAATTACATATAGGACTGGCGTCGGCGACGGCAGGACCCATGAAATATTTCTAGCTAGCAGTCCCTGGTGAGGACCGCCCCACGTCAGGTGACCGGTGTCAGATGACGTCGGTATAAAGGGGTCCCAGAGCCACCTTCCAGTTCTTTCTCGCCACAGGCCCAGAAGGCCCAGACGAGAGAAGCGGATATTCCCTCAATGGAAAATGAGCTAAAAAAGCCTGGGGATGGAGGGTGGTGGTGTACCTACTGCAAGAGCCTCTCTTGAAGATCTACTGTTACGGCAAGTTCTACGTAACTGTACCTATCTTACTCGAGGGGCTCTTGCAGTAGGTAATTACATATAGGACAGAATGCCAAGCAGTCTGGAACAAATGAAAGGCACTGGGAGGAGGAACTACTCCAAGTAGTAAAAAAAACTTGCAAACCTCAAGACAGGAGGCCTTGCAAGACAGCTAACCCAGAGCCTGCTCTCACGTGAGGCAATGTCCAAACTGTAATGTTTCGTAAAGGTATGGATGGAAGTCCAGGTGGTGGCAACACAGATGTCTGCCACAGACACGTTCTTGAAACAAGCACATGAGAGGCTGCTACTCCATAGAGTGAAGTGACCTCTGACTTGACCCGGAAGGGTCCTGTTGTACTGTCATAACAGAAAGTGATGCAATGGGCAACCACTTT
The DNA here is from genome assembly GCA_016271365.2 of Neoceratodus forsteri. NCBI lineage: Eukaryota > Metazoa > Chordata > Ceratodontiformes > Ceratodontidae > Neoceratodus > Neoceratodus forsteri. The sequence goes on along the minus strand of CM057458.1, from coordinate 162,925,891 downwards.
GACAGGCATTGCTTGGAGACAGCATTGCCTTCCGTTTGTGAGCAAAAGGGCAGAACAACTGATCAGTCTTTCTGAGATCCTTCATCCTATCGGTGTAGTATCTCAGAATCCTGTAGACATCCATAGTATGGAGCAAGTATTCTCCTTGGTTGGAGTACTCGCGAAAAAAAGCAGGTAACTCAACAGACTGATTTAAGGTAGACTCACTACCACTTTCGGAAGAAACTTAGGGTTACTCGTTCTTTGTAAAAAATCAGATAGGGACTTTACACATAAGGGCCTGGGCTGGAAATTCTGCGAGGCAGAAGTAATGGCCACAAAGAAGAGTGTCTTCCACGATAAGAACTTCAAGTCTGTGGAAGCACGCAGGCTCAAAGGAGGAAGGGTAAGTTTCTGAGAACAAGTTCAAATCCCAGAGGGAGCAGGAGTCCGAACAGGGGCCTGAGATGAAGGACCCCTCTGAGAAAGGTCTTGGATCCTCTAATTCGGCAAAGGCTTTATCAGCAAAAGGAACATGGTGAGCTGAAATAGCAGCCATGAACCTTCAAAGAGGAGTGACTGAGACCCAGGTCAAAAAGATGACGCAAATAATCGAGCAGAACGCCACAGGACAGGAGAAAGGCTCCATGTTCCTGGAGGCAGCCCAAATGGAAAATCTCTTCCATTTCATAGCGTGAGGTGGACCTAGTGGAGGGTTTCTAACCTCCACTAGAATCTCGACCACCTTAGGAGAGACGCCAAACGAGATTGGCTAGGTCTGCAGGAGCCATGCATGAAGTTGAAGAGACTTGAGTCCCAGATGGACCAGGGTCCCTGATCCTGGGTCAGCAATCCTAGATAAAGGGCGATGAAGAGGAACCTCGGAGTATTGTTGTAGAAGAGAGAACCAGATTTGCCTGGGCCAGAAAGGAGCGATCAGAATCACTCTCCGCTCCTTCCAATGCAAGTTTCTGCAGCACCAGAGGACCAGAGGAATGGGGGAAAAGCATAGGCGAATCTGTCCTTCAGCTTAGAGACACATCACTCCAAGCGCCTCGCACTGAGGCGAGCGAGCAAAGGTGGAAGTTTTACGTTTTGGGAAGAGGCGAACAGGTCTACCTGTGGAGTCCCCTCAGAGCTGGAAGATGCCATTTAGAACCTTTTGGTCCAGTTCCCACTCATGTGGCAGAACACGAGCTTGTCTGCCAGGACATTGTCGACTCCTGAACATGGATCACCGTGAGGTGAAGGTTGTAGTGTTGCCCATTCCCAAACCCTCACTGCTTCCCTGCACAGCGGTAGGACCGAGTCCCTCCTGCTTGTTGATGTACCATACCATGCACATGTTGTCCGTTTGGACAGCTGAGTGACCGGGAAGGATGTATTGGTGAAGGGCCTGGAGGCATATAGTACTGCTCATAATCGAGCACACTGATGTGGAGAGCTATCGCCAATCTGGACCATAAACCCTGGGTTCGGTAAGGACCCAGATGGGCTCCCAACCTTCGCCCCTGATCGTCCGTGGTCAGAGTCTGGGAGGGGAGGATGAAAGAAGGACCCCGGAACAGGTTCTCTCGAACCATCCACCATTGCAAGTCTCTTGTCATCGGAGAGATCAGCACCAGATGATCTAGGTGGGTCTAGAGTTGATCCCACTGAGGGTGGAGGTCCACTGAGAGATCCTCATGTGGAGTCGGCGTGCGGAACGCAAGCGGGATGGCAGCCGCCAAAGCCCAAAAGGCGGAGCACCGACCTGCCGGAACCTTCCTGCGTTCGAAAGTAGGAAATCTGTGACTGGAGGAGGCCCCCTGTCCGAAGGCAGGAAGGCCTTACACACTGTCATATCGAGATTGTCCCGATGAACTGGAGTCTCTGGGAGGGGTCAGATGAGACTTGGAATGGTTGATGGTGATACAGACCAGTGAAAACCTGCTGGGTGAGGGAGAGAAATAAGGAGTTCCTCCCTGGATGAGGCTGTCAGGAGCCAGTCGTCCAGGTAGAGAAACCTGAACTCCAAAGTATGCAGGGTGGGCTGCTACCACCGCCAGGCATTTGGTAAAAACTGGGAGCGAGGAAAGACCAAGGGTGCCGGAATTGGTAATGGTCCCCTGGAAAGCAAACTGGAGTACTTCCGGTGTGAAGGGCAGTGGGGATGTGCAGGTATGCATCCTGCATATCCAGTGCAAAAAGCCATTGCACGGCGCGAAGAAGGGGCAAGAGAGCATCCTGAACTTCTTGTATTCCACAGAAGTTCAGGGAGCTGAATCGAGAATGGGTCTGAGATCTCCGTCTTCTTTGGTACAAGGAAGAAATGGAATAGTAACCCATCCGTGAAGGTGACGAGGACGGGTTCTATGGCCTCTTAGCAAGGAGCAGATATTTCTTCCTGACCAGAGAAGATGGTCCCTTGAGTAAGAGGAGTTCAGAGAAGGTGGTGTGGAGGTTTCTGTAGAAACTCTATAGAGTGCCCTCTGCGATAATCTAAAGCACCCATGAATCGATGTTATCCTCTCCCAACCCGGAAGGTGGAGGAGAACCTCCTCTACCGGTTCCTCTGGGAGTCGGAGGTGGTGGGAGAGGAAGGAGTCGGTGGTGTGGGGCAGCGCTGCAGCTGGGGCACCCGCTGCATTTTGGGCAGCGGGGCCTGGCAGCTGTGGGGGCCCGCGTTTGAGTGGCCCACCTTCCTTGGGTTTCGCCTGAGCCAGCTGCGTCTGTGAAAAGGGCGACTGCGGGGATGGGAGCGGTACATGGAATCCATAGATTTCAGGGCGTCCCTTCTCCCAAGTCGGTGATGATGTCCTTGACATCACCACCAAAAAAGCACGAACCCCTGAAAGGTGCTTCTTGAATAACTGACTGCACCTCCGGGACCAAACCTGACACTCGGGCCAGGTGTGACGCCGAAGACTTCTGTGACGCATGAGCTCCGCCCTCGAGAATCCACTGCATCGTAGGTCGTCCTCAGAATGTGACGACTGGCGAATGAGCAGAAACGGACAAGGTCAGCTAACTTCTGCTTGACTTGGGAGTCAGGCAAGGAGTCAATCTTAGATTCCGCCTGGGTAAGGACAGCCTTCTGGTAATCCCCATATGTGCTACATAGTTTAGGGCCCTAATCCCCAGTGTGGAAGAAGCATAGATCTTCCTTACATACTGATCCAGAAGCGAGATTCCTTATCCGGAGGAGACAAGCTCAAATGTTTGGGGTGTGCCGACCCGGCTGTGGTGGCGCTAATCACATCGAGTCTGCATGGGGTGAGAATCTAAAAGTCTACACCCTCTGGAGCCTGGTATAGCCTGTTGGACTTCTGAGGAAGTGGGGCTAAAGCCGACGGTTGTTTCCAAACAGTGGAAACAAGGTGGGCATGAGGCTCGATCCAGGGTGGCACTAGAGTAGAGGCCCAAGGGGCAGGTCCAGATGTTGGTGAGTTTAACCCGTTGAGGATCCGGCTCTAGAGCGCCACTGATGTACTTCCTGGATCTTCCTGAGCAACTCCATGAAGGAAGGATCCTCGGAGGAGACTGGAGGAGTCCTTGGCCGGGGCTTGGATGGGGCGAGGCTCGTCATCTTTCGAAGCATCCATCTGAGGATCCGAGGTCCGAGAGGAAGAAGAAGAAGAACTGGAAGCAGAGTAAGACTCCTGACTCATCTAGGGAGGCGGGTTCCTTGGGGGAATCCTGGACGCGTGTCCTGCCCTCTCTGGATCAGAGGAGAGCTGGAATTCAGAGGCGTGGTGAGTGTGCGCCTGGGCGTATACAGGGCCGGAGGTGGCACATCGCTATAAAGGGCTCTCGACTTCCTTGGTGAGCTGAGCCTTGACCTCAGCCACCAGGAGGCCACAATCTCCTGAAGATCCACTGGTGGCCTGGGGCAATGGAGGAGAAGGGGGATAGTTGTCGGATTATATCCGTAAGCGAATATCCGTAACGCCGCGGGAATACCGGAACTGGGTATTGCGGCATCGGGTACTGTGGCATCAGTGGAGCTGGCACCGGTACCGGGCGCAGGATACTGCGGACCCGGGTAAGCCCGGTCCGGATAGGATGGCGGATACCCAGGTACCGGAGGAGCTGCCGAGCAGGCGGCCCAGTAGGGAGCTCCATGGGCGGATCAACCGTGATAGGCCCGTGAGGTGGAGGGCCTGATGGGAGAGAATATCCCGCCAGTGTCGGAGGGACTGGCATCAGAACCGGCGGAGCGCGTCGGAAGCTGGCGATGGAGCCGGCATCGGGGGCGGCGTCAGATCCGTTCAGTGGGAGGAGGGTCTGGCGGCGGAAAGCATCCGAGCATCACCTGGGATGGAGGAGAAAGTCCCTGGGGTCAGGCAGGGGACTCGAGGCTCCCGGACGGCCCGAAGGCTGCGGGAACCTGGAATGACAGACGATGGAGGGTCTTTTGTAGGCTCCGATGCCTGGCGCTGTCGGAGGCCGGCAGTGTGACAGGGCTGAATCCTGGCGGACGCCAGAGGGCGGCATCCGACTTAAGGGTCCCTACGTCGGAGGCGGGCCGGGTAGAAGCCGCCCGGTCCGAGGACACTGCGTGCGCCGCCCGAAGGGTCGGGGCGTCTTAGCTGACCTTCTCCCAGTCGGCGTCAGGACCCGGCGTCCGGCTTATGGGGGTGCCAGTAGGCTGCAAGCCTGCGACAGTACTGAGGCAAGCCTCCTCCTTTGCCCAGAGGCACCGAAGGCTTGAGCGAACCCGGCGGGTGGGCGGCGCCTCCTCCAAAGCCTTGGGCGCTGCCGTCGGGCGATGCCCCAGAGGGACGTTACCCATGACTCCGGCTGGAGTCGTGAAGGAGAGACCTTCTCCCAGTGCCTTTCTTTGTCCGCTTCTTGTGTCCTTCTGGGAAGTCGGCGCCTGCCTAAGCTTCTTCAACTCCTTCTCCATTGCAGACATCTTCTTTTAAGGAGATGGGTTTCCAAAGACTGCTGGCATCGTCTGCGGATGGCCGTGTTGAAATGCAGACAATGCGGGCACTTTCGACCGGCGTGGTGGGGCCTAAGCAAAAAGGCGAGAGAGTGACCGTCCTTGTGAGGCAGTTAGGCTGCCTGAGTCGCACTTATTTTTGAAGGGGCGACATAAACTGGCGTTCACCTGACAAAAAATGGCAAAATACTGATAACTTCGGTAAAAAGCAGCGAAGCAACAGGGCTGAGCACGAACTTCACCGCGGCGCTGCACGAGCCGATGGCGGAAGAACTGGAAGCGGGCGTCCGGGACCGCCCCTTTATCGGCGTCATCAATGGCGGTCACCTGGCGATAGAGGCGGTCCATGAGACTGCTAGCTAGAAATTTTCCGTGGGGTCCTGCCACCTGCCGGCGTCAGTCCTATATGTAATTACCTACGCAAGAGCCCTCTTGAAGTAAGATCTAGTATAATCATAAAGACTATAAAGGTTAGAGCAATCTCAGTTATCTGAAGTTGTTACCACGCAGTTTATTACTGGTCTAACTAATCAACTCCTTTATATTATTGGGTGAAGACATGTGTTTTAGTAACAGGGTATAAGTTGTTCCTAGTTAAATAAACTTTCATTGATTACTTTGTGATCTGAAACACAGAGTTTAGACAATTGTTTTAATTGTTTAAGTGTCATATGACTACACAGAGGTGTATAAAATGGTGGTAGAGCGAGCTATTCATTTACTCTGAGGAAGCCCAGTAGTTGACTGGGTGAAACATAAGGTTTTTCTGCATTTCTCTAGCCTTTTTCCCTGCTGCTGGTTGCTGTGCCATTTAACAAAAGAATAAAATAGTTGGCACTTTATACATTAATACTGTGTTTCTTTTGTGTCCGTTTGATAGTGCTGCTTTTTCTTCTTCCTCTTATGTGATATGGACATAGCACCATCATTGTCAGTGCTCCTGCTTACATTTTCTCTGATTTTGTCGTTCTATGGAGCACGGCTTCCTTAGAGTAGTAAAACTATGGACTTGATACCATTCCGAATGAGAAGATCTGACCTTTGGGGACTTTGTGAATGGCAACACAGCTCTGGTACAAGCATATTGCAGGATTGGCATTTACATGGTATGTGGATGTGGACATTTCCCATTTGGTTTTGCTGGGACGACCCCTTTAACAAGAGGCTTACACTTGAAAGATTCCTACAAGTGGACAGATAGCTCCGGGTATATAGCATCATGTCGGGCCAAGAGAAGACACCCGAGCACACCACGGGTCGCCCAGGAATTCGGCTGGAGGTTTTGTAGATTTGGTGTTCACACAAACTGGAGATATTAATCTGTTACTTTGCCATATCCAGGACTAGGGAACAGACACAGGCTGCGGTGGCCAAATATTAAAACCATCTTTCGAAAACTGGAGAAATTAGTGCTTAGGGGCAGCAGGATGTTCTGGCATAAAACCACGTTGGAGCGTATCTAGCAGTAGAATGAGTTCCATGTGGGTTACAGACAGTGCAGAAGTCGTCTTATGGCACTGATAATGCAGTTTTATGACTCGTTGGCGAAAAAACATGCAAGATCCTCCATCAATTACATTAAACTTATACCTGAATTTGCCAAACCTATTTGGGACCAGTTCACAACTGAGATTGGTGAGACAGAAGCACAACTTAAATCTGTAACTGATACCATTGAGTTTGATCGTTTAAATAAATTACTGTTTGACAAAGTTACCGATATGATTTGAAAGTAAAGCAGCAGAAACAGAAGAAGTTCCTGAGGGATGAGCGTGAATTACTTAAACAACACGGTATTTGATTGGGCTGATAGATATGATATGAAGAGCCCAATAATTTTGGTGGACTTAAATCGATTTTAAAAAGGAGCGGGTCTAATGAGGGGCCAGTGACTGGACAAGCAGTGTTGGATTACACCACGGTCCTTCTGACATGGATGATTAGACCCACACTAGAAAGAGATTGGGGAATCAAAGTGGGACAGTTCCTTTATAGGTCCAGGGAGCAAAACACAGTCAGCATTCAAAAAGGCCCATTTCAATTCTCCATCAAACAGCAAAGGGGACGGGGAGGGTGGCATAGAGGAAAAACAAGAAAAGACACTAATTATTGAATGTACACTGAACTTTGATGCTGTTAGTACCACCACCACCCCATATCCAATACAAGCTCTAGCAATTCAGCCACTGATGCCACAGAAGAACTTCAGGGCAACAGCACTTTTCTACACCTGTAGTGAATTTATCTGATCATGTCTTGACAATCCATGAAATGTCAGTTTTGAGTAAAGGTTTGGGTTTTGCCCAACCACGAACATTGACTGGTTCCAATATGTGTAGATCTGCATAAATTTGCACAACATTTAACTTTTGAAGTATTTATCAGGAGAGCACTGATGATCAGGGCATAGGAATAAATTCAGTGGCTTGAATCCAAGGTCTGAATACTGTCCCACATCGACCCTATTGTTTCTATGTTCACTAAGAAGTGTGAATTAGATTTAGAAAAACGAAGGAACAGCCCCACCCAAGCCCCGATAGGTTCAACTGTAGTACTGATGAGTTGCAGGCCATTAAAGATTTGAAAGCAAATGTGAATACTGTAATAAGAACTGCTGACAAGGGAGGAGCCATTGTTATTCAGAACAATAAAGAGTAACGACAGGTAGTGACAATTTGTTTTATGAAAAGATCCATAAGGGAAAGGTACAGGTTTTAAGAGGAAATAGATGAGATCCTGAATGTAGTCTTTATTAAGGGCTATATTACAGATGTCCTATATAAAACTATGGTAGTAGCCCATCAGTGATTCCCATATATACTTTCCTAAAATTCATAAGAGTTTGGACCACCCACCAGGCTGTCCCATTATTTCGGTCGAGGATGGCTCACTGAACCTCTCTCCATATTTTTGGATGGTTTCTTACAATCCTTAGTCAGTCAGCTCAGATCGTACATCAGAGATTCCACGGAAATTATTAATATTGTAGAGAACCTGGAGATGGATCCAAATTGTGTTACAACAACAGATGTGACCTCCTTATGCACGGTCATTCCACACCAGGATGGCTTGAACACACTTAAGCTTTTCCTGGATACTCGTACTGAGGAAGAGTTGTTTTTATACCACTTCTGTTTTGTTGGAATTAGCTGAAGCAGTTCTAGCAAAAATGTGTTCCTTTTTCAGAATCAGTTGTTCTTACAGGTTTGGGGGACAGCCATAGGGGCCACTATGGCCCCAGCTGTTCCAACTTGTTTGTTGGTGGGTGGGAGTTGCATCATCTGTACAGCACTGCCACAAATCCATATTTTCATTTATTGGATTTGTGGCAGTGCTTATAGATGATATTATAGTCACCTGGAAGTGCAGAATGTAATTTGCTGAGTTCATTAATTGGTTGGAAAGCATGAGCTCCTGTTTGAGGTTCAAATATTAATTGAGTAATACCAGCATTAATTATTTGGACCTCAAAATATATAGAAATCAGAATGGAGAGTTTGCACCACTTTGTATCAGAGAGAGACAGATAGAAATGGCATTCTCAGGTATGAGGTTGTCATTCCATGTGAAATTTAACATCCACAAGGGCCAGTTGGTTAGAACATTGAGAAATTGCACTGAACCGAACAGTTTGAACAAAAAGAGCCACACAAATAAGAAGATTTGTAGAGTGAGGGTATAGCACACACAGCATAGTAACAGCAATACAAAAAGTGGCTAATATGGATAGAACTAAGTGTCTATCATATAATGAGAAGGAGACAGTTGACAGACAACAGGGTTGTCCTTTTTTTACAAAGTACTCTGTTAGAGTGGAAAGTGTAGAGAAATCATAATTAACAATTGGTCCATTTTGGAATTAGAGCCAAAACTAGAACAGATTGTTAATTTGGGGTCAAGGGTAGTGTTTAGGCATCAACAAGAACATAAAAGACATGGTGGTCAAAACAATACTCCTGGTCCTGAACCTCTAAGACAAGCTGTACTTGCACCCCACCTATGGGCACACACAGATGTGGGAGATGTGTGTGTTGTAAATACATGCACACATGTAAAACTGTTAGACACTCCATCACTGGGAAGGACATAGTGATTAAAGATGTTATCACATGTAGCAGTAGTGGGATAGTCTACTTGTAACAACGTGCATGTGGAGTCTACTATGTATGTAGGACCATGAGACAATTTAAAACCAGAGTGGGGGAGCATGTATATGCTGTACAGAATATGGATGACAGCTATGCCATAGCAAAGCATCTTTCCTCCAATTTACAAGGCAATCATTCTTTCCACTTTGTGGTCTAGAATTAGTTAAATGAGATCTAGAGGTGGTAACTTTGAAAAATTAATTGGACAAAGGAAAGATTCTGGATTTCTGATCTAGGAGCAAGAAAACATATGGGCTTAAATGACAATGTAGATTTGTCAGCCTTTCCAAATAAGTTTAGGTGTTAAAACACTTTTAAAGCAGCAGTATTATGAAATCAGGAAGTGAGTTATCAAAATTCTGTTTTTGCTGTAAGCATGCGGACCAAAGTTCCAGTTTCCATACCTGTAAATGTTTTCTTTTTTTAGTCATCTTAGTTTTCTAGATATTTTGCAATTTATTTGAATTGTTGTAGCGCTACAACAAATATGGCGGTTGACTAATTTTCAGCTGCGCTTCTTCTATAGGTCACATCATGTCTTTTGACAACAGCAGAGGATCCTCTGCTGACCATTCCGATGTCCCTGCAAGTCATACACATCTGCAATTGGCAGCACAGGGAGTTCAATGCAACATGCTTAGTGGCAGAAATGTAAACAAAGCACAGAATAACTGAGCATATTACTCAGCGATAGTATAATGCGGTGAGAAAAGTACCAGGTCTTCGGATGAGATGTTAAACCGAGGTCCCATCTGCCTGGATTGGTGGTAGTTCAGGTGGATGTTAAAATCCCATGGCACTTATCGAAAAGAGTAGGAATTTCCCTGGTGTCCTGGCCAAATTTCCCTCATTCACTTAAAATACCATCAACAGCTTAATCTGGTTCAAGGTCAGTTGGTATTCATCTGTATCCCCCTCCCGGTGTGTGCCTGAAAATAGGCATGATTGTCTAGTGCACTTACCCGGTAAACAAAAGCTAAATAAATGCTAAATAAATAAATAAATATGATTAGCAGGGCACAGTGAATAAACTGTCAAAAAGCACATTTTTTTGTAGTACTGCTGCTTTAAAAGAACTCCCTAAAAGAGGCACATTTGATTTGATGATAATGTCATAGCCGTTGTTGTCCGCTTGTCTTTGAGCCAATAAACAATATTTGTTATTCAGTATATATTATATATGTCTCCAGTCGTGTTGTAATACACTTGAGGTCATAGTTTTGTTTGGCTCCAGTTTAATTTTCTTTTTCTGTGTTTTAAAAAAATTAAAAAGTTTTAGGACTATGTTCTTTTCAGCATGTGTAATGAACTAGTATAGTCATAAGGACTATAAAAGGTTAGAGCAACATTATCTGAAGTTGTTACCTGCATGATTTATTACTGGTTCTAGCTAATCAACTCCTTTACATTATTGGGGTGAAGACATGAGTTTTAGTAGCAGGGCATAAGTTGTTCCTAGTTAAAAACTTTCACTGATTACTTTGTGATTTGAAACACAGGTTTAGACAATTGTTTTTAGTTGTTTAAGTGTCATATGATTACACAGAGGATGTATAAAATGGTGGTAGAATGAGCTATTCATTTACTCTGAGAAAGCCCAGTAGTTGACTGGGTGAAGCGTAAGGATTTTCTGCATTTTCTCCAGCCTTGTCTTTTTCCCTGCTGACTGCTGTGCCATTTAACAAAAAGAATAGAATACTTGACACATTACACATTAATACTGTGTTTTTTTGTGTCCGTTTGATGGGTGCTGCTTTTCTTCTTTGCCTGCAACCTGAATCTTCCAGCGGAAAGGAAGATCTAGGCGTCATGAGGCAGAGCCGAGGGTTATACCACCTGGGTGGGTGGGAGGAGCCAGCTTGAAGACTTCCAGCAAGATTTAAAGTGGAAGGAGACATGCCAAACAGTGTGGATGAACAACATATCCACGATCCTAGAAGAAAAAATTACTTACCCGTAGTAATTCTGTTTCTTCCAAGTGATACTCAGGTATTCATAACTTTATGCAGTCATCCTTGCAATGAGAACTGCCCAGAGAATTTGAAACATATGCAAATGATGGAATCTTTGCATGAGCTACTTTTCAAATGTTGCCTTATACTAACTGCCTTTGTTTTAAACCCCTCAGATTTCCTGGAAGCCTGGAAAGACAGGCCCATGGGTACTAAGTGTAATAATGATAATTATAATAATAATAATAAACAACAACACTATTAATTAAAATAATAATAGAGGAACTTCCTTAACACCCAAAAGGGCCTCCAACTAGAGGGCATAACATATGAAAGGATACCTTTGAATGTCCAGATCACCTAATAAGGGAGGAGGAGGAGGAGGAGAACAGTGAGTGATCACAGTCACAACATGTGTGCCAGAAACAGCATTTATACCCCTGACAGCACAGTACTCCAGGGTGCAGAGGCCAAAGATTCCAGAGGAGGGAGGGAGAGAGAGTTGAATACCTGAGTATCACTTGGAAGAAACAAGATTACTATGGTAAGTAATTTTTCTTCTAACCCCGTAATACTCAGATATTCATAACTTTATGCAGACTACTAAGCAGTACCTTTGGAGGTGGGCACAGAACCTTATTTTGGGAACAGACTTTGCAGGACTGCTGTGCTGAACCTAGCACCACCCCTGGAGAATATCCAGACTGTAATGCTTTGTAAAGGTGTGTACTGTTTCCAGGTAGCTGCTTTACAGATGTCCACCAGGGGAACATCCCCAACAGCAGCTATAGCAGCAGCTGTGTCCCTTGTGGAATGCATCCTCAACCCTGTTGGGGCTCCTTTCCAGCCTTAGAATAACACAAACTGAAAAGCTGTACTATCCAGTGAGAAATTGTTCTTTTTGATGCTGGGTTACCTTTCACACTCTCATGGGTCAGGAACAGCTGTTTTCTGTCCTGCCTATGGACTTTAGTCGTTAACAAGTGATAGCTAAAAGATCCTTTGACATCAGACCATGAAGACTCTTTTCACCAAAACTAAAGTGTTCAGTGAAAAAGATAGATAAGATGGGCAGACTGTAGGCCCTTATCTGCAGACACCGTCTACGATCTATGTATTTAAGTATAATGGTTTGATTCAAATGGGAATCAGAAGTCATTTAAAAGAGAAACTTCTTATTTGTTCCCAGAATAATTTTGTCTCTGTGGAATGAAATGTGGTCCTGTTCAACCAGAGAGACTTTAGGTCACTGATTCTTGTGGCAGAAATCATTACCACAAGGAATATATATATGTATTTTTAGATATTTAAAATAAGCTGAAAACATAGGTTCAAAAAGGGGACCCTGACCTAACTATGCACATCTAGGTCCCATGTTGGCACTGGTTCCCTGTGAGGGTGCAAATGGACCAGGCCTTTAAAGAAGCCTTTGGCGGATAGGGTCTGAGGCTTGAACAAACATTCTGTCCAACTGAGAAGTAAATAAATATTGAGACCAGGTGGACCTGTAAGGTACTGTTCTGCAAGCCCAGTGAAAGCAAATAGGTAAATAGTCCAGCACAGCTGGAACACCAGCCTGTGCTGATATGTGCCAGGCCCTAAAAGAACCTCTGTGAGGCTATGATCTGGGGCCATTAAAACAGTTTGTCCAGCTAATATGCAGGATATACTACAGCTAGATGGACTTTGGGGATGCTGGACTGCAAGTCCAATGAATACAAATAGGTAAGTTAGTCAAGCACTGCTTGACACAGCATGTGCTGAAACAGTTTTCGGTTGAACACCAATATAAACCTTTCCCTTCTGAAGCATCAGTTTCCTAATGGAGGGCTTCCTGTAACCACACACAATGTCTAGACACTGTGAAAAGAAGCAAGGCTGCATATTGTACAATAGACCTCAAGAGGCATGACTTGGGCCTGAGTGACCCAATGTTTGGGTACAAAAGCCCCTGGATGGAGATTAGCAGGTTGTGCCTCTGAGAAAGGGTATATTGGTTTGGAACCAGACATGGCGAGTAGTAGAGAGAACCATGTCTGCCTGTACCAGTCTGGCATTATCAAGACCATTGATGCTGGCTGGGACCTGAGCTTGAGAATGCATTGTATGCCAAAGGGAAGCAAGGCAAGCGTGCAGATGCTTCACTGGCTAACTCAGAACCAGAGAATCCAAGAGGATTGGTCCCGGATCTCTGATTGACTTAGTACTGTGGCAGGTGGTGGTTGTGGTGGGATGCGAACAAGCCTACCTCTGGTATGCCCTACCTCCTGAAGATAACTTGCACCACCTGACTATTCAAGGCCCATTCCTAGTGGAGACTGGTTGATCTGTGTCAAGGTAACTGCCAAGGTAGTGTCCCTACCTGGCAAATGAACATCCTGCAGGGACTCATGGAGCATGCTAGACTCTACATTTTCATAAGTCCTGAGCAGGAGGGCTTAACCTTGTCCCTCCTATTTATGGATGTAATACATTATAGTGGTATTGTCTGTTCTGACCTGTACCACCTTTGTAGTAGTTAGTGATGACCTTTAGTGCAGTAACACTACTCTTAGCCCTGCAGGTTTTGTTTTTTTTTCCATTCAAATTTTTATTGGTTTTCTTCAACAAACAAAACAAGGACAAACAAACAAACATTCACATGAGAAGGGATCCAAAAGATCATTGTACGTAACATTCAGATAAGACTAACCTGTACAGGACCCATTCTCCAACCCTCCCTCCTCCTCCCCAATCTCTCAAACCCACCCAAGCACCTACCCTCCCCTCCATGCAACACGGCATTACCAGACTGACCGTGAATCCATTTGCTCTGTAAAAGAAACAATATCACAAATATATACAGTGGACCTCTTAAAGAAAACAGTGTATGTAATGATTCCCATTTCTTTTGTATCTCTCCGGTTGATTATTAAGACTGGCTATAGTTTTCTCTGTTCTCAAATTGGCAAGTAACTCCTTAACCATTCAGTATAGGCAATGTCATCACTGTCTTTCAATGCCTTAAAATTATCTTCTTGGCAGTAATAGAAATAAGAGCCATATGGTAGACGTCTAACTGAAAATTTTATTATAATCACCTAATAAACAGATATCGGGGTAAATAGCTCCTTCAGACCTAACAATGGATCCAGTATGTTGTTGTATCTTGACCCATAAAGCTGTTGCTTTAGAGCAAGTCCAGAAAATATGGTAAATAGATCCTTCTTCTTTACCACATCGAGTACAAGATGGAGTAGAGAGGAGCCCCATTTTGAATAATTTTGTGAGTATAGTATAAATTATGCAGTATAAGAAATTGGTGAGACGTAATCTATCCTGTAGATACAAATTTATGACAGTTCTTCCATAAAGATTCCAATGTTAATCCTGAGTGGGGAAAAAGAGGTCCAGAAATCTGAGGGGCGAAGCAATTGGATAGGCCCAGTTATAAAGCATTTTATAAGCTTGAGAAACCATTTTTGAGCCCCAATTAGGGTACCCAATTCATTCCTAAAACTTCTTGGACTTAGTTGAGGAGGAGATACCAAAAACCTTTACAATAAGATGTCTTAATTGGTAAATTTTAAAATATATGTACCTGGCAGCTTCAAAACCGATATTATCTCGGAAGACGATAACCACTTATGTTCCTCTGAAATTAACAAGCAAGGGGTAGGTCCCTAATAGATGCTAACCAAGTGGTGGTAAGTGATTTATTATTTATCTTTAAGTTGGGATTACCCTCAATCGGCTGACTTCCGTCCAGCGTATGATTGTATTTGAAAAATTACACAACTGCGAATGCACTCTAACTCGAAAATTGCTATTGGTGTGGTTTTTAACTGCACGGTGAAAAGCTAGACCTAATATAGAAGAGAGCTGCCGGAGTTAGCCCATGAGCCACCATAAAAGAAAATTCAATTTTGAGTCAGAGAGAGAGAGGAAGAAGAGAGAATTTCTTCCCAAGTGTGAGCCATCGCAGGTATTTAGAAATATCGCAGCCCAGTAATAAAAGGTGAAGTGGGAAGGCGCAGACCACCCATATCTTTGGGGCAGCCAACTTATAATATGCAAATCTAGGATCCTTATTCCCCATATAAACTTAGTAATCATCTCATGAACTCTACGGAACCAGGAAAGAGGTAACCAGATATTAATCAGATTAATGGATAGAAACGCCTTGGAAAAACATTCATTTTAATTAAATTAGTCCTACCCACAAAGAAATAGGAGTTTAGACCATCTTCCAAGATCCGAATCAATGACTCTAAGTAGCGTAATCTAAATTAAGCTTCTGCATAAGAACAGTATTTCTGGAGATAATTATACCCAAGTATTTTAAAGTATCCTGCGCCCAAGAAAGGCCGAAAGCCTCAACGAAACTCTGCTGAACCTTATGATTAAGGGAAATATAACCGTCTTATCCACATTTAACTTATAATTAGATAAGAGACTATATTCTCTGATGACAGTGAGCATGGCGGAATCGACCTTTCAGGATCGGTCAACTGTAAAAGAATATAATCATGATATACTGAAACCTTAATTTGATGATCAAGAACTGTTATGCCCTTAATCTGAGAGTATCCCATTAAACAGCGAACCAAAGGCTCCAAATACAAGTTAAAAAGTAAGGGAGATAGCGGACACCTTGCCTGGTACCAGATTCTAATGGGAAAACTGTTGACATCTCCCCATTCACGTGATTCTGGCAGAAGGACCCTGATATAAACCCTATCCACTGCTGAAATTCAGAAGGAAATTATAAGCCTTCAGTGTACCAAACAAGAAATTCCAGTTCACCCTATCGAAAGCTTTCTCAGCGTCCAAAGGACCAGCACAGCGGGTGATGGGAATCTCTTGAGACAGATAAAACATGCATTAATGTTCTAAGATGATCCACAGAGGACCGCCTTTCATGAAACCTACTTGTTCCAGTCCGATAAGAGATGGTAAACTCCATTGAGGCGGGTGGCTATCGATTTGTCAAGATTTTAATATCCTGATTTAAAAGTGAAATAGGGCGATAACTGGAAGTTAACTCTGAGTTACTGCCCGTTTTGGGTATATACACAATTAAGGCTTGAATAGCGTGGAGTCTACCTCAGTTTCCTTTAAAATGTGCTGATAAAGTATATATATAAAGGGACAAGCTGCTTTTGGAATTGTTTGTAAAGTTAGAAGAGAACCTGTCGGACCTGGGAGTTTATCAGAGGGTAAACTGTCAATTGTCCTAAGTATCTCCTCCGATGAGATAGGCATATTAATAATTGTTGTTGTGAGATGGACAGAACTGGTAAGTTAATTTCTTCTAAATAGCGATCCACTTCCTGAATAGCAGGGGCTCGACACCCGGACTATATAAGTTAGAATAATAGGTTTTAAATTCTGAGACTATATCCACCGGGAGGTTTCAGAATACCATCTGTGTTAGATAGAATAGAGGAATGTACCTGGCCGATTCCTGTTTAAGAGCGTAGCGCTAAAAGTCTTCCTGCTTTTTCCCTTGATCCTTATAAGAAGCCTTAGTATTCTGTATAGCAAATTCTGCCTTTCCATTAAAATTTCCAGGTACCTATCCTTTAATTTGCACAATTTAGTACTCATTCCTCCGATGGGGAAACTATGACCTGAACCTCCAAGGCCCTTTATTTGTGTGAGCAAGGCAGTTAATTCCTGTTCCCTTTTCTTTTCCTTTGAGAAGAGACTAATCAAAACCCCCTCATGATGCGTCTAACGCACACCATAATAAATCTGCTCTAGATATAGACCCCATATTAAATTCTATAAACTGTTCAATATGTCTACTGATGGTACTAATCATTGCCTTGTCTTTCAAAAGCTGGTTATTAAGCTTCCCCATGTCGATCTACCCAGCGTGGATGCCATGGACAGCTGGCAAATCACCAGTGAGTGATCAGAAGGTGGACCTGGTTGAATAGATGCTTCAACCTCCGACCAATAAATTTTGGAAATAAATATATAATCTATTAGTAAGAGGTCTTATATACTGGGAGGTGAAGGTGTAACCCCTGTCACGGGATGGAGTACTAACCATACATCACATAGGCCCATGCTATCAACAAATTCCCAAAAGGCCCAATGCGCTTGTGA
This sequence comes from Neoceratodus forsteri, assembly GCA_016271365.2. NCBI lineage: Eukaryota > Metazoa > Chordata > Ceratodontiformes > Ceratodontidae > Neoceratodus > Neoceratodus forsteri. The sequence goes on along the minus strand of CM057458.1, from coordinate 162,908,789 downwards.
GCCTTCTATGATGCCCCGATGTACAGTCCATCATAGGATCACATGCTATATTCATATCCCTGCCCAGGATCATGGGTAACGATAAAATGGAGCTAAGACATTAACCAGTTGCATAAAAAACCCAGGAGAATCATAATTAGGCCATACATGCTCCCCAATAACAATTCCATAGAATATAAATGACAATGAATAAATACATATCTGCCTTGAGGATCATTAAGTACTTGAAAAGTGTAAAGGAATCTTTCTAGATATCAATATGAACCCCACAACTTTGGGATGTACCTGCTGAGGAGAAAACGTGACCAACTTGTTGTCTCCGCATCATAAGCAGCCTCAGAATCTAAGAGATGAGATTCCTGGACAAACACAATTTCGTAGATAATAATCCCAAATGCTTCAGGACTTTATATTGTTTTAGCTGGTGTCTCAGTCCTTTCACATTCCAAGAGGCAAACTTTAATAAACTCGATCATAATACCACCTTAGCAATAGTACATAGGGTATATGGGAGTAAAATTCCGATCCACCTTCTAATTCTACCTCCTTGCTGGTCTCCCGTATTGCTTATCCCCCTTCCCCAACCCCTTCCTCCTTCTCCCTAATGCATCCTGCAACTCAAAACTAAAACCATAAACACATAGTCCCTCAGAGCCACCCAACCCCCCCCCTACTATTATGGCCCAAGCCAGCAGCTAACTACACAGCAACCACCCGCCCAGCCATCCGACCCACCCAACTGCCACACTGCCATAATTTAGGACCCCAACTCACACTTAATATCCTTAACAATCTGGTGTCTAGTGTGAGAAATACTACCCTAATACTAGCAGTGCACCCAGCAAGAAAACATTGTTTTACGCCTACTACCTCTAAACCCCTAATATGGATAATCGGGCATCCCCTTGCAAAACCAGAATGTTTCCCAAAAATTAAAATAAAAGCCTGGAACAGAACTAAAACTCTAGTGGCATCATTCAAGTGTCACCTAATTCCACTCTACTAGATGTATGCTCTTCGACTTCCACCTTTTGTCACTTTAATTAACATCTCTATGAAGCCGTAACCACCCTACCTATCAAGTCCCATTTGCACGAAATAAAAACATATCTAAATAAAATAACGAGTCTCTAGGGCCATCCAAGCAGCCTGAACTCCGGTGCCTGTAAAGACTGAGACTCCTTCTAAACCCCTAATATGGATAAACAAACATTCCTTGACCAGTATATTTTAACCAGGAACTAAAATACTTTTAAGTAAAACAGAACTGGAACTGTAATGGCATCATTCAAATGTCTCAGGATTTCAAATTCAACTGTAGGAATAATCTTTCGACTTCTTCCTTTGCCACTTTTAACTAGCATCTCTGAGAGCCTTAACCAACCCTACCAAATCCCATCTGCTTGAAATAGAACATATCTAAGTGAAAGATCGAGTCTCTGGGGCCATCTATGCACAGTGAACTCCAGCGCCTGTAAAGACCCAATAGTCCAGTCTATGGCTCCCCATGTGGGCAGAGATGAGAATCGCACCTAAGACTCTTCATATTTCTCTCCTCGCAGACGACGAAACAAGCTCCTTTGTTCACTTCAGGCAGAGGCTGTTGGCCACGGAGCTACAATGTTACCAGACAGGCAGCGAAATCTCCACAAAGGAAGCTCCATGCAAACGGCAAAGCATATAAGACTGCTGTTCTTTAATGTCTTCCAAGCAGCCACTTCAAACCAAAGTTAAAGTTCACTCAAACCACTTCCATGATTCTAATTATACTCCGTCTTTTATTTATTTATTTTTAAAAGAAGGAAAAAAAGAAAAGATTATCCGAAACCTCTTGCGCCTACCCTTCCTCAGGCACTTCAGCGATCCGAAATAATTCTGGAAAAGCACTCTTCAATTCTGTAGCCACCGACCAGCATCTTCAAAGGTGGTCCAACTGCCATGCATAAACACTTGAAATCTACTGGTACCCCATTCTAAACTTAATACCAGCAGCAAGTAACTTAGTTACCACTTGGTGAAAAGAGGCTCTTCTTTGCCTTACTGCTAATGGTAAGTCTTGGGCTACTGGACCTTCGATTCATCAGCGGATTTCTTGTAATCCTTTAACCTTTACAATAAAATGCTGGCGTCCTGATAATTTAGAAATCTAAAAATGAATGTACGAGGAGGGGACCCCTGTGGTGGGGTGGACGGAGGGCTCTGTGGGCACGTTCAATAACGTACTTGTCCCCAAAAGGCGAGGGTCCAGCTATAGACTCAACGAACTTTGAGCAAAACCAACAGCATCTGGACCCGCTTCCTTTTCTGGTAGCCCAATTAGCACTGCATTATTACGCCTGCTCCTCCCTCCAAATCTTCAACTTTACTCTCCAAGCTTTTAATTCTGTGCGGGTGGAAGTTAACTCTGTCTCCATTCTTTGCTGCTTTTTCAGTGGAGAGCAATCTAGCTTTGTTATCCAAAGTGCGGGTTGCCGCGTCCTCAAAGCTTGTGCCATAGATTTAATTTCTTCAGAGATTGATGGAGCTCCAATCGAAAAGGTTTAAACTCTTCCAGGAATCGGGAAAGAGTAAGCGGTTCCATTTCAGGATCTCCAGGAGTGGGACTTGCCGAAGCTAGCCATATCAATAGACCTTGCCTTCTTAGGAGCCTTTTCTGAGGTTGATGGCGGCGTATGTTTCAAAGCCGATTTCTTCATTCCTTGAGACTTCCAGTCGACTCTCCTTCGATATTCAGGTAGGAAAAGGTTCCAATGTACAGATTGCTAATTATCTGGGTAATCAGCCAATTTTAAATGTTGTTTTAAGCCGAATTAGGTGGTCAGGTGGCGGGCGATCTCGAAGCTGCTATCCAGCAAGCTGCATCACGTGGTCTCCAGGCCTGCAGGTTTATGTTTACAATGTCCGACCAGGACTTTTCCTATCAGTAGAAGAACTTGTATGTGCTCTAACTTCCCTAGACTGCTGCTGGTCCTTCACCTGCACCGGTATACAGCAACTCTCTAGAGCCTGCCACAGGGCTACACCACCTCTGCATACTCCCCCTACTCCCATTGACTCTCTCCTGTCAGGGTATTATTGTATGCAGCATCAGAAAACTGGTAACTAGCCTCAGAACTCCTATACTGCTGCAGACAAATCACGTAACCAAAAGAAGGCCCAGCCACCCACACTTCTCCTAGGACTCTGCAGGAAACTCTTGTTCCTGCTTTCACTCTGCTCTGGAAATGTTGAGCTTAATCCAGGCCCTCTGGCACCCATGGAATCCCCAGCAGAGCTACACAGCCTCAAGGAGCTTACATTCTTGGATGTTAATGTATGTAGCCTATTAAAAAAATTGCTTCTGTTCAGACCTGGGTATGTCATACTGCTCCAGATGTTCTGGTGACTACAGAGTCCTGGCTCCGACTGGCGACCAGTAACAACAAAGTTAACATCCCCTCCTACTCTTTGTTCAGAGCCAACAGGCAAACCAAAGGTGGTGGGGTAGCTATTTACATCAAGGATAAATTCCCTGCCTCCATAATTGACTCAACCTCTGCCCCAAAAGAATTCGAAAGCTTGTCATTAAAGATTGAAATTGTCACTGGTGTCTCATTATGTATAATAGGATGCTACAGACCCCCATCAGCTGGACTACAGTTGTTAAAACATCTCGAAAACATCCTGGGTTCGGCATCTTCAGAGTGTATCAAACTAGGGGACTTTAACTTGAGACTGGCTCTCCAGTGCATCCACCCCACTAAAATGTTCTGTGATTCCCTTGGCTGTCAGCAGCTAATGAACAAATCTACTCATCCTAACAAGCTCAACCCTAATAACAGTACTTTCTTGGATATCATTTAGTTAACAAATCCCATTTATTCTCCCATGCTGGCATCTTTTCTCTGATATTAGCGACCATTGCTTCATCTTGTAAGATCCACTCTTAAATCCACAACTGTACTGAAATTCTCCTTTAAAATGTGCGATACACAGCTTTGATCCATGAGTATACATCAGACCCAAGAGACTCCATGTGATGGCAGGACTTCTATCTAGCCAAGTCCCTGACTACGGCTTATGATATTTTCTCAGAAATTGTGCTAGGGGCTCTCAACAAGTATGCTCCCATAGTAAAAGTCTGTGCCAGAAACAAATCCTGTTGGTGATTTATAGAAGACCTGAAAGATGCTTTGCGGAGTAGGGATGTACCCTGGAGAACTGCTAGGAAAACTGATTTAATAAATTATTGGAATTCTTTCCGGAGGGCGAGGAACCTCTGCACCAAAATGGTCAGAGAAGCCAAAGCTAATTTCTATCACTCTCAGCTGGAGAGCTCCTCAAGAAATGCCTCCAAATTCTGGAAGAGTATCAAAGACATTGAAGGTCACACCACTGTAAATTCCCTACCTACTAAATTATTGATCGACAATACTGTAATCTCTGACAGACTGTCTATCCTTGATGCTCTCAATAATCATTTTGACACTGCAGGGCTAGCCTTTGACTCCTCTTCCGTGAATATCCTCCACCAACAACTTAGATTGGATACACAAGAAAAACCCATCCCCAGTCCATCCTTCTGTCTGCAGCCTACCTCCCTGAAAGAAGTCGAAGATCTTCTCCTTCAGCTGGACACTAGAAAAAGTGCTGGGGCCGACCTCATTGACCCGTACTTCTTAAATGTCGGCTACCATGTCCTCGCAGTCCAATTACTCATCTCTTCAACTTATCCTTGTCCCAGGGTGACCTACCGCCCATTTGGAAAAATGCACTTGTGGTCCCTTTGTTTAAGTCAGGAGATCCTAGTGACCTCAATAACTACAGGCCAATCTCCCTACTTCCAATCCTGTCAAAGATGCTGGTGAAAATAGTGAACTCCCAGCTTCAGAAGTACCTGGAATCAGAAAAATTGCTCAACCCATTACAATCCAGTTTTAGAGCACAGCACAGTACAATCTCTGTTCTAGCCAAGGTGACAAATGACTGGCAGCTTGAATTAGACAAAAAAAAACTTTGTCTGCGCAGTTTTCTTTGACCTAAGCAAGGCGTTCGATACCATTGATCACAGACTGCTTCTGTTGTCCCACCGGAACATTGGTTTGGATTCCCTATCCCATAAATGGTTCTCCAACTACCTCTCAGGACGACTTCAACAAGTAAAGGCAGAAGGGGAAGTTTCTCCACCAAAACCCCTATTGAAGTGTGAACTGCAAGGTTCCATTCTTGGTTCCTTGCTCTTCACCATTTATATTAACAACGTAGATGCCCCCATCAAAGAAGCACAAATACACCTATTCGCGGATGATACGGTACTCTATGCTAGTAGCCCCACACCTGAAGCGGCCTGTAAAGCCCTTCAAAATAAATTTAATCTGCTGCAACATCAGCTTATAAACTAGAAACTGCTCTTAAATGCAAAAAAAAAACAAAGCAATGTTCCTCTCGTCCCTTCAAAATGCAATAAATCCTGCAATTGCTGGGACACTCCTGCAGATCACTACCATTCTAGGTGAGCAGTTGGACTATGTACCAAAGTTCAAGTACCTGGGGGTCTGGTTAGACCATAGACTTACTTTCACAGATCACTTAGAAGAACTGGCAAAGAAACTTAGACAAAGACTTGGTCTGTTCTTTAGGATTAATAATCTCCTCACAAGAGACGCTAAACTGAAACTGGTTCAAAGTACCGTTCTTTCCCTATTGGATTACGCAGACTTTCTATATAATCAGGGACCTGCAGGTACCCTAGCCAAACTCGATACGCTTTATCACAGAGCTATAAGATTTATCACCGGTCTTCCATACTCAACCCACCACTGTGCATTGTACATGGCAGTGGGATGGTCATCCCTTGCTTACAGACGGCAAAAAAATAATGCGGTTTGGTCATACAAAGTTATCTCAAATAAACTGCCCCAGTATATCTCTGTCTGTTTTCCTTTGTGCACTCTGGGGAAGTATGCCCTGAGAAGCAACTCATATATCTACCTCTATGTTTACAAAGCAAAACCTCGCATTGGCAGAGCAGCCATCAGCTTTGTGCTCCCTCAACTGTGGAATAAGCTGCAAAAAACTTTGAAATTAACTCACCCCATCAGCCTAGCAGTTTTTAAATCTCTATATCTACATCATAATAAGGAGTCCTGTGCCTGTCTACCCTAAATAGTGACTCCTATAAGTCCAAGCACACTCTAATTACTACTGTTAAAAGACTGATCACATCTATAATCGACTCTTCCCTCTCCCCTTTTTTCTACCCCATATCTGTCCCTTCCACATTCCTTTGACCCTGGTTCCAGCTCTAAATTCTCCATACCACATCACTATATATCTTTTTATATTAGGTTTTATTTGTGCTTGGTGCACCTGATATGTATATTTCTTTACTTTTATGAAAAATTGTGTCCTACCCAAAATTAGCTGTATCTTCTGTTCCAAACATATACTGCTGTCAGTGCTACCTGCTGATACTTTGTATATACTGTATTATTGTATCTCACTTTATTTGCATTATTACTATTTTCTTGTGTGTTGCATCCCATGTATATTGTCCCTTGTTAACAAACCCAGGTCCACCTCGAAAATGAGCTTGCTCAACGGTGATCGCCTAGTTAAATAAAGATTTTGATTGATTGATTGATTGATACTGTTCTATGCATTGTTGCTTATGTTTAACTCTGTGCCGCTGTATGTGGCCCTGATCATGCCCAAAAACGGTCCCTGGGATCAGTGCACCAACCTAGTTAACAAAGTCATAAATCAATAAAATAGAAGCTCATATGCAGAAGTGCAAGTGAATTAAACAAGTTGTAATTTATTTTTCAGGACTTTACTGGAATATTAGTGAGCACAGGACATACCTCCACCCCTTGTGGTTACAATAGGTGACACCGAAGGGTCTGCTCCGGAACCCAATTTGTCCTCTTCCCCTCCACCATACCCTACTGTAAATTCTTTAGTCTCATTGTCTCCCCCTCCCTTACCCCCTACTTACTTTCAACTACTTCCCTCTGTATCCAGCCATATCTGGTAATGCTCAGAATTTCATAAATATGTTTCAGCAATACTGCACTGCTTTACTTGTATTGGTTAAACTGTAATTCAGTTTAAACTACTATTTATATAATCACGTAAATTACATGTGTTAAGTAGTTCAACAAGTAATACAGTGCTGCTTAAATATTTCCGTCTGCTTTGCTTATGAATTGCTTGTGAGTTTTCAAACACTTTATTTTTTCATGCTGCAACATGTTTACTGCAGTATGGTTTTTGTTACGTGACTAAATTTGAAAAAAAAATCACTTGACTTTCTTGCATCCTGATTGTGTGGGGATTTAAGCAATTCATCAACTACCAGTGCCCTCCCCTGGTGAAGCCCTAATAGTCGAAACGCAGGAGCAACTGGTTAGAGTTGCCAGCACATTTGTATGCTGTTGTTGAAGCTTGTGGTTTGCAACAATACATTTGATATTTCATAGAATTATCTGACTGAGAGTCATATTTTGACTGAGGAGTGCTGTCCTTTCCTATACTGTAGTGGGGTATGTCATGCTGTACCCACACTGAGCATTGTGTCACACCCTGCTGAACTGCGTGGCAGACCCAGTTTCTACAATCTTTTTAAAAGCGCTAAAGTAGATTGTATAAACCAGACATCTAATAGGTGGCTCTGACATAATTTTTATCTTCATTTAAATTTCTCTAATGGATTTTGTTATCAACACCTGTTGCATAAATATATACAATATATTAGGGTTGAGTGTAAACCTCTATGTTAAACCAGAAATCTTGAACCATAATAACTTTGGAACCATTCAATGGATTTGCATGAAATGTGGCATGCATAATCTGTAGGGGTAGGTCCCTCGACTTGCCAAATTTTGTGTGAATCTGTTTTGTGGTTTTTGAGATAGAAACTGTCATGCAATCCTAAATTTACCATTTTTCTTTCACGTTTCTTTGTCCAGCTGTATCTCAGGAATGTCTTTATGTTGTGGTCTGAAATTTTCAGGGTGGCAAGCCTTTGGGTCACAGATGTGCCTTTTGAAGGGTTGGTGAAAAAATTTTAATCCATTCAAAAGTTATAACAATTTTAAGTTTCCCATTATTTACTATGAGAAAATTTATTTATCAGACACAAAAGACTTTTTTGTTCGCACATTCTTCTGCTTGTAGGGTCACATACAGCTTTTGTGCAAAACAAAAATCAGTCTTTTTTGCATGTCAGGTCACACAGAGCTTGCTGTATATTTCTCACATATCATATTTGAAAAAAGCATAATCTTCCTTGGGCTATTCTAATGGTACAGAAGACAGGGCACACAGCTGGCTTATTCAGGGTCTTGGGTTTGAGACCAAACAGGACCCATGCTCAATTTTTTTTTTTTTTATTATTTAGTTAAATACACCTAATGATCTAGTGGACCCCCCCCCATTGTAGTGCTAATTACCAACACCAGGGTGCCTAGTTTCCGTGTCAGCAGTTACCGGCCCTCTCCAAAACAGTGTGGAACACTGGGTAGCCCACTCCCAGTGTCCAAAAATATTTATTATATTATACTTCCCTATACCCGTGGCCCCCCTCTGAAAAACTGTGGGACACTAGGAAGCCCACTCCCTGTGTCCTCAAATCTTTATTATACTTTTTCCTACCTCTGCAGTGTGAGACACTGGGGAGCCCATTCCCAGTGTCCTGAATCACTCCCCCGATGTCTTATTTAGAAAAAAAAAGAAAATGGTCCCTCATCGTGGGACACTAGGGAGCCCATTCCCAGTGTCCCAATATATGTACACCGCCCCCGTAGTGTGGGACACTGGGGAGCTTGCTCCTAGTGTCCCTTAAGTCTTAATACTTCCCTGTAAAGAAGAAAACCCTTGTTTTTTTTTTTCTGAAGAAAAGGTCTTCCGACATCTCTCCCTTCCCTCTCCCCATCCTGAACTTCCCTCTGTGTACCCACCTCCCCGCAACCCCCTTACCCCATACTTACCTCTGGAGGTCAATGGCTGTGATCTTCTGTGGACTGGGATACGTCTGCATTCTTCAAAGCTGAACCGCGAACTGAAGAATCAAGGTAAGTGCCGTACAATGGCTGTCAATGGCATTTTCAACTTATGTTGATATCTCAGCCATTTTTTGGAATTTTTACACCAGATTTTCAACATGTGCGTTTGGGGACCCCACCTCATGAATACTGGCACTATCATTTTATTACTCAGTTTCAAAAGGTGATTTTGGGGTCACTGCGTGAAATCACCTTTCGGGACTGATTAACAAAATGACAGTGCCAGTGTTCATGAGGTGGAGTCCCAAAAAGCCTGAAATGTGTTTTCACACCTGTGGCAAAGAATGGCACGGTCACTGCACAAAATCGCCTTTTGGGACTGATTAACGAAATACTAAACATACGAACATGCCAGCAGCAGCAGGCCTTCGGTCTATCGAGTCTGCTCGATTGTGCAGCTAGCCCCTCATCTCACAGCTGCCCCACCCATACCCTCCCTCATCATAACCCCCCCTCACCCTCTCCCACCCCGTCTTATAGTTACCTACTGTATTACAGGCAACCACTTCCTCAGGCAGAGTATTCCACCTGTCCACCACCCATTCTGTGAAATAATGTCTCCTGATTTCCCTCCTGAATCTTCCCTCCTCCAGTTTTAGCTGATGCCCTCTCATAACCCTCCCCTTCTAATCCAGAAAATCCCTTCTGTATTAACCTTGTTTATCCCCCTAAGGTATTTAAAGGTTTTATTCATATCCCCTCTATCCCTCCTCTTCTCCAGGGTGTACATGTTCAGCTTGCCCAATCTCTCCTCGAAGGACTTCCCCTCCAAGCCCTGTATAATTTTTGTCACCCTCTGTTGCACCCCCTCTTACAATTTTATATCCTTCTTCAGGAACGGATGCCAGTACTGCATACAGTATTCCAGGTGCGGCTTGACCAGAGACCTGTACAGAGGAAGGATCACCTCCCTATTTCTGAAGGAGAATCCTCTCACTATATACCCTAGCATCCTGTTGGCTTTCTCTGCCATCTTTCTGCACTGGGCTAAATTGTTCATGCTGCCCATTATAAGCACCCACAGATCCTTTTCCTCCTCGATGCTTTCCAGCTGCACCCCCTCAGTTGATAGCTCCTCCCTGGTTCCTAGCTCCAAAGTGCAGTACCTTGCACTTCTTGGCATTGAACCCCAGTTGCCATGTTTATGACCACTCCTGTAGTTTTGTCAGACTGATCCTACTTGTATCCTATATGAGATATCTGCTATAAATATCCCAAACAGCACTGGCTAACAGGCGCTGGGGTGTGCCTTGGGGTCATCAGGCCTAACTCTATCCCCATTCTCTATACTGTACCATGTCAGCTTGTTTACACATGGGATGGGGTGAAATTTAGGGTTGACAACCCCAAGGCACACTCCAGTGCCTGTTGGTCTGTGGAGGGTCGGGGTGTGTGGGGGGCAGTAGGGTTGGTAACTCTAACACTGAATTTCCAGTCTTTTGTTGGTGTGGAATCAACCTATATATATTATATTGGCCCAGTAGGGCCAGTATAGTTAGGGTTTGTAGGAGTGTTTAATGTTAAGGGGCAATTTTTCCTTTAAATTGGTTTCACAGATTGTCCTGAAATTTGGCATGCATCATCTGCTGTGGGTAGCTCTGTTGATGTACCACATTTAGTTTGAATCCCTTTTGAGGTTTTTGAAATATAATGTGTTGAAAATACAGAGATTTCCCTGGTTTTCGATGTTTCAAGTCAAATTTGTTTTGAATCCCTTGTTTGGTTTCTGAGATACACAGTGTTGAAAAAAACGGATTTTTGAGGGTTTGCTGTTTGTTTATTAATGTTTAAGGACAATTTTTGGATCTTAATAACTTTGTAATGTTTAAAGTGATTTCTACTAAACTTGGCACGCACAATTACCCTGGGGAGTTGTTTGTAAGGAATACATTTTATCTTAATAGCTCTAGCCATTTCCGAGAAACAGAATGTTAAAAATAAAGGTTTGGGGGGTTTGATAGTTTTTTGGTCCACCTGTATCTCAGAACAGCTTTAGCTTCTGGGCTGACATTTTTAGGGTAGAAAGCCTTGGCCTCGCAGATGTGCCTTTTGAAGATTTGGTGGGAAAATATAAATATGTTCCAAAGTTATGACACGCTGAATTTCCCATTATTTCCTATGGGGAAACATAGATGTCCCACACAACATAGGATTCTGCTTTGAACTAGGATTGTGTTTCAAACTAGGATTCTGATTCAAACCAGGATTGTACATCAACCTAGGATTCTGCTTCAAACTAGGATTCTGCTTTGTGTGATCCTTACTGAAAGGGATTCTGCACTGAACAAGGATGCTACTTTGCAGTACTAAATCCCTTTTGGCAGACACAACCAACACAGTGGGGCAAAAGGAACCAACAGTCAACCAACCCTGCCTATTCTACAGCCCCCAGGGCCCAACCCCAGGCTGCATAGACCCCCTAGAGTTGTTTTTTTAAACATAATCTCCACTCTGGGGTGATCTGCCAGGTTTTGTTTTCTGCAACACTGTGAACTTAGATTTAAACTTGCTATAGGATTGAATGAAGTGCTGACCTTTTTGCTGGTTTTCCAGTTCTGTGCTTTTCAACTGGGTTTAACACCCTGGTATGGGCACCTCATGCGTGAAGGCTATAGGTTTTGTGCCATTGAGCTACTGTCTTTTGTGCTTTTTGCTATTTCAATATCTTGTTCCTCCCCACCACCACCACCACCACCACCACAGTAGGACACTGCGGAGCTCACTCCCGGTGTCCCAGATAAAGCACCCCTCCCCCCACTGTGGGACACTGAGGAACCCACTCCCAGTGTCCTGAAATATGTATGTAATGGCTTTGCCAACAGCAGGGTGCCCAGTCCTCATGTCGGCACTACACTCACCCCCACCAGCAGTGTGTGACTCTAGGGAGTTCACTCCCATTGTACATAGTGTACCCAGTTATGTTGTACCCCCCCCAGAGCAGTGTGGGGCACGAGGGAACACACCCCCAGTGCCATGAGAAATGGTTGTACTGTTCCTGTGAAAAAAGAAAACGGTCCACGTCTTTTTTTAATCTCCTGTAAAAAAAGGTCTCTCACTGCTTCCCAGCCCCCTCTTGCATTCCAACCCTCCCACTGAGCAACCAACCACCCCACACCCTTTGCCCTATACTTACCAACCGAGGTCAGCGGCTGTCATCTTCTGTGGACTGGGACACGTCTACACTCTTCAAAGTCGAACAGTAAACTGAAGAATAAAGGTAAGTGCCATATAGAGGCAGTCAATGGCATTTTGAATATACTGTATGTTAATCTCTCAGCCATTTGTAGGTATTTTACATAGATACATAGACACTTTTGGCAGATAAGGGTCTATGGCCCACCCAGTCTGCCCAGTTGAGCTTGTAAGTTCACTTTATGTTTTTCTAGAAGTCTGTTGCCTCTTACCCCTGAGATCCAGAATGTCCTTTTGTCTATCCCATGCATTCTTAAATTCCATGATTGTTTCAGCCCACCACCACTTCCTTTGGCAGGGTGTTCCACTTGTCCACCACCCTTTCTGTGAAGACATTTTTCTTCATTTTTCATTTGAATTGCCCTCCCTCCAACTCCATCCCATGCCCTCTAGTTCTGGAACATCATTTTCACTGGAAAATGGTGTATTCTTGCACCCTGTTCCTCCCTGTAAGGTACTTGTATGTCTCTGTCATATTCCCTCTCTCCTGCCTTTCCTCCAGGGAGTACATATTCAGGTCCTTCAGCCTGTCCTCATAGGACTTGTGATGTAATCCCTGTACCATCTTTGTTGCCCTCCTCTGAATCTTCTCTACCCTATGTCCTTACATAGGCAAGGTCTCCAGAACTGCACTTTGTACTCTAGGTGGGGCCTCACTAGTCTCTTGTATATTGAAATTACCACCTCCCTTTTCCTGCTGGTGATGCTCCTTCCTATGCATCCCAGCATCCTTTTTGCTTTACCTGCTGGCTTGTCGCACTGTTTCCCTACCTTGAAGTCATCAGAGATGATAACCTCAAGGCCTCTTTCCTGCTTGGTGCATGCTATATCCTCCCCACAACTGATATGTTGTTCCAGGGTTTTTGTGCCCCATATGTATTATCTTGGACTTCTTTGCATTGAATTTCAACTGCCAAACCCTTGATCATTTGTCAAGTTTCTGCAAGATTCTGCAGGTCCCTCCTCATTCTGTCTATACCCTCTGGCATGAACCAAATTTTCAACATGGACATTTTGGGACCCCACCTCATGAACATTGGCACTGTCATTTTGTTACTCTGTCCTGAAAGATGATTTCACTGTGGCTGAAATAAATCATCTCTGGAGACTGGGCAATAAAATGGAAATGCCAGTGTGCATGAGGTGGGATCCCATAAAGCCCATGTGGAAAATCTGGTGCAAAAATACCCCAAAACATCCAAGTTATGCATGATCGTTGCAATTTTCCTTCGCACACGTGTGACTTTGCCATTTTATATTTTCACTCCAAGTTTCCAATATACCCACTTTTCACACCACTTCATGAACAGTACAGCTGTATTTCTCACATCCTGCCCGAAATGTGCTTTTGCACCTGTGTGCAGTTGATGTGCAAAAATCACCTTTCGGGATTAAGTAACAAAATGACAGTGCCAGTGTTCATAACGTAGGGTCTCAAAAAGGCAATGTTGAAATTTTGGAGCAAAAGTAACAAAGAACGCCTGAGTTACACGCAATCAATGACATTTTCCTACACATGCATGTAACTGCCAATCATTTATATTTTCACTCCAACGTTTGAACATAGCCATTTCTTCACAGCACGTCATGAATACTACAGTTGTCATTTCTCACATCCTTATTTATTTATTTAGTTTTTGTTTACCAGGTGAGTACCATAGCCAAGACATTACTATTTTCAGGCGCGACCCAGGAGATTACAAAAAGTAGGCAGGGAATGACATTTGATATCAGGAAGAACAAGATACAGAGCAACACAATAATTGAACAAAGTATGAGTAGGAACAGGATTAGACAAATTACATGATTTGGAGCAGGACGGGTCAGTAGTTCACTAACATTAACATTGACAACAATTAATGATTACAAACATGTGTGGTGCTAGCCCGGCAATTCTTCATAGTCTGCCCGCCCGCCCAACCACCCTCCCACCCAGGATGGCTGTCAATTTAGGATCCACCCCATGATATCACATCCGGTGACATCACGTCCTGTTGCCCAGAACCTTCCTGTTGCCCAGAATCTATCTCCCCACTTTCCCATTTGCAGGTTATACCTGCTGGCCACTAGAGGGACCTATGCTCCCTCGCTACTTCCTACTCCTACCTGTACAGCACTACTTCCCTGGGACCTTGCTCACCACAATGTATTGGCCCTGCCTCACGCTCTGCCTGTGCCTATCCCCACTAGCAGTGCACTTACCCACTTACCCATCTGCTACTCCGCACTGTGCCCTGGCACCCCTCCCTCCCTTGCTCCTGAACCTGCTCTCCTGCCCCTTGGGACCTCTGTGTGCTCAGTCCTCCCTGCCCTCCCCTAGCTTTCTACTCACGCAGGCACATCTGGGTGTCTTCTTATTCTTGCCTTCCCTTCCTGTGCCATCCTGCCCCCCTCCTCCCTTAGCCTCCCTCCCCCTCCATGTCAATCGTAGGAAAACCTCTCACCATCTCCCAGCCAGGGTGTTATTCATGCTACTACTCCTGTCAGGGAACATTCATCCAAACCCTGGCCTGGTTGCCAGGAGCTCCCCGACTCGCACCACAGGCCTATGCATGGTCTCCATGAATATCTGTAGCTTCCTAAAAAAGTTTGACTCACTACAATGCCTGGTCACATCAATTAACCCTGATGTCATCGCTCTGGTTGAGACTTGGCTGTCGAAATCCTCCCCTGACTCCCTAGTCTCCCTTCCTGGTTTCACCCTCTTCTGGTCCGACCGTGCTGGGAGGCGGGGCTTGGCCAGCTGCTAGCTGTGTCAAGGAATCTCCCATTACTAGCCCTACCTGCTCCCATCCTTTACTCCAGGGCCCCAGGCGCCACGCTGAAACTAACCCCTGACCCTTTAAAGGGACCCCCTTATCTGACTACTGCACACGTGCCCCAGGGACCAAACACAGGCCATTGCTCTCTTACAGAATACCTTACCTCACTACCTCCTTCCGCTGATTAAATTCTGGTGGGTGACTTAAATGTCAACTGGCTCAGCCCTTCCTCCTCCTCTACCTGAGACTCCTTTTCTGCAATAGACCTAACACAACTAGTTACCCTCCCTACCAGGACTAACCCCAAGAGAGGCTCCAGTACCCTGCTTGATGTGGTACTCACCAACCGCCCTAATCGGATCCTCAATGTACAAGTCCTCCCAGACTCTCTCAGTGATCACTCTCCCATTTTATTCCACTGGTCATCCTCAGTCCCCAAACCCATAGCACAGTCCACATGCCAGCGGCGTCTAATACCTGGTGGACTGATAAAACTTAAGGAACTTCTGCCCCAAATTGACTGATCTCCTATACAGGCAACTCCTGACATCGACACAGCTCTCTCCTTCTTTACCTGAACTTTTAATAATGCCTGTGATATCTTTGCCCCAATGTTGACCCGCCGTTCTAAAAGGCAGAATGCCCCCTGGGTAACTCCAGCTTTGATCCACCAACTCAAACATGGGGACAACCTATGGCACCGTGCCATTGAGACTGGCCGGCCCAATGACAGGCAGTTATATGCTGCCACCCGAAACAAGTGCACTCGGGCCATCAGAAAGGCCAAGTCTGAGCACTATCGGTCCTCACTCACTGCCTCATGGAGGAACCCAGAACCTTCTGGGATAACATTAAACAGTTAAATGGGATGCACCTCCCCCCACCCACCAGATCAACATTAATGGCGTGATCTCCTCGGACCCAGCCCTCATAGCCAACCACCTCAACACCTCATTCACTGACCTTAGCCTATCCTCCTACAAATTTTTTGACCTCTCCCCAGCCCTGCCGTAAATCTTTCTCACCCTTATTTTCTCCTCTGCCATGTTTCTACCCAAGAACTTAGGCCGCACCTTGTCACTGCCCTCAAGAGTAATAGTACAGGCAGTGACACCTTGAATCTGTGTATCCCATTCTGGTCTTAGACACAGTCCTTACCCGATCCGTGCCTCATCAACCACTCTCTTTGCCTGGGAAAGGTTCCAACTGCCTGGAAAGTCGCCACTGTCACCCCTATCTTTAAAGGTGGTGATAGGACTGTGGCTGGAAACTATCGACCAATCTCCATTCTCTCTCCTCTCTCCAAGGCCTTGGAAAAAGTGGTGGCCTCTCAAATCTCTGACTACCTCTCCACCTACAATGTCCTATGTCCTGAGCAGCATGGCTTCTGAGCGGGCCACAGTACCAACACAGCCCTCCTAGAGTTCTCCAACTTTCTCCACTCCTCCTTAGACACTGGTTCTCTGGCTGGTGCAGTCTTCATTGACCTCTAAAGCTTTCGACACTGTCTCCCACCCCCTCCTTCTTGATGCCCTTAGTCTCTCTGGTTTTGCTGCTGGGCCTATCTCCTGGTGCACCAGTTATCTGTCTGACTGCTCACAGCGTGTAAAATTAATGGGACCCACTCAGACATCTGTCCCATCTTTTCTGGGGTTCCCCAGGGCTCCATTCTGGGCCCTTACTATTCTCCCTTTACCTTGCCCTTCCACGCTCTTGCTCGGGGAACATTCTATTGTATGCTGATGATGCAGTCATCTTTGCCTCAAGTCGTAACCTATTGCCCTCAGGACTTGCTGCAGAAGTCCTTCGCGAAGCCGAGGCTGGTTCGAGAACACAGATTGGTGATAAATCTTAAAAAACAAAAACCATTTCTTCACTCATCCTCAGAACAAGTCCTGCAACTTCAAACTCCTCATTCACTCTGGGTCCTCTTTCCCCTCGAACAAGTTTGCTCCTATAAATACCTAGGGATCCATTTTGACCCCTCCCTCTCCTTCCATGGACACATATGCCTGCCTACTGCCACTAATATCCGATTGGGCATCTACATCAGTATAAACACTGCCTCCCCGAGAACTCTTGGACTCATGAGTCACCTCCTCTATCCGTCCCTAGTGAACTATGGACTGCGGTGTATGGTGCTGTCAGACCACCTCCATAAAATTCACTACTCTGAATAAGGCCTGCAGGTTAATTACTGGGGCACCTAGGCTAACACACACCTGTCTACTGTACGCTAAAGTGCTGGTGCCAGTCTTGACGAGCACCTCAAATATCTGACCTGTACCCTTACAAAAGACCCTCCTTGGGCTATCCCTCCCAGGATTGACCACCACCATCGCCGCTCTGTCCCACTAGTTCATACTGGACCTCTGGGAAAACCTCTCTTGTTATCCCTAGAGCAGGGACCTCTCATGGCCAAGAGCCTTCAGCTTAGGGCTCCCTCCTGGTTCAACACACTGCCCCCTCCATCTCAGGCTCCAACTATATCGTGCTTCAAAACTTCCTTACCGTAACCACCTTATTAACACCCGATGCTGTAATTGCCACTAGTCAAGCCGTTACTCAATACTTATGACAAAGCTTACTACTAAGCTGCTAAGGACAACATAACTCTGGTATTGTTTGCATCAATCCTACCTGTACCAGCTTGTTTGTATCTATGTCTTAAGTTACTGTTATACTGTGTTGTACTGTTATACTGTGTATTTTCGTTTGTCTTACTGTGACAAGGTACCTTTGTAAATGAGCCTATGGCTCAAAGGTTTTCCAAACTGCTGTTTAAATAAATAAATAAACAGCAGCTAAAGCATAACCAATAGAGGTAAGAGCTTAATAACATAACCCGGTGGGTAGGATGAGAGGGAAGCAGTTTGCAGCATTGGAGAGTGAGGTGAAGCCCGAAAGCAAGAATTCAGGGGTTTGAAGCAGGCACAGGAGACCTGACTGAAGAAGAAGTTTCAATAGTTCATTTTAAACTGGGCATGGCTGGGTGCTAGGCAAACATTAAGAGGCAGGGAGTTCCAAGTTTAGTCGCCGAGTGAGAGAAAGCGAGGGTTCCTTTGTTAGATTTACATCTTGGTGTTTTCAGCAGCAATTTGTCAGATGATCTGAGGCCATGGGAGGGAGACAGAGGAGTTAGTAGGGAGGCCAGCAATACAGGCATCCCTGTTCCTTTAACATTGTCAGTCAGGGAGCCAAGGCAAAGGTTCAAGCCAATGCAGGGGGAGCCAATTTAAGTCTGCATAGAGTTGACAGCAGTATTTAGACCAGGGTGAGGCCGAGGCATACCTACAGATGCTGTTATAAGTGGTATCCCACTTTCTAAGGAGAGTGGATGAACTCAGATAAGTGACTACCCCATAGGATAAGGACGGGAGCAAGATCCCACGGCTATGGCTAATCTAGCCGGTTTCATAAGGACGTAGCTGGTTTTGTAAGCAGCACCAATTTTTGCATTGACTGATTTACAAGAAGATGTTATATGCTTTTCAAAGTTGAGATTTTCATCAAGGAGTACTCCACGATACTTGAAAGAGCGTACAGGTTTGAGAAGCTTGCCATCATGACCAGATACTTGAAATAGATCACGATTGTTGTTGAAATTGACTGTTGAACCAAACAACATAGTATGCGTTTTATTAACATTAAGGATTTGTTTATGAAAGTAAAGCCGGGATTGAACAGACCTAAAAGCAGTGGTGAGGGTCTGGTTTATATGGTGTGTATTCTTATCAGTACAATACAGTACCAAGCCATCTGCGTAAAGGATAGCCGAGCAGTCGGGACTGTTTGATGAGATGCTGTTGATAAATATGGGGAAGAGGAGGGGTCCTAATATCGATCCTTGAGGAACACCTAGATTGATTGTCTTTGGGCTGGACACAGTGGAATTGAATCTAATGAGCTGTGTTCTATTTGATAGATAGCTATTAAACCAGGCAACTGAGTTAGGTGAGAAACCAAAAGCTAGGAGACTGTCTAGTAGAAGGGGTTGATCAAAGAGGTCGAATGCCTTTGTCTGGTCAATAAAAACTGCACCCGTGAGGTGGCCACTGTCCATAGCAGTTATAGTATCATTTGTAAGATGGAGCAAGGCTGTGGAAGTGCTATGACCTCTCCGAAAGCCATACTGAATTGGCAAGAGAAGGTTCTATTTAGTCATGAATTCAGTAACTTGAATTGATACTAGCGTTTCCATTATTTTGCTTAGTACTGACAGTATAGCTATCGGCTGATAATTAGCCATATCTCTTTTATCGCCTTTCTTAAAGACTGGGGTGATTCTGGCCAATTTCCATACATCCAGGACAACTCCACTGCAAAGAGAGAGGGTTAAAATCCATGATAACGGCTGAGCAATAAATGGTGCGGCCAGTTTTAGAAGTTTGGGTTCTAGGCCATGCAAGTTTTGTCAGAAATGGTATTCAGCAGGCCTAGGACATCAGATTTAGAAATGGCCTTGAAATAGAATAGAGGGGGAAAAGCAGTAGGGGTTGGCGGAGCGGGCAGAGATATAGACTGACCTTGGAGGAAGCCAGATGTAAAGCTGGATAGGTCAGAGAATTGTTTATTGAAAGCTTCCGCTATGGTCCTAGGGTTGTTACAATGAACTCCATTGATGATCACATCATCAGCCAAGTGAGTATTCTTAGTACCTAGGAATGATTTGATGTGTGCCCAGAATTTCCTGGAGTAGCCTGACGATTCCAGCAGAAGCCCTTTACAGTATGAGCCTTTCACTAGTCTAATCCACTTTTTGCACTCATTTCTCTGGGTCCTGTAGGTATGGTAGTCAGCAATAAGGCCAGCTTTTCAGACATGCTTCCAGCTTTTATCCCTGGTATGCAGTGCAGCCAGGAGATCTTTGTGGGTGCTACCTGAACCCGTCGGGTCACAAAGGGAGTATGTCTGTCCTGAACTGCACAGAATTGTTCCAGAAAGTAGTCAAGAGCCGATTGGGCATCCAGGGGCTGAGAGAGAGATAGGACCAGACAATAGATGAGACTTCATACAGGAACTTTGCCTAGTTCAGATTAGCATAATTCCTGAAGGTGATGTAGCGCGGGGGCTGAGTCTGGGAGCAAGAGTGTTGCCACACACAGAAGGTAGGGGAGTGATCAGATATGCTATCCAGCAGGGTGCCGGCATGCACAATTCTGTCGACTCGATTAGTTAACACCCAGTCCAGTAGCATGCTGTCCAAGATGTGTTTCCACAGCTGTGGCACAGAATGGCATTTTGCCATGGATTAAGAAATTTACAGATACAGTTTGAGGGTTAAGAGATGGGGTAATAAGAAGACTATGTCGAAAAGTTGGGGACACAATGTGAAAAAAAATGACAATACTATGAATATTTGTTGCAATTTTGTTACACAACTATCTCAAAAAGTAAGTAAATTCATTGCAAAAAACTCCATTTTACAAAACTAGTTAGGATTTCCATTACACCTTTAAAAGTATGGAAATTCAATGTTAGGGTTAATACGTGTATCAGCACAACACCACAAATCTCTGCAAATATTAGAAACGAAACAGTTATTTGATATATCCCTTGGAGTCCTTCCACTTAATTTGTACACCATTTGAGCTGTTAATTATGTGGTATAGAACAATATATTTGTATGGTATACGAGTTAGGTGGCAGGACACCAAGGGATATATCAAATAACTGTTTTGTTTCTAATGTTTGCAGAGATTGGTGTTGTTGTCCTGATACACGTATTAACCCCAACAATTAATTTCCATACTTTTAAAGGTGTAATGGAAACCCTAACTGGTTTTGTAAAACAGAGTTTTTTTGCAATGAATATCTATCTATCTATCTATATATATATATATATATATATAAATATATATATATATACAGTGCTGCCCCATTTGTCATGCATAGGAAACAGTTTTATACCTTTAGATGACCTCCTGTTTTCCTTTCAGTGTACCTCCTACATTTTGATATGTTTTTACTATTTTTGTTAATTAATAATCTAATTTTGTTTATTTTGTAACTGCCCTGAATCCCTCTCTTTGCAGCAGCTACTACTTAATCTCTTCATACAGCCTAAATATTCTCTGACATCAGTCACACCATTTCCGGACCACTCAGATGAGTAGCATGGAATGGTATGATTGATTTCACAGATTATATTGGCAATCAGAAAAGAACGATTAGTAGCCAGTGAGGAGAGGAGGGCACAATGGGCACTGCCGAACTGCAAAGCCAGATTATTAATTTCTCCAAAACAAAATGGTGTAAGCATACCTTAACACCTGACTGCCATGAAAGGATAAACAGGGGCTTTAATTACCAGTATACGTAAGGAAATAAGAGAACTAGACGGAGGATGGCCAGATGGTCCATCAAGGCCATCCTCGTTTCTCAACAGTTATAGCCTTGGATGTTTTGGGCACTCTTGTAGCTGTCCAGATTATACTTAAAAAGTACAATGGCGTCACTTGTTCTACCTACGTCAGACAGAGTGTTTATGTGGGCAGATGGGAAGGTCAGGGTGCAGTGGTACAGGGCCAGATGAAACTACAGGGATTACCACTTCCCAGAAACAGGCAAACAAGGAAGCACTGCACTCACAAAACAATCTGTGCCATCATAAAGGAGAGTCCAAAAGCTGTGAATATACTGCAAGTGAATTTAATTTAAAGTAACAAACTGTCAAGTGGAACACAGACAAAGACAACTCTCTATCAATCCCAAAAGCCCCAGGGTGATAAAACAGCACTTCCCCCATTACTACAGTGTCCTTCAAGGTACTGTACTACATCAGCAGAAGTATTACTTATTATGTATCACATAAACTGAAGTATCATCTTATTGTGCTGACTACGCACAATACAGTAGTAGCACTTCCACGAATGTGGTACCTTGGATGCTGCAGTAAAGAGGAAGTGCTGTTATATAGTACCTTTAATGTGGTTAACTCTTCTTTGGTAAAGTGGTAGATTAGGATGGCTGTCACTGTAGTTTTCCTGGACACTGGAAACATGATTTAAAGCTATTCTCGACTCTGTGGGAAAATATTATAAAACATCATATTCAGACACATTTTAGCTTTAGTTTTTAATATATTTCCAATCTATCGCTCCTAATTCTGTATGACAAAGGACAATTGCATGAAAATATAATCTTTGTAACTGACAACCTGCTCCTTCCGCATTTCCTCTATTAAAGTCATAATCTACTGTTTGTGACATGACTACCATATCCACAGCAACAGGTTGTTATGTGCAGATCTAGAATTATGATTCCAGCCAAGGGAAAGCAGGAGCCTACCCTGTTGTATCATATTTCAAAACTTTTACCAGGAAAGACTTACTGAGTTGGTAACTGCTCATTTCCAGATGTGTCGGGGTGGGGAGGGGGGAGACAAGACTGTACAATAAGGTGCAGGATCAAAATACATTAACAGTTATGCAGCAGCAGTGCTCTGTGCCATGTAATACAGTGCTAACAAAATATGGTGCAACAGTACAATTCATTAACAGGTGTGCAAACACCAGATGTAATACAGTCGAAACAAGGTGCCTAAGGTAGATAAAACTGCACTTAAAATACGCTATGCAGTTGGCCATGGTAAAGTTTATTTTAGTTATTTTTAGAAATATAGTAACTTGACGAACATTTACATGTCGGACTCATCATTGTGACCTGTATGCCTCCCTTGGGTGGACCTCCTTAGCAACCAGGTGTCTCTTCCACTCCGTCACTTGGCTCTACAAAGCTTTGCTGGGAAAACTACCCCCCTATATTTCCAACCTCTTTCAATGAATTACCTGACCCTACCCCCTATACAGTAGTTCCTTCATTATGCTAGATGTTCCAACCTCCCATTCCCGGTTTAGAAACATGGCTATAAGCCGTGCCCTCCTGGCTGCCTGGAATAAAGCCCAATCCAGGCTCAAACTGCAAAGCCTGATCCCCCCGAATAGCTTCAAAAGACTTGTTTATGTCAACCTACGGGACTTCAGTGACTGCGGTTGATAAAGCACCTTCTCCCTGCCTGGTCTATTGCAGTGACCCTCTATCCTCTTGTCCCTCCTCCCTCACTCCTAAGTGACTTTTCATTATACTTCCATTCCTTCTTCCTCTTCCCTTCCTCTTTCCATATTTATACTACCACCATCACACAATCTACCCCTAGTCTATAATCCACATTATCATTACTCAACAGTCCCTGCCCTTATCTACAGCTTTCCTTTCTTTACCTTCTATCTTTACCTCCTCTCCCCGCCACCTCCATAGTGCCCTTGCCCCAGCCACACATAGCCACCCTGTTATATTAATTTTTCCCCCCTCCACCTTGTTGTCTGCCCCTCCTACCTCTGTCCTACCATCCTATCTCCCTACATCCCTATGACCTTATCCCACCCTGCCTGTGTCACTATCTTTACTTTCCTTGCTGGCCTTGTAGTTTCCACTTTCCTCATGAGGTACTGTCTTGTTACCCAGAGCTAACCATTTATTTAACTCCTAGCTTTAGTGCACCTATGTATATATGACGTAAATATTATTGTCCTATTTTCTTCTCATGGATTATTCATGTGTTTAATGCATATTACTTTGTATATGCTTGTGTAATGTCCCTGTTGTTAATCATGACCTCCTTGTAAATGAGCCTGCTCAACAGAGGTTTTTCCTGCTAATAAACTTGAACTTACATGTTATTTAACCATTAAAGTAGTAGTGACACTACTAATGCCCCAATTCACCACTAGTTCTAATGACCACGTGTGCAGAGACATTCTTGTAGCTATCAGCAGGCGGTGCTGAAATAGTCCAGTGTGGGGAATATAATGCTGTGTGTTTTGCTTTGCTGATTTTCAGCATTCGGGTCATAGGGCATTGATGCCTAATAGTGAAGCTTTATTATTACCAGATTACTAGTATTTTCTGGGGGTGGGGTGCTGGATGATATAGATGCCATGTTGATTTGCAGCTGCTATTAATGTGCATATTTCTAGAAATTATAGTCATACCACTAACATTAAGCTGTACCTGGCAGAAGACAACAGGAGAAAGGACTGCTGTGTGACTGAACTTCTCTGCTGGAACTAAAGTAGAAGAACTTTTGTATTTGGACCTTTAATTTAGGGTAAAAAAACTAACATATAAAAACCAAAAAAAAAGTGTGTGTTTGGGTTAACTGAACTGAATGGGTAACTGAAAAGTCATCTAGGTGTAAATCGCAGGTGACTGAAAGGACTTAACTGCTGTGAGGTTTAAATTTCTTGTAGAAAGATCTGGTAAGTAGGGGGAGTGGCTTAGCTAGAAGGAAGCTACATTTAAAGACTGCCTTAGAAAGATTCTGCTAAGAGCTTGGCAGAAGACAACAGGAGAAAGGACTGCTGTGTGACTGAACTTCTCTGCTGGGACTATATTGCCCTCCTCCCCTCCCCTCCACCCGACGACCCAAAGCTAGTTCTATTTTTATAGGCACAGGATTTGACTGACAACAGGAACTTCCTGTTTAGGGGCAGGAAGTGAGTGAGCACAGAACCATCAAGGACCCACCATCCTAGAAGGGCAAGAGTAGCTCTCGGCCCCTCTAGCTGCTGGAGGTCTGCCTCTGAACAAGTAAGTGGTCTACTGAGAAATATAGGATATTCTTGTCTCAGAACAGGACAATCAGGAGCTTAAAGGGCACACAGGCAGAAAGTGAGGAGAGAGAGAAAAAAAAAACAGAGGAAAGAGTAAGGATTGCAAACAGTTAAGGGGCCAGAAATAAGACATGATTGGAGTGGTGCAGTGCAGTGGCTGTGGAGCAGCAGTCTTCCGGGAGATGTTCTGGAGGATGCGGTGTTGTCCCATCTGTAGGCACCTCTCTGGGCTGAGGAGGAGGTTGCTAATCTCCAGGCTGAGTTGGCCAGGATTTGTGGGACCTCCTCTTCCATCCAGGGACCACCAGTGCCACTGCCGTTGCCTCAGAGGTTGCCAAGAAAGAGGAGCAGTTGGACCACAGTGGGCTCAGGGAGGGTGAGGGTGGTGGAACAGAGGCACATCCCTCAGTTGTACCTCTCCACAATTCCTTGCCATTCTGGCAAAGTGTGGTTCCTCTATGGAGGCACCTACAGTGGAGACCAAGGAGGATGGTGGGAACCTCCACAAGGAGACCCACAGGAGGGTGGCAGGGGACCCTGCAGGGAAGGAAACAACTCCTGGTGGGGACTCCATTGTTAGGAAGGTAGAACTGGGCAAGGAAGGGGAGAGGGAGGTAAGGTGCCTGCCTGGGCGCCATGGGCTTGAGGACAGGGGCGAATCCTCAGGATTGCGGAGCAGCTGCACGGGAGGGAGCTGGATGTCATTGTCCACCTAGGGACAAATGACCTGGCTAAGAAAGGGATTAGAAAGTGCAGGAAGAGTTTGTGGAATTGGGGAGGGGCCTTAGTCAAGTAGCACGCCACGGTAACCTTGGAGGTGCTACCCATCTATGGCATAGGAGAGGCTAGGGTGTTCTGCACCATGGGATTCAATCAGTGGTTGAAAAACTGGTGTGGAGCTCAGGGATTTGGCTTCATTGGGGACTGGGGCTCCACCTGGAGTGATGCAAGCCTATACTGGCATGATGGGCTGCATCTGTACGAGAGGGGAACCAGGATCCTAGGTGATAGGTTTAAATGCTTCATTGGCAAGCTTTTAAACTAGCCAAGGGGGAGGCACTGGAAAGGAGCAGTAAAATCCTAGCCCCCCCCAAACAATCATGGTAGTAAGTGTGGCAAACACCAACATGGAGGTGTCGATAGGGAGAAGGGCAGGGTAAATGGAGAAAGTGACAAAGGCAAGAAGGACAGGATGGGCAAAGGGGTAAGGCCATCAGGAAATGGAGGTAATGAGTACCAATGCCGTAGTCTGGGCAACAAGCTCCCTGAACTGGTGGCCTTAATGGAAGAGGGATGCCTGGATATTGTAGCAGTCACAGAAACATGGTACACAGAGAACCATGACTGGGATGTTAACATACCAGGGTACATAACTTACAGGAGAGACAGGCAGGGGAGAAGAGGGGGAGGAGTAGCTCTCTATGTAAAGGCAGGGATAAAAGCAACTGAACAAAAGAGTAAACAGGGAGGAGAGGAGGCACTGTGGGTCACCTTGGAGACTGGAAAGGGCACCACAATCCGCATAGGGTTGTGTACAGACCCCCATGTCAGGGGGAAGGAATGGACAAGGATATGATGGAAGGCATTCTTAGAATGGCAGAGAAAGGAGAGATACTGTTGATGGGAGACCTGAATATGCCAGATGTTAACTGGAGCACTTTTGCTGCAGCCACATCCAAAAGCAGGGCCATTCTGAGCCCTACAGGTGGCAGGCATTAGACAGCTAGTTTCGAACCCACTCGTGAGGGAGCAACCTAGACCCTCATACTCTCAAACAGGGGCAGTGAGAGGATCTCAGATCTAGAAGTGGGTTGCCATCTGGGGACAAGTGACCATCAAACAGTGTGGTTCACGTTAACTCAGCTACAGAGTCAAGCCATACAAAAGGTGAGGGTACTGGACTTCAGGAGGGTTGACTTTGGCAAGATGGGAGAGTGCCTCAGAAAAGCACTAGCAAACAGGCTAGAAGGAGGTGTGGAGCAACAATGGGAATTATCAAAACTGCCATCACAGAGGCAACAAGCCTTTGTGTGAAGCAAATAAACAAATCAAAGAAAGAAAAGCCACTATGGTTCTCAAGAGAGGTGGCTGTGAAAGTCAGGAAGAAAAGATAGCATTCCGAAGTATAAGGAAACACAGAAGGAGCAGGACAGAGAGCTGTACCAGTTAAGGCAGAAAGAAGCAGAGAGGAAGTCAGAATAGTAAAGGCCCAAACTGAGGAAAAGATAGCCAACTCAGTTAAGAAGGGATAAAACCTTTTATAGGTACATCAGCGGCGTAGAAAGACAAAGGAGGGATAGTGAGGCTGAATAGAATGAACGGTGGGTGGGCAGAGGGGACAGTGAAAAGCAGGAATACTGAACGAATATTTCTGCTCAGTATTCACAAAGAGGAGAGGGAAGTGCCTAATCCAATTAACAGCACTCTTGATAGGGGGTTGATCCCAGTCCTTTCACAGAAGAAAGGGTTCTGCAAGAACTCCTAAAACTGAAGGTGGACAAAGCAATGGGTCTGATGGAATTCACCCAGAATTCTAAAAGAATTAAGGAAGGAACTAGTGAAACCACTGGCTACTCTTTTAATAAATCACGGGAGGATGGTGTGGTACCCGAGGACTGGAGGAAGGCAGATGTGATTCCCCTTCACAAAAGTGGGACCAAGACAGAGGCTGGAAACTACAGACCTGTCAGTCTGACCTCTGTGGTAGGGAAAGTGATGGAGTTACTTCTAAAGGAAAGAATAATTGAGTACCTAGAGGTCAGTGGAGCACAGGATCCAAGGCAGCATGGGTTCACAGCGGGAAGGTCATGTCAGACGAATCTAATAGATTTCTTTGACTGGGTGACCAAAGTAGTAGACCAGGGAGGGGCTATGGACATGGCCTACCTAGACTTTAGCAAGGCATTTAACACAGTCCCACACAAAAAATTATTAGTCAAATTAACCAGCCTGGGAGTGGGTCCCAGGGTGGTAGCCTAAGTAAAACATTGGCTGGACAACAGGACACAGAAGGTAATTTTAAATGGAGTCCACTCTGAAGAAAGAGGCGGTTACCAGTGGGTACCGGAGGTTCAATATTGGGTCCAGTCCTTTTAATGTCTTCATCAGTGACATTGCAGAGGGACTGGAAGGAAAAGTATGCCTTTTGCAGATGACACAAAGATCTGCAACAGGGTTGATACACAAGGAGGTATGGAAAGATGAAAGGACTTGGCAAGGTTGGAGGAATGGTCAGACATATGGCAGCTAGGATTCAATGCAAAAAGTGCAAAATAATGCACCTGGAAACAAGAACCAGGGAAGAATACACAATGGGTGGGGAGGTAGTAACAACAACAAAACAGGAAAGGGACCTGGGGGTAATCATATCAGATAACCTTAAGGTTAGCAAGCAAATGTGAGAAGGCAGTAGGGAGGGCCGGGGTATACTGGGATGTATAGGAGAGGCATCAGCAGCAGAAAACAGGAAGTTGTTATCCCTCTGTACAGACAGTTGGTGAGACCCCATCTGGAATACTGTGTCCAGTTTGGAGACCCCATCTCCGAAGGACATAGACAGGATAGAGGCAGTCCAGAGGAGGGCAACTAAAATGGTGCAGGGTCTGCAAGAGAAGCCGTATGAGGAGAGACTAAAGGAGCTTAATATGTATACCCTTGAGGAAAGAAGGAGAGGGGACATGATAGAAACTTTCAAGTACCTCAAGGGAATCAACAAAGTCCAAGAGGGTAGCATCTTTCAGAAAAGAGACTTGCAAGAACAAGGGGACACGATTTAAAAGATAGAAGGAGGCGGTTCAGGGCAATGTGAGAAGTATTATTTCACAGAGAGGGTAGTGGATGCATGGAACAGCCTTCCTGAGGAAGTTGGGTCTAAAACTGTGGGAGAATTCAAGAATGCATGGGACAGACATAAGGCAATTCTTGTGGGGGGCAGGAAGATATAGGCTGTTGGTTAACTAGGATCTGCAGCCTATCCTGTAGGTAGGGAAATGGGCAGACTAGATGGGCCTAGTGATCCTTATCTGCCGTCAAAGTCTATGTTTCTATGTTTCTATGTTCTGAAAAACTGCGATTTGTAGTATTTTCTTTGCATGCTCATGGTTTTGAGCAGTCCTTTTCCTAGAACCAAGAAGTTGGAGATTTGACTACCGTATCTCACTGCCTAGTATAACACTCTGATGATGAGCTGCTGATCTGTTGGGGCAGTAATAGTTTCATAGTAGAACAGAAACAAGTGCATCCTGGATCAGCTGTGGGGGTGCAGGGAACAGCTGCCAGTTCTGTGTAACTGTAATAAGACAAAGTCCCGCAATCCAAACAAAATGACCCTGCTCCATTTTGCAAGAAACAAACTGATTTATCCCATTGTCTGGAAAACCATGTAGCCCCAGCACATCAAACTGTCCTCAGGTCTTCGTCAGAGGGTGTCATAGATGTATAGCCATGCAGTGGTATACAGTAGTCAAATCTACAAAGTCCTGGTCCCTATAAAAAAAAACAGTACAGAATTAGCAGAGTAAAAACAAAATACAGTACAAAATACAGTTTGTCACAACAATTCAGTTACAGTTAAATATGGACCATTTGAGGTCACGAATATGATGGTCGTTAATATGATTTCTAAAAATGGAAACATTCTGAACTACTGCAATTCAGTGCAAAATGCCAGTTCCATTCAAACCTGGGTAATAACAGTGTGTCAGTGCCTTCAGACTTAAATAGTGTTTTCGGCACCTGTTCCATCCAGTGGCTGCTATGTAAGATGGAGCTTGTATTACATAGGGATCATTTGTTCTTCTGCATTAGAAGTTTTTGTTTGTTTGTTTGTTTTTTTGGTAACTGGGTAGGCACACTAGAGCACAAGTGCCTGTTTTCAGGGGGACATGGGAGCACTGGAAGGTTAAGTGACTTGTTCAAAGTCACACACTATGCAGTGGAGGGTTTGAGAAATCAAACCCAGGTCTGCAGGATATACCAAGCTCTTTCACCACTTGTTTCTCTGACTTCTAGGCTATTCTGCCAGCCCTAAATTTGTTGATAACTGGAAATATAACTGAAGTGAACTGTGTACTGTAGCAAGTACATCAACACAGAAGTGATAGCAAAGCAACTCAGGTTGTTTAAAAAAAAGTGCTAACAAACTTGTCATTCTCAAAGAATGCAATACATCACTATTCAAGTTAATATAGTCAGTGCTGAAATTTCTGAAGCTTCAAAAATTACAAACATTCAGCATATTGGGTAATGTACTAGGTTAACCTCTTTGTGCTTAATTTCATTTTCCTATCCCTTTTCTTTTTCTGTGGTTAGAGACTCGTCAGTATCTGAGATTTTTTTTTTGACACTATAACCTACAGAACAAACTCCATTTAGGTTTCATTGTTTCCTGTAATCGTTGACCCTCATATTTTACCACTGGGAACATTTCCATTGTTGTCTCAGATATCGATCTGCTTGCTTTCTGCACATCCCTTTAACTCTGTCTCCTTATCATATTTTATAGCTATATATGTATATACATTACATCATCATCATACAGATTATTTATTTATTTATCTATTTATTTATTTAGCGTCAAAGGTTTTACCAGGAAAGACACACTGAGCTACTAACAGCTCGTTTCGGATGCATGGGGTAGGGTAAGGACAGAATAATACAAATTACAGAGTAAAAATACATTGAATGGAAATAAGCATAACAAAATAAATAAGACAATAATGCTTAAGAATAAACTAACAATCAGAAGTTACATATACTTAATAGTAGTTCATTGTGTAACTGGCAAAAGATCAATTAAATAGTAATTAACACATTAGTTTCACACCTAATGTACTGCAACATTATCATCTCTGGCTTGTCCTGATTATGTATTCTGACTATTTACTGTTCTGCCTGTTTGCAAATTTGTAATTAATTCTGGGTCACCCCCAAATAAGGGACAGCTATGCCTCAGTGGGTCTACACAGTTAATACCACAAATAAATCAATTAAATTAATTAATAAGGAACAATAGGAAATAACTGATGCTAGGGAAGTGGGAAATACTAAAAGCAATGACTGGGAGTTGCAGGTGAAAAGGAACCAAAAACAATATTAGAAACAACTTCAGGAGTGGGTAGAGAAATCATGGGGAAAAGATTCAAGAGCAGGAATAGAAGGATACAGGTGGCAAACGGGCACCACGAGATTCAGTATATATATACATTTATAAAATGGGTAAGAAAAAAAGAGTCAATGCGATCCATAGCATTGGACAAACACCATCACATGACCGTGCGTATATCAGAGTGCGACCGCACACCTGCACTTTTACCCACCCCAAAACAATTTTGACATTTTATAAGATAGATATACCACTCTGAGGTGTCGCGGTGGCGGCTCTGATATATGCATGCCTTGAAGCGGTTGGCCTTTTCGGCCTTGTGGCCTCGTGCGTATATCAGAGCGACCTCAAGACACCTCAGAGTGGTATATCTATTACATATATATATAGTTTTAAGGGGTTCCCTATGGCTCCACCCAGCCATCAGCTTTTAAAATAACTATCCTCTTTTACTTACAGTACTGCAAGTCTAAAACTTAAACAAATTACACCAGAAATGGCATACAGTTCCATTAAAATCAATATCCACATTGCCAGTTTGAGCTAAATTCCTTGAGAAATTAGTAAATGGGCAGGTGCAGGATTATCTTGAGCAGAATGACCTTATCATACCATTACAGTCAGGGTTCAGATCTAAACATAGCAGAAGCACAGCACTGGCAGAGGTCACAAACGATTGGTTCTCAGCCCTAGACTAGAGATACAATACAGGAGCTTTATTTTTGGACTTTATTAAAGCCTTTGATACCATTGACCATAATATAGCACTACATAAATTAAAAGGCATAGGAGTTGGCGATGTTGCTCAACTATGGTTTGCAAACTACTCTTTTTCTTCTTGCACAACAATACCAAAGGGAGTACCACAAGGATCGATTCTAGGGCCCCTATTAGTCATCGGCTACACTAATGATCTAAATAGAAATATTACAAAAGCTGCCATTCACCTCTTTGCTGATGACACTGTCTTACATATTTCAAAGCCCACCCTACCAGACGTAGTCTCCAAATTACAATTGGATTTCAACATATTGCAAGTAAACCTTAACAAGGATAAACTACTACTCAATGCATACAAAACTAAAATAATTACTGGTCACCCCATTCATCACACTGACAAGGGTCTCCAAAATGCTGTAGTAACCCAAAAACAAGTTATTACCGCATTCACAAAACATTGGCTGGTGCTCTTTGTGTGGGTGGGATGAACAGTACTACCAAAATGGTGGCACAGTTTTCCATTTACAGATGAGTCACTCTTCTTTACTACCCTCACAATATTTATTCAATTCTTTGTTCTTTATCTGGTTGAGCCTGCCTTTTTAATGCAAAATAAATATCTGGTTGATCTCGCCGTGTCTCCAGATCAGGAGACACCGACTCAGAGTATGATCCTATGAGGGTCTGTAGCTGACAGAAAAGGTAAAAAAAAATCCATCTGAGAGAGCGAGGGAGAAAGGAGAGACAGAAACAGAGAGAGAGAGTGTGTGTGTGTGTTTGTGTGACAGCAAGTGAGAGAGTGTGTGTGTGTGTGTGTTGTCTGAATAAATAAAACAGCATACTTGAAAACAAGTCTTTTTACTCTCTAACCTAAACAACTACAATGTGGAGGAGTAAGTGTGCTCATGAATTTTTCACACTTAGACTATAAACTTTCTATTTCTGGCCTCGAGGTTTATGGGTCATCACACACCTCGGGTGTGAAAACAAAATCCATAACACACACTTGCTTATCCATTATTCTCTATGTTATGATCTTTTCATTTAACAAAAAAAATCCACTACCCCTGCCCTAAGCATATCCACCCTCTTAGGTGATTTACTTAGGAAGAAAACAGTTTAAAATATCTTGGATTATGGACATACTGTAAATTGTCCTTCCTAACACGTTAAGGAACTATGTAAAAAGTTAAGAAGTAGGTTAGGTTTCTTCTACAGAAATAAAAAATATCTCTGCAGTATGCTCGAAAGAGATTAGTGCAAACCACATTCCTTCCTTTACTAGATTATGCAGATTTGATCTATGGGTGTTGCTCTTCATCTCATTTTTGCAAACTGGATGTACTACATCATGGGGCCCTGAGACTTGTTACTGAAATGGCACCAAGAACATACCATTGTATCCCATATGAAGCAGCAAGATGGACTTTTTCAGTTACAAGGAGACTAACAAATGTATATGGATGGACTTTGAAAGTAGTGATGAATGATGTCCCAAGCTATATTACAGATCAGTTTACAAAGTCTCATAGTACTTACTCATTAGGGCAAAACAATTATATGCTCTATGATATTCCGAAGGTTTCTACCCAGTTTGGTAAAATGGCTGTATGTTGTATTATTCCAATGACATAGAGTACACTACTATTAAACTCACTGGCCTAGTCAGTCACACAGTATTTAAATCGATTATTGATAAATTATGTAAAAAAAAGTATGTGTCATAGTGCTGTTTCTTGAAGGCTGCTATAATCAGTGTAAGTAATGACATTATCAAACATAGGCTTTTTTTCTTTTTGTTAGGTGTTTAACCAGGACTAGCACACTAAACTGAAAGCTTTTTTACAGGGGTGACCTAGGAGCACAGGGAAGTTAAGGAACTTGCTCAGGGTCACACAGTCTGCAAGTGGAAGCTGTGGGATTCAAACCCAGGTCTGGTCTGCTGGATGTCACCAGATATGCAGCTCAGAGCCTTAAACCACTGCATTAAACTGCCTCTGGCTTTAAGTTTTCCTCGACCCAAATGTTCCCTTATGTTACCCTTACAATGATTATCCTAGTCTTTTCTGATAAATATCCTCAACACTGCTTTTGCTAAATCCTATATTGTCCTAACTGTATTTTATTTATACTGTCAGCACTATGTCCAGAATTGTGTTTAATGTGTATCTATTGTACTACATCTTTATTGTATATCGCTCTATTTTTTTATGTTGCCCTGCCCAGTATCTCCTTGAAATGAACTTGCTCCATGGAGCCTTTTCCTGGTAAAATAAATACACCAAACTAAACTGGGGCTAAACCACTCAAATAGCTATTGTTGGCAACAGCTATCTCTTGTTTTCCCCTACAGATGGGATAGCACCATGAAATACAATGTATGGTGTTTTCAAGGGGGTCTCCTGGTACAGTTAGGACTAGAGTTACCACCTTTTAAGAAGCCCAAAGTGGGACATTTCTTATTGAAACATGGTTTTTCGCAGGACAGTACATAACCTCAACCAATACAACAGACTTGTTTTCTCTACGAAATCAGAATTAAGGCTAAGTATTATAGTTTATTAGTTGCTTCTATTGTTTCTTATCATTTTAAGGTACTTTATTTAAGGTATAATAGTTTTCTGCAATAGTTAGTGGATAATTAGAAAATATTTTTATTACTATAAAATCAGGATATGCAGCATTTTTTTTTTTTTTTTTTTTTGCAGGACATAGCTGCCCAGGACTTTCCTGTGAAAATTTATTTATTTATTTATTTATACATCGGTTTACAACCTTTGAGCCAGAGGCTCATTTCCAAAGGTACCTCGTCACAAAGAGGACAAATACAATACAACATTTAGTTACAATATTGTGGTTACAGCATACATCTCCGTGGTTACAGTTTGGAAGATACAGGCAGTTATAACTTAGTTACAATTTACGTGCTACAGGAATGGTAATCACAGGTAGTTACAGATTATATGGGTACGTGTTGAGTGACAAGCCTACATTGGAAATGTAGTTAAAAAAGTCTTGAGCCAGGACTGCTAGAGATGGAAGAGTTCAGGGGCAAAGGACACGATTTGTGAAAAGTTTTGGTGAGGCGCCACTCAGCGAGTTTTGTCAGTAGGGACAGGTGGTAACCCTCGTTAGGACAGAAATGATCACATTCACCATTATTGTCACACAGACCCTTATCTGAAATCCTGGATCTGATGATACTGGGCATGACTGCAGCTAGAGTCTCCAATATTTCCCCATGCTACTTCAGAGACTGCTACTTCAGAGATCATAACATGGGTCCCTACTTCATGATTTTCAGCAAACATTTCTGGTCAAATCCCAGAATTTGATAGCATGCACGACTGGTAAACAAATTACAGACTTCCACAGAATCTGACATGTTATTCTATAGCAGTGGATCTACATATCACGTTTTGCAATAAATGATTTCCTGAACTGTTTTCATTTTGCTGCATTCAATTTACTGTGTACTTTGCTATTTACCAGTATATATTTTCCAGTTAATATGTGCTTTGTTACCAACCTAACATAATCTACCTAGCAACAGTCTACTACACAAAAATAAAACCTTTTCCCATTAAGAAACACTTTGTCCATTTCATAAGCACAATAACCCACTTCAGATGTGCATTTCTTGAGAATTAATGTACTTCCTGGGTGGTTGAAAGGCACTCCACCATTGACCTCATGCCTTCCAACTCACCTGGAGCATGCATTAATTCTCTTAAAATGTCTGCCTTGTCATGGGTTATTGCTTACATACGTTGAATACGTGGGTTGCAGGGCAAAACACCTTTATCTCCACTAGTGAGTGGTAAGACCCATAAGTCACGAGTGGCGAAGCCACAAGCTGCTAATGTAAGACTTGCCACTCGTGTGTGGAGATAAAAATGTGTTATTCTATTGCAGCTCATTGTGCATTTGATATATACCATACATGTTTTTAATGTTTTATTAGTGTTATAACTTCTTTCCATTGAAAACTCTTTATCTGGCCCATTGTTCTCTACGTTCTTGTCCCCAGACTATAAGTGGAAATAAAACGTTCTAAGTGAAATAGCAGGTGTTCTAAGTGAAATAAGGTGTTTTATGTGTGTGTGGAGTGCGCTGTGCGCTAGACATTTATGCTAAATCAGTTGCCCTGAAGTAATCATGACAAGTGACCCACACATGTTCAAGAATAAACTTTAAAAAGTACAAAAAAAAGAATAACACTGTTGTATCTCCCCTACTACATCAACAAGTAATATCATCATTCCACCCTAAAAGACACCAGCAACAATATGGCATTACATTACGTTGCATACAAAACGAAATGTTTGCACGGGACTCACCTAATAAATACCAAGTAAGCAAGGACCGAAATAAATCCCCTGCATCCCGCATGAAAGTCAAGTTTAAGTGAAAGAGTTCCGTGCGTCACCCCACACCGGCTCTGGCAGAGCTGCTTAATGGGCAGGTGTCAGGATCTCTCTCCATTTATAGCCCAGGGTAGCAGCCAGCTGCAGGCCGTCATTTGCGATTCTTGACAGCGTTTTGCCTAATTTAGCGTTTACGCAGTCATGTGCCAGTGAAAGAAGAGGGAACATTCAAGGGGGAAGGAGAGACGTCACAGAGCTTGTCCCTGGGAGAACTGCTTGTCTAAGGACAACAACATCCTATCCCTGCGTCTTGAGCCACCCGACCTGTGTTTGTGATGCCGGTGGTGACCTCACTGCGGAACTTCATGCTAACGGTCACCAAATTCAGTTCCCACCCGTTCTGGTAGTATTGTCCTGGAAACACCGTCATGTTAATAGGTAGGGTGGTGGGGGAATAGATCATAACAAGACAGATTAATGAGTATCAGGAACCTGGCATCTCCGTTAGCCCCCCACCACCGCCAAATTCCCGGGCCAGCTGCCATCCCGGACTGTTCGGTGTGTTTATGTTGCTACAGCAACGGTCATTTAGTCCTCAAATAGCTAAAGATGAGTTCGTCATGCGGCTTCCACCCAAAACAGAGCGGGTGTTGAGAATGTGCAAAATTTAGGGTGATTAATTTACTAATGTGTACACTACTATGTGCCATGCTCGACTTTTCTTGCTAAGAAGTTCTTCGATTAAGATAACTCCTAGCCGTTTGGCACTGAAAGAAGGGATAAAGACTCTCCAAAGGAGGGATAATGTGGGACACTGGCGCTCAAAATGAGGGACACATCATTAAACATGTAGAAGCAAGCAAAACACTGCTTTTATTAGCTCACTTTTAATTTTGCTTCAGCGTCATATCATAGAACGTAAGAAATTTTACTTTGAAATCTGAGTTTACACCACCTATATGTGGGCAGCACATTTAGCGTGGGACAGAGTATGTCTGAGGGATAAATGGGAGAGGGCCATCAGAATGAGGGACTGTAGAGAGGTATACCCTTTTTTTGGCAACCTTTGGTGGTGGTGACTGGCAGGGACTGCCTTTTGGACCAAATAAAATATCTAACATGACGAGTTGAATAGCCATGGTGACCTTCACCTTTCCCATTTCCATTTCAGGCAAGGCCACAAATGAAAGGGTTGTATATTTAATCTGTTTTACTTGTAACCAGAAACACTGAAAAATTGTGCCCACCATGTTACTGTGGAATCTGCAGTTTTCACCCATTCTCTGCAAAAAACTGGCATGATCTCAAATTTCTTGAGTTTTTGCTTCAGACGGTATAAAACTTATCATAAATGTAAAGAAAAGACTCACAAACATATTGACAATTTGGCATGCATACTTGTTTTGGCCAAAACAATGCAGTGCGAGGTGGGAATGGGTTTTATATGACACTACTTGCATTTGAATCCCAGCCTGGTTTGGTTTCAAAATTCATTGGCCAAACATAAGCACACATAGGTGTTTGGGACCTGATATTCAAAGGTTAGCACCAGTGTTAACCCAGGTTTTGGCTAGCATTCTGGGCAGGGCCATATTCAGAGGCCTCTGGAACAAATCCCAAATCTGGCAGCGCCAAGGCACTAAGTATGCCACTGGTACTATGCAAATGAAAGAATTCCCTTGTGCATACTGGCACAGCAACATATTCAAAGGTTTTCAGTTTCAGCAAACATTCCCCTGAGCAGCACTGTTTACTGCCGATGAAAACCACATCTAAAGTGGGCAATATGTCCGTGCCCCCCCCCACCAAAGGCAGGGCAACTGTACTGCAGCTGCCTCTGCCTCATGCCAAGCTACTCCCAGTTTCCCAATCCCCGTTTCTATTATTTGTAATATCCCTGTTGGCATAGTGGTTCTCCTAATTGCACGTTTATGCTATATGTGATGTCCCTGGTGGCATAGTGTCCCCCCACCCGTCTGTATTCCCTGTAATATCCCGGTGGCATAGTGGTCCTCCCCTCCCCATCACTTGGTTGTATTATCTGTAATATGCCTTGGTGGTCTAGTGGTTCCCCCACTCAATCACCCAGTGCATGTCTGTATAATATTCTAGGCTGGTCTAGTGCCCCCAATCACACAGAACATCTCTGTCCAATATTTCCTGGTGATCTAATGGTTCCCCACCCCCAACTGTATGCCCACCTGCCCATCAGCCAAGGACCCCCGCCACACACCCCTCACCCCAAGTGCCAGTCTTTGTGCCAGCAGCATCGGGCACAGTCCTCCACTCACTTGATCAGCTGGCCATCACCTGGCAGTCTCAGAGTATATGATTGCGCTCCATGACTGTCAGATAGTGGCTGGCTGAGGAGGTGATAGGAGGGCTGTGCCAGCTGACATTGTCATGAGACTAGCGTTCAGAGTGAGGGAGATGTGGGCAGGGTCCTCAGCAGGTGGGGGTCAGCATACATTCCAGTGGGTGGTGGAGAACCACTAAACCAGTCGAAAATATTACACAAAAATGTTCCGGTAATCAGAGGAATGTGAGAGAACCACTAGACAAACCAGGCATATTATACAAAGATGTACAGAGGAGCAGAGGAGGGGAACCATTATGCTTTCTCTGTTCTACAAAAATGGGTGCTAAGGGGTTGCAGCGCCATATGGTAATGAGCCCATAATGGGCATCTAGATGACCCCTTCACACCCTGCATTCCCAGTGGGTTCATTTGCATACCTGGGCTGAATGTGCCCACAGGGGACCTGGTGCTATCTTGTTGTAGACAGTGTTATCTCCTATGGGCCATATGCAGCCCTGGTCTATGTTGATACAGCACAGATCTACTTAGCTCTGTGGTGATATGGACCGATTTTCAGTCAGATAGCGCCACTTCATCTGTGAGTGCTATTCACCTGAATATCACCCATGCCAGGCACGCACAAGCACAGCACAAACAGTTGCGCTGTGCTCGTGCCTGACTCTGAATATCAGGGCCTTGGCATTTAATTTGTGTAGAAACAGTCTATCAGAAAACTTTTTGTTGCTACAGGAACCGCAACAATAGGTGGAGGAAAATATGCAAATTATCCCTTTCACAGATGACGGGCTAACTGTGAAGTCTTTTATTTAAGTGGCTGAGCAGATTTTCCTTGTGAACATTCTTTCATTCAGAATGCATTTTGATTCAAATGCTTCAGAAATGTGGACTGATGGCTCTGCTGATTATAAACTTGAATGTTCTATGGAGTTGGTGATGGTGATCCTTCGCTGACAATCTGCCATCTATATGCTCACATGCAAAGGACTGAAATAAAAACCTCAAATAAAGTCCCGAAAACAAGCTTACAAGACAGGATGTATTTGAATGTTTATTTAATTTCATTTTAATTTTAATTTTTTATGCTTGATAACTTGATGAGTATCACTGCTCGTTTTCACAAGTGGCTAGTAGTACATAAAACAACATGATCATACAATACAAAACATATTACTACTATACATAACATAATTACATGATAAAACATTACAGACAGAAAGCTAGTTACTAGAAAGACCGCTTTTACAGGAACATGTCATGGAACTTTCCAACCATAACTTAAGTTTGGATTTAAAAATGGTAAGTGAAAGACAATTACTAATAGCTGTTGGGATGGAAATGAAGAGTACGATAGCTCTGAATGAAAATGATTTCTGACCAAAAGTTTTTATCTCTTTTAGAACTTTTATTTTTGCATTTTGATAAAGTAGTATAATCTTTAAAGAGCAGCTGAACTCTTGAAAACTTTGAAAATATAATATTTAGACACAATTCAGCTTGTATTTCATATACATGCATATATTTTACAGATTTTCCTCCATTACTTATCACTGAAGAAATTTCCACACAGTTAAGTTTGTATCCCTCAGAGTTTATCAGCCTGTGTAGCTTATTCCTACTTGAAATTATAATGTTCTGTTGTGACATCATGGTATGTTGCCATGGGAATAACTATGATGTCAGAAGCAGAGTATTATGACATCAGGTTGGGAAGATACAGTAGGAGATGATGAACTCTCAGGGAACAACTCTCCTGTTTTCATACATATGACTTCAGTAACAAATAATGGGTATATGAAATACAGAGCTAATGAGAAATATAAGCTGCTTTGTGTCTAAATATTATATTTTTCAAAGTTCTTGAATGGCCCAATGGCACTGAGGGCTGAGGCACTGGATGCCACACCTCGCGCCACACCAGCAACCCGCGTTCAGGAACAAGTGCAAGCTGCCGAGGGTTGGCAGGGAGGAGATGGATCGAACATCTAACAGACTGCTCTCCATCTCTGGGGAGAGGGGTGACTAGCAGCCGGCACATGCCTGACCCCTAGCAGAGGCTGAGGCTCACAAAAAATGTGGGATGGGAGCACGGCAGATGCTTGATGGGGGCACACATGGGAGCGAGCATGAGCCCACCGCAGGCATCATTGTACAACGTGCTCCCACATGGGGACATAAACCAAGGAAAAAGACTCTGGCAGACTGGTTGTTGTGGTTTGATGGCCATCTCTGGTGCTCCATCTCCGGAGGTAACTCTCCTGAACTAGATCCGGAATCAGTGGGTAAGTAAGGGGGCTCCCCGCTGCCCCACCACAGGGGATAAGCCATGGGAGTTACAGAGGGTGAGGGCCTGAAGGAGCAGAGTGATGGGATGGCGGTCGGATGAGGAGCTGACCATGGCCAGGGAACAGAGTAGGAAAAAAAGTTCTTCTTGAGGCATCAGTGGCTCTTTAAGTAAACAGAATCACTAAAGCCTGAGTAAAACAAAGGTACATGGTTACACAATCTTCAGGAGAGACAGGGAGGGAAAAGGGGGGGGGTGGCTACCATACATAAGAGAGGGATCAGGGCAATGGAGATGGGGAAGACAGGAAGGGAAGAGGCTCTATGGGTCACATTAGAGATGGGAAATGGCAACACCATTCACACTGGAGTTGTCTACAGACCCCCAGCTCAAGGGAAAGAAATAGACAGGGTATTAGTGGAAACCATATACAACATGGCAGAGAAAGGGGAGGTGTTGCAGTTGGGGGACCTAAGCATGGCAAATGTTAAGTGGAACACATATGCAGCAGCCACTACCAGGAGCAGAGACATCTTAGATGCCCTGGAAGGGGCATGCCTCAGACAGTTGATGAAGGAACTCACACAGGAGGGAGCAATACTAGACCTGGTTCTCACAAATGGTGACAGAATAACCGATCTATCAGTGGACAGTCTTCAAGGGACCAGCGATCACCATACAGTGTAGTTTAAGGTGAAGACAGTAGTAGAGTCGAGGTACTCAAAAGTAAATATCATGGATTTCAAGAAAGAAGACTTTGTAAAAGGGGGAACACCTCCGGAAAATCCTGGCAAAGGGGGCATGAGGGGGGAGGAGTGGAGAAACAGTGGCAGAAACTTAAAGGAGCCATAGCAGAGACAACAGGCCTCCATTTAAAGCAAGTAAACAAAACAAAAAGAAAGAAAAAGCACTATGGTTTTTGAAAGAGGCAGCAGGGAAGGTTGAGAGGAAACAAAACGGGCATTCAGAAAGTACAAGGAAACACAGAGGGAGGGAAACAGGGAAGTGTTCCAGACAAAACAGAAGGAGGTGGGGAAAGCAGTTTAGTGCACAAAGGCACAAACTGAAGAAAGGAGAGCAAAATCAGTGAAAGAAGGTGACAAAATCTTCTTCAGGTATTTCAAGGAAAGGAAAAGACTAATGGCGGGATTGTGAGGTTGAATGGGGGGGGGGAGTGTGCAGAAGGGGATCCAGAAAAAACAGAAATTCTAAACAAATACTTCTGCCCAGCATTTACAAAGGAAAGGGAAGGGGAGGGACCAAAATTAGGGTGTAGAAACACACATGGGGGTAGGTGGACACCAGTCCATCCACGAAGGAGAAAGTCCTAAAGGAACTCTCAAAACTAAAAGTGGACAAGGCAAAGGAACCAGATGATATGCATCCCAGAATACTGAAAGAACTCAGGGAGGTACTAGGGCACCACTGACAGCCCTATTTAACAAATCACTGGAGGAGGGAGTGATGCCAAGGACCGAGGAGGCGAATGTGGTACCACTGCACAAAAGTGGGAGCAAAGGTGGAGGCTGGAAATTAGAGACTGGTCAGCTTGACCTCACTGATGGAGAAAATCATGGAATCCATGTTAAAGGAAATGATTATGGGCACAAGACCTGAGGCAATATGGATTCACAGCATGGAGATCTTGCCAAACAAATCTGATACATTTCTTTGACTGGGTAACCAAGATGGTGGATCAACAAGGGGTGCTGTACATGGCCAACCTAGATTGTAGTAAGGCATTTGACACCATCCCAAATAGGAGGCTAATAAACAAGTTGCACACTCTGGGAATAGGTCCCAAGGTGGCAGTAGCGGCTCTAGCCACAAATGGTTACCAGGGCACAGCTGGGGCACAACAGATGGCAGCCAGGGCACTGATATATTGTTACAATGGGGGAGGTTCTGCAACATATGGGGCA
The DNA here is from genome assembly GCA_016271365.2 of Neoceratodus forsteri. Lineage (NCBI taxonomy): Eukaryota > Metazoa > Chordata > Ceratodontiformes > Ceratodontidae > Neoceratodus > Neoceratodus forsteri. The sequence goes on along the minus strand of CM057458.1, from coordinate 162,866,464 downwards.
CCAACTGGGGCACAGAATTTTATCAAGAATGCACTGGCGGCCCTGGTGTAGAGCCGCCACTGCAAGGTGGTACAATGGTCAGAGATTGGCTGAGCAACAGGACACAGCGGTGGTGGTGAATGGCATCAATCCCAGGAGAGGAGGTAACCGTGGATACCACAGGGCTCAGTTCTGGGGCGGTCCTCTTCATTAGTGACATTATGAGGAGCTGGAAGGGCAGATGTGCCTTTATGGATGACATCAAGATCTGCAATAGGGTAGACACTCCACACGGGGAGGAAAAATTAGAAGAGACCTAGGCAAATTGGAGGAGGGTCAAGAGAGTGGCAGCTTAAATTCAATACAAAAAGTGCAAAGTCGTGCACTGGGGCCACAGGAATCCTAGAGAGGAATACAAAATGAGGGGAGATACTAACAACAAAACTGGAAAGAGACCTGGGGACAAACATAACAGACGACCTGAAGGTGGCTAAGCAATGTGAAAAGGCGGGGAGGGCCGGAGGATGCTGGGGTGCATAGGGAGGGGCATCACCAGTAGAAAACAGGAGGTGGTGATGCCACTGTACAGACAATTGGTTAGGCCACATCTGAAATACTGTATTCAGTTCTGGAGACCGCATCTCTGGATGGACATTGACAGAATAGAGGTGGTCCAGAGAAGGGCAAGAAAAATGGTGAAAGGATTGCACCAGGAAACATATGAGGAAAGACTTAAATACCTCAGTATGTATGTATACCCTGGAGGAAAGGAGGGAGAGGGGGATATGATAGAGACATTCAAGTACCTCAGGGGAATCAACAAGGTCCAGGAGGGCAGCATCTTTCAAAAAAGGAGATGTGCAAGAACAAGGGGTCATAATATGAGGCTGGGGTGGGTGACTCAGGGGAAATGCGAGGAAGTATTTCTTCAAACTATGAGGGCAGGTGGGCTCCAAGGAAGAAATTAAACAGATGGAGGCCGATCTAAAACAAATTGAGACATGGGCAAAAAACAACAAATTGCCATGAAGTATAGAGAAGTGTAAAGTGATGCATGAGCGAAACAAGAACCCCAAACATGTGTACTACTTAAACAACTCTAGGATGGAGGTAACACACAAGGAAAAGGACTGCGGGATAATAGTGGACGATAGATTGACATTTAAGGCACAAAGGTCAGAGGTTATAAGGAGAACAAATTATATGATAAAAAACATTAGAAAAAGCTTTATAAACAGATCTAAACATTGTCTGGTGCCATTGTACAGGGTGTATGTAAGGCCTTACATGGACTACGGATCACCGGTGTGAAGTCCGTATGAGAAAGGTGAAATTAATAGACTGGAGAGAGTCCAAAGGACATTCACTAGGATGATAAAGACTGAGGAAGGAAGAGGGTATAAGGAAAGACTGAAAAGATTACAAATGTTTAAACTGGAGGATAGAAGAAGAAGAGGGGATTTATTACAGTTTTTTTAAATTATGAAAGATCCAGAACTAGTAGAAGGATTAGGAATAGAATTTGTGAAGAAACCGGAAGGACTAAGAGGATATTGGTTACAAATTAAACTGGAGACGGTTAAAAGAACTCCAGCTATTTCTCTTTGTCAAGAACAGCTAGAATATGAAACGCCTACAAGATTATATTGTCACCAGTAATAGCATAGAACAATTTAAAAAAAATAGATAAGTTAATATGTTCTAGAATTTAAATGAGCCCGCTTTATGGGAATGGCAAAATAGGCCTGAGTGCCTTCTTCCATTCTAACACCCAGTATGAAACCCAGTATGAAAGAAAGGGTGGTGGATGCATGGAACAGCCTCCCAGTGGAGGTCGTACAGGTTAAAATGATTGAGAGTTCAAGAGTGCTGGTATAGACAGAAGGCAACTATAGTGGTAGGAAAGGGCGGTAAGCTGCTGATCATTTCTGATCAGGAGTTAAGTAGGCAGGGAATGGGCAGACTAGGTGGGCCTGGTGGGCCTTATCTGCCATCAAAATATATGTTTCTATGTACATTGCAGGTGACTGCAGTATGATTTATTGAAAATATATTGGCAGAATTTATAGATTTTTTCTCCATTTTCATCCCTTGGTCTTGACTGCATTCCCCAGCCCTGTGACTGATCCATCTCATGGACTTACAGGTTAACCACTGAGGTGGCCTGCCTTGAAGGGCTGTGCGGATCCTGCGGGGGGACATCAAGTGAGGTGGAGTATTTTTCCTTTGGTCACTTTTTTGGGCATCATCCTGTGAAGACACACATACACATAGAGTGCAAGGTGTGTGGACATGCCACATCTGCCTATGCCCAAGCCACTCCACCTGCTAGCCTCTGCTAGAAGGCAGTCAAGTGGCACAACACAGGAACCCTCCACCGCAAGGGAAGAAACCTAACATACGATTCCTTCTCCTGGCCGGCACCCAAGTGATCTTGGCCCATTTCCAAACCCATGTTGCTTGCACGGATGGTGGTGAGGCATTCAGCGCCTCAACCCACCATGCCACTAGGTTGGCCCTTTGATTTTTTTTTTGCATCGTCTTTTTATCAGTATAAACATACAAAAAAAAAAACCCAATATATTTTACACATAAATTCATCAAACTATATACGATAGGGTCAATTCCATTACACATAAAAAGAAAGACATTTCATATTCATATTCACAAACATGTCTGCATCTGTTCATATATATATATATATATATATATATATATATATATATATATATATATATATATATATATATTATGCCTTGTTAAATAAAGTGATTGATTGATATATATATATATGTATGGCATGGTGGGTTGAGGCGCTGAATGCCTCACCACCATCCGTGCAAGCAACATGGGTTTGGAAATGGGCTAAGATGGCCAACAGAGTTAAGCTAGCCCTGGCAAAAAGAAACACAGGTGAGGGGATACAGGCAAAGGGGCAAGCATTAAGAATGCAATACTTGAAGCAACATCCCATTGTGTTAGACAGAAAGGAAGTGCAAAGAAGAAGGAAACCACTTTGTTTTCAAATACAGTAGCAGAAAAGGTCAGAGCCAAAAGGCTGGCCTTCAGGAAATATAAGGGAACACAGCAGGATGAAGATAGGGAGGCATACCAAACTGCCCTAAGGGAAGCAGGTAAGGCAGTAAGGCAGGCAAAGTACCAAACTGAGGAAACACTAGCACCTAACAGTAAAGAAGGTGACAAGACTTTCTATAGATACATTAGTGAAAGGAGAAAGTCCAGAGGGGTATTGCTAAGCTTAATGGAGAAAAGGGAGCATGTGAGGAGGAGGACCTGTAAAGGCATCTATCCTAAATAGATACTTTGCTCAGTATTTACTGAAGAGAAGGTAGGCAGGGCCCACAGCTCAGCATCATGGACACAAGGGGAGGGAGGTGAGCACTACTCCCTTCACAAAGAAAGGGTCCTACAAGAGCTTGCTAGGCTCAGGGTGGATAAGGCAATGGGACCTGATGGCATACATCCCAGGGTACTTAAGGAGCTAAAGGAGGAACTAGCAGAGCCATTAGCAGAATTGTTTAGTGAGTCTCTGAGCACAGGAGAGGTCCCAGAAGACTGGAGAAGGGTCATGATCCCGCCTCCACAAGAGTGGTAGCAGGGAGGAGGCGGGAACTACAGACCGGTCAGTCTTACTTCAGTAGTGGGCAAGATTATGGAGGCACTCCTTAAGGAAAGGATAGTGCAACACCTGGAATCCATAGTACAGGATACAAGACAGCATGGGTTTACAAAGGAAGGTCCTGTCAAACTAATCTCATAGATTTCTTTGACTGGGTAACCAGAGTGGTGGACCAAGGGGGAGCAGTTGATGTCGCTACCTTGACTTCTGAGCAAAGCTTTTGACACTGTTCCACATAGAAGATTGATAAATAAGCTGGGTAGGCTCTGGGTGGGTCTGAAGTTGGTCAACTGGGTGGCAAACTGGTTGACGGGCAGAAAACAGAGAGTGGTGGTAAATGGTATACAGTCAGAAGAGATGCAAGTCATAAGTGGGGTACCTTAGGATCAGTCCTGGAGCCAGTCCTCTTCAACATCTTCATTAGTGACCTTGCAGATGGACTAGAGGGTAAGGCTTGTCTGTTTGCAGATGACACCAAGATCTGCAACAGAGTAGATGATCCAGATGGGGTGGGCAGAATGAGAAGAGATCTGGATAAACTAGCAGAATGGTCAGAAGAGTGGCAACTGGGATTTAATGCAAAGAAGTGCAAAATCATGCACATAGGGAAGAGAAACCCTGAAGCCACCTATAGGCTGGGAGGGGAGTTGCTAGCAGTCACAAAGGAAGAAAGAGACTTGGGCATCATCATCACTGATGACCTAAAATTATCCAAGCAGACCTCTAAAGCAGTAGGTAAGGCTAGGGGGGTGTTAGGGTGTATTAGTAGGGGTATCACAAGTCGTAAGAGGGAGGTAATAATCCCTCTGTACAAGACACTGGTTAGGCCCCATCTGAGTACTGCAGTATTGGAGGCCACACCTTCACAAGGATATTAACCAAATTGAGGCAGTCCAGAGAAGGGCAACCAAAATGGTGCAGGGACTGCATCAGAAGACATATGAGGACAGATTAACGGAGCTCAATATGTATACCCTTGAGCAAAGGAGGGAGAGAGGTGATATGATCGAGGCATTCAAACACCTTAAGGGCATAAACAAGGTGAAAGAGTCTAACATGTTTAAATATAAGAAAAATAGCAGGACAAGAGGACACAGCATGAGATTAGAGGGAGGCCGATTAAGGGGAATGTGGAGGGAAATTCTTTTCACAGAAAGGGTGGTGGATGCATGGAATGGCTTACCACAAGAAGTGGTGGCTATGAATACAGTGCAGGGCTTCAAACAGGCATGGATAGGCATAAGGGAGCAATACAAATGACTATGAATAGATAGGCCACTGACAGAGCAAAGGCCGATAGCACATTTATAAGGTAGAAAAGAAATGGGCAGACTGGATGGGCCTTATGGTCCTTATCTGTCAGTCACACTCTATGTTTCTATGTTTCTATGTATATATGCATAATAACCATCACAGACTCCCCCAGACTGTCCTTCACATAGAATCTGAGTCTCCCCACTGATAGCTAAGACAGGAAGGGCTGCCAGGTGGAATAAAAGCATTCTCCTCTCTTTCAGGGCATGGGACAGCCTCTGCATTGCTAGGGCCTGCAGAGACAAAATTCTTTCATTGTTGTATTGCAGGAACCACCACCGACACCTACATGTTTAATATACAATGTCTGGCTAGAATAAGCAGCACACGTGTCCACCATGGTTAGGGTGCACCATCCTTCATCTCCCATATTCTCATCCCAAACAAAAGGAACAGAAGAGACATTGGTACCATCCTACTAAATAATTTCTCCATTTCTCCCAGTATCTCCTTCCAGAAGGACTACAGGACCAGGCAGGACCAAAAATAGTGATAGTAGGATCCCAGTTCACTATTACAGAAGACACACATACTGTAGGTGACACTGCTGGGTTGAATTTGAGAACAATAAGCGTTGGGCAATACAACCGGTGGATGAATTTATAAAATGACTCTTTATACTTGTTACATATTAGGATTCCCATATGAAGCTTTAATATTACCCTCCAATTCTCTTCTGTGATCTCCAATCCCATATCCCTCTCCCACAAAGTTTTAGTTTTCCCAGTGGTATCCAGGAAGTATTGTTTCCCTTCCTGTGCCACTCTACGGATAATGCGCTTGGCATCTCTTTGAGACACAAATACTAATTGTTCAGTTTGTCCTAAGGGGGAACCCAGCGCTTGGCCTCTCCCAAGCCCTCTGCTATATGCTCTAATCTGTAGGTACCGGAAGAAATGTAGTTGGCCTATTCCTGTCCTTTCTTGCACCTTCACAAAAGTGCAGAATTCCCCCTTATTATACAAATCTCCCAAGCACTGTACCCCTTTCTCTTCCCACTCTCTGAGTCCTGCGTCATTAATACCTGGCAAAAAAAAAAGGGGTTCTGGAAACTGGGAGCAGAAGCATATCTTCTGTTCCTACCCTCCAAGCTCTGCCCAGCTGTTCCCAACTCTCCAGGACCACCAACATCAGTGGGTTGGTCCGGCCCAGATTATTGTATGCCCTTCTTCCCCTCTTTGTCAGGTAAGCCAAGCATCTCCCTTGACATTCATGCTCTTCTAGATCTATTCACCCCAGGCTGTGAGAGGTAACCCTATCCTGCAGGAAGCTGTGTTGAATTTCCAGAAAATAACTTGTATATCTGGAAAATTAACCCCGCCATTTTCCATGCCTGCCTTGAGTCTTAAGAGACTAACCTCAGGCACTTCCCCTGCCAAATAAATGCAGAAAAAGCTCCTTCCAACTTCTTGATGTCTGCTTTAGTAAGTCCCATGTGTACCATCTGCATCACATAAAAAGCCTTGGTAGAATATTCATTTTAGTAAATTAATTCTACCCAACCATGATATGGGTAGGGTCTCCAATGCAAAGCTTGGCTTCAATTGTTTTAAGCAAGGGGGTATAGTTCAGCTCATAAAGGGAGCCCAGATCTTTACCCACTCATATCACTAGGTACACAAAGGATCCCGGGACCTCTCTAGGACCCTATCCACCCAATATATACACCCTCCCTTCCTCACCCATTTTTAACAGTTCAGATTTCCCAAGGTTAATTTTGTAGCCCAAGAAGTGGGAGAATCTTTCAGTGGTCTACAGTAGATGCAGCATTGACTGCTGCAGTTTTTCCACATATAGTAACATGTCATCTGCATATAGGGGGACCTTGTGTTCCCTACCAGACCTCCCCTTGACCCTATGATATTTGGGTTATCCCTAATACTCACTGCCAATGGTTCCAGTGCTAATGCAAACAAAAGAGGTGAAAGGGGACACCCCTGTCTAGTTCCCCTACTAAGTTGGAGTTTGCCTGACAGGGAGTCATTCACCAGCACCTGTGCCATCAGTGCCTCATACATAGCCCTCACCAGACACACAAAGCCTTCACCCATACCAAACATGGAAAGCACTTCAAATAGGTATTCCCACTCAATACAATCAAATGCCTTCTTGGCATCCATGAAAATCACATGAGTGGCTCCTTCACGCCAAGAGGCCCCCCACACCACATTCAGAAGTTTACGCATATTTTGATAGGAAAACCTACCTGTATAAAACCAGTTTGGTCTGGGTGAATCAGCCCCGGCAGGATGTTGTCCAACCTACCTGCTAAAATGTTTGCCATGATTTTAAAATCCCAATTCAAAAGCGAGATCGGACGGTATGAGGCACATTCCGATGGGTCCTTGCCAGGCTTTCCTGTACTTTCCTTTTATGATTGGAGACAAAATTTATAATAGCTCCATGCATATACGCTTTCCCTGTATCCCAGAGGGTGGCCTTGCTGGGGGCCATAGCCCTATTCATTTGTATATACTGATTCCACTGTTCCTGCAAGTATTTCTTGAAGTCTGTATTGCCCAACAGGTAGTTGGAGAACTTCCAGGGATGAGGACCCTCTCTGCTCCCTTAAACTCAGTGTCATACAGACCATGGCATGATCTGAAATATGAATTGGGCTGTGGGTGTATGCTACTGTAACCAACTTTAAAGAACCAGCTCCTAGATAAGTACAAATAGTCTATCCAGGACCAGGACTTGTGAGCATGGGAGTAAAACATGTATTCCCTAAGGCTGCCCTCCAGCTATCTATCAAGTCTAAATCACACATTCCTATCTGCCAGTTCCTAATTGTTCCCCATGCTCATCCCTTCTTTTCAGAGTGATCCATTACCAGGTCCATTTAAAATTTAAGTCACCCCCCAATATCAACCCCTGGAATTCTTCCCATACCAGGATACCCATTAGGTTTTGGTAAAAAGGAGGGTCATAAACTGCTGGTGCATAAACACTTGCAAAAGTGACCTTTTCTCCCTGCAAGGCTCCTTCTACAAATATAAGCCGCCTTCCCCAGGTCTGCTCCTGCTGCTGTACCCAAAGGGCACCTTGATGTAGTAGTACTGTGACACCTCTTTTGTGTGAATTGAATATGTCACATGACACATACCCACCCACCCTGGCCAGCTTGGCATGCTTACTATCCATTAGGTGTGTTTTAAAGCATGTCCACCTGTGCTGCCTTCCTTTAAGAGCTGTCAGTAATGCTGTATGCTTTACTGGGGAGAATATCCTCAAACATTATATGTTATAATGGTTAGTTCCTGGAATTAGCCATGGTGTATGCTTGTATTTTCCTTGAAAACCAATCTCCTTGCTCCTGATATACCACCCTCCATCGGCCATTGTAGTACTATTCAGAATATGTATTTTGGACCCTAGAAACCATGAAAAGGTGAACAGTAGACATACAGTAAAACACAGAACAACAAACTTTCCATAACTGTATCAGTAACTTTTCTTGTGATCCCACCCCTGCCCCACAATGAATCGTATCCTTATTCGCCCCCAGTCTTTAAATACAATTTGCTAAATCTGAAAAGATATTAAACAATATGCCCTAATTGCAGATCGTGTCTCCTCACCCAGTTCCCCTTCTTTCCCAGCTTATAGAATTGCTGAAAATGATATCACTCTGAATACTTCCAAATCTATGTGTTGATCTGATCCCTTTCCAAACGATGTATATAATAATTGTGTACTGTGATGCCTCAGTACCCACTCTCATCTTGTGCCTCTCAGAGCATGGTCTATCCCTCTGCCATTTGCCTCCCAGACCCTCATCTTAACCTCCTCTCCTCTTTGCAGTTCTCCCTTTCATTTGAGTCCTGCCCTATGCAGATGACACGGTGCTATTCCTTAGAGGTCCTAACAAGACAAGCTGACCAGGACCCCAGTGCAACTTTGACCTGCTACAGGAATGGTTTAACACCAGCCTCCTAGTACATCAATAAATCAAATTATTGTCTGGCTTAGATAAAGCTTTTGACAATTTAAAAAACACATAATAAAAAAGCACATAGAAATGTAAAAAATACATAAATAACAACATAAATTACACAATACTGTCATAAAATAGTAATTTCTGGATACAGTGTGCTAGAGCATATGTTTATCATTCCAATTTGTTTAATTTTAATGCTTATTCTTAATAGTCTTTAATATTTTAGCTATTTAAAATATACCTAAACATAAGGTAATCTTTTCCTTTCATCTTTAGAACCCCACCACGCTAAGTGTGGGGCTGATTCTTTTTTTGACTTTACCTATTACTACAAAGAATTTAGCTAGTTTGTTTATTGTCCATTCATCCTGTGTATGCATTAAAATGAGAGTCAGAGTTTCTAAATCTATATTATACCCATTATTAATAAAGGAGCCTAACCAATATAAACACGCTTTAGTATACCAGGCACAGCGCCACGTAACATGTATCAAATCTTTTCCTCCAGTTGTACAACTACAATTTTCATTATCAGTCTTTTTATATCTACACCTCAGAACACTACTTTCAAATTGTTCACATTTATATATTGTGAAGGTTCTCTGCATGAATGGTCAGTAAGAACATCTAGGTACACCTTATACCCAAATTCAAAGTTGTTCTTAACAAACCATTTAGAGTATGAGGAGCTCTTAATTAATTCTAGATCTTTCTTTTTCCAGTAGTTTACTGTTTTTTTAGTGACATACTTTTTCTATTTATCATTTAGCAAGATTTCTTTCTTAATATATCTTGCAAGTATTTCTAAGTCATATTTCTTAAGTAGCTGTACAATTTTAAGGAGCCAACATCCATAGGTATTGTCACAATCTCGCTCAGCCGGTCAACCCTCTACTCCCAAAGTGCTAACCTCTGAGTGTATGATTTGCCCGATCATGGGCATATGTAAAAACAATCCCTGGTGATCCAGTGGACCACCCTCCTTCACCGATTAGGGCATCCAATATCGGGCCTATGTAATATAGTATGGTCTCACGCCCATTGACCCACACAGTGGACCAATAGGCATACAGACATTACTGCACGCTGTCAGTTGACGGGTGGCCGGGCAGCATGCGGGTGGGTAGCACTTCCCACCACTGACTGGGGGATGCTGGGTGGAGGGACCTCAGGAGGCGGGTGGGGGTACCACTGGACCACCAGGAACAGTTTCGCAATATCCACCCACGATCGGGTGCTGGGGGGGGTGTCCACTGGAGCACCAGGGATTTAATTTACGTATGCCCACAATCGGGCAATGGAGAGTGGTCCACTGGACCACCAGGGATATTCATTACTTATGCCTGCAATCGGTCATAAGGGTGCGTGGTCCATCAAGGGGCTGCAGGGCATCAGTCCCTGATGGCTGCAGCCTGGCAGGATGACAGGCGCAAGTCGCCAGTGGTCGGCACATCACATGCAAATGGGGCCATAGAAACATAGAAACATAGAATTTGACGGCAGATAAGGACCGCTTGGCCCACCCAGTCTGCCCATTTCCCTAACTACTGGATAAGCTGCAGATCCTAGTTAACCAGCAGCCTACTTCTTTCTACCCCCACCCCCCAGAATTGCCTTATGACTATCCCACGATGCTTAGATTCCACCACTGATTTTGACTCCACAGCCTCCTCGGAGAGCCATTCCATGCACCCACCACTCTCTGTGAAAAATACTTCCTTAAATTACCTCTGAGCCGCCCCCATCTTCAAATTGTCCTCTTGTTCTTGCACACCTCTTTTTTGAAAGATGCTACCTCTTGGACTTTGTTGATTCCTTTGAGGTACTTGAAAGTTTTATCATGTCCCCCCTCCCTCCTTTCCTCGAGGCTATACATATTAAGCTCCTTAAGTCTCTCTTCATATGTCCTCCGTGCAGACCCTGCACCATTTTAGTTGCCCTCCTCTGGACAGCTTCCATCCTGTCTATGTCTTTTGGAGATTGGGTCTCCAGAACTGCACACAGTACTCAGATGGGGTCTCACCAGCTGTCTGTACAGAGGGATAATAATCTCCTGTTTTCTACTGGTGATGCCTCTCCTATGCATCCCAGTATCCCCCAGCCCTCCTTGCTGCCTTCTCACATTGCTTGCCCACCTTTAGGTCATCTGATATGACTACCCCAGGTCCCTTTCCATTTTGTTGTTGTTAGTATCTCACCCCCATTGTGTACTCTTCCCTGGGTTTTGTTTCCCAGGTGCATTACCTGCACTTCTTAGCATTGAATCTAAGCTGCCATACATTTGACCATTCCTCTAACCTTGCCAAGTCCCTTCTCATCCTTTCCACCCCACCCTGTGCATCAACTCTGTTGCAGATCTTAGTGTCATCTGCAAAGAGACATACTTTTCCTTCCAGTCCTTCTGCAATGTCGCTTATAAAGACATTGAGAGGACTGGTCCAATACTGAACCCTGCGGCACTTCGCTAGTAACCCTCCTTTCTTCTGAGTGGACTCCATTTACTATTACTCTGTGTCCTATTCTCCAGCCAATTCTTTACCCAGGCTGTCATCTTGGGACCCACTCCCAGGCTGGCTAACTATATTAATCTTTTGTGTGGGACTGTGTCAAATGCCTTGCTAAAGTCTAGGTAGGCCATGTCCACAGCCCCTCCTTGATCTACTACTTTGGTCACCCAGTCAAAGAAATCTATCAGATTCTGTCTGGCATGACCTTCCCGCTGTGAATCCATGCTGCCTAGGGTCTTGTGCCCTCTGGCTTCTAGATACTCGACAATTCTTTCCTTTAGAAGTGATTCCATCATTTTCCTATCACTGAGGTTAAACTAACAGGTCTATAGTTTCCTGCTTCTGCCTTGCTCCCACTTTTGTGAAGGGAATCACATCTGCCCTCCTCAGTCCTCGGGTACCACCCCATCCTCCCATGATTTGTTAAAGAGGGTAGTCAGTGGTGTCACTAGTTCTACCCTTAGTTCTTTTAGAATTCTGGGATGAATCCCATCAGGCCCCATTGCTTTGTCCACCTTCAGTTTTAAGAGTTCTTTCAGAACCCTTCTTCTGTAAATGGGTTGGTATCAACTTCTGTATCCAGAATGACATGCAAATGTCCCTTGTTGCACATTGCATGCATGATGGCCTCATTTGCATGCCCCAGTGCTGAATATTGCAGTTGATGCACCTAGCACAACCGCACATGCACTGCGCATCCCCAGGCTCCCTTCTGCCACTTATGCTGGTGCAGTGCCACTCGCCATGTGCAGTGCCTGTGCCCTCAGTGCCATATTCAACGGTGCTGAGCCATGGTGCACCACCATTGAATATCGCCTGGTCCATGCCCTGGAGCAGCCCAGTTGGCAAGCGCTCAGGCTATGCCTGCCTGGCACAGTTTGAATATCCACCCATGAGTTAGAATCATCCCACCAAGTCTCTGTAACACATACTATATGTATTTTTCTTAGTTTCCATTAATAATCTTAATTCTATTAGTTTGTTGACATTTAAACTTCGAGCATTTACATTTAACACTTTGAATTTAGATTTGGAGGATTATTTACTGTTTATTTTAGTACTGCCCTTGTCCCCCTTTTAACTAGTTTAAATTACAACCAATAATATCTTCAGAGGTTCTTCCTATTTGTAAGCCCTACGTTTGCTTAAATGTAAGCCATCCCAGCAATAAAAAGAATTTTTACTAACAAAGGTTTCCCAATGTGTCACACATGTATAACCCATTTGCAAGGTCCATTTTCTGAACCATTCATTTATTTGTTTTCTTTTTTTTCTTTTTGTACTCCTGCTCTGGGAACTGGTAACATTTATGACAGATAGATTTCACAGTTTAAGTTTTGTAAAGTATTTGCCAGTTCTATATATTCCTGCTTTATTTCTTCAAAGGTTAACTTATTCAAATAATTTGTTCCCACATGAATAATCACAAGTGGATTTGTGCCAGAATTGCTAAGAATACTACTGATCATATTATGTATATCTCTTATTCCATCCCCTCTAAATGTGGAACATGTTATATTGTGCTTATCCTGTCTACAAACAAATTTATCAATGTATTTGATTAACGAGTCCCCCAACACACAGTATTGCCTTGTTGCAGGTATATTGCTACCTCGTGTACTTGATTCAGAAATATCATTATCTACTGAAACAGTTTTTTGAGGTTGTCTGTTTGGTACAATTTCTATCATATTAGTTTCAGCTGTACAGGCTTGATTTGATATACGGGACTTAGATTTGGCTTGAATGACTTTACTTCCCTTCTCCCTTTTATTATTGGTAAATCCAGGATAAGTATCAGAGGGGCCAGGATTAGTAGTCGCACTCGGATTATCATCTGTTTGTTTCAAGTGAGAGTCAAATTCCATCGACGGAGTACTAGTAGCAGGCAAAGTAGGCAAGGTATCAGTATTTAACATTAATGCATTGTTTATTTCTCCCTCTTATGGTATAAGGGGAAGACAATCATTAACTAGTATAAGTGGAACAGTATTTTCTAAATTAGAACTACAATTGGTAACTTGAGCCTCCAAATCATTATTAGACAAATTATTAGTGGCTGAAATCTATTTTGTACAGCAATTTGATTTCCCAAGGCCCTACACCTTACTTTTGATTTATGCCCATGTTGTATCAACAACCAGTCCCCAACACTAGTCTCATTAGTTCCTTCATCTTCTTGATAATGCTTTCTTTTAACATTAGCATGCACAGTCCCAGAGTTGTCCTCATTAGTTACAACGTCAAGCAATTTGAGTGAGTAGCCTGATCATGTAGAATGCCACTACCTGGGACACCATTCTGTGCTTTTAGTACCTGAGCCATTTTGGTCTGTTGATTTTCAATTTGATCAAGTTTAGCATAAAATGCTGTAATGTCTTCCCTCAGTACACTATTATCAAGACACATTTTGCAAATATATATATGTATATATAGTGCATGCAGATATTTTATCAACTATGGAATACATAAAACAATTTGTGCATTTTAGTTCAATTTCTGCATCAGGTGTCATTATAGTTTCAGTTAATAGTTTATTGAAAACTGGGGCACTGGACAGAGGGGCCTGGTAGGATCTAGGATACAAGTTTCTCCCATTTTTACAGAGGGGTGCATGTAATTACTACTTTAAGCTGTAAGGCACAAATGTAAATAAGCTATAATATCAGAAAATAAACTAACAGATGTTTGACTATCACCACGAACAGTACTCACATCTATGATAATACTTTTGAAGTGCCCCTGCACCCCACTAGCCACGCTGGACACACTAGACACATGCCAAGACACACATGTCTTTGCACGTAGTACCGTGCGCTGCTTTGCACACGCCCTGCACATGCTCACTCTGCTCGCAGCAGGACTTGTAGATATACCAAGCTATAACCCAGAAGTAAAGTGGAGAGGTCAAGCCCCCAAGAATATGTTGTACAAATAGCCCGATCACTGCAAAATTTGTCATCCACTCATCCATGGACAAGGCACAATGCTTAAATGCACAATTACAATATTTTAAAAGTAATATTAAATGGCACGATAGATTTGTAGTCCCACAGCAGCTCTGGACTACAAATCACTCTTCCTTTCCTGAAAACACAGGGGCAGGGCTCAGAGAATGCTGCAGAATGAGTTCAGTTACACTGCTAAAACTAAATTAAAATAGCAGGAGAAGTGCCAAATAGATACTCTCAGTGCAAGAAAGCAGTTAATAATATAATTATATATATATATATATATATATATATATATACAGTATATCTAATAGCATGGGTGGGTAATATTCTTAATACCCATATTTTCTTCTGGGTTAATTGTTGTATCCATCTCTACCTTCGATTTTTCAGTCACTCAAGATGCCTGATGGTCACCTCTACTTGGAACCATCCTGGAGGAGCTAGAATTCTAATTAAAGGGGTGTATTCTGTGATTTCTGTTTTCTTATTTATGCTGTTACCATACTCGTGCTAATAGAATCAGTACCCTGAATACTATTTTCCACTGGTTGTCCACTGGCTGTCCATTGGTTGTCCTTTGCCCATCCCCCTTGTTTCCACTAGATGTTCTTTTGTCTCATTGTTTTTATCATTTGCATGATTCAGGTGCACTAATTCATTATTTAAAAGTGCAATTTCTATTTCTAATTGTTGCAGTTGGGCTCCTAACTGTATGTCACTATTCATCATTTGTTTTCCTGCCTCTTTCTGACCCTCCAAGTTTAGAGTTTCCTTACATTCTTGTGGTATCTGTTGTAGTGGCTTTAATTGTTGCTTATTAGGGGTATTGTCTAGCTCCTTTGTTAGTTTACTTATTTCTTTTGCTGGCTTCTTTCCATTTTTTCCTTTTCTTTTCCTTTGTATCCTTTGCCATCTTATTATTCTTACGAACATACGAAATTTGCCAGCAGATAAAGGCCTAGAGGTCTATCAAGTCTGCTCGAATGTGCAGCTAGCACCCCTTATTCTGCAGCTGCCCCTTCCTTCCACCCTTTCCCTTCATTAACCCTCCCCCTTGTCCTGTCCCATCCTTGTTTGAAGCAGTCCACTGTTCTACTACATACCACTTCAGCAGGTAACGCATTCCACCCAGCCACCACCCTCTCTGTAAGAAAGTGTCTCCTCATCTCCCTCCTGAACCTTCCTCGCTCCAGTCTCATATCATGGCCCCTGGTGTCCCTCCCCTCCCTTACTTTGAGCAGCCCCTCTGTACCTGTCTTGTTTATTCCTTTCATGTATTTAAAGGTTTCAATCATGTCACCCCTGTCTCCTCTCCTCCAGTGAGTACATGTTCAACTCCTTCAACCTCCTCTTGTATGATAAATCCCCAGCCCCTTGATCATCTTTGTCACTCTGTGCTGCACCCTCCAGTAACTTAACGTCCTCTTCAGATACGGACGCCAGTACTGCATGCAGTACTCCAGGTGTGGTCTAACTAATGACCTATACAGTGGCAGAATCACCTCCTCCTCGAGGATATACCCTTGCAATACAACCCAGCATTTTGTTGGCCTTGCAGCTGCCTTCCTACATTGTGCTGAGTTGTTCATTGACCCTATAATGAGCACACCCAGATCCTTCTCCTCCTCTGTCTGGGCTAGCTGCACTCCTAGCTGGTAACTCCTCCTTGGGTTCTTCATCCCAAAGTGCACCTTAAGAGCCTTACTTCTCTTTATTGTCAAAATCTGGTATAATCCTTCCTTTTTATTTTTTTTCTTAATGCTCTCCAGATTAACTTTCATTTCCCCTATATGGAGATTATGTTTTGTGTTATTTCACTTCTTAACATCTCCATCACATCTCTATTTAGTAGCATTTGCTCCATAAGTAGGATGTTAGCAATATGCTGCTTTGGTAGAAGGTTAAATTTATCGCTTAATAAGCTCGTCTGATAAATATTTGTTTGCTCTTCTTCCAAGCTTATTTCCTCCCCCCTCTGCTTCTTACATAGGCCTTTTACATCCTTTTTTTTTTAAGTTGTTTAACCAGGAGTAGCACACTAAGCTGAAAGGTTTTTTACAGGTGCATCCTGGGAGCACAGGGAAGTTAAGAGACTTGTTCAGGATCACACAGTATGCAAGTGGAAGCTGTGGGATTCAAACCCAGATCTGGTCTGCTGGATGTCACCAGACTTGCAGCTCAGAGCCTTAAACCACTGCATTATACTGCCTCTCCTATCTTGACCATCAAATTTTTTAAGGCCAGTAATGATCCTTTGTAAGTCCTTGAATACTTTGTCTAACAGTGTCTTTTCCTTATCCAGGTAGCACTCATTATTCCTTATTTCTGGTGTTATCTCATATACATTAGGGGAAGCACCTGGGGAGACACTTGTCTCTTGTTCTATTAGTGAGCCTGATCTAAAGACTCCCTTAATGTTACTTATATTTAAACAGTTAGTTTCAGAAAATTGACCTTCACCATCTGTTTCCTCCATAGTGTCCTCTATTGAGGGAATTATGGCTACATTTCCTTTTGGAGTTATCTGTAACAGTTTATCTGATGAGTTGGATTTGTTGGCAGAGGCAGAGGTGTTACTATTACATGAGCCTTCTATAAGCTTGTTTAACTGGTCTGTAATTTTCGTCTGCTTAGGGCAGCTATGCTTGTAAAAGCGCTTTCACCAACTAGATGTTCTATAATTTAAGTCTGTTTTATATGTCCTTTGTTTGTAAAGCAACTTTTACCAGCTAAAGGGAGAGTTGTGGGTCTTTCATTCTTTGTAATTTATTATTAACCATACTGAAAAATATACACACAAATAATCTTCTATATATACACACTAAGTATATCCTCAGTACATAGAGTATATAACCCTGTTAAATAATTAAAATAGCCCAGAACTTTAGGCAAGGCTATAACACTTCCAGGTAGGAATATTATGTACTGTTGTGCACTCTAGATGGTACCTTACAGTTGGCCTATCAGCAAAAGAAAAAAATATGTTTTATCCTTTATGTATTCTATGTATATTTAAAATAATCCAGTTTCTACATAAGAATGCATCACAGGAAAGGCAAGTTAAGTCCACTAGAATCCTAGATAAAGATATTCCACGGTCAGTTTAAAAAAAAAATTGTTCTAAGCAATTGTAGACTTCTACAGTTCACCTCAAGTCATTATTCATCTGTAAATGCACCAAAAAGTTTGTTTAAAAACCTCAGATCAATGTTTCTTTTGGTAGAGAAAGAGGTAGGGGAAGCTGCTCAAGAAGTCCAGAAATGTATCGTATACAAAGAGAGTTGCACCGAAGGGCCTCAAGCATTCAGGAATAACCCCCTCTCTCCTCAATTCCCTTAAATCCCTCGGTCCCCAAGTTGGGCTTACTAAAGAGAAAAAAAGTTAAAAAGTTGTAAACACACATAAAATTAAAACGCTAGAATCCTAAAGTTCTAATGTGCTAACGCCCTCAAATGTAGATAATAACCTATCAACCCTTTTACCAATAAATAGTAATACACTAAAAAGAGAGCACCAGGATCTAGTTATATATTTGGTAGATACTACTTGGAAAAGGCAAAATGGTCAAAACACAGCTCATGCCAGGTCAAAGTAAAATAAAAGTAGAAAGAGCTTACTTGTTCTTGTTGCAGGACTGTGTATACAAATTCTCTGGCAGACAACAAACTACCGATTAGACCTGTTAGTTTAACCTCAGTGTAGGGAAAATGATGGAATTACTTCTGAAGGAAAGAATTGTTGAGTATCTAGAGGCCAGAGGGCTCAGGACCCAAGGCAGCATGGATTCACAGCGGGAAGGTCATGCCAGACAAATCTGATAGATTTCTTTGACTGGGTGGCCAAAGTAGTAGATCAGGGAGGGGCTGTGGACATGGCCTACCTAGACTTTAGCAAGGCATTTGACACAGTCCCACACAAAAGATTAATATACAAGTTAGCCAGCCTGGGAGTGGGTCCCAAGATGACAGTCTGGGTAAAGAATTGGCTGGAGAATAGGACACAGAGAGTAATAGTAAATGGAGTCCACTCTGAAGAAAGGGGGTTACTAGTGGGTACCGAGGGTTCAGTATTAGGATCGGTCCTCTTCAATGTCTTTATGCTTACATTGCAGAGGGACTAAGGAAAAGTATGTCTCTTTGCAGATGACACAAAGATCTGCAACAGAGTTGATGCACAAGGTGGGGTGGAAAGGATGAGAAGGGACTTGGCAAGGTTACAGGAATGGTCAAATGTATGGTAGCTTAGATTCAATGCTAAGAAGTGCAAGGTAATGCACCTGGGAAACAAAATCCCAAGGGAAGAGTACACAATGGGAGGTGAGATACTAACAACAACAAAAATGGAAAGGGACCTGGGGCAGTCATATCAGATGACCTAAAGGTGGGCAAGCAATGTGAGAGGGCAGCAAGGAGAGCTGGGGGATACTGGGATGCATAGGGAGAGGCATCACCAGTAGAAAACAGGAAGTTATTATCCCTCTGTACAGACAGTTGGTGAGACCCCATCTGGAGTACTGCGTGCAGTTCTGGAGACCCAATCTCCACAAGGACATAGACAGGATGGAGGCTGTCCAGAGGAGGGCAACTAAAATGGTGCAGGGTCTGCACCGGAAGACATATGAAGAGAGACTTAAGGAGCTGAATATGTATCCTGAGGAAAGAGAGAGAAGGGGAACATGATAGAAACTTTCAAGTATCTCAAGGGAATCAACAAAGTCCAAGAGGGTAGCATCTTTCAAAAAGAGTGTGCAAGAACAAGGGGCACAATTTGAAGATAGAAGGGGGTGGCGTAGAGGTAATTTAAGGAAGTATTTTTTCACAGAGAGGGTTGTGGATGCATGGAATGGCCTTCCGGAGGAGGTTGTGGAGTCAAAAACAGTGGTGGAATTCAAGCATGCATGGGACAGTCATAAGGCAATTCTAGGGGGTGGGGGTAGAAAGAAGTAGGCTGCTGGTTAACTAGGATCAACAGCTTATCCAATAGGTAGGGAAATGGGCAGACTGGGTGGGCCAAGCGGTCCTTATCTGCCATCAAAATCTATGTTTCTATGATTACGGATAAACCAGAGATATTTCAATGCGCATACAATCCGTTAAAGCTTTAGGGCTTCACAACAGCCTTGCTGCTCCATAGTGTCTTGTACTTTTAAGAGAACATATTGTATACCGCTTCATTGTTACTCCCATCTGTCTGCTTAGGTCAAATAAAGTAACAGACAAAGGAGAAAGCGACCAACGCTTGTGTCAGAGTACTTTCTATCCACTTGGGAGTACTAAAAGGAGCAGCAGCCCACGAGCATCCAAACTGTATGCAGGTGTGGCTTATCTGGTATTACCTGGTGTTACGGGCACGCATACACCTTTATTCAATATGCTCACATGCCTAAAATTTGCATATGGTACAAAAAGTGAAAACAAGATATAGTGTATGTGGAATTATCTTTGAATAAGTTATTGATTAGATTATCTAACTGTGTAGTTTAAAACATAAGAAACCTACAGTGCCAGGTTCTCTAGTAAACTCTATGTATGAATATATGGTTCACTACACAAGAACAAATCGGAAATTATGAAAAAGAATAAAAGTAGCTGAAAACATCCTTTCCAATAGACAGTTTTCAGGCAGAAACTTCAGAATAACTCAGAGAACGGAACCCTGTTTAATTCTTTGGGGACAATTTACAAGCAGGTGGCATTCTTCTGCCCCATGGCCTCTCTGAAGGCTTCCTCTTTCTCTGCTCACACTCCAGCACCGTTGAAGAGCACTCAGCACCCCAGGCCACCTATGGGCCTTCCCTCGAACAGAGAGAGAACAGGGCAGGGAACCAACGACGATTGGTGCCAACAAAAAGATCGCCTGGAAAGGAGACAAACTTTAAATAGGTTACTGGACATCCTTGAAGAAATCACAGCATCTGTATTGTGTGGTGAATAAACCTACTAGACTTCAGTGCGTCTAATGCAGAAGGCATGGTATAAAGTCTCTGTCACAGGATCAACTAGAACAGGCTAGTTGTACTAGGTGTTTTACCCTTCAACACCCAACTGCTATCTATCCTAGTACTCAATAGTAAAAAGACTAAGACAATGCTCTTTACCAGTCACCAGAAGAGGAAATCCACCACACTGTTTAAAACAGCACTCAATACGGACTCCACCCTCAAATGGGTTCACTTTTTCTGGTACTTGGGGGGGTCACAATCAATCAATGAGTCCCTCTTTTTCGATGAACACTTAAGAAATATCACTAAGGCTGCACACAGGAAGCTGGGGACACTCTACAGACTCCGCTTCTGCCTCACACCTGAAGCCAGGCTCCAGGCAGTCAATTGCACAATCCTGCCAATCCTGGACTATGGAAACGTGGTTTATGGTGCTGCCATGGACACTAGCCTACACAAAGTCCACCTTACCCTCAATAAAGCTTGCAGATCTGTCCTGGATGCAGATCACATCACACACACCTTCGAGCTCTACATAAGGACAAAGTGGCTCCACTCTGGGATAGAATAAAGCTCCAGACCAGCTTACTAGGAAAGCAGGCCCTACTGAGACTGGCACCTGTCTCCCTGCAGGTGTTATTCAGACCTGCCCCAGGTGAGCATGCCACAAGAAGTGTCTCCAGGCATGCCTTAGCTGTTCCCTTCAGGAGATCAGTCCTGGGGAGGCGTGCCTTCACGGTAAGGGTTCCCACTTGGCTAAACAAGCTTCCAAACACAATCACCAGCCTTAAAGCCTAGGGCACTTCAAATCTGAACTCTGTAAGTCCATCTCTCTTCCGTCCACTGCCCGTGTCAAACACAATCCCAGCATCCAGCCCACCACTCAACTGCCACTTGCGCTGACCACAATGTACCTACTCCCTCCCCACCCTTCCCTCCCTACCAACTCCTCCCCACTTATCTTTTGTCCATTACCCCTCACTACCTCCCCTACCTACCTCTATCCAGTTCATCCACACTACTTCCTGCCCGGTCCCCTGTCCACTTCTCTGCCCCCTACTTCTCCCTCTACCTCCCTCCATTCAGTACACCCACACTACCTCTCAGCCCATTTACCTGACCTCTCTTCCTGCCTCCTCCCACACCCCCACCATCTACCTGTACTTCGCAAACCCAACTTATCTTTCTGCACTTAACTTCTTTCAGATGGCTGCACATTGCGTACCTCCACTGGGAACTGACAATGCTACCAGCCACTTCATTTATGTCTTGACTTGTGTAAATCGTAAATGTATGTGCTACCCTTTCCTGTGTAAACACTACGTTAGTAGTACAACCCCACTGTCAATTTGTCTACAAACAAATTTATCAATGTATTTGATTAACGAGTCCCCCAACACATAGTATTGCCTTGTTGCAGGTATATTGCTACCTCGTGTACTTGATTCAGAAATATCATTATTTACTGAAACAGTTTTTTGAGGTTGTCTGTTTGGTGCAATTTCTATCATATTAGTTTCAGTTGTACAGGCTTGATTTGATATAAGGGACTTAGATTTGGCTTGAATGTCTTTACTTCCCTTCTCCCTCTTATTATTGGTAAGTCCTGGATGAGTATCAGAGGGGCCAGGATTAGTAGTCACACTCGGATTATCATCTATAATTATGCTGTTGCAATTAAGTGTATCTCCTTAAGTGTTGATGAGGATCCTTTGTAAACAAGCTCTTAGCTCAAAGGTTTGTAATTCCAAGTTCCCAATGAATAAAATAAAATTCTTTGCCCCTGTCAACTCCATTCATACTGTTCGGTTTTACCAATAATGTATGTCCCCCCCCCACCCTACCAGCTTATATCCTATACAGCTAAATTTTGGGGAGAAGGATATAACCTGCCTCCCCCAATAGCCTATGCTCTAAAGAGTCCTGCATCCTCGTCAATAGCTGTTCCTTTCATGACAGCTAGCCTTAGCTCTTAGCGAGGGTTGGGGCAATGCAATACAAAACCATGTGCAATGCCCCCTCCCTCCCTCCAGCCAGGCTTACCTCACAGCAGGCCATTTCTTTGGTTCCTGTCTCTGCACCACAGAAAGGTCGGGTCCCATATCGTGCTCTTCTCCAGTTTCACAGACCAACACAGGCCGCAGCATTCAGAATCAACATAGGAGATAGGCAAGTACTGCAGGAGTTTTAAATGGGGATCTTGATACGAGTCCATCAGGCCATACAAACAGTGCCAGCGTTCACTGTCCATAATAAATCCATTTAGTCTTTACCCTGCTGAAATGTTGTAGTTCTGTTGAGCTGGGAAGCAAGAGACAAGCTCAGGGACACTCTCTCATGCTCCATGCATCAGAAGCAGACAACACAAGGCCACAGTACTTTAAGGACAAAATAACATAGGCCACCCATGTGGCAGCTACAGCTCAGACAGTCCCTTCTTCATCCTAACTTTTTCTTGAGCTCCTTAAAGAATGATTCAGCTTTTTCGATCTCCCAGAAAGAATAAGTAGCTCCTTCCTGTTTGATTTTGAGTGTGGCTGGGTACACCAAAAAATAATCCACTTTCATATCTCGAACCTGTGCCATCAGCAGATTGAAAACTCTGCATTTCTTAAGGAGGCATGCAGAGTAATCCTGAGACATAAATATTCTCTTCCCTTTATACTTTAAGTTGTTAGTAGCACGATAAGCCCCCGAAACAGCCTCTCTATCTTGGTAGCTGTGGAAACGCATGATAATTTGTCGTTGAGGCTGGTTAGGGTTTGGTTTGGGCATGACACACCCTATAAGCCCTCAGTCCAGCACTGGCTCCGCTCAAATCACCTCCTCCTCAATGCCAAAAAAACAGTCTCACTAACCTTTGGCACAAGGTGGAGAATTTCCTAGCTACCCTCTCTGATCACATTCCACACCCTGGAAGGGTCCCCCCTTGAGACCTGCACCTCCTTTAGATACCTCGGAGTCTGGCTTGACCAGCATCTCAATTTCTCCATGCACATCAACTCCATACTCAAAAAGCTACATCCCAGGCTTGGAGCACTTTACTGGCATTGTGACAACATCCCTCTACCTGCCAGAAAGGCAATAGTGCTGAAAATGATCCTTCCTGTCCTTGACTATGGGGATGTAGTCTACTGCACTGGCCCCAAGTCCACACTAGCCAGGCTCAACCCTCTCTTCCATTCTTTCTGTCGTTTCACCCTGAGCTGTCCCTACACTACATACCACTGTGCCCTATATCAATCTATGCACCTCACCACTCTAGACACTCGTAGAAAGGCCCACTGCGCCAAGATCCCAGCCGAGTTTTGGTCCCAGCGGCTCCATCCTGCCTCACCGATGCCCTATCCAACCCCTGCACCTGCTTTTTCCTCTCAGAAACACCGACTCGACCCCAGCTGTCCCACACCGGTTCTACCACCATCAGCCAGGCAGCTTTCAGCTACTGTCTTCCTAATTGTGGACCTCCTTCCAGCATCCATACTTCACTTTTCCTCCCTCTCACAACTCAAATCCTTGCTCCAAGTTCATTTTGCCCCTACCTGCGCATGTGTCTAGCTGTTCTCTAGTCTCTGTGTGGAACGTCTGAGTATTCTCCTCCTAGTTACTCATAAATCTGACCAACTTATTAGAGGCATTCACTACGTACCTATTATATCATGCTGTCTCAACTGTGGCCACCTAATATCTCTCTTGACTCACTATTGTCTAACAAACAGCACAAATGTTAGTGGTACCCCCCCCCCCACTATGTACTATGTAATATCAAGTGTTTTTATGCTGTCTTCAGCTGTTATCCACGTTCCCCTCCCCAGGACGCATCTGGAATCAAGCAGTAGTCTGCTCAGCATGCCTTCCTGGTAAAACGTTAAATAAATAAATAAATAAATAAATGAGCCCTCTCCTGCTTGTATTTACCATTTTTTGGTACCAGTCCCAGCTTCTCTGGCAATTTCCTGGCATAAAAATCAAGAATATCGACCCCATCTTTCCTTTCAGGCAGGCCACATAAATGGAGGTTCAGCCTTCTGTGGTAGTTCTCTTGGTAATCAAATTGCTCTTTGAAATCTTCTAGTTCTTTCTGGAGTGCCACGATCTGCTCAGGGATAGGGCCAGCAGTGTCCTCCAAGTCTGAGACCCGCTGTTCCACTTCATTTAAGCGGGTCACTTGGGTAGCATGAAGAGCTACTAGCTCCTGAAATTTTTTGTTGAATTTGGCCTCCATGTGTTCCAGTCGTGGCGCCAGGGCAGCTAGGACTTGCTCAGCAACTTCCCTGCCCAGCACGCTCACTTCCATGGCAGAGAGGGAAATTGGGCCCGCATTTGTCCACCTGGGCTGCTGGGGGTTGTTTCCATTAGTTTTTGCATGCTGTCTGCAGGTTTTTTTCCAGATTCTGTATCAGATATTCATCCATTTGGTGCTGGCCCAGTGGCATGGAGGGTTGAGGCAGTATTGCCTACCTCCTGCCATGCCAGCGACCCATGTTCACGGTGTGAGCGGGTCGACTGGGGTGGGAGAATATCGGCATCCACAAGACAGTTCTCCTCCTCTCCGGGAGGGGTGGGATGGAGTCTGTTGCTGACTGACCCTAGCAGTGGCTAGGGGCTGGTGCAATGAACCCATACATGGGGGCGGAGCTGAGCTAGACACCGGTGTGCAGCATGCAGAAGCACGCATGGCTCAGCCATTGGTGTCACTGCACTCCTGGCTCTGTGCTCGGGCGGGAATAAAATGGAGGAGAAAAGAGCCGACCGGCAGGATGAAGCTGGTCTCCCTGCCACACTGGGACAGCTGGTGCCTCAATTGGCAAAGGCTATGGCCAGTGAGTAGCCCGGTGGCAGTTATGGGGGGGGGGGTCAGCAGGGAGATAAAACACATAAAAAAAAAAAAAAAGATATTCATCCATTTCACAATCGGGATATCTGTTGCTTCTTTTCAGCTTAGAATTAATGCGATTCTATATTTAAATTCTATTATAAATTTAGCGAGAAACGGAGCTCCTGGAAACACATCTTTACTCTTCACTGCTCATTAGTGCCCCTAGCCTTTTGATTTAATTTTATTTTTTCCATCATTTGTTTATCTCCTGAGCTGCCCCAGCTGCCCACTTCCTACCAACCCTCCCCAGCCCTGTCACCTGGCTTTTCTGGGACATACCTTCCCACAGTCGTCCTCTGCCACATGACTGTGGGGGTGTCCCCAGTCACCAGTACTGGGCCTGTGAGGTGTCAGTTATCATCCTACAGCTGGGGGATTTTTCCACTGATTTTCTCCCTGATCCCATGGGACATGCAGTGGGGGCAATGTCTGAGCTCCACCTTCATGGAGACATCTCTGGCGCCCTGAACGTGGGTTCCTTTTCCTCTCTTGATGACATTGTGTTCATTGTCACCCAGCTGCTGCTGGGTGGCAGTCAGACAGTGACCTACAGCAACCCTCCTCTCCAAAGAAGGACAGCGTCCTATGTGTGCTCAATCCCCCCTCAACTGGCCAGCCACCAAGCAACCCGCATCCATTTCCGAACCTGTATCGCCGGTGTGGCAGGAGGTGAGGCACACAGCACCTCAGCCCTCCAGGCCACTGGGCTGACCTTGATTTAATGTTTTATATGTGATTTTAAAAAATTCTGTACAGCACCCACACTGCAACTTAAGCACAGCAATCATATTAGCAAAATATACATTTTTTCACTAAAGCTCTATATCCCCCACTTTCAGTTATCCACTTATCGTTTTCTTGCACCAAAGTGAGCAAATAATTGACAGAGCACTGTGAATACATCAGTTGTTGATCAGACTTCATTAGCCTACATCTAGAAACTGACAAAACATGTTTTTTTTTGTCAACTATTTTTATCCTCTTAGTGGCAGGTCGACCTCATCGTCCGCCAAGCCTACCGAGCTCGGGGTCTTTCGGGCTTCTAGCGCCATGCACACCTGGCAGATCCCTGAGTCACTCTGGGGCATCAGCCATGCCGGCCTCCACTGTTTCCTCCGTTTTCTCCCATGAACTATCCCAGGACCCCAAGAAGTGGTGGTGCATGCGCATGGAGGCACACATGCACACCGCAGCTCCGGACCGGGTCCCCTCAACCCTCCCCATCAACCTATGTCTAAGCTCTCTCATGGCACCATCCCTTCAACCTCCACCAGAGGGCGACCAAGCTCTGAGAGTGCTGGATACCTCTTCCTGAGGTGGAGTGCTGCCTACCAGCAGCTTCTCATATCCGCTCCCTCCCACCCCCCGCCAGCCTCCGACGACCCTGGCTCATTCCAGAACCCGGGTAACCGGTGTGGCGAGAGGTGTGGCATCCAGTGTCTCAACCCTCAGCAAGACCAGGCCGTCCTGACAAAACATGTTGATGCTCACTAAATAGAACCCAGTTAGCAATGTATGAGGCAGATTTATTTTAGATTTTACAAGACAGGCTACACATCAATAAACTTAGTATTCATTTCAAGAGCACAAACATTCCTTTATGTTTAAAATATATTCATGTGGCAATATATTTAACAATTTATGCTGACCAGTATATATTTATTTATTTAGTTTTTGTTAAACAGGTAAGGTGCACTAGGCATACATATGCCTATTTTCAGGCATGACCTGGGAGGGTACACTGCAGAAAACAATAAAAGATTTATTGTGGATCAGCAGGGATGTATAGTAGAACTTCTGCAGTTTTCATGAACATTTTCTGCAATTTTGGGTAACATTTCCTGCAATTGTCCAGTGACGCTGCGTATAATGTCACAAACCAAGTCTCTAATATGAATTACTTGCTGTCTAGAAGAAATTTAACTTATAGAGAACAGACTCAGTCAATCACTGCATTTATCTAGAGTGCCTTTATCAGGCTACTTAGTCTGCATACTCAGTTCAGAAATATTACAAAATAGTCATCCTTCAGTCTGATTTTGTAATCTTAGGCTCTATTCTCAAGTATGTGTTAAACAGTACACACTGATTCGCAAACACACACAACTGCTAGTGGGGACTGAGTGTTTGTCCAAATCTAACATTTCCATCTACACTCCTGCACACATGCACGCAGATATCTTTAGATACTATGGAACACCGGCAGCATCAGTTGTCAGAAACATGGCTTGACATCCTGGACTCCCTGTTCCTCAGGTAACTAGTCAGTGAACCCACTTGTGATGGAGCAATGGACCTGGTGGGCCTGGTACTCACTAATAGGGACAGTGTTCCAGATGTCAAGGTGGAGACCACCTGGGATCAGTGATCACTGTACGGTGTGGTTCAATAAAAGGATGGCTGCGGAATCAAACCATACATGGGTGAGGGTCCTGGAATTCAGGAGGGCAGACTTTATAAAGATGGGTGAATGCCTCTGGAATGACCTCAGCGGGGAGGGGTGGGTGGAGTGGAGGAACAGTGAGTAAAGCTAAAAGGTGTAATAGTGAAAGCAACAAACCTCTGTGTCAAGCAAGTCAGCAAGAGGAAAAAGAGACCACTATGATTCTCAAAGCGATGGCAGAAAATGAAAAGGCTAAAAGGGTTGACCTCAGAAGGTGCAAGGAAACACAGAGGAGGAGGATAGGGAGGTGTATCGGGAAAATGGAAGTAGGGAAAGTATTATGGGCGCAAAGGCACAAACTGAAGTGAGAATAGCCCAGACAGTGACAAAAGGGCACAAGACATTTTTAGGTATGTAGTGAAAAGAGGAATTGCAAGGCAGGAACTGTAAAGTTAAAAAGGAAGGGGCACTGTGCAGAGGGACCAGGAAAAGGCCGACATCTTGAACAAATACCGTAGAATAGGCAAGCGAGGTGGGGTCTGTCTTATCTACCTAGATCAAACCTGCAAGCCTCTAAAATCATGATCAAAGACTTAACCATGGACTATGAATAAATGCCTGGCAATAAAACTTTTGATATGGCGAGGGCACAAACATCTTGTCATCCTGTCTGTATATATTCCACTAAATAAACAGAATCCAGGCATAGAGTCACGTACTCACTACTTCATGCAATTCAGCCTGAACTGGGAATATGTTGTTACTGGTGACTTTAAAATTAACTGGAATGCTAAGTCCAGCACAGGTCAAAGGGATAAGATGTCAAGTCTATTTCTCACACAAATGGTCACTGAACACGCATATGAAAATGCCAGCAGAAACAGGCCTCATGGTCTATTGAGTCTATTTGATTGTGCAGCTAGCCGGGCCAATTATGAAACAGGCACCATGACACTACTTGACTGAGTACTAGTTACACACACTGATAGAATTAAAGTTGTCAAAGTTCTGCCAAGGTACCCTAAGTGTCCACTTCCCAATGCAATGTCTATGAGCAGTTAGTCAAGGTCAGCCCCACCAATCACAGTCAGCTGAGTCCTAAACAAAAGAAGATGCCTGAATCTAAAATCTTACTTGGCCCAAGTTGACTGGAGCTTCTTAGATGCCATCTCAGTACTGACTTGGCCCTACAGTTCTTTGTCTCCAAATTCACGTATACCTGTGATAAATCTGCACCTTTTAAAAACACAAGGCAAGAGAAACACCATCAGGATGGATCACCCCAAACTCCTTGCCTGCATAAGGGATAAGGGCAACCTGTGGGCTCTGGCCAGGAAACAGGGTCCTCTGTTCCCCTACAAACATACATGGAGGCCCACAATAAGTGCACCAGTGTAATTAGAAAGGCCAAATCTGATTTCAATAAAGACCAGCAGACCCAGAACTGGAACAATGGCAAAGATTCTGGGACAACGTCGAGCTTGTTGGCAAGTGAGTTAAAATCACTCCTCAGATGCTCATGGTGGAGGGTCAGGAGGTCCATGATCCCACTGAAAATGCAAATTACATCAACGCAGCCATTACTGACCAAAGTTCCATAACCCCCACTGATCCTGCCCATACTCCTTTCAGTTAGCCTGGTCCTGAAGCTTCCCAGATGGTGGGCTCAGATCAGAGTACCCTACATTTACTTTAAGGTTATTCCAGTCAAAGACACCTTGAAATTCATCAAAGGCAAAACTAGGTGTAGGGTGATTCAGTTAATATGACACTTCTTGCCCTGGCAATAAAGGAACTTTCTCACCCCATCTCTAGAATTTGTAACTTTCCCCTGTGCTACTTGCAGGTCCCCGAGAAGTGGAGATCCATACTGGTTACACCTGTTTTCAAAAGCAATGACCGCACTAGTCTTGCCAATTACAGACCCATTTCTATTCTTTTTCCCCTTCCCCCTGTCCAAGGCCCTCAAGAGATTAGTCCCTGACCAACTTGTCACATACCTTGAAAAATACAGTGTCCAGTGCGTACAGTAGCATAGCTTCCGGAAGCTACATAGCACCAACACAGTGCTGTTGGAATACATCAACTATAGTCATGAGGCCTTTGACAGTGGTGACCTTGTCAAAGCTATATATAGTAACCTTACTAAGGCCTTCGACCTGGTTGACCATAAGTTCCTACTTAACAAACTCTGGCCTGAGTTTGTCACAGAACACAGTTGACTGATTTTACAGCTACCTCACCAAACGCTCCCAATGTGTGAAGATCAATAAATCTTTGTCCGACATTAGGGGAGTAGCTATTGCCTATTGGTGTCTCCCAGTGCTCCATCTTGGACCCACTCCTATTTGGCCTTGTCTTAAATCAACTGCCTGATGCCTGTCAGATAGCCAACGTACTCTTCTGTGCTAGTGATGCTGTCGTCTGTTACAAAAACCCTGACATTGACCACCTCACCACTGCTCTGCAAAGTAACTTCAGGTCACTAGAAAACTGGTTCTCCCAGTAACAAACTGGTCCTCAATTACAAAAAACAAAGACCATGCTCTTCTCTAGTCTCCCATAGAAGAGGAAAGAGTCACCCTTTGTCATGCGAAATGGCCAGGGACAAAACCTTGAACAAGCGGAGACCTTCAAATACCCTGGAATAACTCTGGATGATGCCTTATCTTTTGCCCCCCCCCCATGATGACAATTTATGGCCATAGTTAACAGAAGACTGAGCACCCTGTAACGTAACCAGAACAATCTCACTGGGGATGCTAGATGTCTTATTGTAGCCGGCTCCATTCTGCTACTTAAAGATTATGGCCTACCTGTCTATACAGTTGCCTGTGACATGGTGCTAACCAGAGTAAAGTTGATCTGTAATAAGGGGTACCACTTTGTATTTAGTGCAGATTACCACACTCATAGTTGTACCTTTTACGCACTCACTAACTGGCTACTTTTACCCTGCAGAATAAACCTCCAGACCTGTTTGTAACCAAAAAAGGCACTCCTGGGCCTAACACGCCCTGCTTTAAAGGAGAACTGCACTGAATCTGGAAGTAATTTTTCCCTGAAGAAGTTAAGTACTAGTTCAAATGTTGTTACTGTTCCATCCCTACCTGCTTTTTAGGCATCCTGTTGGGTATTTCAGATTTACACACAGATAGTAAGTGCCATTTTAGAACTCTGTGATGTAGTTTATGTCCCTTGCTCAGCTTTTCCATTGTTGAAACAATGCATTCATGTTGTACTATAAAACCCTGTGGCTGGAGAAGGACATAGACTACATCATACAATTTCTAAAACGGCACTCAGTGCTACACTGTCAATCAATCAGAAATAACTACCAAGGTCACTGATGGGCAAGTACAGATGGAACGGTAACAGAATTTGAACCAGTTACTGAAAGAATGCTTCTGCTGAGAAAAATTACCTCTTCAGGTTCAGCGCAGTTCTCCTTTAACAAACTGTTTCTGTACCGTCTCCGACCAATACAGCACCAGGAATATGGCCAGGAATGCCCTTAAGCCTCCTTTCCAGTGTACTCAGCTGGGCAAGCAGTCATTTGCTGTCAGACAACTAACTGGTTAAACAAACTGCTTAATAATCTGTTGAATCCCCCAAGATTAATCAGTTTAAGAGATCTTTGCAGTCTGCCCTAGCCGTCCACTGAAACAGTAACTGTTGATGTGTTTTATTTGGTTTCTCTTTGTACATATCCTGTGACCTTTTATATGACAGTCTGCATGGATTTTTTCAAAAATATATGTAATTGTTCTGCTTTTAAGTGCTTTGAATCTGACTCAACTGCATTTCCTTTGAACTGCTTATTGTAATGTTTTTGTGACTGTATTTGATGCGGAACCTTTGTGAATGAGCAACTGTGCTCAAAGGTATTCTAACATAGAAACATAGAAACATAGAAACATAGAAGTTGACGGCAGATAAGGACCGCAAGGCCCATCCAGTCTGCCCATTTCTTTTTCTACCTTATAAATGTGCCATCGGCCTTTGCTCTGTCAGTGACCTATCTATTCATAGTCATTTGTATTGCTCCCTTATGCCTATCCCATGCCTGTTTGGAAGCCCTGCTGTATTCATAGCCACCACTTCTTGTGGTAAGCCATTCCATGCATCTACCACCCCCTTTCTGTGAAAAGAATTTCCTCACATTCCCCTTAATCGGCCTCCCTCTAATCTCATGCTGTGTCCTCTTGTCCTGCTATTTTTCTTATATTTAAACATGTTAGACTCTTTCACCTTGTTTATGCCCTTAAGGTGTTAAATGTCTCGATCATATCACCCTCTCCTCCCTTTGCTCAAGGGTATACATATTGAGCTCCGTTAATCTGTCCTCATATGTCTTCTGATGCAGTCCCTGCACCATTTTGGTTGTCCTTCTCTGGACTGCCTCAATTTAGTTAATGTCCTTGTGAAGGTGTGGCCTCCAATACTGCATGCAGTACTCCAGATGGGGCCTAACCAATGTCTTGTACAGAGGGATTATTACTCTCTCTTACGACTTGTGATACCCCTACTAATACACCCTAACACCCCCTAGCCTTACCTACTGCTTTAGAGGTCTGCTTGGATGATTTTAGGTCATCAGTGATGATGATGCCAAGTCTCTTTCTTCCTTTGTGACTGCTAGCAGCTCCCTCCCAGCCTATAAGTGGCTTCAGGGTTTCTCTTCCTATGTGCATGATTTTGCACTTCTTTGCATTAAATCCCAGTTGCCACTCTTCTGACCATTCTGCTAGTTTATCCAGATCTCTTCTCATTCTGCCCACCCCATCTGGATCATCTACTCTGTTGCAGATCTTGGTGTCATCTGCAAACAGACAAGCTTCCACCTCTAGTCCATCTGCGAGGTCACTAATGAAGATGTTGAATAGGACTGGCCCCAGGACTGATCCCTGAGGTACCCCACTTGTGACTTGCATCTCTTCTGACTGTATACCATTTACCACCACTCTCTGTTTTCTGCCAGTCAACCAGTTTGCCACCCAGTTGACCAACTTCTGACCCACCCGAGCCTACCTAGCTTATTTATCAATCTTCTATGTGGAACAGTGTCAAAAGCTTTGCTGAAGTCAAGGTAGGCGACATCAACTGCTCCCTTGGTCCACCACTCTGGTTACCCAGTCAAAGAAATCTATGAGATTAGTTTGACAGGACCTTCCTTTGTAAACCCATGCTGTCTTGGATCCTGTGCCCTATGGATTCCAGGTGTTGCACTATCCTTTCCTTAAGGAGTGCCTCCATAATCTTGCCCACTACTGAGGTAAGACTGACCGGTCTGTAGTTCCCCGCCTCCTCCCTGCTACCACTCTTGTGGGTGGGATCCCATGAGCCCTTCTCAGTCTTCTGGGACCTCTCCTGTGCTCAGAGGACTCACTAAACAATTCTGCTAAAGGCTCTGCTAGTTCCTCCTTTAGCTCCTTATACCCTGGGATGTATGCCATCAGGTCCCATTGCCTTATCCACCCTGAGCTTAGCAAGCTCTTGTAGGACCCTTTCTTTTGTGAAGGGAGTAGTGCCACCTCCCTCCCCTGTGTCCATGATGCTGAGCTGTGGGCCCTGCCCTACCTTCTCTTCAGTAAATACTGAGCAAAAGTATCTATTTAGGATAGATGCCTTTACAGGGTCCTCCTCTCATGCTCTCTTTTCTCCATTGCTTAGCACCCCCTCTGGACTTTCTCCTTTCACTAATGTATCTATAGAAAGTCTTGTCACCTTCTTTACTGTCCGTGCTAGTGTTTCCTCAGTTTGGGACTTTGCCTGCCTTACTGCCTTACCTGCTTCCCTTAGGCAGTTTGGTATGCCTCCCTCATCTTCATCCCGCTGTGTTCCCTTATATTTTCTGAGGCCAGCCTTTTGGCTCTGACCTTTCTGCTACTGTATTTGAGAACCAAAGTGGTTTCCTTCTTCTTTTACACTTCCTTTCTGTCTAACACAATGGGATGTTGCTTCAAGTATTGTATCCTTAATGCTTGCCCACTTTGCCTGTACCTCCTCACCTGTGTTCTTTTTTGCCAGGGCTAGCTTAACTCTGTTGGCCATCTTATCAAGTCAGCTCCTTCCGAAGTCCCATATTTTGCCTTGGAATGGGATGATTTAGATGTAGTAGCCAAATTGAACCATACCATGTGATGGTCACTGGCCCCAGGTGACCTTCTACCTGGAGATCTGTGATCCTTCTTTGTTAGTCAGTACTAGATCTAGGATAGCCCTGTCTCTTGTGGGTTGCTGTTACCAGTTGTTTTGAGGCCCCCTGCAGGAATCCACTATGTGTCTAGTTCTGGCCGATGTTCCTGCTGGTATTGACCAATCTGTATCTGGCATGTTGAAGTCTCCCATTATCAGAACCTCCCTTTAGCTGTCATGTTTTGTATATCCTCTAACAGTAATGTGTCTATGTCTCCTCTGGTCTGGGGCCTGTAGACAACCCCAGTTCTTATGGCTGTCCCATTTCCTGTTTCCAGGGTGACCTTAGTTCTTCTGGCTCATTATGTGTATTCTAATTTCTGTAGCTTTGATATTTTCATTAACATACAGGGCCACCTCCCCCTTTTTGCACCTCGGTTCTTCTGAACAATACATAGCCAGGTACTGAAGTCTCCTGGCAGGTTACTGAAACCACGTCTCACTAATTGCTACTATGTCCAGTTTGGGCTTCACGATTATTGCCTGCAGGTCTGGATCTTATTTCCAGGCTGTGAGCATTTGTACATGATTTTCCATTGGCCAGATTTTGGTGTGTTGGTTGTTGGGTGAAGTTTGGCATTACCCCTGTGCATCGTATGGGGAGACAAACCTTTTTCTTACCTGGTGATGCAAATGGAACGGCAAACACGCTTGAATTCCTGTTTGACCACTAGCTGAGGGGAGGGGTGTTCTTCCCATTCGACGATGGGGTGCTGCACCCTCTCCCCATTTGCTAGTTTAAATATTCTGCAAAGACGTCAAACTTCTGCCCCAATGTGCACTGACTCCCTTTAGTCAGATGCAGTCCATCAAATTTAAAGAACTTTCGCCTCCCAGAACTGTTGCTGTTCCTACAAATCTGTGTCCTTTTTCTGGCACCAGTCCTTGAGCCACGGTTTAGCTCCCCTCATCTCCCTTTCTTCTGACCTTCCGTCTCATCTGCTCCTCCCAGACTGGCAGGATCTCAGAGAAGGAGATGCCGGATGAAATAGATGATAAGCTTGTCACCAGCTAGTCAGGTGTTCCTTGGTCTCCACAACTGACCGCTGGCTAGATCTATTAGTCCTTGTGTACTAGGACATCAATGTTTTCTCCTGCTTTGTGAACAATTTTAGCAATGCGGTCAGTGCTCTCCATGCTGATGTACCTGGGGACATCTGACCATCACCCTGGCTGGAGATGGGTATCAACTCCCAATCATGGAGTCTCCTATGA
This sequence comes from Neoceratodus forsteri, assembly GCA_016271365.2. Taxonomy (NCBI): domain Eukaryota; kingdom Metazoa; phylum Chordata; order Ceratodontiformes; family Ceratodontidae; genus Neoceratodus; species Neoceratodus forsteri. The sequence goes on along the minus strand of CM057458.1, from coordinate 162,831,514 downwards.
TCAGAAGTTTTTGGATTTCCTTTGTGCTTGTTTAGTTTTTGGTTCCTGATTTGGGTGAGTATTGTGTCTAGCTCCTGTGCCGCAGTGTCCTGTTTCTGCAGTGTCTTCTGCCTCTTTATTTGATTTCAGAGATAGAGGCAGATACCTGTTTGTAGTGTTTATATGGTTTTGGAGGTATGTGTGTGAGGAGAGAGTGATGGGGCTACCTGATTTGTTCTCCTAACCACCTGCCAACCTCCTGGACCAACTACCCTCTGGGTCGAGGTTTTTCTGTTGGATGCTGGGGAAATGGCGGTGGTTCTTGTAATGTATTTCCTCTTCAATATGAAATTTGAGGCGGCATCTCTGCCCATGCTGCCCGGAGCTGAGACCCAAGATCTCCAAGCCCAGCATGTAGGACAGTGTCCAAATCCTGTATAACTGTCCTTCTGAAAATTGTTCCACAGTACCTGCAGTTAATGAAATCCATTACAAATAAGTTGCTGGGTTTGTAACCTAGTCAGAGTAATTAGAAGGAAAAAATGCAAGTAATGGTTTAATTGTGCTTTGTTTAACTTGTTATAACAAGTTAAATTACTAGTGCCCTGTAAATGAGATCACCTTGTGGAGGCCCCACTGATCCCTTCCTGCTCTGTCACAGAAATGTCACAACTGTGGTACCTTATAAAAGGAGTGTCGGGGGTGGTTGGGGATGGGGTGGTGGTCAGCCCCTTCCCCGCCTAAAAAGAAGAACCACTGACGAAAGAACAAGGAGGTAAGAGCAGAAACAATCAGTCAACAACAAATGCAGTAACCCTGAAAGCTTATCCTAATGTTAGATAAACTGTAAAACCTGTAAAGCACCACCTGTAATAATTTCAGAGAAGATATACCCTGTAAGAAACACTTTGCTCCAGAGAAAATAAAGCAGTAACAGAAGATATACCTTGCAAAAGTTAATTTGAATCAGAAGATTACAGCAGTAATCTGTTAGCACACACCTGTAGGCACACCTTGTAATAATGCAGAAGAAGGTATCCAGCAACAACAATTTGAATCAGAGAAAATAAAGCAATGAAATGTTAACAACAAACAGTAGCAATCCTGTGAGTAAAAAAATAAAACACCACCACACAGTAAATCTGTTTAGCCAAACTAAGTCTTAATCCTTCTCCCTTGCTCTCTGGTAAGTTTTCTACTCTGCCTTTCGAGCAGTCTTAGAAGGAGTGCTCGTGGTAGCTTAGGTGCCTTGGCCAGCAAAACCAAGCTTCACCTCCAAGATATCAACTAACCTGACCTTTAACCCTTTCTTTCTGTTGGAAATTACTGACAGTTTGCCAGCTCCACCCCCACATACACACCTAATCCTTGGAAGAGCTGTGGGAGGAAAAGCTACTGAGTCCTTCAATGTGAGAAGGAGACTGAAACACCCTGAGACAACTAAACCTTTTCAACAAACAAGAAAAAATAAAATACAGTGTCAAACAGTAATTTTGTTTAGCCCAATGATAAAAGTCACAAAATGTAAGCCCATCTGTAATACAGTAATTTCAGAGAAGATATACCCTGTAAGAAACACTTTGCTCCAGAGAAAAATAAAGCAGTAACAGAAGATATACCTTGCAAAAGTCAATTTGAATCAGAAGATTATTCTCTGAAGTTTTCAATAAATAAATAAATAAATAAACATACTTCTGCTCAGTGTTCACAGAGGAAAAGGAAGGGGAGGGACCACAAAAAAGTAACAGGAGATTTGTTGTTGGGGTTGGGAGAAAGGTGGACACTAGTCCTTTTTTGGAAGAGAGAGTCCTGAAGGGACTTGCTAATCAGAAAGTGGACAAAGCAATGGGGCCAAATAGGGTGCATTCAAGGGTGTTGAGGAGCTCAGGGAGTACGACTGAACCTCTTACAGTCATATTTAACAGCTCACTGGAAACAGGAGTGGTTCTGGAGGACTGGAGGAGGGCAGATGCTGTCCCACTTCACAAAAGGTGGAGGCTGGCAATTTCAGGCCAGTCATCCTGACATCGGTGGTGGGAATGTTAATGGAAACACTGCTGAAGGAGAGGATAGTGGAATATCTTGAATCTAACAGGCTACAAGACCCAAGGCAGCATGGATTCATGAGAGGGGAGAAGTCATGTCAAATTAATCTAATAGATTTCTTTGACTGGGTGACCAAGCAATTAGATCAGCGTAAAGTAGTGGATGTGGCTTACTCTGATTTTAGTAAGGCTTTTGAGACTGTTCCTCATAGGAGATTATTAGCAAGCTGGGTAGCTTTAGGAGGGTCCAAAGGTGGTAAACTGGGCAAGAAATTGGTTAGGAATTAGGCGACAGAGGGTGGTGGTAAATTAAGTTCACACTAAGGAAGGGAGGGTGACCAGCAGGGTGCCTTAGGGATCGTGCTGGGACGCCCCTTTAATGTCTTTATAAGTGACATTGCAGAGGAGCTTAAAGGAATGTCTGCTCTTTGCAAAGTTTGAGGATGACACCAAAATCTGCAATAGGGGGACACTCCGGGTGGTAGGAAAGGATGAGCAGAGATCCGACAAACTCATAGTGGTCAGGCGGTAATGCAGCTGGGCTTCAATGCAAAGAAGTGCAAAGTAATGCACTAAGGATACAGAAACCCAAGCAGAGTACAAAATGGTGGAGTGGTATTGACGACAACCAAGTGGGAAAGAGACATAGGAGTAGAATCATATTGCATGAGCTAAAGGTGAGCAGGCAGTGCGACAAGACAGTTGGGAGGGCTAGAGGGATGCTGGGGTGCATAGCGATGGGTATCACCAGCAGAAAGAGGGAGGTAGTGTTGCCCCTGTAGATCACTGGTAAGACCCCACCTTAAGTACTGTGTCCAGTTCTGGAGACCACATCTCCAGAAGGACACAGACAGAGTGGATGTGATCCAGAGGAGGGCAACTAAAATGGTCCAGGTTCTGCATCAAAAACCCTACAAGGTGAGACTAAAGAACCTTAATATGTACACCCTGGAAGAGAGGAGGGGGATATGATAGATACCTCTAAATACCTCAGAGGGGTAAATAAGATGCAAGAGGGAAGTATTTTTCAGAAAAAAAGGAGCTCAAGAACAAGCAGACATGCTATGTGGCTGGAGGGGTGTAGAGTTAGGAGAGATATGAGGAAGTACTTCTTCATAGAAAGAGTGGTGGATTCCTGGAACAGTTTTCCAGCAGAGGTGGTGGGGTAAAGACAGTGGGGGGGTTTCAAGAATGCATGGAATAAGCATAAGGGTATCTTAGTGGAAAGGAGTGGGGAGGGAGAAAGAGCCAGAGATTGATTAGGGTCTGTGGTGATACTGTAGGTAGGGAAAAATTGGTAGACTGTGGGGACCAAACAGTCCTTATCTGCCATCAAATTCTATGTTTCTATGATGTGCCTTCCTAAAACAAAGTGGTGGAAAAATTAACACCTGAATGGTTCTCTTTGTCTCCTGAGATTTCTTTATTATTGTATATATATAAAGTTTTCCACCCTAATTCATCCTCACTGAAGTTGCTAACTATCCCCCACAGTTTTCCTTATTGCTTCCTTTTCCCCACCCAGTTATCTTGGCAGCATGGCTACACCCATCCACTAGGTGGGAGGATGGGCAAGCAGCTGCCTTCGTTGCCACCACCAATACTGCTCCTTGATTGGCTGGTAGGGGAGCATGACTCCTATCTGGCCCATACCAACCCTGACCCCCGGGAGACAAGTCTTCCATCTGTGGGATGCCCTCAGCCCTCCAGTTGGTCACAGTGTGGCACTCTATAGCTTGGTCCAAACTGCCACCTCCCAGGTGGCAACAACCTGCGCTGATGCCACATCACTGGGTTGGGCTGGCAGCATCAACTAGTTTTCACAAGTAACCGGCTGGTGGTGTAGAGGGCTGAGGCACTAGTGCCTTACCTCTTACCATGCTGATGATACAGGGTCGCGAGTCACCTCGGGTGTCACAGGGTTGGCCGGGGGAGGAGGATCAAGCATCCCATGGACTGCTCTTCTCCTCCTCCTGGGAGGGTGGGAAGGGTCGACTGCTGAGGCACTGGCTCCTGGCAGTTTTCGGGGCTGGTGCATGCTCGGGTCCAATGTGGATCGGCGTAAGCTGATGTCAGACGGCAGTGCACAGGAGCATGTGTGGCAGTGTTGTATGCCCACACCAGGGGCTTAACACATTTGTATGATCATACAGGTAACAAAATATCTTCATAGGTGCTGCAGGGGACTTGTGAGAGACACACCAATCTGTGCAGTGGTCAGGGCTTCATGGCTGCCCATAGATGTCCTTTAAGGGGAAGGGGAGGTAAGGGATGGTCAAAAGCCAGGTAAGGGTAACTAAAGATTCAGGAAGAAGGTTGGCTGGGGAAGCGTTTTTGCTGGCATCTAATGGAGAGAAGGGAGGGGAACAGATGGATGGAAGAGGACAGTTGGTTCCAGAAGTAGGGGAGATGGTATGAGAAAGCAGATTTCTCAGCTGAGGAGTGTGGGTGGGGAAGGGAGAATATGCATGGGTCTCTTGAGCGCAGGGAGTAGGAGGTGGAGGGTATGAGTGAGAGACACTGGGATAGGTATGAGAGGAATCCCAAATTAGTATTTAGAGATGAAAGAAGTACAGTGGAAATGGCTAAGTGTGGGGAGAGAGAGGATGGATAGAGAGGAGTAGAGAGCAGTGGTCAGTATGAGAGGGTGAGTTGGTAGCAAAATGGCAGAATGCATAGCATAGGGTATCCAGTCTGGCAAAGGAAGTAGAGGGGCAGTGCCATAAGCCACACCTGCATAGTCGAAAACCTGGAGAACCATTTTGGTGACCAGCTCCCAGTGGACATAGGGAAAAAGGCTTATTGTGGTAGAGGGCACCAAGTTTGGGGCAGAGTTTGGCATGGATGGCATCAATGTGAGCAGAGAAGGCAAGCTCACTATCTAGCCACACCGAGGTACTTAAAGTTGGGACTACTTCAAGCAGTGTGGAGGGTCTAGGGGGGGAGGGAGGGAGGGGCAGCTGCAGAACAAGGGGGGCTAGCTGCACATTGAGCAGACTTGATAGACCACTAGCCTTTATCTGCTGGCAAATTTCATGTTCATAACCAGCATGGAGAAGAGGGAGGGGTGAGTCGTCTCCATCTGCCTCTCCTTTCCTTCCATTAGACTCCATTTATTTATAGGAGGATTTATTCTGGCCATGTTTTCAGAGTAGCCCTAAATAAACTTTGACTTTTGATATCATGTAGGGTATAGCAGAGCATGAGGAATGTTTAAAATTTCTGAAACAGCCTGTAAAGCCTGATGCTAGATATGTCTAAACTCACATATTACGAGGTTTGAAAGTTCTTAAAATGAATGTATTAGCATATCTAACCAGTAATGATATAATATAGTATAGCGACTAAATGCTGAAATCAGGAAAGGAATCAATACAGTCTATTAGTAATTATAAATCTAGACTCACTTTGATCTAAAGAGGTGCAGGAGTGTGCAGTGGCAAAGTAAGGTATATGGTTTGGAGAACTGTTTGTATGTAGTCTGGGAGGGAATAACCTCTTCCCATCTGTTTATTTATTCAAAGCAAGGCACAATGGGGATAGAAGTGGTAGTCTGTAGGATCAAGGAGAAACAGAAATGGAGCATAAGAGAGGGAGAGGTACCTCAGGGTGACATATGAGCATGGGACAACCACATGGGAGTGTTAAGGGGGGGAGGCACAGGTCCAAGCAGATAGCTGGGCAAATGGGCAGACTTGGTGGGCTTAGTTGGGTCCTTTTCTGCCTTCACACTTCTATGAATCTATATCAGGATAAGGATAAAAAGGTCAGTAAGGTTGGGGGCGGATGATGCTATCTCCACCGAACAGGTGTGGCAAGCCCTAAAGGCCCTAAAGAAAGATAAATCTCCTGGGCCAGGTGGCGTCATCCGAGAGTACTACGGAATTGGCAGATGTACTGGCCGCACTTCTGGGAGCTCTTCAACAGGTCACTTGAGACAGGGAGGGTACCTAGAGATTGGCCGGAGGCACATGTGGTGCCAATCCATAGAGCCGGGTCAAGGGAAGCACCAGGTAACTGTAGACCCAGCGGTTTGACCAAGTGGTGGGAAAAATAATGGAGAGTATACTGAAGGAATGATTGGGGGTGTTCTTGGAGGAGGTGGGAGGTCTGGATAGTCGGCAACATGGGTTTGTGACAGGTAGATCATGTCAAACCAACCTTGTGGAGTTCTATGAATGGGGAACTGGACAGGGGAAAGCCTGTGGATTTACTATACTTAGACTTCAGCAAGGTGTTTGACTCAGTCCCCCACAATGGTCTGGTGGAGAAACTGACGGGGATGGGTGTGTGCCCATTGATGGTTAGATGGATAGGAAACTGGCTAGATGGAAGCACACAGAGAGTAGTGGTTGGTGGGGAGCTCTCGAACCCTAGAGGGGTAGGTAGTGGGGTATCGCAGGGCTCGGTCCTGGGTCCGATCCTGTTTAATGCATACATATCTGACATCAGGGTGGGTATATGGTGTGAAATAAATCTCTTTGCTGATGACTCCAAGTTGGGAGCAGTAGTAGAGGGGGAAGAGGGGAGGTTGGTGCTGCAAGGGGACCTGGACACCCTGGAAAGATGGGCTCACACCTGGAAATTAAATTTCAATACCACCAAGTGCAAGGTGTTACATATTGGGCGGGGGAACCCTAAACATGGGTACACCTTGGGAGGGGAGGAGCTGGAGGCCTCAACAGGGGAAAAAGAACTAGGGGTCATGGTGGATGCATGTATGAATAACTCTGAGCAGTGTAGGGAGCGGCTAGCAAAGCAAACAGGATGTTGGGATGCATCGTAAGGGGGATCACCTCTAGGAGCAGGGAAGTGATACTGCCGCTGTACAATGGACTGGTTAGACCACACCTTGAGTACTGTGTACAGTACTGGAGACCACACTTGAAGAGGGACATACAGCTCCTGGAGAGGGTACAGAGGAGGGCTACCAAGATGATACGAGGACTGGGGGGATTTGACGTATAAGGACAGACTTGAGGAGCTTGGCCTGTTTTCACTGGATGAGAGGAGATACAGGAGGGACATGTTTGAGGTCTTCAAGTACCTCAAGGGAATAAATCAGGTAAACACGGAGGGAATCTTTAAAATAAAGGAGGGAGGTATCACCAGAGGACATGGTCGGTCTGAAGTTGGAAGGTGGAAGGATGAGGGGGAAAGAGGAGGAGATTTTTCACTGAGAGGGTGGTGGATCCTTGGAATGAGCTGCCTTCAGAGCTGGTTCAGATTTCCATGGTGGAGGGCTTCAAAAGAGGGTGGGACAGCTACAGAAAGGGGATGTATCAGAAGAGGGCCTGGCCCAGAGGGGTGAGGAGGAATGACAAGGGTTTCTGGTACACAAGGGGGGGAGGGCCCCAGTTCCCAACATGGGATCTGAGGTTCGAGCAGACTCGATAGAACATAAGGCCTAATCTGCTGGCAATTAGTATGTTAGTATATCAACATAAGTTCAAAACACCATTGATAGCCATTATACTGCACTTATCTTGATTCTTCAGTTTGCAGTTTGGCTTTGAAGACTGCAGACGTGTTCTGGTCCACAGAAGATTGCAACCGATGGTCTCCGATGGTAAGTATAGGGAAGGAGGAGGTTACTCAGTGGGAGGGTCAGGATGAGGGAGGGGGACGGGGGAGACAACGAGGGATCATTTTCTTCTTTCCAGGTTAAAAAAATAGATGCTGGGGTCTGCTTTCTTTGTTTTACAGGTACACATATGTACTGGGACACTGGGGGTTGGCTCCCCAGTGTCCCACAGTACTAGGGATTGAATCATGCAACTGGGGACACTGGGAGTGAGCTACCTAGTGTCCCACACAGTCGGGGGAGTAGTGCCAACACAGGGATTGGGCACCCCGATCTTGGCAAAGGTAAATAAATATTTTTTTTTACACTGGGAGTGGGCTCCCCAGTGTACCACACTGGTGGGGGACAGAGGGGGTGGATTTCTGCTGCCGATAGTGGGGCTGGGCACCCTAATGTCAGCAGAATCATTTTGTAAAAAATGCCAATAAACATTTTAGGACACTGGGAGTGGGCTACCCAGTGTCCCACAGTGGCAAGTATGGGGGGGGGCGTATTCCTACCACCGACACGGGAATTGGGCACCCTGATGTCGGCACAAACAATTTTATTAAATAACTCATGCCTCAGCCCCTTTAGAGGCTGTAAAAGGAGAAAAACTCTTTATTAGGTAAACACCCACAGGTGATTACCTAAACAAGGGCCGAGGAACAGGATTCTGGCATTATTTCAGCCAAAAAATGACCAGAAAAGGTTTTGGTGGTTTTGACTGTTCTTAGTGGGTTTTTTCCCATTGAGGAAGTGCCGCAAATTGCTGCAGATTTTGCAAAACAGTGCTGTTAGATGCGTGAAAATTGAGGCACTGTTTCGCAAAAATTGCTGCAATTTGTGGCACTTCCAAAGGCCAGAACAACTAAAACATATTTTCAGGCATTATTTTGAAAAAACTAATGCCAGGATCGTGTTCCTTGGGCCCCGATTAGGTAAAGACAACTTTTGGTGTTACAAAAGGGCAGTATTTTTTGAATTACAGTGTTTTTTTCCACGTTGCTAACTGAAAACAAGATGGCGGCAGCACGAAAAGTAAAATCCCATTTTGCGCAATAAAAGTGCCGCCGAACGCTTTCAGCTTGCCATATTTTTCCTTAGGTTATTATGGGAAACTTAAAAGTTTAATAACTTCATCAGATTAATATTTTCCACCAAACCTTCAAAAGGCACTTCAGCAACCCAGTCCCCATATACCCTGAAATTTCAGACCAGAACCACAAACCATTTAGACTGTAGAGACAAGCAAAGAATTTGTCAAAAAGTGAGGATTTTTCACATTATTTGGCACTCCGCAGCTCCACAACCACACATCTGACAAGAGCAAAACTTGCCAGATCGCGAGACCTATGGTGTCAGACTGCACATGCAAAATTTCTGGCAAATCGGATAAACAGTTGCAAAGTTAATAAAGTGCAAAATTTGGGTTTAACATAGAAGTGGTCATGCAACCTTAATTATAGTGCCACTACTGGCACTATAATATATATATATATATATATATATTTTCTTGTTCTGTTCACCTCCTGATTCTCCCCACTGGTCCCCTACTGTCAGTAATCCCTAGTCCCATCACCCACCATACCTGGGACTTACCCCTTCTACTTCTTGACCTCTGTGGGTAAGTGAGTGCCTCGTAGGTGGTGCAGGATCTGTGAGGTCATCAACTTCATCCTATAGGCGGTGGGTGTTTTCCACATTTCTCCTGACCTAGGCTGGAGCGCATGAAGTGGCATGCATGTACTGCATAAAGATGCAGCGTGCCATTCGCCTGCTCCCATCCAACAAGGTGGCGACTGCTGCTGCCACCTAACCTCCACTAGGTTGCAGCCAAACAGTGTTCCGTGCTGTCATCCCCTCCCCTCGAGGAGAGCCATATAAACACATTCAGTCCTTCTTTCTCTGGCTAGCCCCTGAGTGACCCTACTTCATTCCTGAACCTGGGTCACCAGTGGAGTGGCAGGTGATTCACCCAGCTCCTCAGCCCTCCATGCCTCTGGACCAGCTTCCTGAATATATTTATTGATGTCATTATACTAGATAGCCAGTTGAGAACCTGAGATGCAACATTTTGCTCTAAGTGTGTATGCCGGGTGTCCTGCTTCGACCCACTTTTACAGCTGAGCAGACTGGAGGTCAGGACTTGCTAGATGCCGTGCAGTGATTTAGCAGTTGTGGTGGGATTTGAACCTTGGTCTCCAGATTCACAGTTTTGCACTCCAACCACCAGGCTATTCCAGTCTGCACACTAGGCCTTCAGGACATAATAAATAGTTGGGGATTCTCTGCCCACAGTGATACTTGACTTAATTAACTAGTTGGAATGTGACTAACTTAGCTGGTCGTTCTTTTGGTTGGTGGGTTTAAAACAAGTCTAGGGGGCTGTAACCCTGATTAACACACTTTAGCTATGCCGGATGTCTTTTTTAATACTTATTGTTTCCTCAAGGAAAACAGTAATTTAAAAAACAATTTTTTTTTGAGGAATTATGCATGTGACTTTCCAGAATACTGCATTTGGTTCCTTGCATTTCAGCAATATTTTCTTTTCATTTATTTATTTATTCACTTACTTATTTGAAATGTGCCTTTCAGACTAGTTCCCATGAGATAAAATCTAATTTCCATGGGGGCCCAGTGAGTACGTGGACAACGTTAAATGGCGAATTCGTGCACTTAGCACATTTGGAGGTAGTATAGCAGATAGGCAGTTTGCAAGAACAGCCGTGAGTAGGATCGATAAAGGATGCACAAAGGGAAAATATATTACAATTGTACAACAAAAGAAGCATTATCACTTAAGACCATTTTTATTTTATTTGTTTATTGAGAAGGTGAACTGGATTAAAGATTTGTTTACAGCCATGTCCGGTTTGATCAATGAAATGTTTACATACAAGTAACAAGAACAAATATACTCAAACTGGAGTTCATATACTGTAGTAACAATTTACACTTAAAAACAAGTACATTTAGAGTTTGAATTCATTCCATACTTATTTATCAAGGCAACAGTACAGAATTCCTTGTATAAATTTTCCTCTTTCAATCAGGTTTAGCTTCTTTGAATGAACTGCATTTATTGTATTACAGCCACAGTATTGGGAACATGCCAGTCAGGGTTAGCATGTGTTTCGGGAGAGTCTTATGTCTGTACATTGCCAAGTGGGTAATAGGTCATCATATGAAGACTGATTGTTGATAGCACTGGGCTCCAGAGCATGTCTGGCTGCCCCTGTTGAGCAGACGGAAGCAATCCCTGTCCTTTCTAGCCACTTAATGACTGTTTGATGTTGGATGTGCATTCATTCTGAAAACAAGACGGGGGGAAAAACACAATCTCTGCCTAGACAGTTTTCTTTACCTTCTGTTGAGATTGCCTTGCCACAGCAGGCTAGGCTCATTTATGTGCAACACCTAGTTTTTTCCCCAGTTATTTTCCCCTGTACACACTTCGTCCACCTCAACAGGTGGAGGTGGCATAGCAACAACTCCGTCTCTTGCCAGGAGGATGAGCAAGTAGCTTCCATTGTAGCTGCCAGTGGTGCTCTGTGATTGGCTGGCTAAGGATCATGAAAGTCAGGTAGCCCTTACCCTCTCACTAGGAGCCAAAATGCCTCACTTCCATAATGTGTTCCACCTACCAGTCAGTTCCTGTGTGCAGTTTTGGGGCTTATTCATATACAGTAGCCACTCCCCATACCGGTGGTGTAGCACAGCTAGGCAGATTTATTTTTCCCACAAAGCTCTTTTCCACAGGATGTAGGTAGGCTCTTCGGCCCTTCCCCACTGTCTGCCTTCTCCCTTGGGACTCATCCAAAAGCAGAATCCCTCCTGGATTGCCCCCCTTGGTGGAGCCAGGATGGAAGACTATCCTCCTCACCCGTAGACACAGATCCAGAAATCCAGTAAGGGTCCAGGAAGGTGGAGTGGGTTGAAGCAGGTGAGTGGACCTTTATATGCCTGCTCCCTGTTGTCCTCTTCCTGGTGCCTCCCCACCGCAACATGCAATGACACTGGGCATGCTTGTTTGGAGATGCTGACACATTACTGTGTCACCTGCTGGTCACCCCTTATGAGTCACTCCGCTGTCCTGCCACCATGCCTCCATGTGGTGGCAGTGTAGGGAGCAGTGGGCTGCACCCCTCCCTAGCAGAGGAGAGCAGTCAAATGGATGCTCAGTCCTCTCCCTTCCCAGTCAATCCCCAGCAACCCGAGTCCATTTTCCAAACCCAGGTTGCCAGGGTGCTGGGAAGTGTGGCATCAGTCCTCTGTGCCACCTAACCGGCCCCCCAGCCAGGCAAACTGATCAAATAGCTGGACCTTTTATAGCTCACAGCAGAGGGCCCCAGGTTACATATCGATGCAAGTGTCGCTCAGTGCCTCCACCACAAGCCTTTTCATGTGCCAGGGCATGTGGGTACTAACTGTTGGAAAATTACCTGTACATGCTAGGCAGATACCAAGCCCAGTGTGGACTATAAGAGGAGTTTACTCTGGCAAGATGCTTGGATGCTGGTTCTGGATGAGCCACATAGGTTTACTAAATTGGTAATGGGTTTACTGGTAACATCAGAGAATAATTGTAGACACAAGTACAACTGTCACACATTTAGGGTTAGACACAAAACATATGAGCTGTCCCCAGTACTCCATAGAAATAAATCCCACCCTGAATGGGGAAAATAGTGACAGAGAGAACTCCTCAATCATTTATACCTCATTCTTCTCTTCCAGGAATGCCTAACAGGCAGCCAGGCTACGATGACATCCTCCTTCTCCTCAGCTTCTCACCTTCACTCCTGTACTGTGCCTTTGGCTCACAAGGCTGGTGAACTGGATGAGGACCACACTATCTTTGACCCTTTGCATTCCCTCTGCAATCGGTACTATGGATGAACCCTGTAGAGGCGTACCCTTTATCCACACTCACCTCCAACTACAAGGGTTGATCCTGTGAGACACTCAATTTCTCCTGTTCCTTCCAAATCCACAGGGCATTCCAGGACCTGTCTATACAGATGGTTTCACTGGAGCCCGCCACAAGCCTCACAGACCTCAGAAGGCCCCCAAAGGAGATCACCCTGCCTCCAACTCTACCCTCTCTCCTCAGCTTCTTTCTCAGGTTCTCTCTAGCCTCCCTCCCAATGTATCACTGGCCCCCCCATATGAAGGAGGTCCTGGCAACATGACACGGCTCATAGGCTGAAACATCCATCCTTAAAGGGAAAAGATCCCATTTAGTAACCCACTCCGAATATAAGAGGGAGGCTACACTCACAAAAATGAAACTCCCAACTGGAAGTATGGTGTGCAGTGTCCACATCAATGGCCAGTGTCAATAGGGTTACCACTTTTTAAGAAGCCCAAAGTGGGACATTTGTTACTTTTACATGATTTTTTGCAGGACAATCTGTAACCTCGACCTGTGAAACAGACTTGTTTTCTCCAAATAATCAGAATTAAGACTAAGTGTTTTAATTTTTTAGTTGTTTCTATTGTTTCTTATCCTTTTAAGATATTTTAGTTAGCCAGCCCAGTGGTGCTGAGGGCTGAGGCGCTGGACACCTTACCTCACACCGCGCTGGTGACCCGTGTTGGGGAATGAGCACGGGCCACTGGGGGTCAGCGGGGCAGAGAAGGATTGAGCATCCTCTGGACTGCTCCTTCTCTCGAGGGAGGACACCAGCAATGGGGTGCACTACTGGCACCTAGCGGAGGCTGGGGGCTGGTGCACCAAAATACAGCAGGGGAAGGCGAGGCAGATGTTTGGAGGAATGCATACAGGAGCATGCATGTTCATTCCTTGTGGCAACATTGTACGTCCTCGCTTTGGGGGAAAAGAACACTGGAGGAAAAAGGGTCTTGACATGCCCAATGGCAGCTGATCTCCGCAGGTGCTGCCCCAAGAGTAGCAGCAACAACCCTCCAGCACCGAATCCATGAGAAGAGGTGGATCGAGGGATCCCCTGCCACCCCGCCATGGGGGGCTAGCCGTGAGGCAGCTGGAGGAAGAGCTGTGAGTGGGGATGGGGCTGAGGGATCTGGCATGAGGTACCAGGAGGATAAATAAAACTATAAAAAAAAGATATTTTAGTTAATGTAGTATAGGTTTCTGCAACATTCTGTGTAAAGTTAGAAAATATTTTTTCTACTAAAAGATCAGGACACATAATATTTGTCATGTTTATTTGCAGGACACAGCTTCCCAAATCAGGACTGTCCTGCAAAAATCAGGACAGGTGGTAACCTATATGTGTCAATAACTAGTTTACAAGAAGCTCCTGGGGCATACAGCAGCCCTTAAAGCCCAAATATATTGAAGATAGTAGACAAGTGACAGCACATTGGAAAAACATAGGCGACAGATAAATATTATCAATAAACAACACATATACAAAACAATACACTACCTTGTTATATACCAGTAGTATCTTCCATACAAATATATCCCAAATTGTGGAACTCTAGGGAAACAATGACATCATAAAGAAAATGTACAGCTATGTTATATGAGCTCAGTTAATGAAAGCCAAGCAGCGCTAGAGCAAAATCAGAAAAAAGATGCGTTATTAGTGCTTTTAGGACTAACAATTGTGATACAGAGTAACACAGAGAATGACTAAATGAAAAGTATTTGACAGTGTTATCATCAGTAAGAAAAGCAGCACTTTAAGAAACTGTTGAAACAAAAACCAGAGGGACTGACCAGGAATGCAGGATTCACAGGTAAGGGAAAAGAGCTGGGTTCCGAGATGGGATTTGAAGAAAGAGGTAAAAAATCAGTAACAGAGTGAGGGAGGATGGGCTGGCCTGCCAGTGTAATGGTAGCACTACTGCTTGTCATGCTAGTACATCAGAGGGCCAGCTGGGGGGAAGGACAATCCAGCATCCATAGGACTGCTCTCCTGCTCCGATTCTCCTCCTCGGAGGGTGGGGGTGAGGGGGGAGAGGGTAGACAGAGCCCTGTGCTTGCCTGGCCCCTAGTGGAAGCTGTGGGAAGGGCAGCCTAGGCCAGCACATAGGGGGCAGGCATCACTGCACATCACAGGGTAGCATGAGGCATGCATCATGCTGTCATTGCACACCACGCTCTTGGGGAGACAGCAAATGGAGAAAAGCCAGTGGCAGGATGGTACTGAGTGCCCGCAGGCCCTGCATCCTACTAACTGGGCACATGGCCAAAACTGGACCTGTTTCAAGGCAGGGGTTGGGAACTCTACCGACCCGACATGGGGCAAGATCAGGGGGAACATGGCAGCAGTAAGTCCCAGTGGACGTTGGGGTGACAGGGCTGGAGTGCTCAGGCTAATGGGAGCCAACCAGGAGGAGTATTAAAAAAAAGTGAGGGAGGCTGCTGTAGATTGTAGGAGCAGAGATACTAAAGGACCCCCCTCCACTGGCTGGGAGGAAGATATGAGGGATAGACAGAGGTCTAGAGTTGGAAGAATGGAGGGTACAGTGTGGATTTAGGCAGTAATGAGGTCAGAGAGATAGAAAGGGGAAAGGCCACAAGGAATTTAAGAAAAGCTAGGGCAGTCTTAAATTGTGTTGGATAGGGAGCCAGTGGAGATGACCAAGGATGGAAGTAATGTACAGTAGTAGCCAGAGACATTGCCAACTTCTGAAGAAGGACTGGTTGGTCCAAAGCTAGAGCACTTTGTTCTTGTTGTTACATCTATGTTGGTCCATTAAAAGGTATCAAATCATTTGCTTCTGGATCTATTCTTGCAAGGACCAATACGGCAACTACTAAATCTAGATTTCAGATATTTCGTGAAATTTCTGAAGAGTTCCTCTCTGCTGCCCCTACTGTGGAAATGCAGAAAGCATGAGATATTTCTGGAAATATCACAGAAATTTCGGGAAATATCTGGCAGTGTCTGTGGCTGCTACTGTATTCCTACTTCTGCAAGCGGGTGAGCAATCGAGCAGCTGTATTTGAAACAACTTGAAATTTAGAGAGGAGTGTCTGTCTTGTGAGGTCCTCACAGAGGGCAGAATAACAGTTGTCAAAGAATGAGGATATGATTTACACTTATTGGAGAATTAGCTCTTAACAAATAAACTGGTTCTCAACAGTAAAAAGGCAAAGTCCATTCTTTTCCGCCCAGAGAGCGTAGGCAGGGCCAGATTAATGGATGCGGGGGCCCTACTCCAAGTCATATTTTGGGACCCGAGGGGGGCCCCTAAATGCCAACATCCCACTCTTCTGTGGCGTCAGGCACGCAGAAACCTTGTAAACCCCAGCAATTCATCAATTTAACAATTAGCCTCTAGCTTAGTGGTGAAGCTAAGTAGAATCTTTTCAGAGCAATGTGGTTTTGCTCCCAGATTTCTGATAAATGATGCATCAAATAATTTCAATTCAAACAGTGAATATAGTAGGTAGTCCCACCATGGCTATAGAATCTTGCAGCCCCCTGAGCCCAGGCTAGCAGCAGTAACAGGCAATCAATCCTCACCCCCATGTAAATGCAATTATTTTCTTTTCTCTGTTTTTTTGTCATTTTTTTGCTTCAATTCAATTAACTGCTGTTAAGTGTTCCTTTCACGCCGTTTCCAATCCAACCAAATCATCCACCAAATAATTGAAGTCAAGACAAAATAAGAAAGTCAACATGACAGTGTTGGCACTTAGCACACAGTAATTAACAACATACCTGGTGGTGTGGCCTGCCCTGACAGACTGGTCGATCATCGGACTCGGCCTGGGACTCCTCCACAAGACCAGAGGCCAGCATGGCACTGACTGACTACAGTCACCAGCACACAACGAGCAGCACACCATCTCTACAACACTCGGAATCAGAGTTGCCATCAACATCCGATGAAAAGAAGCGCTGGACGGTGGCAAATCAGTCGACTCCGGCCCGGCCCACTATGATCTCTCTATTAGTAGTCTGTAGTCTTCTTTGATTGAGAGTGAGACAATCTCTGACCAACCGTTGTCTACTCATCCTCCTCCTCCGTCCTCGACTCCTTATTGCCCGGCCACATGCCCTGACACCACTCACATGCACGTAGATTCCCACTTCCTAGTAGCCACACCTCCAGGAGGACCTCTGAGACATGGTTGGTTGTGTGGTGGGGTCAGGGTGGACAGATCGCAGACTACTCTGTCTGTGCTGTGCAGCTTACCCCGCCCCCGAGAGGCGAAGCTGGAGAAACTGAGAGACTCGCTTAGAGCGGGGGTGGCCCTGACTCGGGGGGGTGCTTTTCTTTTTTGGCAATGCTGTGAATGTGATGATCCCACAGCTGCTTGACAGTACAGCAAGTATGGTCAGTCCGAGGTTGGCGGCTATGGTCTGCCGGGTAGGGAAAAAGGTAATAAATTAAGTTACATTAAACAGTGAGGGGGACCCTGCTGAACCATGGGGCCCTACGCCATGGCGTAATCTGCATATAGATTAATCCAACCATGAGTGTAGGACATCAAAGAAGGTAACCTGCTCATCCTTTCCTTCTCAAATGGAATTAATATCGAGACGGTTGACTCCCTCAACTATCTGGGTGTTCGCCTTGACCAGGATGTCACCTTTAATGCCCATACTGAATATCTCATAAAAACTCTTCATCAAAAAGTTGGATTGCTATACCATCTGAGTCCCTATCTCTCTAAAGATTCCCTCCTGCATATAGCCACTTCAACCCTTCTACCAACGATCCTTTACAGCTGTCTTGTCCAGCTCTCACTAAGATGCTGTGAAACAGAAAAATTAAAATCTCTATACCATACTATAGCCTGCTTTGCTGCTGGTGCCTCGGTCAGGGTCACGTAACATCATTGTAAAGTTCTACATTCCTTCAATGGCTCTCACTTCAAGGCAGACTCGAGTATGCATCTTTGTCCCTGGCCTGCAAGTTGATAGGCCCTCATGTTCCCTTGACTTACGTGGTCCGTTAATGCATAAACCCAATAGATGACCCCTCAGATCCTCTAGTAGAAAGCTTCTTCTGGTCCTTAAAACTAAAACTGCTACAGGAGTAGATCCTTTGCAAAATCTATTCCTCCTATTTGGAATGCCCTTATGAATGCACTGCAGGTTCTCTCCTCTTTGGCGGAGGGGTGGTTAGGAATGGCTTAAATGCCCATACTATAGAAAGGAACCAATGCAATTGTTATTGCTGATAAACCATTGTTACCTATATCCCAGTAATGCTAATTGTTTGCAGTTGACTGAACTGCACCCTGTCCTTGTCTGTTTAGTAGTTAGTTTTATTATAGTCACATACACACTGTTGTCAATCTATATTGTAGTCAAAATGTATATTTATTACTAACTACTAAGTTATTGCTGTTATGTGTTCTGTTCCAAAATGTGCTACCTACTGTCTGCATCTTCCCTATACTGTATTTTTGTTTTATAAGTTCATGTAATTAATTTCGGGTTGCCCCTGAAAAAGGGAATCCCTGAGGCCCAGTGGTTTTACCCGGTCAACAAAATTTAATAAATAAATAAATGAAAAGAAGCACAATTTACATTTATGTATCCCTCTACAAATGGGGCTTAGCTAGGGCCCTGTCCAGACCTAGACTGCTGCCACTTTTACCTTGACTCCTCTGGCCCCTAAGACCCGGACTCTGTAGATGGGGGATTGAAGGGAGGGCTGGCAGGGTCCAGCAGGAGCCACAGTTCATTGGTGCCTCCTGTGCCTTGCAGCTGTTTGTCTGCAGCTGCACATCAAAGGTGGGAGGATGACAATTTTCTGGTCGCCACCACTGGAAGATGTTCCTCACCCCTGCCATTAGAACCCGGGGGGGTATGCAAAAATGTGACCTTGGGGCCAGTACATAGAAACATAGTACATAGTAACATGGTAATTGACGACAGATAAGGACCTCTAGGCCCACCTAGTCTGCCTGTGTTCCATGCCTGTATCAGCAGTTGCTGACCCTGCTTGGTCATTGGTTTTTGCATCTCTTTTGGAGATCCCCGACTGGCAAAGATGTCACCATCTTGGTGAACCCTGCACATGGGGAAACCAACCAGGGGGCTTGGGGATAACAGCAGACTCCTCATGGTATCTGGGAGATAGAGGGATTGCAATTCTGGTGCCCCTTCTTTGAACTATAAGGCATCTTGGATTTTGATTGACAGCTATTTGAACCCATATAAACATAGAATTTGATGGCAGATAAGGACCGCTTGGCCCACCTAGTCTGCCCATTTCCTTACCTGACAGATAAGCTGAAAATCCTAGTTAACCAACAGCCTGCTTCCTCCTACCCCTCACTAGAATTGCCTTATGTCTGTCCCATGTATTCTTGAATTCCCCCACAGTTTTTGACTCTATGATCTCCTCAGGAAGGCTGTTCCATGTATCCATGACCTCTCTGTGAAGAAACTCTTCCTCACATTACCTCTGAGCCGTACCCCCTCTATCTTCACATTGTGCCCCCTTGTTTTTGCACATCTCTTTTTCTGAAAGATGCCACCCTCTTGGACTTTGTTGATTCCCTTGAGGTATTTGAAAGTTTCTATCATGTCCCCCCTCTCCCTCCTTTCCTCGAGGCTATACATCTTTAGTTCCTTTAGTCTTTCTTCATATGTCTTCTGATGCAGACCCTGCATCATTTTGGTTGCCCTCCTCTGGACAGCCTCTACCCTGTCTATGTCTTGGCAGTAAAGGGGTCTCCAGAACTGTACACAGTACTCTAGATGTGGTCTTACCAACTCTCTGTACAGAGGGCAAACAACTTCCTGTTTTCTACTGGTGATGCCTCTCCCTATGTATCCTAGTATCCCCCAGCCCTCCTTACTGCCTTCTCTCATTGCTGGCCCACCTTTAGGTCATCTGATATGACTACCCCCAGGTCCTTTTCCATTTTTGTTGTTGTCAGCATCTCACCCCCCATTGTGTACTCTTCCCCTGGGTTTTTGTTTCCCAGGTGCATTACTTTGCACTTCTTGGCATTAAATCTAAGCTGCCATACATTTGACCATTCCTCCAACCTTGCCACGTCCCTTTTCTTCCTTACCCACCTTGTGTATCAACCCTGTTACAGATCTTTGTGTCATCTGCAAAGAGACATATTTTCCTTCCAGTCCCTCTGCAATGTCACTTATAAAGACATTAAAAGGACTGGCCCTAGTACTGGAACTCTGTGGTACCCCACTAGTAACCCTAAAAATGGGAGCTGACTGAGAAGTGTAACTATAAGATTTGATTCTGCTATGTGCCTTTCTGTTGCTCACTCAGCTGTACACATGTTGTATTTGCTCATATGTTTTTGAACTGCTAAATTGTTTGTCCTGTACTGCTGATGTCTGTTCAACTGTGCTTTTGTACTTTGTATCACTGTGTTACTGCTTGACATTGTACATCTCTTGGATCATGCCTGAAAATAGGCATTGTGTTGTCTAGTGCACCTACCTGGTAAAAGAAAACTAAATAAATAAGTAAATAAATTAGAATAGAGCGATAATAATAATACAAAATAATATAATAGTATAATAATAATAATGGTCTTTATTTCTATGGTGCCTTTCCAAAACCAAGGCGCCTAACAAAGTTTAAAAACACATCAGACATTTCAAAATCTTAAAATATATAAAACAGCAGATACAATTAAGAGAAAGAAATTAACCACCAAAGGCTTGACACCATAGATATGTTTTCAGGGCCTGTTTAAATCCCTCCACAGATGCGCACTCTCGTAACTGACAGGGTAGAGAATTCCAGAGGGTAGGGGCCGCAGGCATAAATGCATGGGCCCCAGAAGATTTCAAGCACACCCTCGGGATCTCTAGCAACCCCTCATCGGCTGAGTGGAGAGATCACCCAGGGCAGTAAGGAACCAGGAGCTCTTTCAAGTAGTCTGGACCCTGTCCATGTAGGGCTTTAAAGTCAAAAGACTGACTTTAAAGGTGATCCACCACTGAACTGGCAGCCAGTGCAGTCCGCAGCACCGACGATAAATATGACTGGACCGGAAGTTCCAGTCAAAGCCGGGCCGCTGCATTCTGCACCAGGTAGCCCTAGGTAAAGGGAATTGCAATAGTCCGAGCACGAGGACACAAAAGCATCGACCAGTGTAGGAAGATCACTGGAGGGAACAAGGTGCCTAATCCTGGAGATATTCCTCAGATGATAAAATAAGGACTTGACGACGGCAGACACCTGCGAGCGCAGAGTCAGCCCTTCATCAAAAATTGCCCCCAGGTTATGCACCTGTTCAGAGTTTGGGAGTGATACACCCCCAAGGTAATGCCCGGAGGGTAAACACACCCCCGGCCCCCTATCCAACATGCCGGATCCACAACCAGCACCTCTGTCTTTTCCGAGTTCAACTTCAGCCAACTTGAGTCCATCCAATCCTGGATTTCTGTGAGGCAGTTATTAAAGACCAAGAGAGCTCCATCCTTGTCAGGTTCAAAAGAAAGGCAGAGCTAGGTATCATCAGCGTAGCAGTGAAACCTCAGCCCATACCTTTTTACAATGTCTCCGAGGGGCAGTATGTACACTACGAACAACATGGGAGACAACACTGAGCCCTGAGGAACCCATATTTGCTGGAGGCTAGCAGATTTGGGAGAGATCTCTGTGGGACAGGACATGCTATCTGTTCCAGAGGTCAAGCTGTGCCACATTATGCCCTGTGCCTGGAAAAGAACAGTTTAAGGAAGCTGCTAAATTCTGAGAGAGAAGAGCAGCAACTGTGTGTGCAAGCCAGCATGTGTGACAATGCTAAAAGAGACAACGAGAGTGGAGAGAATAAAACCCAGTCCTGCTGATCAGGTCCCATAGCAGGCACTACAGCAAGCTGTCGGGCTGGCATCAGCCAAAACGCTCTGAAGCCAAAATGTGCAGGTCAGTCTGGGCCTCAGCAATCGAGTGAGAGAGAGGGGAGGGCAAAAGTGCCTGTGACCTTTCCAAACAGAATCTAAGAGACCAGCCCCTGAGAGACATGAAGCAAGTTCAGTGAAGGAGCTTGACTGATCCTGAGGTACCACAGAGGATCTGAATTAGAGCAGGGGCCGTCTGGTTGGGGAACAGAGAGCAAAATCAGGGTTTTACCTGCCTCAGGGAAATACAATTGGTTTGTAGTTTGTTTGCATTAGTCCATCAGGCCAGATTGCAGATACCCAGTCTGCAGAGGTCTTAAGCCATTTTAGCAGCAAGAGAAAGGAGGCAGTTGCTAGAACTCTACTACTGGGGCTGAAGAACTAGAACTCTACTACTGGGACCTTCAATTAGGGTAAAAAACAAACCAACAAAAAACAAACAAGAGTTTCGTGCTTGTCTGAGTTGGGAGAAGGAACTGTTATCTGCGCTGTTAGCTTGGTGAAGAGAAGTGCTGCAAATTAGGGGGTGTGGCTTAGGCAGCTGAAAGCCAGGTGTCTACATTTAAAATTTCCCTAGTTAGCTTTTGGCAGAGAGCAGCAAGAGGAAGGAGGCAGCTGCTAGAACTCTACTACCGGACTAAAGAACTAGAACTCATACTGGTCTGGTGGCACAGAGGGTTGAGGTACTGGAAGCCACACCTCATGTCATGCCGGTGAGCCTGGTTCAGGAACGAGCCTGGCTCATAGCTGGCGGCCCTCTGACTCAGAAGGCAGAACTTGTCTCCTTGAGCTTGACACCCCTGGTGGAGGTCAGAGTGGCTGTGTCGCTCAGAGGAGTGCTGGTGTTAGGCCAAGGGAGGGCAGAAGAGTCTGGTACTGGAGCTGCGTGCGAGTGTGCACCTCCACGCTGCATGCATCACTGCTTCTGGTGTCTCAGGAATAGGACTGACCAGGGAGAAAACTGAGGAAATGTCGGGGCCATACAACAATGAAGCCTCCAGGCTAGCTCTGGGGTTCTGCCAGGGAGGACATGGTGCTACAAGTCCCTGAACGACCCCAAGTCGGGTAGGTTGGCAGACGACCGGGTGGCCCGACGAGAAAGATAAATACAGTTGAAAAAAAAAAGAAGTAGAACTCTACTACTGGGGACTTCAATTAGGGTAAAAAACAAACATAGAAACATAGAAGTTGATGGCAGATAAGGACCGCAAGGCCCATCCAGTCTGCCCATTTCTTTTTCTGCCTTATGAATGTGCCATCGGCCTTTGCTCTGTCAATGGCCTGTCTATTCATACTCATCTGTATTGCTCCCTTATGCCTATCCCATGCCTGTTTGAAGCCCTGCACTGTATTCATATCCACCACTTCCTGAGGTAGAGCGTTCCATGCATCCACCACCCTTTCTGTGAAAAAGAACTTCCTCACATTACCCTTAATTGGCCTCCCTCTAATCTCATGCTGTGTCCTCTTGTCCTGCTATTTTCTTATATTGAAACATGTTATTTTTAAATTTTAATTAGTATTTCGAAAGACCTTTGAGCGCGAGCTCTTTTACAAAGGTTCCATGTCAGGGGACAAAAGACAATAAGACAATATATTCAGTGGTTACAGAGGCCTGATCATTAGGCATTGAAGAGCGATTACATGAGAATTAGACAAATAGGAGAAAAACTGAGCAGTTGTAATAGAATACTAGCTATTTCTAATTGGTTGCACTAGGTAGCATACCCTGGAAACCTCCAAATCCATTGATAGACTATGGCAGAGTAACTGCATAGGGTTTAACGCTATCCCAGATGGCGAGAGGTTGGGTGACAGTGAAGCAAGGGGAATGGGTTTGAACCTACTGCAGAGAGCGAGAGGTGGGGATAGTGAAATGGGGGGCTGTGATGGGGGCAGCTCCAGAGGTCTTTGTCCAGTAGGGTGTGTGTGTGGGGTGGGGGTTAGGGAGGGCAGCACCAAAAGCGCTTAAAGAGGACCGATAGCTTACTTAAGCCCATGGCTAGGCTGGAATGGAGGCAGGGTTCTCTAGGTAGCCCTGCTGGGTGCTACCTTGGGGTAGGCCTGTCTATCAAGTGGGGCCTGAGAAGCACATGCATTTTGAGCTAGACATTAGGTGCTGTTTGAGGTCTGCTTTGAACTGAGACAGGCTGTTAATTGTCTGTAATTTTATCGGAGCTCATTTATCCAGAGGGTGCCTGATAGAGAAAGCGCTGCCCTAGTGAGTTCAGCAGAATGGTGGACAGTGCTCCATTCTTCCTCCTCTGGTGATGTGTGATGAGAGAAGCCTCGAGCAGATTTCCTATACAGGGTGTTTTTTTCCGAGGAGTGCCTTCTTTCCCAGGAGGCAAGTTTGGTATTTGATCCTGTCTTTAGGTTAAGTTTTCAGTTTGTACACTCATGCAGGGTACAAGTATGAGTGTAGTGATTCATGCGACAGGGTGAAGCGCATGCCTTATTGAATGCAGTTTGGACCCTTTTGAGCACTGTATCAGTAGCAGCTCCATGGACCACCAGCCCATAGTCTATCATGGAGAGTATGGAGCCAGAGACTCAGATTCGAGTGCTTTTGGGGTGAGGCATTTTATACCTATAGAGGACCCCGAACTTTGTGTTTACCACTCTGACAAGGGAGTCTACGTGGTGTGTATAAGGACAGAGTTATCAATGGGGACCTAAGGTACTTGAACAAGTGCACCTGCTCAATCTGCTCACCAGACTTATTGGTGATTACGAGGGAGCATGCTCATGCTTGTTGTAGGGGCTCGATTGTAGCATGGCCTTGGTTTTCCTGTAATTTAGTAGCAGCTTTTGCCTACTGAACCAGTCCTCGAGTTTATTGAAAGAGTTCTGTAGTTCTGTTTGTAGGCTGAGAGGCACTGCTGCTCAGCAGCATGGCATCATCCGCATACAGGATAAGTTTGGTGTCACAGGCTGTGGGTAGGTCATTTACAAAGAGGCTGAAAAGCAGGAGCCCTAGAATTGATCCTTGAAGGACTCCTAGGAGTACATCTCTGGAGCTGGATAACATCTGCCCGATTTTGACTCACTGGCTCCTGTGTGTTAGGTAGTCATTGAACCAATTCACGGCGCTTTGGTGCCACACCAATCTTTGGAGTTGAGTACTAGTAGAAGGTGGTTGACGGTGCTGAAGGCTTTAGTGAGGTCAATGAAGATGGACCCCACCAATTTGCCTTCATCCAGCACCTTGTGCTCCTAGTCAGTGTATTCCATCAGTGCCGTGGTGGTACTGTGTTTTGCTTGGAACCATGTTGGTTTGGACAGAGCAGATTGTACTTACTGAGGTATTCTGTGAGTTGACTTGCCACGATTTTTTCCAAAGCTTTGGAAAGTTGGAAGTGGATAGATATTGGCCTGTAGTTTGACACCAGTGCCTTGTCACCATTCTTATGCCCTGGAGTTACCAGGGCTTGCTTCCACACCTCCGGAAATTGAGCTAGAGCCAAGGATTTATTAAATAGCATTGTTATGGGCATGATAAGAACATCAAGGGTGAGAGATAGTAACTTCATGTCTAGCCCATCACTCCCCAGTCTGGTTTTGCCTAGACTTTCCTGACAATCGTTAGGGCTCTTCACTGTCACCTTCTTAAATTAGAAGGCCGGGTGGTCAGTTATGGGCAGGTTGGCACAACCTTGGTCCTCCATAGGCAGAAGGTAGTCTGGAGGCAGCACTGAGGACAGGTCTGTAAAGGCCTGGTTAAAGGCATCAGCAATGACTAGCAGATCTGAGGAGGATTAGTTATTAATGTTGAGCATCTTAGGGTGCTGCTTTTGATCTTTACCAAGGATGTTCTTGATGTTGTCCCAAAACCTCTTTCCATCTCCCCATGCGTTGTTAAGCTGGGTCTTATGGAAATTGGCTTATGCGAGCCTGATAAGTTTGGTGCACCGATTTCTAGCTGTTTTGTAGCACTGTAGGTGATGCTTGCTACCTGAGTTTAAGGCTTTTTTCCCCAGAGGCAGTCCCTCTCCTTTAGGAGGAGAGGAGCTTGCCATCAATCCAGCCATTTACCTCCCCCCGAATTTTCCGCTTTGTGTGGTGTATAGATATCACAGATGGAATTGAAGCCCTCAGTGAAAAAACTAAGGGCCTGGTCCAGCATAGGTGCCTTGTTGATGAGGGACCAGTTGTAGGCAGACAGGGCCAATTTGAGGATCCAAGCTTGCTTTCACAGAACCCTGCTCTCGATGAGGCGGGTGGCTTTCGCAAGTTTAGTGGTCCATATCAAGGCGAACAAGAGTGGCCACCAGCATGTCTGGGAGAAGCCTGAGTTCGGAGAATCGAGTCGGTGAAGCTAGCTAAGACCCAGTCAATGAGGGTGCTGGTACTCAGCCTTGTAGTTCTTCCTGGTGGGGTGAATTATGAATTGCATGAGATTGTGGGAGGTGATTAGGTCTCTGGAGGGTGTCGCCTCCTTACATAACCAGTTAATATTAAAGTCACCGGTCAAGATGAGTTCTGAGCCCTTTTTGAGTGCGCTAATTTTTTCCATAACAAGAGGAAGGCCTTCCTTAGCTTTTTTGGGGGGCAGGTAGGTTGTGACGACGGTAAGGGTCTTGCCTTTTAGGCCGACTTGTATTTTACCACTAGTGGCTCATAATCCTCCACAGCTTTGAGATCGGGAGGATGGAGCAACCCAGTGAGTTTCTGGCATATAAGAGGCCACCGCTGCCTTCCTGCTATTCTATCAAGCTTGAATCCTTCAATGGCCACTCACCATCTTTGATCCTACCCAACAGTCAGGTTTCAGTTAGGCAGAGTATGTCAGGAGCATGGATGGTCATCCAAGCCTGGAGATGGTTGAATTTGGCAGTTAGGCTGCAGATGTTTAGCGATGCTATCTTTAGGCCGTTCAGTGTATGGACCCCCCCCCCCTCTGCTTAGACTCTTTCACCTTGTTAATGCCCTTAAGGTGTTTGAATGTTTCGATCATATCATCTCTCTCCCTCCTTTGCTCTAGGACATGGGTCAACCTTAACTTTTTTTTGCACTAGCCAGCCGGACAAGTTGATTAAAAATTGCACTAGCCCGCAGATGGTTGCACTAGCCCACAATAATAATGGTCAGTTTTGATTGATTATACAGGAAAAATGCAAGCCAAGAAATACTCTGATTATTGCATATTTATCCTGCTCCCACATTGCTTTCTGCCCCAGCAAAAAAAAAAAAGACTGCAGTCCAATCACTAGCAGTGTGTACCCCCATTTTTTTTTACAATGTGCCCTTGCTTCCTCTTTCTTTGCCCCCTCCCCGCCAAACCAGAGAATAACATAATAGCAAATGTTCAATCAGGCAGTTCTAGTTCTGCATACACAATAGCCAGCATCATCATGTATGTCACCACAGTCCCACCCTGATCTCCAGGGCAATGTACAGAAGCAGGCAGAGAAAGACACTTCATCCCCACCTTGTGATTAACCAGAACTGAACTTCTGAAGTTTTCTACACTGCAAAGTGAGCCAGGGCAGTTCTAGGATTTCTTTGGAGAGAGTTAAACAAACACAGGGGCTGGGAGGTAAGAAACTTTGACATATCTGTTTATATATACCAGGCACACAAATATTGATTTAACATGCTCTGCCCTAACAAAACAGATTTTGCATAAGTGTTCTTTCATCAGTCAAAGGGGAGCAGTATACAGGCATGATGATGTACTGCCTCTCTTTCTATATAGGATGATCTGTGCATACCAGAAATACCTATTTTAACCTTTCAAATTATATATTTTATTAAGGTTTTGCTTTTGTACCATGCATGCTCCAAAGCATTGTTTTAGGATGAAACGATATGCTGGGTGGTACTGCATTGATGGCATTGACGGGTGTGATCCATTAAGAGGAGCTGTGAACCATACACCAGTCAGTAATGGCATCTATGGTAGCCACTTCAGAGCCTAGTCTGCAGTGGTGTCCAGAGAAAGTATAGAATGGACAGACCACCTGGCTGGGCAGACCGTGTATACATGATAGCATTCTGTCACTACAGTGTTGGATACAGGCACTCAAAAGGTTGGGAAATGAGGCACACTGGTTTTAATATTGTGGGACAAATCAAAGACAAGTTCAGCAAACTGGAAGCTAGTTACTTAACAGCACTCTGCCAGTGATCACAGCATGCACACCAGCTGAATGTCCTAACAATTGAGTAATAATGACTCACATTGAATCATTTTTTGGATCCCCCTCTTAAACTGCCAGATAATTGCAGCTGTTAATAAGCTGTTAATCACATCAGAATGCCTGGAACACTAAGGGAGATTAGCAAAAGGACTACAGCCTGCTAAAGAAGGGACTTTTTCAACTTCATTAACAGCCATGAAAAACCTGCACTAGTCAAGACAGACAAGTAGAGGGTTAGCTGTACTAGCCCTGGCCAATTTGCACTAGGTTTAGTGCTAGTAAAACAATGTTAAGGTCAAACCCTGCTCTAGGATATACATATTGAGCTCCGTTAATCTGTCCTCATATGTTTTTTTGATGCAGTCCCTGCACCATTTTGGTTGCCCTTCTCTGGACTACCTCAAACAAAACAAAAAATAAACAAGAGTTAGTATGCTTGTCTGACTTGGGGGAAGGGAACTGTTATTTGTACTGTTAGCTAGATGAAGAGATGAGCTGTATATTAGGGGGTATGGCTTAGGCAACTGAAGGCCAGGTGTCTGCATTTAAAACTTCCCTAGTTAGCTTTTGGCAGAGAGCAGCAAGAGGAAGGAGGCAGCTGCTAGAACTCTACAACTGGGACTATATAGCCCTTCCTCCCCCACCTTAGCCAGTTCCACTTTTATAGGCACTGGATTTGACTGATAACAGGAACTTCCTGTTGGAAGCAGGAAGGGAGTGATCACAGAGGCACAAAAGACTCACCATCCTAGAAGGAAAAGAATAGCTCTTCCTAACTCCCTAGCTGCTGGTTGTCTGTCTCTTAGCAAGTAAGAAGGAGACTACTGAGGAATACAGGAACTTCATGTCCCAGAACAAGAAGGGTAGGAGCTATAAGGGCACGGAGGGAGTAGATAAGTAGAAAGAAAAAAAAAGTAAACAGAGAGAGGAAAGAGTAAGCACACAAAACAACAGCCTAACAGCCACAAATAAGACATGATGGGAGTGGTGCAGTGCAGTGGCTGTTGAGAGGCAGTCTTCCGGGAGACATTCTGGAGGATGCGGTGTTGTTCTCTGCAGGCACCTCTCTGGGCTGTGGGAGGAGGTTAAGTCTCCAGGCTGAGTTGGCCAGGATTCGGGGACCGCTCCCACCAAGGGACAACTAGAGCTGCCACTGCTGCCTCCGAGGTCGCCAAGAAACAGGAGCAGTTGGACCATGGTGGGCTCAGGGAGGGTGAGGGTGATGGAACAGAGGCACATCCCACTAGTTGTACCTCCCCACAATTCATGCACTGTTCTGGCAGAGCGTGGTTCCTCTATGGAGGCATCCGCAGTGGAGACCAAGGAGGATGCTGGGAACCTCCACAAAGGAGACTCACAGGAGGGTGGCATGGGACCCCACAGGGGAAGGAAACAACTCCTGGTGGGGGACTCAATTGTTAGGGGGTAGAACTGGGGAGGGAGGGAGGGAGGGGTGGTAAGCCATGGCTTGAGGACAGGAAGCGAATCCTCAGGATAGCGGGAGCAGCTGCATGGTGAGGGAGCTGAATGTCATTGTCCACCTAGGGACAAATGACCTGGCTGGGAATGGGATCAGAGCAGTGCAGGAGGAGTTTGTGGAGTTGGGGAGAGGCCTTGGACAAGTAGAATGCACAGTAATTTTCTCAGAGGTGCTGCCTGTCTATGGCATGGGTGAGGCTAGGGTGCTTCACACCATGGGATTCAATCAATGGTTGAAAAACTGGTGCAGAGCTCAGGGTTTTGGCTTCATTGGAGACTGGGAGTCCACCTGGAGGGATGCAGGAATATATTGGCGCGATGGTCTGCATTTGTCCAGGAGAGGAACCAGGATCCTAGGTGACAGGTTTAATGCTTCATTGGCAAGCATTTAAACTAGTCAAGGAGGAGGCACTGAAAAGGAGCAGGGAAATCCCAGCCCCCCCCCAAAAAAATAGGGTAGTCAGTGAGGTAAATACCAAGATGGAGAAGTTGATAGGGAGTAGGGCAGGGGTAAACGGAGAAAAAGCAAAAGGCAGTAAGGGCAGAAAAGGGGCTAAAAGAGGTAAGGTCATCAAACAATGGAGGGCAATGAGTACCAATGCCTGTAGCCTGGGTAACAAGCTCCCTGAACTAGTGGCCTTGATAGAAGAGGGACGCCTGGATATTGTGGCAATCACAGAAACATGGTACGCAGAGAACCATGACTGGGATGTCGGCATACCAGGGTACACAATCTACAGGAGGGACAGGGAGGGTAAGAGAGGGGAAGGAGTGGCTCTCTACATAACAGAAGGGATCAAAGCAATGGAACTAAAGGGTAAACAGGGAGGAGAGGAGGCACTGTGGATGACCTTGGATACAGGAAATGGCACCACAATCTGCACAGGGTTGTATACAAACCCCCGTCTCAGCGGAAGGAAATGGACAAGGAAATGACAGAAGGCATCCTTAGGATGGCAGAAAAAGGGGAGATATTGTTGATGGGGGACCTGAACATGCCAGATGTTAACTGAAGCACCTTTGCTGCAGCCACATCCAAGAGCAGGGACATTCTCGATGCTCTACAGGGGGCATGCCTCAGACAGCTAGTGTTAGAACTCACTCAGGAGGGAGCAATCTTAGACCTGGTACTCTCAAATGGGGATGGAGAGAGAGGATGAGAGGATCTCAGATTTAGAAGTGGGTAGCCATCTGGGAACAAGTGACCACCAAACAGTGTGGTTCACGATAAACACAGCCATAGAGTCAAGCCATACAAAAGTGAGGGTACTGGAATTTAGGAGGGCTAACTTTGGAAGAGTGCCTCAGAAAAGCACTAGCAAATGGACAAGAAGGAGAGGTGGAGGAACAATGGGGAAGCATCAAAACTGCCAGCACAGAGGTAACAAGCCTTTGTGTGAAGCAAATAAATCAAAACAAAGGGAAAAAAACACTATGGTTCTCAAAAAGAGGTGGTAGGGAAGGTTAGGGAGAAAAGATAGCATTCAGGAAGTATAAGGAAACACAGAAGGAGCAGGACAAAGAACTGTACCAGTTAAAGCAAAAGTGGGGAAAGCAGTCAGAATAGCAAAGGCCCAAACCGAGGAAAAGATAGCCAACTTGTTTAAGAAGGGGGATAAATCCTTTTATAGGTACATTAGGGAGCAAAGAAAGACCAAGGTAGGGATAGTAAGGCTTAATAAAGGGGAGAATGGGTGGGAAGAGGGTGACAGTGAAAAAGCAGGGATACTGAACAAATACTTGTGCTCAGTATTCACAAAAGAAGAGGAGGGGGAGGTACCTAATCAAATAAATACAAGCACTCTGAACAGGGGGTCTATACCAGTCCATTTGCAGAAGAAAGGATTCTGAAAGAACTCCTAAAACTGAAAGTGGACAAAGCAATGGGGCCTGACAGAGTTCATCCCAGAATTCTAAAAGAACTAAGGGGAGAACTAGCGACACCACTGACTACCTTCACAATCATGCAAGGATGGTGGTACCTATTTATTTATTTATTTGAGTTTTGTGACCGGTAAGTCCACTGAGACAATACAGTCCCTTTTCAGGGCAACCTGGGTATGGATTACATACAGTAACTGCAAATTAACAGAACGGGTGAAACATTGGACATACAGTAACAGTGCAAATTAACACAGTGGGTGAAACATTCGACAATACAGAAGAGCAATAAAACAAAGCAATGATTAAATACTTAAACAAGGTTTGTCAGGTAAGAGATAAGTAAAACAGGGTTGGCATTGGCACAGGATAATAACTCTAACAAGGCATTAAGTAGCAGGTGAATATCAGGGGTATATTAGGAAGGGAAGAGATGGGGGAACATATTCAGGTGAAGCAAGAACAGGTGTAGAGGTGGATAATGAGGCAGATAACTTAGATTGGAACAAATTAAGAGAGGAGCAGGACAAGATTGTCAGAGAAAGAGGACTGGAGGAGGGCTGATGTGATTCCCTTTCACAAAAGTCGGAGAAAACCAGAAGCAGGAAGCTACAGACCTGTTAGTTCAACCTCAGTGGTAGGGAAAATGGTGGAATCACTTCTGAAAGAAAGAATTGTTGAGTACCTAGAGGCCAATGGAGCACTGGACCCAAGGCAACATGGATTCACAGTGGGAAGGTCATGTCAGACAAATCTAATAGATTTCTTTGACTGGGTGACCAAAGTAGTAGACCAGGGAGGGGCTGTGGACGTGGCCTACCTAGATCTTAGCAAGGCATTTGACACAGTCCCACACAAAAGATTACTAAACGACTAGCCAGCCTGGGAGTGGGTCCCAGGTTTCAATGCAAAGAAGTGCAAGTAATGCACCTGGGAAACAAAACCCAGGCGTAAGAGTACACAATGGGGATCTAACAACAACAAAATGGAAAGGGGACGCCGGAGACCTGGGTTCGGAAACGAGCTCGGGTAGTTGGAAGGCCGGCCGGGGGAAGAAGGATCGAGCGTCCCACGACTGCTCTCCTTCTCCGGAGGGGAGGGCACGGGAAGCCACCGATGCAAAGGGACACCTGGTGGAGGCCAGAGAGTACCCCAGCATACGGGACAACAAGGTTTCTAAGGGGCGGGACGGATGCTGGCGTCATTGCACGTTCCCGCCCCTCTAAAGGGGGAAAAATGTTCAGCTTGCCTCTCCCCGCCTTAATGATGCTCACCCCTCAGGCTGCAATTGGCTCCCCAGGCCAACTCCCGCCCTATCCTACTGCTCGTGGCACCCTGTGCCACGTCTCCGCCCTGGGGGGTAATCCAGGGGGTCCCGGGAGTACGGCTCATGTGGGGTTGCCGCAGCCGAGGGGTCCATGACCGGGTGGACGCCTGGAGGAGAGAGGAGGGCGCAAAAAGTATAAATAGACAAAAAAAAAAAATGGAAAGGGACCTAGGGGTAGTCATATCAGATGACCTAAAGGTAAGCAAGCAATGTGAGAAGGCAGTAAGGAGGGCTGGGGGGATAGTGGGATGCATAGGGAGAGGCTTACCAGCAGAAAACAGGAAGTTGTTATCCCTCTGTATAGACAGTTAGTGAGACCTCATCTGGAGTACTGCATGCAGTTCTGGAGACCCATCTCCGCAAGGACATAGACAGCATGGAGGCAGTCCAGAAAAGAGATGTACAAGAACAAGGGGCACAATTTGAAGATAGAGGAGGATGGCTCAGGGGCAATGTGAGGAAGTATTTTTCACGGCGAGGGTGGTGGACGTATGGAACGGCCTTCCTGAGGAGGTTGTGGGGTCAAAAATAGTGGGGGAATGCAAGAATGTATGGGACAGACATAAGGCAATTCTGGTGAGTGGTAGGAAGAAGTAGGCTGTTAGTTAACTAGGATCTGCAGGTTATTCAATAGGTAGAGAAATGGTTAAACTGGGTGGGCCAAGTGGTCCTTATCTATTGTCAAAGCCTATGTTTCTATGTAGCAATTGCATGGCCTTTGGAATTTGGGGAATTTAACTGCACAATTTGTTTATTTCTAAAATACTTGCACCAACACTGGTCAACCCATGCCAACTACATTGGGCCTGCACTGATTCAGCACCTGAGTTACCTAGGGACTGTGTGTGAGGAGCTTCCATTAAACATAAGGCGCATATACTAGTACCAGGTGGGAAGGGATACATACGGACATATGAAAATGCCAGCAGATACAGGCCATATGGTCTATCAAGTCTGCTTGAGTTTGCAGCTATTAGCCTAGTACACTGTAGCTGCCCACCTCCCTCCCTGTATTGCAGTGACCCTCCCCATGGCCCTCTCCCATCCCTCTTAAAACTTCCCACCAACTCTATTGCTATCACTTCCTCTGGCAGTGCATTCCACCTGGTCACCACCCTTTCCATGAAGCAATGTCATCCCTCTGTACAGACAATTGGTGACAATCCGTGCAGACAATCCGTGCAGTTCTGGAGACCCCATCTCTGTAAGGACATAGACAGGATGGAGGTAGTCCAGAGGACGGTAACTAAAACGGTGCAGGGTCTGCAGCAGAAACCATATGAAGAGAAACTAAAGACACTTAATATGTATATCCTTGAGGAAAGGAGGGAGAGGGGAGACATGATAGAAACTTTCAAGTACCTCAAGGGAATCAGCAAAGTCCAAGAGGGTAGCATCTTTCAGAAAAGAGATGTGCAAGAACAAGGGGCACAATTTGAAGATGGGGGGCAGCTCAGGGCAATGTGAGGAAGTATTTTTCATAGGAGAGGGTGGTGACACATGGAACAGCAGTCCTGAGGACGTCATTGGGGTCAAACAGTGGGGAATTCAAGAATCCATGGGAAAGACATAAGGCAATTTTAGTGAAGGGTAGGAGGAAGTAGCTGTTGGCTAACTAGATTTGTAGTTTATCCAATAGGTAGGAAAATGGGCAGATTGAGGCCAAGCGGTCCTTATCTGCCATCAAAATCTATGTTTCTATGTTTCTAATACCTTCTCATCTCCCTCCTGAACCTTCCCTGTTCCCCTGCATAATTTCAGACCGTGGCTCTAGTATCTCTCTCGCCCTTTAATCTAAAAATTCCCTCTGTACTAGCCTCATTTATGCCCTTTATATATTTCAAGGTCTCGATCATGTCCTCTCTATCCCTTCCCTCCTCCAAGGAGTACATGTTGAGCTCCCTCAGCCTGTCTTTGTAGGGTTTGGTCTCCATCCCAAAGATCATCCTGGTTGCTCTGTGCTGGATCCCCTCCAGTAGGTTGATATCTTTCTGTAGGTATGGACACCAGAACTGCATGCAATACTCTAGGTTTGGTCTGACCAGTGACCTGTACATTGGCAGGATGACCTCCTCCCTCCTGGAAGTGATTTCTCTGGCAATACACTCCAACATCTTATTTACCTTAGCTGCTGCTCTCCTGCACTGTGCCAAGTGGTTCATTTGTCAATGCCTCTGTGATTAGCACCCCAAGATCCTTCTCCTCCTCTGTACTGATAATTGTACCCCCAGCTCATAACAATACCTTTGGTTCCTGGCTCCAAGTGCATGACTTTGCACTTTTTTGCATTGAATCCCAGCTGCCATGCACCGACTAGTGCTCAAGTTTGTCCAGATCCTTCTGCAGTCCTAACCACCCTCTGTGTTGTCCACCACTGTGCTGATCTTTGTATCAGCCACAAAAGTCTGATCTTGTTCCTAATCCCATCAGAGATGTCAGCAATAAAGATGCAAACAACACCGACACCGAATCCAGCACTGATCCCTAAGGAACCCCACTGGTTACAGCCCTTGGAGTTGAGAGTTGCCCCTGAAACTAACCTCTATTGCCTATCCTGCAGTCAGTGCTTAACCCACTCCACCAGCTTCTTCCCACCCACAGGTATCCCAGTTTACTAATCAACCTACCATGTGGCACCAAATCAAAGGCTTTCCTGAAGTCCAGATACAGGACATCCACCACCTTTCCCTTGTCAAATGCCTTAGTCAGCCAGTCATAAAAGTCAATCAGGTTGGTCTGGCATGATCTGCTTGAGACAAACCTATGCTTCCTGCTGTCCTGGAGACCATTTTCCTCCAGGAAGACTACTGGCCTCTTCTTGAGAATGGTATACATTAGCTTCCCCAAGATGGAGGTGAGGCTGACTGGTCTATGATTCACTGGTACATCCTGTCCACTTTTGTGGAGGGCACCACATACACCATCAACCAGTCCTGGGTTATGCAGCCCATCACCGAGAGGTGTAGTACAAGTCCTTAGGACCTCTGCCAATTCCTTCAACACCTTGGTGTGTATGCCATCCAGGCCTGGTGCCTTATTCACCCTCAGAGCCCTATGGCCTTCCAGGACCCTGCTCATTGGGATTACCCCATCCTACACACACACACACACACACACACACACACACACACACACACACACACACACACATACCCTGCTCCCACCCTCCCTTCCCTGTGGCATTGGCCCATCTTCTCCCTGGTAAACACAGAACAGAAGTAGTCATTGTCGAGTGCTTCTGCCTGCTCCATCCCCTTCTCTGCCCACCCTTCTATCTTGATCCTAACAGTCGGATTCTTACAGTTTCTTCTCTCCCTTATGTACCTGAAGAAATCTTTTTCCCCTTTTCTGACCCCCTGTGCCAGTCTAAGCTCCTTAGCTGCCTTGGCTGCCCTGACTTCTTACTGGTGTCACACCTCCTGCAGACCCCACAAAATGCAACCATCTCTCTCAGTTTACATTCACAGTATTACTGCAGACAATGATGAGAAATGGTTCAGCAGTTAACACAACTTTATGTTCCAGAACCAACTAGGATAGCAACCCCCAGTGCAAGAGGGTCATCAAAAGCTCTGTCATTTTTTTGTGCGGGGCCCTGGATGGAAGGTTGCTGCCTGGCCAGACTTGACTTAGCACAGCTGAAGTAATTGTTATTTGCTGGGCTTGGTCAGGAACAGGTAAGAAGGCACATGAAAGGAGTGTGGTTTGAACCAGCTTTACAGGGCAATAAAAGGGGTCACATATCAGGCCCACCTAGAAGGGCTAGAGTGGCCAGTGAGCAAGTCTTACCACTGACAGGTATTGTACTAGATATTCTTTCAAATCATTGGGATTATTCAAATTGCCAGTGTGTGAACATTATTCTGTGGAGTGCATATATACTGTGGACTGTCCACCTAGAAGGGCACCTAAGAAGGCCCATCATTAAACTGTGATCTGCATAGTATTTTGACACTATACTGTCAATCCTAACCAAGACCTCCTCGTGAAAAAGCAATGCCCAATGGAGCTTTTTGCCTGGTAAAACAAGTAAATAGAGAACATGGGTGCACTGATCTATATTCTGTATTCAGGCTGTTGGTTCAGGAAAATAAAATCGTGTTTACTGCTGAACCATTTCTCATCCTTGTCTGCAATAACACTGTAAATGTAAATTGAGGGAGACTGTTGCATTTTGTGGGGTCTGCTGGAGGAATGACACCAGTGAGAAGGTGCGCAGGTATAGCCTCCCAGGGGTTCTACTGACACATCACCTAGCCCACTTAAAGTTTTCTCTGGGTGGAGGTACATGCATTTCTTTTCTTTTGGATATGAAGCTCCCCTCACTGCTGAGTGAGAACAGAAAACAATAACTACAAACATCCATGGCAGCCCAGTGGCAATGTAAGGTTGAGGCACCTCAGCCCCTATGCCCAATGGGAAGGGTATCCACCCTTACATTTATATGTTTCTTTTCATAATCATTGTATACCATGGTGCTTTAAAAGCAATGAGAGAGAATGATAGTGAAGTGATTGTAAATGTGTAGCCGTTGCCATTGAGCCCATCAACACCCACACACAGCCATGTACAGTTACCATTACTGGTTTCATGGGAAGGGGAATGTTGGCCAGGACACAGGGAAAACCCCCTGCTCTTACAAAAAGTGCCTTAGGTTGTTTTACTTCTATCTGGTCACCCTCAGATCAGCGTCACAGATTGTCAGAAAGGACTTGGTTTACCATCTCAGCGGTAGGATGACACACCCCAGCAGTACAACCCCCCCCCCACCCAGTACAGCACTGGTGTATCAGTATTTGGGATATGCTCCCAATTCCTGGTGTGGGACTAGAACCCATAATCTTCTGGTCCTGAGACAGATGTGCTACCAACTGAAGGTATGAATAAGGGTTTCAGCAAAGCAGGTGGGGGGGGGGGAGTCAAGGGAGGGAGGGACAGGCATGAGCAATATTGCAGAGATGATAGTAGGCAGATTTGTAGATCATACAGATAAAGGTGAGTTCTGGATCAAAGAGGACTCCCAGATTTCTGACAGAGGATGAAAAGGTAAGGGAATGGTCAAGGAAAGTGATAGAAGTCTAACTGAAGAAAAACTTTTTTGTGTGCAAAGGAAAATGAAAATTGAGTCTGAGCCAGGAGTTTATTTTGCCAAGAAAGGAGAAAAGAGATCAGCCCCATCAGTGCAGCGGTAGGTCTACCACTCTCGACGTTGGCGACCAGGGTCATCAGGGGTCAGCCAAGGGGATGGAGAAGGACTGAGTGTCCAAAAGGAAGTTCTCCTCCTTGGGGGTGGGGGGCATGTCCCACAGCACTACTGCCACCTACAGATGTACAGGTGGCAGAGTGGCTTGGGATACAAGGAGAGAGGGAGGTCCACTGCCGTGTATCAACCAAATGTGCTGAAGTCAGGGACCTCAGTCCCACAAGCCAGCATCCCTATGGGGATGGGGGTACACAGTAAGAACAGGGAACAAGATAAGGTAAATTCCCTTCCCTGCCCTGTAAAGCTCCATGAAGTCTGGTACTGTATGTCTGGCCAGAAAGCAGGACAGCCACCACACTAGGAAGATTGGAGCAGAAGCTATGAATTTAAGAAAAGAAAAGAGGCAGAAAATTGTAGGGTCAGAGGAACTGAAAGAATTGTATAGTTGGGTATCGTCAGTGTAGACACTTTATCTCAAAGGGCCCCATCCTACAGTGTCAGTGGCTCAGTAGGTTGCCCTCTCACCTCTAGGGCTGAAAGATCAGAAGGTTGAGGATTCTAATCCCACACAAGTAACTTGGACTAATAACCAATACTGATGCTGTAGTGCTGCACAGGTGGGGGTGCTGCACTGTTGAGGTGTTGTCCTTCTGATGAGATTAAACGGAGATCCCTTCTGCACATCTGTGGTGGTTATCCAAGTGGAAGTTGAAGATCTCATGGCACTTAGAACAGATGGGGATTTTCTCCAGTGTCCTGGCCAACATTGTCCCTGGACATATCAGGAAATGAGCTGTCACAGCTAAGTGTGTCTTTCCTGGTCAAAACAATTACAAATAAATACACAAGGCTATATAAAAATGTTTAAGTTAACTGATTATAAGCAAGGCCCTTGGAATTCTGAAATTTCTTGTTTGCAGAATTTTCCATAGAACTTGCATCATGCCGTAAAATATACATAGTGCTGCATAATTCACTGTTCTTGGTGATATAAAATGTAGTTTTTCCATAGCACCTGGCTCCCTTCTCCTCCGTGTTTATCCCAAGGCCCATCTTCTATGCTCAGCATTTGATGCTGTTAAGGACCTCACATAATATTTTAGTCAATGGTTGGTCTTCAACAGGATGAATCATTCCTGCTGCAGCAAAGAGAAACTTAGGAGCCCCTGCTAGAAAACAGGACTTAAGTGCTATGGAGAACCAGGGGTCCTCACTGCAAGGGACATGGGGGGCAGCGTGGCACATATTTACGTATTTACTTACATACTTACTATTTACTAACTCATTTATTTTGCACATTACTTGCCCTCCCTCGTCTCTCCTTCAGGCCTGCTCATACCCCTGTCTCCTACCATGAATACTGTGTCTCAGGCTCCTCTCCTCTCTGGGTCTTCGAGACACTGGTACCACCTTTCAGTTCTTTCTCTGTCCCTTGTAGTTCTACTTTATAGGCACAGAATTTGACTGACAACAGGAACTTCCTGTTTGGGAGCAGGAAGTGAATGATCGTGAGAGCCACCGAAGACCCATCATCCTAGAAGGGCAAGAGTAGCCTCCGGCACCCTCTAGCTGCTGGAGGTCTGCATCTACAAGTAAGGGTCTACTGAGAATATAGGATATCCTTGTCTCAGAACAGGACAATCAAGAGCTTAAAGGCACACAGGCAGAAAGCAAGGAGAGAGAGAAAAACAGAGGAAAGAGTAAGGATTGCAAACAGTTAAGGGGCCAGAAATAAGACATGATGGGAGTGGTGCAGTGCAGTGGCTGTGGAGCAGCAGTCTTCCGGGAGACGTTCTGGAGGATGCGGTGTTGTCCCATCTTCAGGCACCTCTCTGGGCTGAGGGAGGAGGTTGCTCATCTCCAGGCTGAGTAGGCCAGGATTTGTGGGACCTCCTCTTCCATCCAGGGACCACCAGTGCCACTGCCATTGCCTCAGAGGTTGCCAAGAAAGAGGAGCAGTTGGACCACAGTGGGCTCAGGGAGGGTGAGGGTGGGGAACAGAGGCGCATACCTCCAGCTGTACCTCTCCACACCCTGCCTGCCTGGCAAAGTGTGGTTCCTCTATGGAAGCACCCGCAATGGAGACCAAGGAGGATGCTGGGAACCTCCACAAAGGAGACCCACAGGAGGGTGGCAGGGGACAGCACAGGGGAAGAAAACAACTGCTGGTGGGGGACTCCATTGTTAGGAAAGTAGAACTGGGGGAGGAAGGGGAGAGGGAGGTAAGGTGCCTGCCTGGTGCCATGGCTTGGAGGGACAGGGAGAAAATCCTCAGGATTGCCAGAGCAGCTGCACAGGGGAGGGAGCTGGATATCATTGTCCACCTAGGGACAAATGACCTGGCTAAGAAAGGGATTAGAGAAGTGCAGGAAGAGTTTGTGGAATTGGGGAGGGGCCTTAGACAAGTAGCACGTACGGTAACCTTCTCGGAGGTGCTGCCCATCTATGGCGTAGGAGAGGCTAGGGTGTTCCGCATCATGGGTTTCAATCAGTGGTTGAAAAACTGGCGTGGAGCTCAGGGATTTGGCTTCATTGGGGACTGAGGGTCCACCTGGAGTGATGCAAGCCTACACTGGCATGATGGGTTGTATCTGTCCAGGAGGGGAACCAGGATCCTAGGTGATAGGTTTAAATGCTTCATTGGCAAGCATTTAAACTAGCCAAGGGGGGAGGCACTGGAAAGGAGCAGGGAAATCCTAGCCTCCCCAAAAAAATCATGGTAGTAAGTGTGGTAAACACCAACATAGAGGTGTCGATAGGGAGAAGGGCAGGGGTAAATCAAGAAAGTGACAAAGGCAAGAAGGACAGGGATGGGGCAAAAAGGAGTAAGGCCATCAGGAAATGGAGGGTAATGAGTACCAATGCCCGTAGTCTGGGCAAAAAGCTCCCTGAGCTGGTGGCCTTGATGGAAGAGGGATGCCTGGATATCGTAGCAGTCACAGAAACATGGTAAACAGAGAACCATAACTGGGATGTTAACATACCAGGGTACATAACCTACAGGAGAGACAGGCAAGGGAGAAGAGGGGGAGGAGTAGCTCTCTATGTAAAGGAAAGGATAAAAGCAACTGAACAAAAGAGTAAACAGGGAGGAGAGGAGACACTGTGGGTCACCTTGGAGACTGGAAAGGGCACCACAATCCGCACAGGGGTTGTATACAGACCCCCATGTCAGGGGGAGGGAATGGACAATGATATGATAGAAGGCATTCCTAGAATGGCAGAGAAAGGGGAGATACTGTTGATGGGAGACCTGAATATGCCAGATGTTAACTGGAGCACATTTGCTGCAGCCACATCCAAGAGCAGGGCCATTCTTGATGCCCTACAGGTGGCAGGCCTCAGACAGCTAGTTTTGGAACCCCACTGTGAGGGAGCAATCTTAGACTCGTGACTCTCAAACAGGGGCAGTGAGAGGATCTCAGATCTAGAAGTGGGTTGCCATCTGGGAACAAGTGACCATCAAACAGTGTAGTTCACGTTAAACTCAGCTACAGAGTCAAACCATACAAAAGTGAGGGTACTGGACTTCAGGAGGGCTGACTTTAGCAAGATGGGAGAGTGCCTCAGAAAAGCACTAGCAAACAGGCTAGAAGGAGGTGTGGAGCAACAATGGGGAATCATCAAAACTGCCATCACAGAGGCAACAAGTCTTTGTGTGAAGCAAATAAACAAATCAAAATAAAAGAAAAAGCCACTATGGTTCTCAAAAGAGGTGGCCGTGAAAGTCAGGAAGAAAAAGATAGCATTCTGGAAGTATAAGGAAACACAGAAAGAGCAGGACTGAGAGCTGTACCAGTTAAGGCAGAAGGAAGCAGGGAGGGAAGTCAGAATAGCAAAGGCCCAAACTGAGGAAAAGATAACCAACTCAGTTAAGAAGGGGGATAAAACCTTTTATAGGTACATCAGCGATCGTAGAAAGACAAAGGGATAGTGAGGTTGATTAGAATAAACGGTGGGTGGACAGAGGGGGACAGTGAAAAAGCAGGGATACTGAGCAAATATTTCTGCTCAGTATACACAAAAGAGGAGAGGGAAGTGCCTAATCCAATTAACAGAAGCATTCTTGATAGGGGGGTCGATCCCAGTCCTTTCACAGAAGAAAGGGTTCTGCAAGAACTCCTAAAACTGAAGGTGGACAAAGCAATGGGGCCTGATGGAATTCACCCCAGAATTCTAAAAGAATTAAGGGGGGAACTAGTGAAACCACTGGCAACTTTTTTTAATAAATCATGGGAGGATGGTGTGGTACCCGAGGACTGGAGGAAGGCAGATGTGATTGCCCTTCACAAAAGTGGGACTAAGACAGAGGCAGGAAACTACAGACCTGTCAGTCTGACCTCTGTGGTAGGGAAAGTGATGGAATCAGTTCTGAAGGAAAGAATAGTTGAGTACCTAGAGGCCAGTGGGGCACAGGACCCAAGGCAGCATGGGTTCACAGCAGGAAGGTCATGTCAGATGAATCTAATAGATTTCTTTGACTGGGTGAC
Source organism: Neoceratodus forsteri (assembly GCA_016271365.2). NCBI lineage: Eukaryota > Metazoa > Chordata > Ceratodontiformes > Ceratodontidae > Neoceratodus > Neoceratodus forsteri. The sequence goes on along the minus strand of CM057458.1, from coordinate 162,789,608 downwards.
CAAAGTAGTAGACCAGGGAGGGCTGTGGACATAGCCTGCCGGGACTTTAGCAAGGCATTTGACACAGTCCCACACAAAAGATTAATAGTCAAATTAACCAGTCTGGGAGTGGGTCCCAGGGTGGTAGCCTGGGTAAAACATTGGCTGGATAACAGGACACAGAAGGTAATTGTAAATGGAGTCCACTCTGAAGAAAGAGGGGTTACTAGTGGGGTACCGCAGGGTTCAGTATTGGGTCCAGTCCTTTTTAATGTCTTCATAAGTGACATTGTAGAGGGACTGGAAGGAAAAGCATGCCTCTTTGCAGATGACACAAAGATTTGCAACAGGGTTGATACACAAGGAGGCAAGAATGAGAAGGGACTTGGCAAGGTTGGAGGAATGGTCAGAAGTATGGCAGCTAGAATTCAATGCAAAGAAGTGCAAAATAATGCACCTGGGAAACAAGAACCCAGGGGAAGATTACACAATGGAAGGAGGTAGTAACAACAACAAAAAAGGAAAGGGACCTGGGGGTAATCATATCAGATGACCTTAAGGTTAGCAAGCAATGTGAGAAGGCAGTAGGGAGGGCTGGGGGTATACTGGGATGCATAGGGAGAGGCATCAGCAGCAGAAAACAGGAAGTTGTTATCCCTCTGTACAGACAGTTGGTGAGACCCCATCTGGAGTACTGTGTCCAGTTCTGGAGACCCCATCTCCGCAAGGACATAGACAGGATAGAGGCAGTCCAGAGGAGGGCAACTAAAATGGTGCAGGGTCTGCAAGAGAAGCCATACGAGGAGAGACTAAAGGAGGGAGAGGGGGGACATGATAGGAACTTTTAAGTACATCAGTGGAATCAACAAAGTCCAGGAGGGCAGCATCTTTCAGAAAAGAGGTGTCATTGCAGGAGATCGTCCTTCCACATCTATGCTCCCAAACTTGGAACTCGCCCCTGAGCAAGTTAGGCCCTCCTCACATCCCAGCTTCAAAGCTTCCTCTGGTGCTTCCTGAAATCCTCTTCCCTGTCCCTGCCCCCCATAGCCCTCTCCACTGCCCCTCCCTCCCCCAGTCTGTCTCGGAGGGGCCTTAGCCTCATCCCCACCTGCACTTCTTCCCTCCCCACCTAGAAATCCCTGCCCTGACCCCTTGTAATGGGGCACCTCCCTCTGCAGGCACTACTACCACCCCTTTTGTTTTGCTTCGCTCGCTCCTCCGTTCAAAAAGCCAGGACGAAATGCCTCACAAGTTAGGGGTTTGTCTACCTTTCTCCTCAACTGTTCACGAGTGAACTCCTCCCAACCTTGCACTGCCACTAGAATAGCCTTACCCTGTTTATTCCCCATGTGAATTCCTCTATAACCCCAATTGTTCGCTGCATGTAACACTTGCACCACCTTCATGCCTGTCTCTCCTATGTATTTTTTGAATCCTCAACTGCCCATGTACAAAGTTCCCACCTGTAACTCTCCGGTAAATGCTTGCCTGAACTGCCTATCTCTTCTATTAATTTTGTACCTCTACTGCTTACTTATGAAGTTCTCACCTGTAACTCTCCCGGGGAATGCTTGCCCTGAAATGCCTATCTCTACTATGTATTTTGTACCCTCTACTGTTTATGTATGAAGTTCTCACCTGTAACTCTCCCGGGTCGCACCTGAAAATAGGCACCTGGTGTCTAGTGTACTTACTCGGTTAACAAAAGCAAATAAATAAATAAGAGAAGCCATATGAGGAGAGACTAAAGGAGCTTAATATGTATACCCTTGAGGAAAGAAGGAGAGGTGGGACATGATAGAAACTTTAAGTACCTCAGTGGAATCAGTAAAGTCCAAGAGGGTAGCATCTTTCAGAAAAAGAGACGGCAAGAACAAGGAGTATAGCATATGCTGATGGTGTCAGTGCTTCCCAACATGTTATTTCTAGGGAAAAGAACATCATTTTAGTTTTCAAATCATTGAAAAAGTAATTATGGGTCCGGGGGTTGATTTGAAATTACGCCAGAGAGAAACTTATTGGTAATATGTCTCAAGTCATATACTGTTCCAGGCTTAAATGACTTTTTCAGCTCTCTCCTTTTTTGTAGATTTTGAATTTTTTGATATGAATGTCTTTATTATGGTGTGCATATTTATGTTAATGGTACTGGATAATATTATATACCTGTTTCTTATGACAATAGAACATTTTATATGGGGATTTATTTATAGGAGTAAATATTGTCTTTAAACTTCACCTTTAAAAAAAGTATATAAGATGCATTATCCCTAATTGCCATAGCCTTGAGAAAGCGTAATTGTGACGCGAAAACGTTTGGTTCCTGGGGAGGGGCTAGGTGTATCAAGCCTATGTTTTGTATGTTTGCTGACCGATCTGCCTATTTTGGAATAAAGGCTTTTATCCTGACACATCATTTGTGGAATCTATATCTGACAGTGGATGGCTACGAGGTGCCGACTCTACATGAACAGTTTGTAAGAACAAGGAGACACAATTTAAAGATGGGGAGTGTTCAGGGCAATGTGAGGAAGTATTATTTCACAGAGAGGGTAGTGGATGCATGGAACAGCCTTCCTGAGGAGGTTGTGGGTCTAAAACTGTGGGAGAATTCAAGAATGCATGGACAGACATAAGGCAATTCTTGTGGGGTAAAGAAATAGGCTGTTGGTTAAGTAGGATCTGCGGCCCATCCTGTAGGTAGGGAAATGGGCAGACCAGATGGGCCAAGCGGTCCTTATCTGCCATCAAAGTCTATGTTTCTATGTTTCTATGTTATGGTGGCTCTCCCACATGGATGGACACATGGAGGGAGGAGTGAAGTGCTGTGTTGGCCAGAGAGTGCCTGGTAAGTTTGAGGAGGAGACTGCTGTAGAACACAGACCAAGTTCCATGGGTGGTAACAAGCTGACCATCATCAAATGCCGGGAAAAGCATATTTTGCCTGTTTGCCCCTATCATCCCCTGGGATGCAGGATCCTGACTTCATGGTATTCCACCAAGCTTCAGTCATTCTTTATGTGCTGCCCAGCTACTATTTGGCTGTGCTTGTTGCCTAGGCTGGGACACTATTGTGCAGCAGTATGAGCAAACCTCCTTTGCAGCCTCTTCTGTCAGCCTCCACTCTTAACATGTTGAGCCCAGGGCACCAATGTTACAAGGGCCCTAATTGTATAAGAGATGTCAGACTTGCACACTTGCTTAGTCTGGAGACATTCCTTTTGAAAGCCAGGCTTACAGAGTTCTACATCTGTTTGGTTGTGCTCGATGCACCGAACCCACAAGTCCTGGAAACACTCGTTCAAGCACCTCCCAGTGGTCTTATCAGGACAGGCCTTGGTATCCAACATGTAGAAGTCATATGGGGTTGCAAACTAGTCAGGCTTTTTACCTGATAATCTGGTTTTCAGGGTCCCTAGCCAGTTATCTAGTTTGGCTCAAGACAGTCGGGTTTTTGAACCATTTTGAGTGCTCACATATGTTTGAAACAGATTGCATCATATAATTTATTGTTTCAGCTGCATGTCCAAGTTACAAACAAGTTTTATTGTCAATGCAACCCCTTTCTTTGTCAAAGCAGTCAACCTGGAGGTGTGCTACAAAATCCTATATCAACCCCAAAGGGAATCCTCCCAGGTGAAGAAATCCCACTTTCTTCAGACTCTAGACTTACTGAAACTAACAACTGAACTAGAACAGACCCTGTTACATTCGATTACCCACGGGAGGTGGTAGAAGCCATTAAAAATATCAAACCAGGGAAATGTCCAGGCCCAGATGGGTTTGGGGGGAAATTCTAGAAAAAATTCATGAGGGAGACCTCCCAAATTCTTGTCAGCACGTACAACAAGATCTGGCCGGGAAAGGGGGAGTTCCACCTTCCTCGAACTACACCACCATTTCAGTATTACATAAGGAGGGCAAAGACCCATCGGAAGTGCGGCTCCTATTGGCTGATATCACTGCTAAACACTGACTACAAGATATTCACCGCCATTATAGCATCTCACCTTAATAATATAATTACACATCTAGTTCACCTGGACCAAACAGGGTTTGTAATAGGCAGACAGGCCCTGGACATCAACTTCATCAATAAAATTACCAAGGACCATATCCCAACATACACCATGAGTTGAGGGAAGGCATCTGACAAGGTGTCATGGAGCTTTCTTCTGGCCCTCGAACATTTCTGGATTTCCCAGACTTTTATTGCAAGTCTTAAGGCATTATACACAGGACCTCAGGTGTATGTCCGCATAAATGGAGGGGTGTCAGATAGGTTCTCACTGGGTAGAGTTACCCGACAGGATGCCCTTATCTCCTTACTATTTGCCCTTTATATTGAACCCCTGGCAAAGGCTATCAGGGATGACCCCACATCATGGGAATAAAGGTAAATGAGGTACAACATAAGATATCATTGTACGAGACAATCGAGCAGGCTTGATAGACCAAATGGCCTTCTTCTGCTGGCCTTCTTCTGATGGCTTCTTCATATGTTCGTATGCACTTAATTTAATCTTTTCCACTCTGCATTTTAAGGCAGCACTGCAGCAAAGCTGGGCAAAAAGTCTAACCTACCTTTTGTAACAGTAAAAGATTTGGTTACCTTTCACTTTCATTTGCTGGTAAACTTTTCCATCTCTACTATAATTCAAGCATTTTTAAACATTTTAAATTATTTTCCTCAGAAAAGTATGATCACTTGTTTTGGTTTCTAAATACTGTATTATTGTGGACATGGAAAGGAACTGGATCTAGAAAACATTTGGTACACATTATAGGTAGCACAAATGTGTTTATTGTATATCCTGGTATACTAATTCCAGTATTTCCTTGCCCCCCGATCACATCTGTAAATGAGTGTTTCTTTATCTCCATATGAATACCTGGTAAAGCAATTTTAATAAAATTATTAAATAGGAAGAACCTAGCAGCGCAAATTTAACAGGTTGAACTGCTGCTTTAAATATTGCCTTTTACTGCTCCATTAACGTATTCACTGATATAACAAATTATTTTGGATGAGGAACAATGTACGATCAGCCATGAAAAGAGGTTGAGGTAGGGGCATAGTTTTGGGTATGGTTTAGAATCTGGTTGTTGCCTCTTCCAAAGGTGGCAACCCTCTGCTTTCATAACCAGTAGAGGAGGAGTTGTAAGATGAGAGACCCCACAACAGTTTTCATGAAATGGCAAAGTGTAGAATCCGTAAGTATTAGAACTCTTGAATGTCATGTTCAGATTGGGTTAACACTTTTTAGGGCACTGCTGAGGAGGGGGTGAGTGTGGGGAATAGTCTGACTGGGAAAACCCAGGGGGCAAGGTGCTTAATCAGGATCAGGTGAAATATATGAAAAAAGAATGCAAGCCTGCAATCCATTTTCAAAACCTAGCCTGCAGAGTTTTGCTGCCAGCATGCCTTAGTTTTGCCACTGCCATCTTGGTCTGGAAACACCAGCTTGCCACGACCAAGGTACCCTGTCAACAGAGGGCATAATCACCAGTGGAGCACAACAGGGATCAGTGCTAGGACCAATTCTCTTCAATGTATTCATCAGCGACCTTGCAGAGGGTCTAGAAGGTAAGGTGTGCCTGTTTGTGGACAACACAAAGGCCTGCAACAGTGTAAATACACCTGATGGGGCACAAAGGATGGAGTCCAACCTCAGGAAACTAGAGAAGTGGTCAAGAAACTGGCTGTTGAAATTCCATGTGAAAAAATGCAAGGTCATGCACCTAGGAAAACATAACCCAGGGAAAGTGTACTTAATGGGAGGGGAACAGCTAATGTCTATGAAGAATGAATGTGGTTTAGGGGTCATCATTTTGCACCAGTACTCTACTCGATTGGGTTCTCACGAACCACCCGGCCAGGGTCTCTCGCACCATGGTTGTGTCAGACTCTCTCAGTGACCGATCATCTGTGAATGGACAAACAAATTTCTAAAGCCCCCCCAAAAAACCATCTCCAGCAGAGTCCTCCCTCGTGGCAACCTAACTCCTCTTAAACAACACCTAATGCCTCAAGACTAGTCACCCATATATGATACAATGGATGTTAACCTGGCTCTTGACCATTTCATCTCGACTTTCAACTCAGCGCGTGACCTCTTTGCCCCAGTCAAAAGCGTAAGGCTAAATCTATCTGTAACCCTGGATCACGGAGGTCTTCTGCCCAGTTGAAATGGAGAGACCATCTCTGGGCAGTAGCCAAATTAACTGGAAAGCAACCTGACATTCAATCATATAAACAAGCCCGAAATGCCTGCACTAAAGCTATACAACTTACAAAAAACTCCTGCTACAAAGACATGCTCACAAACACCTGGGGAACCGGAAGAGCTTTCTGGAAGAATATGAAGGAAATAACTGGGAAGCAGCCTGAAACCTCTCCGACCATGCTTGTAGTTGACGGATCTGCTACTCTTGACCCAATGGTCATTGCTAACACCTTCAATATGGCATTTACGGACCTCAGCACAGTCCTCCCTCCTGGCTATTTCGAACAAATCGCCCCTCCTCCTCCAGACCCCATCGTACTCAGGCTCACCCACCCCTTCTACTTCAGAGAGGTCAGACGCACGATGCACATCACTACATTGCCTCAGCTATCTCAAAATCCAGAACCAGTGGTGATACCTTGGACCTTAAGCTTTTATCTCTCACCCTCGATGAGCTCCTTCTTCCACTAACAACAATTCTCAATCTCTCCCTCACCACTAGCAAATTCCCAGATAGATGGAAGACTGTGATTGTGACCCTTGTTCACAAAAGTGGTGATAAGACTAATCACTCAAACTATTGCCCTATCTCAATTCTTCCTCCGCTCTCTAAGGCCCTTAAGCGAATTGTGGCAGACCAACTCACTGACCATCTGGAGAAATATGACATCCTAACTACAAATCAACATGGTTTTGGGAAAGGCCACAGCATCACAACTGTCCTCCTTGAGCTCACCAGTGCAGTTCACAACTCCTCGACAACAGACAGCTCACTGGAGCTGTTTTCATCAACCTATCCAAGGCCTTTGATACTGTCCACCATGGGCTCCTCATTGATCAACTGCTAACCGCTGGCCTATCACCTGACTGCACTATGGTTCAACAGCTACCTAGCTCACCGGAGCCAAAGAGTAAAAATTGCCTAAGCTCTCTCCAATACCCTGCCCGTCCGCTCTGGGGTCCCACAGGGTTCCATCCTGGGCTCCCTCCTTTTCAGCCTCTTTTTGATCTCACTACCACAATCCAGTTCTGAGCCCATTATACTGTATGCTGACGATGCAGTAGTCTTTTCATCTCACAAAGATCCCTTGTCTCTGCAACACTCTCTCCAGCATGGCTTCAGCTCCATTGAGTCTTGGTTTCAAAAGCACAAACTAGTGCTCAATCACAGGAAAACTGAATCAATGCTTTTTCACAGTTCCAAAAACCTACACAAGCAGCACCAGCTGGTTATTTCCACTGCAAATGGTAACAACCTTGATCAGGTCCAGTCTTTCAAGTATCTTGGGATCTTACTGGATCCATGCCTCACATACGTGGCCCATGTTGATAGTGTTGCCAGAACTGCTAATATACGTCTCGTCATCCTGCTCGGGTGGTGTTGTGCAATGCTAGGTCTATTAAAAACAAGACGGCCATTATAGCCGATCTTGTTGGGTCAACTGACCTAGCATGCATCACCGAGACCTGGATGGATGGAAATGCTGGGCCAATTTTAGCCTCAGCAGTTCCGTCCGGGTACTCGGTGATACACTGCCCGAGGCAGGATCGTGGGGCGGGGGTGTTGCCATTTGTTTTAAATCAGAATTGGCCTGGTGGAGGTACTGGTGAGTCACCAGATCCTTTGAGTGTGTTCTAGGCTAGGCGTAGTGCAGGATACTGATACCGTCCACCAGGTGACGAGAATGTTTTCCTGTAGGAAGTCGCAGATTTCATTGTTGACCTGACGCTGGGATCCCCAGATGGTTGGTTCTGGGGGACTTCAATGTTGGGTCACGATGAACTCTCACGCTTTGGTCAAGACTTCCTCCAGTTGATGTTATCACTGGGCTACACAGGTAGTTTCCTCCTCGACCCATATTGGTGGGCACTCATTGGATCTGGTGTTCCTTCTGGGGATGGGGATATCTGACTTGGTGGTGGAACCGGTCAGATGGTCTGACCATCACTCCATCAGGTTCAATTTTGAGGCCGCCTCATTAGGTCAGCCCTTTGGAGATGGTCCGTATCGCCTATTAAGGGAGTGTCCTCGGATGACCTGATGGCGGTGCTGGACCTGTCGGACCTTCCGATAGATTGCTTGGATCCTGGTGACCTAGTACAGGCCTATAATAGGGCGGTTACGGGGCCTTGGATTCTATTGCACCTGTTCGTGTTCATCCTTCCTCACTGCCCAGGTCTCCATGGTTTGATGAGACCATGAGGAGTTGAGGAGGGTTGGACGAAGGCTGGAGAGGTGTTGGCGGAAGTCTGGTCTGGATGATGACAGACTTAGTTTGATGGACCATTATATGGTTTATCAATCCGCAATCTCTCATAAGAAGGCAGAGTTCCTGTCCAGGGAGATAACGGCTGCACAGAAAAGACCAGCTCAGCTCTTTAGGACTGTGGACAGACTGTGCAATCCAGTCTGTCTTCAGCCTGGAAGGGCCTTTTCCACAGAACGGTGTGAGGAGTTTGCTCTCTTCTTTGCAGATAAGGTTGCCAAAATCAGATCAGACGTCCGTTCTTCCCTCTCCAATGGGAGCGGTGATGGTCGGCTGGAGATGTCGAACACCCAGTTGGTATGGTCTGACTTCAGCCTTCCCAAAATCGATGATATTGTGATGGTCATCCCAGCATTGGCACCAACCAGCTGTGATTTGGACCCTGGCCCCACATGCCTTTTAGTGGAATGTGTGGATAAATCGGCCTAGTCCTGGCTTTGATAGTCTGAAGTTCTTTGGAGAGGGGATCTTTCCAGATCCCCTATAAAGAGGCTATAGCGTCTTTTAAAGAAATCCTCCTAGACCCAGATTGTCTCAGTAAATTACAGACTGGTTCTAACCCACCCTTTGTGGGTAAGGTTATTGAGAAGGTGGTCGCAAAGGCAATTGGAGGATCATTTGACACAACAATATCTACGATTCTCTCAATCTAGATTTAGGAAGAGGCATAGTACCAAGACAGCACTTGTTCGGGTACTAAATGACCTCCTAATAGCGAGATTGTAGGACCTGTTCTATCTTGGTACTTCTTGATCTCTCAGCAGCATTTGACACTGTTGATCATGGTGTGCTGTTAGAGCGTCTGTGGTCCATCTGTGGATTATCTGGTATGGTCCTTAGGTGGTTTAGATCTTACCTCGAAGGTAGGACTCAGAGGGTGGTGTCGGGAATTTTTTCCTCGGCATCAGTCTCCCTATCTTGTGGGGTACCGCAGGGCTCTATTCTAGCGCCTATGTTATTTGCGGTGTATATGCTGCCATTGGGAGCGATTATAAGATGATACGGTCTGGGTTTCCTATGCCGATGATACCCAGCTGTATATGTCTTTGTACCGCCAGGATGCTGCCTTGTCGGTATTTAATAACTGCCTTGCAGAAATCCAAGATTGGATGAATGGGAGTTGGTTGAGGTTAAACCCGGAGAAAACTGAGGTGTTGGTTGTGGACAAAGGTCGCTGTGAGGCGGGTTTGCCGGCTGGATCGCACTCAGGCTTAAGGCTTGCAGGCGTTCATCTGACGACCTCAGATCAGGTGCGGAATCTTGGCGTAATAATTGATGACCGCTTGACACTTAAAGCTCAGGTGTCAGCGGTGGTCAAGACTTCCTTTTTCCATCTGAGGAATATCGCCAGGGTGAAGCATCCGGTTCCTCCAGAAGATCTTCCAACATTGATCCACACCTTCGATACCTCCCGCCTTGACTATTGCAACTCCCTGTACCTAGGGCTATCGGGGGTTGAGCTTCGTCGCCTGCAGCTAGTGCAGAATGCGGCGCCAGGTTATTGACTGGTTCTTCTAGATCCAGCCATATAATGCCTGTGCTCCGCGGACTGCACTGGCTGTCAGTATTTTGGCGAATCACCTTCAAGGTCGGTTTGCTGACCTATAAAGCCCTACATGACCAGGGACCTAGTTACCTGAAAGAGCTCCTTTGCCCCTACTGTCCCTCCCGCCCCCTCCGATCCACTGACGAGGGATTGCTGGAGATTCCCAGGGTCCATTTGAAGACGTCAGGGGCTAGATCATTTAGTTTTATGGCCCCGACCCTGTGGAATTCTTTACCTCGTCAGGTGCTAAATAGTCCAACTGTCCTGAGTTTTAAAGGAGCCTTGAAGACCCACCTTTTTAACATAGCTTTTATTGATTTATAATAGTTTTAGATTTTGTTTATTTATTGTTCTATGAAATTGTATAGGCACTTTGGTTTTAAGAAAAGCGCCTTTTTAAAAATAAAGTTTAATTGATTGATTGATTGATTGTCCTACTTTACAAACATAGACAACACTTTGCCTCTGAGGCACTGAAGATAGCTGTGAAGAATTCTGTGGTCTCGGTCATTGACTATGGTCTCATCATCTACAGCTCTGCTACGACGACAACCCTCAGATGAATATCAGTTGCCTTAAATAAGGCCTGACGACTCAGTACTGGTGCCCACCGTCTTACCCACACATGCGACCTGTATGCTCAGACCGGCTGGCTCCAACTTTCGAACTGTATCAAGTACCTCACTTGTACTATGGCAAAGAAAATACATCTTGGTCTGGCACCCTCTGGCATCCTAGCCTTACTGTCTAAAAGCACCAGTCAACGGAGCTCCAGGAGATCAAAGAGGCTGCTCCTCAAAGTCCCCCACTGTCGCACTAGCATGGGTCAACGCTTTTTCACCTACGAAGCCCTACTTTGGCTAAATGACCTCAGCTACACTATCTCCTCTGCCAAAACTATTGGAGTGTTCAAAACCAGCCTTCAACAACATCTCACAACCTCTAGCTCTTGTGATTGCTTTATCTAACATACTAAATGCTAGCAGAATAGGCCTAACGGTCATTCTTCAGATTCGCTGCGCTCAGCCTCGCCCCTGGGAGCTGACCTTGCTGCCCCCCTCACCTTCTCTGGCTTCTCCCTTCCCAGTTCCGGATATTCTAGCTGCATTGGATTTTACTTCCAGAACCCTTCCCCTGTACCTGTCCCACCCCCACTTGAACCCCTCCACCGTCTCTGCCTCCATCAGCCCCCTAGGCAGCACATTCCATGGCTCCACCACCCTCTCAATGAAGTAGCACCTCCTCCTTTCTCCCCTTAATCTTCCCCCCTCCAGCTTCCACCCATGCCTTCTAGTGGCCCCTTCCTCCTTCCTTCAAAGCACCCTGACTGTTCCTCCCCTATTTACCCCCTTCATGTTCCTGAAGACCTCTATTATGTCCCCCCCCGTCCCTTCTCTCTTCCAATGTGTACATATTTAGCTCTTTGAGCCTCTCCTCATAGGTCCTGTCCCCATGCCCCAAATCATTTTGGATGCCCTCCTCTGGACCCTCTCCAGGAGTTTAATGTCCCTCTTAAGTGTGGCTCCAAAGCGTACGCAGTACCGAGTGCAGCCTCACCTCAAGTTATACAAAGGAGTATCACTCTCCTTCTGAGGTGATCCCCAGCGATGCATGCCAGCATCTTGTTGGCCTTGTCTGCCGCCCTCCTACAAGTCTCCGAGTTGTTCATCTTGACATCCACCACCACCCCTAGGTTCTCTCAGCCATCGAGACTTGTAGCATTTCCCTTCCCCAGGGTGTACACTTGGCCTGGGTTTCTGGCCCCCAGGTGCAGTACCTTGCATTTCCCTGCATTGAACCTCAACTTCCACTTTCTAGACCATCTTTCCAGAGCCTCCAGGTCCCCCTGTAGGGCCACTCTCCCCTCCTTCCCATCCACCACCGCCCCCAGTTTTGAGTCATCCACAAAGAGACTCATCTCACTCCTGATACCTGTCCTTTTGTCAGAGATGTAGGCGTTGAATAGGAGGGGCCCAAGGACTGATCCCTGTGGGACCCCACTAATGACCCTCCTTGGGGATGAGACTATCCCATCAACTACAACACTCTGGGTCCGCCTCCTGGAGCCAATTGCCCATCCATCTGATCATCTGTTCCCACCCCATTTCTCCCAGCTTATCCAACAGGCCCATGTGAGGAACAGAGTCAAATGCCTTGCTGAAGTCTAGAAAGAGGACGTCCACTGGTCTACCCAGGTCAAAGGCACTCGTCACCCAGTCATAGAACTCCACAAGGTTTGTCTGATACACTTCCCTGGGATGAATCCATGCAGTCTATCATCCAGGCACCCTGACTTTTCCAGGTCCCCCCCTAGCCTCACCTTGACAATGCTCTCCATCACCTTGACCACCACGGATGTCAGGCTGACAGACCTGTAGTTCTCTGCCACCTCTCTTGATCCTCCCTTGTGGATAGGCACTATATGCACCACCTTCCAGTCCTGGGGCACCCACCCTGTCCTCAGAGAGATGGTGAAAAGCTCTGCCAGGGTTTCGCCAGGACATCCGCAAGTTCCTTCAGCACTCTGGGATGTAATTTATCCAGCCCTGGTGCTTTCTCCATCTTAAGGACCTGAGGGTTCCCTCACTCTCTCTGCTGTAATTTCCACTTCCGCTACCTCTTTTCCTTGCTTAGCCTTCTCCCCTCCTGCCAGTGATGCCTCCCCCTCTCCCCAGACCCGCCAATCGGTAAGGGTCCCCCTTCCTCAGTATCACTGTCTCCTCCCATGTATGATACAGCACCCCCATTTTTCTTGGTGAAAACTGAGGTGAAGTACTCATTTAGTACCTCAGCATGCTCCCCTGGGTCTTGTGCCCCTCTCTCCCCTGTTTTAATCCTGATAATCTGCCCCTTCTCCTTTCATGTTTCCCCAATGTATCTAAAGAACCCCTTGTTCCCTCTCCTAATTTCCCTGGCCAGGTTCAGCTCCTTCCTTGCCTTAGCTGCCTGAGTTACCTGAGTTATGGTATCTCTAACCAAGCCAATTGTGGCACCCTCACCACACACCAGTCCAAACTGCTGCACCTTGCAATCACGCACTCGTTGCACTTTTCCCCTTCCCTTCTCCTGTCCCTCTTCCTCCTTCTTAATCCCTCCTCTGTGTACTACATGCTCTCCCTCTTCACTCTGCTTCTCCCAGCCCCTCTAATGATTCAGCACTTACTGGCATATCTCGCCTGACAAATGCCACTGGCTGCTTTACTGTTTCTCCCTCTTTTGTCCATACTGAAGGTTCTAATAACTATTATAGTCTGTTATTACACTGTGAAATGCCTTCTTTCCTTGAAAATGTTGTTTTTCTTCAATTCTGTATTCCATTGATGTGGAACCTTTGTAAAAGAGCCTTGGCTCAAAGGTATTTGTAATCCTAGATCTTAATAAACAAATAAACAACATGAAGGTAAGCAAGCAATGTGAAAATGCATCACTGAAAGCTAGTGGAATCCTGGGTTGCATAGGGAGTGGAATCACTAGTAGGAGAAGGGCAGTGATCCTGCCACTGCATAGATCATTCGTGAGGCCTTATCTGGAGTACTGCATCCAGTTCTGGAGGCCACACCTCAGGAAGGACATAGATCGATTAGAGATGGTGCAGAGAAGGGCAATGAAGATGATGCAGGATATGTATCAAGAACCACACAAGGCAAGGCTACCAAACCTCAGCATGTACTCCCTTGAGCAGCATAGGGATCAGGGGACATGATAGAGACATTCAGATACCTGAAGGGTATCAACAAGGTTCAGACAGAACCTTTTTCAGGTGAGCAGCTGAAACAGGACTAGAGGACACAACATGTGCCTCAGGGAGGTAGACTCAGGAGCAATGGGAGAAATGCTTCTTCACAGAAGCGGGTGGTAGGCATGGAGGTCTACCCAGGAGTCATAGGGCCGAAGACAGTAAGCAAATTTAAACTAGCATGGGACAGGCTTAAAGGGATCCTCAAATGTACAACAAACTAAGGGGGTAGAAGGTAAGGGCAGACTAGATGGATCTTGCTAGCCCATCTGCCGACACATTCTATGTTTCTATGTCAGAGGCAACTCCATAGGATTACATATAAAATGTTGTTCTGTGCTACAGCTCCTGACAGCACAGTGTGATACAAACTTAGAGAATCAGCTCATCTGCAATGTAGACAAACTGATTTTCTACAATCTACCATGGCTGTTATTTAAATTGACTCTGGCTGCCTGATCAGTGTGCGAAAGCACTGCTCCCTTCCACTATCAGTAGCACTGAGTCCCTGGATAGTTAGAGTCTGCATGGGGTTTCTCTTTATCCCTAAAAGGCTTATGTTTGCAAAGTGTTGTGTCTTGTAACTGTCGCTGGTTAAGTATGATATCTTGTGGCGCACCTGTTAACCTACAATGAACTGGTGCGAGGGGGTGGGGGAAGGAAAGAGAGAGAGGGATACTATGGCCAGCTTAGTACTGCAGAGACAGCGCAGGGGCAGTCATGCTAGCTGCCCAAGTCCATACTCCAAGCCCAGAATGTCAGCAGTTAACTGGCCGAGAGATCTGGCATAAAACTCTCAAACACCCCCTCACTTCTACCATACCAATACCTAATCATTCCATTTGTATGTAGCCCCTCCTTTCACCCAGCGACATTTGACCACACTTATCAATGCTGGGAGAGAAGAGGCTTCTTTCTTCCTGCCCACTGCATGTGTGGAGACAATGTAGAAGAATTCTACATATTGGCAGACTGGTTTAACTTGAGACAATTTCAATTTGATTTTTTCCATTACTGACACATTAAAACATACATGCAACAATGACAAAATCCACACCTAAAGACCACCCTACCCCTGCACTGGTCCATTTAATTCTATAAACAGTCACATTAGGGAGCATGAATCCTTAATCTCCCAAACCTATGCAGCCCTGGTCCCACTTTTAGGTAACTCTACTGATTATATAATCAGGGTGCATCTGGAGACAAGCAATATGCTCAGTATGCTTTCCTGGTGAAACTCTTGAATGAATGAATGAATAAATGAATAAATGAATAAATATATGGTCACGTTGGCAACAGGACTTAGCTGTTGAAATCCCACCAGAACAGTGAGACAAGTATGCAATCTATATTCACAGACTCACTTCCTCATATCTTGGTTTATCACTAAAATTAGAAATAGTTCACTAGCGCTCAGAAGAAAAGACTCAGATGTCTTAATTGTGTTCTGCTTGTTTTGCTTTTCTCTAGCCAGTCTCTCTAATTCTTGCTTCTCTCTCTTGGACTTTTGCTTCCTTATTAACAAACCTGCAAATTGCACTGAAAGAACTACTAGCGCTCTGCGTATCCAGTATTTTACGGTGTACTCTCCTTTTAAACAACCACCATTCTTAGAAGCCACTTGAACAGCACCTTTCTTCCAGGTGCTTCAGATGCTAGGAGCATATGATGTGCTTGCTTCCAAGAGAGAAGCCAGAAGTAGAGACCAGCTAGAGAGAGGCAAACAAGCCCGAATTTCAGCATGGTCAGAGCGAGTGCAAATTTGGACAGCTTGCAGGTGTGGATAATCTGCAGCACAAGGATTAGGTGATTGAACCACGAAGTAAAGTAAAGTAGGAAAGTTTCTGGTGAAACAGGACATGATTTAGGACACAATAAGTACTTCATGTTTTCAGTGCTGTTGCACGTGTCTTTAGTCCTAGTTAGTGCTGTTGTACATGTGTCTTGAATCCTGAAGTACTTAAGAAAATTAGAAATGTATAAAAGCACAAAGCACATTGTAAAATAAATTAAGCAGAACACAATTAAGGCATTTGAGTCTTTTTTTCTGAGTGCCAGTGAACTATAACTAATTTTAGTGATAAACCGAGATATTTTAAAATACCCTGACACTAAAGCACCAGTAATTTTCCTCAGAGCCAAAAATTAGGCTAGACAGCATTGCAAATTTATGAACATTAACTTCACTTCCTCATAGTTAGAAAGAATTCTCTTGGAAAGGGATTATTTGTTTTATTCTGCACCCCAGTGCAACTGGTTAAATATGCACCACAGTACGAGGATCAGTGTTGAGACTTTGTGGACAGCAAGGGCTTCCCACTCTCATATTTTCTGCCAATGCCCCAAACTGCAACCCTTTGGAATCAACTGCAAACAGAATTGCAAGAACCATTTGACCTTAACCTTTATACTAAACCCACACACACTTTTATTTCTGACCTGCCTGAAGGATTAAGAGCCTCATCAACTGAAAAAACATATTCTTTGCAACAACAAAAACATGTTGTTAATGCACTAGTTAGGGTTAAAGCAACAAAAGTAGGGAAATGTGGCATTAGGGTTTCCAATCCTAACACCCCACCTCACCCACCAGGCAGCAACAGGAAAAACCATGACAGTTTCACCACTCCTGCATCTTCGCCAATCGAGCATGGAACATGCCTTAGGGTTGTCAGCCCTGACGCTCACCCCATTCGATCATGAAAGAGTAGAGCATATGAGAATGGGGTGAGTGCTAGGGCTGACAACCCCAAGGCACATCCCATGCCAGATTAGTGAAGATGCAGAAAAGGTGAAACTATAATGCTTTTTCCTGTTGCCGCTTAGTGGGTGGGGGGTGGGGTGTTAGGTTTGTATAACCCCACCTTGGGGGCTTACCTTAATTTTCCCCATGTCCTCTGGGGCTTCCTGTGTCCTCCCACTGCTGCTGGTGCCTTGCCCTCAGCAGCAAAGTAATCATTTGCCTAAATTCTCGCCCCTCCCTTGTTCATGTCTCCCTTAATAAACCTGATTTACTGTTTTGCTGTTAACATGGCCTGTGAGCATATTATTACCTGGTCTAAAGTTACTGAAGTACTGGCAGAGCATAGTGAAAGTGCATGCTCGTATTATTGAAACTGTCTTTACAGGGAGAATGCAGTGCACAAGCTAGAGATCCAGATCCTGTTGGTAAGCGGACTGAACGTGAGCATCTAATTAATGGTCAAACTGTTTGGTATCCTAATTGTTGAACACTGCAACTGTTCAGGTTTTTTGTAAAAGGTCACTAGGTGGGATTGTGGGTGGCATTAGCTTCCCAGAGGGCTGTACCTACTGTGATAGTTACCCTCGTAATTACTCTGGGTGGAGGCACCATAATTATAGCACTTCTACTGGTAGGGCCCCCCCATACTAGGTAGTTATGAACCCAGGCCCCTCAACCTGTTATTAGGGATACAGGCAGGGGTAGTAGCCCTTGGTATAACAACACCAGGGTTACAACTTTGCCGGCACCGCTGGGATTACTGCCCCTAGTGGCCAAAATGGAAAAGTTCAACTAAAATATTTATGGGTATCACCAAAGAGATGGCTGTGCATCAGTTAGTTAGTTGGTGCATGAGGAGTGAAATTGATCCCCAGAATGCTTTGTTATTATTTGATATACCACTGGGCACTAGTAAGGACACTATTGGGGGGGGCTTTCAAAAATGTACTGTTCTGGGGAGGTTGTGGTAGTAGATCAACAAGCTGACCTGACCACCCAAACACTGATGGTTCTTGTGTATTGTAGTAACTCCATAGACAATGCTAAGGTGCCTAAAATTATCACCATTGATGGGTCCCCAGCAGCCTGGAGGGTGGTAGCCAAGGATGGTGAGAGTCCCTGAAGTCAGAACCCCACTCCTTCCAAAAGTCTTGAAGAGAAGCTTGCCAAATGGTTACAGGCTAAGAGTCAAACCCTCAAGTACTTGAAAGTTACTGAAGCCTCCTTGGGGCCTGCCCCAGTCTCAGCACCTGCACCAGTTCCTGTGCCCACACCGATACTGGTACCCATACCTAATCCTGTGCCTGTGCCTGCAGTTAGTCATGACTCCTACCACAGACTGCAAGTGTTTTCTGGCATCCTTCCCACACCTCAGGGGGAAGATGATTTAGAGACTTGGATGGATTATGCAACCCCCCGGTCCAAGAGTGGAAGTGTGCAGAAGATGAAAAGTGGAAAAGGCTCATCGGAAAGTTTAAGGGGTCCGGCACTTGAGGCCATAAACGCTTTTGAGGTCCACAAACCCTGAAACTTCAGCCCAAGAATATTTGTCTGCTCTAGAAGGTTTCTTTGGAGTACTGAAGCCAGGAAAACTTAGTACAGAAATTCAATCTACCAAGCAGTGGAAAGCTGAACGCTTGTCTGAATATGCCACTTGACTGGAAAGGGTTTACAGAGAGCTTACAGAAAAGGCAGGATATTGGGCAGCGACTTGAATCATGTGAGACTAGACCATATACTCAAATCTGCCAAATATTCTAAATTGCTAATTCTCCAGCTAAAGTTCCAGGATAGGAGAGATGATCCCCCTTCTTACTGTGCTCTAATGAAAGAACTCAGGGAGGCTGAAAATGAGGAAGAAGTTTGGGATCCTTGTGCAGGTGTTGCTACAGTAGCTTCAGTGCTGAGAAGGCCCAGCAAGGAAGAAACTGTTGGGGATGCTCCACCATGGACAGACATACTTAAAGAGATCAGAGAACCGAAAACTGGTGCGCTAACGAAGGCCATCGCTGATAAAGGGCAGGGCATCCCTCAAAATGCAGCTGCTATGGGAGTGGGAGTGCACGTGCAAGCACCCCCTGTAGATGGCAGCCAAAAGACTGAACTAAGTGAATTGATGGAATGCAGTGTGCAGCCCCAACAAGGGTCCATTGTTGCCAATACCTCTGCCCAAATTCCCAACATGTATTCTTCACGTCCCACTAATCATGACTACTGACCAAATCTCGATGCCCCATCACAGCCCAGGCAGCCTAGAGAAGGTGAGTTCTTCTACAAATGTGGGAAGGATGTCCAACAGAAAAGGAGTGCCCATACAGAGAGGATCCAGTCAGGTGAGAGATAGGCTGCTTGTGCAAATGCACCCAAGGCAAAGTAATGCCAGTGGTGCCTTGTTCCAGTCTCGATACAATGCATCTGTGACTGAGGCCTTTGTTCCCACTCTGCAATGTCTGTAAACAACTCACTGGATTGGTCGGAGGTGGTAGGTCCCTCAGTGGAGACTACCATGTATGTAGATGGCAGCCCAGCTTGAGCTGTCCTCAACAGTGAGTCTCAAGTCACGATAATATTCAAGTACTGGTATGATCAACATCTGTCTGACCATCTCTTACAGCCTTTAGAGAGATTGCATGTGTGGGGTTTAGGTGAAAAGTCTTATCTGTATCTTGGATTCTTAAGAGCATGGATTTTGTTCCTATCGACTGTGGCAGATGTGGATGAACCAGTAGAGACCATTGCATTAGTCTGTCCACCTTCTGGCTGATATGACAGAGTGCCAGTACTCATCAGCACCAACACTCACATGTTTTGGCGCCTAGCTTAATTGTGCCAAGAACATCAAAACACAAGGTCTGGAAGAGCATTACGCATCCATGCTATAGTCCAGCGGTCATACGAAAAGCAACTGAATTCAAAGGAAAATAATAAGGATGAACCCGTGGGACTAGTGTGGAAAAAAGATTCCTTGAATCTTGTTCTCCTTCCAAATGCCAAATGCAGTATTAATGGAGAGGTTCGCCTGCGGAAAGATTTGATCAACGGAATTCTCATGCTGGATGCTCCAGAAGCTGGAAAGCTGCTTGAGGGGCTGATGGTCAAACCAAGAGTGCTTCCTGTTCATGCCCATGCCTATGCCAGGAGGGTGGTGGTTTAGATCCAGAATGTCACTGATAGAGATATCAAAGTAAGTCGAGGTTGCATCCTAGCCAAAGTTTACTGTGCAGATACCACAGTCTTGCCGTCCAAGCCACAAATGGGAAAAGATGCAGATGTATTCCCAGACCTGTTTGAGTTTTCGGTGAGTCACCTATTTCTGAGGGGTGGAAAGAAAAGATCAGCCAGAAATTGGCTGCATGAAGCAAAGTGTTTTCTCTGAAAGAAAGGAACTTTGTTTGTGTCACTGGTGCGAGGCATCCCATACGCCTTCACGATGAAAGGCCTTTTCAAGAAAGATCCCCCCTCGATTGGTTCTTGTGGATATCGACATTGTCAGATGCCACCTGCAAGAAATGCTTGCAGCAGGGATAATACAGGAGTCATGCAGTCCTTATGCTTCTGCAGTTGTGGTGGTTCACAAAAAGAATGGCTCGGTGTGCATGTTTGTTGACTAAAGAACTTTAAATAAAAGCACTATCCCTAACAGTATACCATGCCCCACATTAAAGATGCTTTAGACTATCTAAATGGGAGCAAGTGGTTTTCCATACTTGATCTGTAAAGTGGGTATTACCAAGTCCCAATGGCTCTAGAGGGCCATGAAAAAATTGTTTTTATTTGTCTTCTGGGTTTCTACGAGTTTCTTCACATGCCCCAAGGCATATCTGGTGCATCAGCAACTTTCCAACATTTAATGGAATGAGCAGTGGGAGATATGAACTTGTTGGAATGCCTTATTTATTTGGATGATGTCATAGTTTTTGGTAAGACCCTCAAAGAGCATGAGGCCTATCTCTTCAAAGTACTGGACCGACTTGAAGAATTTGGATTGAAAATATCGATGGACAAATGTCAGTTTTTCCAGAGCTCAGTAAAATATGTCAATCACATTGTGTCCTCTGAAGGAATTCAGACAGACCCTACTAAAGTGGAAGTTCTGACCACCTGGCCAAGGCCAAACAACCTAAAAGAGCTGCAGATATTCCTGGGTTTTTGTGGCTACTATCGCTGTTTCGACAAAGACTACACCAAGATAATACATCCACTGTTGAACTTAATCCAAGGGTACCCGCCCACTCATCAAAAATTCAAAAAGAGTGCCATCAAAGAGACTGACAAAACATATTTCCATCCAAATGAACTTTTCAGCCAAAGATGGACCCCAGACTGTGAGTCGGTGTTCCAAGAAATCATTTATCAACTCATGCATGCACCAGTACTAGCTTATGTCGATCCAGCTAAACCTTATGTTCTCCATACCAGTGCTAGCCTAAGTGGCCTAGGAGACATGTTTTATCAAGAGTACACATAAGTGTTGCACCCAGTGTTGTTTGCTAGCCGAAGTTTGACTCCATCAGAAAAAAACTATCCTGTGCACAAGTTGGAGTTTCTCACTTTAAAGTGGGCCATCATGGAGCAATTCCATGAGTACTTACATGACGCAAAGATCTTAGCAAAGACAGACAATAATCTGTTAGCTTATGTTCAGACATCTGCCAAGCTAGATGCAACTGGACACTAATGCCTCTCAGCAACATCCACAAATGACTATGCAGTAGAGTACAGGCCTGGCCTAAATCACATTGATGCCGATGCTCTCTCCAGGAGGCCAAATTCCTCTCAACAGTGGGTGCGCATACCAGAACATTCCATCAAAGCCCCATGTCATAAATTTGATAGGGACAATACCCACCTCCTGAGACCACAAACTGTTTAGCTGATTGCTTAGGACCAGCTGATTACTGTTTGCCACCAGCATTCTATTGCATTAGATCAAAGTACTTTGCCTCAACTCACTCCTGCTGTCATTTTAGAAGAACAGTATTGTGATGGATTACAGAAAGGAAAGATGTCTCAAGTTGCAATCAAATGATCAGCGTACTGCCTTGTTATTCTGAGAAGAGCCTACACTCCAGGTCAGACAGAGATTGTTGTACAGAGAGAGATGATCAAGGTACATTGGTAAAGAAACAGCTAGTACTCCCTTCCAAATTCAAGAACGTGGTTTTAAAAGCTCTCCATGATCAGATGGGACATTTGGGTAGCCAAAGAACTTTAGACTTGGCCCATGCATGTTTTTACTGGCCCAAGATGGGTATGGACATTGAGCAATACATTAAAACTTGTGGTAGATGTCTCCAGTGAAAGGCACAACCTCAACGAGTGACACCTCTGGTTAACATGCATGCAACATGGATGCATGGAACAGCCTTCCTGAGGAGGTTGTGGGGTCTAAAACTGTGGGAGAATTCAAGAATGCATGGGACAGACATAAGGCAATTCTTGTGGGGGGTAGGAAGAAATAGGCTGTTGGTTAAGTAGGATCTGCGGCCTATCCTGTAGGTAGGGAAATGGGCAGACTAGATGGGCCTAGCGGTCCTTATCTGCCGTCAAAGTCTAGATTTCTATGTTTCTATGTTAACATAACTACCAGTGCAACTATGGAACTCATATGCATTAATTTCCTAAGCTTAGAGCCTGAGTCCCAGAAATGTGCTTGTTGTCACTGATCATTTTACCAGATACACTCAGGCCTACCCAACAAAAGTTCAGAAATCCACCACAGTAGCTAAAGTCCAAGAGGAGAAATTCTTTGTTCATTATGGTGCTCCCCAGCATATACATTTTGACTAAGGTCGGGACTTTGAAAGCCATTGCAAAAAGAATGACACCACAGGTTTCTTCCCTTATCATCTTATGTTTGGCCGTGAAGCTCGACTACCTGCTGACATCTGTTTTGGATTTTCTTCTGATAGAGCAGGTTCAAACAACCATCTGCAATATGTTCAAAAGCTGAAAGCACAGCTAAACCATGTGTATCAACTCACCCACACTATGGCTGCCAAGAAAAATCTAGCAAAGTGCTTCATGACAAAAGGGTCAAAGCTCAAGAGTTGCAAGCTGGGGACCAAGTATTAATGAGAAATCTGGAATTTCAGGAAAACATAAAATTGCTTACAAATAATAGCTGGCCCGGTGGTGCTGAAGGTTGAGGTGTTGGATGTCGCACCTCTCAGCATGGGCCAACCCTGAAGTTCGAAGACCCGGCATTTGGGGGTCGGCCAAGAGTTGGATTGAGAGGCCATCAGGCAGCTCTCCCTTCTGGTGGGTTCCAGTGGCTCCCACTGCAGGGCTGCCCCCAGGTGGAGGTCTGGTAGTAGTGCAGTCTGGGAGTGACTCGAGTTGGGAGGGTTGCAGATCGCTGTGTGTGCATGCCTCCACATGCAGGCAACTGCAGGCAAGGACAGGGAAAAAACTGAAAATCTCTAAGCTGGTAGGCTCCATGATGGCACCCAGCACCCAAACTAGACTACCCAGAGTCTAGATTTTGGTCTCCGGGGAGTAGATGCCTTCACCCCGGCCCTGCCATGGTGGGGCACCCAGGGGATTGCCAGGTAGATCAGATCGGAGAGTTGGGTCCTGAAACCAAGCCCCTCCGGCTAAGATCCAGTGACTCCCAGGCCCTCAAAGTCCCCAAACTCGCTCCCTAGCAGGGATCGTGCCTTTGCTGTCCTCGCCCCCAGAACATGGAACCTCTTCCTGCCCAATGCTCATTCTGCCCTCCCATCTCTGCTTCAGATCCTCCCTCTGGGGCCTCCTGAAGCTAGCCTCCTCCTGTCTCTGTACCAAGTGACCCCCCTCACCTTGGGGGGTCCAGTGACACATGGCCCATGAATGGGGGCCAGTGTGTGTGTGTCCAGGAGATAAAACTCAGTTAAATCCCTGAGTCCTCTGGCCATGTCTTGCTCTACGCCATATGTTATTGTTTATTGTTTATGCGCTTGGCATACTAATTTTGATATACTCTGTTAGGGTCTAATGACCCCTCTGTCAAGTTAAACATCTATGAGTTTTCTACCACATTCTCCTTACTCTTGTTGTAATTCATCGCAAATGTTACTCACCACTCTTGTTGGTTAAACATGTATCACTACTCCTGACATGTAGCCACTAACTGGATATCCATCCTCACTTATACGCCCAGCTGCTGTCTGCTATTATGACTGTTTTTTGCCGTGTGCCATTTTATGACCTTGTATTGTTATTGCCTGTACCTTGTAATTCTCCTGGGTTGCACCTGACAATAGGCACTTGACTGTCTAGTGTGCTTACCTGCTTAACAAAGGCTAAATAAATAAGGAGGGCTGGAGCCGCAGTAGAGCAGTTATGTGCCCCTCTCGCAGAGGGGATGGTAGCGACAGGGTGAGAGCCAAAGAGCTAGATAAAAAAATACTGACAAATGGAGTCACCAGCCCTACATAGTACTCAGTAAACTTGCTGATTTACCAGTCTATAAAGTACGCCTGAGGGAGATACTAAAGCTGCAAAGACCATTCATAGAAATCATCTGTTACCCATGGAAAATAATTATTGACACTGCATTGCCAGATCCTGCTCCAACAGGTCTTATCACTCATTCTGCTGCACGCAGCAATCAAAACCTCCAGTTAGTGCTGATAAACAGTTTCTACCCTCTGCTACAACCAGTACAGGCCAAGATGGTGCTGATTCAGATGACGATGAAAGTGATTTTGGGACTGTCTTCTTTCCATCATTTGAACTGGCTCAAGTGCTTGAAGGAAACCCTTTCTGCAACAGAGGAGACAATCCAAGTAGTCCAGTAATACCAGGTCATCCTGATTCCTCAATTGAACCTGTGCCATCTGACAGTGACATTCAAAGTGTGAGCTCCCAAATAGCTGATTCATTATGTGTGGTGAAACTACCAGAAATTGAAATATCAGATTCTGATCAAGAAAATGGTGGACCTATCAGTGAACCTCCAAGTGATGCTGAAACAAGTGGGCCTAATGAACTAGTTCACGTGCAGACAATATTGTTATTCCTGCAAGTGCTAACGTGTGTTGAATAATTCAAACTTTGTTGAAATATTCTCTCAGATGAACCTGAGTATCAAGAATCCGAAAGTAATACATCAAATTCTGAACCCCAACCAAGTGCAGTGGTATCTTTCTTCAGAAGCTGTCTTATTGGTGGACAGTGATCCGGGAGTAGCTACCCCATATGCTAATGTTGAAAGACAAGTGCCAGTGCCTCTTTCACCTAGATGTTCAGACAGAGCAGTGAAGCCAGTGGTTTGACTTACATATGACACACCAGTAATGCCTCTAGATCTGCCCGTGAATGTAGTTCACAAAGGGGTATATGTTACAGCAAATTTCCTGCCCAAGTTAGTGCTCACTGCATCTTCCCAAGTAATAGTATGCCTTCCCCCAGTATTTTAGGGGTCACCATTACAGAGTTAGGGATCAGTTGAAAGGTACCCATATCTGTGGTGATGAATCAAATACTTAGGGGTAAAGCAAAGAATGTTAAATGCCATTCTTATGATTAACTAGATGCAAAACGGTGATGATTAAATGTAAATGTGGGTCCATGGCAACCCGAAGAGGCCGGTCAGAGCAGGGAGGAGCAAAAAAGTAAAATGTCATGACATAGTGCTAAATGACTAAACTGTACAGTATATTTAAAAGATATCATTTAAAGTGATAGCATGCTGAACTGTATATAGTTGTTATACACTAGGCCTGATAATGCATATAATATTTTGATATAAAACATGTCTAATAGTGTGTATAGTAAAGTGTTATTATGAAGTTAATTTATTATGGTCTTGGCGTGGACACCAAGCTTTTCAGGCAGGGGAGAGATATAACCCCCCCCACGGGCTTACCTTAATTGCTCCCATGTCCTCCAGGGCTTCCAGTGTCCTCCTGCTGCTGCTGGCATCCCACCCTCATTACTGCCACCAGCCTGAGTTCCCCAATTGCACCTGGTGCCCAGTAATTCCTCCCAATGCAACCCTGTCCAATAATGTAGCCTAGTTCAGGCTTAAACTTTTAAACTGCAATCTCCCACATTGGTGGTGCACCCGTGTGAGCAGGATCACACAGGTGCAAGCGGAGCCTTTGATGTGCCAACCATTAAGTTTATGTCAGCCAAGAGGAATTTCCTGGTCTCTGCACCTCCTCAGTTACATGAAGGCCGGTGACCTTAATACTGTGGTGGAGAAGCCACTTGGGGGAAATAAAGACTTTGTTGCAGGCATTTACAGGGCTCATTAATATTTATGAACCTCTGATAAATATTCATGAGTGGCTACCTGCTGCCTGGGGTCAGTATGCGCAACAGCAAAACTACAGGGGATAAAGATACAAATGTGGGCTTGAATAAAATAGCACTAAATGGGCTACATTTTTGTAGGGGAATTGTAAATAAATAATTTTTATCCTGGCTGCCCCAGAACATTAATTGTGGGACATTGTCGGACTGGACAGAAACTAAATTCAGCAGCCACAATTTTGGGGGTTCCACAGCCAAACGGAAGCCTGGATTTCAGCCAGAGATTCATGGGACAGTACAAGAGATTTGTGGGAGAGAAACAGGGATTATTTCTGTTGCCTGAAAATCTAGCCAGTTAAAAGACTGAAACTGTAATTGACAGCTTGGGCAGCCAATCAGATTGCTGGTACTTTGCTCTTTATTCAAGGCAAACTGTGAATTAGAGTCAGTTGTTCTTCAGCTCGAGACATTGAGAAGAGAGGAGCCTGTGTGGCTCTCTCCTGTTTTCACAAGAGAGGCCTGCATCGCTTCCTGTGAGTAATCCTCTAGTCCAAAGGGGGATTGGAACTTGGCACTGCCTACCAGTAGACCAGAAAGGTTGCTCAGCAACATAACTCTCAACTGTCCCTGATTACGAGGGATGTCCCTCATTTTACAACTCAGAATTGCTCTGTCCCTCATCTGTCCCTTGTGGAAAAGGTGTTGCCCACATAGAGAATGTGCTGTAAAATTTAGACATTAAAGCAGAAATTAATAATTTTCTAAGATACTAAATCAAAAATAAACTGTGTACTGGTAAACACAATAGTTTCCACAGTGTTCTGAGCTTGTATCTCCATGTTTGAGGATGTGTCCCTAATTATGAGGCTCAGTGTCACTCATCATCCCTCATTTTGTGTGTCCATTTCTCTCATTTCAGTGACAAAAGGTTGAGAGGTATGTCAGCAAATCGGGTTGAGATTTCAACCGCCACAAACCAAAGAGAAGAGAAGTTTAATATTTCTTCAGCCAGATTCGCTGAGGCCTACCACGTGTGTGGAGACATTGAACCAGGGACTCCTGTGCTAAAATTTAGATGCCATTCCAGTCACAAGAGACTTTTCCTTTCAAAGCCCAGCTGGAGGGTTCACCAGCACACAGAGCACACTTGACCTTAAAAGAGATATTTTCTTCATAGATACATACATAGATACATAGACAGTGTCGGCAGATAAGGGCCTATGGCCCACCCAGTCTGCCCATTTGACCTTGTAAGTTCAGTTTATGTTTTCCTAGAAGTCTGTTGCCCCTTACCCCTCACCTCCAGAATTCCTTTATGTCTATCCCATGCATTCTTAAATCCTGCGATTGTTTCAGCCCCCACCACTTCCTCTGGCAGGGTGTTCCACTTGTCCACCTCCTGCTCTGTGAAGAAATTCTTCCTCATGTTTCCTCTGAATCGCCCCTCCTCCAACTTCATCCCATGCCCTCTAGTCCTGGAACATCTTTTTCACTTAAAAATAGTGTATTCCTGCACCCTGTTCCTCCCTGTGAGATACTTGTATGTCTCTATCATATCCCCTCTCCCTCCTCCTCCAGGGAGTACATGTTGAGTTCCTTCAACCTGTCTTCATAGGACTTGTGATGCAATCCATGCACCATCTTTGTTGCCCTCCTCTGAACCGTCTCTACCCTGTCTATGTCCTTACGTAGGTATGGTCTCCAGAACTGTACACTGTACTCCAGGTGGGGCCTCACTAGTGTCTTGTATAGCGGAATTATGACCTCCCTTTTCCTGTTGGTGATGCCCCTGCCTATACATCCCAGCATCCTATTTGCTTTACCTGCTGCCTTGTCACACTGTTTCCCTACCTTGAGGTCATCAGAGATGACAACCCCAAGATCCTTTCCTGCTTGGTGCATGCTATATCCTCACCCCCAACTGATATATTGTGCCAGGGTTTTGTGCCCTATATGAAATCTGAAGCCCATTAGCCCAAACAAAGTCACACAAACATGCTGGAAATTTCTATTAGTCAATGCAAGAAGTTTAACTAACAAAGTGGATGAATTAAATTTAATATTAAAACTTCTCAAATACATGTATGTGCCATTACTGAGACATGGTGGAACGGGAATGATACCTGGGACAGGGAATAAATGGATATACATTGTATTCAAAGGATAGAAAATTATCCAGAGTGGGTGGGTAGCAGTGTATGTCTTGGACAGTATTACATCTACAAGTATAGAAACAGATAGATGGGGCAGTTCAGAAATATTATGGATCAAAATCACACCACCTAATGATTCTACTATTAATTTGGGGGTTGTGTACAGACCACCATCTATTACCAAACCTGATGATGTCTTTATTGTTAGATTTCATTAAACAGCTGACTGAAACAAAAAATGTCATATTAATGGGCGATTTTAACTTACTGGGAATCAAATGGAATACATTAGAAGCCTCATCACATATGGAAGCTAGTTATCTTGAGTCTTTTACACTGGCTGGACTTGATCAATACGTATCTGACAGTACTAGGGGGGATAACATACTGGACTTGGTATTAAGCAATTTGAGTAATAATATTCAAGACTGTAAAATATTACCTCCATTGGGCACTAGTGATCATGCCATGGTTAGTTTTGACTATGTGGGGGATTTGGGAAACCTTACAGGGAGCACAGTAATTCACATGTACAATAAGGCACATTTTGCATCAATGAGAAATGAGATGGCAGCCTGGAATTGGCAGGAAGTATTTGCAAATATATCGGCATCAGAAATGTGGAGTAGGTTGAGTATTATGGTTGAGTCACTGGTTCATAGGCATGTACCAACAAAGAGAAAGTATAAGGGATTTAAAAAACCACTTCCCTTATGGTTAACCCCCCATGTAAAGAAATTGATTAAACTTAAAAATAAAGCATATTTGAGGGCAAAAAAAAACAACAATAAAGCATGTTGGGAGTTCTATAAAAAGTGTTTAAAAAAATCCAAATCAGCAATAATTTGTGCAAAAAGATATATGAGCACAAATTAGCAAATAAGGTACCAAATAACTATAAATCCTTCTATACATACATTAGATCCACAAAAGGAACTAATGGCAGTATTACATCTCTAAGGGACTCAGATGGTCATATAACCTCAGACAATCAGAAAATGGCAGATATGTGTAATCTTTATTTTGCATCTGTCTTTAATAAAGTCCAGCCTGAAGATTTGAAACAGCATACTCCACAAGGTTCTATCATTACATTAAACATTCTTGATGTATTAAAAGACTCAAGGATATAAACCCCAACAAAGCACGAGGACCGGATGGCATACATCCAAGAGTAATTAGGGAACTGGCATATGAGTTAGCAGGGCCAGTAACCTATATTTTCCAAAATCTTGGATACATCAGTTGTACCTGCTGACTGGAGACAGGCACTCATTATACCAATATTTAAAAAGGTTCTCAGCAACAGGTTGAAAATTACCGCCAATTAGTCTGACTGGTCTTGGGCAAGATTTTGGAATCTATTATTATGAATATATTCTTGATTTTATGAATTCTAATGGAATTATAGACAGGTCGCAACATGGGTTTACTAGGGGCAGATCATGCCAGACAAACCTTCTGGAGTTTTATGGCAGAGTTAGCAAGGCCTTGGATCTGGGCAGTGCGGTGGATGTTGTATACCTTGACTTCAAGTAAAGGCATTTGATAGAGCCGCATGTTGAACTAATAGGAGCCCTCAGGGAAATAGGAATACAGAAAACTCTCCTCCTGGGTGGAGTCATGGTTGAGAGATAGAAGGCAGAGGGTTTGTGTGAGGGGTGTATGCTCTGAGTGGGCTGAGGTGTCAAATGGAATACCACAGGGTTCGATTCTGGGACCATGCCTTTTAATATATATATTTCTAATATGATTATAAGTAACGTAGTATGGCTAGCAAAGTTTGGCGGACTAACACGCCTGGGGTTACTTAGCCAACAATATAACTGAAGCCACTATGTTGCAGACAGCACTTATTGAATTGGAAGAATGGGCTAACAATAGGGCTCATCATTTAATATAGAAAAGTGTGTCTTATGCACTTGGGAAGGAACAATCTACATTTTAATTATAAACTATCGAATAAGGATTTAAGAATTGTGCAGGAAGAAAGGGATTTAGGAGTGATAGTAGATAATGAATTAAAATTTGGTCAACAATATTTCCAGACGATAAGGAAGGCAAGCGGCATTCAGCATTGTATACGTAAACACATCACAAGCCATGAAAGGGCAGTGTTATTGCCATTGTACACCTCGCTAGGCGCCTCATGGGGAGTATTGTCCAGTTCTGGTCACCAGGCTATAGGAAGGACGTGGCTATCCTGGAGCGGGTGCAGAGAAGGGCAACAAAAGGCATAAAAGAGGTTCAGGGTTTTAAATATGATCAGAGACTGGAAAAACTAGGATTATTTTCTTTGGAGTACCGTAGATTACGCGGGGATATGTGTCAAGTATATAAAGTACTCAGTGATGAGAAACTACGGGAACAACTGGACATAAAAATTAAAAAACAAAGTTATGATACTAGGTCACATACCTACCAGTTGTATAAAGATAAACATAACACCAAAAAAAGAGGAAATTGGTTTACTATAAGAGTTACAGGAATTTGGAATTCACTGCCAAGTGAAGTGGTATCAAGTCCGACTATGAATACCTTTAAAAATAGGTTGGATTCTTACTTGTTTAGCAAAGGTATTAGCGGGTATTGTTAGTAAATCAGCGAGCTATATGGACGCAAGTCTTCTATGCTCTGAAGCACCTATGAACCTATGAACCTATATGCATTATCTTGCACTTCTTTGCATTGAATTTCAACTGCCAAACCCCTGACCATTCTTCAAGTTTCTGCAGGTCCCTTCTCATTCTGTCTACACCCTCTGGTGTGTCTACTCTGTTACAGAGCTTTGTGTCATCAGCGAACAGTGAAATTCTGCCTTCTAGGTCCTGTGCAATGTCACTGATGAAGATGTTGAATAGGACCGGTCCCAGCACTGATCCCGTGTACCCCACTGGTCACTCTTCCCTCTGTGGAGTGACAGCCATTTACCACCACCCTCTGTGTCCTGCCACCCAGCCAGTTACCTACCCACCACACTACTGTCCTGCCCACACCCATGTTCCCAGTTTGTGTAATAGTCTCTATGTGGCTCAGTGTCAAAGGCCTTGCTGAAGTCCAGATAGACCATGTCCACTGCCCTCCCCTGATCCACTTCCCTAGTCACCCAGTCAAAAAATTCAATGAGGTTGGTCTGACATGACCGCCCCCTGGTGAAACCATGCTGCCTTGGGTCCTGTAGTCCATTGACAACCAGATGTTCCACCAATCTCTCCTTCAGTAGTGCTTCCATGATCTTTCCCACTACTGAAGTGAGGCTGACTGGTCTGTAGTTCACTGCTTCCTC
Source organism: Neoceratodus forsteri (assembly GCA_016271365.2). Lineage (NCBI taxonomy): Eukaryota > Metazoa > Chordata > Ceratodontiformes > Ceratodontidae > Neoceratodus > Neoceratodus forsteri. The sequence goes on along the minus strand of CM057458.1, from coordinate 162,758,428 downwards.
TTTGTTCCCGCTTTTGTATAAGGGGACTACATCTGCTGTCCTCCAGTCTTTGGGTACCTCCCCTGTTTCCAGTGATCGGCTAAACAGGATAGCCAGAGGTTCAGCCACCACCTCTCTTAGTTCCTTAAGGACCCTCGGGTGCACCCCATCTGGCCCCATTGCTTTATCAGCTCTTATTACTTCCAGTTCCTTGGGACCCTTTCTCATGTAAAGGGACTTGTGTCCATTTCTGCACCATTCTCACCCTTGTACTCCTTCAGACCCATTACCCTCCTCTTCCTCAGTAAAGACTGAGCAGAAATACCTGTTCAATATGTCAGCTTTACTGTTGTCATCCTCCACGCAGCCCCCATCCTCCCCCTTCAGCCTCACTATCCCTCCCTTTGTCTTTCTTTTTCACTTATGTACCTGTAAAAGGTTTTGTCCTCTACCCACTGATTTTGCAATGTGTTCTTCTGTCTGAGCTTTGGCTTTCCTTACTGACCTCCCTGCCTCCTTTGCTTCTCCTGGTACTTCTCCTATCCCCTTCTGCCTGTGTCTTTTGTACTGCCTGAATGCAATCTTTTTAGCTTTCACTTTCTTTGCTACCTCTTTGGAAAACCATAGTGGTCTCTCTTCCTTTTCCTAACCTGCTTAATGCATAATTCTGTTGTTCTTGTAATCCTCATTTTAAATACTGCCCACTGTTCCTCAACCCCTGATTCCTGTCCCATTACCTTAATACCTCTTTCAAGTATCTCCCATTTTCCCAAAGTCTGCCCCCTAAAATCCAGGATATGTGTTTTGTGTGGTTTGGTTCTGCTCTTTCTGTGATTTCAAACCACAATGACTGGTGGTCACTGTTCTCCAGGTGCTCCCCCACTGTTACCCCCATCACACTGTCCCTGTTTGTGAGCACAAGGTCCAGTATTGCCTTCTGCCGAGTTGGTTCCATGACCAGTTGCTTGAGGAAGGCACCCTGAAGAGAGTCCAGGATAAATCTGCTCCTAGTTGATGCTGCTGCTGGCATGTTCCAGTCCACGTCTGGAATATTGAAGTCTCCAACCAGTACTACTTCACCCTTGTCTCCATCCTTTGGATGGCTAGCATCAGCTCCCTATCTGTTTCTTCCTCCTGGGCTGGTGGTCTTCCTCTGAGCCTGTGCCACCGATGGCCCAGACAGACTGTTCCTGTACCATCTTCAGCAACGCAGCGAGAGACTGAACTTGGGGAGTCAGCCCCTGTGTAGAAATCGATCGCAGGTTGCAGCCACCTACAGGGAAAGGCCGTGAAGAGGAGGTGAGTCGTGTTGGCCCAGGTCCCCACCAGCTTCCAGATGCAGCAGCAGATCTTCATTTCGTCAGCCACATTGGGTACAGTGAGTAAAATCAGTGTAGCTCCCTGCAACGAATCCTCAATTGTTTAATGGTACCATCTGATTCTGTTTGCCAGGTTAATGTGCTTAAAAATGACTGAACCATCCGGCCCTGGATACAAACGGTTTATGGTTTACAAATGTGTTACTCTTATTTAATCACCCTTTTTTCCATCAAGGGCCCCAACATCAGCTGCAACACTGGCCAACCTGTGGCACTGCCTCAGGCATGCCTGTATTCCACTCTGGGTACCCAGTAGTTGCTAGACTGATAAATTCAGGGACTAAAGCCATGAAAAATAACCTAGCCAGTGTTAACTGTAGCAAAGTAATCATTTGTCTTAATTTCGCCCTCCCTTGTTCATGTCTCCCTTAATAAACCTGATTTACTGTTTTGCTGTTAACCTGGCTTGTGAGCATATTATTACCTTGTCTAAAGTTACTGAAGTACTATTGAAAGTGCATACTTGTATTATTGAATCTGTCTTTACAGGGAGAGTACGGGGCACAAGCCAGAGATCCAGACCCTGTTGGTAAGTGGGCTGAACATGAGCATATCATTAATGGTCAAACTGTTTGGTATCCTAATTGCTGAACACTGCAGCTGTTCAGGTTTTTGTAAAAGGTCACTAGGTGGGATTGTGGGTGATATTAGCTTCTCAGAGAGCAGTACCTACTGTGATAGTTACCCACATGGTAACTCTGGGTGGAGGCACCATAATTATAGCACTTCTAATGGTAGGGCCCCCCCCCCCAATACTAGGTAGTTACGAACTCAGGCCCCTCAACCTGTTATTAGGGATACAGGCAGGGGTAGTAGACCTTGGTATAATGGTGCCAGGGTTACATTTGGAAACCCTAGCACCATGTTTCACTGCTTTTGTCGATGTAACCCTAACTAGTGCATTAACTATGTTTTTTTGCAACAAATGTTCTTACTTTTTGAGAGAGTATAATTGTGTCCTCATTTGCTGCCCATCCATTATTCTCTGTGTGTTTTGTTTCTGCACCAGGCTAATCACTTTCAGGTGCAGTGCCCAACTAGCAAGAAGATTCAGGGGAAGGGAGAGGGGGTGGGGCAAGATCAAATAGAAGCAACAATTGTTACTTTATGTTATATGCATGAAACACAAATATTGAGCAATGACAGGCAAATACTGTATAGAGAACACTCAGGATATAGTAAAGCCTTTAAAATCCTGATACAACAAATACATGAGGAAAATACTGAAGCCCCTCCCCCCCAGCCAGATGTATCACATCTCAAGGGGATCTCTACTCATCTCTGGTACACAATACATCACAAATACTGAGCAATGACTGCCAAACCATGATTTTATGAAAAACAAACAAACAAAAAAAACCCAAGCAGACATGCAGCTTTTATGGTAATCATACACATCCTTATGATGTACTCCAGGAACACTGCCCCCACACCATCCCCACCGCCACCACAGTGTCAAAGAGAGGAATGAGGATGCATCCGCTTAGCAAAACGGTTTTTCTATCGTTTCTAAACAAAAGTCTTACTGCCTAAAGTAGAAAGCTACAACATAATAGGGCACACAACAGGATTTTTGTGTAACCCCCAGGGGGCGCTATCCCAAGGGCTACCCCTGCCTGTCTCAGCAATGACAGGGTAAGGGCCCAGATCCGTTGACAGGTGCCTCTACCCAGAGGTCGTGTTAGAATAATCTAGGTTGACTGTCACAGCCCTCTGGGTTGCTGCAACCTCTTTCTTCCCACTAGTGGCACAAACGAGGTACTCACAATGCTCTCCCCTGAACACTTACCCCCAGCTCGAACCACTCAGCTCACTCCGGGACCCCTGGAAAGTAAGATACAGTTATCAAACATTCACTGTACAGTGTATCCCCAGTAAGACACAAACCAGCCAGGGTACAGTTACAAAACAAACAATCTGATTTATTTGAGGGCGATAACAAGGACTGGGGAAATCAGAGTGATTGGCTTATCACTATAAAATATATTTAACTACCTAGGGCTCTGTGCACAGGCCTGACCCTATCAGTTATTGTCTCTGGGTACCCAAGCCTAATGGCTAGTCCCTCGTGGCAGCTGGTTGGGGCCCTGACACAAATGAGCATGTAATCCTCGAGAAGATCAAACAGAGCAGAACACTCAATTAGTACAGTCATCAGTACAACAAAATGACTTTTGGCCACTGTTTGCAAGTTTAACAGGGAGCTACCCTGATCCAGTACTCACAACTCCAGCAGATAACCACTCTTTCACTACTGGCAGGGCTGAGCCTGAGCTTCAACAGCTTCCTCATACATTTATATGGAAAACAACAGAGGGGTACCATACCAGGCAGCTGCTCCCTGAACTCGACCTGACTCACAGCTATGCGGGCAGTTCACTGCAGCTTCAACTCTTCTAATGGACTGAGCGCAACTCAGCAGATTCTCCAGTCCTCTTACAGGTTGAGCCTGGTAGGTAGCTGTGCTGGTACATAGCCTGCTCTGACCACAAGGCAGATTTAGTCCAAAGTTTTTCTGGCAATGGAAAACGGCCAACTAGGCCTTTCACGCGCTTCCCGCACTAACACTTAATGGCACAGAAGCTCAGTGCTCCCTTCAGCTCCACAGTCACAACGCCTCTGCCCTCAGGCAGCGGGGCACTCTTACAGTTCGGGCGCTACCCGATCCCATTGGCTGGCTTCACATGCCAGTCAATTACTTGGGCTCAGTGGTGCAAAAGAGCTATAGCCCATAATGCCACTTCCCAGCATCACTAGCTGTATTTTATTGGTCAGCCAACTCCTAGAGCTGCCCTCACGATCCGATTGGTCCACTTCAACAGTTCGGGACCAACAGCAGGAGATAATCACAACAGTCCAAGGCTGCAAGAAAACAGGTTAGAACAAACGGTTTCTTTATTATTAGTCACAACAATTCCCAGCAATCAGTTACATCTTTATAACGTGCTCTCTCTATACAATCAGCGACAGCAAAACCAAGCACTTAGGCAGTAGCTCTGGCAGGACTCGAGCATAAATACACATGGTCTCCCCTTCGAGCTAATTAGGCCTGCGAGCAGGCAGCCCTTAAAGGGACAGTACACAGAGGCTTCAAAAGCACTCCTAAACCCTCATATTTAGCGACCTTACGCCGAACACCAGCCAGGCATGGAGCACCTAAGCAAGCTTCGGGAAGGCCTTTAGGAACCCCCATTTGTAGGGGGGTTACATTTGTCATATCAACAAACATGAAACAAGAAAGGTTACCAATGAAAAACCGTAGTATACAGGAGGGTGCATGCTTTTAAAGAACTTTTAGGCAAACAAAGTCAGTGGGTTTATTTCAAAACATCCTTCCAATTATCGAATAGTACAGCCTTGGAATATGGCATAGTACCTTTTTTTATGCAGAGTAACAATTCTTAAAACTAATTCTAGGCCAGCCCAGTGGCACTGAGGGTAGAGGAGCTGGACACCACACCTTTGCGCCACGCCGTGACCTGGGTTTGGGAAATGGACTTGGGCCATTGTGGGTCGGCAGGGAGGGAAGGGATTGAGCATCCAGAGGACTGCTCTTCCTTCCTGGGGAGGATCTGGCTTTGCACTGTTCCTTGGCACCCTGATGGAGATCTGGGGCAGCGCCAGGAACTTTGTGGTACCTTGACTTGGGGGTGGAGTGGCGGCAGACATCGGCATGTCTGTGCCAGTATGTCATTGCACGTCTGCGCTCCAGAGGGGAAACCAAAAAGACTAAAATCCCTGAAAGGGACAGGGAGGTGATGAGGGCTCCAGTGACCAAGCCCACATCCCCAGCACCGGACAATTCCTCCTGCGGTCCTCCAGGGCCTCTACCAGGATGGACCCACTTATCTCAGACAGGCCACCAGGTAGGTGGCAGGGTGGTGATCCCAGGGGCAGGAAAGTCCTGGCTGGGTCCTGGAGGAGGAGGGGGGGTGTCAAAGGGGAGTAGAGGCATAGGTTGAGTGGGCACCTCTGAGAGATGTCCTTCCTATGGCGCACAAATAAAATATACAAAAAATAAAAATAATCCTATCCTCAGAAAGCAAAACTGACAATTGGCTTATTCTTTGTGCTTTTCCCAGCTAGTTCAATTAGTTTGTTCACCATAAACTGCAAAAATATGGAACACGGAACTTCACTTACCTTTTGTTAGTACCTTTTTTTCTGTTTACCTTTTGAAGACTTGCAGCAGCTGGTTTCAGTTCGTGGACAATGTTCATGAAACTGTAAAACAGTCCAAATATCTGTTTTGAAGGAGTCCCAGAATTTAGAAAATATAATTGAACGCTGCACGTCTGAGTCTTTATTGATTTCTAGATGCCCTTTAATTCGTGTGTCATTGATGATAGCAGAGAGGGTCCCTCAGACAGAGCTAGTTGTGCACCCACACTGAAACGTGCAGTGTGGGATGGAGCCCCAAGTTCCCCTTCCAGTTGCTCTGTCTTAGTCTCTACAGCCTGGCTTCCCATTCTGAAGCCAGGGTGCTCTGACTGCTAATAAATTAATATCTTTCTCTCCACCTTGCACCTTAGTTCCCATTACTCTGGCTCCCAACGGCACGCCATCCGTTAAAGCTACCTCTATTGTTTTCCATCTCGCCTTACACGAACTAATTGACCAGAGTAAGGCCCACTTCAGCTGTGTGGCCAAGAAGTAATCCTCTAGGTTCGGTACGTTTCGACCCCCCATTTTCCTATTTGATTGTAGGACCCCCGCCTTTATTCTTGGTCTTTTTCCACTCCAAATGAACTTTGCTATCATCCTTTGCCAGATCTGGAATTGGTTCTTATGTATTTTAATGGGAAGACACTGGAACATATAAAGATATTTCGGGAGTATATTCATCGATACTGACTGTATCCTTGAATATAATGGTAGGTTTAATGACTCCCATCTTTTAATGTCTTGTTTAGTCAGAGTTGTTGTATGTTCCAGGTTATTTGCATACAACAACATAAGATTTTAGGATCTGTATACCTAAATAATTGATCCTTTCCTTGTTCCAGTGTACCTTCAGGGTTTGGAGTATCTTCTCTGTGGGGTGGTAATAAAATCTCAAGACGCTCTGTCTTGTTTTTATTTAGTGTATACCCTGAGTATTGGTGAAATTTATCTATGAGTTCCCACACTTTTGGGATGGAAACCTCCGGGTTCGATATATACAAAAGAACATCATCTGCATACAAGGATATTTTATGCTCCTCCCCACCCACGTCTATCCCTCTTATCTCCTCCGATTCCCTTATCGCTTGGCTACAGGCTCTATATAAAGATCGAATAGTAGGGGGACAATGGGCAGCCCTGTCTCGTGCTCGCCCAAGTGTGAATCTCTGTGAGATCCCACCATTAACTTTGACGTAGGCCTGCGGGGCAGCATATAGGGTTTTGATTGTTTCTATAAATGTCCCTGGGAATCCCATCTTCCCCAACACCAGAAAAAGGAAGTTCCAGTCCACTTTATCGAACGCCTTCTCTGCATCAAGGCTCATAAGACAGGTTGGCACCCTGCCCCTATTTATTATATCAATAATGTTTATGGTTCGCCTCACTCCCTCTGGTGCCTGCCTACCCTCCACGAAGCCCGTTTGATCTGGATGTATAATATCTTGCAAGAAGGTTTGCAGACGCCTCGCTATCATTGCAGTAAAAATGTTATAATCTACATTAAGTAGAGATCGGCCTATACGATCCACAATCCGTGGATCCTTCCTCCTTTGGTATTACCAATATGGAAGTATAGTTCCAGGATGGTGGGACACTAAACCCTCTAACCATATTTGGTTATATACTGTATGTAATAAAGGGTTCAGATCTGCTTGAAATGTCTTATAAAATTCTCCTCCGAAACCGTCCGGGCCGGGCATTTATTTGTTTTAACCTGCCTATGGTGTCAATTACTTCCCCTTGTGATTGGTTGTTCCAGTGTCTTCCTGTGGAGCCTCCGTAAGCCCCGGCAGATGGAGGCCTCCAAGAATTGAGCTGCCTCTGTGAGTCTTGTGTTCTGCTGAGGATGGTAGAGTTTTCTATAATATACCACAAAGCTCTCTGCTATTTGTTCCCACTTATGCGGATGCCGGTGTCTTATTCCTGTAATATTTGCCCTAGCTGTGTGCTGTTTCAGGCGGTAGGCCAGAAGGCGGTAGCTCTTGGCCCCCCTCATGGTATGCCTGTTTATGCGTATTAGTGTCCTCCTTTCTATGAGTTGCATCCGTTTAGTCTCTGTGAGATCCCTTATCTCCCTTCCCTCTCCACCTCGAATTTTTCTTTCTGCTGCCTCTCCAATTCTCGAGTTCCATTTGGATCTGTTCTCTTTGCTTTTCTCTCCCTCTTTTATAGGAAGCTATTGAAATTAGTTTCCTCTTACTAGTGTCTTAACCGTATCCCATAGAATCTGAGGGTAATCTCTGGGGACTCATTAAACTGAATAGTGTTCTTTATTATTGCTTTTACTTCTTCTTTAACGTTGCCTCTAAGTAAACTTGTGTTCAACCTCCAGTGTGAAAATTTTTGGGAAGTTGGAGATCCAGGCTAGCAAACACTGGCTTGTGGTCTGATATAGTTTCCGTACCCACCCACAGCGAGTGAGAGTCCCTTGAAGTCAGAACCCCCACTCCTCTCCAAAAGTCTTGAAGAGAAGCTTGCCAAATGGTTACAGGCTGAGAGTCAAACCCTCAAGGACTTGAAAAAGTTACTGATGCCTCCCTTGGGGCCTGCCCCAGTCTCGGCACCTGCACCAGTTCCTGTGCCCACACTGATTCTGGTACCCATACCTAATCCTGTGCCTGTGCCTGCAGTTAGTCATGACTCCTACCACAGACTGCGAGTGTTTTCTGGCATCCTTCCCACACCTCAGGGGGAAGATGATTTAGAGACTTGGATGGATTATGCAACCCCCCGGTCCAAGAGTGGAAGTGTGCAGAAGATGAAAAGTGGAAAAGGCTCATCGGAAAGTTTAAGGGGTCCTGCACTTGAGGCCATAAACGTTTTGAGGTCCACAAACCCTGACACTTCAGCCCAAGAATATTTGTCTACTCTAGAAGGTTTCTTTGGTAGTACTGAAGCCAGGGAAAACTTAGTATGGAAATTCAATCTACCAAGCAGTGGAAAGCTGAACGCTTGTCTGAATATGCCACTTGACTGGAAAGGGTTTACAGAGAGCTTACAGAAAAGGCAGGATATTGGGCAGTGACTTGAATCATGTGAGACTAGACCATATACTCAAATCTGCCAAATATTCTAAATTGCTAATTCTCCAGCTAAAGTTCCAGGATAGGAGCGATGATCCCCCTTCTTACTGTGCTCTAATGAAAGAACTCAGGAAGGCTGAAAATGAGGAAGAAGTTTGGGATCCTTGTGCAGGTGTTGCTACAGTAGCTTCAGTGCTGAGAAGGCCCAGCGAGGAAGAAACTGTTGGGGATGCTCCACCATGGACAGAGATACTTAAAGAGATCAGAGAACCGAAAACTGGTGCGCTAACGAAGGCCTGATAAAGGGCAGGGCATCCCTCAAAATGCAGCTCCTATGGGAGTGGGAGTGCACGTGCAAGCACCCCCTGTAGATGGCAGCCAAAAGACTGAACTAAGTGAATTGATGAAATGCAGTGTGCAGCCCCAACAAGGGCCCATTGTTGCCAGTACCTCTGCCCAAATTCCCAACATGAATTCTTCATGTCCCACTAATCATGACTACTGACCAAATCTCGATGCCCCATCACAGCCCAGGCAGCCTAGAGAAGGTGAGTTCTTCTACAAATGTGGGAAGGATGTCCAACAGAAAAGGGAGTGCCCATACAGAGAGGATCCAGTCAGGGTGAGAGATAGGCTGCTTGTGCAAATGCACCCAAGGCAAAGTAATGCCAGTGGTGCCTTGTTCCAGTCTCGATACAATGCATCTGTGACCGAAGCCTTTGTTCCCACTCTGCAATGTCTGTAAACAACTCACTGGATTGGTCGGAGGTGGTAGGTCCCTCAGTGGAGACTACCATGTATGGAGATGGCATCCCAGCTTGAGCAGTCCTCAACAGTGAGTCTCAAGTCACGATAATATTCAAGTACTGGTATGATCAACATCTGTCTGACCATCTCTTATAGCCTTTAGAGAGATTGCATGCGTGGGGTTTAGGTGAAACGTCTTATCTGTATCTTGGATTCTTAAGAGCATGGATTTTGTTCCTATCGACTGTGGCAGATGTGGATGAACCAGTAGAGACCATTGAGTTAGTCTGTCCACCTTCTGGCTGATATGACAGAGTGCCAGTACTCATCAGTACCAACACTCACATGTTTTGGCGCCTAGCTTAATTGTGCCAAGAACATCAAAACACAAGGTCTGGAAGAGCATTACGCATCCATGCTATAGTCCAGCAGTTATATGAAAAGCAACTGAATTCAAAGGAAAATAATAAAGATGAACCTGTGGGGCTAGTGTGGAAAAGATTCCTTGAATCTTGTTCTCCTTCAAATGCCAAATGCAGTATTAATGGAGAGGTTTGCTCATGGAAAGATTTGATCAATGGAATTCTCATGCTGGATGCTCCAGAAGCTGGAAAGCTGCTTGAGGGCTGATGGTCAAACCAAGAGTCTTCCTGTTCATGCCCATGCCTATGCCAGGAGGGTGGTGGTTCAGATCCAGAATGTCACTGATAGAGATATCAAAGTCAGTGGAGGTTGCATCCTAGCCAAAGTTTACTGTGCAGATACCACAGTCTTGCCGTCCAAGCCGCAAATGGGAAAAGATGCAGATGTATTCCCAGACCTGTTTGAGTTCGGTGAGTCACCTATTTCTGAGGGGTGGAAAGAAAAGATCAGCCAGAAATTGGCTGCATGAAGCAAAGTGTTTTCTCTGAAAGAAAGGAACTTTGTTTGTGTCACTGGTGCGAGGCATCACATACGCCTTCACGATGAAAGGCCTTTTCAAGAAAGATCCCCCCCACCGATTGGTCCTTGTGGATATCGACATTGTCAGATGCCACCTGCAAGAAATGCTTGCAGCAGGGATAATACAGGAGTCATGCAGTCCTTATGCTTCTGCAGTTGTGGTGGTTCACAAAAAGAATGGCTTGGTGTGCATGTTTGTTAACTAAAAAACTTTAAATAAAAGCACTATCCCTAACCAGTATACCATGCCCCACATTAAAGATGCTTTAGACTATCTAAATGGGAACAAGTGATTTTCCATACTTGATCTGCAAAGTGGGTATTACCAAATCCCAATGGCTCTAGAGGGCCATGAAAAAATTGTTTTTATTTGTCTTCTGGGTTTTTACGAGTTTCTTCACATGCCCCAAGGCATATCTGGTGCATCAGCAACTTTCCAACATTTAATGGAATGAGCAGTGGGAGATATGAACTTGTTGGAATGCCTTATTTATTTGGATGATGTCATAGTTTTTGGTAAGACCCTCAAAGAGCATGAGGCCTATCTCTTCAAAGTACTGGACCGACTTGAAGAATTTGGATTGAAAATATCGATGGACAAATGTCAGTTTTTCCAGAGCTCAGTAAAATATGTCAATCACATTGTGTCCTCTGAAGGAATTCAGACAGACCCTGCTAAAGTGGAAGTTCTGACCACCTGGCCAAGGCCAAACAACCTAAAAAGAGCTGCAGATATTCCTGGGTTTTTGTGGCTACTATCGCTGTTTCATCAAAGACTACACCAAGATAATACATCCACTGTTGAACTTAATCCAAGGGTACCCGCCCACTCATCAAAAATTCAAAAAGAGTGCCATCAAAGAGACTGACAAAACATATTTCCATCCAAATGAACTTTTCAGCCAAAGATGGACCCCAGACTGTGAGTCGGTGTTCCAAGAAATCATTTATCAACTCATGCATGCACCAGTACTAGCTTATGTCGATCCAGCTAAACCTTATGTTCTCCATACCAGTGCTAGCCTAAGTGGCCTAGGAGACATGTTTTATCAAGAGTACACATAAGTGTTGCACCCAGTGTTGTTTGCTAGCCGAAGTTTGACTCCATCAGAAAAAAAAACTATCCTGTGCACAAGTTGGAGTTTCTCACTTTAAAGTGGGCCATCGTGGAGCAATTCCATGAGTACTTACATGACGCAAAGGTCTTAGCAAAGACAATAATCTGTTAACTTATGTTCAGACATCTGCCAAGCTAGATGCAGCTGGACACTAATGGCTCTCAGCATTATCCACAAATGACTATGCAGTAGAGTACAGGCCTGGCCTAAATCACAATGATGCTGATGCTCTCTCCAGGAGGCCAAATTCCTCTCAACAGTGGGTGCGCATACCAGAACATTCCATCAAAGCCCCATGTCATAAATTTGATAGGGACAATACCCACCTCCTGAGACCATAAACTGTTTAGGTGATTGCTTAGGACCAGCTGATTCCTGTTTGCCACCAGCATTCTATTGCATTAGATCTAAGTACTTTGCCTCAACTCACTCCTGCTGTCATTTTAGAAGAACGGTATTGTGATGGATTACAGAAAGGGGGGAAGATGTCTCCAAGTTGCAATCAAATGATCAGAGTACTGCCTTGTTATTCTGAGAAGAGCCTATACTCCAGCTCAGACAGAGATTGTTGTACCGAGAGAGATTATCAAGGTACATTGGTAAAGAAACAGCTAGTACTCCCTTCCAAATTCAAGAACGTGGTTTTAAAAGCTCTCCATGATCAGATGGGACATTTGGGTAGCCAAAGAACTTTAGACTTGGCCCATGCATGTTTTTTACTGGCCCAAGATGGGTATGGACATTGAGCAATACATTAAAACTTGTGGTAGATGTCTCCAGTGAAAGGCACAACCTCAACGAGTGACACCTCTGGTTAACATAACTACCAGTGCAACTATGGAACTCGTATGCATTAATTTCCTAAGCTTAGAGCCTGAGTCCCAGAAATGTGCTTGTTGTCACTGATCATTTCACCAGATACACTCAGGCCTATCCAACAAAAGTTCAGAAATCCACCACAGCTAAAGTCCAAGTGGAGAAATTTTATTCATTATGGTGCTCCCCAGCACATGCATTTTGACTAAGGTCGGGATTTTGAAAGCCATTGCAAAAAGAATGACACCACAGGTTTCTTCCCTTATCATCATATGTTTGGCCGTGAAGCTCGACTACCTGCTGACATCTGTTTTGGAGTTTCTTCTGGTGGAGCAGGTTCAAACAACCGTCTGCAATACGTTCAAAAGCTGAAAGCACAGCTAAACCACGTGTATCAACTCACCCACACCATGGCTGCCAAGAAAAATCTAGCAAAGTGCTTCATGACAAAAGGGTCAAAGCTCAAGAGTTGCAAGCTGGGGACCGAGTATTAATGAGAAATCTGGAATTTCAGGGAAAACATAAAATTGCTTACAAATAATAGCTGGCCCAGTGGTGCTGAAGGTTGAGGTGTTGGATGCCGCACCTCTCGCTATGCCGTCAACCCGAGTTCGAACGAGTCCGGGCATTTGGGGGTCAGGGAGGCCAAGAGTTGGATTGAGAGGCCATCAGGCAGCTCTCCCTTCTCAGGTGGGGATCCAGTGGCTCCCACTGCAGGGCTGCCCCCAGGTGGAGGCCTGGTAGTAGTGCAGCCAGGGGAGTGACTCGAGTTGAGAGGGTGCTGCAGATCGCTGTGTGCGATGCCTCCACACACTGCAGGCAACTGCAGGCAAGGACAGGAGAAAACCTGAAAATCTCTAATCTGGTAGGCTCCATGATGGCACCCACAGCACCCAAAGTAGACCACCCAGAGTCTAGATTTTGGTCTCCGGGGGGTAGATGCCTTACCTCGGCCCTGCCATGGGGCGACCAAGGGGGGATTACCAGGTGGGTCGGATCAGGAGAGTTGGGTCCTGAAACCAAGACCCTCCGGCTAAGATCCAGTGACTCCCAGGCCCTCAAAGTCCCTAAACTCATTCCCTAGCAGGATCGTGCCTTTGCTGTCCTCGCCTCCCAGAATATGGAACCTCTTCCCTGCCCAATGCTCATTCTGCCCTTCCATCTCTGCTTCAGATCCTCCCTCTGGGGCCTCCTGAAGCTAGCCTCCTCCTGTCTCTGTACAGGACCCCCTCACCTTGGGGGGTCCAGTGACACATGGCCCATGAATGGGGGCCAGCGTGTGTCAAGGAGATAAAACTCAGTTAAATCCCTGAGTCCTCTGGCCATGTCTTGCTCTATGCCATATGTTATTGTTTATTGTTTATGCGCTTGGCATACTAATTTTGCTATACTCTGTTAGGGTCTAATGACCCCTCTGTCAGGTTAAACATCTATGAGTTTTCTACCACATTCTCCTTGCTCTTGTTGTAATTCATCGCAAATGTTACTCACCACTCTTGTTTGTTAAACATGTATCACTATTCCTGACATGTAGCCACTAACTGGGTATCCTCACTTATACGCCCAGCTGCTGTCTGTTATTATGACTGTTTTTTGCCGTGTGCCATTCTATGACCTTGTATTGTTATTGCCTGTACCTTGTAATTCTCCTGGGTTGCACCTGAAAATAGGCACTTGACTGTCTAGTGTGCTTACCTGGTTAACAAAGGCTAAATAAATAAGGAGGGCTGGAGCCGCCCAGCAGAGCAGCCATGTGCCCCCCTCTCGCAGAGGAGGGAGGTAGCGACAGGGTGAGAGCCAAAGAGCTAGATAAAAAAAAAATACTGACAAATGGAGTCACCAGCCCTACATAGTACTCAGTAAACTTGCTGATTTACCAGTCTATAAAGTACGTCTGGAAGGAGATACTAAAGCTGCAAAGACCATTCATAGAAATCATCTGTTACTCATGGAAAAATAATTATTGACACTGCATTGCCAGATCCTGCTCCAATAGGTCTTGTCACTCATTCTGCTGCACGCAAGCAATCAAAACCTCCAGTTAGTGCTGACAAACAGTTTCTACCCTCTGCTACAACCAGTACAGGCCAAGATGGTGCTGATTCAGATGACGATGAAAGTGATTTTGGGACTGTCTTCTTTCCATCATTTGAACTGGCTCAAGTGCTTGAAGGAAACCCTTTCTGCAACAGAGGAGACAATCCAAGTAGTCCAGTAGTACCAGGTCATCCTGATTCCTCAATTGAACCTGTGCCTTCTGACAGTGACATTCAAAGTGTGAGCTCCCAAATAGCTGATTCATTATGTGTGGTGAAACTACCGAAATTGAAATATCAGATTCTGATCAAGAAAATGGTGGACCTATCAGTGAGCCGCCAAGTGATGCTGAAACAACGGGCCTAATGAAGTAGTTCACGTGACAGACAATATTGTTATTCCTGCAAGTGCTAACCGTGTGTTGAATAATTCAACTTTGTTGAAATATCTCTCTCAGACGACCCTGACTATCAAGAACCCGAAGTTCAAGTGCTACGCCTAGTAAGTAATACATCAAATTCTGAACCCCAACCAAGTGCAGTGGTATCTTCTTCAGAAGCTGTCTTATTGGTGGACAGTGATCCGAGAAGCACCCCATATGCTAATGTTGAAAGACAAGTGCCAGTGCCTCTTTCACCTAGATGTTCAGACAGAGCAGTGAAGCCAGTGGTTTGACTTACATATGACACACCAGTAATGCCTCTAGATCTGCCTGTGAATGTAGTTCACAAAGGGGTATATGTTACAGCAAATTTCCTGCCCAAGTTAGTGCTCACTGCATCTTCCCAAGTAATAGTTATGCCTTCCACCCAGTATTTTAGGGGTCACCATTACAGAGTTAGCGGGATCAGTTGAAAGGTACCCCATATCTGTGTTGATGAAGCAAATACTTAAGGGGTAAAACAAAGAATGTTAAATGCCATTCTTATGGTTAACTAGATGCAAAAACGTGTGATGATTAAATGTAAAATGTGGGTCCATGGCAACCCGAAGGAGTGGCCGGTCAGGAGCAGGGGAGCAAAAAAAAGTAAAATGTCATGACATAGTGCTAAATGACTAAACTGTACAGTATATTTAAAAGATATCATTTAAGGTGATAGCATGCTGAACTGTATATAGTTGTTATACACTAGGCCTGATAATGCATATAATATTTTGATATAAAACATGTCTAATAGTGTGTATAGTAAAGTGTTATTATGATGTTAATTTATTATGGTCTCATGGAGCACCAAGCTTTTCAGGCAGGGAGAGATGTAACCCCCCCCAAGGGCTTACCTTAATTGCTCCCATGTCCTCCAGGGCTTCCAGTGTCCTCCTGCTGCTGCTGGCATCCCACCCTCATCACTGCCACCAGCCTGAGTTCCCCAATTGCACCTGGTGCCCAGTAATTCCTCCCAATGCAACCCTGTCCAATAATGTAGCCTAGTTCAGGCTTAAACTTTTAAACTGCAATCTCCCGCATTGGTGGTGCACCTCGGTGTGAGCAGGGATCACACAGGTGCAAGCGGAGCCTTTGATGTGCCAACCATTAAGTTTGCGGTCAGCAGAAGAGGAATTTCCTGGTCTCTGCACCTCTCCTCAGTTACATGAAGGCTCGTGACCTTAATACTGTGGTGGAGAAGCCACTTGGGGGAAATAAAGACTTTGTTGCAGGCATTTACAGGGCTCATTAATATTTATGAACCTCTGATAAATATTCATGAGTGGCTGCCTGCTGCCTGGGGAGGGCATTGCGGCAACAGCAAAACTACGGTGAGACTGGAACTGCAGGGGAGCCTTCCTTCCCCCAGAAAACGAGGGACCCCGCCTCACCCTGACCAGTCCCAGGCCTGACTGGCCTGTTATGGGTCTCCTCACCCTGTGTTTCCCCCATGGGGAGGGAGCTGAGGGATGCTAATCTCTCAGGGAAATACTGGGCCCTCTTCAGGGGGCTCAATACTCATCCACCAGTGATGAATGATGAAGATTGACACAGGGAAGATATGAAAATTACATACCTACCATAATTCTTGATCTTCCTGTGTATCTTCACCATTCATCACTGAATCCAACCCACCTTCCCCTCACAAGGCCTCAGTCCCTGGGCGATGCCTCCTCCCTGCTCGCTGCCCTCCTCGGGGATCCAGCTGGGTCCCTCTATTCCTTGGTGCCCCTCCTTGTCCTTGGAGGCGTCAAGAAGGACTCTTGGGAGGAGGGCGAGTAGGGCTTTCTTCTCCTTTGTCCTGGGTACGATCTTTGGGGTCGGTCTGCCCCGTTGGGAGTATCGGATCCCCCGGGATGAGAGGGCTGGGGCTGGCAGGGACTCCCCTCTGCTTCCTTGTTTATATTGTTTCTTCTCCACTTCCCTGTCTCTTTCCTCTCCTGGGAGGAAGGTATTAATAGGTGGGATCCTCATCCCCCCGAACCCTGTGGGTTCTTCCTTTGGAAAACGGTAACTGGGAGAGGGAAGGGGTGGTGAATCCTCACCAAGAGTGGTCTCCACCCTCAGGGGTTTGGAGGGAGAGAGAGGGACCTCTTCTCCATGCTTCTTTTCCCCGAAGGGGATATCAGTAAACCGAGATTCAGCCTCAGTAACAGCTACCTGTGATTGGCTCTCAGACTTCCCTGGAGGCACTTTCTGGTATCTCAAGATCTGAGTCACCTAATGTATGGATGTTGGTCCCACTCTCCTTCCTTCTTCCCTCTTCCTCTCTCTCTTTTCCTTTCCTGTCCCTATATGGTCGTCCAGGGACTGGGGGCCTTTCATCCCATACCCTCCCAGATCCTCCTCCTCCTCCTCCTCCTCCTCTGTTCTCTGGTCAGCCTATTCCTTTTTAGTTTATACCCTTTCCTTTTACTGTCCCTCATGCTCTCTTGCTCCACCCTCATTTTGTCTCCCCAATCTGTCTCTCTGGCATGCAGAACTGAGGTGGAGGAGGAGCTAACTGCCGTTTCAGCCCGCCAGCGCCACATGATGGGTGCGCCTCGTGGGTAACCAGCTTCTCCCCTGGGGGGCTCCCGTGGGTACTGTCTGCAGCCAATCACCCACCAGTGATGAATCATGAAGATACAGGAAGATCAAGAATTATAGTAGGTACACAATTTTCATTTTTTCCTTTTGCTACTTAGGGGTGGGTGAGGTTAAAGTTGGAAACCCTAACGCCTACATTTCGTGGCATTGAGTTACTCCAGTTGGTGCATTAACAAAGTTTTTTTGTAAAGAAGTTCCTTTCTTTTTGAGATGGTGGAACTGTATCCTCATTCATGCAGATGCAGATCTGCAGAGACCGTTGGGACCTGCACCATGGGAATTGGGAAGACTCCATCCTCCTAAAGAAGTGCAGGGCCTGGCACAGTAACTTTTCACACATTAACTGTTTACATATTCACTCTTCATTTTTTATTTTTTTTTTAATTTAATTTTGACCCCAAATTTCCAAGATAGTCGTTTTATGACTGCCTTTATAAACGTGATATATAACATTTATAGTTTATTGGCTGAAATCGCCAGTGAAACGACCTGGAGGGGAGGAGGGAGAAAGAAGCCAGTACCGAAGGTTGGGCACCCATGTACACTTAAAGAACTGCTGTGATTTCAGTTATGTGCTTGCAGCTAAGAAGAACGGCATCTATGGCTACTACTAATGGTACCGCAAGTTTTAAACTTTTTATTTATAGAGTTTATGGTCCTACAGTAGGCACCATACTACATAAAATAACATGAGTGAGGTGTGTAGACCTTCAGACTGGATGTACAGGATTTAATTTAAAAATGGGTAAATGTTAAATGATAGGTCCATATGTCCATACAGTGTAGAGAACCACCAGCATTAAAATGTAGGAATAAAGTCCAGCCTGATTACTCTGTTAGGTCTAGGTCACTCTCACCAACAAAATGCAGTAAAAGGAATAAAACACCAGTTTAATGGGTCCCAAGCAGAACTGAAAGCTTGAAGGGTGCAGAAATGCAAATGGATATAGACAGACAACGATAGCTTGGTCTCAGTTAAGTTGTTTTACTTACCCACAGCTCAAGGCGAGACAAGGCAACCCACCCACCCAGGATTTAACAGCAGGAGTTAGTTAATGTTCACAGATTGAGAGGTGTATACACACCCACTGTGTAACTTCTGTAGCATTTAGCAAGAGCAGTACTCTAAATAGAATTTCAGATTGGAGCAGCAATCAGGACTCAGAAAACTTAGAATAGCAAACTTTTAAACATAGTCAGGTATAGTCTAGCTTTCACAAGGAACTTTACAACTAAAGGCAGAACATATGGTAGGTAAAGTGCTGCCGTCACCAACCTAGCTAAGGAGATAAAAGAAAAAAAAATTGTATTATTAATGCTCAAGTCCAAGTATCAGCCAAAGCAAACAATTTCATTCAAATAACATGAAGTCTTGCTATATTATGACATATGCAGTGAGTCCCAACCTTCAAACTGCTCCGGAGGTGAAAGAGTTAACTGTCCATGCCAGGCATGGAACGCTGAGCTCGAGCTCGGTTGAAAACTCTGTTGTTCTTCAAACTCAAACTGTCAGATTCTTTACTCTGCCTCACTGAACAGTTGCTCCGGAGATTTTCTCCTTCTGCTCGGTTCATTTTGTCGGTTAAAGTATTATTTTCTCGTTTTTTTGACCGAATTTAAACCGCAACCGGTCGGTTCAAGCTCTGTATGTGGTATTGTAAGTACTAGATAGCTTTTACATTTAATTCTTCTGTGTGGAACTTGTAAACGGTTATCGGTTTGGTTTGAACCGATCAGGTTGTTTTGAAATATATTAATCTGTCTTTTAGAGTGTGGTTACCGGTTCTTATCGGTTCTAAAAAAAACGGATTTTATTACGGTTTTTTCCATGACCCGTGACACGGTTGGGAACCGATAAGAGGGTCTTGCTTGGCGGATTGCCATAAACGTGCAAGTTTGGTTAGGACTGGCACTATGTCTGAGAAACCCAAAAGAAAAACCGGGCCCACTGGGTTTCAACACTGCAGTGTCTGTGGGGAAGCCTTTGTCAAGGCTGACCCCCACACCACCTGTGTTTATTGTCTGGGGTTTGACCACCTCAATGCAGACTGCCAGATTTGCAGAAATTTTCCTGCAGCTACCCTGGAAAGCGAGTTGGTAGTCTCAGGGAAAGGGAGGCCAAGAAGTCCGCTGACCCAGATGGCCAGCCCGGTTCGGTTCCAACCGAACCGAGGGAGTCCGCTGACCAGGGCGAGACTTCGGCAAAGGAGAGCCACTGGAGGAGCCGGTTCCAGCATAAAGGACAAGGAAATCAGCTGGTGGAGCCAAACTTTCCTCTCCAACTGCTGAAGAAATAGCCAAAGCGATTAAAATTGTCCAGTTGCTTTCCCTGTTCCGACCGAACCGCACCATCAGGTAAGCACTTGTTCGAGCGGGGTTCCACCGGGTTCAAGAGTATGATTTAGAGGAATTTTATGAACCGGAGGAGGGGAAGAGGAGTATGAGGAGAGTAAATGTGGATTTGAAAGTCTGATGTGCCCATTGAACCGGACATCTCCCTAGACAGACCTTCAGGAGTGTCTCCTTAGGCTTCTGAGTCCCTTCTCATTTTATGTTTTATAAAAAGTGGTTGAAACCTCCAGCTCCCTATGGAGGAAGCTGTGGATGATCAGGAGGAGCCTGACTATTTGGAAATGATGGATATCCCAGAGTCCAGGAGACTGTCTATTCCTTTGCATAAATCTTTTGGGAAACAGTAAAATTTAAAACTCCTCACACTATACCTCCTGTTGATAAGAGAATGGACAAGAGGTACACACTGTCAGGCTCTGATACGGAGTTCCTTACACAACAATGCAGCCATGTTGGTAGTGCAGGCTGCAGCCTGTGACAAGGCAAATATTCCCTTGGCCTCACACCCCTCTGACAAGGACTCCAGGGGATTGATGCATGGCAAAGAAACAGTACATGGCAGCATCCTTGGGACTCAGACAGGCAAATTATATGGCTTATGTTGCTAAATACCAGAAATCTAGATGGGATACTGTTATGGCTCTAGCAAAACAGGTCCCTGGCCAGCTTGCCAAGGAGCTGGAGCAGGTGGCTGCTGATGGTATTGAGGCATCTAAGGTGCACCCATGCTGCAGTGGACTCTAATAATGTGTCATCGAGAGTCATGGCTACATCTGTGGCACTTCACAGAATGGCTTGGCTCAGATGTACTAGCCTGTCACAGGATACCCAGACTAAGGCCATGGATTTTCCTGTTGTGAGGTAATTCTCGTTTGGGGAGCAGACAGAGAATTACATGAAGAAAATGGATGAGTATAGGACCACCTATAGGAGTGCACAGGCCAAGGAAAGGCAGGCCACTCCTCAAAGGCAGCCTTCCAGGGGCAGGGGCAGGCCTTTTCATAGGCCTTACTGCTCAGGCCTCCTCTTCAGCTTACGCCCAGAGGGGGTTCTTTAGAGAGAGAGGCAGACGGGCTACAAGCAGGCCTGCTTCCACCCCTCAGCCTAAAGCCCCCACTTTGCAAAGGAGGCACCCTGATGGGGTGGCCAGGGCCGATTCTCAACTACCTGTAGGGGGCAGGCTGGCTTACTTTGTCCAGGACTGGAAGTCTCTGACATCAGACAAGTGAGTCCTGGAAGTAGTAAGCCAGGGACTGGTTCTCGGCTTCAAAAAATTTCCAAAGATGAGAACCAGATCCTTTCCACCTGCAAATCCATCAGAGGCGCTTGCCCTAGAGGCAGAAGTCTCTACCCTCCTGGCTCTCAGAGCCATGGAAAGGGTTCCACCCCTACACCAGGGCAAAGGATTGTACTCCAGGTACTTCCTTACCCCAAAAAAGACAGGAGAATGGCGGCCCATCCTGGATCTCAGATACTTAAACAAGCACCTTTTAAAACCAAAATTCAAAATGGTGACTCTGGGAATTATTCTACCCTCTTTAAGGCCAGGAGACTGGCTAGCATCCCTGGAACTCAAGGATGCCTACTTCCATATTCTCATCAGAAGCTCCCATCGAAAGTACCTCAGGTTCGAGCTGCCCTCAGGCCATTACCGGTTCAGAGTAATGCCCTTTGGCCTCACCTCTGCTGCAAGGGTATTCACAGAATGCCTGGCAGTAGCAGTTGCCTACCTAAGAAGGCAAAAAATTGCCATCTTCCCTTACCTGGACGACTGGCTAATAGTAGGCCAGTCTCCAGACCAAGTCAAGTTACATCTTTAGATAACTCAGCAACTGCTTACCTCTCTAGGTTTCCTTCTGAATCTTCCAAAGTCAATTCTAGAGCCTGTCCAGCTCCTCACCTTCATAGGCATGAGAACTGAACACAGAGGAAGCCAGAGCCTTCCTTCCTTTGGACAGGGCAAGGACCCTGGTCTCTCTGGCCTCCTCATTCACCCTGCAGGTCTCTCGACCAGCAAGGCATTTTCTACAGCTCCTAGGGCACATGGCTGCTTCTACAGCAGTAGTGCAAGGAGCCAGATTTCAGATGAGGGACATCCAGTTCCATTTGAGAGCCTTTTGGTCTCAAAGAAAGGACCCTCTACCCAAATTGATCCTAGTGACTCATAGAAACATAGAAACATAGAAGTTGACGGCAGATAAGGACCGCAAGGCCCATCCAGTCTGCCCATTTCTTTTTCTACCTTATAAATGTGCCATCGGCCTTTGCTCTGTCAGTGACCTATCTATTCATAGTCATTTGTATTGCTCCCTATGCCTATCCCATGCCTGTTTGAAGCCCTGCACTGTATTCATATACCACTTCTTGTGGTAAGCCATTCCATGCATCTACCACCCTTTCTGTGAAAAGAATTCCTCACATTCCCCTTAATCGGCCTCCTCTAATCTCATGCTGTGTCCTCTTGTCCTGCTATTTTTCTTATATTTAAACATGTTAGACTCTTTCACCTTGTTTATGCCCTTAAGGTGTTTAAATGTCTCGATCATATCACTCTCTCCTCCTTTGCTCAAGGGTATACATATTGAGCTCTGTTAATCTGTCCTCATATGTCTTCTGATGCAGTCCCTGCACCATTTTGTTGCCCTCTCTGGACTGCCTCAATTTGGTTAATGTCCTTGTGAAGGTGTGGCCTCCAATACTGCACAATAGTACTCCAGATGGGGCCTAACCAATGTCTTGTACAGAGGGATTATTACCTCCTCTCACGACTTGTGATACTCTACTAATACACCCTAACACCCCCTAGCCTTACCTACTGCTTTAGAGGTCTGCTTGGATGATTTTAGGTCATCAGTGATGATGATGCCCAAGTCTCTTTCTTCCGTTGTGACTGCTAGCAACTCCCCTCCCAGCCTATAGGTGGCTTCAGGGTTTCTCTTCCCTATGTGCATGATTTTGCACTTCTTTGCATTAAATCCCAGTTGCCACTCTTCTGACCATTCTGCTAGTTTATCCAGATACTCTTCTCATTCTGCCCACCCCATCTGGATCATCTACTTGTTGCAGATCTTGGTGTTATCTGCAAACAGACAAGCCTTACCCTCTAGTCCATCTGGCGTAGGTCACTAATGAAGATGTTGAATAGGACTGGCCCCAGGACTGATCCCTGAGGTACCCACTTGTGACTTGCATCTCTTCTGACTGTATACCATTTACCACCACTCTCTGTTTCTGCCAGTCAACCAGTTTGCCATCCAGTTGACCAACTTCTGACCCACCCCGAGCCTACTCTAGCTTATTTATCAATCTTCTATGTGGAACAGTGTCAAAAGCTTTGCTGAAGTCAAGGTAGGCGACATCAACTGCTCCCCTTGGTCCACCACTCCTGGTTACCCAGTCAAAGAAATCTATGAGATTAGTTTGACAGGACCTTCCTTTGTAAACCCATGCTGTCTTGGATCCTGTGCCCTATGGATTCCAGGTGTTGCACTATCCTTTCCTTAAGGAGTGCCTCCATAATCTTGCCCACTACTGAGGTAAGACTGACCGGTCTGTAGTTCCCCGCCTCCTCCCTGCTACCACTCTTGTGGAGTGGGATCACATGAGCCCTTCTCCAGTCTTCTGGGACCTCTCCTGTGCTCAGAGACTCACTAAACAATTTGCTAATGGCTCTGCTAGTTCCTCCTTTAGCTCCTTAAGTACCCTGGGATGTATATGCCATCAGGTCCCATTGCCTTATCCACTCTGAGCTTAGCAAGCTCTTGTAGGACCCTTTCTTTTGTGAAGGGAGTAGTGCTCACCCTCCCTCCCCTGTGTCCATGATGCTGAGCTGTGGGCCCTGCCCTACCTTCTCTTCAGTAAATACTGAGCAAAAGTATCTATTTAGGATAGATGCCTTTACAGGGTCCTCCTCCTCCATGCTCCCTTTTCTCCATTAAGCTTAGCATACCCCTCTGGACTTTCTCCTTTCACTAATGTATCTATAGAAAGTCTTGTCACCTTCTTTTACTGTTCGTGCTAGTGTTTCCTCAGTTTGGGACTTTGCCTGCCTTACTGCCTTACCTGCTTCCTTAGGCAGTTTGGTATGCCTCCCTATCTTCATCCCGCTGTGTTCCTTTATATTTTCTGAAGGCCAGCCTTTTGGCTCTGACCTTTTCTGCTACTGTATTTGAGAACCAAAGTTGTTTCCTTCTTCTTTTGCACTTCCTTTTCTGTCTAACACAATGGGATGTTGCTTCTATTGTATCCTTAATGCTTGCCCACTTTGCCTGTACCTCCTCACCTGTGTTTCTTTTGCCAGGGCTAGCTTAACTCTGTTGGCCATCTTATCAAAAGTCAGCTCCTCTGAAGTCCCATATTTTTGCCTTGGAATGGGATGATTTAGATGTAGTAGCCAATTGAACCATACTCAGGTGATGGTCACTGGCCCCAGGTGACCTTCTCACCTGGAGATCTGTGATCCTTCTTTGTTAGTCAGTACTAGATCTAGGATAGCCCTGTCTCTTGTGGGTTGCTGTACCAGTTGTTTGAGGCCCTCCCCTGCAGGAATCCACTATGAGTCTAGTTCTGGCAGATGTTCCTGCTGGTATTGCCCAATCTGTATCTGGCATGTTGAAGTCTCCCATTATCAGAACCTCCCTTTAGCTGTCATGTTTTGTATATCTTCTAACAGTAATGTGTCTGTGTCCTCCCTCTGGTCTGGGGGCCTGTAGACAACCCCAGTTCTTATGGCTGTCCCATTTCCTGTTTCCAGGGTGACCCACAGTTCTTCTGGCTCCTTATGTGTATTCTGAATTTCTGTAGCTTGATATTTTCATTAACATACAGGGCCACCTCCCCTTTGCACCTCGGTCTCTTCTGAACAATACATAGCCAGGTACTGAAGTCTCCTAAGTGTGGTTACTGGTAAACCACGCCTCACTAATTGCTACTATGTCCAGTTTAGCCTCTGACATTATTGCCTGCAGGTCTGGGATCTTATTTCCCAGGCTGTGAGCATTTGTGTACATGATTTTCCATTGGCCAGATTTTGGTGTGTTAGTTGTTGGGTGAAGTTTGGCATTACCCCTGTGCATCGTATGGGAGACAAACCTTTTTTCACCTGGTGATGCAAATGAACGGCAAACACGCTTGAATTCCTGTTTGACCACTAGCTGAGGGGAGGGTGTTCTTCCCATTCGACGATGGGGTGCTGCACCCTCTCCCATTTGCTAGTTTAAATATTCTGCAAAGACGCCAAACTTCTGCCCCAATGCACTGACTCCTCTTAGTCAGATGCAGTCCATCAAATTTAAAGAACTCGCCCCAGAACTGTTGCCAGTTCCCTACAAATCTGTGTCCTTTTCTCTGGCACCAGTCCTTGAGCCACGTGTTTAGCTCCCTATCTCCCCTTCTTCTGACCTTCCGTCCATCTGCTCCTTCTCCCAGACTGGCAGGATCTCAGAGAAGGAGATGCCGATCAAATAGATGATAGTTTGTCACCCAGCCTAGTCAGGTGTTCCTTGGTCTCACAACTGACCGCTGATTTAGATCATTAGTCCCTATGTGTACTAGGACATCAATGTTTTCTCCTGCTTTGTGAACATTTTAGCAATGCGGTCAGTGTCTCTCCATGCTGATGTACCTGGGAGACATCTGACCATCACCCTGGCTGAGATGGGTATCAACTCCCTAATCATGGAGTCTCCTATGATCAGAAGTTTTTGGATTTCCTTTGTGCTTGTTTAGTTTTGGTTCCTGATTTGGTGAGTATTGTTGTGCTAGCTCCTGTGCCGCAGTGTCCTGCTCTGCAGTGTCTTCTGCCTCTTTATTTGATTTCAGAGATAGAGGCAGATACCTGTTTGTAGTGTTTATATGGTTTTTGGAGGTAATGTGTTGGAGAGCAGAGAGTGATGGGGCACCTGATTTGCTCCTCCTAACCACCTGCCAACCTCCTGGACCAACTACCCTCTGCGGTCGAGGTTTTTCTGTTGGATGCTGGGGAAATGGCGGTGGTTCTTATAATGTATTTCCTCTTCAGTATGAAATTTGAGGCGTGCAATCTCTGCCCATGCTGCCCGGAGCTGAGACCTAAGATCTCCAAAGGCTCCAGCATGTAGGACAGTGTCCTAAATCCTGTAAGACTGTCCTTCTGAAAATTGTTCCACAGTACCTGCAGTTAATGAAATCCATTCCAAATAAGTTGCTGGGTTTGTAACCTAGTCAGAGTAATTAGAAGGAAAAAATGCAAGTAATGGTTTAATTAGGCTTTGTTTAACTTGTTATAACAAGTTAAATT
This sequence comes from Neoceratodus forsteri, assembly GCA_016271365.2. Classification (NCBI taxonomy): domain Eukaryota; kingdom Metazoa; phylum Chordata; order Ceratodontiformes; family Ceratodontidae; genus Neoceratodus; species Neoceratodus forsteri. Next base: position 162,732,581 of record CM057458.1, on the reverse strand, counting down.
ACTAGTGCCATGTAAATGAGATCACTCTTGTGGAGGCCCCACTGATCCGCCTCTTCCTGCTCTGCCACAGGAAATGTCACAACTGTGGTACCCTTATAAAAGGAGTGTAGCGTGGGTGGTTGGGGAGGGTGGGTGGCTGGGCCCTTCCCTGCCTAAAAGAAGAACCATGGACGAAAGAACAAGGAGGTAAGAGCAGAAACAATCAGTCAACAACAAATGCAGTAACCTGAAAGCTTATCCTAATGTTAGATAAAACTGTAAAACATGTAAAGCACCACCTGTAATAATTTCTGAGAAGATATACCCTGTAAGAAATACTTTGCTCCAGAGAAAAATAAAGCAGTAACAGAAGATATACCTTGCAAAGACAATTTGAATCAGAAGATTACAGCAGTAATCTGTTAGCACACACCTGTAGGCACACCTTGTAATAATGCAGAAGAAGGTATACCAGCAACAACAATTTGAATCAGAGAAAAATAAAGCAATGAAATGTTAGCAACAAACAGTAGCAATCCCTGTGAGTAAAAATAAAAACACCACCACACAGTAAATCTGCTTAGCCAAACTAAGTCTTAATCCTTCTCCCTTGCTCTGGTAAGTTTCTCACTCTGCCTTTCAAGCAGTCTTAGAAGGAAAGAGCCTCAGGTGAAGCTAGGTGCCTTGGCCAGCAAACCAAGCCCCTACAGTGGTGGCAGGATCAGAGCAATCTGAGACAAGGGGTTCCCTTTGTCACTCAGTCTCACTCCTTTAATCCTTACTACAGATGCATCCTCTTGGGGTGGGGTGCTCACATGGGCGACTCACTACCCAGGGACTGTGGTCCCTCAGGAATCTCTGCTCCACATCAACCTGTTGGAGCTCAGAGCAGTTTTTCTAGCACTTCAAGCTTTTTCCAAATCTGTTCAGAACAAAGTTGTACAGGTCAGAACAGACAACACCACTACAATGTGGCACATCAACAAGCAAGGAGGCACCTTTGCCCATGGTCTGTGCACCAAGCAATGAAGTTGTGGTCTCTGGCTTACTCCCTGAACACCTCCCTACGGCAGTTCACCTCCCAGGCAAGGACAATGTCCTGGCAGATGCTCTCAGCAGGATTTCCCGAGGCCATCACGAATGGTCACTGGATCCCCTGGTCCTGGAGGTAATATTTGCCAGGTGGGGCACCCCAGATAGATCTTTGGCAGCCCCAGACAATCACCAACTTCCCTTTTTGCTGCAGGCCCCCAGTGTTGGGCTCCAGTCCTCTGGATGCCTTAGTTCTCAATTGGGAAGGAAGTTTCTCTATGCTTCCCCTTCCTCTCCTGTTCAAAGTGTTAGTCAAAATCAGATCTCAATCCTGCAAAGTGATTCTGATTGCTCCAGATTGGCCAGACAACCCTGGTATCCACTCCTACTGTCCTTAGCAGTCCATCTTCCCTGTGTCTTCCCAGGAATCACAATCTGTTAACCTGTGCTCAGGGAGGGTTTGCACCCAAACCTCAAATCTCTCAATCTCAAGGCCTTGCTCTTGAAGAGTTAGAATTTGCTGATCTACACCTCTCCAAGGTGTAATGGATATATTGAAGGCTTCTAGGAAGCCTTCCACCAGGGCTACTTACAATTCCAAATGGAAAAGGTTTTCCATATGGTGCTCTGGGAAGCATATTTCCCCAGAATCTGCTGGATTTACCCATAGTCCTGGATTATATGGTCCATTTGAACACTTTGGGGCTCAGACCACTACCCTAAAGGTGCATTTGGCAGCTGTGTCTGCTTTCATTTCAGCAGGTAAACCCTCTTCTTTTTCAGCTCATCCTGTATTTTTTAAGGGATTGCTTCACACCAACCCTCCATTCAGGGACCCTGCCCCTGTCTGGGATCTTAATGTTTGCATTGCTCAGCTTATGCAGCCTCCCTTTGAGCCCTTGTCTTCAGCAGAGCTTAAGTATTTGGCTTGGAAGACTGTGTTTCTGGTAGCCATCACTTCTGCCAGACGCATAAGTGAATTACAGGCTTTGTCAGTGGAGCCTGATTTTAGTACTGGACTTTAGGAGGGCTGACTTTGCCAAAATGGGTGAGTGCCTAAGGAATGCACTAGCAAATGGGCAGGAAGGAGGGGTGGAAGAACAATGGGGAATAATAAAAACTGCCATCACAGAGGTAATGAGCCTTTGTGTGAAGCAAATAAACAAAACAAGACGATGTAAGAAACCACTATGGTTCTCAAAGGAAGTGGCAGTGAAGGTTCAAGAGAAAAGAAAGCATTCAGGAAGTACAAGGAATCGCAGAAGGAGCAGGACAGAGAACTGTATCAGTTAAAGCAAAGGAGGCTGGGAAGGCAGTCAGAACAGCAAAGGCCCAAACCGAGGAAAAGATAGCCAACTCAGTTAAGAAGGGGGATAAACCTTTATAGGTACATCAGGAGCAAAGGAAGACCAAGGGAGGGATAGTGAGGCTTAATAAAGGGAGTGAGGGTGGGCAGAGGGAGACTGTGAAAGGCAGAGATACTAAACAAATATTTTGCTCAGTATTTACAAATGAAGAGGGAGGTACATAAAACAAACAGTAGTTAACACTGGATACAGAAGTTGATACCAGCCCATTTACAGAAGAAAGGGTTCTGAAAGAACTCTTAAAACTGAGGGTGGACAAAGCAATGGGGCCTGATGGGATTCATCCCAGAATTCTAAAAGAGCTAAGGGTAGAACTAGTGACACCACTGACTACCCTTTTTAACAAATCATGGGATGATGGAGTGGTACCCGAGGACTGGAGGAGGGCAGATGCGATTCCCCTTCACAAAAGCGGGAGCAAGGCAGAAGCAGGAAACTACAGACCTGTTACTGTTAGTTTAACCTCAGTGATAGGGAAAATGATGGAATCACTTCTGAAGGAAAGAATTGTCGAGTATCTAGAGGCCAGAGGGGCACAGGACCCTAGGCAGCATGGATTCACAGCGGGAAGGTCATGCCAGACAAATCTGATAGATTTCTTTGACTGGGTGACCAAAGTAGTAGATCAGGGAGGGGCTGTGGGCATGGCCTACCTGGACTTTAGCAAGGCATTTGACACAGTCCCACACAAAAGATTAATATACAAGTTAGCCAGCCTGGGAGTGGGTCCCAAGATAGCCTGGGTAAAAAATTGGCTGGAGAATAGGACACAGAGAGTTATAGTAAATGGAGTCCACTCATAAGAAAGGAGGGTTACTAGTTGGGTACCACAGGGTTCAGTATTAGGACCGGTCCTCTTCAATGTCTTTATAATTAGCTATCTATGGAAGGACTGGAAGGAAAAGTATGTCTCTCTGCAGATGACACTAAGATCTGCAACGGAGTTGATGCACAGGGTGGGGTGGAAAGGATGAGAAGGGACTTGGCAAGGTTAGAGGAATGGTCAAATGTATGGCAACTTAGATTCAGTGCTAAGAAGTGCAAGGTAATGCACCTGGGAAACAAAAACCCAGGGGAAGAGTACACAATGGGGGGTGAGATACTAACAACAACAAAAATGGAAAGGGACCTGGGGTAGTCATATCAGATGACCTAAAGGTGGGCAAGCAATGTGAGAGGGCAGCAAGGAGGGCTGGGGGTATACTGGGATGCATAGGGAGAGGCATCACCAGTAGAAAACAGGAAGTTATTATCCCTCTGTACAGACAGCTGGTGAGACCCCATCTGGAGTACTGCATGCAGTTCTGGAGACCCATTCTGCAAAGACATAGACAGGATGGAAGCTGTCCAGAGGAGGGCAACTAAAATGGTGCAGGGTCTGCACCGGAAGACATATGAAGAGAGACTTAAGTAGCTTAATATGTATAGCCTCGAGGAAAGGAGGGAGAGGGGGGACATGATAGAAACTTTCAAGTACCTCAAGGGAATCAACAAAGTCCAAGAGGGTAGCATCTTTCAAAAAAAGAGGTGTGCAAGAACAAGAGGGCACAATTTGAAGATAGAGGGGAGCGCTCAGAGGTAATTTAAGGAAGTATTTTTTCACAGAGAGGGTTGTAGATACATGGAACGGCCTTCCGGAGGAGGTTGTGGAGTCAAAAACAGTGGTGGAATTCAAGCATACATGGGTCAGTCATAAGGCAATTCTGGGGGTTGGGGGTTGCAGGAAGTAGGCTGCTGGTTAACTAGGATCTGCAGCTTATCCATCAGGTAGGGAAATGGGCAGACTGGGTGGGCCAAGCGGTCCTTATCTGCCGTCAAATTCTATGTTTCTATGTTTATCTCCTTTCATAGAGATAAGGTGGTCCTCAGGACAAACAGGAAGTTCTTGCCTAAGGTGGTTTCAGATTTCCACCTTAATCAATCTATTTCTCTTCCAGTGTACTTCACTGACCATTCCTCCTCTGGCGAGAGGAGGCTGCACAGCTTAGATGTGAAGAGAGCCCTTAGTTACTACATTGAGCGTACCAAGGGTCACAGGTTTGACTCCCTTCAACTGTTCCTCACTTATGGTGAGGTTGGTAAAGGAAAACCTGCCACTAAAAGATCCATTGCCATTTAGATTGTCTCTTGTATCCAATTCTGTTAAGAAAAGCTGGGTAAGGTTCCTCCCTCAGGCCTGAGGGCTCACTCTACCAGAGGTACAGCTGCTTCCCTGGCTGCTGCCAGGGACATCCCCATTCTAGAGATTTGTCAAGCAGCTACCTGGAAAACAGTTCACACTTTTACCAAGCATTACTCTCTGGACACCCAGACCAGGAGTGATGCTCGGTTTGGCACAGCTGTGCTTCAGAGCCTATTTTCTAAGTAGGTTCTGTCCCTCCTCCATGGAGGTACTGCTGTGTAGTCTGCATATGTCATAATATAGCAAGACTTCATGTTGTTTGAAGAAAAAATTACTCAACTTAGTAATGTTGTTTCTTCTAATGGAGTCTTGCTATATTATGACCTCCCCTGCCTGCCCCTCTCAGAACCTCTGTTTTTGGGATGTGGGTGGGCAGTGCAGTGTTGGCACTTAGTAGATGCCCACCTTGATTTTTCACCCTTCCCTTTTTTGGGGTGACTGGGTGTTGTGTTTTTCATTTTTTGGGTCTCCTGACTTGAGTCTTTGTTTTGGGACCAAAAAATGTGTTTTTATATTTAGTAGCCAGTTGGCTAGTGTAGGTTTACAGCTTCCACACAGGACCTTAGTGAGTTTAGCTCATAAAGATCTGACAGTTTGAGTTTGAAGAACAACAGACAGAGTTTTCAACCAAGCTCGAGCTCAGCGTTCCATGCCTGGCATGGAAAGTTAACTTTTCACCTCCGAGCAGTTCGAAGGTTGGGACTCACTGCATATGTCATAATATAGCAAGACTCCATTAGAAGAAACAACATTACTAAGGTGAGTAATTTTTTCTTTGAGTTCTCACTGAACATCGCCCCTCATCATCCAGTTCGTCCTCTGGGTGCTGTTCTCCAGTTATTTTGGCTGTGAAGGCAGCAGCCGCATCGGAGTCCACAAAAATATGTGTTTTGGTTTTATATCGTACTTGCAGCCGCGCATGATAGTTAAGTTGAGCCGCAATGCCATGCTGTAAGATCTTTTCCTTTTTGCTCTGAGTTTGTGCCGGCAAGTCCAGAAAAAAGGCCAAACGACTTTCTTCCCACACAGTATCCCCTTTAGCCCTAGCAGCCTGTAGGAGAGAAATTTGTGCCTCCGGAGAGGATAAGGTTGGTATTGCGGTAAGGGAATGCCCCGTTCCATAGGCTCACCTCGTGGACATGGCCGTTGAGGAATGGCAAACACTTTAACCACCTTTACATCAGAATCAGAAGGCAATAGCTGAAGGTCCTAAAATAATAATCTGTGAACAACTGGGAAGAATTCAATTTTCGCCACAAAACAAGGTGGAAAGCCCACGAACCTTAGGTTGGTTTGGCGCTGCATGTTTTCCAAGGATTCTACTTTGGCCTTGAGAAAAGTAAAGTCCCGCGCATAGGTGGCATTACACTCTGCTTGCTGAGTGTTTGCCACATTTAGGTCTTGAATTGCAGTGGAGTTTTCTTGTATTTTATGTTCATTTTCAGTGAGTTTAGCCTCCACTGCAGCAAGTCGTTTGTTAGTTTCGTCTCTGGTAGCCTGCAGTTTAGTTAACAGCACAAGGATTTGCACTGAGGGTTAACTCCGGCTGCACCACACTGCTTCCAGCAGTCCGCCGCAGTCCCGTCGAGGAGCTCGCAGAAGAAAGGTAGACATCCAAGCCTTGTGAGTTATGCCTGGTGTCCTTTTTGGGGCTCGTCTTGTTTCAGGCAAGATTCAGACCAGTTCAGACTTTTCAGAGTGAATGATGAGCTTCATTTCAGAGCATTTTAATCTATAGTATGGAGAGCTGTTTCAGAAAGCAGCCGCCATGTTGCTGCTTCTCAGCGCCCCCTAGTACCACAAGTTTTAACTACCTTTTTTTTTTTAAGCTTAGAACTATGGACAAAGTGCACTGGCAATATTCATTTTAGTTTCACACCACATAGATAATGACGGGCATCTTGATCCACTGTAAAATACAGTAATTAAGAAGTGCAATAAGCTATTAATCCTGACCCATTCATGATTTTCAAAAAACGTGAAACCCAGTTTTGTTTTTATATGTGAATGTCTGAGTGTTATTCATACAAGTGCAACTTCTTATTATGAGTTGCGAGCAGCACAGTAAGTATGGTAATAAAGTAAATGTCAAACTGTAAGTTATCTTTCTGATTTCTCCAAATAACGGTCAGTCACAGTAGTGTTCTGCTTTATACTTCTACTGTTTCAGTCATTGTTTCTGTTTTCTTTCATAGCATATTAATGCTGGTTCATCAGTTTTGATTTTAGTGACGGAGTGGTTATGCAGTTGAGATTAATATAGAAACATAGAAGCTGACGACAGATAAGGGCACTCAGGCCCACTGCGTCTGCCCTATTTTGCGGCTCACAAAGCGTGTTCTACTTCAGATGAAAAATGCCACAGTGCAGCATGTCTCCCCCATTTTTGTAGCCACACTGTATTTCATGTTGTATGGTCTTCTGCAATAATGTTAGTCTAACTGAATTGTTCATTGTATGTAGGAAACTTCTCATTTGAGATAAGTGCCGGTGTGCAACACAGTTTGTGTGTGTGTTTTGGGGGTGGAAATTTCTTGTTACTATATTGTAATTGTGATATGCCGCTGTTCCACAGATTGTGCATGCTCGATGTTTGCATCCTGTTACGATATGTCAAACATCTTGATATAATTAGCAAAATGAAGATTTATTTTTAATGTCCTTATGCCAGTAGCCGCTGACCACATTCCAGATTCATTTTGGTTAAATTTTATTTAATTAAATTATAGTTCTAAGCATGCTCAGTAGGGTACCAAACATCTATCCCAAAGACCCTACTGAGCATTCTCAGAACCAAAATTTAAAATCCTTGTAACTTGGGAACGAATTAATATTTTTTCACCGCACCAACAAAAAGCAACATTCTGGAGCAAGCCCTTTCTACCCTGAAAATTCGGACTAAGCCGGCTTAGTGGTGCTGAGATGCCTCACCTCGTGCAACACCAGTGACCTGGGTTCGGGAATGAACTCGGGTCATCAGGGTGCCAGCACGGGGGGGGGGAGGGTAAGAGAAGGATTGAGCAGCCGGAAGGCAGCTCTCCTCTCCTGGGGTGGTCGCTGCCCCCAACCCTCCATAGTCCCGCTGCCACCGGGTGGAGGTCCTGTGGCCAGCATAGGCAGAGGGGGCGACACGTAGGGAGGACGCCTTGAGATGTGGCATGTGCATGCCTCCACATGTGCGCATGCGTCCAAGATGGGATAGGGACTAGGAAGAAACCGGGGGAGGGGAGGCACAATAAAGTGTATATATAGAAAAAAAATTCAGACCAAAATTCAAAACCATTTGGGCTGTAGGCAATGACAAAAAAAAGAAAAGAAAAAAACAGATTTTTCCAAAAAACACACCATCTAGATCTCGGAATCTGCACATATGACTGGAATGATACATGGCAGATCGAGACCTTGCCCCCCACCCCCAACACACACATATACCACTGTGCATGCAAAATGTCGTGCACTTCCATTGAATGGGGGCAAAGCTATTAAGGTGCAAAGTAAGGGGTTTAACAATAAACAGCCTACTCAACCCTAACTTTAGTGGCACTACTCTGCCACCATATATATAGTTTATACAACTCCATGGAGGGTAAATGTCATCAAATATAGAATCATAGAAATCTGGCAGCAGAAAAAAAACTCTCTGTCCCATCGAGTCTGCCCCCCCCCACACACACACACACACACACTCGTCACTTTTGACAGGGGACATCCCCTTCCACCCACTGGTCAACCCCATATGTCTGTCCCAGTATCATGTCACTTCATCGCAAACATTACGTCGCAAACAATTCATCGTAAAGAACTTTATCGCATGCTACAATTCCCTGCATGAAATTTCATCGCAAATCTCTGAGATCAAGCATAATAATGGTAAAGTACTAGTACCTTATCGAGTACTGAGTTGGAAGATGCGTCATGCAGAATGCATCTAGGTCAAAGGTCATAGTTAAATCGCACGGAATTTGTCGGTCAGGGGAAAAGGATTTTGTGGGATCAGGCAAAAAGGGTCAGAAGAAGCATTTACAAAGGTAAAGGTCATTTGCCACATAGCATGAAGCACTGTATAATCATAATTGTGTATCCTCTTGTTTGGTCTGGGTCAAAAGATGCTGATTTTGTGTGGCCACATAAAGACGCTGTCTCACTGATTTTGTGTGACCTCTTATAGACAGGTTGGGTCTGTGGCAAAAGGGTTAAAGGGTTAAAACTTAAATCTTTATTGAGGGCAAATAAAATCTAATCTTGTCTTCTTCAGTATCACATCTAGACCTGCAATTGGAAGTTATGAGCAATAGCGGGTAAGAAGTCCATCCTGTGTGTCACAGTATGTTTCTACGACCATGACAATTCTTTTTGCTGTTTCTTTGTATTTCTGTCTTTGAGCTGGAGGCTCTATACCAGCAAGATATTGCTCCATTCGTAGCTCATTCAGGTTCTGTTCAACCTTTAGGGCACTAATGAACTTCCAAACAGTGGGATGGCATTCTCCAAGCAGATTATTAAAACTTTGGTGCCACCCCCTCCACTGAGGTTATGGTTCTCGGGATCCTATTACTGACTGCAGAGCTGCAGTTCCAAAAATCAATAGCAAAATGTGGTCTTCGTCTACCACGGCGACCAGCTGGCCTCCCTATCCATGTGTCTTCGAAGTAATCAACGAGAGGAGCCAGTTGGTCGTCATTTGCTGTATAAAACTCAGTCGCCCGTAGTTCCTTAAAGGTATCCACAACGTCAGCTGGTTGAACATATGCAAGTGCAGGAAGCATTCTTATTTGTAAAGCATAATCAGCATCCACTGTATAATTTTTATGAATGACTGAGTTTTCCTGCACTTTTCGCCACACAGCTTGGCAGAGGTGGAAAAAGCATCCCCTTGTACTAGCCCCAGGAAACTCACTTGCAAATGCTTTTACTGCTGCTAGTTCAAAGTCTGTCATTACTGATGAAAGGGACAGTTCAGGACAAAGCTGTTTTAGTTTTTTGCAGAATCCTTACATAACTGCCAGTGGCATGGTTTGACATCAGTGTGAAAACAGATGGGATAACTGCAGATTGGCGGACTCCATGTATAGTGTAGAGCTGTGTGAAAAGTGTTGGTGCACATTTAAATGTCCCATCTGCATACCAGTGTGGCATGGAGCGCATGTAGTGTAGGTTTTTTGTTGTTGCAAAAAATGGTAAAACGCTGGTCATCTTCAGACCCAGAATAATATTGCAGAAAGAGCTCTCCCTCTCTCGGTGTTCCTGTACTTAGCTGGGTTCAGTAAATCTACCAGAGATGTAGGCTAAGTAGGGACTGCAACGACTGTCTGGTGTGCTCTCTGTGCAGTGCGCTTAAGGCTTGCAACGGATGGCAACTGGGAACTGACTGCCTGGCTAAGCCCACTAACAGCATTTGCAACCAGATGCTGGGTGCTGTCCTGTGAAGGACTAGCTTCATCCTTCCAATCTGATACTGCTTTTATTGCCATTGTGGAACCAGCATCAGGAACATGGTTGTGTTCCTGTGCATATTTTACTATGACATCATTACTAGTGTGCACTCTAGCGGGGAGTTTAAAAGTGTCATATTGACGGCACTTCAGCATTGTTTACTCCCATAAGTACGCTCCAGGCAGTATAGGAATCCAGCATCACACAGCATCAGCTGGCCTCTGATGCTCTTGACAAACTCTAGAGGCATGGCTGTCAAAACTCCAGTTGCACAGTAGGTGGCGGCGCAACAGAACAGCGAATTAATATACACTGAACTGTCATGCGCTGTAGATTCTATGCGCTGAAATGTATCGCGCTCTAATTACCATGTGGTAATTAACCACAACGAAAAGTTTTGCAATGAAAAGACGTGGAACTATCTGTCCCATGCCTTCTTGAATCCTTCCACCATATCGGCCCCCATCACCTCTTCAGGTACTTTGTTCCAGAACTCCACACCCTCTCCGTGAAGTAACACCCCCTCACATTGCCCTTAAATCTTCCTCCTCCTCAATCTAAAACTATGACCTCTTGTTTTTTTTTTTTTTTTTGTTCGCTTGTTTTTGGTCACCTCCTCCGTGGACCCGCAGGGCTACGATTCCCCCAAACACACTTTGAGGGTACGTCCCGCCCATCGGGCCATCATGGGTCCTGCTTGGTCCCAGTATTTTCTTACATTTTTTCTCCCCTGCCCCCATCCCCATACAATGGGTGCAGCAGCGGAGGCAGCCAAGCACACCTGGGTGTGGGTCGAACCCCTCTTGTGCTGACGCACGCAGCACACAAACCCCCCACCCTGAGGAAGGAGAGCAGTCCTCCAGACACTCAATCCTTACCTCCCCAGCTGGCCTCCAAACTACCCGAGTCCATTCCCTAACCTGTGTCGCCGGCATGTCGCAAGGTGTGGCGTCCAGCGCCTCAATCCTTTGGCTGGTAGTATAGCCTAGAGGTTAGAATAACAGCTGGCAGTATAGCCTAGAGGTTAGTGTAATGAGCTGTGAACGAGCTTGGTACATCCAGCAGACCAAACCTTGGTTTGATTCTCACAACCTCCACTTACATACTGTGTGGCTCTGAGCAAGTCACTTAACCGCCCAGTGCTCCCAGGTCGCCCCTGAAGACAGGCACTTGTGCGTAGTGGGCCTTACCCAGTTACCAAAGACTAAAATAAAATTACAAAATATATATAAATAAATAAATCCTCCGCGCCACTGGGCCAGCCTATGACCTCTAGATTTAGCATTTTCCATCCTTGTAAATAAGCTCCCTTCCCCCACCTTAATCTCCTTCATGTACTTAAATGCTTCTGTTATGTCCCCCCGTTCCCTTCTAGTCTCCAATGGGTACAGATCCAATTCCCTCCACCTCATTTCATAGAGCTTCCTATCTATACCGTGCTCCATCTTGGTTGCCTTATCAAAATCCGCCTCCACTTGTACTCCCCCACTCGTACTATACCTTATCTCACCTTCCTCTTCTCTCCCACAAATCTAGAAAAAGGTTTATCTCCCCATTTAGCCTGTTTAGCAATTCTCTCTTCGGTATCTGCTTTTACCTTCCTAATCTTCTGTCCTGTTACCTTTAGCTTCTCTCTGTAAGTCTCCCTGTCCTCCTTCCTCTGGGTCTTCTTATATGTTCTGAATGCCCTTTTTCTTTCCCTAATTCTGCCTCCCCTCAGCCCTGCTCCTATGCCCAAGTTATCCCACCCATCGCCTACAGCTTACTCCCCTCATAGTTAATTCCCCCCCTTGTCCCTTCTATTTCTCTCCTGATCCACCCAGATGTGCCATTCCTGCTTTGCTGTGTTCAGACTCTGAGCTGTTTCACTCTCACTTGAGCTGTAACCCAGTTTATTTGAAATCACTGCCTCTGTTCCAGTATCTATGTTTTATCTGTAAAACGTGCTATATTAACTGTAAAAATTTCTGCCCTTGCACATATTTTGTAAATTGCTACCTCTGTGCCTGTTTTAACTGTATTATTTGTAAATACTGTACATGCATTTTGCAGTTTGTATATTTATTGTGTTCTACAAACATTTTGTAAAAGTGTCCTAGTACACTTATCTGTTGCAGTTATTCATTGTTTCTCTGTACCTCCCCTTTTACCCTCCCCCAGGTCACCCCTGAAAAAGGGAGATTCTGTCTCAGTGGGCTTACCCTGTTACCAAAATTCAAATAAATAATTGCCACTGTCACCTCCCTGTCAAACAAGAGTGGCCTCCTTCTTTTTGTTCTTTCTTACCTTCCTGATGCCGAGTTCAGTGGCTTTCAGTAACCCCCCCAAATAGATTTCCATAATTCCTTCTCATACCCTAATATCTCCTTCCCTCCATTTCTTCCCTGAATATCTCCCTCATTCTGTCAGAGTCCGTTTGCCTGAAATCCAGAACCTTCGTGCTGGTCCGAATTTTTTTTTTTTTTCCTTCCTCGTCCTTACCCTGAAACTCACTGTATTATGGTTGCTTGTACTAGGCTGTCCCCACAACAACTTCTTCCACATTTTCCCATTGGTTAGGACCATGTCAGGGAGCTCCTGTTATTTACTCTGTAAATCATAACACAGTGTCCCACCCCCACCCCCCTTTTTCTCTCACTCTTTTCTTCTTCTTTTCTTTCCTTTTTTTCATGTCAGGGTGGCCAGCCTGACATTCTCATTGCTTTTCTGTCACGTTTTCTTATAAACTCCCTCTGCTTGCACATTAAGCGCTAAAAATACTTCTCCTTGATCACCCGAATTGCAGATAATTATTAGCGCAAGTCACACTGTTTGTAAAAGTCATGAGCAGGAGTAAATGGGAATAAGTGCATAGCATGCTTTAGGTTTAGAAAAACCACTGGTGCTCCCGATTACTAAATGGTCCCACTGCTGAATGCAGTCGAGTGCCGGACCCACGGTTGCTCTGGTGTCTGGAAATGTTCCCAGTCACAGTATGTGACCCAGGAGCATGTGTTAAATAATAAATGAAATATGAAAATGAGTTTCCTGCAGCCCCAGAGATGATGTGACTGGGGCTGCCTGTAGAAATAAAGCTTATTTGGGGAAAAAGCGCCAAATAAAAAGCCCCTACATGTTAAAGTATGGTAAAATATGGAAACTCCCCATTATGTTATAGAAACATAGAAGTTGACGGCAGAGAAGGACCACAAGGCCCATCCAGTCTGCCCATTTCTTTTTCTACCTTATGAATGTGCCATAGGCCTTTGCTCTGTCACCGGCCTATCTTTTCATACTGTCTGTATTGCTCTTATGCCTATCCCATGCCTTTTTGAAGCCCTGCACTATATTCATATCCACCACTTCCTGAGGTAGGCCGTTCCATGCATCCACCACCCTTTCTGTGAAAAAGAACTTCCTCACATTACCTCTTAATCGGCCTCCCTCTTATCTCATGCTTTGTCCTCTTGTCCTGCTATTTTTCTTATATTGAAACATGTTAGACTATTTTACCTTGTTAACGCCCTTAAGGTGTTTGAATGTTTCAATCATATCACCTCTCTCCCTCCTTTGCTCTAGGGTATACATAATGAGTTCAGTTAATCTGTCCTCATATGTTTTCTGATGCAGTCCTTGCACCATTTTGGTTGCCCTTCTCTGGACTGCCTCAATTTGGTTAATGTCCTTGTGAAGGTGTGGCCTCGAGTACTGCACGCAGTACTCCAGATGGGGCCTAACCAGTGTCTTGTAAAGAGGGATTACTACCTCCCTTTTCTGACTTGTGATACTCCTACTAAGACACCCCAGCATCCCTCTAGCCATACCTACTGTTTTAGAGGTCTGCTTGGATGGTTTCAGGTAATTGGTGATGATGACCCCCAAGTCTGTTTCTTCCCTTGTGACTGCCAGCAACTCCCCTCCCAGCCTATAGATGGCTTCAGGGTTTCTCTTCCCTATGTGCATGATCTTGCACTTCTTTGCGTTAAACCCCAGTTGCCACTCTTCTGACCATTTTGCTAGTTTATCCAGATCTCTTCTCATTCTGCCCACCCCATCTGGATCATCTACTCTGTTGCAGATCTTGGTGTCATCTGCAAACAGACAAACCTTACCCTCCAGTCCATCTGCAGTGTCACTGATGAAGATATTGAAGAGGACTGGCCCCAGGACTGATCCCTGAGGTACCCCACTTGTGACTTGCATCTCTTCTGACTGTATACCGTTCACCACCACTCTCTCTTTTCTGCTCGACAACCAGTTTGCCACCCAGTTGACCGTCTGACCCAATCCAAGCCTACCCAGCTTATTAATTAATCTTCTATGCGGTACCGTATCGAAAGCTTTGCTGAAGTCAAGGTAGGCAACATCAGCTGCTACCCCTTGGTCCACCACCCTGATTACCCAGTCAAAGAAATCTATGAGATTAGTATGACAGGACCTTCCTTTTGTAAACCCATGCTGTCTTGGATCCTGTGCCCCTATGGATTCTAGGTGTTGCACTATCCTTTCCTTAAGGAGTGTCTCCATAATCTTGCCCACTACTGAGGTAAGACTGACTGGTCTGTAGTTCCCTGCCTCCTCCCTGCTACCACTCTTGTGGAGTGGGATCACATGAGCCCTTCTCCAATCTTCTGGGACTTCTTCTGTGCTCAGAGACTCACTAAACAATTCTGATAATGGCTCTGCTAGATCTTACTTCGAGACACAGCTCTTGCAGCAGGTTACACCATTAAGCCTGAAGCTGGCAGGCATCAGGACCCCACGAAAAAATTCTAGCTAGCTATCTTCAGCGGGGACCACCCCCGACGTCGGTCCCGCCTCCGCCAGACGAGTACATAAGGGGCGGTCCTGCCAGACTTCTAGTTTTTTTCCGCCGTCGATTGCATGTTCTGACCCTTCGGGTTCAGTTTCTAGCACGCGACGGTGGTAAAGTTTTTCCTACGGGAAATTTGCTCTCTTCAATCAGCCTTTCTCTGATGTCCCTCCGACCTCCGGTCACCCTCAAGTGTGCCTGTGGGAAGCAGATCCTGCTCAAGGATCCACACTCGGCCTGTGTCCGGTGCCTAGGCCCAGACCACGACACCTGGTCCTGCACCTTTTGCCAGGGTTTCAGCAGCAGAACCCGGATCCGTTGCCAGAAGGACCCTCCAGGCGTTCCTGCTCGAGGAACAACTCAAGACCATGGCTTCCAAGGGGGATTCTTCGCAGAAGGCCCGCAAGCATGCTGAGAAGCATAGGGAGAAGGCCCCTTCCAGGTCTCCGTCTAGGGCCTCCGACTCACGCAGCTTCGGCTCCAGGTCCGACCATTCTCCTTCCCGGGCCAGCTCTCAGCCTCCCCCTGCTGCGGTGAGAAAATCTTCAGGCTCCTCTTCTCAGGCCAAGACTCCCAGGCCTTCCTCTTCCTCCAAGGCCCTGGTGAAGTCGGGGGACCGTCATCACCATCACAAGTCGGGTTCCCGCCATTCTGAACCCGACGTCAGGTCCGCCTCCTTGCCTCCTCCCCAGCAGAAGATCAAGGAGCTCACCTCTCTCAAGAGGCTGTTGGACCCGACGCCGGTTCGCCCGACATCGGCTTCTCGCCACAGGTCCCCAGAGCCATCATCCATCAGGAGACCGTCGCCGGCCAGGCCAACTCATTACCGGATGCCGGTAGGGGGACCGACGCCCACTCCGATCAAGAGGACCCCGACGCCTCCGACCGACGTCGGTCAGGAGACCATCACTGAAGAGGATTTGACTCAGCCCGAGGACCAGACTGGCGACCCTGGTCCTGTTGAGACTCCCAGGGAACCCTCGCCGCAACCCTCGCCCCCTGTGGAGCCGACGCCGGGACCCGACGACCATCCACCGGTGCCCGGGCTGTCGTCGGGCCTTTCTTTTTCAGAGGTGAAGGAGCTTTTCACTTACTGGTGGGATACGATCAAGAAGGACATGGTCCCCACTCCACCTCCACTTCCTCTTCCTACACCGGTTGCTCCTCCGGTTCCTGCGCCCCCTTCTCCATTTGGGTCAGCAGGCCGGTTACCTCCTCCCCGGGAGCCCAGGACCCCTCCAAGGGGGAGACCAGACAAAAGGAGACCTCCGTCGAGATCCTTTTCTAGGTCACCCAGTCCCAAGAGACCCAGAAGACGCCGCCGTTTGCCTTCGACGGAGGACACGGGATCAGAGTTTTCAACATCCAGATCCCCATCTCCCCTCTCCATCCCTTCTCCGGACCCACGTGAGCTGCCTAAGTCTCCTCCGGATGACCCTTCATTCTCGGATATCATGAGACACATCCAAGAGAACATGGGATGGGATGCTGAAGAGTTAGACCCCGAAAGGCTACGCCTTGCGAAGTATCTTCGGCTTAAGGACCCCAAGCCTGTGGTGGTGCCACCCTTGGTAGACACTTTCGTGGACGTCACCAAGGCAGCATGGAAGCGTCCACATTTGCTCCCGGCGATGCCGAAGAAGGCTGACTGCTTGTACAAGGCTCCAAGAGAATACCAGTACTTGACTCAGCATCCCCAGGCCGACTCTCTGGTCATAACAGCCTCTCATGACCGGTCCCAGAGACCGCAACATTTGAGCACCCTGCCACCGGACCCAGAGTCCAAACAGCTGGACGCCATGGGTAGGCACACGATGTTTCTGCTACCCGCGCCATCAGATCCCTGAATTATTTGACCCACATGGTGCAGTTCCAAATGCCCTGTGGGAGCAGGGGTTTGATGCGGCTGAGAAATTGGCGGAAGGTGAGCAGAAGGAGGAGATGTTGCAGCTCTTCCGGACGGGGTTGGACGGGAACCAGTGCTACGAGCCGCATGACTCCGCTGACTCTCGCCTGAGCAGCAGCCTCAGGCATATGCCTCCGGAGACACTCTTGGCTCCACGCCTCGGTTTTACCCCGGACATCCAGAAAACATCATGGAGCCCTATCTGAGGGAGAAGTTTTGTTTGGTAAGCCCTCAGAGAAGATAATTACCAAACTCCAAGAGGCCGGGAAGGCGGTGAGGTTGGTTCAGGCCATGTACCGACCCAAACTTAGTTCCTTTCGAGGAACCTGGCCGATTTCGCGGACGGACGAGAGACAACAGTCCCGCCCGTTCCACAACACAGGGGCTCCTGCTCAGAGAGCCCAGGGAAACAACCCGCAGGTCGAAGCCAGCGCACTCCTAAGCCGGTCCAACCAGCGGGACCCTCAGCCGCCACAGCCTGACTCCTTCCCGGCCCCCGCCCCTCAGGATCAATGGGACATTATGGTCGGGGGTCACATTGCGAATTTCCTGCCAGGATGGCAGACTATAACCACCGACAGGTGGGTTCTACAGTTGGTCGGAAGAGGCCACTTTATAGAATTCGAGGAAAAGCCACCCTCGAGGCCTCCTTTGCTCTCCGTACCCGGGTCAGCACAAGTTATTGATCAGGCAAGAAATACTTGCGCTCCTGCAAAAGGGAGTGATAGAGTACGTCCCAGAGAACCAGAGAGGACACGGATACTATTCCCATTTCTTCCTGGTTCCAAAAAAGACAGGGGACCTCCGTCCGATTCTGGACCTCAGTGACCTCAATTTGTCAGTCGCCTACAAAAGATTCCGCATGGTAACTCTTCCGGGTCTTATTCCCATGCTGAAGCAGGACGCCTTTTTAGCGTCTCTAGATATGAAGGACGCTACCTGCACATCCCTATAGCTGAAGCGCACAAGAGTTTCCTGCGCTCGAAGCCGCCATCATCTTCAGTTCCGAGCCCTTCCATTTGGACTGTCATCGGCACCCAGGGTCTTTACCAAATGTATTAAGGTCGTGGTGCCTCTAAGGAGACAGGGCCACTATGTGTTCCCTGCATCTGGACGATTGGCTTCTCATGGCAGCCTCCAAAGAGGCGTGTTACAGGCGTATCCAGAGTACCCAGGACCTGTTTCGATCTCTGGGTATCCTAATCAACTACGTAGAAGTCTCTCCTGGTACCGTCAAGAAGCTGCACTATAGGCCAGTACTGGACACCATGCAAGGAAGAGCATTTCTTCCAGACAACAGAGCGGAGCGCATCAGATCCCTCATCAGGGAGCTTTCGTCGAACAAGACCGTCCCAGCCAGGTCGGTCCTTCGCTTGCTAGACACATGGCTGCTCCCATTCCTACTGTCCCTTTCGCAAGGCTCCACATGCAGGTAACTCAGTGGATGCTCGAGGTGCAATGGGACCAAAGGCAAGACCACATGCAGCATCCGGTCAGAATCATGAATTCTGTGATTCGAGACTGGCAGTGGTGGCTAGACCTAGGGACACTCTCTCAGGCGCCCTGCATGAGAAGCGCCTGCCCCGGAGGTAATCCTCACCACAGACGCCCAGGTCTAGGATGGGGAGCACACCTGGACGGGTGAAGTCCCAGGGAATGTGGACTCCCAGGAGGCCCACCTCCATATCAACGCCCCAGAGATGAGGGTGGTCCTTGCGCCCTGCAGGCATTTCAGTCAGAGATCCCGCCGAGTACTCTCCTGCTTCAGACAGACAACAAGGCGGTGATGTATTACCTCAACAAACAAGGAGGCGCAGACACTCTACCCCTTTGCAGGAGGCCATGAGGGTGTGGGATTGGGTAATCCGACACGTGCAAACCTGATCGCAGTACATGTTCCCGGGTGACAACACAATTGCAGACGGCCTGAGTCGCTCCCAGGCCAGAGTCCACGAGTGGGAACTTCTTCAAGAGGTAGCAGAGGATCTGTTTTTCGATGGGGAACGCCAGAATTGGACTTGTTCGCTTCCCTATCCAACGCAAAACTGCCTAATTTTTGCTCGCTAGATCCAGGGCCTGGTGTTTTCTGGCGAGATGCGTTGTCCCTCTCCTGGGCGGACAGATTCCTCTATGCTTTCCCTCCCTTTGATCCAGAGAGTTC
Source organism: Neoceratodus forsteri (assembly GCA_016271365.2). Classification (NCBI taxonomy): domain Eukaryota; kingdom Metazoa; phylum Chordata; order Ceratodontiformes; family Ceratodontidae; genus Neoceratodus; species Neoceratodus forsteri. The sequence continues at coordinate 162,713,729 of CM057458.1, read as the reverse complement.
TTCTCAAACTGCGCAGGGAGCTTGCTACAATGATCCTGGTGGCTCCTTTTTGGCCCAGACAGATCTGGTTCCCATTGCTGATACAGCTATCCTGGGAACCTCCGCTCCCGTTGCCTTTCAGCTCCCATCTCTTGTCTCAGGAGGAGGGTTCACTGGTCCACCCGGACTTACGCTCACTGAACCTGCATGCATGGCTCCTAGAGACATAGCCATTTTGTGACACAGGGTCTCGCAAGAGGTTGAGGAAGTTCTTTCTGCAGCCAGAAAGCCGGCAACGCATGCGACGTACGCCATGAAGTGGCGCCGTTTTTGTTTATGGTCGCAATCACGCAGCCTCTCCCCTTTAGGTTGTCCGGTGAAGGCGGTATTAGAGTACCTGCTCTCCTTTTCCGCTCGGGTCTTGCTCTACTCCTCTATTATGTGCACCTCTGTGCCATTTCAGCTTATCACCTTCCGTGGAACAGCGCACAGTGGCACAATTAGATGCCTGTTGGGAATTCCTGAGAGGGTGTTACATCTTAGACCACCCATTAAGGACCCAGTGCCTCCATGGGATTTGCTCTTTGTCTTGGAACAACTCACGCTTCCCCTTTGAATCTGCCACAGATTGCGTAGCTGTGCTTGTCGGAAAACGTTGTTTTGGTTGCTGTTACGCCAGCGAGAAAGAGTTTCGAGCTCCATGCTCTTATGTGTAAGGAGCCTTATTTAATTTTCCACCGAGACAGAGTATCCTGAGGACGTAATCCTAAATTCTTGCCTAAGGTGGTTTCCTGACCGCTCAATCAGGATATTGACCTGCCGGTCTACTTCCTAATTATTCTAACAGAGAAGAGGCGCTACACACCCTGGATGTTCATCGCAGCTTAAGGTACTACCTGAAAAGAACTAAGCAGCTTCGTAAATCGGAGCAACTTTTCGTTTCCTTTACTGAAAGGATGATGGGCCAACCAGTATCTAAACAGTCCCTGTCTCGCTGGCTTGTCCAGTGCATCTCATACTGTTATGATATCAAACACAAGCCTCTCCCGGGTTCAGTCCGGGGCCATTCCACTAGGGGAGTGGCCACCTCCTTTGCGGCACTTCGAAACGTCTCCACTTCTGTCATTTGTGCTGCAGCCACTTGGAGCTCTGTACATACTGTACATTTATCAGGCATTATAGCTGGACATTGCTTCAGCGTAAGAGCCGGCTTCGGCCTGCTGTCGCTACAGGGTCTCCTGTCCTAGATTCAGGACCTGGAATGTACTTTCTAGTTTCCTCCTCCCAGAATGTTTGCAGCAAGCTTGCTGCGAATCAGTCCCATCGAGGGTTTGCTGCAAGAGCTGTGTCTCAGTAAGATAGTACAGTTACGTAAGAACTCACCGTGAACAGTAGATCTTCGAGAACAGCTCTTGCAGCAGGTACCTTCCCGCCCACCTTCCCCCTTGGAGGAGGCATGGCTTAAGCCTTTACTAACAGGGATTTCTCCCTTTTCTTCTGACGGTGGATCCGGTCTCCCATTCCGATGTCAGCTGCGGCGGGGAAGTCTCTGGTGGGAGAACTTGGGAATTCTAGCGGGACCGCCCTTATGTACTACGTCCAACGTCGGGAGGCGGACTGACGTCGAGGCGGTCCCCATCGAAGATAGCTAGTTAGATTTCCGTGGCCTGATACTGCCGAGTTATCTTATGGTAACTTGCTGCAAGAGCTGTTCTCAAGATCTGCTGTTACGGTAAGTTCTTATGTAACTGTACTATCTTACTTTGAGAAACGGCTCTTGCAGCAGGTTACACCATTAGGACTGAAGCTAGCAGGCGCCAGGACCCCATGGAAATTTTCTAGCTAGCAGTATCCAATCGGCCCCGCCCCCAACATCAGGCATCATAAAAGGGGCAGTCCCCCAGAATCCCCAATTCTTTTCCCACCGTCAACTTGCCAGCATTGGCCTCACGGATGCCTCATTAGCGAACAACGACTAGAACTTTTCCAGCGAAAGTTCTTGCTCAACTAAATGTTGGCATCTCCTACTCCTTCCACAGAAGGACACCCCTCCAAGTGGGCCTGCGGCAAACAGATCCCTTTCAAGGATCTCCATTCAGCCTGTCTGCGGTGCCTAGGCTTGGAGCATGACACCAAGGCCTGCTTTTTTTGTCAGTAGTTTAACAGCCGCACCAGGATCCGCCGTCAGAAGGCACTACAGGGATTCTTGTTAGAGGAAAGATTAAAAACGATGGAAAAAGACCCTTCCTCCAGAGGTGAGTCAGCCTCCAAGTCCCATAAACACCAGGAGAAGACCAGGTCCAGATTCCTGAACTGGGCCTCGGACTCACGCACCAGCTCAGGCTCCACGCACTCAGACCTCCCTCCCTTCAGGGCTTGCTCTTAGCTTCCTCCCATTAAAGTCAGAGCTTCAGACAGTCTTTCAGCTTCCCTCCACCCACTCAAGACTTCCAGGACTCCGAACCCTTCTCCAACGCCCTCTCGGGCCTCAGCGAAGTCATCCGACTGTCCTCTGTCCAAGTCCTCTTCGAAGTCTGCTTCTGCTTCCTTGGACAGACACCGGGAACCTGATGCCAGATTGGCCTCCCAGCCTCCAAGGGGACCTGGTCCCACCTCCCAGGCAGACCAACGACCTGACGTCCCTCAAGCGGACGACAGAACCTAAGCGGGCTGCCGATGCTTTTCCGGTCAAACGCCCATCGGACCAGACGTCCCTCAAGCGACCTTTGGAGCCAACGACTGCCCTCCCTTCACTGGTCAATACCGGCTGCCGGGGTTCATCAGAGGAGGATTTGATGTTGCCTGACGACCAGGCAGGCGACACTGAGGATGCCGGGCTTCCACGGGAGCCTTCACTTGAACTGGCGACTCCCAATACCAGCAACAGGCCAACCCTGACACCAGGCCCATCATCCGGCATGAATATTTAAGAAGTCAAAGATCTCTTCACTTTTTGGAGGGACACTGTTAAAAAGGATGTGGTCCCAGTAAAGCCTCCTCCTCCCCCAAGGTCCAGAAGTCAGACCCCTGACCACCAAGGAGCCTACACCACCTCCTAGGGGCAGATCCAGAGACAGGAGAAGGCCCTCTTCACGGTCTCCCTCAGGGTCTGCCAGCCCCAAGCGACCCAGAGGAAGAAGGTCCACTCCACAGGGGGACGACACTAGACCGGACTCTTCAGATACTTCCAGGTCTCCTTCTCCCATAAGCATCCCATCACCAGACCCACGAGACCTCTCCAGGTCATCTCCAGATGATCCCTCTTTTGCTGAGATCATACAGCACATCCAGGGGAATATAGGATGGGAAACTGAAGATCTAGACCCCGAACGACAGCACCTAGCTCGATATCTTCGGCAGAAAGATCCTAATCCTGTGGTGGTGCCACCCTTGATGGATACCTTCGCAGACGTTACCAAGGCCGCGTGGAAATGTCCGCATTCCATCTCTGCTGTGCCGAAGAAGGCTGACCGTCTGTACAAGGCGCCTGTGGAGGACCCGTATCTGGCGCACCAACCCCTGGCTGATTCACTGGTCATCACGGCCTCGCGCAACCGATCTCAACAACAGCAACATTTGAGTACCCAGCCACCGGACCACAGGAATCCAAGCAATGGACTCATTAGCGGCATGTATGCGGCTGCTACATGTTCCATCAGGTCACTGAACTACCTGACACACGTGGTTCAGTTTCAGAACGCCCTATGGGAACAGGACCAGGACCTGGTTAAAGTCCTTCTGGATGGCAAGCAAAAGGAAGAGCTCTCGAACCTTCTTCACACAGGGTCAGATGTGGGGACCCAAGTTTTTGAGAGCCGCCTATGACTTGGCGGACTCTACGGCCAGGGGAGCAGCCTCAGGCATCTGTCTCTGGAGATGCTCATGGCTTTGCGTCTCCAGATTTACTCCGGATGTCCAGAAACGTATCCTGGACATCCCCTACAGCAGAGAGGTCCTGTTTGTTGAAGATTCCGAAAAGGTAATCACCAGATTACAGGACGCCGGGAAGGTGGTGACGACTGTACAGGCCATGTACTGGCCCAAGACTGGTTCCTTTCATAGGAACCAGAATCACTTTCATGGCCGGCAACAACGGCAGCAGCCACGTTCCGGCCAGCAGCAAAGGGGGCAACTTCAACCACAAGGCCCAGCCTAAGTCTTCCTCAGGCCAAGGTTAGAGATATACTAAACCAGCCCAGCCTGCGGGAGGCAACGCAGCATGACTCCTTCCCGGCCCCTACTCTGGATCAACAGGAAGAAGAGGTTGGGGGTCGCATCTCCCACCACCTTTCAGTGTGGCAGACGATAACTGCCGACTGGTGGGCCCTACAATTGGTAGAGAGAGGACACACTAAAGAAGTCCTCGATTATCCATCTTCAAGGCCTCCCCTGCTTTCCCATTACTCGGGACAGCACGCACTGCTCATTCATCAGGAGATGCTAGCGCTTCTGGACAAAGAGACCATAGGGCATGTACTGCAGAACTGGAGGGGCGCAGGATATTATTCCCACTTCTTTCTGGTTCCCAAAAAGACAGGGGACCTCCGTCTGATCCTGGACCTCTGCGACCTCAATGTTTTGGTGCTTTACAAATGCTTCTGCATGGTGTCTGTTCCAGGGCTAATTCTTGTGCTCAAGTGGGTCACCTTCTTAGCGTCACTGGACATGCAGGATGCCTACCTGCATATCCCGATAGCTCAGGTGCACAAAAAATTCTTGCACTTCGAGGTTTCGGGTCGCCATTATCAGTTCCGAGCCCTCCCTTTCAGGCTGTCCTCAGCACCTCAGGTATTCACGAAGTGCATGGCAGTCATAGCGGCAGCTCTCAGGACACAAGGCCACTACGTGTTCCCCTATCTAGACGACTGGCTCCTCTTGGCCCTCTCGGAGGTCCTGATGTCCACGATCCATTGTACTCGATCCCTCTTCGGGTCGTTAGGCATCACCAACAGTCGGGAGAAGTCACATCTGGTTCCGTCTCAGAGACTGCAGTTCATAGGTGCAGTCCTGGACACCGTCCAGGGGAAAGCTTTTTTGCCTCAGGACAGAGCGGAGCACATCAGAGCCCTCATAAGGGATATCTTGGTGAAGAAGACCGTTCTGGCAAGATTGGTCCTTTGCCTGTTCGGACACATGGCTATGGCCATTGCAACAGTCCCTTTAGCCCGTCTCCACATGCGGGTGACCCAGTGGATGTTACAGGGGCAGTGGGATCAGAAGCAAGACCATCTGCAGCATCCAATCAGGATCACGAATGCCGTCTTCTGGGATTGGCAATGGTGGCTCATCCCAGAGCACCTGTCATTGGGAGTCCCCTTCGTTGCGCCGTCTCCGGTTGTGACACTCTCCACGGATACTTCGGGGTCTGGTTGGGGAGCGCACCTCAATGGTGTCAGGTCACAGGGATCATGGACAACCCAGAAAGCTCATCTTCACATAAACATTTTGGAGATGAGAGCGGTCCTTTACGCCTTGCCGGCTTTCCAATCGGAGATTCCACCGGGTACTCTTCTGCTGCAGGCAGACAATACCACGGTGATGTATTACCTCAACAAATGAGGCACTCATTTCTACCCTCTTTGAAGGGAGGCCATGAGGGTGTGGGATTGGGTACTGCAACACAGTGCAAACCTTATTGCTGTACATGTTTCAGGAGTGGACAACGTTATCCCAGATGGTCTGAGACAATCTCAGACCAGAGTCCGTGAATGGGAACTGCTCCAAGAGATCGTAGAGGATCTGTTTCACTGATGGGGGACACCAGAATTAGACCTTTTCGCGTCCCCATCTAACGCAAAACTGCCCAATTTCTGCTCGCTAGATCCAGGGCCTGGTGTTTTCTGGCCAGACGCGTTGTCAGTCTTCTGGGCGAGCAGATTCCTCTACGCATTTCCTCCTTTCCCGTTGATCCAGAGGGTTCTTCTGAAACTCTGCAGAGAGCAGGTGATGCTGATCTTAATCGCGCCCTTTTGGCTCGGGCAGGTCTGGTTCCCTCTGCAGTACTAACTTTCTCAGGAACCGCCGGTGCCTCTGCCAATTAGCTCTCACTTGCTGTCTCAGGAGGCAGGATCCTTGGTCCATCCAGACCTTTGCTCTCTGAATCTTCATGCCTGGGTCCTAGGGACATAGCAGTCATGTGCTACGGGGTCTCTCAAGAGGTAGCAGATGTTCTAGCGGCTGCTAGCAAACCGGCCACTCATGCCACATACGCCATGAAATGGTGCAGATTTTGTCTCTGGGCTCAAGCGCAGGGACTTTCCCACTGGATTGTTCTGAGGGTTCAGTATTAGACTACCTCCTGTCCCTATTTCAGGCAGACTTGGCCTACTCCTCAATCAAAGTGCACCTCTGTGCCATCTCAGCCTATCACATACCTATAGGCCTATGGTCCGTATCCCAGTTGGAAACTGCACGTGCCTTTTTGAGAGGTGTCCTCCACCTTAGGCCTCCAATTAAGGATCCCATTCCTCCATGGGACCTACCCTTCATCCTGGAGCAGCTTACGCTGCCTCATTTTGAACCAGCCGCGGATTGCGAGCTACGTCTTCTTGCATGGAATATGTTATTTTTAGTTGCTGTTACTTTGGCCAGAAGGATTTCTGAGCTCCACACACTCATGTGCAAAGAACCTTATTTGTTTTTTCACCAGGATGGTGTCCCTAAGGACAAATCCAAAATTTCTGCCTAAGGTGGTCTCAGCCCTAACCCCTAACCAGGATATCGACCTACCAGTGTACTTTCCAAAATACTCCAATAGAGGAGAGGCCCTGCTGCACACACTCGATGTGCATAGGTGTTTTAAGATGTTACCTGACCAGAACCAGACAACACCATAAATCTGATCAGCTTTTTGTCACCTTCGCCCATAGGATGCTGGGTGCTCCGGTCTCTAAGCAGTCTCTTTCTAGATGACTCATTCATTGTATCATGTTCTGTTACCAGAAGTGTAACAAGTCCCTACCGAGCTCGGTTAAGGGACATTCCACAAGGGGGGTGGCTACCTCCTTTGCTGCTTTGAAGAACGTGTCCACCTCAGCCACCTGCACAGCAGCTACTTGGAGCACTGTGCACACCTTTATCAGGCATTATAGCCTGGACGTTGCTTCACAGCGAAGAGCTGGTTTTGGTCTAGCAGTCCTTCAGGGACTACTGTCCTAGGCTCCGGTTCAACTCTTGATCTCCCTAGCCTCCTCCCATTTGAGAGGGATTTCCAGAATTGCTTGGGAATCAGTCCTAATGGTGGGAAACTGCCTGCTGGAAGAGCTGTCCAAGTGAGATTGCACAGTTACGTAAGAAACCTTACCGTAACAGTAGATCTTTAGAACAGCTCTTGCAGCAGGCAGTTTACCTCCCACCATCCCCTCTGGAGGTAGGGTTGTTCCATTTATAACTTCCTAGGATTCGGTGTTTTCAATACTTCCCTGCTGCATACCTTCTTTCAAGGCGGATCCTCAGTCTCCACTTCAGAAGTCATCTAGCCCAGGAGTCTCTGGGGGAGAACTGGGGACTTGGGGCCTCCCTTTGTATGATGCCTGATGTTGGGGGCGGGCTGATGTCGGGGCGGTCCTCATGATACTGCTAGCTAGAAAATTTCCATGGGGTCCTGTGCCCGCCGGCTTCAGTCCTAATGGTGTAACCTGCTGCAAGAGCTGTTCTCAAAGATCTACTGTTACGGTAAGTTCTTGCGTAACTGTACTTTCCACCCTTAGCTCCTTTAGTACCCTGGGATGTATGCCGTCAGGTCCCATTGCCTTGTCCATTCTGAGCTTATCAAGCTCTTGTAGGACCCTTTCTTTTGTGAAGGGACTAGTGCACACCTTCCTCCCCCTGTGTCCATGGTGCAGAGTTGTGGGCCCTGCCCTACCTTCTCTTCAGTAAATACTGAGTAGAAGTATCTATTTAGGATAGATGCTTTTACATGGTCCTCCTCCTCACATGCCCCCTTATCCCGCTTTGATCTTAGCAATGCCCCCTCTGGACTTTCTCCTTTCACCAGTGTATCTATAGAAATCCTTGTCACCTTCTTTTACTGTTCGTGCTAGTGTTTCCTATGTTTGGGCCTTTGCCTGCTTTACTGCCTTCCCTGCTTCCCTTAGGGAAGTTTGGTATGCCTCCTATCTTCATCCTTCATGCTCCTTTATATTTCCTGAAGGCTAGCCTTTTGGCTGTGACCTTTTCTGCTACTGTGTTTGAGAACCAAAGTGGTTTCCTTCTTCTTTTGCACTTCCTTTTCTCACTAACACAATGGGATGTTGCTTCAAGTACTGCATCTTTAATGCTTTCCCACTTTGCCTGTACCCCCTCACCTGTATTTCTTTTTACCAGGGCCAACTTAACTCTGTTGGCCATCTTATCAAAGTCAGCTACTCTGAAGTCCCATATTTTTTGCCTTGGAATGGGATGATTTTGTTCTAGTGACTAAATTGAACCATGCCATGTGATGGTCACTGGCCCCCAGGTGACCTTCTACCTGGAGATCTGTGATCCTTTCCCTGTTAGTCAGTACTGGATCTAGGATAGTTCTGTCTGTTGTGGGTTGTTGTACCAGTTGTTTGAGGCCCTCCACCTGCAGGGAATCCACTATGTGTCTAGTTCTGGCAGATGTCCCTGCTGGTATTGACCAATCTGTATCTGGCATGTTGAAGTCTCCCATTATCAGAACCTCCCCTTTGGCTGTCATGTTTTGTATATCTTCTAACAGTAACGTGTCTGTGTCCTCCCACTGGTCTGGAGGCCTGTACACAACCCCAGTTCGTACGGCTGTCCCATTTCCTGTTTCCAGATTGACCCACAGTTCTTCTGGCTCCTTATGTGTATTCTGAATTTCTGTAGCTTTGATATTTTCATTGACATAAAGGGCTACTCCACCCCACTTTTTGCACCTCTGTCTCTTTTGAACAGTACATAGCCAGGTACTGAAGTCTTCCACGTGTGGTTACTGGTAAACCATGTCTCGCTAATGGCTACTATGTCCAGTTTAGCCTCTGTCATTATTGCCTGCAGGTCTAGAATCTTGTTTCTCAGACTGCGAGCATTTGTGTACATGATTTTCCATTGGTCAGATTTCAGTGCATTAGTTGTTGGGCGAGGTCTGGCATTTTCCCTGTGCATCGTATGGGGAGCCAGACCTTTTCCTTTACCTGGTGATGCAAAAGAACTGCAAACATGCTGAACTCCAGTTTGACCACTAGCTGAGGGGGGAGGGGTGTTCTTCCCATTCAACATTTTGGGTGCTGCACCCCTCTCCCTATTTGCTAGCTAAAATATTCTGCAAAGACTTCAAACTTCTGCCGTAATGTACTGACTCCCTCCTTTGTCAGATGCAGTCCATCAAATTTAAAGAACTTTCGCTCCCAAAACTGTTGCCAGTTTCCTACAAATTTGTGTCCTTTTTCTTGGCACCAGCCCTTGAGCCACTTGTTTAGCTCCCCTGTCTCCCCTTCTCTGACCTTCCGTCCATCTGTCCCCCTCTTCCAGACTGGCAGGATCTCAGAGAAGGAGATGCCGGACGAAATTGATAATAGTTTGTCACCCAGCCTGGTTAGGTGTTCCTTGATCTCCGCAACTGACTGGCTGGCGCGATCGTTAGTCACTATGTGCACCAGGACAATAATGTTTACTCCTGCTTCCTGAACAATTTTAGCAATGCGGTCAGTGTCTCTCCATGCTGATGTACCTGGGAGACATCTGACCATTACCGCTGGCACTAGATATGTATCAGCTGCCCGAATCACGGAGTCTCCTATAATCAGCAGTTTTTTTGGATTTCCTTTTTGTTTTTTTTGTTTTGGTTCCTGTTTTGGGCGTGTTTTATTGTGCTAGCTCCTGTGCTGCTGTGTCCTGCTCTGCAGTGTCCTCTGCCCCTTTGTTTGATTTTGGAGATGCCCGTTTGTAGTTTTTGAAGGGGATATGTTGGAGAGCATCGAGTGATGGGGCACCCGATTTGCCCCTCCTAACCACCTGCCAACCTCCTGGACCAACTACCCTCTGCGATCGAGGTGCTTCTGTTGAATGTTGGGGAAATGGCGGGTGGTTCTTATAATATATTTCCTCTTGAATATGCAATTTGAGGCGTGCAATCTCTGCTCTGTTATGTCACAGCCTATGGAAACTCCCCTTTATGTAATGTCACAGCTAATGAGAATTCCCCCAAAACGTGTGATGTAATCCCTGGGGTATAAATAGGGCTCACCACTGGGGGAATGTAAGATAGTTGAGTCAGTCTAGTGCTGACAGTGAGCAGGAAAGGACCTACTTGTGGAGTGTGCTGTTTTTACAACAGAACTGAGAAGTGTTAGAAGGGATTACACTTCGGCTATCTTGGCTGAAGTAAAGCCGCAGCCTCTGTTGATAGAAGCAGAGAGCTGAATTATTGTGTTGAATTAATCAACTGTTATTTTTATTTCTGTATTCTTTTATTTTTATTTATCAAAAATAAATTGATAAACACACTTGTGCATTTTTTATGCAGTTTACCTTTGGTAGCTGTCTTTGTATCCCGTGCCATCACAGACCACATCCAGTGTGTTATCCCCCCTAGTAAGCTCCCTAACCAGCTGTTGCAGGAAAGCACCCTGGAGTGAATCAAGGATTTCTCTGCTCCTGGCTGATGCTGCTGATGGAATTTCCCAGTCCACATTGGGGAGGTTTAGGATACCCCCCCCCCCCAGTAAGAGCTCACATTGAGTGCCATCCGTTGAACCGCCTGCGACAGCTTCCTATCCCGTTCCTTCCGCTGCGTTGGAGGTCTGTAAATCACACCCAGTCTTAATGATGCACCGGACGGTTTTTCCAGTGTGACCCACAGGACCTCCGCCTCACCTTGCTCTTCCTGCCTTTCCATTACCGTAATGTCCTTGATATACAATGCAACCTCCCCCCTTCTTCCAGGCCTGTCTATACCCTGGGATTTTCTATGTTTCTGTTGTTGAGTACCTAGAGGCCAGTGGGGCACAGGACCCAAGCTAGCATGGATTCACGATGGGAAGGTTGTGTCAGACGAATCTAATATATTTCTTTGACTGGGTGACCAAAGTAGTAGACCAGGGAGGGGCTGTGGACATGGCCTACCTAGATTTTAGCAAGGCATTTGATACAGCACCACACAAAAGATTAATAAACAAGTTAGTCAGCCTTGGAGTGGGTCCCAAGGTGGTAGCCTGGATAAAAAATTGGCTAGACAACAGGACGCAAAGGGTAGTAGTAAATGGAGTCCACAGTGAAGAAGGGAGGTTACTAGCGGGGTACCGCAGGGTTCAGTACTGGGACCGGTCCTTTTTAATGTCTTTATCAGTGACATTGCAGAGGAACTGGAAGGACATGTATGTCTCTTTGCAAACGACACAAAGATCTGCAACAGTGTTGATGCACAAGATGGAGTGGAAAGGATGAGAAGGTACTTGGCAAGGTTGGAGGAATGGTCAAATGTATGGCAGCTCAGATTCAGTGCAAAGAAGTGCAAGGTAATGCACCTGGGAAACAAAAACCCAGGGGAAGAGTACACAGTGGGGGATGAGATACTGACAGCAGTAGAAATGTAAAGGACCTGGGGAAATTATATCAGATGTCCTAAAGGTGGGCAAGCAATGAGAAGGCAGTAAGGAAGGCGGGGGATACGGGATGCATAGTGAGAGGCATCAATAGTAGAAAACAGGAAGTTGTCATCCCTCTGTACAGACAGTTGGTGAGACCCCATCTGGAGTACTGTGTGCAGTTCTGGAGACCCCATCTCTGCAAAGACATAGAGTGGAGGCTGTCCAGAGGAGGGCAACCAAAATGGTGCAGGGTCTGCACCAGAAGACATACGAAGAAATACTAAAGGAGCTTAATATGCATACCCTTGAGGAAAGAAGGGAGAGAGGGAACATGATAGAAACTTTCAAGTACCTCAAGGGAATCAACAAAGTCCAAGAGGATAGCACCTTTCAAAAAAAGAGGTGTGCAAGAACAAGGGGGCACAATTTGAAGATAGAGAGGGGGTGGCTCAGAGGTAATGTGAGAAAGTATTTTTTCATGGAGAGGGTTGTGGATGCATGGATTAGCCTCCCTGAAGAGGTCATGGAGTCAAGAACAGTGGGGGAATTCACAAATGCATGAGACAGACATAAGGCAGTCCTAGTGGGGAGTAGGAGGATGTAAGCTGTTGGTTAACTAGGATCTGCAGCTTATCTGTTAGGTAGGAAAACGGGCGGACTAGGTGGGCCAAGCGGTCCTTATCTGCCGTCAAATTCTATGTTTCTATGATACCTACTTCCCAAGTTTGATGCTCTGACCACCAGGTCTCAGTTATAGCCACAATGGTCCAAACCTCATCCACCATTTTGCTCCCCAAACTCCTGACATTTGTGAACAATCCTTTCCACCATATGCCCCCCACCACCATCCCTTACTGCCCTTCCTGCTCCTTATGTGGGGAGTGCTAAGGTATTCCCGCTGCGCCTGCTCAGTTTAAATGCAGCCTGTCCCTTAAGTTACTGTCTCATTAATATATTTGTTGCATCTTTTGGTTACTTGGAACATAGCGTGAGAACAACATGTTTATCGTTACTCTAGGTCCACTTGGCTAAATGCATCCACATTGTAGTTCCTGTCTGTTCAGAGCCAACAGCATAAGCAGTACACTTTCACTTTCAGACTGCCCAGCTGACACGTGTGCAGGCTCTGACTCAGCTGTGCACATTTTAAAAAACTTGCTCACACTAAAACTTTCCCCGAGTTCAGTGTCTGTTCTATAGGACTTAAATAAAATCATCCCCTCCCCGCCCATACAGCATCATGAGCATTCACAGACCCTTCTTACTGATGCTTTCAAGGAATCAAAAAAGCCACATAGCTAACATTGACATTTTCCCCCTACCACTACCGGCAGCAGCTCCCCTCTTGTCCACCCTTTCAACAGGCCACACCACTCTCATCTTCAGTGCAAATCCACTTGTGCTTCGACCAGCTACTGCGAGTACATCATAATGTATGGTGCTGGCCGTGCAAAAACAAAATAAAAATAGTGGGGGAAAAAACTAACAAAGACCACTTCATTAAAAAAAGCTTGCAAAAAACCAAAGCTGCTGCATAAATTAAATATGCCATGGTTCATCGGGAAATATCGGTGATAGTTCCCCTAGTGCAGTTTGACCTTTTACCATGTCATAAGGTCAGACTACACTAGGGGGTCGGGGGGGATATGATATTTCTAGTCGGGCCATTGCATATATGTACATATGTATAAGTAGGTAGCTAGATATGTAGATCTAGATATATGTGGCGATATCCCAAGGGATACTACCCCTGCCTGCGTGACTAATCGTAGGTTGAGGGGCCCGAGCTCGTTGAATGGGTGCTTCCACATGGAGGGTAGGTTTGCTCTGGCTACAGCCTTCCAGGACACTGATACCCCCTTTGACCTCTATAGTGGCTTACACTTGTCAGTAGATAAGTAATTACAGTTAACATCAAGACACAATACTGAACCCACACTTGGCACACTTACCACCATGATTGGATCAGCTGCATGGGCCCTGGAGACCCCCTGTAAAACAAGACCTGGAATAGAACAGTGGAAAGGCAATACAGTACCCCCTCCACAAAGGTATGCAATAGCCAGGTTATATGCTGAAAGAATAGGATCTGATTTATTCAGGGTATGTGAACAAGGGTGGGACAGTAATCTGGTATTTGATTCTAGATCTGATTTAGTCAGGTTAAACATGAAGGCACTAAGAGTCCCTCAAGCACAGTCACACACACACTCTGGGTACCCAGTTGTTACGCAGGCTTGCCTGAAGCATTGCCCGAGGTAAGCCAGTGTTGCAGCTGTTGTTGTGGCCCTTAGGAAAGAAAACAATATGCACTTTAACCCACAATTTGTAATCCGGAGCCAGATGGCTCAATCCGAAGTGATTAACCAGAACAATTAAATCAGATGACACATCAATGATTTTGAGCATTTGTTGCAGGGAGCTACCCTGATGTTTACTCACACTACCCAGACTAGGATGCCAGATTGACGAGATGAAGACTGCAGGATAGAAAGCTGGTTTGCCAGTGGAAGCAGGGCCCACATGATGCACCGTGATGGTCGAACCTGTTTGATGGGGTTGAGCCAGGAGCCGAATCCCCAAGCAGGTCTTTCGTTGGATGAATCTCTGTGGCATGAGCAGCACTCTAGGCCAAGATGGAGAGGTGCAGACCAGGTGAAAGGTTTGGATGTCAGTCCAGTTAGTTGCTGGATGCTGCGTCCAGCTCATGTGACACATTCAGGGGTGTGGGAAACCAAATCGCGACCCGCACTACACATTCAGCACACTTATAGTAAGAATAGCCAAATCCCACAGTTCGGATGACAGTCTGGTTGCAATTAGGCAGCGTCTCTGCACAAACTGTATGCTCTGCGGTTCTCTTCAATTCCTGACAGGCCAGTCGCTTCAGGAGCAAGTCTTCAGTCCACACCAGGTGAAATTCACTCTCACAGTTCAGTATTCCAGTCACAGTAACAGCAATTTCGGAAAGAGTCCAATTTAAGATTGCAGACTTCTTCACACAGGAAGATGGTAGCAGACAAGCCAGACACAGCCTTCCCTGTGCTACCACACAGGAGCAGCTGCTCGAACTACTCAAGCCATTCACTCTCCCAACTCCAGCTACACACTGACTCACTGCTGCAGGCAGCTCTGGGCTTTCCCAGTGATCCAAAAGGTTTGGTTGGTTGATCCATCTGTCTGTCACAGCAAAGGCTCCCCCTCCAGGTCCATTTAGATACCAAACAGTAAAAACTACAGTTCCTACAGAAATTCACTCACACAACGCCTCTGAGGACAGTCTCCATTTTAGTGTTCCCCAAGGTACCGATTGGTTCAAACTGGCAGTCCAGAACCAAAATGGTGGTGCTTAGCAGAAAAGTCCATGCTGCAAAGAAAGGCAGGTTAGACAAACTACTATATTATTAATACGAAAGCAGATGATCAACAAACAATCACAGATCCAATAAAGACTTCATCTGCGCACTTAGCGACGGCAGAATGAAGCGGCTGTATTGCAGCCCGGGCGGGATTCAAGCCTGAAACCACTCGGCCCCCACCCAGATCAATTAGAACCACAACATAGATAGATACCTACAGAGACAGGCACGGAGGCTAACAGGGCACTCGCATGCAAGCACTTTTAATCTGTTTAAACACAGAACACCAGCCTGGCAATGAGCGTTAATCAAGCCCAGGGGGAAGACATTTTAGGAACCCCCATTTGTAGGGGGGGGGGTCGCATATATTTATATAAGGGACACAACAGCAGGGACATGTGGAACAAATTATTTATTTTCACTAGTGCTGTTTGATCTTGGGTAACTGGATTAAGCCACAAGCGACGTGCTCGAGGGAAAACAGCATGACTGGAATTAAATTGTTTATTCCACAAGGTCCCTGTTGTGTATTTCATTTATGCAGTAGGCAGGGACCTTGTGGTGGTTTCTTTTTTTAATAGGATTGATTGCTTTTTTTTTATTTGAAAGTTTTATGGACTTTCTAATGAAGTAGCGCTCCTTGTGACAGGGCTGAATAAGACCCTGTCCCAGTGGTTATGCAGAAAGCAAGGATCTTTCTTTTCTGTCTTTTGTCTGTCTGATTGTGCAATCAAATTTATATGTGAAATCTAGGCTTGATCACTCTGACAGTTTCAATTTCCCACCCGTCTCTCTCACTGCCTTTGTTTCTTGCTGTCTCTGCCTTATATGGTTATAAAAATCTGTGTGAATCTTTATGTGAGAATGGGTTCCCTGGTTTCAAATGTATATAGTACATAGCAAACTGTAGCAGAGAGTTTGTCCTTTTTGACCTCAGGCTTTTGCAAACTGTCAGCAGGGGTCTAGCTTGCTTCACAAATGTGCCTTTTTGCAGGAAGGAAACTAATGAATTCTGTACACTCAAGAGATACCTGGTCTCCAACAGGAGGTAGCAATTAACCTGCTTAATAAAAAAAATTATAGAAGTGGAGAGAAAGCTTGGATAGTTTAGTTTTCGTTTTATTTCAGGTTTTGAGATTTCAGAAAGTGGACTTATGTTTGGACTTCCTATGTTTGAAACCCTTCTGTACATTTTTTCTTCTATTGTTATTGATGGTAATAAAATGCTACTTGCGAATTTTACTTCTCCTGGTCGGCATGCTTCCTGACCTAAGCCTCGATGACACTTCACCACTGAAGAATGCTGTTGCTATGCCTGTTGTCATGGATGTCACATCATGACACTGATGTTGATGGAACTACATAGAAACATAGACTTTGACGGCAGATAAGGACCGCTTGGCCCACGTAGTCTGTCCATTTCCCTACCTAGAGGATAAGCTGCAGATCCTATTTAACCAACACCGTATTTCTTCCTGCCCCCCCACAAAATTTGCCTTATGCCTGTCCCATACATTCTTGAATTCTCCCACAGTTTTAGACCCCACAACCTCCTCAGGAAGGCTGTTCCATGCGTCCACCACCCTCTCTGTGAAAAAATACTTCCTCACATTGACCCTGAGCCGACCTCCCCTCTGTCTTCAGATTGTGTCCCCTTGTTCTTGCACATCTCTTTTTCTGAAAGATGCTACCCTCTTGGACTTTGTTGATTCCACTGAGGTACTTGCACCTTCCTATCATGTCCCCACTTCCTCCTTTCCTCAAGGGTAGACATTTTAAGCTCCTTTAGTCTCTCCTCGTATGGCTTCTCTTGCAGACCCTGCACCATTTTAGTTGCCCTCCTCTGAACTGCCTCCATCCTGTCTACAGTATGTCCTTGCAGAGATGGGGTCTCCAGAACTGGACGCAGTACTCCAGATGGGGTCTCACCAACTGTCCGTACAGGGGGATAACAGCTTCCTGTTTTCTGCTGGTGATGCCTCCCCCTATACATCCCAGTATCCCACCAGTCCTCCTTACCACCTTCTCATATTGCTTGCCAACCTTAAGGTCATCTGATATGATTACCCCCAGGTCCCTTTCCATTTTTGTTGTCGTTATTACCTCCCCCCCAACTGTGTAATCTTCCCCCCGGGTTTTTGTTTCCCAGGTACATTACTTTGCACTTCTTTGCATTGAATCCAAGCTGCCATACTTCTGACCATTCCTCCAACCTTGCCAAGTCCCTTCTCATCCTTTCCACGCCTCCTTGTGTATCAACCCTGTTGCAGATCTTTGTGTCATTTACAAAGAGGCAAACTTTTCCTTCCATTCCCTCTGCAGTGTCACTTATAAAGACATTAAAAAGGACTGGATGCAGTACTGAACCCTGCGGTACCCCACTAGTAACCCCTCTTCCTTCAGAGTGGACTCCATTTACAATTACCTTCTGTGTCCTGTTGTGCAGCCAATGTTTACCCAGGCTACCACCCTGGGACCCACTCCAAGGCTGGTTAATCTGACTACTAATCTTTTGTGTGGGACTGTGTCAAATGCCTTGCTAAAGTCTAGGTAGGCCATGTCCATAGCCCTTCCCTGGTCTACTGCTTAGGTCACCCAGTCACAGAAATCAGTTAGATTAGACATGACCTTCCCGCTTTGAACCCATGCTGCCTTGGGTCCTGGGCCCCACTGGCCTCTAGGTACTCAACAATTCTTTCCTTCAGAAGTGATTCCATCGCTTTCCCTACCACAGAGGTCAAACTGACAGGTCTGTAGTTTCCTGCCTCTGTCTTGATCCTACTTTTGTGAAGGGGAATCACATCAGCCTTCTTCCAGTCCTCAGGTACCACACCATCCTCCCATGATTTGTTATAAAGGGTAGTCAGTGGTGTCACTAGTTCTCTACTTAATTCTTTTAGAATTCTGGGGTGAATTCCATCTGGCCCCATTGCTTTGTCCACCTTCAGTTTTAGGAGTTCTTTCAGAACCATTTCTTCTGTTAAAGGACTGGGATCGACCCCCCGCCATAGTGATTCTCCTAATTGGATTAGCACCTCCCCACTTCCTCTTTGTGCATACTGAACAGAAGTATTCATTCAGTATCCCTGCTTTTTCACTGTCACTCTCTGCCCATCCACCATCCATTCAGTTCCGCCTCACTATCTCTCCCTTTGTCTTTCTACTCTCCCTGATATACCTATAAAAGGTTTTCTCCCCCTTCTTAACCAAGTTGGCTATCTTTTCCTCAGTTTGTGCCTTTGCTATTCTAACTACCCTCCCTGCTTCCTTCTGCCTTAACTTGTACAGTTCTCTGTCCTGCTCCTTCTGTGTTTCCTTATACTTCCTAAATACTATCTTTTTCTCCCTAACCTTCACCGCCACTTCTTTTGAGAACCATAGTGGCTTTTTCTTTCATTTTGATTTGCTTCACACAAAGGCTTGTTGCCTCTGTGATGGCAGTTTTGATATTTCCCCATTGTTGATCCACCCTCCTTCTAGTCTGTTTGCTAGTGCTTTCTAAGGCACTCTCCCATCTTGCCAAAGTCAGCCCTCCTGAAGTCCAGAACCCTCACTTTTGTATGGCTTGACTCTGTAACTGAGTTTATTGTGAACCACACTGTTTGGTGGTCACTTGTTCCCAAATGGCTACCCACTTCTAGATCTGAGATCTTCTCACTGTCCCCATTTGAGAGTACGAGGTCTAAGATTGCTCCCTCACGAGTAGGTTCTAAAACTAGCTGTCTGAGGCATGCCCCCTGAAGGGCATCAAGAATAGCCCTACTTTTGGATGTGGCTGCAGCAAAGGTGCTCCAGTTAACATCTGGCATATTAAGGTCCTCCATCAACAGTGTCTTCCCTTTCTCTGCCATCCTAAGTATGCCTTCTGTCATATCCTTGTCCATTCCCTCCCCCTGACAACCCCTGTGTGGATTGTGGTGCCATTTCCAGTCTCTGAGGTGACCCACAGTGCCTCCTCTCCTCCCTGTTTACTCTTTTGTTCAGTTGCTTTTATCCCTTCCCTTACATAGAGAGCTACTCCCCCGCTTCTGCCCTCCTTGTCTCTCCTGTAGGTTGTGTACCCTGGTATGTTAACATCCCAGACATGGTTCTCTGTGTACCATGTTTCTGTGACTGCTACGATATCCAGGCATCCCTCTTCCATCAAGGCCACCAGTTCAGGGAGCTTGTTGCCCAGACTACAGGCATTGAGATTCATTACCCTCCATTTCTTGATGGCCTTATCCCTTTTTGCCCCATCCCTGTCCTTATTGTGTTTGTCACTTTCTCCATTTACCCAGCGCTTCTCCCTATTGACATCTCTATGTTGGTGTCTACCTCACTTAGTACCCTGATTTTTTGGGAGGGGCTAAGATTTCCCTGCTCCTTTCCAGTGCCTCCCCCCTTGGCTAGTTTAAATGCTTGCCAATGAAGTATTTAAACCCATCACCTAGGATCCTGGTTCCCCTCCTGGACAGATGCAGACCATCACGCCAGTATAGGCCTGCATCCATCTAGGTGGACCCCCGGTCCCCAATGAAGCCAAATCCCTGAGCTCTGCACCAGTTTTCCAACCACTGATTGAATCCCATGGTGTGGAGCACCCTAGCCTCATCCGTGCCATAGACAGGCAACACCTCTGAGAAGGTTACTATGTGTGCTATTTGTCTAAGGCCCCTCCCCATCTCCACAAACGCTTCTTGCACTGCTCTGATCCCTTTCTTAGCCAGCTCATTTGTCCCTAGGTGGACAGTGACATCCAGATCCCTCCCCTGTGCAGCTGCTCCTGTGATCCTGAGGATTCTCTCCCTGTCCCTCCAAGCCATGGTGCCAGGCAGGCACCTTACCTCCCTCTCCCCTTCCTCCCCCAGTTCTGTCTTCCTAACAATGGAGTCCCCCACCAGGAGTTGTTTCCTTCCCCTGTGGGGTCCCATGCCACCCTCCTGTGGGTCTCCTTTGTGGAGGTTCCCAGCATCCTCTTTGGTCTCCACTGTGGGCACCTCCATAGAGGAACCGCACTTTTCCAGAATGGCATAGAAATGATGGAGAGGTACAACTGGAGGGATGCGCCTCTGTTCCACCACCCTCACCCTCCCTGAGCCCACTGTGGTCCAACCGCTTCTCTTTCTTGGCAACCTCTGAGGCAACGGCAGTGACTCTGGTGGTCCCTGGGTGGGAGAGGAGGTCCCAGAAATCCTGGCCAACTCAGCCTGGAGATGAGCAACCTCCTCCCTCAGCCCAGAGAGGTGCCTGCAGATGGGACAACACTGCATCCTCCAGAACGTCTCCTGGAAGACTGCTGCTCCACAGCCACTGCACTGCACTACTCCCATCATGTCTTTTTACTGGCCTCCTAACTGTTGTTTGGAATACTTACTCTTTCCTCTGTTTATTTTCTTTTTTTTTTTTCTCCCCTACTTACTTACTGCCTCTGTGCCCTTTTAGCTTCTGATCTCCCTGTTCTGAGACAAGAAGTTCCTGTATTTCTCAGTAGTCTCCTTACTTGTTCAGAGTCAGACCTCCAGCAGCTGGGGAGGACTGAGAGCAACTCTTGCCCTTCTAGGATGGTGAGTCTTTGGTGTCTCTGGGATCATTCACTTCCTGCTCCCAAACGGGCAGTTCCTGTTGTCAGTTAAATCCTGTGCCTATAAAAGTAGAACTAGTTTACGGTGGTGGAGGGAGAGCAATATAGTCCCAGTAGAGAAGTTTTAGTTATACCAGTAGCTCCTTCCTCCTAGTGTTCTGTCTGTTTCCTGGCAGAAGCTATCTAGGGCAGCGCTTAAATCTGGTTTTAGCCTGGCTCCTTCTAGCTAAGCCACTCCCCCTACTTTGCAAATCTTTCCACACTTAGTTAATTTCACAGATAACAATTCCCTTCTGACACCTGTGACAAGCACCTAAATA
This sequence comes from Neoceratodus forsteri, assembly GCA_016271365.2. Lineage (NCBI taxonomy): Eukaryota > Metazoa > Chordata > Ceratodontiformes > Ceratodontidae > Neoceratodus > Neoceratodus forsteri. Next base: position 162,692,974 of record CM057458.1, on the reverse strand, counting down.
AGTACACAGATAACAATTTACTTCAACTACCTCTGACAAACGCACTTTTTTACCCTGAACTGAAGGTCCCAGTACAAGAGTTCTAGTTCTTAGTTCCAGTAGAGAAGTTTTAGTTATACCAGTAGCTCCTTCCTCCTGGTGTTCCATCTGTTCATTGTGCTGATTTGGTGGAGGAGCAGCTTGCTCGGAAAATTGTAAAACAAAATGGTGGCTAAGTTTAGCGAGTTTGTTTGTCGGGGCCAGGGAGACGCTACGAGCTTTCCTTCATCAGCAGTATTGAATGTGTGTGTGTTTTTTTGTTTTGTTTTTCCGTTTCATCTGCCTCAGTTCATGGGAGTGGTGTGGAAGATCAGTTGGCAGTTTACTGAGGAGGAGGAACATTGTGAGATCCTACAAGTGGTTCGGGTAGTTACAGACTGAATGTCAGAAAATAAAATACAAGCCAAAAATAATTGGGCAGGATTTATTTTTATTTAAATGGTGTTTTATTTTGGTGGAAGAAGAGCGTAGAAGAGCTGAGGGAGAAGCCACCAGGAGCAGTGCCAACGTGCTGGAAATAGCAGCAGAGAATGGTTCTGGAGCGAAAAGTTAATTTTATTTAAAAAAAGGTCCTTTTTTAAAAAATAAATGATTTATTTTTAGTATTCACAGTGCAGGATGTGAAGGACCAGAAGCAGCAGAGATAAGAGTCAAACAGCTAATGGAGCCAAAACAGGCAGATAGGAAAATACACATTTTAAAAAGTGTCAGTTGTAACTTTTTATTTTTGAAGTATTTTTCATTTTCCTTTTACTCATTAGGGAGTCTTCTGTTTGATAATTATGTGCTGGATGTGTGGAACAGCTCTCAGCCTGGCATTTGAAATATCTGTCAATAATAACTTTATTTAGGGTCAGCTCTGGGTCCTAAATGGAGAAAAAAAGGGGAGAGGGGGTTAGCAGTAATGAGGTAATGTAGTACGGTATCCCTCTGTTGGACTTTGTTGTCGTTCAAAGCACAGACAAAACAATATTCCTGGGCCGTGCTTCAGTGCCCTTCCAGGCATATCCCTCAAACTATGCCCATCCCAACACCACAATGCTCATACAGTTGCTTTGCAGTAAAGCATCTGTACTGTTGGTGCTACCCTCCTCCCCACTGTTACCAGTTCTATAACCCTTAGGTCTTACTAGGGAGCTCCTTGTACTTCACAGGGTACCCAGCGATGGAAACAGTGTAGGCCTGATGATACTGCATGTGGTTGTCTGGCAGTGTTGCAGCTAAAGAAAAGATCAGCAATTATTTATTATAACAAACCCTAAACCCAAAGGACTTTTAAGCTGAGGTATTTATAACTCCTGGCCAGATGGCCTGCTCCATTAAATGCTTCTCAACTATTTTATAGATTTAGGTTGCAAAGGCACTCCCTGAGTTTACTTACAATTTCCCATACCAGGGGCTGTGCAGGAGCTGATCGGCCAGTTTGCAGTGATATCCCTCTCTGGCTTGGGTCGCTCCTTCCACTTTCTTGGTGTTCAGTATTACAGGACTCCAGCCGTCCCGCTGATGTAAGTCGGGCCTCTCCTGGGTCCAGCAATTGGTAGCTGAATCCACTCTTGACATGGCAGTTCCTCCGATGGCAGTCTTGGTGTATTCATCCTGCCCAGCACATCTAGGCATCCAGTCCAACTGGGGTGGCAGTAACTAGCACATGGCAGTAGTGCTGATCAGGTGGATCAGTTGTATCCTCAGGCTCCAAGTGCAGTGTCTGAAAAAGTCCCTTTGCAAGCTGCAGTCAGCTTCACACTCATGCAATGCCCAGCACATGATTACCTCTCTTTTGATAGGCAGGAATTCTGGTTTTAGTTCTAGCACACCAGACTCACAATCTGTGTGCATGATGCAGCACAAGATGTTGCTCTCAGCAGCACTCAAGTCCTAGTCTGTCCAAGTGTTGGATGCAGACTGAAATGGGTATAGAGATGGGGTTGTTTGAATATCTTTTTTTTTAAAATGAATAGTTAGGATAGTTCGCGGTTTTTAGGATTTTAGGATATTGGTCCACTCCAGGGTTTTAAATAATTGATTAGCAGTTTTTTTTCTTGTGGCAATACTAACTGTTCAGAAAGTGTTTATATAGGTTTTCTAGAAGTGTTATGTTTGTTAAACGCAGTGAGGCAGGTGCTGTGCATTTTCACAATGTTTTAGCACTTTTATGAGCAAAACGCTAATCAATTTTTAGAGTTAAATAAAACCCTGCCACTCCACAAAATCCTATATCCTGAAAATCTTGGATATTAACTTGGATTTTACGATATCTTGAAAACCTAAATTAGAATATCCTAAAATATCCTAAAAGCCTTTAAGAGCAAGAAGGTCATGTCAGACAAATCTAATAGATTTCTTTGACTGGATGACCAAAGTAGTAGACCAGGGAGGGGCTGTGGACATGGTCTACCTAGACTTTAGCAAGACATTTGACACAGTCCCACACAACATATTAATATACAAGTTGGCCAGCCTTGGAGTGGGTTCCAAGGTTGTAGCCTGGGTAAAAAATTGGCAGGACAAAAGGACGAAGCGGGTAATAGGAAATGGAGTCCACTCTGAAGAAAGGAGGGTTACTAGCAGAGTATCGCAGGATTCAATATTGGGACCGGTCCTCTTTAATGTCTTTATAAGTGGCATTGTGGAGGGACTGGAAGGAAAACCATGTCTCTTTGCAGATGACACAAAGATCTGCAACAGAGTCAGTACAGAAGGTGGGGTGGAAAGGATGAGAAGGGACTTGGCAAGGTTGGAGGAATGGTCAAATGTATGGCAGCTTAGATTCAATGAAAAGAAGTGCAAAGTAATGCACCTGGGAAACAAAAACCCTGCACAAGTGTACACAGTGGAGGTGATATACTAACAATAACAAAAATGGAAAGGGACCTAGGGGGGTAGTCATATCAGATGACCTAAAGGTGGGCAAGCAATGTGAGAATGCATTAAGGAGGCTGGTGAGATACTTGGATGCATAGTGAGAGGAATCAACAGTAGAAAACGGGAAGTTGTTACCCCTCTGTACAGACAGTTGGTGAGACCTCATCTGGAGTACTGCATACAGTTCTGGAGACCCCATCTCTACAAGGACGTAAACAGGATGGAGGCTATCCAGAGGAGGACAACTAAAATGGTGCAGGGTCTGCACCAGAAGACATACAAAGAGAGATTAAAGGAGTTTAATATGTATACCTTCGAGGAAAGGAGGGAGAGGGGGACATGATAGAAACTTTCAAGTACCTCAGGGGAATCAGCAAAGTCCAAGAGGGTAGCGCTTTTCAGAAAAGAGATGTGCAAGAACAAGGAGGCAAAAGTTGAAGATGGGGTGGCTCAGAAGTAATGTGAGGAAGTATTTTTTCATGGAGAGGGTTGTGGATACATGGAATGGCCTTCCTGAGGAGGAGTTGAGTCAAAAACAGTGGGGGAATTCAAGAATGCATGGGACAGACATAAAGCAATTCTAGTTGGGGGGGTAGGAGGAAGTAGGCTGTTGGTTGACTAGGGTCTGCAGCTTATCCATTAGGTAGGGAAATGGGCAGACTAGGTGGGCTAAGCGGTCCTTATTTGCTGTCAGATTCTGCGTTTCTCTGTTTCTGTCTCCCCACTACATCATCAGCATTGTGATCTCACTGACAGTGTTATCAGTACTAGTTTTAGGCAGAACACTGGTTCTTTAAATCGAGCTGGCAGGTCAGTGAGTGAGTGGGTGGGTGAGTTGCGGGAGGAAATGGTGAACATGTTGTCTGAGAAGAAAAAAATCACAAAAGAACAAAAAAGATTCCTTTTGCCGTGATATTGTACTGCTTTATAGGCTAATGAGCTGGATTCTGTGGGTAAAAACCTTTGTTTGAGTTGAGAGCGGAGCTTGAGAGGTCACAGGGAATCAGCACCCCTAGGTGGTATGACACGCTGGTTGGGCATAGTTAACCATCCACTGTTTTTTTGTAGTGTATGGTGCCCAAATAGATACGGTTTTAATACCGTTTTGTTTTTGAAATACAAAACAAGAAAAGTTTGTGGCCATGCTGTATTCTGTGAGTAAGGGTTGGTTGCCAAGGTATGATATGTGGTTGCTAGAGAGCAGGGTTCCCTATGTTAGCAGTGCAGCCTTCTATTGGCTGTCAGTTGGGTGTGGAAGGGATTTAAAAAAAAAATGGCTGTATCGCTCGCTTAGCAAGAGGACATGGGCTATAAGGAAGACTTTTGTAATGTGAGTAATTTTAATTATCTGGTTGATCCTGTTTTAATTTTTTTTGTTTAAATTCATATATCTGGTTGATACTCAGGCTGTGTTATTTTTTTCTTATCTGGTTGATCGTTGTCGAGTCACGGGTTTGGAAGATCGTGCTGCTGCCACTAGTATTTACCTGGTTGATCCTGTTGTTTCTGTGGCTCATGCGTTCTGCATGGAACCTCTAGAGGTTTTCGAAATGTTGTACCCAGTACTTAATTTGAGTGGTGCTGTCCGGAGCTCAGCCCCGGCAACTCTTTTCATGTCAGGGCTCAGCCCCGGCACCTCTTCTGTCTCTCTCTTGTAAGTTTGTGCAGTGCAACAATCACTAACACTTGCAGTGGGCCGGCAGCAGCTTGAACGGTAGCCAGGAACAGGTATATTTTTAATTTTCTTTCTACAGTCTACTACTCACTGTGACTTGAATGAGAGTGAGACAAGTCTGTCAGCTGCAGCAACAGTGACGATCACTGCTGTCGGCTCCCGACTCCGCCTCCAAGTCCAGTCCTTTTCATTGACTCGCTCGTTCTCCTCGGCTCCTCCTAGTCCTCTCTCAGCACCTGCGCTCACCTCCGGGACCCGAGCTGACCGTGATGCTTACTGGGGGAGGGCGTCGGGGTTGAATTTGCTTGCCGGCGATGCGCTGTGCTGCACACAATGCACAACCTGAATGCTGCGGTCCAGAGCACCTGATCATCTGTTCTGTGGTCAGGTGATCTGATCATCTTGTCTGCCCTATGCCTTTGCCTCACACGTAACGTCGTGGGGAGAAGTTAGCAGACTCGCCGACCTAAGGCAGTGTGTGGCTGCATTTTACAGTCTGTGCTGCAGTCTAGTTCCTCGTTGTGAAGAGGAGGAGAAAGCGACTACTACTGCATATTTAATAAAAACAACAGTGGAAAAGTGTGAAAAATTATATACTGTGTAGTGTGTTGAGTCTTAGATCATTGGATGGAGAGAGTCATCATTGGGGGTTAGTCTGTGAAGCGGAAAGCCCGTGGTAGGAAATGTGGGCGCAGCCACGTGGATCGAGCAAGTGTGAGGGTTTAAGAAAAGCAATGTGGGGACTGGGAGGTGGGTGGCACGGCGGGAAAGAAGTAATATTAAGAAAAGAACTCTGAACTTATTAAATAATTTAAATCTTGGTAGCTGAGAGACTGAGACGGGGGAGTATATAATATCCTACCATACCTGGGAGGAGGACTCAGAGATTTAGGCAAGGCAACTTGTCAGAGAGGCTGCAGCTGGGCAGAACAGAAGCCTGCTTCTCTGCCTAGGCAGGGCTGATTGAGGGAAGCTCACTCTTGTCTTTTCTTTCACCAGTTGGTCAGAGAGACTAGTCCAGACTTGGAACAGCTGGAAAACCACCACTCAAAAAAATAATAAAAAATTTGGTGTTTGTTGTTGGCTTTTCAAACAAAACCACTACCTAGTAGACGGCATTGAGTGCTGTCAGGTTTTGTAGCAGGAGGAGCTTAGAGATGGAGCTCCTCAGCCCAAGCTCGGGCTCAGCTGTGTGTGATCAGAACTTCAATCACATTTAACCAGTAGCCCCACCCCAAGAAAAAATTCCTAAGTGTGAAATAGGGGAGTGAGCTGTCTATGTCTCTGAGAATTTGGTTGTTGGTAAAGCCAGCACAGTGACTGTATCATTTTAAACTTACATAAACTGACCAATAAAAAAATGGCTAAATAAGAAAGGTAGAGGAGCAGCAGTGTATGAGCTTAGTTCATACAGCAAACTGAGGTTCATTAATTCTTATAAGTAACTAAAAATAAAGCTAACAAAGACAGGGAGAGGAGCCTAGTGTGTTTCCCACAACTTCCACCTACATACAGCACATTACTGTGAGTTCTAGTGACAATCTCTGAAGGGGCAGGGGCTGTAAAAAAAAAATAGAAGGCTAACAAAGACAGGGAGAAGAGCAAGTGTGTGAGGTGAGGTTTGATTACCACTACTTCCACCTAGAAACATAGACTTTGACGGCAGATAAGGACCGCTAGGCCCATCTAGTCTGCCCATTTCCCTACCTACAGGATAGGCCGCAGATCCTAGTTAACCAACAGCCTTTATCTTCCTGCCCCCCACAAGAATTGCCTTATGTCTGTCCCATGCATTCTTGAATTGTCTCACAGTTTTAGACCCCACAACTTCCTCAGGAAGGCTGTTCCATGCATCCACTACCTCTCTGTGAAATAATACTTCCTCACATTGCCCCTGAACCGCCTCCTTCTATCTTTAAATTGTGTCCCCTTGTTCTTGCAAATCTCTTTTTCTGAAAGATGCTACCCTCTTGGACTTTGTGGATTCCCTTGAGGTACTTGAAAGTTTCTATCATGTCCCCCTCTCCTTCTTTCCTCAAGGGTATACATATTAAGCTCATTTAGTCTCTCCTCATACGGCTTCTCTTGCAGACCCTGCACCATTTTAGTTGCCCTCCTCTGACTGCCTCTATCCTGTCTATGTCCTTGGAGATGGGGTCTCCAGAACTGGACACAGTATTCCAGATGGGGTCTCACCAACTGTCTGTACAGAGGGATAACAACTTCCTGTTTTCTGCTGCTGATGCCTCTCCCTATACATCCCAGTATACCCCGGCCCTCCCTACTGCCTTCTCACATTGCTTGCTAACCTTAAGGTCATCTGATATGATTACCCCCAGGTCCCTTTCCTGTTTTGTTGTTGTTACTAGCTCCCCACCCATTGTGTATTCTTCCCCTGGGTTCTTGTTTCCCAGGTGCATTATTTTGCACTTTTTTGCATTGAATCCTAGCTGCCATCGCCTGACCATTCCTCCAACCTTGCTAAGTCCCTTTCATCCTTTCCACGCCTCCTTGTGTATCAACCCTGTTGCAGATCTTTGTGTCATCTGCAAAAGGCATACTTTTCCTTCCAGTCCCTCTGCAATGTCACTGATGAAGACATTAAAAGGACTGGACCCAATACTGAACCCTGCGGTACCCACTAGTAACCCCTTTCTTCAGAGTGGACTCCATTTACAATTACCTTCTGTGTCCTGTTGTTCAGCCAATGTTTTACCTAGGCTACCACCCTGGGACCCACTCCCAGGCTGGTTAATTTGACTATCAATCTTTGTGTGGGACTGTGTCAAATGCCTTGCTAAAGTCTAGGTAGGCCATGTCCACAGCCCCTCCTGGTCTACTACTTTGGTCACCCAGTCAAAGAAATCTATTAGATTTGTCTGACATGACCTTCCCGCTGTGAACCCATGCTGCCTTGGGTCCTGTGCTCCACTGACCTCTAGGTACTCAACTATTCTTTCCTTCAGAAGTGACTCCTTCACTTTGCCTACCACAGAGGTCAGACTGACAGGTCTGTAGTTTCCTGCCTCTGTCTTGGTCCCACTTTTGTGAAGGGGAATCGCATCCGCCTTCCTCCAGTCCTCGGGTACCACACCATCCTCCCATGATTTATTAAAAAGAGTAGCCAGTGGTTTCACTAGTTCCTTCCTTAATTCTTTTAGAATTCTGGGGTAAATTCCATCAGGACCCATTGCTTTGTCCACCTTCAGTTTTAGGAGTTCTTGCAGAACCCTTTCTTCTGTGAAAGGACTGGGATCAACCTCATCAAAGAGTGCTTCTGTTAATTGGATTAGGCACTTCCTCCTCTTTGTGAATACTGAGCAGAAATATCTCGTTCAGTATTCCTGCTTTTTCACTGTCCCTCTGCCCACCCACCGCTCATTCTATTCAGCCTCACTATCCCTCCCTTTGTCTTTCTACGCGCTGATGTACCTATAAAGGTTTTATCCCCTTCTTAACTGAGTTGGCTATCTTTTCCTCAGTTTGGGCCTTTGCTATTCTGACTTCCTCCCTGCTTCCTTCTGTCTTAACTGGTACAGCTCTCTGTCCTGCTCCTTCTGTGTTTCCTTATACTTCCGAATGCTATCTTTTCTTCCTGACTTTCACAGCCACCCTCTTGAGAACCATAGTGGCTTTTTCTTTCGCTTTTGATTTGTTTATTTGCTTCACACAAAGGCTTGTTGCGTCTGTGATGGCAGTTTTGATAATTCCCCATTGTTGCTCCACACCTCCTTCTAGCCTGTTTGCTAGTGCTTTTCTGAGGCACTCTCCCATCTTGCCAAAGTCAGCCCTCCTAAAGTCCAGTACCCTCACTTACTCACCTACATACAACACATGTGTGTGTGTGTTCTAGTGATTGTCTCTGAAGGGGGCAGGGGTTGTAAATAAAAAAAAAATAAGGCTAAGTAAGACATGCAGAGGCAGCGGGTTAGTTTTGTGTTAATTTCGGTTAACAGTTGAGACACAAATCAGAAAAAAATGTCCCAAGGTCAAAAGAAAATATGGTCATATTTTTCTAAGCCAGGAGACGGTGTGAATGAGGCTGGCCAGTCACTAAGCGGGAGAAAAAAGGAGACAGATGAAAATCACAGAAAGTAATCAGAAGATGTACTGGGTGCCACTGTTACGTGTATCAGCGGTCTCAGTGCTACAAAAGAAATGCAAGTTCATGATTATGAAGGAAAGTGTGTTGCGAAAAGCATTTGTGCCAATAGTGACTCTGAATCACAGTGCTCTGGTAATGAAGACTAATTACCTGAACATGGTGCGACTCACAGCAAAGATTTACTTCCTGCAGGATGGAAGTGTAAACAAATTTTTTTTTTTTCCAGAGCAAATACCGGTGGTTAGTCATCAACGGATCAAATCTCGTTTGCAGTGTGTCTCAGCAAGTTAGTAACTTGGGTTCTGAAAAGTCTGCTGGAATGAAGTTGGCTAAAGAATGGATAGAAACTACTGTTACTTCATATGGTACCAATAGGAAAAAAGCAACAGAAATCAATATGAAAAAAGATAGGAGAACATGCACAAACTAAGTCACATATCTGGGCTTCTCACATTTCTTGAGCAGTCAAAGAAAGACACATTGCTGCAATTAGCTGCAAATGCAGTCTGCCCAAGTTGCTACTATGGCCAGAATCTTCAGAACTGCTTATAAAGAAGTAACAGGCCGTCATATGGGTTTGAAGTAGAAATAGACTGTCAGCAGTTGAATGGACTGGACATGGGGCGGATATTGCATTCCAAAGTGGCATGTTCTGACATTCAACATCACATTTCCTCTGAAATGAAATTTTTTTTTTTTTACCCAAATCATATTAATTGCTCCTAAAGTGAGTCTCTTACTTGATGAAGCTACTGCTTCAAACAAGAAGAGTGCTTTGATTGTGTACATGCAAGTGATGTTATCTGGCATGGAGTCTCCTGCTAATTTATTTGTGGACCTGCAGGATCTGACTGCTGAGGGAATAGTGAACAGTTTATTGTCCGAACTCAAAAAGATTAACATAACTGAAAACGTCCTTGCCAAGTGCATGGTAGCGGTTGCTTCCGATGGAGCTTCAGTGATGTTTGGACGCACTACGGGTGTCGTGAAGCGGTTGCAAAACATGTTTCCAAATATCATAGCATGGCACTGCTCTGCTCATCGCCTAGAGCTTGCAGTCATTGATGTTATGAAAGATGTTGGAGCTACGAATCACTTTGTTTGCTAGACAAGCTATATTCTCTTTATAGCACATCTGGGAAAGATAAATGAGAGCTTAAAGAGTGTGCTAAAGCTCTTGACATTCAGCTTTGCAAGATAGGTAGAGTGTTAGACACTCAGTGGGTCGTATCCAGCTTTAGAACAGTAGAGGCTGTTAGGAATTAGGTACTGTGTGCTGTGTAACATCTTCAGTGTAGTACCCGAACAACGGTGCCTGTTATTCTTTGTGCCAGTGCTCTTCCCTGTAAATATTTTGTCTGCCCTGTGACTGTGAGGTGATTGTTGCATGTTCTGCTGAGCTCCCAGTTACCAGAGTTGCAGTTTGGGCTAAGGGACGTCAGCTGCAACTGGGGAACAGAATCGGTGCTTACGTCTATGGAGGAGGAGGGGCAGGACGCTTCAAAGGCTCGCACTGCTACTGCAAGTTAAGGTACTGTGTGCCGTGTAACATGTTCAGCGTAGCACCCGAACAATGGTGCCTGTTATTCTTTGTGCCAGTGCTCTTCCCTGTAAATATTTTCTATCTGCCCTGTGACTGTGAGGTGATTGCTGCATGTTCTGCTAAGCTTCCGGTTACCAGAGCTGCAATTTGGGCTAAGTGACATCAGCTGCAACTGGGGAACAGAATCATTGCCTGTGTCTACAGAGGAGGAGGGGCAGGATGCTTCAAAGGCTCGCGCTGCTACTGCGCAAGCATGAGTCCACTCGGAATAGAAATTTGAACTTGGGACATTTAGACTAGAACTGCAAGTTTTTGTGGTAGTTATATGCCATATAAGTCTGAAACCTGTGTGTCTCTTTTGAGATATATACAGTTTTATGGTGTGAGTCTCAGCCGTCTGTGAAATGTGTATTTAAATGCCAATTTTACCGAGTGTTTATTTTTGTGAATTATTACAGGGACGTTTGTTCAGAGCTTTTATATAGGGAAGTTTGTAATTATGTATTTGTGTGATTCTAGGGGGAAGGGTAACTGATACTGTTAAGAAATTAAGCTGATATTTGCACTTTTAGTGATCCTGATTGCGGGGGAGGCCATACTTAGTTTTGTATTATAGTACTGTGCCATAATTTCCACATGTGCTTCAAAGGAAGAGGGACTGATACCCAATCGTTGAAATTATCTGTAGTAAAATCTGTGGCAGTTGGTTCCTCCTTGTGTACATCTAACCGTTTTGATAGTTATTTTAGGAGGAACCAGTTGTGGGAGCTTCTTAATCAATCTCTGGATGGGTTTTCTCCTATGTTGACCAGAATGATTGGGATTTTTTTTTAACTGGATGTATAGGCCTCAGGGGCATGGGTGTAGGCAGGCATACTCCAAGCACTCCATGGTGTGTAATTTTATTTAAGGGGGGTAGCAAATAGGCTCTGAACTACTTCCTTTTTCCATGAAAACTAACAAAGAAAATACTGAACCTTTCTGTAATTGTATTAATAGGAGTCGAAACTAGAAGGACTGGTCACTAATACTGTCCTTGCATCCCAAGGACAATACAACTTTACAGGCTCTGGGCTGGTATGTGAGTGTCTTGGGGAACAATGCATGGCATTTGTATTTACCCATGCATGGCAACAACCACTGTCATGAGATACAAAAGTTGTATTTATTGTGCCAAATGAGGCAACAAACACAGTCCTGGTATACATTTGTATATTGTCTGGTTACACCCCGGAGGGGTAACTCACCCTAACGGGGTAGCAGTGAGTCCTCTTGGTGTGCAGATCTGAAATCCTTGGCTACACCCCTGCTCAGGGGAAACTATCAAGAAAATTGTTGGTCTTGTTACGTCATTTAATGATAATGCACCTAATGTGTTGTGGAGATATACATCCTAACTCAGGCCCTGAATCTGTTGGTTTGAGGGGTAATAATGAGTACCTTAGTGAGGACTTTAATGTGGTGCATTTTAATGTTAGAGGGATAAAGGGGAAGCTTGATTCTATTAAAGATTGGGTGGGGGAAATGCAACCTCAGATTCTTATACTGACAGAGACATGGTTAAACAATAGGGTCTGTGAAGCTACAATAGAATTAAAGCATTGCCAAATGTTCAGGAAAGATAGAAATAAGAAGGGAGGAGGTATTTTAATTTATGCTAATTCTAAGTTTGAAATAGAAGATATGGGGGTGTCTTCTTGTGGAGGGGGGCCTGGAATGTTTACCCATTTTTTTATTAAATTCCCATATGTAAAATCTGTTTTGTTAATGGGAATTTACAAACCACCTAAAGTTAAAAATGAGACCTTCCTTTGGTTGCTAAGGTATTGTATGAAATATAGAGAAACCCATGAGATCCTTTGGATAGAAGATTTTAATGTTAACTGGGCCCAGGTAACCCCCATTCATCCCTTAACTGAAATACAAGAGGTTTGGGGATTAGTTCAAATAATAGAAGATCTAACAAGATTGAATATGAAGCAGTTGCAGAATTCTACTATTTTGAACCTTATATTTACAAATTGTCCAGAAGTGTATGGGGAAAAATGAGGTTCTAGGGACGTGGATATGTTGTTCAATCCACACTGTCTGGGAAGTTCCTTGCCGCTTTAATTCTTGCTGGAAGGTCTTCAAGCTAGCTCCTCCCACCCACCCGGGTCATAAAACCATCGGCTCCACCCCATGACGCCAGATCTTCCTTACCGCTTGGAAGCTCAGGATCTTGCTTCGTGATACAGCTCTTGCAGCAGGTAACACCATTAGGACTGAAGCCGGCAGGTGTCAGGACCCCGCGGAATTCTTCTAGCTAGCTATCTTCAGCGGGGACCGCCCCGTCAGTCCGCCTCCTCAGCGTCAGGCGTAGTACATAAGGGGCAGTCCCCAGATTCCCCAGTTCTTTCCCGCCGACTCTGCATGTCTCGACTCTTGGATCGCTTTCTGGCGACGACGCGGTCAAATTCCTTCCTTCAGGAAAACACTATTTTCTACGCTAAGTTGCTGTCTGATGTCCTCTCCAACCTCCGCTGAAGGCCATCCCTCAAGTGCACCTGTGGGAAGCAAATCCCATTCAAGGATCCGTGATTCGGCCCGCGCCTGCGCCAGGGCCTGGGTTACTACCACACCCGGTCCTGCAATTTCTGCCAGGGGCTCAACAGCCGACCTGGATCCGTCGCCAGAAGGCTCTGCAGGCATTCCTGCTCGAGGAGAAGATTAAGGCCATGGACACCTCCAAGGGGGATTCAGCAGATAAGGCCCGGAAACACTCTGAGAAGCACGGAGAGGGTTCCTTCCAAGTCCCCGTCTAGGGCCTCTGACTCCCGTAGTTCCGGCTCCCGGTCCGACTGTTCGCCCTCCTGGGCCCATTCTCAGCCTCCCCCCGCTGCAGTGAAGAAACCTTTGGGCTCCTCTTCTTCTTCACAGGCCAAGCACTCCAGGCCGTCTTCGTCGTCTTCCCCCAAAGCCCTGGTTAGGTCTGGGCACCGTCACCATCATCACAAGTCGTGCTCCCGCCATTACGAACCCGATGTCAGGTCTGTCTCCTTGCCTCCTCCTCCCCAGAGAAAGACCAAGGAGCTCACCTCTCTGAAGAAGCCGTCGGACCCGACGTCAGCCCGTCCGACGTCGGCCACTTATCCTGAGTCCCAGGAGCCGTCGACCGCCAGACGCCTGTCGCCAGTCAGGCTTCGCCTCTCGGGTCGCCGGCAGGAGGGCCAACGTCCGTACCCGTACGTGTTGAGAAGAGGACCCCGACGTCGGTCAGGAGACCATCACAGAGGAGGAGGAGTTGACGCAGCCCGAGGACCAGACGGGCGAACCCGGTCCTGTCACACCTCCCAGGGAGCCCTCTCCACAACCTGAGGCCCCTGAGGAGCCGACGCCGGAACCCGACGACTGGCCACTGGTGCCGGGTCCGTCGTCGGGCCTTTCCCTTTCAGAGGTTAAGGAGTTCTTTTCTCACTGGTGGGATACCATCAAAAGAGATATGGTTCCCACAGCGCCTCCTCTTCCTCCTCCTCCACCACCTGCGACCCCTCCGGCTCCTGCGCCCCCTTCCCCATCCGGGGTTGCAGGCCGAGTACCTCTCCCCCAGGAGCCTACGGACCCTCCAAGGGGGGGGGACCTGATAAAAGGAGACCTCCGTCTAGATCTTCTTCAGGGTCACCCAGTCCTAAGAGACCCAGAAGACGCCGTCGTTCACCTTCGACGGAGGTTACGGGATCGGAGTTCTCATCAGGATCCAGATACCCCTGTCCTCTTCACATCCCCTCTCTGGACCCACATGAGCTTCCTAGATCTCCTCCGGATGATCCATCGTTCTCCGAAATCATGAGACATATTCAAGAGAACATGGGATGGGATGCGGAAGAATTAGACCCCGAGAGACTACGCCTTGGTAGGTATCTCGGCAGAAGGATCCCAAGCCTGTGGTGGTACCACCCTTGGTGGACACTTTTGTGGATGTCACCAAGGCAGCGTGGAAGCGTCCACACTCGCTCTCAGCGATGCCGAAGAAAGCTGACCGCCTGTACAAGGCCCCTAAGGAGGACCAGTACTTGGCTCAACATCCTCTGGCTGACTCTCTGGTCATAACAGCCTCTCATGACCGGTCCCAGAGACCGCAACATTTGAGCACCCTGCCACTGGACCCAGAGTCCAAACAGCTGGACGCTATGGGCAGGCGCACGTATGTTTCCACTACTTGCGCCATCAGGTCCCTGAACTACTTGACCCACATGGTACAGTTCCAAAATGCCTTGTGGGAACAGGGACTGGATCTGGTGGAGAAATTGCCAGAAGGTGAGCAGAAGGAGGAGATGTTACAGCTCCTCCGTACGGGTTCAGACGTGGGAACCCAGGTGCTGCGAGCCGCATACGATTCCTCGGACTCCTCGGCCAGAGCGGCAGCTTCAGGCGTATGCCTCCGGAGGCACTCATGGCTCCGTGTCTCCGGATTTACCCCGGACGTTCAGAAAAACATCATGGACACCTCTTTCGAAGGAGAAGTTCTTTTTGGTGCACCCTCTGAGAAGGTTCTCACCAAGCTCCAAGAGGCCGGGAAGGCGGTGAGGTCGGTCCAGGCGATGTACCGACCGAGGCTTAGTTCCTTTCGTAGGAACCAAAGCCATTTTCATGGACGGACACAGAGACAACAGTCCTGCACTGGTCCACAGCAGAGGGGCTCCGGTTCCCGCAGAGCCCAGGGAGGACAGCCTGCGGGCCGAGGACAGCATCCAGCTAAACTGGCTCAGCCCGCGGGCCCCTCCGCCGCTACAGCCTGACTCCTTTCCGGCCCTCGCCCCTCAGGATCAACGGGATATCAAGATAGATCAAGGTCGGGGGTCGTATTGCGAATTTCCTGCCAGGATGGCAGTCCATAACCACCGACAGGTGGGTTCTTCAGTTGGTCAAAAAGGCCACTTTATAGAATTCACAGACAAGCCACCCTCGAGGCCTCCTTTGCTCTCCTGTTACTCGGGTCAGCACAAATTGCTTATCAGGCAAGAAATACTTGCGCTCCTGCAAAAGGAAGCGGTAGAGTATGTTCCAGAGAACCAGAGAGCGTACGGATACTATTCCCACTTCTTTCTGGTTCCGATGAAAACAGGGGACCTCTGTCCAATCCTGGACCTCAGTGACCTCAATATGTCGGTCACCTACAAACGATTTCGCATGGTGACCCTGCAGGGACTTATTCCCATGCTAAAGAAGGACGCCTTCTTAGTGTCCCTGGACATGCAGGACACATATCTGCATATACCCGTAGCTCAAGCGCACAGGAGGTTCCTGCGCTTCGAGTTCCTCTGCCACCACTTCCAGTTCCGAGCTCTCCGCTCGGACTGTCATCGGCCCCCAGGGTCTTTACCAAATGCATGGCAGTCATGGCAGCTCTCAAGGAGACAGGGCCACTATGTATTTCTGTACTTGGACGATTGGCTTCTCATGGCCGCCTCAGAGAGGCGTTGTTGATGGCTATCCAGAGCACCCAGACTCTGTTTCGGTCTCTGGGCATAATAATCAATTACGAGAAGTCTCTCCTTGTACCGTCGCAGAAGCTGCAGTTCATAGGCGCAGTTCTGTACACCGTTCAGGGGAGAGCATTTCTTCCAGACAGAGCGGAACGCATCAGAGCCCTCATCAGGGATCTCTCGGCGAAGAAGACTGTCCCTGCCAGGCTGGTCCTTCATCTGCTCAGACACATGGCTGCAGCCATTCCGACCGTCCCTTTGGCAAGGCTCCACATGCAGGTAACTCAGTGGATGCTCAGGGTGCAGTGGGACCAAAGGCAAGACCACATGCAGCATCCGGTCAGGATCACGAACGCCGTGATTCGAGATTGGCAATGGTGGCTAGACCCAGGGACACTTTCGGCGGGTGTCCCGTTTACAGCGCTGTCCCTGGAGGTAATCCTCTCTACAGACTCCTCAGGGCTGGGGTGGGGAGCACACCTGAAAGGGGTGAGGTCCCAGGGAATGTGGACCCCTCAAGAATCTCATCTCCACATCAACATTCTGGAGATGAGGACAGTCATTTACGCCCTGCAGGCCTTTCAGTCAGAGATCCCGCCAAGTACTCTCTTACTCCAAACAGACAATACGGCGGTGATGTATTACCTCAACAAACAAGGAGGCTCACACTCTTACCCCCTTTGCAGGGAAGCGATGAGAGTGTGGGATTGGGTAATTTGACACAGCACGAGCCTGATTGCAGTTCATGTTCCCGGAGTGGACAATACAATTGCAGACGGCCTGAGTCGTTCCCAGGCCAGAGTCCACGAGTGGGAACTTCTTCAAGGGGTAGCAGAGGATCTGTTTCTTCGATGGGGCACTCCAGAACTGGACCTATTCGCTTCCCCATCCAACGTAAAACTGCCCAATGTTTGCTCGATAGATCCAGGGCCTGGTGTTTTCTGGCGAGGCGCGTTGTCCCTCTCCTGGGCAGATAGATTCCTCTACGCTTTCCCTCCCTTCCTGTTGATCCAGAGAGTTCTTCTCAAACTACGCAGGGAGCATGCAACAATGATCCTGGTAGCCCCATTCTGGCCCAGACAGATCTGGTTCCCCTTGCTAACGCAGCTGTCCCGGGAACCTCCAATTCCGTTGCCTTTCAGCTCCCATCTCTTGTCTCAGGAGGAAGGTTCTCTAGTCCACCCGGACTTACGCTCACTGAACCTACATGCTTGGCTCCTAGAAACATAGCCATTTTGCGACACAGGGCCTCGCAAGAGGTGGCGGAAGTCCTTCCCGCGGCCAGAAAGCTGGCAATGCATGCGACGTACGCCATGAAATGGCGCTGTTTTTGTCTGTGGTCACAAGCACGCGGCCTTTCCCCTTTAGGTTGCCCGGTGAAAGCAGTGTTAGAATACCTGCTCTCCCTTTTCCATTCGGGTCTCGCCTACTCCTCTATTAAGGTGCACCTCTGCGCTATTTCTGCTTACCACTTCCCGATGGGAGAGCGCTCAGTAGCGCAACTTGACGCCTCTCGAGATTTTCTGAGAGGGGTGTTACACCTAAGGCCACCCTTTAAGGACCCTGTTCCTCCATGGGATTTACTCTTTGTCCTGGAACAACTCACGCTCCCCCCTTTTGAACTGCCGTGGATTGCGAGCTGCGTTTCCTGTCATGGAAAATGTTATTTTTAGTTGTTGTTACGTCAGGAAGGAGAATTTCCGAGCTTCACGCTCTCATGTTTAAGGAACCTTATTTGATTTTCCACCAGGACAGAGTGTCCCCGAGGACGAATCCGAAGTTCTTGCCTAAGGTGGTCTCTGCACTCACTCTCAATCAGGACATTGACCTGCCTGTATATTTCCCTAAATATGCTAATAGAGGAGAAGCGCTGCTCCACACCCTGGATGTTCACCGCTGTCTTAGGTATTACCTGAACAGGACTAAACAGTTTCGCAAATCGGAGCAACTTTTCGTTTCCTTCGCCGACAGGATGATGGACCAACCAGTGTCGAGAAGCAGTCCCTTTCTCGCTGGCTTGTCCAGTGTATATCTTACTGCTATGATACAAAACAGAAACCCCTCCCGGGTACAGTCCGGGGCCATTCCACTAGAGGGGTGGCTACCTCCTTTGCAGCACTTCGTAACATCTCCTCCTCTGTCATCTGTACTGCAGCCACTTGGAGCTCTGTGCATACTTTTATCAGGCATTATAGCCTGGACATTGCTTCATGGCGAAGAGCTGGTTTCAGCCTGGCCGTGCTACAGGGTCTTCTGTCCTAGAGTCAGGACTTGGTATGGACTTTCCTAGTTTCCTCCTCCCAGAATGCTTACAAGCATTATTGCTTGGAAATCAGTCCCAATGGTGTTACCTGCTGCAAGAGCTGTATCTCGAAGTAAGATAGTACAGTTACGTAAGAACTTACCGTAACAGTAGATCTTCGAGAACAGCTCTTGCAGCAGGTACCTTCCCCCTTGGAGGAGGCATGGCTTTCCGAGCCTTCGGCAGGGGTTTATGCTTTTTTACCTTCTGATGGTGGATCCTTGGTCTCCCCTTCTGATATCGTCCGGGGGCCAGAAGTCTCCGGCGGAAGAGCTGGAGAATCTGGCGGGACTGCCCCCTTAAGTACTACGCCTGACGTCGGAGATGGGACCGACGTCGGGGCGGTCCCCGCTGAAGATAGCTAGCTAGAAGAATTCTGTGGGGTCCTGACGCCTGCCGGCTTCAGTCCTAATGGTGTTACCTGCTGCAAGAGCTGTTCTCGAAGATCTACTGTTACGGTAAGTTCTTACGTAACTGTACTTTCCCTCCTTAGTGCTCTGCGTTTTAGTACTGGATCCTAATCCTTAGGAATTTCTGAAAATTATTCTAAAGTTCACTAGACTTGCGTTTTCATCTTCCCTCGCAGCTGCGATAGATAAATCCATTACCGGCATCCGTCGGTACCCTTGCAAGCAGAAAATGTCCTGGACCAACCCGCATTCTATGTACGTCTACTGCCTGGGTCTTGCACACTATCCACAGGCCTGCGATCTCTGCAAATCTTTCACGGCTTCGGTTCTGGAAGACCGCGCTGCCCAACTCCAGCTGGGGCGCCCTGAGAAACTGTATCCACCAGTGAAGTTGAAGGAGGACGTTGGGCGGTGTCCGTGGCTGCGGGCTTCGTAGAGCAGCTGGAGCAGTTGATCGCCCTCGAGGAGGAGGCGGCCCAGGCGGCGGCGTCTTCCTCCTCGGCTTCAGCGTTTATCCCGATCTCCTTGGGCTTCTCCTACACTGCTTCTTTTAAGGAGCTTTGTCAGTCCCTCTCCACCAAGGGAGAAGGAGCCTTGGGACGCACGAGTAGGTTGAGAAAAAAGGAACCGAAAGGTAAGTCCCACCATCGACGTTCGTGGGAGCGGGAGAGACCTCCTTCCCCGGACCGTCATCTCTTGACTTCAGTTGAGGTTGCAGCTAAGGCCTCTGGCTTCATGTTGTCCCCGTCAGGTCAGCCAGCCGAGACACCCATCGATGCGGTCCAGATTTTTCTCAACCCGTTGGACGGGTTGTCGACTGGAGAAGCCGACAGCCCTTCTTCACTGGTTCCCCCCTCCCGTGGTTACCGAGGACTTGTCTGTGCCTCCTGTGCCAAAGTCCATGGTCAAGAACCCTGAACCGAGGGATGAGCGGGTTTTCCATGCCCCCTCTTCGACCCACATTCAGCTACCCCGAAGGTCTTGGTCCTCCTCTGTGTCGGGTAGGTCCCTCTGACATCGGCAGTCTCTGTCCCGGCATCACAGAAAGTGGCATCGCCAGTCATCCTCATCGTCCTCTTCGGAGGATAGGCTCCGGCGCAAGTTGCGTCGGCGCTATGAGGCTATGATGTGGCAACAACTCTTATTAGCTGGTAATAAGCCGACTCCATTGCCTTCTCTAGCCATTAAGTGGTTGTCGCCTGATCAACCAAAGCAACCCCTCGTTGTAGTCGAGGAGCCGACCCCGGCACCGGTTGCCCAGGCGAAACCGGCTGCTCCACCCATTGTGGTGGAACCACTGCCTCCTCAGCTGAAGACTGGCGCCCTGACCAAGGATTCTCGGTCAGGTCAGGGCTTGCCTCACAGGTTGTTGGTTACCCTCACCCCCAGTCAGCCTCGGGGAGTGGAAATTGGCTCAGGTGCTCGGCAGCTGTTCACGGACTCCTTGGAGTCCGACAACTGCTCCTTGTACCCTAGGCCCCTTGACCTGGAATCTACAGGGGGTCATTTGGTGGACGAGAGCCCATCCTCGTTCTTGGGAATCCTTTGTCTCATCTCAGAGTCCACTGGGATGCAGCTCAAACCCATACAGAAATGGGCCAGATATCCCCTCATGGAGATACTGGACTGAGGGGACTCCCCTACGGAGGCCTTCCCTGTGGCTGAAGCCATTGTTGGCCCAGCCCTAGAGTTATGGCAGTGGCCTGCATCCTGTCCTGCGCCTTCGGCCAGGATGGCTCACAAGTACGCAGTTCCCACCGGTTCCCTCTCCGGTTTTTCGGAGCACCACTCTGCGGAGAGGCTGGTAACCAATAGCGTTTTCCGGCGTTCCGGAAACACTCGGGACATGGACAAACCACCCAACAAGGAGTCCAAAAAGCTGGACTACTCAGGGCGAAAAGTTTACGCTGCTTCCTCCCTTGGTCTTCAACAGGCTAGCTCGGCCGTGCTGATGGCACATTTTTCACATGCCCTTATGGGTTCCCTGGATGAGATGATTCCTTATCTCCCAGCTGACCTTCAGACGATGGTCAAGCAGGTGTGGGATCAGGGAAGGGGGGCGGTGGCCAATCAACAACTTCAAACTGCTTTGGATATTGGAGACTCTTATGCCTGGTCAGTAGCAGCTGCAGTAGCCATGGCCTCAGAGCTTGACTGCAGATCTCCACTTTCACGGCGGATAACCAGCACAAGCTGGCAGACGTTCCCTTCCTGGGCACCGACTTGTTTGGGCTGAGGGTGGAAGGCCATCTCCAGAGAACTGAGAAGTCCAACACCACCTTGGACTCTGTCACGTCTGCCCAGAAGGACAAAGGCCGCCAGCAGCAACGTAAGCCCTTTCACCCTTCCACCCCTGCAGCACATCCGGCCCAGCAGCACCAGCAACAGGGCCTGCAGGCTCACACTTGGCGCCCTAAGGCCAAGTCTGCTGCTTCCTCAAACAGGAAGCCTGGAGGGAAAGGTCCAGGCGGCCCCTTGGCTGGCACTTCCTCCAAGCCTGCCCAGTGATAGGTTGAGGGGTGTCGTACCCAACCTCGTCACTCCTCCCCGGGTTCCCCCTATGGGGGGATGGCTCCACCACTTCCTTTCTGCCTGGTCCACTATCACCATGGACCGTTGGGTGCTGGAAGTGGTTGGCAGGGGTCTGCCTGTAAAATTTGAACAGTCCCCTCCCTATTGAGCCATCGCCCCACGTGGGGCTATCAGTTCCGCAGGCTCTCTGTCGGCTCATGGAGCCGACACTGCTCTGCTCCTCCAGAAGGAGGTAATCAGCGAGGTGGCGGACCCTCCTCCAAACCTTGGGTTTGTGTCCAGGTACTTCCTGGTCCCAAAGCGGACAGGGGGCTAGCACCCCAGTCTCGATCTGCATGACCTGAACAAGTTCCTAAGGCTGCACACCTTCAGGATGGTCACTGTGGCTCAGATCATTCCATCCTTGGAACTAGGCATGTGGTTTTGCTCTCTGGATCTCCAGAACACGTTTTTTCACATCATAATCCGTCCGTCTCATCAACGATTCCTCCACTTCAGAGCAGAGGGATCACTTTACGAGTTCCGGGCCAAGCCCTTCGACCTATCTCCAGCTCTCAGGGTCTTCACCAAATGCATGACAGTGATGATAGCATTCCTGCAGCGCTGAGGAGTCCAGGTGTACCCATACCTGGATGACTGGCTGATTGCAGCCCCCTCCAGGTTGGAGGTGTAGCAGTCCAGGGATCTGGTCCTCCAGGTCTGCTCTCATCGCAGGTGATTCACTTCTTCGGGGGAGAGCTCAACTCTCTTCGAGCCAGAGTCCGGCTCCTGGCGGACAGGGCCGAGGTCCTTTCCTCCTTTGCCAAATCATTTTTGGTTGGGCAATTACGCCCTGCCTGGGACTTCCTGCACCTTCTGGGCTTCATGGTGGCCTGCACCAGCGTAGTCAGTTGGGCCCGCTGGCATATGTGCCCCCTGCATTGGGGGCTGGCCCGCCAGTGGTCACAGTGCTCCGGTCCTTTGGACCAGCCAGTGACCGTGACCCAGAAGATGTGGGACAGCCTGCAGTGCTGGCTCGTCCCAGCTCATCTGCAGGAGGGTATCCCGTTTGTCCACCCCGTGCCAACGGTCACTCTTACGACCGATGCCTCTCTGATGGGTTGGGGTGCTCATCTTGGGGAACTCCGGGCCCACGGCCTCTGGTCCCCTCTGGAGTCTCGATGCCACACCAACCTGCTGGAGCTTCGAGCGGTTTGACTAGCCCTCAACGCCTTCACTCCATTTGTAAGGGGTCAGGTGGTTCAGGTCCAGATGGACAACACAACGACCATGTACTATCTCAACCATCAGGGTGGGACACACTCCTTGCCTCTGTGCAAGGAAGCTGTCCGCATTTGTTCTCTTGTGATCAGCCTGAATGCGGATCTCCTAGCCATCCATGTTTGCAGGAGCCTCCCAACAGTCTGGCCGATGCCCTCAGCTGGATAGGCGCTGCATCTCACAAGTGGTCTCTCCTGCCTTAGGTAGTGCAAGACCTGTTCTCCCATTGGGGCACCCCTTAAGTGGACCTGTTCACCTCCAGGGAGAATGCGAAGCTGAGGCTGTTTCATGCCCACCCCCCTCAGCAGGGCTCGCTGCAGGAGGATGCCTTCATGGACCCCGGACCTCTTCTTTGCCTTCCCTTCATTTCCCTTGATCCACAAGGTGCTTCTCAAGGTGAAGAGGGACAAGGAGCAGGTGATTCTGGTAGCCCCAGACTGGTCGCGCCAGTTCTGGTACTCGGATCTCCTCAGCCTCAGCTCCAGGCTCCCGAGATGGCATCCAGCCCATCCAGACCTGATCTCGGTCGACATGGGGAAGGTTCTCCATCCAGATCTTCAGTCCCTGCACCTGATGTCCTGGTTCCTGAATGGCTAGAGTTCCAGGCCTTGGGTTTTTCCGACGAGGTCCTCAACGTCGTTGAGGCGTCCCTTAAGGAGTCAACCAGAAAATGCTATGCCTTCAAATGGAAGAGATTCTCCATTTGGTGTCAGGACAAGGGGTTGGACCCCTCTTCCTGTCCATTGGCTAGTATTTTGGACTACCTGTGGTCCCTTTCTCAGCAAGGGCTTCAGTCGGCAACCCTTAAGGTGCACCTGGCAGCCATCTCTTACTGGGCGCGGACCGGCAAGCAGTCGGTGGCACAGGAGAAGGTGGTCAGGCGCTTTTTCAAAGGCCTAGACCACATATCCCCTCCGATGCGAGAACCTCCACCTCCGTGGGATCTACTGCTGGTATTGGCTAAGCTCATGGGCAAGTCATTCGAACTGATGCACAGGTGTGACATCTCCCAACTGTAGTGGAAGACCGCTTTCTTGGTGGCTATTACGTCAGCCAGAAGAATGGGAGAGCGCCAGGTGCTTTCCATCGAGTCTCCTTATCTGGTCTTCAACAGGGACAAGGTTGTCCTTCGCCCCCACCCGAAGTTCCTTCTGAAGGTGGTGTCAGAGTTTCACCTGAACCAGGTGTTGACTCTGCCAGTGTTCTACCCCAGTCACACCTTGGAGGCTTAATACAGGCTCCATACTTTGGACCCTATAAGAGCGCTCGCTTATTATAAGGAGCGGATGGCTGAAGTTTGGGGCAGAGGTTCGCCAGCTCTTTGTCACCTATGCTGAAGCCGCACCTGGCAGACCTGCAGCCAAGCGGATGATAAGCAGCTGGGTCACCTCCTGCATAGATCTCTGCTGTAGGTTAGTGGGCATGGAGCCACCCAAAGGGATAAGAGCTCATTCTACCCACCATACCGCTGCTTTGGTGGCTGCTTCTAGGGATGTCCCTATCCAGGAAATCTGCAGGGCTGCTACCTGGAAGTCAGCACACACCTTTATTCCCCATTACCACATTGACCTAGGGTCATGCCGGGATGCTGGTTTTGGGACCTCGGTTCTCCAATCTTTATTTCCTAAGTAGGGGGTGCTCGCGCCTTGCCTCCCTCCTCCCAGATAACTGCTAGGAGTCTGCCAGACAGTGTGGATTGAACAACGTATCCATGTCCCTAGAAATACAGGTTACTAACCTGTAACAGGAGTTTAGGAGTGGTATATGTTGTTCATCCACACGACCCACCCGACCTCCCCAGCTTCGACACGCAACCTGGCTTCCAGTGGGCTAGATCTACGCCATATGGAGCCGAGGGTTTACCACTCAGGTGGGTGGAGGAGCCAGCTTGAAGACCTTCCGGCAAGAATTAAAGCGGCAAGGAATCTGCCAGACAGTGTGAATGAACAACATATACCATTCCTAGAACTCCTGTTACAGGTGAGTAACCTGTATTTTTGGTGGATGCTTTTTCGGACCATCAGGCAATATTTGCCACACGTGGGCATATAAAAGTACCCCACAAATCTATTTTTTCAACTTGGAGAAGCTTTTTGATTATGTGAATTTTATGTTAGACTTAGAAAGTAGGAATTGGGATTGAATGACATTGATACCTGGGGTGTCTAAAAGTCTGGTCTTATTTTTATCAAGAGTTCCTTGATGTTTGTAACCACCATGCTCCTCTAAAATGTACAGTGGCATGAAAAAGTATTTGCCCCTTACTGATTTTTCTATTATTGCATATTTGTCACACTGGATGTTTTCAGGTCTTTAGACAAAATGTAATATTAGATAAAGGGAACCTGAGTGAATAAATGACACTTTTTTTTTTTTTTTTCATTTATTTAATGAAAACAGTTAACCAACATCAACTGGCACTGTGTGAAAAAGTAATTGCCCCTTACACTTAACTTAACTACACCTGCCACTGTATAGGTCATTAGTTAGAGCCACACCTGGAATACTCGTGCATTACTGGCGTCCATTATCTGAAGAGGGACATTAAGTTACTGGAGGGGTGCAGGCGCAGGCGACAAAGATGATCAGGGGTTGGGGACTTATCATACTAGAGGAGGTTGAAGGAGTTGAACATGTACTTACTGGAGGAGAGGAGAGACAGGGTGACATGATTGAAACCTTTAAATACATGAAAGGAATAAACAAGACGGGTACAGAGGGGTGTTCAAAGTAAGGAGGGAGGCCACCAGGGCCATGATATGAGACTGGAGGAAGGTTCAGGAGGGAGATGAGGAGACACTTTTGTACAGAGAGGGTGGTGGCTGGGTGGAATGCGTTACCTGCTGAAGTGGTATGCAGTAGAACAGTGGACTGCTTCAAACAAGGATGGGACAGGACAAGGGGGAGGGTTAATGAAGGGGAAGGGTGGAAGGGAGGGGCAGCTGCAGAATAAGGGGTGCTAGCTGCACATTCGAGCAGACTTGATAGACCTCTAGGCCTTTATCTGCTGGCAAATTTCATATGTTCGTAATAACTGGTTACGCCACCTTTAGCTGCAATGACTGCAACCAAACGCTTCCTATAATTCAATATCAGTCTTTCACATCGCTGTGGAGGAATTTTAGCCCACTCTTCCTCGCAGAACTGCTTTAATTCAGTAACATTGGTAGGTTTTCGAGCATGAACTGCTCGTTTCAGGTCCTGCCACTCACCTCTATTGGGTTTGGGTCTGGACTTTGACTGGGCCACTCCAAAACTTTAATTTTACTTCTTTTCAGCCATTCTGATGTGGACTTGCTTTTGTGTTTTGGATCATTGTCTTGCTGCATGACCCAACTACGCTTCAGCTTCAGCTGACGGACAGATGACCGGACATTCTCCTTAAGAATTTTCTGGTACAGAGCAGAATTCATGGTTCCTTCAATTATGGCAAGTCGTCCAGGTCCTGAGGCAGCAAAGCATCCCCACACCATCACACTACCACCACCATGTTTGACTGTTGGTATGATGTTCTTACTGTGGAATGCTGTGTTTGCTTTACGCAGACATAATGGGATCCATGTTGTCCAAAAGTTCCACTTTGACTCATCTGTCCATAGAACATTTTCCCAAAAGGCTTGTGGATCATCCAGGTGCTTCTTGGCAGATGAGAGACGAGCATTTATGATGTTCTTGGTAAGCAGTGGTTTCCGCCTTCCTACTCTCCTATGAAGCCCATTTTTGCCCAGTCTCTTTCTAATTGTGGGGTCATGAACACTGACCTTAGCTGAGGCAAGAGAAGCCTGCAGTTCTTTGGATGTTGTTTTAGGATCCTTTGAGACATCCTGGATGATTTTACGCTGTGTCCTTGGAGTAATTTTGGCAGGCCGCCCACTCCTGGGAAGAATCACTACTGTTCCAAGTGTTCTCCATTTGGAGATTATGTCTCTCACTGTGGTTCGATGGAGTCCCAGAGCCTTAGAAATAGCTTTGTAACCCTTTCCAGACTGATAGATAGCAACAACTTTTTTATGATCTTTTCAGGAACTTCTTTGATCGTGGCATAATCTGCTTGTTGAATCTTTGTGCTGGCAACGTGACTCTGATGGTAAGGGTCAAATAAGTGAGGTTTATATTGAGCGGGCTGGCTAGATACATACATAGATATAGACAGTGTCGGGTAGATATGGTCTATGGCCCACCCAGTCTGCCCATTTGAGCTTGTAAGTTCAGTTTGTTTTCCTAGAAGTCTGTTGCACTTACCCTGACCTCCAGAATTCCTTTATGTCTATCCCATGCATTCTTAAATCCGTGATTGTTTCAGCCCCCACCACTTCCTCTGGCAGGGTGTTCCACTTGTCCACCACCCGCTCTATGAAGAAATTCTTTCTCATGTTTCCTCTGAATCGTCCCTCCTCCAGCTTCATCCCATGCCCTCTAGTCCTGGAACATCTTTTCGCTTAAAATAGTGTTTTCCTGCACCCTGTTCCTCCCTGTAAGATACTTGTATGTCTCTATCATATCCCCTCTCTCCCTCCTCTCCTCCAGGGAGTACATGTTCAGTTCCTTCAACCTGTCTTCATAGGACTTGTGATGCAATCCATGCACCATCTTTGTTGCCCTCCTCTGAACCTTCTCTACCCTGTCTATGTCCTTACGTAGGTATGGTCTCCAGAACTGTACACTGTACTCCAGGTGGGGCCTCACTAGTGTCTTGTATAGCGGAATTATGACCTCCCTTTTCCTGCTGGTAATGCCCCTGCCTATACATCCCAGCATCCTATTTGCTTTACCTGCTGCCTTGTCACACTGTTTCCTTACCTTGAGGTCATCAGAGATGATAACCCCAAGATCCCTTCCTGCTTGGTGCATGCTATATCCTCACCCCCAACTGATATATTGTGCCAGGGTTTTTGTGCCCCATATGCATTATCTTGCACTTCTTTGCATTGAATTTCAACTGCCAAACCCTGACCATTCTTCAAGTTTCTGCAGGTCGCTTCTCATTCTGTCTACACCCTCTGGTGTGTCTACTCTGTTACAGAGCTTTGTGTCATCAGTGAATAGTGAAATTCTGCCTTCTAGGTCCCGCGCCATGTCACTGATGAAGATGTTGAATAGACCGGTCCCAGCACTGATCCCTGTGGTCCCCACTGGTCACTCTTCCCTCTGTGGAGTGACAGCCATTTACCACCACCCTCTGTGTCCTGCCACCCAGCCAGTTACCTACCCACCACACTACTGCCTGCCCACACCCATATTCCCAGTTTGTGTAATAGTCTTCTATGTGGCACAGTGTCAAAGGCCTTGCTGAAGTCCAGATGGCCCATGTCCACTGCCTCCCTGATCCACCTCCCTAGTCACCCAGTCAAAAAATTCAATGAGATTGGTCTGACATGACCTCCCCTGGTGAAACCATACTGCCTTCGGTCCTGTAGTCCATTGACAACCAGATGTTCCACCAATCTGTCCTTCAGTAGTGCTTCCATGATCTTCCCCACTACCGGGTGAGGCTGACTGGGTCTGTAGTTCCCTGCTTCCTCTTTGTTCCCACTTTTGTATAAGGGGACTACAACTGCTGTCCTCCAGTCTTTGGGTACCTCCCCTGTTTCCAGTGATCGGCTAAACAGGATAGCCAGAGGTTCAGCCACCACCTCTCTTAGTTCTTTAAGGACCCTGGGGTGCACCCCATCTGGCCCCATTGCTTTATCAACTCTTATTACTTCCAGTTCCTTCAGGACCCTTTCTCGTGTAAAGGGACTTGTGTCCATTTCTGCACCATTCTCACCCCTTGTACTCCCTTCAGACCCATTACCCTCCTCTTCCTCAGTAAAGACTGAGCAGAAATACCTGTTCAGTATGTCAGCTTTACTGTTGTCATCCTCCACGCAGCCCCTATCCTCCCTCTTCAGTCTCACTATCCCTCCCTTTGCTTTCTTTTTTCACTTATGTACCTGTAAAGGTTTTGTCCCTCTACCCACTGATTTTGCAATGTGTTCTTCTGTCTGAGCTTTGGCTTCCCTTACTGACCTCCTGCCTCCCTTTGCTTCTCCTGATACTTCTCCCTATCCCTTCTGCCTGTGTCTTTTGTGTTGCCTGAATGCAATCTTTTTGGCTTTCACTTTCTTGCTACCTCTTTGAAAACCATAATGGTCTCCTCTTCCTTTTCCTCTTGCTAACCTTCTTAATACATAATTCTGTTGTTCTTGTAATCCCCATTTTAAAACTGCCCACTGTTCCTCAACCCTGATTCCTGTCCCATTCCCTTAATGCCTCTTTCAAGTATCTCCCATTTTCCCAAAGTCTGCCCCTAAAATCCAGGATCGTGTTTTGTGTGGTTTGATTCTGCTCTTTCTGTGATTTCAAACCACAATGACTGGTGGTCACTGTTTCCCAGGTGCTCCCCACTGTGGCTGTAATCGCCTGACTGTGTTCAATCAGCTGACTCTAATTACCCCTTTAATTGGGTTGATTTGACTAGGGCAATCACTTTTATCACACAGTGCCAGTTGGTGTTGGTTAACTTTTTCATTAAATAAATGAAATAGGTAAAAAAAAAACAAGTGTTCTAGGGACATGGATATGTTGTTCATCCACACTGTCTGGCAGGTATCCTTGTCGCTTTAAATCTTGCCGGAAGGTCTTCAAGCTGGCTCCTCCCACCCACCCGGGTGGTAAAACTCTCGGCTCCACCCCTTGACGCCAGATCTTCCTTACCGCTTGGAAGCTCAGGTTCCCTCCTTAACGCTCTGCGTATAAGACTGGTTCCTGATTCTTCGGTTTTCCGAATTTAAAAGTTTTTTGCTTATAGACTTAGGTCTTCTATCCCTCGCGGCTGCGATGGACAAATCGACTCCCGGTTTTCGGAGATGCCCTTGCGGGCAGAAGATGTCTCGGACAGATCTGCACTCCACGTGTGTCTACTGTTTAGGCCTTGAGCACGACCTGCAGGCTTACGACCTGTGCTCTTCCTTCTCAGCCTACGTCCTCGAAGACCGTGCTGCCCGTTTACAGCTGGGGCGCCCTGAGAAACGTTTTCCTCCGGTGAAGTCAAAAGAGGCCCGGTCGGCGGTTTCCGTGGCGGCGGGCTCGGCGGATCAGCTAGAGCAGATGATCGCCCTCGAAGAGGAGGTGGCGCAGGCCGCATCTTCCTCGACCGCGGCATTTATCCTCTCTCCCCGGGTTCCTCTTACACAGCTTCCTTTAAGGAGCTTTGTCTGTCCCTCTCCACTAGAGGAGAGGGACCAACGCCTGCTGGACCTTCTTCTCAGTCCAAGAAGAAAAGACAAGGGTAAGTCCCTCAGTCGACGCTCTTGGGAGTGGGAAGGTCCTCTCCGAGTGTCAGCCATCGACTTGTCCGATTCTCGGCTTCGGTCACTGGTCTTACGGTGTCACCGCCAGGTCAGTTGACCGAGACTCCTGTCGCACGCAGTCGAGATCTTTTCATCTGCTGGACAGGTTGCTCGACTCATGGCCGAAATCCTCTCTCACCGTTCTCCGGTGGGAGTTGAGGATCCCAGGCTTGCCAGTGCCTCCAGTTCCGGAGCCCTGGGTGAACCCTCCGAGTCAAGGGGGGAGCCGGTTCCACCCGTCCCCTCCCCGCACCGTCCTTGGAAAGGCCGAGGTTCTTGGTCTCAGACTTCTTCGCGGTCCAGCCGATCCGGCCGTCATAGGCAGTCTCGGTCTCGGCACTGTGGTCATGGCGCTGCCGCTCGTCCCTCTTCCTTGGATGAGGGGAAGCGGCGTGGTGCGTCGATGATGCGAGGACCTCATGTGGCAACGGCTCCTTCTGACCGGGAACAAGCCGATGCCGTCGCCTCCCGCCATTAAGTGGCTGTCACCGGAGCGGCCGAAACAACCCCTCGTCTTACTCGAGGAGCCTGTTCCCAGGCCGGTTGTTCAGCCAAAACCAGCTGCTCCACCAATTCCAGTGGAACCTCCGCCTCCACAGCCGCTGTTTGGGGCTCCGACCAAGAACTCTCGGTCGGGTCAGGGTCTGCCCCATAGGTTGTCGGGTCACCCTCACTCCCGATTGCCCCTCGGCAGGTGGAGGTGGCTCAGGCCCGAGGTAGCTGTTTGCGGACTCTTCTGAGTCCGGCGATTCCTCCCTTTTCTCCAGGCGAGTGGACTTGGGTCCTCTGGAGGTCAGTGCTGGGCGACAGCCCTTCGTCCTTCCTGGGTTTGCTCAGGCTCATCTCGGAGTCCACCGGGATGCAGCTCGAGCCCGTATCCAAGCGGGCCAAGTATCCCCTCATGGAGATATTGGACTGAGGGGATTCCCCTACGGAGGCCTTTCCTGTGGCCGAGGCCATTGTGGGCCTGGCCGTGGAGCTCTGGCAGTGCCCTGCTTCCTGCCCTGCGCCTTCGGCCAGGATGGGCAGGAAGTATGCAGTCCCTACCGGTTCCCTGTCCAGTTTCTCAGAATATCCCTCAGCCGAGGGGTTAGTTACAGACAGCGTTTTCCGGCATGCCGGAAATGCTAGGGACATAGACAAACCTCCCAACAAGGAGTCCAAGAAATTGGACTATGCTGGGCAAAAAGTCTACGCTGTGTCCTCCCTTGGCCTTCGTCAAGCCAGCTCGGCCGTGCTTATGGCACATTTCTCCCATGCCCTGTTGGGCTCCCTGGACGAGGTAGTCCCTCATCTCCCGGCTGACCTGCAGAACACAGTTAGGCAGGTGCGGGACCAGGGCAGGGCGGTGGCCAAGCAGCAACTTCAGACTGCTCTGGACATTGGAGACTCATGCGCCAGGTCAGTCGTGGCCGCAGTGGCTATGCGCCGCCGGGCATGGCTGAGGATATCCACCTTCACAGCGGATACCCAGCACAAATTGGCGGATGTCCCCTTCCTGGGGACCGACCTCTTCGGCCCTGGAGTGGAAGGCCACCTCCAGAGGATTGAAAAGTCCAATGCCACTTTGGACTCTGTCTCATGCTCAGAGGGACAAGGGGCCACAGACCGCAACCCAAGCCCTTCGTCCCGTCTGTGTGCCAGCTGCACGTCCGGCCCAGCAGCATCAGGGCCAGCAGGCTCCGCTTGCGTCCCAAACCCAAGCCCGGCTTCCTCCTCCAGGAAGCAAGGAGGTAGGGCTGGAGGTCCCTCGGCGGTCCTTCCTCCAATCCTGCCCAGTGACGGGTTGAGGGGTGTCTCCCCAACCCCGCCGCTCACCCCAGGTGCCCCTGTGGGGCGGCTCCACACTTTATTTCCGCCTGATCCAGTTATCACCACAGACCTGTGGGTGTTGGAGGTGGTGGGAAAGGGCCTGCCTCTGGAGTTCGAGCAGGCCCCACCTTTCAAGCCATCGCACCTCGGGGCCTCGGGTCCGAAGCCTCTGTCAGCTCGCCGAGCCGACATCGCTCTCCTCCTCGAGAAGGAGGTGATAAGAGAGGTGGCGGACCCTCCCTCAACTCCGAGGTTCGTGTCCAGGTACTTCCTGGTTCGAACGGACGGGGCTGGCGCCCATTCTTGACCCACACGACCTAAACAAGTTCCCTACGGTCTCGAACCTTCCAGGATGGTCACTGGCTCAGATAATACCATCCTTGGAACACGGCGTATGGTTCTGCTCTCTGGACCTGCAGGACACGCTTCTTTCACGTCCCATCAGTCCGTCACATCAGAGGTTCCTTCACTTTAGAGTGGAGGATCCTTCGAGGATTAGCCATGCACTTACTTATCTCCATCTCCCAGGGTCTTCACCAAATGCATGGCAGTGGTGACAGCATTCCTGCAGCGCCGAGGGTCCGGGTTTACCTTACCTGGATGATTGGCTGATAGCAGCCCCCAGACAGGAGGTGGAGCGGTCCAGAGATCTGGCCCTCCAGGTTTGCTCTCAGGTCAGCCTCCTCATCAACGAGGCCAAGTCGGAACTCGAGCGAGCAGGTGATTCTTTTATCGGGCAGAGCTCGACTCTCTTGAGCCAGGGCACGGCTCCCCGGACAGGGTCGAGGTTCTTCCTCCTTTCTTGCCCAATCATTTCTGGTTGGGCACCCGCGCCCCCTGCCCGGGACTTCCTGCGCCTCCTGGGTCTCACAGCTGCCTGTACCAGCTGTGCGGGTCCGTTGGGCCCGTGGAACATGCGCCTCTTCAGTGGGGGCTGGCCAGCCAGTGGTCCCAACGCTGCGATCCATTGGACCAGCTAGTGACGGTGACCCAGGGGATGTGGAATGCTCTCCAGTGGTGGACCGTTCCAGTTCATGTGCAGGAGGGCATCCTGTATGTCCGCCCCTAGCCGACGGTCTCTCTATCGACCGATGCCTCTCTGATGGGTTGGGGTGCCCATCTGGGGGAACACCGAGCGCATGGCCTCTGGTCCCCGCGGGAGTCCCGATGCCACATCAACCTGCTGGAGCTCCGAGCGGTCCGCCTAGCTCTCACCGCCTTTTGCTCCGCTTTCTTTGGGGTTATGTGGTCCGGGTCCAGACGGACAACACCACTACCATGTACTATCTAAACCGCCAGGGCAGGACGCTCCATGCTTCTATGCGAGGAAGCTCTCCGCATCTGGTCACTGTGCAAGCAGCCTGGAGGCGGATCTCCCTAGCCATTCATGTGGCAGGAGCCTCCAACACCCTAGCCAATGCCCTAAGCTGGATAGGGGCTGTGTCCCACGAGTGGTCTCTGCTGCCGGAGGTAGTACAAAAATCTATTCTCCCATTGGGGCACACCTAAGGTGGACCTGTTTGCCTCCAGGGAGAATGCGGGCTGAGGCTGTCTCCATGCCCGCCCTCAGCAGGGATTGCTGCAGGGGATGCCTTCGAGGCCGTGGACCCGGGCCTCTTCTGCCTTCCTCGTTCCCCTTGATGCACAAGGTGCTGCTCAAAGCAAGGAGGGACAAGGCGCAGGTGATTCTGATAGCCCCAGACTGGCCCGCAGTTCTGGTACCCAGATCTCCTCAGCCTCAGCTCCAGGCTCCGAGGCAGCTTCCAGCTCGCCCGGACCTGCTCTCAGTCAATCAGGGGAAGGTATTCCATCCGGACCTTCAATCCCTGCACCTGACGGCCTGGTTCCTGAGCGGCTAGAGTTCCAGGCCTTGGGTCTTTCCGACGAGGTCCTCA
Organism: Neoceratodus forsteri; assembly: GCA_016271365.2. Classification (NCBI taxonomy): domain Eukaryota; kingdom Metazoa; phylum Chordata; order Ceratodontiformes; family Ceratodontidae; genus Neoceratodus; species Neoceratodus forsteri. Next base: position 162,659,740 of record CM057458.1, on the reverse strand, counting down.
ACGTAGTTGAGGCGTCCCCTAAGGAGTCGACCAGAAAATGCTACGCCTTCAAATGGAAATGATTTTCCATTTGGTGTCAGGGCAAGGGCCTAGACCCTTCCTCCTTTTCCTTGGTGAGCATATTGGACTACCTTTGGTCCCTTTCTCAAGAAGGGCTTAGGTCGACGACCCTTAAGGTGCACCTGGCAGCCATCTCTGCTTACCGGGCACGGGCCGGGAAGCAGTCAGTGGTGCAGGAGAAGGTGGTCTGGTGCTTTTTCAAAGGCCTTGATCACATTTCCCCTCCGGTGAGAGAACCTCCACCTCCGTGAGATCTACTGCTGGTATTGGCAAAGCTCATGGGCAAGCCATTCGAACCAATGCACATGTATGAACTCTCTCACCTGTCGGGAAGACCGCTTCTTGGTGGCTGTCACATCAGCCAGAAGGATGGGGAGCTCCAGGCACTCTGCATCGAGTCTCCTTACCTGGTCTTCCACAGGGACAAGGTTGTCCTGCGCCCCCACCCGAAATTCCTTCCGAAGGTGGTGTCGGAGTTTCACCTTAACCGGGTGCTGACTCTGCCGATGTTCTACCCCAATCACACCTCGGAGGCCGAATATAGGCTCCATACTATGGACCCTAGAAGGCGCTCGCACTATAAGGAGCGCACGGCTGAAATTCGGGGAGAGGTTCGCCAGCTGTTTGTCACCTACGCTGAAGCCGCACCTGGCAGACCTGCAGCCAAGCGGACGATAGGCAGGTGGGTCACCTCATGCATAGATCTCTGCTATAAGTTGGCAGGCATGGAGCCTCCCAGAGGGATAAGAGCTCATTCTACCCGCCATACTGCTGCATCGGTGGCTGCTTCCAGGGACGTCCCTATCCAGGAAATCTTCAGGGCTGCTACCTGGAAGTCAGCACACACCTTCATCACCCATTACCACATCGACCTTGAGTCACGCCGGGATGCTGGTTTTGGGGCCTCGGTTCTCCAGTCTCTCTTCCCTAAGTATGGGGTGTGTGCCTTGCCTCCCTCCTCCCAGAGAACTGCTAGGTGTCTGCCAGACAGTGTGGATGAACAACATATCCATGTCCCTAGAAATACAGGTTACTCACCTGTAACAGGAGTTCTAGGAATGGTATATGTTGTTCATCCACACAACCCACCCAACCTCCCCGGCTTCGACGCAAAACCTGAGCTTCCAGCGGGCCAGATCTGGCGTCATGGGGCGGAGCCGAGAGTTTTACCACCCGGGTGGGTGGAAGGAGCCAGCTTGAAGACCTTCCGGCAAGATTTAAAGCGGCAAGGATACCTGCCAGACAGTGTGGATGAACAACATATACCATTCCTAGAACTCCTGTTACAGGTGAGTAACCTGTATTTATTTGTTCACTCAGGTTCCCTTTATCTAATATTACATTTTGTCTAAACACCTGAAAACATTCAGTGTGACAAATATGCAATAATAGAGAAAATCAGGAAGGGGGCAAATACTTTTTCACGCCACAGTAGGAAGGTGAAGGCAAATAATGCCAAGTGGTATAATGCTTCCTTGCATAAATTGAAGAATGCAAGGAATAAAAGTTGGGTAAGTGCTAAACAATCTAACAGCTCTGCTGATTGATTGGCCTATAGACAGTTAAGGAATCAGTACACTAAGAGACTTAGAAGAGTTAAACAAGAGTATTTTAAGTGAAAATTGCATTTCAACTGTAGAACAAATCCAAGGTAGTTCTGGGGTATTGTATCTGACCTACGGGAATAAAAATAAGCAACAAATAATGAGGATTGAGTGCAAGGAAAATCTATATCTGTTAGTTCAGAAGTAGCTAATATGTTTAATAATTTCTTTAATAATGTAGGGGTGCAGGTTCAAAATCAAAGTTTAGGGATAGGGATTGATTTAATTAAGAAGGGTGGGGGTGATGAACAAATGGTAAATGGAGGGAAGAAGTTTTCTTTTGGCCATATATTGGTGGATAAGGTTAGAACTGAATTGTTCAAACAACATGAAGTCTTGCTGTATTCTGACAAATTGCAGTGATGTCCAACCTTTGGACTGCCCCGGAGATGAAAGAGTTAACTTTCCATGCCAGGCATGGAACGCTGAGCTCGGCTCGGTTGAGACTCTGTCTGTTGCTGTTTGAACTCAAACCATCAGATTCTTTACTCCACCACTGAACAGTCGCCCGAGATTTTCTCCTTTGCTCGGTTCAATTTGTCAGTTAAAGTACCGTTTTCTTTTTCGACCAAATTTAAACTGTGACCCATCGGTTCAGTCTCTGTCTGTGGTTTCGTGAGTACTAGAGAGGCTTATTTTTGTTATTCTTTGTGGAACTTTAGAACGTGGATCAGTTCAGTTTGAACCGATCAGGTTGTTTAAAAAGTTTATTCTGCTTTTAAAGTGTGGTAACCGGTTCTTATCGGTTCTAAAAAAAAAAACTGATTTTATTACGTTTTTTTCCACTACCCGTAACACGGTCAGGAACCGATAAGGGTGTCTTGCGGGCGGATTGCCGAAAAAAGGGTAAGTTTTTGTTAGGACTGGCCATGTCTGAGAAACCCAAAAGAAAAATCGGGCCCACTGGGTTTCAACACTGTAGTGTGTGTGGGGAAGTCTTTGCTAAGGCTGATCCCCACACCACCTGTGTTTATTGTCTGGGGTTTGACCATCTTGATTCAGACTGCCAGATTTGTAAACATTTTCCTGCAGCTACCCTGGAAAAAAGAGTAGGTAGGCTCAGGGAAAGGCAGGCCAAGAAGTCCGCTGACCCAGATGGCCAGCCCGGTTTGGTTCCAACCGAACCAGAAGGAGTGCCCTCTGACCAGGGCGAGACTTCTTCGGCCAAAAGGAGAACTGACTCCGAGGAGTCGGTTCTGGTTAAAAGAACAAGAAGGGATAAATCACCCGGTGCGGATCCACAAGTTCTTTCTCCGACCGCTGATGAAATAGCCAAAAGCGATAAGGATTGTTCAGTCGCTATCCCCGGTTCCGACCAAACCGATACCATTAGGAAGGCGCTTGGTTTGGTTGATTCCCCCGGTTCCGGATTATAATTTAGAGGAATTTTATGAACCGGAGGGGGAGGAAGGAGAGTATGAGGAAAGTGAGTATGATTATGAAAGTCTGGATGTGCCCATTGACCCAGACATCTCCCCAGATAGACCTTCAAGAGTGTCTCCTTCTAGGCTTTCTGAGTCCCCTTCCCATTTTATGTTGTACAAAAAAGTGGTTGAAACTCTTCAGCTTCCTATGGAAGAAGCTGTGGATGACCAGAGGAGCCTGACTATGTTGAAATGATGGATATCCAAGAGTCCAGTCTATTCCCTTCATAAGTCCTTTGGGAAACAGACAATGAAAATTTTAGACTCCTAATTCTATACCTCCTGTGGATAAGAGAATGGACAAGAGGTATGCTCTCTCAGGCTCAGATTCGAGTTCCTTACCCAGCAATGCAGCCATGTTAGTAGTGCAGGCTGCAGCCTGTGATAAGGCAAATATACCCTTGGCTTCACACCCCCAGATAAGGACTCCAGGAGGATTGATGCCATGGCAAAGAAACAGTACATGGCAGCATCCTTGGGACTCAGGCAGGCTAATTATATGGCCTATACAGCTAGATATCAGGAATCTAGATGGGAGACTGTGATGGCTTTAGCTAAACAGGTCCCTGGCCAGCTTGCCAAGGAGCTGGAGCAGGTGGCTGTGGATGGTATTGAGGCATCCAAGGTGCAATTCCATGCTGCAGTGGACTCCAATGATGTTTCATCTAGAGTCATGGCTACATCTGTGGCCCTTTGTAGGATGGCTTGGCTCAGATGTACTAGCCTGTCTCAGGATACCCAGACTAAGGCCATGGATTTTCCTGTTGTGGGTAACTCTCTGTTTGGGGAGCAAACAGAAAACTACATGAAGAAAATGGAGGAACCACCTACAGGAGTGCTCAGGCCAAGGAAAGGCAAGCCACTTCCTCAGAGGCAGCATCTCAGGGGAAGGGGCAGGCCTCTTCATAGGCCTTTCTACCAAGCCCAGGCCTCCTCCTCTTCTGCTTATGCTCATAGGGGATTCTTTAGAGGGAGAGGCCTGCTTCCACCCCTCAGCCTAAAGCCCTGGCCAAACAGGCACACTGATGGGTTTGCCAGGGCCGATTCTCCACCACCTTTAGGGGGAAGGCTGGCTTACTTTGTCCAGGACTGGATGTCTTTAACATCAGACAAATGGGTCCTGGAAGTAGTAAGCCAGGGACTGGTTCTCTGCTTCAAAATATTTCCAAAGATGAGAACCAGATCCTTTCCACCTCCAAATCCTTTAGAGGCACTTGTCCTGGAGGCAGAGGTCTCTTCTCGCTTGGCTCTCAGAGCCATAGAGAGGGTCCCACCCCTACACAAAGGGAAAGGATTGTACTCCAGGTACTTCCTAACCCTAAACAAGACAGGAGAATGGCGGCCCATCCTGGATCTCAGATATTTAAACAAGCACCTTTTAAAGTCAAAGTTCAAAATGGTGACTCTGGGAATAATTCTGCCCTCTCTAAGGCCAGGGGACTGGCTAGTCTCCCTGGACCTCAAGGATGCCTATTTCCATATTCTCATCAGAAGCTCCCACTGAAAGTACCTCAGGTTCGAGCTGCCCTCAGGCCACTACCATTCAGAGCAATGCCCTCTGCCTAATCTCTGCTCCAAGGGTGTTCACAAAATGCATGGCAGTAGTAGTTGCCTCCTAAGGAGAAAAAGGATCTCTATATTTCCATACCTGGACTGACTGGCTCATAGTAGCCAGTCCCAGACCAAGTCAAGTTACACCTACAGATAACTCAGAAACTGCTCACTTCTCTAGGTTTCCTGCTGAATCTTTCAAAGTCAGTTCTAGAGCCTGTGCAGCTCCTCACCTTCATAGGGGCAGAGCTGGATACAGTAAAAGCAAGAGCTTTCCTTCCCCTGGACAGGGCAAGGACACTTATTTCACTGGCCTCTTCATTCACCCACCAGGTGTCTCGACCAGCAGGGCATTTTCTGCAACTTCTAGGACACATGGCTGCCTCTACAGCAGTGGTGCAGGGAGCAAGATTTCAAATGAGGGATATTCAGTTCCACTTGAGAGCCTTTTGGTCTCAGAAAAGAGACCCTCCGACCAAACTAATTCCAGTGACTCGAACCCTGATCCAGGCGTTACAGTGGTGGCTGGATCAGGACAATCTAAAACAGGGAGTTCCTTTTGTCACTCAGTCTCATTCTCTAATCCTTACTACAGATGCCTCCTCTTGGGGTGGGGAGCACATTTGGGACCCCTGACCACCCAAGGGTTGTGGTCTCCTCGGAATCTCTGCTTCACATCAGTCTGTTGGAACTCAGAGCAGTGTTTCTAGCACTTCAAGCTTTTTCCAAGTCTGTTCAGAACAAAGTAGTTTAGATCAGGACAGACAATACCACCACAATGTGGTATATCAACAAGCAAGGGGCACTCGGTCTATGGCCTTGTGCACAGAGGCAATGAAGTTATAGTCTCTGGCCTATTCCCTGAACGCCTCTTACAGCAGTACACCTCCCAGGCAAGGACAGTGCCCTGGCAGATGCTCTCAGCAGGATATCTCAGGGCCATCACGAATGGTCCTTGATCCCCTGGTTTTGAAGGTGATCTTCTCCAGATGGGGCACCCCACAGATAGATCTTTTTGCAGCCCCAGACAATCACCAACTTCTCTCTTCTGCTGCAGGCCCCCAGTGTTGGGCTCAGTCCCCCTGGATGCCCTAGTTCTCAATTGGGAAGGGAAGTTCCTGTATGCTTCCCTTCCTCTCCTGTTCAAGGTGTTTGTCAAAATCAGGTCTCAACCCTGCAAGGTGATTCTAATTGCTCCAGACTGGGCTGGGCAGCCCTGGTACCTCTCTTGTTGTCCTTAGCAGTCCACCTTCCCTATCTCCTCCCAGGAATTACAACCTATTAACATGTGCTATGGGAGGGTTTGGTATCCAATCTCAAATCTCTCAGTCTCAGGGCCTGGCTCTTGAAGAGTTAGAGTTTGCTGATTTGCACCTCTCTCAAGGTGTTTGGATATTCTAAAGGCTTCTCGGAAGCCTTCCACCAGAAACACTTACAACTCAAGTGGAAAAGATTTTCTATATGGTGCTCTGGGAAACATATTTCCCCAGAGTCTGCTAGCCTGTCCACGGTCCTGGACTATATGGTTCATCTTAATAGCTTGGCTCCAGACCAGCTACACTGAGAGTGCATCTGGCAGCTGTCTCTACCTTCCTTTCAGCAGGCAAGCTTTCTTCCTTTCAGCCCATCCTGTATTCTCTAAATTTTTCAAAGGATTGCTTCATCAATCCTCCATTCAGGGACCCTGCCCTGTTTGGGACCTTAATGTTTGCATTGCCCAGCTTATGCAAACCCCTTTTGAGCCTTTGTCCTCAGCAGAGCTTAAGTACTTGACTTGGAAAACTGTTTTCTTGGTGGCCATCACTTCTGCCAGGTGCATAAGCGAGTTACAAGCCCTGTCAGTGGAGCCTGATTTTATCTCTTTCCATAGAGATAAGGTGGTCCTCAGGATTAATAGGAAGTTTTTGCCTAAGGTGGTTTCAGACTTCCACCTTAACCAGTCTATGTCTCTCCCTGTTTTCTTCACTGACCATTCCTCCTCTCGGGAGAGGAGGCTGCACAGTTTGGATGTGAAAAGAGTCCTTAGCTACTACATAGAGCGTACCAAGGGTCACAGGTGTGACTCTCTCCAACTATTCCTCACTTATGATGAAGTTGGTAAGGGAAAACCTGCCACTAAGAGATCTGTTGCCAAGTGGATTGTCTCTTGCATTGAATTTTGTTATGAAAAACCTAGGTAGGACTCCACCCTCAGGCTTGAGTGCTGACTTACCAGAGGTACAGCTGCTTCCTGGCTGCTGCCAGGGATATTCCTATCTTAGAGATTTGTCAAGCAGCCACCTGGAAAACAGTACACTTTACCAAGCATTACTCTCTGGATATCCAGGCTCAGGAGTGATGCTCGGTTTGGCACAACCGTGCTTCAGGGTCTATTTCCTAGGTAGGTTCTTTCCCTCTTCCATGGAGGTACTGCTTGGTAGTCTGCAATTTGTCTGAATACAGCAAGACTTCATGTTGTTTGAAGAAAAATTACTCACCTTAGTAATGTTGTTTCCTCTAATGGAGTCTTGTTGTATTCTGACCCCCCGCCTCCCTCTCAGAACCCTTGTTTTGGGATGTAGGTGGGCAGTAGCAGTGTTGACACTAAGAGGTGCCTACCTCTTATTTCTCCCCCTTTAGTTTGGGTGGGTGGGTGTTGTGTTTGTTTCATTTTTTGGGTTTCCTGACTTGAGTCTTTGTTTTGGGACCAAAAAATATGTTTATTATATTTAGTAGCCAGTTGGCTAGTGTAAGTTTACAGTTTCCACACAGGACACCCAGTGAGTATAGCTCATAAAGATCTGGCGGTTGGAGTTGAAACAGCAACAGACAGAGTCTCAGCCGAGCTCGAGCTCAGCGTTCCATGCCTGGCATGGAAAGTTAACTCTTTCATCTCCAGGGCAGTTCAAAGGTTGGACCTCACTGCAATTTGTCAGAATACAGCAAGACTCCGTTAGAAGAAACAACATTACTAAGGTGAGTAATTTTTTCTTACGGTTAGTCGTCTCAAAGGCAAAGGGCTTAGATAATATCCCTAATAATTTATTGAAATTTGCTGCCCTATATAGCATTCCCATTGACTTATTTGTTTAATTACTGTCTTACAACAAATAGTTATCCGAGGGTTGGAAGGTGGCAAAAATTATTCCAGTTTATAAGGGGGGTTCGAGGAGAGATATTAGTAATTTTAGACCCATTTCTTTGCTTTCACAGGTTTCCAAAATAATGGAAAAGTTAGTAGCTAGACAATTGAAAGATTACTTAGAAGGGGGCAACTTGTTGAACGAGTATCTGTCTGGATTTCGATTTAAACACAATACCCAGTCTGCTTTGGTAAAAGTGGTAGGGGATATCCAGATGGGCCTGGACAGGAGGAACTCTCTTGGGGCCATTTTTATTGATTTATCAAAAGCTGTTGACACCCGGAATCATGATGTCCTCCTGTCCAGGCTCAGGAATTTGGGTATAATAGGATCAGAACAAAAATGGTTTAGTTCTTATCTTACAAATGGGGAACAAATGGTAGAAATTGGTGCATTTAAACCTACAGTACTTCCGATTAAGGTAGGTTTACCCCAAGGTTCTATCTTGGGTCCCCTACTTTTTAATGTCTGTATAAATGGCCTAAACTTTAGTGATCCTGATGTTAGATATCCTATATGTGCTGACAACACGTTGATATATGTGGAGGGGAGTTCCCGCGACGGTATTACTATAAAGTTGCAATAAGCCTTTTTTGAACTGCAAACATTTTTTCATATTTTGAATTTAATTATAAATGTAAAGAAAACACAGGTGGTCCATTTTGGGGGTTCTCGTACTCTATGGCCACCCTTAGATATTAAAACTATGATGGAGGAGAAAGTTTAACGTGTTACAAGCTATAAATACTTGGGTATATGGCTGGATTGTAGGTTAAAATGGGATAAGCATTTAAAGAGTTTGATGAGTAGCCTCAGCAGGAAACTGGGAATGCTGTACAAACTAAAGTACTATACAACTAAAGAAACTCGATGCAGGATTGTGGAAACCATGATTCTGCCAGTATGATTATGGGGACTTGAATATGGGGGCCTCGGGTGGAGCTGGCTAAGCTGGATGTGATGTACAATAGGATTGCCCGCTTCATCCTCAGTGCCCCCAGAAACGCATATCATTGTGATCTGTACAGGGCATTAGATTGGTGGTGTCTGGATGATAGGAGAAACCTCCATTTGGTAAATTTTATGGGAAAAATAAGGGGAATGAAGTTGTCTAGGTATATTCTGGATATGTTTGTTGTAAGAGAATTAAGAAAGGGCCTGCGATCCTCTAGGGGTATACAATATGTTATTCCAAAATGTAATTTAGGGATGGGTAGAGCTTCTGTTTTAAGTAGGGGATCTAAGATTTGGAATGATTTGCCATTGGAAATTAGAGAAGTTGAAATGGTTTTTAACTCTGGGTTGTCAAAAAATTGGTTTGAGAAATTTAAACACAGTCCAAAACAATCTTGTCAATGAATTAGCTTAGGGAACAATTTTTGTATAATAAGCTTTATTACTGAGCTATGGCTAAGGTGTATTATAAAATAATGAAGCAATTCTGATGTAGCTTATATATTATGAAATGGGCATCATGTTGTTGGAATTAAGGATATTCCTGTATTTCTATATTTTAAAATTGCTAATGTCCTGTATAAGATTTTTGATAACTGATTTTTGGTGTCTGTCTTTTCGGATTTGCTATATTGCTGTGGTGTAACTATTCATGTGTTTGTTAGGTGTGATATGTCTTAAAATCTAAAATTTGTAATGTATGTTTGTTAATCTGTAATGTATGTTTTGTAAATGGACCTCCTCGGAACTGAGTTTTTAACTCAATGGAGTTTATCCTATATTCGTGTTCATTCTTTATGAATTTGAATAAAATCTTACAAACAAACAAAATAATGCTTACCCTGCTTTCTATAAGCACTTCACATCTGTGGCTGATGACATTTCTCGTGACAGTGCAACATGCAAAACTTACTCTGGCCTAAGCAAGCGGTTGTCGTCTGTTCAGTTTGTCAGCAACCTTGAAATTATGTATGATGCCCTACAGGAGTTGTCAGAGTTCTCTCTTGAATTGCAACATCGCGAGTGTACAATCGTTGATGCACTTCGAGCTACCTGCCGCCAAATAGCGGTGTTTGACATAGTGGTAGAAAAGTGAGGGAAATTTTCGGCACAGTGTGAGAAAGCTATAGAAGAAAGGATGTTTCAGGGTGATCTTACTTCGAGACACAGCTCTTGCAGCAGGTTACACCATTAGGACCGAAGCCGGCAGGCGTCAGGACCTCACGGAAAAATTTTAGCTAGCTATCTTCAGCGGGGACCGCCCCCGACGTCAGTCCCACCTCCGACATCAGGCGTGGTACTTAAGGGGGCGGTCCTGCCAGATTCCCCAGTTCTTTCCTGCCGTCTACTTGCTTGTCTCGACCCTTCGGTTACAGTCTAGTGCGCGATGCGTGGTTCAGAGCATTCCTTAGGGAAATTCAATTTTCTTCAAGCAAGATTGTTGCCGATGTCCTCTCCGACCTCTGGTCACTCCTCCAAGTGTGCTTGCGGGAAACGGATCCCCTTCAAGGACCCCCACACGGCCTGCTTTAGGTGCCTGGGCCCAGACCACGATACCAGGGCCTGTTCGTTCTGCCAAGGGTTCAACAGTCGAACTAGGATCCGACGTCAGAAGGCCCTTCAGGCTTTTTTGTTGGAGGAAAAGCTGAAGACCATGTCCTCCAAGGGGGAATCATCTTCTAAATCCCACAAGCACACGGAGAAAAGAAGGGAGAAGGCCCCTTCCAGGTCCCCTTCCAGGGCTTCGGAGCCCCGCAGCTCCAGTTCTCGATCCGACCGCTCTCCTTCCAGGGCCAGCTCTCAGCCTCCCCCGGCTGCAGTAAGGAAGCCTTCTTCTCAGGCCAAGTCCACCAGGCCGTCGTCGTCTTCTTCATCCAAGGCCTTGGCGAAGTCCGGGGAGCGCCACCACCATCATCGCAAGTCGGGTTCCCGCCCTTTGGTTCCCGACATCGGTCTTCGTCTGTGCCTCCTCGGAAAACCTTGGAGCTCACACCCTTGAAGAGACCTGTAGACCAGGCATGCGACACGACCGTCTCGGCCGTGCGTCATTCCTCCCTGGAGCCGCCGTCGGCGGACGCGTCGCCGCCAAACCATCCAGTGGACACGGTAGGGGACCGGCGTCTGCTCCTCCTGAGAAGAGGGCCTGGCGCCTCCAACTGGCGTCGGTCAGGGTCTTTAACTAAGGAGGACTTAGCGCAGCCCGAGGACCAGGCAGGTGACCCCAACCGCCCGAAACTCCCAGGGCACCCTCACCTTACCCGAGGCCCTGTGAAACCGGCGCGGGACCAGCGACTGCCCACGGTGCCGGGCGTCGTCGGGCCTTTCTTTAGCGGAAGTGAAGGATCTCTTCACTTACTGGTGGGACACCATTAAGAGGGACATGGTCCCCACCTCTCCTCCTCCTCCTCCGGTTCCTGCACCCCTTCACCATCGGGGTCAGCAGGCCATTACCTCCCCCCCCGGAGCCTAGATCCTCTCCCAGGGGAAGATCAGAAAAACGGAGACCTCCGTCGAAATCCTCTTCTGGGTCACCCAGCCCCAAGAGATCCAGGAGACACCGACGTCACCATCGACGGAGGACACGGGATCAGTCTACTCTTCATCTAGATCCCCATCTCCTCTCTCCATCCCTTCTCCGGACCCACGGGAGACACCGAGATCTCCTCCGGATGACCCCTCGTTCATGGATATTATGAGACATATCCAAGAGAACATGGGATGGGATGCGAAGAGCTAGACCGAAAGTTCGCCTCGCCAAATATCTTGACAGAAGGACCCCAAGCCTGTGGTGGTACCACCCTTGGTGGACACTTTAGTGGGCGTCACCAAGGCAGTGTGGAGCGTCCACATTCACTCCCGGCAATGCTGAAAAAGCTGATCGGCAGCACAAGGCTCCTAAGGATGACCAGTACTTGGACGCGGCAGCCTCAGGCCGAATCTCTGGTCATCACAGCCTCCACATGACCCGGTCACAGAGACACAACATTTGAGCACCCTGCCACGGACCCAGAGTCAAGCAGCTGGACCGCTGGGCAGGCACACGTATGCTTCGCCCTGCGCCATCAGATCCTTGATTTATCTGACCCACATGGTTCAATTCCAGAGCGCTTTGTGGGAACAGGGTCTGGAGGCAGCTGAAAAGCTGCCGGAAGGTGAGCAGAAGGAGGAGATGCTTCAGCTCCTCCGTACGGGTTCAGACATGGGGACCCAAGTGCTTCAAGCCGCGTACGACTCCGCGGACTCATCGACCCGAGCAGCAGCTTCTGGCGTATGCCTCCGGAGACACTCCTGGTTACGCGTCTCTGGTTTTACCCCGGACGTCCAGAAGAACATTATGGATACTCCGTTCGAGGGAGAAGTCTTCTTTGGTAATCCTTCCGAGAAGATCATTACCAAACTTCAAGAGGCCGGGAAGGCGGTAAGGTCAGTTCAGGCCATGTACCGACCCAAGCTTGGTTCCTGTCGTAGGAACCAAAGCCGTTCTCGAGGGCGGACACAGAGGCAGCAGCCCCGCTCCGCTACACATCAGAGGGGCTCCGGCTTCCATAGAACCCAGGGAAAACAGCCCGCCAGCCGAGGTCAGCGTTCTCCTAGGCCGGCCCAGCCAGCGGGCCCATCTGCCGCCACAGCCTGACTCCTTTCCGGCCCGCCCCTCAGGATCAACGGAAATCATGGTGGGAAGTGCATTGCGAACTTCCTGCCAGGATGGCAGGCTATAGCCACCGACAGGTGGGTTCTTCAGTTGGTCAGTCTAGGCCACTTTATAGATGTAGAGAAAGCCACCCTCGAGGCCTCCTTTGCTCTCCGGTATCCAGGTCAGCACAAAAATTTGATCTGGCAAGAGGTACTCGCGTTCCTGCGAAGGAGTGATAGAGTACGTCCCGGAGAACCAGAGAGGACAAGGATATTATTCCCACTTCTTCCTGGTTCCCAAGAAAACAAGGGACCTCCGTCCGATTCTGGACCTCAGCGACCTCAACTTGTCGGTCGCCTACAAGAGATTCCGCATGGTGACTCTTCTGGGCCTTATTCCCATGCTGAAACAGGACACCTTTTTAGCGTCTCTAGACATGCAGGACGCATACCTGCACATCCCTATAGCTCAGGCGCACCAGAGGTTCCTGCGCTTCGAGTTTCTCGACCACCACTTTCAGTTCCGAGCTCTTCCGTTCGGACTGTCATCTGCATCAAGGGTCTTTACCAAGTGCATGGCAGTTGTGGCAGCATCTCTGAGGAGACAGGGCCACTATGTGTTCCCGTACCTGGACGACTGGCTTCTCATGGCCGCCTCCAGAGAGGCGTTGTCACTCGCGGTCTAGAGCACCCAGGACCTGTTCCAATCTCTGGGCATTCTCATAAATTACGAGAAGTCTCTCCTGGTACCGTCGTAGAAACTGCAGTTTATAGGCGCAGTACTGGACACTGTTCGGGAAGAGCTTTTCTTCCGGACGACAGGCGAGCGCATCAGATCCTCATAAAGGTTTGTTGTCGAACAAGATCGTACCTGCCGGGTGGTCGCCCGGCTTGCTGGACACATGGCTGCGGCCATTCCTATTGTCCTTTGCAAGGCTCACGTGCGGGTAACCCAGTGGATGCTCAAAGTGCAATGGGACCAAAGACAAGACCACTTGCAGCATCCGGTCAGGATCACGAACTCAGTGATCCGAGACTGGCAGTGGTGGCTAGTCCCAGGGTCACTCTCCACGGGCGTCCCGTTTGTAGCGCCGTCCCCGGAGGTAACTCTCACCACGGATGCCTCAGGTCTTGGGTGGGGGGCGCACCTGGACAGGGTAAAGTCCCAGGGTACGTGGACCCCGATGGAAGCTCATCTCCATATCAATGTCCTAGAGATGAGGGCGGTTCTCTATGCCCTACAGGCCTTTCAGTCAGTAATCCCACCGTGTACTCTCCTGCTTCAGACAGACAACACGGCGGTGATGTATTACCTCAACAAACAAGGAGGCGCACACTCTTACCCCCTTTGCAGGGAGGCCATGAGGTGTGGGATTGGTAATGCGGACATGGCGCAAATCTGATCACTGTGCATGTTCCCGGGTGGACAACACAACTGCAGGCGGCCTGAGTGATCCCAGGCCAGAGTCCACGCTGGGAACTTCTTCAAGAGGTAGCAGAGGATCTGTTTCTTCGTTGGGGAATTCCAGAACTAGACTTGTTCGCATCCCCATCCAACGCAAAACTGCCCAATTTTTGCTCGCTAGATCCAGGGCCTGGTGTTTTCTGGCGAGACGCGTTATCCCTCTCCTGGGCGAGCAGATTCCTCTACACTTTCCCTCCCTTCCCGTTGATCCAGAGAGTTCTTCTCAAACTCCGCAGGGAGCACGCATTCATGATCCTGGTGGCCCCGTTCTGGCCCAGACAGATCTGGTTCCCTTTGTTGGTGCAACTATCTCGGGAACCCCCGCTCCCGTTGCCGCTCAGTTCCCACCTCCTGTCTCAGGAGAAAGGTTCATTAGTCCATCTGGACCTACGCTCTCTGAACCTGCATGCTTGGCTCCTAGAGACATAGCCCTCTTGCGTCACGGGGTCTGTAAGGGGTTGCAGAGGTTCTTTCTGCAGCCAGAAAGCTGGCAACGCATGCGACGAGCTATGAAATGGCTGCCGTTTTGTTTATGGTCACGAGCTCGTGATTTTTCCCCTTTAGGTTGTCCTGTGGGAGTAGTGTTGGATTATCTCCTCTCCCTTTTTCATTCAGGCCTAGCCTACTCCTCTATTAAGGTGCACCTCTGTGCCATTTCTGCCTATCACCTCCCGGTGGGACATCGTACAGTAGCTCAATTGGACACCTCTCGGGAATTTCTTAGGGGAGTGTTACACCTTAGGCCTCCCATTAGGGGCCCTGTGCCTCCATGGGATCTGCTCTTTGTCCTGGAACAGCTCACGCTCCCTCCCTTTGAACTAGCTCGCGGATTGCGAGCTACGTTTTCTGTCGTGGAAAACGTTATTTTTAGTTGCTGTTACTTCAGCGAGAAGAATTTCTGAGCTTCACGCTCTTATGTGCAAAGAGCCTTATTTAGTTTTCCACCGGGACAGAGTATCCCTGAGGACGAATCCTAAGTTTTTACCTAAGGTGGTCTCTTCACTCTCTCTAAACCAGGATATTGACCTTCCGGTCTACTTTCCGAGTTATTCAAATAGAGGAGGCTTTGCTCCACACCCTGGATGTTTACCGCAGCCTGAGGTATTACCTCAACAGAACTAAACCCTCTGAGTTCTGAACAGCTTTTTGTTTCCTTCTCTGAGAGAATGATGGGCCAATCAGTATCCAAACAGTCTCTGTCTCGCTGGCTTGTCCAGTGTATTTCCTACTGTTATGATATAAAACAAAGCCCTCCGGGCTCTGTCCGGGTCATTCTACTAGGGTGTGGCCACATCCTTTGCAGCACTCAAGCGTCTCCACCTCTGCTATTTGCTGCAGCCACTTGGAACTCTGTGCATACCTTTATCAGGCACTATAGCCTGGACCGCCTCTCGGCGAAGGGCTGGTTCGACCTTGCGGTGCTACAGGGTCTCCTGTCCTAGGTTCAGGACCTGGAATGTACTTTCTTCTCCTCCTCCCGGAATTTCTGGCAGCGTTACTGCTTGGAATCAGTCCTAATGGTGTAACCTGCTGCAAGAGCTGTGTCTCAGTAAGATAGTACAGTTACTTAAGAACTTACGCGTAACAGTAGATCTTCGAGAACAGCTCTTGCAGCAAGTACCTTCCTCCACCTTCCCCTTGGAGGCAGGCTTTGCCTTTTCATGTTGGGATTTTCCTCCTTTATTATCTTCTGACGGTGGATCTCGGTCTCCCACTCTGATGTCATCCTGCGCGGGGAGTCTCCGGTGGGAGAACTGGGGAATCTGGGGACCGCCCATAAGTACCACGCCTGGCGTCGGAGGCGGACCGGACAGTGGCGTCCTGGCTGAAGATAGCAGGCCAGAATTTTTCCCGCGGGGTTCTGACGCCTGCCGCTTTGGTCCTAATGGCGCAACCTGCTGCAAGAGCTGTTCTCGAAGATCTACTGTTACGGTAAGTTCTTACTTAACTGTACTTTCTCTTGCATGAAGGAAATGTTTGCAACAAGAAGATTCACCCTGGACAATTTTCTCCATAGCAGACAATTCTGACACATATGCTGTCCACAGGAGGCATTGCTGGTAACAAGAGTGGATACGAGAATCTGATCACCGAAATTAAAGTATTATATAAGCAGTACTGGCCCAATGAGCTACCTACACTGTATGGAGAAGTGAGATTGAGCCTTCTTGCGAAAGATTTGATATTGGTAACACTTGTGAAACCATTCGGACATACAGGGTGTACAAGGTCAGGTGGTAAAAAAATTCAGGAGCACTATAAGGACCTGTTGATAGCCGTGAACAATATTGCAATCTCCAGTGCGGAGTGTGAGCGAGGCTTTTCCCAAATGAATCTCATATGCACATCAACACGAGCATCAATGCTTATTGAAACTAGTTCACCATTACTATTCCTCAATCTAGTCGGCCCACCGTTGAAGAAATTCATTCCCATCCCTTATGTTCGGTCATGGCTTGCCAAAGGGCACAGAGCAACCAATGACACACAAAGTAAAGAAAGAAAACACGAGGATAACCAGAGAAATATAGAAATTCTCTGGTCTTTTCTTAATAAGTAAAGAACAAACCAAATCAAACTTAGAATTTCTTTCTGCAAGCTATAAAACCATGGATTTATTTAACTCTAAAAATTGATTAGCGTTTTGCTCATGAAAGTGCTAAATCTTTGTGAAAATGCATAGCTCATGCCTCACTGTGTTTAACAAACACTGCCCTTCTAGAAAATCTATATAAATACTTTCTGTACAGTAAGTATAGTCTCAAGAAAAAAAACTGCTAATCAATTATTTAAAACCCTGAAAACTGGTGTTGCAATCTTGATGTTTACTTAATATTATTTGTAGTTTAATACAGACACTGTATTTTGGCTAACAACTGCTGAAGCAGTGCTTCATATACTCTTCTCTTTCTGCTACACTTCCATCATATTCATACATTACACACACACCAATTATTGTAGCATTTGTGCAAGCATCCAACATAAAGTAATGGTGGCCCTGCCTACCACTAGCATCCATTACATTATGATGGATACTTACACAAAATGTTATGGTAATCTTGTTAAGGAATGGTAGTGTTCTTACTTGGCCAATCCAAGTTGGGGATTAGCTGTTCATCAAAACTGTTCCTGAGGAATGCCTGAAAACGAAAAAATTTAAACAGGACACAAATGATCAAGGGTTGGATTTAAACCACATGTAAACCATCAGATTAAAAAAATGTATATACTTATCTGATAGGGCAGCTAAGACATGTCAAGACCTGTAAAATAAATGAGAAGTAACTAAATGAAACCTTCTAGAAAATAGATTAAAAAAGGCAGGTAGTGCGATGCTAGGCATTTTAATAACCTGTTCATAAGACCGAAACTCTTGGGTTTTAGATGGTCTGTTTGAGGATTGTGGCTTTACTGAAGATAAAACACACTTCTGTTACAAGTTCCCAAGTACCTCCCCTTGACGCCTAGGAGAACATTTTTTTTTTCACCTGGACGGAGTCAGGATATTGGAGACTCCTGCTCACCTTACTAAGCAACAACATGTACCACATAGCATCTAGCAGGGTACAACTTTGCCTGGTATTGTATGGTGCGCGGTGGCCTGGGGTGCAGTAAGTCCTAGGCCCTGTCATATGATGAAATGTTCTTACTTGAGCAGCTAACCTCCCGTTCTAACAAATTAATTGCAGGAGCATAGTTATAATGAGGACAGAAGCTCTTGGGTTGTGGATGCTCTCTGGTGAGTTTTGTGGCTTTTATTGAAGATAAAGCACTCTTCCTAATAGGGAACCTGTAACGAAGTCTGCTTTATCTTCAATAAGGGAACCTGTAACAGAAGTGTGCTTTATCTTCAATAAGGGAACCTGTAACAGAAGTGTGCTTTATCTTCAATAAGGGAACCTGTAACAGAAGTGTGTTTATCTTCAGTGAAAGCCCCAAAACTCACCACAGAGCATGTAAAACTCAAGAGCTTCTGGGGGACTACCGGCTCCCACTACTCTGGCCTTTGGGTCATCACAGCACTTTGCCATTGCTTCTACATGCCCATGATCCTTTACCATAAAAACCTTTTCATGCTTCAGTTTTAATTAGTTGTTCTACTACTTGTACCATGCTAGATGCCATGTGGTGCATTTTGTTGCTTAGTAAGGTTAGCCAGAGTCTCCAATACCATAACTCAGAGATCTTCTTCGAGGTACAGCTCTTGCAGCAGGTTACACCATTAGGACTGAAGCCGGCCGGCATCAGGACCCCACAGAAAATTTTCTAGCTAGCAGTCTTCAGCAGGGACTGCCTCTGACGTCAGTCCTGCCCCAGACGTCAGGCATAGTACATAAGGAGGCGGTCTCGCCAGAATCCCCAGTTCTTTCCCGCCGTCGATTTGCATGTCTCGACCTCTTCGGTTAGTACTAGCGTGCAACATCCAGAATCCTTTCCAAATCGGAAACTTTGGAAGAAATTCTTCTTCAAGACTACTTTTCGTCGTCTGATGTCCTCCCCAGCTTCAGTGGAGGGCCATCCTTCTAAGTGTGCTTGTGGGAAGCAGATCCCATTTAAAGACCCTCATTCGGCCTGCGTTCGGTGCCTGGGCCCGGACCACGACACCCAGGCTTGCTCCTTCTGCCAGGGCTTTAATAGCTGGACCAGAATCCACTGACAGAAGGCTCTCCAGGCTTTCCTCCTAGAAGAAAAGCTCAAGGCCATGGAACCTTCCTCCAGGGGGGAACCTCCGGGAAAGTCCCACAGGCACCAAGAGAAACATCGGGAGAAGGTGAGACCTAGATCCCCCTCCAGGGCCTCGGACTCCCACAGCTCTGGCTCCAGGTCAGACCACTCTCGGCCTCCCCCGGTAGTGGTCAAATCCGTCAGCGGCTCCTCAACTCTGCGGCCTGCCAAGACCCACAGGCCTTCTTCTTCTTCTATTAAGGCCTCTTCCAGGTCAGGGGAGCATCACAAGTCTTCGTCCCAGCACTCGGCCTCTGGCGTCCAGTCTGTCTCCTTGCCTCCGCCTCCGCCTCCCCAACGCAAGACCAAGGAGCTGACCTCTCTTAAGTGGACGTCGGACCCGACGTCGGCCAAGATCCAGAAGCACTCCCATGAGCCGGCGGCAGTTGGTCACCCGTCGCTGGTCAGGCATTCTCCCCCCAGGACGCCGGCTGGGGGACCGGCGCCTGCTACCGCGGGCCGAAGAGCCACACCGCCTACCGGCGTCGGTCGGAGGCGTTATCGGAGGAAGAGTCCACTCAGCCCGAGGACCAGATGCGGCGACTCGGACCCGTCGAGCTCCACGGAACCCTCCCCAAAACTGGAGACCCCGAGGAGCCGGCGCCCGGCGCCACAGACCACGGCGCCCGGCCAGTCGTCGGGTCTCACACTAGGCAGAGGTGAAGAGCTCTTCACTTTCTGGTGGGACACCATCAAAAGGATGTGGTCTGCACGCACCTCCTCCCGCACCGTGGCACCACCGACACCTTCGCCCAAAGGGGCAGCAGGCCGAGCACCTCCCCAGGAGACAGTAACACCTCCTAGGGCAGATCTGCAGAGAAGAGAAGGCCTCCGTCTAGATCTTCTTCAGGGTCACCCAGCCCCAAGAGACCCAGAAGACGTCGGTATTCGCCGTCGACGGAGGACTCCAGATCTGACATCTCTGAATGCTCCAGGTCTCCTTCACCGATCAGCATCCCTTCTCCGGACCCACGTGACCTCCCTAGGTCTCCTCCGGATGACTCCTCGTTCTCTGAGGTAATGATACACATCCAAGAGAACATGGGATGGGATGCGGAAGAACTAGACCCGGAAAGATTACGCCTCGCCCGTTACCTTCGGCAAAAGGACCCTAAACCTATGGTAGTACCACCCTTGGTGGACGCCTTCGTGGACGTCACCAAGGCAGCGTGGAGGTGTCCAAATTCCACTTTGGCTATGCTGAAGAAGGCTGACTGCCTGTAAAAGGCCCCTAGGGAGGACCAGTACCTGGCTAATCATCCTCTGGCCGACTCCCTGGTCATCACAGCCTCTCATGACCGGTCTCAGAAACCACAACATCTGAGCACGCAGCCACCAGATCCAGAGTCCAAGCAACTGGATGTGCTGGGTAGGCGCACTTATGCAGCCACGACTTGCGTCATTAGATCCCTGAATTACCTGACCCACATGGTTCAGTTTCAGAATGCGCTGTGGGAACAGGGGCAGGATCTGGTAGAGAAATTACCAAACAGTGGCCCAAAGGAGGAACTTCTTCAGCTCCTCCGCACAGGATCAGACGTGGGGACCCAGGTGCTCCGAGCTGCGTACGACTCCACGGACTCTTCGGACAGAGCGGCAGCCTCAGGCGTATGTTTCCGGAGACACTCATAGCTCTGTGTCTCCGGGTTTAACTCGGACGTCCAGAAAAACATTTTGGATGCCCCCTTTCATGGTGAAGTTTTGTTTGGTGACTCATCGGAGAAGGTCATCACCAAATTACAGGAAGTCGGGAAGGCCGTTATATCTGTCCAGGCCATGTACAGATCTAGACTCAGTTCCTTTCATAGGAACCAGAGTCGTTTTCGCAGCCGGACTCAGAGGCAACAGCCTCGTTCCAGTCAGCATCAGAGGGGCTCCTTTTCCCGGAAAGCCCAGGTCAAAATGTCCTCAGGTAGGGGCCAACGTGCTTCCAAGTTGGCCCAGCCTGCAGGACTCTCTGCTGTCACAGCATGACTCCTTCCCGGCCCCCGCCCCTCCTCTGGATCAACGGGAAACAAAGGTCGGGGGTCGCATCACAGACCACCTGCCAGGGTGGCGCTCGATCACCACCGACAGGTGGGTGCTACAGCTGGTGGAAAAAGGCCACTTTATAGAATTCTTGAACAAGCCCCCACGGGCCTCCTCTGCTCCCCGTTACTCCGGGTCAGCAGCCCTGCTCATGAAGCAGGAAGTGCTCGCGCTCTGCAGAAAGAAGCTGTGGAACACGTTCCAGGGAACCAGATAGGAGCAGGATACTATTCTCACTTCTTTCTGGTTCCAAAAGAAGACAAGAGACCTCCGTCCATTTTTCGATCTCAGCGACCTCAACATATCCGGTTGTCTACAAAGCGCTTCCGTAGTGACCCTCCGGGACTAATCCCCATGCTGAAGAGGGCGGCTTTCTTGGCGTCCATGGATATGCAGGACGCCTACTTGCACATCCCCATCGCTCAGGCGCACAGGAGGTTCCTGCACTTCGAGTTTCTCGGTCGCCACTACCAGTTCCGAGCACTTCCTTTCAGGCTGTCATCAGCACCAAGGGTATTCACCAAGTGCATGGCAGTCGTGGCAGCGTCTCTGAGGAGACAGGGTCACTACGTGTTCCCGTGCCTGGACGGCTGGCTTCTCGTGGCCTCCTCCAAGGAGGCATTGCTGCTGGCCATTCAGCACACCCAGGCTCTCTTCCAGTCTCTGGGCATCTTAATCAACTACGAGAAGTCTCTCCTGGTACCGTCCCAGAAGCTGCAGTTCATAGGCGCAGTTCTGGACACAAAGGGAAAGCATTTCTTCCCGAAGACAGAGCAGAACGCATACGATCCCTCATAAGGGACATGTCAGCGAAGAAAACCGTCCCGGCCAAGCAGGTCCTTTGCCTGCTCGGACACATGGCTGCGGCCATTCCAACGGTCCCAATGGCAAGACTCCACATGCTGGTAACCCAGTGGATGTTAAGGGTGCAGTGGGACCAAAGGCAAGACCATCTGCAGCAGCCAGTCAGAATCACACAGACCGTGATTCGGGACTGGCAATGGTGGCTAGATCTGGGAACCCTCTCAGTGGGGGTTCCCTTCACAGCGCCATCCCCGGTGTTGACACTCTCTACAGATGCCTCAGGGCTGGGGTGGGAGGCGCACCTGAGCAGGATGAGGTCTCAGGGAACATGGACTACCCAGGAATCTCATCTCCATATCAACATATTGGAGATGAGGGCAGTCCTTTATGCCCTGCAGGCCTTTCAGTCGGAGATTCCACCCAGTACTCTCCTGTTGCAGACAGACAATACTGCGGTGATGTATTACCTCAACAAACAAGGAGGCACACACTCCTACCCCCTTTGCAGGGAGGCAGTGAGGGTGTGGGAATGGGTAATACGACATGGCGCAAACCTCATCGCAGTTCACGTTCCCAGGATGGACAACATGGTCGCAGACGGCCTGAGTTGTTCCCAGGCCAGAGTCCACTAGTGGCAGAGGATCTGTTCCACAGATGGGGTACTCCAGAATTGGATCTATTCACCTCCCCATCCAACGCAAAACTGCCCAATTTTTGCTCACTAGATCCAGGGCCTGGTGTTTTCTGGCGAGACGCATTGTCCCTCTCCTGGGCGGGCAGATTCTTCTATGCCTTCCCTCCTTTCCCGTTGATCCAGAGAGTCCTTCTCAAACTTTGCAGGGAGCATGCGACGCTTATTTTGATAGCGCCTTTTTGGCCCAGACAAATTTGGTTCCCGCTGCTGAATCAGTTGTCCCGGGAACCTCCGCTGGCTTTACCAATCAGCTCCCACCTGTTATCTCAGGAAGAGGGTTCATTAGTCCACCCGGACTTACGTTCACTGAACCTGCACGCTTGGATCCTAGAGACATAGCCATGTTGTGACACGGGGTCTCGCAAGAGATGGCAGACGTGCATTCTGCCACCAGAAAACCGGCGACACACACAACATATGCCATGAAATGGCGCAGAGTTTGCCTGTGGTCTCAGACTCACGGTTTCTCGCCCTTAGACTGCCCCGAGAAGCTGGTTCTGGAGTACCTGCTTTTTCTTTTTCAATCCGGGTTAGCTTACTCCTCGATTAAAGTGCATCTTTGTGCAATCTCAGCTTATCATGCCCCCATAGGCCAGCGCATGGTGGCCCAGCTGGACACTACCTGTGCCTTTTTAAGAGGGGTCCTCCACCTTAGGCCGCCCGTCAAGGATCCCGTCCCTCCTTGGGATTTACCCTTTGTCATGGAGCAGCTTACGCTGCCACCCTTTGAGCCTGCCGCAGATTGCGAGCTACGTTTTCTGTTGTGGAAGATGTTGCTTTTGGTTGCAGTTACTTTGGCAAGAAGAATCTCTGAATTACATGCTCTCATGTGCAAGGAGCCTTATTTAATTTTTCATCAGGACAGGGTCTCCCTGAGGACGAATCCTAAGTTCCTGCCTAAGGTGGTCTCAGCCCTTACTCTCAACCAGGACATTGATTTACCAGTATACTTCCCTCAGTATGCCAGTCGAGGAGAAGTGCTGCTTCACACCCTGGATGTGCACAGGTGTCTCAGATACAATTTGACAGAACCAAACAGCACGGAGGCGGGCAGCTGTTCATTTCATTAGCTGAGAGGATGAAAGGGCCCCTGTTTCAAAACAAACCCTTTCACGCTGGCTCATCCAGTGTATTTCTTTTGCTATGACAAGCGTCAGAAACCCTTACCTGGAGTGGTCAAGGGCCATTCGACAAAAGAGGAGTGGCTACCTCCCTTTGCGGCACTGAAGAATGTTTCGTGGCCTCATATGTGCTGCAGCCACCTGGAGTTCGGTGCACACTTTTATCAGGCATTATAGCCTGGATATCGCCTCAAGGTGAAGAGTGGGTTTTGGCCTTGCTGTTCTTCAGGGTCTCCTGTCCTAGGCTCAGGACGGTGTGGATCTCCGTATTGCCTCCTCCCGATGGCTTTTCTGGGTGCCATTGCTTGGGAATCAGTCCTGATGGTGCGGCCTGCTGCAGAGCTGTACCTCGAGAGAAGATGGTACAGTTACGTGAGAACTTACGTGTGTCTTGAGCAGCTCTTGCAGCAGTCTCCGCCCACCATTCCCCCTTGGAGGAAGTAGGTTCCAGCCTAACAATATCCTTAGGATCGGAAAGGTCTGTTCTGAATCTTGGCCATCTGATGGCGGGTCCTCGGTCTCCTCTGCTGATGTCATCCAGTGGCGGAAGTCTCGGTCGGAGAACTGGGGATTCTGGGGCCGCCTCATATGTACTATGCCTGGCGTGGGCGGGACCGGCGTCGGGCCGGTCCCCGCTGAAGACTGCTAGCTAGAAATTTTCTTGTGGGGTCCTGACGCTGGCCGGGTTTAGTACTAGTGGTGTAACCTGCTGCAAGAGCTGTCTCGAAGATCTACTGTTACTGCAAGTTCTACGTAACTGTACTTCTTATGGCATTGGAGACTCTGGGTAACTCTCCCCAAAAAATTCTCCCCCTGGATTCAGGGGTAGGGAACCTGACACAGAATAGAAATGAGTTTTATCTGCAATATAACCCCGGCCAAAACTCACCACAGAGCATCTAAAACCAAAGAGCTTCTGGAGGCCTACCAGCCCCAAGACCCCTGGCATTTGGGCCATTTCACAGCATCTTGCCATTGCATTAAACTTATACATGCCCACGATCCTTTACCAGCACCCGATCAGCCAGACTCCTCAACCCTGACTCCACCCCCCCCACAAAAAAAATTTGTCCCCTGGATTCAGGGGTAGGGAACCTGACACAGAAATGTTTTATCTGCAGTATAACCCCCAAAACTCATCACAGAGCATCTAAAAACCAATAGCTTCTGGGGGACTGGCGGCCCTCAGACCCCCAGTTTGGTGTTTGGATTCAGAGCCCTGGCACCTCTTTCTTTACAAATTAAGCACTGGTTGTACCACAGCAGGGTACAATCACGTTTCATGATCTTTTGAACTGTGGTACAACAACATTTTGAAAAGCTTCCAGTTTCCATGCAGAACAAGGCCCGCCATACATTATTGCCATTTAAGTGCATAGTAGCTAAAATATCAGCCTTTATATGATGGCTTTTGTGGCAACGTCTTTTCCATGAATATTATAGGAGCAAGGTAGTGCCCTGTATTTAGAGTTGAGTATGGTGCTCAGTGTTAAACCCCTAACTTTGCACCTTTACAACCGTGGCAGCATTCCACAAAATAGCCCCAAAATGTGTATGAGCGGTCGTACTGCCATAATCTAAAGACTTGGAAAGTTTCATGACTGCATCTTGTACAGTTTCCAAGATCTGAATACCTCTTATTTTGTAAAGGGTCACTTTTTCACTACTCAAAGTGTTTTTTTTCTCTCATATGCACTGAATTTCTCCAGGACAGCTGCCTATGCCGAGATAGTGCCTTTTGAAGGTTTATGAAAAAATATTACACAGTTCCACAGTTATAAGGATTTAAAATTTGGCTTTGGATAGTTTTTTAGTGCGATCCAGAAACTTTTTGGTTTGTGATACTGTTTTTGGTTCGCGTTACTTAGATGTCACAAACCAAAAATGCTCCTCACAAACAGTTTTTATGTTTGCTTGCACGCATGTGCAAGAAATATAGTGCCATCATCCGAGTTTTCGGAGGTGTGGCAGCCCTCTTCCAATTCAGGCAGTGTGTTTGCATGCGTGGCCGCAGTTCTCCAATGCCTGCTGGAGCTGTCTATGACAGCAGTCAAAAATGACAGTGGAGTACAATTGAAATGGGGAGCCTACGCTTCAGTGAGCAGCGATAAGATATCGCCTTCTCATCATGCACTCCCCTACTTTACACACACACACACCGCCTTACGCATACTGCATGCTCACCCCCAGCGCACACACTGTGTAGCCGATGGGGTTACTAATCCGTCGGCTGTGCTGCGCCCCCAAAGCAGAGTTCCTTATGCCATGCTGGGTGCCCACTAGCGTGGCTACACGTAGTATAACCCGACAGAGTTCCACTGGTCCCCGAGTACAGGGTGCCATGAGGCCCACCCCAAGCGTGGCAACACATGCTATTGCCAACAGGTGCCCAATCCCCGTCGCTCCATGCCCCCACCAGCCATCCTTGTGCCACACTGGGAGCCCACCCCAGCGTGGCAAACGTCCACGTCCGTCCTCATTTAAAAAACAAAACTGAAACTCCAAAGCCGGTCCCTCGCTGTCTCTGCCCCCACCAGCGCCCACCTGCGCACCCTGCCTCCCCACCCCCACCCCCCATTCCTCGGACTCAGCGCGACGATCTTCGGTGGACCAAGAACCGTCTGCACTCTTCAAAGCCGACCGCGAACTGAGAAATGCGGTAAGCTGTATAATGGGATAGATAGGGTTTTCAACTTTGCAGTATATCTCAGGCATTTTTTGGAATTTTTGCACCAAATTTTCAACATGGGGTTTTTGGGACCCTTTCTCATGAATGCTGTCACTGTCATGGCGTTAATGGGCCCCGAAGGGTGATTTCGCAGTCACTGCGCAAAATCACCTTTCAGGACCGAGTAACAAAATGACACTGCCACTGTTCATAAGGTGGGCTCCCAAAAAGCCTATGTTGAAAATTTGGTGAAAAATTCCTAAAAATGACTGTTTTACGAGCGCGCGTTAGCAGTTCCTACGCCTTGTAAGTTCATGAATTTTCAATATTTTCACCCAGATTTTCAACATTGCCATTTTACCACACCTCGTATGAGCAGTACAGCTGTCATTTTCGCATCTTGCTCAAAACGTGTTTTACCAGGTAGTGCACAATGGCGCAGCTGTGCGAAATAAATGTATGGGACACATTAAGAAAATCACAATGACACTGTTCATGAGTAGAAGTCTTAAAATGGCTATGTTGAAATTAGTCGAAAAAAGATTCTAAAATGACTATTTTATAAGCGCGCGTTGCGCAGTTCCTACACACGCTCGTAAGTTTGCGAATTTTCAATATTTTCACTCCAGATTTTCAACATTGCCATTTTATTACACTTCCTTATGAGCAGTGCAGCTGTCATTTTTCACATCTTGCCCAAAACGTGTTTCCGCCCATGTAGCGCACAGTGCACAGTCGGTGTCTTGGAAATCAATGTATGGGACATTAAGAAAATCACAGTGACACTGTTCATGAGCAGGAGTCTTAAAATAGCTCGTTGGTGGTGAAATCCTAAAAAGCGAAAGCTGTTTCTGGCGTCGTTGCGCGGTTCTCACGCTTGCGCTCATATAAGTTTAATTTTAATATTTTCCTCCAGATTTTCCACATTGCCATTTTACCACCTCCTTATGACCAGTACAGCTGTCATTTTCATGTTGCCTATAAATGTGCTTCAAGACATGGTACAATGTGTGTCATGTGCGGTATAAATGTTTGAATAGATTAAGAAAATCACAGTGACATTGTTCATGATCGGAGGTCCCAAAATGCCTGTGTTGACAATCTGCTGTAAAAAATCCCCAAACTAATTACATTACGGGTGTACGTGGCACAGTTTCTATACTGCGCTCGTGACCTCACCAGTTTTTTTTTATATTTTACTGCAGATTTGCAACATTGCCATTTTACACCTCCCTTGAACAGTACAGCTGTCATTTTTCACATCCTGTTCAGATTGTGTTTTTGCAATTGCAGTTAAATGCCGTAGTCATGTGCATAAGCAGCTTTCGCTAACAAACTGATATTGCCACTGTTCATGAGGTGGGGTCACAAAACCATGTTGAAAATTTGGAGTGAAAATACAAACGAATGCCTGAGGTGTTAGGGTTTCCAACCATAACGCCCCACCCTGTAGAGAATGACAGGCATCAGGGGTGTGACTTGGGATTCTTGCCTGTAATGCTCATACCATTCCACACCCTGCAGCCATTGAGAGGCATCGAGGTATGCCTTGGACTCTTCTGCCCTAAAGTTCACCCCATTCTCTATCGCACCCATCTCACCATATTTCCTGATGGAATGGGGTGCGCATAAGACCAAGACCTAAGGCACACGTGACACTTGTCAGTGTCTGCAGGGTAGGATGTGGTGAAATGGCGTGGCCGTTCTGCCTGACGACCCAAAGGCACACCCCAATGCCTGTCACTCTCTGCAGGGTGGTGGTGGGGTTGGCTTCAGTTCAATACTTCACTGCCATTTCTATTATGCAGCTCTGTAACTTCTACACTACCAATGCCAGTGCCAGCAAACAAACATCCGGCATTGACAAATGCTTGCTTTTTTTCTTCATGGTGGCTGCCATTTCGTTTCTTCATTTCGGTTACCACGAAAATATGAAAACACATGTAAATGGACACTTAGAGAAAAACAGAAACATGAATTTTGCCAAATGGGACTTCCTAAGAAAAATTATTATGGTTTTTTTTTTTTTTTCTTCAAAACAAGCAAAAAGTTGTATTTTCGGAGTTTGGGATTGTCCTCGTTTGATTTTTGATTCGTCAGACTTTTTTGGGGCTCAAATTGAAAATTTTTGGTTTGTGAACTAAACATGTCAGTTCATAAACCAAAACTTGTGGTGCAAAATGAAAATTTCAACTCACAAACTGAAAATTTTGGTTCAGACTGAAAATTAGGGTTCACACACCAATATTTTTCAACTTGAACCAAAAGTAGTCCTTAGTGACTGCAGGTACTGCTAGCAGGCAAGAATGTCCTCTTATCTCCGAACAGAAGTCCTCTTTGTTCTGTAGCTCCCTTTCCAAACCTCAGTTTTCACTTACATGTCCCAGTTAACTGTAATGTGAACGTAAGTCTTCTGTTTTGCACAGGGCCCAAAGGGTCTTGCCCCTCTGCACCCATAGCTGCATGGAGCTTCTGCAGTCATAATGGAATCTTGGTCCTGCATGTCTGCATCTGTAGCTACATGGAAGCACACTGGCCAGAAGACCCTGATGTGCTGGAATCCCCCAGACAGCCCCATAGATTCTTTGCATTCATAGCCAGTAGGCAGATGGACCACTTCAGCTTGCATATGGACTCTTCCCTTGGCGCATGGCCCAGAGGGCCCCATACATCTGCATCTCTTAATGAAGTGACATACATGAATGATGGTACGATTCCACTGTCTCAAAACAAAAGGAAATTCATTGCAAAACACTGCATTAATGCACTAATTAGGGTTCAACGTAATTCCACAAAAGTAGGGAAATATGGCATTAGGTTTTCCAACCCTAACTCCACCCTCCCCGCTCCAAAAATGCAAGTGTAACCCCCTGCAAATGGGGGTTCCCAAAAGACTTCCAGGAGCTTGCTTGAATGCTCCAAGCCTGAATGGTGTTTGGCGTTTAAGCCATTTATCAGTGAGTGTTTTTAGAACCTCTGGTACTGTCTCTTTAAGAGCTGTCTGCTTGCAGACATAATTAGTTGTATGGGGGACTGTGTGTTTCTTTGATTGAGTACCACTCAAGCTGCTGCCAATTCACCCCATTTTGCAGTCACTAGGAGTGCAAGGGAACCTGTCTGAAAGATGTAACTGATTGCCAGAAATCATTTACAGTAATAATAAAATTACAGTTTGTCTAACCTGCTTTCTTTGCAGTCAGAACTGTCTGCCTAGTTCCCCATTCTGGTTTTGAACTGCTGAACTGGACCAATCAGTGTGGGGTAAACTAGCTCTAAAATGATGCCTTGGGCGAATCAGAACTTGGGACTCATAATCTGAGCCAGCCACAAGAGGATTGTATGGGCAGTGACTCTGGGAGATGTAGTTTGAGACTTGGTGCCTTTTTGGACCAACAGCAGCAGTCTATTGTGAGTGACAGCCAATCCAGTCAAGAACTGGGAGGAACTCAAAGGAAGTGCCAGTTTTGTCTGTTGGGAGTTTCAGTTTGAGATCTGAAAGTGAAGGAAAGAAACCCTGCTCCTTCGGTGCACAGTTTCAGTCAAAAAGCGTGTGCAAGGCCCAGAGTTCCGGTCTACAACTTGTGTAACTGCTTGTTAGGACTGAATCCGTCCTGTGAAAAGAATCAAAGGATCTCTGAAGAGTAGAAACCAGGCTCACCCTGTAGAAGACTGAAGAAATTGTTGAATTACACTCGGTCTGTCAGGAACTGAATCTGCTGTGTGTTCTCCTGGTTATTGTGCAGTAATTGCGATTGGGATACAGATGCAGCCTGCCTGGTATAGTGCTTTCTTTTTACCATATAAATGTGAGGAGTCTCTTGGAGATCAAAGTAGCCCTGCTGACATTGAAGGACCATATCTTCTTTGGAGGTCGTGAGTACTAATTGGGGTCGCTCCCTGTTGAATTGCCACATTAAATCCAAATGGAATTACTGTACTGCTGACTGTTTAATTTTCCTTTTCTCTGTGAAAGGGCCCTACCAGCTGCCACAGTTTGGACTAGCCCACTAGGGCCTGGGTACCCAGGGACAGTAACTGGTAGGGATAGGCCTGTGCACAGAGCCATAGGTAGATAGTAAAGTGATAAGCTAATTAACCTGATTTCCCCTGTCCTTGTTATATCCCCTAAATAAATCAGAGCTGTTTGTTTCAACAAAGTTATACTGCCTGAGGTATTTGTCTATGTTAAAGTACTGTACTGTGATTGTTGCACTGTATCTTATTTTACAGGATGTCCGGTGCCTGAACCAGCCTTGGGGTAAGTGTATACTGTGAAGGTAATTCTGCTATATTGTGTGGGCCACTAGTGGGAAGAAAGGGGTTGCAGTGTCCCAGGGGCTGTGACCAAGTAAGTTTAACTATTGCAAACCCTGACCTCTGGGTGGAGGCACCCCATTGGATCCAGGCCCCTCAACCTGTTAGTGGCAAATCAGGCAGGGGTAGTAGCCCTGGGATAGCGCATCTGAGGGTTACATTTGGAGGCTCACCGCTGGGATTGTGTGTCCCTCTAGTGGCCATATTTACAAACCACTGTTAAGGGAAAAAAAAATAAATAAATAAATGGGTACCCGACAAGTGGCTGTGCACACGGCTGGTGGAGTGGTGTACTGGGGAGAGATCGACCCCAAAATGCTATCTTATCCTGGACATCCCCTGGGTATCAATACCGGACACTGTGCAGGAGTACTTTCCAAGGTGGAAGGTTTACAATCCTGTGGTGGTGGGTGACACGCTAATCACTCTGCCCACACTTTCCTGGCCCTAGTGAGTTTAAGGATCCCATAGATAGCTCCAAAGTACCACAGACCATTACCCCAGAGGAGCCCTCACTGCTTGGAGAGTGATAACTAAGGACAGTAAAGACCTGGGGAATGAGCCCCCACCACTATCTGAAACTTTTGAGAGAAATTTGCTAAATGGTTGCTGGGAGAAGGGAAAACTGTGGAGGACTTGAAGAAACTATTACTAGCCACCTGAGGTGTTCCTCCCAACAACACCCTCTCCTGCTCCAGTACCCAGTAATGGTGGCTGAACCAATGCAGACTCCTATTTCTGCACCTGCCATTAATCACGACTCTTACACGAAGGTTGAGGATCTTCTCTGGCACCCTCCCACCCCCAAGAGGAGGATGACTGGGAGACCTGGATGAACTATGTTGCCCCAGGTGCTAGAATAGCAGGCTCGGGCTTGGCAGAAAAGAGGGTTGATGAGAGCCTCCGAGGTCCCTACCCTGGCTACCATCCCGTGCTAACGACCCAGTAACCCTGAAGCGACTGCGCAAGCCTATCTTGAGGCCCTTGGAGGAATGTGTATGGGAGCCCAGATTCTGAGTGAGGACCTATGGTGGAGAGGAAGAAATGCACAACAGTACCAAGGGGAGTTGTTGTCTGTGTATGTCTCGGCTGGAAAAATTGTTGCAGAATGCCTCAGAAAGGGTAGTTTGCTAGCCGATTGAACTGGACCGAACCAGACTGGACAGAATCCTTAAGTCTGCCCCTTCTCCAGAACTGCTGTTGCTTCCAGTTACACCTTGGCAAATCGACTGGAATCCACCCTCCTATGATGAGTTAATGAGAAATTCGAGGAGTTGAGAAAAGGCGACTCGAGGAGGGATCTGCACCAATAGCTGTGGCTATGACCGAGTGACTGAGGGTGGCCCATCAAGTGAAGTTCAGGGGGCAGGGGTTGGCCAGTCAATGGGTGCTCTGATAAGGAAAAGATATGCCACAATGGGGCGAACTGTTGAGAGATCCGAATTCAAAAACAGTCCCTTTATGAGGCCACGCCTGCAAGTCACCGGGCCCGACCTATATCACTGCATCTGCTGCATGGGTGGGGATACCCACTGCTATATCTCTACGATAACAGCTCGACTCGATTCATGACCATGGGGAGTGAAACTGATGAGATGTACCAAATGCTTAACACGCGCAGACGAGTAAGCCGGGAACAGTTAAGTAACACACAGGCTCCCAGTGGCACCTAAGCAGCTCAAACTCAATATGTTTTACTACAATTTAACAGGAAGGACAGAAAGAATGCAATCCCAAAAGAACGACAAAAAGTTGCACACAAACACAAGGAGAGCTTGGAGAACAAATCAGTGGTTGAGGTACGAAATGGCAGTGAACAACAAAATACTAATTCCGCGCCACACATGGCAGGTCAATTCCCATTTCCCCACCTCCAGACTGGTCCAGAATGGTAGGTCCTCCATGGGAGACCCATAAAGGTAAATGGAGTGTCTACAAGGCTGTATTAGACAGTGGCTCCCAAGTGACAATTATGTTTCAAGATTGGTATCAGAAGCATTTGTCGAGACGTACCTACATAACCATTAGAAGGACTGCATGTATGGGGGTTAAGTGAGAAGGCCTACCCTCTATTCTGGGTATATCCAATTTGGCTGTCTTTCCCCACCTCCGTGGCTGGGTAGCGAACAAGTAGAGACCCTAGCCTTAGTACCATCCCCCTACTGGACTGTATGATGGTGTCCCTTTGTTGATTGGAACAAATGCTCATATCATTCTGAGAAGGGCTGGCACATTTGTGTTATGAAAACAGGGGTCCAAAGACTAGTAGAGCTTTAAGAGTTCCAGCTTTAATTAAGAGGCCTGAAGGCACAGAGAGATGCTGAAAATATAGAACCAGAGAGGAACCGTCGAATTGTATGGAAGAAGGATCCTGAGTCTCTGATCCTGGCACCAAATGCCCAGTGTGCTCTTACAGGAGAGTCCGTATCAGAAAGGATGTTAAGAATAAAATATTAATGTGGATGCACCAGGCGATGGAAAATTGCCAGAGGGACTGCTGGTCAAGCCTAGTATTTTGCCCGCTGGCACCATGCTTATGCCAGAAGGGTAATGGTCAAGTTCATAATGTGTCTGAAAGAGACATTCGAGTAAATAGAGTTGCATCCTGGCTAATGTGCATTGTGCAGACACTGCAGTGCTACCCAGCAAGGAGTTCAAGGAAGAATGACAGAGTAACGCCTGACTTGTTTGATTTCGCAACCCCGCTGCCAGCTGAATGGAAAGTGAGGATCAGTGAGAAGCTTGCCCAGAGAGACCAGGTGTTTTCTTTAAAGAATGGGACGTAGGATCGTGCAAGAGCTGAGCACAATATCCGGCTGCATAGTGAAAGACCATTTGGTAGAGAGGTCTCGACGCCTGGCACCTGCTGATATAGATGATGTGAGACGACATCTGCAAAGATGTTAAGCGGCTGGTGTAATACAAAATCAAAGCCCTTGGATACTTCCCCATTGTAGTAGTAGAGGAAAAAGAATGGGACAGTAAGGATATGCGTGGATTATCGCACATTAAACCCGTGGACTATCCCTGATCAGTAATGCCCCGTCATTCAAGGATGCTTGGGACTGCCTAAACGGAGAGCAAGTGGTTTCTGTGCTGATCTCCGCAGTGGTACTACAGATCCCATGGCCCCAGAGGACCCGTGAGAAGACAGCCTTTATCTGTCGCTTGGCTTCTATGAATTCGCAAGAGGATGCCTCAAAGGATTTTGTAATTGCACAGCCACTTTTCAGCGATTGATGGGGCGTGCAGTGGGGACATGAACTTACTAGAGTGCCTGGTATACCTAGATGATGTTATTGTGTTTGGCAGCTCACTGGAAGAACATGAGAGCCAGATTATTTAAGGTATTGGATCGACTGGAGGACTTTGGCCTTAAACTGTCCATTGATAAGTGTCAATTCTTTCAAACATCAATACAGTATGTAGGACACATAGTATCCACCGAGGAATAGAGACCTAACGGCAGTTGAGGTTTTGACCACCTGGCCACAGCCCAAAAATCTAAAAAAAAAGAACTGCAAAGATTCCTGGGATTCTGTGGTTATCATGCTTCATCAAAGGACTATTCAAGAGTGATCCGCCTTTACTTAACTCTTACTCAAAGGGTGTCCCCAACCCACAAAAAATACCAAAGTCAGCGTCCTCAGAGACTGAAGTGTATTTCATCCAAGTGAAATATTTGGGGCCGCTGGACTCTGATGTGAGACTGCTTTTCATGAGATCATATATCAACTTACCTGCTCCAGTGCTGGCCTATGCCGATCCAAAAAACTTACGTCCTGCACACTGATGCTAGCTTGCAAGGGTTGGGGGCTGTGTTGTACAAGAGCACGTGAATGGCTCTGAGACCAGTGGCCTTTGCCAGCAGAAGCCTGACCCCATCCGGCAAAAGAACTATCCTGTACATAAGTTAGAGTTCCTAGCTTTGAAGTGGGCTATTGTTGACCAATTCCATGAGTACTTGTATGGGGCTAAAATACTAGTAAAACTGACAATAATCCTTGACCTATGTGCAGACCTCAACCAAGTTGGATGCCACTGGCCACAGGTGGCTTTCTGCATTATCTACATATGACTATGCTCTCGAATACCGAGCAGGTCTGAACCCATAGATAGCACTGATGCTCTCTCCGGAGCACATGTCCCCAGAATGATGGGTCGATTGGCAGAACCTGACATTCGGGCACTCTGCAGAAGTTTGACAGGGAGGAACAAATGTCCCACCGGGACGCGATGGACTGCATAGTGGATTACTTGGGACCCTCTGAGGAATTGCATACCTGCTGCTTATTGCCACTTTTCTGCAATAGACATTGGTGCACTGCCTCAGCTGACAATGACAGCATTAGGCGGGCTCAATCCCGTGATCCCATGATCAAATCAGCTTTAGAAGCCCTCCATGCAGGAAAAGATGTGTCCAAATTACGCTCCACTGATTTGAGAACTGCACTGTTATACAAAGAAGGTCCTAAGTTGAAACTGATCAATAAACTGTTATATAGAGAACAGTAGACAGAGGGGACAAGTAGACAAACAACAACTGGTGCTGCCCACTGCCTTCGAGACTCAGTATTGAGGTCCTTGCACAACCACATGGGGCACCTTGGTATAGACAGAACACTTGACTTGGTGAGATCCAGATTCTATTGGCCTAAGATGGGGCTGATGTGGAGCAACACATACGAACTTATGATAACTGCTTACAGAGGAAAGCTTTGCCCCAGAGGCTGCCCCTTATTAACACAACCACCAGTGCACCCCATGGAGCTGGTCTGTATTGATTTTCTGAGTTTGGAGTCAAGATCAAAGAAATATCAGTAATGTGCTGGTGGTCACTGACCATTTCCACGAGATATACCCAAGCTTTCCCACCAAAGACCAGAAAGCATCCTACAGTAGCAAAGTATAAGAGAAAACTTTTTGTTCACTATGGGCTCCACAAAGAATCCATTCTGATCAAGGGAGAGACTTTGAGAGTCGGTCTGATCAAAGAGATGCTTTCTCGTGGGGAGTGAGAAAGTCCAGAACCACTCCTTACCACCCCATGGGGACCCACAGCCTGAACGCTTCAACCGCGACTTTGCTAGATATGCTAGGCACCCTGCACCAAAGGACAAGCCTAGATGGAGCCAACAAATTAGCACCCTGGTACATGCTTATAACTGCACCAAAGTGATGCCACTGGGTTCCCCCCGCCCTGATGTTTGGAAGGAAGCCGACTACACGGTGGATGTGTGTTTTGGGGTCTCTCCTGATGGGGTTCAAGCTGACAACTATTTACAGTATGTGCAAAGTTAAAGGCCCAGCTAACTCATGCGCACCAACTGGCTCAAACCATGGCTGCCAAAGAAAATCTGGCCAACAAAGAAAGGTATGATAAAAAGGAGAAAGCACAGGAACTCCAGGAGGGAGATCGGGTATTGCTAAGAAATCTGGGACTGCATGGCAAACACAAGATTGCTGACAGATGGCACCATCTCCCTCACATTGTAGTAGGCAAACTAGATGATCTGCCAGTACTAAAGTAAGGCCTGGAACAATTCAAAGATGTAAAACAATGCATAGAAATCATTTACTACCCATTGGACAAATCCTGATTGAGTCTGAGCCCCAGAAGATGCCCCTCTGGACCAGTGACTAGAGCTGCTGCTAAGAAAAGATCAAGAAGTCTGCACCTACAGAAGCAGAGTTAAAGTGTTCCCCTACCAAGTCCCAGTTGAGCATGACTGTCAGTCCATATCAGAAGAAAGTGAGAGTGACTTTGAATACTATCCTTCTTACGAACTGAGTCAATTGTTTGGGGCAATCCCTAGTCAATACTGGAGACAAAGCTGGGCCTTCTGGACTGTCTATGCCCCAGCTTCATCCCTGGAGCCAATGCTCCCAGAAAGTGAAGTGCAAAGCATCAGATCAGATGAAATGGAATCATTGTGCATGGTTGAACTGTTTGAGCTTTCAGGGAGAAAATGATAGATTAGGGCAGACTGGTGATACACCGAACAAGAAGAGTATTTTGAGTGCCCTGACAGTCCACTGCCAGTGTCTGAAAGCTCTCCATCTCGAGCCAAATGTTGTGGACTCAGAAACTGTAACTCCTGGAGCTGAAAGTGCCCCAAGTTCTAGCCTCCTACTCCCCCATGGAGACTCCTGACAAGGTGAGAACAATGCTGAAAATGAGGCTCAGGTGCAGAGACTGTAACAGCTCCCCTAGAAAGACTGGTCGAGCTGTAAAGCCTGTGGTGCACCTCAGTTATGATTCCCTGGGCGGCCAGTGGACCTGCCTCTCAATGTTGTCCATAAAGAAGTGTATGTCCCGAGCTCATTGCCCAAACTGAGGCGTTAGTGCTAACTCAAATTGATATGTTTGCCCTCTAAGTATGGTGCCTTGCCCCGTCCAGCCCCAAGGTAACTGATAGGAAGGTCCCTCTCTTCAGTTTCATGTACAGAGAGTAATAACTTGAGTTATGGTACAATGTGTATGTTATACTGTGTAAGGTAGTACTGCAATGTTTCAAGAAATGGTTCTTGGTAAAATGATGTATTGACTGAACGATTACATGTGAGCCTAATGCAAATGTATATGGTTGCAGTTGAAACTTGTAGAAATTGCCTTGTGCCCAGACGTCAAGCTTCCCAAACCAGAAGGAATTATAACCCCTGCAAATAGGGGTTCCCAAAAGACTTCAGGAGCTTGCTTGAATGTCCAAGCCTGAATGGTGTTGGCGTTTAAGCCATTTATCAGTGAGTGTTTTAGAACCTCTGGTACTGTCTCTTTAAGAGCTGTCTGCTTGCAGACATAATTAGTTGTATGGGGACTGTGTGTTTCTTTGATTGAGTACCACTCAAGCTGCTGCCAATTCACCCCATTTTGCAGTCACTAGGAGTGCAAAGGGAACCTGTCTGAAAGATGTAACTGATTGCAGAAATCATTTACAGTAATAATAAAATTACAGTTTGTCTAACCTGCTTTCTTTGCAGTCAGAACTGTCTGCCTAGTTCCCATTCTGGTTTTGAACTGCTGAACTGGACCAATCAGTGTGGGGTAAACTAGCTCTAAAATGATGCCTTGGGCGAATCAGAACTTGGGACTCATAATCTGAGCCAGCCACAAGAGGATTGTATGGGCAGTGACTCTGGGAGATGTAGTTTAGACCTTGGTGCCTTTTTGGACCAACAGCAGCAGTCTATTGTGAGTGACAGCCAATCCAGTCAAGAACTGGGAGGAACTCAAAGGAAGTGCCAGTTTTTGTCTGTTGGGAGTTTCAGTTTGAGATCTGAAAGTGAAGGGAAAGAAACCCTGGCTCCTTCAGTGACAGTTTCAGTCAAAAAGCGTGTGCAAGGCCCAGAGTTCCGGTCTACAACTTGTGTAACTGCTTGTTAGGACTGAATGCCCCTGTGAAAAGAATCAAAGGATCTCTGAAGAGTAGAAACCAGGGCTCACCCTGTAGAAGACTGAAGAAATTGTTGAATTACACTCGGTCTGTCAGGAACTGAATCTGCTGTGTGTTCTCCTGGTTGTGTGCAGTAATGCGATTGGGATACAGATGCAGCCTGCCTGGTATAGTGCTTTCTTTTTTACCATATAAATGTGTGAGAGTCTCTTGGAGATCAAAAGTAGCCCTGCTGACATTGAAGGACCATATCTTCTTTGGAGGTCGTGAGTACTAATTAGGGTCGCTCCTGTTGAATTGCCACATTAAATCCAAATGGAATTACTGTACTGCTGACTGTTTAATTTTCCTTTTCTCTGTGAAAGGGCCCCTACCAGCTGCCACGGTTTGGACTAGCCACTAGGGCCTGGGTACCCAGGGACAGTAACTGGTAGGGATAGGCCTGTGCACAGAGCCATAGGTAGATAGTAAAGTGATAAGCTAATTAACCTGATTTCCCCTGTCCTTGTTATATCCCTAAATAAATCAGAGCTGTTTGTTTCAACAAAGTTATACTGCCTGAGGTATTTGTCTATGGTAAAAGTACTGTACTGTGATTGTTGCACTGTATCTTATTTTACAGGATGTCCGGTGCCTGAACCAGCCTTGGGAGTAAGTGTATACTGTGAAGGTAATTCTGCTATATTGTGTGGGCCACTAGTGGGAAGAAAGGGGGGTTGCAGTGTCCCAGAGGGCTGTGACCAAGTAAGTTTAACTATTGCAAACCCTGACCTCTGGGTGGAGGCACCCGCCATTGGATCCAGGCCCCTCAACCTGTTAGTGGCAAATCAGGCAGGGGTAGTAGCCCCTGGGATAGCGCCATCTAGGGGTTACACAAGACCACATAATCAGCCACAGATACCCATCATCAGGTGATATATTCCACCAGGAAACAGTGTCCATACCTCGGGCAGGTGATCGGGTGGGAGGAGGACCTCTGGGCACCAGGAAACTATTACTATACATCGGTGTGGGGAGAGACCACTAGGCGCCTGGGATAACATATTTATTTCAGTTTGGTCGGTGGGGGGTGGAGACCACTAGCACCAGTGATAATATTTATTTCTGACTCTGTTTACTAAGTAAGTGCACTGATCCGAGGGACCGTTTTCATGCATGACCCGGGCCGTGAGGCATGAGTAAGGAAAATTACATTGAACAAATGGTGCAAAATATTAAAACAGGCAGTGGTAACAACACATTACAACCGCACATAGTACAATACATTAAGCAGGCATTGGTGTCAACAAAATTACAGTTGTGAGTCTGACTATCAGTGGGGGGGGAGCATACCACTTGCACCAGGGAATGTTTATATATCTATAATCAGGCCAGCAATCAGCAGGGGCACTGCGCCGATGCCAGGACTGCAGCTGCCCTGTCGGGCGAGGGGCTGGGGTGGTGCACTATGTTCCACACAGCCTATGCATATGGATCCATAATGGACATGCAAATGGCCACGTGGTGCTGCATGGCCAATGGGCTCGTGCATAGCTTGCCTTTGTGAATTGGGAATAGCTCACCTGCGCTGTTCATTACGGGGCCATACTCCTGGTTGCATGTCAAGGCACGCTGGTGGGGTAGCACTAGCAGTACTGGGGTTACCGCTGCCTCGACCTAGCCCTGTTCCCACAGTCTGATAGTGCAGTCCGCTATCGAATGTGAATAACAATTTTGGACACCTGGGCAAACGCAAAGCGCAATGCAAAGTTTTGCTCTGTGCTTTGCGATTTTTTTGTGACTCTAGCCCCAGGCATATTATTATTATTATTATTAGTTCTATATTATATATAGGGGATATACAATGACCTGGGTACCGATATGCGATGTGTGAGGGAACAGGACTATAACTCACATGTGGCAAAAGAAAAAATTACTCACCTTAGTAATGTTGTTTCTTCTAATGGAGTCTTGCTATATTATGACATATGCAGTATAACCCCAGGTTAGAACTGCTCCGGTGAAAGAGTTAACTTTCCATGCAGGGCATGGAATCTTGAGCGCGAGCTCAGTTGAGCACTCTGTCTGTTGAAGCTCAAACTTAAACTGTCAGATCTTTACAAGCACAAACTCACTAAGGTTCTGTGTGGAAGCCGTAAACCTACACTAGCCACTGGCTACTAACTACAAAAACACATTTTTTGATCTTGATCCCAAAACAAGGATTCAAGAAAGAAAAAAGAAGCATAACACCTAAGCACCCAAAGAAAGAGTGAAAATAAAGTGGGCATCTATGAAGTGCCAACATTGCACTGCCCACCCACATCCCAAAAAAGAGGTTCTGAGAGGGGCAGGCTGGGGGGGAGGTCATAATATAGCAAGACTCCATTAGAAGAAACATTACTAAGGTGAGTAATTTTTTCTTCAAACAACATGAAGTCCTGCTATATTATGACATATGCAGACTACACAGCAGTACCTCCATGGAGGAGGGACAGAACCTACTTGAGAAATAGGCTCTGAAGCACAGCTGTGCCAAATCGAGCATCACTCCTAGCCTGGATATCCAGGGGTAATCCCAATAAGCGTGAACTGTTTTCCAGGTAGCTGCTTGACATATCTCTAGGATAGGGATGTCCCTGGCAGCAGCTAGAGACGCAGCTGTACCTCTGGTAGAGTGAGCCCTCAGGCCTGAGGGAGGAACCTTACCCAGTTTTTCATAGCGGAATTGGATACAAGAGACAATCCACCTGGCAATGGATCTTTTAGTGGCAGGTTTCCCTTTACCAGCCTCACCATAAGTGAGGAACAATTGGAGGGATTCGAACCTGTGACCCTTAGTACGTTCTATATAGTAACTAAGGGCTCTTTTGACATCTAAACCGTGCAATCTCCTCTCACCAGAGGAGGAATGGTCAGTGAAGTACACAGGAAGAGGGATGGATTAAGGTGGAAGTCTGAAACCACCTTAGGCAAAAACTTCCTGCTAGTCCTGAGGACCACCTTATCTCTATGAAAGGAGATAAAATCAGGCTCACTGACAATGCTTGTAGCTCACTTATGCGCCTGGCAGAGGTGATGGCTACCAGAAACACAGTTTTCAAGTCAAGTACTTAAGCTCTGCTGAAGACAATGGCTCAAGGGGTTGCATAAGCTGAGCAATGCAAATATTAAGATCCCAAGCAGGGCAGGGTCCCTGAATGGAGGGTTGGTGTGAAGCAACCCTTTAAAAAAAAAACTTGGAGAACACAGGGTGAGCTGAAAAGAAGAGGCTTACCTGCTGATAAGAAGACAGACAGCTGCCAAGTGCACTTTTAGTGTAGCTGGTCTCAGGCCCAAGGAATTCAAATGCACCAATAATCCAGGATCGTGGGCACGCCTGCAGATTCTGAGGAAATATCTTACCAACACAGTATGGAAAACCTTTTCCATTTTGAATTATAAGTAGCCCTGGAGGAAGGCTTCCTAGAGGCCTTCAATATATGCAATACACCTTGGGAAAGGTGTAGGTCAGCAAACTCGTAACTCTTCAAGAGCCATGCCTTGAGATTGAGAGATTTGAGGTTCGGATACCAAACTCTCCCCTGGGCACAGGTTAACAGGTTGTGATTCCTGGGAAGACACAGGGGAAGGTGGACTGCTAAGGACATGAGGAGTGGGTACCAGGGCTGCCTGGCCCAATCTGGAGCAGTCAGGATCATCTTGCAAGGTTGAGATCTGATTCTGACTAGCACCTTGAAAAGGAGGAGGAAGGGGAAAAGCATAGAAACTTCCTTCCCAACTGGTAGGAAGGCATCCAGAGGACTGAGCCCCAACACTGGGGGCCTGCAGCAAAAAGGGAAGTTGGTGATTGTCTGGGGCTGCAAAGAGATCTATCTGCAGGGTGCCCCATCTGGCAAATACTACACGCCAGTACTAGGGGTCAGTGCCCATTAGTGATGGCCCTGGGAAATCCTGCTGAGAGCATCCGCTGGGACATTGTCCTTGCCTGGGAGGTGAACAGCCGTGAGGAGGCGTTCAGAGAATAAGATAGAGACCACAACTTCATTGCTTCGGTGCACAAGGCCGTAGACCGAGTGCCTCCTTGCTTGTTGATGTACCACATTGTAGTGGTATTGTCTGTTCTGATCTGAACAACTTTGTTCTGAACAGATGTGGAAAAAACCTGGAGTGCTAGAAAAACTGCTCTGAGTTCCAGCAAATTGATGTGGAGCAGAGATTCCTGAGGGGAA
Organism: Neoceratodus forsteri; assembly: GCA_016271365.2. Lineage (NCBI taxonomy): Eukaryota > Metazoa > Chordata > Ceratodontiformes > Ceratodontidae > Neoceratodus > Neoceratodus forsteri. Next base: position 162,617,968 of record CM057458.1, on the reverse strand, counting down.
CACAGCCCTTGGGTGGAAAGGTCGCCTATGTGAGCTCCCCACCCCAAGAGGGATGCATCTGTAGTGAGGTCAAGGAGTGAGACTGGGGAGTGAAGGAACCCCTGTCTCAGATTGCTCTGATCCTGCCACCACTGAAGGGCCTGGATCAGGGTTCGAGTCACTGAGATCAACTTGGTTAGAGAATCTGTCCTTTGAGACCAAAAGGCTCTCAAATGGAACTGGATGTCCCTCATCTGAAATCTTGCTTCCTGCACTACTGCTGTAGACGCAGCCATGTGCCCCAGGAGCTGTAGAAAATGCCTTGCTGGTCGAGAGACCTGCAGGGTGAAGAAGAGGCCAGAGAGACCAAGGTCCTTGCTCTTTCCAGAGGGAGGAAGGCTCTGGCTTCTTTTGTGTTCAGTTCTGCGCCTATGAAAGTGAGAAGCTGGACAGGCTCCAGAACTGACTTTGGAAGATTGAGAAGGAAACCTAGAGATGTCAACGTTGCTGGGTTACTTTTAGGTGTAGTTTGACCTGTTCTGGAGACTGGCCTACAATGAGCCAGTCGTCCAGATAAGGAAAGATGGCAATCTTTTGCCTTCTTAAATGAGCAACTGCTACTGCCAGGCATTTTGTGAACACCCTCGGGGCCGAGGTGAGGCTGAAGGGCATTGCTCTGAACTGGTAATGGCCTGAGGGCAGTTCGAATCTGAGGTACTTTCGATGGGAGCTTCTGATGAGAACATGGAAGTAGGCATCCTTGAGGTCCAGGAGGCTAGCCAGTCCCTGGCCTTAGAGAGGGTAAAATAATTCCCAGAGTCACCATTTTGAACTTTGTTTTAAAAGGTGCTTGTTTAGATACCTGAGATCCAGGTTGGGCCGCCATTCTCCTGTCTTTTTTGGGGTAAGGAAGTACCTGGAGTACAACCCTTTGCCCTGGTGTATGGGAGGCACCTTTTCCACAGCTCTGCGAGCCAGGAGGGAAGAAACTTCTGCTTCCAGGGCAAGTGCCTCTGATGGGTTTGCAGGTGGAAAAGACCTGGCTCTCATCTTCGGAAATTTTTTGAAGCTGAGAACCAGTCCCTGGCTTACTACTTCCAGGACCCACTTGTCTGATGTTAAAGACTTCAGTCCTGGACAAAGTAAGCCAGCCTGCCCCTACTGGTAGTGGAGAATCAGCCTGGCCACCCCATCAGGAGCCTGTTTGCAGGGGCTTTGGGTTGAGGGGTAGAAGCAGGCTTACTAGAGCCCCTTCTGCCCCTTCCTCTAAAGAATCCCCTCTGGGCATAAGCAGAAGAGGAGGCCTGGGCTTGGTAAAAAGGCCTATGAAAAGGCCTGCCCCTGCCCCTGACATGCTGCCTTTGAGGTGGCTTGCCTTTCTTTGGCCTGTGCACTCCTATACTCATCCATTTTCTTCATATAATTCTCTGTCTGCTCCCCAAACAGAGAATTGCCCAAACAGGAAAATCCATAGCCTTAGACTGAGTATCCTGTGACAGGGCAGTACATCTGAGCCAGGCCATTCATGAAGAGAGACAGATGTGAGCCATGACTCTTGATGAAACATCATTAGAGTCTACTGCAGCATGAAATTGCACCTTGGGTGCCTCAATACCATCCGCAGCCACCTGCTCTAGCTCCCTGGCAAGCTGGTCAGGGGCCTGTTTTGCTAGGGCCAGGACAGTATCCCATCTGGATTTCTGGTACCTAGCTGCATAAGCCATATAATTTGCCTGTCTGAGTCCCAAAGATGCTGCCATATACTGTTTCTTTGCCATGGCATCCATCCTCCTGGAATCCTTTTCAGGAGGGTGAAACTAGAGGAATATTAGCCTTGTCACAGGCTGCAGCCTGCACTACCCCCACATGGCTGCACTGCTGGGAGAGGAACTCCGTATCAGAGCCTGATAAAGCATACCTCTTGTCCATCCTTTTATCCACAGGGAGGATAGAATGAGGAGTTTTCAGAATTTTTACTGTCTGTTTCCTAAAAGATTTGTGCAAGGGAATAGACAGTCTCCTAGACTCTGGAAAATCCATGCTCTTCTTGATCATCAACAGCTTCCTCAACAGGGAGTTGCAGAGTCTCAGCAACTTTCTTGTAAAACAAAAAATGAGAAGGGGACTCAGATAGCCTGGGAGGGGACACCCCTGAGGGTCTGTCTGGAGAGATGTCCGGTTCAATGGGCACATCCAGACTTTCAAAATCACACTCACTCTCCTCATACCCCTCCTCTCCTTCCTCCGGTTCATAAAAATCCTCAAAATCATAATCTTGAACCGGGGGAACCGTCCGAACAAGCGCTTCCCTAATGTTGTCGGTTCGGACGGAACTGGGGAAAGAGACTGGACAATTTGAATAGCTTTGGCTATTTCCTCAGCGGTTGGAGAAAGAACTTTTGGCCCCAAACTAGCTGACTTTCTAGTCCTTTTAGTTGGAACCGGCTCCTCAGAGCTGGCTCTTCGTTTGCCTGAGGAAGCATAGCCCTGGTCAGAGGGCACTCCCTCAGGTTCGGTTGGAACAAACCAGGCTGGCCATCTGGGTCAGCGGACTTTTTGGCCTCCCTTTCCCTGAGCCTACCAACTCTCTTTTCCATGGTGGCAGCAGGAAAATTCTTACAAATCTGGCAGTCTGCATTGAGGTGTCAAACCCCAGACATTATACACAAGTGATGTGTGGGTCAGCCTTAGCAAAGGCTTCCCCACAGAGGCCACAGTGCTGAAACCCAGTGGGTCCGTTTTTTCTTTTGCGTTTCTCAGACATAGTGCCAGCCTAACCAAAACTTGCCCGTTAATGGCAATCCGCCAGGCAAGACTCTCTTATCGGTTTCCAACCGTGTCACGGGTCGTGGAAAAAAACGTATAAAATGCGTTTTTAGAACCGGAACCGCACTCTAAAGGACTAGAAAGTAATTTAAACCCAGTTTGATCGGTTCAAACCGAACCAAAAGACGCTTACAAGTTCCACACAGAAGAAAATAAACAAAAGCCTATCTATTACTAACAATACCACAGACAGAGCTTGAACCGACGATTGTGGTTAAATTTCGGTAAAATAAACCGAGAATTACACTTCTAAACCGACAAACGAACTGAGCAGCAGGAGGAATCTCCGGAACGACTGTTCAGTGAGGCGGAGTAAAGAATCTGACAGTTTAAGTTTGAGCTTCAACAGACAGAGTGTTCAACCGAGCTTGCGCTCAAGATTCCATGCCCTGCATGGAAAGTTAACTCTTTCACCTCCGGAGCAGTTTTAACCTGGGTTTATACTGCATATGTCATAATATAGCAAGACTTCATGTTGTTTGAACCATGACTGAGTTACAAAAGCCCCGCCCTATCACAAGTGGAAATGAATGTCATATTTGTATCCAGGTCGTAGTATATGCTATGTTTACACCATATGTAAATTTGTTTTTATAGATTTTGTGTCAGTTTGTCTTTTTCTGGCTGATCTACACGCACCCCGTGTTTTGTTTTTTTCCCTTCCCCAAGGCTGATGTCTTTTTTTTTTTTTTTTCATAACTGATTTTCTCCCCCACATCACCCCTACCCCCAATTGTTTCCAAATTTTGTTTTTGCTGTAACTCCTCCCCAACACACACACATCTTGTTTGATCCCAGTTGCTAAAACTCTGCAGTAATTGTTCACCAGTGAAATGTTACTATTTACTTCTACTGTGGCATCTGTTGCCGCTAGTCTCTCTCTCTCTCTCTCCATGCCGCCTGCTCACTCTGTGACTTATTCCATTTGTGCTGTCAGCATGCTTTGTAACTCAGTATCTCATGGACTTGAATGAGAAGAAAGGCAGTTGTCTGAGGTACTGTACTGAAGTATACTGACCGCAGATGTATAGTTAAATACATGTAAGGGGCTCCCATTTTGGCCACAAAAATTGGAACCCGAGACTCAGACATGGCGGGAGTGGGGATTTGATTTTCAGCAGATGGGAAAGTCATAGTGTTTAATAATAATTATACAGTAGTGAGGAATTTTTCTGGCATCTTGATTGGTCAGTGGCCACCTTACAGTCATGTTATCCCAGCACATTGACACTGTGTCAGGGTCCATCTTCACCATTTATTCCCACCTATGGGTCTGTGCCAGAGGCACTAGGACCCTGCGGGAGCAAAGTGCTTTGTTTTCTACAGTTTGGGGGACTGATGTCAGTGGTGAAGCTGCCCATGAGGCAGACGTAATGGCATGGTGGTTGTGAGCTGGCCAATAACAGATGCTTCCACCCCCCATTCTGTTTTTCCTACCACTACATTCGCACTGTTGGAGCATGTGTAGTCATTATTTCCAACTGTGTCGCACTCCTTCCTCAGTTCGCCACCATTTGTTCGAAGGCATACCAGGGCACTGTCATAGCTCTTGGTACCATCTTTATTCTTTTCTTTTCTGAGTGCAGTGCTGAACCTTTTCTTGGCTGTTTTTAATTATTTTCCACACGGTGCCATGTCCAGTTCCAAGGACAGTAAAAAGAAGTCCTCCAAGAAGAAGAAGCAGCAGCAGCAGAAGGATGCCCCAGGATGCGTCTGTGCTTCTGTGGGAGACACCTTGCTGTCCAGGACCGGCTCAACGCCTGTTATTCTTGCCTCTGTGCTGACCGCAACATGGACAGGTGTGATGCCTGTTTCTCTATGGACTGCTGCACCTTTGAGTTCCACGCCCTAAAGTGGGGTCGCAAGCCCCCGACTTTTGGAGGCAGGCATCGCACCAGCGAAACTAAGGTAAGGTCCCTCAGCTCTCCCCCTGAGTCTCTTCCCAGTACTATACATACTATGGGAGACCAGGCCTCTCCACATGCTTTCTGTGCCAAGATGTCTGAGAGCCTGGTGGAGGGGTCTGATGGACAGTCTCCACCGGGGGACCAGCTGAGTACCTCTCCCAATTATTGGCCTTACAAGGCAGTGGTCGCCCCACTGTGGTGAAGCTAAAGCTATATGCTGGGTCTACACCAGTGGGCACTTTGGCGTTGTGACCCAATGACGCCTCTGCTCCTGGTACTCAGGCCGGTACTGGTGAGTGAGGCTTTCTTCCCCTGTTGAAACTGCCGCCTGGGATTCTCCAAACTCCGGTTCATTGCAGGACCCAGAAATCTACAGAAACAGCCAAAAGCCGTATACCCCCTCAGGTGTGTCGTGCCCACCTGGGGCTCACACCTCGCCGCCAGAGGAAAAGCGACAAGCCTGTCCTGGGAAGCAACCCACGATTCTGCTACTGTAAATTAGCAGACCCTGAGGCTTTCTTCCCCTGTTGAAACTGCCACCTGGGATCCTCAGAACTCCAGTTCGTTGCAGGGCCCAGAAATCTACAGAAACAGCCAAAAGCCGTATACCCCCTCAGGTGTGTCATGCCCACCTGGGGCTTGCGCCTCGTTGCCAGAGGAAAAGCTACAAGCCTGTCCTGAGAAGCAACCCACGATTCTGCTATTGCAAATTAGCAGACTCTGAGGCTTTCTTCCCCTGTTGAAATTGCCGCCCGATCCTTGAACTCTGGTTCGTTGCAGGGCCAGAAATCTACAGAAACAGCCAAAAGCCGTATACCCCCTCAGGGTGTATCATTGCCCACCTGAGGCTCTTTCCCCCGCCAGAGGAAAAGCTACAAGCCTGTCCTGGAAAGCAACCCATCGATTCTGCATTGCAAATTAGCAGACCCTGAGGCTTTGTTCCCCTGTTGAAACTGCCGCCCAGGATCCTCCAAACTCCGGTTAGTTGCAGGGCCCAGAAATCTACAGAAACAGCCAAAAGCCGTATACCCCCTCAGGTACGTTGATATTTGGCGCCTTTGGACATTCTGAATTTTCAGCGCCAACATTCTGATTGGAGGATCTCAGCCTCACTGACTTCTTCCTGCTGGTCTCCATTTTACCTTGCTTCATTAGAGACGTTATCAGTGCTGCTGACCTGGGCCATTCAGTGTTACACTGCCGTTCTTTAAACTGATTTACCTGCTCATTTGCAAATTATATTACATAGCCACTACAGGGCTACAACAGCTGTCTTTTCTGTTAAAGAGGAAACTCATTATATTTTCTACTTCCTCTTCTGCTCTGGTGGACCCGGGATACCTCTCTTTCTGAGGACCATCCCCGTGGTTTTTCTGCCTGTTTCTCAGGTCGAACCATACTCATCCACTAAGGCTGCAAGACTTGAATGCCTGTCCCCACTCCCATTCTGTACTGGTGGAGCAGGGTCAGACACTGAAACAAAAGCTACAGACCAGTCTTGCCACACCACATTCCAACCTTGAACCACCTCACTGGCTCAGCTACAAAGAGTTGCTCCACAGGTACGTTCAGCACCAAAACCACCTCTCAGCCAACAAAAGGATTTTGAACTTATGACACCTGATCGCCAATTTGTCTAGGCTCCTAGTGACTTTTACTGCCGGCTGTTGTGGCATTTAGATCTACCATGGGAAGTTACAGCTGGTTCCTCGATGTGTCACTAGCTTTACTAGCACTCAGCTCAATTCTTCAGAACCCTAATCCTTGCCTAAAGTGGAATGACCCTTGTGCTTCTCCCTGTCCTGCATCCAACAACTCCTTTCAGGTAGCCATTCTGGACTATTGGGCTTCTCAGCTGTCTCTGCCGGGGAGTGGGACATCTCCTGAGCTGCCTCTGCAGATTACTCCCCCATCCAGACTCGAGACTTCCTACTCACTGCAAATTCCTGCCAGGACACTAGTGGCTGCAACACTAGGCCAGTATAACACCAGGAGTGGATACAGGCCTACCCATCAACACCACCTCTCCTATCGCCCAAAAAATAGTGTTTACAAATTACAGTTTGCTGCCTTAAAAAGAATCCTGCTTCTTTTACTATTGTGCTCAGGCAATGTCAAACTCAACCCAGGACCATTAGACACCCTTGCTTCTCCATCAGACCTGGCAGGTATCAAAGGAATGTCTTTTATGCATCTTAATGCCTGTAGATTGCTGAAAAAGTTCACTTTTATCCAGGCTTGGGTGAGCCACACCCTACCTGATGTCCTAGTGATCACTGAGACCTGGCTTAGGCCAGCCACCCCAGACAATGAAATCAATATCCCAAATTATTTACTCTTTCGAGTGGATAGGCGATCAATAGGAGGTGGGGTGGCAATTTATGTAAGGGACAAATACTCAGCCACATGCATAGACACATCATCCTCCCCAAAGAATTGAGTGCTTGACCCTAAAGATCTAACTTTCTCCTTCCAGTGCACTCTGTGTAGCAGGCTACACTTCTTCTGCGGGCCTCATCTCCTGTCTTACCACAGTTCTATACTGAGGCTCAGTTCCTTGGAAACCATTATTCTTGGCGACCTGAACTACGATTGGCTATCAAGTGCATCAGCTCCTTGAAATCCTTTTGTGACACTCTAGGGCTGGTGCATTCATTGGTGAGCCTACTTGCCCAAATAAAAAGAAGCTAATAACAGCTCCCTCTTAGATGTAATTTTGGTTGTAAGCCACATCTGTTCTCTCATGTCGGAACATTTTTCTCAGACATTAGCATCATTGTATAATCGCCACCATTAGATCCATGCACAACCCACAGTTTGTGGCAAAGTTCTCTATCAAGAGGTGCAAATGCAACTTGATTTGTTTGCATACATCCACAACTTGAAACATTCACCGCAATGGCAGAATTCTTCTTAGCCAAAATGGTTAACAGGGCATATACTATTTTTACATTATTTTAAGTGAGGCTTTCAATAGCATGCACCCTTGGTTAAGGTGCGGGTGAGGAGCAGCACCTGCCGTTGTTTCTCGCCTGAGCTCAAAGCATCCCTGTTAGAAAGGGCTACTTTATGGAAAAAAGCAAGAAGAAGCAAGAACGACTCGGATTGGTGTCTTTTTAAGAGAGCACTTAACAAGTGCACCAAGTTGGTCAGAGCAGCTAAGGCTGCCTACTATCGTTCAGAGCTAGCCTCTGCCTCAAGAAATCCTTCAAAGCTCTGGAAAACATTAAAAGACATGTCTGGACACACACCTGGTAATTCCATTCCAGCAAAAATTAAGTCCAATGGCAGCGTCATCTCTAACTGATCGGAGATATTGGAAGCCCTCAATAACCATTTTGCAACAGCAGGGCTAGCATTCGATACTTCCTCCCAGTGACCTCCCACAGCTCAGGGCCCACCAACCCACAGTTCCCCCATTGCCGAGGAGGCCTTCTCCCTCCTGCCTGTCTCTCTAAAAGAGGTGGAAGACCTACTGCTGCAACTGGACACCAGGAAGGGAGCAGGCTGCGACTTCATAGAGCCATACTATCTGAAATGTGCCTACCATGTGCTTGCAGTGCCAATCACCCACCTATTCAACATGTCACTCTCCCAGGGTAGCCTTCCCCCTCAATGGAAAATAGTCCATGTCATCCTTCTATTAAAAGCAGTGACCCCTGCGATCTAAATAATTACAGACCGATCTCCCTCCTCCCCCAACCTGTCTAAATTACTAGACAAACTAGTGCGTGGCCAGCTAGGGGGTATACTTAGAATCCAGAAGCCTATTAAACCCAGTTCAGTCTGGATTCAGAGCAAAGCACAGCACCATAACAGCCCTAGCTAAGGTGACCAATGATTGGCTCCTAGACCTTGACAACAAGAAGCATGTCTGTGCCGTTTATTTGGATCTTAGTAAGGTATTCTACACAGTCAATCACAGCCTGCTTCTTTCCTTCCTTAGCACCTTAGTCCTGGACCATAAATCTATGTACTGGTTTGCAGACTACCTCGGAGAACAGAAACAGCAGGTTAAAGCTGAAGGTGATCTCTCTCCATTAAAACCTATGCTGAGAGGTGTGCCCCAGGGCTCTATCCTTGGTCCCCCTCCTCTTTGCAGTCTACATTAATAACATCAGTGACCCCATCAAAAAAGCCAACATCTACTTATTCGCGGACGACACTGTACTGTACGTGAGTCGTCCCACGCCGGAAGCAGCCTGTGAAGACCTCCAAGCTGAATTTAACCTTCTACAATACCAGCTCATAAAGAAAAAGCTTTTGCTCAATGCGAAAAAGACAAAAGCCATGTTCTTCTCCCACTCCTTGCATGTGGCAATTCCTGCTGGGGGGGGGGGACTACCCCACACATTACCACTGTTCTTGGAGAAACACTAGAGTATGTAGCTAAATTCAGATATCTAGGAGTTTGGCTCGATCATAAACTTTCCTTCGCCCGACCATCTTGAAGAACTACAGAAGAAACTAAGGCAAAAATTAGGATTATTCTACAGAATCAACCACCTGCTCACAAAGGAGGCCAAGACTGAACTGGTTCAAGCTACCTCCCTATCTTTAATAGATTATTCGGACCTGCTTTACCGCCACTGCACTGCTTCTGCACTGGCTAAGTTGGACACCCTCTACCACAGAGTTATCAGGTTCATTACTGGCCTTCCACTTTCCACACACCACTGCTCCCTGTACTCATCGTTAGGCTGGACTTCCCTTCACTACAGGAGGAATAGAAATGCTGCCCTGTGGGCCTTCAGAGCGGTGACCAACAAGCTCCCCTCATATGTCTCAGATTGTATTCCCCGGAGTGTGTTAGGCACCTACGCTTTAAGGAGCTATTCCCTAATTGCCTTACAGGTTCCAAAGGTCAACACTCATTTCGGCAAAGCTGCTCTAAGCTTCTCTTTACCCACATTGTGGAATGGTTTACAAAGGAACTTGAAGCTGAGCTGCCCTGTTAGCCTGAATGTCTTCAAGGTGCTCTACGATTGCTACATGAAAGCACCTTGCAAGTGTTTTCCTCACCGCTAGCCCACTAATTCCGCAACTCCCCCTTTCCATCCTGACGCTTGCCATGTTTCTACCCCTGGCTCTCACTCTTTCCCCATTAACTCTTCCTGCTGCACCCACCCTTCCCTGTCCACTCCAGCCTGGCTAAAGTCCCACCCCAGCCATAGTACTGTCCCAATTATCTACCCCTCCTCCGTCATTATCATAATAAACAAGTACATGACAGCCATCGTCACTTTCTGTGGTTTTAGCCCAATTTTCCCCCCAGTCGTCGGTAATATATCCCTCCTCTTCTTTACCTCTCTAACCTGCCACCCCATACATGGCCTCTTTCCCTATATATGTGTGAAGTTGCGGCTGCCTCACTCAAAATATCTCTGCTTATAACCCTGTATGCCTATAGTTGATTGTACATCTGCTGACTTCTCCAATTGTAAAATAATGCTGTTTTTTTTTTTATTTCAACCTTGTACTGTACTGTATACACTGTATATACTTTTTCTTCCTTGTATATTACTACTTTTTGTATACCTGCTTCTGTACTGTACTTTGATGTATTCATGACCAGGTCCAACTTGCAAATGAGCCTTGCTCAATGGTGCCTGCCTAGATAAATAAAGATTTTGATTGATTGATTGTGTGAGGCGGTCTTGACCGCAAGGCTCAGCCCCTTCCCAGTGCTGCTCGTGGTGCGGGGAGAGGGAAGACCTCCGGAGCTCTTCTGAGCGGTCAGATGACCCAGGAAAGAGTTTTGGTGTAGACCTCGAGTCTGAGGATTTGACTGGTGAGGATGGGGGCCTTTCTGGGTTTGGTTCTGGGCCTAGCTCAGGGACTTTGCCTTCTCGGGAGTTGGGTCTGTGGTGGGATGGCTCCTGGGCCCATTCTGGCGCCATTTGTGGTGCCAGTTCAGGTCCTGGTGCCATTCCTGGTCCTGTTGGCGGTGCTGGGAGGGAGTTAGTGCTGTTCGTGGCACTGGTTCTGACACCTCCTCCCCTGGAGCTTGGGCATTGCCCAAGGGATAGGGACAGTTCTGGTGAGGGGAGGACTTTGGAGTCTGGGCTTGCAGTGCACTTCTTGCTTAGAGTAGGTGACAGCTTTAACAGGAGTCACAGCACCAGTTCGGACTCATCTTTTTTTTCCGGAACCATACGGCTCTGCCACTGGTGGAGATTGGGGCTGCCCTGTAGGATCTGCACGGCTTCACCCTCCACACCTGGGGTCTTCTGCCCATGGGCACCATCCCAACTGGTCCACAGTTTTGTTGGATGCGCATTGACAGGTCCTCCCCCTGGGAGGGGTTCCCTGAGCATTCCTGTAGCCCTAGCAGAGGACCTGTCCTGGTCTCACATGACCCTCCTCCCCCCCCAAAAGCATTTTTGGTCCTTATGAGCCTCTGATCTGGACCCAGTTCAGGACGACAGCTGATGCATTCTCCCACTACCAGCTTAGAGCAGACCTGGCCAATTTCCTGCCTGAAGTCCCTGCACCACTGCCTTCTGACTCCAGCTCCTCATGCTCTCCCACTTCATTTTCTGAGGAAGAGGATGCCTCTGTTCAGCTGTCCTTTGATGCTGAGTACACTCGGTACCAGCAGTTCCTATGGGAGATGATGCAGGAGCTGAGCCTGCAACACTTTTCTGGTCATAACACTACTACTGCCTTGTGCTGTCATTCCTTAGGAATCACGGTGAGAGACTCAACAATCATACCTGCTTGGCCTCTGCCTTTCAGAGTAGTTTCTGGGAACATCTGGCTCCATTACTCTGACCCATCTCCAGCCCGAAGGGATATCTGGTGCAGATATTGGGATTCCCCATTTTATGTGAGCAGAACTAGGAGAGTCTGTTTGCTGGTAAGATTGTGAGTATTTGCAATCGACTAGGGTTGTACCTTAGTGCAGGTATCATATTTCAGCAGGGGAGTGGTAAAGGAATAATGTCCATCAGAGTGGGTGTTATGCTGGGATAACATCCCGCCTCGGGTAGTTGAGCCTGAGGCCACAGACCGAGGACATCCAACACCCCAAGAAGGATGTTATCCCAGCATAACACCCACCCTGGAGGGCATTATTCATATTATACAATGGCTTGTTGTTTTATACAGAATAAAAAAATTAAAGAATGTTTTTGTTACTGTAAAACATATTTTTGTTCTTAGAGAAGATGCAAATGATGCTAGAGCAACAATGCTAAGCAAACAATCAGCTGGGATGTTATGCAGGATAACATCCCTACTGTGATAGTCAACTGAACAGTAGGAAGCCAGGATTCTTTCTTGCCATTGTTTAAAGAGGTTTACAATTCAAGTGAGTTGCTAATTGACATTCATTGTGGATTCCCATTTGTGAGCAGGACTATGAAAATTTGCTTGCTGGTAAGATTGTGTTTGCAGTTAGCTAGGGCTGTACCTTAAGTGCAGGTATCACATTGCAGCAGGGGATCAGTGAGGTTTAAAATTCAAATGTGTGGGGGGCAGATACCACCTGGGAGAGGAGGACTGGAGGAGGTGACTGATACAGGGATTACAGAGGATAGGGTTTTGAAAGGATTAAGGGCTCTGAGGGAGGTATAAGGCACCGGGTCCAGATGACATTCACCCTAGGGTGCTTAGGGAACTAGTGGAGGTCCTGGCAGGACTGCTGGCTGACCTGTTCAATACCTTCTTGGACACTGGATGCATACCACAGGACTGGCGGATGGCCCCATGTGGTACCCATTCATAAAAGTGAACCCAAGGATGAACCAGAGAACTACAAACCAGTAAGCCTCACATCAATTGTGGGAAAACTCATGGAGACGATCCTAAAAGAGAGGCTGGTGACCTTGTTGGAGATCAGTGGTCTCTGGGATGATCAGCAGCATGGGTTTGTCTTCAGAAGATCATGCCAGAGAAACCTGAATGAGTATTACAACTAGGCGACAAAGGAACTGGACAAAGACAAAGGGCATGTGGTGGATGTCCTGTATTTGGATTTCAGCAGGCCTTTGATTCTGTGCCGCATAGGAGGCTGGGGGGAAGCTGAAATATATGGGGTGTGAACAAAGATGGTAATTTGGATCGCCAGTTGGCTGAAGGGGAAGGCAGCGGAGGGTGGTGGTGGGACCGTTGCTGTTTGGGATATTCTTAGCTGATATCTTCCACGGGGTCCAGAGTAAGATCAGTCTCTTCATAGACGGCACAAAGATGGGTGCCATGGTAGACATCGAAGGGTGGAGGGGGCTGCAGGAGGACCTGAGCAAACTAAATGAGTGGTCAGATGCATGGCAGTTTGGGTTTAACGCCAAAAAGTGCCAAGTCTTGCACTTCAAGGCTAACACCCAGGGGAGACCTGTCAGCTGGGGGGTGTACAGCTAGAATGCACTGAGGAGGAAAAGGATCTAGGGGTGCTTATAACGGGGAGTATGAACAACTCCACTCGGTGCAGGAAGGCAGCAGCAAAAGCCAACAGGATGCTGGGGTGTATAGCGACGGGAATCTCCTTCAGAAATAGGGAGTTGATCCTGCCCCTCTACAGGTCACTGGACAGGCCACGCCCAGAATACTGCGTGCAGTACTGGCGCCCATTCCTGAAGAATGACATCAGATTGCTGGAAGGTGTACAATTAAGGGCGACAAAGATGATCCAGGGATTAGAGGGATACTCCCATGAGGAGAGGCTGGATGAGCTGAATTTGTATTCCCTGGAGGAGAGTAGGGATGGGGGGGACATGATCGAATCCTTTAAATATTTAAAGGGGATTAACAAGGCTAGTAAAGAAGGGATTTTCCAGATTAAAAGGGGAGGGTCATGAGGGGCACAAGATGAGATTGGAGGGGGGAAGATTCAGGAGGGAAGTCAGGAGACATTATTTCAGGGAAGTTAGGAGACATTATTTCACTGAGAGGGTGATGGGTAAGTGGAATACTCTGCCGGAGGATGTAGTAGCCTGTAGCACGGTAGACAGTTTTAAGAGGGGATGGGACAGAGTGAGAGGGGGGTAATTGTGAGGAAGAGAAGGGTGGGTGAGGCAGCTGCGAGTTGAGGGGATAGCTGCACAATCGAGCAGAATCGATAGACCGTGAGGCCTGTTTCTGCCAATGTTTTCGTATGTTCCTAACTGACATTCACTGGGATTCCCCATTTTGTGTGAGCAGGACTAGGAGAATCTGTTTGTTGGTAACATTGTGAATCTTTGCAGTTGGCTAGAGCTGTACCTTAAGTGCAGGTATGACATTTCAGCAGGGGATTAGTGAGGTTTAGTAGGTTGCAACTAGGTCCACAAATGCACGTACAAGAAGAGGAGAGAGAGACAGAAGAAAGAAAAAATAAAGGGTAGGAGGGACAATATCAGCAAGCGAGGATGATGCAGGGAGTGGTGAAGTGCTCTGGCTGTGGTGCAGCAGTCTTCAGAAAACATTCTGGTATTGCAGTGCTGCCCATTTGCAGGCACCTCTCTGGGCTGAGGGCGGAGGCTGCCAGTCTCTGGGCCGAGCTGGCAGGATCACTGGGATCTTCGCCCCACCCAGAGGCCATCAAGGCAAGGCCTTGCCACCAAGTCCCTAGCCAATGCCACAACAGCCACCCAGACAGATGGTAGGATGGACTACAGTGGGCTCCGGAAGGTTCAGGGAAGGGGGGCAAACACACATACTCCATCCAGTCCAGCTCATGAACCCCTGCACGGTGCTGGAGGAACGGGACTGCCCTGTAAGGGAACCCGAGGTTGAGACCAGGGAAGAGGTGAGGGTCCTCCAGCAGGGAGACCCAGTGGCGGGAGGAAGAGAACCCAATAGGAAGAAGAAGTTACTCCTGTTGGACACAGTTGTCCGGGGAATGGATCTGGGCACAGATAGTAGAGAGGAAAGGGAGGCAAAGTGCCTTCCAGGAGGCACAGCTCAGAAGGAGGGGGAGTGCATCCAGAGGATTTCTGAAGTTGTGGCAAAGAGGGGAGGGCTGGAGATCATTAACCACCTGGGGACAAATGACCTATCCAAGGATAAGGCAAGCTTGGAGCAGGCGAAGGAGGTCTTTACAGTGTTGGGGTGGTGTCTGGGGAAGGTAGCAAGCTCCGTGACATTTTCGGAGGTGCTGCCAGTCCACGCCGCATTAGTCACTTCAACACATGGTTGAAAGCCTGGTGCAACAAGAAGTGATGCAGCCATGTACAGTGGTGACGGACTGCATCTGTCCAGTAAGGGGAAGGCAGCACTCAATGGACAGTTTAAATGCTTTGCTGACAAGTGTTAAACTAGCTGGGGCAGCAGGAGCAGGATACTCGGGCAGCCCACCACATGGTAGAGAAAGCGGAACAATGGAGCAGAAAGAGGAGTTGATAATCAAGGTCATCGGGGGTCAGGCAGAAAGGGAGTAGGAAAGGAATCAGGAACACGAGAGAAAAATATCAGGAATGGGAGAAAGATGCAGGGGGCCAAGAACAGAAAAAGAGAGAGGTCAGGCTGTAAAACTTGGAAGGTCATGGTGACAAATGCACACAGCCTGGGAAATAAAGTCTCAGACATGGAGGCCTTAATAACTGAAGCAGACCTGGACATAGTAGCAGTAGTTGAAACCTGGTACACAGCTAATCATGAGTGGGAAACAAATGTACCAGGATATGTTTTATTCAGGAGGGTTTGGGAGAGCGAAAAGGCAGGGGGAGTAACCCTGTAGGTCAGAGAAGGTATAATAGCAACGCAGGTACAGCATAGGCAGGGGGAGGCCGAGGCACTGTGGGTAACCCTTCAGCGTGGAAATGGCACAACAATATGCACAGGGATGATATACAGGCCTCCAGGACAGGGAGAGGAGCTGGACAGGGTGCTGTTGGAGGAAATACATGAGATGGCAATGAAAGGTGAAATTCTACTGATGGGAGATTTCAATATGCCACCGTGGATTGGAACACCAGTGTAGCTGCTTCAGTCAAGCAGAGGCATCCTTGATGATTCACTCTCGGAGGTTGGACTCCAGCAGCTTGTGCTTGATTCCACCAGAGACATGGCAGTTCTGGATCTAGTGATGACCAATGGGGATTGGAATCGCAGATGTCCAGGTAGAATGGCAACTGGTGTCCAGCGATCACAACATTGTATGGTTCAGCATTGGGACAGCGACTCACTTAAGTCATACTAGGACAAAGATTTCGTTGAAATGGGGAGGGGTATCAAAAGAGCCGTGGAGAGAATGGGGGCAGGTGGGGGAGTAGAAGAACAGTGGGAGAATCTAAAGGAAGCCTTACTTGAAGTAACAAACCAATGCATCAGATTTGTATCCAAAGACAAGAGAAGAAGAAAGCCACTGTGGTTCTCGAGAGAGGTGGCGGAAAAGGTCAGGCCAAAAAGGAACTGGTTCAGGAAATATAAAGAGATTCAAAGGGAGGAGGACAAGGAGGAGTACCTAGAGTGTCTTAGGGAAGCAGAAAAGGCAGTAAGGAGAGCAAGGACATGGACTGAGGAAGGTTTAGCACAGTTAAGAAAGGGGACAAGATCTTAAGGTACATCAGTGAAAGGAGGAAAAACTAGGGGGGATTGCTAGGCTCAAGGGAGAAGGAGGGGAATGCAAGGAGGGTGACATGGAAAAGGCAGAAATACTGAATAAATATTTCTGTTCAGTATTCATAGAAGAGGGGGAAGCATAGGGGCCACAGCAGTTGTGACAGTCCATTCATGGGGAAGAGATTCATGGAGCTCACTAAATTGAAAGTGGACAAAGCGATGGGACTAGATGGCATACACCAAGGATATTAGAGAACTGCAAAAAGATAGCAGAACCTCTGGCAGCCATGTTCACAGAGTCGTTCATCACAGAGGTTGTACCAGAGGATTGGAGGAGGGCACATGTAGTACAAATCTGACAGCAGGGAGGAGGCGGGGAATGATAGGTCGGTCAGCCTCACCTCAGTACTGGGCAAGATCATGGAGACATTGCTTAAATAAAGGATTGTGGGGTACCTAGAAGCCATCGGAGCGCAGGGCCATAGGCAACATGGATTCACAGCAGGGAGGCCATGTCAGACAAATCTGGTTGATTTCAACTGTGACAAAGGAAGTAAATCAGGGTGAGATAGTAGATGTCGTCTACCTTGATTTCAGCAAAGCCTTTGACACCATCCCACATAGGAGACTGATAAACAAGCTGGGTAGGCTGGGCATGGAGGACAGGGTGGTAAACTGAGGTAGAAACTGGCTAACAGACAGGAGGCAGAGGGTGGTGATAATGGGATGCAGTCTGGGAGAGGGGGGTGACCAGTGAAGTGCCTCGGAGAACGTTCCTGGGGACAGTCCTGTTCAATGTCTTCATTAGCGACATTGCAGAGGGGCTTGAGGGAAAGGTCTGCCTGTTTGCAGATAAGAGTGGATACCCCAGAGGGGGTGGAGAAAATGAGTGAGGACCTGGGGACGCTTGAAAAATTATCTGAGGATTGGCAGCTGAAGTTTAATTCAAAGAAATGCAAAATTATGCACCTGGGACACAGAAACCCTGGGGAAAGCTACAGGATGGGGGAGTTGCTGACAGTCACAAAGGAGGAAAGGGACCTGGGGTTATTATTTCAGATTACCTGAAAATGTCAAAGCAGAGTACTAAGGCAGCTGGGAGGGCCAGTGGCATGCTGGGGTGCATAGGCAGGAGTATCACTAGCAGAAGGAGGAAGGTAGTGATGCCATTATATAAAACCATGGTCAGGCCTCACATGGAGTACTGTGTGCAGTTCTGGAAGCTGCATCTTCATAAGGACGTTAACAGGCTGGAAACTGTCCAGAGAAGGGCGACTAAGATGGTACAGGGCTTGCAACACAGGTCTTGTGAGGAGAGATTCTGTAGGTTATAGACAAATAAGAGGAGAGTTATGCTTCACATATAAAGCACTAAAAGATAATTGAGCTCAACTATAGGCCTCACATTAAACAATATTACAGCTAATACAAGAAATAATGGATTTGTAATTAAGGGAGAATTTATGAAAACCACTAAAGGAAGCAATTTCTTTACACAGAGGGTGGTTAATTTATGGAACAGTCGACCTGCAGAGGTGGTATCTAGTGCAACTATGGACACCGTTAAAATTAGACTTGATCAACATGTGGGAAATAGAAAATACTTTTGTCACCTGTAATATAGGTGCAAGTTCTTTAAAGGGCATAAAGCCCATTGAACTTGTATACATTCTACGATTTTATGAGATTAAGGTACCTCAATATATACTCGCTGGGAAAGAGGGGACATGATGGAAACATTCAAGTACCTAAAGGGTACAAAAAAGTTGCAGGGGGGTACATTTTCCATTACAGGAGGAGCATGGGAACGAGGGGGCATAACATGAAATTGGAAGGTGGGAGGTTAAGAGGGAATGTGAGGAAGGTCTTCACAGAAAGCGTGGTGGACACATGGAATGGTCTGCCTCAGGAGGTGGTGGGAGCGAGCACCGCAGATGGATTCAAGCATGCTTGGGACAGGCATATGGGAGCCATAGACGTACAGCTGCGGGTGAATCAGAAGCGGTGATCCAGTACATGGGCTTATGGGCAGACTAGATGGGCCAGGTGGTCCGTATCTACCGACAGTTTTTCTGTTTCCATATTCTGCTTCCGTGGGATCTCTAGATGCATGTCAACATCCTGCTTCTGAGATCCTGCTCCTGGGCAGGCCCTCTGGGCCTAGGCGCCTGGTGCATGACTGCTCCCCTGAGACTGATTCTGTGAAGTTTGATGTCTGGGGCAGATGGGTTTTCTCGGGGGCATGCACCATGATGTGCTTTTCTGCGCATCAGGTGGCCTATAGCAAGCGACTGTGTATGGCATAGAGTGCCCAGCTCATGATTCCAAGGGACTCATTTTTTTCTCCCACAGGGTCAGGTATGAGCTGTTGAGCATACCCTCCTGCTCCCAGACCACGGGAGCCTCCACCTGACCCTGACCAGTCTCTGGTCTCTCCAGACCCTTAAGGAGTTCCTGCCCTTCTGTGGTTACCCCCTACAGAGGGCTGAAGGAATAACCATTTCCCTCAGGGTGAGCCAACTCTGCTCTTCTGGGGTGGAAATATGAGGAATAAATAGTGAAGATTGATTCTTAGGAGACATGGAAATTATGTATTTGCCATAGTTCTTGATCGTGCAGAATATCTTCATCATTTATCACTGTGCCTGCCCCGTCCTTCACTGAGATAGGAGAGACAGGGTCTCTGGGCAGCTCACTCCTGTGTATTTCTGTTTCTAATCCTCTTGCCACTCCTTTTCTGGTTTGGGGGCTTTCCATTGTGCTGGCAGGGCTCTTCCTCCTTGCCCCTATGCTTTTGATGAAAAGAGAAGGGGAATGAGAGAGAATGACCCATTTGTGGTTCCCATCTTTCCAAAAAAAAAAAGAAAACAGTAAATAACTTAAAAAAAAAGGAAAAGAAAGTTTCTTCTATGGGAATTTTTATTCCCACCGTTTTTCTGTCCTCCTCCTTTTGCCATTTATTTCTCGAGCTTGGTTATCCTTTAACTGGCAAGCTCAGCCTTCTTCCCTCAACCCTGTGGGATTGAGCTGTCTAAACTATAGTATCTGCCTTGCCTTATGGCTCTGCCAGTACTTCTTAAACATTTGTGGGTACAGATGCTTTTAGCCTGGAGGGTAGGACTTAAAGAACGTCTCTACTACCTAGCTCTTCTGCTTCTTCTACCTTGGGGGAATGGCAAGAGGATCTCTTTCCTTTTCTGTCCTTTACTTCTCCTGTTCTTGTATCATTCGTACAAGGTCTCCTTTCAACACTATTAGGAAATTCCTCTGGTCTTTTATACCAGCCAGAGCTGTTTACCAGGGCTACTGTCCTTCTGTCATGTGGTTCACAGACTGGTTCCTTTATTTTACCTGCTATCTTGTGCTCCTTAGGCCTACTTCTTAGTTGGCAAGTTGGTAGTTAGGTTTTAGTCTCTGTATGATTTTATATCCTGTATGCTTTTCCTATCCTTTTGGGGTAGCTCGGCTAGTCTCTCCCCCTTTTTTCTCTCCCTCTTGTTTCTCTCCAGGCAAACAAAAACGAGGAAGGTGGGGGGCCAGCGTCAGTTACTGGCCAGCCCTTGAACTCCCCGTCATTGCATCTGCCTCGTGGGCATTGCCAGCATGGTGATCCCCAAACCCCGTACAATGCAGAAGATTTTTGCTCTAAAGGTGCCCTAGGGCCTCTGGTATAGAACCCATGTCACGGTAATTAATGGTGAGCGTCAAAAATGATGGTGAGTTCTTAATTTTCATTTCCTTCCCCAAATGTAGAAGCTGTCACAATTCCCCTCACGGAAACCCAAAACCAGCGAAATAAAATGCAACTGACGGTCTGAAACATCCGTAACAAAATGGAAGCCTTTGCTAGGATTGGCTGTAGTCTCCCACTCCTGATGCTGAACAACATACTGTGCATCTTTTGAGAAGCTGCAGACCACGCACCAGTGCATCACTTACCAGTCAGCACCTTCCTGATCAGTCACAGTAAACCAGTTTAAAAAATATATATATACATCCCTGCCTGAGTGGAGCAGCAGGATGGTTCTTATCTAAACTGGCATATTTACACAGCAACATGGGTGGGCTAGCCTGTCTGCTTTTCAAATTTAGCAGGGCACACGCCACTTGCCAATCAGTATATTCCCCAATTTTTTGACAGCCATGATAAACCTTTTCTATTACAAATAAAAACCACTTGCTATGCTGCTTGTTTCCTGTTGTTCTGAGAGTGAGGTGGCAGGCTTCCAGTCTAACCTGGGATGTTTACTCCACAGGGGAGACGGGGCCACAGAGTGGTACAGCATTCTTCAGAAGCACCACCTACTGGCCAAAAGTAAAACAAAACGTGCCTTTTTTTTTTTTTTTGATGCTATTTTCTTTCCCTTGCCCTGGTCGGCCTCTTGTCTGACCACCATCCCTAGCCTCCGTTCCCTTCAGGCCCTCACCCTTGTAGCCATCACATGCTCATTTCAGCTCCTTCCCTGGCAACCCGCGTTCGTTCCTGAATATGGGTGGTGGGGTGGCGCAGTGCGGCAACCAGCACCTCAGCCCTCTGCGCCATCAAGCGGCTAGAAGTTCTTGTTTTTTATCATTATCTACTCTAAAAGTAACATCAAATGTATTCTAGTTGATTTTTTTGTACTTGCAGGTCTTCGACTCAGAAATGATGCAGATAGTGCTAATGGTAGAAATGGTGCAAATTCAAGACTTAAAGATCAACTGCAAATGTAGGTTTTAGACGGAAGATGAAAACCCTCAGAAAGTATAAAAAAGTGACATGTTTACCAAAGTCTGAGTGTATTTTTCATGTTTGACACATAGGGACATAGAATTAAACACTGATCACACATGCACCATTCATCTGAAACCTGGCGACTGTGCGCTTCACTTCGTTCAGTGACATCACTGCAGTCATGCCATAAAACCTACACTTTGATACGGCGTAGAGTGCCATGAAACCTGTGTGTCCAGCAACAGACTGGCTGTAGTAGTTAGTTTCATTGCTTACGGTGTTTGTCAGTTTCTGTTTTAGGCTTATGTGCTAAATTTGTTTTCCGATTCACAATCCAGCCATACTTATTTGAACCTGTCATCGATGATACTCCTGGCGCCAGTGCCATTTCTAGTTCTGCTGCTTCCATTAATGTCATGGATCCATCTGCATTCTCGTCCAACCATTCTGTACTTGAATGGCAAGTTTTAATGTTGAATATTAATACACATGGCAAATGTTCATAGTCCCCCTTTTTAAATAAAATAAGAGTATTTTGATTCTGCTTTCTCTCTGCCACGAGTTCACATAGTACAGGGATAAATGAATGATTCCTCACTGGACACTGTATATTTACTTTACTGTATTAGGTTCAAATCAGTATAGCTGGACTGTGTAACTTTGAACAATAAGGCTGTCAAGGTTTTCTTCTACTTCACGATCGGACATTTTTAGATGGAGTTAGATTAACAGACCAATGTAGAAACAAGGAAGAGTATCACACACATCACAGAAGCTGATGGCTGCTCTGTGTTCGAGCTGAGGAAGGAAAAAACTTTGATTTTTAAACATAGGAATGTGATGGCAGAACAGGACCACCAGGCCCGCCCAGTCTGCCCAGTTTGCTTAGATATCCATTAGGCCTTTACCATAGTCCCCCCACCCCCATCCCAACATCCCCCTGTGTTTATCCCATGCCCTCTTGAACCCCCACTGTCCTCTTCCCCACCACCTCCCCGGCAGCCCATTCCAGTTGTCCACCACCCTCTCGGTGAAGACGTACTTCCTAATGCAGTCCCTAAATTCCCTCCCTCCTCCCCTTGATTTGGAATTGATGTTCCTTACCCTAGGTGTCTCCTTTAGCTGGAAAAGGCTCTCCACAGGCACCTTATTGATACCCTTATGTATTTAAATGTCTGGCTCATGTCGCCCATCTCCCTGCTGTACAGATGAATGTAATCTGAATCGGAAAACAAATTCAGCACACAAGCCTAAAAGCAGAAACTGACAAACATGAGTGTAATGAAACTAAATACTCAGTAAGTCTGTTAGACACACCGAGGTTTCACATCACTTTGTGCTGTATCTATGTGTAGGTTTTACATCATGACTGCAGTGATGTCATTGTACGAGCAGGCGATCAGTCGCGGGGCTGGGGACGGTTTCAGATGAGTAGAGCTTGTGTGATCGCTTGTTTAATTCTATGTCCCCATGTGTCAGAACGTGAAAATACACTCAGACTTTGATAAACATGTCACTCTTTATTAAAACTGTTGTTCTCATTACTTTCTGAGGGTGTTCATCTTCCGTCTAAAACCTACATTTGCAGTTGATCTTTAAGCAATTGCAGGATTTTTATAGCTCAAAAACTGTGCAAATGTGAGTTTGTTTAAAAAACAAATAGTCCAAAAATGAGGGCTCCTCATACATAATGCTTGCTTTTAATGTCAGCTGTCATAGAACAGCTGGCTGGTAACTGTCGGTGGAATATTGATGCAGTCTTGCTTCCATCATGATGTCAAGTTTAGTGACTGTGTCAGTGTCCCTAGTTTCAATTTAACCGGCAAGCAAGTTGTCAGTCACAATAATAGATAAGGACTACGTGTTTATCCCTTAAAATGGAACTCACTAAAATTAAATATCTTGGAGTATACCTCTCCCCAAACCTAGAAGTAGTAGAAACAATAAACTATGAACCCCTAACTCAAACAATTCAACAAGACCTTAAAAAATGGTCAACCTTACACCTATCCCTCTTTCAGTGGGCAGAATTGCTGCGGATGAACCTACTTCCATGAGTTTTATACTTATTTCAAAATATCCCCTTTTTTCCTTCTGGATTTTACTTTAAATCCTGGGAAAAAATCTTCTCAGGTTTTGTGTGGGGTAACCATAAGCTCAGGATACGTTATTCAGTTTTAACGTTATCTGTGGCCCAGGGTGGTATGAATCGCTCAAATTTAGAACTATACGCAGTAGCTGCCTTTCTTAAAATACTGATATTATGGATATCAGGGAAATTCTTGGCACCATGGAAAACATTGAAATTCGAAATTAATGATATGCATGACATCCACAGACTTTTATTTTCTTCTCCTGGGAAAACTCCATTACTTAAGAATTTTACTAAGATCACAGCTAGTGTTTTAAAAATTTGGTGTAGGATGAGGGAAAAAACATATTTGAATCAGATACGTACATACTGTATGATATTTTCATGTGATGAACAATTTATCCCATCCCACTCAGACCAAACCTTTATACAATGGAGTCAGGGGGGCTTATCCCATACTTTCCAGTTTCTAGATGAAAAGGGAGTGTGCTTATTTGAAGAAATGAGAACAAACTACGAACTAAGAAGAAATTACTTTTAGATATTTACAAGTATGAAACTATATATTAAGACAAAGGAAGATAGAAACAAAATACCAGCCCCATGAATCTAAACTTAAAATTATTCATAGACACTATAAAAGGCCAATTAGGAGAAAATTTAATAGGAACATTTATAAGGGGCTCGAGACCCAACCCAGGAATCAACATCGCCCATCCTGGAGAGATGGAACTCAGAATTAGGTCTTTCCATCTCCCTACTCTTTGGACACAGACAAGAGTGAGCCATTAAAATTACCTCCTCCACATTCTGTAGAGAATATGCATGGAAATGCAGAATTCGCTATTTCCGCTCACCAGCTTTGCTGGCCGAGTACCTACCAGAAGCATACGGTCGCTGCTGGAGAGTGTGTGGATGCACTTTAGCTAACCTAGGGCACATTATGTGGTTCTGTCCAATACTGATGCCATTTTGGTGCTCTCTTCAGGGGGAATTAACAAGTTGCTTGGGTGAGACAATAGAATTGACAGCAGAGATGGCTCTGCTATCTATATATCCGGGCCTGTCCCCCTCTTGGGGAAAAAACACTGATGCCAATTTTTTTACTTGCAGAAAAAAGTGTTAACTAGAAAGTGGATGAAAAAAAATAACACCAACAATACAAGAGTGGAGAGAAGTTATAATTGAAATATGCAAAATGGAAGATCTGTCAGCAAAATTACATGATAGAACACCAAGTTTTCAGAACAAATGGAAGGATGGTCTCTATACCAAGCTCAGATAGACAAAGAATTTGCTCCTTAGGAAGGGAGAGGTGGGGGGCCTGCCTCATCTTTTTTCATCCTTTCATCCCTTGTCTGTACTGGAATAGGGAGTAAAGCATTTCAGCTTCTAGAATAATGTAAAAGCATGTAATCTGAACAAAGAATGGCTATCACTGTCAGAAACTGAAATGTGTGCACTGTGTGTGAAATGAAAACCCTTTTTAATAAAAATCAAATAAAAAAAAATAAAGGAATAAATAGGGCAACAGTAAAACATGTATTACATAATTACTCAGGTTATGAATAACCCTATGAAGTGTAATGGCAAAGAAAGGCCTCCTATTCAAATTCTTGTAGTAGCCATTCGTGAACAACATTCAATGTGCTGTTTACAGACTTGTGATATGTTTTTTCCCCCCCTCTGTTCTAGGTGATGGAAGCTGCTTCATAATTCAACAAGACCTGGACCACGTAATTGAGCTGACAGGGCCCGACTGTGACCCAGTATACAAGGTTATCTGTTTATTTACTATGGCAGAGAACCGTGTCATTTTAGGATACAAACTGACATGAGAAAGTATGCAACAGAAAGCTTGTATTACAGGATGCAGCAAAAAAAGCAACTTTGTTTCTTAGGAGCTGGGTGCCATCTTTATCATACAGATAATTACCTTGGACAAGCCCGCTATCTTATTTTCATAAAATACAACTCCCATGTGACCAGCTAAAACCATAATGTAGATCAAATGATGAGAGAATGGGTTGGCCCTACGTCCTAGTGGCTCAGGCATCCACTTACCTTGTGGGGGACCCAAGTTCATTTCTTAAGCCTGGCAATCCATTTGTGGGTGGCAAGAGATGTGGTCTGACTTGAAACACACAACCTTCAGGGAGGGAGGGAGGGACAGCAACATTTTTATCAGCATGGGTTTCTCTTGGTGGCCCTGGATGACAGGTGCCATGATGCCAGAGAACCCCTATGGTTCTCATGTGATATGTGGACTGGGCTTGGGGGCAAAACTGTGGATGCAGCCTGTCCCCTGCTCTTAAGGGCCGGCACCACGATGCTTGAGCCATTAAGCTTTTTCTCTCTCTCTCTCTGGCTGGCATAGTGTGTGCTTCTTCCAGCCCCTCTGAGGGGGTTGCCTGCTGCAATGGAGGTTAACTGCAGGGGGCCTCGTGGATGGTGGGAGCGGGGTAGTGGGAAGGGGTGGAATATGTGAAGATCATAGGAAGGTAGAGGAAGTCAAAGGGGCTTTTGGATGATTAAAGACAAAACCTAAGGAAGGACAGAAACAAACAAAAAAGTATGAACTGCTGGATGGGAGGAAGAATTAGAATGTTTAAGTATTTTACGGAAGTGGTGGATTTGTATAGGAGATATTCAAACAACATGAAGTCTTGCTGTATTATGACTTATGCAGTATAACCCCAGGTTAGAACTGCTCTGGAGGTGAAAGAGTTAACTTTCCATGCAGGGCATGGAATCTTGAGCGCGAGCTCGGTTGAACACTCTGTCTGTTGTAGCTCAAACTTAAACTGTCAGATTCTTTACTCCGCCTCACTGAACAGTCGCTCCGGAGATTTCTCCTGCTACTCGGTTCGTTTGTCGGTTTAAAAGTGTAATTCTCGGTTTATTTTACGAAATTAAACTGAATCGTTGATTCAGGCTCTGTCTGTGGTATTGTAAGTAATAGATAGGCTTTTGTTTATTTTCTTCTGTGTGGAACTTGTAGACGTCTATTCGGTTCGGTTTGAACCGATCAGGTTGGGTTTAAATTTACTTTCTAGTCCTTTAGAGTGCGGTTCCCGGTTCTTATCGGTTCTAAAAAAAACGGATTTCATTACGGTTTTTATCATGACCTGTGTCACGGTTGGGAACCGATAAGAGAGTCTTGCTTGGTGGATTGCCATTAACGGGCAAGTTTTGGTTAGGCTGGCACTATGTCTGAGAAACCCAAAAGAAAAACCGGACCCACTGGGTTTCAGCACTGTGGCCTCTGTGGGGAAGCCTTTCCTAAGGCTGACCCACACACCACTTGTGTTTATTGTCTGGGGTTTGACCACCTCAATGCAGACTGCCAGATTTGTAAGAATTTTCCTGCTGCCACCGTGGAAAAGAGAATTGGTAGGCTCAGGGAAAGGGAGGCCAAAAAGTCTGCTGACCCGGATGGCCAGCCCGGTTCGGTTCCAACCGAACCTGAGGGAGTGCCCTCTGACCAGGGCGACACTTCCTCGGGCAAACGAAGAGCCAGCTCTGAAGAGCCAGTTCCAACTAAAAGGACTAGAAAGTCAGCTAGTATGGAGCCAAAAGTTCTTTCTCCAACCGCTGAGGAAATAGCCAAAGCTATTCAAATTGTCCAGTCTCTTTCCTGGTTCCGTCAACCAACACCATTGAAGCGCTCGGTTTTGGGGCGGTTCCACAGTTCAAGATTATGATTTTGAGGATTTTATGAACCGGAGGAAGGGAGGAGGGTATGAGGAGAGTGAATGTGATTTTGAAAGTCTGGATGTGCCCATTGAACCGGACATCTCTCCAGACAGACCTTCAGGGGTTTCCCCTCCAAGGCTATCTGAGTCCCCTTCTCATTTTTTGTTTTACAAGAAAGTTGCTGAGACTCTGCAACTCCCTGTTGAGGAAGCTGTTGATGATCAAGAAGAGCCTGATTATGTGGAAATGATGGATATTCCAGAGTCTAGGAGACTGTCTATTCCCTTGCACAAATCTTTTAGGAAACACAGTAAAAATTCTAAAAACTCCTCATTCTATCCTCCCTGTGGATAAAAGGATGGACAAGAGGTATGCTTTATCTGATACGGAGTTTCTCTCTCAGCAGTGCAGCCATGTGGGGGTAGTGCAGGCTGCAGCCTGTGACGAGGCTAATATTCCTCTAGCCTTTCACCCTCCTGAAAAGGATTCCAGGAGGATGGATGCCATGGCAAAGAAACAGTACATGGCAGCATCTTTGGGACTCAGACAGGCAAATTATATGGCTTATGCAGCTAGGTACCAGAAATCTAGATGGGATACTGTCCTGGCCCTAGCAAAACAGGCCCCTGACCAGCTTGCCAGAGAGCTGGAACAGGTGGCTGCGGATGGTATTGAGGCATCCAAGGTGCAATTTCATGCTGCAGTAGACTCTAATGATGTTTCATCAAGAGTCATGGCTACATCTGTGTCTCTTCAAGAATGGCCTGGCTCAGATGTACTGCCCTGTCACAGGATACTCAGTCTGAGGCTATGGATTTTCCTGTTGTGGGCAATTCTCTGTTAGGGGAGCAGACAGAGAATTATATGAAGAAAATGGATGAGTATAGACCACCTATAGGAGTGCACAGGCCAAAGAAAGGCAAGCCACTCCTCAAAGGCAGCATGTCAGGGGCAGGGGCGGGACTTTTCATAGGCCTTTTTACCAAGCACAGGTCTCCTCTTCTGCTTATGCCCAGAGGGGTTTTTTTTAGAGGAAGGGGCAGAAGGGGTTCTAGTAAGCCTGATTCTACCCCTCAACCCAAAACCCTGCAAAACAGGCTCCTGATGGGGTGGCCAGGGCCGATTCTCCACTACCAGTAGGGGGCAGGCTGGCTTACTTTGTCCAGGACTGGAAGTCTTTAACATCAGACAAGTGGGTCCTAGAAGTAGTAAGCCAGAGACTGGTTCTCAGCTTCAAAAAATTTCCGAAGATGAGAGCCAGGTCTTTTCCACCTGCAGACCCATCAGAGGCACTTGCCCTGGAAGCAGAAGTTTCTTCCCTCCTGGCTCTCAGAGCTGTGGAAAGGGTTCCACCCGAACACCAGGGCAAAGGGTTGTACTCCAGGTACTTCCTTACTCCAAAAAAGACAGGAGAATGGCGGCCCATCCTGGATCTCAGGTATCTAAACAAGCACCTTTTAAAACCAAAGTTCAAAATGGTGACTCTGGGAATTATTTTACCCTCTCTAAGGCCAGGGGACTGGCTAGCCTCCCTGGACCTCAAGGATGCCTACTTCCATGTTCTCATCAGAAGCTCCCATCGAAAGTACCTCAGATTCGAACTGTCCTCAGGCCATTACCAGTTCAGAGCAATGCCCTTCAGCCTCACCTCGGCCCCAGGTGTTCAAAATGCCTGGCAGTAGCAGTTGCTCATTTAAGAAGGCAAAAGATTGCCATCTTTCCTTATCTGGACGACTGGCTCATTGTAGGCCAGTCTCCAGAACAGGTCAAACTACACTTACATGTAACCCAGCAACTGCTTACATCCCTAGGTTTCCTTCTCAATCTTCCAAAGTCAGTTCTGGAGCCTGTCCAGCTTCTCACCTTCATAGACGCCATAACTAAACACGAAAGAAGCCAGAGCCTTCCTCCCTCTGGAAAGAGCAAGGACCTTGGTCTCTCTGGCCTCTTCTTTCACCCTGCAGGTCTCTCGACCAGCAAGGCATTTTCTACAGCTCCTGGGGCACATGGCTGCTTCTACAGCAGTAGTGCAGGGAGCAAGATTCCAGATGAGGGACATCCAGTTCCATTTGAGAGCCTTTTGGTCTCAGAGGACAGATTCTCTAACCAAATTGATCCCAGTGACTCGAACCCTGATCCAGGCCCTTCAGTGGTGGCAGGATCAGAGCAATCTGAGACAGGGGGTTCCCTTCACTCCCCAGTCTCACTCCTTGACCCTTACTACAGATGCATCCCTCTTGGGGTGGGGAGCTCACATGGGCGACCTTTCCACCCAAGGGCTGTGGTCCCCTCAGGAATCTCTGCTCCACATCAATTTGTGGGAACTCAGAGCAGTTTTTCTAGCACTCCAGATTTTTTCCACACCTGTTCAGAACAAGGTTGTTCAGATCAGAACAGACAATACCACTACAATGTGGTACATCAACAAGCAAGGGGGCACTCGGTCTACAGCCTTGTGCACCGAAGCAATGAAGTTGTGGTCTCTGGCTTATTCTCTGAACGCCTCCCTCACGGCAGTTCACCTCCCAGGCAAGGACAATGTCCTAGCGGATGCTCTCAGCAGGATTTCCCAGGGCCATCACCGAATGGGTACTGGATCCCCTAGTACTGAGGTAGTATTTGCCAGATGGGGCACCCATAGATAGATCTCTTTGCAGCCTCAGACAGTCACCAACTTCCCTTTTTGCTGCAGGCCCCCAATGTTGGGCTCAGTCCTCTGGATGCCTTCCTACTCAGTTGGGAAGGAAGTTTTCTATGCTTTTCCCCTTCCCCTTCTTTTCAAGGTGCTAGTCAGAATCAGATCTCAACCCTGCAAGATAATCCTGATTGCTCCAGATTGGGCCAGGCAGCCCTGGTACCCACTCTCATGTCCTTAGCAGTCCACCTTCCTGTGTCTTCCCAGGAATCACAACCTGTTAACCTGTGCCCAGGGAGAGTTTGGTATCCGAACCTCAAATCTCTCAATCTCAAGGCATGGCTCTTGAAGAGTTAGAGTTTGCTGACCTACACCTTTCCCAAGGTGTATTGGATATATTGAAGGCCTCTAGGAAGCCTTCCACCAGGGCTACTTATAACTCAAAATGGAAAAGATTTTCCATATGGTGTGCTGGTAAGCATATTTCTCCAGAATCTGCTGGCGTGCCCACGATCCTGGATTATTTGGTGCATTTGAATTCCTTGGGGCTGAAACCAGCTACTCTAAAAGTGCACTTGGCAGCTGTGTCTGTCTTCTTATCAGCAGGTAAGCCCTCTTCTTTTTCAGCTCACCCTGTGTTCTCCAAGTTTTTTAAAGGGTTGCTTCATACCAACCCTCCATTCAGGGACCCTGCCCCTGCTTGGGATCTTAATATTTGCATTGCTCAGCTTATGCAACCCTCTTTTGAGCCATTGTCTTCAGCAGAACTTAAGTACTTGACTTGGAAAACTGTCTTTCTGGTAGCATCACCTCTGCCAGGCGCACAAGTGAGCTACAAGCATTGTCAGTGGAGCCCAGTTTTATCTCCTTTCATAGAGATAAGGTGGTCCTCAGGACTAACAGGAAGTTTTTGCCTAAGGTGGTTTCAGACTTCCACCTTAATCAATCCATTTCTCTTTCCTGTGTACTTCACTGACCATTCCTCCTCTGGTGAGAGGAGATTGCACAGTTTAGATGTCAAAAGAGCCCTTAGTTACTATATAGAACGTACCAAAGGTCACAGGTTTGAATCCCTCCAATTGTTCCTCACTTATGGTGAGGTTGGTAAAGGGAAACCTGCCACTAAAAGATCCATTGCCAGGTGGATTGTCTCTTGTATCCAATTTTGCTATGAAAAACTGGGTAAAGTTCCTCCCTCAGGCCTGAGGGCTCACTCTACCAGAGGTACAGCTGCGTCTCTGGCTGCTGCCAGGGACATCCCTATCCTAGAGATATGTCAACCGGCTACCTGGAAAACATTTCACACTTTTACTAGCATTACCCTGGATATCCAGGCTAGGAGTGATGCTCGATTTGGTACAGCTGTGCTTCAGAGCCTATTTCCCAAGTAGGTTCTGTCCTTCTCCATGGAGGTACTGCTGTGTATCTGCATATGTATAATATAGCAAGACTTCATGTTGTTTGAAGAAAAAATTACTCACCTTAGTAATGTTGTTTCTTCTAATGGAGTCTTGCTATATTATGACTCCCAGCCTGCCCTTCTCAGAACCTCTTTATTTTGGGATGTGGGTGGGCAGTGCAATGTTGGCACTTCATAGATGCCCACTTTATTTTCACCTTTCTTAGGGTGCTTAGGTGTTATGCTTATTTTCTTTCTTGAATCCTCTGACTTGAGTCTTTGTTTTGGGATCAAGAACAAAAATGTGTTTTTGTAGTTAGTAGCCAGTGGGCTAGTGTAGGTTTATGGCTTCCACACAGAACCTTAGTGAGTTTTTGCTCGTAAAGATCTAACAGTTTAAGTTTGAGCTACAACAGACAGAGTGTTCAACCGAGCTCGCGCTCAAGATTCCATGCCCTGCATGGAAAGTTAACTCTTTCACCTCCGGAGCAGTTCTAACCTGGGGTTATACTGCATATGTCATAATATAGCAAGACTGCATTAGAAGAAACAACATTACTAAGGTGAGTAATTTTTTCTTTGTGCGATGTCCAAGGGTAATGGTGTTTTTATCAACAGGATATAAAACTTAAGGATTTTGTGTTGTATTTCAGGTGGCTGTGTGGGAGAAGATTGTGTACACCTGCTGCAGAGATGGCATTGTCAGGAAATACATGCTGTCAGAATTGTGAGGAGGACTGCTGTAAATACCAAGAGTGAATGACGAGGCCACCTGGCGAATGGGAGCAGTCTTCAGAATATGTGCTGTGGTGTTCTGCCAGAATTGGGTTTGATGACTCCGGAGTGGAGTTTGAAGATATAGTGGTATCTTGACAACAGTGCAGTTATAGTGCAAACCAGATGGCTTCCCATTACACCCTGTGTCACACAATCCTGAATTTTATGGGATTAAATAAAATACTGTTTATTGCTGCCTGGGGGCAGCATTGTTACAGAGAAAATGCTGGACTCTAAAAATGTAGTATGGCAGACTAATAATGCAAGGCAATTCATTTTGTTCTGGTAAACATGTGAGGTTATAAAGTCTAGTTGGGAAACCAAAACACTATCTGGTTATTCTAAAACAAGAAAAAAACAGGAATTGTTACTCAGCACAGACTAAGTATGAAATAAAAGTCATTATTTTTAAATGATGCTGTGTTGCTTTTTGTTTATCAGTGTCCTTTAGTAGTAGGCTCAAACTAAGACGGTTTGCTGACCAGCATTCTGTTGTTGTTATTACACGTCTCTCTTTCTCCATATTTTCATGGCCGCCTAATCATCCTTCATGGGGGGGAGGAAGACAGGTGAGTAGCCCCATACTCCGATGTCTGTGTCATTCTAAAGGTGGCTGGCAGGCAGTGCCCGAGTTGCACCTTACACTGCACCGGAAGACATGTGAAGAGAGATTAAACGAGCTTAATATGTATAGCCTCGAGGAAAGGAGGGAGAGGGGGGACATGAAGTACCTCAAGGGAATCAACAAAGTCCAAGAGGGTAGCATCTTTCAAAAAGAGGTGTGCAAGAACAAGGGGGCACAATTTGAAGATGGGGGGTGGCTCAGAGGTAATGTAAGGAAGTATTTTTCACAGAGGGTTGTGGATGCCTGGAACGGCCTCGGAGGAGGTTGTGGAGTCAAAACAGTTGTTGAATTCAAGCATGCATGGGACAGCCATAAGGCAATTCTAAGGGTTGGGGGTAGAAAGAAGTAGGCTGTTGGTTAACTAGGATCTGCAGCTTATCCATTAGGTAGGGAAATGGGCAGACTGGGTGGGCTAAGCGGTCCTCATCTGCTGTCAAATTCTATGTTTCTATTACACCCCACCTCTGTAGCATGCATTGTCACCAGTGGACATGAACTACAGTTCATGGACGACCCTGGATCTCCTAAGCAGGAACACAGAGCACCATATCACTCAACTGAAGTTGCTCAGTCACTGTGTGTTACTTCAAATGTGTTGGTATCAGCCACTAAATTACCAATGTTTTGGCAGTTCTGGAGGCCACACCTCTGCAAGGATGTTGACAGGGTGGAGGCGGTCCAGAAGAGGGCTACTAATATGGTGCAGGGTTTGCACAGGAAGGTACATGAGGAGAGACTGCAGGAACTGGGCATGTACTCCCTGGAAGAGAGGAGAGGGAGGGAACATGATTGAACATACGAAAAAACGCTAAATATGTAGGCCTCATGGTCTTCGAGTCTGCCCAATTGTGCAGCTAGCTCCCCAACTTGCAGGTGCCTCACCATCCCCACCCTCTGCATCATTCCCACCCCTCTTCACTCTGTCCTATCTCCTTTTAAAACCACCCACCATTCTACAGGATTCCTCCTCCTCGGGCAGTCTTCCACTTGTCTACCACCTGTTCTGTGAAAAAATGTCTCCTGATTTCCTCCTGAATCTACCCCCACACACACAAATTTCAGCTGGTGCCCTCTGTATCCCTCCCTCTTTTAATCTAGAAAATCCCTTCTGTATTATTCTTATTTATCCCCCTTAAGTATTTAAGGGTTTCAATCATATCCCCCCATCTCTTCTCTCCTCCGTGGAGTACACGTTCAGCTCGCCCAGCCTATGCCCATAGGACTTTCCCTCCAATCCCTAGATCTTCTTTGTCACTCTACGCTGCATCCCTTCCAACAATCTGACATCCTTCAGGAACGGGTGCCAGTACTGCACGCAGTATTCCAGGTGTAGCCTGACCAGCAACCTGTACAGGGGTAAGGATCAACTCCCTATTTCTGAAGGAGATTACCCTCGCTATACACCCCAGCATCTTGTTAGCTATTGCTGCTGCCTTCCTGCACTGAGCTGAGTTATTCATACTTCCAGTTATAAGCAACTCCTAGATCCCTTTCCTTCTCGGGTGCTTTCAACTGTACCCTCCCAGCTGATAACATCTCCTGGTTCCTAGTCCCAAGTGCAATACTTTGCACTTCTTGGCGTTGAACCCCAACTGCCATGTTTCTGTCCACTCCTGTAGTTTGGTCATGTCTTTCTGCAGCCCCTCCAACCCTCGATGTCCTCTACCACAGCTCCCATCTTCGTATCGTCTGCGAATGGACTGATCACTCCGTATCCTGAGTGAGATATCAGCAATGAATATCCCAAACAGCACCGATCCCTGTGGTACCCCACTCGTCACTGCCCTCGGGGACGAGAATCCCCCCGCACTACCACCCTTTGCTGCCTTCCATTTAGCCAGTTGTTGATCCATTTGACCATCCTTGTTTCCACCCCTGTATACTCCAGCCTTCCATGTGGCATGGAATCAAAGGCCTTACGGAAGTTTAAATACAGGACAACCACCGTATGGCCCTTGTCCAGTTCCTTGGTCACCCAGTTGTTGTACTCAGGTTTGTCAGGCAGGATCTGTCTGAGACAGACCTGTGCTGTTGACCATCCTGGAGTCCATTATCCTCCAAAAAGATCACCAGCCTTTCTTTTAGGATTGTCTCCATGAGCTTACCCACAGTTGACGTGAGGCTCACTGGTCTGTAGATGCCTGGTTCATCCTTAGGGCCACTTTTGTGAATGGACACCACATGGGTCATCCTCCAGTCGTATGGTACGAAGTCTGTGTCCAGGGAGGTACTGAACAGGTCAGACAGTGTTCCTGCCAGGATCTCTGCAAGTTCCTTAAGTACCTTAGGGTGAATGCTGTCTGGTCCCAGTGCCTTGTCCGCCCTCAGTGCCCTCAATTCTTCTTGGATCCTGTCCTCTGTAATCCCTATATCAGTCACCCCCACAGCCCACTCCACTACTCCCTTGTGGTATCTGCCCCCTTTCTCCTCCATGAATGCAGAACAGAAGTATTAATTTAGTACCTCTGCCTGATCCACCCTCCTTCTCCACCCACCCTCAGCCCTTCATAATCCTCACAATTTGATCTTTGTTCTTCCTTCTCTCGCCTACGTATCTGAAGAATTTTTTTTCTCCATCCTTAATACCCTGTGCCAGTCTCAGCTTTCTTGAAGCCTTGGCTGCTCTGACTAGCCTGGTAACCTCCCTGGACTTCTTCGTATACTCATCCTTGTCATCTTCCCCTCTCGATTTCTTGAGTCTCCCAAATGCGTTTCTCTTGGCCCACCCTCCATGACCTCTTGAGTCAACCAACTGGGCTTCTTTGCCCTTCCTTCTTACTCCGTGTCCTTGTATACATCCCAGTATCCTCCGTCCAGCCCTTTTTGATAATGTCCCATTTTGACTAGTATCCATGCTTGGTTGAATTCCTGCAGATGCCTTCCCAAAATTTCCCCTTCCTTTAAAGTCTGCCCCTTAAATTCATTCACTCTGGTTCCCATACCCGCCCGCTTTCTCTACCCATATTGAGCGTGTCACTGCGACAGAGGGTCGCTCTTCCCCAGATTCCTTACAGCCTCCCATTTGATAGTACCATGTCCAGAGTGTTTTCCAATCTAGTTGGCTTGTGGACCAACTGCACCAGGAAGCTGTCCTGAAATGCTTCTAATATGACCTGCTCTATTGCACTCGTGGTGGCTGGGGTGTTCCACTCCACCCCAGGTATGTAGAAGTCCCCATCATCACTGTGTTCCCCTTCCTACAGACCCTTCTAATTTGCTCAGCTAACTCTTTGTCTAGGTCATCCCCTTGAGCTGGTGGTCTATATACTACCCCTTCCTCAGTGTCCTATTTTTGGGCCTTGAAACTGCATCCATAGGGCCTCTGTCCTACTACCTTCCCATCCTACCTTATACACCTTATCCCTCCCATACAGAGATTGCTATGCCCCCTTCCCTTATCCCTATCCTTACTGAATATCCTATACCCTGGGATCACCATATCCCAGTCCTGGTACTGGATGGCCCACATTTGCATGATGGCCGCAAGTCCACCCTCCGCATTCCAAAGGGTCTGCAACTCAGCTGACTTTGTTACCTAGGCTTCTTGTGTTCAGTGAGACCACCTCCTCCCTGTTTCCTTCCCTACCCTCTTTGCTCTTCTACCTCCCTCCTCCTAATCCCCCAGTGCCACTACCCCAATTCCTTCTCCTTTAGCTTAGGAGGTAAGCTTGTTTGGCGCCCCTTCATGGGATCTCTGCCTACTAGCTGTCCACTCACCCCCCGCACCTAGTTTAAATCCACCTTTCGTGCTATGTACCTCCCTGTCTTCTGCTTTAATACCCCCCTTTCCCTTCCCACTCAAGTGTAGCCTGTCTCCTGTGTATAGATCATTATTGTCCCAGGTTCTGCCCCAGCAACCCACCAACCCTTACCTCATGGATTGACACCATTCCCCAGCCACGTTTTGAACTCCCCAATCCTTCCTTTCCTTGCCATACTTGCGCAGGGCACTGGGAGCACCTCTGAGATGCCACTGATTACCCCAGCTCCTCACACATCCTTCCTAGTTCCTCGAACCTCTCCCTTATTACTTCCACTGTCTCCCCGCCAGGTCATTTGTACCCACATGCACCACGAGATGTGTTTTTTTTTCCTACCCCTCTTTATGCACTTAAGAATTGACTGCTCTGCCCTGCTCTGCCTGCCGTTAACCCAGGTATGGACTCCACCTATATGCAACTATGCCTTTTCCCCTTACTGCCCATCTGATCCCTTTCATTTATTTTATTCATTTTTTTATTTACTGAAATGTTTCACTGGGAAAGGCACACTGAACAACAGGTTGCTTGTCTCCCGGTGCGACCTGGGGGAAGGGGAAATGGGGAGAATACATATAGTGAAAAATATAAACCGTCATGACACTGGGAATAAACAACTCAAGAACACAACAAGGTAGGAGTACAACATACAGTATACAATACAAGTACAGCAATGCAGGAATACAGTATGTAATGCAAAAATACAGTAATACACAGTTCATCGATGGAAGAAAGGCAGGATACAGACTGCAACAGGTGCAAACAGTAAAAAGTGCTAATAATTGCACGTAAGTGCGATTGGGTAGAGAAAGTCACAGTCCTGGCTAAGGACAGAGTATAAGAGAGGTTGGGCCTTAAGAATGGGTAAAACAGGTGCCGTTGGAGGAGAGGAAGTTATGAATGGCAGTGGAGACGGAGTGAGAGGATGAGGAGTGCCGTATTTATGGAGGAAGGGCATTCCGGAGTTTAGGGAAACTGTGATTAAAAGTTGACTGGACTGCAAGAGTAGAGTAGTAGGGTAACACAGAGGTACGTGAGTTGGTGGATCTTAAGGAGCAAGTGGGATGGGGTGGGGTGGAGAGAGAGGAGGATAGATAAGAGGGTAGGGAGCGTAGCCAGTATTAAGAGATGAATTTGGCACAGTGGGAGAGGCACCTGTTAGCAAGGCATTCCCCTCCCCTTTCCCTCCCTCTCCTGCCCCCTCCTGGAGATCCTTCACCCCCCCAAGTGTCGCCAGCACTGCAAACTTACCTGCCCCTCTGCAATATTGTGCATTGGCTTCTTCCTCCTGACCTGCACCTCCCCTTCAGTGCCAGGCCTCCTGTTTGTTGCCCTGCACCCCTCCCAGATCCGATGTTCTTCCCATTCAGTGTCCCATGTTACTCTCCATCCCTCCCTCAATCCAGTGTTTCCTCCCCATGGTGTCCTCATGTTACTCCCTGAGGGAGGCCTTTCTGCCCCAGCTTCTCCCATCCTCTCTGACTCTCTTCCATCCATACTTCCTCCCCGAGTCTTTTCAGCCTGTGACTGATTGGATACCTCCCAGCCTCCACAATATGTTCATCCAAACTGCCCTACATCCATTATAGCTTACTATCCTACCCATGATACCAGTACTAATTACAGAATACAGTTCTGTCTATAAGTTTCTAACCAGTCCAGTTCCTACTTAAAAATACACTACCAGCTCCACTTGCCGAGATGCATAAAACACTACTACGGTAACTGTGATACCGTACCATCCATAAGTTTCCACCAAAATACAGCTTGAGATGCTACACCTACAAATCCCGAATGCAGTGTGACCCCAATAAGTGTGGATAAGCTGGGGTCAGAAGGAATGAGGGAGGGTGGATTTGGGCTCACTGCAACTCCTGTGAGTCAATCAGCCTCTTACACAACTGTGCACTTCAGCCTCTTTCCTTAGGCAGGAGCACACATCCCTGTTGTTCATGCTTCTTCAGCCCTCCAGCTCCAAATTGAAGCATTGTAGTCAAAATGGCTCTTGGCTAATTTCTTCCTCTCCCCCAAGTCTACATCTGTTTGCAGTTTCTGTCTTTCAACTGGCACAGAATTGAACTACAAATACAGCTCTAGTCCACAACAGCACTGTTTAAACACCCAAATACATATCCCTTACCCAGTATAAGCTTGAACAAAAGCAAACTTAAGAAAAATACTTCCTTTAGTTCGGCCTCCCACAAACACCAGGAACACCACTGCAGTATGCTTCTTCAGCCTCCAGCTCCAAACACTGAGACCTAGAAGTCCTCTCCAGGGGAGGGGAATTACATGGAGGCATGCTATAAAACTTGGGGATGTAAGAAATACTTTTTCCAGATAAGGGGTGGTAGACACCTGGAACAGCCTAGTAGAAGAGGTGGTGGGGAGAAGACAGTGGAGAGCTCCAAGCATATGTGGGATAGGCACGTGGGTATTATAAACAGAGGTAAGGCATGAAGGAGGAATGCCTGTGACCAGTGGGTCCAAGGTTGTAGTGTTAGGGAAAAATAGGGCAGACTGGGTGAGCCTACCAGTCCTTTTCTGCCCACATTTTCTGTGTTTCAGTAATGGCACCAGTTCCAGTCTCTTGATCAGCCTCCTGGTTCTCGGCAGTAAACGGTGCTTCCTGGTGTGGCATCAGTGGCAGCCCTGTAGACATGACCAAAATCAGACCACATTTAACCAACTTTACGAAATGGGAGACACAAGCAGAAACACAATGCTATACGGAGGACATTGTGACCCTTCTTAGTGGTTCACCCACACAGAGCTCCAGGCTGCCCCGGCAAGAGGTCTGTACTGATTGCATAGCAGCCCACCTCGGGGATCAAGACCACACAATCTGCCAGCTCTGTGAGAAAACTGATGACCTGGAAAACTGCGTCGGGGGGAAGAACTTGCTGATTGTGGGCTTCCCTGAGGGCACTGAAGGCAGAGACACTAACACTTTCTTACAGAATGTCCTACCTGTTCTCAAGAAGCAGTGGCCCGTGCCAGTCAAGATACAGTGGTCTTACATTCTTTGGCCCCCAAAAGCCTGGTCAAAACATGCTGCTCAACCTGGTGAAGTTTCTGTGTTTTCCTGTTAAAAGAATGAATCATGCAGCTAGCGAAGAAAGGTCCCTGTCATGGCAGGGACACTTAATTCAAATACAGTATTCCAAGACTTTTCTTTTTTTTTATTTCTCTTTATCCTCCTTCTTGCAGCCCCTCTCTGGAGACACCTATGGCCTTGTCAGCCTTCGCTCACCTACCTGGAGCCGGTGCAGTCCATGCCTCATGGAGCCGTGGCTGTACCCCCCCAGGCGGGTACGGGGTGGGACCCCCATCCACCCCGACGTTCCGCTAATCTTCGTCGGCATGCTGTCCCCAGGCAGGTAGGGGCATTGAAGGTCGGGGCCCTGGTGCTCCATCTACCAGGAGGCTGCAGGGGTTTTTCCTGGTGTTCCTCGACATGCCAGGTCCAAGGACGTCAAGGCGCCAAAGCGCCCGGCGTCTGTGCACGCCGCCCCCTCTGTTGGAGCATCGGCCATGTACCTCAGGTCTCCACCCGGGTCAGACAAGCACCGAGCTCAGGTACCCTCCCCAGAGAGGAGGAGGAGCAGTCCTGGGACGCCAAGTCCTCCTCCCAGCCGTTCCTCCAGCTCCCGGATCATTCCCGAACCCGGTCGCTGGCATCGCAAGCGAAATCCAACCACCGCGCCTGTGGCCGGCACTATTCCAAGACTTTTCACGGGCTTTAATCTTTAAAAGAAGTACCACTGCAGCACAGAAGGCACTCCAGAAAATCGGGATCCCATACAGCCTGAAGTATCCCAATCTCAGAATACCAGAAACTGTGTTTTCCATTCCATCCACGCACCAACAGATGCTGAGGGCTTCATTATCTGATCCTGGCCTGGCACAGAGATGTCCTCACAGTGAGCAGCACATCCTATGGACACTATCCCAGCGCCAGATAGACGCAGCCT
This sequence comes from Neoceratodus forsteri, assembly GCA_016271365.2. Lineage (NCBI taxonomy): Eukaryota > Metazoa > Chordata > Ceratodontiformes > Ceratodontidae > Neoceratodus > Neoceratodus forsteri. The sequence goes on along the minus strand of CM057458.1, from coordinate 162,578,105 downwards.
CCAGGCATCCACGAACAGCCAAGCAACCGACCTGCTACTGCCACGGCAGGGGAGAAAAGGCCAAGCCAGCAAATGGGACACTCCCCAATCTCCAAGGCTTTGAAGTAGGAGCTGGAGCAATGAGAGAACCCTCTTTGAACAGTTCTGCAGAGACGTTCCAGCAAATCAGTATGCCCTGTTAAGAAACCTCGGGGATAGGCCACAAGTTTCTGATCCCCAACTGCAGCAGTCTCCACAGAAGCAGCCCCAATCTGTCCATCAACAGGACCCTCCAATGCCATTTACCAAGCAACAGAAAATATGCCCACACTTTCTGTGTTTCCTAGCAATAGGAAAAAGAGAGCAAAAGCCAGAGATTAAGTAGGATCTGCAGTATTACAGTAGATAGGGAAAATGGGCAGACTAAGTGGGCAAAGCAGTCCTTACCTGCTATCAGTTTCTATGTTTCTTAACACCGGCCTCTCCCAAAGAACATCCCACTGCCTGCTACCATCCAGCCTAATCCTGAAGCTGCTCACCTCAGGTTGTATGCTGTGGCTCCTCCACTCGTGGACGTTCTGAAGTATGGTGCAGCTCACTGCAGACACAAAGTAGGATGAACTGCTCAGGTTCTGCCTATTAAGGGCATTTTTTCACAGATTGGAGGACTTACCCCATCCCCCCACCGGAACATTGCTTGATGAATTGAAACCAGGATCCAGTTAAAACTGTTGGACCTCAACACAGCCCTCTTAAAAGGGGCACTGCTACAAGACTTATATCCTTTGCATGTACATGCTCTGACATACTTTTCCTTTTTTTCAATGGTGGTGTTCAGGGGAATGCATCCCTCCTTTTTCTTTCTTTTTCAAAGGTTTTCAAACAACAGCAAGTCTTTCTGTATTCTGACAATATGCAATTAGCCCCAACACTGGAACTGCTCCAGAGAGGGAAGGGTTAACTCTGTGCAAGAGCATAGAACGTTGAGCTCGAGCTCAGTTTTCAACTCTCTGTCTCTAGTACATAATCAGTGTAACCGTCAGATTCTTTACTCCGCCTAACTGTGAAGTTGCTCCAGAGATCTCTCCTTTGCTTCGGTTTGGTAAAAGTAAAAATCGGTCGTTTTTTCTCAGCCGTTTCATTTATTTTTGGTATCAAGTCTCTGTCTACGGTACAGGTAGTGTAAGTAGGTAGACAGTGAATTGTTGATTTAGAAATTGTTTTTCTTTGGTTTCCTATTGGTCGGTCCGGTTGGGAACCGAAACAAATCTGTTCTTTTTTTTCAAATTCCTTCATTTAATTGTGGTGTGCGGTTCTTATCGATTTCAAAAAACCTGTTTTTCATTTTTTTCCGCAACCCATGACACAGTTGGTAACCGATAAATTTGTTTTACCTGGCTTGAATGCTGAGAAGAGTAACTTGAAAAAAGCTTTGTCTGAGAAACTCAAGAAGAAAAACGGTCCTACTGGGTTTCAGCATTGTACGGAGTGTGGGGAGGCTTTTGTAAAGCTGATCTCCCACCTCATATGTGTTTGTTGTCCGGGGTTTGACCACCTCAAAACAGACTGCCAGATTTGCAAGAATTTTCCCAAAGCCACTTTGGATAAAAGGTTAAACAGGCTGAAGGAAAAAGAGGCAGAATAATCCGCTGATCCAGATGGCCAGCCTGGTTCGGTTCTGACCGAACCTGTGGAGGTGTCTGCTGACATGGGCGATACCTCCTCGGGCAAAAGGAGAGCCAATTCTGAGGGATTGGTTCCGTCTAAGAAAAAGAGAAAATCATCCGGTTTGGATCCAACTCGCAGATCCTTACCGCTGAGGAGATTGCAAAAGCGATAAGCATTGTACAGTTGTTTACCTAGTTTATCTGAACCGACGCCTTCAGGCAGGCGGTCGGTTCAGATAGTTCCAGCCACAATGGATTATGATCTGTAGGCTTTTATGATGTTGAGTGTGAGGAGATAAAGATTCCCCGATGATTTCGAGGCCCAGATGAGCCTGTAAAGTTTGACATCTCCCCAGACAGGCCTTCCAATGTCTCACCTCCCAGACTTTGAGTCCCATTCCCACTTTTTGTTTTACAAAAAAGTGACTGAAGCTCTCCAGCTTCCAGTTGTGGAAGCTGCTGAAGAGGAGGAAGAACCTGACTATGTGGAAATGATGGACGTCCCAGAGTCCAAGAGGCTGTCTATACCACTACATAAGTCCTTAGGGAATCAGACCCAAAAAATCTTGCAAATGCCCACTTCTGTATCTCCTGTGGATAAAAAAATGAACAGGCGATATATGCTATCAGGTTCTGGTATGGATTTCTTGTACAATCATTGCAGCCATGTTGGGGTAGTGCAGGCTGCAGCCTGTGACAAGGCTGTTATTCCCTTGGCTTCACACACCCCCAGATAATTCCTGGAAGGTGGATGCCATGGCCAGAAAACAATATTTGGCATCCTCCTTGGGACTCGGATGGGCTACCTATATGGCTTATAGAGCCAGGTACTAGAAGTCCAGGTGGGATATGGTTCTGGAACTGGCTAAGAATACTTTCCCAGCTAGCCAAGGAGCTGGAAGAGGTGGCTACTTGATGGTATTGAGGCATCCAAGGTGCAGTTTCATGTTGCTGTGACTTGATGATGTGGCATCTAGAGTCATGGCTACATCTGTCTCCTTAAGGAGATTCACTTGGCTTAGGTGTACTAGTCTTCACAGGATACCCAGGCTAAGGCCATGGATTTTCCTGTCACTGGTAATTCTCTGTTCAGGGAGGAGACTGAGTCTTACATGAAGAAGATGGATGAGTACAGGACCACCTACAGAAGTGCAGTGGCCAAGGAAAGGCAAGCCGCCACTCGGAAGCAGCAGTCTAGGGCTGGCAGGGGTAAGCCTTTTTACCAAGCTCAGGCTTCTTCTTCCTTCTAGCAAAGGGGGTTCTATAGAGAGAGAGGTAGAAGTGGGATGAGCAGAGCTGCATCCTCTTCTCATTCTAAGGCTCCTGCCAAACAGACACCCTGATGTGTCAGACCGGGTCATCTCCTCAATTCCAGTAGGGGCAGACTGGCTTACTACTACCAGGCCTGGAAGTCTATTACTTCAGACAAATGGATCCTGGAAGTAGTAAGCCAGGGACTCACTCTCAGCTTCCACAGATTCCACAGATTGAGAGCCAGGTCTTTTCTACCTGCAACACCCCTGGAAACAATTGCTCTAGAGGCAGAAGTTTCTTCCCTACTACTCTTAAAAGCAGTGGAGAAGGTTCCTCCACATCACGGGGGAAAGGACTGTATTCAAGATACTTCCTTACTCCAAAAAGACAGGGAGTGCACCATCCTAGACCTGAGATATCTGAACAAACGCATCACAAAGCTAAAATTCAAAATGGTGACTCTGGAAATAGTTCTTCCCTCTGTGAGGCCAGGAGACTGGCGAGCTTCCCTGGACCTCAAGGATGCCTATTTTAAAATTCCTATCAGGTGCTCCCTCAGAAAGTACCTCAGGTTCGAGTTGCCCTCAGGCCATTACCAGTTCAGAGCCATGCCTTTCGGCCTGATATCTGCCCCAAGGATGTTCACAAAATGTCTAGCAGTAGTGGTAGCCTTCCTCAGAAAGCAAGGCATCTCAGTCTTTCCATATCTAGATGACTGGCTTATTGTAGGCCAGTCTTCAGACCAAGTCAAGTCAGCTCTAGTGTCACCCAGAATCTTCTAAGTTCTCTGGGATTTTTCTCAATGTATCCCAAGTCATTCTCGAACCAGTACAGCTCTTTACCTTTATAGGGGTAGAGCTGGATACTGTTCAGGCAAGGGCCTTCCTCCCATGCTTAAGGATTAAGGCCCTTACAGATCTTGCTTCTTCTTTCCGACCTCTGGTCTCTCGCCCAGCCAGACATTTTCTTCAGCTCCCAGGCCACATGGCAGCTTCCACTGCAGTGGTTCAGGGAGCCAGGTTCCAGATGAGGGACATTCAGTTCAATTTAAGGTCTTTTTGGTCTCAGAAAAAGGATTCTGTCACCAAACTGATTCCAGCCCTCCAGTGGTGGTTGGATCAGGACAATCTCAGACAGGGTGTACCATTTCTCAGTCAAGCACCCTCAGTGGTCCAGACCACAGATGCATCTCTCTCTCTTGGGTAGGGGAGCCCACCTAGGGACTCTCACTGCACAGGGTACTTGGTCACAGCAGGAGTCTTTTTCATATCAATCTTCTGGGGCTCAGAGCTGTGTATCTAGCCCTCCAGGCATTCTCAGCATCAGTCAAAGGGAAAGTGGTGCAGATCAGGACAGACAACACCACTGCAATGTGGTACATAAACAAGCATGAGGGCACTCAGTTCACAGCCTTGTGCATGGAAGCTATGAAGATATGGTCACTAGCCTATTCTTTTCAAGCTTCTCTAACAGCAGTTCACCTTCCAGGGAAGGACAGTGTGCTGGTAGATGCTCTAAGCAGAACATCTCAGGATCACCATGAGTGGTCCCTGAATTCTCATGTCCTCCAGGAAATCTTCAGGAGATGGGGCACTCCACAAATGGATCTCTTTGCGGCCCCATACAGTCATCAACTTCCTCTATTCTGCTGCAGACCTCCAGTCCTGGGGACCGTCCTCTAGATGCTCTCCTGTTAGACTGGACAAGTAGGTTTCTTTATGCTTTCCTCCTTTCCACTGATATTCAGAGTGCTGATCAAGATCAGGTTTCAACCCCTGTACAGTGATCCTAGTGGCTCCAGATTGGGCCAGACACCCATGGTATCCTCTGCTGCTGTCCCTGGAGTCTCAATTCCCTGTTTCTGCCCAGGAGGCATGACCTTCTGACCTCCACTCAGGCAAGGATTTGGTATCCCAATCTTCAGTCTCTCAGGCGCAAGGCTTGGCTCTTGAGGAGTTAGAATATGCAGGTCTGCATCTTTCACAAGGGGTAATGGATATCCTAAAGGTTTCCAGAAAACCTTCTACTAGAAAAACTTACAATTCTAAATGGAAAAATTTCAGTATTTGGTGTTCTGAGAGAGACATACCACCAGGCTCTGTGAGTATTGCTACAGCCCTGGATTATCTGGTTCATCATAATAGCTTAGGCTTCAGGCCTGCTACCCTTAAAGTGCATTTGACAGCTGTTTCTGCTTTTCTTTCTGCAGGGAAGGGATCATCTTACTTCAAGAGGGCTCTTGCAGTAGGTAATTACATATAGGACTGATGTCAGCAGGCGGCAGGACCCCACGGAAGAATTTCTAGCTAGCAGTCCTGCTGAGGACCGCCCCGATCAGGTGACCCGGCGTCAGGCGAGACGTCGGTATAAGGCGGTCCGGATACCCGCCTTCCAGTTCTTTCCTGCCATCAGTTCGTGCAGCGCCTCGCGGTAAAGTTCGTACTCAGCCCTGTTCTTTCTTCGGTTTTTACCGAAAATTATTAGTACTTTATTACTGTATCGTCAGGTGAACGTCGGTTTATGTCGTCCCCTTCCAAAAATAAGTGCGACTCATGCAACGCCCAACTGCCTCACAAGGACAGTCACTCTCTCTGCCTTTTTTTAGGTCTCACTTACACGCCGGGTCGATGGGCAACCAAGATAGCTCAGAGTTTCAACGCTGCTACCTGCAGACACCAGCAGTCCTTGGAAGCCCATCTGCTTAAAAAGAAGATATCTGCGATGGAGAAGGAGTTGAAGAAGCTTAGGCAGGCGTCGACCTCTCAAAAGGACACAAGAAGTGGGACAAAGAAAGGCACAGGGAGAAGGCCTCCTCATCCGTGACTCCAGCCAGAATCGCGGTTCAGGTAACGTCCCCTCTGGGGGATCGCCCGACGGCAGCCTCCAAGGTTTTGGAGGGGGCGTCTGCCCGCCCGTCGGGCTCGCACTCAGGTTCTGTGGGCGCCTCTGGGCTAAATGAGGCCTCTGCCCCCAGTACTGCCGCAGGCACCTCCCATAAGCCGGACGTCTGCTCCGACGCCCGCTGGAGAAGACTGCTAAGATGCCCGACCCTTGGGCGCGCGTCGCGCGTCCCCCTCGGACGGGCCACTTCCCACCTTAGCCCGCCTCCAGGGGACCCCTTGGCGGACGCCCGGCTCCTCTGGCGCCCGGAGATTCAACCCCTAAGTCGCACGTCGGCTCCTCCGACACGCGCCGGGTGTTGGAGCCTACAACGGATCCTCCATCATCTGTCGTCCCAGGTTCCCCGCAGCCTTCGCTGCTGTCCGGGGAGCCCGAGTTGCCCCAGCCTGACCCCAGGGATTTTTCCCCTCCGTCCCCGGGCGATGCATGGGATGCTTTTCCACCGTCAGACCTTCCTCCTACAGAACCAGATCTGGCGCGGGTTCCCGGACGCTGGCCCCACCGACACGGTGGGGATATCCCTCTCGTGGGCCCGACCCCCGGCCTATCACTGTTGATCTGCCCGTGGGGCTCCTACTGGGCCGTCTGCTCCGGCAGCTCCTCCGGTACCTGGGTATCTGCCGTCCTATCCAACGCTGGCATACCTGGGTCCGCAGTATCCAGTGCCGCAGTACCCGACGCCGGCTCCACCAACCCCGCAGTACCCGATGCCGCAATACCCGGCACCGGTATTCCTGCAGCCGGGTTATGGATACTCGCCATACGGATATAATCCGTATAATTATTCCCCTCCTCCTCCACCGCCCCCCAGGCTGCCGGTGGATCTTCAAGAGACACTGGCTTCCTGGTGGGCTGAGGCCAAGACTCAGCTCACCAAGGAAGTTGAGAGCTGCCTTTTGGCGACGGTGTCACCTCCGGCCCCCGTACGCCCGAGACGGCACACTCCCTGTCTGCCTCCGGATTCCCGAGCTCTTCCATCTGGATCCAGAGAGGGGCAGCACACGTGTCCAGGGATTCCCCCTAAGGAATCCGTTCCTCCCCCTAGACGAGTCAGGGAGTCTTACTCTGCTTCTAATTCTTCTTCTTCTTCACTCTTAGATTCCTCAGATTCCTCCAATGGATGCTCCGTGAGAGACGACGAGCCTCGCTCTCTGTCCAAGCCCCAGCCGAGGACTCCTCCAAAGTCTCCTCCAGAGGATCCTTCCTTCACAGAGTTGCTCAGGAAGATCCAGGAAGTACATCAGTGGCATTCTTTGGAACCAGATCCTCAGTGGGTTAAACTCGCTGAACATCTGGACCTGCCTCTTACGGCCCCTACTCTAGTGCCACCCTGGATCGAGCCTCACGCCCACCTTGTTTCCACTATTTGGAAACAACTGTTGGCTTTAGCCCCGCTTCCTCAGAAGTCCAACAGGCTATACCAGGCTCTGGAGGGTGTAGATTTTTTGGATTCTCACCCCCGTGCAGACTCTGTACGTGATTAGCGCGGCTCACGGCGGTCAGCACACCCAAACATTTAGGCTGTCTCCCCAGATAAGGAATCTCGCCTTCTGGATCAGTATGGAAGAAAATATATGCTTCTTCCACACTGGGAATTAGGCCCTGAATTATGTAGCACATATGAGGATTACCAGAAGGCTATCCTTACCCAGGCGGAATCTAAGACTGACTCTTTACCTGACTCCCAAGGCAAGCAGGAGTTAGCTGACCTAGTCCATTCTGCTCGTTCGGCCAGTCATCACATCCTAAGGACGACCTACGATGCAGTGGACACTGCAGGGCAGAGCTCCACGTTCGCCGTAAGTCTTCGGCGTCACGCCTGGCTCCGCGTGTCAGGTTTGGTCCCGGAGGTGCAGTCAGCAATCCAAGAAGAACCTTTCAGGGGTTCAGTGCTTTTCGGTGGTGATGTCGACATCATCACCGATTTGCGAGAAAGGGACGGCTCTGAAATCTGTGGATTCCATGTCCGTTCCCCATCCCCACAGCGCTGTCCTTTAAGCAGCGGCGACTCAAGCAGAACCCCAAGGAAGGCGGGCCCCCAGCTGCTAGGCCCCGGCGCCCAGCAGCTGGTGCCCCAGCTGCGCGCTGCCCCATACCACCTGACTCCTCCTCTCTCCCACCGCCTCCGGACTCCCCGGAGGAACCGGTAAGAGGGAGATTCTCCCTCCACCTTCTGGGTTGGGAGAGGATAACATCGGATTCATGGGTGCTTCAGATTATTGTGGAAGGGCACTCCATAGAGTTTCTGCAGAAACCTCCATGCCACCCCCCTCTGAAGTCCTCCTACACAAGGGACCATCTTCCTTTGGTCAGGGAAGAAATATCTGCCCTTCTAGTGAAGCAGGCCATAGAACCCGTTCCTCCTCACCTTCAAGGGACGGGTTACTATTCCCATTTCTTCTTAGTACCAAAGAAGACGGGAGATCTCAGACCCATTCTCAATCTCAGCTCCCTGAACTTCTACGTGGAATACAAAAAGTTCAGGATGCTCTCCCTTCAAACCCTTCTGCCCCTTCTTCGGCCGGGTCAATGGCTTTGTGGGCTGGGTATGCCGGATGCATATCTGCACATCCCTATTCGTCCCTCGCATCAAAAGTACCTCCGGTTTGCTTTCCAGGGGGACTATTACCAATTCTGGGCACTTCCATTTGGTCTTTTCTCGGCTCCCCGAGTTTTGACCAAATGCCTGGTGGTGGTAGCGGCCCACCTGCGTACTTTGGGAGTTCAGGTGTTTCCTACCTGGACAACTGGTCCTGGCGGCCTCGTCCAGGGAGGAGCTCCTGCATTTTCTCCCTCACCCAGCAGGTTTTGCTTGCCCTGGGTATCACCATCAACCATTCCAAGTCTCATCTGGACCCTTCCCAGAGACTTCAGTTCATCGGGGCGATCCTCGATACGACAGTGTGCAAGGCCTTCCTTCCTCCGGACAGGGCAGCCTCCCTCCAGTCACAGATTTCCATGCTATCAGAATGCAGGAAGGTTCCGGCGAGGTTGGTTCTCCGTCTTTTGGGGCTTATGGCGGCTGCCATCCCGACGGTTCTGCGTGCACGGCTCCACATGAGGATTTCTCAGTGGACTCTCCGCTCTCAGTGGGATCAACTCGTAGACGACCTAGATCATCTGGTGCTGATCTCCTCGCCGATGACAAGAGACTTGCAATGGTGGATGGTTCGAGAGAACTGTTTCGGGGTCCCTTCTGTCATCCTCCCCTCCCAGACTCTGACCATGGACGCATCAGGCAAGGTTGGGGAGCCCATCTGGGTCCTCACCAACTCAGGGTTTATGGTCCAGATTGGATTAGCTCTCCACATCAGTGTGCTAGAGCTACGCAGCAGTTCTTATATGCTCTTCAAGCCCTTCACCAATACATCCTTCCGGTCACCTAACTGTCCAAACAGACAACATGTGCATGGTGTGGTACGTCAACAAGCAGGGAGGGACTCGTTCCTACCCGCTGTGCAGGGAAACGATGAGGGTTTGGGACTGGGCAATGCTTCACAACCTTCACCTCATCGCGATCCATGTTCCAGGAGTCGACAATACCCTGGCTGACAAGCTAAGTTGCTCCTCAGCTCTGCCACACGAGTGGGAACTGGATCAAAAGGTTCTAGACGACATCTTCCAGCTTTGGGGGACTCCACAGGTAGACCTGTTCGCCTCTTCTCAAAATGCAAAACTTCCCACCTTTTCCTCGCTCGCTGCAGAGCGAGGCGCTTTCTGGAGTGACGCTCTATATCTAAACTGGAAGGGCAGATTCATCTACGTTTTTCCCCCAATTCCTCTGGTCCCTCGTACTGCAGAAACTTGCAATGGATAGAGAGAGAATGATTCTGATTGCTCCTTTCTGGCCCAGGCAAATCTGGTTCTCTCTTCTACAACAATACTCAGAGGTTCCTCCTCTTCCTCTTTCTTATTTCGAGGATTGCTGACCCAGGATCAGGGGACCCTGGTCCATCCGGAACTCAAGTCCCTACAACTTCATGCATGGCTCCTGCAGACCTAGTACAATTTCGCTTTGGCGTCTCTCCAAAGGTGGCCAAGATTCTGGTGGAGGCTAGAAAACCCTCCACTAGGTCTACTTACGTCATGAAATGGAAGATATTTTCTATTTGGGCTGCCTCCAGGAAGGTAGAACCTTTCTCCTGTCCTGTTGCCGTTCTGCTCGATTATTTATGTCACCTCTTACCTGGGTCTCAGTCATTCCTCTTTGAAAGTTCACATGGCTGCTATTTCAGCCTACCATGTTCCTTTCACTGATAAAGCCTTTGCCCAATTAGAGGTATCCAAGACTTTTCTCAGAGGGGTCCTTCATCTTAGGCCCCCTGTCTGGACTCCTGCTCCCCCTTGCGATCTGAACTTTGTTCTCAAGAAACTTACCCTTCCTCCCTTCGAGCCTGCGGCCTCTGCAGGCTTAAAGTTTCTGTCGTGGAAGACACTCTTCTTAGTGGCCATTACCTCTGCTCAAAGAATTTCCGAGCTCCAGGTCTTTATGTGTAAAATCCCCTATCTGATTTTTCATAAGGAATGAGTGGCTCTTCGCACGAACCCTAAGTTTCTACCAAAAGTGGTAGCGGAGTCTACCTTAAATCAGTCTATAGAGTTACTTGCCTTTTTCACGCAGTACTCCAACCAGGGCGAATACTTGCTCCATACCATGGATGTTCACAGGATCCTGAGATACTACATCGATAGGACAAAAGATCTCGGAAAGACTGATTTTACTTCTTCTTGGAGTAGTTCCTCCTCCCAGTGCCTTTCATTTGTTCTAGACTGCTTGGGATTCTGTCCTATATGTAATTATCTACTGCAAGAGCCCTCTCAGTAAGATAGTGCAGTTAAGTAAGAACTTACCGTAGACAGTAGATCTTCGAGAGAGGCTCTTGCAGTAATACCTTCCCACCCTCCATCCCCTAGGCTTTTGAGCTCCTTTTCCATTGAGGAAATATCTGTCTTCTCTTGTCCGGCCTGTGGTGGGAAAGAACTGGAAGGCAGGCGTCCGGGACCGCCCCTTTATACTGGCGTCGTCTGACACTGGTCACCTGATGGGGGCAGTCCCTCGCCAGGACTGCTAGCTAGAAATTTTTCCGTGGGGTCCTGCCACCTGCCGACGTCAGTCCTATATGTAATTACCTACTGCAAGAGCTCTCTCGAAGATCTACTGTTACGGTAAGTTCTTACGTAACTGTACTTTCTCTGGCATCTCATCCTGTTTTTAGTAAGTTTTTCAAAGGTCTGGTTCTCATCAATCCTCCCTTCAGAGAGCCTACTCCTGCTTGAGACTTGAATGTCTGCATTGCACAACTTATGCAGTCCCCCTTTGCATCTTTATTGTCAGCTGAGCTTAAGTACTTGACTTGGGAGACCGTCTTCCTGGTAGCAATTACTTCAGCCAGGAGAATCAGTGAATTGCAGGCTCTGTCAGTTGTACCTGACTTCATTTCCTTCCATAGGGATAAGGTGGTCCTTAGGATGACTAGAAAGTTTCTTCCTAAAGTGGTTTCGGATTTTCATCTGAATCAATCTATCTTTGCCTGCGTTTTTCACTGACCATTCTTAATCAGGGGAGGGAAGGTTACACAGTCTGGATGTGAAGAGGGCACTTAGCTATTATATAGAGCATACTAAGGCCCAATTGGGGAAAGAGCCACCCTCAGGCCTGATGGCTCACTCGACCAGGGGTACAGCTGCCTCCCTGGCAGCAGCTAGGGATATTCCCTTGGTGTAAATCTATAAAACAAGCCACCTGAAAAACAGTTCATACATTCACCAAGCATTACTCTCTGGACACCCAGACTAGGAATGATGTTAGGTTTGGCACAGCAGTACTGCAAAACCTGTTCCCAAAGTAAGATTCTGTTATTCTCTCCTCCAGGGGCAACTGCTTGGTAATTTGCATATTGTCAGAATACAGCAAGACTTCATGTTTGAAGAAAAATTACTTACCATAGTAAAGTTGTTTCTTCTAATGGAGGCTTGCTGTAGTCTGTCCCCCCTGCCTCCCCTCTCAGAACCTAGTCTTTTGGCATGAGGGTTGTCAGGTACAGTGTTGCACGTACCTTTGTACCCTTCCTGGCCAGGTGGAGTCCATTTGTTTAATGTTATTGTTATTGCATTTTCACTATCTACATATGGTTCTTCTTGGGTTCTCGACTTGAGTCTTTTTTGGACCCAAGCATTTGTTGCCTATGGCCTAAAATTTAAAACAATTTCTTTAGCTATTAGTTTGTATAGTGCTCGTAAGAATCTGACGGTTACGCTGATATGTACCAGAGACAGAGATTTGAAAACTGAGCTCAAGCTCAACGTTCTATGATCCTGCATAGAGTTAACCCTTACCTCTCTGGAGCAGTTCAAGTGCTGGGGCTAACTGCATATTGTCAGGATACAGCAAGAATCCATTAGAAGAAACAACATTACTATGGTGGGTATTGTTTCTTATCCTACTATGGTTGGAACCAGGCAGGCTGTTAGCCCTGTCCTCCAGTGCCAATGACCGCCACCTACCTACTCTCCTGCCTTCCATTCCGGTGGTCTGGCAGGGTGGATCTTGGCACTCGGTGCAGGGCTTCATTAATGTTGCAGTTGTACCATTTTCCTGCCAGTCTTTCTCCCCTTGCAGCCCAGGTCTTCAGCAACACATGCACATTGAGATGCGCCTGCATGCGAATCAGTGGACCCCATTCCACCCTCCCTGCCAGCCCCCCCCCCCATCTGTGTGGCACTACCACCAGGCCTCCACTCTGTGTCAGCCAAGCACTGGGAAGGCATCGCATCCCACTCTGGGAGAGGAGAGCTGCCAGTTGGCCATGGCATCATCCTCTTCAGGCGCCTCCCACCCTGACCAAACCTCGACAACCCAAGCTCATTCCCGAACTCTGATCACCAGCATGGGAAGAGATAAGGCGCATAGACTTTCTAATAGGTCCCCTTGTGATGATAGCTGTCTGCTTGTTATTTGTATTATATTTTGATATAATATGTGTTTAGACTTCTGCTTAGAAAACAGGCCAAGCAGCAAAGCCTCATGGGACCTGGGATTTTAAAAGTGAGGAAAGGAGAGTTTGCACTCTCAGTGACCCAGTGGATAAACGAAGAGATTCCTTCTGACATCTACCTGTTAGAAGCCTGTAGTAGCAGCTATACACCAGGTTGTAACAGGTTGTAAAACAACTGCTTTGAACCTAGGAAACTGGACAAACAGACTGCATTTTCAACCTATCAGAGGAAAGCAAATTCTGACAGATACCTATGAAAATCCTCACATAGATAGGAGAAGTGTCTTTCAGTATGTTCTTCTGAAGATTAAAGGGCATTCTGTCCTGTCATATCCATGCTCTGTGCCTCCCTAATTATAAAGTATATATATATTTTTAATTGGAATGTTTAGCAGTGTGATGTGGCATGTGACTAATTCAGTAAGCAGGAATGAGAGTGACCTCACAGCCTAGCATCACCACAGAGCTGTGACTCACAAGCTGGGTGGGACCCTTTTCCTCATGATATTTGTCAAGGCTAAGGGAACATTGTACTCTTGTACTCCTGAGAGAAGACACTCTTGTTCCAACTTTGCAAGACTTGGCATACTTGTGTTTGGACTTTCAAGAGACACTTGTGTTCTGGACTCTTAAGCACTTCTACAAAGTTGGGTAATTTCAACACCTCTATTTACTAACTGAAGTGGTAGGATTAGTTACTCAGTAAAAACGCTGCTTTCCATTTCTTTTATTTGACTGTACCATTAATGTATGTCCTGTGTTTTGTATGTTATTTACTATTTTTAATTCTAGTAAACTCTGTTTTCCTTGAAATCCTGCCTGCATCATTTTCTGTGTGAGTGCTGGGACAGTGTTGATAATTCTGGTGGAACTGTTACAGTGCTTAATGTGTGCCACCATATGCAGCAAGGTAGGAAAACACCTAGGTCTCAATTGAGTCACAAGGGGGATTATGAACCATGTTGTGTGCCTGCTGAGTTAAGTATTGCACTGCTTTCCCCGAAGAGGGTGTGATATTTGGACCTGTTACCTGGGCGTGCTAACAAAAAAGGGTTCATATCTGACCCCAGTACTCGAGACTGATAGTTGCTTGGACCCAAAACAGACAGGAGCGTGCCCCTGTTTGTCTCCTGTTCACATATTGCACTTTGTGTTTGGGCACTGTGGGAGCAGAGGGCCTGACCCCGAAGTGTGTTTGTGACACCCCTGACCATCTAGGCAGACAGTCCACCTCGTCTGTAATTCTGGGCAGGGAGCCCTGTAGAGGGCCGGGTGAGGATCCTCTTTGGTACTAGGGAAAATGTAATGTGGTAATTCTGTCCCATCTGCGACAGTCAGCAGGAGATGTCATGCTTCACTAGACCTGGACACGTATCTCCAGTGCCCACTCTGTGATAACCATGACAAGTTTGTCTCAGGAGCTGACAGTCAGTCTGACCTCTCCTTAAGACTCATGAGCTCTGAGTTACTCTAGAAGGTCACTAGGCTATCATAGTAAGAATGCTGCAGCACTCATTCCCCATGATCCATGGTGGGACTTGAGACTACCACAGTAAGATCAGCATGGCCTATAGGGCTTTCATAGCACTGTTGATTGCTAATTACTGTTTAGGTAAATTCTTACCTTTGTCATGTGCTGCTGAGTTGTACAGGTGGATTTACTAATGTCGATTTAAAATTATTGTTTAAGTGTTCAGATGGGGAGGGGGTCATGTATACCTCTGAACCTGTACCTGCCACATGGACTCCCAGGATTTCAGGGTGACCACAGCCCAAGGGTAAGTGGTACCAGTACATCTTCATCAAGGATATCACCTCCAGTAGGCCATGTCCTTGAAACTGTAAACTGTCGGCATCAGGACCACGTGGAAACTTTTTGCTAGCCAGGGGCTGTCCACAATGACATGCAGTGTAGATGTGTATATAAGCTGGGCTACCCCGTCACTCCTCAGTTCTTTCTCCCACCGTCGATCTTCCTCATCAGACCTGCTGAAGGAAACAGTGTCAACATATCCTTCCTGGTTTTTTTTTCTATATGTTTACAGTGTTACTGTTGTCTCTGCATGACACCAGAGTCTAAAGAACGCGTCCATGTCGTGGTTGGGTCCCAGGCAACGGAGACAGACATCATGCCGGTCCGAGACGGAGAAATGCCGGCCACAGGAGCACCGACGCATAGGGGCACGGCCTCGCTCGACTTATGCTTTGCTCCCGAACCTGACATGATGCGAACTAAATAAGGCAAAAAAAGGCAATAAAGCACTCGGCACCGTAGATAGAAAAACAAGAATGGTCTTACCGGTATATGGCTTCGAGCGAGTCACTGAGGAGAAAATGAGGAGTCTTGAGAATCAGAAAACCCGAAAATACTATTTCGCTACCGTGCAGCAGGTGCAGCCTCGACGGTGGGAGAAACAGAACTGAGATAGAGGAGGAGTCTGCGGCACCTAACGGCCGTCCCTTGCGCATGACGCAGTACGTCGTCCTCGAGGGCGGCGCTGTTGGAGCCGACTCCAAAAAAAAAAACCTCCCGTAGCGGGTGCGCGCCTCCGGCTTAACCCAAGCAGTAATGAATGGTGAAGATACAAGAGAAGATCAAGAATTACGGTAGGTACGTAATTTTCATTTCACGCTGGAATCAGCTCTGGACTGGTCATTCTCCATATCAAGCCACAGCAGAGGTTCCTGGATGTCTGAAGCACACTGTGTGGGACCACTCCTTAATGGATGGAGACTAGGTAGTCCCACCACGAGGGATTACACCTACCATTCTCATGTACATAAGTCCTTTACCTGACTACATTTCTGGCTGATGTCCTCTCAATTCACCCAGTCAATAGTCAGCACCTCCATCCACCCTGTTTTAATCTCTGACCATGCTCCCATTTCCCTCAGTGTTCTCTGGGGCCGTACCATCCCAAAATCATCCTCCTGAGGAATGGTCAGGTCTCGCATTCCACCCTATGGGAGTCCCTGAAGGCATTCTGTAGAGTCTGAATTATAGGGTTTGTGGCCCTGTGACAAAAGGATGGGGGCAGAAGCTAGAGATCTAAAATATAAACTGAAGGCAGAAGTGGCATTCAGAGCTAACTCACAGACCAGCTCATCCAAGGTAGTTCACCTCCACTCCCAATTACACTTACTATACTTCAGGAAAGCAAAGCTTGCCCTTCTTTGTACCCACCATAAATACTGGGGGGGAGGCGAGCAAGGTGTTCTCATACATGCTCGGGAAAATGCAAGCACAATGCTACATCCCTGGACTGAGAGACTTAGCAGGCAGAGCTCAGAAAGCACCTAACTTGAACAGGGTCATGCAGGGACTCTATGTCAAACTTTACCTCCTTACCTCCCCCACAAGTGCACAGCAGGGAATTTCTGGACACAGTCCAAATTTATCAACCTAGAAGAAGTCCACTCTGCCCTGTTAGCTGTGTATAAGCACAAATCCCAAGGGAAGGGGGGATCTGGTTGATCTTTACAAGCCACAAATGAGGTTTTCACTCTTCTTCTTTTGGGCACCTTTCAGGAAGCCCTCTCAGAAGGTTGTCCTCCCCTACCCTGAGTGAGGCAGTGATTACTGTACTCCCCAAGAAGGGCAAGGACCTAGCACAACCAGGTAGCTATCACCTCATTTCCTGATTAACACAGATGCCAAGCTTCTGGTGAAAGTCTTGGCAGCCAGACTGGACACCTTCCTCCATACCCTCATTCACCCTAATTGGGTGGACTTTGTAGGTAGACTGGGGAGCAACTATCTCTGCTCCATCGTCAGTCTTCAGCACAAAGTCAGATCTGTGCCTTCCCCAGCAGTGGCTGTAACCATCGATTTTGAAAAGGCCTTCAGTGCTGTTGAATGGACCTACCTGTTTAAGGTGATGCTCTCCATGAGGTTCGGGCCCTACTTTGTGGGGGTGGTGTGCACCTTGTACAGAGGCCGTACAGCCAGAGTCCTGACAGATACCCCGTCTGATGCCTTTGCACTCCCAACGGGGCATGAGGCAGGATTGCCCCGTCTCCTCTACTTTTTCTTCTGGTCATTGAACCCCTGACTTTGGGCATTCGGCACCACCCAGAACTATCGGGCATCCAGATGGGGGATTCAAATCAGAGTCCTCCCTTATGTGGATGACATCTTAATTTTTCTGGCAGATGTCAAATGATCAATTGCCCTCTTCAATCACTCCTGATGAGTTTCTGTCTGTAGACTCTGTATTTAATTACAGTAAGTCAGATGTTTTCTCTCCAAATGTTACGCTGCAAGAGCCAATCTGTCTTGAGTACCATGGCAGTAGTGTGCAACAGGGATTAACTACCTGAGCATAAAGCTTGCCCAGTATGTGACACACCTGTGCAAAGCCAACCTCACTTCTCCTCTGGGAACAGTACATTTGGACTTTGCACAGTGGAAGCTTATTAACATGTTCTTAATGGGTGAAATGGCACCTATTAAGATAATTGTGGCACCTTAACTGCTCCACATCCTTTCTCACCTCTGACAGAGATACCCAGTTCTTGGTTTTCCAAAATAGACTCATTAATAGGCAACTTTCTATGGGAAGGCTGCCAAGTGCATTTTAGTAGCATAAACCTGAGGCAGCATTGGTCAAGAGAGGTTGGGGACTCCCATACTTTACCAACTACTGTAAGGCCTTCATCATAGCCCAGACAGTAAAATGGTCCCCCACTCCAGCTGCTAAACCCGTGTGGATGGTTATGGAGGGTTCCACCATTTAAGTCCCAGATTTCAAGCTTCTCCTGCATGCTTGCAAGAGAAAGGAATCCCACCCTCTCCACTATCTTCCATAAGTATTGCAAACAGGGTCCCTCTGTGCTGACTCTTCAGGGCCCCTTCTCATGCATGCCACTATATGGAACAAACAAGAGTTCAGCATTGTATACAAACCCATCCCAGGTGGGCTTTGGCAGGAGAAAGGTATCATTACTGTCCAAAACCTGTTCCCAGAAGGCAGTCTTACCTCCATTCCTGTGTTGACCTCTCAAAGCTATATGACCTCCCCAAGTAGGATTATTGTCTGTATTTAAAGATCCCTTCTTTTGCCCCTTCTTAGAGATCACTTTAAATAAAAACGGGAGCATCCTCTGTCCTGATCACTTTGACTACCTAGAGGGGTAGCAGAGTTATTTACAGGTAATGAAGAGATGTGGGCTCACTTCCTAGACTGGCAGCTCAAGCAAAATGAAGGAGAAGCTTCACTCCCCCATCTCTGACCAGCAGTGGCACATTGCATGGTACCAGGCACACACCTGCTGTAGGAAACCTAGGCCCAGCTGATAAAGATCTTCGATCACTTGTACAGAACCCCCAGGTTCTCAGACAAATGGGGTGTATTATTCAGATAGATTTTGGCATTCTAGCCAACATGAAAGTACATTATCTCACATTTTATGGACCTATCACCTTATCACTAGTTTCTGGAAGGCTGTTCTGAACTGTTGCAAGTGACTCTGCCCGACATCCATAGTTTTTGATGCTCCTTTAGCCTTACTAAGGATCACACCTCCCAGCACTCCCAAGAAAGAACCCTGGGCCAAATGGGCAGTTGCAGCTACTATAATAGCAGAATGTCTTCTCCTGAGATGTTGGAGAACCCAGGAAATCCCAACATTTAGTGAATGGCTTCAGGCCATGGGACAGTTGGCTTCCCTCAAGGGACTGTCTCACATGGTGTTGGGGAAGATGGACCAGTAGACTACTCCCTGGGCCCCGTTCCTGAACTTCTAGGGCAGTTCCCCCCAGCACGTACAAAGGGAACTGCTGAGACTTCCTAATTCCATTTCCATGAACCACGAAGTGCCATTTATGATGCTCCCCCACCCTAGTTTTTACTGTGGGGAGGTTTAACTGGAAACTGATTGTTTTATTTTTGTCCTGTTTGTCACTTACAATGAATCATTGTTGTTCTTTTTAACACTAGATTTATTAAATACTGTCACGTCACTGTTTTAGTGTTTACTTGTTGAAATGTTCAAGTTTCAGTATAAAATTATTTTGTGGCCACGGTTGTATATAGTCCTTGAACATTTCAGTTCCTTCTCAAATTTTTTCCTGTGTCCAGCAGAAAAAGTGCATGAAGAGCACTGAAGTGTTCTAATAACTTTGAGAAACCGAGTGATATAATTTAAATACAACTTTACTGAATACCAGGGCCACCAATCATGGCTAAGCCATTATTTGCAAAATGTTAATACTTTGGTTGCTAATACAGTACCAGTATATCTAAAGAATTTGAAGTAGCACTCAGTTCAGTTTTTCAGTTTAACAATTTATTGATCGACTGTCTTTACAATGTTAACATCACAGATTATCACTTAAAATCAATCATTCATATATAAAAACAATCCTGTTCTATACACATATACTGGTTTTTATCTATAGAAAAAAAATAGGAATAAATACCCTAATTAAATAATTAAAAACATATCTTTCCACTTAATTGTCTTTTGTTCTCCTACACTCTAGTCTATTTCTTCAGTGATGTGATATTTTTTTTTTTGCTCTACAGTTTTACAAAATTAGATTACTTTCTCTAATATATGTGCTGATCTTGACCTCAGGAGACTCATAGCCATATGTTTTGATTCCATTCATAAGTGGCCAATATGTCTCCCAATATTCTGCCCTTATTGTACTGTACAATGGACATAGTATTAAATGGGTTATGTCATCTTCCCCCATTTGGCATCTGCAGTTGCTCCCCTCAGCCTGTCCATGGAATGCTTTCATTCTTTGATTTTCATAGTATTCAAAGCGATATTTTACTAATATGTTCCTTCTTTTTGGATCTTTTGTAATATTTACATACCTCTGAAATCTAAAATTCCTTTTATTAACTGATAGCCATTTACTGATCTTATATTGTTTGCTTAGCCCCATGTCCTCCTGCATGTAGGAATCCTTTATCTTTTTTTTTTAATGTGTACTTCATTTAATGGCTGTATATGAATATCTACAATACAGTTTAACAAGCCATGTGGCTTTATAATTTTTTCAATTATTTGCATACTTGGGAATATTCCATACTGATTATTATACCTGATTGCTTCCTCTGCATTTGCGTGAAGCCTTTCTTCCATAGTGTATGCCTTCAGCCAGTATTTTATCATGCTTTCCTTCTATATTGCATTGGACAGGTAACTGTCCATTTCCATCTGTATTAATGAAGTTGGAGGCACTTTTCGGTAACCCCAAAATATGCTTGTAATAAATATTTATTAGAGGATCTAAACACTCTTAGATCCCACCCTCATATTTCTGCTCCATATAGGACTTGGTTCCTTATTTTTGTATTTATTAGTTTAACACAGCTTTTTATTAACCTTGCCCCTATCATATTTACACAGCCCCTTACTGTGGCTGAGAATCTCTTAACCTTCATCTCCATTTCTTTTTTTCTTTTGTTTTCCCCATTTCAAATTATTAGTAAACTATATTCCTAAGTAGCAATAATGTGTTACTGTTTCCAGTTTTTTGTTATTTATTATATATTTTCCTATTACCTTTTTATTTATATTGCCACATGGCATCAATTTTGTTTTTTCATAATTTATTTCTAAATCCATATTTTCCAGTTCTTTTTGCAGGAAATTAAAACTTCTTTTTATTCCCAGAAAGTTGGTTGATATTAGGACAATGTCGTCCACATAGGCTAAATAAGGGCAGCACCTATTTCCTATTTTTTGGCATATGAAATTCTGGGTTATATAGCTTCCCAAGTATCCAGTTAATGAAAATATGAAATAATATTGGAGAAAGTTTACAGCCTTGTTTCACACCTCTATTTGTGTTAAATCTTGTACTTTTACTTCCATCTCTGTTGCATTTTACACTTGTCATGTTATTTTGATAAGGCTGATTAATGTTTCTTCTAGTTTATATGTTTTGAGTATTATCCATAGTTTATGCCTGTTTACCCTAGCAAAGTCAGATTTGAGGTCTACAAAAATGCAAAACAGTTTTTGCTTCTTTATCTCATTATATTTGTGCATTATATGTGCAAGGATGAAGCACTAATCGGTTGTGGAATGTGATGGAATAAATCCCACCTGAGCTTCATCTGTAATTTTATTTTCCCTTGCCCATTCCAGGATTCTAATATTAATGATTCTAGTAAATATTTTTTGAGTGTTATCTAACAAACGTATCAGTCTATAACAACTCAGATTATTTCTTTCTCCTTTCTTGTATATTGGAATTATAATATTTTCTAGCCATAATTTGGGCATTTCTCTAGTTTCGGTTACATGTTTATATATCTTCATTAGACATTTTGACCAAATTTCTGTCCCATTCTTGAATACATCCATTGGCACCCCATCAGGCCCAGGTGCCTTTCTATTTGGAAATACCTTTATACATTTTTCTATTTCCTCTAAAGTAATTCTGTTTTCCAGCTGTGTCCATTTAATTATTTGTGGATATTTATTTTTATTTAATAAGGCTTTATAGTATTGTACCCAAATATTTGGCTCTATATAATTCTCTTTCTTCTGTGTAATTATCTATCCCTTTGAAAACATTCTCAGAATTTATTACTTTTCCTCCATACACTGTCCCTGTATTTTTCTCTTTTGTCTTTTATTATTATATACCTTTTTGGCGCCAAGTTCCTTACTATTTTCGTTATTATGATTCAGTATTGTCGTTTCTAACTGCTTATTCAGCTTCCTTTAAGCTAACTTACAATTGTTATCATACCAGCAAGACCCTTTCCTTATGAAACATTTTTTCTTTGCTTATTATATTGACTATCCTGTTAAGAATATTTTCCATTTTTAGTAAGCAGTCTTTCATTTTTGCTTCCTATAATATTTATAATGTCATCTGTTATTTCATATATTTGCAAGCTTTCTAGAAAGTGTTTATTATTTATAGCATCCCATTGTATACCATTTATTTTTCTACTAATCCTTTCATTTTTATCACTTCCTTTTTAATTTGTTTATTTAAATTCTTACTTCTGCTGGTGCATGAGCACTTTCTTCCTTTTCTTCAGTTTTGATGTTTTTACACATTGGGATCATGTTATAAGATTACCCATACTAGGTCTATTATTGATGCTTCGTTATTTCCTATGTACAGTATGTACATTTTCCATTGTAATTTTCTAATCTTTCATTTAG
This sequence comes from Neoceratodus forsteri, assembly GCA_016271365.2. Classification (NCBI taxonomy): domain Eukaryota; kingdom Metazoa; phylum Chordata; order Ceratodontiformes; family Ceratodontidae; genus Neoceratodus; species Neoceratodus forsteri. The sequence continues at coordinate 162,556,165 of CM057458.1, read as the reverse complement.
AAGTAGAAAATTCCCGTTTGTCATTATTTTATACAAATATGTCCATCTTTCACTATGTTTTCCATCTTACATACTAACATACTAAAATGCCAGCAGAATAGGCCTAATGGTCTTTCGTGTCTGCTTTCGTTGGTCAGCCCCACCCTGGGTGCTGACCTTGCTGTCCCCTCGCCTTCTCTGGCTTCTCCTTCCCAGTTCGGATATTCTTGCTGCATTGGATTTTGCTTCCTGAACCCTTCCCTGTACCTGTCCCACCCTCTTGAACCCCTCCACTGTCTCTGCCTCCACCAGCCCCCTAGGTAGTGCATTCCATGGCTCTACCACCTCTCAGTGAAGTAGCACCGCCTCCTTTCTCCCTGAATCTTCCCCTCCAGCTTCCACCCATGCCTTCTAGTGGCCTTCTCTCCTTCCTTGAAGCACCCTCACTGTTCCTCCCTATTTACCTTCTTCATCGCCAGATATAGTATCTAACTGTTTATTATAATTTATTATTTCAACTGTTTCTTCTGGTGGCTTCAAATATTGTCCCTACCCTTGCATTAAAATCTTCCAGCTACAGTATTATTATTTTACATTGTGGGTTTGAATTTGTCTCTTCTCTAAATTGTTGCAACCTTTAATATATTTTTTCTGTCAATTTTCTTGGTTTTGGTGGAAAATATATGTTTAAGAGCACTATCTCATGTTCCCCCTGCCATTTCTCACCCCTTCTATATTTTCACCTTTAATTTCTATTTCCTTGGTTCTAATTCCTCTTTTGTTTTTACTTAAATATTCCACCCTGGCTCCTTCTGTGTTTTTTTTAATTTTTACTAGCTGCTTTGTGATATGAGGTATATCTGTTTATATTTATATTGTCTATTGACCAGGTCTCTTGCTTGCATACTAGGTCAAATCTATTTATATATTCTATAAATTCCGGATCTCATACTTTATTGTTAAGACCTGATACATTCTAGGTTAAAACTTTATTGTTACTATTTAATTCTTGTGTTTTCTTTTCTACCCCATTTCCTTTTTCTTTGATCCCCTTTGTTCCATTCTATCAGTCTTCATTCTGATTCATCAGAGGTGTGAATCTAATAGTAGTCTGTATCCAACTTATCCAAGTTTCTGAGCTTTCAGTATTTCTCTTCTTTTATTTTATTGGGGTGTCCTCTATAATGTATATCCCTAGCTGATCTAATACTATTGATTTTTTTAATATTTCCTCATACACCAGCTCTTTGTTTGCCCACATTATTGTCCATCTTTGTACCACCTGATCACTTTACTAAGAGTACTACTTAGATCTTTCAACTTCATTATATTCTGTAGTAATTCACCTATCTTTACTTTCAGATTTTGTTTAATTTCATTCTGTATCTGCTCTATTCCAAATATAGATAGTGTCCTGTCTGTTTTTTGTTCTTTAGAGTCCATTTCCGATATGTAATATTCCAGAAATGTCAGGTTCATACAAGTGACACAGCCTACTTCTATGCCCGTATTCCTATTTTTTTCTGACCCATTCTCTAAAGCTTTCAATATAAAGAATTGTTCAGGTACCAAAAAAAATAATTCCATATTGTCTATTGGCCTACGTACACTAGTGCATTGTGTATTATTTATATTTTCCCCTATTGCTAAGGACAACACTTTCATCAACATATTATTTAATTTCTCCTCATCTTTATTTGGTAATGTCCCTACTTTATATAGGGGAAGTACATAGTCCATCCCCTTTGTCTTTTTCAGAAATTTCTGAAAGTTATCATAACTTATCTCTGGTGGTTGAGAGTAGCTGTCACGATGCGAGTCAACAACAACTTGTTGACCGGCGTATGATGAACTATGAGTTTGCCCCGAACCCCCCATGCGGTGGGCTCTGCCACCGTATCCCCCAGTATCCTATAGATACCAACTCCAGGTCGGAGTTGGTTTAGGGAGGAGTGCAAGACGGAGGAGAGTGTTGCTGGGTCCCAGCGCATCCCCTACAGCAACCTGGCTCTGTTGTCAGCAGTGACGATATCACTGTAGGAGTTTCACTGTGGGAAGTGTATACCATTGAGAGCTAAATCTCTACATCCTTCTTTTTTTTTTTTATATCCCTATTTCTTTCCTTCTTCTTCCATTAATTGCATATTGTTTTGTTCTGTTGTATCTATATATTTTGTCATATTTATGTCTTCTTTAGAATTTGTTTTCTTTCTGCAATTTATTTTTCACCTTGTTTGCTCTTATTTTTTTCCTTTTTTACCTCTGTGCCTTTCCTTTTTCTCTATCTTGACATTCTTCCTTTTTCCATATCTTGACTTATTCTTCCATCATTTCCATTATCTTTATCTAGATCTATATTTTGCGTCTTTTGATTCTTTTCCTTGCTCTCCAAGTTTTTCCCTATTTCATTTTTAGTTTTATTCTTATTTTGTTTTTGTTACTTTTTCTTTTGTTCCTTTTTACTTCGGGCTTCCCCTTTTTCCCCACAAGATGGGTTGTTTTTCCATTAACATATCTGCTATGCTATTCTGCCTGGTATTTTCCCTTGGTAGCATTATTAGCTCAGATTCAGATTCTGAATCTGTTCTAATTTCCTCATCTCCTTCTTCTCCTGTGTCTTTCCATTCTCTTTCCTCTTTATTATTATAACTTTCCTCATCACTTAATATTACTAGTTTTGTACTTTGATTTATAGTTATTGTCTTTCTTTCCCATTCTGTGTTTGTTCTTTTACCTGTCCTTTTTCCCCCACTCTCTTCTTCTTCCCACTTCTTCTGTTTATAATTCTCTAATAATAGCCTATTTTCCAAGCAGATGCCTTTAATAAATTATATTTCTTGTTAACATTTGTGATTTGTTCAAATATCATAATGTTAGCCTGGTAAGGGTCCTGCATTGCTCTTACCATATTTTTTGTAATATTGTCCGTCATATAAAATTATTCATCTTCTGATACTTCTAGGCTCATTATTTGGTTATAATTAAATTCCCTATCTATAGATTTGCCTATATCATTGATACTACCATTTATATATTCTTCCATTTGTAATGTTCCTAATTAAAAAAAAACACACGGTGTGACTTAAAATCAAAAAGTACTTTGGAATACCATGCAGTATCTAGACTAACTAGTGCAGGGTACTCAAAGCAATCCTGTAATAGCCCTACTCTAATAAAAAGCTGAATAAGTATAATCTAGACCTTTGGTAATGTCCTTAATGCTGTTAGCCAGTACAATAATAACATTAATTTGTATAATAATGCTCCAACTGCTAACCTGATTATTTAATTGCTTAATTAATAGCTTAATTGCATTACTCATAGCATTTTTCCTATGGCATTTGTAAAATCTGTTTATCCCTATATACCCCATATGTTTGCCTTAACTTAAAATAAACCACAGATAGTGCTCAAAAAGACCACAAATTGTTCTTGAAAATAGACTGACTATTCAGTTTCAGTGAACCGGTGGATACATTCTATCATCATACAGTACATCTAGCCGGGCTCAAAGGGTCTAAAATGCTTGAAGTATTCAAAGTGATAACAGTGCTACCAGAGCTAACAGTGCATTAAAGTGCATTCAAAAGAAGAAATGAAAGCCCTTTTCAGCATCCCTCCTGAAGTCCAGATAAAGTCTAGAGTAAAGTCTTAATAAGTCTTCAATAAAGTGCTTCAAATGAACATAATCTTGTCAGCTTCGAAGAAAGTTGATTATTATCTGTTAACTGAAAACGCTGTATTACTGTGTCGCTGCAAGGTCTTTTTGCACTACTCAAGGCATATAACACTTTTTTTATATTTTGCAAGCCTCAAGTTCTGGGTAACACAGCATACTATGCAGAGTGCAAAAAAATTCCAAATGCACCAAAAAGTGCCAAAGTTAGCTGCCATCAATAGTGACAATATCAAAACAATATGCAAAGTTCTACATAAGACTTTACGGTTTACAGAAGCATCATACATTATACCACCGCCTCATTCACTTGGTTTTATGGTGCAGTTCCCTTTGTCTTGCCTTTCTTTCTTCCCGACCTCCTGTGTTTCTGTGTGTTTACTGTGTTGTTAGCTTTTTGAGTCCAGGCCTACGGATTACTTTCTCCGTGGCCTCATAATTTGGTCCATCTCATATGTCTCTGACTCTTTCTCTTTCTCTGCCTCCTCACCCTCGGCTGTCAGCTTCTCTCTCCTCTGGTCTTTTTGCTGTATTTCTTTTTTCTTCTTGGCTTGACAGCACAGACTCGGCCTTTCCGAAGGGCCCCTCGGCATCCTGTCATCCAGCTCCACCTACAGCTTTTCTCCTAAGGGTCACAAAGCACACCTGTACTGGTTTGCTGACCAGGCATTCTGTACAAGATCAACTGGAAAGACCTGCTTCTCAACATGGGTGGCATGCCTTTTCCATAGGAAAATTCAGCATTTCAGCAGATCCTGCTCTCTGGCTCCCTGCTCAGCAGCGTGCGGCTGCTTGCCTGGTGACGCCACAGGAAACATAACTCTGGCAGTGTTCCCAGTGTCAATGACTGAGCATACTCCTATGTTATCAAATTATTTGGCAGGGTTTGGGAAGACTGCACCACTGCAAAAGAATTACTTGGTCCATGTAGAATTCTGCTTCAAGGCTGTGCTGATGATGGGAATGCAGTGTCAGAGTGATAGTTGCTATAGACTTGGAGTACAGTTCTTTCTCTAGCAACCACCACTCAGGAGAAAAGGAAAATACTCAAGGTATTGTATTTTATTTTATTCAGTTTCTGAACATTACATTCCAGAATACAGCTCAGAGTGGAAGTAATTATAAGAGGTAAAATCATCATAATAAAGGTTACATCATCATAATTATCACAAGAGTTGATACAGCCCCCATGTGCATACTGTGTGACCCTGAGCAAGTCACTTAACTTACTCGTGCTCCCAGGTTGCACCTGCAAACAAGCTTTCAGCTTAGTGTGTCTCACCTGGTAAAATAATTGGTAAAAAAAAAAAAAAGGAGTTGATGCTTCACACTTTCTTGTTACACAGGAGAGATGTTGCTCAATGGTATAAATTATCTGCATTACACTTTAGTAATACTAACTGTTCATATGCCAGATGAGCAACTATGCACCACATGGCTCAGACAAAGTATTCAATAATGAGTCTAAAAAATATACTGAATGGCTATCTATGAGCCATGAGAGTCCAAATACATAATATTGCTACCCTAAAAGGGGAAAATAAAATTGAGCAGATGTCTATGTAAGATCATTTGAAACATGCCCCCCCCCCAACCAAGACATTAAGATTATGAACCTACAACAGAGGATTATTTTCTAGGGACGTGGAGATGATGATCAGTCCACACTATCTTGCAGTGTCCTTTCCCTTAGGGCTTGCGGAAAGTCTTCAAGCTGTCTCCTCCAACCCACCCGGTGGTAACTCCTCGGTTCCACCCCTTGACGCCAGATCTTCCTTTCCACTGGAAGAAGCAGGTTCCCTCCTTATCACTGCCATGTTGAGTATGCCCTTGTGCTTACATCTTCAGAGTTGCTTCCTAAAATTTTAAACTCTTACAAGTTTTGTCTTTAGCTCAATCTCCGATTGTGACCATCATGGATGATAAGTCCACTTCTGAGTTCCGCCAGTGCCCTTGCAGGCAGAAGATATCTAGAACAATCCACACACCACTTGCATCTACTGCCTGGGGGCCCAAGCATGATCCCCAGGCCTGCAACTTTTGTTGTTCCTTTCACCTGAACGTTCTGGTACCCCATCAAGTGAGCACTACCAGAATAGTGCTGCACTATACAGCGCTAGTCTGGTAAGCACTCACACGGACAGTGAGGGGGAATTTACAGCGATTGCTGTAAGCGCTCCCCTGGTCACTGTCTGGGGTGCTGAAAGAAGATAAGAGCACCAGAAGGCTGGCCAAGATGCTCCCGTGTTGTGGAGGGCTGGTGCATTGAGCAGCTTGGCCAGCAGCAGTAGAGACCAGGGTTCTAATCCTGGTCTCCAAGCTTTTTAGCACACCTTGGGACTTTTTTAATTATTTTTTACATGGGGCCATAAGGGCCCTGCAAATGTTAACTTTCCCTGGGATCTGCTCCCCCTTGGAGTGAGAATCCTAAAGACGGGGGGTGAAGCCCCCACCAAAAAAAAAGGGTGCCATTTTTACTGCACGCACCATGCCAATGCTATTCTTGTCAGCACTGTTTGGACCCAGTGCCAACGTTCTGGAAGACCGTCTCACCCGACATAAAGTGGGCCCTGGTGCAATGGAACTCACTGGTCAAATCTAGTGACGCTGGGTGGTCTCCGTGGCTGCAGGGTCCACTAAACAGCCTTTGTAGAGGAGGTGGCCCAGGCCGCATCCTCTCTCCTCTTTGGTTTCTGCCTTCATGCTGCTTCAGCTGGGCTCGACTTTTGCAGGTTCCTTCAAAGAATTGTGCTAGTCTCTGCCGACCTTCAGTCAGGGACCCTCCAGGCACTAATCCAACTCCAAGAAAGCGCCCAAAAGGAGAAGGATAGGACTTGCCATCAATCATGGGATTGGGAGCACTCTCAGTCGAGAGCCTTTGATTCCTGCCTTCTCTGGATTTGACTTCAGTTGAATCCTCAACCTTGGCCACTGGCTCCATGGTAACCTCGTCGGGCCTGTCGGCCGAGACGTTAGTTGAGGGTCCCAGACAAGATTTTTCTCAAGTCAACTGACCAGTTTTCGACAGAAGAGGCCAACTTTTCTTTGTCTAGAACTCTAGTCCTGATGCAGAGCATTGGAGAGATGGATCAGTCCGTTAACCCGCCACCTCTGGTCACAGACCCTGACCAGGAGGAGCCTTGGTATTCGCCAACTCCCTCCGAGCCCCGCCGCCAGTCCCCCCAATGGTCGAGGTCTCAGTCTTCCTCCCGTGGGTCAAGTCACCCCCACTGGAATTGGCACTCCACCTCTGCATCATGGGCATCACTGCTGCTCTTCATCCTTGTTCTCCTCAGGTGAGGAGATGATTGGCACAAATTGCGTCGACACTACAAGGATTTTATATGGCAACAGCTGGTGTTTACTGGCATCAAGCTGACTCTGGCTTCTATGCTGGACATTACCTGGCTGTCATCTAAAAGGCTGACCCCGTCTCCATCAACGGAGCTGACCAAAACGGTCCCAGCTTGGCCGACCCCGGTGTCTCTGCCGATAGTGGTGGAACTGCCACCTAAACAACTGCCAACTGGCACTCTGACTAAACAGTCTCGGCCGTCTAAGGGGCTTCCCCATTGGCTGTCAGTCACCGTCACCCCAGACCATCTGCGGAGGGTCAGTGGGGACTTGGGCAGTTGACCACTCTTTAATGAGTCCTCGGAGTCCAAGAGATCCTCCCTGCACTCTGTCTGGTCAACATGGAGTCCATGGGGATCTCTCAATGGACGAAGGCCCATTTTCCTTCTTGGGCCTTCTCCACCTGATCTCTGACTTGACGGGTATGAAAATGGAGATCATCCAGAAGCAGGCTAGTTACCCATTGACCAAGATCCTCAACCAGAGAGACACTCCTATGGAGGCATTCCCAGTGGCAGAGGCTGTTTTTGGCCCTGCCCTGGTGGAAAACAAATACACAGTACTCACTGGCTCACTCTTGGGACTTACAGAGCACTCTCAGCTGAGGGATTGGTGGCAGACTCTGTGTTTAGGCACTCCGGCAACACCGGGGATGTTGACAAGCCACCTGACAAGGTATTCAAGAAGTTGGACCATGCGGCTCAGAAAGTCTACAGTGCCTCGTAGCTTGGTTTCCGCGAGGTGAGCTCAACCTTCCTCATGGCCCACTTCTCTCATGCTCTGCTGAGTACTCTGGATGAGGTGCTTTCTCATCTGCCTGCGTACCTTCAGATCATGGTCAAACAAGTCTGGGACCAGGGCAGGGCTGTAGCCAAACAGCCCCAGACAGCCATGGACATTGGGGACTCCTGTGCCTGCTCCATGGTGGCATCAGTGACCATGCACTGCAGGGCTTGGCTGAGGATCTCAACCTTCACAGCAGACACTTGGCACAAGCTATTAGATGTCCCTTTCCTGGGCACCAACCTGTTCATGGTCAAGGGCCACCTCACCCGTATCGAGAAGTCCAGTGCCACCTTGGATTCTGTGACATCTGCCCAGAAGGACCCTAAGGGCTCCAAGCAGCAGAAGAGGAAGCATTTTTGGTCTACCTCCACTTCTGCAGCCAAACCCGCATAGCCCCAGGCTGGCCAGCAGGCTCAGACCTGGCGACCTCGGCCCAAGTCAGTGGTCTCGGTCATCCACAAGCATTGAGGGAGAGGCTCCAGTGACACCTCAGCTGGGCCCTCCTCCTCTGTGCCTGCCCAGTGACAGGCTGAGGGATGTCTGCCTCATACTTGTCACTCCTCCCCTGGGTTCTCCCGTGTGGGCCGGCACTGCCACTTCCTTTCTGCCTGGTCCGCTGTCACTACAGAAAGGTAGATTCTTGAAGTGGTGGGTCAGGGTCTGCCTCTGGAATTTGAACAGTACCCTCCTTGCTGAGCCTGTGCCCCATGGGAGGACTTGGGTTCTGCAGACATGCTGTCAGCACTCAGAGCTGACAGAGCCCAGCTCCTCTACAAGGAGGTTGTGGTTCCTGTCGCAGATCCTCCAGAACACCCAGGGTCTGTCTCCAGGTACTTTCTGATGCCAAAGCAGACGGGGGGGGGGGCTGGCCCACCATTCTAGATCTGCACAACTTGAACAAATTTCTCCAGTCGCGCACCTTCAGGATGGTAACTCTGTCTTGGATCATACCATTTCTAAAGGGAAACGTGGTTCAAACAACATGAAGTCTTGCTGTATTCTGACATACGCAATTAGCCCAGGCACTTGAACTGCTCTGGAGAGGATAGAGTTAAATTCTATGCAGGGCTAGAAAATTGAACTCGAGCTCAGTTCAAACCTCTGTCTGCTGCACTTTAAAGTGTAACCATCAGATTCTTTACTCCTCACTAATTGAACAGTCGCTCTGGAGATTTCTCTCTGCTTACGGTTCTCGGTCGGTTATTGTCATTGGTTTTACCAATAAATTCTTTGTTTTTTCGGTTCAGATCCCTGTCTGTTGTACAGTAAGTATGTAGTAGTGGACTAGATTTAAAAAAACTTGTGGAAATTGTAAACTTTATTTTCAATTGGTTTGGCTGAACCGTTGTGTAGAACTTATGTTATTGTTTCTTTCTTTGAATTTAGTGTGTGGTACCAGTCCTTATCAGTTTAAAAAAACACGTTTTTACGTTATTTTCAAATACCCATGACGGTTAGAAACCAATAAGGGTGTCTTGCCTGGCTGAAGCCGAGTAAAGGGTAAGTTTTCTGATTAAGGATGGCTATGTCTGAGAAACCCAAAGGAAAAACCGGGCCTACTGGGTTTCAACACTGCAATGTGTGTGGGGAGACCTTTGCTAAGACTGATCCCCACACCACTTGTGTTTATTGTCTGGGCTTTGACCTCCTCGATTCAGACTGCCAAATTTGCAAGAATTTCCCTAAGGCCACCCTTGATAAAAGATTGGGCAGGCTTAGGGAAAAGGAGGTTGAGAAGTCTGTTGACCCGGATGGCCAACCCGGTTCAGTTCCGACCGAACCAGAAGGAGTGCCCTCTGACCAGGGTGAGACTCCTTCGGGCAAAAGGACAGCTGATTCCAAGGGATCTGTTCCATCAGAAAGAAAAAGAATAGAGAAATCGTCCGGTTTGGATCCAGAACCGCATCTTCCAACCGTTGAGGAAATTGCCCAAGCGATTCGCATAGTGGAATCGCTTCTTTAGATTCTGACCGATCCTGTGCCTTCTGGCAGGTGTTCGGTTCGGTCGGTTCCTCCGGTTTAAGATTATACCCCTGAAGATTTTTATGAACCGACCTGAGGGGATGATGATTGATGGCGATGAAGGTGATGATGATGATGGAATAGAAAGTCTGGATGAGCCCATAGAACGGACATCTCCCAGACAGGCCTTCTGGTGTTTCCTCCTAGGCTCTCTGAGTCCCCTTCCACTTTATGTTCTACAGGAAAGTGGCAGAATCCCTCCAGCTCCCTATGGAAGAAGCTGTTGAGGAACAAGAGGAGCCTGACTATGTGGAGATGATGGAGTCCTAGAGTCCAAAAGGTTGTCTATTCCACTTCATAAGTCTTTTGGGAAACGGACACAAAAGTTGTTAAAAACTCCAAATTCATTACCTCCTGTGGACAGATGGATGGACAAGAGGTACATGCTGTCAGGCTCAAGTTCAGAATACTTGTACCAGCAGTGCAGCCATGTTGGGGTCATGCAGGCTGCAGCCTGTGATAAGGCTAACACTCCCTTGGCTTCACACACACCCAGATAAAGACTCCAGGAAGTTGGATGCCATGGCAGAGAAGCAGTACTTGGTATCTTCTTTGGGATGCAGGCAGACTAATTACATGGCTTATACAGCTAGGTACCAGAAGTCCAGGTGGGACACTGTACTGGAACTGGCTAACAGTCCTCCCTCCAGCTTGCCAAGGAGCTGAAGGAGGTGGCTGCTGATGGGATTGAGGCATCAAAGATCCATTTCATGCTGCTGTACACTCCAATAATGTATCATCTAGAGTCATGGCTACATCTGTGGCTCTTCGAGACTAGCTTGGCTCAGGTGTACTAGCCTATCTCAGGACACCCAGGCTAAGGCTATGGATTTCCCTGTAGTAAATAAGTCTCTGTTTGGGGAGCAGACAGAGAATTATATGAGAAAGATGGATGAATACAGGACCACCTATAGGAGTGCACAAGCCAAGGAAAGGTAGGCAACTCCTCAAAGGCAGCAAGCTATGGGCAGGCCTTTTCATAGGCCTTTCTACCAAGCACAGGCCTCTTCTCCTTTTTCCTGGAGGGAAGGGGGGATGAGCAGGGCTGCATCCACCTCTCAGCCTAAGGCTGCTGCCAAGCAGACACCCTGATGTGTCAGCCCAGGTCAACTCCCCATCCCTGTAGGAGGCAGGCTGGCTTACTACTCGCAGGACTGGAAGTCTGTTACCTCAGACAAGTGGGTCTTGGAGGTAGTAAGCAAGGGACTGGCTCTCATCTTCAAAAAATGTCCAAAGCTGAGAGCCAGGTCTTTTCCACCTGCAAACATCTCCGAAACCATTGCCCTAGAGGCAGAGGTTTCATCTTTACTGGCCTTAAGGACCATAGAGAGAGTTCCTACAATTCACAGGGTCAAAGGTCTGTACTCCAGGTACTTCCTTATCCCGAAAAAAATGGGAGTGGCGGCCCATCCTAGACTTAAGATACCTGAACAAACATCTGTTAAAGCCAAAGTTCAAAATGGTGACTCTAGGAATAATTCTTCCCTCTCTAAGGCCAGGGAACTGGCTAGCCTCTCTGGACCTAAAGGATGCCTGCTTTACATTCCCATCAGGTGCTCCCACAGAAAGTACCTGAGGTTCGAATCCACTTCAGGCCATTACCAGTTCAGAGCAATGTTCTTTGGCCTAACATCAGCTCCAAGGGTGTTCACAAAATGCCTGGCAGTAGTAGTGGCATCCCTAAGGAAAAAGAATATCTCCATATTCCTGTACCTGGATGACTGGCTCATAGTGGGTCAGTCTCCAGACCAAGTCAAGTCAGATTTGAGAGTGACCCAGCAAGTGCTCACTTCTCTACGTTTCCTTCTCAATCTTCCCAAGTCAGTTCTTGAGCCAGTGCAACTTTTGACTTTCATAGGGGTAAAACTGGACACTGCCAAAGCAAGAGCATTTCTCCCCTTGGTAAGGGTAAGGGCCATCATGGAGTTGGCTTCTTCCTTCCATCTTCTGGTCTCTCGAGCTGCAAGGCACTTCCTTCAGCTTCTGTGCCACATGGCAGCTTCCACTGCAGTGGTCCAAGGGGCCAGATTTCAGATGAGGGACATTCAGTTTCACCTGATGTCTTTTTGGTCTCAGAAAAAAAGATCCTCTAACCAAACTTATTCCAGTGACATGACCCTGATCCAGGCTCTTTAATGGTGGCAGGATCAGGACAATCTCAGGCAAGGGGTCCCATTCATCACTCAGTCTCACTCTGTAGTTCTAACCACAGATGCTTCTCTCCTGGGGTGGGGAGCTTACCTGGGGATTCTCACTGCCCAGGGAGTGTGGTCCACTCAGGAGTCTCTTCTCCACATCAGTCTTCTGGAGCTCAGGGCAGTTTACATGGCCCTGCAAGCTTTCTCACAATCAGTACAGAACAAGGTGGTTCAGGTCAGGACAGACAACACCACCACTATGTGGTATGTCAACAAGCAGGGAAGTAAACATAGAAAACATAGAATTTGACGGCAGATAAGGACCGCTTGAGCCCACCTAGTCTGCCCATTTCCCTAACTGATGGATAAACTGCAGATTCTAGTTAATCAACAGCTTACTTCCTCCTACCCCCCACTAGAATTGCTTTATGTCTGTTCCATGCATTCTTGAATTCTCCCACTGTTCTTGACTCCACAACCTCCTCAGGAAGGCTGTTACATGCATCCACAACCCTCTTCATGAAAAAATACTTTCTAACATTACCGCTGAGCTGACGCCCCTCTATCTTCAAATTTTGCCCCCTTGTTCTTGCACATCCCTTTTTCTGAAAGATGCTATCGTCTTGGACTTTGTTAATTCCCCTGAGGTACTTGAAAGTGTCTATCATGTCCCCCCCCAAAAAAGGTATACATATTAAGCTGCTTTAGTGTCTCTTCATATGTCTTCTGGTGCAGACCCTGCACCATTTTGGTTGCCCTCCTCTGAACAGCCTCCACTCTGTCTATGTCTTTGCGGAGATGGGGTCTCCAGAACTGCACGCAGTACTCCAGATGGGGTCTCACCAACTGTCTGTACAGAGGCATAACAACTTCCTGTTTTCTACTGTTGATGCCTCTCCCTATGCATCCTAGTACCCTCCCAGCCCTCCTTACTGCCTTCTCACATTGCTTGCCCATCTTAAGGTCATCTGATATAATTACTCCCAGGTCCCTTTCGATTTTTGTTGTTGTTAGTATCTCACCCCCCATTGTGTACTCTTCCCCTGGGTTTTTTGTTTCCCAGGTGCATTACACCTTGCACTTCTTTGCACTGAATCTGAACTGCCGTACATTTAACCATTCTTCCAACCTTGCCAAGTCCATTTTCATCCTTTCCACCCCACCTTGTGTATCAACCCTGTTGCAGATCTTTGTGTCGTCTGCAAAGAGACGTACTTTTCCTTCCAGGTACTCTCCAATGTCACTTATAAAGACACTGAAGAGGACTGGTCCCAGTACTGAACCCTGCGGTACCCCACTAGTTACCCTCCTTTCTTCACTGTGAACTCAGTTTATAATTACCCGTTGCATCCTGTTATCCAGCCAATTTTTTATTCAGGCTACCACCTTGGGACCCACTCCAAGGCTGGCTAATGTGTATATTAATCTTTTGTATGAGACTGTGTCAAATGCTTGCTAAAAATCACTCGGTCTACGGCCTTGTGCACGGAAGCCATGAAATTATGGTCCCTGGCTTATTCTCTGCAGACTTCTCTGGTAGCAGTTCACCTCCTGGAAAGGATAATGTGCTAGCAGATGCATCGAGCAGGATCTCCCAGGTCATCACTTAATGGTCCCTGGATCCCCTAGTGTTAAAAGTGATTTTTTCAAGGTGGGGCACTCCAGAGATAGATCTCTTGCAGCCCAGACAATCACCAACTTCCTCCTCTTCTGTTGCAGACCCCAGTCTTTGGCTCAGTCCTCTGGATGCTCTGATTCTGGATTGGGAAGGAAATTTCTGTATGCCTTCCTCCTTTTCCTCTTCTGTTCAAGGTTCTGTCAAGATAGGATCCTAGTCTTGCAAAGTGATCCTGATTGCTCCAGATTGGGCCAGGCAGCCTTGGTATCCCCTGTTGCTGTCCCTAGCAGTCCATCTCCTCCTCTCTTCCAGGAATCACAACCTGCAACCTACTCTCAGGGAGAATCTGGTATCCCAACCTGCGGTTTCTCAATCTCAAGGCATGGCTCTTGAAGAGTTAGAATATGCAGGTTTGGCATCTCTCAAGGGGTTCTGGACATTCTCAAAGCCTCTAGAAACCCTCCACCAGAAAACCTATAATTCCAAATGGAAAAGATTCAGCATTTGGTGTTCCAAGAGCATATAACCCGTTATACTGCTGACTTGTCTACAGTTCTGGACTACATGATTTATTTTAATGGCTCTAGGCCTCAGACCAGCTACCCCTAAGGTACACTTGTCAGCTGTTTCTGTTTTTCTGTCAGTGGGGAAGCCCTCCTCACTGGCATCTCATCCTGTTTTTGTTTTTCGTTTCCAAGGGACTGCTTCATACCAGTCCCCCTTTAGGATTCTGCTCCTGCTTGGGACCTTAATATTTGCATTGCTCAGCTCATGCAACCTCTTTTGAGCCTCTGTCTTCAGCAGAGCTTAAGTACTTGACTTGAAAACTGTGCCCTGGTAGCTATTACCTCTGCCAGATGTATCAGTGAATTACAAGCCCTGTCAGTGGAGCCTGATTTTATCTCATTCCATAGAGATAAGGTGGTCCTTAGAACCAATAGGAGGTTCTTACCTAAAGTGGTTTCAGATTTTCATTTGAACCAATCCATGTCTCTCCCTGTTTTCTTCACTGATCATTCTTCTTCAGGAGAGGGAGGATTACACAGTTTAGATGTTAAAAGGGCCCTTAGCTACTACATTGAGCATACTAAGGCACTCAGGCTTGACTCCCTCCAGTTGTTCCTTACTTATGGGGAAGTGGGGAAGGGCAAGCCTGCCACTAAGAGAACTATTGCCAGGTGGAGCGTCTCTTGTATACAATTCTGCTATGAGAAACTAGGCAAAATACCACCCTCAGGCCTGAGATCTCATTCGACTAGAAGTACAGCTTCTTCCCTGGCTGCTGCCAGGGATATTCCCTTACTAGAGATCGGTCTGTTCATGAAAAGGGTTACCAAAGTGTGACATGAGGGTCCAATTTTAAAATTATTTCTAGATTACATTTGTGATGCATTTCAAGATATTATGACCCAAGTATGAAAAAATAAACCTATTGGGAGATAAAAGCCCCACAGGTTCCTGAGATAAAAGAAGTGTATTGTGGTAAGTGTAACAAGTGACACCACACACCATGGTGAATATGGCACCTAACACAAAACATTTGTTTTAGTAGTAAAAACTTTAATAAACATGTAATGAGTTGTATTAAAACATGAGAAACACATATTTATAAGAATTATATTACATTAATTGCAAATGTGATGTTTTGTACCACGTACCATGGTGAATGTAACAAGTGACACCAGACTTCTGTTTCACTTACTAAAACTATACTGAACATGCCCAACAACTAACATACTACTGCTACTGACTGACATACTACTATAGAACATGAAAAAATGTGACAATTGCATTACTGGCAAGTGTGATGTTAATAACACATACCGTGGTGAATGTAATGAGACACCACACATTTGTTTCAGTTTTACAAAGTTTAGTGAACATGCCTAATGGCTAACATACTACTAATAATAACTGACACAGTGCTACAAAACCTGGAGAAATCTGACAATAATAACAGTAGTGACAGGTGTGATGTTTGATACCACATACCATGGTGAATGTAACAAGTGACACCACACTTACGTTTGACTTACTAAAACTGTACTAAACTTGCCTAACAACTAACATACTACTATTACTGACTGACTTACTGTTATAAAACATGAAAAATCAACAATTACATTACTGGCAAGTGTGATGCTTAACACCATATAACGTGGTGAATGTAACAAGTGACACCACACATTTGTTCAAGTTATAAAAGATTTACTGAACATGCCTCATGGCTATCACGCCACTACTAATAACTGACATAGTGTTACAAAACCTGGAGCAATGTGACAATAATAACAGTACTGGCAGGTATGATGGTTGATGCCATATATCGTGGTGACTGTAATGAGTGACACCACAAAGAAAATCCATTTTAACTCTCCACCCCATATACACTGAATAATCCCTATTGCAATTTATGCCCAGCACTTTCCTTAGACATGCAGTTGTCACTGAAATATGCTCTCTGAAAATTTGCCCAACAATCAGTAAATGATGGTAAACAAAGTCTACCTGTGGTGAATGTAACTGCAACCCTCGTTGTTGCATGCAGTGCTTATCTTCGTGGAATGTAGCCCTACAAATGGAGGAGCCATGTGCAAACAATGGGTTTTAAACCTCAACTCAGCTCCTCCCTCTATGGTTGCTCCTTGGTTCTGATGGGCAGGTTACGACTTTGCAACTGTCACAGACTGACGGGTAAACATTGGGCCTGATGTGACCCCAAGTACAGTGAGGGTCAAAGGTTGCTGTCCTTCTGTGGGAAAGATAGATCAGGCAGTAACACAGTCAGTTATCACAAGAAGGCAAACTAAGAGAGAAGCCAGAAAATCTTTTAAAACGCTAATAGCACAATTACAGATTTGGGGGCCATGTGGATGAATGTAACGTGCTGTGACACCAACTGTTACATTCACCACACTAAATACAAAGCTGCATACATTAAAACTGGAGCATTACAATGGGCTAAAGAGTGCAGATAAAAAACACAACTCCATATTAGTAAGTGGACTTACTTTAATAAGGAAAACAGTAAATAAAGCTTTCAAAACAATTAGTAAAACATGTGTTTTGCATGTCATACTTTTTCAGGTAAAAAAAAGCAGCAAAATGGAGCAGGATACCCCATCAAAAAAATATGGATACCCTAGAATTCTATAGTTATGTTATCTATCTGCCCATATAACCAGCATTCAGAGTTAGTCAAAAACATGTGCCTGACAGTTCTTGATTTTTTAAAATGTGGTATGCACTGTATGGTGGGCATTGGTAACCCCTTTTCATGAATAGACCCAGATATGAAAAGCAGCCATGTGGAAAACAGTCCATACATTCACCAAGCATTACTCTCTGGATATCCAGGCTAGGAGTGATGCTAGGTTTGGCACAGCAGCACTGCAGAGCCTATTCCCAAAATAGGTTTGATTCTCTCCTCCATGGAGGTACTGCTTGGTAGTCTGCATATGTCAGAATACAGCAAGACTTCATGTTATTTGGAGAAAAAATTACTCACCTTGGTAATTGTGTTTATTCTAATGGAGTCTTGCTGTATTCTGACCTCCTCCTGTCTCCCCTCTCAGAACTTGGCTTTTGGGAAGTGGCTGGAGGTAGTGTTGCACCCTCAGGGGTGCACTTGGGCACCCTCTTTCAGAGAGGGGTGGGTTTTGTTTTTGTTTTTATAGTCATGTTGTTCACTACCTAGTTTTTGTTTTGTATTTCTCGACTTGAGTCTTTGGGTGATCCAAAATATTTGGTTGCCATTTGGCTAGTAAACGTTTACAATTTCCACACAGTGGTGTTAGTATTACTCGTAGAATCTGATGGTTACACTTCAAAGTGCAGCAGACTGAGGTCTGAACCAAGCTTGAGCTCAACGGTCTATGCCCTGCATGGAATTTAACACTATCCTCTCCAGAGCAGTTCAAGTGCTGGGGCTAACTGCATATGTTAGAATACAGTAAGACTCCATTAGAAGAAACACAATTACTAAGGTGAGTAATTTTTTTTCTTTTACTCCCTGGCTCTTCAGGACACATTCTTCTGCGTCCTGATTCTTCATCTCATTGAAGGTTCTTCCACTTCTGAGCATAGGGTTCCTTCTATGATTTCCAGACCATGCCATTCGGCCTCTCCTCAGCTCCCAGGGTCTTTACCAAGTGCATTGCAGAGGTGGCAGCTTACCTGAGGCACTGAAGGGTCTGGGTTTACCCCTACCTGCACAACTGACTGATTGCAGGTCCCTCCAGGCTGGAGGTAGAGTGGTCCAGGGACCAAGCCCTCCAGACCTGCATCTCCCTTGCACTCCTTGTCAACGAGGCCAAGTCAGAACTCGTGCCTTCGTAGGTGATCAACTTCATCGGGGGAAGAGCTAGACTCTTGCAGAGACAGAGCCCAGCTTCTGATGGACAGGGCAGTTAATCTCTCCTCCTGTGCCCGATCATATTGGGTTGGGCAACTGCACCTGCCCAGGACTTCCTGCACTTGCTGGGTTACATGGCAGCCTGCACCATTGTGGTCTGATGGGCCTGCTGGCAAATGCGCTCCCTGCAGTGGCAGCTGGCCAACCAGTGGTCTCAGTGCAAGGGTCACTTCGACCAGCTGGTCACTGTGACTTGGCAGATGTGGGATGCCATCCAGTGGGGGTTAGTCCCAGCGCATCTGTAGGAAGGGATCCCATTTGTCTGCCCAGAGCCAATGGTCATCCTGATGACCAATGCCTCTCTCACAAGCTGGGGTGCTCACCTGGGGGAACACAGTCCACGGGCTCTGGACGCCGAGGAGTCCTGATGCCACATCAGCCTGAAGGAGCTCCAGGCAGTTCGGTTAGTGCTGACTGCATTCACTCTGCATATCTGGGGTCAGGTGGTTCAGGTCCAGAAGGACAACACCATGACTATGTACTTCCTCAACAAACAGAGCAGGATGCAGTCCCTGCCCTTATGCAGGGAAGCTGTAAGCTTTTGGACCCTTGTGTGCAGCCTGGAGGTGGATTTCCAAGCTATCCAAGTGGCAGGAACCTCCAGTCAGCTAGAGGATGCTCTCTGCCAGGTGGGCAAGGTATCTCATGAGTGGTCTTTCCACCCAGAGGTAGTGCGCAACCTGTTCTCCCAATGGGACGCCCCACAGGTGGACCTGTTTGCCTCAAGGGAGAACGCAAAGCTGAAGCTATATTGTGCCCACCGCTCTCAGCAGGGAACGCTGCAGAGGATGCCTTCTCGAGGCCTGGACCCCAGGCCTCTTCTATGCCTTCCCTCCAATCCCCTTGATCCACAAGGTGCTCCTCAAGACAAGGAGGGACAAGGCACAGGTGATCCTGGTGGTTCTGGACTGGTCACACCAGTTCTGGTATACTGATCACTTCAGCCTCAGCAGCAGGCTCCCAAAGCATCTTCCCCTACACCTAGACCTGATTTCCATCAATCAGGGGAAGGTACTCCATCCAGACCATCAATCCCTGCACCTGACAGCCTGGTTCCTGAGTGGCTAGAGTTCCAGACTTTGGCTTCTCCAAAACTGTCTTCACCATTATGGAGGCATCCCAGAAGGAGTTGACTAGGAAGTGTTATGCTTTCAAATGGAAGAGAGTCTCCATTTGGTGTCAGGGCAAGGAGTTGGGCCCTTTGTCCTGTCCTGTGGCTAGCATTCTTGATTATCTCTGGCCCCTCTCTCAGTCGGACCTTCAGTTGACCCTTGAGATGTACCTGGCAGCCATCTCTGCTTACCGGGCTAGGGCTGGTCAGCAGTCGGCACAGGAGAAGGTGGTCTTGCACTTTTTCAAGGGCCTTGACCACATTTCCCCTCCAGTGCATGAACCACCACCACCATGGGACTTGTTGCTGGTTTTGGCAAAGCTCATGGGCAAGCCATTTGAAACGATGCACAGGTGTGACATGTCTCACCTGTCATGGAAGACCACCTTCCTGGTTACGATCACATCAGCCAGAAGAATCAGTGCGTACCAGGCACTTTCAGTGGAGTCTCCTTACCTGATCTTTCTCAGGGAGAAGGTTGTCCTGTGCCCCAATATGAAGTTCCTACCAAAGGTTGTGTCAGATTTTCACCTTAACCAGGTGATTAATCTCCTGGTGTACTTCACCAATCATACCTTGGAGGCCGAACACAGGTGCCATACTCTCGACCTGAGACGAGCAATCACTTATTATAAGGAGCGCACAGCTGGTGTTCGGGGAGAGGTTCGCCAGCTGTTTGTCACCTATGCTGAAGCTGCACCTGGCAGACCTGCAGCCGAGCAAATGATTGGCTGGTGGATTGTATCCTGCATTGATCTCTGCTAAGGTTGGCAGATAGAGAGCCTTCCAGAGGGCTAAAGGCTCATTCCACCTGCCATACCACTGCGTCGGTGGCTGCTTCCTGGGACGTTCCTATCCAGGAAATATATAGGGCTGCTACCTGGAAGTCAGCACACACCTTCATCTCCCATTACAACATTGACTTAGAGTCATGCCGGGATGCTGGTTTTGGGGCCTTAGTTCTCTAATTTCTATTCCCTAAGTAGGGGGTGTGCGCCTTGCCTCCCTCCTTCCAGAGAGCTGCTAGGAGTCTGCCAGATAGTGTGAATAGAACATCATATCCATATCTCTTAGAAAACAGGTTACTCACTGTAATAGATTCTAGGAGTGGTATATGATGATCATCCATACTAACCCACCCAACCTCCCCTGGCTTTGGCGCACACACTCTGCTTCCAACGGACAAGATCTGGCATCAAGGGTGGAGCTGAGGGAGTTACCACTTGGATGGGTGGGAGGAGCCAGCTTGAAGACTTTCCGGCAAACCTTAAAGAGAAAGGATACTGTCAGATAGTGTGGATGAACAACATATACCACTCCCAGAACTACAGTTACATGTGAGTAACCTGTTTATAGCGATCATAACTGTAACATTGGAAATAGAAAACTTAGTAAAAGAAATTGAATAAAAGGTTCAAAAAAACCACATACCTGTTGGAGTCGGAGCAACATTCAGGCAAAACAACAGTGTATAGTCATATTCCCATACCCCAGCTCCACCCCACACTTCAAAGGATGAGGAGGACTACAGGAATGTGTGGACATTTTGTCCCCATCAGAAAAGCAGTCATACAGTACAAAAATTATATAAAAAAAAAGTCCCAAAGTTGGATCAAACAACCCCAAATTCCCCATAGCTGGTCAGATACACTATATGAAACAAATGTGGCAGAAAAGGAAAAATCCCTTAGTTCTCCTCAACATGCTCCAAACTGGGGACTTCCACCCTAGCCCCAAATTATTTTTTAATCTTTTCTGCCAGTTTTCCACCATCCTTGGGGGTCAGTAAATAAGTTTTACCTGCATAGCTGACACGTAAATGGGCTGGGAACTGCAAATTATGAATTGCTCCCAGTGCCAGCAGCACAGACTACACCCCATCAAATGCTTACAGTCTTTGCTGCGTGGCAAAGTTTAGGTCAGGGAAGAGATGCAGTTGTTCTCCAGACTGAGCTGCCCCAAGGCTTGGGCTGCTGCCAAAAGTCTGTCCCCTTTCCAAACTATGTGAGGTCACCAAAAGTAATCTTCAGTCCAGTCGTAGGTTCTTGGCGCCTTCAAGGAGTGATTCTGTAGACTTAACATCTGTGGCGGGTCCTCAAACTCAGTCTGTCTATTAAGTTCAATGCAAATGTTAATGGATCTGGCCAATCACTGTCCTCTGGAAGCCTAAACAAGCGGACATTCCCTGCCTGTCTTGCATTTTCCAAGTACTGCAACTGGAGCTGCAAATGTTTATTTTTTGGACCATCTCTCTTATCACTGATAGTGCTTTTGCCATCTCTATAGTCTGATTGAGGGCTTTCTCCTGGACATCCATTCTGAGTTCAAATTAATGGACCCTGCCATTAAAAGTCCACTTTATGTTCCAGGGTCTGCTTAGAAGATCTAAAGCCTGTGCCACATTTAAAACAGTTAACAGTTGGCTGATTCGAGCCTGCTGTGTTGTGTGGTGGTGCGGCCCTGGGCCTCCCTTCTTCTTCCCACCATCTCCAGCTGCTGCCATCTTCGGTAGCCGCATTCTACCTAAACTACTCCAGACAGCACCAATTCCAACCAAGCTGGTCTCACAAGTTACTTCTCCAAATATAAGTAAGGCTTACTGTGTTCAAATAACTATAAACTGCAATGTTGACAGTAATCTTAGTTGTGATCGAAGAGCTTGAGGTTAATGCATGTTGCCTTGGTGCTTGCAGACTCCGCCACCATCAAATTATTGCGTATTGTTATATAAACAGAGGAGAATGTACTGTACATCTGCATGATTCAAAAACATTTGTAAGAGCATCTTCTCATAACTATCATATTAACAGCAAAGCAATTAATTATGCTTCAAGTCTATGCTGAAGACTGACAGGAGGCGCCATGTAGTGGCAGCTGCAAGTGAATACAGTATAAGGATTTAGCCCACACATTGAGTGTGCTACTTCGGCCTCTGAAAAAAAGGATTCGAATTGCATGCAGTTGGTTAAGATGGCACGACAACCCGATAGTTCACAACTGGACAAAAACAGCAAACCTTATGTACTGTGCCATGACAGAATGGATTTGTTTGGAAAAATATTTACTTTTTTTTAGATAGAAGGCTCCATGGGTTTAGTCATTATTATAACCTGTTTGTAGTAATATTAGTATCACTAGATGCACTTGGCACTTTAAATACAGGAAAGTGGAGGCAGCATATCACATGAGTCTCTCTATAAGTATTTAAATGGCATGCTGACCACACAACTTTGCCTTTGATGAAGCTTACATAGATACATAGACAGTGTCAGAGATAAGGGCCTATGGCCCACCCAGTCTGCCCATTTGAGCTTGTAAGTTCAGTTTATGTTTTCCTAGAAGTCTGTTGCCCTTACCTCCAGAATTCCTTTATGTCTACCCCATGCATTCTTAAATCCCGTGATTGTTTCAGCCCCCACCACTTTCTCTGGCAGGCTGTTCCACTTATCCACCACCCGTTCTATGAAGAAATTCTTCCTCACGCTTCCTCTGAATCATCTTCCTCCAACTTCATCCCATGCCCCTAGTCCTGGAACATCTTTTTTGCTTAAAAATAGTGTATTCCTGCACCCTGTTCCTCCCTTTAAGATAGTTGTATGTCTCTATCATATCCCCTCTCTCCCTCCTCTCCTCCAGGGAGTACACGTTCAGTTCCTTCAACCTGTCCTCATAGGACTTGTGATGCAATCCATGCACCATCTTTGTTGCCCTCCTCTGAACCTTCTTTACCCTGTCTATGTCCTTACATAGGTATGGTCTCCAGAACTGTACACTGTACTCCAGGTGGGGCCTCACTAGCTTCCAGTGAGTGAATTGCTGTGGTACAGTGGCAGCTGCCCAGTGGGATAAAGCAGCCTTTTTTGTAAATGTGGGAATACTTTGATATTTGCACTTTATGAATATGACACTGTTAAGCCCGTCTCACTGAAATCTTCAAAAATGGATATGTGAAAATAAAATGAAGAAATTGCAGGTCAGTGAGACGCGAGAATTTCTTGGGGCTTAACATCGTATTGGAGTGCTTTGAAAAGTAAGGTGCTTACCCTAAGTGCTACCCCATCCACCCACCCCTAGTTTTGTTCAGTGAATTATTTGGAGTTTAGCTAACCCAAGGTGACACCATCCCTCTACCACAAGATGAAAACATGCTCCTATCTGAACTAATAGAAACATACAGGGGTATAATAGGGTTGTTAAGGCTGAAGAAATGTGCACTTGGCAGGGAGCATGACCTCAAGCTGAAAGGGGGGGGGGGGCATGGCCAACAGGTGAGCTTGCAACAGCAATCTAGCAGAGCTCTGTCGAGTACGCTTGCTTTGTAAATTCTAACTCCTAAAAACTTTTGTTTTGGAAGTGATTTTTGACATACCTGAAAGAAGAAAGCCTGACAATCGCAATGTAATTCTGGAAGTGCTACCCATCTGAATTCCGAAGTTATGGGACAAACAAATAGAGCGGGCACTGGAGGAGAGGGAACCAGGCCAAAAGACCCAAAGCCGAGCACCAGCAAAGAACTGACCACAGCAGCGGGAGATGACTTGTCACCTAAGCCCGCTAATGCTGCATTATTAAAAGCGATCAAGAGAGATTAAGCAGCCCCATTAAAAGGCTGCATCCCCAAATTATTCTTTTATAGGAGACTCCATATGTCCCATGCAGAGCACCAGAAACTGGCAAAATTTGGAATGTCGTCTTTGATTTCCAGCACATTCGCTGCAGGCAGGAGAAGAGGAGTAGAGAATTTAATCCCTAAAGCTATGAATTTTGTAATTCAGGACTCTTATCAAGATAAGGAGGGTCGTCTAGCAATGGTCAGTGGCTCATGGGGGGGGGATCAAAAATATACAGTAGCAAGTGTCTATACTCCTCCAGGGACAGATGCCTCCTCCCACCAAACTCTGTTTGACAAAATATTAGAATTTAAGCAGGGGGCACTATTGATAGGGGGCATCCTTAACCTCTTGATGGAGGGAAGTAAAGATAGTTCAAACCCATACCCACCCTCCAAGCAACAATGGGCCAAAGACATGGCAGATGTCTTATAAAAGAGCTAGGCTAATAGATGTCTGGCGCCACTTGAACCCATGAGGAGACAGTATACCGCCTTCTCAGGGGTTCATCACACTTGTTCACACCTGGCTTATTTTCTGTTGACAGCAGAACATAAAGATTTAGTCAGAACCATGACAGTGCAGCCCATTCTGCCTCGGATCATGCCCCAATAAGTATTGAATTGTATATTGGGGAAGAAAGCACACCCAAACAGTGGCAATTCAATACTACCCTACTTAGGGATACACAATTTATAGATCTGATTAAACGAGACTACCCCAGATTATCCAGTGGAATACTTTTAGAGGTGAACTCGGGACTTAGGTGGGACACTCATGAGGCTGTCCTCCGAGAAGAGGTGATCGCTATGCAGCACAGAAAAGAAAAGGAGAGAACAAAACAAAGGGACTTAGAAAATGAACTAGAGTTTCTACAAGCAGCTCACTCCCAAGGAGATAAATTTATCCTACCTCAAATTGCTAGGGTTAAAGCCCAAGTACAAGACATACCGACCCAGAAAATGGAGCAGGCATTACTTTATGTTATTTATTTATTGAATTTTGATGACTGGGTAGGCCCACTGGGCCCCAAAGGTCCCTTTTTCAGGGGCAACCCAGCAGCGATATTACGAGGGGGGAGCTAGAGCGGTAAAACTCTTGGCCTATCAGCTCTGGCAGCAGCAAAAACAGGCCACTATCACCAAACTTAAACACCCCGGAACTTTCCAGATTTTAAATAAAACAAAAGACATTTTAGAAGGTTTCCGAACGTATTATTCTAAGTTACAGTATGTACTCAAGACCAGGAACCAATAGAGGAGGAGTACCACCTTTGATTTTTTCAGAAGTTGAAGCTACCTCGACTAACAGAAGAGCAACAAAATTGGCTATCATAGCCCATCACTTCCCAAGAGATACTAAAGGCACTTAAACATTCAAAAACAGGTAAAAGCCTGGGACCTGATGGGTTCCCCATGGAATTTTATGAGAAATTTTAAAAAGAGATGATCCCTGAGTTGGGAGGTCTCTTCCGAGACCTACAGAGAGGAGATTCAGTATCTCTCCCAGCTGGCAATATGCAACATCTCCGCTATCTTAAACCTAATAAAGACCCTTTAAATTGCAATTCTTATCACCCAATTTTGGTTTTAAACCAAGATTATAAATACTATACCTCAGTTTTAGCTAAGAGGCTCGAGGAACTCCTACCACACATCATAAATAAAGATCAAGCAGGCTTCATATCTAAAAGGCAAACCTCATATAATGCTAAATGAACATTATGGCCCAGATATTCAAACTGCGCCGGGCTGTAGCGCAAGCCTGGGCGCAGCTCAACTTGGCTGCACAGGGGCGTGGACTGGGCTATATTCAACGGAGCTGCGCCATGGCTCAGCATTGTTAAATATCGCTCCCTGGCCACCCGCAGTGCGCATGGTGCAGTGGCACTGCGCCAGCGGCCAGAGTGGAGCAGGGGGATGCTCTAGCACACGTTCCATTGCGCTAGGCGCAACAACCGTGATATTCAAAAGTGCACATACAAATGGGGCCATAATGTATGCAAGGCACAAATGGGGCCATTTGCATGTCATTATGGCCCCATTTGCATGCAGGTGCGCCGATCCCCGACAACTTGCGCCTGACGCCCTGCCAGGCAGCAGCCGTTGGAGACCGACGCCCCCTGCAGTGCGGCAGTGTGCCCCACAGCCCAATCGCGGGCATTAGTAAAATAAGTAAAAACTCCTATATCCCTGGTGGTCCAGTGGAGTGCTGTCTGCCCGATCACGGGCATTGGTTAAAAATAATAAGTATCCAGTATCCCTGGTCATCCAGTGGACTGCTGTCTGCCCAATCACGGGCTTAAGTAAATAAAAGATATGAATCCAATATCCCTGGTGGTCCAGTGGACTGCTGTCTGCCCAATCGCGGGTTTAAGCAACTAAAAGATACAAATCCTATATCTCTGGTGGTCCACTGAGCGCTGCCTGCCTGATCGTGGGCTATAAAGAAAGATAAGATTCCAATATCTCTGGTGGTCAGTGGACGCTGCCTGCCGATTGCGGGCTTAAGTAAAGAAAGATAAGATTCCAATATCCTGGTGGTCCAGTGGGCGTGCCTGCCGATCGCGGGCAAATAAAAGAAAATAAGATTCCAATACTGGTGGTCCAGAGCACCGCCTGCCTAATCGTGGGCTTAATAAAATAAAGATTCCTATATCCCTGGTGGTCCAATGGACCCCTCCCCACCACCACTGATCCCCACCACCCCGCTCCGCCCCGGCCAGCGGGCGGACAGCAGCACCCACCTGCCTACCGCCCGCCCGCCCGCTGACTGACACTGTAGGCTGTACGCCCATTGGTCCCAGTGTGAGCCAATGGACGGCAGCTCAGAGCTATACTATACATATTCCTGGATATGTGAATGGATCCATTCACATATCTGAATGTGCATGAGCAGGTGCACACCATTGGCTCACGCTGTGGACCAATGGGCGACAGCCCTATTTATGGTGTCAGCTTGGCGGCAGCAGGGCGGTAGGCGGTGAGGTGTTGCAGCCCGCCACTGACCGGGGAGGGAACGGGCAGGATCAGTGGGTGGTGGGGAGGGGGTCCACTGGACCACCAGGATATAGGAATCTTCTTATTGTTACTTAAGCCCGCTGATACAGGCAGTGGTCCACTGACCACCAGGGATATTGGAATCTTATCTTTCTTTTTACTTAAGCCCATGATTGGCAGGCAGCTCCACTGGACCACCAGCTACATAGGAATCTTCTCATTGTTACTAAAGCCTGCAATCGGCAGACAGCGGTCCACTGGACCACCAGGGATATTGGAATCTTATCTTTCTTACTTAAGCTCAGATCGGCAGGCAGCGGTCCACTGACCACCAGGGATATAGGATTCTTATCTTTTATTTACTTAAGCCCGCATTCGGGCAGACAGTGGTCCACTGGACCACCAGGGATATAAGATTTGTATCTTTTATTTACTTAAGCCCGCGATCAGGCAGACAGCGGTCCACTGGACCACCAGGGATATAGGATACTTATTTTTTTTAACCAGTGCCCGCGATCGGGCAGACAGTGGTCCACTGGACCACCAGGGATTTGGACATTATTGTTTTAACTGATGCCCGCGACGAGCATGGGGGGCGTAACCACTGAGTGCAGCCGAGTTGGTGGCTACCTCAGAGGTGGCAGCTGCGTGTTGCGCCTCTGCACATGGCAGCTCAACCTGTGGGGTGGCCAGCCGTTGTCTTTTTTTTTTTTTGTTAACTTTGTGCAGCACAAGTAGGGGTTGTGCATGCATGGCTCAGTATATCCCAGGCTGAATATCGGGATGCAGAGTATGCATGGGCACACCCCCACCTCGCGCCTGAATACATTACTGATACTGGCACATCAGGATTTGTGCCAGGTGCAATTCCTCTTGTATATATCGCACTAGGAGATTATGTGGATTGCGTGATGATGAACACTGTTGCACCATGCGCAACCCTTTGAATATCTGGGCCTATATGTATTGAAAAGCCCCAAAAACAGACACCCCATTATTATTACTTGGTATGGACGTCAGAAAGCATTTGATAGAGATCTTGAAATTTTGAAATTACACCCTGGAAGCGCTCAGATTCCTAATTCATTTCAAAATATAATACAAAATTTATATACATCCCCACAGGCAATGGTTAAAGTAAATGGCACATACTCCCGCGTGTTCTCTACAGAGAGGCACCCAGCATGGGTTGTCCCAGATCCCCTTTTTTGCTATCTATGCAGAACCTTTAGCACAGACAGTTGGAGAAGATCCTATATTATCTGATTTTATACATTGGGGTACAGAACATAAAATTGCATTTTACATGACCCAACCGAGCCCTCCCTCCCTAGAATGATGGTCTTACCACATAAGATTGAGATCTTAGCAGGATACACATTAAATAAAAATAAAACAGGTTATAAAATTTAGATATAAAACATAGAAACATAGAATTTGATGGCAGATAAGGACCGCTTGGCCCACCCAGTCTGTCCATTTCTACTTGATGGATAAGCTGCAGATCCTAGTTAACCAGCAGCCTACTTCTTCCTACCCCACCCCTAGAATTGCCTTATGACTATCCCATGCATGTTTGAATTCCACCACTGTTTTGACTCCACAACCTCCTCTGGAAGGCTGTTCCATACATCCACAACTCTCTCTGTGAAAAAATACTTCCTTAAATTACCTCTGAGCCGCCCCCCTTCTATCGTCAAATTGTGCCTCTTGTTCTTGCACACCTCTTTTTGAAAGATGCTACCTCTTGGACTTTGTTGATTCCTTGAGGTACTTGAAAGTTTCTATCATGTCCCCCTCTCCTTCCTTTCCTCGAGGCTATACATATTAAGCTACTTAAGTCTCTCTTCATATGTCTTCCGTGCAGACCCTGCACCATTTTAGTTGCCCTCCTCTGGACAGCTTCCATCCTGTCTATGTCTTTATGAGATTGGTCTCCAGAACTGCACGAGTACTCCAGATGTGGTCTCACCAGCTGTCTGTACAGAGGGATAATAACTTCTTGTTTTCTGCTGGTGATGCCTCTCCCTATGCATCCCAGTATCCCCAGCCCTCCTTGCTGCCCTCTCACATTGCTTGCCCACCTTTAGGTCATCTGATATGACTACCCCAGGTCCCTTTCCATTTTGTTGTTGTTAGTATCTCACCCCCATTGTGTACTCTTCCCTGGTTTTTGTTTCCAGGTGCATTACCTTGCACTTCTTAGCATTGAATCTAAGCTGCCATACATTTGACCATTCCTCTAACCTTGCAAGTCCTTCTCATCCTTTCCACCCCACCTTGTGCATCAACTCTGTTGCAGATCTTTGTGTCATCTGCAAAGAGACATACTTTTCCTTCCAGTCCCTCTGCAATGTCGCTTATAAAGACATTGAAGAGGACCGGTCCTAATACTGAACCCTGTGGTACCCCACTGCTAACCCCCCTTTTTTCAGAGTGGACTCCATTTACTATTACGCCTGTGTCCTATTCTCCAGCCAATTCTTTACTCAGGCTGTCATCTTGGGACCCACCCCAGGCTGGCTAACTTGTATATTAATCTTTGTGTGGGACTGTGTCAAATGCCTTCTAAAGTCTAGGTAGGCCATGTCCAGAGCCCTCCTGATCTACTACTTTGGTCACCCAGTCAAAGAAATCTATCAGATTTGTCTGGCATGACCTTCCCGCTGTGAATCCATGCTGCCTTGGGTCCTGTGCCCCTCTGGCCTCTAGATACGCAACCATTCTTTCCTTCAGAAGTGATTCCATCATTTTCCCTACCACTGAGGTTAAACTAACAGGTCTGTAGTTTCCTGCTTCTGCCTTGCTCCCACTTTTGTGAAGGAGAATCACATCTGCCCTCCTCCAGTCCTCAGGTACCACCCCATCCTCCCATGATTTGTTAAAGAGGGTAGTCAGTGGTGTCACTAGTTCTATCCTTAGTTCTTTTAGAATTCTGGGATGAATCCCATCAGGCCCATTGCTTTGTCCACCTTCAGTTTTAAGAGCTCTTTCAGAACTCTTCTTCTGTAAATGGCTGGTATCAACTTCTGTATCCAGAGTGTTTCTACTGTTTGTTTTAGGTACCTCCCTCTTCTTTTGTAAATACTGAGCAAAAATATTTGTTTAGTATCTCTGCCTTTTCACAGTCACCCTCTGCCCACCCTCCCTCCCCTTTATTAAGCCTCACTATCCTCCTTGGTCTTCTTTTGCTCCTGATGTACCTATAAAAGGTTTTATCCTCTTAACTGAGTTGGCTATCTTTTCCTCGGTTTGGGCCTTTGCTGTTCTGACTGCCTTTCCAGCTTCCTTTTGTTTTAACTGATACAGTTCTCTGTCCTGTTCCTTCTGTGATTCCTTGTACTTCCTGAATGCTTTCTTTTTCTCTTGAACCTTCACTGCTACCTTTGAGAACCATAGTGGTTTCTTACCTCGCTTCGCTTTTGTTTATTTGCTTTACACAAAGGCTTGTTACCTCTGTGATGGCAGATTTTATTATTCCCCATTGTTCTTCCACCCCTCCTTCCTGCCCATTTGCTAGTGCATTCCTTAGGCACTCACCCATTTTGGCAAAGTCAGCCCTCCTAAAATCCAGTACCTTTGTCTTTGTATGGCTTGACTCTATTGCTGTGTTTATTGTGAACTATACTGTTCGATGGTCGCTAGTTCCCAGATGGCTACCCACTTCTACATCTGTGATCCTCTCTTCATCTCCATTTGAGAGAACGGGTCTAAGATTGCTCTCTCTGAGTGGGCTCCAATACTAGTTGTTCAAGGCATGTCCCTGTAGGGCATCTAGAATAACCCCACTCTTAGAAGTGGCTGCTGCATCTGCACTCCAGTTAACATCTGGCATATTCAGATCACCCATCAGCAATATCTCCCCTTTATCTGCCATTCTAAGTATACTTTCTATCATTTCCTTGTCCATTTCCTCCCTGAGAGGGGTCTGTATAAACCCCTGTGTGGATTGTGGTGCCATTGCCTGCCTCCAAATTGACCCACAGTGCTTCTTCTCCTCCCTGTTTACCCTTTTGTTCTGTTGCTTTGATTTCTTCTCTTATGTAGAGAGCTACTCCTCCTCCTCTTTTACTCTCCCTGTCCCTCCTGTAGACAGTGTATCCTGGTATGTTTATGTCCCAGTCATGGTTCTGTGTGTACCATGTTTCTGTGACTGCCACAATATCCAGATTTTCCTCCTCGATCAAGGCCACTAATTCAGGAAGCTTGTTACCCAGACTACGGGCATTGGTACTCATTGCTCTCCATTTTTTGATGGCTTTACCTTCTGTAGCGGCAACCCCCACTGACCTTTCTACCTTGGTATTTTTCTCATTTAGTACCCTGTTTTGTAGGAGGAGGATGGGATTTTCCTTCTGCTTATCAGTGCCTCCCCCTTGACTAGTTTAAAGGCTTGCCAATGAAGCATTTAAACCGATTGCCCAAAAGACTTGTTCCCTTCCTGGACAGATGCAGACCATCCCACCAGTATAGGCTGGTGTCCCTCCAGGTGGAACCCCAGTCCCCAATGAAGCCAAACCCCTGTGCTCCACACCATTTTTTCAACCATTTGTTAAACTGCATGGTGCAAAGTACCCTCGCCTCACTCATGCCACTAACAGGCAGCACCTCTGAGAAGGATACGTGTGTGCTACTTGTCTTAAGCCCTCCCCAACTCTACAAAGTCCCTTTGCACTGCTCTAATCTCATGATGAGCCAAGTCATTTGTCCCTAGGTGGACAATGATGTCCAGCTCAGACTCCCGTGCAACTGTTCTCGTGATCCTAAGGATGCGCTTCCTGTCCCTCCAAGCCATGGCACCAGGCAGGCACCTTACTTCAGTTTTCCCTGCTCCCCCCAGTTCTATCCCCCTAATAATTGAGTCCCCCACCAGGAGCTGCTTTCTTTCCCTGTGGTGCCCTCTGCCTCCTTCCTGAGGGCCTCCCTTGTGACAGTTGTCTGCACCCTCCTTAGTCTCCTCTGCGGGTGCATCCATAGGGGAACTATGCTCCCCCAGAATGGTATATGGATTTTGGAGTGTAACAACTGACTGGGTGTGCCTCTGTTCCACCACCCTTACCCTCCCTGAGCCCACTGTGGTCCAACTGCTGTGCTTTCTTCGCAACTTCTGAGGTAGTGGTGGTGGTTGTGGTGCTCCCTGGATGGGGGAGGTTCCCTTGCCACTGTCCAGTGCGGCCTGAAGATGGGCAACTTCCTCCCTCAGGGCAGATAGTTGTCTGCAAACAGGGCAGCATCTCAGCCAGAAAGACTCCTGGAAGACTGCTGCCCCACAGCCATTACATTGTACTACTCCCACATAACTGTCTACCTTGTTTAGTTTTTTTGTGTGTGTGATTGGTGCTATATAGAAACATATGTATTTATATAATGTATGCTTATATTGTCAGTGCAGTGTGCTAGACAGGATATGACAGTGATGTGTACTTGCCCTCTTGAGGAAATGATGTCAGAACCCCAGGTATAAATGAACTATTTCCAGGGGTGGGTGGGTGAGGGTGGAAGGGTTGGGCCTAAACTGTGCCCTCACAAAACAATCAGCTAAACGCTCTGACCTACCGATGCGATGAGTGCCTTCCTGTCAGCAAGATGCCATACACGACAATTTGTAATACTGCTTCAAACCAATTTTACAGAGAAAATATCCTGCTAATCAAACAGAGAAAAATCCAAACATCCAAGTCTTACACAGGTAAACCTCCCCAGCCCCCAAATGTCAAGTCGCTTTCCCCCCCGGTGGAACGGTAACAAATTTAAAATATTTGGGAATCAATATACCTCAAGATTTAACATTAGTTTATGCAGTTAACTACCAACCAATGAACACAATGATTAGAAGATTTACAGAGATGGACCCATTTGCCCCTATCATTAGCACAAAGAATAGAGGCAATATAGATGAATATCCTCCCCCAGATTATTATATTTTTATCAAAACATACCAATAACACCGAGTAAGTTGGAGTTTAAAAAAATGGATAAACTAATATCTAGTTTCATATGGCAATGAAAGAAATCAAGAAAGGCTTTTCTATCCTTACAACTTCCGAAGGCCAGGGGAGGCCTAGCCCTCCCAAACCTAGAGAAATACTGTCAAGCTGCACAGTTATCTCACGCATTACAATGGCTGGACCAGAAAGCATCCCAGCACGGAAGGAGCTTGAAATGGGAGAGCAGGGGAGAACAAATTGGAGCAGCATTATTTGAAATGGGGATTCAGTTAACAGACGAAGACTACAAGGGGTTATGTTTGATACAATACAAGATTTCGACATCACACAGTTGGAAAGAATATGGCTGGACATGAGTAACTAGATACTTTCACGCCCCACAAATAACAGGGAAATTTGATGCCCAGCATGGGACTAGGTGCTGGAGGGCCTGTGGGGAGATGATTGCCACACACACCCACATCTTTTGGAGCTGTAGACTACTCAACCATTCTGGCAGTTGATACAAAGGGCTCTAGAGGAACTGTTTCCAGAACTGGGGGGCACTTTCCTCAGATTATGCCATCTTATTACATTTCCTGGAACATATCTGGAATACCCACACCAGAAAAATTTTAGCTATCCTTTTGTTAGCGGAAAAGAAAGCCATCTCTTGTAGGTGGTTACAGAAAGAAATTCCAACCCTGACAGAATGGGAAGATGTGGTACAGAGACTATATCTCATGGAAAAACTAACTGCAAGTATTACCCTTAGGGTGAAGAAGTGTAAAGAATTTTGGGATAAATGGCACCTTTGGATTATGGAGCATAGATCAGATATAGTACCTTAAGGAATACATAAACTCTGGCAAGGAGACTCTTGTAGACTAAGGGGAGGAGGATGCCACTTAGTGGATTAGAGAGGCTAATTTTCAATATTATTCAATGCAGAAGTAATTATCTCAGCATTGTAAAATCTACAGCTTATGAAATATGCCATTCCTTTCAACTGTCATAATACAAGTAAGGATTAAGCCACGAAAAAGGATGGGTCTACTTGTGAATTAATCCATGGTTGGGGTTGGGCCACGAGGCCGAAGGCTGAGTGGGTCCAAAAAACCAACGATGGATTACTTCCACTGTAGACCCATCCTTTCAAGTGGCTTAATCTGTTTGTAACATGGCAAGGACTATAGGAACTTCATATGTATTATTATTAGTAACATACATGAATATGACTTCTAAATTGCACTGAAAACATCAGGTTCCTATCTCTCACTAATCTCTCTATAACGTTCTATTCATTTTCAGACGTGCGCGTGCACATTGCACATCTTACATCCATTGATATACTTATGTGCTTTTCGTCAAATTCAAACGAAGTGGCTAAAATCCAGCACTACTATACATCCTGCTGAATGTCGTTACTTTTGTACCCTATGGCTTCTCTTCTCCTGTATCACATCCGCTGTGTAGTGTTTCTGTGGCTGTCTTCTGTTGCACTCTGGGTATGTGTGGCGATTTGCATCGTTACATTGACAACGCGTTACCGCTTCGGCTACCCCGTTCTTTCTCTACAGATCAGCGTCTTTTCCCATCACAAGCTGCTTCTGCTCTGCTTCTTTCTATTCCGCTTCTAACACCTATGGCATAACAGACATTTTCTATGCTGCTGTTCCCCTGCATATCACCCACTGCACGTCTGTTTATTTCTATTCCACTACTTCGCTTATCTTGTGCTGAGTTTCCCACTGTCCAAGCTCTGTCGGCTAGCTCACTGCATGGCTGTTTGGCCACAAAGTAGCTTGGCACGTGAAGCAACTATACTATTCACTCTGTTGTGCAAGCTTCTGACTTTGCCAGTGTGCAGGATGTTGTGGGTCCATCACTCAATCAAAGTTTGAACACTGACTACTGGCAGAAGCACAGTTTTGCCTGTGTTGTACAAGCTTTAGGTCGAGAATCACACCATACTGCGTGAAGCGAGCAGGATCCACAGTATGTTCTAATTATTTTTGCATGCGGCTGATCGCTACCATGATCTACTGTGGTTGCTCATGTACCACATGATGCGATTAGTCCAATCTCAACTTTATTTTGTTTTCTTTTGTGCCATGTTACAACAATGGATATCTCTGTACTGCTCCTGAGGAACAAAACAATAAAAATTTTAATTACAAAAAAGAGGCGATCCAGAGGTTGGATCAATGAATGGAAGAATTTACAACCCAGTTTAAAGTGTTGTATACTAAAGTGGGCATAATTGAGGAGGAAACTAAAGCTGCCTCAAAATCTGTGGCAACAGTGTTAATGGTCACCTCAGGCCTTACTAAAGAAAATGCAGTATTCAGGCAACGCTTGAAAAATTTAGAAAATGCCTCTCCAGTCACTCATGTCCGGATCCTAGGGATACCCGAAAGAACTAAAGGAGAGGATCTTTTACCTTTCCTAACCACTTTCTTTGAGGAAACTTTACAACTTCAGGAGATGGTCACGATAGTTAAGGCTTACAGAATTAGCCCCTAAGGTGGAAGGAACTGTACAGCAACCAACCAATTGTACTCCCAGAACTCCAGGTGGTGCTGGGGACTGTCCGGAGAGAGATATAATTATTGCACAAGCTAAGAAGCTAGTATCAGTGGAGTGGGATGGTGCCAAGGTCCACATTTTCCCCAATTTTGAGTTACATAACCAAACAACATTGGAAGAGTTTTGGTGGTATCAGAGCCCATCTGAGACATCTGGGGTTTCACCATGTCCTTTTAATGCCAGTTAGTTTGAGGATCATGTATGGGGAAAAATCATCAACTTGCGGATTCGGTGGAAGCGGCCAAACTGGTAGACTGCATAGAAAGGGAAATTCAAACGAAATTACCTGCCACCATTCTAGTAACCTGGGTTTGGTAACAGATATAAGTTGCTATAGGACGGTCCAGGGGGAAGAACTGAGCATCTGATAGACTGCCTCCTCTCCTGGGGAGGCTTTTCTGCCCGCTGTCAACTGCCGCCATATGGAGCCTGGTGGTAGTGCAGGTTTAACTCTGTAAAATAAGGTAGAAGAAGGCAATTTGGCCCATCAACTCTACCCCCTACCCCATGTGAGAGACAAGGTTAAGTTCCCAGTATGTACTTATCAATCCTAGCTTTAAATTGGTCTATATTAGTGGCATCTACTATACTTTGTGGCAGTCTGTTCCAGAGTGATACTGTCGCTCTAGACACTACTAATTGTTTATTATTACACCTTAAAGAGCTGCTGACGCCTTAAAAAAAACTTTGAAAAACATAATAACAACTAGGTACAATTCAGCTACCATTCCATATATATTCTAAAGATTCCTCCTCCCCAGCATTTATTACTAAGAATATTTAAGAATATATGATCTTTATCCCTCAGGGTTCATCTGCCTCTGCAGCCGACTCCCTACTTCAAGTCATAATCCTCTGTTGTGACATCATAGTCTGTTGTACTGGGAGTAACTGTGATGTCACAAGCAGTGCATTATGACCTCAAGTAGGGAGAAGGCAACAGGAATAGAAGAACTCTTCTGGAGGAAAGACCCAGTTTTCATGCAGATGACTTCAGTAATACATAATGGGGAGGTGGAATACAGAACTAATGTGAAATACAAGCTGGACTGTGTCTAAATATTATATTTTGATAAAGTTCTCCTGAAGACATCAGCTGCTCTTTAAATTAGCTGGTTTGTGGGCAACTACAGTATTACATTTGGCCATCAACTGTTCATCGTGTAGAATTTTAAATAACATCAGATCGCCCCTCTGGGGTCTTGTTTCAAAGTCAAATAAGTTTAAATCCTTACATCTTTCCTGATATGTGAGATTATTCAATCTAGGTATGATTGGGGTGGTACATATGGGAGGGGCCACTGGTTTGGTGTAGTATGTGTCTGCCTCCCCATGGCACATACTACTACCTGTCCAACACAGGATGGGAGGGACAGAAAAGAGGAAGAAACGTGCTGGCTTTGTGAAGTCTTACCAGCTTGCCCCTGACCTGCACCACCACCCAGGAACATCAGGACCAGCTAGATATGTGTTCCGGGTGTCAGGGAGGATAACCCTTCCCCTCTTGGCCCAAGAGGAGGTGGTTGTCATTCAGAGAGAGTTGGGACAGGGCTGATAGTCTACCTGTGCATCACCTGGAGGAAAAAGCATTATGAAAAAAAAAAGTATTTTGCTCAGAGGGAGTGATGGACAGTAGGAACCATCTACCCAGTAATATTTATTTATTTAGTTTTGTTGACTGGGTAAGTGCACTAGACAAATCCTGCCTATTTTCAGGCACGACCGGGAGAGGGATACAGATGAATGCCAACTGACCTTGAACCAGATTTAAGTTCAATGCTGGAACTGTTTTGGGGTTTTAAATACAATGAAACATTTTAAAAGGAGTTTTAGAAATGACGGAGCAAGGAGGACTTGAGGGGCAAAGTAATTCAATGCAGGGCATTAGTACAGTCTCAATGAACTAAGTCTTTTTCTGTCCTTATTCATCTGTGTTTCTTTGATTTCCATGCTGTCCCCTTGGATGAAGGACCTGTCTTCGTATGTGATTTCCTCCCCAAGTTTTTCTTTTTGTTCAATGTGTTCAGGGATGTGAACTGATAGGGTACTATAAATACTGGGAGTATGGCCTCTATATGTACTGGGAGCAGACAAGATTCTAGCTATTTCATAAGTTTTATAAGTAATTTCAATCTGAAGGACTTGCATCCGCAATGCTTGCCAATCCCAAATTGTCAAAATATAATAGTTTTATCACAACTAAAGATATTGTGTCTAGCCTTAAATATGTCCATATTTGTATCTTCAACCACAGATGCTGGTAGGCCATTCCATACAGTAACTACCATGAGTATAAATCAATGTTTCCTCAAATTCATATTCCACTTGGGCAGATCTAGTTGCATGTTATGTCTTCTACCACTAGTCCATCCTGCTCTAAAAGTTATTCCGAGAGCTTCCCTTAGTGTGGTATCCTTAGCAACTTTGAACATCATACATAAATCACCTCTAAGTCTTCTATAGTGCAATGAATATAGGTTAAGTTTTCCAGTCTCTTATTATATGAAAACTTCTTCAGCCCAGTCACAGATTTGGTGGCCTCTGTGCTGGACTCCTCAATCTTAACCACATCCTCTCTTTTTGAGGAGATTATACCTGAGCACAATACTCAGATGTGGTCTCACCAGAACTCCATATAATGGTATGAGGACGTCGCTCGCTTCTGCTAGAAATATGCCTTAAGATGCAGTTCAGATTTTGATGAGCTTTTTACCTGTTCCTTATATGCACACTAAACTTTAGGTTAGATGTTATTTTTACCCTAGATCCTCTCTCTCTAGTTTCAGTTAAACTGTTGGTTCCTATGGTGTATGCATAGTTATTATTATGAAGGCCCAAGTGCATAATTTTATACTTGGAGATGTTAAGTTCAAGTTTGCTAGAGTTGGTCCACAATAAATTTCATCTGTAGCCTGCTGCAGAGAAAGGGCCTCAGTTGTGTTAGTCACAGTTATACCTATTCTACAATCATCGGCAAATTTGGAAATCCATATACTAGGATTTTTAAGTTTCAAAGTAGAGATATAAATGTTAAAGAGACAGGGCCCCAATACTGATCCCTGCGGCACCCCGCTTGTGACTGCTGACCAGTCAGAAATCATGCCTCTAACCGTGACTCTCTGTTTTCTCCCAGTCAACCATACTGTTATCCACCTTAAGATGTTTGTATCTATTCCAACATTTACTAGTATTTCTATCACAGTTCTACAAGGGGTAGTTTATCGAACGCTTTAGCGAAGTCCATGAAAACCACTTCAAACAACATGAAGTCTTGCTATATTATGACATATGCAGTATAACCCCAGGTTAGAACTGCTCCAGAGGTGAAAGAGTTAACTTTCCATGCAGGGCATGGAACCTTGAGCGCGAGCTCGGTTGAACACTCTGTCTGTTGTAGCTCAAACTTAAACTGTCAGGTTCTTTACTCCGCCTCACTGAACAGTCGCTCCGGAGATTTCTCCTGCTGCTGTGTTCGTTTGTCGGTTAAAAAGTGTAATTCTCGGTTTATTTTACCGAAATTAACCGCAATCGGTCGGTTCAAGCTCTGTCTGTGGTATTGTAAGTGATAGATAGGCTTATTTATTTTTCTTCTTCTGTGTGGAACTTGTAAACGCCTTTTTCGGTTCAGTTTGAACCAATCAGATGGGTTTTAAAATTACTTTCTAGTCCTTTAGAGTGCGGTTCCCGGTTCTTATTGGTTCTAATAAAAGCGGATTTTATTACGTTTTTTTCCACAACCCGTGACGCGGTTGGGAACCGATAAGAGAGTCTTGCTTACGGATTGCCACTAACGGGCAAGTTTTGGTTAGGATGGCACTATGTCTGAGAAACCCAAAAGAAAAACCGGACCCACTGGGTTTCAGCACTGTGGCTCTATGGGAAGCCTTTGCTAAGGCTGACCCACACACCACTGTGTATATTGTCTGGGGTTTGATCACCTCAATGCAGACTGCCAGATTTGTAAGAATTTTCCTGCTGCCACCGTGGAAAAGAGAGTTGGTAAGCTCGAGGAAAGGGGCCAAAAGTCCGCTGACCCGATTGCCAGCCCGGTCGGTTCCAACCGAACCTGAGGGAGTGCCCTGACCAGGGTGATACCTCGGGCAAACGAAGAGCCTGCTCTGAGGAGATGGTTCCAACTAAAAGGGCTAGAAAGTCAGCTACTGTGGAGCCAAAAGTTTTTTCTCCAACTGTTGAGGAAATAGCTAAAGCTATTCAATTGTCCAGTCTCTTTCCTTGTTCCGTCCAACTAACACCATTAGGGAAGCGCTAGGTTCGGATGGTTCCACCGGTTCAGGATTATGATTTTGAGGATTTTTATGAACCGGAGGAAGGGGAAGAGGGGTATGAGGAGAGTGAGTGTGATTTTGAAAGTCTGGATGTGCCCATTGAACCGGACATCTCTCCAGACAGACCTTCAAAATCACACTCACTCACTCAGTTTACCCTCCCAGGCTATCTGAGTCCCCTTCTCATTTTATGTTCTATAAGAAAGTTGCTGAAACTCTCCAACTCCTTGTTGAGGAAGCTGTTGATGATCAAGAAGAGCCTGATTATGTAGAAATGATGAATATTCCAGAGTCTAGGAGACTGTCTATTCCCTTGCACAAATCCTTTAGGAAACAGACAGTAAAAATTCTAAAAACTCCTCATTCTATCCTTCCTGTGGATAAAAGGATGGACAAAGGTATACATTATCAGGCTCTGATACGGAGTTCCTCTCTCAGCAATGCAGCCATGCAGGGGTAGTGCAGGCTGCAGCCTGTGACAAGGCTAATATTCCTTTAGTTTTCACCCTCCTGAAAAGGATTTCAGGAGGATGGATGCCATGGCAAAGAAACAGTACATGGCAGCATCTTTAGGACTCAGACAGGCGAATTATATTTATGTGGCTAGATACCAGAAATCCAGATGGGATACTGTGCTGGCACTAGTAAACAGGCCCCTGACCAGCTTGCCAGGAGCTGGAGCAGGTGGCTGCGGATGGTATTGAGGCATCCAAGGTGCAATTCCATGCTGCAGTAGACTCTAATGATGTTTCATCAAGAGTCATGGCTGCATCTGTGTCTCTTCGCAGAATGGCCTGGCTCGGATGTACTGCCCTGTCACAGGATACCCAGGCTAAGGCTATGGATTTTCCTG
The DNA here is from genome assembly GCA_016271365.2 of Neoceratodus forsteri. Taxonomy (NCBI): domain Eukaryota; kingdom Metazoa; phylum Chordata; order Ceratodontiformes; family Ceratodontidae; genus Neoceratodus; species Neoceratodus forsteri. The sequence goes on along the minus strand of CM057458.1, from coordinate 162,515,803 downwards.
TTGTGGGCAATTCTCTGTTTGGGGAGCAGACAGAGAATTATATGAAGAAAATGGATGAGTATAGGACCACCTATAGGAGTGCACAGGCCAAAGAAAGGCAAGCCACTCCTCAAAGGCAGCATGTCAGGGGCAGGGCAGGCCTTTTCATAGGCCATTTACTAAGCCCAGGCCTCCTCTTCTGCTTATGCCCAGAGGGGTTCTTTAGAGGAAGAGGCAGAAGGGGTCTAGTAAGCCTGCTTCTACCCTCAACCCAAAGCCCCTGCAAAACAGGCTCCTGATGGGTGGCCAGGCCGATTCTCCACTACCAGTAGAGGCAGGCTGGCTTACTTTGTCCAGGACTGGAAGTCTGTAACATCAGACAAGCGGGTCCTGGAAGTAGTAAGCCAGGGACTGGTTCTCAGCTTCAAAAATTTCCGAAGATGAGAGCCAGGTCCTTCCACCTGCAAATCCATCAGAGGCACTTGCCTCTAGAAACAGAAGTTTCTTCCTTCTGGCTCTCAGAGCTGTGGAAAGGGTTCCACCCCACACCAGGGCAAAGGGTTGTACTCCAGGTACTTCCTTACCCCAAAAAAGACAGGAGAATGGCGGCCCATCCTGGATCTCAGGTATCTAAACAAGCACATTTTAAAACCAAAGTTCAAAATGGTGACTCTGGGAATTATTTTACCCTCTCTAAGGCCAGGGGACTGGTTAGCCTCCCTGGACCTCAAGGATGCCTACTTCCATGTTCTCATCAGAAGCTCCCATTGAAAGTACCTCAGATTCTAACTGCCCTCAGGCCATTACCAGTTCAGAGCAATGTCCTTCGGCCTCACCTTGGCCCCGAGGGTGTTCACAAAATTCCTGGAAGTAGTAGTTGCCCACTTAAGAAGGCAAAAGATTGCCATCTTTCCTTATCTGGACGACTGGCTCATTGTAGGCCAGTCTCCAGACCAGGTCAAACTACATCTACAAGTAACTCAGCAACTTCTTACATCTTTAGGTTTCCTTCTCAATCTTCCAAAGTCAGTTCTGGAGCCTGTCCAGCTTCTCACCTTCATAGGGCAGAACTGAACACAAAAGAAGCAGAGCCTTCCTCCTCTGGAAAGAACAAGGACTTTGGTCTCTGGCCTCTTCTTTCACCCTGCAGGTCTCTCGACCAGCAAGGCATTTTCTACAGCTCCTGGGGCACATGGCTGCTTCTACAGCAGTAGTGCAGGGAGCAGGATTCCAGATGAGGGACATCTAGTTCCATTTGAGAGCCTTTTGGTCTCAGAGGACAGATCCTCTAACCAAATTGATCCCAGTGACTCGAACCCTGATCCAGGCCCTTCAGTGGTGGCAGAATTAGAGCAATCTGAGACAGGGGGTTCCCTTCACTCCCCAGTCTCACTCCTTGACCCTTACTACGGATGCACCCCTCTTGGGGTGAGGAGCTCACATGGGTGACCTTTCCACCCAAAGGCTGTGGTCCCCTCAGGAATCTCTGCTCCACATCAATTTGTTGGAACTCAGAGCAGTTTTTCTAGCACTCCAGATTTTTTCCACATCTGTTCAGAACAAGGTTGTTCAGATCAGAACAGACAATACCACTACAATGTGGTACATCAACAAGCAAGGGGGCACTCGGTCTACGGCCTTGTGCACCGAAGCAATGAAGTTGTGGTCTCTGGCTTATTCTCTGAACGCCTCCCTTACGGCAGTTCACCTCCCAGGCAAGGACAATGTCCTAGCGGATGCTCTCAGCAGGATTTCCCAAGGCCATCACGAATGGGCACTGGATCCCCCAGTACTGGAGGTAGTATTTGCCAGATGGGGCACCCCTCAGATAGATCTCTTTGCAGACCCAGACAATCACCAACTTCCCCTTTTTTGCTGCAGGCCCCAGTGTTGGGCTCAGTCCTCTGGATGCCTTCCTACTCAGTTGGGAAGGGAAGTTTCTATGCTTTTCCCCTTCCTCTTCTTTTCAAGGTGCTAGTAAAATCAGATCTCAACCCTGCAAGATGATCCTGATTGCTCCAGATTGGGCCAGGCAGCCCTGGTACCCACGCCTCATGTGCTTAGCAGTCCACCTTCCCTGGGTCTTCCCAGGAATCACAACCTGTTAACCTGTGCCCAGGGAGAGTTTGGTATCCAAACCTCAAATCTCTCAATCTCAAGGCATGGCTCTTGAAGAGTTAGAGTTTGCTGACCTACACCTTCCCAAGGTGTATTGGAAATCTTGAAGGCCTCTAGGAAGCCTTCCACCAGGGCTACTTATAATTCAAATGGAAAAGATTTTCCATATGGTGCTAGTAAGCATATTTCCCAGAATCTGCTGATATGCCCATGATTCTGGATTATTTAATGCATTTGAATTCTTGGGGTTGAGACCAGCTATCCTAAAAGTGCACTTGGCAGCTGTGTCTGTCTTTTATCAGCAGGTAAGCCCTCTTCTTTTCAGCTCACCCTGTGTTCTCCAAGTTTTTTAAAGGGTTGTTCACACCAACCCTCCGCTCAGGGACCCTGCCCATGCTTGGGATCTTAATATTTGCATTGCTCAGCTTATGCAACCCCTTTGAGCCATTGTCTTCAGCAGAGCTTAAGTAATTGACTTGAAAACTGTGTTTTTGGTAGCCATCACCCTGCCAGGTGCATAAGTGAGCTACAAGCATTGTCAGTGGAGCCTGATTTTATCTCCTTTCACAGAGATAAGGTGGTCCTCAGGACTAACAGAAAGTTTTTGCCTAAGGTGGTTTCAGACTTCCACCTTAATCAATCCACGTCTCTTCCTGTGTACTTCACTGACCATTCCTCCTCTGGCGAGAGGAGATTACACAGTTTAGATGTCAAAAGAGCCCTTAGTTACTATATAGAACGTACCAAGGGTCATAGGTTTGAATCCCTCCAATTGTTCCTCACTTATGGTGAGGTTGGTAAAGGTAAACCTGCCACTAAAAGATCCATTGCCAGGTGGATTGTCTCTTGTATCCAGTTTTGCTATGAAAAACTGGGTAAGATTCCTCCCTCAGGCCTGAGGGCTCACTCTACCAGAGGTAAGCTGGTCCCCTGGCTGCTGCCAGGGACATCCCTATCCTAGAGATATGTCAAGCAGCTACCTGGAAAACAGTTCACACTTTTACTAAGCATTACTCCCTGGATATCCAGGCTAGGAGTGATGCTCAATTTGGCACAGCTGTGCTTCAGAGCCTATTTCCTAAGTAGGTTCTGTCCCTCCTCCATGGAGGTACTGCTGTGTATTCTGCATATGTCATAATATAGCAAGACTTCATGTTGTTTGAAGAAAAAATTACTCACCTTAGTAATGTTGTTTCTTCTAATGGAGTCTTGTTATATTATGACCTTCCCCCCAGCCTGCCCCTCTCAGAACCTCTACTTTTGGGATGTGGGTGGGCAGTGCAATGTTGGCACTTCATAGATGCCCACTTTATTTTCACCCTTTCTTAGGGTGCTTCAAACAACATGAAGTCTTGATATATTATAGACATTAGCAGTTTGATCCAGCTCTAGAACTGCCCCGGAGTGAAATGGTTAAAACCATTCCAAAATAGAATTTTGGCACGAGAGCAGCTCTATCTGTGTCATTTCAAACTTGAACTGTCAGATTCTTTACTCCGCCTCAGTGAACAGTCGCTCCGGAGATTTCTCCTCTGCTCGGTTCTATTTCGTTTAAAAGTGTTTTCGGTTGGATTTAACCTTAGAATAGTTTTATTTAACCGCAAAACCGCTCGTTCAAGCTCTATCTGTGGTAACTGTAAGTAAATGAAGGTTTTGCCTGTGTGGAACTTTGTGTTATCGGTTCGGTTTTGAACCGATCAGTGGGTTTAAAACTCATTTAAAACTAAAAGTTACTATTTTAGAGTGCGGTTCCGGTTCTTATTCGGTTCTAAAAACCCAGATTTATTCGTTTTTCCAATACCATTGACACGGTTAGGAACCGATAAGGGTGTCTTACCCTGGCACTGCCCGTTAAAGGGCAAGTTTTGGTTAGGCTGGCATTATGTCTGAGAAACCCAAAAGAAAAACCGGCCCACTGTTGTTTCAACACTGTGATGTTTGTGGGGAAGTCTTTGCCAAGGCTGACCCACACACCACATGTGTTTATTGTCTGGGGTTTGACCACCTCCAGTCAGACTGCCAGGTATGTAAGAATTTCCCTGCAGCCACCCTGGAAAAAAGATTGGGCAGGCTCAGGGAACGAGAGGCCAAAAAGTCCGCTGACCCAGATGGCCAGCCCGGTTCAGTGCCAACCGAACCAGAGGGAGTGCCCTCTGACCAGGGCCAGACTTCCTCGGCAAAGAAAAGCTGGTTCTGAGGAACCAATTCCAGTAAAGAAAACAAGAAAATCAGCAGGTCTGGAGTCCAAAATTCCTTCTCCAACTGCTGCAGAGATAGCAAAGCCATACAAATTGTCCAGTCACTGTCTCAGGGTCCGTCTGAACCACCACTATCTGGTAAAAGGTCGGTTCGTCCGGTCCCAGTGGTTCAGGATTATGATATTGAGGAATTTTATGAACCAGAGGAGGGGGAGGAGGATTATGAACAGTATGAATGTGGCTGGGAAGGTCTGGGTGTGCCCATTGAACCGGACATCTCCCCAGACAGACCTTTAGAATCTCCCCCTATGCTGTCTGAGTCCCCATGTCATTTTATGTTTTATAAAAGTTGTTGAAACCCTCCAGCTTCCTTTAGAAGAGGCTGTGGATGAGCAAGAGAGCCTGATTTTGTAGAAATGATGGATATTCCAGAGTCTAGGAGATTGTCTATTCCTTTACATAAGTCTTTTAGGAAACAAACAATAAAAATTTTAAAAGCTCTTAATTCTGTGCCTCCTGTAGATAAAAAGATGGACAGAAGGTGTACATTGTCAGGCCCTGATACAGAATTCCTTCTCAGCAATGCAGTCATGTTGAGTAGTTCAGGCTGCTGCCTGTGATAAAGCTAATATTCCTTTGGCTTCATCCTCCTGACAAGGATTCCAGGAAGATTGATGCCATGGAAAAAAAGTATATGGCAGCCTCTCTGGGACTCAGGCAAGCAAATTATATGGCTTATGTAGCTAAGTATCAGAAATCTAGATGGGATACTGTTATGCATTGGCAAGCAGGCCCATGGCCAGCTGGCTAGTGAACTAGAACAGGTGGTTGCTGGACGGCATTGAAGTCTCTAAGGTTCAGTTTCATGCTGCTGTGGATGTTAATGATGTTTCCTCTAGGGTCATGGCCACATCTGTAGCTTTTCGAGGTTGGCCTGGCTCAGGTGTACTAGTTTGTCACAGGATACCCAGACTAAGGCTATGGATTTTCCTGTGGTGGGAAATTCTCTGTTTGGAGAGCAGACAGAGAATTACATGAAGAAGATGAATGAATATAGGACTACTTACAAGAGTGCCCAGGCTAAGGAGCTGCAAGCCACTCCTCAAGGCGTAGCACCCAGGGTAGGGGTAGGCTTTTCACAGGCCTTCTACCAGACTCAGGCTCCTCTGCCTATGCTCAGAGGGGCTTCTTCAGCGTGCAGGGGCAGACGAGGGGTGGGCAGACCTGCTCCCACCCCCAGCCTAAAGCTCCTCATGAAACAGGCACCCTGATGGGGTGCCCAGGGCCGATTCTCCTGTACCAGTGGGGGGCAGGCTGGCTTACTTCAGTCAGAATTGGGCTTCTTTAACCTCAGACAAGTGGGTTCTGGAAGTAGTAAGCCAGGGTTGGTTCTCAGCTTCAAAAAGTTTCCCAAGTTGGGAAGCAGACTTTTTCTACCTGCAAGTGCTTCAGAGACCCTCGCTCTGGAAACAGAGGTCTCATCCCTGTTAGCTCTCAGAGCAGTAGAAAGGGTTCCTCCCTGCATCAGGGCAGGGTCTGTATTCAGATACTTCCTTACCCCAAAAAGACAGGAGAGTGGCGCCATTTTAGATCTCAAATATCTGAACAAGCATCTTTTGAAACCAAAGTTCAAAATGGTAACTCTGGCAATGATTTTACCTTCCCTAAGGCCAGGGGACTGCTAGCCTCCTGGACCTCAAGGATCCCTATTTCCATGTCCAATCAGAAGATCCCATTGAAAGTACCTCAGATTTGAACTGCCCTCAGGTCATTACCAGTTCAGAGCAATGCCCTTCGGCCTTACCGCTGCTCCAAGGGTATTCACAAAGTGTCTAGCAGTGGCAGTGGCCCACTTAAGGAGGCAGAGGATTGCTGTTTTTCCCTATCTAGACGACTGGCTCATTGTAGGCCAGTCCCCAGAACAGGTAAAATCTCACCTGCAGGTCACCCAGCAGCTCTCACCTCCTGGGTTTTCTGCTAAACCTACCAAAGTCGGTTCTGGAACCAGTCCAGGTACTCACCTTTATAGGGGCAGAATTGGACACAAAGCTAGCCAGAGCCTTTCTTCCCCCAGAAGGGGTAAGGAATTTAGTGGCTCTGGCCTCTTCCTTCACTCTGCAGGTCTCTCGACCAGCAAGACACTTTCTGCAGCTCCTGGGGCACATGGCTGCATCCACAGCTGTTGTGCAGGGAGCCAGATTTCAGATGAGAGACATTCAGTTTCACTTGAGAACCTTTGGTCTCAGAGAAGAGACCCCTTTCGAAGTTGGTCCCAGCGACTCGAACCTTGATCCTAGCTCTCCAGTGGTGGCAGGATCAGAGCAATTAAGGCGGGGTCCCCTTCATTTCCCTTCTCACGACTTGACTCTCACTACAGATGCTTCCCTTCTGGGTTGGGGAGCCCACATGGGCCACTCTTTCCACTCAGGGAGTCTGTCCCCAGGAATCTCTGCTCCACATCAATTTGCTGGAACTCAGAGCTGTCTTTTAGCTCTTCAAGCTTTTTCTGCAACTGTCCACGACAAGGTGATACAAGTCAGAACAGACAACACCACAACAATGTGGTACATCAACAAACAGGGGGCACTGGTCTTCGCCCTTGTGCACCGAGGCAATGAAGTTGTGGTCTCTGGCCTATTCCTGAACACTTCCCTCATAGCAGTTCATCTTCCAGGGAAGGACAATGTCCTAGCGGATGCCCTCAGTAGGATTTCCCAGGGCCATCACGAATGGTCCCTGGATCCTCAAGTGCTGCGGATAGTTTTTGCCAGGTGGGGCATCCTCAGATAGATCTTTTGCAGCCCCAGACAATCACAAACTTCCTCTGTTCTGTTGAAGGCCTCCAGTGCTGGGCTCAGTTCCCTGGATGCCTTCTTCTGGATTGGGAGAAGTTCCTCATGCTTTCCCTTCCTCTCCTATTCAAAGTACTAGTCAAAATCAGGTCTCAGCCTTGCAGGTGATTCTGATTGCCCGGATTGGGCCAGGCAGCCCTGGTACCCTCCTTCTGTCTCTGACAGTCCATCTTCCCCTGTTCCTCCCAGGAATCACAATCTGTTGACTTGTGCCCAGGGAAGGGTTTGGTATCCGGACCTCAAATCCCTCAACCTCAAGGCCTGGCTCTTGAGGAGTTAGAGTTGCTGATTTACACCTCTCTCAGGATGTTCTTGAGATCCTAAAGGCTTCCAGAAAGCCTTCCACTAGGCTACTTATAGTTCTAAATGGAAAAGGTTTTCCATTTGGTGTGCTGGGAAAATATTTCCCAGAATCTGCTGAATTGCCCATTTTGTTAGATTACATGGTACATCTTAATTCCTTGGGTCTCAGACCAGCTACCCTGAGAGTTCATTTGGCAGCTGTGTCTGCTTTTGTGTCAGCAGGAAAGTCATCCTCTTTCCTCTCATCCTGTGTTTTCCAAGTTTTTTGGGATTACTCCATACTAATCCTCCCTTTGGGAACCCGGCCTGCTTGGGACCTTAATGTTTGCATTGCCCAGTTAATGGAACCTTTTTGAACCTCTGTCTTCTGCAGAGCTTAAGTTCCTCTTGGAAAACTGTTTTCTAGTGGCTATCACTTCTGCCCAGGCGCATAAGTGAATTGCAAGCCTTGTCAGTGGAGACTGACTTTATTTCTTCCACTAGGATAAGGTAGTCCTTAGGACTAATAGGAAGTTTTTGCCTAAGGTGGTTTCAGATTTCCATCTTAATCAATCTATCTCCCTTCCAGTATTTTTCACTGATCACTCCTCTTCGGTGAGAGGAGGTTGCACAGCCTGGATGTTAAGAGAGCTCTTAGTTATTATATAGAGCGTACCAAAGGTCACAGGTTCGAATCCCTCCAACTTTTCCTTACCTATGGTGAAGTTGGGAAAGGCAAACCTGCCACTAAGAGATCAATAGCTAGGTGGATTGTCTCTTGTATCCAATTTTGTTATCAGAAAGGGCAGAGAGCCCCCGGTTTGAGGGCTCATTCTACCGGGTACAGCTGCTGCCTCTAGCTGCTGCCAGAGTATATCCTTTATTAGAGATTTGCCAGGCTGCTACTTGAAAACGGTACACACTTTACCAAGCATTACTCCCTGGATGTGCAGGCCAGAGAGATGCTCGGTTTGGCACAGCTGTTCTTCAGAGCCTATTCCCTAAGTAGGTTCTGCCCTCCTCCATGGAGGTACTGCTGTGTATTCTGCTAATGTTTATAATATAGCAAGACTTCATGTTGTTTGAAGAAAAATTACTCACCTTAGTAATGTTGTTTCTTCTAATGGAGTCTTGCTATATTATAGACCTCCCAACCTGCCCTCTCAGAACCTCAACTTGGTGGGGTGCGGCAACTTAGTGTGGGCACTACTTATGTCCTGTTAGCATTTTGTCCCTTTGGGACTTTGGGTGTGTATGTGTACGTGTGTGTTTTATTATACTTATGTTCCATTTCATATTAGAATGGTGTTAGTATTTCTGGTCCCCTGACTTGAGTCTTGGGTGTTGGGACCATCAATGGTTGTTATTATTTAGGTAGCCATTTGGCTAGTGTAGGTTACAGCTTCACACAGACCTTAGTGAGTTTGGCCGTAAGATCTGATAGTTCAAGTTTGAAATGACACAGATAGAGCTGCTCGTGCCAAAATTCTATTTTGGAATGGTTTTAACCATTTCACTCCGGGCAGTTCTAGAGCTGGATCAAACTGCTAATGTCTATAATATAGCAAGACTCCATTAGAAGAAACAACATTACTAAGGTGAGTAATTTTTTCTTAGGTGTTATGTTTTATTTTTCTTTCTTGAACTCTGACATGAGTCTTTATTTTGGGATCAAGAACAAAATGTGTTTTGTAGTTAGTAGCCAGTGGGCTAGTGTAGGTTTACGGCTTCCACACAGAACCTTAATGAGTTTGTGCTCATAAAGATCTGACAGTTTAAGTTTGAGCTACAACAGACAGAGTGTTCAACCGAGTTCGTGCTCAAGGTTCCATGCCCTGCATGGAAAGTTAACTCTTTCACCTCCGGAGCAGTTCTAACCTGGGGTTATACTGCATATGTCATAATATAGCAAGACTCCATTAGAAGAAGCAACATTACTAAGATGAGTAATTTTTTCATCCATCGCATTACCCACATCCAGCTCAGAGTTAACTTTTTTGTAAAAAGTAAGTAAATTTGTCTGGCATGACCTAGACGTAGTGAACCCATGCTGTACAGGATCAATAAAATTGTTTTCTGCTAGGTAATCAACATGATGATGGACCATAAAGTTTTAAACTGGGACCCAGTTTTGTGGTAAGGTAGAGCCTCATTCGAAGATAGTGGCAGAATTGATCTCTTCTAAGACTGAATCTGTTATCCAATAATTTGAGAGTAGACTACCTTGTCATATAGATGGCCAAGATGGGACAGCGCCAAATTCGCCTCCAAGCACTGGTTGGGCGAACTCCTTTCCTACCTCTCCTCCTCTTTTATAACCTCCCCCTTCACACTCCCTAAAATCAACCAACTCTCGAACTCTGGTGGTCCCCTTGCCGCGCCACCCTCATTGGTCAATTAGGATACTCTCATCACCTCACAAAAATGTGGAATTCCCTTCCTCCTTAAATTCATCACTCATCATCCTGCTATTCCATCAGCTCTGCCTCAAAACATCTTTGCACCTAGCTGTTCCTGCTATGACCCTCCCTAACTCTCCATCTAAGCCCCACCCCATTTTTTCTATATCCACTAATTTGCCAATGATGCACCCTGCCTCTCTCCCTTCTCCCCATTTCCCCCAAAGTGGCCTTCCCTTGTCCTCTGTTTCTAAATCATCCTAAGCTGTTATCAGTGCTTGACCATACCGTCTCCCTACACCTACAACCCTAACCTCCACCACTCTCTGTATCCTGAAAGGGCTGGATCTTCGGCCCCTCTCCTCTCTCACCTCCCTCCCTCTCTTCTGAAGTCTACTCCCTATCGCTGCCTACTGTCCTCCTGTCGTGCTCTATTTAGTTGTCTACAACCTGCTTCCCTCCTGTCTGTGTTCTACCTCTGCCTTGTACAGGAGGGTCCACACCACAGTGTACTGTTGTGACCAGGCCCTGGCAGACCCTAATCTTCCCCCTCTCTTCCTTCTTGATGTACTGTAACTCTTGCTGCCTACAACCTGTTTCCCTTCTATCATACTTGACCACTGCCTTGTGCAGTCAGGGTCCCCAGTATACTGGAGGGAATAACCCACCCCTTTCCTCCTCCCCTGCCTTCCCCTCTCCTAACCCTCCCTTTTTAACCCCCCTGCTCTCTGCCTATACACATATAAGCCCCTATATACCCCCATTAACTAGCACTAGTTATCGGCCTACCCTAATCTCAAATGCACTTACAGTTGACCTTGTACTTCTGTTCACCTTGCAAATTTTGTTCTGTCTCTACTTGCAGTCTTGCCATAGTTCAATCCTCCTGTTTCCATTCAGCCATTTTCAATCTACAAAGCTATTTTCCACCAAGTGTTTGCCAGTTGTTTTTTGTGCTATCATATCTATCTAGTTCTAAACTGCTAGCATTCCTCTTTTTGTGTACCAAATCTCTGTATACTATCCTCATGTTCCCCTACCCCCTAGGTCGCACCAGGAGGTGAGCAACTTGTTGCTCAACGGTCATTCCTGGTGAAACATTTCAATAAATAAATGGGAAATACCCTCTTCATTCCAGGTCCTGAAGTCTAGATATAAGAGAAATGTGGGAAGCCTTGGGTTATCCCATGAAGGGGTAAAGTGAGACAGGCTCTCTTTACTTTGCATGAATTAGTGTACTTTGTGCAAGACATAACAGTTATAAAGTATTTGAGAACTGAGTTTACCCAATTATTCTAAAAGATGCAAATAACAACTCCAACTACACTTGTGTTCTATGGGGAGCCGTATGTCTACTTGAGAAGGACCAAAACGGATACCCAAAATAGTTGATTCTTACCCCAGGAATCCCTCAGTATGCTTGACTAGTACAGTTTTGCCAGCTGGATTCAGCTGCCCTGGAGGTGGAGTTATGCTAATGATGCCAGGGAATTAGCCAGTCAGGTTGTAGTAAGAGAGTACTGCCTGTAGGTGCTGCTGTACTTCCAGTCAAATTCATTTCTCCATTGACTGGACAAGTCTGCCCTGGAGCGCTCTTCAAACCTTCGCTTGAAGTAGTTAATTTTCATTTTATCAGTGTTTTCTTTTATTCTGTTCTGCTTTTAGAGTGTTTTTTAAGTTTTCAGTGCTTTTTGTATGTTTTCCACAGTTCTTTAGTTCCCAGGAATTGTGAAAAATCTTCTCTTTTTTCAGCATTTCCGTGCTTTTTCTGACTAAAAAATATCACGTCTGAGGTAAACTTTCTGCGGATTTTATGTTTTAACGTTATTTTTTCTACGGATACCTATTTTTAAAGCAGTTCTGCAATTTTAAACCACATTCTTTATTTTGCCTCAGCTAGGAACAGTTTTGTCACAGTTCCACAGCTCTGGAAGCCTTCTGAAGTTTCTGTGTGGGAACAAAATAACTGGCAGGTCAAATAGACCCGAAAACAAGACTGGTCCCTTTGTTTTTTTTCCATTTGCTAAAGCCTTTTAAATAGTGGTCAGGGCAGACTACCACAATCCTCATTTAAATATTTTGAGACAGTTACTGTTTTTACTGTGAGCTTACATTTTTAATTGCTCAAAAACAGCAAGAAATCAGCTGTAAGTCTGGAAATTATGGCTTCTCAGTCTACCCCCCCCCATTAAAAATTTAGAAGAGGGGTCCTCCTCTCATCAAAAGTCTAAAGACAAGTCTTCCAAGGACCCCATAGAAAATAAGTCTGATAAAAATAATAATGACCAAGCCAAACAAAAAAGATATTCCCAGTAGGTTCCTGATTCAGGGCCTAGTAAAAAGAAACAAAAGGAAAAACATGTCACTGTCCCTCCCACTGAAAAGCAAAAGGAGTCACCAGTGTTGCAACAAGATATACCCTCTGTGCAGGAAATGGCAAAGGATTGGCAACTATATCAAACTTTTCAGGCTGTGGGCTCTCTTCTGGGTGCCCCAGTTGGTCCTGCTACACCAATCCCCTCTGACCCTGGCCTCAGCCAGTGTATTTTCTTTGAGAGGGTGATGGTGAAGAAGAGGGTGGGCCTTTAGAACCTGATGAAATTACTGATCAAGAATTTCTCTCATATTTTTCATTTGTCCAACATATGGTGGACATTCTTGCCCTTTCTATACAAGAGTCCACTGAGGAAGATGAGGAGGAAGTTTTTTTTAGATATGATGGGTCTCCTTCCTCTTAAAAACATTACTCCTTCCAGTTCATAAGTCCATTCGCAGGATTACTTTCAAGTTACTCCAGAATCCCACCTCCATACCAGGGGTGGATAAGAAATTAGAGAAAAAGTACCAGCTAGCTAAATCCAGTGCTGATTACCTTTACATACATCCAGACCATGAAGGAGTAGTGCAAGCTGCAGCTTGTAACAAAGCAAAAGTGTCTCTTTCTTTCCAGCCTCCAGAAAAATAATCCAAAAATCTGGATGCTATAGGTAAGAAATCTTATGCCTCATCTTCACTGCTGCTTCGCCTCTGTACTTACATGGCATACGGAGCAGAGTACCAAAAGGCTCTCTGGAGCTCTGTCTTTGGCTATTAGCCAGCAAGCCCCAGATAAAGTGGCTCAGGATCTGGCAGAAACTGTTAAAACTGCCTTGGAAACCACAAAATATCAGTTCCATATGACTGTGGATGCCTATGACACTGCCTCCAGGGCTATGGCTCAGGCTAATTCTCTTAGGAAACCCTCTACATCTTACAGACTCCAAAGAGGGGGCAGAGGTAGGGGTTACCATCCCAGGGCCTTCTACCCTATGCCAAAGCCTATGCCCTTGGATTACTCTCAGATGAGAGAATTCTGTAAGGGAAGAGGTAAAAGGGCTCAGAAATGTACTGATTCCATACCTTCAACAAAAATTAAACCAAAATAAAACTCCTGACTGGAAGGCTCAGGTTGCCTCCCCTCTGCCAGTAGGAGGAAGGCTGACCCACTACCTCTACCAATGGCACCACATCACCACAGACAAGTGGGTACTGGAGGTGGTGGGTCAATGACTTACTTACTCCCACTCAGCAGGGCCACAGAAGTGTAAAACCCCTAACCCCTACAGAGACAATTCTGCTAAAATTAGAGGTAAAGCCTCTCCTGGCAACAAATGCAGTGGAAAGAGTCCCTCTCTCCAAGTGGGGGAAAAGGCCTCTGTTCCAGATACTTTCTAACCCCCAAAAAAACATGGACTGGTGACCCATTCTAGATCTGAGGCATCTAAACAAGTGCCTGTTCAACCCCAAATTCAAGATAGTCACCCTGTCAGTGGTGATTCCCACTTTACAACAGGAAGACTGGCTAGCCTCCCTAGACCTAAGAGATGCCTATTTTCACATTCCAACCAGGCCCTGTCTCAGAAAGTATCTCAGATTCAGGCTGCCCTCTAGCCACTACCAGTTTGCAGTTCTGCTCTTTGGCCTTTCTTCAGCTCCCAGAGTTTTTACAAAGTGCCTGGCAGTGGTGGCAGCCCATCCCAGAAGACAGGAGGGCTCTGTCTTCTTCTAACTGGAGACTGGCTGATAGTGGACAGGTCTTCCCAAAAGGTCAGAGACTCTCTCAGCCTCACATGGTGCACCCTAGAGTCCCTGGGTTTCCTGATCAACCAAGTCCCAGTCTGAGCCAGTCCCTCTCCTGGAGTTTATTAGAACAGAGCTGGACACACAGCAAGGCAAAGCCCTGCTCCCACTAGACAGGGTAAGGAACCTTCAGACCCTGGCAGACTTGTTTGTCCTAGGCCAATCAAGACCAACCAGACACTTCCTCAGACCTCTAGGCCACATGGCATCTACTACAGCTGTAGTGCTAGTGATGATATTCAGTACCATCTCAGAACCCATTGGTCTCAGAAAAGGGACTCCCTATCAAAACTAGTTCCAGTCACAAGGACACTCTTACAAGCCCTGGACTGGTGCAAGGACAGGGACAACCTCAGGGAAGGGATTCCTTTCCAGCAATGGGAACCTCCAGAGTGCTCACTACCCTTCTAGGGTGGGGTGCACGCCTGGCAGACCAGTCCATAAGCAGGGTGCGGTCTCCCAGAGAGTCCAGGTGTCACATAAATCTCCTCAAACTCAGAGCTGTGTACCTGGCTATCAAAGCCTTTGCTCCCCAGCTCAAGAGTCAATATGTCCAAATCAGGACAGATACCACTGCTATATTCTACGTCAACAAGCAGGGGGGAACAAGATACACAAAGCTCTACACAGAGGCCATGAAGATCTGGTCTCTGGCCTACTCGTTGGACATGCAGCTCATGGCCATTCACCTGCCAGGCAAGGACAATGTGCTGGCAGACTCCCTGAGCTGCATCAGTCAGGACCACTACAAGTGGACCCTAAACAAACAGGTGCTGGCCACAGTCTTCAGGAGGTGGGGCACTCCAGAGATAGATATTTTTGCCTCCAAACACAACTACCAGATTCCCCTGTATGGTTGCAGGCCTCTGGCTCTAGGCTCAGTGCCAATGGATGCCTTGTCTCTGGATTGGACAGGGAGGTTCCTGTGTGCTTTCCCTCCATCTCCCCCTGATTTTCAGGGTTCTGCTAAAACTCAGAAGCCAGCCAGCAACCATGATTCTGGTGGCTCCAGACTGGGCAAGGCAGCCTTGGTACACCCTGCTTCTCACCCTCTTGGTCAAATGGCCCATTCGCCTGCCCCCCACTCAGTCTCCTGACCCTGCCTCAGATGGGATAGCATACCTCAGCATAGAGTCTCTTCGCCTCAAAGCTTGGTACTTGAAAAGCTAGAATTCCCTGACTCTCAGTATTCAGAGCAAGTCCTGAGAATCCTTCGTCTGGCCAAGAAACCAAGTACCAAAATGACTTATGCTTCCAAATGGAAGAGATTTTCTTTCTGGTTTAAAGACAGGCAGATTCACCCTCTGCAGGCTAGTCTTTCCTCCATACTAGACTATTTGGTACACTTGCAAGCATCAGGCCTTAGAGCCTCATCTCTGAAGATTCACTTGGCAGCCATTTTGGCCTATATATCTGTTGATAAGGAGAAGTCTATAATTTCTCATTCCATCTTTAAAGGCCTGCTGCACCTTCAACACCCATTTCAGGAACCTATTCCCCCCCCCCGGGATTTGAACCACTGTATAGCCAAGTTGATGGAGTCTCCATTTTAGCCCATGGCTACTGGAGATTTAAAATATGTCACCTGGAAAACTGTCTTCCTAGTGACGGTACTCAGGGTGCCCTGCAATGCTATAGTAAAATCTTATTAAAAATGGCAGCAGTGGTCTTTTCAAAAGTTTTAATGGACCACAAGAAATTTATTCATAGATGCATAGACAGTGTCGGCAGATAAGGGCCTATGGCCCACCCAGTCTGTCCATTTGAGCTTGTAAGTTCAGGTTATGTTTTCAGGAACAAGAAAACCGGTGTACGCTTCTGGCATACACTATAAAAAACAATAAATGGGTGGTTATCGGTAAGTTGTAGTTAGATCATCTTGCGTTCCCATGGCGACCGAACCTTCGAGCTGAGCTCGAGGTTAAAACGTTGCCATGGGAACCTCTCAATGATCTAACCAGCTTGTTATCAATGGGCACCCATTCATTATTCTCTGTGTTCTGTTGGATTTCGTTTTGATGAACAGACCTAGACAGATGTTTTTTTTATATTTACAGTACCCAAAAATAAAATCTTTGAAATATTATGATCACTGTGAATAGTTTTATATTTATGTGTAAATATTAACCAGCTTCTTACGTATTCTGTCTCTAAAGGCAACCAATCAAGTCTGGTCAGAAGTAAGCAATGGTGGGTTCTGATGTCACAACCAAGGACATATCTGGCTACTCTGTACTGAATTTTGTCAAGTTTATTCAGCAGTTGTTTATTTGCTGACCTGTAAATAAATTCACCATATTTTATAATAGGCAGAATTACCTGCTCAGCAATCTTTTTCCTATCTAAAAGTTTTAAACACCTAGTTGTCCTTTTTAATGTCCCTAGTTATTTTGTTACCTTGCTAATTGTCATGTCAATGTGATCTCTAAAAGATACTGTAGAAAACTAATGCCAAATAATTGTGGATAGTGACATTCTCTATAGGGGATTTGTTAACTGTAAATATCTGCAGTTGTGTACAATTGCTATGTCTCTTAGAGACAAAATGCAATACTTTGGTCTTCTTAGTATTCATCAATAGCTGTGACCTGGTGAACCACTCCTGTACCCTGACAAATTCTTCATGAAGTTTACCTCGAAGGTCCTCCAGATCTCTCCCTGAGGCCACTATTGCTGTGTGATCGGCATAAAGCCTGATAGATGTATGTTTAACTACAGAGGGCAAATCGTCATTAAATAGTTAAAATAGAAGGGGTCCCAAAATGG
The DNA here is from genome assembly GCA_016271365.2 of Neoceratodus forsteri. Lineage (NCBI taxonomy): Eukaryota > Metazoa > Chordata > Ceratodontiformes > Ceratodontidae > Neoceratodus > Neoceratodus forsteri. The sequence continues at coordinate 162,499,090 of CM057458.1, read as the reverse complement.
ACCCTTGAGGGACCCCCCCCCGGGTGGCCCGTGGTTCAGATAGATGTTGCTGTATATGGACCCTTTGGGAATGCCCTGTTAAACAGAAAGAAAACCATAAAAGAGGGCCCTCGGAGAAACTCAGGCCAGACAATCTCTCAGTTAGGGTGGAGTAGTTCACCAGGTCAAAGCCTTTGACAGATTGATAAAAATCAATGCTGTTTCATTGCCTTTGTTTAGGGAGGAGCTGATCAAGTCATTAACTCTACTAAAGCAGAAGAAGTAGGGTAGCCCCTATGGAAGCCTGATTGAAAAGGAGTTAGTATCTTATATTTGTCCATATAGTCACCGATTTGCCTTGAGGCTAGTTTCCTCTAAAGATTTTGATAAGGCGGACAAAATCGCTACAGGACGGTAGTTATTTAGATCTGCTGAATCCCCAGCTTTATAGATAGGCGTGACTCTGCTCACCTTCCACAGTGATGGAAAATGACCAGTCCACAGGCTCCAGTTAAATATGGACAATACAGGCAAAGCTATGTGAGGTGCTGCCATTTTAATAAATCATCCTTCCAGATTATCTAAACCAGGTGATTTGTGTATATTAATTTGTAATAGCTCCCTTTTTACCTCAGATAAGGTTAGTTGTTTAAACGTAAAAGGAGGATGCTGTCCCAGTGTTGTTTTATTATCTATATTTTCAGCACCCAGTCCTGGCTGGGTCTGGACCTGTATCCCCGGAAGATCCGTAAAAAAGGCATTTAGTATGTTAGAAACTGTTTTTGGATTGTCAGATAAAGTATTATTAAATCTGATTGCTAAATTCCCTCCTCCCAGCTACACTGCTTTGTAGTCTGCACTCGTCAAGCATACAGGAAAATTCATGGGGTGAGAAGAAAAAATTACTTACCATAGTGAGATTGTTTCTTCCAGGGGATCCCTCAGTATGCTTGATCTTCCACCCAGCCTCCCCTCACATAACCTGGCTGAGAATAGTTCTGTAGTCCTTGCCTTAGGCCAAATTTCTCACTGTAGAGCAATAAAATGTGTAATGTTTCCAGAGTGAAGCATGATGTACATAGTTCGCCTAGATGCAAGTTCAATTTTTCTTTGTTTTTCCCATTTTTGCAATAGTACTAGCATTGGTTTAGGGTTTGGGGCCTTTGGCCCCCTGAGGCCTTGAAATTAAGCTGACTGGAAGTACAGCAGCACCTACAGGCAGAACTCTCTTACTACAACCTGATTGGCTAATTCCCTGAGGGATTCCCTTGGAAGAAACAATATTACTATGGTAAGCCATTTTTTCTTTTTCTTTTTGTGCATAAAATTACAGTCTGAAGTTTTGGAGTCACATTGCCCTCACTGTATGGTAAAGATAAAGTGGACAAATTAATTCTGGGAGTTGGGGGGTGAGGATATAGCATGCACCAAGCAGGAAAGGGATCTTGGGGTTGTCATCTCTGATGACCTCAAGGTAGGGAAACAGTGTGACAAGGCATCAGGTAAAGCAAATAGGATGCTGGGATGTATAGGCAGGGCATCACCAGCAGGAAAGGAGGTCATAATTCCGCTATACAAACACTAGTGAGGCCCCACCTGGAGTACAGTGTACAGTTCTGGAGACCATACTCTAGGTAAGGACATAGACAGGGTAGAGAAGGTTCAGAGGAGGGCAACAAAGATTGTGCATGGGTTGCATCACAAGTCCTATGAAGACAGGTTGAAGGAACTGAACATGTACTCCTGGAGGAGAGAGGAGGAGAGGGATATGATAGAGACATACAAGTATCTTATAGGGAGGAACAGGGTGCAGGAAAACACTATTTTTAAGCGAAAAAGATGTTTCAGGACTAGAGGGCATGGGATGAAGTTGGAGGAGGACGATCTCAGAGGAAACATGAGAAAGAATTTCTTCACAGAACGGGTGGTGGATAAGTGAACACCCTGCCAGAGGAAGTGGTGGGAGCTGAAACAATCACGGGATTTAAGAATGCATGGGATAGACATAAAGGAATTCTAGAGGTCAGGGGTAAGGGGAAATAGACTTCTAGGAAAACAAACTGAACTTACAAGCTCAAATGGGCAGACTAGGTGGGCCATAGGCCCTTATCTGCCGACACTGTCTATGTATCTATGTATCTATGAGTTTTGTGTTACTATAACCAGGTACTGATCAAGGCATGTCATTTTTAAGCAGTTTATCTGGAATGTTAAGGAGTAACATTTGAAAGAGGGATTTATGTAGTAAGGACATTTTGAGAATACTGCCTCTGCCCAAGAGGGACAGCGGCAGAGTTCTCTGTTGGGTCTTTTCCTCAGATACCCTGGTGTGTATGGGGGTGTACGTGGCCTCAGGATTATTTAGAGTTGTTTTAGCCCCTAAAGGAAATTCATGTGCAACCCACTGATGAGTAAGGAGTTCTCCAGTTCTGAGGAGTCAGTGGCATTAGGTATTTTGTCCTTTGGATTTTGTAACCCATGGTAGCCCCAAAGTCTTCTGTCAGGCTCAACAGAGGAGGTACAGACTGAGCCAAATGACAGACCATCAAGAGTAGACTGTCTGTATATAAGGGCATGGTAACTGCTAGTTCCCATTCAAATGCCAAGAGTCAGGGAGTGGACCTTAATAGCTAAAACTAGGTGCTTGACTGCCAGGACAGACAGAAGGGGATAAGGGCAGCCTTTCGGTTCACTGCTCCAGTGTAAATGGTTTAGAGAGGTGGATTTGGTTTGGTTCTGGTCTTGGACTCCTTATAAACTGCCTGAATGCAGTACAAGAATTTGGATCTGAAGCTCATGTCTCTCCTGGTGCATGTGTGTCATCAAGGCTAGCTAACAGGATTTCTTTTGCCACTATTTATTCCCATTCCAGGTGTATAAATCTTGTGCACACCAGTTTAATTCCTCTACTAGAACTGAATCCAAGATCTAGAAGAGACTGCAGTAGTAAGTAGTGGCTTTGTTCAAAAAACAGGCTTCATGTAAGAAAACAAATGACCATAGCACTGTTCCTTCAGAAAAAGTGAAAGGAGGGGGCGTTTGTCAAGCAATATAGGCATGATAATGTACTTTGCCTATCTCTCATTTGTTTCACTCAGTCCTTAGACTTTTTTTTATTGTCCTTCTCTGTACTTTTCATTTTCTATGTAGGTTTCCTTTCCTTTCTTCCCCCTCTCTGTGGTACCACAAATGCTGTCTTAAAACAAGGTTGGGGACCAGAGCCTTCCTGCAGCCTAGGGCAAAGATAAAAAAAATTACTCACCGTAGTAATGTTATTTCTTCTATGGGATTGAACAATTAGCCAATACAAATGGCATCATCTCCCTGCAAAGTGGTGCCCTGAACAAATGGAACTTTATGCTAACAGTGGAATTTAGAAGGTAAGGTAACATTTATTTATATGGCACCCAATCCCAGAGGCTCTGGATGCCTTACAAAGTCAAAAACAGGCAGGGTGGACCAGCCTTTTGGCGCAGCGGTTGGATTTTCGCCATGCGCATGCACCCAGGTTCAAAATGGACCTGGGATGCTGGAGGGTCAGTCTGGGGAGAAGGATGGAGCATCCGAGACTGCCTTCCATCTGGCGGGGAGGTGGAGGTGTGATTGTGGCTCAATGAACCCTGGCGGAGGCCGGGGTTGTGCAAGCGACTGGTGCCCAGAACGTTCAGGGGTGGGGCGGATGCAGGATATCATTGCACGTCCCCAACCCCCAGGAAAACCAGGAAAAAGAGCAGCTGCCGGCCACCCTAGATGAAGCACGCCACAGCTTCAATTAGTCTCCAGGCTGGCCCTCCAACCTATTCCATTGTCTGTGGCGCTGGAGTAGTCTAGTGCTGCATCCCCACCCTGGGTATTAAGCCAGGGGGTATTGGAGGGTCGTGGCCATTGTGGAGGTGGAGGCCTATGGTTTGTGACCGGGCTGAGGTACCGGGTGGCTGGCAGCAGGAGAGTAAAATAGAGAATAAAAAAAAAAAATAGGCAGGGTAAAACAGTAGTCAAAGATGTAAAGGGTTATACAGATAAATTAAATACCAGCATAAACATTTATAAATAATAAATGCACACTTAAAAACAACTGTAGTTAGTCAAGAAAAGCCTGTTTAAAAGTTGAGTCTTCAGACCCTCTTAAAAGCCGCCCTGTTGGGGTCTCCTTACAGAGCTGGGAAGTGAGTTCCAGAGGTCTGGGCTGGCCACCTCGAATGCTCGATTGCCAGAGGCTTTCAGCCTGGCCCTCGAATCGCAAGGGAGACCCTGTGGAGGAGCGGAGGGGCGGACTGGAATGGCAGGTGTAAGGAGATCAGCCAGGTAGCCTGGGCCCAATCTATATTGGGGCCTTACAGTTGAACAAGCCCACCTTGAAGATGATCCTCCACCTGACAGGCAGCCAATGCAGATCTCGCAGGACCAGGGTCACATGACAAGACCTGGACAGGCCCATCAGTAACTTGGCCACTGCATTCCACACCAGCTGCAGCTGGCAGAGGGTCCCTCCACAGACCCCGAAGTACAGAGCATTGCAGTATTCAAGCCTGGATGTAACAGCCAGCCCACTGGCGCAGTGGTAGGGCTACTGCTCACGGTGCCAGTGACCCAGGTTCTGAACGGACCAGGCTGCCGGAGGGTCGGCCGGGAAAGAGGATTGAGTGCCCAGAGGCCACTCTCTCCTCCTCCAGGGTGGGGTAGGATGGCATGTCCCACCGCCCCACCGCCACCTAGGTGATCATGGGTGGAGTGCAGCAGGACTGCAGAAAGAAGGAAGGAGGGGAATGTTGGCTGGGCTGGAGCACTCGCACATCTCGAGCATACACCACCCCTAGGCTTCCCTAGTGTGCCGATGTTCTGTGGAAGGTCAGAACCCCCCGCAGTATCCCTGTAGATGGAGCTCCAGGCCCCATTCCCAGTGCCCTGCCAGTGCCTAATGACAGCATCCCCTGACTAAAGACAGACACATTGGGACAGCAAGGGGGTCCTGTCCTGTACCTGCCTGGGGGGGGTACAACTAAGGCTCTGTGGGGGGGGGTGGACTGCACCGGTACCTGGCACGATGAGCAGGGACGTACAAGGCCACAAAGGAGTCTCCTGAAGAAAGGGAAGCAAGGCGGTGAGAAGGGGACATAAAGAAAGAAAGAATAAAAAAAAGCCTGGATGTAACAAAGGCATGTACTAGTGATTGCAGGTCCTCAGGCGGAACTAGGGGTTTAATCCAGGCGACATCCCTTAAGTGGTAAAAAACACTTTGGACAACATATGACACCCAAGCATCAAGTGTCAACCTATCATCCAAGAAGATGCCCAGATTTCTCACCCTGGAGGAAGCCATCAATGGAGTTGTTCCCAGGACCAATCCTGTTGCCACCCTGGAGGCACTACCATCACACCGTGACCAGCTCAGTCACCAGGACCTCCATCTTGTCAGGATTCAACTTTAGCCAGTTGGAGGACATCCAGTCCTGGATCTTGGTCAGGCAGTTGTTTAGCACTTCCATGGCGTCATTTGTTCCAGGGCCAAAACACATATACAGCTGGGTATCATCTGCATAGCAGTGAAAACCCAGACTGTAACATCTAATGAGCTCTCCCAGGGGTAGCATGTACACCACGAACAACATCAGCTACAGGATCGAACCTTGAGGAACTCCACATGGCAGGAGCTTCGGGGAAGAGGAGAAATTCCCCATCACCACCCGTTGCTTCCTGCCTGAGAGATAGGACTCAAACCAATTGAAAACATTACCGGCGAGTCCACAGTACTCTTTAAGGCACTCCAAAAGCTCCAATGTGTCAAATGCTGAAGCGAGATCGAGGAGAATGAGAATTGACCAGTCTCCTCTATCTCTTGCCCTGAGGAGGTCATTTTGCACCCTGACCAACGCTGTTTCAGTGCTATGCCTGGCCCTGAAACCAGACTGGAATGGCTTATAGATGTTAAAGACCATGAGGTGCGCCTCAAGCTGCAGCGCCACTGTTTTTTTCAACAACCTTCCCTAAAAATGTGAGATTGGAGATAGGATAACTCGCCAGGACATCAGGGTTGAGTGATGGTTTCTTCAGAAGGGCCTCACCAGCACCTCCTTCAAGTCATCAGGAAAGATCCCTCTGAAAGCAAGCACCGATTATCCTGGTGAACACTGGACCAGTGGTCTCAGCACATCCCACTAGGAGATGAGCTGGGCTGGGTCCAGTTTGATGTGCGGTGGGCTGCAGCTTAGAGAGATCACTCCAACAACCTCAGCCACCTCCACTGGCCTAAACTCCTCCCAGACAATAGAAGTGTCCATGTTCTACCAAGTTAACCACTGTGGAGAGGAGCTTGCTGTACTAGGAGATCCTGTACTGGATAAAGGACACCCTGTAAGAAAAGAACTGAGCAAACTCATCACACAATGTGATTGAAAATGCTTTTTTTGGCTGCAGACAGACCAGATGAAGTAGTCTACAGTCCAAAAAGCTGAGCTGGTCTATTCCTCCCTGTAGCAATCTCCTGGACAGGAACACTGCCTTCTTATGATCGATTGCCCATTGGTACTATGATAGTGAGCGATAAGGCCAGTTTGTCCTCCTCGTAATGGGTCCTCCACCAGCAATGCTCAACTTCCAACCCATGATCTTCATCTTCTTGAGAGCCCCATTGAACCATGGGAGTCTCAAGTGAGAAGATCTGGTCATATACGGACTGGTGTGATGACATCAAGTGCTTCGAGATGGTTTTATTATAGCAAGCCACCGCTTTCACCCACACCAATTGTAGAAGCAATGCAGTACTCACACCAGACAAATCTACTACTGCCGAAAGTCCTCTGGGGACAATCCCCTTAAAGGGTGATGGCTGACCATCTCAACAGGGAGGACTATCAGGAGGACCCCAACGAGAACTCTACCATGCAATGATCGGACCAAGCAACCCGATCAGTCTTGTGGTTCATGACCTTTCAAACCCAGTGAGAACATCAAGTCCAAAGTGTGGCCATGGTGATGGGTCACAGAAGCAACTGCTTGTGCCAGGCCCAGTGATGTCATCAACTGGAAGAGGTTGTGACCAAGATGTGAGGATTCATCATTGACCCAGGCATTGAAGTCCCCCAGAATTAACCATCTGGGGGACTCCAACGCTCTGTCAATGACAAAGTCTGCAACTTCCTGCAGGAAATCCCCACCCCCACCCCAGAGGGCAGTAAACAAGGAGAATCCTGGAACCCACACCTGGACTCCCACGCACTGCCACACATACAAAGGACAAGGTAGAACCCACTGGGTGCATGGCGAGTTCAGACTGGATCTAAAACAGATGGCCACACCCCCACCCCTCGTCTCCCTACTCAGGCAGTGCACCACAGAGTCCTGGCAGGAACAGCCCCTCCAAACTGCCCTGGCATCGCCTCCCAGTCAAGTCTCTAGAATGCAAGCCAGATCGACCTATGAAATCAAGTCCACCATAATTGTGATCTTGTCCTCATCGATCTGGCATTACACAGCACAGTACAAAGGGACTGGTGGAGACTGCAGGCCCACCAGCTATCTGCCCACTCAGTATGGTGGGAACCCTGGGAATGGGCACTAAGCATGTTGGGCCTCTCTCCTGGCTCTATTTAGTCACAGAGCATCTCCTACTCCAAACCACCCCAATACTGCTCACCTCCACTGTGCCCCGCTGCCAGCCTACTTGTTCCCTGGTAATACCCATCTCCAGACAGCATCTCACTGCTGTTGCTGGAATAGGGAGGTCAGTAATGGGACAGAGGGCATGCAGCAGCATAGACGATATGGAGGGGTCTGTGATTCCTACACATCTTCGGCACTAATCAAAACTCTACTACAGCTAAACATAACATACAATATAAGACTAAAAAACCCTCCCTACAGCCTAGAAAATAAAAATAAAACAAAAACAGGATTTCAAAAACCTGTCCCTACATATACAACCATAATTCATACTTTATAATACAAAAACTTCCTATTCACACCCAGACCACACTCAAACGCTAGCCAAACCACACCTACCCCAAACAACCCATCATTCAAATAAACTTTAAACAAGAAACAAACCACAGGAGACCCCTAATAGCTTTTGAGTACAGAGGGCAAATAAGTCCAACAAATAGTTTATTAAAATAACTTGAACAAAACCTAAAGCCAGGACAGAAAAGAGTGCCAGGTTTAGGGAAACGCAGAGCCAAATAGAGACGCACTGTCACCACTGTCTTAACAATGACAGAGGCCACCAAAACAAGGTCCAAGTTCAGTCCACAAAGAATCACCAGATTTCAACTGCGCTCTGACCATTGCTGACAGGGGTCTTTGAAGCCAGAATAAGAGGAGCGATCTCACTGCTCACTCTTATAGATGGAACAGGCAACAATATTCACAGGCAGAGGGTTACCGGGGGGATCCAAGCAGCCAAAACAAGAAGCACTCTCACTACTTTCTTGTCCAGGGAAGAGAATACTAGTACTCACTAGGAAGTTCCAGGAGGAGGGGGTCCACCGCTGGTATATGGCAAGCCAGTCCTGTAGCTGTCCAGTTGATAAAGACACTGCCACAAGTCTCACTCCTCTAGCAGCTGCTTCACTTTACTTGTGGCTCAGTCTAACTAAGCCGCCACAGGTCTCGCTCCTCCAGCAGCCACTTCACTCCACTCACGGCTTGGTCTCATAGAACAACAGACAGTATAGGCTATCATCCCACAGTCCAAAGAAGAGCTGACTCTGTCCTGTGAATTATCCTCTGTCTCCACTCCTCAGACGGGGCTACACAAATGCTCCACGATTGATGCGCTGGAATGCCATTTCAAGATCTTCAGTCAACATCTCCCTCCAGCAGCTGTTCTCTCTCCCATGGTTCCCAACCAGCAATTTCTCCTGGTTGGAGCAGGTCCTTGTTTCTGACCAGTGACTCTTAGCGAGATGACCAAAATGGCAATAGATGATAGCTTAGTCCTCTGGACAAAACCTACAGAAACTGAAAATAATAAAACTATCTCCTAAGCTGTCTAACTGACGTCCCTGCCTAATACTAAAGACCCTACCACTCAACACTAACACTATAAAAATGATTTAAAATTAGCACTCCCCAGACAATGCCTGGAAAGTAACTACAGTACTATCTGATGAATTCTCCTAAAAATGTCAGATAAAATGCTTTTAGGAACATTTTGGAGGTGATTAAATTCAGTGCTAATGAGAGCACAGAAGACGGATGCCCGGCCTGGCAGCCATCTTACCTCCTTGCTTTACAACAGTTGTACATTCTTGTAGTCTCCTGTCAGAACCCAGTTCAGACTTGGTGGTGTGGTTACGCTGTCCTACTGGCTTAATGCCAGATTTGTTTCTAAAGTCAGGGAGCAGTAACCACTAGTATCTAGTGAACTGCTAATTATCTGTTTGAAAACATTTTAAACCAATTAGAAAACTGCACACAGAACTATTAGTAAAATGAGCATAACTTTAAAAGTTTGAGAATTGTGAAAAGTAATACTCAAACAATAGAAAAAGACAACTGATTCTTGTGTGACCAGGAGGCTGGAGACATCTTTGGGGCAGCTGCTCTCTTCAAGTGGAGAAATTAATCTGACCTTAAGCCAGTAACCCACTTGCTGGAGTGGTATAAAATTACCAGGAAAATGGGGAATTAATGCTGGCACACACACACAGGACACTGGTGATTGTGCAAATGCAACTTTTATTCAGCAAGATACAATGGTGCAAACTTATTTTGAACACATAGGCAAATACCCGGCGGGTGTCAAGCGCTTTACAGCAAGGCAGTGCTCGCCTATGTGGAAGGAATATAAAAACTGGAACATGTAAGTTAAGCCACGAGAAGGATGGGTCTACTGTGGAATTAATCCATGGTTGGGGCGCCATTGGCCTCTTGGGTCCAACCAACCAACCATGGATTAATTCCACTGTAGACCTATCCTTTCGAGTGGCTTAATCCCCTTGTAACATAGCAAGGACTATAGGAACTTCATATGTATTATTATTAGTAACATACATGAATATGACTTCTAAATTGCACTGAAAACATCAGGTTCCTATCTCTCATTAATCTCTCTGTAAAGTTCTATTCACTTTCAAATGTGTGCGTGCACATTGCACATCTTACCTTCATTGATATACTTATGTGCTTTTCGTCAAATTCAAATGAAGTGGCTAAAACCTCCAGCACTACTATACATTCTGCTGAGTGTTGCTACTTTTGTACCCTATGGCTTCTCTTCTCCTGTATCATGTCTGCTGTGTAGTGTTTCTGTGGCTGTCTCCTGTTGCACTCTGGGTATGTGTGGCGATTTGTATCGTTACATTGACAACGCGCTACCGCTTCGACCACCCCATTCTTACTTTGCAGATCAGCGTCTTTTCCCATCACAATCTGCTTCTGCTCTGCTTCTTTCTATTCCGCATCTAACATCTACGGCTTAAGACATTTCTATGCTGCTGTACTCCTGCATACCACCCACTGCACGTCTGTTTATTTCTATTCCACTACTTTGCTTATCTTGTGCTGACTTTCCCACTGTCCAAACTCTGTCGGCTACCTCACTGCATGGCTGTTCGGCCACAAAGTAGCTTGGCACGTGAAGCAACCATACTGTTCACTCTGTTGTGCAAGCTTTTGACTTTGCCAGTGTGCAGGGTGTTTTGGGTGTGTCACTCGATCGAAGTTTGAGCACTGACTACTGTTGGAAGCACAGTCTTGCCTCTGTTGTACAAGCTTCTTCAGCTGGCTCGTCACTGATACTGCATAGCGCGAGCATGATCCACAGTGTGTTCTAATTATTTTTGCGCGCGGCCAGTCGCTACCATGATCTGCTGTGGTATTAGACCATGGTTGCTCATGTACCACATGATGCTACTAGTCCAATCAATCCTTTATTTTGTTTTCATTTTTGTGCCATGTTACAAAGCTGCATAACTGTGACATTGCACTATGGTGCAGTAATTAAGGAGTGATGGCTATCGGCGCTGTAGCAAGGACTGAGGTTTGTCAGGAGTGATCCGTGCGACCACATATTGGAGCCTGAAAACACAGCATAACTTCAGAAAGGAGCAACGAGTGATCGGATAACCTGTCACTATGGAGGAAGGGTTAATGGGACTTTATTCTGTCAATTGGGTGACACACAAGGAGTGACATCATCGACAGAATTTTGGAGCACACAAACACAGGAGGATGATAGGAAGAAGCGAGGAGTGGGCAACACAGAACGAGGTACATTACCAGGAGTCGCACACACACAACTGGAGGTCGGACAGGTAGGATAAAAGGACTGAGGGTAACACCAGTGGATTACCAAAGGAGCGAGGGTCATCACTACTCAGCATGACACATGGAGCCACTTGGTTACTGAAAGAGTGAGCATTATCAGTAGTCAGCATGACACACATGCTAAATCTCAGCTGTGCAGAGAGCAACCGTGGATTACCTGAGAATGAATCCACGGTCACCTGATAGCTGTTTACAAATGATTGGGCAGACTAGGTGTGCCAAGTGGTCCTTATCTGCCGTCAAATTCTACGTTTCTATGATTGCTGTCCATTTTCCCTGGCCATGTTATAAGATAGCTTTCTCTATTCATAGAGAATTAGGACAGAGACAATCATGGAGGACTTAAACTAAAATGGAAGTCTGTAGAAACCATATTGAGAGAGAGAAAGAGAGAGAGATGAAATGTTATTTTTATACAGGAAAAAATACACATGGTTAGGGGAAAAAATCCGTTTGCAAGACTGTCCTGTGTACTATATGTTACAAATTAGTTGCAATATAAAAACAGTTAGTTCTACATTTCAAGATACTACATTGTTACAACATAGCACAGCAAGCACTGATTATACAAATTAACTATACATCTGACTAAAATAGTAAAATAAGCATGATACAGGTAAATGCTTATAGTTCCAACAGGATAATAATAGTCAATGATAGTCATGTAACAGTGAGGGTTTCCATGTGGTCTTCAAACTGGTGCAGGTGTGGTTCCAGGGGTGGAGCCTAGAGGAGGAGATTCTCTAGAATCTACTGTTACGGTAGTACATAACTCTTCTTTCTTCAGGTACAATAGTGAAAAGAAGAAAGAGAGGGAATTGTGTGGCTAACAGTGGGGACAGGGTGATCAAGGTGAATGGGCAAAAGGCAGCTGTCCTTAATGATTACTTTTGCTCAGTTTTCACTGAGGAGGACAGTGGACCCTTGCCAGAGTGTGGCATCAGAGTGGCCATTAAGGGGGTCCCAGAGATGAGGTAGCCAGCATTTGCTAGTGAAAAGGTTTTCTTGTTTTTATTTTATTAACCAGGTAAGGACACTGGAACAAGCCCATAGAAACATAGAATTTGACGGCAGATAAGGACCGCTTGGCCCACCTAGTCTGCCCATTTCCCTACCTGATGGATAAGCTGCAGATTCTAGTTAATCAACAGCTTACATCCTCCTACCCCCCACTAGAATTGCCTTATGCCTGTCCCATGCATTCTTGAATTCTTCCATTGTTCCTGACTCCACAACCTCCTCAGGAAGGCTGTTACATGCATCCACAACCCTCTCTGTGAAAAAATACTTTCTAACATTACCTCTGAGCCGTCCCCCTCTATCTTGAAATTGTGCCCCTTGTTCTTGCACATCTCTTCTTCTGAAATATACTACCCTCTTGTACTTTGTTAATTCCCTTGAGATACTTGAAAGTTTCTATCATGCCTCCCCTCTCCCTCCTTTCCTCAAGGGTATACATATTAAGCTGCTTTAGTCTCTCCTCGTATGTCTTCTGGTGCAGACCCTGCACCATTTTGGTTGCCCTCCTCTGAACAGCCTCCACTCTGTCTATGTCTTTGCGGAGATGGGGTCTCCAGAATTGCACGCAGTACTCCAGATGGGGTCTCACTAACTGTCTGTACAGAGGGATAACAATTTTAAGGTCAGACTCAAACACATAATAGATACAACAATATACAAAACAAATACCAGTAGGAACAAAATTAAAAACATTTACATACATTCAAAACATGCAACCAATCTTTCAATTTTCTTTTAAAGCATTCCAAAGAACAATCAGTTCTCAAGTCCTCAGGCAAACTATTCCATAATAAAGGTGCAGAGGAAGAAGAAGCCCGAGCACTGACTTTTCTTGGGAAAGATCTAGTGACAAGGAGGGTACTATTAAAAGATCTCAAATTCAGAGCAGAAGATCGAATACTTAAACTAATTAAGGGACATTGCTCTGTACAAAAGGGATTTAAAAACTAAACACAAATAAAACATATAATAAGCATGTAATGGAAGCCAGTCAAGGGAAGAATAGAGCAAGCAATGATGAGTTTGAAAAGGAACCCCTAACACAAAATTACAAATGTTATTGTACACTGTTGATAAAGCCTGAGTTTCCCTAACAGACAATTTAAAAAAAGGCTCCAGCATAATCAAGATGTGGTAGAAGGACTCTAATTGTTATAGCCTTCCTAGTATCAAGGGTAAAATACTGTTTCGCGTTATACATAACACCCAATTTTTGATTAACCTTTTGGCAAATGGCTTTGACTTGTGCTTGAAAAGTCATACCTGGATTTAACAAGACCCCTAAATACTTACATTCAGACTTGCTCCAAACAGGCCCCATGAAGATAGCAAATAATTAAATTGGGATTTTTACACAGCTGAGAGAAGTCCCAAACAACATGGTTTTAGTTTTAGAAGAATTCAGAACAAGCACATTATCAGCAAACCAATGACGGACAGAAATAAAATCTTGCTCAAAGAAGAAGTTAATGCCGATATAGAATGAGACTGAGTAAAAGAATCAAACTAGCAGCATAAAGTAATCTATCACAAGTAGAACAAAGAGAGGGTAAAGGACTAATGAACAAGGAAAACAGAAGAGGCCCAAAATAGAACCTTGGGGAACACCAAAGTGAATAGAATAAATAGAAGAATTAAAAGTACCCACAGAAACAAAAAAAAGAATGATTCAGAAGATAATCCCTAAACTGAGCCACCACATTGTCAGAAAAACCCATTTCGCCCAATCTACAACATAATAAAGAATGATTTATAAGATTGAATCCTTTGGTGAAACATAGACTTTGACGGCAGATAAGGACCATTTGGCCCACCCAGTCTGCCCATTTCCTTACCTACTGGATAAGCTGCAGATTCTAGTTAACCAACAGCCTTCTTCCTGCAACCCCCCACTATAATTGCCTTGTGTCTGTCCCATGCGTGTTTGAATTCCCCCACTGTTTTAGACCCAACGACCTCCTCAGGAAGGCTGTTCCATGTATCCACCACTCTCTCCATGAAAAAAAATTTCCTCACATTACCCCTGAGCCGTCCCCCCTCTATCTTTAAATTGTGCCCCCTTGTTCTTAAACATCTCTTTTTCTGAAAGATGCTACCCTCCTGGACTTTGTTGATTCCCTTGAGGTACTTGAATGTTTCTATCATAGTCCCCCTGTCCCTCCTTTCATCAAGAGTATACATATTAAGCTCTCTCAGTCTCTCTTCATATGGTTTCTGCTGCAGACCCTGCACCATTTTAGTTGCCCTCCTCTGGACTGCTTCCATCCTGTCTATGTCCTTGCGTAGAATCCGTAGATGAGGTCTCCAAAACTGCACACAGAACTCCAGATGGGGTCTCACCAACTGTCTGTATAGAGGGATAACCACTTCCCTTTTTCTACTTGTGATGCCCCTTTCTATGCATCCCAGTATCCCCCTGGCTCTCCTTACTGACTTTTCACATTGCTTACTCATTTTTAGGTCACCTGATATGACTACCCCCAGGTCCTTTTCCATTTTTGTTGTTGTTAGTACCTCCCCTGCTATTGTGTACTCTTCTCCTGAATTTTTGTTTCCTAGCTGCATTACTTTGCACTTCTTTGCATTGAATCTAAGTTGCCATATGTCTGACCATTCCTCCAACCTTGCCAAGTCCTTCTCATCTTTCTACCCCTCTTGTGTATCATCTCTGTTACAGATCTTTTGCCATCTGCAAAGAGGCATACCTTTCCCTCAGACCCACTGCAATGTCACCTATGAAGATGTTAAAGAGGACTGAACCCAGTACTGAGCCCTGAGGTACCTCCAATAGTAATCCCCTTTCTTCAGAATGTGTCCATTCACTATTACCTTCTATGTCCTGTTGTGCAGCCAGTTTGTTACTCAGGCTACCACCCTGGGACCCACTCCCAGGCTGGCTAACTTGATTATTAATCTTTTGTGCGGGACTGTGTCAAATGCCTTGCTATAGTCTAGGTAGGCCATATCCACAGCCCCTCGCTGGTCTATTACTTTGGTCACCCAGTCAAAGAAATCAATTAGATTCGTCTGACATGACCTTCCTGCTGTAAATCCATGCTGCTTTGGGTCCTGTGCCCCGCTGACCTCTAGGTACTCAACAATTCTTTCTTTCAGAAGTGATTCCATCATTTTCCCTACCACTGAGGTCAAACTTACAGGTCTGTAGTTTCCTGCTTCTGCCTTGCTCCCACTTTTTGTGAAGGGAATCACATCTGCCCTCCTCAGTCCTCAGGTACTGCCCCATCCTGCCATGATTTGTTAAAAGCGTGGTCAGTGGTGTCACTAGGTCCTCCCTTAGTTCTTTTAGGATTCTGGGGTGAATCCGTCATGCCTCATTGCTTTGTCCACCTTGAGTTTTAGGAGTTCTTTCAGGACTCTTTCTTCTGTGAATGGACTGGTGTCAACACCCTACCCAGAGTGCTTCTATTGTCTGGTTTAGGTAACTCCTCCTCATCTTCTTTTGTGAATACTGAGCAAAAGTATTCATTCAGTATCTCCGCCTTTTCACTGTCTCCCTCTGCCCACCTCCCCTCTCCTTTTTTAATCTTCACTATCCCTCCCTTAACCTTTCTATGCTCCCTAATATACCTGTAAATGGTTTTATCCCCCTTCTTGAGTTGGCTATTTTTTCCTCGGTTTGCGCCTTTGCTAGTCTGACTGCCTTCCCGACTTCTTTTTGCTTTAATTGATACAGTTCCCTGTCATGCTCCTTCTGTGATTCCTTATACTTTTTGAATGCAGCCTTTTTCTCCTTAACCTTCCATGCCACCTCTTTTGAGAACCATAGTGGTTTTATACTCCCACTTTGTTTTCTTTATTTGTTTCACACAAAGGCTTGTTGCCTCTATGATGGCAGTTCTGATTTTTCTCCATTGTTCTTCCACCCTCCTTTTGGTCATTTGCTAGTGCATTCTTCAGGTATTCACCCATTTTGCCAAGTCAGCCCTTCTAAAGTCCAGTATCCTTGTTTTTGTATGGCTTATCTCCATGGTTGTGCTCATTGTGAAGCACACTGTGCAGTGGTCACTTGTTCCCAGATGTCTACTAACTTCTAAATTTGTGATCCTCTCCATTTGAGAGTACCAGGTCTAGTATTGCTCCCTCCTGAGTGGGTTCCAACACTAGCTGTCTCATCGCCGGCTCGCTGCAGGTGCAATGAGAATGACCCTGCTCTTGGATGTGGCTCAGTACATGTTATCCAGTTAACATCTGGCATATTCAGGTCCCCCATCAACAGTATCTCCCCTTTTTCAGCCGTTTTGAGAATGTCCTCTATCATTTTGTTGTCCATTTCCTCCTCTTGAGACGGGGGTCAGTATACAACCCCTGTGCGGATTGTGATGCCATTCCCTGTCTCCAAGGTGACCCAGAGTGCCTCTTGTCCTTCCCCTTTACTTTTTAGTTCTGTAACTTTAATCCCTTCCTTTATGTATAGAGCTACTCCACCTCCTCTTTTATCTTCCCTGTCCCTTCTGTAGATTGTGTACCCTGGTATGTTGACATCCCAGTCATGGTTCTAGGGTCATGGATATGTTGTTCATCCACACTGTCTGGCAGGTTCCTTGCCGCTTTAAATCTTGCCGGAAGGTCTTCAAGATGGCTCCTCCCACCCACCCGTGTGGTAAAACTCTCGGCTCCGCCCCATGATGCATGAATCTTCCTTACCACTTGGAAGCTCAGGTTTCCTCCTTAACTCTGCATGTAGCTGGATCCTAATTCTTTGGTTCACCCAAAACTTATTTTAAAATTTTCGATTTTCTATATGCTGTGACTTTTTGGTTAAACTACTATTTTAGTGCATTCTTCCTTGCTGTGTATTTTTAAGGATAATATTTTGACCCTGTTGCTGTGCATGTGTGTTATTTTCAGAAGCTAATACCACGCTGTAGTGCTGCTTGCTTCATTTATAAAGTTGTACCAAGGCCAGTGATGGGCAGATAGGTAAACAATACATTCACTGAACAAAAGCCCCATGTTTGGCAAACTGTGATATTTTTGCAGATACGCCATCCCTGAAAGCAGAGGTGGTAGTTCATGTTCACATTGGACAACAAAGGTGGCTCAAAGTGTTTTTGTATGCAGTAATGGGAAAAAACAGGGATTCGAGGAACCTAATTATATTCAAGGTGCTTTACAATGGTGGAGGAAGGTTGCTGCCATTTAGGTATACAGGAGATTAAACAGCTAATTGGTGAATGAGGTGCCAGAAATTTAAGCACAAGGAGGTTTTTGACTTGCTCTGGGTCACAGTAAGTGGATGCTGTGAGATTCAAACCTTGGTCTCCTAAGGGTTACAGCTCTGTACTTGTCCCTAAACTAACTACGTCAAACTGTTTTGTTCAAGATGATGGGGATCATATATGGCCATGGGGGATTTTTTACTCTTGGTGTGTGTCAATTGGAGACAGGGAATGGGGATACATTTTTCAGTAGGGTATTTTACAAATTTTAGAAGCATGTATTTCATTGTCTCACAAATTGTTTGTATTTCTGGCCACCCTTGCATTGTATGACCTATTCTATGAGCTGTGTCACATTGTTGTTGTTCATGTATTTGGCTTGTATCCTCCCGGGTCATGCCTGAAAATAGGCATTCCTATGCCTAGTGCACCCACCCAGTCACCAAAAGCAAATAAATAAACAAACAAACAAACATAAATAAATAAATAAATACATTTCTGGGATTTGGGGATGTGGCAGCAGCCAACAGAGGCCACAGGGATATGTTTGCTGGAGTAGGGGGATTGTGTGTATGTTAAGGATAAGGGTGCATCAGGTTATCATGTTTGCAAGGAAAACTCTGAGGGAAAGACTAATTCAGAGTAATACTTTGTAGGGTATAGGGGCCGACTTGATGAATAGCTGGTCTTCTGCCCTTATTGTTCTGTGTTTCTGTGCTATTTGTTACTGGGTTGGAATATATAGGGTGATGATTAGCAGGTTAGAGGGATACAGGCACATTTTAAATGGAATCTGGGGTGTCTGCAATTAGGAGGGGCGCAGGAATGTTTTACTGGGACGTGGAGGTGTATGCAATTAGGTGGGGAATGTGTTTAAAGTGGGATCTCTGGGATTGTCTGCAGGTGGGAGATGTAAAATGATATCTCTGTTGGGATCTTTGTAATGTACTAAGCACAAGGAAAAACAAATAGGTGCCAGTGTAGTTGCTCAGCAGGTAAACTCTTGTGTTTTGTCTTCAACGTAAGTCTCAACATGTGCCACAGAGCATCTACAACCTTAGAGCTTCAGGCTGGCCCTGTCAGCACAGTGGCAGGGTTACTGCTCACTATCTGGGTTTAGGAATGCGTTAGTGTTGTCAAAGGCCAGCCAGGGGAAGGAGGATTGCATGTCTCCGAGGATGCCCTCCTGCTTTCGGGAGGGAGGGAGGGTACCATCGTTTGTTGTAACACTGCCACCTAGGTGACCACAGGTGGTAGTGCAATCAGTGGGCTGGTGAGTGGATGGGATGTCACTGTTGTAGTGCGATGGCATGCATTTCATGCGTATGTCCATGATATCCTTGTCCATGGCATCATGTGGGATCAGGAGAACACCGAAGGAAACATCCCAGCTTTGGCTGGATGATTCCTGGCTTTCTCTGCAGGCTCCACACTGTCAACTGCGGCACTTCTCCTCTCAAAGTTGGCTGATGATGACTCGAGATGGCCCCTGTCAGCCCTGATGAAAAAGCCTCACCATGGTGGGTATGCCACTGGGGCAGTAAAGAAGAGAGGTAAGCCCCAGGAAGATGGGTGATGAAGCTGGGGGAGAACACAGTTATCTACTGTTCATGTATATGATTGTATAGTAGTTACTGAATATGCACTTACAATGTAATATGTGCTTATGCATAGTATTATACAGACATCTCGTTTGCTTAAGTCATATATAATGATGCTATTTACATGTATTTCTTGTCCTGTTGACATGTATATGTAATTAAAAGAATCAATGAAATTATGAATTACAAAAAAAGAGGAACGAAGCTGGAGAGAAAGGGGTGTAAATACAAAAACAAATGAGAGCTTCTGTGGGCCTAAGTGGCCCCAAGACCCCCACCGTTAATCAAGCCCTCTCCCCCCGGAGAAAATTAAATGTTGGCTCCCATGCCTGCTTGAACCCACTTTTAAAGCTGGGCAGACTGATACACAGGGATGTCAATGAACTGCTCGAGGCCACTCAGTTAACCAGTAGCTGTAGAGGGATTTTAGCCTGGGATGTCCTGTTTTACAGCTCAGTGCTGTAACTATTAGACCAAATTGCCTTCACTCATCCCCCATAACATTAGTACTGCTTTACTATGCACAGTGTCTTTCCTGAATAGCACTGCTGATTTCTCTTGCTTCTACAGTAAATGTGAGTTCCTGTCCTCTCTCACAAGGCTAACTGTAGCCTCTCACAAAACAAAGGTGCTAAGTACACTCAAGAGGTAACACATCACAGACGCAGTTTGTAGGACAAGCAGTGTTTATAGGATCCATAAAAGATGCAGGAAGCAAACAAATGTCCAATTTTTTTTATTTTGGTGCTTCTTTCTCAACCACACAAAACAACTGAAAGCCTCAAATCCAGTGCTAAGCATTTTGGGTAACAGCCTGCAAATCTTGTGTAGGGCAGATTTATTTATTTATTTTGTCATTTGGACACAACCGTTGAGCAAAATGCTCTTTTCAAAGGTTCCACATCTTGACAGGAGGACAACACAGGAAGGTAGTTACAGAGTATGGGTGCACAAGTACAGAGACAAAAAATACAAGAAATAACAACAATTGGTCTGACTATTTACAGTTGTAAGCTATCTCATGTAGAGGTACATATTGCAGTTAGTACAGCTCAATGTACATGGTGAGTGCTGTGGGTTCAAGGAACTAATTTAGCAGGAGGCAAAGCAGCCATGGGAGGCATTGTCATTATTTCACATAAAGTCAGGAGGGGAGAGACTCAAAAGAGGCTTTCATACCCTGTATGTTAATGCAGCCAAGAGAAGGCTTTGTCATTAATTCAAGTCAAGAGTGGGGTGGGGTGGGGGTAATTTTCTGTGCAGGACTGACCTAGTAGGAACATACTAGAGAGCAATGTGAAGGGAGGATCGTACACAGAATAAGCTGGGGTGACAGGTGCTTTGAGACAATCACATTTGTGAAGGGTCATGGCAGGGAGAGACTTAAGACAGAGTGCTGAGTTAAGGACAGAAGATAGAAGGCTCGTTGACCGGCTGTGGTTATGGAAGGCTCAAGTTCAAGGGCTGGCAAGTAGTATTAGAAAGTAAGAGTTTAAACTCAGGGTTAGTGGGCAGTAGGGTAGCAAATCGGAGAATGCATCCCAGGAGCAGGCTGACTTCAAGCTACCGGGTGCTAGTGCTACAGGTTACCTGCCACTACATACCTCAGCCTTGGCAAGGTGACGTCTTAGTTCCACGTTGAAGACAGGGAGGATGTTAAAGAGTAAAAGGCGTACTGGGATCTCATTTAGCCAAGAAGGAGCCCTGTATGCAAAGGACCATTGGCCAAGTGCCATTTTTCTGAAGGGGATAGCAAGTGGGCTGTGAGTCTGCCCTCTAGTGCGGTACCTGGATCTACCTCACCAGAGCAGTTCTTTGAAGGCCAATGGAGCTTTATCTAGGAGAGATTTCATGCCAAGCAGGCACGTTTGGTATTTGATTCTGCTGGCAAGACTGAGCCAGTTAGTGTGCTCATGATAGGAGCAGGTGTGTAGGAGATTATCAGCCCCTAGAGCCAGCCTGCAGGCCTTGCTGAATGCCATGCTTACTCATTTTAGTGCAGTGTCTGATGCCGACCCATAGACCACAGGTCCATAGTCAATAACAGACAAGATAGAAGGGAGACTGCCAACCTCGTGCCTCAGGAGTTAGGTACTGTCTGTGCCTGTAGAGAACTCCAAGTTTGGTGTTCACTGTTTTGATGACCTGATCGATGTGATGTACGTACGGGATGGTCATCAATGATCATGCCCAAGTATTTAAAAGAGCTGATCTGCTCGAGTGGAGCAGCCTTGTTGTTAGTAATAGTAAGGGACAGAAGAGATCTCTTGTGCTGGTGAGTGGTTATCAGCATTGTCTTCGTCTTCTTGTAATTGATAAGCAATTTCTTAGAGCTGAACCAGTCCTCCAAGCTATGAAATGAGTACTGTAGATCATCCTGTAGGTGCTGAAGCTGGGCACTACTACTAAGGATGACAGCATCATCTGCATACAGAATAATCTTGCTATTGCAGGCCTCTGGAAGCCTGTTGATGAACAGGCTAAAGAGGAGGGGGCCCAATATAGACCCTTTGGGACACCCAGTACTATATCCTTGGAAGAGGCGATAGCTGTCCCAATTTTTATACTCTATGCTCTTCTGGATAGGTAATTCTGAAACCAGAGGATGGCTTCAGAGGCTAGCCCGAGGTGCTGAAGCTGGTCAAGGAAGATGTGATGGTTGACCATATCAAAGGCTTTGGTGAGATCTATGAAGAAAGATCCCACCAGGCTGCCTCCATCCAAAGCCTTGTGAATGTAGTCTGTGAATTCAACTAAGGCCATAGCTGTGCTATGGCACTGATGGAATCTGTGCTGTTGTGGGCACAGTAGACTGTACTCTGAAGGTACTCCATGACCTGGTCAGCCACAATCCTTTCAGCGCCTTTAGAGAGGGGGAGAGGATAGATATTGGTCTATATTTAATAGTGCAAGACCAGTCCCCACTTTTTAGGATGGGGTGACTAGAGCTACCTTCCAGGCTATAGGGAATTTAGCCAGGGTGAGAGACTTGTTAATGATCTTGGTGATGGGAACCACCAACTCGTCCAAAGGCGACTTCCACCAATTTCATCTCGAGTGAGTCACTACCAAGTCTGGTTTTACCCAGCAGCTTAGTAATGTAGGTCCTAGCTTCCTTAGTTGTGACATGCTTGAAGTAAAAATTTGGATGGGTCAAATTATCTCAGGCTTTGGGTGGGTGTTGTGGGGGGTCAAGGTAGCTGAGCGGGAGGACAGAACTGAGGTCAGAGAAGGCCACATTGAAGGCTTCAGCAATTGTGTGTAGATCTAGGGTGGGGTGCCATATAAGTTGAGCATAGAGGGTGCCTTCTATCTTCCTGCCCAGCAACTCCTCAATGTTATCCCAGAATTGCTTCCCATTGCCCCAGTTATGTTCCAATTGCTCCTTGTAGTAAGTCACCTCGGCTTCCCTGGAAAGAGCAGTACACTGGTTCCCGGCTGCCCAATACTTTTGGAAGTCAGATTGGTTGACCATGCCTCTGGCAAGTTCCCAGAGGTTGTCCTGCTCCTTCATTACATCAAGGTCATCCTTGGAAATCCATCCATTGGAAGCAGCCCTTATCTTTCTTTTTCTCAGGGGGGGGATAGGCATCACAAATACCATTGACTGTGGACACAAAGAATTGCAAAACCTGGTCAATGTCTTGAAAACTATCGAGAGGAGACCAGTCAGTGTTGGCCAAAGCTGTTGTAAAGTTGCATTTTGCACCCCTCTTCAGGACTCGGCTAAAAAACAGAGTGGGAAGGGGGCTTTTTTACCAGAGGCAATCAGAGGGCACCTGGACATTTTTGATTCTATTAGGGCAGTTGGTCAGGATCCAGTCAAGCAGGGTGCCCTTTCCTGTTTTGCAGTTTAGACTGGTGTCCAAACAAATCATCTGTGTGAGGTACAACTCTGCAACTTGATCCTTAAGATGGTCAGTGCCTTTGTTAGTCCAATTAATATTAAAGTCTCCAGTGACAATAACCTCTGAGTTTTTCTTCAGTTTAGATAGGGCCTTCAGGACAACACCTAGCCCCTGGTTTGCTTTTGTGGGTGGTAGGTACACCGAGGCAATGGTGAGCATCCTATTCTGCTTTCCTAGCAAGAGCTGAACTTCTAATAGTTCAAAATCACAAGCGTTGCCTGAGGTTGGCAGAACACACCCCCTTAAGTTATCCTTCACATATATATTGGCAAAACATCAATAGAACAAAAGTTATCTAAAAACAGGCACGTACTCTAGTTCCAGTTCACACAGAGAGACAGATGACAGATATGTGTTTCAGCATTTTGGGATGCATACATGTAGCGCAATCACAGTTTTAGTGAAGTAACAGGTCGGCCCCAGAGGAAGTGGCTTTAATGGTAACTGTGCTACACTGAGGAGTCTAGAAAGGCCAAAACAAGTGCCCAGTTTGCTGCTTTCAAATCTAAACTGGAATAACTGTAAAAGGCTGGTCTGGACACTTTTTGCTCTGGTACAGCTTTGTAAGCCTCTTCTACACATCGATTTTCATGCTGTTAACCGTGATGCTTTGCATGCATTTTGAGACTTCTTTAAAAAAAAAAAGGTTTATAGTAAAAGACCATTGTTTTCTAGGGTCCCAGCAGTATCTGGCAAATAAAGCAGGAAAGAAAATAAACATTTTTTTTATCGCTGATAATTTTACTGTCCACATAATGTTTTATCATCAAATAAAATATTCTTCTGAGAACCTGGATTTGTTAGGTACAGTATGCATTTCAAAAGAGGCTAACACAGAGGTCACTCAAGGCTGTGTCAGAAGCATAAAAAAGTCCAAAAATATAGGAAACTCATGTGGTTAGTCAGGGAGGTATTAGAAATGCTATTAACGAGAAAAAGGGGACTTTTAGAACTTACAAGAAGGAACATGGTGAGGCAGACAAAGAAGTATGAGGAGAAACTGGGTACAAGTCAAAAGCTTATGTTGTATCAGGAAGGCAAAGGCAGAATTAAGGTGGCAGAAAGGGTCAAGGAGAATGAACAACATTTTTCAGATGCATTAGTGAAATGAAAAAAGACAAAAGAAAGCATAGATAGGATAAGGAATGATAAGATGAGTATAGGGGATGACAGGAGATGGCGGGTATACTGAAGGAATACCTTTGTTTGGTGTTTACAGTTGAGGAGGCAGCCCAACTTCCAGAGAGCAAGAGACAATTCAAGAGTAATATAGGGGACATATTTGAATTGGGGAGCATTACAAGGGAACATGTAATAAAGGGACTGGAGAACTTGCAAATGAATAAAACACCAGGGCCAGATGCGGTTCACCCTAGGGTGCTGAGGGAAACAAGGTGGGCGCTAGCAAAGCTGCTGCTAGTACTTGGTGGAGAATCACTAGCAACAGGTATAATGCCTAAGGACTGGTGGGTGTAACACAAGGGAGGTGACAGGGAAAGTATGGGAAATTATAGTCTGGTAAGCCTGACATAGATAATGGGAAAAGCCAACAGAAAGTTCATCATGAACTCTGCTGAACATTCATGTTTCATGAATATCCATGTAACCCCCAGGTGGCACTATCTCAAAGGCTACTACCCCTGCCTGACTGACTACTGACAGGTTGAGGGGCCTGGGTCCAATGGCGAGTGCCTCCATCCAGAGGTCAGGGTTTGCAGTAGTTAAACTAACTTGGTCACAGCCCTCTGGGACACTGTAACCCCCCTTTCTTCCCACTAGTGGCCCACACAATGCACCAGGAATATCTTCACAATGTACACTTACCCCCAGGACTGGCTCTGTTGACTGGATGCTGGGGACCCCCTGTAAAACAAGATGATACAATGCAAAAGCCACAGTACAATACTTTAACATAAACGAATACCTCAGACAGTGTAACTTTGCTGAAGCAAACAGATCTGATTTATTTAAGGAGCTGTAACACGGAAGGGGGAAATCAGGTTAATTAGGTTAAACACATTAATAATCACAGTACTGTGCACATAGTCAGAGTCCCAAATTGTCACTTTCACTCAGTACCCAGGATGGGGGGGGGGGGGCTAGCCCGGATCGGTGAGGCTGGTTGGGGCCCCGTGATGGAAAAACACTGGCACAATACCCAAATTGTAATCTGGGGCCGGTTGGCTCAGTTCGTGAAGAAATGAAAAAAAAAACTATTAGATGACACACTTGCAATTCGATAAACAGATGGCAGGGAGCTACCCTGCTTTGTACTCACAAACTCAATGCTGGGAACTGGATGGAAGGCAGATTGTCCTGGATTGCCAGGAGGAGCAGACCCTGTGGACAAGGTCCTTGTGACTGGACCCCACTGCAGTTTAGAGCAAATGGATGTAGTCTGGATTAAGCTGGGGTTTACTTCCAGCTTCATGCACTCAATTCACTGTACAGGGGATTTGAGACGCGATTCCCCACAAGCACTACACACATTTATATGTAAAAGGAAAGTACTATACCAGGCAGGCTGCTTCTCTATCTCGATCGCAATTACTGCACAATACCCGGGAGAACACACAGCAGATTCAGTTCCTGACAGACCGAGCGCGATTCAGCAATTTCTCCAGTCTTCTACAGGGTGAGCCAGGTTTCTACTCTTCAGATCTCCTTGATTCTCTTCACAGGTCGGATTCAGTCCAAACAGGTGCTTGCACAAGCTGCAGACCAAAACTTAGGGCCTTACACGTGATTCCCGTGCTAAAACTACACACCGAAGAAGCACACAGCTCCCTGTCTCTTCACTGCCCAAACTGATCTCAACTCATCTGATCTTTCCAGTAGACAGAGCCGGGCATTTCCTTTGAGTTCCTCCCAGTTCAGTTGGCTGGTTTGGCTGCCACTCACAATCAGACTCCCCCTGTTGGTGCAAAAAGGCCCCGAAGTCCAAACTACAATTCCCAGAGGCAACTGCCATACAGTCCCATTGTGGCTGGCTCAACTTAAGAGTCCAAGTTCTGATTTGCCAGCAGCAGGCTCCATTTTAAAGGTCCCCCATGCTGATTGGTCCAGTTCGGCAGTTCAATTCCAACATAGAGGGGAAACACACACAGAGTCCCAGCTGCAATAAAACAGGTTAGATAAACTGCAATCTCACAAATGCTGCTAAATGATTACAGGCAAACAGTTACGGCTTTCGATGGGCTCCCTTTGCACTCTTAGCGACTGCAAAAATGGAGCAAATTGGCAGCAGCCCGGGCGGGATTCAGGCGTTAAAACACAGTCCCCCCTCCTCAATTAATTATGGTCACAAGCAGGCAGCTCTTAAAGCGACAGTACCAGAGGCTCTAAAAGCACTCACACTCAAGCGGCTTAAATGCTGAACACCTCCAGACTTGGAGCATTCAAGCAAGCTCCTGGAAGACTTCTGGGAACCCCCATTTGCAGGGGGGTTACACCTTCTCAGCCTGGGAAAGCTTGGCGTCTGCATCAAGCAAATACCCCCATAAGTTTCAATACAACCATATACATTTACATCAGTATCACATTATGCTCATACATGTAATCATCAGTCAATATATCACTTTACCAGAAACACATTTCTGAAACTTTGCAGTACGTCACTCTTTACACAGTATTACACACACATTGTACCATAACTTAGGTTATTACCTCTTGTACATGAAACCTGAAGAGAGGGGGCCCTTCCCTATCAGTTACCTTGGGGCTGGATGGGGCAGGGGCACCATACCTAGAGGGCAACACAAGTAACTTGGAGTTAGCACTGATGTTCAGTTTGGGCAATGAGCTCAGGGACACATACACTCCTTTATGGACAACATTGAGGGCAAGTCCACAGGCCTCCCGGGGAATCATAACTGAAGTGCACCACAGGCTTTACAGCTCGACCAGTCTTTCTAGGGGGAACTGTTACAGTCTCTGCACTCTGAGCCTCATTTTCAGCATTGTCCTCACTTGTCAGGGGAGTCTCCATTGGGGTAGAGAGGCTAGAACTTGGGGCACTTTCAGTTCCAGGAGTTACAGTCTCTGAGTCCACAACACTTGGCTCACATGGAGAGCTTTCTGACACTGACAGTGAATTATCAGGGCACTCAACACACTCTTCTTGTTCTGGTATATCACCAGTCTGTTCCAGTTCATCATTTTCCTTCTCTGAAAGCTCAAACAATTCAGCCATACACAACGATTCCATATCATCTGACTTGATGCTTTGCACTTCACTTTCTGGGAGCATTGGCTCCAGGGACAAAGCTGGGGGCTGAGACAGTCCAGAAGGCCCAGCTTCATCTCCAGGATTGACTAGGGGATTGCCCCGAAACAATTGACTCAGTTCGTAAGAAGGGTAGTATTCAAAACCACACTTACTTTCCTCTGACATGGACTGACAGTCATGTTCAACCGGGACTGGTGGAGAGGGACACTTTAACTCAACTTCTGTAGGTGCAGACTTTCTTGATTTCTTCTTAGCAGCAGCTCTAGCCACTGGTCCAGAGGGGGCATTTTCTGGGGACTCAGACTCAATCAAGATTTGTCCAATAGGCAGTAAATGATTTCTATGCATTGTTTTAACATCTTTTGAATTATTCTCGGGCCTTACTTTGTACACAGGCAGATCATCTAGTTTGCCCATTACAATGTGAGGGAGATGGTGCCATCTGTCAGCAATCTTATGTTTGCCATGCAGTCCCAGATTTCTTAGCAATACCTGATCTCCCTCCTGGAGTTCCTATGCTTTCACCTTTTTATCATACCTTTCTTTGTTGGCCAGATTTCTTTTGGCAGCCATGGTTGAGCCAGTTGGTACACATGATTTAGCTGGGCCTTTAACTTTTGCACATACTGTAAATAGTTGTCAGCTCGAACCCCATCAGGAGAGACCCCAAAACACACATCTACTGCCAATCGAGCTTTTCTTCCAAGCATCAGGCGGTAGGGAGAGAACCCAGTGGCATCACTTTTGGTGCAGTTGTAGGCATGTACCAGGGTGCTAATTTGTTGGCTCCATCTAGGCTTGTCCTTTGGGTGGAGGGTGCCTAGCATATCTAGCAAGGTGCGGTTGAAATGTTCAGGCTGTGGGTCCCCTTGGGGGTGGTAAGGGGTGGTTCTGGACTTTTGCACTCCCAACAGAGAAAGCACCTCTTTGATCAGATGACTCTCAGTCTCTCCCTTGATCAGAATGGATTCTTTGTGGAGCCCCATAGTGAACAAAAAAGTTTTCTACAAGTACTTTTGCCACAGTGGATGCCTTCTGGTCCTTGGTGGGGAAAGCTTGGGCATATCTCGTAAAATGGTCAGTGACCACCAGCACATTACTAATATTTCTTTGATCTGACTCCAAACTCAGAAAATCAATACAGACCAGCTCCATGGGTGCAGTGGTGGTGATGTTAACAAGGGGAGCAGCCCTCTGGGGTAAAGCTTTCCTCTGTAAGCAGCGACTATAAGTTTGAATGTATTGCTCCACATCAGCCCCAATCTTAGGCCAATAGAATCTGGATCTCACCAAGTCAAGTGTTCTGTCTATACCAAGGTTCCCCATGTGGTTGTGTAAGTACCTCAGTACTGAGTCTCGAAAGGCAGTGGGCAGCACTAGTTGTTGTTTGTCTACTTGTCCCCCTCTGTCTACTGTTTCTCTGTATAACAGTCTATTGATCAGTTTCAACTTAGGACCTTCTTTGTATAGCAATGCAGTTCTCAGATCAGTGGAATGTAATTTGGACACATCTTTCCCTGCATAGAGGGCTTTTAAAGCTGATTTTATCATGGGATCGTGGGATTGAGCCCGCCGAATACTGTCATTGTCCAGCTGAGACAGTGCACCAATGTCTATTGCAGAAAAGTGGCAATAAGCAGCAGGTATGCAATTCTCAGAGGGTCCCAAACAATCCACCATGCAGTCCACTGCGTCCATGGACATTTGTTCCTCCCTGTCAAACTTCTGGCAGGGTGCTCGAATATCAGGTTCTGACAGTCTGACCCAGTCATTCTGGGGAACAGGCCTCCAGGAGAAAGCATCAGCATCTATGTGGTTCAGGCCTGCTCTGTATTCAACAGCATAGTCATATGTAGATAATGCAGAAAGCCACCTATGGCCAGTGGCATCCAACTTAGCTGAAGTCTGCACATAGGTCAAAGGATTATTGTCAGTCTTTACTAGTATCTTAGCCCCATACAAGTACTCAAGGAATTGGTCAACAATAGCCCACTTCAAAGCTAGGAACTCTAACTTATGTACAGGATAGTTCTTTTCGGATGGGGTCAGGCTTCTACTGGCAAAGGCCACTGGTCTCAGGCCATTCTCATGCTCTTGGTACAACACAGCCCTCAACCCTTGCAAGCTAGCTTCAGTGTACAGGACATAAGGTTTTGTTGGATCAGCGTAGGCCAACACTGGAGCGTGGGTAAGCTGATATATGATCTCATGAAAAGCAGTCTCACAATCAGGAGTCCAGAGGGCCCCAAATACTTAACTTGGATGAAAATACACTCTTTCAGTCTCGAGGGACGCTGACTTTTTGTATCTTTTGTGGGTTGGGGGATGCCCTTGAGTAAGGTTAAGTAAAGGGCGGATCACTCTTGAATAGTCCTTAATGAAACACCGATAATAACCACAGAATCCCAGGAATCTTTGCAGTTCTTTTAGATTTTTGGGCTGTGGCCAGGTGGTCAAGGTCTCAACTTTACTTGGGTCGGTCTCTATTCCCTGGGTGGATACTATGTGTCCCACATACTTTATTGACGTTTGAAAGAATTGACACTTATCAATGGGCAGTTTAAGGCCAAAGTCTTCCAGTCGGTCCAACACCTTGCATAATCTGCTTTCATGTTCCTCCAGTGAGCTGCCAAACAATAACATCATGAGGTACCAGGCACTCTAGTAAGTTCGTGTCCCCACTGCACGCTCCATCAATCGTTGAAAAGTGGCTGGGGTGCCTGAAATCCCTTGAGGCATCCTCATGAATTCATAGAAGCCAAGCGGACAGATAAAGGCTGTCTTCTCACAGTCCTCTGGGGCCATCGGGATCTGGTAGTACCCACTGTGGAGATCCAGCACAGAGAACCACTTGCTCCCGTTTAGGCAGTCCAAAGCATCCTGAATGCGGGGCATTGTGTATTGATCAGGGATAGTCCGCCAGCTTAAAGTGCGATAATCCATGCACATCCTTACTGTCCCATTCTTTTTTCTCACTACCACAATGGGGGAAGCATAGGGGCTTCTGGCTTCTTGTATTACACCAGCAGCTAGCATCTCTTGCAGGTGCCGTCTCACATCATCTATGTCAGCAGGTGCCAGACATCGAGACCTCTCATGAAATGGCCTTTCATCATGCAGCTGGATATGGTGCTCAGCTCCTTGTATGCATCCTACGTCACATTCCCTTAAAGAAAACACCTGGTCTCTCTGGGCAAGCTTCTCACTGATCCTCACTTTCCATTCAGCTGGCAACGGGGAGTTACAGAAATCAAACAAGTCAGGCATTACTCTGTCATTCTTCCCCGAACTCTTGCTACTGGGTAGCACTGCAGTGTCTGCACAATGCACATTAGCCAAGGTGCAACCTCTATTTACTCGAATCTCTCTGTCAGACACATTATGAACTTATAATAATAATAAACTTTATGTCTTATGCCTTTCTTGAATCAAGGCGCATTACAGAATAACAGTCATAAAACATTATAAATACATTAAAATCTGGACTAAAATATACAGTATTTAATTCAAATCTATATCCTCACCGAATGCCCTTCTGGCATAAGCATGGGCTCTAGCGGACAAAATACTAGGCCTGACCAGCAGTCCCTCCGGCAATTTTCCATCGCCTGGTGCATCCAACATTAATATTTTATTCTTGACATCCTTTCTGATACGGACCTCTCCCTGTAAGGTACACTGGGCATGTGGTGCCAGGATCAGAGACTCAGGATCCTTTTTCCAGACATCTCCAACCGGTTCCTCTGGTTCCACTTTGTCAGCATTTCTCTGTGCCTCATAGGCCTTCTTGATCAAGGCTGGAATTCTTAAAGCTCTACTAGTCCTTGACCCCTGTTTTTCATAACACAACTGTGACAGCCATCCAAACATATGTGCATTAGTCCCAATTAGTAAAGGAACCCCATCATACAGTCCAGTAGGGGGACATACTAAGGCCAGGGTCTCTACTTGCTCTGCCACCCCAGCCACGGAGGTGGGAAAAGACAGCCAAATTCAGATATATCCTGAGAAGGGGTAGGCCTTCTCACTTAACCCCCAGACATGCAGCCCCTCCAATGGTTGTAAGGGTACATCAGACAAATGCTTCTGATACCAGTCTTGGGACATAATTGTCATTGGGAGCCACTGTCTAATACAGCTCTTGTAGACACTCCATTCACCTTTACAGTGGTCTCCATGGAGGGACCCACTATCCTGGACCAGTCTGGAGAGGCGGTAGCGGGGGCCTGGGCAACTGACCTTGCCACAAAGGGACGTGAGTTAACATTTTTGGGACCTTCACTGTGGTCATTTATTGCACCTCTTAACCACTGTTTTGTGCTCCAAAGCTCTCCTTGTAGCGGCTCACCCTCTCTCCAAGTCTTTCCGGGATCAGCATTCCCTCTTCATGTGTCCATCCTTCCCACAATTATGGCAAAATATGTCAGCTGAAGTTTGGGGTGAGCGAAGCATCACATTGGGGGCTGCGGCATTGGTACTATTAACAGAAAACCTTGGTGCCACCTCAGCCGGCAGTGGGGTGGACATTTGGAGACTTCTCTTCAGTTCCCTCACTTCCATGGTCAAGGCATCAAGTTTTGAACTGTCAACATGAGGTGCCTGGGTGGGCACCCCCACCCCCATAGCAGAAGCAGTCAGGCAAGTGTCAGTGCCCGTACTCGTAGGAGCGGCCTTCATGATGAGGCTGTCTGTTGCTTTCCTAATCTCCCTCAGCAGTTCACCCCATGGTGGCACACCCTTTTCCTTCTCAGAGCACTCATTAACTGCCAACCCGTGCCCCTGAACTTCACTTGATGGGTCACCCTCAGTCACTCAGGTCATAGCAGCAGCTATTGGTACAAGTCCCTCCCGGGGTCGCCTTTTCTCAACTCCTCGAATTTCTCTCATTAGCTCATAGAAACATAGAATTTGACGGCAGATAAGGACCGCTTGGC
Source organism: Neoceratodus forsteri (assembly GCA_016271365.2). Taxonomy (NCBI): domain Eukaryota; kingdom Metazoa; phylum Chordata; order Ceratodontiformes; family Ceratodontidae; genus Neoceratodus; species Neoceratodus forsteri. The sequence goes on along the minus strand of CM057458.1, from coordinate 162,466,975 downwards.
CCACCCAGTCTGCCCATTTCCCTACCTAATGGATAAGCTGCAGATCCTAGTTAACCAGCAGCCTACTTCTTCCGACCCCCACCTCCTAGAATTGCCTTATGACTGTCCCATGCATGCTTGAATTCCACCACTGTTTTTGACTCCACAACCTCCTCCGGAAGGCCGTTTCATGCATCCACAACCCTCTCTGTGAAAAAATACTTCCTTAAATTACCTCTGAGCCGCCCCCCATCTTCAAATTGTGCCCCTTGTTCTTGCACACCTCTTTTTTTGAAAGATGCTACCCTCTTGGACTTTGTTGATTCCCTTGAGGTACTTGAAAGTTTCTATCATGTCCCCCTCTCCCTCCTTTCCTCAAGGCTATACATATTAAGCTCCTTAAGTCTCTCTTCATATGTCTTCTGGTGCATACCCTACACCATTTTAGTTGCCCTCCTCTGGACAGCTTCCATCCTGTCTATGTCTTTGTGGAGATTGGGTCTCCAGAACTGCACAGCAGTACTCCAGATGGGGTCTCACCAGCTGTCTGTACAGAGGATAATAACTTCCTGTTTTCTACTGGTGATGCCTCTCCCTATGCATCCCAGTATCCCCAACCATCATTGCTGCCTCTCACATTACTTGCCCACCTTTAGGTCATCTGATATGACTACCCCAGGTCCCTTTCCATTTTGTTGTTGTTAGTATCTCACCCCATTGTGTACTCTTCCCTGGGTTTTGTTTCCCAGGTGCATTACCTGCACTTCTTAGCATTGAATCTAAGCTGCCATACATTTGACCATTCCTCTAACCTTGCCAAGTCCCTTCTCATCCTTTCCACCCACCTTGTGCATCAACTCTGTTGCAGATCTTTGTGTCATCTGCAAAGAGACATACTTTTCCTTCCAGTCCCTCTGCAATGTAAACATAAAGACATTGAAGAGGACCGATCTAATACTGAACCTGCGGTACCCCACTAGTAACCCCCTTTCTTCAGAGTGGACTCCATTTACTATTACTCTCTGTGTCCTATTCTCCAGCCAATTCTTTACCCAGGCTGTCATCTTGGGACCCACTCCCAGGCTGGCTAACTTGTATATTAATCTTTGTGTGGGACTGTGTCAAATGCCTTGCTAAAATCTAGGTAGGCCATGTCACAGCCCCTCCCTGATCTACTACTTTGGTCACCCAGTCAAAGAAATCTATCAGATTTGTCTGGCATGACCTTCCGCTGTGAATCCATGCTGCCTTGGGTCCTGTGCCCTCTGGCCTCTAGATACTCAACAATTCTTTCCTTCAGAAGTGATTCCATCATTTCCCTACCACTGAGGTTAAACTAACAGGTCTGTAGTTTCCTGCTTCTGCCTTTCTCCCACTTTTGGGAAGGGAATCACATCTGCCCTCCTCCAGTCCTCTGGTACCACACCATCCTCCCATGATTTGTTAAAGAGGGTAGTCAGTGGTGTCACTAGTTCTACCCTTAGTTCTTTTAGAATTCTGGGATGAATCCCATCAGGCCCCATTGCTTTGTCCACCTTCAGTTTTAAGATTCTTTCAGAACCCTTTCTTCTGTAAATGGGCTGGTATCAACTTCTGTATCCAGAGTGTTTCTACTGTTTGTTTTAGGTACCTCCCCCTCTTCCTTTGTAAATACTGAGCAAAAATATTTGTTTAGTATCTCTGCCTTTTCACAGTCACCCTCTGCCCACCCTGCCTCCCCTTTATTAAGCCTCACTATCCCTCCCTTGGTCTTCCTTCACTCCCTGATGTACCTATAAAGGTTTATCCCCCTTCTTAACTGAGTTGGCTATCTTTTCTCGGTTTGGGCCTTTGCTGTTCTGACTGCCTTCCCAGCTTCCTTTTGCTTTAACTGATACAGTTCTCTGTCCTGCTCCTTCTGTGATTCCTTGTACTTTCTGAAGGAGGAGGAGGATGGGGATTCCAAGCGATTGGCCAGGCGTAACTGAAGCAACAGCAGTTCTGAGAAGGGGGCAGACTTAAGGATCCTGTCCAGCCTGGTTCAGTCCAATTCAATCACTGGCAAACTACCCTTTCTGAGGCATTCTTGCAACAACTTTTCCAGCCGAGATCCATACACAGACAACAACTCCCCTTGATACTGTTGTGCATTTCTTACTCTCCACCACTGGTCTCATCATAATCTGGGCCCCCATACACATTCTCCAAGGCCTCAAGATAGTCCTATGCAGTTGCTTCAGGGTTACTGGCCTGTTTGGCACGGATGGTAGCCAGGGCAGGACCTCGGAGGCTCTCACTTACCCTCTTTCGCTTTTCTGCTTCTGAGCATTGCCATTCTAGCACTTGAGGGGCAATATAGTCTATCCAGGTCTCCCAGTCATCCTTCTCTTGTGGGGTGGGGAGAGTGCCAGAGAAAATTTTCAACCTGCGGTAAGAGTTGTGACTATTGGCAGGTACAGATATAGGGGCTTGCACTGGCACAGAAGGAGGGGCAATAACGGGTGCTGGAGGGGGAGCGGGTGTTGGTGGAGGAACGTTCTCAGGTGGAAATAGTAGTTTCTTTAAATCCTCCATAGTTTTCCCTTCCTACAGCAACAATTTAGCAAATTTCTCCTCAAAAGTTTCAGATAGTGGTGGGGGGGGCTCGTTCTCCCCAGGGTCTTTACTGTCTTTAGTTATCACTTTCCAGGCAATGAGGGCTTCTTCTGGGATAATGGTCTGTGGCACTTTAGAACTGTCTATAGGGTCCCTACATTCTATTAGAGCCATGAAAGTTTGGCCGAGCAGATCAGACAGCCGCCCCACCACCACAGGGTTTCGTAAACATTCGACCTTGGAAAGTATTCCCTCTACAGTGTCCGTACTGGTACCCAGCAGGATATTCAAGACAAGTATAGCATTTTGGGGGTCGATCTCCTTCCCAGTACACCACTTCACCAACTAGTGTACAGCTGCTTCTGTTGGGATACCCATTTATTTTTAACAGTAATTCGTAAATGTGGCCACTAGAGGGCGCTAATCCCAGCGGTGCCACCAAGATGTAACCCCAGGTGGCGCTATCCCAGGCTACTACCTACCTGACTGACTACTGACAGGTTGAGGGCCTGGGTCCAGTGGCGAGTGCCTCCATCCGAAGGTCAGGGTTTGCAGTAGTTAAACTAACTTGGTCACAGCCCTCTGGGACACTGTAACCCCTTTCTTCCCACTAGTGGCCCACACATGCATCAGGAATATCTTCACAATGTACAGTACACTTACCCCAGGACTGGCTCTGTCGACTGACGCTGTGGACCCCTGTAAAACAAGATGATACAATGCAAAAGCCACAGTACGATACTTTAACATAGGCGAATACCTCAGACAGTGTAACTTTGCTGAAACAAACAGATCTGATTTGTTTAAGTCGCTGTAACAAGGAAGGGAAATCAGGTTAATTAGGTTAAACACATTAATAATCACAGTACTGTGCGCATAGTCAGAGTCCCAAATCGTCACTTTCACTCGGTACCCAGGATTGGGGGGGGGCTAGCCAGGATTGGTGCAGCTGGTTGGGACCCTATGATGGAAAAACACTGGCACAATACCCAAATTGTATTCCGGAGCCGGTTGGCTCAGTTTGTGAAGAAATGAAAAAAAAAAAAAACAATTAGATGACACACTAGCAATTCGATAAACAGATGGCAGGGAGCTACCCTGCTTTGTACTCACAAACTCAGTGCTGGGAACTGGATGGAAGGCAGATTATCCTGGATTGCCAGGAGGAGCAGACCCTGTGGACAAGGTCCTTGTGACTGGACCCCACTGCAGTTTAGAGCAAATGGATGTAGTCTGGATTAAGCTGGGGTTTACTTCCAGCTTCATGCACTCAATTCACTGTACAGGAGATTTGAAACGCGATTCCCCACAAGCACTACACACATTTATATGTAAAAGGAAAGTACTATACCAGGCAGGCTGCTTCTCTATCCCGATCGCAATTACTGCACAATACCCGGGAGAACACACAGCAGATTCAGTTCCTGACAGACTGAGCGCGATTCAGCAATTTCTCCAGTCTTCTACAGGGTGAGCCTGGTTTCTACTCTTCAGATCTCCTTGATTCTCTTCACAGGTTGGATTCAGTCTGAACAGGTGCTTGCACAAGCTGCAGACCAAAACTTAGGGCCTTACACGTGATTCCCATGCTAAAACTACACACCGAAGAAGCACACAGCTCCCTGTCTCTTCACTGCCCAAACTGATCTCAACTCATCTGATCTTTCCAGTAGACAGAGCCGGGCATTTCCTTTGAGTTCCTCCCAGTTCAGTTGGCTGGTTTGGCTGTCACTCACAATCAGACTCCCCCAGTCGGTGCAAAAAGGCGCCGAAGTCCAAACTACAATTCCCAGAGGCATCTGCCATACAGTCCCATTGTGGCTGGCTCAACTTAAGAGTCCAAGTTCTGATTTGCCAGCAGGCTCCATTTTAAAGGTCCCTCACGCTGATTGGTCCAGTTCGGCAGTTCAATTCCAACATAGAGGGGAAACACACACAGAGTCCCAGCTGCACTAAAACAGGTTAGATAAACTGCAATCTCACAAATGCTGCTAAATGATTACAGGCAAACAGTTACTGCTTTCAGATGGGCTCCCTTTGCACTCTTAGCGACCTACAAAAATGGAGCGAATGGCAGCAACCCGGCAGGATTTGGGCATTAGAACACACAGTCCCCTCTCCTCAATTAATTATGGTCACAAGCAGGCAGCTCTTAAAGAGACAGTACCAGAGGCTCTAAAGCACTCACACTCAAGCGGCTTAAACGCTGAACACCTCCAGACTTGGAGCATTCAAGCAAGCTCCTGAAGACTTCTGGAACCCCATTTGCAGGGGTTACACCCATCAAAGTTCACCAACTGCTCTTCAACAGAGTTCATGAACCAAGTTCCTGAAGTACTCGACAGCACAAAGTTCATGAAATGCTGAGCCTTTCATAGCCCATGATGAATGAAGGCAAAATAAATTTGCATAGCTAATTTGCATATCAGAATGCACAGTTTCCTTCTATAAGAGTTATAAAGCATCACAAATTTAAAACTGTTCCTGCTCAGAAATGGAAAATACTATGTTTTACAAGGTAATTAACTATTTGTGCAGCCAAAACGTTGAACATTTAAACTCACATTTTAAAACTGTTCCAGGTTCTGTCACTATTAATAGCAACTGGGCCTTTTTATTTAGAAAAGAAGGTTAGCAGTGGTTCTGTTTGAAAGCAGAACAGCAGAAAAAGTAACTCTAAGGTAATCTGCTATAAAAAAGACATTCATTAGAAAATATTGAGTTTGTTAAAAGAATTCAGTTGTGATGGTTAATTGCTATGGTTGTATGGTTTACAAAGCGATGCATAAACAGTGATCACTATTGTGGTGAGTGTCTATACGCTGAAAAGCAAATTGTTGATTAACACAAGTCAGTGAAAGACAGCTAGCAAAGAATCTGAGTGTTTATGTGGGGAGGCTGCGCTCCACCCACCCCACCTCCTGCACCCCGCTAAAGTTCTCAACTCCAGAGTGGTGAATGTCGGGGGGAGGCGACACTCGATTCAAGAAAAAAAAACTCAAGAGGTGGCCAGTGGCAAAATTCTTCCCAAACCCAGACCTGCTGTGCTGCAGCTAATCACCCTCACCATCACACCATGTGTGGCTGGCTCGGCAACAGCATGTGCACTCTCCCTCAAACCCTCATCCCTATCCTCCCCTTCTCCTCTATTCCTCCTTCCAGTCGCCCTTCCATGCTTCACTTTAGGTGTGGGTCGCTCCCTTGGGGTAGCTCATGAGGAACAGTGTTGAATAAGTCACCATTTTGATGGTCACCCTTATTCAGTCGCTGTCCTCACTGGATAATGGTTGTATGGTAAAACAGCTAGAGGTTGAAAGTGACTGCCTCTGGTAAGTACATAGGGCAGACATCTTTTGAGATTTGAGAATAAGGGCTAAAACAGGATTGCCTAGCGACTTAAAACAATAATATAAAAGCATGGTATTTCTGGGAGGGAAAAATATTGATGGACTTGGCCCATAAAAGTTCAGTGGAGGGGATTTAAATAACTTTCATGGACTTTTATGTTCATGAGCATTGACTGATGAACACAGTAGCATCATTTAATATTCCTGCACAGTCCGTGAACATTCCCAAACAATCTGATGAATGTTCTTGAGCTTAATTCATCAACCGTTCAAAATATTTCATGAACATTCATGACTGGTTCATGATTGGTTCAACTGGGAATTATTATGGAAGGGATAGTTGCATTCTTGGAGGAAAGGGGCTTAATAGATAGGAACCAGCATGAGTTCACCAGGGGCTGATCGTGTCAGACTAACTAAATAGACTTTTGTCTGACAGGGGTCAGGCAGTGGACATAGTATACTTGGATTTTAGCAAGGCCTTTGGTTTGATACTGCATAGGAAACTGGTAAAGAAGGTGAGGGACCTGGTGCTAGAGGGAAGAAATAATTGGATGAATGAAGAACTGGCTGACAGCTAGAACTCAGAAGGTTATCTTTAATGGTAAATTCTCTGAGGACAGGGCAGTGTCTACTGTGGTATCACAAGGGTCAGTCCAGGTCCCACTCCTCTTAAATATTTATGTCTGTAGCACTGTAGTGGTTGTAGAAGCATAGAAACATAGAGTTTGACAGCAGATAAGGACCACTTGGCCCACCCAGTCTGCCCATTTTCCCTACCTACTGTAACACTGCAGACCCTACGTGATCTCTGGCTTTACCACCCCTTTCCCAACCACTAAGGATCCTTTATGCTTATCCCATGCATTCTTCAATTCCATTACAGTCTTTTCCCCTTCCTTCTCTGATGGCAGGCTGTTCCAGGTATTTACCACTCTTTCTGTGAAGAAGTATTTCCTTACTCCTCTCCTGAGTCTACCCCCTCAAGTTTCATAGCATGACCCCCTTGTTCTTGAGCATCTTTTACTCTGAGAAATGCTTCCTTCTTGAAACATATTTGTACCCATGAAGTATTTGAAAGTCTCTATCATTTTATTTATTTGTTTATTCAGTTGTTGACCAGGTAGGTTCACTGATCAAAAGACCATTTTCAGGCATGACCTGGGCCATGGAGATGGCACAGTACAAATTACAAAATTAACAGGTATAGTATAGAGCAATAATACAGAGCACTAGGCAATAAGAGAACATAGTGCTGATTATGGGTATGATACAGAGCGATAATACAGAGCACTAGGCAATCAATCAATCAATCAATCAATCAAAGTCTTTAGGCAATGAGTGACCAAGATGGTTATACTAAGCTGGTACAGAGGTCGAAGAAAAATGGGGGTGGGGGGTGGATATACAAAATAAATACAGACTACGAATAACATGAGTTCATGTGGACAAGTGCAGTGAAAAATACATTCACGACACAGCAAAGCCTTCCATGGCCAGAGACAATGATCTAAAGGCAGGTAAGCACAGGGTAGTGCAAGTTAGATTGGAGGCAAGGCCCTAAAAAAAGGGGAGGGAGGAAAAGAACCTAATTTCATGACATTCACCCTGGGGAGCATGAGTAGGTGAAAATGGTCATAAGGTATATCTTGAAGAGGAACAGAATTGCAGATGGGAGTCCAGGGCCCTCGCTGGGAGGTGTATATTCCACAGGGTGGGGGGCTGCAAAGGAGGAGGCTCTTTAGCTTATACAAATGGAAACTTGTGGGCATTCCAGCAGGAGACTTGAGGAGTTGCAGAGGTCACAGCTATGTGTTTTGGGTCAGAGCAGGGAGGAGAGAGAGGGGAAACATTGTGTTCTCTGATGGCCTTGTCTACGTTACAACCCAGGAGGTAGTCACATCTGGCTCTGGGGACGAGCCATTCTAGGGCCTGATAGAGGGTGCAATGATGGGTGGTGAAGGGTGCCAGGAGGGAAAATCTACAGATATTGTTGTGTCTTAGAAAATGGGCACTGGAAAAGCAGCATTCTGATTGGCTGAAACAGCCTTGCTCCCATATTGCTATTTCTTCACAACGCCCTCTAAATAATTAGTCCCTTATGGCAGCACCCATCACCAGGTGGTATCCCTGTGCCCATGTTCCACTGGATCTTCAGCCCGGATTACCACAGTTGATCTGCCACTATTTTTTTCTCTCGCTTAGAGAGACGACCAAGGGCCCTCCCCAACTCAGACCACAAATGTTTTTTTCAAACTCCATGCTCCAAATACATTGCCTTACTTATTTGCTTTAAAATAGCCTTTCCCCATTCTGCTCCATTTTTTATTAAATACAGTATTTAATAGCACCTGGCATGCTCCGCGCAACTCCTATGGAGCAGTTCAGTGAACTTTGACCCAAACTGACCTTGGCTCCCATCCCAATCGACAAAACTTTCCCAGTAGAGAGGGAAGTTATGGACTGATGCTCGCCACATTTTGTACATTTTAAGGACCATCGTTCCTCTTCATAGTGAACTCATCTTTCAGAAAAAGAGATGTGCAAGAACAAGGGGGCACAATTTGAAGATAGAGGGAGGAAGGCTCAGAGGTAATGTGAGGAAGTATTTTTTCATGGAGAGGGTTGTGGATACATGGAACAGCCTCCCTGAGGAGGTTGTGGAGTCAAGGACAGTGGGGGAATTCAAGAATGCATGGGACAGACATAAGGCAGTCCTAGTGGAGGGTAGGAGGAAGTAAGCTGTTGGTTAGCTAGGATCTGCAGCTTATTTGTTAGGTAGGAAAATGGGCAGACTAGGTGGGCCAAGTGGTCCTTATCTGCCATCAAATTCTATGTTTCTATGTTTCTAACTGCAAAACAGTAGCACCTCGCATGTGATGCGCAACTCCTAAGGAGCACTTCTGTAAACTTTGACCTGGACTGGCCCCAGCTCCCATTCCAATCAACGGAAGTCATGGACTGTTGCTGTCCACACTTTGGGCATCTGAAGGACCATTGTTCCTTCTCCAGGTGAATTGAAAAAGTAATAGCCTATAAGACATAATAGGATTAAAGAGAGCTCCTGACCAGCACCACAGAAGAGAAGACAAACTAAAAGGTATCACGTTCCTGATCGGCAATTGGGGGACGGGACATACACCTAAAGGAGCTACTTTACAACAAAAGTGACTTTTTAGTCCTTTTTAACTGTTTTTATTTTTTTTTAATTCTGTAAGTATTAGATACTTTTACGTATAGCCCATTTTCTATGTACAATAATACCCTCCAGGGTGGGCTTTATTGGGATATAAAGGACCTTCCAGGGGCTATAAGGCCTTCTGCCTGTGGCATTGGGTCTCACTACACCCCCTGGGCAGTCTGTTATATCCCAATAATGCCCACCCTGTTGGGTATTATTGCTTACATATCCTCTCTCTCTTTCTCTCCATTCCTCAGAAGCTGCAGAAGCTGAGAGAGAGAAAGCAGCTACCAGCTATCCTACAGCAAGGAGGTGATTTACTGAGTACATTAAATTAAATTCTTAATTCAGGGGCCTGAAATAGTAAGTAAAAGTCAGTGCTTTGGTTCTCTCTTTTTGGGGTTGTCTTTACTTACTGTAGCTTTAATTTGCCAGGGAGGTAGTCTTTTTTTACCTGTTTGTTTTTTTGTAGACACCAAGAACAATCCCTCCACCCACCCCCATTCCCCAACCACCCCCCGGGTGCTCTACCTTTATAGTGGAAGGCCAGGCCACACCCACTTAAAGACACAGGAACAGTTAGGCAGCACAGTACAAGCAATAGCCTAGCTGGGATATATAGGTAGATAGGTCCACAAGGGCACATACAAGAGGAGAAGTAAGAAGCTGTAAGTCACTACAGAGGGAGAGAGAGAGAGACAGGGAGAGAAAGAGAAGGAAGGAAAAAAACAGGTTAGGAGGGGAGGAATATCAGCAAGCACCGGATAATGCAGGGAGTGGTGCAGTGCTCCGGCTGTGGTGCAGCAGTCTTCAGAAAAACATTCTGGTTACTGCGGTGCTGTCCCATTTGCAGGCACCTCTCTGGGCTGAGGGCAGAGGTCGCTAGTCTCCAGGCCGAGCTGGCAGTAATACTGGGGAGCTTCGCCCCCACCCAGAGGCCATGGGGTCCCCAGCTAATGCTACAATGGCCACCCAGGCAGATGGCAGGATGGACTGTGGTGGGCTCAGAAAGGTTCAGGGGAGCGGGGCAGAGACATATCTCCCATCCAGTCCAGCTCATGAATCTCTACACAGTGTTGGAGGAATGGAACAGCCCTGCAAAGGAACCCAAGGCTAAGACCAGGAAGGAGGTGAGAGTCCTCCAGCAGGGATACCCAGTGGCGGGAGGAAGAGAACCCCTTAGGAAAAAAAAGTTACTCCTGTTGGGGGACTCAGTTGTCCAGGGAATGGATTTGGGCACAGATAGTAGAGAGGAAAGGGAGGTACAGTGTCTTCCAGGAGGCACAGCTCTGAAGGAGGTGGAGCATTTAGAGGACTGCTGGAAGCTGTGGCAGGAGGGAGGGCTGGAGGTCATTATCCACTTGGGGACAAATGAGCTATCCGAGGATAAGGCAAGTTTAGAACAGGTGAAGGTGGACTTTACAGTGTTGGGAGGGTGCCTGGGGAAGGTAGCAAGCTCCATGACATTTTCAGAGGTGTTGCCAGTCCACGGTGGGGGGGCTGGGGGTGAGATGTCCGATTAGTAACTTCAAACATGATTGAAAGGCTGGTGCAACGTGGAAGGGTATGGCTTTTATTGGGGACTGGGGACCCACCTGGAGTGATGCAGCCCTGTACAGTGGGGATGGACTGCATCTGTTCAGCAAGGGAAGACAGCACTCAATGGATGGTTTCAATGCTTTGCTGACAAGTGTTTAAACTAGCTGGAGGGGAGGCAACAGGAGCAGGGATACATAGGCAGCCCACCCCTACATGGTAGAGAAAGCAGAAAATGGAGCAGGAAGAAGAGCTGATATCAAGGTCATGGAGTCGGGCAGAAATGGAGTAGGAAAGGAATCGGAATACAAGAGAAAAATATCAGGAAAGGGGAGGATGCAGGGGACCAGAAACAGGAAGAGAGAGCGGTCAAGTAGTAAAACATGGAAGGTCATGGTGACAAATGCACACAGCTTGGGAAATAAAGTCCCAGACATGGAGGCCTTAATAACTGAAGGAGACCTGGACATAGTAGCAATAAGTGAAACCTGGTACACAGCTAATCATGAGTGGGAAACAAACATACCAGGATATGTTCTATTGAGGAGGAATGGGGGCGAAAAGGGAGGGGAGTAACCCTGTATATCAGAGATGGTATAATGGCAACACAGGTACAGGGAAGGGAGAGGAGATCAAGGCACTGTGGGTCACTCTTTAACCAGGAAATGGCATATACAGGCCTTCAGGATACGGAGAGGAACTGGACAGAGAGCTAGTGCAGGAAATACATGAAATGGCAATGAAAGGTGAAATTCTACTGATGGGGGATTTCAATATGCCAGATGTGGATTGGAACACCAGTGTAACTACTTCAGCCAGAAGCACAGGCATCCTTGATTCACTCCAGGAGGCTGGACTCAGGCGGCCTGTGATTGATCCCACCAGAGACAGGGCAATCCTAGATCTAGTAATAACAAACAGGGATCGAATCACAGATGTCCAGGTAGAAGGGCAACTGGTATCCAGCGATCACAACATTGTGTGGCTCAGCATAGGGACATATACTCATCCAAGTCGTACTAGGACAAAGGTTTTGGATTTCAAAAATGTTGACTTCTCTGAAATGGGGATGGGTATCAAAAGAGCCCTGGAGAAACGGGGGCAGGGAGGGAGTGGAAAAACAGTGGAAGCATCTAAAGGAAGCCTTACTGGAAGTAAAAAAACAATGCATCAGATTGGTATCCAAAGGCAAGAGAAGGAGAAAGCCACTGTGGTTCTCGAGAGAGGTGGTGGTAAAGGTCAGGGCAAAAAGGAAAGGGCTCAGGAAATATAAGGAGACCCAAAGGGAGGAGTACAGGGAGGAGTACCTAGAGTATCTAAGGGAAGCAGGAAAGGCAGTAAGGAGAGCAAAGACACAGATTGAGGAAGGTTTAGTACAGTCAGTTAAGAAATGGGACAAGACATTCTTCAGGTACATTAGTGAAAGGAGGAAAAACAAGGGGGGTTATTGCAAGGCTCAAGGAAGAGGGAGGGGAATGCAAGGAGGGTGACATGGAAAAAGCAGAAATACTGAATAAATATTTCTGTTCAGTATTCACAGAAGAGGGGAAGGGGCAGGGGCCACAGTAGTACAGCAATTGCTAAGGGGTGAAGAGGTGAACAATAGTCCATTCACAGGGAAAATAGTTCTGCAGGAGCTTGCTAAATTGAAGGTGGACAAAGCGAAGGGACCAGATGGCATACACCCAAGGACATTAAGAGAGCTGTGAAGGGAGATAGCAGAACCTCTGGCAGCCATGTTCACTGAGTCATTCAACAGAGGGGTGGTACCAAAGGATTGGAGGAGTGCACATGTGGTCCCTCTACACAAATCCAGCAGCAGGGAGGAGGCGGGGAACTATAGATCAGTCAGCCTAACGTCAGTAGTGGGGAAGATCATGGAAACATTGCTTAAAGAAAGGATAGTGAGGCATCTGGAAGTCATTGGAGCCCAGGACCAAAGGCAACATGGATTCACAGTGGGGAGGTCATGTCAGACAAATCTGGTTGATTTCTTCGACTGGGTGACAAAGGAAATAAATCATGGTGGTTCAGTGGACGTCGCTTATCTTGATTTCAGCAAAGCCTTTGACACAGTCCCACATAGGAGGCTGATAAATAAGCTGGGTAGGCTGGGCATGGGGACAGGGTGGTAAACTGGATTAGTAACTGTTCAATGTCTTCATCAGTGATGTTGCAGAAGGGCTGGAGGAAAGGTCTGCTTGTTTGCAGATGATATCAAGATTTATAACAGAGTGGATACCGTAGAGGTATGGAGAAATGAGAGGGACCTGGGCAAGCTTTGAAAATGGTCCGAGATTGGCAACTAAAGATTAATTTGAAAAAGTGCAAAGTTATGCACCTGGGACACAGAAACCCTGAGGAAAGCTACAGGATGGGGGGGAATTGCTGACAGTCACAAAGGAGGAAATGGACCTTTGGCTATTATTTCAGATGACCTGAAAATGTTAAAGCAGAGTGCTAAGGCAGCTGAGAGGGTCAGTGGCATGCTGGGGTGCATAGACAGGGGTATCATCAGCAGAAGGAGGGAGGTAGTGATACCATTATATAAAACCATGGTCAGGCCTCACATGGAGTACTGTGTGCAGTTCTGGAAGCCGCACCTTCATAAGGATATTAACAGGCTGGAGATGGTCCAGAAAAGGGTGACTAAGATGGTATGGGGTTTGCAACACGAGATGTATGAGGAGAGATTAAGGAGCCTCAATATGTACTCACTGGAAGAGAGGAGGGAAAGAGGGAACATGATAGAAACATTCAAGTACCTCAAGGGGATAAACAAGGTGCGGGGGGAAGGAGGGGGCATGACATGAAATTGGAAGGTGGAAGGTTAATAGGGAATGTGAGGAAGTTCCTCTTCACAGAGAGGGTGGTGGATGCATGGAATAGTCTGCCTCAGGAGGTGGGAGCGAGCACTGTGGATGGATTCAAGCATGCTTGGGACAGGCATAGGAGAACCATAGAGGTACAGCAGTGGGGGGTCAGAAGCAGTAATCTAGTACAAGGGCTTACGGGCAGACTAGATGGTCCAGGCGATCCTTATCTGCTGACAATTTCTATGTTTCTATGTTTCAAAGGTTTACATATTAAGGTCCTTCAGTCTCTCATAGGACTTTGATACAGACCCTGCACCATTTTAGTTTCTCTCCTCTGGACTGCCTCTACTCTGTCTATGTTCTTCCGAGATGTGGTTTCCAGAACTGGACACAATATTTCCAGATGAGGTCCTCACCAGTGATTTACACAGCAGTATCACTACCTCCTCCTTCTGCTGGTAAGCATCCCACTGGCTCTTCCCGCTGCCTTGTCACAATTGTTTGGCCACTTTAGGTCATCAGATATGATTACCCCCAGGTCTCTTTCCTGTTTGGTGGTCATCAGTACCAACCGCCCATTTTATACTACCCTGTGTTTCTGCTATGTGTTATCTAGGGCAAGATGAGTCTGTTTGCAAATGATACACCCATAAAATGCAAGGTGACACACACAAGAGCAGAAAATCTGGGAACAGTGTACTATATTGATGGGACACCAGTAGTGAGCACAGAGGAGGAGAGGGACCTGGGAGTGGTGATCAGAAAAAATCAAAAGTTGGCTGCTCAGTGCAACGGGGTATATGGGAGGGCTAACAGAATTATGGAGTATGTATGGAGAGGGATTACTAGCAAAAGAAGGGAAGTGATGTTGCCTCTTTGTAGATGACTGGTGAGACTGTATCTGGAGCACTAGTCCCATTTCTGGGGTCCACACTTAAAGGGACACTGTCAACCCATTTTGCATCACATTAATTTTGGATGAAAACCCACATTTTATAATTGCTTACCTTCTCTAAAATGCATTGACGGTGCTGTTTGCTTTATCTTTTTCCTTTCTTAGTAGAACTGAAATGCATGCTAATAATGTTGTAACCCCCCCTGCAAATGGGGGTTCCCAAAAGACTTCCAGGAGCTTGCTTGAATGCTCCAAGCCTGAATGGTGTTTGGCATTTAAGCCATTTATCAGTGAGTGTTTTTAGAACCTCTGGTACTGTTCTTTAAGAGCTGTCTGCTTGCAGACATAATTAGTTTGTATGGGGGACTGTGTGTTTCTTTGATTGAGTACCACCAAGCTGCTGCCAATTCACTTCATTTTTGCAGTCACTAGGAGTGCAAAGGAACCTATCTGAAAGATGTAACTGTTTGCCAGAAATTATTTAGAGTAATAATGAAATTACAGTTTGTCTAACCTGCTTTCTTTTGCAGTCAGAACTGTGTCTGCTAGTTCCCATTCTAGTTTTGAACTGCTGAACTGGACCAATCAGTGTGGGGGTAAGCTAGCTCTAAAATGGTGCCTTGGACGAATCAGAACTTGGACTCATAGTCTGAGCCAGCCACAAGAGGATTGTATGGGCAGTGACTCTGGGAGATATAGTTTAGACTTCAGTGCCTTTTGGACCACAGCAGCAGTCTATTGTGAGTGACAGCCAATCCAGTCAAGAACTGGGAGTAACTCAAAGGAAGTGCCGGTTTTGTCGGTTGGAGTTCAGTTGAGCTTTGGCAGTGAAGAAGGAAGGAGCCTCTTGCTTTTCAGTGTGCAGTTTTAGTCAAAGAATGTGTAAGGCCCAGAGTTCCGGTCTGCAGCTTGTTAGGACTGAATCCGTCCTGTGAAAAGAATCAAAGGATCTCTGAAGAGTAGAAACCAGGCTCACCTGTAGAAGACTGGAAGAATTGCTGAAAATTGCACTCGGTCTGTCAGGAACTGAATCTGCTGTGTGTTCTCCCGGGTATTGTGCAGTAGTGCGATGGGATACAGATGCAGCCTGCCTGGTATAGTACTTTCTTTTATATGGATGTGAAGAGGTTTGTGTACCTCAAGTGAGCCCTGCTGACATTGAAGGACCTATATCTTTATTTGGAGGTCGTGAGTACTAATTCAGGGTTGCTCCTGTTGAATTGCCACATTAAATCCAAATGGAATTACTGTACTGTGTTCTTTAATTCTCCTTTCTCTGTGTGAAGGGCCCCTACCAGCTGCCCGCAGTTTGGACTAGCCACTAGGGCTTGGTACCTAGGGACAGTAACTGATAGGGATAGGCCTGTGCACAGAGCCATAGATAGAATTATTAGGTGATAAGCTAATTAACCTGATTTCCCTGTCCTTGTTATATCCCCTAAATAAATCAGAGCTGCTTGTTTCAGCAAAGTTATACTGCCTGAGGTATTTGTCTATGTTAAAGTACTGTACTATGATTGTTGCACTGTATCTCATTCCACAGGAGGTCCCAGTGCGGAACCAGACCTGGGGTAAGTGTATACTGTGAAGGTAATTCTGATATATTGTGTGGGCCACTAGTGGGAAGAAGGGGGTTGCAGTGTCCCAGAGGGCTGTGACCAAGTTAGTTTAACTATTGCAAACCCTGACCTCTGGGTGAGGCACCCGCCATTGGATCCAGGCCCCTCAACCTGTTAGTGGCAAATCAGGCAGGGTAGTAGCCCCGGGATAGCGCCATCTAGGGTTACATCTTGGAGGCTCACCGCTGGGATTGTGTGTCCTCTAGTGGCCATATTCTGACCACTGTTAAGAAAAATGGGTACCCGACAGAAGTGGCTGTGCACCGGCTGGTGGAGTGGTGTACTGGGGGAGATCGACCCCAAAATGCTGTGCTTATCCTGGACATCCCCTGGGTATCAATAACGGACACTGTGCAGGGAGTACTTTCCAAGGTGGAAGGTTTACAAAACCTGTGGTGGTGGGTCGGCATGCTAATCTGCTCACCCACGACTTTCCTGGCCCTAGTAGAGTTTAAGGATCACATAGATAGCTCAAAGTGCCACAGACCATTACCCCAGAGGGAGCCCTCACTGCTTGAGAGTGATAACTAAGGACAGTAAAGACGGGGGAATCAGCCCCACCACTATCTGAAACTTTTGAGGAGAAATTTGCTGAATGGTTGCTGGGAGAGGGAAAACTGTGGAGGACTTGAAGAAACTATTCTTGCCACCTGGGTGTTCCTCCCCAACACCCTCTCCTGCTCCAGTGCCCGTAATGGTGGCTGAACCAATGCAGACTCCTGTTCTGCACCTGCCATTAGTCACGACTCTTACGAAGGTTGAGGATCTCTGGCACCTCCCCACCCCCAAGGGGAGGATGACTGGGAGACCTGGATAGACTATGTTGCCCCCAAGTGCTAGAATGGCAATGCTCGGAAGGTGAGCGAAAGGGTTAGTGAGAGCCTCCGAGGTCCCGCCCTGGCTACCATCCGTGCTAAACGGGCCAGTAACCCTGAAGCGACTGCATTGAGCCCATCTTGAGGCCTTGGAGAATGTGTATGGGAGCCCAGATTCTGATGAGGACCTATGGTGGAGAGTAAGAGATGCACAACAGTACCAAGGGGAGTTGTTGTCTGTGTATGTATCTCGGCTGGAAAATTGTTGCAAGAATGCCTCAGAAAAGGTAGTTTGCCAGCGATTGAACTGGACCGAACCAGGCTGGACAGGATCCTTAAGTCTGCCCCCCTCTCAGAACTGCTGTTGCTTCAGTTACACCTGGCAGATCGACTGGAATCCCACCCTCCTATGATGAGTTAATGAGAGAAATTCGGAGCTGAAAAAGACGACCTCGGGAGGGACCTGCACCAATAGCTGCAGCACGACCGAGAACTGACGGTGGGTGACCCATCAAGTGAAGTTCAGGGGCAGAGGCTGGCAGTCAATGGGTGCTCTGACAAGGAAAAAGATATGTCACAATGGGGCGAACTGTTGAGAGAGATCCAAATTCAAAACAGTCCTTTATGAAATACGCCTGCAAGTACAGGCCCTGACCTATATCCGACTGCATCTGCTAAGAGGGTGGAGTACCACCCATGTATCTCCTGCTGATAACAGCTCCGAACTCGATTCCTTGACCATGGAAGTGGAGAAAGCGGCCAGATGTCTCCAAATGCTTATCACGCAGCAGACAGAGATGGCACCAAGGTTTCAGTGTTAGTAATACCCGCCCTGGCTCCCAGTGTGGCGCCCCGCCAGCTCAAACTCCAGGAAGTATGTTTTGCTATAATTGTGGGAAAGATGGGCACATGAAAAGGGAATGCCAGTCCCAAAAGACACTGACAAAGTTGCATATAGGCTACAAGGAGAGCTTGGAGAAGAAATCAGTGGTTAAGAGGTGCACGACATGATCCCAGTGAGGCACCAAAAATGCTAATTCACGTCCTTTTGTGGCAAGGTCAGTTGCCCAGGCCCCCACTACCGCTCTCCAGACTGGTCCAGAATAGGGTCCTCCATGGAGACCACTGTGAAGGTGAGACAGGATGTCTACAAAACTATATTAGACAGTGGCTCCCAAGTGACAATTATGTTCCAAGATTGGTATCAAAGCATTTGTCAGGCGTACCCTTACAACCATTAGAAAGGACTGCATGTATGGGGTTAAGTGAGAGGCCTACCCTATTCCGGTATATCCAATTTGGCTGTCTTTACCCACCTCGTGGCTGGAGTGGCCAAACAAGTAGAGACCCTAGCCTTAGTGTGTCCCCACTGGACTGTATGATGGTGTCCTTTGTTGATTGGAACAAATGCTCTATGTTCGGAAGGCTGGCACAGTTGTGTTATGAAAAACAGGGTCAAAGACTAGTGAGCTTTAAGAGTTCCGGCTTAATTAAGGCCTATGAGGCACAGAGAGATGCTGAAAAAAACAGAACCAGAGGAACGGTCAGATTGTATGGAAGAAGGATCCTGAGTCTCTGATCCTGGCGCCTAAATGCCCAGTGTAACTTACAGGAGAAGGTCCGTATCAGAAAGGATGTTAAGAATAAAATATTAATGTTGGATGCACCAGGCAGGCGAAAATTGCCAGAGGGACTGCTGGTCAAGCTAGTATTTTGCCCGCTAGAGCCCATGCTTATGCCAGAAGGGTAATGGTCCAAGTTCATAATGTGTCTGAAAGAACATTCGAGGTAAACAGAGGTTGCATCTGGCTAATGTGCATTGTGCAGACACTGCAGTGCTACCCAGCAGCAAGTTCAAGGAAGAATGACAGAGAAGCATACAGACTTGTTTGATTAAGCGACTCCCGCTGCCAGCTGAATGAAAGTGAAGATCAGTGAAAGCTTGCCAGAGAGACCAGGTGTTTTCTTTAAAGGAATGGGATGTAGATGCGTGCAAGGGCTGAGCACAATATCCGCTGCATGAAAGGACCATTTTAGTGAGAGGTCTCGACGCCTGGCACCTGCTGACATAGATGATGTGAGACGGCATCTGCAAGAAGATGTTAGCTGCTGGTGTAATACAAGAATCCAGAAGCCCATATGCTTCCCCATTGTGGTAGTGAGAAAAAGAATGGAACAGTAAGGATGTGTGGATTATACTTTGTAAACGGCGGACTATCCCTGATCAGTACTGAATGCCCGCAATTCAGGATGCTTTGGACTGCCTAAGCGGGAGCAAGTGGTTCTCTGTGCTGGATCTCCGCGATGGGTACTATCAGATCCCGATGGCCCAGAAGGACCGTGAAAGACAACTTTATCTGTCCGTTGGCTTCTATGAATTCATGAGGATGCCTCAAAGTTTCAGGTGCCCAGCCACTTTTCAGCGATTGATGGAGGCGTGCAGTGGGGGACATGAACTTACTAGAGTGCCTGGTATACCTAGATGATGTTATTGTGTTTGGCAGCTCACTGGAGGAACATGAGAGCAGATTATTTAGGTATTGGACCGACTGAGGACTTTGTGCCTTAAACTGTCCATTGATAAGTGTCAATTTTTTCAAACATCAGTAAAGTATGTGGGACACATAAGTATCCACAGAGGAAAGACCGACCCAAGTAAAGTTAAGGCCTTGACCACCTGTTGCAACCCAAAATCTAAAGAACTGCAAAGATTCCTGATTCTGTGGTTATTATCGGTAGCTTCATCAAGGACTATTCAAGAGTGATCCGCCTTTACTTAACCTTACTCAAGGGTATCCCCAACCCACAAAAAATACCAAAAGTCAACATCCCTCAAGACTGAAGAGTGTATTTTCATCCGGTGAAGTATTTGGGGCCGCTGGACTCTGATTGTGAGACTGCTTTCATGAGATCATATATCAACTTACCATGCTCCAGTGCTGGCCTATGCCGATCCAAGAAAACCCGTCCTGCAGCACTGATGCTAGCTTGCAAGGGTTGGGGGGCTGTGTTGTACCAAGAATACGAAATGGCCTGAGACAATGGCCTTTGCCAGTAAGCCTGACCCCATCCGAAAAGAACTATCCTGTACATAAGTTAGAGTTCCTAGCTTTGAAGTGGGCTATTGATGACCAATTCCATGAGTACTTGTATGGGGCTAAAATACTAGTAAAACCAGCAATAATCTTTGACCTATGTGCAGACCTCAGCTAAGTTGGATGCCACTGGCCATAGGTGGCTTTCTGCATTATCTACATATGACTATGCTCTGAATACCGAGCAGGTCTGAACCACATAGATGCTGATGCTCTCTCCGGAGCCTGTTCCCCAGAATGATTGGGTCCGACTGGCAGAACCTGACATTGGGCACTCTGCGGAAGTTGACAGGGAGGAACAAATGTCCCACAGGGCCATGATGGACTGCATGGTGGATTGCAGGGCCTCTGAGAATTGCATACCTGCCTTGTTACCGCTTTTTCTGCAATAGACATTGGTGCACTGCCTCAGCTGGACAATGACAGTATTCAGCGGGCTCAATCCCGAATCCCATGATCAAAGCAGCTTAGAAGCCCTCTATGCAGGAAAAGATGTGTCCAAATTACGACTCACTGATTTGAGAACTGCACTGTTATACAAAGAAGGTCCTAAGTTGAAACTGATCAATAAACTGTTATACAGAGAAACAGTAGACAGAGGGGACAAGTAGACAAACAACAACTAGTGCTGCCCACTGCCTTCGAGACTCAGTATTGAGGATCCTTGCACAACCACATGGGGCACCTTGGTATAGACAGAACACTTGACTTGGTGAGATCCAGATTCTATTGGCCTAAGATGGGGGCTGATGTGGAGCAACACATCGAACTTGATGGCACAACACAGAGGAAGCTTTGCCCCAGAGGGCTGCCCCCTTGTTAACATAACCACCAGTGCACCCATGGAGCTGGTCTGTATTGATTTTCTAAGTTTGGAGTCAGATCAAAAGAAATATCAGTAATGTGCTGGTGGTCACTGACCATTTCACAAGATATGCCAAGCTTCCCAAAGACCAGAAAGCATCCACTGTAGCCAAAGTACTTATAGAAAACTTTTTGTTCACTATGGGGCTCCACAAAGAATCCATTCAGATCAAGGGAGACTTTGAGTCGTCTGATCAAAGAGATGCTTTCTCTGTGGGGAGTCTGAAAGTCCAGAACCACTCCTTACCACCCCAGGGGACCCACAGCCTGACGATTTCAACGCACTTTGCTAGATATGCTAGGCACACCTGCACCCAAGGACAAGCCTAGATGGAACCAACAAATTAGCACCTGGTACATGCTTATAACTGCACCAAAAGTGATGCCACTAGTTCTCCCCTACCGCCTGATGTTTGGAAGAAGCTCGACTACCAGTAGATGTGTGTTTGGGATCTCTCTGATGGGTTCAAGCTGACAACTCATTTACAGTATGTGCAAAAGTTAAAGGCCCAGCTAACTCATGACGTACCAACTGGCTCAAACCATGGCTGCCAAAAGAAATCTGGCCAACAAAGAAAGGTATGATAAAAGGTGAAAGCTACAGGAACTCCAGGAGGGGAGATGGTATTGCTAAGAAATCTGGGACTGCATAGCAGCACAGATTGCGACAGATGAACCATCTCCTCACATTGTAGTGGGCAAACTAGATGATCTGCCAGTGTACAAAGTAAGGCCTGAGAATAATTCAAAAGATGTAAAAACAATGCATAGAAATCATTTACTGCCCATTGGACAAATCTTAATTGAGTCTGAGCCCTAGAAGATGCCCCTCTGGACCAGTGACTAGAGCTGCTGCTAAGAAAGATCAAGAAAGTCTGCACCTACAGAAGCAAAGTTAAAGTGTTCCCCTCCACAAGTCCCAGTTGAGCATGACTGTCAGTCCATATCGGAAGAAAGTGAGAGTGACTTTGAATACTATCCTTCTTACGAACTGAGTCAATTGTTTCAGGGCAATCCCTAGTCAATACTGGAGACAAAGCTGGGCCTTCTGGACTGTCTAAGCCCCAGCTTCATCCTGGAGCCAATGCTCCCAGAAAGTGAAGTGCAAAGCATCAGATCAGATGAAATGGAATCATTGTGCATGGTTGAACTGTTTGAAGCTTTCAGTGGAGGAAAATGATAGATTGGGGCAGACTGATGATACACCCGAACAAGAAGAGTATTTTGAGTGCCCTGACAGTCCACTGCCAGTGTCAGCTCTCCATCACCCGAGCCAAATGTTGTGGACTCAGAAACTGTAACTCCTGGAGCTGAAAGTGCCCCAAGTTCTAGCCTCTCTACCCCCATGGAGACTCCCCTGACAAGTGAGGACAATGCTGAAAATGAGGCTCAGAGTGCAGAGACTATAACAGTTCCCCCTAGAAAGACTGGTCGAGCTGTAAAACCTGTGGTGCACCTCAGTTATGATTCACTTGGGAGGCCTGTGGACTTGCCTCCAATGTTGTCCATAAAGAGTGTATGTGTCCCCGAGCTCATTGCCCAAACCGAGCATCAGTGCTAACTCCAAGTTACTTGTGTTGCCCTCTAAGTATGGTGCCCTTGCCCCATCCAGCCCCAAAGGTAACTGATAGGGAAGGGCCCCTCTCTTCAGGTTTCATGTACAATAGGTAATAACTTGAGTTATGGTACAATGTGTATGTAATACTGTGTAAAGAGACGATACTGCAATGTTTCAGAAATGTGTTCTTGGTAAAATGATATATTGACTGATGATTACATCTGCGAGCCTAATGCAAATGTATATGGTTGCAGTTGAAACTTATGGGGTACTTGCTTGCAGCGGACGTCCAAGCTTTCCCAGGCCAGGAAGGGTGTAACCCCCCTGCAAATGGGGGTTCCCAAAAGACTTCCAGGAGCTTGCTTGAATGCTCCAAGCCTGAATGGTGTTTGGCATTTAAGCCATTTATCAGTGAGTGTTTTTAGAACCTCTGGTACTGTCTCTTTAAGAGCTGTCTGCTTGCAGACATAATTAGTTTATATGGGGGACTGTGTGTTTCTTTGATTGAGTACCACTCAAGCTGCTGCCAATTCACTTCATTTTTGCAGTCACTAGGAGTGCAAAGGGAACCTATCTGAAAGATGTAACTGTTTGCCAGAAATTATTTAGAGTAATAATGAAATTACAGTTTGTCTAACCTGCTTTCTTTGCAGTCAGAACTGTGTCTGCTAGTTCCCCATTCTAGTTTTGAACTGCTGAACTGGACCAATCAGTGTGGGGTAAGCTATAAAATGGTGCCTTGGACGAATCAGAACTTGGACTCTATAGTCCGGAGGCCAGCCACAAGAGGATTGTATGGGCAGTGACTCTGGGAGATGTAGTTTAGACTTCAGTGCCTTTTGGACCAACAGCAGCAGTCTATTGTGAGTGACAGCCAATCAGTCAAGAACTGGGAGTAACTCAAAGGAAGTGCCCGGTTTTTGTCGGTTGGAGTTCAGTTGAGCTTTGGCAGTGAAGAAGGAAGGAGCCTGTGCTTTTCAGTGTGCAGTTTAGTCAAAAGCATGTAAAGGCCCAGAGTTCCGGTCTGCAGCTTGTTAGGACTGAATCCGTCCTGTGAAAAGAATCAAAGGATCTCTGAGTAGAAACCAGGCTCACCCTGTAGAAGACTGGAAGAATTGCTGAAAATTGCACTCGGTCTGTCAGGAACTGAATCTGCTGTGTGTTCTCGGGTATTGTGCAGTAATTGCGATGGATACAGATGCAGCCTGCCTGGTATAGTACTTCTTTTATATGGATGTGTGAAGAGGTTTGTGTACCTCAAGTGAGCCCTGCTGACATTGAAGGACCCTATCTTATTTGGAGGTCGTGAGTACTAATTCAGGGTTGCTCCCTGTTGAATTGCACATTAAATCCAAATGGAATTACTGTACTGTTGACTGTTTAATTCTCCTTTTCTCTGTGAAAGGCCCTACCAGCTGCCACGGTTTGGACTAGCCACTAGGGGCTTGGGTACCCAGGGACAGTAACTGATAGGGATAGGCCTGTGCACAGAGCCATAGGTGAGATTATTAGAGTGATAAGCTAATTAACCTGATTTCCCCTGTCCTTGTTATATCCCCTAAATAAATCAGAGCTGCTTGTTTCAGCAAAGTTATACTGCCTGAGGTATTTGTCTATGTTAAAGTACTGTACTGTGATTGTTGCACTGTATCTCATTTCACAGGAGGTCCCAGTGCGGAACCAGACCTGGGGTAAGTGTATACTGTGAAGGTAATTCTGATATATTGTGTGGGCCACTAGTAGGAAGAAAGGGGTTGCAGTGTCCCAGAGGGCTGTGACCAAGTTAGTTTAACTATTGCAAACCCTGACCTCTGGGTGGAGGCACCGCCATTGGATCAGGCCCCTCAACCTGTTAGTGGCAAATCAGGCAGGGGTAGTAGCCCCTGGGATAGCGCCATCTAGGGGTTACAATGTAATTACACCCAGCCCTGTTTTGTTTCAAACCCTTGATCTGCTCTCATTACGTGCTCAGCGAACATTAGCAACAGATCCAAGCAGTGCAGTCACTCATTATGCAATAGCCTTCTCTCCTCCCACTACATCATGAGTGTCTAGACTGCATTTAGGGTGTTTCCAGGTCCAAAAAGATGCACTGGGAATTGACCAAGGAATGTAAACCAACATGGTTTGGTGTGATACACCAGTATGGTGGGCAGTCTGTTTTTCAAGTATTAAAAGAAAAAAATGAGTCTGAATCAAGCAACCAGCTACTTCTGTGGTCTCTACAGCACATGACCAATCACAACATGTGTTTTTTGAACTACATTTTGAGGCCTAAAGGAAAGACCAGGATAGAGTAGAGACAGTGCAACAAAGGGCCACTAAGACAATCCGTGGTTAGCCGGCCAAGGTATATGATGACAGACCAAAAAGTCTAAAGATGTACAATATTCTCTGGAGGACAGAAGAGAGAGGGGGGACATGATGAAGACTTTCAAATTCACAAAAGGGTTTAAAAGAGTGGACACAGCAAGTTTATTCAAACCAAGAGGAAGGGGGAGGTTCAGAAAGGGCATTAAGAAGTATTACTTCATGGAATACGTGGTGGATGGGTGGAACTAATTTCCTGACAAGGTTTTGGAAGCAAAGGCAATAGTGGGGTTCAAAATGAAGTAGAACACATAGGGGCTATCAGACAGAAACATGAGAAGGGGAGGGGAGACTTGGAGGGAAGGTGGAGACTAAAGAGTCTCCAAGTAGGGCTAGATGGACTGTTCACGTCTTTCTCTGTCCATCACTTTTCCTTGTTTCTATGTTGTATTAATCTGGATTCAGCAGTTTAAGTGGAGTTCTTAAAAAACAGTTATAGCGCTCCAAGCCAACACACAATAAGGATTTATAATAAAAAAAAGTGTACACTATGGGGTAAAAAACAACCCTCAGTTTGAAGGCAAATTATTTTAAGTGAGTTTTGAAGAAGAGTAGCATACTACTGTACTGCAGTTATGTAACAGGTGTGAGTGGCAGATAAGGGGCCCTCCTCTAGAGTTAGAGTAGTGTAGCACTGTATAGCGAGAGTGGCTGAGCTAAGAGATTCATCCTGTATTGCTTCAATATAAATCATATATTTACGATTGACTATTTTAATTTTTTTTTTTAAATGGCTGGATTCCCCCATGTTTCTGTATGTAACACAAATTAAAAATGCACTTACTGAAAAACGAGTGTTAAGTGTCTATGTGTTGAATCCACTGGAACTGACGTGGAGCCTTTGGAAATGAGTCATTGACTCAAAGTGTTGTAATTCGATATGTATAATAAATAAATAAATAAAAGTAGAGATGATTTGCTTAAACCACTGCAACATTTTAAGGAGTAGTGTGCTCTCTTGCTTATGTTTACTACCATGAACTGTGAATGAGGGGAGAGATGTTGGATCAAGAAAAGAGACATAGATTTAGATGAAAATGTATTACAGGATACATAAAACAACAGAACACAAAAAATTTACTTCAGTCAACTCACTAACACACTTGCTTCTTAATTCGCCTAATGCCACACTTTTGAAGCAACATAGCTCTGCCTATATTTTATTTATTTATTCTGATAACCAGGTAAGTGCACTGGAGGTAGAAGTAATTGCACTGGTGCTGAAGTACCTTTTTCAGGCATGACCTGGGTCTAAAAAGGATTCTCACAACATATTCCTATTAGTGTGATCATATTCTTGACTGTACTGAGTCTGCCACTAAAGTCAAGTACCAGAAGCACACAATTACACAGAAACACACAGGAGAAACATAGAAAGCTGCTGGCAGACAAAGGTCTCATGGTCTAGCCAGTCTGCTCCGTAAGGTGGTACATGCACCCATAGGGCCCATAACCCCCCAACCTGTCCTCCTCAGCTCCCTTAACCAGCCTATTATGTCACTGCCATTACCTATTGAAACTTTCCACTGTTTTTGCATGGACCACCTCAATGGGCAGCCTACTTCACTTTTCCACCCCCGCTCCGTGAAATAATGTTGCGAAACAATGCTCATACTCTTTATTTGCTACAACCCCACTTGCTTAGGTTACTTTAATTGCTCTTTGGATGAACTTACTGTACCATTACGGTTTGTTTTTCCTTTGTGTATTTTAACCTGTATGTAACTATTCCTGCTGGACTATGTTAACCTGTTGACTGCTGCTATCCTCCTTGGGATCTCCATGAAAACGAGGTGCTGAATCCCAAGGGGTTATCCCAGCTGGAGTAATTTCAAATAAATAAAGTCCTTTTTAAACATTCCCTATTCCATCACTAATTTTCTCTTATTCTTCTTGGTATTAATATTGCCACTCTGAACAGCTTGCTTGTGTTCACTTTATCAATCAATCAATTTACTTATAAAAAGCACAATTCAACATTTATCAAAGCGCTTGTACAAACATCATAGCAAATAGAATAAATTACATATAAAAAGAAAATGATTAAAAACAGTTAGTAACAGGCAGCAGAAATTTCAGGCTTTAGGAATTGCCAGATTAAAAAGGTAAGTCTTTAAGGCAGATTTAAAAGCCTCAGCAGTCAGACACTCTGATCCAACGAGGTAGAGAATTACACAAGGTTGGGGCTACAAAGGCAAAGATCTAACTCCTGAAGCAATCCCTCATTGTCAGAATGGAGAGGGTGGAGGGGGCTGTAGGGGCAGAGGAGATCTTTCAAATACTACAGTCCCTGTCCATGTAGGGCCTTGTAGGTCATTAATTCAACCTTGAAGGCGATCCTCCACTGAACCGGCAGCCATTGCAGGCTACGGAGCACAGGTGTGACATGGCAGGATCTCAGTAAGCCAGTTAACAACCTGGCAGCTGCATTCTGCACCAGCTGCAGGCGGTGGAGGTCCACCCCCGGTAGCCCTAGGTATAGGGTATTGCAGTAGTCTAGGCGGGAGGTCACAAAGGCGTGGGCCAATGTTGGAAGCTCATCAGGCGGGATCAGGTGTTTTATCCAGGTGATATTTCTCAGATGGTAAAATGAGGTCTTGACAACGGCCGACACCTGAGAATTAAGTGTCAGCCCATCATCAGGCATAATGCCCAGATTTCGCACCTGGTCAAAGGTGTCAGCTGGCTGCCCCCCCAGCCACAACCTGGATGGCTGCCCAGCAAACAACCCCTCTACTAGATGACCTCGGTCCACAACCAACACTTCAGTCTTGTCTGGATTCAACCTTAGCTAGTTGGCACTCATCCAATCCTGGATCTCAGAGAGGCAGTTGTTAAAGACCAAGACAGCATCACCTTGCTCGGGCATGAAGGACATGTACAGCTGAGTATCATCTGCATAACAGCGAAAACTCAGCCTGTACCACCTTATATTGTCTTCCAATGGCAGCATATACATACCATGAACAACATGGGTGAAAGCAGCCTTGCAGCACCCCACAGGACAGGGGGAAGGGGGAAGGGGGCTAAGGGGAAAAAATCCCAGACTCCACTCTCCGAGCCCTGCCCATGAGGAAAGAGTGAAACCATCTAAGGCCTGTTCCTAACAGACCACAGATCAGCCACAGGCGCTCCAATAACACACCATGGTCGCCAGTATCAAATGCCACAGAGAGATCAAGGAGGACCAAAACTGAATGGCTTCTCTGATCTCTCGCTATTAGGAGGTCATTAAGTACCCAGACAAGTGCCGTCTCAGTATTATGTCTCTTCCTGAAACTGGACTGGAGAGGATCATAGACAATGTGGGTGGTAAGATGATCCTCCAGTTGCAACGCAACTGCCTTCTCAATAACCTTGCCCACAAAAGGCAGGTTAGAGACAGGCATGTAGTTAGCGAGACAGTCATGGCGAGGAAGATTTCTTCAGAAGGGACATACCACTGCCTACTTCAGGGTGTCTGGGAACACCCCTGTCTCCAGCAAGCACCCAACTATCTCGGCCAGGACCGGTCTGATTACCTCCACGCACCCCACTAGGAGGTCGCGTTAGACCGAGCCCAAACTACAGTAAGTCGGTTGCAAACCCTGGATAATCTTCAAGACATCTGTGATGGCCAATCGGTTAAGTTGGACCAGACAAACTGGGCACCTGTAATCTCCACCGATCACCGTAGCACCCATCTGAGCAAGTTGTACAGAGCTCCGACCTGCTGGTGCCAACCTTGTCCATGAAAAATCAAGCAAACTCTTCACACTTTTTTGTGAAAAGGCTCCCCAATTCTGAAGACAGGCTGGATTGCACAGCCTGTCCACAGTGCGAAAGAGCTGAGCTGGTTGATTTCGTGCAGCGGCAATCTCCCTGGACAGGAACTCTGCCTTCTTACGGGAGATGGACACTTGATAGTCTTTATAATGGGATATCAATCTAAGTTTCAGTTGAATTCAATTCAATTTTATTTTTATACTGGAAGGTATGTGAGCAAAAATACCCATTTTCACAAATGTCCAGTGGTACAAAAATTCGATAATATAGAGAAAAAGGTAAGAACAATATTTGCAAAAGTTGACGGTATTTACAATAGGAACAGTGTTAATGACAAGATCATTTAGAGTAGGGAAAAAAATACAGATCACTGTCATCATCCAAGCCGGTTTTCTGCCAGCATCACTCCAACCTTCTCCCTACTCTTCTCAGCTCCTGCAAAGTCCCATCAAACCAAAGGGACTGAGGGCAAAGGGTGAGGGGACGAACTCGGACAGGAGCTACAGAATTCAGGGCAGCTGTTACCACCTTATTATAGGCTAGTAGCAGATCCCCTGGATCTGAGCTTACACTCTCTCTACCCGATGGGTCCAGCACCACCATAAGACCATCAGGTCCAACTCTGTAAAAGGCGTGCCGGACCATCTCCATAGGGGCAGGTCTATTGGGGGAGCTATGAAGCTGAACCCTATAATGTGGTGATCAAACCACCTGATGGGTTCCACCACCATGTCGGAGATCTCCATCCCCAGTAGGAACATTATATCCAACGAGTGACCTTGCCTGTAGGTCACAGAGGTAACCGCCTGTGTAAAACCCAACAAAATCATCAATTGGAGGATGTCTTGGCCAAAATGAGAGAGTTCATCATCGACCCAGGCATTGAAGTCCCCAACACCAACCATCTGGGGACTCAACACCATGTTGACGCAGGAAGTCCGCAACTTCCTGCAGGAAATCCTTCTCACCCCCAGGTGGATGGTAGATGAGAAGTATTCTGCAGCCCACACCTGCGCCCCTGATACGCTTAAAGCATCTAGTGACCCCCAACTGGCATATCTACAAGGCCCAGCTCCATCTTAAAATAAATGGCTATGCCCTCGCCCCTACGATCCAACCTCGGGTGGTGTATCAATGACTACCTGGCCGGAACCACTGACTCCAATATTGGACCTGTATTCTCGTCCAGCCAGGACTCAGTGATGCACGTCAGGTCTGATGATCCAACAAGATCAGCAATCACTGCTGTCTTGTTTTTAATCAACCTGGCATTGCATAACACAGCCTGAGTAAGATAGGCAGTCGAGGTTGACCGTGCTATTTGCCCACAACAAGTGGAGCCCTTGGGTAGGGGAACCAGGCAGGAGGACCTCTCTCTTGGCCCATTTGCTGCAGGGTGTCTCTTGATACCATGACCCCAGTCTGTCCCCCGCTCGTCCCCCATGCTAGGCCTGGACCCCACCCTTCAATGCCTCCTCATTATTCCCAAGGTGCAACAATGCCTATATACCTCCGCTAATAACGGGGGACAATTGAAAGGGCAGAGGACTCTAAGCCCGGTGGGAGAAAAGTACCTAACAGCCAAAGCTCTCTGCAGCACATACTGCTGCCCTTAAACCAGCAGCCACACGTTTATAAAATCCATACACCCCCTCACTCACCCACATACTCCCTTGCACACTATTTAAATACCCCCAAAATAAACCAGCCCCTCAAAATACTCCCTTTTTATTCCCTGCATATATTTTAAACATTTTGATGATGCTCCCGACCTAAAAAAAAACATTACATGCCCCCAACCTCCGAAGAAACATTACAAGACAATTGTCATGTTATCAATCATGGAAACTTATGAAAACTATTTAATAAGGTGATGGCTGCATGTGATGGCACGGGATACAAAGACACAGCAACCAAAGGTAAAGCGCATAAAAAATGCACAAGTGTGCTTATCAATTTATTTTGATAAATGAAAATAACAAAATAATACAGAAATAAAAATAACAGTTGATTAATTCAACACAACAATTCATCTCTGCTTCCGTCAACAGAGGCTGCAGCTTTACTTTAGCCAAGATAGCCTAAGTGTAAGCCCTTTCTTACACTTCTCAATTCTGGTGTGAAAACAGCACAATTCACAAGTAGGTCCTTCCCTGCTCACTGTCAGCACTAGACTGACTCGACTATCTAACATTCCCTAGTGGTGAGCCCTATTTATACCTTAGGGATTACATCACACTTTTTGGGGGAGCTCCCATTTGCTGTGACATTACATAATGTGGAGTTTCCATAGGTCGTGACATGGCCTAATGGGGAGTTTCCATATTTTACCATGCTTTAACATGAAGGGCCTTTTTATTTGGCCCTTTTTGCCCAAATAAGTTATATTTCTACAGGCAGCCCCAGTTACAATGTTTGTGGGGCTGCAGAAACTCATTTTCATATTTCATTTATTGTAAAGCTGCCCAAACACATATGGGGGCGGGGGTTGAGGGTAGGCCAGGGCACCCATCCATGACAGGGGCCATCCTGTCACACTGCAAAATAATACAAAGGTTGTTGTTGATTATAAAATGGGCTTCAGAATCCTAGCAATATCATTGGTCTAAACACATCACCTGACCATTCATTATTCTCTGGTATACAGTTTGCAACTAACCTGTCCTAATTTACCTAGCAACAACCTAACTAAATGAAAATAAAACCTTTCCCAATAAAATAAAAATAAAGTTTCCACTTTTTGAACACAGAACCACAACAGGGCATGGGTTTCTTCAAAATAAACGCACATCCTGGTAAAACTGAAGGAAAATAAAAACTTTTTCCATAAAAAAAGAAATAATTTTCCATTTTATAAGTACAATAACCAACTTCAGGGCATGGGTCTGTTGAACATTAATGCACTTCCCGGGTGCACTGGCCTCATGCCTTCCAGTTCATCTGGGGCATGCCTTAATTCTCTAGAAACGCATGCCCTGTTTGGGATATGGCTTACTTAATGAATGGAGGGCTGAATCTTCAAGTTGAAGCAATTCCTAACAGGGATTCTGCCATCGCCGGGCACATCATTTAAGTCATGAGGTGAAGGGAGGATCCCAGAGCTTTCCAGTATTTTATGTAATATTTCTGCAGTTTCCTGGATGGCAGGAGACCTAGGATGGACACTTGTCTTTCTTTGTCTAGTATGTTCTGTATTTCTATGACAGTGCTATCTTTAGAGTTTTCACAGTAAAGTTATAACTATGTAGGCTTAAGTTATAAGTTCACAGGGACAGTTGGGATGTCTCCTGTTTAGATAAGTGTTTTAGATAAGATAAGAGGAGGCAGTATGGCGCAGTGGGTTAAGGCTCTGAGCTGCAAATCTGGAGACCTGGGTTTGAATCCCACAGCCCCCTAGGTGCATACTGTGTGACCCTGAGCAAGTCACTTAACTTCCTCGTGCTCCCAGGTTGCACCTGCAAACAAGCTGTCAGCTTAGTGTGTCTCACCTGGCAAAAAAAAAAAAAAAAAAGATAAGTGTCTCCTCACTCATTCTTAGGGTAAGAGATCCATGAACTGAAGAATCTGGCATCCTTAGAATGGAAGTGGAGCACTTTCTATAATAACAACCCTCCTACTGTTCCTATTCATTTATTATAAATCATTAAACATACTGAACTATGTCTCATGACTTATGGTTAAAGTGTAAAAT
This sequence comes from Neoceratodus forsteri, assembly GCA_016271365.2. Classification (NCBI taxonomy): domain Eukaryota; kingdom Metazoa; phylum Chordata; order Ceratodontiformes; family Ceratodontidae; genus Neoceratodus; species Neoceratodus forsteri. The sequence goes on along the minus strand of CM057458.1, from coordinate 162,434,870 downwards.
ACAGTTTTGTTATTTTCAGCTGGGCATGAGGGACAGTAGTCCTGTGATTATAAGAACTCCTCTTGCACAGACAAATACTCAGCACTGATTGGCTGAATTACTGATGATTTATAACGCTGCAGTATGTTCATTTATATGTGCCACCCTACTGATGCAGGGCCTCCTCAGAAACTTTGCATACCTCAAAAGTTAGCAAAAAACAAAAAAAAGCACACACATTGCTGGCTGAATTTTCAAAGTGTTTTGTAATAAAATGCTTGTAAAATTCAGCCAGCGGTATGTATGCTTTTTATTTTTTTGCATCTTTCAGTATGTGGTAAAAGTTGCTCCTTAAGAGGAGGTTGTTGTGTGTGGCTGCAGTTCCTGGTGATATATCAGGAGTCACCCTGTCTCAGTAGTCTTATCAAGTAGAAAACCAAGAATGGGTTGGCACCAAATGTCCTGGAACCCATCTTTTAACGTGAGAAGTAGGAAAGCGTTTAAAAGTATTGTACATCTGCTGAGGCACGTCAATATGGAAAGAAAATGCTCATGTCTTGCTTAACAGCTGAAGTGCCCAAACTGTCTAATTTGCTCAAGTTCCCAGGCCTTAGGTGAAACAGGTGGAGGTATTCAGGCTGAAAAGAGGTCAAGGGAAAGATTGCAACCTTCAGATCTCAGAATGACAAGTGAATGCTCACCAATCCGTGAACAAAGTAAAGACACGGTACAGCATTTATTCAGTATGTCCCAGACTGGTAATTAAAGCCTACATTTTTACATGCTATTGCACAAGAATCTACTACCATTCTCTGAATTTTGTTCCATAAAATACTAAGTTAAATACACTGGAAAATAGTATACATTGAAAACAAAAGCTAATCTAGTCTTAATGAGGGCTTCAGTTACCAGCAAAAACTCAAAGTACCAATGGATTTGAGAGGCATCAAGCTGTCATAAGCAGCAGCAGGACCCCACTGGGAATGAAAAGTGGCCGTACAGCTATGCTATCTTGTATAAATACAGTGCTTGTAAAGCACTTTGGGATATCTATCTATCTATCTATCTATCTATCTATCTATCTACAGCATCTATCTATCTATCTATCTATCTATCTATCTACATCTAAAATCTTTACTATATTTCAACCTAGGCACTACTAGAAGTTAATTAAAGTACCAATGGTATTGAGATGTCAGTGGCACTAAGGTGTATCAAAGACCTTGTCACTATACAGATCTCACCACAGCCAAGTCATGCCACCTAAACGGTGACATTATTCTTAAATATGTCTTCCTATTAAAAGCCACATCCTCAACTTCACCAAAGGGTAAATCTGGCAGTGGTACAAATGGCCTCTAACTATAGGCAGCATCTTGGAATCGAGGGTCAAATATTTGAGAACTACTCCTGAAATTGCTCACAGTTCCTTTTTATCAGTAGATGAATCCCATAAGGATGGGCAGTTACTGTTGGTTTAGCTGGCTGAAAACAGATACATTTGAACTCATCTCTTTTTATTGTTGTAATGATTAGAAAGGAGTGAAGTAATTTAAATGCTGATAGGAAAAAAGAATAAGATGTAGGATGCATAAACAATGCAAGAGTAGGGTTGTTCGAAGTACTGACACAATCAGATTCTTCAGATTTCAGCCTTTTTTTCGGAATTCAGATTTTCAGTATTGAAGTAAAAAATCCAAACTCAGAAAGACCATCAGATGCAGACTCAGAATCCGCATTCGACTTAGAGATGGGCAAAGTGGATACAATTTGAGAAGTTGGTGAATTTTGCGAAGTGCCAACTTCACAAAGTTTTTGCAAGGAGACGGTACCCTTTTTCTAGGTGAACTGACTTAAATTCACCCAGCTTCGCCTAACTTAACCTCACTTCGCCACTTTGACAGATGAAGTTAGGTGAAATTAAGTGAAGTTGCAAAGTGGAGCCTTCATGAAATAATTTGCAAAGGTGAATTTTGCAACTTCGCTGGAACTTCACTGGTGAAGTAAAACTTCACAACATCTTCAACTCCAGTGCAACATACTGTAACAAGTAAGTTTTTGTAGATTTTTTTACCTTCTGCTTTCTCCACCCCACTCCTTACCTTGAGTGCTGACACTCTGCTGGGCTCAGGACCTGGTTCCAGCAACAGGTCTTGCTGCTGCCACAGTGACTGATAAGTGACTGAGTTACCACCACCACCACTAATGGTCAGTAAGTGCATCCCTCCATCCAGTCCAAATGCACTTGCTGCCATCACCAAAAAGAGAGAGGACAAGGAGGAATTTGAAGAAAGGATAGTCAACCAATCACAAGTTAGCTTGTCACCTCAGTCTCCTGTTCGTTCAGTTCAGTCACTCACTTGTGGATCTAAAAGCCTAGTCCAGTAGTCTCTGAAGAGTCCCCACATGCCATTGCTGATGACCAGGTCAGAAAGAAAGCAGAAGCTCCCAGGTTAATCACTGGACTCAAGTCCTCCTCTGTCCTGGTGTCCCAACCCCCACCCTATGTGACCTTCCCCAGCCACACACACTGCACATTGGTAGTGGATATGGACATTAGGCACTACTGGACTGGGGTAGTGGTATTGACAGTGCAGTGACTGACCGTAATGAACTACCTGCAATTATGTAGTGTGCACTAGAAGAAGGAAGGTAAGGATGGCCAACCAACTCTGTCTTGGTCTAGGTAGGTGGCCTATTAGCACCAAATCCTGGGTAAGCCATCCTCCAGAGATGATGGACTGGGAGAAGGCTTGTGGGCTACCAGAGTTTATTGCTATTAGCCCATCCCTGGTGTGGCAGTGATGACGGACCAGAATGTTAGGAGGAAGCAGGAAATGCTCCCTCTTACCTCCTGAGTGATTTGTTGATGGGACAGGCTGGACTTGGTTGGACTTGTTGGGGCACAGCAGTGGTAGCTTGGAGGGACTCCTCAGGGGCCAGGGGCTCAGTCACAAGAAGAGCATTATGGCCCAAGCTGGCTAGGTCTCTGATACTATACATGGGGTGATATGGTTATGGTATACAACAATCACCAGCAGTGTCTCCCTCACTAGTTAGCCACTGAACCACTCACCAACCAAAGAATAAGCAGCTCATCAAACAGAATATATTCCACTCGTAGAACTGGGTGAATCCTTTATTGTGTGTCCATAGTCAAACGTACAAACAGTTGACTGCAATACCTCAGCGCTTCAAACGCTTTCTGGGTTCTTCCTCAGTAGGTGGCCAGAAGAATAATGATACCTTGCAGTTAAAATTAAGTCTTAAAGTGACAGTACAGGTTAACCTCTATTACTGGCCAAGCGCTAATATAAATTAGACACTAACCCTCAAAAAACAAAGGAATAAGTGCACAAATATATTCATTACTTAAAAATCAAAGATGTCAAGTAACTGGGGTGCTAATTACATATTAAGATTGGAATATTAATATTTATAGTTAATAACCATGATACGCCTGCTGTTACAGATAGAAATATGCTATTGATGTTCATAAATAACTGTAAATTACATTATAAACCTGTTTTAAATGGTATAAATAATTTAAATGGGGGGGAGGAAGTAAGTTGTTGGTTAATTAGGATCTGCAGCTTATCTGTTAGGTAGGAAAATGGGCAGACAAGGTGGGCCAAGCGGTCCTTATCTGCCATCAAATTCTATGTTTCTGTGTTTCTAAATGTGTGCACATCGAGTTATCAATACATCACAGATCACACGTTATAAAAATGGCTTAATAACCCATCTTCATTCAGACCATCATAGCACAGGGCTTCCAATTCAAAAAACAACCTGCTCTCTAACTGTAAAAAGTTGTTCCACTCTATTGCCCTGCTAAAAGGTCTAACATGATGTAAACATGAGAAATGGAAAGGACTGCTATTTGAATTATGAATGTGTCTTCAATGTATTACCAGTGCTGTATCAGAATCTGGATTTTTTTATAGCTCTAATATGTTTCTGAATTATTTCCTTAACAGACTTTGTAGTTCGACCAATATATAAGGAGGGACAATCACACCATAAAGCATAAATAACAAATGTTGTCTTACAGGAAATGCATTTTTAATTTTTATAATTTTTACTGATAATAGGACTGATGAACTCCTTAAGGACAACTAAATAAGTGTTTTAAATTATTTCCCATGCCAAATTTGACCGCGTAGTTTGGTAAAAGATAATGTTAGCTACTCACTGTGAAAGTTCTGGCTCATTCTGCAATTTCATTTTTGAGATATCCACGTTTGTATTTTCCTCTGTTTAGTATGTATTTTTTGCAGCTCTGCTTACTGTGAAGGCAGTGCGTGTTCATGTACCTTAGCGCTGTGATGTAATGGGAGCCACTCATCAAATAGTGAGCAGTGGGGCAGTGCTGAACTCCGTATTAAAGACGGCGCCATAGGAACTTATTGATTCCTACATAAAATCTTAAATTAAAAATTACATTGAGAGAGAGGGTATATTTGTTGCTGGGTGTGTCGTGACCCACTACATGTTCACTGGACCTGGCACTTTGTGTTTTTGTGCTGCATGTAGCTCAGTAAATGTGCTTTCAGCTTGGGAGGCTCAGACTCTGTACATTTGTGTAACTGGGCATGGTGGTGGTATTTCTGGCACAAGTTCAGACTTCTGCTCATCGAGACGACCTCATGCCTGTCCTGCTGGTGTACCCTGTATGCCACAGTGACAGTACATAATCCAGGGAACAGACATATATTTCGGCTGTCGTTTTGAACAGTAACCATTGAACCGGGAGAATGATTTTACTGTGTCCATGCCAGTGTCATGGTCCCGGGTCACGGTATTGGCAAGAACATTATATGTACATGCATGACACATCAGAAAAGTAGCTGTACTTAGCTCAGTATGTATGTTCTGCTGCAAGTTTTGAAATAAATTATTCTAATGAGGAATGCATTAGTGACTGATCTGGCCATGTAAAGTTATTGGCAACTGGGTACCTTGAAATATTTTATACATGTATATACCTATGTGCAGACACACACACACACACACACATATATATATATATATATATATATATATATATATATATATATATAGATATCTGTACACATATTCATATAAACATACATAGTAAAAGTACACAGTGATTTTGTTCTGCACATAATTGCTTTTACTATGTAAAATAAAAGCATGAGTAGCAGAGCACTGAATGCCCTGTAATGCCTTCATTCTGCGATGTGTGCTCCCTGCAGTATTGCATCACTATGTAAAACATTTTACTTTGCACAGAATTTCACAGTGCAGATCTCTATTACTAGATGTCGGAAATGATTACTGTAAATAGGACCATCATGTTCTGCATTGATTATCAAGTTGTTTGCCCTGAGCTGCTGGGCGACTGGACTCTATTTCAGAAAATAAATGATAAACGAATACCTGTGGTGCCTTTGTTTTTTCTTTTGGCAGTATCCTCTTTGGTACATGTGGCACTCGCGTGCGTGGAGCTGTGGATCCCTTTTTTCCCATTGATTATCAGGGCACTGCTCTGCCTAGGCAGCCATATACAAACTAAAAGCATACCCAGCATCACAACCCTGTACTGTGTATGGAGGCCTCCGTGGCCAGCAGAGCCCTTGATCCCAGAGAATGACTTCCTGTCTCATAAAGAGGACATATACCATGCCGTTGGCAGGATGGGGGAGCAGGGGTTACTTCCTGGGGCCCAGTGCCAATAGGGGCACTGGCCACACAGCATACTGCAGGAAACAGGCTGTGAGCTGGTAGTGGCCCATAGTTTCAGCTTTCCCAGGGGCCACATAGTTCCTCTCAAGTGGCCTGGACATATACAATAATAACACCTTGCTATGCAGACATACCAGGAGAACAGTTTGTGTGCTACACTGTCAGCATTTTGTGTTGCAAAAAGCATAACTTGTTATCCATGTAAGCAGCCTGTGCCCAATGTCATTTTGCAAAGGGCAAGAGTGTTTTTTTTGGGTGCCTAATTTGTGAGGAAGTGACCCAGCAGAGATGACCCTCTCCAAATGTTACAGAGAACTGCCTGTTATAGATGGCAGATGTTCCCCAACTGCTTTTCTTTGCTTTCCTGGAAAGCATTTTATAAGGCATAAAAAGTGCATAGTAAAAGCAATAATGTGCAGAAAAAGATTACTATGTAAAAGTTATCTGAGAGGCATTTCAGGGCACAGTTCGCCTACTGTGAACTTGTACACTGCTCCTACAGTTAATGGTATGCATAAATGCCGTAGTATAATTATAACATGCTTTATATAAATCTGCACATAATTGCTTTTTCTATGTAAAATACAAGCAGGAGTGGGATAACAATGAGTGCCCTGTAATGCATCCATTCTGTGATCTGTGCTCACTGAAGTTTTGCATTACTATGTAAAACATTTTACTTTGCACATAATTTCACAGTGCAGATCTCTATTACCAGATGTTGGGAAAGATTACTGTAAGACAGAACCATTGTTTTCCTAATTCATTAGCAAGGCACTGCTCTGCATAGACAGCCATAGAGAAACTATAAAAATGCTGATCTGCTTAAAGGGAAACACTGAAAAACGCAGAGCTTTCCCCAGTCACTACAAAATGCCTGATTAGTGTTTTCAGACAGTAACTTTTTTTTTAATTACCTCTAATTGCTTTTTCTAGTGATTTAAAAGTGATCCTCCTTTCACTTTCTATTGCTGGCAGCCACCATCTCACAGGCATCAGAGAGCTCCACTGGCTCACCTTTGCTAATATATCCTGCCAACCAATAGCAGAGGTCAAACAGACATATTAGTGTGAGTCAGAACTACTGCTGCTCATGAGATGGTGGCTGCCAGCAACAGAAAGTGGAAGTTGTAGGTAGCTGTTTTAAATCACTAAAAAACAAGCATTTGTCAATGCCGAATGATGATTGCGTTGGTGTGTTGAGCTCGCTCACTGCCCCTCTGTCACTCGCTCAGTCTGTTTCTCCCGGTGCTGCAGGTTGCTCTTTTGTACTGGGCTCCTGCCTGCATTGGCACCTTGTTCTGCCCACTAAGAAATCCACAGCTGTCCTGACAGAGCTGCGTTGAGGTGGCTCACTCCCCCTCTCTCACTCACTCATTTTGTCTCTCCTGGTGCTGCAGGCTGCCCTTTTGTACTGGGCTCCTGCCTCTGTTGATGGCTTTTTCTGGCCACAAAGAAATCTGCAGCAGTCCCGACTCAGGTCTGTTGAGCCTGCTGACTCCCGTCTGTCACTCACTCGTTCTGTTTCTGCCAGGGTTGCAGGCTGGCCTTTTGTACTGGGCTTCTGCCAGCATTGCCACCTTTTTCTGCCAACAAACAAATCCGCAGCAGTCATGATAGAGCTCCATTGAGCTCGCTCACTCCCTTTCTGTCACTCGTTTGTTGTGTTTCTCCCGGCGCTGCAGGCTGCCCTTTTGTACTGGGCTCCTGCCTCTGTTGGCGCCTTTTTCTGCCCACAAAGAAATCTGCAGCAGTCCTGACAACGCTCTGTTGAGCTCGCTCACTCCCCTTCTCTCTCTCGCTCCTTCCATTTCTGCTCGCGTTGTAGGCTGCCCATTTGTATTGCCTCCTGCCTGAATTTTTGCAGCAGTTACAACACAGCTCCATTGAGCTCAACCACTCCCCCTCTCTTACTCGCTCATTCTGGTTTTTCCGCCACTGCAGGCTGCCATTTTGCACTGGGCCCCTGCGTGCATTGCTGCCTTTTTCTGCCCACAAACAAATCTGCAGCAGTCCCAACAGAGCTCCGTTGAACTCACTCACTCCCCCTCCCTCACTCGCATATTCTGTGTCTCCTGCCACTGCAGGCTGCCTTTTGTACTGGGCTCCTGCCTGCATTGGTGGCTTGTTCTGGCCAGAAAGAAATCTGAAGCAGTCCCGACACAGTTCCATTGAGCTCACTCACTCCCCCTCTCTCACGCACTCATTCCGTTTCTGCCCGCGCTGCAAGCTGGCCTTTTGTACTGGGCTCCTGCCTGCGTTGCCGCATTTTCTGCCCACAAAGAAATCCACAGCAGTCACAATAGAGCTCCACTGAGCTTGCTCACTACCGCTCTGTCACTCACTCATTCTGATTCTCTTGGCGCTGCAGGCAGTGTTTGTGTACGGGGCTTCTGGCTGCATTGGCACCTTTGTCTATCCACAAAGAAATTCACAACTGTACTGACAAAGCTCCACTGAGGTCACTCAGTCTCCCTCTGTCACGCGCTCATTCTGTTTGTCCTGGCATTGCAAGCAACCCTTTTGTACGGGCTCCTGCCTGCATTGGCGCCTTTTTTCTGCCAACAAAAGAATGCAGCAGTCCTGATAGAGCCGTGAGCTCACTCAGTCCCCCTGTCTCACTCACTGACTGTTTCTCACACCGCTGCAGGCTGGCCTTTTCTACTGGGCCCCTGCCTGCATTGATGCCTTTTCCTGCCCACAAAGAAATTCATAGCAGTCCTGACAGCACTCCGGTGAGTTCACTCACTCCCCCTCCCTCACTTGCTCTCTCGTTCTGTTTTTCCCAGTGCTGCAGGCTGCCCTTTTTACTGGCCTCTTGCGTTGGGGCCTTTTTCTGCCCACAAACAAATCCAGAGCAGTCCTGACAGAGCTCAGTTGAGCTCGGTCACTCCCCCCTCTCACTCGTTTCATCTTAATCTGTCCCAAACACTGATGTCCCACAGCGACCGTGCTATTCTCTGTCAGGAGTGCAAAAACATATTTTAGCCAGGATGTGAAAAATGACAGCTGTACTGTTCATAAGGAGGTGTGAAAGAATGCCCTGTTAAAAATATGGCGGAAAATATTACAAATTTCAAGTTACAAGGGTGTGTGGAAACAGTTGAGCGACGCTTGTAACACAGTCATGTTATGGAGTTTTGTCACCAAATTTTCAACATAAGGGTTTTAGGACCTCTGCTCATGAACAGTGCCACTGTCATTTTCTTAATCTGTCCCGAACACTGATTTCCCACAGCAACCGCGTTTTTCTGTGCCGCAACTGTGAAACCACATTTCAGTCAGGATGTGAAAAATGACAGCTGTACTGCTCATAAGGAGGTGTGAAAAAATGTCATTGTTGAAAATGTGGCATGACAATATTACGAATCTGCAAAGTTACAAAGGTGTGTGGAAAGTGTGCAATGCACACTTGTAACACACTCATTTGATGGGCTATCATCACCAAATTTTCAACATAGGCATTTTAGGGCCTTTGCTCATGAACAGTATCACTGACATTTTATTAATCTGTCCTGGACACTGATTTCCCACAGCGACCGCTCTATTCTGCACTGGAACTGCAAAAACACATTTCGTCCAGGATAGGAAAAATGACAGCTGCACTGTTCATATGTAGGTGTGGAAAATGGCAATGTTGAAAATCTGGAGTGAAATATAACCGCCGGGTTACGAAGGCATGTTAAGGCAACTGTGCAATGCACGCTCGTAACACAATCATTTTATGGAGTATCATTACCAAATTTTCAACATAGCCATTTCAGGACCTCTACTCATGAACAGTGTCACTGTCATTTCCTTAATCTGTCCCAAACACTGATTTTTGACAGCGACCGCGCTATTCTGTGCCGGAAGTACGAAAACACATTTCCGCCAGGATGTGAACAATGACAGCTGTACTGTTCACAAGGAGATGTGACAAAATGGCAATGTTGAAAATCTGGAGTGAAAATATTGCAAATTCATGAAGTGACGAGCGTCGTAGCAACTGCTGGCGCACGCTTGTAAAACAGTCATTTTTTGGATTTTTCCACCAAATTTGCAACATAGGCTTTTTGAGAGCCCACCTCATGAACATTGGCAATGTCATTTCGTTAATCGGCCCCCAAAGGTGATTCCACGCAGTGACCACGAAATCACCCATCGGGCCCAATTAACGCCATGACAGTGACAGTATTCATGAGGAGGGGTCCCAAAAACCCCATGTTGAAAATCTGGTGTCAAAATTCCAAAAAATGCCTGAGATATGCAGCAAAGTTGGAAAAACCCTATTTATTACATTATACAGCTTACCGGCATTTCCTCAGTTAGCGGTCGGCTTTGAAGAGTGCAGACGTGTTCCCGGTCCACCAAAGATCATCGCGCCCAGCCCGAGGTAAGTATGGGGTGAGGGGGTGGGGAGGCAGGTGCGAGTGGGTGGGTGCGGGTTGTGGGTGGGGGGCCGAGAGACTACAAGGACAGTTTCCTTTTTCAGGTACAAAAAAAAACTAAAGACTTTGCGAACCGTTTTCCCTTTACAGGGCCATGTGGCATGCTGGGGTGGGCTCCCAGCATACCTACTGACTTTTTGGGGGGCCAGCTGTAGCCGACAGGAGTCAGCAAACAACAAAGGGGGTTCCTTTTGCCAGAGGATTGGGCACCCTGTCGGCAGACAGTTAAACAAGGGATTCCTTTGTGCCGATGGGGACTGGGCACCCCATCAGCAAACAAAAGGATTTTTTGCCGATGGGGATTGGGCACCCCATCGACAGACAGTTAAAGAGGGAGAGGGCTACATTATGCCGATGGGGAGTGGGCTCCCCTGTCGGCAGAAAAACATGGTGGGGGGGTTAATATTGTTTATGAATACGGCGGCAACCCGCCGCCATGTTTACAAACAATATCAGGGTTTGTACATCCCACCCTGCAATGATGGGTCGCTCCCTCATTGCAGTGGATGGCTTATGCTGCAATGACGAGGTGGCCCCTGATTGCAGTGGCTAAATTGTCACACGTTGGTGCAAAAGTTCAAAATTTGTGTCAGCAGCAGCCTGCCACGGCATTGGGGGAAGTGGGACAAGCCTTTGCAGGCTGTGGGGCCATTGTTCACAGCAGTGCCCTGCCTCCACAGCCTGCTTCTCAGCAAGCTGTCCCAATATGTTTCTTGCGCTGCACGCAATCAACATAAAAAGTTGTTACTGTCTGAAAGCATTACTCGAGAGTTTCTGTAGTGTCTGTGGAAAAGCTGTGTCTTTTCCAGTGTTTTCCTTTAAACAAACTGCGATGTTGAAGCTGACCTGGTTGTGACAGCTTTTCAAATGAATATGGAAGCATATCCAGCATTACAACAATATACTGGTAATGAGGCCTCCATGGACAGCAGAGCCCTTGATCCCAGCAAATGACTTCCTATCTCATAAAAGGCCATATAAGATTATAACACTTTGCTATGCAGACGTACCAAGAGAACAGCTGATGTGCTACAGTCAACATTTTGTAGTGAAAGAAGCATAACTTGTTAGCCATGTTACCAGTATGTGCCTAATGTCAGTTCACGATGGCAAGAGTGGTTTTTTTGTGGGTGGTTGCCTAATATGTGAGGAATTGACCCAGTACAGATGGCCCCTCTTAACATTTTACAGAGAACTGCCAGTTATAGATGGCAGATGTTCACCAAATGTTTCTCTTGGGTTGTTGAGAAATCATAATAGAAGGCATAAAAAGTACAGAGTAAAAGCAATTCTGTGCAGAAAAAGACTACTATGTAAAAGTTACATAACAGGCATTATAGGGCACAGTTCACCTACTAAGAACTTGGACCCTGCTCCTACAGTGAGTGGTATGAATTAATGCATAACTGCCCTACCATTATTAGAACAAGCTTTATATAACTATGCACATAACTGCTTTCGAACATAAGGAGATAGAGCCCATTGATTGTCAGTATTCTATAGAATGATATACTAACAAGTCGTATGTACAGTAGTCTCTGTTTGAACTAGGGTTAGAATCTCTATGAATCTTATAAGAAGAATGCATAAACAGTCAGGTTAAAACAACAAAGTTGTCACAGCACCTCTGGCATATAGCCCCAGCCTCACTGCTAGCAGTCTTTGGGGTGTAACTTGTATTCCGCACTAAAACAGGTCAATGTGAACAGTTGCTATGTGGGATTGAAAGTGGAGGAAGACAGTAGCTCAGGGGGGTGGAGTAAGGCTAAGCTTGCAACCTCCTTGGGGCATCTCCCCATCAATTCATGGTGCGGCTTTATCACTGGTGTGAAAATGTCATGGTATATCAATGCCATATGTGGAAGCCAATCAGCAAAGATGGGTTGTTGCTACTGGAGTCACACCTGAGACTCCATCCCCATAAGTACCTCAGAGCACCTCCCTCAGGCGGATGAAGGTGCTAGACCAGACATGTAGAGAGCAATGGTTGTTGCACAGCTGTATACACCCCAAGCCGCTTATCTGTGGGGTTTTTTTTTTTTTTTTGCAGTGCTATTACGAGCCTCCTGCCTTGTTGTAGGACACTTGGTCCAGGCCCATCAGGTCACTGGGTGACAGGCAGCATATAAAACAATTGTTTAGTGCTGTGCCATGAGTATGTATGGAGATGGGATGCAGTAGTGCTGTAGCCATATGGAGAAAAGAAGTGGGAGAGCGGCTTGTGTTTCATCAGGAGTCTGCAGGACCAGTGGTGGCATTGGCACCATGTATGCTATGCCAATGTCAGCTTTCTGGCATTCTTTGAGGAAGTTCAGATAGAAGGAGACACTAGGAGAGGATAATTCCCCATACTGACAACAGCGTAGGACATCTATGGCCGACATTACTACCTGTATAACTGTGTTGCCTCCACAAAATGATCTGTTAGTAAATTAGTATTGAAGCAGACTCCCCACCATCTATTTAAAAAAAAAAATCACAACAACCCATGATGACACAACCAAAGGGAGCCAGGAAGCCGTGGCAAGCGTACATTTTCAGCTTTTGTCAGATGCCAAAATATACACTGCATGACAATCTGATAGGCATGTGTAAGGGACAGGCATTGACACTCAGTGAATATGCCAACACCCTAGTGTACCATTCGCCACATATAGCAACATAGCAATTGTCAGCAGATAAAAGACCACTGTGCCCATACAATGTGCAGGAAAGCACACTACTCTGTGGCCTCTGACCCTACCTGGTCAATGTCTTTTCACACTGTCTTCTCACCTGTGCTCCACCCCATCCAGAGTATACAGCCTGTTGCAGATGTTGGTGTCCTCTTCAAATAGGCAGACCTTTCCCTCCAGTCCTACTGCAATGTCTGTAAACAACACATAAGACAGGACTGACCCAAGAACTGATCCCTGAGGTGCCCAGCTGGCCACTACATGCTCCCCTGGTTGCATCCCATTTCCCACCACCCTCTACTTCTTGTCTGTTACCCAGTTCATTACTCAGTTTACCACCTTGTGCTGCATCACTGAGGGGAAGGGGGGGGGCACTGCACGCCATGGGAAAACACTAATTCATTTTCTGCTGCTACCTAGTGAGGGTGTGGACCACCAGTCATCAGGGAACACCTTCATTAAGTATCGTGCCATGTATCTGCCAAAAGGGGGGAACACTACACACCATGGAAACTCTGTAACTTCTCTGGGGCCATGATCACCAAAGGGAGGGAACCAGTAGCCTCCATGGAAAATGTTGCTTATCTATGGGGCCACTGATCATTGAGGGGATGAGGGAACAGTCCAGACAGCAGTGAGTGCTGTTTTTACTTTTGCTTGATATTTTTCGCCACCTTCATGTAGCCCAGCCACACACTCCTTTGGGTGGCTACACCCCCTCACCGCTCCGACCTACCAGCTGCCGTAGTTGCTACCCTTCCCTCCAGCTGTCCTGGCATATCCCTTTGCTTGGGGGGGGCTACCCCATTTGCCTGTTGTGGAGACCAGGCGGGGAAACTCTCCTGGTATCCAGTGGCACCATCGTTCATCTTCACTGGGGGAGGGTACAGCATCTGGGCTATCGGCTTTGAGGCAGCAGGGAGGGTGAGCCGCTGTCATCTATGCAGCTAGTGTGGCCCTTTTCCTTGTTCCTTTGCTTCACCCCTCAGCAAGCACATGCTGCGGTGTCCTTGCATAGGCCTGCAAGCGGTGTGTGGTCACCCATGCTGCAAAGTGCATATTGGCCAGTACTGGCCACAAGGAGCCACCAGAGAGTGGTGTGCTTCTGTCCTCCCCCCCGGGAGGAGCATATCCAAAGGAAGCTCTTATACCCTCCCTGCCAGCCTCCGCTCCTCTCGTCCTGGGCTCGTGAGCATACCTGGGTCACCAGCATACCAGGCGAACACCTTTATCCGGTGCCACAGAGCTGGCCCATTTCCAGTTTCAGTCAGTGCTATGTACGCTGCACAATGGGCCAGTCAAAATGGCATGGCAATCATACTCTGAATATCGGACCACGCCATTCCAGTCAGTGTGCTACTCCCAGAATCTTGCCCAGGTGGAAGTACTGTTTGGCTATGCTAACAGGGCTGCTTAATATTGCACACCCTCAAAAAACATGGTTTTGGTGGGTACACTTGGATTTACTCCAGGCCAGTCTTTTCAGTATTTGGCACCAGATGTTTGTACTGCATACTCAAATTGTCCATCTCCACCTACTTAGGCAAGGAACAAAGATGTACTATCTGGTATTATTTACAGTTCAAATGGATACTTTACCATGCTAAGTCTGGGGACATATATTAAAAAAAATGCCTCGTGATGAAACATAGATACATAGATACATAGACAGTGTCGGCAGATAAGGGCTTATGGCCCACCCAGTCTGCCCATTTGAGCTTGTAAGTTCAGTTTATGTTTTCCTAGAAGTATGTTGCCTTACCCTGACCTCTAGAATTCCTTTATGTCTATCCCATGCATTCTTAAATCCCGTGATTGTTTCAGCCCCCACCACTTCCTCTGGCAGGGTATTCCACTTGTCCACCACCCGTTCTGTGAAGAAATTCTTTCTCATGTTTCCTCTGAATCATCCTCCTTCCAACTTCATCCCATGCCCTCTACTCCTGGAGCATCTTTTTCGCTTAAAAATAGTGTTTTCCTGCACCCTGTTCCTCCCTGTAAGATACTTGTATGTGTAACCCCTAGATGGCGCTATCCCAGGGGCTACTACCCCTGCCTGATTTGCCACTAACAGGTTGAGGGGCCTGGATCCAATGGCGGGTGCCTCCACCCAGAGGTCAGGGTTTGCAATAGTTAAACTTACTTGGTCACAGCCCTCTGGGACACTGCAACCCCTTTCTTCCCACTAGTGGCCCACACAATATAGCAGAATTACCTTCACAGTATACACTTACCCCAAAGGCTGGTTCAGGCACCGGGACATCCTGTAAAATAAGATACAGTGCAACAATCACAGTACAGTACTTTAACATAGACAAATACCTCAGGCAGTATAACTTTGTTGAAACAAACAGCTCTGATTTATTTAGGGGATATAACAAGGACAGGGAAATCAGGTTAATTAGCTTATCACTTTACTATCTACCTATGGCTCTGTGCACAGGCCTATCCCTACCAGTTACTGTCCCTGGTACCCAGGCCTAGTAGCTAGTCAAACCGTGGCAGCTGGTAGGGGCCCTTTCCACCTGAAGAAAGGAAAATTAAACAGTCAGCAGTACAGTAATTCCATTTGGATTTAATGTGGCAATTCAACAGGAAGCGACCAATTAGTACTCACGACCTCCAAAGAAGATATGGTCCTTCAATGTCAGCAGGGCTACTTTTGATCTCAAGAGACTCCTCACACATTTATATGGTAAAAAGAAAGCACTATACCAGGCAGGCTGCATCTGTATCCCAATCGCAATTACTGCACAATAACCAGGAGAACACACAGAGTTCAGTTCCTGACAGACGAGTGTAATTCAACAATTTCTTCAGTCTTCTACAGGGTGAGCCTGGTTTCTACTCTTCAGAGATCCTTTGATTCTTTTCACAGGGCGGATTCAGTCCTAACAAGCAGTTACACAAGTTGTAGCCGGAACTCTGGGCCCTTGCGTTTTTTGACTGAAACTGTGCACTGAAGGAACACAGGGTTTCTTTCCCTTCACTTTCAGATCTCAAACTGAAACTCCCAACAGACAAAACGGGCACTTCCTTTGAGTTCCTCCCAGTTCTTGACTGGATTGGCTGTCACTCACAATAGACTGCTGCTGTTGGTCCAAAAGGCACAAGTCTAAACTACATCTCCCAGAGTCACTGCCCATACAATCCTCTTGTGGCTGGCTCAGATTATGAGTCCCAAGTTCTGATTCGTCCAAGGCATCATTTTAGAGCTAGTTCCCACACTGATTGGTCCAGTTCAGCAGTTCAAAACCAGAATGGGAACTAGGCAGACAGTTCTGACTGCAAAAAAGCAGGTTAGACAAACTGTAATTTATTATTACTGTAAATGATTTCTGGCAATCAGTTACATCTTTCAGACAGGTTCCTTTGCACTCCTAGTGACTGCAAAAATGGGTGAATTGGCAGCAGCTTGGTGGTACTCAATCAAAGAAACACACAGTCCCCATACAAACTAATTATGTCTGCAAGCAGACAGCTCTTAAAGAGACAGTACCAGGGTTCTAAAACACTCACTGATAAATGGCAACGCCAAACACCATTCAGGCTTGGAGCATTCAAGCAAGCTCCTGGAAGTCTTTTGGGAACCCCCATTTGCAGGGGTTACACCCTTCCTGGCCTGGGAAAAGCTTGGCGTCGCGTCAAACAAGTACCCTATAAGTTTCAACTGCAACCATATACATTTGCATTAGGCTCACACATGTAATCATCAGTCAATACATCATTTTACCAGAACCATTTCTGAAACATTGCAGTACGTCACTCTTTACACAGTATAACACACACATTGTACCATAACTCAAGTTATTACCTCTTGTACATGAAACCTGAAGAGGGGACCCTTCCTATCAGTTACCTTGGGGCTGGATGGGGCAAGGGCACCATATAGAGGCAACACAAGTAACTTGGAGTTAGCACTGATGCTCAGTTTGGGCAGTGAGCTCGGGGACACATACACTCCTTTATGGACAACATTGAGAGGCAAATCCACAGGCCTCCCAAGGGAATCATAACTGAGGTGCACCACAGGCTTTACAGCTCGACCAGTCTTTCTAGGGGGAACTGTTACAGTCTCTGCACTCTGAGCCTCATTTCAGCATTGTCCACACTTGTCAGAGTCTCCATGGGGTAGAGGCTAGAACTTGGGGCACTTTCAGCTCCAGGAGTTACAGTTTCTGAGTCCACAACATTTGGCTGCATGGAGAGCTTTCGGACACTGGCAGTGGACTGTCAGGGCACTCAAAATACTCTTCTTGTTGAAGTGTATCACCAGTCTGCCCCAATCTATCATTTTCCTCCCTAAAGCTCAAACAGTTCAACCATGCTACAATGATTCCATTTCATCTGATCTGATGCTTTGCACTTCACTTTCTGGGAGCATTGGCTCCAGGGATGAAGCTGGGGGCATAGACAGTCCAGAAGGCCCAGCTTTGTCTCCAGTATTGACTAGGGTTGCCCCGAAACAATTGACTCAGTTAGTAAGAAGGATAGTATTCAAAGTCACTCTCACTTTCTTCTGATATGGACTGACAGTCATGCTCAACTGGGACTTGTGCGGGGAACACTTAACTCTGCTTCTGTAGGTGCAGACTTCCTTGATCTTTTCTAGCAGCAGCTCTAGTCACTGGTCAGAGGGGCATCTTCTGGGGCTCAGACTCAATCAGGATTTGTCCAATGGGTAGTAAATGATTTCTATGCATTGTTTTACATCTTTTAGATTGTTCTCAGGCCTTACTTTGTACACTGGCAGATCATCTAGTTTGCCCACTACAATGTGAGGGAGATGGTGCCATCTGTCAGCAATCTTGTGTTTGCCATGCAGTCCCAGATTTCTTAGCAATACCGATCTCCTCCTGGAGTTCCTGTGCTTTCACCTTTTATCATACCTTTCTTTGTTGTGAGATTTCTTTTGGCAGCCATGGTTTGAGCCAGTTAGTACGCATGAGTTAGCTGGGCCTTTAACTTTTGCACATACTGTAAATAGTTGTCAGCTTGAACCCCATCAGGAGAGACCCCAAAACACATCTACCGGTGAGTGAGCTTCTCTTCCAAACATCAGGCGGTAGGGGAGGAGCAGTGGCATCACTTTTGGTGCAGTTATAAGCATGTACCAGGGTGCTAATTTGTTGGCTCCATCTAGAGCTTGTCCTTTGGGTGCAGGGTGCCTAGCATATCTAGCAAAGTGCGGTTGAAACGTTCAGGCTGTGGTCCCCCTGGGGAGTGGTAGGAGTGGTTCTGGACTTTCTCACTCCCACAGAGAAAGCATCTCTTTGATCAGACGACTCTCAAAGTCTCTCCCTTGATCAGAATGGATTCTTTGTGGGCCCATAGTGAACAAAAAGTTTTCTCACAGTACTTTGGCTACAGTGGATGCTTTCTGGTCTTTGGTGGGGAAAGCTTGGGCATATCTCGTGAAATGGTCAGTGACCACCAGCACATTACTGATATTTCTTTGATCTGACTCCAAACTCAGAAAATCAATACAGACCAGCTCCATGGGTGCACTGGTGGTTATGTTAACAAGGGGGGCAGCCCTCTGGGGCAAAGCTTTCCTCTGTAAGCAGCGACTACAAGTTCGTATGTGTTGCTCCACATCAGCCCCATCTAGGCCAATAGAATCTGGATCTCACCAAGTCAAGTGTTCTGTCTATACCAAGGTGCCCCATGTGGTTGTGCAAGGACCTCAATACTGAGTCTCGAAGGCAGTGGGCAGCACCAGTTGTTGTTGTCTACTTGTCCCCTCTGTCTACTGTTTCTCTATAACAGTTTATTGATCAGTTTCAACTTAGGACCTTCTTTGTATAACAGTGCAGTTCTCAAATCAGTGGGCGTAATTTGGACACATCTTTTCCTGCATAGAGGGGCCTAAAGCTGATTTGATCATAGGATGCGGGATTGAGCCGCGCGAATACTGTCATTGTCCAGCTGAGGCAGTGCACCAATCTATTGCAGAAAAGTGGCAATAAGCAGCAGGTATGCAATTCTCAGAGGTCCCAAGCAATCCACCATGCAGTCCACTGCGTCCGTGGACATTTGTTCCTCCCTGTCAAACTTCCGGCAGAGTGCCCGAATGTCAGGTTCTGCCAATCGGACCCAATCATTCTGGGAACAGGCCTCCGGGAGAGAGCATCAGCATCTATGTGGTTCAGACCTGCTCGATTCGAGAGCATAGTCATATGTAGATAATGCAGAAGCCACCTGTGGCCAGTAGCATCAACTTAGCTGAGGTCTGCACATAGGTCAAAGAATTATTGTCAGTTTTTACTAGTATTTTAGCCCCCACAAGTACTCATGGAATTGGTCAACATAGCCCACTTCAAAGCTAGGAACTCTAACTTATGTACAGGATAGTTCTTTCGGATGGGGTCAGGCTTCTACTGGCAAAGGCCACTGGTCTCAGGCCATTCTCGTGCTCTTGGTACAACACAGCCCCAACCCTTGCAAGCTAGCATCAGTGTGCAGGACGTAAGGTTTTCTTGGATCGGCATAGGCCAGCACTGGAGCATGGGTAAGTTGATATATGATCTCATGAAAAGCAGTCTCACAATCAGAGTCCAGCGGGCCCCAAATACTTCACTCGGATGAAAATACACTCTTTCAGTCTTGAGGACGCTGACTTTTGGTATTTTTGTGGGTTGGGGATACCCTTGAGTGAGTTAAGTAAAGGCGGATCACTCTTGAATAGTCCTTGATGAAGCCCCGATAATAACCACAGAATCCAGGAATCTTTGCAGTTCTTTTAGATTTTTGGGCTGTGGCCAGGTGGTCAAGGCCTCAACTTTACTTGGGTGGTCTCTATTCCTCGGTGGATACTATGTGTCCCATACTTTACTGATGTTTGAAAGAATTGACACTTATCAATGGACAGTTTAAGGCCAAAGTCCTCCAGTCGATCCAATACCTTAAATAATCTGCTCTCATGTTCCTCCAGTGAGCTGCCAAACACAATAACATCATCTAGGTATACCAGGCACTCTAGTAAGTTCATGTCCCCACTGCGCTCCATCAATCGTTGAAAAGTGGCTGGGGCACCTGAAATCCTTGAGGCATCCTCATGAATTCATAAAGCCAAGCGGACAGATAAAGGCTGTCTTCTCACGGTCCTCTGGGGCCATCGGGATCTGTAGTACCCACTGCGGAGATCCAGCACAGAGAACCACTTGCTCCCGTTTAGGCAGTCAAAGCATCCTGAATGCGGGCATTGTGTACTGATCAGGGATAGTCCGCGGTTTAAGGTGCGATAATCCACACATCCTTCTGTCCCATTCTTTTTCCTCACTACCACAATGGGGAAGCATAGGGCTTCTGGATTCTTGTATTACACCAGCTAACATCTCTTGCAGATGCCGTCTCACATCATCTATATCAGCAGGTGCCGGCGTCGAGACCTCTCACGAAATGGTCTTTCGTCATGCAGCGGATATTGTGCTCAGCTCCTTGCACGCATCCTACGTCCCATTCCTTAAAAAAACACCTGGTCTCTCTGGGCAAGCTTCTCACTGATCCTCACTTTCCATTCAGCTGGCAGCGGGAGTTGCGAAATCAAACAAGTCAGGCGTTACTCTGTCATTCTTCCTTGAACTCTTGCTGCTGGTAGCACTGCAGTGTCTGCACAATGCACATTAGCCAGGATGCAACCTCTATTTACTCGAATGTCTCTTTCAGACACATTATGAACTTGGACCATTACCCTTCTGGCATAAGCATGGGCTCTAGCGGGCAAAATACTAAGCTTGACCAGCAGTCCCTCTGGCAATTTTCCATCGCCTGGTGCATCCAACATAATTATTTTATTCTTAACATCCTTTCTGATACGGACCTCTCCCTGTAAGGTACACTGGGCATTTGGTGCCAGGATCAGAGACTCAGGATCCTTCTTCCATACAATTCACCGGTTCCTCTGGTTCTATATTTTCAGCATCTCTCTGTACTCATAGGCCTTCTTAATTAAAGCCGAACTCTTAAAGCTCTACTAGTCTTTGACCCCTGTTTTCATAACACAAATGTGCCAGCCTTCTGAACATATGAGCATTTGTTCCAATCAACAAAGGGACACCATCATACAGTCAGTGGGGGACACACTAAGGCTAGGGTCTCTACTTGTTGGCCACTCCAGCCACGGAGGTGGGAAAGACAGCCAAATTCGGATATACCCAGAATAGGGTAGGCCTTCTCACTTAACCCCATACATGCAGTCCTTCTAATGGTTGTAAGTCGTCTGACAAATGCTTCTGATACCAATCTTGAAACATAATTGTCACTTGGAGCCACTGTCTAATACAGCTCTTGTAGACACTCCATTTACCTTTACAGTGTGGTCTCCATGGAGGGACCCACTATTCTGGACCAGTCTGGAGAGGCGGTAGTGGGGGCCTGGGCAACTGACCTTGCCACAAAGGACGTGAATTAGCATTTTTGGTGCCTCACTGGGATCATTTCGTACCTCTTAACCACTGATTTGTTCTCCAAGCTCTCCTTGTAGCCTATATGCAACTTTGTCAGTGTCTTTTGGGGATTGGCATTCCCTTTCATGTGCCCATCCTTCCCACAATTATAGCAAAACATACTTTTTGGAGTTTGAGCTGGCCGAGGTGCCACACTGGGAGCCAGAGGCGGGGTATTACTAACGGAAACCTTGGTGCCATCTCTGTCTGCGGCGTGATAAGCATTTGGAGACATCTCATCAGTTTCTCCACTTCCATGGTCAAGGAATCGAGTTCGGAGCTGTTATCAGCAGGAGATACATGGGTGGGTATCCCCACCCCCATAGCAGATGCAGTCGGATATAGGTCGGGGCCCGTACTTGCAGGCGTGGCCTTCATAAAGGGACTGTTTCTGAATTCCCGGATCTCTCTCAACAGTTCACCCCATTGTGGCATATCTTTTTCCTTATCAGAGCACTCATTGACTGCCAACCTCTGCCCTGAACTTCACTTGATGGGCCACCCTCAGTCACTCGGTCATAGCCACAGCTATTGGTGCAGGTCCCTCCAGGTCGCCTTTTCTCAACTCCTAATTCTCTCATTAACTCATCATAGGAGGGTGGGGAT
Organism: Neoceratodus forsteri; assembly: GCA_016271365.2. Taxonomy (NCBI): domain Eukaryota; kingdom Metazoa; phylum Chordata; order Ceratodontiformes; family Ceratodontidae; genus Neoceratodus; species Neoceratodus forsteri. Next base: position 162,413,024 of record CM057458.1, on the reverse strand, counting down.
TCCAGTCGATTTGCCAGGCGTAACTGAAGCAACAGCAGTTCTGAGAAGGGGCAGACTTAAGGATTCTGTCCAGTCTGGTTCGGTCCAGTTCAATCGCTGGCAAACTACCCTTTCTGAGGCATTCTTGCAACAATTTTTCCAGCAGAGACATACACAGACAACTCCTCCCTTGGTACTGTTGTGCATTTCTTACTCTCCACCATGGGTCCTCATCAGAATCTGGGCTCCCATACACATTCTCAAGGCCTCAAGATAGGCTTGTGCAGTCGCTTCAGGGTTACTGGCCCGTTTAGCACGGATGGTAGCCAGGGCAGGACCTCGGAGGCTCTCACTAACCCTCTTCTAGCTTTTGACGGCCGAGCATTGCCATTCTAGCACTTGGGGCAACATAGTCTATCAGGTCTCCCAGTCATCCTCCCCTTGGGGGTGGGAGGGTGCCAGAGAAGATCCTCAACCTTGGTAAGAGTCGTGACTAATGGCAGGTGCAGAAATAGGAGTCTGCATTGGTTCAGCCACCATTACGGGTACTGGAGCAGGAGAGGTGTTGGGGAGGAACACCCCAGGTGGCAAGAATAGTTTCTTCAAGTCCTCCACAGTTTTCCCTTCTCCCAGCAACCATTTGAATTTCTCCTCAAAGTTTCAGATAGTGGTGGGGCTCATTCCCCGGGTCTTTACTGTCATAGTTATCACTCTCCAAGCAGTGAGGGCTCCCTCTGGGGTAATGGTCTGTGGTACTTTGGAGCTATCTATGGGATCCTTAAACTCTACTAGGGCCAGGAAAGTGTGGGTGAGCAGATTAGCGTGCGACCCACCACCACAGGATTTGTAAACCTTCCACCTTGGAAGGTACTCCTGCACAGTGTCCGTATTGATACCCAGGGGATGTCCAGGATAAGCATAGCATTTTGGGGTCGATCTCCTCCCAGTACACCACTCCACCAGCGGTGCACAGCCACTTCTGTCGGGTACCCATTTATTTATTTATTTTTTTTCCCCTAACAGTGGTTTGTAAATATGGCCACTAGAGGACACAATCCCAGCGGTGAGCCTCCAAAATGTAACCCTAGATGGCGCTATCCCAGGGCTACTACCCTGCCTGATTTGCCACTAACAGGTTGAGGGGCCTGGATCCAATGGTAGGTGCCTCCACCCAGAGGTCAGGGTTTGCAATAGTTAACTTACTGGTCACAGCCCTCTGGGACACTGCAACCCCTTTCTTCCACTAGTGGCCCACACAATATAGCAGAATTACCTTCACAGTATACACTTACCCCCAAGGCTGGTTCAGGCACCGGGACATCCTGTAAAATAAGATACAGTGCAACAATCACAGTACAGTACTTTAACATAGACAAATACCTCAGGCAGTATAACTTTGTTGAAACAAACAGCTCTGATTTATTGGGGGATATAACAAGGACAGGGAAATCAGGTTAATTAGCTTATCACTTTACTATCTACCCTATGGCTCTGTGCACAGGCCTATCCACCAGTTACTGTCCTGGGTACCCAGGCCCTAGTGTGCTAGTCCAAACCGTGGCAGCTGGTAGGGCCCTTTCACACAGAGAAAAGGAAAATTAAACAGTCAGCAGTACAGTAATTCCATTTGGATTTAATGTGGCAATTCAACAGGGCGACCCGAATTAGTACTCACGACCTCCAAAGAAGATATGGTCCTTCAATGTCAGCAGGGCTACTTTTGATCTCAAGAGACTCTCACACATTTATATGGTAAAAAAAGAACACTATACCAGGCAGGCTGCATCTGTATCCCAATCGCAATTACTGCACAATAACCAGGAGAACACACAGCAGATTCAGTTCCTGACAGACCGAGTGTAATTCAACAATTTCTTCAGTCTTCTACAGGGTGAGCCTGGTTTCTACTCTTCAGAGATCCTTTGATTCTTTCACAGGACAGTTCAGTCTAACAAGCAGTTACACAAGTTGTGAGCCGGAACTCTGGGCCTTGCACCGTTTTTGACTGAAACTGTGCACTGAAGGAGCACAGGGTTTCTTTCCCTTCACTTTCAGATCTCAAACTGAAACTCCCAACAGACAAAACCGGGCACTTCCTTTGAGTTCCTCCCAGTTCTTGACTGGATTGGCTGTCACTCACAATAGACTGCTGCTGTTGGTCCAAAAACGCGAAGTCTAAACTACATCTCCCAGAGTCACTGCCATACAATCCTCTTGTGGCTGGCTCAGATTATGAGTCCCAAGTTCTGATTCGTCAAGGCATCATTTTAGAGCTAGTTTACCCACACTGATTGGTCCAGTTCAGCAGTTCAAAACCAGAATGGGGAACTAGGCAGACAGTTCTGACTGCAAAAGCAGGTTAGACAAACTGTAATTTTATTATTACTGTAAATGATTTCTGGCAATCAGTTACATCTTTCAGACAGGTTCCTTTGCACTCTAGTGACTGCAAAAATGGGGTGAATTGGCAGCAGCTTGAGTGGTACTCAATCAAAGAAACACACAGTCCCCCATACAAACTAATTATGTCTGCAAGCAGACAGCTCTTAAAGAGACAGTACCAGAGGTTCTAAAACACTCACTGATAAATGGCTGAAACGCCAAACACCATTCAGGCTTGGAGCATTCAAGCAAGCTCCTGGAAGTCTTTTGGGAACCCCCATTTGCAGGGGGGTTACATATGTCTCTATCATATCCCCTCTCTCCCTCCTCTCCTCCAGGGAGTACATGTTCAGTTCCTTCAACCTGTCTTCATAGGACTTGTGATGCAATCCATGCACCATCTTTGTTGCCCTCGTCTGAACCTTCTCTACCCTGTCTATGTCCTTACGTAGGTATGGTCTCCAGAACTGTACACTGTACTCCAGGTGGGGCCTCACTAGTGTCTTGTATAAGCGAATTATGACCTCCCTTTTCCTGCTGGTGATGCCCCTGCCTATACATCCCAGCATCCTATTTGCTTTACCTGCTGCCTTGTCACACTGTTTCCCTACCTTAAGGTCATCAGAGATGATAACCCCAAGATCCCTTTCCTGCTTGGTGCATGCTATATCCTCACCCCCCAACTGATATATTGTGCCAGGGTTTTTATGCCCCATATGCATTATCTTGCACTTCTTTGCATTGAATTTCAACTGCCAAACCCCTGACCATTCTTCAAGTTTCTGCAGGTTCCTTCTCATTCTGTCTACACCCTCTGGTGTGTCTACTCTGTTACAGAGCTTTGTGTCATCAGCGAACAGTGAAATTCTGCCTTCTAGGTCCTGCACAATGTCACTGATAAAGATGTTGAATAGGACCGGTCCCAGCACTGATCCCTGTGGTACCCCACTGGTCACTCTTCCCTCTGTGGAGTGACAGCCATTTACCACCAGCCTCTGTGTCCTGCCACCCAGCCAGTTACCTACCCACCACACTACTGTCCTGCCCACACCCATATTCCCCAGTTTGTGTAATAGTCTTCTATGAGCACAGTGTCAGCGGCCTTGCTGAAGTCCAGATAGGCCATGTCCACTGCCCTCCTGATCCACCTCCCTAGTCAACCAGTCAAAAATTCAACGAGGTGGGTCTGACATGACCTCCCCTGGTGAAACCATGCTGCCTTGGGTCCTATGGTCCATTGACAACCAGATGTTCCACCAACTCTCCTTCAGTAGTGCTTCCATGATCTTCCCACTACCGAGGTGAGGCTGACAGGTCTGTAGTTCCTCGCTTCCTCTTTGTTCCCACTTTTGTATAAGGGGACTACATCTGCTGTCCTCCAGTCATGGGTACCTCCCCTGTTTCCAGTGATCGGCTAAACAGGATAGCCAGAGGTTCAGCCACCACCTCTCTTAGTTCTTTAAGGACCCTGGGGTGCACCCCATCTGGCCCCATTGTTTTATCAACTCTTATTACTTCCAGTTCCTTCAGGACCCTTTCTCGTGTAAAGGGACTTGTGTCCATTTCTGCACCATTCTCACCCCTTGTACTCCCTTCAGACCCATTACCCTCCTCTTCCTCAGTAAAGACTGAGCAGAAATACCTGTTCAATATGTCAACTTTACTGTTGTCATCCTCCACCGCCCCATCCACCCCTTCAGTCTCACTATCCCTCCCTTTGTCTTTCTTTTTTCACTTATGTACCTGTAAAGGTTTTGTCCCTCTACCCACTGATTTTACAATGTGTTCTTCTGTCTGAGCTTTAGCTTCCTTACTGACCTCCCTGCCTCCCTTTGCTTCTCCTGGTACTTCTCCCTATCCCCTTCTGCCTGTGTCTTTTTGTATTGCCTGAATGCAATCTTTTGGCTTTCACTTTCTTTGCTACCTCTTTGGAAAACCATAATGGTCTCCTCTTCCTTTTCCTCTTGCTAACCTGCTTAATGCATAATTCTGTTGTTCTTGTAATCCCCATTTTAAATACTGCCCACTGTTCCTCAACCCTGATTCCTGTCCCATTCCCTTAATGTCTCTTTCAAGTATCTCCCATTTTCCCAAAGTCTGCCCCTAAAATCCAGGATACGTGTTTTTGTGTGGTTTGTTCTGCTCTTTCTGTGATTTCAAACCACAATGACTGGTGGTCACTGTTTCCCAGGTGCTCCCCACTGTTACCCCCATCACACTGTCCCTGTTTGTGAGCACAAGGTCCAGTATTGCCTTCTGCCGAGTTGGTTCCATGACCAGTTGCTTGAGGAAGGCACCCTGAAGGAGTCCAGGATAAATCTGCTCCTAGTTGATGCTGCTGCTGGGATGCTCCAGTCCACGTCTGGAATATTGAAGTCTCCAACCAGTACTACCTCACCCTTGTCTGCCATCCTTTGGATGGCTAGCATCAGCACCCTATCTGTTTCTTCCTCCTGGGCTGGTGGTCTATAGACCACACCTGTGCGGATGGCTGTCCCTATTTTCCTTTCCAGCTTAACCCACAGTATTTCTCCCCATTTTGTTCCTCCTGGATCTCTGTGGCCCTTATGTCATTTTTCACATACAGTGCCACTCCTCCTCCTTCTTGCCTGCTCTGTCTCTTCTGAATATGTTGTAGCCAGGTATGGCCATCTTCCAGTCATGGTTATCATTACACCAGGTTTCAGTGATGGCCACAATGTCCAGGTCTGACTGCACCATGACAGCCTCCAGATCTTCCATCTGTTGCTAAGGCTCCTGGCATTTGCACATGGCTTTCCATGATTTGACCTCCTAGACTGTTTTGCTGTTCTACTCCAGCCCTTCCTTGGTTGTCCTTTATCCCTGGTTCTCCTTGCTGTCTGCCCTTCTGCTGAATTTTGCCCTTTTCTGCCTATCCACCTCTTGGGCACTAATCTCCATCTTTGCACACTGCTTTGCAGAGATAGCCACTCCTCTGGTTCACTGGTTTCACTGCTAGCTGTGGGGGTGAGCAAGTCAGGTACCCTCCTTGCTGGCCTGCCACCCCCCTTTGCTAGTTTAAATGCTTGTCAGTGTAGCATTTAAACTTATCATTGAGTGCTTGGATTCCCCTCCAGGATGGATGCAGGCCGTCAGGCTTGAACAAACCTCCATCCCTCAAGGTGGGTCCCCAGTCACCAATGAATCCAAACCCTTCCTCACAGCACCAGTTCTTCAACCATGAGTTAAAGTTCCTGGTGCATGCACTCCTATGCTCTCCCTTGCCTCTCGCAGGTAGTACTTCTGAGAAAGTGACAGAAGTAGCTACTTGCTTGAGATCCCTCCCCAATTTCCTAAACTCTTCCTGAACTTCCTTTGGCTCCCCATTTGCCAGGTCATTAGTACCTAGGTGGATAATGACATCCAGCTCACCCTCCCGTCTTGCCTTCCCAGTGATCCCTAGGATCTTCCTGCCATCCCTCCATGACGTGGCACCTGGTAGGCACCTCACCGCCCTGTCCTCCCCCTCCTGTGTTCCTAGCTGGATCCCTCTTATGATGGAGTCCGCCACCAGGATTCGCTTCCTCCTCCTCTGGGGTCCACTGCTTTCCCCGCTGAGGTCACCTCCTTGGCTAACCTCCACATCCTTTCCTTCCACTTCTCTGGGTACCTCTATTTGGTTGTCCTCGTTTGCCAGTGTGGTATATGAGTTCTTGAGTGGAATAGGATCTAGGATGTGCCTCTGCCTGACTGCTCTAACCCTCCCTGAGCCCACTGTCATCCAAGTGCTCCTCGTTCTCGGCATCCTTTGAGGCAGTTGAATTGGACTGGGTGGTCTCTGGATAGGGGTGATGGTACTCCTGACTCAGTTTACTTCCGCTCTGAGTCTGGCTACCTCATCCCGCAGTCCAGAGAGATGCATGCAGATAGGGCAGCACCTCAGTGTCCAGAAGGTCTGCCTGAATATGGCTGCCCCACAGCCACTGCATTGCACCACTCCCCACATTATACTGCAATTATACTGCTATTCCACTACTTGTCTGCTACTGAAGCTCTCCTAGTTCCCTTTTTATTAATTTACTGTCCTAAAAATCCTGCCACTGATCCTCAGATAATTTTCTTTAAAAAAATGGGCCAGTCCATGTTTGCCTACGCAAAACCAGTGATGCGCATCACTGCCACATTCCAAAGCCTGAATAACACGTGCATAGTGTGATTTCGCAGGGGCTAAAAGTGTAGCCTAGCACAAGGAAACACTATGCTGTGTGCCAGGGACCAGGCTCTCATAACAAGAGCAGTTGCCAGAGGTTGTGCATTGCTGTACCACGCAACACATTATGCCACTGCCTGGTGATGGTGTGTCTAGTGTTGCCCATCACCCTCCGATCACAGGTCTACAAGACTTATACCAAATCCACGGTGTCCAATGGTCTGTCCTCCAAAATGACACCAGCTCCTGTAATGTTTCCAAAAGTCCTTGTGTCTAGTGGTCCCTCCCCCTAACCAACACCCATTGCCATACTGTTTCAAATGTACCTGTTGTCCAGTGTGACACTCCTCCCTGCCAAATCCATGTCCTGTATTGATGTAACAATTCCCTGGTGTGCAGTGACACCCCTGCTGATCCTGATCCCTATACAAACAAAAGCCACCACCACAGTTTGTGACAGCCCCCCCCAACACACACACACATGGCCATGGCAGGGGTGTCACAGCTATGCCACTCCATTGTAAAGTAGCCCTCACCCCACCAAAATATTGCCAGTCTCATTACCAGCAAATGGCAGCACATGCTGCCCCAGTCAACCCCAAATAGTGATGGTTCCTCCACCCCACCCACGTCACCACTGAACGACCCAGTGGTCCTGCTTACCATATAGTCAGTGCTGGGATGCAATAATGGTGGTTTACAGACCACACCTCGCAGCTTAATGTACACCTACCATGTGACAATAGCAGGGAGCGTGCTGGTAATTTATAGGCCCATTCCTATAACTAAGCATTGTGCTCCCTGCTGCTGTGACACTGTAGGTGGCCATAAGTTGTCAGGAGTAGTCTGCCACCTGCCATTGTTTCAAGTGGCACTTACTGTATGGTAAGCAGAACTAGTGGGTTGGTCAATGGTGCCTCAGGTATGGTGAGGGGACCACCACCAATGGAGGTTTGCTGGTGCTGCATGTGCCGCTACTTGTTGGAAATGAGACTGGCAATTTTGTTTTGGAGGGGTGCCACTTCAGAATGGAGTTCCACATCTGTGGCACCACAGCCATGGATGGGAGGGTTGTGACACACCATGGGGGGATTTTGTTTGCATGTAGGGGATGGAGCACTGCATACTGCGAAATTCTTGCTTTGATGTGTGGAAGTTACTTTGGAGGAAGTTGGGAATCCAACAGCAAGGGGGGGACAGTTCATGGGACGGGCAATTGTCAGTACTAAAGTAACTCCAGTGACATGCACATAACCCAATAATGTGCATGGAAATGGACCCTTAGCACCTAACATGCCCAATGGACTCATTTGCATGGGGGCTGTGGACCACTTCATATGCTGCCTTGGAACTAGGTATTGTGGGGGGTCCTACTTGACTGTTGTACATGGGGAGCATAATCAGCTGTCGGTCACAGTGTGAGACAATGTTCAGGAACAACATCGGGTTGGGGGGAAGGTCACCTTGTCCTTGTGGAAGAACATATAAGAAGACTCCTCTGTGAGCACCTGGAACTCACTGATCCTGCTGGTGGAGGTGACAGCCACAAGCAACACAGTCACACCTATGCATGCTTTGGATGACTTGCCCATGGGTATTGCCAAACACAGCCACAAGTTGCACTCAATGGCTGGTGTGACCCACAGCCAAGGGGGACATGGTGAATGACTGTACAGCTGTACGAGCAGGGGTGTCCTGCAGCTGTCAAGGCCATGGTTCAACCACAATGGGCATTAAGGCTGGTGTCAACTGTGACAGGGAAGCAGCAGGGACCAAGGAGGCGGCAGCCAAGAAGCAGTGCCATGGGTGGTGGAGGGGAACAGAGAACCAGGACCCACCTGCAACATAGAGCTCTTGTAACACCAACTCCTCATTAAAGTGAAACATCTTCATACAGTGCCAATCCCCATTGGAGAAGAGCAATAGGAGGTGTACCAGTGGAACCTCTTACAAGACTGGTGTCACCGAGCTGAAGCTGTGACATCCTGGAGCAGTGTTGAACACCATACCACATGGGTGTGTGAGGAGAACCATTCATGACCTTCTAGCTGCTAATTAAGAAATCATAGGGCTACTAAAAAATAAATTGTTTTATTATGACATTTTATACTCAGCCACAGTAAGCCATGCCTGTTGCACAACACATTTGATTATGGCTGCATGGTGCCAATGTGAGCAATGCAGTAATATTTGTTTGCTTTATCAGTTTGCATTTCTCATTTTGAAAACATTACAAAAAAAAAAATCACCAGGAGCAAGACATGGCAGTACAATAAAAGATTTATATCACAGAAACATCAAACAGAATGGCTGCATCTCATTTCTTACTGTTATCACAGTGTCAGAAAACAGAAGTAAAAACAAAATATTTATCACAATTCATACAGCAAAGAAGGTGTAGTGCAGCAAATACAATAATCTGCCCTACATTCCAATAAAGTCCAAAGACAGCAAAGCACCATAGAACTTGTTCCATGAATGTGAATGGGCAGGTGGGTATCAGGTTTCCAGTCCCCTCCCCCAGAATATATGATAGCTGACCTGCTCCACTATTGTGGGGTATTAAAAATGACATGCATTTCAGTCCAGAAAAAGTGTTACAGCACTCCTATTGTTTACCCTAAGAAAATGAGCCACTTCCTGAACCTGCTGACACGGCCACAAGCTGGTTAAATAGCAACTTTAGTAATGTCAGAAAATGAGTGTGTGCTCCATTAACTTGTATGATTATGATATTTCTACAGCTTTTATTCCAATTTAGTGGCACGAGTTAGACAAATCAAAGAGACCGCTTGACTAACAGGAGTGTTACTCAGGTGGTCACTGTGATTAGTTTATATTCCACCTCTAAGTAGTGCTAAAAGCTGTAGAACAATTGTGCTCATTTGGTCAATGGAGTGTGCACACAACCCTAATTTTCTGACATCACAAAGGGTGCTGTTTGTGTCTGCCTGTGGCCATGTAAACATTAGGAGGACTGTAACACTTTTTCTGGACTGAACTTCATGGAATGTTAATACTCCACAACACTGGAGCAGGTCAGCTATCAAATATTCTGTGAGTGGGGGGCTAGAAATCTGACATTGGGCACATGCTCTTGAGGGCAGAGCGGCAGCAGCCCTTGTCTTCTCCAGATAGCCAGTTTTTGTGAATGTTGCTTTCTCTACAGTCACCCAACACAGGTTAAGGTGACATCCTTTTCAGTTTCTGTTTGTTTAAGCTGCCAGTGTGCTATGCAGGCTGCAACCTGTTACAACTTGCAGCTTGCCTGCTGCTCAGTGTCTCCTTTTTTTTTTGTTGGCTCGCGCTTGCACGCTAGCCAACATCTTGCAGTAGTGGCACATTTGGAGGCACGCCCTCATTCCCCAATCAGCCAGCAGCAGGCGGTGATCTCACCACATCCCTAATGTGGCCACCAGAACAGAAAAGGTCCGCTGCAATGAGTGAAGCTCTCATGCAGCGTGACCACTATGCATACTCCCTGACGTGCAGGCAACATGGCGGCAGCAACATGGCGGAAGTGACTGCCACCGCTTGCCTGTCACTAATGCCGTAATGGGGACCCCACTCCCCATCGGCATAATGTACCCTCCATTTAGAATGTATGCCAGGGGTGCAATCCCCCTCGGCATCATGCACCCAAAAGTTTTTCTTTGTCGACGGGGGGCCCAATCCCGTTGGTGTTTATCCCCATCCCTTGTATTTTGCTAATGGGGAGCCCACTCCCCATCGGGCATAATGCGTCCCCCATTGTTGCTTGCCGAGGGTGCCCAGTCCCCTCGGCTCGTGCTCTCCCTCAATATTTGCAGATGGAGGTGCCCAGTCCCCCGTCAGCTACAGAATCCCCACAAAAAGACTTAGGTGGCATGCTGGGAGCCCACCCCAGCGTGCCAAATGCCCTGCAAAAGAAAAAGTCCTGCAATGTTTTTTTTTTAAAGCTGTAAAAAGAAACAGTCCTCGTCATCTCCCTGCCCCTCCGCAACCCGCATCCAGCCTCCCTCCCAACCTGCATCCACCTCTGCAACCCTGCCTCCCACCCCCTCACCCCATATCCAATATCCGAGTCCGCACGACGATCTTTGGTGGACGGAAACACGTCTGCACTCTTCAAAGCCGACCGTAAACTGAGGAAAATGCGGTAAGCTGTATAATGGCATAAATAGTTTTTTTTTTTTCAACTTTGGTGCATATCTCAGGCATTTTGGGGAATTTTTACATCAAATTTTCAACATGGGGTTTTTGGGACCCCTTCTCATGAATTCTGCCACTGTCATGGCGTTATTCAGCCCCAAAAGGTGATTTCGTGATCACTGTGCAGAATCACCTTTTGGGACCGATCAATAAAACAACAGTGCCAGGGTTCATGGGGTGGGCTCTCAAAAGCCTATGTTGCAAATTTAGTGGAAAAATCAAAGAAATTACTGTTTTATCGACCGTATGCCAGCAGTTGCTACGCATGCTCAGAATCTCGCAACTTTGCAATATTTTCACCAGATTTTCAACATTGGTATTTTTCCACACCTCCTTGTGAACAGTATAGCTGTCATTTTCACATCCTGGCTGAAATATGTTTTCACACTTCCGGCGTAGAATAGCTCGGTCGCTGTGAGAAATCAGTGTTTGGGACAGATTATGAAAATGACAGTGACACTGTTCATAAGCAGAGGTCCTAAAATGCCAACATTGAAAATTTGGTGATGAAAATCCATAAAATAGTGTTTCTACGGTGTGTGTTGCAGTTTACACTACGCTCATAACTTTGTGAATTTTTATATTTTCACTCCAGATTTTCAAAATTGGCATTTTCCACCTCCTTATGAACAGTACAGCTGTCATTTTACATATCCTGGCCAAAATGTGTTTTCACACATCTGGCACAGAATAGCAGTCGCTGTCGTAAATCACTTTTTGGGACAGTTTGAAATGACAGTGACACTGTACATGAGCAGAGGTCCTAAAATGCCTATGTTGAAAATTGGTGCCGAAAATCCATAAAATGACTGTGTTACAAAGTGCGTTCGCGGTTTCCACGCACCCTTGTAACTTTACAAACTGCAATATTTCCATGCCAGATTTTCAACACTGGCATTTTTTCACTGCTCCTTACGAACAATACAGCTGTCATTTTTCAAATCCTGCCCAAAATGTGTTTCCGCACCTGTGGCACACAATGGCGTGGTCATTGTGGGAAATCAACTTTTGGGACAGATTAACAAAATCACAGAGCCACTGTTCATGAGGGGAGGTCCCAAATGCCTATGTTAAAAATGTGGGTGACAAACTCTCAAAAATAATTGGATTACAGACGTGTGTTGTGCAGTTTCTATGCATGCTCATGACTTCACCCATTTTCCTTGTTTTCACTCCAGATTTTCAACGTTGCCATTTTTTACACCTCCTCATGAACAATACAGTTGTCATTCTCCACATCCTGCCCAAAATGTGTTTTCGTCCCTGTGTCGCCAAATGGCATAGCAGCTGTGCAAAACCACCTTTCAGCTAACAAACTGATTGTGCTGCTTTTCATGAGGTGGGCTCACAAACAGCCCATGTTGAAAATCTGGTGTGAAAATACCACCGCACGTCTACGGTGTTAGGGTTTCCAACTGTAGCACCCCACCCAGTATAGACTGACAGGCATCAGGAGTGTGACTTGGGATCATGGGATGTAATGCTTGGCATTCACCCCCCCCCACCCTGCAGCCACTGACAGGCATCACGGTGTGCCTTGCACTGTTTGGCCACAAAATTCACCCCATTCTCCTATACTGCACCCACATCAGCGTACTTCCTTATGGAATGGGGTAAGTATAATGCCCAAAGACCCCAAAGCACACCATGACACTTGTCAGTGTTCCCAGGGTAAGGTGAGGTAAAATGGCATCAGCGTTACAGCTGACGACCCAAAGGCACACCCCAGTGCCTGTCGCTCTCACAGGGCGAGGGTGGGGTTGGCGTCACTTCAGTACTTCACTGCCATTCCTATTATGCATCTCTAGCTTTGGCACTACCAATGCCAATGCTAGCGAGACAACATTCGGCATTGACAAATGCTTGTTCTTTGATGTCACACATAGGTAGTGACTAGGTATGACTAGGTATTTACGGATAAAAGAAGGCCATGGCCCATCGGGTTTGTCCCACACAAAAGTGGGATATTAAATCTTATTAATATTTTCAGACAGCCATTTGTCAACACCTTTCTTGAAGGAGTTAAGGGTTTCGGTGTCCACCAAGTTTTCCCTTTTTTCTTGTTGATTTCTATTTGTGTTAATGTTCCTGAAGTGTGCTACTACATTTTGATAAACCCTGCCATCAACATGCATTTGGGTGACAGTTGACCCATAAAGCACTGTGGTGAAACAGCCTGAATGGTGAGAACAAGAGGGGTTGGTTAAACAGGTGGACAATGCATAGCACAGCAGGAGTTGAATCAGACAGATAGGAGTTATTTCTGAGATGTGTTGAAGAAGCAGGGTAGTGACATGAAAAACAAATTGTAATTGTTGTGTCATAGTCTCCTGGTAGAAAAGTTACCTATATCACTGTTTAGGACAGCTTGTCCTTGTGTACCTCTGTAAGAGCTGGAATGTTACTTCATGCCATTATGTTAGCTGTGGTATTTTTTGCCGTGCAGTGATATGTATTGTTTGGTTGTGGTGCAGATCAGCTGAAAGTACCACTTAGCCAATCTGGATTCAGTATTTTGTGCACTGAATTCTAACTAGAAAAAAATCCACACTGACAAAGACAAATTATGTTGCAATGGCACCATCACCGACCGGGGGAATGTGTGGGGAAGGAATGTTGTTAAAGTAAACATCGTCACCTCCATTGAGAAATTGGCAGCAGTGCTGGTCAAGAAAACCAGACAGCAAAGGATTGTAGATGTTGAACGTGGGAGGTATCTCCACACAAAATGGTTAGTGCATGCTGTATCAACGCCATTATGCCAATATAAGTGTGCCTCAATGACACTCCACCCCCCACATTATTACATGAACATAACTTGTATTGGTGGTCAATAGATGCAAGTTGAGTAACATATAAGTATTACCACCTTCCATTCTTTATTACACAGAGGGAGTGAAAAATGGTCACAAATGATAACACCATGCAAATCCCAAGATAATAGTGTTATGAACAATAACTTGACAAAATAGGCAGGAGGTCATGTCGGAAGAACTCAGAACAGGAAACAGTTGTTGTCAACCATGAGAACTGAACATGCATTTAGTTAAAATGACAGTAATGTGCTGGCCCGCTGGTGTAGAGGCACGATCGCTGTCTGCGGTGCTGATGACCTGGGTTCAAGAATGGATCTGGGAGTTGGAGGGATGGCTGAGGGAGTAGGATTGAGCATCCAGTGGACTGCTTTCCTACTCCAGGGGGAAGTGAGTTGAGTGTCCGATGCACGACAGACACCTGGCAGAAGCCAGGGTTCCACTGCAGTCAGTGCCTGCATGCTCGGGGGTGGGGTGGACACGGGTTGTCATTGCATGTCCGCCCCACATGGGATTTACAACACACAAAAATGCCAGCCACCGCTAATGAGCCAACTCTGTTGCCATCCCTTCTGACTACCAGAGTTTGCCTACTGGCGGCCTACTCGGGGTAAGCCCGTGTGAAGGGGTGGCTGCGCAGAGTCTGGTGAGCCCGCCCAGGGGCTTGGGGAGCCAGCCCCACCAAAAAAGTTAAAAAAACAACAACAACAACAAAACTAGACAGTAATGTACGGTGAATCAGTTCCTACTAACCATATGTAGCATAATCAACAGTGACTCGCACTCTGAAAAAAACTACAACAGCATATGATGATGAAACGTGCATATGTATACAAGAAAACAGGTGTAACTAAACAGAAACAACTGCTGTTGTCTTCCAGGTGGGTGGAAGGGATGTAGTCAGTACTCTTCATACATTGGGTGGAGGTTGATAGTTTTTATATTCCTCTGATGGAAATGCTGTCCTAATTGCTGTGACAACGCAGGAAGGTAAAATCTTCTGGTTGTATTGTCCTAATTTCTCCAGATGATGTGCACAAATCTACGGTATGCAACATGTCCTCAAGTGAGAACTCCAAGGTCTGCTGCTTTACATTCACCTGAGTCACCACTGTTCATGGTGCTGGTACAGCGACTATTGGCAGGTGTGACATTCACAGGTGACACACAGTACTATGATGACATCATCAGCACACCAGTAATGATGGTGTTCTACAGGACTCTGCTGGCTACACAGAAAACTTAACATGTGGAATGAAGCAGCAGCGTGGTCCACAGGACCTGCACCTGGTCACTCATGCACATCCCTCCACACAATCAGATCCTTCTCAAATAGGATGGAATCTGCCACCCTGAACCCCCGGGGGGGGGGGTGTCTGTGGTAACAAAGGGATGGAAAGGGATATACACACAGAAAAGTCCTAGGACACAACAAGTTTATGGGCTAGGAGGCTGGCACAAAAAAGGGAGTAACTGGAACGAGCCAGAGTGAAAAGCGCATGATTAACACAACCATGTGATAGAATTTTGGATACAACTGTAGCTAACAGTCTCACCCACACCCCAACACCACCAGCCCGAACCTGCAGGAGTAAGATGATTCTGCTGGTGAACACCAAGCCATGACAGCACAGGGCACCCACCCCTGAATGTGTAAACCTCAGCCCTGGAATCAGGTTGTATCTTGGTGTTCCACTATGCAGACCAAAGTCAAGGGGTGTGTGTGTGTGTGTGTGTGTGTGTGTGTGTGTGTGTGTGTGTGTGTGCAAATGCAAGCCTCCATGTCTGTGTGACTGTAATGTATGGGGGGGGCCATGTAGGCTACCCAGATGCTGCAATTGGGGATACATGCCCAAATGGCATGCAGCGAAAAGAAAATTGGACCAGTCCACCACCACAATCAACCTCAAAGTGTATAATGGAATAACACTTTATAATGGTATCTACTGGTAATGAAACAGTCACTGGGATGCTCCGCTTGTACATTACTTCTTTCATAGCACTACACAAAACAGCAATGTCCCCCATATCCACCCACACATTATCACTCACCAAGAACACGATGACTTTGTTTACCATAACTACCTGGTCATACAGTGCCCCACAATCAGATACAAGGTATACTGGAATGTAGGTATAATACATGGTCAGTGCCCCTCCACCAGCATCAACACCACCACCGAAAAGAAGATGTATATAGAAATATACGCCAGTTTTTGGCATTCAAAGTGAGTAAGATGATTCTGCTGCAGAACACCAGGCCATGACAGCACTGGACACCAACCCCTGAATGTGTAACCCTCAGCTGTGGAATCAGGTTGTATCTCGGTGTTGCACCACACAGACTAAAGTCGGGGGGGGTGGCAATTGCATGCCTCCAAGTCTCTATGACTGTAATGTGGGGTGGGCAGGCAGGCTATCCAGATGCTGCGATTGGGGATACATTCAGAAATGTAATGCAGTTAAAAGAAAACTGGACCAGTCCACCAACCCCTACCCACACACACCGCCACTACCACCAAAAACATGTTGACATTGTTTACCATAACTACCTGGTCATACAGTGTCCCCTCCAAACCATGTAGTATACATGGTCAGCCCCTCCCCGGGATCAACACCACCACCACCACCACCAAAAGGAGATTTATTTATAAATATACACTGGTCTATGGCATTCAAAATGCTATGACTAATATGGGATACAGGACAGTGCTATTAGGGTAGGACACTGCAGAAACAATTTCTGAACAGTAATGGCACTTCATGATAATACTTCCCAATAAACAAAAGCCAGAAAACATTCATACCATGCAGTTGGCAGCATATGGTGTCTTTCAGTGGGGTATCAGCCTCAGAAGTCTCCTCATCTGAACTGCTGTTCGGCTGGACATTCTGGACTTCAGCTGCTGCTTCAGATTGCTCTGGCTCAAATATGTGGTTGAGCCAAATGAAAGAAATCCTCATTATCTTCAAACTCTAATTCAGAAGTCATTATAACCTCAGGATATTGCAACTTGTGCACTCTCCCTGTACAAGCAGTAGTGCTACCAATAGAAGGGCTGCCAGAGCACTGTAAGCCATGTCTTGCTTACATGACATCACACTGATGCGTGGCACTCACTACAGACGGGAGCTCATTTGAAACAGAAGCGGAAGCACGTTCACAGGAGCAGCGGGGAAAAAAATTAAAATTTCGGCACAAAAATGAATCTCCTACACTTCAGACCAAATCAGACTGCAATGCGACATCTGGACTGACACATAACAGGTACCAGATTTGAAAAACATCGCAAAGATAAAAATGCTGGTTTAGTTGTCCTTTAACCTGTTCCATGTCAGTACACGCATTACATGATCCAAATAGGAAAGAACACCAAGGCAACATGGGAAAACTTATTTCCAAGGAACTGGCTGGTTTATTTAAGTGACTATGCACTAGTAGATCTTTTATACGTTTACCTTTTTTGATATACAACATTCTGAGAATTACCAGGAGGAATGGTCAAATGTATGACAGCTTAGATTCAACGCAAAGAAAGGGCAAAGTAATGCACCGGGGAAAGAAAACCCAGGGGAAGAGCACACAATGGGGGATGAGATACTGACAACAAGAAAAATGGAAAGGGACCTGGGGTAGTTATATCAGTGACCTAAAGGTGGGCAAGCAATGTGAGAAGGCAGTAAGGAGGGCTGGGGGGGTACTGGTATGCACAGGGAGAGGAATCACCAGTAGAAAACAAGAGAAGTTGTTATCCTTCTGTACAGACAGTTAGTGAGACCTCATCTGGAGTACTGTGTGCAGTTCTGGAGACCCCATCTCCACAAAAACATTGACAGGGTGGAGGCTGTCCAGGAGAGGGCAACCAAAATGGTGCAGGGTCTGCACCAGAAGACATATGAAGAGAGACTAAAGAAGCTTAAGATGTATAGCCTTGAGGAAAGGAGGGAGAGGGGGACATGATAGAAACTTTCAAGTACCTCAAGGGAATCAAAAAAGTCCAAGAGGGTAGCATCTTTCAGAAAAAGAGATGTGCAAGAACAAGGGGCACAATTTGAAGATAGAGGGACGGCTCAGAGGTAATGTAAGGAAGTATTTTTCACAGAGAGGTTGTGGATGCATGGAACAGCCTTCCTGAGGAGGTCATGGAGTCAAAAACAGTGGGAAATTCAAGAATGCATGGGGCAGACATAAGGCAATTCTAGTGGGGTAGGAGGAAGTAGGCTGTTGGTTAACTAGGATCTGCAGTTTATCCATTAGGTAGGAAATGGGCAGACTAGAAGGCAGCGGGTCCTTATCTGCCATCAAATTCTATGTTTCTATGTTTTATCAATGATGCCAGAGAGATCAGCATCTGTGCTTAAGATATATCAAAAGCGTTTAAGAATCCCTGCAGTTTTAGGGGTAACCGAGTTAAACTATGTTATAAAATGAATTCTACTATCCACTTTAAGACAAGAAGGCTTAGGTGTTAACAAATCACCTGTATTACTCTTGAATGCTCTTTCTTTTGCCTTGTCTAACACAACAGGGTCATAATCTCTTTCCAGAAATCTATTATACAACTCATCTGATTGCTGCAAAGCGTGCTGTTCTGAAAAATTCTGCCATGTTCTTAAAAATGTACCTATTGGGATTCATTTTTTTTTAAATTTATTTATTTAAACTTTTGTTCACCAGGTGAGCGCATGAGCCAAGGCCCTTTTTCATGTGAGACCCGGGACTGTAACAGAGACAGTCTAGACGTTACATACAACAATACATACATTAAACACACTCAAATAACATACAATAGGTACAAATAACATCAAGATAACATCAGCACATGCTTGGGGTGTGAGCTATTGTATCTAAGGAGGTGTTGCCAGGATGTTTTTCAATAGGTTTCTGTAACTATCCCCTTTAGCACCAAAGCTTAGGGTCAAATCCAAAGGGAAGTAGAAACTGAATCAATTCTATAGTTAAAGTAAAGAATCAAATTATTATTGTTTAATAAATCATCAAAATCATGTGCTTCCTGTGTGGACCCTCCCAAAATACAAAATATTTCATCAATAAAATGGCCCCAGTACCTGATCCTGTCCAGACAGGGGTTGCATCTGGGGTCATATATGGCCCCCTACTCCCACCATCCCAAGAAAAGATTAATGCAGGAGGGGGCCATAGATAAGCCCATAGCAATGCCACTCACCTCTAAATAACATTTTGAATAAAAGTGAAGTAATTACTGGATGGGATCAGGTTCAGGGCCTCCAAAAAAAAAAAAAAATCTGGTGCAATTGTTTTTTCAGTTTGAAAATGGTCAATCGAATATCTAATAACATTGAAATCAAAATGATGTCTTATGCTAGTATAAAGTGACTCGTCATTGATTGTCAGCCACGAAGCCACAGCATCATATTTATATTACTCCATTACTTTCTAGACCACCATAGTATCCCTTAGATAAGATGGCAAATTTACTAACATACTTTGCAAAAACAAATCAATGAATGTAGCTTAATTTTCCATAAGGGAACCCTTACTGTTCACTATTGGTCTCCCTGGTGGGTTTCTGCGGTCTTTATGGAGTTTGGGCAATATATAAAAAGTAGGCAATATTGGAAATTCCGGTTTCAAAATTGAAGCTCTTGTTCGGTGATGAATCCTTCCTCTAAAGATCGATTAAAGAACATTTCAAAGGCGTTTTTATAAAACCAAGTAGGATCAGCGTCCACTAATCAATAATTATTAGTGTCACTAAGTTGCTTCAGTGCCTCATTCACATATAATCTCAGTCCATAACAACAAACTGACCACCTTTATCGGACTGTTTAATAATGATAGTATCTATTTTCTGAAGCTCCACAAGGGCTTTCCTTCTGAGTGATGTTTCTAAATGATCTGTTAGGTGAAGAGTCTAAAACTTTATTCACTTCTGTGATGACCAAATTTTCAAAGGTTGTAATGACTGCAGAAAAACATCTACTGGAACAAAATGTCAATTTAGGATTCAAAGTCTTTCTTAATTTGCCAAAATCTGATGAAATATCCAAATGGAGAGGTCATGCAACGCTTTAAAATTTTCAACATTCTCAAAGTTTCTAATGCTTGTTCAGTGTCCCAATCATCAGATAAAACAAAGTTAGTTATGCTTAAAGGTAATTCTGACACCAAGTAGGATCAGCGTCCAGTAATCAATAATTAGTAGTATCACTAAATTGCCTCAATGCCTCATTCACATAATAATCTCAGTCCATAACAACAAACTGACCACCTTTATCGGACTGTTTAATAATGATAGTATCTATTTTCTGAAGCTCCATAAGGGCTTGTTTTTCTTCTTGAGTGATGTTTCTAAATGGTCTATTAGGTGAAGAGTCTAAAACTTTATTCACTTCTGTGATGACCAAATTTTCAAAGGTTGTAATGACTGCAGAAAAACATCTACTGGAACAAAATTTCAATTTAGGATTCCAAGTCTTTCTTAATTTGCCAAAATCTGATGAAATATTCAAATGGAAGGTCATGCAACACTTTAAGAATTTTCAACATTCTCAAAAGTTTCTAAGGCTCGTTCAGTGTCCCAATCATCAGATGAAACAAAATCAGTTTTACTTAAAAGTAATTCTGACACCATAGCCTTGGATGACTCAGGCTCTAATTCCGATGCTCTAAATAAATTAAATTATATGAACATACAAATGTGCCAGCAGAAACAGACCACCCAGTCTATCTAAGCCTGCTGGGTGTGCAGCCAACACCCCTAGTTTGCAGCTGCCCCAACCCCCTCCTTTTGTCATCCCACTGCCACCCCCCTCACTCTCCCTGTTCCTGCCCATGCCCTTTTGAAGCTGTTCACAGATTTACATGATACCACCCATTCTGGTAGGGCACTCCATTTTGCTACCACCCTCTCTGTGAAATAGTGTCTCTTCATCTCCCTCTAAATCAGGCAGTATAGCGCGGTGGTCTAAGGCTCTGAGCTACAAATCTGGTGACATCCAGCAGACCAGACCTGGGTTTGTATCTCACAGCTTCCACTTGCATACTGTGTGACCCTGAGCAAGTCACTTAGCCTCCTTGTGCTCCCAGGTCGCTCCTGTAAAAGCTTTCAGCTTAGTGTGCTATACCTGGTTAAACAACTAAAAAAAAAAAAATCTCTCCCCTCAATTCTTAGCCCATGCCCCTGGTGACCCTCCCTCCTTAACTTAAAGACCCCATCTTCCCATCCTTATTGATTCCTCTCAGATACTTGAATGTCTCTATCATGTCCCCCCTGCCCCTTCTATCCTCCAGGGTGTACATATTGAGGTCTCCCAGCCTGCTGTCATAGTCTGTCCCCTCCATTCCACATATCATCTTTGTTGCCCTCCTCTGCACCCCCTCCAGCAGCCTGATATCACGCTTTAGGTATGGCCTTCAAAACTGCACACAATACTCCAAGTGCGGCCTTACCAGTGATCTGTAGAGGGGCAAGATCACCTCACTTCACCTGGATGAAACCCCCCTCGCTATGCACCCTAGCATTTTGTTCACTTTTGCAGCCGCTCTCCTGCACTGGGCAGTGTTGTTCATGGTCCCTGTTTTCATTACCCCAAGGTCCTTCGCCTCCTCTGTGATCCCCAGCTTAACCCCTCCCAGCCAGTATTCTCTCCTTGGGTCCTTCATGCCAAAGCACATAACCTTACACTTCTTTGCATTGAACCCCAGCTGCCACCTCTCTGACCACTCCTCTAGCTTGCTTAGGTCCCCCTGCAGCTGCTTCCACCCCTCCTCTCCATCCACCACTGCTCCGATTTTGGTGTCGTCAGCAAACAGACTTACCTTGCTCACCACCCCATGTCCAATGTCTGATATGAAGAGCCCAAACAATACTGGCCCCAACACAGAGCCCTGTGGCACCCCTCATCACCCGGCCTTGGGTTGAGAGCTCCCTCTCACTACTACTGTACCTGTTGCAGCCTCCCACTCAGCCAGCTTGTAATATAGTTTATCATTTTGCCCCTACTCCTACACCAGTTAGCGTCCCCCAAGCCACCCATGAGGCTACCGAATCAAAGGCCTTGCTGAAGTTCAAGTAAAGAACATCCACCGCATGACCCATATCCTGTTCGCCTGTCACCCAGTCATAATTATTGTATCAGGTTGGTTTGACAAGACTTCCCAGAAACAAACCCATGCTGTCTCATATCCTGGAGGCCATTGTCCTCCAGGTGCGATCTCAGTCTTTCCTTTAGTATCATTTCCATGAGTTTGCACACTATGAGGTGAGACTTACGGATGATAATTACCTGGTTCATCCCTTGGCCCACTTTTGTGTGTGGCTTTCATGTGCCATTGTCCAGTCAGTGGCACACATCCCGACTCCAGGGAGGTGCTGTACAGATCTGCTAGCGGCTCCGCCAACACCTCTGCCATCTCCCACTCAGCACCCTGGGGTGGATACCATCCGGCCCTGGTGCCTTGTCTACCTTCAGTGCCCTCAGTCCCTCTAGGACTCTACTTGCCTCAATTCTTCCATCTGTCGCCTCCTCTCCTGTTCCCACCCTCCCTGCCCATGCTGGTAGTGGTCCCCCTTTTCTTCTGTGAACACGGGAACGAAGTATTCATTCAGTGCTTCTGCCTGCTCCTGCCCTTTTCCATCCACTCCCACCCTTTTTATCCTCACTATTGTTTCCATGCACTTTCTTTTCTCCGATGTATCTGAAGAAGTCTCTCCCCATTAATTCCCTGTGCTAATCTCAGCTCCCTCTGGGCCTTGGCTTCTCTCACTTTTCTGGTCACCTCCCTGGACCATCTTGCATATTCCTCCCTGTCCACTTCCTTCCCTGTCCTCCTAAATCTCTGGTGAGCCACTCATTTTGCCCTCACCACCTTCACAACTTTGTTGTTCAACCAGCATGATTTTCTTGCTCTGCTTCTCTTACTCTGTGCCTTAGTGCAGGCTGCTGTTGCCTCTTTAACTCCCGTTAAAATAATACCCATTTCAGCTCCACGTCCATCTCATGCCTTATGCCCTCGGTTTCCCTTTCAGTACTTCCTGCATCCTCCCAAAGTCCACCCCCCTGAAGTTTACCACCTGGGTAATCTATATTTCTGGCTCCCCACACATTGTGATATTAAACCACACTGTTTGGTGATCGCTGTCAGATAGTGGGTCCTCTACCTTTATTTCCCTCACTGCCTCCTCATTCGACAATACTAGATCTAAGGTGTTCTTTAGCCTAGTGGGTACAGTAACCAACTGTGTCAGGAGACCCTCCTGGATCGCATCCAGGAGCACTTGTTCCCTAGCACTGGAGGTGACTGGAATGCTCCAGTCAATCCCTGGCAAGTTGAAATCCCCCACAATGACCACCTTTCCTTTTCTACATCCCTTTTTGATATGTCCCGCTAGCTCCTTGTCAAGCTCCTCAGACTGGGATGGCAGCTTGTATACCACCCCAAACCTTAGTTTCCTACCCCTTGAGTCTAGGAGCTGCAGCCAGATTGCATCTGTTCTCCTTTCTTCTCCATCATCCCTTGTGCATTTGATCCTGTCCCTCACATAGACTGCCACCCCACCCTCCCTCCTCCCCTCCTTATGGTCCTTCATGTATAATTTGTATCCTGGGATTTCCAGATCCCAGTCCTGGTGCTCAGTTGCCCACATTTTTGTGACAGCTGCAATATCCACCCTGCACACTGCTAAGAGTGCCTGTAGCTCAGTTTGTTTCCTAGGCTTCTTGCATTCAATGAGACCACCCTCCATAATGCCCCTTCCTTCACTAGCCTCCATCTCATCCTTCTACTCCCTCCTTTGTTGGCCTCCTGGTCCTTCCCTGCTAGCCAGGGGGTAGGCTGTGACTCCATTCTATCGGATCCCTGCCTACCTGCTGTCCACTTGCCACCCTCCAATCTAGTTTAAATCCACCCTTGTCGAATATACCTCTTCATTCTTTGCTTTAATTAATTGTATTAACACCTTCTTGTTGCCTATTAGCAAAAACATTTTTGAATCTTATTTTTTTCTGAAAGTTTTTCTCAAAGCAACTTGAATCATACATTTCTCAACTGTAGGATTATGAACAAATGAAAGGCCTTTTGCCAGAATGGTCTCTTGGGCTGCAGAGAGTGTTATTGTTGATAAATTAACTACTGTACTTGTTTTGGGGTCTCAAATTGTGAGTGCCCTTCTGACCACCTCTTGAACTACCTTTTTCTATGTCTTTGTCTTTTTCCTGCTTTGCAGCCCCTCTTTGTTTTTCTGTTTTTTTGATGTTTGACCCTTTTCCCCCAGTTTTTAGGTTTTTTTGCATGCTGTTTGGATGTAACTTCTAAACTTCCAGCATTATCATTAATTTCATTAGATTGGCTACTGGGTGATAACGTCACAGTTTTATTAATAGAATTAGAGTCTGCTGATGTGGGTGTACCTTTATCCCGAGATTGTCTATTCTGGAGTGTTGATTTCTACTAGTGATCTTGAGCAGCTGTTTTGTGACCTACCATGTGTATGTCAGAATGAGTGTCCCAACTGTATATAGGATATTGCATGGTAACAGTTAACAACAGGGCTATTCTTTCACTGAGTTGGTACTATGGCGACAGATGCCTCGAGGCGCAGCTCGAGAGGTAATCAGTCCATAGTACCATAGTCAGCATTAACCTGCCGTTAAATGGTATGCATGCACTGTTCTATATAGTGTATAGTGGAACGTTGTTGCCTCAAAAACAAAATTACTACATCTTTCTTTTAAAATAAGACTAACCGTCAGATTGCTGCTAGAGTACACCATGTGTGATGTCCACTGCAGCAGAATGAAAAGTCATTCTGCTGTCCTGCGGACGTCACTTTATGGTTCTGCTGTACTGCAGACATCACTAGTGCAGCAGAACAACATTTTGAGAGCGCTAGATTTCAGTGAACAACGACGTTCCTCTATACACTATAAACCTGCTGTTCTTTGTGATCACTAGTATCTCTCATAAATGTGCTTTGTTTTCTCACAATAACTTGTTTTCATGAGCTAATATTTTATTTGTGACTCTTTCACTTAATTCTGAATAGTCAGTATCTCCTTCATGCTTAATTAAATTGTCCTCAAGAGCTTGAATCTTTTTACAATTGTATCAGGCTTTTCACTGTCTTAATCCAAAGAATCCTCATCAAAGTCGTGAGCAAGTATTGAGGGCAGGCTTCGTCTCTCATGGTAAACATTCTTTGAGAACCGTCCCCCTCCCCGATGGTATCATACCAAAATGAGTCTAAACAAGTATCTGGAGTCTAAGCTTATTCCACGAGGTTTAAGAATTGATAAAGGGCCATCAGGGATTTCTCAAAGAAGTTTACTGTGAGAGATGGGGGGCTGTCCTCATCACTTGATCACATATGTTGTTACAGATTCTTTTTGATCAAGATAGTGAAAAGCCTGATATAATTGTAAAAGAGATTGGAGCTCTTGAGGAAGATTTAATTAAGCATGAAGGAAATACTGACTATTCAGAATTAAGTGAAAGAGTCTAAATAAAATATTAGCTCATGAAAACACGTTATTTAGAGAAAACAAAGTAAATTACTCTTGAGAAAGATTTAATTAAGCATGAAGAAGATACTGACTATTTAGAATTGAGAGTCAAAATAAAATATTAGCTCATGAAAACAAGTTACATCGAGAAAACAAAGTAAATTGGTGAGATAATAATGATTTAAAGAACAACAGGTTTACAGTTGGGACGCTAACTCTGGTCATAGACATGGAGGTCATGAAATAGGAGCCCAATGTCATCTAGTAGAAATCAACACTGAGAAGTAGACAATCTAGGGATAAAGGTACCCTGGCATCAGCAGACTCTAATTCCATTAATAAAACTGTGACTTTTGCACCCAGCAGCCTTTCTGATGAAATTAATAATTCTGAAAGTTCAGAAGCTACATCCAAACAGCAAGCAAAGAAAATCTAAAAACTGGAGAAAAAGGATCAAACAATAACAACAACAAAAACAAACAAAAAAAAACAAAAACAAGGAGGGGCTGCAGAGCAGGAAAAAGACAAAGAAATAGAAAAAGGTGGTCCAAAAGGTGGCCAGAAGAACACTCACAGTTTGAGACCCCTAAATAAGTAGTTAATTTATCAAGAATACTTTCATTTGTTCTTAATCCCACAACTGACAAATTTATGATACCAGTTGATTGGAGAAATAGACAGCAGGAAGGTGTCGATATAATTAATTCAACTTATTTAGGAGCATCGGAATTAGAGCCTGCGTCATCTGAGGCTATGGTGTCAGAATTATCTTTAAGTATAACTGATCTTGTTTTATCTGATGATTGGGACACTGAATGGACCTTAGAAACCTTTGAGAATGTGAAAAATTCTGAAAGTGTTGCAGACCTCTCCGTTTGGATATTTCATCAGATTGTGACAAATTAAGAATGACTTTGAAACCTAAATCGACATTTGGTCCCAGTAGATGTGTTTCAGCAGTTATTACGAGCTCTGAAAATGTGGTCATCACAGATGTGAATAAAGTTTTAGACTCTTCACCTAACAGACTATTTGGAAACATCACCCAAAAAGAAAAACAAACACTTATTGAGCTTCTGAAAATAGATAATGTTGTTATTGAACAGTTCGATAAAGGTGGTCAAGTTGTTGTTAAGAACCTAGATTATTATGTGAATAAGGCATTGAGGCAACTTAGTGACACTAGTAATTGTTGATTACTAGATTCTGATACTACTGGGTTTTCTGAAAAATGCCTTGAATTTTTCTGATTGTTTAACCAGGGTGGCACACTAAGCTGAAAGCTTGTTCACAGGTGTGACCTGGGAGCATAGGGAAGTTAAGTGACTTGCTCAAAGTTACATAGTATGCAAGTGAGGGCTGTGGGATTGAACCAGGTCTCCAGATTTGCAGCTGAGAGCCTTAAACCACTGCGCTATACTGCCTCCTTTGTAATGTTCCTTAATCGATCTTTAGAGGAAGGATTCATCATAGAACAAGAGCTTAAGTTTTTGAGACAGGATATTCCAATTGTGCCTACTTTTTATATATTGCCCAAACTCCATAAAGACCCCATAAACCCACCAGAGAGACCTATAGTCTCCAATAAGGGTTCCCTTATGGAAAAGTTAGCTACATTCATTGATTTGTTTTTGCAAAGTTTGTTAGTAAATTTGCCCTCTTATCGATAGGATACTATGGCGGTCTTTGAAGTAATGGGGCAATATAAATAAGATGCTGGGCCTTCATGGCTGACTATCGATGCTGAGTCCCTTTATACCAGGATTAGACAACATTTATTTTATTTTATTTATTTTAAATTTGTTAACTGAGTAAGGACACTGGACAAAACCTTTTTCAGATCCGACCCAAACATAAAAACATCCAACAGTACATGCATACAATACAACAATACAGTAACAACATACATAGATTATTTAAAACATTTACAAACATTTAAGGTTAACAAATAGACTTTGAAATTTGATTTAAAACTAAACAAAGATCCAGCAGAATGCAATTTGAAGAGCAAATCATTCCACAAATCTGGGGCTGCAATTGAAAAGGTGATAATCAAATTTATTATTATGCTGGGAGGGTTTGAAGACTGATACCTTTTGTTGACCTAAAATTAGCAGGGGAACACGAAATAACCAGGTCTGAAAGAGGAAATAAAGAACCACAATAAATAGAATGCTAAACAAATAACCCAAAAGTTAGCAAACTTAAGCCTCGGAGACAACTTTATGTTTGAGATGGAGATGGTTATGTACAGAGAAAAATTTATGTTTCAATGCTATTGGATATTTTATGGATCATTTTGAAACTGAACAAACAATTGAACCAGATTTTATTTTGGAGACTCTGGACCTGATCCTGTTCAGGAATTACTTTACTTTTGATTCAAAATTGTATTTACAGGTATGTGGGGTTACTATGAGCTCATCTGTGGCCCCCTACACTAACCTTTTCTTGGGTTGGTGGGAGGAGGGCCAGATCGACCCCAGATGCAACTCCAATCTGGACAGGATCAGGTACTGGGGCCATTTTTTTATGACATATTACATACTTGGGAAGGATCCACACAGGAAGCACATGATTTTGTTGATTTATTGAACAATGATGATTTGAATCTTCAGTTGACTTATATAATTGATTCAGTTTCTACTTCCTTTTTTGGATTTGACCCTACGTTTTGGTGCACAAGGGAGGATAGCTACAGAAAACTATTGGAAACCTACTTCGGGTGACAGCATACTTAGACATGATAGCTCACACCCCAAGCACTTGCTGAAATGAATCTCAATAGGTCAAATTTAAAAATACAGTAGAATTTTTCAGAACAACAGATGTTTTTGAGCAATCAGATGAGTTATATAACAGATTTCTGGAGCGAGGTTATGACCCTGCTGTGTTTGACAAGGCAAAAGAAAGAATTCAAGAGTAATAGAGGTGGTTTATTAACACCTAAACCTTCTTTTATTTTATTGCACATTTCACACACACCGTGGCGGCCTGGATTGGTGGTGGCATACCACCTATCAGTAGCGCCCATCCCCCCATGCTGGGAATCATGCTGCACAGCTGTGGAGTTAGGGTTTTTGCGTGATTGCTTGTAGTCGCTGCATAAATCCATCAACCCTACCCCTGAGGATGCTGATGCAAAGAACCAAAGTCCAGGCAGGGAGCCATGTGGAAACATAGCTTTTGCCAAGTGCCTAACAGCATCTTCCCCTCCTGACACCACCTGCCATTTGGGATGGTGCCTAACCCCCCTTAGAAGCAGAGAGCTACCCAACAGCAGCTCAATCCTGCTCCTCCCCCTGCTGACCTTGCTGAACCAGGCTCATTCCTGAACCCAGGTCACGGTGTAGTGTGAGGTGTGGCGTCCAGCACCTCAACCCTCAGTGCCATTAGGCTGGCCACCTAAGCATTCTTGTCTTAAAGTGGATAATAGGTTTAATTTTATAACAGAGTTTAACTCAGTTACCTCTAAAATTGCAAGGTTTCTTAAATGTGTTTGGCATATCTTAGGCGTAGATCCTGATCTCTGGCATCATTGGTAATTCTCCAAATGTGGTATATTGAAAAGGTACAAGTATGAAAGGTCTACTTGTGCATAGTCATTAAATAAACCAGTCAGTTTCATGGAAAGGCACTTACTCATGTTGCCTTGGGGTTCTTTTTTGGTGTGGATCATGTAATGTGTGTACTTACATGGAACAGGTTAAGGAGTTTATCAGTCCTGTTAACAGTGAAAACTATAAAGCTAAACAATTTCCTGTAAGACAACGTTTGTTATGTATGCTTTATGGTGTGATTGTCCCTCCTAATATATTGGTTGAACTTCAAGGCCTGTTAAGGAAAGAATTCAGGAACATGTTAGGACTGTAAAAAATCCGGATTCTGACAGTGGGACTACACTGGAGATAATTTCATAATTCAAATATTAATTCTTTCCTTTTGTCATGTTTACATCATGTTAAGAGACTTTTTAGAGGGGGCAAGAGAGTGGCACAACATTTACAGTTAGAGAGTGTATTGGTTTTTGAATGCGGAGCCTTGTGCCCTGATGGTCTGAATGAAGATTGGGATATTAAACCATTTTCAAAATTATATGATTTGTGATGTATTGATGACTCGATATGCACACATTTAAATTATTTATATCATTTATAACATGTTCGTACTGTGATTTACAGTTATTTATGAACATTAGTAGCATATGTATATCTGTATCAGAAGGCATATCATGGTTATTAACTATCGATATTAATATTTCAATTTTAATATTTTTGATTACCACCCAGATATATGACTTCTTTAAGTATTGAATGTATTTGTGTACATATTCACTCATTTTTTGGGAGTAGGTGTCTGATTTATGTTAGAGCTTGACCAGTAATAGAGGTTAACCTGCACTGTCACTTTAAGATTGAATTTAAATACAAGGTACCATTATTCTTCTGGCCATGCTCCCGTAAGGTACAACCCAGAAATGGTTCAAAGTGTAGGGGTATAGTGGTCGACTGTTTATACATTTGACTGTGTACCCACAATAAAGGACTTCACCCTGTGCCATGAGTGAAGTATATTCTGTTTGGTGAGCGCTTACATCTCTGGTTGGTGAGTTTTGCACCTTTTTTGTAAGCTGCTCCTCATTTCTGGTCATGAAGTTTTTGGGTTGCCACTGGACCACCACAGGGGACAACTGGAGAGACCTGAGACAGTAGGAGATGATGGGTTGGGAATCTTGGGAGGCGTCTAGATAAGTAGAGGACAATGAATGAGAGAGAGAGAGACAGACAGACAGAGATAGAGAGTGTGAGAGAGAGAGAGAGGAGAGAGAGAGAGAGGGGATCAGCAGTGTTGAGTGCCTCCTCCTCTTTGACAACCACTTGACTGGACACCAGAAGCTACCTAGAGTCGCATGGTACAGCAGGGGTCAGGAGGACCCCACCCCACACTGACATAAGGTAGTGAGTCAGGATTTTGGAATGAAGTGATGGTGGAAGGAGAGGTTGCTCGCATGAAGGGTGAGGACAATTTCTTTGCACCTATTTTTATTTGGAGTTGCTGTGCCTGGGAGGGATTACTTTACAGGTTGTTAGGATGCAGAATATGAAATTCTGATTCAGTTTCTGATTCTGAACTGATGCCATAAACAGAATCAGATCAGAATTGGATGTGGATTTGGAATTTCTGAAATTCTGTCATATCAAGACTGAACAGTTCCAGAGAATCTAAGCTCCCTTATACAAGATGGCATATACTTTCCAGCTTGTGTGGTTTCTGTAAACATGTACAATCAAAGCCTCAAGCGCTATACCCGTTGAATTCTGTGATTCAAGGGCTGCAGAATTTTCCACAGAACTTGCATCATGCTGTAGAACATGTGGAATGCCATGGAATTCATTGCTCTTTGTAGTTTTTCATTAAAACGTGCAGTTTTTCCAGAGTGCCTGCCTCTCTTCTCCTCCTCCTTGTTTGCCCTATGGTGTGAAGCCCCTGCTGTATGCTCAGTATCTGAGGTCGTCAATGACATCACAACATATTTTAACCAATGGATAGCATTCTGTCACAGAAATGAATAATCCATGCCACAGAATTAACAAATGCTACCAGTGAAGCCTAGGAGCCTGCCTCAGAAATCACACCTGAAGTGCCATGGAGAACTGGGGTCCTGCTTATAGTTCACTTAGAACTGAGGCTTAAACAGTAACTCATGTTATAATCATTTGCCTGTGACATCACCACCTTTTGCTGTGGATATCCAATATGGCATCAGAAGTAGGATGTTATGACTGCTGCTCCTATATAAGCTTCAGCTGTGTATGACCTAAAAGGATATAACTCTCACTGTGTGGTACATACCCTTAATAATGAAGAATGGAATGTCTTGGAATTCTAGGGATTCTGGAAATGTGTGCAATTGCGTTCTACTGGTGCCAACTGTGATTATTATCTTCCAGTGCTTGAAAGTGAGGAAGATTTGGTACTGCTGGGGGGACTGGAATATTCATCATGTGATTTAAGGCATAGGATCAATGTTTATGGGCATTACACTTATATAAATACTAATGAAATTATCGGGACTAAATTCAGAAAAAAGTGCAACAAGTTATTTTCATTTTTTTAAAAGTCATGAGTTTTCCCATGTTGATATTTAAAAGTGTGTCAATATACTTTGTTCTGACATTGCAGAGGACTGGAAGGAAAAGTATGCCCTCTTTGCAGATGACACAAAGATCTGCAACAGGGTTGATACACAAGAAGGCATGGAAAGTATGAGAAGGGACTTGGCAAGGTAGGAGGAATGGTCAGAAGTATGGCAGCTTGGATTCAATGCAAAGAAGTGCAAAATAATGCACCTGGGAAACAAGAACCCAGGGGAAGAATACACAATGGGGGGAGGTAGTAACAACAACAAAAAGGGAAAGGGACCTGGGGGTAATCATATCAGATGACCTTAAGGTTAGCAAGTAATGTGAGAAGGCAGTAGGGAGGGCTGGGGGTATACTGGGATGCATAGGGAGAGGCATCACCAGCAGAAAACAGGAAGTTGTTATCCCTCTGTACAGACAATTGGTGAGACCCCATCTGGAGTACTGAGTCCACTTCTGGAGACCCCATCTCCGCAAGGGCATAGACAGGATAGCGGCAGTCCAGAGGAGGGCAACTAAAATGGTACAGGGTCTGCAAGAGAAGCCGTACGAGGAGAGACTAAAGGAGCTTAATATGTATACCCTTGAGGAAAGAAGGGAGAGGGGGACATGATAGAAACTTTTAAGTACCTCAGTGGAATCAACAAAGTCCAAGAGGATAGCATCTTTCAGAAAAGAGACATGCAAGAACAAGTGGACACAATTTGAAGATAGAGGGGGGGAGGTTCAGGGGCAATGTGAGGAAGTATTATTTCACAGAGGGTAGTGGATGCATGGAACAGCCTTCCTGAGGAGGTTGTGGGGTCTAAAACTGTGGGAGAATTGAAAAATGCATGGGACAGACATAAGGCAATTCTTGTTGGGGTAGGAAGAAATAGGCTGTTGGTTAACTAGGATCTCGGCCTATCCTGTAGAGTAGGAAATGGGCAGACTAGATGGGCCAAGCGGTCCTTATCTGCCGTCAAAGTCTATGTTTCTATGTTTCTATGTTATGGAAAAAGTGACTAGCATTTTGTTTGATAAAAACACCTCTATCACGATGTAAATATATATATTAATATAGCTACAGAAAACATGTGTCTCTATATCGCTAACATAATTACTACTGTTGTATGATAACGATGTAATAAGGACAACACTTCTTAATGGGTGGACTCCAAGCTTTCATTAACTCAAAATAAATTTCTATCATCAACAGTTCCAGAGTTAGACCTTTCAAAATATATTTTATTTAAAATGTGATAACTTTGGAACCATTAAGCAGTAGGTAAGGTTAGAGGGATGCTGAGGTGTATTAGCAGGGGTATCGCAAGTCGAAGAGGGAGGTAATAATTCCTCTTTACAAGACACTGGTTAGGCCCCATCTGGAGTACTGTGTGCAGTACTGGAGGCTGCACCTGCACAGGGATATTAACAAAATGGAGGCATACCTAAGAAGGGTAACCAAAATGGTGCAGGAACTGCATCAGAAAACATATGAGGACAGATTAACAGAGCTCAATATGTATACCCTAGAGCAAAGGAGGGAGAGAGGTGATATGATCAAAACATTCAAACATCTTAAGGGCATTAACAAGGTAAAAGGGTCTAACATGTTTCAATATAAGAAAAATAGAGGATAAGAGGACACAGCATGAAATTAGAGGGAGGCCAATTAAGGGGTAATGGGAGGAAGTTCTTTTTCACAGAAAGGATGTTGGATTCATGGAATGGACTACCTCGGAAAGTAGTGGATATGAATACAGTGTAGGGCTTCAAACAGACATGGGATAGGCATAAGGGAGCAATACAAATGAGTACGAATAGATTGGCCATTGACAGAGTACAGCCCTATGGCATATTCATAAGGTAGAAAAAGAAATGGCAAGACTGGATGGGCCTTGTGGTCCTTATCTGCTGTCAACTTCTATGTTTCTATATTTCTATATTACATAGAATTTCTACATTTCTACATTTCTATATTACATATTAGGGCTATATTACATATTAGGAATTTCTACATTTCTACATTTCTATATTACATATTAGGGCTAGAGACTTTGTTGTTTTTTTTTAAATAAAAGCTTGGAGTCAGCTAAGTAGCTATATTGATAATATATGACTACAGCGACCATTTAGCGATATAAAAAGCATAGAATGTTTCACATACGTATAAAAAAATAAAATGGTTCACTAAATTTTCATATTCCTGTAATTTTTAACAACATATTAAACTGACATACATAGACATGTAGCAACACAAAGACAACTGCATTGTTATTGTCTGTACATGTTGATTGGACTCCAAGTTTTCATTTAAAAAAAACTTACATTTTTATGATTAACAGTTCAAATGTTACTGCTTTCAAAATATAGTTTAAAGAATGATAAACTATCATAAGATTATTTTTGGAAATGGTCGGAAGGTACTAGTGGCTGTTTTGTTTAAGAATAAACACATTATTTCCTTGTTTTGCTGATGGCAGACCTCTTCTTTACAGCAGCAGCGCAAAAAAACATAGCAAAAATTTTATCTTACCGTTTCTACATGGTAAACATTTCCAGGTATCTTTCAATTTTACTTTGTGAAAAGATTTCATAGTTAAACCCGAATTTGAGTATTTTATAAGTTTTTTAATTTAGTTTTTCTCAAGAAAAAAAATAGCTGCCGCATTTGGCTTAGAAATAGCATTGTAGGTCTGGCAAAGGTTAAGCTTGAGAAAATAAAAAAAAACTAGGTGTGCAGCATAGGAGATACCTAGAAAAAGCAGATTTTACAGGTATGTTTATATGTTTATTTCTGTAACTGAAGTAATTTTTTGGGAAAAACATTTTTCATTGCACTGCTGCTTTAAGATGGTTTTTAAAAGCTAGCTATGTGAAGGCTTGTGTTTCATAACTGATAGGATAGCATCAATGGTAGTTTGAGTGTTGGTGGTGATCAGGGTGTTTTGTGGACTGGTGGGATAGGTCATGGGACCCCCAAAAAAGTGAAAATATAAGAGGGTAAAGTTTTAGAACCTCACATACCTTGAATGTTGTCACTGGCCTCTGTGCTGTGTGCCACGTTCTTCCATTCTGAGTGTAGCCGCTTTATCAGGGAGTAGGCAAGCAAAGGGTTGGCCACAGCAGTCATGGACCCTTCATATACCCTGCTATGTATACTCTGTACTTTCTCATAAAACCTAAAAAAAATTAAGAAAAAAAAACAGCATGACCAACCCCTAGTAGTGGGTATCTAAGTCAATGCATAGGCATAGAAGTAGTCAGAAATTATAGCATTCCTCTTATTGCATTGCTGGGTTTACATGTTCCTGTCAGTGATGGCTTCAGGAATTAAGGATGAGCAGGGCACAGGCAGGGTACAGACGGATTACATCTGAGCATGTAGGGAAATTTAAATCCAGACTATATTGCTAGCTATGTCTTACTGCTGGGGAGCAGCTTTAGCACAACAAATTTTGCCAGGTCATTGCTGTGCCTGCTCCTGTCAGGAAGCCCCACCTTCCATTGGTTCATAACCCTTGTGAGCCTCCATATGCAGGTCACACTTGCAGATATGTTGCAATATATCTTGAGATTTGTTTCTTTTATTTATATTCATTGCATTTTAAATAAAACACTAAAAGATACAGTTCATGTCAAACATCTATATCATGGTATAAGAGACATAAAATGTAAAACAGGATCTATAGCCTAGGCAATCTGGCTTACAGATATGAGGCTATACCAAACAGTTGATAATATTATAATACAGTAATCCCAAAAACTATACTTTGCAAGTAAGAGAGCTATCTAAATACATATCTCCTTAACCAATAGTTTTTATATTTCAATCTAAAAATGGAATATGCTCTCAGCCCAAAACATGTCAGAAATCCCAAACGTAGGGAGCAGCTGCCTCATAGTCCATCATCCCACAGCAAAATTATCCTATAGAAGCATGTTTTTGAAAGCAACATAAGAACAGAGCAAGGGTTCTGTAAATACTTTAGCTTACAACATTTAGTAGACAGACAAAAGCATAGTAACTAGAACCTTTTGTTCTGATTAATCAGACGCAATGGGTTGTTTATGATAGAAGTATAACTTCTGCAAACCCATTTATAAAAGAAAACAGGTTTCTAAGGAGAGAACAACGGTTGACAGTGGCCTATGCAGCATAATATTATAAAACTGTGTAGTTGTATACAGCACAACTAGTTCACACCAGTCAAAGGTGGGGCACCACTATAATAATTCAATAAACATTTAGGGGAAACAGAGAAATATAATTTCCCAGGATCAGGCACCCTGCCAGGCTGGAATATATATGATTAGTTAGGTAGCTAAACATTTGACTAGACATTATCACAGAAGACACTGTGCCTGTTCCCCTCAGAGAAACATGTGAAATCATCTGGAGATAAAGAAAAATATGCACAAATTCAGAAGAAGAAAGTAAAAACTAGAAATTGGGATTTAAAGAATCATCAACTCATCTGTAGTCCATTAAGCAAGCTTCATTTTCTTCTTTGGAAGGTGCAATGGCCACGGGTCTCACCGTCTCTAACTCCTGTCTAATAGGACCCACTCTTTTGACACTTCTTCTGCATCTGTAAATTGATAAGTGTGTCCAGCATAATAGATATGAAGACGGGTTGACATAAGTAAAGAATGGTTAATCCCAGACTCTTCAACTGCACCCTCACTGAGTCAAACTTTTTTCTCCAAGACTGCGTTGCAAAGGAGAGGTCAGAGAACAGATGCAAGGCACAGTGAAGCCCGGTAGGATGAAGCACAGTGTCACAGTTCCCCTGCATTGCAAAAGGATTAACTCCCATTGAAACTGCATTGTTTCCTGCAGTAACTCTACTGCGAATTCTGCAGAGTTGGGCTTCATCCTGATGAACTTCACTGTACCTCTATTAAAGTTAAAGTGCTGAGCATCCCGGAAAGCTTGTAACAGGGTATCTTGAATCACTACCGAGGTTGTTACCAGAAGTATGGTCCTTGACTTTTCCTCCTGCTGGTCTGCAGAACATGGGCGATCTGTATGCCTTAATAAAATTGGGTGTCAACACATCTGGATTAAGCCCCAGTGCCCTGTTAGCCAAATTTTAAGAAAGTGAAGGACATGCTCCTCCTGCTCCCCTCCGGGAGCCTTACACTGGGGGCCCTGTTGGAATTCTCTAGGGCCTCCTGACGACATCTCAATTGAGCATTCTCCTGTGCCATCTTACTGGATGCCGCCAGTGCTTGGATGGCTGATGCCTCTGCTGAAGCTGCTGATTTCTTGGCAACAGCAATTTTAGCATTCTGTTCCCCCAGCTGCTGGAGAATGGCTTTAACTTTGCCATTGATGGCCTGCATGGAAACCAGGAAAACGTGAAGACAGCTCCACATGCTGATGTGCCTCTCATAAGAACAATCCAACAGTAGCGTGAAATAAGGGCACCATCCACAAGTGAAATAATACAATTGTTGCATGTTTATTGCCAAAATCAAAGCAAAATATAACGAGTACAAAAGGATATGCCATGTAGGTGCTCCCTCTCCTCAAAGGGCCCAACAGGTTTCTGCATGCACACTTCCTCTGAGGACTGACTTGTTGGCCACTGCCACACTTCTTCCTCTTTCTTGAGAACCACCAATCTGTTTTATGTGGGGATGGTCCCAATTTGCACTTTGTGTGCAGAACTATTGGTACCATGGTGTATGGAGGGTGTGTAGATGTGTACTGTATAAGCCAATGATTGTAGAAATGTAGGAGGCTTGCCTCTCAAAAGCCAGTACTGAGAAGGCTGATGATGACAGTGTTCAGTTGGGTGTTAATTTCTTGTAGTTCAAAGGATAAAGCCTTACCAATCATACTGGTGTTTTGCCCATTAGTCAGCTAGCAGACATCATCAGACTTTGAAGGTAAACATCAATCTTCACATTGTGTGTGTGTGTGTGTGTTTCCCCCAGTTACAGACAGGACATGCCTATCTGAAAGCACTTAACAGAGCTGGAAAAACAGCATGCAGAATGCAAACATAATAGCTTCAAATAAAGAAACAGAAATTTGCCAGCAAAAGGACTCATTGGCCCATCCAGTCTGCTCAAAACACCCACCCCTCTGCCTAGTTTATCTTACACCATCTGTTCCCTACTCTTCCTCTTTTATTTAGCCCATGTAGGTGTCCCAAGCTCTTTTGAGTTTGTTCACTGTATCTACCCCCTACAACCCATTTTGACAACCTGTTCCATGAACCCATGACCCTCTCAGTGAAGAAGTTCCCCCTTACCTCGCCCCTAAATTAACCCCCTCCAACTCTGAAAGCATGCCCTCTAGTGGAGTTATTCTCACTCTTCCTGAAAATGCTACCTTCCCTCACCCTGTTTATTCCCTTCAGGTATTTGAAGGTTTCTACCATATACCCCTTCCTCCTCATCTCCAGTGTGTAAAAGTTTAGTTCCTCAGCCATTCCTCATATGACCTCTTGTGTAGCTCTTGAACCATCTTGGTTGTTCTTCTCTGACCCTCTCCAGCTTGTTCCTGTCCCCTGTAAGTGTGGCCTCCAGAACTGGACCCTGTATTCTAGCTGTGGTCTGACCAGCTTTGTACAGTGGCATGATCACCTCCATTTTTTGCTTGTAAAGCCCTTTCCTATGCATGCCAAAATTCTGTTTGCTTTCCCTACCACCTTGTCACATTGACCCCGAACCTTCAGGTTATCTGAAATTTTGATCTCTAGGTCCCTCTTCTGCTCTATAACCCCTAGCTCTCTCCCCCCCAACCAGTATCTTGTCCTTGGATTTTTACGCCCCGTGTGCATGATTTTACCTTTTTTTGCATTGAACTGTAGTTGCCACTTTCCTGACCACTCCTCTAGCCTGACCAGATCCTCCCTCATCTTTTCTACCCCTGGTGTGT
The DNA here is from genome assembly GCA_016271365.2 of Neoceratodus forsteri. NCBI lineage: Eukaryota > Metazoa > Chordata > Ceratodontiformes > Ceratodontidae > Neoceratodus > Neoceratodus forsteri. The sequence continues at coordinate 162,374,981 of CM057458.1, read as the reverse complement.
CCACCCTTTTACATACCATCGTATCCTCAGTGAACAGACACACCATCGCATTTAGGCCCTCTGAAATGTCCCCCATGTATATGTTAAAGAATATTGGTCCTAGCACAGACCCCTGGGGAACCCCACTCATCACCCCTCCAACCAATTTTCCACCCAGTTTGCTCCCCACCCTCAAGCTACCCAATGCCCAAATATGTTAACAGCATATAAATAATGAGCAGAAAACACATACAATAGTTGATTTAAATTACATATTATGTTCCCTTTAAAAAGCCCCTGTTTCCAGCTGGATAACTTTGAAAAATGTGAGAGTTAGACACAATTCAGTTTATAGTTCATATATTTTTGCAATCCTTATTTTATGTTCGCCATGTGTGCATGCACAGTGAACATTTTGTTAGAAGAGTGGCTTTTGAGGGGTGTGAAACTGTCAGTCTAATGTAGCGTGGTCTGCAAAGGGATCGTTAGTGTCACATCAATCATCAGCCAGCCTCATCATGACAGTATTCTGGCTTGCTGGGCAGCAGCTTTGTGTATTTCAAAGGAAAGAGCTGACCCAATCATAGGTTATCTCTTTCCTTTGATCTATGCTGCCCAGCAAGCACAGCTGATCTGTCACGATCAACCTGCTGAGTCTGAATTACACTCTGTAACAAAGAAAACCATCCATCAATGTCTGTAGCTTGTGCCACTGTTACTGTCCCCCCCTCAGCACCCACCACACCACACCTCCACCCCCACAAACATAACACTGACACTGGGGATGCCCAATCCCCCAGTGTCACCACATGAAATAAAACAAACCATCCTTTGTAGTTTTTTTGTATAATACCATGTAAAAAAGAAAACCATTCATCGATGTCCTTTTCTGCCACTGTTTTATAAATGACACCTATCATGCTCAGAAGGAGTGGTCTTAAAAAGATTATGCTGAAAATTTGGGGTAACAATGTGAAAAACCAACTAAGTTATCAGGAAATGAATTGTTCCAACATTTACTCATAACTTTATTTTTTGTGGATATTGCCCCTTATGTTCAACATATCCCTTGTGTTACCCCACCTCCTAAACATGGCAGGTGTCATTTTTCAAATTCCCTCCAAAACTTGTTTCCACAGTCACACAGCAAATTTACCTTTCGGTTGGGATTTTAAAAATTCCACCTGCCTTGATCATAACGTCAGGTCATAAAAAGACTGTTGGACATTTGGTGTCAAAAATGTGGGAGCCCACTTAAAAGTAAATCTTGCCTCTCAGTTGCCCTATCCTGGGTAATTACAATCTAACAATGTATCAAAACAGGACATCACTGAAAATGAGATGTTGCATCTCATCTACTCTATCCTGGGTAACTATATAGTAACAAGCATTTGTCAATGCCGAATGTTGTCTCGCTGGCATTGGCATTGATAGTGCAGGAGTTAGAGATGCATAATAGGAATGGCAGTGAAGTATTGAAGTGACGTCAACTCCATCCCCACCCTGCAGAGACTGACAGGCATTGGTGTGTGCCTCTGGGTCATCAGCTATAACGCTCATGCCATTTTACCTCACCCTACCCTAAGGACACTGACAAGTGTCATGGTGTGCTTTGGGATCTTTGGGCATTATACTTACCCCATTCCATAAGGAAATCGCTGAGGTGGGTGCAGTATAGGAGAATGGGGTTAACTTTGCTGCCGAACACTGTAAGGCACACCACGATGCCTGTCACTGGCTGCAGGGTGGGGGTGGGGTGGGGTGGGGTGGAATGGCATGAGCATTACAGCTGATGATCCCAAGTCACACCCTGACGCCTGTCAGTCTCTGCAGGGTGGGTGCTACAGTTGAAAACCCTAACACCGTAGGCGTGTGTTGGTATTTTCACTCCAAATTTTCAACACGGGCTGTTTGTGACCCCACCTCATGAAAAGCGGCACAATCAGTTTGTTAGCTGAAAGGTGGTATGCACAGCGGCTATGCGATTTGGCGACACAGGGATGAAAACATTTTGGGCAGGATGTGCAAAATGACAACTGTATTGTTCATGGGGAGGTGTAAAAAAATGGCAACGTTGAAAATCTGGAGTGAAAATATGAAAAATTGGTGAAGTCATGAGCATGCATAGAAACTGCGCAACACACGTCCGTAACCCAACAAATTTTGTATGAGTGTTTTAGCCACATTTTCAACATAGGTATTTTGGGACCTCCCCTCATGAACAGTGGTGCTGTGATTTTGTTAATCTGTCCCAAAAGTTGATTTCCCACAGTGACCACGCCATTGTGCACCACAGCTGTGGAAACACATTTTGGGCAGGCTGTGAAAAATGACAGCTGTACTGTTGATAAGGAGGTGTGAAAAAATGCCAGTGTTGAAAATCTGGCATGAAAATATTGCAAATTTGTGAAGTTACAAGGGTGCGTGGAAACTGTGCAACGCATGCTTGCAACACAGTCATTTTGTGGACTTTCAGCACCAAATTTTCATCATAGGCATTTTAGGACCTCTGCTCATGAACAGTGTCACCGTCATTTTCTCAGACTGTCCCGAAAACTGATTTCGCACAGCGACCGCGCTATTGTGCTCCAGACATGCGAAAACACATTTTGGCCAGGATATGTAAAATGACAGCTGTACTGTTCATCATGAGGTGTGGAAAAATGCCAATTTTGAAAATCTGGAGCGAAAATGTTACAAATTTGCGAAGGTACGAACGTGCGTGAAACAGAGAAACACACGCTCATAAAACAGGCATTTTGGGGATTTTTGTCACCGAATTTGCAACATAGAATTTTTGAGAGCCCCCCTCATGAACAGTGGCACTGTTGTTTTGTTACTCAGTTCTGAAAGGTGATTCCGTGCAGTGACCGTGAAATCACCTTTCAGGACTGAATAACACCATGACAGTGACGGAATTCATAAGGAGGGGTCCCAATAACCCCATGTTGAAAATTTGGTGCAAAAATTCCAAATAATGCCCGAGATATGCACCAAAGTTGAAAAAATCCTATTTATGCCATTATACAACTTGGCAGCATTTCTTCAGTTCACGGTCGGCTTTGAAGAGTGCAGGCGTGTTCCCGGTCCATCGAAGATCATCGCGCCCAGACTCCGGAGGTGAGATGTGGTGAGGGGTATGGGAGGCAGTGTGTGCAGAGGGTGGGTGCGGGTTGTGGGAGGGGCCAGGGAGACCATGAGGGACCGCTTTCTTCTTTCACAGGGTTAAAAAACAAAAACCATTGCAGGACAGTTTTATTTTCAGGGATCTGGCACACTGAGGTGGGCTCTCAGCATGCCACCTAAGTGTTTTGGGGATGCTGTAGCCGGGGAGTTGGGCACCCCATCGCCAGCTAGCAACAGGGGCAAGAGCCAGGGGACTGGGCACCCTGTCGGCACATAACAAATGGGGGGGTGCATTATGCCGACGGGGAGTGGGCTCCCCCATCGGCACATACATTGGGGCAGGGCATGCCGACAGGGGGATTGGGCACCCCTGAAGTTAGCATTATGGCAGGCAATGTGCTGCCATGTTAAATTTTTTTTCTCACCAGGGAAAGCACGTCGGGAGGTCCGCTGCGTATGACAAGCTTTGCTTGCATTGCAGCGGACCTTTCCTTAGATCTTAGGAGGCAGTATAGCGCAGAGGTTTAGGGCTCTGAGCTGCAAACCTGGAGACCTGGGTTTGAATCACACAGCCCCCACTTGCATACTGTGTGACCCTGAGCAAGTCACTTAACTTCCTTGTGCTCCCAGGTCACACCTGGAAACAAGGTCCGGCTTAGTGTGCCTTTCCTGGTTAAACAATTTCCCCTTCCCTTCCCTTCCTTAGATGTGCTCACCACATTATGTATGCATGGTGTTGCACCAGCATGCAGGCTTATTGGGGAATGAGGGACGCACCTACTGATGTGTGCCCTGCATTCGCCCAACAGTGACCACGCCTCCAAATCTGCTACTACCGCAATATGTTGGCTGCGCATGCGTGAGCCAACATAAAATGTGTTATGAACAAGACCCGGTACAACAGCAATACCAGCAGCAAACATTTGGCATTGACAAAATGCTTGTTTCATATGGACTTTATCCTCGTGTCCCTTCTGCTGTCAAACCTCAGACACTTTGCCGCACCTCCAGGACTTACCCCGTCTACTGTATTTCTTAGCTCATTGTGTGAGTGATGCCGTAGATGGTGGTGGTGGTGTGGTTTCATACTAAGTGGTAAGGAGCTAAGGGAGCCTTACTGTGGCCCATACCTGCTCCTGTCACTTCAGCCGTAATATGTTAGTTTGTGCCCTTCCAATATAATAGAGTCTAATTTGTGCTTGAACTGGGCCTTACTATCTGCACAGTTAATATCCTCTGGCAAGCTGTTCCAAGGGGCAACCACCCTCTGGGTAAAAAAAGCCCTTCTTCTATTGGTGTTGTGCTTAATATGCCTTAGTTGGAGAGGGTGACCCCTAGTCCCTTTTATGTCATTTTTGAACTTAAAGTTCAGTTCATTAAGTATATAATCATCCTGCATAATATCATAACACAACAGCATGTCCCCCAATTCGTCTAGTCTTCAGGGACATTAGCTGCAACTCATTTAATCGCTGTTCATATGGCACATTATTTAAGTTATGTATCATTTTGGTGGCCTGCCTCTGCACCTTCTCAATTTTTGCCACTGCCCCATTTGTTATGGGCCCCCACACTGGGGTTCCATAATCCAACATGGGCCTCACATATGCCCTATACAGTGGCATAATCACTGTTTGGCTTCGACTCCTAAAGTTTTTCTTTGTATTCCACAGCTGTTGTTTAGCTTTAATTATTTGCTTTTTACAGTGCGCCTGGTATGCTATTTTACAATCTACTAGTATGCCCAGGTCTTTTTCCTCTTCTGATTTTCACAGTGGAATACCATTTATATAGTAGACTTCTTCTTGGTTCTTTTTACCTAGGTGAATCACACAACATTTGAATGGTGCTGCCTTCAGGGTCACAACATCATCTTGCAGACAGGGGATCTTTTCTTCCTGTTACTCCCCTTGAGTCAGAGCCAGCGGTGTGCAATGGCACACATGAAGACCACAAAGATTTTTTATTTATTTTTTTTTTAATTTTAGTCTTTGGTAACCAGGTAAGGCCCACTAGGCACAAGTGCCTGTTTTCAGGGGCGACCTGGGAGCACTGGGCGGTTAAGTGACTTGCTCAGAGTCACACAGTATGCAAGTGGAGGTTGTGAGAATCAAACTCAGGTCTGGTCTGCTGGATGTATCAAGCTCATTCACACTTCGTTCCTCTAACCTCTAGGCTATACTGCCAGCCAGATGGTGCACGCTTTCAATGTCTGCCTCCAACTTTCAATTCTCATGACTGCTGCTGTGCTACCTACCCTTCACCAGGTGGCAGTCAAGCAGAAGTACACATATTTCCATACCCTGAACGAGGAGATCCATTGATGGATCATAAATCCTCCATCTCCCCGCCAGTCCCCAAAACTAGGTCCATTCCCAAACCCAAGTTACTGGTGTTCTGAGAGGTGAGACGTCTAGCGCCTCAGCCCTCCACGCCATTGGCCTGGCTACAAGTTTACTGTAGCTCAGAAACAATACTGTTTGTGGCACTAAGGGAGGGGGGGGCTGAACCTACAACCCACTGCTTTACAGTTCTGTGCCTTTACCCTCTGTACCCTGTTTATGACATTGTAATTGTCTCTACAACAACAGACTGGGATGTCATAAACAGAACCATGACTGCAGAAGTAGATAAGCAGACAGAGGAAATAGGGCAGAGATCCTGTTTCCATGCAAATGTCCTTAGTGATAAACACATAAGAGTGACAAATACAAAAAGGGTGAAATATAAGCTAAACTGTGTCTAGCATTCAGATTTGTGCCAAAAACATCAGGGGCTCTTGCAAGCAAACATTTGGAAAAATGCTCGTGGTTTATTGCAGTATAGTAGATTGTATCAGACTGATTCTGCTGACTTGCAAGCTGACATTTTCTGTAACTACAAATCCTAGAATACCCTGCAGCTGACATCGGGGAGGGCTGCTGTACTAAGAGATTCAACAGCCTGCAGTGTACATTAGAGCTTTTGTAAGCTCAGATTAGATGTGCGCTGGTCCTGTTGTTCTTCCTAGTCTAATTACAGTGCTCCATGACTATACCTAGCTTCAGGAGGACAGCAGGACCAGCAAACAAAAGATCAGAGCTTATCAAAACTCTAACATGCACTGCAGGCTATTGGATCTCCCACTGCTCAGCCCTCCTCTGATGATAGCTGCAAGGGATTCTGGGATTTGTAGTTACCGGAAATGTCAGCTTGCAAATCAGCGAAATCAGTCTGATACAATCTATTATACTGCAGTAAACAATTAGTAACTAAAATGTTTTTGCACACAAAGTGCAAATTGGGAACAACCCCAGGCTTGGGAGTGGGGGTCTTAGTGCTGACTGTTCCCCTTTAAAGTCTGTAGAGATATGCAGTACTATGACTCCTTGAAGTTATAACATTGTTGGACCTGTTGATCTCATTATGCATCAGTTCTAGTTTGTGATTTGCTGCCATTTGTTTGTGCTGTATCTTGAGATGCACTAGTCATTCGTTGATCTACTATAATTACGCATCAATTCTGGCTTTTGATTGGCTATGAACATATTTGGTAACATTTTGAGAACCACCTATCCCATTGTCAGCAAAATGGGCATAATAAATAAGTAGTGAAAGTCAATGAGTGTTCCAGAATATTAGTCATTCTTACCTTAAAATGTATGAAATCTAGGTTGTAATTGGATGTTGAATTTCATTTCATTTTTGTTTTTATACTGGAGAGCAAGATAAGATACAGAGCCTTTTTTCAGAAGCGACGAGTTGTACAGAACGGTACAGGGTGCACTGTGTTTTAAGAACGACTTATCTGTCAGCAAACCTGGCATATATATTCAGTATTATAACAATCTACTGTGTAAAGAAGCAGCAGAGTTGCTAACATTCTGTTGCATGTTAGAACATCCTAGATGTCCTAGGAGACCACTCTTACAGGGCACCTCCATGTGAGACACCCTTTAGAGTATCTCAGGCACATGGTAAGGACAGCTTTCACTGGCTGAGAGCACTCTCTCAATTTAGAACATCCTAAATACAAAAAAAAAAATATTACCAACTATCTAAATGCATACCCTATAACCGTCCCCACCAGGGAGGATACCTATGTTACTGTCACATTGGCTTTCTTTTCAGGCTGCAGTAATATTTTATTTAGAACCTCCTTTTATTCTAACAGCACCAATCACCTCTACATTTTATGACAGCTAGCTGCCAAACGGAGAAAAAGGTGCAACGTGACACTGATCATAGCGGACTAATTAGAAGGCAACTTGTTCTTGTGGTTAGAGCACTGAGCTGTGAAACAGGAGATGCTACGGACAGGCAGGTGGAGCATTCTGATTTCCCAGAATGCTCAGTTGAGAAGCACAGTGTATGAGGAGAGGTGCTGAGCTCTCGTTCAGGGTGGACCTCCCCCCCCATGCACACAGATGGCGTCCACAGTAGCAGAGGAAACCGGCACCCTTTTGCCTTTCGACTAAGCACAGCAATGTGTTTGGAGTCTGCATAGAGGCTATATTCTCTACCCCTTCTTCGGTGATTTGAAAGGAGAAAATATTCAGCGTTTTTACCTGATAGCGGGCAGCCGTGGGGGAATGTTGAAACTCTACCGACAGGTCTCCGAACTCGTGCATGCCGCGACAGTTGAATTGCATCAGCCTATACAAACGCTTGCACAGGAAGAGAATACAGAGACTGGGGAGAGAGATGAGAGCAGTGAACAGGCGGGAGAAGCAGGAGAATCCATTGTTCCATTGAGAGGCTCGTTAAAAAGCCCAAAACAGGCTCCAGGTAACACCTTCATCTGGACTACCCAGTTGAAGGGGGTTTTTGTTTTTCAAGCAAGCAAAACTTTAACTGTGGGGGAAAATACATCTAAATTAGATGAAGAAGCAACGGGTGGGTTGAAGACACCTGGGAGACATCAGGAATCAGCTCACCAAAATCTGACATTGAAGAAATATTTAAAGGAGGTTCCTTTAGGAGCTGAAGAGAAGGATGAAAAAAGGAAAAAAGTCAAATAACCCTTCAGCAACATCGGGGCCTGAGAAAGACCTACGGGGGACAACAGGCCTGTGTCTAAAAAAAAAAAAAAAAAGGAAAACTAAAATAAATAAAGGGAACTCAAATAAAACTGTGGATATTGCTGCAGCAGGAGTGCCCTTGCCCCCAATAGTGCTCTCTTCACCTATTAGCACATATGATATTTTCTCAAAGGCAAAAAATGTTAAGTAAGGTTATAGAACACAAGAAGAAGATTCAGAAATTAGTTTTCAATCAAAGGAAAAAGGGGATACCCAGATGGGGGTTTAAAGGAGGAAGGACAGGGAGAGGGACATAAAGAATATCAAGAACAAGGAAACAGTGAAATTAACATTGTAGACCCACAAAAAATGATCTTAAAAGAAGTGAGGGAAGGTTTTAAAAAAATAAATGAGGCTGTAAGCACTTTGTCTATTACATTTTCTGAAGTTATTGATAAAATAGAATCCCTCTCCCTGAGAGCAACAAAATGTGAAAAACGAGTGGGAGACCTAGAAGATTCTTTACCCAGAATATCCACCTCTGTTACAAAATGCTGTAAAGAACTCAAATTAAAGGTGGACGATTTAGTGTCACAATCAAGGAGAGCAAACTTGAAAATCGGAAATTTACCAGAGGGTTAGACCCACAGAACTTTTGTGAAAGTATGCTATCAGACATTATGGGCCTACAATATCCCACACAAAAATCTGAACTTGACAGAGCACATAGGGCGTTTGGCCCAAGAGATAACCAGAATAGGCCACGTTTTATGTATATTAAGATACTAAGGTGTCAGGATAGGGAGAGAATTCTTGCCAAGGCCAGAAATGAAAAAGGTTTGACGTTCAGGGGACATAGATTACAGATATTTTCGGATCTCTCTCTGTGTTAACAAAAAGGAAGAGTTTGATTTAGCTAGGGATAAGTTATGTAGAGAAGGTATTTCATACGTTATGTTGTATCCAGCAAGGTTGAAGTTTTTTTGGGAGGGGAGAGCCATGTTTTTTCTAACTGCAATGGAAGTAGAGGCATTTTTGCAAAGAAAGAAAAAAGATCATATGGAAGAATTAACACAAGCGAGTGGTGGTGTAACTTGAGAAGATGGGTATTTGCAGAACAATTAAGGTGGCGCAGGTACAATTTAGGAAGGGAGAGTAGCAGCAGATATTTAAAGAGAGTTTATGGTGGAAGGAAAATGTGGGCTGTGTGGGGGGGCCTGATCTTTGCTCAGCAAACTGTCTCGTGAATTGTCTTTCATGCACCAGAGTTCTCAACAACCTCAAAGGGGCTTTTAAATGTCCATTTGGTTTTAGGACATGGGGATAGAGTAATAATAAACTACCTGTCCTTTTTTCGACACTCAGTGTTGAAAGGTAATAAAAGTAATAATTTGAGGGAACAGATGCAAAATTTAGACAGGTAGACCAAACAGAAAAAAGGGGGGGGGGTATTTAAGAAGTTTGGGGGGCAGATAGGAGTAGGGGAGAAGAGTGAAAGGAAGAGAAAAACAAAATTGCATAAACAAAGGCTTAAGAAGCATGGGTGCTTAGCAGTTTTTCAAACTTATGAAGGAGTTAAGGAAAAAGAAATGTTGGGACAAGGCCAAAGTAGGAAGAATTATAAGTTAAGATGGGATTCAGAGAAGCAGCATCAAAACGAACATCTAGATGAAGGGGGACAAAATAAAAAATGACTGATTTGAAATTCATGACTTAGAATCTCAATGGAGGTAAAGAAAGACAAAAAATAAGAAAGGTGATTAGAATAGTGAAAAAAAACATACAGACTGTTTACTTCTACAGGAAATGCATTTTAAACCAGAAGACGCAGTTTACTTTGGAAATCTTTTGGGAGCCAAGGGTTACTGTTCATTCTATCCAGAAAATGCTATGGGAGTAGCAATTTATATAAGGAACCACATACCATACTCGGTGGTGAAGATGGTCAGGGATTTGGAAGGGTGTTACGTTATCTTGCACGTACTATTAAGGGAACAAAATTGGCTGATTGCCTCAGTATATGGTCCAAATCAGGACGACCCATCTTTTTTTTGGGGGAATATCACAGTATAATAAGAAAATGATTATAGGTGAGGATTTTAATTTGACATATGGAATTTTAGATAGGAAGCCACCTATGTTAGAGAAGAAGAGAAGAGCAATTACAATTGTAAAAAATATGGTTAAGGACCTCAATTTAATTAGACCCATTCAGGGAATTATACCCCAAATTAGAGAAGTTTTCATATTACTCTAAAACATATAAAAGCTTCTCTAGAATAAGCTTTTTTATCTTGTCCCAGGGAATAAAGAGGGGGGTTAAGAAGACTGAGTATGAATCTATAAGGATATCAGATCATTCACTGGTAGTTTTGATCATGGAACTGGGAAAAGTGGAGGAGGGTAGAACACACATTTCATGGAGGTTAGATAATTCACTTTGTTTTTTTCCGGGATTTAAGGAAAAATGCAAGAGAAAATGTGTTGGTTCTGGGTCTTTAATGCAAATCAAGGTATTAAGATCAATAACCTTTGGGATGCTTTGAAAGTTTGTATTAGGGGATCTGCATGACTCAACAAGGGATTAGGAATAGAAAATATAACGAACATCTAGAGGAGTTAGAGAAAGAATTGGTGAGGGTGGATGAAAAACATGTTCAAGAAGGGACAGAGCAGTCAGAAAAGGGGGTCCTTTTAGCAAAGAACAGGGTGGAAAAGCTCATGCAGGAAAGAGTGGATAGAGAAATATATAAAAGTAGAGCTAAATATTATTACTATAGTGATTGCCCTGGAAAGATCTTGGCTCATCAATTAAAATGTGAAAGAAACAGTAATAGGATTGTAAGAAGGGAAGATGGAACAATATCTACTGAAGAAACAGTGACTATAAGATCTTTATGAACATTTTGACAAGCAGACTTTCAAGAATAATCCTAGATTTGATCCATTATGATCAGGTTGGATTTATTAAGGATAGGAGATTACAACATAATACACGAAGGGCATTTGCCACTATACAGGCCATGGCTGGAACGCACACTGCACTCATCTCATTGGATGCTGAAAAAGTCTTTGACAGGGTGCAATGGCTGTTCCTATTTGAAGTAATGAGAGCTTGTGGGTTGGAGGGGCAATTTATGGATTGGATAAAATTAGTATACAGAACCTCTCAAGCTAGGGTGAAGACCAATGGCTTTCTCTCTAGCCCTATAAAATTATTAAGAAGAACAAGGCAGGGCTGCCCGCTTTCCCCCCTGCTCTTTGCTATTTTTTTGGAACCTCTTGCAATCAGGATTAGGAAACTGGGAGATCAAATAGGGATAATTATTAATAGGGGTGAGCCGGCGAAGTCACCTATATTACTTTACATGATGATATTTTATTAATGGTGAGAGACCCAAACCATTCTTACCCTATAATAGGGGATATTCTGGAAAACTATAGCAAGTTATCTGGATATAAGGTGAATTGGATTAAAAGCGAAATGCTATATCTTGGAGGGGTAAATAAGATAAATTCTGTTTTAAAAAATATAATACAGGAGAAAATTTAATATTTAGGAATTATTTTGGCAACTAATATGAATGGAGTGCTTCAATTGAATTATGATCCACTGTTGGATAAAATAAAGAGAGATTTGGACAGATGGCAATACTTGCCACTGGCCCTGATTGGTAGAATAAATATTTGTAAAATGAATGTAGTGCCACGACTTCTATTTCTGTTTGAGTCCATTCCTATTGCTTTAAGTAAACCATTCTTTCAGAAACTGGATCGAATGATCAGAAACTTTTTGTGGCAGGGGAAGAGAGCCAGCATTTCATTAGAGAAACTCCTGCTGAATAGGGAAAGTGGGGGATTAGGCTGCCCAAATGTTTTTAATAATTATCAGGCAGCACAAATGGAAATTCTATATTACTGGTTCCATTTAGAACAGAGGGGAAGGGGGGCAGGTTTAGATACAGATGAAGAAGTAATAGGGTTACACCTTATAAACCTGTTGGGTTTATATAATACCAGACAGGGTACAGTATTCATGGATGCCTTAGATATAACTAAAACTACACTTCAAGCTTGGAATCAGTCAATAAGGAAAGATTTTGGGAGAAACTCTATTTCTGGATGGACTCCTATTTTCAGGAATGGGAGTTTCCCCCATCAGTAGATAAGGTGTTTGAAGAATGGTACAAACAAAATCAAATCTGTTCAATAAGGAATTTTATGAAGGGGACAGGATGATAACCTTTGAACAGTTTCGGGTAAGATAGGAGATACCACCTGAGCAGAGATGGCAATATCTTCAAGTCAAAAATTATATATTTAGGAAAAATAATAATTAATTTAAGATACAGGAGAATCCTTTGAACACACTGTTTGAAAGTTTGGATTCCAATAAACATCTAATTTCAAAAATATTTGGGTTCTTAGCAGAGCAGTCATCTCCCCTGATGGAAACATTTAGATCAGCTTGGAACAGGGATTTAGAGGTCCCAGTGAATGTGGAACATTGGGGAAAATATACTAACCTGGACCTTATTCAGGTTAAAAATAGTAAGTTATTGCAAATTTATTTTAATATAGTGCATAAAACATACTTGACGCCATCTAGACTGTATAAGTTTGATGCTGCGATCTCTGACTTCTGTCAAAGATATGAGAAAACAAAAGGGACACTAGCACATATGTTGGTAACTTGTGAAAAAATAAAAAAATACTGGGGAGATATATGGACTATGTTGGAAAAACATTTTGGGACTAGAAATCCCATTTGACCCAGGTATTGCCATATTTGCCTTTACGGATGGTTTTCAAGATTTGCAGGATGAACAACTGGTTTTATTAAATATAGGTGTTCTGGTAGCCAAGAAAATTCTCCTGCAACACTGGAAGGAAGTAGAGGCCCCTTCTTTCCTGGAATGGATGGATAAAATGCTGGACCATTCCAGGATAGACTGGTCCATATACATTGCGGAAGAGAAACTTGATAAATACACACAAATTTGGACTGTATTTTTTCAAAATTTGGATTGAAAATTAGTGGAAGATTTGTCCCACATGAAATTACAATGATGTATGGAAGCTCAAGAGAGAAATGGCTGGTGTGGATTACTGGGAAGATATATCACCCAGGAAAAACATCAGTACAGGTTAAACCTCTTAATGACTGAAGCACCCACACGCTGAGTTATTTCATCTATTCAAAAAAAAAAAAAAAGCTGTGAAACAGGAAATGCCAAGTTTGAATCCCACCACAGTCCCTGCATACTATGTGACCTTGAGCAGGTCCCATAAGTTCCCCTCAGTTTACTTGTCCCCCCAATCTGTAAAATGGGGTAGAAGGAGAACCCCACTGAAAATGAGCTGCTACATATTGGTTGTGCAGTAAGTAAACTATAACTCGTGAAAGTGCATGGGTGAATCAGGCATGAATGCAAACCCTGGCTGGTTGTGAGGCACAAGGCCAAACAACAAGTGTCCTCCCAACCACCTGGAAAAGTGCATTATAGCCTCATACACCCATGCCCTGGAGTTGGTTGTTGCAATTAATGGAAATGCATTTTTTGATGGAAAAAAGGTTTCATTTTCATTTACTTAGACTGTTTCTAGGTAGATTAAGGTAGGTTAATTTCAAAGTGTGCATACACCAGAGATTTATTGATGGTCAGGTGATGTGTTTAAACCAATGAAGTTGCAAGGATTCTGAAGCCCATTTTATAATGGGTAAATACACTGTAATGAAAAATGGATTGACAAGTGAATCCTGATATAGAACATGTGTGTTTATGCCTTCCAATGCAAATTTGTAGTAGCTTGTTTTGTATTAAATGTTTATTATAACATGGATTGGGAAAAGGAGACAAGGTAATTGGTCGAGGACCATCACCTGTCTGTGGATTAACTCTCCTATTTAACCCACAGTTGGAGTGAATGTTCCTGACTAAATATCCCTGCACACGTCAGCACGTTACCACTTATAAAAGGCAGATGCAAATGACAGCTATTGACCTAAGTGGTAGACAGCGAGCGAAGTCCATTTTTGCAGCCCATTCTGTGTCTTTCCACTGCTGTATTGCATCCTTGCAGCCATCCCTATTTCCAACTAAAGAGAGCCCTGCACCTAGAGATAGACAGAGAGACACTGACAGTGAGCGTGCAAGACCGGGACATGTAATTCAGAAGCCCTGCAGTCCCTTCTGTGTCTGTGTCTCTGTGATCGTCATGCCTCTTAATAGCCCTGGTCCCCGCCGTGCTGTTTGAAGCCAAAAAGAAATGTGGAGAGGGAGAGAGAACTGCAAGCAGCTGACCCTGATCCTGTCACCACTGCTGCACCTGCTATGTAGCCCAAAGTACTGGGATAACAGCAGCTGGAGAGCACCGCGAGGTAACGTTACTGTCTGTTCTTTCTCTTTCTCTGTTGATGGTCACTCTGTACATGTCTCTGTCTCTCTCTCTGTCTGAGTCTCAGCAGGCTACGATGAACGTCGGGTTGCACGACTGCAGTTTATGCCATTTATTTCCTATTACTATTGCCCCCGAGTTCTGTGATCAGCCACCGGGTTGTCAACACGTGCCGAGAGAAACAGAGAGAGAATGAGAGAGAGAGAGAGAGAGAGAGAGAGAGAGAGAGAGAGAGAGAGATAGAGAGGGTGAGTCCCATTTTCATTGAATGCTGAGAGCGGCGACAGTGGCTGAGTAGGAGAGAGAGGAAGAAAGACAGCAAGAGACAGCAGCTCACCCCGCTGCAGCAAAAGTGATCCAGAGAGCATGAAAATGAGTGGATAGGGTATGGGGCTGGTGAACAAGTTAAGCATGCTGAGCAACAGTTTACAGTGTTAAGAATGCCAAGGGATGGTGTGGCTTGCTGCAGTGAAAGTTCCAGGATCACCTATGGGGGGGGGGACAGTAAAGCAGTCTCTGAACTCTTATAATGCATGTTATGAAAATCAAGGGTCACAAATCATTTTAGTACTGTGTTTATGATGTTTGTGTGCTTGTAAAACAAATGAAATATCCATCTGCTGCTGGGGACTACTTTACAAGTGGCAGGATACAGTTAAACATTTGTCATTAAAACAGGACAAAAACCCCTTTGTATATGTTTTAAACAAATAATGAATAACCCATGTTATAAGTACAATAACCTGCTCCAGGGTATGGGGCTATAAGGATTTAATCCACTCCCTGGGTGCTGTGAGGGCACTCGGCCTGCGGCCTTGTGCCTCACAACACATCCATGGCATGAATTAAATCCCTATAGTCCCATACCCTGTCATGGGTTATTGCTTATATACTCACTGAAGGTCCCAGATTTACAGGACTAGGAACTGAAGTCCGTTACTTATTCAGATGATAGGTGGTACAGCACATGCAGTTACAGTGCACACCTCCCCACGCTGCTCCATCGAAGTGCTTCAGTTGTGCCTTAGAAAGGCTGCCTCCAGGAGGCAAGTGAGTAATTCAGATTTCAAGGCCACTGTATCCTTAACCTCCCCTCGTGGAACTAGTAGTGTCACTTCTGATGATATTTGTTTTGTGACATGGACAGTGGATGCTTGTCCACTAGGAACTGACATTGAAACCACCACAGCTTTCACATACAGTAAGTTGAAAAGCATTCATCTAGTGGCAATGTATTTATTTAAAAAGCATTTTTAAGGAAAGCCCAGTGAAATACTGAAGTGTCTCATTTCCACAGGTGTCCTGGGTTGTCAGTAGCAGCAGTGCATAATAGTTTACAGTATGCAAAAAAAACAGGAGACGTCAATATAAAGAAAGTTAAGAAAAATTATAAATTGAGGTCAATAACAAGTGTAAATATCAATAAATTGGGATGAGTACAGCATTAAACTGATCCAAGGTTGATGTCCTCCCAATATGGAATGGATGGAAGATACTTTTAATAAAGTGCACTTCTGTATTTGATGACTCTCCAATTTCTGTTTTGACTTTCTAGACTGAAAGTAATGGTTCAGAAACTGATTATAATGAATAGCTTAGCTGTAGGAAACTGCAGTAACATGCTGATGTATATTAGGAGGAAGTAGAGTCAAGCAGTAATTAAACACAGATGTCCAGTTCTTGTTTCCACTGACCAGTTGGGATAGCCAGTTTGTAAGGAGGCAGTAAGACACAACCAGGTGTGTGGTTATGCTAGAATAACTGCTGGGTCACATCTGGCCCACTGGGTCACACCTGGAAATTAGCTCTGGCTCAGAGTGCCCCTCCTGGTCACAGACTGAAAGCTGATGCTCAACTCCTAAATGATCCACCAAAGTGGTTGTTTTATTAATACTGATCTTGCCACCTTGAAAGGACTAGGGATGGTGCTTCATGGCCAGTGTCACTTCTTCCTGAGTGAAACAGTAGTCCCTATATAAATACCAATCATGTACAGTATATAAATGCTATGTCAGTTGTAACACTTTTATTATAAAATGGGCAAAAGAAATCCAGAATCCTGATTGGCTGAAAGCGGTTTTCAGCCTTGTCCTTATCAGGACATAACCTGTCAACTGGCACTAATTGTGCCAAGCAAAACATAGCTCACGGAGAAATCAATCCTTGCCACCACTCTCTCTATGCAGCTTGTCAGCCAGCATGCCACGGAATCACTACCACTGCATTGGGAGAGCAATGCCAGCAAGAAAGAAACAGCACAGAATATATCCAGAACGCCCCCCCCCCCAGCACCACCGCACGACAATTTTGTCAAATTTAATACCTCTATCTACTTTTCTTTGCAGCCCATCTGTGCCTTACAGCTGTATGGATCTCAGCCCCAGTATTTTAAACCATGTCCAGGAATGAGTGGCTGTTACCAGGATCTCGAGGCTCCGGTCTCTTTCAACTATCTCAACCATTCTCCAGCACTCCCACCCACCTGTTCCCATCCATGACAGGACATAAAAATTACACTCAGTATCCCCTACCAGTAATGTCACCACACAGCAACAGGATGCCCTTTCAAATAAAATGATGTGAAAAGCACACAGTACGGTGGACGAAAAGGGACACGCTCGCTCGGTCAAAGACAAGCGGACTGATGGCTGCAACTAGAAAACAAATCCTAAACACAAGTAAAATGAAGTAAATGAAAAAAAATAAAACAAACTGTTTGTCTGTTGGGGGAGAAACAGACTTGGGAGCAGAGAGACAGACACCACAGCGGAACCACTCTGTACCGCACCCACTAACTGACACGCTGACTCACAATCAAACTGCCTGGTGGTACAACTGAAAAACGAAGCATAAAGAAAACTAAAGTAAAGTTAAAAAAACAAAAATAAAGTGTTTGTCTGTTTGAGAGACACAGAGTTGGGAGGAGAGAGAGAGAGAGAAAGAGACACCAATGACCTCAAGTGTCTCTACAGACACATGGTCTACAGATGAACTATTTTTCTACGTTCTGGATATTTAACACTTTTTAGCATAATTTTTCTTAATTTTTTTTTTTTTACTAGGGAAGTTTATGGGGGAGGGGCCCATTTTATAAGTTCAATAAGACACTCCGAGGTGCATGTTATGGCCTGATAAAAGCACTTCCCAGGTGCTAAAGGCACCCGGTGCAAGCGCCTCATGCCTCACAATGCACCTGGGACATGCTCTCATCAGGCCATAACACACACCTCAGAGTGTCTTATTACTTGCTTCCTTAACACCCTGCTGCACAAACTGTGATGAATTTCACCAACAGTATGTCATGGCATACCCTAACAATGCACCCAAAGCTTTTTGCAAATGTTTAACCCAAGTGGTGTTGCACTATGCTACTGTGTTCATATGATGAACATAGATGTTGAAAGGATTAAGAAATAAAAATTATAAGTAATGAATAAAACAAAAATATTTCAAAGGACCCACTGGGCCTCTTTTATTCATGATCCCTCCTGAAACCAACATTTGTGCCCAGTGTCTAGTCAAAAGAAACAGGTTAATATGAGGGAATTATAGGGTAAAGCAGCCTAGTACGTTAGCATGGAGAATAACTGCACCTTATGATTCCTGTGGTGACCTGTTAGTGTATTGCTCAAAAGCTTGTCAGTATATGCAGCAAAATAGAACAAAAACCAGGGGCCATATTTTTGGTCTCAATTGTGAGTAATGTAGAACTGGCACTTTACATCCACTCCATAGTGCTGCCACCCCAAATCGCTATGTACAACCATGATCTCGTACTACATAGGGGAGGGGTTTTCCTGTGATTGTAGTGCAGTGGAAATTGCTGATCCAGAATGTTATTATAGTTAACGGGGATAGCCCCCGTTAACATCAGCAGTAGCTGCTCACTTATACGGTGAAATACTGAGTTGCAGCATTATTATTTTATTATGATTTAGTTCTTGTTGACTGAGAAAGGATGGCTGGGCAATGCAGCCTATTTTCAGTCTTGTCCCAGGGAAGGGGGAGATACAAATAGAAGCCAAGTGAAACTGAACCTGATTAAGCTGTTGGTGTTGTTTTTTGGTGAATGGGTGAAATTCGGCTAGGACACCGGAGGAATTTCCCTACTCTTCCTGTAGAGGGAACCGCTGTTCGTCTGTTGGATGGCCAGTCCTGGTGTGGAGTTGGAGCGGATGGATGTTCGGGAGACTGAGGAGCAGATCTCCTCTTCGGCCTCGACATTGCCAGAGACTGAAGAATACTAGGATGCAGAAGGGACATTGGATACCAGAATGGAGGCTGAAATGCAAGTAGATTTAAAATTGCCAGAGCAAACAAATAACGTGACAACTGTTACGGATACAGCAATGCAGAAGGAGCTACCAGATAATGATTCAGTACAGTTATAAGCTTTGCTGAAAGTTGAAGAGGAATGCTTTCAGGCATGTCAGTTGGAAATGACTGCTGCTCTAAGTAAGATTAGAACCTCGGGCACTAATAAAAACATAATGGGCCTTCTTGACAATCAAACCTCCCATGGTAGTGAGCCCTTCACAGCCAAAGACAGACTGGGTTTACAGATATCTGTACATGCCTCTACAGACTCAGTAAATAACCTCATTATCTACCAGACAAGTGTCTCTGATCAAACAAATGCCACAGTTTTTTCATTTTCGGCAACATCAAATTCACAAACAGGAACATCTGCTACTAAAAAACAACAATCGGAACCACACCTCTCTAGTGCACAAAGATTGAGTAAAGACTTACTCACTAAGGAGAAATCTTGGTCACCCAACCCCGAGTTGCTTATACCAAGCAGTACACAAATAAGGGCACTCATAATCAGGACCCGGCAACCTTTGCAACAGTACCTGTTCAAAAAGTGCCCTTGGGTGGCGTAACAAACACAGCAAAAACAGCTTGAGAACAAGAAGTGTTACAACCCTCTGATTCTGCAACAAAAATTGCTTCTCCAGTTGAAATCAACGATTCTTTCCAGAGCTCCGGGGATGCGTTGGGAATGGCACATACGGGTGTTCCCTCACCCCGCCGTAAGACGCCCCTCGGGATTGTAGCCAGTTGCTCTGGAACACACAGAGTGGTCAGTGGAAACAGCACTGAAAGCAGCAGAATGGGAACACAATCCAGAGACTGGAATCTGGGAGTCAGGACCGTCGGCTATTTGGATGCCAGAATCACAAAACCCGGCTGTGGCAGCAAGCCCCATTCAGATTGAATCATCTAGCTGTCTTATTCAACCCACAAATCTGCAGACAGGTACACAGCCACCTTTCTCAAATCACACAAACGTTTCCCTTTTTCAAAGTTCTCAAATGAGTTACACAGCTACAGTAGCTCACCTCTCACATTGCAAAAGAGTTAGCACTAACACAGAATCCTGTGCTAAACATTGGAGAGGCAATGGAGGTTTTGCCCCCCCCCCCCAATAAAGCACCAGAAGCATCTGCTTCTGCAGCTCAGCTCGGTCCCCCTTTGTCTAAACAGTGATCTGTTGCTTCGACTTCTTCCATTCCTGCTGCACCAATTCAACTTATCAATCTGGAAAACCCACGCCCATTTGCTTCTTTGTTTAAAAGTCTAATTTTTCCAGCAAAACAACATTATGCCATTAGATTATTATATAAAGGTAGCATGGACTCACTTCCTGACTGGACATTTGTAGCCAAAACCCCTTTGAAGGACTCCATGTGATTTTTCTCAAATGAAATTCACACTCTGATCCATGTTTCAGGGGAAACAACGTTTGATATCAGCTTCAAGGTAAATTGTGGATTGCAATGGTTTTGGGTCAAATTCCAACAATTTAAATGCACACCTTTATGGGCTCCATTAGCAGCAATTCCCCGATGAAACCAGCATACACAACTATAACAGTTTTATTCAAGAATGAAGGGGTCAGTGTCACAGACCTCACTTATTGGTTGAAACAAAGGTGTACAGTACTTGAACAACCTAAAGTAATTTTTGACTTGAAATATATTTGGACAGGTGGCTGGAAAATAAAAGTGATGCTATGGGTTACTGATGCAGGACTGGAGCATCTACCTAATTGCTTCTTTTTTGCCCAAGACTGGGGGGTCCTAGTCTATGCAGGCCAGCCCAAAGCCTGCTATAAATGTGGGTCCACTGGACATCTAAGTAGTATATGTGATCAGGTTAAATGTAATTTTTGTCAAGAACTAAGGTATACTAGTGGGCACTGTACCAATGAACACAAATGTAACCGCTGTGATGGTCTAGGCCACTCCTACCAAAATTGTAAGTGGGCCTCACATAACCAAGCTGACCCTACAGATGAGGCAGAACAAAGGTTAATGATAGTTATAGCACAGAGAGCTACCTTTCCCACTGTCCCTAGAACCACTTTGGCAGTTCCAGCTCAACCATCTGTAGTCGCAGAACCTATGGTTCAGCCCAAGGCTGAGTCTTTAAACAGTTAGCACCTGCAGAGATAGTACATGTAGTAGATCCTGCCCCCCCCTCGTGCTCCTGAGGTAGTCAAGTTAATGCCCCCCTCTTCTCCCTCCCCCACCCACAGTAAAAGGTAAAAGAAGCAGAACCTCAGAAGAACGCTTTCCCAGAAACAACCCAGCGCAAAAGCTCCCAAAACGTCAGAAGTGCCTCTTACTAATAGCTCTGAAGTCCTACAGAATACCTCTTAAATCTCAGACCCAGATTCAGAGGATTCTACCTTGTGGTTTTTCCAGCCAACTCTTACATCAGATATGGATGTAAGCGATCTTGGCTCTTAGGCTTCTGCCCCTACTCAGGATCCTCCCACTGTCCCCTTGGACTCAGACAAAACCTAGGAGGTCATGTAGGCATAGATCCAAGCCCTCTTAGAAGGCAGAACAATTGGGTCCCTGATACCTTCTTCTAACCTATGCTAAATTCTCTATCTATTCTATTAATGCAAATAGCATTAAGAGCAACAGGAAAAGACAGGCAGTGTTCTCATACTTAATTTCTGCTCCTGTGCATATTGTGTTTTTACAGGATACCTGGCTGCATACAATTTCTGAAATCACTACGGTAACTAAAGACTGGTATGCAGGCCCTTCCTTTTGGTCACTAGGTACGAATGCTTGCACAGGGGTAGGATTTCTATTTAAAACTACTACTGCCATTCAGGTAATTAACCTGATTGATCTTGTCTCTGGAAGAGCTTTGATTTTAGATACCAAACTTGATAATATATATTATAGATTGATCAATATTTATGCCCCACAATCAAAAGCAGAGAGAATAACTCTATTCCAGTTTATTCAACCATATCTCTCTTTATCACATCCTTTTATTTTTGGTAGAGATTTCAATTGTGGCCTGACGTTGCAAGATAGAAGCAAACAAACTAACACCACAAACATCTACTGTAACATGACTACCGTAAAACAAACTGTACAGGCCTTTATGTTAAATGGTACTTATTTATCAGTTAATAAATGTTCAGATCCTATATTTCTAAAGGGTTCTCTTGCAACTTGAATTGATTTTTTCTTTGTATCCAAATCACATCCACTTGCCATGGTGTATATGCAAGAAGTGGCGTTTTCTGACCACAAGATACTTTAACTTATTCTAGGCCCTAATCCTATACGCATAAATGATCCAGGAACTTGGAAATTCAATTCCTCTTTGTTAACTAATCCACATGTCATACAGAACATACAATATTTTGAAACTACACACAAAACTGTTTTTGAAATGTATGATAACCCTGCACTTTGGTGGTCAGACACAAAATGGAATATACAAATCCTGTTAAAACAACATAGCAAAGCTTGCAGGAAGAAAGAGTATTTAAAATACTTGCATGACAGACAGCAGTTGCAGAAATTACAATCTTTGGCTAGAACTACAAACCACAACTTTACAACACAAATCCAGAAAATAAAACAAGAAATGTTATGCTACCACTTAAAAAACATGATGGATTGCAAAACCAACAGTCCATCAGTACTTGGGGGAATAAAAGTATTATTTGCCCATTTCTTAGTTGTAACGAAGAAAATAAAACAAAAAGCAATACATAGTTTATTTTATACAGACATCACGGAATATTTGGACAGACAGACCCTATTAAGGATAGTCACTCAGCATACCATGGCATCGTTCTCTGAACGTTCAGAGAATGCTACTGTGGTTCTTCAGTCCTTTCAGTATTTTTCTCCTCCTATTTGCCTGGAACAAATTTTAAAAGCCCTGACTGAAGATATTTCTCCCTAAGAGGTGGAAACAGCAATATAATCTCTTGCCAACAGTACTGCTGAGGGTGTGGACAGCCTTACCCCAGAATTGTATAAAGATCTTGTACCAATAATTTCAAAAGAATTAGCTGCGGCAGTTACTACAATGATTCAGTCAGATTCTGTTCCTCTATCGATGGCTAGTGGTACATAAATTTATTTACATAAAAAGGGAGAAAAGAGCGATATTTCTAACTGGAGGTCAATAAGCTGCTTTAATGTAAATTTTAAAGTTCTGACAAAGATTTTGAACACAAGAATATTAAAGGCAGCCGTATACCTGATTACACCTGCACAAACCTGTTCAGTACCAGAAAGAAAAATGACTGACCAGCTTATACTATTAAGGAAAATTATAGAGTATGACAATCAACATGTTTAGAGGGCTTTGTACTGTCCTTAGATCATAAGCAAGCCTTTGATTCAGTTAAACACAAATTTTTTATGGCAAGTTTTGCAATATTATGTTATCCCAACAGAATTCATAGCATGGATACAGTGTCTGTAAAAATCAAACACTGTCACCCCCTCAGGTTAATGGTTGGATTGGACCTATGTTGTCTGTGTATAGAGGAGTATGACAGGGGTGCACCCTCAGCCCCCTGCTACACGTATTTAGTATAGATCCCCTATTAAGAGTACTAAATTATTCTGCAGTTCTACAACATATACAAATTGCAGACTTTACTGCCCCCTACATTGCAATGGCATACGTAGATGACCCTGTATTTTAGTATGTGATGAAACTTCTGCAAGACGTGCATTACATACATGTTTAGAGTGCGGTACCTGTACTGGAACCACTTTAAATATCCAAAAAGTGCCAAGGGTGCCAGTTAGGCAACCCTGTCCCTACCTTTTCTAAAATAGAAGGTATACAGATAACAGATAGTCCCCTCACTATTTTGGGTATAAAATTTGGACCTGGACCTTTGGATATTCTTAACTGGGAGTCCAAGGTAAATGATGGACAACTGCTCATCCAGCAATGAAACAGGTGGCAAATGACTAAGGAAAAACGTATTTAATCAAAACTTTTTTAATTCCGATATTTTTGTATGTCAGTTATATATTTCCACCACCTAAAATGCTGGAAACGCCCTTATACAGCCTATTCTTTCAAACTGTCTAAGGGAGCAGACTGAAACCCATCAAGAGGAATGTTTTATGCTTACCTCTAAAACAAGGTGGACTGAACATGATAAATCCACTAATATTTTACTATACCATCTATACAGATTGTAATCTTAAACTTTTATTGTTAGCTTCAGAATGCATTTGGACCCTGATCTTTTGAAACTCCTGTCTTACCTGGTTACCACATTGGACAGGGGGCACTTTACAGATAATACAAACTTCACACCAGGCCCCAATATACCTTAGAGAAGTTTTTGTCAAATTGAAATCATGGCAAGTATCCAGTCAGATGGTCCTTACTATTGCCAGAAAATTACTTTATAAACAAATTTTAGCTTCTAGTTTCCAGGTTGAGGTAATTTTTCCTTGGTGTCCAGTTGCTTCACTTTCCCAATAGAAATGCTACAGAATAAACGGATACCTGAGAAAATGAAAGACAAAAACTGGCTTTGCTGCCATGAACGGCTTAATGTAAAACCAAACCAAAAACAAATAGCTCACAGAAAGACAATGTTCCAGATTTGGCTGTCAACCGCAACTTGAAACTATGGAACATTTATTTTTTTCTTGTAGTTATATTCTAGGGTTTGGAAGTTCCTAGCTATACAGTAGAAATCTCCATATTTCACTAACATCACCTATAAAAATTTAATATATGGTAATCTTGATAGCCGGTGGGTTAAGTGGGATAAATCAACTCTTCATTTAGTTTTCTGATCACCATACAATGTTATATCTGGAACTCAAGATGTTTGTATACTTTGAAACATAGAAACATAGAATTTGACGGCAGATAAGGACCACTTGGCCCACCTAGTCTGCTCATTTTCCTACCTAACGGATAAGCTGCAGATCCTAGTTACCCAACAGTCTACTTCCTCCTACCCCCCACTAGGACTGCCTTATGTCTGTCCTATGCATTCTTGAATTCCCCACTGTTCTTGACTCCACGACCTCCTCAGGAAGGCTGTTCCATGCATTCACAACCCTCTCGTGAAAAATACTTCCTCACATTACCTCTGTGCCATCCCCTCTATCTTCAAAATGTGCCCCCTTGTTCTTGCACATCTCTTTTTCTGAAAGATACTACCCTCTTGGACTTTGTTGATTCCCTTGAGGTACTTAAAAGTTTCTATCATGTCCCCCCTCTCCCTTCTTTCCTCAAGGGTATACAAATTAAGCTCCTTTAGTCTCTCTTCATATGTCTTCTGGTGCAGACCCTGCACCATTTTGGTTGCCTTCCTCTGAACAGCCTCCACTCTGTCTATGTCTTTGTGGAGATGGGGTCTCCAGAACTGCACACAGTACTCCAGATGAGGTCTCACCAACTGTCTGTACAGAGGGATAACAACTTCTTGTTTTCTACTGTTGATGCCTCTCCCTATGCATCCCAGTATCCCCCCAGCTTTCCTTACTGCCTTCTCACATTGCTTGCCCACCTTTAGGTCATCTGATATAATTACCCCAGGTCCCTTTCCATTTTTATTGTTGTCAGTATCTCACCCGCCATTGTGTACTCTTCCCCTGGGTTTTTGTTTCCCAGGTGCATTACCTTGCATTTCTTTGCGCTTGAATTTAAGCTGCCATACATTTGACCATTCCTCCAACCTTGCCAAGTCACTTCTCATCCTTTCCACTCCATCTTGTGTATCAACCCTGTTGCAGATCTTTGTGTCGTCTGCAAAGAGACAGACATACTTTTCCTTCCAGTTCCTCTGCTATGTCACTTATAAAGACATTAAAAAGGACCGGTCCCAGTACTGAACCCTGCGGTACCCCGCTAGTAACCCTCCTTTCTTCACTGTGGACTCTGTTTACTACTACCCTTTGCGCCTGTTGTCCAGACAATTTTTTATCCAGGCTACCACCTTGGGACCCACTCCTAGGCTGGCTAACTTGTTTATTAATCTTTTGTGTGGGACTGTATCAAATGCCTTGCTAAACTCTAGGTAGGCCATGTCCACAGCCCCTCCCTGGTCTACTACTTTGGTCACCCAGCCAAAGAAATCTATTAGATTTGTCTGACACAACCTTCCCACTGTGAATCCATGCTGCCTTGGGTCCTGAGCCCCACTGGCCTCTAGGTACTCAACAATTCTTTCCTTCAGAAGTGATTCCATCATTTTTCCTACCACTGAGGTCAGACTAACTGGTCTGTAGTTTCTTGCCTCTGCCCTGCTCCCACTTTTGTGAAAGGAATCACATCCACCCTCCCCCAGTCCTGAGGTACCACCCCATCCTCCCATGATTTGTTAAAGAGAGTAGTCAATGGTGTCACTAGCACTACCCTTAGTTCTTTTAGAATTCTTGGGTGAATCCCATCAGGCCCCATTGCTTTGTCCACTTCTTCTGGACTTCAATTTTACTAGTTCTTTCAGAACTCTTTCTTCTGTAAATGAAGTGGTATCTACCCCCGTCTCTAGAGTGTTTCTCTTGTTTGGTTTAGGTACCTCCCCCTCCTCCTCCTTTGTGAATACTGAGCAGAAATATTCATTCAGCATCCCTGCTTTTTCACTGTCACCCTCTGCCCACATTCTCTCCCCTTTATTAAGCCTCAGTATCCCTCCCTTGGTCTTTCTTCGCTCCCTAATGTACCTATAAAAGGTCTTATCCTCCTTCTTAACAGAGTTGGCTATCTTTCCTCGGTTTGGGCCTTTGCTATTCTGACTGCCTTCCCTGCCTCTTTCTGCTTTAACTGATAAAGTTCTCTGTCCAGCTCCTTCCATGTTTCCTTTTATTTCCCGAATGCTATCCTTTTCTCCTTCCACCTCCTTTGAGAACCATAGCGGCAGCAGAAAGGCATCACACATATTGAAGTGGTACAGAAAATCACACATGAATTGCGAGCTATATATTTTACAGAAGATAACAGAATGTTTAATGTTTTTTTTAACAAATTATGGTGAAATTTACCATAGATCACTGATTCAGATGTATCAGTCACATAAGTAGGTATAACAACTTTAAGACACTTGTTAAACAGATGTGTTTAAATGCTCAGTATATATGAGAGTTTGCTTATTCCTTTTAATTATTT
Organism: Neoceratodus forsteri; assembly: GCA_016271365.2. NCBI lineage: Eukaryota > Metazoa > Chordata > Ceratodontiformes > Ceratodontidae > Neoceratodus > Neoceratodus forsteri. Next base: position 162,348,051 of record CM057458.1, on the reverse strand, counting down.
TCTTTTGTATTTAAAAGTTTTTTCTTTTGATTCTTATACTGAGTAATTTATGTGCAGTGTATATAACTGATGTGTGAAAGGCTTACTTTACTTTTTCTTTTCCCTTTTTAAGATTCTGTTTTGGAAATTGATGTATATTGCTCACCATGCTCTATAAATTTTTCTGTTATGATGTGTGTGATTCTTTAATAAAATAAATTCCCCTACTCTTTTCAATAGATCCAATTGTTTTCTGCCATTTCATTTTTTTTTCATTTCAGTGTAAAGTCTGAGTTGTGAGCTGTTACAGATCCTTGGCAGAATTGGTTACAGTGTTTAGTGGGCCCTCGCTTAGCATGCTGGAAAGTAGAACCTTCAAAACTAGTCACCTCACTACAGATCCCAACATATATAGCTCATAGTCTGTGTAAATCAAAAATTTGGAAGGTCTCAAAGAATTTTCACTACTTTTTCCAGACAACATTTGTCTCAGGAGATAATGGAGAATATACATATTGGGGTTGTAGAACTTCCCTTATGCAGTTCAGGTAAAACTTGCATGATAACATCTGTACTTATGAATAACAGGGACTCCCAAAATGTTCAGAACATCTTATGGCTGAGCTGTCATGGGCATCTAGGTATAAAGGGGAACATGAAGTACAAATCTTTGGCAGAATGTACAGTATGTGTCCTATGCCTGAATGTGAAAATGTGGTGGAAATGCGGGAACATTTCTTCCTAGAATGTGTTTTTTGGTTAATTTTTAGGCCTATCTGGTCAACAGACGGAGACGGAGATGGCCTGTGCTAACTAGACTCACATATGGGAATTTGATATCAGGTGATTATCCGTCACAGTGGAAGAGGTACAACAGTAGTACACTAACAGTGACATTTTATCTCTGGCAGGCAAGATGTCAGTATGTGTTACAACGACTGCAAATATCAAACTTTTCTATTGCTACCATGCTTGACTCACTCTTAAAGAGATGTTCGATCTAAAGATGTTCAAATATGCTCGAGGGCACTGTACCATGCATATTGGTACAACATTGTATGGCTATAATTTTCTTTCAGTGTTTTGTTTAAACCTTGTTAAATGTGTTTTTTTTTCTTCTTGAGTTGTGTCTGATTATAAATAATTTGGGCTAGATTTGGGATCGAAGTCTTTTCTGAAATGTGTCATTAGGTATAGAGAATTAGAGTATAATTTAGGTTCCTCTTTTCCGTTCATGTAATTCTGTTTCTTTTTTCCCATTGTTTGCTTTGATTTGATCTAATTTTGCTGATATTTTGTGTGTTTCATTGAATGATTTGCTTTATTTTTCCTCTATAAAAAGTTCCCCATCTCTTTTTGAGAGGTGGCATGGGATCTTTAACGTCCACCTTAATGACCACTAGAACAAGCAGACAGGACTTCAGTTTAACATTTCACCTGTAAGACAGCACCTCAGGAGTACAGCATCCCACTCATGCTACACTACAGTGTCAGTTCTGGGTTTTATTCAAAGTTCTTGGTGTGGGGCTAGAACCTACCACTTTCCTATCTTCCGGCCTCAGCGGCGAGTGTGCAATGTGCTGATCCACTGACACTGTTAACTGCACTCAGCACATTTACAACACTACATTGTAGTATTGCAAGTACTTTCTGGTGTTTAGTGGCACACCTTCAGTACCAAGTCAAGGCTGCCGAGCACCCAGTGACTTCCCAAGGTGAGCAATGTACATCCCCCCATTACTGAAGCTGTTTTCCCAGTCAGCCTTGTAGATCTCCCGATCATTGATGCTTTCTCCCCAGTTAGCGACATACATCTCACCCACTATTGATGTTGTTTCCCCAGTTAGTGATATACATCTCACCACTATTGATGTTTTTCCAGTTAGTGATATGCATCTCGCCACTATTGATGTTGTTTCCCCAGTTAGTGATATACATCTCGCCACTACTGATGTTGTTTCCCCAGTTAGTGATATGCATCTCGCCACTACTGATGTTGTTTCCCCAGTTAGTGTTATGCATCTGGCCACTATTGATGCTGTTTCCCCAGTTAGTGATATGCATCTGGCCACTATTGATGTTGTTTCCCCAGTTAGTGATATGCACCTGGCCACTATTGATGTTGTTTCCCCAGTTAGTGATATACATCTGGCCACTATTGATGTTGTTTCCCCAGTTAGTGTTACGCATCTGGCCACTATTGATGTTGTTTCCCCAGTTAGTGATATGCATCTGGCCACTATTGATGTTGTTTCCTCAGTTAGTGATATGCATCTGGCCACTATTGATGTTGTTTCCCCAGCTAGAGATATGCATCTGGCCACTATTGATGTTGTTTCCCCAGCTAGTGATATACATCTGGCCACTATTGATGTTGTTTCCCAAGTTAGTGATATACATCTGGCCACTATTGATGTTGTTTCCCCAGTTAGTGATCTGCATCTGGCCACTATTGATGTTGTTTCCCCAGTTAGTGATCTGCATCTGGCCACTATTGATGTTGTTTCCCCAGTTAGTGATATACATCTCGCCACTATTGTATTTTTTTCCCCCAGTTAATGATATACATCTTGCCACTGTTGATGTTGTTTCCTCAGTTACTGATATCCATCTGGCCACTATTAAAGTTGTTTCCCCAGTTAGTGATATACATCTGGCCACTATTGATGTTGTTTCCCCAGTTAGAGATATACATCTGGCCACTATTGATGCTGTTTCCCCAGTTAGTGATATACATCTGGCCACTATTGATGCTGTTTCCCCAGTTAGTGATATACATCGCTATACTATTGATGTTGTTTCCAGTTAGTGATATGCATCTCACCACTATTGATGTTGTTTCCCCAGTTAGTGATATGCATCTGGCCACTATTGATGTTGTTTTCCCAGTTAGTGATATGCATCTCACCACTATTGATGTTGTTTCCCCAGTTAGTGATATGCATCTGGCCACTATTGATGTTGTTTCCCCAGTTAGTGATATACATCTCACCACTATTGATGTTGTTTCCCCAGTCAGTGATATGCATCTGGTCACTATTGATGTTGTTTCCCCAGTCAGTGATATGCATCTGGCCACTATTGATGTTGTTTCCCAAGTCAGTGATATGCATCTGGCCACTACTGATGTTGTTTCCCCAGTCAGTGATATGCATCTGGCCACTATTGATGTTGTTTCCCCAGTCAGTGATATGCATCTGGCCACTATTGATGTTGTTTCCCCAGTCAGTGATATGCATCACACCACTATTGATGTTGTTTCCCCAGTTAGTGATATGCATCTGGCCACTATTGATGTTGTTTCCCCAGTCAGTGATATGCATCACACCACTATTGATGTTGTTTCCCCAGTTAGTGATATGCATCTGGCCACTATTGATGTTGTTTCCCCAGTCAGTGATATGCATCTGGCCACTATTGATGTTGTTTCCCCAGTTAGTGATATGCATATGGCCACTATTGATGTTGTTTCCCCAGTCAGTGATATACATCTCACCACTATTGATGTTGTTTCCCCAGTCAGTGATATGCATCTGGCCACTATTGATGTTGTTTCCCCAGTTAGTGATGTGCATCTGGCCACTATTGATGTTGTTTCCCCAGTCAGTGATATGCATCTGGCCACTATTGATGTTGTTTCCTCAGTTAGGGATATACATCTGGCCACTATTGATGTTGTTTCCCCAGTCAGTGATATACATCTGGCCACTATTGATGTTGTTTCCCCAGTCAGTGATATACATCTGGCCACTATTGATGTTGTTTCCCCAGTTAGTGATATGCATCTGGCCACTATTGATGTTGTTTCCCCAGTTAGTGATATGCATCTGGCCACTATTGATATGCATCTGGCCACTATTGATGTTGTTTTCCCAGTTAGTGATATGCATCTGGCCACTATTGATGTTGTTTCCCCAGTTAGTGATATGCATCTGGCCACTATTGATATGCATCTGGCCACTATTGATGTTATTTCCCCAGTTAGAGATATGCATCTGGCCACTATTGATGTTGTTTCCCCAGTTAGTGATATGCATCTGGCCACTATTGATGTTGTTTCCCCAGTTAGTGATATACATCTGGCCACTATTGATGTTGTTTCCCCGTTAGTGATATACATCTGGCTACTATTGATGTTGTTTCCCCAGTTAGTGATATACATCTCACCACTATTGGTGTTGTTTCCCCAGTTAGTGATTCAAATTCCTCTTTTAACAATGCCGACCCAATCACCCAGTGCCATCCATCCTGTTAGCAATGCTTATCTCCCAATACAGATGCCTTCCTCAAGTTAGCGAAATAGATCCCCATTACAGATGACATTCTCCCAGTCTGAAATGCAGATCTCTCCCTATTACTGATGGCATCCAGACAGCAATACATGCTACAAGCAATTAGCATTTTGACAAATGTTTGCAGTTTTGAAAAATTCCAACTAGTTTCATGGAATAATGCTGGAAGCAGAATGGTGGAATTCTGCAGCAGACTAGAATGAAATTCTGCAGTTTTTTTTTTTACTTTTTAATTATTCAAGTTTCAATACAATACTATTTATAGTTTACATTCTAGAAGGTATATTGTTGTATAATAGGAAAATAAATTAAACTAGAGTTAATTAATAAAACTAAAAGATACCCGACAGCAATAAGAGGGAAGTCCCATTAATATGAGGGGATTCCATAAACAGAATGAATTAAACAAAATTAATATTCAGTGTTTTAACTGGGTGGGCACCATTAATGATGTTGGCATTCTACCTCCATACCGTACTTAATTTTCAACACATCTGACTGGCATGCAATTCAGAATTAACTTACTGATTAGTCTTGGTTAAACATTTAAAGTTCATCTGAACCTGAATTATGCGTCCTTGGACAAGTACATCATTTTTAGCATAGATGCTATCTAATATAACCCCATAGTATTTATAATGTTTGGCAAAACATTCTTAATATGAATCCTATCTTTACAAGGCATCTATACCTGTAGCCTGATACATATTTTTAACAGAAAGTTTTCTAACTTTATATTGCATTTTTAGCCAATTGAAACCTTATTTTAAAGCATTTTTGTTAATTCCCTGCTAAGATCAAAACAGTCATGATATTAATTTCTAGTTATCATGCTACAAGATTAATCTAATAAGAAAAAACATAATAAGAATTTACCAAATAAATGAATATTTAACATTTAGTTCAATTCAGAATATCCTGATTGATCCAGGGATGCTGTTACTCGGTTCAAAATCTACCTATGTGGAAGAACCCAGGCTGTAAAATTCCATGGCGTCCTCTCCCGAGACTCACCAGTCTCCATTGGTGTCTCTCAGGGGTCAATTATAGCACCCCTTCTTTTCAGCCTTTTTATAAATGATATTCCATCTGCCTCTAAATCTACCCACATTTGCTCTACGCAGATGATGCAGTCTTGTTCCTAGTGACATGCTTGATCTCCCTGCAACGCAAGCTGCAAACAGATTTTAACACAATACAGAGCTAGTTCAGTTTAGGGTTACCACCTGTCCTGATTTTTGCAGGACAGTCCTAATTTGGGCAGCTGTGTTCTGCAAAAAAGCATGAAAAATACTACATGTCCTGGTTTTTATAGTAGAGAAAATATTTTCTGACTTTCCACTAAATGTTGCAGAAAACTACAATACCTTGACTAAAATACCTTAAAATGACAAGAAACAATAGAAGCAACTAAGAAACTACAATACTCAGCCTGAATTCTGATTATATAGAGAAAACAAATCTGTGGCATTGGTCGAGGTTACATACTGTCCTGTGAAAAATCACATTTCAGTAAAAAATGTCGCGATTTGGGCTTCTTAAAAGGCAACAACTCTAGTTCATTTCCAACTCCATAGTAATGAATAAGCAGAAAACCACCCGTATGCTCTTCTGTACCAGGAATAAGCTAAGCAGCTGCCTGCCCTCACCATTGTCACATACGGGGGCTCCCAGCTTGAACAAGTAACGTTGTTCAAGTACTTGGGCATGACATAACTAGATTTACTGACTATGGGATTACTGCTTATGACTCGGCCTGTGATAATGTACTTGCCAGAGTCAGGGGCCTGCTCAATAGAGCATGCTGATTTGCCCTAGGCCTTAAGCCTGATGCACATACTTGTATCCGGTATACTGATAGCACAGTGATGGGAATACCATGAAGATCATCACAACAACATTTTCGGCAGTTCACTGTGATAGTCTCCATATATTCTGACGCTCTTGCCGCCAAGGTGTTTGCCCCCCCTTCCCGAACTAACTTTGACTGGAGTTAGTAATCCTTAGTGCGGGGGTGTGGAGGCAGAGCACCCCAGGTGGGTGGTGTGGGAGCGAAGCCCCCCACAGAAGACACTTGTTCCCCCAGCGACAGCATAACACCGCCGCTGTGCCGATGGTCGACAAATTTCTTGTTGTTGCGGCATTGTGGAAACCTTGTATCCTATATAGGTTTCTAAACTGGCTTGACTTCGACAATCAGTTGGCCTTCCACACACTTGTCCTTTCTGTCCCCTGGTCTTAAGTCTCTCTTCGCTGTAATTGACAACAGCTACTCCACCCGGGGAGGTGAGTAATGCTCTCTTCTGCTCCCAAGGAGGTAAACCACTCTAGGCCAATCTTGTTTCTCCTTTTGAGTCTCTAAACAGTGGAATGACCTACCTGTCACCCTAAAAACGTGTCCCTCAGCTGACTAAGATACTCTCTGTAGTCTCCCCTACTGAGTCCTGTAATTGCTTTAAATGGTATGATTCTCCCTCACCTCTAGCCTGTCACCTATTATAGCACCTTATTGTAAATTATGTAGTTAAATGATTTTATGTGTTGATGCTGCACCAGCCCTGCTCAGACTCTACCCTGGAATCTGTACTACTCTAATCTCTGTTGCACCTGTTTATGCACTATGTCGGTGTAACCCCCACTGTTACCCGGGTTACAAGAATCTCACTTAGATCTAGTGGCAGGCAGGGAAATGCAGCTTGTGATACACCTGTTAAATGGGTTTCATACTGTCTCACTCTGTTCTCAGTCTCAGCTGAGCTGGAAGGATGACATCATATAGAATTCTCGCAGCAGCATAAGTCACATTGGAATGCTGCAGCAAGTGGTTAGCTTAGAACGTTGGGGATTTTGTAATTAGTCTTCAGTCAGGCTCAGAGTGGTGTGCTGCAGGTGGCAGCCCCTCTGAGTTTTAGCTCTGCTATAGAGCTACCCAGAGGTAAAGGGTGTGTGTTCTAGCCCTAGATAGAGACACAGAAGAAACCTGATATAGTGGTAGAGACTGCTCCCCGGCTTGTTCCAGAGCCACATCCCTGGAGGGATGGGTGGAAGAGACCAGCAATTTCAGGGCAATCCCCTGGCCCTGCTGAAGGAGGAAAAGCTATCTGATGATTTGCAGTGCAAGTACTGAGGTACCAAGATGTGTTTTGTCTTTGCCAGAAGCCCTGGGGCACCTGCAAACCAGTTGGTGAGTCTGCTCTGCTATAGAGCCCATGTGTTCATCGAGACAGTGTGTAAAGTATCTGCTACTGTGGGGTCAGGGAAGGACTGCCAAGTACAGTGCTTGATGTTTGTGTATGACTTAAAATGTGTCTAAACAGTGGGGGTCTACAGGGATGGACACAGCCACTTAAAGAACATTACAAGTCAGGACACCAGTGCATGAAGAGTAGAGTGTTAAATGTGATATAAGTTTTGAGATAGCATTCTACAACCAGAGAAGTTCACAAGAAAGGTGTTGATTCCAAATGAATGGCTAGGTATGTATTCGGGAGCGAGAGGAGGGAGACCCCCCATCTGGAGTAACCAGATTTACCTCCATGAGTTCAATTTGGGCACCTATAGCTTTCTTCTGGGCACTTGGCCAGTGTTCACAGAAAGTACCCAGACGTGGGATTGAGGTTGATGTTTTCCCTTATGGAGCTAGGAAGTGCTCATGGGTGGTAGAGGGAGCCACCAGATAAATACCCATGCAATATGGAGAATTGTCCCAGTGCTGGCCGAGGTGCTACACCAGGGAATCCAAGAGAAGAGTACCAGTATCAGGCTGAGGGTTCAGTGTGTTCAGAACCTGAGCATTGCAGTGTTGTGAAGAAGATGTGTTCTAGTCTCCATTAATCTGCATTACCAGGGAGTGTAGCCCCGTGGGGGTCCATCTATGCTTTATTATTCTGTTGTTGTTGTGAATAAAAGCCACACTCTAGAATCCCACTCCTGGTTTGGACATTTCGGTTATTGCTTTCTGTGTCCGGAATACTTGGGTGCCCCTGTGCAGAGGTTTCAAATCTAGCCAAAATGCCGAGCAACAGTTTTCTCCCTGAACCCAGGCAGCAGGAATGGAGAAATAATGTACTAGAAATGCTTAGAATGGAAAAGTTGGCCCTTTCTTTGAGGGATAATATAACTAAATTTTCCTTGCAATGGGATATGATTTATAAATTATCATCAAATCCTACTCTCTAAACAATAATGGCTGTGTTCATACTTGTTATCTGAGGGTAGACCTGTAGTATTCACTCATAACAGTTGAAAACATTCATTTACTGATGTGAACTATAGTAATCTTGCAGATGATCCTCTCTTCTTTTCTTTCTTCTATTCTCAGCTCTTTTCTCCCTATTTGTTCATTCCCTTTCTAATATTTTAATGAATGGTACACATGCTAGTTATTATACCGTTATACAGGTTTAGTACCTATGCTATATATATTTTTTCTTTTAAACATCCTTTTTAAAGATAGTCTGGTTACTTGATGAAGTTAGACATGGTCACTCTATTTAGATCAGACTTTTTTAAATATGTTTTTAAGTACTTCTTGTGATTTGGAAATGAATTGCCTGTAGGTTCCATGCCATACTTACAATGTTAATTATTTTAATTATTAACTACTTATTCATATATTTATTTACCAGTAGTGTTTTGTTATCATCTATTAATTTGTACAGACTCTTCTTTACTTGAGCAAATAGAAAATTCCATGATGTGTCTCTTATTTGTAATGCAAAAAGGGAAGTTTTGTTATAAGTTCATGTTAAGGTAAATTAATGTAATTTTGACTTTTTCCTATTTCTCATATTTATGTAATGTCTTTATTTATGCAATAAAAGTAAAAATTTTCATTGATAAACAAAAGCCCGGTAGTGGGTTACAAAATGGAGACACTGCACCGCGCTAATAAAACAAAAAATAACATCAACCCGACCCCTGGCTAATTACATCTGATACTAGTTGTTGTGTCCTTAACACTAAATCATTTGAAAATAGGCTCTGCCGAAATGGTTTTATGTGAAATAAAAATTGAAATGAAATGATCCTTAATGTTTTACATTGGCTAAAGCAGTAGCTACTACTTGCGTTTCTGAAGATGGCAGCACTTCATCTGCAGAAAATTGCAAGTTCATCTGAAGCACTATAGGCTGAGAAAAATCATCAGTTATTGCCCTCAAATTCTACAGCTCTACATTGTCTTCTACAGAAGACTTTTCAGCAACCATTATAACTGAACTCCATTGAAGCAAGTGGATAAATTGCAACAGCAAAGCAACCACTTGCTTCATGATGGTCCGTAGACACCTGCCAGCAGGTTCCAGCTGATGTTTTGGTGGTCAGTTGTTGGTCTAGAAACTGCCCCAAAATTTCATATTTTACATTGACTCAGTGTAAACTGCAGATGTGGGACAAATTTCAGGATTAACCAGGTCCCACCTAAAATTATTATGGGTCATTCCTTCTATAAGTTCTCCCTGCCAGGTATCCAGTCTGATCTCTTGATTGCTGACTGGAGTTCAGTGTGTAAATCCCTTGGCCCTTAGCAGGCATTGTCTCATTTCTGCTCCTTATTCCTGCCCATTTGTGACAGCCATGCCCCAATCAGGCCAGTCAAAGTAAGGTGGTGGTGGGGGGGGGGCGCTCACCTCCCCTGGGTCTCTGCTGATTGTTATATTGGACAATCTAAATTAACTAGTTATTGCCTGTTCAGCCCACAAGGCTTCTGATACTCCTGTTGCCCATCAGCAGTACAAAACGTGCAGGAATCTATGCACAAAGACTATCCAGAAATCCAGAGCCTCTTACCTCCATTCCAAATTTATTAGGGAGTTGCCAACTCTATCCAAATTCTGAAACGTGGTAATAATCTGCTCCACCCCTCATGTTCTGTTTTAGATTTCCCCACCCTCTGGTGTACTTCTGGAGTGGTTACTGACACAAAATTCATAGCTACTGTTATACCTTGAATACCCAATTTATTGAAAGACCCTGGTGATTGTTCCTCTCCTCCTCCTCCTACTTATAACTCTCACCCCCATGACTCCCTCCACAGTGCTGGTATTTAGTTAGCCTTCTCCTGCCATCATCTCCTCAGAGGTTTTCCGGAGCTTTATTGATAGCGTTTAATAGTGTTTATTTATCGAGTGCCCATTCCCTGAGACTCCTAGTGGCTTACAAAATTCATAAACAAATAGAAAGACATAACATAACTTAAATTAATAAATAATGTAATACATGTCTAAGAAATTAATGTTAGAACAATTAAAAAAGTATAAAAACAGTGAAAACTGGTGTCAGCTAGAAAACAAAGGCCACTATGTGATGCCAAAGGCCTCCTGAAATGGGAAGGTCATCAGATTCCTCTTACAGCCCTCCGCTGATGGGGCCTCCATTACAGATCCTGGGACTCAAAATACCATTCACCTGGCAACTTCAGTCTTGCCTGGGAACAGCAAGAAGGCCCGCCTAGGAGAAGCAGAGGAGACAGGAGGTCTGGTACAAGTCAGATTTCTCTCAGATAGCCAGGACCCAGTCCATATAGTCAAGTCATTTTTTTTCCTTTAGCAACCAATCCTGGGGGCTCTGAATATTTTACAAATATACAGAACAGGAAAATACACACATTTTTAGATCAGGGTCCATGCAATTATCAAATAAATCATAAATACTATACTTAAAAGATCAGTTCAGTTTCAATAAAAATCAGTGTACATTAAAAGCTTGATTAGAAAAGTGTTTTCAGACCTTGTTTAAAACTTTCTATGGAGGGCACCTCCCTCAGTGCCTGTGGGAGGGCATTACATAATACAGGGCCTGCAACTTCAAAAGAAAGATCCCTGATGTTTTATGTTGTGCTCTTGGGACCACCAGGAAACCCTCCATAGCCAACCATAGGGGGCGCACTGGGCAAGCAAGTGTCAGGAGGTCACACAGATAGCCTGGACCCAATCTGTATAGGGCCTTATAGGTGAGCAAGCCCACCTTGAAGGCAATCCTCCACCTGACTGGCAGCCAGTGCACTCGTGCAGAACTGGAGTTATATGATCAGATCAAGAAAGGCCCGTCAACAACCTCGCTGCCATGTTGCCTCCACTGACCCCGAAGTATAGAGCATTACAGTAATCGAGTCTGGCGGTACCAAAAGCATACACCAGTGATGGCAGATCTTCTGGCAGGATTAAGAGCTTGATCTGGGTGACATTTCTTAAACAGTAGAAACTAATCCAGATGATGGCAGACACCTGAGCTTGAAGTGTCAAACCATCGTCAAGGATGACACCCAGATTTCGCACCTTAATAGGCGCCATCAATGCAGTAGACCCCAGGAACAACCCTGTTCCTGCTCCAGTCATGGCGCCATCCTGCCGATAACTGGGCTCAATCACTAGTATCTCTATTTTGTCTGGGTTAAGCCTCAACCAGTTAGAGGACATCTAGTCAGTCCTGGATCTTGGATAAGCAGTTGTTTAGCACGTTCACAGCGTCCGATGTTCCAGAGGCAAAGGACATATACAGCTGGATATTATCTGCATAGCACTGAAAACCCAGATCGTACCACCCAATGATGTCACCCAGGGGCAGCATATACACTACAAATAACATGGGTGACAAGATTAACCCTTGAGGTACTCCACAGGACAGGAGCCTCGGATGTGATGAGAAACTTTCCATCTCAACACACTGCATCCTGCCTGTCAAAAAGGACTCAAACCAGCTGATGGCCTTGCCAGTGAGCTCACAGAGCCCTCTCAGGAAATCAAGTAGCACCACTTGATCCATGGTGTCAAAGGCTGAAGAGAGATCGAGGAAAATGAGAATTGACCATTCCCCTCTATCTCTAGCTCTGAGAAGATCATTCTGCACCCTAACGTTGTTTCCATGCTGTGTTTCTTCCTAAAACTGGACTGGAGTGACTCGTAGATGTCAAAGGCCACCAGGTGTGCCCTGTGTTGCGACGCCATCACTTTCTCTACAACCTTCCCCAGAAATAGGAGATTGGAGACTGGTCGATAATTCGCTAAGATGTCCGGGTCGAGTGATGGTTTCTTCAGCACAGGCCTCACCAGCACCTCTTTCAAGGAGTCAGGGAAGACCCCTGCTGAGAGAGAACACTAGAGAATCTCAGCAAACACTAGACCAACGGACTCAACACCTCCCACTAAGAGACATGTTGGGCCTGGGTCCAGCTCACAGGAAGTAGGTCACAGTTTCAAAATCACCTCAGTGACCTCAGCCACCCCCACTGGCCAAAACTCATCCCAGACAACTGGAGTGCTTCTGTCACCACCAGACTCAACACTGCAGGTCAGATCATACTCCACTGGAATTATCTGGGTCCTAATAGCTGACACCCTGTCAGAAAAGAACTGAGCAAACTCTTTGCACTGTGCGGTTGAAAGTTTTTTTTTTTGGCTGCAGACAGGCTGGCTGTAATAACCTGTCAACAGCCCGAAAGAGCAGAGTTGGTCTGTTCCTTGCTGCAGCAATCTCCCTGGACAGGAACTCTGCCTTCTTATGGTTGATTGCCCTTTGATACTCATCATAGTGAGTTCTCAAAGCCAGTCTGTCTTCCATAGTCCCAGTCCTCCTCCAGCAATGCTCCAACTTCAACTCCTGGTTTCATCTCCTTGAGAGCCCCATCAAATCATGGGGATCTCAAGACATGGGTCATATATGAATTAGTGAGATGGTGTCCAGTGCCTATAATCTATTGCTCTCTATTTTTATTATTTTAAATTTGTATGTGTGTGTATATATATATATATATATATATATATATATATATATATTACACACAAATACATCTAAAATAACAATTGTGTCATAACCAAATCTTTCTCTCCATTTTTATGTCCTAAAAAGCATAGGTTCCCATTCCATTTTGTCATGAAATCCTCTAGGTTTCAGCATTTTTAAATGTTAAAATGTACATGGATTCTTTCCAACTAAGATGTAAATCTCTGTTTCCCCATCTTGGTTTATAAGGGGCATGGTCAATTCCCATATAAGTCACAGTATGTTGTTTCCTATCCTGACTGTCATTTAAATGTTTAGCTATTGGGCGTGAAATGGCTACATTTGTTATGGCATGAAAATGTTCTTGAATTCTCTCTTTCATTGGTCTAGAAGTTTGCCCTATGTACACATGTCCACACTTGCACCAGATTGCATAAATTACATATTTCATTGCGCATGTTATAAATTTATCTATGTGGATCTCTCATACCCCCGTATCACTTGAATTTTGAAAGACTTTGTCTTGATTTGCAAATTTGCAGGTAACACATCTTTTGCATGGAAAATAAAAAAAAATTTTCTTTCTCCCATTCAGCTTACATTTTTATTCTTCCCTGTATATTCACTCTGTACCAAAACATCCTTTAGTGTTTTGCCCGCCTAAATGTAATGCGGGACTTTGTTTCCAACATTTTTTTGAGGTCATCATCTGTACTCAAAACATTCAAATGTTTCAATATTATTGCTCTGAGATCCATGGACAGGGGGCCATAAGTGGTCACAAATGTCAATTTCTTTTCTGACTCCTCTCTCTCCCTGTATCTCAGAAGTTCATGCCTATCCAAAAGATTCACCTTTTCAAAGGCGTTTTGTAATAGGGGTTCACGTTTCCATGAATCCTGTGTTTAGAAAAAAGTTCTTCCTTCACCTCCAAAAAATCTGTCTCTGTGGAGCTGTTTCTTTTTAAATGTATTAATTGAACATAAGGAAGACTTTTTACTATATGTGCAGGGTGGGAACTCTTGGCATGTAAGATGATATTTCCTGCTGTGGGTTTCCAATAAGTCTTGTTCTGTATACACATGTTATTGTCCACAGTTAATGTCAAATCCAAAAACAATCTATTTTTCTTTCATTGTATTGAATTGTAAGTTTGATGCCCACCTGATTGTTATTCAGGTGAGCCACAAAACTGTGCAGGTCATGTTCACTACCTGCCCAGGTAAATAACAAATCATCAATGAAGTGCATACACTTCACTATACAGCAATAGAATGGGTTCACAATGGAATCCAGAATGCCCCCCTCCCACCAACCCATGAATAGGTTAGCCTAGGAGGAGGCCATTGAAGATTCCATTGCAGTACCTCTGTTTTGTAAAAAAATACCATCAAATAGGACAAAATAGCTTTTAATGATTAAATCGAAGTCTAGACAAATCAATGTTATAAGGTAATTTACAGAGGAATTCTCAGGATGGATTCCACTGCAGCAATTCCAATATGATGTCCGATGCATGTGCATAGGGATGTAACATCAGCAGTCACCCACAGAAAAGATTCTTGCCATTTCATTTTCTGTAATTCTTGCAAAACAGCAGTGTATCCTTTAAGTGTGAGTTTAATTTACTCACTTACTGCTTTAAATATGTATCCAAGTATTTAGCATGTGGCTCCATAAGGGAACCATTGCCTAATATTATTGGGTGGTCAGGGGGATGGGAAGAATTTTTATGCAGTTTAGGGACATGGTAGAAAACCAGGGTAACTGGATTCTCATTAAAGGGACAGTAAACATTGCATGGATCACTCAAATTGCAAAAGCCCATTAAAATACAGTTCAAATGAGGCACTGGACTTCCTTGTAGGTGTTAGGAGTCCTGAGATATGACTATCTAATTAATCTGTAAATCAAAACAAGGCAGCAGCCATTTCAAAATAGGAAGTGATGTCACTGAGGGGCAAACTGCATGTTGTTTATTACAGCTTGCCCTCAATGACATCACTGTTGGTATCATGATTCAATGAAATGGCTGCAGCCTTGTTTTGATTTACAGATGATTTATGCATTCATAACTCAAGACTCCTGACACCTACAGGTAAGCCCAATATACATTTGAAATATCTTTTTATGGGCTTTCACAATTTGAGTGACCCCTGCAATGTTTACTGTCTCTTTAAATAAATGTTCCTTTTCTACATCATTTATCCACTTGTTTTCAACTGACATATCTAGAAAAGTAGGTAATTTACTTTGATAAGATTTTGTAGGGTTTTATATGGTGGCCGTGAAGTGCAAAACACAAGCAAAAAAGTAATTTACAATCAAATAAGTAAAGCAACAACCAACAAAATGAAATGCTAACAAAAAAGTGAAATATTTTAAAAAATGAAATGCAAACAGCTATAGCATAACTGCAAAATTAATCCAAACAAAAATGAACAAAATGTATAGCAAACCTAAAAACAATGAATGCTAACTAAAAGTATGCAATCAAGAATTGATATGAAACATGAATGTAAATATGAAAGCAAGTAAAATCTGAATGCAAATAAAACAAAAACAAAGCAACTGCAAAATGTAGGTCTAACTGAACAACTAAAAGATGTAAGGTAAAAACAAAAAAAATGAAAGCATCTAACTAGATAAGGCACAAAATAAAACAGCACAACAACTCAAAAATGAAAGAGGCAAACCAAAAAAAAACAAAAAAAACCCAGCTGCACAACAAAAATGGTAAACATGCCAGAAAAGCAGCTGACATCAAGAAAAGATAGTATGCAAAAAAAATGTAAATGCAAGTTGGTTCCACAATGGAAAAACACTCACAAGGGAGAAAGAAATGTAAAGAAAGCTTACTAGTTAAGGCAGGTCCAGCTCCGACAGCAGCTGGAACACATTTACTGTGTGTGTTATAAAGGACTGATGCTCTTTCTGATAGCCTATCTTTATTGTTCCAACTGAGAAATTCCCCCCTTGTGATTTGGAGAGGCAGCTTGCCTAAGCACAAGAGAACCAGGTGCTAAAATTTACACAGCATCATTGAATCACTATGCTGCCTTTGCTGTGTGTTGGAAAGCCAGTGCAGCCTGCTATTCATTGCTTGTTTACCTATAAACATGTTTCCACTAGAAGTAACACAGAGCTATTCTATTTGCTTGCCTTTTCAGTGTGTGTGACTGTTTTGCTGGAGACCCTGCTAAAAGACATACACACTTCCCCTTTGTGCTTAAGTGGGTATGGCATTAATCAGAAATGTGTAGCCCTTCCTGACTTTTTCGATGTTTGTAAACATTACTATACGATCTGCACTTTAGCTCAGAACAGTTTTTTTTGTTTGTTTTAACAATGAGATATATTTATGTTCCCATATCATCCATCAAATTATGAAAAACTGCATTGTGGGATTCACATGATACAGTATGCAATACCACATTATTGTGACGTTTAGTGGTGATAAAGAGGGGTGAAAAGTCACATTAATAGACCTGTAAATCCCACAGTAAACCTGGTCATTAGGTCAGGGAATGAGAGAGAATGTGAGAGCAGCTTTTGCAGTGCTGATGTCATTTGCTGCTTTGATACTATAGTGCTTTCAAAGCAGTTGAATTTAGAAATCAAATTGAATAATTCCCGAGGAACTATCATATACGAGGCTAGCCTATAATTCTATAAAGTGGTTCCAGTGACATCATAACCATGAAAGCAAAGTTCAAGTGGTTCTATGTCACCAGAACTCCAAAACGGATAATTTATTCATTTATTTAGTTATTGTAGAAAGAGTTGGAGGGTGGCCAAAATCAGTCTACGGGATGCTGACTCAGTGGGATGCAAACTATAGAAAAGCTATAATGCAGTGCTATAGATCATAAAAAGATCTTGGTGTTGGTGAAGGACTCAGGACCAATGTTAACAATGTAGCATTGTGTTATGCTTTGCTATTTGCACTACTCAGTTAAAACTGTCAACACATACATGTACTATTATGGTTACAGAGTTGTTTTTTTTTATGGCTGCAGTGGGCGAAGCCTGCAGACATTTTGTATGTACAAAAGGGCTGATGTCATTCATGTTTTCTGTCCGTGGAACTGGCTGAAGGTGTAAATAGTCTCCTCTGCCTTACCCTCCTCCAACAAATGCTTTCCGTCCTCAAATAAATATGCTTTCATGTTAGTCAATGGTTGCGGGGCACTATTTTCCTTTCTTAAATGAGAGGTTCAAGAACTGGAACCTGAGTAGTGGGAAGCAACATTAGTTTTTATGGGATGGGCAAGATCCACCCCCACCCCACCTGAGAAGCTCCTAAAGATCCACCCCCACCTTTTTTTTGGTTCATGTGGGAGGGGCATGAGGTGGATCTATCATGTTGGAACAACTGACTATCAGAGCTGCCTGGGGTATCAGAGCTTAAGGTTCAGAAGGAAAGAAAAAGTAATTAAGGAATGCCTGAAACTGCATCCTTATGCAGCACTTGTGAAACTGCATCCTGAAATTACAGCACTTGAGGAAAGTAAGCGCTTGCAACACAAGAATGACAATTAAGGTATAAGCCCATAAAGGAGTAGAACGTCACCCAGAGAAGACTATCCCATATTGGATACTGGAGTGTCTGTTTCTTAAAATCTTTTAACCCCCTCCCTCCCCCCACACACACACAGCTGAAGCATCCACCCAAATAGCTAGGGAAGCTCTATATTTTATCTCTCTGGGACCTGAAGTTTAGCTGTAATGGGTGAAGGGAATAAAGCCTTGCGGTTTGTGCATTTGAATAGGTTTATTGCTTTGAAGTTAAAATATACAAATATATATACATAGTGCACAAACACTGAGGCAAGGGTTACCCCAAAGGTCATTTGGCTGGGAAGCCAAGTTTCAAGAAAATACAAAATCACACATGCCCCCACAATGCAAAGCATCATGGGCTGCATATGCAAATCACCACAGAATGTTATGCTGGTCCAGCTTTAAGCAGAATTGCATGGTGCCAAAAGGCCTCTCACACAGTTTGCAAAGGGTGCAAACAGAAGACATAGACACGTGTTTTGTCCTACCAGGACTCATCAGTATGCCTCGTCTGCTTGACACCCCAGTGGAATGGACCAGCTACCCTTAAGACAGTGTGCCCTGGATATGTTGTGGTGAACCCATTAAAATAAAAAACTATTTAAAAGACAAAGAACCTCTGTGCACAAACACTGAGGCAAGGGTTACCCCAAAGGGCATTTGGCTGGGAAGACAAGTTTCAAGAAAATACAAAATCACACATGCCCCCACAATGCAAAGCATCATGGGCTGCATATGCAAATCACCACAGAATGTTATGCTGGTCCAGCTTTAAGCAGAATTGCATGGTGCCGAAAGGCCTCTCACACAGTTTGCAAAGGGTGCTAACAGAAGACACAGACACGTGTTTCGTCCTACCAGGACTCATCAGTATGCCTCGTCTGTTTGACACCCCAGTGGAATGGACCAGCTACCCTTATATAGTTACCTTTAAATAGTTTTTTATTTTAATGGGTTCACCACAACATATCCAAGGCACACTGTCTTAAGGGTAGCTGGTCCATTCCACTGGGCTGTCAAACAGATGAGACATACTGATGAGTCCTGGTAGGACGAAACACGTGTCTATGTCTTCTGTTAGCACCCTTTGCAAACTGTGTGAGAGGTCTTTCAGCACCATGCAATTCTGCTTAAAGCTGGACCAGCATAATATTCTGTGGTGATTTGCATATGCAGCCCATGATGCTTTGCATTGTGGGGGCATGTGTGATTTTGTATTTTCTTGAAACTTGGCTTCCCAGCCAAATGCCCTTTGGGGTAACCCTTGCCTCAGTGTTTGTGCACAGAGGTTCTTTGTCTTTTAAATAGTTTTTTATTTTAATGGGTTCACCACAACATATCCAAGGCACACTGTCTTAAGGGTAGCTGGTCCATTCCACTGGGGTGTCAAATAGATGAGGCATACTGATGAGTCCTGGTAGGACGAAATACGTGTCTATGTCTTCTGTTAGCACCCTTTGCAAACTGTGTGAGAGGCCTTTTGGCACCATGCAATTCTTCTTAAAGCTGGACCAGCATAACATTCTGTGGTGATTTGCATATGCAGCCCATGATGCTTTGCATTGTGGGGGCATGTGTGATTTTGTATTTTCTCTATACATAGTGTCATGGGCACCTGAAAAGGAAGGATATACTACTGAAATAAATGTAACTGATGATTTATTTATGTGTAAGATTTTAAGTGTAGTTCTGCCTAGTTCACAGACTCATAAACTGTAAAAAGTACATTTAAGGATGGATATATTAGCCAAAGCTTGTAGTAGCAAAATAAAGCAAGAAAAATAATATATTATGTTTTTTTTCTTTCAATTGTTTAACCAGGAGTGGCACACTAAGCTGAAAGCTTGTTTGCAGGCAACCTGGGAGCACATGGAAGTTAAGTGACTTGCTCAGGGTCACCCAGTATACAAGTGGGGGCTGTGGGATTCAAATCCACATGTCCAGATTTGCAGCTCAGAGCCTTAAACCACTGTGCTATACTGCCTCCCTAGTTAAGGCAGCAATCTGTTTTATGGTTCATGATGTTGGTATAGTAAGCAGCAGTATATTGCACAGCAGGTGTAAAATGTCAATAAGTTGGTCATGCAATAGATGTGCTGAGCAGTTACTGAAGCAAGAAATGTATTTAGGATAGTAAAATATTCCTGTTAGAAAACTGATAAATGTGTGACATTTGCATCTCAATTTCAAGGAGGTCTTTATGGGGTGTCAATGTACAATATAAAGTAGTTATAGTTTCCAAGTTGTCTGGGTAATTGCTTTGTACTACCACTGTTACTAAATTTAAATTATTCTATGAAGAAAATTAAGTTTATGTAACTGTCTGTAGATGAATTAAAACATTTACTTGTCCTTATAATGTAATGCATTGAATGTTGTTGCTACATTAAGAAGTAACATAACAATGCCTAGGGCATTAGGGTTTCTGACCATAACACCCTGCCCTGTAGGGACTGACAGGCATCAGGGGTGTGACTTAGGATTGTCAACAGTAATGCTTATGCCATTCCATCCCATCCCCACCCTGCAACCAGTGACAGGTATCGAGGTGTGCCTTTGACTCTTTAGCCCCAAAGTTCACTCCATTTTCTTATACAGTACTGTACCCATTTCAGTGTATTTCCTTATGGAAGGGGATGAGTGTAAAGTTTGAACACCCCAAGGTGCGACTCAACACTTGTCTGTGTCTGCAGAGTAGGGTGAGATGAAATGACATGAGCGTTATGGGCAACAACCCAAGGGCACACCTCAATGCCTGTCCATCTCTGCAGGGTGGGGGTGGGGTTGGTGTCACTTCAATACTTATGGAATGGGGTGAGTGTAAAGTCTGAACACCCCAAGGCACACCTCGACACTTGTCTGTGTCTGCAGGGTAGGGTGAGGTGAAATGGTGTGAATGTTATGGGCAATGGCCCAAAGGCACACCCCAATGCCTGTTCATGTATTAAAAACATTTACTTGTCCTTATAATGTAATGCATTAAATGCTTTTGGTAGGTTAAGAAGTCTCATAACAATGCCAAGGGCATTAGGGTTTGTGACCATAACACCCTGCCCTGTAGGGACTGACAGGCATCAGGGGTGTGACTTTGGATTGTCAGCAGTAATGCTCACACCATTCCACCCCCATCCCCACTCTGCAGCCAGTGACAAGTATCAAGGTGTACCTTTGACTCTTCAGCCCCAAAGTTCACTCCATTTTCTTATACAGTAATGTACCCATTTCAGCATATTTCCTTATGGAATAGGGGTGAGTGTAAAGCTTGAACACCCCAAAGCACAACTTGACACTTGTCTGTGTCTGCAGGGTAGGGTGAGGTGAAATGGCATGAGCGTTATGGGCAATGACGCAAAGGCACACCCCAATGCCTGTCCATCTCTGCAGAGTGGGGGTGGGGTTGGCCTCACTTAAGTACTTCACTGCCATTCCTATTCTCCCTGTCTGTCTGTCTGTCTCTCTCTCTCTATTTATCTATATGTCCATGTAATTATCTATATTTCTATCAACTGCACAAATCGCTATTTCTACCTATTTCTAAAACAAACCTGCATATCACATTTGCCTGCACTCTGAGTACATACTTATGAAACCGTACATGTTTCTACTCCACTTCTGCATAGACCTCATACTTTCCCGTTATCACAAGCATAACTACCTTACCCTTATCAAAAGAGACCCCCTATGACAGTTACTCTCACATTTTCTCTGCTAACAGTCCATCATTACACCTGACTTCCTGACATCAACACATTGCTTAAATATAACTTACATCACCTCATGGACAAAAACCCTATTTCTCTTTAAAAAAAAAAGTATAAATAATCCCAAGGCTGAACATATGCCAGCCATTACTTTTTCATGTACTGCCACCTTCTGTACCATCATGGAGATTTGCATATGTTTCCCATGATGCTTTGCATTATTGGGGTATGTGCAATTGTGTTTTCTTTAAAATGTGGCTGTCCGGCCAATATCATTCAGGATAACACATACCTCAGTAGCATTTGCTCTGGGGTTCTTTTGCAAGCCAATGTTGCTTCTTATTCCTTCCATTAAAATGTACACCTCCATATATTTTTCTAATAATGTGTATGCCTTCCTTAGAACAGAAACTAGAACAACTCTTATTACTTACAAATCATTATGTTGTTTCTCCATACCTCCTTAACAATTCCACACAACTTCACTAACTTCATTATGCAGCTGTGGTGGATCTGATCAGATTTTGTTTAAGATGGGTGCCTTGTCTGTGCAACCCCCTTTCTTTTTAGTTTTAAAATGGGGAGGAGGGTTGATGGTGGAGCACGCCAATGTAAGCAAATTAAAAGAAAGGCAAAATGATCTCCTAAATCTGTCATTAAAGGGGCACTGTCAGCTTTGCTCCTCAGTTTTCTTTCAATATGCAACTGTTGATCTGTGGACCCAAAGTAGCTCTAAGTATGCTCTAGAAAGTCCTTGCATAAAAGAGAAAGTGATGTGATTGCCTGTTATTTCATATTTCTTATTGTTTTCTTTACATTTGGCCTGACTGAAACCCACCCATCCACTGGAAGAAGGTCCAGCACCAAGAATACGTCTCTACTGCGCATGCTGTGCCGAGATGCACACATTTTAGCAACCCCATCCCAATAAACATATAATCCAGCACAGCTGGTAAAGTTAAAGTGCTGTTGGTATTTGTGAAAAAAAAAACTGAGTGCTAGATGAGCCCAAAATTCTATTAACGTCTTGCGCTGAAATCCTGTGCATGCGCACTAGTGGCACATTCTCACACATGTGTGGGATCTTTCCTCTGGCCACAAGTGTGCATGTGTGGGATTTCAGTGCCAGACTTTACGATCACACAGTAGGCACCTAGGTGGCTGTGGGATTCAAACCCAGGTCTCCAGAGCTGCGGCTCAGAGCCTTAACCCACTGTGCTATGCTGCCTTTGCCCCTTTAAATCCTGTCTCTGTTGCATTTCCCCTTTAAATTTGGCATTCAGGGCAATTATCCCCATTCAGCACATCATTTAAATAACTCCTGCCCCATTCTCTTACTATCTATTGGGCTTCCCTTTTATCTTTTCCCATGGAGGGGTTTCACGACAGGGGCCCTACCTGCCCTGACAGTCCCTGGCTCACCGGAGCCTTCCTTCAACTCCGCCCCATGGGTAGTCCACTCCTGGGGCCTTGCCCACCCCCACTGTTCATTGACTCAATGGAGCCTTCAGCCCAACTCAGCCCAGTGGTGGTCCATTTCCGGGCCTAAATTGGCCCAGACATTGCTGTTGCTGCTGGTGCCTGAAAGCACCCAGAGGTTTTTTTTTTGTTGTTTTTTTTTTTAGTAAAAAAAAATTGTCTTTGGTTTAATGGATGGCGGCCAGCACCCGACTGCAGTGCTTCTGCCACTCACCCTGCTGCCAACTTTCTTCAGGGCTGGGACTGTTGAAAGGTCAATGTAGGAGGCCTAGACCCACCTCTTCCCACTCATCTCCTCTGACTTTTGCTGGCTACCATTGATGATGGAGGGGCCAGCCTTTTGCTGCTGCCACCACCCCTCTCGATGGGAATACATTACCACCACGGACCTGTGTCAACTGCTGGGGAGAAAGGAGGAGGAGCCGCTGACCTTCTGGACTGGCTGGAACTCAGGAGGGATGCAGGAACTTGAGGTAAGTCCCTCCCTATAGGCCCTGCCCCGGCTGTCTGATCACTCCACCTCACTCGATGCTGCTGCTCCCTTTCACTCCAATGATGAACTGAATGATTGTAGCCATTCAAATGGGTTGAGGATTCCATCCTGGTATCCTCACAAGCCTTTTCCTGTCTGCCTGCCCTCATGACTGGAACTCACAAGAGCAGGTTCTCGGCCCAAGGCAACTGAGTGGGGGTCTGTACAAGTCTGCAGGCAGGGAAAACAAGCAGAAATTAAACATTTTAAAACACATCCAAGCTGAGGCTTTGCATTTCTGGGGGGTACATAACCTAGGTGCACCTATGACTGTGGCACCTAACGCTGGGGCACAAAACAGGGGCGCCTTCCTACCAAGGGCACAACTAACCCCCTAGCCAGCCCTGGAGCACCTGGATATCCATTTTTGGAGGGCACCAGGAACTCTGGGGCACTACAAATGTACAGTATATTGAAACTTTAGTGGAGGGAATGGAGTGAAGTATGTTTAAAATGAGAGGAGGGAGAGGACTTTAAAATTGGGGTGGCGCAATGTCAAATATTTATTGTATAGGACGATGTACAGTACTTGTAAACCTTTCTGCACCCAAAATGTGGGATGCCCTTAAAATGTACTTGAATGTACTGCCCCCAATGCAAGCAAGCATATCACATCATCTCTTGCTTTCACAGCTGCTTGTCTGCTTCCTTTCCAGCTGCCAGGTACTGAGAACTTAGAAGTGCCATCAGTCGTCATCATGGTCAATCAACATTTAATAACATTCTGTGAAGATGACCATTGCGGACTAAGCCATTACAAAGTTAGGCTGACAATTGTTTACTACGATGATCAGCAACCCCAGTCAAAGCATGTTCTACCATTTCTAACTGTGGTGGAGTGTGGTACTATATACTTGCCTGGGCTATTATGGAGAGTAGGAAAGTGAGTGAGTGAGTGAGTGAGTGAGTGAGTGAGTGAGTGAGCGAGCCAGTCAGTCAGTCACTCAATGAATAAGTATTTCAATGAATTGGTCTGTGACTGAGTGTGTAAGTGGTCAGTCTGTGACTGGGTGTATGAGTGGGTCAGTCTGTGATTCACCAATGCCTACGTGGTGTGCAAGAGCAACACTTAGATATTCCCAGTACCAAATGGCTCACAGCAGTGCCCTGTCTACCCCCATGGCATTCACTAATGGGCATGTTAGCACCCCGTGCAAGTGATCCCTGGCTGGCCGCAGGGTGTCGCACCAAGGGTGGGATGGTGGCATGCCAAGGTGCACCCCCATGGTGTCTATTCACAGTCACACTATGCACCATTCTGGGCTGCATCCTCAATGCAAGGGGAACGCAGGCATAGCTGTTGCACCCCCCCCTCTCAGTGCCACCATTGGCAGTGGAAAAGCATTGCTGGTCTCCTCACAATGCCACCAGCACCATGGAACAGAGGGGGGGGGCTAAGGTGGCCACCCAGACAATCACTCCTTGTCTCTTCATGGAACCAGTACATTGCTACCAGAGACTCCCACACCATGGGGATCCACTAGCGGACTGGGTACAAGCATTCCATTGGCTGCCCACCTGTGTCCACCAGTCTGCCCCCTTGCATTAGCACACCAGGGGTAGGGTCTGTGGACAGGAGGTGTGCTATGGCCAGTAATCGCAAGTGCTGGCCACTGCACACCTGTGGAACTGTACGGGCAGGTTATGCACATTTCATGTGGGAAACCTACCCTTTCCTGAATTGCGGCCATTATGTGTAAGATGGAGGGGGCCACTGCAAACCAAGTAGTGCTTGCCATACAATATGGTAAGGGGCAATGGATGTTCTTGGGGTAATGCAATGACATTCCACACACCAGGGTGTCCTTGGCATAGGATGTGGTGAGGGAGGGATGCCACTGGACATTAGAGACCACTTGACATGGGACAGGGTGAGAATGAGTGTGTAACTGGATACCTGGGAGCACTTGGCATGGGTCTGAGTAAGGGGGTGGCCACTGGATACCAGAAAGGGTTTGGCATGGGATGGGAAAAGGTAGGGACTGCTACTGGACAGCAGGGAATGTTTTGAATGAAATGGGATGAGGGAGGGATGAGTGCCAGTTGACATCAGGGCCATGGAGTATTTGGCAAGAAAGGGGGGTGCCACTGGATACTAGGGAGTGCTTAACATTGAATGGGGGTGCCATCAGGTACCTGAGAGTTCATAGCATGTGGAAGGGGAAGGAAGAGGTGCCAGTAGACACCAGGGAGTTTTTGGTGCAGGATGGGGAGGGAGGAGGTGCCATTGAAAACCATGAAATGCTTCACATGGCATAGGGTAAGTGAAGACAGCACCACTGGATATCAGAGATTGCTTGGCCCTGGATGCGGTTAGGGAGGGGACTGATACCATACACCATGGTGTGCTTGGCATGGAGTTGGGTGAGGAAGTAGCCCTAGAATCCTAGTTCTTGCTTGGCAGATGACAGAAAGAAAGAGATGGTGCTACTTGGCATGCATTGAATGGTTGATACAGACTGGACATGTGCTAAGAGGATGCCACTGGGCACTAGGAATTGCTTGGCATGGAGACAGGGTGAAGGAGAGTGTGTGCCACTGGGCAACAGTAGATAACTGGCTTGAGACAGGAACAGATTGCCTCTGCATACTAGTGACTCCTTGGCAAGTGGTGTGTCCTTGGCAAGTGATGGCGTGAGTGTGGAAGGTGCCAGTGGACACCAAGGAATGCCTGGCACAGGATGCATTCATTTGCAATTACTCTTTTGGACAAGCTATTTGAGATATCAGCCAACTCTTGGATTCCTGATTCACATTTTGCTTGCATTCATCTTTTTGTTGTGCTATGTTTTTTGTTTGCATTCATCTTTTAGTTGTGCTATGCTATTTTGTTTGCATTCACTTTTTTGTGCTATATTAAATGTGTTTGCATTCATGTTTTAGTTGTGTTAATATATTTTTATAACTTCATCATTTTTAGATGGACTTCACTGTTCTGTGTTGCATTTTTCATTTCTTTTGGTTGGATGTTACATTTGGTTCTGTTGTGTGTTACATTACTTTTGTAGCAACACACTTTACATTTGGTTTTGATGCTTTACATTTTTTGTTTGCATTTTATTTTCTGGTTGTTGCTTTACTTATTTGATTGCCTTTCACTTTTTTGGTTTGTGTTTTGCACTTCAGGGCCACTGTAGTTTTATGTTAATGGTGTACATGTTTAAATCATTTAACTGGTGTTTGGCTTCCAATTCATAGTCATTTCTACTTAAGATAACTACATTCCCTTCTTTGCCCAAGGGTTTTATCACAATGTTAGGCATTTTCTTAACTTCTTCTTAAGCTTCACGCTCGGCAGGCATTAAATTATCCCAGTGATGTTTATTTAAATTCTTATCAATAGCTGCTTCTACATCTCATAGTACCAGGTCCTGGTAGACCTTAGTTGCCTCACTGCCTGGACTAGGTGGAATAAATGTGGACTGTTTTTTAGTGATTGATTTTATGGCTGCTTGTTTCCGATTCTCCACTAGTTTGATTATTTAAATAATTTCCTAAATTGTCCCCCATTTCTAATAGGCCTATCAGTTCCCTGTCTGTGTACTGATCTAATAGCAGTACATTCATTTCACATTCATTGCCCTCACTTCTATCTGAACTGCTAGTGGATGTTCCTAATGATTCATTATTAGACAATGGACTATTCACCTGGGTTTCATCAAGACATTCTTCCCTGGGAAAAAAACTTATTCAAATTGATTTTCCTAAAAAACTTAAACAAATCGCAGTAAACTTCGAACTGGTTAATATGACTAACTGGAACAAAAGAAAGACCATGACCTAATACAGACAACTGAGTTTCTGTGAACACTTGATCACTCAAATTGATAACAGTTAAATTTAATGATTCAGTGTCCCAGTCATTATGTTCATTTACTCTACTATTCTTTCCTCATTTACCTCTTCTGGTGTTTTTCTGTTTTTTTAGCTAGATCTTGGAGCATCAGATTATCATTTATTGATTGCATGCTTGAAAAGTGAACACTACGTGATGTTGAAGCAGAACAGAAAGAAAGAGATGTTGAATTGTCAAACCTCTTGTTTTTATTTATGCCACATAATCTTCTTCTGCCTCTGGTTTGAGACTATGATTTGATATAATTGTTCCAATTGTAAATCTTATTAGTGACATAGTCTCTCTCATCCCTTATCAATTTAGTTTTCTTCTGCTCTATTAGTTCTTTCTCCCATTTATTAGCTTTGTCCGTTAGTTTCTTATCCAAGATTTTAATTAATTCCACATTGGTGCATGTACTCAATTGTTCTGCCAATTGTTCAATTTCTTTTAGAACTTCATTTCTCTGGTCTATGTCCTCATCAATTTGAATTTTACGAACTGATTTGAGCTGTTTCTCATGTTAGTTTCCCATCTATCCTTGAGATGCATGTTTTCGAAACTGCAAGCTGATAATTTGGTTACTCTTAAACCTCTGGGTACACAGTTTTTCTTTAAATATTTGGTTAATGACAGCGTGTCATAATGGAGTGTGATTTCTTTGATGACTACTTTCTGTAATTTGCTGAAGATATTTTTAATAGTACCTTCATCCACATTGTCTTGTGATGCAGTATCCACATTAGAGCTAAGTCACATTCAGTCCTGGTGTCTTCAAGTCGATGCCCATCTAGGAGGTATTGAGTTATTGGGTTGTGTTTTCCCAGGTGCATCACCTTGCATTTTTTTTTTTTTTTGGTCTTTGGTAACCAGGTAAGGTGCACTAGGCACAAGTGCCTGTTTTCAGGGGCGACCTGGGAGCACTGGGTGGTTAAGTGACTTGCTTAGAGTCACACAGTATGCACGTGGAGGTTGTGAGACTCAAACTCAGGTCTGGTCTGCTGGATGTATCAAGCTCATTCACACCTCATTCCTTTAACCTCTACGCTATACTGCCAGACCATTATTTAGCATTAAATCTAAGTTGCCAGTCGTTGAACCACTGTTCAAGTTTCTTGAGATACTCCATCATACTGGAAGGTTCCCACCTGATTGTCCACCCTATTACATTGTTTTGTGTCATCTAGGAACAAGCAGACTTTATCCTCAAGACCATTAGCAATGTCGCTGATGAATATGTTGAAGAGGACTGGACCCAACACCGATCCCTAAGGAACTCTGCTGGTCAAAAAGCCCTCTTTGGACATGACAAGGTTTACT
The DNA here is from genome assembly GCA_016271365.2 of Neoceratodus forsteri. Taxonomy (NCBI): domain Eukaryota; kingdom Metazoa; phylum Chordata; order Ceratodontiformes; family Ceratodontidae; genus Neoceratodus; species Neoceratodus forsteri. Next base: position 162,319,629 of record CM057458.1, on the reverse strand, counting down.
GTGACTTTCTTACTTCTATCCTACAGCCAGTGTGCTGCCCAGCTTACTATCTTATGACCGACACCTGTGTGCTCGAGTTTTTCGATCAGTCTTCTGTGTGGGATGGTGTCAAAGGCCTTGCTGAAGTCAGGTACACCACATCCCTGCCACCCTGATCCTCTGCTTTGATCACTCAGTCAAAGAATTTGATCAGGTTTGCCTGACGTGATCTACCTGCAGTAAATCCATGTTGTTTGGGGTCGAGTTTCCCTGCCTCTTTTAGGAAGTTTACTATCCTTTCTTTAAGTAGTGTCTCCATGATTTTACCCACCACTAAGGTCAAGCTGACCGGGTGGTAATTTCCTGCCTCCTCCCTGCTGACACATTTATGGAACGGTACCACGGTAGCTTTTTTCCAGTCTAATGGCACCTTGCCACTTTCCAGAAATTCATTGTATAGCTCAGCTAATGGTGCAGCTATTTCTTCTTGAAGCTCTCTCAGTATTCTTGGGTGAATACTGTCCAGTCCCATGGCTTTGTCTGTTCTCAGTTTTTCTAGTTCTTTCAGAACCCTTTCCCTTGTGAAGGGGCTTGTCTCTGCTTCCCATGCAGGGTGCTCTGTTCTGTTTAGTGCCGGACCTCTACTGTTCTACTTATTTGTGAAGACTAAGCAAAAGAATGCATTGAGTGCTTCAGCTTTGTCTTCATCTTTTCCCACTATCTGACTGTTGCTTGTTGACATTCTGACTATCCTCCCTTTGCTTTTCCTTTTTTTTGCTGATGTATCTAAATGTAGCCCCTCTCCTTCATCATCCTGGAGAGGGCCACTACCCCTGCCTTGCCGACCGGACCAAGGATAAGGGGCCTGGGTTCCCATTGCTGACCTACGGGGGTTCTTTCCCAAAATATAAAATAAAATGGTGGTGCCTCCACCCAGAGTACATATTAGTGGGTCTGATTGCTTGCAGTACAACCCCCGGGATGTCGTACCAACTCACCTCCCCAACAGTTACCCCAACATGGACTTACCAAGATTCAAGCCTCCCCACATTCCATTACACCATTTACCTTTTTCCATTTCAGTCAATAACCTGCTCACTAAAATTATCTTCAGGAGCCATTTTCTGCTGCAAAACAGTAACTCCATGGTTTATTTATGGGGGGGGGGCTTAGGATGGGGTAGTGGAATAGAGTTCAAACATTTTAAATATCTGCATTTCCCCAAATTCACATTTCCCTTTGAGTCAAACTCAGATCTCAATCATTGCAGCCACCAGGTCTATCTAATCTAGCTAACTGCTGCAAAAGTGCCCAAACCCAGACCCGCAGGTTGCAGTCCATCCAACCTCAAAGTCCAGTGCAGCCATACCATAAGCTTTTATTTAAACATTTCCCCACTATTTGGTAGCAACACCTGTGCCTTGTATAGCGACTGCGCTATTTAACCATTTTAACCTGACCTCTGCCAATCACTGCTGCCATTTCGTGTTGCCCCTAGGCAGCCACACATAATCCCATTGCAGTTTAAACTGTGTCTTAACTCTGTTTCATGGCTGCAGTCTGTGTAAACTTTGATTTATATACTTTCCCACAGACTGGCAGCCTCTCCCTTTCACATCAATGCTTTATTTATTTAATCATTTTCCCTTTCCAGCCTGTCACTAGTGCTCACTCTGTGCCCCAGCTCTAGACAGGTTCCCGGCTTATCTTTATTCATGAGTCACTTCATGAATATTAATGAGGCAGTTCTCAGTATCTCGAGCACAATTAGTGCTCACAAAAAATACTCCTGCCACTTTCCCGCTTCCTCTCTGTTCCCGCCACTGGTCCCAGTCCCTTCCTTAGCTTAGCCTGCCTCGAGACCGGTACCACTGGAGAGGTCAGCCAAAACAGCGGCGAAAGTCTGAAATGAAATTGCACTACTGCCACTGCTAAAACCGGTGGCTCCACACTACAGCTGCTCAGGCCCTGCTACTCTGTCTTAAACCATGCGGGGGCTGGCAGAAGAAGACCAGGACACAGGGGCAAGCCAGGAAAACAAAAAAAAAGAATGGGGTTGGGACCAAAACCCCAGACAAAATGCAGCCTTTTCTGGGGCTCATACATAAGCCCCCAACAGGGGGGTTACATAAAAAAGGTTTTGTCCCCTTCTTATTTCCCAGTGCTATTCTTTCCTCCATTTGGGCTTTTGTTAACCTGATAGCCTTTCCAGCCTCCTCAAGCTTCTCCTTGTAGAGCTCCGTATCCCCTTCCCTCTGACTCCTTGAACTGCCTAAAGGCTTGTTTCATTTCTCTAATCTTTAGTACTACCTCTCTAGTAAACCAAAGGGGGGTTTTCTTCCTTTTAGATTTAGTTGCTAGCTTTGTGCAGTCTGCTGTTACCACATTCAGTGAGTCTTTTAAGTTTTCCCAGCGAGCTTCTACATCCCCTGAAGATCTGTCTCTCAGCAGTGCTTTAAAGCTGGATCTCATTTTCTGGAAGTCTGCTTTTTTGAAGTCGATAACCTTTAGTCTGGTGTGTCCCAGAACCACTATATTATTGATTTGTAACCAGACAGACTTATGATCACTGGCTCCCAGATCGATGCCGACATGGACGTTGGATATTCTGGGGCTGTAGGTGAGAACTAGGTCCAGGATTGCTCTATCCCTGGTGGGTGAGTCCACTAGTTGGTTCAACCCAGCTTCCTTAAGAGTGATGAGAAATTCTCTGCTCTTTTGTGTGGAAGCTGTGCACATGAACCAGTCTACGTCTGTTAGATTAAAGTCCCCAACCAGAAGCAGCTCCCCTTTGTTAGCCATTGAGTGAATGGACTCAAGGAGCTCCTTTTCAACTTCAGAGTCCTGGGCTGGGGGCCAATACATGATGCGTAGGCAGATAGGGGACCTTCCCCCAGCTCCTAGAGTGACCCATAGGGCTTCTGCATTGCTGTGTTCCTGCTGAATTTCTGTTGCTGTTATTCCTTCCTTGACATATACCACAATCCCCACTCCTCTCTTATTTTTCTGGTCCTTGCAAAAAAGTGTATAGCCGGGTATGCTAATATCCCCGGTGTGGTTATCAGAGAACCATGTTTTAGCGATTGCTTCCCAATCCAGTTGTTTCTTTGCTATAATGGTGGAAAACTCAGGGATTTTGTTTGAAAGGCTAAGTGCGTTGATGCACATTACCTTCCATTCCTGAACTATTGAACCACCTGGGTGGTTATTTTGCCTATGCTGAGGGAGGCCCCAAGGGGCTTTGTTTTTTGTAGGTTTTGTGTGGCTTTGTGGGCTGAGATGCTGCTATATGGAGGTATGATCTCTGGTGTTTCTGTTGGAACCCTGACCTGTTCCTGCACCCGATTGGTTGACAGGACTGTTGTTGGTGTAGGTACCTGATGGATGGAAATATGATGGTCATTGCTCTTGACTGTATGTTTATATTGCTTTACTGACAGATTGTTGTAAGAAATTGATGGGGAAGGGGCAGATGGCAACCCATGTGTTGTGCTGGGTGCCTGTGCCTCCTCCCCGCCCTCTAGTTTAATTGACCGAGATGGATGTCAAACTTCTGGCCTAGTGCCCTAGTATCTTGTCTTGTAAGGTGTAGCCGATTGAATATTGACTATGGTGATTGTACAGTATACATATGAAAACAGCACACGCTGTCCTGAAATGATCAGATCCATTGTAACATAATTAGGGTTGTAATTTTTTCATGGTGAAAAGAGAAAAGTTTCACGGCACAATTGCGGGAAAAAAATCAGTTATTTCACGGCACATTGTAAAGCCTTGATTTATTTTTTAAAACATATTTTTAATTCGTATTCAAACCTTGCCTGCTCGTAGTTTAAATCCTCTGCTGTCTCCAGGAGCTCACGCTGCAGCCTTTACTGCCATCTACCCTGTAAAAATGGAGGGGAGAGAGAGAGAGAGAGAGAGAGAGAGAGATGCTGAAATTGACAAAAGTGGTGTCTCTCTCTCTCTCTCTCTTCCAGGTGTTCCTGAGCTCACGCTAGAGCTTTTACTGCCATCTACCCTGTAAAAATGAAGGAGAAAGAGAGAGGCACTGAAATTGACAAAAGTGCGGTCTCTCTCTCTCTCTCTCGAAAGTGTTCCTGAGCTGTCTCCTGGATCTCTCACTGCAGCTTGTACTGCTGTTTACCCGTTAAAAAGCAGAGGGGAGAAAGAGCCACTGAAACTGACAAAAGTGCAGTCTCTCTCTCTCTCTTTCTCTCTCTCTCTCTCTCTCTCTCCCAGCCCAATAATGTTCCTGATCTATCTTCAGAGCTCATGCTGCAGCTTGTACTGCTGTTTACCCAAAAGTGTTCCTGTGCTATACATTAAATAAACAAGAAACACTCCCTGAAGGAAAAAGGAACACCATTATTGGGGTCATGGAGTGGCGAAGAGATAGCCGCTTTGTATAAAATAGCAAACTCCAGTTTTCACGGTATGGGTGGAATTTCACAGAATTCGTGAATTCTGTGACGACTGTGAAAATAATACAGCCCTAGGCATTGGTAACAAATCAAGTTTCAAAGAAATACAACATCATACATACTTCCATTATGCAAAGCATCATGGGATATATGCAAATCACCATGAAATTTCAGACTTGTTCAGTTTACAGCAATTTACATGCATTTTAAATAGTACAACTAACTTAATTTCTATAATAGTCACCTAGTAGTTTTTACCATTATCAAAAACACCTAGTGCCATGGTATTTTCAACATTTACAGGTTTCATAAATATAAGATAGATTATGACATAGTGCTATTACATACCAAATCCAACAACGATAAACACAACCTGTTTTACATACGCTTGGAGGTCACAACAATAACCTCCCTGTACGAGGACCTGAGAGGGAAAAGGAAAATTAAAGAGGACACTATAGCATAGTCAAGAAAGAGAAGGGGGTGCCCATAGGTGGCCAATCTTATGGACTAGAAATTGTAAAGGATAGCTTAGGCTAAGAAATAGAAGAACTGTCACAACAGATTTAAGAAAAGGTCAGTCCTCAAGAGTGGTAGGAGCTTCATGTCACATATCCCTCACCTTAAGAGGGAAGCAGTTATTGTAGACTGCTTACCATCTTCCTGTCCCATGAAGGGATGGAGCTTCCACCCATCCATCTTCAGAAGCTCTGTCTCAGATCCCTATTAATGAAAAACATCCCATCTTAAACATAATGGATATCATCATTCTTTGCCCTGAGGCATTAACACATTTCTCAATAGAGACTAACAGTACCTTCCCATCTCCTTTTAGGGAAAGTCTGTCACATTTCTGAACCAAAAATCTGGATGGCTATAAAGTTCAGTACCATAGAAAGACTTTCTCTGGGGTGAGTAATTACCTGCTCCAACCCCACCAGACATGTCAGTTTTAAGCAGAGGCCCAGTCCTAGGTTCAACCCCTCTACATAAACCCACTATGTCTCTTGATTCATTTCACTTGCTACTGATACAGACACCTGAGGGCAGACACTCTTTTGGTGTGACCCCAACACAGGTTCCAATCCATTTTCCACCCACCGCCTCTTTTGTAGGTTTTTCATAAAAAAAAAATAAAGCACATGTACCACCTCCTTGATCTTAATGTACTTTAGCATTCTGGTAATATTAGCATCTTTAGCCTGCAGTATACCCCCAGTCAATACTGTTAATAGATTTAGCTGCATCAAATCAAGAAGAAGTCCCTTCAGCCTCATTGTTTTTTTCTTGCTTGCTTGGAGTCTTCAACCCAGCACAATATCACTAGGCACAGTCTTACCTGGGGTCTCACTTTCAAGTTCCATACTTGCATCTCCAACCTCCAGCAGGTAATATCCTGGGAACATAAGAAACAAAGGAATATCCTGCTCAGGCAGGGGGTCCTCCTCAAACTGAGACCATGAAAATCCTCCCCAACTCTCTATCCAAACTCTGCAGCAGGAACCTCTCAAGCACCTAGCACCAGTACTCCACCTCTCAGTGCAGTTGGTCTGCCTCAAGCCATTGCCCACTCATCCAGTGGATCATCCTCATCAGGGTCTCCACCTCCTTGGTGCTGTCTCTCACATCTCCATTCTGCCTCGACCTGCATCTCTTCATTGTCTTCAGGCTTGGCCTTCCTCTGAGCTCCCAGGTCTAGTCCAGGCAGCAGCTTCTCTCTGTCTGTCAGCCATGGTTCTGGCCAGAACTCCACAGACTTTCTTCTCCAGCAACTCCTGGTGCATTGGTCCACCTGGGATATCTGCATGATATCCACCAGAAAACATCCCTCTTTGGCCAGTCCAGATGCTTCTGGCAAGTTACCCACTTCTGACACCAAGTCTGTGGAGGGGTTGTGGGATAACAGATGGACCAGACATTGAACTTCAAGTTCAACACACAATCGCTGTGTGATGTTTATTCAAAATACAGCAAATAACCTTCAGCAATGGCATATTCCTTCTTCAGTACTTCAGTTTGTAGCAACAGACTGTGTATGTCCTTTCTCTGCACTTAGCCAGCACTTACTGACACTGACTTCTGATCTAATCACTTTTCAGTGAAAATCCTTCATCCCTATGTGGGCCCCATTTACTTGGGTAGTGGGGGCTCAAAAGGAAAAAAACCAAAACAAGCTAAAAACAAAGAACCTCAGTGCAGAAACACTGAAAAAAAGGGTTACCCCAAAGGGCATTGGCAACAAATCAAGTTTCAAAGAAATACAACATCATACCTTGTATTGTTGGGATGGTTTACATTTGAGTAGAAGAGGCAGTACTATGTTGGGCAAATCCTTTCTGAACATCATAAATAATCATTTAAACTAATAAAAAAGGGGAGAATGGGAATCAACCCACGTCTCTAATTAAATCTAAGACACAGTCACCAACAACTTTTAAAATTCTGTCGTTAAATGCTCGTTCTCTTAATATGTCTAAACTTTCAGAACTGGAAGCAAAAAGTAAATTATTGAATTTAGCTATAATTGCAGTGACTGAAACTTGGTGGGACTCTCATTCCCAGTGGAGCCAACATTTAATGTGCTATCGACTCTATCACAAAAACAGAGTCCAAAAAAGGGGAGGGGGGGTATGTCTATAAATTAGAGATGATATTCCCTCCTTTGAAATTCCAGCCCCAAATGACTCAGAAAGTATATGGGTAGTAGTACAACCTCAGGGACTCCAACAAATAACAATTGGAAATTGTTATAACCCCCCAGCATGTGACTGTAATACATGGAAAGCTCTAATGAATGATCTTACCCATTTTTCAAGTCTAAAGGATGCAATACTATTGGGAGATTTCAATATGCCTCAAATAGATTGGTCCACAAATTCAGGAAATAACAACCATGATTGTGAATTTTTATCTGTATTGACAGACAATGGATTAGTTCAACTAATTTTGTCCGTTACTAGAGGTACTAATATTTTGGACCTCCTTATCACTAATATTAGTCACAAAATATCCAATATGCAAATTTTGGATCCTCTGGGCAACAGTGATCATTTCTCTGCCTTGTTTGATTTAATGGGAGCAAAATATAATGTATCTAACAAGTCAACATATAAAAACTATGACAGTGCAGACTACAACAGTATAAATAGGGAAATCAAAAAAAATCAGTGGGATAAGGTTTTTCAGGCACTTTCTTCAAATGAGGCCTGGATTGTACTAAAAGATTTAATCTATTTATTAGAAAAGAAATATGTTCCAATTAAAAACAAATACAATAGAAAGGGTAGAATACCTAGATGGTTTAATAAACCTATTAGGTTACAAATTAAAAAAAAAGAAAACTGTTCAAGAAATTAAAAAATACTCTTAGCAACAATAAAAATGAAACTTTTCTTCAGTATAAAAAAACTTTACAAAAACTTAAACATGATTAAACAGGCTAAAATAAAATTAGAATTCAAGCTGGCACATACTAAGGATGGATACAAGTCTTTGTTTTCATATCTAAATAACAAAAAAGGTAGTTTGCATAAGATAGGGCCATTAACTCATGACGGTAGTACCATACAATCAGATATAGATATAGCTAATCTCTTTAATACTTATTTTTGTTCAGTTTTTCCAAAAAAAGATTCTTTTGTACCCAAAAAATCTATAGCATCTAATACGAAATTAACTCATTTATATAATATTAAGGCATCAGACATATTGCCATTATTAACAAATCTAAGGAAAACTACAAGCCCAGGTCCAGATCAAATTAATGCTAGATTCTTAACCCAAACTGCTAAGGCTTTAGCACTTCCTTTAAAATTAATATTCAACAAATCACTTCACAAAGCGGAAATTCCTTTAGATCGGTTAATGGCTTTTGTTACGCCAATTTATAAAAAGTGTAGTAGATCTATAGTTCAGAACTATCGCCCAATAAGCCTTACCTCTATAATTTGTAAAATAATGGAAAAATTGATCAAATCATTTCTCGAAAAAGAAACGATTGAATTAAAAATTACTGATCATACCCAACATGGATTTAGGAAGAACCATTCTTGTACAACTAATTTGATCTCATTCTACAATAATATTAGCAAGAGCCTGGATAACAAAAATTAAATGGATGTTATCCTATTAGACTACAGTAAGACCTTCGACAAAGTACCTCATAGCATTTTGATTAATAAAATGCATCTATTCGGTTTCTCAGACCAACTAATCAACTGGGTTTCTGCTTGGTTGACAAATAGAACCTAGAGAGTAGTATTAAATAACCAACAGTCTCAATTAGGGGCAGTCACTAGTGGTGTGCCACAGGCTCGGTGTTAGGTCCGGTTCTGTTTCTTATTTACATAAGTGATATGCAGGTAGTAAATAACAACTGGTTGTCTAAATTTGCTGATGACTCGAAGCTTGGGGGTCTAGTAAATAACTCATCAGAATTTAACTCATTGAACTCTGATCTAAAGATGATTGAAAAATGGGCTATTGACAATTTGATGGAGTTTAATGTGGACAAGTGTGTCATCCTGCATTTTGGACTCCATAATCCCCGAAATAAATATTTCATTTATAACTCATTATTGAAATCATCTTGTGTGGAAAGGGACTTGGGTGTTCTAATCAACACTAAACTGTCTCCAAATAATCACTGTACACAAGTAGCAAATTCTGCTAATGGTCTATTAAGACAAATCCAATGATCTTTTAAATAAATCTGAACAGTGCATGATGGCCCTTTATAGATCATGTGTTCGACCTCTTATTGATTATGGGTCCCCCTTCTGGAACCCACATCTAAAAACAGATATTGATCATTTAGAAAGAGTTCAGAGACGTGCAACTAGAATGATTCCTAGATTAGCTAAATTACCTTATAAATCCAGATTATCATGTACTGGTTTACACTCTCTACAGATAAGAAGGGATAGGGGGGATTTATTGTTAATATATAAGCTTCTTAAAACCCTGATTTGATGAATAAATGTGGATTAGCTCATGATACTTGACATATTGTCCCAAGATGCCACACTAAACAACTCATGGTACCTAAAGCTAAAACTAATCTAAGACTAAATTTCTTTTCATTAAGGGCACCGAAATTATGGAACAGACTACCACAAGAATTAGTGGATTCAGTTAACATTGAATCATTTAAAAAGGGAGTAGATAATGGTTAACAGTAAGATTATAACTCTAAATGTTCCCACTGTACGTGGGGAGAAAATCTAGATGGGCCTCAGCCTTCTTTTTTCTCAAATTAACCAAGTAAACCAAGTAAACCAAGCAAGTATACATACTTCCATAATGCACAGCATCATGGGATATATGCAAATCACCATGAAATTTCAGACTAGTTCAGTTTACAGCAATTTACATGCATTTTAAATAGCACAACTAACTTAATTTCTATAATCGTCACCTAGTACTTTTTACCATTATCAAAATCACCTAGTGCCATGGTATTTTCAACATTTACAGGTTTAATAATTATAAGGTATATTATGACATACTGCTATTACTTACTAAATCCAACAACAAAAAACACAACCTTTTTTACATACACTTGGAGGTCACAACAATAACCTCCCTGTATGAGGACCTGAAAGGGAAAAGGAAAATTAAAGAGGACACTATAGCATAGTCAAGAAAGGGAAGGGGTGCCCATAGGTGGCCAATCTTATGGACTAGAAATTGTAAAGGATAGGTTAGGCTAAGAAATATAAGAACTGTCACAACAGATTTAAGAAAAGGTCGGTCCCTAAGAGTGGCAGGACTTCCTGTCACATTGGATTGATGAAGTCACATGGGTACATATACAGTTACAATTTTGTAAGGCTGTTACACAGTGTACAAATCAGATTCAGACAAGTGAAATGCAAATCAGGAAGACTCAGGCAGGAAAAGGTTGCAAATAAGCAGTTATAGAAAAGAAAAAACAGAGTAGATTGTCATCAACGCAAGCAGCTAACGGAGGCTTTGTCCACTGGCAGGGTGGGTGGAAGAAGAGGGACCTGGGGTCTAGAGGGAAGGTGTGCGTGGGTTGTATGAGGTGGGTAGCAGTACAGATGGTGAAGGGGGAAGTGCTTCGGGGCAGGCAGACTAGCAGCTAAGTGCGTCTTTTGGACTAAGATGCGTACTACCAATTCCTGCTATATGGGACAGTCACAGCCACAGAGTGCAAAGAGGTGCAAATGTAGCTTGTGTTTAAAAGGGCTAAGCTTTGATTCAGCAAGGATGTCACAGTTGAGGAAGTTGAGCCAGTTGGGGGCACAGTACACAAATGCTCTTTGCCTTGCGGCATGAAACAGAAAGGGACCTTAAATGGTTGCCTATTGGCTCCCCTGGTATGTCAGAGATTGGACATAGTGCTTACAGTAGAAGGGTTTGGACACCAGGGAGGGTTAGGGCTAAGGATGTTTTTTTTTTTAGCAAGTAGGCAGGTCTGGTACTTCAACCTGCCTTTGAGATGAAGCCACTTCATTTGTGCGTACAGGTCACAAGTATGCATGAGCCAGTGGGATCCTATAATTAGCCTACAGGCTTTATTTCAGGCTGTTGTAATCCTTTTCAGGGTGGTAACAGATGCTGCACCATAGACTGCCAGGCTATAACCTATTATGGAGATAGTAGCACTATTTACTGCTAACCAGAGTGCCTCAGCCATTATACAGTGCTTGTGTCTGTGAATGAGCCCAGTTCTGGTATTGAAAGCTTTGGCAACATGCTCAACATGGGTAGCATATCATAAAGTGCTGTCAAGGGTCACGCCTAGGTATTTGAATGAGTGGGCAAGGTCAATGGGGGTATTCTCGTTATTAAGGCTAGTGAGCTGATATGTTCTGTGCTTGTCGTGTGGGTTTGCAAATAATGATGTGGGTTGTGCATGGAAGTAGGCCACACCAGCAAATCTTGTAAAAATCATATTCGGATGTAACTTGTGTGAAGAGGATGGGCACACTTTCTGATCCTGTCATTGGGCAGCTCACAATGGAGTGATGAAATAAATCTTGCAGAACAAAATTTCTATGTTAATACAGTACAAAAATCAGGGACTCGGGGTAACTTTGGTGTAATTGTTGTGAGGGACACAACCATAAGAAGATTTTACAGTAAGTTATTCAAGACTGCAATGACGAAATGTTGGGGGGGATCTGTCCCCCCGTCCCCTCCTATAATTACTCCCCAAAACAAACCCCCTTCCAACACATCACAAACTCATGGCCCTTCTACTCGGTCTTCACATGGTCAGAAGGATGCTTCAACAGAATCACCTAATAATATAGTTCTGCGTTGGAAGTTCCTGTATGCCTTCACTCCGTGGGAATTGCCCCACTGGTAGATGAGACTACAATAGAAGTGTAGCCTGACACTACTATAATTCCAAAACAAAATTCAGACTCTATGGTTGTGCAAGAAGCTCCCCCCAATTTGCAAGCCCCAGTAGACCCTCAAGAGTCTAGCTTTATCAGATCTAAAATTCACACATGCCATCACCTACCACCTCAGAAACTGAGGCCATTCACAAGGTGGCAAGGCAAAGGAAAAAACAAGGTCAACCTAACCCCCCCCCCAAAAAAAGCAAATCAGAACAAGACTCAGCACAGCTCAACTAGGTGTAAAACACTGGCATAATTTATTAAAGCAGACACCACAAAAAGCCTCGAAGGCTCAAAACAATACAAGGAAACTCCTGACCGGTTTTGTGCTAACTGCACATCATCGTCGGTGGTGTCTTGTAAGAAACATACATGTATAAATAGGGTAGATTTAAAGCTACATACATCATGTTGGCAATGGTCAGCATGTATAAACAATTATGCTAGCCACATTCTTTTAAACACATAAATATTGACAGAATTTCTTTAAATATATATGTGCATATAGTTCGGCCCAGCAGAAATTGTGAAACAGTACATACAAACATAGAAAGCAGAGCTAGCTGGATAAAAATGTCCCTATCTATAATTACATACACAGTTAGCAAAAATTCAGCAGCACTGATGATATCTATATCAGAACAAAATAATAAAATCCAAAAAATACAATACTAGACAGGAAATCAGCTCAGAATATTGTTATTAACATCTCTGATGTTACTTTGAATGCAGATCAGCTTGTAGTTCTTCAGAAGGGACTATCGTTCGAACCGACACAAGATGCTAAGCATTTCAAATTGTACTTGGATTTACATTGTTTTACTAGAAATTTGAACTTAAAGGCATTTTTCAATAAAACCAACATGGGTCTAGGACCGATTGACACAATTGGGAGGTCTTAGACATACCATCGGCTACAGTGGAGATAAGCCATTTTAGACCCCCATCCACTTTTATGCCACCTTACAGTGATGCAGTCAAAGTGTTTGAAAACATTTGTGAGAGACAAGTTAGAACTCTCCTTGACTAAGATTCTCCATCCACCTTCATTAACATTTCAAAAGTGGAAACTGAGGCACTTAAAATTTTGGAACAAAATGTCAATCTTACTATTAAACCTGCAGATAAAGGTGGATCAGTGGTGGTGAAGAATACATCAAATTATATAACTGAAGCCAAGAGATAATTGAATGATGTAATTTTTTACCAACCACTGAATGCTGATCCTACTATGGTTTTTAAACAACAAATTGACATATTTCTTTTTGAAGCTGAATATGAAGGGTTAATTGAACACAGTGAGATTATGTTTCTAGATGTAGCCAATCCAGTATTAGCTAGTTTTTATATGTTACCAAACATCCATAAGAATTTGTGGGACCCTTCCGGTCGACCTATTGTGGCGGGTATAGGCTCATTACTAGAACCACTATCCAAATATGTGGTTCATCACATAAAAAATTATGTGACAACCTTACCATCATTTATTAGGGACACAGGTCAATTGCTGGATATCTTAAATGATATGCAGATAGAACCCGAATGGTACCTGGTGTCCATGGACATAGCTTCTTTGTATACTAACATACCTCATGATGGTGGTCTTAGTGCATTAGGCTATTATTGGTCTTTGGATGCACAATTGACTCATGGTAAAAATAATTTTCTTTTAGAATGTGCTGAACATGTTTTGACTAAAAACTATTTCATTATTCAGGACATTTTTTATTTACATGTTAAAGGAACAACAATGGGTGCAACTTTTGCACCCAATTACGCTAATCTCTATTTGGGCCTATGATACAGAAACTAACCCATTTTATGACAACATTGACATTTGGCATTGCTATATTGATGATATCTTTATGGTGTGGCGTGGCACTCTGGATGAACTTCAAAGGTTTGTCAACTATTTAGAAACTAGCTATGAGAATTTGAAATTCTCAGTACAACAGGATCTCCACTCGGCTTCTTTTCTAGATGTAAGTATTTTTAAGGAAGAGAATGGTAGCCTTAGTACTAGACTGTACAGAAAGGAGATCGATAGGAATTCATTATTGCTTGCATCGAGTTGCCACCCATACCATTTGGTACCCAATATACCTAAGGCACAAATGTTAAGGGTCAGACATAACTGTAGTAATGATGTGGATTTTATTACCTACGGTTTGGATTTATGTATAGATTTTTGGAAAGGGGTTATCCTTACGGCGTCGTACACAATGCCTATAGAGAAGTAGCTTGTACAGAGAGATTGGACTTTTGAAACCTAAGTTCAAACAACAGAAAGTACATAGAACCAATTTTGTTACTACTTATAATAGACATTCAAAAGCAATCGAGAATATCATCCAGACCAATTGGAATATCTTGTCAGGTGACCCATTTTTGTCAGAGGTCACCCGCTACAAACCTAGAATGGTTTATAGGAGAAGCCCTAACTTGCAGGACAGATTAGTCCATAGTTATACTGGGCCATCTGATCTGAGTGGTGACAAAAATCGTCCTCCCCTTCCCCGCCTTTCTCATGGTATGCAGAGCTGTGGTAATTGTAAATTTTGTAGATCTGTACTTAAATGCAATACCTTCACCAGCTGTAATAGTGTTAAAATCGATGAGATTAGGGATTTTATCACTTGTAGTACCTCAAATGTAGTCTATTTGGCTACATGTCAATGTGGTGCTTTTTATGTAAGCAAATCCACACAACCATTGAAGGTACGAATGGGTGAACATCTAAGATCCATTACTAATAATGACTCTAGAAGTGCACTTGCCATTCACTGTGACAAGAACAGTACCAAACACCTGGAACATGTTTTCAGATTTTGTGGCATACAGGTTGTGAAATTGGGACCTCGAGGTGGAGATTTAGATGCTTAACTGAAGTATAGAGAATATTTTTTATTTACATTTGGGGCCCTTATTGCCCCAGGTTTGAACAACAAGATTGAACTGTTAACTTGTTTACAGTCTAGATAATAGTATTAGTATTACTTTTTCATCTCTCATCGTTTCTTCCCCTCCCCTCCCTCCATTCTTTCCCTTCCCATTTCCCTTTCCCTCCCTCCCCATCCCTTTTTCTTCCCCTCTTCCCTCCCCTCCCTTCCCCTCCTTTCCTTCCCCATCCCCTCCTTTCCTTCCCCATCCCCTTCCCCTCCTTTCCCCTTCCCCATCCCCTTCCCCTCCTTTCCCCTTCCCCATCCCCTCCTTTCCCTTCCCATCCCTTCCCCTCCTTTCCCTTCCCTCCCTCCCCTCCTTTCCCTTCCCATCCCCTCCTTTCCCTTCCCTATCCCTTCCCCTCCTTTCCCTCCCTCCCCTTCCCCTCCTTTCCCTTTCCCCATCCCCCTCCTTTCCCCTTCCCCATCCCTTCCCCTCCTTTCCCTTCCCCATCCCCCCCTCCTTTCCCCTTCCCCTCCTTTCCCTTCCCCATCCCCTTCCCCTCCTTTCCCTTCCCCATCCCTCTTCCCCCTTTCCCTTCCCCATCCCCTCCTTTCCCTTCCCATCCCTTCCCTCCTTTCCCTTCCCCATCCCTCTCCCTCCTTTCCCTTCCCCATCCCTTCCCCTCCTTTCCCTTCCCCTCCTTTCCCTTCCCCCATCCCCTCCTTTCCCTTCCACATCCCCTTCCCCTCCTTTCCCTTCCCCATCCCTTCCCTCCTTTCCCTTCCCCATCCCCTTCCCTCCTTTCCCCTTCCCATCCCCTTCCCCTCCATCCTTTCCCTTCCCATCCCCTTCCCTCCATTCTTTCCCTTCCCATCCCCTTCCCCTCCATCCTTTCCCTTCCCCATCCCCTTCCCCTCCTTTCCCCTTCCCCATCCCCCCTCCTTTCCCTTCCCCATCCCTTCCCCTCCTTTCCCTTCCCCATCCCCTTCCCCTCCTTTCCCTTCCCCATCCCTTCCCCTCCTTTCCCCTTCCCCATCCTCCTTTCCCCTTCCCCATCCCTTCCCCTCCTTTTCCCCTTCCCCATCCCCCTCCTTTCCCTTCCCCATCCCTCCTCCATCCTTTCCCCTTCCCTTCCCCTTCCTCCATTCTTTTCCCTTCCCCATCCCTCTCCCCCTATCCTTTCCCTTCCCATCCCTCTCCCCCTCCTTTCCCCTTCCCCATCCCCCTCCTTTCCCTTCCCCATCCCTCCCCCTCCTTTCCCTTCCCCATCCCCTTCCCCCTCCTTTCTCCTTCCCCCATCCCCTTCCCCTCCTTTTCCCTTCCCCATCCCCCTCCTTTCCCCATCCCCTTCCCCTCCTTTCCCTTCCCCATCCCCTTCCCCTCCTTTCCCTTCCCCATCCCCTCCCTTCTTTCTCTTCCCTTTTTCTCATTTTTTTCACTTCTTCCCTTCCCCCAAACCAACCCCTTTCCCACTTCCCCCAGCCCTCCCTTCCTTCCTTTTTAACCCTGACCTTCTTTTCTGTTTCCTCCTTATCCTTCAGTATTTATAATTATTGTACTTTTGTCTCACATTTCCTCCATGCATATGTGTTGTCTTACCATGTTGTTTGTTGTTTCTTACAGATTAAGCTGATGAGTGATAATTCCTTGACATGGAACATATCGGTGTATCCTGATGGCTGGGAGCTGATTTCCTGTCTAGTATTGTATTTTTGGGATTTTATTATTTTGTTCTGATATAGATATCATTAGTGCTGCTGAATTTTTTACTAACTGTGTATGTAATTATAGATCAGGATTTTTGTATCCAGCTAGCTCTGCTTTCTATGTTTGTATGTACTGTTTCACAATTTCTGCTGGGCCAAACTATATATACACACATATATATATATATATATATATAAATTCTGTTGATATTTATGTGTTTAAAAGAATGTGGCAAGCATAATTGTTTATACATGCTGACCATTCCAACATGATGTATGTAGCTTTAAATCTACCCTATTTATACATGTATGTTTCTTACAAGACACCACCCCCTGACGATGTGCAGTTAGCACGAAACCGGTCGTGAGTTTCCTTGTATTGTTTTGAGCCTTTGAGACTTCGAGGCTTTTTGTGGTGTCTGCTTTAATCAATTATGCCAGTGTTTTATGCCTAGTTGAGGCGTGCTGAGTCTTGTTCTGTTTTGCTTATGTTTCTGACTTGAACACCCTCGTTCAGCGGTAGAGCTGTTTTTTCTGTACTTACAACCTAAATCCAAACAGTCCAGGACAGACCCAGTGAACTTACACAATTTGTTTGAAGTTCTGGCATTTAACAGAGATTGCGGTGATGTGGGAGAAGATTGAGATGTCTTTTCAGCCCCATCCTCACAGCAGGACCCATCTGCCGAAGCAGAAGATTCAGTAACAGACATGGACTCAGCTGCACTAACTAAAAAGCTTAAAACCTTTGGTAGAGTGAGGAGTAGGGGGGAGGGAAGAAAACTAAATAATGACATTTAGGCATCTGTTTTTGTTTCTTCAACTTGGCACTATGAGCTTTATGCATATACCAGATTTTTAGATAACTACATTGAATGTTAAATAGTACTCTGGGTTGTTCAGAATGCAGCACTCACTAACAGACCAAGTGAGTGCTGATGTCACAGTAACAAGGGTCAATCGCAAATTCAGCACCAGATTCAAACAGCACACAGGCTTTAAATACCCGAGTGTACCCAGGAACAGCAAATCAATAACTGTCGGTGCAGTGCCACTGATAGTTCGTGACACCAGCAGCAAACAGTTTTTCTGACACAGAAGACAGCCCTTACTCAAGTACACCTCAAGGCAGGAGGCAACCGAAGTGTCTGACTGCAAGTCAGTCGAGCTAAGCAAAGTGACCGCCAGATCAGAGCTCAGCTAAGAGGCAGTGCACTTGGAACAAACAGCAGTAACAGCCTTGCTGCTCTGCTTTTTCCCTTAATTCCCACAGAAGCAGCCTTCCAAAGACCAACACTTCCCAGCCTGCAGATCTAAGCAGCAGCAGTTGTTCTGAGCACATTACTTGCTAATGGACCAAGTTAGTGCACTTTCCCAGCCTCCCACCAGGGTTCCTGTCATAATCATATAGACACTGATAGCCTGAGTGACAGTGGGAACTTCCTATAGAGAAGCAGCCTGTCTGACAGCAGGAACGTCCTGTAAGAGAGGCAGAAAGGGCAGGAACACAAGGATGAATGATTGGCCTTCCTTGTAATAGCCCTCCTTATAGCCAAATCAACAGCTGGTAAAAATAGATTCAGTGCAGGGTAGTGAGGAGTCTATAGGCAAGGAAATGTCCTAACCTGAGCATCTGGAAAGGAACCGCCAGAAAAGGAGCAGCATAGAGGAGGCTGTTGTGTAGATTTTTGCTTTCCAGTACAAAGTAAGTTGCTAAACCCATGGATGTGGTTAGTTGCCAGGGCTGCAGAGCACTCCTTTCCAGGGGACTTCTCTGGAGGGTGGGTCGCTGCCCCATATGTATTACTCTAAATGAGCTTAGGTTGCAGCTGGATGTGACATGGAAGGAAATAGCCAGGCTGCAGCACCAGCTGTGCTGGAGTACTCCTCCACCATGCCCACTCCCTCAAAAGTCCTCCAGCCCAGAGGGGTTGATAGTGGTTGTGGGAGGGAGGAGAAAGGTGGAAAGGATGAACCAAGGGGTCCCCATTCCTGCCCTCTGCCCTCTCAACTGCAAATTATTTTGCACCCCTGGCAGGGATGCAGGATCCTGACCCTGCTGGGGGGGAGGGGACGACAGTGTGTCATTAGAGAGGACAGGGTAGAACAGAGACATGGCATCCAGGGGCTGGAAGTGAAAAAGCAGCAAAAATAATCACAAACAAGTGCTTGTTGTGGGAGATTCGATGGTACAAGGACTGGAGACCCAACTATGTGACCAGCCACAAATGAGTGTGACCGTCAGATGCCTCTCCGGTGCATTGGCTAAGTGTGATACAGATTGCCTCGGGAGGACTGTGGACAGAGCAGAGAAAGGACTCGGGGTACCGGTTCACCTTGGAATCAATGACTAGGTGAATCAGAATGTGGAAGAGGCCAAGGACAGCGTCACCAAACTGGGCAAAAGGCTGGCAACTCTAACAACCTCATTGGTTTTCTCTGAGGTACTCTCAGTGTGTGGCAAAGGTCACTGCCATAACAGAATCAGACTAAAGGAGATAGAGGAACTTAACACATGGTTAAAAGGATGGTGTCAAGAAAAAGGATTCCGCTTCATTGATGACTGGGGAGACGTCTGGGAAAGGAAGTTCTCCAGATTTGATGGACTCCACCTGAATGGGAACATGTGAGGGCACTTGGACAGAAATGGGACATCCTAATTGGGCATTTAAACTAGGTGAGGGGAGGCATGGGCTAGGGAACCTATCAACCAGAATAACTATGACAGGAACCTAGCCGTCACTTCCCCTCCAAGCAAGGAACCCTCACCCACAACAGGGGAATCATCATAGGAAACAGAAGGGGACCTGGAAGAGACTAATGGGGAACCATCCAATAGTAAGCTTACAGAAGATGTCAGAGGAGGGGACAAAGAGTGCTCTGGCAAGGTCTTGGAAAGAGGTGTGTTTCAATGCCAGAACCCTGGGAAATAAAATGAGTTACCTGTAGGCAATCATTGCAGATGTCCAAATGGACCTAGTGGCCATTATGGAAAGATGTCCCACAGAAGACAATGATTGGTACCTCTTGATCCCGGGATACACCCTCGTCAGACAGGACAGGAAGACAGCTGGGGGGGTGTAGCACTGTATGTTCGGGAAGTAATTGAAGCCACAATACTCGATGGCAACAAGAAGGAAGAGGTAGAATATTTATGGGCTCAGCTTCTCTCAACATCAGGAAAGAAGGTCTACCTCGGGGTAACCAACAGGCCCCCAGGTCAGGCAGAGGACAAGGATGAGCAACTCCTGGAGGAAATCAGAAGTATTACACTGAAAGGGATTATGATGGCGGTAAGTGATCTAAACATGCCAGATGTTGACTGGGATATTCCAATGGCCAGGACCGCAAAAAGTCAGACCATAGTGGAAGCCCTGCAAGACTGCCTACTCACCCAACTGGTCAGCACTCTGACTAGACAGGACTCCATCCTAGATGTGGTTCTTACTAACTTGGAGGTGATCACTGCTGTTGAGGTGGGGGAACCACTGGCCATTAGCAACCATAACTCCATCTGGTTCAAACTATTTTTTTTTATTTATGTTTTTTTAAGTTGTTTAACCAGGAGTAGCACACTAAGCAGAAAGCTTTTTTACAGGTGTGACCTGGGAGCACAGGGAAGTTAAGTGACTTGCTCAGGGTCCCACAGCATGCAAGTGGAAACTGTAAGATTCAAACCCAGGTCTGGTCTGCTGGATGTCACCAGATTTGCAGCTCAGAGCCTTAAACCACTGTGCTATACTGTCTTTATTTATTTTAATTTTCAGGTACAGCCTTTGAGCTCAGAGCTCATTTACAAAGGCTCCACTCTCAAGGAGAACAATATAATGGCAGACAAGCATATTGGGTATACGGCAGCAAGTATGAATTTACAGACCACATAACATCAGTAGTCAAACCAAGTACAGATAACACTATATGATATGATAAAAATATGACAGGTGAACCATAAAAAATAAGGGAGGGTATGGAGATCCATAGGCCAGAACCCAGAGATGTGGGATTGTCACAATTGTATTGGTAAAGTGAGGATGGGAGGCCAGAAAGTAAGAGACAGGTACAGGTGGATAGGGAAGGGGGGAGAGGTTCCATGGGGAGGGTACAGGGTTCAAGGTGTGCAGTTGAGGTTGGGTAGGCAGTGGGAAAGAGGAAGTAGAAAGAGGAGGCTGGTGACAGGGAGATGAGGGGGATGTAAAAGGGTCAATTAAAGGTCCTTGGGCATAAGGACGGGATGAAGTTAGCTTCTTTAAAGCAGAGGGGAAAAAGCACTAGGGGATGCTAGATCTCATTCCAGGACAGAGGTCCTGAGCTTGAGAGAAGCCAGCTTCAAGGGTTTGAGACGATTGGTCAATAATAAACTGGCAAGGATCTGGGAAACATTGGAAGTGAAAATCATCTGGGAACAAATCAAATTAGCCATACCAGCGGCTACAAAAAGCTGCATAAAGTGATAGGCAAAATAGAATGAACATAAAAGACCTATATGGTTAGTGGACCCAGTCAAAAAGGCAGTTAGGACCAAAAGGGAAGCTTTCCATAACTACAAAAGGGATCAGAGTGACAGAAAATGGGAAGAGTTCACTAAAAAGTGTAAGGATGCTATGACATCAGTGAGACTAGCAAAGGTGTCAGCAGAACTGAAGATTGCTACAGTAACCAAAGGCAGGAACAAACAGTTCTTTCAATATATTCAGGAAAAGAGGAAAAAGGAGAGGGGATTGTTCAGCTCTTAGATGGGGACAAGTTAGTAGAGGATGCTGGATAGAAGGCTGCCATTCTAAACACCTTCTTCTGTTCATTGTTCACAAAGGAGCAAGATGGGCAAATGCCTAACAGTGGCATTAAAGGAGCCAATTTAGGGATCCAGCAATTGGATCCGCTAAACTTTACTGCCAGAAGATTCAGAGAGGCACTAGCACAACTCAGGATGGATAAAGCTCCAGGGCCAGATGGGCTGCATCCCAGGGTACTGAGAGAGATCACAGAGGAACTGGCGGACCCCTTGGCTCACTTCTTTAAACTTTCATTAAAGTCGGGGGTCATGCCTGGTGACTGGAAAAGTGCAGATGTGGTTCTTCTCCACTAGGGAGGAAGAAGGGAGGAGACAAGAAACTACAAACCAGTCAGCCTCACATCAATTCTGGGGAAACTTATGGAAACCCTAATCAAGCAGGACTTAGTAGAGTACCTGGAGAAGAATAGTCTTCAAGATGGCAAGTAACACGGGTTCACAGCAGGCAGGTCATGCCAGACAAACCTGATTACATTTTTTGTCTGGGTGAATAAGGAAGTGAACAAGGGCCACCCAGAAGAAGCCAGAAGGGGAAGGAAACATATTCAATTCAGTGCCTTACAGTAACTGGTAATTGCTATTTTTCTTTTAAACTTAGTTTGTGGGCTTTTAGTGACACTGTATTTTCTTTGTTGTCTTTACTTAGAATTGTTTTTGGGCTGTTGAAAATTTAAAACATAGTGGTGGTGTATTTTTTTGCTGTCTTTAATTGGTGCAAATTTAGTCTTGGCTTGTCTGACTTGCCCTATAGTTTGGGTGAGGGGTGTTAATTGTCTGGCCTCTGACCTCAGCTACGTGATAACTGGAGGTGGGGCTTAGTCAGAGTTGAGGTAGCAAGTGAGTTTTATTTTCTCAGAAGAAGCCAGAAGGGGAAGGACACATATTCAATTCAGTGCTTTACAGTAACTGGCAATTGCTATTTTTCTTTTAAACTTAGATTGTGGGCTTTTAGTGACACTGTACATTCTTTGCTGTCTTTACTTAGAATTGTTTTCGGGCTGTTGAAAATTTAAAATGTAGTGGTGGTGTATTTCTTTGCTGTCTTTAATTGCTGCAAATTTTCGCCCCCCTCTTCCCCCAACTCTTAATTATATGCCATGTTAAATCTGATTGACAAGAGCTAAACACAGGGTATAGTAAGGGGTGTGGAGTAGGAGGGCATAAGGGGAAGAAGCCCACCTCAGCACTACAAGTGTTTTGACTCATTTATTTATTTATTGGTTTATTTTCTTTTTTAAAAGAAAAGTATCTGAGGATCAGTGGCAGGATTTTTAGGACAGTAAATTAATAAAAGGGAACTAGGAGAGCTTCAGTAGCAGACAAGTAGTGGAATAGCAGTATAATTGCAGTATAATGTGGGGTGTAGCAATGCAGTGGCTGTGAGGCAGCCATATTCAGAGACCTTCTGGACACTGAGGTGCTGCCCCATCTGCATGCATCTCTGACTGCAGGATGAGGTAGCCAGACTAGAGCAGAAGTAAACTGCGTCAGGAGTACCATCACCTCTATCCAGAGACCACCCAGTCCAATGCAACTGCCTCAAAGGATGCCGAGAACGAGGAGCACTTGGATGACAGTGGGCTCAGGGAGGGTTAGAGTGGTCAGGCAGAGGCACATCCCAGATCCTATTCCACTCAAGAACTCATATGCCACACTGGCAAACGGGGACAACCAAATAGAGGTACCCAGAGAAGTGGAAGGAAAGGATGTGGAGGTTAGCCAAAGAGGTGACCTCAGCGGGGAAAGCAGTGGACCCCAGAGGAGGAGGAAGTGAATCCTGGTGGGGGACTCCATCATAAGAGGGATCCAGCTAGAAACACAAGAGGGGGAGGACAGGGAGGTGAGGTGCCTACCAGGTGCCACGGCATGGAGGGATGGAAGGAATATCCTGGGGATCACTGGGAAGACAAGATGGGAGGGTGAGCTGGATGTCATTATCCACCTAGGTACTAATAACCTGGCAAATGGGGAGCCAAAGGAAGTTCAGGAAGAGTTTAGGAAATTGGGGAGGGGTTTCAAGCAAGTAGCTACTTCTGTCACTTTCTCAGAAGTACTACCTGCAAGAGGCAAGGGAGAGCATAGGGGTGCATGCACAGGAACTTTAACTCATGGTTGAAGAACTGGTGCTGTGAGGAAGGGTTTGGATTCATTGGTAACTGGGGACCCACCTGGAGGGATGGAGGATTGTTCAAGCCTGATGGCCTGCATCCATCCTGGAGGGGAATCCAAGCACTCAATGATAAGTGTAAATGCTACATTGATAAGCATTTAAACTAGCAAAGGGGGAGGCAGGCCAGCAAGGAGGGTACCTACTTGCTCACCCCCCACAGGTAGCAGTGGAACCAGTGAACCAGAGGAGTGGCTATCTCTACAAAGCAGTGTGCAAAAGATGAAGATTAGTGCCCAAGAGGTGGATAGGCAGAAAAGGGGCAAAATTCAGCAGAAGGTCAGACAGCAAGGAGAACCAGGGATAAAGGACAACCAAGGAAGGGGCTGGAGTAGAACAGCGAAACAGTCTAGGAGGTCAAATCATGGAAAGCCATGTGTGCAAATGCCAGGAGCCTTAGCAACAAGATGGAAGATCTGGAGGCTGTCATGGTGCAGTCAGACCTGGACATTGTGGCATCACTGAAACCTGTGTAATGATAACCATGACTGGGAGATGGCCATACCTGGCTACAACATATTCAGAAGAGACAGGACAGGCAGGAAGGGAGGAGGAGTGGCATTGTATGTGAAAAATGACATAAGGGCCACAGAGATCCAGGAGGAACAAAATGGGGGAGAGATACTGTGGGTTAAGCTGAAAAGGAAAATTGGGCCAGCCATCTGCACAGGTGTGGTCTATAGACCACCAGCCCAGGAGGAAGAAACAGATAGGGAGCAGATGCTAGCCATCCAAAGGATGGCAGACAAGGGGGAGGTAGTACTGGTTGGAGACTTCAATATTCCAGAGGTGGACTGGCGCATCCCAGCAGCAGCATCAACTAAGAGCAGATTTATCCTGGACTCTCTTCAGGGTGCCTTCCTCAAGCAACTGGTCATGGAACCAACTTGGCAGAAAGCAATACTGGACCTTGTGCTCACAAACAGGGACAGTGTGATGGGGGTAACAGTGGGGGAGCACCTGAGGAACAGTTACCACCAGTCATTGTGGTTTGAAATCACAGAAAGAGCAGAACCAAACCACACAAAAACACGTAACCTGGATTTTAGGGGGGGGCAGACTTTGAGAAAATGGGGAGATACTTGAAAGAGGCATTAAGGGGAATGGGGCAGGAATCAGGCGTTGAGGAACAGTGGGCAGTATTTAAAATGGGGATTACAAGAGCAACAGAATTATGCATTAAGCAGGTTAGCAAGAGGAAAAGGAAGAGGAGACCATTATGGTTTTCCAAAGAGGTAGCAAAGAAAGTGAAAGCCAGAAAGGTTGCATTCAGGCAATACAAAAAGACATAGGCAGAAGAGGATAGGGAGATGTACCAGGAGAAGCAAAAGGAGGCAGGGAGGTCAGTAAAGGAAGCCAAAGCTCAGACAGAAGAACACATTGCAAAATCAGTGGGTAGAGGGGACAAAACCTTTTACAGGTACATAAGTGAAAAAAGAAAGGCAAAGGGAGGGATAGTGAGACTGAAGGGGGAGGATGGGGGCCGTGTGGAGGATGACAATAGTAAAGCTGACATATTGAACAGGTATTTCTGCTCAGTCTTTACTGAGGAAGAGGAGGGTAATGGGTCTGAAGGGAGTACAAGGGGTGAGAATGGTGCAGAAATGGACACAAGTCCCTTTACATGAGAAAGGGTCATGAAGGAACTGGAAGTAAAAGAGTTAATAAAGCAATGGGGCCAGATGGGTGCACCCCAGAGTCCTTAAATAACTAAGAGAGGTGGTGGCTGAACCTCTGGCTATCCTGTTTAGCCGATCACTGGAAACAGGGGAGGTACCCAAAGACTGGAGGACAGCAGATGTAGTCCCCTTATACAAAAGTGGGAACAAAGAGGAAGCGGGAAACGACAGACCGATCAGCCTCACCTCGGTAGTGGGGAAGATCATGGAAGCACTACTGAAGGAGAGATTGGTGGAACATCTGGTTGTCAATGGACTACAGGACCCAAGGCAGCATGGTTTCACCAGGGGGAGGTCTTGTCAGACCAACCTCGTTGAATTTTTTGACTGGGTGACTAGGGAGGTGGATCAGGGGAGGGCAGTGGATATGGCCTACCTGGACTTCAGCAAGGCCTTTGACACTGTGTCACATAGAAGACTATTACACAAACTGGGGAATATGGGTGTGGGCAGAATAGTAGTGTGGTGGGTAGGTAACTGACTGGGCGGCAGGACACAGAGGGTGGTGGTAAATGGCTGTCACTCCACAGAGGGAAGAGTGACCAGTGGGGTACCACAGGGATCAGTGCTGGGACCGGTCCTATTCAACATCTTCATCAGTGACATTGCGCAGGACCTAGAAGGCAGAATTTCACTGTTCGCTGATGACACAAAGCTCTGTAACAGAGTAGACACACCAGAGGGTGTACACAGAATGAGAAGGGACCTGCAGAAACTTGAAGAATGGTCAGGGATTTGGCAGTTGAAATTCAATGCAAAGAAGTGCAAGATAATGCATATGGGGCACAAAAACCCTGGCACAATATATCAGTTGGGGGGTGAGAATATAGCATGCGCCAAGCAGGAAAGGGATCTTGGGGTTATCATCTCTGATGACCTCAAGGTAGGGAAACAGTGTGACAAGGCAGCAGGTAAAGCAAATATGATGCTGGGATGCATAGGCAGGGGCATCACCAGCAGGAAAAGGGAGGTCATAATTCCACTATACAAGACACTAGTGAGGCCCCACCTGTAGTACACTGTACAGTTCTGGAGACCTTACCTACGTAAGGACATAAACAGGGTAGAGAAGGTTCAGAGGAGGGCAACAAAGATGGTGCATGAATTGCATCACAAGTCCTATGAGGACAGGTTGAAGGAACTGAACATGTACTCCGGAGGAGAGGAGGGAGAGAGGGGATATGATAGAGACATACAAGTATCTTACAGGGAGGAACAGGGTGCAGGAATACACTATTTTTAAGCTAAAAAGATGTTCCAGGACTAGAGGGCATGGGATGAAGTTGGGGGGAGGACGATTCAGAGGAAACATGAGGAAGAATTTTCTTCACAGAATGGGTGGTGGACAAGTGGAACACCCTACCAGAGGAAGTGGTGGGGGTTGAAACAATCACGGGATTTAAGAATGCATGGGATAGACATAAAGGAATTCTGGAGGTCAGGGGTAAGGGACAACAGACTTCTAGGAAAACATAAACTGAACTTACAAGCTCAAATGGGCAGACTGGGTGGGCCATAGGCTCTTATCTGCCGACACTGTCTATGTATCTATATATCTACAGCATGTATCTCCTATTTTTTGACTTCCGTAAGGCCTTTGATTCTGTACCACACAGACAACTGTTGAAAAAGATGGAGGGCCTTTGTGCAGCCCCAAGTACAGTCAATTGGCTAGGAAACTGGTTTAAAGGAAGGAAACAGAGAATGGTAATAAATGGGGTGAGGCTGGGTGAGAATGAAGTCACTAGTGGTGTGCCGTGGGCTCAGTCCTAGGCCGGGTCCTATTTAATATATTCATTAGCTTATATAGCAGAGGGCATTCAGGGTAAGCTCGTTCTATTCACGGATGGCACCAAACTAGGTGGAGGTGGACAGCACCGAGGTGGTTCAGGACCTTGAAAGGACCTGCAGTGGCTTGAAAGATGGCCCAATGTCTGGCAGCTGAAGTTCAATGCAAAGAAGTGCAAGGTGATGCACCTGGGGAAAGGTAGCCCAATGACAGAATGCTGGCTTAACTGGATCCAGCTCTGTACTTTGCATGAAGAGAGGACTCTAGGAGTCATCATCTTGGCACCCTCAAGCAAGCCAGCCAATGCAACAGCGTTTACAGCAAGACCAGCAAATGTTAGGTTGTATAGGGAGAAGTTTTGACAGCAGAGACAGAGAGGTAAATCCTCCCACTTTACAGGTCCTTGGTGAGGCCTCACCTAGAATACTGTGTCCAGTTTTGGTGTCCGCACCTATGGAAGAACAGGGATAGTCTGGAGACCATGCAGAGAAGTGAGACTAAATGATACAAAGGCTCCAGGAGCTCTCTTATGAGGAAAGATTGAGGGCACTAGACATGTACTCACTAGAGACTAGAAGGGAGAGGGGGGATATGATTGAAACATTCAAAAACGTGAAAGGCATAAACATGGGGAGGCAGTATAGTGCAGTGGTTTAAGGCTCTGAGCTGCAAATCTGGAGACCAAGGGTTTGAATCCCACAGCCCCCACTTGCATACTGTGTGACCCTGAGCAAGTCACTTAACTTCCCTGTGCTCCCAGGTCACACCTGTAAACAAGCTTTCAATCGTTTAGTGTTCCACTCCTGGTTAAACAATTGCAAGAAAAGGTGCACTACTCAGAACTCTTCAATAGGATATCAGACTTGAGCACAAGAGGGCATGAATGGAAACTGTGAAGAGGTCATTTCAAGAAGAAAGTAAGGAGACACTACTTTACAGAGTGGGTGGTGGGACCATGGGACAGGTTACTCGCTGAGGTGGTGGTAGCTGGGTCAGTGACAGCATTCAAACATGCGTGGGACAGAGTAAGAGTGACCTTGGATTCCACAGGAACAGTAGGGAGGACTAGGACCTGTGACCGCTAGAGGTCTAGGAAACCACTGGGAAGACTAGTTGGACCCTGGGTCTCCTTCTGCCATGTTTTTCTGTTTCTAGCATTTGTAATGCCAAGAAGAGGCTTGCAACTTTATATCTTTTAAGAGATCTGGGGCCTGATATTCAAAAGTTTGCCTGGTGAAAATCCTGGTTGCATGTGCAAACCAAGCTTTCTAAATTGGAATATTCAAAAGCCTGGTTTGCACTCATGAACAGGGTTTGCACCAGGCAAACTGGGACGGGGGGCACAGTAAAATTGAGGAGCAGGACCTGAATATCGCACAGTCCAATATTCAGAGTATTTAAAGGTGCAAGAGTCGCTCTGCTTGGTCCCACTGCACAGCGCAAATATCGCTGATGGAGACCATGACTTACTCCTGTGCAACACTAGCAGTTGGTTGAGAACATGCGGCAACCCTCTCGCGCCAGTCCCATTCCACAAAAACACTGTCCCTGGTGTCCAGTGGTCCCTCCACCACCTGATAACTTGATTAGTAATTGCCAACATATTCCCTGGCATCTAGTGGTCCCTCCCCCCAGCCGCATCCATGCCGGATGGTCAATATATCATTCCCTGGTATCTAGTGGTTCCCACTCACCTGATGCCCTGCCCGAGTACTAAAAGAATATTCGCCTTGTGCCCAGTGGTTGCTCCCTTGTCCGATCCCCATCCCTTACTGGTGACATTGGTGAAAGTAATCCTACCCCAAAAACACTGCCCTGGCCTCGACTACTATTTCCCAACCCCCAGCCTGTTCACTGATGGTATCTAGTGCCCCCCTCCCTCCCATGGCACTGACAACCCACCCCTCTCTGGTCTTCCTTACCTGACAATCAGTGCTGCAGTGCAGCGACGGCAAGTGACACAGCCCTCCAAGCACCATCTTGGCTGCCCACCATCTGACTGAAGCAGGGAGCGCGTTACTTATTTATAGGGCAAGTGCCCTGATAAATCCCATTGCATTTTTCTGTCTTTTTCAAGGATAATTTTAGACCCATAATTGCAGGTATGGTCTCTACAGGCCTGATGTTATTGTCATGGAAATGTTCTGCCTTGCTGAACTTACAGAAAGAGAATAAATTTAAGAACATAAAATAGTGAGGGAAAACAGAATGTAATTATGAACAAGAGTTTTTTCTTGAATTAAAATTCTGGGAGGTACAAAAATTCTTGATTTGAAACAGTACAGGGAGAAACAATTGTATCAATGGGTATAATGTAATAATTTTTGTCTCACACCATTTTTTTCACCTCAGCATGGTATTCCAGATGCAGTGATAATATCACAATAAACAGAGGGGCGCGTCCCAAAAAAGATGTGCGATGTAGTATGGCTTTGTGCCCATGAAAGACTAAATGTTAAAGGTAATGCCAAGTATGAACAGGTCTCAGAGAGATGCGTGTACAACTGAAAACAGAGTGTGAATCACCTATTTTTCATATGAGGCTATATTAAGACATTTTGTAAGCTTTGAGCAAATAAAGTATGCCTGATTTGCAGAATGTTAACTACGACAACCTTATTTTAAAGAAGGAGATATTCACATTGGCATACCTGGAATACCAGCACTTTAAATTTAATATTTGCATGCACTAAATGGTGGATTTGGCATTACTACTGCCAGTTTGACTAGCAACAAAATGATAGCTCTTTGCTAGGCTTTGAGTATGCAGAGAAAAGAACTCTCTTTGGGTATAAAAAGATGGAGCAGGGTCTTTTGCCAGGCCCACTTTCTGCCAACTTGTGGTCACAATTTAAGTTTTAATTTGGAATAGGTATACTGTTGAAACAGTGAAGTTTCAATGGTGAAACCTATTACAGCAGCAATTTGGACAGGATTCTAAATTGTCGTTGTAATGGTCTGCTGAAATTTCACAGTTTCGCAAGTGTTTCCTTCTACTTCGAACAAACTTGGACTCAGAGTTTCTTATCCTTTGATTCAGGGGGTGCGGGAGACAGAGCCCCCCGCATAGGAGGTGGGAGGGGCACAACTCCCAGCAGAAAACACTCAATGTCTGACAGGCAAAATTTCACCTGTTGATATTGGTGATTTTGCCAAACTGCACTTCGACAACTTCACTGTGCGGCTTGGTGAAACTTTTGGAATAAGTAGCTAGGGGTGTAGATTTTGTATCAGATTTCTTTGTATATTTCCTTTCACATTCTGTTATTTGGTATGCAAATTTTGTTTTTAATGTTTTGTTAATAAAAAATTCCCTATTCTTTTATTAATAAAAAATTCTACTCTGCAAAAAGTGCCTTGGGTTACTGTTACTCTAACTTGTAGGCTATACTGCCAGCCCTATCATATCATATTATATACATGTTACTTGGGCACAAATTAGCTTATATTTTATAGATTTCCTATATTTCTTCTGTTTCTTTTATTATTTATTACTAGTTTCATTAGCATGGAAGTTGGTAACTTGCCCCTACAGCTGATCTGCTCCTGCTGTTAAATCCTTTGCTACAGCCACCCTCCTCTGTTTGTAATATCACAATCATTTCCACAGCAACAAACTGTGATGTAATAACCAGAAGATTATAACATCAAAGGATTCAGCACAAGGGACAGACAAACTCTAGAGGACATGGATCCTGTGTCCATGCAAATTAACCTCTAATAAAGAACAAAGAAAGACAAATATAGACAATATTTAACAAGACAATGAAGTGTGTCTAAACAGGATGTTCTTCAGCATTTTCTCAAAGATGCAAAATTCACTTAGTATTTCTGTAAGTAAGGCAGGCAGTGTAGCACAATGGTTACTGCACAAACCTGTGAAGCAGTGGATCCGGGATCAGATCCCATCAGAGCCACTGTATAACTCTGGGTAGGTCACTTAATATCTGTGCTTCCATCAACCATGCTGTAAAAATGGGTATACGCAGAACCCCACTGAAAATGAGATGTTGTACCTCAGCTGAGCTATCTAGTGTAAATATACAGCACAATCAAAATGAATCTTCTCCATTCTGTTATATTTCCTTTTTTAATACAGGGATAAATTGAGTCTGCCTATTTACCCTGAGACCAGGTCTTTCCCACACATTTCTAGGAAGGATGGAAGGCTGAGACAACATATCTGAGATATGGGATCTGAATCTGCACATTTTCTGGTTCAATGGGTGTACGCAACAGAAGTAAGTGCAGTTCAGTTTATTGGTAAAAATGTAACATGCATAAAACAAGTTATCATATGCATATTAATAAATACAGTTATTATAAATACCTTTTTCAAACATAAGTCTGCTGTATCTAGACAGTAATAGCCTATTTAGCAATAAAAATCTTTCTGTTGCAAAATTTGCAAGAACAAATAAAATGCATGACCTTTGGCTGTACACCAACTTTTCAGTTTTTAAGTATGGTCTTTATTACACTTTTCAAAGCCAGCAACAACCATGAGCAAAATAGTAATACAGTATAGTGTGATATTATCATATGATTAGTTGTACTGTGCAGGTCAAGTCACTGGAACACTAACGTATTTAGATCCTTCCACTCCTTGGTTCCAACACGGAGGTGTACTTATTCTCTACAGTGGCAGCCCTACAGTAAATTCTTGTGCTCCATCCACCTTCCTAAATCTGAGAGTCCAGCAGTGGGGCACCATAGCGGGGGCTCAGGCCTCAGGCCCAGCCCATCCTAGTCAGATGAGACAAAAATCATGACTGTCATGGTTAAACTCAAGACAAATTAGTTTCACCCCAATAACATAAACATCATTTTGAAGACTGTATTTAGTATCCAGAACTTGATAGGCAATAGCTGATAGTCACTTCCCCCTAAGGGACAAGCTCCGGGTCTTTAAACATTACATGCAAGAGCCACCCATTCCATTTGGAAGAACACCATTCTAAATTATCATTAAGGCTGTAAGTGATTCTCTCCATTTTGTGTATCTGATTTACTATAGTCCTCCATCCCTCTAGGGTGGGAACCTGTGTTGTGGACCATGTCCTGGTGATTGCCTTTTTCACTGCTAATAACAGAATGGCCATTAAGTATCATGTATTTGCATCACAGAATCCTTGTGGCATTATACAAAACAGAAACATTTCTGCTGTTAATAGTACAGGCCGGTGTATAGTTCCTCAAATTCTGTTTGGAAAGACCAATAGAAAGGAGAAGCTTAGGACACAATCAGAATAGATGAGTGTGACAAGCATTATTATTGCCACACCGCCTCCAACATTTCACTTCTCTGGAGGTCTGAAAGCATGCACTAGCTCTAAAACCACATGGAATGACTCACTCAGGCAACTCCCAAGCTTCACTCCCTCTCACACATTCATGGGGCAAACAGATGGCACACAGCATAAGGCTCCCTCTAATTTCACCTCTGATGAAAACTTCACTGGCGACTCCTTCCAGCTCCTCAAGGCAGTCATCCTCACACTTTGGCCCTTGCTTCCTCTACTGCACTAATCTCCTACAGGGTGCCAATATGGCTGAAACCTGGTCAGGAACTTGAGGCGTAGGCATACCATCCCCCCCAACTCAGCGAATCCGGAGTTCACAGCCTTTCAATCTCTCCCTTATGACTCTCAATAGCGACAATGATGGAACTCATTTACCACCCAAATGGCACACCCACAGTTGCAGATTCAAATCTCACCACCCCACCAGAGCACATACACTATGGGAGACAATGCCATTATACCACCACTACATCCCTGGACCCAGATCTTAACAGGGCACATAATGCAGGAGCAGGCAATCATCCCTGCTCCTGCATACCACCCACTGAAATCTTAGCAAGGGGCCATCCCTAAAAGGCACAAAAAGTCAAAATTTATAACCCGTACCCCAAGACAACAACTTCCAACCCACAGAGGCCTCACCCACCAGGGCTGCGGTTACAGACTTAAATTCAAGAATTTAAAGGAGCAAAGGGAGGGAACACAAGGTGACCCCACCCCATGGGTAGGTTACATATAGATGAAGAATAGCAGGGAGGGCAGGGGCATCCTGTCTCTCTCCTCTATAAAGGGAAAGTCATCAGAATGGTGACCTGTTACTTTATGCATGCCTAAGAGGATGTATATAGATTTTGAATTATTGTAATTAACAGGTGAGGGAAACCCATCTTCGCCAGAGTGGAGCAGAGGAATGGTGAAGAGACTCTGTCAATGGCCTTCTTAGTGTCTAAACTGAGAAGGACGATGGATGGCTAACACATGTCTATTTCATGTATCTGGTGCATGGCATGATGAATATTATCGGCATTGCTTGTATGAAGCCCATTTGATCCAAGTTGATCAGGGTTGATAAAATTTCATCCAGTCTGTGTGAAAGAATAGACATCAAATACTTACAGTCAGTGCTGAGAATTGAAATAGGTCAATATGATTCACATGACTGTTTTTTTTATCCTTTTTAATATTATGGAAATGGCCATTTAAGACCAACTAGGGGAGGGGGGTCCTGAAATGACTTAATTAAAGGTTTGGAACAGTAATGGGAGAACCCGTTCCCTGGTGGCTTTATAAAATTCTGCCCCACAGCCATCTGGGCCTGGTGCTTTCATGGTTTTAGAGTGGGTGATGGCTGACTCAACCTCTGATGCTAGAAATGGGCCAATAAAATGTTGTTGTGCTTCAGTGAGCATAGGCAAGGTGATTGTTGAGAGGAAATTTGCAATTTCCAGTGGATCTACCTCTCGCTTGGGTGTGTATAGAGACTGGTAAAATGTAGAGAAGGCCTGAGTAATATTGTGTAACCTAGTGTCGAACACCCATAAGTGGATGTTTAACTGATGCTATTGTTGATGACTGCCTTTGTTTACAGAGCTTATAGGCCAACAAGTGGAGGGCTCTAGATCCTGTCCCATATTAACGTTGACAAAGGAATGTTAGGGAAATTTCGGTCTGCTGGAGACATAGGGCATCTAGGTCAGTTTTGAACTGTTTAAGTTGTTGGAAAACTGAATTGTCCCCCTGTTGATGTGCCATCTACGAAAAATGGAGAGTGTTCTCTAGGTGGTTCTGCTGCTCCTTCCTTAGTTTAGATTGGGCTGAGATATATTTAATTAGGCATCCCTAAAAACACTTTCAAGGTATCTCAGAGCAGGGAATGGGAAACTTCAGAGTTTATAATTGTCCGTAAGTATATCTTCAATTGTGTCAGCCAAAATCTCTGAAGAATTCCCTGGAGATAATATATGTTAAACCTAAACCGGTAGGGCGTTGTTCCATCCCTAGGTCCCAATAACTGATCCCCGAGCATGGTCAGAGAGGGGGATGTCTCCCAAGGTACAGCCAATTAGTGTGGTTAAATTCTCTGTTGGTGTATAATAATGATCATTATAAGTCTAATTAATTATTCATGATGCTACCGACATCACTGATTGGCTGCTGCGCTGGTCTGAAATCTTCTATAAGTGACTGGTGCGGCAGCCGCTCAGCTCTTCTGCTAATCACTGCCACAGAAAAACCGTACTCGCGCCACCACAAAAAATGTAATTTAAACACAAATGAAATAAATCATTATTGTGATTAGATTTATAATCACAATAATGACCTCAGAGCCAGTCATTTCCTTTCAATTAATGACAGTATGGGAGGGGGTGACCCTCGGCTGCACCTTAGGCCTCTCCCCCCGCCAGTCGTTAATCTCTAGGAAATGACTGGCTCGTCAGTCATTATTGCTTCAGTTCTGGAATATGTGCCCTTGCTGTGCACTGCTGAATAATGAGTGTAACCATGAGCCCTTGGATGTAGAAATTGCCAGGCATGTGTCCATTCAGCCTTCTGCACAAACTTTTTAAAAGTCTTGCGTGGAGCTGGCTGCCTATTGAGGGGTTGCATTGGTAGAGTCCAAGCTTGAATTTGGAGTTATATTGAGGTCTGTTGCCAACAGCAACAGTCCCTTAGTCATGGTCAGGATTTTGTCCAGGAGTATCACAATGGTTGGGAAATTAGTCCCTGTGGGGAGATAAACATTTGACAGTGTGACTTCCTTGCCATACAGAAGACCCTGAACATAATAAGTTGACCTTCTGTGTCTGACCAAACTCCTGACTCCTGAAAAGAGGTGTGGCAAGAATTAAAATGGCTATGCCCATCCTTCTGCCATCCCTATAGGAGGAAGAATACACAGAGGGAAATCCCAATTTAGGTAAGGTTTCATGCTCAGCAGTGGATAAATGTGTTTCTTGAACATAAACCTGATCTGACCTTGATTTCTTAAGGCATGTCAATATTCTGGAAAATTTATGTGGTTGGTCAGCCCATTCACATTCAGTAAATAGAGCTGCAGATTTTAAAAGCCATGACAGCCTCTAATCAATGGATAGAGGGGTAAAAGCACCCAACTTCCACCCCATGCCACACTCCCCACCAGCACGGAGCACAAAATCGCACCTAACATTACATAAGGAATTGCTGACTTTTGTAAACTATGTACAGTAACTCTAACTACATGTCACAACTGGCAAGGTATAACCAAATAACTTTCTGAGTGAAACAATACCAAACGATACTAACCAATGGGCAAAGCAGAATGTAGCTGTGCTTTCTCTATGCAACAAGGGGAACTAAGCACTTCCAGTCTTCCAGAGTTCCAGGCTCAGAGATGGACCTGGAAGTTATGGTAACAGCCATGACTACTGGAGCCACGCTGTGAGGCTAAATGACGTTCACACGGGGAAGGGGATTGGGGAAGTGAAGCTTCATGCCATGGTTCTCTCTAGGACGGAGCCTGGTGAAAATAGAGAATCAGATTATAGCCAGTAATGAAGAAGGTGGGGAAACAAATAACAAGGAGGAAAGGAAGTGCATTGTGGCACCTGCAATAGTGTTAGGAGAGAGTCCCATATACTAGAATTAGGAAGTACTTTACTAGGAACTCTACTGGCCTGTTATCACATTGTTCTTCCAGGTTTAGGCTAATGACTGCTGGGGAAGTATAAATAGCTGGAAGAGAAGACCTAACCCCTCAAATTTCAAGGGCAGACGGTTATTTTTACTTATGCTTTGCTCTGATTGGGTAAAGGCTGGAATAAGGGCCCTGATTGAATGGTTTTTATTCTGGGATGGAGAACAGTGGGTTAATGTTCTTCTGCAAACTCTAAACAAGTATTGAGTTCTATCACTAGCAAGCATTTGTCAATGCTGAATGTTTGCTTGCTGGCATTGGCAGTGGTAGTGTAGAAGTTACAGAGCTGCATAATAGGAATGGCAGCAAGTATTGAACTGAAGCCAACCCCTCCACCACCCTGCAGAGAGTGATAGGCATTGGGATGTGCCTTTGGGTCATCAGGCATAACGACCATGCCATTTCACCACATCCTACCCTGCAGACACTGACAAGTGTCTCGGTGTGCCTTGGGGTCTTTGGCCCTTATGCGCACCCCATTCCATCAGGAAATATGGTGAGATGGGTGCGGTATAGGAGAATGGGGTGAAGTTTGGGCCCGAAGAGTCCGAGGCACACCTTGATGCCTCTCACTGGCTGCAGGGTGTGGGTGGGGGTGGAATGGTATGAGCATGACAGGCAAGAATCCCAAGTCACACCCTTGATGCCTGTCATTCTCTACAGGGTGGGGCGTTATGGTCGGAAATCCTAACGCCTCAGGCATTCGTTGGTATTTTCACTCCAAATTTCCAACATGGTTTTTTTGTGACCTCTGACTCATGAACAGTGGCAATATCAGTTTGTTAGCCGAAAACTGCTTTTGCACAGCGACTATGACATTTGGCACCACAGGTGCAAAAACACATTCCGAACAGGATGTGAAAAATGACAGCGGTACTGTTCGTGGGGAGGTGTAAAAAATGGCAATGTTGAAAATCTGCTGTGAAAATCTTAAAAAAACTGGTGAAGTCACGAGCGTGCATAGAAACTGTGCAATGCACACCCGTAATGTAACTAGTCTGGGGATTCTTTTACAGCAGATTGTTAACACAGGCATTTTGGGACCTCCGATCATGAACAGTGTCAGTGTGATTTTCTTTATTTATCCCAAACAATGATTTCCCATAGTGACCATGCATTTCTGTGCTGAAAGTGTGAAAACACATTTCGGCCATGTTGTGGAAAATGGCAGCTCTACTGTTCATAAGGAGGTGTGGAAAAATGCCACTGGTGAAAATCTGGACTGAAAATATTACAAATTCATGAACTTATGAGGGTGTGTGGAAACTGCACAATGCTCACTCGTAACACAATCATTTTATGGAGTTTTGTCACCAAATTTTCAACATAGCCATTTTAAGACCTTTGCTCATGACCAGTGTCACTGTGATTTTCTTAATCTGTCCCAAACATTATTTTAGCACACCGACTGTACCGTTATGCTACATGTCAGAAACACATTTTGGGTGAGATGTGAAAAATGGTAGCTGTACTGCTCATAAGGAAGTGCGGTAAAATGGCACTGTTGAAAATCTGTGTGCAAATATTACAAATTCGCAAACTTGCCAAGCAGGCATGGGAAATGCACAACGTGCTCCTAAAACAGTCATTTTTAGGAATTTTTTCACCAAATTTTCAACATAGCCATTTTAAGACCTCTGCTCATGAACAGTGTCACTGTGATTTTCTTAATGTGTCCCATAAATTGATTTCGCACACCGACTGCGCCATTGTGCGCTACATGGGCGGAAACACATTTTGGGTGAGATGTGAAAAATGACAGCTGTACTGCTCATAAGAAGGTGTGGTAAAATGGCAATGTTGAAAATCTGGAGGAAAATATTGAAAATTCGCGAAACCATGAAATGGGTATAGGAAAACTGTGCAATGCACGCCATAAACAGTCATTTTTATGTTTGCTTGCACGCATGTGCAAGAAACATAGTGCCATCATCTGAGTTTTTCAGAGGTGTGTCAGCATCTTCCAATTCAGTCAGTGTGTTTGCAGGCGTGGTCACAGTTCTCCAATCACTGCTGAAGCTGTATATGACAGCAGTTGAAAATGCAGTGGCATACAGTTGAAAGAGGGAGCTACGCTTCAGTGAGCAGCTCCTCCCCCCCACACACACACACAGATCAACTGTGTCTGTTGCCTGATAGGATGCTGTAGTCTTGTCTAGCTTAGAGAGACAAGCCACACATCATTACTTTAATAAACTGTTCCCTGCCAAAGCAGGACCACCAAAATGTGTGGGTGCCTAACAGTCCTTACACACGCCAGCTCTCCAAAGCACACCTTCATGGACTCCATGGGTTCTAATCCTCCAGAAAAAATATACCTCAGCATTTGATGTGAAAACTCAGACTTCTTTGTATGTGTAATTCCAAGCATTTTCTCTTACTAGACTCTGTCAATGTGAACTCCTCACTGCTAAAACCTATGCAAACGAACTTGAGCGTACTGTACTACCTGCAGCTGAAGCAAAGAACAGCTAGAATGCACAAAGAAGAACATACTGCTATGCATTTCAGAAGCAGCCAGTGGGGGAGGTTTTCATGACTGAAGCACTTTAATGCACCTTTTAGTGCTGTCATATACACACCCCTGTGTGGTAATTCACTAAACTGCACACTTAGTCTGGTAATGCAGCTTCAAAATATTTTTTTTTCTCCGAATTGCCGTGAGCTGGCATTTAGATAGAATCACACAGCTCTTTCTCAAATCAGATGCTTAATGAAGTCACATCACCTTGTGACCCTAAACATCTTAGGGTTGGACATGTGCCCTAACAAAATAGCGAAAACTAGGTATAGAAAAAGAAAACACAAATTCAACCGTAGCTCACAATCGAATCCACCCTTTTCTCTGGTGAATCTGAAGCCGCCTAACAGCCCACCCCTGGGTGCTCATGTACTCCCTCCACCCGCACAACATATGGCCGATGGGGGTGCTGTTGCATTTAATTTCATAATTTCCTGATCTTGTTGCTGACATCATACTGATACAGTAATGCTTTTTATGGCTTGAAAATTGCTTGACATTAGCTGAATTATGAATGGCATCCCTGTTTGACGTTGTGGTGCGGAATATGGTGGTGCTCAAATTTTAAGCCAAGTATTACATGCAGATATGTTGTTATTGACACATGTCACTTACCATTTTATACATCTATTGATTTTTTCAATTCACTTTTGCTGACAAATGTTGATCGCAGGGATTCTGGTGTCACAATTCAGTTCAGCGACATGTAACATCTTAGTGCAGATGCTAAGTAACTGTTTTAAAATGCTGAAAAAGTTAACAGCGATGAAAGTGCATGAACTTCTTTCTTTCCTGTCTGGAGTTGTAGTGGTGTTATTAGCAAGTGCATGTCCCTTTGCTCCAGATCTATCAGTGAGATGTCTATTCTGTGCAATGGACAGTGGCTGAATGTTATCAGCTGACAGTTTTCATTTCATTATCAACAGATAAATATTCAGGGCTTTGCAAATGCAACTTTGCTGGTAGCACAGTTTCATGCCCCCAAGTGTCTCATCAGTTAGTGGTTATATCTTAACCGATGATCACAAAAAGTATGAAAAAGATTTGCCGCTGAGTAATGTAAATGCCAATCCACCTAAGCACCTTTAGGCTGCAAACATAATTTAAACGTATAGGGATTCTGGACCGGTGTATCACTCCTTGGCACAGCAACGGTTAATAAGTTTAAGCACATTCTCAGGACATTGTTTCACTTGCCCCCTCTCCCCCACTACGATCCTGGTCACCTGAAATAAACCTGACATTTTAGTATCTGTTTTACATCTTGGCTCAGTTAGGCAATCAACGCTGTAAGAACATAAACGGACATATAAATGGGGACTATAAGAACATGGTCACCTGAAATAAACCTGACATTTTAGTGTCTGTTTTACATCTTGGCTCAGTTAGGCAATTAGCCTGTAAGAACATAAATGGAAATATAAATGGGGACTATAAGAACATGCCGTGGGTGCTTCTGCGTAGTCCAGCTGTGCGACATCAGCCTGAAGCTCAGGTAGAGCTTACTGTCTACCACTTTGTTCACCCCTACATGTACCTGTACCATTTCACATCCTCCCTTGCCTTAGTCCAGCTGTGCTACATCAGCCTGAAGCTCTGGTAGGGCTTACTGTCTACCACTTTGTTCACCCACCCATGTATCGCTGTGCTACATCAACCTGAAGCTCTGGTAGGGCTTACTATCTACCACTTTGTTCACCCCCATGTACCTGCACCATTTCACATCCTTACTTGATCTACAGTGAGTGGATCCCTCATTCATACATCACATATGCACGCATAAAAAAAAAAAACGGTCTTCAAAAATTAAGATACATTTATTATGTTTGTTATGTTTGCTTGCACGCATGTGCAAGAAACATAGTGCCATCATCCAAGATTTCGGAGGTGTGTCACCCGCTCTTCCAATTCAATCAGGGTGTTGGCAGGCGCGGCCCCTGTAAGCCAATGAATGATGGAGCTGTCTATGACAAGCTCCAAAATGCAGTGGCATACAGTTCAAAGGGGGAGCTACGCTTCAGTGAGCAGCGATAAGATATCGCTTGTTCATGCGCAGCTCCCCCACACACACACACACACACACGCAGGTGTGTGCGCCTCCCCCACATGTATGCATACACTGTATAGCCGATGGGGGTGCCCAATCCCCCGTCAGCTGTGCTGCGCTCCCCCTGCCCCCTCAAAGCCTTCCAAATGTCATGCTGGGTGCCCACCCCAGCGTGGCAACTCATGATATAGCCGGGGGGTGCCCAATCCCCCATCGGGTCCACTGTCCTCACCCCTCCAAGTACTGGGTGCCACGCTGGGAGCCCACCCTAGCGTGGCAATCGATGCTTTGGGCGACGGGGGTACCCAATCCCCCATCGGCTGAATGCCCCCCCAACCATCCCTGTGCCATGCTGGGAGCCCACCCCAGCATGGCAAACATCCTGCATTGTCATTGGAAACAAAAAGAACACCTGTAAAGAAAAAACGGTCCCACGTAGTCTCCCTGGCCCCCATCCCACAACCCGCACCCACCCACTGCACACCCTGCCTCCCCACACACACACCCACCCCATATTTACCTCTGGACCTCGGCGCGACGATCTTCGGTGGACCGGGAACACGTCTGCACTCTTCAAAGCCGACCGCGAACTGAGGAAATGCCGGTAAGCTGTATAATGGGCTAGATAGGGGTTTTCAACTTTGTTGCATATCTCAGGCATTTTTGGAATTTTTGCACCAAATTTTCAACATTGGGTTTTTGGGACCCCTTCTCATGAATGATGTCACTGTCATGGTGTTATTCGGGCCCGAAGGGTGATTTCGTAGTCACTTCACGAAATCACCTTCGGGACCAATTAATGAAATGATACTGCCAGTGTTCATAAGGTGGGCTCTCAAAAAGCCTATTTTGAAAATTTGGTGAAAAAATTCCAAAAAACGACTGTTTTACGAGCGTACATTGTGCAGTTCCTATGTACACTCATAAGTTCGCAAATTTTCAACATTGACATTTTACCACACCTTCTTATAAGTAGTACAGCTGTCATTTTTCATATCTCACCCAAAACCTGTTTCCGCCCATGTAGTGCACAATGGCGTAGTCGGTGTGTGAAATCAATGTATGGGACACATTAAGAAAATCACAGTGACACGGTTCATGAGCAGAGGTCTTAAAATGGCTATGTTGAAAATTTGGTGAAAACATTCCTAAAAATGACTGTTTTACGAGCATGCGTTGTGCAGTTCCTATGCATGCTCATAAGTTTGCAAATTTAATATTTTCACTCCAGATTTTCAACATTGCCACTTTATTACACTTCCTTATGAACAGTACAGCTGCCATTTTTCATATGCTGCCCAAAATGTGTTTTCACATGTAGCGCACAATGGTGCTGTTGGTGTGTGAAAGCAATGTTTGGGACAGATTAAGAAAATCACAGTTACACTGTTCATGAGCAGAGGTCTTAAAATGGCTATGTTGAAAATTTGGTGACAAAAGTCCATAAAATGACTGTGTTATGAGTGAGCATTGCACAGTTTCCACGCACCCTCGTAAGTTCATGACTTTGTAATATTTTAAGTCCAGATTTTCACCAGTGGCATTTTTCCACACTGCCTTATTTACAGTACAGCTGTCATTTTTCACAACATGGCCGAAGTGTGTTTTCACACTTTCAGTGCAGAGACGCGTGGTCGCTGTGGGAAATTATTGTTCGGGACAGATAAAGAAAATCACAGTGACACTGTTCATGATTGGAGGCACCAAAATGCCTGAGTTGACAATCTGCTCTAAAAAAAAATCCCCAACCCAATTATATTACGGGTGTGCGTTGCACAGTGTCTATGTACGCTCATGACTTCACCATTTTTGTTTGCTTGCATGCATGTGCAAGAAACATAGTGCCATCATCAGAGATTTCGGAGGTGTGTCACCTCCTCCCTCCAATTCAGTCAGTGTGGTGGCAGGCGCGGCCTGTAACTATGGCCATGTTGGAGCTGTCTATGAACAAGCTCCAAAATGCAGTGGCATCTGATTGAAAGGGGAGCTATGCTTCAGTGAGCAGCGATAAGATATCGCTTGCTCATGCGCAGCTCCTCTACACACACACACACACACACACACACACAGGCCCGCGCGCATCTGCATGCTGCCCCCACGCACACTCTCTGGCCGGGGGTGCCCAATCCCCCGTCGACTGTGCTGTGTGCCCCCCCCAAAAGCCTCCCAAATGCCATGCTGGGTGCCCACCCCAGCGTGGCAACTCGATGGAATAGCCGACGGGGGTGCCCAATCCCCCATCAGCTTATCTGTCTCTCCCTGCTCCCATGCTATGCCGACGAGGGTGCCCAATCCACCGTCGGCTTCACCCCTCCAGTACAAGAAGCCACTCTGGGAGCCCACCCCAGCGTGGCAAGTTATTCCTTGGCCAACGGGGTGCCCAATCCCCGTCAGCTGAACACCCTCCAACTAATGTGCCACGCTGGGAGCCCACCCCAGCATGGCAAACGTCCAGTGTCATCATTAGAAAAAAACCTGTAAAGAAAAACGGTCCCACATAGTCTCCCTGGCCCCATCCCACAACCTGCACCCACCCACTGCGCACCTTGCCTCCCCACACACCCCTCACCCCATACTTACCTCCGGAGCTCGTGCGCGACGATCTTCGTGGACTGGGAACATGCTCAGACTTCAAAGTCATCGCGGAACTGAGGAAATGCCGGTAGCTATAATGGGGGTTTCAACTTTATTGCATATTTTGCAGAGTTAATTCTTGCAATCACCAATACACCCCGAATGATGTTGAAACAAGAGCCACCAAAGGGTGATTTCGCGCAGTCACTGCGGAAATCACCCTTCGGGCCTGAATAACTCTATGACAGTGACATCGCTCATGAGAAGGGGTCACAAAACCCATGTTGAAAATCTGGTCCAAAAATTCCAAAAATGACTGTTTTACGAGCGTGCATTGTGCAGTTCCTACGCACGCTCATAAGTTCGCAAATTTTCAATATTTTCACTCCAGATTTTCAACATTGCCATTTTACCACACCTTCTT
Source organism: Neoceratodus forsteri (assembly GCA_016271365.2). Classification (NCBI taxonomy): domain Eukaryota; kingdom Metazoa; phylum Chordata; order Ceratodontiformes; family Ceratodontidae; genus Neoceratodus; species Neoceratodus forsteri. The sequence goes on along the minus strand of CM057458.1, from coordinate 162,276,292 downwards.
ATGCGTAGTACAGCTGTCATTTTTCACATCTCACCCAAAATGTGTTTCCGCCCATGTAGCGCACAATGGCGCAGTTGGTGTGCGAAATCAATGTACGGGACAAATTAAGAAAATCACAGTGACACTGTTCATGAGCAGAGGTCTTAAAATGGCTATGTTGAAAATTTGGTGAAAAAATTCCAAAAATGACTGTTTTACGAGCGTGCATTGTACAGTTCCTACGCACGCTCATAAGTTCGTGAATTTTCAATATTTTCACTCCAGATTTTCAACATTGCCATTTTACCACACCTCCTTATGAGCAGTACAGCTGTCATTTTTCACATCTTGCCCAAAATGTGTTTCCGCCCATGTAGCGCACAATGGCACAGTCGATGTGCAAAATCAATGTATGGGACACATTAAGAAAATCACAGTGACACTGTTCATGAGCAGAGATCTTAAAATGGCTATGTTGAAAATCTGGTGAAAAAATTCCTGAAAATGACTGTTTTACAAGCGTGCATTGCGCAGTTCCTATGCATGCTCGTAAGTTTGCGAATTTAATATTTTCACTCCAGATTTTCAACATTGCCATTTTATTACACTTCCTTATGAACAGTACAGCTGCAATTTTTCATGTCGCCCAAAATGTGTTTTCGCACATGTAGCACACAATGGTGCTCTTGGTGTGCAAAAGCAATGTTTAGGACAGATTAAGAAAATCACAGTTATACTGTTCATGAGCAGAGGTCTTAAAATGGCTATGTTGAAAATTTGGTGACAAAAGTCCATAAAATGACTGTGTTATGAGTGAGCATTGCGCAGTTTCCACGCACCCTCGTAAGTTCATGACTTTGTAATATTTTCAGTCCAGATTTTCACCAGTGGCATTTTTCCACACTTCCTTATGAACAGTACAGCTGTCATTTTTCACAACATGGCTGAAGTGTGTTTTCACACTTTCAGCGCAGAGATGCGTGGTCGCTGTGGGAAATCATTGTTTGGCACAGATAAAGAAAATCACAGTGACACTGTTCATGATCGGAGGCACCAAAATGCCTGAGTTGATAATCTGCTGTAAAAAATCCCCAACCTAATTATATTACGGGTGTGCGTTGCACAGTTTCTATGTGTGCTCGTGACTTCACCATTTTTTTAAATATTTTTACTGCAGATTTGCAACATTGCCATTTTTTACACCTCCCCATGAACAGTACAGCTGTCATTTTTTACATCCTGTTCAGAATGTTTTTGCACCTGTGGTGCTAAATGCCGTAGTCACTGTGCATAAGCAGCTTTTGGCTAACAAACTGATATTCCCCCTGTTCATGAGGTGGGGTCACAAAAAAAACATGTTGAAAATTTGGAGTGAAAATACCAACGAATGCCTGCGGTATTAGGGTTTCCAACCATAACGCCCAACCCTGTAGAGAATGATAGACATCAGGGGTGTGACTTGGGATTCTTGCCTGTGATGCTCATACCATTACACACCCTGCAGCCAGTGAGAGGCATCGAGGTATGCCTTGGACTCTTCGGCCCCAAAGTTCACCCCATTCTCCTATATCGCACCCATCTCACCGTATTTCCTAATGGAATGGGGTGCGCATAAGGGCCAAAGACCACAAGGAACACCGTGACACTTGTCAGTCTCTGCAGGGTGGGGTGTGGTGAAATGGTGTGGCCGTTATGCCTGATGACCCAAAGGCACACCCCAATGCCTGTCACTCTTTGCAGGGTGGTGGTGGGGTTGGCTTCAGTTCATTACTTGACTGCCATTCCTATTACGCAGCTCTGTAACTTCTACACTACCACTGCCAATGCCAGCAAGCAAACATTCGGCATTGACAAATGCTTGTTAGTAATGTTTCCACCAAATTTTCAAAATAGGCTTTTTGATAGCCCACCTTATGAACACTGGCAGTGTCGTTTCGTTAGTCATTCTGGAAAGGTGATTATGCGCAGTGGCTGCGAAATCACCCTTTGGGCCCGAGTAACACCATGACAGTGACAGCATTCATGAGAAGGGGTCCCAAAAACCCCATGTTGAAAATTTGGTGCAAAAATTCCAAAAAATGCCTGAGATATGCAATAAAGTTGAAAAAACCCTATCTATCCCATTATACTACTTACCGCCATTTCCTCAGTTCGTGGTGGGCTTTGAAGAGTGCAGACGCGTTCCTGGTCCTCCAAAGATCATCGCGCCGAGTCTGGAGGTAAGCAGGGGTGGGGGGTGGGAGGCAGGTGCGAGTGGGTGTTTGCAGGTTGTGGGAGGGGCAGGGAGAAGAGCTGAGGGACAGTTTTGCATTCACAGGTTTTTGTTTAATAAGACGACGAGGGACGTTTGCCACGCTGGGGTGGGCTTCCAGTGTGGCAGCTGGAAGGCTGTTGGGGGCTGGAGCCGACAGGGATTGGGCACTCGTCACATAACATCATTTTGCCATGCTAGGTGGCCTCAGCCGGCACCTGGATGCTTTGAGGGCGTGCAGCCGCGGGGATTGGGCATCCCGTCGGCCATAAACATTTTGCCTCGCTGGGGTGGGCTCCCAGCATGGCACCTGGATGCTTTGGGGCGTGGAGCGATGGGGATTGGGCACCCCGTCGGCCGTACAGTGGGGGGTAGGGGAGAGACAAGCACGCACTGTGCGTGTGTGCGCGTGTGTGTGTGTGTGTGTGTGTGTGTGTGTGGAGGGGGGAGCTCTGCTCACTGAAGCAGAGCTCTCTCTTTCAACTGTATGCCACTGCAGTGATTGGTGCACCGTGTCCACGCCTGCAAGCACACTGACTGCATTGGAAGAGGCTGACACACCTCTGGAAAATGCGGATGATGGCACTATGTTTCTTGCACATGCGTGCAAGCAAACTATAATGAATCCCATTCTTCTGCACAGCTGTAAAATTAATTTCACCTGTGGGGATGGTAACTTAGAAGGCAAAGTTGGTTTTCACTAAGGAAAGACTTCATAGAGCCTTACTTGAGTTACCTTGCATTGATGTTGGCTGCAACTGCAAAAGTGAGGTATTACTGGAATGCACCTGTAACAGGGCCATATGCCTTGCTAAGAGCTCCTACTGCAAGAATCTATTACTCTCTGCTGCTAGTGACTCAGAAATATTCTGGGCTCACATAAAAAGCTATATGGGGGCTAGACAAGCACAATCCACAAATGACATAGTGCTAGAGAGATCCCACTGTAACAGCCCTGTTACCACTGCAAATTCTTTCAATCATCATTTTGCTGATTTATCCAGCTATACAAATCCAGACTCTACTCTCCTAGCTCCTATCCCTACTCCCCCTGCCCAAACCCCCACCTCCATTTCTGATCCAACTTACTCATCTACCCCCTTCTGTTTCCATTCTGTATCAAACCAGGAAGTCCACAGACTGCTAAACTCAATCTCTTCCAGTAGTAGCGTTTGGTGCTGATGGTCTAGAGCCTAGGCTACTTAAACTGGTTGCATCTCTCCTTGCTCCTCCACTGGACAGAATCTCCAATCTATCCCTTTACTCTGGAGTTGTTCCTGACATCTGGAAGATTGCTAGGATTGTTCCTGTCTTTAAGAAAGGGGACCCCAAAACCATCTCTAACTACCGTCCCATTGCCGTCCTCACTGTCCTAAGCAAAATCCTAGAGAAACTTGTTTACACTCAAACTATCTCCTTCCTCCATGACTGTAACCTCCTCTCAGATGCCCAGCATAGTTTTAGGAAAGGGCATAGTATAGCCACTGCGCTCCTCAAATTCACAAATGACACAAAATCTCAATGAGCAATGACCTACTAACTGGGGCAATTTTCACTGACCTCACAAAGGCTTTTGGCCTTGTTGACCATCCCCTCCTCAAGTCCAAAATGCTTTCCATTGGTTTCTTCTCCGAGGTTGTAATGTGGTATAATAGCTTTCTAACTGACAGGCAGCAATTTGTCCAATATAACTCTGTTCTCTCTGTACTCTGCACTAATAACATAAGAGTACCTGAAGACTCCATACTTAGCCCCCTTTTCTTCACTATTTTTCATAAATGACATATCTCTCTCAGTGCCACCACTTGCTTATCTCTGCTCTACACAGAAACATATAGAAACATAGACTTTGATGGCAGATAAGGACCGCTTGGCCCATCCAGTCTGCCCATTTCCCTATCTACAGAATAGGCCGCAGATCCTAGTTAACCAACAGCCTATTTCTTCCTACCCCCCACAAGAATTGCCTTATGTCTGTCCCATGCATTCCTGAATTCTTCCAGTTTTAGACCCCACAACCTTCTCAGGAAGGCTGTTCCATGCACCCACTACCCTCTCTGTGAAATAATACTTCCTCACATTGCCTCTGAACTGCCCGCCTCTATCTTTAAATTGTGTCCCCTTGTTCTTGCACGTCTCTTTTTCTGAAAAATGCTACCCTCTTGGACTTTGCTGATTCAACTGAGGTACTTAAAAGTTTCTATCATGTCCCCCCCTCTCCCTTCTTTCCTCAAGGGTATACATATTAATCTCCTTTAGTCTCTCCTCATACGGCTTCTCTTGCAGACCCTGCACCATTTTAATTGCCCTCCTCTGGACTGGCTCTATCCTGTCTATGTCCTTGCAGAGATGGGGTCTCCAGAACTGGATGCAGTACTCCAGATGGGGTCTCACCAACTGTCTGTACAGAGGGATAACAACTTCCTGTTTTCTGCTAGTGATGCCTCTCCCTATGCATCCCAGTATACCCCCAGCCCTCCCTACTGCTTTTTCACATTGCTTGCTAACCTTAAGGTCATCTGATATGATTACCCCAGGTCCCTTTCCTTTTTTGTTGTTGTTACTACCTCCCCCCCCCATTATGTATTCTTCCCCAGGGTTCTTGTTTCCCAGGTACATTATTTTGCACTTCTTTGCATTGAATCCTAGCTGCCATACTTCTGACCATTCCTCCAACCTTGCCAAGTCCCTTCTCATCCTTTCCACGCCTCCTTGTGTATCAACCCTGTTGCAGATCTTTGTGTCATCTGCAAAGAGACATACTTTTCCTTCCAGTCCCTCTGCAATGTCACTTATGAAGACATTAAAAAGGACTGGACCCAATACTGAATCCTGCGGTACCACACTACTAACCCCTCTTTCTTCAGAGTGGACTCCATTTGCAATTACATTTTGTGTCCTGTTGTCAAGCTAATGTTTTACCCAGGCTACCACCCTGGGACCCACTCCTAGGCTGGTTAATTTGACTATTACTCTTTTGTGTGGGACAGTGTCAAATGCCTTGCTAAAGTCTAGGTAGGCCATGTCCACAGCCCCTCCCTGGTCTACTACTTTGGTCACCCAGACAAAGAAATCTATTAGATTTGTCTGACATGACCTTCCCGCTGTGAACCCATGCTGCCTTGGGTCCTGTGCCCCACTGGCCTCTAGGTACTCAACTATTCTTTCCTTCAGCAGTGACTCCATCACTTTCCTTACCACAGAGGTCAAACTGACAGGTCTGTAGTTTCCTGCCTCTGTCTTGGTCCCACTTTTGTGAAGGGGGATCACATCCACCTTTCTCCAGTCCTCGGGTACCACACCATCCTCCCATGATTTATTAAAAAGAGTTGCCAGTGGCTTCACTAGTTCCCCCCTTAATTCTTTTAGAATTCTGGGATGAATTCCATCAGGCCCCATTGCTTTGTCCACCTTCAGTTTTAGGAGTTCTTGCAGAACCTTTCTTCTGTGAAAAGACTGGATCGACCCCCACCACCACCAAGAGTGCTTCTGTTAATTGGATTAGGCACTTCCCTCCTCTTTTGTGAATACTGAGCAGAAATATTCATTCAGTATCCCTGCTTTTCACTGTCCCCTCTGCCCACCCACCGTTCATTCTTATTCAGCCTCACTATCCTCCCTTTGTCTTTCTATGATCGCTGATGTACCTATAAAGGTTTTATCCCCTTCTTAACGAGTTGGCTCTCTTTTCCTCAGTTTGGGTTGTTGCTATTCTGACTTCCTCCTGCTTCCTTCTGCATTAACTGGTACAGCTCTCTGTCCTGCTCCTTCTGTGTTTCCTTATACTTCCGGAATGCTATCTTTTTCTTCCTGACTTTCACAGCCACCTCTTTTGAGAACCATAGTGGCTTTTTCTTTCATTTTGATTTGTTTATTTGCTTCAGACAAAGGCTTGTTGCCTGTGTGATGGCAGTTTTGATGATTCCCCATTGTTGCTCCACACCTCCTTCTAGCCTGTTTGCTAGTGCTTTTCTGAGGCACTCTCCCATCTTGCCAAAGTCAGCCCTCCTGAAGTCCAGTACCCTCACTTTTGTATGGCTTGACTCTGTAGCTGAGTTTAACGTGAACCACACTGTTTGATGGTCACTTGTTCCCAGATAGCAACCCACTTCTAGATCTGAGATCCTCTCACTGCCCCCGTTTGAGAGTATGAGGTCTAAGATTTCTCCCTCACGAGTGGGTTCTGAAACTAGCTGTCTGAGGCCTGCCACCTGTAGGGCATCAAGATGGCCCTGCTCTTGGATGTGGCTGCAGCAAATGTGCTCAGTTAACATCTGACATGTTCAGGTCTCCCATCAACAGTATCTCCCTTTCTCTGCTATTCTAAGAATGCCTTCTATCATATCCTTGTCCATTCCCTCCCCTGACATGGGGTCTGTCCACAACCCTGTGCGATTGTGGTGCCCTTTCCAGTCTCCAAGGTGACCCACAGTGCCTCTCTCCTCCCCTGTTTACTCTTTTGTTCAGTTGCTTTTATCCATTCCTTTACATAGATAGCTACTCCTCCCTCTTCTCCCTGCCTGTCTCTCCTGTGAGGTTATGTACCCTGGTATGTTAACATCCCAGTCATGGTTCTCTGTGTACCATGTTTCTGTGACTGCTATGATATCCAGGCATCCCTCTTCCATCAAGACCACCAGCTCAGGGAGCTTGTTGCCCAGACTACGGGCATTGGTACTCATTACCCTCCATTTCCTGATGGCCATACTCCTTTTTGCCCCATCCTTGTCCTTCTTGCCTTTGTCACTTTCTCCATTTACCCCTACCCTTCTCCCTATTGACACCTCTATGTTGGTGTTTACTGCACTTACTACCATGATTTTTTGGGGGCTAGGATTTCCCTGCTCCTTTCCAGTGCCTCCCCCCTTGGCTAGTTTAAATGCTTGCCAATGAAGCATTTAAACCTATCACCTAGGATCCTGGTTCCCCTCCTGGACAGATGCAGACCATCATGCCAGTATAAGCTTGCATCACTCCAGGTAGACCCCCAGTCCCCAATGAAGCCAAATCCCTGAGCTCCACACCAGTTTTTCAACCACTGATTGAATCCCATGGTGTGGAACACCCTAGCCTCTCCTACGCCCATAGATGGGCAGCACCTCTGAGAAGGTTACCGTGCGTGCTACTTGTCTAAGGCCCCTCCCCAATTCCACAAACTCTTCCTGCACTTCTCTAATCCCTTTCTTAACGAGGTCATTTGTTCCTAGGTGGACAATGACATCCAGCTCCCTCCCATGTGTAGCTGCTATGGCAATCCTGAGGATTCACTCCCTGTCCTTCCAAGCCATGGCGCCAGGCAGGCACCTTACCTCCTCTCCTTCCTCCCCAGTTCTACCTTCTAACAATGCAGTCCCCACCAGGAGTTGTTCCTTCCCTCGTGGGGTCCCCTGCCACCCTCCTGTGGGTCTCCTTTGTGGAGGTTCCCAGAATCCTTGGTTTCCACTGAGTTGCCTCCATAGAGGAACCACACTTTGCCAGAATGGCATAGGAATTGTGAAGATGTACAACTGGAGGGATGCACCTCTGTTCTACCACCCTCGCCCTCCCTGTGCCCACTGTGGTCCAACTGCTCCTCTTTCTTGGCAACCTGTGAGGCAACGGCAGTGGCACTGGTGGTCCCTGGATGGAAGAGGAGGTCCCACAAATCCTGACTCAGCCTGGAGATGAGCAACCTCCTCCCTCAGCCCAGAGAGGTGCCTGCAGCTGGGACAACACTGCATCCTCCAGAACATCTCCGGAAGACTGCTGCTCCACAGCCACTGCACTGCACCACTCCCATCATGTCTTATTTCTGGCCCCTTAACTGTTTGCAATCCTTACTCTTTCCTCTGTTTTCTTTCTCTCTCTCTCCTTACTTTCTGCCTGTGTGCCCTTTAAGCTCCTGATTGTCCTGTTCTGAGACAAGAATATCCTATTTCTCAGTTGACCCTTACTTGCTCAGAGGCAGACCTCCAGCAGCTAGAGGGTGCGGAGGCCTCTCTGCCCTTCTAGGATGGTGGGTCTTTGGTGGCTCTGTGATCACTCACTTCCTGCTCCCAAACAGGAAGTTCCTGTTGTCAGTCAAATCCTGTGCCTATAAAAGTAGAACTAGCTTTGGATGGGAGGGTGGAGGGCAGGGAAGGAGGGCAATATAGTCCCAGTAGAGAAGTCCAGTCACACAGCGGTCCTTTCTCTTGGTGTCTTCTGCCAAGTTACTAGCCCAGGTAACCTTATTCTCTACACTAGTTCCAAAAGTATACTTGATCTTAACTCTACCCTCTCTTCCGACTTTTGCTGCATCCAATACTGACTCCACAGTAGCAAACTGGTATTAAACACAAACAAAACCCACTCCATGCTCTTTGGTTCTGCCCATAGATTAAGGAAATGTCCTGAACAACTATCCATTTCCTGCTGTGATGCCCCACCCCCCGTAAATGTTAACATGTTCAAATACCTTGGCATTACCATTGACCCTTCCTTTGACTTTGAGCAGCACATCTCCAATACCTGCAGAGCAGATAAACTGCAAACTTGGCCTGGTCTACAAAACCAGCTATGCTCTTACACCTCTGCCAGAATTGCTTTTGCACAGAATGTCCTTCTTCCTGCCCTCACTTGTGGATCTGTCACTTATGTTGGTGCTTCAAATCAAATTTTCTCAAATGGGACACTACTTATAACAATATACTGTATGTCATTTGTCCTAGCCTCACATCACCTCATGCACTACTGTCAGTTGTATAGTAGCCTAAACTGGCTTTCTCCGGAGCAAATTGACTCTACTCCCTTGGCATATTGGTTGATGGTATTGTTTGCTCTGGCATTCCCTCCTCTCTTGGCCAGATGCTGATACCTTTGAGCCTATTCCCTCGGCTCGGTGAGCTCTCCTATTTGCCCAGGAGCAAAGCGGCCATGGGATCTCGGGCTTTCTAACTTTTTGCATTCTTTTCTGGAACTCTACCAGCAGCAATCTGTCTCTCCTCTACTTGCACTAGCCTTAATGGAAACTACGCACACCTCATAGCTTCTAACCCCTGCACTTGTTTCTTTCCACCCTGACACATCCCTGCCCTTGCTCCCTACTTCACTTGACTATTGCCTGTCCACCTTGCTCACTCACTTAGCACTTAACTGCTCACTGCTTCATGACTGACTGAACTATTTTAGTTTAAACTATCTTCTGCTACTACTGGGATCTCTTACAAATGTTGTTTTATTTACGCCTTGGTTTATCTTGCAGTATGTTTGTTTTTTAAACACCTTGACTTGTCCTCTGTCCTGTTTCAAGTTACAGCTTACACTGTGAACATTACTTTGCTTATTATTGTATAGCTTATCTTAATTGAATTTGTTTTGCTATTGTTAAACCATGTCTTCCCTCTGTAATTCTGTTTACTTTCTCTGTAAAATGTGTTTATGTGATGACTTTTATCCTCCTACTGTTCCACCTGAAAATAGACATTTTAACATCTAGAGCATTTCACGTTATCAAAAACAAATCAACAAATATATAAATTTATCCATTATATTGCTAAAAGGGCATTAATATCGTAGTCATACTGGTGCCAGTACACTAAATCCACATCTACCATGTAGCACCAACTTTTTGGCTCAAACATTTTTAGCCTGTGTATAACAGCTTAAGTATAAACCAGTTAATCTAAACATTCAAAGCCCTACCAAGCCAGGTAGGGGTAAGATTTCATAAAACCTTGCAAGAGTTGCAGTGCATTGAAGTGGGTTGCAGCTGAGGTAATGGAATATTAAATCATCCACGGTATTTCTATAAGGGCATTAATGTTGAAGTCTTGCTGGTGTCAGCACGTTGAAGCCCTCTCTCCCATAAAACGTCTGTGTGTTACTGCATACTTTTTAAGCCTGTGTTTTACAGCTGAGTATAAACCAATAGATCTTAACCATCTGAAACATTACCAGGGCAGGACTGGGAAAGGTTTCATAAAACCTTGCCTGGACTAAGTTGAATTGAAGTGGAATGCCTCTGCAATCAGAGCACACTAAATTATCTACTATTATTAGTATAATGGTCTTAATATCTAAGTCTTACTGATGTCAGCTCAACAAACCCATTTCTACCCTAAAACCTCTATATTTTACTACATGCATTTTTATGTTTGCTTGCACGCATGTGCAAGAAACATAGTGCCATCATCCGAGTTTTCGGAGGTGTGTCACCCCCTCTTCCAATTCAGTCAGTGTGTTGGCAGGCGCGGCCGCAGTTCTCCAATGCCTGCTGGAGCTGTCTATGACAGCTCCAAAATGCAGTGGAGTACAGTTGAAAGGGGGAGCTATGCTTCAGTGAGCAGCGATCAGATATCGCCTGCTCATGCGCCGCCTCCCCTACACACACACACACACACACACACACACACACGCATACTGCCTGCTTCCCCCACGCACACACTGTACAGCCGGGGTGCCAATCCCGTCGGTTGTGCTGCGCCCCCAAAGCCTTCCACGTAAGTCATCATATAGCTGACAGGGTGCTCAATCCCCGTCGGCTCACTGTCCTCCCGAGTTATAGGGTGCCACGCTGGGAGCCACCCCAGCGGCAACTGATCCTATGGCGACGGGGTGCCCAGTCCCCTGGCGGCTCCATGCCCCCAACCAGTTATTCTTGTGCCACGCCAGAGCCCATCCCAGCGTGGGCAAACATCCCCAAGGCCGCCATTTGGAAAAACTGAAAATTAAAACTGTCCTCGGCGCTTCTCCCTGCCCTCCACAACCCACAGCCACCCACTGTGCACCCTGCCTCCCACACCCCCTCACCCCCATACTTACCTCCGGACCTCGCGAACGATCTTCGTGGACTCGGGAACACGCTCTGCACTCTTTCAAAGCCGACCGCGAACTGAGGAAATGCCGTAAGCTGTATAATGGGATAGATAGGGTTTTTTCAACTTTGTTGTATATCTCAGGCATTTTTGGAATTTTGCACCAAATTTTCAACATGGGTTTTTGGGACCCTTTTCATGAATGATGTCACTGTTATGCAGTGTTATTCGGTTCAAGGGTGATTTCGTAGTCACTGCGTGAAATCACCTTTTGGGCCCAATTAACAAAACAACATTGCCAGTGTTCATAAGGTGGGCTCAAGAAGCCTATTTTGAAAATTTAGTGGAAAATTCCAAAATGACTGTTTTATATGCGTGGTTGTACAGTTCTACGCAGGCTCGAAGTTCGTGAATTTTCAATATTTTCACTCCAGATTTTCAACATTGCCATTTTACTACACCTTCTTATGAGTAGTATAGCTGTCATTTTTCACATCTCACCCAAAACATGTTTCCGCCCATGTACGCTCAATGGCGCAGTCGGTATGCGAAATCCATGTACGGAACAAATTAAGAAAATCACAGTGACACTGTTCATTAGCAGAGGTCTTAAAATGGCTATGTTGAAAATTTGGTGAAAAAATTCCTAAAAATGACTGTTTTACGAGCGTGCATTGCGCAGTTCCTACGCACGCACGTAAGTTCACGAATTTTCAATATTTTCACTCCAGATTTTCAACAATGCCATTTTACCACACCTTCTTATGAGCAGTACAGCTGTCATTTTTCACATCTCACCCAAAACTTGTTTCCGCCCATGTAGCGCACAATGGCGTAGTCGGTGTGCGAAATCAATGTACAGAACAAATTAAGAAAATTACAGTGACACTGTTCATGAGCAGAGGTCTTAAATGGCTATGTTGGAAAATTTGGCAAAATTCTTAAAATGATTGTTATACGAGCGCATGCTGTACAGTTCCTACGCACGCCTGTGGTAAGTTCGTATTTTCATTATTTCATTCAAGATTTTCAACATTGCCATTTTACCACACCTCCTTATGAGCAGTACAGCTGTCATTTTCACATCTTGCCCAAAATGTGTTTCCTACCATGTAGCTTATGCTGCTAATGGTGCAGTCAGTGTGCGAAAGCAATGTTTGGGACAGATTAAGAAAATCACAGTGACACTGTTCATGAGCAGAGGTCTTAAATGGCTATGTTGATAATTTGGTGACAAAAGTCCATAAAATGACTGTGTTACGAGTGAGCATTACGCAGTTTCCACTCACCCTCATAAGTTCATGACTTTGTAATATTTTCAGTCCACATTTTCACCAGTGGCATTTTTCCACACTTCCTTATGAACAGTACAGCTGTCATTTTTCACAACATGGCCGAAATGTGTTTTCACACTTTCAGCGCAGAGATGCGTGGTCACTGTGGGAAATCATTGTTCGGGACAGATAAAGAAAATCACAGTGACACTGTTCATGATCGGAGGTCCCAAAATGCCTCTGTTGACAATCTGCTGTAAAAAATCCCCAAACTAATTACATTACGGTGTGTTGCACAGTTTCTATGCACGCTCGTGACTTCACCAGTTTTTTTAATATTTTTACTGCAGATTTGCAACATTGCCATTTTTATACACTCCCCATGAACAGTACAGCTGTCATTTTTTACATCCTGTTCGAATGTGTTTGCACTCTGTGGTGCGTAAATGTCAGAGTCGCTGTGCATAAGCAGCTTTGCCAACAAACTGATATTGCCACTGTTCATGAGGTGGGTCACAAAAAACATGTTGAAAATTTGGAGTGAAAATACCAACGAATGCCTGAGGTATTACGGTTTCCAACCTATAACGCCTAACCCTGTAGAGAATGACAGGCATCAGGGATGTGACTTGGGATTCTTGCCTACAATGCTCAAACCATTCCACGCCCTGCAGCCAGTGAGAGGCATCAAGGTATGCCTGGACTCTTTGCCCCAAAGTTCACTCCCATTCTCCTATATACCGCACCCATCTCACCGTATTTCCTGATGGAATGGGGTGCGATAAGGGCCAAAGACCCTACAGCACACCGTGACACTTGTCAGTGTCTGCAGGGTGGGGTGTGGTGAAATGGCATGGCCGTTATGCCTGACGACCCAAAGGCACACCCCAATGCCTGTCACTCTCTGCAGGGTGGTGGTGGGGTTGGCTTCAGTTCAATACTTCACTGCCATTCCTATTACGCAGCTCTGTAACTTCTACACTACCACTGCCAATGCCAGCAAGCAAACATTCGGCATTGACAAATGCTTGTTAGATGTGTTTTACTGCCTAAGTAAAAACCATTAAATCTAAGCACTTGAAACATTTCCTTGCCAGATCCTATCTAGGCCATGCTACCGAAAGCCCTATACTAGTGGCTGAAGGGCACTATTCTATGTAAGCTGTCTGTAGACCATACTGCTCCACATCTGTTCAAGAACAGCTTACAATAAACATTTAACATTCTGCTTTTTCACCTCAAATGGACCGACAGCACTCCTGGAAAGGAATGGGGAAGCCTTCCTCTAAGTCATTCAACCCCCAGTCTCACATTCCCCCAAGTCTATCGCAACCTCTACCCAGCTCATCAGGGGTCATCACCACTCACCTCCCCCTGGATCAGCACCAAATCAGAGCAATTTTATTAAAGAAAGGAAACCTGAACACCCAGGGTGAGCAGAAAATTAACCACCTTTATCTCTGGCTTGCTTGGAGATCCAGTAAAGTAATGCAGCTTCACGGTATGTGGTAGGTGACTAGAGCTTAAGCTTGGAGTCTGCAGTGTCAAACCCAGAAGTGTCAGGCTGATGCAGGGTAATTCACAGGTTCATCTGCACAGTAGGTGACCAACTCTTTGTCACTTCGGTTTCAATCAGAGTACTCATTGAGTCACTCCAGACCAGCTCAGCCATCAGTTGGAGCTGACAGTTTGTTAAAGTTCCGCCATTTCAAGCTTCCAGGAGTCTTGAAGCATGAGAAGTCCACTACCATCTAGATCCTCCCATAATCACGCTCCGCTAGTGTCCCCAGTGTCAAGGCTCCACACTATAAAACATTCTCAGTAATACATTCCATTTAACTTATACTTTGGCATTGACCAGGGGATCAGCTGTGGCTCATCACCCAGATGGAGGGAGGCAGCTAGCTTGGCAATCATATACAAAAACTGGGGGTGCAAAATTGAATCTAAGGCAACTCATAGTAGGGAAAGTTGTGGACGACTCTTAAAGCTGTTAGTAAAATTACAGTCAGTCCGTAGAATGTCTGGAGTGGTCGTCCTGGCACAAAGGGACAATTTGTTTCTTAGGTCTGCAGCAGTTTGTTGATGGTGACTGCCCCTTCTCCATGGCGCTGTTCCTAGATGGCACTTGTTGTCAAAGTTTTTGGACAAGTTTTGCTGCAATGAAGGGTTGCTGTGTGGGTTGAGTCTGTGAAACAATGTCAGTCTTCCTTTTTTCAACTCAGACGCCGCTGCCTCAGCTGAGTCAAAGGTTTGGGGCCCATCCTGAAAGTAAATTGTAATTTTTTTTTTGATTATGTAACTTCTTAATGTTGGATACTTGTACTGTGCTGCATTTCTTTGTCTACATGTAATCTTTTCAATCTGACATGGAGCCTTTGTAAATAAGTCTCTGACTCAAAGTTATTTCTGAGAACCAAATAAATAAAACAAATATATAAAATTTTGGCAGGATATGGTGCGCAGAACTTGAACTTCCCTTCTTGCAGCTTTTTCATGATAGGTGCATAGGCTCTTCAGCAGGCAGCTATTGCTGGCGGGTAGTCATTATCACAAAACAGGCGGTGGGTCCAATACAGGACGGTACTTTTCTGGCTGCCTTATGGAGGACCAGTTCTTTATCTCAGAATTGAAGAAATTGAGAACCAAGGAACAGGACTGGGCAGTCAGCTATGTTGGTTAGGGTCCCAGGGCACAGTAAGTGCAATCCATTTACAGTGAACAAGCAGATGGCAGTTCCAAGGTCATCCAAAAGGGATTGTAGAAATGTTATTGGTTCTCCCCCTGCTCTCTGGAAGTCCTGAGATTTGTAGGTTATTCCTGTGGTTGCAGGCTTCGGTATCCTCTGCCAGAGCTTGCAGATCGAGGATGGCTCGGTCCAGCTGTATAATGGCCCTTTCAGCAGTGTCAAGTCTGGTGTCCACCACCGAACAGTGTTCCTCATTGCTGTCTAATTTCTTTTCCAGTTCAGCTATATCTGTTCTGAGAATGGACATGGTTAGGCAACTTTCTTTTCAGAAATCGTGGCGCTCAGATAAGATAAGAGCCATCTGTTTTTGTAGTGCCTTTGCTCCGGATGTCCCAAGCTTAAGGTGGCCACGATGTGTGGAGAGCTGTAAACTGTTGCTGTCCGTGGCTAATCTGTTTCCATCTGGCAACTCTTCAGGTGAGGGATGTCAGCTGGTCCTACCTCTAGGCATACTGTTGTTGTTCTTAATGAGATTTCCCAAAAATCAGGTATCCTAGATGTTGTTTTTATTAATAAAAGTCCTGGTAGAGCTGGATCTGTGAAGTTAGGCAGCATCCACAAGCCTGACATCATCAGAAGTCTGTACACCAACTTTTCAGTTAACATCCTGTTGTTTTCATTTTGTACAGTATTTGAGCTAGAAACAGAACAATCCACTTTTCTTTCTGCCCTTATTGAATACAGTGTATTCCAGAACTAAATGTGGCACTGTATGTTGCACATTTTTTTTAAATTAAATACACTTTATTACATTTTGAAGAGCTAGATACAAAACCAAAATAACATGAACAACTGCAAAGACATCAAACAGAAAAATAAGAGAAAAACAATAAACCTCGAGCACACTGGGACAAAGCTTTCTGTTCCAGTCTGGACATTAGTTATATAACAAGAGTATGAAGTTAGATAGACAAAATACAGAACATGCCAGTAGTGTTGAAAAAGTAAAATAAAGAAAAGTTGCTATGGACTATCAGTAAATCAGCACAACACTGGCTTTCTGGTGCCAAGTGAGGAGGGATCACTCAACTCGCTGGCGACCCAGGTTCACTACCACCCGGGATGACAGGAACGGAGCCCAGCAGGGAAGTTTACAGCCATCTACTCGGATACTCTCCTCCCTGGGAGGGAGGTTTCAGCCCACACCACCACTCATAAAGCACACTTGCAGCATGAGTGACCATGTGCCATCATGTGTCCTTCCTAGGATGCCGTGAGTGCGTGGCTGCTACATAGGAGAGAGCTAGGTCAGGCTGAAAATAGAAAAATTGCCCGTTCAACTGACCAGATGACAGTCACCTGGTTTCCCTCCTGCCACAGCCTGGCAGCCAGTCTTCAAGGCTGATCCCCTATTGTGAGCCTGGTATGGTATTGAGCCTATCTCCTCTCGTGGGTCCCGGAGGCCTACCCTAACAGAAGGGATAAGTCAGGTAATTTGGGGCATGACACCATAGGGGATGGTGATGATGGTGGAGGAGGGATGACTTGGTGGGCAGGGAATGACCACTGGTGGCCTGAAGGAGTGGCCAGTCGGGGGACAGGGGAGGAGCAAAATAAAAAAATCAGCACAACATGGGTGCAAGAAAATCAATAGTAGTAATTATACCGCACAATTCTGTCTAATGCTGTAAGAGTATACAAGTGTTCCCAGTGATTAATACACTTCTCCATTCTATTATACCAATTGGCAAGAGTTCTCTCTGCCTGTAATGCAAAGAGTATCTCAGCCTGCCAATCTTGATATGTGGGGGTATTAGTATCCAGCCAATGTCATAATATAACTTTTTTAGCACAGGCAGCACTAGAGGTCATGCAATACTCTGAAATCCAAGCAAATAATCCTGATAATCCCACAATAAGTAAATAGAAGGAGTAAACACATCAGCTAGACCCAAAAGAGGGTCTAGCTTGGCTTTGATGGATTGCCAAAGGGTTGAGTTTTGGGGCAATACCAAAGCATATGGGGGAGACTGCCTGATCCAATTTGACATCTGGAGCATATATTGGAAAACTTCAAATGCATCTGAGTGAGCCACTTAGGTGTATGATACAAAATATGTAGGATTTTAAACTGCATCAACCTATATGGATCAAACTTCAGATATTAGTAAGGTCAGTCCAAATATGCTTCCATTCACAGGCTCTCGTAGATTTGGTAATACAGTACAGATTGCCAGAATTGACTTGATCCATCAAGCTTAGCAGGAGGGGCCACAAATCTGTTTTACAGGGTGGAAATAGGGTGGGGAAGACTAGCCTGACAGGCTGGAGATAACAGCACTTGCTATGTGTAGTGTTATAAGGAGCCCCGAAAATATTTAGTCAGTAGTCGGAGACTTGCAAAAAGAGAAAGTGTCTCTGTTAGTCATTTGAGAGCACTGTTGGCATAGAGTAAAACTAATAGGTTTATATTATATTACCAAAAGAAAATAAATAAATATTTACAAATATCCAATCTACTCTGTTAAAGTTAGGATTACTTCTCGGAAGTGTATGAATAGGTTTACCAGCCAGTAAAAAGTAGGGGTTATGGGCAATAGGTTGTGCCCAGTCTGTTATAGTTTGTAGGATTAGAAGTTGCCACAGTTGGTTGTGGATGCTGACAGAGACTGCTATGGGATTGTTTCTGAGGTCTTTATGGAGGTTATTGGACTTGGTATATAGCAGGGGTATATGGGGATATATATGAGCGCATAAAGCTTCTTCAGTTTGGAGTCATAAGAGTTTATAAGTACGCATGTGGGAGGAAAATGCCCCATGGTGCCAAGTGTAGATATTTATTGGCAGTGAAAGCTAGATAAAAAAGATAAAAATCAGGTAGATTTAAGCCTCCTGCAGTTTTAGGTTCCACTATACAGTGGGCGGGCTTCCAGCCCAAAGAAAGCACAAGATCACACTGTGGAGTTTTTGAAACCAGACTTTGTGAACCATCACATTCAGCATAATTAAGATACAAAAGCCTTGTCAAAAGATTAATTTTAACCAGGTTTTTTTGACTCCATAAAGAAAGAGAGAGTTGGCCCCATCTGGTTAGATCTGTCTGGAGGGTCTTAAGGAGTGGTTCCAGGTTGTGCAAAAACATGGAGGTGGGATTCTGAGAAATTTGAATACCTAAGTATGGAAGATTGTCTGACTTCCATTTAATTCTCAATTCTAAAATGGCAGGTTTAGAGTCTCCTGCATCAAGGGGCAAGACATCTGTTATATCAATGTTTAATTTATAATTTGACAAATGGCCAGATTCAGTTATGACCTGGTGGGCATCAGGCAGAGATATAAATGGGTGAGTAATGTGTAATAAAATATCATCTGCACAGACTGATACTGCATAATGCGTGCCTCCAATAGAAATGCCAGTTATATCAGGAGTATACTTAAGCTTATGAATCAGAGGCTCCAATAAAAGATTAAATAAAAGGGGGAAGGGAAGCCCTTGTCTCATGCCTTTGTAGAGATAGAAGAAGGTAATGTATTGTCCATTACAATAAATCTGAGCTGAGGGAGCAGTATGTAAAATTTTTATCCAGTGTATCAGTGGAACTGGTATATCATACCTGGTTAATGCAGCAAACAAAAGTCCAATGAGACCCAATAAAGGCCTTCTTTGGTCCAGAGACAAGCACCGAGGGAAACTGAGCTCCCGGCACAGAAATAAGATGGATCAACTTGCGGAGGTCGCCAGATGGAGGCCTTCTGGGCATAAACCAACTTGTTCATGAGCAATTTGGGTATGCCATACTCTCTACTAAAGTGATTAACTTAAATATTGGATAGGATCTTAATGTCCAGGTTAAGTAACAAAGTAGCTTTCTAATTTCCAAGCAAGATGGGATCACGACCTGGCTTAGGAATTAGGGTTGTTAGGGCTCTTGAGAGTTCCATTTCTTGGAGGCCTTCTTTGTATAGGAAAGTAAAAAGGTCAACTGACAGGGGGCTAAGCTCTTCTGAAAAACATTTATAGAAGTTTGAGGATAGGCCATTCGGACCTGGGACTTTGTCCAGGGCCAGATCCCTAATAGCCTGATAGACTTCCTCCTGTGTTAAATCGCCTAGTAAAGGATCCTGTTGAGCTAGAGTCAATCTAGGGAGGATAGGGTATCTAAGTAGTTATCAATCTTCTCCATGGAAGGGGCATCATTCCAAGCACCATAGAGGTCAACATAGTAGGTGCAAAAGGCCTCCACAACTTATTCAGATCTGGTAACTGGTTGGGACTTGCCCAGGATCTTTATCCTTTGAATGGTTCAAAAATCCTGCTGTTGTCTGGCCTAGGCGGTAATAATTTCCTAGCCTTTTCTCCCAGGTTGAAATATCTTACTCTGGCTTTATGCATAGCCCATTCAGTGGCCTGTTAATTTCCAGCATAGGTAGCTTTCAAACTATTCTGGTGTTGCTTTAGAGAATGTACGTTCAATGTGCCTGATCTGCTGGAGTAGGTCCTGTGCCTTTTTCTCTTGATTTTTCCTTTTAGAGGAGGGTCTAATAAATTCTACCTGTAAGCTACATTTAAAGGCCATTCAGAAGGTGACAACCTGTGGAACTGAATCTTTATTATTCTGAATAAAGTCTCATAAAATTCTAATGTATGATACTAAAGCAATGTATTTTAACAACTGATTAAGTCTCCACCTTCTGTCTAGTCATAAAGAATGTGGTAGCTGTAACAAAAAGGCAGACAGGCGGTGATCTGAAACTACCTAGGATGGATGTCACACCTGTCCGCACCAAGGAGACATTCCTTCTGAAAAGCAAATAGTGCAATCAAGGTAGGGTTCCATGGAGGCAGAATGGAAGGTGAAGTCCCGGTGTGGGTATAGTGTACACCATGGATCTAGCAGACCAAGGTGTCCATCAGCACTTGACCTGCATGTTGAGCAGGGAGAGGCCACGATTAAGGGAGGATCATGGTCCAGGGTTTGATCCAGGAGAATATTCCAATCTCCTGCAAGGAGTATTGGTAAATGAGCCATGTAATGAGATTACATAATAATTCCATGAAAAATCCAGGAGTATCTGAGTTAGGTCCATATATAGACCCCAAAACTATTTCTGTCTGCTCTACTGTACCTCAAATAAGTATATATCTATCATCTGTGTCAGCCTTTTACTCCAACACTTTAAATTGTAGGGATGGAGACACTAATAATGGCCATCCCCGTTTTTGTAATATCTCCCACCCATAAACTTGTCCTATCCTTTCCCTAAGTAATAAAGAAAGTTGATTTCATTTAATGAGTTTCTTGAATGAAAGAGATGTGGGCATGTAATTTTTTCAAGTGCTGAAGCACTTTGTACCATTTGGCTGGGATTTGAGCACCCTTAATGTTTCATGTGACATAGACGAGGCAACTGGTCATAGTAGCAGACTGAAGAAAGTATAAGAGGCCCCATTTCCAAAAGGTTAGCACGGCACAAACCAAGTTTGTGGTGCTCTAACATGGTATAGCGCCAGCTGTCAGGGGCATGCCCGTATTCAAAGAAGACTTGTGCATGGCACATCCCTGACCGCACCCTCACATAATAGTGTGCTGTGTCTATGCAAATGAGGGCTCCCTCATGCACATGCAGCGCGGCACAATATTGAAAGGTTACAGAAGTGCTAAATGGATGTCAGCAGCAGTGCGGATTAATGTTTCTGAAACCCTGCCCTTAACAGTGCACAGAGGAGGAGGGTGCCCCACACCCCCCTCCATACACTGTTAAGGGCTGGGTATGCTGGTGGTCCAGTGGTCCCTCCCATACCCCAATCCCAACATACATGATAAAAACAATCAGTGGTAGTCGAGCAATCCCTGCCGTGCTCTGATCCCCCTATACATTAAAAAAAAAGAAAGAAATTACCCCCCACATACATAATAAAAAAAACAGTAGTGGGCCAGCAGTCCTTCCCATACCCCGATCCTCCTGCATAATAAAAATTAATGAAGTCCTGGTGGTCTAGTGGTCCCTCCCTCATTCTGTGATGGCCGTCCCTGTTTAAGAAAAATAAATCCCTGGTGGTCCAGTGGTACCTCCAACATTCTCTAGTTGCTGTCCCAATGAGAACTACAATACCCTCCCTGGTAGTCTGGTGGCCCCCCCCCACCCTGGCAGGTAGTGACCCACCACCCATGCCCCCCAAACCTGACCTAATCTGGTGACTGGCACAGCTCTTCTCACACCGTCATGCTCAGCCCCAATTGAACTGTCAGAGCACATACAGTATACAGTACATGCCCAATGGTTGATTGGTCAACGATGTGTGTACTGTATACTGTAGACTATTCTGGAACAGTTCAGTTGGTAACTGGCCATGGGGTGAGAAGAGCCTGCCAGATGCCGGCTTCAGGTCGGGTTGGAGTGAGGTGGTGGTTCACCTGCGTGAGTGACTACTAGACTATCAGGGTATCGTAGTTTCATTGGGATGGTGGTTGTAAATGGGGAAGGGACCACTGGACCACCACTGATTTTTTTTTTTAATTATGTATGTGGGGATCGGGGCTTAGAAGGGAACACTGGACCACCACCAATGTTTTTTTATTATGTATGTGGGGATAGGGGCATGAGAGGGGCCAATGGACTACCACTGTTTTTATTTATTATGTATGTGGGGATCGTGGCTAGGGAGGGACCACTGGACCACCAGGTATAACTGTTTCTTTGTGGGGACAGAGATCAGGGCTAAGGTTGGGGGACTTTGCCCAGTGCACTTGAGGGTCATGCTTGTATGCAGATGAGCCCATAATGGGCATGCAAATGGCATGCTAGCGCAGTGCATGCAAATCAGCTCATCTGCATGTTTGGACTAAATATCACCTCACCTACAGGGGTTGCAGTGCTATCCAGTGTGTGCTGTGTTTTACCCCTATGGACAGTTTTCAGACAGTGCCTTGGCACTGGCACCATGGCACTCGCCGGCTGTGGGCCACTCTACCATGACCCGATATCCAAATGGATAGCATGGTCAGTTTGGATCATGCTATCTGTTTGAATATGGTGCTAGAGCCAGGCGGCTCTATTTTTTTGTGCAGCTCCTCCTGTGAGCATGTTGCCAGATGGCTCTGAATATGGAGCCTAAGGAGTCTTATAGACAGATGTAACACACAGTTACTTAGCGAGTAAATATCCCAAAAAGAACCAGTGTGCTCTTGCAACCCCCTGTTCCCCGAAACAACCTACCCCTACTATGGTATCTATAACCCCAGAATAACTGTATAAATTGTTGAAATATCTCAGGTATGTAATGAGAAGTGACAACAAGAAAAAGTCAACACAGAGAAAATTACTTTTCCTAGCAAGTGGGTGAAAAGGTATAACATGAACAGTAAATTTACAACAGTAACTAGTAGGATTTGTAAAGCCATACTGCAAGTTGGTACTCCTCCTGACTAAATTCCTTCCAGTCTGCTCTGCCATAAGCCAGATCACCTAAGAAGGAGGCACGCTTGACCATCACAATAGTAAAGCCATCACTGTTGCAAAAGATAGTGGCTCAAATGAGAAAAAAATATGCCATTATATATACATACATGGGCTAATTTACCTTACGTGCCATGGAAACCTAAAGAATCTTGCTGTGGGTCAAACATTTCTGTGGTGCTAGAGTAACTAATGACCAACCCTAAACATAATTTAAGACTCTAATGTTACATGTATCTATGTAATTAAAAAAGTCCGGGCTCGAAACCCGAGTCCGGATGTCAGGAGCAGGAGGGAAGGAGTATAGAAGCACCCATTAGATGCTTCCCTCCCAGGGGGTGGGTCCCAGACCACTATCTGTGACTCCTAGTGGTGGCTAGTGGCTGCCGTGCTTGGTGGCATGTGGCCTCGACGTGCTGCTGAATGCCCCGGCCCCCAGGATGCTACCATGGCTGGACCATAACATGGGAGGTGGGTGGGTTAGGAGAAAACCGAAAAATTAGCCACTTGGCCTAATGGATGACAGCGGCCAGTTCCCACTCACCACAAAGCCCGGAGGTGTCCAAGATGACCCCTGCCCTGCCCGAGATATGCAAAATGCCTATGGGTGACTCTTCTCTCCTGATGCCTTCCACAGAAGAGGGGCATTCCTGGCGAAGGAATCGTCCGGGTTACTCGGTTTGCGGCATTCAGGGTGGCAGATGCTGAAGAGACATGGTGGCTGGGCAGGCCAAGGTGGCTTGAGAGTGGGCGGCCTAGGGCTTGGGAGGAACATAAATAACACAAAAAATTAATCCCTGGGTCCAATTACAAAACAGCTAAATAGAAGAAGAAAGGAATAATCAAATAGCAATGTAATTTTATGGAGTTCTGGCAGCTGGGACTCACTCCCTTGTCTCTCTCCGCAAGCGCAAAGTACTGCAGGGCATGGCAAACTGCAGTTCTTGCTGGGACAACTGGTGAAGTTATTGGGCAAACTAGTCGGCAGTCTCAAAGCCAAGATGAATTGGAAGGGAGCCGACTAGTATAGCATTTGCCCCGGGAATGCTGGTGTAGTAACAAATCATCCTAGTTTCAGGATTTGCATCCCTCGTCACCTGCACATGTGTATTATGAAAGCGCATGTGCAGTTGTGAGTTCTGAGGGCAGGATAATCTGGGCATCTCTTTTCACAAGAGAATATAACAGTCTCCTTGTCTGGCTCTTTGAGTTTACAGTGGTCTCCGTGTCTGGCTCGCTGATGGGTCACCAGGTGTGGGTCTCCGAGTCTCTGGTTAATAAGGACTGCTAATTTAATTTATTTACCAAACACAAACATATAACAAAAAAGGCAAAAATAGAATAGCTGTGGGTTTTTAGGTTGAACTGGACCCACAACATTCTGAGAATGGACTCTAGTTCCTATCATTAAATCATACTGCGGGGGCTGTTGAATTGATCTACCACCCAACATACTAAAACAGAAGGAGAAGCGATCCTGTGTAGGTTGGAGTGAAACCTCATCATTATCTCAGCTTTTTGTCACTGTAATGAGGGACAGATGCACTCAAAATGAGGACAAAGTGGGAGCTGGACCTCAAAATGATGATGTAAAGTTGAAACACCATGGAACACTATGCTTTTATTTGTTCAAGGTTTCAATTTTCTTTGACATCACAGAATGTTATGACATTTGCTTTACAGTTTGAGTTTATAGTATCTCCTCTGTGTGGGCAGCACCTTCCAGATGTGGGCTACATGTGGGACAAAAGCAGTTCCAAAAGGTAAATGAGAAACATCCCTCATAATGAGGGACAGATGAGAGGTATGCCTTTGTTATTCTGAAAAAGCAGCCTCTGGCTCTATTTATTTACTGACCCCAACACACCACCAAAAGGATTAGATAAGAATCATGATTCATAGTTATAAAAGTGGACCCTCATCATTCTAAGAAAGGCTGTGTGTCTGTACCTCTTTCAGGGTGCCACTGTTGTATATGGATCTTTTGTTCCTAATGCTGATTTTCTTGTCTGTGCGTATTTATCATAAGTACAGTGATCATCTGATGGCTGAAAGGGACAGTGTTACTTTCAGCAGTCAGCTAGTATTGTTAACCCCTTACCTTTCACTGACACAAAACAGGAAACCTGGGTGAATTTGACCTCCCTGTGGAGTGGGCCTGCAGGCATATCAGGGAGGTGGGGGGATTTAGTCTGCTAGCTACTCCCCATTTTATAGGTCCATTTTACATAAATTATTTGTAGTGGTCTAATTGTACTATGTGCAGTCAATAAAATATCCTTACATATAGAGACATTGTGTGGATTTTTCTATCAGCCGGTAGGCGGGTTAAGCTTTCGAGTGCATACAAAGTTGTATTTTTCAGTGCCTGCTTCTGAGTTCATTGGTAACCTTTTTGGTATTGATCTCATGTTTCTGGGTTGGCGACTCAAATCATTGCATGAACCGTTAACTGGTGACTCCTTTATCTTTCATTGGGAGTGTGGGATTGTGTGGGCAGACCAAGGCGATCAGGGAAGTGGGTGGAATATGTGACAGGGGTGGCCTGGGATTGTACTGGCACACCAGCAAATCAATTTAGGAAGAGTGGGGATATATAGCAAATGTGGGCCAAACCAAAGGAAGCGATTAGGGAGATGTGCAGAATATACCAAAGGATGGGATTGTCGAGGCAGACTGGAGAAGCAATCAGGGACATGGGTGAAATATACAGTATGACAGGGATAGGATTGTGCAGGCAGATCAGGGAAGTAATCAGGAGGTGGTGGGATATATGGTAGGGTGGAACTATGCTTGACAACAGGGGAGTGATTGGGGAGGTCAGCAGTATATATGGCAGGGTGGGACTGTGCAGCAGACCAGGGAATCAATTGGAAAGGTGGGTGGGGTTATGCAGGCACATTATGGAAGTGAACAGGAAGGTGGGGTATTTATGGCAGGAGTGAGTCTGTGTGCACACCATAAAAGTGATTGGGGAAATGGGTGGGATATTTGGCCAGGGTGGGACTTTGTGGGCACACCATTGAAACAGTTGGGGAGATAGGCAGAATATATGCCAAGGGTGGGACCATGCAGGCACACCGTTGAAGGGGTTGGGGAAATAGGTAGGCTACATGGCAGGGCTGGGACTGTGTGGGCACACCATTGAAGCTGTTGAGGAGATAGGTGGGATAAATGGCAGGGGTGGGACTGTGCAGGCAAGCTGGGGAGGTGGGTGTGATGTATGGCAGGGAAGGAGCCATTCAGGCACAATGTTGAAGACATCAAGGAGGTGGATGGGATAGATGTCTGGCAGGGATGGGACAGTGTGGGCACATCGGAGAAGTGATCAAGGAGAGGGGATGTTTGGCAGGGGTAGAACTGTGTAGGAATAGTAGGGAAGCAATTTTGGAGGATTGCGGGATATACGACAGGGGTGGATTTGTGTGGATAGGTGGAAGTGGTCAGGAGGTGGGTGAGATGTATGGTGGGGTGGGGCTGTGCAGGTACATCAGAGAGCTGGGTAGGATGCATGGAAGGGTGTGACAATGCAAGCAGTCTGGGAAGCCATTGGGGAGGTAGGTTGGATATATTGCAAGGGTGGGACTGTGTGGGCACACCTGGGAAGTGATGGGGATTCGGGTGGGATACATGGTAGGAGTGGGATTGTGCAGGCAGACTGAGGAAGTGATTGGGGAGGTGGGTGGTATATATGGTAGGAGTGGGACTGTACTGGCATGGCAGAGGTGGGACTGTACCGGCACAGGAGGGAAGCAGTCAGGGTGATGGGTGGGATATATGGCAGGGGTTGGACTGTGTTGGCACACCCTGTGAGCAACTGAGGAGGAGGACAGGATGTATGGCAGAGGTGGGACTGTGTGGGTGTGCCATTGAAGCAATCTGGAGCTGGGTTGCATATTTGGAAGGGGTGGTACTGTTTTGGCAGATTGAGGAAGAGATTGAGGAGGTGTGCGGTATATGGCAGTGATGGAGCTGTGAGGGCAAACTGTAGCAGTGATCAGGGTGCAAGGGGATATATGGCAGGTGTGAGACTTCTGGCACACCTCTGGAGTGATCAGGGAGGTGGGCAGGATTATGGCAGTGATAGGACTGTACACCACAGAGTAATCCAGAGGTAGGTGGCATATTTGGCAGGGGTCAGATGTCGGGCAGACCAAGGAAGCGACAGGGAGGTATATGTTGTATGGCAGGCTGAGACTGTGCAGGCAGACCGGTAAACAATCGGGGCAGTGGATGAGATATATAGCAGGGGTGGGACTGTGGTGGCGCACTGTTGAAGCAATCAGCAGGTGGGCGGGATATGTGACAGGGGTGGTACTATACTGGCATACCAAGAAAGCAATCAGGAGGTGGGCTGGATATATGGCAGGGGTGGGACTGTACTGGCACACCAAGGAAGTGATCAGGGAGGTGGGCAGGACGTATATCAGGGGTGGGACTGTGCAATCACACCAGGGTAGTGATGGGGGAGGTGGGTAGGACACATGGTAGAGGTGGGACAGTGCAGGCAGACCGGTGAAGCAGTTGGGGTGGGCGGACATGGCGGGGTGGGGCTGTGCTGGCCCAAAACTCATGGGCAGGCATGTTGTATAGCAATGGTGGGATAGCATGCACAGAAGTGGGGTCCCAGAAACATAGACTTTGTGAATGGACCATAGCCCATCTCTGCCATTCTCCCTGGATAGCGAAGATTCTAGTTAACCACGCACCACACAATTCTTCTCATGTTGAATTCCCCCCACTGTTTTAGCTAACAACCTCCCAGGAAACAGTTCATCCACCACTCTCTCCATGAAATTTATACATTTCTAGACCCATCCCCCTCTATCTTTAAATTGTGTCCCCTTGTTCTTCCCACATCTCTTTTCTGAAAGATGCTACCCTCCTGGACTTTGTTGATTCCCTTGAGGTACTTGAACATTTCTATCATGTCCCCCTCGTCCCTCCTTTCATCAAGGGTATACATATTAAGCTCTCTCAGTCTCTCTTCATATGATTTCTGATGCAGACCCTGCATCATTTTAGTTACCCTCCTCTGGACTGCTTCCATCCTGTCTATGTCCTTGCGTAGATGAGGTCTCCAAAACTGCACACAGTACTCCAGATGGGGTCTCACCAACTGTCTGTACAGAGGGATAACCACTTCCCTTTTTCTACTTGTGATGCCCCTTCCTATGCATCCCAGTATCCCCCTGGCTCTCCTCACTGACTTCTCACATTGCTTACCCACCTTTAGATCATCCGATATGACTATCCCCAAGTCCTGTTCCATTTTTGTTGTTGTTAGTACCTCCCCTGCCATTGTGTACTCTTCTCCTGGGTTTTTGTTTCCCAGGTGCATTACTTAGCACTTCTTTGCATTGAATCTAAGTTACCATATGTCTGACCATTTCTCCAATCTTGCCAAGTCCCTTCTCATCCTTTCTACCCCCCCTTGTGTATCAACTCTGTTACAGATCTTTGTATCATCTGCAAAAAGGCATACCTTTCCTCAGACCCTCTGCAATGTCACCTATAAAGATGTTAAAGGAGGACTGGACCCAGTACTGGAGCCCTGAGGTACCCCACTAGTGACCCCTTTTTTCGAATGTGTGCCACCACTATTACCTTTCTGTGTCCTGTTGTGCAGCCAGTCTGCAACCCAAGCTAACACCCTGGGACCCACTCCCAAGCTGGCTAACTTGATTATTAACCTTTGTGCGGGACTTTGTCAAATGCCTGGGAGGTTGGTGGGTTACACAGCAGGAGTAGAGTCATAGGGGCACATCAGAGAAGAGATTGGGAAGGTGAGAATGATGTATGGCAGGAGTGGAGCTATGCAGGCACATTGGAGAAGAGATTGGGAGAGTAGAAGGAATGTATGGCAAGGTTGGTACTGTGTAAGCACAGAAGGAAGTGATCGGGGAGGTTGGTGGGATATGGCTGGTATGAAATTATGCAGGCCCATTGTGGAGTTGGGTGGGATTATGATAGGTCTGGGACCATGTGGGCACACCAGGGAAGTAAGTGGGAAATATGACAGGGTGAGACTGCTGGCACACCAAGAAAGCAGTTGAAAGATAGGTGGGATACAAGGCAGGTGTGGGATTATGCAAGCAGACCAAGGAAGTGATCAAGGAGGTTGGTGGGTTATACAGCAGGGGTAGAGCCATAAGGGCACATCAGAGAAGAGATTGGGAAGGTGGGAATGCTGTATGGCAGGGTTGCTATGTGGGCACAGCTGGGAAGTAATCAGGGAGGTGGGTGGAATGGATGTATAGCAGGGATGGGACTGTACGGCTACAACAGAGACATGATCGGGGAGGTGGGTGGATGTATGGCAGAGGTGGGACTGTGTGGGCACAGCGGGGAAGTGACTGGGGATAAGGGCTGGATATATGGCTGGGTTGAAACCAAGTGGGCACACTAGGGAAGTGATAGAAGATGTGGGTGGGATGTATGGCAGGGGTATGGGCAGACTGGGGAAACAGTCATAGAGGTGGGAAGGATATATGGCCGGGGTGGTACTGTGCTGGCAGACTGTGGAAATGATTGGGATGGTGGGGGACTATACGGCAGGGACAGGACTGTGTGAGCACACCGTTGATATTATTGGGAATGTGGGTGGGATATGTCAGGGTTGGGACTGTGCAGGCATACCAGGGATGCAGTTGAGGAGGTGGGAAGGATATATGGCATGGATGGGACTCTGCTGGCACATCAGGGAAGTGATCGGGATGGTGGGGTACTATACGACAGGGGCAGGACTGTGCAAGCACTCTATTGATATTATTGGGGAGGTGGGTGGTATATATGGCAAGGGTGGGACTGTGCAGGCACATCAGGGAAGTGATCAGGGAGGTGGGTGAGTTATGGCAGTGGTGAAGCAATGAGGGCACATCGGTAAAGAAATTGCAAGGGTGGCACTGTGTGGGCACAGAGGGGAAGCACTCGTGGAGGCAGTGGGGATATATGGTAGGGGTGAGGCTGGGAAGCCAGTTTGGGGAAGCGATTGGGGAAGTGGGTGACATATATGGCGGGGGTGGTAATGTGTGGGCACACCTGGGAAGCCATGGGGAAGTTGAGTGGAATGTATGGCATTGGGTGGGTTATCTGGGAAATAGGAGCACTGTTGCCCCCTCCCTCCTTCCCCTTCTCACAACTGCTGTTTGTTACTAAGTGAAAGGCACCATGTCACAGTGGTAATCAGGGATATACCACCATTACATCCTCTCTGGATGGTTTAAATTAAGCAGATGCTTATTAGTATCAGATCCAGGGAAGCTGAGCATGCACTGGTGAAAATCTGATCCCTTACATTTTGCAGAAACACCTTGGAGGCATCCTCAGCCTGATTCTTGCCCTTTTTTCCCCACAGTTTCCTAAGGGATCTTTAGCAACAGGCCAAACTGTTTGCTCTGACTGGCTTTGCTTTATTGCTTTCTCACTGGGGGCAATGCCCACCTCACGTGCAGAGGGGTCTCTCACAGTCCAGGACCAGCAAAGTGAATGGTGGGGGGCTAGTTTGAATGGAAGCAGCAGGCTGAACCACTTACTCTGTCTGGCTCCACTCTCTTGTACTGGCATAAATGGCCACCTCACATGCTCTGCGCTCTCCCATAGTTCGGGACCGGCAAAGTGAACTGAGTCAGGAGGTGAGGCATGGCAATGGAGGTGGGGGAGGATCATGGGGAATGGAGTTGGGGAATGGAGTTGGGGGGCATGGAGAATGGAACTGGGTATGGAAGGTTGGCAGGTATGAGAGCTGCAGGGGAAGGAAAAAAGTGTCAGTGAGGGCCAAGAGGGATGGAGAAAGAAAGCTAGAGAGGAAGTACTGTAATCAATGCATTGGCAATGCTGTGCTGCGATTCCACTTGCACAGGTAGAAGGCAATATCTGATGGATCCACTGACATACTTCAAGACCCTGCTCCCTCTCCTTCTGCTCGTAATACATCAGCATAGCTCTCCCTATGCAGCCGTAAAAACATCCAGCTCCCTTTCTCTGCAGCTGCCGTAGCACCTTAGGTGCAGTAACTCTTTCTGCCTACTAGCAATGTTTCTCTCTTTCGCTCACACACTCTCATTAATTAACATGCCGCTGAACTCCTTTCTGACTTGTCACAAATCTGTTTATCTCTCCTCTGTGGAGCAGGCATGCAGGTCGACTGGCACGACCGCACCCCAGGTCTGGTCTGGCAAGCAGCTCTCCCTCCATTGCAGGCTGGCCAACATCTGGGGCGCACCTCTAGGGTCCCCCGGGCGCAGCGCACGCCATCAGCCACCATGACCACCTCCTGCAATTTTCTCCGCCTAGTTTTCACCCCTGAGCCAGACATGCACGATGTCAACGACTCACGCGTGCTGACATCCGCTATGCTCTAACCCTCAGCTGCACGCCGCCCTGTAGTGCCCCACTTTCCATCAGGTGCCACTGCAGAGCAGCACAAACCCCTGCACCCACCCCAGAGAGAGGAGAGCAGTCGTGGGACACTTCATCCTCTCCCTCCCCTGCTGACTCCCGACAGTCTGGGTCCATTCCTGAACCCGGGTCACCCGAGCAGCGCGAGGTGTGGCGTCCTGCGCCTCATCCCTCACCACCACCAGGCCGGCTGAATTTCTTTCTGACGTAAACAAAATCTTGCTGCCTGGATTTATTTACTGACCCCTGAAAAAGAATTAGAATGGCTAGGTTGGACTCAGCATTTGAGAAAGTCTGTGTATGCCTTTCAGGCAGGCTTCAAACATCGTGTTGGTGTCCAGTTTTCTTTGTAAGGCTGGCCTCCTTGTCTGTGTGTATTTATTAAAGCAAAGCAACTATCTGACAGCTGAAACTGACAAGACATCTTTTTGGAAGGTTAAGCCTATGGTTTAATGTACAAGCAGCCAGCCACTCCCACTTCCTGACCTATATAAGCATTTCCTCTCAGCCTCCTTCTGAAGCACTTTATCTTTGTCGGCCAGACGGAGGCTCTGTTGGTCTGTCCTCTGTAGCTGGCTGGGGCCTTCCCCTTCCCCCCCGCACTTTGCTGCATCTGCTTGTCTCTGCTGGACTTCTGTGTTTGTTTTCCTGCATCTGGTTTGCATTTTGTCTCTGGCTGTGCTTCTTTCTGTCATTTGTTCCTATTTTCTGTGTTTGTGTGTCTTTGGTTTTTGCCTTTTGGGGGCTTTGTCCTAGATATTCAAGGTGTTCATCACCGAAATGTACCCTGGGGCAATATTCAAGGGGGAATTGCACAGCATTCCCCATGTGCTGAGGCACAAAGATAATGTATGCAAACACATCTGGCAACAGTGACAGAGGCTAAACTGGACATAGTAGCCATTAGCGAGACATGGTTCACCAGTAACCACACTTGGGAGACTTCAGTACCGGCTATGTACTGTTCAGGAAGAGACCGAGGTGCAAAAAGGAGGGTGGAGTGGCCTTTATGTCAATGAAAATATCAAACTACAGAAATTCAGAATACACATAAGGAGCCAGAAGAACTGTGGGTCATTCTGCAAACAGGAAATGGTACAGGCATACGAACTGGGGTTGTCTACAGGCCTTCAGACCAGGGGAGGACATAGACACATTATTGTCAGAAGAAATACAAAACATGACAGCTGAAGGGGAGGTTCTGATAATGGGAGACTTCAACTTGCCAGATACAGATTGGTCAATACCAGCAGGAACATCTGCCAGAACTAGACACATAGGTCCAGATATTCAAAGGGTTGTGCCTGGTGCAACTGAGTTGCGCTGGTGCAACTCCATTGCGCCCTGGTGGGATAGTAGAAGGCTGCCCAGTGCAGAGCAAATCACGATGCACAGAGAGAAATGTATTGTATCTGGCACAGATTCAGGGTCATTCCCATGCATTTGTGCTGCATCCCGATATTCAGCCTGGGATGTGCAGCGCATATGCTGGTGCAGTCCTGCATTGCGCTGCATAGAGGAGCTCAGAGTTCAGCCCGTGAAGAATGGGAACAAATCCTGGCCACCCATAGGTGGGCTGCTGTATTGCATGGTGCAACACAGCAGCCGCCAGCCGTGGGTGGCCACCCACCCACCCAGAACACCATCACCAAGCACCCACATAACCCTGGTGGTCAAGTGGCACCCCCCTCCCACCCATGTTCCTGATCGCGGGTATCTGATGTTTATATACATCTCTGGTAATCTAGTGCCCCCGCATCCCTGATTTCCCAATAACTGTAATAAAAGACTAACCCTAGTGGTCTAGTGGTCCCCCCTCCCACCTGATTCCCTGACATATGTAAAAATGACCATCCCTGGTGGTCTAGTGGAACCCCCCCCACCCGTCACAGTGATCTCTGTACTTCTCCATAAATAAATGCCCTGGTGATCCAGTGGCACCCCCAAACCCTCCTATCCACACTGAACTCCTTGCCCACCCCAGTCCCCCCTTCTGTCATTGGCGGGTGGCTGCAACCTGCCCACATATTGCCCAGCCACAGCAGCTGACAGGCACAATATGAGCTGTAAGCCCATTGGTCCCAGTGTGGACCAATGGGCTTGCATGGCATAATGTACTAGACAGTTCCAAATATGTGAATGAAGTCTAATCCCCATGCTCCCTATCTGTGGCTTGCGCTGGTGCCATGCACAGTATGTGCACTGACCTTGCCATATTCAATGGTGCTATGCCATGGTGCATCATCATTGAATATCACCTGGCCCGGGCACCAGCTCATCCCAGTAGCTCTGCGCCCAGGCTTGCTCCACTGCCTGGCGCAGTCTGAATATCCAGGTCCTAGTGGATTCCCTGCAGGGGCAGGGCCTCAAACAACTGGTACAACAACCCACAAGAGACAGAGCTATGCTAGATCTAGTACTGACTAATGGGGAAAGGATCACAGATTTCCAGGTAGAAGGTCTCCTAAGGGCCAGTGACCATCATATGGTATGGTTCAATTTGACCACTAGAACTAAATCATCCCATTCAAAGGCAAACATATGGGACTTCAGAAAGGCAACTTTGATAAGATAATCAACAGAAATTACTTCGCCTAGCAAATGAAAACACAAGCAAAAACACATTAAAATACATGCAAACAACATCCCTATTATGTTAAAACAATAATAAAAAGAAACCACTGAATCTCCAACAACAAAAAAAATGTCAAAGCAAAAAGCTTTAACACTTCAAAATATAAAATACAGCAAAACGAAAACAAAACATACCAAACCACTAAAAGCAAAGAAAACATTAAACAGCAAAAGTCCGCAAAACACTAGCAGCCAAGAAACAAAACTTTACATAAACCACATTAAGCAAAAAAAATCCAGAAAGTATTACCAAAAATCCAAGAATAAGAAAGTATATGAAAGAACCAAAACATGTCCCTAAACAAAACACACCACTCCAGCCTTAATAGTCGATCAGCTCCTCTAGTAATGCAGCACCAAAATTACTACTCTGATCAGTAATAATCTCTTTAGGTATGCCCACCCTGTTGAAAATTCTGGCAAGCTCTGCTGCCACTTTTGGGGCTATAACAGTACACATTGGAACTGCCTCTGGGTATTGAGTAGTATAATCACATACTACCAGAATGAATCGATTATCCTTTTTACTTTTGTCTAAGAGGCCAACCACAACCATTGCAATTCTCACAAAAGGCACATCTCTCAAGGGTAGGGGCATCAGGTGCACCTTATCTTTTTTAGTCACTGGAACTACTTTCTGACATTCTGCACAAGAACTGCAAAGGGTAGCAACATCTTCATGAATTCCAGGCCAGTAAAATCTGTACAGCAATCTGGCAAGGTTGTGATCCCTCCCTAAGTGACCAGTCATAGGACTATCATGTGCTATCTATAACAACTCAGTTCTATACTTTTGTGATATAACCAATTGTTCTATTTGTTTTTGTGTCTGAGGTTTAACATAAACTCGGTACAGTAACTCATTACATTTTTTCAACATTGGTTCACCCTGTTTTTGTTTCACCTCCAGTTGCTTAACATAACCTTGGAAAGAAGCATCATTAGTTTGCTCTGAAACAAAATCGCAATCAGCTATCAGTCTAGTTTCAGCATTTTCATATTTTACCCTTTGCATCCTCAGGATCACGAGAACAGCTGTACGGGAGTCTGAGTTGGATGTCACTGTCCACCTAGGGACAAATTACTTGGCTCAACATGAGATTAGAGCAGTGCAGAAGGACTTTGTAGAATTGGGAAGGGGCCTAAGACAAGTAGCACACACAGTATCCTTCTCAGAGGTGCTGCCTGTCAATGACTTGAGTGAGGCGAGGGTACTTTGCACCATGCAGTTTAATGCATGGTTGAAAAAATGGTGTGGAAAGCAGGGGTTTGGCTTCATTGGGGACTGGGGTTCCACCTGGAGGGACACCAGCCTATACTTGCAGGATGGTCTGCATCTGTCCAGGAAGGGAACAAGTCTTTTGAGCAATCGGTTTAAATGCTTCATTGGCAAACTTTTAAACTAGTCAAGGGGGAGGCACTGATAAGCAGCAGGAAAATCCCAGCCTCTCCCTACAAAACAGGGTACTAAATGAGAAAAAGACCGAGGTAGAAAGGTCAGTGGGGGATGCTGCAACAGAAGGTAAAGCCATCAAAAAATGGAGAGCAATGAGTACCAATGCCCGTAGTCTGAGTAATAAGCTTCCTGAATTAGTGGCATTAATGGAGGAGTAACATCTGGATACCATGGGAGTCACAGAAACATGGTACACACAAAACCATGACTGGGACATAAACATACCAGGATACACTATCTACAGGAGGGACAGGGAGGGTAAAAGAGGAGGAGGAGGAGGAGTAGCTCTTTACATAAGGGAAGGAATCAAAGCAACAGAACAAAAGGGAAAACAGGGAGGAGAAGAAGCACTGTGGGTAAATTTGGAGACTGGCAATGGAACCACAATCCGCACAGGGGTTGTATACAGACCTCCTTCTCAGGTGGAGGAAATGGACAAGGAAATGATAGAAAGTATACTTAGAATGGCAGAAAAAGGGGAGATATTGCTGATGGGTGATCTGAATATGCCAGATGTTAACTGGAGTGCAGTTGCAGCAGCCACTTTGAACAGTGGGGTTATTCTAGATGCCCTACTGGGGGCATGCCTTAGACAATTAGTATTGGAGCCCACTCGAGAGGGAGCAATCTCAGACCTGGTTCTCTCAAATGGAGATGAAGAGGATCACAGATGTAAAGGGTAGCCATCTGGGAACTAGTGACCATCGGACAGTATGGTTCACAATAAACACAGCAATAGAATCAAGTCATACAAAGGCAAAAGTACTGGACTTTAGGAGGGCTGACTTTGCCAAAATGGGTGAGTGCCTAAGGAATGCACTAGCAAATGGGCAGGAAGGAGGGGTGGAAGAACAATGGGGAATAATAAAAACTGCCATCACAGAGGTGACAAGCCTTTGTGTGAAGCAAATAAACAAAATGAAATGATGTAAGAAACCACTATGGTTCTCAAGGGAAGTGGCAGTGAAGGTTCAAGAGAAAAAGAAAGCATTCAGGAAGTACAAGGAATCACAGAAGGAGCAGGACAGAGAACTGTATCAGTTAAAGCAAAAGGAAGCTGGGAAGGCAGTCAGAACAGCAAGGGCCCAAACCGAGGAAAAGATAGCCAATCGTTAAGAAGGGGATAAAACCTTTATAGGTACATCAGGAGCAAAGGAAGACTAAGGGAGGATAGTGAGGCTTAATAAAGGGGAGGGAGGATGGGCAGAGGGTGACTGTGAAATGGCAGAGATACTAAACAAATATTTTTGCTCAGTATTTACAAAGGAAGAGGGGGAGGTACCTAAAACAAACAGTAGAAACACTCTGGATACAGAAGTTGATACCAACCCATTTACAGAAGAAAGGGTTCTGAAAGAACTCTTAAAACTGAAGGTGGACAAAGCAATGGGGCCTGATGGGATTCATCCCAGAATTCTAAAAGAACTAAGGGTAGAACTAGTGACACCACTGACTACCCTCTTTAACAAATCATGAGAGGATGGGGTGGTACCCAAGGACTGGAGGAGGGCAGATGTGATTCCCCTTTGTAGTAGGGCGCAGGAGTATGTGGGCAATCAGATAGCGTAACACAATAACTATCTTTTACATAGTTCAAAATTTATTTTGGAAATTCACATTTACTCCCGAAGCAGGACATTTTCCATCAGCAAACTCTTTGGAAATCACTTCAATCATCTGACGAACACATTTATATAGTACTTTTACATCGCTCCCTGGAGTACTTTCCAGACCCTCTTTACTCATCTCTCTTCTAGTCGCATCTGAAATCCCTAAGAGCTATCTATTCTTTTATACCATTCAGCAATCAGGTGATGCATTAACTCCACCCACCAAAACATTTTCAATTTAATTTCTTTAAACACTGCATCATTATTTAGTTTAAAAAACATAAACATATTTTTATTACTTTAGCAACTTACATGCTATCAGCAGAGTGAATTACAATAATTTTAGAAGTTTTTTTGTTTTCACCCCTTTAGCAACAGTATAAAGGTATTCAGGGAGCAGCCGGCCAACCCCCAAAGTAGCTCGGAATGCCAAAGAGATTGGACACCAGGAACTCCCAAAACGCCAACTGCAAAAAAATTATCCTTGCTCCCCAAAGACCCCAGAACAGCAGGAAAATGCCTCACCTCGACTAAGGAGGGTATGTATAACTCCATTTACTTTACTTAAATCTGAAACCATTCAACTGGAGTAAATTAAAGGGCTAAATACCCTCACAACAGTGCGCAAATTTGAATGGGAAAGAGATTAACAGCGCTCACATTCGCACTGTCGCGTAAAAGCTCACCGGCTCACTTTATTAAAGAAAAACATTTCCTTCACAGCTCTTAAAGAGAAGAGCATTTCAAGAGACAAAGACGAGAATCCAAAGGTTCTCAATTTATTGCAGAAGTCTACAAAGCGTAAGCAAGGCTACGGAGGCATAACAGTGCACAACAGAGCATTTGAAGGCATTTTAAAGCAATGCCCTAGAGTATTTTCAATCATGGAGGGTTTTCTTTAACAAACCCTCACAAACCGAAGTGTCAGCCAGAAATTCAATAAGAGGGAAGACTATGAAGCACAACCAAACAGCTCCAGATAGCCACCCACCCTATAATATTCTATGCCCGAAAGTTTCACCATTTTAAATCAATCCCTGCCCAAGATACCACAATTCTCTCTTGGTACCAGAGCTCTCCCCTACCAAATGCACACAGTAAATTAAATGCATATTTTTGTCAATTCAATGCACCTCTCCATATTGTATAACCCATTTTGTATAAAGGAATCCAAACAAAATATATGCCTGTGTTATCTACTGTTCTGCTACCCGCCCCCCGTACACTCCAGATGCCTGCAACAAAAACCATCGTTACCTTGTTGGTATCAATCAAACCATGAACTCTCCCCCACGGATGCGCCAGAAGTTGGTCCCATAATTTGCCCTGAACAACAGATCCGCTCAACAGCACCAAATGACCGCGACATTGCGGTCCAGCCCCGGGTTCCATCCTTCCTTCTGTTGGCTAGTGTTGCATCCCAGAAGGGAGTACACACTCATTTCTAGAGCCGCGAGAATTTCAGCTCTGACTTTCACCTTTCCCACTATTGATCTACCTTTTTAGGCTTGCAAAAATATAATGGTATTAGGGTTAGCGACAGTGCGGAGCTACGGTAGATTTCCCGCTCGAACGCTCGCACTATCATGGAGGAACGCCCAAATGCAAGGCAACGAAGGGCATCTGCAACCTGGCTGTGTCCCACTCCCCAAGTCTCACAGAGCACTCTGTGACACCCTTCACAAAAGTGGGAGCAAGGCAGAAGCAGGAAACTACAGACCTGTTAGTTTAACCTCAGTGGTAGGAAAAATGATGGAATCACTTCTGAAGGAAAGAATTGTCAAGTATCTAGAGGTCAGAGGGGCACAGGACCCAAGGCACCATGGATTCACAGCAGGAAGGTCATGCCAGACAAATCTGATAGATTTCTTTGACTGGGTGACCAAAGTAGTAGATCAGGGAGGGGCTGTGACATGGCCAACCTAGACTTTAGCAAGGCATTTGACACAGTCCCACACAAAAGATTAATATACAAGTTAGTCAGCCTGGGAGTGGGTCCCAAGATGACAGCCTGGGTAAAGAATTGGCTGGAGAATAGGACACAGAGAGTAATAGTAAATGGAGTCCACTCTGAAGAAAGGGGGGTTACTAGTGGGGTACCACAGGGTTCAGTATTAGGACCAGTCCTCTTCAATGTCTTTATGTTTACATTGCAGAGGGACTGGAAGGAAAAGTATGTCTCTTTGCAGATGACACAAAGATCTGCAACAAAGTTGATGCACAAGGTGGGGTGGAAAGGATGAGAAGGGACTTGGCAAGGTTAGAGGAATGGTCAAATGTATGGCAGCTTAGATTCAATGCTAAGAAGTGCAGGTAATGCACCTGGAAACAAAACCCAGGGAAGAGTAACAATGGGGTGAGATACTAACAACAACAAAATGGAAAGGGACCGGGGTAGTCATATCAGATGACCTAAAGGTGGGAAAGCAATGTGAGAGGGCAGCAAGGAGGGTTGGGGGATACTGGGATGCATAGGGAGAGGCATCACCAGTAGAAAACAGGAAGTTATTATCCCTCTGTACAGATAGCTGGTGAGACCCCATCTGAGTACTGCGGCAGTTCTGGAGACCCAATCTCCACAAAGACATAGACAGGATGGAAGCTGTCCAGAGGAGGGCACTCAAATGGTGCAGGGTCTGCACCAGAAGACATATGAAGAGAGACTTAAGGAGCTTAATATATGTAGCCTCGAGGAAAGGAGGAGAGGGGGACATGATAGAAACTTTCAAGTACCTCAAGGGAATCAACAAAGTCCAAGAGGGTAGCATCTTTCAAAAAGAGGAAAAAAGAACAAGGGGGCACAATTTGAAGATGGGGGCGGCCCAGAGGTAATTTAAGGAAGTATTTTTTCACAGAGAGGGTTATGGATGCATGGAACTGCCTTCCGAGGAGGTTGTGGAGTCAAAAACAGTGGTGGAATTCAAGCATGCATGGGACAGTCATAAGGCAATTCTAGGGGGTGGGGGCAGGAAGAAGTAGGCTGCTGGTTAACTAGGATCTGCAGCTTATCCATTAGGTAGGGAAATGGGCAGACTGGGTGGGCCAAGTGGTCCTTATCTGCCGTCAAATTCTATGTTTCTATATCCATCATTCTTTTGTTGTCACTGTTGTTTCAGGCATCTTCTTTCTTTCCTGGACTTCCAGATCTTGGAGCTGGGCTCAAACAAGTCCACATCAAAGTCACCAAAAGGAAAAGTGTCTCCAACATTTGAGATTTTCATTGCCTGTGCTTCTGTTACCACTGCTGCTGAAACTGCAGGTTGCAGTTCCTCTGAGATTAACTCAGTAAATCCTGGACAGTCATTTCCGATAATCACAGGTACAGGTTACTTGAGTACTACCCCACTTTCATTTTGTGTGACACCCCATTAATATTCAGTATCAATTGTGTGGTGGGATAGTATCGCATGTCCCCATGGATGCAGAGGACACTAGTACCTGGTTCTTTTACATAGTGTTTTACCAGCACTTCAACATGCACTAGAGTCTGTCTGCTTCCTGAATCAATAAGTCCCTTTACAGCCGTATGTCCCACCTTGACATCTGCTAAATACTTACCCTAATTTGCTAAGGTCAAATCTGCTGCTGTGGTACCCTCCTTCATTTTATGGCAGTTTCTTGTGGTATGGCCTTGCTGGTTACAGTTATAGCAAATAAAGTCTTTGGGTGCAGATTTGTGAGCCCCACCACAGCTTTTGTCTGATTTGGAGTTAGATTGGGAAAAAGTGGATCTTGTCGGTCTTTGACTGTTACTTCGCTGCTGCATGGTCTGTCTGGCCATTCACAAGTTGCATTTTATTTTTTCCAACAACAGTAAAACAAAAATACAGTTGTTCAGTATAACTATTTACAAAGGCAGTACAAACAGAGAAAACAAAGTCCTTCATCTGAGGGTACGTCTAATTCCAAGTTTCTCTCTAGCAGAAGTATTGCTGCTCTTTTTATAAGTCTTTGTCAGGGAACTCGTTAAGGAGAACATTGTGTTTTTTCAAAAAAATTTCTTGTCAGTTTCATTCCTTGCAGGTGCAACAAAACAGTACATGGAGTCCCAGAACTGACCTCCTGTTTAAAGCTCTGCAAAGAGTTTGAAAACCAGCACTCAGGTTAACCCCTTGAGCTCCAAATAGCTTTTTGCAATCATTTCAACAATATAACCATATACAGTCTCAAACCAAGGGATCCCAGTTTCACATAAAGATTCACACATATTTCATAATTTCAGATATGGAAGAGGAAGAAAAGATAGAAACAGCAAATGAAGGCAGAGAGATAGCGTGGGGTGGGGGGGATTAGCAAGACCAGAGAAGTGGCCAGTTCCTATGTCTCACAAGAATATTTGACTGTGCAGTCAGACAAACAAGAAACAGAAAAGTATAAGACAGATCCCTGCATTTAACTCTTTCTACATAACAAATCTTTCTACATAACACATGGGACAGGGACTCATTCAACCCTGTCACATGGTTCAGTGTATTTCAATGAGGTTTTGAACTTAGTTTGTGCAACTGCTGATACTGCTAATCATGTTGTGTATAGCAGTTCACTTGTAGTGTTAGAGTATTTATTATTCTACTGCAGGTTAGAGCTTTCATTTAGTTGTTTGCACCTTTTTGCACAGCAAATTTGCACTTTAAACTTGTTT
This sequence comes from Neoceratodus forsteri, assembly GCA_016271365.2. NCBI lineage: Eukaryota > Metazoa > Chordata > Ceratodontiformes > Ceratodontidae > Neoceratodus > Neoceratodus forsteri. The sequence continues at coordinate 162,235,125 of CM057458.1, read as the reverse complement.
CTGCACATCTGCATTTTTTCACCATTCTAGTGTTCTAGCACTTTAAAAACTTGATTATTTAAGACAAGTAGCACATCTTGTCACTCTGATGAAGATGTCCAACATGATGATGCTGAAACATTAATGAGTGAGTGAGTAATCTGGGTTCATGACTTTAATAAGTGAGTGAGTGCTGGCCCAGTGGGATGGAGGGCCAAGGCATCTGTGCCTTACCTCCTGCCATGCCAGCAACCCATGTTTGTGGTGTGAGTGGGCTGCTGGGGATTGGCCAGTGAGGGAGAGGATCAAGCATCAGGAGGGCTGCTCTCCTCTCTTGGAGAGGGGTGGGATGGAGTCCACTGCTTGACTGACCCCTGGCAGTGGCTGGTGCAATTTACTCACAATGTAAGGGGTGGATGCAGGGCAGAAGCCCGGCATGCCATGCATGGAAGCATGTGCGACTCTGCCTATGGTGACTTTGCATGCCTTCTCTCTGCACTCAGGGATGGAAGGTAACAGGAAAAAACAATCCTGATCGGCAAGATGATGCCAACCTCCAGCAGGCGCTGCACCCTGCCAGCTGGTACCTCATAAAAGCAGAGGTGAGTCCAGTAGATGCCAGGGTGATGGGGCTTGGGGGGGCCAGTGGAGGGGGGCCAGTCAGAAGAGAAAGAAATTAACAAAATAAATAAGTGAGTGAGTGATCTGGGTTCACGTCTGGGCAACAGCTTTTGATGGTTGGCAATTTGTAAAAATAAAAAGCATTAAGTACTTAAATTAAATTTCTCTCCACATTGGGATCACATGGCAAACTCTGTATGGGATTTAGTCACATGTAAGAATGAACTTGGAGATAGCTGTTGCTGCTGTTTTTAAAGTTTTTTTCAGTGCCATTCAACTGTGAGCAGGTTTCAAATAAATAAGACACTGTAAACAAGAAAAATGTCCATCAATGTCTGTTGCACCATTACTTCCCCCATCCCACCTTTCCACTCAGCACCCACCACTCCACATTCCCTCCCAAGCCCTTGCTTACCCACCAGGGGTCCAACCCATAATCCTCTGTGGACTGCAGGCACATCTCCACTATTCACAACCGGGCCTCAAACTGAGGAAATCAGGAATGCGGTTCAGTGTATTTCAGAGGGTTTTGAAGTTAGTGGCATAACTTGGCCATCTTTGGATGTTTTTGCCCAAAATTTCCAACATGCCTTTTTTGGGACCCCACCTCATGAACAATGACAGTGAAGTTAGGTAATCATGGTAGCTGGGCAAAATCACCTTTCAGGTAGGAGTTGAAAATGTTCTCCTCCCTTGTTCATGAGGTGGGGTCATAAGAAGGCTATGTTGAAAATCAGGAGTAAAAATATTAAAAAAAACAACAAAGTTATGAGCCTATATTGAAATTTGTGAACAGAGGCTCCTAGCTTTGAAAAGTTTCAATATTTTGGCCCACAATTGTCAACATAGCCATTTCTTCACAGCACCTCATGAATGGGACAGCTGTCATTTTTCAAATCCTGGCCAAAATATGTTTTCATGCCTGTGATGTGGAATGACATTTTGGTGGAGCGAAATGACATTTTGGCGGCGATTTGAAATTTTTCACCTACTGAGTTCATTAGGTAATAAGAATGCAATGCTGAAAATTTGGTGTATAAATATGGTAAAATGCACAGATTATGACTGAAAGTTATACTATTTCAGTGTTCACTCATAACTTCACTAATCTTCAGTATTGTGACTCCAGCCTTTCAGCATAGCCATTTCTCCACACCGCCTCATAAACGTGACGTGTAATTTTTAAAATCCTGGACGAGATATGTTTTCGCACCTCTGGTGCGGGATGACATTTTAGTCAATATAATATAAATGTTACATGTCATATCTATAAGACGACTCCTAAAATAAGTATCTTCAAAACTTGTGGTCAAAATTTAAAAAGGAAAAATTAACAACAAACGTCTGACTTTGACAAAAGTTTGTTAATTTGAGGCATGTGTGAAGTTTAATAACCTTGATATATTCATTGTTAGAGTCCTTCGTTAAGGGACAATTGAGTTAAAAGCTCAATGTCAGTTTTTTTTCAGTCAAAGCTATTTTATGGCTGTGGGTGGACCTACAGCCATCTTGCTGTCTGTAGCTGGAAAAATGGAATACCATGAAACACATTTTTGGACTTTTCAATGTATCCTTCCTTAACTATAAATCACTATGCCAGTTGAAATAAAATACTCCCTTCTTTCTGTTTAGAATGTTGGAGACATAACTCCAAGCTGCTTATCAGATGGCCATTAGGAAACTGAAACAGCTTGTTAAATATTGGTTGCCTATTAAACTAGAGATTTGTTTATCCCCTTCGAAATGCAACAACTTGCGCATTTAAATACTTAGCATTTAAACATTTTCTTGCTACTAGCTTCAGTTGGGCAGATATTGTCAAAGACTCATACCTCATAAATGTCACCCTTTCCCAGCAAGGAATCTAAAAATATTTACACTGTTTTTTTTAACATTTTAAGACACTATCTGATAAGCACTGTCTCAGACATATGCCAGGTCTTCTGTGAACTATCCAGGCTAAATATATAGCAGTCAGCAGGCATTTTTGCTATGCTTTTTGGGGAAAAAAATATATTGAGCTACAACAAACACACATACCATCCTCATGGCCACAACATTCAAAATAAATACTGCAGTCTAATATGTTATAAAACAATAAAGAAACTGTTTATGTCAGTGAACACTGTGAAGTTCAGTTTACAGTAGATTGCCTTTAAATATGTCTTATCCTATATTTTGTAACCTGGATAGCACAGGAGAGATGCAATATCTCATTGTCATAGGGATCTTCATTTTACTCACTTTTGCACTGTATTTACTCAGGATGTCCCAGATTTGACTCAATATCTTGTTTTCAGTGGACGTCGTGATTTTACCATTTTTATAATGTATTTATTCAGGGTAGCCTAGTCCAGATGTAAACTATTGTTTTCAGTGTGTACTGATTTTACGCAATGCAGCATAATATTGTGTAGATGTAGAACCCCCACTGAAAATAAGATGACATGTCTTCTGTGAACTATCCAGGCTAAATACATAGCAATCAGCAGGCATATTCTAGGAAAATACATTGTAAAAATGTCTAAAAGGAAGACCACATTTAAACTGCCTCTCAGCAGATCTGCATTGTGCAAATTCATTAGAAATACTGGGTAAAAGCATCCCAAAAGCTCTCTAAAGCCATATCAGCTCTGACACGAGATTGTTAAAATAGGGGTTCCAGTTTTGTGATTGTTTCTTCCTCACTGACCTTTCTCAGTAAATTCCATAAATGTTTCTGATTTAATCATTTCCGGAAAGGACCATAGAACTGTATGATGTAGTTTTGTCCTTGCTAAATTTTCCATTTTTGTCACAATGCACCAGTGTTCTACTATAGAACCTGCTTATCTACAACATACTGTTCTACAATTGTACTCCCAAACAAGGTGTTAGTCAAAAAAAAGTGAGTAGCTAAAAGGTAAGTAAAAATGGAATAAGTACAGATTTGGAACCAGTATTTAATAAACTGCTTTTACAGGAATCATTACTTACAGGTTCAATGTAGTGCTCCTATTCCCCCGCCCCCATTGACCTAGTAGATAGGAAGATGGTAGCTCGCCCTGGACGAGCTGGCTGTGCCCCTTACAAAAATCTTTACTACATCTCTAAGAACGGGAGTGTTCCTAGACAAAAGGAAGTCAGTACTCATCACCTTTGTTTTCAAATGTGGTGACAGAACCAGTCTATCAAACTATAGACCAATATCCATACTACCCCCCCCCGTCAACAGGATATCACTACTGATTGCTGACACTCAGAATCCCGGCATTCAGGATCCCAAGTTCGGCTTCCGGACACACACCTGCCTGACAGATGGAAGCTGGTGCCAACAGGAGTAAGGTAGCAGATGTGATGAACCGCTATCCTACCCCCTAGTCGGACACCACAAGGAAGGGGAAAATTCAGAGACTGGCTGAGCTGCTCCCATGGTGTGGAGGGCTGAGCCACTAGCAGCTCAACCAGTATCATGCTACGGGCTGGATTCTGTTCTGGGCAAGGAAATTTTAGCGCAGCACTCTTCTGCTCCCTATAATTTTTTAACCTACTCGGAGGTCCGCTTCTCCTCAGAGTTGGTTATTTTAGTTACGGTGGGTGTGGGGGGCTTGCCCCCTGCATTGCAGTAAGACCTTGTCAGTCTTCCAACAGTCGGGCTCCAAGGGTTTATGTGTAACCTCTAGGTGGCACTATCCCAAGGGCTACTTCCCCTGCCTGCTTGGCTAGTAGCAGGTTAAGGGGCCTGAGTTCTGAAATGGGTGCCTCCACCCGGAGGTCAGGGTTGGTAGTTGTCAAGCTAACCTGGCTAAAGCCCTCCATGACACTGTAACCCCCCTCTTTCCTTACTAGTGGCTGGAACAATACACAATAATCACTTTCACAATACGCCTGATACACCACACAAGTACCCACACTGTTTGCACTTGCCACTAGGGCTTTCCTCTGGCCCAGCCCTGGGGACCCACTGTAAAACAAGGTTATACATAGCAAATAACAGAAGTACAGTACTCTTGCACAAACTGAAACCACAGTAAGGGTAAATGCAAAAAAGAGTTAGATCTGATTTATTTAAGGGGCTTGAACAACGGAGGGGTAATCAGGTTAATTTGCGTAAAGGCTCTATCAATCAAACAGTTATGCATACACTTTAGGGTCCATAAACAGTCACACACTCTCGGTACCCAGATGGAGAATGGTGGGTTAGCCAGGAACGTTGCAGCTGGTTGGGGCCCTGTGATGGAAGAAAACAGCATGCACAATACACACTATTTGTAATCCAGAGCCGGGGGGCTCAGTTCATGAAAAGAAAACAAGACAATCAGATGACACACTTTTAGACTAGGCTGTTTTTGCAGGGCGCTACCCTGATGATTACTCACGATGCCCAAGACTGGACACAGGCTGGATGAAAATTGAGACAGCAGGTAGCTAATCTGGAGTGGCAGGAGAAGCAAGGCCCACATGATTCACTGAGGCATCATTCCTGTTCAAGCATGGAGCAGGGGGCTTATCCCCAGGCAGGTTTCTCATCGGTGGCTTTCTTTGTGCAGTGGGGTAGTCTGGCAGGGCCAGCATGGCATGGCCCAGGCCGAATGGAGATGAACGTGGATTCAGTCCGATTAAGTTGGATAAAGCTTGCAGCAAGCAGAACACAGTTCACACAGTGGGGAACCAAATCATGACCCACTTTCAATACACTGCACATTTACAGGTAAAAGATTCTACGGCACCAGCAAGCAGAACACAGTTCACACAGTGGGGAAGCAAATCACGACCCACTTTCAATACACAGCACATTTACATCTCAGGAATTCTACTGTGCCAGGCAAACTGCTCTCCAGTCATGATCGCAAAGTCTCTGCACAAACCGGGGATTCAAAAGCAGCTAGAAATCCTGACAGGCCGATCGCATTCAGCAAATCTTCGGTCTTCTTCAGGTTAAAGCCTGGTCATAGTCCAGTGGCTTAAACAGTCCTCACAACTCGGATTCAGTCCAAATAAACTCTATTTTCCCTCTCAGGGACAGCAAGTAGACAGGCAGGCCAAAACTCAGCCCTTTCACAGTTCTCCCATGCAAAACTACACAGAACTGCTGCTCAAAAATCACTTGAGCTGTTACTTCTTCACTTCTCAGCTCAAAACTGAAACTAACTGCAGCAGCCTGGGAAATTCCCCAAGATCCAAAGGTTCGGTTGGCTGATCCTCCTGTCAGTCACAACAAAGGCTCCCCTTCAGGTGCAAAAAGGCTAAAAAGCCCCAAACTACAATTCCTACAGATTTTGACTCAAACAACTCCTGTAGTCCGCTACATTTTAGGTCCCACCAATACTGATTGGTCAAATTCGCAGTCCAGGACCAAGATAGTGGAGATAAACAAAACAGTCCTTGCTGCAAAGAAGGCAGGTTAGACAAACTATATTATCATTATCACTCTAAATGATTTTCAGCAAATAGTTGTATCTTTCAACAGAGCTCCCTCTCAGATTACTTATGACTGCAATCCAGGCAGCTGTTAAAGAGACAGTACACAGAGGCTATACAGGCACTCTCTGGCAATCACATATAAACTGCTAAAACATAGGACACCAGCATGGCAGTGAGCATTTAGGCAAGCTTGAGGAAGACTTTTTGGGATCCCATTTGTAGGGGGGTTACATATGGAGTTGGGGAGACTGACTGTCGGGATATCATAGATGATCCATCAAAAGCCCTAGAAAGGATTGTATCTGATCAATTAACAGGCTATCTGGATAAATACAATCTCCAATGAGCACAACAGCATGACTTCCGAAAGAATCATAGTACCCTGTTTGCACTGGTTGACTACACTACACAACTATATGATGCATTGGACATGGGAATGGCAGTGGGATCTATCTTTATAGATCTCACTAAGGCATTTGACACAGTCAACCATTAGCTCCTACTTTACAGCCTACTATCCATTAGCCTGTCCCCCAACAAAGTAGCCTGGTTTGCCAGCCACCTCTCCCACAGATCACAATGCGTGTGAATAAGAGCACAACTCTCAGTACCCCAAGGATCCATACTCGGCCCCCTGCTGTTCAGCCTATTCATTAATTCCCTACCCTCCAACTGTCCAGCTTACATGGTGCTGTATGCTGACAATGTTGTCATCTCAGTATCTGGCAAGGAACTGTCCAAAATAACATCGGATCTACAAACCAGCTTCCAAATGCTAGACACATGGTTTGTGCAGAATAGTCTCCTGCTCAACTATAAATAAAACAAAGATATGCTAATCACAATGCCTCATAACAAGAAAAAGTATCGTCCGCTGCTAATCCAAAACAAAAAAGGGGAAACACTAGAGTAAGTAATCAGCTTTAAGCACCTGGGTATACACCTTGATGACACCCTCACCTTCAGCAAGCATATTGAACAAGTCATTAAATCTGCAAATTCAAAGTTAGGAGTGCTCTACTGCCACAGACGTGCAGTGACACCAGATGCACTGAAACTGGTCACACGCAGCTGTTTTTTTGTCTACTACACCCTGGTGATCTATGGGGCAGACTCTGACACTGCACTGAAAAGGGTCAAAACCCTCCTCAACAAGGCCTGTAGGTTGGTCCTCGAGACAGATTACTTGACTCACATGTGCGCACTATAGAAAGAGACTGGATGGCTCCCACTTCATCTCAGACTAAAATACCAGGCCCACCCGCTTGTGAAAAAATCACTACTAGGACTAGCGCCTGAATCCACCTCTAATATTTTCAAATGTGCCCAGACCACCAAAAACACTAGAAGTGCTACCAAGTAGGGGCTACAGGTGCCCTACAAGTGTACTATGTTCGCTCAGGGATCCCTGTCTTACTGGGGACCCTAGTGGGTAAATGACCTCCCTGCCTCCCTTAATGAAATTATTAGGCTTGGCCCATTTAATAGTGGTCTCTGCTCCTACCTAGCCCTTGAAATAAAAATGCTGCTACCACGTAAATACACACTGCCCTAGTATAATATTAGAGCGTTCTCCGTTTCTCCTATATATTGTCACATCCTGCCCCCCCATTTCCCCTGACTACTCATCCCCCCAACCCTACCCCTCCTTCTCCCACCTCCTCTATACTATGTCTCTCTCCTTAACCTTTGACTCCCCCCACCCACCAAAAACTATGTGCCTTTGGTGAACTCTAGACAAAGCCTCCTCTGACTGCATATATCCCAATGCACTGTACTTCGGTAACCCCATGAGTTTTCTGGCCTTATGTTGTATAGTGTAGCTGAAAAAATACTCTACTGCACTTCTGGAGTGCTGCTGTTATCTCTCCAGCACTTATGTAACTGAAACTGCCATGTAACCTTACTGTATTTACTGTCTTGTCTGCCAATAACTTTATGTAACCAATTTATTGTCCTGTCTTTTTTTACTTGGAACCTTTGTAAAGGAGCCCCTCGGCTCAAAGGTATTAATCCAAAACTGAAATAAATAAAAAAAAAATACATTTTCATTTTTTAGTTACATATCAGTTCTAGAACCCTGTGACTCCAGTTAGCAGAGATTCAGCATGGAATGAAAGGTTTACTCTAAGCTTCCACTCAACTGATATCACAAAGTTCCAAAGCTCATACAGTAAGTAATTAAAAATGAAATCGGTTGGAACTGTCCAGTAAATTCAAGCAACCCTAACAGATGAAATAATATAATGACAATACTAAACAGGCTTCTCACATGCCAACATGCAATACGAGCAGACATGATAGACCAAATGGCCTTCTTCTGCTGGTTTCTTCATATGTTCATATGTTTGTATGTAACATTCCCAATTACATTCCAGAATGCAAACAATAAGGCTTTTGTTGCTTTTACTTAATCCGCCTCATTTACTGTATGACCCTGTTTTAAATCACAGTCCACTTTTTTCTCTCTGTTGTTTGTCCTAATGTAAGCCCCCCCCCTTGTGGAGGGCTTACTCCTCGTAGAGCCCCGGTGCTGGTAGGGATTGTAGGTATCATAGAGATTCTTGGTGCTCTGCCACTAGGTGACAGCACCTTTGGGAGTATATAAGCCTGAGGAGGAGTTAAGCAAGGGGAGAGAGGCAGAAGTTGTTGGTGTGGAAGCAGGGCAGTTCCTCAAAGTGGGCCCCTCCCCAGTTTAGGCAGGTTGGCCTAACAGCGGTGGTGTGCCAGTCCACTTTGGAGCTCCATGGGAGGGAGCAAGTTCAGGCAGTAGCAGTCGATTGGGTTCAGGGGTAATTTACTCCTCCCCCAGTAGGAGCTTGGGAGAGCACTTTGTTTTGGGATCATCAGGTTCAGGGTATGGAAGGAATCTGAGAGTTGGAAAGAGAGACCAATCTATTTCTGTAGGCAATGGGGGCCAGGATCCATGCACAAGGTAGGAGTACCAAGCTAATGGAGCTTTTGTGGTGGTGGCAGAACTGCAACAAGGGCCGTCGGTTGGTGGCAGCACCAGCATGTTCTTTCCTGGGTGGCATGTTGGCCCTGGGAGTTTGCTGTAGTGAAGAAATGCAGCCTGGGTCTCGTTGGCGCCTACTATGCCCATGTCTGGGACAGGTCCCAGGACCCACCATGCCCGTGTCTAGGGTGGGTCTTTAGGCTGCTAAGGGTTGTGGTTCTTCAGGAAACTGCAAGTTAAGGAAGAGAGCCACTGCATCTGTTTTAGGCCACTCAGCTTTGGTGAGAGCTCGAGCTGGAAGGTATGGGATATCTTTGGGCACCAGGTAACAACTTAAGGAAGAAATTAAAGGAATTTTCAGTACTTGGGATCAGTCATGGAGGCTGGGCTGCTCATTACCCTGGAGATTATTTCTCTCAATGGCACTAGAAGTAAATCATTCCCCTGCAGAGGAATCATGTTGAGGTATAAGTTTGGGAACAGTTCAACAAGGAAATACAGGTTTCTGTGGAAGAAGATGGGTACTTTCTAGAAATGCAGACTCTACTCATTGTAGTCCTGTAATCTGCTGTATGTTGATTTGAGATCTGTGCCTAAATGCTGCCATTTTCCTCTCTCTGGTTTTCAGTAGTTAGCCTCATGGAGCTGTGTTAATGAAGTTAAGTGAGTTTGACTCCTGGGCCCTATAATCATTTTGGGTGCCAAGGAAATAAATTTGCTTGGTTTGAGCCTAATCTGATTTCTTACTCATTGATTGCTCACATGAAAAAAGATGAACTGTTTTCTTTTTAAAGAAAAAAAAGCTAATCCGTTCTTCCATAGCCCAGATGGATGGTCTCTGGAGTAATTCCTCATTCCTGCCTTCCTGGGTCCCATAGCATTGAGAAGGTGAGAGAAAAGAGCTCCTGCTCCATAGTGTTCCTGCTGAAGGTAAAAGCTTTGTCTGAGGAGATTCAGAGGCATTCTTCTCATTGTTATGACATCTAAAGGTAGGTTGCTTTCTCTGGTTTCAATTCCATGCTACTGTCAACTGCCAAAAGATGGCTCAGGATGGCACTTTGGTCTGAGTCCCCTTCTCCTTTCATAACATCAGGCACCCATAGACAGCAAGGAAGGGGGGCTTACAGATGTGGGGGCTCATTCAGGACACTCAGTGTCATGTCAGTGTCACTAGCTCAGCAGGTAGCACACATGCCTCTGAGTCTGGGAGATCAGAATGATGTGGGTTCTATCCCCACACCAGGTACTTGGGTTAAATCCCAGTACTGACACTGTAGTGCAGCATGGGGGGGTGCTGCAATCCTGAGGTGCCATCTTTTGGATGCGACATTAAACCAAGGTAACATCTGCCTGTTCTGGTGGTAGTTCAGGTGGATGTTAAAGATCCCATGGCACTTCTTGAAAAGATTAGGGGAATTTCCACAGTGCCATGGTCAAATTTCCCCCATTCACTAAAAATATCACTAACATCTTAATCTGGTTCAAGATCAGTTGGCATTCATCTGTATTCCCGGCCCCTGGGTAATCCCTGAAAATGGGCAGAATTTGTCTATCACACTTACCCAGTCAACAAAAACTAAATACATAACATAAAAATAAATAAAATACTTTCTGTGCCCCAATGGGGCGTGAACCCCCAAATTTGGACCTAGGAGGGTTGGCAGGATTGACTGGCCAGGTCTTGGAATGTATGGTGCAGTTTCAGTGGTAGAGAGGCCTGCTTGGATTACATAGGATTGTTTGCTCTCTCTGGCATCTCTGTTATGGAGGGACGGTCATCTGCTCGAATTTGGAGCTTCTGAATAACTGGTGGTTAATGTGCTGAAGGGAATCAACATGGAGGCACCTAGTGCTAGCTTTTGGCAGACAGAAATCTTGCTTTCAGAGCAAGGAGCAGCTGACTACACAGCTAGAACTTTTTTTACTAATAGAACACTTCTATCTCAGCAGGAGTCAGTGTCTGTTGGAATTAAGAAAACAGATACTTTATTAGAAGTGGGGGGTCTCATTTAGGGTAAAAACAAGAAAGTCAGTGTGTTTTTCTGTGTTAGGGAAAGGGAGTTTGCCAAGTCAGGAGGGGAGAAGTTAATTGGGGGGGTGGCATAGGAATACAAAAGCAGGAGTCTCCAATTACAGTTCTCTAGTACTAGGTTTTGGCAGACAGAAATCTTGCTTTCAGAGCAAGAAGCAGCTGATTGCAAAACTAGAACTGTTTTTACTAATAGAACACTTCTATCTCAGCAGGAGTCAGTGCCTGTTGGGATTAAGAAAACAGATACTTTATTAGAAGTGGGAGGGTCTCATTTAGGATAAAAAAAATCTGTGTATTTTTCTGTGTTAGGGAAAGGGAGTTTGCTAAGTAAGGAGGGGAGAAGTTAATTGGGGGTGTGGCTTAGGAGTACAAAAGCAGGTGTCTCAAATTACAGTTCCCTAGTGCTAGCTTTTGACAGACAGAAATCTTGCTTTCAGAGCAAGTAGCAGCTGACTACAAAACTAGAACTTTTTTTTACTAATAAAACACTTCTATCTCAGCAGGAGCCAGTGCCTGTTGGGATTAAGAAAACAGATACTTTATTAGAAGTGGGGGGTCTCATTTAGGGTAAAAACAAGAAAGTCAGTATATTTTTCTGTGTTAGGGAAAGGGAGTTTGCCAAGTCAGGAGGGGAGAAGTTAATTAGGGGTGTGGCTTAGGAGTACAAAAGCAGGTGTCTCCAATTACAGTTCTCTAGTGCTAGGTTTTGGCAGACAGAAATCTTGCTTTCAGAGCAAAGAGCAGCTGATTGCAAAACTAGAACTGTTTTTACTAATAGAACACATCTATCTCAGCAGGAGTCTGTGCCTGTTGGGATTAAGAAAACATACTTTATTAGAAGTGGGGGGGTCTCATTTAGGATAAAAAAGTCAGTGGCCCAGATATTCAAACTACACCCCAAAAGTGCGCAATAGCAGGAGCAAGTGCAAGTCCATTGTGCCCATGCGCAAGAGGCGCGATATTCAAAAACTGAGGCGGCCAAGATGCACCTACAGCCGACGACTGAATATTGCACCACCTGCGCCATAGCGCAACTAAGGAGGGGAAGCTGAGCATATCTGATGCGCCATAGCACAACAAGAGATGTTCAGCTGAGCAATCCAGAGGCGCCATAGTGCAACCAGTGATACCCCCCAGCAGCAGGGCAGCAATGCAACAGCACAACCAGGGATGCAGGGGCCCACCACCCATGCCACAGATGGGCAGAGGAACACACAGCAGAACAGACATCATCCCCCCACACCCCATGCACTGCACAACTGGGGAAGGGCTGGAATAACCACTGGCCCATGGAGACAAGCAACCAACCCACAGCTGGACCATGGTGCCCCACTACACCCCCTGACAAGCTGTGACTGGCACACAAGGAGGGCTGACCACCCCATGCCACACCATCCCCACAATGCAGAGCACACCCTGCACCGTGACCCCCCCAGACACCCTGCCCAGGAGCAGCATCCACCACTGCAGGATACCCTATGCATGCCATCACCCCCACTGTGACAATGCAACCCTGTGCACCACAGAACCATGCAAGGCAGCCCCACCATGAGCACCCATCAGTGGGTGGCAGCACACAGCGATGCAACGATGGCATACACAGTGCCACCACGTACAGCTCCCTGAGGTACAGCTGAGAGACCGACCATGCATCGGCACACGAGGTACCCCACACATGACAGGGCATGCCCCGGACCCCACCACCAGTGGTACAGCACCCTGCACACCCTCCCAAGGACACACCCCAACCCAGCACTGGCCACAACAGCCAGCGCAGACACCAACAGTGGTGCGTGGAAGCATGCACCACACTGGATGCAACACAGTGCATGGACAAACACCCACCCATACCCAAGGGCACAACAACACAGGGACGCAGTAGCGGGGCAACCAAGCCCCCAGCGTGGGCCCATGGAAACTGTATACACACGGCCAGCAGTCCTCCATGGCACAGGAGTGCCAGCCACCCTGCGTAGGCACTGTGGACCTGTACACCACCAGCATTTGCCCAGAGCACAAGTCACAGACAGTGGTGCACATCCCCTGCAACACACACAAGCCACAGCATGGAGGTGGGACAACAACCGTGGAGGCCACAGTGTCACCCGAGGCAGACATGCACCACACCAGTAACAGGAGGCAACCCAGCACTGTGACGGGTACAGTGGCTGCCCTTTATGGACAGCCACCAATGACATGCCAGCAGACCGTGCAGGTCACAGACATGCAAGGGTGTCAGCTGAACAGGCCATGGATGGGCTGACAGGTGTGCCATGGACACAGAGCATGCACCATGGACCACTGCACACAGTCATCCAGTGCACAGGGAACAACACACACACACCACAGACACTGACTGATAGCTACTCCCACACCATAGTCACTTCCCCACGGACACACACACATACCCATGACTGCACCACCCCTGACGCCATGCAAACCACTGCTGCTGAGCACCTATAGCCCACTGCAAATCAGAGACCACCACAGTATTCATATCAAAAGAGTTGTAATAAAAATATAAAAAAAACTATTTACAGCTATGTACAAATGTGTGGGGAGGGCTACAAACAAGATGGGGGTGGGTAAGGGGCAGGGGTGAACAAATGGGATGTAAAAGGAGGGGTGTGAGGGTTGGTCCAGGGGGTAGGAGAAATCAGGGGCATATGGATGCTCAATGGGAGCCCCACTCCCCGCTCCAGCTGCTCTGCCTCCCATGTCTCCTCCGGACCCCTAGCCGCTCAATCCTTTGCAGGATGTCCAATGATGCCCTTGCCACATTTAGAATCTCCTGCAGTGCCTCCTGCATAGCCTGCAGCTGGCGGACACCTAGGACAAGGGAGCACAGTCAATAGGTGTGAATGCACAGCCCCATACAGCCCATGCACTGTGCATGGCATACGGCCGTGGGACATGCCTCTATGGTGGTGTGTGACCACCCACAGTGATCACGTCCACAAGACCTGCCCACCCAGGCACATACAGCCATGTGGACCACTGCACACACCCACTGGCCAAGTCCTGCACAGCACCACCGTGGCTGTTTAGTGACATGGCTATGTGGTGCGAAGGCAGTGGCACAGCCATGTACCCGGTGCATGCATGGACCACCATTGATGCACTCCCAGACATGCAGTGCCACTGGACAGTGCTGACTGTAACAAGTTGCATGCATGGCAGTGGTGTCAATGGATGGTGGCCATGCCCCGCTGCCAGCCCTGCTACACAGCATGCAATAGTAATCATGGAGGTATGGCACTCACCATCATCAGGCTGGTCCCTCTGGCGCTGTGGACCTTCGCCCGTCCTAATGGCCCTGTCTTCCTGCTGGCGCCTCTGCTCCCTGGCCAGCCACCTCTCTTCTGGCCCTGTGGTGCAAACATGGAGAGAGGAACATCAGTACAATCCTGTAGCAAAGTCCCCCTGCCCCATGTGTGTGTGCAATCCCACACAGCCAGACCCACCCACCCCACACCCTGATAACACCACCACAGCTAACACCAGATGGTCCCTCCCCCATGTTCCAGACACATGCAACTGTGATACCCATATGGAAGATAAAGTGTGTGGACATAACACCTACCAGGCCGTGGCACCGTGCCCCTCCTGGCACATGTCCGCAGGCAGGCAAGCAGGTCCGGTTCCCTCCTTCTCAGGTCACCATACCTGTGGCAGCACTGCTCCGCTGTCCGCCACTTCCTGTGGCCTCCTCCAGGGCGTCGGCCACCTCCTGCCACACCTGGCTCCTGGACCTGTCCAGGGGTGCCTCCCCAAACAGTGGGCCATAAAGTGGCTCAACAATGGCAACCAGGTTTGCCAGTTCAATTTGGGTCCACTGGACAGCTCTCCTTCGCGCCATCTCACTTGCTCAGTAGGTTCAAAATGGCACTCTGCAGCACGGTTCCACCACATGCAGATGCTGCATGGTACAGTGCTGTCATTCCCTATCGTGCTGTCACTGAACAGCTCGATAGTGGTGTACCCATGCCTGACACATGGCGCCTAGGGGGCAACGGTCGAACACAGGGTCAAGGGTCTCTGGCGCATGGACAGGCACAGCGCCATTGGAACCCAATGCGTGTAGCACAATTGGGTGCCTGTGTGCTACCTCCAGTAGTGGCCTACCGTGCTGTTGCCCCAGTGTGCCTATGATGCCCCAGTGCGACAGCACCATATAGGGGAACATCGCTGTAGCGCCACTGGCACAATGGTGGCCATGCCCTGCATTGCCTCCCACACACAGCACATCAGCAGTGTGGAAGGCGCCTGTGTCAGCAACCCAGGCATGCACAGTGAGGTGTGTACTGTGCATGTCACAGAACTTCGCCCTTGGCTCAGCATGTTCAACACAATTGTGCAAAGCGCAACAGCGCGCTATTCAGCTGTCATATGCAAATCAGCTAATCAGCCATTCAATGGTGTAGCACTGCAATTTGCATCCACTTAAAGTTGCGCCTCGCCTCATTTGCATGGGTTGCGCTATAAAAGTGCGACATTGGGCTCATTGGCCATAGTCGGTTACTGCACTCTATTGGTGAGTTGCATGCTGTTTGGGAGTGTGGACTGTGGATTTTGGGACATGCATGGGACTGCACAGTCACAGGTAACAACTTTCATTCTCACAGGCTAAATCATGACCGAGCGAGTTATGGGAGAGGAGGAACACATTGGTGGGAGGAGGAGGCCTAATTTCAACAAGGCTGAGATGGATGCCCAGTTTGAGGCCTACCTGGATCAGGAGCCGCTTCTCAGTGGACGGCAGGGAACACCACAGACCCATGCTGCTGCATGGGAGGATGTGGCGCGTGCAGTGAACCTGCATGGCAGCCACCAGCACTCCGTGCAGGAGTGCAAGAAGAAGATGGGCACAGACAGGAGGAGGATAAAGGAGAAGGTGGCTGCCATCAGGGCAGCATGAGCTGTGACAGGTGGGGGACAGCCGGAGGTGCTACACCTGACCCCACAGGAGGAGAGGGTTGCTGGCAGCATGCAGCGTTGTGCCATTGAGGGTGTTCCAGGTGGTGGCTTCCAGACGGATGGTAGCCCGTCACTGCATGGTAGGTCATGGTCTGTCTATTGGGGGGGCAGGGTAGGTCACATGCAGTACCATGACTTTGTTTTCCCTTACAGATCCTGAGCATCTGCATGGGTCAGCTGTGGTGGACCTGTCCACTGAGGACAGTCAGATGGAGATGGAGGAGGCCCATCCACCTCCACAGGTATACACGGCTCAGTGCGACAGTGGGCCCACCTGGCTGTCCAGACTGATGTTGCTGGAACAGGTGTGGAGGAGGCCCTGGCTGTGTTCCAGTGTGCCAGCGTCCACAGATGCCAGCATGCTGTGACTCGGGCTGGTGCCGGGTCCATCACCGATGATGATGTCGCTAACGCCATGGGCAGTGACACATGTGTGCCACGGGATGGCCACACAGCAGGTAACATCGTGGCTATGGCTATGGGTTGTGCTGCGGTGGAGGTCTGCGTGTCATCACAGTCCTAGCCTGTGCCTGTCAGCACCAGTAGGGCAGTACTGGTGTATGTACAGGACAGTGGGACTGTTGCGGCCACTGCAGTGGCACCAGTGAGCCCTGGGGAGCGGCAGCCAGAGGGGCAGCATCAGCAGTCGGCCAATGGGCTTGGGGGTACAGGGTCATGGGGTGGAGTCAGTGCACTGCCTGTGGACATGCCCAGACCTGGTCCTGGTGTGCAGCGCCCACCCTCAATGAGGGTGCCGAGGAGGCAGATGACTTCTTGGATGAGCACACCCGCATACTGCAAGCATCAGTCAACCAGTAGATGTAGCTTGTGACGTCAGTGGATGCACCGTGTGCGGTTCTGGAGTGGGCAGAGAAGCATCGCAGCAGAGACACCGCTCTGATCCTGGCAGGGATGGACCGGTTGCGGGAGGATGTGACCACTGCCACTGACAGGCAGACACAGGCATTCACTGCTGTCATGGCCACAATGGGCACACAGTTATTTGCCCATGCGTCGCAGACACCACACAGTGCACTGTCCACCCCCCATTCCCGGCATCGTGTGACACCAACCTTGTCGACAATGGGTTCAGCTGTGGGCATCCCGAGCACGCCTGGCGCAGGCATGTCTGGTGTGCTGCAGACCCTGTGCGAGCATGGTGGCGTTCACGCAGTGGAACCCTGGGGACCATCGAGTGCCACCCATGAGGCCAGTTGTCAGCCTGTCAGTGCTGGCGAGTCTCGCAGGGCCAACCATGCATCTGTGGTGGCCGGGGCACTGTGGCGCGTGACTGACCTGTCTCCCAATGCGGCTACTGTCTGGTGCTGCCCTGTGTGCATTGTGTCATTCAGCGGGCATTGCATGGGTGGGTACCCGGCCCTGTACGTGGACACAGTCCATCTACACACCCTCCTAGCTGCTGTCCGCAGTTGCATGTGCATGATGATGCCTGCATTGTGCTGTACACCAATGTGCAATGGTGATCAGCATCTGACACATGCACAAGGACAGGCAGTGGGCGTGGTGGTCTGTGGACATGTGTGTGGCTAGGGGTGGCATTCTGGGTTGGGTGTGCCTCCTACCCTTTGTGCATGTCTGGTGCATTGAGTGTGTGTGTGTCCGCATAGCATGTTAGACCTCACTCATCCCTGGTGGTGTGTGTGGTTCCATGCCCAGCCACTTCCCTTGATGGCATGCACCCCTGGTGTGTGTCCATGCATGTTTGTGGGTTGTGCCTTAGCCACTGGTGGTTTCACATGGCCCCATGACTTACCTGGGTTAGCTGAAGTGCTCCTCTGTGATGGTGTCCCAGTGCAGCTGTGCCAGCTGGAGCAGTCAGGGGTCCGTCACCCAAGGGGCTGCCCATCACCATTGTCACCGGCGTCCTCATTGTCCCCATCGCTGTCCCCCTCTTCAACCTGTATGGCTATCCCACATTCGTTGGCCATGTTGTGCAGGATGCAACAGGCCAGGAATAGCCCACAGACCTTTGAGGGCTGTACTGTAGGGCACTGCCGGATGTGTTCAGGCAGCGAAAAGTGTCTTCAGCATCCCCAACACCCGCTCGATGACATTACGTGTGGTGGCGTGTGCCTCATTGTAGTGTTGCTGCAATGGGGTCGCGGGCCACCGGTAGGGTCTGAGCAGCCAGGGACAGAGTGGGTATCCACTGTCACCTGTGTGTAGAGGGAGGAGGTTAGTTTGGTGATCAGCATCGCCCTGCCCCGGGCCATGTAGGCCACTACCCATGTCACCTCTGACCATGCCCCCCTAGGCCCTATGATTGTCCATGTGGTTTGCATACTCACCCACTAGGTGGCCAGTGGGGATATCCCCACTCTTGAATCTGTGGCACAGTGCTGACTGGTGCCAGATGAAGGCATCATGTGCTCCCCCAGGGTGCGTGGCACAGACATTGATTATGCGCCCCCCTGGCATCGCACACCACCTAGCAGTTGATGCTGGCATAGCCCTTGTGATTTATATATGTGGCCTTCAGGGCCAGGTGGTGTGCAGATGGCCACATGGGTGCAGTCTATTGCCCTAGCATGCCAGCCATCATACCCTGTGGAACTCCTGTATGTTTACTGTGTGCTCTGCCGGTGTGCTGGGGAAATGGATGTACTCCCGCAGCATGTGGCAGCAGTGCACTGAGGAATTGGGTGAGGGAGGCATGACTGGCCAACTGGGTTATGCCTGTAGTGTCCCCAGTTGGTCTCTGAAGGAAGCCATAGTGAGCAAGCACATGCAAGCTGTCACTTTCATCTCCACTGACAGGGCATGGCTCTGTCATGTGGGTGTCTGCATCACATCACTGCACAGCTCACAGAGCCGCCTCAGAATTGTCCGATTAAGGCGGTACCGAGCCACGATCTCAGTATCACTATACAGCTCGAAGCTGGTGCAGGCTCGGTACTGCCTGTTGGGGGCATACCGCTGACGGGCCCTTCCACGGCCATGCCCCCTGCTGCCCACCTTCTCACCCCCCTCATTACTGCCTCCATCTGGATGGTGGCATTGGCCATGTCCCTGGCTTGTGTTCACACCCCCAGGCAGCTGTTTCTGTATTCTCCCCACTGTCCTGGCTGCTACTTCCCCTGCACTGGGAACACCTGACTGTGCTGGCCTCACTGCTGTGTGGCACTACTTCCCCCTCCTGCACTGTGGCTCCCCACACCTTCCCCTGAGCCTGTGGGTTCCAGGTGCCCTTTCCCTGGCCTGCCCTGTGTGTCCCTGCTGCCCAGTTTCTCTTGCCACAGTTCAGCCTCATGTGCCTTCCCTGTAGCGTTCTTGCGCCTCTCCCTTGCTCCCTTTTATTTTGGCTCATTTCCGCTATGGCGCAACTTCCGCTTGCTTCCCAAATTGCGCATGGCGCATGTTGTTGAATATCGCACACACCATTTATGCATGGTTCCACCCCCTTCAGTTGTGCATACATTCATTAGCATTGCGCTGCTGCTCAGCATGACTTGGGGGGGCACAACTGCCTCCTGCTAAATATCGTAGAATGGTGCATTTTCGGACTTGCGCAGGCACAACCCTATTGCGCATGGCTCAACTCTTTTGAATATCTGGACCAGTGTGTTTTTCTGTGTTAGGGAAAGGGAGTTTGCTAAGTAAGGAGGGGAGAAGTTAATTGGGGTGTGGCTTAGAAGTACAAAAGCAGGTGTCTCCAATTACAGTTCCCTGGTGCTAGCTTTTGGCAAGCAGAAATCTTGCTTTCAGAACAAGGAGCAGCTGACTACAAAACTATGACTTTTTACTAATTGCCCTCCTTCCCTCCCCTCCACCCTCCCACCCTTAGCCAGTTCTACTTTTATAGTTACTGGACTTGACTGACAACAGGAACTTCCTGTTTGGCAGTGCAAAGGGAAGGATCACTGAGATACACAGGTTTCATCATCCTTGAAGGAAAAGAGTAGCTCTCCCTCTCCCTCTAGCTGCTGGAGATCTGACTTTGAGCAAGGAAGAGACTATAGAAGAATACAGGAAGATCCGGTCCCAGAACAGGAAGGGCAGGAGCTGTAAGGTCACATAGGCAGTAGGAGGACAAAAAAACAGGGAGGGGAGAGTAAGCATACAAAGCAACAGGGGAGGGGCCACAAAATAAGACATGATGGGAGTGGTGTAGTGCAATGGCTGTGGGGTGGCAGTCTTCCGGGAGACATTCTGCAGGCTACAGTGCTGCCCTATTTGTAGGCACCTCACTGGTCTGAGGGCGGAGATTGCTCATCTCCAGGCTGACTTGACTAGGATTTGTGAAACCTCCTCCCCCACCCTGGGACCACCAGGGCAACCGCCACTACCTCAGAGGTTGCCAAGAAAGAGGAGTGGTTGAACCAAGGTGGGCTCCGGGAGGGGGACGGTGGTGGGACAGAGGTGCATTCCTCCAGTTGTACCTTCCCACAATTCATACGCATTTCTGGAGGAGAGTGGTTCCTCTATGGAGGCATCTGCAGTGGAGACCAAGGAGGATGCTGGGAACCTCGACAAAGGAGACCCACAGTAGGTGGCATGAGACCCCACAGGAAAGGAAACAACTCCTGGTGGGGACTCAATCGTTAGGGGTAGAACTAGGGAGGAAGGGAGAGGGAGGTGAGGTGCCTTACTTGCGCCATGGTTTGGAGGGACAGGGAGTGAATCCTCAGGATTGTGGGAGCAGCTGCATGAGGGAGGGAGGGAGCTGGATGTCATTGTCCACCTAGGGACAAATGACCTGGCTGGGAATGGGATCAGAGTAGTGCAAGAGGAGTCTGAAGAGTTGGGGAGGGGCTTTAGACAAGTAGCATGTATGGTAACCTTCTCAGAGGTGCTGCCTGTCTATGGCAAGTGTGATGCTAGGGTACTCCGCACCATGGGATTCAATGAATGGTTGAAAAACTGGTGCAGAGCTCAAGGTTTTGGCTTCATTTTGGACTGGGGGTCCACCTGGAGGGATACAGCCCTATACTGGCATGATGGTCTGCATCTATCCAGGAGGGTAACCAGGATCCTAGGTGATAGGTTTAAATACTTAATTGGCAAGCATTTAAACTAGCCAAGAGAGGAGGTACTGAAAAGGAGCAGGGAAAACCCAGCCTCCTCCCACAAAACACAGTAGTTAGAGAGGTAAACACCAAGGTAGAGAAGTCAATAAGGAGCAGGACAGGGGTAAATGCAGAAAAAAGCAGTAATGAGAGGGATGGGGCTAAAAGGGGTAAGGCCATCACAAAATGGAGGGTGATGAGCAGCAATGCCAATAGTCTGTGTAACAAGCTCCCTGAGCCAGTGGCCTTGATAAAAGAGGGACACCTGGATATCGTGGCAGTCACAGAAACATGGTACACTGAGAACCATGACTGAGATGTCAACATACCAGGGTACACAAGCTACAGGAGGGACAGGGAGCGTAAAAGGAGGAGGAGGAGTAGCTCTCTATGTAAGGGAAGGGATCAAAATAACAGGACTAAAAGATAAACAGGGAGTAAAGGAGGCACTGTGGGTCACCCTGGAGACAGGATATGGCACCACAATCTGCACGGGGTTGTATACAGACCCCCATCTCAGGGGAGGCAATGGACAAGAAATGATAGAAGGCATCCTTAAAATGGCAGAAAAAGGGAGATATTGTTGATGGGGACCTGAATATGCTAGATGTTAACTGGAGCACCATTGCTGCAGCCATATCCAAGAGTAGGGTTTTTCTCGATATCCCACGGGGCATGCCTCAGACAGCAAGTGTTGGAACCCACTCGAGAGGAGCAATCTTAGACCTGGTACTGTCAAATGGGGATGGAGAAAGGATCTCAGATTTAGAAGTGGGTAGCCATCTGGGAACAAGTGACCACCAAACAGTGTGGTTCACGATAAACACAGCCATAGAATCAAGCCATACAAAAGGAAGAGTATTGGACTTTAGGAGGGCTGACTTTGGGAAAATGGGAGAGTACCTCAGAAAAGCACTAGCAAATGGGCAAGAAGGAGGGGTGGAGGAACAATGGGGAAAAATCAAAACAGCCATCACAGAGGCAACAAGGCTTTGTGTGAAGCAAATCAACAAAGCAAAACCACTATGGTACTTAAAAGAGGTTGCGGGGAAGGTTAAGGAGAAAAAGGTAGCATTCAGGAAGTATAAGGAAACACAGAAGGAACTGGACAGAGAACTGTACCAGTTAAAGCAGAAGGAAGTGGGGAAGGCAGTCAGAATAGCAAAGGTCCAAACTGAGGAAAAGATGGCCAGCTCAGTTAGGAAGGGGAATAAAATATTTTATAGGTACATTAGGGAGCGAAGAAAAATCAATGGAGGGATAGTGAGGCTTAATAAAGGGAAGAGAGGTGGGCAGAGGGGGCAGTGAAAAGCAGGGATACTGAACAAATACTTCTCAGTATTCACAAAAGAAGAAGAGGGGGAGGTGCCTAAATCAAAGAATAAACACTCTGGATAGGGAGGTTGATACCAGTCCATTCACAGAAGAAAGGGTTTTGAAAGAACTCTTAAAACTGAAGGTGGACAAAGC
This sequence comes from Neoceratodus forsteri, assembly GCA_016271365.2. Classification (NCBI taxonomy): domain Eukaryota; kingdom Metazoa; phylum Chordata; order Ceratodontiformes; family Ceratodontidae; genus Neoceratodus; species Neoceratodus forsteri. The sequence continues at coordinate 162,212,660 of CM057458.1, read as the reverse complement.
AATGGGGCCTGATGGGATTCACCCAAGAATTCTAAAAGAACTAAGGGGAGACCTAGTGACACCACTCACTACCCTTTTTATCAAATCTTGGGAGGATGATGTGGTACCTGAAGACTGGAGGAGAGTGGATGTGATTCCCCTTCACAAAAGTGGGAGCAAGACAGAGGCAGAAAACTACAGACCTGTTAGTTTGACCTCAGTGGTAAGGGAAATGATGGAATCACTTCTGAAAGAAAGAATTGTTGAGTGCCTAATGGCCAGTGGGGCATAGGACCATAGGCAGCATGGATTCACAGCAGGAAGGTCATGTCAGACAAATCTAATAGATTTCTTTGACTGGGTGACCAAAGTAGTAGACCAGGGAGGGGCAGTGGACATGGCCTACTTACACTTTAGCAAGGCATTTGACACAGTCCCACACAAAAGATTAATATACAAGTTAGCCAGCCTTGGAGTGGGTTCCAAAGTGTTAGCCTGGGTAAAACATTGGCTGGACAACAGGACGCAGAGGGTAATAGGCAGCATGGATTCACAGCAGGAAGGTCGTGTCAGACGAATCTAATAGATTTCTTTGACTGGGTGACCAAAGTAGTAGACCAGGGAGGGGCTGTGAATATTGCCTACCTAGACTTTAGCAAGGCATTTGACACAGTCCCACACAAAAGATTAATATACAAGTTAGTCAGTCTTGGAGTGGGTCCCAAAGTGGTAGCCTGGGTAAAACATTGGCTGGACAACAGGACGCAGAGGGTAATAGTAAACAGAGTTCACTCTGAAGAAAGGGGGATTACTAGCGGTGTACCACAAGGTTCAGTACTGGGACCGGTCCTCTTTAATGTCTTTATAAGTGACATTGCAGCGGGACTGGAAGGAAATGTATGTCTCTTTGCATACGACACAAAGATCTGCAACAGGGTTGATAAAGAAGGTGGGGTGGAAAGGATGCAAAGGGACTTGGCAAGGTTGGATGAATGGTCAAATGTATGGCACTAGATTCAACACAAAGAAGTGCAAAGTAATGCACCTGGGAAACAAAACCCAGGGAAGAGTACACAGTGGGGGGGGGGGTGAGATACTAACAACAACAAACATAGAAAGGGACCTGGGGGTAGTCGTATCAGACGACCTTAAGGTGGGCAAGCAATGTGAGAACGCAGTAAGGAGGGCTAGCGGGATACTGGGATGTGTAGGGAGAGGCATCCCCAGTAGAAAACAGAAAGTCGTTATCCCTCTGTACAGACAGTTGGTGAAACTCCATCTGGAGTACTGCGTGCAGTTCTGGAGACCCCATCTCCACAAGGACATAGACAGAATGGAGGCTGTCCAGAGGAGGGCAACTAAAATGGTGCAGGGTCTGCACCAGAAGACATACAAAGCGAGATTAAAGGAGCTTAATATCTATACCCTCGATGACAGGAGGGAGAAGGGGGACATGATAGAAACTTTCAAGTACCTCAAGGGAACCAACAAAGTGCAAGAGGGTAGCATCTTTCAGAAAATGAGATGTACAAGAACAAGGGGGCACAATTTGAAGATGGGGGGATGGCTCAGAGGTAATGTGAGGAAGTATTTTTTCATGGAGAGGGTTGTGGATACATGGAACAGCCTTCCTGAGAAGGTAGTGGAGTCAAAAACAGTGGGGAAATTGAAGAATGCATAGGACAGACATAAGGCAATTCTAGTGGGGGTAGGAGAAGTTGGCTGTTGGTTAACTAGGATCTGAAGCTTATCCATTAGGTAGGGAAATGAGCAGACTAGGTGGGCCAAGCGGTCCTTATCTGCCATCAAATTCTATGTTTCTATGTTTGTGAAAGTGAGTGGGCGAAAAAAAGAGAGCGAAGCAGAGGGATATTTAGAGGGTTTAGTCAACAAGACGGCTGCCCAGGAAAGGAAAGGAAAAGGAAGGACTGCAGATTAGAGGTGCTGCCTCTGATAGTGAGACATGGCAGAAGGATTTCACGAAAGAGGAACCTCAAGCACGGCCCTCAGTGCCTGGCTGCCTCCCTGCTTACATGGCTTTGGAATTCTGCAGGAAGGGGGCAGGCTGAAGATCGATGTGTTCAATGTGGATATTGAGGAGAGGGAGTGGTGAGGCTGCCAATGTGTTCAATATGCTCCAGTGCTGCCCCTGGAGGCATTTTTTGAGGCACATCTTTTACTTTTTCCTGGGAGCATCCTACCAGTGTGTCCATCGACACTGCATCCCTGCTGTCCCAGAGTAGTGTGGAGGTTGGTACCGGATACAGGTAAGAACTGCAAGAGAGTGGAAAGGCTATCGTGGAAGTGAAAGTGGGGTCCCCCGACGTTAATGTGGAGGTGGTGGAGGAAGTGAAAGAGGGTAGAGAGGGGGAGCACAGCCCTCTGCCTAGCTCCTCCTTACCAACTGTTGGCTATCCTTGTGGCAGAGGGATGAGCAGGAGCCTGCAAAAAGCAACAGGATCCAGGGGATCTCCTGTGGAGTCCCTGTTTGGTGACAGTGTACCTGCTACTCCAGCAGCAGCAGAAGCCTCACTGTCTGTATGTAACCACCCTGTGATCTGAGTTGGAGCCTCAGGAGTGTGGGTGGCCCATGAAAAGATCAAGGATGAACCTGCTCCAGATGTGACTGAGGGTCCCCTTAAAAGGTACCAATTCTCTGACCATGAAATTCAGTGTACCATCCCTAGGCCTTATCATCACCCTGCCATCCCTTTACCTGATAAGACCTCAGCCTGGGGGCACAGTCTAAGGCATTGAGAGCATGATGGACTGTTAAGCATTGATCCTGTTAATGCTGTTTATAGATCAGGAGTATGGCAAGACACACCAGCGTCCAGCACTTGCCAGAACGATCACAAACAGAGCACTGGGTGAGAAGGAGGATGTGTATTGAGTATCCCCAAGTCGAATACCCTTATATTTCAGAGCAGATATAGGACAGTATTAAGGAGATACACAGTGACTGGGTATTGAGAGAATAACTAAAAAAGCTGCAGTACCTGGTCACCCCTCCCAGCAGCTCATTCAAAAGGCATGTACCATGTGCTATTCTGGACCTTAGGCAGACCTTAGACTCTTTAAATACTTTGCCTGGTTCAAGACATGGCTGGCTGCAGGGTAAAATTCTACATGATAGCCAAGGATTCTTTTGGAGATCTGACCATCAAGCCTGATCCTGACTATTACTTCTCTCAGGGTGGAGGTCCTGCTCTCTAGAGCCCACCATTTCAGAGCTGTGGACTGTGCCAGAAGTGTAAGTAGCCTTTTGAGACTGCATTTATACCACTTTAAATTGTGTTAGAGTTTAAAATGAAGATGTTACTGTCGTTCTTAAAGCACTTGCGCCCAGGGACTGTCATGTGAAGATGGAAGATGTGTTGGCCAGTCACTCTGAGAGGTTCAGAGATTTGAAAAAAAAAGATTTAAGTTTATTTATTTTATTTATTCATTTATTTGAAGTCTTGGATTACAATACCTTTGAGCTAGAAGCTCTTTTACAAAGGATCTACATCAGAGAACACTCATGACATACAATTCATCAGTTCATAGACTTAAACAAGCCAAAGTGGAATAACGCATACTGTATATCAGGCTTACAGAAGACAGCCAGCAATTGACTTGACAATTTAGTTATTTTTTATTCATTTATTTAATGATTCAGAAAAATACCTTTGAGCGCAAGCTCTTTTACAAAGGTTCCACATCACAGAATATAAGACAAAGTACAAAAGGAGAAAACAGAGGTGCAACACAATGAACAATACATCTTGGTTCAGAACTAACAGAATAGTTCAAAAACATAGGTATACAGGTAACTCAAGAAACATATGCAGTTAATATCTCAGGAAAGAATTTCATGAGGTGGGGGGGATAAGCAGCCACAAAGTGCCTTGTCAGTGGTTAGGAGGGCAGGGAATAGCTGGCAGCGGGAGGGGGTGGTGGGGAAGGGCGCCAAAGAAGCATGTCGTGACCTGAGTTGCTGAGGCTAGTCATGAGAAGGGGCGGAGGGATGGAGTACCTGAAGCCTGGCTAGTGCTCACTGTGGGGCAGAGAGTTGGGTGTGGCTGGGCTTAGAGGCAGGTGCTGCATGAGAGAGTGTTATTAGGTGCTGTTTTGAGGTCAGTTTGAATTGGGCCCAGACAGCTGGTGTCAGTAGGTAATTCAATAATAATAAAAAATATAGAAAAAAAAAGAAGGTGGGAGTAGATATAACAATATTTCAGACAACGGTAAATCAACCAAAAGTTGGCCTTGCTAGAGTTTTAAGGCAGATGTAGGGAGTGAAGAGGTAAGAAGGCAAGGGGCAGGAGGGTAGGGGAGGAGGGATAGGATAACAGGTAGGACAAAGGCAATGGGGGCAGGGTGAAAGGTGTGGGGGGAGGAGAGATGCTTGAGGAGGTAGGGATAGGGTGAAAGGTGTAGGGGTGAGAGATGTTTCTTGAGGTGGCAGACCCACTGCTAAGTGCAGGAAGGGGGAGGTAGGGCTTGCTCATGTAGCTGGGGAGTTCCCCCCTTAGTGAGGTCAGTCACAACTGCTGAGTGCAGAGAGGTGTTGGCGTAGCTGACTATTGAAAGGACCCAGTTTTGGTTAGGCCAGCATATCCATGTAGAGGGCATTTAGCCAATAGTGGGTGTGGTACACAAAGAACTGCTGTCCTTGAGAGGTTTGACAGAGGGGGACCTGGTAAGACTGTTTTGACATACTTCGGGTCTGGTGGGGGTTAGCTGGTAAGTTAAGGAGGTTCTGGATTGCTCGGGGGAGGGGGGTTAAGCCTAGGCAGATTTTCTTGGCTAGGAGACAGGCCTGATATCTGATCCTACCCTTTAGGTGCAACACGTTAGGGTGCACAAGTCACACATATGGGTGAGTCAGTCTGCTCCTGTTGTTAGCCTACAGGCTTTGTTTAGTACAATGGTGATTCTTTTGAGAGTCGTGTCTGATGCAGCACTATATACCACCAGGTCATAGTCTATACAGGAGATACTGGAGCTGTTCACTGTGAGCGGAGCATCTCGTGGTCATACAGCATCTGTGCCTATGTAAGGCCAATTTTAGCATTTACTACTTTTGCAACACTGTCCACGTGGTTAGTGAAGGATAAGGTGCTGTCTAGAGTTACTCCTAGATATTTGAATGTGTGAACCTGTTCATGTGGGGTTTTGTGGATAGTTAGAATAGTCAACTGACGTGACTTTTTTTATTGTGTGGATGTGCAAATAACATGACCTTAGTTTTTTCTTATAATTCATTAGCAACTTGTGCTTCATGAACCAGTCCTCAACAGCTGTGAAGTACTACTGGAGTTGAGTTTCCAGAAGGTGTGGGTCAGGGATGCATGTAAAAATAACAGCATTGTCTGCACATAGGAGAATTCTGTCAGTACTGACATGGGGGAGGTGGTTTATGAAAAGACTGAAAATCAGAAGGCCTAATATTGAGCTTTGTGGGACACCTGAGCATACTAGCTGGCTATCTGAGAGGCACCATTTATCTTGACCTGTTGGGACCTGTTAATAAGATAGCTTTGGAACCACCTCACGGCATTAGTTGAGAGCCCAGTGGTGGAGAGTTTGTCAAGCAACTGGATGTGGTTGACTGTGTCAAACACTTTAGTGAGGTTCCATGTATGCCGCCTCACTAGCTGACCATGGTCAAGTGCACTATGGATGTAACTAATGTACTCTAGCAGCACAGTAGTGATGCTGTGTCCCTTGAGAAAACCATGCTGCTGTGGGCATTTGATGTGCTACTTTTCAAGGTACTCAACTAGTTGGTCTGTAACAAAGCACTCCAGGGCTTTGGGGGGGTAGTATTGATATAGGGCAATAGTTTGCATGGAGGGCCCAATCCCCACTTTTACGGACTGGCGTTACCACAGCAGCTTTCCATCTGGGGGGAATTGAGAATGTGTTAAGAAAAGGTTCAGTATTTTAGGTAGGGGGGTTAATACCTTCTCTAGGGTAAGGGTAATGAGTTTGAGATCCAGTGAGTCATTACTCTATCTCAACTTTCCTCATACTCTTTGCAGATATTTTTTGGCTTCGGCCTTAGAGACTATTTTGCAATGGTGGGGGGCTGTGGAGGAGCCTGTATTGGAGCCTGCACTGTATTTGTTGTTGGTTTCATCAAAGAAATCAATGGGAGTGTGCTGCCAAGGTCTGAGAAAGCACTGTTGAAAATATCAGCTATTAATTTTGGGTCCTGGGTGAATTCGCCATTGACAGCTAACATGGAGGACAAGATTTTGCTAGCTTTCCCGATCAGATCTTTTATGTTGCCCCAAAACTTTCTGCCGTCTCCCCAGGATTTGGTGAGCACTGACATTCTCTTTCCCAGATTTGTGCATCACTTTAAATTTAAATGACTGTAGTGCCAGGTACCACTGTGTGATTCTAGAATTTTAATCCTTCACTTCATTAAGCCAATAGAGAGGATTGTGATCTGTTACAAGTACAAAGTCAGCTCCTAGTAAGTAAAACTTAAGGGACTCCATGGCCCACTTTGCTGCAAGGCATTCCTTTTCAGTGGTGGAGTACCTTTTCTCTCCGTCGTGCAATTTCCTACTTATGTATAGAATAGAATGTTCTTTTCTATCTATATGCTGACTCAAGACTGCACCTAGGCCTACCTCTGGTGCATCTGTCTGTAACTGTAATTGTTTCTCAAAGTCTGGGCTTCTTAAAACAGGGGCTGAACAGAATGCAGCCTTAATGGCCCGAAAAAGCCTTGTCACACTCTGAGGTCCATTTCACATTATTTGGGAACCGTTTCTTTGTGAGTTCAGTGAGGGGGGGAGTAGCTAACTTGACAAAGCTGGGAACAACTCTTCAATAATAACCATCCAGCCCTAAAAATGAGCTGACATGTTTCTTGGTTTTGGGGACAGGGCTGTTAGCTACAGCTTCTGTCTTGTAAACCTCTATTTTTACTTCTCCATTTCCCAAAACATAGCCCAAATATCTGATTTCTTGCATGCCCAATGCACACTTGGTAGGATTAATTGTCAGACCTGCCTTTTTGATCAATTGGATAACTGCTCGTAGGTGTTCCAGATGGCTTTTCCAGTCTAGACTGTACACTACAACATCATCTAGGTACACAACACAATAACCAGTGTGAGGGATAATATTACATCCACGCACTGCTGGAATGTAGCAGGTGCACCATGTAAACCAAATGGCATGGTGGTGAACTGATAGAATACAACAGGAGTAGCAAATGCAGTTTTGTCTCTGGATTCTTTAGCTAGGGGAATCTGCCAGTAACCCTTGGTGCAATCAAGGATACTGATATACTTGCCACTCCCCAGTATATCCACCAAATCATCTATTCTGGGTGTAGGATAACTGTCAAATTCTGACACATGATTAAATTTCCAAAAATCAAGCCAGATTCTTACACCCCTTTCTTTTTTGTTTACAGTCACCATTGGTGATGACCAAGCACTTCTCGTCTCTTCTATGATACCCAATTCTTTCATTTTTTTGTATTTCCTTAACCATGTCTTCTCTTAGTTGCTCTGGTAATCTGTATGCCTTTTGCCTAATAGGGTGAGCATTCCATGTCACTATTACGTGCTTGATCCCTTTATGTGGGCCTAGTACTGTGGTAAAAGTACTGTTAAATGTCTTTAGCAAGTTACAAATGTCTGTGGTTTGTTTGGAGGTAAAGGAAACATTCACTTTTACAGGATCATCTGTTATGGTTTGTTCCAGTCCATCTTAAGTTACATCAATATCTTCTTTAGTAGTTTCTGGTAAAACCAGCAAAATAGATTTTGGTGCTTTTTCAACCCATTTCTTGAGGAGGTTAGCATGGTATATCTTAGTAGGATTTTTCCTGTCAGGGGTCTCAGTCTCGTAGTTAACTGTGCCAGTATGTCTAAGCACTTTATATGGCCCTTGCCACTTAATTAACAGTTTATTTTCTATAGTGGATAACAGTAGCAAGACCTTTTCACCTGGCTCAATTTGTTTTCTTTTGTCCCATGGTCATACTACACCTTCTGCTGGTTTTGGGACTCTTCTTGATTATTATGGGCGATTTCAACATATTTTGCCAGCTTCCTTCTCAGGGCACACATATAAAATGTAATAGATTGTTTCTGATGGGGGTTATCTTCCCATGTTTCCTTTATTACATCTAGTGGCCCTCTAGGTTGTCTACCATACAGCATTTCAAATGGTGAAAAACCTGTTGAGGCTTGTGGTACTTCTCTGCAAGCAAAAAGCAGGTAAGATAGGTATTGGCCTCAATCTTTATCTTCCCCTTTTACAAACCTTTTTAATATGCATTTTAGGGTTTGATTAAAATGCTCAAAAAGACCGTCTGTCTGAGGGTGATATGGGGAGGTTCTTATAGCAGTCATACCTAGTAGTCAGTATAGCTCCTTCAGTAATGCAGCACCAAAATTACTATCCTGATCAGTAATAATCTCTTTAGGTATGCCCACTCTTCTGAAAATTTTGGCAAGCTCTGCTGCCACTTTTGGAAACTGTGACAGTATGCATTGGAACTGCCTCTGGATATCAAATAGCATAGTCACATACTACCAAAATGAATCAATTACCCTTTTTACTTTTGTCTAAGGGGCAAATCACATCCATTGCAATTCTCTCCAAAAGCACATCTATCAGAGTTGGGGCACCAGAGGAACCTTGTCTTTTTAGCCACTGGGGCTACTTTCTGACACTTGGCACAGGAACAGCAATAGGTAACAGCTTCATGAATTGCATGCCAGTAAAATCCATTACAGTAATCTTGCAAGGGAGCAAACCCTGCCTGAGCGACCAGCCATGGGACTATCGTGCTATCTTTAACAAGTCAGATCTACATTTGTGGTATAACCAACTGTTCTATCTGTTCCTGTGTCTGAGGTAGGCTACCAACAGAATTAGAACATATAGAAATTCTGGACTGATATATCAGCCCGTGGTACAGCAAGGGTGAACCCAAACTCTGTACAGTAACCCATTACATGTTTTAAACATTGGTTCACCCTGTTTTGGTTTCAACCCCAGCTACCTAAAATAACCCTGGAGAGAAACATTGTTAGCTTATCCTGAAACAAAATCACAATCAGTTATCAGTTTAGTTTCAGCATTTTCATATATTAACCCCTTATATCCATCAGTCATTTGTTGCACTGTTTCTTCAGGCACCTTCTTTCTTTTCTGGACTTCCAGATCTTGGAGCTATGCTCAAACAAGTCTGAATCAAAATCAACAAAAGGAAGAGAGTCCCCACCATCTGAGATTTTCTTTGCCTGAGCTCTTGTCACCACAGCTGCTGAAACATCAGGATTTACTCCTTCTGTGATTAACTCCATAAATCCTGGAAAGTAATTTCCAATAATCACAGGTACAGGTAACTTAGGTACTATAGTCACTTTCATTTGGTGCAACATACCCTTAATATTTAGAGTGACTTGGCTGTTGGGATAGTGTTGAGTGTCCCCGTGGATGCAGATGACACCAGTACCTGGTCCTTTTGGACATTGTTTTCCCAGCACTTCAGTATGCAACAGGGTCTGTCAGCTTCCCGTATCTATAAGTCCCTTCACAGTCTTATCTCCCACCTTCACATCTGTTGAATACTTTCCCAAATTTGCGAAGGACAAATCTGCTCCAATGTCACTCTTCTTACTACAGCAATTTCTTGCAATATGACCTGACTTCTTGCAGTTATAGCAAATAAAGTCTTTGGGTGTAGATTTCTTACCCCCACCACAGTTCTTATCAGACTTGGAGTTAAAATAGAAGAGTGTCTTACCAGTGCTTGGCTGTTCCCTCACTGCTGTGGCATCTGTCTGGCCATTTGGTAGTCTTCAGCCAAAGAAACAGCCTTTTCACCACTTTTTGGTCGGTGTTCTTTTACCCAAAGCTGCACATCTGTTGGAAGGATGTTGATGAACTGCTCCATTACAAGTGTTTCAGTGATCTGTGGGAGCATTTTGCCCTCTGGTTGGAGCCATTTCATAAGGAGTTCTCTTAGTCCGGTGAAGGCTTCTTGAGGATTGTCTACTGAGTTGTACTTCAGAGACCTAAATCTCTGTCTGTAGGTCTCTCCTGAGATGTCATACTTTTTGGGATTTCTGTTTTCACCAGGTCATTGTTTTCTGACTGTGTAGTGTCCATATTGCTGTAGACAAGTTGGGCTTTACCTGTCAGATAAGGTTCGAGCCTGATGGCCCATTGCTGCTTTGGCCATTGGCAAGCTGTAGCAACCCTTTCAAAAGTTGTCAAGTATGTTTCAATATCATCCAAGGGGACACAGCTTTATAAGTTTAATGTCTTTTAAGCTGCTTGTGTTTTGTTGCCCTGCTGGATCAGTGGCAGATCCTCTGCCTTTGATAGCTTGCAAGGCATCCAGCCATCGCTACTTCTATTGCTGCATCTCTTCTCTCCTCTGCTGCTCGAGTTGCTGCATTTCTTCACTTCTCTGTTTTTTCCATCTCTTTTTGTTGTATTACCCACCACTGGAAAAAGGCAATCAGGCTTTTCGGTTCTGTCACTGCCTGTTCTATTTTCATCTCTGGTTCTGGCTGAACAGTCTCTGTTTGGACTATTGTTTCTGCTTCTAGTTTGGCTGCCAGTCTTCTGGTAAAGATTACTGGACTTGCTGCTGCAGAATCCATACCTTTCTGCTGACCTGGTACTAGGTCTAGTACCAATGCAAAAAACTCCTGGCTTAGATTATGCATGGAGTAAATCCACTGCTAACATCCTCTGTCATTGAGGCAGTGGTCAGGAAGCATAGGAAAACTAGGAGCAGTTTCAAAATTCACAAATAGCATTTATGTTTCTCAATCACAGCAAAATAAAAATATTGGTATAACTATTTACAAAGGCAGTACAAACAGAGAAAACTAAGTCCTTCATCTGAGGGTATCTCTTAATTCCAAGTTTCAGTCTCTTAGTCTCTCACTCTCCTTGTCTCTCTACAAAAGGATTGCTGTTCTTTTATAAGTCTTTGTCTGGGAACTCATTAAGACAGCCTATTTCTCACAAAATGTTCTTGTAAGTTTGCAGAATGTTCTTGTCCGTTTCATGCCTTGCAGGTGCAGCAAAACAGTACATGGTGTCCCAGAACTGACCTCTTGTTGACAACTATGCAAAAGGCTTAAAAACGGCATCTCAGGTTAACCCCTTCAGTTCCAAATAGCTTTTTGCAATCATTTCAACAGTATAACTATATACAGTTTTAAACAAAGGAATCCCAGTTTCACATACAGTTTTACACAGAGATTCACATACATTTTTAAAACTGTATGTCACAGTGTGTGGGAATAAACTTCAGACAGGGCAAATTTGCAGGTTTAAAACACACCGTGGTGTGATATTTATTTTTCAAAAGTTTGAAAAATAGTAAATAAAAAAAAAATTTGCAAAGAAAATCACTACTTAATATCAGTAGTTTCTCACATATTACAGTCCTGGATCTTAGATCTCCTAAGACCCTTTTAACCTGCATTCAACAGCTTGTCTACAGTAGCAGTAGAACCTCTCTCCTCTCTCTCTCTCTCTCTCTCTCTCTCTCTCTCTCCCCCCCTCTCTCAGGGCTGAGCCCCACTGGACTGATCTGAAGTGAAACATAGAAACATAGACTTTGATGGCAGATAAGGACCGCATGGCCCATCTAGTCTGCCCATTTCCCTACCTACAGGATAGGCCGCAGATCCTAGTTAACCAACAGCCTATTTCTTCCTACCCCCAACAAGAATTGCCTTATGTCTGTCCCATGCATTCTTGAATTCTCCCACAGTTTTAGACCCCACAACCTTCTCAGGAAGGCTGTTCCATGCATCCACTACCCTCTCTGTGAAATAATACTTCCTCACATTGCCCTGAACTCCCCCCATCTTTAAATTGTGTCCCTTGTTCTTGCACACCTCTTTTCTGAAAGATGCTACCCTCTTGGACTTTGTTGATTCCACTGGGGTGCCTAAAAGTTTCTATCAGGTCCCCCTCTCCCTTCTTTCCTCAAGGGTATACATATTAAGCTCCTTTAGTCTCTCCTCATCACGGCTTCTCTTGCTGACCCTGCACCATTTAGTTGCCCTCCTCTGGACTGCCTCTATCCTGTCTATGTCTTTGCGGAGATGGGGTCTCCAGAACTGGATGCAGTACTCAGATGGGTTCTCACCAACTGTCTGTACAGAGGGATAACAACTTCCTGTTTTCTGCTGCTGATGCCTCTCCCTATGCATCCCAGTATACCCCCGGCCCTCCCTACTGCCTTCTCACATTGCTTGCTAACCTTAAGGTCATCTGATATGATTACCCCCAGGTCTCTTTCCTTTTTTGTTGTTGTTACTACCTCCCCCTCAGAGAAGAGGCTTTATATCTTTTTGGTGGGGTCACCTCACTAAGCCCTTTCTATTTTTATGTCTGAACATGCTGTTACATGTCTGGACATGCTGTTTTAAAACCAAGGGAGTTTGTTCCAGGGGACTTCCTGGTTCAATTAAAGGTACAGTGTATATCTCCACAGATATTGACTCTATATCTCTGATTCATAATGACTAAACATTTTTATAAAGCATACCACAGTTTTTTATTTAGCTTCATACAGTAACAGGTTCATAATGTGAATTTATGAAAATACCTTAAGGATTTCTTATAACTGTACTAATCATGAAATTATTGTTTTAAATAGCTTCTGAATCCTTTTTATTTAAAAAGGCTTTATTAACTGTATGTATTCCTCTTTAAAATAGCCTTCATGCTTTGTGTACACAAAATGCACTTATGCACTTTACACAACACCTCTCTGGGTGTTTGGCATCATTCCAGGGACTGGATGGATGGAAATGGAAAAGGAATGAAAAGAGAGAACTAGTAGGAAGTTTAGTAGGAATAGTAAAGAGCTACACTAGGTGGTCAACTTAGGGTAGGGGGAAGAAGAAAAGCAAAGAGAAAAGCATTAACTGTTTCTCAATAGAAGTTTTGGTAGTTAGGAAATAAGGAGATAGAAAAGTGGTCCATCAGTCACAGCTGAGGGTGTAGCCTAACTCTGCCACACTCCTCCCTTCTTAAGAAAAAAACTGTTCTCAAAACTTTACAATTTTTTAGAACCCACTCTCAGTCATAAATATTATACCAAAACAGTAGAATGGGGCTTGGTTGAAACTTTCTCTCACCCACTATAGAGCTTCACCCCAGGGTCCCTTAATTCAGTTGTTTTGAGTATTGTCCATCATACTAAGTTACTGCAATATGACAATACTATTACAACATTACCCTGGAGCTGTCATACAGTTCAGCACAGTACCCATCTATGTTCTCAGAGGACTTCAGTCTGTAGTGACTGTCTACCCACTAACTATTTCACCCTGGTTACTACAACTCAGACGTTTTATATGTACTATTAGGCACCCATCAATAGGCATTATTTTAGCACCCATCACTTGGCATTGTTTCAGAACCCATCACTTGGCATCGTTTCAGAACCCTGTGCAACCATTATCATACATTCATCAGTACATTAAAAGAGAGGAAGTAATACACAGCAGTTTTATGTGGACTTCTAGCTTCCTCCATCTACCTAACAGGGTGGTCATACAGGCTTATACTACAGCTTTCTCTGGGGTGAGTTGTACCCACCTCTAACCCCATTCTAACACATTTTTTCCACTCAGGGGCCCAATGAAAGGTTCCACCACATACCTAGATCTTCCATGATTTTTGGTTCCTCATTTTATATCCTACAGTATAGACATTTCTTTTATGTTATACATTTCTTGTAATCATTTCATACGTTGTATTTATCCATTTCACTTTCATATATTTTCTGGTAGACAAGAAACTTTCACATGCTGAACATCAACCTGCCAGTTCCTAACTCCAAAACCTTTGGGGTTTCCTTTCAACCCTTATTTTTAACATACTTGGGGTTTCCTTTCAGTCCTTATTTGGAATGTATCTGGGGTTTCCTTTTAACCCTTATGCCATTCAGGTACCCTCAACTGACGGTACTCAGCACCAGCCTTAAAAGCTATGTTCATTTTAAACATTAAATGTTTCATACATTTTATCCCATATCACAGGGGGTTCAAAACATGGGAAAGTCCCTTTAGCCACCATGGTGTCTTCCCTGTTGCTTGTAGTCTTCACCCCAGTATGCATATGTCCCAAAACTGTCTTACCTGGGGCCTTCATCTCATTGTCCTCCAAGTAGCAGCAGCCCAGTAAAATGGGCAACAATGGGATCTCAAATGTGGCTGGCAACAAAGATTCCATCAGGGGGTCCTCTGCCTCCTCTAGAACCCATGGATCCTGGTCCTCTACCGCTGCCATGAAATCCTCCGGTTGGGAACCCTCCATCAGCACCTGGCAGCGGTGCTCCGCCTTTCTCTGGCACTGGTCCACCTTTGCATTCCATTGAAGTCCAATCCAGGCAATAGCTCCTCTCCAGTTCTCCTCACCTGGGCTCTGGTATGCACACCGGTAAGCCCCTCCTCCTTTAGCAGATCTTTGGCACCCATGAGATCCTGGAGGTATGCCATCCTGCTCTTTGGCCCATGTCTAGATACCAGGGCTGGTATCTGGGTACTGGTCTCCCTCTTATTTCTCTAGACAACCAGTACTGTCCCACTTCTAATACCAGGTTTGTCACAGTGTGCGGGAATAAACTTCAGATGAGGCATATTTACAGGTTTAAAATACACTGTGGTGTGATATTTATTTTTCAAAATTTCAAAAAATAATAAATGAAAACAAAACAATTGCAAATAAAATCACTACTTAACATCAGTAGTTTCTCACATATTACAGTCCTGGATCTTAGAGCTCCTAAGACTCTGTTAATCTGCATTCAACAGCTTGTCTACAGTAGCAGTAGAACCTCAGTCCTCTCTCTATCAGGGCTAAGCCCCGCTGGACTGACCTGAAGTGAACTCAGAGAAGAGGCTTTATATCTTTTTGGTGGGGTCACCTGATGAAGCCCTTTCTATTTTTATGTCTGAACATGCTGTTACATGTCTGGACATGCTGTTTTAAAACCAAGGGAGTTTGTTTGTTCCAGAGGACTTCCTAGTTCAATTAAAGGTACAGTGTATATCTTCACAGATAGTGACTCTCTGTATCTCTGATTCATAATCACTAAACGTTTTTATAAAGCATACCATAGTTTTGTGTTTAGCTTCACACAGTAACAGGTTTATAATGTGAATTTATGAAAATACCTTAAGGATTTCTTATAACTATACTAATCATGAAATTATTATTTGTTTAAATGGCTTCTGAATCCTTTTTATTTAAAAATGCTTTAACTGCATGTATTCCTATTTAAAAAAGCCTTCATGTTTTGTGTACACAAAATGCACTATGCACTTTATACAAGACCTGTCTGGGTGTTGGGCATCATTCCAGGGACTGGATGGATGGAAATGGAAAAGGAATAAAAAGAGAGAACTAGTAGGAAGTTTAATAGGAATAGTTATGATCTACGCTAGGTGGTCAACCTAGGGTAGGGGGGAGAAAGAAGAAAAGCAAAGAGAAAAGCATTAACTGTTTCTCAACAGAAGTTTTGGTAGTTAGGAAATAAGGAGATAGAAAAGTGGTCCATCAGTCACAGCTGAGGGTGTAGTCTAACTCCACCGCACTGCAGATATGAAAAGGTGGGAAGAAAAGACAGAAATATCAAGGGAAGGCAGTGAGATGGCGAGAGAAGAATTGCAAAATCATCAGAGTGATCAGTTCATAGGTCTTAAGAAAATTTGGTTGCATAACCAGACAGACAAGAGACAGAAAGGAAGATAGAACAGACCCTTGCATTTAAATTATTTCTGCATAACAAATGAGGCAGGGCCTTATTCAACCCTGTCAGAGACCCTGTTAACCTAATAACAGTCTTTTATAACTCTTATACCTCCCCCGGTAGAAAGCTATACAGGTAGGCAGTAGGGGATGAAAAACAGTAAACTGGGGACACAAGTACAGCTAAGGAAGGGTGCTGGGGTGAATACTGACAACAGATCCATGTTTGCAAATAAATGAGGTTTGGATGGAGGTTTCTGCTAAGTGCTAGGACATACTTCAAGATAGGGAAGTGGGTGCACTGAGCTGGCAGGGACAGGCCAGCAGGCCATGAAAAAGTGGAATCTGCAAGCCCAAAAGTAGGCATTAACTGAGAGAGCTAGATCTTTTTAGAGAGGCTGAAGCATCTCAAACTTCTAGCTGCACCCTCCAGTTCTCTGCCTAAGACTGTCTTCAACTCATTGCTGCTTTTTGAAAAGAGTAACCTTACTTTAAGGGTGTTTATCTCACTAGTAGGCAAATTTTATTTAGTAAGTTCTACAGTGCTTGCAGGAAAGTTTAAATGTGCTGCCTTTCAGCAAGGTACAGTATATTAGGTCTTCACTAAATCTGACATTCTGGAGCTATTGGTCAATACATGTAACATTATTGTTTCACAGAAAAAAGTGGCAGGAGCAAATTCCAGTTATGCATAAAAGGAGAAAGCGACTCAGCCTCTGCCTTCTGTGTCTGTTCCACCACTGAATTTTGTCAATAACCAATCTGTGTGATTTCACACCAACATGTTAGCAGATGCCAATCCTTTGCACCAACTAACACTGGGTTACCTCATCAGCATTGTGATACAGTTGCAGTAGTCCTCCTACCCTTCCAAGCCTATGTGGTTCACTTGTGTATCACACTAAAGGGTAGCAATTGTGTAGCCCTGGCACCATCCTAAAGAGAGCTACTACCCCTGCCTGGGGTAGAGGATGAGGGCCTGGGTTCCCATACAGCTGTTACCGGGGTCCTTTCCCAAGTTAGAAAATAAAATGGCAGTGCCTCCACCTAGAATACAATTTAAGTGGGTATGATGTTACCAATACAACCCCTGGGATACTGTACCAACCCATCCCTCCATACAAGCACCCCAGACATGGATACCAGAACTGAAATCCTCCAAATTCGACACTTGCATTTTAACTTCACTAATAATATGCTCACCAAATCAGGCTCTCGAGTCAGAACTTTTCCAAACAGTAACATCACATTTATTTACATGGGGAGGGTTAAGAAGGAGATTGGATTAGAGGTTAAGCAGAATATTTTTCAACTGCAATTAGAGATTGGCATTTTTTGATATCTGCATTTTAAAACAAACATTATACAATGGCAAGAAAGACTCTTGGACTGTGATTGGTCAGTTTGGGGCTGGACCCATGGTGTTATCCCAGCATAACACCGCAGGTCTAGTCTCAGCACTGTGAATCAATTGATGATTGTTTGGATGAGGAGCTTTTGGACCTCTTTTTGCATCTCCTCTTAGAAACAAAATATTTTTCCACACTAATAAAAACATTCTTTAAATTTTTTTTTTATTTTATATATAACAACAAGCAACTGTATAATAGGAATAATGCACTCCAGGGTGTGTGTAGTGCTGGGATAATGCCAGGCCTGGGGCAGTGGGCCTTTTTCGGCCCTCTGACCTCGTGCCCCAACCCCCAGGCGTGGCATTGCTCCCAGCATGAGCTACCACCCTGTCATCTGATATTCCTTTACCTTAGACTAAAACCCACATTTTGATTGTTGCAGCCACCAACTCTCAATCTAGCTAACTGCTGCAGATGTTAACTTGCACAAAACCCCCATCTGGTACCAGTTCAGATAACTCCCTCAGACATCTGTCCCTGGAACCCAGCCCTCTAGTTGCAGGCCTATGGTGCAGCTGGTCAGTCAACGTTGGTGCGCATTGCTTGAATGAAATTAACTTTTTACATCTTTCTTGGATTATTCTAAACTTTTCTATGCCATGGGGCCTAAACTTGTGTTAACTTTATACGTACCCCAGGTGCAGGGCAATTCCTGCTGTTACTCATGGTTCTGCAAAATCAGTCCTCGGGTGGCTCCATGACTGAAGTCCTGGGGTTGATGGAACAGCAAAACCCTGGGATCCATGACTTGGTGGACTTTTAATGGGGGAAGAATGCTGCAGCTTGGATCTTCAGCTTGACTGAAGGTCTCACAGCTTGTCCCATTTAGCCTGTTCAGGCACCTTGCAGTGCTACTGCGCAAGGACCACCAACTACTGGGGACCCAGACCAAGGAGTGGCTCCCTCACAGGTCAGACTACCCTAGTACTTGGGCATAAACCCCTGCAGCCAGCAGACCCCACTTGGTGAGAGTTAGCGAATTTCCCACCTGTCTCTGGGTTAAGATGGAAACTTCAAATCTTTCTTCTCTCTTCTGGTGACCAGCTCCAATGTGCAACCTGAGCAGTTTTCCTCAGCTTTTCTGTCTTTGAGACCTCAAGGGTAACAGCAGGGTCTGAACTCCAGGTTCACAACAACAGTTTCTTTCCTCAGCTGTATTTCAAGAGCAGACAGCAAGTCCCTGGCCTGGTAGGCTTCTGCCAATCTCTCTACTTTCACAATCTCTCTACTTCAATGCAGCAGCCACTCTTGCTCTGGCTCACACATAGTTCCATCAAATATCTCTCTTGAGCACAAGATCTCTCTCAGTCCTTGTGATGCATTAAACAAAATTCTCTTTTTCACCACGCAGGTGCAGATGAACATGGAAGAAGACTTCTCTCTTCAACTTCATGATACGAATATTTATGGGTAAGGAGGATGGGAAGAGTGGGAAGGGAGGGCAGGAACATTAGCTCAAGCTATGGACCCTGCTGTCTGAGCAGACTTGATAGACCAAATGGCCTTCTTCTGCTGGCTTCTCAGCATGTTGTATGTTCTCAGAACCAGATTCAGTCCAGATTCCATTATCCATTTTCCAACACCAATCCTGCTGCTATACAAGTCACTAGTTAAACCACACCTAGAGTACTGTGTGCAGTTATGGCGACCATACCTGAAGAAGGACATTAGGTTACTGGAGGGGATGCAGTGCAGGGAAACAAAAATGGTCCAGGGGCTAGGGGACTTACCCTACAAGAGCAAGCTGAGGGAGTTGAACATGTACTCCCTGGAGCAGAGGAGGGATGGGGGGGACATGATTGAAACCTTCAAGTACATGAAGGGAATAAATGAGATGGGCACAGAGGGGCTTTTCAAATTAAGGAGGGGGAGGGACAATCGAGGGCACAATCTGAGATTGGAAGGGGGAAGGTTCAGGAGGGAAATGAGGAGACACTTTTTTATGGAGAGGGTGGTGTCTGGGTGGAACACATTGCCAGAGGCGTGGCATCCTGTAGAGCAGTGGGCTGCTTCAAAGGGATGGGACAGGGTGAGGAAAGGTCACTGGAGGGGAGGGGCAGCTGCAATATAATGGCTGCCAGCTGCACAATCAAGCAGACTTGATAGACCATAAGGCCTTTATCTGCTGGCAATTTTGTATGTTCGTACCAGTCCTTAAACCTCATGTCCTTCCCTTTTCTCTCTAGATACTTTGTCTTTCTAGGGTTAGACAGAACCTTTTCTTTCCACAATTCTCTCACACAAATCTCTCATCACTGATGTCTCACCATTGTGGTGCAGATGAAAACAGAAGAGGCTCTGTCCTCATCCTCTTTAACTCAAAGCCAGTCCATTTCCACAATCCATTTTCCAAATCCAGTCAACCTTTTCTTTGAACACTTTCACCGCTGTGATGCCACTTCTTACCACAGCAACCTGTAACAAAACACTGCAGCTTTCTCTCTCTTCTCAGCAAAGCTGCCTGAACAAACTTCCTTTCACTCTCCAAATGGGGAAAGACATGACCAGCCCTGGCGGACAAATTGCTGGCAGCCCCCAGGCAGATCCTTTCCCAACCTTGCAGTCCCATTCTCTGCATAGGGATTGGAGCTCCCTCCCTCTGGAGGGGCTCCCACCAAACTGATTCAAAAAGCAAAAGTTCTTCTCTTTTGGGAGCTCTCCAGAAGCTCCCCATTGGTTTGAGCCACTGTCCTTCACGAAAATTAATATGTATAAAGCCCCCTCAATGCCTTATTTTCTGAAGAAAAAGGCGCATAAACTTTCCCCAGCTCCCCCCAACATTCCTTTTAGCAGTCCCACAGTCCAGCTGGTGAAATCCTGGCCCTCTGATTGGTTGTAGTGTGATCACATGGCTACTGAGAAAACAGTCCCACTTGAATCCATACAGGTTTCCAACTTTACAAAGTTCCTGCAGCCGGCATAAACAGTTTTAACCAAAAATTCCCCCACCATTCTGTAGCAGGTTCTGTGCCCTTTGATGCACTGGCAGTATTTATTATTTTCATTCTTCCCTTTATTTGTTGCTGCTGCCATTTTAGACTGCTCCCAGGCAGCCACACATATAGTCCCACTACAGTCCAGATAATGTCCCATTCTCACATCCTGTTGCTGTTGTATTAATCTGTAACCCCCCTACAAATGGGGGTTCCCAAAAAGCCTTCCTTGAGTGTTTCTAAATGCTTACTACCAGGCTGGTGTCCTGTGTTTTAGCAGTTTAAAATGTGATTACCAGAGCCTGTATAGCCTCTGTGTACTGTCTCTTTAAGAGCTGCCTAATTACAGCTTAAGTAATCTGAGAGGGAGCTCTGTTGAAAGATGCAACTATTTACTGAAAATCATTTAGAGTGGTAATTATTATGTAGTTTGTCTAACCTGCTTTCTTTGTAGCAAGGACTGTTTTGTTTGTCTCCACTATCTTGGTCCTGGACTGCAAATTGGACCAAACAGTACTGGTGGGATCTAAAATGTAGCCAGACTACAGGAGCTGTCTGAATTCAAAATCTGTAGGAACTTTAGTTTGGAGCTTTTTTTGTGCCTTTTTTGCAACTGAAGGGGGAGCTCTTGCTTAGACTGACAGCTAAATCGCCAACCAAATCTTTTGGATCTTTTGGGAAGTCCAGGCTGCTTGCAGTTTTCAGTTAGAACTAAGCTGGAAGCAGAGCAAGAAGGAGCTGAAGTGTTTCTGAGCAGCTATCCTGAGTGGATTTGCATGGGAGAACTCTGAAAAGGCTAAGTTTTTGGCCTGCATGCCGGTGTGCTGCTCCTGAGAGGGAGAAAAGAGAATTAATTTGGACTAAATCCAAGTTTGTGTGACTAAAGTAAGCTACTGAAGTGGGCCAGGCTCAATCTGAAGAAGACCCGAATATTTTTTGCTGAATCACGATTGGCCTGTCAGGAGTTCCCAGCTACCCCTAAGGTCCCGTGTGTGCAGAGACTTCTAGATTGTGCCGGGGAGCACTTTGCCTGGTACAGTAGCATTCCCGTACATGTAAATGTGCTATAAGCTGCTAGTGGGTTGTGAGTTAGTTCCCCACTGTGTGAACTGTGTTCTGCTTGCTGGAAGCTGTATCCAGCCAAAACGGACTGCACCCAAATTTGTCTCCATGTGGACTGGGCCTTGCCAGACTAGCCCAGCCAGACTACCCACTGCACAGAGAAGCCATCGACGAGGGACCTGCCTGGGGACCAGCCCCCTGCTCCATGCTTGAACAGGAATGATGCCTCTGTGATTCGCGTGGGCCTTGCTTCTCCTGGCATTCCAGATCAACCATCTGCAGTCTCGATTTTTGTCCAGCCTGTGTCCAGTCTTGGGTATCGTGAGTAAATACCAGAGTAGCTCCCAGCAACAACAGCTTAATCTGAGTGTGTCATCTGATTGTCTTGTTATTTTGTTTCCTTTACGAACTGAGCCCTCTGGCTCTGGATTACAAATATTGTGTACTGTGCATGTTGTGTTTTCCATCACGGGGCCCCAACCAGCTGCAACCCTGGCAGCGGTCCTGGCTCGCCTCGTCTCTACTTCATCTGGGTACCCAGAGGTGGACTGTGTGGGGAACTCAAAGCCGCATGCATAACTGATTGATTGATATAACCTTTAAGCTAATTAACCTGATTTTGACCCTCCTTGTTCAAGTCCCTGAATAAATCAGATCTAACATTTTCTGCATGTACTCTGACTGTGGTTCCAGTTTGTGCTCAAAGTACTATACTGTTGCTATTTGCTGTGCATAACCTTGTTTTCAGGGGGTCCCCAGGGTCGAGCCAGAGGAACCAGCCCTGGTGGTAAGTGCAAACAGTGTGGGCACGTGTGTGGTGTACCAAGGGTATTGTGAAAGTGATTATTGTACAGTGTTCAGGCCACTAGAGGGGAAAGAGGGGGGTTACAGTGTCCCAGAGGGCTGTGCCCAGGTTAGCTTGACCATTACCAACCCTGACCTCCGGGTGAAGGCACCTGTTTCCAGAACTCAGGCCCTTTAACCTGCTACTAGCCAAGCAGGCAGGGGTAGTAGCCCTTGGGATAGCGCCACCTAGGGGTTACAAATCTATTTTTCATCTCTGTTCTTTAGCAACCTCTTCCCTCTATTAGCCCAATAAACAATTTAAGATTTTATTTATTTTCCAGCCTGTCACTAGTGCCGATTACTTTCTGCCCCCAAGCGTTAAACAGGCTCCCTCAGGAATATTCAGTGCCACCTCATTAATATTTATGAGGCGGCTCCCAAATCCGTTAGCGTGATTGGCGCTCACTAAAAACATTTTTTATTCTCCTCCATTGTTCCTCCAGTCTCTTCCAGGTCTGTGGTCCCTCTTCCCCTTAACACTGGAACCGGGACCAGCGGAGAGGCAACCCAAATAACCGCAGATTGACTGAAAACCGATATGTGCTTTTGCACATGCGCGGAGTACCGGAATGCACTCGCGGTGCAAATCCAATTGGCGGCTCTATGCTTCAGCTCCTCCAGCCCCATTCTGGATTAAAAACTACTGTGGAGGCTGGAGGGAGGACCCAGGGCACTACGGGGCTGGAGGGAGGACCCAGGGCACTACAGGGCTGAAGGGAGGACCCAGGACACTATGGGGCTATAGGGAGGAACCAGGGCACTACGGGGCTGGAGGGAGGAACCAGGGCACTAAGGGGGCTATAAGGGGCACAGAAGGACCAGGACAAAATTGGGGAACATAGTGTAAAACAGAAGAGAGCCAAGATATGGGGCAGCCACCCAAGGGGCAAACTGGTATGTCCCCCAAACAGGAGGGTTACAATTAAATGCTGGTTTTTACTCCTATTTTGTACCACCATCCTTTGCATCTCTGTATGAACACCAAGTTTCAAAATGCAACTAGAGGTTTACTGTTAGGAAAATGTATTCAATGGTCATTAGTTCTATTAGTACAATACCTACATCAGTGGAGTGTACTGTGAAGGTGAAGAACCCTTAGTGCAGTCCTTTAATTTAAAGAGCTAGTGTACTGCCCAAAATTAATCGCAGCCAGCCATTACCTTTATATCTGAGGGACTTTTTCTTTCACTTTGTTTAATTAGAAGATTGCTTACCTGAGGTTAGCAGGTGTGTGGAAGAGCTCTAGCCCGGCAGCTGACATATCTGCTCTACTGCCCCACTACATCATCAGCATTGTGACCTCACTGACCGTGACATCACTGCTACACAGGAAGAGTAAGTGAGTGACTGCCAGTTCATTTACCTGTGATGTCACTGTCAGTGAGATCATAATGCTGATGATGTAGTGTGGGGCAGTAGAGAAAACTATGTCAGCTGCCAGGCTAAGAACTGTTCCACACATCCAGCGCAATATTATCACATAGAATACTTTCTGATGAGCAAAAGGAAAAAGAAAAATACTTCAGAAATAAAAAGTTACAACTGACTACTGCTTAAAATTTGTATTATTTTCCTATCTGCCTGTTTTGGCTCCACTAGCTCTTTAAGAGTTACCCAGTTTCCTGCAAGAACGATTCACAACCTCGGCACATCTTTTTTAGAGTCACTTTAAAGTAGTATTGTTTAATGATGTTTTTCCCTTTAGAAAAGGTAAAAGGATGATAGAGAAAGACAGGAAATTTGTTCCATGGTCTCCCATTACTCGGGGTCAGTTCAACCTTATTAGGTGACTGAGTCCCGTAATACATGTTCAGCCCTGTAGCTCTCTCTAGTAAGTTATGTGACACTAGATGATGTTCTATAGGAGATGCCCAGGTGGGTCACCAGCCTCTTCCCCTTGTGCCCCCCCAAGTAGGGCTCTTATAGCAAAATCATTGAATTCTATAACTGACTGTGGAATTTGCATTTTTACTACCTGCTTCAGGACCCCCCCCCCACGCTGTCCCATAGTGGGAAACTTCCTCCATTTCTGCTGCTGTATGTTAAATCCTGCCAGCTACCAGTAATTTCATTGTGCAATTTGCGG
This sequence comes from Neoceratodus forsteri, assembly GCA_016271365.2. Taxonomy (NCBI): domain Eukaryota; kingdom Metazoa; phylum Chordata; order Ceratodontiformes; family Ceratodontidae; genus Neoceratodus; species Neoceratodus forsteri. The sequence goes on along the minus strand of CM057458.1, from coordinate 162,188,583 downwards.
ATAGAATTTTCAGGTGGCTGTATGTAATTGCTATATTAACGTTAAGTTTTGCTTTTACACATGGCAAACTATGCTGAATAAAAACTGTATTGACTGAAAATTGGTAAAAGGAAAAAATAATTTACAAATAGAATGGTAAGGTAACCCTTATTCCAGATAAATTACGGTAAGTATAGTCCATTTCTTCCCATTGTAGTTCAGGGAAATGTCTAAAGAGCTTTTCCTGGGGCAGAGTTAACAGTCACCAGAGTAGGTTGTGATTTCTGCAGCCCCGGGTGAAATTGCACAAACTGGGGCTAAAAAGAGTTTTCAGCAGCAAAAACCTTGGTATTTTTGCTAAGTTGGACTGAAATAGACATTAACCATAGAGTGTGCAATTTTGAAGCAGCTAAAATATTGGACCACCCAAAAAAATGGTTAGGACAGAGGAGGGCAGTGGGAACGGTAGGCCACAGCAGCTGACTCTAAGTTAGCACATCTGGTAAATCGAAACCACACTAACAGAAGTTTTACAAGCTATCAAGGCTCATGGTTGATGTGTAGATCTATTTGCCAATTTAGAAAGTTGGGACTTTCAAATAAAGACTATCTACTTGTGAGATGCAGTTATTAACAACCATGTCTGAAGCTAGAGTGCTTACAGAGCAGCAGGAGAGGCAATTGTGGCTATGACTGGCCTCATTAAAGAAAACCACCTTCTCAGGTACTGCCTGGAGAATCTGTTAAAAACATGTGCAGTCCCACAATATCAGCATAGTAGGCCTCCTTGAGACCATGGTGTGGGATAAGCCAGTGGGCTGTGTGGCACTGTGGCATGTGAGAAGCTGCAGTTGGAGTTTTAGATTGCCACCTGTCCTGATTTTGTCAGGGCAGTCCTCATTTGGACAGCTGTGCCTTCCACAAAACAGGCAAAATGCTAAATGTCTTGACCCTATATTAGGAAAATATTTTCTTACTTTCCTCTAGAAGTTGCAGAACACTATGATACTCTACCTAAAATGGCTTAAAAAGTTGAGAACAATATGAACAACTAAAATACTGCAACACTTAGTATTATTTCTGATTATTTAGAGAAAGAAGTCTGTTGCATTAGTCAAGGTTACATACTGACCTAGGAAAAATCATGTTTCAGTATGAAATGTCCCACTTAGGCTTCTTAAAAGGGTGTAACCCTACTGGAGTGGGCTCTGGTGGTTATCAGGGCATACAGAATCATGCCCCACCACGGGTTCGGGCAGGCTGAGTTACCTTGGAGCGTCATGGTAGTGACTGCTTCTAGTGTGGAAAGAGATGGGATTCAGAAGCCAGCTCAGAGGCTGAATCCAATAGCAGTCACACATGGACAGAGAGTTTTCCTTTTCCCAGACTTCAGTTACACCACCTAGGCAGGCATTAATAGAAACATAGAAACATAGAAGTTGACGGCAGATAAGGACCGCAAGGCCCATCCAGTCTGCCCATTTCTTTTTCTACCTTATAAATGTGCCATCGGCCTTTGCTCTGTCAGTGAATCAGTAATCAGTAATCATTTAATTCACTTTGTTCAACACTGAGGGAATTAACAGTGTCACTTTCTTTCCAGTACCTGCTTAAACTGAAAATTACATACTGTGATAGAGTGAACATTTTTGGGGATACTGCAAAGGCTGGGAAGTTGGTGGTCAAAATTTAAAAAGACTGTCAACACTTCAGCTGTCAAGAGAGAAGCCAACGATCGAGCTAGCTATAGAAATGTGCATGCTAAGTTCCAGTTTTGAATTGATGGTGAGAAAAGGGTACAAGGGGGAGGGATTGAGTGCAGGAGAGTGGGGTGCAGTAGTGCCTTTTTTAAAATTTAATGTTTTATATAACTGCATATATTGTGTGAAACAAGGTGGTTTTAGACAGGGATATCTGGTCTCAAAATGCTGCTAACTGCATGGCTGCACTCAGAGTTGGTATCTCCTCCCTCTCCTCATACAGTATATCATATAGAGTTTAAGTTACTTTTCAGCCCACATATATCTTAAACAAGCATTTGTCAATACCGGATGTTCGCTTGCAGGTATTTGCAGTGGTGTTAGGCACGTATGGTGCTTTACTCTAATGCCCTGTGCGATTGCTGGTATTTGCACTACAAATTTTCAGCATGACCTTTTTGTTACCCCCACCTCATAAAAGCATTTGAGACCTCTGCTTATGAACAGTACCACTGTTATTTTGTTAATCTGTCCTGAACGTTGATTTCCCACAGCGACCACACCATTCTGCTCCACATGTGCAAAAACACAGTTCGGGCAGGATGTGAAAAATGACAGCTGTAGCATTCATAGGGAGGTGTGAAGGGATGGCAATGTTGAACATCTGGAGTGAAAATACAACAATTTCTCGAACTTATGAGCGTACATGAAAACTGCGCAATGAACGCTCATGACACAGTCATTTTGTGGACTTTTGTCACCAAATTTTCAACATAGGCATTTTGGGACCTCTGCTCATGAACAGTGTCACTGTGATTTTCATAATCTGTCCTGTGCATTGATTTCTCACTCTGACCACACCATTGTGCGCTGGATGTGCAAAACGCATTTCAGCCAGGATGTGAAAATGTCAGCTGTACTGTTCATAAGGAGTGTGAAAAATGCCAGTTTTGAAAATCTGGAGTGAAAATATTTCAAATTCTCAAAGTTCTGAGTGTGCGTGGAAAGTGCGCAGCTACCTGTTAACTACAGTCATTTTTGACATTGTTTCACCAAATTTGCAACATAGGCTTTTGGAGACCTCTGCTCATGGACAGTGTCACTGTGATTTCTTAATGTCCCATACATTGAGTTTGCACTGACCTAAGCCATTGTGTGCTGAAATGGGGGAAACACGTTTTGGGTAGGATGTGAAAATGACAGCTGTACTGCTCATAGGAGGTATGGTAAAATGGCAATGTTGAAAATCTGGAGTGGAAATATTGCAAATTCTCGAAGTTATGAGTGTGCGTGGAAAGTGCGCAACGCACGCTCGTAACACAGTCATTTTTTGACATTGTTTCACCAAATTTGCAACATAGGCTTTTGGAGACCTCTGCTCATGAACAGTGTCACTGTGATTTTCTTAATGTGTCCCATACATTGAGTTCGCACACCGACTGCGCCATTGTGCGCTACATGGGCGGAAACACGTTTTGGGCAGGATGTGAAAAATGACAGCTGTACTGCTCATAAGGAGGTGTGGTAAAATGGCAATGTTGAAAATCTGGAGTGGAAATATTGAAAATTCGCAAACTTACGAGCGTGCATAGCAACTGTGCAGCACTACTTGTAAAACAGTCATTTTAGATTTTTTCACCAAATTTTCAACACAGCCATTTTAAGACCTCTGCTCATGAACAGTGTCACTGTGATCTTCTTAATGTCCCATACATTGAGTTCACACACACATTGCGCTATTAATGCGCTGCATGGAGTGAAACGTTTTGGGCAGGATGTGAAAATGAAAGCTGTACTTCTCATGAGGAGGTGTGGTAAAATGGCAATGTTGAAAATCTGGAGTGAAAATATTGAAAATTAAAACTTATGAGCCTGCGTGGAACTGCATAGCGCACGCTAATAAAACAGTCATTTTAGGAATTTTTCACCAAATTTTCAACATAGCCATTTAAAGACCTCCACTAATGAACAGTGTCACTGTGATTTTCTTAATGTGTCCCATACATTGATTTCACACACCAGTCTAGCCGTAATAGCTTCATGGCGGAAACACGTTTTGGGTGAGATTGAAAAATGACAGCTGTACTACTCATAAGAAGGTGTGGAAAATGGCAATGTTGAAAATCTGGAGTGAAAATATTGAAAATTAGTGAACTTATGAGCCTGCGTGAGAACTGTGCAATGCATGCAGTAAACGTTCTTTTAGGAATTTCCACCAAATTTTCAAAATAGGCTTTGAGAGCCCACCTTATGAACGCTGGCAGTGTCATTCCATTATTCAGGCCAAAAGGTGATTTCACGCAGTGGCTGTGAAATCACCTTCGGCCCAATAACGCCATGACAGTGACATCATTCATGAGAAGGGGTCCCAAAACCCCATGTTGAAAATTTGGTGCAAAAATTCCAAAAAATGCCTGAGATATGCAACAAAGTTGAAAAAACCCCATCTAGCCCATTATACAGCTTACCGGCATTTCCTCAGTTCACGGTTGGCTTTGAAGAGTGCAGGCGTGTTCCCGGTTCACCAAAGATCGTCGCGCCCGGACTCGAAGGTAAGTATGGGGTGAGGGTGTGGAGGCAGGGTGCACAGTGGGTGAGGTGCGGTTGTGGGAGGGGGCCAGGGAGAACGCCCGTGGGACTGTTTTTAATTTACAGGTTTTTTAAACAAAAAGATGACGGGACGCTTGACATGCTGGGTGGGCTCCCAGCGGCAGAACAGCTGGGGGCGAAGCCAATGGGGATTGGGCACCCTGTCACAAACAAGGTTTACCATGTTGGGTGGGTCCCAGCGTGGCACCACAGCTTTGGGGTGGGACGGAGGTGCTGTGAGCACACAGCGGGTGCAACGTGGGATGTTTGCCATGCTGGGGTGGGCTCCCAGCATGGCAGCAGGGAAAGCTGTTTGGGGGGACGTGGAGCCGACAGGGGATTGGGCACCCCCGTCAGTCAAAACAAGATTTGCCTCGCTGGGGTGGGCTCCCAGTGTGGCACCAAAGCTTTGGGGGGGGCGTGAGGTGCTGCAAGCACACAGCGGTGGTTTTCTTTGAAGTGAAAGCCACCACTGTCATACACAGCACCCACATCCATTGGTGCAGGACCACCACGCCTGCTCAACGGAGCAGTGGATTGCAGAGGACAGTCACACCTCCAAACTGTCCTATTCTCCCAAGACGTTCCTTGCACATGAGCGCAAACGAATGTAAAAAGCAGCAGTGCAATGAAATTGAGAAAAATATTTGACACTACCTTTATTTCATCATAAAGGAGTCCAGACATGTTCTGAGTGATAAATGTTTTAATTTATTTTTCCATCAAGAAAAAAAAAACGGCTGCTACATTTGCCTTATAATTAGCATTGTAGAAAGAGTTAGGATTGAGGGAAAAAAAGCTTCTGGTGTGCAGCATAGGAGATATCTAGAAAAGCAGATTTGACAGGTATACGAATATGTTTTATTAATTGTAGCTGTAATGCTTTTTGGAAAACCATTTATTTTTTTGTTGAAATTATACTTTTTCCTTCCTACTGCCAGCTGACTCCAACCCTTCAGGGCATCCAATGGGTCATCCTCCTACCACCTGCTCACCAGTACCTACCCCCCAGTCCCCCATGTAGCTTCAGCTTGCCCCCCCCGAGCACGGACGAGGTGGGGTGAGAACCCCCATAATCCTTCATTTCGTCGGGCCTGAAGGTGGTCGGTGAGCAGGGGCAGATCGGAGGCATGCCCCGTGAAGCCCGTCATCCCAGAGCCGACAGGTGTTTTTCCACTTTTTCTCCTGCCAGTGCAGTACGAACCCCTGACATCAAGGCGTTAGATGCCGACATCCACTGTGCCCATCCCTTCTATTTGGGGCTTGCATTCCCCCAGAGCCTCCGCCCGAGAGTCACACAAGTGTGATGGGCATTGGCCCTCCAACCCCGCTCCCCTGGAGATGGCGAACTGTCATGCAACACTTAAGCCATTCTCCTCCCAGCCGACCCACCAGCGACCGGAGTCTGCTCCCAAACCCGGGTTGCCGGTGTGGAGTGAGGTGTGGCATCCAGCGCCTTAACCCTCAGTGCCACCGGGACGGCTGGAAAACTGTTTTTTATGTTTGCTTGCATGCATGTGCAAGAAACATAGTGCCACCACACGAGTTTTCGTAGGTGTGCCTCCCCCACTTCCAATGCCTTGCTCCCTTTTGCAGGCATGGCTGCACCACACCAATGAATGTCTGAGCTGCCTATGACAGCCATTCAGATGCAGTGGTCTACATTTCTGAGAAAAACACTGCTACAATCAGCGGTGGTAACATGTAGGCAATTTGCAGACTGCAATCTGCAGTCTGCAAATTGCTGACGTCAGCACTACATCTGAACTGTCATAGACAGTTCATCCCCCCCTCACGAAAACCTATGTAGCATGCTGGAGCCCACCCCAGCATGCGCTCATGCGCCCCTCCACCCCCGCACACTGTATGAACGATAGGGATGCTCAATCCCACATCGGCTCCACTGCCCCCCCCCAAAGCAAACTTCCTGGTGCCACGCTGGGAGCCCACCCCAGCATGGCCAAAGTCTGTGGCCCACAGGGGTGCCTAATCCCCCATTGACTCCACTGCCCCCACCACAACAAACTTGCAGGTGCCACACTGGGAGCCCACCCCAGCGTGGCAAAAGTCCCATGTCATCTTAAAAAAAAAAAACTAGAACAAAAGAAAACTATCCCTCGTTGACTCTCTTGCCCCCTCAACCCAATCTGCACCCACCCTCTGGGTACCCCACCTCCCCACACTCCCCTCATGCCATACTTACCTCTGGAGGCCAGCGCGATGATCTTTGGTGGACCAGGAACACGTCTGCACTCTTCAAAGCCGACCGCAAACTGAAGAAATGTTGGTAAGCTGGAATAATGACATAAATGGGTTTTTTTTCAACTTTGGTGCATATCTCGGCCATTTTGGGGAACTTTTTCACCAAATTTTCAACATGGGGTTCTTGGGACCCCACCTCATGAACTCAGTCACTGTCATTTTGTTATTCGGTCCCAAAAGGTGATTTCGTGGTAACTGCATGGAACCACCTTTCGGGACTGAGTAATGAAATGACAGTGTCACAATTCATAAGGCATGCCCTCCAAAACCCTATGTTGAAAATTTGGTGAAAAAATTCCCAAATATGACTGTTTTACAAGTGTGCATTACACAGTTTCTACGCACGCTCGTAACTGTGAGAATTTTTACTGTTTTCACTCCAGATTTACAACATTGCCATTTTACCACACTTCCGTATGATCAGTACAGCAGTCATTTTTCATATCTTGACCAAAATGTGTTTTCCCGCATGTAGCACACAATGGCGCAGTCAGTGTGCGAAATCAATGTTTGGAACAGATTAAGAAAATCACAGTGACACTGTTCATGAGCAGAGGTCTTAAAATGGGTATGTTGAAAATTTGGTGACAAAAGTCCACAAAATGACTGTGTTACGAGTGTGCATTATGCAGTTTCCACGCTCCCTCGTAAGTTCACGAATTTGTAATATTTTCAGCCCAGATTTTCAACATTGGCATTTTCCACCTCATATGAACAGTACAGCTGTCATTTTTCACATCCTGGCTGAAATGTGTTTTCACACTTCGCGCAGAAATGCGTGGTTGCTGTGGGAAATCACTTTCGGACAGATTAAGAAAATCACAGTGACACTGTTCATGAGCAGAGGTCCCAAAATGCCCATGTTGACGATCTGCTGTAAAAATCCCCAAACTAATTACATTACAGGTGTGTGTTGCACAGTTTCTCCTACACTCATGACTTCACCAGTTTTTTATATTTTCACTCCAGATTTTCAACATTGCCATTTTTTACACCTCCCCATGAACAGTACAGCTGTCATTTTCACATCCTGTTTGAAATGTGTTTTTGCACCTGTGGTGCCCAATGGCATAGTCGCTGTGCAAAATCAGCTTCCGGCTAACAAACTGATATTGCCACTGTTCATGAGGTGGGGAGCCAAGAAAACCCATGTTGAAAATTTGGAGTGAAAATACCAATGAACACCTGGGGCATTAGGGTTTCCAACCATAACGTCCCACCCTGTAGAGACTGACAGGCATCAGGGGTGTGACTTGGGATTGTCGCCTGTAATGCTCATGCCATTCCACCCCACCCACACCTTGCAGCCAGTGACAGGCATCGAGGTGTGCCTTGGACTCTTCGTCCCCAAAGTTCACCCCATTCTCCTATACTGCACCCATCTCACCATATTTCCTTACAGAATGGGGTGAGCATAAGGCCCAAAGACCCCAAGGCACACCATGACACTTGTCGGTGTCTGCAGGGTAGGGTGTGGTGAAATGGCATGGGCGTTATGCCTGACGACCCAAAGGCACACCCGAACGCCTGTCAGTCTCTGCAGAGTGGTGGTGGGGTTGGCTTCAGTTCAGTACTTCACTGCCATTCCTATTATGCATCTCTCTAACTCCTACACTACCAATGCCAATGCCATCAAGCAAACATTCAGCATTGACAAATGCTTGTTATTGCACTGCTGCTTTAATATCGTATACTGCATAGTTTCTATTTCTATTTGACTCATTGGACTATTGCAGTGTGTGAGGTCAAGATGACGTTCTTACTAAGACTTTAATTCTATTGTTGTACTTAACTGCAGCTGAGTAACTTTTTCCTGTAAGGATCTAAGGTTTGACCAGTAACTCTCTAACTGCTCCAATTTAAAAAACTAAGGTGAAGATTAATTATGTTTTACTTATCGAGGGGTTGTGAGCCAACTTTTTCTTGTTAAATTGGTTCATATTTGTGTAAAGGTATTTCAGGTGTTACAGCTTATCCAGGTTTCTCGTACATACTCAAATAAGCTATTCTGGATCCAGTATGCCTCTAGAAGGCTTATTGTATGAATAATGTGAAGTCTATTTCTTACTATGTCCAGGCTACGTGGCATTACAAATTTTAATTTTTCATGTTATTATTTGTCAATTTGGGATAGACGCTCCCTTATAATGTAGCAACCTGGGTGAGTTTTGCTAAGAAACCTACTGAAATGGATCTTGTGAGTATACACTGATGTATATGCATTGTGCTTCATGTATGTTAAATTTTACCAATAAAAATAAAGTTTAAAAGAAAAGGCTGTTTTCCTGTTTTGTGCCTGTGACAAGTATTTGAATAAGGACCATGTCTCTTCTGTCTGACTTTAAACATTACCCTTTGAACACCTGACTTGTGTAGTTCTGGTCCTCGGTAAAAAAAAAACTTTAGTGTGCTGTACTAGCCAACTACAGATCAAGGACTTTTTCCTGTTTGGGACATTGAGACTTCAAGGTGGTATAAGTCACAAAGGTGTTAAATTAAACTTGAGGAAACATCTCTTGTCAGTTACATTGTAAATGTTTCTCTTAGATTGTGTTAGCAACCATATTGTTTATTTAATTTTGTGTTTACGTATTAATATTAACATGTAACATCTTGACTGTATATGTATGTTCCCGGGTCATGCATGAAAAATGGGCCACTGGCTCATTGCACTTACCTGGTGAAAAAAAGTTTCAATAAATATTCAGCACAGTCAGTCAGGAATGCGCTTGCAGAGTGTGCTGTAATGGCAACAGCCATGTGCACGCTTTCTCGGGGAGTGCTTTAGTTGAAATATTGCACAATAGTTCCTATGCTACCTCTGGAGTGGGATTCTCTTCTCTCTCTTTGTTTCTGTGTGTGAATGTTTTATTTCTAGAAAGCACTCAGTCTGTCTCCGCAGAGGGCTGCACACGTGTATTTTATGGTTGCCAACCAGAGACATGTTTAATTTACCTAATTTTCCTATACAGTGAGGTTTAATGTTTGGGAATGTATGTTTTAAATACAGGATTGTAACATGAAGTACTTCTACAATTATTTTATTTAAGTGGTGGAAACAGGTCACGTCAACATTCATGTTAGGTGTATCATGTATTACAGATGGTGGGATTGTTATTGAAAGGTTCCAACCATCTAAACTCTTGCTGAGTGCAGCATATTCTGTACTACATGACATATATGATAGTCTTGGGGTGCACCCCTACTATCCTGACATATTGTAAGTGCGTTTTTGACTGCCCAGTAGCTTGCATCCATAGAATGGCTTCTATATTGATGTAATTTTTATGTTTCCTTGAATGTCTCAAGAAATGTCTTGGGATAACAACATTTTATAGGTGTGTCACTGCCGAGCCAATTGCAGTTTGAGCTGCAGTGGGCTGGTAGTGCAGACCAATGACAAGGTAGTGGCTTGTGATACTGATCACAGTCTAAGGGGTGGAAACTTTGTGCAGTTGAAAGGAATTAAATGTTCCAATGAGAGAGAGAGAGCGCATCAATCCTTTCATTTGCATAAAGCCTGGGTCAATGAGATGATCAGCTTTATGGAGGACAGGACACATCACTCCCTGTACTAGTCAGTCCTCGGTGTCATGCTGGATCAGTTCACACTCACGACAAAGAAATAAAGACCCTTGCCCAGTTGGGTAGTCCTCTTTGCCTCTTCTAAAACATTGAATAGGACTAACCCATTTTCTTGCAATTTCTTGCTCACCATTTAATATTGCTCTTGCTTTTATAAGTGTAGTGTTTTGTGTACTAGTTTCCTAGGTAACCATGTGTGCTCGAGCAGATGCATATGCACACATGATGATGTCATCAAACAGGCGTCATTGATGGGTGGCGCAGTGGGTTTACAAATCATGAGGTTCAAATGATCTCGTGGATATCACTTGGTGTTCCATCAGTTCAGTGTGTGTTCCAAACTAGCAGAAGTAAATGGTGAGCAAGAAATGTTTTGTGCTTTGCAGTAAATCTGAGGGGTTTTGAAAAGGGTCATTAATCTGGGGCCAGTGCCCAGGTGTCTTCAAATGGTCCCAGGTTAATGAAAGTACTGCAACCATTTTTTAAACCCAGGTTGTTGTGCAGCAAGGTATCTTGATTCATTGCCATAGTACTACCGGCCACGGCAGTCCCCTTCCCCTTCAGTGCTTGCACTAGTTGCTAAGTCAATCAAGTGGCAGCCCACTCAATCCATGTGCCTGCCAGTGCAGCTCCATGCTGTCGGACTCAGAGCTCTGCCTCCTGTCACTGACTCAGCTGTGCTGCTTGTCGTCCTCAGCTCGTCTCGCCCCACTGCTGTCTCTCTCTCTCTCTCTTTCTCTTGCTGACATCATGGATAACCTTTTGACATCATAGCCATGGTGCAACAGATTTAAATCTGAAAGTGACTGATTTCATCTACAATCAGGGATAACCATACACTATATAGGAAAAGCTAGATGAAAAGATCTCAAGTCCATTGTGTTTGCCACCTGCCATCCTGGCAGCTGCACTATTCAGTGTAATGAGGAGTAGTTGTAACCCATGTCTGATGGGATGTGGTACCGCCAGTAGTTCTGAGAAAGAACATGAGAGAGATGGGGAGAGACAGAGAGAAAAAGAGTAGCATACTGCCACCACATCCGAAATACAACACTGAGGTAGTAATCTAAGCAAGTTGCATTTTATGAATCATTTTATGTATAAACCTTGGTCAAGCTGCCAGTGTGTGATCCCTCTAGCTCCTGTAAAATGAAGCGCAAATGGGAAGAGCCTGGTCCAACCAAGGTACAACAATAGATCCAGCAAGCCCACAAAGAAATGGCAGCTCACTCATTGCAGCATTCTGTCTCAGATGTCTGCCTTTTGTTTTATACCCAGAGTACATGTAGTGCCAGTGTTTTAATATAATTACCAACTGCTGCCTGCACTGAGGCCCTGCAACAGAGGGTTACAGCTATCTAACTATATATATATATATATATATATATATATCTTAGATAGATAGAGCTATAGAAAGATAAAAATATAGACACATGTATAAGGCCTAAGAAAGATAATCACCAATAGAAATATTAAAGTCAGAGACTAGTAGAATGCACCAACTACAGTGATGTGGTAAAAGAGACTATACATGGGTGTTAATACAAAGACTGTTTTCCCATAGAGCCAAGGTATTTGAAAAGTGTACTCTGATGAGTCATGAAGTGGGTGACTTTAATCTATGAAACATTGATACTGTATGTATAAATGATGGCAATACCTATATAGCTTATCCGGCCAATAAAGTTATGTGTATGTGCAAGAGATAGAGAGAGAGAGAGAGAGAGAGAGAGAGGAATTTACAGTATATAGCCCTTTTGGCAAAATCAGGGTGTACCTCACAAAAACATAACAGGTCACACTATACACACATACAAAATGCTTAATATTATAAAAGGGACTCAGAAATGCTGCAAATTGATTTCTTGACAGCATTTTGAGATCACTATATTAAGCTTTGAATTAACATACTAGTAGAGCCTGAATACTGGGGCATTCATTTTATTTTATTAACGTCCTATATTTCTAATTATACAATGGCAAGAAAAAAACCTGGTCTCTGATTGGTCACTCTTGGGCTGGACCCATGATGTAAACCAGTACAACATCACGGGTCTAATCTCAGGCTTACTGTGAACCTGGAGATGATCTTGAGCACATTGAGCATCTTGAGCTGGATTGTTTCATCTGCTCTTAAAAAACAAAAATATTTTTCCACACAAAAACATCTTTAAAATAATTTGTTTTATTCTGTATAACAACGAGCCATTGTATAATAGCAATAATGCCGTCCAGGGTGTGTGTCGTTTGGGACAACGTCACGCCTCAGTCGTTAGGCGCACTCGGCCTGCGGCCTTGTGCCCAACCACCTGAGGCGTGACATTATCCCAGCACGACACACACCCTGGAGGGCATTATTGCTTAATTGACTCTATTTTTTGAACCCAGAGCCTCATTATAATTATTACTAGACCTACCCCAAATAGTAAATTACTACAGCAAACAAAAACCATGACAACCACTGCAATTAATGAAGAGGTAAAGTGAACCTGTTTTCCTATATATAAAACACAGTCTGCTTTCTTGCTTCCTTGCGTGTGTGCAAGAAACATCTTGGTAGGATAATAACATTTCATAGGTGTGTCACTGCCAAGCCAATTGCAGTTTGAGCTGCAGTGGGCTGGGCAGTGCAGAACAATGACCAGGCAAGTGGCCTGTGACACTGGTCACAGTCTGATGGGTGGAAACTTTGTGTAGTTGAAAGGAATGAAGCACTCCAATGAGAAAGCGCTTCAGTCCTTTCTTTTGCATAAAGCCAGGGGCAATGAGGTGATCGGCTTTCTAGGAGACATGTCACTCCCTGTATCAGTTAATCCCCAGTGCCATGCCGGATCGGTTCACACCCACAATAAAGAAATAAAAGTCCCTTGCCCAGTTGAGTAGTCCTCATAGTCTCTTCTTCCAGCCCTTGTTTATAAGAATCTAGGTAGGGCTTTATTATGAAATTACCATGGGGTCCCTGGTGGTCACCTCCCTAACTGGTCAGTTTGTGCCGTGAATATTTTTCATGGGAACCAATCTCATAGAGAAATGATCTCAAAGCCATCCTCAGACTGCCATTCTACAAAAGCACGAGCATGAAATTAAAAGTACTCGATCTGGCGGCATGAACCGATCTGGCTTGATAGGGGTCCTAACGTTTACAGTGTTGCTTGGTAGCATCGACCAACTCAATTGATGTTCAAGCATTCTACCCCTCCATGGACAATGTTTATGTGCTTGTCTATTCCGGATGGGAAAGCCCAGCTGCAGCTGCATGTAGACTAAGACTAGTAGCTAGCTGCTATGGAGGTAACAGTCTGGTGGGCGGGTGCAGGAGAGGTGTTTAATTCAGATGAACACATCCCCTCCCCCCCACCAAGGAGCTCATTGTTTTCAGGTGGTAAGGGTGCTCCCGGGCAGTCAGTAGCAGTGTACAGAGAAGGGGCTTCTGCCAATGCTGGGATCCAGAGTGTCGGGCTGAGAGACTGCAGCATCATCAACAGCCAGGGAGAGAGGGGCATCGGGACCCCCCTTCCAGCAGCAGCACCAAGCCTTGCCATGGGGAGATAGAGAGGGACATAGTGTTCAGTAGGGAAAGGAACCAAGTAATATCTGTCATGTCACTGTGTGTCTTGTGGGTAGGTGTTTTGTCACTGGTGGTGACTGTAGGATCAGGGTGTGTGCCCAGCGTGGGTGGCAGTAAAGCTGGTAGGGAGACCACTCTTTGTACTTCACAGAATTCTATAGGTTTGGGTGGGTTGGGCAGCGAATGCTGATGTCTTTGCAACAATTATGATGTACTTTTAACCCCTGACACAAAGGTTTCCCTCTTGTTTGATCCTAACATTTGGCAGGTGGTGGAGCTTTGCAAACCTTATGATTCTCTGGAAATTGGGCTTTGCTGCCCTATAATTCTTGTGAAATGATGCCACTGGTGATGAGTGGCTGGTCGATCAGGAGAGGGAGCACTGTGGCACCCCTGGCACAGCAGCACCCTCACCATCACTCAGTGCCTTGGGGGTGGGTGTCTTGTTGCAGGTGGTGACTGTGTAGGGTCGGTGTGTGACCTGGGTGGTTGGCAGTAAAACTGGTAGGAGACCACCTTTTGTGTTGGAGCCGGGTATAGGTGGGTAGCCCCATACAGTGCTGGACATGGGCAAAATTTTCTAACGTGTATGAGCCAGTACACATTCTGGACAGCTGTCCTCTATATGGACAAAGGAGTGATGGGCATGGGTGTTACTTAGGGATATATAGGGGTTACAGTTGAGTCACCTGTGAGATGTCTTACAACAACTATGATGTATCTTACAATCCCTAAAACAAGGTTTTCCTCGGGTTTGGGCATGCAGTTTGGCAGGTAGAAGACCGTGCTAGTTAAGCGATGGCCATGATTTATTCCGACTGGTCATCTAAACTACTAAAATTTAACTTTTAACCTTGTCAGTTAAGTGGTGGCCATGATTTATTCTGACTGGCCATCTAAACTACTAAACTTTAACTTTTAAAAACAGCCCCATTCATTTCATTGGACACTCACCCCTGTGTTCTTCATATAGTGATGTAAAAAAACGCGGTAGCACAGGATGGATCGGGGACAGATCACACTTGGCAGAGGTACCAGGAAGTGGAAGGGATCAGCACGTCGGAGCACCATGGAGCGAAAATATGATCCCTTCCCTTCTAAAATGGGGGCACTTTCTAAAGGAAGTATTTGAAGAATTTCATTTGGGGGCAGGTAAGGGTTATTTGTGCTTCTTGGTGGACCCAGGTAGAAAGTTGCTCTTTAACTGATAAAGTTCTCTGTCCTGCTCCTTCTGTGATTCCTTATACTTCCTGAATGCTATCTTTTTCTCCCTACCCTTCCCCACCACCTCTTTTGAGAACCATAGTGGTTTTTTACTTTGTTTTGTTTTATTTGCTTCACACAAAGGCTTGTTGCCTCTGTGATGGCAGTTTTAATTTTTTCCTATTGTTCTTCCACCCCTCCTTCTTGCCCATTTGCTAGTGCATTGCTTAGGCACTCACCCATTTTGCCAAAGTCCGCCCTCTTAAAGTCCAGTACCCTCACTTTTGTATGGCTTGACTCTACGTCTGTGTATATCATGAACCACACTGTTTGGTGGTTGCTTGTTCCCAGATGGCTATCCACTTCTAAATCTGTGGTCCTCTCTCTGTCT
Organism: Neoceratodus forsteri; assembly: GCA_016271365.2. Taxonomy (NCBI): domain Eukaryota; kingdom Metazoa; phylum Chordata; order Ceratodontiformes; family Ceratodontidae; genus Neoceratodus; species Neoceratodus forsteri. The sequence continues at coordinate 162,173,306 of CM057458.1, read as the reverse complement.
CCATTTGAGAGTACCAGGTCTAAGACTGCTCCCTCCTGAGTGGGTTCCATCACTAGCTGTCTGAGGCAAGCCCCTGAGGCATCAGAATGACCCTGCTCTTGGATGTGGCTGCAGCAAATGTGCTCCACTTAACATTTGGCATATTCAGGTCCCCCACGAACAATATCTCCCCTTTTTCTGCCATTCCAAGGATGCCTTCTATCATTTCCTAGTCCACTTCCTCCCCCTGAGATGGGGGTCTGTGTACAACCCCTGTGAGGATTGTGGTGCCATTTCCTGTCTCTTAGGTGACCCACAGGGCCTCCTCTCCTCCCCATTTATCCTTTAGTTCCGTTGCTTTGATCCCTTCCCTTACACAGAGAGTTACTCCTCCTCCTCCTCTTTTACCCTCCCTGTCCCTCCTGTAGATTGTGTACCCTGGTATGTTGACAACCAAGTCATGGTTCTCCATGTACCATGTTTCTGTGACTGGCATGATATCTGGGTGTCCCTCTTCATCAAGGCCACTAGTTCAGGTATCTTGTTACCCAGACTACGGGCATTGTTACTCATCACCCTCCATTTTTTGATGGCCTTACTCTTTTAGCCACATCCCTGCTCTTACTGCCTATGTCTTTTTCTCCATTGTAACATTAAAATGGACAGTGCCTCTTGAGAAAAAAACATTGGGACCCTGTAGATGCTAAAAGTCATGAAAATGAAAACGTTAGGCCCCCTCTTAAAGGCCTCCATCAAGGGGGCCTCCCTCAAAGATCAAGAAAGCCTGTTATATGGGGCCAGGCCAGCCAGTGCAAAGGTATGGTCACCTGAGGATTTCAGCCTGGCCCTGGGAACAGCTAGGAGGATCTCCTTAGAGGAGGATTTGGGAGGTCCGTAGGGAGTCAGAAGGTCTGTCAGGTAGCCTGGACTCATCCATATAGAGCCACATAGGTGAGCAGACCAACCTTGAAGGTGATTCTCTATTGTACCAGCAGCCAGTGCATTTCACACAGGACCAGGGTTATATGGAAATACCTGGGAAGGCCTGTCGGTAACATGGCCGCGAGCATTCTGCACCAGCTGCAGATGATACAGGACAAATCCACTCACATCGAGATACAGAGCATTACAGTAATTGAGTCGAGAAGGCACAAAGATGTATCAATGAGGGCAGGCTTTTGGGGAATCAAGGCTTTAATCCAGGTGATTGATTTGTTACTGAGATAATGAAAAGCACTCTGGACTGCAGCTGATGCCTTAGCTTCCAGTGTCAGCCTGTCATCCAGAATGACTCTCAGATTCTTCACCTTATCAGAGGCCACTGAAGTCAAGGCCAAGCACTAGATTATTTATCCTCTTGGTGGTCTCTGCCCCCATCTCTGACCAGGAGATTGTTAGCTGAGTGGAGGCCTTGATTTTTCAAATTGGCTCTCTAGATCATTAAACATTGTAGTTTAAAAAATTAGTTGGACCCATCATGTACGTAGCTGCAATCAGGACAAAACATATTTTGCAGCAGATCTCTGCCGGATTTAGCCTTTTGTCCTCAGAGCTGCCTTCTCTGTGTGGTGGCCCAAGTGCTCAACCCTGGCTCAGCACACAATCATATGCCTTGTAGTGCTCGCAGGAAGCAGGACGGTTGTGCTTGCACTAACCTGTTCTCTCTTGCAAATGGAGCAGGTGAAGAATGGTAACTTTGACACCTATGTTACCTGAAGGTTTAGTAGAATTGTTCTCTGCTACCCCTACAGTATGTACAGTAATAAGTCAATAAATGCATTACCAACATTGCCCACTTTCTTGGTGCTTCAGCCAGAACCCTGAATCAGAATCCCACAGCCGACCTGTTAATATTTGCAGTACATTGCAGAGTTCATAAAATTAGCCATGCTCTAAATGATTGAGATCCGAATATATAATTTGTTATTTTGTTATTGAGTTTCTTAATTAAAGGGCTCAAGTGTTGTTTTGGTTCTTGTTTCGGCATGCACTCTTTTCCACACACACCCTCCACCACCACCTAGACCCACCAAGCGGGAGCTATTTACCTCGTGGAGCCAGGTTGCCATGAGATAGTTTTTTTCTTACAGATAAGTTGGCAGTGCACCTTGTTTTTTTTAGCTGCCGCTTGTTTAACATTATTTAAAAAGTGTGGGTGAGCGTGAAATAAATGGACCTAACCAACATGGGCTGGCAGTATAGCCCAGAGGTTAGAGGATCGAGGTGTGAACAGGCTTGATACATCCAGCAGACCAGACCTGAGTTTGATTCTCACAACCTCCACTTGCATACTGTGTGACTCTGAGCAAGTCACTTAACCTCTCAGTGCTCCCAGGTCACCCCTGAAAACAATCACCTGGGCCTTACCCAGTTAACCAAGACTAAAAAAAAACCTGGGTGTGACATTGTGCGGGCTTGTACTGAGTGAGTAAGCTAGTCATGAGGTGGACTGTATCAGGCTGCATTTGTAAAGAGTGGGGGTGTTGATCAGTCTCACCCTTAAATTAATTTGGGGCTTACTCACAGTTGTGTCATCTGGGGTATACAAACTCCACTAAAGTGATTTTTCACTATATTCTCTATGTCGCTAGCTCCTTTTACTCATACTAAATGTTATCAAACTGTGCTGTTCACATCATTATATTTATGTCAATTCTGACTTTCACCAATTTTGCCACTCCTTTTCTCCCTTTCTTTCAAATAACACAATGCACCCCTGGCACATACACCACGCAAGGAAACATTCACTCAATGACAAATGCTTGTTTAGGCTGTGACCACTGTCCCAGCAGATTCAGTTGTAGTTTCAGTAGCACAGACACTACTGTCCCAGCAGATGCTGGGACACTTCAGTTTACCACTCACACTAATGTCCCAGCAGATAATGGCAGAGTTCTGTTATTGCAGGCACTGCAGAGTTCTGTTATGGGGATACTTTACCTAGCACAAATGCTACTGTCCCAGCAGCTGCTGCCAGAGTTCTGTTACTGCAAGCACTACTGTCTCAGCAGATGCTGGCAGAGTTCTGTTACTGCAAGCACTACTGTCCCAGCAGCTGCTGCCAGAGTTCTGTTACTGCAAGCACTACTGTCCCAGCAACTGCTGCCAGAGTTCTGTTACTGCAAGCACTACTGTCAGAGTTCTGTTACTGCAAGCACTACTGTCCCAGCAGCTGCTGCCAGAGTTCTGTTACTGCAAGCACTACTGTCAGAGTTCTGTTACTGCATGCACTACTGTCCCAGCAGCTGCTGCCAGAGTTCTGTTACTGCAAGCACTACTGTCCAGCAGCTGCTGCCGAGAGTTCTGTTACTGCAAGCACTACTGTCCCAGCTGATGCTGCCAGAGTTCTGTTACTGCAAGCACTACTTTCCCAGCAGATGTTGCCAGTTATGTTACTGCAAGCACTACTGTCTCAGCAGCTGCTGCCAGAGTTCTGTTACTGCAAGCACTACTGTCAGAGTTCTGTTACTGCAAGCACTACTGTCCCAGCAGATGCTGCCAGAGTTATGTTACTGCAAGCACTACTGTCCCAGCAGATGCTGCCAGAGGTCTGTTACTGCAAGCACTACTGTCCCAGTTGATGCTGGCAGAGTTCTGTTACTGCAAGCACTACTGTCCCAGCAGCTGCCAGAGTTCTGTTACTGCAAGCACTACTGTCCCAGCTGATGCTGGCAGAGTTCTGTTACTGCAAGCACTACTGTCCCAGCAGATGCTGCCAGAGTTAAGTTACTGCAAGCACTACTGTCTCAGCAGCTGCTGCCAGAGTTCTGTTGCTGCAAGCACTACTGTCCCAGCTGATGCTGGCAGAGTTCTGTTACTGCAAGCACTACTGTCCCAGCAGATGCTGCCAGAGTTATGTTACTAAAGGCACTGCTGTCAGCAGCTGCTGGCAGAGTTATGTTACTGCAAGCATGATCTCAGCAGATTTGCATCTACTAACCACTTACTGTGCCTCATATACTGCCATGATAGCACATGATGTGAGAGTTCAGTTACCTCAGACGCCAAGTCCCAACAGTGCTGTTTTGGGAGGACTTTGCCCATGACTTAATGTAGGGAATGAACTCCTCCCCATGCCAGATAAAAGCCAGTCTCTCCAGCAATCCACACTCAGAGCATTTTTGAACACCTGAGCAGCTGCGTGGTCTGTGTGGCTGCCTCCCCTTCCTCCATTTGCTCTGCTTCTTCTCCTGCTTGATTTGCTTCCCTGCTTTCCTCTTTTGTTCCTTCCTTCCTGCACTGCCCCTGCTCCCACCAGTCTTCTCATCTCCTGTGCCCCCCTTTTCTCCCATTTGTCAGCCATTTGCTTGCCACCTTGCTGGACTCCCCACCCCAACTCTCCTATCACCACCACTATTCTTTCTTTTTCCCTTTGTTCCCCCCACCTGCTTGCCTTTGCTATATGCAGCATTTTGGTGCATGCCCCCCACCTCCCAGTCCCTTCTTTCTCTGGCTCCTCTGTGTCTCATTGCTTTGCTGTTCTGCTTCTGCTCATTTTCCTTTCTGGGGATTTCTCTTGGCTCACTCCTCCATTAGCACCGCTTAAGCCTTCTCTTATTTTTGCATTCTCTGCGTCTTTGTCTCTGCTTCACTTAAAGGCATAACACCCCTTTCCAGCCTTAAATCCCTCCATTTTCTGAAGAACTATTGTACAATCCCTTTAGCTAACAGTACTAAAGCACAATCAATTATCAGCCTTCAATCAGATAATAAGAATTGAGTGGAGGGGATGGGTGATAAGGCAGAGAAATGCAGAAGCACTAAATGATTACTTCTGCTCAGTATTTACTAAATCAGTCTTTATTTCAAAAAGTGCTTTTCCAAATCAAAGCTCTTGCACATAAAAACTATATAAATAAGCATATTTAAAACAATCAATGTTCAGCCAGCACAAATGCAAATATATAATAGCATAAAAATCAATCTGGAAACACCTGGTTAAATAAGTATTTTTTTTTTTCACACACATTTTTTCTTTTCATTTTTTTCTCCTTTCCCCCCGCGGGGCCACGGCATACACATGTGTGGAGGTGCACGCACATGCCAGGATCAGGTGGCCCCTTCTGCCCTTCCCCTGACTTCTGTCACCACCCATATCACCTACACACCCACCGGACCTCCACCCAGTGTTAGTGAGACTATGAGTGGAGTGCCATGGCTCAATCCCGCTCCAGCCCTCCCCCCTGAGCCAGCACCCAAGTGACCCGAGGTCGTTCCCGAACCCTGGTTGCCGGCATAGTGCGAGGTAAGGCATCAGCGCCTTAGCCCTCTACTCTACTGGACTGGCCCAAATATGTATGTTTTTAAGGCTGTTTTAAAACTCTGGATGATAAGGCACTCTCGAACCTGACGAGGTAGAGAATTCCACAGGATAGGGACTACAAAAGCAAAAGACTGAGCCCCAGATGTCTTTAAACACACTCTGGGAATCTCCAGCAATCCCTCGTTGGCAGAGCAAAGTGAGCACAGGAGGCAGTAAGGGCAAAGGAAATCTTGCAGGTAGCGGGGTTCCTGTTCATGTAGGGCTTTATAGGTCAGTAATCCAACCTTAAACATGATCCGCCACTGTACTGGCAGGCAGTGCATTCCACACTGCACAGGCATAATATGACTGGCCCTAGAAGTAGCAGTCAAAAGTCTGGCTACAGCAATCTTCTACTAAGAAGAAGGGGAGAAGATACCCAAAGTGGGAGGGAGGGTAGAAATGGGGGGGGTGACAGATGGGGAAATCATAGAAGGTAGAGTGCTTGAGGCATTAAGGGCACTTAGGGTGGACAAGGTGCCAGAGCCAGATGGCATTCACCCAAGGGTAATAAAGGAGCTAGCAGAGCTCCTGGTGGGGCCCTTGGTGGGCCTATTTAATGCCTCACTGGACTTGGGATGCATACCTCAGTACTGGAGGATGGCTCACGTGGTCCCCCTCCATAACAGCAGGCCCAAGGATGAACTGGGGTACTATAGACCAGTGAGTCTCACGCCCATCATAGGAAAACTAATGGAGATGATCCTGAAGGAGGGCTGGTGATCCTGCTGGACTCCAGTGAGCTGCAGAACAGTAGACAGCATGGCTTTGTCATGGGCCATCCTGCCAGACCAATCTGGTAGAATACTATGACTGGGTGACCAAGCAAATGGACAAGAGCCATGCGGTGGATGTCCTGTACCTGGACTTCAGTAAGGCATTCGACTTGGTGACACATGGGAGACTTGGAAGAAAGCTAGAAGGCACAGGGTGGTGTGAAAATGGTGGGATGGGTGGCGAACTGGCTGCAGGGAAGGCAGCAGAGAGTGGTGGTGGTGGGGAGGAACTCTCATCCCAAGGTCCGTGGACGAGGGGTTCCATGAGGACTCAGTGTTGGTGTCAGTGTTATTTGGGATATTTATTGCAGACATTTCTGAGGGCATCAACAGTAAGATCAGTCTATTTGCTGACATCACCAAGATGGGAGCGGTGATGGATGACCTAAGGTGGTGGCAGAGTTTGCAAGAGAATCTGACAAAGCTGGAGACCTTGTCGGATACCTGGCAAATGGGGTTCAATGACAAGAAATGCAAAGAACTGCATTTTGGGGGCAAAGAATCTAAGGAGAAGCTACCAACTAGGGGGAGTGCAGCTAGCTGAAACTGAGGAGGAGAAAGATCTGGGGTGCTCATTACGGGATCCATTAACAACTCAGCACAGTGTATGAAGGCAGCAGCAAGGGCCAACAAAATGCTGGGCTGTATTGCAGGGTATAACCTCAAGGAAGGGAGGTGATTCTACCATTCTATAGATTGCTGGTTAGACCTCACCTGAAGTACCGCTGATTCAGTATTGGTGCCTGTACTCCTGAAGAGGGACATTAAATTGTTGGAGGGGTGCAAGCTAGAGCAACAAAGATGATCCAGAGTTTGTGGGACTTGCCCTATGAAAGTAGGTTGAAGGAGCTGAACATGTACTCACTGGAGGAGAGGAGGGACAGGGGGGATAAAACCCAGGGGAAGAGTACACAATGTGGGGGAGGTAAAGGGGGGTAGTCATATCACATGACCTAAAGGTAAGCAAACAATGTGAGAAGGCAATAAGGAGGGCTGGGGGATACTGCGATGTATAGGGAGAGGCATCACCAGTAGAAAACAAGAAGTTGTTACCTTCTGTACAGACAGTTGGTGAGATGCCCTCTGGAGTACTGCATGAAGTTCTGGAGACCCCATCTCCGCATGAACATAGACAGGACAGAGGCAGTCCAGAGAAGGGCAACTAAAATGGTGCAGGGTCTGCACCAGAAGCCATATGAAGAGAGACGAAATGACCTTAGTATGTATACCCTTGAGGAAAGGAGGGAGAGGTGGGAAATGACAGAAACTTTCAAGTACCTCAAGGGAATCAACAAAGTCCAAGAGGGTAGCATCTTTCAGAAAAAGTGATGTGCAAGAACAAGGGGGCACAATTTGATGATAGAGGAGGGGTGGCTCAGGGGCAATGTGAGAAGGTTTTTTTTTCATGGAGAGAGTGGTGGACACATTGAATGGCCTTCCTGAGGAGGTCATGGGGTCAAAAACAGTGGGGGAATTCAAGAATGGATAGGACAGACATAAGGCAATTCTGGTGGGGGTTAGGAAGAAGTAGGCTGTTGGTTAACTAGGATCTGCAACTTATTCAATAGGTTGGGAAATGGGCAGATTGGGTGGCCAAGCTTCCTTATCTGCCATCAAAGTCTATGTTTCTATGAGACCTTCAAGTACTGGAGAGGAATAATCAAGACTGGTACGGAAGGAGATGAGAAGACACTTTTTTATGGAGAGGGTGGTGGCAGAGTGGAACGTGTTACCAGTGGAGGTGGTAACCTGTAGAACAGTGGGCTGCTTCAAGAGAGGCTGGGACAGGCCGAGAGGGAGGATCAAAGGAGGGGGGTAAGGAGGGAGGGGCAGCTGCAGAATAGGGCTGTTAGCTGCAAAATCAAGCAGGCTCAATAGACCAATAGGCCTTTTTCTGCTGGCAGTTTTCGTATGTTCGTAATCAGTCTATGTAATGCACTCCTCCTCTACTGTCATAGCAACTTAAAATTGTCCTAATTACTTTTAGCATTCCCCATCATTTGCCATGCCAGTTCTCGTAATCCATAGGGCCCGATTCAAAGGTTATGCATGTCTGCAGTGGCTTGCACACTAAACCCTTTGGCGCAAACTGCATCTTGGCGACATGCAGTATGCCTTTGTGATTCCCAGTCATGGCCTGTGCCATGGCATCTGCGACCTGCATCCAAAGGGCCTTCCTCCAGCCGCAGCCCCTACAGCATGGCGGAAGGGGGTGGTTACAGCAGTGACTGCACCCTATTCTGAAAGGGCAGCTGCCGTAACCCACCAATGCCACAGGTCCCACTACAGCATCAGGTTAGACCAGCACATAGCTGGTCTAAGGGGCATCTATCCTGGCAAAATGATGGCTGCCCCACCTGCAGTTCCACAAACCACACATTGTCATGCCTCACGGACGCTCCAGTACAGTTATGCCCCCCACCCTCCCAAATTTCAGGGTGCCACCCAGGTCCGTAATGCACTTGCCCCCTTGCACCTCTGCCACCCAGCCTACACCCCAGGGATCAATCAATCAATCAAAGTCTTTATTTAACCAGGCGATCAACGTTGAGCAAGTTCATTTCGAGGTGGACCTAGGTTTGTCAACAAGGAACAAGGGACAATATACATGGGATGCAACACAAGAAAATAATAATAATAAAATAAAGTGAGATACAATAATACAGTATATACAAAGTATCAGCAGGTAGCACTGACAGTAGTATATGTTTGGAACAGAAGATATAGCTAGTTTTGGGTAGGACACAATTTTCATATAAGTAAAGAAATATACAATTGCGGGCATGTTACACAGGTGCCATGGCACAGGCTATGACTAGGAATCACTATTGTGGGCATGTTACGGGTGGGGGCTCTGGGGGTAGTTGATTGTGGCTTGTGGCACCCAGGTTCATTGGGTCATTCCCGTGGCGCAAACCTGCGGCTGCCGCAAGTCGCGGGTCATAGGTGCCGGGGACCCTGCCTGTCCTGGAATAGGGGGCAGGGTCCCCAGCATCTCTGGGTGGGGATTCAACTGACACCTCCCTGGTGCAAAACTTCAAGTCTGATCTACCGTAACCCTCAAATAGCGAGAGAGCTCTATCCCAGTCACTTTCCTTAGTACCATGTATACTCCCATCCACTCTTTGAGTCTGCAAACTGATATCCTTCCCTTTCATTTCCTTTAGACATAATCTCCTATTCACTCATGCTTCCTAGTAATGCTTTCTGTTTTTCATCCTGTTGTTTATTACTCTTCCTATCAGCCTCTTAGCTTAATAAATCAAACCACTACATTCCTCTTCATCCTAAATTTCAACTCCACAGTTTGTTTCCTTCCTTGTTCTTTCTCAGCCCTCACCAGCAGCCTTGCAAGACTCCTCCTCCTAACTTCGTACCTTCAAGAGGTCAACAAGTGTAGCTAGGGTTTGAGTGTCCATCATTGATGGGAGTCTGCAACTTTCACTCCATCTGTAATGCATTCCACTCACACTCTGGCTCAACTTGTCTACCAAACGTGTGATCCTGTTATTCTATTCCATCTGCCATGTAGCAACTCACGAGAACTCGACTCCATCCACCAGTTGTACAATTTGCAACCTTCAAGCCATCCACTACATCTCTGACTTATATTGCATCTCCTGATTCCAGCAGTTCTTCAGTTGTTGCAAGTCAAAGGTTACACTTCGCCTGCCAGAGGCATAGATCTGCAACTTTCAAGCTACAGGCAACTACGGCCCACTGAAGCTATTCTTGTTCCTGTCAGTATTCAGCACCTCTCCTTAGCTGCTTGGGGTAGACCTCCTCCTCAATGACACCAGTGGAAATGCTTCCTTATGAACTTGCGTGAGGGTTTATCGTTCCCTATTTCAGCAAAGGTCATCAATGGCTTGAATTTCTCCATCTGAGATTTGATCCTCCAAAGTGCAATTGCAGCAGTTTCTTGCATCTGACTTCCATTCCTACTCATCCTACATTTTCAGATCCAGAGAAGGTCTACAGGATTCCCTCAGATTACTTCAATGATGCTTAAGTCTGGTAGAAGACCTTCAGCCATAATCCATCCATCCTCTCTGCTCATACTAGTCATACTGCTTCAGATCAAAGAAGGTCCTCAGGGTTCTCCACGGACATCTTCTGACCGACATCTCTATTACAAGCCTTCTCATCCATACTCCACAAAGCTTCCACCATTCTGACTTTTATGTCTTCATGACTTTGAAGAAGGTCCTCAGAGTCCCCCCTTGGACTTCTTCATACACGCATTCATCTTCACAAACATACCCCTGCCCGCAACACAGCTTCTTCTTCCCTGTGCCTCTCCAGCTACCATTCAGCCAGTGTTGAAGCAGCTGGAGTGACTCTCTGTCTATTCCTATTCAAGCTGACCTAATTTTGCTCATCCTAATTCCTCCTCCTCCCCAACTGGGTTTAAGAAGCTAACTTCTTAAAGCTGCAGAATACAAACCAACTGTGGTAACCTCTACCAAAAGCTACATGGGCTCTGGCTCTGTCTTCTCATGTGTACTATTTGTGGTGATGCTCACGCCTAATCCATGCATCTGAATTTATCCTGCTTTAGACACTCATTATCCCTGCTTTTGGAACAAGTATTCACAGATTCAACCCCAATTCTACCTCCTGGAATATATTTCAACACATCTCCAACTCATGGATATCCTGCTGTTTCAAGCATTCCTGAATCAGTACTGCCTGACTTCCTACAGCATCTTCTCTACATGAAATCTATCATTTGGAAGCCATGCATCATATGGGATCATCTGTGGTTTACAACCTTTCAAACAATCAACCATCAGTGGACGTCATTTAAGAGCAAACTTTAGCCCATTTCCATATCATGATCATGCAAAGGCCAGCTGGGCTATGTGTCCTATTCTCAACTACACAAACAAGGCAACTGAGCCTATATCTTCATGGACTTCATTGCAGCAGTCCAGATCCTGACTCTCCTCCTCATCGACTGACAGACAGCTACTCTCCTATAGTCTACCCTAGTGCTGCTAGCAAACAACTGTCACCACAAAAAGATTTCCTCCTTCGTGCCCTTAAAGTTCCTTCTCTCTTGATTATGTCTTTGTATCAAACCTTGAAATCATCTCATAAGACTATAAACCATAGCTCAAAAACTTCTATCAGGGACCTTCACTTGAAACTCATTGGACATTCTATATTCTCCCTCATTTGAATCTACTTCAAACATCTCAGCCAACATTCAGCTTTCTCTTCCCAAGGAGTCATCTATCAGCTTCTTGCTAACCCCCCTCAGCTGCTAAACTAGAAGATCAAGTGGATAATTCAAATATAATAAAGCATGGGGTGGTGTGTGTGTAATGAGAAGTTTGCACACACCCGAGGGGTCAGATGCTACATAAACCCCAAGAGCGAAGCTTGGGGGGTTTGTGCAAAGTATCTAACCTCGATGGTGCATGTAAACTTCGAATTTACATAAACCACCCCATATTTTATTTTATATAATTGCTGGGTCTCCCCTTTTTTGGCCACAGCAATTATATTAAATAGCAGCCGTTCCCATGCCACCGCGTCCCAGTTCAGTTTTTGGCTGGTCAACAGATTTTCAGTTTTGGAGGTTTTACAGTTTTTTTAAATATGTTGCTAGCCCCAATTTGCAGAGAATAACACTTTTTTATTTTTTTGCAACTTACTGCGAGTTTCTCCTAGCAGCTGGGTTGTCAGGTGAGAAGGCAGCGGCGAGCCAGCAAAGGAGACACTGCGCCGGATGCATGCGTAGAGCAAGGGGAACCATGAGCATGTTTCCCACTATAAATGCTCCTTTATAGTGGCAAATTACAGCATGATCTTATATGGCAAAAAGGGGAGACCAAGAAATTATCATCCTATTATATCTGACATCAAAGACCGACAGACTCCACAGAGGAGTTCATAGCATTACTGGTGCCAGGAGCTCTTCCACCAATCCACTCAATGTTCTTCATCCTCTTCTCACACCCATCATCATATTGCAAGGTTTCCAGACAGTTCTCCAGCATCTGAGAACTCTTTCAGCAAATTCTTAGGACATTCCTTTGGATCAAAACTACATCAAGAATCTTGGAAGAAACCTACCTATTCCAGGACTTTGTTACATCTACCCTCAACAGTCTCAGCCAAGTATTTTCTTCCTCGATTGCCAATCTCATCATGACATAGCCTATAATTATCAGCAAACCAAAGCTCTAGTGCCTGCTCCAAGTCACCCATATCATCACTATGAAGAAGTAGTCCTCATCTGTGCCATCTAAGCAATCCATAGGAGTTCCTCCTATACCATGTACTTGCATTCTACCCTATGGCCTCAAAGCAAAACACCCTCTCTCTTACTATTAATTTGTGTAAATGAGTTATCATTATCCTACCCGTGCAGACAGAACCATAATTCACATGTGCATGGGGATTTCAGGTTCTCTAACCTGCTAGTTTCGAAATGCTGGCCTGTAGTCACTTGGCAATATCTTTTCTACAAAAATGGATGTACATACTATATGTATCGTGCCCTCTGTAAACTGAGCTGGAAGCATTATTTGCCCCTCTTACTTATTACTCTGTAAGGCTCCCATTCCTATCACTTTTAGAGCTTATGCTATCAGGTGATGTTGAACCTAATCCAGGCCCTCCCTACTGCATCCCTGCTGCTGACCTAACTGGGCGAACAAAAAAGAGACTTCTCATAGCCCACAAGAACATTAGAAGCCTAATATCCCACATGGCCAAACTGGAAGCATGGATCAAGGTCTATGAACCAGACATACTCTGTCTTACTGAAACATGGCTGAAACCTCAAATCAATGACTCTCTGTGTTGCATACCAAATTACTCTCTGATCTGTGGAAACAGACTGGGGGGAAAAGCATGGTGGTAGTGTGGCTCTCTACCACAAGAACCACCTCAGCATCACAACTGTCCCTACCCCAGCCTTACCCACTCTGTGTGAATCCATTCATGCCATAGTCTCACTTGGAACAAAAAAACTACACATCATCTGCGTCTATAACCCGCCATCTGGAGGTTTGGCTGGACTTCAGGACCTCTGAACCAAATATCACAGTCTGTCAATGTAATCGAGGCCATAGTCCTGGGGGATGTAAACCAAAACTGGTCAGGACCTTCTCACAGTGCCTTCATGTCATTAGTGCACAGCTATAACCTTTACTAGCTAATAACCGATCACAAGAGAACGTCAACTCCATCCAAACCAGGTACCCTTATAGATTGGCTACTTACTAATTGCCTGGAGCATGTGACCAAGTCGGGTATCTTGGCAGATGCAATAACTGACCATTCTCCAATCTTCTGTATCTGGGCCTCGGTGCCCCACCATCTCCTCCACCTCACTTTGTCACCTTCACAAATTTTGCAGTCATGGATGATAATGCTTTCCTTCATGATGTTTCCAACACTGACTGGTCTGAAGTCTATCATGCACAAAGAGTGCAGGATGCTACTTGTTTTTCTAAGCAAATTTAGTGCAGTTCAGAGCAGGCATGCCCTAAAGTCACTAGGAGGTCAGAAGAAACCAAACTAGGTTGCTCCATAAAGACCTGCTTGCTGAGCTATGGCTCAGGGATAAACTAATGGAAACACTATAAATGTACTGGCTTGCTTACTGATTTCATTACTTATAGGACACACAGAAATTCCTGTAAAAAACGCATAAGACAAGCCAAAAGTAAGTACTGCCAGAACCTGCTATCCAGCTCAGCCCATGACCCTCGGAAATTCTGGGCCCATGTAAAGACTTTCCTTGGTGCATCTCAATTCACTACCCCATCAGAGATGCTACTCAATGGAGCTCACTGTAATGACTCTAATACAATTGTGAATGCCTTCAACAGGATGTTCTCCTATCTCTCACCATACACCTCTTCCTTCCCACCTGCGTCTAACTTATCTCAACCCCAATCTCTAGCAAATCATTGGACCCTCCTACATCTTTCAAAGGGTCTCCTCTGTCTTGGCCTTTCTACTTTAAGACTATTACCAGATTGAAGGTCCTTAAACTTCGGAAATCAATCTCTGACAACACTAGCCCAGAGTCTGACTCCCTTGAACCCCGCTTGCTGAAGCTAGCCGCTCATCTTATTGCCTCTCCACTGGCTGAAATCTTCACACTATCCCTTTCTTGCGGTATTGTGCCAGACCTTTGGAAAATTGTTAGGATTACTCCTATATTTAAAAAGGGGGATAAGAAGGATATTACTAATTACAGGCTGATAGCGATTCTCTCAGTCTTGAGCAAATTACTGGAGAAGCTTGTTGCGGCCCAAACGCTGGACTTCATTGCAACTTCAAATCTTCTCTCTGATGTGCAGCACAGTTTCAGGAAAAATCACAGCATGTTAAGGGCTCTGTCAAAATTCACCTCAGATGCTCTCTTTAACATGGATGCTGGACGACTAACAGGGACCGTCTTCATTGACCTCACTAAGGCCTTTGATCTTGTGGATCACTCCCTACTCCTGTCTACCCTTCAAAACATAGGCTTCTCTACTCCAGTTGTGAACTGGTATAGGAGCTATTTATCTGGTAGGACCCAAACAGTGAAATTCAACTCTGCAGTATCTGACAGCACTACAGTCAATGTTGGTGTTCCTCAGGGATCTATTCAGGGACCACTTCTATTCTTCCTCTTTATCAACAATATTCTGGATGCCATTTCAACCTGCTCTTCTCTATGCTGATGATCTTGTCATCTACACCAGCTCTACAAACACTGACTGCCTCAACACATCCCTGTCCACTGATTTCAGGAGCATTCAAAACTGGCTGTGCAACCACAGATTGGTTCTAAATGCACATAAAATGGAAAACAGTGCTCCTGGGCTCTGCCCCTAAACTTAGAGCATGTCCCTCGCCCTTGATGGTCCATGACCTTGAGGGGACCAAATTAGAGTCTGTCATGTCCTTTAGGTATCTTGGTGTTATACTTGACCAATCGCTTCATCTAAGTCTCCTCATTCAATCAACCTGCAAAACAGTGAATAGTAAACTGGGTGTTGCCTACAAAACTAGTTACATGCTAACTCCATCTGCTAAGCTGGCCATTGCCAGGAGGATCCTGCTCCCCACCCTGACATACTGTGCTCCTATCCTTGCGGCTACCCAAAAATCACCGCTACTGAAATGGGACGTCACCTACAACAATATCTGTCGCTATGCATCATCGTCCTCTCGGCTTAAACATCGATGTCGGCTCTATAGTGACCTTGGTTGGCTCTCCCCCTCTGCATCCAGGCAATACTACCTTGGCTCTCTATCTGACTCCATAATCAGGCTGCAAACCCTGACCTCACTTGCAATGCTATTCAGTACCCTCACCTCCTACCGAGGACTGAGACATCACTACTTAGGGTACCCAGGTGTCACACCTCCAAAGGTACTGGGGCATTCGAACGTGCTGCACCTCTGCTGTGGAATGCTCTTCCCTTGGATTTAAGGCAATCTGCATCTCACTATAGCTTAAAAAGTGGGCTCCAACCTTACCTATCTCTGACTGAACATCGTACCTGTTTTGACCCTACTTGACCTGCCGGTTGGTCTGCCAGGCCCTTGTCATGATCGCTAGACATTCAACTCTCCTGCTTCTTGTAACAACCCTCTCACCTCTTTCTCTTCTCCTATTCCTCTCATCTTACCCTGCCCATGTCCTCTTTCTTGCCTTGCCTTGGTCTTCAAGACCCCCTCCTCCTATTCTTGCACTTCCTAATCAACTCCCTTTAAACTGTCTTTCAGCTGTTGCCCTCCTCCTGCTTCTCCCTCAGTTGAAATATTGTGAGTATTTCCCTAAGCTACATTGTATCCTTTATGTGATGACACATGTACTAAGCACTATTACTATTGGAGCCTGATCCTTCCTGTTATGACTCGTTCCATTATCTGTTTAGTTGACTGTATTATCCTATCGATGTTTTATATGCCATTGTTACTGTTTGCATGTACTACGGCTCTTGTCATATTAGTTATTCTGCTGTTACCTATGTTTAAATGGCTAAAAATAAGCCATTTGTATTGCTGTCATGCACTTCTGGAATGCTTTTCTATATGTTTTGCCGTGTACCCTCCGGGTCGTGCCTGAAAATAGTAATTTTTGGCTGGTACATTTACCAGTAAACAAAAACTAAATAAATAAAAAAATAAAGTTGAACCTCCATGTACCTGCTCCAAAGCAACTCATATCACCGCTTGAAAGAAGCATTTATCATTCTGGGCCATCCAAACAATCTTAGGAGCATGAGCTCTACTAATCATATGCTTGCATTCTACTGCCATTAAACTGGAAAGCATCATTTGAGATCATTAAACAATATTTATCCAAACTCAAGTCTCCTATCTTAAGCAACTACATCTCTTCAAACTTGTTTTCCACTCTTATGAGTCTTATTGTATACTGTTGGTTTCCTCAGCTTTAGGTTAGCATTCTATGTCTTGGTGAGTTATCTGCTGCATCAACTTATTCTATGAAATCTTCATATGACTTGGTACCGGCAACTTCAAAGATTGTAAGACTTCAAAAAGAGTTTTGAATTCATACTCCTGCTTCATAACTGTGACGCCAGCAGCTCTTTTGGTCAACCCATGCATACCATGATTGCTCTGAGTCTCTCAGCTTTTCAGTCATGCAGCAGTTTCTTTCACTTGGTTCATCGAGCATCTGAGAACTATTCCACAGTTGCTCAGACTAAGTTCTCCTGTGTTCTCAAGTTATTCCTTCAGCTCAAGCATCATCATCTAACATGTGCTCCTGATAACAAGACTCATGGAAGATGGACTCCTTCATGTCGTTCAAATCCTCCCTATCCTGAATAAAACCAGACAAGAATTTATCATTATTTCTCCTTAGCATGCCCAGAGGATGGGCAGTCCAGTAGCCAAGGGTCCTCAGAGGTTTCCTCCACAGAGGGGGGGTTTCCTGTCTTACATAGAAACATAGAATTTGACGGCAGATAAGGACCACTTGGCCCACCCAGTCTGCCCATTTTCCTACCTGATGGATAAGCTGCAGATCCTAGTTAACCAGCAGCCTACTTCTTCCTACCCCCACCCCCTAGAATTGCCTTATGACTGTCCCATGCATGCTTGAATTCCACCACTGTTTTTGACTCCACAACCTCCTCTGGAAGGCTGTTCCATACATCCACAACCCTCTCTGTGAAAAAATACTTCCTTAAATTACCTCTGAGCCGCCCCTTCTATCTTCAAATTGTGCCCCCTTGTTCTTGCACACCTCTTTTTTTGAAAGATGCTACCCTCTTGGACTTTGTTGATTCCTTGAGGTACTTGAAAGTTTCTATCATGTCCCCCTCTCCCTCCTTTCCTCGAGGCTATACATATTAAGCTCCTTAAGTCTCTCTTCACATGTCTTCGGTGCAGACCCTGCACCATTTTAGTGCCCTCCTCTGGACAGCTTCCATCCTGTCTATGTCTTTCTTGAGATTGGGCTCTCCAGAACTGCATGATACTCAGATGTGGTCTCACCAGCTGTCTGTACAGAGGGATAATAACTTCTTGTTTTCTACTGGTGATGCCTCTCCTATGCATCCCAGTATCCCCAACCCTCCTTGCTGCCCTCTCATTGCTTGCCCACCTTTAGGTCATCTGATATGACTACCCCCAGGTCCCTTTCCATTTTTGTTGTTGTTAGTATCTCACCCCCATTGTGTACTCTTCCCCTGGGTTTTTGTTTCCCAGGTGCATTACCTTGCACTTCTTAGCATTGAATCTAAGCTGCCATACATTTGACCATTCCTCTAACCTTGCCAAGTCCCTTCTCATCCTTTCCACCCCACCTTGTGCATCAACTCTGTTGCAGATCTTTGTGTCATCTGCAAAGAGACATACTTTTCCTTCCAGTCCCTCTGCAATGTAAACATAAAGACATTGAAGACCAGTCTAATACTGAACCCTGTGGTACCCCACTGCTAACCCCTTTTTCAGAGTGGACTCCATTTACTATTACTCTCTGTGTCCTATTCTCCAGCCAATTCTTTACCCAGGTTGTCATCTTGGGACCCACCCCAGGCTGACTAACTTGTATATTAATCTTGTGTGGACTGTGCCAAATGCCTTGCTAAAGTCTAGGTAGGCCATGTCCACAGCCCTCCCTGATCAACTACTTTGGTCACCCAGTCAAAGAAATCTATCAGATTTGTCTGGCATGACCTTCCGCTTGAATCCATGCTGCCTTGGGTCCTGTGCCCTCTGGCCTCTAGATACACAACAATTCTTTCCTTCAGAGTGATTGCATCATTTTCCCTACCACTGAGGTTAAACTAACAGGTCTGTAGTTTCCTGCTTCTGCCTTGCTCCCACTTTTGTGAAGGGAATCACATCTGCCCTCCTCCAGTCCTCAGGTACCACCCCATCCTCCCATGATTTGTTAAAGAGGGTAGTCAGTGGTGTCACTAGTTCTATCCTTAGTTCTTTTAGAATTCTGGGATGAATCCCATCAGGCTCCATTGCTTTGTCCACCTTCAGTTTTAAGAGCTCTTTCAGAACTCTTTCTTCTGTAAATGGGCTGGTATCAACTTCTGTATCCAGAGTGTTTCTACTGTTTGTTTTAGGTACCTCCCCCTCTTCCTTTGTAAATACTGAGCAAAATATTTGTTTAGTATCTCTGCCTTTTCACAGTCACCCTCTGCCCACCCTCCCTCCCTTTATTAAGCCTCACTATCCTCCCTTGGTCTTCCTTCGGCTCCAAGATGTACCTATAAAAGGTTTTATCCCCCTTCTTAACTGAGGTTGGCCATCTTTTCCTCGGTTTGGGCCTTTGCTGTTCTGACTGCCTTTCCAGCTTCCTTTTGCTTTAACTGATACAGTTCTCTGTCCTGTTCCTTCTGTGATTCCTTGTACTTCCTGAATGCTTTCTTTTTCTCTTGAACCTTCGCTGCCACTTCCTTTGAGAACCATACTGGTTTCTTACCTCATTTCGTTTTGTTTATTTGCTTTACACAAAGGCTTGTTACCTCTGTGATGGCAGTTTTTATTATTCCCCATTGTTCTTCCACCCCTCCTTCCTGCCCATTTGCTAGTGCATTCCTTAGGCACTCACCCATTTTGGCAAAGTCAGCCCTCCTAAAATCCAGTACCTTTGTCTTTGTATGGCTTCACTCTATTGCTGTGTTTATTGTGAACCATACTGTTCGATGGTCGCTAGTTCCCAGATGGCTACCCACTTCTACATCTGTGATCCTCTCTTCATCTCCATTTGAGAGAACCAGGTCTAAGATTGCTCCTCTCGAGTGGGCTCCAATACTAGTTGTCTAAGGCATGCCCCTGTAGGGCATCTAGAATAACCCCACTCTTCGAAGTGGCTGCTGCAACTGCACTTCAGTTAACATCTGGCATATTCAGATCACCCATCAGCAATATCTCCCCTTTATCTGCCATTCTAAGTATACTTTCTATCATTTCCTTGTCCATTTCCTCCCCCTGAGAGGGGGGTCTGTATACAACCCTGTACGGATTGTGGTGCCATTGCCTGCCTCCAAATTGACCCACAGTGCTTCTTCTCCTCCTGTTTACCCTTTTGTTCTGTTGCTTTGATTTCTTCTCTTATGAGAGCTACTCCTCCTCCTCTTTTACCTCCCTGTCCCTCCTGTAGATAGTGTATCCTGGTATGTTTATGTCCCAGTCATGGTTCTGTGTGTACCATGTTTCTGTGACTGCCACAATATCCAGATCTTCCTCTCCATCAAGGCCACTAATTCAGGAAGCTTGTTACCCAGACTACGGGCATTGGTACTCATTGCTCTCCATTTTTTGATGGCTTTACCTTCTGTAGCGGCAACCCCCACTGACCTTTCTACCTTGGTCTTTTTCTCATTTAGTACCCTGTTTTGTAGGGGGAGACTGGGATTTTCCTTCTGCTTATCAGTGCCTCCCCCCTTGACTAGTTTAAAGGCTTGCCAATGAAGCATTTAAACCAATTGCCCAAAAGACTTGTTCCCTTCCTGGACAGATGCAGACCATCCTGCCAGTATAGGCTGGTGTCCCTCCAGGTGGAACCCCAGTCCCCAATGAAGCCAAACCCCTGTGCTCCACACCATTTTTTCAACCATTTGTTAAACTGCATGGTGCAAAGTACCCTCGCCTCACTCATGCCACTGACAGGCAGCACCTCTGGCCTCAGCAGGTGACTATGGGAGCAAAAAGACTCAAAACATAAAACAAGTAACACAAATTCAATGTTTAGTGAATAGTGTACAGTGTGTGTGCATACTTTCACTCTGGCCTTTCTCTATTCTCACCATTTGTAGAGGAGTTGGTCAGCGATAGGGAATAGAAGGCCTAGTACCAAGGGTGAGAATCGTGCTGAAGGAGAATGAGGTGGGGAGGATGGTGGGTGTTCGAAAATGCTCTGAACGTGGATTGCTGGGAGAGGCTGGCTTTTATCTGGAATGTGGGAGGAGTTAATTCCCCCACATTGAATCATGGTAAACAGCCTGCCACTTGCATGTTACTGTTCACACTTTCTGTGAGCTGGAGGAGGAGACACTATTCACTAAACATTGAATTTGTGTTACTTGTTTTATGTTTTGAGTCTTTTTGCTCCCATAGTCACCTGCTGAGGCCAGATTTTACCGTTGCAATGCTGCCTACCAGATCTCCAAGCTGCACCTCTTCAGGACCATCTGGAACTCAAGGCTACCCCTGTTTGACCCAGAATGTATGGTCCTACCTTCTGCTCCCCAGCAGTGATACCCCTTCATAGCTAGTTTCCATGGCAAAGGCCTTCTCAGATCCTTCCTGGAGGTACAAAAGGATGCAAGTCCAGAGTGGGTGTGGCTAGTGGTGGAGCCAGGTTTGGGAGCATTTGGGAGCCGGGGGGGCCATTCAGTCAATCACAGGCTCCACAATGGGCACTAAACAGTGAATAAAGATAGTGGTGGGGCACCGCTACTCACACTGGGGCAGCCAGGAGGGGCGACTGCCCCCCCAGCCCCCCCTCTAGCTCCGCCACTGGGTGTGGTGGGCTTTATCTACTCTAAATGCACTCATTTTGTCCACTATACACTGTCCTTCCACCTCAGATCGCAGTACAGATAATAGAAATGTATTCCCTTTTAAAGAGCTCCATTCCTGGCATAGTTATACTAAATTGGGAGGCAGTATAGTGCAGTGGTTTAAGGCTCTGAGCTGCAAACCTGGAGACCTGGGTTTGAATCCCACAGGCCCCACGTGCATACTGTGTGACTCTGAGCAAGTCACTTAACTTCCTTGTGTTCCCAGGTCACACCTGTAAAAAAGCTTTCAGCTTAGTGTGTCTCTCCTAGTAAAATAAATAAAAAAAAAAATTAGTATGAACTCTTATCTCCCTCAGAGTTCCTCAATAGGTAAATTATTTGTTAGATGCAAGGTTTTTGGGAGGAAAGGGATCATATTTTGGCTCTGTGGAGGTGAGCCATCAGTCCTTTCCACTTCCCTGTCCTAGGCACCGCCCCTGCATTAGTATATTATATGATGTCATTACATGGGGTGCGCGAGGGCGCACTCCATAGACTATTATAGGGATTGGATTTAAAGTATTTTTAATACTTCAGGGTCCTGATTTGGATAAATTGAAATACTGGTCAACTAACAAGACCCTTGTTAGTTGAGCAGTGACCTCGATTTATCCAAATCAGAATCCTGAAGTATTAAAAAACTACTTTAAATCCAGTCCTTATAGTAGTCTACAGCATGCGCCCCCATACTTTCTAAATGACATTGCAAAACTTGTAGCACAGGGGCAGCACTTAGGAGAGGGAAGTGGAAGGCATCGGTGGCTCATCAGCTCCACGGTGCCAAAATACGAACCTTTCTCTCCTAAAAACCTTATACCTAAAAATGATAATTTATCTATTCAGAAACTTCAGGGGAGGTAAAGGTTCACACTATGACTATGTTTTATGGGGGACTTCAGAAAAGGGCAGGAAAGGTGCTCTTTAAACCTCAAGCTAGCTCAGTTTAAACATACAAAATATGCTGTTTTGTTTTGTTTTGTATGTGCTTGTGAGAGTGTGTCCAATAATCTAGTGGGTTAGGAAAAGCCTTTTCCTACCTGATGTGTTCTTTGATGTTTTTTTGTTGCACTTGATATACATCTCCAAGTCAGAGTTTTAACAGCATTTATGAACTTTATGCTTGAAGATTTTCATATGAAATTAAACTGGAAATATGTGTATAGTGTTATAATCTGTAATGTAAGATGCTGCAGAAAATGTATTGCTTTGTTTTTATTGAAACAATAAAATATAATTTCAAAAATATATACAGAATGAGAAACTTCCTGTGGGCTGAGGTGCACAGTCTATCTGAACTCAACACTGAGCAATGTTTGGTTTCTGTGTAGCTCTTTAAACCACTCTAACCTAGCTCACACAGACCAGTAGGGATACACAAAACTTTAAAGGAGAGGGGCGCATTGGCAAGACTTCACAAAGACAAGTCACCATTTAAACAGCCTTGAAAGAGATTCCAAGAGCTGCCTTGCAAAGGATTTGTGCTTTCTATAATATACACAGGCTCTTAAAGGCCCCCTGCACTATTAAAGGGTGCTGATTGTAATTACTGAGGGACTCCAGTCAAAATGTCTGGCATCAATCAATTCAGAATTTGGATCAGCATAGCTTCAGTCAGCTGCATGGCAAAAATGGGATCTCTTTAGATACATTGGGGAAAAACAAAGGGTGAAGGGGCAGATTAGCAGGATTAAATCAGGGGAGAGATGGGCACAAGACCCGGGGGAGCAGGCTGAGGTACTAAATGAGTACTTCACCTCAGTTTTCACCAAGGAAAATGGGGTGCTGCATCATACGAGAGGAGACAGAGATACTGAGGAGGGGATCCTTACCGATCAGTAGGTCTGGGGAGAGGAGGCATCACTGGCAGGAGGGGAGGGCTAAGCAGGGAGAAGAGGTACGGAAGTGGAAATCACAGCAGAGAGAGTGAGGAAGCCCTCAGCTCCCTTAAGATGGAGAAAGCACTGGGGCTGGATAAATTACATCCCAGAGTGCTGAAGGAACTTATGGATGTCCTGGCAAAACCCTGGCGGAGCTTTCACCATCTCTGAGGACAGGGTGGGTGCCCCAGGACTAGAAGGTGGCATATAGTGCCTATCCACAAGGGGGATCAAGGGAGGTGGCAGGAAACTACAGGCCTGTCAGCCTGACATCGGTGGTGGGCAAGGTGATGGAGGCATTGTCAAGGAGAGGCTAGGGGGGACCTGGATAAGTCAGGGTGCCTGGATGATAGACAGCATGGATTCATCCAGGGAAATCATGTCAGACAAACCTGGTGGAGTTCTATGACTGGGTGGAGAGTGCCTTGGACCTGGGTAGACCAGTGGACGTCCTCTTTCTAGACTTCAGCAAGGCATTTGACTCTGTTCCTCACGTGGGCCTGTTGGATAAGCTGGGAGAAATGGGGGTGGGGAACCAGATGATCAGATGGATAGGCAATTGGCTCCAGGACCAGACCCAGAGGGTCGTAGTTGGCAGGATAGTCTCATCCCCAAGGAGGGTCATTAGTGGGGTCCCACAGGGATCAGTCCTTGGGCCCTTCTGTTCAACGCCTACGTCTCTGACATAAGGACAGGAATCAGGAGTGAGATGAGTCTCTTTTGGATGACTCGAAACTGGGGGCAGTGGTGGATGGGGAGGAGGGAAGGGTGGCCCTACAGGGGGACCTGGAGGCTCTGGAAAGATGGTCTAGAAAGTGGAAGCTGAGGTTCAATGCAGGAAAATGCAAGGTACTTCACCTGGGGGCCAGAAACCCGGGCCAAGTGTACACCCTGGGGGAAATGCTACAAGTCTCGATGGCTGAGAGGGACCTGGGGGTGGTGGTGGATGTCAAGATGAACAACTCTGAGACTTGTAGGAGGGAAGCAGCCAAGGCCAACAGGATGCTGGAATGCATCGCTAGGGGGATCACCTCCAGAAGGAGGGAAGTGATACTCCCTCTGTATAACTGCTTAGTGAGGCCGCACCTTGAGTACTGCGTGCAGTTTTGCAGGCCACACTTAAAGAGGGACATTAACCTCCTGGAGAGGGTCCAGAGGAGGGCAACCAAAATGATTTGGGGCTTGGGGGACAGGACCTATGAGGAGAGGCTCGAAGAGCTAAATATGTACACATTGGAAGAGAGAAGGGACCGGGGGGACATGATAGAGGTCTTCAGGTACATGAAGAGGGTAAATAGGGGAGGAACAGTCAGTGTGCTTAGAAGGAGAGGAGGGGGCCACTAGGGGCATGGGTGGAAGCTGGAGAGGGAAGATTCAGGGAGAAAGGAGGAGGTGCTACTTCACTGAGGAGGGTGGTGGAGCCATGGAATGCGCTGCCTAGGGGCTGGTGGGGCAGAGACAGTGGAGGGGTTCAAGAGGGATGGGACAGGTACAGGGGAAGGGTTCTGGAAGCAAAATCCAATGCAGCAAGAATATCCGGAACTGGGAAGGGAGAAGCCAGAGAAGGCGAGGGGGGCAGCAAGGTCAGCACCCTGGGTGGGGGCTGACCAAATGAGCAGACATGAAAGACCATTAGGCCTATTCTGCTGGCATTTTAGTATGTTAGTAAAGCTGTGTTTACACCTATGGAGTGCTCTACAGTTTGTAGCGCTCCACTCCAGCTCAGATGGACACAGCTGCTCAATTCTGTGTCCACACTGCCAGCTGCTCTAGAGGTTGTTCCCCCTCCGAATGTGGCAGGGATGAGCTGATGACATGCACCAGGCACTGAAGTGTCAGAAGGCTCATCCATCCATGGTTTTGAATGATTCCGGTCATAGCACACCCAAGTTCAGCAAAAGGAATTTTTCAACAGCAGAAAGAATACTGAACTTGTGGGGGGGTGAAGCATACATATAGAAAACAAGGGCTACAAGTAGTACAAATTAGGATCCTAAACTAGAACCGAGCTACTGGGCATGTGCAAATGCATATGCATGTTCCTGGGAAGCGAGAGGATATGCATATGTATTAGTGCATGCCCAGTATCGCAGTCCCATTTAGGATCTTAATTTGCACTAGCCCTCGTTTTCCATTTTTATGCACTTCCCTGAATTCCACATTCTTTCTGCTGTTGAAAAATACTTTTGGCTGAACTCAGATGTGCAAAGAGATGTCTTCAATATTTAGCTGGCAAGCATCGGAGAAATTCATGGGACCAGGAGGATGCCAGGAGAGGAGACATTCATCGGGAACGAGTACTGCAGAGTGTCTACATTGCAGGTAAGGTGCTGTAGAGTAGCTTGCTCTGATACATGTTAACTCTCCCGAGTCAGATCAAACACCTGATACATAGCACTCTTAAGGTGCTCCCGAAAGTGTCCACACTGCCGACTTTGAAGCACATCAACCCATGCGCATGAGCTGATGTGCTTTAAAGTTAGCAGTGTAAGCAGAGCTTAAGTTACTTTAGCCCTGTTTACACTGGACAACTTTAGCACATCAACCCATGTGCATGGGGTTGATGCTCTTCAAAGTTGGCAATGTGGACACATGGAAGTGTCCTACAAGCACTTCACTTCCAGTTTCTGAAACAACTCAGGAGAGGGGATGTGTATCAGAGCAAGCTACTTGACATCAAATATACCTGTCATGTAGATGGTCCACAGCGCTCACACCAATTAAAAGTCTCTCCTCTGGGCATCTTCCAGTGGCTCCCCAACGGCACTTTATATTTAGAATGTGAGCCGTAGCACACCCGAGTTCAGCAAAAATCCTTTTTCCACAGCAAATAAAAAACAATTCAGTAAAGAGCATGTAACCCTCCTACAAATTTTGGGGGCTTACCTTAGCCCAGATAGCTCCCATTCTTAGAGAGAAAAAGATTGCTATGGTTCTCAAAAGAGGTAGTGGTGAAGGTTAGGGAGAAAAATATAGCATTTAGGAAGTATAAGGAAACACAGAAGGAGCAGGACAGAGAACTTTACCAGTTAAGGCAGAAGGAAGCAGGAGGGTAGTCAGAATAGCAAAGGCACAAACTGAGGAAAAGATAGCTACACTCGGTTAAAGGGATAAAACCTTTATAGGTATATCAGGGAGCGAAAGACAAGGGAGGGAGTAGTGAGGCTGAATAAAATGGATGGTGGGTGGTCAGAGAGTGACAGTGAAAAGTAGGGATACTGAATGAATACTTCTGTTCAGTATTCCCAAAAGAGGAAGTGGGGGAGGTGCCTAATCCAATTAACAGAAGCACTCTGGAGAGGTCGATCCCAGTCCTTTCACAGAAGAAAGGGTTCTGAAAGAACCCCTAAAACTGAAGGTGACAAGCAATGGGCCAGATGGAATTACCCCAGAATTCTAAAAAGAATTAAGCAGAGAACTAGTGACACCACTGACTACCCTTTTATCAATTCATGGAGGATGGTGTGGTACCTGAGGACTGGAAGAAGGCTGATGTGATTCCCTTCACAAAGTGGGACCAAGACAGAGGCAGGAAACTAGACCTGTCAGTTTGACCTCTGTGGTAGGGAAAGTGATGGAATCACTTCTGAAGGAAAGAATTGTTGAGTACCTAGAGGCGGAGGGCACAGGACCCAAGGCAGCATGGGTTCTCAGTGGAAGGGTCATGTCAGACGAAATCTAATTGATTTCTTTGACTGGGTGACCAAAGTAGTAGACCAGGGAGGGGCTGTGGACATGGCCTACCTAGACTTTAGCAAGGCATTTGGCACAGTCACACACAAAAGATTAGTAGTCAAATTAACCAGCCTGGGAGTGGGTCCCAAAGTGGTAGCCTGGGTAAAACATTGGGTGAACAACAGGACACAGAAGGTAATTGTAAATGGAGTCCACTCTGAAGAAAGAGGGGTTACTAGTGGGGTACCGCAGGGTTCAGTACTGGGTCCAGTCCTTTTTAATGTCTTTATAAGTGACATTGCAGAGGGACTGGAAGGAAAAGTATGCCTCTTTGCAGATGACACAAAGATCTGCAATAGGGTTTCATACACAAGGAGGCGCAAAGGATGAGAAGGGACTTATTTATTTATTTATTGAAAATGTTTCACCAGGAGAGGCACACTGAGCAAAACAATGCCTGCCTCATGGTAAAGCGACCTTGGGGTACATGGAGGAGTAATCATAGTACAAACAATGGTTGAGATTAGTCAAGCAAAAACAAAACAGTGGTTACATGGATGAATGTAGCTAGCCAGACCTAAACAAGTGGTAGTACTACATACTTGTGCCACATGGGGTGACATGACTTGTTGATTAACATTAACTATACAAGGTTACATAAGTGTCTGTATCTGAGAATGGGAGAGAAATGCACGGGTTATTGGTGCAAACTGGGAGCAGAGACTGGGGCCAGGAGAGGGACAGAAAAAGGAGTCAGTCACTGGGAAATGAGCACTTAGGAGGGAAATGTTGATGGGAATAGTAAGGGTGGAGCAGGGTATGCCAAGAGGGTAAGTGCAAGGATTATTGAGACAAGTTTATAGGCCAGTCATTTGGGTGAACAGCCCAGCGCTGGTCAGGCGTGTAAGGAGGAGGGATCAGGCAGGGGAAAGAGACAGGCGGGGTCAGGGCAGTACAATTAAAAGTAGAAAGTTAGAGAGTGCCGAGGATAGAGAGTGTTTAGAGGAAGAATGTCAGATTTGGGCCGGCAGGTCATTCCAGAGTTTGGGGAGGTGGTAAGAGAAGGTCGATTGGCCTGTGGAGCTTCTACGATGAGGGATAGCTGGTACCCCATCTCTGCAAGGACATAGACAGGATGGAGGCAGTTCAGAGGAGGGCAACTAAAATGGTGCAGGGTCTGCAAGAGAAGCCATATGAGGAGAGACTAAAGGAGCTTAATATGTATACCCTTGAGGAAAGGAGGGAGAGGGGGGACATGGCAAGGTTGGAGGAATGGTCAGAAGTATGGCAGCTTGGATTCAATGCAAAGAAGTGCAAAGTAATGCACCTGGGAAACAAAAACCCAGGGGAAGATTACACAATGGGGGGAGGTAGTAACAACAACAAAAATGGAAAGGACCTGGGGGTAATCATATCAGATGACCTTAAGGTTGGCAAGCAATGTGAGAAGGCAGTAGGGAGGGCTGGGGTGATACTGGGATGGAGAGGTATCACCAGCAGAAAACAGGAAGTTGGTATCTCCCTGTACGGACAGTTGGTGAGACCCCATCTGGAGTACTGCATCCAGTTCTGGAGACCCCATCTCTGCAAAGACATAGACAGGATGGAGGCAGTTCAGAGGAGGGCAACTAAATGGTGCAGGGTCTGCAAGAGAAGCCATATGAGGAGAGACTAAAGGAGCTTAATATGTATACCCTTGAGGAAAGGAGGGAGAGGGGGGACATGATAGAAATGTTTAAGTACCTCAGTGGAATCAACAAAGTCCAAGAGGGTAGCATCTTTAGAAAACAGATGTACAAGAACAAGGAGACACAATTTGAAGAAAGAGGGGACGGCTCAGGGGCAATGTGAGGAAGTATTTTTTCACAGAGAGGGTGATGGGCGCATGGAACAGCCTTCCTGAGGAGGTTGTGGAGTCTAAAACTGTGGGACAATTCAGAATGCATGGGACAGACAAGGCAATTTTTGTGGGGGTAGGAAGAAATAGGCTGTTGGTTAAATAGGATCTGCAGCTTATCCTCTAGGTAGGGAAATGAGCAGACTAGGTGGGCCAAGCAGTCCTTATCTGCCGTCAAAGTCTATGTTTCTATTATTGCTGTCCTCCTTAGCGCCTCCAGGAAATGCCTGCTATTTTTTATTCCTTGGTCCCTGCTCTGGCCCGAGTCTTGTTTCTGCCCCTGGTGCCCCAGCTTTAGCCCCGGTGTTAAATCCAACACTGTGGGGCTCCTGAAGTTTAACCTTTGATCACCCACACTGCTAATGCACTTCAGTGCAGCGGGACTCATGCAGACATAGGTGGCACGTTTGATCTCCCGACCTCTTGCCTTGCGGTTGTGCGGGAGAGAGTTCGGCAGTTCTAGTATCCTCACCTGTTCAGTGGGACACGATGACCACAAGGAGGGCCGTGAGATCCTGCTTTTCTGAATATTTACAGGGATCCATAAGGTGTCCATGATCAGGGCTCATGAATATTAATGGACCCAGAGCCCTGCTGTCATGCATATGTATGAGAGTCTGTTCTGCCCTCAGGGAAGCAGTGTTTTCGGCAACTGATGAAAAAGCAAAGAAATGTGCAAATAAATAAATATAACTGCTGTATGTTGTGGGGACAAATGGTAACAAGGGGCAAAAGTGTTCAAATAATTAAATGCTCTAACCTGGCTGCACCAGTATAATACTGGGACTCAGACAGAAACAGCCTGCATGCTGCAAAGGGAGCTAAAATATTAGCAGCAGCAACAGGCAAACGGACTGAGGGAATGATTGAAGCTGGCAGCAACAGTAAGGACACACCAGTGACTACTGAACTGTGGGGCATTTGGGCAATTCAAATAATTATTGTGGCTGCACCAGGACTTTATTTGGGACTGTATTGATTCTGCTTAAGGGGACTGTGTGTTCAGCAGCCATTTCTAAGCAGCCACAGCCAATCGGAAAACTAGGATCTTAAAGGCAGGACTTGGGGGACAATTTGCCAAAGCTCAAGGGAAAAAGTACCAAGTGCTCATGGGGAACTGCAGGGACCTAATTTCAGGTGCCAAAGCAGTAAAACAACTGTGCATTGTGTGAGGTTCATGTATAATTCATTTTCTTGATTGACAGCCCCCCAGCCAATCAGAGACCAAGCATCAATAGCTTTAGCCAATCAGGAGCCTCAGGAGAGCCCCACAAAGACTGTGTTTCTAGTTGTGCATGCAGTTCGAGAGGATTCAGGTGGAGTCCCCACAGGTGTGGGGGCTCAGGCCCCAACCATGCAACTGGGCCTGGTGATCCAGTTAAGACCATCCACCCAGGAGGGTTAGTGACTTCTTTGCAGTTAAGATAAAGTAATTTAATTTAATGCAGAACGTGCTAGCCTAGGGGTTGCCAGAATGTCCTCCAGGTGTTAGTCCTCCTTTCCACTCTTGGGAAAAGCATGACCTGTAACTTGACAACATCATGCCAGCTGTGAGATAGCTGACCTGCCTCAGTGGTGAAAGAACTGCAGACATCAGGAGCCTTCACTGTGGAGATTCTATCGTGAGGAGCCTGAGTGAGTACTCTTATACCCCCCCGGTGCAAGAACAAAAGAAAGAAACTTGCTTATTGGGGCTGACAATGCCCTAGAGACTGTTGCTAGTTAAGACTGTTCACTCAGAACCGGGTCTCATCCTGACTTTGCCTGGGAGGTCCAGTATTTGCTAATAGTGCGGTCAAGATGACCAGTGGAGCTGTAGTCTTCAGCCACATGCCACAAATGGGACTGAGACCTCATTTCTAATTGGATTTGACTGTGTTAGCCTGGAAATGACTGTTTTGACCACCTAAGTGTGCTCATGTGAATGCAAAGAAACAGGGTCCCCCTAGATCTGGGAACAAGCACCCACAGACTTAAGTACAAAGGACCAGGGCGGCCATCCTGGTCCCTTGGTTGAAGGAGCTATACCTTCATTTGATGTACTGGATGTGTTGAAATATAAATGTACTGCATGTGTTTAACATATAGATGTGCTGAATGTTCAGAGATTCCAATTGGGCTCAACCTAATGTAATCGGCTGGTTACACCAAATCTACATATTCTTCAACAGACTGTAAATTGTTCAAGTATCAACTGTTTGAAAGTCTAACCTTAAATTCTTTCTAATCAAGATGGCCAGTGTACAGCTGCACCATCCACCAGGCCTGCAACTTGCAAGAACTTTCAAGTACTGGGTACCCCGTTTTAAATATTGGGATTGCGGGGTTCCAATGTAAATTTGAGAAACTGGAACCAGTTGTGGGACATAATATTGTGTGTCAGCTGATTTATTGCAGTTTAGATAGCCAGGGCTCAGGTCATTTCTGTTGGCATAGTGTTGATTGCATTCTAATTTGAATAAAAGGTATCCACTCAGCTGGAAGGTTTTCACTAACACTCAAACCAAGAACTGATCTACTGTAAATACTGTAAATAATGATAATAGTTCTGCATAGCCTCTACTCCTTTTTCCTCCACTCTTAAGCCCTATTTCTCCTGTAAATAAATTGTTGTTGTTTGCAGATAATGGTGTTAGGAGCATATTATTAGTAGGAGCCAGTCAATATTTGCACCGGGTATTAAAATGTGGGAAAATGTCTATTGTGTACTGTGTTGGGGTGGCACATGTTTATAGTGAATGGTATGACATCCCAGTGGGTTGTACCGGGTCCCATACCAACCCAGAAAGCCAAACTCTATGTGGAGGCACTGCGCAAGTGTGATATCTAGGAAAGAACCAGTTTTGAAAGTAATCTTGGGAATCCAAGCCCCTCAGCCTTGTTGTGGCCAGGCAAGGCAGGGGTAGTAACTCTAGGAACAGCATCGCCTAGGGGTTACATGCATAAAAATGAAAATGAGGGTTACAAGTATCTGGCATTAGGGTTGCAAACTGAGACCACGAAGCTGGGCGTGCGCGAATACGTATGCATATTCCAATATTCATTTTTATGCACTTTCCCAGAGATCAACAATCTGCTATAGAAAAATTACTTTTACTGAACTGCGCAATAGAAACGAGCCTCTGGCTCTTCCACAGTGCAAGTACATCACCAGCTCGCCATCATAAGTGGAGAGGGGAAATAACCACTAGAGCTACTGGCTGTGTGGACAGACTATTGAGCTGCTACTACCATTGCAGCAGGAGGGCACACTCAAATTGCAAAGTGCAGCAGAGGTGTAAATAGGGTTAGTGGTTTAAAAGTTAAAGTCATTTTACAACTCTAAATTCACTGCCTGTTCAAAAAGCCAGTTTCAGTGAAAAGCTGCTGATGGTGTCATCTCCTGAACTCACAGTCTACTCCTCCCTGTCAGAAAGCTTATAGGACCTGTTCTCAAAGTTTAAAGATCACGTGCAATAGTTTTCACAAGTAAAACAGGCAGCATCATTCAATAAACATTGCTGTGAGAACTATGTGTGTTTCAGGTTTTGTAACAGTTGACAGCTTTGTGGGGTTTTTGGTGCCTGTTTGTTGTGATTATTTCTCCTGGGTTGCTGGTTGCTGAGTCATTGCACACTGCTCAGCTGCCCGCTACCATTTCCTCATCCACCCTCACATACCTACATTTGTTTCCCCTTGCTCCTGTTCCTGCTCTTCCCACCTGTCTCCCCTCCCCAGTCTTCCCACCCTCCCCACCTACTTCCTTAATCCACTTCCCCATGATTGCTGAACTGAAGCTGCACTATATCACCCTAGGGGGTTTACTCTTGCAAGCACACAGCACTTATTAGTTCCCTGAGACTCTCAGGGGTGTATTGCTTCACTTACTGCTTTAAAATACATGTGTCTATACATTATAATGGATGTGTATGGGTATGTGAATATGTGTAAGTATGTGTGTATGTATATATGTATGTGTTTATACATAAAATGTAGTGTATAATATAGAGGATAATGGATGGGCAACAGTGTTGTTCACTTCAAGAGGTTG
Organism: Neoceratodus forsteri; assembly: GCA_016271365.2. NCBI lineage: Eukaryota > Metazoa > Chordata > Ceratodontiformes > Ceratodontidae > Neoceratodus > Neoceratodus forsteri. Next base: position 162,140,753 of record CM057458.1, on the reverse strand, counting down.
TCATGACAACCATGTAAACCTCGAGAGCGAAGTTGTGTTGTTGTTTACTGTTGCCCATCCATTGTCTTTTATAGTGTATGAGCAACAGCAATTAAACAGATTGTCACTTCTTCTGTGATCGTGCCCACGAGAGAGCGGGAACATGACTCAGCTACAGCAACTGGGAGGCAAGTCCTCTATGTCTGCGGAATGCCTTTGTGTACTAATTGTAATGACTGTGATTATGTCATTTCCCTCATCCTTTCCCCCAGGATGCATCGTGAGATGGGCAAATTGTTGTTCAGTGTGCCTTTCCTGGTGAAACATTTCAATAAATAAATAAAAAACATAGCTGTGACTGGATAACTGTCTGATGTTCTGAAAGGCTGTGATCATTCACACCTGTCAATCAATTGAGGTGATTTCTCAAGATGGCACTTTTAACACAATTATCCCATTCCCTGTAAATGGGGTGGGAGAGGTAATGCTGTTTGAAACCTTACTACAAGTTTTCTATGCAGTAGCCAGTGCAGTGTTTTCTCCCAGGCAGGCTGTTACTTGGCCTCAATTAAGGTTCATCTGTTTTGTACTCCACATCAAAATGATCATTTTACCAGGGCTAACACTTCCACCCTAGTAGGAATTAACACATAAGGACCCTATTAAAACCTACTGTAAAACAGACACTGGCAAACAGCAATGAAGTTACCAACATTACAGCACTAGTAGCAATACAAATTCCTAACAGTAGAGTAGTAACCCCAAATGGTATCAGTAGCCTGGAGGCATGCTGACTCAGCATCCAGCGACCCTGGAGAAATGGACCACACCAAAAAGGTATTAAAATATGAATTTGTCAATGTTGTTACAAAACCTGAAACACACAGTTTTTATAGTAATGTTTATTGAATGGTGCTGCCTGGTTTACCTCCGAAAACTATTGCACATGATTTTTATGTGTGCTTGCACGCGCAGAGCACAAGAAACATATTGAGATAGTACAACATTGCAGAGGTGTGTCCATGTTGTGGCCAATGCAGCAGGTGCTCTAATGGGTACGTCCCTCGGCCACCAATCAACTGGGAAGCTGCCGATGATGGCAGTTTCAGAGCGAAAGCCGCACTTGAAAGAAATCTGCCGCTGCAATGTGGGACAGTTTCGTCATTGCAGCAGCAGATACCCCTCCCTCCTAATTAGGCACACAGACATCCAGCCAACAAAAATCTGGCCACATGCATTACAGTGCACAGTAGTGTGCATGGGCAGAGTTTCAGTTCTTGTCGGCTCCCGTCCCCAGTTTGTTGAGTGTGCCTGTCCTGGTGAAACAGTTAAATAAATAATAAATGAGCCACAGCACAGCACAGCTTACCACATTGGCGACTCCTGCTGCCCTCCACCCACACACACTCTCTCTGGAAAGCTGACATCATGGTGCACAATCCCTGTGTTAGCATGTATCTCCCCCCCATTAATGTGGCACACTGGGAGTCCACCCCAGTGTGCCAAAATACTTCTTTATGTTTCTGACACTGAAATGCCCACTCCCGGTGTCAGATGCACTGCCCATATTTTCTCCAGCCAACCTCAGGGTGCCCAATCCCAGAGTCGGCATTGATTCCCCTCCTCTATTAGTCTGGCACACTGGGGCCCACCCCAAAATCTGTTTTAATAATATTTCACCTGTAAAAAGAAAAACATCCACCAAGGTCTTTTCGTTTTTAACCTGAAAAAAAGAGACAGAGGTCCTAGTCGTCCCACACCCCTCCCCATCCCGACCCTCCTTCTGTGGACCATCCTCCCATATCCCCTCAACCCAGGTCAGGAGCAGTGATTTTGGTGCACTGGGAACACGCCTGCACTCTTCAAAGCCGAACTGGGAACTGAACAAATCACGGTAAGCCCTACAATGGCAGTCAATGGGGTTTCAACTTAGGTTGATATCTCAGCCAATGTTTGAGTTTGGTCCCAAATTTTCAACATGGGTTCTTGGTACCCCATCTCATGAACACTAGCACTATCATTTAGTTTCTCAGTTCTGAAAGCTGAATTCTTGCAGTCGCTGCATGGAATCACCCTTTGGGACTGATTAATGAAATGACAGTGCCACTGTTCATGAGGTGGGGTCCCAAAGCCCATGTTGCAAATCTGGTGAAAAACTCCAGAAATGTGCTGTGTTACAAGCGCATTGCGGAGTTTCACGCACGCTTCTAACTTCATCAATTTTTAATATTTTCACTCCAAATTTCCAACATTACCATTTTTCCACACCCCCTTATGAACAGTACAGCTATCATTTTTCGTTTCCTGCCTGAAATGTGTTTTTGCACCTGTGGTGCAGAATGGCATGGTCACTGTGAGAAATCAACTTTTGGGACATATTAACGAAATCACAGTGCCACTGTTCATAAGGGGAGGTCACAAAAAGGCCATGTTGAACATTTGGTGACAACATTCCAAAAAATGACTGTGTTACGAGCATGCGTTGCGCAGTTTCTACATACGCTCCTAACGTCATCAGTTTTTAATATTTTCACTCCAAATTTCCAGCATTACCAATTTCTACACCCCTTATGAACAGTACAGCTATCAATTTTTGTATGCTGCCCAAAATGTGTTTTGCACCTGCAGTGCAGGATGGCGTGGTCGCTGTGAAATCAACTTTCAGAACCGATTAACAAAATCACAGTGCCACTGTTCATGAGGGGTGGTCCCAAAAATGCCATGTTGAGCGTTTGGTGAAAACATTCAAAAATGACTGCGTGAAAAGTACTGTACAGTTTCCATGACGCCTGTGTAGCGTTAGCCGATTTTTCATATTTTCGCCTAGATTTTCAACATTGCCATTTTTCACACCTCCCTCATGAACAGTATAGCTGTCATTTTCACATCCTGCTCAAAAATGTGTTTTGCACCTGTAGCGCTGAAAGGCGCAGTCGCTATGCAAAATCACCTTTTGGGATTGAGTAACGAAATGATAGTGCTACTGTTCATGAGGTGGGGTCCCAGAAAGCACATGTTGAAAATATGGAGGGAAAATACCAACAAACGCCCAGGGCATTAGGGTTTCCAACAATAACACCCACCCTGTACAGACTGACAGGCACCTGGGGTGTGACTTAGGGTCACTGGCCGTAATGCTCATGCCATTCCACCCCCACCCCCAACCTGCAGCCAGTGACAGGAATCAAGGTGTGCGCTGGGGTCTTCGGCGTTAACATTCATCCCATTCTCCTATACTGCACCACAGATCCAAAAAGGCCATGTTGAACATTTGGTGAACACATTCCAAACAAGCATTTGTCAATGCCGAATGGTGCTTGCTTGTATTTGCTGTATAGGTATTTGGAAGTGACAGCTCCATGCCTTCCTCCCAAGACATCCACTGTGTCTTTCTGTTCAGTATTCAGAGAAGAGAGGGAGGGGCAAGGGCCACAGCAGTACAGCATTTGCCAAGGGGGTGAAGAGGTGGACAATAGTCCATTCAAAGGCAAAAGAGTCCTGCAGGAGCTCACTAAACTGAAGGTGGACAAAGCAATGGAACCAGATGGCATACGCCCAAGGATATTAACAGAACTGCGAAGGGAGATAGCAGTACCTCTGGCAGCCATGTTCATTGAGTCATTCAACATGAGTGAACTGGAGGAGCACATATGATCCTCTACACAAGTCCGGCAGCAGGGAGGAGGCAGGGAACAATAGGCCGTTCAGCCTCACCTCAGTAGTGGGGAAGATCATGGAGACATTGCTTAAAGAAAGGATAGTGGGGCATCTAGATGCCGTCAGAATCAGGACCATAGACAACATGGATTCACAGTGGGGACATCATGTCAGATAAATCTGGTTGATTTCTTTGACTGGGTGACAAAGGAAGTGAATCAGGGTGGGACATGCGGACAACGCTTACCTTGATTTCAGCAAAGCCTTTGACACCATCCCATATTGGAGGCTTATAAACTAGCTGGGTAGGCTGGGCATGGGGAAAGGTGATAAACTGGGTTAGAAACTGGCTAACAGACAGGAGGCAGAGAGTGGTGGTAAATGGTGTGCAGTCTAGGAGAGGGGTGACCAGTGGGGTGCTGCAGGGATCGGTCCTGGGACCAGTTCTGTTCAATGTCTTCATTAGTAATATTGCAGATCGTCTGAAGAGAATTTTTTCACCAGATTTTCAACATAGCCATTTTAAGATCTCTGCTCATGAACAGTGTCACTGTGATTTTCTTAATCTGTCCCAAACATTGATTGCACACACCGAAGCCATTGTGCACTACATGCCGCGGAAACACATTTTAGGCGACATGTGAAAAATGACAGCTGTACTGCTCATAAGGAGGTGTGGTAAAATGGCAATGTTGAAATCTAAATAATATTAAAGTGTGAACACACACGGCGTCACCGTAGAACTGTGCATTGCACACTCAAAAAAACAGTCATTTTTAGGAATTTTTTCACCAAATTTTCAACATAGCCATTTTAAGACCTCTACTCATGAACAGTGTCACTGTGATTTTGTTAATGTGTCCCATACATTGAGTTTGCACACCGACTGCGCCATTGTGCACTACATGGGCAGAAACACGTTTTGGGCAGGATGTGAAAAATGACAGCTGTACTGCTCAAAAGGAGGTGTGGTAAAATGGTAATGTTGAAAATCTGGAGTGAAAATATTGAAAATTCGCGAACTTACGAGCGTGCGTAGGAACTGTGCAATGCATGCTCGTAAAACAGTCATTTTTAGGAATTTTTTCATCAAATTTTCAACATAGACTTTTTGAGAGCCCACCTTATGAACACTGGCAGTGTCATTTCATTAATCAGTCCCAAAAGGTGATTTCACGTAGTGACCACTAAATCACCCTTCGGGCCCGATTAACGCCATGACAGTGCAAGAATTCATGATAAGGAGGGGTTCCAAAAACCCCATGTTGAAAATTTGGGCCCATAATTCCCAAAAATGCATGAGATATGCAACAAAGTTGAAAAAACCCTATCTATCCCATTATACAGCTTACGGCATTTCCTCAGTTCACAGTCGACTTTGAAGAGCATGAGCGTGGTCCGGTCCACAGAAGATCATCGCGCTGAGCTCTGGAGGTAAGTATGGGGTGAGGGGTGTGGAGGCAGGGTGCACAGTGGATGGAGTGCGGGTTGTGGGAGGGGCAGGGAAGCGCCAAGGGACAGTTTTGTATTTACAGGTTTTTTACTAAGGCAGCGAGGGGCGTTTGCATGGCAGCTGGAAGGCTGTTGGGGGTCTGGAGCCGGCGGGGTTGGGCACCCTGTCAGCCATAACATCATTTGCCACGCTGGGGTGGGCTCCCAGCATGGCACCTGGATGCTGGGCGTGCAGCCCGGCGGAGGATTGGACACCTATCGGCCATAAGACATTTTGCCACACTGGGGTGGGCTCCCAGCGTGGTACCTGGATGCTTTGGGGCATGGAGCCGGCGGGGATTGGGCACCCCGCCGGCCGTACAGTGTGGGGAGGAAGGTGCATGACCACGCGGTGTGCGTGCGTGCATGCCGTGTGGAGGGAGCTCTGCTCACTGGGCGAACTCTCCCTTTCAACTGTATGCCACTGCATTTCAACTGCTGTCATAGACATCTGCAGCAGTGATTGGAAAACTGGGGCCGTGCCTGCAAACACACTGACTGCGTTGGAAGATGGGTGCCACACCTATGAAAACTGGGATGATGGCACTATGTTTCTTGCACATGCGTGCAAGCAACATAAAAATGACTGTGTTACGAGCAAGCATTGCACAGTTTCTAAGCACTCATAACTGTCAAGTTTCATATTTTCACTCCAAATTTTCAACATTGCCATTTTCACACCTCCTCATGAACAGTATAGCTGTCATTTTCACATCCTACTTGAAATGTGTTTCGCACCTGTGGCGCCAAATGGCGCAGTCGCTGTGTGAAATCACCTTTCAGGATTGAGTAACGAAATGATAGTGCCACTGTTCATGAGGTAGGGTCCCAAAAAGCCCATGTTGAAAATTTGGGAGTGAAAATACCAACAAACACCCTGGGCGTTAGGGTTTCCAAACGTAACGCCCCACCCTGTAGAGACTGACAGACATCAGGGGTGTGACTTGGGGTTGTCGGCCATAATGCTCACACCATTCTACTCCCACCCTGCAGTCAGTGACAGGCATTGAGGTGTGCCTTGGGGTCTTCAGCCTTAACATTCATCCCATTCTCCTATACTGCACCCATCTCAGCTTATTTCCTTATGGAATGGAGTGAGCGTAAGTGCCAAAGACCCCAAGGCACACCGCGATACCTGATGGTGTCTGCAGGGTGGGGTGAGGTGGAATTGCATGAGCGTTATAGCCAACAACCCAAAGGCACACCCCCAACACCTGTCAGCCTCTACAGGCTGGGTGTGGGGGGTTGGCATTACTTCAATACTTCACTGCCATTCCTATTCTGCATCAGTCTAACTCCTGCACTACCAATGCCAAAAACAGCAAGCAAAAATTCAGCATTGACAAATGCTTGTTAAATTTTGGAGAAACAGGTCCTATAAGCTTGATGGCAGGGAGGACTAGACTGAGTTCAGGAGACGACATCAGCAGCTGCTCTCCACTGAAACTGCCTTTTTTGAACAAGTAGTGAAATTAGAGCTACAAAATAGCTCATAACTTTAGAATGAAGTAATGTAGAAACCTAATTTTTGATATGAGATTTATTGGGGGGTATGCTTATTCTAATTTTGCAAAGTAGCACTTTTGGCCGGAGTCCCAGGCAACAAAATCCCCAAGTGCCGCAGGATTAACGAGTGAAGTAAGCAATAGGAAACAAAAGGAATCCTATCAATTTTGTAAATCAACCTGTTTATTTAAAGCAGGACTATTTCTTAGTGATCTTACTGCAACTGTAACTAGCTGTTAGGCATTGTGTCACTTGTATCTCTGCAATGTTCCCACTTTTACTGATCCTAACTTGAATAAAAAGCACTGATTGTAGGCTTTGAAGCCCCTTGTTTGCCCTGGAGTAGTGTTCTACACATTGTGACCACCTGTTTGCTTGAAAGGCATTATTTTCTATAGTTTTTTACATACAGCCCCAGGACGCAAGTCTCCTAACTACAGCACAGTTCCTCTACTTCTGTTGCAAATGCACTGACTGTTTTCTTTAAAGCACCTTATTTGCCCTTGGAAACATTCCACACAATCTTGTGCACGCTATTGCTTTTATGGTACTGTTACTCCTGTTTTTGAGGTAGTCCATTTCTTATCCACCAGGAAAAACCTGGAAATGAGTATCTCACTCAGCGTGCCTTCCTGGTCATCAAATTAATAAGCCTTACTATAGGCTGAAAGGTACATCACAAACAGGCAGAACTTCCCTAATTAGAATCCATGAAGATTCTAAGACATTCTTATGTTTGAGCCTGTTTGAAGCTTAGAAGTGTGCACATTAATTATATGGTGCTGTAACTGCATTCAAATTATTTGCATTTCTAACCTTTATAACTGTTCTTTTTATGGAGAATGTTTTAGAGTTTTTGTTGGCTTACTTTTCCATTCCCCCCGAGTTTCCCTGTTACTCCGCCCCCGGGTCACAGTCACCATGGCTGCACCTCCTTCTGCTCAGTAGAACAGGCGAGTGGCTAGCTTCACACCCAGCACCAGTGTTGCTCCATGGTCAGCCGCAGGGGGACCACAAATGTCAGGCACTGTAGCCTGCAAGTGCCTTGGTCAGCCAGCAGGAGGAGCACAAATGCTGGGCACTGCAGCCAACACACACCATGGTCACCCAGCAAGGGGTGCACAATGGTCTGGCATCATAGCCTATACATGCCTTGGTCAGCCAGCAGGGGGAGAAAAAATGGCAGGCATCTTAGCCTGTACACACCTTGATCAGCCAGCAGGGGGAGAACAAATGGATGGCATCATAGCCTGTACACACCTTGGTCAGCCAGCAGGGGAAGAACAAATAGCAGGCACCACAGCCTGCACATACCTTGGTCAGCCAGCAGGGGGAACACAAATGGCAGGCACTGCAGCCTACATACTTCCCCTCTGGGAGCTGAGTGGCTCACTTCTATAATGCAAACAGACAGAAGAGAGAAAGAAATAAGTGCATAGATGGGCCTTGAGCCCAGGCCGTGCAGAATACTGTTCTGGTTGCACTACCACTTGCACCACCAAGGCAACTGCAAACCAGGACATCCTGAGACAGCTTACTCTTTCTCTAATGCACAACCTAGTGCTGCACAGATAATTATTTTTTCAAACGCAAGGGTGTGGTGTGCACATTTATGGAACCCAAACGAACGGACGAGAAAAAGAAATAAGTGCCTTAAATGGGTCTTGAACCCAGGCCACTTGGAATACCATTCCAGCTGCACTATCAGCTGCACCATCAAGACAACTGGAAACTGGGATGTTCCAAGGCACCTTACTCTTTCTCTAATGCACAAACTGGTGCTGCACAGATAATTACATTTTCAGTCACAAGGATATGGTGCACATTTGTGGAACCCAAACAAACAGAAGGGAGAAAGAACTAGTGCCTTAGCTGGATTTGAACCTAGGTTGTGTATTAGGATAAGAGTAAGGTGCCTCGGATTTCCAACTGTCTTTGTGGCATAGCTGATAGTGCACCTAGAATGGTATTCTGGGGGCTCTGGTTCAAGTCCCAGCTAAGGCACTTATTTTCTCTCTTCTGTTTGTTTGGGTTCTATAAATGCACAGTCTGAATTTTATTCTGGGTGGCCTGGGGTTAAGTTCCTGCAATGGCGCTTATTTCTTTCTCTCATCTGTTTGTTTGGGCTCTACAAATGAATGCACCACAGCCTTATAATTGAAAACACTCCTATAATGCCTCCTAGGCTAACTCATGAACCCCAGACTCCCAGAGGGTAGCACAACTATGCCAGCCCAGTGGAGGTTCTCTTTGGTTTCAAAGTTTTTGAACTGGCAGGGTTATGAGGGGCACTTTTTTTTACAATTGATTCTGCCCTTCCTTGTTACATAAAATATCTTTCTATTATCTCACCAAGAAACCTTGAAAAGCCTGGTTGCTATGTGTCATCAGAAATCATCTCTGTGGGATTTCTGCCCGGAACCAGATGGAAAGATGTCTGACCAAAGCATAATGGAAAATGCCTTAGATTAGATTTCTCCATGAGTGACTTGTCCGGCATGGAGCCACCTCATGTAAAACTGCACTTGTGCTCTAACTGGGCCTATTTCCTTTCTACTTCCTACTAGACTATAGCCTCAAAACTTTAGAAACATGCTTTAAAGTATGATATTACAGTCCAGCGCAGGATTGCTGGATGGATGTCAAAGGGTCAAAATATCAACTCAGAATGTACTGAAGAGGGGAACTGATGGCATTTTGTTTTAAGAACTCAACTCTCAGGGACATTTAGAGTAGAACTTTTGTGAAATCAGTGTGAGGAGTAGAGCTCTTAAAACTAAGTGCTGCCCATACCAACTCAATGGTATCGATGATACACCGGTCCACATTTTGGGGATGTGGGTTTGAGCCTCAAGTTCAGAACAATTGAGTGGAGGCCAGTAAGGAGGGCAAAGGTGTGTCTACAAGGACACTTTTCCTCCTGTGGGCTTGGTTTGGCATGCATCGCTTTCAGTGCAGCTCCTGGCAGTGGCCCAGTGCGGTGTAAACCCCCACCCTGCACGGACACACACACACACACACACACACACACACACACTGCAGATAAATATTTCTAGTGTCTCTGCACTCAGGAAATGTGCTGCTGCCACTCATCTCAGAATGCTCTGTACTTTTTCGCAGTTCATGATGTGCAGGGAATAAAGCTAGGGATTTGCAGAACGTGTGGCCCTTCCAGTAGTGCACTCTCTGGGATGGCTGGAAACGTGTCTTCCTTGAAGCATTGAAGGAAACTAAAGTTTTAACCCCTGCCAAGGTTACCAGTGACATATGGAGCCCATACTTCTGTGGGAGTTCCCAATGAGTAATGTCAGCTGTGACTGATCATTGGTAGACTTGCCAGGTTCGAGGGATGGAATGAGCCATGAGCCTGGAGTGGCACGGTCCTTGGAGGGTTCAGTCTCAAAGGACCTATGTCACCCCAGGCTGATTCAGTGGGCTGTGGAACATCAGCAATGAAAGTTGTCTGTATGCTCAGAGAGGCCCAAAGAGGCAGCTATGTAACAGCATTGTAAACTGTTATGCACTCAGGGTCTGCTCCAGAGTGTAGCATCTGGGGGAAGTTGAAGTGTCATTTCGTTGAGTAAAGTTATTACCAAAAAGGGTATAACATGGTATTCCTGTCATTTTGGGACTGGGGACAAAGGAGTTGATGGCTACATGAGGACATGTATGTAGGTGTCTCTGGGGGTCTGAGCCGAAACCCCTCAGTCTGATTTAATTCCAGCCAATCATTTGATTTCTGTGAGCATCACAACTGAAGACAAGCATTTGTCAATGCCGAATGTTGCCTTGCTAACATTGGCATCGGTAGCGCAGGAGTTGAACAGATGCATAATAGAAATGGCAGTGAAGTATGAAAGTGACGTCAAACCCTACATCACCCTACAGAGACTGACAGGCACTGAGGTGTGCATACCTCTCAACTGTACCACGTTACGAGGAACGTTCCTAATTTTACTTCACAAAAGCTGCCTGTTCCACATTGTGAGGACTTGTCCCACATTCAGTGTTAACATTTTAAAGCAAAAATCTATAGTAAATGATGCAAAAAAATATATTATTCAATTAATAACAGATTTCTAAACATAAATACAAACATGTTAGCAGTGTTCTGAGCTTCTTAGATAAAGATTTGATTAGGTGTTCCACATTTTGCTCATTTGTTCCACATTTTGAGAGGTAATGTTCCACATTTGGGGAACAAAAGGTTGAGAGGTATGGAGGTGTGCGTTTGGGCATTGTCCATAATGTTCGTGCCATTTCAGCTCATCCTACCCTGCAGTGCAACAAATATCGCGTTATGCTTTGGGGCCTCGGGCCTTACGCTCAGCCCATTCGGCCATAACGCTCATAGCATTTTACCTCCCTCATCCTGCAGACACCAACAAATGCTGAGGTGTGCCTTGGGGTGTTCGGCTTTACAGTCACCCCATTTCATAAGGACATAAGCTGAAATGGGTGCAGCATAGGAGACTGGGGTGAACTGTGGGGCTGAAGAGTCCAAGGCACACCTCGATGCCTGTCAGTGGCTTGAGGGTGGGGGGTGGTATGGTGTGAGCATGACAGCCGGCAATGCAAAGACACACCCATGACGCCTGTCAATCTGTACAGGGTAGGACGTTATGGTTAGAAACCCTAATGCCCCAGCTGTTTGTTGGTATTTGCACTACAAATTTGCAGCATGGCATTTTTGTGACCCCCACCTCATGAAAGTGTTTGGGACCTCTGCTCCTGAGTAGTGGCACTGTGATTTTGTTAATCTGTCCTGAACGTTGATTTCTCACAGCGACCGTGCCATTCTGTGCCAGATGTGGGAAAACACCATTTGGGCAGGATGTGAAAAATGACAGCTGTACCATTCATAGGTAGGTGTGAAGAGATGGCAGTGTTGAAAATCTTGAGTGAAAATATTACAAAATGCTCGAATTTACGAGATACATAGAAACTGCAATGCACACTTGTAACACAGTCATTCAGTGGAATTATTTCACCAAATTTTCAACATAGGCATTTTGGGACCTCTGCTCATGAACGCTGTCACTATGATTTTCTTCATCTGTCCTGATCGTTGATTTGCCACATCGACCGCACCATAGTGCACTACTTGTGCAAAAACACATTTTGGGTGGAATCTGACAAATGACAGCTATACTGTTCATAAGGATGTGTGCAAAATTGACAATGTTGAAAATGTTGAGTGAAAATATGACAAATTGTCGAAGTTACGAGTGCGCGTGGAAACTGCACAAGCACCACTTATAACATAGTCATTTATGGACTTTTGTCACCAGATTTTCAACATAGGCATTTTAGGACCTCTGCTCATGAACAGTGTTGCTGTGATTTTCGTAACCTGCCCTGAACGCTGATTTCCCACAACGACCGAGCTATTCTGCTCCGGTAGTGCAAAAACACATTTCAGCCAGGATGTGAAAAATGACAGCTGCACTGTTCATAAGGAGGTGTGAAAAAATGCCAATGTTGAAAATCTGGAGTGAAAATATTACAAATTGGCAAAGTTACAAGTGTTATTGGAACTGCACAACGCACACTGTAACACAAGTCATTTTTGAATTTTTCACCACATTTGCAACATAGACTTTTTAGAGGCCACCTCATGAACAGTGACATTGTTGTTCATTACTAGTCTGGAAAGGTGATTCCGCACAGTGACCACAAAATCACCTTTCAGGACTGAATAATGCCATGACAGTGACTGAATTCATGAGGAGGAGTCCCAAAAACCCCATGTTGAAAAATTTGGTGGCAAAGGTCAAGAAAATGACTAAGATAGCCACGAGTTGAAAAAAAACCATTTATGCCACTATACAGCTTACTCGCATTTCTTCAGTTCGCGGTCGGCTTTGAAGAGTGCAGACATGTTCCCGCTCCACCGAAGATCGTCGTGCTTGGCTCCGGAGGTAAGTATGGGGTGAGGGGTGTGTGGGGAGGTGGGTGCACAGAGGGTGGCTGCGGGTAGGGAGCGGGGGCACAGAACTCAACGAGGGACCATTTTACGATTCACAGGTTAAACCAGGAAAGAAAGAACAACGCGGGAAGGTTTTCTATTTGTACAGGTACTTTTGCATGCTGGGGTGGGCTCCCAGCATGCCACCTGTGTGTTTGATGGGAGGGGGGGTCTGTAGCCAATGGGCACCCCCGCCGGCACATACAGAGTTGGGGGGCTCACATGAGCTGAGGGGATTGGGCACCCCCTCAGCACACAAGAAATGGGAGGATATATTATGCCGACAGGGACTGGTCACCCCTATCAGCAAATTAAATTAGGAGGAGGCATGCCGACAGGGGGATTGGGCACCCCAGTCGGCTTTCAGAGGGACTGTGAAATAATAATAATAAATTTATTTTTATGGCACCTTTCAAGGTATCAAGGCGCCTAACAAATTTTAAAATAACATATCACAGTCCAGATCATAAAATATAAAACCAATAATCCTTCTCACAGTTATTCATTCACAAAGACTTGGATCCACAAGTAAGTTTTCAAAGCTTGTTTGAATCCCTCCACAGTCGTGCACTCCCGTACCCAATGGAGCAGAGAATTCCAAAGGGTTGGGGCCACGTGCATAAATGCATGGGCCCCAGATGATTTCAAACACACCCTCGGAATCTCTAGCAACCCCTCATCAGCAGAGCGGAGCAATCATCCAGGGAGGTAGGGAACCAGTAGCTCTTTCACGTAATCCGGGCCCAGTTCATGTAGGGCTTTAAAAGTCAGTAAACCGACTTTAAAGGTGATTCGCCACTATACCGGCAGCCAGTGCAGTCCATGCAGCACCGGCGTAATATGACAGTATCTAGAAGTTCCCGTCAAAAGCCAGACCGCAGCATTCTGCACTAGCTGCAAGCGACAGATTTCAACCCCAGGTAGCCCTAGATAAAGGGAGTTGCAGTAGTCCAGGCATGAAGACACAAAGGCATGGACCAGCGTAGGAAGATCACCGGATGGAACAAGGTGCCTAATCCTGGAGATATTCCTCAGATGGAAAAAGAGGATTTGATGATGGCTGACACCTGTGAATGCAGAGTCAGTCCCTCGTCAAAAAACTCCTAGGTTCCACACCGCTCAGGAGTCAGGAGTGAGATGCCTCCAAGGAAAAGCCCAGGGAACTCACCCCAGCTCCCCTATCCGGTGCACTGGATCCACAACCAACACCTCAGTCTTTTCTGAGTTCAACTTTAGCCAACTGGAATCCATCCATTCCTGGATTTCTGTGAGACAGCTATTAAAACTGAGAGAGCTCCATCCTGGTCAGGGTGCAAAATAAAGGTAGAGCTGGGTATCATCAGCATAGCTGTGAAACCTCAGCCCATACCTTCTTACAATGTCTCTGAGGGGCAGCATATACACTGCAAACAACATGGGAGACAATACTGAGCCCTGAGGGACCCCACAAGACAGACAATCTGGGTCTGAGGAATAAATCCGGACACCACTCTCTGAGTTCTTCCAGTGAGGAAAGATGTAAACCACCTGAGGACTGTACACAACAGCCCACAGATGAACTTCAGATGGCCAAGCAGAACCCCATGGTCCACAGTGTCAAATGCTGATGAGAGATCAAGAAGAACCATGATGGAATGGTTTTTCTGATCTCTCACCATCAGGAGATCATTGATCACCCGAACCAGCGCTATCTCAGTACTATGTCTCTTTCGAAATCCAGACTGGAGAGGTTCATAGATGTCATGGATGGTCAAATGGTTCTCCAGCTGCCTAGCCACTACTTTCTCAATAACCTTCCCTAAGAAGGGAAGGTTAGAGATTGGTCTGTAGTTTGCATGGCAGTCTGGGTCCAGGGAAGTTTTCTTCAAGAGGGGTGTTACCATCGCCTCCTTCAAGGAGCTAGGAAACTCACCTGTTTCCAAGGAGCACCAGACTATCCGTGCTAGGACCAGACCAATGGAATCAATACAACCCAAAATCAGGGAAGTTGGTCCAGGATCCAAACTACAGCACGTAGGGTGAACACCCTGGACAATCCGCATAACATCCATGAACTCCGGTCGGTCAAAGGTACTCCAGGAAAGCCGAGAAGCAGTGGCATTGAGACGATCCACTGCAACAACCATAAAGTATACTGGGCGAAGTACTGCCCTGATGTCTGCCACTTTAGATGCAAAGAATCGAGCAAGCTCATCACACTCTATTTGTGTAAAAGGTTTTCGAACTTGTAAGCATGCTAGGTTGCACAGTCTGTCCACAGTTCGAAAAAGCTGAGCTGGTCGATTCTGGGTGACTGCAATCTCCCCAGACAGGAACTCTGTCTTCTTACAGTTGATTGCAGATTGATAGACTTGGTAATGATCCATCAATCTAAGGCAGTCGGCATCAAGGGTGGACCTCCGCCAGCAATGCTCTAACCTTCGTCCTAATCGCCACTTCCCTCAAAGTCCCATCAAACCATGGGGACTGAGGGCGAGGGGTGAGATGAACACAAACGGGAGCAATGACATTCAGGGCTGATGTAATGGCCTAATCATAGGCCACCACAAGGGCCTCCGGATCACTGCTTGCCACTGGGAGGGACGATAGATCAAGTACCGCCTCCAGGCCTTCAGAGCTTACATCTCGTAAAGGATGGTACCTGACCATCTCCACAGGGGCAGGCCTACAAAGGGGGGCACTAAAACTAAACCCCACAATGTAATGATAGGACCACCCAACTGGTTCCACCCCCAAATTAGAGGTTTTGATCCCCAGGAGGAAGACTAAGTCAAGAGTGACCGTGTTTATGCGTAGCAGTGGTAACTATCTGTGTAAGGCCCAGAGATGTCATCAACTGGAGGAAGTGTTGTCCAAATTGAGAGAGTTCATCATCGACCCAGGCTTTAAAGTTACCCAGGCCCATCAGCCTGGGTGTCTCAAATGCCATGTCAATGACGAAGTCAGCAACTTCCTGAAGGAACAGCTTCTCGTCTCCGGGTGGATGGTAGACAAGAGCAATCCTACAACCTACACCTGCTACCATGGTACACTCAAATGACTCAGCCTCCTCAACTGGTACATTCATGAGGTTAAGTTCAGTCTTCAAAAGACCACAACCCCCTCATCACATCCAATCTCAGGCAGTGAATCACTGAGTACCCAGCTGAGTTAAAGCCTCCAAATGGGGCCAGAGTTCTCATCCAGCCAGGTCTCGGTGATGCAAGCCAGGTCCACTGTTCCAACAAGTTCTGCAATAATTGCAGTCTTGTTCTTAGCGGACCTGGCACTGCATAACACCACCTGAGTTGAATGAACCTCCCGGGCTGTCCGGACCACCTGCCCACCAAAACTGGTACTGAACTTGGGTATGGAAACCAGACAAGGTGGCCCCTATCTTGGTTCCATTTCGTCCCAGGGCATCTTCTGCATCCTACAACCCCAATATGATGGCCCCGCTCATTCACCCTCCACTGTTCGCGCCCCCCTTCTCCCCCTGCAGGCAATACCCAATGCCCTACAGTGCTGATAGATTGTAAATTGCAGAGGGGGGGGCGCGGAGAGCAGAAGGTAAATAGTGCACAACTGTGGGAGCAGGCCTCCAACACATTCTGGTGACTAATGTGACAATACAATGCTCCTGTTAACTAAATCACTAATATGCAAAACAAAGGACTATGAGAAGCTGACTGGGAAGCTGCCGCCATGTTGCTTGATGGGGGCACCAGACAAAGCAAGCAGTAATTGTCTGCTGCAATCAGGAACCACCCCGTGGCACTCCCTGATTGCAGCAGCTAATTTCTTTCAGTGGTGGTGGCACGTTTCTCAACTGCTGTCATAGACAGCGTGCTGTGCCATTGGCACCACAGAGCCTGGCCACAAAAAGCAGTGGCACCATTGGCTGAAGCAGGACGGCACCTCCGAAACTCGCTTCTCCACTGAAGCAACCACAATATGTTGTCTGCGCTGAGCATGCAAGACAACATAAAAATGCGAGAATGTTAAGAGACCCCAAGATTTGCAACTGATCGAGTCATAGGGCTTTGGTGGTCGAGGTCCAACTTCTGAACCAATATGCTGTAGAATAGTTACATTTGTTGGAGGTCTTGACATTTAAGACTACTGGTGGTGAGATCTGTGACTCAGGAATCTTAGATGAGCTCTACAAATGCCTGTGGGAGTAATCAATATCGAAGAAAAGAGGATCCTGAGGGTCTTATGAGCACCTGTAGGGTACATCCTCACTAGACACAGAGCAGTATTGCTATCCAGGCTGAGTAACTAATTGTAAAGCTAAGTCTGAATCAGCACATCCTATGCTAAGGGCCAGTTTTGATGTCATCTTATCAACATGAAGCATTAGGTATGCTGTAGTTATGAGGTAGGAGACAAGGTATCCCTGTGCTATATCACTCTTTACTACAAATTTACTAGTTTGGCTTTACTCACTACCTTTTTCTAAATCAAATGGCCTCTGTAAGGCATTAGTCCTCTGTCATTGGAGGATTTATTGAACAATTACAGCTGCTAACAGTGTATGCCAAAAGGTATTTGTCTGCATTCTGTCTGCAAGTTGAAAGCTGAGATTTCATACCATCACCAAGGCTTGTGCACACTGTAACTAAACTATTTTCTTAAAACTGAATTTGGCTGTTTTGAGCCCTGTTTATTCTTGCCTCTTGTAGATGCAGAGACAAAGATGCCATGCCATGAAACTGAGCTGGAAACGGCAACCTTTGGGAATAGTTTAAAGTAAGCTTGAAACCTGTCTGTCTTGCTTAGTACCCAGCCATTGCCAATAAAGGTGTCAGTCCATCTTCCCCATAAGTCTAGATTCCCCAGAGACCCTCACATCAAGACCATAAGTCATCACCAGTTCAGTTCTACCTGTATGCAAAAGTGTCCAGGCACTCCAACCCCCGTGAAGGCACGAGTCTTTATTATTACAAACATACGAAATTTGCCAGCAGATAAAGGCCTAGAGGTCTATCAGTCTGCTCGAATGTGCAGCTAGCACCCCTTATTCTGCAGCAGCATTGTCATGTTCCCTACTCCCCTCTGATCAAAAGGACCCAGGCCAGCCCTTTTGTTGTAAAAAGATATCTCCCACAGAAGCCCCAGTATGGCAACACAGACCACTCATTGATCCTCCATTGGCACCCTGCTTACAGTAAAGGCACCACTTGAATTTGTTGGGGGAACCCCTGAAGTGTTAAAGTCAACTTACATGAAATATCATGCTTCAGGACTTATGGCACCCTAAGGACATAATTTGGGGAGGGGAGAAGGCCTGAAATGTGAGCTGAAAACTGTGGCTGAAAACACTGTTGTTATTGTATGTATGACAAGAAACTAAGACAATGTCTTTGTGCAAATACAGTGGCATGAGGATTGGTGAAGAGGCATGCAGAAAAGACTGCTGCACATGGTGTACTTGAAGCATGTGAACTACTGGTGTTAGGGAATCACAGATCATCAGTACCTGGTGACAGGAAGAAAATGCTATGCACTGATGAAGACGCATGGCTGGCCCACAAGACATTGCTCCCCCCAAATGGTGCCCCTTGACCACCTGTCTGGTACTGGACTTTCAAAGTCTGATGATTTGGCAGTACCTGCTGCAGACTTTGATCCAAATTAACTTTTGTAAGAGTGCATTTCTGATCATTCTGGAGTGCTACGGTGTACAAGCCTTTGGGAGCTGAAGGGTTCTGTAGGGGCCCATGACCCTGCGGCCCAAGGAAACCATGCCATTTCTTATTAGAATCAAGCAGTAAACCCCACAGTGCTTATTTGAGCAACTTAATTTTACTGATTTGGTGTACTCTCACACAATGCAGATAACCATTTAAAAGTTATGTTTGTGTTAACAAAAATGGTGCATAACTCAGTTGATTATTGATAGCAGTGCTTTGGAATACTTTTCCACCCTTGGTCAGATCGGCAGTTTCTTCAAAAGTTTTTCCAAGAACCCTGGAGATTTTCTGCAGCTTGCAAATAGTTGTAACGGGTTATGTTTGAAGACTGGAAGACTGGTTCTGTAGCCATAAACTTCTATTAAACTACAAAACCAAGGTGATGCTCACAGCCAGCCCACAGCACAAAAAGAAGCTCCCTCCTCACCATCTCCAATAAAGTCAGTGAACTGCTGGAACAAGTTCAGACCTTCAAGTACCTGGGGTCACCACTGATGACTGCCTCATCTTCACCCAACACATCGACACAGTTGTAAAGGCAGTGAACACCAAGCTGGGTGTACTATATAGGAATAAAAAGTATCTCACTCCAGAGGCCCTCCATCTCTCAGTCTTCAGCTCCATCCTTTCTACCATCGACTATGGATTGGTGGTCTATGGTGCAACAACAGACACTGCACTAAAAAGGATTCACATTGCCCTCAACAAGGCATGTAGGCTCACAATGGCTGCAGATCGAAATACCCACACCTGTTCCTTATACAAGGAGACCAATTGGCTGCCACTAAAGAACAGGATTATATTCCAAACATGTCTCCTTGGAAAAAAGGCACTAATGGGTAAAACCGCCTCATGCATTTCTAGCATCCTAATACCAAGTGCTACCAGCTATACCAGAGCAGGATGAGGGGCCCTATCAACACCTTTCCATTGAACTGTGCAGGGACAGTGTGCTTTCAGCTTTAGGGCCCCTAAATGGCTCAATGAAATCCCAGTGCACATTCTAAACTCCCAATGCATCTCTAATTCAAAATGGCCTAAGGCAACGCTTCTTACTAGGACAGTTTGTGACTGCCACTAGGACTCTAACACCCACAATGCCCACTCACCCACACCTCCTTCCCTTCCTTTACACCCACTCTTCCCTATTGCCCTATCCTCTGTCTTCCTCTCCCCTGTGCCTTTTCTCCCACTGGCTCAACCTTAAACCAACATACTACCACTACCTCCCCAACCTCCTAGACAAAGCCACTTCTTCTGGCTGCGCACCCCTCGCCTCCCTCCCCTCACCTTGACTCCTCCTTGCACTCTCACACTAGGTGTCACACCTGTTTATCTCCTTCACTACATATAAACACTGTCCTTTACTCTAGTCTAATGTTTGATGCTGTACTATCACCACTGGTACTATGAATGACATTGTATCCTTACTGTATACTAGCTACCTATTCGAGTATTGTATGTAAACTGTTTGTTATTGCTGTCATTGTCACTGTTTGACGTGGAACTTTGTAAAAGAGCTCTGAGCTCAAAGGTATGATCCGAATCCCTAAATAAATAAAAATAAAAAAAATACATGTTTAATTTTGCCGATTTTATTACAGAGATGTGGTATATTTTGTATTCAGTAATGTACTGTAACTGTTAGGTGCTGCATTATTACTATTTCATGTAACTTTTTTATGTACTGTACTCTTTTAGGGCCCAGGTCATGCCTGAAAAAGGCATTTCAGCGCCAATGCACTTACCTGATCAATAAAGTGAAATAACTAAATAAATGCCAGTCAACACACTGAGACACCTGTGGCTCAGGAACAACATCTGCGGTGTCCCCTGTGGGCGTACCAGAAGCCAGCGCCATGCAGCAGCCCTTAGCAAGCTGACTAGGGACTTTACCTGCTGAATCAGAAGTACCAATTACGCCTCTGGTTCTGGTATGTCTAGGATGCCATCGCCCAAAACTAGGAGCCATCCCTTTCATCTCCACAGTGTTGCTAGAGCAATGTCCACCCATTGGGAGTCATATGTGGGAGAGGATCCCTGCACCATTTTATCTGGCATTATACAATGGCAAG
The DNA here is from genome assembly GCA_016271365.2 of Neoceratodus forsteri. NCBI lineage: Eukaryota > Metazoa > Chordata > Ceratodontiformes > Ceratodontidae > Neoceratodus > Neoceratodus forsteri. The sequence goes on along the minus strand of CM057458.1, from coordinate 162,120,402 downwards.
AAAGAATCTTGAACTGTGATTGGTCAGTTTGGGCTGGACCCATGGCATTATCCCAGCATAACACCGCAGGTCTAGTCTCAGCCTCACTGTGAACTAATTGAGGATTGTGTAGATGACCATTTGGATGATTGTTTGAGCTCTTTATTTGCATCTTCTTAAGAATCAAAATATTTTTCCACACTAATAAAACATTCTTTAAATTATTTTTTTATTTTATATAGAACCACAAGCCATTGTATAATAGGAATAATGCATGCCAGGGTGTGTTCGGCTGGGATACGCCACACCTGGGGTATTGATGCACATGGCCTGCGGCTCCGTGCCCAACCCCCGCATAGTGTTATACCAGCACGCACACACCCTGTCATGCAATATTCTTTATTCCATTGAAGGATGGTGGAACTCTCCCAGCACACCAAGTGGGGCTGGACGGACCTGAAACTCTGCTGGCTGCAGGAGTTGCTACATCTGGACCCGCCACCAACCTTTACCATTCTGGAAGGGGCCATGGTACAGGCTTTTGTAGGAGACAAGGAGGGAGAAAATGAAAACCTGGACTTCTGTAGGTGTTGGTGCCCAGACAGTAAAGGAGGAGGGAGAGACTGCTGAGTTTGCCATGCCAGTCCAGACTAGAGGGTAAGGCTTGTCTGTTTGCAGATGACACCAAGATCTGCAACAGAGTAGATGATCCAGATGGGGTGGGCAGAATGAGAAGAGATCTGGATAAACTAGCAGAATGGTCAGAAGAGTGGCAACTGGGATTTAATGCAAAGAAGTGCAAAATCATGCACATAGGGAAGAGAAACCCTGAAGCCACTTATAGGCTGGGAGGGAGTTGCTAGCAGTCACAAAGGAAGAAAGAGACTTGGGCATCATCATCACTGATGACCTAAAATCATCAAGCAGACCTCTAAAGCAGTAGGTAAGGCTAGGGGGTGTTAGGGTGTATTAGTAGGGGTATCACAAGTCGTAAGAGGGAGGTATAATCCTCTGTACAAGACATTGGTTAGGCCCCATCTGGAGTACTGCGTGCAGTATTGGAGGCCACACCTTCACAAGGACATTAACCAAATTGAGGCAGTCCAGAGAAGGGCAACCAAATGGTGCAGGGACTGCATCAGAAGACATATGAGGACAGATTAATGGAGCTCAATATGTATACCCTTGAGCAAGGAGGGAGAGAGGTGATATGATCGAGACATTTAAACACCTTAAGGGCATAAACAAGGTGAAAGAGTCTAACATGTTTAAATATAAGAAAAATAGCAGGACAAGAGGACACAGCATGAGATTAGAGGGAGGCCGATTAAGGGAATGTGAGGAAATTCTTTTCACAGAAAGGGTGGTAGATGCATGGAATGGCTTACCACAAGAAGTGGTGGCTATGAATACAGTGCAGGGCTTCAAACAGGCATGGGATAGGCATAAGGGAGCAATACAAATGACTATGAATAGATAGGTCACTCACAGAGCAAAGGCCGATGGCACATTTATAAGGTAGAAAAAGAAATGGGCAGACTGGATGGGCCTTGCGGTCCTTATCTGCCGTCAACTTCTATGTTTCTATGTTTCTATGTTTCTATGTAAGTCCCTCCTTCATGCCCATTGCAAAGCCAGGAACAGTAAGCTGTACCACACTCCAGCTTCATCCGATTATGGAGATGCATTTACACATTGAATCATGTGGGACACAAGAATGGCTGTCTGAACAACTTCTTCACAAAAGGTAGTTTTGTTAACTTTTTCTGGCAAAGGGTCCATTGGGCATTTGCTAACTGTATTGCTTGGGACCCTCACAAATGATTGTATCCTAAGTTTATTCTTTGTCACACCAGGAGCCACCCCACTAAATTTATTAAATTGTATTGTAAATACGGGGGTTGAGCTTGCAAACTTTTTGTACTGATTTGAATAGAGGAGAACTGTGGCCTTCTTCTAATTGTTGAGCTCCCTATCAGACACCTGTGAGATATTCATTTGCCAGAGCAAACTTTAAGTAATGAAGCCTAGAGAGTGGTCTCTTCAAAAATGTAGAGAAAGCAAGGAGACCTCAGCTCTGATAAGGCAAGTTAAAATGTGATGCTTTTTACCTGACCGATTGAGGTGGTGACTTTGCCGAAGTGGTCAGGCTTAATTATGATTCAACTGGATGATGAGAACCAAGAGCCCCTCCAAAAAGTATAAAAAGTAAGAATATTAGAATTAATTTGAAAAAAGTGTAGACTTTGATGCAGCAAAATAGGGGAGGGGGTATAAGGCCGTAGCCAAATTTCCCCCATTCACTAAAAATATCATCAACAGCTTAATCTGGTTCAAGGTTGGCATTCATCTGTATCCTCCTCGCCCCCACCGGTCATGCCTGAAAATAGGCAGAATTTGTCTAGTGCACTTACTCAATCAACAAAACTAAATAAAATAATATTAGATCTCATAATGCTACTTTTATAGCGATATTCTTTAGTCATTTTCTGAATTACATACATTGTAAACATATTATTCTCTACACACATTACCTGCAGAACGCCAGTATCTTTAGTCTTACATTCTGATAATGTTTAGTTACACAAGGCACTGTAAATATATGTTTATTAAACTGTCTGTGCACACAGTTATACACATTAAATTAACTCTGAAATACATTCACAGTATTGGGTTTTCATTTCATGGAGTCTGTCACCATATCAGTCAGTAAGATTCTTCTATTGTGTACTACTGGGTTCCTCCCCCAGGGGACAGCTTGTGGGCAGGACAGCCAGTCAGAGGCAACAGTTCACATTTTGATAGACACTGTGATGTGGTTATATACCTTTATTGAAAACCCTGGCCCTTGGGGGGGTGGCAGTGGGGCATGACAGGAGCCAGCACAGAACTGTTCATCAGATATAGGAAATGGGCTTACTGGTGGTATTGCTCCACCATAGCCCTGTCTTTCCTTGGGAGCAGTTTTGTTATGATCTAGGTCATTCTCTCAGATAGTGTTAAAAGTAGAGGGTATTTAGGGAACAATGTAGTTTGTACTATTACTTCCAGCATGTTTGTAATGGTAAAGGTTGTAAAACATTTGTATAGCACTGTCACCTTAAGGAATTTAGTGCTTACAAGTGGGTAGGATGGAATTGACTGTAGCACCTTTACAAAGCAATAGGATTCAGCATGAAACATTGGTGTACTGTGGAGGATCCTGAGGGCTGTGGTATGTGATCTTCAGTAACGTTTTTTGCTAATAAATGCATTGCTTGATGCTGGATTTTTTCACTGAGCAGTCTCTGGACGTGGTATATAGCAGCTATTTTGTCCATTTAGAAGAGAACAATTCTCTTTGTTATTAAGGTGTGGATTATCTTTTTCATCTATAATCTTGATTGATTGTCTCATTATCTGAGTCCCTAGAGATGTCGGGTGAGGGGTTCTTGTAGGCCCCTAGAGCAGGGGTTCTCAAATGGGGAGGCCAGACTCCTTGGGGAGGCCCCAACCTCTTCCAGGGGAGGCTCAAGCAAGTCTGAAAAAGTAGTGCATTTCAATTTTGAGTTTTATATATTTTGTGTGAAGAGATGAAGCAAACTGAAAGAGGATAATAGTAGGAGAATATTATGCATTTATTTAATAATAGGTGACAAGGGAAGGTGAATGAGCCAAGGCTCATTTCAGGTATACTCGGGGAAGGGTAGGGAGTCAATACATGTCAAAAGGTAACTGCAAAATAATCAAGAAATACACAATGAACAATACTGCAATCAGATATGAACAATAAAGTAATAATGAAAGGTGGTAATTGATCAATTTGCAGCCTGATGGCAGAACAGCCCAAATACAAGGGTTGAACATAGAAGTGCTAAGAGCAATAGTAGGAAGGAGCAAAGTAATCCCTGAGAAGTTGCTTAGGAGCAGGGAAGGACAGGGAGAGGCAAGTATGTAGGAAGGTTATTTCATATAGAAAGGAAACGGAGAAAGTAGTTTGACTCATGAAGGTACTGCAATAGGGGGTTAACAATGGTTCAAGAATAAAAATAGCAGAGCAAGTAGGCTGGCCTGTGTGTGTGTGGGGGTTACAGTAAGCTGAATAGCATTTATTTATTTTATTTATTTGTTCAGATAATGCCTTTGAGCACAGGAGCTCTTTTTCAAAGGTTCCACATCAGTATAAGACAAAGAACTGAATGTGAGCCAAGTACTCAAAAGGGTTTCAATTTATTCATGGTGTACTGCGCAAAGTACAGCATGTTATTTTTCTTTGAGGAGGCCCAAGATTATTTCAGTTTTTGGGGGAGGCTTAAAAACTTTTCCATAGATTTGGGGAGGCTCACTGTGACAAAGTCTGAGAACTATTGCCCTAGAGTATTGGTGCAAGTGGAACACTTCTGATGTTAGGACAATTGAGGAGCAACAAAGATCCCTCAGCTCCAGTTCCAAGTCCTTGAAAAAAGGGGACAGGGTTGGGCAGGACCAGACTATGTGAGTAAGATGTTGCACAGATTCCGGCATTGTTTTGGGCATGAGGCATCGTGGTGCTATTGAGTAACGTGCTGTTACTCCTGGTGTTATAAAATATCTTATTGTGTGCTTCCAGGCATATTCTGTCCACTGGTGGGAGCTCATGATGTTCGAGGTGAGTTGGCAAACTTTGCATCAGTCCTGGTCTGGGATAGCTATGTTGAGCTCTTTTCCCAGTTCATGATTACATCCAGTGGGGTGAGGTCAGAGGAGTCTAGCAAGGACTTATAAAGATGGACTATCATATGGTCTGTGACTCCTGTCTGTAAGAAAGTTAAGAAGACTTGGACTGTGGATAGGTGGTAGTCCGGGTGTGTGCACTTCATGGTAATGTTCCCACATACTGTCCGAGTTGTAGGTATCTACAGAAATCATCCTGGCAGAGTCCAAGGGCTGCCTGCAACTCCAAAAAAGATTTCAGTGTAGCTCTAGTCCTAAACTGTTAAAAGTATTGAAGTGAGTAATGCTCCCAGTTATGAAATGCAGGGTCCATGTAAGTGGGATGAAAGTGCACTCATACCTCTCAACTGTCCCTAATTTTCAGAGACATCCCTGATTTTGCCTCAAAATTTTACTCTGTCCCTCTTAAAAATTGTATTTCCGTGACCAAACAGCAGGGGTTATAAGTACAAACTAATGTCAAACATTAAAGTTACAGACTTGTTCTTCTTTAGAAAATGCATTTTACACAAAGCCCTTTATTCTACCAGCTTCCTGAGTGCATATCTCCAATTTTGAAGAAGTGCCCCTGATTTTGGTCCTTTGTCCCTGATTTATGAGGCAGAAGGTTGAGAGGTATGAGTGCACTAACAGAGCAATAGGACAAAAGAGAGATAAGAATGGTGCCAGGAAAAGATTTTTCTTTTCCAATTTCCATACCTTGACATAACATTGCAGTCGTAGGTTAAATGAGGGTCTATACGTATCCGTAGACTCCTGGTGGTACAGGGCTCTTGTGAATGACTGGTATGGGAAAGTCTCTTGCTCTATTCTGAGCTAGTAGGTGTTCTTCCCGGGTAGCAGAAGAGTATCTACCACAGGTTAAAGGCCCAGTAAGAGAGCTTCAAGGATGGCAATGTAAGATCACCCCTGCCTCTTGGGACGTGGAGGGTCTGTAATGTAATGCAGGGTCTCTGGTCCACCTATATGAAATGCTAGGCTTCCCTGTTCCAGTCCCCAAAAATTGAGAGACCAAGGTAAAATGGGATGATCTGGAACAGGTACAGGGCTCTCGGTAGGGTTACAATTCAGATCACTTCTATTTGTAGCAACAGACTTAGAAGGAGTGTGCTCTAGTTTGCCAGGTCTTGTGTCATTTGGGTTGGAAAGGGCAAATAGTTTTCTGTATAGAAGTCCTCAGGATGCCTGGTGATATGTATGCCTAGATATTTCAACTTGGTCAGTTCCCACCGGAAGGGATAGACCTCCCTGATGTGTTGTGTCAGGGAGAAGTTAAAACAAAGTGATTCCATTTTAGTGGTGTTGAGTTTGTAACCAGAGATCCTGCTGAACTTCTGGATAATGGTAAACATCACTGGGAGGGACTCATCCAGCTGGCTGAAGTAAAGAAGGACATCAGGAATACAGTTCTGAAACACAACAAGTGTTACCAGTGTTGCATGTTTTAATGTCAGTTTTAATAAACTGCATGTTATTCCATTCGAGCTGCATATTTTTGCATGTTGAGTGGTGAGTGCCCGATTTTCCTGACTTATTATTTCTGTTCATATCGTGAGCACCCGTTTCCCTGTGCAGCTCCTGTTGTAACTTTTTGTCTAAAGTAGAACATCATCCGGATATAGAGCTACGTGATGTTCCTCACATCTTGCCTGCACACCACGCATCATCGCCACTTTCCTGATGGCCTGTACAAGGGGCTCTATGTAGATGTCAAAAAGCAAAAGGGATAAGGATGCCCCTGCCTAGTGCCACACTTAAGGGTGAAGTCTGCTGAATGGTGTCCATTTATTTTGACACAAGCCTGACTGGAGTTATATATGGCCTGGAGGAGGCAGATAAAAGGGACCGGGAGACTTAGATGTCCAAGCACAGAGTAAAGGAACAGCCTGGAGACCCAGTTGATAGCTTTCTCAGTATCAAGACTCAGCAGAAGGGACAGGGCAGATGATTGTTGCATCTTGTGCACTGTATGTTGTGTACACTTCATGTTGCTGTCATCCTGTGTGACTTCACAAACTCAGTCTTCTCTAAGTTTATAAACTGAGGGAGCAGTCGTTCCAGGAAATGAGACAAAACTGACATGTAGTACTTACTGTATAGCTAATATGAAGTACCAAGATTGGCCAATATGAGGGTCAAAGCTGTGTTTTTTTTGCCAGTTTGGGGATAACTGATATAGATGTGACAGACCAAGGGGGGAGGGGTGTCCCCTGAAAGAAAAGAATTCAAATCCTGTAGCAATACAAGCATTACTTATTCTTTTTGCTTTTCAGAATTTGAGCAGTACCCATCCAGGCCCAGGGCTTTCCTAGTCTTTGAGTATCTGATCACAGATTCAAGCTCTTCCTCTGTAACTTGGGCCAAAGTTGTTCTCCCTACTCGGGTGAGAGGGTCAGTAGAGTGAGAGGTTCCAGGACAGCTTTAATCGCAGCTGGTAAGGCTTCCTGTTCTGGGGTGTATAGTTTTAATAGTAAGAGGAAGATGCCCATGCAGTGTCATGTAGTTTGGTTCATCTGTCCCCTGTGTTACGTGAAGGAGGGACAAGATCATGGCCATTTTCATTGTTTTCGCAGCTGGTAGGTCTAAAGCCTGGATGCCTGAGGTCCCACCTAATAAAAACATTATCTCTAGAAGGTTAACGCTATTTCCATTTGTTGGAGATATAGGGCATCAAGGTCTGCCTTAACTTGGTTCAGTTGTGGTAGAACAGACTTGTCTCCTGCTGGTGCATCTGTTGTAGGAACTGTAGCATCTCTTCAAAGTTATGCTGATGTTCTCTGTAGGACTTTTACTGCATTAAGGTGTATTAAATCATGTAGCCCTCTCAAAGCATCCCATTGCATGGAGGATAGCACCTCATCTGAAGGATTATCCTGGATAAACTTTTCAATCTTCTCTTTTATAAAGTCCTGGAATTCAGAAGACATCAAGTGGAATGGGTTAAAAGTGCCATCTAGTGTCGCACTCTTCAAGCCAAGGTTCTAGTGACATAATATTAGAGCAGGGTCAGAGTGTGCAGTGGCATCAAGTGTACACTTTGCCAGAGTGCCCAGGTTTTCAACTTGGGACTGCTGCAGTGGAGATACGCTGGTAACTAACACTGCTCAGTTTTTAAATCGAGGGGTTACCTGGCTAGAAATTGCAATTTGAGGCCTCTGGCAGAGGTAATATGTTGGGCTTGTTGCCATTCTTTGGTTAGGAAGTGTGTCCGAGGGCTAGTGCCTGCTCAAAAGCCCTGAGCATTGTGGGAAGGTGGAGTTGCCACCTAATGTCCCCTAGGCATCCCAAAACACAGCTAGCAGCTGGGAAGCAAGTGAGGTGCTTCCTGACCAAAAGTCCACCGCATGAGGTGGCATTTTATTAACAATTTTAAGTTCTTGGTTTAATTTAGTTTTACTTGCTGGCTTCTTGATTGATTGTGCCCCATGCCTTACAGGAAGTTGGCTATCTTGCACTTCCTGGCTGGGGACATAAATAAAGGCACTCACGCAAGTGGGCGCAGAGTGCACTGCCGACTGCTGCAGTGGAGATACGCTGGTACCTAACACTGCTCAGTTTTTAAACCGAGGTGGTTACCTGGCTAGAAATTGCAATTTGGGGCCTCTGGTGAGAGGTAATACATTGGCTGGTTGCTGTACTTGGTTAGAAGTGTGTTCTAGGGCTAGTGCCTGCTCAAAAGCCCTGAGCATTGTGGGAAGGTTGAGGTGCCACCCACATTCCCCTAGGCATCCCAAAAACACAGCTAGCAGCTGGGAAGCAAAGGAGGTGCTCCCTTACCAAAAGTCCACCGCATGAGGTGTAATTTTATTAACAATTTTAAGTTCTTGGTTTAATTTAGTTTTATTTGCTGCCTTCTTGATTGTTTGTGCCCCATGCCTTGCAGGAAGTTGGCTACCTTGCACTTCCTGGCTGAGGGACATAAATAAAGGAGCTTACGTGAGCGTGAGCTCGCGGTTTCGCATACAGAGACACACATGTCTGCTGCGAACGCCAGGGCCAGGCAAGGAAAAAGGTAGTAACTAAGCTTAAATAAACTGTCACGAAGTACCACTAGTTTAGTATTAAGGCTAAGGAAAATGACTCCGGGAAAGGGTAAGACAAAGAAGCTCCAGAAACAATGCTCTCAATGTAAAATGTTCACTGAAGGGGAACAGGTACAACAGTACAGATGTAGTAATTGCTTGCTTATTGAAACTCTGCAGGAAGAAATCAAACTACTACTGAGAAGGCTGGCAGTAAAAAAAGAAATTAGAGAATTAGAGGGTACATTGATTCTGTATCAAATAGTTTAATAAAACAAGGAGAGCAGTTATAGGCACTCTAATGTTTCATCAGCCAAACACAAATTGGTGGAGGACAGGTTAATTAACAAAAAAGCACAGTTCTGAAGGCAAGCAAAGCAAAAACTGTTAGTAAAAAAAGAGGCACACTACAAGGTGCAGCAAAATTGCTTAATAGATATGACATATTAAATACTACTAAAGATGAAAGTAGGAAACAGCCTAATACAGAGGCTGAAAATGAGGAGCTATTAGAAGTAAAGGAAGTAAAGGACTTAAGTCATTCGGATGGCAATGATTATAATAGGCAGCACACGTCACATGTATCTATTTCAGAGCTAACAAATCAGAGGGGTAAAATTTATTAGTTATAGGAGATTCCATAACCAGAGGGACAGACGAAATAATTTGCAGAAACAGAAAATGTTTACAACAGTAAGTACGTTACCAGAGTTAAAGTGACAGATTTGGAACATTTGCTGGATGGTCTACTGAAAATTCACCTAAACCTCTAGTCATTTTACATGTAGGGATAAATGATATAGGAAGGAGCAAGGTGGAAACTATTAAAACCTGTTTTAGGAACATTGTTAAAAAATCCAAGGTATTAAGGGCTATATTATAATCTCAGGTATTCTGCCAACACATGGTATGAATGAGTATCAGAACTGGGCCATAAATTAGATAAATGAATGGCTAAGAGACTTTTGTAAAATGGAACAAATAGGCTTTATGGATAATACAAGGGCATTTCAAAACGGAGCCATATTCAAATATGATGGTATCCACTTAAATAGGGCAGGAGTCAGAATTTTTACTACAAAGATCAACAAAGTGATACAATTCAATTTAAACTGGAAAGAGGGGGGAAGGGTGCCATTTACATAAATGGGTATACAAATGAGAGTATGCATAATAAAAAAAGAGGTGGAATGGAATATGGTTTTGCTTAATGCAAGAAGTCTGACTAACAAATTTCATGAATTTCAAGACATGCTTATATCCGATAACATAGACATTGCCCTTACAACAGAAACATGGTGGGATAAAACAGATACTTGGGAGAAAAACATTGCGGGTTGCCAACTTTACTTTAGATCAAGAGAACATACGAGGAGTGGTGGAATAGCAATCTACATAAAGGAGTCCATTAAGCACAAGCAGGAAATGGCTGAGATAAATAATGTGGAGATGTTATGGATTAAAATAATGCATAAAACCCAAATTAAGATGAAATTAGTCATAGTTTATAGGCAGCCATATATAGCTAAACATGAAAATGATTTACTGTTAGAATATATTGCTAAACTCAATCCAGAAGGAAATATCTTGATTACTGGGGATTTTAATATGCCAAACATTGATTGGCATGCACTAAAAGGCAAAACAAACATGAAAGTGGAATTTTTAGATGTTTTAGATCAAATAGGAGTGGAGCAAAGGGTGACATCACCTACTAGAGGAGCAAACATTTTAGATTTTGTTCTAACTAATATGGGTGCTAGGACAAAAATATTAAATTTTACAGCCCTCTAGGGAACAGCGACCACAGTAGGGTGTTTTTTAAAATGCTTGAGGAATATAGCACCAATATAAGCACGACTAAATCAGAAAAGCTCAATTTTGGTAAAGCAGACTTTCAGGGTCTAAAAGCAGCAGTGAACAGCTGGGCATGGAAGAAGGAATTTGTAAATCTAACTGTGTATCAAATGTGGGAAAGATTAAATAAGAAGATACTGATTTTAACCAAACAATTTGTGCCTATTAAAAGTAGAAATAGTTTATTAAGTAACATATGTTGGTTTAACACTAAAATCAAGAAACTAGTTAAGGAAAAAGACAAGATTTTCAAAAGACAAAAATCAAAACTCAGAGGGTTGGAACATATATAGACAGAAGGTTAAACAACTGAAGAAATAAATAAAAAAGGCTAAGGCAGACTATAGGATCCAGTTAGCTACAAGGGTAAGGGATAATCATAAAGCATTTTATTCATATATTAATAGCAGAAAGAAAACATAACAACATTGGTCCATATAGTAATGCATTAGGGAAACTGTAACTGAATCCAAGGAGCTGGCCAATATGCAAAATTTATATGTTAGCTCAGTATTTAACAAAAAAACTGATTTAGATACAAGGATTAAGATACATTCACATGAAGGCCAAATTGTGATAAATCAGGAGGAGGTATTGAAAAGATTAAGTGATATAAACATAAATAAATCCCCACGGCCAGATGGTATACATCCTCAAATTCTCAGAGAAACAGCAGATAGCATAGCCCCGGCACTTACTTATATATTTCAAAAATCGATAGATCAAGCTTCAGTGATGCAGGACGGAAGGGAAGCATTAGTAGTGCCATTACTAAAAAAGGGACCAACCACTAAACCTGAGAATTTTAGGCCTGTTAGTTTAGCCTCTGTAGTGGGTAAAATACTGGAAGGTATAATTAAAAGAATATATAATAGCCAACTTATCACAACCAAATGTAATAGATCAGGCACAACACGGGTTTACAAAAACAGATTTTGCCAAACTAACATGCTGACCTTTTATGAGAAAGTAAATAAAGCCCTAGATTCAGGAAATGCAGTGTAAGTCATTTTTTTAGATTTTTCTAAGGGTTTTGACAAACTTCCGCACAAAGAACTGATTGAGGTTATGACTGATGCCAAAATACCTCACAACATAATAAATTGGGTTGAGGCTTGGTTGAGAGCTAGAAGACAGAGGGTTGTTGTCAATGGAGTAAAATCTGACTGGGAGAATGTCACTAGTGGAGTTCCTCAGGGATCAGTATTGGGGCCTTGCTTATTTAATTTGTACATCTCCTCAATTGAGTGTAAATCCCAAACACCTGGATGACCAAGTTTGCAGATGACAGCAGAATAGGGGGCATAGTAAATAACATTGGACAACAAAAAATTTACAACTTACTCTGGATATATTGGATCATTGGACTGACTGGTTTAAATTGCTATTAAATACTGCTAAATGTGCAGTAATGCATTTGGGGAAAACAAATACAGCTATAAAATATAAATTAGAAGGAAATATACTACACAGCACTACAGTTGAAAGAGATCTGGGGTGATGGTAAGAAATTATTTAAGTTTCAGTGCACACTGTGGGCATATGGCTAAAAAGGCAAATTAAGTATTGAATTGTATATTTAGACACATTGGGAGCAGGGATAGTAAGGTGATCCTGCCACTGTACCAGGCCTTGGTCAGACCGCATCTGGAATATTGTGCACAGGTGTGGTCACCTTATTTAAAGTCAGACATTGGGAAGTTGAAGGGAGTACAGAGAAGAGCAACAAAAATAATTTGTGGGTTGGAGAATAAAGGTTACCAGCAGAGACTTCAAGACTTGGGTTTATATTCATTACAGTATAGAAGGACTGGGGGGGATATGTGTATGATTTATAGGGCACTGCAGGACAAACAAATGAGCAGTAATTTGGGCCTTCTAGTCAAAAGTGAATATGGATATGGGAGTAGAAGATGTGCTACAATTGGAAATGGATAAATGGAGGACACTTATAAGAAAAAACTGGTTTAGTCAGAGGGGCATAACACTGTGGCATAGCTTACCTAAGGAGGTAGTTGGTAGTAAAACCATGGACACTTTTAAGATTAGGCTGGATAACTTTTATAAAAACAAACCTGATATAGTATAAAATGGGAGTTCATGGCAAGCATTAAGGACGTATGTCTAGTAGCTTGCATAACCTCTGAAACCTATGAAACAATGGTTACAATGTGAGTAGGTGCCATGGATGCTGGAATAGTGTGTGTATCCACAGTTATGTGGGTTGTAATAGTGCCATGCATCCACTCATCCAACCTCCCAGGTGAATCTCTTGAAGAACTTGTGTGTAGCTGGCTGGGAATGTGGTGAAGAAGAAGAAGAAGATTCAGCATTTATATAGAGCTTTTCATACACAATGTATCACAAAGTTGTAATCTAAACACCCTTGGTGTGTAGGGTAAATAATAACAATAATACAGATTCTTGTGTCTCAGAGTCTGCCAAGAAACATTTATAAACAAGCAAGGAGTACTAATAAAGTTTATTATACTACTTACACCAAACATGTGACAAAGAAAATCACAAGGGAGATGGGTTTCTCACCACTAGCCTGAAAAATTTACATAATCTCCAGGATTGTAGATCTTAGGTTCTCTAAGGTCTTGTGTTCTCTCCCCATCCTCCAGCTCTCTGCCTGCCAGAGAGTACTAATTCTTCTAGAGCCAAACTAGTAGTGTCCAGAGCAGCTACAGTGAGTTGGAGACAACTATATACTACAGAGAACAGCATAGCAACAGAGATTACCTCATAGTTACAGATATGAGGAACAATATGTATAGGTCCTAAGTCATTCTCCATTGGAGAATGACTTAGGAGACAGAATTACTAATGAGCATCATATGAGACAGAATATGCTTCCATTTGCATTTTAGCTTGGACAAAAGAAATGCTGACACATTCAAACTACATGTGGCATTTCTTGCTTACATACAGTATAACACAGAGACATGACAAAAGCTTTCTGTCTGTGTCAGCTTGCTTAGACAAAGAGAACTGCTGACAGGCCCCTATTACATATCTGCCTGAGTGTAAAACACACACTACATATAACTATATGAGAATATAAGTATACAATAATCACTGATGATCCCTCAGAGTCATCATATCAGTGATTAATTAGATTATACATGGAATATATGTAAAAGACAAACGTAATCTAGATAAATGTATTATAGTGAGGTATAATGAATCATGCATGATCATTATTAGCATATCCTAGCAGCAAAGCACATTCCTAGCACTCATGCTTATATGATATGTTAGTACAAAATAGCAGTATTACAGTACACTAGACCAGGAATACAGTGTGAGGTGTATGTGAGGTGTATGTGGGATGATAAGGGCATAACCCAGGCATAACAATCCTCTTTGTTGCCCTAATTGCAAAAGTGTCAAAACAACAAAAAGATGGAGGTTAGGCACCATTCATCTACAGGCCCAAGGCACGAGCCTGATAGAGGAATATTAACTGATCATACAGGTATTTCAGGGTTTTCCTTAAACAAAAAAATGTACTTATAAGGGAAAATGTTAGTAAACCTTGTAGTACTAGAAACATTTGGATAAAACTTCACAAAGGGGTTTTCCAATATCAAAACAATCAGTAAATACTGATATGTAGCAGGTGTGTATCTGTCCTATTGGGAAGAAAATTGAAGAGACAAACTTAAGTTGCCCTTATGGATATTAAAAATAAGTAAAAATCAAGACAGAGCATCAAGATAGCTAGGATTAGACTTAATGATATTTGGTTCTGGGATGGGAACAGATGTGATTACCGTATAACCTATTACCTGTTTAGGGAGTAAAAACAGAAGTTAGAAAAGTACACTTTGCATAACTTTTAGTCCATATCAGAAGAATGTATAGTTGGTCACCACACAATGCTCCACATCAGCAGAATATACCACCTTGAAGGATGGCATTTTTCAGTTGATAAGTTGAACAGGACACGAAATGTCAATGTCCACAAGGCATAAATTACAAACAGTTCCAGGATAAATCCAGGGTTTCTTCAGTGTCAGATGAAGATTCATAGTTCAAATTGGATGCATTCTGATTTTCCAAAGGTTGATCAAAATGTTCAGGAGGCAGCAGTATTTTCAGAAGCCTCCGTGAGGGGTGCATTAGATTGCACATTGAGTTTTACATGGATTAGCAACAGTGTTCAGATGAAGATGATCACACTGCTGCAGAAAGTGTAAAGTTTATGACAGTACTCAGTTTGTATGAGGTGCCAGCCAGGCTTGGAAAACAAGCAGTGAAGAAAATTGATTTCTTGACTGTAGATCAAATGAAGAAGAATCTTCTTGCTGAAGTTGAGGGATTGCCCCTACCCCAGATTAGCTTCATAGTATGCATAACAATAAGCTTGATTGTAGAGTCTTAATTAACTGGACTGAATACAGTTTATTTGAAAGTTTACAAATGGAAGCCTAATTTTAGTTATTAGGCCAGTATTCACAAGTTGGTAAGACAAGTTGGAAGATTTCACATCTGCATAGGGTGATGTTCCTTTCAGGTATGACCTTTCAATGTTCAGAGTCCATCACAATTCCAAGACCTCATGGTAAACAAGGAAAGGAGGTAGTTTTAACTTTTATGATAAAAGTTTCCATCAAGATGATCAATAGAATGGACAGTTGCCAGACGAGCAGAGATAGATGTTGCCAGATGAAGATGCGGCAATGACACTGTGAGAGTCACAAACATGGCTTCCTGGATTGTGCAGGAATAAGTTTCAAAACATGTAGCAATTCTGCTGTGTGTGGTGACATATCCAAGTTTCCTTGCCATTGACAAGGGAATAGTGCTAGATTCAAATAAACATTTGTTAACACATGAATAGAAGTGCATAATGTGGTAATGCCACTGACGTGACCCATACATCTGTCATGTATGAGATCAAGGATATATCCTAATTCCAGATCCCAGAACAGATAACCAAAGGGTTGTAAGAACATAATAGCTATAGGCAGTGCAAAGGACTTTCCTAGCTATGTGATGCTCATCGGCTTCCTTAATGTGAGCAGAAGTTAATTCATTAACAAGAACATTTGTCAGTTAAAACCCCTTCACAATATCCTTAATATTGAAATGTAAATTGCTCTTAATGAGCAAAATCATGTATACCATGCAATGGTGGTGATGAGAGTATGATATTATATTTCATACTATCATGAACCTTTAACATATGTGCTTGAATAATGGCTATATCAGCCTTTTTTCAAATAGATATATCAGAGCCAAGTAGGCCTGAGTCAAAACCTGTGTTTTGTTTAAAAAAGACAAAAAAAAAACAAAAACAAAACAAAACCAAAATGCCTAGTGTGTTTGGATAGGTTTACAGTCATAAGATGTACAACTAGCAGTCAGGATGTGAAAATCCTAAGTGTGTGTATGTGTGGTGCTATCAGTCCCTGTGTAGGGAGTCATTAATGAGTACCTGGTATGCTGCCAGGGTATCCAATCACATCATTATTTAAAAAAAATGTGGGAAATGTTTGCTGTGAAACATATAACAAATCATTCCAAGTTCTAAAG
This sequence comes from Neoceratodus forsteri, assembly GCA_016271365.2. Taxonomy (NCBI): domain Eukaryota; kingdom Metazoa; phylum Chordata; order Ceratodontiformes; family Ceratodontidae; genus Neoceratodus; species Neoceratodus forsteri. The sequence continues at coordinate 162,104,308 of CM057458.1, read as the reverse complement.
GGAGAGATTTAAAAATCACTGGGATGTGCATGAACTGCACATTATTAACTAGCCCTACCTGGTAAATAGCTGGTTTACCAAGATGTTTGCAGTCACTTTGACTGTGTTGTTTCATTTTGGGGATAGCTTTAAACCTGTTTGGAAAATAGGTCGGTGATCACTAATGCAAACTAGTTGTTCTTAGTTGCTGGCATTGGGCCAATGTAATCAAACTGGATATTGTTTCAGTGGCCTTTTTGCCTCTGGGATAACAAAGTATTTTTCCTAGCTGGTATAGGATTGTTCTGTGCACAGATCAAATGGTTACTAATGCAGTGTTCTGCATCATTTCTCATACGTGGCCACAAGACAGAGGATTTCAGTCTGTCTAGTGTTTTTACTGTCCACCAGTTGGAATATCATGTACTTAGTTCAGTAGATAAAATAAGTAAGTAAAATTTTATTTATACAGAAAATATAGAAGATAGAAGATAAAATCTACTCTCAGGTGTTCAGGAATTACCTGTAACTTTTCATGAGTGTTACAGCAGTGATGTTCCAAATGAGTAGGCCATCACTGGATAGGTGAATGTCATTTTCACTTTCTATTAGAGTTATTTCTGGAAGTTATTCCCCAGTTCCTTTATTAAGGAACCGATACACTACCCTCAAATGAAGATCCTTCTTATGGAGCATAAGGTTCACATTTTACAACATGCTCAAACATTATGAATGTACAGTATTTAAACTGGTTAGAGTTGTGTTGTACACAAGCAAGTCACTGTATTTCTCAGAGGTAATATCAGAGAATAGGAACAGAAGTTTGTCTTCTGCCAAAGAAATTTAGTTTAGCAAGAAACAGACCCAATTAGAAACTGTAATAAAAACATTGTATCTGCAGTCTTTTAGATCAAGGCCATTTTGTCAGACTGCAACACTTAACCCTCTCATGGAGTGCTGGTATCATTTTACGTAAGAAAAAATCTTTTGATTCCTTTCTTAACACAAGCTGTGTCTTTCTCAAGGACATTCAAGCTCTCTAAACCATCCACAAATATTTGTGGTAATTAGGAGACTCCTCGCCTCCTTGATTTTCATTTTATTTTTCAGGCGTGTTTTAACATTGCCTGTGAATCGTACATATACGATGATGCAATTACTAGCCATGCACACTCTGTCATCACCAGCATGTGCAATAAGGATTCCAAACCCTGCTATCTGACCCTCGTTGGTATGTGTGGCTGAGTCATCAGACAAACATGACACACAGTGGTGTCTTTTAACACTTTCTGAGGTTCTGCCAGAAAGGGCACTGGGACAGGTAGGTCAGGGGTTGAAGTGAACAATCATGGGTCTCTCCTTCAAATTGTAGGCCATGGGCCAACAAGGATGGAGTTTTGATAGGAAGAACAGTGATGTCATGATCCTGTAAAATAGAGACCAGTGTGTAAGTCTGGCAATGGATATAGTCATCTTTAACTCTGTCTGACAACAGAACGTTAGTTGGTAAATGATTGGAATGCAGCACAATAGGTGCATAGCCAATGCTGTACATAAAGTATCTCACTGCCCAGTATGTAGCCCAAAGATTCCTTACACAAAGGTTGTATTTCAGCTCCAATGGGGCAAGCATCTGGGATGCATAAGCAATGGGTCTGATGTGTCCATTGTATGTTTGGGCTAAAACTGTTAAGATTGCTTAATCTGATGTGGCAGTTTCAAAGTAATGCCCTAAAGCTGTGTTAGGATTAACCAATGCTGGGGCCATGGTCAGCGATCCTAAAAGAAAAGACAATAATATCAGTATTATGATGCCTTGTACTTTCTTACCTGTAGTGTCTGCCATTGTCAGTACTGGGAATAACCTAGGCTGTTCCTTGCTTGTGCCTGCTATTGCAGCCACAGTATGGGATGATCCAGGTGGCACTGGTGGAGTGGGTTCTGCATCATGTGCGGGCAGTGCTGCCACTATCAAGGGTGCCTGCACAGTGGAGAAAAGTGTTGTGCAAGCTGCACATAGTTCTCCAGCTATGGATCGTGGTTCAGTACCCATCAGGGGTGGAGAAAATCATGCTGAAACAGTTGTCAGCCCAGGTTCATAAATCAAACTTGTAACCACCCCCCCCCGCCCAACGTGGCCTGTGATGCTGAAAATATTACAGCCACTGGGCTTTCAGAATCAGGGTTGTCCCCTCCCCCCATCAAATGTAAAGTGGGTTTCCCCACTGGAAGGTTTCTGGATGGTAGCAACATTGTTTTTAATGTTGCAGCTTAAGGTATTAATGCACTGCCTAGGAAAAGCAGTATGTTCAGACTTCTCAGGGGAAAGCTGATAAATTGCGTAAGAAATAGAAACAACCTTTCATGTAATTAATTGCAATGTGTTCTGTAGCCAAGGACACTGTATTGTAAACAATGCTAGCAGAAGTTTCTTCTGCAGAGTCAAAGACACTGACTTCATGACAGATTGCATATCAGCCTTATTCAAAAGTACACCAACACAATTTTTAATGAGAATCTTCTGTCCCTCAGAAACACTAGTGTTACTGATAACATTATTAATCATGCCAAAAAAATCCAATTTGTTTTGTTTGGTTATGGCAGCAATCACAGGTCCCTGTGACTGCAGAATCGAATCTCTGTGTTGTGGTGGTCGGCCATTTTGAATTACCTCATGGGCATCAGGGTTACTGTGTCATGACCATCATCACACGACCATGAGCGCCATCTTGGGCATGGTATGGGGATGCAACCTGATGACATGTGTGTCCACTATTTTGAGACTCTAACAATTCTCCATTTTGTGAATCATAGAAAATCAAGTGGCTAGCTTTTGCTCTAGTCCACCCCACAGCATACTGTGAGTGTTCAAAATCAAACTCTTCAACATCAGAACAGGCAAGGTCTTTGGGCATTAAGTTAGTATGCCCTGCCAATACCTCTGGCTGAGGTGCAAGTCCACCATATCTGACTTTTTACTCCTACATTCTAACTGCTCAGATACAGGAGTTAGCATGCTGTAAAGTGCATTGTTTTCAGCTTGCAAAACAATCACATCTTATAAAACTTGCTTTTATCAACAGAAGCTGTGTCATAGTTTATATTCAAAACCTTTATTTCAAGTCTGCTGTAATTAAAACATACTGAATCATGCTGTACAGTCAAGGTCTGGTGTTGAAATGCCAGCACATTAACCCTTTCAGTAATTACTTCAGACCTATCTCTAAGTTCTTTGTTTTCAAAATGTAAGGAACCAGTGTTACTAGCCAGAACACCATTCTACAAGCAATGCTAGACTAGTAGTGAAGTGTCTGAATGTGTAGTGGCGGCCGTCTCGCAAATCAACACCCACGCACAGCCTTGGCAATTGCATGAACTGCTTTTATGGGAAGGGGGATATTGGCCAGGACACTGGGAATGTCCCCTACTCTTTGTAAAGAATGCCCTGGGTTCTTTTACTTCCACCTGGACGCCCACCAGGACAGCACCAGGATGGATAGAAGAGATGAACCTCGGTTTAACATCTCATCTGAAGGATGGCACACCCCAACAGTACAGCACCCCCCTTATATTGCACTCAGGTGCCAGCATTTTAGGTACAAGTCCAATCCCAGTGTGGGACAAGAACCCATGACCTTCTAGTCCAGAGGCATATGTGCTACCAACTGAGCCACACTGACACCCGCTGATAAGCGGTATCTGGTGTTTGGAGCCAGTGAGGGGGTGGTGGAGTCAAGACTTGAATCAGGGCAATATTGAAATCTCTTGTCAGCATCAGTACACTAGTAGTTTGAGAAAGAATACGTTCTAGTCATTTTCTCAGTGTGGGGGTGTTCTTCCCTGGCAAGGAAGTAATGATTTGACAAAATGACTTCCGTATCATAAAGTGTGGCATTAGCTATAATCAGGCAACCTCTAGGTCTGATCAGGATTGGTGGATTTGGAAGGGTGTGTGTCTGGGAATAAGGCTGGTGACTCCAAATCATTTGCCTCCTTCATGAGAGCAAGAGATTACGGTTGGGAATCCAAATTTTCTAAGTTTATCAAGTTCGGGGTGGGTTACGTGTGTTCCTTGTAGACAGAGCAAATTAGGTTTGGTTTTTCAATGAAGGAGAGAGCGCTGGTAAGTGCAGCTGGCAGAGTTAAAAATGGGCTTTCTAGTATTTAATGGCTTTACTGGATTACTGCTGTTATATGGGCCGCAGTGCTGATGACATGGTGAACATGAAAATGGGAGCGGGAAGGAGGGTCAGAACTGTGTGGGTGGGGGAAGAGACATTTGCGGCCGAGAGCAGCATCATTGTTTGGGGCTGGAACACATGGCTACAGCCAACCAAAAGCACGGCTGTGGTCTGGAGAATAGAAGTGAAAATGATACATAGATACTGTCAGTAAATAAGAGCCTTTGGCCCACCCAATCTTCCCATTTGAGCTTGTACAATCACTGAGTTTTTCTAGAAGTCTGTTACCCCTGACTTCCAGGATTTCCTTATGTCTATCCCATGCATTCTTAAATCCCGTGATTGTTTCAGCCCTCACCACTTCTTCAGGCAGCGTGTTCCATTTGTCCACAACCCTTTCTGTGAGGAAATTCTTCCTCACATTTCCTCTGAATTGTCCTCCCTCCAACTTCATCCCATGCCCTCTAGTCCTGGAACATAGTGTTTTCCTGCACCCTGTTCCTCCCCATAAGGTACTTGTAAGTCTCTATCATATCCCCTCTCTCCTTTCTCTCCTCCAGGGAGTACATATTCAAGTCCTTCAGCCTGTCCTCAAAGGATCTGTAATGCAATCCTGTGCTGTGCCTTTTTTCCATAGTGAGGGAGAGAGCTGGTAAGTGCAGCCACCAAGCTGCAAAACGGCTTTCTAGGATTTAAAAGTTTGCTGGATTACTGTTGTTGCACTGGCTGCAGTGCCAGTGGCGTGGTGAATGGGAAGATGGGAACAGGGAGGAGAGACTGAACTGTGTGGGTGTGGAAGAGAGGTCAGTGACTGAGAGCAGCTCCATTGTTTGGGCCCGAGACATGTAGCTTCAGCTGACCAATAGCGCTGCTGTTGTCCTGGGAATAAAAGTCTAAGTGCTGTGCCTTTTTCTCAAGGGGAAGGAGAGAGCTGATAAATGGGGTCTGGAGAGAGCTGGTAAGTGGTATATGGTATCTGGAACCAGCCTACAGGGAAGTTAGCAGGCAAACTCAGTGGGAAGGCTGATGATGCATACCTTGGATTGACTAGATAGCAAGGCAGCAAAGCAGTTAATGCAGTAGTCATCTGGAAAGGAAGGGGGTACAGCTCTTCAGCTACCCACATCCAGGTCCTTACTGATTAAAGGGGAGAGAAAGGGCTGTTGCACTTAAATCACCCTTATCCAAGTCCAGGGTAAAGGCTCCATAAAGGTAACAGGGATAGCTAGGTGAATTATTAAGGAATGCCTAGAATGTAAAATGTGGAGAGGTGGCATGCAATGGGGACAGGTGTAGGCAGGTAGGATTGTAGGCAGAGGGTGTGGAGCAGCAGTGTTTCTGGGAGCTCTCTGGAGATGGGAGATGCCTGATTTGCAGGCATACTGAACAGCTGAAGGCGGAGGTATGTCACTTGAGGCAGGAGATGGGTATGTTGATGGGGAGGGATTCATAGGGTACAGTTGGGAGGGGCAGAGGGGCCACAGGGCCTGGAAACAGGCAAGAGGGATAGAACAGGAGGGAGCCAAGGTGCACACAGGGCAGAAAAAGATGGAGGAAGGGAGTAGACAGTTCCTCAGGGTCTAGCTCTCCCAGTGGGAAAGAAGGCCCAGAAGAGGGGGGTGGTTAACAGTAAGGGAAACAGGCAAGGCAGGGTGGGGAGGGTTGTTGGGGACACTGTAGGATCTAAACCTGATGACAAAACATGACACAGGGACAGGTGTTGCAGAAAAAATGTTTATTACCAAATACATGTAAAAAGGACAACTTTCCATAGCTGGGAGTCTGGAACCTCCGACAACCTGGTGTCATCACAGGAAAACTCAGAAAACAACAGTCTTACATAAAATTATATACTCAAAGATAATAAGGCCCATTACCTGGTAGTGGGCTCATCTGCATAGTAGAAAAGCTAAACAAAGCATTTCTATTGATGGGTAAGGTGGGCAGCTCACACCCAAGGCCATTAGAATTGCACTTACACAACGATAAGCAATTATGCTGACTAAAACTACTTTTGGGCTACAATAAAATAATTCATAGAATATGCTGATCATAGCATTATGGCTAATAGCTGTAGGTGGCACTCTAAGACCACAAATATAACACTGCCTAGTACATCATAGCAAGAATGAGTAAATACTGATATCCCTTATTCTGTAAGATAATGGTCCACATTACAGACTGTAGGTCAGGCAGGTCTACATATTCCCTTGTTGCCTGAAGAAGAGACAACACAATAAGGGTAAGGTGGTTGGTTACAGTCTCGACAGTCCAGCTGAATGAGCAGTGTAAAGAAACTTAATTGTGCACAATGTTGTTTAAGCATGCTTCTTAAGCGGCATAAGGTAATAATCATGAAAAAAATAATGAAAACTTGAATAATAACAAAACTTTTAAAAGTAAGTTCTAACCAAGTGTTGGACAAAGCTGTACTTAAATCATCATCATGAAATAAGTCATTCAAAGAATCGCCTGTCTTGGTAATGTTATTGCTAATATGGATAAGGTGTGTATCCTTTCTTTCTACCAAGGCTCTAAGATTCAGGGTGAGAGGGTCGATATGCACATTAAACACTGGTAAATACTGTGCAATAGCATTCAGATAATCAGGTTCACTATCTATGTAATCAGGTTCCAGGGTGGGAACAGGGTAATAACCATATGGCCAATGACAGTGCGCTGCTTAGGTATAAAACAGAAGTTGGGCATAGTGATGTTATACACCAACGGTCCATAGCAGAAGGTCTTGTAGTTGGTCATGATGCAATATTGCTGACAGTATAGCCTAGAGGTTAGAGTAATGAGCTGTGAACGAGCTTGGTACATCCAGTAGACCAGACCTGGGTTTGATTCTCACAACCTCCACTTGCATACTGTGTGACTCTGAGCAAGTCACTTAATCGCCCAGTGCTCCCAGGTCGCCCCTGAAATCAGGCACTTGTGCCTAGTGGGCCTGACCCAGTTACCAAAAACTAAAATGAAAAAAATATATATATATATATATTGTCTATCAGAATTGTAGAAAACTCAACTTGAGGAAGTCGCCACTTGATGAGCTGGACATAGCAGGTAAAGGATGCATTCATCATGCTGCTATTGAGTCGCAAACTTCTTCCCTTGAGGCAAAAAGTGACATTTGACTTGTCAAAAGGAGATGTGAAATTAACAGTGTCATTGGCAAAGAGGTCATTATCAAATGTGTATGACCAGTCCATGCAAGTCAGACAGTAACTCGCAAACATGCTTGGTTACATCAAAGACACTTGCATCTGCACAAATAATGATAACCCCATTTGGCACAACAGTCAGTATGTGGAGCTACCCAGGTGTCCACTGAGGATGAAAAACCAGCAAAGGAGGCAAGTTGATCCGTTCTCGATAGATGCTGCCTGCTAGATGGCCCAAGGAGTGGTTGCTTGCCAGCTTGTTGAAGACTGAAGAATCCTGATCGAAAAGCGGAAGGGACACTGTGGAGGTAACGTACATAGTGTCCTGCAGAGTACATTGGTGTGCAACATAGTAGGGTGTTTGATTTCGGTGTGGAGCCACATAGTCCAATCTCCATGCTGTAGCCAAAGTAAAGGACACAGTCCTGTACATGCACCTGGCAGTGCATGACAGGGTTCTACAATCGGGCAATACCATTTAGCCATACTTCTATCATGGATCAAGTCTGGGATCTGCCCTGATTCCAGATCTCGGAAGAGATTGGTGATAGCACTGATAACAAAAGTATCATAAGCTGAACAAATGATTTCCCTGCCTATGTGTTGCTCTGAGGCTGCTTTGTTATTTTGGAAGATCAATTTGTTAAGTTTGTTTCGGGTCTCATTGAATAAAAGTGCAATATTGTACATGTTATGCACCGTGAATCCTTCCTCTTGGGAAATACCATCTAGACTGTGTAACATGGGCTGCATCACATTATGACCTAGTTGACTGCTGAAATTTTTGGTTTGACTTTGAATTTTAGCCCAGTCAGCTTAGTTCCAGATTGACATTCCTGAGCCAGATAATTCTGTAATAGTGCCTGTTGCACCTGTTACATCAGCAAATCCAATGGCCCGCTCTGGACATCGTGGGTGGAACAGCCCGCTGTGTTCCTTGGTGTGGGGCCCAGCTACAGGGTCTTGTGCACATGCTTGATATGCTATCATTAAATCTAATAACATAACATTGTGTAATTTCAATGCATTGGTTAAGGAACAGTGGCCAAATTTAGCCATGTTCCAATGAGTAAGGTTCAAAACAGGAACATGCATAAACTGAACATTATTGAGAGTTCCAGGAACGGAAGTTGCAGCCAGGCCACTGGGTGGGCCTGACTCCATTGCTGGACATTGTCAGGATCGTCCTTTGTTGCTGGAGGACTGTGAGAAAGAACAGCTGTTGCAATGGAAAGATTGGAACAAAACTGGCACATGGTGGTATTAGAGAATCTAGTGCAAAGGTCTGGATTCATCATGGCTGTATAGGTGTAAAACCTGTATGTTGCTGCTGGACTTGGCATATGCACAAAGTTTCATTGGGGCAAATACAGGTATTGGGCCAGCCTTGAAAGTTCCTTTGGAGGGGGGCCACTGAGATCTGTTGTCCATTAGGATTGCCAGTCTCCCATTCTATCTGTAGAGTGGATTGATCTGGAGATATCACCATGGCACTGAGATAGGCATATTTTCCTTCACGAACAGTGCCCTACGTGGGCAGACCTCGCCAAAATGGATGGACCACCTAGGCTCCAGAACCGAGCCACCGACCCCTGCTGGGAGATTCTACCACTGCATACTCTCCAATCCCAGGCAGCCCTCTGTGGGCAGACCTCGCCGAAATGGACGGATCGCCTAGGCTTCAGAACCGAACCACCGACACCTGCTGGGAGCTTCTACCACCACATACTCTCCGATCCCAGGCTGCCCTATGTGGGCAGACCTCACCAAAATGGATGGACCACCTAGAGTCCAGACCCAAGCCACTGACCTCTGCTGGGAGCTTCTACCACTGCATACTCTCCGATCCCAGGCAGCCCTACATGGGCAGACATCGCTAAAACAGATGGACTACCTAGGCTCCAGAACTGAGCCACTGACCCCTACTGGGAGCTTCTACTGCCGCATACTCTCAATCCCAGGTGAGCAGTCAGTCCTTCACCCAGAACCGGGTTCCATGAGCTGATTGGAGCACTCAGAAGCACCGCAACCTCCTATGGTTGGCACTCACTGCTACTCATCTCATTGGCCAGGGGCTAAACCCACACATTGTGCACCTCTGCCAGCACCAGGACCGCTGTTATACAGGGTTTTTCCCTTAACTACACAGTCACTTAGAAATGTGTTGCTTGTTTTAATTATACACTAGAGATACATTACTGTGTTGCCTGCTTAACTAAGTCTATGTAGGATATTATGAAATAACCATGCCAGTACTGCTGAAGTGCATGATTTGTTCAGATTTAAAGCAGTGAACTTGTCCCCTCATACCTGTTTTAATTTACTTTCCCCTTGCCTATATCGGTACGGGTTAGCACCTGGCAGGGCTCCCCTTCTTGCCTACTATCCCCTCCACAATCAGACATGTTATCTGTTCTATTTTAAATTTACCAAGCGGTCAGCCAGTTTGGCACGCTTTCTCCCGATCCTTTGTGAGAATTAATCGTGAGCCTGTCGTGCCCCCCCAGGCTGCGTACTCAGCGCCCACACCTCCCACCTCTTTTGTGTTGTGCCTCCTCCCCCAAATTTGCCTAATCCTGCTCATTGTCTCCCAAACTAATGTTATCTCTCCTCCCTTCCCTCCCTGCAGGCAGCCCTACGTGGGCAGACCTCGCCGAAATGGACAGACCGCCTATGCTCCAGAACCGAGCCACCAACCCCTGCTGGGAGCTTCTACCACCACATACTCTCTGATCCCAGGTGAGCAGCCAGTCCTTCACCAGGGACCTGCTCCGTGAGCTGATTGGAGTGGTAAGAAGCACCGCAACCTCCTATTGGATGGCACTCGCTGCTACCTCAAGCCCATTGGCCAGGGGCTAAACCCACAGATTGTGTACCTCTGCCAGCACCGGGACCGCTGTTGTACAGGGTTTTCATCCCTCCCACCCTCCCCCACCCCCACCCCTCCACTGATTAAATACACCTCCTTCCCTCCCCCAATTCCATGATGCCTCTCTGATTGGCCCTCTACCCACGCTGTTCATTGGCCATCCCAATTCTTTTCCTCCAGCCAACCTACTACTGGCTGTCAATTTCCTCACTCCAACTATACAGTGCTCTCTGGAATTGCTATGCACTATTACTCCCTGTACCCAGGAACATGTCTCTCCAGCCTGGACCCATGCTCTTCCTAACTACCCTTCTCTCCTGCCTCCCACCTCTCCTGTCCACTATTCCCCTACATTCCCTAGTCTGCCCTGCCCCCATCATGCTGCATCTCGATGGCCCTTTCCATCCCCAATTCATGACCACCTCACTCCTCAGCCCAAACTGGTCCCACTGCACCTGCAACCCTGCCCTTCCTCCTTGCTCCATCGCACTCTTGGGCTATTCTGCACCTAATTACCTTCCATCCACCACTCATAAATGCCCTCCTCTGCCTAAATGGCAGATAACAGCCTTTATGATGCTCAAGTGTTCACTAGCTATCTTACTATCGGTCTCTTACTACTTGCAGCAGGGGACATACATCCTAACCCCGACCCTTTAACATACCCACATTGCAATCAACAGCAGGACCCTCCCAAATACAATTGCATCTACTAATCTCACTGGAGACCACCTCCCATGGGGTCTGCGCCTCCTGTACCTAAATATATGAAGCCTGCTCCTTAAACTTGATTCCCTCCAGTTACTCGCAGCACACTATGCCCTGATATCATCGCCCTCTCTGAAATTTGGCTAAACAAACAAGTCCCTGACTCCTCGATTGCTATTCCGGGCTATGCAATGGCTCGTCAGGACAGGTCGACTAGAGGTGGTAGCATGGCTATCTGTGTAAACTCTGATTTGCGTTTCACAGTCACCCTAGCCAAAGCTGAACCCCATGCCTACGAATTTCTCTTGCTACAATCCCTTTCTCCCTCCCAATCTACATAGCTGGAGTCTATTGCCGGCGTGGCATCCCAGCCTCATCTGTCACCGATCTCCTTGTACAAACTGCCTCCCTAACCCCTACTGGTGAACTTTATGTCATGGGCGATTTCAACCACAACTGGCTAGCTCCCTCCTTCAACAAAACCCGGTCTGACATTGCCTCACTAAACCTCTTACAAACCATCTCCGAGCCCACGCCTAAACCCCAAAATGGGAAACCACTCGTTAATAGACTGGGCCCACACCAGCCACCTCCACTGGGTTATCGCTTCAGGGCTCCTACCCAATTCCCTAAATGATCACCACATTATTTATCTAGTCCGGAAAATCCACCGACCTAAATCTGCCCCAAAGTTCATACTCCAACACTCCTACAAATCTTTAAACCTCACCTCTGTGCTTGAAGACTTAGCTCTTGCTTGCTGGGAATCCTCCGCCAAACCCTGCTCTATTGACGATGCCTTCCTTCATTTCCAAAACACGTTCCTCAAAGTCTGGGATGCTCACGCCCCACTGCGTCACTCCAGGGTTTGTGGAAACTACCTGCCCTGGATCACCCAGGAACTGACAGCCTGCCAAATTGCACGGGACAAAGCATGGAGCACTCACAAAATCTCACACCTCCCACGCAGCCTTATCATCTATCGGTCTGTACACAACAAATGCACCAGAGCAAACCGCCTAGCTAAAGCAGAATATTTCAGTTCCTCACTTCATTCCAACTTAAACTGTCCATCCAAATTCTGGAAGGTTATACACTCCCCCCCCAACTGCCCACCCTACCCCTCTCCTCCTCATGAATAACACCCTCCTCTCTGATCCACAGGATGTTGCCGCTGAATTCAACACATATTTCTCCTCCTGTGCCTCTGCCTCTCTCTTCCTTGCCCACCTCTGGTCCACTCAGTCCTCCCCCCATATGTTCAAATTCTCATGGGCCTCCTACCTTCACTTTCAAAGAAATCTTGCCAGTCGGCGTCCTGAAGCCCTACAGGCTCTCAACACAACAAAAGGAAATTCTCGATGGCCTCAACTGCAACCCTCCACCTCTCCACCCTGCCATAGCAACCCCCTCCCAACCTCTTAAACAAGCTCCTTTTCCACTGTCGCTGTCCCCCAGGTCTGGAAGCAGGCCATCGTCATCTCTCTCCCTAAAGAGGGTGTCACTACCTCCCCCTCCAATTATCGCCCTATCTCCCTCCTCCCAGCTCTCGCAAAACTGCAAGAACACCTAGTGCTCAACCAACTCACCCCCTTTCTCTCTGACTCCAATTTCTTCACACCATTCCAGTTCGGTTTCAGGAAGGGTCATTCCGCAGCCTCCTCCCTGGTTAGGTTCATGGACTCCATCATCTCTGGAATGGACAAAGGATTGATCACCTCGGCCATTTTCATAGACCTTGCCAAAGCTTTCAATACGGTCTCCCACCCCCCGCTGCTACAATGTCTCTTGGAAGCTGGCCTCGCTGGCTCAGCTACCAACAAGTTCAATGCCTACCTCTCTGACAGAACACAATCAGTTAGAATCGCAGTCACCCCCCCCCATGGACACTGGAGTTCCCCAGGGGTCAGTACTTGGCCCTATCCTGTTCTCCATCTTTCTCAATAACCTCCCTCTAGTGTGTTCATCCACTTATATTCAAATGTACACAGATGATACTGTCCTTTTTGCCTCTGGTTCCTCCCCAGATGAGGTAACAGCCAACCTCCAGGCTGACTTCAACAAAGTACAGTTATGATTTAGCTCTTACCAGCTCTCCCTCAATGTGAAAAACTACCACCATGACCTTCGCACTCGCAACATCTAACCAGGCTCACTCCTCCCACCTTCCACACCCTTGATGGATGGGCTGGAGAACGCCACTTCGCTCCGCACCTCAGGGTTTGCCTCCCACTGTCACTTGCCCTTCTCCCACCACATTGATGCCATCATAAAAACTGCACCCCAAGCTCAGTGCCCTTTACAGGAACCGCAACAGCCTCCCTCTCACGGCCTGGTGTGAGCTAGTGCATACGATGATCCTCCCCTCATTTGACTACTGGGACATAGTATACAGTGCTGCTCCCAAATCTACCTTATCCAGAGTGGACATACTTTTCCATGCCTTCTGTCACTTCGCCCTCGATGCCACCCCCCGTACCCACCACTGCAACCTCTACTATTCCATAGCATTCCCATCCCTCAAAAACCACTGCCTACAGCACTGTGCTAAATTTGTAGCCAAATTCTGGTATGACACCCTGCCGTCATACCTCTCTACATTACTTACCCCAGCTCCCTCCCATTCTCATGCCCTCAGATCCCTCAACATCCCGAAGCTACAAATCCATAGGTGGAAAACCACTATCGGGCAATCTGCCTTCTCCCATCGCTTTCCCAAACTCTGGAACGAACTCCCTCCCCAAATTCGCCACTCCTCCTCTACCCACTCCCTATCTTCAGCACTAGCAAATTACCTCTCGGTAAATTGCTCCCCCACCTAATCCCCCACAGGTGTCCCCTGACAATCTCTCCCCTCCTGACTGCCTGACCAGCGGCACCTAGCTTATGCGATGGAAGCTGGCTTATCTAGACCAACTTCAGCACTTCTTGGTACATGTTTTCATCCTGTCCTAAATCATACTTGATACTTACCTGATCCTCACATGTTTCCCTCTCCCAGTGCCACACCTCAGCTATCCAATTTTATCCCAAGTTATAAGTTAACCAGCACATATCGCTGATTAAGTCTGAACTATAAACTGTGCCTTCCATGTGTTGTTTTGTTGAAAGGTATTGAATGTCTTGTCCCTATTCATCACACGACTGTATAACCATAACTCTACCTCTGCATCCTGCAACTGTATATCTGAAACTCTATCTCTGTAAACTGTTCAACAGTAACCTCAGTCTACAGTATTACTGTAACTTATTCAACTATGTTCTACTGTTTCCTGGTATATGTAACTCATGATAACCTGCGAGTTATCTCCCACTGTACCCCAACCCCCCCAGGTCGCACCGGGAAATAAGCATCTTTTTGCTCAGTGGGCTGGATATTCAAACTGCGCTATCTTTGTGGCGCAAGCCCATGCGCTGCACAAAATAGTTGTGCAGGTGTGTGGCGGGGTGATATTCAAAGGAGTTGCGCTATTGAGCAACTCCTTTGAATACCCCCCCCCCGGCCACAGCCACTGTGCATAGCACAGTGGAACTTGCGCCACCGCAAGTGGTCAGGGTGGAGCATTCAAGTTGCGGTGGCGCAAGTACCATTGTACCATGTGCAATTTTCCCACTTTCAAAGGTGACATGTAAATGTGGCCATAATTCATGCAAGGTGCAGGGGGGGCCATTTGCATCTATTTATGGCCCCATTTGCATGCCATTAGCATGCAGGTGCACCGATCCCCGAGGACTTGCACCTGGCGCCCTGCCAGGCAGCAGCCATCAGGGACTGATGCCCCTGCAGTCTGGACAGGGCAAAGTGTAAAAATCCCCCACCCCCGACTGGTCGACGAAGGCAGCAAAGTGTCAAACCCCCCCCCAGGAAATATCCCTGGTGGTCCAGTGGACTGCTAAGCCCAATCGCGGGCTGCAAAATGTTTAAACCCCCACCCCTCAAGAACATATCCCTGGTGGTCCAGTGGACCGCTAAGCCTGATTGTGGGCTGCATAAGGTGGCAACACATCCCCCAAGACCATATCCCTGGTGGTCTAGTGGACCGCTAAGCCAGATCGCGGGCTGCATAATGTGGCAACACACCCCAAGACCATATCCCTGGTGATCTAGTGTCCCCCACCCACCCACCCACGAGGCCCACCACCCGCTCCCCCGCGGCGGCGGGCGAGCGAGCATCCCACCCACCTGCTGCCTCTGCCTCTCGCTGACTGACTGCCCGGTAGGGCTGCGCCCATTAATTGCACAGCAAGAGCTAAGGCGTGCAGCTTCCTGTCAGGGCAGTTCAGATATGTGAATGAATTCGTTCATTCACATATCTGGACTGCCTTGTACGGCTGGGCTGCACGCCCATTGGTTTTGCTCTGCACCAAACGGGTGCAGTCCTACAGGGCAGTCAGTCAGCGGGTGGCGGGTGGCAGGCAGATGGGATGCTGCCGCCCGCCGGCCGCCGGGGAGCAGGGTGGTGGGGCTCGTGGGGGGTGGGTGTGGGGACACTATATCACCAGGGATATGGTCTGGGGGGTGTTGCTACATTATGCAGCCCACGATCGGGCTTAGCAGTCCACTGACCACCAGGGATGTGTCTTGGGGTGGGGTTTAAACATTTTAGTGCCCGCGATCGGGCTTAGCAGTCCACTGGACCACCAGGGTTATGTCCGGGGTTGGACTTGTGCTACCCGCGATCGGGCTGGTGGTGGGGTATTTTACAATTATGCCAAGATCGGGCTGGTGGGGGGTTTATTTAGCTTATGCCCTCAATCAGGCTAGTGGGAGGTGGTTATTTAACCTTATGCCTGCAATCGGGCCAGTCGGGGGGTGGGGGATTTTTTACACTTTTGCCCGCGATCGGGCTGCAGGGGGGGCACAGGGAGTAGGTTGAGGGCCAGCCACAGGTGGCAGCTGCTGTGTTGTGCCCTGCAATGTGGCAGCTCACCTGTGGGTGGCCCTCGAGTTACTCCTTTTTTTTGGGGGCTCAAAGTTGTGCAGGCGCAGGTTGCGGGTTGCGCCTGCACAACTCTGTGACAGCCCACTGAATATCGGGCTGTGCAGTTTATGCATGGTTCCTCCCCCTCCAGTTCAGCATGCATTCATTTGCATTGTGCTGTTGCTCAACTTGCCTTGGGGGGGCGCAACTGCCTCCTGCTGAATATGGCAGAATGGCACAATTTCGGACTTGCGCAGGCACAACCCTATTGCGCATGGCTCAACCCTTTTGAATATCCAGCCCTGTGTGCCTTCCTGGTGATACAATTTCAATAAATAAATAAATAAATAAAGTTGATGATAGAAGGTCAATGGCTACACCTTTAGTTGGAGTTGGCAGTGATAGAGTGTCAGGAGGGAAGTAAGCTGGATCCACAGGGTTCAGAATGTGTAGAAATGTTTGGTCCATGTGGTGGAGTTCTGACACGTTTGCCAGCGTGCATGGCAGAAAGTAGATGAGAAATATCATCATTTTCTGAAAGAGAAGAGAACAAAATGGTAAACTTACAGATCCGACCCTCCCCACAGCCAGGGGAAGGAGCATTAATCACCCTTGTACAGTTTCAGTTGATTGGCATGGTACCATTTGTCAATCGGCTTCTTGCAGTCCATCAGCCACACTTGGTAGACAGCAGGGCTCAGTTTGTTAATGATGTCATAGGGGCCCACCCATTTGTTTGCAAACGGGTGGGCAAGGATGGAGAATTTCAGTACCATTATTTGGTCTCCTACTTGCCAATCAACTTCTTTGACTTTCTTGTCAAAGTACATTTTGGACTGCTGCTGGGCCTGGCCCAGATTGTGAGCAGCAAAAAGGTGGGTCTGTATCAGATTGTCTTTCAGTTGTGTGACATAAGTGTCTGCCGACACTCTGTCTGCAGTAGGGGCATTCAGATCAATCAACAAATGTCTCATTTGCCTGCTGGTCATCACCTCAAAGAGTGTGCACCGGGTTGCTAGCTGGGGTAGCTCTGATTGCCATTAGAAGTAAGAGCAACAGTGTGTCCCAACCTTTAGCATTCTGGTTTACAAACTTACACAACATTAACTCTGGAGCCAGTATAATGCAGTGGTTTAAGGCTCTGAGCTGCAAACCTGGAGACCTGGGTTTGAATCCCACAGCTCTCACTTGCATACTATGTGACCCTGAGCAAGTCACTTGACTTCCTTTAGCTCCCAGGTCGCAACTGTAAACAAGCTTTCAGCTTAGTGTGTCTCTCCTGGTTAAAAAAAAACAAAAAAAAACGATCTGCCTATTAGCTGTCTCTACCTGTCCTGGTGACTGAGGATAGTATGCAATGTGAAACTTATGGCTAACTCCTAGTAACTGCAAACATTCTTGCATCAACTCATCTGTGGAACTGGATCCTTGATCAGAGTCTACCTTGAGGGGTAGGCCCCACCTGGTAAATACCTGACCTACCAGGATTTTGGCAGTGGCTTTCACCGTGTTTGCTCGACATGGGAAGGCTTCTACCCATTTCAAGAAGAAATCGGTAATCTCACGTGCATACTTGTTTTTGCTGGTTGTTGGTCCGATGAGATCACTTTGTATTGCATTGCAGGGACCAGATTGTCTCTAGGGTAGCAATTTGGTATTTTTCTTGGCAGGAATTGGGTTGTTTTTGAGCACAAGTGATGCAATTGTCCACATAATGTTGGACACCTTTTGTCATGCCAGGCCACCAGCCTGCAGTTCTCAATCTCTGTAGAGTCTTGTCTACTCCTTGGTGTCCACCCGTAGGGGTATCGTGGACCTGATGAATGAATTCAGGTCAAAATGTTTTGGGAATAACCCAAAGTTTTTGATCACCAGACTGGTACAGAACCAACGTCTTGTCTGCAGAGAGATGAAGGTTGTCAGAATGTCTTTTGAATGGGTTGTTCAAAAACATTTATTTTTCTGTCTCCTTGGAGAGGTATTCATATACCTCCTTTATTTCTGGATCTTCCATTTGTACTGCAGTGAGATCCAGAGGGACTGCTTTGGTCTTCTTGTGGGCAGCCAGCATGTATGGCCCAGTAGGGGTTTGCAAAGCCCACACCCCTCCCCCGAGCACCATCTTTGGCTAAGGTGTCTGCTCAATCATTGTACTCATGGAAAAGTTCGGCCTTGGAGTGGGCCTTAACCTTGTGTATGTACAGCCTGAAAAGAAATTGCTCAGCAAGGCTGACAATGTGTACAGATTCCTGCATTTTACAGGAGTGCCTTCTGAAGAGGCAAAATCATGGGTCTTCCAAAAGGGAAGAAATTTGGTCAGAGAGTTGTACACCCAGGAGGAATCAGAAAAGATAATGCTGTCCTCTTTTCCTTTATGGATGAGTTCCAGAGCACATGCTACTGCAGCAATTTCTGTGTATTGAAAAGATTTGATGGCACACTTTCTAGACACCTCAAAGGTGTCATCTGCTGGATACAGGACCAGGACCTCCAAAGCCTGCAATTTGTTCTCCTTCGTGGTAGGAAGAGGATCCATTTGTAAAGCTGTGGCAGAGTGCAGGGTCTTTTAGAGTGCGCTCAGTGGCTGGCAGGAAAGGACCTGGTTCTGGTAGGGTGAGTGGCTCTAGGCCACACTCATGTGGATCTCCTTGGTATAGGGTAACACGTGCCAAAATGGAGAGCATTTTGGTGGGAAGCACAGTGATGGCTCGATTCTGTAAAAGGAGAGACCAATGGGTAAGTCTAGTGTTAGACACATTCCCATCCTTAATTCTATCTGTCAGTAGGAAGTTGGTAGGGGTGTGGTTGGTGTGCAACACAACAGGGGAGTACCCTATAATGTAGATGAAGTGTTTGGTGGCCCAAAAGGTTGCCAAGAGGTTCCTCTTACACAGAGAGTACTTCTGCTCCACAAGGGAGAGCATCTGGGAGGCATAGGCAATTGGCCTAAGGGTGCCATTTGCCTTTGTGCAGAGCTGCTGACCAACCCACCTCAGAAGTGGCAGTTTCCAGATAGAATGACAGTTCTGGGTTAGGGTTGACCAAAGCTGGGGCAGAGGCCAAAGCCTGCTTCAGAGAGGTGACTGCAGCTGTGTGCTCTGGTTCTCACTGCCAGGGGACATCTTTCTTCAGTAGTTCATACAGGGGTGTGGCCTTTTGTGAAAAATTGCAAATGAAATCCCTGGAGTAGTTGACCAGACCCAGGAAATGTCTCAGTGTAGCCACACTAGTGGGTAGTGTCAAATCTTGAATGCCCTGGACCATGTCCAGGTCAGGGCTCCAGCTCTTGGCAATGATGTGCAGACCCAGAAAGGAAACTTCTGAGAGGCACAATTGTACCTTTGCAGGGTTGCACTGGAGACCTGCACTCTGTAGGGGTGTCAAGACTTCATCTAGAAGCTCCAGGTGTTTCCAGGCCTGTAGGGGCAAGGAGGAGGAGATCATCCACATATTGAAAGAGGCATTCTGGTGTGGAGAAGCCATGTATAGCATCCCTCATGTGAATGTGGAAGAGGGAGAGTCTGTAGTGGAATCCTTGTGGGAGGCAGTTCCACATGTACTGACATCCTTCAAAAGTGAAGGAAAACTTGTATTGGCTCTCAAGGGCCAAAGGGAGTGACCAGAAACCACTGGAGATGTCCAGTGTAATGAACCACTTGTGTTCAAGTTTTAGAAGTTTGAGCCCGTCCAGGGCAGATGTCACGGTGGGTTACAACACGGTGGGTCACAACAGGGGGTGACTTGGTTAAGTTGCCTGCAAGCAATGGTGAGCCTCCAACTGTTGTTAGGCTTCTTTACTGGCCAGATGGGGGAGTTGACTGTGGACACACAAGACCTAATGACCCCTTGCTTTAAAATGGAATCGATAGTTGCCCTCAGGGAGGGTATTGGCTCTGTAGGAAATGGATATTGCCTCTGACATGGTAGTTCATCACCTATGACTTGTATGAGAGTGTCCATTCTCCCACAATCATGTCTGTGTCTGGCAAAGGCCTCTTTGTGCTGTTGCAAAATTGGTTTCAGTTGAGGGAATAGCTCATGGTGCTAGAGCATAAGGATGACATCATACTCCACGTCGTTGGCCTTCACTGCAGTTACCACATGCGAGTCAGAAATTAGAAGCATATGGCACTGGCCAGGTATCTGGAGCAATAGTCTGTTGGCTAAATCTACCAAGCAGCCATGGCATGACAGAAAGTCTATTTCCAAGATGCTCTGGTGATGACGTAGTATCATAAGGTCAAAGCAGTGTGCCACCTCAAAGATACCGATAAAGACTGGTATTAGTTTGGACTGGTATGTTGTGACCACAGTCCCCTCAAATGTCTGGGCAGAAGTGGACTTCCCCATCAATCAACAGAATAGCTGTGGGTCATCTTGGTGCAGTACTGAAACTGCAGTGCCCATGTCTAGAAGTAACTCTTGCTGATGGCCCCCAACCAGCACTTCTACACAGGGATGTCCGGAATCACCGGTTGCCAAAGTAGTGATGATGTGAACCGGGGCCTGTCACCATCAGTCTGATTCACTTTGCTTCTGGTCACATGAGGGGGTCTATCTCTTGAAGCATTTCTACCACTTCGGAGTATGGAGACTTGGACCGTCTACCTTCATCGGATTCCTCCAGCGGAGGGGTGGAAGGGATGGCAGCCACAGTTCTTGCTGGGATGGCTGCTGTTAGTGATTGGACTTTGGCCTTAAACTCCTGAAGCCAGTTGTTTTCTTTGGCCAAATCCTGATACGAAGGGCCAGACCACTGTTTTTGTCCATTATTCCCATTCGCATTCTGCTGGTTCAGCTTCTGCCGATACCTCTGTTCTTGTTCGACCCACCTCAATTTTGGTAAGAAGGCTTATCCTTTTGGGAATCCTTGGATTTCCCTTCCACCACATACTGTGTGGATGGCTCCGTGCCATTCTGCACCGCAGCCACTTTGGCCTTGGAACCTGATCCCAGGTCACGCTCATAAATCTGATATGCGCATTCCACTCTATCCATGATGTTTTGGAAGTGGTCCCATCTCGGAAATACTCCTGTTTCAACCTTCTCATGAAGGGATGGCTGCATGTTTTTAGGAACAGGCTTTTGTACTCAGTCGAGTCTCAGTATGCAGATTCATTAGCCAGTTCTTTGCCTGCTACAGAGGCAAGCCACAAGCAGCTATCGTATTGGGCCATCATCTCTTTAGTGAATTGCTTTACTGGATGGGCTAGCATCACACCAATCATATTGGGATTGTGTGCCACCAGGAGGCTGACTGCTACTATGTCAAATTCTGCTTTGACATTGTTACATACCACTTCGGGCAGCTTGGCCCACAACATGGGGTCTACAATTTGTTTCAAAACCTGGACTCTGTGCTCAGCTGGAAGGCTAAGCATTTCACATTGATTTTGTGCCTTTTCCAAATGGCAACTAAGATTATCGCCAGAGGCCATGCAGCCTACTTTGTCCACAATAGCCTGGATTGCTTGTGCAAACTACAGAGCATTCAGAGTGGGCTCCATATGCCTTGTCATGGACTTGACGACTGCCTCAGCAGTAGTGTTCATCACGCCCGGAAGGAGAGTCTGTTGTTGCACCTCCTTCTTCAACAAGTTGGCCAGGGCTTGCTGGATCACTGTGGACTGTGCCTCGTAGACTACAGCCTTCATGACCGCTTGCTCACTCAAGGTTTCCACTTTGCCCTTGTCTTGGTTACTCAAGATGGCTACCGGTGGTGGGTGAGGCTTCCACCCTCCAGTGTCACAAGGACCGCTATCTTGAATGTCACCATCATTGCTGTCACCATCCTCCGATGATGCCAGGTTGATGGGCTGGGGATATGGCATAGTTTTTACATGACACTTCAGGACTGCCAACTGCTGACATAGCTTCGTCATCTTGCCTTTACACATCAAATGATTTACTCTGCCTTTGTACTGTCCCTTACTGACATGCTCTTGCAAAATTCTGTACGTGGCACTCACTTCATGATTTTCCTTGATCTCCCTGTCCAGTGCTTCGTGGCATTTTCCCAACTCGGCATACAACTCCTCCTTCTCCACCCCACCCACCACCACTCCTTCTCCCCAAGGCTCCTCCTGATCTCCCTAACGCACTCTGCCTCCTTCCGCTTCCGCCCAGTCACCCAGACCAGGTGCTAAAATTCTACATCAATAAACACATCCAAAGGAAAATGTCCATCGATTAGATTCTAAAATGCTCCAACTCTGCCCCAGCCATAGCCTACCCCCTAACCATGCTCTATAATCTGTCCTTTAAATTAGGTGCTCTCTCCACAAAATGGAAACAGGCCACAGTCATTCCTCTCCCCAAGGGAGGGGACCTCTCCTCCCCATCAAACTATCGGCCTATATCTCTGCTCCCCATCCTAGCCAAAATTCAAGAGCACCTTGTTCTATCCCAGCTACACAACTATCTAGATATAATCTCCTTTTTCACCCCCTTTCAAGCCGGGTTCAGAAAAAATCACTCCACCACCACATCCCTCCTTCGCCTCACCAACTCCATCCTTACAGGCATTGACAAAGGGGAAATTACCGCAGCTATTTTCATAGACCTGGCAAAAGCTTTCAACACAGTCTCACACCCCTGTTGATATCTAAACTTGCCCAAACTGGTCTGTCGATGGCAGCACTCAGCTGGTTCCCTCATACCTATCAGGCAGAGTCACAAGCAGTCCGCTTAGGTGCGGCTCTCATCCACCCCCCTCCCTGTCACCAGTGGCGTACCTCAAGGGTCTGTAGTCTGCCCGCTGCTTTTCTCAATCTTTCTCAATGATCTGCCTGCTGTCTGCACACAATCTGGCATCCACATGTATGCAGACGATATGGTGCTATTAGCCTCTGGCCCATCTGGAACCGCCGTAGCAGAATACTTTCAGAAGGACTTCAACTCCATCCAACGCTGGTTTCTTGAGAACGAACTATTCCTAAAGTCAAAAAAAACTGTCTCCCTCACCTTCGGCTCCTGAGCCAAACTAACCCGGCTTTCTGATGCACCCACATTCTATGTCTTGGATAGGACTCCGCTTGAGGCCTGCTCCACATATCACTATCTCGGCGTCTGGTTGGATCAGCACCTTGACTTCTCAGCGATGTAGATGCTGTGCAAAAATTACATCCCATGCTGGGAGCTCTCTATCGTAACAAGTTTTGCATCCCTCTACCAACCAGGCAAGCAATGGTACAAAAAATGATCCTCCCAATTTTGGACTACGGCGATGTCATCTACGGTGCGGCCCCCCAAACATCCTTAGCCAGGCTCGACCCCATATTCAACTCCTTCTGCCGATTCACCTTGGACTGTCCTCCCAACACCCACTACTGTGACCTCTACCAGTCCCTTAACCTCCCATCACTCCAAAATCGGCGATTGCTGCACTGTACTAAAATTGCTGCTAAGTTCTGGTCACATACGCTGCCCTCCTACCTATCAACATCTCTAACCGCCGTCTCCTCACCTACCTACAATCTCAGGAACACTGACTCCAGGCTCCTTCACATTCCCCACAGATCCACCTGATCAGGTCAGGTAGCTTTCAGTTTCAGACTGCCCAAATTATGGAACTCACTGGCAGCTGACATCAGACTGACTACAAGTACTCCACAACGAAATGCCCTCCTCAAAACGCATTTTGCTACCAACTGTACATGCTTTCCTCATCGCTGAATTCCCTGCTCAACTCTTATCAGCTATTCTGGGCTCCATTTCTAAATCAGTACCATATGCCACTGAATCCGTCCTCTGATGCTGTAGATACACACACCTACCCATATAGTAGATAATCTAATCACACTGTGTAATTGTTGCAATTTCTTACATGCTACTACACCACTGCTTGTAATACTCTTCATTTTGTATAAACCATTATGTATCTCAGTTACTGCACCCATCCTACTGGGCCACTGCTTGTTATCTGCAAATGATGCATGTACTGTTTTTGTATTATGTGCTGCACTCTTGTAACCGCCTACCCAAGGGCGCATCTGGAATCGAGCGGTACTCTGCTCAGTATGCCTTCCTGGTAAATCTCTTAAATAAATAAATAAATAAATTCTCATTCTGCAACGTATCATTCATATCAGTAAGCAAATCATTCAAATGTAACACATGCTTTTTATCCTGCTACAACTTTTCACAATCCTCTCTCAATCTAACAACCTCTCTGTCTTTCTCCTGCGCAGTACAGTGCAGTTCATTCTGAGTCTCATTACTCAGTTTTTGGATTTCCTGGTCCAGCTCCCTCTGTTGCTCACCTATTTCTCAGGACTTGGAGCTCAGTTCCTTTTTCAGTTTTTCTGTTCCCATTGCCTGTAGTGCAGCATACAAGGTGGCAGCCATTACACCCTTTTGGTCATGTTTCTTGACCGTAGGTTTGGTCTCCGAATACAGCATGCACACATACTGTATCAGATGACCATGCGACTTCGTGTCCAGTAGAAAATTGCCCCAACCTTCATGGGAGGTTGGAAAGTTTGAGACATCTAACTTGAACTCCCCTTTTCCTGCACTAGTGAGGAGTCCAAGGAGTATCGATCCACCTTGCACTCTATAGCTAGACAGTTACACGTTTGGGATATAGAATCCCACAGACCAATGCTGCTAGTGAACAAGGGGGTGTACGTTCGAACGCCTTCACAATTCCCAGTCCTGTTCATGGTACAGATGGCCTGAAAGATTGTCTGTATGGGTTGAACAAGTAAGTGTAGGTTTGGGCACCTTGGTTATTCCCATGCCCGTTCATCTGTATACCTTTTTTGTACTGGTTCGGTTCTGTCCAATCAGGTCCGTGCCAGGATCACCATTTGTTGGAGTCACGGCAGGATCTAAACCTGATGGCTAAACACGACACAGGGACAGGGTTGCAGAACAAAAGGTTTGTTACCAAATACATGTAAAAAGGATAGCTTACCATAGCTGGGAGTCCAGAACCTCCGAACGCCTGGTGTCATCATAGGAAAACTCAGAGAACAATTGTCTTACACAAAATTATATACTCAGAGATAAGAAGGTCCATTACCTGGTAATGTGCTCATCTGCATAGTACAAAAGCTAAACAAAGCATTTCAATTGGTGGGTAAGGTGGGTGGCTCGCACCCAAGGCCGTTAGGTTTGCACATACACAGCGATAAGCAATTGTGCTGACTAAAACTACTTTTGGGTTACAGTAGAATAATTCATAGAATATGCTGATCATAGCATTATGGCTAATAGCTGTAGGTGGCACGCTAAGATCACAAATGTAACACTGCCTAATGCATCATAGTAAGCATGAGTAATACTGATATCCCTTATACTGTAAGATGATGGTCCACATTAGGGACCATAGGTCAAGTAGGTCTACAGGGTGTCCAGTGGGAGCACCACCAGAGGTGCCAGTGCAAAACAGGTTCCTCCTGCTGGACAAAGGGAAAGAGGGGAATCTTGGAGGGAGAGAAGGAGGCAGTAAGAGGTAGGAATTCAGGGATGGTAGGATGGGGGGACGAGAGGAAAAAAGTTCAGGTGAGAGGCAGCGGGTGGGGGAAGCAGGGAAAGGTATGGTAGGGAAAGGTGAGCAAGGAGATGAGCTGGAGGGTGAGTAAACAGAAAGGCTGGGGGAGTGCCTGGGGAAACTGAGGGTCAGGTGGAAGGGGTTGAGACGGGGTAGCTGATTTGAGAGTGGTTGATGGGGAGTGCAAGATCTGTATGAAGAGGAGGGGGAAGGCAGGTGTGGGCAGCAGCATGAGCAGATGAGGGAGGGGTCCAGGAAGCCAGGGGAAGGTTGGTGATCTTAAGGAATTCAATAGTAAAGGGGATGAGGTAGGAAGAGAAGGGGTCAAGAGCAAGTCATAGCAGGTTAGAAAGTATGCCATGGATGACAACAAGGAGATCGGGCTCTCTGAAAGCCAAGCATGTGGGGCCGGAGGGTGGGAAACCTCATATAATTTTATTTATTTAGTTTTTGTTTCCCGGATGAGGTGCACTAGGCAAACATTTGCCTATTTTCAGGCATGACCCAGGAAAGTACAACGGAGTATGAACGACCTTGCAGGATGTGAGGTGGGAGTGGTGCAAGAGAGGTACAGGGAGGTAGGGAAAATCTGCAGTAAGGCAGGGAGTACTGTAGCCTTCTTGGAGGTACTACCAGTTCCAAGGGCTAATACCACCAGGGATGTTAGAATTGAGGAATTCAATGTATGGCTCAGAGGGTGGTGTGAGGCAGAAGGAAATGGAATACATGGTGATTGGGAAGGGACCCGAGAGAATAAAGACCAGGTGCAGCTATTACACTGCTCACAGGTCAGGGACAGTGCATGTTGAGGGTTTGCTAACCCCAAATAGGACTCCAACAAAAGAAAGACAAGCAGCACTCCAGAGCCAGTAAACTGCAGCACAGGTCTTATGCAAAGATGCAATTAAAATAGTAGAATTCCACCAGAAAAATCAGTTTATTGGTACAAATACATATAAAGCTCTCACACGATCAATTAGCTTTTGGGACCACTCTCCCAGATACCCCAGCCCTTCACTCGTTGGAGCTACTTCATATACTCTTTTAAACAACAGTAATAAAAGATTTATTATTATGGAAAGGGGTTCTGGGAATGCAAAAATATAGAACAGCAATCTGAATATTTGATAAACTAGTAATGGTTGACATAAACAACCATTGACCGTGCCAGCCTCCGCACTGGTACAAGTAATAAAACTATAAGCACAAGTGCAATATTAAACATTAGGCTCTATGTACCCAGGTGTTATGACACTGTCCCATTATAAGCCTGATTGCAGAGTTGCCCGGGATCTTGCAGTGGAGCACTTGGTGAAATCTAGCAAGCTTACAATTTAACCTCCCCTACAGGCCATAGTGTGCTAGTACAATTTTAAAACCTGAACTTCAGAAGGAAATGGCAGCCATTCAAGGCAATAATTGTAATCCAACTTGGAGAAACAGAAAATTCAGCCAGCAATGCCAGCACTCACGTGACCCTTGGATGCAGCAGACCAGCAGCAGGATGGCAGTTCAGAAAGAGCAGAAAAACAGCCCAGAAGCCTTGGATTCTTTTAAGCAGGCAGCAACAGTTCAGCCCTTCTTGTCTCACACCTCTGTGGACACAGCTCCTCTCTCAGCTCTCAAGCCACAGCCCTTCTGGTTCACACGTTCATGGATGCAGAACCCTTCTAGCACCTCTTCTCTGGTCTCAGCTCTTCAGAATCACACCCAGGATACAAGAGCACTGCACAGCGGCTTTCCGGTTCACAAGGAGCCCAGACCCCAAGAGCGACCCCAAGGTCCGAATCCCCCAAATGGGTCAAAAGTACCTTAGCACTTGGGCACAAGCCAGTGGCTCCCTGTTGCCTGATCCACCCCACTTGATAAGGGCTAGCTGACCCCTTACCTGACTCTGAGGTGGTCAGTACAGGATGCAGTCTCTGTCTCCACTTGGATCAACTCAGAACTCTGGAATGCAGCAGGGCCCTTTAATTCAACTCTCTGCAGAGTGCCCTGAGCAGTCTCTGCCACTGGGTGAGCTTCACGATATGGCTCACAAGAAATATCTTGAAAGAGCCCTGGGGAGGACTACCAGGATACTTCTGGATGAGCCATGGGGAAGACTCAGAGGACATCTGGCCTGGCTATGCCCCTTACCTCCACTCACCCACAGCTCCCCTCTATTATCAGAGAGCTTCAGCCACCAACTGCCCAAGCTGATAACAATTCTATGGTCTCAGGGGAGCATAGCAGCTTCCAGTTGGTTAATACTGCTGTCACTGTCCATCTTTAAAATTAATATATATTAGGCTTATGCAATGCCTGATTGGTTGCTCACTAAAATATTTTTCATATCTCCTACCCAGGAGCCTTAGCTGCAGTCTTCCAAGTCTCCTAGAATGCTGATTGGCTGGTCAAGGGAATATGGCTGCTGAAGAAAACAGTCCACATACAGTTCTAACTTTGCAGTTATTTTTACAAACTCTGAAGGGCCTTTATAAATAATGGCTCCCAGTGTCCATTAGTAGCCCGTCTGCCTTAATGTCTGGTGGTAGAGCGGGGCTTGAAAGGGGCCTCCCCTGCATGGTGCTGCTGCCCCTGTTAGTGTGTCCCCCCAGGTGACAGGCATTCTTTGTAGATTCTGCAGCAGAGAGGACACAAAAACAGCTACAGAAGGTGCTTGGCAAAATGATCAGCAATAAAGTCTACAAATACCAGCACTCCTCAACCAAATTTCCAATTCAGGCGTTCTTTATTCAAAGTTTAAAACATACTGCAAGTGTACCAAACAACCAGGCCATAGCTACTGGGAACTGCGACCGGTTTTGTACATCTGTACATCATCAGGGGCTGGTATTTGTACACTGTATTGTAGCGTAGATTCTGCGGCAGCAGTTACACTTAAAGCAACAGGTGCCTTTAACTGCCACAACAAAGTTTATTTTATTGCTCCTCTTGCCCCTCATGATTAGCTGTCCAGGGGATGGAGCACACAGAAGGGAGCAGACGTATGGCTGGAGTGGCTTTTACACTTTGAGTGCAGTAGCACTATTATGTTCACGTGCACTCCACCAGCTCACATGTTCATCAAATGCAAGTCACACAGCAGTTCGCCTGGACACCTCGCTGAAAATAGGCGAGTTAATTATTTTTTAAATATGCACTCCTACAGTCCACCCCTCAAAGAGCAAAAACAGCAGGAGCCAGCAACAGGCAAAAGAAGAGCCAGGGACCTGGGACAAGGCAGCAGACAATGGAGAAGGGCAGGAATCACTACGGTAAGCCCCCAACCCTGGGGGGAGTTACATAAGCAGAGGTGCTTAACACATACTTCTGTTTGGTCTTCACTAGCAACAAGGACAGGTCAGTGCCACAACGGAGCAGGGGGTTGGGACAGGGAGGGGGCGTCACCATTGACATAATAGAAGTGGACTGCGTACATGAACAGAACAAAAGGACACAGCATTGTCATTTATATAGTTATTTTGGGTGTTTGTCTTTTTTTGATAGATTTAAATTGCGTTCTTTAGTTTTTTTACATAAATTGCATTTGGGATATTTACCGGGGACAATTTCTGAGCTCTTTCCCAGACTGATTAACACAATTTCGACTAGGTCACAGGCAAGTTATAAATTTCAGATTCTGTTTTTTTCAAACAATGGCACAGAATTCTTTGCAATATTATGCTGTAAAACTATTTAATGATCTGCCTCAAAAGGTTGTTATGTCTGTTAACATTTCATCTTTTAAAGGTATACTTCAACAAGCATTTGTCAATGCCGAATGTTTGCTTGCTGGCATTGGCAGTGGTAGTGTAGAAGTTACAGAGCTGCGTAATAGGAATGGCAGTGAAGTATTGAACTGAAGCCAACCCCACCACCACCCTGCAGAGAGTGACAGGCATTGGGGTGTGCGTTTGGGTCATCAGGCATAACGGCCACGCCATTTCACCACACCCCACCCTGCAGACACTGATAAGTGCCACAGTGTTCCTTGTGGTCTTTGGCCCTTATGCGCACCCCATTTCATTAGGAAATATGGTGAGATGGGTGCAATATAGGAGAATGGGGTGAACTTTGGGGCCGAAGAGTCCAAGGCATACCTCGATGCCTCTCAGTGACTGCAGGGTGTGGAATGGTATGAGCATCACAGGCAAGAATCCCAAGGCACACCCCTGATTCCTATCATTCTCTATAGGGTTGGGCGTTATAGTTGAAAACCCTAATACCTCAGGCATTCGTTGGTATTTCCACTCCAAATTTTCAACATGTTTGTTTTCTGACCCCACCTCATGAACAGGGGGAATATCAGTTTGTTAGCCGAAAGCTGCTTATGCACAGTGACTATGGCATTTAGCACCACAGGTGCAAAAATATTCGAACAGGATGAAAATTACAGCTGTACTCTTTCATGGGAGGTGTAAAAATGGCTATGTTGCAAATGTGTAGTAAAAATATTTAAAAAAATGGTGAAGTCATGAGCGTACATAGAAACTGTGCAACGCACAACCGTAATATAATTAGGTTGGGGATTTCTTACAGCAGATTGTCAACTCAGGCATTTTGGTGCCTCCGATCATGATCAGTGTCACTGTGATTTTCTTTATCTGTGCCGAACAATGATTTCCCACAGTGACCACGCATCTCTGCACTGTAAGTGTGAAAACACACTTCGGCCATGTTGTGAAAAATGGCAGCTGTACTGTTCATAAGGAAGTGTGGAAAAATGCCACTGGTGAAAATCTGGACTGAAAATATTACAAAGTCATGAACTAACGAGGGTGCGTGGAAACTGTGCAATGCTCACTCGTAACACAGTCATTTCATGGACTTTTGTCACCAAATTTTCAGCATAGCCATTTTAAGACCTCTGCTCACGAACAGTGTAACTGTGATTTTCTTAATCTGTCCTAAACATTGCTTTCGCACACCAACAGCACCATTGTGCGCTACATGTGTGAAAACACATTTTGGGCAACATATGAAAAATTGCAGCTGTACTGTTCATAAGGAAGTTTAATAAAATGGACTTGTTGAAAATCTGGGTGAAAATATTAAATTGCAAACTTACGAGGCATGCATAGTAACTGTGCAACGACGTCAGAAAAGTCATTTTTAGGAATTTTTTCACCAAATTTTCAACATAGCCATTTTAAGATGTCTGCTCATGAACAGTGTCACTGTGATTTTCTTAATTTGTCCTGTACATTGATTTCGCACACCGACTGCGCCATTGTGCGCTACATGGGTGGAAACACGTTTTGGGTGAGATGTGAAAAATGACAGCTGTACTACTCATAAGAAGGTGTGGTACAATGGCAATGTTGAAAATCTGGAGTGAAAATATTGAAAATTTGCAAACTAATGAGCGTGCGTAGGAACTGTACAACGCACGCTCGTAAAACAGTCATTTTTTGGAATTTTTTCACCAAATTTTCAACATAGCCATTTTAACACCTTACCTCATGAACAGTGTCACTGTGATTTTCTTAATTTGTCCCATACATTGATCTCGCACACCAACTGCGCCATTGTGCGCTACATGGGCGGAAACACGTTTTGGGTGAGATGTGAAAAATGGCAGCTGTACTGCTCATAAAAGGGTGTGGTAAAATGGCAATGTTGAAAATATGGAGTGAAAATATTGAAAATTCATGACCTTACAGTGTAGTGAGAACTGCGAATGCACGCTCTAAACAGTCATTTTTAGGACTTTTTCACCAAATTTTCAACATAACCATTTTAAGATGCCTGCTGATGAACTGTGTCACTGTGATTTTCTTAATTTGTCCCAGACATTGATTTCACAGACACGACTGCG
Organism: Neoceratodus forsteri; assembly: GCA_016271365.2. Lineage (NCBI taxonomy): Eukaryota > Metazoa > Chordata > Ceratodontiformes > Ceratodontidae > Neoceratodus > Neoceratodus forsteri. The sequence continues at coordinate 162,073,183 of CM057458.1, read as the reverse complement.
CCATTGTGCGCTACATGGTGGAAACATGTTTTGGGTGAGCTGTGAAAAATGACAGCATACTACTCATAAGAAAGTGGTAAAATGGCAATGTTGAAATCTGGAGTAGAAAATATTGAAAATTCCACCCGAACTTACAAGCCTGCGTAGGAACTGCTGTATGCGCTTTCGTACAACAAGTCATTTTGGGAATTTGGCACCAAATTTTCAATGTGGGTTTTGAGACCCCTTCTCATGATTGATGTCACTGTCATGGCATTATTTGGGCCCAAAGAGTGATTTCGCAGTCACTGCGCAGTCACTGCGCGAAATCACCCTTCAGGCCCGAATAATGCCATGACAGTGACATGATTCATGAGAAGGGGTCCCAAAAACCCCATGTTGAAAATTTGGTGCCAAAATTCCCAAAATGCCTGAGATATGCAATAAAGTTGAACCCTCCTATTTATCCCATTATACAGCTTACCGGCATTTCCTCAGTTCGCGTCGACTTTGAAGAGTGCAGACGTGTTCCTGTCCATCAAGATCGTCGCGCCGAGCTCCGGAGGTAAGTATGGGGTGAGGGGTGTGGGAGGCTGGGAGAGCAGGGTGGGTGCGGGTTGTGGGAGGGGGTCGGAAAACGCGCCACGGACAGTTTTCGTTTTCAGGTAAAAATTAAAAAAAGATGACGTGGACCATTTGCCACACTGGGGTGGGCTCAGCATGGCACAAGGACGTTGGGAGGGCCTTCAGCCGATGGGGATTGGGCACCCCAGTCGGCCTCACATGCTTAGCCACGCTGGGTGGGCTCCAGACGCCTGCGTCAGTCTGCGTGGGGAGCAGCACGTGAGCAGCCTTTATCTTATCGCTGCTCACCATGCGTAGCTCCCTTCAATCAGAGTAGTACTGCATTTTGGAGCTTGTCATAGACAGCTCCAAAATGCATTGGCTTACAGGCCGCGCCTGCCAGCACACTGACTGAATTGGGGAGGAGGTGACACACCTCAAAATCTCTATGATGGCACTATGTTTCTTGCACATGCATGCAAGCAAACATAAAAATGAATGTCATTGAAGCTAAATGTCAATGTTTTTATTGATTGTAAATTGCATTGTACAATTTTTGTATATTGTATGTACTGTATTTTGTTTTGTGGATTTCCGCGACTGGCCACCAGTGAAAATGGGCATTTTATGCTCACTGGTCACTCAGTATAAAAATAAACAAACAAACAAACAAACATAAGGGCCTAAAGGCACTGAAAGTGGACAAATCCTGAGGGTCAGATGGAGTGCACCCAAGGGTCCTAAGGGAACAGGTGGAGGTGCTGGTGGGTCCCCTGACAGACCAGTTTAACACCTCTCTGGAGTACAGAAATGTGCCTCAGGACTGGAAAACTGCACATGTGGTGCCTCTTCATCAAAGCGGTCCAAGGGATGAACCAGGGAATTACAGGCAAGTCGGTCTGACCTCAATAGCAAGGGAACTGGTGGAGACTATCCTGAAGGAAAGACTGGTGGGCTTTCTTAGGGAAAATAGGCTGCAAGATGAGAGGCAGCATGCATTTGTGTTGTAGAGGTCCTGCCAGACTACTCTAACTGACTTTCTGACTTGGTGACCAAGACAGTGGAAGGGGGCTGGCCAGGTGGCGCTGAGGGTTGAGGGCTGGACACCACACGCACACACTATGCGGTGACCCAAGTTCAGGAGCGAGCTCAGGTGCTGGGGGTCGGAGGGCAGGTTGAGGACTGAGCACCTGCTAGGTTGCTCTCCTCCCGGGAGAGGGTTGGGGATTACCTGGCATGCCAGGGCTGGGACCTAGCTTGAGAAATGCATTGTATGCCAAAGGGAAGCAAGGTAAGTGACAGATGCTTCATTGGCCAACTCAGAACCAGAGAATCCAAGAGGATTGGTCCCGGATCTCTGATTGATTTAGTACTGTGGCAGGTGGTGGTTGTGGTGGATGCTAACAAGCCTACCTCTGGTATGCCCTCCCTCCTGAAGATAACTTGCACCACCTGACTATTCAAGGCCCATTCCTGATGAGACTGGTTGATCTGTGTCAAGGTAACTGCCAAGGTAGTGTCCCTACCTGGCAAATGAACATCCTGCAGGGACTCATGGAGCATGCTAGACTCTACATTTTCATAAGTCCTGAGCAGGGAGGGCTTAACCTTGTCCCTCCCTATTTATGGATGTAATACATTATAGTGGTATTGTCTGTTCTGACCTGTACCACCTTTGTAGTAGTTGTGTGATGACCTTTAGTGCAGTAACACTACTCTTAGCCCCTGCAGGTTTTGTTTTTTTTTTCCATTCAAATTTTTTATTGGTTTTCTTCAACAAACAAAACAAGGACAAACAAACAAACATTCACATGAGAAGGGATCCAAAAGATCATTGTACGTAACATTCAGATAAGACTAACCTGTACAGGACCCATTCTCCAACCCTCCTCCTCCTCCCCAATCTCTCAAACCCACCCAAGCACCTACCCCTCCCTCCATGCAACACGGCATTACCAGACTGACACGTGAATCCATTTGCTCTGTAAAAGAAACAATATCACAAATATATAAGTGGACCTCTTAAAGAAAACAGTGTATGTAATGATTCCCATTTCTTTTGTATCTCTCCGTTGATTATTAAGACTGGCTATAGTTTTCTCTGTTCTCAAATTGGCAAGTAACTCCCTTAACCATTCAGTATAGGCAATGTCATCACTGTCTTTCCAATGCCTTAAAATTATCTTCTTGGCAGTAATAGAAATAAGAGCCATATGGTAACGTCTAACTGAAAATTTTATTATAATCACCTAATAAACAGATATCGGGGGTAAATAGCTCCTTCAGACCTAACAATGGATCCGTATGTTGTTGTATCTTGACCCATAAAGCTGTTGCTTTAGAGCAAGTCCAGAAAATATGGTAAATAGATCCTTCTTCTTTACCACATCGAGTACAAGATGGAGTAGAGAGGAGCCCCATTTTGAATAATTTTTGTGGAGTATAGTATAAATTATGCAGTATATGAAATTGAGTGAGACGTAATCTATCCTGTGATACAAATTTATGACAGTTCTTCCATAAAGATTCCAATGTTAATCCTGAGTGGGGAAAAAAAGAGGTCCAGAAATCTGAGGGGGCGAAGCAATTCGGATAGGCCCAGTTATAAAGCATTTTATAAGCTTGAGAAACCATTTTTTGAGCCCCAATTAGGGTACCCAATTCATTCCTAAAACTCTTGGACTTAGTTGAGGAGGAGATACCAAAACCTTTACAATAAGATGTCTTAATTGGTAAATTTTAAAATATATGTACCTGGCAGCTTCAAAACCGATATTATCTCGCGAAGACGATAACCACTTATGTTCCTCTGAAATTAACGAAGCAAGGGGTAGGTCCCTAATAGATGCTAACAAGTGGTGGTAAGTGATTTATTATTTATCTTTAAGTTGGGATTACCCTCAATCGGCTGACTTCGTCCAGCGTATGATTGTATTTGAAAATTACACAACTGCGAATGCACTCTAACCGAAATTGCTATTGGTGTGGTTTTTAACTGCACCGGTAAAGAGCTAGACCTAATATAGAAGAGAGCTGCCGGAGTTAGCCCATGAGCCACCATAAAAGAAAATTCAATTTTGAGTCAGAGAGGAGAGAGAGTGAAGAAGAGAGAATTTCTTCCCTCGGTGTGAGCCATCGCAGGTATTTAGAAATATGCGCAGCCCAGTAATAAAAGGTGAAGTGGGGAAGGCGCAGACCACCCATATCTTTGGGGGCAGCCAACTTATAATATGCAAATCTAGGATCCTTATTCCCCCATATAAACTTAGTAATCATCTCATGAACTCTACGGAACCAGGAAAGAGGTAACCAGATATTAATCAGATTCGTAGGATAGAAACGCCTTGGAAAAACATTCATTTTAATTAAATTAGTCCTACCCCACAAAGAAATAGGGAGTTTAGACCATCTTCCAAGATCCGAATCAATGACTCTAAGTAGCGAATCTAAATTAAGCTTCTGCATAAGAACAGTATTTCTGGAGATAATTATACCCAAGTATTTTAAAGTATCCCGCGCCCAAGAAAGGCCGAAAGCCTCAACGAAACTCTGCTGAACCTTATGATTAAGGGGAAATATAACCGTCTTATCCACATTTAACTTATAATTAGATAAGAGACTATATTCTCTGATGACAGTGAGCATAGCCGGAATCGACCTTTCAGGATCGGTCAACTGTAAAAGAATATCGTCCGCATATGCTGAAACCTTAATTTGATGATCAAGAACTGTTATGCCCTTAATCTGAGAGTATCCCATTAAACAGCGAACCAAAGGCTCCAAATACAAGTTAAAAAGTAAGGGAGATAGCGGACACCCTTGCCTGGTACCAGATTCTAATGGGAAAACTGTTGACATCTCCCCATTCACCGTGATTCTGGCAGAAGGACCCTGATATAAAGCCCTTATCCACTGCTGAAATTCGAAGGGGAAATTATAAGCCTTCAGTGTACCAAACAAGAAATTCCAGTTCACCCTATCGAAAGCTTTCTCAGCGTCCAAAGGGACCAGCACAGCCGGGTGATGGGAATCTCTTGAGACAGATAAAACATGCATTAATGTTCTAAGATGATCCACAGAGGACCGCCCTTTCATGAAACCTACTTGTTCCAGTCCGATAAGAGATGGTAAAACTCCATTGAGGCGGTGGCTATCGATTTGTCAAGATTTTAATATCCTGATTTAAAGAGTGAAATAGGGCGATAACTGGAGTTAACTCTGAGTTCACGCCCGTTTTGGGTAATACCACAATTAAGGCTTCGAATAGCGTGGAGTCTACCTCAGTTTCCTTTAAAATGTGCTGATAAAGTATATGTAATAAGGGGACAAGCTGCTTTTGGAATTGTTTGTAAAAGTTAGAAGAGAACCTGTCCGGACCTGGGGATTTATCAGAGGGTAAACTGTCAATTGTCCTAAGTATCTCCTCCGATGAGATAGGCATATTAATAATTGTTGTTGTGAGATGGACAGAACTGGTAAGTTAATTTCTTCTAAATAGCGATCCACTTCCTGAATAGCAGGGGGCTGCGACACCGGACTATATAAGTTAGAATAATAGGTTTTAAATTCTGAGACTATATCCACCGGGGAGGTTTTCAGAATACCATCTGTGTTAGATAGAATAGAGGGAATGTACCTGGCCGATTCCTGTTTAAGACGCAGCGCTAAAAGTCTTCCTGCTTTTTCCCCTTGATCCGTATAAGAAGCCTTAGTATTCTGTATAGCAAATTCTGCCTTTTCCATTAAAATTTCCAGGTACCTATCCTTTAATTTGCACAATTTAGTACTCACTTCCTCCGATGGGGAAGCTATGACCTGAACCTCCAAGGCCCTTATTTGTGTGAGCAAGGCAGTTAATTCCTGTTCCCTTTTCTTTTTCCTTTGAGAAGAGAGACTAATCAAAACCCCCCTCATGTACGCTTTAAACGCACACCATAATAAATCTGCTCTAGATATAGACCCCATATTAAATTCTATAAACTGTTCAATATGTCTACTGATGGTACTAATCATTGCCTTGTCTTTCAAAAGCTGGTTATTAAGCTTCCACCATGTCGATCTACCCAGCGTGGATGCCATGGACAGCTGGCAAATCACCAGTGAGTGATCAGAAGGTGGACCTGGTTGAATAGATGCTTCGAACACTCCGGCCAATAAAATTTTGGAAATAAATATATAATCTATTCGTGAAGAGGTCTTATATACTGGGGAGGTGAAGGTGTAACCCCTGTCACCGGGATGGAGTACTCGCCATACATCACATAGGCCCATGCTATCAACAAATTCCCGAAAGGCCCAATGCGCTTGTGAGAGCCTTCTATGATGCCCCGATGTACAGTCCATCATAGGATCACATGCTATATTCATATCCCTGCCCAGGATCATGGGTAACGATAAAAATGGAGCTAAGACATTAACCAGTTGCATAAAAACCCAGGAGAATCATAATTAGCCCATACATGCTCCCAATAACAATTCCATAGAATATAAATGACAATGAATAAATACATATCTGCCTTGAGGATCATTAAGTACTTGAAAAGTGTAAAAGGAATCTTTCTAGATATCAATATGAGAACCCCACAACTTTGGGATGTACCTGCTGAGGAGAAAACGTGACCAACTTGTTGTCTCCGCATTCGTAACGCCTCAGAATCTAAGAGATGAGATTCCTGGACAAACACAATTTCGGTAGATAATAATCCCAAATGCTTCAGGACTTTATATTGTTTTAGCTGGTGTCTCAGTCCTTTCACATTCCAAGAGGCAAACTTTAATAAACTCGTCATAATACCACCTTAGCAATAGTACATAGGGTATGGGGAGTAAAATTCCGATCCACCTTCTAATTCTACCTCCCTGCTTGGTCTCACCGTATTGCTGTATACCCCCTTCCCAACCCCTTCCTCCTTCTCCCTAATGCATCCCTGCAACTCAAAACTAAACCATAAACACATAGTCCTCGAGCCACCCAACCCCCACCCCTACTATTATGGCCCAAGCCAGCAGCTAACTACACAGCAACCACCCTGCCCAGCCATCCCGACCCACCCAACTGCCACACTGCCATAATTTAGGACCCCAACTCACACTTAATATCCTTAACAATCTGGTGTCTAGTGCGAGAAATACTACCCTAATACCGCTGTGCATCCCAGCAAGAAAACATTGTTTTACGCCTACTACCTCTAAACCCCTAATATGGATAATCGGGCATCCCTTGTGCAAAACCAGAATGTTTCCCCAAAAATTAAAATAAAAGCCCTGGAACAGAACTAAAACTCTAGTGGCATCATTCAAGTGTCACCTAATTCCACACTCTACTAGATGTATGCTCTTTCGACTTCCACCTTTTGTCACTTTTAATTAACATCTCTATGAAGCCGTAACCTACCCTACCCTATCAAGTCCCATTTGCACGAAATAAAAACATATCTAAATAAAATAACGAGTCTCTAGGGCCATCCAAGCAGCCTGAACTCCGGTGCCTGTAAAAGACTGAGACTCCTTCTAAACCCCTAATATGGATAAACAAACATTCCTTGACCAGTATATTTTAACCAGGAACTAAAATACTTTTAAGTAAAACAGAACTGGAACTGTAATGGCATCATTCAAATGTCTCAGGATTTTAAATTCAACTGTAGGAATAATCTTTCGACTTCTTCCTTTGCCACTTTTAACTAGCATCTCTGTAGAGCCTTAACCAACCCTACCAAATCCCATCTGCTTGAAATAGAAACATATCTAAGTGAAAGATCGAGTCTCTGGGGCCATCTATGCACAGTGAACTCCAGCGCCTGTAAAAGACCCAATAGTCCAGTCTATGGCTCCCTCATGTGGGCAGAGATGAGAATCGCACCTAAGACTCTTCATATTTCTCTCCTCGCAGACGACGAAACAAGCTCCTTTGTTCCACTTCAGGCAGGGGCGTTGGCCACAGGAGCTACAATGTTACCAGACAGGCAGCGAAATCTCCACAAAGGAAGCTCCATACAAACGGCAAAGCATATAAGACTGCTGTTCTTTAATGTCTTCCAAGCAGCCACTTCAAACCAAAAGTTAAAGTTCACTCAAACCACTTCCATGATTCTAATTATACTCCGTCTTTTTTATTTATTTATTTTTTAAAAGAAGGAAAAAAAAGGAAAGATTATCCGAGCCTCTTGGCGCCCTACCCTTCTCAGGCACATCAGCGATCCCGAAATAATTCTGGAAAAGCACTCTTCAATTCTGTAGCCGCCGACTCCGCATCTTCAAAGGTGGTCCAACTGCCATGCATAAACACTTGAAATCTCGACGGGTACCCCATTCTAAACTTAATACCAGCAGCAAGTAACTTAGTTACCACTTGGTGAAAAGAGGCTCTTCTTTGCCTTACTGCTAATGGTAAGTCTTGGGCTACTCGGACCTTCGATTCAGCCCAACGGATTTCTTGTAATCCTTTAACCTTTACAATAAAATGCTGGCGCTCCTGATAATTTAGAAATCTAAAAATGAATGTACGAGGAGGGGACCCCTGTGGTGGGGGTGGACGGAGGGCTCTGTGGGCACGCTCAATAACGATTTGTCCCCAAAAGGCGAGGGTCCAGCTATAGACTCAACGAACTTTTGAGCAAAACCAACAGCATCTGGACCCTCTTCCTTTTCTGGTAGCCCAATTAGCACTGCATTATTACGCCTGCTCCTGCCCTCCAAATCTTCAACTTTACTCTCCAAGCTTTTAATTCTGTGCCGGGTGGAAGTTAACTCTGTCTCCATTCTTTGCTGCTTTTTTTCAGTGGAGAGCAATCTAGCTTTGTTATCCAAAGTGCGGGTTGCCACGTCCTCAAGAGCTTGTGCCATAGATTTAATTTCTTCAGAGATTGATCGGAGCTCCAATCGAAAAGGTTTAAACTCTTCCAGGAATCGGGAAAGAGTAAGCGGTTCCATTTCAGGATCTCCAGGAGTGGGACTTGCCGAGCTAGCCATATCAATAGACCTTGCCTTCTTAGGAGCCTTTTCTGAGGTTGATGGCGGCGTATGTTTCAAAGCCGATTTCTTCATTCCTTGAGACTTCCAGTCGACTCTCCTTCGATATTCAGGTAGGGAAAAGGTTCCAATGTACAGATTGCTAATTATCTGGGTAATCAGCCAATTTTAAATGTTGTTTTAAGCCGAATTAGGTGGTCAGGTGGCCGGAGCGATCTCGAGAAGCTGCTATCCAGCAAGCTGCATCACGTGGTCTCCAGGCCCTGCAGGTTTATGCGAAGGAGTAAATCTGCACTTGACCATGTGTCTTGGGTGGTGTGAACCCCCAGATGGGAGCCCCACTCTAGTAGGGATGCATCTATTGTCAGCCAACTGATAGGGGTTCTTTGCTGAAAAAGAAGCAGCCCCTGCCTTAGATTGGTTCCCTCTTTTCCTCCACTGGAGCCTGTAACAATGTCCTTGTTACTAGAATTAGTTTTAAAAGAGGGTCCTGTCTCTGACACCGTTGAGCCATGAGGCTACACTGAATGGTCCTCATCTGTAACCTGGATTCCAAGACTGTGCCAGTGGCAGATGCCATGTGGCCAGTAGCTGAAGAGAACTGTCTTGCAGTTTTTGGTTCATTCAGCCTGAATGAGCCCGCTATTAGTGGACTACTTCTTGCCCTGCGTAGGGGCAGCTAGACCCTGCCTTGCAGGGTATTTAGCTCTGCTGCTATGAACTGGAGTGTTTGAGTAGGCTAAAGGTCAGACTTTCTTTAGATTTATCAAGGACCCTAGAGAGTCCAGGAGACCTTAGGTGAGTTGCAGACTCACTTACTGGAGTGATTCTACCACCACCAGCCAGTCATCTAGATATGGGGAAACTATGACACCTTATCTCTGAAGGTGATCCAAACCCCTGTGTACACTATCAGACCTGATCAAGAGTCTGAACCTGAAGTACTTTCTGTGAGACTCCCTTATGGGAGTGTGGAAATAATTTAAGTACAGTGATGCCAGGAACCCCTTTAGGTTTTTCCTGGGGTTTGACATGCTTTGTCTTTTTGGTTTTCGTGGAAGGGACCGGAGAAACAGCCGGACCACTCACAACTTTATTTTTTTTAAACCTGAATCACCCTTTTCAGGGGTGTGTAAGTAAGAGACAGCAGTTTCACATACAGATTTGGAGGGTGTTGGCTGGTCGGAGCCTGAAGTGCCCTTATTTGGTCTCTCTTGCAACCTTTCTAGTCCTTTTTTCCACTGTTGTTAGTGGAAGGAATTTGAGTCCAGAGACAATCACTGACTCACTACATCCAGGACCACTTGTCTGTGGTGCCAGAAATACCCCTGCTGGGGGAACTGCTGATACTGAGGCGGAGCCCCAGCCTGATAGAAAAAAGGGGTCTTCTTGTGGTGTGTGTGTGTATATACAGTATATATATATATACACACACACATATATATATATATATATATATATATACACACACAGTACATACAGTATATCCACCTTTTCATGTAAGCTTTATCTTTCTCCAAAGAGGAATTACCCACGACTGGAAAGTCTATAATCTTGGTTTGGGTATCCTGAATAAGGTCTGTGACTCGGAGCCAGGCAGACCTCCTCTGAACCCCTGTACTTGCCATCCATTCTGACAGCAGCCACTTGAACTGTTATTTGGCTGCTCTCAAACCAAATTTAGCTGTTTCAGCTAGATCATCTGACGGGGGAGTCTGAGTCTTGGCTGATATAGCAGAGGCTGACTACCACAGTGACTCTGGTATTGACATAAGCTTGAGATGTGTGCCTGCCTGATGGCCAAGGCACCTGATAATTATATATATTTTTAAGCCATGTTGTCAATTTTTCCCGGAATCCTTGTTAAGAGGATAGGATATCAGGGGTATCTTTGCCTTGTCACAGGCTGTCACTTTAACCACTGCTTGGTGGACAGGGTGGGGGAATACATTTCAGTTCCCTCCCCGTCCAGCTGAAATTTCTTATACATCCTCTTATCCAGAGGGGGAACAGAGCTCGGAGTTTGTAAAATCTTTAAAGTATCTTCCCTGAAGAATTTATTCACAGGAGTGGGAAGCTTTTAGTGGGTGTCAGCCTAATCTTTCTCACCAATGTGAAGAATGAGGAATAATCCTCAGATATTCTGTGGGGAGAGACAAACTCATGTTCAGAGGAAACCTCAGATTCAATAGGTTCTCCTCCATTTCATAATAATTACAGATTCTTCCTTTTAAATATTAGGAAGACTGCTTTGCAAAGGTTTGCTGCTGAGAGACAGACAGCCCTTGTAAGCCTGAAAGTGTTTTCTTTAGCCATTTCAGGCATTTCTCCACACTTTTTCCCCTGGGAAAGTTTACAGATTTCACAGTACTCATTTAGGTGATCATAGCCAAGGGAAGCAATACACAACTGTGCTTACCTGCCTTGGCAAATACTTCCCCAATCAGAACAGCCTGCAATTTCTGAAGGAGTTGGCAGACTTTATATCAGACACAGAAGTCCCCAAAATGCTGTCAGCAAGGGGTTATGTGTGCTTAGTTTTCTTCAATTTCACTGAGGGAACCAGAGAGTCAGCCGGTTCAACAAGCCTCTTAAAAACTGCTTATATGCCCATCTCAGGGCAACAGTTACAGTATTTGTTGTGAAGTCACCCACAGTAAGTTAGGGTGTCAGCTGGTTAGAGCTGGAGGGACCCTTAGGTGGTAATACTTTTTTTAAGCCTTTTCCAGGCATTTAAGTAGTTTTTCCAGGACATGTAATACAGATTTCACTCTGCTTTTAAATGTTCATGTCCAGATAGGCAAAACAAGAGAATGTTTGACTTAACAAAAGTGCACCACACTGAATACAAGGTTTGAAACCGGGATCACCAGTTTCTTTTTATAACATTTCCAAAGTAAAGCCAATAACAGTTGTAACCACTAAAAAGAAATATTTAAATTCAAGTTTATTTAGCAGTTGTGGTCGGTTCCGGAACTGTTGCAGGACCCGGGAACCGAGATAAAATGAATCGAAGCTATCAGTCCAGGAACCGGTATTAGCTGTTCTAAAACAAACTAATTTAATAAAATAAAGCATAACTAATGGAGTTTTGTAGTCAGAAAACGCTGATAAATATAAAATAAACCTCGGTTTAACCCAAATTATACCAAACAGGGAGAAACCGAGAAAACTTACAATTTAAACACTAAAATTATAGGTTTACCTAAATAACAAAAAGTGAGAGGCAGCAAATGAAATGTAAAGAATACTAATAATATTGTATAAGGTTTCTTACTCAGAACAAAAGATGATGAGGAGAGGATCTCTGAGCATCTAGACTTGACAGGGAGAGAGAGAGAGAAATCTGAGTGGTTTAGAACAAAGGCAGTTAGTATAAGGCAGCATTTGAAAAGTGGCTCATGCAAAAGATTCCATCATTTGCATATGTTCCAAATTCTCTCTGGGAAGTTCTCATTGCAAGTATGACTGCATAAAGTTATGAATACCTGAGTATTACTGGGGTTAGAAACAATGTTATACAGCAATGCAAGGCCATTCCCGTAATTGGCGACTTACGGTACATTTTTGTTTATTTAGAAACATATTGGAATTACAATCCTTTGAGTCATAGACTCCTATACAAAGGCTCCACGTCAGATAACAGACAGTGACAATATTACAGAGACTTATAAAACATGGTGATAGAATTAACCAATAATTTAACATACAGGATGCAAAATAGGTACAATTAAGCAGTGGGAGAGCAACATACTAAGGTTAGGCAGGATGGAGATCACTTGTCAAGAAAGCTGGGTAGAAGATCATGGCTTAAGGAGGATAGCAATCCACTGTCGGGGCAGGTTAGCCAAGACGGGGAGTAGGGTGTTAGATATGGACGGACATTCACATTTCAAGTGAGGCCATAGGAATGCTAAAAGAAGGGGAGAGGGAAGAGTATAGAGGAGGGAGACTATAGTAGCAGTCGCATTTAGTTTCCACTTGCGGGTGTGGGGTTGGAATATTTCTCTCTCCATGCCTGCACTGCTGACATGCGTGAATTTACTGATGTTGCTGCGAGTATGTCTACTGACTGTGTTTTCTTCATTCAGCCACCATTAAACGACCAATCTGATGTACTATCCCTGCAGCACGTCTGAGAGACCACTGCTGTGAAATATCCATAGTACACACGCCTCTGCCCCGCTCACACCCTTGTACAGCAACACCGTCTGAGTTCACTACTACTGAGAGACACTCCGAGTTAGGGGAACTATTGGGAGGTGGACTACTGGTTTACTGAGAGTGTCTTTAGTCGTACAAAATCACTAGCAAGCTTCATCGTGTCACTCTACAGTACCCCAACGCAATTCCCACTCACTGCACATCGCCACTTCTACATATTTTCCCATTGTATCATTCGCTTCCATCTTCTTACAGTGGGCTATACACAGCAATATAATGGCATATGTCTATGACTTCCTTTGTGGCTATCTTGACAATTAACTACTACTTTAGGGTTAGGTGGGGGGCAGACCGTGCAATGCACAGGGGACAGAGGGTAACAGCTCTCCAATGCTGACCCATGTACTTCTTATGACTATGGTAATCCTTAGATGGAGTTCTACTACAATCTCTTACAGAATGCTACAGCAGCAGAAAGCAATTAGTTCTGGTAAGGCTCTTACAGAATTTGAGACTTGAGACAGCGCTACAGCTGGCAGTTCACTTCACACGCAAGGGCTTCCCTGTTAGGATAGTTAACTTTTAGCCACTTATCTACATTTTGGTGACCAAATGAGGAGAAATCAGTCTGCATTACTTGTTTATTTCACACAGTGCGCTCGGCTCGCTAAGAAGGAACTAAAAATGGCTACTTCACATACCGAACTGAGTAGTGTATGTAGATCTGTGCAGATCACTACACCATGTTATGAGGCTTCCACACAACTAAGAAACAGGATCAGGCTACTGAACCATGGATTAAATACAGAATTTAATCAACGGTCACCTGCCACCTCCAACCAAATCACTGCTGCTCAGCAAGGTAACCCATGTTATAAATATCCTTATTACAAGCAGCACCATCTTTCCTGTGCCTTACTCCGCCGCACACTGATAATTTTTTTACACTTGTGCAACAGGATATTTTTTATCTAAGGACATTATGTTTAGTTTGATTTGCAGCAACACAATTACATGGCAGACCACAGCAGGACTTGCGGGAGGAAAACGTAACGTGCAGAAAAGCCTACCATTCTAACCTGAAGAGGAACAAAACAGGCATGAGTGGGAGGGAGAAGCAGGGTAGAAGAGAAGGGTGGGGAAAAAAGACTTGCGAAGTGATGTGCACAAGCCTAAGAAGACTTGATAACACATTTTCAGACCTGGAAGTCACCATGGTGAAGGCTAATCTAAATCTAGTGGCTACAAAGGAGTCGAGATGTACTGAACATCTAAGCACCACAACTGGGAAATAAAAATACTGGGCTACACTCTGTTCAGGAGAGATGGAGAAAGGAGGAAAGAAGGAGACATTACATTATATGTGAGGGAGGGTATCAAGGCCACGGAGGAACAGGTACACAAAGAGGAAAATGAGGGACTGGAATGACCATGGGTCCACCTGTAGGCAGACTCTGGGTCTACTGCAGTAGTGTAAATACCTTCGGCACAGGGCAAGGAGATGGATGAGGCACTTAAGGAAGCCACAATCAGAACTGCAAGTAAGTGGAAGGTGCTACTAGTTGGCAACTTCAATCTGCCAGATGTGGAGTGCAGCTATCCAACTTCATCTCTTGCAAGGAACAGGGCCTTCCTTGACTCCTACAAGGAACCTTTTTCTTGGGCAGAAAGTCACAGAAACCACTAGGGACAGGACAGTGATGGACCTGATGCTTATAAACAGGGACAGCAGGACTTCCAGTGACATCATTGGCTGCATGGTTGCTTAATTAGGGAGCTCCCATCTAGGGTTCCAGAATCCAATCCAAAGAAATCTGACTTCAAAACTAGTCTTTCTGAGTAAGAAATGGAAAATAATAGACTTTATAATGGCCATAAGAACAGACTGAATGAAAATTTGGTGGGGACACCTCAAAAGGGGTGGACACAATAGAAAGACTTGGTGCTACAGACCTCAGCCAGATCCCTGAACTCAACCCCTGCCACTACTACTCCGACCAGCAATGCCAACAAGATTGAATGTACAATTACATCCAAGAAACTCTGTTGGGCTGCCAATCAAATAATAATAACTTTATTTTTAGAGCGCCTTTCAAAATATCAAGGCACTTCACATCAAAGCCATGATATACAATGACAATTTTAAACACATAAAAATAATTTCATTAAAACATCAGATAATTAAAACAAACCATATGATCAACAAATAATTACAAATAACTTCCATTAATCATCCAGATAAGCCAGATGCCATAAATAAGTTTTTAAATCTTTCTTAAATACCTCCACAGAGGTGCACTCCCTTAACCGGCGTGGTAGAGAATTCCAAAGAGTGGGTGCAGCATAAGAAAATGCTCTACTACCCAAAGATTTTAAATTCACTCTTGGAATTAACAACTGTGGAGCAGCGAACGATCGGGTCGGGCAGCAAGGCACCAGAAGTTCTTTCAGATAGGTCGGACCCTGATCATGAAGGGCTTTGAAGGTCAATAAAATGACTTTAAAGGTGATCCGCCACCGTATAGGAAGCCAGTGCAGTTCGCGCAGCACTGGGGTAATATGACTGGATCTCCTTGTCCCAGTCAAAACCCGGGCTGCAGCATTCTGCACCAGCTGTAGGCGACGGATTTCGAACCCAGAAAGCCCAAAGTAAAGGACATTGCAGTGTTTAGAATGCAAAGTGTCAAATGGAAGACAGGACCCAAACATTTTAGAGCAATGGACAGGCGCCATCAAAACGTGCCTCACAGAGTACACAGCCACCACAGATATATACAATGCAGCACTGTTGGAATTACACAAAAGAGAACTACTTTTAGAACAGAGGCTGAAGGGCGCTCTGGGCTACGCAGCTGTTGATTTCCGCCATGACGCCCAGCGACCCAGGTTTGGGAATGAGCCCGGAAGCTGCAGGGTCGGCCAGGAGAGAAGGCTTGAGCATCCCAAGGACAGCTCAACTTCTCCAGAGAGAGAGGGGGGTCGACATCCCGGTGCAAGACTGGCCCCAGATGGAGGTCTGGGGCACAGCATGGGCCAAGATGCAGCAAGGGGAGGATGTCGCTGGTGTCGGCGCCATGTGCCTTGACGTCAGGGATCATGTGACGTCCAGAGAAAAAATGGAAAATGTGGCTGCGGCATCTCTAGTAGACAGAACACTAGCCCTGATCCCCAATGCCTCCTACCTGCCACCGAACTGGCATCCCGACGAGACAAAGAAAGACGGGGTAGGGCCCACCTTGACAGCTTGAGGTAAACCAAGGCTCCATGGGGATGAGACCACCAGAATGGTCAGGTAGGAGAGCTGGGGACGACAAGGCATAAGCGACTCCCAAGAGAGGAGTGCCGATGGTCAGGGGGAGTATAAAGAGAAAGAAAGAAGGGAAAAAAAAAAACAAAAAAAAAAACAGAGGCTAGAAGAACTTGAAAACCGCAACTGACAAAACAACATTCGGTTTCACAGCGTATCAGAAAGGACAGAGCCGGGAGATATATAGGCTTTTACAGAGAGTTTTATAAAGGAACAGCTCAACCTACCAGTAGAGAAAGATCTCAAAATCATTCGTGCTCGCAGGGCACTGGTACTTCCTACCAAGGACCCCAATGCAGGACCAAGACCCATAATTCTGGTTTTATTGAACTTTAGAGTAAAGGAGGAAGCACAGCACAAAGCATGGTCCAAAAAGTAGTAATATTGGGGGGATACATGCATATTCTTTGAGCATGACTACCCCTCTCAAATGATACCTCATAGAAAGAAAGTTCTGGCTGTTCAGAAACTCCTAAGCAAAAGAGGATCAAACTGTATTTGGAACATCCAACAAGTCCTGCAATCTCTGATGGCCCGTGAAATGGCACAAAAGTCAGGGCAGCCTGGGATCTAAAGCGCACAGGGAGGAAATGAAACAGCAGTTCTGGACATCAACAGCAGCACAGCATATCTCCTCCTCTTCAAAATCATCACCACCCTGAGAATTGGAACAGTCATGGGAGAAAGAAGTAAGGACGCCTTCCCAACCTCGTACCAGCACGACAAACTGAGGGGCCTGGGAACGGAAAGCCCATATAGATGAGTGATTAGAACATAATCTGTGACTCAGACTTTTCTCTTTTAGCACAATAACTTAATACTTGATTTACGTACAGTACATGCTAATGGTAACCCAATATTGTTGGGAGAGGTAGGTGTGGCTGGCCTGGAGTGGGGGATGCCTGTGATTTCAGAGTGGTAGCAGGGTGGGCAGGGGCCTGGGGGTGGTGGTGGTCTTGTTCTTCTCGGCGGGCAAGTTCTGCTAGGTGTGGCAGGAATAATGGCCGCTAGTAAGACAAACTCTGGTCAGAGCCACCATGGCTGCAACATGTGGTTTTGAGCAAGACAACAGTGCGCAAGAAAATAGTGCAGTGGGGGGGGGGAGAGGAAGCAACCAAGGTGTACTGAACGGAGAGGACATGGGCAGATGTGCTTCATCTCCACTCCAGTGGAAGGACACAGCAGTGGTGTATTCACTGTCACAGGCTACCGAAGCCCCCCACTCGGAGTCGCATGCTATCAAAGCCCCCTTATATAATGAAGAAAAGTCCTCTGTGGCCAGGCATTTTCATTCATAGGGCCACACGGGGGCATCAGGTTTTGATGACTCGAGGCTATGACCACACATCTGATGGGGGAGGGAGGGGACTTTAACATGTTCTTAGAAAGAATCGAAATGAGATGGATCCACGCTCCCAATGTACTGACTAAACGAACTGGTATGAATGAGAAGGCCAACTGGGCAGTGGGCTGGTGAAGTGCCAAGGATGACAGGGAGTTATTTCCTGTATGGTCAAATTAGCTAATAATGAGCTGGTACTGGATATGTACCACTGAGAAACAAAGTTGCTTTATAGAGAGGCTAGAAAAGAGAAATATGAGATGCAGGATCCGGATCTGTCAAAAGTGTATGTAAAGAATGGGGGCTCCTGGTAAGAGGGTCCCCTAACCACTTCTTACTGGTGCTTACAGGTTTCAGAATATTCTTTAACATATTATTATATAGAAATATGGTAAATATTTAATAAAAGTAACACTGTGGGGTGAGATTTATGATGGTGCATGTTGGGAGCGGCAGGATAACTGACAGTATTTCAGTAATGCAGGTATACACAGGAAGATATCAAATAAATACAGATGACTGATATACTCTCATACATATGCAGGAACGCATAAACCTATGAGATTAATTGCAACATACAGCGCAGTTAACGAGAGCTTACATGCTTAGAAGTTGTGACCAGCAGATCATGGAGATAGTGCTAAGTAAGCAATAAGACACGGCAGGTTGTGTGTTAGACACTTTAACAGACAGCTAGGAGGCGTAGTGAGGCACAAGGCCGCAGGTGGAGTGTGTGAATTTTTGAAGTCAAATATAATTACGCCACAGAAAGTTCCCTATTTTGGGGGGGGGGGCAGCAGAATTTACCGAGGGCATTTGTGGATTCACTGACAAGCTTACTGCTGCTTGCCACTGTTGCTGGTAACTGCATTTCAGTCGCAGATTGGTTGCTGGTTTCCATCACCGTTTCATTCATTTGAATAACAGGAACTGTCATAATGAAACCACTTTAATTACGGCTTCATTGCTTCTGGAGTCAGCCATAAGAGTGACGGCTTCGATGATGGATTCTGTCTGTGGGAATCGGGAACTAAATGAGATTAGTGTAAGCTGCGTTACACCCAATCCCATGGTAGATTTTATGGTGTTTGCTACCAATGTTTTTTTTGCCCGATTCTACTACAGATTCTCTAGTGACTGGTTTGTTCCCTTCCACAGTTTCACTGACAGTCTCGCTGCTTGCCGCCATTGCCGGTAACTCTGTTTCACTTGAAGGTTGGCTAGCATTTCTTTCTTTGTAGGCAGGCTCATTGTAAGGCTGTACAAAAAAAGTCTAGCTGCTCCTCTGACACTGAAAGGTTAACACTAACTTCAGGCAGAAGTGACATTTGTCAGTCTGATTGCAGTTGTATGAAAAATAAGATGGCTGACTTTTGTTTTGTTAACATTCTAAATGGGCATCTTTAATAGTATCAGTGCCCAGCTTGGCATTACCGGACTTCTTTGAGTGAAGTAGAAATAGTAACACATACCTAATAGCCAATCAGGTACTTTGAAAATTCCTATCCATTTCACAGGTGAAAGTGAAACATGAGTAAGGCTGTACAGGAGCACAGTGGCTCAAGTAAAGACAGGAGACTGCAGGCATTACAGCTTCACTAAATCTAACATAAAGAATACTACAGGGAGGTCAATTATTTAACCTTGTGCATTCCCATTCGCAAACATCAGTATGAGCATAAAACATCACACCACCAATATGTCATCGTGCTTTCATAAGTTAAATGATACTGAGAAAATTAAGTATAAAAGGAGCTGCTTTACACATGGCTCCCTGCCGCACACCAGAGGGCCAGGAGACTTACGAGAAGCAAAATAAATTATTATTTCTTTAACAGGCAGCAAAAAATTCAAAAAAACTTTATTTAGGAGAAAAACCTTTAAAATGCATGGTATTGTTATGATTACAGGATGAGCAGCAAAGCACAAAGTCAGCAGAAATAAAAACTAGTAACCGACTGCACAGAAATGCAGGCATGCAGACAGGTATTGTGACACAAACAACTAGAGCAACCCCTAATTTGAAAGCAAGTTCCAAGTCACGGCTGAGGAGCAAAGTTAATCAGCAAGAGGAACTGTGAAGTAGATGATATAATCAGTTCAGAACAGATTTATTAACTGGGCATTTCAGCGTGTCTGCCAAATACCGGGAATAGAAAACTAAGCAAATTACAGGTACTTGCTGTGGCAGTTCCAAAAAGTTATTTTTACACTGCTTATTCAATGTTTTAAATGGGAACAGGCGAGCAGGCAGCAACAGCTGTTAAACAGGCTGCTGAGCGAGACGCGTTATGATTCTGATTAGTTTACAGCGGGCATCAGTCTCACAGGCAGCAAACAGTCTGAGACACTCAACCGAGGACAGGACAGGAATGAAAACTGAGCTATTACATGAACAACAGTGCAAAAAAAATTACTGCAACAATACTATAGGTCAGTTGTATACACTCAGGACCAGTCCAGCAAGTCAGCAAACAGTGTAGCAAAGCTTCTGTCAATAGGCTGTTCAGGCAGTAAAGTGGAGTAGATTCAGTTAAAGCAGACAATTGAGAGTTTACAGCTAGGGTGTAAGGAGCTTGTGCTGTGCAGCTACTGTTGACCAGGCTCTGCCTGGAATGAGCCGTTTCATTGCTGTTGTGTCGGTCCTAGGCGGGGTCTGTGTGTGTGTGTGTGGGGGGGGGCTCCTACTGCTGTGCTGCATAATCTCATCTCACTTCAGTCTCATTTGGGGTATGAAAAGAGACTGGAATTTGGGCATATTAATTTTGAGTGGGCTGAGGAAGGAAGAGAAAGGAGCGGGAGGAGGAGGAGGGTGCATGCACGACAGCCCAGCAAATGAATGAGACCAATGCACATGCACATCCCCATTCACAGTCACGTGCTACTACACTACTGCCCCCCCCTCCTCACTTGCAGTCAAGTGTTACCAAAGCCCCTTTCTCAATGTGATTTCAATGCATCACCACAGCACTTGCTATGCAGCCTTAAAAAAAATTACTCACCATAGTAATGTTTTTTCTTTTTAAGGGATCGCTCACTATGTTTACACTTTTTAATTTTAATTTAATTTAATTCTTTGGTAACCAGGTAAGTCCCACTAGGCACAAGTGCCTATTTTCGAGGGTGATCCAGAAGCACTGAGGTGGTTAAGTGACTTGCTCAGAGGCACACAGCATGCACGTGGAGGTTGTGGGAATCAAACCCAGGTCTGCTGGATGTACCAAGCTCATTTACAGAAGGTTACTCGAACCTCTAGCCTATACTGAGAGCTTTAGCAGTCATCTTGGCTCAGAGAGAGATGACCCGGAGATGGAACTTATGCAAATTTTCAAATTTGGAATGTAGGTTCAAATGGTATCCACACCGTTTCTCACATCTGTTTCTAAGCCATGGTGGAGCAGCAGCTAGTGAAAGTAGCTAAAACAGGCGACCAGAAAACATTTTTAGAAGAGTTTTTGAATAGAAGTTTAAAAATAGCAAACAAATTGAACGCAGACTTGCAAACAAGTATCACATAAGCAATAACAACCAACTTACAGTTGTAGGAACTGCAATGGTAATACTCAAGCAACCCTAATGAAAATAACTGATTCTTGTGTAAACCTGTTTCAGATTCTGGATGGTTAGGTAGTGTAAACATAGTGAGGGATCCCTTAAAAAGAAACAACATTACTGTGACTAATATTTTCCCTTCTAACCCCAGGAATCCCTCACTTAGTGTTTAAACTTGAGCAGATTTCACAGCAGTACCCTGGGAGGCTGGATCCAGAACCTAATTATTTATTTATTGAATCTTGGAATTAAGACCTTTGAGCCAGGGGCTCTTTTACAAAGACTCCACGTCAACAAGGAATTATACAGAGGAAGGAGTAACAGGCACAAGTACATTGAGTACAAATAAGCAGGCTGGGTGAGGTACAATAAACCCAAGAGACACTTGAAAATAAACCTAGTATTTACAATACATAAAAATACTGATATTAAGTGCTAGGGTTAAAAAGGTAACTAGAAGTTGGTGGTGGGCAGGTGTACAAGCAGAGAAAGCCAGTTAGGCACAAACTAGTATAGTGATGATTATAAGGAAAAGGGAAATTGTTTAACCAGGAAAGGCACACTAAGCTGAAGCTTGTTTCCAAGTGGGACCTGGCAGCACAAGGAAGTTAAGTGACTTGCTCAGAGTCACACAGTATGCAAGTGGGGCCATGGGATTCAAACCCAGGTCTCCAGCTCAGAGCCTTAAACCACTGCGCTATACTGCCTCCTATGAGGCATAACAGGCTAATAGGTGGAAGAAGAAAAGAAGAAAAAGCAGTCGAGGAGGCTGACTTTAATCAGGGGATAAGAGGGGTAATTTTCCTGGTTATAGAGTGGGAAACGTTGCTGATGACTATAGAATCAGTGGTGACTCAAAATATCAGCCCAAGAGGGCGTTGTCAGTAAAATGGCTGGATAGGTATAAACAGAGGGCCACCAGGACTAAGTGTGTGTGTGTGTGGGGGGATTACTTAAAAGGTTCTGCAAGATAGCATTTCCAATGCTGGTCATCCTTCTGAATGTATATATCTAAACAGTAGTGTTTTGTGAAGGTGTGTACTGCTTTCCACGTAGCTGCTTTGCAAATGTCCAACAAGGGGCTGCCACACAGGCAGAGAGGTACCCCTTGTGGAGTGTGTCTTTAAGCCTCTCAGTGGCAGTTTTACAGTTTTCTCACAACAGAACTGAATCCAAGAGATTATCCATCACAAGACAGATCTCTTCGCAGCTGGCTTACCTTTGCCAGCCTCACCACAGATAACAAAAAGCTGAATGCTCTGAGACCTGACATCTTTTGTCCAGAGGACTGGACCTTGGACAGAACCCTGTGGTACCCTGCTCATTACCTCACTCTCTTCTGAATTAAGCACGCTGACCACTACCCTCTGCTGCCTCCCCTTTAGGCAGTTACGCACCCAGTTTACTATGACCTTAGTCACTCCCAGACTCTCTTCCTCAGCAAGCATCTGTGAGGCACAGAGTTGACAGCCTTGCTGAAGTTGAAGTAGTGCAGCTCCACAGCGTGGCCCCTATCCAGTTTCCTTGTCACCCAGTCAAAGCAAACTATGAAGTTAGTCTGATAAGACCTCCCAGCCACAAATCTGTGCTGTTTACTGTCCTGAAAACCTTTGCTCTTCAAGCAGTCCAGAAGATCCTCTTTGACCAGTGACTATCAGCTTCCTTACAACGGGGGCAAGACTGGCAGGCCTGTAGTTCACTGCCCCCCCTTTATTAAGCATAACCACGTCTGCCACCCTCCAATCATTCAGAACCACCCCCATCTTTAGTGAGCTGTTGAAGAGATCTACCAGGGTGTCATCCAGTTCCGCTGCCAATTCCCTGAGTATCTTCAGATACAGCCCATCTGGTCTTAGGGCCTTATCTATCTAGAGGGCAGCTATCCCTTTCAGGACCCTTTCGTTAGTAAACATTGGCTGTCTCATCTCTGGTACTCCCTTAGTGGCTGCTTTGATTTCACTCACTGGCAAGGGCCCACTATCCTCATCTACTGAAAGTGAGCAAGAACAACTCTGTAGTGCTCACACACAAATAGGGTAAAACTGAAAAATGTAACTACAGCACAGAACAACCCTGTAATTAAAACTACACTAGTTATAACGCAGACCACAGGTATGAAATTAAACCTTTACATAAGCAAAACCGTAGCTGACACAGATAGATAACAGCTTTGACCTAGCAGCAGAATGCTCCCAAACAATACCTCCCAAAACAATACAGTTTATTGTTTATATACATTTTTAAGAGAGATGAGACGGGCTGAGCTCCTGGCAGCTGACTGCCTCTTCTGTTGACCAAACAGATAGGAGCTACTGAAGGGAATGTACATGATCTGATGAACATCGTTGGAGAAGCCTAATGTCCAAAGCCAGGAAGGTCTCCTGATGCAGATTCCTGCAGCAGTAGAGGGGGGGCACTGTCATATGAGTCCATAGCTGTCTTCAACTGATGACTGTTGGACTCAATACCAGGGATAACTATCTGAATAATTTTCTGCCTAGTGTCTGAATTTGGTAAGGCCTCTGCGAGAGATCTGAGAGAGCTCCAGAGGGCATGTCCGTACTTGGAGAAATACCCTTGATAGCTAGCTATTCACATGCTAAGGGTAGCAGCTGCGAAAGCTCTCTTTCCCAGAAGCCAGAATAAATCTGTTTTTAGGGGCAGTATACTTACAATCTATCTGCCAACAGACAGAGCGAATAAATGCAGGCTTTGCCCACCCCCTTCTTCTGAGAGTGTCTCAAAAGCAGGCGGAATGGGAGGTATATGGTTAACTGGCATAGTGGGAACATTGAGCCACTCCAGCTGGAGTCGTTTCCCTGAGTAAATGGTGGAGGGCTAGAAAGCAAGGGTTGCATACATATTGCGGAGCAGAGCCTGGGAAAGAAAGATCCTCCTGCGTAACAGGAGGGGGGTCTGCAGTTGGATTATCCAGGCTGTAAAAAGAGCCATCATCACTGACCTCAAAAATGATGAGGTCGGGGTCAGAACCCCCCCCCCCAGAAAAAGGGGCTGGAAGATGAGTGGACCTAGAGATGCCTAACCTAGCTCTAGGAGTCGGAAAGACAGGCGGCACTGGCAGAGGGAGAGCCAACGTCGGGCTTGGCGCTGGTCCAGTGGGAGCCAGCACCGAAAAGTAAGAAGTTGGTGCTGGCACCGGGGATGGTGTCGCCTAACAGACTGAGCCCGGTGCCGAGGAATCTCTTGGCACCAGAAACGCTGCTGGGACAGGCTGCAAAAGGCCTGATCCTGGCACCGGGCCCAGCACCGCCCACAGCATAAGTTCAGCTGGCACAGAAGTGACTGAAGAAGGCACCTCGGGCAGTCCCAAGACAGTGACATTGCAAGGGGGTACAGCCAGTGGAACTGGCGTCGGTGACATGGTCACCGGCAAGGACACAGAGGCTGTTGCCGGAGCCAAATGCTCCAACTGGCTACAATGTCCTGACCGTGTTTCCAGTGTCCCTGGCTCAGTGGGATCTGGAACCGGTTCTGCAGAAAGGGGCAAATGAGCCAGAAGCTGTACCTACTGCTCCATAAGAGCTGCCCAGTTGTGAAACTGCCCACCAGAGTCCCCACGGGAGAACAGGGAGGGGTTCCAGGCCTTAGACCTCAAACACCCATGAGGAGGAGTTGTCGGGGATATCGACGATGCCAGGGATGGCCTCCTGGACCTTGAAGATCTCGTGGCAGCCCTCCAAAGGGTGAACTCAAGTGATACCGTTTCTTCCCCTTCCGACAAGAAGGGGAAGAACTCAAGGTCGAGCAGCGCTGGGTTCCTGATCAGGATTGAGAATGGGCCCACTTCTTTTTGTGTTTACAGGAGGGCTGTCCTCCTTCCTGAACACAGGACTGCCCATCGACCCTCCCTCAGAGAAGGAAGTGGACTGGACATGGCCCCGCTGCCAGAGCATCATACCTGAAGAGGCTCCCTACCACCACCGTTGCTGTCCAAGGTCCTCGACTGTTGTTTGGTAGGGCTGAGAGAAACTGACAGAATAAGTTTTTTTTTTTTTTTTTTAATTACTGTGCTGACACATAACAAACGCTAGCTTAAACACTAAAACTGAGAAGAACTAATGCTGTTGTCATACAGACATGAAGTTCTGACTCCCAGCGGGCATGCAGCATTGAAACTGAAGTGCACTCGATGGGGAGGAAAAAGGAACTGAGGCAGCTGAGGACCGGTGCCGAGGTAAGCCATGCAGTGCAAGCTAGTCTCACGGTGCTGCGCATGAACGCAGCCTAACTCATTGCTGGCCCTCCTGAAAAGTTCTGTCTCCCACAGGGTCCTAGCACCTCTGTCTCAAAACCCATTGGTGTAATTCAGTGGTGAAGATTGGTCCTGGAAGATAAGTGGGGAGCTTCAATCATGTTTTGGACAGGACACAGGCATAACAGGTGAGGGAAAGGGAGGCAGGAGAGACACTGGTGATCAAATAGGATCCAAGGTGTCAGAATAGGCAGGGAAAAATATGGCAGACTGGATAGGCCCCCTGGTCCTTTTCTGTCGACAAACTATATGTTTCTATGTTTCCAAGGTCAGGATTTAACTTTAGAATAGAAACTTCTGTGGGGTAATCCACTACCTCTCTAAGGTTGTTCTGAGTAAAGCATCTGCTCAATCTATGACTGCTGAGGAGGGCTCACTGGGTAGTTTTAAAATGAAACAATATTTAGTTGTATGTTCATCTCCATTATAAACCTGTCCTTCTCCCGTACTACTATGGCACTGCCCTTATAAACAGAGCTTCATTAATCTGGGTTTTGCTAAAGTTCTTTCAAGACTTTCCATTCTTACTTGTGGCTATAAATGTTACACTGTGAAAAAGTTGTCGAATTCCTCATCTTCAAGTGTACAGAAGGTGGCCACTGTTGCATTAGGCATTCCCAGAAAGCAGAAAGTAAATTTCTTTTTTGAATGGTGTTGTTTTCCTAAACATCACTGTTTAACCTGTTTCTTTCCATGGGGGTGGTTGGTAGTTTCTATTAGCAGCCACTGATTGTGGTTTATCAACGTAGGCGTTAAACTGACTCAGCTGGTATCGATTCAGAAGAGTAGCCAGTTCAAATGTGTAAGGCCTTTCTGTGATACTGAAGTTAGCTGTGGTGTTAGCACAATATTAGATAAATGTACCCATTTGTTGATTCTATTCAACCTATGTGGTGGTTGGGGTTATAAGCGTGCCATCTCTGCTGTCCTCTTTTCTCTTCCTCTTCCCTGACCCTGCCTTGTCCTTTTCCTCTGGGGGGGGGCATGGCATGTGCCCACCCCATGGTTGAAAAACAAAAAACAACAAAAACCTCTCCTGTTTGGTTACCTGTGATACTGTCCTTTCTGTGTAGGATTTAAAATTGGAAACACTGACCCTCTGTCATACCTTATGTCTAAAGGGATCCCATCAAAAAACTGGAATGTCAGTTTTAAGATTCTGCCCTCCTCATAGTCCCTGGCACCCATTTCATTTTTTTTTTTTAATTTTGTACTGCCTTAATTCCTCTATAATAACTGGCCATCATTTTTTTTTCTATTGAGATGGCCAGTTATTATTTGCTAAAATAACTGTCTGGTGCCCGGCCCAGTGGCGCTGAGGGCTGAGGCGCTGGACGCCCACCACGCCACGCCGATGACCCGCAAGTTCGGGAATGAGCATGGGCCACCGGAGGTCAGCAGGGGCAGAGAAGGACTAAGCTTCCAACGGACTGCTCTCCTTCTCCAGGGACGGGGGTTCTCAGGGTCGGCGCCTGCCTGCTCCCTAGCGGAGGCTGGGGGACAGGGTGCCGCGCTGCAGAAGGCGGAGGAGTTGGGGCAGACGCCTGGAGGGAGCTCATGCGGATGCGTGCACTCTCCTCTCTGCAGGCATCATTGCTCGCCTCAACTCATGGCCAGCCACGGCGCTGGCCTCGCTTAATCTGGTCTCCAGTGAGGGTTGGGGAACCCCGCCGGCCCTGTCAGGGGGGCAAGCTCTGGGAGTTTGGTCCAGCGTCGGATGGTGGATGCCGGGGCTGGGGGCTGCCTCTGGAGCATAGCTGGCAATAGAAAGGTACAAAAATATATATATATATAAATAAATAACCGTCTGGTTATTAAGGCAAACATGCACTTACTGAATAGCAGCTGCACTCTTGAGACTGTCTCAAGCGCTGCTCCGTGAGTCTGCATTTCAAATGACTATTAAGCAGCTCCTCACCACATGTTCCTTTCCTTCCCTCTTGCTTGTTTCCCTTCAGTCATTCAGCTAGCACAACACACTTGTTGAGAAAGGCAGTTTACCTACAGGCCTTGGGTGGCAGATATCCGGGAGGGAAGGGATAGTGGTCTCCAGGTCTAGAAGTTCAGGAAGTTAAAATTCTGGGGGGAGGGTTTGAAAATAGAAACAGGGATGGGAAAAGGGTGTCAGCTGAGCAGGAATGGATGCTGCTGTAACTGCTACAGGCTGCATAGGAGGGGTCTTGTCTTTTCTCCACTCTGGGAGAAACTGAAAATAACCCCAATGGGAATTCAGTGAAGGGTCATTTTTTAAGTGAGGGATGGGCGTTATTGAAAAAGGACAGCAGACACACTTTGTGCAGACATGTCATAAACTAGTTTTGTTCCAGAAATAATTGAAACTGGAGGGTAGGGGTTAGGTGGTGCAGAGAAAGACATATAATTTGCTTCGTAAAAAAATATTTTTAACAACAGGAGTGATAACAGAATGCTTACGACTTTATGAACATATGAAGAAGTCAGCAGAAGAAGGCCATTTGATCTATCAAGTCTGCTTGTGTTGCAGGGTTCACAGCTTGAGTTACTGTCCCTGCCCACTCTCTCCACTCCTCCCATCCTCCCTACCCATTATCCTTACCCTCCCCCATACCTATCACAGCCTCTCTTAAAGCTGCCCATTATCCACCACCCTCTCTGTGAAGTGCTTCCTGACCTCCCTCCTAAATCTCCCACCCTCCAGCTTAAGACTGTGCCCACTCGTGTTATGGTTGCCATTCAGCTTAAAGAGATTCTTCTAATCAACCTTATTGATCCCTTTCAAGTACTTATGTGTGTATGCAGGGGCGAGGAAAAAACACCAAAAATTTTATAAAATAAAACATGAGGTGCTGCAGTTGCTCGAATTTAACAGACTTCCTTGGCATGTGATGCTTGAATAAACCCCTCAAGATTCACTCTTGGGTTTTATGCAGCATCACACACATCGAGTGTGTATTAAATTCTCATAATACACACCACTCCATGCATTTTCTATATTTAAATTTATTAATATTACTGATCTCTTTTCTGGAAATCAGATATTTTTTTCCCCGCCATACTGATATCCTTGAGTACTTTTTATTCCATGTCACTGATGTCGGAATTTGTGTAGAAATAAAAATCAGTCAATCTGTGTTACAAACATTCACATTTATATTAGAAAGACAGCCAATGGCCCATCAAGTTTGTTCCCCCAATCAAATCAGTAGGATTAGCCTGCAAAGTCTTTCTTCAAGGTACTTACCCAGCTTGAGGGTCGAAAGTGTGCCAGCTGACACCTTCGAGGGGGCTGGTGCTGAGGTAAGCGGTGCACATGCACAGCATCACAAGAGTAGGTCGTGGCACTAGGCTTACCTGGGCGCCAGCCACCAACCGTCTCAGTTCCTTTTTTTGCCAAGGAGCTGCAGTATTACCTAACTACTGGTCATGTACTCATGCCAAGGGCATAAGGAGCACTACCTGGCAGCTGACATCACCTACTCAGGGAGTCTCTTCCTTGTGCCCACTGCTCATTCTGTTAAGCTGTTTTTTTCTGGTATTTCCTTTGAACACATCTTCTTTCAAAGAAACTGTGCCTCCTTGCTTTTTCACCCTTATACATCTGATGGGTTATCAAGATACCAGCAAAATGACTATCATGTACCAAAAGGATATGCTCATATCAACCACTGTATAGGTACTAAAAATTTGAATAAACAGGTCCTAAATTTCCAGTTACTGGATCTTCCCTCTGATTAGTCTAATACTTTTGCAGTTAACACTTCCAAAATGCCAACCACTTTTTTAATTTCAGAAAAGGGATTTTGTTTTATAGGCTACCTTAAATGTACACTAAATCCCAAATCACATTACAAGCCATGAACAGATGGCAGTAGCCATTTAGAATGCACAGGGAGAAAAGCAAAAAAAAAAATTAAATGATGCTGGTTAAAGCAGCAGTACTACGAAAAAAAAATTTGCGCTTTTTTGACAGTTTATTCCCCGTGCCCTGCTAATCATATACCTGGTACTCTTTCTCGTCGGCATTGTACTATCGCCGAGTAATTTGCTCAGTTATTCTCTGCTTTTGTTTACATTTCTGCCACCCAGCATGTTGCACTGGAACCCCCTCTACTGCCAAATGCACATTTGAATGACTTGCAGGGACATCAGGAATGGTCAGCAGAGGGTCCCTCTGCTGTTGTCAAAAGACGTGATGCGACCGGAAGAAAAAGCACAGCTGAAATTAATCAGCCGCCATATTTGTTGTAGCGCTACAACACTTCAAATAAATTGCAAATATCTAAAAAACTAAGGACGACTGGGAAAAAATATTTACTGGTATGGAAACTGGAACTTTGACCGCATGCTTACAGCTGAAAAACAGAATTTTGATTGGTCACTTCCT
This sequence comes from Neoceratodus forsteri, assembly GCA_016271365.2. Classification (NCBI taxonomy): domain Eukaryota; kingdom Metazoa; phylum Chordata; order Ceratodontiformes; family Ceratodontidae; genus Neoceratodus; species Neoceratodus forsteri. The sequence continues at coordinate 162,043,668 of CM057458.1, read as the reverse complement.
GATTTCGTAGTACTGCTGCTTTAAGGAAAGCTCAGTGTATTTAAGCATAGAAAAAGAATGAGCAAGAGAGAGAGAGAAGGCAAAGCAGAGAGATGTTAAGTAATTTGCCTAAAATCATACAGTAAATTGCAGTAGTAGAATTCAAACCCAGATCTTCAAGTTCACAACTCCTTGCTCTAAACACTATGCTACTCTGCCTCCTCTCACTCCCTCCAGAGTACAACTCTGAATGTTCAGCCCTTGTGTCTACAATACACTGCAGGTGTCATCCTGAGACTATGCAGTCAAAATGCAGCTCAATATACCATACCTCAAACAAATGCAAATATCTCACAAACCATAACAGCTATGCACAAAGTGTGAGTGGCAGAGTTTTTCATGACAAAATTATCTTTCTAATGACGGTAAATAAGAAAAAATTACTCACCTTAGTAATGTTGTTTCTTCTAATGGAGCCTTGCTGTATTCTGACTATTGCAGTCAAGTCCTGCCTTTCAACTGCCCCGCAGAACAAAGAGTTAACTTTCCATGGCCAGCATGAGACGTTCAGCACGAGCTCGGTTGAAGCCCCTGTCTGCTGCTGTTTAAACTCCAACTGTCAGATCTTTACGAGCAATACTCACTAGAAGTTCTGTATGGAAACTGTAAAACTCACACTAGCCAACTGGCAACTAAATTTATTAAAAAGAGTTTTTTGGTTTCAAAGCAAAGACTCAAGTCAGGAAACCCCAAAACAAAACAACACACACCCAAAGTAAAGGAGGGTGAAAAAGGGGCACCCCTAGGGTGCCAACACTGCTCCTGCCCACCCACATCCCAAAAAACAGGTTCTGAGAGGGGAGGCGGGGGGGAGGTCAGAATATAGCAAGACTCCATTAGAAGAAACATTACTAAGGTGAGTAATTTTTCTTCAAACAACATGAAGTCTTGCTGTATTCTGACTATTGCAGACGACCAAACAGTGCCTCCATGGAGGAGGGACAGAACCTACTTTGGGAATAGGCTCTGAAGTACTGCTTGTTAAACCGGAGCATCACCCAGCCTGGATATCGAGAGAGTAATGCTTGGTGAATGTATGGACTGTTTTCCAGGTGGCTGCTTGACAGATTTCTAAGATAGAATATCCCTGGCAGCAGCCAGGAAGCAGCTGTACCTCTAGTAGAGTGAGCCCTCAGGACTGAGGGTGGAGTTCTACCCAGTTTTCATTGCAGAATTGTACAAGAGACAATCCACCTGGCAATAGATCTCTAAGTGGCAGGTTTGCCCTTACCGACCTCTCCATGTGTGAGGAACAACTGGAGGGACTCAAACCTGTGACCCTCGGTGCACTCTATGTAGTAGCTGAGGGCCCTTTTAACACCCAAGCTGTGTAGCCTCCTCTCTCCAGTGGAGGAATGGCCAGTAAAGAAAACGGAGAGAAATAGACTGCTTAAGGTGGAAATCTGAAACCACCTTAGGCAAAAACTTCCTGTTAGTTCTTAGGACCACTTTATTTCTATGGAAAGAGATGAAATCAGGCTCCACTGACAGGGCTTGCAATTCACTGAAATGCCTGGCAGAGGTAATGGCTACCAAAAATACAGTTTTCCAGGTCAAGTACTTAAGCTCTGCAGAGGATAAAGGCTCAAAAGGTGGTTGCATAAGCTGAGCAATGCAAACATTAAGGGCCCAAGCAGGAGCAGGGTCCCTAAAGGGGGGACTGGTGTGCAGCAATCCCTTGAAGAACTTACAAAACACAGGATGGGCTGACAGGGGAGAGGGCTTGCCTACTGACAAGAAGGCAGAAACAGCTGCCAAATGCACTTTAAGTGTAGCTGGCCTAAGTCCTAAGCCATTAAGATGGACCATATAGTCCAGAACTGTAGACAATCCAGCAGATTCTGGAGAAATATGCTTATTAGAGCACCAAATAGTGAAATTTTCCATTTGGAGTTGTAAGTCTTTCTGGTGGAAGGCTTTCGAGAAGCCTTAAGGATATCCAGAACCCCTTGAGAAAGGTGCAGATCAGCAAACTAACTCTTCAAGAGCCATGCCTTGAGATTGAGAGACCTGAGGTTCGGATACCAAATCCTCACCTGAGAGGATGGCAACAGGTTGTAATTCCTGGGAAGACACAGGGGAAGGTGGACTGCTAAGGAAAGCAATGGGTGTACCAGGGCTGCCTGGCCCAGTCCGGAGCAATCAGAATCACTTTGCATGGTTGAGACCTGATCTTGACTAACACTTTGAACGGGTGGGGGTGGGGAAGCATACAGATATTTCCTTCCCAATTCAGAATCAGAGCATCCAGAGGGACTGAGCCCAAGACTGGGGTCTACAACAAAGAGAGAAGTTGGTGATTGTCTGGGGCTGCAAAAAGATCTATCTGAGGAGTGCCCCATCTCGAGAAAATCACTTTCAAAACTAGGGGATCTAGGGTCCATTCGTGATGGCCCTGGGATATCCTACTGAGAGCATCTGCTAGGACATTGTCCTTCCCTGGGAGGTGAACTGTTATCAGAGAGGTTTGCAGGGAATAGACCAGGGACCACAACTTCATTGCCTCTGTGCACAAGGCTGTAGGCCGAGTGCCTCCTTGCTTATTGATGTACCACATGGTGGTGGTGTTGTCTGTTCTGATCTGGATCACCTTGTTCTGTACAGATTTGGAAAAGGCTTGCAGTGCCAGAAGAAAAAATTACTCACCTTAGTAATGTTGTTTCTTCTAATGGAGTCTTGCAATATTATGACAGTAGCAGTTTGTCCCACCACTAGAACTGCTCCGGAGGTGAAATGGTTAATACCATTCCAGAATGGAACTTTGAGCACGAGCTCTAAGAAGCAGCTCTGTCTGTGATATTTCAAAACTGAACTGTCAGATCTTTACGAGCAAAACTCACTAAGGTCTGTGTGGAAGCTGTAACTCACACTAGCCAAATGGCTACCTAAATATTAACAATCATTGCTGGTCCCAACACCCAAGATTCAAGTCAGGACCAGAACTCCTAATACAATTCTAACAACAAGAGAATAAAACAACAGGATAATAAAACACACCCCAAAACCCCCAAAAGGGGGAGAAACGCTAAAGGGCATAAAAAATAGTGCCCACACTATATTGCCCGCACCCCACCCAAGTAGAGGTTCTGAGAGGGGCAGGTTGGGAGGTTTATAATATAGCAAGACTCCATTAGAAGAAACAACATTACTAAGGTGAGTAATTTTTCTTCAAACAACATGAAGTCTTGCTATATTATGACAGTAGCAGACTACACAGCAGTACCTCCATGGAGGAGGGACAGAACCTACTTAGGAATAGGCTCTGAAGAACAGCTGTGCCAAACCGAGCATCTCTCCTGGCCTGGACATCCAGGGAGTAATGCTTGGTGAAAGTGTGTACCGTTTTCCAAGTAGCAGCCTGGCATATCTCTAATATAGGAATGTCTCTGGCAGCAGCTAGAGACGCGGCTGTACCCCTGGTAGAATGAGCCCTCAAGCCAGAGGGGGGATCTCTGCCCAGCTTCTGATAACAAAATTGGATACAAGAGACAATCCACCTGGCAATTGATCTCTTAGTGGCAGGTTTGCCTTTCCCAACTTCACCATAGGTGAGGAAAAGTTGGAGGGATTCGAACCTGTGGCCTTTGGTATGCTCTACATAATAACTAAGAGCCCTCTTAACATCCAGGCTGTGCAACCTCCTCTCACCAGAAGAGGAGTGATCAGTGAAAAATACTGGAAGGGAGATAGATTGGTTGAGATGGAAATCTGAAACCACCTTAGGTAAAAATTTCCTATTAGTCCTCAGGACTACCTTATCCCTGTGGAAAGAGATAAAGTCAGTTTCTACTGACAAGGCTTGCAACTCACTTATGCCTAGCAGAAGTGATAGCCACTCAGAAAACAGTTTTCCAAGTTAGATACTTAAGCTCTGCAGAAAACAGAGGTTCAAAAGGGGTTGCATTAACTGGGCAATGCAAACATTAAGGTCCAGGCAGGGCCGGTTCCTAAAGGGTGGATTAGTATGGAGCAATCCTTAAAAACTTGGAAAACACAGGGTGAGTGGAAAGGGGATGACTTTCCTGCTGAAACAAAAGCAGATACAGCTGCCAAATGAACTCTCAGGGTAGCTGGTCTGAGACCCAAGGAATTAAGATGGACCATGTAATCTAATACAATGGGCAAATCAGCAGATTCTGGGGAAATATTTTCCTAGCACACCAAATGGAAAACCTTTTCCATTTAGAACTATAAGTAGCTCCTAGTGGAAGGCTTTCGGGAAGCCTTTAGGATTTCAAGAACACCCTGAGAGAGGTGTAAATCAGCAACTCTAACTCCTCAAGAGCCAGGCCTTGAGGTTGAGAGATTTGAGGTCCGGATACCAAACCCTTCCCTGGGCACAAGTTAATAGGTTGTGATTCCTGGGAGACAAAGGGAAGATGGATTGTCAGTGACAGAAGGAGTGGGTACCAGGGCTGCCTGGCCCAATCCGGGCAATCAGAATCACCCTGCAAGGCTGGGATCTGATTTTGACTAATACTTTGAATAGGAGAGGGAAGGGGGAAGCATAAAGAAACTTCCTCCCAATCCAGGAGAAGGGCATCCAGGGGACTGAGCCCAACACTGGAGGCCTGCAACAGAACAGAGGAAGATGGTGATTGTCTGGGGCTGCAAAAGATCTATCTGAGGAGTGTCCCAATCTGGCAAAGACTATCCCCAGCACTTGAGGATCTAGGGACCATTCGTGATGGCCCTGGGAAATCCTGCTGAGAGCATCCGCTAGGACATTGTCCTTCCCTGGAAGGTGAACTGCTATGAGGGAAGTGTTCAGGAATAGGCCAGAGACCACAACTTCATTGCCTCGGTGCACAAGGTCAAGACCGAGTGCCCCCTGTTTGTTGATGTACCACATTGTTGTGGTGTTGTCTGTTCTGACTTGTATCACCTTGTTGTGGACAGATGCAGAAAATGCTTGAAGAGCTAAAAAGACAGCTCTGAGTTCCAGCAAATTGATGTGGAGCAGAGATTCCTGTGGGGACCACACTCCCTGAGTGGAAAGGTCGCCCATGTGGGCTCCCCAACCCAGAAGGGAAGCATCTGTAGTGAGAGTCAAATTGTGAGCAGGGGAAATGAAGGGGACCCCCAATCTTAAATTGCTCTGATCCTGCCACCACTGGAGGGCCTGGATCAAGGTTCGAGTCACTGGGACCAACTTGGAAAGGGGGTCTCTTCTCTGAGACCAATAGATTCTCAAGTGAAACTGAATGTCTCTCATCTGAAATCTTGCTCCCTGCACAACAGCTGTGGATGCAGCCATGTGCCCCAGGAGCTGCAGAAAGTGTCTTGCTGGACGAGAGACCTGCAGAGTGAAGGAGGAGGCCAGAGCCACTAAATTCCTCACCCTTTCAAGGGAAGAAAAGCTTTTAGCTTTGTGTCCAACTCTGCCCCTATAAAGGTGAGTAGCTGGACTGGTTCCAGAACCGACTTTGTAGATTTAGCAGAGCCCAGGGAGGTGAGAAGCTGCTGGGTGACTTGCAGGTGAGATTTACCTGTTCTGGGGACTGGCCTACAATGAGCCAATCGTCTCAGATAGGGAAAACAGCAATCCTTTGCCTCCTTAAGTGAGCCACTGCACTGCCAGACACTTTGTAATACCCTTGGGGCAGAGGTAAGGCAAGGGCATTGCTCTGAACTGGTAATGACCTGAAGGTAGTTCGAATCTGAGGTACTTTGATGGGAGCTTCTGATTAGGATGTGAAAATAAGCATCCTTGAGGTCCAGGGAGGCTAGCTAGTCCCCTGGCCTTAGGGAGGGTAAAATCATTGCCAGAGTTACCATTTTGAACTTTGGTTTCAAAAGATGCTTGTTCAGATATCTGAGGTCTAATATGGGCCGCCATTCTCCTGTCTTTTTGGGGTAAGGAAGTATCTGAATACAGACCCCTGCCCTGGTGCAGGGAGGAACCTTTCACTGCTCTGAGAGCCAACAGGGTTGAGACCTCTGCTTCCAGAGCAAGGGTCTCTGAAGCACTTGCAGGTAGAAAAATCTGGCTCTCAACTTGGGAAACTTTTGAAGCTGAGAACAAGACCCTGGCTTACTACTTCCAGAACCCACTTGTCTGAGGTTAAAAAGCCCAGTTCTGACTGAAGTAAGCCAACCTGCCCCTACTCGGTAGAGAATCGGCCCTGGGCACCCCATCAGGGTGCCTGCTTAGCAGGTGCTTTAGGCTGAGGGGTGGGAGCAGGCCTGCCCACCCCTCGTCTGCCTCTGCCTCTGAAGAAGCCCCTCTGAGCATAGGCAGAGGAGGCCTGTGAAAAGGCCTACCCCTACCCCTGGGGGTAGGCCTCTGGGGAGTGGCTTGCCGCTCCTTAGCTTGGCCACTTTTGTAAGTAGTCCTATATTCATCCATCTTTTTCATGTAATTCTCTGTCTGCTCCCCAAACAGAGAATTTCCCACCACAGGAAAATCCATAGTCTTAGTTTGGGTATCCTGTGACAGGCTAGTACACCTGAGCCAGGCCAACCTCATGAAAGCTACAGATGTGGCCATGACCCTAGAGGCAACATCATTAACATCCACAGCAGCATGAAACTGTACCTTAGAAGTCTCAATGCCATCAGCAGCCACCTGTTCTAGTTCGCTAGCCAGCTGGCCATGGGCTTGCTTGGCTAATTCCATAACAGTATCCCATCTAGATTTCTGATACCTAGCTACATAAGCCATATAATTTGCTTGCCTGAGTCCCAGAGAGGCTGCCATATACTGTTTTTTCGCCATGGCATCAATCTTCCTGGAATCCTTGTCAGGAGGATGTGAAGCCAGGGGGGAATATTAGCTTTATCACAGGCTGCAGCCTGAACTACCCCAACATGACTGCATTGCTGAGAAAGGAATTCTGTATCAGGACCTGACAATGTGTACCTCCTGTCCATCTTTTTATCTACAGGAGGCACAGAATTAGGAGTTTTTAAAATTTTTATTGTTTGCTTCCTAAAAGACTTGTGCAAAGGAACAGACAATCTCCTAGACTCTGGAATATCCATCATTTCTACAAAATCAGGCTCCTCTTGCTCATCCACAGCTTCTTCCAAGGGAAGCTGGAGGGTTTCAGCAACTTTTTTGTAAAACATAAAATGAGATGGGGACTCAGATAGCATAGGGGGAGATTCTAAAGGTCTGTCTGGGGAAATGTCCGGTTCAATGGGCACACCCAGACCTTCCCAGCCACATTCATACTGTTCATAATCATCCTCCCCCTCCTCTGGTTCATAAAACTCCTCAACATCATATTCCTGAACCACTGGAACCGGACGAACCGACCTTTTGCCAGATAGTGGCGGTTCGGACGGAACCTGAGACAGTGACTGGACAATTTGTATGGCTTTTGCTATCTCTGCAGCAGTTGGAGAAGGGTTTTGGACTCAAACCTGCTGACTTTCTTGTTTTCTTTCACTGGAACTGGTTCCTCAGAACCAGCTTTTCTTTGCCCGAGAAAGTCTCGCCCTGGTCAGAGGGCATTCCTCCGTTCGTTGGCACCGAACCGGCTGGCCATCCGGTCAGCGGACTTTTTGCCTCGCTCCCTGAGCCTGCCCAATCTCTTTCCAGGGTGGCTGCAGGGAAATTCTTACATATCTGGCAGTCTGACTGGAGGTGGTCAAACCTCAGACAATAGACATATGTGTGGGTCAGCCTTGGCAAAGACTTCCCACAGACATCACAGTGTTGAAACCCAGTGGGCCCGGTTTTTCTTTTGGGTTTCTCAGACATAATGCCAGCCTAACCAGAAAAACTTGCCCTTTAAACGGCAGTGCCAGGCAAGACACCCTTATCGGTTCCTAACCGTGTCACGGGTATTTGAAAAAAACGTAATAAAACGGTTTTTTTAGAACCGATAAGAACCGGGAACCGCACTCTAAAATGCTAAACTTTAAAGTTAATGAGTTTTAAATCCAGCTGATCGGTTCAAACCGAACCGATAAACTTACAAGTTCCACAGACAAAACCTTTAAATTACTTCATGACATACCACAGACAGAGCTTGAACCGAACGGTTTTCGTGTTAAATAAAGCTATTCTCGGTTGAATCGGACCGAGAAAACACTGTTTGAACCGAGAAATGAACCGAGCAGAAGGAGAAATCTCCGGAGCGACTGTTCACTGAGGCGGAGTAAAGAATCTGACAGTTCAGTTTTGAAATATCACAGACAGAGCTGCTTCTTAGAGCTCATGCTCAAAGTTCCATTCTGGAATGGTATTAACCATTTCACCTCTGGAGCAGTTCTAGTGGTGGGACAAACTGCTACTGTCATAATATAGCAAGACTTCATGTTGTTTGAAACACTGTTCTGAGTTCCAAGAGATTGATGTGAAGCAGAGATTCTCGAGGTGACCACAGTCTCTGGGTGGTAAGATCCCCCAGGTGGGCTCCCCAGCCCAGCAGGGAAGCATCTATGGTGAGCATCATTGAATGAGACTGAGTGACAAAAGGAACTCCCTGTCTTAAATTGTCCTGATCCCGCCACCACTGCAAAGCCTGGATCAGGGTTCGAGTCACTGGAACTAGTTTGGTAAGGGAATCCTTTCTTTGGGACCAGAAGGCTCTTAAGTGGAACTGAATGTCCCTCATCTGGAATCTTGCTCCCTGGACCACTGCTGTGGAAGCTGCCATGTGGCCCAGAAGTTGAAGGAAATGCCTTGCTGGTCGAGACACCTGTAGGGTGAATGAAGAGGCCAGTTCCATAAGGGTCCTTGCCCTGTCCAGAGGAAGGAAGGCTCTTGCCCTTACTGTATACAGCTCCGCCCCTCTGAAGGTGAGGAGCTGTACTGGCTCGAGAACTGACTTTGGAAGGTTGAGGAGGAATCCTAATGAAGTGAGCACTTGCTGAGCTACTTGCAGATGTGACTTGACTTGGTCTGGAGACTGACTCACTATGAGCCAGTTGTCCAGATATGGAAAGATGGAAATCTTTCTTCTCCTTAGGAAAGCAACCACCACTGTCAGGCACTTTGTGAACACCCTTGGGGCTGATGTTAGGCCAAAGGGCATTGCTCTGAATTGATAGTGGCCTGAGGGCAACTCGAACCTCAGGTATTTTCTGTGGAAGCACCTGATGGGAATGTGAAAGTAGGCATCTTTGAGGTCCAGGGAGGCTAGCCAGTCCCCTGGCCTTAGAGAGGGCAGAATTATTCCCAAAGTCACCATTTTGAACTTTGGTTTTGAAAGGTGCTTGTTCAGATATAGTAGATCCAGGATGGGCACGCCATTCTCCTGTTTTTGGGGGTTAGGAAGTACCTGGAGTAAAATCCTTTGCCTTGTGTGGGTAGGAACCCTTTCTATGGCTCTGAGGCCGGAGGAAGAAACCTCTGCCTCTAGGGCAAGGTCTCTGATGGATTTGCAGGTGGAAAGGATCTGGTTCTCATCTTGGGAAATTTTTGAAGCTGAGAACCAGTCCCAGACTACTACTTCTAGGACCCACTTGTCTGATGTCAGAGACTTCCAGTCCTGGACAAAGTAAGCCAGCCTGCCCCCTAAAGGTATTGGAGAATCGGCCCGGGCAGACCCATCAGGGTGTCTGCTTGGCAGGGGCTTTAGGCTGAGGGGTGGAAGCAGGCCTGCTCATTCCCCGTCTGCCTCTCCCTCTGAAGAACCCCCTCTGAGCGTAAGAAGAAGAAGAGGAGGCCTGGGCTTGGTAAAAAGGCATTTGAAAGGGTCTGCCCCTGCCCCTGGAGTGCTGCCTTTGAGAAGTGGCTTGCCTTTCTTTGGCCTAAGCACTCCTGTAGGTGGTCCTGTACTCGTCCATCTTTTTCATGTAGTTCTCTGTCTGCTCCCCGAACAGAGAATTACCAATGGCAGGGAAATCCATGGCTTTAGCCTGGGTATCCTGTGATAGGCTAGTACATCTGAGCCAAGCCATCCTCCGAAAGGGCCACAAATGTAGCCATGACTCTAGATGAAACATCACTGGAGTCCAGAGCATCAGGAAATTGCACCTTGGATGCCTCAATCCCATCCGCAGCCACCTGCTCCAGCTCCTTGGCAAGCTGGTCAGGGGCCTGTTTAGCCAGAGCCAGCACAGTGTCCCACCTGGACTTCTGGTATCTAGCTGTGTAGGCCATATAGTTAGCCTGCCTGAGTCCCAAAGATGCTGCCATGTACTGCTTCTTTGCCATGGCATCAATCCTCCTGGAGTCCTTATCTGGGGGGTGTGATGCCAAGAGAATATTTGCCTTATCACAGGCAGCAGCCTGCACTACCCCAACATGGTTGCATTGCTGAGAAAGGAACTCCATATCCAAGCCTGAAAGGGTATACCTCTTGTCCATTTGTTTGTCCACAGGAGGTATGGAATTAGGAGTCTTTAGAATTTTAATTGTCTGTTTCCCAAAATATTTATGGAGGGGAACAGACAGTCTCCTGGACTCTGGGATGACCATCATTTCAACAAAAGTAGGCTCCTCATGATCCTCTACTGCTTCTTCCATTGGAAGCTGGAGGGGTTTCAGCCACTTTCTTGTAAAACATAAAGTGGGAAGGGGACTCAGAAAGCCTAGGAGAAGAAACACCTGAAGGTCTGTCTGGGGAGATGTCCGAGTCAATAGGCACATCCAGACTTTCATAATCATCATCCTCATACTCTCCCTCCTCCTCCGGTTCATAAAATTCTTCTGAAGTGTAATACGGAACCGGGGGAACCGACTGAACTGAGCCCCTGCCAGATAGTGCCGGTTCGGCCAGAACCGAAGTTAGCGATTGCACTATCCTTATCGCTTTGGCCATCTCATCAGTGGTCGGAGAATGAACTTGTGGATCCGAACCGGATGATTTTTCTCTTCTCTTTCTTTTAACCGGAACCAACTCCTCAGAATCGGCTCTTCTTTTGCCCGAAGAAGTCTCGCCCTGGTCAGAGGGGCACTCCTTCTGGTTCGGTCGGAACTGAACTGGGCTGGTCATCCGGGTCAGGGACTTCTCGGCCTCCCTTTCCCTCAGTCTACCTACTCTCTTATCCAGGGTAGCTTTGGGAAAACTCATACAAATTTGGCAGTGTGAATCAAGGTGGTCACACCCCAGACAATAAACACAGGTGGTGTGGGGATCAGCCTTAGCAAAGGCTTCCCCACACACACTGCAGTGTTGAAACCCAGTGGGCCCGTGTTTTTTCTTGGGTTTCTCAGACATAGCCAATCCTATCCAAAACTTACCCTTTTTTGAGCGAATCGCTTGAGCAAGACTCCCCTACTCGGTTCCTGACCGTATCATAGGTCTTGGAAAACGAATTAAATCGTTTTTTTAGAACCGATACGGACCGGTTACCACACTCTTAAGTAAATTCACAAATTTTTTAAGACTAAACTAAATTTACAAGTTCCACACAGAAACTAAATGCAAAACCTATCTAGTACTCACGGTACCACAGAGACTTGAATTGACAGATTCGGTAGCAGAAATTCGGTAGAAACTGAGCGAAAAACGACACACTGACTTTTTTGAACCAAGCAAAGGAGAAATCTCCAGAGCGACTGTTCAGTGAGGCGGAGTAAAGAATCTGATGGTTGGAGTTTAAGCAACAGCAGACAGGGGCTTCAACCGAGCTCGTGCTGAATGTTCCATGCTGGCCATGGAAAGTTAACTCTTTGTTCTCCGGGGCCGTTGAAAGGCAGGACTAAACTGCAATAGTCAGAATACAGCAAGACTTCATGTTGTTTGAAGCTATTCAATTAAATTACATTTTATTTTTACCAGGATAACACCACTGAGACAGCTTATTTGCGAGGTGGTGCTGGAAGGACTAAAATACATAGGGGTACACAGAATTAAAAATCACAATGGCTAATGCAAAAACAGTAGTAACAATACCAGTCGTACAAAACAAGTAATGTGCTGGTACAGCTCACTTCGGTTCTATACATAAAAATCAGGGCGGCAGATACAAAAACAATGCTAACAGTACAAAAGATATGAGACAGATAATGTGCAGATACAACTTAAATACAGAGAGGAAACTAATACTAAAAAGTGTCGGAGAACAGGAAGAGTTGCTGGAATAAGGTGAAAAAGTATGGGGAAGGGGCAACAAGAGAGCTAGAGACAGGTAGGGGATGGGGTAGGAAATAGTGGGAGGGTGTAAGGATAGACAAAATTAGGAAAATGAAGGTGCGGAGAATAAAGAGTAAGTACAAGTACATACAAGGTATTTTGGATTTGTATAAGAAGCAGGTTAGGTAAAGAGGAATAACCTATGGAACTATAAGACATATCAAACCCAAACTGCACATGCATATATATTTATATATCTACTACTTATGCATGTGCAGTTTAGGTTACATGTCTTATATTTTACAAAAAATTGCATTGTCGTGGTGCATATTGTTGCAAAAAGAATCCTTTGTTAGGTATTTCTCAAGGTATAGAAAAACACCCTCAAATGATTACATTAGCTTGCCTATCATAATTACAAAGGTAATTTTGTACTGAACAACTTTGCCTCTCGCACTTTGTGTGTAGCTACTATGGTTTGTGAGCAATAAATGCAAGACTTCCACAGACATTTGTAGGGCACAAATGAACAATGAAGCCACCACCTACTGGTGTTACAGGACATAAAGGTTAAGTTTTTTACCGCCACCTGGAGGAGCTAATGGGCAGAATGAGTTGGATAGTTCTCTACATACCATCATATGAGGAGCTCTGGCTGGATTCCTTGTCCATCTTTGTTCCCGCAAATGAAGAATACTCTCCAGAGGCGTGACAGATACTTTAATCTGCCCTTGGCACTGCCCACCGAAGTCTGTGATATTGTACCATCCACAGACAGACTGGAACCCAGACAGAAGTGGGGAAAGGTCCACAGAGGCAAATCCAATCACTCGCTCAACATCTAGGTGGAGAGAAAAAAAAACACACGTCAAGTTTTCATAACTTCAAGTATGTACAATGAGCAAGAAGAAAATCAATATTAGATCCATAATATAGGAACTAGATAGACACAGCTGTAGAGTCCATTAATGACCTCTGTAGTGATGAAAGTTTGGGTTTTGTGTTCTCACTATTCTTTATTTACACAGGACAGCCCAACTGACGTGCAACATCTCTAGTTTCAACCCAGTTCTACAGAGAAAAGGAAAGAAGCCAAGAAAGGTGACGGGACTTGTTGAAGGTGACACAGTGATTTATGGACAGAATTATTGATTTGTCCACGTGGATCTAGGAAAATTGCTCCGAGACCAAGATTCCTTTTCAGCAAGGTCTCAGGAACAAGACAGCAAAGCAGAGATAATAAATGGATCACAAAAAGTTTACATAAGCAAAAAAAGGATATACAAGGTAAGATACTTTATAACAGGTAATGATGCAGAAGCTTAATTTTGCAGTTTGCACCCTTACAACTTTTAAGCACTATATTAAGTTTGCTGTCTTAATCCAGAATCCATACCTCTCAGCCTTTTGTCACAGAAATTAGGTATACGGGTGCTCAAAATGAGGGACACTAGCCCTCATAATAAGGGACACACCCTTAAACATGGAGATAAAAGCTCAGAACACTGTACAAACCACTGCCTGTACTTGAACAAAGTATTTTATTTAGCATCTTATAATATTATGAACTTTGCTTTAAAGAGTAAAGACTGAATTTACAAAACCTCTGTGTGGGCAGTACCTTTTCCATGAGGGGTGTGTGAAGGACAAAATAACTTTTGGTGGTAAAATAAGGGAAGTTCCTCGTAATTACGGACAGTTGAGAGGTATGCCAGTTGTTATCACCTAAATTCATGGTTCCACTACAAATGAAATAGCAAAACAGCTCCAGATTCAAACTGAAATTTCACTAATCAGCTTATCGGCCTATAAATTCAAGTCTGTCAGTCAGCTGAAAGTCTGTAACTTGACAACAGCATGGACAGGCAATCAGCTGTTCCATCATTAGTGTTATTTTCTCTGTGACTGACAACTAGCAGGTGGTGTACTGTAATCAGCTGCAGCTGACTCTACTTAATCTCACTGCTGCTCACTCGGGTTCTTCATTCTGCTGCTCTCTGTTCTGCTGTTCTACCTGGAGCTGAAAATGTCTTTAATACAGTGGCTACAGTGAAGCAAGTGAGTTAAAAAGGATTGTTTTGTCATTGATGAAATCATTGCCACCGCATTCAGTGACAGTGCTGGTGTTTGCAAGAAAACCGTTGACAGCATTATATAAGAACTGCACAGAGTGTGACTCCCCCCCCAAATGGAGATGAACTGACTATGCTCACTACACAGCAGAGATTCTGTTTTAGGTGGGAAAGTATGCAGCAGTAGGTGGTGACTGGGCAGCGCACACTAGGACTCTGCCTCAGAGGACACTCCAACAGTTTGTTGATCAATGGAAACCAGATCTGCCAAGGCTAGCATGGTGCAACTAAAATCATCTTGCCCCCCTGTGCCTCTAATCTGAGCAGCATGCTCTGAATTAGGGGTAGTGTGGGAAATGCGAACACAAAGCGTCTTGTCCACCGCAGTCTGAACGCATCCTGACAGAAAATGCCAGGTTCTGAATTTCTGGAGGAAAAGAGAGGCAGTTTAAGTTGAGTGGGGATGCAGAAAGGTCCACATCCGGACTGCCCCACTCGTCAAAGAGCGACTGCACAACATCTTGTGTGAGGGACCACTCGTGAGGGTCTGCCTCTATGCTGCTGAGGTGGTCCGCTAGATTGTTCTGAGTCCCTGGCACGTAAATTGCCAGAATGAGAGCCCTGTGTTCGAGGCACCACTCCCACACCCTGACGGCTTTCCTGCACAATGGGTAGGAGTGCGCTCCTTCCTGCTTGTTGATGTAATACATCACAGCCTTGAAGTCCATCTGAAGCAGTACTACTTTGTGAAAGACAACTTCTTCCAGGGCTCGAAGAGCATACAGGACTGCTCTCATCTCTAGAACACTGATGTGCGATGAGACTCCTCCCTGGGTCCACACTCTTTGAGTGTGGAGATCTTGGCAGTGAGCCCCACAGCTGAGCAGATGTGCATCCGTAGTGCTGGTAATCTCAGACTCTGGCGAGGCAAAGGGAAGACCATGAAGAAGGTTGTCCTCCTGAATCTACCATGCAAGTGATCTCGTCAGAGGTTCTGTCATCTTGATGGGGTAAGACTGCGGATGCATTGTTGGGGACCACTGAGTGCTGAGCATCCACTGAATGGTCTTCATGAGCAATCAAGCCAGAGACACTGTGAAAACGGAAGAGGCCATGAGGTCCAGCATCCACTGCATGAAGTGAGCTCACACAGGGTTGTTATCTCTGATGAAGTGAGCCACCTGGAGGATGTCATTCCTCCTGTCCTCTGAAGGAAGGCCCTCACTCTGGAAGTGTCCAGGAGGGCCCCTATGAAGAGGAGCTGCTGAGAGGCTTGAAGCTGTGACTTCTCCAGGTTCAGCAGGGCCCTATGGAGGTAAGGAACTGAGATGATATGGAGAGTACCTTTGGTGTCTGTTGCTCTGACTGGCTGGCGAGGAGCCAATCATCAAGGAAGGGAAAGACTTGGATGCTGAGCTTTTAAAGGTGTGCAGAGAGAACTGCGAAACACTTCGTGTAAAGATTCAAGGTGTTGAGGAAAGCCCAAAGGGCAGGACTCTGAACTGGTAGTGTTGCCCCAAGGCCACAAAGCGGAGGTACTTGCAGTGACTTGGGTGCACTGGAACATGCTGGTAGGCATCCTGCATATCCAGGGATGCGAGCCAGTCATGCTGCTGGAGAAGTGGTAGAAGTGTCTCAATGGAGACCATCCTGAATTTCTCCCTGAACAAATATTTGTTCAGCTTTCTGATGTTGAGAATGGGGTGCATGCTGCCTGTTTTCTTCAGAACCAGAAAGTAATGGGAGTAGAACCCGGTATTCCGATCCTTCCCTGGAACTACTTCCACTGCCCTGTTTCGAAGGAGGCCCTGAATCTCTGAGGTGAGAAGATCTGATTGTGTGGTGAAGAGACTGTGTTGCCGCCTGGGTGGACAGTTGGGGGGAATCTCTGGAAGGTTGAGACAGTACCCCTCCTGGGTTAATCCAGAGGACCCACTTGTCTGTTGTTATAGACTGCCACTGGCTGTAAAACTGAGTCAGATGACCTACCACTGCTGAGGAATATTCTGCCTCGGGCAGCTAAGGTGGGACTCAGGCCAACATTTCAGAGGGTGGCACTCGGTGCTTTCAGGCCTTGTGCCTTCTGCTACATTTTCTTTTGCAGCTGAGGGGACTGGTTTTTGTTAAAGACTCCTCGACCCTACCTCGAAAAACTGCCTGTTATGAAACTGACGACAGCTCCCGACCCTTTGAGGGGTAGAAGGAGCCGGCCTAGCTGTTTTAATGGAAGTCCTGGTCTTCTGAGTGGCCTCTAGAGCTTGCTCTACTTGAGTGCCGAATGGGTGAAAACCATTAAAGAGGACATTCATGACTTGCTGTTGAGCATCAAAAGAAAATCCTGATGTTCTAAGCCAGGAGCGTCATCTAACACAGATCCCAGAGGCAGCTGCCCTGGAGGCAGTGTCGTAGGCATCCATGGAAGCTTTCAGCAGATGGCTATTGGACTCTATGCCCCGGATAATAGTCTGAAAAAGCTCCATTTTGGATTCAGACTCTGGAAGACTCTCCACTGTGGATTGGAGGGAGTTCCAAAGGATGTACTCATATTGGGAGAAATGTCCCTGATAACTTGCGATATGCATGCCCGGGGTTGCACCAGCGAACAATTGTTTCCCCACGGTATCAATTTTACAAAATTCTTTACTGATAGGGCGAGCTGTGGTCTCCTGGGGGAGAACAACCTTGTTATTCTCAGCAAGGAAAACCAGAGCATCTGCGATGGGTTGTGATGCTAAAAAGGTTCTCTCTTTGGGAGGGACACATTTCTAGCCTATGGCTTTGGCCACAGAAGGGACAAGAACTGGCCTCTCCCACACTGCCTGTGACAAAGTTGCAAAGGAAGGTGGGAAAGGAGGCGTACGGTTCTTTGGAACATTAGGAATATGGAGGAAATCGAGTCGCAAAAGCCTCCCAGGGTCTACATCTGAAGTCTGCAGAGCCAGGGTAGACCCCATGATCTTAAGAAGAGAAGGAAGGACAGGTCTTCAGATAGGGGTTTGGATGGAAGTGAGGGCTTCTCGTCCAAGCTGTAGAATGAGTCATCGACGCCGTTCTCAAAAATAATGAGGCCAGGATCTGACTCGTCTAGCTCCGCCTCAGAAAGATCAGTAACTGACCAGCCCGGTGGCACTGAGAGTTGAGGCACTGGATGCCACACCTTGCATCACACTGACAACACAGGTTTGGGTACGAGCTCGGGCGGCCGGGGGTGGGGGGGTGAGGAGCGGACTGAGCAGCCAGCAGTGAGCTCTCCTCCTCAGGGAGGGGCTGCCACCCAGTGGAGGCTGGATTGCATTGCCACGCCTGAGGGGGAACCTGTCAATAAGCCTGGAGGGTGGAGGGGACCGTAACCGAAGCTGCGGTGCGCATGCGTGCCTCCACACGTATGGGTATCCGCGATCTGGAGCCTCATGATAAATGGGGAGAAAACAGAGGAAAAATTGGGGGCTGTGGCTGGATGAAGCCCCAGGCTGGCTCTGGTGATCTGCCAGGGCATGAGAGGGAGGGTGCCTTGAATGACCGTGGAGTCTAGTATAGTCGGCCAACACGGGATCACCGCCTGCTGCGAAATATAAATACCTGATGGAAAAAGAAAAAAAAAAGAAAGATCAGTAATTGCCCCAGCAAGGCCACACCTGAGCAAGGGACAGACCAGCGACACCGGAACTGGCATCGGACCCGGCTCTGAAGAACCCGAGGCACGCAGCACCAAAGACCCTGATGTCACACACAGCAACAAAGCACATGGTGCCACATGTAGAACCGAAGACCCTGATGCCGCACGCGGCACCAAAGAGCCCAATGCTGCACATGGCACCGAAGAGCCCGATGCCACACGTGGCACAGAAAAGCCTGATGCTGCACGCGGCACTGAAGAACTCGATGCCGCACGTGGCACCAAAGATTATGGTAATGCTGTATGGGTGTCATCCCTGGAAAAAAAGGAGGAAAGAAGTGGTACCTGTGCCAGCCTCACGAGGTATAAGAGTGAGGGGGAGAGGCACGTGGAACTGGCATTGGTGGCACCGGTACTGGCGAGGGAAGTTTCTGTTGCCTGCACCTAACATGCATCCTGCCCCGAATGCCCCAGCCCAGAGGCTCCAAGGCATGCAGGCCCTGGAAACGGGTCCGTTGGGAAGAGCAAGCGAGACAGATGCTGTACCAACTGCTCCATAAGAGCAATCCAATGATTGAACTGCCCACTGGAAACCCCGCAAGAGGGCAAAAAGGGGCTCCGGTGGTGAGAGTCTAGGCCGTCGAGAAACCTTAAACCTCTTCACTTCTATCTTTTCAGCAGCTGGACCTGAAGGTGGAGGGACTGCAGACTAGGATGGACAAGGGAAAAATAGAATAATAATTACACAAAAATAAATGAATAGAATTGCCTTTATTAGGACACACCTGGAAATGAGCTGTTCTAGCTCAGTGTGCCTTTCCTGGTGAAACTTTTTAAATAAATAATAAATAAAAAAAATATTATTTAGGAGATTTAATAAGACACATTCTGGTTGACAAGGTTACTGGTGTCTGTTGTAAAAGCATGTCCTGTATATATGGCGCTCTTATTCTATATATTAATTACCATATAACAGTTCTGAAAGATTAATATATTTTTACTGTTTTAGAATTGTGCCAGACTCCCTTAAGAAGGGGTTATACCCTGAAATGTAGGAAACTGTAATTTAGTCTGGAAGTTACATGCAAGAAATTGACTCTGTATTAATATTTGGTGAGTGGCTTGTCTAGCCAGTCTGTTGTACTGGTCTGTATATCCCAACACAACTGGACACTGTTGCGAGCCTTATTCACTGCTTTTAACAATAAGGATTCATCATTAGCCACATGCATGACATCATCCCTGGCTCAAGGAGCCAGGACCTGGAACTGACCTACTGAATTTTAACTGCAATCACGATGGCCGGCCCTCTGGTGCAGTGATAGTGCTACCGCCTATGACAAAAGACAACCTGAATTCAGTTGTGAACTCAGGAGTTCACTCAGGCCAGCCGGGGGAGGGGGGAAATCGAATGTTCACCTGACATCTAGTGGGCACACCGGCCCATCAGGATGTATGAAAGGTGTGGCAGCCATCGATGCACATTGCGTGGGAGCATGTGGAGTGCATCATGACAGCACTGCATGCCCGCACCTCCCAAGGGCCAGAGAACAGGGAATAGCAGAGTGCCGATTGGTGGGATGAATGCGGTTTTCCACAGGCCCTGTACCTGGCTGTCCACGTGTCGTCTAAGCTAACCAGTTCTGTGTACCCAGTGGAATCTGGGGAACGCCGCCGCCAGGGGGATAAGCCCTAGGGGAGCAAGCCAAAGGTGAGTCCTGGAGGATGACGGGTGACCAGAAGATGGGGGCCAGTTAGTGCGTGGGGAAAAAATAACTAAAAAAAAAAAAAAATGAATTGCAATCACGAAACTACCACACTCCTTGCTTATGGTTCCCTCTAATCATCAAATCTTTTTTCCACTGAAGTGATCAGTCACACCCAAATCAGCTCCACGTTTTTCCTTTTTTCTTCCCACTTACCACTCACGCTGATTCTGATATCAGTTCTCCATGGTAGTTTGGTTCCATTACTGCGCCCACTCACTTTGGCAGACTTCTGTCAAATGTGTGCATTTGTTTCCTAAGACTTCTTGGCCGTCTCCAGCAGTCATGGTCTCGCCAGTGGTGAACCCTTTTGGTGGATTCAAACAGTGTGCCAAGCGTGAGAACAGTGGAAATTACGTACCTACCATAATTCTTGATCTTCTTGGATGAAGTCTTCACCACTCATTCACACCGATGGGATCTATGCTGGAGGCACTAGGACCCAGCGGGAGCAAACTTTTTGCAAGAGGGCCGGCGCCAGAGATGGAGCCAAGAGGAGCAGCGCTCTGAGCCTTGACTCATGCGGCAATGACTATCTCGGCGTCGACCCTCCAACCGCCTCAGTACCTTTTTTTCCGAGGAGGTGCAGCGTAACTAACCTAGAAGGATAGCCTAACAAAAAACAGACATAAGATAGTCCAGATGACCCGTATAAGAAGGGTCAACAAAGAAGTCCTCACGGCCTGAAGATTGAGGGAGTGAAGACCAACAACAGAGGTAAGCTCGTGGGATGGTGGGTGGGCATGTGAATGAGTGGTGGAGACTTCGTCCAAGAAGATCAATAATTACGGTAGGTATGTAATTTCCATATCTTCCTGGACATAAAGTCTTCACCACCCATTCACACTGATGGGAGAGTACCGAGCAAATAATCCCACAAGAAGGTGGCAGGGGAAACCAAGAGCTCCAAATTTAGGACAGAAGTCCGTTAAGGATAGTCCTGCCAAACGAAAGATGTTGTCTGGCATGGACATCCAAGGCATAGTGCTTGATGAAAGTATGCACTGAGCTTCAGGTAGCTGCATTGCAATGTCTGCAATGGGCACATTGTGGATTTCTGCCAGGGATGCCGCGACTGCTCTAGCAGAATGGGCATACACTCTGCCCTCCAGCTTAACTTGCACTATGGAATAACAGTGGCGAAGGCATGCCACCAACCATGCCGAAATGCATCTGATAGCGAAAGGCTAACCCAGCAGAGTCTCGCTGAAGGAAACAAACAGTTGTTGAGCTTTGTGTATTTCCTTTGTTCTATCCGAATAGAAACACAGAGCTCTTCTGATGTCAAAGAATGAAGGGTACGCTCTCCTTCATTTTGGAAGTTAGCAAAGTAAGTAGGTAGGACCAAAGGTTGGTTTAGATGGAATTCTGAAACAACCTTAGGGAGAAATTTAGGATGGGTCCTAAGAACTACTTTGTCCTTATGAAATACAGTATACGGAGGGTCTGTGATCAATGCATGTATTTTAGAAACCCTGCGGACTGAGGTAATGGCCACCAGGAAGGCCGTTTTCCAAGTGAGAAATTTCAGCTCACAGGCAGCTAGAGGCTCGAAAGGCTTTCGAGTGAGCATGTCTAGCATGAGATTAATGTCCCAGGCTGCAACTGGACGTCTGATAGGAGGTCTGGTATGTAGAATACCCTTAAGAAACTTCTGAACTACAGGCAACTGAGCCAGTAACAAGGAAGGTACTGGCTCATGATAAGCTGAAATGGCACAAAGGTGAACTTTGACTGTAGAGTATTGTAGACCTGAATTTGAGAGGTCCAAAAGGTACTCTAGAACTTTATTTGGTGGGCAGGAAATAGGATTCAAACTTGATTTTGCACACCAGAGACAAACGCTTCCATTTGGCTGTGTGAGTTTTTCTGGTGGCTGGCTTGCGCCCAGCTAAAAGAATACCTGAAACTCTCCAAGAGACACTGAACCTGTTTACTTCTATCTCTTCAGGAGCCAAGCATGAAGGTGAAGCAACCTCAGATTGGGGTGGACCACAGGCCCCAGGGTCAGAAGGTTCGTGTGACAGGGAAGCGCTTTCAGAGGGGTTTCCGACATACTGTTGAGTAACGGAAACCATATCTGTCAAGGCCAGAAGGGAGCAATGAGGATCATTTTTCCCCCCTGGGACTCAAGTTTGAGAAGTACCCTCTGAATTAGAGGGAGTGGAGGAAAGGCGTATAGAAAGCTTTTTGTCCACTGCAGCCTGAACGCATCCTGACAGAAAATGTCAGGCCCTGGATTTCTGGAGCAGAAGAGAGGCAGTTTTGTGTTGAGTGGGGATACAAAAAGGTCCAGGTCAGGAGTTCCCCACTCTGCGGATAGTGAATGAATTACGGTTGAGTCGAGAGACCACTCATGAGGACCTACCTCTGTTCTACTGAGACAGTCTGTCAGTTCGTTCTGCACTTCTGGCAGGCAGACCACCTGAATTAGAGCCTTGTGCTCTAAGCACCATTCCCACACTCTCATTGCTTCTCTGCATAAAGAGTAAGAGTGTGCACCGCCCTGTTTGTTGATGTAATACATCACTGCTTTGTTGTTCGTTTGAAGGAGAATGTTCTTGTGACAGAGAATGTCCTTCAAGGCTCTGACTGCATCAAGGACCGCTCTCATTTCTAGGACATTTATGTGAAGTTGGGACTCGTCCTGAGTCCACGTACTGTGGGTGCGGAGATTCTGACAGTGAGCATCTCACCCCATGAGGGATGCATCTGTGGTAATGGAAATTTGATGATTTAGGGGAGCAAAGGGATACCCTTCAAGAAGGTTGTCCTCTTTCGACCACCAGGTGAGTGACCTCTTCAAAGGTTCTGTCACCTTGATGAGAAAGGACTGAGGGTGAGTGGTTGGGGACCACTGTGTACTGAGCATCCACTGACTGGTTCTCGTGTGGAGGCATGCTAGGGGTACTGTGAACACCGAGGATGCCATGAGACCCAGCATCCATTGCATTGAAATAGCTCGAACTGAGCTGTTCTCTCTGATGTATCAGGCCATCTGTAGGATATCGCTCCTTCTGTCCTCTGTTAGAAAAGCTTTCACACAGGAGGTGTCCAGAAGAATTCCTAAAAAAGGAGCTTCTGGGAGGGTTGCAACTGCGATTTCTTGAGATTCAGCAAGACTCCCCTGGACATGAGAAAGTCTGAGGCCATGGCTACAGCGTCAAGAATTCCTTGCCTGGAAGGGCTTGCTTGAAGCCAGTCGTCCAGGTATGGGAACACTTGTATTCCGATCTTTCTGAGATGCACTGCGAGAATTGCACAATACTTTGTAAAAACTCATGGCGCTGAGGAAAGCCCAAAGGGCAGGACTCTGAACTGATAATGCTGGCCAAGTGCTACAAACCGTAGGTATCTGTGATGCCTTGGGTGTATAGGAATATGTTGGTAAGTGTTCTGCACGTCCAGGAAAGCTAGCCAATCATATTGATGAAGCAGGGGTAACAGGGCCCTGAGTGATATCATCTTGAACTTTTCCTTGAAAAGAAACTTGTTTAACTTTCTGAGGTCCAGAATGGGGTGCATGCCACCGGTCTTTTTCGGGACCAGGAAGTAATGGAAGTAGAAAAGTACAGTTACGTAAGAACTTACCGTAACAGTAGATCTTCAAGAGGCTCTTGCAGTAGTTCCCCTCCCGAGGGCGGAGGTCGGGAGGCTACCTGCTGAA
The DNA here is from genome assembly GCA_016271365.2 of Neoceratodus forsteri. Classification (NCBI taxonomy): domain Eukaryota; kingdom Metazoa; phylum Chordata; order Ceratodontiformes; family Ceratodontidae; genus Neoceratodus; species Neoceratodus forsteri. The sequence continues at coordinate 162,020,533 of CM057458.1, read as the reverse complement.
GCCCTCCTGCTAGCTGAAAGCCTGAGCTGCGGTTTGAGGCAACCCCGAGGAGCCAGAGGTCGCGAGGGTTACTTGTAAGCCCTCCCTGCTATTTGAAAGCCTGAGTGCTGCTAGATCGAATTCCCTCCCGAGGAGCCGGAGGCTCGAGAGGGCTACCTGCTGAAGCCCTCCCTGCTAGCTGAAAGCCCAAGCTGCGGTTTGAGGCAACCCCCGAGGAGCCAGAGGTCGCGAGGGCTACTTGTGAAGCCCTCCCTGCTATTTGAAAGCCCGAAGTGCTGCTAGATCGAATTCCTCCCCGAGGAGCCGGAGGTCGAGAGGGCTACCTGCTGAAGCCCTCCCTGCTAGCTGAAAGCCCGAAGCTGCGGTTTGAGGCAACCCCCGAGGAGCCAGAGGTCGCGAGGGCTACTTGTGAAGCCCTCCCTGCTATTTGAAAGCCCGAAGTGCTGCTAGATCGAATTCCCCCGAGGAGCTGAGGTCGAGAGGGCTACCTGCTGAAGCCCTCCCTGCTAGCTGAAAGCTCTGGCTGCGGTTTGAGGCAACCCCGAGGAGCCAGAGGTCGCGAGGGCTACTGTGAAGCCCTCCTGCTATTTGAAAGCCCGGTGCTGCTAGATCGAATTCCCCTCCCCGAGGAGCTGGAGGTCGAGAGGGCTACCTGCTGAAGCCCTCCCTGCTAGCTGAAAGCTCCTGCTGCGGTTTGAGGCAACCCCCGAGGAGCCAGAGGTCGCGAGGGCTACTTGTGAAGCCCTCCCTGCTATTTGAAAGCCCGGCGCTGCTAGATCACCCCCTCCCCGAGGAGCCGGAGGTCGAGAGGGCTACCTGCTGAAGCCCTCCCTCTAGCTGAAAGTCCCAAGCTGCGGTTTGAGGCAACCCCCGAGGAGCCAGAGGTCGCGAGGGGTTACTTGTGAAGCCCTCCTGCTATTTGAAAGCCCAAGTGCTGCTAGATCGATCCTCTCCCGAGGAGCCGGAGGTCGAGAGGGCTACCTGCTGAAGCCCTCCCTGCTAGCTGAAAGTCTGCTGCGGTTTGAGGCAACCCCGAGGAGCCAGAGGTCGCGAGGGTTACTTGTGAAGCCCTCCCTGCTATTTGAAAGCCCGGGTGCTGCTAGATCGAACCCCTCCCGAGGAGCGGAGGTCAGAGGGCTACCTGCTGAAGCCCTCCCTGCTAGCTGAAAGTCAGCTGCGGTTTGAGGCAACCCCCGAGGAGCCAGAGGTCGTGAGGGTTACTGTAGAAGCCCTCCCTGCTATTTGAAAGCCCAGTGCTGCTAGATCGAATCCCCCTCCCCGAGGAGCCGAGGTCGAGAGGGCTACCTGCTGAAGCCCTCCCTGCTAGCTGAAAGCCTGCTGCGGTTTGAGGCAACCCCGAGGAGCCAGAGGTCGCGAGGGCTACTTGTGAGCCCTCCTGCTATTTGAAAGTCCAAGTGCTGCTAGATCGACTCCCTCCCGAGGAGCCGGAGGTCGAGAGGGCTACCTGCTGAAGCCCTCCTGCTAGCTGAAAGCCCGGCTGCGGTTTGAGGCAACCCCCGAGGAGCCAGAGGTCGCGAGGGCTACTTGTGAAGCCCTCCTTGCTATTTGAAAGCCCGGCGTTGCTAGATCGACCTCCTCCCGAGGAGCGGAGGTCGAGAGGGCTACCTGCTGAAGCCTCCTGCTAGCTGAAAGCCCGGCTGCGGTTTGAGGCAACCCCGAGGGAGCCAGAGGTCATGAGGGCTACTGTGAAGCCTCCTGCTATTTGAAAGCCCGGGTGCTGCTAGATCGAATTCCTCCCGAGGAGCCGGAGGTCGAGAGGGCTACCTGCTGAAGCCCTCCTGCTAGCTGAAAGTCTGCTGCGGTTTGAGGCAACCTCCGAGGAGCCAGAGGTCGCGAGGGCTACTTGTGAAGCCCTCCCTGCTATTTGAAAGCCCGAAGTGCTGCTAGGTAATTAAAGTGAGAAACAACGCTCCGCTGCATTTCGCGACCATTGGTCCCTGTGGAGCGAGCCTAACTGTGGACATTTGTGGCATTTTGAAACCCTGTATTTGGCGCCTTTTCTTATTACCTGCACACTGCTCCAGAAGAAAAAGGGAACCAGCTTCTGTTCTCTCTCTCTGCACTAGGTCTAGCCCCGCTGACCGCCACGCGTTCGGCCCACCACCACCCTTGGTCGGCACTCCCTTTTATAGTTATAATCACATGGGCTGCCAGAACCAATCAGCCAACTTTTCCATTTGCAGGTTATATCTCTCTAACACTAGAGGGAGCCTGCTCTCTAAACCTATTCTCTCTACTGAAAAATCACACTTAATCATGATCCTTGCCATGCTGGCTCTCCTAGTACCACAACACCCACTGTCTACTATGGAACCCTTTATATCATCCACTGTCGTGCCAATGCCCGAACCCCAGTCCATCCACACACAATATCCTGTCTTCCGCACAGCTTACTGCCTGTCCACCTATCAATCCATCCCCCCAAATCCTTCCCGAACTCTGGACTACCACTCTACCCCCACCCACCCACCACCACACACAACCCACTGTCTCATGAATTCTGTCACAATTGGTCTCTCTCCTCTGTAGTGTCTCCAGCACTAAACACTCTCCCCATCCCGTGCACCACCCATACTATGACAGGGCAGCTGCAAAAGCGCCCCTCCCGCAGCAACTGCTCCTCTATGAGGCGCCTTATTGCCCTGCTTCTCCTGCTCTCAGGAAATGTGCACCCAAACCCTGGGCCTGGCAACTCTGCCATACCGCAATCCTCTGGCAAAGGGTTCCAATTGTTTTATGAACATATGTAGTCTCCCAAGAAAACTGCAGCACTCCAATGCTGGGTTACACAATATTCCCCTGACATTCTTATGCTAGTGGAAACCTGGCTTTCCCAGCTTACACTGACTCAGCTGTCTCCTCCCAGGTTTTTCCTCTTCAGGGCTGATAGGATGGGCAAGCGTGGAGGGGTGTGCAATCTACTTCGTAACTCAGTCCTAGGTCATGCACTCCCAATCCCTGAGCTCAAATATGGGGCACAAGCCATTACCTAAAAATCACCCCACACCTGGTCGTGGCCCCCATACCTAAGCACGCACATACCCCAGTACCAAAATTTTGCAATCAACTCCCTCTTAGACTATCTGTCCACCCTACCTCAAAAGCTGAACAATTGATCTTGGGAGACCTAAACACCAACTGGCTCAGCCCCTCGTCTGACAATTTAAAGGACGAGCTTGCAGCCCTTGACCTGTCTCAAATGGTCACCCAGCCCACCAGACTTAACCAAGCAAGGAACTAGCTCTCTCCTTGACATAGTTCTTTCCAACCGCCACACAAGTTGGATTCTGTAGAAGTCCTATCGGACTCACTTAGCACCACCCCTGTCATCTGCTTCTGGTGCTCCCCCACACACAGCCCGGAGCACTGCAGCACCTCGTCGCAGATTTCTCCCAGGGTCTTGACAACCTCAAACATCACCTGCACAAGTCGATTGACTCCAATGACCCTAGCATCTGACATAAACTCTGCTTTAACCACCTCACCAGGGCCTTCAACAATGCTCTGCACCTATTTGCCCCCATCACCACACCTAGAAAGAAAACGGGCCGCAGCATGGATATCCCTGCACTGATCCAGCAACTAAAACAGAGAGACAATCTTTGGCACATAGCAAATGAGTCTGGTAGGGTGGCAGACAAGCCTATAGAGCAGCTCGCAACCAATGCACCTGGGCCGTCAAGCAAGCGAAGCTAGACACTATCAGGCTGCTCTGACATCCTCCTGGGGCTCAACCAGAGCCTTCTGGGACAATATTAAAGAACTGAATGGCAAACCCGCCTCCCTCCGTCTCAGATTGTCTCAAATGGGGCAGTCTCGACAGACCAATCATATATCGCAGATTGCCTTAATAAAACTTTCACGGACTTAAGTGCAGTTCTCCTGCCCAACCCTTTGACCCTGTCCCCTTGCCCTCCCACACACTCCGCCTCCCGGCCCCATTCCACTTCCGGACAATCTCACCCCATGATGCCAAACCTTTCCTACTAAAATCTCTCCACCGCAAAATCCAAGTAATGATCCTCTTGACTCCAGGATACTTACCACGCTAGAGGTCATGTTAATCCCCTCACGTGTGTCATTAATAGATCCCTATGCCTGGCCAATTCCCCGAAGCATGGAAAGAGGTCAAGTCACCCCCATCCATAAGTCTGGGGACCATACAATACCAAATAACTACAGACCCATCTCCATCCTTCCCCTCTCCAAAGCCTTGGAAAAATAGTATCCACCCAGCTAATGGAATACCTATCTAAATACAACATCCTATGTCCTGAGCAGCATGGGTTTCGTCCTGGCCACAGCACATCCACTGCCCTTCTGGAATTCTCCCACCATATACACTCTGGCGCTTGATGAAGGTCAATTTGCAGGGCAGTTTTCATCGACCTATCAAAGGCCTTTGATACTGTGTGCCACCCCTGCTGTTAAACTCCTTAGCCAACTGGGATTTTCATCTGGCCCCTAAATTGGTTCTCAAGCTACCTGCACAACAGATCCCAAAGAGTTAAGCTAAATAGGACCTTGTCCACCAGCCTACCGGTACTCTCAGGGGTCCCGCAAGGCTCCATCCTTGGACCCACTCTTTTCAGTCTCTTCCTAAACACCCTCCCAAGCTCCTGCTCCAACAAAATACTGCTTTATCGGATGATGCGGTGATCCTAGCAACACACTCAGACCCTCTCAACTCCAAAGCACGCTGCAAGCACCTTCCAAGCTGAAAATGGTTCAGTAACCATCGGCTAGTCCTGAACCTGAAAAACAAAATCAATGCTGTTCGCACATCGGCAAAACAATGCCAAGGACACTCCCTCTCATCACCCCTAGCACACTCCTCCCACTTGAACAGGTAACAACATATAAGTATTTGGGCATCACTTTTGATGCAGGCTTTACTTTCCACGCCCACCTAAAAACCCTGTCCTCAGCCATGAACTCCAGGATCGGGCTCCTCTACCGCCACAAAGACTGCCTCCCAGAACCTGCCTTAAAATTGGCCATCACCTCATCTGTGCTGTCCTTGGCCGACTACGGCCTTCCAGTATACGCAGCAGCAGACCTGTCCGCCCTGACTAAAGTCCAGACCTCTATTAACAAAGCCTGTAGGCTCCTGACCGGCGCACACAGCAGAACTCACACTTGCCTGCTTTACACTGCCACCAACATACTCACTCTTGAAGAACGATTGAAATACCACACCTGCCTTCTGGCAAAAAAAGCACTATCTGGGTTATGCCCATCAGGGGTCTCCGCATCCCTGCAACCAGCCGTCCGACCGTGCATACCCATAACTCTACTAAAGCCACCTTCCTGGTACCCAGGGCAAGGACCTCTCTGCCAAAGATCCTTCCATCATAAAGCTCCGACCTGGTTTAACAACCTTCCTGAGGGAATATCAAAGATCCCGGGATTGGACGGTTCAAAATAGCCTCCTAAAACATATCATCAACAGCCGGTGCTGTAATTGCCTGTAGTGGAACACAACCCTGTCTCAAACAGCCCCCAAGTCCGACGTACTGGGCAACTGTAGCAACTGCAGCTGTAATAACTTGTGTGTATATAATAACTTGTGTGTATATAATGATCGTGTAACTCAACGTATGTATGTATCTCACCTGTATGTAACCTCTGTCTATAACTGCACTTATTGTTGTCTCCCCCACCTACATGACAAGGTACCTTTGTAAACGAGTCTCTGACTCAAAGGTTGTAAAACTGATTACTTCAATAAAAAAAAAAAAATTACATACAGGACTGACGTCGGCAGGCGGCAGGACCCCACGGAAAAAAATTCTAGCTAGCAGTCCCTGGCGGGGACCTCCCCACATCAGGTGACTGGCGTGCCGGATTTACATCGGTATAAAGGGCGGTCCCAGATGCCCGCCTTTCCAGTTCTTTCCCGCCACAGGCCCAGAAGACCTGGACAAGAAAGCAGATATTCCCCAATGGAAAGGAGCTGAAAAGCCTAGGGGATGGAGGCGCGGAAGAGTTTACCCATTGCAAGAGCCTCTCGAAGATCTACTGTTACGGTAAGTTCTTTACGTAACTGTACTATCTTACTTTGAGAGGGCTGTTGCAGTAGGTAATTACATATAGGACAGAACTCAAGCAGTCTGGAACAAATGAAAAGGCACCGGAGGAGGAACTACTCCAAAGTAGAAACATCCTTGCAAACCTCTACGTAAAGGAGGCTTCTAGCAGACAGCTAACCGTAGCCTGCTCTACGGCTAGAGGCAATGTCCAAACTGTAATGTTTAGTAAATGTATGGACGGAAAGTCCAAGTGGCGGCAGCACAGATGTCTGCCGCAGACACATTCTTGAAACAAGCCGCAGAGGCGGCTACTCCTTGAGTGGAGTGACCTCTGACTTGACCCGGAAGGGTCTTGTTGTACTTGTCATAACAGAAAGTGATGCAATGAGCCAACCACTTAGACAGGCATTGCTTGGAGACAGCATTGCCTTCCCTTTGTAAGCAAAAGATGAATAACTGATTAGTCTTTCTGAGATCCTTCGTCCTATCGGTGTAGTATCTAGAATCCTGTGGACATCCATGGTATGGAGCAAGTATTCTCCTTGGTTGGAGTACTGCATGAAAAGGCAGGTAATTCAATAGACTGATTTAAGGTAGACTCGCTACCACTTTGGGAGAAACTTAGATTCTGAGCAAGAGCTACTCTTTCCTTTGTGAAAGATCAGATAAGGGATTTTGCACATGAAGTCCTGGAGCTCGGAAATTCTGCGAGCAGAAGTAATGGCCCCCAAGAAGAGCGTCTTCCACGATAAGAACTTCAAGTCTGTGGAGGCCGCAGGCTCAAAAGGAGGAAGGGTAAGTTTCTCGAGAACAAGGTTCAAGTCCCAGGGGAGAGCTGGAGTCCGAACAGGGGTCTGAGATGAAGGACCCCTCTGAGAAAAGTCTTGGATACCTCCAGTTGTGCAAATGCCTTATCAGCTAAAGGGACATGGTAGGCTGAAATAGCCGCCATATGGACTTTCAAAGAGGAGTGACTGAGACCCAGGTTGAAAAGATGGCGCAGGTAATCAAAAAGAACGGCTACAGGACAGGAGAAGGGCTCCACATTCCTGGATGCAGCCCAAATGGAAAATGTTTTCCATTTCATGGCGTAGGTGGACCTAGTGGAGAGTTTTCTAGCCTCCACCAGAATCTCGGCCACCTTAGGAGAGACGCCAAAGCGAGATTGGGCTAGGTCTGCAGGAGCCATGCATGAAGTTGAAGAGACTTGAGTCCCCGATGGACCAGGGTCCCCTGATCCTGGGTCAGCAATTCTCGGAGTTAAAGGAAGAGGAAGAGGAGGAACCTCTGAGTATTGTTGTAGAAGAGAGAACCAGATTTGCCTCAGCTAGAAAGGAGCTTATCAGAATCATTCTCGCTCCTTCCAATGCCAGTTTCTGCAACACACGAGGGACCAGAGGAATTGGGGGAAAAGCATAGACAAATCTGCCCTTCCAGTTTAGAGACAGAGCATCGCTCCAGAAAGCGCCTCGCTCTGGAGCGAGTGAGCAAAAGGTTGGAAGCTTTGCGTTTTGGGAGGAGGCAAACAGGTCTATCTGTGGAGTCCCTCAAATCTGGAAGATGCTTTGAAGAACTTTTTGGACCAGTTCCCACTCGTGGTGGAGAGCCGAAGAACGACTTAGTTTGTCTGCCAGGACATTGTCGACTCCCGGAATGTGGATCGCCGTGAGGTGAAGGTTGTGAAGAGTTGCCCATTCCCAAACCCTTATCGCTTTCCTGCATAGCAGGTAGGACCGAGTTCCTCCCTGCTTGTTGATGTACCACACCACGCACATGTTGTCTGTTTGGACGGCTAGGTGACCGGGAAGGATGTATTGGTGAAGGGCCTGGAGAGCATACAGCACTGCTCGAAGCTCGAGCACACTGATGTGGAGAACTAACTCCAATTTTGACCATAAGCCCTGGGTTCGGTGAGGACCCAGATGGGCTCCCCAACCTTCGCCTGAAGTGTCCGTGGTCAGAGTCTGAGCGTGGGGAGGATGAAAAAAGGGGACCCCCCCGGAATAGGTTCTCTCGAACCATCCACCATTGCAAGTCACTTATCAGGGAGGAGATGAGTACCAGATGATCTAGGTCGTCTACCAGTTGATCCCACTGAGAGCTGAGAGTCCACTGAAAGATCCTCATGGCAATCACCATAAGCCCCAGGAGACGGAGCACTGACCTCGCCAGAATCCTCCTGCGTTCCGATAAAAGGGAAATCTGGGATTGGAGGAAGGCCCCCCTGTCTGGAGGCAGGAAGGCCCTGCACATTGTTGTATCGAGGATTGCCCCGATGAACTGCAGTCTCTGGGAAGGATCCAGGTGAGACTTGGAATGGTTGATGGTGATACCCAGGCCATTGAAAACCTGCTGGGTGAGGGAGAGAAAATGCAGGAGTTCCTCCCTGGACGGGGCCGCCAGGAGTCAGTCGTCCAGGTAGGGAAAAACCTGAACTCCCAAAGTACGCAGGTGGGCTGCTACCACTGCCAGGCATTTGGTAAAGACTCGAGGAGCCGAGGAAAGACCAAAAGGGAGTGCCCGGAATTGGTAGAGGTCCCCCTGGAACGCAAACCTGAGGTACTTTCAGTGCAAAGGGCGAATGGGGATGTGCAGGTATGCATCCTGCATATCCAGTGCACAAAGCCATTGGCCTGGCCGAAGCAAGGGCAAAAGGGCTTGAAGGAAGAGCATCCTGAACCTCTTGTATTCCACATATAGGTTCAGGGAGCTGAGATCGAGAATGGGTCTGAGATCTCCTGTCTTCTTTGGTACAAGGAAGAAATGGGAATAATAACCCGTCCCATGAAAGTGAGGGGGAATGGGCTCTATGGCCTGCTTCGCGAGGAGAGCAGAAATTTCTTCCTTGACCAAAGGAAGATGGTCCCTTGAATAAGAGGAGTTCAGAGGGGGGTGACGTGGAGGTTTCTGCAGAAACTCTATGGAGTGCCCCTCTGCTATGATCTGAAGCACCCATGAATCCGATGTTATCCTCTCCCAACCTGGAAAGTGGAGGGAGACTCTCCCTCCTACCGGTTCCTCCGGGGCGTCCGGAGGCGGTGGGAGAGGGAAGGAGTCAGGTGGTGTAAGGCAGAATGTGACGACTGGCCGAACGAGCAGAACGGACCAGGTCGGCTAACTCCTTCTTGACTTGGGAGTCAGGCAAGGAGTCAATCTTGGATTCTGCCTGGGTAAGGACAGCCTTCTGGTAATCCCCCATATGTGCTACATAATTTAGGGCCCTAATCCCCAGTGTGGAAGAAGCACAGATCTTCCTTCCATACTGATCCAGAAGGCGAGACTCCTTATCCGGGGGAGACGAGCTCAAATGTTTCGGGTGTGCTGACCAGCCGTGAGCGGCGCTAATAACAACCGAGCCTGCACGGGGGTGAGAGTTTAAAAAGTCTACACCCTCTGGAGCCTGGTATAGCCTGTTGGACTTTCGAGGAAGTGGGGCTAAAGCCGATGGTTGTTTCAAAATGGTGGAAACAAGGTGGGCATGAGGCTCGATCCAGGGTGGCACTAGAGTAGGGGCCGTAATGGGCAAGTCCAGATGTTCGGTGAGTTTAACCTGCTGAGGATCTGGCTCTAAGGAACGCCGCTGATGGACTTCCTGGATCTTCCTGAGCAGCTCCGTGAAGGAAGGATCCTCCGGAGGAGTCCTCGGACGGGGCTTGGATGGAGAGCGAGGCTCGTCGTCTTTCTCAGAACAACCCTCGGAGGAATCCGAGGAGTCTGAGAGAGAAGAAGAAGAGGAATTTGAAGCAGAGTAAGACTCCCTAGCTCGTCCAGGGGGAGGAACGGGTTCCTTAGGGGGGGAATCGCTGGACGCGTGTCCTGAGCCTCTCTGGATCCCGAGGGCAGACCCCGGGAAACTGGAGGCGGAGAGGGAGTGTGCTGTCTGGGGCGTACGGGAGCCAGAGATGGCACCGTCGCAGTAAGATGGCTCTCGACCTCCTTGGTGAGCTGAGCCTTGGCCTCAGCCCACCAGGAGGCCAGAGTCTCCTGGAGATCCACCAGCGGCGTAAGGGGCAGTGGAGGAGGAGGAGGGGGATAGTTGTACGGATGAAACCCGTACGGACAGTATCTGTAACCCGGCTCCGGGAATACCAGAGCTGGGTATTGCGGCATCGGGTACTGCGGCATCGGTGGAGTTGGCGCCGGGTACTGCAGCGCAGGATACTGTGGACCTGGGTAAACCAGCGTCAGATAGGACGGAAGATATCCAGGCACCAGAGGGGCTGACGGAGCAGCCGGCCCAGTAGGAAATTCCATGGGTGGATCAACCGTGATAGGCCCGTGGGGTGGAGGGCCCAATGGGAGAGGAATATCCCCCGCCAGCGTCAGAGGGGCCGGCGTCGGAACCGGCGTCGGCGGGGCCGGTGTCAGCAGAGCCAGCCTCGGGGCCGGCGCCAGGTCCGCACTGTAGGAAGGGATCAGACGGCGGAGCAGCATCCCGAGCCTCGCCCGGGGATGGAGGGGAAAAGTCCTGGGTCAGGCAGGGGGGACTCGGGCTCACCGGACGGCAGCAAAGCTGCTGGGAACCTGGGACGACAGATGAAGCAGGCTCTGCCGTAGGCTCCGAGGCCTGGCGCACGCCGGAGGAGCTGAGCGTGCGACTGAGGCCGGACCCGGCGGACGCCAGAGGAGCCGTGTCTCGACTTCGGGTCCCTCGGATGGGAAGAGGTCCGCCTGAGGGGAATTGCTACGCGCCGCCTCAGGTCTGGCGCCTTAGCTGCCTTTCTCCGGCGGACGCCGGAGGAGCAGACATCCGGTTTATGGGAGGCGCTCAAGCACCAATAGGCCGCAAGCCTGCGGAGGTACTCGGGCAGAAGCCTCCTTTGCTCGGAGGCACCCGTGGGCTCGAGCGCAACCTGACGGGCGGGTCGACGCCTCCTCCAGCCTTGGAGGTTGCTTGGACTCCATCTCTCGGAGGGACGTTACCTGGTCTTCATGAAGTCGCGGAGGAGGAGGCCTTCTCCCGGTTCCTTTCTTTGTCCCACTTCTTGTGTCCTTCAGGGGAGGTTGACGCCTGCCTAAGTTTCTTCAACTCCTTCTCCATTGCAGACATCTTCTTTTTGAGGAGATGGGCATCTAGAGACTGCTGGCGTCATCTGCGGGTGGCCGCGTTGAAATGAAGGCAGTGCAGACACTTGTCGATCGCGTGGTCGGGGCCTAAACAGAAAAGGCAGAGGGAGTGACCGTCCTTGCGAGGCAGTTGAGTGCTGCACGAGTCGCACTTATTTTTTGAAGGGGACGACATATACCAACGTTCACCTGACGAAGAAAAAACAAAATACTGATACTTTTTGGAAAAAAATGATGAAGCAACAGGACTGAGCTTTACGAACTTCACCGCGAGGCGCTGCACGAGCTGACGGCAGGAAAGAACTGAAGGCGGCATCTGGGACCGCCTTTATACCGATAGTCATCCGGACGCCGTCACCTGGATATGGGTCCCGCCTAGGGACTGCTAGCTAGAAATTTTTTCCGTGGGGTCCTGCTGCCTGCCGACGTCAGTCCTATATGTAATTACCTACTGCAAGAGCCCTCTCGAAGTAAGATCCTGTGTTTCGTTGATCCAGCGGAACTATTTCTACTGCCCTGTTGTTCAGAAGGCCTTGTATCTCTGACGCAAGAATGTCTGACTGCATTGTTGACAGCCTGGGCTGTCGTTTTGGGGGACAATCCGGAGGGGCTTCTGAATGGTGGAGGGAGTACCCCTCGTGGATTATCCAGAGGACCCATTTGTCTGATGTTATAGACTTCTACATGTTGTAGAACTAAGTCAGACATCCTCCCACCGCTGAGGAATAGTTCCCCTTGAGTGGTTGAGGTGGGAACTAGGTCAGAAATTCAGAAGGTGGCACTGGGTGCTTTGGGCCCTTGTGCCTCCTGTTACATTTTCTTTTGAGGCTGTGGGGCTTGGTTTTTGTTAAAACCTCCCCTGCCCCGAAAGGACTGACGGCTGTGAAATTCATGCTTGTTAACCTACCCCCAAGAAGGGGTGGGAGCGGGTCGAGACATTTTAATGGCCGACCTAGTCTTCTGTGTGGCCTACAGTGTTTGCTGTACTTGAGGTCCGAACAGATACATACCGTCAAAGGGTAACGCCATGACCTGTTGTTGGGCATCATTCGTGAAGCTGGAAGTGCGTAGCCAGGAGTGGCGACGGGTATAAATGCCTGCCGCCGCTGCTCAGGAAGCAGTATCGAAAGCGTCCATAGCTGCTTTAACCTGCTGGTTGTTGGACTTGATATCCCTGGTTATGGTCTGAAGTAGCTCTGAACTAGCGTCCGACTCGGGCAGAGCTTCCACCATTTGTTTGAGCGAATGCTAAAGAACATACTCCTATTGAGAGAAATAGCCCTGGTAGCTGGCAATACGCATACCCAGGGTAGAGGCAGCAAAGACTCTCTTACCTAAGGTGTCTATCTTGCGAGACTCTGTTTATAGGCCGGGCTGTAGATGCCTGAGGAAGAACGGCCTTATCATTCTCTGCCAGGACTACACTAGGGTCTGCAAAAGGCCTGGGAGGCCAAAATGGGTCAATCCTTGGGAGCAGCATACTTCCTGTCTATGGCCTTAGCCACAGAAGGAATGAGAGCGGGATTATTCCATACCATCTGAGAGAGCGTCTCAAAGGATGGTTGTACCGGGGGAGTTAAATCCATAGGGATCTCCGGGACATGAAGGTATTGGAGTCTGTAGTCTGGTGAGAAAGAATAGAATTTAAATTTTTCAGCAGAGACTTAAATGACAGGTCTTTAACCACAGGCTCTGCGGCAGGATTGATCCCTGCCCCTTCAACATCATCACCCAGTCGAAAATCTGGGTCAGGCTCAATATCATCGCCTGACAGCCCAGGAAGGGCTGTATGGGACAGGAAAGGAGGGAAAATCAGTATGAAACAAAGAAGAGAAAGGAGTCAGAGTCGAGAATCCCTGAAGGCTGGACAACGCCGCACCAAGCCTCGGTGCCGAAGAACACAGCGCCGAAGGCAAGGGAGATGGCGCTGTCGGAAATAAGCCAGCACACAGCGCCAATAGAGCCCATCGATGCCAAGGATGGCGCTGACAATCCGAGCGGTGCCGAGGACGGCGCCGAGAGACCCATCAACACGGAGAGAGCGCCAAACGGCGCCGAAAGCAATCCAGGGGTCCGAAGACTTCGAGTTGAAGAAAAAGAAGGAAGAATACCAGGAGATAAAGTCATCGGTGTGGCCCCTGTGCCGCAGCCATGTGAGGGGAGAAAACACATGAGTGCGAAGTCGACGGCACCGAAGATGGCGCCGCCATGACGAGGAAGTTCCAATCGCCCTACCCGCTCCCCCAATGGGCCTAAAGGCCTCGGAGTGACCGGGCCAGGCAGCTGGACTACCTTTCAAGCCCACTGGTCCATAAGAGTGGCCCACTGATGAAACTGCTCATTGGAAGTCATTTCAATAGGCAGGGAAAGGCTCCGATGTCGAAGAGGTCCGTCACCGGAGAGAGAAACTGGTGACTCCGGAGAAGTCCTGCATATGACCCCAACGACCGACCATCGACGCGTAGACATACCAGAAGGTGACCTCGAGTGATGCCTTCTTTTTGACCTGTGGACCAAGAAAAGCTCGAGGCTTAACGGGTGCCAAGAGGCACTGCTTTCTTTTATGCTTCTGGGGACCACCATCTCCCGGTATTGGACCGTTCATTGTCGGACCCTCCCTCCGGAGAGGGCGGTGGACCGGACCCAGCCCAGCTGACTGAACAGCTTTCATATGAAGTCTCCCTAATGTCACCTGACCCGCTCATGGTCGACTCCGTCAATGGAGGGCTGAAGACTTCTTTTTCTTAATAAGTAAAATTTAAAAGTAAGCGGTACTTATTCGTAGACAATTTACAAAAGAAAAAAATGAAAACTATGCTGCTAGTTTGAAGTTTGACTCCCGGGGCGGGCAAGCGACGTCGTCACTGAAGTGCACTCGACGGTGGGAAAAAAGGAACTGAGGCGGTTGGAGGGTCGATGCCGAGAGTCATTGCCGCATGAGCCGAGGCTCATGGCGCCAGCTCCCAGGCTCAATCTCTGGCGCCCGCCCTCTTGCAAAAAGTTTGCTCCCGCTAGGTCCTAAAACCTTCAGCGTAGATCCCATCAGCTTGAATGAGTGGTGGAGACTTTATGTCCAGGAAGATCTATGCCCTCAGCTGAAGGACATAATGAATGCTTACAGAGTTTGGGCCCTAGCCACATGAAGTTCTCCAACTGTCCTGAATGCACCAAGATGTCTAGGAAGTCTTAAGAAAACACAGCAAAGAAGGCAGACTTGTCCTCAAAACCAGTGTGCAGGTGACAGCTAAACAATGACCTCAGTCTTCTAAGGATCAAGACCTCTAAGACAGATCAGGTGCAAAGCACTCATGCCCAGTTCTGAGAAGCAGCCCCAGTGCTGACCCACTTTGGCTCTGGCACTGAAATTGTGCACTATTCTGATTTCTGGTTGTCAGAAGTTGCTGCCATCAAATGGCCTTTGGACACAGAGTCTGCCAGTTCCCAGTGCTGAGGCCAATGACTTAATTCTTGGTCCCAAAGCATAAATCATGGAGCCAGTGACACAGACGTCTTTAGATCTTTTACCTCTCCAGTGCCTTCTCAGAAGAATGTCCCTTTAGGTGTTCTCCTGAGCCTGATCTCCACCCCAGTTTTGGTGGGGAAGACTGTGCAATTTAGTTTAGTTTAGTTTATTGTTCTAGGAATTATTACCTTTGAGCCAATGGCTCTTTTACAAAGGTTCCACGTCATCAATGTACAAACAAACAAGACATGTTACATAGAATTAACCTCAAGGTTGAGTCCATTCCAGTTTCAGTGCAGGTTACGGTTCTAACTCAGACCTGGCACTTCCTTATCTGGCTTCAGATCTCAGTGCCCAGGTATACCGTCACCGCAGCGACTCCCTAATGGAGAAGACTAGCACAGCGCCAGGAATCGGGCAAAACCCGCCCGTCGCTGTGCTGGTCTTTGTGGTGATCGGGACTGCATCGCTGAGAGTTCGAGCTCTCAAATATAGTTGGGTGCCAGATGACTGTGGCTCCCCTGCTGATGCTTTTTGGTATTAGGATGAGGAAGGAGGGGAATGGGTGGTGCTTCTAGGTGGGTGAGGGTCTTGCTGATGTTGGTGTGCCTCTACATTCTTAATACATGGGTCTTGGGGAGTAGGCCAACGACTCTGCAGTGGCGTACCCTGGCACTGCAGGCTCTGACACTGGAAATACTGTCATTTGTGCTTAGAGATGGGGGGAGTGGTTTGTCGGGACTTGGGAGCCTTTCCTCTCTTCTCTATCCCCTGAGGAGGCACAGATAATGCGTGAGGGCTGGGAATCTTAGGACCATGGTAGGGGTTGAAGATCAGCAGGCTCCCTGTGGTATTGGTGGGGAGATCCCCTGGAGTGGAACTTCGGGCCTGGATGGGGTAGTATGGGAACGTCTAGGCAACTGTGCACTATACCTAGGGGTGTGTGTGTATGTATGTGTGTGTGTGCGTGCATATACACAGATACTGTATACATAAATAAGTATGATTGTAGTTAATGTTTTATCATAGGTCAATATATAGTTCTGATGTGCTGGACCCTGACGTACACAGTTCTGGTTTTGATGAAGTTCATGTCTGTCTGTTTTTTGTATGGGATATGTATGTTGTGTATAAAATCTTTTCAATAAAAATATTATGCAAAAAAAAAAAAAAAAAGTTATTCACCCCTGAGATGGGAACTATGCCCCTCTGCATTCATACGGACTAGCCTTAAATTCTGAATGCAATTCACTAAAACGTTCTAGGTCAATTATTATTTTGTACATTAGCAGCAAATCCCCTTTTAATTTTCTAACTTCCAAGCTGAGCAAGCCCAAAGTATGTTCATAATATTCATTCTCTCTCCCTCTAATAAAGAGCAGGTACATACATACTGTAATAGTAGATCTTCGTGAGGATCTCTTTCATCCGACCACACCTATGGAACTGTATGCCGCCAGGCGCTAGGACCACATGAAAACTTTTGCAAACAGTCCGCCAGGGGCCGACCACAATGACATCAAATGTTGACTCTTCCATATAAACGTGGGTGGCCCCACCTCTCCTCAGTTCCACGCTGGAAATCATGCTTGGAGGATCTTTCTATAGGGAACCAGGAGAGAACCTAGTACACTGCGAACCCAGGCGAGGCAGACAGCTATAGGTAGACCATAATGGAGATGCACACCAGCAAAAGCTGGAGCTTCAGGCCCGTCGGGGAAAGGAGGGCAGGATGGCACTGCCTGTTGAAAGAGATTCTCTCGAAGATCTACTGTTACGGTAAGCACATAACTGTTCTATCTTCTTCAAGGATATCTCCTTCATCAGGCCCCACCTATGGAATGAGTACCCAGCAGTACTGACAGTGAACAGTCTGGGTGGCTGGAGCTGACAAGCCTAAGAAAGTCGGCCTTGGAGCTCAGCTAGGCCAAAGTCACACTTCTTCTAGAGACAATGTTCACATTGTAATGTTTAGCGAAGGTGTGGACAGTACTCTAGGTGGCAGATGCATAGATGTCCGCAGAAGAAACATTTTTAAAACAAGCAACAGAGGTGGCCATCCCCCTTGTGGAATGACCACAAATCACCCCAGGAAGTTCCTTACCATACTTCCTGCAACAGAAAGTAATGCAGTTTGCTACCCATTTGGACAAGCACCATTTGGAAACTGGAGCACCCTCTTTCCCAGGGGTGAACGAAACAAAAAGCTGCAAGGACTTTCTGCAGTCCGTGCGGTGTATATAGTACCTGCATGCTCTATGTACATCTACAGTATACAACAATGCTTCCTCTAGACTGGCATACTCAGGATAAGAAACTGGTAGGTCGATGGTCTAATTTAAAGTAAACCAAGGCACCACCTCTGCTAGAAACTTACGATCAGTACAAAAAGACACCCTGCCTTTGTGGAAAATCAAATAAGGAGGCTCACACATTAGAGCCTGTAGCTCTGAAATCTTCAAGCAGAAGTGACTGCAACTAACTTTCCAAGAAAGAAAGCGTAAGCCCCAAGTTATGGTTAGCTCAAAAGGAGACAAAGTGAGCTTTTCGAAAACAAAATTCAGGTCCCAAGCGGGGACTGGATTATGAATGGGAGGTTTCAGATGCAGAATGCCTCATAACAACATATGGGCCACCTCCAGCTGGGCAACCATATGTCCTCAACAGGCACATGGAATGCTGAAATAGCAGCCAAGTGCACCTTGATTGAGGAATACTGCAGGCCTGCATCTGATAAGGACAACTGATACTCCAGAACCTGATTAACTGGATAAATAAACTGATCCACATGGTGATAAGCAGCCCATAGAGCAAACCACTTCCATGTCACAGAATAAGTGAATCTAGTGGAAGTCTTCCTGGCAGCGACCAGAACATCAGCCACTTTCTGGGAAACCCTAAACTGCGCAATGGCTGTTTTCAGGGGCCATACATGGAGATGGAGAAGTCTGAGCTCTGGATGGACCAGTGTTCTCTGTTGCTTTTACAGTAGACCTGTGCACAGGGGCAGAGGCACTGGTGGTTCCACTGCTAGCTGTTGTAGTAAGGGGAACCAGATCTGTCACGGCCATAGGGGAGCAATGAGTATTAGAGTTGCCCCCAATCTGGTGCTTGAGGAGCATCCTCTGAATTAGAGGGAAGTGAGAAGGGTTGAATAAGACCCTGTCCCATTTATTATGAAGGAAGAGTTTAAAGAAAGGCTGTGTTCTATCCTCTTCTCTCTGTCTCTTGTCTGTCTGATTGTGCAATCAAATTTTCTTTTTATTTATTTATTTAGCTTTTGTTGACCGGGTAAGTGCACTAGACAAATCCTGCCTATTTTCAGGCACGACCCGGGGGAGGGGGATACAGATGAATGCCAACTGACCTTGAACCAGATTAAGCTGTTGGTGGTATTTTTAGTGAATGAGGGAAATTTGGCCAGGACACCGGGAAATTCTACTCTTTCGATAAGTGCCATGGGATCTTTAACATCCACCTGAACTACCACCAATCCAGGCAGATGGGACCTCGGTTTAACGTCTCATCCGAAAGACGGCACCTCAGAAATGCAGCACCCCTCTCATGCTGCATTACAGTGTCAGTACTGGGATATTAACCCAAGTGCCAGATGTGGGAACTGAACCCACAGCCCTCTGATCTCCCGGCCTCAGAGGTGAGTGTGCTACCTACTGAGCCACTGACACTGCACTTCTTGTGAGACCTTGGGACTGATCACTCTGATGATCTCGCAATTCTCTGCCTCCCGCTATCTCCCTGCCTTCATTTGCTGTCACTTGCTGTTCCTATCTTTTCTTCTCCCTTGTAAATCTACCTTTGACTAGTTCTGGGCACCATATTCTATTTTATTGCACCTGCAAGGAAATTGACAAAAGTTCTGATACACTTTGGGAAAAACAGGATGCCTCTTAACGAGATGAGGTTGCAGAAGTTAATTGCCAAGCAATGACTTATTATAAAAAGAGCAATCTTTTCTTGAGTGTGGGAGAGAGACTGAAACTCAGAATTAGAGATAACCCCAAAGGAAGGACTTTGTTTGAATTGCCTATGTTTAAAAACCATTCTGTACAATTTTTTTATTGCTATTGTTAATAAAATGCCACTTGCGAATTTTATAACTGCTCCTGGTTTTTCTATGCTTCCTGACCTGTGCCACGCTGACAGATGGTGTCAGACTTAGTGAGATTTATGCCGTGCATACTCTAAGCCAGGAGTTTTGTGCTTGAGTACTAGACCTGGTACCAGGGAAGCATAGCAGAAAGGCATGGATCCTGCAACAGCAAGCCGAGGTGTGATTACCAAAAGAATGGCAGCCAAACTAGAAGCAGAAACAAAAGTCCAGACTGAGACAGTACAGCTGGAACCAGTGATGGATGAAGAACAGGCAGGGACACAGCCTGAAAGCATACCTGCCTTCTTCAAATGGTGGGCTATACAACAAAGAGAGGTAGAGAAGCAGAAAAAAGAAGAGATGCAGCAACAGGAGCAGCGATGGCTGGATGCTTTGCAAGCTATCGAAGTCGGAGGATCTGGCACAGGTCCAGCAGAGCAACAAAACACAAACAACTTAAAAGACATTAAACTTACAAAGTTGGGTTCCTCGGATGATATCAAAGCATACATGACAACTTTTGAAAGGGTTGCCACAGTCTGCCAGAGGCCAAAGGAGCAATGGGCAATCAGGCTGGTACCGTACCTGACAGGTAAAGACCAACTTGCTTACGACAATATGGATACTGCACAGTCAGAAAACTATGACCTTGTGAAAAGGGAAATACTGAAAAGATACAACATCTCAGGAGAAACCTATAGGCAAAGATTCCGGTCCCTGAAGTACCACTCAGTTGACAATCCTTGAGAAGCCTTCACTCGACTCAGAGAACTCCTTATTAAATGGCTCCAACCAGAGGGTAAAACAGTCCCAGAGATCACCAACATATTTGCAATGGAGCAATTCATCAACATCCTGCCTATAGACATGCAGCTCTGGGTAAAAGAACACCAACCAGAAAGTGGGGAAAAGGCAATTTCTTTGATCGAGGACAATCAGATGGCCAGACAGACCACGCAGCCGCAAAGTAACAGCCAAGGACTGGTAAGACCCTCTTTTTCCGATTTAACTACAGGTCAGAGAAAAACTCTGGGGGGTGTAACAAATCTGCACCCAAAGAGTTTATTTGTGATAACTGCAACAAGCCAGGCCATATTGCAAGAAACTGCCATAAAAATAAGGAGGCTAACACTGGAGCAGATTTGGCCTTAGCAAATTGGGGCAGTATTTAAAGCAGCAGTACTGGATAACCAGGAAGAAAAAATTACTCACCTTAGTAATGTTGTTTCTTCTAATGGAGTCTTGCTATATTCTGACATATGCAGTGAGTCCCAACCTTCGAACTGCTCCGGAGGTGAAAGACTTAACTTTCCAAGCCAGGCATGGAACGGTTGAAACTCTGTCTGTTGTTCTTCAAACTCAAACCGTCAGATCTTTACGAGCTAAACTCACTGAGGTCCTGTGTGGAAGCTGTAAACCTACACTAGCCAACTGGCTACTAAACAAAAGAACACATTTTTTGGTCCCAAAACAAAGACTCAAGTCAGGAGACCCAAAAAATGAAAAACACAACACCAAGTCACCCCAAGAAAGGAGGGGTGAAAAACAACAAGGTGGGCACCTACTAAGTGCCAACACTGCACTGCCCACCCACATCCCAAAACAGAGGTTCTGAGAGGGGCACGTGAGGTTAGAATATAGCAAGACTCCATTAGAAGAAACAACATTACTAAGGTGAGTAATTTTTTCTTCAAACAACATGAAGTCTTGCTATATTCTGACGTATGCAGACTACCAAGCAGTACCTCCATGGAGGAGGGACAGAACCAACTTAGGAAATAGGCTCTGAAGCACAGCTGTGCCAAACCGAGCATCACTCCTAGCCTGGATGTCCTGGGAGTAATACTTGGTAAAAGTGTGAACTGTTTTCCAGGTAGCTGCTTGACATATCTCTAGAATAGGGATGTCCCTGGCAGCAGCCAGGGAAGCAGCTGTACCTCTGGTAAGTGAGCCCTCAGGCCTGAGGGAGGAACCTTACCCAGTTTTCATAGCAAAACTGGATACAAGAGAAAATCCACCTGGCAATGGATCTTTTAGTGGCACGCTTCCCTTCTACAACCTCACCATAAGTGAGGAACAGTTGGAGGGAGTCAAATTCTGGACCGCTGGTACGCCTATGTAGTAACTAAGGGCTCTCTTCACATCTGTTGTGCAGCCTCCTCTCGCCAGAGGAGGAATGGTCAGTGAAGTACACTGGAAGAGAAATAGATTGATTAAGGTGGAAATCTGACACCACCTTAGGCAAGAATTTCCTGTTAGTCCTGAGGACCACCTTATCTCTATGAAAGGAGATAAAATTCAGGCTCCACTGACAAAGTTTGTAATTCACTTATCGCCTGGCAGAAGTGATGGCTACCAGAAACACAGTCTTCCAAGTCAAGTACTTAAGCTCTGCTGAAGACAAAGGCTCAAAGGGGTTGCATAAGCTGAGCAATGCAAACATTAAGATCCCAGGCGGGGGCAGGGTCCCTGAATGGAGGGTTGGTGTGAAGCAATCCCTTGAAAAATGTTGAGAATACAGGGTGAGCTGAAAGAGAAGAGGGCTTACCTGCTGAAATAAAAGCAGACACAGTTGCCAGATGCACTTTTAGGGTAGCTGGTCTCAGCCCCAAGGTATTTAAGTGGACCATATAATCCAGGACTGTGGGTAACTCAGCAGATTCTGGGGAAATATGCTTTCCAGAGCACCATATGGAAAATCTTCCATTTGGAATTATAAGTAGCCCTGGTGGAAGGTTTTCTAGAAGCCTTCAGAATATCCATTACACCTCGAGAGAGGTGTAAATCAGCAAACTCTAACTCTTCAAGAGCCAGGCCTTGAGATTGAGAGATTTGAGGTTCCGGTACCAAACCCTCCCCTGAGCACAGGTTAACAGGTTGTGATTCCTGGGAAGACACAGGGGAAGGTGGACTGCTAAGGACAGTAGGAGTGGATACCAGGGTTGTCTGGCCCAATCTGGAGCAATCAGGATCATCTTGCAGGGTTGAGATCTGATTTTGACTAGCTCTTTGAACAGGAGACGGAAGGGGGGAAAAGCACAGAGAAACTTCCCTTCCCAATTGAGAACTAAGGCATCCAGAGGGACTGAGCCCAACACTGGGGGCCTGCAGCAAAAAAGGGGAAGTTGGTGATTGTCTGGGGCTGCAAAAAGATCTATCTGCGGGGTGCCCCATCTGGCAAATATCACTTCCAAGACCAGGGGGTCCAGTGACCATTCGTGATGGCCCTGGGAAATCCTGCTGAGAGCATCTGCCAGGACATTGTCCTTGCCTGGGAGGTGAACTGCCGTAAGGGAGGTGTTCAGGGAGTAAGCCAGAGACCACAACTTCATTGCTTCGGTGCACAAGGCCGTAGACCGAGTGCCCCCTTGCTTGTTGATGTACCACATTGTGGTGGTGTTGTCTGTTCTGACCTGTACAACTTTGTTCTGAACAGATTTGGAAAAAGCTTGACGCTGGAAAACTGCTCTGAGTTCCAACAGATTGATGTGGAGCAGAGATTCCTGAGGGACCACAACCCTGGCTAGTGAGGTCGCCCATGTGAGCTCCCCACCCCAAGAGGGATGCATCTGTAGTAAGGATTAAGGAGTGAGACTGAGTGACAAAGGAACCCTTGTCTCAGATTGCTCTGATCCTGCCACCACTGTAGGGCCTGGATCAGGGTTCGAGTCACTGGGATCAATTTGGTTAGAGGGTCTTTCCTTTGAGACCAAAAGGCTCTCAAATGGAACTGAATGTCCCTCATCTGAAATCTGGCTCCCTGCACTACTGCTGTAGAAGCAGCCATGTGCCCCAGGAGCTGTAGAAAATGCCTTGCTGGTCGAGACACCTGCAGGGTGAATGAGGAGGCCAGAGAGACCAGGGTCCTTGCCCTGTCCAAAGCAAGGAAGGCTCTGGCTTTCTCTGTGTTCAGCTCTGCAGCCTATGAAGATGAGGAGCTGGACAGGCTCTAGAACTGACTTTGAAAGATTCAGAAGGAAACCTACAGAGGTGAGCAGTTGCTGAGTTATCTGTAGGTGTAACTTGACTTGGTCTGGGGACTGGCCTACTATGAGCCAGTCGTCCAGGTAAGGGAAGATGGCAATTTTTTGCCTTCTTAGAGAAGCAACTGCTACTGCCAGGCATTTTGTGAACACCCTTGGAGCAGAGGTGAGGCCAAAGGGCATTGCTCTGAACTGGTAATGGCCTGAGGGCAGCTCAATCTGAGGTACTTTCGATGGGAGCTTCTGATGAGAATATGGAAGTAGGCATCCTTGAGGTCCAGGAGCTAGCCAGTCCCCTGGCCTTAGAGAGGGTAGAATAATTCCTAGAGTCACCATTTTGAATTTTGGTTTTAAAAGGTGCTTGTTTAAGTATCTGAGATCCAGGATGGGCCGCCATTCTCCTGTCTTTTTTGGGGTAAGGAAGTACCTGGAGTACAACCCTTTGCCCTGGTGTAGGGGTGGAACCATTTCCACAGCTCTGAGAGCCAGGAGTGAAGAGACCTCTGCCTCTAGGGCAAGTGCCTCTGGTGGATTTGCAGGTGGAAAGGATCCGGTTCTCATCTTTGGAAACTTTTTGAAGCTGAGAACCAGTCCCTGGCTTACTACTTCCAGGACCCACTTGTCTGATGTCAGAGACTCCCAGTCCTGGACAAAGTAAGCCAGCCTGCCCCCTACAGGTAGCTGAGAATCAGCCCTGGCAACCTCATCAGGGTGCCTGCTTGGCAGGGGCTTTGGGCTGAGGGGTGGAAGCAGGCCTGCTTGTACCCTGTCTGCCTCTCCCTCTAAAGAACCCCCTCTGGGCATAAGCAGAAGAGGAGGCCTGGGCTTGGTATAAAGGCCTATGAAAAGGCCTGCCCCTGCCCCTGGGAAGCTGCCTTTCCTTGGCCTGTGCACTCCTATAGGTGGTCCTATACTCATCCATTTTCTTCATGTAATTCTCTGTCTGCTCCCCAAACAGGAATTACCCACAACAGGAAAATCCATGGCCTTAGTCTAGGTATCCTAGACAGGCTAGTACATCTGAGCCAAGCCATTCTGCTGGCGCACAGATGTAGCCATGACTCTTGATGACACATCATTTGAGTCCACTGCAGCATGGATTCCACCTTGGATGCCTCAATACCATAAGCAGCCACCTGCTCCAGCTCCTTGGCAAGCTGGCTAGGACCTGTTTTGCTAGAGCCATAACAGTATCCCATCTGGATTTCTGATATCTAGCAACATAAGCCACATAATTTGCCTGTCTGAGTCCCAAGGATGCTGCCATGTACTGTTTCTTTGCCATGGCATCAATCCTCCTGGAGTCCTTGTCCGGGGGGTGTGAAGCCAAGGGAATATTTGCCTTGTCACAGGCTGCAGCCTGCACTACCCCAACATGGCTGCACTGTTATGAAAGGAACTCTGTATCAGAGCCTGACAATGTGTACCTCTTGTCCATTCTCTTATCCACAGGAGGTATAGTGTGAGGAGTTTTTAGAATTTTAAATGTCTGTTTCCCAAAAGATGTATGCAAAGGAATAGACAGTCTCCTAGACTCTGGGATATCCATCATTTCCACATAGTCAGGCTCTTCTTGATCATCCACAGCTTCCTCCATAGGGAGCTGGAGGGTTTCAGCCACTTTTTTATAAAACATAAAATGAGAAGGGGACTCAGAAAGCCTAGGAGGAGACACTCCTGAAGGTCTGTCTGGGGAGATATCCGGTCAATGGGCACATCCAGACTTTCAAATCCACATTCACTCTCCTCGATTCTCTTCCCTCCTCCGTTCATAATATTCCTCTAAATCATACTCTTGAACCGGTGGAACCGGCCGAAACGGGCGCTTACCTGATGGTGCCGGTTCGGTCGGAACCGGGAAAGCGACTGGAGAATTGTAATCGCTTTGGCTATTTCTTCAGCGGTTGGAGAGGAAAGTTTTGGCTCCACACCAGCTGATTTCCTAGTCCTTTTTGCTGGAACCAACTCCTCAGGGTCAGATCTCCTTTTGGCCGAGGAAGTCTCGCCCTGGTCAGAGGGCACTCCCTCTGGTTCAGTTGGAACTGAACCGGGCTGGCCATCCGTTCAGCAGACTTTTGGCCTCCTTTCCTGAGCCTACCAACTCTCTTTCCAGGGCAGCTGCAGGACATTTTTACAAATCTGGCAGTCTGCATTGAGGTGGTCAAACCTCAGACAACAACACAGGTGGTGTGGGGTCAGCCTTGGCAAAGACTTCCCACACACACTGCAGTGTTGAAACCCAGTGGCCCGGTTTTTCCTTTGGGTTTCTCAGACATAGTGCCAGTCCTAACCAAACTTACCCGTTTATGGCAATCCGCTAGGCAAGACCCTCTTATCGGTTCCCAACCGTGTCACGGGTCGTGGAAAAAAACGTAATAAAATCCATTTTTTTTAGAACCGATAAGAACCGATAACCACACTCTAAATCACAGATTAAGACATTTTAAACAACCTGATCGGTTCAAAACGAACCAATAAACCGTTTACAAGTTCCACACAGAAGAGAATTAATGTAAAACCTATCTAGTACTCACAAATACCACAGACAGAGCCTGAACCGACCGGTGCGGTTTAAATTCGGTTGAAAACCAAGAAAAACAATACTTTAACCGACAAAATGAACCGAGCAGAAGGAGAAATCTCCGGAGCGACTGTTCAGTGAGGCGGAGTAAAGAATCTGACGGTTTGAATTTGAAGAACAACAGACAGAGTTTCAACCGAGCTCGAGCTCAGCGTTCCATGCCTGGCATGGAAAGTTAACTCTTTCACCTCCGGAGCAGTTCGAAGGTTGGGACTCACTGCATATGTCAGAATATAGCAAGACTTCATGTTGTTTGAAAGATTTTTTCAAAATTCTACTTTTTAGCTGTACCTGTGCAGCCATAATTACGGTTTCCAGATCTGCAAAATCTTTAGTTTTTTAGATATTTAATAAAGATAATTGTTGCAGATCCACAACAAATATAGCTGGTGCCGTATTTACAGCAGCACTCCCCTTTCATGTCTCAGCACATCCTTTGCTTACTTCCACCTGACCCTTTGCTGCACATTTCTGCTTTCCCAGTGCAGCACAGGAACTTGTAATGGCATTGATAATGTTATACACTCTGCCAAGCACCAGTTCAAGGCCATTTACAGCTGCTGTCTTATTAAAACTGTTGGTTCCAATGTGCAAGCTTTAGCGGGCAGTTTTAGAGTCATTAGCTTGTACTTCTTGATTGGAGCTTGCTAGGAGTTACAAAAGCTTGGATATCTTGCACTGCAGCTAGTCGGTCGGTGCATCACCCCATAGCCAATCTTGACCACTTCGACACCCCATCACACACCAGTACTATCACTGCAGAAGTCAAACAAAGTACCTTAATGTGTATGGAGTTCCCAGTCTTCTCACTTTGCTGGCCCGGTGATGCTTGCTAATGATCAAGCATCTGCTGCAGCCTCCTCCCTGTCCAGAAATGCCCTCAGATAATCCGATGTCCCAGTTATCCTCGCTGGTTGCCAATGTTTGGTCACTTGCAGCTTAGAGGGATACAGATGCTGGTGTGGCCACCTCGGCCGGCACAGCCTTGCTGTTGCCTCTCTGAATGTCTGGCACTCCTGTTGTAATTTGTGGCTGTAGTCTGGGAATATGAGCACCCTTATGTTCTTCACATGTAATGGGCCCTTCACTCTCGCAGACCGAAGTACCGACTCCTTGTCCTGGAAGTCGTGGAACCTGGCTAGGAAGTGCCTATGTCCATTTCCCCCACCCCCCGGTGTGCCATCTCTACCTCATTTTAGATTCCCTGGTGTCCAGTGATGCTTACATCCCATGATCGCATACCAGACTTGTTGCTTGTGAAAATGGCCACTTTGCTCATCAAGCTTACAAGTATAAAAAATTAAAATAGTTAGTGGTGATTTATCAGCATGCAATAGCTTGCCATGAATCAGCCCACAGCACAAAGAATGCAACTATTCCTGCTTCTTTCCCTTCATGGCTACCCCCTTCCCCCACAAAATGAAGTTAGACATGAGAAAGACTCTTTGCCCTTGTTACCTCCTAGGAATGCTGCAGCCATCTATCTTGGATGGTTTCTATCTCCAGCCACTAAAGAAACCGAGGGGCATAGCCCTGAAACAGCCAATCTTCCAAGCAGCTAAAATGGACTTGCTGTGTGACATGAATCACTGTACTACTTCATTTCAAAAAGGAGTCACGTCTCCCACTACAGCGGATGAAGTAACTACGGCTCCATCAGTGGTGCCGAGTTCCCGTTTCAACTGCAAACTACCGCATTGTACGTACTTGATTTCAAGCAGGTTAACTCTGAGGCGTCCTTCTCTGTGACTGCCTCAAAGGATACAACTACCAGCCTGAATGCTCCATCTCAGACTCTGCCCACTGAACAGCTGAATCTGCAATTGCATTAGACAATACAACATAACGCGGCCAACCTAGTAACATTATTAGAGTCAGTTCTGTATCCTTAGTCAACATGCAAACAAACAATGCAAAACAGTCTGTTGCTGACAATTTTCAGACCTCTAACTACTAAATTGAAATAAATTATTAAAAACCTAATAATTCCATGCATCGCTGTCAGTTTCAATTGAAAAAAATCAAGGAAAAGGCTAGAAAATAAAAATCGATATTTTCCATCGAAATCCTAAAAAAAAAAAAAAAAAAATCGAATTTTGGCAATCCTGCACCCTGCACTCTGGAGTGTGGTGTAGTGATATTTAATCACACAATTCTTTATCCCTGATTACACGCTCAGTCGCCATCTTGCCCCACCCCACCCCACCCCCCAGCTGGATCACAGGGCTCACCTCTCCTCTCCCTCCTCTCCTCTCTTTTCTTGTTCCTCAGGACGGCATCCAGGACACAGCATCCCTCACTCCCTCAGACAGAGCAATACCCGGTTAGACAAGCGCTACCAGAATAGCGCCAGTCAAGTGAGTGCTAGACTGATAGCGCTACCTCGGACAGCGAGAGGGGATTTACAGCGCTTGCAGTAAACGCTGCACTTGTCACTGTCCATGGTGCCGCTCATTGACAAGGGCACCAGAATCCAGGGAGCTGACCGAGTTGCTCCCGTGGTATGGAGGGCTGGGGCATAGAGCAGCTCGGTCAGTGCTATTGGTGACCAGGGTTCTAATCCTGGTCTCCAGTCATTTTGCTTGCTGGGACTTGTGTTTTTTTCAGGGGCCACGGAAACAGTATTCCACGGCCCCAAACATTTAACTTTCCCTCGTGATCTGCTCCCCACTGGAGTGAGAATACTAAGTCTGGGGTGCGGGGCAAAAACAAAATGGTGCCTTTTTGTCACAAGGCATCTTATGTAGTTAGTTCTGACCGGCACTGTTTGAACCCAGTGCCCCACAGAGCCACCTGCAGAATCAGGCAGGTATGGAAAACATCTTGCAATCTCTGGGTGCTACTGCTTGTTGTGTCGGTGTCACCCGCCACCGCTGATGTACCGTCCCTCCCCACTCACCGTTGTCACTTCATATATAGTGGACCCTCATCATGTGCCCTCCCCTTCATAGTCTATCTCCCCATTCTCCTACTAGCTTGTTATATTTTGTGGCCACTAGGGGTTGCTACTCAACCTTTCTGAAAGTTATAACACTTTTACTTTCTACCCCATCACCAGTATTACCACCCACACCAGTTTAAAGAACCTCTCCTCCTCACCCCCCTCCCATTATTCTGCCCCCAGATTTCCGCCCTGCGACTCACTTCCCTCCGGAAGGCAGATTCAAACCTGTGACTTGACACATTTCATTCACAGCCTCTGCTCTAATTCTTCAGGCCACACAGCCTGCTAGGAGGTCCTCCTACCCCCAACCCTCTATACCCTGCCCTCCCACACTAACCCAATCCACTCCGACACTCACTCCACACTTCCCACTCACCCTGTTCCTACCAACTACTCATGGTCTCCCCCAGCTTCCATACATCCCCCCACATCTGTTTTAGTGACTTTTAATTACACCTTTCCCTTCTCCAATCCCCTGCAACTTCCTCCTTTACCCTCCCTTGCTTCTCACTCCAAAGATGAGAAACTAGTCTACACCTTTTCCAAATTACTTATCACTCCCCTCCTGATCTCTGCTGGAGACACAGAATTAAACCCCGGCCCGACCCCTCCTATCACCCAGCACTTAAGGGATTAAAAATTGCCCACCTCAATATCTGAAACCTTCTCCCCAGACTCGCTCTCCTCCAGCCAATTATGCTAAATTTACAGTTAGACATCATGGTGCTTTCTGAAACCCGGCTGTCCCAGAAAATATCCAATGCCACCCTTGCTAACCCAGGCCACTCTCTCATAGGACAGGATGGACCTAGTAAGGGTGGAGATACTGCAATGTTTATCTCATCTAACCTTCAATACTCTCCTGTCCTGTGTATCTCATCCCCCTCCCAATACGAACTCCCAATTAAGCTATCCCTCCCCTTTACACTGCCCATATTTATTGCAGGCATTTACTGTCGCCTGGTCTCCCATTAGCAACCCTAACAGAGCTCTTTACAACTATCACCTCACATACCACCTCGGGTGAGCTCTACCTTTTAGGTGATCAAAATGTGGATTGGACCTCATCCTCCTACTCCGCTATACCCTCTAAAGTAAAATCACTAAATCTGGTTCAGTTAATTACCTCTCCTACCTGGCTCAACCACAAATCCCAAAACATACTCTGATTGACTGTGCCCTCACCTCCCACTGCACCGTGAAACTGACTCCGGCATTTTCCCAGACTCCCTTAGCGACCACCACATGATCTACTACGTCCGCAAAGTTCATCAGCCCAAAGCCCCCCAAAGTTGATCAATATACGCTCATTCCACTCTCTAAACTTGGCTCCCCTATTAAATGACCTATACCAATCAGACTGGTGCACCCTCCAACTGGAAACCTCCATCGACTCTGCCCTCAGCAACATCCACTCTAAATTCATGGAAACTTGGGATTGTCATGCCTCCACAAAGCTAAGCAGGGTCAAAGGCTCCCACCTTCCCTGGGTTACTGCTGAACTGCTGGCATGTATGCGCACCAGAGACCAGGCTTGAAAGGCCTGCATACAATCCAGAACTCCCACTCTCCTCCTCCATTACAGGCAACTCTGAAATGCTTGTACGAAGGCCACCAGATATGCCAAGGCTGAATACTTCCCCACATCTTTCCATACCACTCTAAACCATCCTTCTAAGTTCTCAAAGGTAGTCAAAAATCTATTCTTGTCCGCTACCAGTCTGCCAATCCCAACCCTTGCCCATGGTAATGCAACTATCTCTGATCCCCTGACTGTCGCAGCTACTTTCACACTTTCTTCACATCTTGCGCCTCCTTGTTACTCTCCTCCCTTCCCACTTGCTTACCTTCTGTCTCCCCGTTCCCCTTGCTGTTCCCAACCCCAACCAATTTTCTTTCTCTCTTATATCACCACATGATGCTCTCCAGGCCCTCTTAGCCTTAAACTCCTCCAAAGGCAAGAGCCCAGATGGCCTTGATCCCAATTTGCTCTACCTCTCCACACCTGCTATAGCAGCTCCTCTGGCCTCTCTTCTCAACCTCTCTTTTACCCAATCCTCAGTTCCCACCACTTGCAAACACTCTACCGCCATTCCCCTCCCCAAAGGCGGAGATCCTACTTCCCCTGGGAATTATCACCCTATCTCCCTACTCCCTATCCTAGCAAAACTTCAGGAACGCATTGTCCTTGTCCAACTCGCCTCCTACCTTCACGCCACCTCATTTTTCACACCATCCCAGTCAGGCTTCCGCAAGTCCCACTCCACCACCACCTCCCTAATACACGTCACAGACTCCATACTCTCCAAGATGGATCTGGGTCACATAACATTGGCCATTTCTGTCGATCTGGCAAAAGCCTTCGACACAGTATCCCACGCTCTTCTCCTCCAAACACTTGCTGGGGCTGGTTTAAACCCTGTAGCCACAGCTTGGTTTCGTTCCTGACAGGCAGAACCCAATCCGTCAAGATTGCCTCCTCACCCCTCCCTATCACCACGGGTGTCCCACAGGGTTCTGTACTTGGCCCAATATTATTCTCCATTTTTCTTAATGACTTCCCATCTGCCTGCTCCACTTCCTAAATCCATATGCATGTGGACGATACAGTCCTCTACACGTCTAGCACATCACACATTGATGCCCAGACTAGACTGCAACAGGATTTCACTAACATTCAGAAATGGTTCCAGTCGGATCAACTGTTCCCGAACGCTAAAAAGACAATCCATGTCCTTCGGCATCAGACAGAGGCTATCTACCCTTAAATCCCCCCAGCATTCTACATGCTGGATGGTACTCTGATAAAGAGTATGTCACTTCCTTTAGATACCGTGGGGTCTGGCTAGACCATCATTTGGACTTTTCTGCACATGTAGAAGCAATCCATAAAAACCTTCACCTCAAGCTTGGTGCCTTATATAGAAACAAGGACTGCATTCCTCCATCAGCTTGTCACACTATCGTGCAGAAAATTATCCTTCCTACCTTTGACTATGCAGACATAATCTACAGTGCCGCCCCAAAACTACGCTGACCAGACTGGACACCCTTTTCAACTACTATTACTATCTAAATTCTGGGCTGGGAATCTCCCCTTCTATCTTTCTGCTGTTATCTCTGCCTCACCAATGTGCTACTACTCCCTTAGGAACACTGACTCTCGTTCGTTCGCCGTCTCCTGCCGCTCAACCACTGTTGGGCAAACCACCTTTTCCCACTGCTGTCCTAAACTTTGGAACACCCTCCCCTTCAATATCCGTAATGTGCTTTCTCTCAAAGCCCTCTCTTCCCTCCTGTGTGAATATACATCCCACTCCTGCTAATCCTGACCCTTTTTCTTAGCTCAGTACCAACTAAGCCTTTGGTCCTTCCCTAATTCCACCCCCCCCCAGCCTCGCTGCTGTACTGCCCAACCTTAGCACTTGTTATTATCTTCTAAATGCTCACTGTGACTACTTCCCTATACTGTCATGTATACGCAGGTATTCTCAGAACCCAGGCTGTACCCCGATATTGTATTAATGTATCACTTGTACCCTTTCATTGTTTCATTTATCACTGCCTCGACTGTAACTGCTTATGTTCCTCTGGATTTTCTGTACTCAACCTAACTGTTAACTTGTTGTGCTGCACTTACTGGACGTAACTGTAACTGTCCTTACTGTATATAACTTTATGCATCTTGTATTTTTGTCTTTTGTATACCACCTTGCCTAAAACAATTGTATTTTGCACTGATGTACTTGCACCTCCACTTCCTTTTACCCCCAGGACACATCTGGAAACAAGCAATTCTGCTCAGTGTTACCTTCCTGGTAAAATGCTTGAATAAATAAAATAAATAACCACAGGGTAAAAGAAGAAGTTTTTGAGCCTGGTGAAAAGGTCTTGCTACTGTTACCTACTACAGAACACAAAGTGTTAATAAAGTGGCAAGGGCCTTATAAAGTGCTCAGATGTACTGGCACAGTTAACTATGAGACAGACCCCTGATAGGAAAAATCCTACCAAGATATACCATGCTAACCTTCTGAAGAAATGGGTTTAAAAAACACCAAAGGTTGCTCAGTTAGTTTTACCAGAAACTTCAACAGAAGATAATGATATAGATTATGAAAGACTGCAGCAAACTGTAACTGCTGATGCTGTAAAGGAAAATGTTTCCTTTACCTCCGAACACACCGCAGAAATTTGCAGCTTCGAAAAGACATTTAACAGTACTTTTACCACAGTGCCAGCCTGAGCAAAAGGGGTAGAGCACATAACAGTGACAGGGAATGCTCGCCCTATTAGACAAAAGACATACAGATTACCAGAGAGGGATTAAGAGGAGAACTGGTTAAGGAAATACAGAAAATGAAACAGTTGGGTATCACAGAAGAGTCGAGAAGTGATTGATCATCATCACCAGTGGTGATTGCATATGTAACCCCTAGATGGCGCTATCCCAGGGGCTACTACCCCTGCCTGATTTGCCACTAACAGGTTGAGGGGCCTGGATCCAATGGCGGGTGCCTCCACCCAGAGGTCAGGGTTTGCAATAGTTAAACTAACTTGGTCACAGCCCTCTGGGACACTGCAACCCCCCTTTCTTCTCACTAGTGGCCCACACAATATATCAGAATTACCTTCTACAGTATACACTTACCCCAGGTCTGGTTCCGCACTGGGACCTCCTGTGAAATGAGATACAGTGCAACAATCACAGTACAGTACTTTAACATAGACAAATACTTCAGGCAGTATAACTTTATGAAACAAGCAGCTCTGATTTATTTAGGGGATATAACAAGGACAGGGGAATCAGGTTAATTAGCTTATCACCTAATAATCTACCTATGGCTCTGTGCACAGGCCTATCCCTATCAGTTACTGTCCCTGGGTACCAAGCCCAGTGGCTAGTCCAAACCGTGGCAGCTGGTAGGGCCCTTTCACACAGAGAAAAGGAGAATTAAACAGTCAGCAGTACAGTAATTCCATTTGGATTTAATGTGGCACCAACAGGAGCTACCCTGAATTAGTACCTCACGACCTCCAAATAAGATAGGGTCCTCCAATGTCAGCAGGGCTCACTTGAGGTACACAAACCTCTTCACACATCCATATAAAAGAAAGCACTATACCAGGCAGGCTGCATCTGTATCCCGATCGCAATTACTGCACAATACCCAGGAGAACACACAGCAGATTCAGTTCCTGACAGACCGAGTGTACTTTTCAGCAATTCCTCCAGTCTTCTACAGGGTGAGCCTGGTTTCTACTCTTCAGAGATCCTTTGATTCTTTTCACAGGATGGATTCAGTCCTAACAAGCTGCAGACCGGAACTCTGGGCCTATACACGTTTTTGACTAAAACTGCACACTGAAAAGTACAGGGCTCTTCCTTCTTCACTGCCAAAGCTCAACTGAACTCCAACCGACAAAAAACCGGCACTTCCTTTGAGTTCCTCCCAGTTCTTGACTGGATTGGCTGTCACTCAATAGACTGCTGCTGTTGGTCCAAAAAGGCACTGAAGTCTAAACTACATCTCCCAGAGTCACTGCCCATACAATCCTCTTGTGGCTGGCTCAGATTATGAGTCCCAAGTTCTGATTCGTCAAGGCATCATTTTAGAGCTAGTTTACCCCACACTGATTGGTCCAGTTCAGCAGTTCAAAACCAGAATGGGGAACTAGGCAGACAGTTCTGACTGCAAAGAAAGCAGGTTAGACAAACTGTAATTTTATTATTACTGTAAATGATTTCTGGCAATCAGTTACATCTTTCAGACAGGTTCCTTTGCACTCCTAGTGACTGCAAAATGGGGTGAATTGGCAGCAGCTTGAGTGGTACTCAATCAAAGAAACACACAGTCCCCCATACAACTAATTATGTCTGCAAGCAGACAGCTCTTAAAGAGACAGTACCAGAGGTTCTAAAACACTCACTGATAAATGGCTTAAACGCCAAACACCATTCAGGCTTGAGCATCAAGCAAGCTCCTGGAAGTCTTTTGGAACCCCATTTGCAGGGGTTACACCTTCCTGGTTTGGGAAAAGCTTGACGTCACAAGCAAGTTCTATAAGTTTCAACTGCAACCATATACATTTGCATTAGGCTCACATGTAATCATCAGTCAATACATCATTTTACCAAGAACCATTTCTGAAACATTGCAGTACGTCACTCTTACACAGTATAACACACACATTGTACCATAACTCAAGTTATTACCTCTACATGAAACCTGAAGAGAGGGACCCTTCCCTATCAGTTACCTTGGGGCTGGATGGGGCAAGGCACCATACTTAGAGGGCAACACAAGTAACTTGGAGTTAGCACTGATGCTCAGTTTGGGCAGTGAGCCGGGGACACATACACTCCTTTATGGACAACATTGAGAGGCAAATCCACAGGCCTCCCAAGGAATCATAACTGAGGTGCACCACAGGCTTTACAGCTCGACCAGTCTTTCTAGGGGAACTGTTACAGTCTCTGCACTCTGAGCCTCATTTTCAGCATTGTCCACACTTGTCAGGAGTCTCCATGGGGGTAGAGAGGCTAGAACTTGGGGCACTTTCAGCTCCAGGAGTTACAGTTTCTGAGTCCACAACATTTGCCTCGCATGGAGAGCTTTCGGACACTGGCAGTGGACTGTCAGGGCACTCAAAATACTCTTCTTGTTCGGTGTATCACCAGTCTGCCCCAGTCTATCATTTTCCTCCCTGAAAGCTCAAACAGTTCAACCATGCACAATGATTCCATTTCATCTGATCTGATGCTTTGCACTTCACTTTCTGGGAGCATTGGCTCCAGGGATGAAGCTGGGGCTTAGACAGTCCAGAAGGCCCAGCTTTGTCTCCAGTATTGACTAGGGATTGCCCAAACAATTGACTCAGTTCGTAAGAAGGATAGTATTCAAAGTCACTCTCACTTTCTTCCGATATGGACTGACAGTCATGCTCAACTGGGACTTGTGGAGGGAACACTTAACTTTGCTTCTGTAGGTGCAGACTTTCTTGATCTTTTCTTAGCAGCAGCTCTAGTCACTGGTCCAGAGGGGCATCTTCTAGGGCTCAGACTCACTAAGATTTGTCCAATGGGCAGTAAATGATTTCTATGTATTGTTTTACATCTTTTGATTATTCTCAGGCCTTACTTTGTACTGGCAGATCATCTAGTTTGCCCACTACAATGTGAGGAGATGGTGCCATCGGTCAGCAATCTTGTGCTTGCCATGCAGTCCCAGATTTCTTAGCAATACCGATCTTCCTCCTGAGTTCCTGTGCTTCCACCTTTATCATGGCCTTCTTTGTTGGCAGATTTCTTTGGCAGCCATGGTTTGAGCCAGTTGGTACGCATGAGTTAGCTGGGCCTTTAACTTGCACATACTGTAAATAGTTGTCAGCTTGAACCCCATCAGGAGAGACCCCAAAACACACATCTACTGGTAGTCGAGCTTTCTTCCAAACATCAGGCGGTAGGGGAGAATCCAGTGGCATCACTTTTGGTGCAGTTATAAGCATGTACCAGGGTGCTAATTTGTTGGCTCCATCTAGGCTTGTCCTTTGGGTGAGGTCCTAGCATATCTAGCAAAGTGCGGTTGAAACGTTCAGGCTGTGGGTCCCTGGGGTGGTAAGGAGTGGTTCTGACTTTCAACTCCCCACAGAGAAAGCATCTCTTTGATCAGACGACTCTCAAAGTCTCTCCCTTGATCAGAATGGATTCTTTGTGGAGCCCCCATAGTGAACAAAAAGTTTTCTACAAGTACTTTGGCCACAGTGGATGCTTCTGGTCTCGGGGAAAGCTTGGGCATATCTCGTGAAATGGTCAGTGACCACCAGCACATTACTGATATTTCTTTTGATCTGACTCCAAACTCAGAAAATCAATACAGACCAGCTCCATGGGTGCACTGGTGGTGATGTTAATAAGGGGCAGCCCTCTGGGGCAAAGCTTTCTCTGTAAGCAGCGACTACAAGTTCGAATGTGTTGCTCCACATCAGCCCCCATCTTAGGCCAATAGAATCTGGATCTCACCAAGTCAAGTGTTCTGTCTATACCAAGGTGCCCCATGTGGTTGTGCAAGGACCTCAGTACTGAGTCTCGAAAGGCAGTGGGCAGCACTAGTTGTTGTTTGTCTACTTGTCCCCCTGTCTACTGTTTCTCTGTATAACAGTTTATTGATCTGCTCAACTTAGGACCTTCTTTGTATAACAGTGCAGTTCTCAAATCAGTGGAGCTGATTTGGACACATCTTTTCCTGCATAGAGGGCTTCTAAAGCTGCTTTGATCATGGGATCCAGGATTGAGCCCGCGAATACTGTCATTGTCCAGCTGAGGCAGTGCACCAATGTCTATTGCAGAAAAGTGGCAATAAGCAGGTATGCCAATTCTCAGAGGGTCCCAAGCAATCCACTATGCAGTCCACTGCGTCTGCGGACATTTGTTCCTCCCTGTCAAACTTCCGGAGAGTGCCCGAATGTCAGGTTCTGCCAATCGGACCCAATCATTCTGGGGAACAGGCCTCCGGAGAGAGCATCAGCATCTATGTGGTTCAGACCTGTCGGTATTCGAGAGCATAGTCATATGTAGATAATGCAGAAAGCCACCTATGGCCAGTGGCATCCAACTTAGCTGAGGTCTGCACATAGGTCAAAGGATTATTGTCAGTTTTACTAGTATTTTAGCCCCATACAAGTACTCATGGAATTGGTCAACAATAGCCCACTTCAAAGCTAGGAACTCTAACTTATGTACAGGATAGTTCTTTCGGATGGGGTCAGGCTTCTACTGGCAAAGGCCACTGGTCTCAGGCCATTCTCGTGCTCTTGGTACAACACAGCCCCCAACCCTTGCAAGCTAGCATCAGTGTGCAGGACGTAAGGTTTTCTTGATCGGCATAGGCCAGCACTGGAGCATGGGTAGTTGATATATGATCTCATGAAAAGCAGTCTCATTAATCAGGAGTCCAGCGGGCCCCAAATACTTCACCGGATGAAAATACACTCTTTCAGTCTTGAGGGACGCTTGACTTTGGTATTTTTTGGGTTGGGGGATACCCTTGAGTAAGGTTAAGTAAAGGGCGGATCACTCTTGAATAGTCCTTGATGAAGCGCCGATAATAACCACAGAATCCCAGGAATCTTGCAGTTCTTTTAGATTTTGGCTGTCAGCCAGGTGGTCAAGGCCTCAACTTTACTTGGGTCGGTCTCTATTCCTCGTGGATACTATGTGTCCCATATACTTTACTGATGTTTGAAGAATTGACACTTATCAATGGACAGTTTAAGGCCAAAGTCCTCCAGTCGGTCCAATACCTTAAATAATCTGCTCTCATGTTCCTCCAGTGAGCTGCCAAACACAATAACATCATCTAGGTATACCAGGCACTCTAGTAAGTTCATGTCCCCACTGCACGCCCATCAATCGTTGAAAAGTGGCTGGGGCACCTGAAATCCTTGAGGCATCCTCATGAATTCATAGAAGCCAAGCGGACAGATAAAGGCCGTCTTCTCTCACGGTCTCTGGGGCCATCGGGATCTGGTAGTACCCACTGCGGAGATCCAGCACAGAGAACCACTTGTCTCGCTTAGGCAGTCCAAAGCATCCTGAATGCGGGCATTGTGTACTGATCAGGATAGTCCGCGGTTTAAGGTGCGATAATCCACACACATCCTTACTGTTCCATTCTTTTCTCCTCACTACCACAATGGGGAAGCATAAGGGCTTTGGATTCTTGTATTACACCAGCAGCTAACATCTCTTGCAGATGCGCCTCACATCATCTATGTCAGCAGGTGCCAGGCTGTCAGACCTCTCACGAAATGGTCTTTCGTCATGCAGCCGGATATTGTGCTCAGCTCCTGCACGCATCCTACATCCCATTCCTTTAAAGAAAACACCTGGTCTCTCTGGGCAAGCTTCTCACTGATCCTCACTTTCCATTCAGTTGGCAGCGGGAGTCGCGAAATCAAACAAGTCAGGCGTTACTCTGTCATTCTTCCTTGAACTCTTGCTGCTGGGTAGCACTGCAGTGTCTGCACAATGCACATTAGCCAGGATGCAACCTCTGTTTACTCGAATGTCTCTTTCAGACACATTATGAACTTGGACCATTACCCTTCTGGCATAAGCATGGGCTCTAGCGGGCAAAATACTAGGCTTGACCAGCAGTCCCTCTGGCAATTTCCATCGCCGGTGCATCCAACATTAATATTTTATTCTAACATCCTTTCTGATACGGACCTCTCCTGTAAGGTACACTGGGCATTTGGCGCCAGGATCAGAGACTCAGGATCCTTCTTCCATACAATTCCGACCGGTTCCTCTGGTTCTGTTTTTCAGCATCTCTCTGTGCCTCATAGGCCTTCTTAATTAAAGCGGAACTCTTAAAGCTCTACTAGTCTTTGACCCTGTTTTCATAACACAACTGTGCCAGCCTTCCAACATATGAGCATTTGTTCCAATCAACAAAGGACACCATCATACAGTCCAGTGGGGGGACACACTAAGGCTAGGGTCTCTACTTGTTCGGCCACTCCAGCCACGGAGGTGGGGAAAGACAGCCAAATTGGATATACCCGAATAGGTAGGCCTTCTCACTTAACCCCATACATGCAGTCCTTCTAATGGTTGTAAGGGTACTTCTGACAAATGCTTCTGATACCAATCCTGGAACATAATTGTCACTTGGGAGCCACTGTCTAATACAGCTCTTTGTAGACACTCCATTCACCTTTACAGTGGTCTCATGGAGGGACCCACTATTCTGGACCAGTCTGGAGAGGCGTGTGGGGGCCTGGGCAACTGACTCTGCCACAAAGGACGGAATTAGCATTTTGGTGCCCTCACTGATCATGTCGTGCACCTCTTAACCACTGATTTCTTCTCGAAGCTCTCCTTGTAGCCTATATGCAACTTTGTCAGTGTCTTTTGGGGACTGGCATCTCTTTCATGTGCCCATCTTCCCACAATTATAGCAAAACATACTTTCTGGAGTTTGAGCTGGCCGAGGCGCCACACTGGCCAGGGGCGGGTATTACTAACTGGAAACCTGGGTGCCATCTCTGTCTCGGCGTGATAAGCATTTGGAGACATCTCGTCAGTTTCTGCACTTCCATGGTCAAGGAATTGAGTTTGGAGCTGTTATCAGCAGGAGATACATGGGTGGGTACCCCCAACCCCATAGCAGATGCAGTCGGATATAGGTCAGGGCCCGTATTTGCAGGCGTGGCCTTCATAAAGGGACTGTTTTTGAATTCCCGGATCTCTCTCAACAGTTCGCCCCATTGTGGCATATCTTTTTCCTTGTCAGAGCACTCATTGACTGTCAACCTCTGCCCCTGAACTTCACTTGATGGGTCCCCTCAGTCACTCGGGTCGTAGCCACAGCTGTTGGTGCAGGTACCTCCCGAGGTCGCCTTTTCTCAACTCCTCGAATTTCTCTCATTAACTCATCATAGGAGGTGGGGATTCCAGTCGATTTGCCAGGCGTAATCTGAGCAACAGCAGTTCTGAGAAGGGGCAGACTTAAGGATTCTGTCCAGTCTGGTTCGGTCTAGTTCAATCGCTGGCAAACTACCCTTTCTGAGGCATTCTTGCAACAATTTTTCCAGCCAGAGACATACACAGACAACAACCCCTTGGTACTGTTGTGCATTTCTTACTCTCCACCATAGGTCCTCATCAGAATCTGGGCTCCCATAACATTCTCCAAGGCCTCAAGATAGGCCTGTGCAGTCGCTTCAGGGTTACTGGCCCTTGAGCACGGATGGTAGCTAGGGCAGGACCTCGGAGGCTCACTAACCCTCTTTCTGCTGCCTCCGAGCATTGCCATTCTAGCACTTGGGGCAACAGGTCTCATCCAGGTCTCCCAGTCATCCTCCCCTTGGGGGTGGGAGGGTGCCAGAGAAGATCCTCAACCTTCGTAAGAGTCGGACTAATGGCAGGTGCAGAAATAGGAGTCTGCATTGGTTCAGCCACCATTACGGGCACTGGAGCAGGAGAGGGTGTTGGGAGGAACACCCCAGGTGGCAGAATAGTTTCTTCAAGTCCTCCACAGTTTTCCCTCTCCCAGCAACCATTCAGCAAATTTCTCCTCAAAAGTTTCAGATAGTGGTGGGGCTGATTCCCCGGTCTTTACTGTCCTTAGTTATCACTCTCCAAGCAGTGAGGGCTCCTCTGGGGTAATGGTCTGTGGCACTTTGGAGCTATCTATGGGATCCTTAAACTCTACTAGGGCCAGGAAAGTGTGGGTGAGCAGATTAGCATGCCGACCCACCACCACAGGGTTTTGTAAACCTTCCACCTTGGAAAGTACTCCCTGCACAGTGTCCGTATTGATACCCAGGGGGATGTCCAGGATAAGCATAGCATTTTGGGGGTCGATCTCCTCCCCAGTACACCACTCCACCAGCCGGTGCACAGCCACTTCTGTCGGGGTACCCATTTTTTCTTAACAGTGGTTCTGTGAATATGGCCACTAGAGGACACACAATCCCAGCGGTGAGCCTCCAAGATGTAACCCCTAGATGGCGCTATCCCAGGGGCTACTACCCCTGCCTGATTTGCCACCAACAGGTTGAGGGGCCTGGATCCAATGGCGGGTGCCTCCACCCAGAGGTCAGGGTTTGCAATAGTTAAACTAACTTGGTCACAGCCCTCTGGGACACTGCAACCCTCTTTCTCTCACTCAGTGGCCCACACAATATATCAGAATTACCTTCACAGTATACACTACCCCAGGTCTGGTTCCGCACTGGGACCTCCTGTGAAATGAGATACAGTGCAACAATCACAGTACAGTACTTTAACATAGACAAATACCTCAGGCAGTATAACATGAAACAAGCAGCTCTGATTTATTTAGGGGATATAACAAGGACAGGGAATCAGGTTAGATTCATTATCACTCTAATAATCCATTTATGGCTCTGTGCACAGCCTGTCCCTATCAGTTACTGTCCCTGGGTACCCAAGCCCCAGTGGCTAGTCCAAACCGTGGCAGCTGGTAGGGGCCCTTTACAGAGAAAAGGAGAATTAAGCAGTCAGCAGTACAGTAATTCCATTTGGATTTAATGTGGCAATTCAACAGGGCGACCCTGAATTAGTACTCACGACCTCCAAATAAGATAGGGTCCTTCAATGTCAGCAGGGCTCACTTGAGGTACACAAACCTCTTCACACATCCATATAAAGAAAGCACTATACCAGGCAGGCTGCATCTGTATCCCGATCGCAACTACTGCACAATACCCAGGAGAACACAGGCAGATTCAGTTCTTGACAGACCGAGTGTAATTTTTGCAATTCCTCCAGTCTTCTACAGGGTGAGCCTGGTTTCTACTCTTCAGAGATCCTTTGATTCTTTTCACAGGATGGATTCAGTCCTAACAAGCTGCAGACCGGAACTCTGGGCCTTACACGTTTTTGACTAAAACTGCACACTGAAAAAGTACAGGGCTCCTTCCTTCTTCACTGCCAAAGCTCAACTGAACTCCAACCGACAAAACGGGCACTTCCTTTGAGTTCCTCCCAGTTCTTGACTGGATTGGCTGTCACTCACAATAGACTGCTGCTGTTGGTCCAAAAGGCACTGAAGTCTAAACTACATCTCCCAGAGTCACTGCCCATACAATCCTCTTGTGGCTGGCTTCCAGATTATGAGTCCCAAGTTCTGATTCGTCCAAGGCATCATTTTAGAGCTAGTTTACCCACACTGATTGGTCCAGTTCAGCAGTTCAAAACCAGAATGGGAACTAGGCAGACAGTTCTGACTGCAAAGAAAGCAGGTTAGACAAACTGTAATTTTATTATTACTGTAAATGATTTCTGAGCAATCAGTTACATCTTTCAGACAGGTTCCCTTTGCACTCTAGTGACTGCAAAAATGGGGTGAATTGGCAGCAGCTTGAGTGGTACTCAATCAAAGAAACACACAGTCCCCATACAAATTAATTATGTCTGCAAGCAGACAGCTCTTAAAGAGACAGTACCAGAGGTTCTAAAACACTCACTGATAAATGGCTTAAACGCCAAACACCATTCAGGCTTGGAGCATTCAAGCAAGCTCCTGGAAGTCTTTTGGGAACCCCCATTTGCAGGGGGGTTACACATATAAAAAAAGAGGGTGTAAGAATCTACCTTGATTTTAGGAAACGTAATCATGTGCCCGAATTTGGACAGTTATCCTATGCCTAGGATTTGGTGGACAGATTAGGAAGTGCCAAGTACATCAGTACCCTCGATCTCACCAAGGGTTACTGGCAAATTCCTCTAGCTAAATAATCCAGAGACAAAATTGCATTTGCCACTCCTATTGGATTCTATTAGTTTACCACCATGCCATTTGGTTTACATGGCACACCTGCTACATTCCAGCTGTACATGGATGTAATTTTAGCTACTTACACTGGTTATTGTGCTGCTTACCTGGAGTGTGTCACGGTGCACAGTCCTCACTGGAAAAGCCACTTGGAACACCTATGAGCAGTTATCCACTACATCAAAAATATAGGTCTGACAAATAATCCTATCAAATGTACACTGGGCATGCAGAAAACCAACCAGATATTTGGGTTATGTTTTAGGAAATAGAGAAGTAAAGCCAGAGATTTCTAAGATATAAGCTGTAGCTAACAGTGCCGTCCCTAAAGCAAAGAAACGTGTCAGATCATTTTTAGGCCTGGCTGGTTACTATCGGAGATTTGTTCCCAACTTTGCCCAGTGCATGACTGGCTAGCCTCTGACAAAGACTCTAGTTCCTGATAATACAATATGCTCATCATCTCACCTTAAGAGATTCCTGTATCAAGGGAATAGCCTCAATTATATCTTTATGAGGGAAAAGGGAAAAAAGAGGGATGAATCTAAAGCTCTGATAAACCCCATCAAAGTGGTAGACCATTAGTCAAAGACCGCTCTTGACACTGCCGATCCCAATATTCTGGGAAAAATAGCAAACAGCTCTTCAAATGCAGCAAGGGTTGCCCACCCCTCATTATTTTAA
The DNA here is from genome assembly GCA_016271365.2 of Neoceratodus forsteri. Taxonomy (NCBI): domain Eukaryota; kingdom Metazoa; phylum Chordata; order Ceratodontiformes; family Ceratodontidae; genus Neoceratodus; species Neoceratodus forsteri. Next base: position 161,977,338 of record CM057458.1, on the reverse strand, counting down.
AGGAGACTGGAGCCCTCCTGTGAGGCCAACTAAACCATAAGACCACAGGCAACTATGAGGCTGTTTTGAGGACAAAAAGCCTTAGGAGACCCGGAGATAGGGAAGGGAAGGTGGGGGGGGGGGAACATCCATCCCTATGACTAGTGGGTATTATCAGGACCATGGAAAGTCAGAGCCTGAAACTTCCCTCTTCAGGACAACCTCTTGCAGTCCAAAAGATGGCTGAGGCCGTAGGGAAACTCGGTTCTCTATTATGGTCCCCTTGGAGGGAGACACAATAGTCATTGTAGGGTCTAGGCAGTTCTATGTCATAACGGTGATCGCGGAATAGCGATCGCCATTAGGACGAGTGTACATCGCTGAAAATGAATTTCGGCGATGCACACTTGCGGCAAACAGGAAAAGGGTGCCCAAGATCTACGGGTTTCCTTTTCATGCGGGGCTGTGCCTCCTGCACCCCTACTAAAGGATTCTCAACTCCGGGGTATGTCGGGGTGAATAAAACAAAACAAAAAAACAAGTTGCACCTCCCAACCGACCACCCTCCACACCACGCTAAGCGACCAGCTCAGCAGCTGCCCACCACATCCCTCCCACCCTTTCATTTCCCCAACGCGCATATAAGCACGCATTTCATCGCCCTACCTCACCCCCACGTATCTGGTTGTTACTCTACCAGGTAGTTCTGAACACAGTATGCCTCAGAATCGGCTTGCTGTTTCTTGTAAGCGCCAATTGTGGCCGCTTGTTCACAGGCCTACTATGGGCATTGTAAATCAAAAGAAGTGTGCTCCGAGACAAGACATGCTCATTAAATCACTTACCAATGTTCAAAATAACAATAAGTGCACCGTCCATCGTCATATCAGTAAAATTTTTATTGCTTTCCCAAAAATTTTTTTAAAGCAAGCACATTCTCAAACACATAAGTATAGAACACTTCCCCTGTGGCCCCAACTGGTTTCGCACATGCGCGCTTCCTCAGGGAGGCCGATCTGGTGGAGGGTAATTCGAATTTAAAGAGATGCTCACAGCTGAACATCATTTCATATTATTAGCATATAAAGCAGTGTTTATTATGGCAAACATGCGCATAGTTTCCATCACTCTGTGCGTGCACCCGCCCATGTTCCTCACTTCCCGACCGCTCTCCACGTAGAAGGCTCTCTGCTTCACTTCTCGCCCAACTGGGAATGGAGAGAAAACTGCCACTCAGTTGGTAGTAAGTAATTTAAAACAAAACCTAGCACAAGGACTGAACTCTCTTACCCACACACAAAAAAAAAACAAAAAAAACTTTTAAATACTGAAAGGCGACCGCAGACCACGCACTATAACCTAACAGGACCGTGGCAGCACAGCAACTTTTTTTTATTTATATAATTGCTGAGGCAAAAAAGGGAAAACCAAACAATTATATAAAATAAAATATGGGGTGGTGTGTAAACTTGAAGTTCACATGCACCCTCGGGATTAGATGCTTTAATAAACCCCCTCGAGCTTCACTCTCGGGTTTTATGTAGCATCTAACTCCTCAGGTGTGTGTAAACTTCTCATTACACACACCACCCCATACATAGAAACATACACTTTGACGGCAGATAAGGACCACTTGGCCCACCTAGTCTGCCCATTTTCTACCTACAGGATAAGCTGCAGATCCTAGTTAACCAACAGCCTATTTCTTCCTACCCACCACAAAATTGCCTTATGTCTGTCCCATGCATTCTTGAATTCTCCCACAGTTTTAAACCCACAACCTCCTCAGGAAGGCTGTTCCATGCGCCCACCACCCTCTCTGTGAAAAAATACTTCCTCACATTGCCCCTGAACGCCCCCATCCTCAAATTGTGTCCCCTTGTTCTTGCACATCTCTTTTTCTGAAAGATGCTACCCTCTTGGACTTTGTTGATTCCACTGAGGTACTTAAAAGTTTCTATCATGTCCCCCCTCTCCCTCCTTTCCTCAAGGGTATACATACTAAGCTCCTTTAGTCTCTCCTCTTATGGCTTCTCTTGCAGACCCTGCACCATTTTAGTTGCCCTTCTCTGGACTGCCTCTATCCTGTCTATGTCCTTGCGGAGAAGGGGTCTCAAGAACTGGACGCAGTACTCCAGATGGGGTCTCACCAACTGTCTGTACAGAAGGATAACAACTTCTTGTTTTCTGTTGGTGATGCCTCTCCCTCTACATCCCAGTATCCCTCCAGCCCTCCTTACTGCCTTCTCGCATTGCTTGCTAACCTTGAGTTCATCTGATATGATTACCCCCAGGTCCCCTTTCCATTTTTGCTGTTGTTACTGCCTCCCCCCCCCATTGTGTAATCTTTCCCTGGATTTTTGTTTCCCAGATGCATTATTCTGCACTTCTTTGCACTGAATCTAAGCTGCCATACTTCTGACCATTCCTCCAGCCTTGCCAAGTCCCTTCTCATCCTTTCCACACCTCCTTGTCTATCAACCCTGTTGCAGATCTTTATGTCATCTGCAAAGAGGCATACTTTTCCTTCCAGTCCCTCTGCAATATCACTTATAAAGACACTAAAAAGGACTGGACTCAGTACTGAACCCTGCGGTACCCCACTAGTAACCCCTCTTTCTTCGGACTGGACTCCATTTACAATTACCTTCTATGTCCTGTTGTCCAGTCAATGTTTTACCCAGGCTACCACCCTGGGACCCATTCCCAGGCTGGTTAATTAGGCTATTAATCTTTTGTGTGGGACTGTGTCAAATGCCTTGCTAAAGTCTAGGTAGGCCATGTCCACAGCCCCTCCCTGGTCTACTACTTTGGTCACCCAGTCAAAGAAATCAATTAGATTTGTCTGACATGACCTTCCAGCTGTGAACCCATGCTGCCTTGGGTCCTGTGCCCCACTGGCCTCTAGGTACTAAACAGTTCTTTCCTTCAGAAGTGATTCCATCACTTTCCCTACCACAGAGGTCAAACTGACAGGTCTGTAGTTTCCTGCCTCTGTCTTGGTCCCACTTTTGTGAAGGGGAATCACATCCGCCTTCCTCCAGTCCTCAGGTACCACACCATCCTCCCATGATTTGTTAAAAAGGGTAGTCATACTTTATCCTGTAAGTAATTACTTGGTTCTTGTTTTTTTGTAAAATCCCTTTTTCCTAGAGATTGCGACTTTTATCTTATTTGTGAACCAAGGTGGAAGTTTTCCCCTACTGTTGTATACCATCATTTTTGGAATGAATACCTCCCCACCCCAGCTTCACTGCATGCCCTCTGGTCCTGGTGCTCTTTGTCATTTGGAAGAGGCTCCCCTCCTACACCCTGTTCACCCCTGTGAGGAACCTGTAGGTTTCTACCTTGTCCCTTTTCATTCTCTTCTCTTCCAGGGTGTACACGTTGAGATCCGTCAGTCTCTCTTCGTAGGGCTTTTGATGTAACCTCTGTGCCATTTTAGTTGACTTCTTCTGGACTGCCTCCTTCCAGTCTATGTCATTTCTGCGATGTGGCCTCCTGAACTGGACATAATACTCCAGGGGAGGTTTCCCCAAGCGAGTGATACAGTGGCAATACCACCTCTCTCCTCCTGCTGTAGATACATCTCCGTATGCATCCCACTGGCCCTACCCAAGTCATGCTGCCCTGCCACTTTGAGGTCATTAGGTATAGTAAACGCAAGGTCCCTTTTCTGCTAAGTGACTGCTGCACCCCCCATCATGTACTCAGTTCCTGGGTTCCTATGCCCTAGCAGCATGATTTTGCACTTGCTGGCACTGAATACCAACTGCCATGCTCTTGACCATTCCTCAAGTTTCCCAAGGTCCCTACGAATTCTCTCCATCTCTTCCTGAGTGTACACCCTATTACAGATTTCGATTGTCAGACATGACTTATGAGGCTAGATTACTGGAGCTGAACCTGTTTTCCCTGGAGTTGTAGAGGAGATTTATGTCTGCTTTATAGATCATTCACAGACGATTCATTGTGGGAAAGCCCAGGTTTAGAACTAAAAATTCAGCAACATAATATGAGATCACGCGGGCTTCAGCTAAAAACCAGTACACATAATTCAGTAAAAAGACAACATTGGTATACGCAAAGGGTAGTTCCAATTTGGAACTCCCTACCCCAAGAGGTTGTAACTAGTCCCTCAATGGTAACATTTAAAAGCAATTTAGACAAATATTACAAACTTAGGGGGAGGCTATTTTGATAAAATTTGGTGAGCATAATGGACGCAAGTCTAAATAAGCATAGTATTTTCCTATGAATCCTATGTGAGCTGCAAAAAGGCATATTTTATCATTTAGTTCTTCTGCAATGTCACTTAGGAAAACATTACTGAGCCCTGTGGCAGTACAGAGTCCGCTTAATCACATTTTTTTTTAGATTTAAAATAATAAAAGTAGTGGTCCTTTTAATATAGCTCAGTCCACGTTTTTATTAGCATTCTTTCTTTTTGAACACTTTTTGCTTGAAGATCCTTTTTCTTGTAGCTAAAGTGAATATGCATGCAGCAGACGTGGCTCCCTAGCCTTATGGGACACCAGATGTACAAAAACTGTTGAGAATGCTGATAAAAACCTGTTCTGAGTCATTATGAAAAGAGTCCTCCTTTTATTTCAAATGTAAAAAAAAAAAAATATGTTAAAGCAGACTCAAAATGGGAAAAGAAGGGAACCATACCAGACAGGAGGGAAGGGGCAATCTAAAATGGAACAAAAAAGTAAAGGTCAAAATTTTTCACTGTTATCATGCACTGCAGAATTAAAATATTAAGCTCCGAGATTTAGCCGGCCCGATGGTGCTGAAGGTTGAGGCACTGGACGCCACATCTTGTGCCATGCCAGCGACCCAGGTTCGGGAATGAGCCTGGGCCATTGGGGGTCGGCAGGGGAGGGAGGGAGGGAGCGAGCGTCCAGAGGACAGCTCTCCCTCCCTGGGAGGGAGGGAGAGAGATTCCTGCTCCTGCCATCTAGCAGCCTCTGGTGGTTCCAGGGACCCACAGCTGTTGGGATCCAACTGGTCAGGAGACTGGTTCAGAGGCACTTCTGTGGGTGTGCTTGGGAGCGAGCACGCATCACGCTGGAGTGCACTGCCCAGCCAATAGGGGGAAAGTAAGCATGGAAAAAAAACTTCTTGCTAGTAGGCGAAGGCGGGTTTACTGGTGCCAAGGCACTACGTCCAGTATCAGGTCATGGCTGTTCTCATGAGGGTTCTCCGCGTGCCGGTCCTGGCCTGACACTACAAGATAGAGCGCCAGGGAGTTTGATGGTCCTTGCCTCTGGGGGACTTAGATCCGGAGGGGTACAGAGCTGGGCTGCGGGGAAGTCACCAGGTCTCCAGGAGCAACAGCCAGGGCTTCAGAGACAGGATCAGCCAAGGTAGCCCCATGGCTCAGCTGGAGAGAGTTCAGCATAGTAAGGGTGAATAAAAGTCTACAACAAAAAAAACTCAAGAGATTCACGTACTGAACCTGTCCCAGTCTCACTTACTCTCTCTGTGCTACAAATGGCTACTGCCAACTGTTCATAGCTTGTAACGCACAAAGGTGTTTAGAAACATATACAGAAGTGCACAGAAATCCTTCAGGCAGAAAAAAGGCCTAAGCCCATCAAGTCTGCTTTGTTCTTACCTATCCCGCATCCTCATCAGCCTAAAATTGTGTTGCTGCACCCCATACAGTAAGCATGGCATCCCCAAACCCTCCAGAGGTTCTCCTCAATTATTAGCAGCCCCCAAAATCTGCCCAATCCCCTCTGGAAGCCCTCCACAGTTTCTATTTCCACTACCTCATTAGGCAAACTGTTGGATCCACCCACCACTTTCTCCTTTGCTTTCTGACATCTCTTCTGACCCGTGTCCCCAAATCAGCTTGAACTCATGCCCCAATCAGCTGCTACTGCCATCTGGCCTTCCTCAGGTGGCAGTTAAGTGGTGGGATGCTCAATCCTCCCTCCCCAGGATGGCCCCAAGCGACCCTGGTCCGTTCCCGAATCTGGGTCACCAGTGTGGTGACCAGCACCTCAATCCGTCATGCCACTACGCCAGCTCATTAATAAAATATATTAATGTAGAAGAAAAAATACAGTGGGAAACAAGGGGAAAATGGTGTGTGCATGTGTATGCACAACTATATTTAAGAAAACAACAAAAACAGAAAACAATGAACAGATCATGATACTTGTTACTTGTTTCTTTGAATTATAATTTTTTACCTGCTTTGTGCCACACTTTGAATACCATGGTTTGCTGCGGATCCAGTAAAAGTTCTTTGGAAAGCCTATGGATTCAAAAGAAAAGAAAATGCGAAGAAAGATGTTACTAACAATACAACAGTAGTTCAAGTTTATTGTGAAGGGATAAAATCCATTGAGCAAGCTCATTTGCATGGAGGTCCCTTGTACAGACAATGAAAAGGACAATACATGGAACATAATAATAATACAGGTAACATAGTACAGTATAAAAAAATACACAAATATACATATCAAAATCTAAAATAATGTATGCAGTATATACAATAAGGATATTCTACACAGAATACAGGCCTGAAACAATTGCACAAACCTTATATGCTCACAATATAGTAAATACGAGGTAAGACAGAGGAAGGAATAGGGGGTTGGATAAAATTAGTAACAGTGGCAGGTGTCGGTAGTCATTTTGTTGATGAGGGTTTTAAATGCATCTAAAGGGCTTAAGGTTTGGAGCTTTAACGTTGTTTGAAGTTTATTCTAGACTATAGGGAGAGCCTAATTGATGGCTGCAATACCAAAACATGTGCGAATTTTGGGAATGTCTAGGGAGATGTATGTATTCTTCCTTAGCACATACAAGCTGTGAGAGCGATGGAGGAGTGTGGTAATATAGGGAGGTAGTTTATTTAAAAGGGCTTTGTATACCCAACTGTAGGTATGTGTAAGCCTCCTAGTAGCCAGGGGAGGTCCAGTTCACCTCTTTATATAGTATGCAATGATGGGTTCTGGTTGGAGCATTGGTGATAAAAGCAGACAGCACAATGATACAATGCATGAGTAGAAGCATCATGCTTTACTTTCAGAAGAAACAATTAAGCTAAAGTAGAATGCGCTTTTTTTTGTTTCTTGAGGTTCAGAAAAAAAAGTAGTTGGCTGTCACTAGGTACCAGCACTAACTTTGTAAGAGTCAAACTGTTTAAAAGTTTTCTAAATAATACATGCTTTAATTATTTTTAAAATGATGCTTTGCTTTTGACAATACTAGTTATATTGTTTGAGTTATGGGTGCTTTTGTTAATACCAAATTGCAGTGTTGGCAATAAATTACCAATTTCTCGGATCTGAGTAGTTTGGCAGCCTGTTACTGAACATACATCACTGCTGGAGAACTTGTCATTTCTTATTTCTATCTAATAGTAATCACAAATGTAATACAGTTTGATAAATAATTAGAGGTAAGACAATGCAGATACATAGCCCTAAAATAGGCATTTTTTCATAAAAAATGTCAAATTTTAAAATGTAGAAACTGGTCAATTTACCATCTTTGATGTACTATAATAGAGAACACAGTAATCTGTAAACTTTACTTCCTTAATAATTTGTGCAACAAAAACTAAATATCCCAATTTTTTAAGTGTACATTTTGATTCATGTTAGAGAAATTAAGCATCAAACATGGTTGAGTGACTTAATTTTCCTACGGAAAACCCATTAAGAACTTCTAATTTGCATAACCTTAGATATACACCTATTCTGACTTCAGATGGCTATATTTCAAAAACTATACAGAGTTCAGCTTGGTGACTATCCTCATTGTAAAGGTCTTTTTATCCTGAACAATTGTGACATGGTTGTGTCTGTGTAATTTGTATTGTTTTCAAGATATTTACATTTGTTTGGCATGGAGTTTTTACTCAGAGAAGAATAGTGTCTGCTATTTGCAAGCTCATTTGTACACATGCCAAATAAATCTAAATATCTTGAAAACTACACATGCTATAGAAAAACAACCAGTTACAAAGTTGTTCAGGACAAAAAGGCCATTACAATCAGGGTAGTCACTAAGCTGAACTCATTGCGCTTTTAAAAAAAAAAAAGTCATCTGAAGAGGGAAATTTGTAAAAAAAAAAAAAAAAATGTTAATTAGATAGTTGTATTAAAAAAACTATAGAGTTCAGCTCATTGCAAATGTCTTTTTGTCCTGAACAACTTTGCTGCTGGTTGTTTTTGCACAGCTTATATAGTTTTCGAGATATTTAGATTTGTTTGGCATGTGTGCAAATGTGCTTAGAATTCTGCAAAGTGCAGGATAATTTTTAATTTTTTTATTACAAAAAATGTATTTTTTAACTTATATTTTGAGGACAGCAAATGTGCCATGCAAGATTTTGCAGTATTTTTTCCTGATTTTAATTAAAAACATTCTAAGTTTTAATTTAATATAAAGGTTGCTGATGTTATTTCAAATAGTTTATTAGGAATGGACATTTTTATGTAAAAATTTACTTTAAAACAGTTATTTCATACATATTTACTGAACAAGTATATGAAGTACCGTATATGGTATGAATCTGCAGCCTTGACACTACAAAATACTTTAAAAGTCAATTCCACTCTTATGTGTGGCATGGCATGAAAGCAACAGGATGCCAAACTGACAGTGACTGTTTCTGCTACACACTTGATTCCTTTTCAAGATGGTTCACTGCACTGCAAACTTCATGTATCACACTTTTTCAAATTATAAAACAACACTTGTTTTCTATTTTATTCGCCAATCTAAGCATATAACTCACACATACACAATTTTATCTCTAATAAGAAATAATTTATTAAAAAATATTTCACATTTGTAAAAAAAATTAATACATTTAAATTCACATCACAGAGCAAAATCAGCACTGACTGCCAGTTCTACATAACAGTATGCTGGTACTTACTGTCACATCCTCTGGTCTTTAAGATCAGTTATGTACAGTAAGCACTTCTCTTTCTCATCATAACTTCCTGCATATCTGGCTGTGGGTCTAATCTTACTACATCGTCAGAGAGTCCTACCTGGAATTCCCTCCTCACTTTTTTTAGTATACTTTGCCTCCTTCGATTAATGCCTGAAACGGGGCCCAGATTTTATCAAAAATATAGTTCTCTCCTATTCAAATATAATTAATTCTTTCCATTTTCATACTATCAGTCATGACATTGATCCATGTCTTAAAGACTGGAGGGGTTGGGTCCTTCCATTTAATAAGTATACATTTTTTAGTGATAATAACTGCTATTGTTATACATTTTTTCATGTGTATGTCTAAAATTAAGCACGGATCATGTATAGCTAACAATGTCAGTATTGGGTTAGGTGTTAATATTTTATTAACCTTTTTTTCCAAGAATTTGTAGAATTTGGGTCCTTAAATTTATTAAATACAGGCAGTCATGGATTAAATGTATGTTCCTGTGGTATGAACACATCTTACACTGTTTATTTTATGTAGTTTATGAGGGGTGTAATAGGTCCCGTGAAGAGTGTTGTACTGAATTTGCTGTAACTTAGATGATTTCACCATTGTTGAGGGAAATTGTAATATTTTATCCCATAGTTCTTCTGTGATTTCTATATTCAGATCCAATGACCACTTTTGTTTAAGGTCTAAAATTCCTCTGTTAGTTGGAAGAGTCATGATTTGATAGAATAGTGCTATTAATTTCTTATTATCTGTTTTTTTCCTGAATTAACTATTGGAGGAGCACCATTAAGAGTTATAGATCCATTAATTTTATTAATACAGTTTCTGATTTGTACCATCAGCCTTGGCCCACGTTCAGGACATGCATCACTGTACAATCAGCCTTTTTAAACAGGCTCTGCCTTGGCCCACTTTCCGGATACGCATCACTGTACCATCAGCCTTTTTAAACAGGCTCTTCCCTGGCCCACGTTCAGGACATGCATCACTGTACAATCAGCCTTTTTAAACAGGCTCTGCCCTGGCCCACTTTCCGGATGTGCATCACTGTACCATCAGCCTTTTTAAATAGGCTCTTCCCTGGCCCACGTTCAGGACATGCATCACCGTACATTTAGCCTTTTTAAACAGGCTATGCCCAGGCCCACGTTCAGGACATGCATCACTGCACAATCAGCCTTTTTAAACAGGATCTGCCCTGGCCCACCTTCAGGATATTCACCACTGTACCATCAGCCTTTTTAAACAGGCTCTGCCCTGGCCCACCTTCAGGATGTTCACCACTGTACCATCAGCCTTTTTAAATAGGCTCTGCCCTGGCCCACCTTCAGGACATTCACCACTGTACCATCAGCCTTTTTAAACAGGCTCTGCCTTGACCCACCTTCAGGACATGCATCACTGTACCATCAGCCTTTTTAAATAGGCTCTGCCTTGGCCCACCTTCAGGACATTCACCACTGTACCATCAGCCTTTTTAAACAGGCTCTGCCTTGGCCCACCTTCAGGACATAATCTCTGTACCATCAGCCCTTTTTTAAACAGACTCTGCCCTGGCTAACCTTCAAGATGTTCACCACTGTACCATCAGCCTTTTCTAAACAGGCTCTGCCCTGTCTCGCCTTCAGGATTTTCTCCAGTGTACCATCAGCCCTTTTTAAACAGACTCTGCCCTGGCCACCTTCAGGATGTTTGCCACTGTACCAGCAAGCCCTTCTTAAACTGACTCTGTCCTGGCCCACCTTCAGGATGTGCACTACTGTACCATATATCCTTTATTGAGAAAATCTCCCTGGATCTCCCAGAGTATCCTGTTCCTTTGTAAAGCTCGTGACAAAGCCTGTACACAATTTAAATCTGATAGAGACATTCACGTATCTTACAGGGAGGAACAGGGTGCAGGAATACATTATTTTTAAGCGAAAAAGATGTTCCAGGACCAGAGGGCATGGGATGAAGTTGGAGGGAGGCTGATTCAGAGGAAAAGTGAGGAAGAATGTCTTCACACAATGAGTGGTGGACAAGTGGAACACCCTACCAGAGGAAGTGGTGGGGGCTGAAACAATCACGGGATTTAAGAATGCATGGGACAGACATAAAGGAATTCTGGAGGTCAGGGGTGAGGGGCAACTGACTTCTAGGAAAACATAAAGTGAACTTACAAGCTCAAATGGGCAGACTGGGTGGGCCGTAGGCCCTTATCTGCCAACACTATGTATCTATGTATTTAAATCCTCTAACGTCATCAATGACCTTCACCTCTATCGCAAGCCCAGAAACAACTGCACTAAAGCAATACGGAATGCCAAATCTGAATATTTCAGGTCTAACCTTTCAGCCTCCCCTGACACCGCATCCTTCTGGTGCACAATCAAATCCCTTACTAAGTCCTCCTGTCAGGTGACTTCTCCCTCACTCAAGCTTAATGGGTCCTTAATCTCTGACCCTACCGCTGTGGCAGACACTTTCAACAAATTCTTCATGTCATGTGCACTCCCTGACAATCCTACTCCTCCCTATTCCCCTCCCCACTCAGATGGTTTTAGCCTCACCCAATAACTACACAGAAAGTTTATGACATGCTTAGCACTTTAAACCCAATAAGGGCAGCCCAGACAGCCTCTTTATTTATTTAGCTTTTGTTTACCGGGTAGGTACACTAGACAAGTAATATGCCTATTTTCAGGAATGACCCGGGAGAGCACAAACATGCAGAATACATACAAGGCAACTTGGGAGGAACAGCTTATTACAGGTAATAATAACAATTGTAGAAAAGCAGATGCACAAGCAACAATTACACAACGTATTAAGAGTACATAGATTGACATTAGTGACAGCAGAATTTATCTGGATTCATTTCACTACGGGGGGCTTGGAACAGTCACACACTGATGACAGTTTTAAGTGAGACCACAGGGAGGTGCGAAAGATCCCATGGGAGGGGGCCGAGCGGACATGATCAGGGAGAGAGTTCCAGAGTCTGGGCACATATGCAGCAAAGTCACGGTCCCCCATAAGAGTCCAGGTGGGGGGGACTTTGAGCAACCCAGCAGTCTGGGACCTAAGCTGGTAGGGCATGGTGTCCATTTTTGGGAGGAGATGCGCCAGTCCCAGCGGAGTGCCAGTAGCGAGCACTTTCTTGGAGAAGCTTCCAACACCAAAATCCAAGTATTCAGCTGGGGTGAGCCAGCAGAGTTTGTCATAGAGCTCACAGCGATGGGTGAGTTTGGGGGCAGCTAGTGCAAACCGACAGATATTATTATATGCCATGTTCCACCGGACAAGATGAGTTTGGGGGGATCGGGCAAATAGGTGGAATCCATAGCTGAGGGAGGGAAGAAGCACTCCTCTCGCAAGTGCAAGTCTGGCCCCCCGGGGTTAGGTTGTATTTGGCCCTGTAGGCCAAGCCAAGCTTGCAGTTTGTAGCTCTACAGATGTTGAGGATATGACTCCCCATGTCAAGTTGGGGGTCAAGAGTAACCCCAAGATATTTGATTGTGTTCACTGTTGGCAATGGGGGGCCACCATCGCAAGCTATGTTGAGCAAAGCTGATGAGGCTTTGATCTTGGCCGTGGAACCAAAGAGCATGGCCTGAGTTTTATTTAGGTTCAACACCAGTCTATGGTTAGTAACCCAGGCCAAGACTCTGCTGAAATCTTCGGACAGGCTCTGGTTTAGGGCTGCGGCATTTTGAGAATGGGCCACTAACACCAGGCCATCTGCATATAGGGTGACTTGGCAATGAGAGATCACCAGTGGCAGTTGATTAATGAAAAGCGAGAATAGGAGAGGGCCTAGCACCGATCCCTGGGGGACTCCCATAGTCACTGCCCTAGGCTCCAAGAGGGCCTTGTTGAAACAGGTACGCTGCTGTCTGCCCTTCAGGTAGCCCATCAACCAGCTCATGGCATGGGGAGAGAGTCCAAGAGCCCATAGCTGCTCCCCAAGTAGGTCATAATTGACAAGGTCAAAAGCTTTTGAAAAGTCTATAAAAATAGCACCTGACAGTTTGCCCTGGTCCATGGCAGATCTTATGCTTGAAGTTACAGTAATCAAGGCAGTTGTGGTGCTATGTCCCTTTCGAAAGCCAAGCTGGGCCCTGGATAGCAGTTCGTGAGTGTGCAAATACTCTGAGAGTTGCTCGGCCACCACCTTTTCTAGAAGTTTGCCAAGGGATGGGAGAATAGCAATTGGGCGATAGTTGTCGGGAAGTTTGGGATTGCCCTGCTTCAGAACAGGGACTATCCTTGCCTCCTTCCAGATATCAGGGATTATCCCCGAGCTGAGGGATAGATTAAAGATGTGGGCAACTGGAGAGGCAATGTAAACAACTCCGAGCTTGAGAAGCCTAGGTTCCAGGTTGTCGAGACCTGGACTGGAGTGCTGGGAGAGGGCAGCAAGACGTTTCTGAACATCCAGAACTGATACTGCCCTGAGATTAAACTCACTCCGAGGAGGTTGATCAATCTGACTCGGGAGGGAAGGGATAATGAACGAGCTCCCCCCATCAGTCGTGAAACGAGAGGTGAGGGCCGAGAGGTCTGAGAAGTGAAGATTAAGAGAGTTGGCTATAGTATGGGGATTATTACACGAGACTCCATCTATAACCATATCTGTGACACCCAAGTGGGAGGACCCACTGACGAGGGATTTGATGTTCCTCCAAAACCTCCTAGGGTCTCTGGCAGAGCTAAGTAGCGCAGACTTACAGAAGTCGCTTTCAGCTACCCTAATAGCCTTCTTACACTGGTTCCTGAGGTGCCGGTATCTCAGGAGATTAGAAGGATCACTGGATCCCCTGGTTCGGGCCCAGCATTTATCTCTCTCTCGCATCTGGGCTAGAAGATTACCATTCAGCCAGAAGGTAGCAGTTCCCCTCACCCTCCGAGTGACCCTAGGGGCATGTCTGTCCTGGAGATCACCAAAGATATCAATGAAGCAGGAGGCTGCCACTAAGGGGTCAGAGGCTTCAAGCACCCTGGTCCAGTCAGTACATCTTAAGTCATCCAGGAACCCCTCTGAGTCAAACCTGGAGTAGTTTCTGACTTGTATAATTTTATGTGGGATTTTGGGGGAGGGAATTTTCCAGACACAGTACATCGGGGGAGTGGTCTGAGATGGAGTCAGCTAGCGTGCCTGATGATGCTGTCCTCTCCGGACGGTTAGACAGGATCCAATCCAGCAGGGTACTCGAGGAGCCATTAGCAGTCTGTCTGGTCGGGTCATGAATTAGTTGGGTAAGGGATAGGCTAGCAAGTTGAGGTTCACATTTCTTAATATTGCCACTCTCCCAGTTTAGGTTGATGTCACCCATGATAATAAGTTCGTTGTCTCCTATACTGGGCCTGACGGCATCCAGAAGATAAGTGAGCACTGTTACACCTCCCCTAGGAGGGTTATAGGCACACACCAGATGTAGCTTCTTTGTATCCCTTAACAGCAGAAGCACATGAAGTAGCTCACAAGGGGGATGTTCAGGTTGACAATGAGTCACCAGGGAGATTTTCAGGTGAATTCTATAGTAGATAAGGATGCCATCCCTCCTCCTACCCCCGGGCCTGTCAAGGCGGATGAACTCATATCCTTTTAGGGAGCAGGCAGGGTCAGGAATAGAGGATTTCAGCCAAGTCTCAGTTACCCCTAGAATGTCTGGTTTATATAGTTCAACCCACGCTAAGAGCTCATCACGATTAGGTAGCAAGCTCCTGATATTTAGATGAGCTATTTTTAGCCCCTTACTCATACTCCAAGCAGCAGGAATATTAGTGGACAGCTTAGGGGGTCCAGGGTTGAGCTCTATATCCCCGGCCATAAGTAATGCGAGGAGAAAGAGCCAGGGGAGGTACCGCCTAAAGAGCAAATGACCACCAGGACAATTAATGGCATGGCTTTTCTTGACCCTGGCCGTGTACATAAGGCACCTAATGTCTAGACTGAGGATAGTACAGTAGTGCACTACGTTAGTTGCAAGCAAGTTGGAAAAGGAGAAGTCAGTGTCATCATGGGGGGAGGGCCACTTCCAAGAAACTCCCAGGGATATTGGAGGAGAGGTAGCACATTGAAGGAGGACCAGCCCCAGGGCCAGCACTACGAGCAGAAAGGCCATAAGGACAGCCGACGGCCTACCCCTGAACACTGCATAGGGAGCTTCCCTACCATCCATAGGAAAGGACGGGGGGAACCGCACCCTTATCATGGTTGGAGGCACAAAGAGACCAGCATGGGGGAGCATGTCCTGTCACCCTGCCAGGGATGGCCTGGAAGGGAGGAGGTCTACTCACCCTGTGAATTCACAACGCAGCAAGACTACCAGCGGGCAGAGGCCTGAGTGCATTCGGTTAACCAGGACTGTGTCCCACTAGGTTAAAGAGGGCGAGTCCAGGCACGGCAACCAAAGTAGCCTAGGCAACCGGAGGTACAGGGAATGGAATAACACTGAGCCCTAGGAGGCAAGTCCCGGCATAACAAACAAAGCAGTCAGGGCAACCAGAGGTGCTAATATGACCTATGCCGACCCCCAACTCCAGGAGCTATAGGCAAAAGACATCAAGAGACATAAACTACAGCGCTGAACAGCTCAAAAGAGGTAGGACAACTCTTAGACAGAGCTATGCAACATAAACTTAAGGTATAGGTATCAGCAGAAAAATATTCTTGTAGTAGTCCCTTACTCAGGTTGAGCAATAGTGATGTCCAGCAGAAAAATAGACTTATAATCGTCCATGAATCAGGTTAAACACAGGAAATAGTCTAATAATAGTCCATAAATCAGGGAAGACAACAGTACTGTCCAGCAGAATTAGTATACCCAATGTTCACATAACATGTCAATCCAAAAAACAGGGAGGAGTATACCCAAGGATCACATAACATGCCCAATCCAGTACACAGGGAGGAGAATTTGTGCAGGAGAAACCCCCTCGTTAGACAGGGAAGAACCTCCCCTCTTGACTGATAGGGTAATGTGTCAATAGGCGAGGCCAGCAGCACGATATAAACTCACCCTCAACACAGGAGGCGGGTGGGCCACTAAAAAGTTATTTCTGTAATTTCTCTCTGCACCTGGGCAGGGGCCACGAGCTTGGGGGTGCCGCTTTTTAAGCCGAGGAGGCCCGCGGAGCTACAATAGCCCACGGCACCTCCACTCGGGCGATACAGATAACTTCTTGGCAGCGCTTGGGAGACACTGAGTAGGTCGCCTCGCCTCCCCTCCTCACGACGCCTGTTACTGGATCTGCGGGTGTTGGGACAGTACTCCCAATTAAGGAAGCAGAGGGACAGCGCCACCACTGGCCAGAGCCCAATGGGAAGCAGTGAATTTCGGTGCAAAGTTGACCAGGAACAAAGGCAGGATTGAATACTGCAGGAATCACAGCAATGGGTTCGGGGATCCAATTTTAGCTGCAGGAACAAAACGGGAGTCCACCTCTTCGCCTTCCAAGTGTGCGCTGATGAAGCAGCCCTCCAAGAAAGGGGCAGTGCGATTTCAGTCAAAAAGTTATTTCTGTAATTTCTCTCCTGCACCTGGGCAGGGGCCACGAGCTTGGGAGTGCCGCTGTTTTCAAGCCGAGGAGGCCCGCCGGAGCTCACAATAGCCCACGGCACCTCCACTCGGCGATACAGATAACTTCTTGGCAGCGCTGGGGGAGACACTCGGAGTAGGTCGCCCTCGCCTCCCCTCCTCACGACGTCTGTTACTGGATCTGCGGGTGTTGGGACAGTACTCCCAATTAAGGAAGCAGAGGGACAGCGTCACCACTGGCCAGAGCCCAATGGGAAGCAGTGAATTTCGGCGGCAAAGTTGACCAGGAACAAAGGGCAGGATTGAATACTGCAGGAATCACAGCAATGGGTTCGGGGATCCATTTTAGCTGCAGGAACAAACGGGAGTCCACCTCTTCGCCTTCAAGTGTGCGCTGATGAAGCAGCCCTCAAGTAAGGGGCAGTGCGATTTCAGTCAAAAAGTTATTTCTGTAATTTCTCTCCTGCACCTGGGCAGGGGCCACGAGCTTAGGGGTGCTGTTTGCCGAGGAGGCCCGCTGAGCTCACAATAGCCCACGGCACCTCCACTCGGCGATACAGATAACTTCTTGGCAGCGCTGGGGAGACACTCGGAGTAGGTCGCCCTCGCCTCCCCTCCTCACGACGTCTGTTACTGGATCTGCGGGTGTTGGGACAGTACTCCCAATTAAGGAAGCAGAGGGACAGCGTCACCACTGGCCAGAGCCCAATGGGAAGCAGTGAATTTCGGCGGCAAAGTTGACCAGGAACAAAGGGCAGGATTGAATACTGCAGGAATCACAGCAATGGGTTCGGGGATCCAATTTTAGCTGCAGGAACAAAACGGGAGTCCACCTCTTCGCCTTCCAAGTGTGCGCTGATGAAGCAGCCCTCCAAGTAAGGGGCAGTGCGATTTCAGTCAAAAAAGTTACTATTGTAATTTCTCTCCTGCACCTGGGCAGGGGCCACGAGCTTGGGGGTGCCGCTGTTTTCAAGCCGAGGAGGCCCGCCGGAGCTCACAATAGCCCACGGCACCTTCACTCGGCGATACAGATAACTTCTTGCAGCGCTGGGGGAGACACTGGAGTAGGTCGCCTCGCCTCCCTCCTCACGACGCCTGTTACTGGATCTGGGTGTTGGGACAGTACTCCCAATTAAGGAAGCAGAGGGACAGCGTCACCACTGGCCAGAGCCCAATGGGAAGCAGTGAATTTCGGCAAAGTTGACCAGGAACAAAGGGCAGGATTGAATACTGCAGGAATCACAGCAATGGGTTCGGGGATCCAATTTTAGCTGCAGGAACAAACGGAGTCCACCTCTTCGCCTTCCAAGTGTGCGCTGATGAAGCAGCCCTCCAAGTAAGGGGCAGTGCGATTTCAGTCAAAAAAGTTACTATTGTAATTTCTCTCCTGCACCTGGGCAGGGGCCACGAGCTTGGGGGTGCCGCTGTTTTCAAGCCGAGGAGGCCCGCTGGAGCTCACAATAGCCCACAGCACCTCCACTCGGCGATACGGATAACTTCTTGACAGCGCTGGGGGGGGGACCCTCAAGAGTAGGTTGCCCTCGCCTCCCCTCCTCACGACGTCTGTTACTGGATCTGCGGGTGTTGGGACAGCACTCCCAATTAAGGAAGCAGAGGGAGAGCTTCACCACTGGCCAGATCCCAATGGGAAGCAGTGAATTTCGGCCGCAAAGTTGACCAGAAACAAAGGGCAGGATTGAATACCGCAGGAATCACAGCAATGGGTTCGGGGATCCAATTTTAGCTGCAGGAACAAAACGGGAGTCCACCTCTTCGCCTTCCAAGTGTGCGCTGATGAAGCAGCCCTCCAGGTAAGGGGCGGTGCGATTTCAGTCAAAAAAGTTATTTCTGTAATTTCTCTCCTGCACCTGGGCAGGGGCCACAGCTTGGGGTGCGCTGTTTTCAAGCCGAGGAGGCCGCCAGAGCTCACAATAGCCCACGGCACCTCCACTCAAGATACGGATAACTTCTCATAGCGCTTGGGGGACCTCGAGTAGGTCGTCCTCGCCTCCCCTCCTCACGAGGTCTGTTACTGTCCCAAGCTCCTGTGTTTCTCTGCCCCAGCCATTGCCACTGCTCTCTCTCACATCAGCAACCTCTCCTTCCTCACCAGCACAGTCCCACAACAATGGAAGCTGGTAAACATAATTCTGTTGCCAAAAGGTGGTGACTCTTCTTCCACAGGCAACTACTGTCCCATTTCCCTGCTCTCCTCATTAGCTGAACTCCAGGAATCACTAGTTCTCTCCAGACTAGCAGATCTCCTTTCATCGGTAAACTTCTTTTCAGACTATCAATCCAGGTTTAGGGAAAAAAAAACAAAAAAAACACTCCACCATCTCCTCCCTACTCCACGTTAACAGACTCTATTCTCACTGTAATGGACAAAGGCTACCTCACAGCTGCCATATTTATCGACCTCACCAAGGCCTTCGACTCCATCTCCCACCCCGCTCCTCCTACAGAAACTGCATTCCACTGGCCTCGCATCCTCCACTGTCCATTGGTTCAACTCCTACCTTTGTGACCGGCAATAGTCTGTTTTAACAGGCAACTCTGCATCTCCCCCCCTCGCCATCCGATCAGAAGTTCCTCAGGACTCCATCTTCAGCCTCATCCTCTTTTTTGCATGAATAAATGACCTCCCCACTATATGCTCACAAACTAACATCCACCTCTATGCAGATGACACCATCCTCTACGTCTTGGACCCTTCTACTGACTCAGTCCAGCTACCTTTCCAATCTGATTTTAACCGTGTGCTATTGTGGTTCCAAGACTACAGCCTGAAAGTGAACGCTACTAAAACTGTCTCCATGATCTTCGGCTCCCCTCAAAACTGGCCACACTCTCTCCCCTCTTCGATTCACCACCCTGGATAGCTCCACTCTTGATTCTGTCAACTTCTACAAGGATCTTGGCCTCTGGTTGGACCAACATCTTAACTCTGCAGTTCACTTTGACTCCCTTTGTTCGAAACTGCGCCCCAAACTCAGCATACTCTTTGGCAATAAACAATCCATCCCCCTTCACATCTGATGAGACCCAGTTCAGAAGACCATCCTTCCAATTTTCGACTATGGGGACATTATCTATGCCTCAGCCGCTGCTACCTCACTCTCCAAGCTTGACACCCTTCTCAACTCCTTCTGCAGATTCGCCACATACTCCCTTCCACGTATGCATCACTGTACACTTCTCTTCTCTCTAAACTGCACCCCCAGACAATATAGTCACTCTCTAAAACTCATTGCTGGATTTTGGTTCAGCCTCCTCCCTCCTTACCTTTCCTCTATCCTCGCCATAGCAACCAACCCCTCATACTCTCTTAGATCCTGGCATCCCCACTCCTTCGCCATTCCCCAACGGACATCAACAGCTGGCATTTCCACCTTCTCATTCCACCTACGTCTCCTCTGGAATCAACTGCCCCTTCCCCTCCATGATTCCACATGCCTCCCTGCTATAAAACACCAAATTAAGCTTATCAGCCCACCCTCCCAGCACCTGTCCCCTTCCCGGCTCCCTTGTCCACCACTCTTTTCCTGCCCCACTCCCTGCTCCCCCCTCCGCTGTACCTACCCTTTAAGCCTACTCTCTATTTGTACCTCTTTCAACACCCCTTCTCCTGAAATAGTTTTTAGTGTAGCTGTTTAACTGTAGGTAACGTTTTTACCTATTCTATTATCTTGTACTCTGTATTAATTGTAATGACACCGACTTCATCCCATGAACTTTGTCACCACCTAGAACTCTGTAATCGCCTAAACTGTGTTGCACTCGAGAATTACCATTTATTTATTTATTTAGTTTTTGTTGATTGGGAAAGTGTACTAGACAAATTCTGCCTATTTTCAGGCATGACCCAGGAGAGGGAGATAGAGATGAATGCCAACTGACTTTGAACCAGATTAAGTTGTTGGTGGTATTTTAGTGACTGTGGGAAATTTGGCCAGTGCATTGGGGAAATTACCCCTACTCTTTTCGAGAAGTGCCATGGGATCTTTAACATCCACCTGAACTACCACCAGAACAGGCAGATGGGACCTTGGTTCAAAGTCTCATCCGAAAAACGGCACCTCAAGAGTGCAGCACCCCCCTCATGCTGCACTTCAGTGTCAGTATTGGGATATTAACCAAACTGCCTGGTGTGGGGATAGAACCCACAGCCTTCTGATATCCCGGCCTCAGAGGTGAGTGTGCTACCTGTTGAGCCACTGACACTTTACCATTGGTCTTCTGAACTGGAATTGTATTACATTAGCACTTGTTAATGAATGTATATGATTCCTCTGTATGTACATGCCTACCCTTATCCCCGGGTCGCACCTGGAAATGAGCCTCGGCTCAGTGTGCTTTTCACAGTTACCAAATTTTAAATAACTATATAAATAAAAAATCAGCCTTTACCATAGCCCACCTCAGGACATTCACAACTGTACCATGTCCAACCTCATCAACCTCCCAAAACTCAAAACACAATGTATCTATCACTGTTGTTGCTTCCATTAAAACTAGCTCAAGATGGAGCTACCTAATGTCTGTTCAAACCTACCATTATCACTCCATTGATAACCCCCCACAACTTTATTATTGTTCAGACTCAAAAGTGACATCATCCAATATTCCTTCTCCTACCTGCCACCTTCAAATTGGAATGACCTCCACCCCCACCAGCATAACTTCTGAAAATATGTTCCTAAAATATTCACCTGAAAAAAGGCTTACTTTTTCTATCTGAGACTACAACACCCTTAGAGCCTTCTGACAAATTCCAAACTACTACTTCTACCCTACTTTTTACTTCCACTACCTTGTATCACACTTTAATTATTTTAACGATAAGCAAATATTTCCAGTAAGCACTGAATATTTTTGGTACCCATACCCTGGTTTATCAACATATTATTTGTAACTCCTAAATGCTGCTGTCCCTAGGATGCCCCCAGAAAATGAAATTCTTCATCTCAAGAGACTTGTGATACTGGACCTTCCTTTAGATGCAATTCATCTCCCTAAATATGGCAGACTGCAATGGCTTTCACTTGAAAAGCATGGAGAAATGCATGTGTGTTATCTTTGCCTTGAATTGTTTTTGTGGAGCAATTTGTTCCATTTGAATGGTTGTATCTGTGTTTTCAGATCAACACCTATGAACTTAGGAGTCAATCCAACAATTGTTGGTGCTTCCTAAATGTAGAACGTCCACAGGTAAGAAAGCTTTTTTGAACTACTGATGTGCTGTATGAAACTCTTTAAAACTGAATATGAAATTACCTGAAAACATCTTGTGCCATTAAAGAGTAGTTGACATGTGTTTAGAAGTCAGTCAGGCAACTCATACCAAGGAGTCGCCTGCCCAAGGAGCTAATTTAGTCAGCAATTACATTTTTTGTGCAGTGCAAAAATATATCTTTTACTTACAAATTTTCAGCTTGTAGCTTCCGCACATGAGCCGAGCCACCGAACAGTGCTGCAGCCCCACCCCTAAAATAAGCTTTTTGATGACACAAGGTAGAGAATGGAGCTTCAGGCTCTGTACATACATAGGAACAGGATTGGTGGACAGGGTCTATCTAAAGGTACTCATACCATCTCTGCTGGCAGTTCTTTGTTTATGGGACTAATATGAGGGTTACGCACTTGTAACCGTAGTTCTAAGAGTGGTATATGTTTCACATCCACACTGCTGGCAGTTCTTCCTTAAGAGCCGATTTATCAGCCCGTCTCTGAGAGAAGCTC
Source organism: Neoceratodus forsteri (assembly GCA_016271365.2). NCBI lineage: Eukaryota > Metazoa > Chordata > Ceratodontiformes > Ceratodontidae > Neoceratodus > Neoceratodus forsteri. The sequence continues at coordinate 161,955,153 of CM057458.1, read as the reverse complement.
CTCCCACCACCCGGGTGGTATATCCCTTGGCTCCGCCCCGTGACGACAGATCTTGCACGCTGGAAGCAGAGATCCATGTGCCACTTTGCCAGGGGTGGTTTGGTGGGTTGCGTGGATGTGAACCATATACCACTCCTAGAACTATGGTTACAAGTCAGTAAACCTCATTTCTAGGGATGTGGATATGGTTTACTTATCCACACTTCTGGCAGCCTCCTAGCAGTTCTCCAGGAGGAGGGGGGAAAGGCGTGCACTCCTATATGAGGAAGAAAGACTGGAGAACTGAGGCCCTAAAAGCAGCATCTTGGTGTGACTCAAGGTCGATGCTGTAATGGGAGATGAAGGTATGTGCTGACCTCCAGCTAGCCCCCCTACAGATCTCCTGTATGGGGACATCCCTGGAAACAGCCTCTGAGGCAGCAGTATGTCTGGTGCAATGAGCCTGAAGCACTACGGGAGGTCCCCCAACAGCCAACCTGTAACAGAGGTTGATGTAGGAGACAAACCACCTGCCAACTGGCCTCACCCCGAATTCCAGCTGTGCGCTCCTTGTAATAAGTGAGCACCCTCTGCAGATCTCAGGTATGAAGTCCATGGTCAGCCTCTGAAAAAGGGTTAGTAAAACAGACCAGAAGATACTGTAAATCACCTGGTTAAGGTGAAACTCTGAGACTACCTTCATAATAAACTTTGGGTGGGGGTGAATGACTACCTTGTCCTTGTGGAAGACTAAATAAGGGGACTCATCCGAGAGTGCCTGAAGATCACTGATCCTTCTCGTGAAGATGACTGCTAACAAGAAGGCGGTTTTCCACAACAGATGTAACATCTCACACATGTGTATCATTTCGAAAGGCTTGCCCATCATCAATGCCAGAACCAGCAACAAGTCCCAAGATGGTTGTGGTTCACCCACCAGGGGGTTCAAGTGGTCAAGGTCCTTGAAAAAGTGCCTGACCACCTTCTCCTGCACCACTGTCAGCATACCATCCTGTACCCATTATGCAGAGATGGCTTACAGGTGCACCTTGATGGTTGTTGCTCTCAGCCCCAACTGGGAGAGAGACCAAAGATAATCCAGAATGCTAGCCAAGGGGCAGGCAAGGGGACCAAGCTCCTTGCCTTGACACCAGATAGAAAATCTTTTCCACTTAAAGGCAAAGCACTAACGAGTTGACTCCTTTCAAGAGGCCACCGCAATGTGGGGTACATCCTCCAAAAGTCCCAGAGCCCAGAACTCCAGCTGCTCAGGAACCGGGCTGTGAGGTGCAGAGATTGAAGGTCCAGGTGCAGGATCTTCCCCCCCGATGACACGTCAGCAGGTCGGATTGCAGAGGCAACTGCCAAGGAGGCCTGCTGCTGAGGCTCAGGAGATCTGGGTACCAGAACTGGCAAGGCTCGTCTGGAGTGATCAGGACCATCCATGCCTTGTGCCTTCGCACCTTGACCACCATCTTGTGGGTCAGGGGAAAGAGAGAGAAGGTGTACAGGAGGCCTGGGGTCCAGGGCCCCACTGAAGGAATCCCCCCAGCCATGTCCCAGACTTGGGGGGGGGGGGCAGGCCCAAAAGAGCCTCAGCTTTGTCTTCTTGGAGGCAAAGATGTCCACTAAAGGAGTGCCCCACAGTGAGAACAGGTGATTCACCACCTCTTGATGCAGCAACCACTTCTGCAATGTCTTGCCCACCTGGCTGAAGGTGTCTGCAAGCTGGTTGTGTGCTCCTACAACATGGATCCTCAGGAAGTCTGCACCCAAGCTGCGCATGATAGTCCAGGTGTGGAGGACCTCCTGACACAGTGGAAGGGAGGAAGTGTCACCCTGTTAGTTCAGGTAGAACATGGTCGTGATGTTGTCCATTTGAACTTGCATGACCTGACTCCAGACAAGAGGAGCAAATCTGTCAGAGCTAACCACACTGCATGTAGCTGTAGCAGGCTGATGTGGTGACGGCGCTCCCTGGGAGTCCAGAGCCCATGGGACCTGTGGTCCTTCAGGTGTGCTCCCCATCCTTCCAGAGATGTATTTATCGTAAGAGTAACTGTTGGCTTTGGGCAGACAGACAGAATTGCTTCCTCCAGATGGTCGGGGATAAGTCACCACTGGATCGCATCTCACATCATCTGGGTCACCATGACCAGCTAGCCCAGGTGACCTAGGCGCTGGGACCACTGACGGCTCAGTTCCCAGCGCAGCTGTCATACCCACCAGCAAGACCACCTGATCATGCTGGTGCAGGATGCCATGTATCCAAGTAGCCTCAGGAAGTCCTGGGCAGGGTGCAATTGCCCAACCTGAAATAAGCTGGCAAAGGAAGAAAGATTCGATGCCCTGTCCACAGGGAGGTGGGCTTGGCCTGACCAGAGTCTACCTCTGCCCTGATGAAGTATATCACCTATGAGAGGATCAGTTCGGACTAGGCCGGGTTGACCAGAAGGCCCAAGTCTCTGCAGGTCTGGAGGGCCAGGTCCCTGGACCGCTGCACTACCTCCTTGAATGGCCCCATTATTAGCCACTCAACCTGGTAGGGGTACACCTTGATCCCCTGGCCCCAATATTAGCAACTCAACCTGGTAGGGGTACACCCTGATCCCCTGGCACTGTAGGAAGGTTGCAACCACTGTCATGCACTTGGTGAAGACCCTGGGCACCAAGGAGAGGTCAAAAGTCATGATCTGGAACTGATAGAGAACCCCTTCTGCACAGAACCAGAGGTCTCACCAGTGGGACGGACTGGAATGTGGAAAAACGTGTCCTGGAGCTTCCGGGAGCAGAACCACATATCCTGCTCCAGAGATGGAATAATCTGGTTCAGAATGAGCATTCTGAACTTGTGCTTCCTGAGAAACTGATTTAGAGCATGTAGATACAGTATAGGGCACCAGCCTACCAGTTCACTGCTTTGGAACCAAGAAGTAGCTGGACACAAATCTCTGGCCTGCCATGGAGTCTGGGACACAGGCTATGGCTTCTTTTGCAAGAAGTTGAGCCATGTCCTCCCTGAGGGTGGACAGCAGGTCCTGCAGCACCATGGACTCCCTTGGAGTGTGGGGCTGGTAAGGCTGAAGAGCCTTGAAGCTGAGAAGCAACCCTCTGCCATCATGTCTAGGACCTATATGTCTGAGGTAATAGACCAATGATGCCAGAAATAGTGAAGCTGACCCCCTAAGGGAAGCGGAGGCAAGGACTGGACGGGCAGGAGGTGGACAGTCCCAAATCGTCACCTGGAAGCTTTGGAGGGAACACTGGCCACTGCTGCTTGAGGGGGATTACTACCCTTACCCTTGCCTGTGCTGGGACCCTGAACAGGGAAGCTGGCCTCGGGGCACTAAGCCTGAAACTGTCCCTGCAAGGGGTTTTGGCCAGCACTTGACCCTGATCTCGGACAACTTTTATAGCCAGCTGCTTGTCAGCAGGAGGTAAAGAAAGACATGATCCAACACTCCCATCAGGGAGTGATTGAAGTGGGCCACCATCAGTGCATATCTCGCCTGATGGAGACCTAGGGAGAATGCAGCATAGACCTTCTTCCCCGCATGGTCAATCTTTTTTAGACTCCTTTTCAGGGAGCTTGTCCATGTCCCCAGTATTGCCAGACTTAGGAAACAGAGTCGGCAACCAGACCTTCAGCCGAGGGGTGGTCAGAAAATCCAGATAAAGTGCTGGTAAGGACCCTGTACTTACAGTCCATATTGGGTGCCAAGCAGGAAGCTGGATCATAGTAATGTGTCAGCAGAAAAGGACCATCCTGGCCCATCTAGTCTGCTCATTTCCCACCCGCCCCCAACTTGTCTCCACTTCCCAGGGATATTTTCCTCTGCCCACTACCCAACCACTTGTGTCTGTCCCACACCCTCTTGAATTCCTCCACTGTTTCTGCACATACCACCTCATTAGGTAATCTGCTCCAGGGCTCCTCCACCCTTTCAGTGAAATAACATACCCTTACATTGCTCTTAAATCTTCCCCCTTTCCAATCTTAAATTATGACCCCTTGTTTTAACTCCTACTTTCCTTTTGAATAATCTACCTTCATTCACTTTATTTATCCCCTTCATATACTTAAAAGTCTCTAGCATGTTACCTCTATCTCTTCTAACCTCCAGTGGTATAGATTTAATTCTCTCCATCTAGTCTCGTATGGATGCTGCCAACACTCCAGCACTGGTCAAAGAATAGCTTAGGCCACAGGAAAGGCAACCTCTCAGGGATTCATCCTTATCTAGGATGTCAGTGAAAGGGTATCTGGCCCTTTTCTGAACTGGCTCCTAGGGAACCTCCATGGACTCAGAAATTAGCTGGAGAAGAGCCCCGAATGACACCGGCCCTTGGTCAGTGGTCAGTTCCTCGGTCAAATCACAGTCGAACGTATGGGTCCTTGAGGACTGCATCAAGGACCCACTGGAGTCATCTGAGGACTCGAAGACAGTCCTCAACCTTTTATCATCATGCACCACACAGGATTCGTCTGAGAGGGAAATTTCCACCATCAACTGGCTCGGCAAGCCGGCAGACTGATGGGAGTCTTTAGAAGGGACTCCCTGGCTAGCCCGCTGATGCAGCAGTAGATCTACTGCTTCCAGTGCTGATGACCGTGGTTCGGGAGCAAACCTCGAACGTCAGACGGACGGCCCACAGGGAGCAGGCTGAGCATCCAGGGGACTGCTTGCCTCCTCTGGGGAGGGAGGGAATCTGATACCAGGTGCCTGTCGACCTCTAGGACTGGCTGAAGGGCACAGCTGCTTGGGACCATGCTGGGTGCTCGTCACAGTGGGGACCGGCGGACCGCTGCATGTTGGGGACGGAAGCACGCCCGACTGTGTGCCACTGCCACTGCACATCTGGCCTTGCTCCGGTGAGGGGGGCGCTTACAGCATAAATATCTTGGCACGAGTCCCAGGATCCCGGCAAGTGCTGAGATCCAGCTGATATGGGGAAGGGACAAAAAAAAATACATATATATATTCATTGCAAAAAACTGTGTTAATTCACCATTAGGGTTGCAACATCAAAAGTAGGGAAATTCAACCTTAGGGTTGACAAGGATAACACCACACCCCCACTGTACATACAGGGACAGGTATGACGGATGTGTTTTGGCATTATGAACCCCAATGCTCACCCCATTTTCCTATACTATGTCTATACTACCTTACTCATGGAATGGGGTAAGCATTAGGGTTCACATGCCAAAATACATCCATCATGCCTGTTCCTGCATGCACAGTGGGGGTGCGGTCATACGCTTGGGAACCCTAAGGTCGAATTTCCCTACTTTTGATGTTGCAACCCTAATGATGCATTAACGCAGTTTTTTGCAATGAATTTCCCTTCTTTTTGAGAAAGTGCAATGCAAGTAGTATGTAGTTGTGGGAGCGCAGGGCGCCCCTTCACGTTGCCATGAATACTTAATGATCTCCATTTCTTGGAAGGGCCCTGCGCTACCATATATCCATTAGCGTAGAGACACTGTAATGAACCCTCATCTCCCTGTGGTTGAGCAGGGCCCATTGGGCCCTGTGCTCCCACCACTGCATAATGGCATGCCCCCCACTCCCAGTTTTGCATGCTGGTATGCATATGTGGTAGCGCGGGCCACTTATACATAAGTACAGACACATACTGCAGGCCTAGAGACACGAAAAGGAACCCCTGTAACACAAATTTGGGAATATGTCAGTAACTGAAGCAAGTATGGGAAAAATTTCCCTGCTGTTGTAATCATAACTTGTAAACCTCCACGCAAGCTTACTTCACCTAAAGGTGGACAAAGCAGCGAGTAGCAAAAAACGTGCATCTCAAACCGTTTTCAAGATACAGGCGCCGCAGTGTTATCCTAAGGGAAACTGCACAACTTCGGAGTGCTGTAGCCATGCAGCCACTGTAAATGTTTTCACCAAACCAGCAAAAGGTTCATCTGTGGGGCCAGTGCTTGCCATCCCGCAAATTTCAGCCAAAAAGACCTGCTTTTTTGCTATGAAGTGGCAAAGAAATTTGTGGTTTGGGGCTGGTTTTCAGCTGCACTTTCATGAAAGTACCGGTATTTTCGCGAAAGCACCATTGGTTTGCATGGGGGAACTTTCACGAAACTACCTGATACTTTTGCGAAAATACCAGTACTTTTGCGAAACTACCGATGGTACTTTCGAGAAAGTATCATGTACCACTTAAACATAAGTTCACGCTGCCATGAATACGTAATGTTATCCATGACTTGGACCCTGCGCTACCATATATATATATAAGTGAAGAGACATTGTAATGAACACTCATCAAAGGACTCTGCGCTCCCAGCACTGCATAATGGCATGGCCCCCACTCCCATTTTATGCATATGTGGGAGCGCAGGCCCTCTGGGCCCTGCAATCCCACTTACACATAAGTATGGAGACATACCACAGGCCTAGAGACATGAAAAGGAACCCTCGTAATGCAAATCTGGCAATTTCTTGCAAGAGACACACAGAGATTGAAGGAAAAATAGCAGATACGTAAGAACTTACCGTAACAGTAGATCTTCGAGAGAGGTTCCTGCAGTAGGTCTTCACATATGGGACTGCGCCCCCTGGCATCAGGTCCGCACGGCAAACTTGTAGATAGCAATCATCAGCGGTGACCGGCTCTGACGTCAGGGCGTCGTGACGTCAGCCCGACTATAAAAGGGGCGGTCCCGTGCCCACTCTCCAGTTCTTTTCCAACGGAGACCTAAGAATAGGTAAGGACAAAACCAGAGTGAACTCCAAAGACCCTGCTTCCACTCTAGTCCAGCCGGACTAGATAGGATGGAAAGTAAAGCATCCAAAAACCGGGGGAAGGAGGGAGGGAAACTAGACCTACTGCAGAAACCTCTCTCGAAGATCTACTGTTATGGTAAGTTCTTACGTAACTGCTATATCTTACTTTGAGAGGGTTCCTGCAGTAGGTCTTCATATACAGGACTGAATACCAAGCAGTCCCAAAGAAAAATAAGGCACAGGTGCATCCGGGAGGAGGAGAAGTTGCCAAGAGTAATCACGACAGAAAGCCTTGCAGGACCGCAAGACCAAAGCCAGTTCTGTGCCTAGAGGCAATGTTCAGACTGTGATGCTTTGTGAAGGTGTGAACAGACGACCAGGTGGCCGCAGCACAGATCTCTGCTGTGGACACATTTCTGAAAAAGGCAGTAGAGGTAGCCACGCTACGGGTGGAGTGGCCTTTGATTGCCCCCGGAAGGGACTTCTCATATTTTGTGTACGAAAAATGGATGCAGTTAGCTAGCCATCGGGAGATGGTCTGCGTGGAAACAGCCTTGCCCTGGCACTGAGGGGCAAAGGCTACGAACAGTTGGTTAGATTTCCTAACCTCTTTAGTCCTGTTCGTGTAGTACCTCAGGATCTGGTGCACATCAAGTGTGTGCAGCAGGTGTTCCCCCCTGTTGGAATACTATGGATAGTACACTGGTAATTTCACGCTCTGGTTCAAAGTGGTTTCTGAAACAACTTTGGGCAGAAAGAAGGAAGGGTTGTCGAGAAGGACTACTAGGTCCTATGAAAATCAAGAAGGTTCTTTATACGAAGGCTGTGGTTAGGAAACCCTTCTGGCCGAAGTGACAGTGACTAAAAACAAAGCCTTCCAAGAGAGGAAGCGCAAGTCGCAAGAAGAAGCTGGTTCAAACGGTGGTAAGGTCAGCTTCTCGAGCATGAAATTCAGGTCCCAGGGTGGACAAGGATTCCGGATCGGAGGTTTCAAATGAAAGATGCTTTTTAAAAAGGTTTTGGCAACCTCCATCTGAGCCAAGGTTTTGCCCTCCACCCGGAGGTGGTAGGCCAACATCACAGAGAGGTGGACCTTAATGGAGGAATAGCTAAGGCCCACCTCAGACAGATGTATGAGGTACTCTAGAACCTGGGATGCCGAGCACGAAAATGGATCCCAGCTCCTTGCTTGGGCCCATATCGTGAATCTCTTCCACTTCACAGCGTAAGTGGATCTAGTGGAGGGTTTTCTGGCCTCCACTAGAATGTGCACAACCTGCGAAGAGACCCCATAGCGAGAAATTGCTATGTCCACAGGTGCCACACATGAAGGTGGAGAGACTGAAGGCTCGGATGCACCAGGGTGCCCTGCTCCCGAGTCAGAAGGTCATGAGAAATGGGCAGAGGAACCGGAGGCTCCAGTGCCAAGTGTCGCAGAAGAGGGAACCAAATTTGGCGTGGCCAAAGAGGAGCAATCAGGATTGCGTGGGCTTCCTCTTGTTGAAGTTTCACCAGGACCTTCTGAATTAGAGGAAAGGGAGGAAAGACGTACAGAAACCTCCCTGTCCACGAAAGAGTCAGCGCGTATCACCAAAAAGTACCATGCCCGGGAACGAGTGAGCAGAAGACGGGTAGTTTTGCTTTGTATGGGGAGGCAAACAGATCCATCTCTGGTCGACCCCATCGAAGAAAGAGGTCTTCGACTACCTCTGACTTGAGCTCCCACTCGTGGGCCCGGGCCACTGATCGACTGAGACTGTCGGCCAGGACGTTGGTGACGCCCGGAATGTGAACTGCTATCAGATAAAGGCTGTGCCGAATCGCCCAGTACCACACCCTCATGGCTTCTCAGCAGAGAGTGTAGGATCTGGTTCCCCCCCTGCTTGTTTATGTACCAGACAGTGGACATGTTGTCCATCTGCACCAGGACAGATCCCGGAACCAGCAGCAACTGGAATACCTGGAGTGCATAAAGAACTGTACTGGTCTCCAGAACACTGATGTGGAGCATCAGCTCCTGATCGGACCAAGACCCCTGTGTCTGGTGAGACCCCAGATGAGCACCCCAGCCCAGATCTGAGGCGTCCGTAGTGAGAATTTGAGTTGGAACTGTCGGAAGGAAAGGGACCCCCTTCGACAAATTCAAGAGATCCTGCCACCAGCATAGATCTCTCTGGAGGCTGTTGGAGATCATGACTTTGGTTCATGTTGTCCGTCCTCTGGTCCCATTGGACTCGAAGAGACCATTGGATGACTCTCATGTGAAGCCTGGCCATTGGGACTGTCGAAATGGCGGCCACCATCAGACCCAATAAACGAAGCACCGAGTGTGCAGGGATCCAACAGGCCTGTGTCACCAGTGTGACTTGAGAAGCAAGAGTCTCGGCCCGATCTGATGGTAGGAAAGCCTTGCCCTGAACTGTGTCTAGTACAGCTCCAATGAACTGGAGTCTCCGTGACGGTACTACTTGGGACTTGGGAAAATTGACCGTTATGCCCAGTAAAGCAAACAAGCTCAGGGTGAAAGAGAGAGCCTCTTTCAGGCTGGTAGGAGAGGGTGCTAAGAGGAGCCAGTCGTCCAGGTACGGGAAGACATAAATGCCCTGGCGGCGCAGAAAGGCTGCCACCAATGCTAGACATTTGGTGAATACTCGGTGGGGGGGCCGAAGAAAGGCAAAACGGGAGTGCTCGGAACTGAAAATGTTTCTCCCGGAAAACAAAGTGGAGAAAGTGGCGGTGGTCCGGGAGGACAGGGGTATGCAGATAAGCATCCTGCATGTCCAGAGAGCACAGTCAAGAGTTTTGATGGAGCAAGGGAAGGAGCCCCTGAAGGGTCAACATACAAAACTTCTTGTGTTCGACAAAGATGTTTAGTGTGCTGAGGTCCAGGATCGGTCTCAGGCCGCCCGTTTTCTTTGGAACCAGGAAGAAGTGGGAGTAAAATCCCCTTCCTATTTGGCTTAACGGGACAGGCTCTATGGCTCTCTTTAGGAGAAGTGCCTGGATCTCTTGAGAGACTACGGGGACCAGATCCCAAGGATAGAAGGACCGTCCTGGAGGTTGAGGGATTGGGATTCCGCTGAATTCTATCGAGTGACCTCGCTGGATGAGCTCAAGCACCCGGTTTTCTGCTGTGACGGACCTCCAACCTTCCAGGTGGAGGCCGAACCTCCCTCCGACCGGTTCCTCCTGATGTACCGGAGGTAGTGGAAGGAGGGGAAAGGAGTCAGGATGCTGAGGGGAGGAGAGCTTTAGCCCCAGAGGCCTGTTTTTGAAATTTGAACTGTGGGGTTTGAGCTCCTGATCCAGGTGCGCATTTCTTTGCCTGGCGCTTAGCCTGGAATTTGTTCCACCTTCTTTGGCGGTGAAATGGCTGATTTTTCTGTCCCATCTTGTATAAGGAACGGACGTCCCTCAAGGAGTGTCCACTCTCCTGCAGCACAGTAATGATGTCTTTAGCGTCGCCACCAAAGAGGATGGAACCCCTGAAAGGGGCATCCAACAGAGAGGACTGCATGTCCTGCACCAGTCCCGCTATATGAAGCCAGGAGAGGTGTCGGAGGCAGATCCCTGTGGCAGCTGCTCTCGCCACTGAGTCCACCGAGTCGTAAGTAGCCCGAAGGGCGTGGCGGCACGAGGATTTCCCCATCCTTACTTTATCCAAGAGCTTCTTCCTCAGGGTTTCATCTTGAACATCCTGGAGGTCCCTTTCAAGGTCCAAAAGAGAAGCTTTTTGAAAGGCAACCATGTGTGAGACGTAATTGAGGGAACGAATCGCACAAGAAGAAGACAAATAAATTTTTCGACCAAATTGGTCAAGTCAACGCGAGTCCTTGTCGGGAGGTGAAGAACTCAGATGTTTGAGCTAAGCTGAGCGGTCGTGAGCTGCCGTGATGACCATAGAGTTCAGTCTTGGGATGGGAGTTCAGGTGAAAAATCCCTTCTGGGGGATAATAGGTGCAGTCAGCTTTGCAGGAGACTGCAGGAATGGAGGACGGTTGTCGCCAGACTGTGGTAACTAGGTCCTCATGAGGTCCCATCCACAGCGGAATGGGAACAGGGTCCGAGGTGGCCGGATCCAGGTGCTTCGCAAGGCGTTTGCGTTGGGGGTCAACCTCTTTGGACGGCCAACCACCAGCCGCTTGAATTCAACATAGCAAGTCTCCAAAGGAAGGATCCTCTGGAGGTGACTTTGGTGAGTCTTTTGGAGGAACCTCCGCGGGAGATCTGGGGTCCGACCCATCCGAGTCGGAACTAGTGTCAGAGGAATCAGAGCCAGAAGGAACAGAAGGGTCTGGTTCAGTAACGCCTACCGAAATAGAGGTAGGGATTCTGGAGACAGGAGGCAGTGGAGAGGTCACCATAACCAAGGGTGGCTCCCTCACCGGCTGTCGCAACTCCAACACAAGCTGCGCTCTAGCCTCTTTCCACCAACGAAGGACGGACTCAAGTTCCGTCACCGAAGGAGGAGGAGGAGGGGGTGGTGGTTGATAACTCAGATAACTCTGGTACTGCGGATAGTGCCAGGACGGATAATACGGGTACCCTGGGTAGCCCAGCTTGGGATGTCCTGGAGTAGGATAACCCATCGTTGGGAATGATGATGTCTGGAAACCCGGTGACGGAGGCACCTGACCCGTCGGATAATGAGTAACCGACGAAGGGGCACCTGCTTGCGGGAAGGAGGGTTCCTGTGGAATGAACCCAGATGAAGGGTCCGCAGGGGAGGTGCTGTGGAGCCCGGAGGGGGCATCGGGACCTGGAGCACGCTCAAAGTACTGGGGGTGGAGGCCCCATACCTGGGTCCTCTGTCGGCAGCAGAATGAACTCCGGCGACAGAGGAAGGCCTGGCGAGGGGGGGGGAGACACTAGGGGCCCCCCACGGCAGATCTGATCGTGACGTTGCTAATGCAAACAGCAAAGGGTCTGGTGGCGAGTCTCTAGGGTGGAGGACCCTGGGAGACGACGGGTCGACTGGTCCCTCACTCTGTCCGACGTCGGGGCCAACTGGAGCCTGACGGGAGTGGCGGATCTACATGGCGCGGAGGAGCTGGAATGATGCAGTGAGTAGATCCAGCTGGGCTTAGAGACGGGCTGGGAGGCTGCCGCTAGGCTGATAGGTGGAGGTCAGGCGCCTTTTCACCGGAGGCGAGGGTGACTTACCAGCAGGATCAGTCGACAGAATTACCACCTCCAAGAGGCAACCCTCGCTGCCCGCTCACCTCGGCAAATAGGGAAGAAGGGCCCGGCCCAAGCAGCTGGACAGGCCCAAAAAATCACGGTTGCTGGCCTCCCCTGATGGCGACGGTCTCCTGTCCCGGCGCTTTCTCCTTACTTTTCTTTTCCTTAGGGCCAGCGCACTTACGACCTTTCCCGTAAGATTTTGAAGCTCCTTTCCATAGATGCCGCCGGTCAATAGATGGGCCCTCAAGGGACTTCTTGCGCCTGGTTCTGGTCACCTGGTTGAAGGCCTGGCAGATGGAACACTCTGGACGCCGTGCTCGAACTGAGGCAGAGGAGGCAGCGGAATGGTCGCTCTACGCGGGATTTGAGCGCCACACTTAGAGCACTTTTTCTTCTGCTCAGAAGACATCAATTTGAAGAAAAATGTTTGTAAGAATTTACAAGAGGCGTAAGAATATTGAAATACAACGCCGATCGCTAGCTGTTCTGATGCTGTTTAATTGAGGCGACGCAGGAAAGAACTGGGGAGCGATGCTGACCGCCTTTTAGAAGTCAGGCTGACATCACGACGCCCGATGTCAGGGGTGGTCCCCGCTGATGATTGCTATCTACAAGTTTGCCATGTGGCCCTGATGCCAGGGGGCACAGTCCCATATGTGAAGACCTACTGCAGGAACCCTCTCGAAGTAAGATCTCAGATGGATCTTCTCTGTTTATTCTGCCTTTGTAAATAGTCATTCTGAACAATTCTATTTTTTTTTAATGTTACTGCTAGTACTAAAACATAGAAACATAGAATTTGACGGCAGATAAGGACCGCTTGGCCCACCCAGTCTGCCCATTTCCCTACCTACTGGATAAGCTGCAGATCCTAGTTAACCAGCAGCCTACTTCTTCCTACCCCCAACCCCTAGAATTGCCTTATGACTGTCCCATGCATGCTTGAATTCACCACTGTTTTTGACTCCACAACCTCCTCTGGAAGGCTGCCCATGCATCCACAACCCTCTCTGTGAAAAAATATCCTTAAATTACCTCTGAGCCGCCTCCTCTATCTTCAAATTGTGCCCTCTTGTTCTTGCACACCTCTTTTTGAAAGATGCTACCCTCTTGGACTTTGTTGATTCCCTTGAGGTACTTGAAAGTTTCTATCATGTCCCTCCTCCTCCTTTCCTCGAGGCTATACATATTAAGCTCCTTAAGTCTCTCTTCATATGTCTTCCGTGCAGACCCTGCACCATTTTAGTTGCCCTCCTCTGGACAGCTTCCATCCTGTCTATGTCTTTATGGAGATTGGGTCTCCAGAACTGCACACAGTACTCCAGATGGGGTCTCACCAGCTGTCTGTACAGAGGGATAATAACTTCCTGTTTTCTACTGGTGATGCCTCTCCTATGCATCCCAGTATCCCCCAGCCCTCCTGCTGCCCTCTCACATTGCTTGCCCACCTTTAGGTCATCTGATATGACTACCCCAGGTCCTTTCCATTTTGTTGTTGTTAGTATCTCACCCCCATTGTGTACTCTTCCCTGGTTTTGTTTCCAGGTGCATTACCTTGCACTTCTTAGCATTGAATCTAAGCTGCCATACATTTGACCATTCCTCTAACCTTGCCAAGTCCCTTCTCATCCTTTCCACCCCACCTTGTGCATCAACTCTGTTGCAGATCTTGTGTCATCTGCAAAGAGACATACTTTTCTTCCAGTCCTCTGCAATGTCGCTTATAAAGACATTGAAGAGGACCGTCCTAATACTGAACCTCGGTACCCCACTAGTAACCCTCCTTTCTTCTGAGTGGACTCCATTTACTATTACTCTCTGTGTCCTATTCTCCAGCCAATTCTTTACCCAGGCTGTCATCTTGGGACCCACTCCAGGCTGGCTAACTTGTATATTAATCTTTTGTGTGGGACTGTGTCAAATGCCTTGCTAAAGTCTAGGTAGGCCATGTCCACAGCCCTCCCTGATCTACTACTTTGGTCACCCAGTCAAAGAAATCTATCAGATTCTGTCTGGCATGACCTTCCGCTGTGAATCCATGCTGCTTGGGTCCTGTGCCCCTCTGGCCTCTAGATACTCGACAATTCTTTCCTTTAGAAGTGATTCCATCATTTTCCTATCACTGAGGTTAAACTAACAGGTCTGTAGTTTCCTGCTTCTGCCTTGCTCCCACTTTTGTGAAGGGAATCACATCTGCCCTCCTCCAGTCCTCGGGTACCACCCCATCCTCCCATGATTTGTTAAAGAGGGTAGTCAGTGGTGTCACTAGTTCTACCCTTAGTTCTTTTAGAATTCTGGGATGAATCCATCAGGCCCATTGCTTTGTCCACCTTCAGTTTTAAGAGTTCTTTCAGAACCCTTTCTTCTGTAAATGGCTGGTATCAACTTCTGTATCCAGAGTGTTTCTACTGTTTGTTTTATGTACCTCTCTTCCTTTGTAAATACTGAGCAAAAATATTTGTTTAGTATCTCTGCCTTTTCACAGTCTCCTCTGCCCACCCTCCTCCTTTATTAAGCCTCACTATCCCTCCCTTGGTCTTCCTTCGCTCCCTGATGTACCTATAAAAGGTTTTATCCCCTCTTAACTGAGTTGGCTATCTTTTCCTCGGTTTGGGCCTTTGCTGTTCTGACTGCCTTCCCAGCCTCTTTGCTTTAACTGATACAGTTCTCTGTCCTGCTCCTTCTGTGATTCCTTGTACTTCCTGAATGCTTTCTTTTCTCTTGAACCTTCACTGCCACTTCCTTTGAGAACCATAGTGGTTTCTTACATCATTTTGTTTTGTTTATTTGCTTCACACAAAGGCTTGTTACCTCTGTGATGGCAGTTTTATTATTCCCCATTGTTCTTCCACCCTCCTTCCTGCCCATTTGCTAGTGCATTCCTTAGGCACTCACCCATTTTGGCAAAGTCAGCCCTCCTAAAGTCCAGTACTTTTGTCTTTGTATGGCTTGACTCTATTGCTGTGTTTATTGTGAACCATACTGTTCTGATGGTCGCTAGTTCCCAGATGGCTACCCACTTCTACATCTGTGATCCTCTCTCCATCTCCATTTGAGAGATCAAGTCTAATATTGCTCCTCTCGAGTGGGCTCCAGTACTAGTTGTCTAAGGCATGCCCCTGTAGGGCATCTAGAATAACTCACTCTTGAAGTGGCTGCTGCAACTGCACTCCAGTTAACATCTGGCATATTCAGATCACCCATCAGCATATCTCCCTTTTCTGCCATTCTAAGTATACTTTCTATCATTTCCTTGTCCATTTCCTCCCCTGAGAAGGGGGTCTGTATACAACCCCTGTGCGGACTGTGGTGCCATTGCCTGTCTCCAAATTTACCCACAGTGCTTCTTCTCCCTGTTTACCCTTTGTTCTGTTGCTTTTATTCCTTCCTTTATGTAAAGAACTACTCCTCCTCCTCTTTTACCCTCCCTGTCCCTCCTGTAGATAGTGTATCCTGGTATGTTTATGTCCCAGTCATGGTTTTGTGTGTACCATGTTTCTGTGACTGCCACAATATCCAGATGTTCCTCCTCCATCAAGGCCACTAATTCAGGAAGCTTGTTACCTAGACTACGGGCATTGGTACTCATTGCTCTCCATTTTTTGATGGCTTTACCTTCTGTTGCAGCATCCCCCACTAACCGTTCTACCTTGGTCTTTTTCTCATTTAGTACCCTATTTTGTAGGGAGAGGCTGGGATTTTTCTGCTTCTTGTCAGTGCCTCCCCCTTTGACTAGTTTAAAAGCTTGCCAATGAAGCATTTAAACTGATTGCTCAAAAGACTTGTTCCCTTCCTGGACAGATGCAGACCATCCTGCCAGTATAGGCTGTTGTCCCTCCAGGTGGAACCCCAGTCCCCAATGAAGCCAAACCCCTGTGCTCCGCACCATTTTTTCAACCATTCATTAAACTGCATGGTGCCTATTACCCTCGCCTCACCCATGCCCTTGACAGGCAGCACCTCTGAGAAGGATACTGTGTGTGCTACTTGTCTTAGGCCCCTCCCCAACTCTGCAAATAAATACTTTCTGCGAATTCTACAACTTCTCCTGGTTTTTCCTATGCTTCCTAACCTGTGCCTCGACAACAGGTGGTGGTGGGGGGTAACCCTAACATTACATTTCCATATTTTTGTCGCTGTGCTATCAACCCTAACTGATGCATTAAAGTTTTTTGCAATGAATATCTCTTCTTTTGGAGAAAGTGGAATGTAATTCGTTTGTTGGAGCACAGACCCCTTGGGCCCTGCACTCCATTCACGTTGCCTATTTTTTGCGTAATGGTATGCGTATATGGGAGCATGGGCCCTCTGCTCCCACTTACATACAAGTACAGAGCCATACAGCAGCCCCATAGTACTGAAAAGGAATCCTTGTAACACTAATTTGGCAATATCTCAGTAACCATAGCAACTATGAAAAACTTCCACTGCAGGTGTAATCTATGACTTTGAAACTTCCATGTGGGCTTAGGTGGACTGTGCTGCGAAGAACAAAGAATCTGTATCTTGCATTGGTTTCAAGATACGGGCGCCAAAAGGCGCTGCAGTGTTATCCTATGGGAAATGTTTCAACTTCGGAGTGCTATAACTTTGTAACCCTTTTAAATTTTTTTACCAATCAAAAGACACATCTGTGGGGCCACCCTGCAAATGTCAGCCAAAAAGCCCCAACTGTTTAGGTGCAGTGGTGTGGCAAAGAAATTATATTTTTTGCTGCAGCAGTGTCGCAAACTGCGACAGTACAGATGCGACAGTGTCGTGATTTGCAACACTATGAGGGACCCGATGTTTAAAAAAAAGGCATTTCTAGGGGTCCTAGAAAGAAACTGATGGCACCACCACTGTGTTCCTCAGGCCACATTTAGGTAAACACAACTGTCAGTGTTCACCTAGGGGCACTAGAATTTAAACTACAGACATTTTTCTTCACCACTAACTGAACTGAGATGGCGGCAGCACAACAGTAAAAAGTGGTTTTGCGACAGTTTCAAGAGGCACATATATTTTTCCCCATTGACTTCAATGTTAAAACTTAAAAATTGAATAATTTTTAAATGGTTTCATATTTTTTTACCAAATCTTCAAAAGG
This sequence comes from Neoceratodus forsteri, assembly GCA_016271365.2. NCBI lineage: Eukaryota > Metazoa > Chordata > Ceratodontiformes > Ceratodontidae > Neoceratodus > Neoceratodus forsteri. The sequence goes on along the minus strand of CM057458.1, from coordinate 161,938,149 downwards.
CACATCAGTGACCCAGGTTGTATCTTTCCTAAAGATTTCAGACCAGATGGTCAAACTATGGGCTGTAGCCCCGAGCAAAGAAACACACAAAAAAGTTTCAGTGCATTTTTTGGGGCTCTGCAGCTCCGCAACCGCTCATCCGACCGTAAAGCAACTTGCCAGATCCAGAGATCTATGGTACCACACCAGGCATGGAAAATTTCAGGCAAATCCATTGTACGGTGGCAAAGTTATTAAAGTGCAAACTTCTGGGTTTAACACAGAAGTGGCGAAGCAACCTAACTAGTTGCACTACCTTGCAGCTATAATTTATTATTTTAGGGCCAGGCGAGAGTTAGGGTTACCGCCACTCTATGTTAAACCCCATTTTTTACTTTAATAACTTTGCAACCATTCGTCTGATTCGCCTGAAATTTGGCATGCGTGTTGTCATACCATAGATCTCTAGATCTAGAAATTTACGTTCCAGTCGGATCTGCGGTTGCGGAGCATCGGAAAGTGTGAAAAATCCTCAACTTTTGTGAATTCTTTGCTCGTCTCTACAGCCCAAATGGTTTGTCCGTCAGGTCTGAAATTTTCAGGGTACATGGGGATTGGGTCAGGGAAGTGCCTTTTGAAGGTTTGGTGAAAAAATATTAATCAGTTCAAAAGTTATTAAAGTTTCCCAGTATACCCTATGGGAAAAATGTATATTCCACACGAAAGCAACTTATAGTGTCGCAAAAGTACCTTTTTCTGTCGCAAATGCCCTCAGTAGTGTTGTATTGCCATCTTGTTTTCAGTTAGCGGTGGAGAAAAAACATTATAGTTCAAAAAATGGTGCCCCTTGGTAAATACCAACTGTTGTGTTTACCTAAATGGGTCCTAGGAACAGCATATTTTGATGCGGCCGTTTGTACTGTCACAAATGGGAGCACAACACTTTCGCAAATTTGCAAAATGTTCACAATTTGTGACAGTACTCGTCCCAAAATTATGGTTTATTTGTCATCTCACTGCCACTATATGGTTTGGACTTTCGAGCTGAAATTTGCGGAGTAGCAAGCCCCTGCACCACAGATGTGCCTTTTGCTGGTTTGGTGAAAAACATGACAGCAGTTCCAGAGTTACAGCACTCCAAAGTTGCACATTTTTCTGTAGGATTGCATTGTGGCAGTCATGACGCCTTTCGGTGCCTATATCTTGAAAACGGTTCGAGATACAGAAAACGTTTTTTTTTGCTAAACGCAGCTTAGTACACCTTTATGCATGGAGGTGGCTAGGTCATGAATACAACTGCAAAATAATGTTTTCCGCACTTGCTACAGTTACTGAGATACTGGCAAATAAGCATTACGAGGGTTGCTTGGAATGCCTCTAGGCCTATTTATGTGTCTGCACTTATGTGTACGTGGGAGCGCAGGGCCCAGAGGGCCCACACTCCCAACTATGCATATTATTTATGCTAAACTGGGAGCAATACAGTCATGGGTGGGAGTGCAGGGCCTGGATGGCCCACGCTCCCATCTATGGATACCATTTTGCAAACCTGAGGACATAGGTATGGGTGGGTGGGAGTGCTGGGCCCAGAGGGCCAGTGCTCCCGCCTATGCATTCCATATGACTAACATTTCACTTTCTGAAAAAGAAGGGAAATTCATTGCAAAAAAACTCTGTTAATGCATCAGTTAGGGCTGATTTCCACAACAATAAAAGTGTGGAAATTCAATGTTAGGGTTTCCAACCCTACTACCCCACCCTCTACACACCAACAGGCATCAGGGTGAGAGTTGGGGTCACCTGGCCTAACTCTCACCCCATTCTCCTATACTGCGCCAGCCCAGCTTGTTTACAGATGGAATGAGATGAGTTTGGCCATCCGACCCCAACACACACCCCAACGCCAGTTGGTGTGTGAAGTGTAGGGTAGTAGAGTTGGAAACCCTACCGTCGAATTTCTACAATTTTGCTGGTGTGGAAATCAACCCTAACTGATGCAATAATGGAGTTTTTTTGCAATGAATATATATCTCTATGAAAAAACAAAACTAATTTAGCTTTTTCTCTTTTAGATATTTCCTGAAGAAGACCTATGGTCGAAACCTCACTTTACTTTATTTTCAGCGTGCATTTAATATAACCATTTTGTGTTGTTTTCAGACCACATGCTGATGCAGCACCTTGTGTGTGTTTGTGTATATATATATATATATATATATATCAAAATATAAAATATGGGTAGGGAAATTGCTGCTCTTTTATTGGATGATGAGCATTTCATGACCGTGCGTATATCAGAGCGCGACTACACACCGGCACTTTTACCACCCTCCAAAACAATTTTGCCATTTTATAAGATAGATAACCCACTCTGCGGCCTCATGCGTAACAACGCACACCAAGGCGTGCGTATATCAGTGTGCCAACGCACATCTCAGAGTGGGTTATCTATTACATATATATATCTATATATATATATATATGGAAAAAATCTGTTTAATGCATCAGTTAGAGTTATTCCACAGCAACAAAAGCGAGAAATTTGGTGTTATGGTTGAAAGCCCCCTTGGACCTCCCCATCCCACCCCCAACCGGCATCGGGATGCATACTGGGGTCATGGGCCCTAACTCTCACCCCACCATGTGTAAAGAAGCAGAGTATAGGAGAATGGGGTGAGAGTTGGACCAACGACCCCAACGCCGCACCCCAATGCTGGTTGGGGGTGGGTGGGGGATCCAAGGGTGGCTTTCAACCCTAACACTGAATTTCCTTGCTTTGTGGCTGTGGAACAACCCTAACTGATGCATTAAATTGAGTTTTTTGCCTCTAATTTCCCTTCTTTTTGAAAATGAGGACGAAAAATAGTGAATGGAATGCAGTGGCGGGAGCGTGGGGCCTCCCACCACGTGATGTCTTGTTACATAGTAACAGGAACTGCAAAGCAAACGAAAGCGGCAATGGTGATGCACATGGTAAAGCAAATGGAAATGGTAAAGCAAATGGTAATAGAAACGCAAGCGCAAAGTGACGCCAACGCGAACAGTGACGGAAACAGAGACGCAAGCGCGTATGGAACGCAACTGGTAACGCATACGGTGACGGTACCGCAATTGGAAATGCAAATGGTAATGGTAACAGTAACAATAACGCCAAAGAAAACAGAAACGGAAACCAAAACACAGGCACGTACAGAAACGCAAACCGTGACGCACACAGTCACGGAACCGCTATTGTAAATGCAAATGGTAATGGTAACAGCAACAATAACGCCAAAGGAAACAGAAATGGAAAGAAGAACGGAAGCGAGTATAGAAACGCAAACTGTAACACGCACGGGCACAGTACTGCAATTGTAAACGTAAATGGTAACGGTAACAGCAACAATAATGCCAAAGGAAACAGAAAAGCAAACTGTTACGCGCACGGTCACGGTACTGCAATTGGAAATGTATATGGTAACAGTAATGCCAAAGGAAACAGAAACGGAAATGAAAACACAAGCGCATACTGAAACGCAAACGGCAACGTGCACGGTCATGGTAATGGTAACAGCGATGATGACGAACGAAGACACACACAAATGGAAGGTTGACCGCAAACGCAAATGGCAATGCACAGGCTGATACAAAAAACGAAAACATAAACAGTAATGGAAACGGAAATGGTAACAGTAATGCAAACAGAAGCGTAAACAAAAATGCAAACTGTAACACAGATGGTGGCGTACACGCGAACGGAAACGCAACTGGAAATGCTAACTGGCACAGTAACGAAAGGGCACACCCTTCTTTTCCCCAAAAACTGCATTGAAAAAGACAGTGAATACAAAGAAAGTATGCATAATAATGGGCCTTGGAGCAGAAAAGGAGGACTTGGAATACTAAATTGCTTATATCTCAGGAACCATACGATGTAGAAAAAAAAATGAAAATTTCATATGAATTATGACATTCCTGGCTAGTTTTGTACTTAGCCCCCATTTAAGGAGCTAAGTATTTTTCCGACGAAAAGTCCGTATCTCGCACCGTTTCCGAGATACAGGCCCCGAAAGGCGCGACAGACACCATAACGTTATCCTATGGGAAAAAGTGTCAACTTCGGAGTGCCATAACTTTGCAACCCTCCAATATTTTTTCACCAAACCACCAAAAGGCACATCTGTGTCATGTTGGCTGTCTTCCCTCCAAATTTCAGCCCAATAGACCAAACCGTTCTTTTGCAGCAGGGTGGCAAAGAATCCCTGTTATTTTGGGCATAGTGTCACAAAATAGTGTGCAAATCACGATGCTTTTAGAAATGAAATCATGAAAGTGTATGTGAGTGCACTACTACTTTCAGAAATTTGAAAAACATATTTCTGGGGTATTTAACCCAAAATAGACATGGCTAGCATCCTGAGGGTCCGACTAGGTAAACACAAAAATAATTGTGTCCCTAGATGGTCCCAATTTTAAATACCAAGCATTTTTCTGATCACCAACTGAAAACAAAATGGCGGTTGTGACACTACTAGGGCCATTTGCGACACTAAAAAGTGCATTTGCGACACTGTTGAACTTTTGTTAACTTTTCCCATCGACTTATAATGGGAACTTATTTTTGAATAACTTTTGAACCTTTTAATATTTTTCATGAAATATTCAAAAGGCACATTAGAGACCCGAGCCATACGTTCCCTGAAGTTTTGGACTGGTCGCATAAGCATGAGACCTGAAGCGAAGCAAAAGAATTCACCAAAACCAGTAAGCAGCGCAGATCTCACTAATAACTCTGCAGCCGTATATCCCACCACTACGAAAGTTGGCAGATCCCAAGGCGTATGGATCTTGATTGTGCATTCCAAATTTCAGGCAAATCCGTTGAACGGTGGCAAAGTTATTAAGGTGCAAAGTTTGACCCTTTAACCTTAAAAGGGCTACTCAACCCTAACTATGGTAGCACTACCGTGCTACCATAATATACATATATGTGTATATATTTTTATATTTATACAATAGGGGTGAGTGGTAAATGAGTGTGATAAATGCAGCTATTTCCACTACAGTGGGATAAATGCTGATGACATCACTAGGGTGATGATAAATGCCATTTATACATACTGTGCTGATGTCATCACTCACTCACTAACCACAGCCTGCATTCTAAACTGAACTATTTCACAAATCTGTTTCTCACTGCTACTTGCAAGTAACTATTAACACTGCAAAGAACACTCACCTGTTTCCCATAGTGTTTCAACTCACAGCCCATTACTATGCTACTCACAAATTCAAGAAAGACTGCATTCTAAACCACAGTGCTGCAACACAGTTTCTGTTTCTCACTGCAAACTGACTCTAAATCACAGTGCTGCACCACAGTTTCTGTTTCTCACTGCAAGCTGAAACTAACTCAATTAGCACTGCCAAACACATTCATCTGTTTCCCATAATGTGTCTAATATTCCCCCAGCCCATTCAGAAACACTCACATACACTAAGGACAGCAAACAGTGCTCTCAGGATAGCCTAGAGGTTAGAGTAAGTAATGAGCTTTGAACAACCTTGATACACCCAGCACACTAGACCTGGGTTTGACTCTCACAACTTCCACTTCTACATTGTGTGACTGAACAAGTCACTTCACTGCCAGTGCTCCCAAATCATCACTAAAAATGTACCCAGTTGCCGGCCTGGTGGCGCTGAGGGTTGAGGCACTGGATGCCACACCTCGTGCCACACTGGCGACCCAGGTTCGGGAACGAGCCCAGATCGCCGGGGGTCGGCAGAGGAGAGAGAGGATCAAGCGTCTGCAGAACTGCTCTCCTCTCTCGGGGAGGGATCCAGGATGGCCCGGCATCGCAGCGGCCCCCCGGTGGAGACCGGAGGCACTGCAACGCTCAGGGCCAAAGTAGTGGGACGCAGAGCCGTGACAGACGTTCCTGGTGTCACTGCACACTTGGGCTCTGAGGGGAGGGAGGAAGGGAGGGCATAACAAGAAAAGCCCCTCTCCTCCGATAGGTGACGGCACCCTACAGGGCTGGCTGTCACACACCCCATACCGGGTCCTCTCTCTGCCCCTTCGGCCTCTCATCATCCCAGCCAGGTGATCTGGATTATAGACAGAGTGCCAAGAGTGGCTGGTGGCCCTGCCCTGAGGGGCTCAGAGTTGGGAGACTTGTCTGGTGTGGGTCCAACGAGAGGCAGTAATATATATGAGGAAGAGAGGACCACGGTGGGCGGTACAGCGGTCCAGTGAGCCCGGACAGCCCAAACGAGTTCAGGGGAGCAGGAGACGAAAAACAGAGTTTTGGGAAAAAAAAAAAAAAAAATTTACCCAGTTACCAAACACTAAAATAAAAGAGCAAACAGAAAAACATAACTACATTTCTGAAGCTCTCACCCCCATTGTATAAATAGCACACATGATGGGCATATTGCATGCTTTGGAAAATATTCTCACTCCTGCATCATGAGCTTTGGCACTCGTGAGATATCCAGAGCTCACTCTGCAGGAGTGAGAATATTTTCCATATCATACGCCTGTTCATCATGTATTTCTCTTTCTCTTCTATCTATATATATAGATATATATATATGCAATAGATAACCCACTCTAAGGTGTGCGGTCGCGCGCTGATATACACATGCCTTGGTGCATATATTGGAGCGTGACTGTACAACCTAGAGTGGGTTATCTATCTTATAAAATGGCAAAATTGTTTTTGGGGGGGTGAAAGTGCAGGTGTGTGGTCGTGCTCTGATATACGCACGGTCATGTGATGTGTTCTATACAATCAGAACATTGGATTTGGATATTGTTCTTTTACCCATTTTATATATATATATATATATATATATATATACATATTTTTGTAAAAAAACTGCCATAGATTGAATGTAAACTGTGTTATCTACTGCTACTCATGTCCCTCCTTTCCCCCTTCCCCTCAGGACACATCTGGAAATGAGCCTCTTTTGACTCAGTATCTTTCCTGATGAAACTTTTGAAATAAGTAAAATAATAAATAAATGTGCAGGTCCATCCAGGACATCTTTTGTTGGCACTGGATACACTGTTTGAAGTTGGGAATCAGCATAGAGTCCTCATGTTACATCGAAAATGAGGTCGACAAGAGCAGAACTGAGGAAAATAGCGCAAAACTGAAATTGAACTCCCTACATTCTTGTAGAATTCCATCTTTTGGTCTCTCAAAGCCCTACACCACATTTGTTCTCATCTGAATTTGTCACTACGTAAAGACTTATCTCAGCTTCTCTTTGGTAACCCTCGCTTTAAAATAGCTAATCGAACCATTCCCCTGAACTTCTGACCAGCTCTAGGCAGAATTCCTATAGAAACATAGACTTTGACGGCAGATAAAGACCGTTTGGCCCAACCAGTCTGCCCATTTCCCTACCTATTGGATTTTTTTTTTTCAATTGTTTAACCAGGTGAGACACACTAAGCTGAAAGCTTGTTTACAGGTGCAACCTGGGAGCACAGGGAAGTTAAGTGACTTGCTCAGGGTCACACAGTATGCAAGTGGGGGCTGTGGGGATCCCAAACTTAAGTAGTTTTCAAAATATTTAAGAAAAAACATTCCATTTCTGATCATGCGCAGTTAAAAAAAAGAAGTTACGTACTTACCGTAACATTAGATCTTTGAGAGACTCTCTTCCCTTAGGCCACAAATTTGGAACTATACCTGCGCTACGACTACATGGAAACTTTTGCTAGGTGAGGGCTGCCCATGACAATGTTATGCGTCAGTGTCTGCATAAACATGGGTGGCCCCATCTCTCCTCAGTTCCCTGCTGGAGACTGTGCTCAGAGCACTCTCTTCTTGGGGAACCAGTGGACTATACCAGCGAATTAGATATTATGCAGATGCAAGCACTGGAAATAGCAGTCATGAGACGTACCAAGGCCAAACTGGACGCCCTTTTCCAGGACTCTGCCGCCCACAGCGGGCACCTCTATGGACCAGCAGCCTGGCCACACATCGAGCAGACCACGCTTGCTTCTCTCCCTGCCCTCCTGGACTAAGGACCCCACCACCCGCAGCGGAAACCTCTGTGGACCAGCAGCCCTGCCACACACCAAGCTGGCCGTGCTTGCCTCTCTGCCTGCCCTCCGGGACTAAGGACTCCACCGCCCACAGCAGGTGCCTCTGCGGCCCAGCTCGGTATCCACCGCCCACAGCAGGTGCCTCTGCGGCCCAGCCACATACCGAGCTGGCCGCGCTTGCCTCTGCCCGCCATCCTGGACTAAGGACTCCACCACCCACAGCAGGGGCCTCTGCATATCAGCGGCCCGGCCACACACCAAGTCGGCTGCGCTTGCCTCTCTGCCCGCCCTCCTGGACTAAGGACTCCGCCGCCGACAGCGGGCGCCTCTGTGGCCCAGCGAACTGGCCACACTTGCCTCTCTGCCTGCCCTCCCGGACTAAGGACTCCACTGCTCACAGTGGGCACCTCTGCAGACCAGCAGCCTGGCCACATTTGCCTCTTTGCCTGCCCTCCCGGACTAAGGACTCCGCTGCTCACAGTGGGTACCTCTGTGGACCAGTGGCCCGGCCACACACCAAGCCGGACGCGCTTGCCTCTCTACCCGCCCTCCCGTACTAAGGACTCCGCCCCCCCCCCACACAGTGGGCGCCTGTGCAGACCAGCGGCCCGGCCACACACCGAGATGGGTGTGCTTGCTTCTCTGCCCTCCCTCTCGGATTAAGGACTCCACCACCCACAGCAGGCGCCTCTACGGACCAGCGGCCTGGCCACACACCAAGCTGGCTGCGCTTGCCTCTCTGCCTGCCCTCCTGGACCAAGGAGTCCGCCACCCACAGCAGGCACCTCTGTGGACCAGCAGCCCGGCCACACACCAAGCCGGCCATGCTTGCCTCTCTGCCCACCCTCCTGGACTAAGGACTCAGCCGCCCACAGTGGGCGCCCCTGCAGACCAGCAGTCTGAATACATACCGAGCCGGCTACGCTTGCCCCTCTGCCCGCCTCTCTGCCCGCCCTCCCTGCCTGCCCTAAGGTGCGCTGCATCAATGCCAGAGAAGCTTGGCTCCAAAGCCGCTGATTTACTTGGCGACATTTGGGCTGTGTACAGCTTCCCATTGTTTGAGTCCTCTCTCTGCTTCTCCCTATTGGTCAGCTCAAGACTGTAACTACGGCGTCACGTTTTAAAACCTGGGCTGCCAATTCCTAATTTCTATATTTTGTACTGTTTTAATTGTTTGTGTAGTATTTTTATACTTAATGTTGTCTACGGATAAGTTAAACTCGTGTTTTCTATATTACTGCTTGGAATATTTACACCTAGAACATTAAGAGATAAACTACTTAGCTGCACCTAGAACATTAAGAATTTTAATCATTCATTTAAAGTGCTAAGATGTTTTCACCCTGTTGTAACTGCTCTGTCTGCCTTGGCCTCTGCGGCCACCCAGGCTTCTCTGTCTCTCTCTCTCTCTCTCCTTTTGTTCTCCTATCACTCTGCTCATCCCCTTTACCTGCTGACTTCCTAACCTGCATGGCTGACTTCCTAACCTGCATGGCTTACTCACCCTCAGCCCCTGAGAATTACCCTCACCTCTCTCTCTGACCCCTAGCCTTTTACTGTTTGTTTTTTTCTCTACCAGTTGTCATCTGCCTGTCTCACACTACAGCCTTCCAAGCCAGTCTAGCTTGCCACTACAGTGCTTCCTGCTGCTCCTGGCACCATTTTGCCACTGCAGCCTTCCAAGCCAGACTAGCTTTCCACTACTTTGTTCTCTTTATGTTCCTTGGCGCCTTCACCCTTCACCCCCCATTATTTAACTATTCATGTACCCTCCTCTCCACGCCTTTTTTACTCCCTCTCACCTTCTGTAGTCTAGCTCAGGCCCTCCCACCGATTAGCTCCCTGAACTTGGCCTTATTTCCACTTACCCCGGCTTCTTCTTTCCTTTTCCAGGACTCCACCACCCACAACGGGCACCTCTGTGGACCAGTGGCCCGGCCACACACCGAGCTGGCCGCGCTTGCCTCTCTGCCTGCCCTCCCGGACTAAGGTACGCTGCATCAACGCTGGAGAAGCTCGACTCCAAAGCCGCTGATCTGATTAGCAGCATTTGGGCTGCGCATGGCCCCCATTGGTTGATTCCTCTCTCTCTCTCTGCTTCTCCCTATTGGTCAGCTCAAGACTGTAACTAAGGCGCCACATTTTAAAACCTGGGCTGCCAAGTTAATTCCTAATCTCTATATTTTGTTCCGTCCGCTTCCCCCCCTGACCTCTATTAAATACTTCTCCCCCACACGGCACCGCCCCTATTTCGTCTGTTTCAATCAGTGCCTACCACATATAGTCCCTTCTTAAGGTGACTCCCTTTTCTAGGGCACACATAACCTTTGCACCTGCCAGCGTTGCCCTCCCTGTGAAATTCTGCACTGCATCTTAACAATGGTGCCTGGTGGTGTTAAACACCTTCTCACTCCTGGCCTAACACACACCTTCATCTCCCACACCCTCATCTCTCCCCCCCCCCCCACACACACACACTTTTTTCCTGCCTGTTTGGGTACATTACTAGGGGCCTCCATCACTTCTCTGTCACAGAAATGTTCACCCAATTAACTGCCTACTACCCAATTGTATTGTGTTGCTGTTGATGCTTACACACTCTGGCATAACAAGTGACCCAGAGCCCACACAAGACCAATTCACCTTGGAAACTGACCTCCTCAGTGTTTACAGCACAATAACTTTCACCCAATTCTCTGATGCTGCTGTTCACTACCCGTGTAGGGACCTATCACCACCATGCAAGTGGTGGCTGTTGGCTAGCCGCCCCTCCTTGCCACCTCCCGATACCCCTCCCTGGACTTCTCTCCATACAAGAAAACCGCAAATTACATGGCACCTGTACTAGGCGCCGCAAATTCAATAAAAAACAAATTTTGGAATATATCTGGAGGATTGCAATGCTCCTATTGATACTCTCGGGAAATATACATTCCAACCCGGGCCCACCCCAACAGCAACCTGACCCACTGAAGAAATCGGGATTGCTTACATTTGTGTCAATTAATATCTGCAGCCTCCTCCACAAGTTAAACACCTTGCACGTTTGGGTCTCTCAACACAACCCTGCTGTGCTCTCTATTGTAGAAACTTGGCTTTCACCCAAAATACCAGACACATCTGTCTCGATTCCAGGCTATACAGTCTTTAGACAGAAGGAGAGACTAACTAAGCGAGGTGGCGGATGTGCGATCTACCTTAGGGACGACTTCCAGGGTCTGGCTTTGCAACTGCCTAGCACTGGTGATAACATGCAAGCTCTTGCCATCAAAGTGCTCCTTGGTGCCCACAATAGAGCAATTACTGTGCTTTCTGTATATATCCCACCTATGCAGACTACCCAAGGCTTTGAATCACTCATGCACTGTCTGAGTAGTCTGAGTCTGAACTCGGAAGTCATACTGATGGGAGACTTCAATGTCACCTGGCTCTCCTCGGAAGCAAACTCTTTCAAAGATGCAGTCTCTGCTCTCCACCTCACACAGCTTGTTAACTCCCCAAAAAGATTAAATTACAAGACTGGTACCTGCACACTACTAGACTGGGTACTTTCTAATCGCCCTGCACACATCACCAATACCGCAGTTCTCCCTGATGCTATCGGAGACCACTCTCCCCTCCTATTCTGTTGGTTGAATAAGTTCACTAAGCCCCCCACCAGAAAAATAACTAATAGGGTCCTTATTAAAGGCCATCTAGAGCTCCTGAAAACAGACCGTCACCTCCTAGACTGGACTACAGTCTACTCCTCCTGCAATGTTGATATTGCTCTGGAACAGTTCATCTCTAAATTCAATGCAGTGTGTGACAAGCATGCATCGATTAAAATGCATAAAATTAAAGGCAGTGTAACCCATGGATCACCCCAATCTAACTAAGCGTCTACAACTTAGGGACCATCTTTGGCACAGGGCCCGGGCTATGAGTAAACTAACAGACCTTATGGCCTATTAAAAAAAAAAAAAAAAAAAACGAGAAATTACTATACCAGGGCTATCAGAGAAGCAAAAAGCAAGCATTACAAAGATGCCGTCTTTTGCTCCTCGAATGATGGCCAAAAAGTTCTGGAGTAATCTAAAAGAAGTCACAGGGAAGGACCCTAAGTTAGCTCCCACAATGCTCAGTATCAATGGTGCCCCTTCCCTTGACCTTTGTCTCATTGCAAATATGTTCTACAACACATTCTCCAATCTCAATGGGGTTCTCCCCTCAGACTTCGACTGACCCCGAACTATAAATAACTACCATGGGAACCTTGACTGCACCCCCTTGCACCCGCCATTCCACTTCAAAGCCAGACTCAGCGGGGATGGCTTTGATCTCAAATTTATTGCCGATGCTCTGAATGAGATCCTAGCCCCACTTACCCACATACTTAACCTATCTCTTAGGTACTCGCAATTTCCACAAAAATGGAAACCTGCGATAGTAACACCAGTGCATAAGAGTGGGGACCGCACCCTGCATGGTAACTACAGGCCTATTTCCATTCTCCCTCCTTTATCTAAAGCCCTGGATCGGATAGTACCTGACCAGCTGGTCAACTATTTGGAAAAATATCAACTTCAATGCCCGAAGCAACATGGGTTTAGGCATGGACACAGTACCACAACAGCTTTACTTGAGTTCACAGGCTTCATATAGAACTCTTTTGACCATGGTCATCTAGTGGGTGTGGCTTTTATTGACTTAAAGAGCTAGTACACTGCCTAAATGAATATTAGATTTTAAAAGCAGACAACCATTACCTTTTGTATCTGAGGTACTTTTTCTTTTCCTTTGTTTAATTAGACGATGGTTTACCTGAAGTTAGTAGGTGCGATGTGTGGAACATCTCTTAGCCCGGCAGCCGACATATCTTGCTCCACTGCCCCAGAGTACATTATCAGCATTGTGACCTCACTGACTGTAACATCACTGCTACATGGGAAGAGCAAGTGAGTGACTGCCAGGTCATTCAACTGTGATGTCACTGTCAGTGAGATCATAATGCAGGTGATGTAGTGTGGGGCAGTAGAGTTAGATATGTCAGCTGCCAGGCTAAAAGCTGTTCCACACATTCTGCACAATATTATCACATACAAAACTTTCTGATAAGCAAAAGGAAAAACACTTCAGAAAGAAAAAGTTACAATTAACTACTACTTAAAATGTGTATTATTTTCCAGTCTGCCTGTTTTGGCTCCACCAGCTCTTTAACTAAAGCCTCTGACACAGTCCACCACGCCCTTCTGACTGACCAGTTTGCAGCCACTGGTCTCTCCCTAGATACTGTTGCTTGGTTCAGTAGTTATCTACACAGTCAAACACGGCAAGTAAAGATTGGGAATGCCCCATCAAACAGTAGACCCATCTACTCAGGAGTACCTCAAGGGTCCATTTTGGGACTGCTCCGGTTTGGTATTTTGCTCAACTATCTCCCGTCCGCCTGCCAGGGTCACATTCCATTATACACAGATGATGCTGTCATCTTTGCCAGTGATCCTGAACCCAAGGCCCTAGAGACCCAACTTCAGCAACACTTTGCTGAGGTTGAAAAATGGTTCAGTAATTACAAACTTATAATAAACTATAAGAAGACAAAAACGATGCTATTCACCAACCCCATAAATAGGCACAGAACACATCCTCTTACTATTAAAGCTGTGAGCTCCCCATTGGAGCTTGTTCCACATTTTAAGTACCTGAGGAATACTATTGACAGTACCTTAGCGTATGTTATACACACTGGCAATATTGCCAAGGCAGTTAATGTGCGAATTGGACCGCTCTTTAGGTATAAGTATGGTCTGTCCTCAGAGGCTGTCAACCTCGCTATCCACAGCTTGTTCATCTCACTTATCCACTACAGTCTGGTCATTTATGGGGCAGCCACAGACATGGCACTCTATTGTATCAAGATAGCTCTAAACAAAGCCTGCCGACTCCTAACTGGCTCTGCGCACATGTCCCACACCTGTGACCTGTACTCTAAGGCTAAATGGCTCCAGTTCAAGAGCAGACTCACGTGCCAAATCTGCCTACTTGCAAAAAAAAGTCAGCCTAGATCTTGTGCCACCTGGGGTACATAAGCTTCTCACCCCTCATGACAATCAGCGCCGCACTACGAGCTCAGACAGTCACATCTTTATGATCCCTCGCTACCGTACCTCCCAAAGTCAGAGGTTATTTGCTTATCGAACCCCACTTTGGTTTAACTCCCTCAGCAGTGAAATTTCCTCAACTGCCACCCTGGGCTCCTTTAAGTGGAAGTTGCAGCAACAACTACCAGTAGCTGCAAACGCCAGTTGTGACTGTTTCCACTAACCAGGTCTATCCTCAGCAACCTGCACTTATCTTGCCTCGCCACCCTTGACACTTAACTGCCGTATTGCAGGGTGCAATATGGCAGCCGTCAGCAGTGGGTGGCCACCCACCCACCCAGAACACTGACCTCAAGCTCCCAGCCCAGGGAGCATTGTGCCCCCCCGCCTCGTCGTCCGATCGCGGGTGACTGTACTTGCAAAACCCTGGTGGTCCATTGAATTCCCCCCCCCATTGCCCGATCATGGGCATATGTAATAATAAACCCTGGTAGTCCAGGGGAACGCTCTCCACCGCCCGATCACGGGCATAGGTAGAAATACTTCCTGATGGTCCAGTGGAAGGTCCCCAGTCGCCCAATCGCGGGCATAAGTATAGATAATCCTTGGTGGTCCAGTGGAATCTCCCCCCCCCATTACCTGATTGTGGGCATATGTAAACTTAACATCCCTGGTGGTCAAGTGGAACCCCCCTCCATTGTCCGATCGCGGGCGGACATAGCAAAAGATGCCCTGGTGGTCCAGTGGTACCCCCCTCCCCATGCCACTGGGGTCCCCACCAGCCAGCACCCCTCAGTCAGCGACGGGCGGCTGCACCCTGCCTGCATGCCGTCCAGCCACCCGCCGACTGACAGCGTACAGTACAGTCTGTACGCCTATTGGTCCACCGCATGAATCAATGGGCGTACAGACCATACTGTACTATACAGGCCCGATATGTGAATGAACACTGTGTCCGCCTGTGATCAGGTGATGGGGGGGGGGTGTTCACTCGAGCACCAGGGATGTTAAGTTTACATATGCCTATGATCGTGCGACGGGGGTGGGGGGATTCCATTGGACCACCAGGGACTTTTATCATACCTATGCCCGTGATCGGGCAATGGGGGGTTTCCACTGGACCACCAGGGATTATTTATACATATGCCTGTGATTGCGCGGGGGGAGGGCCCCACTGGACCACCAGGGTGTCTACCATTCTACAGCCCGCAATCGGGTGATGGGGGGGTATCCACTGGACCACCAGGGTTATATCAATACTTCCGCCCATGATCGGGCGTGCAGGAGCGGGGAACCACCATGGGACCGCAGGGCATCGGTCCCCGACAGCAGCAGGCTGGCAGGACGCAAGGCACAAGTTGCCAGGGATCGGCGCACCGCATGCAAATGGGGCCATAATGACATGCAAATTGCCCCATTTGCACCTTGCATGCATAATGGCCTCATTTGCATGCCTAGTGTTGAATATCGCGGTTGCTGCACCTAGCGCAACTGCACTTGCGCTGGCGCATCCCCCTGCTCCCATTCTGCCACTCGTGCTGATGCAGTGCCACTGTGCCGTGTGCAGTGCGTGCACCATCAGTGCCATATTCAATGGTGCTGTGCCATGGAGTAGCACCACTGAATATCGCCTGGTCCATGCCCTGGCATAGCCCAGTTGCGCTACGCCTGGGCTTGAGCCCCTGCCCGGCGCAGTATGAATATTCAGCCCAGAACATGTAACATTTATGGTACAGTCATAAAAATAAATGGACAATTATACACAAAACTGCCTTATTACTGAGTATCTAATCCTACCCTAGTTTCAATTGATAAATAGTGGTGGTTGAATTACCTAATTTTGACCGAAGTGCTTCTTAAGAGCATGTCCTTTCAGGAGTCCAGAAATAAAAAGCACAATCTTCTCTCAGCTTTGACAGTCTATTGGGAACAAGGGTGCCACCCAGCTTGTGAGGTCACAGCTCAGTGATGATGCTGGCTGTGAGGTCATTCTTGTCCCTGCATACCAAATTAGTCTCATGCATCTGCATATTGCTAAGCATACAAAAAACAATATATATATACATATCTTTTTTTATTTTTTATTTAATGAGCCTGCTTCATGGCAGGTCAGAATTACCCCTTTGATCTTCAAAGGAACTTCCTGACAACTATTTCTCCTATTTGTATGAAGATTCTCACAGGTATCTGTCAGAAGTTGCTTTCCTCCTAATAGGTCATAAAATGCAGTACTATATAACAAGTGGCTGGTTTACAACCACTACATCCTGGTTTTATCATAGTTCCAGGAAGTCGGCTTTTATAGCTAGCTGATAACAAGCAAGGCCAGCACATTTTTTTCTTTCTTTTAAAAATCCAGAGTCCCATGTTGCCCTGTGCTGACTGCCATACTTCTCAAGCAGAAATTCAAAGAAACATATTTATATCACAAATATAATGCAAATAATAACAAGCAGATTGGCTATTCATCACAGTCATACCACCCACCACCCACTACAACCATTAGCCACCCCAACACCTGACCAATAACATTTCCCTACATTTCAGACATTTTTGTAATTAAAGATTCACTCTCATAATATGCTCAAGACAACATAATTGCAAAACAATGACAAAATGTATTTATTTAGGGGGCACAGGGATTAGGAATGGGGAAACAAAGGAGTAGAGGTTATGCAGTGATTATTACTATGTACTTATTTACAGTTGATTGGTTGGATTTTGGTGCTGGTGAAAACCTTCCAGCTGGGTAGATACCAGGGAAACAAACTATAAAAAGCAATCACTTTGTACCAGTGAAGATACCCAGAGTCCTGGCTATCTAAACTGCCTTGAATCAGATGGAACACATATCATTAATTTTCCCCAGCACTGGTACAAATTCCCCAGACTCAGTATGAAACCCCGCAATCTCATACGCTTTACCCTGGGTACTCAGTTACCAAAGTCCTTAGATGGTTGCAGGCCTGGTGAACTAAGCAGCTGTACGTTGGTTGGCTTGATTTAAAGGAGGAATAGTGTTCAACATGAAAGCAAACAACTAAACAAACAATTTTAGATCCTTAAGGGGGTGCAGAGATTGCCTTGCATGTTGCAGTTGGAACATTTGGTTAAATGCAACCAGTCGGTCGCACCGGGTTCAGAAGTTGAGCATTTCTTTCCGTTTAGCACATTTATAGGATTTGAAACACCCAGCACATCTATATGATTATAAACACCAAGCACATTTATATGAGTTGAAACACTCAGCACAATTAATTAAGGGATAGCAGCTTCCACCAGGGGCCAGAAGGGCCGCCCTGGTCAGATTACTTTAAGGGAAAACAGTCATTTCCAGGTTATAGAAAATCCGACTTTAACTTCGGGGTCTCAGTCCATTACGTGGCTTGTGGCGGTGGCTTGCAGCTCCACTGGATGCCTTGATCAGATAGGTAGCATAATACTGGACCTCCCAGGCTTACCCCCTCCTGGATGGAGAGGATCAACTAGAATACCAGGCTTGGATGCATGGCTGGGGGCTTGAGCCCCAACCCCCATGGGGGTTCCCACTCTAATCAGGCAAAATGCTGGAGAAAACTGTACCTTATAGGGCTCTTCTGAGGCTCCTGATTGGCTGAAGCTATTGGATGATTGACCTCCCACTGCCTGGAGGGCCTGTCAGTCAAGAAAATGAATTATGCATGAACCTCACTCAGTGTACAGTTGGTTTGCTGTTTTGGAGCCTAAAATTAGGTCCCTGCAGTTCCCCATGAGTACTTGGAAGTTTCCCATGAGCTTTGGCTAATGTCCCACAAGTCCTGGCTTTGATATTCTAGCTTTCCAATTGGCTATGCTGCTCTGTAATGGCTGCTGAAAAAACAGTCCCTTAAGGAGATCAATGCAGTCTCAAACAAAGTCCTGGTGCAGCTAGAATAAAGTAAATATTTGCCCAAATGCCCCACAGTGCAGCAGCCCTGGTTGTGTACTTGCTGTTGCTGCACAGATCAAGTCAATTGCTCAGTCTGTTTTCCTGTCACTACTGGCATTATTTAAGGACACCTTGCAGCAGCAGACAGAATATTTATCTGAGTCCCAAACATTTGCTGGTGCAGCCAGAAAAAAGCATCCGTTTAATACACTCCCCCCCCCCCCGTACGCAATTTTCCCCAAAACATACAGCAGTACATGTATTTATTTTGAACATTTCTTTTCCCTTTTCTTTTCTCAGCCGTAGTCGAAATACAGCTTCCCCAAGGGCAGAAGCACCCTCATGAATATTCATAGATTGGGGCTCTGGCTCATCAATATTCATGAGCCCCGCTCTGAAACACTTTGTGGATCCCTTTTATTTTTCACAAAAGCAGGCTATCCTGGTCCTGTATGTGGTCACTGGGTCTCACTGATCAGGTGGGAACACCGGGACTGCCAAACACTTCCTCCGATTTGACCACCAGGAGAACGGTCACTAGATCGAAGGCGCCACTGGCGCCTACGCAATTCCCGCTGCACCAGATTGCTTTGGCAGTGCAGGTGATCATGGTCTGGATTTCTGGAGACCCTTAGGGCTGGATTAACCTTGGGGCTTATACTGGGGCACCAGGGGCAGAGAAAGCACTAGAGGGACAGGAAAAAAAGTAGGCATTCCTGGAAGCACAAAGGAGAGCGGCTGTAAATGAGAGCTACAGGCTAAGGTGAGCTCCCAAATTGGTAGTGGGGTTACACAAGTTTATCTATTTCTAGCTCCAAGCATTTTTTAATTAATTTCTCCATAATCTTACTACATATAGGTGTGAGGCTTATCGGTCTATAATTCCCAACTAGGCTTTTACTACCTTTTTTAAAGATGGGTATGATGGTTGCCTTGTGCCAGTCATCGGGTACTATACTCTTCCTTAGCGAGAGACTGAATATCAACGTTAGTGGGTAAGCCAGTTGCCCTGCCATATCCTTTAAGAACCTAGGATGGATGTTACCGGATCCGGGGCTTGAATTTTGTTTAATTTCTAAGTGAATCAAGCACTTCATTTGTAGAGAAGTTATAATCAGTCTCCAAAGATTCTGATCTAGTTAGCTCAGTTGTTAATTTATTTGTTGAGAACAAAAAACAAAAGTAGTTGTTAAAGAGATTTGCAACCTCTGAGTCATCAGTTATGATATTCCCATTGTTGGCTATTGGACCCAACCCCCTATTGGTGTTTTTATTATTGTTTATATATGAATAAAATGCTTTAGGGTTTTTCTTGTGGGCTAATTTAAACTCTAGATTATATTTAGCTCTCTTAATGGAGTCTTTAACCCTTTTAAGTTCAGTTTTATACTTCACAGAATTAGTCAATGAGGGGTCTGTTTTAAACTTATAATATGCTTTTTCTTTTTTTTGATTTGTTTCTTAATAAATGAATTTAGCCAAGCTGGAACGTTTCCTGTAACTGTACTTCTTAGAAAGGGGTACATACTAATTTTCAAGCCGGGTTATTGTTTCTTTTAATAGTTCCCATGACTGGTTTACCATTTTGTTGTAGAAGCACTTATCCCAATCAGTGTTGTCAAGACACGGTTTGATTTGTGATATGTTAGTTCTGTTATAGTTGCTCAGCTTTGTTGATCCATATTGTTCAGGTAATGTAGCCAATAAATCAAAGGTGACCATATTATGGTCGACGCTCCCCAAAGGTGGTAATATTTTTAGATTTGAAATATCAGCATCCATGCTGATTATAATAAGGTCCAAAATGCTGAGACCTCTGATTGGTTCAGTTATCATATGTTCGAGGCCATTAGTTATTAGATTGTTTACAAAGTCTTGTTCAAAATCATCTGAACCAACTAGGTTTTTCCAATTAACACTGGGGAGATTAAAATCACCCATAATCAAGACCTCCCCCATGTTAGAACCTGTTGTGATTTCATCAAGAATCCTCAAATTATATTGATATCCTGAGGCAGGTGGTCAGTGACAGCTTCCCAAAATGAACTTTGATCTGCCCTTTAGTAACATGCTAACCCAGATACACTCAATTTGCTCAGTTATGGACTCAGATGGTGGAAGCTGACGAGATATACTCCGCCACCAATACATTCCTTTCTGTTATTATGATATAGTTTATAATTTGGTATATTGTTCACCCATTGTCCTGAGTCATCCTACCAAGTTTCAGTAATTGCAATTATATCATGTTCAAGTAATGCCATCAATTTCACCAACTTTGTTTGATTAAGGCTTCTAGCGTTTAACGTCATGATTTTGCACTTGTCATTAATGTTAACAGTTTTACTGTCTAGCTTAAGAGTGGTATCATAAGAGATCCTCTCCCCCTCTTTTGTTAGTTTAAATGGTCACTTAACAATTTTGCAATTTGACGGCCTAACAGATTACTCCCTCTCCGGCTGAGGTGTAGACCATCCCAGCAGTAGAGGTTATACTGATTTTCATAACGCTCCCAGTTGGTTATATATGTGAATCCATTTTTTAAACACCATTTCCTGAGTCATTTGTTGATAGTCTTGATTTTGGATGTTAATGTGTAAGTGGCTCTTGGGACAGGTAGGATCTCAGAAATATCCTTTATTTTCAAGTTCGTTGTGCGCGCAAGTGTAGACTAACTTGTTGATATGACAGTTGTTAAACATGGGTGTGGGTGCGCTAGCTCAACAACCAGCGGTGCTGCAGGGTCCGGTCCCTGGCCAGCAAATCAGCAGGCAGTGTCCTGATGACACTGTTTTGCTGAGGGGGGCTGGTCTGGACAAACATTTCAAAGGAAAGAGCCGACGCTGCATGCGACTCTGTCGTTTGAAATGCGAGCTTTTCAGCTACAGCTCAGCATATCTCTCCTGGTTAAACAGTCCTCCAGTCCCTGCAGCTCCGCGTGTCTCTCCTGGTTAAAAAGTCCTCCGGTCCCTGCAGCTCAGCATGTCTCTCCTAGGTAAACAATCCCCAGTCCCTGCAGCTCAGCCAGCATATCTCTCCTGTTTAAACAATTTCCCTGTCCCTACAGCTCAGCGTGTCTCTACTAGTTAAACAATTCCCTGGTCCCTGCAGCTCAGTCAGCAGGTCTCTCCTGTTTAAACAATTTCCCCATCCCTACAGCTCAACGTGTCTCTCCTGGGTAAACAATCCTCTGGTCCCTGCAGCTCAGCGTGTCTCTCCTGGGTAAACAATCCTCTGGTCCCTGCAGCTCAGCGTGTCTCTCCTGGTTAAACAATCCTCCAATCCCTGCAGCTCAGCCAGCATGTCTCTCCTGTTTAAACAATTTCCCTGTCCCTACAGCTCAGCATGTCTCTCTGGTTAAACAATCCTCCGGTCCCTGCAGCTCATCCTCCAGTCCCTGCAGCTCAGCGTGTCTCTCCAGGTTAAACAATCCCCCAGTCCCTGCAGCTCAGCGTGTCTCTCCTGTTTACACAATTTCTCCGTTCCTGCAGCTCAGCGTGTCTCTCCTGTTTAAATAATTTCTCCGTCCCTGCAGCTCAGCGTGTCTCTCCTGGTTAAACAATTCTCCGGTCCCTGCAGCTCAGCGGGTCTCTCCTGTTTACACAATTTCTCCATTCCTGCAGCTCAGTGTGTCTCTCCTGGTTAAACAGTCCTCCAGTCCATGCAGCTCAGCATGTCTCTCCCGGTCCCTGCAGCCCCATAGTGTGTTTTTGCCTGGTTAAACAATTTCCCTTTTCAGCACCGGGATGCCCACTCCTGGTGTCGGATTGCACCCCCCTCTATATCTGTAGCCGACATTGGGGTGCCCAATCCCCTTGTCAGCATATACACACACACACACACACTATTGTAATTTGCGGCACACTGGGAGCCCACCCCAGTGTGCCTAAATTTATAGTGGTTTTTTTTTTGGTATTACCTGTCAATGAAGAAAATCTTCCCTCATGGTCTTTTTTTTTTTATTTCACCTGTAAAACCGAAAATAGTCCCTCGCTGTCTCCCGTCCTCACCCATCCGACCCTCCTCTGTGCACCCAATTCCCTTCCCCCTTACCCTATACTTACCCTCCGAGGTCAGCAGATGTGATCTTCTGCGGAGCGGGACACGTCAGCACTCTTCAATGCTGACTGGCAAACTGAAAGAATTCAAGGTAAGCCATATAATGGGAATCAATGGGGGTTTCAACTTATCTTGATATCTCGGCCATTTTTAGGAATTCTTATTTATTTATTTAGTTTTTGTTTACCAGGTAGGTGCCATTAGCCAAGGCATGACAATTTTCAGGCGCGACCCAGGAGATTTACAATAGGCAGAGGTGAACAATGGAAACTGCAATTGATTTGGGGTAAAGACAAAATACAGACAGAGCAAAACGAGGTTATACAATTAGGTAAAAGTCAACATTGAGGCAAGGTTTTACAATCACTAATAGGTAAGCAGGGTGCAACAAATAGAATACAAATTGATTTGGGGTAGACAAAGATGATCAATGGGCTGGGGGACTTATCATACGAGAGAAGGTTGAAGGAGTTGAACATGTACTCACTGGAAGAGAGGAGAGACAGGGGTGACATGACTGAAACCTTTAAATACATGAAAGGAATAAACAAGACAGGTACAGAGGGGCTGTTCAAGTAAGGGAAGGGAGGGACACCAAGGGCCATGATATGAGACTGGAGCGAAGAAGGTTCAGGAGGGAGATGTGGAGACACTTTTTTACAGAGAGGGTGGTGGCTGGGTGGAATGCGTTACCTGCTGAAGTGGTATGCAGTAGAACAGTGGACTGCTTCAAACGAAGATGGGACAGGACAAGGGGGAGGGTTAATGAAGGGGAAGGGTGGAAGGGAAGGGCAGCTGCAGAATAAGGGGAGCTAGCTGCACATTCAAGCAGACTTCATAGACCTCTAGGCCTTTATCTGCTGGCAAATTTCATATGTTCGTAGAGACATAGTGCTAACAGGCTAAACAATGTTTTACAGATACAAGGTGGGTAAGAAAGCTTAACAATTACTTAATTGGGGAAGACTGAGGTTCGGTAGTTACAATACATTGTGAGAGACAGTGAGAGAAATAGCATTCAGCTGATACTTTATTGCTAAGGGTAGCTGCTGTACAGACAGGCTGAGATAGATAAGTGTACAGGGAAGTCAAACTAACTAGAGGGAGGCAATCGGTTTAGGTGGCTTGGGTTAATGGTGAGAGTGGGCTGAGATTCAGGGTGGCTTGAAGCAGGAACAGGACGTCTGACTGAAGAGGAAGGAGCGATACCTTCGTTTGAACAGGGCATGACTGCGGGCTAAACGGGCCTCAAGAGGCAGGGAGTTCCAGAGTTTGGGCGCAGAATGAGAGAAAGCAAGAGCTCCTTTGTTTGATTTACATTTGGGTATTTGCACCAGTGACTTATCGGCTGATCGAAGTCCATGGAGGAGGTCAGTGGAGTGAGTAGAAATGCCAGTGCGATTGGGGAACCAGCTCTAATGATACTGTCTGCCAGGGAGCCAAGTGCAAGGGTTCAAGCCGAAGCAGGAGGGAGTCAGTTCAGATCAGCATCGAGATTACAGTGGCGTTTAGACCAGGGAGAGGCAGATGCGTAGCAGCATATGCTGTTGTAGGTTGTGTCCCATTCTCTAAGGAGAGTTTTGGGTGCATTAAGATATGTGGTTACCCTGTAGGATAGACATGGGAGCAGGATCCCTTGAGCAACTGCGAGTCTTGCTGACTGTGTAAAAACAGAGCTAGTTTTATAAGCTGCTCCCAGCTTGGCATTTACCGATTTGCAGGGGGACATTATATGTTGTCCAACGTTGAGATTTTCGTCAAGGAGTACACCTAAGTACTTGAAGGAGCGCACTGGTGCAAGGACAGCGCCATCCAGACCAGAGACAGCCAGTTTGTCACGGATTTTGTTTAGTTTGATTGCGGAGCAGAACAGCATGGTATGCGTTTTGTCGGTATTCAAGATTAGCTTGCGGTGGAGCAGCCAGGATTGGGTGGACTTAAATGCAGTAGTGAGGGTATGGTTTATATTTTGTATAGTTTTATCACTGCAGTAAAGGACCAGGTCATCTGCATAGAGTATAGCCAAACAGCCGGGGGTATTCAGGGAGATGTTGTTAATGAAAATTGAGAACAGAAACAGTCCTAATATAGATCCCTGGGGAACACCTATGTTGATAGTCATTGGGCTTGATAGCGCAGAGTTGAACCTGACAAGCTGAGTCCTATTAGACAGATAGCTTTTAAACCAGGCAGTTGCATTGTGAGAGGAACCGAGAGCTAGTAGTCTGTCGAGCAGAATGGGATGATCAACAAGGTCAAAAGCCTTCGATAGGTCAATAAAAACAGCTCCCGTGAGGTGCCCTTTGTCCATTGTGGTTAGGGTGTCATTTGTTAGGTGAAGCAGGGCAGTGGAGGTGCTATGACCCTTACGAAAGCCGTACTGGGTGGGTGAGAGAAGGTCATGTTTAGACAAGAAGTCAGTGACTTGTCTAGATACAAGTTTTGGCAGGATCCTACTTAGGACCGAGAGTATAGCTATATGTCAATAGTTGGACATATCTCATTTGACACCCTTCTTATAGATCGGGGTGACACGAGCGATTTTCCACATATCAGGGACTACGCCATGGCAGAGAGATAGGGTAAAGATCCTAGATAGTAGCTGGGCAATAAATGGTGCAGCAAGTTTGAGGAGTTTGGGTTCAAGCCCATTGGAGCCGACACTGGTAGTATCCGGAATGGTGTCAAGCAGGTCCTTTAGATTTAGATATTGCCTTGAAATAGAAACGAGGGGTAGGTTCTGTGGTGGGGGAGGGTGGGTAGAGGTTGGTTATTCAAGAATACCGAGGTGTAGCTTGACGGGTCAGAGAATTTAGTGTTGAAAGCCTCTGCTATGGTTTTTGGGTTGTTACAATGAGCGCCATTAATGATCATATCATCCGCCAGCTTGTTTTTTTTTGTTTTTTGTTTTTTTTTACCTAGGAAAGATTTTATGTGAGACCAAAATTTTCTGGAGTCACCTGTGGCTTCCATCAGGAGCCCCTTGCAATAGGTGCTTTTAGCCTGTCTGATTCGTTTTTTGCAGTCACTTCTCTGGGTCCTGTAGGAGTGGTAGTCAGTAGCAAGGCTGGTTTTCCTGAAATGCTTCCAGCATTTGTCTCTGGCATGTAGGGTCACCAGAAGATCACTGTGCAGCCATTTTGTAGGTGTGGAGCATACGCGTCGGGTCATTAGGGGTGTATGTTTGTCCTGGATAGAACAAAAGTGTTCTAAGAAGTGGTTTAGGGCAGTCTCTACATCACAGGACTGGAAAAGGTAGGACCAGTCTGTGGATGAGATAT
This sequence comes from Neoceratodus forsteri, assembly GCA_016271365.2. Classification (NCBI taxonomy): domain Eukaryota; kingdom Metazoa; phylum Chordata; order Ceratodontiformes; family Ceratodontidae; genus Neoceratodus; species Neoceratodus forsteri. The sequence continues at coordinate 161,912,790 of CM057458.1, read as the reverse complement.
CGTACATGAATTGGGCCTGATTCAGATCAGCATAGTTCCTAAAAGTAATGCAGCGTGGGGACCCCACCTCCTGAACATGTTAGTGTCATTTTGTTCCTCAGTCCTAAAAGGTGATTTCACAGTCGCTGCGCGGAATCACCTTTTGGGACAAGTAATGAAACAACAGTGCTACTGTTCATGAGGTGGGGTCCCAGAAAGCCCATGTTGCAAATCTAGTTAAAAAATTCTAAAAACACCCTGTGTTATGAGCATGCATTGTGCAGTTTCTACGCACGCTCGTAACTTCGCCAATTTTAAATATTTTCACTTCATATTTACAGCATTGCCATTTTTTCACACCTCCTTGTGAACAGTACAGCTGTCATTTTTCACATCCTGCCTGAAATGTTTTTTCGCACCAGTTGTGCAGAATGGCGCGTTCACTGTGCGAAATCCACTTTCAGAATGGAGTAACAAAATCACAGGGCCATTGCTCATGAGGGTAGGTCCTAAAAAGACCATATTGAAAATTCAGTGAAAAAATTACAAAAAATGACCGCGTTACGGGCGTGCGTGGCACAGTTTCTATGCATGCTCGTAACTTTGCCAATTTCTCATATTTTCACTCAAGATTTTCAACACTGCCATTTTTTCACACCTCCTCATGAACAGTACAACTGTCATTTTTCAAATCCTGCCCAAAATGTGTTTAGCACTTGTGGCGCCAAATAATGCAGTCACTGCGTAAAATCACATTTTGGGATTGAGTAACAAAATGACAGTGCCACTGTCCCTAAGGTGGTGTCCCAAAACGGTGATGTTGAAAATTTGGAGTGAAAATACCAACCAACATCTAGGCCATTAGGGTTTTCAACTGTAAGTCCACTCCCCCTCCGTAACACTGACAGGTGTTGGGTGTGTTTGGGGTTGTCAGCCATGTCAAGCCACACACCATCCCCATCTACCTACCCTGCAGTGAAAGTGATAGGCATCAGGGTGTACCTTGGAGTCTTTGATGAAACGTTCACCCCATTCTCCAATACTGCACCCATGTCAGCTTATTTCATTATGGAATGGGATGAGTTGTGAGGGCCGAAGACCTCAAGGCACACTGCAACACCTGTCTGTGTCTACAGAGTGGGGGTGGAATGGCATAAGCGTTGCGGCCGATGACTCAAAGGGACACCCACAATGCCTGATAGTCTTTGCAGGGTGGGGGTGGAGCATTAGGGTTGGAAACCTTAATACCTCATTAAGAAAGTAAATCAGGCAGGGACGTTTGATGCCACCTACAGTACCTTGATTTCAGCAAAGCCTTCAACAATGTCCAACACAGAAGGCTGATTAACAAGATGAGTAGTCTGGCAATAGTGCACAAGCTGATAAACTGGGTTAGAAACTGGCTGATCGAAGGGAGGCAGAGGGTGGTGGTAATGGGACCCAATCCGGGGAGAGAGGGTGGCCAGTGGGGTACCTCAGGGATAAGTCCTGGGACCAGTCCTGTTCAATGTCTTCATTACAGGCATTGCTGGAGGGCTAGAAGCAAAGGTATGTCTACCTGTTTGCAGATGACGCCAACATCTGTAACAGAGTGAATACTCCAGGAGGAGTGGAGAAAATGAGCAGGAACACGGAGAGGCTTAAAAAATGGCCTTAGGAGTGGCAACTGAGGTTCAATGCAAAGAAGCCTAAATAATGCACCTGAGAAGAGGGAAACCTGTGGAGAGTTACAGGATGGGGTGGAGGTGCTGATGATCACCAAGGAAAAAAGGGACCTAGGAGTTATCAGTTATGATGATCAAAAGGTGTCAAAGCAGAGCACGCATGTTGCAAGGAGGGCCAGTGCCATGCTGGGATGCACAGGCAGAGGTATCACTAGCAAAAGGCATGAGGTGGAGATGCCATTGTATAATGCACTAGTGAGGCCTCACCTACAGTACTATGTGCAAATCTGGAGGCCGCAAATGCACAAGGCCATTGACAGTGTGGAGGCAGCCCACAGAAAGGCAACCAAGATGGTACATGGCTTGCAACACAGAACATATCAGGAGAGATTAAAAGGACCTCAACATGTACTTATTGGAGGAAAGGAGGGAGTGGGGGAACATGACAGATACATTCAAGTACCTTAAGAGCATAAACAAGGTGCAGAGGAGGACATCTTTCAATACATCAAATGTTCGGCACTGACAAATGCTACCCCCCCCCCCAAAAAAAAAGTCCATTATTGTCCACTGTGTAACCTCCCTCCTCCCCTAAACAGTATTCCGACACTGGGAGTGCCCAATCCCCCAGTGTCCTCATCTGTCTGCCCATTGTTGTACGCTGTGTAAGCCACCCAAAACAGTATGCAGACACAGGGGGTGCCCACTGCCCCCCTTCCCCCAATTACACCAGTGTACACAACAAACATTTGGCATTGACAAATGCTTGTTTAATAGTTTGTTTAGTGAGATGATTTCCTGTTTAATCTAGTCTATTCCCTAGGAATTAATTTTGTTTGTCCCGGCATGTATTATGACAGTATATTGTTCATCATATTAGTTAAGCTCAATATTGTTGCTCCTCTGTAGCTGCAACATGCTGTTTTCCATGCTATGTTTTCCTTATACTTTATGAGGACAACGCTGTGATTTATTCACAGGCGCCATCATTACAAAAAATATCTACAATATTAACAGGTGAATTAAACAAAGTACAAACTTGGTTAACTCAAAATAAATTGGTTTTAAACAAACAAAAAAACTAAACTTATGCTTTTTGGAACATGGGCCAGATTGAGGGACAAGAGTTACTGCTTACAAGCAATGTCCTCTGATGGTGCTGTTTACGAGACAGTGGAGAGTATAAAATACTTGGTGGTGACTTTAGATACTGATTCTTCTTTAGACCCAACTTTGAATTACGGTTTACATACACAAACTGTGACTACAAAAATTCACACTAAATTGGCTTTGTTATATAGACTTCACGCTTTTATGACCGCTGACACTAGATTTGCAATTGTAAAACAAGTGTTATTGCCAATAATTAATTACGCATCAGTTGTAGTAGATGATGCTCCTGTGAGTACTTTGCAGCGGAAGTCTATAATACTACTATATAAAATTGGTAGGTTTGCGCTTTTGGCACAGCGCAATCTGCATCACTGTGAAACAGTGAAGAGATTGAATTAGCTAACACCACATTTATATTTCAAGCTATCATTAGCTAGATTTACATTTAGGATTAAAAATTCTGGCATTCCAGTAATTTAATACGAATAACTATGGGAACATAGCACATTGGCCAAAACAAGATCATCTCATGACCTAACTCTTTTGGATGTTCCATACAGGCGAACACAAAACGAACAGCGTACTTTTTCATATGTTGCATCCACAACATGGAACGACATTCCAGCAAGAATCAGGGAACTGAACTGTTATAAAACCTTATTTGGCGCCCTAACAAACTTTTATATAAATCAGATAGTTTGTAACTGTTATTTATTTTTTATCTTATTACTGACAGAGACATTTTTTTCCTACATTATTGTCTGTTATGTAGTAACTATTGTTTCTATGTGCAGTTGACTACGGTTCACACCTGTAAACGGAATTGTATTCCAGTGTGCTTATCCATCTATAAATAAATTCAGATTCAAATAACAGGCCTCTGCACAGTGGCAAAGATACTGGCGGCTCCACTGCGAACTGCTGGAGCATCAGATACCACATTTGTTGAGGCCACAGAGGTGCAGTGAGGAAGAGGGTCGCACCCTCCATCCACAGTTTCACCATCACACTCTGTATTATGGGAGGGAATACATACAGAAATCTCCCTTTCCAGGACAGGGACAACGTGTCTCACCCAAAAACTCCAGGCCCTGGAGCAAATGAGCAGAAATGCATCAGTTTTGCATTATGTGGAGCGCAAAAAGGTCCAACTCTGGACAACCCACCTTGCGAAGAGGTCATCCTCCACTGAGGTTAGCAGTTCCCATTCATGTAGCCTGGACTGTGACATGCTTATTCTGTTTGCTAATTCGTTTCTAATGCCTGGGAGATGCACGGCTGATAACTCCACACTGTGTTCTATTGTCCAGTACCACGCTCTCATTTCTTCCCAACACAGGGGATAGTAATGAGTCCCCCCTTGTTTATGTAATGCATAAAGTGCAGTTACGTAAGAACTTACCGTAACAGTAGATCTTCGAGAACAGCTCTTGCAGCAGGTTACACCATTAGGACTGAAGCCGGCAGGAACCAGGACCCCACGGAAATTTTCTAGCTAGCAGTATCCAACGGGGACCGCCCCTGACGTCAGGCATCATATAAAAGGGGGCGGTACACCAGAATCCCCAGTTCTCCCATCGGAGACTCCCGGCCGCTAGATGACATCAGAAGTAGACACTGAGGATCCACCATCAAAAGGTATTTGGAGCGGTGTTAGAAACACCTAATCCTAGAAAAGAGATATCAGAACAACTCTATTTCTAGAGGGGATGGTGGGAGGGAAACTACCTGCTGCAAGAACTGTTCTCGAAGATCTACTGTTACGGTAAGTTCTTACGTAACTGTACTATCTTAGTTCGAGAAACAGCTCTTGCAGCAGGTTATACCATTAGGACCGATTCCCAGGCAACACTGGAAATCCCTCGCAGGTGGGAGGAGGCTAGGTAGAGATCGCGAGTTGGACCGAAGCCTAGGATAGGAGTCCTTGAAGGACTGCTAGACCAAAACCAGCTCTTCGCCGTGATGCAACGTCCAGGCTATAATGCCTGATAAAGGTGTGCACGGTGCTCCAAGTGGCTGCTGCACAGATGGCTGAAGTGGACACGTTCTTCATGGCCGCAAGGTATACACTCCTTTGTGGAATGACCCTTAACCGCGTCCGGTAAAGGTTTGTTACGTTTCTGGTAACAGAACATGATACAATGGATGAGCCACCTGGACAGCGATTGTTTAGAAACCGAAGCGCCCATCATCCTATGGGCGAAGGAGACGAAAAGCTGATCAGATTTACGGTGGTGCCTGGTTCTTGTCAGGTAGTATCTTAGACACCTATGCACATCTAGAGTGTGCAACAGAGCCTCTCCTCTATTAGAGTATTTAGGAAAATACACTGGAAAGTCAATGTCCTGATTGAGGGTGAGAGCTGAGACCACCTTAGGTAGAAACTTCGGATTTGTCCTTAGGGACACCCTGTCCTGGTGAAAAACCAAATAAGGTTCTTTGCACATCAGTGCGTGAAGTTCAGAAATCCTTCTGGCCGAAGTAACGGCAACTAAAAATAACGTCTTCCATGTTGGGAGACGTAGTTCGCAATCTGCGGCTGGTTCAAAAGGTGGCAGCGTGAGCTGCTCCAGGACAAAAGGTAAATCCCATGGAGGAATAGGATCCTTAATCAGAGGTCTAAGGTGGAGAACACCTCTCAGGAAGGCTTGTGCTGTGTCCAACTGAGTTATGGGACGTTGGCCTATAGGTGTATGATAGGCTGAGATGGCACAAAGGTGTACTTTAATAGAGGAGTAGGCCAAGCCTGCCTGGAAGATCGACAGGAGGTAGTCCAGGACTGACCCTTCCAGACAATCCATCGGGGAAAGTCCTCGTGCTTGAGCCCAGAGGCAAAATCTGCACCATTTCATGGTGCATGTGGCATGAGTGGCTGGTTTTCTAGCAGCCGCTAGAACATGTTACCTCTTGCGAGACCCCGTACCGCATGATAGCTATGTCTCTAGGAGCCAGGTGTGCAGGTTCAGAAAGCAAAGGTCTGATGGACTAAAGAACCTGCCTCCTGGGACAATAAGTGAGAGCTGATTGGCAGAGGTGCCGGAGGTTCCTGGGACAGCTGGTGCAGCAGAGGGAACCAAATGTGTCTGGGCCAAAAAGGCGCAATAAATATCAGCGTTGCCTGCTCTCTGCGGAGTTTCAATAGGACCCTCTGGATCAACGGGAAGGGAGGAAATGCGTAGAGGAATCTGCCCGTCCAGGAGAGGGACAACACGTCTCGCCAGAAAACACCAGGCCCTGGATCTAGCAAGCAGAAATTGGGCAGTTTTGCGTTGGATGGGGACGCGATAAGGTCAAACTCTGGTGTGCCCCATCTGTGAAACCGATCCTCTACTACCTCCTGGAGCAGTCCCCACTCGTGGACTCTGGCCTGAGAGTGGTTCAGGCTGTCTGCGAAGACGTTGTCCACTCCTGGGACATGAACAGCAGTGAGGTTTGCGCCGTGTTGTAGGACCCAATCCCACACCCTCATGGCCTCCCTGCAAAGCAGGTAGAAATGGGTACCTCCTTGTTTGTTGAGGTAATACATCACCGCGGTATTGTCTGTTTGTAACAGAAGAGTACCCGGTGGGATCTCTGACTGGAAGGCCTGCAGTGCATAAAGAACTGCTCTCATTTTTAAGATATTTATGTGGAGATGAGCTTCCTGGGGTGTTCACGAGCTGTGAGACTGGACCCTGTCGAGGTGTGCTCCATAACCGAACCCTGAGGCGTCCGTGGAGAGCGTCACAATCGGAGATGGTGCAACGAAGGGGATCCCTGCCAATAGGTTCTTTGAATCTAGCCACCATTGCCAATCCCAGATTGCGGCATTCATGATCCTAATTGGAAACGCAAATGGTCTTGCTTCTGATCCCAATGAACCTGTAACATCCACTGGGTCACCTGCATGTGGAGACGGGCTAGCGGGACTGTTGCAATGGCTGCAGCCATGTGTCCGAGCAGGCAAAGGACCAGTCTGGCTGGGACAGTTTTCTTTGCCAAGATGTCCCTGATGAGGGCTGTGATGTGTTCCGCTAGGTCCTGGGGCAGAAAAGCTCTCCCCTGGATGGTGTCCAGAACTGTGCCTATGAATTGCAGATTCTGAGATGGAACCAGGCACTACTTCTCCTGATTGATAATGATGCCCAACGTCCCGGACAGGGATTGAGTACAGCGAACTGCGGACATCAGAGCCTCTTGAGAGGGTGCCATGAGGAGCCAGTCGTCCAGGTAGGGGAACACGTAGTGGCCTTGTCTCCTTAGAGCTGCCGCTATGACCGCCATGCACTTCGTAAACACCCAAGGTGCCGATGACAGTCCGAAAGGGAGGGCTCCGAACTGACAATGGAGACCTAGAAATTTGAAGCGCAAGAAATTCCTGTGCGCTCGAGCAATGGGTATGTGCAGGTAGGCATCCTGCATGTCCAAGGATGCTAGGAAGGTGCCCTGCTTGAGCATGGGTATCAGACCAGGAAGGGTCACCATGCGGAAGCGTTTGTAGAGGATCGAAGCATTGAGGTCGCTGAGATCCAGTATGGGACGGAGGTCCCCTGTCTTTTTGGGAACCAGAAACATGTGGGAATAGTAACCTGCACCTCTCTGGTTCCTCGGTACATGCTCTATAGCTTCCTTCCCCAGAAGCGCGAGCACCTCCTGCTGTATGAGCAGTGCATGCTGACCCGAATAACGGGAAAGCAGGGGAGGTCTTGACAGTGGGTGGTCAAGGAATTCTATTGTGACCTCTCTTGACCATTTGAAGTACCCACCGGTCAGCGGTAATTGACTGCCACCCTGAAAAGGGGCAAGCGATGCGACCCCGACCTTTTCTGCCCGTTGATCCAGAGGAGGGGCGGAGGGCCAGGAAGGAGTCATGCTGTGGCAGCGCTGGTTCCTGCAGGCTGGGCCAGTTTGGTATACCGCTGACCTCTGCCTGGGGAAGACTTAGGTTTTGCCTTGCGGTGGAAGGTGCCCCTTTGTTGCTGGCCAAAACGTGGCTGCTGTTGTTGTTGCCGGCCACAAAAACGGTTCTGGTTCCTACAAAAGGAACCAGATTTGGATCTGTACATGGCCTGTACAGACCTTACTGCCTTCCCGGCATCCTGAAGTTTGGTGATGACCTCTCCATTGTAAAGGACGTCGAGAATACTCTTCTGTACGTCTGGGGTAAAACCAGAGAGACAGAGCCAGGAGTGTCTCCGGAGACAGACGCCTGAAGCTGCGCCCCTGGCGGACGAGTCTGCAGAATCATATGTGGCTCGCAACACTTGGGTCCCCACGTCTGACCCTGTGCGGAGGAGGTTCAAGAGCTCCACCTTCTGCTCGCCATCCAGTAGTTTATCAACTAGGTCCTGACCCTGTTCCCACAGGGCATTCTGAAACTGAACCATATGAGACAGATAGTTCAGGGACCTGATGGAGCATGTAGCAGCCACATACATGCGCCTCCCCAGGACATCCAACTGCTTGGATTCCTGGTCCGGTGGCTGTGTGCTCAGATGCTGTGGTCACTGGGACCTGTCATGGGAGGCCGTAATGATCAAGGAATCAGCCAGAGGTTGTTGCGCCAGGTACTGGTCCTCTGTTGGATCCCTGTACAGGTGGTCAGCTTTCTTTGGCACCACAGGGCTGGAGTGCAGACACTACCACGCAGCCTTGGTGACGTCCGCGAATGTGTCCACCAAGGGTGGTACCACCACAGGCTTAGGGTCCTTTTGCCAAAGGTAACAAGCTAGGCGCTGTCTCTCGGGGTCGAAATCTTCCGAATCCCATCTCATGTTCTCCTGGATGTGCCTCATGATTTCGGAAAAGGAGGGATCATCCAGAGGTGACCTGGGCAGGTCTTGTGGGTCAGATGATGGGATGCTGATTGGAGAAGGAGACCTGGAGGTATCTGAGGTGTCAGATCTAGAATCGTCCCCTGATGGAGTGGAACGTCGACGTCTGGGTCGCTTAGGACTGGGAGACTCTGAGGGAGATCCTGAAGGGAGCCTTCTCCGTTCTTTGGATCTTCCCCTAGGAGGTGGAGTGTGCTCCTTGGGGGTCGGTGGTCTTCCTGCTGGCCCCTGCGGTGGAGGAGGGGGAGTAGGAGGTGAAGGAGGAGGAGGAGGAGGAGGAGGTGGTTTGACTGGGATCACATCCTTCTTTATTGTGTCCCACCAGAAGGTAAAGAGATCTTTGACCTCTTGAATATTCATACCAGACGATGGACCTGGCGCTGGTGGTCTGTCGCTGGTAACAGGTGTCGGGTCCAAGGGCGTCTCCGGAATTGGTGAAGGCTCCTATGGAAGCCCAACATCCTCATTGTCGCCTGCCTGGTCATCAGGCAAAGTGAGGTCCTCCTCTGTAGAATCCTGGTGACTGGTGACGGGGAGGCAGTCTTCGGCTCTGGGGAAGTCTCACTGACGTCGGGTGCTTAGCCGACGTCTGGTCTCGACGGGCGTCTGTCTGATGAAGGGTCGGAAGTCGCTTTGGTCAGTCATCAGTTTTAGGGACGTCAGGTCCTTAGTCTTTCTGAGAGGGGGATCCAGAACCCTTGGAGGCTGGGAGGCCGATCTGGTGTTGGGGTTCTGGCGTCTCTCTGAAGAAGCTTTGGAAGAAGACTTGGATTGGTGACGGTCTGAAGACTTCGATGAGGCCCGGGAGGGTGTTGAGGAAGCCGAAGGCCTGGAAGTCTTGATGGGATGCAGAGAAGCTGAAGTGCTGCCTAAAGACTTGACCTCTACTGGAGGGGGCTGACAGCGAGCCCTGGAGGGACAGCGGTCTGAGCGCGTGGAGCCTGAGCTGGTGCGGGAGTCCGAGGCCCGGTTAGGGGGTCTGGACCTGGCCTTCTCCTGATGTTTGTCCTGGTGATTATGGGACTTAGAGGTAGACTCACCTCTGGAGGTAGGGTCTTTGTCCATGCTTTTTTAACTTTTCTTCCAAGAGGAACGCCTGAAGTGCCTTCTGGCGACAGATCCTGGTGCGACTGTTGAACCCCTGACAAAAGGAGCAGGCCTTGGTGTCATGTTCCGGGCCTAAGCACCGCAGGCAGGATGAATGAAGATCCTTGAAAGGGATCTGTTTGTCGCAGGCACACTTGGAAGGATGTCCTTCTGAAGAAGGAGTTGGATATGCCGACATTTAGTGGTAAACTGGAAAGTTCTAGTCGTCATACGCTAGAGAGGGACCATGAGGCCGATGCTGGCGACTCGACGGCGGGAAAAGAACTTGGGATTTTTGGGGACCACCCCTTTTATATGATGCCTGACATTGGGGGCGGGGCCGACGTCGGGGGCGGTCCCCGCTGGATACTGCTAGCTAGAAAATTTCCGTGGGGTCCTGGTGCCTGCTGGCTTCAGTCCTAATGGTGTAACCTGCTGAAAGAGCTGTTTCTCGAAGTAGGATCACTGATGTTGTCCGTCTGTACTAGTAGATGACCAAGAGTCAGATGCTCCTGGAAAGCCTGGAGACTGTACAGAACAGCTCTCATCTCCAGGACATTTATGTGCAGTCTGGCTTCCACTTCCACCCCCAACCAGATTCTGATGCATCCGAGGTGAGCATCTCAGTCGGAGTTGGGATTAAGAATGGAATACCCCTCAAGGGGTTGTTGTGGTCCACCCATCACGTCAGTATTTTGTGTAACTGGGACAAGACGAGCACCTATTGGTCCACATTGTCAGTCAGTTGGACCCAATGCACTCTTGCAGTCCATAGTGGTATCCGCATATTGAAAAGCAGGCCAGTGGCACAGTCACAATGGTTACTGCCATGAGGCCCAGCAGGCACAGGAATGTCCTGCCTGACACATGCTGACCACTGTACATCATTGGGCCTGACCCATGAGCCATTCTGCCCTGTGCTGTGTTCTGGACTGCCCCTATATCCTGTAGCCTCAGTCACTGTAACCCCCAGGTCTTTGAACAGTTGCCTTGTGTGGGACACGGTGTGTTTGAGCCGGTTCCTGGATGTGGCTTTCAACAGCTAGTCGTCCAGGTATGGAAAGACATACAAACTTTACCTGCAAATGGCTGCTGCTACCACAGCTAAGCATTTTGTAAAGACCCAAGGTGCAGCAGACAAGCCACAGGGCAATACTCTGAACTGGAAGTGCTCCCCTTCTAGGACAAATCTTAAGTATGTGCTGTGATTCTGTCTGATTTTGATATGAAGGTATTGTGGTGTTTTGGAATTGGTTAGCCACTAAAGACCCTTACCTTCTCTCTGGTCTGCCAGACCCATCTGTTGCTGCTGGTGAGGACCCCTTGCTGGTACCGAACGAACTGAGTCGGATGCAGAAATAAAGTGAATAAATGGTTTATGCTATACAGCAGGATATTCTTCTCCTGAGGTCTAGCCCCAGACTGACAAGACTGACAGAAACTAAAAGGGTTTCTAGCCCCTGCTAAGGCAGTAATTAGCATAAAATTAGCTACATTGTTCTGAGAGCACTTAAAGGGATGGCAGCTGGCATTAACCCCATACACAAGTGTACTCCACATCACCCCAGGACAGTTAATGTGAGCGCCACTCGAACAAAGCAATATTATACAAGAAGGAGTTAACAAAAATTTAAGCATGGAGTTAAAACTTTTTACCAAACATTATTCCACTGTGGGGGAGTGGGAGGAAAGGATCTGGACTAAAATGGTGACCAGTCAGAGTAGAACCAGGGGAAGGGGAGAACACCATAGCAACTTGAAGCTTGGTCAGGGCAACAAGTGCTACAGTGAAGGGAAGCGAGGGAAGGGTAGCAGCTAGAGGATACCCAGAATGCAGATAAACAATGCAGTAACAGTTGCAGAACAATAATATGTACATGACACAGAAATACCACTAGGAAGGCGTACTACCACGGAGTCCGGTTAACAAAAGTTCAAGATTTCCTGCGACTTTTCTGGTCAGTGGGAATAGAGGCATGCGTGGCTTGAACCAGTTCCTCACAAGACAGGGTCAGGTCATTAAAAGCGACCCAGGAGTTCTGCACACTGTCAAATCCACAGCATTTTACTCGGTAAGTCCAAGATTTGTTGCTGAACTTCTTATGTAATATCTTCTTGATCTGGTACACCAGTGTGTGTGTACGAGACGGTCCTGATAAGATAAAGAAGAAGGCTGAGAAGTCGTCCCAGGGAGTTCATCTGGTTGATCAGGCAAAACGTGATCCATCTGGAGAGTGTCAGGAATGGGAAGATCTGTAGAAACTGGTTGCAAGTTGTCTGAAGGGATCTCAGCTTCAGACAGGATAGCAGGCTCAAGTGCAGCTTCATTGTTAGGTGGACTGGGATAACCTGGGGTGGTGTTACTCAGGTACCCTCGTTTCGAGCGACTGATGTGGACTCTGTTGTGTACCAGCTTTCCATCAGACTTGCGGAGTAGACGAAAGTGCACAGGAGGAAGCTCTTCTACAATGTAGAAGGGACCAGTCCAGAGGCGAAGCAGTTTCTTGGTGGGGCCAGGAACTAGGACAGGTCAGTACAAACATACAATGTCCCCAACGGAAAATGAAGGTTCATGCGACTTGGCTGCAGACATTTTCTGCATTGCAGATTTTCTCTGTCCCAACGTGGTCATGGCAACATGTCTGGCAAGTTCAAGCTGTTTCAGCATCGGAATGATGAAGGAAGAAGCTGATTTTGAAACTTCTAGCAGTGAGAGATCCCTGTACAGTGGAGTTCTTGGGTGATGTCCACAGACTGGAAAAAATGGTGTGCACTCTGTACTGTCGACACAAAGGCTTGTGTTGTAAGCAAACTGCACAAATGGAACAAAACGATCCCAAGTGTTGTGACTCTCATCCAGGTACTTGGAGAGTGTGCTGAGAATGGTAGACATCATTCTTTCACTTTGTCCATTGTACTGTGGATGATAACTGGTTGTGTGAGTCTTTTTTATGTCGGGAAATTTGCATGTTTCTCGGACAATAGTTAAAAAGTAGTTAGTGCCTTTGTTTGAATGCAGGTGCGATGGGGTACCATGACGACAAATGATTGTTGAAGAAGGCACTTGCCACTTGGCAGATTTGATGTCTTTTAGGGAGATTAGTTCCAAATATTTTGTTAGGCAATCCATAAAAACAAGAATGCAATTGTTGCGAGAGCATGCTGCTAAGGGCCCAAGAAGGTCTGTCCTGATTCTTTGTAATGGTTCAGTGGCGACAGGCACTGAAATGATGTGTGCTCTTGCCGGTTTGGCAGGAGGCTTTCTTTGGGAGGACTGGCAGGACTTGACAAATCGACAATGCCCTTGTGCATGTGAGGCTAGAAGTAGTGAAGCCTTGTCTTTTCGAGAGTTCTGTGGATTTCCATATGACCTCCGGAAAGTGGAGAGGCATGAGTGGATTGAAGAACTTGATTGATTAGCGAGTCTGGCACAACTAGCTGTACATGAGTTCTGTCCATGCGATGGCCCTTGCCTTCCTTGGTTCAAATGTGGAAAAGCACTCCGTCATTGAGGAAGTATTGCAAAGCAAGGAAAAGTACATCCTGGTGATGCTTCTTTTGTTGTAGTAAGGTTCCAGACTCTAAGTATGTGATTATGTCTGAATTGAGGATCAGTTCTTTGTTGTATTTTGACCGTTGCCAGAGAGAGGTCAGCAGTAAAAGAGGTGAGAAGCTCTTCGGCTGCTTGTAGTTAGTGAGGATTTGTGTGTCTTTCTGTAGAAGCAGTCAGTAACAGCAAAGCAACTTGAGGTGCTGTAGGAGTGTCCACAGGAAGCACATCCGTGGCGTGGAAGGGAAGAGCTTGTAATCAGGATTCTTCATCTGTTGAGGATGATGCGGAAGGATATCGTCTCCGGCATACACAATCAGCACTTGAGTGAACTTGACCTGGTTTGTACTGAATTTCAGAGTTGTAGGACTGCAGCATGGCAATACATCAGGCGAACTTGCCTACTGGCTCCTACATTTTGAATAACCATCTGAGGGCAGAGTGATCAACGATAGCTGTAAAGGAAGAGTAGTGAAGGTAACAGTAAAATTTCCTTATGGCAAATACCATGGCTAGACATTCTTTTTCTGTGATGCCATAGTTCTCCTCAGCTGGGGAAAGAAACAGCCCAGCACAGGAAACAACTCGTTCTGTTCCATCTTGAATTTGACATAGCACAGCACCCACTGCAAAGGAACTGGCATCCAAGTAGCGCTTGAAGGGGTGGTCGAACCTTGGGTAGGCCAATACTGGAGCAGATATTAGGTTTTCTTTCAAGGTTTCAAAGGCCTTTTTGCATTCAGAAGTCCATGTATAGTCACATCCCTTTCTGATGACGTGCAGTGGAGCTGCAATCTTGGCATAGTAGCAAATGAACTTTTGGTAGTAGCCAGACAAGCCCAGGAAAGCTCAAAGGTCTTTGAGATTGTTAGGCTCTGGATAGTCTTTGACTGCTGAGAGCTTGTCTGGGTTCGGAAAGATACCTTGAGAACTAACAACACGCCCCAGGTAATGAATTCGATGCTGAGCAAAACAACACTTCTCTGGACAAAGCTTAGGATTGACTTATCTGAAATGTTCAAACACTTCTTTGAGAAGTTGGAGGTGCTCTGGCAAAGTTCTACTGAAGACAATAACATCGTCCAGGTAGACTAGATAAGATTTCCAAGACAAGCCATGTAGTATGACTTCCATAACCCGTTGGAATGTGGCTGGACTATCCCAAAGTCCCATAGGCAGATGTTTGAACTGAAAGTCCCAAGTGGCAGCGCCATGCTGTGTATGGATGAGAAGCTGGATCAATGAAAACTTGGTAGAACTCACTCTGAAGGTCTAGAGGAGTGAAACAAGCAGGGCTGACCACACTACGACTCTCAAAGGCATCTTCGGTTGAAGGTAAGGGATGAGCATCCAGCACCATGTGGGCATTGAGTTTTCTGTAGTCTACCACAAAGCGATACCCTTTGTCCTTCTTTGCAACCAGCTGGCAGGGTGCACCCTAGGGACTTGTAGACTCTTCATCAATGTCTTGTTCCAGCATGTCTTTGATTATGTCCTCTAGGGCTTGTTTCTGCTTGTGTCCCACTTTGTACGCTCGCTGACAGACTGGTTTCTGGTTGGGCTGCACCTGGATGGTGTGTTGCAGGATATCACAGCATCCGAGCTTGTTATCTGGACCCACAGAGAGATCCAGGTAACTCTCCAGGAATTTCAAAAGTTGTTGCTTTTGTGTTGGAGATGCTGGAAGTTTTGAGGAGGACAGTCTCTTACTGAGGGGTAACTCTGGCGAAGCTGGAATGGTCGTGATAGTACTGACAGGACGAGAGTTGGTGGAACCAGGCTGAGGTTTTTACATGAGATAGAGCTCGTCCCCTGTAGACAAGCAGACAAACTTTCTGATTTTGGCACCCTTTGAGATGACTACTGGTTCATCTGTGAAGCATTTTTGGAATATTGTGCCGTTATGCACTGCAGACAAGGTGTTTCCTAGGAGAAGACCTGATGAATGCAGAGCGGGGGATCCTGTGACGATGCCAACAACACTTTGTGGAAGTGGTTCACCTCGAATCTTGGCAATCAAAACCATCTCTGTTTGAGGAGGCACAGTGACTGAGTCTATAGCTGTGAGTTGCCTCCGAGGGTCTAGTGACAGTTTGTTTGATGCAAAGTCTAGGATGGCTTTGTGAGTTTTGAGGAAGTCGAGGACAAAAAATCACTGCAGGCTGTAGATCAGGCACTAGGTAGAATGTGACAGTAGCTTGCTGTGAGCCAAAGTGCAGCTTGAGATGGATCAAGCATGTGATAGGTACTGCAGCTGTACTTGCTGTGATAATGTACTGTAGGTCGGCTGCAGAGACATTATTTATGTGACGAATAGCTTGGTTGTTCAGAATACTGTTGTTGATAACTGAGATTTCTGCTCCAGTATCGACCAAGGCGTGCGTGGACCACTCTTCGATGGTTACAGGCACATAGATTGCTACGTGAGGTGATCTGATGACAGGTACCTTTGCCCCTGGAAGCAAGAGTGTGCCAGAGTTAGCAGTTAGAGGATGCGGTTTGCTTGAACTGCTAGTGTCAGAGGGGCAGTCAGTTGCTGTGTTCCCCTGGTCCTGGGAGTAGTTGCGATCATCTTGCTAATTGTGCTGTGGTGGGCATCTTTGTTTCCCTTGATTTCTGTTGTGATACTGTAGCTTTCAGCAGACAGCAGCAGTGTGTCCTCAGAGTCCACACCACCGGCAGGTCACAGGCTCTCGTGAAGGCAGAGGTGGATCAGGTTGCTGTCGAAATGGTCGAAGAGGATTGACAGAGGTAGCAGAAGAAGCAGTTGAGGTGCGGTACAGACTATTCACAGTAGTGGTGAGCGTCTCTATCACTAATTGTTGCTGCTGGACACATGTTGAGAGTGCGGCTAAGTGTGATGACTGAGGCACTTGTACACTGGTGGCCTGGGACAGTAATATGGACTCTTCTGCAAGTCGTGCAGCTTGGATTGTGTCCATCCAGGTTGTTGGTTTCTGTTGGAATACATAAAAATGCAGTTGAAGAAGCAGTCCCCGGACAAAGGTTGTGATTTGCTCTTTCTCAGTCTTCTGCACACATTTGCACCATGACTCAGTGTCCACTATGAATGCTTCTAGAGACTCAGAGGGTTGCATGGTGCATTCCCACAGCTGTTGTTCCAATACCCAGGGCGGATATGCTTGGAGAAAATGGTCTTTGAAAGTTGCATACAGGGTGGCAGTGTCCCCTTTGACTTGTTCTGGAAGTGCGTTGAACCAGGTAATGGCAGTCCCTCTCAGAAACAAGTGCAAGGCATTGGAAATACACAAAGGATCAGTCCAACCATGTAAGGAGATCCAGGCTTGGAACTGTTCGAGCCAGTCGACAGCTTCTTCGTGAGGCAAGGCTGAGAAGGGTACTGGCTGTAGGCTGGTAAGGACCATGGGCTGTGGCAAAATAGTTTTAATGTAGGCCAGGTCATCTTGAATGGCTTGCATAGCTGGTGCTCCTTGAGCTGAGATGGACGACTGGGTGTTGTGCAGGAAGGTTTCTATTTTCTAGCCCCATGTCCTTGAGGTGGATGAAGGTAGAACTCTGGACGCTCCTCCGCCCATATCTGCGTCATCTTCGGACATCGTGGTTGATGACAAGCTTCGTTTTACTGAGTGAAAGTTGTAAAGATGAGTAGGAGTTGCCGTCATGCAAGAGACAGGACATCGTGGAGTAGATGAAGTGCTGAGAAGAAAATATTTTTGTAGACAAAAGTACACTTATTTGTAAGTCCTGTATGAGTCATGCTGTGCCAGAGGGCCCAGCACCCCCTGTTCTGGAGGCTTTAGAATGGGCTGCTTGGAGAGAGGGAGGTGGCTAGGCTTCACCACCTTTGGCAGCAGGCTGGCGAAAGGATCCTCTACCTCTACTGGGTACAGGGACTTAACTCAAAGTCATCCTGGAGGTCTGGAGGCCTCTTACAGACTCTTCTACTTGATAGCCAAACAGTCTGGTACCTCAAAAGGGTACATTCAAGACAGTTTGTTGCACATCAGTTGCAAACCCACCTATTCTGAGCCAAAATACCTTCTCATACAAATGCCAGTGGCAGCTGCCCTGGCAGAGGCATCTGAGATGTTATACGTTGAGCACAGTAACTGTTTTGCTACCTCAACACCTACATTTACACTTTTCAGTAATTCATTCTTGGCTGTGCCTTCTGGAAGTGCCTGAGCTGCAGCTTTGGCAGCCTTACAAAGGCTGTTTTGATACTGGATCATGTGAGATTAATAGTTGGCAATATGCAGGCCTAGTGAGGCAGAGGCATAAGTTTGCTTGCCCATCACGTCTAGTCTCATGGATTCATTATCAAGTGGCAGTGTACTCATATGCCTTAGTGCCCTGGATGTATCACTGGCAGTCATGATGACCACAGAATCGGTTTCTGGCTTATTAGCATAATCAGGCTTGGCAGCAGGAACAGGGTGCTGCTTGTCAGCCTTTTTAAGGACTGCTGGTGTAGTATTTCGCTTATACCAAGCAGAAAAAGTGGCATCCTCTAAGGCAGGATAAATTGGAGGAACAATGATGGATGGAGTGCAGAGCACCTCTAGAAACTCCACTAAATTCCTTTTAGAAGAATCCGCTTCTTCTACTGCAAACTCTGTAGCAGTTTGCATCTTCTGCATCACTGTTTGAAAAGTGGGGTCTTCAGGAGGAGATGTGGGTGTGTACACCACATAATCCTCACTGCAGGAGGATACAGTGGAACCAGAATGTGGAGAATAATGTTCCTCTTCATATCCCTCCTCTTCATAATCCTCCCTCCATTATGAGGTCAGGACTATATTCCTCTTCCTCATCGTCTCGATCGGTGACAGCAATGAAGGACCTCGCTAGCGACACTGAAGAACTTTGTTCAGTAGGCATTTACTGAGTACCAGTCGAGGGAGTAGGAACCCCTGTCGATGGTGATGTAAGCTGCAAAGGCAAGCCTAGCAATCTACGACATATCAGATCTGAGAATGATGTCAGCACTGCCTGTGCGCCGATGATGCCCTGGACAGGGGTTGTGGACTGCTGGTGTCGACGACCGGCCTGCCCTCGTTGTTGATGATGATGTAACATCAATAGTAGGCATGGTAGTGCCTAAGTCAAGCCTCGATGTTGGTGTCTGGTCAACAGTCAGGCAGACGATGACGATGCAGGTTGAGTGGGTACAGGCCACAGCAGCGATCTGAACCTCGCCAGAGACATTGATCTATCCTTATCTTTATGCTTATGCTACGATGTTGACCATTCTTTTTCGCGGTGTTTGGACTCTGATGGCCATGACTCTGTCGATGGGGATGGCGACTCTTCTTGTCGATCCCGGGCTTTTTGTATGGCCGCTAGTTTTCTCTAATAAAAACTTCCAGAGTACCTTCTTTCTGTGTCGCCTTGTTACTTGATTGAAGCCCTGACAAATCTTGTAAGTCCTGACATTAAGAGAGAGGCTTAAACAGCAGACACACACATTGTGGGTGCTGTCCTTGTATATTTTTTCACCGCAGTTGCAGTACGTGAATAATGTCATTGGTTTCAGCAGCATACAGTAGTCAACAGTATCACTAAATTATTACTGATTATTTTATAGAAAGTAATAAATGACAGTGACTAGCTGTATTTGTTTCCACAGGAGATCCAACGAGTACAGTTGACGGTGGGAAAACAACTGATGAGAGATGGGGCCATCCACCTTTATGTAGATGCTGATGGGTGACGTTACAGTGGGTGGCCCCTGGCTAGCAAAAGCATCCGTGTGGTTCTAGTGCCAACGCAGGTATAGTTACGATGGTGTGGCCTAAGAGAAGAGATATCCTCAAAGAAGATTAAGTGTTCTAAGGATAACTGAATTTTTAGGACCACATGAAGTCATGCGCTTGTATTACAAAAATGTGCTAGTTTATCAGCTGGCAGGGCCGGTCCCTGCCTGTGTATGCCTTTGTACTGGTTTCATTCAGCAGGGATGGGGCTACGTGTCAGTTCATAGCCTCGCCCCTCTGAGCATGCTGTGCATGTGTTCTTCTTCAGTGTCCACCACCAGTCACATGAGCGGCTTTATTTATTTGAACTGGACAACAATGTGTCCAAGCCACAGTGCCAGTTTAATGATTAAAACGACACTGTCATCTTTTGTGGACAGTTTTTTTTCCTTTTTTTTTAACTTGGCCCAAACTGGGGCTTCTTGCCATCTACATTAGGAGTGATGGCATTTGTGGTGCATGATTTGAGCACCAATGTTAGAAAAATGTTTTTTTTTTTTGGTAAATATTCTCCCTATTCAGTTCGACCTTCCTCCTGTGGTCAGTCGCTTCCATGTGTCCTCAAGTAACTCAGACGCTGGTGATCCAGCACACTCATGCATGATAGGGCACTGAATTTTATAAGACCTGTCAGATACCATTCAGCTCTGTGCTGCCCACTAATCTCCCTATAGTAAGCCTTTCAGAACACCACGTGCATTTCTTGTAGAAATGGCTTTTTTTTGGGGGGGGGGGTATTATTTTCTCTCCTCCTGAGCTCCGGCTACGATCCCCGCCCTCCGTTGTTCCCCCCAGCGCCATCCCCGGACATCAGACCCCCTCCCTTGTACTTGCGACTTACCCTTAGCGGCAGGGTGGTGGGGGCGACTCAACCCACCCCGACGGATCCATGCCAGGGAGGCGCCCTTCCAGGAATGGTGCCGCTGGGAACAACTTCGTGCTGCCGGGCTCGCTTTTTTTCGCTGTTTTCCTCCTGGCGGGTCATGGCGTGCAATGACGCCAGTGACTGGGTGCACACACGCTCCCGTGCGTGCCCCAATCAAGCGTCTGCCACGACCCGCCCCCCCAAGCTTGCAGCTACGTGCTGTCGACCTCCCAGCCTCTGCTAGGGGTCAGGCAAGCCCCGGCCGCCCAAATCCCCCCTCCCCGGAGATGGAGAGCAGTCCCTTGGACGCTCAATCCATCTCCTCCCGCCGACCCACGGCAACACATGCCCGCTCGAACACGGAATGCCGGGCGTGGCTTCGGAGGTGGGGCTCACCAGCGCCTCAACCCTCAGCGCCACCGGGCCGGCAGAAATGGCTTTTTGAAAAGTAAAGCCATGACTAGGAATGCACATGCTCCTAGTCACAGCTTTACTTTCCAAAAATCTTTCTTCAAGAAATATTCCTTGTTTTCTAAAAGGCTTATTACGGGGAGATCAGTGGGCAATGTAGATTTGAATGGTATAGTTATCCAACAAGATTTAAAAAATTCAATGCCCTATCATGCATGATTGTGCTGGATCACGGGTGCCTGTACTACTTGGGGACGCGTGGGAGTGACTGGAAACAGAAGGATGGCTAAACCAAAGAGGGACAACATTTTACTAACAGAAAAAAAAAAAAAAAGAGTTTTTATAACATTGCTGCTCAAACCATGCACCAGAGATGCCAGCACTCCTAATGTAAAGGCACCAGTTTGGACAAAGTAAAAAAAAAAAAAAAATGCCCACAAAAGCTGAGTTGTACTCTGACATCAGCTCACCCTCACTGCCTCGCTGCTGGATCACACCTCCCTCCCCTCCGTAAGGCCCCCCTGCACTAATGCCCGTAATTCCAATTTGCTGACACCAGACTGTCCAATCGCCGGTGTTGGCACAGATAACTTCTTTCCCTCTGACCCAGAAGTTTAGGACACCGTGGTGCCCACCCCCAGTGCCCCCAAGTATCATGCTGACGCTGGGGTGCCTAGTCCCCAGTGTAGGCAGTACCTTATATAAAGAAAACTGTCCCACAAAGAACAATTATGTACTTTCCATAACAGTAGTTTTTCGAGAGAATCTCATCCCTTAGGCCACACCTTTTGAACATCAGCAGTCAAGCACTAGGACCACACAGAAACTTTTGCTAGCTGGGGCCACACATATCGATGTCACACGTCAGCATGTATATAACTGTGGGCAGCCCTATCCCTCCTCAGTACCATGCCACAGATTAGACTTGGAGGACTGGCATATCTGGGGAACCAGGAGATTATATGAGCACCAGGCAGATACGGCAAGGCAAGCTGCTGGATGAACCACCGTGTCGAAGACCAAGTGAGAAATCTGCTTCGTCACCCTAAGGGGAAGGAGGGAGGGTCAGCGTGGCCTAAGGGAAGAGATTCTCTTGAAGATCTACTGTTATGGTAAGTACATAACTGTTCTATCTTCTTTGAGTATACTATAGAACACCTTATTTGTGCGCTGCTTATATTTCACTATCCGTGGTCCCAAACTGACTTTGCATTTCCTTAATTTTACTTTCCAGCCTTTGTTAATACATTATATATACAGGCTACATATATTCACTGGCACTTTATTTTAGCGCTCAAGTCTCAAATAGTAAACATAGTGAAAATATGATGCCAGTGAATATAAGGTGTTCTACAGTATCTCTTCCCTTAGGTCACACCTTTGGAATAAGTCCCAAGCAGTACCAAAAGTAAGTTGGGAGGCTGCCAGAGTCTGGATCAAGGGAGGAGGCCTTGCAATACAGCAAGGCCAAAACCAGCCATCCTTCACACCGAAACAGTGCAGCTGGGCCACACACAGTGAGATCGCAAGGGTCCTGAAGTTGCCCTCCCCCATGCCGAAACAGTGCAGCTGGGCCACAGACAGTGAGGTCGTGAGGGTCCTGAAGCTGCCCTCCCCCACACTGAAACAGTGCAGCTGGGCCACAGATAGTGAGGTCGCGAGGGTCTTGAAGTTGCCCTCCCCCACGTTGAAACAGTGCAGCTGGGCCATAGATAGTGAGGTCGCGAGGGTCCTGAAGTTGCCCTCCCCCACACTGAAACAGTGCAGCTGGGACACAGATAGTGAGGTTGCGAGGGTCCTGAAGCTGCCCTCCCCCATGCCGAAACAGTGCAGCTGGGCCACAGATAGTGAGGTTGCGAGGGTCCTGAAGCTGCTCTCCCCCACGCCGAAACAGTGCAGCTGGGCCACAGATAGTGAGGTTGCGAGGGTCCTGAAGCCGCCCTCCCCATGCCGAAACAGTGCAGCTGGGCCACAGATAGTGAGGTTGCGAGGGTCCTGAAGCTGCCCTCCCCCACGCTGAAACAGTGCAGCTGGGCCACAGATAGTGAGGTTGCGAGGGTCCTGAAGCCACCCTCCCCCACGCTGAAACAGTGCAGCTGGGCCACAGATAGTGAGGTTGCAAGGGTCCTGAAGCTGCCCTCCCCCACGGCAAAACAGTGCAGATATGGACCCACGGAATAAAGCCTTGGAGGAGACTGATTACATTACTTCTCGCCCGCTTGCTGATATGCTCAGTACTACTGCATGGACTTATTTAAAGGGGCTTAATTTTTTATGTCCCCCCACGTGTGTTTTTTAGGCTTAAATATTCTGAAAAGCTGCATGATCTCTATGTTAAAACCTCTGAAGGCAGTTTGCTTTGTTTAAAGAGTTTGCAGTTTGGTGCCAAAACACAGTTCAAATTTTACTTTACTTTATCTGACCAAGAAGTTACACAGACAACTCAACGAACCACCTTTAAACTAATTTAATTCAAGTAGCTCAAAGTTCTGTTTGTATCTTGGTGTTAAAACCCCTTTTAAAATGTTACTTTAATTTAATCCTGACTGAGTCATTCTCATAGACTTATCGACGAACTACCTTTAATTTTATTTAACTCCAGTAGCTCAGTCAATCGGATTTTCCACCAACACAGGCTTTAACTGACTTATTTTATATCTGTAGTTCACTCGGGTTGGCCACCAGCTAAAGCACACTCTTACTGCTGCCTGAGGAAAACCCTGCCTGTTTAAAATCAAATTGGGAGTGATACCAGAGTGGCAGCCATTTGCTCCGGTTTAGTGTGGGTGTCTCCCATGTAATTGGTGTTTAAGCTGGCCCTCCCCCAAGACATCTACCCGATATAATTCTGTGCTCTCTCCCTCTCCATGTCCACAGCTGGACCACAGATAGTGAGGTCGCGAGGGTCCTGAAGCTGCCCTCCCCCACGCTGAAACAGTGCAGGTACGGATGCACGGAATAAAGCCTTGGAGGACACTGATTACATTAATTCTCGCCCGCTTGCTGATACGCTTAGTACTGTTAGCCTCTCCGCCCCCACCACCACCCTTGGTGAACACTGTATTATATACATGAGCTCACGTGATCGGTAAAAAAACAATCAGCCCACTTTCCCACTAGCAGCCTATACTCGCTCACCACTAGTGGCCACCACCCCTTCCAGTTCTAGATCTCACTCAAGAACATTATGTATATCTACCTGCAGATGCTTGTCGCTATTGCCACATTGCTCCCTTTATCTACTCTTCCCAGTGGAAGAGCCACATATATGGGACCCCAAAGTCTGGCTCTCTACTTGCCCACTTATAGTGCCCCCCTAAGCTCCACATACCATGTACTAGTCTGCACCTACCATACCTCCAACCTACACTACACAGCCTCCCTGACCCCCAGGGGATCTCACCCTCTCGCGCCATCTGATCTCCCACACTCAGCCCCCATCCCTCACTATCCCCTGCCCTGTTAGCCCACCTCATAGGCACCCTCCCAATACCTGTCGGACCCTCCAAAAACCTAATTTCTCCTCACTCCCATCACATTGCACCCAAGCTACTAGGGAAAGCTTTCCTCTGGCACGCCCTCCTCCTATTGTCAAGCAATGTGTATCTTAATCCGGGGCCACACACTCCTGGTGCTACAACAGAGGGCAAGCAAGGCAGCCTACCACTGGCCTCCCTCAATATCTGCAGCCTTCTAAGTAAATTCACTCCTCTCCAAGGCTGGATCGCTCAACATGCCCCTGACATCCTGGCATTATCAGAGACCTGGCTCTCGGAAAACATCCTTGATGCCTCTGTTACCCTCAGTGGCTACTCCATCTTTCGAGCAGACAGACTAAGCAAACGGAGAGGTGGGTGTGCCATCTACGTCAAAACCATGCTGCAAGCGCTCCCGGCTCCCTTCCCCCGCCGACCCATGGTGCCCAATCCACTGCCATTAAGATCACACTTGGCAATCATGGAAAAACGCTATACGTTATGGCAGTTTATATTCCCCCCACTAACCAAACGCCAGCCTTTGACTCTATACTGTCCAGCATCATTCATCTCCCTCCCAATAGCGAACTAATTATAATGGGAGACTTCAACGTGAATTGGCTATCCACCATATCTGCCACCTACAAAGACGCTGTTCTAGCCTATGACCTCACTCAGGTGGTCCTTTCCCCCACCAGACTTAACCCCAGAACGGTGTCCTCCACTCTTATCAATCTCATCCTCACCAACCATCCCAATAACCTCTCCCAGGTTAAAGTGCTTCCTGACATGCTAAGTGATCACTCCCCTGTCACCTGCTGGTGGTCAGATAAACTCCCTCCTAGCCTCCCTAAAGTTACAGTCCAAAGGCGCCTCAAAAAAGGGTCCCTCTCTCGACTCAAATCGTATCTTATTTCCTGTGATTGGTCACCCACCCATAAGGCTCTGTTGTTGATACTGCCCTCCTCTCCTTTATCACCACCTTTAACGCTGCCTGTGACATCTTTGCCCCCTTCTCAAAGCATATTTTAAAAAACAGGGATACCCCTTGGATCTCACAGTGCCTGCTTGACCTGATGCACCATAGAGACAACCTCTGGCACAGGGCCCTGGACTCACAGCTACCCCAGGACAGACAACTCTACAGAGAGGCCAGAAACAAATGCACCTGGGCCATCCGGCTAGCCAAGGCCCCTTATCACAAGCATGCCCTCACCACCACTTGGTGCTCTGGAAAAAAATTCTGGAGCACTATAAAAGAGCTGCACAGGAAAACCGTTTCCCTGGCCCCCTCGCAGAGTCTAGTGGATGGAGCCCTCTCCCAGGACCCCACCGCCATAACCAATGCCCTTAATACCACCTTCTCAGACCTCGGTCACATCCTCCCATATACTGTAACTTCTTTGACCCAATTCCAAACGGCCCCATAGACACCTCTGCCACCACGGCCCCCCCAACCTTCCAGCTGAGAATCATCTCTTGCAGTGAGGCAAAACACTACCTCACCAAAGCCTTGATGAACGCGCGCTATAGCAGTGACTCTATTGACCTCAAAATGCTCAGACTAACTCTGGGTGTGACTGCCACATCTTACCAAAATTCTTAACTGGTCGCTATGCCTCAGCCAGTTCCCCACACCATGGAAAAGAGGTATTATTACCCCCATACTGAAGAGCGGTGACCCCACCTCCACCAGTAATTATCGACCCATCTCGATCCTCCCCCTCCATCTCAAAGGCGCTTGAAAAAATAGTGTTGGACCAGCTTACCGACTACTTGACCAAATATTCGCTGCTCTGCCATGAACAACATGGGTTCCGGAGGGGGCATAGCACCACCACTGCCCTCCTGGAATTTATATCACACATTCACGAGGTCCTGGACCAGGGGTCCATAGCAGAAGCAATCTACATCGACTTGACCAAAGCCTTCGATACCATCAGTTACGCACTTCTGCTCCACTCCCTTCCTTCCCAGCATTTCTCCCCTGAGGCAACCTCCTGCTTCAAAAACTATATCTCTGGCTGTACGCAACAGGTCAAAATTAACACCACCCTTTCCTCTGAAAGACCAGTCCAATCGGGTGTCCCCCAAGGGTCCATTTCGGCCCACTGCTCTTCACCCTTTTCCTAAACTCCTTCCCTCAATCATGCAATGGGAAGCTCTTGCTCTATGCGGACGATGCAATACTGCTCTAGAAACACCCCCATCCCAAATCCCTCCAATCAGCCCTACAAGGCTTTTTTTTTTTTTTTTAGAGAAACAGAATCCTGGTTCTACGAGCATCGCCTAGTACTCAACTACAACAAGACAAAATTGATGATCTCTGCCTACCGCCAAAGCCCACTCAGTAGTGCTCCGCTACTCATCTCAAACTCCCAGGGTCTCCGTCTTGAACAGGTCTCTAGCTTCAAATACCTGGGTGTCACTCTGGACACCTCCATTACCTACCACACACATCCAACACCTTTTCTCCGCTGTGAATACCATATTGGGAATCCTATACAGACATAAGCATTGCCTACCCCCCCCTACATCTCGCTGTAACTTCCTCTGTCCTATCTTTGGTCAACTACGGCATTATGATTTCTGGATCTGCCGACCAAACGGCCCTAAGCAGCATCAACATAGCTCTCAATAAAGCCTGCAGACTGGTCACTGGGTGAAATAGAGACACCCACACGTGCAAGCTTTACAAACGTGCAGACTGGCTCACCTTCGAAGGTAGACTTAAATACCACACCACCCTCCAAGCCAAAGAAAATACTCATGAATCTAGCACCCAAAGGCCTCCACCCCCTCATCCAGACAGTCCCACACAGGAGGGCCCCTAGACACCCCACTGGCACCTCTCTCCTAGTCCCCCACTGTAGGGCCTCCCTAGGACAAAGGTCTTTCCGATACCGCGCTCCTCTCTGGCTACACAGCCTACCAGCCTCTATCTCCCTAGCCCCTAGTCTTGGCCAATTTAAAACTGGCCTGAAGAACCTCCTCCTTGAATCAGCTACCTGTGACTGCAACCATTACGCCTCCACCATCTCCAAAACACAAAAAGAAGCTCATTGCTAGCTGTCTATATAGCGCCAGCGAATGCAGAAAATCCGTAATGGTAGGGATAAAATGCCTAACATTATTCCATAACTGCATCCTCAGGTCCCACAATCACAATGTATATAAAATCTGACTCAGGGTTCAGTTGGACCCCCCGAATCTGTAATCCACCTTGTGTCACAGCTAAGACCAAAGATCCACTTTAGGATCCCTGACGCAATGTATATACTGTGCTATGTGACCTTTGTATAATACTAGTAAATGTTATGTTTGTGCTTTCTGTACTGAGGCGGAGCCTTTGCAAAGGAGTCTATGACTCAAAGGATTGTAATTCCGATTCTCTTCAATAAATAAATGCTATGTCCAGACTGTAATGTTTAGTGAAGGTGTGGACTAGTACGCTAAATAGCTGCAGCACAAATGTTGGCAGCAGAAACATTTTTTTTGAAAGGCAACAGAAATGGCCATACCTCTTGTAGAGAGTCTATGAACAACACCTGGAAGTTCCTTAGCGTACTTCCTATAACAGAACATAACTAGCAGCTGAGCTGCCCTGTTGGCCTGAATATCTTCAAGGCACTCTACGATCGCTACATGAAAGCACCTTGCAAATGTTTTCCTCATCGCTAGCCCACTAATTCCGCAACTCCCCCTTTCCATCCTGATGCTCGCCATGTTTCTACCCCTGGCTCTCACTCTTTCCCTATTAACTCTTCCTACTGCACCCACCCTTCCCTGTCCACTCCAGCCTGGCTAAAGTCCAACCCCATTGACAGTAGTGTCCCATTGACAGTAGTGTCCCAATTACCTACCCCTCCTCCATCATTATCATAATAAACAAGTTCACGACAGCCATCGTCATTTTCTGTGGTTTTAGCTCAATTTTTCCCCCAGTCGTCGGTAATATATCCCTCCTCTTCTTTACCTCTCTAACCTGCCACCCCATACATGGCCTCTTTCCCCTATATGTGTAGTTGCCAGCTGCCTCACTCAAAAGGTCTCTGCTTATAACCCCTGTATGCCTACAGTTGACTGTACATCTGCTGACTTCTTCAATTGTAAAATAATGCTGTTTTTTTTTCAACCTTGCACTGTACTGTATACACTGTATATACATTTTCTTCCTTGTATATTATTGCTTTTTGTATACCTGCTTCTGTACTGTACTTTGATGTATTCATGACCTGGTCCACCTTGCAAATGAGCCTTGCTCAATGGTGCCCGCCTGGATAAATAAAGATTTTGATTGATTGATTGATTGACAATGTGCCAACCATTTGGAGAGGCACTGTCTGGACACTGAAATGCCCTCTTTCCCAGGAGCAAATGAAACAAAAAGCTGAGAAGACGTTATGTAGTCTTTAGTAAAATGTATATAGCGTCTCAGAATTCCGTATACGTCTAATGTATGAAGCAATGCCTCACCTTAATCGGCATGCTTGTGATAATAAAAGGAAAGTGGATAGACTGGTTTAACATAAATTCAGACACCACCTTTGCTAAGAACTTAGGATTAGTACACAAAGAAACACGGTCTTTGTGGAAAACTAAATAAGGAAGCTCACACGTAAGAGCCTGCAACTCAGACACCCTTCGAGCAGAAGTGACTGCAACCAAGAAATGTATGTATTTATTTAAGTCTCGGAATTACAATACCTTTGAATCAGAGACTCATTTACAAAGGCTCCACGTCAGAGGGTGCTCATACAGAAAATACAATACACAAAGGTTTCAGGCAAGGAATACAAAATGGGAGCAAGGATATACATACTTCAAAGCAGTGTTCCCACCATGTCAGTGTAACGGGGGTACAGCGTACCCTCCTCCAAAATGTTTCAGGGGTACAAATCATGTTTTGAGGGTACGCCACACCCCCTGCTGAAAACTGTGGAGGTACGTATTGTTTTAAAGCGATATGCCTGCCACACAGCTGTAATCACTGATGAACTCACTCAATACAAGCAGAGCAGGACACCACGGTTTTACACAAGACTGTCTCAGTTGTACTCTCAGAAGACTCTCCCAGTGTGACAGACAAAATATAATAAATATTAATTCAATATGTGACTGGTCATGACAGAAAGAAAGAAAGACAATTCAACAGCTCAGCATACTCTCTGTCTACTCTGCTGCACACATCTATAATCTGCAAGAAGCATTCTGCAGCAGTGCAATGCAGCAGACAGCAGGCACAACTGACTGACATGAGACCCTATACGCAGCACTCAGAACAGGGAGAACATTAAGGCAGCAAAACTTACTTTTTCACTTGCACAGCACACATCTGCATCTTCTGCATTGCAATCTGCAAACATTCTGCTACAGTACAAACAACTATACTGACATGACACCTTGTTATACAGCAGCAACCAGATTATCATCAGAGAGACAAGACAGTAAATTAATTTACTTTTTCACTTAGTTAGGAAATCTTTTCTTTATCAAAACGGTAAGACACCAAGCAGCCTCACTGACGTCAAGAGGCAAGGCTAGGGTACATATGAGTGAGTCCCACATTACTCCCACCATCCCAGACACGCAATCAGGTGACTGAGGTGGTGCTGGCAGCTTGGCCTGGTTCAGCAGTCAGCCCCACCCCGACTACTACTGCAATTATCAATTCTTTTCCATTTCCCTGTTTCCAGTATGCCATGCAGGAGCACCAAAAGTTTAACAATTTTACAGTGGCATACTACTGCAATTATTGGACTGCCAGCCAAATAGTTCAGTTACAGTCGACTCAACTAAGTGTTACAGATACTGTGCCTGGAAGTTGGGGCTCAGGACAGAAGATGGCCAGTGAGTGAGCAATGGGCCGAGGGAAGCAAATGACAACATGTGGGTGCTGTTCTCATTGTCAAACAGCCATATAGAATAGAAATCAAAGTTTATTTCTTTTCTGTGCAAACTGTATGACATGAATCCCCTTCCGAAGTGTGATCTCACATCGCGTGCAGCAGTTGAACATTGCCATCACCATTACTGCTGGAGCAGTTTCATCCGGTGGCTCTTACTAGCACAGGCACTGTGCCTGTGCTAGTCCGAGCCACTGAATGAAACGGCTCCAGCAGTAACGGTGATGGCAATGTTCAACTGCTGCACGCAATGTGAGATCACACTTCGGAAGGGGATTCACGTCATACAGTTTGCACAGAAAATAAATAAACTTTGGTTTTCTGTATGGCTGGTTGATGGGAGCGAGTGAAGAAGCTTTTGCTTTACTGTCAGTCACACAGAACAGGACGGGACTGCCTCTGAATAATTTAAATTGAGTGACTTCGTCGCACAGGTCACAGGATGGCCTTGGAGTTACTAATGCTGGGGACGAGATTCTCAGGAAGGAAGTTCGGGTCGGACAACGCCGATGGGAAGGAGCCTGCATCAACCCACTGATCCACTCAGACAGAGTTCACTGTTGGAAAAAAAAAAACACATACCTGATTTCAGGCATACAGTAGTAAAGTACGCTGCCTTCTCTTTTTGGACTCCTCCAGGTGTATCTCTCAAGACGTCGGGCCAGGTTGGGGTTTCTCCACTGCAAGGTGTCACTGCTCTCTCCACAATTGCTGCTCACTGCAATCACTGGTTTTTACCTTCTCGCATGTGAAGCCCGCGATTTCCTCGCCTACAGCAGTATAGGTGCACGCCCACACTTGCAACTGGTGGAAGGAGATAGGGTGAATTGTGAACTGTGCACCATTCGTACCATGGCTTTACAGGGAGAAAAAAAAACTTTCCAACGGCACTGGACTAATTGTCTGCTGACTGCCTGGCTTTAAATGAGGGACCTTTCCAATTGCACAGTCTGCACCTAAAGCAGCTCACATGCCTAAATTCACAAAACACGGACAGGCTTCTTTACGTGCAGTGTACCCCCTACACACATAGATGGATGTGAATTTTGATTTTTTTTACGTGATTCACGTACATCTATGCGTGAATGGGAACACTGCTTCAAAGTGAATATAATGGCAATAAAATACAGACTTTGAGGAATCACAGCAACACACCAATTGCTACAGAAGGAGAAAGTCTGAGGAAAACACATTTTCTACAACAGAAAGCGTAAGCCACAACTTGTGGCTGGCTCAAAAGGAGCCGATGTAAGTTTCTCCAGAACAAAATGTAAGTCCCAAGGCAGGACTGGATGTCGAATAGGAGGTTTGAGATGTAGAATACCTCTGAGGAATGTATGGGAGACCTTCAATTGCTCAACTGTACACCCATCAATGGGAGCATGGAAAGCTGATATGGCTGCGACATGCACCTTGAGGGAAGAATAATGTAAACCAGAGTCTGACAATGACAGCAAGCATTCTAATACCTCCTGTATCGGACAGGTGAATGGGTCCAGATGTTTGGAAGTGGCCCATTAAGTGAACTGCTTCCATTTCACTGAATATGTACTGTATGCCTAGTAGAAGGCTTTCTGGCTGCTATTAGCACATCAGCAACTTTAGGTGAATCCCCAAAATGTGTGATAGCTATGTCTTCAGGAGCCATGCATGAAGGTGAAGTTACTTCAGGTCTGGTTAATGTAAGGAGCCCTCGACACAGCAGTTATGGTACCGGGGTTCCACTGCAAGGTGTTGCAGAAGTGGAAACTAGATCTGACATGGCCACAGAGGAGCAGTGAGGATGAGGATGGCGCAACTCTATCTTCAGCTTAAGTAGCCCTCCTCCCCCGTATAAGTGGGACTGGAGAAAATGCATACAGAAAAGTACAGTTGCGTACTTACTGTAACAGTAGATATTCGACAGGATCTCTTGCAGCAGGTAATACTCTTGGGTCCTTGCCAGAGGGCGTTCCTATGCATGGTGACTTCTCATCGCAGTGTTTGCCTAGGGGAAGCCCACACAAGTGATCTCATCATCTGAGCGACTATAAAGTGTGGGCGGCTCCAGGCATCCTCAGTTCCCTGCCAGCTTCAGCTCGCAGAGCAAGAACCGAGGAAAACCAAGGTGCAACTATATGACCCATTTTTATTTTCTTTGAAATAAGGTTGCTCTTCTAGAGAAGGAGGGGGATGGAGGGAGGGATCATACCTGCTGCAAGAGATCCACTCGAAGATCTACTGTTACGGTAAGTACGCAACTATATTATCTTCTTCAAGGGTATCTCTTGCAGCAGGTAATACTCTCTGGATGATTCCAAGCAGTAAGGAAATGATGGATGGAAACCTTAGGACAGGAGACCCTGTAAGACAGCATGGCCGAAAGCAGTCCGGCATCTAGAGGCAATGTCCAGGTTATAGTGCTTCATGAAGGTGTGTATTGTGGACCATGTAGCGGCATTGCAGATGTCAGTGATAGACACTCCTTTGAAGCAGGCCGCAGTAGCAGCAATAGCTCTGGTGGAGTGTGTGTGGACAGCTCCAGGTAGAGGTTTATTGTATTTGTTATAGCAGAATGTTATACAGTGAGCTAGCCAGTCAGAGAGGGTCTGTTTAATAACAGGGAGACCCTCTCTAGATTGAGCAAAGGACACAAAAAGCTGGGATGCCTGTCTGAAAGACTTGGTGTGTGACATATAGTATCGGAGAATGCGGTGGACATCCAGGGTGTGCAGCAGGGATTCCCCTGGATTGTCATACTCAGGAAAGAAGATGGGTAATTCAACTGACTGGTTCAGAGTATACTCTGAGACCACCCTAGGCAAGAAGGATGGGTTGGTGTGTAGGGAGACCCTGTCCTTGTGGAAAACCAAGTATGGTTCTCTACACATTAATGCTTGCAGCTCTAAAATACACCTAGCTGAAGTTAGGGCTACTAAAGAGTGTCTTCCAAGCTAGGAAATGAAGGTCGCAGGAAGCTGCTGGCTCAAAGGGAGAGAGGGTCAACTTCTCTAGTATAAAGTTCAGGTCCCATGGAGGGACTGGTCTCTTGATAGGGGTTTTGAGGTGTAACACACTCCTTAAAAACATTTTCGCTAGATGGTGTTGAGAGAGCAGCTTACCTTCCAAGGGTTCATGGAAGCTAGGTGGACTTTAATAAAGGAGTAGCTCAAGCAAGGTGTCAGCGTGGCTCAGTTGGTAGCACATCCGCCTCTGGACCAGAAGGTCGTGGGTTCTCATCCCACACCAGGATTGGATTTGCACCTAAAAATCGCTGGCATCCAAGTGCAGTATTAGGCGGTGCTGTACTGCTGGGGTGTGCCGTCCTTTGGATGAGATGTTAAATCGAGGTCCCTTCTGCCCATCCTGGTGTTGTCCTGGTGGGTGTCCAGGTGGAAGTAAAAGAACCCAGGGCACTCTTCATAAAGAGCAGGGAACATTCCTGGTGTCCTGACCAACATTCCCTTTCCCATAAACTGGTTCATGCAATTATCCAGGCTGTGTGTGGATGAGGATGTGCGATATGGCTGCCATTACACATTCGGTCACTTCACTACCAGTCTAGCATTGCTTGTAAAGTGCTTTGGGACACTGTGTATGAAAAGCGACATATAAATGCTGATTCTTCTTCTTCTTCTGTAGAGGCAAGAGAGAACAGGTTGTCGAGGATGTCCGTTAAAAGGCACAAGAAAGCTCATCGTCGATGAGGAAGGGAGCGGTGAAAAAGCCAATCCCAGTCTGATTTCTTGTCGATGAAGCATTGATTACACAGAGACAAATCCACTGCGCGCAGCGAGCTGAAGGCAGCAGGAAAAAGACCTGAGGATGCCTGGGGCTGCCCACACCTTTACAGCCACTCAATTGATGAGGTCCCTTGTGTGGGCAGCCCCTAGGCAAACACTGCTGATGAGAAGCCACCATGCACAGGAACGCCCTCTGGCGAGGACCCAAAAGTATTACCTGCTGAAAGAGATACCCTTGAAGAAGATCTTCCTTTTCCAAGAGAGGGACAACACGTCTCACCAGAAAACTCCAGGCCTTGGAGTAAGCGAGCAAAAATGTGGCAGATTTGCATTGTGCAGAGATGCAAAAAGGTCCAACTCTGGATAACCCCACCTCATGAAGAGGTCATCAACCATGGAAGACAGCAGTTACTGTTCATGCATCTGGGACAGTGACCTGCTTAGCTTGTCTGGTAAGATGTTTTGGACACCCAGGAGATGCATGGCTGACAGTTCTAGGCCATGACCTAGAACCCAACCACCCTCTCATTGCTTCCTTGCACTGGGGATAGGAATGAATACCCCCTTGTTTGTTTATGTAATGGACCACACTGATGTCCATCTGGATCATTAATCAATCAAACTTTATTTAACGAGGAGTAGACACCATTGAGCGAGCTCATTTTCAAAGTGGTCCTGGACATGAATACAGAACAAGGACAACAAAAAAAGGGTAGACTGGGAAAAGACATAATACATTTGGAGGAGTATTCAGGCCTATACATATGTAACTCACATAGAATACATAAATGCGAGGTCGTAAACTAGTATGCCAAGAAATACATAACTAACATTGATGTCAAATCTTAATTAGATTTCAAGAGGCAACATATGATACACAGAAAGTCATCAGTAACAATCAATTATAACAATAAGAAGTGAAGTATGCAAGGGGAGAGGAGGGAGAATGTAAAGGGGCAGAGGAGGGACAGGGGGAAGGAGAGAGACTAATAAATGCTGGATGCTCCTTGAGGAGATGGCCTAGGGTGAGTTACAGTGATACTGGAGTCATAAGGCGATACTGGTGGTAAAATAAGAACATGTACATAAAGTGGGAGGGAGGAGGGAGGCAGAGGAAGGGCGAGAGACTAAGAAGCGCTAGGCGTCCCCAAACATGGGGATAAATGGGGTGGTAGCAGTGATGCCAGATATGGGAATGATACAAGGGGCTACGGGTGCCTGGTCACTTAAAGCAGCTACGGGTTTCCTTAAGGTATTTAGCTAATATGGCTTTAAGAGTGAACGGACCAGGAAGGGTTGAGAATTTAAATGTACTTTGCATGGCGTTCCATAAGGACAGGAGGGAAAAACTGATTGCAGACACACCATGGGTAGTTTTTACTCTGGGTATCTGATAGTAGAGTAAGGAAAAGCGTCTCAGTCCATAAGATCCCTTGGCATGCTCAAAGAAGTTTGAAATGTAAGCAGTGAGTTTGTTGGACAAGGTTCTGGAGAACCAAAGAAGGGCATTCCTTTTCCTCCTTGTAGAGAGGGATGACCATCCCAACTCTTGGTACAGATTGCAGTGGTGAGTGTGAAAGGGCAAGTTTAAAATAAACCTTATGGCCCGGTGGTAGAGCATGTCGAGTTTGCTGAGCACAGCAGAGGGGCAATGGATGTAGAGTAAGTCAGAATAGTCTAGTAAGGGTAAAAATGTAGATTGCACTAATCTCTTTCTAGCTTCTTTGGTAAGTAGGTGCTTAATACGGTAGAACACGCCTAGACGCTGCCTTAATTTTTTTGAAACCTTGTTTAAGTGGCACAGGAAGTTGAGCTTGTTATCCAGCCAGAACCCTAGGTATTTGAAGGTATCTACTGTTTCAGTGGGTTCATCCAATATCGTTAGAATCATATGCTTATGTGTTGGTCCCAGTGCTGCCTTGGGTGAGAGGATCATGGCTTTGTTTTGTTTTTTGCATTGAGTAGGAGCTTATATTTGATAAGGTTATGCTGGAGAGAGATGAAGTCTTGCTGTAGGTCCTCGAAGGCTGAATCCAGGGATGGGCCAGAAGTATACAGGACAGTATGATCTGCAAATATGTGCACATTAGCTGTGGACAGTTGGGCATCAAAGTTATTAATATAAATTGCAAATAGGATCGGACCCAGGATGGATCCTTGGGGAACACCTCGTAGAAGTGTGTTTAATGGGAAGAACTCACCTGATGCTTTAATCTGTTGGTAAGGTAACAGGTGAACCATTTAATGGCAGTTGTATCAAGGCCGATACTACACAGCGCGGTAAGCATAATATCATGGTCCACGGTGTCAAATGCCTTATTCAGGTCAAGGAAGAGGGCATACACATACTTCTTAGCATCTAGGGCAATTTGCCAGTCAGTGGTTACTTTTGCAAGGGCAGTAACTGTACTGTGTTTGGCTCTAAATCCAGACTGTGCAGGATTTAGTAGTTTCTGTGACTCCAGGTACTCTCTAATTTGGGTGTTGATGATTTTTTCCAATAATTTTGATAGGGTAGATAATATGGATATAGGTCTGTAATTGTTCAGGTCACTCTGATCCCCAGCTTTAAACAAGGGTATGATATGTGCAGTCTTCCAGAGCACCAGTAGCTCGCCCTGCATCAGGGATATATTGAATAAGTGGGTGATGGGGGCCGTTAAGAAGCAATGGTCCAGTTCTAGGAAATAAGGTTCAATATTGTCAGCCCCGGCATGCTTTTTTGTATCCAATGACAGCAGGAGGTCTTCTACTTGCTTAAACGTGACTGTATCGAAGCTGAAAGAGGAGGGATGAGATAGGTTGTGGCTGCTGTTAGCAACAGGGACAGCAATGGGGTCCACTGGCAGGCTGAGCTTATTGATTAGTGAGGCATCGGCAAGCCCTGCTGTGCAAAGTGTTCATTGAGCTGATCTAATATTGCAGACCTGTCTGTGCAAACAGACCCATTGGACACTATTTTGCAAGGAAGGGAAGCGTCAGTAGTATGTCCTTCGACTTCTTTGAGGATGCTCCAGAATTTGGTAGCATCATTTTTATTGTCTTCCAACGCAGTTTGGAAGTATTTAGATTTTTTAGATCTAATTAATTTAGTGCAAGCGTTTCTGGAGCTAC
Source organism: Neoceratodus forsteri (assembly GCA_016271365.2). Classification (NCBI taxonomy): domain Eukaryota; kingdom Metazoa; phylum Chordata; order Ceratodontiformes; family Ceratodontidae; genus Neoceratodus; species Neoceratodus forsteri. The sequence goes on along the minus strand of CM057458.1, from coordinate 161,876,353 downwards.
GGAATGCTATCCAATCTGCCTCCAGCTGGGATTTGCTTGCCCTTTTCCACCAAAACTCTCTGTCCTTGACAGCTTTCTTCATAGTACAGGAGAACCAACCAGGTGGTCATTTTTTAGACTTGATCAGCCTTAGGGGGGGCATGTTTGTCAATTAGGTCTTTTAAGAGGCTGTGGAAGCTATTAAAGACCTCAGTAAGTGTAGGGGCTAGAAAGAAATTCTGCCACCTGATGTTACCCAGGTCTCTCAGGAAGGCATCTTGGCAAAACTTTTTCAGGCATCTTTTTAAGGTGACATTAGAGCCAGATTTTATTTGGGGTGAATGTCTGATGAAGGCCATGGCACAGTGATCACTTAGGTCGTTAGAGAAGACTCCAGTATGCGAAAAGTTGTGGGGTTTGTTGACTAACATGAGGTCTAGTAGGAAGCCTCGTTCAGGGTTCTTTCCATTGGGTCTGGTGATTTCGGGAGTTATTTGTGACAACCCACTTGTATCACAAAAGTCTTTGAGTTTCTTAGAACTCTCATTGTTCCAGTTTTGGTTGAAATCCCCATTATGATAAGTTTGGTGTTAGTTGAATCAATAAGGCTTTGGACGTGCGGCAGGAGGGCTAGGCCACCAGCTGGGGGCGGTAGCATACGGCAACAAAGAGTGCCTTTTCGTTGGAAAGGGCTAACTTTAGTGCCAGACATTCAAATTCTTTGGCCATTGAGGTGCAGTCGACAACTGTGACCGAAAATGTACTCTTAACATATATGACGACTCCCCCACCTCTGGTAGGTCTGTCACAATGGTAGGTGCTGTGACCCGGTAAGTTAATAAGTGTGTCTGGGGTTGACGGTGTAAGCCAAGATTCTGAAATCATAAAGAAATCAGGGGATGCGTGAAAGGCCCAGGTTTGGATCAAGTCAAGCTTCTTGAGGAGGTTACAAACATTCATGAGGAGGACGCTGATACCTTTGCATTGATGGATATCTGCCGGTGTACTTAGAGCAGCAGGCGGGCCTGGGTTCAGTTCGACATTTCCAGAGCAGAGTAGGAGAAGCAATAATAGCTTCTTGAGGTATTGAATTAGCCTGCTTAGCAGCCACTTATGGATTTGCCTGGTCCGGGTAGGTTTGGTCGTGGATAAATAAGGGCTATCAGCATAGTGGATTAGGGAAACGGCACAGATAATCATTCCAGCTGACAGCTTCAGAGGCACTCTCACATAAACTCTGGTCTGAGCCTAGATATCCCCGAGTCAGAGATAGCTGAATTGCTCATAGACTGTATAGGATGGCATGCATTTCCAGGATGCCGATAGAGGTGTTAGTGGTGGACCTGGGTGGTCAGATAGTGAGGTCGCATGATGGTACGCCTTCTGGAATTTTTCTTGATGGCGTGTCACTTCCGACCTCTGAACAGGTGCGAAACCTTGGGACTGTCCTAGACGACAGGCTGACCCTTCAATTTCAAGTGTTGGTCATTGTCAGGACTTCCTTGTACCATCTTAGGAATATTGCCAGGGTGCGTCACCTTGTTCCCTCTGACTCTTTGCCAACGTTGGTCCACGCCTTCGTGTCCTCGCACCTGGACTACTGCAACGCCCTTTACTTTGGGCATTCTGGGGTTGAAATCCGTCACCTACAGCTGGTGCAGAACGCTGCAGCCCGGGTGTTGACTGGGACAAGGAGATCCAGTCATATTACCCCGGTACTGCGCGAACTGCATTGGCTTCCTATACGGTGGCGGATCACCCTTAAAGTCATTTTATTGACTTCCAAAGCCCTTCATGATCAGGGTCCGACCTATCTGAAAGAACTTCTGGTGCCTTACTGCCCCGGCCGATCGATCTGCTCGGCCGACAAGGGGTTGTTAGAGATTCCAAGAGCGAGCTTAAAATCTTTTGGTAGTAGAGCATTCTCTGATGCTGCACCCACTCTTTGGAATTCTCTACCACGCCGGTTAAGGGAGTGCACCTCCATGGAGGTATTTAAGAAAAATCTAAAAACTTACCCGTGGCATATGGCCTACTTGGAAGATTAATGAAATCTGAGTGCAAATATTGTGTTTTGATTGTATGGATGATTTTATTGTTTGTTTTTAACATATGACGTTGTTATGTAATTATTTTATTTATATGTTTTTAATTGGCATTGTATATTGTGGCTTTTGATACGTAAAGCGCCTTGATATTTTGAAAGGCGCTTTAAAAATTAAGTTATTATTATTATTTATTATTATTATCTGATAGGGCCCCAGAGGCACAGCCCAACTTGAACTCGATACATCTGTCATAAGGATTTGTGCTGAAGTAGGAGTCACACATGGAACCCTTTTTAATAAATTGCTGCGGTCCATCCACCATTTTAGAGTTTTGCATAATGGGGACATGACAAATACCTGCAGGTCTAGACCGTCTGTCAGCAGTGTCCATTATACTCTTAAGGTCCACTGTGGAATCTGCATATGTATGTGAGCCAGAGAAATAGTTACAATAGTTGCTGCCATGAGGCCCAGAAGGCACAGAAAAGATCTAGATGGGACCTGGCGACTGTTGTAAATGAATTGTGCTTGAGCAATATGGCATTCTGTCTGGTTGAGAGGCAGAAAAGCTTTCCCCTGGGCAGTGTCTAGGACTGAACCCATGTATTGCAGGCAATGACACGGAGTCAACACTGACTTTGGACCATTCACTGTGACCCCCAAATCATCCAACAGTTGTCAGGTTTGAGAAAGGATGTGTAAAAGGCTGCCGCTGGATCTGGCCTTCAGAAAGTCCTCCCTGTGAAGGACTGCTGCTAAGCATTTGATAAAGACACGTGGTGTAGAGCATATGCCAAAGGGTAATACTTTGAACTGATAATGCTCCCCTGCAGTATGAAGTGGAGATATTGTCTGTGCGCTTTCCTGATTTTGAAACGAAGCATCTTTCATATCCAGGAAGCATAGTCAGTCCCTATTTTGTAAAAAGGGGGTGAGCGCCTGTAGATAAGATTATTTGAAACTTCTTGTACTCTAAATAGCAGTTGAGACCTCTCAGATCTAGTACAGACCTTAGCTCTCCTGTCCATTTGGGAACCAGAAGTATCTGCAGTAAAACCCGTTGGTCATCTGAGGAGCAGAAATGGGTTCTATGGATCTTTTCTTGTATCAATGACTATATTTTCTCTTTCAGTAGAGATAAATGACCCAGAAGAAAGGTGGAAGAATGGAGCAAGTACTGGAGGAGTTTGTAAACACTCCAAAAATGCCCCCTTGCAATTATCTCTAGGACCCATTCGTCTGGGGTAATCTCCCTTTATTTTGGAAGATGAAGAGAGACATAACCCCCAGCAGCCACCCCTGAAGGTAAATGTGGCTGTGTTGAGAGAGGAGTTAAGTCAGGCTGAACCGGTGGGGGCAGAACCACTTGTTCCAATGGCCTTTGGTGCTTTTACCTAGAAGACAAGATGGCGGTCACGCTGGGCTTGCCATTATGAGTTGGAGTGAATAGTTTTTCTCAGCAGTGATTTTAATTTTTAATTAGTAAATTTAAAATATTAGTTGTTTATATTACTTTCTGAGTTAGTGAGGGTTAGTTTAGTCAGGGATTTTAAGTGAGTTAGTTAGATTTTGGTAAGCATTTTTGGTTGTAGTTTAGAGCTGTGGAAAATAAATGTGAGCTTGACCGTTAATGCTTTTTTTAGTCTCTTGAACACATTATTACTGAATTAGGATCCTGCGCTGGTGAAAGGAGAGGAGGAAGAGTGAAAAACAGAAAAACTGATACCTGGTGCTAATTGGCTCTGGGGCTGGTTCGGAGATTGCTTGGAGCCCGCTTTTGCAGCTTGGCGGTGCGAAGGAGGAGAGGCAGTTACCATCGAGGAGTGCTATTGTGTTCGTTCGATTGCTTGGACGGGGTAGTGACTGGGATGTACCGCATCAGAAGACCACGGAAGGGAGACTGGTGCGGACTGCTGTGGAACTCGGGTGCTGGTGGTAGAGGCCTGAAAGAAGTGAAGTAAGCGAGGTTGGGATCTTTCGTCTGGGGGTGAGTAAAGGTGCCGGTTCCTAGATGGGAGGTCGGAGGGAGAGTTGGCGCAGGGCTGGGTCTGGACCTGGATCCTCTTAGGTGGTCGGGGGGACGTCTGGTGTTAACCGGGTGGTCCATCGGGGTCCATAGTCTGTGGAATTATTCAGGCTACCCTTCCCCCTCAGGCGGTGGGTGCATGAGAACTTGCCCTGTGCTTTCCGGAACCATTTGCAGAGACTGAGGATTTTTCACGGTGAGACAAAGAAGAACTTTTAGTGACTCCTTACTGGATCAGCTGGCCAAGGAATTTATCTCCAGATCTTTGAAGACCCGGTTTAAGACATTTTTATTTTTCCTTTTTTCTCCTTTATTGTCTGGCTCAGGAAAATGGAAATTTTTTAAGCAGTGAGAGTGTTATGCTTTTTATATCTTATACTGTTAATTCCTGGAGGCTCAAGTAAGAGCTGATGGCCCCCTGGATGTTTTACTTGACTTAACCCCGAGGTGAAAGTTTGTGGAGGGTGTTTATTTTACAAACTGGTGTGGAGAGACTAAATAGACTACTTTATGTACTTCTTATGAATTACTGATTTATTGTTACTTTTAGGGTGTGTTGGGGTTTATTTTTGGGGGGTTGTTGGTTTTATAAAACAGAGGATTTTTGTTAATAGTTTATTTTTAGATTCACTGCTGATATAGTGTCAGCAGCATGTGCTGGGGCCATTCTTCGGTAGGCAGGCGCTACTCCCCCTTCAGGCTGAGAGACCTACGCCCTTTTGTAGCCCCCCACTGCAGCCTATGGTATACAGTCGTGCTTTGGGGATTGCACGGAAGGGTTGGAGGGGCTGGGTCTCCAGGTCTGGGGGGAGGGCTGTGGGGTGGTCCGATTGGGGTAGTGAGACCAAGGAGGCGCCCCGGGGCGAAATGGGTCCAGGAAAGGGGACCTCCCTGCCTAGTTCCCATACCCGAGGGCTCCATGGGTAGTGGGCAAGTAGCCCGCTCTTCCATGGCCTCTCATCCAACTCAGGCGGTGTTGTGCAATGCCAGGTTAATAAAAAACAAGAAAGCAATTATTGCTGATCTTGTTGAGACATCTGACCTGGCTTGTATCACCGAGACCTGGCTGGACGAGAATGCTAGTCCGGTACTGGAGTCAGCAGTTCCAGCCGGGTACTCTGAGATACACTGCCAGAGATTGGATCATAGGGGTTGGGGGTGTAGCCATTTGTTTTAAGATGGAACTGGGCCTTGTGGAGGTTCCAGTGGGGACCACCAGATCCTTCGAGTGTATCATGGGAGCAGGTGTGGATAGCAGGGTTCTTCTTATCTACCGTCCACCTGGAGATAGGAACATTCTCCTGCAGGAAGTTGCAGACTTCATGGTCGACATGGTGTTGGAATCCCCCACGTGGTTGGTCCTGGGGGATTTCAATGCCTGGGTCGATGATGAACTCTCACATTTTGGTCAGAACTTCCTCCAACTGATCTCATTGGGCTTCACACAGGTAAGTACCACTGCAACCCATGTTCAGGGTCACTCCCTGGATCTGGTGTTCCTCCTAGGGATGGAGGAATTGGAGGCCGCTGACCTGGTGGTGGAACTGGTTGGATGGTCGGACCATCACTCTATCAGGTTGAGTTTCGTGGCTCCCCCTGTGAGACCTGCCCCTTTGGAGATGGTCCAGTACCGCCCTTTGAAGGGTGTTACCCCAGAGGGTCTGATGGTGGTGCTGGATCTATCGAGTAGGCCACTGGAATGCTCGGATCCAGGGGACCTAGTAGTGCACTATAACAGTATGGTGCTGATGGTCCTGGAATCCATAGCTCCTGTCTGAGTTCGCCCTCTCCCTCTCCCTCTCTGTCCTCAGTCTCCTTGCTTTGATAGGACTTTGAGGGAGTTGAGGAGAGTGGGGTGAAGGTTGGAACGTTGTTGGCAGGAATCTGGCCTGGAAAAGGACAGAATTAGGTTGAATGCCCATTATTCGGACTATCAATCAGCAATCTCCCATAAGAAGGCAAAGTTCCTGTCCAGGGAGATTGCGCAGCAAAGAATCGACCGACTCAGTTCTTCCGGACCTTGGACAGGCTGCGCAATCTAGCCTGTCTCCGTGGCCGGAGAGCCTTTTCACAACTAAAGTGTGACGAGTTCGCTCAATTCTTTGCAGATAAGGTGTCCTCTATCAAGTCGGAAATCTACCCGACTCGTTCAAACGAGTACGGCAGTTATCGATGCAAGGGTACAGGCACCCGGTCGGTCTGGACAGATTTCGATCAGCCAGAGATCATGGATATTGTGAAGATTGTTCAGAGCTTGTGACTGACTTACTGTAGTTTGGATCCTGGTCCTACCCACCTTCTTGTGGGGTGTATGGATGTCATCGGACTGATCCTTGCTGAGATAGTCTGGTGTTCACTGGATCAGGGGGTGTTTCTGGATCCCTGAAGGAGACTGTGGTGCACCCCTTTTGAAGAAATCTTCCTGCGACCCAGACTGTCTTGCTAACTACAGAGCGGTCTCTAACCTACCCTTTTTGGGCAAGGTTACTGAGAAGGTAGTTGCGTTGCAGCTCGAGAGCTTTCTTAACACCCACGAAGTCTATGATCCTCTCCAGTCCGGTTTCAGGAAGAGGCATAGTACCAAGACGGCACTGGTTCGAGTACTTAGTGATCTCCTAATAGATAGGGATCGGAGGAGTCATTCGATTCTGGTCCTCCTTGATCTCTCTGCAGCATCTGACATCGTGGATCATGGGGTGCTGCTGGAATGCCTGCAGCTATTCTGTGGACTGTCTGGGACAGTCCTCCGGTGGTTCCATTCTTTCCTCACAGGCAGGACTCAGGGGTGGTGTCGGGGAATTTTTCCTCGGCCCCCTTCTCCCTGCCTTGTGGGGTGCCGCAGGGTTCCGTGCTGTCCCCCATGTTGTTCACGGTGTATATGTTGCCGCTGGGAGACATTATAAGGCAGTATGGGCTGAGTTTTCACTGTTATGCAGATGATACTCAGCTCTACATGTCCTTTGTACCAGAACAGGACAGTGTGATCTCGGTGTTTAACAACTGTCTCACTGAGATCCAGGACTGGATGAGTGCTAACTAGTTGAGACTGAATCCGGACAAGACTGAGGTGGTGGTGGTAGACCCGGGTCAGCAGGTAGAGAAGTTGACTCTTGGACAACTGTCCGGCCTTGTGCTAGGGGGTAACCAGTTGAGACCTTCTGAACAGGTGCGGAATATGGGCGTTGTGCTTGATAACGAACGGACACTAAAAGCCCAGGTGTCAGCCATTGTCAAGTCCTCATTTTATCATCTGAGGAACTTCACCCAGATAAAGAATCTTGTTCCGCCCGAGGACCTTCCTACATTGGTTCACGCCTTTGTATCCTCTTGTCTTGATTACTGCAATGCTCTATACCTAGGGTTACCGGGGGCAGATCTCCGTCGCCTGCAGCTGGTGCAGAATGTTGTTGACAGGGTTGTCAAGATCTAGCCATGTCTCACCTGTGCTGCGTGAACTGCACTGGATGCCGGTGCGATGGAGGATCACCTTCAAGGTCGCATTGCTGACCTATAAGACCCTACACGGACAGGGACCGGGTTACTTGCAAGACCTCGTACTGCCATACTGCCCTATCCGCCCTCTCCGCTCTGCCAATGAGGGATTGCTAGAGGTTCCCAGGGTACGTCTACAGACATCGGGTGCTAGGACTTTTTCTTTTGTAGCCCCAACCCTGTGGAATTCTCTACCTCGTCGGATTAGAGAGTGCCTGTCCACCGAGGCTTTTAAATCCTCACTAAAAACATATTTATTTGAAATGGTATTTGGGGATAATGTTTAGTATTGTTAGTGCTGCCTTGATATTTTTATTTTTTATTTTGATTTAAAGTTTTTATATTGTATATGCGCTTTGGTTTGTTGAAAAGTGCTTTAAAAATAACTTTTGATTTGATTTAAATGGGCACCAGGGGAAGAGGTCCAGGCAAGGCACCACTACCCTTTCCTCTAGTTTGCTGATGGTAGGTTGAATGACTACCTCTGACAACTGTTGTACGAAAGGACACTCTACCATGACCTCTACCAGGTCTGGGATAGAGGGATCTGACTGGCCTAAGTGTAATTTTGGAGGACTGAAGACTTCATAAAGTTTTTTCAATATCGTATCCAAACAGTTTCTTGCCTTTAAATGGAGCATTCAAAACTGCTTGCTGGACATCAGTGGCAAAGCCAGCAACTCTTATCCAAGAACAGTGCCTCATACATATGTCAGAGGCAGCAGCCCTGGCAGAGGCATCAGATACGCCATTTCCTGAGCACAAGTGTTTACCAACTTTAGCACCAGCATTTAAAATTTGAAGTAACTCTCTTCTGGCAGAGCCTATGATGGGGTTCAGTTAGAATGAGCAAAGACACAACTAATAAGGTGCATAAAAGGCATAAATACGCCTATTATTTTACTGGAAACAAAATAAAATAATAAACTAATATAAACATGGTACACTGAATTTCAGGAGGCTGTACCTTTAAGATAGGATCACTTTGAACAATGCAGTGTCCTGATCAATACCTTCAGGATGAACATTCCTCAGAAATAATGCTGGCACACAACCCTGGAATACCAGGGAGTGAAGCTTCAGACAGCTTTTAATCAGGAGAGCAGCCTTGGTCTGTGTCAGCGTCCCAGCTCCAACTGACCTCTCTTCCTCCCATGAATCACTCTCCATCTCCCTCCCAGAACTGCAAGACAAGGGGCCTTTTATAGCCTCCCACGAGGTCCCGTGATCCGTACGTAATTGTACTTACATATGCGTGGTAAAATTCACACTCCACAGAAACTCAATAAAATAAATAAGACATACATACTAAATTAAATACTACACAAAAGCTACCTTTTTAAATGTGGACTGATGAACTTTTTCCTGAAAGAATAAATGAAGGTAAAAGGCTTAATATATGCAAATATACCCCAAGGCTCAGTCCTTGGCCCGCTCCTCCTCTTCATCTTTCTCAACGACCTGCCCTCTGTCTGCTGACACACATCCATTCACATGTATGCGGATGACACAGTACTGTACACATCTGGCCAATTATCCATTATGTATGTTCTCCTTTTCCCCCAGGTCACATCTGGAATCGAGCAGTATTCTGCTCAGCATGCTTTCCTGGTAAAAACCTTTAAATAAATAAATAACCCCCACTCCAAATCTGCGTACACCCTCCTCCAAACTGCACCTTCTGATCTGAGCTGTCTTTCCCAAGATTACAAAAAGGGGCAGGGTGGGGCCGGCCGTGTCCGAAGAAAAAACTCAGCAGGTCAGGTAAGAAATTAAAATTACGTACCTACCGTAATTCTTGATCTTCTCTTGTATCTTCACCATTCATTACCGCTGGGTTAGGCCGGGCACACTCATCCGCGAAGTCCCCCAGAAGAGTTGGCGCCGGATGGCACCCCCAAGAGCTTGCACACATCGCATGATGCACGACGGGGGGCTGTTAGACATCGCAGACTCCTCCTCCATCCCAGTTCTGTTAGCCGGAGAGGCGAAATAAGCATAAGAAAAAGAAGAGTGAGGCAAGAGAGCTGAGGGATAGAAAAAGGAAAGAATATAAACTGAAAAAGGTGTAAGCCAGAAAAGGATAGAGAAGAAGAAAAAGCCTACCTTAGGGGACCGCAGGGCCTTGCTTCTGGGGCGGCTCCAAGGGAGGAACAGATAAAGAAAAAGACAAAAGGGAAGAAGAGAGGGAAGAGAACAAGGGATGTTGGGAGGGAAGATCACTGCCCACTGACAATTCGGTTTAAGGCTTGTAAGCTCGGAACCAAAAACAAGGGAGCAAGGATCCCACTTAATAGGGCTGAAGGAAGGTGCCACCGAATTGTTTTCACAGGTGGGACCTAGGAAGAGGTCCTTTAGCACCTTGTTAATATTAACACAGATGCGTGAGTGGAGGGGGTGAGCTCTACAGCGGGCACCCCCTTACGAAAGGATAGAGTGGGAACTCAATCAAACTCCCTGAAGGTCAGGCAACAGTATCAGCTCAAGGTAACTGAAGTGCCAGGAGCACCAAGCAGAAGAAACTGATATGAGAAGAGTAATACCTGCCAGAGGGACCAGAGCAAAAGGGAACCAGGCCATAGGAGGACGTCCCTTAAACTGCAAATTGAATAAGATGGTTAAGAAAACCAAGAGGTTTCCTAAAGGGCAATCAGAAAGAGTTCCCTCAGGATAGAATAAAGTCCACTCGTTCCCCCTTAATCTTGAGGAAACTGGATCCGTTCAGAAGAACGGAAAAATCAAGATAATTTTTTTTTTGGCTTAAAGGCCAACAAAGAAGGAGGAGGAACGAGCAGAGAGGGGGAGATGCCAAAGAAGGAGGCCCGTGAGGGGAAGGTGGGCAGGAATCAGTAATGAATGGTGAAGACACAAGAGAAGATCAAGAACTACGGTAGGTACATCATTTTCATATCTTCCCTTGTCAATCTTCACCATTCATTACTGCTGGGTGAGTACCAAGCCCCCCCGAAGGGGGCCTGGATAGACCATGACGGAACAGATCCCTCAACCTCCTACTGGTGGGAAGTAGGAAGGGGAAACCCTAACCAGCAGACTGGACCAGTCTAAGGTTGGTGAGGATAAGGAGGTGTCCCCCGTGGGCTGGGGGAGGGAGGTTGCCCCTGAAGAAGCCTCCTCGCCCCACGGGAGAATAGGTGGGTTCCCCGGAAGGCAGAGCTAGTCACCCTACGCCGGGCAATGGGTGACAGTCTGGAGAGACGAAGCCATGCCATCCGCCTGATGCAGATCGCTGTCCCTGCTAGTCTGGATGCCACCTCGTTGGCGTCGTAGGATGCCCTTGCTTGGTGCCTTGCAAGCTCCAGACCTTGCGCAGAGAGGGCAATGGCTTGTCTAGACTGCTCTGAGTCAGGCAAAGATGCTAGAACCTGTGATAGCATCGACCACAGATGCCGCTGTAAGCAGCGTGGTGTGCCTGATGTGAACTGATACACATTAACACACGACTTGAAGAGAAAACCCTTTGTCCCCACCGGTCAAATTCAGCAGAATCCGGATCCGGGGGTCTGTTGTGTGCCAGGCACTGAGGCCCAGAAGGAGTATCTAGGGACGTCAACCCCGAAGGTGGGTGAGGCAGAGAACCTAGAGACTCATGGGAGGCACAATACCATCTATTGCAGTCTGCCAGGGCTGCAGAAGGAGTGGCTGGAGACTGCCAGGTGCGGATAGACGCTTCCTGGAAAGGGATCGGCCAGGAAGACACAACCAGGTGGCGAGTGCTGAATTCGCTAAGGAATGCACACGTCTGCCGCTCAGTATTGTCCCTACGGATGTAGGAGATACAAAGCTCCGAAACCAGCCTCGAAAGGAACCGCTGATAATCAGTGAAATCAGCGTCAGAGGAAAGGTGAACAAAGAGTTCCTCTTCCTCAGATGAGGAAGTCGAGGACGAAGTGGAGCTCGAATGCTCAGAGGATTCTTGTGGCAGAGAAGACAGGCAGAAAACCTGTTCGTCCATGGCCCTGACGTAAGATGGGAAGGCCACCGCAGTAGCTCTGAATGTCTCCCAAGTTAACGGTCCCGTGGGACAGGGGGAGGTGGTTGCAGAGGGATGGGTGAAGGGCATCTAACAAAATGTGCCTGGCTTCTGCCAGGGCTCTGAGATCCACGTAGCGATGCCGCCAGGATTGGGGATCCTAGGATCATGTTGGGTTGCGCAGAAGAAAGAGAGGGAGGCAACTCTGGGAAGAGCCCTGAAGGGGAGTCTCCCTGTGACGCGTCTGAGATTGCATGAGTCCAGAAGGGCAACCCTCAGAACTGCCACTAGAAGGCACTCTAGAGCCTTTGAGAGAAAGGGATCAGTGCTGCGACTCCTCCCCACACCCCGCAGGGTGGTGGGGGTTCGCCGCCGCCCTACACCCTGACCTCTCAATCCCTCAGACTCTGAAGCAGTCCTCTTCCTCGATGCCAGTGGGGGAGGTCCCTGCTGAGTGAGCCCCCAAAGGGAACTCACTGTGGCAGAGTCCTTGACCCTCTCCTGAAAGACCCTAGCAGCACCAGTGACGGCAGCTGCCCGGGACCTACAGGAAGAGGGCATCCTCTCTGGATCTCCTGAAGGGTCCACCACAGAAGACTCCAGGCCACCCCTAACTAAGAAATCATTTGGGCTAACCAGCTCCAGGGACTCGGGGAAGCGGGATCGCCAAGCGCTACGGCCTTCAGGAGGTTCCGAGTCAGAAGACTCAGGTCACCGGCTCGGGTCCTCCCGAATCATCCTCCTCCGAAGAGGGGTCGACCAGGGTAGATTCTAACGAAGTGACCGCAGGAACCTCAGGCAAAATGGCCCAGGCCTGGTACCGTCAAAGGCCACAATGACAACAGCGCCCGAAGAGTTCACCGCACCTGCGTCGGCACTGGAAACTTAGGCCGCACCGCGAACGGTGCTGTCCGAGTCATCAGCATTTTAGACGGTGCCGAAAACCAAAATGGCACTGCCAATGGTGCCGCCCAAGTCCCCGGCACCGCGGACGGCGCCAGATCCCCAAATGACACCGCGAACGGTGCCACCTGAGTCCCCGGCGCCATGAATGGTGCCAAAACCCACAGCGACACCATCGATGGTGCCGCCAGAGTCCCCGGCGCCACGAACGGCCCCAGAACCTAAAATGGTGCCCCCGACAGTGCCACCTGAGTCCCTGGTGCCGCGGACGGCATCAGACTCCACGGCGGCAATGCTAGGCAAAATCAAGGGTCCACCAGAGCCGGGCTCCGCAACCTGGGGCTGCGACACTAGGGGAGCCTGCACCTCCGAGAAGGTGACTGCCGGGACGGCGCTCACGACGTGACCCCAGGAAGGATGACACCATTCCTCCAGCGCTGGAGAAGAAACCTCCTCCTCGGCAGGCCGTATAGACCCGGGAGGGGACCCAGAGGAAGGGTCGAGATACCTGGCCTGGGAAGCCCGCGGGTGACGTCATCCCCCAAAAGTCAGCGGAGCTCTTCCGACTTTAAACGCGCGGATTTGTAACACATAGCGATCCATGGAGAAACAGGCGTGGCAATGATCTATATCATGGTAGGGTCCCAGGCAAACATCATGACGGTCCAAGACGGAAAACTGCCAGCCGCAAGGGCACCGACACATAGGGGCACGGCCTGCCTTAGACTTGCATTTTGCCCCCGAACCTGACATGATGCGAAATCAATAAAATAAACAGCAAAGCTCCCGTCGTTGTCGAAATGTCAAATAAAAGAACGGTCTTTCCAGTCGACGACGTTGGGATCGAACAGGGACGAAGGAGCAGCGTCGAAAACAAAATGCAGCCTATGACGCAATAGACTTTTGTAACTTCGCACAGCAGGTGCAGCTTCGATGGCGGGAGAAATAGAACTGGGTTGGAGGGAGTCTGCGATGCCTAACGTCCGAGTCACTCGGGGCTGCACTGCCGCGCGCCAACTCCTCTGGGGAAACTCGTGGCGTGGTGCGCGCCTCTGGCTTAACCCAGCCGTAATGAATGGTGAAGACTGACAAGGGAGGATCCTACAACAGTACTTTTGAGCTTTTACCATATAGTTAAACTCCCAAAAAATGTTACAACTGTTAAACTCTTCCAAGTAGCTTTTTGGTAATACTACCACGTTTCTAAAACCTCAGAGAGTAAAAACTAACTACTCGCCGGCCTGGTGGCGCTGAGGGTTGAGGTGCTGGACAGCACACCTCACGCTACGCCGGTGACCCGGGTTTGGGAGAGCCAGGGTCATCGGAGGCCGACGGGGTAGAGGATGAGAGGCGATGCCGGCTGGCAGCACTCCCCGCGAGGAGAAACCCAGCCTCTCTCTGAGCTTGGCTGCCACCTGGTGGAGGCCAGAGGGACTGTGCCACTCATGAGGAGCTCCGACATTAGGTCGATGGGGAGGGTGGAAGGGACCCGGTCTAGAGCTGCAGTGCGCGTAATGCGCCTCCATGCACATCGCCACTGCTTCCGGGGTCTTGGGTAGTATGGGGGAACTGAGGAAATCGTGGGGCTGACATGGATGATGCCCCGTACCGACTCTGGGGATCCGCTGGGGCACACACGGCGCTAGAAGCCCCCCGAGCTTGGCAGGTTCGGAGGACGCAGAAGTCAACTCGCCACAGGAGGATAAAAATTGTACACAAAAAAACAGAAAAACAAACCAAAAATACTAACTACTCTGGGTTGTGACTGTAAGTGTTTTTCTGCTTTTCAAGGTGTTTGCTGGAACTGTTTGAACTGTTCGGGCCTCCTCACATAGAACAAATACAAACGTAACCAATTGTTTTAGGTGAACCTTTTATAGCTATTGTGTGTTTTTACAACTTTCATTCCCTAGGAAAATCATATAAAGCTCTCATTGTAGTGTAGCTTGCATTTCAAACATTTAAAGAGACAGTAACACCGCATACTTTAAACAATACAAACCGAAGGCAAAGTCCAACTTTTGTATTCATATCCAAACACTAAACCTGGCGTGCAACAGGCCAGTGCACAGCAGAGAACACAGTTGTTTTACATTTTTAATGGTGCACAAACACACAAACACATAAATCCACAGATGGTCAGTCTGTTGGGGGGGGGGGCAAACAAACAAGACAAATATTGAAATGGTCACTGCTCAGCAAGACACATAAACCATATTTAACATAAAACACTTAACCTGGCAGGTTTACCTAATGCAAGCATTTTTACTCAACTATACACTTAACCAAGGAAATTCTTGTCCAATCCTTTATGGGTAAAAACACTATCCCCATCACAGAGCCATCTGGCAAAGCCTGAGCAGCAGCCTTTGCATTTTCTATAGGCTGTTCTGGTATTTAATCATATGGGCCTGATAGTTGGGAGTCTTAATTTTTTTTTTTTTTACCAATAACATCCAGCTGCCTAGATTCTTTATCAGGAGCCAAGAAACTTAAATGTTTAGGTGCCTTAGCTCCCAGCATGGTTTCCGTAAAAGTCACAGCACTACTAAAACTCACAAATGACATCTATGCTGCCATGGATAGGGGCCTTCTGACGGGTGCGGTCTTCACTGACCTTACCAAGGCTTTTGATTTGGTCAACCACTCCCGTCTCCTCACTAAACTACATGCCCTTGGTTTCTCTGCTGATGTGGTGGCACGGTTTAGTAGCTGTCTCTCCTCCAGGAATCAGGCTGTTGTTTTCAATTCAGCCATGTCCGATCTTTCTACTATACAAGTTGGCGTTCCACAGGGCTCCATACTTGGCCCCTTGCTCTTCTCAGTCTTCATTAATGACCTCCCATTGCTTGCATTATCCTGCTCATCTCTTCTCTATGCAGATGACCTTGTCATTTACCACAGTGCCAGAGAGATCTCTGATATAAACTACCCTCTTGCCTCAGACTTACTAAGCATACAATCCTGGCTAACGAACAACGACCTTATTCTCAATGCAAGCAAAACACACTCCATGCTCTTTGGCTCGCCAGCCAGACTTAAAGCAAATCGTAACTCACGCGAAATATCATGTGCTGATGGTTCCCCTCTGGTTACCACTAGTTCCTTTAAATACCTGGGTATTCTTCTTGATGAATCTCTGGATTTTGATCTGCATATCACCACCACCTGCAAGTCTGTCAATGCCAAAATTGGAGGGGCCTACCATACTAGCTATGCCCTCACCCCATCAGCTAGGCCTGTGGTTGCTCAAGGCCTCTTGCTCCCAACCTTGGTCTATGGTGCAGTCACCTACTTAGGAGCCACAAAATCCTCCCTCCACAAATGGGACACCACTTATAATAACATCCGCCGCTATGCCTCGAAGTCACCACAGTATAAACACCACTGTCAGCTCTATGCTGACCTAAATTGGCCTAGCCCCTGTGCCCATCGACTCCAGTCCTATGGATCTTTAATCAACGGGATAGCCAGATCACACCTTCCCCAATCCCTTGCTTCCCTGCTTCAATCCCAACCCCCCTCCTATGGGCTTTGATCTACTGAACAAACCCCTCTCTATATACCCAGATGTAAAACTACCATGGGAGCATGTGCCTTCTCTCACATGGCCCCAAAATATTGGAACGCTGTACCTCAATCTATTCGCCAAGCTCCTACCCATGCTGGTTTCAAGAAACTTCACCGTGATTACCTACGTGCCTCACGCCCCTGCATTTGCTACAATCCACCTTGATCATCCTTTCTCCCTCTTTCCCTTGGTTACTACTCCCCCATAGCTCTTCCTTACCTCTCTCTATTTGCCCTCCTTTGCGTGTTCTTTCTCTCATCACTCATCTCTTGCCTTCTCTTCAACTACACCCCCTCTCCCCTCATCCCTGTCCTTATTTATTTATTTTATTTATTTCTTCTAGGATTACAAATACCTTTGAGCCAAGGCTCTTTTACAAAGGTTCCATGTCAGAGAGAGTGCAATACAATGATACATAATCGGGCATAGTGCAATACACTACAAGACAGATGATAAAGGAAAAGAAAGCATCAGATTTAACATACAGTTGCAAAACTAAATTATAGGTAGAGCTTGCCAAGGGCAGTTGTCAATCAGGATACAGGACAGGAAGAGTAGCAGGGAAGGGTGACTAGAGGGGGGATGGTAGTGAAAAGGGAGTGGAACAACGTGAGGCAAGGAGGCGTGTACTGCTTAGCTGAGATGGAAGATCCTGCTAGGTACGACAGTCGCAGGTGCTAGAGGCAGCGAGGTGGAGTCGAAGACTTGATTTAAAAGGTCCAAGCTTTGGTGTGGAGGAGATGTCTGAGCAGGCATGGGAAACTTGTATCCCAGGCTACTCATTATTCCATCACAGCAGATCAAACTGGAAAGGTGGTGGTGTAGCATTCTTTATAGCCTCATCTGTGTGTGTATATTTGAAATTTCTCCCAAAATTAAAAAAGATCATTCTTTGGTGGAATCTGTTTGGCTTCCACTTAAACAACCAAACACTGATTTAATTTTGGGTCTCTGTTATAAACCATCTGACTCAAAACCAGAAATATTAAATGATATTATTGAGGAAATGTCATCAGCCGCAGAACTAGGAAATATCTTGTTTATGGGTGACCTTAATTTGGGTGACATAAATTGGTCAAATAATTCTGGCAGAACTAATTCGTCAAAAATCTTTTTGAACTCTTGTTTGGAGTTGAACTTAATTCAGCACATTACATTCCCAACCCGTGAATCAAATATTTTGGACACTGTCTTAGGCAGTGATCCTATAACTATTCAAAATTGTCAACCTTCAGCTCTCCTCTGGGTAACAGTGACCATTGTACTATTAATTTCAAAACTCATCATGTTCAATGGGAAGCAGACAATATCATAAAAATATTTGCTTTTCATAAAATAAACACTATTGCTTTGAATAACTACCTTACAGCTATTGATTGGTCAGTTACAGTATGTCAAACAATAATAATATCAATGATATGTGGAACTTTTTTACCACAACAATCCTGAATGCTGCTAATAAATTCATAGCTAAGGTTACAAAAAAGAAATTGAGTCATCAACCAAAATGGCTTAACCTAAAATTGCAGAAACTGATTAAAAAGAAAAACACACTATATAAAAAATACCATTCAAATAAATGTGATTGAACCCTTACTGCATTCAAGCATGTTCAAAAAATTTGTAAAAAAAAGAAATTAAAAAGGCCAAAATATCAACAGAAAAATTACTAGCTGAACAAGCTCAAAAGGGAAACTGTAAATTAATGTTCATTTACATCAACTCTTTAAAAAAAACAAACGTGCAAGGTTGGTCCTATTAATTCTGGTACTAAGACCTTATACCATCCTAGTGATATGGCTGAATATTTTAATTTGCAGTTTTGTGAGGCCTTCTCCAATAATAATGTAATCTGTAATGCCACATTAGGTGACCAACCAATTTATAATGTAGACATACCATTAGAGACAATCAAATCCAAATTGACGGAATTAAAAAAAGGATCCTCTGCCAGCCCAGATGGAATCTCTGGTGATTTAATTCATCTAATGAAGGACCATCTTTGTGTTCCTTTAAAAATTATTTTTGACACAAGTCTAAATACTGGTCTGGTTCCAACTGGATGGAAGCATGCCAATGTAATACCACTATACAAAAAAGGATCTAAAAGTATCTCAGATAACTACCGTCCCATTAGTTTAACTCTAATTTGTTGCAAAATACTAGAACGAATCATTAAGGATGATCGAACCTCTGCCATTGCAAGATTAGATCAAACTCAACATGGATTTGTAAAGGGACAATCTTGTATAACTAATTTAATATGTTTCTATGATTATGTTAGTCAAAATCTGGATAAAGGCATTCCTTGTGACTTTATTTTTTTTAGATTTTAAAAAGGCCTTTGACTCTGTACCTCATTGGGCCTTGATACAAAAATTACAGCTCCACAACACTGAACCAGTTTTTGTTAGATGGATTACAAACTGGTTATCTAATAGAATGCAGAGAATTGTAATAGATGGCCATGTTAGTAGCTGGAAAGATGTTAGAAGTGGTGTTCCAATCAGTCCTGGCTCCGCTTATCTTCCAGATCTTTATATCTGACCTATCTACAAACATCAAAAGTAATTCTATCAAATATGCTGATGACTGTAAAATCTGTAATATCTGTAGTAGTGAGACTGACTTTGAGGTAATTCAGGAAGACTTAAAGTTGCTTCAAACTTGGTCCCTAAAATGGAATCTTTATTTTAATACCTCTAAATGTTGTGTCTTGCACTTCGGAAAAAAGAACCCTAAGCATCAATACTTTCCTTATGACAGAGTGTTAGTCAGTAAGGACAGTAAGAAAGAGAATTACAGTTGATGTAGGGATGACATTTGATTCCCATCTCACTAACACAATAAATAAAGCAAATAAGATATGGTGGGCAATACGACATAATATTACATCAAATAACCCAGATGTGCTGTTACCTTTATACACAGCATATGTTAGACCCCATTTAGATTTTGGTTCACAATTATGGAGTCCATACAAAAAAAAAGGATATAGCAAGAATTGAAAGAGTTCAGAGAAGGATAACTAAACATCTAGTAACCTCCAAAACAATTACATATCCAGACAGGCTGTCAAAATTCGATCTAATGTCACTGGGAGATAGAAGGGCAAGGGGTGATCTCTTGCTTTCATGGGACCTCCTTAATGATGAACATTTGTTTGCTGAAAGTGGTCTTGACCTTAAACAAATTAAGGTCAATACTAGAGGTCACCCACTTCAACTGATCAGAAATAAATATAATACCAAAAAAAGGGCTCACTTTTTCTCTCAACGGATTGTTGAACCATGGAATAAACTACCCACTACTGTAATCATTAGTGATAATAAGTACATTTTCAAGAAAAGACTTGATATTTTCATGAAATCAAAAAAAGGTCGAATTGTTAATTGTAAGCCTTAGGCCTTTATGGGCATTTAGCCATTTTGCCTCATACAGTTTCCTAGTATGATTCCTAGTATTTCGGTGTTAAGGTTATTCCACCAATAAGGAGCCCGGTAGGTGAAAGAGCGTTGACCCAAGGAGGTTCTGCAGTGAGGGATCTTCAGGCGATGGGAGTCAGGGCCTCTCGTGTGATGTGAGTTACCACCGGGGCTGAGGAGAAATAGTACCCCGGGTGGAGCCAGGCCCATTGTGATCTTTTTAGCCATTATGCAGATTTGATATTTTATGCGATTAGATAGTTGTAGCCATCCTGACTGTGCGTAGAGGTCACATGTGTGTTAGGCGGTTAGACCCAGTGACTAGCGACATGCTTTGTTGAGCATGGTAGAGATACGTCTAAGGGCCGTAGTTGTGGCCGCTCCGTAAATAACGAGGTCATAGTCGATGATGGAGAGAATCGGGCTTTGCACTACAATACTCAGGGTAGCAGGAGTTAAGCAAGACCTACGTCTGTAGAGAAGGCCAATACGCATGTTGGCAGCTGTGGCGATATTGTCAATGTTGGACGTGTAGGACAAGTTACAGTCAAGAGTGATCCCTAAGTATCTGAAGGTTAGGACCTGTTCGATAGTTGACCCATGCTGGTTTGTTATGCTCAGTGGAGGAGACTTGTGTTTGTTGTGGGAGTTACGAAAGAGCATGGACTTGGTCTTTTTATAGTTGAGTATTAGTTTCTGTGAATTGAGCCATTTTTCAACATAGACGAAACCGAGTTGGAGAGTGTTTTGCATGGAGTGCTGGTCCTTGTGGGAGGACAGAATAACTGCATCATCCGCATAAAGAATAATTTGTTTGGGGCAGGCTTTAGGGAGGTTATTCAGGAAAAGGGAGAAAAGGAGTGGCCCCAGTATGGAGCCCTGGGGAACACCCGAGCGGACTGGTAGAGTGCTTGAGAGAGTACTTGCAATCTTCACTCGTTGTGATCTGTTAGACAAGTAGCTTTGGAACGAGGCCGTTGAGTCAGGTGAGAGCCCCATATCTGAGAGTTGGTTTATAAGCAGGTTGTGGTGTACGGTATCAAAAGCCTTTGTTAAGTCGATGTATACAGCCCCGGCGAGGTGGCCCGTTGTCAAGGGAATTGTGTATAGCAGTGGTAAACTCCATTAGGGCAGATGTGGCGCTATGTCCTTTCCTGAAGCCATGCTGCTGAGCACATAAGGTGTTGTGGTTGTCCAAGTAGTCGGTGAGTTGGTCGGATACAATACGTTCAAGTGCTTTTGATAGGGGAGGTAGTATGGAGATTGGACGATAGTTCCCATGCTGAGTCTTGTCCCCAGTTTTGTAGATGGGGGTGACGATAGCAGATTTCCATAAGTTAGGGAACTGACTACGGCAGAGGGAGAAGTTAAGTATCTTGGTAAGTGGCCTGATTACTTCGTCAAGTGTGAGGGACAGTAGTTTTAGGTCCAGAGAGTCGCCACTGAACCTTGTGTTGGCAATTGCCTTGCCAATGTACTTGCGGGCTTCATGCTGCTTGACTGCTTTGAAATAGAAGGGGCTGTGGGTAGTAGAGTGGGAGGTATAGGCGGGGTCCATGGGAGTGATAGGGTCCATGAAGAAGTCGGGGGGGGGGAATGGAGCTGAGGTCAGTGAAGGCAGCATTGAAGGTATTAGCGATAGTTGCTGGGTCAAGAGTAATGGATCCCTTGATGTTGAGCATATTTGGGGATGTTAATGGCCGTTTTCCAGTAACTTGATGATGTTAAAGAATGCTCTTCCCATTACTCCATGTGGTAGTGAGGGCTTCCCTATAGTAGCAGCTTTTGTGATTTTTTATGGCCTTGGTGCAATCATTGCGTGCACGCTTGTAGTTCTGGATGTCAGTTGGTGATCCGGAGTTGCAGGCCACAAGCCAAAGGCACTCCCTAGCTTTTAGCTGCGATATTAGGTTGGCAGTAATCTAGGGACTGCAAAGGGATTTTACCTTACGTTTTTTGAGGGGGGGCATAGATATTGCAGGCTTCACTGAAGATGGAGATGAAAGAGTCCAGAGCTGTGTTGTCATCATTTTCAAGGTAGCTAGGAAGCCAGTCTTGATTCCCGAGATGAGGATTTAAGGAGAGTCAGGTTCCTATGAGGGAGAATTCTGCTTGTAGTGACTGATGGTGGTGGTTTGCGGAACTTATTGGACCATACACAGATGATAGGAGAGTGGTCACTGAGAGAGTCAGGAAGGATGGAGATATCAGATATTTGTGTGGGGTGATTGGATAGTACCCAGTCAATTAATGAGCTGGTACCCGTTCTGTAGTTGTATCTGGTTGGAGAGTCAACCAGCTGAGAGAGGTGAACTGAGGAGATGGCATCCTTGAGACCTCCAGTGTCAGGGGCAAGCCAGTTTGTGATAAAATCCCCAAGTAAGATTAACTGAAAGTCCTGTGGCTGCATTCTGATGAAATCCAGGACAGCGTTTAGGCCTTCCACTTGGTCTTTGGGTGGGATGTAGACTGCAGCAACCGTGCGTGTTTTGCCATGGGCTCCGAGGATAATACGTACTGGGAGGATCTGTGACAGTGAGTCTGAGGTTGTGGTAGTTAGGGCGTGACCCAGGAGAGAGTCTTTGAGGTATAGTGCACAGCCCCCTCCTTTTTTGGTCTGCCGATCCAGCCTGAAGACCTTGTAGCCGAGCAAGGAAATTGCAGTCTCGGGTATCTTGGGTGATAGCCAGGTTTTGACAACTGAGATGACGTCGGGTGTGCTGTCTGAAGAAAACTTGTAGCGCATCTAGCTTAGGAATGAGGCTGCAGATGTTGATGGTTGCGAGGGAGAGAACACCAGTGTGTTTAAACTTCATAGCTGTCACAGCAGATTTTGGGCCAGGATTTGGGTGTACATTCCCTGATAGTAGTAGTAGAAGGAGTAGAAGCTTCAGTGTGGAGAGTTGTAAGGCCTTGAGGGAGAGTTTACGAGAGCGCACAGCGTTGCTTGTACGTGAGGGGTGCAAGTGTTGCTCCCAGAGGGGTTTCATAAATTGTATTAGGGGGATTGGAGGAGGAAGGGCCAAGTAACCTTGGATGGATGATCCAGCATGTTCCTCTTCATAGCAGGAGTGGGGGGTAGTGGTGTGAGGGGGAAAAGGAGAGGGTGCCAGAGAGGTGGTGTGTGAAGTTGAGTTGCAAGTTGGGAGGGGAGGAGGGGTAGCAGGTCCCACGAAGGTAGCTGAGAGGAGGTAGTGACAGTAGAAAAATTATCAGAGCAAGCATAGCGAAGAGGGCCAGTCAGCAATCAAGTTGGTAAAGTAAATAAAGGTATTCGAGGAGCACTTGAGGAAGGGAGGCGGGGAGTGAATTACAGGGAGGAGGAGAGACAGTGGAGAGAGGTCAGGCAAAAGAGTGAGTGGAAAAAGGAGGGAGGGGATTAGTAGGACCTATAAAGAAAGGGAAGGGTGGCGGCTAAGAAAAGTGGGCAGTGCTTAAGGCTATTTAATTAAGGCTGGAGGGGAGTGGGGGGGGGCGGGTGTAAAAAAGCAGCATTTTCCTATGCTTTTCAATGGGTGCAGAAGCCCAGAAACAGCGTAGATGAGGCGGACCAATCCCAGGCAGAGGCGTAAAAGCCTTGACCAACTGGAGATGGCAGCAAGCCTCAGCAGCCGATGGAAGCACTCGGAGCTGTCCCGGTCAGGTCTGCAAAGCTTACCCAGCTTTAGGAGGTCCTTAAGTGGCTGGAGAAGGTGGTGAGGGCGGGCGGCTGGTTCCCTGAGCCGCGGCTGCTCCGGCAGCTGGGAAGGACCCGGTCAAGGGCAGAGATCTGTAGAAGGAGAGGGGTCAGAGATAAGCTGGGGGAAAAATAGAGTAATGACGAGGTGAGAATCGGGGGCGGGGAGACAGCAGGGGGTCGGATGCGAGTAGATGAGAAGAAAATAGAGTCACAGCTGAAGAGAAAGCGGGGGGTGATGGTAGCAGACACATACAAGATGTGAATCACCTGCCCAGTTGCCACACGGGGAGGGAAAGGGACACAGCAGTTTAGCCAAAGGATTTTAGAGAAAGGGCACAGCAGAGAAGCAATAGGCAGTTAAAACAGTCAGCAGAGATTACAGATATTTTTCAACAATTTACACAGTTTGCAATTCAGAAAATAACATTAAACAATTCGAGAGACAGCAAATAGTAGGTTACAGGAGGAAACACACAGCAAGCTGAAAAGGCAGCATTTTCCTATGCTTTTCAATGGGCGCAGAAGCCCAGAAACAGCGTAGATGAGGCGGACCAATCCCAGGCAGAGGCGTAAAAGCCTTGACCAACTGGAGATGGCAGCAAGCCTCAGCAGCCAATGGAAGCACTCGGAGCTGTCCCGGTTGGGTCTGCAAAGCTTACCCAGCTTTAGGTGGTCCTTAGGTGGCTGGAGAAGGTGGTGAGGGTGGGCGGCTGGTTCCCTGAGCTGCGGCCGTTCCGGTGGCTGGGACAGACCCGATCAAGGGCCAAGATCCGGCTTTAGGAGGTCCTTAGGTGGCTGGAGAAGGTGGTGAGGGTGGGTGGCTGTTTCCCTGAGCCGCGGCAGCTGCAGTGACTGGGACGGACCCGGTCAAGGGCCGAGATCCGGTTTTAGGAGGTCCTTAGGTGGCTGGAGAAGGTGGTGAGGGCGGGCAGCTGGTTCCCTGAGCTGTGGGCGCTCCGGCGGCTGGGACGGACCCGGTCAAGGGCCGAGATCTGGTTTTAGGAGGTCCTTAGGTGGCTGGAGAAGGTGGTGAGGGCGGGCGGCTGGTTCCCTGAGCCGTGGACGCTCCGGCGGCTGGGACGGACCCGGTCAAGGGCCGAGATCCAGCTTTAGGAGGTCTTTAGGTGGCTGGAGAAGGTGATGAGGGTGGGCGGTTGGTTCCCTGAGCCGCGGCCGCTCCGGCGGCTGGGACAGACCTGGTCAAGGGCCGAGATCCGGCTTTAGGAGGTCCTTAGGCAGCTGGAAAAGGTGGTGAGGGCGGACGGCTGGTTCCGAGCCACGGTTGGGACGGACCCGGTCAAGGGCTGAGATCTGTAGGATCTTTAAAGCCTAATAGCTCCTTAATGGCACTTATTGTTTTGCTGCATATAACATTTTAGTCATTTTATTACTGCACTGTTACTCACCTGCTTATACTTGTGTCTATATATATCCCTTTTGAATTTGTCCAAACTGTGTTACTTGTATCCTAACTTTTTTTTAAATACCGTATTTCTCTCAGTCCCAAAGTTGATTGCATGTTACCCCTTCCTACTGTGATTACTCATTTTCCATGTGTTGTCAAATGGTGTGCTTTGTACTCAACTGGATCCTCCTGGGTTGTGCCTGAAAATAGGCATCTCAATGTCTAGTTCATCCACCCGGTTACCAAAAGCAAAAAAAATAAATAATGTGCAGCCCAGTGGTGGACAGGGCTGAAGCGTTGTCAAGTACCTTAACTCTTCCATGGTGGCGACCTGTGTTTGGCAATGAGCCAGGGTCGACAGGGGTCGGCTGGGGGTGTGGTGGGGTTAGAACGGCGGTAATTGGAACGGCCATCTGGCAGCTTGTCTCTCTCGGATGGGGAGGTGAGCCATCCTGGCTCATGACTGCCACCGTCTGGAAGTCTGGTGGTAGCACCAATGCTCAGGAGGCTGTCGAAGTGCCGAGTGGTAGAACGGGGCTAGCGGTTCCAGTGCGCATGCACGCCTCCACACACATGATTGACCATGTTTGCCATACTCTGGGGGCAAAAACATAGATGTAAATTGGATGGGAGGACTGGTCATCAATGAAGCCCTGTCTAAGGCACTGTGACTTGCCCTGCCAGAGCCTAAGAGGTGGCTGAAGAGGAGGTAAGTGGCCGGTTGTTGGCGCTCAGTGACAAGGCTGATAGCCTGCCCGGTCCCAGCAGAGGAGGGTAAATTACTGATGAGAAAAACAATTCTTGGTGGAATCTTCCTCTTCCACAGCAAAAACCATTTCAGTCTGAATTTATTATATATGAGACTGAAAGGAAGGGTCTTCAGGTGGAGATGTGGGTGTGTACAGCACAGAATCTTCACTGCAGGAAGACAGGGTACAGCTGGAAAGTACAGTCATGTAAGAACTTACTGTAACAGTAGATTTTTGAGAGGGGCTCTTGCAGTAGGTAATTACATATAGGACTGATGCCGGCCGCCTTCAGGACCCAACGGAAAAATTTCTAGCTAGCAGTCTCTGGGGGACCGCCCCTACATCAGGTGACTGACGCCATGCAGCGTCAGTATAAAGGGGTGGTCCCCCAACACCCGCCTTCCAGTTCTTTCCGCCAAAGACCAAAAGGCAAGATGAGAGAGAAGCGGATATTTCCCTTCCTGGAAAAGGAGCTGAAAAGTTTAGGGAATGGAGGGAGAGTCACTGCAAGAGCTCTCTCGAAGATCTACTGTTACGGTAAGTTCTTGCAAAACTGTACTATCTTACTTCGAGAGGGCTCTTGCAGTAGGTAATTACATACAGGACTGAGTCCCAAGCAGTCTGGAACAAGGAGAAGCAAATGGGAAGAGGAAAGCTACTCAGAAGTAGACCCTCTGGTTGTGAAGGCCTTAGGAAAGGAGGCCTTGGAAAACAGCCAGCCCGAAGCCTGCTCTACGACGAGAGGCAATGTTTCGTAAAGGTATGGACTGAAGTCCAAGTGGCAGCTGCACAAATGTCAGCCGCTGACACGTTCTTGAAACAAGCCGCAGAGGCAGCAACTCCTCTGTTGGAGTGGCCTCTAACTTGACCCGGCAGTGTCTTGTTGTACTTGTCATAACAGAAAGTGATACAATGAGCCAACCATTTCGATAGCCATTGCTTAGAAACAGCATTGCCTTCTCTTTTATGAGCAAAATAGACCAACAGTTGATCAGTCTTTCTGAGATCCTTCGCCCTGTTGGTGTAGTATCTCAGAATTCGGTGAACATCCAAAGTATGTAGGAGGTACACTCCTTGATTGGAGTGCTGCATAAAAAAGGCAGGCAACTCTATGGATTGATTCAGTGTCAATTCTGCTACCACCTTAGGGAGAAACTTAGGGTTGGTACGTAGAGTCACACTTTCCAAATGAAAAATCAAATACGGGATTTTACACATCAGGGCCTGATGCTCGGAAATCTGTTGAGCAGAAGTAATGGCCACTAAGAAGAGAGTCTTCCAAGAAAGGAACTTTAGGTCCACTGAGGCTGCCGGCTCAAAAGGAGGCAGAGTAAGCTTCTCTAAAATGAAATTCAGATCCCAAGGAGAGGCAGGAACCCGGATAGGGGGTCGTAAGTGAAGGACCCTCTCAAAAAGGTCTTGGAGACCTCCAGCTGAGCAAACGTTCCGTCTGCAATGGGGACATGACAGGCCGAAATGGCCACCACGTGAACCTTTAAGGATGAATGGCTGAGACCCAGATCGAAGAGGTGTCGCAAGTAATCCAGAAGTCGGTCGACAGAGCACGAGAAGGGCTCAACATCATTGGAGGCAGCCCAAATAGAGAACCGCTTCCATTTCATGGCATAAGTAGATCTGGTTGAGGGTTCCTGACCTCCACCAGAATCTCAGCTATCTCGGGGGACCCTGAATCGGGCTTGAGCTATGTCTGCAGGAGCCATGCGTGCAACTGAAGGGACTTGAGGCCTGGATGGACCAGGGTCCCCTGATCCTGGGTCAGCAAAAATAGCGACAGAGGAAGAGGAAGTTCCTCTGAGAAATGTTGCAGAAGCGAGAACCAAACTTGCCTGGGCCAGAAAGGAGCGATCAGAATCATTCGAGTTCCTTCCGAACTGACTTTCTGCAAGACCCTCGTAATCAGTGGAATAGGAAGGAAGGCACACATGAATCTGCCCTTCCAGTCTAGAGACAGAGCGTCTCTCCAAAAAATGCCACGCCCTGGAGCAAGCGAGCAGAAGATGGGAAGTTTTGTGTTTTGAGGGGAAGCAAACAGGTCTACCTGTGGAGTTCCCCAGCTCAGGATGATGTCATCTACAACCTCCTGATCCAGTTCCCATTCGTGAGCTAGAGCAGATGACCGGCTTAGTCTGTCTATCAGCATGTTCTTGTCCCTGGGACATGAGATGCCGTGAGGTTAAGGTTGTGCTGCACTGCCCAATCCCACACTCACATCGCATCTCTGCAAAGGGGGTAGGAATGAGTTCCTCCCTGTTTGTTGATGCAACAGACCACACACATATTGTCTGTCTGTACCGCTAGGTGACCGGGAGACAGATACGGATGCAGAGCATGAAGAGCATACAGTACTGCCCTTAGTTCGAGCACATTGATGTGAAGAAACTTCTCGAGCTTGGACCAGGAGCCCTGGGTCCTGTGAGGACTGAGATGGGCTCCCCCAACCATCGCCGGAGGCATCCGTAGTCAACGTCTGTGAGGGGGGAGGGAGACTGAAGGCAACTCCCCAGCAGAGGTTCTCCTGAACCATCCACCACTGCAAGTCCGGAGCAATGGGAGTGGAGACCAGGACAAGTTGATCTAGGTCATCCACCAGCTGATCCCATTCGACCGAAGCATCCACTGAGAGATCTTCATGTGGAGCTGAGTGCGAGGGACTGTCGGAATCGCAGCCGCCATTAGCCCGAAGAGGCGAAGGACTGACCTGGTGCTGACCCGTCTGCGGCTGAACAACAGGCTGACCTGGGCCTGGAGAGTGGCCGCCCTGTCCAGTGGCAGGAAGGCCATGCCAGAGGTCATGTCCAGGATCGCCCCAATAAACTGGAGCCTCTGGGACAGGAAAAGATGGGACTTGGCCTGGTTAATGGTAATACCCAGGCAGGCAAAGACCTGCTGGGTAAGGGAAAGGAAGTGCAGGAGTTCTCGCCTGGACGGGGCAACCAGAAGCCAGTCGTCAAGATATGGGAAAACCTTCACCCCCTGGGTACTCAGGTAGGCTGCTACCACCAAAAGGCATTTGGTGAACACCTGCGGCGCCAAGGAAAGACCAAATGGGAAGGCCTTGAACTGGTAGTGATCCCACTGGAATGCAAAACGCAGGTATTAGCGATGGGAAGGGCGGATAGGGATATGCAGGTAGGCATCCTGCATATCCAAAGCGCACAGCCACTGTCCCAGCCGGAGAAGGGGCAGGAGACTCTGCAGCAAGAGCATCCTGAACCTTTTGTACTCCACGAAAAAGTTCAGGGAGCGGAGGCCGAGAATCGGCCTCACGTCCCATTTTCATTGGGACCAGGAAGAATTGGGAATAGTAATCCGTTCCCTGCAGAGGAAGGGGGACAGGTTCTATCGCCTCTTTCAGCAAAAGTGCTGAAATCTCTTCCTGGACCAGAAGATGATGTTCCCGAGGATATGATGACCTTGGGGAAGGTGACAAGCTGGTTTCTGTAGAAACTCTATGGAGTGTCCTTCTGCGACTAGCTGGAGCACCCATGAATCTGATGTTATCCTCTCCCAGCCCAGAAGGTGGAGGGAAAACCTCCCTCCTACCAGCTCCTCTGGGAAGTCCGGAGGCTGTGGGAGAGGGAAGGAGTCAGGTGGTGTGGGGCAGCGCTGCAGCTGAAGCTCCCACTGCTTTTTTGGGCGGGGAGCTGGCAGCTGGGGGGCCCCGACATTTAGTGGCCCTCTTCCCTGTGGTCTCACTTTGGGCCAATTCCGTCTGCGAAAGGGACAGCGCTGCGATAGATGGGGATGACACCTAGAGTCCACTGACTTTAGTGCCGTCCCCTTCTCCTGCAGGTCGGTGATGATGTCCTTGACATCACCCCCGAACAGCACAGAACCCCGAAAGGGCGCTTCCTGGATGGCAGACTGCATTTCAAGGACCAACCCTGACACTCGGAGCCAAGCATAACGCTGTAGGCCTACGGCGAAAGCTGAGCTCCTACCAGCAGTGTCCACTGCATCGTAGGTCGTACAAAGGATGTGCCAACTGGCCGAACGTGCAGAGCGGACAAGGTCAGCCACTTCCTGCTTCACTTGAGAGTCCGGAAGGGAGTCCAACTTACATTCCACCTCACTGAAAATAGCCTTCTGGTAATCCCCCATGTGACCGACATAGTTCAGGGCCCTAATACCCAGAGTGGAAGAAGCGAAAATCTTCTTGCCATACTAGTCCAGAAGGCAGGATTCCTTGTCAGGTGGAGACGAGCTGAGGTGTTTGGGGTGAGCTGACCGGCCATGAGCGGTGCTAATCACAACCGAGTCAGCTAGAGGGTGGGAGTCTAAATAGTCAACACCCTCGGAAGCCTGGTATAGCTGTTCGACTTCCAGGGAAGTGGGGCTAATGCCAATGGCTGTTTCCATATAGTGGTGATATGGTCGGCATGAGGCTTATCCAGGGTGGCACCAAAGTGGGAGCTGTCATGGGCAGATCCAGATGCTCAGCGAGTTTTTTACGCTGGGGGTCTGGCTCCAAGGACTTCCACTTATGTACTTCCTGGATCTTGCGTAGCAACTCCGTGAAGGAAGGATCCTCCGGAGACTTCGGAGGAGTCCTTGGCCCGGGCTTGGACTGAGAGCGTGGCTCGTCGTCTTGCTCAGAACAACTGTCGGAAGCGTCCGAGGTGTCCAAGGAAGAAGAAGATAAGAAGTAGACTCCCTCTCCCAACAAGGGGGAGGAATGGACCCCTTGGGAAGCCCCTGAGGGAGTGAGTCCTGCCCTCTCTGGACCCAGAGGGTTTAGCCCTGGTGTCAGGAGGTGCGGAGGGAGTTTGTCGTCGTAGACGTACAGGAACCGGCACTGGCACCATCGTCGGAAGACAACTCTCCACCTCTCTGATGAGCTGAGCCTTGGCCTCACCCCACCAGGAGGCCAGAGTCTCCTGCAGATCCACCGTTGGAGGTGGAGGTGGAGGAGGAGGAGGGGGATACAGGTATGGACTATACCCATAAGGCACGTATCCGTAACCAGACAGCGGGAAGCCCAGCATCAGGTACTGCGGCGTCAGATAGGTCGGTGCCGGGTACTGAGGCGTCTGATACTGCGGTCCCAGGTATGACGGCGTCAGATACGACGGGGTCGGGTACACAGGAACTGGGGGGGCTGCCGGAGCAGATGGCTCAGCTGGAGGCCCCATGGGTGGATCTGGAGCAGAAGGCCCAGAGTAGAGGGCAGCATCTGGGAGCAGGATGTCGCCTGGAGTCGGCAATACTGGCGTCGGAGCCGGTGGCCGAGATGCTAGCGTCCGGGAAGCCGACATCAGATCGGTCGGACCAGCGGGTGGACGGTCTGACGGAGATGGAACAGGAAACTCAGCGTCGCCTGGGGATGGAGGGGAGAAATCCTTGGGGTTGGGTTGAGGAGACCCAGGGTCCCTGGAGGGCTGCGAAGAGCCAGGAACGATGGACATGGGAGGGTCCAGCATCGGCTCTTCCGCTGTGCGGACATCGGGCGAACAGACTTGCGGCTTAGCAGCGGGATCCGGGAGGGCGCCGGAGGGGCCGGCGTCCGACTTAACGGACCCATCGCCAGAGGCAGGCCACGATGGAGGGTCGGCCTGGTCGGGCAGAATAGGGGCTGCGCGCCGCCCCGAAGTGTCAGGTGACTTACTGACCTTCTCCATGCGGGCGTTGGAGAGCCGATACCCGGCTTATCGGAGGCCGCACCATTAGGCCCACACCACGGTTTTACTGGGAGGCGGAGGCCTCCAAAGCTGAGGCGCCGAAGGTCCGGAAAAGCAGCCAGACGGGCGGGACTGACACCGCCTTAGAAACCCTAAGCGTCGTCAGCGTACTGGGGAATGCTATTTTTAGCAAAGATGACTCCCGAGGAAGTCGCTGCTGAGAGGAGCCCTTGTCCCGGTGCTTTTCTTCATCCTTTTTCTTGCGATGGCCTTCAGGGGAAGTTGACACCTGCTGAAACTTTTTCAATTCTTTCTCCATGGAGCTCATTTTCTTTTTCAAAATATGGGCCTCCAGGGACTGTTGCCGCCTTCTCCGGGTGGCCGCGTTAAAACTAAGGCAGTGCTGCCACTTCTCTACTGGATGGTCGGGGCCTAGGCAAAAAAAGGTACAGGGAATGGCCGTCCTTGTGCGAGGAGTTGGTGCCGCGCATTGCCACTGTTTTTGTGCTCAGAGGTGTGATGACATGACATCATCGTAATACCTGACGGATGATAGGAAAAATCGAAAATACTCGGTGAAATACCGACAATAGAGCCTGACGAGTAAGGAACTTTACCGCGAGGCGCTGGCTTGAGCTAACGGCGGGAAAGAACTGGAATGCGGGCATGAGGGACCGCCCCTTTATATGGACGTCTCCTGATGCCGGTCACCTGACGTGAGGGCGGTCCCTCGCCAAAGACTGCTAGTTAGAAATTTTTCCGTGGAGTCCTGCCGCCTGCCGTGGTCAGTCCTGTTTGTAATTACCTACTGCAAGAGCCCTCTCAAAGTAAGATCTCCTGTTACAGGTCAGTAAGAAAAAAGGACTCACCTTAGTAATGTTGTTTCTTCTAATGGAGTCTTGCTGTATTCTGACATAGGCAGTTAGGTCCTGCCTTTCAACTGCCCCGGAGAACAAAGGGTTAACTTTTCTATGCCTTGCATAGAACGTTCATCACGAGCTCGGTTGCAGCCCCTGTCTGCTGTTGTTTAAACTGCAACCATCAGATCTTTACGAGCAAAGACTCACTAGGTGTTCTGTGTGGAAACAGCAAAATTCTTACTAGCCAACTGGCAAATATATACAATGTTTTTTGGTTTCAAAGGAAGACTCAAGTAAGAAAACCCAAAAACAAAAACACATCCAAAACACAACATCCCACCGAAACAAAAAAGAGGGTGTAAAAAGGACACCCCTAGGGTGCCAACACTGCTCCTGCCCACCCACATCCCCAAAACTAGGTTCTTAGAGGGGAGGCGGGGGGGAGGTCAAAATACAGAAAGACTCCATTAGAAGAAACAACATTACTAAGGTGAGTAATTTTTTCTTCAAACAACATGAAGTCTTGCTGTATTCTGACATATGCAGACTACCAAGCAGTACCTCCATGGAGGAGGGACAGAACCTACTTTGAGAACAAGC
The DNA here is from genome assembly GCA_016271365.2 of Neoceratodus forsteri. NCBI lineage: Eukaryota > Metazoa > Chordata > Ceratodontiformes > Ceratodontidae > Neoceratodus > Neoceratodus forsteri. The sequence continues at coordinate 161,843,986 of CM057458.1, read as the reverse complement.
TCTGAAGTACTGCTGTGCCAAACCGAGCATCACTCCTAGCCTGGATATCCAGAGAGTAATGCTTGGTGAAAGTATGGACTGTTTTCCAGGTGGCTGCTTGACAAATTTCTAAGAGAGGAATATCCCTGGCAGCAGCCAGGAAGCAGCTGTACCTCTTGTGGAATGAGCCTCGGCCTAAGGGTGGAGTTCTACCCAGTTTTCCATAGCAGAACTGTATACAAGAAACAATCCACCTGGCAATAAATCTCTTAGTGGCAGGTTTGCCTTTACCAACTTCTTCATAAGTAAGGAACAACTGGAAGGATTCAAACCTGTGACCCTTGGTACACTCTATGTAGTAGCTAAGGGCTCTTTTAACATCCAAATTGTGTAGCCTCCTCTCTCTCGAGGAGGAATGGTCAGTGAAGAAAACGGAGAGGTATAGACTTTGTTGAGGTGGAAATCTGAAACCACTTTAGGCAAGAACTTTCTGTTAGTTCTAAGGACCACTTTAACTCTGTGAAAAGAGATGAAATCAGATTCCACTGACAGGGCTTGCAATTCACTGATACGTCTGGCAGAAGTAATGGCTACCAAAAACACAGTTTTCCAAGTCAAGTACTTAAGCTCTGCTGAGGACAAAGGCTCAAAGGGGGGTTGCATAAGCTGAGCAATGCAAACATTAAGGTCCCAAGCAGCAGCAGGATCCCTAAAGGGGGGATTGGTGTGAAGCAATCCCTTGAAAAACTTACAGAATACAGGATGGGATGACAGAGAGGAAGACTTGCCTACTGACAGGAAAACAGAAACAGTTGCCAAGTGTACTTTGAGGGTAGCTGGTCTGAGGCCTAGGCCATTAAGATGGATCATATAATCCAGAACCGTAGGCAATTCAGCAGAATCTGGAGAAATATTCTTCTTAGAACACCAAATGCTGAATCTTTTCCATTTGGAGTTGTAAGTCTTCCTGTTGGAAGGCTTTCGAGAAGCCTTAAGGATATCCAGAACCCCTTGGGAAAGATGCAGATCTGCGAACTCTAACTCTTCAAGAGCCATGCCTTGAGATTGAGAGACTGAAGATTCGGGTACCAAATCCTCCCCTGAGAGGATGTTAACAGGTTGTAATGCCTGGGAAGAGACAGGGGAAGGTGGACTGTTAGGGACAGCAACAAGGGATACCATGGCTGTCTGGCCCAGTCTGGAGCAATCAAAATCACATTGCATGGTTATGACCTTATCTTGACTAGCACCCTGAACAGGAGAGGGAAGGGGGGAAAAGCATACAGAAATTTCCCTTCCCAGTTCAGAATCAGAGCATCCAGGGGGACTGAGCCCAAGACTGGGGGTCTGCAACAAAAGAGAAGACGTTGGTGATTGTCTGGGGCTGCAAAAAGATCTATCTCTGGAGTGCCCCATCTCGAGAAAATCACTTTCAAAACCAGAGGATCCAGGGCCCATTCGTGATGGCACTGGGATATTCTGCTAAGTGCATCTGCTAGGACATTGTCCTTCCCTGGGAGGTGAACTGCTATCAGAGAGGCTTTCAGGGAATAGGCCAGGGACCACAACTTCATTGCTTCTGTGCACAAGGCAGTAGACCGAGTGCCTCCTTGCTTGTTGATGTACCACATGGTGGTGGTGCTGTCTGTTCTGACTTGAACCACCTTGTTCTGTACAGATTTGGAAAAAGCTTGCAGTGCCAGAAACACTGCTCTGATTTCCAAGAGATTGATGTGAAGCAGAGATTCCTGAGGTGACCACAGTCCTTGGGTGGTAAGATCCTCCAAATGGGCTCCCCAGCCCAGCAGGGAAGCATCTGTGGTGAGTATCACTGAATGAGACTGAGTAACAAATGGAACCCCTTGTCTCAAATTGTCCTGATCCTGCCACCATTGCAAGGCTTGGTTCAGGGTTCGAGTCACTGGAATTAGTTTGGTAAGAGAATCCTTTCTTTGGGACCAAAAGGCTCTTAAGTGGAACTGAATGTCCCTCATTTGGAATCTTGCTCCCTGGACCACTGCTGTGGAAGCTGCCATGTGGCCCAGTAGCTGAAGGAAATATCTTGCTGGTCAAGACACCTGAAGGGTGAATGAAGAGGCCAGTTCCATAAGGGTCCTTGCCTTTTCCAGGGGAAGGAAGGCTCTTGCCTTTACTGTATCCAGTTCTGCACCTATGAAGGTGAGGAGCTGCACTGGTTCGGGAACTGACTTTGGTAGGTTGAGAAGGAATCCTAAGGAAGTGAGCACTTGCTGGGTCACTTGCAGATATGACTTGACTTGGTCTGGAGACTGACCTACTATGAGCCAGTCGTCCAAGTATGGGAAGATGGAGATCTTTTGTCTTCTTAGGAAGGCAACAACTACTGCCAGGCACTTTGTGAAAACCCTTGGGGATGATGTTAGGCCAAAGGGCATTGCTCTGAATTGATAGTGGCCTGAGGACAACTCGAACCTGAGGTACTTTCTGTGGGAGCACCTGATGGGAATGTGAAAGTAGGATCTTTGAGGTCCAGGGAGGCTAGCGAGTCCCCTGGCCTTAGAGAGGGAAGGATAATTCCCAGAGTTACCATTTTGAACTTTGGCTTTAAAAGATGTTTGTTCAGATATCTTAGGTCCAGGATGGGTCGCCACTCTCCTGTCTTTTTGGGGGTTAGGAAGTACCTGGAGTATAATACTTTGCCGCTGTGTAGGGTGGGAACTCTCTCTATAGCTCTGAAAGCTACGAGAGAAGAAACCTCTACCTCTAGGGCAAGGGTCTCTGAGAGATTTGCAGACGGAAAAGATCTGGCTCTCATCTTGGGAAATTTTGTGAAGCTGAGAACCAGTCCCTGGCTTACTACTTCCAGGACCCACTTGTCTGATGTAAGAGACACTCAGTCCTGGACAAAATAAGCCAGCCTGCCCCCTACTGGGATAGGAGAATCGACCCGGGCAGACCCATCAGGGTGTCTGCTTGGCAGGCGCTTTAGGCTGAGGGGTGGATGCAGGCCTGCTCATCCCCCTTCTGCCTCTCCCTCTAAAGAACCCCTCTGCAAAAAGGAAGAAGAGGAGGCCTGAGCTTGGTAAAAAGGCCTTTGGAAAGGCCTGCCCCTTCCCCTGGACTGCTGCCTTTGAGGAGCTGCTTGCCTTTCTTTGGCCTGAGCACTCCTGTAAGTGGTCCTGTACTCGTCCATCTTCTTCATGCAATTCTCTGTCTGCTCCCCAAACAGAGAATTACCAATTACAGGAAAATCCATGGCCTTAGTCTGGGTATCCTGTGAGAGGCTAGTACATCTGAGCCAAGCCATCCTTCGAAGAGCCACAGATGTAGCCATGACTCTTGATGATACATCCCTGGAGTCTACAGCAGCATGAATCTGTACTTTCGATGCCTCAATCCCATCTGCAGCCACCTGCTCCAGGTCCTTGGCAAGCTGGTCGGGAGCCTGTTTAGCCAGAGCCAGTACAGTGTCCCACCTGGACTTCTGGTACCTGGCTGTATAGGCCATATAGTTAGCCTGCCTGAGTCCCAAAGATGCTGCCATGTATTGTTTCTTTGCCATGGCATCAATCTTCCTGGAGTCCTTGCCTGGGGGGTGTGATGCCAAGGGAATGTTTGCCTTATCACAGGCAGCAGCCTGCACAACCCCAACATGGCTGCATTGCTGAAAAAGGAACTCCGTGTCTGAGCCTGAGAGAGTGTACCTCTTGTCCATTCGTCTGTCCACAGGAGGTACAGAATTAGAGACTTAAGAATTTTTGTGTCTGTTTCCAAAGGATTTGTGGAGGGAATAGACAGTCTCCTGGACTCTGGGATGTCCATCATCTCAACATAATCAAGCTTCTCCTGATCCTCTACTGCTTCCTCCACAGGAAGCTGGAGGGTATCAGCCACTTTTTGTAGAACATGTAGTGGAAGGGACTCAGAAAGCCTAGGAGGAGAAACACCTGAAGGTCTGTCTAGGGAGATGTCCGGGTCAATAGGAACATCCAGACTTTCACCATCACCATAATCATCCTCATACCCTCCCTCCTCCTTCTCCAGTTCATAAAATTCTTCCAAAGTATAATCCGGAACCGACCGAACCGAGCCCCTGCCAGATGGTGCCGGTTCGGTCGGAACCGAACTAAGCGATTGCACAATCCTAATCGCCTTGGCTATCTCATCAGCGGTCAGAGTATGAAATTCTGGGTATGAACCAGTCGATTTGTCTTTTCTTTTTGTTGGAACCAATTCCTCAGAATTGGCTTTCCTTTTGCCCGAAGAAGTATCACCCTGGTCAGAGGGCACTCCTTCTGGTTCGGTTGGAACCGAACCAGGCTGGCCATCCGGGTCAGCGGACTTCTCGGCCTCCCTTTCCCGCAGTCTACCTAATCTCTTTTCCAGGATAGATTTGGGAAAATTCTTACAAATTTGGCAGTCTGAATCGAGGTGGTCAAACCCCAGATAATAAACACAGGTGGTGTGGGGATCAGCCTTAGCAAAGACCTCCCCACACACACTGCAGTGCTGAAACCCAGTGGGCCCAGTTTTTTTCTTGGGTTTCTCAGACATGGCCAATCCTAACTAAAAACTTACCCTTTTTTCGGCAATCCGTCTGGCAAGACTCCCCAATCAGTTCCTGACCGTGTCATAGGTCTCGGAAAAAAACTTAATTTAAATCAATTTTTTTAGAACCAATACGGACTGGTAACCACACTCTAAAGTAAAGCACAAGTTTTTTAACTCAAATTGATTGGTTCAGCCGAACCGATCCACAGTTTACAAGTTCCATACAGAAGACAGAACAAAAACCTATCTAGTACTCATGGTACCACAGACAGAGACATGAACAGACTATGCGGAAACAGCAATTTGGTAGCACCGACCGAAAACCGACACATCAACCAACTTTTTGAACTGAGCAGCAGGAGAAATCTCTGGAGCGACTGTTCAGTGAGGCGGAGTAAAGAATCAGACGGTTCCAGTTTAAACAACAGCAGAAAGGGGCTTCAACCGAGCTTGTGATGAACGTTCTATGCAAGGCATAGAAAAGTTAAACCTTTGTTTTCCGGGGCAGTTGAAAGGCAAGACCTAACTGCATATGTCAGAATACAGCAACTCTTCATGTTGTTTGAACCTGTATTTCTAGGGACGTGGATATGTTGTTCAATCCACACTTATTGACAGACTCCCAGCAGTTCTCCAGAAGGAGGGAGGCAAGGCATGCACCCCTTACTTAGGGAATAAGGACTGGAGAACCAAGGTCCCAAAACCAGCATCCCGGCATGACTCTAGGTCAATGTGGTAATGGGAAATGAGGGTGTGTGCTGACTTCCAGGTAGCAGCCCTGCAGATTTCCTGGATAGTGACGTCCCTAGAAGCAGCCACCAAAGCAGCGGTGTGGTGGGTTGAATGAGCTCTTATCCCTTTGGGAGGCTCCATTCCCGGCAACCTATAGCAGAGATCTATGCAGGAGGTGACCCACCTGCCTATCGGCAACTTGGCTTTAGGTCTGCCAGGTGCGGCTTCAGCGTAGGTGACAAACAGCTGGTGAACCTCTCCCCGAACTTCAGCCATCTGCTCCTTATAATAAGAGAGCGCTCTTCTAGGGTCCAAGGTATGGAGCCTATATCCGGCCTCCGAGGTGTGACTGGGGTAGAACACCAGCAGAGTTAACACCTGGTTAAGGTGAAACTCCGACGCCACCTTCGGAAGGAACTTCATGCGGGGGCGAAGGACAACCTTGTCCCTGTGGAAGACCAGATAAGGAGACTCAATGGAAAGCGCCTGGAGCTCTCCCATCTTTCTGGCTGACATAATAGCCACCAAGAAGGCGGTCTTCCACGACAGGTGAGAGATGTCACACCTCTGCATCGGTTCAAATGACTTGCCCATGAGCTTAGCCAATACCAGCAATAGATCCCATGGAGGTGGAGGTTCTCGCACCGGAAGGGATATGTGATCAAGGCCTTTGGAAAAGCGCCCGACCACCTTCTCCTGCACCACCGACTGCTTACCGGCCCACGCCCGATAAGCAGAGATGGCTGCCAGTTGCACCTTAAGGGTCGTCGACCGAAGCCCTAGCTGAGAAAGGGACCACAGGTAGTCCAGAATGCTAGCCAAGGAACAGGAAGAACTGTTCAACCCTTTGTCCTGACACCAAATGGAGAATCTCTTCCATTTGATGGCATAGCATTTTCTGGTCAACTCCTTACGGGACGCCTCAACTATGTTGAGGACCTCATCGGAAAGACCCAAGGCCTGGAACTCTAGCTGCTCAGGAACCAGGCCGTCAGGTGCAGGAATTGAAGGTCCGGGTGGAGAACCTTCCCCTTGTCGACTGAGAGCAGGTCCGGGTGGGCTGGAAGCTGCCTTGGAAGCCTAGAGCTGAGGCTGAGGAGATCTGGGTACCAGTACTGGCGGGACCAGTCTGAGGCTACCAGACTCACCTGCGCCTTGTCCCTCTTCACCTTGAGAAGCACCTTGTGGATCAAGAGAAATGGAGGGAAGGCGTAGAAGAGGCCCGGGGTCCACGGCCTCGAGAAGGCATCCCCCTGCAGCGAGTCCTGCTGAGGGGGGAGGGCATGAAACAGCCTCAGCTTCACATTCTCCCTGGAGGCGAACAGGTCCACCTGAGGGGTGCCCTAATGGGAGAACAGATCTAGTACTACCTCTGGCAGGAGAGACCACTTGTGAGATGCAGCGCCTATCCGGCTGAGAGCATCAGCCAGACTGTTGGAGGCAGCTGCCACATGGATGGCTAGGAGATCCGCCTTGAGACTGATCATGAGAGACCAAGTGCGGAGAGCCTCCTTGCACAGGGGCAAGGAGTGTGTCCCGCCCTGTCAGTTGAGGTAGTACATTGTCGTGGTGCTGTCCATCTGGACCTGGACTACTCGACCCTGTACAAATGGAGTGAAGGCAGTGAGGGCTAGTCGGACCGCTCGAAGCTCCAGCAGGTTGATGTGGCATTGAGACTCCTGAGGGGACAAGAGGCCGTGGGCTCCGAGCTCCCCCAGATGGGCACCCCAACCTATCAGAGAGGCGTTGGTCATCAGAGTGACCGTCAGCTCGGGGTGGACAAACAGGATACCCTCCTGCAGATGAGCTGGAACGAGCCACCAGTGTAGGCCATTCCACATCTCCTAGGTCACCATAACTGGCTAGTCTAGAGGACCGGAGCACTGTGACCATTAGCTGGCCAGTCCCCATTGCAGGAAACGCATATGCCAGCGGGCACAACAGATCACGCTGGTGCAGGCCGCCATGAGGCCCAGAAGGCGCAGGAAGTCCCGGGCAGGGCGCAACTGCCCAACCAGAAATGACTGGGCAAAGGAGGAAAGGACTTCAGCCCTGTTCGCCGGGAGCCGGGCTCTGGCTCGAACAGAGTCAAGCTCTGCCCCAATGAACTGAATCACCTGTGATGGCACGAGTTTCGGCTTGGCCTCGCTGATGAGAAGGCCAATCTGAGAGCAGACCTGGAGGGCCAGATCCCTGGACCGCACCAACTCCAACCTGGAGGGGGCTGCAATCAGCTAGTCGTCCAGGTAAGGGTACACCCAGACCTCTCGGCACCACAGGAATGCTGTCACCACTGCCATGCATTTGGTGAAGACCCTGGGAGCTGGAGAGAGGCAGAAGGGCATGGCCCAGCACTCGCAAAGGGATCCCTCTGCTCTGAAGCAGAGGAATCGCTGATGAGACAGACAGATTGGGACGTGAAAAAACGCGCCCTGAAGGTCCAGGGAACAGAACCACATGCCTGGCTCCAAGGATGGAATGATCTGAGCCAGAGTGACCATCCTGAAGGTGTAGACCTTAGGAATTTGTCTGGTCGTAGGTCGAGAATGGGCGCCAGCCCCCCGTCCGTTTTGGGACCAGGAAGTACCTGGACACAAACACTGGGTGTGGAGGGGGGTTCGCCACTTCGCTGATCACCTCCTTCTGGAGGAACAAGGCAATGTCGGCTCAACGAGCCGGCAGAGAGGCAGCGGAACCTGTAGCCCCTGTGTGGTGACGGCTCGATGGGGGGGAACTGCTCGAATTCCAGAGGCAGACCCCTGTCTACCACTTCCAACACCCAGTGGTCCGTGGTGATAGCAGACCAGGCAGAAAGGAAGTGGCGGAGCCATCCACCCACGGGGGGGGACCCAAGGAGGAGTGACGAGGTTGGGGGCGACACCCCTCAACCCGTCACTGGGCAGGCTTGGAGGAAGAGCCGGCCAAGGAGCCGCCTGGGCCTTTTCCTCCAGGCTTCCTGCTGGAGGAAGCAGCAGGCTTGGCTTTGGGACACCAAGCGTGAGCCTGCTGGCCCTGTTGCTGGGCCAGATGTGCCGCAGGGGCTGAAGGACGAAAGGGCTTACGCTGCTGCTGGCAGCCTTTGTCCTTCTGGGCAGACGTGACAGAGTCCAAGGTGGCACTGGACTTCTCGATCCGTTGGAAATGAACCTCCACCCCAGGCCCACACTCAGCGGCGCATGGCCACTGCAGCCGCTACTGACCGGGCACACAAATCAGCAATGTCCAACGAAGTTTGGAGCTGCTGTTTAGCTACCACCCTTCCTTGATCCCGCAACTGCTTGACCGTCATCTGAAGGTCAGCCGGGAGATGAGGAATCACCTCATCCAGGGAGCCCAAAAGGGTGTGTGAAAAGTGTGCTATTAGAACGTCCGAGCTAGCCTGACGAAGGCCTAGGGAGGAGGCAGCGTATACCTTCCGCCCTGAGTAATCTAACTTTGGATTCCGTATTGGACAGTTTGCCCGCATCCCGAGTGTTCTCGGAACGCCGGAAAATGCTATCAGTCACTAACTCTTCCGCAGAGGGGTGCTCCGAGAAACCGGAGAGTGAACAGGTATGGACCGCATACTTTCGAGCCATCCTGGCCGAAGATGCGGGACAAGATGCTGGCAGCTGCCACAACTCCAGGGCCGGGCCAACAATGGCTTCGGCCACCGGAAAGGCCTCCGTAGGGGAATCCCCTTGGTCTAGTATCTCCGTAAGGGGATACTTGGCCCGTTTCTGAACTGGTTCAAGCTGCATCCCAGTAGACTCTGAGATGAGTCAAAGCATTCCCAAAAACAAGGATGGGCTCTCGTCCACCGACTGACCCCCTGTAGATTCCAGGTCAACCGGCCTGGAGAACAGGGAGGAGTCATCGTCAGACTCCGAGGAGTCTGTGAACAGCTGCCGAGCGCCTGAGCCACCCTCCACCTGCCCAGGTCGATTGGGAGTGAGGGTGACCGACAACCTATGGGGCAAGCCCTGACCCGACTGAGAATCCTTGGTCGGGGCTCCAATCTTAGGTTGTGGAGGTGGAGGTTCCACCACAACGGGTGGAGCAGCTGGTTTTGGCCGAACAACCGGTGCCAGTGGCAGCTCCTCGACTACTATGAGGGGTTGTTTCGGTTGCTCCGGTGACAGCCACTTAATGGCTGGAGAAGGCGACGGAGTCGGCTTGTTACCGGACAGTAAGAGCTGCTGCCACATCAAGTCCTCGTAGTGCTGACGCAACTTGTGCCAGAGCCTATCCTCTGAAGCGGCGCCGCTTTCCATGGTGCCGAGACCGAGACCGCTGATGTCGGCAGGACCTGGAAGAGGACCGAGACCAAGACCTTTGAGGAATTCGAGGGTGGGTCAGATGGGGAACGGGGAAACCCGCCCTTCCTTCCATAGGTACAGGGACTTAAACCAGGGACTCCGGCACAGGAGGCACAGGCAAGTCCTCGGTAATCACTGGGGGAACAAGTGAAGTAGGGTTGTCGGCATCACCGGTTGATAAACCATCCGACGGGTCAAGAAAAATCTCGACCACGTCGATGGTTGTCTCAGCCTGTTGACCTGATGGGGACACCGTGAAGCCAGTGGCCTTAGCCACAACCTCGACCGAAGTCGAAAGCCAACGGTCCGGTGAAGGGGATATCTCCCGCTCCCACGAACGTCAACAGTGGGACTTACATTTTGAGTCCTTCTTCTTGGAACGACTGGAATGTCCCGATGGTCCTTCTCCCTTGGTGGAGAGGGATTGACAAAGCTCCTTAAAGGAAGCTGTATAGGAAGAGCCCAAGGAGAACAGGATAAATGCCATGGCTGAGGAGGAAGAACAAGCGGCCTGGGCCGCCTCCTCCTTGAGAGCGATTATCTGCTCCAACTGTTCCGCGGAGCCCGCCGATGCGGACACCGCCCAACAGGCCTCCTTCGACTTGACCGGCAGATACCGTTTTTCAGGACACCCAAGAAGAAGTCGAGCAGCGCAGTCCTCCAAGACCGAAGCCGGGAAGGAGCTGCACAATTCGCAAGCCTGCGAATCGTGGCCAAGCCCCAGGCAGTAGACGCACGAGGAGTGCGGATCGGTCTGGGACATTTTCTGCCCACAGGGGCACCGACGAAAGCAGGGAGTCGATTTGTCCATTGCAGCCGTGAGGGAAGACGAAGACGGAGTCTTGTAAACTTTAGAATTAGTTTCGGGTTAACTGAAGAGTGTGGATCCAGGCCTAAAACACAGAGTGCTAAGGAAAGAACCTAAGCTTCCAAGCGGTAAGGAAGAACTGGTGTCATGGGGCAGAGCTGAGGGTTTTACCACCCGGGAGGGTGGGAGGAGACAGCTTGAAGGCCTTCTGGCAATACTTAAAGCGGCAAGGAACCTGCCAATAAGTGTGGATTGAACAACATATCCACGTCCCTAGAAAGAAGGGTTTGCATCTGACTGGACATTTCCTAGAGGGAAAAGAGATTAAATCCTTTCAGGAATTGGTGATTAAATATCGTCTTTCCCGGAGAGATAGATACCGTTATTTTCAGATCAGAGACTGCGAAAGTATTACTAACTATCCAGAGAAATGAGGAGATCACTCCCCCACAGATTCTGGATATACCAAAAGCTGCAGTAGAGAATAAAGCCCCCACCTCTCACATGATCTCATATCTGTACCAGGCACTTCTCTCCTGGAAAGGGGATAATACTGCCCATGTAAGATGTGCATGGTCCAAAGACTTAAACACACAAATTCCCGAAGAAATATGGGCCTGGGCTCAAACTTGACTATATATAGGGACTTCTCATCTCAGATGGCGGGAATTCACCTGGAAGATGCATAAGGTACTTCAGGAGGCCTGCTAGTCGAGCTAAGAATCAAGGGGCCAACTCAGCTTTATGCTGGAAGGGTTGTGGATATGCTCCAGCTGCTTTGTACCATATAATGTGGGACTGTCCAGTGCTGAAAGAGTTTTTTTTAGAGAATTGGAAGGTGCCTTGCAATCACATTTTGATGAAGGACTCCAACTCTCTGTATTCTTATTTTTTTTTTATTTGATGTTCCAAGACGCTATAGGGACCCTAACAGTGTTAAGTTACTTAAACACACCATTTTGGCTGGACAGAAAGTATTAACCTGACTGTGGCTCACAAATAAAAAGCCATCCATAACATTTGGCATGACACAATGACATCTATATACCGGGTGGAGGCTCTGACGGCTCTGATAAATAAGAGTCAAGCCCCCTTCAAACTAATATGGAGAAGGTGGATTCTTTACATATCTAAGGTCAGACCTGAATTCACCCCCTAAGAAGAAAGTCTGTGATACAGAGCTGGGGTAAGGTTGCTGAGTGAGTGAATTCCTCAAACGAAGATGAGGTGGGGGAGATCCCACCCTTGTCCATCTGCAAATGGCACTCTCCCTCCCTCTCCCCCCCCCTTTTCGGGGAGTAAAGATATGAGGCAGCCTCTTGGAGGTTTGTAAACACACCCCGTGCCTTGGTTCCATCTTAGATTGAAAACGAACAATAACCATACTAAATTAATTGGTTTGAGCCCTTACATTTAAATATGTCTTACGTACTGTATTGTTGTATTATTTATGTGATATGATTTATGTATGGTTTTAAGTCCTGTGATGTATGTATGTCATTTTTAACAAAATTCAATAAAGACTGAAAGTTAAAAAAAAAAAAAAAGAAAAGTTATTCCATCATTTTCCCTACCACTGAAGTCAAACTAACTGTTCTATAGTTTCCTGCCTCTGCCCTGCTCCCACTTTTGTGAAGTGGAATCACATCTACCTTCCTCCAGTCCTCATGTACCACACCATCCTCCCATGATTTGTTAAAGAAAGTAGCCAATGGTGTCACTAGTTCTACCCTTAGTTCTTTTAAAATTCTGGGGTGAACCCCATCAGGCCCCATTGCATTGTCCACCTTCACTTTTAAGAGTTCTTTCAGAACCCTTTCTTATGTGAATGGACTGGTATCGCCCCCAATCCAGAGTGTTTCTCTTGTTTGGTTTAGGTACCTCCCCCTTCTCTTCCTTTGTGAATACTGAGCAGAAATATTCGTTCAGTATCCCTGCTTTTTCACTGTCATCCCCTGCCCACATTCCCTCCCCTTTATTAAGCCTCAATATCCATCCCTAGGTCTTTCTTCGCTCCCTAATGTACCTATAAAAGGTTTTATTCCCCTTTTAACAGAGCTGGCTATCTTTTCATTGGTTTGAGCCTTTGCTATTCTGACTGCCTTTCTTGTCTCCTTCTGCTTTAACTGATAAAGTTCTCTGTCCTGCTCTTTCTGTGTTTCCTTATCTCCTGAATGCTGTCCTTTCCTCATTAACCTTCCCTGCCACCTCTTTTGAGAACCATAGTGTTTTTTTCCTTTGTTTTGTTTTGTTGATTTGTTTTACACAAAAGCTTGTTGCCTCTGTGATGGCTGTTTTGATTATTCCCCATTGTTCCTCCACCCCTCCTTCTTGCCTGTTTGCTAGTGCTTTTCTGAGGCTCTCTCTCATTTTCCCAAAGTCATCCCTCCAAAAGTCCAATACTCTTGCTTTTATATGGCTTGACTCTATGGCTGTGTTAATCGTGAACCACACTGCTTGGTGGTCGCTTGTTCCCAGATGGCTACCCACTTCAAAATCCGAGATCCTTTCTCCGTCCCCGTTTGAGAATACCAGGTCTAAGATTGCTCCCTCCTGAGTGGGTTCCTATACTAGCTGTCTGAGGCCTGCCCCTCATAGGGCATCAAGAATGACCCTGTTCTTGGATGTGCCCCCAGGAAAGGTGCTCCAGTTAACATCTGACATATTGAGGTCCCCCATCAATAATATCTCCCCTTTTTCTGCCATCCTAAGGATGCCTTCTATCATTTCCTTGTCCATTCCCTCTCCCTGAGATGGGGGTCTGTATACAACCACCATGCGGATTGTGGTGCCATTTCCTGTCTCCAGGGTGACCCACAGTGCCTCCTCTCCTCCCTGATTACCCTTTAGTTACATTGCTTTGATTCCTTCCCTTACATAGAGAGCTACTCCTCCTCCTCCTCCTCTTTTACCCTTCCTGCCCCTCCTGTAGATTGTGTATTCTGGTATGTTGACATCCCAGTCATGGTTCTCTGTGTACCATGTTTCTGTGACTGCCACAATATCCGGGCACCCCACTTCCATCATGGCCACTAGTTCAGGGAGCTTGTTACACAGACTACGGCACTGGTACTCATCACCCTCCATTTTCTGATGGCCTTACCCCTCTTAGCCCCATCCCTGTCCTTACTGCATCTGCCTTTTTTTTGCATTTACTACTGTCCTGCTTCCTAATGGTTTCTCTACATTGGTGTTTACCTCACTAATTACCATGTTTTGTGGTGGGAGGCTGGAATTTCCCTGCTCCTTTTCAGTGCCTCCCCCCTTGGCTAGTTTAAATGCTTGCCAATGAAGCATTTAAACCTATCACCTAGGATCCTGGTTCCCCCCCCCCCGGACAGATGTAGACCATCACACCAATATAGGCCTGTATCCCTCCAGGTGGATCCCCAGTCCCCAATGAAGCCAAAACCCTGAGCTCCACACCAGTTTTTTAACAATTTATTGAATCCCATGGTGCGGAGTACCCTACCATCACCCTTGACATATACAGGCAGCACCTCTCTGAGAAGGTTACCGTACGTGCTACTTGTCTAAGGCCCCTCCCCAACTCTACAAACTCCTCTTGCACTGCTCTGATCCCACTCCCAGCCAGGTCATTTGTCCCTAGGTGGACAATGACATCTGGCTCAATCCCTTGTGCAGCTGCTCTCGCAATCCTGAGGATTCGCATCCTGTCCCTCCAAGCTGTGGCGCCAGACAGGCACCTTATCTCCCTTTCCCCTTCCTCTCCCACTTCTACCCCCTAATGATCGAGTTCCCCCACCAGGAGCTGCTTCCTTCCCCTGAGGGGTCCCGTGCCACCCTCCTGTGAGTCTCCTTTGTGGAGGTTCCCAGCATCCTCCTTGGTCTCCACTGCAGGTGCCTCCATTGAGGAACCACTCTCCGCCAGAACAGCGTATGAATTGTGGAGAGGTACAGCTGGAGGGATGCACCTCTGTTCCACCACCCTCTCTCTCCCTGAGCCCACCTTGGTCCAACTGGTCCTCTTTCTTGGCAACCTTTGCGGTAGCGGCGGTGGCCCTGGTAGTCCCAGGTGGGGGAGGAGCTTTCACGAATCCTAGCCAGGTCAGCCTGGAGACGGGCAACCTCCTCCCTCAGACCAGAGAGGTGCCTGCAAATAGGGCAGCACTGCAGTCTCCAGAATATCTCTCGGAACACTGTCGCCCCAAAGCCATTGCACTGCACCACTCCCATTGTGGCTTATTTTGTGTCCCCTCTCCTGTTGCTTTGTATGCTTACTCTCTCCTCCCTCTATTTATTTTTACCCCTACTTTCCTACTGCCTATGTGGCCATACAACTCTCACCCATCCTGTTCTGGGACAGGAACTTCCTACATACTTCAGTAGTCTCCTTCCTCCTTGCTCAGAGTCAGACCTCCAGCAGCTAGGGGGAGAGAGAGCTACTTTTTTTCCTTCAAGGTTGACGAAACTAGTGTGCCTCAGTGATCCTTCCCTTCCTACTGCCAAACAGGACGTCCCTGTTGTCAGTCAAATCCAGTGGCTATAAAAGTAGAACTGGCTTAGGGTGGGAGGGTGGAGGAAGGGAGGGCCATTAGTACGAAACGCTATAGCTTTTTTAGTCATCTACTTCTTGCCCTGAAAGCAAGATTCCTTTCTGACAAAAGCTAGCAGCAGGAAGCTGCAATTGGAGACACCTGCTTTTCTACTGCCTAAGCTACACCCCAATTACACATGGTGACATTGCAACTAAAGTTCTGTAAACAGTCTACCATTTAATGACGTTTAATGCAGCACTACACAAGCCTATTTCAGTGTCTGCAGTTTACACATTTGAGCTCTCCCAACATAAAATTTAGTGTTTCAGACAAAATACCAAAATTCTAAATTTGGTATTCTGTCCAAATTTCAGGTATACATCGATTTGCTAAATAGAGTTTCTTTGTGCGTTTAGATACATTTAAAAAAAATAATTCTTCTCAAAACCTGGTATTGGAAATGAATACTAGCAGATGGAAATTGGAAAACTTGGTACTGAAAAATGAATACGAGCAGATGGAAATTGGTATTCCATCACAAATTTTTGGTATGCTTGTAACACCAAATGAAATATTTGAGCCCAGTGGTAGTCATACAAAAGCTGATCAGTACTAAGGCATACCTGGGTATACTGAGGCAGAATCACATTAGTCAATGAAAATTGTTACTTGAGTGCTTCAGTGGAACCTTGAGGTAGTCAACCTTTAAATAACTATCACTTGTATGTCAGCAGTCAGTACAACAGACTAGAAACTTGGCTTGAAAGTCTACTGCCATTTACCAGCCTGTGATTAACTGGCTGAACTAATTTTATAAAGGTGTACTTTTTAATAGACCAAAAATGTGGTATCTTTTGTTAAAGGCAGGGCTTACCGTGTCTGTTCCTGATGGTCCCAAACAGGGGAATCTGTATTTTCTATAATTGGTGTGACTACTGGGGCACAGCCTTCGGCAGTAGCATATGATACATAGCAATTAGGGTTCGTTCCCGTATGCTCTGCTAAGGGACTCCCTGCAACAGATAAAACAAATGGTTAGACAGGACAAACTGGATTCTCTAATCACAAGTGTGGTATTGTAGGGTATAAATATCACCCAAACAACATGCAGGGAAGTATAAAGGCCGAGCTTAACGGGTTTCAACATCAGTTTGTTACATGTAAAAATATAGGTAAATTCCAGACCAAAGTATACGATTTGCCAAATCTTGTTATCAAAGTACATAAGGGAAGCAGGAACCTTACCAGAATTTAAAGTGGAAGTGCACATTAATTTGTGAGATAAAATTAATAAATTAAGGACTTATTGCAAGCTTACTCTGAAAGCTTTTGTTCCCCTGGGTCATGTACACCACCACAGTGCTCCTAGAAAGTGCAACACATCCAAGTGTAATGTCGTCAAGGCACAGGTTAGGAAGGACAGGAAAACCAGGAGCAGTTATAAAATTTGCAAGTAGTGTTTTATTATCAATAACAACAACAGAATAACAACAAATATTCAGGATAGCTATATACAAAGGCAGTACAAAAAAACCAAAAAAGTCCTTCACCTGAGGATTTCTTTTCAATTCTAAATCTCAGTCTCTCCCCAGCAAAAAATATTGCTGCTGTTTTTGTAACAGGGCTTTCCCTGATACTTAACTTCTTCACCCTGAGCTCGTTAAGGAGACCTACTGTTTCTCAACATGTCAGTTTCTTTGCAGAGCAGGCTTGTAAATAGAACAGTGTGCCAAGCTGGCCTCATGCTGACAGCTCTGCAAAAGAGTTTGCAAACAAGCCTGAGAGGAGGTCAAACTGCATCTCAGGTTAACCCCCTAAGTTCCAAATAGCTTTTTGCAATCATTTCAACAGTATAACTATATACATTTCAAACCAAGGGATCCCAGTTTCACATAAATGTGACAGGGTGGAATAGAACCCTGTCCCAGTTGTTATGGAAAGAGTCTGAATGTGAGGATCTGTTCTATTCTTTCCTTTTCTGTCTCTTTTCTGTCTGGTTGCACAACCAAATTTTCTCGTGAGAGCTAGGACTTGATCATCCCAACCGTCTCGCAATTATTTGCCTCTCACTGTCTCTCAGTCATCTCTTGTTGTTTGTCTTTTCCTCCCTTGCACATCTGTGGATATAAAAATATATGCAAATCATTATGTGGAAATGCAACTGATATTGGGATCCCTTTGTTTAGAAATTATATAGTGCTACTGTTGAAATGTATATAATTATAGTTTGAGATGATTGCAAAAAGCTATTGGAAACTCAAGAGGTTAACAGAGTGCAATTTTTAAGCCTTTTGCAGAAGCTGGGGCAATTGGGCCTCATTTCTGGGACACTGTGTTCCTGCCAGCACCCGCCTGAAATATACTAGAACACTTCAGAAAAAACAGGATGCTTATTAAGAAGCGGGGTTGTAAGGACTTATAAGAGAGCAGAGCTTTAATTGCTTGCAAAAAGGGAAACCGAGATTAAAGGAAAACTCCGATGGATCTTCACTATTTTATTCTGCCTTAGTAAATAGTTGTACAGAACAAGTTTATTTTTTTTGTTACTGCCAGTACAAAAAAAAAATACCTTTTGTGAATTCTACAACTGCTCCTGGATTTTCCTATGCTTCCTGACCTGTGCCTTGACAACAGATGGTGGCAGCCTAAGTGGGATTTACGACGTGCATACTCTGAACCAGGAGTTTTGTGCGTAGGTACTGGACCTAGTACCAGGGAAGTATACAGAAAGGTATGGATTCTGCAGCAGCAAGTCCAGGAGTGGTTACCAAGAGAATGGCAGCCAAACTAGCAGAGACCGAAGTCCAAGCTGAGATTGTACAGCCAGCACAACTTATGGAAAAACAAAACAGGCAGTGACAGAACCTGAAAGTCTGCTAGACTTTTTCAAATGATGGGCTATACAACAAAAAGAGATTGAGGGACAGAGAGAAAAAGAGCAACGTTTAGAAGCACAGCAAAAATAAGAGATGCAGTGACAGGAACAGCGATGGCTGAATGCCTTGCAAGTTATCAAAGGCAGAGGATCTGACATAGATGCAGATGAGCAACAAAACACAAGCGACTTAAAAGCCATTAAACTTACAAAGTTGTGTCCCTCCGATGATACTGAGGCATACCTGACAACTTTTGAAAGAGTTGCCACAGCCTGCCAATGGCCAAAGCAGCACTGCACAATCAGACTGGTACCCTACCTGACAGGGAAGGCCCAACTTGCCTACAGCAATATGGACACTGTACAGTCAGAAAATTATAGCCTGGTGAAAAGCGAAATCCTGAACAGGAACGACATCTCAGGAGAGACCTACAGGCAGAGATTTCAATCTCTGAGGTACAACTCAGTCGACAATCCTCGAGAAGCCTTCACTTGCCTCAGAGAACTCCTGATAAAATGGCTCCAACCAGAGGGCAGAACAGTCCCACAGATCGACACATTTGCAATGGAGCAATTCATCAACATCCTGCCTACAAATGTGCAGCTTTGGGTAAAGGAACACCAACCAGAAAGTGGGGAAAAGGCTGTTTCTTTGGCCGAGGACTACCAAATGGCCAGACAAATGCCACAGCAGCGTGGTAACAGACAAGCACCGGTAAGACACTCTTTTTCCCATTTAAACTCCAAGTCTGATAAGAACTCTGGTGGGGGAAACAAATCTGTGCTTAAAGACATTATTTGGTATAACTGCAGTAAGCCAGGTCATACTGCAAGAAATTGCCATAAGAAGAATGACACTGGAATAGATCTGTCCTTAGCAAATTGTGGCAATTACTTAACAGATGTGAAGGTGGGGATAAGACTGTAAAAGGACTCATTGTTTCAAGAAGTAGACAGACCCTAGTGTACATTGATGTGCTGGGAAAACACTGTGCAAAAGGGCCAGGTACTGGTGTCATCTGCATCCACGAGGACACTCGATACTATCCCACCACCCAAGTGACTCTGACCTTTAAGGGTGTGTCACACCAAATGAAAGTGGGAGTAGTACCTAAGTTACCTGTATCTGCGGTTGGAAATGACTGTCCAGGATTTACTGAGTTAATCTCAGAGGAATTGAATCCAGAAAATCTCAAATGGTGGGGACATGTTTCCTTTCAGTGACTTTGATTCGGACTTGTCTGAGAACAGCTCCAAGATCTGGAACTCCAGGAAAGAAAAGACATCTGAAACAGTGGCAACAAATGACTGATGGACATAAGGGGTTAGCATATGAAAATGCTGAAGCTAAAGTGATAAGTGATTGTGATTTTCTTTCAGAACAAGCCAACAATGTTTCTCTACAGGGTTATTTTAAGCATCTGAGGGTGAAACCAAAACAGGGAGAACCAATGTTTAAAAAATGTAATGGGTTACTGTACAGAGTTTGGGTTAAACCTCAGACACAGGAACAGACAGAACAATTGGTTGTACCACAGAAGTATAGAACAGAGTTGTTACAGATAGCATAAGACAATACTATAGCTGGTCACTCAGGGAGGGATCGCACCCTTGCCAGATTGCTGTACAGATTTTTCTGGCCCGGGAATTCATGTTGTGGTTTCTATGCTGAGAGTCAGAAAGTAGCCCCAGTCACTAGAAAAGACAAGGTGCCCCTACCCTTGATAGATGTGCCTTTTGAGAAAATTGCAATGGATGTGGTTGGTCCTTTAGACAAAAGTAAAAAGGGTAATAGTTTTGTCCTGGTAGTATGCAACTATGCTACTCGATACCCAGAAGCAGTTCCAATGCATACTGTCACAGCTTCAAAAGTGGCAGCAGAGCATGCAAACATTTTCAGCAGAGTGGACATACCTTAAGAAATTATTACTGATCAGGGTAGCAATTTTGGTGCTGCATTACTTAAGGAGCTGTACAGACTACTAGGTATCACTGCCATACAAACCTCCCCATCACCCTCAGACAGACGGACTTGTTGAGCATTTAAAAAAAAAAAAACTAAATCGCATGTTAAAAAGGTCTGTAAAAGGGGAAGGGAAAGACTGGGATCAATACTTACCTTACCTGCTTTTTGCTTACAGAGAAGTGCCACAGGCATCAACAGGGTTTTCACCATTTGAAATGCTGTATGGTAGGCAGCCAAGAGGACCACTAGATGTGATAAAAGAAACGTGGGAAGATAACCCCACTCAGAAACCATCTATAAAATCTCATATGTGTGCACCAAGAAAGAAGCTTGAGAAATATGTTGAAATTGCCAATAGTAATTAGGAAGAGACCCCAAACCAGCAGAAGGTATATTACGACAACAGGGTTAAAGAAAATGTTTTTGAGCCAGGTGAAAAGGTTTTGCTACTGTTACCTACAACAGAAAATAAACTGTTAATAAAGTGGCAAAGGCTTTATAGAGTGCTTAGACGTACTGGCACCGTTAACTATGAGACTAAGACCCCGACAGGAAAAATCCTAAGATATACCATGCTAACCACCTCAAGAAATGGTTTGAAAAAATGCCAAAAGCTGCTTTGCTAGTTTTACCAAAAACTGATAAAGAAGATACTGATGTAGCTTACGACAGACTGGAACAAACTAACTGCTGATGCTGTAAAGATGAATGTTTCCTTAACCTCAGAACAAACTGCAGACATTCGTAATGTGCTAGACATTTAACAATACTTTTACCATAGTACCAGGCCGAGCAAAAGGGGTCGAGCATGTAATAGTGCCAAAGAATGCTCATCCTATTAGGCAAAAGACACACAGGTTACCAGAGCGGTTAAGAGCTGATATGGTTAAGTAAAAAGAAAAAAATGAAAGAATTGGGTATCATAGAAGAGTCCAGGAGTGCTTGGTTATCTCCAATGGTAATTGCAAACAAAAAAGAAGGGGTGGTAGAATCTGCCTTGATTTTAGGAAACTTAATTGTCAGAATTTAACAGTTATCCTATGCCCAGAATAGATGATTTGGTGGACAGACCAGAGAGTGCAAAGTATATCAGTACCCTTGATCTCACCAAGGGTTGCTGGCAAATCCAGTTAGCTAAAGAATCCAGAGACAAAACTGCATTTGCTATTCCTGTTGGATTCTATCAGTTCACCACCATGACATTTGGTTTACATGGTGCGCCACCTACGTTCCAGCGGTACACTGATGTAATTTTATCCCCTCACACTGGTTACTGTGCTGTGTATCTGGATGATGTCGTGGTGTATAGTTCAGACTGAAAAAGCCACCTGGAACACCTACGAGCAGTTATACAAGCTATCAAAAATGCAGGTCTGACTATTAATCCTACCAAATGTGCACTGGGCATGCAGGAAACCAGATATTTGGGCTATGTGTTGGGAAATGGAGAAGTCAAATTTGAGGTTTATAAAATAGAAGCTGTAGCTAAAAGCCCTATTCCTAAAACACAGAAACATGTCAGGTCATTTTTAGGGCTGGCCGGTTATTATTGGATATTTGTTCCTAACTTTGCTGAGTTAGCTACTCCCATCACAGAACTCACGAAAAATACAGTACCCAAATAATGAGAAATGGACCCCAGAGCATGATGAAGCTTTTCAATCCATTTAGGCTACATTATATTCAGCCCCTGATTTAAGAAGCCCAGACTTTGAGAAACCATTTTTGTTACAACCAGATGCATCAGAGGTAGGCCTAGGTGCAGTCCTGAGTTAAAATATAGATGGCATGGAACATCCTATTCTGAGTGACTACCTTTGGAAGAAACTCAGGATTTGTACACAGGGCCACCCTGTACATGTGAGAAATAAGATAAGGCTCTTCAGACATCAAGGCCTACAATTCTGAGATCCTCCGAGCCAAAGTAATGGCAACTAAAAATAGCACCTTCCAAGACAGAAGGCAAAGCTTGCAGGTTGCGGCTGGCTCAAAGGGAGGCAAGGTGAGCTTTTACAATATGAATAGGAGATCCGTGAGGCATGGAAAGGATGAGAAGAGGCTTGGCAAGACTGGAGGAATGGTGAGACGTATGGCAGTCTGGATTCAGTGCAAAGAAGTGCAAAATAATGCACCTGGGAAACAAAAACCATGGGGAAGATTACACAGTGGGGGGAGAGGTAGTAACAACAACAAAAAAGGAAAGGGACCTGGGGGTAATCATATCAGATGACCTTAAGGTTAGCAAGCAATGTGAGAAGGCAGTAGGGAGGGCTGGGGGGACACTGGGATGTATAGGGAGAGGCATCACCAGCAGAAAACAGGAAGTTGTTATCCCTCTGTACAGACAGTTGGTGAGACCCCATCTGGAGTACTGCGTCCAGTTCTGGAGACCCCATCTCCGCAAGGACATAGACAAGATGGAGGCAGTCCAGAGGAGGGCAACTAAAATGGTGCAGGGTTTCCAAGAGAAGTCATACGAGGAGAGACTAAAGGAGCTTAATATGTATACCCTTAAGGAAAGGGGGGGGGGGACATAATAGAAACATTTAAGTATCTCAGTGGAATCAACAAAGTCCAAGAGGGTAGCATATTTCAGAAAAAGAGATGTGCAAGAACAAGGGGACACAATTTGAAGATAGAGGGGAAACAGCTCAGGGGCAATTTGAGGAAGTATTATTTCACAGAGAGGGTAGTGGATGCATGGAACAGCCTTCCTGAGGAGGTTGTGGGGTCTAGAACTGTGGGAGAATTCAAGAATGCATGGGACAGACAAGGCAATTTTTGTGGGGGGTAGGAGGAAATAGGCTGTTGGTTAAATAGGATCTGCAGCTTATCCTGTAGGTAGGGAAATGGGCAGACTAAGTGGGCCAAGCGGTCCTTATCTGCCATCAAAGTCTATGTTTCTATGTAGATACCATGGTGGTATGGGGTCTCTCCTGTGAGATTTGATATGCAAGATCCCTCTTAAAAAGGTCTTGTAGATGTCCAGCTGTGCCAGAGTCTTCCCATTAATTGGTGCGTGGTAAGCTGATAGAGCACAGAGATGCATCTTGTTGGACGAGTAGCTAAGACCAAAGTCTGACAGGTACAGAAGATACTCCAGCACAGATTCCACCGGACAACCCAGGGGGTCCAGAGAGCATGGAACCGCCCATAAGCAGAACCGCTTTCACTTCATGGCATAAGTTGCCCTGGTAGATGGTTTCCTTGCTGCCACGAAGACCTCTGCCACTCAGATGGACACTCAAAATCTGTCCCTGGCTAAGACTGCAGGAGTCAGGCAGGCAGATGCAGGGACTGCAGAGCCAGATGGAGTAATGTCCCTTGCTCCTGGAAGAGCAACTGAGCAGAGAAGGGCAGCGGAATCGGTGGTTCCGATGCTAGTTGTTGCAGCTATGGGAACCAAATCTGACGAGACCAGAATGGTGCTATCAGCATCATTCTGGCCTCTTCTACTTGCAACTTTAGCAGTACTCTCTGAAGGAGGAGAAAGGGAAGGAAGGCACATAGGAACTTCCCTGCCCAAGAGAGGGACAATGCGTCTCACCAAAAAACACTAGGCCATGGATCTAGCAAGCAGAAATTGGCCAGTTTGGCATTGTGTCCAGGTCTGGCTAACCCCACCTTTTGAAGAGATCTCCTATGACCTCTTGCTGTCATTCCCACTCGTGGTTCTGAGACTGGGAGCGACTTAGGCTGTCTGCCATAGTGTTCTGAATGCCTGGAACGTGTACTGCTGTAAGATCCAGGCAGTGGTCCACTGCCCAGGACCAGACCCTCAAGGCCTCTCTGCATACGAGGTAAGAGTGTGTGACCCCTTGCTTGTTGATGTGAAAGACCACCGGGGTATTGTCAGACTGGACCAAGAGTGGGCCAGTGCTGATTATCCCCTGAAATGCCTGAAGAGCATACAGCACTGCTCTCATCTCAAGAACGCTGATGTGCAGAGACTGTTCTATAGCATTCCATGAGCCCCTTGTCTGATGGACAGCCACATGTGCTCCCCACCCCAAACCTGAGGCATCCATATTAAGGATTTGTTTTGGGTTGGGACACCGAAAGGTGATTCCTACACTTAGGTGTGCTGGGTTTATCCACCAAGTCAGGGATCGATGAACCACTGCTGAAGCTGGAATGAGCTGATCCAGTTCGTCTGTGCCCTGGTTCCACTGAACTTTGAAGTGCCACTGTAGAATCCTCATGTTCAAATGAGCAAGCAGGACTGTGGCTATGGCTGCGGGTGTAAATTTGTGCCCCCTGGGACCTGGCGGCAGCTGCTGGTCTTCATCCTCATGTGGCCATCTATCTTTTGGTGGAGGAGGCGGTTTGGGGGAAGGGTCCCTGGGTAGTGGTCGTATCTGGGACGGGTCTCTGGGTCTATGGAGCATGTTTCCTATTACTGTGTTCCACCAAGAGGTGAACAATGCCTTGATATCCACTAAAGGGATGACTGGGGGTGGGGGCATTGGGTTTAATGGACGTCAGGCCTTGTGGACCTTCAGGGGGCTGGCGCCTGGTCTGTAGGCACCTCTTCTATAGGTGTCTCTGGCAATGGGTTCGGCTCAATCCCTGAGGCAGTCTCATCTTATTTATTTATTTAACAAACTTTAGGATTACAACCTTTAAGTCAGGGACTCATTTACAAAGGCACTGCATCAGAAACAACAAATACAAACACTTAATACATATAGACATAGAATGGCAGCTAAAGGTTACAGTTTTTTCAGTTATACAATACTGCAGAATCAAGATCAGCTATACATTGTACTGAATGTGTTACTGAGAGCTGTATCTTCTGGCCTGGCGTCTGGCTTATCGGGCGGAGGAGGCCCTGTATTTTTGGGTGGCTTGTCCTCAGCCACCAGGGCCGATGTCAGGTCCTTCAGGGCTGATGGCCGCTTTTTGAACGGGGTGTCTGGTCGTGATCTGAGGCAGAGTCAGACGGACCAGTGGTCTGTCTGCGATCTGAGGCAGACGTTTCCTTGTCAGGAGGGGGAGGCGTCCGGTGCCTGACGACCTCTTGGTGTCTGGTGGAGTCATCATGCTTTTTAGGTTTGTCTGAGCCGAATCACCATGTTTCCAAACAGCATCCAAGGACTTGCCCGAGGCAGACGCCTGTCCCTCTTGGGTCGTCCCATGTGAAGACTTGTGGGGTCGGTGGGCCAAGGGAACATGGGCAGACAAACGCCCTGTGGAAGAAGACTCCCTACCTTTTTTGTGGGATGAGGAGGGTGCTTTCTTCAAAGTAGTCCCCAGAACAGCAGTGGCACCTGGGGGGACTGTGACAGAAATGGGAAGGAAAGAGTTAATGGTTTGGATTCTGTATATGCCTTATTTTTTTAGCAGTGTGGAAAAAAGACACTGAGGCTGAAATCCTCCAGCAGCAACCAGCTTGTGGAATTCCTAGCTGCTAGATAAGAGCTGGGTCATAAATCTCGAGTGGACATCTCCAGACACACACAGACCTTGCAGACACGGACACAGGGCAGTTTGAATGGATTGGATCATTCAAATATAAACTTAAGGTGAAAAGGGAATATAATTGGTCACCAATAGGTGTTCACTCTGATTGGGACAATTAAATACATACATGTTAGTTGGTTGGTGCATTTAAGGGGAGAATAGGAATGACCTAGTCTCCATAGACTATATAAGCTTCTGTAAGACAGAGAACTCTCTCTTGCCTTGGGAAGCTGTGAGGGAAACATAAGCTTGAGCCTACCTGGTATGTCCGTGGAGCTGGCAGTTAGAACAGGGCCCAGTGTCTCTTGTAAGGACAGGGAAGGGTAAGTTTAGTGATAGTATATTTCAGTAATAGCCTTCTTCTTTTGCCATCTGTTGTTTAAAAACATTTGTTTACTTTTCCTGTATGAGTGTTATTCTCTTGTGTTGTAAATACATTTCCTGTAAATGCTCATTGCACTTTCTGTTAAGTAAAAGCTATTTATTTGCTCAACAGTTGTGACTCTGATGTCATTTTTTAAGGTAAGATTTGGTTTTCCACTGGCTAAGGTAAACTCTGTGTAGCATCCGCCACCTGAAAGAGACACACTACCAGACTTTAACTTGTGCAATTGCACGTGTGATTTTTCAAGTTTGTACACTTGAAAGAGGTGCCGGAAAGAAAGTCCGGCTGGTGGCAGCGTAATACCTGAGGACACACACACACCTCTCTAAAAGCTGTTTCAGCCCAGAGGGAGAGGTGGGTTGTCACAGGACCGATTCTTAATCTCCTGCTGGAGGCAGATGACAGAAGCTCTCTGGGGGGATTTGGGTGGGATTCTGACCTGGCCCTTTCTTTCTCCCGATCATGGTGTTTCCCTCCCGACTTTTTCTCCTTGGGGGGGGGGGGGGACTCCTGAGGCAATGAAGAAAAACTCTGTCCTGAGTGGGACTTCTGCATGGCAGCCACTTGTTTCTCCAGAAGATAAGCTTTTAGCAGGTTCGCCCATCAAATTCTGGTCTTATTACTGAGTTTCTGGCAGTGTGGGCAATCATCGGGCCGGTGGTCTGGGCCTAGGCAGATCAAGCAGGCCAAGTGGCCGTCTCTGGCCAGGATCTGCTTCCCACAGAGACACTCTGACTTCCGTTATGTTGTAGGCAAAGAAAAAAAGCAATCCTTGTAAAAAAAATGAACAATTTAGCTAACTGCGTGAAGGTATGAAAAAGGCGGTTGACTGTGATACTGAGATGTCCATAGATCAAATGTAAGCAGGTCGACAGAGGGAAAAGAACTGAGATGGTGCTGGGGGACCGCCCCTTTATATCACATCTGACGTCGGGCAGAGCCGACGTCGGGGGCGGTCCCTCGCCATAGACTGCTTGCTAGAAAATTTTTCCATGGGGTCCTAATGCCTGGCGGCCTTAGTCCTAACGGTATTACCTGCTGCAAGAGCTCCCCCTTGAAATGAGATTTGAGGGTTCTGAAGGTTGAAACACAAATGTATGAGTTTAAACTTTACCGTTTGCTGTACTGTTATAGAAAAAACGGATAATGCACATGTGCTTAATTTCTGAAAGTTAGACGCTAATGTTATAGAATTAATAGAAAGTTTTGGAAACCTGTTTGATAAAATAAGTTCCCTCTTAAGGGGGGGGTGTGTATGTGACAGGGTGGAACAGGACCCTATCCCAGCTGTTATGGAAAGAGTTTGAATGCAGGGATCTGTTCTATTCTTTCCTTTTCTGTCTGGTTGCACAATCACATTTTCTCGTGAGACCTAGGACTTGATCACCCCAACAGTCTCACAATTATTTGCCTCTCACTGACTCTCAGTCTTCCCTTGCTGTTTGTCTTTTCCTTCCTTGCACATCTGCTGATATAAAAATATGTGCAAATCATTATGTGGAAATGTAACTGATATTGGGATCCCTTTGTTTAGAAATTATATAGTGTTACTGTTGAAATGTATAAAATTATAGTTTGAGATGACTGCAAAAAGCTATTGGAAACTCAAGAGGTTACCGGAGTGTGATTTTTAAGCCTTTTGCAGAAGCTATGGAAATGGGGCCTCAGTTCTGGGACATTGTGTTCCTGCCAGCACCTGCCTGAAATATACTAAAACACTTTAGAAAAAACAGGATGCTTGTTAAGAAGGGGGGTTGCAAGGACTTATAAGAGAGCACGGTTGCAACTGACTGCAAAAAGGGACACAGAGATTGAAGGAAAACTCTGATGAATCTTCACTATTTTATTCTGCCTTTGTAAACAGTTGTACAGAACAAGTTTATTTTTATTTTTTTTTTTTTACTGTTAGTACAAATACAATATTTTTTGTAAATTCTACAACTGCTCCTGGTTTTTCCTATGCTTCCTGACCTGTGCCTCGACGACAATAAAGAACCTCTTATATTTTTACAACTGCAGTATGCAAGGGAGGAGAAGAAAAGACAGTAACAGCAAATGAAGGCAGAGAGATAACAGGAGGAGGAGAATTGCAAGACTGTTAAGAGTAACCAGTTCCTAGGTCTCACGAGAACATCTGGTTGTGCAACCACACAGACAAGAGACAGAAAAAGAGAGGACAGAACAGAACCTTGCATTTAAACCCTTTCTGCATAATAAATGGGACTGGGCCTTATTCAACCCTGTCACATGGGGCATGGATGATGGTGGTCATCTCCAAGATTCCAAGTCCTACTTGCGGCCTGGTTGAGGAGGCACTGGCAATGTGTTTCAACCTTCCATTCCTACCGAGTGAGCGTGGTCCCTTTGTGACACACCTGCCCTCCACTGGCCCAGTGAATGGGAAACCCCAAACCATTCTAGAACCTGGAGGGTTCCTTGGTGATCAAGTCACTTGCTCCAGGTCATATTTTGAGGCACATGACTGTGCTGCATTTTGAAATGATAATCACATATCAAAGCATTATGCTCTACCAGTCAGATTATACAGACTCCCTAAAATTCACTACAAACTGTGGCTCAAAAAAAAAAAAAAAATTACTGATTAAAAAAAAAAGGATAACACTGTACTTCAGCACCAGAGGCAGTATAGCCTGAAGGTTACAGCACTGAGCTGTAAACCTAGAGACACAGAAGAGCTGGATTTGAATCTCACAGCCACCACTTGCATTCTGTGTGACACTGAACAAATTTACTTAACCTCCCTGTGCTCCCAGACTCCACAGCCATGGACAGACCACACAAAGGTAAGCCCTGGTGCATCTGTACCCAGGGCTCCATGAGAACCTGACTCCAGAGATGATGCAGCATGTTATGGGATAGGCTCAAGAAGCAATGCAGGTACCATGGCCGTCAGAAGCTGACATCTAGAACCTATACCCCATGTACAGCTTAAACTCTGGCCTTGTTCTTTATTCCATTCAAATGAAGGAATGAAGTAAACTCAATGAGTAGATAAACAATGTGAAAATCAAAGAAAAACATCAAAATAGACTGAAAACAAGCAGAATTCAATTTCAGTAGTAGGCACTGTGAAAAAGGAGACTAGGTCCTTCCAGCAGAAGAAAAGATGTCAGTGTAGAAGGGATGGAGCCAGGGGGACCACACTATGCATGGTAGCAGTCAAGCTTGAAGACTGTTCCAGTGACTGAGTGAGCTCAGTAGAAGACTGCCTAATTGTGGATAGTTAGAAAGCAAGATTCCACGGAGTTGTGTGCTCAGTGGCAGGGATAAAAGGAACTGAGGTGACTGCGGCGTTGACACCTTATATACACTGCCATGCTCATGCCATCTGATGGCACCATACACCCTCTTACCTGCTCCAACATGTCTTTCTCACGTGGGGTCCTGGTGTCTTCAGTGCTAGGATCAAAGAATGGGACACAATGGGGAAGACGAACCCTAGAAAGAGATGTCATGTAAAGCCATTCAAATCCCTCATCAGTTGGACTACTGACAACAATTTGGGCCTCTGAGAATAGAAACACAGATGTTGTTGGAAGAAAAGGACCGCAAGGCCCATCCAGTCTGCCCCAACCCTACCTACTCTATCTATATGAAGTCAAGGGCCTTATCCGGCCCCAGGCCCCTCCCCCTTGGGTGATTCTTCCTTTTAATAATACCCATATGCCTGTCCCATGCAAGCTTGAATCCCGTCACTGTCTCTGCTCCCCCCACACCTCCCTAGGCAACTTGTTCTATCAATCCCACACCCTTTCTGTGAAGAAATAGTTCCTCAAAAGTCCCTTGCGAAACTTCTCCCTAGTAACTATATTGTGTTTTCTCTTGTAACTATGTGTGTGGTTGAAGAATGTCTGATGGTAAAAGCTTCCCCCTTTCTTAAAATAGGTAATCAAATCATACAACTCCTTGAACTTCCCTGCCAAACTGGTTTTGCTAATATTAATGTTTTTTTCTTTAGATGATCTGAACAATCTGAAAGCTGCCTCCCTGTACCATAAAGGTTATTTCCAGCCTCTGACATAGCTATGCCGAAAGAATTTATAACACAAAATTAAGTCACACCTAACACAATTTAGTTAAACAGTGCCGGGCCAACCTTGAAGGAACGTTTCCCTAGGTGTGGGGACCCTTAGGCAACATTTTCTTCCTAAGTATCTTTGTCAATGATTTTACCCCAGACTGTGTTTACTGTTAACTGTAGATGAATGCACTTGATACCGTCGAGTATGACAGCTCATCTGTCCTCTGCAGTATGGATTTCAATAATACTGAAACTCGTTTCTCAGACAAAGAAATTATTCTGAATGTCAAGACAGAAACATAGATCGTTAGTATCTCCTCTTATTCAAAGATAGTAGATTAAACTGCAGTCAGGACACCAGCAAAAAAGGGCTACCCTAAAGAACCCTGCAGTGCAAAGAGCACACATGAACTCATAAAAACAAAGTCCTGTAGACATCCCAAACCCAGCCCGACATTCTGGACCAAAAGAACAGGCACTTTGTCAAAGGATTCCTTGACAAAGTGCTGGTTCTGTTGATAAAAATGCTGAGCTGTATTTGGGGCATCTGATCCATCTTTCTGTGTTCAGATTTTTTTTTTAATCTTTTTTTTTTTTTTTGCATTGAATAAAGTATTTGTCACTTCAAAAGCTGTGTGAAATGATTTCGCGAAAGCAGACGCAGGGCTTTTTTTTTGCTCTTACGACTGCGATCAGGACATTGGGTTACTTCCACAGCTGGATCAATGCTGAGCTCCTTCAACAAGACCATTCCAAATGCTTCTTCAGTACCTGTTACTCAAGGCATGAGCAGGGAAGAACAGTATCCGTGCCATCACTGGTACTCGGCAATGCCATATCAACTTTCCCAGCTGACTCAGCTTATAACAGCTGGTGTTCCCCGTGACTGAACCCCACGCTGCAGGGGATTCCGGAAATTTAAATCCAAGAAAAGGCCACGCTTCTCAAAGGCTGGCTGGTGCTAAACCAGAAGTAAGGTGGCTAACCTCCGTGGAAACAGTCAAACCAAGTATTTGGTAGCACTCAGAGAAGAAAACAATGCATGAAACAACTGTTATAGATTCAAGGCTTTGCTGCTCGAGTAAGTCCACAGTCGTTTCAAAGTTGTTCTACAATGGGTACAAAATAACAGCAGAAAACAGCAATGTGTAACAGACCTCGGTAGTGTAGCAACTGACCCATAGCGCCTCAGACCTCGGCAGTGTAGCAACTGACTCCTAGCACCTCAACTCCTTGAGTCTTCAAGTGGGTTGAAGACTCGTGGAGTCGAGGCGCTAGGGGTCAGCTGCTACACTGCCGAGGTCTGTTACACATTGCTTTCTGCTCTGTGCTGTCATTTTGTACCCACTGTGGAAAGACTTTGAAACGACTGTGAACTTATTTAAGCAGTAACGCCTTGAAACTATAACAGTGGTCTCATGCATTATTTTCTTCTATGAGTGCTATCAAGTACTTGGTTTGACTCTGGAAATCTACACAGTGGAATGGTGCACAGCAGCACATGATCAACCAATTATGAACTTAAAAACTGAACAAAGTAAAAAAAATACATATACATATATGTGTATGTATATATATATATATATATATATTATATATATATATATATACACGTATATGTATATATATATATGTATATGTATATATATATATATATATGTATATGTATATATGTATATATATATATGTATATGTATATATATATGTATATGTATATATATATATGTATATATATATATATATGTATATATATGTGTATATGTATATATATATATATATATATATATGATGGTGAGTTTGAAAATGGAGACCTACTGGTCCTGTTATATGCATCTGGGGTGGGGTTTTTTCCCCCATTAAGACTGTTGAGCTGACACATCATTTTAAGGCATTCTACGGCTGTCACAAGACTACAGAAATTAAACAATGTACATACTGCCTATATCTATAATTAACTCTCCTATAGAATTTTTGATTGTGACATAGTCTACAGATCTGCTCCTAAACTTACCGTAGCCGAACTTCACCACCTCTTTCACTCCTTCTGCTGATTTGCTAGGACTATCCCCCACATACCCACCATTGCTCTCTTTACTTCTCCCTCTTCCTCCCCTCCCTCCATGTCATGCACCTTGCCAACTGTACCTTCTTTAAATCCACATTTTGGTGAGGCTCCCTTCCTCCCTACTTCTCGTCTCTCCTCTTGGCCACCCATTATCTCCTACCCTCTCTGTACCACTGTCCCCCATTTTCTTCCTATCGCCCACAGGAAATCTACTGCCGGTCAAGCTGCCTTCTCGTACTGTTTCCCTAAACTATGGTCCTCTCTCCCACTGTCTATCTGCTCTGCTTCTTCCACCTTCACCCTTAAGTCTCTCTCCATAACTTTATATCTCCCTCCTGTAACTGTCACTAACCTCGTACCTAGTACATGGCTCCTTTCCACCGGTTGCTCCTGCCCTGTTTTTGCTTTGGCATTTCCCCTTCCTAATTATAAGCCCATTGGATTGTTTCACTGCTCCTGTATAAGTGCAGCTACAGTATTCAATATTATTGTGCACTTCTGCAATGTTACTGTACGTTGCTCTTCTTGTTGCGCTATATTGCTTGTCATTTATTTACAGAGCAACTCTCTCCTGCAAAAAAAAAAAAGCCTCAAACCACACTATTTACACCAGTTATGTCTTAACTTTAGTAAGTTCTAGTTTTTTTTTTCAGTTAGTTTTCCCTGGTGCTGGACTACTACATATTGCTGATAATGCAGTAACTTGTTTCATAGAGTCTTTCAAAATGTATCTGACTCTCCCCTGCTAACCTCACAATTTGTGGTTTGTGACGTCACAGTCTGCTGTCATGAACACAACCACTGTAAGGTTAACTGGGGGGAGGCAAATGCTTTTTATAAAGACTTTCTGGACAAACTACTAAGATGTGTTGTAACCCTTGGAAAAGAACACTGAGAATGGAAAAAAAAAATATTTGCTAGTATAATGTAACAGCTAAAACATCATATTTATGAAAGTACATGTTGAAGGGCAGAGTTCCTCTTTAATGTGGTATTCTGTTAACGTATTTTGTTCTATATATGTTGTATTTTCTTCGTCACCCTCTTACCCCCAGGACAGATTTGGAAATGAGCTGTTATCAGCTCAGTATATCTTCCCTTGTTAAACTTTTGAAAGAAAAAAAAATAAACGTTGCAATTTCATATTTATGTATTCAGTTGCATGCACGGCACAGCTGAAATTAACTAATTAGTACTGGCCTCCTCAGGTCCTCCTTTCATAGGTGGTGATTCCCCCATGGTAGGACACCTGGGTGCAAAAATTTAAAATAAAATAAAAATACAGTAATCATAACTTTAAGAGTATTTAAAAAAGTGTAAAAAAAAACATTCTGTGGTCTTGTGATCCAAAAGCTGTTCTTGAAGTAATAAAAACAAACATTACTTTATGTAGCTTGTAGGTGTGGTACCAAACAGATCCACATATTTTGCACTGAAAGTTGTCTTTTTTTTTTTTTTTTTTATGTGCCTTCCACACCCTGACCGGCCACTCCTTCCTGCCTCCCTCCGACCTCCTGCCACCTACTCCCAGCCCCAATTGCAGCCTACCTTGGGTAGCCTGGTGTATCCCTATGCCGGAGGGTCCCTCTTCCGGGGAAGAGATGGCCTTTACGGCCAACTTTGCATCCCAGGTGCTGTGGGGCTGATCCGGCTGGCCTGGGCTTTGGGTGGCAGTGGCCAAGACGCCATCATCCGGTCGAACGGGCATAATTTCATTTTCTGTGCCCGTGCTACGCAGTTCTTGGCCTTGCATAAACACGCAGGGTATTCCTGGCGAGGGGCGTGCCGTTGGTGTGTCGAGGCAGCACGTCCCCAAGCTTGCCACCAATCCGCCCACAGGCCCCCAGGCAAATCCCATCCTCTGGAGGGAAACGGCCAATGGACGCCATAGAGTCCCTCCCTTGCCGATCTCCTGGGCCTTGGTACTCAGGGTTCGGGCGCCGAATCCGGCTGCCAGCATGCTGAGCGAACCTCTCTGCTCGGCGCCACGGAGCCAGCCTGACAGTTGTCTTGATCGCAGCAGCCTCACCACTGCTCTGTTTGGCACTGCTGCACACAGTCTCAAGTATGTCGATACAGGTATATATATATATATATATATAGAACATATCTATATATTATGGGTGGGATATTCAAAAGAGATGCGCATAGGCGCATGAGGTGAGCCATCACGCAACCACCAATCACGCCCTGGCGCAATATTCAAAGGGGCAAGTTGCGCTGCGCAACTCGCATCGGTAATGTATGCGGTGCAAGTGCGGGAGGACGTGCCCATGCATATGTGGCACAACCCGATATTTAGCCCAGGATGCGCGGCACATATGCTGGCACAACTCCGCCTTGCACTGCTCGGGGGGGGGCACAAAATTGTGCCTGGGAAATACAGGAACAAATCCTGGCCACCCACAGGTGAGCTGCCATATTGCAGGGCGCAACACGGCAGCCACCAGCCGTGGGTGGTGCCCCCGCCCACCCAGAACACTGCCCATGTGCCCCCTGCTCAGTGAGCATTGTGCTCCCCTCCCAATCACAGACACAAGTGATAGTACATCCCTGGTGGTCCAGTGGTACCCCTCCCCACCTGCCCACTGAGGCCCCTCACCCAGCACCCCCAGTCAGCAGTGGGTGACAGCACCCCCAGTTTTAGACAGTAGGTCTGTACACCTGTTAATAGTAGTTACGGGCATGAGACATTAAAGCTGATACAGGTTCAGCCGACTGAACGCGCCTATCCACACATATCGGGCCTGTGTAGTACAGTATGGTCTGCATGCCCATTGGCCCACACAGAGGATCAACAGGCATACAGACCCTACTGTATGCTGTCAGTCGGTAGGCAGCCAAGTGGGTGCTGGGTGGCGGGGCCTGTGGGCGGGTGGGGAGGGGACAACAGACCACCAGGATGTCATTCGGTATTTCTGCCTGCGATCAGGTGCTGGGGGGGGTTCCACT
This sequence comes from Neoceratodus forsteri, assembly GCA_016271365.2. Classification (NCBI taxonomy): domain Eukaryota; kingdom Metazoa; phylum Chordata; order Ceratodontiformes; family Ceratodontidae; genus Neoceratodus; species Neoceratodus forsteri. The sequence goes on along the minus strand of CM057458.1, from coordinate 161,809,392 downwards.
GGACCACCAAGAATGATTTCATCATATGCCCATGATCAGGCGATGGGGAGCAGTCCACTGTACCATCAGGGATATAATAAACTTATGCCCGCGATCAGGCGAACAGGTGCGGAGACCACCACGGGTCAACAGGGCATCGGTCCCCAACGGCTGCAGCCTGGCAGGTGCCAAACGCAAGTCGCCAGGGATCGGCGCACCGCATGCAAATGGGGCCATAATGACATGCAAATGGCCCTATTTGTGCCTTGCATGCATAATGGCCTCATCTGCATGCCCAGTGCTGAATATTGCAGCTGATGCACCTAGTGCAACTGCACTTTCGCTGGCGCACCTCCCTGCTCCCTTTCTGCCACTTGCGCTGGCGCAGTGCATGTGCCCTCAGTGCCATATTCAACAGTGCTGAGCCATGGTGCAGCACCGTTCAATATCGCCTGGTCCCTGCCCTGGTGCAGCCCAGTTGCGCTGAGCCCAGGCTTGCACCCCTGCCTGGCACAGTCTGAATATCCCACCCTATATCTCTATATTGTATGTCTGATAGCAAAGTGTCATATACAAGGAAGTATAATCAGTGAGGGACTAACAAGCTCAAAAAGCCACAAACCCAAAGCTGGAGGAGACATACAAGCCTGTTTAAAAGGCAGTGACTGTTCAGGTGCAATCTTGTCAGCTCAACTTGCACAATGATCTGCATACCCATGATGCCTTGCTCTGGGAATGAGGCTTGTGACTATGTGTACAGTTGGGAGAGACGCACAAAAACCACACAATTTGGAAATCGCTTCTCTCCCAGAATTTTTAAAGGATTCCATATTTATTTATTATTGAAAACTGGGAACTGGGAAAGGCACACTGAGCCAAGACCCAGGTATGTCCGGGGTGGGTGGTAACAGAAGCAGAACAATACATCATGACATATCAGTGAGCAGCAGTTCCGTGACAGTTTATATTACGGGGCACACCAACGGGCAGCATCTACTGGAGGAGGTACAGCAGGCAGCTATTACTAACCGATTATAACAAGAACATAGTAAATACAAATAAAATCACATGAGAACGAAATAAAGTGCATAGTGCCTGAGAAGGTGGCTGTAGTGCCATAGCCTGACATAAGTCAGCCTCTGTCAGAGTTAAGGACAGGGAGAACATTGCCAGGTGTGGTTAGGACATGAAATGCAGAGTCACTGTGGGGGCTAACAGTGACAGGTAGGTCAGGGGAAGCACCTTAGGTGGTGAATAAGGGCCGAAACTGTGGAGAAGTGCACAGCAAAAGAAAGCAGGTTCCTGGGGGAGGGAAGGCGGTATTTAAGCAATAATGACCTCAGAGTCGGTCATTTCCTTGAGATTAATGACCGGCTGCAGGGGAACGGTGGCCCGAGGTGCAGTCGAGGGCCACTCCCACCCAGCTGGTCGTTAATCTCAAGGAAATGACTGGCTCTGAGGTTATTATTGCAATTATAAGTGTAATCGCAATAATGGCTTCTTTTTTAAGCAATTTACTTACTTTTTCTGTGGCGGCAGTGGGAGTGCGACAGCGGGAAGCGCAGAGCGGGTGCCGCGTTGGTCACTTCTTAGAGATTTCAGACTGGCGTGGCAACCAATCACAGATGGCGCTGCTGCTGTCATGAATAATTAATTAGACTTATAATATGCTTTCCCTGCAAACTGCCTCTCTAGCATGCTCACTCTGAGTGGTCTAAATGGACTTCACAGTTTTTGTCTGCAGCGCAAGTTCAGCAGTTCTCTCAAAATACAGTAGCAGTCTCCATCCCTTCACAGTCACATGCAGACTGAATACGACGTTTCATAGCCCAGCTGTCCACGGGGGATGTCAGCTCACCATTAGTTCTTGCCACTGTCAGTCCTACTGGGCCAGGCTGGAGGTCCCTCATCTGACAGGTGACTAGCCCCAAATTTGTGCAGGAAAGCTGGCAGTCCTCCGGTGTCCAAAAGCTCCTCCTGGCTCCTTTTTAAGGTACTGCAGCCCAACAGTTGGTTTTCTGCAACCCCAGACCCCTACTGTCATGAAGAAGGGATCTGGGGGTTGAAGATGGCATAAGATGCTGTTGCTGTAGTGCACTAGCCTTGTGTGTTTATATTTTAAAAGGGCTCCTTTATTTGGTGCCCCCTGTTTTGTCTGCATGGTCCACACTGGTGTCCAGTTGGGTGGTTAATCATGGGATCCTAGGTCCAACTGTGAGTGCCAATGTAGTGCTTTTTGGTGACGGCGGTCCTCTGATGTGCAGCAGAAGCCACTGAGTCATGCTAGTGTGGCATCCTGGCATGGACAGCACCAAATGATACTAGCTCCCTCTTCTTCAGTCCCGTGTGGGTGCCTAGGTGCTTGGCCGTTGGTGGCAGCTGCTTCTGTGATGACACAGGAGGTACTGAAGAATCCTGTCTTCCTCATGCTGGCAACCCTCCTCTGGTCCCCAACAAGAGAGATGACATTCCTAGGGGCCAGAAAGGGAAAAAGGGAATGGCAGCAGTTCAGCTTGGATACCATGGAGCAGCTGTAAATACCCACTCTTCGGGGGTGGGTACACACAATTTAATTTGGCTCTCCCTTGTTCTGTAGTATGTTTTTGGTGTGTCTGTGACCGTTTAAAAAGTTTCATCAGGATTTAATTGACTTCACGGTGTATGACGTCGAAGTATTTACCACGACAAGGCAATTTTATTTATAGAGTGTCCTTCCTTTCCCAAGGGCTCAGGGCACTTCAGAATGAATACACTAGTAAAAACTTCATAACAGATAATTAGCAAACAGTAAACAGTTAAACTATAAACTTCAGTAATAATTTACAATATTCTGGGAAATGCTTCACAGAAGAGGTATGTTTTTAAGGAGGTCTTCAAGGCCCTTACTGTGTGGGCAGATCTAATGTGTTGTAGCAAAGGATTCTACAGGATAGATGCCATAATACAAAGCACCAGAGACTTGGTGTTAGAATCTTTGCTATTATAAGTTCAGTTGGAGACAGATGTCTTTGAAAAAGAACAGTGGGATGAGTACTCATTCACAAGCAGCTTTTAAAAAAATTGATAATGTGCTAAACCAGAAAGTATGAGACATTTATTTATTTAAGAATTGGGAAAGGCACACTGAGCCAAAGGTTGTTTTCAGGTATGACAAGGGGAGAGGGAAAGAGGAGTACATTATACAAAACTATATCAAGCCATTAAAAAAATGTGGTTGCAATGATAAGTTATGAACTGCAATAACAGAATAATAAACACAAAAATGAACAACACCATGACAAATGGACCAAAAATAAGTTGTTGGGGGGTACAAAAGACAATAGTTAAAGTGCACGGTGCCTGTTAAAAAACTGACAGTGCAATGACTGTGCAGATGAGTAAAGCAGGCAGGTTTAGCTCACAGGCAGAAGCCAAAATCGTGGAGGGGGGGCAGGTAGGGGCATTTGCAATACGGGAGGTCAAGAGCGGAGGGTTGGCAGAAGAGAGTAGGGAGAAGCCTTAGCTGGTGTCTAAGGGTTAGGAGTAAGAGGGAGAGGCAGAGGGATGAGGGGAGCAGGTTCCAATGGGAAGTGAGACGACAGAGAAGGCAGAATGCCCAGCAGAGGAGTGCGGGTGGGGAAAGGAGAAGGTATGACGATCCCTGGAGCGGACAGAGTAGGAGGAATAGGGGCAGAGAGAGAGGAGTGAGGATAGATAAGAGGGGAGGGACCCAAACCAGTAGTTGGAGATGAAAGAGGCATAGTGGGACTGGCGACGTGAAGGGAGAGGGAGGATAGAAAGGGAGGAGTAGAGCAAGTAGTGATGACTACAAGAGGGTAAGTTGGTAGCAAACTGACAGAAAACCTTGTAAAGGATATCCAGTCTGGCAAGGGAAGAAGAGGTGGCAGTGTCACAAACCACATATGTTGAGTCAAAAACTGGGAGAACCACCTTGTCGACCAGCTCTCAGCGGAGCTAGGGAGCAAGGCAGTCTTTATTGCAGTACAGGGCTCCGAGTCTGGGGTGGAGCTTGGTGTAGATGGCATCAATGTGGGCAGAGAAGTCCAGCTTGCTATCTAGCCACACACCAAGGTACTTGAAGGGGGGGAACTACTTCAAGAGGGGTGCCATTTAGCATGGAGAAGATAGGTAGGGGTGAGAGCCTGGCCAGTTTCTGGCTGGTGCCAAGGGTTATGGAAACTATTTTCTTAGTGTTGACCTGGAGTTACATGGCATGGAACCAGCGCAGTACATTGTGAAAGTCATGCTGGACCAGGCCTTCCACAGCCATGCAGGGGCATCATTTAGGGGTTGCCAGAGGTCGCATTCGTGACCCCTATGAAAATTTTGAGACCCCTGCCCTTGCCATGACTTAATGGCCGCTTGGCCGATGCGCTTGTGCTGTGTAGAGGTCAGACAATGTTATCTTGGGACCGCTCCCTGTTTCTAATGCTATTCCTCGGGGCTCCGTTACTGGATGACTGCTATTTTCTATATTAATAATATGCCTACATCCTGTCAGCACAGCAGTACCCTGCTCTGTTCTGATGATTCAGTCATATACTTTAGTTCCAAATCCAAGTCAATTTTAGACATCTCCTCCAAGTTAAATCTGAATTTTCAGTATTTACAACATTGGGTACTACAAATTAGGCTACTGCTTAATGGTAATAAAACAAAAAAAAAGTTCCTTGTATCAATACCAACACTTAAAAAGGTAAACTCTAGCCTCCAGATCATAGATTTAGAAGAAGCACAAGTTTAATAAGTCACTTTCTTTTTTTTTTTTTGCATAAACTTTTTATTAGTTTGTCTTATTCAAACCAAAGCAAAAGCAACAGCTCTCATCTTAACAGACACATATCATTCTTTTCCTAGAACTTAAGGTTTCTCTCTTTTACAACCACTGTGCTTTTTCAGTTAATTTCAGTATTCTTATTACAGATCTATTACATATAACTCATATCAAGTACATGTATCTATTATTCCACTCTTAACTACCATAGTATTAAGAAAAAAGGAAAGAAAGAGAAGACGGACAGGACAGGAAGAAGAAAAGGAAAAAGTAGAGAAAAGGACCTCCCACCCTCCAAACCCCCGCCTTATAAAACACCTTCCCGCCTCCCCTTCCCCCACCCCTTCCCTCAGTTAATCGAGATCACTTCATCTACTATACACATCAATACATTCTTCTATAGCATCTGATACATTGCTAGACACAGCTACCCCTAAAATAGGGAGCATCAAACATTTCATGGAGTCCCTTCACTGTTTTGTAGCATCCTATTAATGGTCTCCCTACTCTCTTGTCCCTTAAACTTTATCACCATCATCTTAACACCTCCTGCTCTGTGGGATTCATAGTGTGCCAATAGGGTGCCCACATATTCATAAACTGATTTTCCCGCCCCTTAGCTCTGTATGTTAAGCTTTCAAGCTGCAGTGCATCCCATGCTAAGTTCCTCCATTGCCTGATTGTAGGTTTGTCTCCAGACACCCATGTGTTTAGAATACATTGCTTTGCCAACCCCAGGAGTATTCTCACCCATCTCTCCAACACCTCCCATTCATCCTGGTGTATACCATCTATGCCAAATAGCATTAAAAGTGGATCCACTCTAATATGATGCCCTTTCATGTTTGTCAATTCCTTCGCCACCTCCTCCCAAAAAGACTGGAGCATCGGACAGGTCCAAAATGAATGCATATAAGTACCCAGGGCAGTACCACACCTCTGACAGATAGCCGATACTATTGGGTTATATCTATTAACTGCCACTGGAGGAGTATACAACCTATGCACAAATTTATATGCTTCCTCTTTATATTTATTACATAATAGGAGCCCTTGATGTGTCCCCTTCATTAAGGTCCACTGTTCCTCTGTCAGTGCGTTTCCCAAATCCCTCTCCCAGAGTTGCTTAGTTTTAGCTGTCATGTCTGGCCATTGGAGTCGCAGAAGGGATGTGGCCTTTCTTATAATACCTACGGGCTTTTGCTTAATTTGCTGCAACAATTCTTCGAGGGCATAAACCTTAGACCCCAGCTCCCTCTGTTTCTCAATATCTTGCACATATTTTCTCATCTGGAAATATCTGAACAGGTGATGAGCCAGTAAGCCCAATCCTTCTCTAAGTTCGTTGAACGGATAAACCCCTTCTCTCTTTCTTATATCATTGAGACACAATATTCCTCTTTCCTCCCACATTCGAAATGCAGGGTCTCCTACCCCCGGGGTAAAGAATGGGTTCCCAGCTAATGGTAAGATAAATGATTCCCCTTTTTGGTGACCCATCATCTTTTTAATTTGTTCCCAACAGTCCATTATCCCATTCACTAAAATATTAGACTCCCTCTTTTCCCGCAGTATCTTTCTACCTCCTTCAGCTAAGAAGGAAGACATATGGACCCCGCATCCCTTCTCCTCCAGATCATCCAACTAGCCTCCTTCAGTCTATACACCCAATCTTTAATAATCCTCATTTGTGCGGCCCAGAAGTATAGCTTCATGTCTGGGTAGTTTAGCCCTTCCTTAGCTTGATCCGCTTTCAATTTATTAAGGCTAGCCCTTGGCTTTTTCCCTTGCCAAATGAATTTGGAACAATCTTTTTCAAATTGTTTTATATCTTTCCCTGTTAGCCCTATGGGCAACATCTGCAGGGGGTATAACACTCTGGGAAGAACGTTCATCTTAAGCAGATTAATACGTCCTAACCATGATATGGGTAGGTTCTTCCATTTACTCATATCTTCTCTCACTGACCTCAGTAGTGGGCTATAGTTTAGTTTATATAGTGATCTAAGGTCCCTTCCCATCTTAATCCCTAAGTAAGTAAAATGTGTACCTACCCTCCGCAGGCCCCATGTACTTCCCCCTCCCCCCCGCTCCTAGAAACATAATTTCAGACTTCCCCAAATTCAGTTCGAATCCAGAGAACACAGCAAATTGTGAGATAACCTCCAGCAGAGCTGGCATAGACTGGGGCAACCTCGTCAGGTGTAACATCATATCGTCAGCATACAGTGTGATTTTATACTGCCTTCCGCTTTTCCCTTTAACCCCTTGTATTCTTGGGTCTTCTCTAATAGTTATGGTCAGTGGTTCTACTGCCATTGCGAATAACAGAGGGGAGAGAGGGCACCCTTGCCTCGTCCCCCTATGCAGTGTGAACTGCTCAGTTAGGTTCCCGTTAACCAGCACTGCAGCTTTAGGTGTCCGGTACAATGCTCTCACCATTCTAATAAAGCTCTCTCCTAGCCCAAATCGTTCTAATATTTCAAACAGGTATGGCCATTCGATCCTGTCGAATGCTTTTTCGGCGTCCATAGACAGTACGGCTGCTCGCCCCTCCAATCCCTTAGCCTGCTCTATGACGTTAAGGACCTTTCTGATGTCATGATAAGAGTGTCTACCTTTTATGAATCCGGTTTGATCTGGATGGATCAAATCAGGAAGGATACCCTCCAATCTGGTGGCCAGAATCTTAGCATACACCTTGGCATCACAATTTAAAAGAGATATGGGTCTGTACGATGCACATTCCTTTAGGTCTTTATTTGGCTTGGGAATCACACACACCATAGCTCCGCAACATGTGGCAGGTAGTTCTCCACTCTCTCTCCCCTCCCTAAATAGTTCCCACATAGCCTCCTTTACCTCATCCTTCAGCAATCTGTAATATTCTATAAGCAGTCCATCTGGGCCGCAGGCCTTCCCAGGTTTCATTGTATTAATAGCCCGAGTAATTTCCTCTCTAGTAATCTCCTTGTCTAACATCTCCTGTTGCTGTTTTGTTATTTGGGGCAATCTGTACTTATCCAGGAAGTTTCGCATATCTCCGTCCCTCCCCTCCCCCTCTGACCTATACAAGTGTCCATAATATTTCTGAAATATCTCCCTTATCTCCTCATACTTAGTAGCAACCTGCCCTCTTCTATTTTTAATACCCAAGATATGCCCCATAGTTTTTTTTCCCTTCACAAGGTTTACCAACAACGGTCTGGGTTTGTTACCCCACTCATATATTCTGTGTTTCAGATAGTATAATTTCTTTCAAGCCTCATCCAACAAAAGGGTATTTAATGTCTGTCTGACTGTCACCAACTCCTGCCTCATTTCCTCACCTCCCTCTCCCCTCCAATATCCTCAGCTTTTGCTGAAGGGCTTTCTGCTTTTCAACTCTGTTCTTTTTATATTTTGCCATAAAGCCTATAATTGCCCCTCTCATATAAGCTTTACCAGCATCCCACAAAATTTGTTTGGAAGTGGCAGTCGGTGCATTTGCGTCCATATAGTATTTAAATTGCTCCTTCACATAATCCTGAAATTCCTGCGATCCCGGCATATAAGTAGGGAATCTCCATGCCTGTGTTTCCCCCCTCTCACTCGGAGACTGAAAGGACGCCATCACCCCTTCGTGATCTGAGATCTGTATGGGCCCATGTGCCACCTTTCTAAGTTTTTCATACCAGCTCAGCGCTACATAAACATGGTCAATCTTCGACTAGGTTTTGTGTGGGTTGGAATAAAAGGTAAACTCCTTATCCTGTGGGTATGCCATCCTCCAAGCATCCACTATATTCAATTCTGCTAATCCCTCCCGCCATTTTCTGATACATGGGTCCCTGCGTCCTCTCCCCTCTGAGTGATCGAGGACAGCATCAGGTGTACAATTAAAATCCCTCCCCCCCATAATTAAATTCTCAAATTGTTCTTTTACCAATATAGTCAGGATAGTATTATAAAATTCTGGATCTAAAGTAGTTGGTGCATATACACTCCCGAATGTAACTTTCACGCCATGGAGAGTCCCAGTTATAAATACATATCTGCCCTCCCTTGGATTCATAAGTATTTTCATAACCTGCAAAGGCAGATTTTTATGTACCAAGATCACCACTCCCTGCTTTCGAGAGTTAAAAGACGAGGCATAGAAGGCCCCCCACCCAGCCCCTTTAAGTCTCCCATGCTCCACCGGTGTCAAGTGTGTTTCCTGTAGGAGAGCCACCTGCACCTATGCCCTCTTTAGAGCTGTTAATACTGCGCTCCGCTTAACCGGGGAGGAGAGGCCCCGCACATTCCAAGATTGTACCATCATGTCATTTCTCCCCATTATCTCCTTTCATTTTACCTTTTCCCATTCTTTCCCAACAGTTCCTCAAACTTGCCCTTCCCTTCAATACCAGATTATGCTCCAACACAGTCCCCCATCCATGGTCGTGACCACAATAGCATCTATATCAGAAGCTTCTACTTCCTTGCAACCCTTTTTACTTCTGTCCCTTATCTGTGAATCTCGATTACTCTTGACTTTACCCCCATACCAACTCCCCCCCCTTTTGCTCCCCCTTCTCAGCTTTACTCATACTACGAAGCTCTGTATAGTTTACCCTCTCCCACCAAAAACCAGGTTCTCTATTTGCCATCTCGGCAACACCTCCCGCTCTTTGCTGTTTGAGCAGCTGCCTCCCCTCACCCCCCCACCGAGACCACATTGTCTAAAGCTGACTCGGACTCATCCCTTTTATGATATAGTGAAGTGCCATATATGAAAAAAAGAAAGAAAACCTCCATAACCTAATTATAATTATAACCTCTTGCTGCATAAATCAAACTTCTATCAGTCCATTGTGACCCCCCTGTGATCACTGTCTATAGCAAGATCGTACCCCCTTCCATCATTTATCAACCCCCAGAGTCCAGATATATTGTGGAGCTTCACTTCAATAACTGGCCCGGTCAGAGGTCAGTGGAGCAGGCCGCGTGACTAACAAAAATACACACGCTAGGCCCGAGCCACCACACACTCCTCCCGGCCTACCTTCCAGGTGGCGTTCTTCCGTTGTCCCCACACGCTTTCCCAGCCTTCCTCCTCCATGCTTCAACGACCTCAATGCAGGCTTTCCTTTTTTCATAGAGTTCCCATTTAGCCACCAACTTAGGCTGAGTTTACCGCAGTTCTCAAAGATTCGCGTACTTTAACTCTGAACTTTTGTAACACAAATTAACCATGGGGTAACAGCCCCAACCGCAGAAACTGTCCATGTCGCTAGTCTCTCTTACACTCTCCAGCAAATCTCCATTATTCTCAGCCTATTTTCTTTTTAAGCTCCTTTATAAAGACGTTCCCCTTCTCCAACTCCCAAAACGAATATACTGCTCCCTCGTATTTTATCTTCAGGGTTGCCGGAAAAATCATAAAGTGCTCCACTTGCATCTCTCTCAGCTGAGCCATCGCAGTACCAAATACTCGTCATTTCTTAAGTAGCCTGTCCGAATAGTCCTGTGTAACATGGATTCTCACCCCATTTATTTTGACTGGTTGATTCATCTTGAAGGCTTTAATCACTGCTTCCCGACCCTGGAAGTTATGGTACCGGGTCACAATGCTTCTAGGGAGCTGGCCCGGCCCTGGCTTTGGCAGTACAGCTCTGTGCGCCCTTTCGATCTTGTGCTTCCCCCTTTAGGCTGCAACTCCAGCAGTTTCGGTAGCTGTTCAGCACAAAATTTCATTATATCTGGTCCTTCTTGCCCTTCAGGGAGCCCCCGTAGACGCAAGTTAGTGAGCATAAAATAATTTTCTTGATAGTCGAGGACCTCCCTGAGTTCTTCCAATTCTCTCTCTAGGGCAACCATTTTCTCCGACAGCGGCTGCACCACATCCTCCACTCTAGATGTGCGTTCCTCCACCTCCATTAATCTTTCCCCATGTGCTGCTGTTCTCTCCGCTATTTCTTGCAGCTTCCCCTCTATTTTATTCTCCAGCTTTTCCAACTGGGGGTTCAGCTCAGCCAGGACCTGTGCCATCACCTCCCGCCCCAGTACTGTGAGTTCTGCCGCCGAGAAGGATATTGGACCTGTACCTTCCAACATGGGCCCAGTTGGCTGTTTCTTTGGGTTCTTCCCAGCATTTCTTGTGGGTTTCCCGGCTGCACTAGAGAGGTAATCATCCATCATTCTGCGGCACGGAACACTTATAAAAGAATCCGACGGCTTTATCCTCTATTTTAATAAAAAATAACTTATTTATTCCTCTGGGGTGTGGAGCTCGAGGAGTACACGTCCAACTTCTTAGCTGCTCATTAGCGCCCCAAGTCACTTTGTTTAATTACCTTAGGGTCCACTTTGACCCTTATCGATCCTTTATGGAACATACCGCCTCAATATGTAATCAATCAAAAAAAACTTGGTGCGGTGTTTAGACTCAAAAACGATCTCACTCATGAGGTTATGCTTGCATTCCCTGACAGTATTTTTCTCGCATCCTTGAACTAGTGATCTTTAATTGTTCGCAGTGCTGCTGCCATCTAACTCTGAAAACTCAGTGGTGGCCATCAGCACAATGGTAGTTCTACATACCACTTGTGACGCCAATGACCTGGGATCGGGAGTGAGGTCGACTCGCTGGGGGCGAACTGGACAGAGCAAGATTGAATGTCCCAGTGGGTGGTCTCCTCCGGGGAGGGTGGCAGTTTCCTTCGCCGCAGCACTGCCACCTATGTGACCACAAGCAGTACTGCAGCTGGAAGAAAACACAGAGGAGGAGGCAGGTGCAGATGTCAATGTGCTAGCATGCCTTTCATGTACACATCATGACATCATCACATGCCGACTTGACATCAGAGAAAACTGGAAAACAGGGCCCTAGCACCAGGGGCTAGCAGCCCTAGTACTGTACATCTGGCCCCAAACATCGACTAGGACATCCCATAAGAAGGCCTAATATGCATATCCTGTTGGAGGGGGTTCCCTGCTCCCCTCAGCTCTGCCTGGGGGGCACAATCATGGCTAGGTGGTGGCCACTGGATGATCTGCAGGCAAGTGGCAACAGGGGTCTGGTGCCAGTGTAAGAAGGGAACAAACAGAATTAAAAAAAAAGAAAACTCCACATTACATATAATGCTGTATGTTGGTTCACCTTAGGATTTGTTGACAGAGTTAATCACTGCGACCTATATGCTGAACTAGACTGGTTCTCTCCAAATATCATAAGCAGAACAAAAGGAGGTTGCTCAAGAGTATAGGTAAGGTGCTCTCAGCATAAACGCATCAACAGAGAGAAGGAAAAGCTGGGCATGCGTACATTACAATACAATCACAAACTCACCCCAGGATCTGCTGAAAAAAAAAAAATCTTTATTGAAGATCCATTTAAAGCAGGATTAACTGCAGCATCAAGGTATCCCACATCCAGTCGTCCATACCTTGCTTGCAGTTAATCCTGATTTAAATGGCTCTTAAATTAAGGTTTTTCCACCAGATCCTGGGGTGAGTTTGTGACATTGTTAGTGTCCAGGTGTCCAGCTTTTCCTCCTCTCTTCACTACAGATTTGCATAGTGAAAATGGGCCCCGCAGGGCCGCCCCAGTAATCACAGCTGCTGTTTGCATTGCCGAGACTGTTCCTCGGATAGTGTATGTATAACTGGACTTGACCATTTCAGTAGTCAAACTATGATGGATGCAAGGCAGAGAACTGGTGCTGTGATTCCTGTGAGGTGACCATATGAGGTGTTGAGGGTCAGATCTATGGGTTGGTCCCCTTTCTGTCGCTTTGGGTCTAGGTCCTAGGATTTGATATGTCTGCATTTCTTTGCTGTGTTGTTTCCTGACCATCTGTATCTCGGTCACTGGGGAATCGTCTTTTAGCTTTCATTCGCCTCGCAGACTGGTGTGACATTACTATACGTTGACACAAACTAAGTATTACTTAGTTTCTCTACACAAAAGCGCAAGTTGTCATTTGTACAGAACTGCCTGTGTGTAGGCAGTGGGTAGCAGTGGGCCCTCGTGTTCAGAAAAGTGAGAAAGTTTTGAATTGTATTTTGCAATGGTATGGGTCTGCCACAGTACTGCTTATAGATTTTATGAGCGAGACTGTTTTGGATGTGAAACGAGACGGTGCGTCCAGAGTCCGGGGGGTTAGGTGTCTTAAAATTGTCAACATTTAGCATTGAGATAAGATTATTTTCCAGATGGGGAATTCAAAATAACACAAGTGTGTCCGAAATAGAGTATTTTATCTACTTGGACTGTTATTTAATGGTATTAGTAAACACTTATTTAATTTAAAAAAAGTCAGTTTGCTTTTTTACTACTACTATTTCAGTAATGTTGGGTTTTCATCTTAATTCGTTTTCTGCAGCATTGTGTCAGTTGCTAAATGCAGCATACAGCACTTCGTAGAGAAACAGTTGTCCAAGGACCTTGGTGGTGGTTAAAAATGCTATTAAACCTTTAAGATTAAAACTGTTGCAAGTTTAAGAGAAACAAAAGGGATTACAGCTCCCTGTGTTTTTTTCTCTCCTGCTGCTCTTTCATTTTTTAGTAGGTGTCCCATGAGAAAGACATTTACAGAGACTGGGGGGTCAACACATGTTCTTTGACAGGGCCTGTACAGCAGGTATGGCAATGGTATGTCTTAAGTCTTTGCTGATATGGTGACTTTTCTGTGACTTTTGCTTGCTGTTGTTTTAAGCAGCACTTAAAATATTGACTACAGCAGTGGCGGAGCCAGGTTTGGGAGCGTTGGGGAGCTGGGGGGCATTCAGCCAGTTGTGGGCTCCACAAAGGGCACTAAACAGTGAATAAAGATCATGGTGGGACACCACTACTCACACTGGGGCAGCCAGGAGGGGCAACCGCCCCCTTAGCCCCCCCTCTACCTCCGCCACTGGACTAAAGTATCCCTAAGGTTTTTTATGTCCCCCTGTTTGTGACTAAATACTTTTAGGAACGTCCGCAGCAGTGAGTAGCAATACTAATTCTTGATTCTTTTGTCAGCCACTAAATGATCTTGCAAAAGTAGATTACTAATAAAAAGACAAAACATGCCAATTTGCAGACTTTAAGCAAATGAAACGTACATGATACTAAGTATGACACTTGTATGTAGCAATCATGTGGATAAAACAGAGCTGGCTGTTTTCTTTCTGATTTTAGATGTCAACTAAAAACACTCTCTTTATAATATACTCATCCACTGCTGTTAATAAAATTGTGAACAGAATTCCTTCATCATTCAGTTTAACAGAGGAAATGACTGAACCAAGCCACTGATTTCTTTCTCATGCTGTTTTAACACTTCTTAACATAATATCTGGTACATTTTTGGTTTCATTCCCCAGACAGCAGCAGCAGAGTGAAAATGTTAGGTCATTTGCTCTGTTTAGTATGTCATCAGTTAATATACTTTGACACCAGTGGTATTAAATGCATGTTGTTAGTGCAGAATGATATTTTGGTGAAGGTTTGAAAATCCTCATCTCCAGGTCCATTAGGAAGATTAGTTGGAAGGCTATGCTGAAGTTTTGGTGAACAAATATGGTAAAATGCTCAGGTTATGACTGAACATTATATTATTTTAGTGCCCCCCTCCAAAGCCAAATGACCCCCCCCCAACGGGTTGAGGCAGGCAGCCCCAGAGTTTGCCTTGCTGTTGTGTTGCTGTTAATTATAGGCAGAGTGAGTGCCAGAACAGTGGAGGTGTACTTTGGGTGGTAAGGCCTAGTACTAAGTACAAGAGAAGTTTCTGGGTTAAGGGGTAGCCTGGAATAACAGGTGCTGTTGGAGAGGAAGTATCCCTTTTTCACCTGTGAATGTTCCTGGGTGAAGGCTCTGTCCTCGGCCCCATTTTAGTCTCTATTTTTCTCAACGACCTGCCTGCATGCTGCCATTCACATGTACGCAGACGATACAGTCCTGTACGCCTCAGGACACTCCCCGCTGGAAGTTGCATCCAAGATCCAGCAAGACTTCACCGAAGTCCAGCACTGGTTTCGCAGAAATCAACTTATTCTAAATGCCAAAAAAACGATCTCCATGACTTTTGGCACGAGACAAAGACTCTCCCACCTCCCCCCTTTCCTCATCCTCAAAACACTAGATGGGACCCCCCTTGAAGTCTGCACCTCTTTCAGATACTTAGGGGTCTGGCTGGACCTACACCTAGACTTTTCTACGCACATCGAAGCAACCCACAAAGAACTACACCCTAGGCTGGGGGGCACTATACCGGAACCGCAGTTGCATCCCTCTGCCAGCCCGCAAAGAGATACTGCAGAAAATGATCCTCCCTATTTTCGACTACGGGGACGTAGTCTACAGTTCTGCCCCTAAATCCACCTTGGCTAGACTGGACCCTCTTTTTAACTCCTTCTGTCGCTTTGCACTAGACTGTCCTCCCTCCACTCACCACTGTGACCTCTACAGATACCTTAACCTACCCTCCCTCGTCATTAGGCGCCAGTACCACTGCAACAGACTCACAGCCAAATTCTGGGCCCAGTTACTGCGCCTCCTACCTAGCCTCTACCCTAACAGCTCAAACACCAGCACCATACTCACTCAGAAATTTCGACTCCCATCTACTACAAATCCCCCACATGGCTACCTCTGCTGGACAGTCGGCTTTTAGAGTCCGTCTACCCAAACTATGGAACTCTCTGCCAGCTGATATCCGGCTCTCCACATCCTATCGGCAACAAATCTCCCTTCTAAAAGGGCAAGTCGCCTCAAGCTGCTCATTTCAACTTGATGTACACTAATTATGGGCCAACCCCCCCCCCCGTGCAAAACTATGTTGTCCACTCACATGCTTAACTATCAAATTTAGTTTGTCAATTACCTTTTCTACATATTCTGCCTACAACTTGCTGTGTACTCTGTTTCTAGCTCCTGTATTTACTACTCTAGATTATTATCACCGAAACTGTAGAACTTATGTACCTATTTGTATCAAACCTATGTAAATTTTGGTGTTCTGCAATTCTGTATTTTCTACTTGTATGTACTTATCCCATTCCCTTCTACCCCCAGGACGCATCTGGAATCGAGCGGTAGTCTGCTCAGTATGCCTTTCCTGGTAAAACTTTTAAATAAATAAATAAATAATAAAAAAAATTTTTACAAAGGAAAGAGTAGCTTCTGCATGTTTTTCAAGGCTGGCGAATTATGATATGCATCGAACTGGGAGTGCGCGGTGGCTATTGCCTTTGGTAGTTTGGCTTGCTCACACTGGAATTCACTCTAATAACTTAGTGGTCTCCGTTTTCATGAATTTAGAAGTAAGAGGATAACCAATTTTGTTGAGAGCTGTTCACTGGATTCTGTTTGTTCCTAGTAATATGCCACAAACCGTTAGCAGCCATGGGAAACAAAGTGAATATTGGGAGCAACACAAAAGTTAGAATGTGCTATCTTTAGAGTCCACTTTACACAACGTTTGTGTGCCCTTCCCTCCCAATTCTCCCTATCTTGTGCCTGTTTTATGTACATTTGAGCTACTGGTTTTATAACTGACTAGTCCCAGAGCTTCCATGAAAGTTTGATGTGTTCAGTATATTCTCACCACTAAGCTAAGAATGCCCCTTTGTCTACAATTATTATGTCAGTCCAAATCATATACCACATTTAGTCTTGGATTGTCTCACTTCAGTGCTGAGGGCTTAATGTTGCCTATCCTTGTTTACCTTTGAACACTGTCATGTGACCAGGGTGATGGTTGGGAAGATACTCTGAGTCCGGGGTAAAAGACTGGATTTTAAAAACTGAAACATTTGCAGGTCTATAACTTTTGCACCGCTTGTCTAATTTGCCTGCCTCTCTTGTCCTGTTGACAGTACAGCACAGAGGATTAAGGCTATGAGCTGCTTATGAGCTTCATCCTGTAGACCTGGGTTTGATAGTCTGGCAGTATTGCACAGAGGTTTAAGGCTATGAGCTAGCTAATGAGCTGCATCTTGTAAACCTGGGTTTGATTCCCCTCAATCTCCACTTGCATACTGTGTGACTCTGAGTAAGTCACTTAACAAGACCAAAGCTCCCAGGTCACCCTTGAAAAGAGGCACTTGTGCCTAGTGGGTCTTAACCAGATTAAAAAAAAAAAAAACTCCCCTTGCCACTAAGCCACCTCTCCACCCATTTCGCCAGTTTGCCCCATACCCCAGTCCCCTTCAGTTTACCTATCAATGTTTTATGTGGCACTGATTTGAAGGCCTTACTTAAGCTGAGGTAGACCACAGTCATTGAGTTCCCTTGGTCTACTTCTGATGTGAGCTAGTTGTAATTCTGGATCGGGTAGGACAGGGAAGACCACCCCTCCATTAAGCCATGCTGCTGCCGGTCACCCAGGCTGTTATTATTAATGAACTCTACCAACTTCTCCTTGAGGATTTTCTCCATTGCCTTCCCTGGGATGGATGCCAAGCTCACCAGCCTGTAGTTCCTGGGCTCCTTCCTAGACCCTCTTTTGTGCAGTGGCGCAACAGTAGCTGTTCTCCAGTCCACCTTCCGTCTCTCTCTGTTTGTATTATAGACTACCGCTCCTTTTTTTTTTTCTTTTTAGGATCCGTCCCTTCATCACACAAAGAGGGCTGTGCCACCTTGACAGCAGGCTGATGGGCTAGTCCAAGTAGTAAAAGTGTTTGTAGACTACCATTCCTTTTTTTTCCTTTTTAGGATTTTGTACACAAGGAAGGACTGGGACCAGGACTGGGATATCCATCCCTTCATCATACAAAGAGGGCTGTGCCATCTCGACCGCAGGTCTTCGGAAGCTTTTCTGTAAGTAGTCTGCCAGACACATTTTGTGATGTCTTGGCTTCCGCCTTCAGTCTCTCTCTCTCTCTCTGCGCACGACAAAGTGGCGTGAAGTAATCTGGAAGACCAAAGATGTTTTACTGCATATATTACCTCAGGTGGAGTGGTGGACATACAAGGTGTCTAAAGAGGAGGTTGGGAAGGAACTAAAAGGGTTAAAGGGAAATAAGGCAAACGCATAGGGAACACATGTTGCCCCACCCCTGGTAATTAAGGAGTTGGCTGAAGTCCTGGGAAAGCCATTTTGGAAAATTGTACAGTGCCTGTCCATCCCTAAGGGAGTGGAGCCTGTGCACCCTGTTGACTGGAGAAGGGCAGCAGTGGTACCACTGCACAAGGGTGTTTTGAGGAAAGATCTGGGTAACTATAGACCAGTCAATCTCATTTCTATCACTGGTAAGGAGACGGAAGGGTCAAAGATACTGAGGAACAGGTTGGATGACTTTTTGAATGCCAGTGGGCTGACAGATAAGCAGCATGGCTTCACAGAACAGAGGTCTTTCCATTCCATGTTGATACAGTTCTATGACTGAGTGATAGGCGAAGTGGATAATCATAAGGGGAACAGAGTGGATGTGGTTATCAGTACTTCAGCAAGGCTTTCAACGCAGTGCCACATAGGAGGTGTATAGAGAAACTAAAAGGTATAGGGGTGGGGCAATGGAAATAGATGTAAGGAAGAGGTTCCATACCACCATCTACCATTGAGGAGTAGTCTTACTTGTGTTACCACTTTGTTTTAAATATTTTTTTCAGGTTCATAGGTACAATTAAATGTAAAATTTACACCCATGTTTTAATTCCCTGGTATCATCACTGTTTGCAGATTTTGTAATTTGACTGCACACTGGTGATTTATTTAGACTTTGTACACATTTGAATTGGTAACTGTTTTCCACGGGTTGTAAAACTGATCACTGATTTGCTTGGCACAGCTGCTGGCAGGCCAGGCATCTGACTGTAGTCTGTACACTGCTAAATTTCTTCTTTAGTAGCCTTCACTGGTTAAAATTTCTTTGAAGTTGGCTGCTAAATAAGTATTACTGAAATGTCTCTAAGAAGAAGGCATCCAGTGATCCAAAGAAACCATCGGTGCATCAGTTATTTGCTAAGAAAAGAATTACAGCAGATACTGCACATGCTGAATGCACAGTGAAGAAATTAAGACCGGAAGATAGTGTTCTGTCAGCTGCTATGCATAAATCTGATAGTAGTAGTAATACTGTTTCAGAGCTTAGTTATGCTTCTACAGGCCTATTACTTGTTGCTTCGCCCTCACCCTCTGATGCATGTGAAAGCACATCCTGTACTGTACATGTGAAAGCACGTCATTGCCATCTAGTGAAGGCCACTCATTTTCAGTGGGTGAGTGTGTTGATCATGATACTGTGCCAACTAACATATCTGCTACTCCTTACCAAGCTCCAGTTCAGCCAAAGTGTGTTTTCCCTATGACAAAATCATGTAAATTTAATGGTAATTACAAAACTCATAAGTGGGTAGAATATTCAGTACAGAGAGATGCTGTATATTGTTTTGCATGCAGGCATTTTACTAGCACTCGTACTGCACCTGGAGGTGGAGATCGTGAACGTGGAAACATTGCTTTTGTTGATATTGGTTTCTATAAATGGGAAAAAAATCGTCGTGCCTTAAGAAAGCACAGTAAGTCTGAGAAACACAAAGCTTCTGTTGTAGCATGGTGTGAATTTAACCATATACAGTCTTCATCAGGACATCTGTCAGTTGCGAGATGGCTTGAAAAAAATAGGGGACATTGAAAGTGAAGAAAATAAACACCATGTTGAATTACTACTACATGCAGTGTGTTACCTAGGATGGCAAGGTCTTGCTTTCAGAGGTGGTGATGAGTCGACAAATTCCGATAAAGGCAATTTTATTGAGTTTCTGGAAGCATTATCTGCACATGACTCAAAATTAAAAGAAAAAATGTCTAGGAGATACGATCATTATACCTCTCCAGAGTATCAAAACGATTTGATTAACTAGTTGCAACATTAATACGAGAGAAAATTGTAAGTAAAGTTACAAAATATTTCTCTGTTTTAGTCCATGAAACTAAGGAGGTAAAACGCAAAGAGCAGCTCAGCTTTGTAATCCGTTTTGTTGACAGTGATGGTAATATCTGTGAAAAACCACTTGGCTGCCATCACATGGATAAACTGGATGCTGGTAGTTTGGCTGGTGCAATCAATCAGGCAGTATGTCAGACTGGACTGCAGTGGAAGCACTGTGTGGCACAGTGCTATGATGGAGCTTCTGTCATGAGTGGGTGCTTCAGTGGAGTACAAGCAAGAATAAGAGAGATTGCTCCTCAAGCTGTTTATATTCATTGTCATGCACACAGACTGAATCTTGTCTTGGTGCAAACAATCAATAATATATCAGAAGTGAAAGAATTTTTCAGCATTTTACAGGCTGTATATGTATTCATTTGTCAAAGTTCACCAAGACATGAGTTGTTTGTCAAAGCTCAGAAAGAAGAAGGTCTACAAGTTCTGGAACTGGAATGACTATGTGGCACACAGTGGTTTTACTGGTACAACTGTGTCAAGAAATTTCAGTTGTGTCTAGAGTCCATTATTATAACACTTCATGCTATTCAGTCACAAAACACTGACAAAGAGGCTAGTAGTGAAGCAAAAGGTCATCTGTTCAAAAATTCAGAAATTCACCGTTGTAGTAACACTGTACAGCCTAGAAACAATTTTAAGGAAGATACAATCAGTGTCTGAGGAACTTCAGAGAAGAGATCTGGATTTGCCAAGGGCCTGTGATCTTATCCAGTCTTCGAAAAGTGAGCTCTTATCTCTACGTAATGATTCACAATGGCAAAAGATTTACAAGGAGGCAAAAGCCGCTGATCACTGTGGCATTGATTATGATGTAGAAGCCATTCAGCACACAGGAAGGCCACTGCGCAAACATCAGTTGAGCCGAAAACTGACGGAATTTTTTGTTTCATTTACTTTGGGGAAACAGACTGAGAATATAGAAATTCAGGACATTTCTGTAAGATCTAACAGTGACAGGCTTAAACAGGAAATATACCTGGTCTGCATTGACAGGTTTGTTACTGAACTTGATTCACACTTCACAAGTAATCTGGAGCTCTTAAAAGCTGTTGCTGCTCTCAACCCAAAGGATGACAGTTTTCGGAATGACTCTGCTAGCAGAATCTTACCCAGGAGCAAATATAAACACGATTGTGTTAGAGTCACAGCTGGAATCAGCAAAGGCATACCTACAGAACAAAAACATGCAAAGTATTCATTGTGTCAGACAACAGTTGCAATGCCTTTGTAATGCATTTTCGGAAGTCCTAGAGATTTTGAACCTGGTGCTGGCACTCCCTGTGACCACAGCTTCAAATGAGCGTTTCTTCTCATGCATGAAAAGAGTGAAATCTTACTTAAGAAACAGTTGTGGTGACAGACGACTCAGTGACTTAATGATGATGGCATGTGAGCCACCGGAGGTGAAGCAGCTAGACCTGTCAGTAGCAATAGACAGATTTGCTCAGATGCGTTCAAGAAGATACCCACTACTGAAGTAACATTACTACCTACAGTCAGCAATCAGTCGTGTGTGCTACCAGTGTCTCCAGTCAGCCACCAGTCCTGTGTGTCAGTTCTGTCCCAGTCAGCTCAGCTGCCAGTCCAGTTTGCAAGTTGTGCCTTCAGTCAGCAACGAGTCCAGTCTGCCAGCAGTGTATCCAGTCAGCCTGCAGTCCAGTGTGCTAGCAGTGTTGCAAGTCAAACAGCAGTCCAGTCTGCCAGTAGTGTTTCAAGTCAGCCAGCAGTCCAGTCTGCCAGTAGTGTCTCCAGTCAGCCAGCAGTCCAGTCTACAGGTAGTGTCTCCAGTCAGCCAGCAGTCAGTGCGCCAGTTCTGTCCCAGTCAGCTCAGCAATGAGTCCAGTTTGCAAGTTGTGCCTCCAGTCAGCAACCAGTCCAGTGTGCCAGTAGTGTTACCAGTCAGCCAGCAGTCCAGTCTGCCAGTAGTGTCTCCAGTCAGATACCAGTTCAGTTTGCAAGTTGTGCCTCCAGTCAGCAACGAGTCCAGTCTGCCAGCAGTGCCTCCAGTCAGCAACCAGTCCAGTGTGCCAGCCTTTTCTCCAGTCAGATACCAGTCCAGTGTGCCAGCAGTGTCTCCAGTCAGCCAGCAGTGTCTCAACTCAGATACCAGTCCAGTCAGCCAGCAGTCCAGTGTGCTAGCAGAGTCTCCAGTCAGATATCAGTGTGCCAGCAGTGTCTCCAGTCAGCTTAGCTACCAGTCCAGAGCCAGTTTGCAAGTTTTGTCTCCAGTCAGCTACCAGTCCAGTTTGCCAGCAGTGTCCCCAACTAGTCAGCAGTCCAGAGTGCCAGCAGAGTCACCAGTCAGCTTCCAGTACTTCCAGTCACCTACCATCCCAATCTCCAGTATGCCAGCAGTGTCTCCAGCCTCCAAGCAGGTAATAACACTCCTATGTCCTTTGTTTTACCACTTTCATGGGTATTTGGGAGGGAGTTTATGTTCTTTTAAATTATTGTAAGAAGGTAGTAGCCTAGGTGTGGAGAGTTAAAGAGTACTTTCATTTGTTTTGCCGCAGTAATTGGAAGTCTAGAAGACTTTGTTTTGTGTAACCCTGGGACTCTCAGTTCTTTTTCCTTTATTACAATTTTTCTTTACAGGTTTTTTGGTGTACAATTTTACTAGGATCTTTTTCTTTTATTGCTTTTTTCTTTACAGGTTTTTGGTCGGTGAGTTTTAGTCAGTTCTTTTTCCTTTTATTATTTTTTTTCTTTACAGGTTTTTGATGTGATTTTTTCATCAGTTTGTTTTCCTTTTATTACTTCTTTTACAGGTTTCAGTGTGTCATTTCTTTTACTAAGCTCTTGTTTTAACAGAGAAGAAGTAAAGTTCTCTCAGTTCTTTCTTTTCATGGTTCAGAGTGTGCTTTCATAACAGTATAATTTCTTTCATGTTTTGATGTGTATTTTTTATGTACTGTAAGGTATTGGTATAGAGACGGTTCTTTATTTTTACCAATGTGTGGCTTAGCTTGTGTAGTGCCAGTCATTTGACATAAACAGTGTGGTAATATTTTTTGGACACAGACAGCGTGGTAATATAATACTGTTTAATATTTGTACAATTGAAGAATGGGACTTTCACTATACTGATGATTCCATAATTTGAAAACTAGCTATTTAATTTGAATCAACATCTGTAATGACCCACTTCAGAGTTATATTCAGACTTCACTATCCAATTCATACCCATTTTTAAATTACTTGGTAACTAGTTCTGTGTCACATTGACAAATGCCACACTCTCTGGCCCCGCCCACATCGTGCCCCCCACCACACACACCTTGCTACCCCTATGATTTTGCTGAAATGACGCCCTGACAGTATGTATTCCAATCTTTCGTGATATTATAATGTACTGTCATGACCTCTAAAAACAAAAGAACTATATTAACAACAAAAACAAAATACTGTAACTGGCAAATGATCAGAAACAATTTTAGCATCAGAGTCACTGTTTAACAGAAACATGCATAGGTACACAAAGTTTGTTACTCCGTCATATAGAATCAATTTTGGAGCAACAGCCCCCTCTGGTGGTAAGACATCAAATAACAGCAAATGCCAACTAAGAAAAACACAACAGAAAAACATATCAGGATGGCTTAATGGTCCACAAGAGCATAAAGGTCACTGACCTAGAGCAAAAGGTGACAAAGCGTAACATAAATCTTTTAAGAGGTCAAACAGGATGGAAGAAGGTCACTGGGTTTATGACCCTGTCTAAAACACACTATTTGGTGTCTTCTGGTTTCAGTGTGATTATTTCTGCCTGACTGACAGCATTTTAACCTTGTTCCATTGCTACTCTCTTAGTCTAGGCTACCAAAGCTGGAGATACTAACATACTAAAATGCCAGCAGAATAGGACTAACGGTCTTTCGTGTCTGCTCGTTTGGTCAGCCCCAACCCTGGGAGCTGCCCTTGCTGCCCCCCCTCGCCCTCTCTGGCTTCTCCCTTCCCAGGCCTGGATAATCTCACTGCACAGGACTTTGCTTCCAGAACCCTTCCCCTGTACCTGTCCCACCCCCTCTTGAACCCCTCCACCGTCTCTGCCTCCACCAGGCCCCCTGGGCAGTGCATTCCATGGCTCCACCACTCTCTTAGTGAAGTAGCACCTCCTCCTTTCTCCCCTGAATCTCCCCCGCCCTCCAGCTCCCACCCATGCCCTCTAGTTGCCCCCTCTCCTTCCTTCGGAGCACCCTGAATGTTCCTCCCCTATTTACCCCCTTCATGTACCTGAAGACCTCTATCATGTCCCCCCGGTCCCTCATCTCTTCCAATGTGTACATATTTAGCTCTTTGAGCCTCTCTCTGTGTGCAGTTCTGGAGACCCCATCTCCGCAAAGACATAGACAGAGTGGAGGCTGTCCAGAGGCGGGCAACCAAAATAGTGGAGGGTCTGCACCAGAAGCCATACGAAAAAAGACTAAAGGAGCTTAATATGTATACCCTTGAGGAAAGAAGGGAGAGAGGGGACATGATAGAAACTTTCAAGTACCTCAAGGGAATCAACAAAGGCCAAGAGGGTAGCATCTTTCAGAAAAAGAGATGTGCAAGAACAAGGGGGCACAATTTGAAGATAGAGGGGACGGCTCAGGTAACATGAGGAAGTATTTTTTCACAGAGAGGGTTGTGGATGCATGGAACAGCCTCCTGAGAGGTTGTGGAGTCAAGAACAGTGGGGAATCTAAGAATGCATGGGACAGACATAAGGCAGTCCTAGTGGGGGTAGGAGGAAGTAGCTGTTGGTTAACTAGGATCTGCAGCTTATCTGTTAGGTAGGAAAATGGGCAGACTAGGTGGGCCAAGTGGTCCTTATCTGCCGTCAAATTCTATGTTTCCCCATAGGTCCTGTACCCCAAGCCCCTGATCATTTTGGTTGCCCTCCTCTGGACCCTCTCCATCCTCTTCCCTGACCCTACTCATACCTTTTAAACAGCTAATGTACTACTTCTGTGTTTTTGGTGAAGAGTTACTGTCAAACTGTAACCAACAGGCTAATTAAGTTATTTTTTATTTATTTGTTTATTACTAGTTTGGATTAATACCTTTGAGCCTAGATGGCTCTTTTACAAAGGTTCCAAGTCAAAGAACACAGAACAATGTATGACAGTACAAATAATACAAAGTAAGTTACAAATAGGCAGGTCCGTGAAAGGATCCTTGTTAATGGGAGAACAGTACATTATGCAAGCAATAATGCCCGACAGGGTGGGCGGTATTGCCCATACCGCCCACCCTGGAGGGCATTATTGCGCTTAGAAAATGGTCCAGCGTATTATATCTCCTTTAAATTAACCAAATTGTGTGATTAGGTGTTAACATTCTTTGCTGTTTGATTACTTTTGTAATAAAATAGTTCCTCCGCCTGCATTAAAATGCTGTCTGTATTCTTTACATAGGGATGTTTGTGGTACTAGGGACTCTGTAGATGGTAGTTTGCAGCTGGTTGAGGTACCCCAAAACACACACGCTCTTTCCTTGTCTGTTTTATTAGGTCTGGCAATGTATGTTGCTTGCGGGGAAAACACTGTGGCAGACCACGGGAATGGCAAGAGCCACTGCTGCGAGGGAATGCCAATGCTGGCGTTCGTCATTGAATGAAGCACCTCAGAGAATGGCGAGTGCCGCTGCTGCAAGGGAGCGCCAATGCTGGCGTTTGTCAGTGAACTAAGCACTTCAGCTAAATGCAGCCCTTGCCCCCCCCCCGGCCTCGTCCTCCCTTAGACGTATGAGAGGCCTGCCGTGGAGAAGGACGGCATTCGGACCGGGCACAGCAGTGAGAAGCGGAGAGCACAGGCACACCGTAAGGCAATACAGCAACCGTAAGCACGAATGGGAGAGTGGGACAGTCAGCGATGAAGAGGACGATAGAGGGCGCCACCAGAACAGCGCCGACCGCGGCGATCATTGAATACAGCCTGAGCAGGAGGATCAGTGACATCGGGGGATGGTACTGGAGCTGCAAAGCTAGAGCGAGTGAGATTGCCGGCAGTGAGATCATGTGATAGGAAAGGTGCGTTTCTGAAGCGGTGAGCGCGACGTGTAAGATGGTAACGGTGTTCGTTTAAATAAAAATGTCTTCAAAGGGAACAAAATGAATGGTATGAAAAAAACGAGAAATTAAATCAAGGGATTGTAGGGTGCTGTGTATTTCATTTGGTGGCTGGCACTGGTAGTCAACTATTGAGCCCTGGGTTGCCAGTGTCCCTCCGTAAGCGGTAAGGAAAAAAATGGCGGCGATTTCAAATTTAGTGTGGTGCTCTCAGCCAATGAATAAGTAAGGTGAGCACAATAATATCTGAGTGGGCGAACTGGCAGTTTGGTGCTGGTTCTTTTTATTTGCTGGGAGTCCATTGAAAGTTAATGTACCCCCCTGGCAGGAGTAACAGCCAATCAGAGCCCAGGAAATAAAAAGACCATTTTCTAAACAAATAATACATTAGGAGACACATTTGGTAGAGCCCAAAGCTCAGAATTTACATTTTCTAGCAAAACAGGGGAGGAGGGAGCTAGGCCTGAAGACAGGCAGAAGAACTATTTCACTAAGGCACACATTCATAACCATTTATAAATGTTTCTATTTAACACTGTGACATAAAACCCATATTTGTCAGTTTTTTTTTTATTTCTGCCACTTGCTCCACAGCAGCCCCTATCTGATCAGATGACCTCCCAGCTCCATACTTAATTTTTCTGCCATTTGCCTTGCCTGCTCCTACTCGGACTTCCTCCTCTGGGTTGGTGCCCACATGAAAGCTGAGCACTGAGCTCCCCACTGAAATGGCACGGTTCTGGGAGGTGGAGTACAGTCAGCATGGTAGAGCCTGAAAGTGCTCTGCTTCATTCCATATGCCTCAGGGCTTTTCTGCAACTTTTTCTGTCCAAAAGGAAGCCAATGGTAAGGGCACAGTGCATGTCTGCTGACCCATGACTGCAGTCAGTCATCGTTCACCCTCCCACGTCCAGCTCCAGTTGCACTGCCTCTGATGGTCACTCAGGTGATGGCTGAGCAGTGAAGACTGTGACCCACCATCCCTAAGGAGGAGAGTGTCCTCTGTGATGCTAGATTCTCCTCTTCTGGCCTAGCCTCCGACATCCCAGGCCCGTTCCTGAACCTAGGTGGCCGGCATCACAAGCAACAACTCAGATACTGTGCAAAACCACCAATTTTTTTTTTCAATTCCATTTCTGCACCCTGACCTCTCTCTGACGTGGACACTCTGTAAGACTTCTCCCATCTGCCTGAAGCCTTCAGCTCCCCGACTCTCTGTTTGGGCCCTTCTCATTTCCGCCTCTCCTGGCTGCACAACCCCCCGGCTCTGAGCCGCCCGGGGCAGGACTGTCGAACTCCTACTGGCACTCTATTTACAATCTAGTAGAGCGACCAGGGACTTGGAAGGAGAACTGGAAGTGGGGGCTGGGAAGCCCAGCATTGGATGTGGGGCTGATCACTGGTCCCACCTTCGCCTACCAGCAGGCAGAGGGCTTTTACTTGTTTACGCCCCTATTGGCATGGTCGAGCAATGGCGACAGCACGCGGAGGATGCACTCCCACCCCCTGCCGCAGTCACCCACCGATGCCATCCCCATTGGCAGCCCCGCGTGCCGTGTGTGTACCCCAGGCCACCACTAGGAGCCATCACCACACAGGGAATCCCCTGGAACCCTTCCCAGGAGAGGAGAGCAGTCCTCTGGACTTCCCCTGCCAACCCCCGGCGGCCCGAGTCTGATCCCGAACCTGGATCGCCAGTGTGGCGCAAGATGTGGCATCCAGCACCTCAACCGTCAGCGCCACTTGGCTGGCAAAAACACCAATTTTTTTTTTAATTATTTAATTAGTAAGGGAATTGCATCTTTCCAGGATAATCCCCTTGCTGGCCAGGAGCGTTATGAAATGGACAACATGATGGTGCGCCACGTTCATTATTCTTCACTTCAGATGCACATTTTTGTACTGTAGAGAGCTTAAATCCCTTTCCACAGTACTTTGGTTTTCTTACAAAAATGCAATCAGTGCATCACTGTTCTGTATTTTAGTGCTACAAACATTTTTTTTTTAAAAACGCATTACTTCCAATAGACTGGATATGAAGTTCGAACTATCCATTGTTTACCTGTCACAAAATGGCCACCCAGGTAATAATGAGTTAATGGTGACCTGAGGCAGAGACGCTGTTTCTTTTGTTTACACTCCAGTTGAGCAGGTAGGAGCAAGAATAAGAGTACATAACGTTTTTCAGGTCGGTTAAAGAGTGGGTTAAATGTTTGGCATTGTTTAACAAGAAGAGACAGTGTGAATGTTTTTGTAGTAGTTATTTTTTGTAGGCGAGGAAGTGAGTTTGAGACATAGCTGGAGTGGTTATGGACAGGGTTAACATGAGCAGTAGTTGTACAGTTCCTCAGAACTGGGAAAGAACTCTGCAGAAAAAAATGGCTACCAGATAAAACGTGCACTTGTGTGGAAGAAATGTAAATTATGTACTTATCGTAATTGTTACCATTTGTGGGTCTGTGCTGAAGGCCCTACAACCCCATGGGAGCCAGAACTCTTCTGGAGGAAGCTGGCGACACGAGAGGCTCCATGCATGTGTCACCGCACACGTCTGTTAGTATACAGCGGCGCCAGTTTCCAACTGCCATGGAAGCCATTTTTTAGTTTTAAAAGGTGGGCTTCCAGAGACTGCTGATGGTGTTTTTGTGTAGCTTGGTTAAATCCCTGCAAATCTCACACTCCTCGGTCTTGTGGCTTGGGCCCAGACAGAAAAGGCACAGAGAATGGCTGTCCTTGTGGGGGAGCTAAGTACCGCAGGAGTTGCACTTGTTTTTATGTGATTCGGTGACATCAGAGATGACATACACGATACATATACTAACAACTGTCAACTGTTCCATGCTTTGTTGTTTGTTACATTAGTTCCTGTGCCACAGTATGTGGCCCGGGTCATGCCTGAAAATGAAAAAATGTAATATTTAAAGTTAAATTCAAGAAATTTAAGTGAGAGATACTCATCCAAGACAGCGTCGAATGAAACAAAATTTTCCGTCAGGTCCGACATGCGCAGGTCGACGGCGGGAAAGAACTGGAGGGTGAGCGTGGGGACCGCTCCCTACATAGCGACAAGCTGACATCGGTCACATGACGTTGGGGGAAGTCCCCAGACAAGACACTGCTAGCTAAAAGTTTTCCGTGTGGTCCTAGCACCTGGCGGCTTAGTCCTACCTGTTAGTACCTACTGCAACAGCCCTCTCGAAGTAAGATCTTTTTTTCTGAAGAGATGAACAACATGAACCTAACAAATAACCTATGGGCATAAGATAGCCCTAGTGACCAATATAAGAAGGGCCAAACACAGTAATACAGTGCCTTCACAGCCCAAACCAAGTATAAATGGGCGAAGACCACAACACAAAAATACTGGAGAGAGTCTCGAGGATGGTGGGTGGGTGTGGTAATTAATGGTAAAGATATTCTGGAAGATCAACAATTAACGGTAAGTACATACTTCACATATCTTCCAAGAATCAATCTTCATCATTGATTCCCACTTGTGGGTCAGAGTACCATGCTCAGAAAAAGTCTCCCAGACAAGGAAGGCTGGAGCTCAGTGCTCACTCAGAATAGTATTCCATTCCAAATTATCCTGCCAAAAGTGGCATGTTGCCTGATATGGACATAAAGGGCATAGTGCTTGGTAAAGGTGTGCACTGTGCTCCAAGTTGCAGTTCTGCAAATTTCACCAACAGGCACAGAATGGATCTCTGCCAGGGAAATGGCGACTGCTCTGGTAGAGTGGGTATGCACCTTGTCCTCCAGTTTAACCTCAGCCTAAAAACAATCCAAAAATCTAACAAATCTGGCAAAAAGATACAGAAGCAGAGCCCTTTTAACGTGGGTGCCTAGGGAGGCAGGGTGGGAGGTTACTGATGCTAAAGAACCCTTTGGAAGAAATAGAATTACTATGGTGAGTGAAAACAGGTTACTCATCTGTAATAGTAGTTCTAAGAGTGGTATATGTTGTTCATCCACACTGTTCGACATGTCCTTTCCCTTTAAGAATCTTGCCGGAAGGTCTTGAAGCTGGCTCCTCCCACCCACCTGAGTGGTATAACCCTCGGCTCCACCCCATGACGCCAGAGCTTTGCCCACTAGAAGCTCAGGTCGTGTGTCGAAGCTGGGGAGGTTGGGTGGGTTTATGTGGATGAACAACATATACCACTCCTAGAACTACTGTAACATGTAAGTAACCTGTTTTTCTAGGATCGTGGATATGTTATTCTATCCACAATGTTTGACAGACTCCAAGCAGTTCTCCAGGAGGAGGGAGGCAAGGCGCACACCCCCTCTGATATACTTACTTGGGGAACAGAGATTGGAGAACTGAAGCCCCAAAACCAGCATCTCAGCGTGACTCTAGGTCGATGTGGTAGTGGGTAATGAAGGTGTTTGCTGTCTTCCAGGTAGCAGCCCTGCAGATTTCCTGGATAGGGATGTCCCTGAAAGCAGCCACCGATGCAACAGTATGGTGGGTGGAATGAGCTCTTATCCCTCTGGGAGGCTCCTTGTCCGCCAACCTACAGCAGAGATCAATGTAGGATGTAATCCATCTGCCAATCGTCCACTTTGCTATAGGTCTGCCAGCTGTGGCTTCAGTATAGGTGACAAACCGCTGGCGAATCTCTCCTCCAACTTCCACCATCCGCTCCTTATAATAAAAGAGCGCTCATCTCAGGTCCAGAGTATGGAGCCTGTACTCGGCCTCCAAGGTGTAGTTCGGGTAGAACACAGGCAGAGTCAACACCTGGTTAAGATGAAACTCCGACACCGCCTTCGAAATGAATTTTGGGTAAGGGCACAGGACAACCTTGTCCCTGTGGAAGACCAGGTAAGGAGACTCCACCAAGAGCGCCTGGAGCTCCCCAGTCCTTCTGGCTGACGTAATGGCCACCAGGAAGGTGGTCTTTCACGACAAATGTAACATCTCACACTTTTTTTTTGAAATTTAACTTTATTAGTTTTATAAAATGACACCAAAACACAGATTAACAACAGATCTATCGTAGGGTTGGTTAACAACTCCCTGTTGACCAAAATATGATATGAGACATATAACAGGAAAAAGAAAAAACACCCTGTAGCCCCGTACCACCCCCCCTCCCCCCGAACCTAACCCACCTAGAGTGTGCATATTTAGTATATCGTATGTTATTAACATAATACCATGGACACATAGAGTTGGTGTTGAGATAGATGAGGGAAGAGAGTTTCAGAGACAGAGCCAAGTAGTCTCTAATGTAAGTACAACGTGTATAATTTGTCCCATTTTTTGTGAAACAAATTCATACGGTTGCGAGAACTGGCCGTGAGTCTCTCCATATTAAAGTAGGTTGATAGGTCTTTCAACCACTTGGCATATGTTATGGTTAATTGGTCCAACCAATGTTTGAGCACCAGCCTTTTAACCACCATAGAAATAAGTGCAATGTGGAATCTGCGCTCATGGTTCTCAACTTTGGAATAAATACCCAGGATGCATATTCTGCGGTGAAAAGACCATCTAGACCCAAAAGAGGGTCCAAGTTGGACTGAACAGAGCGCCACAGGGGGTCACTTTTTCACATTGCCAAAAGATGTGGAGCAGATTACCTTCTGATTGCAAACATCTGGTACAGAGAGGGAGAGGCAATTGCCCTAGTCAAGCTAATTTGACCGGTGTATAGTACATGTTATTTAATAAATGATATTGGGTAAGTCTAAACCTATCCTGAGTGTGATATCTGTATAGATCTTTCCATATTCGTGGCCAGTTAGGGACGAGATCAGGCAGGAGAGAAGTCCAAACACTAGAGCCCGGGAAGGAGTCCAGAAATTTAAGACCCAGCAAATAGGAATATATAGTTGAGGTTCCATGGGATTTGGAAGCTAAATCTTGAACTTGGGAAAGAAAGGGGCCAACTTGTGAGCAGCGGAACTCGGTACCAAAATTAGTGTTAATGAGGTGCCTCAGCTGGTACATCTTGAATATATTGTTTGGGGGGACATTAAGCCTGGCCATAATATCCAGAGAAGAGAGGAAAGAGTCCTGAGAGTATAGGTTCTCAACCAAGGCTTCTCGAATTTGAGGAAGCCAATCTAGGGTAATCATTGAGCCTCCTAACCGAATGTTGGGGCTGAGAACGAGGGGTTGGGCCAAGTCTCTTTTTGGGGAGATTTTGAGGTAGTGCAGGCACTGAGAGAGGGTTTTAAGGAAGTGATGATGGTCGGATTTAATAATGAGGATGGGAGTGCTGAACTGGGAAGAAAAAATATGGTCGGAGAGCAGAGATTAGCTTCTATGAGTATCTGTCTTTCGATTTGGAGCCAGATCGGGGAAGATCCTTCGGCCCTATTTGGGAGCTATCTGCCCAGTTTGGAGAGATGAGCAGCCCAGTGGTAAAATAGTAGGTTAGGGAGACGAAGTCCCCCTTGTCTTTAGGAAGACAGAGTTTGGAGAAAGAACGTCTGGGAGACTTACTTTGCCAGATGAAGTGAGAGAGAGTAGAATGTAAATGTTGCAAGTATGAAAGAGGTAGCCAGAGACTCAGTAAGTTGAGAGGATAGAAAATTCGGGGCAGGACGTTCATCTTGATGATGTTGATTCTACCCCAAAGAGAGATGGGGAGTTTGGACCATCTTTGAAGGTCTAGTTGAATATTGGTCATAAGGTCATCCAGGTTAAGTTTCTTGAGTAAAAGCGGGTCATTGGTAAGGTGTATGCCCAGATATTTTATCGATTTAGGGGACCATCTCATACCAAATCTATCAAAACTAGCTTTGTGCGTGAACGAATTCAATGGGAACACTTCTGATTTTGCTAGATTCAGTTTATAATAGGAGAGGCAGCCGTACTGCGTAATAACGTGATGGGCATGCGCTAGTGACGTTTCAGGGTGAGCAACGTGGAGGAGGATGTCGTCTGCGTAGACAGAGAGGACCAACTCTTGTTGTAGTACCGGACAACCCTGGATATATGGAGATCTCTTAATATTATGAAGGAGAGGTTCTAAGTATAGATTGAACAAGAAAGGGGAGAGGGGGCAGCCTTGTCTGGTACCTGTAAAGAGGTAGAAAAGTGAAGAGAAGACACCATTACAATAGATCTTAGCCGAGGGAGATTTGTATATAGCCTGAATCCACCGAATAAAGGAGGTTGGGAATTCCATCTTGGCAATTGTTGCCCATAAAAAGTCCCAATTAACTCTGTCAAACGCTTTTTCAGCGTCTAGGGAGATTATGGCCATCGGAGTATGAGATGATTGGGCTGCATGTGAGATACGGGAGAGGGTTCTAAGGTGATCAGCAGGGGAGCGAGCTTGTACAAACCCTACTTGCTCCGAACTCAGAAGGTGAATCCAAATCTTTTTAATCCTCTCAGCTAAAATCTTGGATAATATCTTAATGTCGCAATTTAAGAGAGAGATAGGGCGGTAGCTTGCAGGGTCAATAGGTGGTTTATCCGGCTTAAGGATTAACACAATTGTGGCTTCTAACAATGTAGGATCTATGACAAACATCTCACACTTGTGCTCGGTTCGAATGGCTTGCCCATGAGCTTTGCCAATACCAGCAGTAAATCCCACAGAGGTGGAGGTTCACGCACCGGAGCGGATATGTGGTCAAGGCCTTTGAAGAAATGTCAGACCACCTTCTCCTGTGCCACTGTCTGCTGACTGGCCTGCGCCCGGTAAGCAGAGATGGCTGCCAAGTGCACCTTAAGGATCGTAGACCAAAGACCCCCTTTGGACAGAGACCAAAGGTAGTCTAGGATGTTAGCCACTGGGACAGGACAAAGGGTCCAGGCCCTTATCTTGACACCAAATGGAAAACCTTGTCCATTTGAAGGCATAGCACCTCCTGGTCGACTCCTTTCTGGATGCTTCCACCACTGTGAGTACAACCTCAGAGAAACCCAGAGCCTGGAACTCTAGCCACTCAGGAACCAGGCTGTCAGGTGCAGGGATTGAAGGTCTGGATGGAATACCTTCCCCTGATTGACAGATAGCAGGTCTGGGCAAACTGGAAGATGCCACGGAGGCCTGGAGCTGAGGCTGAGGAGATCTGGATACCAGAACTGGTGAGGTCAGTCTGGGGATACTAGGATCACCTGTGCTTTGTCCCTCCTGATTTTGAGGATCACCTTGTGAACCAAGGGAAGGCACAGAAGAGGCCTGGGGTCCACGGCCTCGAGATGGCATCCCCCAGCAGCGAGCCCTGCTGGGGGGGGCGGGCATGAGACAGCCTCAGCTTGGGTGTTCTCCCTGGAGGTGAACAGATCCACCTGAGGTTTGCCCCAGTGGGAGAACAGGCTGTGTACTACCTCTGGATGGAGAGACCACTCATGGGACGTCTCACCCACATGGCCGAGAGCATCCGCCAGTTGATTTGAGGCTCCTGCCACGTGGATGGCTAGGAGATCTGCCTCCAGTCATCTCACGAGGGTCCAGATGTAGAGCGCTTCCCTGCACAGCATCCTGGAGTGCATGCCTCCCTGTTTGTTGAGACAGTACATAGTTGTGGTATTGTCCATCTGGACTTGCACCACTTGACCCCGAAGGAGCGGAGCGAATGCTGACAGTGCCAGTATGACTGCTCTGAGCTCCAGCAGGTTGGTATGGAATCGGGATTCCTTGGGGGTCCAGAACCCGTGAGTTCTGTGGTTCCCCATGTGGGATCCCCAGCCCGTGAAAGAGGCATCGGTCGTGAGAACGACCATTGGCTCGGGACAGACAAATGGGATCCCTTCCTGTAAGTGATACAGAACGGCCCACCATTGGAGAGTGTCCCACATCTTCTGGGTCACAGTGACTAGCTGGTCAAAATGACCGTGACGCTGGGTCCACTGGCTAGCAAGCTCCCATTGAAAGGGGCCCATATACCACCGGGCCCATCAGACCATGGTGGTGCAGGCCGCCATGTACCACAGAAGGCGCAGAAAGTCCCGGGCAGGGCGCAAGTGCCCAACCAGAAATAACTGGCCAAAGGAGGAGAGAACTTCCGCCCTGTCAGTCGGGAGCCGGGCTCTGGCTCGGCAAAAGTCGAGCTCTGCCCCAATGAAGCATATCACCTGCAAAGGTATGAGTTCCGACTTGGCCTCAATGATCAGGAGACCAAGGTTGGTGCAGGTCTGAAGGGCCAGGTCCCTGCACCTCTTCACCTCTTGATGGGTGGAACCCGCCAAGAGCCAATCGTCGACATATGGGTAAACCCTGACACCTTGACGCCGAAGATGGGCCGCCACCACTGCAATGCATTTGGTGAAGACCCATGGGGCCAATGACAGGCAGAATGGCATGGCTTGGAACTCAAATAAGGCTCCTTCTTCTCAGAAGCAAAGGAACCTTTGGTGAGATGAACGGATCGGCACGTGAAAGAATGTGTCCTGGAGATCCAGAGAGCAAAACCACATGTTTTGCTCTAAAGATGGTATGATCTGGGACAGAGTTACCATCCTGAAGGTGTGCGACCTGGGGAACTGGTTCAGGTGGTGCAGATCTAGAATGGGGCGCCAGCCCCCCGTCCGCGTCAGAACCAGGAAGTACCTGGATATGAACCCTGGGCTGATTGGGGGGGGAGTCCATGACTCTGGCTACCACCTCCTTGTGGAGGAATTGGGCAATGTCATCTCGAAGAGCTAACTGAGTTTGTACGGAAACCATATCCTCCTGTGGGGCACAGGCTCGGCTTGGAGGGTACTGCTTGAATTCCAGAGGTAGTCCCTGAACCACCACTTCTAGAACCCACCTGTCCGTGGTAACAGCGGACCAGGTGGAAAGAAAGTGGCGGAGTCGGCCCCCCACAGGAGGACCCAGAGCTTGTGACCCAGAGCTTATGTGGGGTGACCACCCTCATCCCATTACTGGGCAGGCTTACAAAAAGAGGGTCTAGAGTGAGGACCACCAGAGCCTTGACCTTCAGGCTTATGGGCCACTGAAGGGCCAGACTTGGGCTGAGGGTGCCAAGATTGTGCCTGCTGTTGCTGCCCCGCTTGGAAGTGGGGCTGCTTGGCTGCAGAGGCAGTGTGCCGAAATGGCTTTTTCTTCTTGTTTTTGGAACCCTGAGATTCCTTCTGTGCAGAAGTTACGGAGTCCAAGGTGGCATTGGACTTCTCAGTGCGTTGGAGGTGACCGTCCACACCTGGATCGAAGAGGTCAGTACCCAGGAAAGGAACGTCTGTTAGTTTGTGTTGGGTGTCCGCCGTGAAGGTGGAGACCCTCAATCAAGCCCTGAGGTGCATGGCAACCGTGGCTGCCACCAAATGGGCGCATGAATCCCCGAGGTCCAGAGCCATCTGGAGTTGCTGCTTGGCAACAGCCCGACTCTGGTCCCAGACCTGCTTGACCGTGGTCTGGAGGTCTGTGGGGAGGTGAGGTAGAACCTAATCAAGGGAGCCCAGCAAGGCGTGAGAGAAACGCGTCATGATGATGGGCGAGCTTGCCTGATGGAGGCGTCCACCTTCGGCATCGGCATCTGTTGTGAGAACTGTGGAGTGTGAAGTGGAGTCTGAGGCGTGCACTGTTCCGTTTGCTGGGGCTTGTGTAATTGAAGGGGTTCTCTGCCAGATGCGGTGAAGATCCGAGTGCTGAGCTTTTTCCGGGAGTCGCCGCCGGTTTTAGCGCATTGCCCGGGTGAGTGGCGTGCAGGACTGTTGGAGTTTACGAGAAAGTTTTCGGACAGTTATTTGTTTCAAGAGCCGCCACTGCCTAGAGGATTTAAATGACTGTCTGCTGTGTCAAGTGATCGGGAGGATATCGACTGAATTTTAAGTGTTGGACATAGCGTTTTGTGTAGCCTGCTCTTGTATGGTGAGACTGTTCTGGCGGGGAAAGAAAACTGTGAACTGGTTTTTGAAGACCTCACTGAGATATTCGGGGGAAGTCCTAACCACAGAGGCCTAACAACGATTAGCCAAACTGACTGACCCTGAGGCAGGTATTGGGGCAGACATTCTCTCTGGGGGGCTCAGGGGTGCTAACCGGAGGGTGTGCACCCCCATGAGTTCCTAGAGTGGTGGTGGGCTGACTGACGGGGGTCGGATTTCTCCCACTTGTTAAGTGGAGAGAATCGGTGGTGCTCTGAGGCCCTCCATGGGTTGGTTTCGTGGTTGGCAATATAATCCATTGGAGGCCTCTGTGACAAGAAACATCCAGTACTACCAGAGTCTCTTCACAGTGGAACAGTGCTGTTGTGGATTCCCTGGTGGACATTAAGGATTATTCACTTCCACTTTCTGGATAGGCAGTGAGAGAGCATGTATGTATGTATATATATGTATGTATACATATACACATACATACACACACACACATATATACATACATACATATATATAATATTTATATATATATATATATATATATATATATATCACATAATCTGTTTAAAATGTGGCAGTGAGGGGGCCATGTTTTTGGCCTAAATTTATTGTCGGGGTGGTGACATTATTACATTTTAAACTACAGTCGGAGAGTCTATGCAAGACACTAATCTACTTGCTACTGCTGTTTAGGCTAAGTAATTTTAAGTCTGCGTTTGGGGGCAGGGGTATTTATGTTGTTTGGGGTATTTACTGATTTATTTAAAATGGGTAAGTGCGATTGTTTTAGTGAATCTATTTTGTAGTACCAGAAAGGTTTTAACTTTTGTTTTGTTTTGGGTTTTTAGTTATTTTATTTTATTAACTATTTTGTGTTTGGTTGGGGTGGGTATTTTTTCTTTATTATTATTCACTTTGGAGATTTCCTTTTTGGGGTCAGATGCCTGTGTTTTGTGCTTTTTGACTGTTGGTTAGCCTGTGGAATGTGTAGGTTTTCCCCTCCCGTAAGTGGCTATTAGTCCTCTGCTCTCCATACCTATGCCGCCCCAACCTTTGATGTTTTCTACTTATCAACACTGCCGGCGCTGGGTATCGTGGGTGGGAGTGCAACATCAGAGGCAAGATGGGTCTCTCGCATTGGAGTAGTTAGGTTCAGAAGACGCCCTGGGGCGAAATGGAGCCTGGAACATGGTCTTCCATGTCTAGACCCCATACCCAAGGGCACCACTTCTTTTGGTGGCAAGTAACCGGGGCAGCCCCCGAAACCCATTCAACTCAAGCGATGTTATGCAATGCCAGATCTGTTATGAACAAGACTGCAATTATTGCAGAACTTGTTGGAACAACTGATCTGGCATGCATCACCGAGACCTGACTGGATGAAAACATTGGCCCCACGTTGGAAGTGGCAATTCCGGCTGGGTATTCGGTGATACACTGCTCGAGACTGGACTACAGGGGGTTGGGTAGTGGTCTGTTTCAAGACCGAGTTGGGCCTCACAAGTGTATCACTAGAGGAGGATGAATCTTTTAAGTGTACTATGGTAGCAGGTGTGGGTTGTAGGATAGCTCTTATCTGCCATCCACCCAGGGATGAAAAACGATTCCCACAGGAGATTTCTATCAACATGGCATTGGAGTCACCCAGACTGATGGTTTTGGGTGACTTCAATGCCTGGGTCGACGATGAACTCTCGCCATTTGGACAGCACTTCCTCCAGTTGATGACATCTCTGGGCCTTACATAGATTGTTACCTCTGCTACCCATAATCACGGACACTCT
This sequence comes from Neoceratodus forsteri, assembly GCA_016271365.2. NCBI lineage: Eukaryota > Metazoa > Chordata > Ceratodontiformes > Ceratodontidae > Neoceratodus > Neoceratodus forsteri. The sequence continues at coordinate 161,771,107 of CM057458.1, read as the reverse complement.
CTGGATTTGGTTTTCCTCCTGGGGATTGAGGCCTCCGATTTTGGGGTGGAACCTGTTGGTTGGTCCGATCACTACACTGTGAGGTTCAACTTTTGCGCCCCCCCTCCGTATGCCTGCCCCTGTGAAGATGGTCAGTTACTGCCCTTTACGGGATGTGAGTCCTGAAGGCCTAGCGGCGACTGACCTCTCAGAGTTTGCTGTGGCCAGCTTGAGTCCAGAGACCCTGGTCTTGGCCTATAATAAGGCAATCTCCACAGCCCTGGACTTGATTGCTCCTGTCCGTGTTCATCCTCTCCCACTTCGCCCTTGGGCCCCTTGGTTTGATGGGTCCTTGAGGGAGTTGCGGTGACTAGGATGAAGGTTACAGCGGTGCTGGTGGAAATCCGCCCTGGAGGTTGACTGCTTTAGATTGGTAGAGCACTATCAGGCCTACCAATCAGCGATCTCTCGTAAGAAGGCAGAATTTCTGTCTGGGGAGATTGCTGCCGCTCAGAATCGACCAGCTCAACTCTTCCAAACTGTGGACAGGTTGCACAACCCAGCCTGTCTGCAGCTCCGAAGAGCTTTTTCGCAAATGGAGTGTGATGAGCTTGCTCGATTCTTTGCAAATAAGGTGGCCGACATCAGGTCGGAGATCCTCCTGACTCGCCGGAGTTCGTTGATGTCATGCGGATTGTCCAGGGTATGCGCCCTACATGCTGTAGTTTGGATCCGGGCCCAACTTTCCTGATTATGGGTCACTGTGATATTATTGACCCGGTCCTGGTTCAGATAGTCCAGTGCTCCTTGGATTCGAATGAGTTTCCAAGTTCCCTGAAGGAGGCGCTGGTAACACCCCTTCTGAAGAAAGCTTCTCTGGACCCGGACGCTCTGGCCAACTACAGACCAATCTCAAACCTTCCCTTTACAGGGAAGGTTACTGAGAAAGTAGTGGCAGTACAGATGGAGAACTACCTGACCATCCATAACATCTACGAACCTCTCCAGTCCGGTTTTCGAAAGAGGCATAGTACCGAGACTGCACTGGTTCGGGTGCTCAATGATCTCCTGATGGCGAGAGATAGGAGAAGCCATTCTATTCTGGTGCTCCTTGATCTCTCTCCAGCCTTTGACACTGTGGACCATGGGGTGCTGCTTGAGCACCTGAGGTTCATCTGTGGCCTGACATGTACTGTCCTCAGGTGGTTTACATCTTTCCTCACTGGCAGAACTCAGAGAGTTGTGTCTGGAATTTTTTCTTCGGTCCCACTCTCTCTGTCATGTGGGGTTCCTCAGGGCTCAGTGCTGTCCGCCATGTTGTTTGCTGTGTACATGCTGCCCCTCGGAGACACTGTAAGACGGTATGGGTTGAAGTTTTACTGCTATGCTGATGATACTCAGCTCTACATGTCTTTCGCACCTAACCAGGATAGTGCGCTCGCGATATTTAACAACTGCCTCACTGAAATCCAGGACTGGATGAATTCGAGCTGGTTAAAGTTGAACGTGGGAAAGACTGAGGTGATGGTTGTGGATCCTGGTCGCCGGGTTGAGGGCTGGTCTGCCCTCTGGACTTTATCTGGAGGGCTCCCAGATTCTTACCTCTGAACGGGTGCGAGATCTGGGGGTGGTGCTTGATGATGGTCTGACCCTACGATCTCAGGTGTCGGCAGTCGTCAAGTCTGCCTTTTACCATCTTAGGAACATCACCAGGATCAAGCACCTTGTTCCGTCCAGGGATCTGCCTACATTGGTCCACGCCTTAGTGACCTCGCACCTTGACCACTGCAACTCCCTATACTTAGGGCTTCTTGGGGTTGAGATCCGCCGCCTGCAGCTAGTGCAGAACGCTGCAACACGATTGTTGAAGAGGATCTCCCACTCTTCGCATATTACTCCGACGTTGCTGGATCTGCACTGGCTACTGATTCGGTGGCGGATCACCTTCAAAGTTGGTTTACTGACTTGTAAAACCCTACATGGACTTTGCCCTGATTGCTTGAAAGAGCTTCTTGTTCCCTACTGCTCTGTGCGACAACTCCGTTCGGCTGACGAGGGGTTGCTGGAGATTCTGAGGGTGTCCTTTAAATAATCTGGGGCCCATGCATTTATGTTTATGGCTCCTACCCTCTGGAATTCTCTACCCCCGACAGCTACGGGAGTGTGTGACTGTGGGGGGATTTAAACAGGCGCTTAAAACTTTTTTGTGGCGTCAGGCCTTCAGTGATGCATAATTGAATGGATTTGTTATTTTATTTATTACTGTATTTGCTGTTTGTGCTATTGTGGTTTTAATCTTTGTACAGCGCCTTGATACCTCGAAAGGCACTTAAAAAATAAAGTTTATTATTATTATTATAGCATAGAGGCGGAATAGACTTTATGAGCAAAATGGTCCAGTTTTTTGGACTCTTTGTCCGGAGGTCTATCAGTATCTGCCAAACTACCTGAGTGTCTGAACACAGATTCGGTCACCAAACCCTCAGCCGTGGGATGCTCAGTGAACCCCGAAAGGGACCCTATGGGCACCGCATATTTGCGGGCCATACGGGCAGAAGTTGCAGGGCAGGAGGCAGGATGCTACCATAGTTCCAAAGCCGAACCAACAATGGCCTTGGCCACTGGAAAGGCTTCCATCAGAGAATCCCCTTGTTTAAGGATATCCGTAAGGGGATATTCGGCCCGTTTCTGTACATGCTCAAGAGGCATCTCCGTGGATTTGGAGATAAGCCAGAGAATGCCCATTAAGGAAGAGGGACCTTCCTCCGTCGTAAGACTACTGACCAATTCCTTCTTCAAGGGACGGGAATGAAGGTCCGAGTCATCGGACTCCAAGGAGTCCGGATAAATCGTCTGGCCACATGAGTCTCCCTCCACCCGCCTAGGACAGTCAGGAGTGAGGGAAACAGAGAGCCTACGCGGGAGGCCTGGAACAGGCTGAGACTCTTTGGTAGGCACACCTGCAGGGGGCTGTTTAGGTGGCGGCTCCACCAAGATTGGTGGAGAGGTCGATTTTGGCTGAACCGTTTTGACCAGCTCCGAAGGAGGAGGAATGGTGCAAGCCAGCTCCGGAGGAGTCGGCTTCGGCCTTGGAGGCGATAGCCAAGTGATGGCCGGGGTGGAAGCCGGAGTCTGCTTTTGACCGGACAAAATTAACTGTTACCACATTAGGTCATAACGTCGATGGAGTTTCTGTCGAAGCCTCCCCTCGTCCGAGGAGGAAGAAGAAGAATGTTGGCGACACCTCTTTTTAGATCGCTTGTGTGCCTTCATCGGCTGATCGGTCGAAGAAGTCAGAGATCTCGACCTCGATTGTCAGGGTGACCGATGGGGTCGACTGGAAGGCACCAGAGAGACTGGTGGATCTTCTAGGTCTGGGACCACGATGGGTTTCCCAGCGGGCTGGGTCTCCCCCATCGGGGAGAGGCAGGATCGGGGTCCTGAATAATGATGTTGGCTTCATTGGGCGACAATGGGTTGAGAATTATCTCAACCAGATCATCATCCAGTGCCTGGGCCAGCTGGCCTGATAGGGGAACCATGAAACCAGCATCCAAGGCCACAACCTCAACCAAAGTTGAGACAGGTGATTCTTGGGACTTAGATTTCTCATGATCCCAGAAACGTCTCGGTTCCTTGTCTTTTTTACGGGACCGAGAGACGTGTGCCCGAAGGCCCCTCGCCCTTGGTGGGAAGGGATAGGCACATCTCCTGAAAGAAACCGGAGAAAGTGGAGCCCAAGTTAAGCGGAACAAAAAAGGACTTTAAGGACTGATCTGTGGCCTGAGCCGCCTCTTTCTCGAGCTGCTTGGCGGACCCCACAGCCACGGAGACTGCCACTGGGCCTCTTTAGATTTGACCGGTGGGTTCCGTTTCTCCAGCCTGCCCAATTTCAGCCGTGCGAGATGATCATCCAAGACGTTCAGGTGAAACACGAGACACATTTCACAGGCCTGAGTGTCATGGCTGACACCCAGGCAATATACGCACGAGGCATGCAGGTCTGTGCGAGACATCTTTTGCCCGCATGGGCAGCGGCGGAAACCAGGAGAAGATTTGTCTTCCATGATGGTTGAGATCGTGAAGCGGATCGTTATTAACTCTAATGAGATTAATTTTGAGCAAATCCAAAGATTTTGAAGCCAGAGCCTACTGAATGTGAGAGCGGTAAGGAGGGAACCTTATCTTCCAGCGGAAAGGAAGCTCTGGCGTCATGGGGCGGAGCTGAGGGTTATACCACCCGGATGGGTGGGAGGAGCCAGCTTCAAGACCTTCCGGCAAGATTCTTAAAGGGAAAGAACATGACAAACAGTATGGATAGAACAACATATCCATGATCCTGGAATCTTTTCTTCTCACCCCAGGAGTTCTTTAGCATCAGTAACAACAGCAGACTACAGAGCAGTACAGTTGGGAGGCAGGTACAGCATCTACTTAGGGAAGAGGATCTGTAGGGCCGCCCTGCCAAATATGGTATCAGACCTTGACAGTACATCCACGCAGTAATGCTTTATGAATGTGTGTACAGTCTTCCAGGTAGATGCTTTGCAGACCTCTAGCAAGGGGATGTCCCTTGCAGCTGCCACAGAGGCAGCAGTGCCCCTAGTAGAGTAGGCCCTGAGGCTTTGAGGGGGCTGTGTGCCAGCCTTGGCATAACAAGTGACTACAGGAAACTATCTAGACAGATAGTTCGCTTGGAGGCTGGTTTTCCTCTACCCACCAAACCATGGGTGAGGAAAAGCTGAGTAGAGGAGCTTCTGACCTTTTGGTATGCTCCATGTAATAGGACAGTGCTCTACTGACATCTAGGCTGTGAACTCTTCTTTCCCCTGGAGTGGAATTGTCAGTGAAAAAGACAGGGAGAGTAATGAACTGGTTAAGGTGGAACTTGGAGACCACCTTGGGAAGGAATTTCCGATTTGTTCTGAGCTCGACTGTTTCCTTATGGAGGACCATGTAGTTAGGCTCAGTGCAGAGTGCATTCAGTTCTGAAATTCTTCTTGCAGAAGTGATAGCCACTAGGAATACTGTTTTTCAGTTAACGTACTTAATGTGGGCTGTAGTCATGGGCTCAAAGGGGTGCTCCATGAGCTTAGTAATTCAGAGGTTAAGGTCCCAAGTGGGGCTGCAAATGAAGGAGGCCCCTCAAGAACTTTTTGAAAATGGGCCTAGAAATAATAGACTTTTCTTTCCCAGTGGAAAGGTAGGCTGAAACTGCAGCTAAGTGAAGCCTCAACGATGAGGCCTGATGATTGCAGATGAACTAAGTAGTCCAAAAGGGAAAGGATAGAGGCCGTCAGAGGGTCTATTCTTTTTCCTCTACATCAGATTGAAAATCTTTTCCATTTAGCTGCATAGGTTTTCTTTGTGTTTGGCTTTTTAGCCATGCAAATAATTTTCAGAACTTGTTCTGAATACTGTGCATCTGGGAATTCTAGCTCCTTAAGAACCAAGCATTGAGGTGAAGGGATTCCAGGTCTGGATAATTCAACCCTACTTGTGGTAGGGTGAGGAGACAGTGGTCAGAGGAAATCGAATCTTTTGGGACATGGCCGGCAGGAGAGGATACCAGGCTTGCCTTGGCCAGTCTGGAGCTATGAGGATCATGGTTGCAGGCTGATCCCTGAGCTTCAGTAGCACTCTGTGTAACAGGGGAAATGGAGGGAAAGCATAAAGAAACTTCCCTGTCTAGTTCAAAACTAGTGCATCTGCTGGTAGAGAGCCCACTGCTGGGGGTCTGCAGCAGTACAGAGGACGCCGGTAGTTGAGGTGGGATGCAAACAGGTCCACCTCTGGTGTGCTCCACCTCCTGAACACTGTGACAAGAACTTGTCTGTTCAGAGTCCATTCGTTGTGACCTTGGCTGACGCAGCTCAGAGCATCTGCCAAGGTATTATCCTTGCCTGGGAGGTGTATGGCAGAGAGACTGACATCCTGGGAATAGGCCAGGGACCAGATTCTCATGGCCTCTGTGCACAAGGCAGTAGACCTCGTGCCACCCTGCTTGTCTATGTAAAGCATAGCAGTGGTGTTGTCCGTTCTGATCTGAACAGTGTGTCTCTTGATCTGAGGGGCAAATGCTTTCAGTGCCAGGTACACAGCTCTGAATTCCAGAAGATTTATGTGGCTTTTGGACTCCTTGGGATTCTAAGTGCCACTGACTGAAGAGCTGAAAGGGGATGCCCACTGAGAGGTTTTCCTCTTCCTTCCACCAGTTGAGAGCTTGAAGCAGTGTTTTTGTCACTGGTACTAGCTTGGACAGAGAATTTTTCTTTTGTGAACAGTGGGCTCACAAATGATACTGAATGTCCCTCATTTGAAACCTTACCTCTGGGACCACAGCTGTCATGGAAGCCATGTGGCCCAGGAGCTGTAGAAAATGCCTCGCAGGTCTTGGCTGGCCTAGCAGAAAAGAATTTGCCACAGTCAGAAAGTTTTAAATTCTGTCCTGAGGAAGAAAAGCTTTTGCCTGCCGAGTATTCAAGTCTGCTCCTAAGAAGCTGAGGAGCTGAGAGTGTTCCAGATGGAATTTCTTTTCGTTGATCAGAAACCCCAGAGAGGACAGAGTTTGTCTTGTGTGGTTTGAAGCCTCTCTGACTTGCTATGGGGTCTTGCCCAATATGAGCCAATCGTCCAGGTATGGAAAGACTGAGATGTCCTGCTTTCTCAAGTGGGCTGCCACTACAGACAGGTACTTAGTGAATACTCTAGCAGCACAGGTGAGGCCAAAGGGCATGGCTGCAAAGTGGTAATGGCCTGAATGCAGCCTGAACCTCAGAAACCTTCTATGGGACTGCCTTATTGGTATTTGAAAATAGGCTTCCTTGAGATCCAGGGAGGCTAGCCAGTCTCCCTGCTGCAGAGAGTGTATTACCATTTGAAGGGTAATCATCTTGAATTTTGGTTTGAGTATGTGCCTGTTTATATATCTGAGGTATAAAACAGGTTGCCACTCTCTGTTTTTCTTTGATGTCAAGACGTATTTGGAGTAGATATATTTTCCATGCTGTGAAAGGGGAACTCTCTCCACCACTTTGGCTTGTAATAATCTTTACCTCCAGCTCCAACAGGTATCTTTCTGTTGGGGATAGGGGTTTTGATAGAGCTGGACCCAAAAGGGCAGGAAACTGCTTGAACTGTAGGGGTAGATCTTTTTCCACTACTTCCAAGACCCAGTTGTATGTGGTGATGTGGGTAAAACCTTGGAGGCAGTGGGAAAGCATGCCCCCTGCTGGAAGAGGGGAGGCGACCTGATTGCAGAAGTTAGGACTTAAAGACTATTTGGCAGGGGCAGGAGTGGTGGCAGCTCTCCTCAGACCCCTCCTGCCTCTTCCCCTGAAATAACCTCTCATTTCAAAGAAATTCAAAGGCATGGGCATAGGATAGAATGCCCCGGGGAAGTAACCCTTGCCTCTACTGCCCCTAGGTTGAGACTTCTGGGATGTAGAGGCTTTCTGCTTGGCTGCATTACTTCATAGGTGGACTTGTACTCCTCCATCTTTTTCATGTATGCTTCAGTTTTGTCCCTGAAAAGGGAATATTTTCACAGGGAAGTCAATAGCTTTAGACTGGGTGTCCTGTGATAAATTAGTTGTTCATAGTCAGGCAAAACGTCTGAGAGAGAGAGCTTGAGCCATGAAACATAGAAACATAGAATTTGACAGCAGATAGGGACCGCTTGGCCCACCCAGTCTGCCCATTTCCCTACCTGATGGATAAGCTGCAGATCCTAGTTAACCAGCAGCCTACTTCTTCCTACCCCCAACCCCTAGAATTGCCTTATGACTGTCCCATGCATGCTTGAATTCCACCACTGTTTTTGATTCCACAACCTCCTCTGGAAGGCCGTTCCATACATCCACAACCCTCTCTGTGAAAAAATACTTCCTTAAATTACATCTGAGCCGCCCCCCTTCTATCTTCAAATTGTGCCCCCTTATTCTTGCACACCTCTTTTTTTGAAGGATGCTACCCTCTTGGACTTTGTTACATAGATACATAGATACATAGACAGTGTCGGCAGATAAGGGCCTATGGCCCATCCAGTCTGCCCATTTGAGCTTGTAAGTTCAGTTTGTTTTCCTAGAAGTCTGTTGCCCTTACCCCTGACCTCCAGAATTCCTTTATGTCTATCCCATGCATTCTTAAATCCCGTGATTGTTTCAGCCCCACCACTTCCTCTGGCAGGGTGTTCCACTTGTCCACCACCTGTTCTGTGAAGAAATTCTTCTCATGTTTCCTCTGAATGGTCCTCCTCCAACTTCATCCCATGCCCTCTAGTCTTGGAACATCTTCTTCGCTTAAAAATAGTGTTTTCCTGCACCCTGTTCCTCCCTGTAAGATACTTGTATGTCTCCATCATATCCCCTCTCTCCCTCCTCTCCTCCAGGGAGTACATGTTCAGTTCCTTCAACCTGTCTTCATAGGACTTGTGATGCAATCCATGCACCATCTTTGTTGCCCTCCTCTGAACCTTCTCTACCCTGTCTATGTCCTTACGTAGGTATGGTCTCCAGAACTGTACACTGAACTCCAGGTGGGGCCTCACTAATGTCTTGTATAGCTGAATTATGACCTCCCTTTTCCTGCTGGTGATGCCCCTGCCTATACATCCCAGCATCCTATTTGCTTTACCTGCTGCCTTGTCACACTGTTTCCCTACCTTGAGGTCATCAGAGATGATAACCCCAAGATCCCTTTCCTGCTTGGTGCATGCTATATCCTCACCCTCCAACTGATATATTGTGCCGGGTTTTTGTGCCCCATATGCATTATCTTGCACTTCTTTGCATTGAATTTCAACTGCCAAACCCCTGACCATTCTTCAAGTTTCTGCAGGTCGCTCTCATTCTATCTACACCCTCTGGTGTGTCTACTCTGTTACACAGCTTTGTGTCATCAGCGAACAGTGAAATTCTGCCTCTAGATCCTACCATGTCACTGATGAAGATGTTGAATAGGACCGGTCCCAGCACTGAGCCCTGTGGTACCCCACTGGTCACTCTTCCCTCTGTGGAGTGACAGCCATTTACCACCACCCTCTGTGTCCTGCCACCCAGCCAGTTACCTACCCACCACACTACTGTCCTGCCCACACCCATATTCCCCAGTCTGTGTAATAGTCTTCTATGTGGCACAGTGTCAAAGGCCTTGCTGAAGTCCAGATAGGCCATGTCCACTGCCCTCCCCTGATCCACCTCCCTAGTCACCCAGTCAAAAAAGTCAATGAGGTTGGTCTGACATGACCTCCCCCTGGTGAAACCATGCTGCCTTGGGACCTGTAGTCCACTGACAACCAGATGTTCCACCAATCTCTCCTTCAGTAGTGCTTCCATGATCTTCCCCACTACCGAGGTGAGGCTGACTGGTCTGTAGTTCCCTGCTTCCTCTTTGTTCCCACTTTTATATAAGGGGACTACATCTGCTGTCCTCCAGTCTTTGGGTACCTCCCCTGTTTCCACTGATAGGCTAAACAGGATAGCCAGAGGTTCAGCCACCACCTCTCTTAGTTCTTTTAGGACCCTGGGTGCACCCCATCTGGCCCCATTGCTTTATCAACTCTTATTACTTCCAGTTCCTTCAGGACCCTTTCGTGTAAAGGGACTTGTGTCCATTTCTGCACCATTCTCACCCTTGTACTCCCTTCAGACCCATTACCCTCCTCTTCCTCAGTAAAGACTGAGCAGAAATACCTGTTCAATATGTCAGCTTTACTGTTGTCATCCTCCATGTGGCCCCATCCTCCCCTTCAGTCTCACTATCCCTCCTTTGTCTTTCTTTTTTCATTATGTACCTGTAAAGGTTTTGTCCCCTCACCCACTGATTTTGCAATGTGTTCTTCTGTCTGAGCTTTGGCTTCCCTTACTGACCTCCCAGCCTCCCTTTGCTTATCCTGGCACTTCTCCCTATCCCCTTCTGCCTGTGTCTTTTTGTATTGCCTGAATGCAATCTTTTTGGCTTTCACTTTCTTTGCTACCTCTTTGGAAAACCATAATGGTCTCCTCTTCCTTTTCCTCTAGCTAACCTGCTTAATACATAATTCTGTTGTTCTTGTAATCCCCATTTTAAATACTGCCCACTGTTCCTCAACCCCTGATTCCTGTCCCATTCCCCTTAATGCCTCTTTCAAGTATCTCCCCATTTTCCCAAAGTCTGCCCCCCTAAAATCCAGGATACGTGTTTTTGTGTGGTTTGGTTCTGCTCTTTCTGTGATTTCAAACCACAATGACTGGTGGTCACTGTTTCCAGGTGCTCCCCACTGTTACCCCCATCACACTGTCCCTGTTTGTGAGCACAAGGTCCAGTATTGCCTTCTGCCGAGTTGGTTCCATGACCAGTTGCTTGAGGAGGGCACCCTGGAGGAGTCCAGGATAAATCTGCTCCTAGTTGATGCTGCTGCTGGGATGCTCCAGTCCACGCCTGGAATATTAAAGTCTCCAACCAGTACTACTCGCTTTGTCTGCCATCCTTTGATGGCTAGCATCAGCTCCTCATCTGTTTCTTCCTCCTGGGCTGGTGGTCTATAGACCACACCTGTGCGGATGGCTGTCCCCATTTTCCTTTCCAGCTTAACCCACAGTATCTCTCCCCATTTGTTCCTCCTGGATCTCTGTGGCCTTATGTCATTTTCATACAGTGCCACTCCTCCCTTCCTGCCTGCTCTGTCTCTTCTGAATATGTTGTAGCCAGGTATGGCCATCTCCCAGTCATGGTTATCATTACACCAGGTTTCAGTGATGGCCACAATGTCCAGGTCTGACTGCACCATGACAGCCTCCAGATCTTCCATCTTGTTGCTAAGGCTCCTGGCATTTGCACACATGGCTTTCCATGATTTGACCTCCCTAGACTGTTTCACTGTTCTACTCCAGCCCCTTCCTTGGTTGTCATTTATCCCTGGTTCTCCTTGCTGTCTGCCCTTCTGCTGAATTTTGCCCTTTCTGCTTATCCACCTCTTGGGCACTAATCTCCATCTTTTGCACACTGCTTTGCAGAGATAGCCACTCCTCTGGTTCACTGGTTCCACTGTTAGCTGTGGGGGTGAGCAAGTAGGTACCCTCCTTGCTGGCCTACCACCCCCTTTGCTAGTTTAAATGCTTATCAATGTAGCATTTAAACTTATCACTGAGTGCTTGATTCCCTCCTGGATGGATGTAGGCCGTCAGGCTTGAAACAAACCTCCATCCCTCCAGGTGGGTCCCCAGTCACCAATGAATCCAAACCTTCCTCACAGCACCAGTTCTTCAACCATGAGTTAAAGTTCCTGGTGCATGCACCTATGTTCCTCCCTTGTTTCTCACAGGTAGCACTTCTGAGAAAGTGACAGAAGTAGCTACTTGCTTGAGACCCCTCCCCAGTTTCCCAAACTCTTCCTGAACTTCCTTTGGCTCCCCATTTGCCAGGTCATTAGTACCTAGGTGGATAATGACATCCAGCTCACCCTCCCGTCTTGCCTTCCCAGTGATCCCCAGGATCTTCCTTCCATCCCTCCATGCCGTGGCACGTGGTAGGCACCTCACCTCCCTGTCCTCCCCCTCCTGTGTTCCTAGCTGGATCCCTCTTATGATGGAGTCCCCCACCAGGATTCACTTCCTCCTCCTCTGGGGTCCACTGCTTTCCCCGCTGAGGTCACCTCCTTGGCTACCCTCCACATCCTTTCCTTCCACTTCTCTGGGTACCTCTATTTGGTTGTCCTCGTTTGCCAGTGTGGCATATGAGTTCTTCAGTGGAAGAGAATCTGGGATGTGCCTCTGCCTGACCGCTCTAACCCTCCCTGAGCCCACTGTCATCCAAGTACTCCTCGTTCTCGGCGTCCTTTGAGGCAGTTGCATTGGACTGGGTGGTCCCTGGATAGGGATGATGGTACTCCTGACCCAGTTGACTTCCGCCTGAGTCTGGCTACCTCATCCGCAGTCCAGAGAGATGATGCAGATAGGGCAGCACCCAGTGTCCAGAAGGTTCACCTGAATATGGCTGCCCCACAGCCACTGCATTGCACCACTCCCCATTATACTGAAATTCCACTACTTGTCTGCTACTGAAGCTAACCCTAGTTCCCTTTTTATTAATTTACTATCCTAAAATCCTGCCACTGATCCTCAGATAATTTTCTTTAAAAAAAAACAATAAATAAATAAGTCAAAACACTTGTCGTGTGAGGGTGGGCTTCTTCCCTTATGCCCCTCCTACTTACACCCCTTACTATACCCTGTGTTTAGCTCCTGTCAATCAGATTTAACAGGGTATATAATTAAGAGTTGGGAGAAGGGAGGAGGGGCTAAAATTTGCAGCAATTAAAGACAGCACAGAATTACACCACCACTATGTTTTAAATTTTCAACAGCCCAAAAACAATTATAAGTAAAGACAACAAAGAAAGTATAGTGTCACTAAAAGCCCACAATCTAAGTTTAAAAAAAAATAGCAATTACCAGTTACTCTAAAGCACTGAATTGAATATGTTTCCTTCCTTCCCCTTCTGGCTTCTTCTGAGAAATTAAAACTCTACTTGCTACTTCAGCTCTGACTAAGCCCCACCTCCAGTTATCACGTAGCTGAGGTCAGAGGTCAGACAATTAACACCCTTCACCCAACTACAAGGCAGTCAGACAAGCCAGGATAAAATTTGCAGCAATTAAAGACAGCACAGAATTACACCACCACTATGTTTTAAATTTTCAACAGCCCAAAAACAATTATAAGTAAAGACAACAAAGAAAGTATAGTGTCACTAAAAACCCACAATCTAACATACTAAAATGCCAGCAGAATAGGCCTAACGGTCTTTCGTGTCTGCTCGTTTGGTCAGTCCCCAACCTGGGTGCTGACCTTGCTGTCCCCCTCGCCTTCTCTGGCTTCTCCCTTCCCAGTTCCGGATATTCTTGCTGCATTGGATTTTGCTTCCAGAACCCTTCCCCTGTACCTGTCCCACCCCCTCTTGAACCCCTCCACTGTCTCTGCCTCCACCAGCCCCTAGGCAGTGCATTCCATGGCTCCACCACCCTCTCAGTGAAGTAGCACCTCCTCCTTTCCCCTGAATCTTCCCCTCCAGCTTCCAGCCATGCCTCTAGTGGCCCCTTCCTCCTTCCTTGAAGCACCCTGACTGTTCCTCCCCTATTTACCCTCTTCATGTACCTAAAGACCTCTATCATGTCCCCGGTCCCTTCTCTCTTCCAATGTGTACATATTTAGCTCTTGAGCCTCTCCTCATAGGTCCTGTCCCCAAGCCCCAAATCATTTTGGTTGCCCTCCTCTGGACCCTCTCCAGGAGGTTAATGTCCCACTTTAAGTGTGGCTTCCAAAACTGCACGCAGTACTCAAGGTGCGGCCTCACCAAGCAGTTATACAGAGGGAGTATCACTTCCCTCCTTCTGGAGGTGATCCCCCTAGCGATGCATCCCAGCATCCTGTTGGCCTTGGCTGCTGCCCTCCTACAAGTCTCCGAGTTGTTCATCTTGACATCCACCACCACCCCCAGGTCCCTCTCAGCCATCGAGACTTGTAGCAATCTAAGTTTAAAAGAAAAATAGCAATTACCAGTTACTCTAAAGCACTGAACTGAATATGTTTCCTTCCTTCCCCTTCTGGCTTCTTCTGAGAAATTAAAACTCTACTTGCTACTTCAGCTCTGACTAAGCCCCACCTCCAGTTATCACGTAGCTGAGGTCAGAGGTCAGACAATTAACACCCTTCACCCAACTACAGGGCAGTCAGACAAGCCAGGATAAAATTTGCATCAATTAAAGACAGCACAGAATTACACCACCACTATGTTTTAAATTTTCAACAGCCCAAAAACAATTATAAGTAAAGACAACAAAGAAAGTATAGTGTCACTAAAAGCCCACAATCTAAGTTTAAAAGAAAAATAGCAAGTACCAGTTACTCTAAAGCACTGAACTGAATATGTTTCCTTCCTTCCCCTTCTGGCTTCTTCTGAGAAATTAAAACTCTACTTGCTATTTCAGCTCTGACTAAGCCCCACCTCCAGTTATCACGTAGCTGAGGTCAGAGGTCAGACAATTAACACCCTTCACCCAACTACAGGGCAGTCAGACAAGCCAAGATAAAATTTGCAGCAATTAAAGACAGCACAGAATTACACCACCACTATGTTTTAAATTTTCAACAGCCCAAAAACAATTATAAGTAAAGACAACAAAGAAAGTATAGTGTCACTAAAAGCCCACAATCTAAGTTTAAAAGAAAAATAGCAATTACCAGTTACTCTAAAGCACTGAATTGAATATGAATATTGTTGATTCCCTTGAGGTACTTGAAAGTTTCTATCATGTCCCCCCTCTCCCTGCTTTCCTCGAGGCTATACATATTAAGCTCCTTAAGTCTCTCTCCATATGTCTTCCGGTGCAGACCCTGCACCATTTTAGTTGCCCTCCTCTGGACAGCTTCCATCCTGTCTATGTCTTTGCGGAGATTGGATCTCCAGAACTGTACACAGTACTCCAGATGTGGTCTCACCAGCTGTCTGTACAGAGGATAATAACTTCTTGTTTTCTACTGGTGATGCCTCTCCCTATGCATCCCAGTATCCCCCCAGCCCTCCTTGCTGCCCTCTCACATTGCTTGCCCACCTTTAGGTCATCTGATATGACTACCCCCAGGTCTCTTTCCATTTTTGTTGTTGTTAGTATCTCACCCCCCACTGTGTACTCTTCCCCTGGGTTTTTGTTTCCCAGGTGCATTACCTTGCACTTCTTAGCATTGAATCTAAGCTGCCATACATTTGACCATTCCTCTAACCTTGCCAAGTCCCTTCTCATCCTTTTCACCCCACCTTGTGCATAAACTCTGTTGCAGATCTTTGTGTCATCTGCAAAGAGACATACTTTTCCTTCCAGTCTGTCTGCAATGTCGCTATAGAGACATTAGAGAGGACCGGTCCTAATGCTGAACCCTCGGTAGCCCACTACTAACCGCCCTTTTTCAGAGTGGACTCCATTTACTATTACTCTCTGTGACCAATTATTTACCCAGGCTGTCATCTTGGGACCCACTCCCAGGCTGGCTAACTTGTATATTAATCTTTTGTGTGGGACTGTGTCAAATGCCTTGCTAAAGTCTAGGTAGGCCATGTCCACAGCCCCTCCCTGATCAACTACTTTGGTCACCCAGTCAAAGAAATCTATCGGATTTGTCTGGCATGACCTTCCCGCTGTGAATCCATGCTGCCTTGGGTCCTGTGCCCCTCTGGCCTCTAGATACTCAACAATTCTTTCCTTCAGAAGTGATTCCATCATTTTCCCTACCACTGAGGTTAAACTAACAGGTCTGTAGTTTCCTGCTTCTGCCTTGCTCCCACTTTCGTGAAGGGGAATCACATCTGCCCTCCTCCAGTCCTCAGGTACCACCCCATCCTCCCATGATTTGTTAAGAGGGTAGTCAGTGGTGTCACTAGTTCTACCCTTAGTTCTTTTAGAATCTGGGATGAATCCCATCAGGCCCCATTGCTTTGTCCACCTTCAGTTTTAAGGGCTCTTTCAGAACCCTTTGTTCTGTAATGGGCTGGTATCAACTTCTGTATCCAGAGTGTTTCTACTGTTTGTTTTAGGTACCTCCCTCTTACTTTGTAAATACTGAGCAAAATGTTTGTTTAGTATCTCTGCCTTTTCACAGTCACCTCTGCCCACCCTCCCTCCCTTTATTAATCCTCACTATCCCTCCCTTGGTCTTCCTTCGCTCCCTGATGTACCTATAAAAGGTTTTATCCCCTTCTAACTGAGTTGGCTATCTTTCCTCAGTTTGGGCCTTTTGCTGTTCTGACTGCCTTTCCAGCTTCCTTTGCTTTAACTGATACAGTTCTCTGTCCTGTTCCTTCTGTGATTCCTTGTACTTCCTGAATGCTTTTTTCTCTTGAACCTTCACTGCCACTTCCTTTGAGAACCATAGTGGTTTCTTACCTCGTTCGTTTTGTTTATTTGCTTTACACAAAGGCTTGTTACCTTTGTGATGGCAGTTTTATTATTCCCCATTGTTCTTCCACCCTCCTTCCTGCCCATTTGCTAGTGCATTCCTTAGGCACTCACCCATTTTGGCAAAGTCAGCCCTCCTAAATCCAGTACCTTTGTCTTTGTGTGAAGCAGCTCTATTGCTGTGTTTATTGTGAACCATACTGTTCGATGGTCGCTAGTTCCCAGATGGCTACCCACTTCTACATCTGTGATCCTCTCTTCATCTTCATCTCCATCTCCATTTGAGAGAACCAGGTCTAAGATTGCTCTCTCTCCAGTGGGCTCCAATACTAGTTGTCTAAGGCATGCCCCCTGTAGGGCATCTAGAATAACCCCACTCTTAGAAGTGGCTGCTGCAACTGCACTCCAGTTAACATCTGGCATATTCAGATCACCCATCAGCAATATCTCCCTTTATCTGCCATTCTAAGTATACTTTCTATCATTTCCTTGTCCATTTCCTCCCCTGAGGGGGTTCTACAACCCTGTGTGGATTGTGGTGCCATTGCCTGCCTCCAAATTGACCCACAGTGCTTCTTCTCCTCCCTTTTACCCTTTTGTTCTGTTGCTTTGATTTCTTCTCTTATGCAGAGAGCTACCTCCTCCTCTTTACCCTCCCTGTCCCTCCTGTAGATAGTGTATCCTGGTATGTTTACGTCCCAGTCATGGTTCTGTGTGTACCATGTTTCTGTGACTGCCACGATATCCAGATCTTCCTCCTCCATCAAGGCCACTAATTCAGGAAGTTTGTTACCCAGACTACGGGCATTGGTACTCATTGCTCTCCATTTTGGATGGCTTTACCTCTGTAGCGGCATCCCCACTGACCTTTCTACCTTGGTCTTTTTCTCATTTAGTACCCTGTTTTGTAGGGGGAGGCTGGGATTTTCCCTTCTGCTTATCAGTGCCTCCCCCTTGACTAGTTTAAAGGCTTGCCAATGAAGCATTTAAACCGATTACCCTAAAGACTTGTTCCTTCCTGGACAGATGCAGACCATCCTGCCAGTATAGGCTGGTGTCCCTCCAGGTGGAACCCCAGTCCCCAATGAAGCCAAACCCCTGTGCTCCACACCATTTTTCAACCATTTGTTAAACTGCATGGTGCAAGTACCATGCACCATGCGGTACTGTGCAAGTACCCTCTCCACCCATGCCACTGACAGGCAGCACCTCTGAGAAGGATACTGTGTGTGCTACTTGTCTTAAGCCCTCCCAACTCTACAAAGTCCTTCTGCACTGCTCTAATCTCATGATAAGCCAAGTCATTTGTCCCCAGGTGGACAATGACGTCCAGCTCAGACTCCCTGCAACTGTTCTCTGATCCTGAGGATGCGCTCCTGTCCCTCCAAGCCATGGCACCAGGCAGGCACCTTACTTCAGTTTTCCCTGCTCCCCCCAGTTCTATCCCCCTAATAATTGAGTCCCCCACCAGGAGCTGCTTTCTTTCCTGTGGTGCCCTCTGTCTCCTTCCTGAGGGCCTCCCTTGTGACAGTTGTCTGCACCCTCCTTAGTCTCCTCTGCGAGTGCATCCATAGGGGAACTATGCTCCCCCAGAATGGTGTATGGATTGTGGAGTGGAACAACTGACTGGTGTGCCTCTGTTCCACCACCCTTACCCTCCCTGAGCCCACTGTGGTCCAACTGCTGTGCTTTTCGCAACCTCTGAGGTAGTGGTGGTGGCTCTGGTGCTCCCTGGATGGGGAGGTTCCCTTGCCACTGTCCAGTGTGGCCTGAAGACGGGCAACTTCCTCCCTCAGGGCAGATAGTTGTCTGCAAACAGGGCAGCATCTCAGCCTCCGGAAAGACTCCCGGAAGACTGCTGCCCCACAGCCATTACATTGTACTACTCCCCACATAACTGTCTACCTTATTTAGTTTTTTTTTTTTTTGTGTGTGTGTGTGATTGGTGCATTATATAGAAATATATGTATTTATATAATGTGTATGCTTATATTATCAGTGCAGTGTGCTAGACAGGATATGACAGTGATATGTACCTTGCCCTCTTGAGGAAATGATGTCAGAACCCCAGGTATAAATGAACTATTTCCAGGGGGTGGGTGGGGAGGTGTGGAAGGGGTTGGGCCTAAACTGTGCCCTCACGAAACAATCAGCTAAACGCTCTGACCTACCGATGCGATGAGTGCCCTCCTGTCAGCAAGATGCCATACACGACAATTTGTAATACTGCTTCAAACCAATTTGACAGAGAAAATACCCTGCTAATCAAACAGAGAAAAATCCAAACATCCAAGTCAGACACAGGTAAACCTCCCCAGCCCCAAAAGAGCCTGGTGACTTGTGCTCTGAAAACAGTCAGCCATGACCCTTGTTGCTGTATCATTAGTGTCTGCAGCCATGTGAAACTGGTATTTGGTGGCTTCCAGACCAGCTTTCACTGTTTCAGCAATATCCTGGAACATCTTGTCCCATCTGTGTGAGAGAATGACCTGGACAGAACTCCAAAGAGCCTTCTGGCACTTAGCAGAGTATGCTAAGTAAGAGACTGTGGTATACAATTTTTTAGCCATAGCATCTAATTTTCGTGACTCATTTTCAGGAGGCATAGAGGTGAGAGGGGTCTTAGCCGTATCACAGGCTGCAGCCTGAACAACCCCTTCGTGGCTGGGATGAGTATAAAGAAAATCAGCCTCATTTTTAGCCAGAGGATATTTTCTGTCCACTCCTGACAGGGAAGTTGGGGCCCGCAGGAGCTTCATAGTGGATTTCTAGAAGGATCTGTATATAGGAAGCACCATTTTTTTTGTAGGAGGAAGACCCATCATATTTTTATAGTCTTCATCCTCTTCATCATCATTCTTGGTGTACTCCTCAGCAGGGAGGTCCAGGGTGTCACCCATGTGCTGTAAGAAGGTCAGGAGGGAGGAAAGATCCTCCTGGCCATCTGGAGAAGTACCAAAGCATGGGTCAGGCAAAATGTCTGGCACCAAAGGCTGGTCCTCACTGTTATCTTTAACACCATCATCATCCCCCTGAACGTAGTAGCAGGATGCCTCAAAGGTGGGACAGAGATGCTACGGTTAAAAGGAGTAGAGGAAGCAGAGAAAAAGGCCCCCATACCCTGTAAAGTTTGATATAGGTGCCATGCCTTTGCCATTTCTTTTACAGGGGGTAAATATTAGGGTCAAAGACCTCAGTGGGTGACTGACCCTATATATTTTTTTGTCTTTATGCTTTTCTGCCATTGGCGTCTCCCCTTGCCTTGACGCGGAAGGGGCAGTAGTATGCTTGTCTTTACATAATATTTTTGCTGGAACAGACTCAGTGGTCTGTTCACCATTTCTCTTTTTTATGTCATGTCACAATTTTTATTGTTTTGTTTATCAGACTCATTTACTGAGGAGTCCTTATCTTAAGGCTTAGGCAGGGCAGTGGACCCCTCCTTAATAGGAGGGACATTATTAGAGGCCATCTCTTCTAGTCTTTTGGCCCTCTTTTTAATAGTTTTTGAGCAGAATTTAGAGCAAAAATATTCTGGACCCAAGCACTGTAAACACAGCATATTTAACACAATTTTTAAAACCTGTGGGTCCAGTCCTCTTTTTTGGTTTTTATGTTTGCTTGCACACATGTGCAAGAAACACAGTGCCATCATCCGAGTTTTCCAGAGGTGTGTCAGCCTCTTCCAGTTCAGCCAGTGTGTTTGCAGGCGCGGTCGCAGTTCGCCAATCACTGCTCCAGCTGTCTATGACAGCTGAAAATGCAGTGGCATACAGCTGAAAGGGAGAGCTCCACTTCAGTGAGCAGAGCTCCCCACAACATGCAGGCACGCATATTGCGTGTGATGTATCCCCACGCACATACAGTATAGCCGACGGGTTCCCAATCCACCGCCGGCCCAGCCCTCCCAAAACAGTAAAGATAGCTGCCACGCTTGGGAGCCCACCCCAGCGTGGCACATGTCGTAGAGCACAACAGGGTGCCCAATCCCCGTCGGCTCCAGCCCCAAAACATCCTTTCAGCTGCCACGCTGGGAGCCCACCTAGCGTGGGCAAACGCCCCACGTCGCTCTTAACAATTAAAATAAAACTGTAAATTAAAAACGGTCCCTCGCAGTCTCCCTGTCCCCACCCGCACTCCACCCACTGCGCACCCTGCCTCCCCACACACCCTCTCACTCCCATACTTACCTCTGGAGTCCAGCGCCGCAACGATCTTCGGTGGACCGGAAACACGCCTGCACTCTTCAAAGCCGACCGCGAACTGAGGAAATGCTGGTAAGTTGTATAATGTAATAGATAGGGGTTTTCAACTTTGCTGCACATCTCGGGCATTTTTTGGAATTTTTGCACCAAATTTTCAACATGGGGTTTTTGGGACCCCTTCTCTTGAATGCTGTCACTATCATGGCGTTATTCGGGCCCGAAGGGTGATTTCGCAGTCACTGCATGGAAATCACCTTTCGGGACCAATTAACAAACGACACTGCCAGTGTTCATAAGGTGGGCTCTCAAGAAGCCTATTCTGAAAATTTGGTGGAAAATTCAAAAATGACTGTTATTGAGCTATGCTATGCAGTTCCGCATGACGCTGGCAAGCTGCGAATCTTTCAATATTTACTCCAGATTTTCAACATTGCCATTTTACCATACCTCCTTATGAGCAGTACAGCTGTCATGTTTCACATCTGCCCACAACGTGTTTCCGCCCTATGGCGCACAATGGCGCAGTCGGGTCTGCGAAATTAATGTACGGACACATTAAGAAAATCACAGTGACACTGTTTATGAGCAAAGGTCTTAAAATGGCTATGTTGAAAATTTGGTGAAAAATTCCTAAAAATAACTGTTTTAGGAGGCGCACGTTCTTGCAGTTCCTGCACACGCTGGCAAGTTCTTAATTTGTAATATTTGCACACCAGATTTTCAACAGTGCCATTTTACCGCACTTCCTTATGAGCAGTACAGCTACCATTTTTCACATCTCCCAAAATTTGTTTCCGCACATGTAGCACACAATGGTACAGTCGGTAAAAAAACAATGTTTGGGACAGATTAAGAAAATCACAGTGACACTGGTCATGAGCAGAGGTCTTAAATGGCTATGTTGAAAATTTGTGACAAACTCCATAAATGACTGTGTTACGAGTGAGCATTACACAGTTTCCACGCACCCTTGTAAGTTCATGAATTTGTAATATTTTCAGTCCAGATTTTCACCAGTGGCATTTTTCCACACCTCCTTATGAACAGTACGGCCGTCATTTTCCACAACATGGCCGAAATGTGTTTTCACACTTTCAGCGCAGAAATGCGTGGTCGCTCTGGGAAATCATTGTTCAGGACAGATAAAGAAAATCACACTGACACTGTTCATGATCGGAGGTCCCAAAATGCCTGTGTTAACAACCTGCTGTAAAAAAAATCCCCAAACTAGTTACATTATGGGTGTGCATTGCACAGTTTCTATGCACGCTCGGGATTTCACCAGTTTTTTTATGATTTTCACACCAGATTTTCAGCACTGCCATTTTTTACACCTCCCCCTGAACAGTACCGCTGTCATTTTTCACATCCTGTTCGGAATGTGTTTTTGCACCTGTGGTGCCAAATGCCGTAGTCACTGTGCAAAAGCAGTTTTCGGCTAACAAACTGATATTGCCACTGTTCATGAGGTGGGGGTCACAAAAAAACCATGTTGAAAATTTGGAGTGAAAATACCAACGAATGCCTGAGGCGTTAGGGTTTCGACCATAATGCCCACCCTGTAAGTAGACAGGCATCAGGGGTGTGACTTGGGATTCTTGCCTGTCATGCTCATACCATTCCACCCCACCCACACCCACACCCTGCAGCCAGTGAGAGGCATCAAGGTGTGCCTTGGACTCTTCGGGCCCAAACGTTACCCCATTCTCCTATACCGCACCCATCTCACCGTATTTCCTGATGGAATGGGGTGCGCATAAGGGCCAAAGACCCCAAGGCACACTGTGACACTTGTCAGTGTCTGCAGGGTAAGGTGTGGTGAAATGGCATGGTCGTTATGCCTGACGACCCAAAGGCACACCCCAATGCCTGTCACTCTCTACAGGGTTGTGGTGGGGTTGGCTTCAGTTCAATACTTCGCTGCCATTCCTATTATGCAGCTCTGTAACTTCTACACTACCAATGCCAATGCCAGCAAGCAAACATTCGGCACTGACAAATGCTTGTTTCTGACATAACAATGTGTTCCCTAGCAGTAAAGAACCGCGATTTAAAATACCAGTAACACAACTCAGTAGAAATACAGAAAAAATGGTAGTTCCTGGTAAAATAAGGGAGCCGCTATTAAAAAGATCTAGAAAACCACTGAAATACCCAAAATGAGGTATATTTTTACCTCAGAAAAATTAAAAGGAACCGAGGAAAAAAGGGGAAAGCGTGGTTCCTGGGAACCGGCAAGGAACCACTAAAAACCCCTTAAAATGATAATACAATATAAAATACTTACAAACTCCGTACTAAAGTAAAGATTTAGGCACAAAAACTTTGTTTCTCAAGAATGAGAAAGAGCACCTCAGAAGCAGTGTTTCTCAGTCAGTCAGAGAAAACATTCCGAAGCCGTGGGCTCTTTGCACAGCACAAGTTCCTGCTTGATTCTGATTGGCCACTCTATTTTAATGAATATTCATGGCTCTACCTCCTAAGCAGTTCAACCGGGTCAGCTTACTGCTATTGTTACTGATGCTAAAGGACACCTGGGGTGAGAATGGAAGTTTCCCACTATGACTTCTAGACTCAGATCATATACGTGCAGAAAGAAGCAGTGAACCTAGGCTTTCTACACTGGGTGGGGTTACAAAGCATAGTACCACTGTGCAATGCCTGTGGAAAGGCTCCCAGAAAGGAAACAAACAAAAAAAAATGCTTACCTTTGAGACTTAAATGCATAGCCCTGTCTACTGTGATGTTGACAGCGAATGTATTTTGTAGGTCAACCTGCGACTCTTCCTCAGAAAGCCTCCTGCCTGGGAGGTCAGTAGATGCTGGTGGGTCTCCATGGTCATGGCTCACAGAATCTTCCATATTTCTGTCCTCAGAGGCTACACAATTTTCTGTTTTGTCACCTTCCTGATCGCTGGTATCTTCAGCAGAGCTGATTTCATGCGGAGTGTGCACATGGTCCATGTGGGAGAGGTGAGCTGGAGCAAGGGTGATATGGACCCTTACAGCAGCCCCAGACAGGTCTGAGGCATTCCGTTTGAACAGTGGATAAACACCTGCAGAAAAAGTGTGATAAAACAGCATTATCCAATGTAAGTCAAATATAAAACTTACAGATAAATGACTTATTTTAGCCACTGAAGCATTCTAAATGAGAATAAATCATTGATAGTGTATAGTGACCCCTTGTTCTGCATAGAAATCAATCACAGTCACAATGTTGTTGTACCACAGTTCATAGTTCATGGAGTGCGGTACTACCACACCGTGGAACAACATCATCTTGGCTGTTTTTGAAAGTGCACGAGCCAGCAGTTGAATTAAAGGAAAAACAGCCACATGCACATCTCACAATTACAAACAGTAAATTGTCTGACAGGATGGCAGCGGCGGTTTTTCCTAAACTTGCTCCTAGAGGTGCACATAAATTGCTGACAACAGGAAACTGTCTCTTGAAATAATTTAAACTTTTTTTATTTTATTTTTTTAGAACAAGGGGTCACTATAAACTATAAAAAAAATACTGACTGGGTAACTGGGCCCAACCAGTTAGCGCTGCCACCTCGGGTTCTGATTCCGTGTGACCTCTCGAGCTTCACTCTCGAGCTCTAATGGAATTAGAACCCCTCGGTGGTAGCACAGGCTGGTTGTGCGCAGTTGCCCAGTCAGCATTCTCTAGTCTATATCCTTATGTTGGTCATTTATTCTCACTTTTAGGCAGGTCACAACTGAACCCTTAACCAATGGGGAGAGCAGCTTGAACAATGCCTGATGACATCACAGTGATCTCTGCTGCTCTCGGTGCATGAAATCAAACATTCTAATTAAGAAGCTTTACAATTTATAATACATAGCATAAACTGGACACACAATGATTAGACTCAAAATACAGAGGCTTGTGTATGAGCAATCATATATAACAATGCTATTTTTCGATTGAGACATTTCTGTGGCAACAAGACACCTCGAGGGCTCAGCTTGAGAGGTCTCGTTGCCATGGAAATGCTGAGATTGAAAAATAGCATTGTTTATGTATGATTGCTCATACACAGTCTTTTATAATGTCTGGGCAATCATCAGTCACCTCCAGAGTGAAAAGAAAAAAAAAAAAAGATTTCACCAGTAGTAATACTGCCTTACTTTACCGCCGTCTGTTGTGGTTCTCCACAGAGTCGCTCATTTCCTTGACCACCTCTCACCGCCACAGTCCCTTCATCGCACATGTGCGACCACAGTCCATGTTGTTGTGCTGCACTAGTGACATAGTGCAGCACAACAACATCGTGATGCACTCAATGCAGCCGAACAGCGTTGTTCTAAGCTTGCATTTCCATACAGAACAGCGTTCTACCATACACGATAAGGAATTTATATCACTTGGCATGAGGCAGTACTTACATAACTCATTCCTTGCTCTGCCACTTGTGAATAATTTTCCTGCTCTCTTACATGTGAAGATAAATGGCGTACAGCCCGGTGACACTGAGGGTTGAGGTGCTGGACACCACACATCGTGCCACGCTGGTGACCCAGGTTCAGGATCGAGCCTAGGCCATCATGGTACAGTGGGGAGGGAGAGGATAGAGCATCTGGAGGACAGCTCTCCTCTCTCGGGAGGGGAGAGGTTGCACTCCCGCCGAATGACTGCCCCAGGTGGAGGCCTGGGGGAAGTGCAGGTCTGTAGGGCACACAGAAGGGGTGGGTGCTGCGGGACTTCAGCAGATGTGCGCGCGCCTCCACGCACGCATGTCTGGCGTGTGCGCCCCAGCAACAGAAATCGGAGAGAAAATGGAGGAAATGAAATCCTCCAGCTACAGGATGAAGCCTGACTCTCTGCAGGCTCTACTCCAGGGCCGGGCAGAAAGGTAAGCCCAGGTAATTCCAGGAAGTTGGGACTGGGAGGGTCATTCTGAAGGGGCACGGGGGACAGGAGTATAAACAGAATATGGAAGAAGATAAATGGCGTATTCTGAGTCAGCCCACTATGTATCCCATATTTATCAGGATACATTAATAATATGCAAAGTTCAGTTAGTTATTCAAAACAGCAAAAAGATTTATTTCTTTAGAAATGTTTGCTAGGGAAAGTACTCTGAGCTGAGGCTCTTTCTGAAGTGCGAACTGGGGGAAGGGGGCATGAGATACAAATACAGAATAATAATAAATCTGGGAATACAATTAAAGGAAAGTTATTTACTGTAGCTATTATTCTTCTAGAGTATCTTCTCCATATAGCCACACTCTTTGCACTTAGTGACTCAGATGCTGGGACCCCAAGGGAGAAAACATTTCAGAGTAGGAATGCCGACGTAAGGCGTCATGACGTGACTTAGCACATGCATGGCACGTATATAGGTATTCACATGGCAGGAAGCATGTGGACTTAAACCTTCAAGTATTTATTGTGTCTCCAGCACGTAGACAGTTGATGAGTGTGTAACCCCTAGATGGCGCTATCCCAGGGGCTACTACCCCTGCCTGATTTGCCACTAACAGGTTGAGGGGCCTGGATCCAATGGCGGGTGCCTCCACCCAGAGGTCAGGGTTTGCAATAGTTAAACTAACTTGGTCACAGCCCTCTGGGACACTGCAACCCCCCTTTCTTCCCACTAGTGGCCCACACAATATATCAGAATTACCTTCACAGTATACACTTACCCCCAGGTCTGGTTCCGCACTGGGACCTCCTGTGAAATGAGATACAGTGCAACAATCACAGTACAGTATTTAACATAGACAAATACCTCAGGCAGTATAACTTTGCTGAAACAAGCAGCTCTGATTTATTTAGGGGATATAACAAGGACAGGGGAAATCAGGTTAATTAGCTTATCACTCTAATAATCTATTTATGGCTCTGTGCACAGGCCTATCCCTATCAGTTACTGTCCCTGGGTACCCAAGCCCTAGTGGCTAGTCCAAACCTGTGGCAGCTGGTAGGGCCCTTTCACACAGAGAAAAGGAGAATTAAACAGTCAGCAGTACAGTAATTCCATTTGGATTTAATGTGGCAATTCAACAGGGAGCGACCCTGAATTAGTACTCACGACCTACAAATAAGATAGGGTCCTTCAATGTCAGCAGGGCTCACTTGAGGTACACAAACCTCTTCACACATCCATATAAAAGAAAGCACTATACCAGGCAGGCTGCATCTGTATCCGATCGCAATTACTGCACAATACCGGAGAACACACAGCAGATTCAGTTCCTGACAGACCGAAAGCAGTTTTCAGCAATTCCTCCAGTCTTCTACAGGGTGAGCCTAGTTTCTACTCTTCAGAGATCCTTTGATTCTTTTCACAGGACGGATTCAGTCCTAACAAGCTGTTACACAAGCTGCTGACCGAACTCTGGGCCATACACGCTTTTTGACTAAAACTGCACACTGAAAAAGCACAGGGCTCCTTCCTTCTTCACTGCCAAAGCTCAACTGAAACTCCAACCGACAAAACGGCACTTTCTTTGAGTTCCTCCAGTTCTTGACTGGATTGGCTGTCACTCACAATAGACTGCTGCTGTTGGTCCAAAAGGCACTGAAGTCTAAACTACATCTCCCAGAGTCACTGCCATACAATCCTCTTGTGGCTGGCTCAGATTATGAGTCCAAGTTCTGATCTGGCCCAAGGCACCATTTTAGAGCTAGCTTACCCCACACTGATTGGTCCAGTTCAGCAGTTCAAAACTAGAATGGGAACTAGCAGACACAGTTCTGACTGCAAAGAAAGCAGGTTAGACAAACTGTAATTTCATTATTACTCTAAGTAATTTCTGGCAAACAGTTACATCTTTCAGATGGGTTCCCTTGCACTCCTAGTGACTGCAAAAATGAAGTGAATTGGCAGCAGCTTGAGTGGTACTCAATCAAAGAAACACACAGTCCCCCATACAACTAATTATGTCTGCAAGCAGACAGCTCTTAAAGAGACAGTACCAGAGGCTCTAAAAACACTCACTGATAAATGGCTTAAATGCCAAACACCATTCAGGCTTGGAGCATTCAAGCAAGCTCCTTGAAGTCTTTTGGGAACCCCCATTTGCAGGGGGGTTACAAGTGTTTTTAAGGTATGTCCCTCTAAGGGGTCACAAAGGAGGAGAGATGCTGCAGAGTACCCAATTATAACATTTTTAAATTAATTTATTTATTTATGTATCTGATAACCGGGTAAGCAAGCTGATCCAAAGGACCGTTTTCAGTCATGACCCGGGCCACAAATGCAGCAAGAAAACAACCATCAGTACAATACAGTGATACAATCAGTGGAGATACAATCAGGCAGCAGATAAGATACAAACATTCTGTGTGAGGTCAAGTGCAGGCTAGAGCAAATTCAATAATATGTACAAGATGCATTATAGTAGTAATTTACATGGGTTACAGTAAGTATTATACAAGGATATACTAAATACAGGAACAGATATGGCATAGCAGCAAAGCAAGTTTGTACTGGTCTAGGTAAGTTCAGATGTACAGTATAATAAAAAAGTGGTAAGTGTAAAACAGTACTACAGTAGATGGAACACATATAAGCAGATACATCGGTATAAACCAGTGCATGAGT
The DNA here is from genome assembly GCA_016271365.2 of Neoceratodus forsteri. Classification (NCBI taxonomy): domain Eukaryota; kingdom Metazoa; phylum Chordata; order Ceratodontiformes; family Ceratodontidae; genus Neoceratodus; species Neoceratodus forsteri. The sequence goes on along the minus strand of CM057458.1, from coordinate 161,743,432 downwards.
TTCGGCTACCAGTAGAAACATCACAACAAGGCTCACTGATCTAGACTTCAGTGCACAAAAGTAAAATATGGTAGCTGAGCCGCAAGGCAAAACTGCACCCAGCAAATTCAATGGCGGATTCAGGGCCCTGGAGTTGTCAAGGAAACAGATGCAAGTGGCTTCCGCCATGAGCCAGCCTCTAAGGTTTGATATGAAGGACTGATGGGAGGGGGAAGACCTGAATGGAAGATGGGAGCCTATTCCACAGGGAAGGGGCAGAAACAGAGAAGGCTTTGCAACCCATCACAGTAGATGTACGAGGAACCACTAGAGGAGGAACAGAGGAAGCCCCGAGGCTCCGAGAAACCACTATGTCCTACAGTAGTGGTGAGTAGGGAGACAACTGATAGTTCCTGAGCAAGTTATCCACTAGACTGCCCACAGCAAAATCGAAATGGCCCTGAAGTGTGACCCAGCCTAGTGATTTGTAGAGTGAGCAGTGGTGGGTACAGAAAGGGGCTTGAAGAGCAAATCGACAGATAGAATTGTATGTGCCGTTTAGTCGAGAGCATACCGAAGAGGACGCAGTGGAGTATACTGGGGAGCAGTAGTCAGTAAGGGTCAATAGATTTCCTAGGGCAATGGCTAGGCAGGCCGCCGGAGATAGGAACTGAATAAGGTGGTAGGCCGAACCTAGCTTTTGGTGAACTGTCTTCACTGTGGTACTAATATGCTCACTTAAGGTGAGAGAGGGGTCATGAGTCACACCTAGGTATCTGAAGGAGGGGACAGTTTTGGGAGGGGGGGGCAGCCGGGGTGACAATAAGGAGAGAGATTTTAGCTTTGGTAGTCTTTGCAAAGAATGGCTTAGAGCAGAAGATGATGGCTTTAGTTTTCTTCTCGTTTATGAGAAGTTTGCAGGAGAGGAACCAGTTCTGTGCAGCCCCAAAGTTGAGTGTGAGGATGGAAGATATGGAGTCCAGAGATTTTGCACTGTGGTAGATAAATAGGTCATCTGCATAGAGGAGAGCACTGCAGGTTATGCTTTCTTTAGGAAGATTGTTAATGAACATAGAAAATAGGAGGGGTCCAAGTACCCCAGTGTGAATAGCGAGAGCAGTACAGGAATCCTTCCCTACTAACACAGACTGGGACCTGTTGTAGAGGTAGCTACGGAACCATGTAGCTGTGTCTGGGGAGCAGCCAAAGTTCTGTAAAGTGGAGAGGAGTAGGTGGTGGTCCACGAGATCAAAGGCTTTTGATAGGCCTACACAACACCACCCTGTGGCTTTGCCCATTGTCCATGTTTCTGAGGACATGGTTGGTGAAAAGGGCCAAGGCAGAGGAAGTACTGTGGTGTTTGCAGAAACCGTGCTGGAGTGGACACAGGAGGTGATATTTTTCAAGATGTTCAGTAAGTTGGTGGTGAACAACTTTTTCAAGCAATTTACTCATATGCGGGAGGAGGGAGATGAGTCGGTAATTATCGGGGGCAAGAGAGTCTCCTGATTTAAGGACAGGTACCACATGAGCGTGTTTCCAAATGACAGGCACAGTGGATGTTGAGAAGTCCACACTGAATATGTAGGTCAGGGGCTTGACAATAACAGGGGAGAGTAGTTTTAGGAAAGTGGCATACAGCCCATCGCTGCCTGGGCTACCTTTGGCTGGGAGAGACTTTAACAGTTTAAGGGTGACATTTGGGCCAATGGCCCTAAAGTAAAATGTGGGAGGAGATGCAGTACTAGGGGAGGGCTGAGAGCAGAGAAGTTTACTCTTATGGTCACTGGAGGATGAGGGGTGGAGTTTGCTGATACAAGAGGTAAGGTCGGTAAACATCCTGTTGAAATTGTCCGCGGTATCAGCAGGGTCTGTGATGGAACTCATAGGGGAGTTTAGCCGAGTTATAGGCTTGGAGGACTTACGGTGGAGTAGGGACCCAATCGAGGCCCAGAAACTGTGAGGGTTACCTAGGGTATCTTTTTGTAAGTTGATGTAATACTTCGCTTGAGCGACTTAACAGCCTGCTTGCAGGAATTTCATAGTTGTCTGTAAGCATTCCATAGTTGGGGGGATGTGGATATCTTGTAGGTTTTCTATGCTTTGCCCCTGGCCTTCATCAGGACCAGGAGTTCCTTGGTTAGCCAGCGGTTGCTGCCGCATCGCACCCTTCGAGTCATGATCGGGAAATGCTTGTCTTGGAGGGTACAAAGAACATCAGTAAAGAGTCTATATTATAGAAAGTATCTTACCTCTTTATGATGTAATCATTAATTGTATTTAATTGAATACAAAAATAAAAAACCTTACTAAAAAAACAGAAGAAAAGTGAGGGCCCTCCATAAGCAGGAAAATAAAATTATTGAAACACTGTTTATATCTCTATCTCTCTCTATATATTTAAAAGTTAGTATAGCTCTCGATCGGGCCCCCCTCTCCCCCAGTTGTCCTCCCCCTGTGCAGATGGTTTGCTGTCACCCTTTAAAGAGGTTGTCCCCATCAGGATTTCAGGTGGTAATTGGCCTCTCAGGTGTGATGGCTGCACGTGGGACTGGATCGGAGGAAGTGGTGACTGGCCAATAATAAGGCTGTTACCTCGGCCTTCAATTCGGTCGCACCAGTTTGTGTACAATCCAGGTCTTCTTGCTTAACATCCCGGTGGTTTGATGGAGAGTTTAAGGAGATGAAGGTTTTGGGTCGCCGATTAGAGCATTGTTGGCGGAAATCAAGGGCAGATGGGGACAGACTGGCTCTGAGAACTCACTACTTATTCATTTATTTATTGAACATATCGGAATTACAAACCTTTGAGTCAGAGGCTCCTTTGCAAAGGCTCCACATCAAAATACAAGTTAACTGTACAATACAAATTAAAAGAACAAATGGATACATGAGGTACAGAGCTGGGTACAAGACATACTGAGGGTAGACAATTATATCCTGAGTCACGATAAGGAGATAAGCAACAAAACGCATATTACATTAGGATAGTACAATAAGTAACACAGAACAGCAGTATATTTGAGAACACTCAGGAGCAGGTACAAGCCTATCATTTTAGAGATGAGGGGGACCACTCAGGTGGTGGATACAGACACAGGCCTGGATATTTCAAAAAGGGTTGCAAATGGCGCCAACCCACCAATGTCTTGAGCGATATTCAAAGGAGCAAGTTGTGCTGTGCAACTCCGCTTCATTAATGTATGCAGCCAAGGTGTGGGCGGCCCATGCATATGTGGCACATCCGATATTCAGCCCAGGATGTGCGCGAGGATGTGCCGCACAACCCCACCTTGCTACCGCATGGGGTGCAAAATTGTGCCTGGTAAACCAGGAACAAGCCCAGGCCACCACAGGCGAGCTGCTGTATTGCAGGGCGAACACGGCAGCCACCCACTGTGGGAGTCCACCCAGAACACAGTCCACATGCTCCCCTGCCCAGGAAGCATTGTGCCCTCTAAAACACCCATCCACGGTCATATGTATATCATATCCTGGTGGTCCAGTGGACCGCTTCAATGTCCGATCGTGGGGTTAGGTGAATGATATCCCTAGTGGTCCAGTGGAACCTCCAGTAAGTGCCATCGCTGGCATTACCGAATGACATCCTGGTGGTTCAGTGGTACCCTCCCACTGAGGTTCCCCCCGTTCGTGCGGCTGCAGCACCCTCGCCGCATGCCACTGCTCCTGATGAAGCGAGTAGTGGTTCAGGCCGCTTATTGGTTCACGGGCCACGGGCATGCAGACCATATCATTAATAGGCCCAATATGTGAATGAATGCATTCACATACTGGGCCTGGTGTGAGTACAGATGGTTCACGCCCATTACTGGCCCACACAGTGGACCAATATGCGCACAGACCCACTGTACGCCTGTCAGTCGGCGGGTGTCCAGGCGTGCACGCAGGCGGGTGCTGCCGCCCACCGCTGACTAGGGGGTGCTGGGGACCTCCAGTGGGCAGGTGAGGGGGTACCACAGACCATCAGGGTGTCGTTCGGTAATGCCGCCCGCAATCGGGCACTGGGGGAGGGGTTCCACTGGACCACCAGTGATGTGATATACGTATGCCCGTGATCGGGCAATGGAAAGCGGTCCACTGGATCACCAGGGATGTAATATACATATGCCCACGATCAGGCGAATGGGAGCGGAGACCGCCAAGGGTCAGCAGGGTGTCGGTCCCTGACGGCTGCAACCTGGCAGGGCGCCAGGTGTAAGTCACCGGGGATCGGCGCACCGCATGCAAATGGGGCCATAATGACGTGCAAATGGCCCCATTTGCGCCTTGCATGCATAATGGCCTCATTTGCCTGCCAAGTGCTGAATATCGTGGTTGATGCACCCAGTGCAACTGCACTTGCTGGCGCTGGCCCCTCTGCTCCCCTTCGCCACGGCGCTGGCCCAAAAGGCAGCCTCAGTGCCATATTCAACGGTGCGGCCATGGTGCAGCACCGCTGAATATCACTGGTTCATGCCCCATGCAGTCTGAATATCCAGGCCAGTGTGTTTTAGAGATGGGGGAGAAGGTATGGAGGGGGAAGGGAGGGAGGTAGTGGAGTTTGCTGCTGGAAAAGACTTTGTCCGTGAAAACTAGCAGGGGAAAAAGTAGGGGGTGTAAGGAGAGCAGGGGGAGGAGAGGAAGGTTATAAGCAATTGCAGACACAGGAGGAGAGGAGTAGCTCTCTAAGTTTGGATTTGAAGGGGCCTAGTTTCAGTTCCAAGGAGATATCTACAGGTAGGTCATTCATCCAGAGGGGGGCCCTATAATAGAATGCACATTGCCCCAAGGATGTCCTGCAGTGAGGGACTAGGAGCGGATCTTTGTTAGAGCTTTTGCTGGCTCTAGCTCTAGGGGCATGCTGGATTAGATCACAGAGCCCCATAGGGAAAAGACCAGCTGAGATTTTCGTGGCTATAAGGCAGGTTTGGTATTTTAGTCAAGCCTTAAAGTTTAGCCAGTTTGTTAGCTTGTAGAGGTCACAAGTGTGGTTCCACCTATCACACCCAGAAAGACTAGCCGGCAGGCTTTGTTCAGTGCTACCTTGGAACCAACTGGGAGTAGTGTTGTCAGCTGCACCATAGAAAGTAATCCTGTAGTCAGCCAGGGAAAGGAGTGAAGATGACCCGGCCAGGCGGAGGGCTGCAGGAGGCATACGATGTTTGTGTCTGTGCAGCAGGCCAATTCTTGAGTTAATGGACTTGGTTAGAAGATACAGTGGCGTGAAAAAGTATTTGCCCCCTTCCTGATTTTCTCTATTGTTGCATATTTGTCACATTGGATGTTTTCAGGTCTTTAGACAAAATGTAATATTAGATAAAGGGAACCTGAGTGAACAAATAACACTTGTTTTTTTTTTTTACTTATTTCATTTATTTAATGAAAACAGTTAACCAACACCAACTGGCACTGTGTGAAAAAGTAATTGCCCCCTTACACTTAATAACTGGTTATGCCACCTTTAGCTGCAATGACTGCAACCAAACACTTCCTATAATTCAATATCAGTCTTTCACATCGCTGTGGAGGAATTTTAGCCCACTCTTCCTCACAGAACTGCTTTAATTCAGTAACATTGGTAGGTTTTCGAGCATGAACTGCTCGCTTCAGGTCCTGCCACAGCATCTCTATTGGGTTTAGGTCTGGACTTTGACTAGGCCACTCCAAAACTTTAATTTTACTTCTTTTCAGCCATTCTGATGTGGACTTGCTTTTGTGTTTTGGATCATTGTCTGCTGCATGACCCAACTACGCTTCAGCTTCAGCTGACGGACAGATGACTGACATTCTCCTTAAGAATTTTCTGGTACAGAGCAGGATTCATGGTTCCTTCAATTATGGCAAGTCGTCCAGGTCCTGAGGCAGCAAAGCATCCCCACACCATCACACTACCACCACCATGTTTGACTGTTGGTATGACGTTCTTACTGTGGAATGCTGTGTTTGCTTTACGCCAGACATAATGGGATCCATGTCGTCCAAAAAGTTCCACTTTGGACTCATCTGTCCATAGAATATTTTCCCAAAAGGCTTGTGGATCATCCAGGTGCTTCTTGGCAAATATGAGACGAGCATTTATGTTCTTCTTGGTTAGCAGTGGTTTCCACCTTGCTACTCTCCCATGAAGCCCATTTTTGCCCAGTCTCTTTCTGATTGTGGAGTCAGGAACACTGACCTTAGCTGAGGCAAGAGAAGCCTGCAGTTCTTTGGATGTTGTTTTAGGATCCTTTGAGACATCCTGTATGATTTTACGCTGTGCCCTTGGAGTAATTTTGGCAGGCCGCCCACTCCTGGGAAGAATCACTACTGTTCTAAGTGTTCTCCATTTGGAGATTATGGCTCTCACTGTGGTTCGATGGAGTCCCAGAGCCTTATAAATAGCTTTGTAACCCTTTCCAGACTGATAGACAGCAGCAACTTTTTCTGATCTTTTCAGGAACTTCCTTGATCGTGGCATAATGTGCTTGTTGAATCTTGTGCTGGCAACGTGACTCTCATGGTATGGGTCAAAATAAGTGAGGTTTATATTGAGCAGGGCTGGCTGTAATCAAGCCTGGCTGTGTTCAATCAGCTGACTCTAATTATCCCTTTAATTGGGTTGATTTAACTAGGGGCAATTACTTTATCACACAGTGCCAGTTGGTGTTGGTTAACTTTTTCATTAAATAAATGAAATACTGTAAATAAAAAAAACAACAAGTGTTATTTGTTCACTCGGTTCCCTTTATCTAATATTACACTTTGTCTAAAGACCTGAAAACATCCAGTGTGACAAATATGCAATAATAGAGAAAACAGGAAGGGGCAAATACTTTTTCACGCCACTTGTAGATACGATTGTGGTAGGTAAAATGTGAGTCTAGGGTGATACCCAGATATTTAAAGGATTTTATCAGCTCGAGTGGAGCGGTTTCGTACTTAAGAATGCGAAGAGGAAAGCCTTTTTGTTTGTTTTGGCAATGGGCAAAGATCATAGACCTGTTTTTTTATAGTTAAGCACAAGTTTGTGCTCAGTGAACCAGGCTTCTGCTTCTGAGAAGAAGCTCTGTAGGTCAATTTAGAGAGTGAGAGGGTTCGGGTGGCTACTGTAAATAACTATGTCATCTGCATAAAGAAGGTGGCTACTTGTATAGACTGAAGGAAGTGCTCTCAGGAAGAGACTAAAGAGCAGTGGATCTAAAATGGATCCCTTTGGGACCCCAGAGAGAACAGGCAGGCTAGAGGAGAGGGCAGAGTTAATTTTAACTTGCTGAGACCTTGCACTTTGATAGTTCTCAAACCAAGAGGTGGATTCCGTGCAAGCCCAAGGGATGGCAGGGTCTTGAGGAAGAGGGCATGATTAACTGTACTGAATGCCTTAGGTCAATGTACACTGCCCCAACTAAGTGTCCGTGATCAAATGCTTTGTGAATAAATGAAGTATAAATGAAGTATATTCCAGTAAGGCAGTGGTGGTACTGTGGCCCTTTCTAAAACCATGCTGTTCGTGGGAGAGTAGGTTATATTTTGACAGGTAATCAGCTGGTCAGCAGCTATTTTTTCAAGGGCCTTAGATAAGGGTGGAAGGATGAAGATTGGGCGGTAATTGCCCGGGGAGGTGCGGTCGCTACCTTTATGTATGGGTGTAATTACAGCCTGTTTCCAGAGTGTTGGAAACTGGCCTAGACAGAGGGAAAGGTTGAGGATTTTGGTGAGGGGGGGCCAAGACAGCGTCAAGGGTGAGGCGAAGGAGCTTAAGGTCCAGGTGTCACCACAATGCCGAGATGTGCCTAGCACTCTAGTTAGGTAGTATAGGCCCGGTGTGGAGATGATCGTGAAGCATAAGGATGGTGTCTCAAGGGGAGAGGGGAGTGTGCATGCAACCGGGGGGTTGAAGAAGTTGAAGGGAAGCACGCTACTAAGGTCCGAAAAGGTGGAGTTAAAGGCATTAGCTATAATCTATGGTCACAATGGTGAATATCAGAGGACAATCTCCGGAAAGAAGGCAAGGGAGAGTGTGGCAGAAAGGAACAGGTCGGCTGAGCTCTTCCAGATGGTGGACAGGCTGTTGCATTCTGCCTGTCTCCAACTGGTAGAGGTATTTTCATCTGCCCGTGTGAAGAGGTGCCTGCTCTTTCTCCCACATGGTATCTTCCATCAGGTCTGGGATAATCCCAACTGGGCTGGTGCAGCTGTCTCGAGTGAGTTGTCTCAGGAAGCACTTCCCCGTCTGGTGCGAGTTTAGGCTGGTTTCGGTGGCACCATTTGGGCATACAAGCAGTCAACACCCTGTTGCCCAAACAGAATGTAATTTCAAAACGGTTCCTGATTCAGGCTTGACCCATAGCTATTTTGCTTCCAATACATATGATACAGCTATGGGGGCTGTGTTTGTGCCTTCATATGCCAACTTGTTTATAGGTCATTTTGAAAATCAGGTGGTTTATGACTGAAGTGCCAATATTTACCTGGAACATACAGTTGCATGGTATTGATATCATTCTTATATGGTCAGGTGACACTGTTACAATACCAGATTTTTATATAGTATTTGAACTACAACAATATGAATATAAAATTTAATTTTGAAACAAAACAGACACTGCATCAGATTCCTTGATCTATTATTGAATGGCACACTTGGGGAGGGGATAACTACAGAAGGTACCAGAAAAGATACTGCAGCAAATGCAGTTCTGCATGCAAATAGTTCCCACCTAAGGAAGTTAATCTTATACACACCGTATGATGAACTGATTAGTTTGAAAAGAAACTGTTCAGAAAAAAATATTTTTTTCCTGGCCGGCCTGGTGTCACTCACTGATGGTTGAGGCGCTGGATGCCACACCGGTCACCCGGGTTCAGGATCGAGCCTGGGCCATCGGGGGTCATCAGAGGATCGAGCGTCCGATGTATGGCTCTCCTCTCCCAGGGAAGGATCCAGTGCTTGCTCGGTGCAGCAGGGACCTCTGGTGGAGACCAGAGGAAACCCTAGCACTGAGCTGTACTAAGAGGGGGGCAGAGTGGTGATGGACGTCAGCAACCAAGATCACGCAGATCTCACTGCACATCTGCACTCTGGGGAATTTATACAAGAAAAATCCCCATCTTGGGGCATAGGCAAAGCACCTCTGCCCGCAGGCATCACACTCCTGATTACCGGGCACTCTCTCTCCAGGCTGAGTGCCCAGCCCTGCATACTAGATTATAGATAAGCGCCTTGGGCAGATAGAGCGGCCCTACCTCAGTGGTTTCTGAGCCAGGCGTCTGTCGGGCTGGGGCAAGGAGAGGTGGTGTCTCAAGTGGGAGGTATAGCCTTGGAGGTGAAAGCTGCTGGAGAGTTCCCTGAAGGATGATGCATAAAAAGAATAGACAAAAAAAAGATTTGTTTTCCAAGCACAGTCTTTGAAACTGAGACAATTAAAGAGGAGATATACAGAACAGATTTTTGAAAAAGTCTTTGACAAGGTTAAACTGTTGAATAGAAATTACCTTTTGACTGGCAAATCAAGAAAGGAAAATGGGAACGACTTCAGATTGCCAAATAATAATGCAGTAACATTTCTCACCAAATTTGAAAGTGTGGCAGGTAGGGTGGGAGGCACTGTCCACAAGCTTTGGCCTATCTTGTTTACACATCCAGTCCTAAAAAAATAAACTGCATTTAAACCCAGGGTCACTTTTAGCAGGGCTAAGAGCATAGGCGATCGCATCTCGTATAGTCAGTTTACCCCCACTGAAAATACACGTGGTGGCAGGTCATGGCTCCCAAACAAGCCCAAGGTTCTTACAAATCAGGTACATGCAAAGTGCGTAAATATGCCTACACCGGAACAAAGTTCACGAAGAGTGACTTTTCTGTAGAAATGACTGAGTTTTTTACTTGTACTACATCCTTTGTGATCTATTATTGTTGGTGTAGTTGTGACTGTTACTAGTGGGCAGGACAACAAGACCAGTGAAATAACGTATCCAAGAACACGTTAGGGCTATTATAAAGGTAACATGCACAATGCTTTGGGGGCACATTTTGCTGCAAAACATAATGAAAAGCCTGTTAACTTACACTCTGCAGTTTTGGAACATGTGATGAGGCACCTTAGGGGAAGCAACAGGCTGGGGAAACTTTTGCAAAGAGAAGCAAAATGGATTCTGACCTTGGGAACTGCTGTACCTACTGGACTTGAGGAAGATATTGACTTTTCTCCATACTTGTAAATATTTCTAAGCTACAAATATTTTTCACCTCTTTTTTACAGATGACACTGCATTTGGTCAGAACAGACTAGTGGATATGCCTTGGAACCCAGTAAAGCTGAATAATTGCATGACAGGTCTCAGGTTTTGAGGTCACAGCACAAATCCAAACACAATACTGTACTGGGCTAGGGAAGGGTATTTTACCATTCTTTAATTAGAAATCCATTAATTATATCATACTAGTATTTACTAATATCTCTGGGGCTATTTTACTCCTGACGGATAGCTTTTTCCTCAATAAAACATCCTACTGTCTTTACCATATGAGCAAGTTCATAATAATTATTTACTATTCTTTACATATCAATTCTTTGGGACATTTGTCAATTTTTTTTTTTTTATCCTTTTATCTTGACTCATGATTACCATAGCATCTAGGTACTTTACCCTTTTAGATTACAATTACTTTCCTATGCCTCGTTTTTCTTGCCCCCTTCTTATTCAGAATTATTTTTTATTGTCTACACTTTTCTTTTTTGGTATTAAGGACATATCTGATACAAATTTTAGTTATTTTGCAAGCAATAAGACACGTGGAGGCGTGGTTTATGGCCTGATAAGAGCATGCCCCAGGTGCATTATGAAGCATGAGGTGCTTACCTTTAGCCTTTAGCACTTGGGAAGTGCTCTTATCAGGCCATAATCCTTGTGTCTTACTGCGCTTATAAAATGGGCCCCCAGTAAAGAAGGTAATTTAAAAACAAATACACATACAATCTGTACTTAAAAAAACATATAAAAATATGATCAGTCGAGAATAATAAAAAAGTAGTCTCTGTCATTGTGTTTGACTGGACATCTTTAATGAGAACCTAGTAGAGGAGGTTGGTATCTGTCTGTGTCTACACTCCTCAGCCACCCCCACACACACAAACACTCAAAATCTTTTTTTTTTTTTTTTTTTTTTAAATACTTCTTACTTTGTCCTGCTCAGTTTGAATTACAGCCATGGGGAGTGACCGTGTCCCGTACTGGGGGATGCATTTACTGTGGTGTTTCTTGCCGCCACCCCCAAATACACAAAGGATTATTAGCATTTGAGTGTAGTTTTATTATTACTGTTGTTTTACCTTTCTCTCCTTACATAAGTGGTTTCTTTTTTTATGAAACTGCTGGCTTTACTGGGAGCGACCATGTCCCTCAGTAGCTGCCGTAGGTAGTCATTTCCTGCTTTGCGGTTGTGAAACCGTAAGATTCAATGGGGTCCAACAACATACTTGCTTCGTTTTTCAGTTCCTAATAATGGGTACACTTTTTATTTCTGGATTATTGCAGCCAGCAATTATAGAAGAGGGTGGGGGTGAAGATGGAGTCCGTAGATGCCAGAAATGGTCAGTGTGTTCAGCGGCAGTATCCACAGCTGGACATGCGACAAGGGACCGGGAGTGAAGTCAAATAAAATAATGCAGCTGGCAGAGTAAACATTTACAGCTTCTGCAGGAAGGGGGATCTTGAATACAGTAGCGGCCGAGGAACGGGTCTGGGTTTTATTTTGAAAGCTGTTGCCCCCAGCTGCTGACATGCTTGCTGTTGTGGGATTTGAAAAGTAACTTGTGCTTCCCTCACTTGTTTGCGATTGGCATTAATGAGAGCACTGCAGGTCAGACTTAATTTTACAAACAAACTATTAAAAGGAAATACTAAGCAGACTGTGTGTGTGGGGGGGGCAGGAGGGAGGTCACGTCAGATACCAGATCATCACAGTGGTCTGCGCTCAATGGAATTCAGGACAAGTTGGTACAGTGATACCTATTGTGACTGGGCATTGCCTGGCACAATTAGTGCTGGTTGGCAGGTTATGTCCTGATAAGGACACGGCTGAAAACTGCTTTCTGCCAATCAAGATTCAGGATTTCTATTGCCCATTTTACAAGACCTACTAATACTGTGTGTTTTAAACAAAAAATCTAAAATAACTAACAATGGCTGCTCAGTGTCAGTGACATTCCATGTTAGTCTGACTGTTGAATATCAATTTGATTTTGTATATGCCCCTCTTTGTTAATATAATGAACTTTTTTATGGTCAACAAAAGAGGGTCATGTTAGACGACAGTATAAATGTTTTTTCAGTTTTTGTTGTATCACACTTTTTTGTATTAGCTTAACTGGTATTGTTTGAATGGTGGTGTGTCACTTTAATTATTGCACCTAAAACTGGGATATGTTTGCTAGTTTTCAGACCTGCCCCCTCACGAAGACCCCATTTTGGGTTGAAGCACTGGGGCTGAGGGTGTCGTTTCTTCTGAGCTCTAATGTCAAAATAAAATACTGCAGTAAGCAACTGAACTTCTGCCTGGCCTGTTGTTCACAAGTGCGAACTTTCTCTTTTTGACGCCTCCTAGAGGGTTGTGTCAGATTTCTGGGCCCAGTGTTTACTAAGATAATCCGGTGATCCTTTTAGAGGGAGCTTTTCTGAGTGCACTGAAAAATGTGCTGGTGAGACCCACACTGAAAAAACATCTTTGGACCAGGACTGCTTGGCAAGTTTTAGACTGGTCTCCAACTCTCCATTTTTAGGAAAGGTTACTGAGAAGATAGTGGGGATCTGCAGCTCGAGGTCCACCTCACCGCCATTAACATCTATGAACCACCCCAGTCCAGTTTTATGTCCAGAAATAGTACTGAGACTGCATTGAGCAGTGTGCGTAATGACTTCCTCAGGGCTAGATATTGAGGGGAATGATCAATTCTCAGTAACAACAAAACAGGAGGGGGAACAGGGGGCAGCTAAGGAGTGGGGAGAGCAGGAGGAAGGAGGACAAGCTAGGACAAAGTTATTGAACGACAGAGCCAAGGTATTACAGGAACAAAGTGGAGGGTGGTGTCACTGAATGACCGTAGTCTCGGGAACAAGATGGCAGAAATGCATGCCCTCTTAGTGGAAGGTAAGGTGGATACAGTGGTAGTTACTGAGACCTGGGCTACAGCACGCCATGACTGGGATCTCTAAATCCCAAGGTACAATCTATACAAAATGGACAGAGGGATAGGCAAAGGTGTGTGTGTGTGTGGGGGGGAGGGGTAGCAGCATTCATCAGGGAGGGAACAATTTGCATGAGGGAGCAAGAAAAGGAAAAGGGGAACTTAGAAACACTGTGGCTCCAATTGCAGGCTAGCAGAGGAAGGAAGATCAGGATGGGGGTTGTATACAGACCGCCCAACCAGGGTGAGGACAGAGAGCTGTGTTCCCAGTTCCAGTTGAAGATCACAGTCGGAAAAGTGGAGGTGGTAGTTGTTGGGGATTTTAACCAGCCTAAAGTGGACTGGGCTACTCCCACCACATCCTGTACCAGAAGTTAGGAACTCCTAAATGCAATCCCAGACAGCTTCATGACTCAGTGTATGACTGATGCCACCAGGGAAGGGGCAGTCCTGGACCTAGTGATCACCAATGAGGAGCACATACAAGAGACTGAAGTTAGGGAGCCCCTGGGTGGAAAGCGACCACAATACCGTGTGGTTCAGTTTGGAAATGGGCAAGGATGACATCCCTACTAAGACCAGAACATGGGATTTTAGGACGGCAAAATTTAAAAAGATGAGAGAAGTGCTAAGGGAAAACCTTTAGAGCATGGAGGGGGGCGTGGGGTGGACCGATTACGGGCTACCATGGGGGGGATTCAGAAGGCCACAAGCAACTGTATCAAAATGAGGGCGAAGAAATCGAAAACCAGACCACCAAGCTGGTTTAATGCGGAGGTAGCCAGAGTGGTAAGGGAAAAGGGGGCAGCCTATAGGAGATTCAAGGATGATGAAGGATAATACAGGTGGCAAGAATGGATGTGCAGCAGGCAAAGGCACAGAAAGAGCTCTGAATTGCTAAAGGAATAAAGAATAGGGAAAAGGCCCTTTATCGCTACATATACGAAAGGAGGGATAGGAAGGACAGCACTGTTAGGCTGACTGTTGGGTTGATGAAGACAGGAGCTAAGCAGAGGTATTGAACAAATACTTACATACAAACTTACGAAGAAGCCAGCAGAAGAAGATCATTTGGTCTATCAAGTTTGCTTGTATTGCAGAGTCCACAACTTGAGCTAATGTCCTGCCCTCCCTCCGCCACTCCTCCATCCTCCTACCATGATCCTTACCTTCCCTAAGCCTCTTAAAGCTGCCCACTGTCTTCAACGAGATGACCTCTTCCGGCAGTGCATTCCAAGTGTCCACCACCCTCTCTGTGAAGAAGTGCTTCATGACTTCCCTCCTAAACCTCCCATCCTCCAGCTTAAGACTGTGCCCCCTTGTGTTATGGTTGCCACTCAGCTTAAAGAGATTCTCCTTATTAACCTTATTTATCCCTTTCAAGTACATGACGGTCCCAATCATGTCTCCCCTCTCTCTCTCTCGTCTTCCAGGGAGTACATATTCAGTGCCCTCAACCTCTCCTCCACATGCCTCGTCCTGCTCACCGCTGTCATCTTTGTAGCCCTCCTCTGGACCTTCTCAGCAGGTTAATATCCTTTTGAGGTGTGGGCACCAGTACTGAACTCCATACTCTAGATGCAGCCTTACCAGTGACCTGTACGAGGGCAGTATAAGCTCCTTTCTCCTACTACTGATCCCCCTAGCTATGCATCCCCGCATCTTGTTTGCCTTTGCTGCTGCTTTCTTGCACTGCGAGGAGTGCTTCAGGTCACTAGTGATCATCACTCCCAGGTCCTTCTCCTCCTCTGATGCAGATAATCGGACTCCACAAAGGTAGTACTCTGCCCTGGGATTCTTGGCTCCTATATGCATAACTTTGCATTTCTTGGCATTGAAGCCAAGATGCCAGATCCAGGACCAGCTCCCAGCTTTTCCAGATCTTCCTGTAGGTCATGTATCCCTTCAGCTGTGTCCACTCTCCCACAGAGCTTGGTGTCATCTCATGGATAGGCACATTTTAACCTTAATGCCATCCCAATGTCACTGATGAAGACAATGAACAACATCGGCCCCAGCACCAGACCTGGGACCCCACTGGTTACCTCTCTAGTGCCAGATAACTCTCCCCCACAACCAACCTTTGGGTTCTGTCCCTCAGCTAGTTTTCTACCCATCTGGCCATCTTTTCCTCAACTCTAAGATCCACCAACTTCCTGCTCAACCTTTTGTGGGGCACAGAGTCAAAGGCCTTGCTGAAATCAAGACAGAGGATGTCTACCACTTGGTCCCTGTCTACTGTCTTAGTGACACTGTCAAACAAGTCAATCAGATTTGTTTGACACAATCTCCCCCCATGAACAACTGCTGCCTCTCATCCTGGAGACCATGCTCCTCTAGATATTCCACCAACCTATCCTTTAGTATGGTCTCCATGAGGTTGCCCACAATGGACGTCAGACTGACTGGTCTGTAATTACCTGGCTCTTCCTTGGGACCACTTCTGTGGAGGGCACTACATGTGCTGTTATCTAGTCCTGCGGTACCACGCCTGACTCTAATGAACTATTAAATAAGTCTGCCAGTGATCCTGCCAGCTCCTTAGCCAGATCCTTTAGTACCCTTGGATGTACTCTGTCCGGCCTGGTGATTTGTCCACCTCCAATGGCAGCAGACCCTCCTCCTCTCTATCACTACATCTGTGCCCCCCGCTCTTCTTTTCCTTCCTGAGGCACTGGTCTGTCCTTCTCCTGGTGAAGACAGAAAATAAGTATTCATTTAGTGTCTCTGCTTTTCCTCCATTGTCCCCCACCCACTCCACCCCTTTATTAAGCCTAACAATCCCTTCCTTCTTGTCCCTTTCCTCACTTATATAGTGAAAGAAAGCCTTCTCCCCCTTCTTAATTCTTTCAGCTATCTGCAGCAACTTCTGTGCCTTTGCTCGATGGACTTCCTTACTTGCCTCACCAGCCAACCTTAGGTAATTTTCCCTATTCACCTCTATCTTGGTCTTCCTGAATTTTCTATAGGCCAACCTCTTTTCCCTTACTGCCTGGGCAACCCCAGAACTGAACCAGCTGGGTGCTTTGATCCATACGTTCTTCCCTCTGAGCCTAACACACTCATCTGTGGCAACCAGTATTCCTTCCTTAATGATGGATCACCTTGGTCCACCCCATATCTGCTCTGATGCCCGCCAGATGGCTCCTGAGCACCTCGCCCATTTTCTCTGAAGTCCGCCTCCAAGAGTTTGGTCTTAGTCGGATGCTTTCCCTGCCCATATCCAACTGGAACCACACTGTGCAATGGTCACTTCCACCCAGTGGCTCCCTGATCATTATTTCCTATACATGCTCCCCATTTGTGAGCACCAGATCAAGAATTGCCCCAGCTCTTGTTGGTTCAGTGCCGCTGAGTCAGGAACCCACTCTGCAGTCCTTCCAGGATCACCTGACTCTTAGCACATGTTGTGGATGGTATGCTCCAGTCCACCTTGGGAAGGTTGAAGTCCCCCACAATTACCACCTCTCCTTTCCCCACAGCTTCCAATATTTGTGAGATCAGTTCCCTTTCCCTCTCCTCATCTTGACTGGGTGGTCTGTAAACCACCCCAACCTCACCTTTCTCCCTCTATTGAACCTTAATTGAACCCATGCCTCCACCTCCCCTTCCTCAGACTCCTTCCTCAAGCAAGTTATTCCCTCCCTGATATATACTTCTGCACTGTCTTAACAAAGGAAAAGGATGCATCAGTGACATGGGCAGGGAGGAGGAGGAGGGAGGGAAAGGGGGGGAGCCATAGGGGTAATCAGGATTGAAAGAGTGAGGGAAGGGCTGATGGCCCTGACGGTGGACAAATCCCCAGGGCCAGACAAAATCCACCCTAGGGTGCTGAAGGAGTTAGCGGAGGATCTGGCGGGCCCACTGGCTGTTCTCTTCAATAGATCTCTGGACTCTGGGTGGTGCCTGGAGTGGAAAACAGCACATGTGGTGCCACTCCACAAGAGTGGGCAAGGATGACTCAAGTAGCTACAGGCCAGTCAGCCTGACCTCGATAGTATGTAAACTCATGGAGACCATACTAAAGGAAAGGCTAGTAAGGTACATAGAGGAGAATGGTCTACAGGACGAAAGACAGCACAGGTTTCTGGCAGGCAGATCATGTCAAACAAACCTGATCAAGTTCTTTGACTGGGTCACAAGGACAGTGGACAAAGGCCAGGTGGTGGACATTATACACTGGCCTTCAACTCTGTACCACACAAAAGGTTGATAATGAAGTTGAAGGATCCGGGGGATATGGTAAGATGGACTGAAAACTGGTTAAGTGGTAGAACCCAGAAAGCAGTGGTTGGGGTGAGTTCTCCAGCACCATGGAGGTCACCAGCAGGATCCTGCAGGGATCAGTTATGGGCCTGTGTTGTTCAATGCTTTCAGAAGTGATATCAGGGAAGACATTAAAGGCAAAATGTGCCTCTTTGGGAATGACACCAAACTCTGTGAGAGAGTGGACACCAAGGAGGGGATAGAGGACTTGAGGAAGGACCTTGCCAGACTAGAGAGATGGTCAGGAATCTGGCAACTTAGTTTTAATGCCAGAAAGTGCAAAGTGATGCACATAGCAGCCAAGAACCCTAGGACAGAGTATTACATAGGAAGGGCTCAGGTAACTACTTCGAAGAGGAAACGTATCTGGGGGTAGTAACTACGAGTGACCTGAAACACACTTCTCAGTGTAAAAAGGCAGTGGCGAAGGTTAACAGGATGCTGTGGTGCACTGCAAGGGGATTCAGTAGTAGGCAGAGCGAGTTTATTTTACCGTTGTACAGGTCATGCATGAGACCACATTTAGAATATGGGGTGAGGTGCTGGCATCCTTACCTTAAGGACATCAGCTACCTCTCTCCCTTCCTTTCCTTCCACCCCACTTCCACTGTCCCCTGCCTCTATCTTTAACCCCCAATCTCCCTCCCTTAACTAACCCTAGTTTTGGGACTACTCCTAAACTCAAAGCACTTCTACTCAACCTCAAACTGCACTTCTGTCCACCTTGTAATTTTATTGTTCGTGCCTCCTCACCATGTCCTAGTTCAGTCCTCCTGATCCCACTCCGCCATTTTCTTTTTTTTTTTTATTTTCTTTATCCTGGCTGGTTCGCTGTCACCATCAGCCCTGGTCACTGCCCCTGGGACTACCACTGCCATCTACTGCCACCATCCCCAGTTATCCCGGCTTACCCCGAGAGCAGGGCTGCGGCATTGGTCCCCTTCATCCGTGCCGCGGAACTGGTACCTGGTCAGGGATCCGGCAATAGCAGCTAATTGAAGCCCCAGGGAGTGACGCAAAGTGAAACAGAAAGATAAACAGTACTGTAGGCACAAATGGTTAAAATAACGCAAGGGCAAATGAAAATGCAAAGGGTAACGCACATGGTGCTGTGGACGGGAACGGTAAGTGAAACAGGTATGGAACCGCAAGCGAAGTGGTAAGGGTAACAGTAATGTTAGCACATTGGCTGGTTTTCCCCAAAAGCTGCATAGAGAAAGACAGTGAGTACAAAGAATGTATGCATAATAATGGGTCTCGGAGCAGAAAATGAGGAGTTGGAATACTAAATTGCTTATATCTCAGGAACCATACGATGCAGAAAAAATTTTAAAAGTCGTATGATGTACGACTTTCCTGGTGCATTTTTCCAACGAAAAGTCCGTATCTCGCACCGTTTTCGAGATACGGGCCCTGAAAGGTGCGACAAATGCCGTAATGTTATCCTATGGGAAAGAAAAACAGAAGTTCTGACTGCCATAACTTTGCCTCCCTGTAATATTTTTGCACCAAACCACTGACAGGCACATCTGTTGGATGTTGGCTGTGTTCCCGAAATTTCAGCCCAAAAGACTAAACCGTTATTTTAGCAGGGCCAAACGATTGCTACAATCGCCGCCTGCCGTAATGTTATCTTATGGGAAAAAGCATCAACTTTGAGTACCGTAATCTCTGTCATGTAATATTTTTTCAGTGAAACACTGAAAGGCACATCTGTGAGATGTCGCCATGCTCTCCAAATTTTAGCCCAAAACTCCAAACCATTTTTTTGCAGCGGGGTGCCAAAGAATTACTGTTATTTTGGGGATAGTGTCGCAAAGTAGTGTAGTGATTTGTGAAAGCTTTCACAAAAATTTGCGACACTTTCGTGAGTGCGACACTACTTTGCAAAAGTACTTTTTCCAGAAATCTGAAAAACATCTTTCTGGGGTGTTTTACCCCAAAATAAAGACATGGCTAGCATCCTCAGGGCCCGACTAGGTGAGTACAAAAAGAATTAGGTAGCTAGAGGGTCTCAATTTTAAATGCCAAGCATTTTTCTGATCACTAACTGAAAACAAAATGGTGGATTTGAGACAGTAAAAGGGCTATTTGCGACAGTAAAAAGTGCATTTGCGAAAGTGTTGAACTTTTTGTTAACTTTTCCCATTGACTTATAATGGGAACTTGTTTCTGAATAACTTTTGAACCGTTTAATATTTTTTCACGAAATCTTCAAAAGGCACATCGGGGGACCCTGGCTGCCGCGTTCCCTGAAAATTTCGGACTGGTCGCGCAAACCATGTGACCTGTAGGCGTGACCATAGAATTCCAAAAAAAGCATAAACGCATGCGCAGATCATGCTTAATAACTCCACAGCTGTATATCCGACCGGTATGAAACTTGGCAGATCCCAAGGCGTATGGGTCTTGATTCTGTATGCCAAATTTCAGGCAAATCCGTTAAACGGCTGCAAATTTATTAAGGTGCAAAATTTTGGGTTTAACATGTAAATGGCTTCATCTCCTAATTATGGTAGCACTACCGTGCTACCATAATATATATATATATATATATATATATATATATATATATATATCGTAGTGTATGTATATATATATATATACATTGTTATATATTAGAGGCAAAAGTTCACACGCATTAGTTTGTTAGTGAGAATGTTGTTAGTTGAAAACTCCCTGACCCCCCCCCCCGCCATTCTTTCTAATGTGCAGGCAGACAGATCGTCAGCCCCAACTCTCACCCCATGACATGTGTAAAGCAGCAGAAGTATAGGAGAATGGGGTGAGAGTTAGGACCCACGATCCCAATGCGCACCCCAATGCCGGTTGGGGGTATGGGGTCCAAGGGGTTTTCAACCCTAGCAGCTTAATTTCCTCACTTTCGCCAGGAACAACCCTAACTAATGCATTAAACTGAGTGTTTTGCCTCTAATTTCCCTTCTTTTTGAGAATGATAACGAGAAATAGTGAATGTAATGTGTTGGCGGTCGGGGCCCCCGCTCCCGCCACATGATGTGCTGTGGCATACTAACAGGGACAGCAACGCAAACAGAAATGCTAACAGTGGCGCACATGGTAACACAAGCACGAATGAGAACAGAAAGGGTAACGCACATGGTGGCGTAGACAGGAATGGTCTGCCACGTGATGTGTTGTCACATAGTAACATGGTGCCTGCAAACAGAAATGTCAATGGGCATGGTGATGTAAAGTGAAACAGTAAGATAAACAGTACTGTAGACAGAAATGGCAAAAATAACAGAAACGCAAGCGCAAATGAAAACGCGCAGCGATAACGCATATGGTGGCGCAGACGCCAATGGTAAG
Organism: Neoceratodus forsteri; assembly: GCA_016271365.2. Classification (NCBI taxonomy): domain Eukaryota; kingdom Metazoa; phylum Chordata; order Ceratodontiformes; family Ceratodontidae; genus Neoceratodus; species Neoceratodus forsteri. The sequence continues at coordinate 161,722,694 of CM057458.1, read as the reverse complement.
TGAAACGGTACTGGATCCGCAAGCGGAAAGGGCAACAGTAACAGTAATGTAAGCGCACAGGCTGGTTTTCCCCAAAACCTGCATTGAGAAAGACAGTGAGTACAAATAATGTATGCAAAATAATGAGTATCGGCGCAGAAAATGAGATCTTGGAATACTAAATACATTATATCTCAGGAACCGTATGACGTAGAAAAAAAATTTAAAAGTCATATTATTTACAACTGTCCTGGCTAATTTGAATCTTAGCCCCATTAAGGGGCTAAGAAATTTTAAAAGTCCGTATCTCGCACCGTTTCCGAGATACGGGCCCTGAAAGGCGCGGTGAACGCCGTAATGTTATCCTATGGGAAAAAAAGAAAAGTTCAGAGCACCATAACTTTGCCTCCCTGTAATGTTTTTTCACCAAACTACTGAAAGGCACATCTGTGGGCTGTTGGCTGTCTTCCCTCCAAATTTCAGGAAAAAAGACCAAACCGTTATTTTGCAGCAGGGCTCCAAATGATTTCTGTTAGGTGTCGGGCACCGTAATGTTATCCTATGGGAAAAACGTCAATTTTGGAGTGCCGTAACTTTGCCGCCATGTGATATTTTTTCACCAAACTACTGAAAGGCACATCTGTGTACTGTTGGCTGTCTTCCCTCCAAATTTCAGGAAAAAAGACCAAACCGTTATTTTGCAGCAGGGTGCCAAAGGATTCCTGTAATGCTCGGCCGTAATGTTATCCTATGGGAAAAACTGTCAAATTTGGAGTGCCATAACTTTGCCGCTGTGTAATATTTTTCAATACAACACTGAAAGGCACATCTGTGAGATGTCGGCTGCGTTCCCTCCAAATTTCAGCCCAAAACTCCCAACTGTTATTTTGCAGTGCAGTGCCAAAGAATTGCTGTCATTTTCCCACAGACTAGAAAATTACTGTCGCAATTTGGGAAAGCTTTCGCAAAAATTTGCGACACTTTCGTGAGCACGAAAGTAATTTGCGAAAGTACTTTTTCCAGAAATTTGAAAAACATATTTCTGGGGTGTTTTACCACAAAATAAAGACATGGCAAGCATCCTCAGGGCCCGACTAGGTGAATACAAAAAAAATTAGGTTGCTAGAGGGTCCCAAATTTAAATGCCAACCATTTTTCTGATCACCAACTGAAAACAAAATGACCGATTGCGAAAAGTAACAGGCCCATTTAGAAAGTAAAATGCATTTGCGAAAGTGTTGAACTTTTTGTTAACTTTTCCCATTGACTTATAATGGGAAACTGTTTTTGAATAACTTTGAACCGCTTAATATTTTTCACGAAATCTTCGAAAGGCACATCGGGGACCCCGCTGCACGTTCCTGAAGATTTCAGGCCAGTCACGCAAACCTGCATTGACCTGTAGGCAGACCACAGAATTCCAGAAAAGCGTAAATGCGCAAGACAGATCACACTTAATAACTCCGCAGCCGTAGATATCCGACTAGTACTAAAACTTGGCAGATCCCAAGGCCTATGGTTCTTGATCATAAATTCCAAATTTCAGGCAAATCCATCAAACGGTTGCAAAGTTATTAAGGTGCAAAGTTTTGGGGTTTAACATAGAAATGGTCTCAACTTAATTATGGTAGCACTACCCTGTTACCTATATATATATATATATATATATGGCTAGACTGCTCTGTAGACCATTCAGACCAACAGGGATGCTGTGGGCATGCCTGGCCTGCAGTGTCCAGCCTGTACTTCCATTCCAACCAAAAGGTGGAGTTGTGCACCATGCAGTAGCACCGGGCAAACTGCATGGTAATGTATGGTAAGCAGCAATAATGAGATGCAAATATGCCCGTTTGTCAAGGATTACCTAAGTAGGCTCATTTGCATGCCAGTTTTGAATATGGCAAAGTTTACCACCGGCAAAGCGTGTTTGCACTGGGCAAACAGCTTAGCCCCGCATGAAACCTGTGCAAGTGTGTTAGCGGCACTAACGTTCGGGAATATTATACAGCTTAGCACACTGTACTGTCCTCACGCGCTGCTGCCTGCAGCTGTACTGGGTCCACGCATTTGCTGGCACACACACTGGCCACAAAGTTCACCTCTACAAAGTTTCACGTTGCTGTGCACTGTGTTGCTGTTGTGGTTTGCACTTCCTGGTTGCTATATTCAGAGCTGTCTTATTCCAGGGCTAAGTTTGCCTGCATTCCCATCAGTTTGCCGGTCTCATTCCCATGCTATATTCAGAAGCTCTTGCCCGGCTATTCCTTTCAATATAGCTTGCTTTTTACTCCGACCATGCTTCCACCGGCAGTGCTAATTTAGCCCCAGGGCAAAGTTTTGAATATCTGGCCCTGTGTGTTTTAAACCTTCTAGAACTTTGCCCTCACTGAAACAATCACTATGAAACTTACAGGATCCAGACATCCTGGCACAGACTTAATGCATGCCAGCTGTCAGGTGAAATGGTCGATCAACAAAGGAGCAAAAATTTGAGTTTAACACAAAAATGCTTGCTTTACTTAGCCCTAATATTATATATATATTTCATGGCAAAAACTCTGTTAATACATCAGTTAGGGTTCATACCACAGCGACAAAAGCATGGAAATGTGGCGTTAGGGTTACCACCCTACCATTCCACACACCAACAGGCATCAAGGTGTGCGGCCAAGAATCGTCGGCTTCTCACCCCATTCCATGTGTAAACAAGCTGAGGTGGTGCAGTATAGGAGAATGGGGTGAGAGTTAGGCAGGACAACCCCAACACACACCCCAATGCCTGTTGGTGTGTGGGGGATGGGGTGGAGTGGTAACCCTAACACCACATTTCCATGCTTTTGTTGCTGTGGTATGAACCCTAAGTGATGCATTAATGGAGTTTTTTGCAAGGAATTTATCTAATTTTTGAGAAAGTGTAATGTAACTGGTGAGTGGTATGTGTTAGTGGGAGCACGGGCCCTCTGGTCCTGTGCTCCCTTCACATTGTCCATTTTTTGCACAATGGTATGCGCATGTGGGAGCGCAGGCCCTCTGGGCCCTGCGCTCCCACTCACATGTAAGTACGGAGCCATACAGCAGCCCTATAGGGCAAGGAACCCTTGTAACAGTAATGTACCAATATGTTAGCAACCGTAGCAGCAAAAAAAATTCATGTGTGGTTGTAATCGTGACAGTGAGATATCTACAGCGACATAAATCGACTGACTCTGTATCTTACATCATTTACTGAGATATGGGCACTGAAATGGCACCCTTGGAACATGTTTTGCCAATATCTCTGTAACCGTAGAAGGGAGGAAAGAAATTCCACTGATGGTGTAATCTATGATTTACAAACTTATTTCTGCAGATTAGTTCACCTAAAGGTGTATATATATATATATATATAGCTAGCTAGATGGACACAGATGTACAGGCGCTACTATGTATATACTGCAATGGGGAAAGAACAGTTATACATACTTACCATAACAGTAGATCTTCGAGAGAATCTCCTACATTAGGCCACACCTTTGGAATAATAGCTGTCAGACATTAGGATCTCACAGAAACATTTGCTAGTCAGGGGCCACCCACAATGACTTCTCACATCTGCATCTACATAAACAAGGATGGCACCATCACGCTTCAGTTCCCAGTCAGAGATTAGTCTTGGAGGGCCTACAACCATAGGAAACCAGGAGATAATACCAGCACCAGGCATACAAGGAGATGCGTAGTACTGGATATGTGATACATGGATTAGGATCAGGCACAATATCTGATGTAACCATCACTGAAACAGAAGGGGACGGAGGGAAGGACAGCGTGGCCTAATGGAGGAGTTCCTGTCGAAGACCTGCTGTTAAGGTAAGTACAAGTAGCAGTTCTATCGTCTGTGAGGACACGTCCTCCACTGGACCACATCTTCAATACGATTTCCAAGCAGTCTCAAATAAAGCTGGGAGGAGGTAGAGTCTGACATACACTCAGGACAGCAGTCCTTACAATACAGCAAGTCCAGAATCATGCGTCTATGACAGACTATGTCCAAACAGTAATGTGTATTGAAGGCGTGGACAATGCTCTATGTGGCTACAACACAAATGTCAGTAGCAGAAACATTTCTGAAACAGGCAACAGAAGTGACCCTTCCCCTAGTGGAGAAAAGTACAGTTACGTAAGAACTTACCATTACAATAGATCTTCGAGAACAGCTCCTGCATCAGGTTACACCATTAGGACTGAAGCCAGCAGGCGCCAGGACCTGTGAAAATTCTAGCTAGCAGTATCCAGCAGGGGACTGCCCCAGATATCAACCCTCCCCAACATCAGGAATCACATAAAAGGGGCAGTCGCCCAGCAACCCCAGTTCTCCACCGGAAAATCCTGGCCCAAAGGTGATATGTGAAGGGGAGACAGAGGATCCGCATCCAAAGGAAGGTTTGTAGAAGACTGGTGTCAAAGATGCTGTTGCCTAGAAACTAGGTCAGAAGACTCAACCTCCAGAGGGGAAGGTGGGAGGGAAACAACGTGCTGCAAGAGCTGTTCTCGAAGATCTACTGTTACGGTAAGTTCTTACCTAACTGTACTATCTTACTTCGAGAAACAGCACTTGCAGCAGGTTACACCATTAGGACTGATTCCCAAGCAGTTAGTGAACTACTTCCTTATCGGGAGGTGGACAGGAGAGATATTGGTCAGATTTCAGGACAAAAGACCCTGAAGGACCGCCAAGCCGAAACTTGCTCTGTGTCTAGAGGCAATATCCAGACTGTAATGCCTGATGAAGGTATGTACAGTACTCCAGGTTGCTGCTGCATAGATGGCTGAGGTGGAGACGTTCTTGAGCGCAGCGAAGGAGGTAGCCACCTCCCTCTTAGAAAGACCTTTACTGGTCCTGATAAAGGTTTGTTGCCCTTCTGGTAACAGAACAGATACATTTACGAGCCATCCTGAAAGCGACTGCTTGGATACAGGTGCACCTTGCATCCTGTGCGAAGAAAACAAAGAGCTGGTCCGACTTACGATGGGCTCTAGTTCTAGCCAGATAGTATCTGAGGCTCCTTTGCACATCCAGAGTGTGTAACAGGGCTTCTCCCCTGTTAGAATGATTGGGGTAGTACACCGGAAGGTCAATGTCTTGGTTGAGTGTGACAACCGAGACCACTTTGGGAAGGAACTTAGGATTTGTTCTTAAGGACACCCTGTCCTTGTGAAAAACTAAATAAGAATCCTTGCACATCAGCGCATGAAGCTCAGAAATTCTTCTGGCAGAGGTAACGGCAACTAAAAAGAGCGTCTTCCAAGCAAGGTGACGCAGCTCACAATCCGTGGCTAGTTCAAAAGGAGGCAGTGTAAGCTGCTCTAGAACAAAGGAAAGATCCCAAGGTGGAATCGGGCCTTTGATGGGAGGCCTCAAATGCAGGACGCCGCCCATAAAAGCACAGGAAGCCTCTAGTTGAGCTAGAGACCGGTGACCTATCAGTGAATGGTACGCTGAAATGGCGCATAGGTGTACCTCAATGGAGGAGTAGGCAAATCCTGCCTCATAAAGGACAGAGGTATCTAAAACTGACCTCTCCGAACAATCCAATGGGGTCAATTGGCAAGCTTGAGCCCAGATGCAGAATCTACGCCACTTCATGGCGTAGGTGGCATGAGTGGAGGGCTTTCTGGCTGCCACCAAAATGTCTGCAACTTCCGGAGAGACCCCATATCTCAGGACTGCTGTGTCCTTAGGAAGAAGCCATGCATGCAGGTTCAGCGACCGAAGATCTGGATGGACCAAGGAGCCTGCGTTCTGGGACAGAAGGTGAGAGCTGAATGGCAGGGGCACTGGAGGTTCCTGGGCCAGTTGATGCAAGAGAGGGAACCAAATTTGCCTGGGCCAAAAGAGAGGTATCATAATGAGAAATGCCCGCTCTCGGAGCTTCAACAGAACCCTCTGGATCAAAGGGAAGGGCAGGAAAGCATGGAGGAACCTGCCCGTCCAAGAAAGGGACAACGCGTCTCACCAGAAAACACCAGGCCCTGGATCTAGCGAGCAGAAATTGGCAGTTTTATGCTTTAATGGGGACGCCAAGAGGTCTAATTCTGGTGTCCCCATCTGAGAAACGGGTCCTCTCATTTCCTGTAGCAGTTCCATTCTGTGGACTCTTGCTCTGCATCTGCTCAGACTGTCCGCGATGGTGTTGTCCACTCTGGGAAGATGTACTGCAATTATTTGTGCGCGTGTTGTAGTACCCAATTCCAAACCCTCTGGACCTCCCTGCAAAGGGGTAGGAATGAGTGCCTCCTTATACATCACTGTAGTATTGTCTGTACCAGAAGAGTACACACTGGAATCTCCGACTGAAAAGCCTGTAGGGCGACAGGATGGCTCTCACCTCTAGAATGTTTATGTGAAGGTGAGATTCTAGAGACGACCAAGAGCCCTGAGTCCTGACCCTGTGAGATGAGCTCCCCATCCAGACCCGAGGCATCCATGGAGAGTTACTGAAGGAGGAGGTGCAGTGAAGGGACTCTGCTGACAGATGGTCTGGGACGAGCCACCAGTGCCAGTCTCGGATGACGGCATTCGTGATCCAGACTGGATGCTGCAGATGATCTTGCTTCTGGTCCCACTGGGCCCAGAACATCCATTGGGTGACCGTCATATGGAGTCGAGCTAGGGAACGGTTGCAATGGCAGCCTATGTGCCCGAAAGCAGGCAAAGAACGGTCCTGGCTGGTACTGCTTTTTCTCCAGTATATCCCTTGTGAGGATCTGATGTCCGCCTGTCCTGAGGAATGAATGCTCTCCTCGAGTGGTGTCCAGAATTGCCCTATAAACTGCAAATTCTGAGATGGACAAGGTGCACTTCTCCTGGTTGATGGTGATGCCCAACGATTGGAAGAGGGAACAGGTTATCCTGGATCGCGCTATCAGGACGCCCCGTGAGGGTGCTCGCGAGGAGCCAGTCATCTAGGTACAGAAACACGTAGTAGCCTCTGCCTCCTGGAGAGCTGCTGCCACAACTGCCATACACTTCGTGAACACCGAGGTGCTCAAGACAGTCCAAAGGAGGGCTCAGAACTGGTAGTGGCATCCCAGAAACTCGAACGTAGAAAACTTTGGTGCATCGAGCTATCGGAGATGTAGGTAGGCATCCTGCATGTCCAGTGACACCAGCCATGCGCCTTCTTGAGCATGGGAATAAGACCCGGAGGGTCACCATGCGAAAGCGCTTTGTACAACACAAAGGTGTTGAGGTTGATGAGATCTAAAATCGGGCTAAGTCCCCTGTTTTCTTTGGAACCAGGAAGAAGTGAGAATAATAACAGTTTCCTCTCTGGTTCGGTGGAACATATTCTATGGCTTCCTTGTCCAGGAGAGCCAAGATCTCCTGCTGGATGAGCAGGGCTGCTGACCAGAATAGCGGAGAGCAGGGGAGGTCTGACAGTGGGCAGTCGAGAACTCGGGAGAGTGTCGCCGACTTACCAACTGCAACACCCACCGGTCGGAGGTTATCCTCTCCATCCCAAAAGGTGATGAGAGATGAGACTCCTGACTTTCTTGACCCTCTGATCCAGAGGAAGGGGCGGGGCCGGGAAGGAGTCATGCTGTGGTGGAGTTGGACCCCGTGGGCTGGGCAGCCTTAGGGTGTTTTGGGCCCTGGCCCGCGGGGAACTAGGCTTGACTTTTACGGCCGAAGTTGCCCCTGGGTTGCTGACCGGAACGTGGCTGTTGCCGTTGTTGCCGGCCACGAAAACGGTTCTGGTTCCTATGAAAGGAACCAGATTTGGGCCTGTACATGGCCTGTACTGTCTGGACTGCCTTGCCGGCATCCTGTAGCCTGGTGATGACCCTTTCGGATTCCTCACCAAACAGGACAGCTCCATTATAAGGAATGTCCAGGATGTTCTTCTGGACGTCCAGGGTAAAGCTGGAGACTCTCAGCCAAGAGTGTCTCTGGAAACAAACGGCAGAGGTTGCTCCTGGCTGCTGAGTCTGCTGAATCGTAGGCAGCTCAGAGAACCTGGGTCCGAATCGACTGACCCAGTCCAGAGGAGATTTAGCAATTCATCCTTCTTCTTGCCATCTGGGAAATCTTCATAGTGACTTGGCCCTGTTCCCAAAGGGCATTCTGAAACTGCACCTTGTGCATGAGGCAGTTCAGAGAACTTATAGAGCATGTAGCTTCTTCCCATGGAATCTAATTGCTTAGATTCCTGGTCCAGAGGCTGGTACTCAGATGTTGAGGCCGTTGAGACCAATAATGAGATACTGTAATGACCAGGAATCGCCAGGGGTTGTTGTGTCAAGTTCGGTCTTCCAACGGAGCCCTGTAGAGGCAGTCTGCCTTTTTGAACAGCCGGAGTCGAATGTGGACGCTCTAAGCCACCTTGGTGACGCCTGTAAGATGTCCACTAAAGGTGGAACCACCACAGGCTTCGATCCTTTTGCCTGAGATAACGGGCAAGGCGTTGTCTCTCAGGGTCTAAATCCTCAGTCTCCCACCCCATGTTTTTCTGGATGTGCCTCATGATTTCTGAAAATGAGGGATCATCCGTGGTGACTCAGGAAGGTCTCGTGGGTCTGGTGATGGGGACTAAAGGGATGGAGACCTGGAAGTGTCAGACGATCCAGCCTGGAGTCATCCCTGGAGAGTGTCGTCTGCCTCTACCTCTGGGTCGATTAGGACTAGGAGACCCTGAGGGAGACCGGGATGGGTGTCTCTTTCTCTCTCTGGACCTGCCCCTGGGAGGCGGAGTTGGCTCCTTAGGGGTCTGGGTCTCGAACCTTCAGTGCCTCGAGGAAGTGGTAGAGGTGGAAGAGGCTTGGTGGGGATCACGTCCTTTTTAATGGTCTCTCACCAAAAAGTGAACAGGACTTTTACCTCCTGTATATTCATACCCGACGACGGACCTGGTGTCGATGTCGGTCTGTCGCCGGCAGTGGGCCTTGGGGAACCACCGGATCCGGCGACAGTTCCCTGGGCAAGCAGACGTCCTCCGTGTCACCCATCTGGTCATCAGGCAGTGCAGTGGTCTCTTCTCCAGAAGACCCCTGACGTCCGGTGTCAGCCGGTGTCGGTGGTGCGGGCGGCGGTTCTGTAGTCCGTTTGGCGGGTGCCGGGCCTGACGCCCTCTTCGATTCCAACGTCCGCTTAAGGAATGTTAGTTCCGAGGTCTTCCTCTCCGGAGCTTTTGGAGGTTGGGAGATGGAGCTGAGGTCGGTGTCCAAGCATCGGTCTGACGTCCCGCTGGATTTAGAGGAAGACTTATACCGGTCTCAGGACTCCGGCCGGGCGGCAGAGTCGGGCGCCCGAGTAGTCTTGAGTGGGTGCAGAGAGGCTGAGGAGCCCCCTGAAGACCTTACCTTAACGGGGGGTGGTTGGGAGCGAGCCCGGGAGGGCGAGCGATCAGACCGTGCTGAGCTAGAGCTGGCACTAGACTCTGAGGCCCGGCTCGGGGATCTCGACCTACTCGAGTCCCGATGCTTGTCTCAGTGTTTCCCAGATTTATGGGATGGTTCCCCTTTGGAGGAAGGTCTCTTTTCCATTTTCTTAAGTTTCTCCTCAAGAAGAAACCCCTGAAGGGCCTTTTGGCAGTGGATCCGGGTCCTGCTATTAAATTGCTGGCAGACTGAACAGACCTGGGTATCGTGCTCCGGGCCCAGACACCTCACGCAGGCCGAATGATGATCGGCAAAGGGGATCTGCTTGCTGCAGGCACACTTGGAGAGGTGTCCTTCGAGAGAAGTAGCAGGAGAAGTAGACATGGAGTAATTGTCGGAAAGGCATTTTTAAAGATTTCACGCTGTTGTTTGGTCTGGTCAGGCGCTTCAGAGTCGATGCTGGTGAGTCGACGGCAGGAAAAGAACTGGGGATGCTGGGAGACTTCTCGAAGTAAGATCCACGAACCACACCAGGTAGTCCCTTCCCATACTTCCTATAACAGAACATAATACAATGTGCCAGTCATTTGGACAGGTAGTGTTTAGACAAAGCAGTGCCCTCTTTCCCAGGGCGAACGAAACAAAAAACTGAGAGGACATAGAAACATAGAATTTGACGGCAGATAAGGACCGCTTGGCCCACCTAGTCTGCCCATTTTCCTACCTAACGGATAAGCTGCAGATCCTAGTTAACCAACAGCTTACTTCCTCCTACCCACCACGATGACTGCCTTACAGTATGTCTGTCCCATGCATTCTTAAATTCCCCCACTGTTCTTGACTCCACAACCTCCTCAAGGAGGCTGTTCCATGCATCCACAACCCTCTCTGTGAAAAAATACTTCCTCACATTACCTCTGAGCCGTCCCCCCTCTATCTTCAAATTGTGCCCCCTTGTTCTTGCACATCTCTTTTCCGAAAGATGCTACCTTCTTGGACTTTGTTGATTTCCTTGAGGTACTTGAAAGTTTCTATCATGTTCCTCTCTCTTTCTTTCCTCAAGGGTATACATATTAAGCTCCTTTAGTCTTTCTTAGATGTCTTCTGGTGCAGACCCTGCACCATTTTGGCTGCCCTCCTCTGGACAGCCTCCACTCTGTCTATGTCTTCTATGGAGCTGGGGTCTCCAGAACTGCACACAGTACTCCAGATGAGGTCTCATCAACTGTCTGTACAGAAGGATAACAAAGGAAAATTACGTACCTACCGTAATTCTTGATCTTCTTGACGAGAGTCTCCACCACTCATTCACACTAGTGGGATTGGCGCCGGAGGCACTAAGACCCATCGGGAGCAAACTTTTTGCTGGAGGGTCGGCGCGAGAGACGGCGCCACGAGACACGGTGCCATGAGCAGCGGCTCGAAGCGGTAATGACCATCTCGGCGACGTACCCTCCAACCGCCTCTTTCTAATTTTTACCAAGGAGGTGCAGCGCAACTAACGTAAGAGTAAACCAACATTAAAAAACGGACATAAGATAGTCCGTATGACCCGTTAAGAAGGGTCAGCAAAGAAGTCTTCACGCCTAAAAGATTTGAGGGAGTGAAGACCAATACAGCGGTGAGCCTGGGATGGAGGGGGAGGTAGAATGAGTGGTGAGACTGTCCAAGAAGATCAAGAATTACGGTAGGTAATGCACTTTTCCTATCTTCCTGGACATAAGTCTCCACCACTCATTCACACTAGTGGGAGAGTACCAAGCTGATAATCCCCAAAAGGGCGGAGGAGGCAGAGCTCAGCTGCCTAAGATAAGCTCATTAAGGATAGTTCTGCCGATGCGGAATGTCGCCTGGCATGAACATCCAGTGCATAGTGCTTAACGAAAGTATGCACTGAGCTCCAGGTTGGCGCTACATATATCTGCAATTGGAACATTGCTAATTTCCGCTTAGGGATGTCATGATCGCCTTAGTAGAGTGAGCGACACTCTACCTTCTAATTTAACTTGAGCCATGGAATAGCAATGACGCAAGGCATGCCACTCAACCATGAAGAGATGCATCTATAGCGACAGGTTGACCCAGCCGGGTGTCGCTGAAAGAAACGAACAGTTGCTGAGTCTTGCAACATCCTTGGTTCTATCTAAATAGAACCGCAAGGCTCTCTTAACATCCAAGGAATGAAGAGCCTGCCCTTCATTTTGGAAATTAGCTAAGTAAGCGGAGTACCAGAGGTTGGTTCAGATGGAATTCTGACACAACCTTGGGAAGAAATTTAGGATGAGTACGGAGAACTACCTTGTCCTTATGGAATACAGTATACGGAGGGTCCGTAACCAGGGCATGTATCTCAGAGACCCTGCGGCTGAGGTAATGGCCACCAGGAAGGCAGTCTTCCAGGTAGGAAATTTTAGCTCACAGGTAGCTAAGGGTTCAAAGGCTTCGAAAGTGAGCATGTCCAGCACCAGGTTAATGTCCCAGGCTGCAACTGGATGCTTAACAGGGGTCTGGTATGGAGAATCCCTTAAGAAATCTCTTCACCATAGGTAACTGAGCCAGAGTTAAGGGAAGAAATCGGCTCATGGAACGCTGAGATGGCACTAAGGTGAACTTTAACTGTGAGTACTGAAGACCTAAGTTTGATAGGTCCAAAAGATACTCCAGAACCTTGCCAGGAGGACAGGAAAAGGGATTCCAAGAGGATTTTGCACATAGAGAAAACGTTTTCCATTTGGAAGCGTACGTTTGGTGGCTGGCTTCCGAGCAGCCAGAAGGATGTCTGAGACTCCACGAGAGCGTTGAAGCGATTCACTTCTATCTCTTCAGGAGCCAAGCATGAAGGTGAAGTGATTTCAGGTTGGGATGGACCAACGTAACCCTGAGTCAAAAGACTGATTTGTAAAGGAAGTGGTCTCGAGAGGCTGCCAACATACTGTTGAGTAGAGGAAACCATAGTTGCCGAGGCCAGGAAGGAGCAATGAGAATCATCTTGGTCCCTGAGACTCGAACTTGAGGAGTACTTCTGGATTAGAGGAAGTGGTGGAAGGGCGTGAAGAAAGCGCTTTGTCCACCGCAGCCTGAACGATCCTGACAGAAAATGCCAGGCCCTGGATTTCTGGAGCAGAAGAGAGGCAGTTTGGCGCGAGTGGGGATGCAAAAGGTCCAGGTCTGAGTCCCCACTCTTTGAACAGAGACCGAGCTACGCTGGATCGAGAGACCACTGTGAGGGTCTGCCTCCGCTTCTGCTGAGGTGATCTGCTAGGTCGCTTGTATACCTTTAGTTTTCTTCTCGTCTTATGAGAAGTTTGCAGGAGAGGAACCAGTTCTGGTGCAGCCCCAAAGTTGAGTGTGAGGATGGAAGATATGGAGTCCAGAGATTTTGCACTGTGGTAGATAAATAGGTCATCTGCATAGAGGAGAGCACTGCAGGTTATGCTTTCTTTAGGAAGATTGTTAATGAACATAGAAAATAGGAGGGGTCCAAGTACCCCAGTGTGAATAGCGAGAGCAGTACAGGAATCCTTCCCTACTAACACAGACTGGGACCTGTTGTAGAGGTAGCTACGGAACCATGTAGCTGTGTCTGGGGAGCAGCCAAAGTTCTGTAAAGTGGAGAGGAGTAGGTGGTGGTCCACGAGATCAAAGGCTTTTGATAGGCCCACAAACACCACCCCTGTGGCTTTGCCCATTGTCCATGTTTCTGAGGACATGGTTGGTGAAAAGGGCCAAGGCAGAGGAAGTACTGTGGTGTTTGCAGAAACCGTGCTGGAGTGGACACAGGAGGTGATATTTTTCAAGATGTTCAGTAAGTTGGTGGTGAACAACTTTTTCAAGCAATTTACTCATATGCGGGAGGAGGGAGATGAGTCGGTAATTATCGGGGGCAAGAGAGTCTCCTGATTTAAGGACAGGTACCACATGAGCGTGTTTCCAAATGACAGGCACAGTGGATGTTGAGAAGTCCCACAAAATATGTAGGTCAGGGGCTTGACAATAACAGGGAGAGTAGTTTTAGGAAAGTGGCATACAGCCCATCGCTGCCTGGGCTACCTTTGGCTGGGAGAGACTTTAACAGTTTAGGGTGACATTTGGGCCAATGGCCCTAAAGTAAAATGTGGGAGGAGATGGCATTAGGGAGGGCTGAGAGCAGAGAAGTTTACTCTTATGGTCACTGGAGGATGAGGGGTGGAGTTTGCTGATACAAGAGGTAAGGTCGGTAAACATCCTGTTGAAATTGTCCACGGTATCAGCAGGGTCTGTGATGGAACTCTATGGGGAGTTTAGCGAGTTATAGGCTTGGAGGACTTACGTGGAGTAGGGACCCAATCGAGGCCCAGAAACTGTGAGGGTTACCTAGGGTATCTTTTGTAAGTTGATGTAATACTGCTTGAGCGACTTAACAGCCTGCTTGCAGGAATTTCATAGTTGTCTGTAAGCATTCCATAGTTGGGGATGTGGATATCTTGTAGGTTTCTATGCTTTGCCCTGGCCTTCATCAGGACCAGGAGTTCCTTAGTTAGCCAGCGGTTGCTGCCGCATCGCACCCTTCAGGTCATGATCGGGAAATGCTTGTCTTGGAGGTACAAAGAACATCAGTAAAGAGTCTATATTATAGAAAGTATCTTACCTCTTTATGATGTAATCATTAATGTATTTAATTGAATACAAAAATAAAAACCTTACTAAAAAACAGAAGAAAAGTGAGGGCCTCCATAAGCAGGAAAATAAAATTATTGAAACACTGTTTATATCTCTATCTCTCTATATATTTAAAAGTTAGTATAGCTCTCGATCGAGCCCCCTCTCCCCAGTTGTCCTCCCCTGTGCAGATGGTTTGCTGTCACCCTTTAAAGAGGTTGTCCCCATCAGGATTTCAGGTGGTAATTGGCCTCTCAGGTGTGATGGCTGCCGTGGGACTGGATCGGAGGAAGTGGTGACTGGCCAATAATAAGGCTGTTACCTCGGCCTTCAATTGAGTGCTTTTAGTTTGTGTACAATCCAGGTCTTCTTGCTTAACATCCCGTGGTTTGATGGAGAGTTTAAGGAGATGAAGGTTTTGGGTCGCCGATTAGAGCATTGTTGGGAAATCAAGGGCAGATGGGGACAGACTGGCTCTGAGAACTCACTACTTATTCATTTATTTATTGAACATATCGAATTACAAACCTTTGAGTCAGAGGCTCCTTTGCAAAGGCTCCACATCAAAATACAAGTTAACTGTACAATACAAATTAAAGAACAAATGGATACATGAGGTACAGAGCTGGGTACAAGACATACTGAGGGTAGACAATTATATCCTGAGTCACGATAAGGAGATAAGCAACAAAACGCATATTACATTAGGATAGTACAATAAGTAACACAGAACAGCAGTATATTTGAGAACACTCAGGAGCAGGTACAAGCCTATCATTTTAGAGATGAGGGGGACCACTCAGGTGGTGGATACAGACACAGGCCTGGATATTCAAAAGGGTTGCAAATGGCGCAACCCACCAATGTGCCCCGGCGCGATATTCAAAGGAGCAAGTTGTGTGCAACCCCTTCTGTAATGTATGCAGCCAAGGTGGGGGCGGCCCATGCATATGTGGCACATCTCGACATTCAGCCCAGGATGTGCGCGAGGATGTGCCGCACAACCCCACCTTGCTACCGCATGGGGTGCAAAATTGTGCCTGGTAAACCAGGAACAAGCCCAGGCCACCACAGGCGAGCTGCTGTATTGCAGGGCGAACACCGGCAGCCACCCACTGTGGGAGTCCACCCAGAACACAGTCCACATGCTCCCTGCCCAGGAAGCATTGTGCCCTCTAAAACACCCATCCACGGTCATATGTATATCACATCCCTGGTGGTCCAGTGGACCGCTTTCCAATGTCCGATCGTGGGCTTAGGTGAATGATATCCCTAGTGGTCCAGTGGAACCCCCCAGTGCTTTCGATCAGGCAGCATTACCGAATGACATCCTGGTGGTCCAGTAGGACCCCCCCTCCACTGAGGTTCCCCCAAGTCTGCAGCGGGCTGCATACCCCCTTACACATGACCTCCTGACTGACAGCGTACAGTAGGGTCTGTAAGCCCTATTGGTCAATACATTGGGCCAATGGGCATACGAACCATACTGTACTACAAGCAATATGTGAATGAATGCATTCACATACTGGGCCTGGTGTGAGTACAGCGTTCACACGCCCATTGGCCCACACAGTGACCAATATCGCACAGACCCACTGCTACGCTGTCAGTCGGCGGGTGTCCAGGCGGCACGCAGGCGGGTGCTGCCGCCCACCGCTGACTAGGGGGTGCTGGGGACCCTCAGTGGGCAGGTGAGGGGGTACCACAGACCATCAGGGTGTCGCTCGCGTAATGCCGCCCGCAATCGGGCACTGGGGAGGGGGTCCACTGACCACCAGTGATGTGATATACGATGCCCGTGATCGGGCAATGGAAAGCGTCCACTGGATCACCAGGGATGTAACACATATGCCCACATCAGGCGAATGGGAGCGGAGACCGCCAAGGGTCAGCAGGGTGTCGGTCCCTCGAGGCTGCAAACCTGGCAGGGCGCCAGGTGTAAGTCACCGGGATCGGGCACCGATGCAATGGGGCTATAATGACGCGGCAATGGCCCCATTTGGCGCCTTGCATGCATACGGCCTCATTTGCCTGCCAAGTGCTGAATATCGTGGTTGATGCACCCAGTGCAACTGCACTTGCTGGCGCTGGCCCCTCTGCTCCCCTTCGCCACGGCGCTGGCCCAAAAGGCAGCCTCAGTGCCATATTCAACGGTGCGGCCATGGTGCAGCACCGCTGAATATCACTGGTTCATGCCCCATGCAGTCTGAATATCCAGGCCAGTGTGTTTTAGAGATGGGGAGAAGGTATGGAGGGGGAAGGGAGGGAGGTAGTGGAGTTTGCTGCTGGAAAAGACTTTGTCCGTGAAAACTAGCAGGGGAAAAAGTAGGGGGTGTAAGGAGAGCAGGGGGAGGAGAGGAAGGTTATAAGCAATTGCAGACACAGGAGGAGAGGAGTAGCTCTCTAAGTTTGGATTTGAAGGGGCCTAGTTTCAGTTCCAAGGAGATATCTACAGGTAGGTCATTCATCCAGAGGGGGGCCCTATAATAGAATGCACATTGCCCCAAGGATGTCCTGCAGTGAGGGACTAGGAGCGGATCTTTGTTAGAGCTTTGCTGGCTTCTAGCTCTAGGGCATGCTGGATTAGATCACAGAGCCCCATAGGGAAAAGACCAGCTGAGATTTTCGTGGCTATAAGGGCAGGTTTGGTATTTTAGTCAAGCCTTAAAGTTTAGCCAGTTTGTTAGCTTGTAGAGGTCACAAGTGTGGTTCCACCTATCACACCCAGAAAGACTAGTCGGCAGGCTTTGTTCAGTGCTACCTTGGAACCAACTGGGAGTAGTGTTGTCAGCTGCACCATAGAAAGTAATCCTGTAGTCAGCCAGGAAAGGAGTGAAGATGACCCGCCAGGCGGAGGGCTGCAGGAGGCATAATATGTTTGTGTCTGTGCAGCAGGCCAATTCTTTGAGTTAATGGACTTGGTTAGAAGATACAGTGGCGTGAAAAGTATTTGCCCCCTTCCTGATTTTCTCTATTGTTGCATATTTGTCACATTGGATGTTTTCAGGTCTTTAGACAAAATGTAATATTAGATAAAGGGAACCTGAGTGAACAAATAACACTTGTTTTTTTTACTTATTTCATTTATTTAATGAAAACAGTTAACCAACACCAACTGGCACTGTGTGAAAAAGTAATTGCCCCCTTACACTTAATAACTGGTTATGCCACCTTTAGCTGCAATGACTGCAACCAAACACTTCCTATAATTCAATATCAGTCTTTCACATCGCTGTGGAGGAATTTTAGCCCACTCTTCCTCACAGAACTGCTTTAATTCAGTAACATTGGTAGGTTTTCGAGCATGAACTGCTCGTTTCAGGTCCTGCCACAGCATCTCTATTGGGTTTAGGTCTGGACTTTGACTAGGCCACTCCAAAACTTTAATTTTACTTCTTTTCAGCCATTCTGATGTGGACTTGCTTTTGTGTTTTGGATCATTGTCTTGCTGCATGACCCAACTACGCTTCAGCTTCAGCTGACGGACAGATGACTGGACATTCTCCTTAAGAATTTTCTGGTACAGAGCAGGATTCATGGTTCCTTCAATTATGGCAAGTCGTCCAGGTCCTGAGGCAGCAAAGCATCCCCACACCATCACACTACCACCACCATGTTTGACTGTTGGTATGACGTTCTTACTGTGGAATGCTGTGTTTGCTTTACGCCAGACATAATGGGATCCATGTCGTCCAAAAAGTTCCACTTTGGACTCATCTGTCCATAGAATATTTTCCCAAAAGGCTTGTGGATCATCCAGGTGCTTCTTGGCAAATATGACGAGCATTTATGTTCTTCTTGGTTAGCAGTGGTTTCCACTCTACTCTCCCATGAAGCCCATTTTGCCCAGTCTCTTTCTGATTGTGGAGTCAGGAACACTGACCTTAGCTGAGGCAAGAGAAGCCTGCAGTTCTTTGGATGTTGTTTTAGGATCCTTTGAGACATCCTGTATGATTTTACGCTGCGCCCTTGGAGTAATTTTGGCAGGCCGCCCACTCCTGGGAAGAATCACTACTGTTCTAAGTGTTCTCCATTTGGAGATTATGGCTCTCACTGTGGTTCGATGGAGTCCCAGAGCCTTATAAATAGCTTTGTAACCCTTTCCAGACTGATAGACAGCAGCAACTTTTTTTCTGATCTTTTCAGGAACTTCCTTTGATCGTGGCATAATGTGCTTGTTGAATCTTTGTGCTGGCAACGTGACTCTCATGGTATGGGTCAAAATAAGTGAGGTTTATATTGAGCAGGGCTGGCTGTAATCAAGCCTGGCTGTGTTCAATCAGCTGACTCTAATTATCCCTTTAATTGGGTTGATTTAACTAGGGGGCAATTACTTTATCACACAGTGCCAGTTGGTGTTGGTTAACTTTTTTCATTAAATAAATGAAATACTGTAAATAAAAAAAAACAACAAGTGTTATTTGTTCACTCCGGTTCCCTTTATCTAATATTACACTTTGTCTAAAGACCTGAAAACATCCAGTGTGACAAATATGCAATAATAGAGAAAAACAGGAAGGGGGCAAATACTTTTTCACGCCACTTGTAGATACGATTGTGGTAGGTAAAATGTGAGTCTAGGGTGATACCCAGATATTTAAAGGATTTTATCAGCTCGAGTGGAGCGGTTTCGTACTTAAGAATGCGAAGAGGAAAGCCTTTTTGTTTGTTTTGGCAATGGGCAAAGATCATAGACCTGTTTTTTTATAGTTAAGCACAAGTTTGTGCTCAGTGAACCAGGCTTCTGCTTCTGAGAAGAAGCTCTGTAGGTCAATTTAGAGAGTGAGAGGGTTCGGGTGGCTACTGTAAATAACCATGTCATCTGCATAAAGAAGGTGGCGACCTGTATAGACTGAAGGAAGTGCGTTCAGGAAGAGACTAAAGAGCAGTGGACCTAAAATGGATCCCTTTGGGACCCCAGAGAGAACAGGCAGGCTAGAGGAGAGGGCAGAGTTAATTTTAACTTGCTGAGACCTTGCACTTTGATAGTTCTCAAACCAAGAGGTGGATTCCTGTGCAAGCCCAAGGGATGGCAGGGTCTTGAGGAAGAGGGCATGATTAACTGTACTGAATGCCTTAGGTCAATGTACACTGCCCCAACTAAGTGTCCGTGATCAAATGCTTTGTGAATAAATGAAGTATAAATGAAGTATATTCCAGTAAGGCAGTGGTGGTACTGTGGCCCTTTCTAAAACCATGCTGTTCGTGGGAGAGTAGGTTATATTTTGACAGGTAATCAGCTGGTCAGCAGCTATTTTTTCAAGGGCCTTAGATAAGGGTGGAAGGATGAAGATTGGGCGGTAATTGCCCGGGGAGGTGCGGTTGCTACCTTTATGTATGGGTGTAATTACAGCCTGTTTCCAGAGTGTTGGAAACTGGCCTAGACAGAGGGAAAGGTTGAGGATTTTGGTGAGGGGGGGGGCCAAGACAGCGTCAAGGGTGAGGCGAAGGAGCTTAAGGTCCAGGGTGTCACCACAATGCCGAGATGTGCCTAGCACTCTAGTTAGGTAGTATAGGGCCACGCGGGTGGAGATGATCGTGAAGCATAAGGATGGTGTCTCAAGGGGAGAGGGGAGTGTGCATGCAACCGGGGGGTTGAAGAAGTTGAAGGGAAGCACGCTACTAAGGTCCGAAAAGGTGGAGTTAAAGGCATTAGCTATAATCTATGGTCACAATGGTGAATATCAGAGGACAATCTCCGGAAAGAAGGCAAGGGAGAGTGTGGCAAAAAGGAACAGGTCGGCTGAGCTCTTCCAGATGGTGGACAGGCTGTTGCATTCTGCCTGTCTCCAACTGGTAGAGGTATTTTCATCTGCCCGGTGTGAAGAGTGTGCTCAGTTCTTCTCCCACATGGTATCTTCCATCAGGTCTGGGATAATCCCAACTGGGCTGGTGCAGCTGTCTCGAGTGAGTTGTCTCAGGAAGCACTTCCCCGTCTGGTGCGAGTTTAGGCTGGTTTCGGTGGCACCATTTGGGCATACAAGCAGTCAACACCCTGTTGCCCAAACAGAATGTAATTTCAAAACGGTTCCTGATTCAGGCTTGACCCATAGCTATTTTGCTTCCAATACATATGATACAGCTATGGGGGCTGTGTTTGTGCCTTCATATGCCAACTTGTTTATAGGTCATTTTGAAAATCAGGTGGTTTATGACTGAAGTGCCAATATTTACCTGGAACATACAGTTGCATGGTATTGATATCATTCTTATATGGTCAGGTGACACTGTTACAATACCAGATTTTATATAGTATTTGAACTACAACAATATGAATATAAAATTTAATTTTGAAACAAAACAGACACTGCATCAGATTCCTTGATCTATTATTGAATGGCACACTTGGGGAGGGGATAACTACAGAAGGTACCAGAAAAGATACTGCAGCAAATGCAGTTCTGCATGCAAATAGTTCCCACCTAAGGAAGTTAATCTTATACACACCGTATGATGAACTGATTAGTTTGAAAAGAAACTGTTCAGAAAAAATATTTTTTCCTGGCCGCCTGGTGTCACTCACTGATGGTTGGGCGCTGGATGCCACACGGTCACCGGGTTCAGGATCGAGCCTGGGCCATCGGGGTCATCAGAGGATCGAGCGTCCGATGTATGGCTCTCCTCTCCCAGGGAAGGATCCAGTGCTTGCTCGGTGCAGCAGGGACCTCTGGTGGAGACCAGAGGAAACCCTAGCACTGAGCTGTACTAAGAGGGGGGCAGAGTGGTGATGGACGTCAGCAACCAAGATCACGCAGATCTCACTGCACATCTGCACTCTGGGGGAATTTATACAAGAAAAATCCCCATCTTCGGGCATAGGCAAAGGCACCTCTGCCCCGCAGGCCACACTCCTGATTACCGGGTCCTCTCCTCTCCAGGCTGAGTGCCCAGCCCTGCATACTAGATTATAGATAAAGCGCCTTGGGCAGATAGAGCGGCCCTACCTCAGTGGTTTCTGAGCCAGGCGTCTGTCGGGCTGGGGCAAGGAGAGGTGGTGTCTCAAGTGGGAGGTATAGCCTTGGAGGTGAAAGCTGCTGGAGAGTTCCCTGAAGGATGATGCATAAAAGAATAGACAAAAAAAGATTTGTTTTCCAAGCACAGTCTTTGAAACTGAGACAATTAAAGAGGAGATATACAGAACAGATTTTTGAAAAGTCTTTGACAAGGTTAAACTGTTGAATAGAAATTACCTTTTGACTGGCAAATCAAGAAAGGAAAATGGGAGCGACTTCAGATTGCCAAATAATAATGCAGTAACATTTCTCACCAAATTTGAAAGTGTGGCAGGTAGGGTGGGAGGCACTGTCCACAAGCTTTGGCCTATCTTGTTTACACATCCAGTCCTAAAAATAAACTGCATTTAAACCCAGGGTCACTTTTAGCAGGGCTAAGAGCATGGCGATCGCATCTCGTATAGTCAGTTTACCCCCACTGAAAATACACGTGGTGGCAGGTCATGGCTCCCAAACAAGCCCTAAGGTTCTTACAAATCAGGTACATGCAAAGTGCGTAAATATGCCTACACCGGAACAAAGTTCACGAAGAGTGACTTTTCTGTAGAAATGACTGAGTTTTTTTACTTGTACTACATCCTTTGTGATCTATTATTGTTGGTGTAGTTGTGACTGTTACTATGTGGGCAGGACAACAAGACCAGTGAAATAACGTATCCAAGAACACGTTAGGGCTATTATAAAGGTAACATGCACAATGCTTTGGGGGCACATTTTGCTGCAAAACATAATGAAAAGCCTGTTAACTTACACTCTGCAGTTTTGGAACATGTGATGAGGCACCTTAGGGAAGCAACAGGCTGGGGAAACTTTTGCAAAGAGAAGCAAAATGGATTCTGACCTTGGGAACTGCTGTACCTACTGGACTTGAGGAAGATATTGACTTTTCTCCATACTTGTAAATATTTCTAAGCTACAAATATTTTTCACCTCTTTTTTACAGATGACACTGCATTTGGTCAGAACAGACTAGTGGATATGCCTTGGAACCCAGTAAAGCTGAATAATTGCATGACAGGTCTCAGGTTTTGAGGCCGACAGCACAAATCCAACACAATACTGTACTGGGCTAGGGAAGGGTATTTTACCATTCTTTAATTAGAAATCCATTAATTATATCATACTAGTATTTACTAATATCTCTGGGGCTATTTTACCCTGACGGATAGCTTTTTCCCTCAATAAAACATCCTACTGTCTTTACCATATGAGCAAGTTCATAATAATTATTTACTATTCTTTACATACGAATTCTTTGGGACATTTGTCAATTTTTTTTTTTTTTTATCCTTTTATCTTGACTCATGATTACCATAGCATCTAGGTACTTTACCCTTTTTAGATTACAATTACTTTCCCTATGCCTCGTTTTTCTTGCCCCCCCCCCCCTTCTTATTCAGAATTATTTTTTTATTGTCTACACTTTTCTTTTTTTGGTATTAAGGACATATCTGATACAAATTTTTTAGTTATTTTGCAAGCAATAAGACACGTGGAGGCGTGGTTTATGGCCTGATAAGAGCATGCCCCAGGTGCATTATGAAGCATGAGGTGCTTACCTTTAGCCTTTAGCACTTGGGAAGTGCTCTTATCAGGCCATAATCCTTGTGTCTTACTGCGCTTATAAAATGGGCCCCCAGTAAAGAAGGTAATTTAAAAACAAATACACATACAATCTGTACTTAAAAAAACATATAAAAATATGATCAGTCGAGAATAATAAAAAAGTAGTCTCTGTCATTGTGTTTGACTGGACATCTTTAATGAGAACCTAGTAGAGGAGGTTGGTATCTGTCTGTGTCTACACTCCTCAGCCACCCCCACACACACAAACACTCAAAATCTTTTTTTTTTTTTTTTTTTTTTAAATACTTCTTACTTTGTCCTGCTCAGTTTGGAATGCAGCCATGGGAGTGACGTGTCCATTACTGGGATGCATTTACTGTGGTGTTTCTTGCCGCCACCCCCAAATACAAAAGGATTATTAGCATTTGAGTGTAGTTTTATTATTACTGTTGTTTTACCTTTCTCTCCTTACATAAGTGGTTTCTTTTTTTATGAAACTGCTGGCTTTACTGGGAGCGACCATGTCCCTCAGTAGCTGCCGTAGGTAGTCATTTCCTGCTTTGCGGTTGTGAAACCGTAAGATTCAATGGGGTCCAACAACATACTTGCTTCGTTTTTCAGTTCCTAATAATGGGTACACTTTTTATTTCTGGATTATTGCAGCCAGCAATTATAGAAGAGGGGGTTGGGGGTGAAGATGGAGTCCGCAGATGCCAGAAATGGTCAGTGTGTTCAGCGGCAGTATCCACAGCTGGACATGCGACAAGGGACCGGGAGTGAAGTCAAATAAAATAATGCAGCTGGCAGAGTAAACATTTACAGCTTCTGCAGGAAGGGGATCTTGAATACAGTAGCGGCCGAGGCAGGTCTGGGTTTTATTATGAAAGCTATTGCCCCCAGCACTGCTGACATGCTTGCTGTTGTGGGATTTGAAAAGTAACTATGCTTCCCTCACTTGTTTGCGATTGGCATTAATGAGAGCACTGCAGGTCAGACTTAATTTTACAAACAAACTATTAAAAGGAAATACTAAGCGAGACTGTGTGTGTGTGGGGGCAGGAGGGAGGGTCACGTCAGATACCAGATCATCACAGTGGTCTGCGCTCAATGGAATTCAGGACAAGTTGGTACAGTGATACCTATTGTGACTGGGCATTGCCTGGCACAATTAGTGCTGGTTGGCAGGTTATGTCCTGATAAGGACACGGCTGAAAACTGCTTTCTGCCAATCAAGATTCAGGATTTCTATTGCCCATTTTACAAGACCTACTAATACTGTGTGTTTTAAACAAAAATCTAAAATAACTAACAATGGCTGCTCAGTGTCAGTGACATTCCATGTTAGTCTGACTGTTGAATATCAATTTGATTTGTATATGCCTCTTTGTTAATATAATGAACTTTTTTATGGTCAACAAAAGAGGGTCATGTTAGACGACAGTATAAATGTTTTTTCAGTTTTTGTTGTATCACACTTTTTTGTATTAGCTTAACTGGTATTGTTTGAATGGTGGTGTGTCACTTTAATTATTGCACCTAAAACTGGGATATGTTTGCTAGTTTTCAGACCTGCCCCCTCACGAAGACCCCATTTTGGGTTGAAGCACTGGGGCTGAGGGTGTCGTTTCTTCTGAGCTCTAATGTCAAAATAAAAATACTGCAGTAAGCAACTGAACTTCTGCCTCCGTCTGTTGTTCACAAGTGCCGAACTTTCTCTTTTTGACGCCTCCTAGAGGGTTGTGTCAGATTTCTGGGCCCAGTGTTTACTAAGATAATCCGGTGATCCTTTTAGAGGGAGCTTTTCTGAGTGCACTGAAAAATGTGCTGGTGAGACCCACACTGAAAAAACATCTTTGGACCAGGACTGCTTGGCAAGTTTTAGACTGGTCTCCAACTCTCCATTTTTAGGAAAGGTTACTGAGAAGATAGTGGGGATCTGCAGCTCGAGGTCCACCTCACCGCCATTAACATCTATGAACCACCCCAGTCCAGTTTTATGTCCAGAAATAGTACTGAGACTGCATTGAGCAGTGTGCGTAATGACTTCCTCAGGGCTAGATATTGAGGGGAATGATCAATTCTCAGTAACAACAAAACAGGAGGGGGAACAGGGGGCAGCTAAGGAGTGGGGGAGAGCAGGAGGGAAGGAGGACAAGCTAGGACAAAGTTATTGAACGACAGAGCCAAGGTATTACAGGAACAAAGTGGAGGGTGGTGTCACTGAATGACCGCAGTCTCGGGAACAAGATGGCAGAAATGCATGCCCTCTTAGTGGAAGGTAAGGTGGATACAGTGGTAGTTACTGAGACCTGGGCTACAGCACGCCATGACTGGGATCTCTAAATCCCAAGGTACAATCTATACAAAATGGACAGAGGGATAGGCAAAGGTGTGTGTGTGTGTGGGGGAGGGGTAGCAGCATTCATCAGGAGGAACAATTTGCATGAGGAGCAAGAAAGGAAAAGGAACTTAGAAACACTGTGGCTCCAATTGCAGGCTAGCAGAGGAAGGAAGATCAGGATGGGGTTGTATACAGACCGCCCAACCAGGGTGAGGACAGAGAGCTGTGTTCCCAGTTCCAGTTGAAGATCACAGTCGGAAAAGTGGAGGTGGTAGTTGTTGGGGATTTTAACCAGCCTAAAGTGGACTGGGCTACTCCCACCACATCCTGTACCAGAAGTTAGGAACTCCTAAATGCAATCCCAGACAGCTTCATGACTCAGTGTATGACTGATGCCACCAGGGAGGGGGCAGTCCTGGACCTAGTGATCACCAATGAGGAGCACATACAAGAGACTGAAGTTAGGGAGCCCCTGGGTGGAAAGCGACCACAATACCGTGTGGTTCAGTTTGGAAATGGGCAAGGATGACATCCCTACTAAGACCAGAACATGGGATTTTAGGGCTGACAAAATTTAAAAAAGATGAGAGAAGTGCTAAGGAAAACCTTTAGAGCATGGAGGGCGTGGGGTGGACCGATTACGGCTACCATGGGGGATTCAGAAGGCCACAAGCAACTGTATCAAAATGAGGGCGAAGAAATCGAAAACCAGACCACCAAGCTGGTTTAATGCGGAGGTAGCCAGAGTGGTAAGGGAAAAGGGGGCAGCCTATAGGAGATTCAAGGATGATGAAGGATAATACAGGTGGCAAGAATGGATGTGCAGCAGGCAAAGGCACAGAAAGAGCTCTGAATTGCTAAAGGAATAAAGAATAGGGAAAAGGCCCTTTATCGCTACATATACGAAAGGAGGGATAGGAAGGACAGCACTGTTAGGCTGACTGTTGGGTTGATGAAGACAGGAGCTAAGCAGAGGTATTGAACAAATACTTACATACAAACTTACGAAGAAGCCAGCAGAAGAAGATCATTTGGTCTATCAAGTTTGCTTGTATTGCAGAGTCCACAACTTGAGCTAATGTCCCTGCCCTCCCTCCGCCACTCCTCCCATCCTCCCTACCCATGATCCTTACCTTCCCCCTAAGCCTCTTAAAGCTGCCCACTGTCTTCAACGAGATGACCTCTTCCGGCAGTGCATTCCAAGTGTCCACCACCCTCTCTGTGAAGAAGTGCTTCATGACTTCCCTCCTAAACCTCCCATCCTCCAGCTTAAGACTGTGCCCCCTTGTGTTATGGTTGCCACTCAGCTTAAAGAGATTCTCCTTATTAACCTTATTTATCCCTTTCAAGTACATGACGGTCCCAATCATGTCTCCCCTCTCTCTCTCTCTCGTCTTCCAGGGAGTACATATTCAGTGCCCTCAACCTCTCCTCACATGCCTCGTCCTGCTCACCGGCTGTCATCTTTGTAGCCCTCCTCTGGACCTTCTCCAGCAGGTTAATATCCTTTTTGAGGTGTGGGCACCAGTACTGAACTCCATACTCTAGATGCAGCCTTACCAGTGACCTGTACGAGGGCAGTATAAGCTCCTTTCTCCTACTACTGATCCCCCTAGCTATGCATCCCCGCATCTTGTTTGCCTTTGCTGCTGCTTTCTTGCACTGCGAGGAGTGCTTCAGGTCACTAGTGATCATCACTCCCAGGTCCTTCTCCTCCTCTGATGCAGATAATCGGACTCCACAAAGGTAGTACTCTGCCCTGGGATTCTTGGCTCCTATATGCATAACTTTGCATTTCTTGGCATTGAAGCCAAGATGCCAGATCCAGGACCAGCTCCCAGCTTTTCCAGATCTTCCTGTAGGTCATGTATCCCTTCAGCTGTGTCCACTCTCCCACAGAGCTTGGTGTCATCTGCGGATAGGCACATTTTAACCTTAATGCCATCCCCAATGTCACTGATGAAGACAATGAACAACATCGGCCCCAGCACCGAGACCTGTGGGACCCCACTGGTTACCTCTCTAGTGCCAGATAACTCTCCCCCACAACCAACCTTTGGGTTCTGTCCCTCAGCTAGTTTTCTACCCATCTGGCCATCTTTTCCTCAACTCTAAGATCCACCAACTTCCTGCTCAACCTTTTGTGGGGCACAGAGTCAAAGGCCTTGCTGAAATCAAGACAGAGGATGTCTACCACTTGGTCCCTGTCTACTGTCTTAGTGACACTGTCAAACAAGTCAATCAGATTTGTTTGACACAATCTCCCCCCATGAACAACTGCTGCCTCTCATCCTGGAGACCATGCTCCTCTAGATATTCCACCAACCTATCCTTTAGTATGGTCTCCATGAGGTTGCCCACAATGGACGTCAGACTGACTGGTCTGTAATTACCTGGCTCTTCCTTGGGACCACTTCTGTGGAGGGGCACTACATGTGCTGTTATCTAGTCCTGCGGTACCACGCCTGACTCTAATGAACTATTAAATAAGTCTGCCAGTGATCCTGCCAGCTCCTTAGCCAGATCCTTTAGTACCCTTGGATGTACTCTGTCCGGGCCTGGTGATTTGTCCACCTCCAATGGCAGCAGACCCTCCCTTCCTCTCTCTATCACTACATCTGTGCCCCCGCTCTTCTTTTCCTTCCTGGAGGCACTGGTCTGTCCTTCTCCCTGGTGAAGACAGAAAATAAGTATTCATTTAGTGTCTCTGCTTTTCCTCCATTGTCCCCCACCCACTCCACCCCTTTATTAAGCCTAACAATCCCTTCCTTCTTGTCCCTTTCCTCACTTATATAGTAAAGAAAGCCTTCTCCCCTTCTTAATTCTTTCAGCTATCTGCAGCAACTTCTGTGCCTTTGCTCGATGGACTCTTACTTGCCTCACCAGCCAACCTTAGGTAATTTTCCCTATTCACCTCTATCTTGGTCTTCCTGAATTTTCTATAGGCCAACCTCTTTTCCCTTACTGCCTGGGCAACCCCAGAACTGAACCAGCTGGGTGCTTTGATCCATACGTTCTTCCCTCTGAGCCTAACACACTCATCTGTGGCAACCAGTATTCCTTCCTTAATGATGGATCACCTTTGGTCCACCCCCATATCTGCTCTGATGCCCGCCAGATGGCTCCTGAGCACCTCGCCCATTTTCCTGAAGTCCGCCCTCCAAGAGTTTGGTCTTAGTCGGGATGCTTTCCCTGCCCATATCCAACTGGAACCACACTGTGCAATGGTCACTTCCACCCAGTGGCTCCCTGATCATTATTTCCTATACATGCTCCCCATTTGTGAGCACCAGATCAAGAATTGCCCCAGCTCTTGTTGGTTCAGTGCCGCTGGAGTCAGGAACCCACTCTGCAGTCCTTCCAGGATCACCTGACTCTTAGCACATGTTGTGGATGGTATGCTCCAGTCCACCTTGGGAAGGTTGAAGTCCCCCTAATTACCACCTCTCCTTTCCCCACAGCTTCCAATATTTGTGAGATCAGTTCCTTTCCCTCCCTCCCATCTTGACTGGGTGGTCTGTAAACCACCCCAACCTCCCACCTTCTCCCTCTATTGAACCTTAATTGAACCCATGCCTCCACCTCCCCTTCCTCAGACTCCTTCCTCAAGCAAGTTATTCCCTCCCTGATATATACTTCTGCTCTGTCTTAACAAAGGAAAAGGATGCATCAGTGACATGGGCAGGGAGGAGGAGGAGGGAGGGAAAGGGGGGGAGCCATAGGGGTAATCAGGATTGAAAGAGTGAGGGAAGGGCTGATGGCCCTGACGGTGGACAAATCCCCAGGGCCAGACAAAATCCACCCTAGGGTGCTGAAGGAGTTAGCGGAGGATCTGGCGGGCCCACTGACTGTTCTCTTCAATAGATCTCTGGACTCTGGAGTGGTGCCGCTGGAGTGGAAAACAGCACATGTGGTGCCACTCCACAAGAGTGGGCCCAAGGATGACCCAAGTAGCTACAGGCCAGTCAGCCTGACCTCGATAGTATGTAAACTCATGGAGACCATACTAAAGGAAAGGCTAGTAAGGTACATAGAGGAGAATGGTCTACAGGACGAAAGACAGCACAGGTTTCTGGCAGGCAGATCATGTCAAACAAACCTGATCAAGTTCTTCGACTGGGTCACAAGGACAGTGGACAAAGGCCAGGTGGTGGACATTATACACCTGGCCTTCATTCTGTACCACACAAAAGGTTGATAATGAAGTTGAAGGATCCGGGGGATATGGTAAGATGGACTGAAAACTGGTTAAGTGGTAGAACCCAGAAAGCAGTGGTTGGGGGTGAGTTCTCCAGCACCATGGAGGTCACCAGCAGGATCCTGCAGGGATCAGTTATGGGGCCTGTGTTGTTCAATGCTTTCAGAAGTGATATCAGGGAAGACATTAAAGGCAAAATGTGCCTCTTTGGGAATGACACCAAACTCTGTGAGAGAGTGGACACCAAGGAGGGGATAGAGGACTTGAGGAAGGACCTTGCCAGACTAGAGAGATGGTCAGGAATCTGGCAACTTAGTTTTAATGCCAGAAAGTGCAAAGTGATACATAGCAGCCAAGAACCCTAGGACAGAGTATTACATAGGAAGGGCTCAGGTAACTGCTTCTGAAGAGGAAACGTATCTGGGGGTAGTAACTACGAGTGACCTGAAACACACTTCTCAGTGTAAAAAGGCAGTGGCGAAGGTTAACAGGATGCTGTGGTGCACTGCAAGGGGATTCAGTAGTAGGCAGAGCGAGTTTATTTTACCGTTGTACAGGTCATGCATGAGACCACATTTAGAATATGGGGTGAGGTGCTGGCATCCTTACCTTAAGGACATCAGCTACCTCTCTCCCCTTCCTTTCCTTCCACCCCCACTTCCACTGTCCCCTGCCTCTATCTTCAACCCCCCCAATCTCCCTCCCCCTTAACTAACCCTAGTTTTGGGACTACTCCTAAACTCAAAGCACTTCTACTCAACCTCAAACTGCACTTCTGTCCACCTTGTAATTCTTATTGTCTGCGTCTCTCCTCACCATGTCCTAGTTCAGTCCTCCTGATCCCACTCCGCCATTTTCTTTTTTTTTTTTATTTTCTTCTTTATCCTGGCTGGTTCGCTGTCACCATCAGCCCTGGTCACTGCCCCTGGGACTACCACTGCCATCTACTGCCACCATCCCCAGTTATCCCCGGCTTACCCCCCGGAGAGCAGGGCTGCGGCATTGGTCCCCTTCATCCGTGCCGCGGAACTGGTACCTGGTCAGGGATCCGGCAATAGCAGCTAATTGAAGCCCCAGGGAGTGACGCAAAGTGAAACAGAAAGATAAACAGTACTGTAGGCACAAATGGTTAAAATAACGCAAGCGCAAATGAAAATGCAAAGGGTAACGCACATGGTGCTGTGGACGGGAACGGTAAGTGAAACAGGTATGGAACCGCAAGCGAAGTGGTAAGGGTAACAGTAATGTTAGCACATTGGCTGGTTTTCCCCAAAAGC
Organism: Neoceratodus forsteri; assembly: GCA_016271365.2. Taxonomy (NCBI): domain Eukaryota; kingdom Metazoa; phylum Chordata; order Ceratodontiformes; family Ceratodontidae; genus Neoceratodus; species Neoceratodus forsteri. The sequence goes on along the minus strand of CM057458.1, from coordinate 161,692,322 downwards.
TGCATAGAGAAAGACAGTGAGTACAAAGAATGTATGCATAATAATGGGTCTCGGAGCAGAAAATGAGGAGTTGGAATACTAAATTGCTTATATCTCAGGAACCATACGATGCAGAAAAAATTTTAAAAGTCGTATGATGTACGACTTTCCTGGTGCATTTTTCCAACGAAAAGTCCGTATCTCGCACCGTTTTCGAGATACGGGCCCTGAAAGGTGCGACAAATGCCGTAATGTTATCCTATGGGAAAGAAAAACAGAAGTTCTGACTGCCATAACTTTGCCTCCCTGTAATATTTTTGCACCAAACCACTGACAGGCACATCTGTTGGATGTTGGCTGTGTTCCCCGCAAATTTCAGCCCAAAAGACTAAACCGTTATTTTGCAGCAGGGCGCCAAACGATTGCTACAATGCGTCGTCTGCCGTAATGTTATCTTATGGGAAAAAGCATCAACTTTGGAGTACCGTAATCTCTGTCATGTGTAATATTTTTCAGTGAAACACTGAAAGGCACATCTGTGAGATGTCGGCTGCGTTCCCTCCAAATTTCAGCCCAAAACTCCAAACCGTTCTTTTGCAGCGGGGTGCCAAAGAATTACTGTTATTTTGGGATAGTGTCGCAAAGTAGTGTAGTGATTTGCGAAAGCTTTCACAAAAATTTGCGACACTTTCGTGAGTGCGACACTACTTTGCAAAAGTACTTTTTCCAGAAATCTGAAAAACATCTTTCTGGGGTGTTTTACCCCAAAATAAAGACATGGCTAGCATCCTCAGGGCCCGACTAGGTGAGTACAAAAAGAATTAGGTAGCTAGAGGGTCTCAATTTTAAATGCCAAGCATTTTTCTGATCACTAACTGAAAACAAAATGGTGGATTTGCGACAGTAAAAGGGCTATTTGCGACAGTAAAAAGTGCATTTGCGAAAGTGTTGAACTTTTTGTTAACTTTTCCCATTGACTTATAATGGGAACTTGTTTCTTGAATAACTTTTGAACCGTTTAATATTTTTTCACGAAATCTTCAAAAGGCACATCGGGGACCCTGGCTGCCGCGTTCCTGAAAATTTCGGACTGGTCGCGCAAACCATGTGACCTGTAGGCGTGACCATAGAATTCCAAAAAGCATAAACGCATGCGAGATCATGCTTAATAACTCCACAGCTGTATATCCGACGGTATGAAACTTGGCAGATCCCAAGGCGTATGGGTCTTGATTCTGTATGCCAAATTTCAGGCAACTGCTAAAACGGCTGCAAATTTATTAAGGTGCAAAATTTTGGGTTTAACATGTAAATGGCTTCATCATCCTAATTATGGTAGCACTATCATATACCATATATATATATATATATATATATATATATATATATATATACTGTGTGTGTATGTATATATATATATATACATTGTTATATAGTAGAGGCAAAAGTTCACACGCATTAGTTTGTTAGTGAGAATGTTGTTAGTTGAAAACTCCCTGACCCCCCCCCCCGCCATTCTTTCTAATGTGCAGGCAGACAGATCGTCAGCCCCAACTCTCACCCCATGACATGTGTAAAGCAGCAGAAGTATAGGAGAATGGGTGAGAGTTAGGACCCACGATCCCAATGCGCACCCCAATGCCGGTTGGGGGTATGGGGTCCAAGGGTTTTCAACCCTAGCAGCTAATTTCCTCACTTGTCGCTCAGGAACAACCCTAACTAATGCATTAAACTGAGTTTTTGCCTCTAATTTCCCTTCTTTTTGAGAATGATAACAGAAATAGTGAATGTAATGTGTTGGCGTGGCCCCCGCTCCCGCCACATGATGTGCTGTGGCATACTAACAGGGACAGCAACGCAAACAGAAATGCTAACAGTGGCGCACATGGTAACACAAGCACGAATGAGAACAGAAAGGGTAACGCACATGGTGGCGTAGACAGGAATGGTCTGCCACGTGATGTGTTGTCACATAGTAACATGGTGCCTGCAAACAGAAATGTCAATGGGCATGGTGATGTAAGTGAAACAGTAAGATAAACAGTACTGTAGACAGAAATGGCAAAAATAACAGAAACGCATAGCGCAAATGAAAACGCAAAGGATACGCATATGGTGGCGCAGGAGCGTCAATGGTAAGTGAAGCGAGTGCGGATCCGCAGCGGAAAGGGCAACAGTAACAGTAATGTAAGCGCACAGGCTGGTTTTCCCAAAACCTGCATTGAGAAAGACAGTGAGTACAAATAATGTATGCAAAATAATGAGTATCGGCGCAGAAAATGAGATCTTGGAATACTAAATACATTATATCTCAGGAACCGTCGAACGAGAAAAAAATTTAAAAGTCATATTATTTACAACTGTCCTGGCTAATTTGAATCTTAGCCCCATAGTGGGGCTAAGAAGTTTTCCGACGAAAAGTCCGTATCTCGCACCGTTTCCGAGATACGGGCCCTGAAAGGCGCGGTGAACGCCGTAATGTTATCCTATGGGAAAAAAAGAAAAGTTCGGAGCACCATAACTTTGCCTCCCTGTAATGTTTTTTCACCAAACTACTGAAAGGCACATCTGTGGGCTGTTGGCTGTCTTCCCTCCAAATTTCAGGAAAAAGACCAAACCGTTATTTTGCAGCAGGGCTCCAAATGATTTCTGTTGAGTGTCGGGCACCGTAATGTTATCCCATGGGAAAACGTCAATTTTGGAGTGCCGTAACTTTGCCGCCATGTGATATTTTTCACCAAACTACTGAAAGGCACATCTGTGTACTGTTGGCTGTCTTCCTCCAAATTTCAGGAAAAAGACCAAACCGTTATTTTGCAGCAGGGTGCCAAAGGATTCCTGTAATGCTTCAGCGCGTAATGTTATCCTATGGAAAACTGTCAAATTTGAGTGCCATAACTTTGCCGCTGTGTAATATTTTTTCAATACAACACTGAAAGGCGCATCTGTGAGATGTCGGCTGCGTTCCCTCCAAATTTCAGCCCAAAACTCCCAACTGTTATTTTGCAGTGCAGTGCCAAAGAATTGCTGTCATTTTCCCACAGACTAGAAAATTACTGTCGCAATTTGCAAAAGCTTTCGCAAATATTTGTGACACTTTCGTGAGCACGAAAGTACTTTTTCCAGAAATTGAAAACATATTTCTGGGGTGTTTACCACAAAATAAAGACATGGCAAGCATCCTCAGGGCCCGACTAGGTGAATACAAAAAAAATTAGGTTGCTAGAGGGTCCCAAATTTAAATGCCAACCATTTTTCTGATCACCAACTGAAAACAAAATGACCGATTTGCGAAAGTAACAGGCCCATTTGCTAAAGTAAAAATGCATTTGCGAAAGTGTTGAACTTTTTGTTAACTTTTCCCATTGACTTATAATGGGAAACTGTTTTTTGAATAACTTTTGAACCGTTTAATATTTTTCACGAAATCTTGAAAGGCACATCGGGGACCCGGCTGCACGTTCCTGAAGATTTCAGGCGGTCAATGAAACCGCATGCGACCTGTGGCGCACACCACAGAATTCCAGAAAAGCGTAAATGTACAAGACAGATCACACTTAATAACTCGCGAAGATATCCGACCAGTACTGAAACTTGGCAGATCCCAAGGCCTATGGTTCTTGATCATAAATTCCAAATTTCAGGCAAATCCATCAAACGGTTGCAAAGTTATTAAGGTGCAAAGTTTTGGGGTTTAACATAGAAATGGCTCCTCAACCCTAACTATGGTAGCACTACCGTGCTACCATAATATATATATATATATATATATGGCTAGACTGCTCTGTAGACCATTCAGACCAACAGGGGATGCTGTGGGCATGCCTGGCCTGCAGTGTCCAGCCTGTACTTCCATTCCAACCAAAAGGTGGAGCCGTGTGCACCATGCAGTAGCACCGGGCAAACTGCATGGTAATGTATGGTAAGCAGCACATAATGAGATGCAAATATGCCCGTTTGTCCAAGGATTACCTAAGTAGGCTCATTTGCATGCCAGTTTTGAATATGGCAAAGTTTACCACCGGGCAAACGTGTTTGCACCGGGCAAGCAGCTTAGCTCTGCGCTAATCCCACTCAAACATGTTAGTGCGGTGCTAACGGTTCGGGGAATATTATACAGTTTTGCACACTGTACTTTCACATGCGCTGCTGCCTGCAGCTGTACTGGGTCCACGCATTTGCTGGCACACACACTGGCCACAAAGTTCACCTCTACAAAGCTTCACGTTGCTGTGCACTGTGTTGCTGTTGTGGTTTGCACTTCCTGGTTGCTATATTCAGAGCTGTCTTATTCCAGGGCTAAGTTTGCCCTGCATTCCCATCCCAGTTTGCCCGGTCTCATTCCCATGCTATATTCAGAAGCTCTTTGCCCTGGGCTATTCCTTTTCAATATAGCTTGCTTTTTACTCCGGGCTACGTTTTCCCACCGGGCAGTGCTAATTTAGCCCCAGGGCAAAGTTTTGAATATCTGGCCCTGTGTGTTTTAAACCTTCTAGAACTTTGCCCTCACTGAAACAATCACTATGAAACTTACAGGATCCAGACATCCTGGCACAGACTTAATGCATGCCAGCTGTCAGGTGAAATGGTCGATCAACAAAGGAGCAAAAATTTGAGTTTAACACAAAAATGCTTGCTTTACTTAGCCCTAATATTATATATATATTTTCATGGCAAAAAAACTCTGTTAATACATCAGTTAGGGTTCATACCACAGCGACAAAAGCATGGAAATGTGGCGTTAGGGTTACCACCCCTACCATTCCACACACCAACAGGCATCAAGGTGTGCGTCGGGGTCGTCGGCTTCTCACCCCATTCCATGTGTAAACAAGCTGAGGTGGTGCAGTATAGGAGAATGGGGTGAGAGTTAGGCAGGACAACCCCAACACACACCCCAATGCCTGTTGGTGTGTGGGGGATGGGGTGGAGTGGTAACCCTAACACCACATTTCCATGCTTTTGTTGCTGTGGTATGAACCCTAAGTGATGCATTAATGGAGTTTTTTGCAAGGAATTTATCTAATTTTTGAGAAAGTGTAATGTAACTGGTGAGTGGTATGTGTTAGTGGGAGCACGGGCCCTCTGGTCCTGTGCTCCCTTCACATTGTCCATTTTTTGCACAATGGTATGCGCATGTGGGAGCGCAGGGCCTCTGGGCCCTGCGCTCCCACTCACATGTAGGTACGGAGCCATACAGCAGCCCTATAGGGCAAGGAACCCTTGTAACAGTAATGTACCAATATGTTAGCAACCGTAGCAGCTACAAAAAAATTCATGTGTGGTTGTAATCGTGACAGTGAGATATCTACGCGACATAAATCGACTGACTCTGTATCTTACATCATTTACGAGATATGGGCACTGAAATGGCACCCTTGGAACATGTTTTTGCCAATATCTCTGTAACCGTAGAAGGGAGGAAAGAAATTCCACTGATGGTGTAATCTATGATTTACAAACTTATTTCTGCAGATTAGTTCACCTAAGGTGTATATATATATATATATATATATATATATATAGCTAGCTAGATGGACACAGATGTACAGGCGCTACTATGTATATACTGCAATGGGGAAAGAACAGTTATACATACTTACCATAACAGTAGATCTTCGAGAGAATCTCCTACATTAGGCCACACCTTTGGAATAATAGCTGTCAGACATTAGGATCTCACAGAAACATTTGCTAGTCAGGGGCCACCCACAATGACTTCTCACATCTGCATCTACATAAACAAGGATGGCACCATCACGCTTCAGTTCCCAGTCAGAGATTAGTCTTGGAGGGCCTACAACCATAGGAAACCAGGAGATAATACCAGCACCAGGCATACAAGGAGATGCGTAGTACTGGATATGTGATACATGGATTAGGATCAGGCACAATATCTGATGTAACCATCACTGAAACAGAAGGGGGACGGAGGGAAGGACAGCGTGGCCTAATGGAGGAGTTCCTGTCGAAGACCTGCTGTTAAGGTAAGTACAAGTAACGGTTCTATCGTCTGTGAGGACACGTCCTCCACTGGACCACATCTTCAGTACGATTTCCAAGCAGTCTCAAATAAAGCTGGGAGGAGGGTAGAGTCTGACATACACTCAGGACAGCAGTCCTTACAATACAGCAAGTCCGAATCCAGCACGTCTATGACAGACTATGTCCAAACAGTAATGTGTATTGAAGACGTGGACAATGCTCTATGTGGCTACAACACAAATGTCAGTAGCAGAAACATTTCTGAAACAGGCAACAGAAGTGACCCTTCCCCTAGTGGAGAAAAGTACAGTTACGTAAGAACTTACCATTACAATAGATCTTCGAGAACAGCTCCTGCATCAGGTTACACCATTAGGACTGAAGCCAGCAGGCGCCAGGACCCACGGTGAAAATTCTAGCTAGCAGTATCCAGCAGGGGACTGCCCCAGATGTCAGACCCTCCCCAACATCAGGAATCACATAAAAGGGGGCAGTCGCCCAGCAACCCCAGTTCTCCCACCGGAAAATCCTGGCCCAAAGGTGATATGTGAAGGGGAGACAGAGGATCCGCATCCAAAGGAAGGTTTGTAGAAGACTGGTGTCAAAGATGCTGTTGCCTAGAAACTAGGTCAGAAGACTCAACCTCCAGAGGGGAAGGTGGGAGGGAATACGTGCGTGCAAGAGCTGTTCTCGAAGATCTACTGTTACGTGTGTTTCACTAACTGTACTATCTTACTCGAAACAGCACTTGCAGCAGGTTACACCATTAGACTGATCTCAAGCAGTTAGTGAACTACTTCCTTATCGGGAGGTGGACAGGAGAGATATTGGTCAGATTTCAGGACAAAAGACCTGAAGGACCGCCAAGCCGAAACTTGCTCTGTGTCTAGAGGCAATATCCAGACTGTAATGCCTGATGAAGGTATGTACAGTACTCCAGGTTGCTGCTGCATAGATGGCTGAGGTGGAGACGTTCTTGAGCGCAGCGAAGGAGGTAGCCACCCTCCTCTTAGAAAGACCTTTTACCGGTCCTGATAAAGGTTTGTTGCCCTTCTGGTAACAGAACGAGATACATTTCACGAGCCATCCTGAAAGCGACTGCTTGGATACAGGTGCACCTTGCATCCTGTGCGCGAAGAAAACAAAGAGCTGGTCCGACTTACGATGGGCTCTAGTTCTAGCCAGATAGTATCTGAGGCTCCTTTGCACATCCAGAGTGTGTAACAGGGCTTCTCCCCTGTTAGAATGATTGGGGTAGTACACCGGAAGGTCAATGTCTTGGTTGAGTGTGACAACCGAGACCACTTTGGGAAGGAACTTAGGATTTGTTCTTAAGGACACCCTGTCCTTGTGAAAAACTAAATAAGAATCCTTGCACATCAGCGCATGAAGCTCAGAAATTCTTCTGGCAGAGGTAACGCAACTAAAAAGAGCGCCTTCCAAGCAAGGTGGCGAGCTCACAATCCATGTGGTTAGTTCAAAAGGAGGCAGTGTAAGCTGCTCTAGAACAAAGGAAAGATCCAAGGTGGAATCGGCCTTTGATGGGAGGCCTCAAATGCAGGACGCCGCCCAAAAAAGCACAGGAAGCCTCTAGTTGAGCTAGAGACCGGTGACCTATCAGTGAATGGTACGCTGAAATGGCGCATAGGTGTACCTCAATGGAGGAGTAGGCAAATCCTGCCTCATAAAGGGACAGGAGGTAATCTAAAACTGACCTCTCCGAACAATCCAATGGGGTCAATTGGCAAGCTTGAGCCCAGATGCAGAATCTACGCCACTTCATGGCGTAGGTGGCATGAGTGGAGGGCTTTCTGGCTGCCACCAAAATGTCTGCAACTTCGGAGAGACCCCATATCTCAGGACTGCTGTGTCCTTAGGAAGAAGCCATGCATGCAGGTTCAGCGACCAAGATCTGGATGGACCAAGGAGCCATGCTCTGGGACAGAAGGTGAGAGCTGAATGGCAGGGCACTGGAGGTTCCTGGGCCAGTTGATGCAAGAGAGGAACCAAATTTGCCTGGGCCAAAGAGAGGTATCATAATGAGAAATGCCCGCCTCGGAGCTTCAACAGAACCCTCTGATCAAAGGGAAGGGCAGGAAAGCATGGAGGAACCTGCCCGTCCAAGAAAGGGACAACGCGTCTCACCAGAAAACACCAGGCCCTGGATCTAGCGAGCAGAAATTGGGCAGTTTTGCGTCTTAATGGGGACGCGAAGAGGTCTAATTCTGGTGTCCCCCATCTGAGAAACGGGTCCTCTGCGACTTCCTGTAGCAGTTCCCATTCGTGGACTCTTGCCTGCGATCTGCTCAGACTGTCCGCGATGGTGTTGTCCACTCTGGGAAGATGTACTGCAATTATTTGTGCGCCGTGTTGTAGTACCCAATTCCAAACCCTCTGGACCTCCCTGCAAAGGGGGTAGGAATGAGTGCCTCCTTATACATCACTGTAGTATTGTCTGTACCAGAAGAGTACACACTGGAATCTCCGACTGAAAAGCCTGTAGGGCGTACAGGATGGCTCTCACCTCTAGAATGTTTATGTGAAGGTGAGATTCTAGAGACGACCAAGAGCCCTGAGTCCTGACCCCGTTGAGATGAGCTCCCCATCCAGACCCCGAGGCATCCATGGAGAGAGTTACTGAAGGAGGAGGTGCAGTGAAGGGGACTCCCGTTGACAGATGGTCTGGGACGAGCCACCAGTGCCAGTCTCGGATGACGGCATTCGTGATCCAGACTGGATGCTGCAGATGATCTTGCTTCTGGTCCCACTGGGCCCGTAACATCCATTGGGTGACCCGCATATGGAGTCGAGCTAGGGGAACGGTTGCAATGGCAGCCGCCATGTGCCCGAGCAGGCAAAGAACGGTCCTGGCTGGTACTGCTTTCTTCTCCAGTATATCCCTTGTGAGGGATCTGATGCGTTCCGGCCTGTCCTGAGGAATGAATGCTCTCCCTCGAGTGGTGTCCAGAATTGCCCCTATAAACTGCAAATTCTGAGATGGGACAAGGTGCGACTTCTCCTGGTTGATGGTGATGCCCAACGATTGGAAGAGGGAACAGGTTATCCTGGATCGCGGCTATCAGGACGTCCCGTGAGGGTGTCATGAGGAGCCAGTCATCTAGGTACAGAAACACGTAGTAGCCCTGCCTCCTGAGAGCTGCTGCCACAACTGCCATACACTTCGTGAACACCCGAGGTGCCGAAGACAGTCCAAAGGGAAGGGCTCAGAACTGGTAGTGGCATCCCAGAAACTCGAACGTAGAAACTTTTGGTGCGATCGAGCTATCGGGAGATGTAGGTAGGCATCCTGCATGTCCAGTGACACCAGCCATGCGCCCTCTTTGAGCATGGGAATAAGACCCGGGAGGGTCACCATGCGAAAGCGTTTGTACAACACAAAGGTGTTGAGGTTGATGAGATCTAAAATCGGGCGCAAGTCCCCTGTTTTCTTTGGAACCAGGAAGAAGTGAGAATAATAACAGTTTCCTCTCTGGTTCGGTGGAACATATTCTATGGCTTCCTTGTCCAGGAGAGCCAAGATCTCCTGCTGGATGAGCAGGGCATGCTGACCAGAATAGCGGGAGAGCAGGGGAGGTCTGGACAGTGGGCAGTCGAGGAACTCGATAGAGTGTCGTCGACTTACCAACTGCAACACCCACCGGTCGGAGGTTATCCTCTGCCATCCCAAAAGGTGATGAGAGATGAGACTCCTGACTTTCTTGACCCTCTGATCCAGAGGAAGGGCGGGGGCCGGGAAGGAGTCATGCTGTGGTGGAGTTGGACCCCGTGGGCTGGGCAGCCTTAGGGTGTTTTGGGCCCTGCCAGCTGGAACTACTTGACTTTTACGGCAGGTTGCCCTGGGTTGCTGGACCGAACGTATGTTGCCGTTGTTGCCGTGCCATTGAACGTGTTCTTGTTCCTATGAAAGGAACCAGATTTGGGCCTGTACATGGCCTGTACTGTCTGGACTGCCTTGCCGGCATCCTGTAGCCTGGTGATGACCCTTTCGGATTCCTCACCAAACAGGACAGCTCCATTATAAGGAATGTCCAGGATGTTCTTCTGGACGTCCAGGGTAAAGCTGGAGACTCTCAGCCAAGAGTGTCTCTGGAAACAAACGTCAGAGGCTGCTTCCCTGGCTGCTGAGTCTGCTGAATCGTAGGCAGCTCAGAGAACCTGGGTCCGAATGACTGACCCAGTCCGAAGGAGATTTAGCAATTCATCCTTCTTCTTGCCATCTGGGAAATCCTTCATAAGGACTTGGCCCTGTTCCCAAAGGGCATTCTGAAACTGCACCTTGTGCATGAGGCAGTTCAGAGAACTTATAGAGCATGTAGCTTCTTCCCATGGAATCTAATTGCTTAGATTCCTGGTCCAGAGGCTGGGTACTCAGATGTTGAGGCCGTTGAGACCAATAATGAGATACTGTAATGACCAGGGAATCGGCCAGGGGTTGTTGTGTCAAGTTCGGGTCTTCCAACGGAGCCCTGTAGAGGCAGTCTGCCTTTTTTGGAACAGCCGGAGTCGAATGTGGACGCTTCCAAGCCACCTTGGTGACGCCTGTAAAGATGTCCACTAAAGGTGGAACCACCACAGGCTTCGGATCCTTTTGCCTGAGATAACGGGCAAGGCGTTGTCTCTCAGGGTCTAAATCCTCAGTCTCCCACCCCATGTTTTTCTGGATGTGCCTCATGATTTCTGAAAATGAGGGATCATCCGGTGGTGACCTAGGAAGGTCTCGTGGGTCTGGTGATGGGGGACTAAAAGGGGATGGAGACCTGGAAGTGTCAGACGTATCCAGCCTGGAGTCATCCCCTGGAGAGTGTCGTCTGCCTCTACCTCTGGGTCGATTAGGACTAGGAGACCCTGAGGGAGACCGATGGGTGTCTTTTCTCTCTGACCTGCCCTCTGGGAGGCGGAGTTGGCTCCTTAGGGTCTGGGTCTCGAACCTTCAGTGCCTCGAGGAAGTGGTAGAGGTGGAAGAGGCTTGGTGGGGATCACGTCCTTTTAATGGTCTCTCACCAAAAAGTGAACAGGACTTTACCTCCTGTATATTCATACCGGCAGCGGACCTGGTGTCGATGTCGGTCTGTCGCCGGCAGTGGGCCTTGGGGAACCACGGATCCGCGACAGTTCCCTGGGCAAGCAGACGTCCTCCGTGTCACCCATCTGGTCATCAGGCAGTGCAGTGGTCTCTTCTCCAGAAGACCCTGACGCCCGTGTCAGCCGGTGTCGGTAGCGGGCGGCGGTTCTGTAGTCCGCTTACGGGTGCCGGGCCTGACGCCTTCTTCGATTCCAACGTCTGCTAAGGAATGTTAGTTCCGAGGTCTTCCTCTCCGGAGCTTTTGGAGGTTGGGAGATGGAGCTGAGGTCGGTGTCCAAGCATCGGTCTGACGTCCCGCTGGATTTAGAGGAAGACTTGTCCGGTCTAGGACTCCGCCGGGCGGCGAGTCGGGCGCCGAGTAGTCTTGAGTGGGTGCAGAGAGGCTGAGGAGCCCCCTGAAGACCTTACCTTAACGGGGGGTGGTTGGGAGCGAGCCCGGGTGGGCGAGCGATCAGACCGTGCTGAGCTAGAGCTGGCACTAGACTCTGAGGCCCGGCTCGGGGATCTCGACCTACTCGAGTCCCGATGCTTGTCTCAGTGTTTCCCAGATTTATGGGATGGTTCCTCTTTGGAGGAAGGTCTCTTTTCCATTTTCTTAAGTTTCTCCTCAAGAAGAAACCCCTGAAGGGCCTTTTGGCAGTGGATCCGGGTCCTGCTATTAAATTGCTGGCAGACTGAACAGACCTGGGTATCGTGCTCCGGGCCCAGACACCTCCACGCAGGCGAATGATGATCGGCAAGGGGATTCTGCTTGCTGCAGGCACACTTGGAGAGGTGTCCTTCGAGAGAAGTAGCAGGAGAAGTAGACATGGAGTAATTGTCGGAAAGGCATTTTTAAAGATTTCACGCTGTTGTTTGTCTGGTCAGGCGCTGCAGAGTCGATGCTGGTGAGTCGACGGCAGGAAAAGAACTGGGGATGCTGGAGACTTCTCAAGTAAGATCCACTGAACCACACCAGGTAGTCCCTTCCCATACTTCCTATAACAGAACATAATACAATGTGCCAGTCATTTGACAGGTAGTGTTTAGACAAAGCAGTGCCCTCTTTCCCAGGGCGAACGAAACAAAAAACTGAGAGGACATAGAAACATAGAATTTGACGGCAGATAAGGACCGCTTGGCCCACCTAGTCTGCCCATTTTCCTACCTAACGGATAAGCTGCAGATCCTAGTTAACCAACAGCTTACTTCCTCCTACCCACCACGATGACTGCCTTACAGTATGTCTGTCCCATGCATTCTTAAATTCCCCCACTGTTCTTGACTCCACAACCTCCTCAAGGAGGCTGTTCCATGCATCCACAACCCTCTCTGTGAAAAAATACTTCCTCACATTACCTCTGAGCCGTCCCCCCTCTATCTTCAAATTGTGCCCCCTTGTTCTTGCACATCTCTTTTTCCGAAAGATGCTACCCTCTTGGACTTTGTTGATTTCCTTGAGGTACTTGAAAGTTTCTATCATGTTCCCTCTCTCTTTTCTTTCCTCAAGGGTATACATATTAAGCTCCTTTAGTCTTTCTTCGTATGTCTTCTGGTGCAGACCCTGCACCATTTTGGTTGCCCTCCTCTGGACAGCCTCCACTCTGTCTATGTCTTTGCGGAGCTGGGGTCTCCAGAACTGCACACAGTACTCCAGATGAGGTCTCATCAACTGTCTGTACAGAAGGATAACAAAGGAAAATTACGTACCTACCGTAATTCTTGATCTTCTTGACGAGTCTCCACCACTCATTCACACTAGTGGGATTGGCCTTGAGGCCTAAGACCATCGAGGAGCAAACTTTGCTGGAGGGTCGTAGCGAGCCGGCGCGCGAGACCTGCAGAGATGCCGCGAGCAGCGGCTCGAAGGTAATGACCATCTCGGCGACGACCCTCCAACCGCCTCAGTACTTTTTACCAAGGAGGTGCAGCAACTAACGTAAAGAGTAAACCAACATTAAAAAACGGACATAAGATAGTCCGTATGACCCGTGTAAGAAGGTCAGCAAAGAAGTCTTCAAGCCTAAAAGATTTGAGGGAGTGAAGACCAATACAGCGTGAGCTGGGATGGAGGGAGGAGAGTAGAATGAGTGGTGAGACTGATCAAGAAGATCAAGAATCACGGTAGGTAATGCACTTTTCCTATCTTCCTGACATAAGTCTCCACCACTCATTCACACTAGTGGGAGAGTACCAAGCTGATAATCCCCAAAAGGGCGGCAGGAGAGCCAGAGCTCGCTGTCTAAGATAGAAGCTCATTAAGGATAGTTCTGCCGGATGCGGAATGTCGCCTGGTACAACATCCAGTGCATAGTGCTTAACGAAAGTATGCACTGAGCTCCAGGTATGGCGCTATATATCTGCAATTGGAACATTGCTAATTTCCGCTAGGGATGTCACTGATCGCCTTAGTAGAGTGAGCGACACTCTACCTTCTAATTTAACTTGAGCCATGGAATAGCAATGACGCAAGGCATGCCACTCAACCATGAAGAGATGCATCTAATAGTTACAGGTTGACCCAGCCGGTGTCGCTGAAAGAAACGAACAGTTGCTGAGTCTTCTAACATCCTTGGTTCTATCTAAATAGAACCGCAAGGCTCTCTTAACATCCAAGGAATGAAGAGCCTGCCCTTCATTTTGAAATTAGCTAAGTAAGCGGAAGTACCAGAGGTTGGTTCAGATGGAATTCTTGACACAACCTTGGGAAGAAATTTAGGATGAGCACGGAGAACTACCTTGTCCTTATGGAATACAGTATACGGAGGGTCCGTAATCAGGGCATGTATCTCAGAGACCCCGCGGCTGAGGTAATGGCCACCAGGAAGGCAGTCTTCCAGGTAGGAAATTTTAGCTCACAGGTAGCTAAGGGTTCAAAGGCTTCCGAGTGAGCATGTCCAGCACCAGGTTAATGTCCCAGGCTGCAACTGGATGCTTAACAGGGGTCTGGTATGGAGAATCCCTTAAGAAATCTCTTCACTATAGGTAACTGAGCCAGAGTTAAGGAAGAAATCGGCTCATGGAACGCTGAGATGGCACTAAGGTGAACCTTTAACTGTGGAGTACTGAAGACCTAAGTTTGATAGGTCCAAAAGATACTCCAGAACCTTGCCAGGAGGACAGGAAAAGGGATTCCAAGAGGATTTTGCAATTAGAGAGAAAACGTTTCCATTTGGAAGCGTACGTTTGGTGGCTGGCTTCCGAGCAGCCAGAAGGATGTCTGAGACTCCACAGAGACGTTGAAGCGATTCACTTCTATCTCTTCAGGAGCCAAGCATGAAGGTGAAGTGATTTCAGGTTGGGATGGACCAACGTAACCCTGAGTCAAAAGACTGATTTGTAAAGGAAGTGGTCTCGAGAGGCTGCCAACATACTGTTGAGTAGAGGAAACCATAGTTGCCGAGGCCAGGAAGGAGCAATGAGAATCATCTTGGTCCCTGAGACTCGAACTTGAGGAGTACTTCTGGATTAGAGGAAGTGGTGGAAGGGCGTGAAGAAAGCGCTTTGTCCACCGCAGCCTGAACGATCCTGACAGAAAATGCCAGGCCCTGGATTTCTGGAGCAGAAGAGAGGCAGTTTGGCGCGAGTGGGGATGCAAAAGGTCCAGGGTCTGGGAGTCCCCACTCTTTGAACAGAGACCGAGCTACGCTGGATCGAGAGACCACTCGTGAGGGTCTGCCTCCGTTCTGCTGAGGTGATCTGCTAGGTCGTTTTGTATACCTGGCAGATAAACCGCTTGAATCGGAGACTTGTGCTCCAAGCACCACTCCCACACCCTCATTGCTTCCCTGCAAAGGGGATAAGAATGAGCACCGCCTTGCTTGTTGATGTAATACATCACTGCTTTGTTGTCCGTTTGAAGGAGAATGTTCTTGTGACAAAGGACATCCTTCAGAGCTCGGATTGCATAGGACCGCTCTCATCTCCAGGACATTTATGTGGAGATGAGTTTCAACTGAGTCCATATACACCTTGAGTGTGGAGGGAGAGATGGAGCTCCCATCCCATTAGCGATGCATCTGTGGTGATGGAGATCTGATGATCCGGGGAGCAAAGGGGAATCCTTCCAGGAGATTGCTCTCTTGAGACCACCAGGTGAGAGACCTTAAGGGCTCCGCACCTTGATGGGATAAGACTGGGGTGAGAGGTCGGGACCACTGAGTGGAGAGCATCCATTGGGTGGTTCTCATGTGCAGTCGGGCCAGAGGGATAGTGAAGACCGAGGACGCCTATGAGACCCAACATGCTGCATCGAGAGAGCTGTAACCGATTGGTTCTCCCTGATGTAATGGGCCAATAAGGATGTCGAGTCTTCTGTCCTCTGGAAGGAAAGCCTCGCTGAGGAGGTGTCTAGAAGCGCCCCATGAAAAGGAGCTCTGGGAGGGTTGCAGTTGAGATTTTTTCAAATTCAGCAGAACTCCCATGGACGGAGAAGAGCAGGAAGTCGCTTGCACGGCTTCCAAAGTCCCTGGTCGGAAGGGTTTGCTAGAAGCCAATCGCCCAGGTAGGGAAACACTCGAGCCCGACTTTCCTGAGATGCGCCAAGAACTGCACAACACTTTGTAAAAACTCGCAAGGCCGAGGATAGCCAAAGGGCAGGACTCTGAACTGATAATGCTTGACCCAAAGCTACAAACCTGAGGAATTTTAGTGTGGGTCGGTGGACGGGATATGCTGGTAAGCATCCTGCATATCCAGAGAGGCCAGCCAGTCATGCTGATGCAGCAAGGGTAACAGGGTACCTAGGGAAATCATCTTGAATTTCTCCTGGAAGGAATTTGTTTAACTTTCTGAGGTCTAGAATGGGGCGTATCCCAGATTTCTTTGGAACCAGAAAGTACTGGGAGTAGAACCTGTGTTTCGTAGATGCGGGGCACCAGTTCTATTGCCCTGTTGTTCAGAAGGCCCTGGATCTCGGTGTGAGGAGGTCTGATTGAGAGGTCGACAACCTGGGTTGTCGGATGGGAGGACAATTCGGGGTTTCCAAGAAATTGAGAGAATAACCCTCAATTATCCAAGGACCCATTTGTCTGAGGTTATGGACTTCCACTGGTTGTAGAAGTACATCAGACGACCTCCCACCTGAGGAGAAAGTTCCACCGGGCAGAGTGGATGGAACTTGGGCCAACGACTATAAGGTAGCGCTGGGAGCTTTAGGTCCCTGGCGCTTTCTGCTGCTCTTTCTTGAGGTTGGGCAGGTTGGCTTTATGGAAGCTTCCCTGCCTCTGCCCTCAAAGGACTGACGACTATGAAACTGACGCCTGTTCACATGCCCCCGAGAGGGGCAGGCGGAGGTCTGGCCAACTTAATGGCCGATCTAGTCTTCTGAGTGGCCTCTAAGGCTTGCTCCACCTGAGGGCCAAAAAGAAAGGAGCCATCAGAGGCAGCGCCATCACCTGCTGCTGAGCATCATTCGTGAAGCCAGAAGTACGCAGCCAGGAATGGCGCGAGTACAAATCTCGGCTGCTTGAGCGAGAAGCAGTGTCGAAAGCGCCCATGGCGGCTTTGACCTGTTGGTTATTGGACTCAATACTCTAATAACGGTCAGAAGAAGCTCTGACTTGAACCAATCTGGAAGAGCTCAACCATTCTTTTCATAGAGTGCCACAGGATATACTCCATACTGAGAAAAATAGCCTTGATAACTGGCAATACGATATCTAGAGTGGAGGCAGCAAAGACTCTCTTACCTTAATATCAATCTTACTAGACTCTTTGTTAATAGGCTCGTAGCTAGTAGTTTGAGGAAGAACTCCTTCTGTCATTCTCTGCCAGGACTACAATAGGATCCGCAAAGGCTTGGGATGCCAAAATGGGACGATCCTTGGGGAGCTGAATACTTCTTATCAATGATTTAGCCACTGAGGGAATAAGAGCAGGGTTATTCCATACCATTTGAGACAGCGCCTCAAGGAAGGCTGAATCGGAGGAGTCAAATCCGAGGGATCTCCGAAGCATGAAGATACTGGAGTCTTAATATCTTCCCAGGATCGATGTCTGTAGTCTGGAGAGAAAGAGTGGATCCCAGGTTCTTCAACAGAGACTTAAAGGACAGGTCCTCACCACAGGCTCTTAGAAAAGAAAGATCCTGTTTCTTCCACTTCATCACCAACCCAAGGTCTGGGTCAGGCTCAACATCATCTCCTGATGGTCCAGAAAGGACTGTTTGGACAGGAAAGGGAGGGAAAATTAGGAGAGGAGGAAATGGCAGAAAAACAAGGAGGAGTCCCTAAGGATGCCGGCCAGACGGCAAACGGGCTGAAGACGGCATCCAGGAGGGGCGACGGGCGCCAAGAGGCACGCTGCCTCGCGAACGCCGCCGGGCGGCGCCGCTGATGAAAGGTAGCGGCCGACGCCGCTAACGGCGCCGCCTAACTAACGGGCACTACCGGGCGCGCCAGGAGACTGCGACGGGCGCTAACGGGCGCCAGAGATACGCTGGGCCGCTTAACGGGCGCCGCAAGCTCCGCGTTCTTTAAAACGGCGCCGACACGGCCACAGACCCTGCAGAAGGCCGTGAAAGCCCCGTGAACCTGGAAAGCAAGAGAAGGAAAACAGGAGATAAGGGCATCGGTGAGGCCCCCTGCGCCGCAGCCATGTGAGGGGGGGAAACACCTAAGCACGGAGTCGCTAGCACCGAAGAAGGCGCCGCGCGACTAGGAAGGTCCAACCGCCCTACCTGATCGCCGGAGGAGCCCGAGGGCTCCGAGGTAACCGAGCCAGGCAGAAGAACCAACCTCCGAGCCCATCGCTCCATAAGAGCGGCCCACTGATGAAACTGCTCATCTGGAGCCCTACCTATAGGCGGGGAAGGGCTCCGATGTCGAGGACGACGATTATCGGAAGTTGGCGACTCCGAAGAAGGAGACCGGCAACTAGCAACAATAACCGACCGTCGACGCGCAGACATACCAGAGGGCGACCTCGAGTGATGCCTTCTCTTTTTTGACCTGTGGGCCGAAGAAGAGCTCGAGGCCGAACGGCGCCGAGAATGCGACCGTTTATTTTAATGCCGGTGAGGACACTTCATCCCCAGACATCGGACTGACCATAGTGAACCCGCTGAGAGAAGGAGGCTGACGACCCAGCCCGCTGACTGAACAGCTTTCATCCGGTCTCCCTACCGTCACCTGACCTGCTCATAGTCGACTCCGTCCAGTAGGCGAGACTTCTTCAAGTAAGTTAAATTTAAATATTAGAAAAATTTTACGAAAAATAGAATAAAACTAAGCGATACTACTATCGTGATAATGTTACAAAAAACAAACTGAAAACTATGCGCTGGTTTGAAGTTTGACTCCGACAGGTGACGGCGTCGTCTGAAGCGCTTTTCGGCAATGGGGAAAAAAGGAACTGAAAGGCGGTTGGAGGGTCGTCGCCGAGATGGTCATTACCGTTCGAACCGCTGTTTCATGGGGTATTGCAGGTCTCGCTGGGCGCTGTCCGGGCCGACCCTCCAGCAAAAAGTTTGCTCCCGATGGGTCTTAGTGCCTCCGGCGCCAATCCCACTAGTGTGAATGAGTGGTGGAGACTTATGTCCAGGAAGATCTTCCTGTTTTCTACTATTGATGCCTCTTCCTATGCATCCCAGTATCCCCCCAGCCTTCCTTACTGCCTTCTCACATTGCTTGCCCGCCTTTAGGTAATCTGATATAATTACCCCCAGGTCCCTTTCCAGTTTTACTGTTGTCAGTATCTCACCCCCCATTGTGTACTCTTCTCCTTGGTTTATGTTTCCCAGGTGCATTACCTAGCACTTCTTTGCACTTGAATCTGAGCTGCCATACATTTGACCATTCCTCCAACCTTACCAACTCCCTTCTCATCCATTCCACTCCATCTTGTGTATCAACCCTGTTGTAGATCTTTGTGTCGTCTGCAAAGAGACATACTTTTCCTTCTAGTTCCTCTGCAGTGTCATAGATACATAGACAGTGTCGGCAGATAAGGGCCTTTGGCCCACCCAGTCTGCCCATTTGAGCTTGTAAGTTCAGTTTATGTTTTCCTAGAAGTCTGTTGCCCCTTACCCCTGACCTCCAGAATTCCTTTATGTCTATCCATGCATTCTTAAATCCGTGATTGTTTCAGCCCCACCACTTCCTCTGGCAGGGTGTTCCACTTGTCCACCACCCGTTCTGTGAAGAAATTCTTCCTCATGTTTCCTCTGAATCGCCCTCCCTCAACTTCATCCCATGCCTCTAGTCCTGGAACATCTTTTTGCTTAAAAATAGTGTATTCCTGCACCCTGTTCCTCCCTGTAAGATACTTGTATGTCTCTATCATATTCCCTCTCTCCTCCTCTCCTCCAGGGAGTACATGTCCAGTTCCTTCAACCTGTCTTCATAGGACTTGTGATGCAATCCATGCACCATCTTTGTTGCCCTCCTCTGAACCGTCTCTGCCTGTCTATGTCCTTCGTGAGTATGGTCTCTCCAAATTGTACACTGTACTCCAGGTGGGGCCTCACTAGTGTCTTGTATAGGCGGAATTATGACCTCCTTTTCCTGCTGGTGATGCCTGCTTATACATCCCAGCATCCTATTTGCTTTACCTGCTGTCTTGTCACACTGTTTCCCTACCTTGAGGTCATCAGAGATGATAACCCCAAGATCCCTTTCCTGCTTGGTGCATGCTATATCCTCACCCCCCAACTGATATATTGTGCCAGGGTTTTTGTGCCCCATATGCATTATCTTGCACTTCCTTGCATTGAATTTCAACTGCCAAACCCCTGACCATTCTTCAAGTTTCTGCAGGTCCCTTCTCATTCTGTCTACACCCTCTGGTGTGTCTACTCTGTTACACAGTTTTGTGTCATCAACGAACAGTGAAATTCTGCCTTCTAGGTCCTGCGCAATGTCACTGATGAAGATGTTGAATAGGACCGGTCCCAGCACTGATCCCTGTGGTACCCACTGGTCACTCTTCCCTCTGTGGAGTGACAGCCATTTACCACCACCCTCTGTGTCCTGCCACCCAGCCAGTTACCTACCCACCACACTACTGTCCTGCCCACACCCATATTCCCCAGTTTGTGTAATAGTCTTCTATGTGGAACAATGTCAAAGGCCTTGCTGAAGTCCAGATAGGCCATGTCCACTGCCCTCCCGCGATCCACTCCCTAGTCACCCAATCAAAAAATCAACGAGGTTGGTCTGACATGACCTCCCCCTGGTGAAACCATGCTGCCTTGGGTCCTGTAGTCCATTGACAACCAGATGTTCCACCAATCTCTCCTTCAGTAGTGCTTCCATGATCTTCCCCACTACCAAGGTGAGGTTGACTGGTCTGTAGTTCCCTGCTTCCTCTTTGTTCCCACTTTTGTATAAGGGGACTACATC
Organism: Neoceratodus forsteri; assembly: GCA_016271365.2. Taxonomy (NCBI): domain Eukaryota; kingdom Metazoa; phylum Chordata; order Ceratodontiformes; family Ceratodontidae; genus Neoceratodus; species Neoceratodus forsteri. Next base: position 161,671,934 of record CM057458.1, on the reverse strand, counting down.
TGCTGTCCTCCAGTCTTTGGGTACCTTTTGGGTACCTTGTATGTCACTTATAAAGACATTAAAAAGGACCGGTCCCAGTACTGAACACTGCGGTACCCCGCTAGTAACCCTCCTTTCTTCGCTGTGGACTCCGTTTACTACTACCCCTTGCGTCCTGTTGTCTAGCCAATTTTTTTATCCAGGCTACCACCTTGGGACCCACTCCAAGGCTGGCTAACTTGTGTATTAATCTTTTGTGTGGGACTGTATCAAATGCCTTGCTAAAATCTAGACAGCCCATGTCCACAGCCCCTCACTGGTCTACTACTTTGGTCACCCAGTCAAAGAAATCTATTAGATTCGTCTGACACGACTTTCTGTAGTCCTTGGTGCAGTTACCACAGTATCAGAGTATTCTATGTAAATCTAGAGTACGGAGAAGTGCCTCACCCTGACTGGCATGCTCAGGGCAGTAAACAGGAAGGTGTATCTTTTTTTTTTTTTTATTTCTTTTTATTACAAGTTGTTTATCACACAGATACATAACATACAATATTAGCAGTAGCAGAAAATATATTACAGAGCTGATTTAGAATCAGCTTCAAAATCTAATCAGCAAATACAGCAATTGATGACGTTATGTTAGAACCTCGTTTTGTAAGTAGAACACAGTTGGATCTGTCCATCCAATGGACTTTCCCCAATTAAGGGGTCCAGGTTGGGCACATGGGGCCTCTAGAGGAGTCTCTGTCTCACACAACTATAAGAAAGCCCTTGGACATCCCAAGTGGTAATTAATCTCCTCGACCATAGATTATTGTCATGGGCAAGGGATTGAGTCAGTTAAAGAATTATAATTTATCCAAACCTGCCACTTCAAAGCAAGGGGAGGGACACGTCCCTGTAGCTCAGCATTGAACATTTCTGATTTGTATATCTCTGACATTATCCTCTTCCAATCTTGCGTTGTTGGAATTTGATTCGACATCCATCATCTAGTAATTACTTTCTTGGCTGCAAAAAAACAGACTGGTAATAGGGTGCGTCCCCACTGGGCAGCGTGGTCCAGATAGATCCCCATTAGGAGTTGCTCTGCTGTAAGCTCTATGGATTCTGAAAATAATCCTGAGAGTTCGTTTTGAAATGAAAACCAAAACGGTATATGCCTGGGGCATAGCCAAAACACATGAACCAAGGTTGCAATCAGGCAGCCACAATCTCTCCAACATTTCCCATACATTTCAGGGAGATATTTAAGAAGGACCACTGGGGCCCGAAAAAATCGGGAATGACATTTCCATGCGAACTCCCTCCAATAAGGAGAGACAACAGATTTCAGCTCAATCAGAGAAGATCGAGACCAGTCATCCATGGCAATCTCCAGGTCTAGATCTCTATTCCATCCCCCTCAGAATAGAAGCCGTGGAATCCGGGAGCGCACTTCTCTGATCTTACTTTGAGAAACAGCTCTTGCAGAAGGTTACACCATTAGGACTGAAGCCGGCAGGCGCCAGGACCTCACGGAAATTTTCTCACTAGCAGTATCCAGCAGGAACTGCCCCCGACGTCAGGCATCATACAAAAGCGGGCGGTCCCCCAGAATTCCCAGTTCTTTTCCCGCCGTCAACTCGCCAGTATCGGCCTCACGGTCCCGCTCCAGCGAACGACGCCTAGAACTTCCAGCTTTGACTAATAAATGTCAGCATCTCCAACTCCTTCCTCAGAAGGACATCCCTCTAAGTGTGCCTGCGGCAAACAGATACCTTTTAAGGATCTGCATTCATCCTGCCTGCGGTGTTTAGGCCCGGAACACGACACTAAGGTCTGCTCCTTTTGCCAGCAGTTCAATAGTCGCATCCGGATCCGCCGCCAGAAGGCACTTCAGGGGTTCCTCTTGGAAGAAAAGTTAAAAATCATGGATAAAGACCCTGCCTGCAGAGGTGAGTCTACCTCTAAGTCCCATAAGCACCGGGACAAGCACCGGGAGAAGGCCAAGTCCAGATCCCCGAACCGGGCCTCGGAGTCGCGCACCAGCACCGGCTCCACGCTCTCAGACCACTCTCCCTCCAGGGCTCGCACTCAGCCCCCTCCCGTGAAGGTTAAGACTTCAGGCAGTTCTTCGGCTTCTCTGCATCCGATTAAGACTTCCAGGACCTCGGACCCTTCTTCAACGCCCTCCCGGGCTTCCGCGAAGTCTTCTGACCATCACCGGTCCAAGTCCTCTTCTAAAATCACTCAGGCTTCCTCGGATAGACGCAGGGACCCCAACGCCTGATTGGCCTCCCAACCTCCTAGGGGACCAGACCCCCTCCTCCCAGGAAGACCAAGGACCTGACGTCCCTTAAGCGGACGACGGACTCGAAACGGGCTGCCAACCCTTCACTGGTTAAGTGCCCATCGGACCAGACGTCGGCCAAACACCCGACATCGGCCAGACGTTCTCAGGAGCCGACTGCTTCTCCATCACCGGTGGATACCGGTCGCCGGGACACTACGGAGGAGGAGGATCTGACGTTGCCTGATGACCAAGCAGGCGACAACGAGGACTCCGGGCTTCCACAGGAGCCTTTGCCTGATCCGGCAATGCCCTTGGACCCAACGCCCGATACCAGTGACAGACCAACCCCGACGCCAGGACTGTCGTCCGGTATGAATATTCAGGAGGTTAAATACCTCTTTTCCTTTTGGTGGGACACAATCAAGAAAGACGTGGTCCCAGTGAAATCTCCTCCTCCTCCTACTCCCCCTCTTCCACCACAGGGGCCAGAAGGAAGACCACCGACCCCCAAGGAGCCTACTCCACCTCCTAGGGGCAGATCCAAAGAAAGGAGAAGGCCCCCTTCAAGAACTCCCTCAGTCCCAAGCGACCCAGACATAGACAGTCCACTCCGCAGGGGGAAGACTCTAGACCTGACACCTCAGATACCTCCAGGTCTCCATCTCCAATCAGCATCCCATCACCTGACCCATGAGACCTCCCTAGGTCACCTCCGGATGATCCCTCTTTTTCTGAAATCATGAGGCACATCCAGGAGAACATGGGATGGGAAACAGAAGACCTAGACCACGAACAACAGCGCCTAGCTCATTATCTTCGGCAGAAGGACCCTAAGCCTGTGGTGGTGGTGCCACCCTTGGTGGACACCTTCGTGGACGTCACCAAGGCTGCGTGGAAACGTCCACATTCCACCCCGCAGTGCCGAAGAAGGCTGACCGCCTGTACAGGGCCCCTGCAGAGGGCCCGTACTTGGCGCAACAACCCCTAGCTGATTCCCTAGTCATTATGGCCTCCCATGATAGGTCTCAATGACCACAACATTTGAGTACACAGCCTCCGGACCAGGAGTCCAAGCACTTGGACTCACTGGGTAGGCGCATGTATGCAGCTGCTACATGCTCCATTAGGTCACTGAACTATCGGACACACATGGTTCAGTTTCAGAATGCACTATGGGAACAGGGTCAAGACCTAGTTAGAGCACTTCCAGATGGCGAGCAGAAGGAGGAGCTTCTGAACCTCCTTCACACTGGGTCAGACATGGGGACCCAAGTTTTGAGAGCCGCCTACAATTCAGCAGACTCCGCAGCAAGGGGAGAAGCCTCTGTCTCCGGAGATACTCAAGCCCGTCTCCAGATTTACCCCGGACGTCCAGAAAAACATCCAGGACGTTCCCTATAACGGCGAAGTTCTATTTGGTGAAGACTCTGAAAAGGTGATCACCAATTTACAGGACGCTGGGAAGGCAGTAAGGACTGTACAGGCCATGTACAGACCCAAATCTGGTTCCTTTCATAGGTACCAGAATCGTTTTCGTGGCCGACAACAGCAGCAGCACACGTGTTCCGGCCAGCAGCCAAGGGGCAACCTCAACCGTAAGGCCCAGCCTAAGTCTTCCCCAGGCCAAGGTCAGAGATATACCAAACCGACCCAGCCTGCGGGGAGTAATGCCGCCACAGCATGACTCCTTCCCAGCCCCACCCCTCTTCTGGATCAACGGGAACAAAAGGTCGGGGGTCACATTGCTCGCCACCTTTCGGGATGGCAGGCGATAACCACTGACCAGTGGGTCCTCCAACTGGTCGAGAGAGGACACTCTATCAAATTCCTCTACCACCCACTGTCAAGACCTCCCATGCTTTCCCGTTATTCGGGTCAGCACGCACTGCTCATACAGCAGGAAGTGCTCGCGCTTCTGGGAAGTAAGGCTATAGAGCACGTACCGTGGAACCAGAGAGGTGCAGGTTACTATTCCCACTTCTTTCTGGTTCCCAGAAAGACAGGGGACCTCCATCCGATTCTTGACCTCAGCAACCTCAACGTTTCGGTCCTTTACAAATGCATCTGCATGGTGACCCTTCTCGGTTTGATTCCCATGCTCAAGCAGGGCACCTTCTTAGTATCTCTGGACATGCAGGATGCTTACCTGCACATACCTATAGCTCGAGCGCACAAGAGATTCTTGTGCTTCGAGTTTCTAGGTTGCCATTATCAGTTGCGAGCCCTTCCCTTCAGATTGTCCTCAGCATCTCGGGTATTTACAAAGTGCATGGCAGTCATAGCAGCAGCTCTCAGGAAACAAGGCCACTACATGTTCCCATACCTGGACAACTGGCTCCTCATGGCCCCCTCTTGGGAGGCTCTGATGTCCGCGATCCACTGTACTCATTCCCTCTTCAGGTCGTTGGGCATCAATCACGAGAAGTCGCACCTGGTTCCGATGCAGAGACTGCAGTTCATAGGTGCAGTCCTGGACACCATCCAGGGGAAAGCTTTTTTGCCCCAGGACAGAACGGAACACATCAGATCCCTCATAAGGTACATCTTAACAAAGAAGACAGTCCCAGCAAGACTGATCCTTTGCCTGCTCGGAAACATAGCTGCGGCCACTGCGACAGTCCCTCTAGCACATCTTCACATGCGGATGACCCAATGGATGTTACGGATACGATGGGAGCAGAAGCAAGACCATCTGCAGCTGCCAATTCGGATCATGAATGCCGTCATCCGGGATTGGCAATGGTGGCTTGAACCACAGCATCTATAGGTGGGAGTCCCCTTCATTGCGTCGTCTCCGATTGTGACACTCTCCCCGGACGCTTCAGGGTTTGGTTGGGGAGCACATCTCGACGGGGCCAGGTCTCAAGGCTCGTGGATGCCCCAGGAAGCTCATCTCCAAATAAATATTTTGGAGATGAGAGCAGTCCTTTATGCCTTGCAGGCCTTCCAGTCGGAGATTCCACCGGGTACTCTGCTGTTGCAAACAGACAATACCGCAGTGATGTATTACCTCAACAAACAAGGAGGTACCCATTCCTACCCACTTTGCAGGGAGGCCATGAGGGTGTGGGATTGAGTTCTGCAACACGGCGCAAACTTTATTGCTGTACATGTCCCAGGAGTGGACAACGTTATCGCAGACAGTCCGAGTCGGTCTCAGGTCAGAGTCCACGAATGGGAACTACTCCAGAAGGTGGTAGAGGATCTGTTTCACAGATGGGGCACACCAGAGTTAGATCTTTTTCGCATCCCCATCCAACGCAAAACTGCCCAATTTCTGCTCGCTAGATCCAGGGCCTGGTGTTTTCTGGCGAGACACGTTGTCCCTCTCCTGGACGGGCAGATTCCTCTACGCATTTCCTCCTTTCCCGTTGATCCAGAGGGTTCTTTTGAAACTCCACAGAGAGCAGGCGACGCTGATACTAATCGCGCCCTTTTGGCCCAGACAGATTTGGTTCCCTCTGCTGCACCAGCTGTCTCAGGAACCTCCGGTGCCTCTGCCAATCAGCTCTCACTTATCGTCCCAGAAGGTAGGATCTTTGGTCCATCCAGACCTTCGCTCTCTGAACCTGCACACCTGGTTCCTAGGGACATACCTATCATGTGCTACGGGGTCTCGCAAGGGGGTAGCAGATGTTCTAGTGGCTGCTAGAAAACCAGCCACTCATGCCACATACGCCATGAAATGGAGCAGATTTTGCCTCTGGGCTCAAGCATGAGGGCTTTCCACAATGGATTGTCCAGAACACTCTGTTCTAGACTACCTTCTGTCTCTTTTCCAGGCAGGCTTGGCCTACTCCTCAATTAAAGTACACCTTTGTGCCATCTCAGCCTATCATACTCCTATAGGCCCACGGTCCATAGCTCAGTTGGACACCGCACGAGCCTTTCTGAGAGGCGTTCTTCACCTTAGACCTCCGATTAAGGATCCTATTCCTCCATGGGACTTACCCTTCGGCCTGGAGCAGCTTACGCTGCCACCTTTTGAACCAGTCGCGGATTGCGAGCTACGTCTCCTGACATGGAAGACGTTATTTTTAGTTGCTGTTACTTCGGCCAGAAGGATTTCTGAACTTCACGCACGTATGTGCAAAGAACCTTATTTGGTTTTTCACCAGGACAGGGTGGCCCTAAGGACAAATCCAAAGTTTCAACCTAAGGTGGTCTCAGCCCTCACTCTCAATCAGGACATCGACCTGCTGGTGTATTTTTCTAAATACTCTAATAGAGAAGAGGCCCTGTTGCACACTCTAGATGTGCATAGGTGTCTAAGATACTACCTGACCAGAACCAGACACCACCATAAATCTGATCAGCTTTTTGTCTCCTTCACCCATAGGATGCTAGGGGCTCTGGTTTCTAAACAATCACTGTCCAGATGGCTCATCCACTGTATCATGTTCTGTTACAGGTAAAGCCATTTATAGCGGGCGCGTTCATGATCTGACATTCCTGCCCGTTATACAGAGCGGTCGCTTTAACCAAAACATTTGTTTGGGGTTTCGGGACTCATTTTCTAAATAAACAAACTCATGAAAACTATGTCCTTATCGTTCTCAAGCTCTTCCTGTCCATATAACAGATTATGTTGAGTAAAACACTGTCAGCAAAAAGCCCAGCTCCATCCCGTCTCCACTAAATAAATACACAGAATATCTCAGTGTCTCATAGCGCTACCTCTACCGCTCTCACCTCAGCTGTCTGATTGCGTCCTATCTCAACACCGCAAGTGCCTGTACAATCCAAGGCTAAAAGCAAAAAGCCCAGCTGCCTCCCGCCGCCACTAAATAAAATGCACAGGATAGCGCTACCTCTACCGCTCTCATCTCAGCTGTCTCTGTCTGGTTGCTTCCTATCCCAACGGCACAAATGCCTGAATTGCCAATGTACAAGAAAGAACCTCTGCTTCAGCTTCAGTCACGCAGTCACAGCCAGGAAGCATAATTGCAAGGCTGTCAGATATCCTGACTCCGACTATAGCTAAAAATAGGTTGCTCCACTTCATCAGGTTAGTGCCTCCACCTAACTGCTCTCAAAATTTGACTCCTTTTCAAGGCTGCAGACACTCACTTCCTAAATGAACCGGATGAAATAGCAGGCGGGCAACGTCCATACTATGCCTTTGTTTTTGAATTATGGTCCCTTGAAATGGCAACTGGATTTTGGTTTATGCCCGTTAAAAACAGATGCCTGTATTAAGTGCGGGCGCTATAAGTGGCAGCAACTGTACCAGAAACGTAACTAATCCCTTCCGGGCTCAGTTAGGGGACATTCCACAAGGGGGGTGGCTACCTCCTTTGCTGCTCTAAAGAACATGTCCACTTCGGCCATCTGCGCAGCAGCTACTTGGAGCACTGTGCACACCTTTATCGGGCATTATAGCCTAGACGTTGCATCACGGCGAAGAGATGGTTTTGGTTTAGCAGTCCTTCAGGGACTACTATCCTAGGATTTGGTCCAACTATCGATCTCTACCTAGCCTCCTCCCTCCTGCGAGGGATTTCCAGAATTGCTTGGGAATCATTCCTAATGGTGTAACCTGCTGCAAAAGCTGTTTCTCAAAGTAAGATAGTACAGTTACGTAAGAACTTACCATAACAGTAGATCTTTGAGAACAGCTCTTGCAGCAGGTAGTTTCCCTCTCACCATCCCCTCTGGAAGTAGAGTTGGTCCTTTACTCATTACCTAGGATTCAGTGTTTGTAACACCGCTCTGAACACCTTCTTTGAAGGCGGATCCTCAGTCTCCACTTCTGATATAACCTAGCGGCCCGAAGTCTCCGGCGGGAGAACTGGGGATTCTGTGGGACCGCCCCCTTTTGTATGATGCCTGACGTTGGGGGCAGTCCCTGCTGGATACTGCTAGCTAGAAAATGTCCGTGGGGTCCTGGCGCTTGCTGGCTTCAGTCCTAATGGTGTAACCTGCTGCAAGAGCTGTTCTCAAAGATCTAGTGTTACGGTAAGTTCTTACGTAACTGTACTTTCTTTATAGATTAAGCCTATGATATGTAATCCCAGATTGTCTTTAATTGTCTCTATAAAGAGTTTTAACTCTATATGGGGTAGGAGATGGCATATTGGGCTGAATTACCCTATTACAAAGTCTGTGATTGCGAATTTGAAAGTAGCAGAACCTATCGGAGTTGCCAAGTGAATATTGGGACTGAATTTTATCAAAGGGAACAATGCCATCGGGAGACAGGAACTGAAAGAGGTGTGATCCATATAAATGGGAGTAAATGATTCATTCCGAGATATCAATTTACAGTATTCAAAAACTTTAAGAAGTGGGCCAGATTTTCTAATCCCCTTCCAAAGCTTATATCTCTGGGATGTGATTTCTGTAAAAGCAGAAAGGAGAACCGATCTCTCATCAGAGGAAAACAACATTCTTTTGATGTCAAAGAGATCGTTTAAATGAAATTCTATAGTTTTCCAAAGGGAACTATAAGAGTCGGTCAGCCACAGTAACATTGTTCGTAAAGAGACGGCTTGAGCATATAAACCAAAATCTGGGAGATTTAGTCCACCCCGGGAAAGTGACAGTTTTAAGATGGAGAACCTAATTCTAGGTCTTTTTTGACCCACAAGAAGGTTAGTATCATTCTGTTCCAGGATTTAAAACAGAATTTCGAGGGGAGAAAGGGGATGTTCTGAAGTAGGTATGAAATCTGGGGAAGAATATTTGTGCGAATTATCGCTACTCGTTGATGAAATGGAAAGAAAGCCGTGGCCCACCTGTCCAAGTCTGCTTGAATTTGTATTGTTAGGGGTTCATAGTTGACTGTCTCCAAAACTGCAGGATCAAATGGGAGTTGGAACCCTAGATATTTTATTTGCATAGACAGCCACCGAAATGGAAAGGTCTTTTTCAATTGAGAGGAAGGAGAAAATTTGAATGAAAGAATTTCAGTTTTAGTTACATTAAGTTTAAATTCAGATATTTTTGTACATGGTTAACATTTTCCAGACAGCTGGGATAGATTGGGAAGGGGATAACAAAGTCAAAAGTAAATCATCAGCAAACATGTTGATTTTGTATTCTTGTTGACCAATCGGGATCCCCTCTACCACAGAGCAAAAAGGTATGGAGACAGGGGGCATCCCTGGCGAGTATCCCTACCTAGGGGGAAGGGGGGAGACAAGGAACCATTTGTTCAGACATAGGCCCATGGAGACTTGTACAAATTAACTAAGCAAGCAGAGAACCGGGGTGGGGGGTAATGAAATGCTTTTAGGGTTTCCCATAGAAGGAGCCATGAGACTCGACTGAATGCTTTTTCAGCATCCAAGCTGATAAAAACAGATGGAATTTGCTGAGTACGTACATATTCTTGTAAAATCAAGGCCCTACGAACATTATCAGAGGTGTTCCTATTTTTAATAAAACCTGACTGATCCAGGTGTAGGATTTGAGGAATAATGGATTCTAGTCTGGAAGCCAATATGGCCATATAAATTTTGTAATCCACATTAAGAATTGAGACAGGGCGGTAGGATCCCAGATCTGAGGGATCCTTATTTGGTTTGGGAATTGGGGCTATTGTTGCAAAATCCCAGGACAGGGGAGACAGACCACCCCGGAAAAGGTCATTAAATAATAACTGTAACTTTGGGATCAATTCTTTAGAAAATTTTTTGTACCACTCAGCCGTAAAGCCATCTGGCCCGGGACAATGCCCAGAATGAAGTTTTTTAACTGTCTCCTGGATCTCTAGGGCCGAGATAGGGGACTCTAAATTTTGAATTTGGAGAGGAGAAAGTGTTGGAAGGTTAGCCCGTTTCAAAAATAGTGTTGATTCGTCTAATGGGAAAGAGGGAGGAGAGGAGAATAGTTTGGTATAGTATTCTATGAAGGCCTGTTGGATATGATCGTCAGAATAATATGTTTTCCCTGAAGATGGGTTTCTGAGTTTTAAAATGGTAGACGAATTTTTCCGAGCCCTTAATTTACGTGCCAAGTTCTTGATACCTTTGGGACCCCCTCATGAACTGCCTGGCGAAGGTAGTATAGGGACTGTTGAACCTTATTGTCAATAATTCGTTGCAAAGCTGCTTTTCTATTTCTTATTAGGTTTGAAGATCAGCATCACCCTCCTGATAAAGCATTTGATAGTTTAATAGTTGGTTCCATAATCTTTGGTATTCAAGTTCTCTTTCTTTGTATTTTCTGGTCGAGTATGAAATTATTTCCCCCCGGATGGTGGCCTTCATCGCGTCCCATTGCATCGCTTCCGGAATGTCTGAGTCTGTATTTTCGGAAAAAAAGAAAGGAATTCTAGTGGAAAGATGCTCTAGAAATTCCCTGTCAGTTAAAATTGAGGGACTGAGTATCCAATGAGAATTCTTCCTCACTCTGCCCATGTCTATTTTGAGGATCAAGGGATAATGGTCTGATAATAGCTTAGGGCCAATACTAATGTTCTGTACCAAGGATAGATGTTCACATGCTGTTATTATATAGTCTAGTCTGGAGTGAGATTTAAATCTTGGGGAATAGTAGGCAAAACCAGGGGTAGAGGGGAATAACCTTCTCCACACATCGACCAATCCCAAATAATCTATGTTTTTTTAAAAATTGTTTAGTAGTCGCATTGTTCCTGTGTTTTTGTGGGTTGGAACTGTTAATATGCGGAGCTAGGGTCAGATTCAGATCACCGCCCACAATCAATCGACACTGAAGAAGGCTAAGGAGTGTAGTTATAAAGCCCCTATAAGTTGGAAAATTCGATTATGGGAGGAAGTACACTAGGCAATGTGACTAGCTTACCATATAATGTATCTTGGACTATTACATAGCAACCCTGAGCATTTATATGTGTTTCATGTATCTCCAGGGACGTATTTCTTGGAATGAGGATTGCTACTCCCCTCTTTCTTCCCCTGGGACGTGACGAGGCCACCACCTGGTATCCCCCCCAATTTAGCTTGAGGTGTTCGGATTCAGAGAGGTGGGTTTCCTGGAGAAATATCAGATCACACGGGTTTTTGGCTAAGTGTTGCGTGAGCCTTGCCCTTTTAATCAGGTCATGCAACCCAATAATGTTATGAGATAAAATTTTTACTGGATTTAATGCCCCCAATTTTTGTCTTTATGAGTAATACTCATTTTACTCTTTCTTTCTTTCTTTTCTCTCTTTCTCTCTCTTTCTTTCTTTCTTTCCAGGAAGGACATAAAGGATATCCCACGGACCACGTTACCCCAGTTACCAAGTTCGTTCTTTGTAACATCATCAACTTAATACAGTGCCTTCAGAAAGTATTCGCCGCCCCCTTGGATTTTGTCACATTTTGTGATGTTGCAAACTCAAATTAAAATACATTTATATGGGATTTTTTTGTCACGTATCTACACAAATTACTCTATAATATCAAAGTGGAATGAAACTTCTGGAATTTTTTGTACATGTAATTTAAAATAAAAACCTGAAATGTCTTGAGTTGATAAGTTTTCACCCCCTTTGCTATGACACTCCAAATTGAGCTCAGGTGCATCCAATTTCCTTGTGAGATCACTCTAAAACATGAATGGAGTCCACCTGTGGTCAGTTCAAATGGCTGACATGATTTCAGAGGAAATACACCTGTCTATATAAGGTCCCACTGTTGACAGTGCATATCAGAGTAGAAACTCTACCATGAAGACCAAGGAGCTGTCCGTAGAACTCCGTGATAGAATTGTGAGGAGGCATAGATCTGGGGAAGGGTATAAAAACATTTCTAGGGTGTTGAAAGTTCCCAGGAGCACAGTCAAGTCCATCATTAGGAAATGGAAAGATTACGGAACCACCCAGACTCTTCCTAGAGCAAGCCGTCCTCCCAAACTGAGCAACCGGGCAAGAAGGACCTTGGTCAGGGAAGTGACCAAGAACCCAATGACCACCCTGACAGAACTACAGAGTTCCATGGCTGAGATGGGAGAACCTGTCCAGAGGACAACAATCTCTGCAGCACTTCACAGATGTAGCCTCTATGGGAGGTGGCTGAGGCGGAAGCCACTCCTGAGAAAAGGCCACATAATAGCATGCCTGGAGTTTGCAAGAAGGCACGTGGCAGACTCTGAGACCATGCGGCAAAAGATTCTCTGGTCTGATGAAACAAAAATTGAACTCTTTGGCCTGAATGCAAAGCGCTATGCCTGGCGCAAACCGAACACAGCTCATCACTCGTGTAACAGCATCCCTACCATGAAGCATGGTGGTGGCAGCATCATGTTATGGGGATGCTTTTCAGCGGCAGGGACTGGGGCACTTGTCAGGACAGAGGAAACAATGAATGGAGCCAAATGCAGGCACATCCTTGAGGGAGAACCTGCATCAGTCTGCAATAGACCTTGGACTGGGGCGAAGATTTACGTTCCAACAGGACAACGACCCCAAGCATACAGCCAAAGCAACACTGGAGTGATTTCAGAACAAGAAGGTGAATGTCCTTGAGTGGCCCAACCAAAGTCCAGACTTGAATCCCATTGAGAATCTGTGGAAATACTTAAAGATTGCGGTTCACTGACGCTCCCCATCCAACTTGACAGAGCTTGAGCAAATCTGCAAGCAAGAATGGGCGAAAATCCCCAAATCCAGATGTGCAAAGCTGATACAGACATACCCAAGAAGACTCAAAGCTGTAATTGCTGCCAAAGGCACTTCTACAAAGTATTGACTCAGGGGGGGGTGAATACTTAAGTAAACAAGATATTTCAGTTTTTAATGTTTCATAAATTTTTGTTACACAATACAAATATTTTTGCCCCTTTAAATTGTTGAGTATGCTGTGTGAATCAAGGGGGGAAAAATCATTTCAATGCATTAAAAATTCTGGTACTAACACAACAAAATGTGACAAAATCCAAGAGGGTGAATACTTTCTGAAGGCACTGTACTGTTTCATGAATAGTGCAAAAAGAATGTTTTTGTAACTCTATTTTTCTATGTGTGTGGTTATTTAACACCCCCCTACATAATCTATTACTGTAATAGCAACTGTATAAACCATATCATAAGAACCTGAACTTTTAAGTCCATGACCAAAACCCAGGTCAATAGACACAATGTGCTTTTGCCAAGTTTGAATAATAGAAACATTACCAAAATTACATATTTCAAAACCGTAAAGGGTGAAACCTGTACACACCCTTAGAAACCTAACTATATACAGATTGACCTCCAACTGGGAGGCACTCTCATAGAGCTCCTCTGGGAACATCCTGTCCTGAGTTCCACAAGGGAGAGGGGAGGAATGAGGGATTCTTGAGCTAACCCCAAGTGAGGTTATACTCAGGGTCAGCAGTAGAGCCCCTAAGGGAGCGATTATTAAATCACTCCGGGGTGGAGCCAGTTTAACTGTGGCAAATACCAACGTTTGCCTTACCGAGGCCTCTCTGCCTCCTTGTTAGACACAATGGCTCAATGGTTTAGGTATAGGGAAAGAGGATCTCAAGGCCTACTATTGAACAGAAGAGTGAGATCCACCGCCTGGGAGCAACCCCGAGCTATTTGTTTTCGCCCTCTGTAACTCAATTGTCTAGGAACAAACTCCTCTGTGTACTTTCTGAATTTTGTTGGGGAGGACTAGCCCAATCCTGGGTTCCAGTATGTATCCTAACTGTCCCCCTCCTGGTATATTAAAGGGGACTGAGATTTCTAGCTATGTTAATTTGGAGAAGGACCATGATTACAGTACCAGGGTCGGTCCACCACCCCAGTGGTCGAAAGAGAGAAAAAAAAAATGTTTCCATGAGATTTCTCTCAAGTTAGAATGATTTAGAGGACCTGGGGAGAAAGGGCAAAATGGGAGGCCAGAGGAAAGGCCAGAGCAAACACATATAGAGGAAGGTTAGTTCCATTCTCTCAGGTCAAAACTAGTTTAAAATAAAATGTAGACATCTTGATTTACTTATTGTCAAATAGAAAAAACATTCACACAAGTAAATTCTGTCGTTCGCCCATTCCATGCCAACCCCTCCCCCGACAACCCAACCCAACCGACCCTGTAAAACAGATCAAAGAGCATGCAATAGGAACTAAGACCATAGCAGTGCAGAATAACGTTCTAATCCTGATAATATCCTGGAGTAAAAGAAAGGTATAGCACTAACATGGCCAGGAGGGAAATCTGAGGTTAGCTGATGTCAGCGAAGGCGGCATCCGGGTGGGAGGAATCAGATCTGCCGCCCAAGGAGCCAGAGGGAAAGGGAGGATCCGTATGGAGGCGAAGGGCCCAAGCCAAATGAGACGGAGGAGGCCAGATGCTTCAGAAGCAATACCGCCTAGTAAGGGAGAATCCCCACCATCAGGGAGATCGCTAAAGAGCAAATGGCAACCCAGGGCTGAAATTGAAATATAAAATGTATTTTTGTTGCCTGGACTAAAAGGAAAAGCACTCGCTCCATTCAAACAAGGCCCCCCCCGCAGCACCCAAGTCCTCCCAGGCCCCAATGGAAAGAGAAACAAACCTCCACCCTCGACTCACCATGAGGTGGTGGAATTTTACCTCAGAATGTCTCAGGTAGGCAGGGTAGGACTACGGAATTGTTGCAGACGTTCCAGTAAATCACAGATTGGTAGTGATACTTGAGGAGCATTTGTTCGTGTCAGTTGGGCCCATTGCTTCTGGCGTTGCTTTACTGCCTCCATCTTCTTTTCCGTAATAATGCCCTTCGTGAGAAGGTCAGCTGCAGCTTCGGAATCCGACAAATAGGTCTGCTGCCCAGAGGTCAAGTGAACAATCAATTTGGCCAGGTAAGGAGTTTTAAATGATATCTTCTGGGATCGCAATACTGGGAAGAGCGGACTGTAATTCCTGCGCTGCCTCTGGGTGTAAGTGGCGTAGTCGTTATCAAAAAGCAGTCTGGACTAGCCCCACATAATTTTCCCTTTTGCCAGGCCCTGCTAAGGAGAAATCCCTTGGTCTGGTAGCTTAATAGACGTATTAGGAAGGATCGAGGTCTCACCTCTGGACGTGTTGGTTTTGGCCAGAGTGCATGATGGGACCTTCTTCATGTCTAATTGGTAATCTGGGTCTAGGGCTAATGACAACTGGAGAAAGTAATCTGCAAAGGCGCGAGGGTCATTTCCCTCCTCACCTTCCGGGAGCCCAAAAATGTGAATATTCCTCCTTCTGCTCCTATTCTCAACGTCTTCCTGATGATGATATGATATAGCCAGCTGTTTGAGCCCTGTTGGGGACTGTAATACCTCCAGCCTTGAGGAAGGGTGAGGTACAGCTCCTGCAGATCCTGAGAGTGAGCAGCACTAGAGCATGAGGTCCCTGGAGGCCAGAGAACAAGAGAACGGACACCTTCATGCTAGCCTTAATGCAGCCTCAAAGGCCCTGGGCCAAAGAGGGATGAAAGTAGAGCCATCATTGAAAGCCCCGAGGAGTCCAAATGGCAAGGATATCAGATCATGACTTGTCTATGAGCCAACTTCCACTGCCTCAAGCATGTCTGTTAGGAATCTCTGGTACACACTGTACATGGTACGCAGTGTATACAAAAGCCGAGGACAAGTGAAGGTATGATTTGTTGTCTTCTGAGGAGGACACTGATGGAGAGAACGTGTTCAAACCAGACAGTGGTGGTGCTGAGGGGGGGTTCGAAACTGAGCCCTCTCAGACTCCCTGTTGTATTCCTCTTTTGGCATTAGCCATTTCTCTGTGCAGTGACCAGGTAACTGGCTCCTGAGGGTCCATGAACCCAGGAAACTGTAGCAAGGGTGGCAGAGGCCCAAAATGGAACAGAGATATGCAGTACCTCTGCCTGGGTTGCGCTGGGGACCTCACCCAAGAGAAGGGTCTGGCAGGATTGCTTGGACTGGGTCATCCTACATCAGAGAAATAACCCAGTCGGTCTCATTGGGGGATTCCCCCAGGTGGGGAGAGCGAAGCCATACAGTCCCTGTAGGTTGGCAATGGTCCCCACTGGCAATGGTGTCAGACAACAGCACCGGGGAGGACACCACATGCCAGCAGTCGTCAGACTCCAAGCCAGCACCAACTCTGGGAGGCCTAGAGACAGATTCACCCCTGTTGTTGCAGACAGCGCCATCCTGTGTCAGGCCAGATGTTGACCACAAAGCCATCCCTAACAATGGCGCCGGGAGCAGCAGCAGGGCCCAACTTGGCACCAGACCAGAGATGACACAGTCACCGGCATCGTGCTTGATGCTGGGCCTAGGACCAGCAGCATGATTGTCACCATGTATGGTATCATCTTCTCCCTTGATGTCACTAGCAACACCAGAGAAAAGAACATACCTCAGCAACAGGATGCAGCACAGCCCTAGTACTGGTCCCTTTACTGGCACCAAGACTGGTGTCCAATAAGGGACCCGACGCTGCCAAGCTCACCAACATAACGATGGTGCCAGGACATGGGGCAGGATCAGCCTGCAGCACTAAGGTGCCCATCAAACGCCACCTTCCTCCCCAAGGCCACAAAGGGACCATGGTTTGGGGGGGGCAAGCAGCAACTACCTCAAAAACAGGACTGGAAGCAGTTCCCATGCTGACCCCCACTCCTGACACTGCGAACAGTGTCAAAAGGTGACTCAGCCTCATGATCAGTACCACCCTGCTCATGGGTACCACAAACAGTGCCTGGAGATGCAGTGGCACCAGGGCACAACACTGAGGTGTCCACTAAGGGAGATAGAGTGCACAGATTCAGCCTCACCACTGGGGATGTCTGCTGCCAGGGTAGACAGACAGGGGGTTCACAGCCAGCTGCCCAGAACACCCACCAGGGCCTCTGATGCCTCAGATGGGCAAGGTCAAGAAGGACCCTGTGCTTCCATGGAACCAGAGATCCTGAGAAGGGCCCCACAGGAAGGCCTAGAGACCTTACCTTGGCTTCACAGGTGTGAAACCTGCCTCTGAAGGTGGGGATCAGCTGACCACATCTTATCGCGTGGATTTCTAATGTGCAACGGTCCATGGAGAAGCAGGTGTCGCATCCATCCATAGTGTGATCTGGGCCAAGGTGGGCCATGCAGGTTCGATGCTGGTCTGTCGGCATCATCTTTATTCTATAGGGGCACTGACACATGATGGGGGGGGAAGACAAGGTTTCTGTTAGCCCCCTTCTTGTCTGGTTTGGGCATTGTCAAAAAAATAACAAAAACAGAAGAAAAGAAACAGCGCCATGTACTAAAAACACGGTGACACAATTTACATTCAACAAAAAGGCACTGCTGCTGCTTCCACGGTCTGCACTCGATGGCGGAAAGAACAGAACTGATCTGCTAAGGTAGCCAGAGACGGTTACTGGCCGGCATGTGCAGCACCACGTGAGGTGTGTAGGTGCTACCAATACCTGATGTCATCTCCCTCTCTGCAAGAAATTTGCACCCTCGGGGTCCTAGTGCCTTTGGCCCCAGACCTAGAAGTGGAAATCATTGGTATAGAGTTATTTCTGTAAGATTTGCCTTTTCTTATCTAACTTGTCCCCCTCTTTTTGACAATTTCTACAAAATGTTCAAATTCAGAGGAGCAGTTAGGAGCATTCCCTGAAGTTGATGTAACTGGCTTCACTTTCAGCAGAACTGAAGTCTGGGTCTCTGATACTTGTAAAATCCTACACATATCTTGAATCAGAAAAGACGCAGATTGACAGTCAACAACAGATGAGATCAAGGAAGTTTATGATCCCTCTACCCATTACCCTTCATCTTCTTCAACTTCAGAATCTGTAGGGTCACCTAGATTATGAAGATCTATAGGTCTGTCATTCCCTTGGGAGTCTTCCAAATTGTATGGCTGAGGTGTGTTACCTTGCCTGCATGGACCTGAGAATGACTACGAGTCAGGAAAGGTATCCTTCTCAGCCAAGTTTAGCAAAGGATGCCCTGATACAACTGGATGTGTTGCTCCAGCACTTCAAGAGGTACCGCTTGCTTATGGTTCAGGTATTTTCACTGGAACACTTCTCTGAGTCCCAGGCAGATCTTCCCTGTGAAAGGTCTCATTACCTATTAGATAAGGGATCTATGTAACTCTTTGCTGTCAGTGTCAAAACTGAAACCTGATGTACCTTCCCCTGGGCCACCACGGTCTGGGGATCAGATGCTGTAAAATTAGCACTGGACTTGCTAGTACAGAACATACCACATGGAGACAGTCTCACAGTTTTGTAACACATTTAGCATTTTTTTAAATTTGTTTATGCTCCTTCATCTCTGGTACCCCCATCTCTTAGAACAGGCTTAACCCCGCACTCCATATCTCTAGCACTTACCCCTACTTCTAACTCCATAGGCTGGTGGTAGGGCCTGACTGTGCTGGACTCAAACCTCCTACCTCTGGTGGGGGCATGGTGACAGGAGAATTGGGGGTACAGAGGGCAGCCTGTAGTGGAAGGCAGGACCTGAACAGGCCTGGGACAATCTTGCTCACTCTAGAATCTTTTCCTGTGTTCAGTCCCACTCTCGCAGGATGTCAGTTTGCTAGGGGCTCCAAGCGTGAGCACACAAGTGTGCAGGGTGGAGCCCAGTCAATATCCCCCCTCTCCCAGGCTTCACTCCTGCACTACCACCTGTGCTCACCCACCCAGATCCCTTCCTCCCAGAAGGAGAGCATCCTACAGGGCACTCAACCCTCCTTCCCATGGCAGGCTACTGCAACTCGTGCTCTTTGCTGAACTCTGGTCGCTGGTGTCACGAGCTATAGCCCTACCCCTGTGCCAATGGCCCAGCACATTTCGCATTCTTAAGAAGACATTATAGCACTGTGGTTTAGGGCTCTGAGCTGCAAATCTGGAGACCTGGCTTGGAATACCACAGCCCCCACTTGCATACTGTGTGACTCTGAACAAGTCACTTAACTTCCTTGTGCACCCAGGTCGCACCTGGAAGCAAGCTTCAGCTGAGTGTGCCTTTCCTGGTTAAACAACTTCTCCATCCCTTCCTTCTTATTAAAAAAAAAATAAAATAAAAAAGTCCCCCAAATTGCCATGGTGCTGTTCTCTCCGAAAACAGGAAGTAGGATAATTTTCTTTCCCAAAAATCTTTACTGTTATGACAGACAACTGAACTGAGGTTTGTGTCAATTATAGCACTGCATCAAAATTCACACGCACTTTGCACCATCTGTGTAAAAAGAGTCAAATTTTCCTGCTGTTGCAGCAATTCTTGCACATTTTTAAGGTTATTCATGCACTTGCATCAAAATCTTCCACGGTTTCAGCAATTCTTCCATACCTCTGTACAAATGATTCTGCAACTGCTCGACTTAAATGAAAAACACACCCTACAATGAAGTGAAAGCAACAGCTGTTGAAAATGCCAGAGGTGTGGAGACAATATGGCACAAACTGCATTAAAACTTGGTAACGATGGACAAGAAAGATAAAAAGTCTGAAATTAATTTAAACCACCAGAAAGACTTGCCAGTCTGTGGTTTAAAATACAAAGCCCCTCTGACTGGAGAAAACAAATACCTTGGTCCAACCTAAGCTGAGAAAAAAAGATCGAGAAGATGCTGAAATGGGAAGAAGACTGTTGTTTTAAAATGTACCAGAGGCACAAGACTAGGAGACAGACCATCAATAGCAAGAATAACGCACTTGTCTAACACCCTTATACCTTTCAGGCAGGATGGCAGAACTTGGACATCAAATAGGAGATGAGGTTAAAAAGCAGGAGTCATTTTAGTAAATTAAAAGCATACACACTTGAAATATTCATCTTGTTAAAACCAAACAGGATTCTCTGCTATGAGCTACTATAGTGGAAAAAAAACAATAAAAGGTACAAAGTGCACTTCAAGTAGGAGAGACCTTTGCTGCATTTTGATGCCTTTCCCAATTATCAACTTTTAAATAAATAAATGTTACTTTGACACTCAAAACAGCTGAGGGTTCTCGGCTAACTCTCATTATTAGGGGAAGAAATCAGGGTTCCATGATTATGTCACAACTTGGGTGGGTCAGTCTCCATTAGGAATGCATGCATTAACCCAGCAAGCCCAGTGACAATAAGGAACTTGTGAGCCTCCCCCCTCCACCCCTCCACACAAGATTTGCTTTGCACTGGGCTTGAGACTTTTGGGCCCAAGCCACAACATTCTGCGCACCTATGGAGGGCTTTTCTGCAGCTGCCGATGCCCTTTCACACATGTAGAGGACTATGCAACATCGACTAATGGATGCGCACCCCTCTATACCCGATCCCATGTCACTTGCACTTCGTGCACAGGTGACTAGGTCAGGTGGGGCCACGCTTCCACAAGATCCTCCAATGGAGCTCCACAGTTTTTAGTTTCGTAAACTTTCAAACAGGATACAGCACTCCTTGAAGGGCTGCCATATCCTACGATATCCTCCTCTGTGTGGAGCAGTGGATCCACTTAATTGGATGCCCAGCACCTGGCACAGTTCTATCCACCAGAATCCTGCACCTCCGCAAATCTCCACACTCGCAGGAGCAGGGAGTACAGGCTTTGGGAGCTGTCAGGTGTAGACTGGCATCAGGGTGCGATGCTCCACGGCTGATATATGCTTGTCTGTGGATTGGGCCCTTACATTGTACGCGTGTGCTTTTAAGACATGCACAGAAAACATACACTACGTTTCTGATGTTACAGACACTCCTTTTGCTGACCAAAAAGCTGAAAAACAATGACATCTGATGGCTTTTCAGCCAAATCTCACATGTGTTTTTCTTAATAATTTAAAGGACTTCAGCTTTCAGCCAGCATTCACACTACCATATGTAAGCAGCGGTTTTTTACTAACTTTAATCTGTGCCAGTGCTCCTTTGTATGCTCCTCTGTCTATTGGAAACAACTGAGTGGGGAAGGCTACCAGAGCAAGATGTCAGCAAACAAGGAGGGGCAGAAATATATTTAAACTTCGCACTGCTACTACAACAGAAAAGCACTTCAGCTTTCAGCCAGCGTTCACGCTACCATATGTAAGCTGCTGTTTTTTACTAACTTGAATCTGTGCCAGTGCTCCTTTGTATGTTCCTGTGTCTACTGGAAACAGCTGAGTGGGGAAGGCTACCGGAGCAAGACGTCAGCAAACAAGAAGGGGCAGAACTGTATTTAAACTTCGCACTGCTACTGCGTGAGCGCCACTCGGCATAGAAAAGTCCATTAGGTGAGCTAAAATAGTAATCAACAAGGGAGATAGTTTTCAATCTGTATTAGCTGACTAAGCCTGAGTGATTGTTGGTTAAGCTTGCTGAACCATGCTCCCTGATATGTTAGCACTTTAATAGTGATTCTATAGAAGTTTATTTCACACATTGCACCTTAAATGAGGAATACATATGTATTAGCTTAAAGACAAATTTTATCTAGAATAAGACTTGCATCATAATCATTTTATTTTATTGTTTATTTTGTATGTTTATGTTTTCTTGAGAGTTATTAATCCTGTTTTGAAAAATGAGGGTTCTGGGTTTGGTATTGTTTCTATATGTGGTCAACTGGCCCAGGGGAATAGCTATACCTGTAAGCCCTGGGGTATTTAACTAATGCATTAATTGATTCAACATGAATCATACAAGAGGGATCTTACTTCCAAATTCCCTAGTCTGTCTAAACCAGTCCTGGCAAATGAGCCAGGATGCACATTACTTAGATTTGGTTACAGCAATTCTATGGCTCTGTGTAAATTGGGCATTCCTAATATGTCCAAAAACTCGAGGGGTATATGTAAAGAATCGGATCGTGTAAAACAGAAATCATTCCTTAGACGTATGATTCTATTATTTCTTCTTTTATCAGGCTCAGTGCACCCTCATCCTGGCCCAACACAACATACTGACCTTCATAACTTATTACAGTCCTCTCTCAAGATTGTACATCTTAATGTACAAAGTTTAACAGCTAAATGGTTATTTGAGGCATGGGTTGTACAACATGACTTTGATGTCATAACCCTTTCAGAAACATGGTTAATGGATAGGATTCACAATAATGAAATATATTTTCCTAATTATAATTTATTCAGACAGGATAGAACAGGAAAGAAGGGGAAGGGTTGCGGTTTATTTTAGGACTGGATTCAGGACATCGAAGCAGGCCCCCCATTCCTGTGGATCAGGATGTGATATCTCTGTTGACCTGCTTCTGGGCCGGAACAAACATCTTACTGTTACATCCCTCTATATTCCTCCACGTTGTATTAAGCAAGGACTTGAGGTTGTATCTGAAGTTAGGAAATCATTACCAACAAACAGGGAATGGATTTTAAAGGGGGATTTTAATCATAATTGGGGCACCAATCAAAATTCATATACTGTAGATTGTTTTTAAGAACTTGGAGTACAGCAGTTAATTTCCCAAATTACTAGATTTAACTATAAGACTGGTGGGGGTACCATATTAGACTGGGTTGTAGTAACCCACCCAACTAAGATAATTGATTCTGGAGTTTTATCTGATATAGTTAGTGACTACAGCCCTGTGTATTGTAGGTGGACTTCAAAACAGCATTCTTGCCCACCAACTTATACTGAAGCAAGAAATATTAATGGGGTTACTCCTTTGACCATGACTAAAGCATGCAAACAAATTGACTGGTCCTGTCTTGAAAATATTCATGACATTAACCTAAAAGTAAAAACTTTGATTATTTAACCAGGTAATTAATCAACTTGCCCCACTTAAAAAGATGAGACTTAGAGAAAATAAAAAAGAATGGGTTATCAGGGAATTAAGGGTGCTAATGAAGCAAAGAGAGCATGGAAACTTTTCAAAAAAGACAATGATCCTAATCTATTGATTAGTTATAATATTCTCAGGAATAGGAGTAAGGCTTTTATCAGAAAAGCAAAAATAGATTTTTTTTTAAAATAAACAACTACTATCCTTTGGTAGTCCAAAACAAACTTGGCAAACGTTGAACAATCTCTTGGGAAAGGATACTGTTATTACTCTTCAGGATGGTGATCAGTTATCTAGTGATCCCACTTGTATAGCTAAAATGTTTGAGGAATATTTTGGGGATCTTGTAAATTTTCAAAACCCTTTAAATTTCTCAAGTACAAATCCAGTTATAGAGGAGGAACGTAGTAAAAATCATCCCCTCTTTTATTTTCATGTATTAACTCCTGAAGTGGTCACTGACTATCTATTTAAGAATAGCCCCAAACCATTAATAGGACAAGATGGGTTTGATTTTAGACTACTTAAAAAGAGAATTAAAGCTTTGGCTATTCCTCTTGCTTCAATATTTAATTATTCATTATATCACAATGTTTTCCCTCAGATTTGGAAATTACTACTCATCAAACCCATTCATAAATCTGGTAGTAAAAACACTGTTTCCAACTATAGACCCATTTCCTTATTATCACCCTTATCAAAGATCCTGGAGAGAATAGTCTTTGATCAAATTCAGCTTTTTCTATCAGGTCATGACCTGCTGTCAAATTGTCAACATGGTTTCAGGAAATTGCACAATACTGAGACCGCCTTGGTGGGATTCACGAACAGCATACGGGGTTCCCTTGACTTAGGGCGCTCCGTTGCTGCAATATTCGTGGATCTCACCAAGGCCTTCGATTTAGTTGATCACTCCCTTTTGTTGAGGGCCCTAAATGAAGTCCATCTCTCCAAGGAAATAATCACATGGATTGGAGGGTATCTTTATAATAGGGAACATAAAACTATTAATGGGCAGTGTAGTTCTGATTCTCACCTGATATCTTGTGGGGTACCTCAAGGTTCAATTCTGGGCCCTCTTTTGTTTTCTCTTTTTGTTAATGCTACCCCTTCTACCATCTTAGGGTCTAGTCTTACTATGTAAGCAGATGACGCAGTAATTTTCTCTGAAGGAAACACTCCAGATCAAGCCCTACATAAAGTCCAGCAGGACTTTGAAAATTTTCAAAAATGGCTGTCCTCCCGCCATCTTGTATTGAATTCAGGGAAAACTAAATGCATGTTTTTTACTGGCCCCAGGAAAAATAGAGACATAAATATTCAGATTACTGATTTATTGGGGAATCGAATTGAATTGGTAGATAGTTTCGATTACCTGGGGGTGACCCTGGATTCTCAGCTCTTATCTGATCTACGTGTAGCCAAAACTATTAAAAAAATTCATCAGAGAATTGGGATGTTATTTAGGATTAAATCCTTTCTCATCCCTGAATCTCGTAGACTTCTTGATCACAGTCTTTTATTAAGCGTATTTGATTATGGTCTTCTGATTTACTCTGGCACAAACGATAAAATGGTTCAGAAATTACAAGTAACATACAACAGTATACTATGTTTTATGACAGGTCTTCCCATAAGAACACATCATTGTGTTTTGTTAAGAGAAGCTAACTGTCTCTCTCTTCCTGATAGGATAAATTTGAAACTTGGAGCTTTTTTGTTTAAAAGAGCCCAGGGTTTACTCCCCCAGGTAATCCAGGATCTTATCCCCTTCAGCAAAGTCATACTGAAACTAGGTTCAAGTCCAAGGGTTTATTCAGAATTCCCCTCTACAAAAAAAACGTTGGTCAGAGGTCAGTAATAGATAGGGCTATAAAAAATTTTAATGGCATCCCAACCAAAATCACTAATACTGTGACAGTTCAAATGTTTAAGAAAAGGTTTGCTGAATGGCTAAACAGTCTCAATAATTGTAATTGATTTTAATATAGGATTGTATTTTATATTGTAAGTCTTATGTTTCTGATGTCTTTTTTGTATGCTTTGTACTAACTGTTATTTATTGAATTGTCGCTTGTGAAAATGGGCAGTTTGCTCATCTGGCTAACGTATACAAAATGAAAATGAAACTAATTTCAGTTTTGTTTCAGGTACTGATGCAATAATAAAAAAAAAAAGTGGTAATACCCTTTATTTGACTAACATAGACATATTGCACAAGCTTTCAGGGAGGTGTAAAGGCCTAGCCCAATGGTGCTGAGGAGAGCTTTTTGTCCTGAGGCTGGCTCTCATGCCCAGGATCAGTGGAGTCTGGCACATGCCGTGAAGGCAACTCACTAGAGTCTGAAGGAAGGGAGCCACCTGCCCCTCTCTTCTGGTTCCTCATATGGGCATAGTTAAAGGCCGTGACACCATAAGTGACCATGCAGCATCGGCCCTCCGCCCTGCAGGTCAGTATCAGCGTGACAGCATAGCTGTTGGAAGGGCAAAAAATTGGACAAAATGTTTGGGTCTGTGAATGACTATGGCCCTTAATACATCGTCAAGATCATCTTCTTCCCTGGTTCCTCTTAAGAGGGAACAGTCAACACTAAGAACTGCACAGCAAAATGTAGGGCTGGCCCCAATTTGCAGTCTGTACACAAAAAAAAAATATATATATATATATTTTTACTTATCATTTACTGCAGTATAGTAGACTGTATCAGGCTGGCTCAGCTGCCTCGCAAGCTGACATATGCTGTAACTAGAAAAAAAAAAAAGGTTACTCACCTGTAACCATAGTTCTAGGAGTGGTATATGGTTCACATCCACACTCCGACAGTTCCACTAGAATCGTCTGAATTGCCCGATGTTTTCAAGCTAAGCTACTCCCATCACCCAGGTGGAATATCACCCAACTGTGGCCCATGACGCTAGATCTTGCACACTGGAGCTGGGATCCATGCGCCACTTGCCAAGGGATGCTGGGAGGCTTGTATGGATATGAACCACATACCAGTCCTAGAAAGTACGGTTACATAAGAACTTACCGTAACAGTAGATCTTTGAGGAATGTCTCTTGCAGTAGGTCATTACTTCTGGGAGGTTCCAGCAGAAGTCGCTGTCACACGGCAGCTTTTTTTTTTTGCCAGTGACCGCACACACATGACAACATCTCCCCGCATCCTATATAAATGTGGGCGGTCCCTGGTAACCTCAGTTCCCCGCCGGATTCAGCTTGCAAAGTGAGGGCCGAGGGAAACTGAGACACCAGTGAGTCCCACCCCTAAGTCCCTGGATCAGAATTTGCTCTGTTAGAAAAGGAGGAGGACGGAGGGTGGGATCGGACCTACTGCAAGAGACATTTCTCGAAGATCTACTGTTACAGTAAGTTCTTACGTAACCACACTATCTTCTACAGAATCGTCTCTTGCAGTAGGTTATTATTTCAGGGAGATTTCCCAGCAGTTATGTCCATGTGGGAGGACAATTATGATAGTATGCCCTGAAGGATGGCACGGCCAAAGGCCGTTCTGCATTGGGAGGCAACATCCAAATTGCAATGCCTTGTAAAGGTATGAATGGTAGACCAGGTTGCCGCATTGCATATATCTGTAATAGAGGCACCCTTAAAGGAAACATAAACAGGGTGCCCAATCTTAGCCCCAAAAACCACAGCAGCGTCAGTTACTGTTTTACTCACAAAACGCTGCAGTCTTTTTGCTTATGAAGTCTGTCACTCCCGAGTCGCTAGAGTTTAAGCATCGCGGCACAGTGTAAACAAATCCTCGGTCTGCATTGAAACCAGCCGGTCCTGTAGCCCCTTAAGATGGCGGCTACGTCTGTACACGATGATGTAATGTAAGCGACATCGTTCCCGAGAGTTACTGTATTCTGAATGGGGACCTTATAAAGTATATATGATAACTTCACTAAAAAAAGTGCTGCTGCATCAAATCCTATACTGTGCAGGTGTGACACCCTTATCACACCGGCTGTATCAAGCTCCCTTTAGATCATCCTTATTTGTCCACAGTCGTCCCAACTGAGATGAGGGATATATGTGTGGGAAATTCGGACATGTGCATGTGGGTGGATGTGGGCAGGAGGGGTCTATTTTCCTCTAATGTGGGTTCTGAACGGGGTCACGAAAAGATTGCTATTGGGAATAGAACATACTTAATATGAATGCTTCGGCGGGGAGGGCTCTTCCTTCATCACAAATGTGGCATGATAATTGTTCAGACATAAGTATCATAAATATTGAGATCAAAAAGACAATAAAGGAGCACTGCGGGGGGGGGGTGGAGTAGAGGTTTCACTTCTTAATGTTAAAAGGGAAATTTGGGAGAGAGGAAGGAAGGAACGGGGTTTAGAACAAGGTATAATAGAAAACCAAATCAAAAGGTACAAGAATAGTACACTTGTTTGAAGAGAGAGGACCTATGCATTCCAATAGCTGAAGGGTAATAACTCTGCTGGTTAACTTTTTCTTTCCTTCTCGAAAGCCTCCCATGGGGGAGAAAGATTCAAGGATGAGTGCCTAATTCTCTAACATATTGGGGAGAGGTGGACCTCCCCATGATGAATTTATATTATGGGCTGGGGGAGGGAGACGAATGGAATAAATGAATGGTGCTCACCTATTGATCCTGCTGACGTCAGTAATACCTCTGAGCACTGGGCCGAGACCCAATAATAATGCTCCGAAGAGGTTTAGCCCTGGTCACCATACAGGGCTAAGTGTCCCAAATGGGGCACAAACTGGTTCAACTGTTTGGAGTTGGACAGGCCTAGGAAGTCGGGGTCTTCAGTTTAGACCTATTAAACCCCCTCCTTAACTATATATCTCAAAAAAGAAGAATACTTAAGGAAAAGCAGATAAAGGGAAGGAGATTTTCCAGCTGGTTCAAAATGTTTACCTATATGTTTTTGAAACTTACAGTTCATGAGTTAAAGCTTTCAAGGTTTTACAAAGAAGATTGTACCCCCATTGGAAGGGGTTGGAGTTTTTAGTTGTAGACAGTGGTTTAAAACCAGCAAGTTTGTTTTAGTACACAGACACCATGTATGGCACAGGGATAGCTGCAAAAAAGTACAGGCAATGATTAAAGGGGAGAAGACGAAACAGAGAGTGATTTGGAAGCTGGCACGGGGTGGGAGGTCTGGGAAGGGGAGGACTGGGGACATAGAAAACAAACAGGAACATAGAACATTAAGAAGGGCTGACAACCTTAAAAATGGATAAAGTTAAATCTACAATAGTATCCCTAAATGTCAATGGGATAAATCACCCTATTAAAAGAAAACAGCTTCAAAAATTCTTAAAGAGACACAAATGTGAAATCCAATTTCTACAGGAGACACATTTGTCCCCTAAGGAAGCCCAAAAGTTAAAAAGTAGAGATTTCCCGACCATCTACCACGCATCTCTCACAAAGGGGAAAAAGAGGGGGGTGATGACACTACTCTCAGCCTCCCTTCCATTTGTCGAGGAGGAAGTAATAGTGGATGCAGGAGCCCAATATGTGCTGGTGGTGGGACGAATTCAGGATCTGCAGGTCACGCTATTAAATGTGTATGCTCCCCCAGGAACACACATAGCTTTCTTTGCTGATCTATTCAAGCTACTAGCAGAAAAGGCAAAGGGGACAGTGATTGCAGGGGGGGACTGGAATGTCGTTATGAACAGGTCCTTAGACATGACCTCAAATATTCTAGCCCCTAGCAAAAGGGTCTCCAAACCACTGAAAAGACTCATGAGGGATACAGGCTTGACGGACGTCTGGAGGGAAAAGTATCCCCTAGCACGGGACTACACTTACTATTCCCCAAGATACAAAATTTACTCAAGATTAGATATGTTCTTCACATATGGGAGGGACCTGTCGGTCTTCGATTCTATATGGGTGGGATCCGAAAGCATATCTGACCATAAACCAGTGTATGCACGGGTTGACCTACAACTCCCAAGAAAGCCAACGCAATGGAGGCTAAACGTTAGTCTGCTCAGGGATGAAAAGGTGAAGGAGGAAATCCGGGAAATAATAAAACAGACTATGCAATCGAACGAAGGTCCAGACGTCACACCTCAAATTCTTTGGGACACAGTTAAGACAATGATTGGGGGTGGCTGATTTCAATTGCTACATATAAAAAAAGAGAGAGGGGCAAACAAAGGGAGCGATTAACCCAGGAACTTAAGGACCTGGAAGCGCAACAGAAGTTAAAATTTTCCAGAGAAAGGGTAAGGGAAATAGGGGAGCTTAAACGACGACTCCAGAGGCTGCAGCTTATGGAGACTGAGAAGGCCCTCCTATACACAAAGCAAAATTATTATGAAGGGGGGCCCAAGGGCCACTCGTTTCTTGGCATACCGCCTAAAACAACAATCGGCCAGGGCAAATGTCACTGGTCTCCGAAATCCGAACACTGGAAGAGTCCTCTATGGGTGGGAACAGATACTGTAACTGAAACATTCGTCACTTACTACAAACAACTGTATCATCCCCAGCCACATACATGCCCAGAGGAAGCTAAGAGACTCCTAGAAACCTTAAAGCTACCTAGGCTCACTGAAATTCAGAGACAAATTTTAGAAAGGCTAATCATGCACCAAGAGATTGTAGGCACGGGGGGGGACCTCAAGGTAGGTAAGTGTCCGGGCCACGATGGGTTTGGAAGTGAGTTATATAAAACATTTGTGGTGGACTTAGTACCTATACTGAATACGGTATATAATCAGGTCTGGTTGGAGAGGGACGCGGTTCCTCCGTCATGGAATTATACCACCATAACAGTGCTCCCAAAAGAAGGTAAGGACCCGAAAGACTGTGGATCCTATAGACCAATTTCCCTCCTTAATGCAGACTATAAAATCTTCACGGCGATAACAGCCAAGAGACTTCAATCTTTCCTTGCAGGCTTAATTCACCCAGATCAAACAGGTTTTGTAGAGGGTAGGCAGGCCCCTGAAGGGGTAAGAAGAACCATCAACATAATTGATATCCTCAATAAAAAACGTATCCCCGCCTGTCTTATGAGCCCGGACGCTGAAAACGCATTTGATAAAGTCAGTTGGAATTTTCTCTTTCTAGTCCTCAAAAGAATGGGTTTCCCACCAATATTTAGGGAAGCGATTAAGGCATTATACGCTTCACCATAGGCCTTCATGAGGGTAAATGGAGGCATTTCGTGGAGGTTTGACCTTGGGAGGGGTACAAGGCAGGGCTGCCCACTATCGCCCCTCCTTTTTGACTTATACATAGAACCCTTAGCCCAGGCGATAAGGGAAGCAGAGGGGGTGAGGGGGGTGGACGTGGAAGGGGAAGAACATAAAATATCCCTTTATGCAGATGACGTCCTCCTATACATTACTAATCTGGATATATCCATCCCTAAGATCTGGTCCCTTATAGACAAATTTAGTCAATATTCGGGATATATGCTAAATAAAAACAAAACAGAAGTTCTTAAACTGAACTACAATCCGTCTCACAATATAACGCAAACGCTGGCGGTAAACTGCAATAGGGGGAAAATGAAATATCTGGGCACCCAAATTCCAAAAAACTTAGCAATGCTATACTCGGTTAACTTTGAACCAATAATAGCCCAGATCAGGCAAGATATTAAAAGATGGGAAGCTCTAAATCTACCCCTATATTCGAGGATACAGTCAGTAACAATGAACATTCTCCCTAAATATTTGTACCTGTTCCAATGTCTCCCAATAAAGATCCATAAAAAACAATTTCAAGTCTGGCAAAGGATGCTTTCACGATACATCTGGAACAATAGAAGACCTAGAATTAAGAACACAGTTTTGCAGACAAACAAGAAACATGGGGTCGAAATGTTCCTAATCTGGAGGACTACTTTTTAGCTACACAGTTAAAATGGGCCCTGTGGTCGGTCAAGACACATAAGGCTAGATGGAAGGCAACTGAAGAGGCTCTGACAGAGGGGGTGCCATTAGGAACGAGAGTAGTGACGCCGGAGACCCAGGTGAGAGACGGGAATATCTTAATGATGTCCGTAAGAAACACAGTGAGAACATTAAGTTGACTATGGACTAAACATAGATTAGATGAAGAGGTTTGGCCACTAAGATGGTTTGCTTGTGACCCAGGATTTTCCCCACCCAGGCAGGATCTCACTTTTAAGAACTGGGGCAGACTGGGTTTATACTCCCTGAATCAATTCCTAGATGGTGACACTGTCGTGGAATTTGCCCAGATTAGAGTGGAATATTCCTTAAAACAAGCAGACTATTTCAGATATCTGCAAATAAGAGCCCATATACACATTCTGCAAACTCAGTATAAACATACCAAATTTTCAACAGGGTTGCTGGGTACCATAGTTGAAATATTGAGTTCAACAAAAGTCAAAGGACTAGTCTCTGCCATATATGGAGCCCTGAGAGACAGGGGAGGAAACAAGACTACCCAAATTAAGAATAGGTGGGAGAGGGAAATGGGGGAATGTTTTGAGGATAGGGAGTGGACCTCTGCTCTGGCAATGGCTCTTAGAACCACAACCTCACTGTTGTGGAGGGAGTTCGAGTGGAAAGTAAGAATGAGATTCTTTATCACACCAATGACTCAGAGCAAATAGAACAGGAACTGCTCTGGGGGGGTGTTGGCGGGGGTGTGGGACAACTCAAGCAGATTACTTGCATGTGTTCTGGTCGTGCCCGACCCTTACAAACTACTGGACAGAAGTTAAGCAGAAAATACGGCAGGTATTCTCCATACAGTCGGTATTAGGCCCCAAAAATCTGATACTGGGTATGAAACCGGATGAAATTAAAGGATCAAACAAAATATACCTCTGGGGCATCCTCCTTGCAGCCTCTCACAAGGCTATAACTAGAAGGTGGCTCTCTCCATGTTCGCCAGCAAGCCAAGAATGGCTTTCAGTTATAAATAAAATGAAAGACATGGAGGAAATCACATATAGAATAAATTTGAGGACGCAGAATTTCGTCGGAAGATGGACTCCTTGGATGATGCTACCAGAGACGAGCATGGCGGAGTAAGGGGGGGGAAGGGGTATAAAGAAGGGAGACTCTGATTACAAGAATATTAGAGAACTAAACCTTCCAGATTGCTCTCTGTCAAGCAAAGCAAAGTTTATTTAGAGAAAGAAGTCCCAGAGAACACGAAGATATGTACTAAAACACTCTCAGTGTAAATGTATGTATGTACTTTTTAACTTAAATGTGATGAAAAGAAATTTTTGATTACTGTAACCTCTGCCGAAATATGCAATAAACTTGAATTTAAAAAAAAAAAAAAAAAAAAAGGAAAAACAATGCTGTTGTCAAGATGATGGCACCAGTATGCACAGGCCTAATTCCTTTACATTTAGAAAAGTGTATGGCTCTGATGCACAACAAGGCTATTCTCAACTTTAGGCATGATATGCAGGACCTCTCGAGCTGCACTCTCGAGGTCAACAGTCGGGCATAGTAACCACTGCTGGGAGAACAGCCTTGTTGTGCATTGGGAGCCATACACTCTCAATATGTTAGCTCCTCAGTAATTACCTACCCGTTGGTTGGGGACTTTATTTCAAGTCAAAGAAGCCCATTTAGGCAGTGCACCTACAAATGGCATACCCTTCCCAATCGTCCAGACCCCACCTCGGCAGCTGAAGGCAGCACCTCCGAATTGAACAAGCCATACAAAGTCAAAGGTTGGGTCAGCCACAGCACTTTAAACCATTACAATTACCCTTTTTTCCAATCCTCCTGACCCCCAACCCCAGCAGCTGAAAGTGTGCCCCTGATGAACTGAACAAGCCATAAAAACAAACTGAATTGCTCAGCCACACTAGCACTTTAAACCATTACAATAAAACACCTATTTTTTTTTTCTCATCCAGACCCCCACCCCTAGCAGCTGAAAGTAAGCCCCTGATGAACTGAACAAGCCATAAAAAAGCACAGGTTTGGTCAGAGACATTTATTTGCTCCACTTTTTTCAAGTGCAGGCAGTAACTCAGCGCTTGTTCCTCTCCCCCCCCCCATCTCCACCAAGAAGGAACTTCACTGATTCAAACTGTCCTCATCTCTCAGCTTTCCAGTTTTAGCAGTCTTAATATACCCTCTGTTTTAATTTTATCCAGACCCCCAACCCCCAGCTGCTGAGAAGCGAGCCACTGATAAACAAGCCACGCTGGATATACAAATGTTTGAGCTAGTGAGCCCAGAGACATTTAAACAGTCTCCAATTTTAAAACTTTACTTGCACTCAGTCAGTTGTGAAAAAACTTCCGATGAGTAGAGCTGCACTCGGTCGCCCCCCCCCCCAACCAGCAGAGCAGCTGTTTATTCCCTGAGAGATACCAGTATGAGACCTGAACATTTAGCCAGTCAGTCAAAGACATTATTTTTAAGAGACACTTATGAAGTTGCGGCCCGAAACAAATGTTAGCCAGTGCGCCAAAGACATTAGCATGAGCTCATTCTCTCCCACCTCCTCGCCCACAATCAACATAGAAGTCAGCGTGACTCACAGTAATAGCCCTGTGGAGTCAGACAAATGAGCAATTATCCAGAGACCGGCCAGGCAGGGAACTTACCAGGCTGGCTAAAAAAAAGTCTGTAATGTGCCCTCCTCATCTTGTTCACCATCTTCCTCGCGAGTTGTCGACCGCCACGCTGCGCCTCCATCTTCAAACCCACAGTAAAATCTTATGCAGGTAGATGCAGGCGTCACTTCCTAAGCGTCGCAAACGACTGATTGGCCAATGAAGGTGGGTGGGGGGGCAGCACGAGATTTGATACCTAGCTGCTGGAACCCTGATTGGGTTATAGATCATCGGGAACAGGGGCGGTCAAACTAGATAAGGGCTAGTGGGGGATCGACGTCAAAGAGAGAGAGAAACCATTAGCGGGCACTTCTTACTACAACCTGAGGACAGGTCAGACATTTAAAGGGACAGTTACTACAGTTAATGGAACTGGAAAAAAAAATCAAAATGTTCCTGAAGGGGTGGGGGGTTGGACTGAACCTGGCCAACCCCACCTGGCAAAGGCCTGGGTCAGTTCCTGGCAAAGACTGCTAGAAGTTCTGCCGTGTGACAGCAATCTCTGCTGGAACTTCCCAGAAGTAATGACCTAATGAAAGAGACCATTCCATAGAAGATCTACAGTTACAGGTAAGTAACCTATTTTTCTACGGGTGTGGATATGGTTCACTAGCCACACTCTGGAAGACTCAGGGAGGAGGAACAAGGCACGCGTTGCACCCCTACAAGGCAAAAAGAGATTGAAGAATCGAGGTCCCAAAACTGGAGGCCTGGCAAGACTCAAGGTCGATATGGTAGTGGGAAATGAAGATGTGTGCTGACTTCCAGGTAGCAGCCATTTCCTGGATAGGGACATCGCCAGAAGCAGCCACTGAGCACCAGTATGCCTGGAGGAATGAGCTGTAAACCCTACAGAAGGCTCTCTACCAGCCAAGCTATAGAAGAGGCTGTAGCAGGATGTTATCCACCTGCCAATCATCTGCTTTGCTGCTGGTCTGCCAGGCGCAGCTTCAGCATAAGTGACAAACAGGTGGCAAGCTTCTTCTCCCTGAACTCCAGTCATGTGCTCCACATAATTTTTTTTTTCAATTAAAAATTTGTTAACCGTGTTAAAAAAGCACTGGGCCATTTAGCCCTTTTACAGGCTTGACCCGGATAAACATACAGTAAGCGAAACATAACAAACAAATGCAAAATGCAAACATCAACAACAGTTAGGAACACATTATAAAATATAACATTTAGCTAAAAAAAAAAAATAATAAAACATTATAACACCAAACTAAAGATACAGTTGCCTTTGTGAGTTGACAATTTCATACATGTTGTTACCACAGATGTACACTTCGTCTACAACACTGTGCCTCTGAACCAAGTAATTTTTTCAGCAACGTTTTGTAACTATGTGCATTCTGTATATTCCGTAAATGATCAGGCAGATTATTCCAGGTTTTGATTGCAACTTGTTTAAAAGCTTTTTGTTTGTAGTTTTGCATAACGGAACTGCCGCTGTCACAGTATCATTTGATCTTAAAAATTTCAAGTTACGCTTTTGTTCAAAAAAGGCAGAAAGGGGACTGTTTATTGTAGTATTCAATAGTTTTCTGGACACAGCATGACATATAAAGTCTATCCCCTAGTTCCAATGGTAGCCAATTTAATATATTATATAACATGCAATGATGTTCTCTTAACTTAGCTCTTAGAGCAAATCTTCAGGTGGTATTGTACGTGTATTTGTGTTGATTCATTCTTTTCTCAGGCCCCCCCCCATCCCGATTAAACTTCCATAATCAATCATGGGTAGTAGACAACTCTGTGCTATCAGCCTTCTGGTGTCATCCGCTAAATAAGCATTTATCGCATACAAGGCTCCAATTTTCACGTGCAGTTGCTTAACAGTAGTTTCAGCATTTTTTGAAAATCTAAGTGTGAATCTAAAAATATTCCCAAGTACTTAAATTCAGATACCATTGCTAAGTTGTTTCCTTCTCCTTCAGAAACCATGAAGGGTTTTGTAGTACATTTTTGTTTATGGGTTGTACTAATGTAACCTCCCCACCGTTTAACTAGCAGGGCTGCTCCTCTCATCACATAAAGTCTAGGGGCAAAAGAGAGGGATGTGGGTTTACATAACAAGTACACACACTTCTACTTCTAAGCCTGCTATCACAGACAGGCAACCAAGTGTAGCAAATACCTGGCACACACCTGGTGGGACCATTTACCCATTTGCACTTCTGGCCAGAGGCACCCAAGTAAATCCAGACGCAATGGAAACAATAACAATACTGTTCAAACCAGGTTGGGATTCAAGAGTGTGGCTTTCATTCACGTAACAGAGTAGGAATAATCACAAAGCGAATATGGACCCCCACAGGGCTACACATACAGATATTGCAGATTCTCCAGAGTACAGAAATTCCTGACGTTCCCATTTAGCATAGGGTAAAGACACAAAATGGTGAACACGTTGGTTCTGAAAATGGAGACTGGCACACAAGGCCAGAACTGGTACTGTACATTTCCCCTCGACTAGGCATACACGGCCAGTACTAGGACACTTTGCCATATTTCATGAGGAATCGGGCTGGCTTATAAGACTATTCACATCCTGACACCTTCGGCTAGTCTAGCTATTGCCAGAGGTATTCTGCTTCCCTCTCTGACCTATGGAGTAGTAACTTATATAAATGCCTCAAAAGCATCCCTTCACAGATGAGACACTACATACAACACCAGCACACACGGCCAGTACTAGGACACTTTGCCATATTTCATGAGGAATGAAGGTGGTACACACGACCACAAAAGAGCACACCCAGGCTCAAAATCTTCCAGCATCCACTATACTGAGGTGAACTGAAAACAGAGAATCCAAAACCCACGTCTGGGTAACTATTTCCATCAGGCACTAGCCAAATGCACTGACTGAAAATTTAACTGGTGCCCAAACTGAACCTGGAGAGATAAACTGGTTACTCCAGATGGAGGTCTCCCACCTTTTTCTTTCAAGTTTATATTCGGCCATTCATCTGGTTAATAACACCCTCACAGAAACTTGTACATGCTATCCTGAAATGTTTTTCACACTTAACATACTACAAGACACATCTCTAAGGTGTCAGAAAGTTAAAAGTTCTGTACTTGGACAGTCTCTCACTAGACTCCAAACATAGGCAGACACTTTTGAAACAGAAACAGTCTAGGTGACAGGGTCCCTTTGTCAGAGAAATACACCATAGGTATTGCAGGTGCCCCTCCTGGGCTTACACAAAAGTAGTACTCACAGTTCTGAAGTTGTACAAAGGCAGCTTCACCAGACAGACTGGACTGAGGGGATTGTCCCTGAACCCTGAAGATTGCCCCCATCCCTCCTGGGATGGGGCAAAGGAAAACCCATTTGGCAAGGATTCCACCACTTCAGTCACTGTCTTCTACGTTCTTCTAGGGTGAGAACAAACTACCCAAAACAAAGTGGTAGCTCTCTGTCAGAGCTTTTTGAGGAGCTGCACAGCAAGGTGCAGCCTCCTCCTGGAACTCCTACTCAGGACTGACTCCACATTCTAACTGAACATTCTAAAGCTATCTCCCTAGAGCTGGCAAAGAAGTGTGGCTTATACCGCTGTGAGAGTTCTAAGATTACATCATCCTCCAGCTCAGCTGAGACTGAAACCCAGAGCACGACAGTGTGAAACCCATTTAACTGGCATTTCACTAGCTGCCTTTCCCTGCCTACCCCTGATTCTAACTGGGATTCTAGTAACCCCTGGGAACAAGGGGGTTACACTAAAACAGCTGGACAGTACAGCAAATCAAATGGCTACATAAGGATCTGCTTGCCCTACTTCGGGCTAGGGACAAAAGTTGGAGGTGTTTTAAAAGCTCAGGTCTCTTGTCTGACTATAATATTTACAGAGAGCAGAGGAAGTCCTGTAAGAGGTAAATAAGATTACTTAAGTGTACCTACTGCAAGGACCTCTTACTGGGTGCTGCTGGTGACTCTAGAAAATTCTGGTCACATGTGAAGACCCTTCTGGGCACCCAAAAATCCCATCTTGCCAGTGATATGGTCCTGGATGGCGTGCATTACAATGACCCGACAACCACTGCAAACTCTTCTAACATATACTTCACCGACCTTGACAGCCTTACCTGAACCTTCCCCAATGTGCAACCAAACCCCTGCCCTATGCAGATCCATCATAACCCAGATCACCCTCCTTTCTACTTTAAAGCCATCACTAAAGCTGATGTCCTAAAGCTACTTAATGAATTCTCTGGCAACACCAGTGTTGGCCCTGATGGTAATGAGCCAGGGCTCCTGAAACTAGCTGCCTCGTTTACTGCCTTCCCCCTGGTGCATATTTATACCCTGTCCCTGAGTCAAAGCTATGCCCCTTGCATTTGGAAAATTGCCAGCGTCACTCCTGTATACAAGAAAGGGGAGAGAAAAAAGACATCTCAGATTATCGGCCCATTGCGATCCTGTTTTAGGTAAAATCCTGGAAAAACTGGTGGCCTCTCAAACTATTGAGCATCTCTCCAACTATAAGCTGCTATCGCCTAGCCAGCATGGCTTCCACAAAGGGCAAAGTACTATCACTGCTCTACTCAGGTTTACCAATGATGTATTCTGTGCCAAGGATTTGGGACTTCTGACAGGAGCTGTATTCATTGACCTCACCAAAGCCTTTGATCTGGATGAACGCCCTCCACTGCTCTCCAATCTCTCATCTCTCGGCTTTTCACCTCAATCTGTCACCTGGTTTAATAGTTACCTCACTGACAGAGCTCAAGTCATTAAATTCAACTCTGCCATATCCGATCAAGCGTCCATAAACATAGGTGTT
The DNA here is from genome assembly GCA_016271365.2 of Neoceratodus forsteri. NCBI lineage: Eukaryota > Metazoa > Chordata > Ceratodontiformes > Ceratodontidae > Neoceratodus > Neoceratodus forsteri. Next base: position 161,633,697 of record CM057458.1, on the reverse strand, counting down.
TCTCAGGGTTCCATCCTGGGTCTTCTTTTTTCTTTTATCAACATTACTCGGGACATCCCTCACTGCTCATCTCTCCTGTATGTGGACGACTTTGTCCTGTACTACAGCTCAGAGTATTTCTGAGAAAAACTCTAATATTTTTGCTGCCTTTCATGATATTCAGACTTGGCTCTCTAGACACAAGCTCCTACTTAATGTGGGGGAAACATAGGCTATGGTCTTAGGCACTGTGGCTAAACTTAGGATGGCTCAAACTCAGTTTAGTGCCTCCTGTTTTGATGGCTCTCTACTGAAAAAGGTAAGCTCATTCAAATACCTTGGGGTCCTGATTGATGGCTCCCTTGACTTCAACCAACATATCCTGGCCACATGTAAGTCTGCAAACTCCAAAATCGGGCTGGCTTATAAGACTAGTCACATCCTGACACCTTCGGCTAGTCTAGCTATTGCCAGAGGTATTCTGCTTCCCTTTCTGACCTATGGAGTAGTAACTTACATAAATGCTTCAAAAGCATCCCTTCACAGATGAGACACTACATACAACACCATCTGCTGCTACGCCTCGGCATCCCAGTGACTCAAAAATAGATGACAGCTGTACGCTGATCTAAACTGGCCTTCCCCCTCACATTATAGGCTTCTCTACTTCGGCTCACTTGTGGATAACATCATTAGAACCAATGTCCCTGTATCTCCTACCTCCCTTTTTCTTCCCCATTCATCCTTCTATGGTCTACGATCCATTGATAAATCCTTACTTCATATTCCAAGATGCAAAACCCACACGGGAACCTGCGCTTATTTCTGTGCTGCTCCTAAATTTTGGTCTGCGCCAAGCCATTCACGCTTTTAGAAAATGTATCAATCTTATTTATTTTTTATTTATTGAAATGTTTTACCAGGAGGGCACACTGAACAACAAGTTGCTCGTCTCACGGTGCAACCTGGGGGAAAGGGGTTACATAGGGTTGTGAAGGATGATCAGTTACAATAGTATGTGGGTAGTACAAACAATACAACATTGTAAGATTATATAACAGTGGGAACACAAGGTATTGTACAATAAACAGTAGTGGAACATTGGGTAAATTACAATACAAGTCCAAAGTCATACAAAAGAACATATAAACGTAAAAAACAGTAATGATGCAAAAGAACCGTTATAGTGCATGAGTGTATCAGGAGCAGGCTCGAGGTAGTACACAAGTGCTGTTGGAGTAAAAAAGATGGGGTAGGTTGTGCACACGGGTGACCCAGAAGGGCAGGTGGAGAAGAGAGGGGGAGAGGCAAGAACTGAATATGAGGAGAAGGGGTAGCCATTTCCTGATTCCCCCTTCAGGATGGTGAGAACTTGTCACTGGCGAAAATGGGCAGAATTGCTCATCCTGCTTTCAAGTATAAAAAAATTAAAAATTAAATGAAATGAAACCCTGCCAGGGGGATGTCAGGGTAGGAAGGCAGAAACTGGGGATAGGTATTAAGGAGGGTTAAAGCAGGAACAGCTAACGGAGAGGTAACTGTGTAGGGCAGAGGTAAGGGAGTAGTTGGAGGAAGAGGGTCGTATTTCAGGGGGGAGGGAATTCCAGATTTTAGGGAAGCGATGGGCGAAACCAGTCTGACCGATGAGGGTGGAGTGGCGAGGGACCGCCAAGGTGCGGGTGTCGTCAGATCTGAGAGAGTGGGTGGGGGGAGGTGGAGTGGACAGACAGGATGAGAGATAGGAGGGGAGCACTCCGAACCAGAATTTAGAGGTTAGTTTGGCACAGTGTGAGATGTGTCCGTGAGATAGTGGAAGGAAGGTTAGAGAGCGACAGAGTTCACAGTGGTGGGAGGGGGAAGGGGAGTTGAGAGCAAAGAGGCAGAAGGAGTTAAACAGTGTCCAACTTGGTCAGGGAAGATTTGGGAGCAGCACCACAGACTACATCACTGTAGTCAAAGATGGGGATATCATCTTTTGGGCAAAATCCCCTAGTTTTTCTTCTGTCTGTAATCACCTGATTAGGAGCTCCTTTTTCCCCCTAATAGTGGTCTCTTAACAATCTTTGCTCCTTGTCTGCACATAACCATGCCTTGCTCCTCCCTAGGCTTTCTCTCACTGTTTCACTCTAATGCTCCTGCTGTGATCTGTCCTCATACCCCTGACAACCACTACTTGGTATTGTCAAATTATAATGTTGATATTACTGACCGATATTAGCTCGTATGTCTTTTGTTTCTCCTGCTGGCACTTACACTGGCCCTGTACTATTTTTCCTATATGACAGGTGCTTTATTGTTATTTACCTTATCCACTAGTCAAACTAGGTTTTGCTGCTAAACTGTATCCTTGATGTTGTAATTTCAATTGTCTCACTGTTAAAACTGCATTTTCTATTGTAATTCATTTATTTGTACCTTATTGTTAACGTCAAAACTGTGCCCCTGTTGGTGTTATCACACCTTGTGCTTTGTGACTGTACTATCTTGCCTGTAATCTCCAGGGTCGTATCTGAAAATAGCCATTGCTATGGCTAGCACACCCACCTGGTAAACAAAAACTAAATAATAAATAAATAAATAACATAGCCTTTGTTTTCATTTTGGTGAATACAAACCTGTTTTCATCAAACCAATCTACCTTGCCAAACTCATGTCCCATTATGGGATTTAATGTCCCAATGTCTTTGTACACACAGCATCATCTGCATATAGTACAATTTTAGACTCTGCACAGATTAAAGGCAACTCATGTATGAATAATGAGAATAACACTGATCCTAAAATGGAACCCTGTGGGACTCCATAATGAACATCTCTATAGCCTGATAATGTACCATTAATTTGAAACTGCTGCTTAGTGTCTGACAAACAGTTGTCAATCCAATTTACTGCGGAATCCCCAAATCCAATATTGACCAGACTGGCTCTCAGGAGGAAGTGATCTAAGTATCGAGGCACAGATCAGGAAGCATAGGAAAACCAGACGCAGTTTCAAATTTGCACATAGTGTTTTATTTTTCTCAATAACAGCAAAATAAAAATTAAAATGTGTTCAGTATAACTATTTACAAATGAAGTACAGTGAAAACAGTCCTCCTTCTGCGTGTTTCTTCTCGGTTTCAAATCTCAGTCTCTCTCTTTCTCTCTCTCTCTCTGTCTCTCTAGCAAAAGCATTGCTGCTCTTTTATAAGACTTTGCCTGGGAACCTTGTTAAGAGATGTCCTGCTTCTCACAGAATGTTCTTGTCAGTTTCAATGCTGGTGCAGCAAAAAGGACATAATGACCTAGAACTGATCTCTTGTTGACAACTCTGTAAAGTCTGCACACCAGCATCTCAGTTTAACCCCTTGAGCTCCAAATAGTTTTTTGCAATCATTTCAATAGTATAACTACATACAGTGACACCCCTGACCAGGTGCGCTCCCCCTGTGGTACAGTTACTTCAGCAGCCACCGCCCAACTCGCTCTCCAAGCCACAAGAAACTTCAGCTTTGAGCCCCCCTGACTGGGTGCCCTTCCCTGTGGCACGGCTAACTTAGCAGTCACCGCCCGACTCGCCCTCCAGGTCACAAGAAACTTCAGCTTTGAGCCCCCCCGACCGGGCATGCTCCCCCTGCAGTGCGGCTACCTCAGCAGCTGCCGCCTGACTCACCCTCCAAGCTGCAAGAAACTTCAGGTACAGACCGAGCACAGGACTTCTTCCCCAGTTCAAATCTTTGGCGCTCAAGTCCTGCTACCCGCGATTGGCCAATTTATCTGCAAGCTTCCTACGAATGGCTCCTGATCGGAGTAGGACCAAAGCCTTTTCTCTGGTTTTGTAAGCTGAAGACACAGTTCAGCTGCTGCCTAGCTCTCTGCCCTGATATTTTCACCTAGCATCTTCACTGCCCAATTATTTGCCGATTTGTGGTGAAAACTAACATTACTTAGCTGCAGCTTTTGTATTGTGCTTGTGCTGCTGTATTTTACTACAGTAACCCTGCAGGCAGAAAATCAGAGCAAAGTATATATACAGTCGTGGCCAAAAATATTGGCGCCCTTGCAGTTTTTTCTAATAATGTACCATTCCTTCCAGAAAATTGTTGAAATTAAAAAATATTTTGGTATCCACATATGTATATCTTTGGTTTGCAGTGGAATAAAACACAAAAAGCAGAAAAATTTACTAAGTCTTAGCTTATTCCACAGAAATCCTTAAATGGCCCAGACAAAATTATTGGCACCTTTCAGAAGTAGTTAGAAATAATTAGATTTCAAGCAGGTGATTCTCCTTCACTTTGGAATTGAACTCACCTGTGGTGAGTTGCAGGTGCCTGCAATATAAAAATCACTCATTCTACCAGTCTGAATAGAGAAAAGGACTCATTCTCCTGTTTTTTGTCACTGTGTGTACCGCACTGAGCATGGAGAAAAGAAAGACAGCCAGAGAATTGTCTGAGGAAGTCAGACAGAAGATTGTAGCCAAGCATGGACAATCTCAAGGCTACAAATCAATCTCCAGAGACCTTGATGTTCCTGCTTCCACCGTATGTAATGTTATCAGGATGTTTAAGGCCCATGGCACTGTAGCCAACCTCCTTGGACGTGGCCGCAAGAGAAAACTTGATCGAAGATTGCAGTGCAGGATTGTTTGAATGGTGGAGAAAGCACCTCGATCAACTGCCAAACAGATTCAAGCTGACCTTCAGCCACAAGGTACAACAGTTTCAACTCGCACCATCCGTCGCCAACTCAATAAAAGGGGGTTATATGGTAGGAGGCCCAAGAGAACCCCACTGCTGAGAGAGAGACATAAGAAAGCCCGACTGGGGTTTGCCAAAACACACCTGAACAAGCCAAAATCCTTCTGGGAGAATGTCCTGCAGACAGATGAGACCAAATTAGAGCTTTTTGGTAAAGCACATCATCTCTATGTTTACAGAAAACAAAATGAAGCCTTCAAAGAAAAGAACATCTTCCCTACAGTCAAACATGGAGGAGGTTCAGTGATGTTTTGGGGTTGCTGTGCTGCCTCTGGCACTGGGTGTCTTGAACGTGTGCATGGCATCATGAAATCTGGAGATTAACAGGCCATTTTGGAGCGCAATGTTGAACCCAGTGTCAGAAAGCTGGGTCTCTGTCGAAGGTCATGGGTCTTCCAGAGACAATGACCCCAAACACACTTCAAAAGCACACAGGAATGGTTCAAGACAAGAGCTGGACTGTTCTGAAGTGGCAAGCAATGAGTCCAGATCTAAATCCATTGAAAACCTGTGGAGAGATCTGAAAACAGCAGTTGGGAGAAGGCACCCTTCAAATCTGGGAGAACTGGAGCAGTTTGCACAAGAAGTGGGCCAAACTGCCAGCAGAGAGGTGCAGAAGCTCATCCATGGCTATAGGAAGCGGCTGATTGCAGTTATTTTGACCAAAGGCTGTGCTACCAAATATTAAGTCTAGGGTGTCAATAATTTTGTCAATGCCATTTTTTTTTATTTTCTGATTTAAAAGGATATATTAAATTCTGAATCAAAAACAAAGGTTCTGTAATATTAACAGAGAAATAAAGAATTGTGGAGACTGAATACTATACTGTTGCTAATTTCAACTTATGTTTAGAGGAATTGTGAGTCATTTGAAAAAGTGCAAGGGCGCCAGTATTTTTGGCCACGACTGTATATTTGTTTTCTCTTTAAATGCTAAATTTCTGTAGGTTGCAAACTAAATGAATTGACTTTAAAACTGCTAAACTTCTGCAGACTGCATAATTAATTTTTGTCCTTAGAGTGTAAATTGTACCGCAGGCTGCTAACTAATCCTGGACTCTGGCTGTTCTAACTTCTACCTCTGTTGCTTGCTAATTCTTTAATTTTTCAGTTTCTGCAACACTTGCTACTGTTCTCTGAATTTGACGCCCATTCCCCCCTTCTCTGTTCCTTTTTTTACCTCTGCTGTCATCCTGATCCCTCTTCCTGATTAAGAAAAACCCCCTCCGGACATCTCTGCTCCCCTGCTGACTTCTCTGTCCCTGCCTACTCCAGCCCCCACCCCCAAACTGCTGCTTTCTATCTAACCTGTGTTCTCTCTTTGTGTCTTTACAGCGCGGCTACCTCAGCATCCACCGCCCGACTCGCCCTCCAAGCCGCAAGAAACTTCAGGTACGGACCGAGCACAGGACTTCTTCCCCTGTTCAAATCTTTGGCGCTCAAGTCCTGCTACCCGAGATTGGCCAATTTATCTGCGAACTTCCTAAGACTGGATCCTGATCGGAGCTGGTAGGACCAGAGTTTTTTCTCTGGTTTTGTAAGCCGAAAGGACAGTTCAGCTGCTGCCTAGCTCTCTGCCCTGACAGTTTTAGCCCTTCCACCCCTCCCCTGCCACTCTTTAAATCCACTTGCAGCATTTCCAACCCCCTCCCTGCAAGTGCATCTTGCTCAATCGCTGCATGAGAGGAAAAAATAAACTAAAAAAAAAAGTTTATTTTTTCTTTTCCCCTATGATCCACACTCTCTCACCTAGTAATCCAGCACCTAGTACACTAGCTGCCTGTAAGTGATACTTTTCTTTTTCTTTATTTCATTTCACCCCAGCAGCTCAACACCTACTACTGCTTCCTCCTATTTACTCTTGACGCTGCATCTCCTCACCGCTGATTTTCTTCTCCTGGTCTCCAAAACAGGGGTGCTCCCCACTCCTGACCACAACGCCCTCCCTCACCCTCCATATTCCCCTTTTCCTCCTTATTGCAAACCTCACCACACCACCCTCAACCCCTCTCTCATGCCCCCTCCCCCCACAGCACCCCTGCTCAGTCTCACCCCATCTTTTCACCCTATCCTCGCCCTCCATATCAGCTCCCCCTTTCCTGCCATCTCTCCACACCCTGCCCCTGCAACCCACCATTCCCACTCCCTGCATCCTGCCCACTTTCCCCTCCTTTCCCTCTTCCCCCTCTATTCACACCTCCCTACTCCTAAACCTCGAGGCTCTCCAATACTGCCTAAATCTCTCCACCCCCCACCACCACGCAGATCAAACGGTTCTAAACACTACCCACTCCTGCCCCTCTCCCTCCTGCTCCTCACTGGTGACATCCAACCCAACCCTGGTCCCTCACACCCCATATCTCTGCTACTCCTACCCCTCCGGGGTTGTCCCCGTCTCAGGCCTCGTCTTCTCTCCCCAAAGGCCTCCACATATTCCATCTCAACACCAGGAGACTCCTACCCAAAGCTGATGCTCTTAATGTATGGTTCACCCAATATCACCCTGACATACTATGCATCTCCGAAACCTGGTTATCCGCCAAAATCCTGAACTCCTCTCTAGCCATCCCGATTTTAACCTTTTCCTTTGCTGGTGCCAGCATCCTCTAGAGTGACGTCTGTGCCTGTCCAAAGACCTGGAAGAGGAATGATGGTTCCTACCTTTACGATCGGAACGACCTCTGTGCGAGCCATCCGACTGTGAGGTTGGTTCGCTAGGCTGGGGGATAGGTTCCTCGGGCTTGGGAGAAGGCCGGATGGAGGAACCCTCGAAGTCCTAGGCTCCTAAGAGGGAGGCAAAGAAGGCTTCTGTGAGAGAAGATCGCCCTTGATAGTGTTCCAACCAAGAAGAGAAAAGTTCTTTGATGTCCAATAGTGGGATTCTTGGTTCAGGGGGAGTGCCCAGTGTTGGTGGGGCACACTGATGAGGCGTCAGGCCATGAGGTGGTGGTAGCCCTTGTGGAGTAGGGGTAGCTGGCATCGGCTCTTCTGGAGTACAGTCGCCTGGTGCTGTCAGCTGATCGGACAATGGGAACTCAGGCATCAGTTTAGGAAACACGTTATAATTTGCTGGCGACATGCAAGAGTGTAGCGATGACAGCTGGAAGGTCGTCAGAACGGACGTCGAGGAGGCGGGCATGTGCTGGCACTGGTCCTGAGCTGCAGCCAGCATCAGCTCAGGAGAAGCCTGCCAAGGGGAGTGAAGTCCTGAGGAGGGCAGAGGCATCACTCTCCCAGTGGAGGTGAGACAATGCCCCTGGCGTCACTCAGAGCAGTCAGCCCTGGAATTTGAGGCTGACTTGGCAGACGCCATGGCCAGCTGGATGACGGGTAAAGACCTGCCGCTCAAGGAAGAACTGGCTGAACCACCTGGCTGAAGACTCCAAGACTGGGAGGAGGGCTTGAGTTTCAGGGGCTGAAGGGCTGAGGATGAAGCCCCGGACTCAGAAAAGCCTCTGCCCAATGTCAGGATAAGGGAAGCAGGCCTAACCTCCGTGAGCCCAGAAAGAGTGAGGGCTGCCTGGGGAGCAGAGTCCAACCTCCCAACCCAGAACTAGAGTCGGACTTGATAGGGGACTGGGAACAGGAGTTAGAGTGGGATTTTTCCTTGTGTTTGTCCTTATGGTGGTGCTTCCCAGATGACTTCTTACTGTCTTTATAGTGAGCCGAAGAAGTGGAAGCCACTGAGACAGGGGAAGATGAAGGACTTTTACCCTGGATCTCCTTCTGCATAGCAGCTAGCTGTTTTTCTAGTAAGAAGTTTTTGAGGGCTTTCTGGTGGCAAATCCTAGTCCTGCTGTTGAACTTCAAGCAGTGCTGGCGGGACTCTATGTTGTGGTCTGGGCCTAAACAGAAGAGGCAGGCCGAAAGGCCATCCTTGGACGGAATTTGCTTGCCACAGGCACACTTGGACTGCCGCCGCTCAATGGAAGAAGACAGACAGAGGGGAAAAAACATTCATTTTGTAAAATAGAACAATAATAAAACACTGGAAAAAGCGTGGAAAATGGTGGTTGACTGGAGCAAAAGGCATCTGTGGAGCCAATGTGTGCAGGTCGACAGCGGGAAAAGAACTGGGGTAGGGCTGGGGGACCACCCCTTTTATACCACTGGGGCAGGCTGACAGGGAGTGGTCCCTCGCTGTAGACTGCTAGTTAGAAGTTTTACGTGGGGTCCTGGCACCTGACAGCTTCTGTACTTATGGTGTAACCTGCTGCAAGAGCTCCCACTTGAAGTACAGATCTTGCATTTCCACATGAACTGGTTCAGATTGTGCATATCCAATATAGGGTGCCATCCCCCCATCTGTTTTGGGACCAGGAAGTACCTGGACACATAACCCTGATTGGTCAGGGAGTCCAGGACACAGGCTATTGCCCCTTTTGCAAGGAACTGAGCAATGCCCTCCCAAAGTGCAGAAAACATGTCCTGTGACACCCTGGACTCCCAAGGCACATGGAGGTGGTAAGGCAGGACAGCCTCAAAGTGCAGAGGCAACCCTCTGCCCACTACGCCCAACACCCACTTGTCTGTTGTGATAGTGGACCAATATGGAAAGAAGTGAAGTAACCAAGCTTTAAGAGGGAGTGCTGACAGGGACAGGATGGCTGGAGGGATGACACTTACCCACCTGTCACTGGGCAGCTTTTGAGGGGACACCACCAGCTATAGCCAGAGGGGCACCACTGCCCCTGCACACAGATACACAGAAGGTGATGGAAGATAAGGACCATGTGGCCCACCTAGTCTGCCCCTTTTCCCCTACCTAATGCATTACCGTAACCCTTAGTTAATATGCAGCTTACCCTCTCTTCCCTATTGCTAGCATATTCTTATGTCTATTCCCATGCATTCTTGAATTCCCCTACTATTTTTGGCCCCACCACCTCTGCAGGGAGGCTGTTCCAAGCATCCACTACTCTTTCTGTGAAGAAGCACTTCCTCACGTTGCCCCTGAGCCTACCCCCAGGACTTGGACTTGGGGTGCCAGGCTTGGTACTGCCCCTGCTGCCATGGAGGCTGTGGCTGAAAGGACTGATACTGGAAAGCCTGTTTCTTAGATTTCTTTTTTGTGTCCTTCTGGGAAGATGCCACAGAATCCAGGGTGGCAATGGACTTCTCAATACGGGTAAGACGTCCTTCCCCCCCAGGGCCAAATAGGTCAGTGCCCAAGAAGGGGACATCTGCCAATCTGTGCTGAGTGTTTGCCATGGAGGTGGACAGAAGCAGCCAAGCCCTGCAACATATAGAGATGTTGGCTGCCATTGAACGGGTACATAAATCGCCAGTGTCCAAGGCCAGATGGAGCTTGTGTTTAGCCAGCGATGGACCTAGGTCTCTGATGACTGTCACACTGTCACCACTGACTGCTGATCAGCTGGAAGGTGAGAGATGATAGAATCAAAAACTCCCATCAGGGAGTGACCAAAATTGGCCATCATCATGGCACGGCTAGCCTGATGGAGACTCAAGGACGCTACAGAATACACCTTTTTTAGCTTTGTGGTTAATCTTAGACTTGTCCACGTCTCCGTAGTTTCTGGACTTGTGGAACACCGAATAAATTACCAACCCCTCCACATGGGGGGGGGGTCCAGGAACCCAGAAAGTGAGCCAGTAGAGACCGCATACTTGCAGACCATTAGGGTAGAGGGTGTCGGGCAGGATGCTGGATGCTGCCAAAGCTTCAGAGCTGGTTCAAAAATGGCTTCAGACATGGGAAAAGCAACCCCTGGGGATTCAACCCTATACAAATTGTCCATAAAAGAGTACTTAGCCATTTTTTGGACTGGCTCTAGCAGAACTGACATGGACGCCGATATTAGACAGAAAGGCACGCCAATGAACACTAGGCTGTGCTCAATGGTCAGCTCTCGGACCGAGCCTGGGAGGAGAAGAAGAGTCCCAGAGAAGGTCATGGACTCGGTCCGGGTCGTCTAAGGACTCCTCGAAAATGGCCCTCGACCATTTCTCACCACGGACCACCCGGGATGATATGCATCGACAACCAGCCAGGCAAGCTAGTGGTTGAACAGGCCTCTTTGGTCACAGCACCCACCTTCAGCTGCGGTGGTGGTGGCTCCACCCGAAGAGGTGGACAAGCTGTTGCAGGGATCACCTGCATAGCCCAGACCTGCAAGTGCACAACAGGCAACTGTCGGGTGACTGGAGGTCTAGGGGGTAGAGCTCTACCCTGCCTGTGATGGCCCACTGTTGTCAGAGGAGCTCCTCGTAGCACTGGCCCAGCTCACAATAGTGCCTCTCCTCACCCGAGGACAAGGAGGTTGAGGAGCATCAACAGCAATGCCTCCCAGTCGAGTGGCATCAAGTGTGGGAACGCCTCAACCTAGACCTCAACCATGACCAGACAAAATCCTTCCTGCTGGTTGTGGTACATGCCTGCTCAAGTTAAGCAGGATGGGCATGGAATGCTCAACCACTAGTGAAGGCTGCTCCCGCCAAGGACTGGATGAGGACACTGACCAAACCACATCCTCTTGAGTGAGGACCAGAAGCATCAGGGTCTTCAAGATCAATTCCTCAGCTTCATGTGACAACTGGTCGACAGGCTCAAGGAAAATTTCCGTGGCCTACTTAATCAAAGTCGAAGTCAACTGGCTTGATGGAGGACTTAAGGGCCCTTGACCTGTCTGACCTTCCCTCGACTGAAGGGCGCTCAACCACTGTCATGTGGTCAGGTGAGTCAAGGGACCAGGAGGACCTCAATCTCTCCTGGTCCCACAACCAGCACCAGCAGTGCTTCTGCTTGGAATCACGGTGGGCAGGGCTCTTCCCTAGGGTCTGGAGGGCCAAACACATATCCCAGAAGCCTCCAGTGAATAACTCTCTGACACAGACCCAACCGGGAACAGCGCCGAGACCAAAGAGGTGCCTGCTGTGGTAGCCACCACATCTGCCTCAAGGGTCATAACCTGCTGAGTAAACCTGCCTCAGCCTAGGCCTAGGCCTTCTTGCAGCCCTTAGGCTGATCTTTCCAAAGGCTGACTCTGCGAGAGGCAGTGCTTCCAGTCCTTGAGGGACTCAAGAAGCATGCTGAGACAAAGGCTGCACCCAGCCACGTCATGCTGCCCACCCAGGCAATACATGCATGTGTTCTGCAGGTCAGTCACCATCTTCTTCTGCCAGCACCATACACAGAACTTGAACCCCAGTACCCGTTGCTCCATCAAAGGTCAACAAGGGAAGTCAAAGGAAGCGAGGAAAGAAATCACAATAACTTGAAAACTTCAAAACTGAAAGTTCACTATGGTGCACTAAATCCTAAGCCGTGAAGGAGGTGACCGCTTGTTCCAGTGGCAAGAAAGATCTGACGTCATGGGGTGGAGTCATGGAAATATACCATCCGGGTGGTGGGAGGAGCTTAAAGATGTCTGGCAAATCAGACTGTTCCAGTGGAACTGCAGAGTACGGATACTGTACTACATCCACACACCAAGAAAACGCAAGCATGCACACACACGGACCTCACTGAACCAGATAGCAAGATTTGCTACTCACTAGCCATACTGTACCCACTACTGTGACTTGTACTAACACATTGGCTGGCTACCACTACCAACAGCTCCTGTGACTGCCCAACTTAACCTTGTTTCTCCACTTCCCTTCCTGCTCTAGTGGTCTCCCTCCCTCCTCACTGGATTCTACCCTCACATCTTGGTATACCCAATGCTGCACTTTTCACCCTCTCCCCACCCTTCCTACATTCCTTCTCCCCTCCTCCCTCTCCCTATGACTCTGGCACTTCTTATCAGTTGTCTAGTTTCTCTGACAAATGCCACTGGCTGCCTTGTTACAATGCTACCCTTGAATTGTATTAATCTGTACTTTGTTTGCAATGTCCACATTGTTGTAATGTCTGTCTTGATGTTCCCCATAATTTGTATTTCTCTGACATGGAACCTTTGTAAAAGAGCCAAGGCTCAAAGGTATTTGTAATCCTAGACTTGATAAATAAAGTAAATAAAAACAACTTGATCAGAGGTACTTACTCCAACTAGGTATCCTTTCCAAAAAAGTAATGTTAGATAGAGTTCCAAATTCATTTCATGGCGTTTTTAAAAAACATGTTAGTACTACCTCAACTAGGTCCTCTCTAAGCTTTCAATACTCTGTCTTCAGGATGAGAACTACGGCTGGTGTTGTTCTATAACCTGCCAGTCTTTTTTAATACACTGTCACAAACAATAACCTGAGTTAGTAACTCCATACACAGTTTTAGACAGACTTTAAAAATATCACCTTTTTTTCAGCTGTAATTGTAAAGGTTTCACTGGCTAGCCTTATTGCACTGATGATGCACTGTATACTGTGTACTATTTTATATTTTATTCTTGTTGATTGCTCTGGTCACCCATGTAAATGGGTCACTGGCCCATGGACTTTTTCAGATTTTAAATAAACAAGACATTTTGTACTGGGATATGTACCAATATAGAGAACACCTACAATTCTATTTTAAATTCTGTGGAGTTAGGTGCACAAAAAAGAAAAAGACTCATCTTCCCTTGTAGCCCTTTACCTATGTCACTAATTTATTTAAAATTTGGTGACAGGGACAGGCTTGTTTCCAGCTGCGAGCTGGGGTAGGCGACATAGCAGGGAATGATACAGGAATAACAAATACAGTGGCAATAGGGAACACGTGTGTTATCGCCCCTACTTCCATAAATAATCAGTTGGACTGTTTCTCCTCCCTTTTTAAACACATTTCATAGTTTTTAAAGTATTTTTTAACATTTCCTTTTTCTTTAAATTTTCTTAGATATCCATTTATAAGCGCAATAAAACACTCTAGGACATTGGTTGTACTAGGTTTACGCTTCCAGAAGCATAAAGACACTCAGCCTGCTGCCCTGTGCCTAGCTATGCACCTCGGCATGCGGTAAACCTAGTACAACCAATGCCCTGTCATGTCTTATTGCTTATGTACAGGTCACTGGGGAGGTCACACCTTGAAAATTATGTACAGTTCTGGAGTACACACCTAAAAAGACAGCTACAGAATAGAGACAGTATGGCAGAGGACAATCATGATGATACAGCAGCAGAAGGGTAAGACTTACAAGGACAGGTCAGAAAGCCTCAGTATGTACTCCCTGGATGACAGCAGGGAAAGTAGGAACATGACAAAGACACACAAATACCTACAGAAGCATAACAAGAAGGACCATGTAAAGCAGCTATGACTGAACAAAAGTTAATCCACTGGGGGCACAACTTAAAGCTTGTGTGTGTGTGTATATTGGGGGGGAAGAAAAGATGTTGGGAAATATCTTTTCGCAGGCAGGGTGGTTGATTAATGGAACAGTCTAACCAGTGCAGCAGTCAACTCAAAAACAATCTCTGGGTTTAGAAACGGCTGAGATGGCAACAAAGAAATTAACCAAGGGAGGGTGGAGAGGACCGGGGAGTAGAGGGAGGAGCCATCTCAGAGTAGCTTCAGGTAGGGTTCAATGGCATACTTGATAGGCTCCATGTCATAGACTTACTGTATGTAAAAAGACGAAACAAAATTTTAACAACATACAGCTTGTTTAACAATGACATCACTTTAGTTTGAAAAGGATGTTACTGAACCCCTGCACAGAATCTAACAGCCCGACAATTGCATCATTCATATTCTCCCAGTAATTTTATAAGGAAATGTATAGCAAAAGCTTGTTGGGTAACCTACCACTCAGTGTCAGCTTTCTTGATGATCTTTTTCCCAGAGCACCTAGGTCTACATAAGCAGAGCCAATCAAGCGATCTGTATTGTGTGGTCTTGGGACCATGGAATCCTTTCCATAAGCCATCCACACCTGGACTTCCAGCCTCTCCTCTCGCAGGTACCACAGAAGGGGTTGGCTCATCCGAAGTTTTACAGCAGACACCTGCTCTATTGTGACTGTAGCTTGTTTTTCATCTTCAGTTAACTCTGGCCGTTTAAGCATTGTGCAGGTGGCTTCTCTGTCATAGAGTTTATACCTAAGGTAACAGTAGGTGGATTTATTGACGTGCTTTTGTCCCGCTAGTAGCAGGGAATGCACTGGGAGCCACACTCTAGGGATGGCAACTGTCACAGTCACTTTACCTTCTGTTCTCTGCCATTCATTTGCACTGTCCACAATATCTTCACAATCTTCTCCAAAGGTTAGGCCCAGGGCCTTCGCTGCTTCCATGACCCGTTCCCTATCACTGTGGTGGGCGAAAGAGATAGAAACTTCCAATCCGCCAACTGTATGATGCAGCACAGTAGAGGGCACAGAAGATGCCAAATCCTCCGGTAAACTCACAGGATACCATCCTGTGACACCTTGAAAAGAAAAGGAAAAAAATGAATAAGTATACCATGAACAGCAAAGTCATCAAAGAGAAAATGAATTAATTTAAACTTAATATTAGAGATCGATTATATTGCTCCAGAGCATAAGGCAGGTTGCCCTGGACTAGTGCAGCTAACCCTTAACCTGCCCATTTTGAAAAAGAAAAAGGAAAAACTGAGCTGCTACACTAAGCCTGCGTTGGTGCTACCATAATTGAATACTCACTGTAAATTCAGAAGAAATGGTGCACCCACCTTGAATCTTCTACTGCATCAGCATGTGATGTAAAGATGCACTCAACAAGCACTCATCTGATGTGCTTTCTTTATTTCTAGAGAGTGCAAACAATGCAGTGCAATGTAAGGTAATATGCCCCGACAACAAACCCAGACCTGTGATCCATTTGAGGGGGCTTCTTCACCAACCCTTTTTTTTTTTAATTTATTTTTTTATTAATTTTCAGGACATTACATGTATGAAACCTTCAAAACATAAATCTTTATTTTATTTGTATTTATTTATTCAATCTCAGATTACAATACCTTTGAGTGCAAGGCACTCATTTATAAAAGGTTCCATGTCAGTGGGGAGGGGTGAACAAACATACAGAGGTGGTAATACAAAGACTAGGCCTAAAAAACAGTAAAGTACATACTTTAATAATCTAGAATTAATAACTTTAGTAGTGGAGAAGAAAGGAGCGGGGGGGTTAATAAGAGAGAAGAAGAAGAGTGGTAAGCAGCCAGAAGGCTTGTCAATAGGAGTAGAAAGAGAGGCGGGTGTGGGCAGCAGGTAGGTAGGATGGGAGGTGGTGGGGGTGGGAGAGTGGGGGGGGTAGGAGGATATATCAAGGGTTGGAAAGGTAAAGCTTTGGGGTGGAAAAGATGGAATTGGAGTGCGCACAGGTGGTAGTATCATTAGGTGAAGCAGTCGCATGAATTATTTGTCGTAAGACAATGAGATTTCAACCACCACCAAATGAAGCCTCCCAGGCAGTTACAAGGCCTAGTATGAAGTGTGAAATCAGACTAAAGCAGTTGCATACATTTCTAACAACTACATAAAGAGAGTTGTCTGTTGACATGGAAACAAAATTTAGAAGATATGAGGATATAATTTTCTTTTAAAGGAATTAACAAGGTAAACTGGGGAGAATTATTCACCCTGAATACCAACTCGTGGTCACATGTGGAAATTAAAAGTAGGGAGGTTCAGGAGGAATGTGAGGAAGTACTTATTTACGGAAAGGGTGGTGGAACTTTGGAATAGTTTTCTATTCCAAAGTTCTATTTTTATTTTTCTATTTTCTATTTTTTAATAGTCTGTGGACCAAGGTGGTGGGTGCAAACACAGTCAGGGGATTCAAGCTGTCATGAGACAGAATGAAGGGAGCAGTGGTCACCTGGGGCGACAAGACCAGGGAGGAGAATGGGGATAGGGCTGGGAGGGTTAGTACCCTGGAGGAACAATAGGTTCCAGGGATTATATAAAATATGGGCAGACTGGATGGACCTCTGGTCTTTTTCCTGCCATTATGGTCTATGTTTCTCTTTTTATGTAGCTGTTAGAGATGTATGAAACTGCTTTAGTCATTTTCACACTTCCTACTAGGCCCTGTAACTGTCCTGGGAGGCTTCATTTGGTGGTTGTTGAAATCTCATTGTCCCTGACAGCTGCATTACCTTATGAGAACATGATGCGTAATCAACCTTTAAACTCCCCAGTATGCCTGTTTGCTTAATTAGCCTTCAAAGAAACAAGCTGCTAGAAGGTATGAACTATCACATTTACCTTCAGTGAGCTTTGCAAACTAAATTGTAATGCAGAGTTTTTCCCTTTAAACTCCACTCAGTTGATGTGTTTCCAGAGAGTTTTTGCAGGGTATTTGTTCTGTCAGCATAGAAATACATAATACAAATGGCTGATCTGACATTGTGTTCTCATATGCTAATGCAGTTCTCATGGACGAGATTTCAACAACCATGAAATGGAGACGCCCAAGGGCAGTCATGGGGTATACCATGAGCAATGAAAACAACCTAAAGCTAACACATATAGCCCTAACAGCTACAGGAAAGGAGCTGTATGTTGACATGGTAACAAGTAAAATTTAAATGATATGAGGGTGTAGTTTTCCTTTAAGGAACCTGAAGGTCTCGATCATATCTCCCCTCTGGTTTCCACTGAGTACATATTTAGTGCCTTGATGCGCTCCTCATCATAGGATCTGCCTTGCCTCAAATTATTTGTGTTACTCTCCGCTGCACTGTTTCCAACTTATCCCTGCCCTTTCCGAGGTGAGGGCTTCAGAACTGGATGCAGTACTCCACATAAGGCACAAGGGATCTGTATAGGGGAAGTATTACTTCTTTTCTTCTGCTATCAATACCCCCTCCTGATACATCCCAGCATCCTGTTAGCCTTGCTATAGGCCTTGTTGCACTGGCTCATTTTTTAAGGGAGTTACTGATAACTCCTAGATCCCATTCCTCTTCTGTCACATCCCACTCATTCACTATTCCATCGTGAGGTTCCTTTCCCCTATGTACATTACCTTGCACTTTTTGGCACTGAATTTTAACTACCAGACCTTTGAACACCCCTCTAGTTTTTAAGGTTCGTCTGCATATGTCTTCTTACTTCATCACTATCCACCCTCCCACATAGTTTTGTGTCATCTGCGAAGAGACACAGCCTGCCCTGGATCTTCTCACCAATATCAGTAATGAACATGTTATAGAGGACTGGACCCAAGACAGATCCCGGTGGAACCCTGCTCATAACCTCCCTTTTCTCTGATTTAACCCTACTGACCACAACCCTCTGCTGCCTCTCTTCTAGCCAACCACCCACCCAGTTCACTACAGTTTAAGACACACCCAGGTCTTCCATCTTTTTGAGCAACCTTGTGTGTGGTACCGACTCAAAAGCCTTCAAAGTACAGCAGATTCACAGCATGGCCCTTGTCTATCTCCCTGGTCACCCAGTCAAAGAAAAAAAATTAGGTTAGTCTGACAAGACCTTCTCGCCACGAAACCATGCTGTTTACTATCCTGAAGCCCGTTGCTCTCTTGGTAGTCCACAAGGTCCTCTTCGATTAGTGATTCCATCAGCTTCTTCACAACGGAGGTCAAACTGACAGGATAATGATTCCTATTCTGTTACTGATCACTCTCTATAGTTTTGTTATCCTAGTTGGTGTTTTTGGTTTACACGCAGGTAGCAAGTACCACTTTAGAACTACAAAATGTAGTTTATGTCCCTTGCTCAGCTCTTCCACAGCTGGCACAATGCATCCATGTTCTACTATAGAACTCTGTGATTGAGCGGGGCATAAACTACATCACACAGTTCTAAAATTATACAGAACACCAGAATGTAAATCAAAAACACCCACTGAGGTTACTAAATAGTCCTGTATAGATGGAATAATAAAACTGAAACCAGTATTTAAAAAATATCTTCTACTGGGGGTAAAATCCTTGTGAAATATTAATTCACAGGATTGACTAGGCATAATAAGAACTGGAAAGCTAACTGGTTGGAAACAACTGATATACAAATACCTTTATACTACACTGCATTAATTGTGAGATGGCTGTACTCAATGTATAAGATGTCCGTGAATTGTATACTCCCTGGGAGCAAACACTGTATGGTTCATCACTATTCGTTTTTAATGCGATTTTAAATAAAGCTGAGTTAAAAAAAAAAAACACCGTGAGACCCCCAGCAAGTCACTTAAAGGAGAAGTCCACCCAGAATGTGCAAAAATATATGTTATGTAGAGTTTTTTGATATGTATGTTAAGTCCTAGTGTGTCCTTCCCTCTGTCTGCTCTTAGGAGTTTTTCCTAAATTGGCCTGCTAGCTGTATGGTAGTTTTACGACCCCTGGGGATCTCCATCACAAATAGGTTTATTGGCTTTCTTTCTCCTACGATGCACCCTGGTTCACGTGACAGTGATGTAGCTATGCCCCTAGATTTAGTAGGGTCTGTCACAACTCAGCCACAAAGATAATACTTCTTTCAGAGAAGAAGTCACATTGCTACATTTTGGGTGAGTGTAATCATTATTATTTTTTGATATTCGTACCTTGTCCTGTTATGTTACAACCTATAAGGTGATGTTCAAGTTTTGCTACTTAGTACTGGTGCAAAAACTGAAAGTGACTGAGAGGAATAAACAGGGACATGATATTCACACACACACACACACACACCAGAGCATAGCAGGACAAGGTACTGATATCAAAAAATAATAATGATTACACTCACCCAAAATCTAGCAGTTTGTCTTCTCTAGAGGAAGTATTTTCTCTGTGGCTGAGCTGTGACAGACCCTGTAACAAGACACTGGTTTCCTGCAGGGGCAATTAGACATCAAACCAAAGGGCACTCTGTGAAGACTAGAGGCCATAAAAGAAACTAGAATGGCAACCTCCAAGGGCAATAAAACAGTTAGGGAAAGTTAGAAAAAACATCTCTCACAGCCAGAGGAAAAGAAAATGCTGGGAACTGGTTAGAATACAAAAAAAAAAGACTACTACATATCTTTTTCTAAGTTTAACATGGAGTTTTCCTTTAACTGCCCTCTGCTTAAAGAGCTGGTAGCATCAAACAAAACAGCAGGAAGAACATTTTAGTAATTTTTAAAAATAATACCTAATTTCTTTTTACTTCTGAAGTATTTTTCCTTTTCCATGTGCTCATAGATGGTTTTCTACTTAATAATACTGGACATGATGTGAAAAGCAGACTTGTGCTGTACCTGAAAGCAGATGTATCTAGTTCTGTTCCTCCCAGTACCTCATCAGCATATGACCTCGCTCACTGTTAAATCACAAGCCCTATGGGTTCAGTTTGTGCACCTTCTCCAGGGGGAAGTAAGTCCTATATATCACATTGTATTGAATTTGCATCAGTCTGTTGGAACGGGCACACTGCATTGCATGTTTAATCGCCCTGTTCCTTATTTCCGGGTACACGTCTACCCCCATGTCACTATTCCAAGTTTCCCTATAGTCTTCTGTTTTAATTGTCCTCCCTCCTTATAAAAAGCAGAAAGAGGCTTGCTGTGCAGCTGGAGAGCCATCACTACACTTTCAAGTGGTTATCAAACTCAAAGTGGGTACTACTACTCCCTCACCACACAGCAACCTCCTGACACAGAGGTAAACAAAGTGCATATTAGTGGATAGGGAGAACCTCCTCCTTAGGGCAGCAAAGGTGGCCAACAGGCCTCCATCAAACAGCTCGCCCACAGTTCTGAGAACCAACTTCTCCCATTTAAGGAAGCCTTGGTGGACAAATACCATGTACCTTTGCTGCCCCCTGAAGGCCGTTGTCAGCCCTGCTCTTGGCAAAAAAAACACTACATGCCTGATGAACTTATGAGCCTACTGCCAAGCCCTTGCCAGTGCCCCAGCTGAAGGCAAAAGGGGAGGAGAACAAATTCTACGCCGTGTGGCAACCTTTGCTGGAAGCCATAGAAGAATGGGCTCATCTTTGTCTAGGGAGGCACCAGTTACCACGGGAGCCAAGTATGGGAAGAGCACCCAGATGGGTGGAACCTTGGCCACTTGACAAAGCCAGGAACTCTGAAACATTTATTCATGTTGGCCTAATGTCTTACCATCTGCAATTCTGCGTCAACGCATCGACGCATACAGTACTGTACAACTATAGGCATATAGTGGGTAGTTTTGTTACTTGCACACGGTAGAATGTACTGTATTATTCTGTCTGCATGCTCCTGTCAAAAATAAAGTTTACAAAAAAAAAATCACAAGCTCTGCTGGCTGACTGGTAACGTGTGTCACAAGTTTCCTATCGAGCATCAGGAGCTTGACTCTTCTTGGTTGCTAGTGATGTCACAGTCAGTGAGGTAACAGTACTGATGATGTATAGGGAGGAACAGAACTGAGTGTGTCAGCCTCCAGACAGAATGCTGTACCACACGTCGCACTTGGTATTACTTTGAGAAAATCTTTTAATTAGCAAAATGGAAAAGAAAAAAACACTTCAGAAATAAGAAGTGAAAAGACTACTTCTGAAAGTTACTATAATACACTTCGAGCCTCTTTTTTGATGGTTCTGAAAAGTTGTTCTCAACATTAGAACATTAAGAACAACTTTTCACATGTTCTGCTGCTTGGCTTTCAAAGATTTAAAACACTAATCAGCAACAACTGAACCCAGAAACAGACCCGAGATACACCATCTAGACAAAATACCGATAGTTCATCCAGATGAAACACTGACTGACCAGCTCTGTTTGGGAGAAACCGGCAAGTCTCAGGCCTTTTTTTTTTTTTTTTTTTTTAATATCTCCACCCACTTGTACCTGCCACTCTCTCCGTCGGGTCACCATGGACTGCACTCTGCTCGGGCAACCCCCATCCCCACCATCCCACATCGCAGCCCACCAAGGGTACCCTGATGTATCCCTTCATCAGGCAGGTCCCCTTCCTGTGGAGGGAATTAGCCTTCTGGCCTGCTTTCTTGGCCCTTGGGTGCTGCTGGGACAGCCATCGGGGGCTCCGGCCGCTAGGATCCAGGCGGCCATCATCCGAGCGACTGGTGCGCCTTTTCCATTTTCTCCACCCCTCCCACCGTGTTCTTTGCCTATGGTAGTGGCCAATCTTGGGCGGGGATGTGCAGGGGGCGTGTCGAGGCCACACGCTCCCAAGCATGCACCCAATCCACCCAGAGGGACCTAGGTAGATCCCACCCTCCCGGGAGCGAAGCGTCCATAACCTATTTAGAATCTCTCTCTAATCTATTTTAGTGCTGCTTGAATCTTGCTATGCTCCTAACAGCAGCAACATTCTTCTCCTTCCTCTGGCAAAGGAGTGATTATTTCTGGTATTAAGCACAGTGAGATTCAGTCCTAGATTTTAAAGCATATTGGGATAAAAGATGTATATGAAAAGCACTATTTCAAACTAAATCTCTTGTAGTGCAAGTAATCCCAGTAAGTGCAAACTTACAGCACATGTATCAATTACCACTTGTGTGCCCGACAAACAATTAGGTAAACAGCTTATAACTGTTTGCATGAAGTATGTTACAGTTTGCACACACTGGATTCCATGCACTGAACACCTAGAGCCATGTCTACTAAAATAAAAACCAAAAGCTTCAAACTCATATTTACAGCTACTACAGTTTTTTTTAGTTATTTTGTATTCATCTCCTAAATACTTCCACTAATGTAGTTCACATATCACTGCCCTTCAGAAAGCAGTCTGCTGTCCCCAACTGATTTCACAACTGCTGTACCTGAGACATCACAGTCTATTACACTGGAAAGCACCACATCATAAATAAGAACATGAGGTCAGCTGGGGACAGTCGGGGCATCTTATACACATATGTTTTTGATACGCTACCAAATTATATCATATTATATATTTATCTTTATAGATAGATATTGATTATATATCAGGATCTACCTGCCTGCCTCGGGAGCGACTCGAACCTCCAGCGGCTTTCACTCGCCAAGCGCCCAGCTTGTCAGAAGCTCTCCTGTGCTCCTGGTTTCAGGAAACCGCCCGGACAATCCCTGGACTGTGCTCCTTGCTACTTAAACCACGCTGGTGGTTCGAGGTTAGAGGCAACACCAAGGATCTACCCGCTCACTTCGGGCACGATTCAAACCTCCAGTAGCTTACACTTGCCAGCCGCCCAGCTCGTCAAAAGCTCACCTGTGGTCCTGGTTTCAGGAGGCTGTCCGGATGACCACTGGACTGTGCTGCTTGCTACAATAACCACACTGGTGGTTCAAAGTTAGAGACAGGACCGAGGATCTACTCACCCACCTTGGGCGCAACTCGAACCACCAGCGATTTTCACTCACCAGCTGCCCAGCTCGCTGGAAGCTCCCCTGTGGTCCTGGTTTCAGGAGACTGCCTGGACGACCCCTGGACTGTGCCGCTTGCTACTTAAACCATGCTGGTGGTTCAAAGTTAGAGACAGGACCAAGGTACGGATTAAAAGTGTCTCAGAGAGAGTGCCCGTAGCTCTGCTGTGAATTTAAACTTTGGCACCTTTTTCAGTATTCAGCCATTGGTGAGCGCTCAGCTTGTCTCTCAATTTGAACTTCAGCTGGGACTTGATTCGAATTTTGCCTAAGACTTATTGCCTGCAGCCCTGTACATACCTTGCGGAATCTGCCTTAATTTTACAGTGCCTATCTGAATGTTTCATTAGTTCATTTAACTGGCGTCAACTCATTGTTTTAGTCTGTATTTTAGCTTTTATTTCTGATTTTCTGCCCCTTTTCACTGCTTTCTCTGCTCCTGCTTCCCCTGTCCCTGCTAATTTGAATTACTAATCTCCTCTCCCTGCTTCCCTAATTCCGCCCCCTACTACTCGAATTTCTCTGCCCACTATCCCTTGTGCCCACCTGCTCTTTTGTTTTCCCTAGGCCTGCCTCACCGCTGCTTGTCTTCTTAACCCCTCTCCCTTTTCTCTCCTCCCAAGGATCTACCCACCCACCTCGGGTGCAACTCGAACCTCCAGTGGCTTTCACTTGCCAGCCTCCCAGCTCATCGGAAGCTCCCCTGCGATCCTGGTTTCAGGAGACCATCCAGATGACCCCTGGACTGTGCCGCTTGCTACTTAAACCATGCTGGTGCTTTAATGTTAGAGACAGGACCTAGGTACGAATTAAAAGTATCTTAGAAAGACCACCCGCAGCTCTGCTGTAAATTTGAACTCTGGCGCTTTTTTCAGTATTCAGCCACTGGTGAGCGCTCAGCTAGCACCCCCCACCCCCCCAATCCTTTTATAGTCTCTAATGGTCAGATGACAATCAGCCTGATTCTCCATTTGCTCCTTATACTTCTAGACCACTAGGGGCGTCTAAGTGCCATGTCCTTGCCTCCTTATTACTGGATGCTGCTGTGTGCTACTCACTTCAAATCCAATCTCGGCTTCCCTAGACTGTTTTACCTTGCTAATAGTCATAAACCACTTAAATTTTCTGGGCAACAACATGCCTCACCCTGCCCTGCTCTCACTATCTATAAGTGTGTTGCTGTTTGCCCTTGCTTGGTTATCCCTGTCTCCCTGCCATCATGACAGTAACCAACAGCTTTACGTGGATCGTGACTTTTGCTTTTCCAATTCACTAGTCAGGTCTACTATTAGATTGGACCTTACACCATTGGTCCTTCCACAGATCATCATTTATCTAGTAGCTGTTCATTTAGAACGTAAGATCTGCAAAAATTTCTTCCACGTTTCACCTTATATCCACTGAATGCTCTGGTATCTCATAATTCTTGCTGTCCTACTGGCTGGTGATGCTGAACTGAACCCGGGTCCCATGTCTCAACAGCCCTGCATTACTGCAGACTGGTCAAACATGAAATGTCTCCGCACTGCACATTTCAGTATTAGGAGCTTGCTACATAACCACACTGAACTTGAGGCTTGGGTCACCCTCCACAATCCGGATATCTTGTGCCTCTCTGAGCCATGGCTTAAGTCCACTATCCCTGACTCTGTCTGCTCCCTAAATAATTACAATCTCATTAGAACTGATAGTCTCCCAAGCGAGGCAGGAGAGTTGCTTTGTTCTATAAATCACACCTTACTATCTCGCTGACCCAATCTCCCCTGATCTCCTCTTGTTAATCCATTCATGCCCTCCTCCTCATGGGTGTGAAGAAGCTACACATAGTTTGTGTATATAACCCACCCCTGTGGCCCATCTGGCTTTGCTAAGCTGCTTGAACACTCTGTCAATACCGCTGGTCACAATGAATTACTGATTCTTGGTGACACTAACTTCAACTGGCTTGGCCCCGATCATAACGCCCTCCTCACCATGGTGCAAAGCCATAATTTGCATCAAATCATTACCGTGCCCACAAGAGTAACCTCTAATGCAATGTCCAGTACCCTGATTGACTGGGTACTAACAAATTGCCATGACAGAATTGCAGCTGCTGGTACCATGCCGGATTATATATCTGACCACTCCCCTACCTTCTGTGAGTGGAATAACTCTGTGGCTTTGTCCTTGCCACTGCAATATATTACCTTTCAGAATTATGCAAACTTGGACCAGGTTAAATTCCTGTTTGATGTATCATCTATTGATTGGTCGGACCTTATTTATTTGCTTTTGGTAACCAGGTGGGTGCACTAGGCATAAGAATGCCTATTTTCAGGCACGACCCTTGACCAGACCCATGATACCCAAGCAGCTCGACTACTTTCTAGCCCAATCTGGTTCCTTAGCAGATAGGTACACAACGTTAGTCATGTGGTGCGTATGGGGCAAACCCACTAGATGGCTCCATAAAGATCTTTTAGCTGCTATCCACATCAGGGACAACAGCTGGAAGCGTTTTAAAACTCTGGCTTATTAGCTGATTAGAACACCTATAAGTCCCAGAGAAATAACTGTAAAAAGCAGAGCAGGCTAGCTAAAAGCTCATACTGCAAAAGACTTCTAGTTGATGCAGCTGGTGACTCCAGAAAATGCTGGGCCCATGTAAAAGCTTTTCTAGGGGCCAAACAAACTTTCTCTACTAATGACATGGTCATCAATGGGGTCCATTGTAATGATCCTTTAATGATTGCTAACTCGTTTAGCGAGCAGTTCTCAGACCTGTCAAACTTCACATTCTTACTCCAACCTGCCCAGTCGTTTCCTCCTTAGTATACTCACTCCATCCCAGCAGCCCCGCACCCACCATTCCATTTCAAGGCCGTATCTAAATCTGATGTGCTTAAACTACTAAATGCCATCTCGGATAATACCAGTGTAGGTTCTGATAGCCTCGAACTGAAACTTTTAAAATTGGCAGCACCCTTCACTGCCCAACCCTTGTCTAAAATCCTAAACCTCTCCCTTTATCAAGACCATGTCCCTGACATTTGGAAAGTTGCGAAGGTCACTCCGGTATTTAAAAAAGGGGACAAAAAGGACATTGTGAATTACTGGCCTACAGCTATACTATCAGTCTTAAGTAAAATCATCGAAAAGCTAGTAGCTGCTCAAGTCTGATTTCCCGTCCAAGCATAATCTCCTGTCACCAGATCAACATGGTTTTAGAAAAGGGCATAGTACCTCTATTGCCCTTCTTCAATTTACAAAAGATACCCTAAGCGCTTTGGACGCTGGCCTTCTCACTGGTGCAGCTTTCATTGATCTTACCAAGGCATTTGACCTTGTGGACCATCCCCTTCTTCCTGAAAATCTTTTAGCCCTTGGCTTCTCCCACCACTCTGTGACTTGGTACCAAAGCTATCTCTCAAATAGAGTTCAGATTGTGAAATTTAACTCGGCCTTGTCTTACCCAGCATCCATAAACCTAGGTGTCCCTCGGGGACCCATACTAGGCCCTCTTCTTTTATTTTTATTAATATGATCTCGACAAACATACCTCGCTGCTCATCGACCCTATATGCTGATGACCTTGTTCTGTACTATAGCTCTAAGGATATACAACAGATTCGCCAAACTCTCTCCTCTGCCTTTATCTCCATTCAATCCTGACTATCTAGTCACAAGCTACTACTCAATGTTGGCAGACAATGCTCTTTGGTTCCTCTGCAAAATTAAAATCAACTCAGGCCCTGTTTAAAATATCCTGTCTGGATGGCTCTGTCCTGGAATCTGTGTGCTCCTTTAAATACCATGGTGTCCTGCCTGACGAAAACCTTAATTTTGATCAGCACATTATGTCCACTTGTAAGTCTGTCAATACCAAAATTGGTGTGGCTTTTAAAACCAGCCATATCCTCACACACTCTGCTAGGCTGGCCATTGCCCGTGGTATACTGCTTCCAGCACTCTCCTATGGAGCTGTTACCTATCTTAATGCATCTAAGACCCTACTTAGGAAGTGGGACACAAGCTATAATAGTATCTGTAGATATGCCTCTGCTCCCCAATTTGAAACATCAGTGTCAGCTCTATGCAGATCTTAACTGGCTATCCCCTTTTCCTCTTCGGCTCCTTGTCTTTGACTCCCTTACAGACCGTATCATTAGAACTGGCATCCCTGTTTCTCTAGCCTCCCATTTATCCCCATAGCCCCCCTCCCATGCCCTTCGATCAGCTGATAGATCTCTGCTGCACATTCCTAGATGTAAAACTTAGAAGGGCAGTGCAGGTTTCTGCCTTGCTGCGCCCAATCTCTGGAACTCCCTACCCCTGGAAATTCGCCAAGTGCCTAGTCACGCACAGTTTAAAAATAAGTATCGCTCCTTCCTCAATGGTCAGGCTTCTTACTTATGTTTTAACCTTCTTTGATTTGCTAGTCTGCCCATGCATTTCTCATTCCATATAACTACTTTAATCTTGCACTTACTTATGGCTATTCTATCCTGGCACTTTATTACACTTATGTTTTCTTATCCAAATCGTAAACCCATCTGTTTGTACTCAGCCTTTTTCCTGTTTGGACTTGTACATCCATATTCATTTGATCTTAACTCTGCACATGCTGTTACCTGTTTTGTTGTTTATTTCTGTATTCTGTAGTTTTAAGGCCCCTGGGGATCTCCATCTTCGCATGGTTCACTGCTCTTCTTGCTCCTACAATGCCATCTGTCCCATGTGACAGAGATGTATCTGAGACCACGGATTCAGCAAGTACTGGTTTACAGTCAGTTTTACAACAGCACAGCTGTGATATTAAGTAAAGTACAATTATGTAAGAACTTTCCGTGACAGTAGATCTTCAAGAGGAGTCCTTGCAGCAGGTAACACATATAAGACTATGCCACCAGGCACTAGGACCCATGGAAAACTTCTAGCTAGCAGTATAGGTGGGGGACCGCCCCCTGACACTGGCTCTGCCCAGACGTCCCCTACGGAATAAAGGGGGCGGTCCCCGACACCATCTCAGTTCTCCTGCCAGAGACCGGCTGATGTAAACGATGGAGAACTGAGAAGGACCTCTCATCCCCACAGAGAAGTATAGTTACATAACCCCGGGGGGAAAGGTGGGTGGGAAACCCACCTGCCGCAAGAGCTCCTCTCGAAGATCTACTGTTACGGTAAGTTCTTACATGACTATACTATCTTACATCGAGGGGGAGCTCTTGCAACAGGTAACACATATAGGACTGAGTCCCAAGGAGTACAAAATGAGACCCAGGTCAGAAGGGTGTAAGACTGTGGATAAGCCCTAGGTTAGATTAGCAGAGAAGTCCCTGGAGGACCGCTAGGCCAAAGCCTGCTCTCCTTCTGGAAGCAGTGTCCAAACTGTATTGTCTGACAAAAGTGTGGACTGAACTCCAAGTAGCAGTTGCACAGAGATCTGCTGTTGAAACATTCCTGAGGGAAACAAAGTAAGCAGCAACCCCTCTAGTGGAATGACCCTTGACCGGTCCCGGTAAGGGTTTGTTGGCATTCTGGTAACTAAAAGTGATACAGCTGCCCAACCATTTGGTCAATGTCTGTTTGGTCACCGGTGCCCCCATGAGCCTCTGGACGAAGGAGATAAACAACTGGTCTGTCTTCTGGAGGAATGGGTGCGACTAAGACAGTAACGAAGAATTCTGTGAAAATCCAGAGTTTGTAACAAGGCCTGCCCTCTGTTCAAATACTCTGGGTAGTAAACCGGTAGTTGAATGTCTTGATTTAAGGTAAACTCAGACACTACCTTCGGAAGAAACTTAGGATTTGTACGCAAGGCTACCCTGTCCCTGTGAAAAACAAGGTAGGGCTCTTTACACATCAGAACCTGCAGCTCAGAAATCCTCCAAGCGGAAGTAATGGCAACTAAAAATAACATTTTCCAAGAGAGAAAACGTAGCTCACAACTCTGCGGCTGGCTCAAAGGGAGGCAAAGTGAGCCTTTCTAATACAAAAAGAAGGTCCCAAGGGGAACAGGGTTCCTGCTGGGGGGCTTAATATGCAAGATTCCTCTTAAAAAGGTCTTGCACAGGTCTAACTGAGCCAGAGCTTTCCCATCCAGTGGTGCATGATAAGCAGAAAGTGCACAGAGATGCACCTTAATGGACAAGTAGCTAAGACCCAAGTCCGATAGTAAAAGGAGATACTCCAGCACAGATTCCACTGGACAGTAGAGGGGACCCAGGGAGCAGGGGGATGCCCACAGGCAGAAATGCTTCCACTTCATGGCATATGTCACCCAAGTGGAGGGTTTTCTCACTGTCACCAGAATCTCTGCCACCCTGGGGGATACTCTGAATCTATCCCTGGCTAAGTCTGCAGGAGCCACACATGCAGATGCAGAGACTGGGGATCTGGATGAACCAGTGCCCCCTGCTCCTGAGAGAGCAAGCAAGTGGACAGGGGAAACTGAACCGGAGGTTCCGATGCCAGGTGCTGCAACAGCGGGAACCAAATGTGCCGAGGCCAGAAGGGTGCTATCAAGAGCATGCGAGCCCCTTCCGCCTGCAGTCTGAGCAGAGTCCTCTTTAAAAGTGGAAAGGGTCGGGCTGCTACTTGCGGCGTCAGCGACCCAGGTTCAGAAACGGACTCGAGAGGCTGGAGGGACGGCCGCGGGGGGGGGGACTGAGCACCCAAGTGGCAGCTCTCTTTCTCCAGGAGGGTGGTATGCTCGACCCGACGCAATACCGCCACCTGGGTAATCACAGGAGGAGGTGCAGCGAATACAGCATATGAGGAGGGAGGATGTCAGCTGGGAGCCGGAGCGTAAGCACGTTGTAATGTGCTCTGCCTCTAGGCTTCCCTAGTGTGCTGACGTCCAGAGGGATGACAACACCCTGCGATGGACACCTGGAGAAGAGACCCGGCTGCCCAAGAAAATCTACAACTAGACTCCAGATGGGGTCTGTATGGCACTCCCGACGAGGACTTATGGACTGAAGGGGACTATTGGGGGGCCCCTCTCCTCCCTGACGAGGTGGGAAACCGCAGCTGGATGGGGGATGTGCAGACAGGACCTTAGAAGGAGATACCTGGTGAGGACCTACGGGAGCACCCCAGCCTAGGGATCCCTGAGGAAAAGGTCATGAGCAGTAAGGGGGCATAAACAGAGAATAAAAAAAAAAGGGAAAGGGAGGGAAGGCATACAGAAACCTCCCTGTCCAGGAGAGGGACAATGAGTGTCCAGGAGACGGACAATGCGTCTTGCCAGAAAACACCAGGCCCTGGATCTAGCGAGCAGAAATTGGGCAGTTTGGCATTGAGTGGGGAACGAAAGAGGTCCAGATCTGGCTGACCCACCTTTCGAACAGGTCATCTACAACCTCTTGCAGTAGCTCCCATTAGAGTGAGAGCGGCTGAGGCTGTCTGCGAGGACATTGTGAATCCCTGGAACGTGAACTGCTGTGAGGTCCAGGTTGTGAGTTCTTTGCACAAGGGGTAAGAATGAGTGCCCCCTTGTTTGTTAAGCTGGAAGACTGCTTGGGGTATTGTCTGACTGGATCAGCAGGGGACCAGGCGAGAGTACCCCTCTGAATGCCTGCAAGACATACAGGATGGCTCTCATCTCCAGAATATTTATATGGGGAGTCCATTCCGTTGACTTCCAAGAGCCCCACATCTGAAGAGATGCCATGTGCGCTCCCCAGCCCAGTCCTGAGGCACCTGTCATCAAGATCTGCTGAGGAGAGGACTTCCGGTGAAGTCAGCATCCTGATGGCAGCATTGCTCTCTGAGCTCTCCATCCCAAACCGATATCGAACGGCATCCATCGATCTTTAAAAATACAATCACCGGCTAAAGCGACGCGTTCGAAAGTACTGGCGGGGAAGGGCCCGCAGACACCGGCACAAAAGCTCCAAACTATGCTGCAGGGAAAAAAATTATCTCAAGTGTCTGGGCCCTTCGATTATGAGCCAAACATGGCGTCCACAACCGGCACAGAAGAGGGATGCAACCAATTAATTGAGACAATATTACAGATGGCTAAAACAGTGGCCAAAATAGATAATTCACTTATGGCCCTGAGAGAAGATATTTTCAAAATCGAGCACCGCACAGATAAGCTGGAGCTGGGGCTTACCTCAAGTGATGGAGCAATCGGATAGGCATGATTGCCTGCTTCTATTCCTCCTGGCAAGAGAGCGACAGCTGATGTCCAAATTAGATGACTTAGAAGGGAGAAGCCAGCACCAAAACCTGAGGGTGTACGGCATCCCTGAAGGCGCCGAAAAAGAAGCATCAGACCCAATAACCTTCCTGCAGAGGGTCCTGTGGAAATCCCTGAAGCTACCAGAGGATTTTGATTAATCTATGGACAGAGCACACCGCGCTCACTGACACAGAGGCCCAATGGCCCTAACGCCCATCCAAGATCTTTTGTTGCCAGAATGACCACATACAGCACCAACGAAGTAATACTCCACAGGGCATGGCGAATGAGAACCATCACCTTTGCCGCAGCCCGAATTAACACTGATAATGACTACACCACGCAGGTGCAGGAGGGAAGGCGTATGACGTGGCCCATCTTCAAACAGTTACGGGCAAAGAACGTGAAGGCCCAGATCTTGTATCTAGCCCGCCTGAGAGTGGAGACCAACAAGGCTAACAAAACGTTTGAAGACCTGGAAGCGGCATTGCGATTCCTGGAGGAGATGGGTATAACAGTGCCTCACCTGGGGAGGGAACGACTGGAGATGGAGCTCCGACGAGCGACGTGGTCAGTGGCCCGTAAAGAGAACCTAGAAGACACACCAGGCCAACCTAACTCAACCGACCACCCTGAACCCTGACATAGCTGCACTGCTGAAGCCTTACACACCACGGATTCAGCTGGAGGGCATTATGACACAGGCAGCAGCAGGAGAAACCGAACAAGAGGAAATGAAACTGCTGCGGCTAAACGACGATCCCTGAACAGAGCAGCTACCACTCGCTCGCAGGTGGAAGCGCTTTGGACAACACGACTTAAAAGGAGATGCAGAGAGGTACTGTTCTTCCAGTCTTTTTCCCAGAACAATCTGTCTTAAGTTGAACATGGGCCTGCCCTGGTTGGGCCTTGAGGGGGTGGTACTGAACAGCAGAGACTCGATCCCACAACAAAACAGAACCAGCAGCTACTACTGATGTCATGGGACCCAGGGAAGTTAAGGGTATAGAGAACCGAGAACACCCGACATCCACAACTATGCGATATAAAAAGGCATGAACGCCAAGGCGACCAAATTAATTGTAAATGTGGCCATGAAGAATACCAGGGCTTTCCCCCTCCTGTTTCCCCTCTCTGGGACCTGACTTTGACAGAACTGGACTAAAAATGATGATCTTATTGCAGGTCAGGTTTTGTTTGAGTTGAGGAAGGACACTTGATATTGGGGGGAGACTGCAAAATAATCTTCATGCTCAGGCTGGAAGACGGAAATAATATCTCCTGCATCCAAGGATTTTGTAGGATGGATGCCTTACAAAACCAAACTACAGGAGGGATTTACCCTCATTAGCTAATCGGGATGGATGGGAGCGGAGTGGACTGAGCCCACTCATAGAAACTGAGAAATATGTTTTTGTTACTGCTGCTGACGTTGATAGTTCCTCAGGGGCACGGACTAAGATCCGACAGCAACCCCTATAAGAGGTACTGCCCGCACCACCTAAAAGGGCAAAGCGCTTCCGAGGAAGTGCACACCAGCCTAACGGTTACAACATGGGCTGATCTGGGAAGTGCAAGGGCGGTCAGGGCGGTCCTAGAGTGCCAATACCCCACACCCAACACACAAGGTTAAGCGTTGTCAGATGGGGACATGCTGAGATACCAAGATACTTAGGAAGGGGAGGCCCTCTCCCTGGGGTCATGTGCGTCCTGGGAGATTAGGATGCCTCCCTCGTCTGGAAAATACTTTACCCAGAAATCCAAAGGTCATAATGTTCTGTTTATGGTTTATATGAATTTACTGTTATGAATATGGTTATACCCCCACTTACTGGGGAAAAGTTGAAAGTATTCATAGTTGCATTTAAAGTTGGCTCACAGTTAGGAGCCGAAAAATTAACAACAACAGGGTTTTCTAAAGAAGGGCACTATACTGAGTCAGAAAGAAAGATTATCAATAAAAGAATGGAGTCAGCCAAAGATAAGAAGGGTATTGGAACTGGTATAAGAGATAGAAATGGGAAAAGATGGGTGGAAGATGGAATCTTAGACTTGGCGATAACTGTGGCTAGAATAGTATTTGGAACCAACAAAAAACAACATGGCCCACATTAACTCAAGAGTTCTATCTTACAACGTAAATGGCATTAACAACCTTATAAAGAGAAAACAGGTACACAAACTCCAGAAGGATCAGAAATGTGAAATAAACTTCATCCAGGAGACACACTTAACTCCACTGGAGACACGAACTAAAAAATAAAAGGTTTCCGAGGTTGTTTGGTGCGTCCCTGAAAAAGGGAAAGAAAAGGGGAGTGGCTATTCTACTGTCTGACTCCCTTCCTTTTGTGGAAGAGGAAGTGGTGGCGGACACTGGTGCCAGATATATAATGGTAATTGGGAGGCTACAGGACCAATCAGTCTATGCCCCTCCAGGCTCCCCCATATCCTTTTTTACAGAGCTCCTCAAAATGATAGCAGAGGAGGCAAAAGGAGTCCTCGTTGAGGGAGGGGACTAGAACGTTATCTTGAACAGAATGCTGGACTCCACTTCTAGAGCGCTAGCCCCAAATAATAGGACTGCAAGATTACTGAGCAAACTAATGGAAGACCTCGGGATAGTTGATGTATGGAGGGAGAAACATCCCTTGGCAAGGGACTACACCTTCTACTCATCGAGACATAAAATGTACTCGAGGCTAGATACGTTTTGGACATTTGCCAGAGACTTATAAATATTCCAGTCTATGAGGGTGGGAACAGAGACACTATCTGACTATCAGCCACTTATAGCAGATCTGGAACTCAGACTACCAAAAAAAACCACCGATTGGAGACTGAATACTAGTCTGTTGAGAGATGAGGAGGAGAGGGAGCAGGTCAGAAAGATAATTGAAGAAACAATACACATTAATGATAGCCCAGACATAACCCCACAAATAATGTGGGATACCATTAAAACAATGATTGGGGGAAACTGACTGCGATAGCAACCCATAAAAAGAGGGAAAGGATTAAACAGCTAGAACTCCTCAAACAACAACTAAGGACACTTGAAGAACAGCAAAAACTTAAACTATGCAGACTCAGGGAATGGAAGATAAAGAAACTCAAAGAGAGAATACGACAAATACAAAGAAAAAAAATCGAAACAGAAAAAGCCCTACACTACCTAAAACAAAATTATTATGAGGGAAGGCCTAGGGCCACCAGACTGCTGGCCTACTGGCTGAGACAGAGGGCAGCAAGGGCAACTATCACAGGCCTTAGACACCCGTTTACGGGCAGAGTCTCACACAAGTGGGAACAGATAGCGGAATCTATGGTGGCATACTATAAACAACTATACCAAGCCTCAGATCAAGCTTCCCCCGAGGAGAGTCGAGACTTCTTGAAAGGGCTCAGGCTGCCCAAGCTTACAGAGTCGCAGAGACAAGTGTTAATGACACCGATCTCCCACACGGAAATAGTCTTAACTATTAAGGGCCTCAAAGATAGTAAGTGCCCTGGCCCTGACAGCTTTGGCAGCAAACTGTATAAGACCTTTACAGCAGAAATAGCACCCCTACTTAGAGAGGCATTTAACCAGGTATGGCAGGATGAAGAGTGGGTCCCACCATCATGGAACTATGCCACCATATCTGTGATACTCAAAGAGGGGAAGGACCCACAGGATTGTGGCTTGTATAGACCGATTTCCCTCCTAAATGCTGACTATAAAATTTTTACAGCAGTAATAGCTGCTAGACTAAACCCCCATCTTAGTAAATACAATACACCACGCTCAAACAGGATTTATAGAGGCCAGACAGGCTCCAGAAGGGGTGACATGCACCATTAACACAATAGACAGAGTCAACAAAAGACACATACCCACCTGCATCATGGGTCTTGACGCCGAAAAGGCGTTCGACAGAGTAGCCTGGAGCTTTCTGTTCGCAGTCCTCCGCAGGATGGCATTCCCGGAGACCTTTATGAGTGCCATAGGAGCCATATACACCTCTCCACAAGCCTGTATCTGAGTAAATGGAGCGGTCTCGAAGAGATTTGGACTCAGCAGAGGTACCAGACAGGGCTGCCCACTGTCACCCCTGCTATTCGCTCTCTATATTGAGCCTTTGGCTCAGGCTCTGCGTGGAGACCAAGAGGTACAAGGAGTGGTGGAGGGAGAAGAACATAAAATATCCCTGTATGCAGATGATGTCCTATTATATCTAACTGACTCGGATAAATCTATTCCTAGAGTATGGAACATCCTAGAAAAATTCGGGTGGTACTCGGGCTACTCCTTTAACAAACGAAAAACAGAACTACTTAAGTTCCAATACAACCCCCCTAGCAATATACAACAACTACTTCCACTGAAGTGGAATGCCTATAAAATAAAGTACTTGGGTGCCCAAATTCCCAAAAAACTATCAAACCTCTATGCCCTAAATTACGACCCCTGATAAAACAGATCAGACAGGACATCAAGAAGCGGGATTTGCTAAATTTACCCCTCCATTCGAAAATCCAGTCAGTCACTATGAACATCCTGCCCAAATTTCTGTACCTGTTCCGGTGCCTCCCAATGAAAATACACCAGAATCAGTTCCAGAGCAGGCAGAGGATGGTCTCCAAATTTATCTGGAATTACAGGAAACCCTGAGTTAAGTGCCAAATTATGCAATCCAGCAAAAAACTAGGAGGGAGAAACTTCCCCAACCTGGAGGATTATTATCTGGCTACTGAACTTAAATGGACCCTTCTTTAGTCTAATCGAGACTACTACACCCGCTGGAAAACAATGGAATTGGTCACCACAGAAGGGGTGCCCCTAGGGCCAAGAGTGGCGATGCCACAGCTCTCAGACCAAGACAATAATACCCTCCTACTTACTGTCAGAAGCACGTTATGGGCAATGAAAAGACTCTGGACTAAGCATAAACTTACTGGAGACCTGTGGCCCATGAGATGGTTTGCTTGGGACAAGGGATTTCTCCCCGAAAATATGGATCTCACCTTCAGAAGGTGGGGGAGACGGGGCTTACGTACCCTGGGTGACTTCCTGGATGGGGCTCAGGTCGCAGAGTTTGCCCAAATCAAAGAAAGACACTCACTTAAACAAGCTGATCACTTCAGATACCTACAGAGTAGAAACATATATCCAAAGCTCTACAAGGTCAACAGGCCAGGTCCAGGCCCTGGTTGACCTGAGGGGGTGATAGAGGAAATAGGGACCTCTCAAAAGCAGAGGGGCCATATCTCTGCTATCTATGGGACGCTGAGGGATAGAAGAGGCAATCAAGCCACACAATCCCAGAATAAATGGCAATCAGAAAAGGGTGACCCAATTATAGACAAGGAACAGGAAAGCAGCTATGCCCAAATCTATAAAACCACATGCTCCCCAATGTGGAGGGAATTCGAATGGAAAATTTGAATAAGATTCTTTATAACCCCATACGTTAAAAGTAAATGGGACAGGAACTGCCCACCAACATGTTGGAGAGGCTGCCAGGATTCGTGGGCGGACCATCTACATGTGTTTTGGGCATGTCCTAGACTAACCCAATACTGGAAAGACGTAAAGCAAAATATGTCAGTCCTGTTCTCAATTACAGAATACCTGGGCCCATGACAAATGATAATTGGGATTCTACCTAGGGAGATCTGAGGCGGGGATAGAATCTACTTATGGAATATGCTGCCGACAGCAGCTCATAAAGCAATCACGAAGAAATGGCTTGCCCCGGACCTCCCTACTACCCAGCAATGGGTAGACATTGTACATGAGATTCAAAACATGGAGGAGCTGACCCATAAAATAAATTCTAGAACACCAAGATTTGTCAGCACATGGGCACCCTGGATCCTGTTACAGGGAAATGGAGCTCCAGAAATAATAGGAGAAATGGGAAGCTGTAGAGAGGACAGAGGGGAGACTAGAAGATGATAATGAAGGGGGACCCAAACTATGAGTTGAATGCACTGAATCTGTATATACTAATAAAATTGATTTAAGCACTACAGGGGACCAAACTAAACCAGATAATTGATTGCCACACCAGACTTAAAGCTAACAGGGAAAGTACTAACATATTACTGTATAAGGACAGGACTCCTGTCCTATAGCAAACACTATATGTATTAAATGAAATGTGATAAGAGATTTGTAACTGTGCCTGAAAATGCAATAAACTTGAATTAAAAAAAAAAAAGATCTGCTGAGGACTGGGGCTTTAGAAGTGGACTCCCATGTCTAGATGTGCCGGGGTGATCCACCAATCTAAGTACTGACGAACCGCATCAGAGACCCGGATCAACTGATCTAGGTAGTCTGTGCCTTGGTCCCATTGAACTCTGGAGGTTCCACTGTAAGACCCTCATATTCAAATGGGCGAGAGGCACCATGGCAATAGCTGTGGCCATGTGGCCCGGGAGCTGTAGCACTACTCTAGCCGGGACCAGGTTGGAGGAGAGCACTCTGGAAGTGTCCTCATAGCCTGATTGCTTAGTCCTCGGGAAGAAAGGCTTTTCCTTGGACAGTGTCAAGAACCGCTCCAATGCACTGTAGCCTTTTGGGTAGGCCAAGGGCATGACTTGGCGAGACTGAGTGTTATGCCCAAGGTTTGAAAGAGGCTGAATGTCTCCCTTAGTGCTTGATGCAACTGGTCTGCTGATGAGGCCGTAAGAAGCCAATCGTCCAGGTAAGGGTAGGCATAGTGACCCTGTCTCCTGAGGGCTGCTGCCACTACTGCTGGGCACATGGTAAAGCCCCTCAGTGCAGATGACAGGCCGAAAGGTAGCGCTCTGAACTGTTAGTGATCTCCTGGGAAGGTGAAGTGGAGATATTTCCTGTGGGACAGCAGGATCTTTATATGCATGTAAGCATCCTGCATGTCCAGGGAGCAGAGCCAGTCTCCTTGATGTATCATGGGTAACAGGCTTGCCAGTGTCACCATTCTGAACCTTCTGTACTCGATGAAGGTGTTCAGTTGGCTTAGATCCAGGATGGGACAGAGTTCCCCTGTCTTCTTCGGGACTAGGAAGAAGTGGGAGTAAAACCCCCTACCCCTTTGCGCTGGGGGTACCTCCTGAATTGCTCTTTTCTCAAGCAGTGCCTGTATCTCTGCCCACAGGAGCGCCGCGAAGGAGAGGGAGCAGTGGGAGGGGATGGGTGGGCTGTCCGGTGGAATCTGGGTGAACTCAAGAGAGTACCCCTTTTTGACAATCTGCAGGACTCATTGGTCTGTGATGATACTGGACCATCCTGATCGGTAGAGGGAGAACCTCCCTTCTATCGCCTCCCCTTGTGCCTCCGCCAGAGGAGAGAAGGCGGGCAGGGAGTCATACCATGGTGGAGGGGGCAGGCAAAGGAGGTCTGACTGTTTTGGCACTTATGGGGCCCTGGGAACCTGAAGCCAGGGAACGGCCTCTTCTCTTGAATCCTTCTTTTGCTGTTGGCGCCTGCCTTGTTGACCCTGGCTCTTGCGAAAGGGGTGGTGCCGAGCTGTGTGTGTCTCAGACTTGTACATTCTATGCACATTGGACACTGCCTTGCCTGAATCTTGAAGCCCTGTTATTAGCTTCTCCGTGTCTGTGCCAAAAAGGATGGGTCCTTGAAAGGGTGCATCCAATATGGCATCCTGCAAGTCTTGGCAGAAGCCAGAGACCCGTAACCAGGCATGCCTCCTCATGCATACTCCTGTTGCTGCTGCCCTGGTGGCCATGTCTGCCGAAACACAGGAGCTCCGCAGTACATGCCTGCCAACATCAACTCCTGACTGCATGACAGCCATAGGTCTGACGGTGCACAAGGCCAAGCATGAGTTGTATTCACTGGCAAGGTAATGTGGGGGGAACCCCGGACATTCTAGTGCACTTGGGGACAAGTGACATAAATGGTAATAGTGAACTAGAAATTCGGCAAAGGTTCTGGGAGATGGCTAGGTATGCCTTCCATAGGCTAGATCGTCCTTTTCGAAATCCTGCCGTGCCAAGGGCTAGTGGGGAAAACAAGATGAAGATTAGGGAGATAAATCAGTGGCTTAGGGAGTGGTGTGGGGAATTGGGGTATGGCCTGGTGGGGGACTGGGGGGGAGACCTGGGAGGATAAGGAGCTATACGCTAGGGACTGGCTCCACCTTAATTTGGAGGGGAAAGAAATCCTTAAGCTCAAACTAGCTGGGTTCATCAACAAAAGGTGGGGTTTAAACTTGTGAAGTGGGTAGGGATCAAAAATGGGGCAGTACCAGCAGGTACGGTAAATGAGGGACAAGGTCTCCACTCCTCTAGGGGGCTAGGGAGACATGGAAATGGGTCACCAGGTAGGGTGCAGAAGCTGAGAAATGGGAGCTCAAGGGGGAGAAAGGAGAGGAGGAAAAAGGGGTGGAAAGTGGTCCTGATAAATGCCAGGAGCTTAGGAAATAAAATGCCTGAGCTCCAGGCGATGCTAGTTGAGGGGGAGGTAGATGTGGCAGCAGTCACTGAGACCTGGTCCACTCAAGGGCACGACTGGGACCTAAATCTGGAGGGCTACACTATGTTCAGAAAAGATAGGGGGGAGGGAAGGGGGGGTGGTGTAGCACTGTTAGTCAGAAATGGCATGGGTATTGGAGGGGTAGAGGAGGCAGAGGGGAACGTGGAGGCTATTTGGATCACCTTGAGGATGCAGGGGTGTAAAAGAGTAAAAGTCGGAGTCGTATACAGACCACCAGCACTGGCGGAGGTCGTGGAAGAAAGTTTGGTAGCAAATCTCAAGGGACACTGTAGACTGGGAAAGGGAAGGGTAGTGGTAATGGGGGACCTCAACATGCCAGGAACAGACTGGGGGACTATGACATCACCAGTGGCCAGAGAGCAGAGGCTGCTGGATGTCTTCCAGGATGTGTTTCTGACACAACAGGTGGGTGAGCCAACTAGGGAGGCCTGGACACTGGACGTGGTCCTGGCGGACAGTGATCAGATTAGGAGCCTAGAAGTGAGGGACCCGCTGGCAGGGAGTGATCACGCCACAGTCTGGTTCTTCCTGGACCTTGGGGGGGGAGAGAAAAGCCGAACAAGGACGGTAGTAACCGACTTTAGGGGTGCAGACTTCAGGGAAATGGGAAGGATCCTTAAAGATCGTCTGGACAGGATAAGGCCGGATATGGATGCTGACAGCAGGTGGGGGATCATTAGGAGGGAAATACAGGAGGTTACCAGATCATGCGCAAGGGAAAGGCATATGTTCGGTAAGGCCAGAAAACCCTGCTGGTGGACCCGGGAGGTACAGGAGGTGGTGAGGGAAGAGAAGGAGGCCTATAGGCGCTCCAAGTGCTCAAGGAATGAAAGGGATCAAGGGGAATATGAGCTGACAGCCAAGAGAGTCACCAGGGTGGTGAGAGCAGCTAAGGCAAAAAAGGAGCAATCCTTGTCCAGTGGGATCCGGAGGGACGACAAGGGGTTCTTTAGATACATAGGGGAAAAAAAGGAAAGTTAGGGGGCAGATCAGCAAACTAAGGATAGCAGATGGTTGGGCACAGGAGGCGGGGGAACGGGCAGAAGTCCTCAATGAGTACTTTGCCTCAGTTTTTACCGGGGATGGAGGGGCTATGTCTATGAGGGAGTGGGGCAAACGGAGGAAGGGTGGGACCGTAGAGACCAGGGCCCTGATGGGTCTGGGGAAAGGAGGGCCACCACAGACTGGTGGGGGCCCGGCAGTGCAGGGTGAAAAGGGGGAGGATGTGGAGACTGAAATCCCGGTAGAGAGAGAAAGGGAAACCCTCAGGTCCCTTTGGACAGAGAAAGCGCCTGGGCCAGATGAGATACATCCCAGGGCGCTGAGGGAACTGGCAGATGTCCCAGTAGTCCCTTTAGTGGAGCTTTTCAGCATCTCTCCCAAGACTGGAGGGTGGTCCATGTTGTGCCAATCCACAATGGGGATCAAGAGAGGAGGTGGGAAATTACAGGCCCGTTAACCTGACATCGGTGGTCGGCAAGGTGATGGAGGGTATAGTCAAGAAAAGGCTGGGGGGGTTACTGGAGCAAACTAGGTACTTGGACGATAGGCAGCATGGCTTTGCCATGGGAAGATCATGCTAGACAAACCTTGTTGAGCTCTATGACTAGGTGACGAGGGCCCTGGACCAGGGTAGGCCAGTGGACGTCCTCTTTCTGGACTTTAGCAAGGCATTTGATTCGGTACCCCACAGTAGCCTGCTTAGCTGGAAGGAAATGGGGGTAGGGAGACAGTTGTTAAGATGGATAGGAAATTGGCTCTCGGAGTGTACTCAGAAGGTGGTGGTTGGAAGGTTAGCCTCATCCCCAAGGCGGGTTACTAGTGGGGTTTCCCAGAGGTCAGTGCTGGGGCCACTCCTGTTCAACGCCTATATCTCAGACATCAGGAGGGGGATCAGGAGCGAGATGAGTCTCTTTGCAAATGACTCAAAGCTGGATGCAGTGGTGGATGGGGAGGAGGGGAGGGTGGCCTCGCAGGAGGACATGGAGGCTCTGGAAAGGTGGTCTGGAAAATGAAAACTAAAATTCAATGCGGGAAAGTGCAAAGTTCTGCATCTGGGAGTCAGAAATTCAGGCCACGGGTATACCCTGGGAGGAGACATGATTCAAGTCACGGAGGGTGAGAGGGACCTGGGGGTAGTGGTAGATGTCAAAATGAACAACTCAGAGACCTGTAGGAGGGCTGCGGCAAGGACAAATAGGATGCTGGAATGCATCGTCAGGGAGATTACCTCCAGAAAGGCAGGAAGTGATCCTTCCACTGTACGACTGCTTGGTTAGGCCACACCTCGAGTATTGTGTACAGTTTTGGAGACCACATTTAAAGAGGGAAATTACACTCCTAGAGAGGGTCCAAAGGTGGGCAACCAAAATGATCTGGGGCCTGGGGGAGAGGACCTATGAGGAGAGGCTCAAGGAGCTTGACATGTACACCCTGGAGGAGAGGAGGGACGGGGGGGACATGATAGAGGTCTTTAAGTACATAAAAGGGATCAATAAAGGAGGCCCAGTCAGGGTGCTCCAAAGGAAGGAGGGTGGGGCAACAAGAGGTTACGGATGTAAGCTGGAAGGGGGCAGGCTCGGAGAGGAGGAGATGTTATTTCACTGAAAGGGTGGTGGAGCCATGGAATGCACTGCCCAGGGAGCTGGTAGAGGTGGAGACAGTGGACGGGTTTAAGAGGGGATGGGACAGGTACAGAGGGAGGGTAACTATGACCAGGCCCAATACAGGTGGAACATCTGGGACTGGGGACAGTATAACCCAAGAAGGGGGGGACACACCAAAATTGGCCCTCAGTGTGGGTGCTGAAAATCGAGCAGACTCGAGAGACCGTTAGGCCTATTCTGCTGGCGTGTTAGTTTGTTAGTATAAGCTCTGACTTGCCATCCCAGTCTGGTTGGGCTTTCACCATATCCATAGCTTTGCTCCAAAGAGATTTTTGGTACATGACCATATGCACCAAAAAATTCAGTGACCTGACGGTGCAGGTGGCCGAGGAGTAGACCTTGAGGCCCAGCTGGTCCAGTTTCTTTGATTCTGGATCTGGAGGCTGAGCGCTCATGTGCCTCGGTTGTTGCACTCTGCAGGAGCACCATAGAATCTGCCTTCAGTTGCTCATTAAGATGGGGCTCCCCTTTTGGTGTTTTGTAAGGCCGGTCCGCTTTTCTGGGCATGGCTGCCATAGCAGATGGATGCTTCCAGGCCAACTTTGTGACATCCTGGAAGAGTTCAGCAAGTGGAGGGATGACCAGAGGCTTTGGGTTGTTTGCTCTGAGGAACTTTGCTAGGCGGCGATGCTCTGGGTCAAGTTCCTCTGTGTCCCATTGGTTCAGAGCCTGGATGCATCTTATCACATCCAGGAAGGACGGATCATCCGGAGGCGATCATGGGGAGTCCTTTTTGTGGTCTGTAGAGGGCAAGGGTAGTTCAGTAGTTCATCCTCTGGCAAGTTGTCTGAGGAGTCTCCTGCATCCTCCCCTGAGGAAGAGTGTGGATGTCCCTTGGAGGAGGGAAGAGATGATGGGTATCTTCTTCGGTCACTGGGGGCAGGCAAACCCCGGTCGTCATCCCTGGACAACGGCCGATCTGACGTCAGAGGAGGTTGTCTGGGTCTCTGAGGCGACAGCTTTTTAGGGGAGACAGTTCCTTTGGTCTGGGCAGCAGGTCCCCCTTAATAGTGTTCCACCAAGTGTTGAAGAGGGCCCCTACTTCTGCCAATCATACAACTGGTGGTGGCGACGATGGGGTAGGGACGTTCGAGGGGCCTGGCGTCGGTCCTTGCAGTGCCTTAGGAGCCAATGTCTGATCCTCAGGCATTTTGTTTTCGGGTGCTGGGGCCTTCTCTAGCGGTGCCGAGCCTCCTTGTGGCCCAGCAACCAGCGCCATGGGAGGAGGCGGAGGTGGCCGAGTATCTGTAGACCTGGGGATCCTATCCTTAGGTGCGATAGGTGTTTGATCCGACGTCCGTTCTTTCGAACCAGGTGGCCGTTTCGGCATGGGCGCCTGGTCCGTGTTCGATGCCTAGTCTGAGTGGCCCATAGTCTGTCGACCTTCTGAGGCCAACATCGCCCTGTCTTCAGGCCGGGGAGGAGTCCGATATTGAATGACCTCCTGGCATCTAGATGAGTCGCCTGACCCCTTATGTTTGTCGGATGACCCTGAAGACCTTTGGGTGGCAGAATCCGCTTTCTCACCCAAAGAAAACGCCTGTCCTTTTGGCGCCGACCCAAAGTGTCTGCTTGTTGGGCCTAAGAGGCAGGGACACGGGGCGGATGAACACCCTTGACTGGAAGACTACTTGCCTTTGGAGTGAGAGGAGGTGGTAGTCTTCTTCAAGGATGCCCCGGTAACAGCCGTTGAACCAAGGGGAACAGATTCTGACCTCCCGCTGGAGGTGGAAGAAGCAGAGGGCTTATGAGGGGACCTATGGCGGGACTCTGACCTGGCTCTCCTTTTATCCTTGTGGTGGTGTTCCACGCCCAATCTCTTCTCTTTGGGGAAAAGAATCCCTAGCTGAAGAGGAAGAGTTGTGCCCGAAATGGACCCTCTGCATGGCAGCCACTTGTTGTTCCAGCAGATAGGCCTTGAGTGTCTTGAGGCAGCAGATGCGGGTCTTGTTGTTGAATTTTTCACACTGCAGGCAGTTGTCTGGCTGGTGGTTCAGGCCTAGGCAGATCAGGCAGGCGGAATGGCCTCCCTCACCGGGATCTGCTTGCCACACATACGCTTCGACTTCCGCCATTGTGAGGACGAAGAAGAAATTCACTAAAACTGAAGAATTATCGAATGAAAAAAACTAACAAATTGAAACTGTGCGAGGCGCAAAATGGCAGTCAACTGCAAAAGTGGCGTCCGTGGAGTCGATATTAGCGGGTCAATGGCAGGAAAAGAACTGGGGTGTGTCATTTAACCACAGGTCAGGAAGCATAGGAAAATCAGGAGCAGTTGTAGAATTCACCAAAAATATTTATTTGTACTAGCAGTAAAATAAAAAATAAAATCGTTCAGTATAACTATTTACAAAGGCAAAATAAAATAAAGGAGATCCATCAGTTTTCTTTCAGTCTCTGTGTC
Source organism: Neoceratodus forsteri (assembly GCA_016271365.2). Taxonomy (NCBI): domain Eukaryota; kingdom Metazoa; phylum Chordata; order Ceratodontiformes; family Ceratodontidae; genus Neoceratodus; species Neoceratodus forsteri. Next base: position 161,589,056 of record CM057458.1, on the reverse strand, counting down.
CAACTTGTAAGCAACTGCAGCTGTCTTCTAAGTCCTTCCAACCCCCCATTCTTAAAGCAGCAGTACTATGAAAAAAAAAATTGCGCTTTTTCGACAGTTTATTCCCTGTGCCTTGCTAATGATATACCTGATACTCTTTCTCACCGGCTTTGTACTATCGTCGAGTAATTTGTTCAGTTATTTTCTGCTTTTGTTTACATTTCTGCCACTAAGCATGCTGCACTGGAACCCCCTCTGCTGCCAACTGCACATGTGAATGACTTGCAGGGACATCGGGAATGGTCAGCAGAGGATCCCTCTGCTGTTGTCAAAAGATGTGATGTGACCTGCAGAAAAAGTGCAGCTGAAAACTAGTCAGCCGCCATATTTGTTGTAGCGCTACAATAATTCAAATAAATTGCAAATATCTAAAAAACTAAAGATGACTGGAAAAAAGCATTTACAGGTATGGAAACTGGAACTTTGGCTGCATGCTTACAGCCGAAAAACAGAATTTTGATAGCCCACTTCCTGATTTCGTAGTACTGCTGTTTTAACAAGCATCTTCCAAAGTGTCCTTGTATGTTTCAGGCAGGTGCAGCCAGGAACACAGTGTGCCTGAGCTGAGGCCCCTTTTCCACAATTCTTCTGCAAAAGGCTTAAAAATTGCACTCAGGTAACCCCTAAAGTGTCTAATAGCAGTTTACAATCATCTCAAACTATAGTTCTAGGGACATGGATATGTTGTTCATCCACACTGTCTGGCAGGTTCCTTGCCACTTTAAATCTTGCCGGAAGGTCTTCAAGCTGGCTCCTCCCACCCACCCGGGTGGTAAAACTCTCGGCTCCACCCCATGACGCCAGATCTTCCTTACCGCTTGGAAGCTCAGGTTCCCTCCTTAACGCTCTGTGTGATAGACTGGATCCTAACTCTTCGGTTCGCCTGAAACTCATTTTAAAATTCGCAAGACTTCGGTCTTCCTTTTCCTTCGCGGCTGCAATGGACAAATCGACTCCCGGTTTTCAGCGGTGCCCCTGCGGGCAGAAGATGTCCAGGATGGATCCGCACTCCCGATCCGTCTGCCTCAGCCTAGAACCGCGACCCGCAGGCCTGCGAGGTCTTGCTGTTCGTTCTCGGCCGCGTCTTGGAGGACCGCTGCGGTTGAAGTTTAAGCCCCGAGAGCGCTACCCGCCGGGTAGTCGAAAGAGGCCCGTTGGGCGGTTACCGTGGCGGCTGGCTCAGCTTAGCAGCTCAAGCAGATGATCGCCCTCGAGGAGATGGCGGCCCAGGCCGCATCTTCCTCCTCCTCAGTCGTGGCATTTATCCTGCTATCTTTGGGTACCTCGTACTCTGCTTCATTCAAGGAGCTTTGCCATTCCCTTTCCACGAAGGGAGAGGGGCCATTGGGACATTCCTCTCGGTCCAAAAAGAAGGATCCCAAGGGTAAGTCCCATTGTCGGCGTTCATGGGAGCAGGAGAGGTCCCCTTCCCCGAACAGCCGACTTCGGTCAAGGTTGCGGCTAAGGCTGCTGGCTTCACGGCATCCCCGACAGGTCAGCTGGCCGAAATAGCCGACGACGCAGTCGAGATTTTTCTCGACCCGGAAGGATTGTCGACTGGTGAAGCCGACAACCCTTCTTCGCCAGTTCCCCAGTGGAAACCGAGGATTTGCCTGCGCCATCGGTGCAGCAGTCCCCGGTTAAGGCGTCCGAGCCGAGGGAAGAGTGGGTGTCCCCCGCTCCCTCCTAGACCCGCCTCGACACACCGAGGATCTCGGTCTCGACCTCTTTCGGTCCAGCCGATCCCGCCGACATCGGCGGTCTCGGTCTTGGCACCGAGGTACGCGGCGACGCCGCTCGTCCTCGTCTTCCTCCTCAGCTGAGGAGAGGCTTAGGTGCAAATTGCGTCGACGCTACGAGGAGCTGATGTGGCAGCAGTTACTTTTGTCCGGGACCAAGTCAAGACGGAGGCCTTTCCTGTGGCTGAGGCCATTGCCAGCCCAGCCTTGGAGCTTTGGCAGCGGCCTGCTTCCTGTCCTGTGCCCTCAGCCAGGATGGCCAGGAAGTATGCGGTCCCTACCGGCTCTTTGCCCAGGTTTTCGGAGCACCTCTCTGCCAAGGGGTTGGTCACCGACAGCGTTTTCCAGCGTTCCGGGAACGCTAGGGACGTGGACAAGTTCCCCGACAAGGAGTCCAAAAAAGCTGGACTACGCCGGGTGCAAGGTGTATGCTGCGTCCTCCCTTGGCCTCCGTCAGGCCAGCTCGGCCGTGCTGATGGCACACTTCTCCCACGCCCTCATGGGCTCCCTGGATGAGGTGATCCCTCATCTCCTGGCCGACCTGCAGACCACGGTCCGGCAGATCCGGGACCAGGATAGGGCGGTGGCGAAGCAGCAGCTCCAAACAGCTCTGGACATAGGGCACTCCTGTGCCAGATCGGTTGCGGCCACAGTGGCCATGCACCGCAGAGCATGGCTGAGGATATCCACCTTCACGGCGGATACCCAGCACAAGCTGGCGGATGTCCCCTTCTTGGAGACCGACCTCTTCGGCCCTGGAGTGGAAGGTCACCTCCAGTGGATCGAAAAGTCCAATGCCACCCTGGACTCGGTCACCTCCGCCCAGAAGGACAAAGGCCACCGTCAGCAGCAGCACAAGCCCTTTTGTCCTTCTGCGCCTGCGGCACGTCCGGCCCAACAGCACCAGCATCAGGGCCAGCAGGCTCACGCTTGGCATCCCAAACCCAAGCCCGCGGCTTCCTCCAACAGGAAGCAGGGAGGTAAAAGCCCAGGAGGTCCCTCGGTTGGTCCCTCCTCCAAGCCTGCCCAGTGATGGGTTGAGGGGTGTCGCCCCCAGCCTCGTCACTCCCCCCTGGGTTCCCCCTGTGGGGGGACGGCTCTGCCACTTCCTTTCCGCCTGGTCCGCTATCACCACGGACCGCTGGGTGTTGGAGGTGGTAGGAAAGGGCCTGCCTCTGGAGTTCGAGCAGACCCCACCCTTTCGAGCCGTCGCCCCTCGGGGGGCCACGGGTTCCACAGCCTCGTTGTCGGCCCACCGAGCCGATACTGCCCTGCTCCTCGAAAAAGAGGTGATCAGAAAGGTGGAGGATCCTCCTCCAGACCCCGGGGTTTGTGTCCAGGTATTTCCTGGTCCCAAAACGGATGGGGGGGCTGGCACCCCATTCTCGACCTGCATGACCTGAACAGGTTCCTAAGGTCTCGGACCTTCAGGATGGTCACTCTGGCTCAGATAATCCCATCCTTGGAACGAGGCGTGTGGTTCTGTTCCCTGGACCTCCAGGACGCGTTCTTTCACGTCCCAATCCGTCTGTCTCATCAGAGATTCCTCCGCTTCAGAGCGGAGGGATCCCTTTACGAGTTCCGGGCCATGCCCTTCGACCTCTCCCTAGCTCCCAGGGTCTTCACCAAATGCATGGCAGTGGTGACAGCATTCCTGCGGGGCCCAAGGGTCCGGGTGTACCCCCTACCTGGACGACTGGCTGATTGCAGCCCCCTCCAGAGCGGAGGTGGAGCGGTCCAGAGATCTGGCCCTCCAGGTTTGCTCTCAGATTGGCCTTCTCATCAATGAGGCCAAGTTGGAACTCATGCCAAAGCAGGTGATACATTTCATCGGGGCAGAGCTCGACTCTCTTCGAGCCACAGCACGGCTCTCGGCGGACAGGGCCGAGGTTCTTTCCTCCTTTGCCCAATCATTTCTGGTTGGGCAATCGCGCCCTGCCCGGGACTTCCTGAGCCTCCTGGGCCTCATGGCGGCCTGCACCAGCATGGTCCGTTGGGCCCGCTGGTACATGCGTCCCCTTCAATGGGGACTGGCCAGTCAGTGGTCACAGCGCTTCAATCCATTGGATCAGCTAGTGACAGTGACCCAGGGGATGTGGAATGCTCTCCAGTGGTGGACAGTTCCGGCACATCTGCAGGAGGGCATCCCGTTTGTCCGCCCCAAGCCGACGGTCTCTCTATCGACCGATGCCTCTCTGATGGGTTGGGGTGCCCATCTGTGGGAGCACAGAGCGCATGGCCTCTGGTCCCCTCGGGAGTCCCGATGCCACATCAACCTGCTGGAGCTTCGAGTGGTTCGTCTAGCCCTCACCGCCTTCGCTCCGTTTCTACAGGGTCAAGTGGTTCAGGTCCAGATGGACAATACCACGACCACGTACTAACTAAACCGCCAGGGCAGGACACGCTCCATGCCTCTGCACAGGGAAGCTCTCCGCATTTGATCTCTCGTGCGCAGCCTGGAGGCGGATCTCCTCGCCATTCACATGGCAGGAGCCTTCAACACCCCCGGCCGATGCCCTAAGCCGGATAGGGCCTGCGTCTCACGAGTGGTCTCTCCTGCCGGAGGTAGTACAAGATCTCTTCTCCCACTGGGGCATGCCTCAGGTGGACCTGTTTGCCTGCAGGGAGAATGCGAAGCTGAGACTGTTTCATGCCCGCCCCCCTCAGCAGGGCTCGCTGCAGGGGATGCCTTTTCGAGGCTGTGGACCCCGGGCCTCTTCTACGCCTTTCCCTCATTTCCCTTGATCCACAAGGTGCTTCTCAAGGCAAGGAGGGACAAGGCGCAGGTGATTCTGGTATCAGTTCTGGTATCCAGATCTCCTCAGTCTCAGCTCTAGGCTCCCGAGGCGGCTTCCAGCCCGCCCGGACCCGATCTCAGTCAATTAGGGGAAGGTATTCCATCCAGACCTTCAATCCCTGCACCTGACGGCCTGGTTCCTGAGTGGCTAGAGTTCCAGGCCTTGGGTCTTTCCGACGAGGTCCTCAACGTCGTTGAGGCGTCCCGTAAGGAATCGACCAGAAAATGCTACGCCTTCAAATGGAAGAGATTTTCTATTTGGTGTCAGGACAAGGGCCTGGACCCTTCCTCCTGTTCCTTGGCAAGCATTCTGGACTACCTGTGGTCCCTTTCTCAGCAAGGGCTTCGGTCGACGACCCTTAAGGTGCACCTGACAGCCATCTCTGCTTACCGGGCGCGGGCCAGGAAGCAGTCGGTGGTGCAGGAAAAGGTGGTCGGGCGCTTTTTCAAAGGCCTTGATCACAGTCTCCGGTGCGAGAACCTCCACCTCCATGGGATCTACTGCTGGTACTGGCTAAGCTCATGGGCAGGCCATACGAACCGATGCACAGGTGTGACATTTCTCACCTGTCATGGAAGACCACCTTCTTGGTGGCTATCACGTCAGCCAGAAGGATGGGAGAGCTCCAGGCACTTTCCATCGAGTCTCCTTATTTGGTCTTCCACAGGGACAGGGTTGTCCTGCGCCCCCACCCGAAATTCCTTCCGAAGGTGGTGTCGGAGTTTCGCCTTAACCAGGTGTTGACTCTGCCAGTGTTCTACCCCAATCACACTCGAGGCTGAATATAGGCTCCATACTTTGGACCCTAGAAGAGCGCTCACTTATTATAAGGAGCGGATGACTGAAGTTCGGGGAGAGGTTCACTAGCTGTTTGTCACCTACGCTGAAGCTGCACCTGGCAGACCTGCAGTCAAGCGGACGATAGGCAGGTGGGTCACCTCCTGCATAGATCTCTGCTATAGGTTGGCAGGACATGGAGCCTCCCAGAGGGATAAGAGCTCATTCTACCTGCCATACCGCTGCATCGAAAGCTGCTTCCAGGGACGTCCCTATCCAGGAAATCTGCAGGGCTGCTATCTGGAAGTCAGCACATACCTTCATCACCCACTACCACATCAACCTTGAGTCACGCCAGGATGCTGGTTTTGGGGCCTCGGTTCTCCAGTCTTTATTCCCTAAGTAGAGGGTGTGCGCCTTGCCTCCCTCCTCTCGGAGAACTGCCAGGAGTCTGCCAGACGGTGTGGATGAACAACATATCCATGTCCCTAGAAATACAGGTTACTCACCTGTAACAGGAGTTCTAGGAATGGTATATGTTATTCATCCACACAACCCACCTGACCTCCCTGGCTTCGACGCACAACCTGGCTTCCAGCGGGCTAGATCTGGCATCATGGGGCGGAGCCGAGAGTTTTACCACCCGGGTTGGTGGGAGGAGCCAGCTTGAAGACCTTCCGGCAAGATTTAAAGCGGCAAGGAACCTGCCAGACAGTGTGGATGAACAACATATACCATTCCTAGAACTCCTGTTACAGGCTAGTAACCTGCATTTATATACATTTCAACAGTAACACTATATAATTTCTAAACAAAAGGGTCCCAGCATTCAAACTCTTTCCATAACAACTGGCACTGGGTCCTATTCAACCCTGTCACAGGGTTGTGCCAGGGGACCATCCCATTTATTCCATAGAGGACGTCGGGGCGGACTCAACAACAGGGGGCAGTCCCCCACCTATACTGCTAGCTAGAAGTTTTCTGTGGGGTCCTAGTGCCTGGCAGTTTAGTCCTATATGTGTTACCTGCTGCAAGAGCTCCCCCTCAAAGTAAGATCTTTCCTTATCCAGTGAGCACTAATGGCTAAATTTACAGTTTAAGAAATACCTGAGGGTTAACTGAGTGGGTTATTCTGTAAGAAAACAGCTAGAGTTTTTATTATGTATAGCACTGATGATCTATGGTGATTTGTGTACTTTTTTTTTCATTAGTAGTTTTTGTCGTTTTTCCTCTTTTTGCTTCCTGGACCCCAGCAGACACGCGCATGCGTGTGCATGGAGGCGCACATGAATGCCAGGTACCAGCTCTGCCCTTTCCACTCCACGCCTGGCATTCGGCACCACCCCCTCCTGCCTATGCTTCCCATCGGACCTCCGTCTGATGGGAGTGGAACTATGGGGAGAGCGGACAACCACCCTGGGAGCAGAGAGCTGCCTTTTGGCCACTAAATCCCGCTCCTTCCCACTGCAGGCTCCCCGATGACCCAAGGTCATTCCCAAACCCAGGTCACCAGCACAAGGTAAGGTATCCAGCGCCTCAGCGTCGCCAGGTAAGCACCAATTTGTGTACTTTTTATGGCTGTGTGTAGTTGGATGAAATGGAAAGTTTTAAAAGCAAAACATTTACTACTTGGCTAGACCTGACACATACACACAGAAACAAAATGGGGGGGGGGGGCATGGCCTGCAGCCACACTTATAGCAGTGATCTGCCAGAGCTCCACTGACAACAGCCTAATCTGTAAATTAACCAATAATAAACTCTGGAATGAACAAAGCAATCAACATAATTTTAAAGTAGAACTCTTGCTGATTCTAACAAATTAAGTTTGTAATCTATATTATCTGGAACCTCAAAGATATGGGTAGAAGCAATAAAGCGGCAGCTGGAGGAGAGGGAGCCCAAGCAAAAGATCTGAATTCGGGCACCAGCAAGGACTAGAGTATGGTGGTAGGTGATGACTCATCTCCCCAACCATCAAACAAAGCACTTCTTAAAGCAATCCAGAAGCTGGACCGAAAAATGGAGGACTTTACAGCACAATCTAAGGTCCTAGATACCAAAGTGAGCATGCTTAAGGAAGAAACTAAAACCACAACAAAATCTGCGGCAACTGCGATGACGGTTACAAGGGGCCTGACAAAGTAAAATGTAGCACTTCGGTGGCGCTTATAGTATTAAGAAAATATATCCAGAGCAACCCATGTGAGGATCTTGGGGATACCTGAAGGTGCTGAGGGAGAAGATTATATGGGCTTTCTAACCACATTCTTTAAAGAAACTGTGCAGGTACCAGAACAAATTACAGTGTTAAAAGTCTACAGAATTACTCCTTGCAGTGCAAGAAGCCGCACAGTCACTAATCAACTTCTGCCCAGAACTCTTCTTCTGGTGTTAGGGACCGTCCGGGACAAAGACTTAGTAATTACTCAGGCAAAGGGATGGGGTCCTATGGAATGGGAAGGTATCAAAATCCACATTTTCCCAGACTTAATCTACACCACCCAACAATGCTAGAAAAGTTCTGATAGCATCAGAACTCGATTAAGACAGCTGGGGGTGCAACATGTGCTTTTGATGCCTGAAAGCCTTAGAATTACCTACGGAGAAAAGTCTTATCAATTTTCTGACCCTGAGGAAGCCACTAAGCTCGTGGACCGTATCAAAAAAGAATTCCAGGCAACAAAAAGACAATTCGGAGTGTGACTCTGGGGACAGTGAGTAGATCTCATGGGACACTGTTGTTTTTTTATAGTGAGTTGAATCAAGTCAAATGAGTGTTAAATGCTGGCTACTAATACCCCCTAGCCACAGGGAAATTTTTTTTTCAGTAACGAACTGTGTATTAAGTTTCAAAGATTTTTTGGGGGGAGTGGCTAAGGGCCCAGGTGGACTGGGTTACAGCTGTCTAAAATGGCGACCCTAGGGATCGTATAGATCCTAGAGGCAGAGGATCCTTCTTCTTCACCCTGTGGACTGTTTTTGGCACCACTGAACATTTGGTCATGCGCAATGAAGAGCTAAAGTTTCATGGTAAATAAAGTCTTTGCAAGTTATGGGCTGTTCAGTGTCCAATTGCTCAGACTAAATTGTTATATTGCTTATAATACCTGTTTTAAAGTTAAACGCTGTGAAAGTTTATTGGGCTGTTGGTGTTCGGGGGAGCAATGCTGGATTACAGACTTGAGTAATTAATGTTGCATGGGGGATGTTTTACCCACTATATAGGGTGCACAATAATATTAAAAAACGATGTGTTGGTAATTCCTGCTCATGGCAGCAAAGGCCTTTTATAAAAGTGATATTGGGATATGTAATTTTATGTTAGCAATCCCAACTCCTCTCCAGCCGCCCCCCCCCCCCGTGTGGTATCAGTATATAGGGACTTTTCTACTCCTTACTGTAAAAATGTTGTAAAGCATTAAATGGAATGCCTATATTGTCTCTGTAAACCTACCTATGAGGGTAGTGTACCATATACAACTAAACTAATTAAAATAAAGTTTAAAAAAAAAAAAAAGGAAAACAAAATAGTGACTTAAGAGTTATTCAGTGGGGGCCAGAATATCAGGCTCCTACCTCTAGTACTTGTTGAATCAGTGATCCCACATACGCATCACTGTCACATCAGACAGGAGGCACTGTAGGAAAAAGAAGAGCTATAAAGCATGCTAAGATAGAGAACCCCAGGGGCAATAAAACTGGCAGTCTAATTTAGAAAAAAACTCCTAACAGCAAACAAAGGGAAGGACACACCAGGACTACACACATACAAATCAAAACACTCAGTACAACATATGTTTTTGCAAATTCTGATTGCAGTACCCCTTTAATCAAAACAGTACAGAATGGTTATCCACTCTGTTTATAATCTCGGCATACTTATCCTTCCTGATAAAGTCCAAAGGGTGAAAAAGTTGACTTCAACTACTATTTTTAAATGTGCACTGAATGTAGGCCTTTTGCTTAATTTGCATCCCACTTGCTGCCAGAGCACCTAGTTTTTGTGCATTTGTAGGTTGATTCTAGCTGCACACTCGAGTAGACTTGCTAGACCGTATGGCCTGTATCTGCTGGCAGTTTTCATATGTTCATATGATTCAAAACCTATAACAGCAACCTGCTGACAGTAGTGATGTAACCGCACTGCCCTTTACCTGATCGTTTGGTCAGTAGATCTCTCATGGGAACCTTCACAGTCCCCAGTACAATATCCCGCTTTGATGATCCAGTGGTATTTATGCCTGTAAAGTATAAAGTAAAAATTAGATGTAGAGCACTTCATTGTAAATTGACCTACCATATAGCAAAAGGGAACAAGTTACAAGAGCACATTCATGGCAGCATCCACTGAAAGCAGCTCATCTATGGTGTACAAGTGGATCTTGTTCTTTACAGGTTCCCATCCCTAGAACAGCACTGTTGTTACCACAGCAGTGACACTCAAATGTTGTATCCTAGTACAGTGTGTGATTACTGTAATACAACAACTTGGAGCGTCCTCAATCAGCTGCTGCCCCGCCCTCCGATCTACAGGAACAGAGCAACAAAGAGAGTCATTCTGTGTGGTATTTCATTTTACATTACTGGCTCACAGTTTAGCCACTCGGCAATATTTTGAAACACTCAAAGGAGACAAAAGAAGGGGGATAAAACCTTTTATAGGTACATCAGCGAGCGTAAAAAGACAAAGGGAAGGATAGTGAGGCTAAATAGAATGAACGGTGGGTGGGCATAGTGGGACAGTGAAAAAGCAGGGATACGGAACGAATATTTCTGCTCAGTATTCACAAAAGAGGAGGGGGAAGTGCCTAATCCAATTAACAGAAGCACTCTTGATAGGGGGGTCGATCCCAGTCCTTTCACAGGAGAAAGGGTCCTGCAAGAACTCCTAAAACTGAAGGTGGACATAGCAGTGGGGCCTGATGGAATTCACCCCAGAATTCTAAAAGAATTAAGGGGGGAACTAGTGAAACCACTTGCAACTCTTTTTAATAAATCATGGGAGGATGGTGTGGTACCCGAGGACTGGAGGAAGGCGGATGTGATTCCCCTTCACAAAAGTGGGACCAAGACAGAGGCAGGAAACTACAGACCTGTCAGTCTGACCTCTGGTAGGGAAAGTGATGGAGTCACTTCTGAAGGAAAGAATAGTTGAGTACCTAGAGGCCAGTAGGGCACAGGACCCAAGGCAGCATGGGTTCACAGCGGGAAGGTCATGTTAGACAAAATCTAATAGATTTCTTTGACTGGGTGACCAAAGTAGTAGACCAGGGAGGGCTGTGGACATGGCCTACCTAGACTTTAGCAAGGCATTTGACACAGTCCCACACAAAAGATTAATAGTCAAATTAACCAGCCTGGGAGTGGGTCCCAGGTGGTAGCCTGGGTAAAACATTGGCTGGACAACAGGACACAGAAGGTAATTGTAAATGGAGTCCACTCTGAAGAAAGAGGGTTACTAGTGGAGTACCGTGAGGGTTCAGTATTGGGTCCAGTCCTTTTAATGTCTTCATAAGTGACATTGCAGAGGACTGAAGGAAAAGTATGCCTCTTTGCAGATGACACAAAGATCTGCAACAGGGTTGATACACAAGGAGGCGTGGAAAGGATGAGAAGGGACTTGGCAAGGTTGGAGGAATGGTCAGAAGTATGGCAGCTAGGATTCAATGCAAAGAAGTGCAAAATAATGTACCTGGGAAACAAGAACCCAGGGGAAGAATACACAGTGGAGGGGAGGTAGTAACAACAACAAAAAAGGAAAGGGACCTGGGGGTAATCATATCAGATGATCTTAAGGTTAGCAAGCAATGTGAGAAGGCAGTAGGGAGGGCTGGGGGTATACTGGGATGCATAGGGAGAGGCATCAGCAGCAGAAAACAGGAAGTTGTCATCCCTCTGTACAGATAGTTGGTGAGACCCCATCTGGAGTACTGTGTCCAGTTCTGGAGACCCCATCTCCCAAGGACATAGACAGGATAGAGGCAGTCCAGAGAGGGCAACTAAATGGTGCAGGGTCTGCAAGAGAAGCCGGATGAGGAGAGACTAAAGGAGCTTAATATGTTTACCCTTGAGGAAGAAGGGAGAGAGGACATGATAGAAACTTTTAAGTACCTTAGTGGAATCAACAAAGTCCAAGAGGTAGCATCTTTCAGAAAAAGAGACGTGCAAGAACAAGGGGACGCAATTTAAAGATGGGGTGGGAGGTGTCAGGGGCAATGTGAGGAAGTATTATTTCACAGAGAGGGTAGTGGATGCATGGAACAGCCTTTCTGAGGAGGTTGTGGGGTCTAAAACTGTGGGGGAATTCAAGAACGCATGGGACAGACATAAGGCAATTCTTGTGGGGGGGTAGGAAGAAACAGGCTGTTGGTAAACTAGGATGTGCGGCCTATCCTGTAGGTAGGGAAATGGGCAGACTAGATGGGCCAAGCGGTCCTTATCTGACGTCAAAGTCTATGAATCGCAAAAACAGGTTCTTTTTCCTGTTTCACAGCGGGTCACAAACACACATTCTGCTCTTATGAGACACTAGCACCGTATCCGTCGAAGCCGTGCTGTACAACAGTGTGTACAGTATTTTTTTTTTTTAATCTCTCATGATTGGCTGTATTTGTCTGTCGCTGGTACCCCATACACTATAAAAGACAATGTGTGTGGGCAACCATGCACGAACAAGCCACAGCTGGTATCACAAGGTTGCCATGGCAACCTCTCAGGCTTGTTATACATGGCTGCCCATATAATATTTTATATATTCCACTGGCAGTGCAGGGACGGCATTTAGTTATCTGAAGTCATTAGGTGCTTGTCATCCACACACAGACACACTGCCTCGCCATGCTACATTTGTATCTATTTGTACCAATTCCTTACTTTGTATATACTGCTATTGTACTAATATTGTTACCTATATATAATGTATTTCACTTTGTTCTTCTTCACTTCTCTGTAACCTCCAAGGTTGTGCCTGAAAATAGTCATGTCTGTTGCTAGTGCACCTACCCGGTAAACAAAAACTAAATAAAATAAACAAACAGCACTGCAACCTGTTTAAGTGTTGGGGGCAGGAGTGATATTAGCCAGGGCACTGGATATAATCCCCATTGTTATAAAAAAAGTGTTCATTCTATCTGAATAATCAACAGATTTGGGTTGATGGAACCTCTGTTTAAAGGAGACATGAAATTATTTTTAAATATTTAATTGCCCTCCTATCTTTCATTCCATGCCAGTTATATATTCTGATTTCCTTTGATCAATTTTTGATATAAAAATAATTTAACTTTGGGGTGCTCCGCTCTACGTTGAGATCCACTCTCCTCAGCAGCTACTGCTCTTTCTTTTCATGTTTCTAAGACATTCCACCACATCAGTAACACCATTCCATGCTATTTATCTAAATGGCCTGGAATGGTGTTATTATCACAGAATGTTCAGACAGTATGAAATGAGAGAGCCGCAACTGCTGAGGAGAAAGGGATTCAGGGTAGTTATAAAGGCAACTATTCTCGAGTGCTGGGTTTGTATTGGACGGGAGTTGGGGAAGAAAGCAGGGAAGAGTTCCAGGACACTGAACAAAGGTAAGCTCCCCTTTTGGAGAGGGTGGTGTTAAATTTACAGGGGTGCCATTGAACACCAGGGATTTGATTTGAGGAGGATTATATTTATGGAATTGGGAGAGAAAAGGTGCTGCCACAGGATACCAGGGCCTATTTTTGTTTACTTAGGTGACCAAAAGGTGCCAGATAATCACAGCAGATCTCTGAATCTTATGACCATCGTTGAGGCACAGGTCAGGAAGCATAGGGAAAACCGGGAGCAGTTGTAGATTCTGCAAAAAGTATTTATTTGTACTAGCAGTAACATAAATAAACTTGTTCCGTATAACTATTTACAAAGGCAGAATAAATAGAGAAGATCCATCAGTGTTTTCCTTCAATCTCTGTGTGTCTCTTGCAAGCAACTGCCATATTTTTATTTTTATAAGTCCTTGCAACCCCCCTTCTTAACAAGCATCCTGTTTATTTCTAAAACGTTCTTGTATATTTCAGGCAGGAACACAATGTCCCAGAACTGAGGCCCCTTTTCCACAGCTTCTGCAAAAGGCTTAAAAATTGCATTTCAGGTTAGCCCCTTGAGTTTCCAATAGCTTTTTGCAATCACCTTAAACTATAATTATATACATTTCAACAGTGACACTATATAATTTCTAAACAAAGGGATCCCTATATCAGTTACAGTTCCACATAATGATCTACATATATTTTTATACCAGTAGTTATGCAAAGGAGGAAAACAGCAAGAAAAGACTGAGAGATAGCGAGAGGCAAATAATAGCAAGACTGTCGGGGTGATCAAGTCCTAGGTCTCATGAGAAAATTTGGTTGCGCAACCAGACAGACAAGAGACAGGAAAGGAAAGAACAGATCCTTGCATTTAAACACTTTCTCCATAACAACTGGGACAGGGTCCTATTCAACCCTGTCACATCCTTGGGCAAGCATGTAATTTTGAAATTTGTTGATCCCTGCTACACTGCTCCTCCCCCCCCCTTCTACTTTGTAACTAATCACAACAGTCTGCTTTTGCTATTGTGCAGTGTATGTTTGTACTCTGTACTCCCCATTTCTCCCGTTGTATCTGGAAACAAGTCTTAGCTCAGTATGCCTTTCTCAGTTACCAATTTTTAAGGAAATAGTTGCTACTTCATATTTTTTTATTCATCACTGTTTGTTCTCTCTTTTTTCCACCAGCTCTTGGTTAAACACAGCTGTTGTTTCTCTATGTATTTACAGGAACCGCTTTCTTGTATTATCATTATTATTATTAGTGAGATCTGAGAAGCTGCATGTCATCCCTCCAGTTAGGTTGGTCACATGACCAGTTCTGATATGTTCACATCTGCTTAGTGCTTTAAAGTGCCCTGTGCTCTAACGAATTGTAACTCTGCACTAACTTGCTGATATTCAAAAACTGTTGTTTGCTGGCATCTTTGGTTGAGTTTACCTCTCTCTGTCTCTCTTTTCTTTCACCATTCCCCTCACCACCAATGCCACTGTTCACTCAGCATGCCGTTTGGCTTTTAAAAAAAACACATTTTCAGCATTTGGGTCATTTGTCTACTGCTTTTATAATGGTGGGTTATTCCTTTTTTGTACTTCAGTAAACACATTTAACCAACATAAAAAAGGGTGTGTAAAGCTCCTTACTCCCTGGTTACACCATACTGTTCGACCCTTTAAACAGAGGGAGTTGAAGAGTCAACACCCAAAGCACCAGTGCTCATGAATCATAGTCAGTTCGCTTCGCTCTATGTGCATGTTTATTTAAGCAATAAGCCATAAGGGGGTGTGGGTTATCGGGGGGGGGGTTACCACAGCTGGAGTGGTCACCGAGTGGGTAAATCCTCACCAGCCGTGGTAAATCCCCTGATAACCCACATCCTCAGAGTGGCTTATTGCAATTATACCAAGATTCATTTTTTTTTACTATAATAAAATACAAATATTAAAGAGGTTGCTTTGTTTATTTATTTTCATTGTATTTATTCCTATTTGCAGATGATTAGTAGGATTAGGATATACTCATTAACAGCCACTGATTATCACAGGATTTACACTGGTGGTAAACTGCCAGTCTGACCATTTCACTGGCTGTTCACTTATGTCCATGGTATAATTTTTATGTTTCAATAGATGCTGCTCATTACATTACTTCGCAGTCTGTTAGAGTGATTGTACTTTTTCTGTCTACTAGGAGCTTCTGAACTTCATCCTGGAGTGCTGAGATGGAATATTGCAAGAGCTGTTCTTCAGAGGTATGTGGGAGCTGCAAGGGGGTACAGTCGTGAACTTCAAAGACAACCCTAAACCAATCATTTCCCTGGTCCACTGATCCAAAGAAATAGATAACAATTGAGCAAAGAAGTAGCTAAGACAGTCCCCAACTGGAAATTGCAGAGGAGAGTGGATATGGCACTTCTGACAGCCCTGTTCAACCGGACAGTAGAAACAGGGGCTACCGGGGACCTGGAGGAGGACAAATGTAGTCCCACTCCACAAAAGTGGAAATAGGGAGGAGGTGGGAAATTACAGGCCAATCAGCCTGACTTCGGTAGTGGGCAAAGTAATGGAATCGCTACAGAGGTAAAGGAATGGAGAATACCTTGTTACCAGAGGCCTACAAGATCTAAAGCAACATGGCTTCACCAGGTGGAGGTCCTGCCTGACAAACCTGATTGAGTTATTTGACTGGGTAACAAAGGAAGTGGACCAGGGAGGGGCGGTTGACATGGCCTATCTGGATTTCAGCAAGGCCTTCAACATTGATCCACATAGAAGGCTGGCAACAAACTTAGTGACCTATGAGTAAGTTCCTAAAATAGTAAAATGGGTGGAGAGTTGGCTTAGTGATAGGAATCAAATGATGGTGGTAAATGGTGTACACACTGGGGAGAGCAAGGTATCTAGCAGGGTGCCGCAGGGGTCAGTATTAGGCCTGGTCTACTTCAATGTCTTTATAAGCAACATTGCAGAATGACTGGAGGGGAAGGTGTGCCTGCCTATTCGTGAATGACACAAAAATCTGCAACAAAAGTAGACACACCAAGGGCGTGAAAGAATGAGGGAGGATCTAAAGAAGCTAGAAGAATGGTCACAAATTTGGCAGCTAAGATTCAACACAAAAAAGTGCAAAATCATGCACTTAGGGCACAAAAACCCGAGGGCAACGTACCAACTCATGGGTGGGGTGGGGGGAGTATTATCAGTCACAAAACAGGAAAGAGATCTGGGGCTTTTAATTCCAGAAGACCTGAATAAACAGTGTAACAAGGCAGTGGGAAAGGCTAGCAGAATGCTCAGATGCATAGAGAAGGGCATCACCCGCAGAAAGTAAGAGGTAATACTGTAATGCCACTGTTTAGATCGCTGGTGCTGTGTAAAGTTCTGGAGGCCCCATCTCAGAAAGGACATAGACAGGTTGGATTTGGTGCAAAGGAGAGCAACCAAAGTGGTGCAGGGTCTGCATCAGAAGTCTCCTGCAGGAAGCTGTGGACTTCATTATCGGACTAGTACTGCAGTCTCCAAGATGGATTTTTCTGGGGGACTTCAATGCTTTGGTGGATTACGAACTCTTGCAGTTTGGCCAAGACTTCCACCAACTAATGAGTTTGCTGGGCTTTACACAGGTAGTTACCTCTGCAACCCATATTCATAGTCATTCGTTGGACCTAGTCTTTCAGCTGGGAATGGAGATCTTTGATCTTATGGTTGGTCTGGTCATGTGGTCGAAGCACCATACGGTGAGGTTCTTGTTCGAGGCACCCCCAAGTAGACCTTCCCCTATGGAGATGGTCCAGTATTGCCCTTTAAGGGGTTTGACCCCACAGGATATGATGGCGGTACTGGATCCATCAGGTCTGATGAGTGTGTGCAAGGAGCCAGGGAGATGGTCCTTGCATATAATAAGGCCATCATTGAAACCCTCGACTCCATCGCACCTGTCTGATTTCGACCCCTCACCTCATGCCATAGATCCCCTTGGTTTGATGGGACTCTCAAGGGGATGAGGATGAGGGGTTGAATGTTGGAACTACACTGGCAGAAGACTGGTCAAGAGGAGGACAAGCTTCTATTGATGGCGCATTATAGGAGCCATCAATCGGCAATCTCCTGTAAGAAGACAGAGTTCCTGTCCAAGGAGATTGTTGCAGCGATAAACAGACTGACTCAACACTTCCGCACTGTGGAAAGGTTGTGTAAATCCAGCCTGTCTTCAGTCATGGGGAGTTTTTTCAGTCAAGGTGTGATGAGTTCACTCTGTTTTTCACTGATAAGGTTGCCTCCATCATATCAGAAATCCAGGCAGCTCCCTCTAGCAGGCCTTGCGGTGATGGGCCCCAGGTCGCAGGCATTCAGCTTAGTCTGACTTCGACCAGGTGGCTGTCACGGATGTCGTGAGGGTCATCCAGGAGCTATGGCCAACATACTGTAGTTTAAATCAGGGACCAACACGCCTCCTAGTGGGGTGTGTTGATGCCATCAGCATGGTCCTAGCTGAGATAGTCCATTGTTCCCTATTGACAGGGGTCTTTCCTGGACACCTGAAAGAAGTGGTTGTAAAGCCGCTTCTGAAAAAATCTTCATTGGACCTGGACTGTCTGGCGAACTACAGGCCCGGCTCTAATCTCCCTTTCTTGGGTAAGGTTATTGAGAAGGTGGTGGCCATGCAACTGGAGACCCATTTAACATCTCACAACATTTATTTATTTATTTATATCTTTGGTAACTGGGTGAGTGAGCTGATCCAAAGGACTGATTTCAGTCACGACCTGGGCCACATAGGTAGCAGCAAACATTCTACAGAAGCAGTAAAATACAGAGAATACAAAGATATGATCACATCACAGATACAATGTAGTTAAGCTAATAAAGATACAAAGCAACTCTCAAGCAGTACAGGTGAACACATGTGCTAAACAAGAGGATTCAAGATCATTACACAAATAGCTGCCAGTAGATACATCCTAAATGTGGAAAAAAATACAACTCACACAAGCTAACACGCCCAACAGAGGTTGAGAGACAGAGTCAGAGCGCATCAGGGACTGATAAGAGAGCAGGGCAGGACAAGAGAGCAGCTGTACTAGGGAGCAAGGATACATAGAAGAGCAGAGATAAGCAAGGCAGGGACAGACTTTGACCATATGACTGTGCAGGGAAACAATTGCAAGTGGATTCAGTCATGAGCCAGGATCTTAGGTTAGATTTAAAGGAAAGGTGGGAGGGGGACAAGCAAACGGATGATAGCAGCATGTTCCATAGGGATGGGGCGTAGACAGAAAAGGCCTTACTTCCCATAGCAGTGGTAGTACGTGGGCTATAAATGGAGGGACAGAGGAGGCCCTGAGGCTCCTAGAAACCACCCTATCTGTTAACAGTGAAGCATAAGGTGACAACTGTTTGCTCCTGACTGCATCTACGGTCCTCTCCAGTCAGGTCTCAGGAAGAGACACAGTACTGAGACTGTCCTGGGTCGGGTGCTAAATGATCTCCTGGCAGCAAGGGATCAGAGGAGATGTTCCATCCTGATTCTCCTTGATCTCTCAGCAGCATTTGACACCATGGATCATGGGGTGTTGACGGAGCATCTGCGGATCTGTTGTGGACTGGCTGGTAAAGTCCTTGACTGGTTTAAATCTTTCCTCAATGGCAGGTCGCAATGTGTGGTGTCAGGGATCTTTTCCTCAACATCAATGCCCCTGCTATGTGAGGTCCCACAGGGCTCAATTCTGTCCCCCATATTGTTCATGGTGTACATGCTACTGCTAGGGGACATTATAAGATGGTATGGACTGAGTTTTCACTGCTATGCAGAGGATACTCAGCTATACCTGTCTTTTCCACCCAAAAAGCAGGAAGCGATTTCGGTATTCAACAACTACCTTGTTGAGATCCAGGACTAGATGAGGGCCAACTGGTTGAAGTTGAATCCTAACAAGACTGAAGTGCTGGTGCTGGAACATGGTCGGCAGTGGGGGAGGGTGCAACCGGGGCAAGTCCCAGGGCTTAGGCTTGGAGACTCCCGGTTGCTTACCACAAATTGGGTGAGAGATCTTGGCGTTGTATTGGACTGCAGTTTGACACTCAAGTTGCAGGTGTCAGCCATAGTCCAGACCTCTTTTTACTATCTGAGGAACATCACCAGGATTAAACATCTAGTACCCTCTGCCGACCTGCCAGTGCTGGTCCATGCCTTTGTGACCCTGCGCCTCGATTACTGCAATGCCCTATACCTACGGCTACCGGGGGTAGACCTTCACCAACTGCAACTAGTGCAGAATGCAGTCGCCAAGTTGTTGACCGGTCTACCAAGATCATGTCACATGAAAAAAATTACTCACCTTAGTAATTGTGTTTCTTCTAATGGAGTCTTGCTGTATTCTGACAATCTGCAGTTAGCTCCAGCCTTTATACTGCCCTGGAGAGTAGAGGGTTAATTTTCTATGCAGTGTATAGAACGTTAAGCTCGAGCTCGGTTGAGGTCTCTGTCTGCAGCACTATGAAACCCAACCATCAGATTCTTATGAGCAAACACTCACTAACTATCTATGTGGAAACTGTAAAAATTTTAACTAGCCAACTGGCAACAGAAAGTTTTGGATTCCTAAAGGAAGACTCAAGTCAGGAAACCCAAAACCAAAACCTATCCAAAAATAAAAGATCACAATAAAAAAAGCACCCAGATAAAATGGAGGGTATGCATGAAACACCCCTGGGATGCAACACTGTGCCTGCCCGCCCACTTCCCAAAACCAGGTTCTGAGAGGGGAGGTAAAGAGGGAGGTCAGAATACAGCAAGACTCCATTAGAAAAAACACAATTACTAAGGTGAGTAATTTTTTCTTCAGACAACATGAAGTCTTGCTGTATTCTGTCAATATGCAGACTACTAAGCAGTACCGCCATGGAGGAGGGACAGAACCTACTTTGGGAATAGGCTCTGAAGTACTGCTGTGCCAAACCGAGCATCACTCCTAGCCTGGATATCCAGAGAGTAATGCTTGGTAAAGGTATGGACTGCTTTCCAGGTGGCTGCTTGACAAATCTCTAACAGAGGGATATCCCTGGCAGCAGACAGGGAAGCAGCTGTACCTCTTGTGGAATGAGCCCTCAAGCCTGAGGGTGGAATTTTTCCCAGTTTCTCATAGCAGAACTGTATACAAGAAACAATCCACCTGGCAATAGTTCTCTTGGTGGCAGGTTTGTCCTTTCCCACTTCCCCATAAGTGAGGAACAACTGGAGGGAATCAAACCTGTGACCCTTGGTACGCTCTATGTAGTAGTTAAGGACTCTTTTAACATCTAAACTGCCCTGAGGAAGAATGATCAGTGAAGAAAACAGGGAGAGACATGGACTGATTCAAATGGAAGTCTGAAACCACTTTGGGCAAGAACCTCCTACTGGTTCTAAGGACCACTGTGTCACTATGGAATGAGATAAAATCAGGCTCCACTGACAGGGCTTGCAATTCACTGATACGTCTGGCAGAGGTAATGGCTACCAAAAAACACAGTCTTCCAAGTCAAGTACTTAAGCTCTGCTGAGGACATTGGCTCAAATGAGGGTTGCATAAGATGAGCAATGCAAACATTTAAGTCCCAGGTAGGGGCAGGATCCCTAAAGGGAGGATTGGTATGAAGCAATCCCTTGAAAAACTTACAGAATAGGAGGGTGAGATGACAGTGAGGAAGGCTTTCCCACTGACAGAAAAGCAGAAACAGCTGACAAATGTACCTTGAGAGTAGCTGGTCCGAGGTGTAGACCATTAAGATGGACCATATAATCCAGAACTGTAGGTAATTCAGCAGTGTCTGGAGATATATGCTTCTTAGAACACCAAATGTTGAATCTTTTCCATTTGGAGTCATAAGTCTTTCTGGTGGCTGGCTTTCGAAAGGCTTTGAGAAAATCCAGAACCCCTTGGGACAGATGCAAATCTGCATACTCTAACTCTTCAAGAGCCAGGCCTTGAGATTGAGGGACCGAAGATTGGGGTACCAAATCCTCCCCTGAGAGGAGGTTAACAGGTTGTAATTCCTGGGAAGAGACAGGGGAAGATGGACTGCTAGGGACAGTAAGAGGTGGTACCAGGGCTGCCTGGCCCAATCTGGAGCAATCAGAATCACTTTGCAGGGTTGTGACCTCACTTTGACCAGAACCTTGAACAGTAGAGGAAAGGGAGGGAAGGCATAGAGAAATTTCCCTTCCCAGTTCCACATCAGCGCATCCAGAGGGCTAAGCCCAAGACTAGGGGTCTGCAACAAAACAGAGGAAGTTGGTGATTGTCTGGGGCTGCAAAGAGATCTATCTCTGGAGTGTCCCACCTTGAAAAAAATCACTTTTAACACCAGAGGGTCCAGGGACCATTCGTGATGGCCCTGGGAGATCCTGCTCAGTTCATCTGCTAGCATATTGTCCTTCCCTGGAACGTGGACTGCTATCAGAGAGGTCTGCAGAGAATAAGCCAGGGACCACAATTTCATGGCTTCCGCACACAAGGCCGTGGACCGAGTGCCTCCCTGCTTGTTGATGTACCACATGGTGGTGGTGTTGTCTGTTCTGACCTGAACCACCTTGTTCTGCACTGACTGAGAGAAAGCTTGCAGGGCCAGAAAAACTGCCCTGAGTTCTAGGAGATTGATATGGAGAAGGGATTCCTGAGGGGACCACAGTCCCTGGGCTGTGAGAGCTCCCAGATGGGCTCCCCATCCCAAAAGAGAAGCATCTGTGGTAAGGACCACCGAATGAGACTGAGTAACAAATGGAACCCCTTGCCTTAAATTGTCCTGATCCTGCAACCACTGAAGAGCTAGGATCAGTGTCCGAGTCACTGGAATCAGTTTGATAAGAGTATCCTTCCTTTGGGACCAAAAGGCCCTCAGATGGAACTGAATGTCCCTCATCTGGAATCTTGTCCCTTGGACCACTGCTGTAGAGGCTGCCATGTCGCCCAAGAGCTGAAGAAAGTGCCTTGCTGGTCGGGACACCTGAAGGCTGAAGGAAGAAGCCAGTTCTATAAGAACTCTTGCCCTTTCCAGAGGAAGAAAGGCTCTTGCTTGACAGTATCTAGCTCTGCCCCTATAAAGGTAAGAAGCTACAAAGGTTCGAGAACTGACTCGGGGAGGTTGAGAAGAAATCCCAGGGAAGTGAGCACTTGCTGGGTCACTTGCAGGTCTGACTTGACTTGGTCTGGAGAGTGACCCACTATGAGCCAGTCATCCAGATATGGAAAAATGGAAATCTTCTGCCTTCTTAAAAAAGCAACTACTACTGCCAGGCACTTTGTGAAAACCCTTGGAGCTGATGTTAGACCATGGGCACTGCTTTGAACTGATAATGGCCTGAGGGCAACTTGAACCTGAGGTACTTTCTGTGGGAGCACCTGATGGGGATGTGAAAGTAGGCATCTTTGAGGTCCAGGGAGGCTAGCCAGTCCCCTGGCCTTAGAGAGGGAAGAATCATTCCCAGAGTCACCATCTTAAACCTTGGTTTTAAAAGATGTTTGTTCAGGTATCTTAAATCTAGGATGGGTCGCCACTCCCCTGTCTTTTTTGGGGTAAGGAAGTACCTGGAGTACAGACCTTTGCCCTAGTGTAGGGTAGGAACTCTCTCTAGCTCTTAAGGCCAGAAGAGATGAAACCTCTCCTTCTAGGGCAAGGGTTTCAGAGAGACTTGCATGTGGAAAAGATCTGGCTCTCATCTTCGGAAATTTTTTGAAGCTGAGAACCAGTCCCTGGCTTACTACTTCCAGGACACACTTGTCTGAAGTAACAGACACCCAGTCCTGGACAAAGTAAGCCAGCCTGCCTCCTACAGGGATAGGAGAGTCGACCCAGGCAGGCCCATCAGGGTGTCTGCTTGGCAGGGGCCTTAGACTTAGGAGTGGATGCAGCCCTGCTCATCCCCCTTCTGCCTCTCCCTCTGAAGAACCCCCTCTGTGAAAAGGGAGATGAGACCTGTGCTTGGTAGAAAGGCCTATGAAAAGGCCTGCCCCTTCCCCTAGATTGCTGCCTTTGAGGAGCTGCCTGCCTCTCCTTGGCCTGTGCACTCCTATAAGTGGTCCTATATTCCTCCATCTTTTTCATGTAATTCTCTGTCTGCTCCCCAAACAGAGAATTACCTTCCACAGGGAAACCCATGGCCTTAGCCTGGGTGTCCTGTGAGAGGCTAGTACATCTGAGCCAAGCCATTCTCCGAAGAGCCACAGATGTAGCCATGACTCTTGATGACGCATCATTGGAGTCCACAGCAGCATGAAATTGTACCTTAGATGCCTCAATCCCATCAGCAGCCACCTCCTCCAGCTCCTTGACCAGCTGGGGGGAGGCCTGTTTAGCCAGTGCCAGTACAGTGTCCCACCTGGACTTCTGGTACCTGGCTGCATAGGCCATATAATTAGCCTGTCTGAGTCCCAAAGAGGATGCCATGTATTGTTTCTTTGCTAAGGCATCCATCCTCCTGGAGTCTGTATCTTGGGGGGGGTGAAGCCAAGGGAACATTAGCCCTGTCACAGGCTGCAGCCTGCACAACCCCAACATGGCTGCATTGCCGATAGAAAAACTCCATGTCTGAGCCTGATAAGGTGTACCTCTTGTCCATTCTTCTATCAACAGGAGGTACAGAATTAGGAGACTTTAAAATTTTTTCTGTCTGTTTCCCAAATGATTTGTGTAGGGTAATAGACAGCCTCCTGGACTTTGTGATGTCCATCATTTCAACAAAATTAGGCTCCTCCTGATCCTCTGTAGCCTCCTCCATAGGGAGCTGGAGAGTTTCAGCCACTTTCCTATAGAACAGGTAGTGGGGAGAGGACTCAGAGAGCCTAGGAGGGGAAACACCAAAAGGTCTATCTGGGGAGATGTCCGGTTTGATGGACACATCCAGACTTTCTGCTCCATCATACTCATCATCTTGCTCATAATCCCCCTCCTCCTCAAATTCCGGTTCATAAAAATCTTCAGGGGCATAATCCTGAACCGGAGGAACCGACCGAACCAAACCCCTAGCTAACGGAGCCGGATCGGACGGAACCGGGCGAGGCGATTCAACAATCCAAATCGCTCAGGCAATCTCATCAGCGGTCGGAACATGAACTTCCAGATCCAAACCGGCTGATTTGTCTTTACGTTTCCTTTTCGTAGGAACGATCCCTCAGGATTGGCTCTCCTCTTGCCCGAAGAAGTATCGCCTGGTCAGAGGGCACTCCTTCTGGTTCGGTCGGAACCGAACCAGGCTGGCCATCCGGGTTAGCGGACTTCTCGGCCTCCTTTTCCCTAAGTCTACCTAATCTTTTCTCCAGGGTAAACTTAGGAAAGTTTTTACAAATTTGGCAGTCTGTATCGAGGTGGTCAAACCCCAGACAATAAACACAGGTGGTGTGGGGATCGGCCATAGCAAAGACCTCCCCACACTCACTGCAGTGTTGAAACCCAGTGGGCCCGTTTTTTTTCTTGGGTTTCTCAGACATGGCCAACCTAACCAATCTTACCCTTTTTTCGGCAACCGCCAGGCAAGACTCCCTTAACAGTATCTAACCGTGTTACGGGTATTGGAAAAAAACCTTAAAACACGTTTTTTTTTTTTAAAAAACGATAAGGACCAGTAACCACACACTAAAGAAAACACAAGAATTCAATATACTGGATCGGTTCAGCTGAACCGATCGAAATACAGTTTTGCAATTTCCACAAAGTAAACAGAAAACTATCTAAAGTACTCACGGTACCGCAAACAGAGCCTGAACCGACAATGCGGAAATAATTTCGGAATGAAACTGACAACTTTAACCGAGCAGAAGAAGAAATCTCTGGAGCAACTGTTCAGTGAGGTGGAGTTAAGAATCTGATGGTTGAGTTTCAAAGTGCTGCAGACAGAGACCTCAACCGAGCTCGAGCTCAACGTTCTATGCACTGCATAGAAAATTAACCCTCTAGTCTCCGGGGCAGTTTAAAGGGTGGAGCTAACTGCAGATTGTCAGAATACAGCAAAACTTAATGCTGTTTGAATACATCTGTGCTGCGCTATCTGCACTGGCTGCCGATTAGGTGGCGAATCTCCTTCAAGGTTGGTTTGCTGACCTACAAAGCCCTAAACAGCTAGGGGCCCAGCTACCTGCAAGACCTCATGATTCCCTACACCCCCCCGTTCCCCTTTTCCCTTCGCTCCGTAGATGCACTGCTGGTAGTTCTGAGGGTCTTTTTGAATACATCATGTGCTTGGACTTTCACTTTTGCAGCACCAACCCTTTGGAACTCCCTTCTGCAGTACATCCGGAGCAGTCCTACAGTGGATATTTTTAAACGGGAATTAAAGACGTATTTATTTAGGGTAGCATTAGCAGATGTTGATTGTTTTATAATAGTGATATGTATTAAGAACTGTTGCTGTTTATCATTTTATAATGTTTGTTTTGTGAAGTGCATTGATTCGAAGTGAGACTTGCTCTATGTGAAATAGAAATAGAAAAAGAGAGAGAGAGAGAAGAGATGGCAGAATATCTGATAGCCCTTTTCAACTTGTTATTAGAAACAGGGGAGGTGCTGAGGGACTGGAGGAGGGCAGATGTAGTCCCGCTACATAAAAGTAGAAATAGCGAGGAGGCAGGAAATTACAGGGCTGTCAGCTTGACGCTGGTGGTGGGCAAGGAATCACTATTGAAAGAAAGGATAAGGGAACACCTTGTTACCAAAAATCTGCAGAACCAGAGGAGGCATGGCTTCACAAGGAGGAGGTCCTGCCAGACAAACCTAATCAAGTTCTTTGATTGGCTAACCAGGCAAGTAGATCAGGGAGGAGCGGTGGATGTGGCCTACCCAGATTTCAGCAAGGTCTTTGACACCGTTCCACACAGAAGGCTGTTAAATGAGCTGGGGAGCCTCAGAGTGGGTCCTAAGGTGGTAAAATGGGTGAAAAATTTGCTAAGCAATAGGAGTCAGAGGGTGGTGGTAAATGGCATCCACTCTGGAGTAGGCAAAGTGACCACTGGCCTGGGTACTACAAGGATCAGTACTAGGGCCAGTCTTCTTCAATGTTTTCATTGGTGACATTGCAGAAGGGCTGGAAGGGAAAGTATGCCTGTTCGCAGATGCCACAAAATTGCAACAGAGTGGACACACTGGGAGGGGTGGAAAAAATGAGAAACGATCTAAATGTAAGCACCCTCTGGGCACTTACGAGTTAATTTTTGGTTGCTAGGAGGTAGCTAGGCAGAGAGAGAGCTAATGGTGCCCCTGAGTCTGGGATGTGGTGCTACCTGCTGACTGCAGGTGGGGCCCCTTCATAGAGGATATATATAGCAGGGGAATTTGACACCAAGGGAGATCATAGAAACATAGAAGTTGACGGCAGATAAGGACCGCAAGGCCCATCCAGTCTGCCCATTAGATCGAGGAAGAGAGCTGGGAAGAAAAGAGCTGGGGGGGTCGGCCGGAGGGCTATGGCCTGGCAGGGGTGGCCTGTTTTCCACCCCGGCTCACCACCCTTGAAGACCCGAGGATTGGAAAGTGATGGTTCAGAAGAGTAGAAAGGGGAGCAATGGAGAAATGAAATGGAGCAAATCAGAAAGGGGCCTGTTGGTGCACTTGGGAGTCAGAGCCTGGGAGAAGAAATGAAAAGGGAAGCCCACCAAGTGAACTTCGGCACCTTGCTAGGGTAAGCACCAATAGGGCCTAAATGCCCAAAAGAAAGAAAGATTGCCTGTGAGTAGTTCAGCTGTTGGGTCAGAATGGTTTACTGTGGATGGGCCTGTTATGGCAAATAGGGCTTGGGGCGTAGCTTGGAAGTGGCAGCCCAAGCAGTTGAGAGCATAACTGTGGAAGAGTTACCCCTAATCCCCAGTTTGGAGGCCGACGCAGAGTTGGGACCCACAGTGTGAGCTGCCTGTGGAGGCGGGAAAAGTTCATTTTGGGGAGTAATGTTTGGGACCCCAGCGGGATGGCAGTCTGTTGAGTGATCTGTGTAGCATGGGCAGAAGTCCCCCTGATGAGTCAGTTCAGAGGTTGGAATTGCTGCATGAGCGAAGCATGCTGGTTAGGACTGGGATCAGGTCTGGGGCACCCACAACCCCAGAATAAGGCTCGGCCTCCAGCCGAGGCATCAGCAACTGGATGTCTGAAAGGGTTCTGGTGGTTTGGTTCTTGCTATGAGAACATCAACTGAAAAGTATGAAATAAGACCTACAAGGAAAGAAGAGCATGCTCCATTAAGGAACAGACCCCGGCACTGGCCTGGTGGCACTGAGGGTTGAGGTGCTGGATGCCACACCTTGCGTCGTGCCAGTGACCCATGTTCGGCACGGGCTGCCGTATGTCGGCAGGGGAGAAGATGGATCAAGTGTCCGACGGACTGCTGTCCATCTCCGGGGGGTGGGGAAACCAGCGGTCGGTGTATGCCTGACCCCCAGTGGAAGCTAGGGCTTGGTGACACGGAGCCGCAACAGCGTGGGGAAGAAGCACGGCAGATGCCTTACGTGGATGTGCATGGGAGTGTGCGTGACCCCGTTGTAGACATCATTGCATACTGCACGCCTGCAAGGGGGCATGAAAATGGGAAACAGAACAGTGCGGCAGTATGAAGGAGGACACCTCGCAGGCCCCGCTTCCGGCTAGCCACAGCACTGGCCACACTGGATCCAGTCTCCAGCAGGGGTTTGGGAACCTGCTGCCCAGCGGGGGCAAGGGATAAGTGCCAGCGCCAGCTGGTGGATGCTGGGGGTGCCCTCCAGAGAGTTGGGGGACCGCACTGAGGAGAAGAAAAATAATAGCTAAAAAAAAAAAAAAAAAAGGAAATAGACCCTGGGTGGAGAAGGTATAAGATCAGGCTGCTGAAATGAATTAAAGAAGAGTTAGAAGGTTTGGGACAATAGAAACATCGCATGAGGTCATAAGCCACAGTGAAGGTATAGGAATGGAATAGCCTGAAGAGAGAGCGAAGTGAAAGGAATGTAATTGCTGCAGAGAGAAAGAGAAAGGAATGAGACTTGAGTCTGTGAATTGTTTCAAGTGTTCATCTATCTCACTTAGTGGCCTTTTCAGCACTATAAAAATGCTGCCAGGAATTCTAGCCTTTTCAGCTGAAGGGAAATCTACATGAAACAGTCTGTTAGCACAAGAGACTGTTGCAGAAGATGTCCCAGCTGTGTCTGAGAAAAGAAACCCAACGTTTATTACCCCCGCTCCATGGAGTGGCTGTTACTGTTGTTTTCAAGTTCAATTAAATCATTTTTGCGTTTTGATTCTGGAGTTGTCAATGAACTTAATCAATGTGACCAGGCATGCTTGTCTTGCTAACCACCATTCCCCCCCCGTAGCCTCAGGAATACCCAGCGGTGGTCAGTCACACCAACTCTATGGATCCAGGTAACAAGTTGCTTCTATTTTAATTCTTTGGACTGGTTGCTTGTGTTTATCAAGTGCCCTCTCCCACCAACGTAACACCTGGATGCCCCTAGACAGGGAAGGGGGGCTTACATAAAGAAACTGGAAGAGCTGTCAATGGATTGGCAGCTGGGTTTTAATGCAAAGAAGTGCAAAAGTATGCACATGGGGCACAAGAACCAGAGGGAAACACACCAAATGGGAGGAGAGGTATTAACGGTTACTGAGCAGGAAAGGGACCAGGGGAGGTGATAATTTCTGATGATCTGAAGGTGGCAAAGCAGTGGGGGAAGGCTGTCAGGATGCTGGGTTGCACAGGAAGGGGAATCACCAGCAGGAAAAGAGAGGTAATAATACCCCTATACAAATCGCTGGTGAGACCACACCTTGAGTACTGTGTACAGTACTGGAGGCCCCACCTCTGGAAGGACATAAGAGAGGGTGGAGGCAGTACAAAGGAGGGCAACCAAAATGGTGCATGGCCTGCATCAAAAGCCCTGTGGGGAGAGGCTCAAGGAATTGAATATGTACTCCTTAGAAGAAAGGAGGGAAAGGGGATAAGTGATAGAAACATTCAAATGCCTTACAGGTAAGTAAGTAAGTAAAACATTTTTAAGGATAAAACTACTGAGTACAAGACTCATTTTCAAAGAGGTCCCTTGGTTACAGTTTTACATGTTTCACACATTTGTAACAGACATAAAAATCCAAACATAAATTATGTTGTCAATACAAAAAGATCCAAGACATATATCACATCATAATAATAATATATACGTACATTTACAAATAAATAACATAATACAAAAAACACATTTTATAAACATACAAACGGACAGCACCAGGCTACCCAAAACTCCCTAATATCAGAGAACTTTATTTACTATCTTATATAGCACAACTTCTGTGTATCAATTAAATTAAGAAAACAACTAGTAGGTGTTTGAATCCCTCTCAGTTCTAAAGGGAGGGTATTCCACAGTATGGGGCCCCTACTAAATAATGAAGCTCTACCAATCCCTAGATTACACCTGGAGACAATAAATTCAAAGCCCTGGGAAGATCTTAGGCTCACCGTCTGAGCCCTAGTTCTGAATTCACCCTGCAGGTAACTGGGTAGATTCTGCCTCCTAATTTTTACCATAAAAGCTGCCAAATACCAGTTCCTTCTATCTTCCAGACTCCACCAGTTCAAGGCCCTGAACAATTCACAATTACGTGTTCTCCTGGGGCATCAAGGATGAAGCGGACAAGCCTACTGTACATAACATCCAGTCTTGCCAGCTCCATCCCCGAGGCCCCCGCATACGTTAGATCGCCATTATCCAAAACAGGCAGGATCATGACCTCCACTATCCTCTGCCGGACCTCAATAGTTGTATAATGTTTCAATCTGTACAACATGCCCAGTTTTCTACTTAAACTAGTTATCAGTTTATCCAAATGAATATCCCACTGTAGCCTACTGTATAATCCAGCCAGTCTCCCAAGTATTTATAATGTGTAACTTGCTGTATGTACTCCCCACATAACATATTTTCTATCTCCAATGGCTGATTTATCTTAGTACTACTCTGGAAAAGCACCACCTGAGGTTTTTTTTGCATTTAATATTAATTTATGCGACTCCAAGAATATTTGCAGCTGAAAAAAAAGCTGTTTGCAATTTAGCAGAAATATTTTCCAGGATAGCACCCTCAACATAAATCAAAGTGTT
Organism: Neoceratodus forsteri; assembly: GCA_016271365.2. Taxonomy (NCBI): domain Eukaryota; kingdom Metazoa; phylum Chordata; order Ceratodontiformes; family Ceratodontidae; genus Neoceratodus; species Neoceratodus forsteri. The sequence continues at coordinate 161,559,046 of CM057458.1, read as the reverse complement.
GTCAGCATAAATATGGTACCTTATCTCTGGTTCCTCAACCTGGATATCATTCACGCAGATATTATAGAGGAGAGGGCCCAAAATTGAGTCCTGTGGCACCCCTGATTTAATTAATAATGTGGATCATTTGTAAGTGCCTAACTCCACCAGCTGCTTCTGACCTGCTAGATATTTATTTAATAAATTTTGGTGACCGGGTGAGCCCACTGGGCCCCGGAGGTCCCTTTTTCAGGGGTGACCCGGGATTTACAAAAGGAACACAGTGAAATGGTAAATGTGAGTTACATGAGATTACAGGCGGGATACAGTTTGGTACATACTTGTGAGGCAGTGAGCATAAATTTCATATTTTACCATTAACATACATGCAAGATTCCTGAGAAGAAAAAAGGGGGAGCTACAATGTTGATATATAGTACTGGCCCAGCCAGAGTCAAGTGCTGTCCGAGGAAACCTAAAAGTCTATGGAGTGGTCTCAGGGGTCAATACAGTGGCAGGTGCCGGTTGTGACCATGTGGGTTTTGAGCCTAATGCGGAAGCTTTTAATGGAGGGTGATTCCTGCACACCGGGAGGGAGGGAGGGAGTGAGTTCCACTAAGTGGAAGCAGTGTAGGTGAATGATTTGCCTCCCGCCTTGGTTCTTACTCTGGGGACTTGCAAGAGAGTTCATCCTGCAGAGCGGAGGGGCCGGGGATTGGTCTTTAGGGTTATGAGACTAGGGGGAAGATCCAGACTGATTAGTTTGTATGCTATGCATAGCAATAGGTACTGGAGGTGGGCGTCCAGTGATGGCCAGTTGAGCAGTGACAGGGTATGGCAACGATGGTTCCTGCAGTTTACCAGGGAAGCAAAGCGCGCCACCTTATTGTACAGCACTTGGAATCTGTTCCTCTCAGTCTTCGTTATCCCAAATACGAATTGGGGTAGCATATGTGAGTGTGGGGAGGAGGACACTGGTGGCGATGGCGACCCTAGCTTCCGGTACCAGCTAGTCTTTTAGTCGGTACAGGATGCCCAGTTTACCCAAGTATAGTTTTGGTGACTTGGTCCACATGGTTCTTAAAAGAGAGACCCTGGTCCAAGGTGAGGCCAAGGTATTTTAGGGAAGGCACTACTTCTATGCAGGTGCCAGACGCAGAGGTGAGCTGTAGTAGTGGTTTTCTGTCCTGACCTACGGATCTGGGACCAAGCAACATGGCCTTGGTTTTGTTCGTGTTAAGAACCATTCTATTCTCGACGAGCCAGTTCTCAAGGGATTGTAGGTCATTTTGGAGTGAGGAGCTGAGGTCAGGCAGGTTGGTGTGGAGCGATAGATGACAGCATCGTCCGCATACTGAACGGCAGTGCTCCCGCCACAGTGGTCACTTAGATCGTTAGTGAACAGGGAGACAAGGAGGTGGCCGAGTATCGAACCTTGAGGCACCCCCTCATTTAGTAAGAGTGAGTCGGATATGGCATCCTTCCATTTTACCCTCTGAGAGCGACCGGTTAGGTAGCTTTCAACCACCTAAGAGCATGGCAGTCTAGGCCTATTTTGCCCAACTTGGCTAGGAGCAGGTTGTGATTCACCAGGTCAAAGGCCTTGGACAGGTCTACGAAGACGGCTCCAGTAGGGGACCCCTTGTCCAGGTCATGGAATACTTCTGTGGAGAATTTGGTGAGGGCAATGTCAGTCCCATGCCTGGTCCTGAAGCCATGCTGGGAGGGTGCCAGAAGTTGGTGGACCTCCAAGTGGTCGCGGAGTTGGCTGTAGATCAACCTTTCCTGAAGCTTTGATAAGATGCAGAGGAGGGCGATTGGCCTGTAATTTCCAATGGACTCCCGGCTGCCTCCCTTGTGGATGGGTACCACATGGGTCTACTTCCATTGTTCAGGGACTGCACCGTTCAACAAGGAGCGGTTGAAGAGCCAAGACAGAGGTCTGGCCAGGGTGGTGGCACTGTCCTTCAGCAGCCTGGGGTGAATCCTGTCGGGGCCCTCGGAGCCCAAGGTTTTTAAGGTCATTAGTTGTGAGAGTACCTCTTTTGGCTTGACCAGCCTAAAGTGGAAGGATGGGCGTCCTTGGTTGGGGGGTGGTAGACCAGCCTTGAACACATCGAGGCTGGTGAAGTGGTGGTTGAGTGCAGTTGCAATTTGGAGCTCGTTGTTTAACAGTTGTCTGTTGACTTCTATGGGACCAGGTTCGGACTTCCGTTTTCCTTTAAGCAGCTCATTAATGTGAGCCCAGAAGAGTCTAGGGTTCCCTAGGGTTTTTTTCTCGATACGTGTGACATACTCCCTTTTGGCAGATTTTATGTCCCGTTTACACTTATTTCTGAGGGTTTTGTATTTCACCAGGTCGGCTGGTAGGGAGGAGTGTTTGAATTTTTTTCCAAGCCTTGTCGTGGCTGATCATCAGGGCCTTTAATGGAGGGGTTATCCATTTATAGCAGCTGCCCTTAGCATGGAACTTTTTCATGGGTGCAAAGAGGTTTGCTGTGGTGATGACTGTTCTCTGGAAGAAGGCAGCCGCCTCGTCCAGGTTGGGAAGGAGTTTGATCGGGCTCCAGTCTATACTGCTGAGGTGGTCGGTGTATTGTTCAGGTGAGAAGTGGGAGTAGTCCCGTGAAGATAGGATTCTTGGAGGGACCCTGGGTGCCTTATTCTTCCAGAGGCAGAATATGGGGGGAGTGGTCACTCAGGGCATCAGCCAGGGTGCCAGCAGACAGTATATCGTGGGGGTTGGTCACCATAGCCCAGTGAAGGGTGGAGTGACTACCGGTTTTATGGTTCAGTCTTGTGGGCTCGGAGATGATCTGAATGAAATTTGTTTCTTGGAGCAGTCCTTTTAGGGACAGGTTTGCATCCTGGGTCCAGTTCAAGTTGAAGTCACCCAGGATGAGGAGTTCCGAGGAGAACTCCTTGGCTATGTCCTTTAAGAATGCCTCCAAAGATTGGAGAGTGTTCTTAGGGGGGTTGTAGACGTAGCCCACGGTGAGGTGCTTGCAGTGTCCAAGGGTGATGCGAACGAAAATTGCTTCACTATCAGTGCAGGTATTGTTCTGTAGGTTAACCTGTACTGAGTTCAGGGTATCTTTTACATAGATAAGGACCCCACCCCCTCTTTTGTTGGTCCTATCCCTTCGGTAGGAGCGGTAACTGAGGGCGTCGAACTCGTGTGAGAGTACATGTGGTTTGAGCCATGTCTCCGAGACAACCAACATGTCTGGTTGGTACAGGTCCAGCCATGCTTGCACCTCTTGCATCTTGGGCCTAAGGCTACAAATGTTCATGTGTACACACTGTTTACCCTTCGAGGACACCCAGTGAGGGTCCTGTGGTGAGGATACCAAGATGTTGTCAGGTGGAGAACCTGGGTTAGGTTGTATGTCACCAGCCAGTAGCAGGAGGGCAGCGAGAAGGCAAAGTGATGTAGGGCTGGGGGTTGGGATTAGGTCTCTTCTGAGAGTCCTTTTTGCATGGAGGATGGAGGCATACGAAATGCCTTTCTTGGTGAGTTCATGGGCTATCAAAAGGGACTGGAGCCTACCCTGGGAGGGGAGTAGGTTATAGGAGAATGGCAGGGTGTCAGGCTTTTGGGATCCTTCAGAGTCTGGGTAACCTGTGCAGATGAGCCCATCCACCCAGAGGAGGAATAGGATGTATATGGCGGCCAGGAGTAGTCCACTATTGGGCAGATAAAGGCAGGGTAATCCCTGTTTTAGGGTCATGATTATGTATGCGGGAATCTCTGGATTGGGTGTGGTATCCCTAAGGAGACCTGGGTTTGCTAGTCTTGTAGTCACCTTGGTGGGACAACTGGAAATCCCAATTGGTTGCCTAACACGTCAATACTGTATCTGCAGCAGGAGTATGCAGATAGGGCAGAGCAGTCAAGCAGCTGCAAGGTGAGTACCGTCAAACAGCTTGGGATCAGGTCAGGCGGTAAACATCAGGTGCAAAAGTTGGCATGCAGGTGCAATTCCGTTATATATTCAGATCCGTTCTATTTCCAACTCCCTAACAGTTCTAGCCTACACCTTATAGCTAGCAAGACTGTAAGAGATCTGTGCAGATAATACCTAGGTACATTTATATTGTACATTCAGAGTCTTTCTATCTCCAACTCCTTAGCAGTTCTAGCCTACACCTTACATCTAGGGAGACTGTAAGACATCTGTGCAAATAATACCTAGATAGACTGGAAATGGTTCTAGTCTGGTGTGTCTTACTGAAGTGCACAATAACCCGATTAGTTTGTTGCCAATGGTGAAGACAGATAAGGCTGTTACAGGCAGCTACTAAGCCATATTGGTTCCAGGCAGCGGGTGGGCATGGTTAGCAAGCATTTAATGGGAGGAGGAACGGGCGGGTGGGGGCAATTTTGTCCCCAGTAATGCTGCCCACAGTCCGTAAAGTCCACGAGTATTGCTGCCAAGGAATCCCGAGGTGAAATTCTTCGGGGGATTTCCGCCCGGCTCAGTGAAGTTAGCCAGCGCCTCAACCCCGAGGTGCTCCACTTCTTGAGTTGTCCTGTTGCAGGGGAAGTGAGCAGCAGGAGCCACCCAATCCTCCCCTGGGATGCAGGTAACTGAGCAATGTTTGGCGATGCTCGGTCACAGCCTTTTGTTTTAGGCTGCCTGATTGGGGACCAATGTGGCGCTGGTGCTTTTTTTGAACTTGGCGCCAGAAGCAGAAAACGACAAAGATGATCCCCCAAGTCTTGGAAAGGTTTCTCGTTTCTCGCCGCGTAATGTTGCCCACAGTCCGTAAAGTCCCTGAGTATTGCTGCCGAGGAATCCCGTGGTGAAATTCTTCAGGGGAGGTCTGCCCGGCTCAGTGAAGGTAGCCGGCGCCTCAACCCCAAGCTGCTCCGCTTCTTGAGTTGTCCGGTTGCAGGGGGAGTGAGCAGCAGGAGCTGCCCAACCCTCCCCTGGGTCGCAGGTAACTCTATCCCAAAGCCTGGACAGGAGAATGTAAAAATGAAGTGCAAGAAGGAAACATATTCCACAGAAAAAGACGCTCAAGGACAAGGGGCCACACTATGAAGATAGAGGGGGGAAGGCTCAGGGGTAATGTGAGGAAGTATCTCTTCTTGGATAGGGTGGCAGACACATGAATCAGCCTCCTAGTGTATGTGGTGGGGGTGGAAACTACTACAGGATTCAAGAATGCATGGGACAGACACAGAAGGATCTTAGAGGTGGGGGGGGGGTCCGAAGACTTAATAGGGTCTCCGGTGTCACTACAGATAGGGTAAACAGGGCAGACTGGGTGGGCCAGGAGGTCCTTATCTACTGACAGATACACAGAACATACAAACATAGAATCTAAGGTAGAGGTATATTCACTGAGCAAAATCAAGGGTATCAAACACAGAGCTGCATTCATTCCGCAATGCTGAGGGTATCTATGGGAGAGTAACATTCATTATGCAATGTCGAGAGTATCCAAGGTAGAGGTGCATATATTCTTCAATGTTGAGGGTGTCTATAGGCAAGGTATATTCATTATGCAGTGTCGAAAGTATCTAAGGAAGAGGTGCATTCACTCTGCAATGTCAAGGGTATCTACAGGAAAGGTACATTCATTATAAGGTAAATGCATTAGGTAGGGAAAAGGGGCACACTAGGTGGGCCACATGGTCCTTATCTGCCATCACCTTCTGTGTATTATGCAATGCTGAGAGTATCTAAGGTAGAGATGCATTCACTGTGCAGTGTTGAGAGTATCTAAGGGAGAGATTCATTCAATATGCAATACTGAGGTTATCTAAAGGAGCGTTCAGTTATAGTCTGTGCAGCTGATTAAATTATTCACTCAGCAATATCCAGTTTGCATTGTCTCTTCCTTTGTTGTTGTGAACATTCATTGTGCAATGTTGAGGGTATTTATGGGAGAGGAGTATTTATTGTGCAAACTCAAGAGTATCTAAGGTAGAGGGGCATTCATTATGCAACGTCGAGGGTATTTAAGTAGAAGTACATTCACTGTGCAAAGATGAGGGTATCTAAGGTAGAGGTGCATTCAATGTACAATATCAAGGGCATCTAGGATAGAGGTCATTCACTGTGCAATGTCGAGGGTATCTAAGGTCGAGGTGCCTTAATTGTGCAATATTGAGGGTATTTAAGGGAGAGATGCATTCAATGTTCAATGTCAAGGCTATCTAAGGGAGAGGTGCATTTATTGTGCAATATCGAGGGTATTTAAAGCAAATAAGAAACGATTTTTACATAGTTAACTACCTTTCCATCTTCCTTTCCATGTCAGTTATGTATTCTGATATGTTCTGATTATTTTTTGCTAAATAAATAATCTAACTTTGGGGTACTTTCTAATCTACTTTTCGTTCCATTCTCCTCACCAGCTACTGCTCTTGATTTTCCTATTTCTAAAACATTCTATGACATCATAGTCTCCCACTCCATGCTATTCATCTGAATGGCCTGGAAAGAAGTTTGTGATGTCATAGAATGTTCAGGCAGTATGAAAACAGAGAGCAGCAACTACTGAGGAGAGTGGGATTCAGGGTAGTTACAGAGGCAACACAATTAGATTATTAGCTTAACAGAAAAGGTCAAAAACATATTAGAATACTGGGTAGCCAATAAAAGGACAACTGGAGGGCTTCTAGAGTTGTAAAAATGGTTTCCTATCACCTTTAAGGTACAGGTGCCTTCTCTGTGCGATGTCCAGTGTATTCAAGGAGGAAGAGGTGCATTCAATGACCGATATCACGAGTATCCAAAGTAGAGGAGCAATCTTTGTACAATACTGAGAGTATTATTCTTCCATTCTGCTTTTTTCCCCAGTGGCTTGGCTCCAGTGGCTATTGAGCCCTGTCCCTGCCACCCCAGTCTGGCACCCACCCACCCCCGACCTACCTCACCCTGAGAATTCCACCATGGATTCCCCCCAAGGTGAGGCTGGGAAGGAGAGGGCTGTCCTCCTACCACCCAGTGACTCTCATCCAGAACTGGAGGTGGTAATCGGGCGGCGATGCAGGAACGGGGGCAGGCAAGGCTTCCTGAAGCCATCGCCCTCCCTTCTCCTTTTCCCTTTGCCACGGTGGCACGTAAGCATGTGCAAGTGGAGGTGCACACATGCTACCGAACCACGGCCACTCCCTTCCACGGTGCTCAGGCTCTGGTACTGCTACCTGGCCTGTGCTAGATGGCAGCCAAGGAGCAAGGCAATGTCCCTCCCCATCCCCGGGAGAGGAGAGCAGTCCATCAGACAATTAATCCTCCCCCCACCCCAGCCAAGCCCCAGCGCCCCAAGCTCGTTCCCAAATTCAGGTCACCGACATGGCGAGAGGTAAGGTGCATAGTGCCTCAGCCCTCTGCACCACTGGGCCAGCAATACTGACAGTATCTAAGGGAGAGGTGCATTCATTGTGCAATCTTGAAGGTATCTAAAAGGCTGCATTCTCCGTGCCATGTAGAGGGAATCTAAAGTAGACGTGCATGCACTGTGCAGTGTCTAAGGTATGTAAGATAGAGGTGCGTTCAATGTGCAATGTCAAGTGTATCTAAGGGAGAGGTGTATTCGCTGTGCAATTGCATTGGTATCTAAGCTAAAGCTACATTATCTGTGCCGTCTCAAGTGAATCTAAGATAGAGGTGCAATCGTGCATTCTCTGTGCAACAGCGAGGTTACTGAAGATATAGGTTCATTCACTGTGTGCTATACTGAAGAATGCCAAGGTAGAGGTGCATACATTTTGCCATATCGAAAGAATTTAAGGTAGACGTGCATTCACTGTGCAGTGCCGAGGGATCCAAGGGCAAGGTGCATTCATTGTGCAATACTGAGGTTAATCAATAGTGTTTACATGGCACTCATCCATAAGAACCACAGCTTCTATAGTATCTAGACAGTGTTCAAATTCAGAGCACACTTGTAAGCATACCACACTGTATTTTAACCTTGTATAGGTCTTTCTGTCAAGAACTAAAGGAAGAGCCTTTCCCTGAAAGTATTAACTAAGCAGGAGAAACACATTTCTTTATCCTATGCCAGGACATATCAGTTTCTCTCAGGAGGACACAGCTTACATCCCCCAAACCTCATGACTTTATATCACCACAAAAAATAAAACACTGCTGAATTTATAACAGTTTTTCTTTGCAACAGTACTTTGCCAAAGTAGGATGCAGATATCAGACTTCCATGGTTCTAGCAGACAAGAACTTTAGTTATAAAGGGGTTTACCTGTTTTATTCCTTTGGTGGCATACAGTACAAACAGCTTCCGCAGACTCTAGCAGCTCTGCCAGGCTGCAAGCCTCTCCACTGGACCTCTGAATAACGAGGTTACACACAAATTCAGCATGATGATCAAATTCCGGGTAAAACATTCGGGCCACTGTCCGTGTGCGCTTCTGCTCACTCTCCGGGAGGAAGGAAAGATGCATTGTGATGTAGGCATTAATGCCAACATCTGCACAGTACTGCAGTGAAGCATCTCTAGCTGCAGCAACTCTGGAGAGGGGCAGGGGGGAAGGAACAAAAAAAAAAATGAGAAACTGGCTAGAAGCAGGTTTAGCTGTTTACTATTTCTCAGGATCAATTTACATAATTATTTTCTCCCCAAGTTCATATAAACATAGAAGTTGGCGGCAGATAAGGACTGCAAGACCCATCCAGTCTGCCCATTTCTTTTTCTGCCTTATGAATGTGCCATCGGCCTTTGCTCTGTCAATGGCCTATGTATTCATACTCATCTGTATTGCTCCCTTATGCCTATCCCGTGCTTGTTTGAAGCCCTGTACTGTATTCATATCCACCACTTCCTGAGGTAGGCCGTTCCATGCATCCACCACCCTTTCTGGAAAAAGAACTTCCTCACATTACCCCTTAATCAGCCTCCCTCTAATCTCATGCTGTGTCCTCTTGTCCTGCTATTTTCTTATATTGAACATGTTAGATTCTTTCACCTTGTTAATGCCCTTAAGGTGTTTGAATGTTTCGATCATATCACCTCTCTCCCTCCTTTGCTCTAGGGTATACATATTGAGCTCCATTAATCTGTCCTCATATGTTTTCTAATGCAGTCCCTGCACCATTTTGGTTGCCCTTCTCTGGACTGCCTCAATTTGGTTGATGTCCTTGTGAAGGTGTGGCCTCCAGTACTCCAGATGGGGCCTAACCAGTGTCTTGTAAAGAGGGATTATTACCTCCCTCTTCAGACTTGTGATACCCCTACTAATACACCCTAACATCCCTCTAGCCTTACCTACTGCTTTAGTGGTCTGCTTGGATGATTTCAGGTCATCGGTGATGATGACGCCCAAGTCTCTTTCTTCCCTTGTGGCTTTCAGCAACTCCCCTCCCAGTCTATAGGTGGCTTCTGGGTTTCTCTTTCCTATGTGCATAATTTTGCACTTCTTTGCGTTAAACTCCCGTTGCCATTCTTCTGACCATTTTGCTAGTTTATCCAGATCTCTTCTCATTCTACCCACCTCATCTGGATCATCTACTCTGTTGCAGATCTTGGTGTCATCTGCAAACAGACAAACCTTACCCTCCAGGCCATTGGCAATGTCACTGATGAAGATACTGAAGAGAACTGGCCCCAGGACTGATCCCTGAGGTACCCCTCTTGTGACTTGCATCTCTTCTGACTGTATACCATTTACCACCACTCTATGTTTTCTGCCGTCAACCAGTTTGCCACCCAGCTGACCAACTTCTGACCCACCCCGAGCCTACTCAGCTTATTAATCAATCTTCTATGTGGAACAGTATCGAAAGCTTTGCTGAAGTCAAGGTAGGCGACATTAACTGCTCCCCCTTGGTCCACCACTCTTGTTACCCAGTCAAAGAAATCTATGAAATTAGTTTGACAGACCTTCCTTTTGTAAACTCATGCAGTCTTGGATCCTGTACTCCTATGGATTCCAGGTGTTGCACTATCCTTTCCTTAAGGAGTGCCTCCATAAGATTGCCCACTACTGAGGGGTGAGACTGACTGGCCTGTAGTTCCTGCCTCCTCCCTGCTACCACTGTTGTGGAGCAGGATCACATGAGCCCTTCTCCAGTCTTCTGGGACCTCTCCTGTGCCCAGAGACCCACTAAACAGTTCTGATAATGGCTCTGCTAGTTCCACCCTTAGCTCCTTTAGTACCCTGGGATGTATGCCATCAGGTCCCATTCCCTTGACCACCCTGAGCTTATCGACTCTTGTAGGACCCTTTCTTTTGTGAAGGGACTAGTGCACACCTCCCTCCCCCCTTGTCCATGGTGCTGAGCTGTGGGCCCTGCCCTACCTTTTCTTCAGTAAATACTGAGCAGAAGTATCTATTTAGGATCAATGCTTTTACATGGTCCTCCTCCTTACATGCCCCCTTATCCCCTTTGATCTTAGCAATACCCCCCTCTGGACTTTCTCCTTTCACTAACGTATCTATAGAAAGTCTTGTCACCTTCTTTTACTGTTTGTGCTAGTGTTTCCTTGGTTTGGACCTTTGCCTGCCTTACTGCCTTCCCTGCTTCCCTTAGGGAAGTTTGGTATGCCTCTCTATCTTCATCCTGCTGCATTCCCTTATATTTCCTGAAGGCCAGCCTTTTGGCTCTGACCTTGTCTGCTACTGTTTTTGAGAACCAAAGTGGTTTCCTTCTTCTTTTGCACTTCCTTTTCTCTCTAACACAATGGGATGTTGCTTCAAGTATTGCACCTTTAATGCTTGCCCACTTTGCCGGTACCCCCTCACCTGTATTTCTTTTTGCCAGGCTAGCGTAACTCTGTTGGCCATCTTATCAAAGTCAGCTCCTCTGAAGTCCCATATTTTTACCTTGGAATCGGATGATTTAGTTCTAGTGGCCAAATTGAACCATACCATGTGATGGTCACTGGCCCCCAGGTGACCTTCTACCTGGAGATCTGTGATCCTTTCCCTGTTAGTCAGTACTAGATCTATGATGGCCCTGTCTCTTGTGGGTTGTTGTACCAGTTGTTTGAGTCCCTCCCCCTGCAGGGAATCCACCATGTGCCTAGTTCTGGCAGATGTTCTTGCTGGTATTGACCAATCTGTATGTGGCATGTTGAAGTCTCCCATTATCAGAACCTCCCCTTTAGCTGTCATGTTTTGTATATCTTCTAACAGTAATGCGTCTATGTCCTCCCCCTGGTCTGGAGGCCTGTACACAACCCCAGTTCATATGGCTGTCCCATTTCCTGTTTCCAGGGTGACCCACAGTTCTTCTGGCTCCTTATGTGCATTCTGAATTTCTGTAGCATGATATTTTCATTGACATAAAGGGCCACTCCACCCCCCCCCCTTTTTGCACCTCGGTCTCTTCTGAACAGTACATAGCCAGGTACTGAAGTTTCTCAAGTGTGGTTACTGGTAAACCATGTCTCGTTAATTGCTACTATGTCCAGTGTAACCTCTGTCATTATTGCCTGCAGGTCTGGGATCTTGTTTCCCAGACTGTGAGCATTTGTGTACAAGACTGTCCATTGGACAGATTTCAGTGTGTTAGTTGTTGGGTGAGGTCTGGCATTTTCCCTGTGCATCATATGGGGAGCCAGACCTTTTTCCTTACCTGGTGATGCAAATGAACTACAAACATGCTGAACTCCTGTTTGACCACTAGCTGAGGGGGGAAGGGTGTTCTTCCCATTCGTTCAATGCGCCTTTATAATCCTACTAGCTGTCCCTGTCCTGGTGCCCACAGCGATACCCCCCATAGCGTTTGTGAGACTGAGCATTGCAGCAGACTACTTCACAGCATTGCACCACCACTGCCAGACAGGATACAAGTCGTGTAATGCGGGCTCATTTCTGCACACTGCTTTCCAGCCTAGGAAGGCAGAGATCCAAGAATCTGACGCATTGTTCTGATGGGTTCAAATGCAGGATCTCTGGCTCATCTGCAGTGGTTCTACCACTGGCATGTAAAGGCTGGAGAGGAGAACAGGAGAACAGCAGTAAAGGCAGAATGGTTTGTTTGTGAGGTATGTCACCACTGGGCAAAAAGTGTAAGTGAAATGATAGCGGCCATCAGCACTATACCAGAGCTGCTTGGAGACCCACATGCTGTGCTAACTACCTGGGTTTACATTCCAAGTCAGGTACATCAATGTGGGTTACTGATAGTGGTCATATGTCCTAGTGAACACTTTCTGCAGAATGGGGCTAGTGGGACTCCATGCTGCTCTCAGCCCCAAGATGGTCTAATGTGGCAATGACAGTGGGAAATTCTGGAAGCATGGTTTGAAGGTTGGGAGGTGGGAAAGAGTCAGGTTGTGCTACCTAACACCACTTCTCTTGACTCCATAGGGCTGTCTAAGTGGGACTGTACAAAAAAGTACAAACGGTGGGGGGGCTTTGCAGAGGATGCCCCGCCTCTCCAGATGGGCAGTCAACAGTTGAGGCATTGTGTTCTCCTATTCTCACTGCCAGTCAGAGATACTCCTACAGGAGTGGAGGACCCTCCAAAGTGGGTACGCTACAGTGGATGGATCTTGGTGGTTACGAGTCAAGGCTGGCATTGTAGATTAAGAAAAATTTGAAAAACAATCCTGCCAAAATCAACTTTTAAATAACGAAAGCTTGTTTACTGTCATTAAGAATTGTTTAGAATATACTTCAGCAGAAGAACCTTCTAAATTTCCATCCATTAGGAAAATAATGACAGGACTTGCTCTCACCTTGCTGCTGCCTGTAAACCAGCAGCTCTGTGTACTTGTACCGATATGACAACAGTGCGTGCAGCCAGTGCCCCTTGCTGAGTGCCTTCTACAGTTTGTAGTGACTGTCTGTATCTCACACGGATATTCAGCAAACCTGTACAAGCAAGGAAAGGGAAAACTGAGGTAGTCTAGATGCAATGAGAATTCAAGTACTGTCATCTTGGTTTCTGACACAGCAGAACATACCATAGACAACAGGTCCTTTTAACCTTGTGACGTTCCAGGGGAATTAAAGGGCTCCACAGTGCTACTGCAAATCCACTGGGCCATTTACTTCATGGGTCAGATCCAGCTTCAGCACACAGACATTTCCCATATGTTGGATAAGTGAGCCCTCACACACATTCTGGTAACTTCACATGGCAGTTTACAGTGATGTGCTATCTATGTGCAGTGTTTGAAGGCGTAGCTTGCCAAAACATAGCATGCTAAGGCTCCCTAAGCAAATACATTTTACTAGAAAAAGGAAGGTGTGTGTAACAGAACTGGTTACAAAACTCAACTAATTTAACACCAGGGCTCCTTTCAGATGGCAAAAATGTAGTCACCTAATTTTGGAGAGGTGGGGAGGGGGCTGCACTGGTTAAGAACATTCAATGGTGTTTCAGCAACCCCATGTAAAATTCATAATTTTATGCCCTGTTTATAACGATCATCTAAACATTTAAAATCCACAACAAAAACATGGGTTGCCACACTGGTTTTTTATGTTACATGGTGAGACTTAATCCCTCTTTATGGAAAAAATCCATAAGGTGTCACATTGTTATATGTAGTTATAATATAAAAGGAAAAATTAAATAAGGACACATCATTTGTCATGATGTTTGCTTCATTTTTTTCACAATTGCAAAAATAAAAAGTAAACTACCAATATCATGACACCCAGCTGAAAAAACATTCTCAAAAATGGGGGTAATATTTGTATGTTTTTTATGAATAAAACTATTTCAAATCCATGTGATTTTCATGAAAACATTTTCTGACAGATGTAGAATATGGTTGTGAATATAGCAAACGTAAGAAATATAGAGGTTGCCATGATTCTTCTGGTTATATCTGCTTTCAAAGTTTTAGTTTCATAAGTGGTCAGCTCTGGACAAAAAAAACTGAAAATCCCAATAAAAAAAAAAACTTGCAAGCAAGTTATTCAAACAATTCAAAAGTACATACAGAATAACAAGGTCTTTAATATAAACAGAGCAACCAAAAACAGACAAAACATGCAGGCGAACGTACCTTGAATGATGCCATCAGCTGCAACTGTGGGAGCCAATTTCCTTGCTGCCATCATATATAGTGATATGCTGCCCCCTCGTGCAGACTGACCCAGACATCACTCGTGGCTTCGCCACTCATGATGTCATCAGGCCAATCAGCACTCAAACAAAGAACACTGGCGATATTTTCAGCAGGTGGTAGCATGTTTTATTTATACCATACCTCACATACTGTTTTTAAATAGTGTTACAATTTTAAATCGTCTTAAGTTTTGCGGATGACCAAGTGGCTGTTTTCCTTAGAGGACTGATGCTGTATATCTGGGCGTTAAGACGTCTGTTGTCTGCGAGGGAGTCGGGAGAGGTATTGTAAAGAATGTGCTGGGATACATGGTGGCAGTTGCTCAGGAGAAAACCAAAAGGTACCTTGGAGATTTTGTCTTGTTTGTTTATTTTTTTTAAATATGGAAGCAGTTGTTGGCAGAGAGAGTTCATGTATGATACTGAGGGCAGGATCCAGTGCAGAGTCCATGTTCAAATCTGACAAGTGAGCAGCTCGCGCTGCCGGCTCCAGTCAGTCACTACCTTCAGGAGGTAAGTCTGGACCTAGAGTGAGAATATTTCTGTTATTCTCACTCTAGGTCCCAAGGAAGGAATAATATCAGCAATATTTGCCTAGAAATATATTCACAGGTATATATAAGGGATATGCAGGGGGGAACTGTGTGATACATGATTTATTTACATGAGTGCTGTTTGACCTTGAGTAAAGTAAGCCACAAGTGAGGTGTCCAAGGGCAAACAGCATGAGTGTAAATAAATCATGCATCGCACAAAGTCCCCCTGCATATTTCATTTATGCAGTAGGGGTGGACATAGTGTGATGGTTTATTTTTTATTTTTTACTTTCACTTTATTTTTAATATTTAGCTTTGTTTGTGGATTTATTTTTTAAAAGAATGACACTGCGCATTTTTCCTCTTCAGACTGCTATGGACGCAGTGTGTGGTCAACATACCAACATCAGCATTGATTGCTATAGTTAACTGATTTCATAAAAATGGAGCAGAAAGGACTTCCAGTGATGTTGTCAAGCTGATGGCAGGTTAGAAACGGAGCTCCTGCAATACCTCATCTAAAAATTCCTCTCTACATTGAGAAAACTACAACATTTTGGATAAAATGGCATCAAAGTAAAAAGAGAGGGATAAGGTCATCGGATCCCTATCAGAACGCCGCTTAGCACATCAGGATGCTAGAGGATTCAGTCTGAATAATTCTGTATCGAGCCGTGGGACTTCTCCAGCTAGCATGGCGGGCCTTGACCCGGACACGGAGGTCGAGCAGGAAAAGTTATCAAGCTTCCGCTTTGAGACCCTCCTTGCAGAAATTAAGAACTTCAGAATGGAGAACCAAAAAGAATTTAAAAAAACTAAACACTAAGCTAACAGCACTAGAAACCAGGGTTCAGCAAGCAGAAGACAGAGTTACCTCCACAGAAGACGGCCTATACCAGCTCACACAGGTAGTCCATTTTCTTGTGGATCAACAGGAACAATTAAATTTCAGATCTTGCAGCTGGAGGCTCGCTCTCATTGGGACAACCTGAGAGTTTATGGATTGCCTGAGGGGTCGAAAATTGGAAGCATAGCGGATTTTATGTCTGATCTCCTTAGGCATGTTCTGAACTTGGCAGCAGCATTGGACTTCCGTATAGAGCAGGTACACCGGGCTCTTACAAAGCCCGCAGATCCAAAAGCTCGCCCCAATTCAGTAGTTATTAAGTTTTCCAGCTTCCGAGATGAAGCAATTTTGAAACAAGCCTGGCAACAAAAAACGGTGGATTACAATGGGGCTTGCCTTATGTTTGACCAGAACTAACCACCGACCATCCTCCAGAAGTGGATTGCCTATGCTCCCATTCGATGCATCCTGAAGACACATGGAGTGAAATTTCAAACTTCAAACTCCATACCCTGCTCGTCTCCAGGTTTTCTGGCAGTCAGGGACTGAACTCCATGCCACACCAGAAGAGGCCAGCAAGATAACTGAGGAGTAAGGCTGGGGCCCAGCAAAATTCAGCACCAAGGATACCACGGTGGCTAAACCCCAGAGATCTCAATGGCAACCAGCCAGAAAGATGCCTGTGTATCGGGCAAGAGAACGGCTCCAGCCACATTGCAAGACATTAAACAAATGCTCTCAGCCCTTGTACGTCCTACCGCTGAGGACTGCAGTAATGCAAATGGTAATACAACATGAATGGACAGGACACTTTCCTCTTGTTTTTTCTCCTGATGGTAGTATAGCTACCAGAATAGGAGAGTCCAGAGATGGCTGAAGGTGAGAGGTTCCACCAGGGGTTGGGAGGAAGTGGATATTAAGACTTTTGAAGCTGTTCCTCCCTGTATTTTTCTTTGGGCTTAAGCTCACTACATGGGACTTCTAATGCTGAGACTAGAGGTCTGATAAGAGACACTTGACATTGTAGCTTGTCATTATAATCGAAACTGGTATTCTGCAATCTTCCTTTTGATCCCTTTTTTCCCACCCAAACCCTTCCTAATCACTACCCCTCCTCCTTTCCCCCACCCACTACCCAGCTATTATGACAACACCTTCTTGGTTGCTTACTCCTCCCTCTTCCATTCCCTCAGCCTATTAGCTCGTGGAAAAGCTGACGTTATTTCCTACTATGGCTATTCCTGCCCTGCTGCCAATGAACAAATGCACTACATTTTTTGCCTACACCTATACTAACATAATAATCATGTTTAAAGGAAAACTGCACCCTCATATCTTCTAAACGTTATCTGTTTCCATGTCAACAGACAACTATTTTCATGTAGCTGTTAAAGATGTATGCAACTGCTTCAGTTAGTTTTCACACTTCATACTAAGCCCTGTCACTCTCCTTGGAGGGTCCATTTCATGGCTGTTGAAATCTCATTGTTCCCAAGAGCTGCACTAGCATATGAGGACATGATGTCAGATCAACCATTTATATCATGTATCTCTATGCTGAAATAACAAATACCCTGCAAAAACTCTCTGGAAACTTATAAACCGGATGGAGTTTAAAGGGGAAAAAACTGCATTACAACTCAGATAGCTTGTAAAACTCACTGAACGTAAATGTGGTATTTCACACCTTCTTGCAGCTTGGTTCTTTTAAAACTACTTAAGCAGACAGGCATACTGGGGAGTTTAAAGGTTGATTACGAATCACATTTTCATATGCTAATGCAGCTCTCGGGACAATGAGATTTCAACAACCACAAAATGGACCCTCCCAGGAGAGTGACAGGGTCTAGTACGAAGTGTGAAAACTAATTGAAGCAGTTGCATACATATTTAACAGCTACATAAAAGAGTTGTCTGTTGACATGGAAGCAAATGACATTTAGAAGATAAGAGCGTGCAGTTTTCCTTAAGCTGCACCTGTAACTATCAAGTCTTGAACCTCGTGTGACACTGTATTTGTTCTCACGATGCTTACCCTGTAATCTGTATTGTATTGTTTTTGTCCTTGACTTGAAACGTTTGAAAATGAGTCTCTGACTCAAAGGTATTAATCCTAATCTAAATAAATAAATAAATCCCCTAGCAGTTTGGGGAGCTTAATTTCGACTTGCAGGAGCTCAGTATGGACAGCTTTTTTTCTTCAGTTTAAATCAACATAGAAGACTTGAATTTATGATTTACTAAGGTTGAATGCTATTCTCTAGGGGTAATAATTAAGTGCATTTTAAGGAGGAAAGGGTAGTATCAGTTTAACTGGTTCTGTTGACAATATGTTGGTCTCTATTTCAACCACTAGATGGTAGCAAAAGCATAATTTACTTCAAGGTTTGTTACTGAGAAACATGCGTAGTAAATAGTTGCCATTAGCAGAACTGTTTAGTGAGTCTCTGAGCACAGGAGAGGTCCCAGAAGACTGGAGAAGGGCTCATGTGATCCCGCTCCACAAGAGTGGCAGCAGGGAGGAGGCGGGGAACTACAGACCAGTCAGTCTTACCTCAGTAGTGGGCAAGATTATGGAGGCACTCCTTAAGGAAAGGATAGTGCAACACCTGGAATCCATAGGGGCACAGGATCCAAGACAGCATGGGTTTACAAAAGGTCGGTCCTATCAAACTAATCTCATAGATTTATTTGATTGGGTAACCAGAGCGGTGGACCAAGGGGGAGCAGTTGATGTCGCCTACCTTGACTTCAGCAAAGCTTTTGACACTGTCCCACATAGAAGATTGATAAATAAGCTGGGTAGGCTCCGGGTGGGTCAGAAGTTGGTCAACTGGGTGGCAAACTGGTTGACGGGCAGAAACAGAGAGTGGTGGTAAATGGTATACAGTCAGAAGAGATGCAAGTCACAAGTGGGGTACCTCAGGGATAAGTCCTGGGGCCAGTCCTCTTCAACATCTTCATTAGTGACCTTGCAGATGGACTAGAGGGTAAGGCTTGTCTGTTCGCAGATGACACCAAGATCTGCAAAAGAGTAGATGATCCAGATGGGGTGGGCAGAATGAGAAGAGATCTGGATAAACTAGCAAAATGGTCAGATGAGTGGCAACTGGGATTTAATGCAAAGAAGTGCAAAATCATGCACATAGGGAAGAGAAACCCTGAAGCCACCCTATAGGCTGGGAGGAGTTGAAGCAGTCACAAAGGAAGAAAGAGACTTGGGCATCATCATCACTGATGACCTGAAATCATCCAAGCAGACCTCTAAAGCAGTAGGTAAGGCTAGGGGGGTGTTAGGGTGTATTAGTAGGGGTATCACAAGTCGTAAGAGGGAGGTAATAATCCCTCTTTACAAGACACTGGTTAGGCCCCATCTGGAGTACTACATGCAGTATCGGAGGCCACACCTTCACAAGGACATTAACCAAATTGAGGCAGTCCAGAGAAGGGCAACCAAAATGGTGCAGGGACTGCATCAGAAGACATATGAGGACAGATTAACAGAGCTCAATATGTATACCCTAGAGCAAAGGAGGGAGAGAGGTGATATGATTGAGACATTCAAACACCTTAAGGGCATTAACAAGGTGAAAGAGTCTAACATGTTTAAATATAAGAAAAATAGCAGGACAAGAGGACACAGCATGAGATTAGAGGGGGTCAGATTAAGGGGGAATGTGAGGAAATTCTTTTTCACAGAAAGGGTGGTGGATGCGTGGAATGGCTTACCACAAGAAGTGGTGGCTATGAATACAGTGCAGGGCTTCAAACAGGCATGGGATAGGCATAAGGGAGCAATACAAATGACTATGAATAGATAGGCCACTGACAGAGCAAAGGCCGATGGCACATTTATAAGGTAGAAAAAGAAATGGGCAGACTGGATGGGCCTTGCGGTCCTTATCTGCCGTCAACTTCTATGTTTCTATAGTCAATAGGGGGTCTCAATCTGCATTTTGAGCTAATATGGTGAAATAATTTTCTCTTTTTTCTTTACATTGTGGGGATCACGGTTTATGTGGAAGGAAAAATGTCTTCTAAAACAAGATGGGGATAGTGCTGGAGTGCTTTTGATAGGACATTACACCCCTTAGGAAGTGAGGTCCCTTTTTTGCTGTATTTTCTATGGTTCGCTCTAACCTGGCCATCACTAAGGTCATTGCCATGGGCCGACCCAGGAAGTGTGGAGTTGATGTTTCATACCCCGCCTCCTAGATGGGCCCCCCAGATTTACTAGGGCCTTTCTCAATTAATGAAAGGGCACAAGATATTGCTCGTCCTTCTCCCTTGGGAGTACGGTTCAAAAGTTAATGTGTTGTAGTTTGAAAGTTTGTACAGTTCTATGTTTGTACCAAGTTTGTTATCTGTTTTTTGATGCGACTTAGGTCACTATGAGTCATATATAGAGAGAGTGGATATGCGTGTTGGTCTGCAAAGGGAGATATCAGCTGCACAGTATAGAAGGGGAGCATGAAGGGATGTACATGGATTGTTGTGAACACAATGAGGATATTAATGGGCTACATGGAGGTTCACATAACAGGCATGGTTTTCCTCATAAGTTAAAATGGCAACACTAAAGCAACTAAAGATATGCTCAGTTAATGTTAATGGGCTTACTAACCCTGTAAAATGCTATAAGGTTATTATGTCCCTCCTCAAAAAACAAAATCCCTTCTCTGTATTACTACAAGAGACTCACCTGAGTAGGGCTGAACACCAGAAGCTGTCCAGGTTTGACTATGCACAGGTGGTCTCCTCTTTGTACCGAGAGGGAAAACGGAGCAGTACAGCCGTGTTGGTTACCAGGTCAATTCCATTTCAATTAATCTCTAGCTGTTCAAATAAAGAGGGCCAACTGGCTGTTGTGAGTGCGGAATTGGGATGCTCCATGATCACGTTAGCCAACCTTTACATACCTCTGGGATCTGGCCCAGGAGTAGTCTGGCCCTGTTCCAGCAGATCAACACATATCATCAGGGTGTTCTGATAGTTGGCGGGGATCATAACATGATTCTTGATGTTAGAGATACCACTAACCCAAGACCAGCTAGGAAGACGGCTGCTCAAAAGGCAGCGGGTACTTATATGAAACTGGCAAAATGGCAGGATGCATGGCAGTATGTATACCCATTGTTTCCTTTTGTCCCATCTGACCACTCCCTGGTGGTACTGTCGGTGGAGTGGGCACAGGAACAGAG
Organism: Neoceratodus forsteri; assembly: GCA_016271365.2. Classification (NCBI taxonomy): domain Eukaryota; kingdom Metazoa; phylum Chordata; order Ceratodontiformes; family Ceratodontidae; genus Neoceratodus; species Neoceratodus forsteri. The sequence goes on along the minus strand of CM057458.1, from coordinate 161,538,480 downwards.
AAGAACCCTCTGGCGATTTAACAATTTTTTTTTTAAATCTTCCAGATTTCCATAAGAAATTCAAATACCTAATCCCAGAGATTTTGCATGATAATGGGGATTTGGAGGTTGGGGCAGGGACTCTTTGGGACACCCTAAAGGTAGTTCTCAGAGGGGAGGTTATTAAGTATGCCTCACATTATAAAAAGTCACAGCAAGCCACTTTAGAGTCCTTGCAAACCCAGTTGAGAACACAGCAAGAACAACATGCAGGAGGGGATAAGGCGACTTGGCCTTTACTAGAAGCCACAAAGCAAAGGATACAGCATATACCAGACATTAAAATGGACCAGGCTCTTCAGTGCTTAAAACAAAGGTACTATTGTAAGAGTCGGGTCCTAGAGACACTAGAATTTTGGCGCATTGGTTGCGACATAAGGTAGCCCAGTCCACCATCACTTGGATTCATTCTCCAACTCTTGGTAGGCATACTAATATACCTTCGAAAATTAGGACAGCATTTCAAGATTTTTTACAAAAACCTGTACATTCCTGAAACGGGATTTGATCCTTAATTAACCCAAATTTTCCTGTCATCGCTCCATTTGCCTAAACTGACAGAAGCCCAAAAAGCTCTTTTAACAGCTCCGATCTCTGAACCGGAGTTGCTGGCTGCCATTCAGAGCTTAAAGTCAGGGAAAAGCCCAGGGCCTGATGGGTACACCAGCAAATTTTATGAAACATTCAAAGCTCAGTTGCTACCAACATTTCTGAGGGCATGTAGGGCAGTCATGGAAGGAGACCTGGTACCGCCAACCTGGAGATATGCCATAATTTCTAGTGTACCTAAGCCGGGACAGGACTTGACATATTGCTCTTCATTTAGACCTATCTCAGTTCTCGACATAGACTATAAGATTTTTACTAAAATTTTGGCATCTTGAAAAAGCGATGGTCAGATCGCGAAACATTGATGCCAGAGGGGTGCTGCTGAGTATTTCATGGTGTGCTGTGTACCTGTGTGTTTTGGAATTAGTATGTATTAAAATATTTTTTACTTTTCCATTAATCGTGTCCAAACAGAGTGGTCTTTTTCACTGAATACCCCAGAAGAGAAGCTGTCTTTTTTCCTATCAGTATGGGACAGGCATATTCATTTTCTACATTCATGCACAGCTTCCCATAAGTGGAAGGAATTTGCCTGGAAGATCACAACCATATCTTTTAAAACTCCTGTAATCCAGGCTAAGTACCACTCACACATACAGGCTAATTGCTGGGGCTGCAGTGTTTCTCCATCCACCCATGGGCATGTATTCCGGGGTTGAGCGAAGTTGGTGCCTTTCTTTGAAGCATTAAAACAGGCTGTCCATGAGATATTTGGGATCTACATACAATTACAGCAGAGGCTTTCTTGTTCTCACACTTCCCTCAAGAAATGGGGGACTCAGCATCTAAAAATCTGCTTCAGACCCTTCTGCTGGTGGCTAAAAAGACCATCACAAGACGCTGGCTTTCAGCAATAATCCCCACAATAAAAGAATGGCAAGATTTAATGATTGAGCTCTATAACGTGGAAGGATAACTTTGAAATATATTGGAGGAGGTGGGTTTTGTATTTTATGGGGAAGGGATCTGGGATGTATAATTTGGGCAAATATCTTGGTAGTGAAAGAATATCTGAATGAAATTACCTCTGCATGTTCTCCGTGTATTTAATAATCATCTTGTGCAGCCAGCCCATCGGCGCAGCGGTTGGATTTCCGCTTCTGACGCCAGCAATCCAGGTTCAGGAATGGACCCAAGGCGCTGGAGGCCCGGCCAGGGAGAGGAGGCTTGACCATACGATGACTGCTCGCCTTCTCTTTGGGGGAAGGAGAGGGGGAAGGGCCGACAAGGCACTTGCTGACTCCTGGCGGAGGCCGGGGGTACAGCAATGCGGCCAGGGAGAAAAACGGGAAATAGAGCTCCATAGTCAACCTGATGATAGTCGCCAGCTCCTGCTGCCACGAGATCCTGAGCAGCCTAAAGACCACCTCAGCAGCACCCGGGCCAATAAGGAGTGTACTGGTTTCCCCCACCAGCATCTTCCCACTCTGAGGAGGGGGACCCATCTGGCGAAGGGTTACGCCGGGTTACCCGAAGGGGCTGTGATGTGGGGTGGCGATGGGTGTACCAGGGCAGGGAGACAAGTGCGGAGCATAGGTGGCCCAAAGGAGAGGCCAGCCAGGAGCCGGGAGGGAGCAAAACAAATAAAAAATTAAAATAATCATCTTGTCAATGCACTATTTGCTCTCTTGAGTACACTGATTACAGTTCTCCTTTACAATTTTTTACTCATTTACGTTGTAAGCAAGAAGTGAATTGCTGACCTGTTGTTTTTGTCCTTTTTCCTTTCCCTAAAGTATTTGTTTACTCATTATGTATTGTATGGTATAACTGATGTATGTTAAAAAGAAAAACTATTAAAGAGTCATAAAAAAAAAAAGGAGCAGAAAATGGTGGTGGCTTTAAGTGAGAGCTGTTATGCTGATGTACCGTGGGAAAGAAACTGTTTTAGTCCTGCAGTCTGTGGAATACACACATATATATATATATATATTTTTTTTTAATGCAGTTTAGAATTGTGCTGAGTGAAGCTAGAAAGAGCGAGCAGGAACAGAGTGAGCGGGGTTGCGAGCAGTACTGTTTACCGGAGGGAGTCGGACTGCAGTTGACGGGTCAGGAGTTAAATAAGAGACAGGCATAGCAATCCTGGCATTACTTTATATATACAGTATTTCTGAGAAAGAATTTGTAGTTCGGGAAGGTTACGGACGGTTCTGTTTTTGGGGGTGCAATGTAAGAGAATCAGAAGCGCAAATTCAGACGGCAAGTGCAAGTGCAAGTTCAGCAACGTTTTTCTTTTCTAAATTAAAACTGTTTAAACAAGAAAACAAGAAGCAGTGTGTACAGTTGGGGGCATGCACAAGCAGACAATGGCAGGGAGTGGGAGAGGAGAGGATGATCTGGACACTTTACACTGTAAAAGTGAAACTAGCACATAGTGCCGGGCGGTCCGGGAGTGGGGGGAATCAGATGATGAGGTAGAAACTGTATAGATGAACGGCACGCGGACGTGAGAAACTATGTAGATAAACGAGTAACTGTGTGCATAAATAGAGAATAATGGATAGGTAAGTGTGTTATGGATTTTTCCATGCCCCGGCAGCTTCAAGAGCATAGCATAAAGCGTTACCAAGTGCTGCTATGTAACTGCAGCTAATGTTTGCGTCGAGTCTTTAGAAGCCGCTGAGACACTCGCTCTCATCGCACTACCCTCGGCGGCTTCTGTTAGAACAAACTAGAAAAAGTGATCTTTCCCATTAGAACTAAGATCACTCTTACACTAATTATTGCTGTTTCTTTCGGTTATGTAGCACACTGTTCATTGGAGCGAATCCCGCTCAGTCACGCTACTGCAGACAAAAGTGAAAGTTGTTTTGAGAATGCTATAATAACCACATTTTGGGTTATTAAAGCATTTGACAGTACTGGTAATCCGGTTGATAAATAGGGTTACCAGTAATTATTGAAATTTATACACACAGTTACTCAGATAAATGGATTTATCACACTCAGTTTTAGTCCACCCCACTGCATAAAAAAAAAAAAAAAAAATGTTAGTACCCTTTGCAGACTGTGTGAGGGGCCTTTCAGCACCACGCATTTGCTGCTTAAAGTTGAACCAGCATAATATTTTGTGATGATTTGCATATACAGCTCATGATGCTTTGCATTAAGGGGGTATGCCTGATTTTGTATTTCTTTGAAACTTGGCTTTCCGGCCAATGCCCTTTGGGGTAACCCTTGCCTCAGTGCTTGCAGACTAAGGTTCTTTGTCTTTTAGCTTGTTTTTTGTTTTTATTGGGCTCACCACAACCCAACCCAGATAGATCAACTTAGGGTAGCTGGCTCATTCCACTGGGTGTCATAATGACGAGGTACACTGATGACTCCTGGTAGGATGAAACACGTATCTGTGTCTTCTGTTACACCCTTTGGAGACTGTGTGAGAGGCCTTTCGGCACCATGCATTTCTGCTTAAAGTTGAACCAGCATAATATTTTGTGGTGATCTGCATTATGGGGTATGTGTGATTTTGTAATTATGTGTGTGTATATATATATATACACACACACACACACACACACACACATATACACTGTAGATACATATATATGCTGTATAGAGATTTATAATACATACATACACACATATGACATAACAGAATAAATAATTATTCTAATAATGCTTCCGTATGTTTAAGAATGTACTTGTGCCAGTAAAAGGCCTGGAAATCTATTTCGAGTGCATCAGGAAAATGGGAATTTGAAACACCGGGGAACGTCTTTAAGACCTGGATCACAGTTGTGTTATGTATTCAGAAGTTATGCTATACTTGAAAGCATCACTGCAGATTCGGTTTTCCTCGTTCACTGACATCACTACCCAAGGATTCGTCTACTTTTGCCACAGTGTACACTGCAACATTAGTACAATACACAACAAAGCCCCATGAGGGTCAGTCATATGTGGCTATGGGGTAGGGGGCTGTTATCCACTTTCATAATGGACTGCAGAACCAACAACAAAAACATTTTCCTTGACTTTTCAATTCTATGTCTGCAGTGTCATTTTTATTCAAAATCATGAATGACGTCAATTATTTAGTTAATATCGACACAAACAAGTAATCCTATCTGATGGAAGGAGTGCCCTGATATTATTTGCTCTCCAATTTGTTTTATCTCTGCCCACCCCCCAGCCAAAGACCTTCGACTTATCTCAGCATAGGCCCCTGTTGCAATCAGGGGGAAGCACGCTTTTTGTAAGAGCCTAGCATCGACTGGGGATGTACCAAGGTACCAGAGATACATTCATGTGGGGGACTGCCAGACATCAGCTAATGAAATGAGTGGTGATTTTCCAGTTTACTGCTCCATGCCCCTCCCACCCTACTATAGGTGGGGCCTCAGCTGACGTCATATGGCAACCTATGTAGTCAATGTTGTAAGGAAAATCGCTGTAGAAGAGGCTGCCAGAAATGGTCATCTCCACTTCCTCCCCACAAAGTCCGAATGCACCACTTTCTCAGTGCTTCAAGGACTCTATCAGCCCAAAGCAACAGGTCAGGCAAACAATGCAAACCCAGGTCTGTAGTGTGGTAGACTATCATGCTACCGCCAGCTGTTCCAGGCTGCTATCCACTTTTCATGGTTTTAATTTCAGAACACAATTTATTATCATAATATCCCCTCCACTACTTGCAACCTAACTGAAGATCACTACTCCTCCTTATCCTTGGATTAAATCTTTTGCCACTGAACTGCAGCTAACATTGCTCAGATGCAGCAACACAACAGCAATCAGCATTCACTTAAAGGAACACTACAACCTCCAGTCTCATAATGTACATGTTAACTGTTTACTTATCACCAGAGATCTCCATCCCTGAAGCTGTTTGGGATATCAGTGTTGGGATGTCAGTGTCAGTGGCTCAGCAGGTAGCGCATTCGCCTCTGAGGCCGGGAGATCAGAAGGCTGTAGGTTCTATCCCCACAACAGGCACCTGGGTTAAATCCCAATACTGATACTGTAGTGCAGCATGAGGGGGCGCTGCAATCCTGAGATGCTGTCTTTCGGATGAGACATTAAACTGAGGTCTCATCTGCCTGTTCTGCTGGTAGTTCAGGTGGATGTTAAAGATCCCATGGCACTTCTCGAAAAGAGAGGGGGAATTTCCCCAGTGCCCTGGCCAAATTTTCCCCCATTCACTAAAAATACCACCAACAGCTTAATCTGGTTCAAGGTCAGTTGGCATTTATCTGTATCCCTCTCCCCCGGGTCATGCCTGAAAACAGGCAGAATTTGTCTAGTGCACTTACCCAGTCAACAAAAATGAAATAAATAAATATAAACTGTCACTTTAGTTTACTGTTACTACTGGTAGTAGTCCCCATGACTACCCTTGGTAGCCACATTTTTAGACTGCTGAAATATCATCTGTTCCTGAGAGCTCCATTTGCAGTACGAAAATAATGTTCAAGCATCCATTTACAGCATCTATGTAGTGCAAGTACAAACTTCCTGAAAAACTCCTTGGGAAAAAAAAAGTTGCAATACAACTCCTAAGCTGTTTTCAAAGTCAACGGAAGGTAAATGTGATATTTCCCACATTGCTGCAACTTGTTTTGTTGAACTATAAGCATAAAGGCATACTACAGAGTCTACTGGGTGCTGACACATCATGTTCTTACAGTATGCTAATGCAGCTATCAGAGACAATGAGATTTCAACAACCAGAAAATGGAGCCCCCCACCCCACCCCAAACCGGGAAACTTAGAGGTTCTAATAGGAACGATGAAATAGAACTAAAACAAACACGTACATCCCCAACAAGCTAGAAGAAAAGACTTGACTGTTGAACAAGGAAACAAACAGAATTTACATGCTAAAGCTGCCCAAGTGATGCAGAGGGCTAAGGCACTGGGCACCTTACCTGCCACCATGACAGCAACCCCAGTTCAGAAGCGGACAAGGGTCATTCGGAAGCTGGACAGGGAAAGGATGATTGAGCATCCACTGAGGGATCACTTCTTTCGGGAGAAGATAAAGTGGGAGCCCCTGCACAGCTGCAACCTAGCAGAACCTGTATGGTACCACAGCGACAACCTCTAATTGGCTGGAGGCAAGCTTGCGTGTGTGGGGTGTCTTAATGATGCATATCCACACTATGGCATGTTGGCCAGCCTGGGAAAGAAAATGAGGAAAAGTAATGTGCCTGTCTGCCACATACGACAGCACCCCTGAGCCCTCAGACCCCTCCCCATGTGTATCCCGCAGGGGGAGTGGCGTTGAGGGGCATTGAGGGCAGCCCGATGGAGGAGCAAGGTGGTGACTGGGATGGCTAAACAGCTATGTGAAAAAATGTTTACAAAATATAACAATGTAGTACTCCTTTAATTAAAGCATTTTGCAAAGAACAGCACCTCAGACAGCTGGGTGTTAGATAACTCATTACCAGGTCTGAAAGAACAGAATCTGTCACAATTATTTTAAGGTGGGTTATTTAATGCATTTAGCTTATTAAATATACAATTATTTCCTTGAGTGCAAGAAAACAACCGTGTTTCTGTACAATTCAGTAAACTATACCCACATAGTGCCTTCGGCCTCATGTCCTTACACCCCTGGGGCATGCATCGAAATATTTTATAAAATGGGCTTCGGAAGTCTCCAGAATCCTAGCAACTACACTGGTCGAAACACATCACCTGACTGTTCAGTAGTTCCCAACTAAATGCACGGTTTGTCACAAACGCAACATATTCTACCTAACATCAGCCTAACTACACAAAAATAAAACCTTTTTCCATTAAAGCTGTTTTTATAAGCACAATAACCCACTTCAGGACATGCATTTCTTGAGGCTTAATGCACTTTCGGGTGCGCTGAAAGGCACTCAGCCGTTGGCATTGTGCCTTTTAATTCATCAGCGGGTTACTGTTCACTTGAACTACAGCCAGTCGCAAACTTATACCTTACTTAGTTCCCCCTGCCCATCAGCTGGAGGTTGGAGACTGCCCTAGCTGCACCCTTCCTCCAGCTGGAAGAGTGACTGAGCACTGCCTTCAGAGCTGATGCAGTTACCACTCCACAATCAGTTAGTAGGGGATAAAAGAATGCCAGGCAGATCATGCTCTCCTTCCTTGTGAGTCTACCACCTTGCATCCACGATGCCCTCAGTCCCCGGGTGCACTGGGCCAGCCAGAACACGATTTGTGGCTGCAAGACACAACACCATTGTGAAAGTGTACTTTTCATCATCTCAAGGGTTCCTTAAAACCATACAGTAGCCAATTTGCCTTACCTGATGGCTGTGGATGAAACTGTTCCATGTTGTCTATCCTGGGAATTAATGGCAGGCTGAAGGTCTGAACTCCTACCCCCTCATGGTGATGCATGGTCACCATGGCACACAGCTTGGACAGAGGCAACATTCCTTTGGCAACCACCTGATCCCTCACATTCGGGTAATAGTATCTACACAAAGGAGGGAACAGTTATAGTTTCTCTTTCTCAAATGCTTTACTTGTGAAAATATTTCATGACAAAAATTCACATGCTGCAAAACAGTAGAACAGTGATGGTGGTGATGGGGGGATTCAATATTTTTCAATAGTTCTGGTACTGTACCATGGGACCACACTACACATTACCATTTAACCGAACGTTAAAAGTGTTCACTCTGTTGGTTATGGAAGTCTCATGACAGGCTAATGGTCTGCCGAAAACAGTCAATATTCCACCTCTAGTTCACTACAATAACAAATATTTGCATATTCTTGACTATGTTCCTGAACGGTTAATGTGTAATGTTACATACAGTCTGTCATTAAGGCATAGGTCAGGCAGCGTAGGAAAACCACGAGCGGTTATAAAATTTGCAAGTAGCGTTTTATTGTTTCTAATAACAGTAAAATAAAAAAATAAAAATTGTTCAGGATAGCTATTTAGGCAGAACATTGAAAACACAAAGTCCTTCATCTGAGGGAATCTCTAATTCTAAGTTTCAGTTTCTCTCTAATAAAAGATTGCTGCTCTTGTATAATAAGTCTTTGCCTGGCAATTAGTTGCTATATCCTAAGCTTGTTAACACACATCCCGTTTTTCTCAAAATGCATTAGAACTTTGTCAGTTTCCTTCCTTGCAGGTGCAACAAAATAGTACATAGTGATCCAGAACTGATCTCTTGCTGACAGCTCTGCAAAAGAGTTGGTAGAGGTCAAACTGCATTTCAGTTTTAACCCCCTAAGTTCCAAATACCTTTTTGCATTCATTTCAACAGTATAACTATATACAGTTTCAGACCAAAGGATCTCAGGTTCACACAAACAGTTTCACATACACTTTTACATCTGCAGAAAAGCAAAGAGGAAGAAAAAACAGAAACAGCAACTGAAGGCAGTGAGATAGTGGGAGGCGGAGGATCATCTCACAAGAAAATTTGACTGAGCAGTCAGACAGACAAAAGACAGAGAAGGAAAGAACAGAACAGATCCTTGCTTTTAACTCTTTCTGCATGACAAATGGGACAGGGCCTTATTCAACCCTGTTACACAATCCATTCAATTATTTTGAAATGTTTTTACTGCCTTATTAACCTTCTTCCTATACAACTAATCCCTGGTCCTATCTGCATCCCCAACTGCCCCAACACTGGCCAGATTACTGTGCACTGCTCCTACGACAATAGAGGGAAACTAACTTGTCATACCAGGAAAAGAGATGGGGATCTGCCACTCAAGGACAGAGGACTGCCTGTAGAGTAGTAGTGGGACCAGCTCTGCAGGCATCTCTTGTTTTGTTTTGGTGTGTGTGTGTTTGCTTGCTTGCTATCCCTCCTAACACTTGCATCTGGTAAACACAGCACACATGTCATAGCAACAACTATCCTCCCAACACACTCCCTTTGCCCCTAAGGTCCTAGGTGCATACATGTAATGTGCCAAGGTATTTTATTCTATCTTCCTTTTATACCGAAAATGTTTTTAAAATGTGTAAAGATTTGTCAGTCGATCAATAAAGCTGCTTACTTACTTACTAATGTGCCAATGCATATTCCAATTCAGTGGCAGTGGTCACTGCAATGACAGGAAGGCATAAGTCCATTCCCTTTCCCTGGAGTCGAGAGTCAAAATTAAAGGACTGGGTCAGGATTAAACTGTATAACGTAGGATCAGAACAGGAACAAGGTTTAAAAAAAAAATAAATAAATAAGGGAAAGCAGGAGACACCCTATCTAGGGTAAAGTTATAAAATAGTTTCAGAGGAACAAAAATGGTGTAGCAGTAAAAACATAGGCGTAGTAAGGAAGTAGAAGGGTAAACCAAGCTTGCATAGACCCAAAGCAAAGAAAGGTAAGGATCCTGAAAGTGGTACAGTGCAATGGTTGAAGAGCACCTGGGAAACAAAAACCCAGGACAAGAGTACACAATAGCAGGGGAGGTACTATCAACAACAAAAATGGAAAGGGACCTGGGGGTAGTCATATCAGATGACCTAAAGGTGGGTAAGCAATCTGAAAAGTCAGTAAGGAGAGCCAGGGGGATACTGGGATGCATAGGAAGGGACATCACAAGTAGAAAAAGGGAAGTGGTTATCCCTCTGTACAGACAGTTGGTGAGACCCCATCTGGAGTACTGCGTGCAGTTTTGGAGACCTCATCTACGCAAGGACATAGACAGGATGGAAGCAGTCCAGAGGAGGGCAACTAAAATGGTGCAGGGTCTGCAGCAGAAGCCATATGAAGAGAGACTGAGAGAGCTTAATATGTATACTCTTGATGAAAGGAGGGACAGGGGGACATGATAGAAACGTTCAAGTACCTCAAGGGAATCAACAAAGTCCAGGAGGGTAGCATCTTTCAGAAAAAGAGATGGGCAAGAACAAGGGGGCACAATATAAAGATAGAGGGGGGACGGCTCAGGGGTAATGTGAGGAATTTTTTTTTCACGGAAAGAGTGGTGGATACATGGAACAGCCTTCCTGAGGAAGTCGTCGGGTCTAAAACAGTGGGGGAATTCAAACATGCATGGGACAGACACAAGGCAATTATAGTTGGGGGTTGCAGGAAGTAGGCTGTTGGTTAACTAGAATCTGCAGCTTATCTAGTAGGTAGGGAAATGGGCAGACTGGGCTGGCCAAGTGGTCCTTATCTGCCGTCAAAGTCTATGTTCTATGAGCAGCTGTGTTTAGGGAAGCCCCCTGGAGACTGAGGTGCTGTCCAATATGTACTCAGTCAGCTCTCTGGTTTGCAGGAACAGGTTGCTGGACTCCAGGCCCATGGGCTACCAAGTCCACTACCGCTCCCCCAGAGGATGCCCAGACAGACAGAGGCAGAGCAGATGGCTCATGGTGGGCAGGTATGGTGTATGCTCCTCCACCTATACCACTGCACAACACCTTTGCCTTACTGGCGGAAATGAGCAACTGAGAGGAGGTAGCTACTGCAGTGGGAAGCGAGGTAGGAGATGGAGGTTCTCAGAAGTACTGACCCCAAGGAGGGAGGGAGGGAAAATCCCCCAGCCAAAGATGAAGCAGCTGCTGGTAGGGAACTCAACTGTGAATGGGGATATACCTGGGAGCTGGAGAGGGGGAAACAGGAAGGTGAGGTGCTTGGGGATGCCTCAACTAGGATAGACAGAGAGCAGATCCTGAGGATTGCTAAGGCAGCGGGAGCTAGATATCCCTGTCCATACTGGGATGAATGATACTGCACAGCCAAAGGTGGGAGTAGTAAATGGAAATTTCAGGGAGCTGGGGAAGGGCCTCAAGCCAGCAGCAGGCATGGTGGATTTTTCTGAGGTGTTACCTTTGTATGGCCAGTGAGATGAAAAGGTACTCAGCATCAGGGCATTAACTACTGGCTGAAGGCATGGTGCATGGAGTAGGGCTTTGGTTATATTGCGACTGGGGACCAGCCAGGGAACTTGGTCTTAGGGCGCCAAGCTTGAGATTGCCCCTGCTAAGGCTGCTGCTGTTTTGGCTGCTGTGACTGAGCCCAAACTGAAAGAGTTTCTTTTTCTGTTTTTGCCTTTTCTGCGAGGAAGTCACAGAATCCAGGGTGGTGCTGGATTTCTTAATCTTCATGAGATGCCCCTCCACCTCTGGCCAAAAAGGTCAGTGCCCAAGAAGGGAACATTGGCCAAATTGTGCTGGTTATACGAACATACGAAATTTGCCAGCAGATAAAGGCCTAGAGGTCTATCAAGTCTGCTTGAATGTGCAGCTAGCACCCCTTATTCTGCAGCTGCCCCTCCCTTCCACCCTTCCCCTTCATTAACCCTCCCCCCTTGTCCTGTCCCATCCTCGTTTGAAGCAGTCCACTGTTCTACTGCATACCACTTCGGCAGGTAACGCATTCCACCCAGCCACCACCCTCTCTGTAAAAAGTGTCTCATCTCCCTCCTGAACCTTCCTCGCTCCAGTCTCATATCATGGCCCCTGGTGGCCCTCCCTCCTTACTTTGAACAGCCCCTCTGTACCCGTCTTGTTTATTCCTTTCATGTATTTAAAGGTTTCAATCATGTCACCCTGTCTCTCCTCTCCTCCAGTGAGTACATGTTCAACTCCTTCAACCTCCTCTCGTATGATAAGTCCCCCAGCCCTTTGATCATCTTTGTCGCTCTGCGCTGCACCCCCTCCAGTAACTTAATGTCACTCTTCAGATACGGACGCCAGTACTGCACGCAGTACTCCAGGTGTGGTCTAACTAATGACCTATACAGTGGCAGAATCAATTCTCCCTCCTCGAGGATATACCCCTTGCAATACAACCCAGCATTTTGTTGGCCTTTGCAGCTGCCTTCCTACATTGTGCCGAGTTGTTCATTGACCCTGTAATGAGCACACCCAGATCCTTCTCCTCCTCTGTCTGGGCTAGCTGCACTCCCCCTAGCTGGTAACTCCTCCTTGGGTTCTTCATCCCAAAATAAAGCACCTTGCACTTTTTGGCATTAAAGCCTAGTTGCCAGGTGTCTGACCAGGTTTCAAGCTTTGCCAGATCATCCTGCAACCCCTGCCATCCCCCTAGGTCATCCACCACCGCACCTACCTTGGTATCATCAGCAAACAGACTGATCTTGCTCTTGATGTCCCATGATATGTCTGCAATGAATATCCCAAACAACACTGGTCCCAACACTGAGCCCTGTGGAACACCGCTCGTCACTGCCCTTGGGTGTGAGAGCTCCCCACCCACCACCACCCTCTGTTGCCTTCCCTGCAGCCAGTTTCCTACCCATCTCACCAGCTTTGCACCCGCCCCTGTGCCTACTAACTTCCTTCCCAGCCTTCCATGTGGCACTGAGTCGAATGTCTTACTGAAGTCCAGATACAGGACATCCACTGCATGGCCCCTGTCCAGTTGCCTAGTTACCCAGTCATAGAACTCGACCAGGTTGGTTTGGCAGGATCTGCCACGTATGAAGCCATGCTGTCTGCTGTCCTGTAGTCCTTTGGCCTCTAGGAGGGCCACCAGCTTCTCCTTCAGGATAGTCTCCATTAGCTTACCCACGATTGATGTGAGGCTTACTGGTCTGTAGTTTCCCAGTTCATCCTTGGGGCCACTCTTGTGGAGGGGCACCACATGAGCCATCCTCCAGTCCTGAGGTACACACCCCGAATGTAGTGAGGCATTAAATAGGTCTGCCAAAGGTCCTGCAAGGACCTCTGCCAGCTCCTTCAGTACCCTGGGGTGGATGCCATCTGGGCCTGGCCTTGTCCACCCTCAGTGCCTTCAAACCCTCTCAACTCTGCTCTCCATGATTTCCCCATCTGTCACCACTTCCCACCCTGTTTCTGCCATTTCTCCCACCTTGGGTGTCACCCCCTCTTCTCTTTAGTAAATACTGAGCAGAAGTACTCATTTAGTGCTTCCGCCTTATCAGCACCCTGCTTCCACCCACCCCCTCCTTCTAATCCTTACTATGTGTCCTAGCCCTTTTCTCCTTGATGTACTTAAAGAAGTCCTTCCTCTTCTTAATGCCCAGCCAGCCTGAGTTCGGAGATGCTTTGCTCCCCTTACTGCCCTTGTCACCTCCTTCGATTCTGTCAAGTACTCCTCCCTGTCCTCCCCCCTCCCTGTTTTCTTGTACTTCCTAAAGGCAGCTCTTTTCCTCCTTACCTTTTCCATGACCTCCTTGCTCAACCAGATTGGTTTCTTAGCTCTAGCCTTCTTGCTCTGGGCTTTGCAGCAGGTTTTGGTTGCCTCCACTATCCCCAGCTTTATGAGCTCCCACCTCTGGTTAGTGTCCATACTAGATTGAATTCTGGCCAGGTACCCTTTTACCACTTCCCCCATCCTCCCAAAGTCGGCCCTCCTGAAGCCCAGCACTATTGTGCCAGATTCCACTCCTTCCTTGCCCATATCCAATGTGAGCCATACTGAGGTGGTCACCCCTGACAGCGTTACTCCACTGTAAGTTCTCTCACAAAGTCCCCATTTGCCAGCACAAGGTCAAGGGTATTTCCTAACCTGGTTGGTTCACTGACCATTTGCAGCAGGAAGCTGTCCTGGAAGGCATCCAGCAGTACCTGCTCCCTTCTGTTCCTGGTTGTTGGGGTGCTCCAGTCCACTCCTGGCATGTTGAAGTCCCCTACAATCACCACACTACCCTCCTTGCAGGTCCTCCTGATCTGTCTCGCTAGTTCCCTGTCTAACTCCTCCATCTGAGATGGTGGCCTGTACACCACTCCCATTCTAAGAATCCTATTCTTGGAATCCTGGATTTGCATCCAAAGTGACTCTGTACTACCCTCCTCCCCTTCCTCCCTTACACACTTCAGTCCTTCCTTCACATATAGTGCCACCCCCCCCCTTTCCCAATCACCCTGTCCCTATGAAATAACCTGTACCCTAGTACAGATAGGTCCCAGATCATTGTATTGGGTGGCCCATGTTTCCTGTGATGGCTGCAATGTCCACCTCTCCTCTGCCATGAGAACCTGTAACTCTGCAGTTTTCCTCCCAAGGCTCCTAGCATTAAGGGTAACCACCTTCCACCCTCTCCCCCATCCTGCCCTCCTTTCCTAGCAACACCAACAGTACTTGCCATTTGTCCTTTGTTACTGTTATGGGGTAAGCTCATATGGTTCCCAACCCTGTGTCTCATATCTCTTCCCCAACTGCCACCCCCCACTCCTAGTTTAAATTCCCGACTTCCTATGTACTCCTCCATCCTCTGTTTCAACACTTTCTTTCCCTCCTCACTCAAGTGTAGTCTGTCCTTGGCATAGAGACTACTGTCCTCCCAGGTCCCTCCCACCCCCACCCCAACAGCCCATACCCTTTAGCACAACACCAGGTTCTTAGCCATCTGTTAAATTCCTCTATTCTCAGCTTTCTTGTTGTGCTTGCCTTTGGCACGGGAAGTATCTCTGAAAAAGTTACTGATCTTCCTGCCCCCTCACATAATTGTGCTAGTTCCTCAAACTTCCTCTGGACTGTATCTGCTGTCTTGTTAGCCAGGTTGTTTGTCCGAAGATGTATAATTAAATGAGGCTTGTCCCTACCCCTTCTAGTATATTTCAGAACAGACTGTTCCACCCTTTCCGCTGGCATGACCTCCACCCAAATGCGACTATGCCTCTCCCCCTGCTACCCCACCTAACTCCTCTTAGTATTGAGTCCCCCAGCACTACAATTCCACCCCTCTTACTCCCTGCTTGCTTCCATTCACCTCCCTGTCTCATTTCCAGCTCCTCTTCTTCCTCCTGCACATTATTTCCCCCTTTTACCCCTGTTGCAATTCTCCCAGCAGAACTTCCCCCCGCTCCAGTTTGGTCCAGGCATTTATCAATTACTCCTCTAATTTCATCATTTCCCTCCTCCGCCTTCTTCCTCTCTAGCAGTGCACAACTATTTTCTGAGGGCCCTTCACAAATGCCCGCTCCCTCTCTCTTCATAGTAGCCTGTTCTCTCCTTTCCACTCCATGACTTTTGCCACTTCTTCGCCTCCCCTCACAAGTCCCTATCTCCTCATTCCACTTGTCTTTTGTCTCCTGACCTGGTTTCCCCGGCAATTGTTCTTCCTAGCCTGGGCCCCTTTGTCTCTGCTTCCTTCTTCTGACCCTCTCCTCACCACTGTTGGCTTAAATCGCCCTCCCTCATCTCCCTTCTTCCTCCATCCAGTATTGGGCTAAACCACCCCAATCTGCCTTGCCTGTCTTAGTTCCTCCTGCAGACCCTCAATTTCCTTTCTAAGTTTTCTATGTGGTTGCACACTAAACATCCTCCCACACTCCAGGCAATTTTTAGAAAGATTGGTGCACGCAGTTGTTGCAGCCTACCACCCTACCCATTGCTGTCATTTGCCCACCAGCGACCCCCACCCTTCCAGATGCAGGATACAAACACTCCCCAAGTCTCCTCTCCCTCCTCTGTCAGTGCAAAACATTTTCTTTATTTCCCTTACCTCCTTTGTTGCACACGTTTAGATATATTGAGCAACTGCTTTTTATTCCTTCCTATCCACACTCAAAAACAGACTTTAAGTAGCCATTGCACAACCTTCTTCAAACTCCTACTCCTCCTTTCCCCAATGCAATATCAATGCGAAGAAGTAATAATGAAAGCTCCTAGATTTGCATTTACTTCCCTTCCACTGAGAGAACAGTCACCTCTTCACTTGCTGCTGTTCCTTTCCTGGATGTCTGCTTTTGCTATGACAGGTGCATATCCTTTGCCTGTTTGAGGAAGTGATGTCAGAACCCCTGGTATAAAGGAAATAATGGACCAAGGGTGGGACCAGCCCAAGTCTTCCAGAAACAATCAGGTAGCTGAGGCCTCTGGTCAGACCATTAGCACCCTTCCCCCACTCTGCACTCAAACTTTGCAGCTAGTGAAGCCAGCAGCAATGAATCACAATTCTACTCAAAGCCCCCAAAATAGGTTTGCTACCCAAAGAAACAGGACTCCAATTCAAACAGCTTCACCAACAACACATCAAAATAGGCTTGGAATTAGAAGATATATGTCTCCAATTCAAAGAAACAGACCCAGTTAAATCACACCAATTATGTTTTAAAACAGAAGAAATAGGCCTCTACAAATGCAGCCTGCCACACAGTGAAGCAAACAAATAAGCCCACTTATAGCTACCAAAACAGGTTTCAAATTTCCAACAGCCCCAAACAATACCCTGTTAGCCCCTTAGTAGTAAGAAAGAAAAGAAATAACCTTCTACCAAGTAGAATCCACAAGAAACAATGTAAAATAACAAGAAGCTACTGTACTGTAGATCTGATCCTGTCCCCCTTCTAGTTCCTTCTGAGAAGCCAAAGCACTGAGTTCCAAACTCTGTGATTTTGCTGCTTTCAAAATCAGAATTCCAAACTCTGTGACTTCCCTTGTGCTGCTTTCAAAATCAGAATTCCAAACTCTGTGACTTCCCCTGTGCTGCTTTCAGAATCAAACAGTTCCAAACTCTGTGACTTCCCTTGCGCTGCTTTCAGAATCAAACAGTTCCAAACTCTATGATTTCCCTTGTGCTGCTTTCAAAAACAGACAGTTCCAAACTCTGTGACTTCCCTTGTGCTGCTTTCAAAATCAAAATCAAAAATGGTTATCAGGCATGAAGGTGGAAATCCACAGCCGGGACCTGCAAAGCATCTTGACTGCCACTGCCATGGAACAGGTACAAGACTCACTGATATCCAAGGTCGTCTGGAGCTTGTGTTTAACTAGCGCTTACCCCTGGTCTCCGACCATTTTCAATAGCATCGCATGGCAGCAGGCAGGTGAGGGAGGACATGGTCCAGCACTCCCATCAGGAAGTGACCGAAGTTGGTCATCATCAAGGCGTAGCTCGCCTAACGGAGACACAGGGAGGACACAGCATACACCTTTTTCACTGTGTGGGTAAGCTTTTTGGACTCCTTGTCAGGGGCTTGTCCATGTCCCCCATGCGGATTTCTTTAGTTCTGTCAAAACAGAACTGCAAAGCTCTCTTAACATCCAGAGAATGCAAGGTACGCTCCCCTTCATTCTGGAAGTTCGCAAAGTAGGTTGGGAGGACCAAGGCCTGATTCAGGTGGAATTCTGAGACAACACTGGGAAGAAACTTAGGATGAATCCTAAGAACCTCCTTGTCTTTGTGAAATACAGTATATGGAGGGTCTGTGACCAAAGCATGTATTTCAGACACTTTGCGAGCAAAGGTAATGGCTAAAAGGAAGGCAGTCTTCCAAGTCAGAAATTTCAGTTCACAAGTAGCTTGGGGCTTGAAAGGTTTATGGGTGAGCATGTCCAGCACAAGATTAATGTCCCAGGCAGCTACCAGTCATCTGACCAGTGGCCTGGTATGCAGTATGCCCTTAAGGAACCTCTTGACCACAGGTAACTGAGCCAGAGACACAGAGTGTACGGGCTCATGATATGCTGAGATTGCGCAAAGGTGAACCTTCATCGTTGAGTATTGCAGGCCTGTGTTCGACAGATCTAGAAGATACTCTAGGACTTTGCTTGGTGGGCAGGAAAAAGGATTCCAAGAGGATTTTGCGCACCAGATAGAGAACCGCTTCCACTTAGCCGTGTAAGTTTTTCGAGTAGCAGGCTTGCGTGCAGCTAACAGAACATCTGAGACCCTACATGAAACGTTAAACCAATTCACCTCTATCTCTTCAGGAGCCAGGCATGGAGGTGAAGCGATTTCAGGCTGGGATGGACCACAGGGCCCTGGGTCAGCAGGTTTGTATGAAGTGGAAGCTGTCTCGGAGACGTTTCCGATAATCTGTTGATTAATGGAAACCAGATCTGATGAGGCCAGAATGGGGCAATGAGGATCATTCTGCCCCCATGCACCTCCAGTTTGAGCAGCAACCTCTGAACTAGGGGAAGAAGAGGAAATGCGTACAGAAAGCGTCTTGTCCACTGCAGTCTTAATAAATCTTGACAGGAAACACCAGGTTCTGGATTTCTGGAGCAGGAAAAGGCAGTTTTTTTTTTGGAAATTAAAGTTTATTGAAGAGCTTTTTATTTCCCTTTACTCTTACAATTAAATTCATGCATTAACTAACAGACATAAGTCCATTCCTACTCATATGCACAGGAATATATTTAAAGACAAAGAAGAGAAGTCAAGGAAGGAAGAGAGAGTTCAAGCAGAACAAAAGGGAGTGGACAAGAAGAGAAACAGAAAGAAGCGGAAGAAAAGGGAGAAGTCCCAAGGGGGAGAATGCGTCCTTATTCTATAAAGAACTAAATAGGAGAAATAGAAAAAGACAAAAAGGACAACCAAGAACTTGATCATTTACATGTCCTACATAAATGTATACTATCATAACTTTAAGCATTTAATTAACAACTGATAGTAGGGTCTCCCTCTAAGAAGGGGGGTCAACCCAAACACATCATCCTAGTTATCCACTAGTATAACAAACTCCCTATAAAGGAGGCAATGGTCCAAATCCATTACTATGTATATGATGCCTCTTTAATGTAATGGGGCATCCCAACACTGTCCCACAATCCACCTTTCTAAACCGGGGTAAAGAGACAGCATCATGTATATCTTGTTATAATTTCTAATACAGATATCTTTTCCCGGGAAGCCATGAATTGCATAAAGGGATACCATTTGTCCTTAAATTTCTCCATGGAGAATCTTAATTTGGCTGTTAAATACTCCATATCTAAAATCTTGGTACAAATTCTAAACCAGGAGGAGAAAGTAGACTTGTCAGGAGTCAACCACAGCAGGTTGATAGACCTATATGCTGCCGTTACTAGGATCCCAAATAATAGACGGGAAGATCTTGATGATAATGGGGAGGACACAGACCCAGCAACCAGTATTGTGGGAGATCTGGCAAGCTGGTCTCAAAAATCAACTCAAATGCATCTTTTATTTCCCTCCAGAATTCCTGCACAACATCACATTCCCAATAAATATGGAAATATGTACCAACCTGCTGACAATTTCTCCAACAAAGGTCAGAGTAATGTAATCCGAAATGCTTAGTTACCACCGGGACCCTGAAAAATCTCATAATAAATTTCCAACAAAATTCCTGCCAGTAAAGAGATGAAGTGGTGGTTTGTACTGCCCTCCAAATTTGAGACCAGTCTGTCTCAGTGAAACAATAATTGCAGTCTCTATGCCACACCTCTTTGATGCTCTGTACTGGGTCTGCCTCTGTATTGTACATCGCTTTTGCTAATTTAGAGATCATATTTTTTTGATAGGGGGATTTAATTAGGGAGGATAAGATTGAACGCACCGGATTGTTTAGGGAATCTGTGTTAAATTCAATCGCATGTACATTTGCTTGAATGTAGTGTCTTAATTGAAGATATCGAAAAAAATCCTTTTGTTGTAAACTGAATTCTATTCTTAATTGCGGAAAGGATTTAATTGAATTTTGCTCAAAGAGTTGACCAAAACTGGAAAGGCTCACTCTTGCCCATTGTTGAAAACCCAGGTCCCATTTACGTGGTCCAAAATCTAAACAACTTAATATGGTTGTATTTGGGTTAAGTTTTAAACTGATACCCAGCTTAAGGTGTATATCCCTCCAAACTTGGGGAAGAACCCTTGTAAGGGGGTTCCTAAACTCCAACAATCTCAGTCTAGGGGAATCTAAATGTATTAAGTCCCTGGCCTTTCCCACGGGAAGATCGGCCTCCTCAATCTGGGCCCATTTTGGTGGAGGATCACGGTCCAGGGCTACCAAGGTCTGCAACTGGGAGGCCCAGAAGTATTTCTGAATATCGGTATTCCGAAGCCACCATTCTGCCTAGGGGCCACCATGGTCTTCCACCTTACCCGTGGCTTTTTTCCTAACCACAGAAATTTGGAAAGAATGGATCTTAAGTCCTGCCAAAAGCTTCTCAGGGGCTTATATGGGATGGCGCTCAAAATTAACAGTAAACGTGGAAGAATATTCATACGTATTGTTTCCCTTCTCCCCGAAAATGAAAGGGGGAGCTCCAGCCATCTGTTACAGTCCTCTCTAATCTCTTGGAGTATTTTCAAGTGGTTTGTAGAGTATAAGGTTTGAAAATCCCTAGGAATCCACACCCCTAAGTATCTAAACCCAGACCTACACCATTTGACTTGTGTCTCAGGTAATGGATGGCCCCTAACGCCCCCCAGAGGGAACAACTCCGATTTATCTGGGTTAATTTTATAACCCGAAAAGGATCCAAACTCCTTAAGAAAGGTAACAATTCTGGGGATTGCTTTTAATGGGTCTGAAACATATAACAGAGTGTCAACTGCATATAATGAAATCTTGACTTCCACACCCCTAACCTGGAGGCCTGTAAAAAGATCAGACTGCCTAATATACAGGGCCAAAGGTTCTAAACTAATAGGAGAGGGGAGAAGGAGCAACCTTGCCTAGTGCCCCTCTGTATATCAAATTGGTTGGAGATCATCCCATTCACCCGGACCCTGGCTCTAGGCCTAGAATATAAATTGGAAATCCATTTACGAAATTTATCCCCAAACCCAAAGCCTCCCATTACTAAGTCTAGATATTGCTATTGCCAGTTTAAGCGATCAAATGCTTTTTCAGCATCCAGCGCTAATACTGCCGAAAGTGACTAATTTAGTGGGTGTTGAGCTGAGGCAATCGTATTTAAACCTAATATTATCTTGTATGTGTCTATCAGGTATAAACCCAGTTTGGTCTGGGTGGACCAGGAATGGGACCACTTTTTGTAGTCGTACATCAATTATTTTAGTAAATATTTTGGCGTCCTGGTTAAGCAATGAAATGGGTCTATATCCAGCACAAGATGAGTGGTCTTTACCTGGTTTGGGTAAAACTGAAACCAGGGCCTCCCCTCATGTGTCCGGCAGGGACTCCGGTTCCTGCGCAACATTACAGATTCTGGCAAAAAGTGGGGATAAAAGGTCCGAAAATCCTTTATAGAATTCCGAAGTGAGTCCATCTGGGCCAGGGGCCTTGCTGGATCGCAGGGTTTTAATGGCCGCCCCAATCTCTTCCACGGTAAAGGGAGCCTCAAGTGCCTCTCTCTGGGTTTCCGACAGGACCGGCATTTCCAACCCTCGTAAAAATTTCTGGATTTTCTCCCTATGTTCTTGTGTTTCTTCATTTGAATAAAGTTGTTTATAAAATTCTGCAAATTCTTGAGCAATCTCTCCCGGGAGACTCTTATAGGGGAATTTCGGGGGGTCCCTACTAACCTTAGCTACATATCTATCAGCAGCCTGTTTACGAAGCCTTAAAGCAAGTAATTTACCCACCCTCTCTCCCCTCTCGTAATAACGTTGCCCTATATATCTAAGAGAATTTTCCACCCATCTCTGCAACAAATCATTATAAGTATTCCTGGATTCTAATAGTTTCTTAAGAGTGGATTTAGATCCTGTGCGTTTATGTAATGTTTCGAGGGCGGCAATTTCTTTGAGCACCTCAATAACACGGGCTTGATATTGTTTATACTTATAGCAGGAATAGGAAATTGTATGACCCCTCACCACTGCCTTTAGAGCATCCCAAATATATTTAGGTTTGGATTGAGCCTCCGTATTATCCGCTAAATAACACTGAATGATTTTTTTAGTAGAATCGACATATTGTTTATCATTAAGAAGTCCAGGATCAAACCTCCAGATACCCCTCCCTTTCAACATGCCCCAATGAAGTTTGGCCTTAACCATGGCATGATCTGAAATCGTAATCGGGAGGATGGATATGTCTTTAAAAGTATGCAAATCGCTCTGTGTGTGTAAAATCTATCCAGCCTAGAATACATCTTTGAGGCCTGCTGAATAGAAAGGTAAAGTTCTTAACTGAGGGATTGGATTGTCTCCAGGGGTCCGTTAACCCAGCCTCTGCAAGCAAACTACGAAGCAACTTGGAACAAGATTTAGAGTTAGGGGATTTAGTTGAGCTCCTATCCAAGTTGACATCTTCTATACAATTCCAGTCCCCCATCAGGATAATTTGTCCCGGTGGTAACTTTGCAACTGCATTAAACAGGGATCGTAGGAACTCTCCGGAAGGTGGGGTAGGAGCGTAAACCCCAACTAATTGCAAGGTTTGGCCCTTGTAATTCCCAGTGACAATCAACTGATGACCCGTACCCGAATTGTTTACTGAGTGAATCTGGAATGGGAGACCTCTGCGGAATAATATGGCCACTCCTCCTTTTTTAGAATGAGGGTGCTCATCAGAACACACTGACCCCACCCAATCCCTTTGCAGTTTCATATGTTCTCCCCGGGTTAACCTGGTCTCTTGCAAGCAAGCAATGTCACATTTTTCTCTTTTAAATTCAGTTAATACCTTAGCTCTCTTAATGACATTATTAATGCCCTTAACATTTAGTGAGCATATTATCATATCAGACATATTATTGATCTACAATGATAATAACAATTTATAAGCATCCTATTTCTATTTATATATTTGTGACACTGATTAGTGTCCCGAGGCATCCTCCCCAAAACATGAAAAGAGAGAGAGAGAGAGAGAGAGAGATATAGAAGAAAGAAAGACAGATAACATAGTAATGGACAAAACTTTTTAGACCAATACTTGGTCCAGAAATCTGAGGTATCCTGCCATGGAGAGTAAAAAAACAAGCCTCCAGTGCGGGATGGCATTGACAACAGGTATATGCCAGAACTAGTATTGTCGGCCATGGCACCCATCCAAGCCGTTCTTCAACAGCCTGGCAGGTGCCCAGCAAGGATTAAGGGGGTGTAGATGTGCCAAACCCCCTTAAGGAAACAACACTCCGTTAGGAGTGAAAGGCCGGAAATAGCCCCAGAGCCTCGGGGTATAACCCGCCTGCGCCCTCAGTGGATCTTAAGTATGGATCTTTCCGGGAGGGCAGAGATATCCAGCTTACCCCTCAAGGTACCAACATATTTAAGAAAAAAGTAGCATTTTCCATGAAAAGAGAATCCGTTATAACCAAAATTGGATAGGTGGGGGGGGGTGGAGAGGAAGAGGGGAAGAAAAAAAAAAAAGGGGGAGGAGAATCCAACCTTTGTATCGGGTAGTCGCCCAGTGGTATAATGGCCAAACCCCAAATCATAAGAATACCCTATGACCCCCTCCGATCTCCCTCTATCCTTCTATCCATGAAGGGAGCCAAGGGGAGAATACAACCATATCCTCTGGCCCTTAAACCTTTCAACTCTGCTTCGTGACTCAAATAAAGAGAGTCAGTGTATTTTGGCGATTCCCGAAGCAAACCCATCCTTACCCACCTTCGTTCCTCAAGAAGAGTTCAACTGCCTACTCGGAGGCTTCTCATCAGACTTGGAGGGAAGCGCGCTCCGGTTCCGCGGTGATCCCGCTGGAAGAACGGGAACCAAGCCGAGAAATCTGGAGGGCCTATGTCCCACCGGGGAACTCAATCTTTATCGGACTCGAGACGGTCCGACTAAAAAACATATCCGTCTTCCCCGGAGGGACAAAAGAAAAGGACCCCCTCAGTCGACCACTGGAGTGCCGAACTACATTACGGACTCGCCCATGTTCGACCCCTCTGGGGGGGAACCTGAAGGATCCACAAGACGCCAGGGTGGGGAAACAGATCCATGACTCCAGCCCAAAAGGGAAAGGGAAAATTAAATATAAACAGAAGGGACCCACCCCTCCCAAAAGCCCAGCGAGCTTCCTTATCCCCCACCAAAAAGGGTTTTAAATTTATAATAAGTAGAGCCTGCACGTATTACATCCTCTGGCGATCCAAATAGGCAGGTAAGTGAAACAACTTTAGGTATTCAACATCTGATCCAGGAGCTAATTTCTGAAAAATAATGGGGATAATTAGAAATTATAACCTCCAGCAACACCAGGTTGAAACATGAACAATGTCAATTAACTCAAGTTCGCTCCCTTCATACTGAAGGTTTCTCTCTGGTAATCCATCTGGCGAGGTCCGCATGCAAAGGCAAAACAGTATCCGCTCTCCGGCGGTAAGCCCAAGTACTATTCTTTGATCCTGGCACTGTTGACCATAGCAGTCTCTCAATCTCCTTTTCAGCTATTTCTTCCTTCATATCTGGAATCTGGATATTGTTTGAGCACAGAAAGTCTTTGGCCAGGAGGAGTGTATCAAATGTTTTCTGCCCCTCCGGTAGGTCTACCCACAATCTGGCTGGATATCGCAGTTGGGCCTTGAAGCCCTTCTCTCTAAGTTGTTTCACGACCCCAAGCACGTTTCTCCGGCGCTGGGCCAAGGTGGGGGGGAAATCCTGATCCACATACACCTTTATTCCGTCGAAATTGAGGTCTTTCTTACCCCACGCCAGACACAGGACCTTTTCCTTCGTAGTGTACCTGAGGAATTTAATTAAAATAGCTCTTGGAGGAGCCCCTTGCTTAGGTTTAGGGGCGAGGGTTCTATGCGCCCTCTCAATCTCCAATTGAGTTTCTTCCTCGATCTGTAACTCCATTTTCAGCCAGCAATCCATGAAGGAGATCATATCTGCCTGCTCCGCTCCTTCTGGGACTCCCACAACCCGAATATTGTTGCGTCTAGAGCAAGCCTCGGCATCTTCAGCTTTGGCTGACAGCGCTTTCTCTCTTCCGTACAAACATGCCAGAGACCTGCCAACCGCCATATGTTCAGCCTGCAGCCCCTCTACCTGCTGTTCGACTGCCGTAGTTCTGGATTCTAATTTTGTAAAGTCCTTTTGGATATCCGTTACTTTGGCATCCATTTTATGCAGCAAGTTAATAATCTTCCTAGATTCTTCCCTCGTATTTGTTGAGCCAGAGTCCGAGCATGAATCTTCAGCTCCGGATGCAGAAAGCACAGATGAACGCGAGGGTGCTGGGCTGAAGCCTGCTGGCTGTCTGCTCGCTGTACTCGTCAAAGCCATTTTTTGCACTTGGGAACCTCTTTTTTTCGTGCGGACCATTCCCAATCCCTTCTTGCACTTTTATCTGGATCTTTTGGATGTAGGATGGGATCGATAGACGTCGGATTCTCTCAGAAAGCTAATGTTGGTTACCGGTGCGGGAAACTAAGCAGCCATTCCCACCTGCTACGTCACCGGAAGTCGGAAAAGGCAGTTTTGAGTTGAGTGGGGACGCAAAAAGTTCCAGGTCTGGAGTTCCCCACTCTTCGAAGAGCAAGTGCACGACGTTTGTGTCGAGAGACCACTCATAAGGGTCTGTTTCCGTTCTGCTGAGATGATCCGCCAGATCGTTCTGCACCCCCAGCAGGTAGACCGCCTGGATCAGTGCTTTATGCTCCAAGCACCACATCCACACTCTCATCGCTTCCCTGCATAAGGGGCAAGAGTGTGCTCCGCCCTGTTTGTTGATATAGTACATCACTGCTTTGTTGTCTATTTGAAGGAGAATGATCTTGTGACAGAGTATGTCCTTCAAGGCTCGGACTGCATACAGACGGCTCTCATTTCTAGAACATTTATGTTAAGCTGAGACTCGTCCTGATTCCATCGACCTTAGGTGTGGAGATCCTGACAGTGAGCTCCCCATCCGAGTAGGGACGCATCCGTGGTGATGGAGAGCTGAGATTCTAGCAGGGTGAAGGGAAAACTTTCCAGAAGGTCGTCTTCCTGAGTCCACCAGGTGAGTGACCATTTTGGGGGTTCCATCACCTTGATGTGAAAAGACTGAGGGTGTGTGGTCAGAGACCACTGAGTGCTGAGCATCCACTGGGTAGTCCTCATGTAAAGACGAGCCTGGGTACGGTGAACACTGAGGATGCCATGAGACCCAGCAACCGCTGCATCGACAGAGCTCAAACCGAGTCGTTCTCCCTGACAAAGTGGCTATCTGAAGGATGTCATTCTTTCTGTTCTCCGGAAGAAAGGCTTTTGTGCTGGAAGTATCCAGAAGGGCTCCTATGAAGAGGAGCCATTGGGAGGGTTGTAGCTGCGACTTCCCAAACTTAGCAGGACTCCCATGGACGTGAAGAATTTTGAAGCCATAGCCATGGCTTCCTGAGTCTCTTGTCTGGAGGGGACTTGATAGGAGCCAATCGTTCAGATATGGGAACACCTGAATTCTGAGCTTCTTGAGATGCGCTGCAAGAACTGCAAAGCAGTTTGTAAAGACTCAAGGCACCGAGGATAGCCCAAAGGGCAGAACTCTGAACTGGTAGTGTTGACCCAGTGCCACAAATCTGAGGTATTTGTGGTGGTTTGGGTGTATGAGAACATGCTGGTAGGCGTCCTGCATGTCCAGGGAGGCCAGCCAATCATTTTGATGAATCAGCGGTAAAAAGTGTACCAAGTGGTATCATCTTGAACTTTTCCTTGTAAAGAAATTTGCTTAACTTCCTCAGATCAAGAATTAGGTGCATGCCGCTTGTTTTCTTTGCAACTAGGAAGTAATGGGAGTAGAAACCTGTGTTCCGCTGATCCAGTGGGACTACTTCTACTGCCCTGTTGTTTAGAAGACCTTAAATCTCGGAAGCAAGAAGGTCTGACTGACAGACAAAACAGACAGCTTGGGCTGTCATTTGGGTGAGTGATCCAAAGGGGTTTCTGAAAGGTTTAGAGAGTACCCCTCTCGGATTATCCTGAGTACCCACTTGTTTGATGTGACTGACTTTCACTGGTCGTAAAACTGAGCCAGACGCCCTCCTATTGCCAAGGAAGAGTCCCCCCTCCGGACAGCTGAGGTGGGACTTGGGCCAGAATCTCAGAGGGTGGCATTAGGCGCTTTGGGGCCCTGTGCCTTCTGCTGCATTTCCTTTTGCGGCTGAGGGGCCTGGTTTCTGTTGAAGCCCCCTTTGCCTTTACCATGAAAGGACTGACGGTTACGATACTGCCACTAGTTCCCGCCCCTTCGAGGGGCTGCGGGTGGCGGTCTGACCATTTTGATAGCCGTTCTAGTTTTGTGTGTGGCCTTTAGCGCCTGCTCAACCTGAGGACCAAACAGGTACGTACCATCAAAAGGCAAACTCATAACTCTCTGCTGGGCATCATTCGTGAATCCCGACGTGCGTAACCAAGAGTGGCGTCGGGTGCATATACCAGCCGCTGCTGCTCTGGAAGCAGTGTCAAACGCATCCATAGCGGCTTTAAGCTGCTGATTATTGGATTCAATGCCTCTAGTAATCGTATGAAGGAGCTCTGTATTAACTTTCGAATCTGGGAGAGCTTCTACCGTGACCTTAAGCAAATGCCAGAGTGTATACTCATACTGACAGAAATAACCCTGGTAGCTTGCAATACGCATGCCCAGGGTAGAAGCAACAAAGACTCGCCTTCCTGAAGTGCTGATTTTGCAAGATTCCTTGTTTATTGGATGTGCCGCAGATTCTTTCGAAAGAATGGCCTTGTCATTCTCTGCCAGGACAACTGTTGCATCAGCAAAAACTTGTGAGGCCAGAATAGGACAATCCTTAGGAGGGGCGTATTTCCTATCTATGGACTTAGCCACAGAGGGAATAAACGCTGGATTATCCCACACCATTTGTGAGAGAGTCTCATAAGAGGGTTGCACGTGAGGAGTCAATTCCACAGGAATGTCCGGAATGTGCAAGTACTGCCGACACAGCAATTTCCCAGGATCAATCTCTGAAGTCTGGAGAGAGTGTGGTATTCACATTTCTAAGCAGAGACTTAAAGGAAAGGTCCTCAACCAGAGGCTCTGCCTTAAGAGAAGGTTTATTTATCAACCCTAGGGAGGAATCGTTGTCAAAGTCGTCCCCCAATTGAAGATCAGGATCAGGCTCAAGATCATCTGCTACTAGTCCAGGAGGGACAGAATATATAGGAAAGGGTGGAAAAAGAGGAGGAGTAGCTCTATGAATCAGAGCTGAAAGCCCCGGTGCCCCCACGGCACTGCAGGCGCTCCAGGCGCCAGAACAGAAGATGGCGCCGAGAATACCAGCGGTGCTGGCATAGAACACGGTGCCGGAGCTGCCGAACCAGAGGTTTCCAACCCCCGACTCACTGAGGAAAGTCTGAGAAATTCAGCAGGAGATAAAGGCACTGGTGCTGACCCCTGGGCCACAGCCATATGAGGGGGGAAAAACACCATAGTGTGGCATCGACGGCACCGGAGAAGCGCCGTGCGACTAGGAAGCCCCAACTGCCCTGCCCGCAGGTCTGAAACTGAAAGGCCCGAAGACCCAGGTAATGGACTCACCAGCTCAGGCAGACAGGACAACCACTGAACCCACTGCTCCAAAAGAGCGGTCTGGTGGTGAAACAGCTCACCGGAGGACCCCTCAGGGGGCAGGGAGGGACTCCAGAGTCGAGGATGTCAGTCACCAGAAACAGAGGCCGAAGGAGACCCCGGGGGAGACGGAGTTTGGCCTCTGCCACTGGTAACTGACGATCGATGCACAGACATACCAGAAGGTGACCTCAAGTGGTACCGTTTCTTTTTCGACCGAGAGGCCAAAGAAGAACTCGAGGCCGAACAGTGCCAAGTACTCGACAAGGAACAAGAATGGGACCACTTCACTTTCGGGAGGACTGCCGAGCACCCCGAGCACTGGACTGCCTGTAGTCAGACTCCCCCCCCCCCCATATAGGGTGGCGGACCAGACCCAGCCCTGCGGACAACACAGCTTTCATGCGAAGTCTCCCTACAGTCACCTGCCCCGCTCATGGTCGACTCCATCGACGGAGGGCTGAAGACTTCTTCTGAAGAAAAAAATGTACTTTACTTTTTTTTTTTTTTTTTTACTTATAATTAAACAATAAATCTTATCAAATTCTACAACGACTATAGCTGCTGTTGTATAGACATGAAGATTTGACTCCCGGTGGGCAAGTGCCGTCGTCACTGAAGCACATTCAATGGTGGGGAAAAAAGGAACTGAGGCGGTTGGAGGGTCAATGCCGAGGTAGCCTATACGGCGCCAGCCAGTCTCACGGCACCATGCATGCGCGGTCGTACCCCGGTGCCAGCCCTCCTGAAGATTTTTGGCTCCAGCTGGGTCCTAGCACCTCCGGTGTAGTCCCATCAGTGTGAATGAGTGGTGGAGACTTTATGTCCAGGAAGATTATAAGGAATCCATCGACCTCAATCTCGACCGCAACCTGGACCTCGACCAACGACATGGCTGTCGACAGTGATAAAGAGGCAGGCAGAGGGGCCTTGTACATGACATGCACTGGCTCCTGCTGCATGACCCCAGACGGAGGCAGTTCCTGGGAGGAGATACCCGGGTCTGCTGACTGCTCCTGACCAACCAGAGACACAGC
Organism: Neoceratodus forsteri; assembly: GCA_016271365.2. Lineage (NCBI taxonomy): Eukaryota > Metazoa > Chordata > Ceratodontiformes > Ceratodontidae > Neoceratodus > Neoceratodus forsteri. Next base: position 161,508,765 of record CM057458.1, on the reverse strand, counting down.
CGAAAGGACTGGGGTCTGAGAGATTAAATCTTCTTCGATCACTTTTGACAATGGGTCAACCAGGCTGAGAAAAATTTCAGCCCATTGGTCAGCCCGTGTCGAAACCAACAAGCTTGATGGGGTTACTGTAGAGCTAGGAGGGCTCAGCCAAAGCTAAGTGCTCAATAGCCATCGAGAGGTCAAGGGAATCACAGGAGCGGGAAGAACGTGCTCTTTCCCAGTTCCACACCCAACGGCAGGACTTCTTCAACTGCTTCTTCTTGCTATGGTGGGAGGGGCTATCCCCAAAGTTCTGGAGGGACTTGCACATGTCATGAAAAGTTCTTGTGAATGACACCCTGACACTGGCCTCAGCTGGGGGCAGTGCTGAGACAGTCAAGGCATTGCTGGCGCTTTTGTCACGTCTTCCATCGCTGCGAGCTAGGCCGCAGATCCTGCAGCCACAGAAATTGCATTCCGGGAGTCCTTAGACTTTACCAGAGGATCCTTTTAAGCTGGCCAGATGAGTAGAAGACGGGCATAGCAGTCTCTGAGGGACAAAGGAAGCAAAGTTTTGCAGAGGCAGCAGGCGGTAATGCCATGCTCTGCAACCAGGCAGTAAATTCACAAAGCATGTGGATCTGTCTGTGACATCTTCTGGTTGCACTAGACGCAACACTTGAAGCCTGGACCTGACTTGGATTCCTCGTGTTCCATCGTATACGTTGAGCTACTTAAGTGGCACCGAGAAGTATACTCGCTAATGCTCAGAAACTCCAAAAGAACTAAGATTGCCAAATGATGCACATGGAAAAGGCCTATACTGCACATGTAAGTGCAAAGGAGGAAACACTTCCAGCGGAAAGGAAGATCTGGCAGTATAACCTAGAGGTTAGAGGAACAAAGTGTGAACGAGCTTGATACATCCAGCAGACCAGACCTGAGTTTGATTCTCACAACCTCCACTTGTGTACTGTGCGACTCTGAGCAAGTCACTTAACCACCCAGTGCTCCCAGGTCACCCTTGAAAACAGGCACTTGTGCCTAGTGGGCCTTACCTGGTTACCAAAGACTGAAACTGAAACTGAAGAGTATACCACCCAGGTAGATGGAAGGAGCTTAGCTTAAAGACACGTGGCAAGTTAACCCTTGAAAGGAAGACTGCCAGAAGTGTGGATATTGCACTATATCCATGTCCCTAGAAATGCTATTACAAAAACAAAACAAAACCTATATCACATTACAATAATAAAATTATGCCATAAGAATTTCATAAGAATGCATAAACTTGAACACAAGATATTATATGTGAAGCATATGTAATTGATGGCCAACAGATGGAAACAGGGGAGGTACCCAATGACTGGAGGACAGCAGATGTAGTCCCCTTATACAAAAGCAGGAACAAAGAGGAAGCAGGAACTGCAGACCAGTCAGCCTGACCTCGGTAGTGGAGAAGATCATGGAAGCACTACTGAAGGAGAGATTGGTGGAACATCTGGTTGCCAACGGACTACAGGATCTAAGGCAGCATGGTTTCACCGGGGGGAGGTTATGTCAGACCAACCTCATTGAATTTTTTGACTGGGTGACAAGGGAGGTGGATCAGTGGAGGGCAGTGTACGTGGCCTATCTGGACTTCAGCAAGGCCTTTGACATTGTGCCACATAGAAGGCTATTAAACTAGGGAATATGGGTGTGGGCAGGACAGTAGTGTGGTGGGTAGGTAAGTGGCTGGGCAGCAGGATGCAGAGGGTGGTGGTAAATGGCTGTCACTCCACAGAGGGAAGACTTGACCAGTGGGGTACCACAGGGATCAGTGCTGGGACTGGTCCTAATCAACGTCTTTATCAGTGACACTGCGAGGACCTAGAAGGCAGAATTTCCCTTTTCGCTGATGATACGAAGCTCTGTAACAGAGTGGACATGCCAGAGAGTGTAGACAGAATGAGAAAGGACCTGCAGAAGCTTGAAGAATGGTCAAGGGTTTGGCAGTTGAAATTCAATGCAAAGAAGTGCAAGATAATGTATATGGGGCACAAAAACCCTCGAACAACATATCAGTTTGGGAGTGATGATATAGCATGCACCAAGTAGGAACGGGACCTTAGGGCCATCATCTCTGATGACCTCATGGAAGGGGAAACAGTGCGACAAGGCAGCAAGTAAAGCAAATAGGATGCTGGGATGCATAGGCAGGGGCATCACCAGCAGGAAAAGGGAAGTCATAATTCCACTATACAAGACACTAGTGAGCCCCCACCTGGAGTACAGTGTACAGTTCTGGAGACCTTACTTACGTATGGACATAGGGTAGAGAAGGTTCAGAGGAGGGTAACAAAAATGGTATAGGGATTGCACCACAAGTCCTATGAGGACAGGTTGTAGGACTTGAATATGTACTCCCTGGAGGAGAGGAGGGAGAGAGGGGATATGATAGAGACATACAAGTACCTTACAGGGAGGAACAGGGTGTAGGAATACACTACTTTCCAGTGAAAAAGATGTTCGAGGTCTAGAGGGCATGGGATGAAGTTGGAGGGACAGTGATTCAGAGGAAACGTGAGGAAGAATTTCTTCACAGAATGGGTGGTGGCAAGTGGAACACCCTGTCAGAGGAAGTGGTAGGGGCTGAAACAATCACAGGATTTAAGAATGCATGGAACAGACATAAGGGAATTCTGGAGGTCAGGGGCAACAGACTTCTAGGAAAACATAAAGTGAACTTACAAGCTCAGATGGACAGACTGGGTGGGCCATGGGCCCTTATCTGCTGATAGTGTCTATGTATCTGTGTAAACTAAGTAAAACATTTGCAACCAGTGTTCCAAACTGAGTTTCAATGGGATCTTTATCTTCCTTGTATCTGCTGGCAACTTATTTCAAGTTTTAGACAATTTATATGCAGTTCATCTCTGACCAATACCGGACCTGTATTGTGGAACTGACAAAGTAATGGCTCACTTGATCTCAAATTAAGGCTGGACAAATTAATACTAATAACACTAAATAAGGTGCCCCAGTTCCATTATGTGTGGATCTGTGGGCAAACATACTAGACCTATAAATATCCCTCTCTTCTGTTTTTTTTTTGTTTTTTTTAAATAGTTCAAAGTTTATTGAATTTTAATATTTAACACATCATTGTCACATAGCACAAAAATGTTAATACATGTTCTTGGCCAAATCACAAACTTGAAACTAATTTCTTTCTATCCCCCAATCTACTCTATCTAAAAAAAAAGAAAACCAACGTCCCTAAGAAAACCATGCCACCCTCCCTCCGCCCCTCCCCACCTGGTTTGCTTCTCCTGAGTGGTGACTCACTCTTGTCCTTGCTCTCTTAGATTCATTACCTTAACTTGTCTGAAGAGAATAGAGAGCTAATAGCGGAGCCCAGATTTTATTAAAGTTATCCATTTTGTTCGACAAACTAGCTATCATTTTTTCCACACTAAGATTAGCCAGGAGTTCCTTCAACCATTCAACATATGGTTTTTCCTCATTATCTTTCCAATGCCTTAATACCAACTTCTTCACCGACACAGATATTAACGCCATGTGATATTTGCGGACTGTTATTGGGATTCACTAATAATCTCCTAAAAGACAGATTCTTACTGTAAATAAATCAGTGAGCCCCAACAGGGGGTCCATTTTTTGCTGAATTTGCATCCACAGTTAGGTTACTTTGGGACACAGCCAAAAAATATGCAATAGGTTGCCCTCCCCCTGCGCGCATCTTGTACAACTAGCCGAAGAGGCAATGCCAAATTTAGACATTTTGGGGGGAGTATAGTATAGATTATGTAAAATTTGGAACTGCATTAGTCGGAGTTTGTCCTGTATTATGAATTTATGACACTCTTGCCAAAGTGCCTCCCAATTAATGGGTGTCTCGGGAAGGAGTTCTGCCCAATAATCTGACGGCCTAAAGGGTCTGGGGTAAATCCAATCATATAAGGCATTGTAAATCTTCGATACAGCATGTGGGAGACCTACTACCTGTACTAGGTTAACCCCAAAATTAGGACTCTTGGGAGGTTGAAACTTCACCACAATAACCCTAATAAGGGTATGACGCAATTGGTAAACTTTGAAAATGTTAAGGACCGGGATTCCCAACTTGCCTAGAATTTCTGGTGATGAGAGCCATTCCCCTTTGGCTTCATTCCAAAAACATGTAAGTCTGACCTCCTTGGCCTGCGGAAGCCACTTTGGGGCAAGAACCTTTCCTTCTACTTTAATATTGGGGTTACCTGTCAACGGCTGCTCCAAATCTACACAATGGCTGTACTTCATGAAGCTACAAAGCTGGGAGTGCACTCTTACAGATGTTGCAATGGGTGTCGAGCTAAGCTGTTTTGGAAGGCTTTTAGGTCTCACGAAAAGCAACGCCTCTGGGGAAAGTTTGTAATAACGGATTAGGGCTATCTCTATTTTTACCCAAAGGAGTTTGTATTCATGAGGCTCTTCTGGATCCTTTACTTTAATCCACCTCAAGTATTTATTTATGTGACTGGCCCAATAGTAAAGGCCTATATGCGGCACTCGAAGGCCACCTCTGAGTTTTGGGGTCACTAGTTTATGAAACGCCAAATGGGGGCACCTTTCTGCCCAAACAAAATTAGCAATAATGCTACGCATCTTCTTAAACCATGACTGAGGTAACCATATATTCAAAAGACTCAATGGATAATACAGCCGAGGGAAGACATTCATTTTAATGAGGTTGATTCTACCCCAGGTAGTTAAAGGGAGATGGGACCACCTCTTTAAATCTTGGGCAATGACTTGCAATAATATATCCAGATTTTTCTTTTGCAATTGCGTAACATTTCTTGTGAGGGCGATACCTAAATATTTCATTGATTTCTTTTCCCAGGATAGGCCTAATGTACTAACTTCGTGCTTCAACACTCTGATTGAGAGGAAAAACCACCGTCTTATCTACATTCAATTTATAATTGGAGAACCGGCTGTATTCTTTAACAATTTCTAATAAATGTGGAATAGATTTCCCAGGATAGGAAGTTTGAAGTAAAAGATCATCAGCGTAGGCCGAAACTTTGACTTCAATACCTTGCACAACGATCCCCTGGACTTCAGGGCTAGCAATCAACCTTCGGATGAGTGGTTCTAAGTACAGATTAAAGAGTAGCAGGGATAAGGGACAACCTTGCCTAGTGCCCGAACCCAAAGGAAATAGTCCCGAGATACATCCATTGCACATGACCCTGGCTGTGGGGGCTTTGTAAAGCATTTGTATCCAATTTTGGAACTCAGAAGGAAAACCGAATGTATGCAATACACTGAGAAGGAAAGTCCAATCTACTCTATCAAATGCCTTCTCGGCGTCCAGGGACACCAAAGCCGCCGGGTATTCAGCATCCCTGGACACCGAGAAGACGTGCCAGGGTACGTATATGGTCACTAGCCGATCTCCCCTTCAAGAAGCCTACCTGTTCTGCTCCTACTAAATCAGGGAGTACCCCGTTGAGGCGGTCTGCCAACAACTTACTCAGGATTTTAATATCCTGATTAAGTAAAGATATGGGCCTGTAGTTGGCCATGTGCACCTGGTCCTTTCCAGGCTTTGGCAGCAGAATTATCAGTGCCTCAAATAGCATATCATCTGTACTATTGCCTGCAAGTATCTGTTGGAACAACAAGAGGAGTAGAGGGGCTAGTTGTTTTGCAAATTTTTTATAAAAATTAGATGAAAAACCATCTGGCCCAGGGGACTTATCTAGGGGAAGGCTATTTATTGCTTTTAGGATCTCCACTTCTGTTATAGGGTTACATAATGCCACTCATTGTTTTTCCGAGAAAGAAGGCAGATGAGACTCGGCTAGATAGAAGTCCACTACATTGAGTGGGGGGAGGTCAGTCCTTGTGCTGTACAACATACGGAAAAATTTCTGGAACTCTGTAGTAATATCTTTTTGGGTATTTATCTGCATTCCATCGGAGGACCAGATAGAGGCAATGAATCTAGCAGACTCCTGCTGCTTGATTCGGGTAGCTAGAAGGTGACCTGCCTTTTCCCCCTGATCAATATAGGTAGCTTTCGATTTCAAAATTTGGAATTCTGCCCTCTCCCTCAGAAGATCTGAATAGGAATCCCTTAACTTTATAAGTTCCCCCTGAATTTGCTCAGAGGTATGAGGGGACATGCTCCTTTCTATCATTCTTATCTGATTAAGGAGCTGTGCTAACTTCTGCTCTCTTATTCTTTTCCTTTTTGATGCAATCCCGATTAGGACTCCTCTCAGATAGGCTTTTAAGGAGCCCCATTCCATATCGGGCTTTCCAGTGGTATTGAGGTTAGCAGACGTGAATTGTGAAATGTGGTTGCTAATAAGTTTTACCACATTTGGGTCCTTTAGAATTTGGTTATTGATTTTCCAACGCCCTTCTACTTTTGAAACATTGGCTAAGCAGAGCTGACATGTAACAAGGGAGTGGTCTGATGGAGGTCCAGGCTGTATGGTCGATCCTACTACCCCCATGAAAAAATTGCCGGGAAATCATAATGTAGTCAATTCTAGAAGACGTTTTATGGACTGACGAAGTGAATGTATAGCATCTTTCTAATGGGTGTAGCGTACGCCATACATCACACAACCCTATTTTGTCCCACATGTCTCTTAATGCCCTTTGGGCTGGCGAGAGACCTTTAAATCTATTATTTGTACGATCCATATTAGGGTCAAATACTAAATTTAAATCTCCGCCCAGAATCATAGGGACTGCCAGAAAGGGGGTTAAAATATTGATTAACTTCATGTAAAAACCAGGGAAATCAGTATTTGGCCCATATATACTATCCAGCAATACTTCGGTAGCATATATTTTCCCTTGAACTAATATGTATCTCCCACGAGCATCTCTGATGATGTTAATTGGTATGAATGGAACTTTACGTTTTATCCAGATCATCACCCCACAGCTTTGTGTAGTGCCCTCAGCCGCAAACACTTGCCCTATTTGTTGCTTTCTCATTTGGGATTCTTCAGAAATCAACAAGTGGGATTCTTGAATGAAGGTAATATCCGACCTTAACAGCTGCAAGTGCTTTCGAACTTAGTATTGCTTCACCTTTCGCCTAATTCCTTTAACGTTCCATGTGGAAAAAACTAAATTACTGATCATAGACTACATATACATATCTATGTACATCTTTGGGTCCTTGTTCTGCAAGCCTTAATCCTGTCCAAACATTAGAAAGTACACCCGAGCAAACCAAACCCTCTCCCAAGTCTCCCTCCCACCCCCACTCCCTAAAACCCAGCCTCTCTAAATATGCATAGTCTGGTACTTGCGTTAGACTATTTTCCCTACCCTCCCTCCCACCCTCATAACAGCGAACTACAATCTGCAGTGCACCTCATTAAAGCTCACCCTCCCCCAGCACCCCGACCCAATCAATATTCCCTCCACGTTTTCCACCATTCATAACATTTATAACCAAGGCGATTTCTGGGACTATGAACCGAGTTGCTTTCATTGAACCCTCTTTAACTATTCAATTCTCTTTTTATTATATCTACCCCCAAATTGCTATCTTAACACCTAATAATATTCTCTGTATTACTACCTTTATATATAAATCCTATAAAACATTGATAGGCAGCCCGATTCCTGCTCAACCCTTCTTAGCCCTTATTATTCTATATAAGATTTAGCGTGACCCTGTCTGAACATCCATGCCCCAGGTTTAATTGCTCTGTACTAAATATGAAAATAAAGACAGGGAATATCTAATCATCCCCCATAAGTTTACTATTCTGCAATACACACAACTTTGGGAATCTTCCCCTTAAATACATTTTGAACTCGAAGCAAATATCCTTCTCCTTACAATCAGATCTTTTGCCCCTATTTTAGAGTCGATGCCCCTTTTATCTCGTGTCTCTGTAGCTATGCCTCGAGTGCTTAAAAATGAACAACGAAATTTACGGGCTCGCTTGTTGTGTGCCCTAAGCAATTTACTCCATGATGCTGTTCCTTAGGAGAAGGAGGAAAAAAAAAAACCCTCAGTCTTTTGAACAGTGTCCTGGGGTTATGGCTAATTGCCATTGACAGTGCCTAGATCGAAGTCCATTGGGGCAACAATTGTCCACATGTCTTATCATTTTGCAGCCACGCTCCTCGCGCCGCTAACATCAACATAGCAGGTTCAATTCTGTCAACCTTGGCTTTTCTGTCATTGTAAAGATTTCGGGAGCCCTCTAGTGGTGTCTGTGCCAAAATCGTACCAGGAATCGAGGCTACTCTCCTGAGAAGTACACTTTGTGTACGGGCTTCTCCAGGGCATAAAAAAAAAAAAAAAAAAATTAAGGAGAAGGGGTATTTCCCCATTCATAAATGGGACAAAGTTCCAGACCAATCGCGGATCTTTCAAATTTTCGCGTAATGCCCGTGACCCATTTCCCAAGTTAAGATACCACATTAAGGAGTCTCCTCAGAAAATCTGCTTTCCTAGAGAAAACTAAATTTTTACTGCTGGTCACTCATGCCGTCAAGTCTATATACTGGGTATCATTTGTGCTTTCTGCAACTGGTATACGGTGGGGTTAACTGTGACATTGTATTAGGAACAGCATTGATGATTCTTTCTCTTCTTCTTTTTTCCTTTGTTTCACTTTTAATTAACGGTGCTCTATTACCCCAGCTTCTCAAACATCTTTGAACAGATTAGGGAAAGCAACCTTGAGTCCTTTGATGGCAGCATCTGGTTCTTCGTAGTACACCCATGTGCCGGCTACCATTACCTCTAATTTTGTGGGATATCCCATCCGGAATTTCACGCTGGCTGCAATTAATTTAGTTACTAACGGGTGAAACAAAGCCCTTTTCTGCCAAAAGGATGCAGGTAAATCTTGAGCGACCCTAATTCTACTGCCTTCCCACCACACTTCATGCAGCTCTCTAATTTTGGCAAAGAAATGCTGTCGCTCCAGATAGTTTAAGAATTTAAAATTAAGGGGCGAGGGGGTGCTCCCGCTGGTGGCTTTGGGCGGAGAGATCTATGTGCCCGCTCTATGATGTACTGCTGCCCAAAAGGGGACGGGCCTGCTAGCTTTTCCACCAGTTTTTGTGCAAACAATACCACGTCGGTTCCTTCTTCATTTTCCAGGAGACCTATGAGGACTGCGTTATTTCTACGACTGCGGCCCTCTAGGTCTTCAATTTTAGCCTCCATTCGCGTTAACTTTTGGCGGATGGCTATGATCTCGAGCTCCGCTTTCTTGATTCTTTTTTCAGCTGAACAAATTCGGGCTTCGTTGTTCATTGTCCGCCGCTGTAAATCTTCCAGTGCTTCTGTTACGCTCTTAATTTCGGATTTTATCTCATTGATATTATCTTTGAATGGGGCAAACTCCTGTAAGAACCGCTGTAAGGTAAGGGGTTGTTGCTGTTCCTCCTCCATGGTTTCGGAGGCTGCTCCTTCCACGCTACCTGAGACCCTGGATTTTTTGGGGGCCTTTTCAGGCGTCGCAGGCGGGGTATGTTTAGACGTATTTCTTCTTCTAGTTGCCTTCATGTGTACTCTCAACCCTTCTCTTTTATTTTGCCTCCTTCTCAGATATTACTGAGGATGGTTTGGCAGGTTTTAAAGGCTTTTAACAGTAAAATATCTACTTTGATTGGGTCGGGAGGCTGGAGCCAAACCGGAGAGCTGCTAGCTGGCAAACTGCATCACGTGACCTCCATCCCTCTCTTCGGTTGACAGTCAATTTCACTTCCCATATAATGAACAATGATATTCCAGTTTTTTAGCACACAAGGCAAACCAACAAATCAAGTTCTAAATTGTTTTACATTTATTCAACATTTTAACGGAAGTATTCCCCCATACAAGGCTCCCCTAGTCCAGTACTGGTAAGAGACAACTTTGTGCTATCACTTTTCTTGTATGATCTGTAAGTAAATCCTTTATATAAGGTCCCCAGCCTTTTGTGAATCTGAGACTGAAATGAATTAACATGGGCTTCATATGTTAAACAAGAATCAAAAACTAATCATAAGTACTTGAAATCATTACCTGTCTCAATATATTCCCTACCCTGCAACAAAATCCTGAAATGATTGAAACTACTTTTTTTTTTATTTGATTTTTATTAACCATATGTATACACACGATACATGTGTAAATCAAGACACTCAAATATAGGACGGATGAGTTTTGTCCTCCTCATTCTTTTCCATATTCCATATGTATGGGCTGTAATGTCTGAAAAAATTCTCGGCTGCAGAGACCTTCCATCTGATGAAAAAAGTATCTTGCTAATATCAAATAAATTGTTGATGTGGAATTCAAGAGTTTTCCAGGCAGGGCAATATTTATCAGTAATCCACATTAAGATTATTTGGAGGAATGCAGCTTTTGAATATAGTAAAAAATCTGGAAGGCCTATACCGTCCAGAGCTAGGGAAAGTTTTAGAATAGACAAACGAATTCTCGGGTGTCCATTACCCCAGATGAAGTTGGATATAAGTTTATCCCATGATTTTAAATAATAAAAGTTGAGGGGAAAAAAGGGACGTTTTGGATAAGGTAAAGAAGGCTGAGAAGAATATTCATTTTAATTGTTTCTATTCTCTGATGAAGTGAGAAAAGCAGTGGGGACCATCTTATCAAATCCGACTGAATATCTATGGTCAAAGGTTCATAATTTATAATTTCTATCACTTCTGGATTAAGAGGGATATTAATGCCTAAATATTTTATTTTAGTGGTTAGCCATTTAAAGGGATAAGAACTTTTTAATGCAATGGTGGGGGTTGTGTATCAAAATCTCGTTTTTTGTGTCATTTAGTTTAAAACACACGAGTGTTTCATATTGTTTTAGTATTTTCCATGCTGAGGGTATTGAGGTGTTGGGCAATATAAGCAACAGAAGTACATCATCAGCAAACAAGCTGATTTTATACTCGTGCTGAGCAATAGTTATGCCCTCCACCTCCCCCACTTCCCTAAGGGTCGAAGCAAGGGGTTCCATATATAAGGCAAATAAGGAAGGGGAAAGGGGGCATCCCTGCTGAGTCCAACGGCCTATCAAAACTGGATTGGTTAAACCCCGTTAACTCTCAGGTAAGCTCTAGGGGAGGTGTATAGTTTTTTTAGGCAGGAAATAAAAGCAACAGGAAAATGAAAGGCCTGAAGGGTATCCCAAAGAAAGGGCCAGAAGACCCTGTCAAAACCCTTTTCTGCATCAAGGCTGATAAAGGCTGTTGGTACTTTCCTGTTACAAACATACTCCTGGAGAATTAGGGTCTTACGGATATTATCCGAGGTGTTCCTAACCCCTAATAAATCCAGTTTGGTCCGAATGGATAATTTTGGGAAGAAAGGTTTCCAATCTGTTTGCCCATATGGTCATGAAAATCTTGTAGTCTACATTTACAACTGAAATAGGGCAATAAGCCGTAGGGTTGGATGGGTCTTTGTTTGGCTTCAGTATCGGAGTCAATGTGGCATAGTTCCACGAGGGGAGGGTATCACCCTGAGTTATTTCGGTGTATAAGAAGTGGAGGTTAGGGAGGAGAACCTCCAAGAATCTGTGGTACCACTCTGATGTGAACCCATCGAGGCCTGGACTTTGTCCTGACGTAAGTTTCTGGATCGCCCCCTGGATTTCTGTTTGAGTGATCGGGACTTCAAGAGACCTTGCCTGAGAGTTATCTACCTTATGTAACTTAAGTTGGTTTAGAAAAGCGGTTCTGGATTCTGCAGAGGATGCCGATTCCTCAGAGTATAAGTTTTTAAAGAAATCAGAGAAAATCTGTGTAATGTGGTATTCTACATGATGTATCTGTCCTGTGTTAGGGTCCTTTAGTTTTAAAATAATAGATGTACGTTTTCTGGAGCAGAGTTTATATGCCAATTTCTTGGCACCCCGTGGTCCCCCTTCATGGGTGGAATATCTTAAATATATTACAGTCTGCTGGAACCTGTTTTCAATTACTTTTTGTAGGGCCGCCTTAATGTCCTGAATCTTATGTGAATGTTTACTATCCCAGTCCCTGTATAATAGTTGATAGTTTACTAGTAATTCAGACAGTTCTCTGTATTTTGTCTCCCTTTCTTTATTCTTTTTAGTAGTGTAGGCTATTATTTCACCCCGATTTGTGGCTTTCAGGGCGCCTCACAATATTGCTTTGGAAGTAGTGGTATGAGCATTCTCAGACATAAACTGAGGGATTCTCTTAATAATATAATCCTGGAATTCTTTGTCCTGTAGAGTTATTGGGTTCAGCCTCCATAAACTCTTTACAGGTGCCCTTCTAATGTCCAATCTCAGGACCAAGGGATGATGGTCTGAAACCAATAGAAATGTTTTGAACAGTCAAAAAATCTACACAGGTGGTGATCAAATAATCTAGCCAGGAGTAAGAGTGGAATCTGGCTGAGTAGTATGTCTAGCCAGGAGAAGAGGAAAAAAATTGACGCTAAATATCTGTTATACCGAGGTGCTCTAAGGTGTTTCTGAAATGTTTAACTGTTTTATTGTGCCTATGTTTTTGTTGGTTCGAGCAGTCAAGGTGTGGAGTCAGTGTCATATTTAAGTCTCAGCCCATGATTAACTGTCCCTGAAGATGGTCAAGTAGGGTAGAAATACACCCTCATAGCACCTGGATTTGAGTTTGAGGGGGGAAATAAACATTAGCCATTGTGACCTTCTGACCGTATAGGAGCCCCCGGAATATTACAGACCTTCTCTGCTTATCAATAGTGCTGTTGTTAATCTCAAAAGGTGTTGTCTAAGGGAATCAAAACAGCGACCCCTCTCTTTCTTCCCCTAGGACAGGACGAGGCATATACACTGTACCTCTTCCCCTAACTCAGCTTCTGATGTTCAGGATCAGATAAATGTGTTTCCCGAAGAAAATAAAGATTCGCTCTCTGTCTTTTTAGATGCTGCATTAGTCAATATCTCTTAATCAGGTCATGGAGACCATTGATATTCTGTGAGTAAACCTGAATAGGATTAGTAGCCATAATTTAAATGAGTACCAATTCTGGTTTTCTTTCCCTTCCCCAGGTACCCAGACTCGACTTCCATCCTGATCACTCTCCACCCGAAAGACAAACATCGAAACTGAAAAAGACTCTTCCTCAAGTAAATTTTATAGTTTGACGTCAATAAAGTTATTGTAAACCTCGTTCTGTAGTTCATGTGTTTATTTTTGACCCCAACCCTCCTAAACCTATAATGGAAGAATTTAACAAAGTTAAACCCTGGGCCCCAAACATGGTGCCCCAACCCCAACATCATCATTAATACTATAACATAAAGCCTAAGTAGGCCTGAGATTATGTAAGTATCCATAACCAGCCTCCCCCACCCCTGTTTTAACCCTACAGGAAAGTAGAAACAAACAACTAGGAGGATGTATCAGCTTATAGCCCACAGGACCAGATGTGTTATATGAAACAGCTATCCTTCCTAGTAAAACTATGTATAAAGTGGCACCCATAATGGAGGTGCTTATCTTAAGCTCCCTCAGTAAACTCCTAGCCTGGTTCCCGATAGGAGCAGGGGAGGAGATGGGGGGAACTAGTCCCTCTCTGGTCCAAATGGAACTCAGGAAGAGTAAAAAGGCCCCCCCAGGAGGAGAGCAACTGAGGTCTAACCTCTCTTTGAGTAGGAACCGGCATAGTAGGGGAACTGGTTATGTGACACAAAGGCCCTCACCCTGCTATCGTATGGCATTAGGCCCATTTATGCCCGAGACTAAAGTATTGGGCCCCCCAATCTTAGAAGGGACAGCATCTCCACTGGCGAAGCCCCAAGTTTTAGGAACCAGCCTTAGAAAGCGACGGGTCCTCAAGGCCCATCCCTGACAGGGTGGGGTCCCAAAGGGGCAATTGGCATCCAATTTCACTGCTGTTCCAGCGGGGGCTACCAGCCAATGGCCAGCGGGCATCTCAATCCCCAAACCAGATGGTTGGCCCTAACCCAAGTATAGCTGGACTCCCAAGCAACCAACTTAGCTCGGGTTTACCAAACCAAGAAGATCCTTCTGATGCATGATCGTATGGTGGGTGGCAGTGGGACAACTCAGGAGTCTTTCTTCGACTCCTACCTCCCAGTCACAAATGGAAACCTTTAGCAGCTGTACTATTCCAACATTAGACATTCCCCAACAAAGTCCACAATTTTGCAGATGACTATCCCAGCCAAAATGTTAGCACCAGAGTCCAGAGTTTCCGATAACGTCAAGAGTTCGAACAGCAAACAGAGCAAGGTATTAATGTTCCCAAGTAAACTGTGCTCAGTTCCTTGGGGTCTGTCGAAGGGGTCCCACAGAACCAACAGCCATGTCCAAGGTGTATCCACTCAGGCCCCTCATCACAGATCAGCCCGACTTCCCACAGGAGTGGGTCAGAAAAGAGGGGGAAGGGGCACTCCAAGGAGAGAAAAACAGCCACGGGGCCCAGAGGGGTACAGGAGCGATAGCCTCATAAAAAAGGGATCCTCGAGCCCTCTAGCCTGGGAAACCCTGCCATCAGAGGGCAAGAAGGGGTCAACTGCAACCAGGGGTCGAATTAAAGAATTAAGAGATTAAGAGAAAAGTTATTTGTTTGGGTTGCCTGGCCCAATGAGAGGCACCCCCAACCCAAAGCCCAGACCCAGGCACATCCACCCCCCCAACAGGTCCAAAGGGAGGAGAGAGGTCCCCAAGCGTGCAACCAACAAGATATTCAGTCTTTACCTCAGGTGTTCAACGTAGGATTTCTTTTTTTTTTTTTCGTTATACTATATATATATAATAGTGAATGGTCGCCCATCTACAAAAAGGCTGTGTTTCCATCGAAGGAGTTGATGATGTCATAGAGACCACGAGAAGGAAGCTCGAGAGGTCTCTGGCATCATCAACTCCCGAGATGGAAACATAGGCTTCGTTGTGGATGGGCGACCATCCACTGTTTTTTATAGTATATGGTTCCCTCAAAATAGATACAAGGTTCATACCTTGTTCACGCTTCTGCACTCCTCCTCACTCGAGTCCCTTTCCCCAAGATAACGGTCCTCCTCCTCGCTGCAGTTACACGCTCATGTTTCGGTCACGTCCACGCTCCTCACCATAGTCCCACTCTGCTTTTACCGAAACTATGCCATTTTGTTAAAAAAAAAAAACAGCTAATGGATATTTTTGACAGACCGACCCAATTATGGTAGTCTGTGTCCACACTGTCTGCTCCCCAGACCGCTCACTAAATGAGTCCGCCATTTTTGTATGTATTTTTTGAATTGCTGCCTGTTTCCACCAATCAGGTAGGAGCTCAAGGGGAAAAAGTTGTTGTACTATCGATGTGACGTCAGAGCGATAGTACAACAACTTTATTGACCTTTGAACTGTCCTACAACAAGATTTGGAAAACCTTTGTTTTCCATACACAATAAGCTCTAACCATATACTATACGTTTATTACAGATTTCTGTAAAACATACAGTTAATTTCCTGACACAGCATATAAGGATATACATTAATCTACTGAGGGTGCCACTCCTCTTAATACAAGCAAACTAATAGTCCAGCTACTAAAACATACTGCATCTAATAGATACATCATTGGGAGGTACTACCAAAGAATAACATTTCTTATAAAGCTTACATTGCTGAGTGACTGAGACCATGAGCTGCATGTAATAATAAAATCCATTATAAAATATATAATTTTCAAAGTCACTAGTTCCAATAAGGAACAATGAAATACATGCCTTAACTTCAAGTAAAAGCCTAACAAGGCTAACAACCAAAGGATTAGTGACTAAGCAGTTGAAATCACTGTATCTTTATTGCATTTATCAACTATCTGAAGCATCTTCAGTAACATAAAAGAAGGATTAAATTAATAATGTGTAATCTATTATTGATTACTTAAATTGCCTTCATATGCAAAACATAATTTGGGTATACAGTACGATCAACTTTTTAAACTGAGATACAAAAGGCAAACCCTTGCCATTAGTCATAAGTCCTCACAGGATTCCTTCCTCCTCCTCTGAGACAGTGTCTTCTGCCCTGGAAGGGTGAGCTGCAGTGTTCCTCTGGGCCCATTTCAGTGCCTCTACTGGGTCAGAGAAGAAAAAATTACTTACCATAGTAATCTTCTTTCTTCCCAGTGATGCTCAGACATTCATAACTTTGTGCAGTCATCCTGATGGGTTGGACTGCCCGGAGAGATGAAACACATGCAAATGATGGAATTCTTTGCACGTGAGCATCTTTCAAATACTGCCTCTACCAACTGTAGTGTTCTAAGCCCTTCAGATTTGTAAGAAGCCTGGAAGTCGGGCAACATGGAAAAACTTTCTATAAATTATTAACTAATTAATAATCATTTTAATAAAACATTTTTAGGATTAGCCTAATAAACAACCTACTTGAAAAAAACTCCAAGGGAGGAGCTATATCTAAATATAATAATGGTGTTCACCATAGATTGAGAAAACTATTTTGAGAGACAGAAAACTCTGGTAAAACTCTGTCTAGCATAGAGAAATGTACCCAGAAGGATATGGCTATGTGGCACTAGCATGCGGAATGCAGAGGCTTAAGTTCTGGAAGGGGAGGAAGGGAGGGAGTTATGAATGTCTGAGCATCCCTGGGAAGAAAGAAGATTACTATGGTAAGTAATTTTTAATTCTAACCCCAGTAATGCTCAGACCATTCATAACTATGTGCAGACTACCAAGCAGTACACCCAGGTGGTGGGCACAGAACTTATTTTGGAAACAGACTTTGCAGGACTGCTGTGCCAAACTTGGCGTCACTTCTGAACAAAATATCCAGATTATAATGCTTCGTAAAGGTGTGTACTGATTTCCAAGTAGCTGTTTTACAAATGTCCAACAATGGCACCTCCCTAGCAGCTGCAATAGTGGCAGCTGTTCCTCGTGTTGAATGAGCCCTCAGCCCAGCTGGGGACTCTTTACCTGCTTTATTATAGCAGAATTGAATGCATTGGACAATCCACCGAGAAATGGATCTTTTTGAGGCTGGTTTGCCATTCCAACATCCCCATATGTAAGGAAAAGTTGTTTTTTGTCTTGCCTATGGCCTTTAGTAGCTGTCACGTAGTAGCTGAGAGCTCTTTTCACATCCAGACTGTGAAGCCTTCTTTCACCAGAGCTTGCATGGTCTGTGAAGAAGACAGGCAGAGTGATTGATTGGTTCAGATGGAAATCTGAAACCACCTTGGGAAGGAATTGTCTGTTTGTTCTGAGGACTACTTTATCCCTGTGGAAGGAAATATAGTCCTGGTCGACACAGAGAGCCTGAAGCTCACTGATTCTTCTTGTTGAAGTAAGTGCTACCAGGAAAATTGTTTTCCAGGTAACATACTTCAAATGGGCTGTAGCCATGGGCTCGTGGGAGCCCACATCAACAACATTAAGATCCCAAGCGGGCACTGGTGCCCTGTTTGGGGGGGGTTGCAAATGCATTAGGCCTTTGAAAAATCTTTTGAAAATGGGATTTGATGCTACAGATACCCTTGTCCGAGCAGACAGGTATGCAGATACTGCTGCAAGGTGGACCCTCAAGGAACTGGGTTGCAGACCTTGTGAATGCAAATGAGTTAGATAATCAAACACCACTGAGACCCCTGCATCATTTGGGGTGAAGTTCCTAGTAGAGCACCAGAAAGAGAATCTTTTCTACTTAGCAGAATAAGTTTTCTTAGTTGAAGGCTTCCTGTAACCTTTCAAAATGTTTAATACAGCGTCAGAAAGGTTCAAGCCTGCATACTCTAACTCCTTAAGAGCCATGCTTTTAGGTGAAGAGACTTGAGATTTGGGAATAACAATGTTCCCTGATTGGAGGTTAGAAGATTGTGCCTGAGAGGCAAACTTATTGGCCTGCTCACTGCCATGGAGAGCAGAAGAGAGTACCATGGCTGCCTGGGTCAATCTGGAGCTATCAATATCAGAGAAGATGAGAGGGATCTGAGTTTCAGTAGCACCCTGAAAACCAGAGGGAAAGGGGGGAATGCATAGAGAAACTTGCCCACCAATCCAGCACCAAGGCATCCACAGGGATTGTGCCCTGGGCTGGTGGCCTGCAACAGTACTGAGGTAACTGGTGGTTCTGGTGGGATGCGAGCAAGTCTATCTCTGGAATGCCCCACCTGTTGAAAATTACCTGTACCACCTGCTTGTTCAATGCCCATTCGTGATGGGACTGATTGATTCGACTCAGTGTGTCTGCCAAGATATTGTCCTTTCCTGGCAGATGGATGGCTTGCAGGGACACCTTTAAAGAATATGCCAGAGCCCAAATTCTCATGGCTTCTGTGCATAGGGGACCTGATCTAGTGCCACCCTGCTTGTTTTATGTAATACATTGGTGGTATTGTCTGTTCTGACCTGTACCACCTTCCCATTACCAGTGAAGAGAAAACCTTTAGTGCCAGCCGCACTGCTCTGAGTTCCAGCAGATTTATATGCTGGAGGGATTCTGCTTCTGACCAGGTACCCTGAGTTGTGTGCTCCCCTAAATGGGCACCCCAGCCCAGCAGGGATGCATCTGTTGTGAGGACTAATGAAGGATCCTCCTTCTGGAAGGGGACTCCTTGTCTTAGGTTGGATTCCTTTTTCCACCACAAGAGGGCTTGTAACAGGGGCCTTGTCACTGGAATGAGCTTTGAGAAGGGGTCTTTTTTCTGACTCCAATGAGTCCTGAGGTGAAACTGGATGTGTCCCATGTGAAACCTGGAACCCTGCACTGTACCTGTGGATGCAGCCATATGACCCAAGAGCTGCAGAAATTGCCTGGCTGTTTTTTGACCATGCAGTTTGAAGGAGTTTGCTGTGGCCTGAAGGCTTTGCACCCTGTCTAGTGGTAAAAAGGCCCTGGCCTGCAGGGTGCTGATCTCTGCCCCTATGAACTGTAAAGTCTGTGTAGGGGCAAAGACAGATTTTACTATGAAACCCAGAGATTCCAGAAGATCCTGTGTAAGCTTTAGAGAGGTTGTGACCTGCTCTGGTGATTTATCTACTATCAGCCAGTCGTCCAGGTATGGAAAGACAGTCACTCCCTGTCTTCGAAGAAATGCCACAACAAATGCTAGGCATTTTGTAAACACCCTTGGTGCAGAGGAAAGGCCGAAGGGTAGAGATGCAAACTGATAATGACCTGATGGGAGTCTGAATCTGAGATATTTTCTGTAAGATTCCTTTATGGGGATGTGGAAATAAGCGTCCTGTAAATCCAGAGATGCCAGCCAGTCCCCTTTCTGGATTATTGGTAGAATCCGAGACAAAGTGACCATTTTGAACTTTGGCCTTTTCAAGTGCTTGTTTAAAGCCCTGAGATCCAAAATTGGCCGCCACTCCCCATTTTTCTTTGTTGTTAGGAAGTATCTGGAGTAAAAACCTCTTCCTCTCAGGGTTGCAGGGACTAATTCCACTGCTTTAAGCTGAAGCAGCTTTTGGACCTCTGCTTCTAGCAATGAGATTTGTGCTAGAGGTGGGGAGGTAGAAACCCTGGGTTTTTTTAGAGGAAGAAATTTGAACTGCAGAGACAGACCTTTGCCCACTACCCCCTGCACCCACTTGTCTGTGGTGATGGTTGACCAGAGAGGGAGGAAATGGGACAGTCTGCCTCCGACAGGTAGGGAGGAGGCGGCTTGCATCTCAGGGGTTCTGCTTAGGCTGGGACTGAGGTTGTGGCTGAGTCCCTCACCTAGAGACCCTTCTACCCCTACCCCTTGAGTAGATCTGAGGGGGTACTGTTGGTATTGGGGCATGGCTACTGGCTGGAAGAAGGTCGTGGTAAAAGAGGGCGACCCCTAGCCCCCTTCCATAGGGGCCTAGTGGATGAGGAAGCTCTGTCCCTAGCAGAGTTACTTCTATAAGTAGCCTTATATTCATCCACTTTTTTCATATAGGCCACTGTGGACTCCCCAAACAGCAGGTTTCCTTCCAGTGGGAAATCCAGGGCCTTTGACTGAGTATCCTGAGTGAGGTTTGTGGCCCTAAGCCAAGCAAACCTCCTCTGAGCCACTGTATCAGCCATCCATCTGGCTGCAGTGTCATTCAAATCAGCAGCCATTTGGAACTGGTACTCTAGCCCAAACCTGGCAGTTTCTGCCAGGTCATCTGACAAGGGTGGGTTGGCCTTCATGGACATAGCCAGTACCGACTGCCACAGAGATTTCTGATACTGGGCGGCATAAGATTGAAAAGTGGCCCGTCTCATGGCCAATGAGGCTGACAGATAGCCCTTTTTGGCCATACTGTCCAGTTTTCTGGAGTCCTTGTCCGGAGGGTGTGAGGACAGAGGGACCTTAGCCTTATCACAGGCAGCTTGCCGTATAACCCCTTGATGATCAGGGTGGAAGAAAAGGAATTCAGCTCCCTCCCTGTTCAGCTGATATTTTTTATCTATTCTCTTATCAATAGGAGGAATAGAGTTTGGGGTCTGGAGGAGCTTCATAGCATCCTTCTTAAAGAATTTATATACTGGAAGGAGGAGGGCTTTTGTGGGTGTTAAACCCATCATACTGAGGTACTCAACCTCCTCCTCATCTTCCACTTGCTCTGTTGTGTTGATATCCAGAGCATCTGCCATTCTTCTTACAAAAGAAAAATGGGAGGAAAAATCCTCAGACACTCTGGGAGGAGAGCCAAATTCCTGCTCAGGGGAAACCTCTGGGGGAATAGGTTCGTCCTCCTCATAAATGTCATCATCCCCTTTGAAATATTGTTGCTCCGGAGCAGGAGGCAAGACAGAAGCAGCAACCTGGGGACCCTGGGGAGTGGCAGGAGGCTAAGGGATGATGTTTTGCAGAGCCTGGATAATTTTGAACGCCTGGGCTATGTCTTGAGCCGAAGGATGACAGGCTG
Source organism: Neoceratodus forsteri (assembly GCA_016271365.2). Taxonomy (NCBI): domain Eukaryota; kingdom Metazoa; phylum Chordata; order Ceratodontiformes; family Ceratodontidae; genus Neoceratodus; species Neoceratodus forsteri. The sequence continues at coordinate 161,487,919 of CM057458.1, read as the reverse complement.
CTGCGTAGAAGTCCCTGGTTTAGCAGGAGAGGGTTCTGCATGTTTGAGCTTTTTTAATTTCTTTGAGGGAACCGGGGAGTCAGCCGGTTCTTTCCCTCTTTTTGGCCCTTTATCGCCCGTATCAGGGGCAGGGGTAGAAGCACTAGTCAATTCAACTGCAACAGACTGGGGTGTCAGCTGGTCAGAGCCTGAGGGACCCCTAGGAAGCTTTTTGTGAAGCCTTTCAAGGCATTTTTCAACAGTTTTTTCTGGGAATGTTTTGCATATTTCACATTCCTGGTCCAAATGTTCAAACCCCAGACAAGCTACACATAAGGTGTGCTTATCTGCCTTGGCAAACACATCTCCACACTTCAAACAGTTTTTAAAACCAGGTTCGCCGGTTCTCTTTTTAGGTTTCTCAGTCATGGTGAAAATATAAAATGAAAAACCTCAACCGCTAATACTCAAAGCTAATGCGGTTATTAAAACAGCTTAAAAAGCTTTTACCTTTTTTTTTTTTGCGGTCGGTTCAGGAACCGATAGGGAACCGATGGAACCGAGAAAGGAGATGAAATATGAACCGGTTCAGCGGTTCTGTAACCGATGAAAAGCGGTTACAAATAAAAACTTTAAGGACCAAATTTAAATGAAAATGAATAGGTTCTTTAGTTAGAGAACCGAAACAGAGTTACAATTAGCTTGGATCCCCCACGGTTATACCGAACCGTGAGGAACCAAGAAAACAACAATTTAAACAATAATAACCAATATAACTAACAAATTAGTAGAGGCAGTAAAAGAAACTAAAAATACTTATGTTTTTAAGCTTTTTCTTTCTTCTTCATGCGAAAGAGGGCGACAGAGACTCCGAGCGACCAGACTTTCAGGCAGAGAGAAAAATCTGAAGGGCTTAGAACACTACAGTTGGTAGAGGCAGTATTTGAAAGATGCTCACATGCAAAGAATTCCATCATTTGTATGTGTTCCATCTCTCCGGGCAGTCCAACCCATCAGGATGACTGCACAAAGTTATGAATGGTCTGAGCATTACTGGGGTTAGAAAATGAAAATTTTGCTCTGGTGTGCTACACGCAGGCGGGCCGGAAAAATCATTCCGTGCGGGATTTTAGCTTCTCGCAAAACTGCCCGAACTCCATCGAAACGTTTTCTCTTCGTTCTGGTAGCGTAGCTTAAGTCTGGATAAAGATGCACTGACTGCCCATCAGAAAGAAGAACTTTCTTCTGCCTGGCCAGGCTGAGGAGTAGATCCCTGGAGCCCACGCCATCCAATACCACCATAATCGCCCTGGGAGCTTCTGGATTAGCTAGTCATCCCCGTACTGCCACACAGTAGGCCTTCGGAATATAAAATGGCCTGTTTGCTAGGGATTCTCCAAATCGTAAGTCCAGCCACTCTTTCAGGAATAAAAGCAAGAGATCCCCTTCGCTACATTCTGGTACGCCCAGCATGCGAACATTGAGAGCCCTTGCTTGGTTCTCCAAGGACTCCACTCAGGCTCTCAGATGCCCATTTCCTTTGACCGAAGTCGCTGTAGCTCCAAGAGCTGCATCGGAGCATTTCTTACCTTCGATTGTCTCTGTTTGCACAGTCACCATGTCGGATTCCACTTTACTCGCTTAATTTGTGAGTGAGTCGAATTTGTCTGCTAAGCCAGAGACTGTTCGGATTAAACTGGAAATGTTGTGCCCTAGACTTTGCAGCGTTTCCTCTCTTTCTACTGTAGCTGATGCTGAATCTCCGGAGGCCGATCTCATGGCTAGAGGGCCAGGGAGAGATTTTGTTTTTTTCTCCCTGATACTGTTGTCTATCCTTATGAGGATTGCCCATGTTGATATACAGTTCTTCTTGTATCTCTATATCACCAAAAAACACTGATTGACACCCCAATAGCCTGCCAATTTTATCTATTTCTGTAATAGATGGTAAGAGCAATCTTCTAAGCCTGCATCTTGCTCGGGCTCAACAGCGTCCCCCTCCTTCTCTATCTCCCTTATCTGTTCCTCCCTCTAAGCAGCCCCAGGAGTGAGCTTCAACGTAGGATTTCTGAAATGGTGGAGGCGTTTAAGAATTTCAGACAGCTCTAGTAAAGGGGCACGCTGTTCCTTCGGGCCTGCTTGGTAAGCCTGCTTGAGGTGCGCTCTAACTGCCTCAAGGGTTTTTCCATCAATGATGCCTCTGGATGCCAAATCTTCAGCCACCTCCGCTGCTGAGAAATAGGTATGCTGGCCTGAGGGCAAGGAAACCACCAATTTTGCGGGAAATGACATGCGAAGGAAGATTTTTTGTGAGCAGAGGGCAGGGAACAAGGGATTGTAGTCCCTCCTTTTTCACTGCATGTACGGCGCATAGTCGTTATCAAATAAGAGGCGGCTCTGGCCCAACATCACTCATCCCTTCTGCCAGGCCTTCTGAAGGATTAACTATTTGGTCTGAAAATTTAAAAATCTAATCATAAATGAGCGGGGTGCATGAGGTGTCGGGGACCAAGAGTCCTATGTGCCCACTCAATGTCCAGCTGCAGTCCCGGGTCTAAATCAAAGACAAGGCGGAGGAGGTAATCGGAGAAGGCAGTTGGGTCATTCCCCTCTTCCCCCTCGGGTAGGCAAAAAGTCCTAATGTTCCTTCTCCTGCCTCTATTTTCTGCATCTTCCTGGCGGAAACTCATGGCCAGCTGTTCCGATGCCGAAGATTTAATAGAGTCCTCCAGATCATCCAATCTGTTGGTACTGTGGGATATCTGTTGGTCGGCCTCAGCAAGTCAGGTCTGCAAGAAGCCCAGCTCCGATCGAAAGTCCTGCATCGCAGTCCTCACCTCGCCACGGAATTAAGTGGTCGCCTGTAGTATTGCCTCAGAGTTAGAGTCATTAAGTTTCTTTTTAGTGGCTTTAACATTCAAGCTGGATTTCTTTTGCTCTGAGGCCGGAAGAGGTCTGGCGAGATGGTCACCATCGTCGGAAGCATCATCGTCGGGATCCATCAAATCTGCGATCGGTTGGTACAGATTTCTGTTTTGTTTGGCCATTTCTTTTGAAGGGCACAAATTCCAAGTCAGGTATAATACTTTTTATTATTCGATTCTACGTTGCAAGAGGAATTAGATGCCTGATTAAGATAAATTGCAGGGCAGAGCCTCCGAAACGCAATGCTCACCCTATCATGCCGGAACCGGAAGTCCGACTGAAACTACTTTTAATTTTATGTGTACTACCAAAGAACATTGCCCTAGTTTTGTTCTTAAGTAACACCATTCTGGTATCCTGAAAGCAAATGTCAACTTGGTTTAATTCTCATTCAAGAGTTTTGTCTAATGATTTACCATCCCTATCCATAATATAAATATATCTTCTGCGTACAGCAAAATTTCTGCCCTATCGCAGATGAGTAGGAAGCTGTCAACAAACAGGGAAAAATAGCAGGAATTCCAGTATGGACTCCTGTGGAATGTCATGTGAAATAACACTTGCATCATATTTGACTCCATTTAGTTTTTCAATTTGCTGGTGTCTTGATAAATATCCAAAAAACCAATTTAAAATCAGTGTCGCTAAGCTGGTCTGCATCAGCCTTGTCTTCAGGAGTGGTCCACTAAATCGAAGGCCCTGGTCAATTCTACAAAAACCACACCAGTGAACTAACCATGCTACATATTAATAGGCAAGTTATTTGCGAACAAAACCAAGACTGTCATGGTACTATAGTCCTTCCTGAAGCCATGCTGATTAGCCATCAGGACATCATACTGAGATAGGCAATTGATCATGTACAATATTTTCCTGTAACTTGCCCAGCAGAAACAAGAGGAAAATAACTCGCCCAGCAGAAACAAGAGGAAAATCAGCCTCCAATTTTCCAACTGGTCCACTGCTACCCCTCCTCCCTCTGTGCAGTGGCACCACATAGGCCATCTTCCAAATCTCAGGTACCTGCTGGCAGCAAAAGGAGACTGTACAATTTAGCAACAGGCCTCTCTAATTCTTCTGCAGCTAATCTCAAATACTTGGTGTCAACCTCATCAAAGCCTGGCCCTTTTAACATCCATCTGTAACCACCCAATCCCCTGGGGTTACTAGAATCCTATTAGTACTAATCTTAGGCAGGTAAAAAAGGCAGCTGGTAGGGAGCTTATGAGAGGCTTTCTTCATAATGACATCACTGTTTACTCAGCTAGCCCGAGTGAGGATGATTATGTAATTTAGAACTTTCGCAGCAGGATAACCATTTTTGAGTCAGTTGTTCGGGAAGTTTAGACTGTTCAGTCTGAGTTGGGAGAGTCACAGCGGCTGGAGATCTGCCAGCTGGGGCTCTGTCACAGAGAGCCCTGTGTTTCTCACCCTAGTTTGGATTAAATCTACAGTTGTCAGTGAAGTGGTGGAGACCTTTTGCAGCAGGAATCCTTGATTTCACTCCAGGGGGACTGAGAAGGACTACCAGTTCAGTGGATCCAGTGGGCAATCCACTGAAGGTCCTAGAGTGTTTACAGCTGCCTTTGAGAGGGACACTGTGAGAAATTCTGACAAAGCTACCATGAAGACAAAGGGTGTTTTCTGGTTTGTTCGCCATGCCTTAAGGGAGGAGCAACAGATATGTGAGTACAGATGCAGAAACTGTTCTCATTAGGGAGTTGGCAGAGGTGTGTATGCCCAAGATAAGGCTAGATCACACCTGTCAGGACCCCTCGTACACTTCGGTGTCAAATTTAAAGTTTAGAGTTCCTTGTCTTTAGCAATTCAGTGGGGACTGAAGGCTTCTTTTGGTGTAACCCTGAAGGAATGGCAGAGACTGTCAACTGGGGCAAAGGGTGGGAGGAATGCCATCTGGAGTCTACAAAGCAGGGCTAACTGGTTCGCTGATGGGTGCTAAGGTCTCCTGGGTAGAGGCTAATGCCCAGGAAGAAACTTAAATATGTGGCTCAGGTCACGAGTTTACACTGTGAAATGTGTTCTGGAAATGGCTCAAGAATGTGGTTCAGGCCACGAGCATCCAATTTGGGAAGCAGAAATGTGTTTGAAAATAGTTCAAGTATGTGGTTCAGGCCACGAGCACTTTGGGGAAAAATGGATATAGAAGTTTCTGTGGAAAATTGTACTGCCTAGCAAAGAGTTCCTGGAAAAAGAGTGTACTTGTTTTATCATGACCAACCACTGGGGGTCCACGTGTGCTTTAGTAACATCTGTGAAGGAAGCCATACTGCACAATCCCAGCTACTGCATTGGACATTCTGATCACTGCTTTCTGTGTGGAATTATTGAGGCCCCCTCAGCCGTTAGGTCTAGCATACGCCCAGCATCCTCTCCCCTGGACCTGCTTGTATTTATAAAGGTTTACTTTGCATTAAAGTTTTTTTTATTGTTTTCAATATAAAGAAACAGCAGTACAAAACTGAGTAAGCTCATATGAAATGAACTACACCAAACAGAAGGGTACTTTGTCATGTACAGTGAATATGCTTATTGCAATGGGTAAGGGGGGTTATGGAAGGAATGAAGGGAAACAAAAACTTTACTTATTTATAACACAGACTACACATGATTACAAGGTGTGTCTCATACTACTGCTCTATAATTGTACAGTATAATGGTATATATTGAATATTGCATATCATTATCGATTAGTGGGTCCTAACCCCTAGCAGGAAATCGGTTGTTGAAGGGAGTTCCATGACAGCCCTCATTTAGAGGTATGATTCCTGTTGGATCTCAGGGCCTGGGGGAGGGGAGTGTGTCCAGGGGATTAGAAGGAGAGTTATCCTGAAGGATCTCAACAATCAGGGGAGGGGCTCGGGGTTCATCTGTTTGTGCCCACCATCCAGTGAAGGAAAAGTGAGAGTGAAAACCAATCAGTCCAGCGTTCTAGTAGAGACACGCCCCACACCCTGAGGGGGGTGGCATATTGAAGGTAGGGAGCCCAGCACTTCTGGAATTTAGCCAGTTGATAGGTACAGAGGTGGGCAAGCCTATCAGTGCTGCCAAGGGAGGAAAGGAAGCCATCATCTCTCATAGGGTGGGGATAACGGCTGTACGCCATTTATATAGTAGGGCCCGTTCGGTTAGAATGGCGAGTAGTGCCAACCACTGCACTCGAGCTGTGAAAGTGTTGGCATGTCAGCTCAGATCCCCAGGATAAAGAACTTAGGCTTCTGAGGGATTAGTTTCTGTAATACCTTTGTGGACATTACACCTACTTCTTTCCACAACTTCTGTATTTTGGGGCAGGACCAAAGTATATGGGCCAAATCTGCCACCTTCCCCTGACATCTCCAACAACCATCTGATTTCATGAGTTTAGCTTTATGCAACACTACAGGGGTTTTATACTATGAGTGTGATATTTTATTCTGGATTAACCGTGACCTAGCATCCTAACACCACCCGTGGCCATCTTTCCAGTCCTGACCCCACTGTTCAGTGGATATAGAGCACTGTAGCATACTCTCCCATTTAGCGTTGGAGTCTTCACTTTGAGAAGGGAGAGTGTCTCTTAGTTGGCCATATAATCTCCCTGCTAGGCCCTTGGGGTTGTCTATCCAGGAATGGAGGAATCCAGAGTTGGTGCCACCCCTCTGGGACTCCAGAAGGGGCTTGAGAGCTGCCCTGATCTGGAGATACCTCCAAAAGTCTGCTGAAGGGAGATTCCAATGCTGCTGGAGTGTTTGAAAGGAGGCGATTCTGAACATATCAGGTTCACAGAGGTCCCCCACTGTTCGGATCCCCTTGCTGTGCCACGGTGTCCAGAGCACCCTCCTGTTATCTATGGTGATCTTCGGATTCTGCCATAGCAGGGTCACTAAAAGAGGGGATGGGTCTAAGGCGAGCCTGGAGTGGACATATTGCCAACACTTCCTGGAGGCTTCCACTGTGGGTGGCAACGCTGCCTTGGAGGGGAGAGATGGGGACAGGCCTCTCGGAAGGAAACAATAGGGAGGGTGGGTATATGGTGTTTGTCATGTGTTGCTCAATAGGAACCCATTGTGGAGTACAAAGGAGGTCTGTCTGAAACCACTGCACAGTTTGCGCAACTTGGAAGGCCCGTTTGTATCTCTCCATCCAGGGTAGGTTCCACCCTCCATTACTCCAATGAGCCCCAAGTTTAGCGTGACTGAATCGGGGCTTGGCTCCTCCCCACAGAAAGTCTCCAATCAGTTTATCAATGGGTTGAAACCACAGCTTGGGGAAGGAAATAGGAATGTGGGACAGAAGATAGTGGAATTTAGGAGCTGAGACCGTCTTTATAGCTGCTATCTTTCCAGCCAGTGTAAGTTTGAGCATCCGCCATTTATCAAATTCAGTCTTGGTAGATAGAAGTAAGGGTTGAATGTTAAAGTTCCACAAATTTTCAATTTTGAGGGTCATGTGAATGCCCAGATAGGTAATGCCAGCTGGGGCCCACAGCAGGCCAGAGGTCTGTGCGATATGTTGGGGGCAGTGTTCATTAAGGGGAAGCATCTCGGTCTTAGCTTGATTAAGCTTCAGGCCTGAGTACCTAGCAAAGTCTTCCAGTAGGGTCAGTAAGTGAGGCACTGAAAGCTGGGCATCAGCCAGGGGGAGAAGAAGATCGTCAGCATACATAAGCGTGGGGTAAGTTGTGTCACCCACAGGGATCCCAGCAATTTGTGGATGCTGACGGAAAGCTGCTGCCAGTGGTTCCACCACTAGGACAAATATGAGAGGCGACAGGGGGCAGCCCTGTCTCGTCCCTCATTCCAGGGGAAAATGGGGGGAGAGCAAGGAATTTATGGTGAATTGGGCTGCTGGAGTGGCATAGATCACCTGCACTCTCTGTTTGAACCTGTCTCCCACCCCTAGGTGGGACAACACTGTATACAGGTAGTCCCACTCTAGGGAGTCAAAAGCCTTTTCGAAGTCGACAGCTATAGCTGCCACTGGGGTGGGGATCTGAAGAGTGGTGTAAATTAAGTCAATCAGAGTTCTAAGATGGTCAGTGTTGTGTCTTCCAGATACAAAGCCAACCTGAGAGGGGTGGATAAGGTGAGAAAGGAAAGGGCTCAATCTAATGGCCAGAATCTTGGAGTAGATTTTACTGTCTAAATTGATCAGAGATTTGGGCCGATAACTGGCTGGTTTTGTACGATCTTTGCCCTTCTTGGGGATGACCACTATCGTGACCTCCCTGAGGGTGGGTGGGAGAATCCCCTTAAGTTCAGCTTCCTGAAAAACTTCAGTCAGAAGTGGAGCAAGCAAACGGCCAATGCTTTGTAAAACTGCCGTATATACGTCACTACCTGGGGATTTCCCCACAGGGACGGTGTTGATGGCAAAGAGCACCTCCTGCTGCGTGAACGGGGCCTCTAATTCTAAGGTTTGTTGGCGTGACAGTTTGGGAAGCTGCAGCCCTTCCGGGAAGGGTTGAGTATCTGCTATGGCCTTTAGGTGTGTAGTAGAGTATAATTTCCCATAGAAGGTGGCCATAATCACGTTAATGGCCTGCGGCGATGATGTCACAGCTCCCTGTGAGTCCTTCAGTCCTGAGATGTGCCTACTAGCCTGTTGGCGCCATAATTGGTACATCAGAACCTTGCCTCCCTTATCCCTTCCTTCTCAGAAGGTGTGCCAAAGACGGAGGATAGCCACCTCCGCCTTCTGGTTTAACAATTGGTTAATTTGGAAGCGTAGGCCCAGTATGGACTTACTGAGAGAGGAGCTAGGGGAAGGGGAAGGAAGGGCTTTGAATTAACTTTTGGCCTGTGTCAGCTGCTTCTCCAAGCCACATAGCTCTCGCTCGCATTCTCTCCATTTTCCTGCGGCATACCCCATAATGTTACCCCTCATGGTGGCCTTAAATGCCTCCCAGGTATTCCCTGGTGTTGTGTCTGCAGACGGGTTAGCACTGAAGAATAATGAGGCTTCATTTTTAGCCCATGGGATAAAGTCTGGACCTCTCATAAGGAGGGGGTCCAATTTCCACTGGGGAGGGAGAGGGTTGCCCCATTGTACCAGGAGTTGGACGGCAGCATGGTCTGAAATTATCAGAGGAAGAATAACTACCTCAAGGTCATTATGCAGGATAAGTGGGGATGCAAGCCAATAATCCAATCTGCTGTAGGAGGAATTAGGCTCAGAGTGGTAAGTGTAATCTCTCACACGAGGGTGAAAAAGCCTCCAAACATCTGTGAGACCCAGGTTGTCCATCAGCTGAAGAAGGGCTCTTGTACCTCTAATATGGGTTTCTCTGCCTTTGTCATTTCTAAGACGGGAACTAAGGCAAGATTAAAGTCCCCTCCAACCAGGAGAGGACAGGTAGGAGGCAGAAAGGTTGTTATTTTATCCGCCAAACTGTGGAAAAAGTGTGGATCGTCTGAATTGGGAGCATAAACATTGCACAATACTAGCGGGCCTGTGGGTGTGTTGTACCTTGCTAGCACCCATCTACCATCTTGATCGGTAGCTGAGTCCAGCAGTGTCCAGTGCAAAGACTTGTGAAGCAGAATCATTACTCCGTGTTTCTTGGTGGGGGCACTCGAGTGAACCTCCTGTCCCACCCAGTCGTTCAGCATCATAGAGGCGTCGGGTTGGGTCAGTTTGGTCTCCTGTAGGAAAGCCACTCTGGACTTCAGCCATTTGAGATGGGCAAGAGTCTTTTTCCTTTTGATGGGTGAGTTAAGCCCTCTGACATTCCAGGTATGGAAGGGGATCTCAGCCATTTTGAAGGAAAAAAAAAAAAAAAGAGGGGGGTTCTATCCTATAAAATTCAACTAGTCGTCCAGTGTTGGTCTACTCCTGCCTATTCTAAGCCAGGCCCAAAACCGTCCGTCACGGCCCCTGGGAAGTTATGGAGTTGTAACCTAAGCTGCGAGTACCATGGTATAGGGAATAGGAACAGAAGGAATATAAGTTTACACACAACACACTAATAATAACTGCCAGGTATAATCAGGTAACCATATGCCAACTGGCAGAATTAAAATCTGAGTAAGGACTCTACTGTACACAGCCAGCTGGAACTCCAGCCAATGGCAAGCTCAGTAGCACCTGTGGGGGGATGTCTGGCTTAAAGAACATCAGTCATAGCAGCCCCTGCTAACAAGTGACCTTGTTTATTATTAACACTCACTCCTAACACAGGGCAATGAACAAAACACACTAAATAAACTTTTCAGTGGTAGGGCTCATTCCAGAGCCATGGAATGTCCTAGGTACCCTGGGGAGATCTCAGAGCCATGGACAGGGAAGGTGGGGAGTCCAATTTCTTGTACCAGTTTCCAGGAGAAACAGGGACATGAAATGAGTCCAGTGCAGGTATTACTGTAGGATCCCCAAAGGGGTAGAGAGTTGGGTGCGAGCTTCTCAGGAGGAATACTCTCGGTGGGGGTAACCTGGGAGGGGTATGGACAGTAGAGTGCAGCCACACCAGTTAATTCCTCCCCCTCCCATGTGGCAGAGGAAGCCCCACCATAACATTTGCGTTCAGGACTTACAAATAACCTATCTGGAAAAGCGTCTGGTGGGGGGGGGCATGTAAGTACGCTGCTTGTCTTAGGACTAAGTGCAACTGCTATAACACCGGTGCGTACCAGTTTCCCTTTTTACTCCCCTTATCCTACCTGCATTACTCCCCAGTAGACACTTATGCCCAATAGGTACTTATCTGTATTAACTGTCAGCCAAGGGAGTCTCTAAATTTCCCAGGTGATTGCTGCACTGCTCCAACTGCTGGGCCGGAAGCCTTGGGTACAGGCCTCATTTCCTCCAGTGGCAGTGCGTCATCTGCGGCCTCCACCCATGAGCCCTGTGGGTCTGCCAGGTCATTTTCCAGGTCTGGTGGAGCTGATAAGTCCATTTCACCCAACAGTTCATCCGATGCAGATCAGCTGTAAGGAGCGATCAAAGAGAACCGGTTTTCATTAAAGAACTGGCTGGTATAGGATGCTTCACGCGGTACCTCTCTCATGTGATGCTTGGAGTTGTTTTCAGATAGTGCGTCCTTTTTAGTTCTGTCTTGTGGATGATCCTGTTTAGAGTGAGGAGTGGAGGGGTATCTCTTATGGGTTCTGGAAGTCCATGGTTTCAAATCCTTACCAGACCTCTTGATTGAGTCAAATCCTCCAGGTCCAACATATTGATCACCCATAGTCAGCCCTCTACGACCCGAGTATTCTGCCTGCAAGGGCCCAGAAGCAGCCTGGGGAGGAGAACTGGGGGATCTTGTATTCAAGTGGGGCCAAGTAGCATTTATAAAGTCTAATGCGGCCTCCAGGGAGAAGAACTGGTGTGGGGTCCCATTATAAGTTATTTTGAGAGTCGCTGGGTATCTAAGGCTGAAAGGAATGTGCAACTCGCGCAGGTGTCTGCACGTATCAGTATAGGCCTTTCTTCTGTCCACCAGCGCCTTCGGGTAGTCCTGAAAAATCATAATGCGATGATCCCTCCAGTTGAGGTTATTAAGCTCTCTAGCTCTGGCTTGTACGGTTTCCTTCTCAGCAAAGTCAAGGAATTTAGCCAAAATGGGTCTGGGCTGGTCCCCCAGTGCTGGTCTCTGTTGCAAGGAACGGTGCGCCTGTTCTATTGTCAGTCTGGTAGCAGGTGGCAGCTGTAAGAGCTCTGGTAAGGCCTGCAACAGAAAATTAACAACTCTTCCCCCCTCACTGCCCTCTGGGAATCCAAGAAATCTTAAATTGTTGCGGTGGCTCCGGTTTTCAATATCGTCGAGTTTTTCCTGTAAAAGTTGGATTTAAGCTTTCTTAGCTCTCAGTGTGGAGCAGTGACCCTGGAGTGCCTCTTCGTGGGCATCTACTTTTTGCTCCGTTTGCCCTTGCCAAACGTCCAACTGCTGAAGTGCCCCGGTCACAGTGCTGGTTGCAAGGGTTAATGCATCCCTTCGTTGCATCATTGTTTGAAACATGTCCCGTATCAAGAGCTCCTCGCTCTCTTTGGTGCTGTGCACCATGCGGTCTGGAGCTGCTGCGTGTCCAGGATAAGGAGCATCGTATACATGAATCGCCAAACGAAAAGCTTAATTATTGCACCGACGGTTGGAGAAACAGGTCCGGTGGCAAAGTGTCTTATTAGACGGTACTTTACTCCCCCGGGATGGGTAAAACGATGGATGCTTGGCTCCGGTTCGGCAGCTTGTCTCGAGTGTTGTTCGTGTTGCCAGTAGAGCACAACAAAGGTTTATTTTGGTAATTGTACTCCCACCCCCTTTTCCTTTAGATAATGAGCCTAGTATACACTCTAAAGCTAGGGGTGGTACCAATCTGAGTATTTCTGCTTAAAGTAAATGGTATGCCATATGTGGGTACTAGTTCTTTTAATGGGTGGTGCCAACTTGCCAAAAGTGGTGTGGGGGTTACACATCTTTGCTAATAATTCAAATAATTCCCAAAATGTAACACCTTTTAAATAATAATTGGGATGTTCCAAGCCCAAAGGAGTTCATCCTTTTTCCCCTTACCCAACAGAAGCAGAAAATTCTTAACTATATTTAGATTAGAAAAATTATTCGGTAACTTGGCTCTCTCTATACCATCTGTAATTTTTTCAACATGTTATTCAACAGACTATAATTTCAGATGCTCCCTTGGCATAAGCAAGCTATTTATACTTTTCCAAAACATCCTTAAGTTTCTAAACATTTCTTGTTGTTGATTTTCATAGAAATTAAGCTTAGCCAATTTAATTTCCATCTTACATAAATTCTGTAACCTTCTATACTCGTTCCATGCGTTTATATATCTGTTTATAAGCTTGCCATGCCTGATCTTTTTGCTTTACTTTTTGTAAAATATTGATATTTACCCACTCATTTTAACACAATAAATCCTCTTTTTAGTTAGTGGCATATAAGTATCTAAAATTAAAAAAAAAACATTTTTTGAAAAAAGTCTAGGGCCTGATTAACATATTTAAATCAAGCTGAGACCAAGCTATATTTTTAAAATTCTGTTTAAAATTAAAGGCAGCAGCATATGAAAATTTTCTTCAAGTGATAACTCTTGGTGGGCCTCTATGACTTTTATTGCTTAAATGCAGTGAGTGGGAGCACGATCGCTAAGTGAGTTAGGTCGAATACCACATCCCACAATGCTAGACATGTTATTGATCATTACCCAGTCAGTTAACGATACAGTGTTAGAACTCAGGTTTATGATTGTTGATTCATTGATTAGTTGCAAGAGATTTACTTTTTGCAGCAACTCTACAAATTTATTTTTTTCATGACCCAACCAATTTAAATTCAAATTGCCTAAAATAATCATTCTCCTTCTAAGAAAATTGCCCTGAACTCCCTTAGGCTCCACTAACCTTGCAGTTTTCATTTTAGAAGGATTACAGGCACATCCTAGCAACACCTTCTGAATTTCCAAAATAACAATTCAATGAATATACCATCACAGCCTGAGTGATTCTGTTTAACATCCAAAAGATTAACGTCAAGGTCGTACCTCACAAACCACCCTCCCTTTTTTTTTAAATCAGTTTTGTCTGTCCTAAACACCCTGTGACCACTAAAAAAAAAAAAAAATATACAAATATCAGTTTTTGAGGTTATCCAAATCTCACAGAGTGCAAGAATATCAGGGGCACAGGAAAGAAACTAGGCCTCCACCTCATGTTTGTTAGACAAAATACTTCAAATATTCATATGAGCTATTCACAAGTCTTTACTTGTAAACCAATTAGTGGAAAAATTTAATAAAGCACAATTACTAGAGCCACTTGAGCCAGGGTTTCTTTCCATATCCTCTGCAAACAATATTAAAAACCCTAGGTAACCAGGTACAGGATTGACATTTATTAATCAACATAAAAAAAAACACCTAAATCTAATACATGTTTTTTTTCCTCATAACTCCTAATAAATCATTAGCCATCCATTCTGGAGATTCACAATTTGTGACAGGGAAGTTCTCAACCTGACCATATACTCCTGCCTCCTCACAAAGGACACTTTCAAAACAAACATGGTCTATTCTAGTCTTAAGCCCCTTGAGCGACACCCTACAGGCCAATCTACAGCAGAGATCGATGCAAGGTGTGATCTACCTGGCAATCGTCTGCTTTGCTGCCAGGCCTGGCTTCAGCGTATGTTAGAAACATCTGGGGAGCTTCACCATGAAGTCCAGCCATGTATTCCTTGTAACAAGACAGTGCCTTCCCCAGGTCCAGAGTATGTAAACTGGGATAAGCCTCCGAGGTCAGGCTGGTACAGTATACCGGTAAATTAATCACCTGGTTAAGGTGAAACTGATATGGCCTTTAGGAGGAACGTCAGGTGGTGGCAAAGAATGACCTTATCCTTGTGAAAGACCAGATAAGGAGACTCTGCTGAGAGCGCCTGGGGCTCACTGGTCCATCTGGCTGATGTGATGGTCACCAACACTGCAGTCTTCCAACAAAAATATGACATCTCACATGTGAATTGGCTCAAATGGCTTGCCCAGGAACATTCCCAACACCAACAGTAAGTCCCATGGAGGCTGTGGTTCATGTACTGGAGGGGATAAGTGAACCAGGCCTTTGAAAAAGCAGTCAACCACCTTCTTCTGTGCCACTGTTGGCATATCAACCCACACCTGGTATGCAGAGATAGCTGCCAGGTGCGCCTTGACGGTCATCACTCACAGTCCCGATTGAAAGGGGAACCAAAGGTAGTCGAGGATGCTTGCAATGGGGCAGTTAAGGGAATCAAGCTCCTTACTCTGGCACCATATCGATAACCTCTTCCACTTAAATGCATAGCATTTATAAGTCGACTCCTTATGGGACGCCTCCACAATGTGAAGGACGTCTTCCAAAAGGCCCAGAGCATGGAACTCTTGCCACTCAGAAGCCAGGCTGAAAGATGCAGAAATCAAAGGTGCAAGTGCAGGACCCTCCCCTGTTGTCCAGTCAACAGCTCTAGGTGGAGGGGTAACCTCCACAGAGGCCTGCTGCTGAGGCTGAGGAAATCCAGACTCCAGAACTGCCTCAGACAATCTGGGGCTCTCATGATCATCCACACCTTGTCCTTCCGGGCCTTGGCCACATCCATGTAGACCAAGGGGAAGAGAGGGATGGCATTCAGAGGCCAGGGATCTATGGCCTCAAGAAGGCATCCCCCCTTTTAGGGGCGTGGCCTGGCTGAGGAAGAGAATGGAGGCTTGATCTCTGAGCTTGGGGGACCATCTAGCTAATATCAAAGACATCCTAGTTTAAAACATCACTGCTCAACTAATTTTTATCATCCCAGCGTACCTACTGATGGAATCAGCTAAAAGAGCCAAGAATAAGCAAGTTCAGCTCTCATTTTCCTCAGCTAAAGGACATGAAGTTTCGGGCCTGCATCAATCGGGTCAGTCAAACATGGCGGCGTTGTCCTCCTCTGGCAGCCCAGAGGCCTCCAGGACAACTTCGGCAGCAAAAGAGGCACCACCACGCTCCAACTTGGAGGCCCTGATACAAACTCTGAAATTTGACTTGACCCTCCAGATGCATTCTGGTTTTGAAAACACTGGAGCCCAATTGAATCACCCACAGCAAATGGTGAACGAACTCAGTAACACAGTGGAGGGACACTCTACTCGTATATCCAACCTCGAGCAACGGGTTAGTGATCAAGAGGACTCCCTGTGCCATCTCGACACTAGCCTCCAACAAGCCCTTAAAGAAACTTAAATGCTAAAGGTTAGTGTCGATGACCACGAAAACCGTGAGAGGTGCAACAATGTACGCATCGTGGGTCTCCCAGAGGGTCTTGAGGGGAATGGCTGTGCAGCGTACATCTCGTCCTGGCTGAAAAAAAATCACTGGACTTACCTGCCAACACAAACCTGGAGATCCAGCAGGTCCACCGTTTGCCAGGCCGAAAACCAGGACTGGGGGAGGGGCCCCGTCATGTGCTGATTAAATTTTTGAGATTTCCAGTCACCGTGTCCTGGATGCCTCTCGTAAAGCGGGTCAAATAAGGGAACAAGGGAGTGTTGTCAGTGTGTTTCCAGATTTTTCAAGAAAGTTGCAAGCTGAGCGGCAGGCGTTTACTGCAGCGAAGAGGAAGCTCCATGACCTGAATTGCCAATTCTCGTTGCTCTACTCTGCCCGGCTAGGAATCCGGTCAAAGAATCGAGAAACAAGGTCCTTCACAGACCCTGAGGCGGCCATGCAATTTACCATGCAGGAGTTGGCTCCACAACTGGTCGAGGAGGTGGCCAGGCACTGAAGGGTTTATCTCGAGGACACTAAGGTACTGTTGGTTTTGAGAGACGCCCAAAATAAGGCCCTATTGGGGAGAAGGAACAGTAATATACTGACTGGGGCCAAATTGTATTCTGGACGCCTTGGGTCCATGTGAACCTGGCTCTCAGAGATAGCAACAGTTACAAGACTGATTGAAGCAAGGGGGTTAAAATGTTGATTGACTTTATGTGCATTATTTTATTAATTCCAGGTATTTGGCTGGTGACTATAATGTAGCAGGCAACCGAGCGACTGCAGCTGTTAAGATAATAATTCAACTGAGTCTCTGGTTCTTTGCTTTTTGGACTTCACTTCTTCAGGGCCTGGCTGTTGGTGGGGGAAGGCAACTATGTGAGTCTGTATGCAGTAGCCCATTTACTGAGGCCTGTAATGGGGTTTTTCCTCCCCAGCCTATCATGGCAGGGCCAGGTGGTCTCCGCGAGGCGCTTGCTTCCCCTAGATGAACTCCCAAACAGCCCCGTCTGAAGTGAGTTATGGCAAGGGAAATGTTTGGGGGCAGAGTGCCGGTGATCTCTACACTTGCCCGAAGCTGTGCTCGTGTAAAATAGGTTTGGCTCTATGAGCATGATGTGAGACAATCAACATTAAGCCTTTTAATTCTTGGGGCTCGTTTTTCAGCTGGGGGAGGGTAGCTAGGCGAATACTGCTGGTGGTAGATTGCAGATTTCCTTAGCCCCAGCCTATCATGGCAGGGCCAGGAGCACTTCGCGAGTCGCCTGCTTCCCAGGGACAATTTCCCCCAACCAGCCCTTACCATGGTATAAACGCTACAAGTTGGGCAAACCTTGAATTTATGGTCCGAGTCAAACCCTTGGGGTTCCTTTTACAAACGCATGATAGTTAAGCGCTTTGTTTCTTATGTTTAAAATAGTTAAATGAGGCCTGTAAACGTGAACTGTGTATCCGGTTGTGTTTGAGTTATGGTGCCAGTTTGTAAACCCAGTATGGGCAGTTCAAGTTTCTTATTCCTGTATAGTTCATGGGGAGCACTCTCGAATCATGAGCTTGTATTGTGGATATAACACTGCTACCCAGGGCTGTGGACAATTTGGATATCGCTTCCAGTAAAGGAGAGAGTGGTCACCTGGGTTCGCTAGCCTTAATAAGGGCACTGCAAGTTATATCTTATGAATGGGGAGCTGGGGGTGGGGGATATGATCTTCTCTGTGTTTATACATTCCACCGAGTATGGTTATTCACGGAGAATAAGTAAGTGTATGGGTTGTTAGAACAATGGTGGGTAATCTAAATTAGCATTAAGAGGTGGAGTGTGGGGGGGCACAGCACCACCACTCAGGGTGCTGCAGCCCCCACTCTCAGACTCAAGCTCACCCCTGTATAAGGTTGGGAGGAGTATTTGGTTAACTAATTGGGAGGTGTCTCCCCTTAGCGAGGAGAGTTCCTCCCCCCCCTTCCCTTCAACTTTGTGATGACGGACTAGACAGTTGTTCACCATTTCTAGATGGTCCCCCTCAGCACTTCCATGAGGTGTAGAGGGAAGTACCCTTTTCAGAGCTTGTTAAAAGCTGAGGGGGGTGGGGGGGATAGTTTTCCTTGTTGGGGCTATGTTTATTTTTTTAAGGAAGGAATGGGGAGTTAAGTAGAATGGGTATGGGGTGGTCAAGGGCAAGAAAGGGAGCTTTGTTGTTATGGTAGAATTGTGGAAAAATTTGGAGGGTATAAACAGTTAGGGAGGTTAAGGGGGATAGTTTTTGGGGAAAGAAAATTAATAAAAAACAGGTTTGCAGCGCAGGGCCACTTGTCAGAGCAGCTGGTTTCCTACAGCAGGTAACATACATCTATAATAAGAAATGTGTAATCTAAAATGTATTATATGGAATGTTCGTGGGCTGAAAACAGTTGTCAAATGAAAGAGAGTATGGTCGTACCTTAAAAGTCAAAAAGGTGATGTTCACTTCTTCCAGAAGACCCAAATGACTAGCGAGGAAACTTCAAAACTGGCACATTCATGGGGGAGGGTACCCTCGGGCGTGGCGATTTGGATTCTCCCCCAATTAAGAGTAGAGGTCCACAAAACAATAGCAGACCCCCAGGGTACATACTTGCTGACAGATATTACTATAGAGGGCACTAGACTGAAACTGGTAATAGTTTATGGCCCAAACACAGATGATCCAAACTTCTTTAACCACCTGGTGGTGGGAAGGCCCCGGGTTCGGACGGTATCCCTATGGAGTTTTATAAATATTTCTGGGAGGATAGCCACCAGATCTTAGTCCCTATGATACAAGAGGCTTTGGAATCGGGGTCCCTTCCTCCCTCCCTCTCTGCAAATGGCCACAATTATTGTCCTTCCCAAACCAGGTAAGGACCCCAAGAAATGTGGGTCATACCAGCCCATTTCATTGTTAAATGCCGACTATAAGATCATAGCAAAACTGTAGGCGAAGCGGCTGGAACCGATATTGCCTTCGCTGGTCCACCACGACCAGTGCGTTTTTTTTCAGTGGGAGACAGGTAAAGCATAACCTGCGAAAAACTTTAAACATAGTTTGCAGGTGGGTAGATTCTGGGGAGAATATGAACAGAAGCCTTCTAGCACTTGATGCCGAGAAGGCCTTTCATAGGGTCGAGTAGGTCTTCATCTTTGCCACCCTTAGGAAATTCCAATTGGGCCCTAAGATTATTGCCTGGATCAAGACTCTATACTGCCTCAAAAGCACAGATTTATACTAATGATACTCTTTCGGCACCCTTCCCCCTTACAAGAGGCACGCGCCGGGGTGTGCATTGTCACCTCTCCTGTATGTACTGACTATGGAAGTTTTGGCTTCATCTATACGACAGAACCCTAACATTCAGGGTTGCATTATTGGGAATCAACATCAGGTCATCTCGTTATTCGCTGATGTCATGCTGTTATTCCTTAAAGATCCGGACCACTCCATTCCGTATTTAGCAGAGGTTTTTGAGGTGTTCAGACCCATATCGGGTCATAAAATAAACTGGGCCAAGTGTGAATGGTTCCCCTAGGAAAGAATACTAGGGGTGTGGACATAGAGGGTTTCCATATTCCTCCTGCGGCATTTATAAAATACATTGGGGTTAATATCCCTAGGAAACTCGCTTCCCTTTTTAAGCTTAATTATGACCCCCTCCTGAAGAAAATTCAGGCTCAATGCAAAAGGTGGAAAAGTTTCCCCCTAACCTTGATCGGCAAAGTGAACCTAGTAAAGATGTTCATATTACCTCAGTGCCTTTATTTATTTCAATCCTTACCAGTGTGGGTGCCCCAATATTATTTTAAATCTCTCAAGGGGGTGGTTGGGTCTCTTTTGTGGGGTAACAAGAGGCCGAGGCTAAAACAGAAGGTGTTGTGGAAACCCCTAAGGGAGGGAGGGAAGTTTTGGCCTTCCAAATTTAAAATCATACTATTTGTCGGCTCAGTTAGCTGCCCTGCAGGACATATATAAAGTTGAGACTGAGGGGAGAGCGTGGGTAGGTTTGGAAAATGAGGTCAATGAATTCCCACTGGGCCCACAGCTGTTTGCATCAATTTTAAACTGGTCCTCAAAGAAATTTATCAGGAACCCTTTCACTAGAACTACAGTTCATGTCTGGTGCATGGCCCATATCCTGATGAATCATCCAAGAACTTTGTCCCCAGATGCAGACATTGGGCTAGCACTGTGGGAAGGGGAAACGATACCTAGGCTGCTGAAACAGGTATTAGACGCCTGGGCAGGTAAGGGTCTCCACTTAATTCACCAATTATATGACCAGGGCACTGTTCACTCATACCAGTCCCTAGCAGGTACTTATGGTCTTCACCCATCCCACTTTTTTACATACCTTCAAGTACGGCACAGGTTTAAAAGTGGTGAGGACAGGGAGTCCCGTTCTCTCTGCCCTCAAAGGTCCCCATTAGAAGTATTGAGAGAATCTATGCAAGCAGCTAGGCCTAGGCCTATGGCCAAGTGTTATGGGTCTCTGTTAGGAGCTCTACCAGATGTTGTCCACTCTCTGAAAAAACAGTGGGACAGGGATTTGGGAGGAGAGGCTCCAACAGCAGGTGATTGGAAAATAACCTTGAGTAAGGGCATGAGTTGCTCGGTCAATAATAGGTTGAGAGCCACACATTTTAATATTATATATAAAACATATTTCACCCCCTCCTTGGCCCACAAAATAGATCCTAGCCAGTGGATCTGTGTCCAAAGTGCAAGGCGCACTGGGGTACCTTTTTCAGTTTGATTTGGGCATGCCCAAGGATTAGACTCTATTGGTCAGGGGTAAGCTCAGTTACACAGGCCATGCTCGGGGATTCCCAGGTTGTCGGTCCAGGCGAGGTCATTTTGGGTCTCCCTGGTGTATCAAAGGCAGGTAAGGGATTAGACCACCCTCTGTGGCCGCTTGCAATGGTAGTGGGGAAACAGGTACTGGCCTACCACTGGGGTCGGGACTCCTTACCCTCGATCTCCGAGTGGGCGCAGAAACTAATTCACTCTATGAAAACTGAACACACTAAATATAAAGCTCAGGGGAGGGAAGATAAATTCATCAAGATT
Organism: Neoceratodus forsteri; assembly: GCA_016271365.2. NCBI lineage: Eukaryota > Metazoa > Chordata > Ceratodontiformes > Ceratodontidae > Neoceratodus > Neoceratodus forsteri. The sequence continues at coordinate 161,467,196 of CM057458.1, read as the reverse complement.
TGGGACCCCTTAGAAAAAGCCATGACCCAACCCTGGTTCCCATGATTTTGATGGGTACAGGAGGCACCCAGAAGAGTAAGGTAAGGGATGCCTGGAGAGTTTCTGAGCACCTTAATTAAGCTGCTGTTTGTCGGTGTACCACAAACCATTACCATTTAAGTAGAGTCAATTCTACTGGCTTATGTAATACTGTATATAGTGGCAGATTGGCTCTACCAGTATATACTAGATCTATGTAAATGTGATCCTGATAACACTGCATATGACGTTTAATCATGTTTCTGCTGTAATGTGCCACTGCACTCTTTATTCTTCATTCTCTGCTCTGGGTGCTGTACATGCTGTACCTTGAAAATCAAGTTTGAAAAAAAAAAAAGGCATCCCCCAAAAGTACCCCAGATTGCCAGCCCAGAGGGTTGAGGCGCTGGACGCCACACCTCGCTCCACGCCCGGCGACCGGGTTCGTGGACGGACTCGGGTCATCAGGGGAGAGAGATTGAGGCCGCCCAAGCGGCTCTCTCTCTCTGGGAGGGTTCTCAGCTGGTCCCGCCATGATAATGCCACCTCCTGAAGCACCCAGTAATGGCAATACGGTCGAGGAAGCTGCCAAAAGGGGAGGGGTCGACATCGGCCGAGGGCCTTGAGCGGTGGCGTGTCTCTGCATGCAACCATCTCATTGGCCCTCTCCGAGTGTGAACACCAGCAGGGGAGGAACAGAATGGGGAAAATCCCCTGCCCTGATCTAGGTGACGAGCCTCCGCATCGGTTCCAGGGCAGCAACCAAGAAGCAGACTCCGCTGTGCACGCTCTCAAACAATGCTCAGGGGGAGATTAAGGGGATCTCCGCCACCCTGCCCGGAGGGTAATCCGAGGCCCTGAAGGTACGTGGGAAGTATTAGCACTCTAGGGGCAGACTCCTTGGGGCTGCTAAGTGGGTTCTACGAGGGGAGCTCTGACAGAGGGATCTGTAGCAGCAGTAGGAGGATAAAGAAGATAGTTATTAAAAAAAAAAGGTACCCCAGACTGTTTGGGGGGAGGGGTTCAGAAAACTCTCAGTTTTCTGTTCTCCTAAGAAACAAACAGATCACCAGGGAGGTGCCCTACTGGGAGAACAGGTAGTTTACCACCTTCTGATGCAGGAACCACAAGTGCAACTTCTCTCTGAGCCAGCTGAGAGCGTCCACCAGCTGACTGTTCCCTCCCACAATATGGATTACCAGGAGGTCTGCATCCGGGTTGCACGAGTGTCCAGGTGCGAACAGCCCCCGATATAAGGGAAAGGAGTGCGTTCTGCCTTGCCTGTTCAGGCAGAACATGGCTGTAATGCTGTTTGTCTGAATCTGAATGACCCGACACCGAATCAATGGAGCAAATACTGTTAGTGCTGGATGCACTGCATGGAGCTCCAGCAGGCTGATTTCTGTGACAGAACTCCAGGGGTAACCAGGATATGTGGGTTAATGTGGTTTCCCAGGTGCTCCCCACCCCATCAGAGATGCGTCCATCTTAAGCATGATGGATGGCTTTGAGCAGACAAATTGGATTGCCTTCTCCAGGTGCATTGAGTCCAGCCACCACTGGATGACATCCCACATCAGCTGTGTCACTATGACTGGCTGGTCCTAGTGAGCTGGGCACTGGGACCATTTCCCTCTGCAGGAGGCGCACCTGCCAGTGAGCCCAATGGACCACGTTGATGGAGGATGCCGTACACCTCAGCAGCCACAGAAAATCCTGGGCAGAGTGTGAAAGCCCAACCTGAAATGATCGGGCAAAGGAGGTAAGATCCAATTTTCAGTCCACAGAGAGGTGGGCCCTGGCCTGCAAGAAGTCTAGTTCTGCCCAATGAACTTGATCACCTGTGAGAGGACCAGCTCTGACTTGGCCGAGCTGACCAGCAGGCCCATGTCCCAACAGATCTGGAGGGCAGGATTCCTAGACCTCTCCAAAGGCTCCTCAGATGGGTTGACTGCTAACAGTCATCCAGGTAAAGATGCACCCTGATGCCAAAAACAAAGTAAGTGGGTCTCACAGACACTAGTGCAAACGATACCAATACCAGGCTATGGTCTCTTTAAAAACTAAACGTGTATTCATTTCAGACTCAAGCTACCGGCACAAACCGCCAACGTTTCACTCACATCACGTGAGCTTTCTCAAGGCAGTCCATACCAGTGAGGTGAGTCTGAAATGAATAAACTTTTAGTTTTTAACAATACCAATGCCTGATATTGATATTGGTATTGTTCTGGTATTGTTTGCACTAGTGTCTATGAGCCCCACTGTACCTTGTTTTTGGCTTGCTCTGATTGTGTAGCTCCAGACGTGAACTTCCTTAGTCGCCTTTGGTACACCCTGATGCCCTTACACCACCAGAAGGCCGCCACCACTGCCATGCACTTGGTGAAGACCCTGGGCATGGACAAAAGGCCAAAAGGAATGACCTGGGACAGCATCCCCTCTTCAAAGAATTGAAGGTACCATCAATGGAACGGACTGATACGGATGTGAAAAAACACATCCTGGAGGTCCAGAGAGCAGAACCATATGCCCTGCTCTGGAGGAGGGATAATCTGATTCAGAGAAACCATCAGGAACTTGAGTTTCCCCATGAACTGGTTCCGATTGTGCAGATCCAGTATGGGGCACCAGCTCCCCTCCATCCCCCCTTTTCATTACCATGAAGTACCTGGACACATATCCCTGATTGGCTAGGGCATCTGGTACATGGGCTATTGCCCCACACTCTAGGTGCTGAACAATACTGGCTTGAAGTGTGGACATATCCTGCGACACCCTGGACTATCAAACAGCTCAGAGTCGGTACAGCAGGAAAGCCTCGAAATCCAGAGGCAACCTTCTGCTCACCACTTTTAGGGCCGACCTGTCTGAAGTAATGGTTGGCCATTATGGTAAAAAGTGGAACAATCTACCACTGACAAGAAACTGGGACAGGGGCTGGAGAGGAGGGGGGATGAAACCCCACAACCCATCACTGAACAGTCTTGGAGGGGGTTCTAGCTGCTGAGGCTGTGAAGGCCCCAACACCTCTGCGCCTGGCTGCCGAACTTGGGCTTCAGACATCAGCACTGAAATTGCACTTGCGGAGACTGCTGCTGAGGTTGTCATGGCTGAAAGGATTTCCTTTTAGGCTTTTGGGCCTTTTGGTTCTTCTGGGACAAAGCCACAGAATTCAGGGTGGCATTGGACTTCTAGATTCATATATGTTATGTTCTTCCACCCCAGGGCTGAAGCAGTTGGTGCCAAAGAAGGGGACATAGGTCAACTTATGCCGACTGTCCACCATAAATGTTGAGAGCCTCAGCCAGGCCCTAAGAGTAGTCCATGTCCAAAGCCATCTGAAGCTGGTGTTTAGCCAGCGGCTGACCCTAGTCTCTCACCATCTCCGCTGGAAGCTGTTTGTCAGCTGAAAGATGGGGAAGGAGTTCTCCCAGTACCCCAAACAGCCGATGGCCAAAGTTTGCCATCAGGACAATGTAGCTGGCCTGATGGAGACCACTGATGCAGCAGCATACACTTTTTAGTTGTGTGGTCAGTCTTCTTAGACTCTTTGTCTGGAGGCTTGTCTACGTCCTCTTGGCCTCCAGATTTATGGAAGGCCAAATCCAAGAGCAAGCCCTCGGCTGAGGGGTGATAAGAAAACCTAGAAAAGGCAGCCCACTGGGACTGCATACTTATGAACTATATGGGGAAGGGGTGCCAGGCAGTGTGCTGGATCCTGCCAAAGCTCCAGGGCTGTCCCAAGATGGCATCAGCCATGAGAAAGGCAACCCCCAGGAACCATCCTTGTCCAGTATGTCACTAAACAGGTACTTTGCCTGCTTCTCAACTAGCTCTAAGGAAACTTTCGTGGACCCCAACAAAAATTGAACCAGAGCCCTAAATGACACCAATCTATGGTCAGTGGTCAGTTCTTCGACCTATCCTTGGTCAAACGTATGAGTCCTGGTTGAGGCTATCGACAACTCTCCTTTGGAGTCAGAGGATTCCTGTAAGATGGCCTTCAACCATTTGCCACCATGGACCACCTGGTATCCTTCATCATGGGTGATCTCCACTGAAAGTTGGCCTGGCAAAGCCAGCCACGTAGCTAAACTTCTTGGTTGGGGCCCCAAACAGAGGCTGCAGTGGAAGTGGCTCCACTTGAAGAAGTGGAAAAGTAGACATTGGGAACTGCTGCAAAACACTGACCACTTTGGGAATGACTGGCAAAGAACATGGGACTGAAGGCCCAGGGGGCAGAGCCCTTCCTCTCCCAGAAAAAGCCCACTGTTGCTCCTCGTGGCATGGATGCATTTTACATCAATGCTTCTCTTCTCCCAAGGACAAGGAGGATGAGGAGCATCAACAGTGAAGCCTCACAGTTGTGCAGGATCAAGAGTCCCAGTGATGCCTCGGCCAAAGGGTTGACGTTAAAGGGCGTCGTTCCGAGGGGGGTTGCATAACCCTCCTGCTTTGTTTATTTTATTTTTTACTTTATTCTTTGTTAACCAGGTAAGGCCCACTAGGCACAGGTGCTTGTTTTCAGGAGCAACCTGGGAGCACTGGGGAGGTTAAATCAAACCCAGGTCTGTTTGCTGGATGTACCAAGCTCATTCACAGCTCGTTACTCTAACCTCTAGGCTATACTGCCAACACCCAAACAGCTTTGGCAAGGTAAGCACTAGAGGCTCCGAAGGCAGGACTACTGGTGGAGGCAGCTCCTGAGGCACCCAGTCGGGGTCACCACTTGGGCCTCATCCTCCTGAATGAGGACTGGGAGAACCGGGGTCTGGGAGACTGATTCCTCATCAATGTCCCTGAAATCCAAATGATGAGCTCAAGAAAAGTCTTGACTACCTGCTGAACCAGAATCGAGGTCAACAAGCTTAACGTGGTTACCATGGAGTCTTTGACCATCCTCTCAACTATAGGGAGTGCAACCAAGGCGTAGCTGTTGGAGAATCAGAAGGAGCGGGAACAGCGTGGTCCTTCCTGATCCTATGACTGACAATGGTGTTTCTTGCGTTTTTTTGCTGCGGTGAGCAGGGCTCTCCCTGAAGGTCTGGAGGGCCACACACATTTCCCTGAGCTCATCAGAGAATGACCTTCCAACACTGGCAGTCACCGCAGCTGCCGCCCTCTTCCACGACAGCATGCTAAGCAGTCAACCCAGCAGCTGCTGAGGTCTTTTTTGTGGTATTTCGGCGGATCAATGGCCAGTTGAGCTTCCAGTCTTCGACTGATGCAGTAGCATGGCCCGGCACAAACTGCATCCCTCAACGTCGCGTTGAATGCCGAAGCATTATAAGCAGGTATCGTGTGGGTCAGTCACCAATATTTTCTGCCTGTACTAAGTGCAGAACTTAAAACAGTTTTTTGCTCTCCATCGTCAATCGTGATCACGAAGTGGAGCCGGAAGACAGAAGAGCAACTTTAACGTGGAATGAGGACTTAACAGTCAAAGAGTCACCAGAAAAATTATTTGAAAACGAAATCCTTCAATACATTAGAACTGCAAAGAAAGACACCTGTCCCTCCCAGTGGAAAGAAAGACCTGACATCACATGGCGGAACCAGAGGATATACAACCCAGTGGTGGGAAGCACTTAGCTTTAAGATTTCTGATGACTCAGCTGTCTGCAGCAGAACCACCAGGGTGTGGATAGTGAACTTTATCCATGTTGGCAGAAAACAGGTTACCCTAGGAGTGTGAGGTTGTTGAGAGAAAGAGAAACTGGATATTGTTGGCAGGTGACTAAAGAGAATTTTTTTTTAAAAGCATGAGGCCTGTCAAACACACACAGAATATTCTGTATTCTCCTACAAAACAGTACAGTGATTTTGCAGAGTAAAAGGGAAACAAAGTTCATGTCAGTCTTTTAATGGGCACTTGGTCTTAAATACAGTCAAGGTAATCATCTTGAGAGTTTTTTGTTTTAAGTAAACATAATCCAGTTCTCACCTGCACCAGACTTCAAATGGAATTCCTCCCCCTCCTGCAAGTCCCTGTCTGGAACAGGCACTCATCAGCAACCTCTGCACTGGAACATCCGCTGGTACCACAAGGCTGTGACTCTGAGAGTCATTGAACATTGGGTCTGGGACACACAGGGTGGTCGCTGTCCGAAAAGGCTTTAAATGTACTCCTACATTGGAGAAAAAGGGCCAATATCACATCTGAGTAGAAAACGGTTTACAGATCCTGAGCTCCCTGTGATTTAATCGATCAAAAACAACAATGTGCATGACACTTAAGCTCTACACTTATGAGGTTTTTCCCTCCTAGAAACAGGAATGCAGATAGTCTTGTTACTTATCAATAACAGTAACTCTAGAAACACAGGAAAAACTGACGGCCGCAGACTTAGCAGTCTATCCATTCTGCACAGTTGAATGTCTACAGCCGAGTATGATCCCTGAACCCTGCTGGTCCTCGGCCCTCCCTCCGAACTTCTCTTCCCCTGTGTTTTCTTAACAAGCCATGTGCCAGGCCTGCCACTGTTTGAAGGCCAGCATTCTTTTTGTGCTACCTACCTCGCTGGGCAATCTGTTCAACTTGTCTACCACCAACTTCATGAAATAATACTTCCTGACATCCTTTTTAAACTCACCTCCACTAATTTCCTTGGGGTGCTCTTGCCATTTTTGGTGAACACTGAACAGTGCGCTACTATCCACTACGTTTATTCCCTGCAATAAGCTGTGCGTAGAAACCATATCCCCCTTTCTCTTCTGGTCTCCAGCATGTATTTAACCAGACTTTTCAGACTTGCCTTGTATGACCTATCGTGCTGTCCATAAATTATTTCTGTTACCAGTCTCTGTATAGATTCTATCCTATCCTTGTCCCTTTTGAGATCTGGGCTACAGAACTGCATGCAGTATTCCAGATGGGGCTTCACCAGTGATCTGCAAAGTGCCACTATCACCTAATTTTGTCTATTGTTAAATCTCCTGCCTATGCACCCCAGCATCCTAATTGCCTTCCCCGCTGTCTTACTGCACGGTGCAGATCAATCATATTTTGCACAGCGCAAACATATAAAAAAAATATCCCCAAACATTTCGCAGTGGTGAAACAGTCAGGTTAAATACAAATATAAATGGTGGTAAATATAAAACAGACAGATAAAAGCAGCAGTCCATTTTATAGTTTCAGTAATGTACACAGCAACATAATAATCAGGCTGGCAAGATAAGGATGAAAGAAAGGAATTAAAAAATGTTAATGTTAAAAGAAGCTTTGCCACATGAGCAATAAAAACTGAACACAAATACAAGGGTTCATATATAGCAGTAGTTCTAATTTTTATTTATAATGTACCCAAGCCCACAGGCTCTGGGTGCTTAATAAAATACACATACCACAGCACACCATTTTTTCAGTACAAGGCAAAAATAATATACCATCAACTTTCAGAAAAAACATGCTCAAATAAGCAGGTCTTTTTTTTTAACTTTATTTTATTTCAGTTCAAATGTGTTTACCAACAATTGATACAAAAGTTAATACAGGGGTCTCCGGGATCATACATTCGGATATACATATCATGAGCTATTTCTTACATTCTTTGATATTTTTGTCTAGATATTAGACAAATCCATCATTCCTAACCAACTCATTCTGGTAAACTCTGCAACAGTAGAGATATTTACTAACCACCATTCCATTTCATATTTTGCCGTTAAGTTCCCAGATTAACTCTTGTTACCCTAAAAAAAAACATCTAGGAGACCTTTCAAAGAGATATCAGATATATAAGAAATAGTATCTCATACAACTATATATGATTCTTACCTATTAATAGATAAAAAAAAAGGGTAAAAACGCAAAAAGATGAGTGACACCTTGTTACCTTTACATCAGCTGTCCAGGAGGGTCATAAATAGAGCTTTCTTACCCCAATTCCTCAGCTCTTGCCAACCAGAGGTGGCGACCCTCAACTCAACCCTGTTGAGACTGTCCCTTGCCCCGCCGTCATACGGCTCACTCCGGCCCTTCAAGAAATGGCATCTGCCCGGACCAGTGCCCCTGCCTACCGAGTCCAGGACTACCAATCCTGCTTTGATCTCCAGCCACCCCAAGTTAGCTCTGGAGGAGCTGTTGCAAGACTGGGATTCCCTGTTTTCTTTCTTTATATTCATAAAAGGGTAGCCATCTTGTGTTAAATTTGTCTGTGGATAGCCTCCATTCCCTGAATTGCCTCAATGTTTCTAAGCCAAGCTTGCAAGAAAGGAGAGGGTACCAGAGTCCAATTCTGCATGATAACTTTGAGGGCTGCTCCAATCAGAATGTAAAAAAGGCATTTTCCTGCCGAACTCTTGATTTCCTCTGGAGGGAGCCCCAGCACCATATTTTCAAATTTCAGTGGAGTAAGAAGGGATAAGATTGAGGTCACCTCCCCAATGATATTGCTCCAAAAAAGGGTGATTCTAGGGACATGGATATGTTGTTCATCCACACTTATTGGTAGGTTCCTTGCCGCTTTAAATCTTGCCGGAAGGTCTTCAAGCTGGCTCCTCCCACCCACCCAGGTGGTAAAACTCTCAGCTCCACCCCATGACGACAGATCTTCCTTACCGCTTGGAAGCTCAGGTTCCCTCCTTAACGCTCTGCGTATAAGACTGGTTCCTAATTCTTCGAATCTTGAAAATAAAAAGTTTTGCTAAAAAGACTTCAGTCTTCTCTCCCTCGTGGCTGCGATGGACAAATCGACTCCCGGTTTCCGGAGATGCCCTTGCGGGCAGAAGATGTCTTGGACGGATCCGCACTCCACGTGCGTCTACTGCTTGGGCCTTGAGCACGACCCGCAGGCCTGCGACCTGTGCTCTTCCTTTTCGGCCTACGTCCTCGAAGACCGTGCTGCCCGTTTACAACTGGGGCGTCCCGAGAAAAGATTTCCTCCGGTTAAATCTAAAGAGGCCCAGTTGGCGGTGTCCGTGGCAGCGGGCTCGGCGGATCAGCTCGAGCAGATGATCGCCCTTCGAAGAGGAGGCGGCGCTGGCCACTTCTACCTCAGCTGCGGCATTTATCCCGCTCTCTCTCGGTGCCTCGTGTTCGGCTTCTTTTAAGGAGCTCTGTCTGACCCTCTCGACGCAAAGGTGAGGGTCCAACTCTTCTGGACCTTTTCTCGGTCCAAAAGAGCAAAGTAAGTCTCACCATCGATGCTCTTGGGAGCGGAAAGATCCCCTCCCTGGTCGACAGTCCACTTGATGCGACCCATCAGCTCGGCCACTGGCTTCACGGTGTCCCGTCAGGCCAGTTGACCGAGACTCCTGCCGACGCGGTCGAGATTTTTCTTGACCCGTTAGACGGGTTGTCGGCTGGAGAAGCTGAGAATCCCCTCTCCCCGGTGGGAGTTGAGGATCCCGTCGGCTCGTCTGTGCCTCCGGTTCCGGAGCCTTCGGTGGAATCATCCGAACTGAGGGGAGTGATGATTCCAGACACCTCCCCGCACCGTCCTCGGCCTAGCCAAGATTCTCGGTCTCGGACATCTTCGCGGTCCAGCCGTCATAGGCGGTCTCAGCACCACGGCAAGCGGCGCCGCCGTTCTTCCTCTTCCTCCTCCTCGGACGAGGGGAGGCTTCGGCGCAAGTTGCGTCGGAGGTATGAGGAACTCATGTGGCAACAGCTCCTTCTGACCGGGAATAAGCCGACCCAGTCGTCTTTCCCGGCCATTAAGTGGCTGTCACCGGAGCGGCCAAAACAACCCCTCGTTGTAGCCGAGGAGCCTGTTCCCAGGCCGGTTGTTCGGCCAATTCCAGCTGCCCCACCGATTCTGGTGGAACCTCCGCCTCCACAGCCATTAGTTGGGGCTCCGACCAAAAGTTCTCGGTCGGCTCGGGGTTTGCCCCATAGGCTGTCTGTCACCCTCACTCCCGATAAACCTCGGCAGGTGGAGGGTGGCTCAGGCCCGACGCAGCTCTTTGAGGACTCTTCCGAGTCCGAGGATGATTCCTCCCTTTTCTCCAAGCGAATCGACTTGGAGTCCTCAGGAGGACAGTCAGTGGACGATAGCCCTTCGTCCTTCCTAGGGTTGCTTTGGCTCATCTCGGAGTCCACCGGGATGAAGCTCAAACCCATTTCTAAATGGGCCAGGTATCCCCTCACGGAGATTCTGGACCGAGGGGATTCCCCTACGGAGGCCTTTCCGGTGGCCGAGGCCATAGTGGGTCCGGCCTTGGAGCTTTGGCAGCGCGCCCTGCTTCCTGCCCTGCGCCTTCGGCCAGGATGGCCAGGAAGTATGCGGTCCCTACCGGTTCCCTGTCCGGTTTTTCGGAACACCCCTCTGCTGAGGGGTTGGTTACCGACAGCATTTTCCGGCGCGCCGTGAACGCCAGGGATGTGGACAAACTGCCCGACAAGGAATCCAAGAAATTGGATTATGCCGGGCGAAAAGTCTATGCTGCGTCCTCTCTCGGCCTTCGTCAGGCCAGTTCGGCCGTCCTCATGGCACATTTTTCTCATGCCCTGTTGGGCTCCCTGGATGAAGTCGTCCCTCATCTTCCCGCGGATCTGCAGACTACGGTCAGGCAGGTGCGGGACCAGGGCAGGGCAGTGGTCAAACAGCAGCTCCAGACTGCTTTAGACATTGGGGACTCATGTGCCAGGTCTGTGGCGGCCGCAGTGGCCATGCATCGTCGGGCTTGGCTGAAGATATCCACCTTTACCTCGGATACCCAGCACAAGTTGGCGGATGTTCCCTTTTTGGGGACTGACCTCTTCGGCCCTGGGGTGGAAGGTCACCTGCAGAGGATCGAGAAGTCCAGTGCTACCTTGGACTCGGTCTCTTCCGCTCAGAAGGACAAAGGCCACAATCCACAGCCTAAGCCCTTTCGTCCTTCTGCACCCCAGTCCCAGAAAATATGGCAGTGCGACCCTAATGAGTTATACCCTTTCCAACATTTGTCAGAGAAGAGCTTATTATAATAAGCAGATATTATTGGGGTTCTAAAAAAACAGATATTAATTTTCCATCTGAATTCCATCCATGAGGGTGAGTTGGTGTTTTATGTACCCCTTGCCAGATACTTCTCCATTCCCGCTCTGACAAAGAGAGGCTTGCCTCTGAGTCCCACCTCCCTCCACCCTCTGTACTGCCACCACCCCTCTAACTTCCATCAGTATTCTGTAAATTTGTGATATGAATGACCTGGTGGCCCCGGAAATACTTTTCTGATAAGTCAGTATAATGGGAGCAGCGGGTCTTTGGGATACCTCAGTGAGACCAATTGTGTTGGAGATATAATGAGTACACTGATAATATCTAAAAAGGTCGGAACTACCCAGATGGAACTCAGCTTGCATTTGAGCAAAGGATTTCATCTGCTCCCCATCTACAAACTGCCTGGGGTATTTCAAACCTAGACTAATCCATCTAAAGAAACAGGGGTCCCCAGCCGAGGCTAGGAATCCTGGAAGAAATGATAGTGGTAGGTACTCCCAAACTGGGCGGATTATTTCCCAATTCTGTCTAGCTTCCAACCATTGGGACATTGTGTGCCGGGTGAAAGCATTATGAATGTTTTTCAAATCTTTCAACTGAACCCTCCACGGAAGGATATTTAAAGGGGTGGGGTAATTCTCCCTGTCCTCCATTTCCAGCCAGCCATGATGCTTTCCTGTTTTCAACATTTTAATGACCGGGAGCACTTGAGCAGCCAAGTAATATTTAGAAAAGTTTGGGAAACCCATTCCTCCCTTGTCCTTCTCTTCTAGTAATACATCCCATCTAATTCTCAGCCTTTTACCAAGCCTTATGAACTCTGATACTTTTTTCCTGAGGTCCTTCCAGTCCTTTTTTGGTACCTGAATAGGGAGATTAGAAAATAAAAAAAGGTACCTGGGTAAGACACTCATTTTGATCGCCTCCAATCTATCAGTAAATGTTAGGGGGAGCAGAGACCACCTATGGAGGTCCGCCCGGACTTGTGCCATGACCTCGTAATTATGTTTACATATTTGGTTGAGGTTTATGGGTATTTGAATCCCAAGGTATCGTATTTTGTGAGTGACCCATTTGAAGGGGATTTTGGCCCTTAATTCCGGGTCCAAGGCTGGACCATTCAGTAGGACCTCCGACTTCTGCATGTTGACCTTAAAGCCCGATATATCTCCAAAAGATGACAGGAGTTTCATGAGATGTGGAATAGCCGACTGAGGGTTACCTATAAATATTAAGGTATCGTCTGCATATAGGGAGATCTTATGGGAGGAGTTTTGGATGTCTATGCCCTGAATCTCTGCGTGATGTCTAATCGCCTGAGCTAGTGGCTCCATACTAAGCGCAAAGAGCAGAGGAGACAGAGGGCATCCCTGTCTGGTCCCCCTAGTGATGTCGAACGGGGGTGAAATGGTCCAGTTAACCTTCACTCTAGCCTGTGCATGTTGATAACAGGCTCTTATCCCCTGAAGGAAGTTACCTTGAAACCCCATTTTAGTCAGGACTTCAAAAAGATAGGCCCAATTCAGCCTATCAAAGGCTTTTTCCCCGTCGATAAACAGAGCAAGGGCAGGTTTGCCCCTCCTGCCTCCAGAGCTCACGATATTAAGGAGTCACCTGATATTATCAAACATATGACGGTGGGGAATAAAACCAGTCTGGTCAGGATGAACAAATAGCTCCACGTATCTTTGCAGGCAGGTGGCCAGAATTTTGGTGAAAATTTTGTGGTCCTGATTAAATAAAGCTATAGGCCTGAAACCTTCACACTGGGTGGTACCCTTCCCCTGCTTAGGTAGAACTGTGATTATAGATTGCTCCCAACTAGCTGGACTCCCGCCCTTCCCCAAACATGAATTAAACACCTCCGGCAGCAGAGGTGCCAGAGGTTCCGCCAGTTCTTTGTATAATTCCCCACTAAGTCCATCGGGGCCAGGAGATTTCCCGAAGGGTAGCTGATGAATAACTTTGAGGGTTTCTTCAGTAGTAATGGGCAGATTCAGTTCTGCCCTCACCTTCAAGGGCAACCTAGGCAGCCTAAAGGTACCCAGAAAGGCCTGGGTATTTCTCCTGTGTATCTCTGGGGCTTCTGTTTTCTAAATATAGGTTTTGGTAATATTTTTGGAATTGTTGGGCTATTTCCGTGGGGGAAACAAGTTTACTTCCCATCGGTCCTTGTTCAAAAATACAAGGGATGTAACTTTCAGCTTGCGCCTTTCTCAGTCTGAAAGCCAACAGCCTCGAAGCCCTCCCCTCCACCTCATGGTATTTTTGGTTTGTGAATCTTAAATAGCCCTCCGCTTTCTTGTTTTCGAAACCCTGTAACTCCTTTTTAGCTTTCTGTAGCTCAGCCTGAGCCTTCGTATTACCTGGATCTTGTTTGTGTAGCTCTTCTAACTCTGCTATCTGCTGCAATAGTTTAGGAGTGTGTAAGTTGAGATAGTTTTGTTTGGTAAGCCGCAAAACTAATCATCTCACCTTTCAGGACCGCCTTAAGCGTGTCCCATCTAAGAGATGGGGGGTGTCCTGATGATCGGTGGACCGAGTTGAAGTCTACTATCGTTTGCTTTAGCTTGTCCAAGAAAGGCTTATTATTCAAGAGTAATACATTGAGCCTCCACAATTTTCCTTTGGCCTTAGGGATAATTGGACAGAGATTGGTGAGTGGTCTGACAACGTTATATTGTGTATATCGGATTCATTCACTAGATGCAGTGAAGTGGTGTGGGTGAAGAATAGGTCTATCCGAGAATATGAACGTTGGGCCGCTGAAAAAAAAGTAAAGTCCCTACCCCAGGGATGATTTGCACGCCATATATCTACTAATCCTAATTCTTTTGTTAGGGCATTTAAGGATTTGGATGCAGCCTGGGAAGAGGGGTCGGACTAGAACTGTCTCTTTGTGGGCAAGGGGTTGCGTTAAAGTCCCATCCTAAAACTAGTATACCAGGTGGGAGGTCTGTTATTTTTTTAAACACTAGTTTGAAAAATTCTTCCTGGTTGCTATCTGGGGCATAGACATTCACAAAATGAAATAGCTTGCCATACGAGGTTAGCGACAGTCTTATATATCTGCCCTGCAGACCCCCCTCTGAGGAATCAATTCGTAAATTTAAACCTCTTTTCCATAAAATTGCCACCCCTGCCTTCTTGTCATGAGGGTGAGAGGCTGCCACAACATCTTCCACCCAGGCCCTCAACTTCAGGTGCTCTGCTGCAGAGAGATGCGTCTCCTGTAATAGGACCACATCACTCTGCAGTCTCTTAAAGGGGAAGTCTCTCATAGTTCCACACCAATATTTTCCCAACTCCTTATGTGTAACTGTTGTGTGCCTCCTCCAGTTGCCAGCAGTCCTACTGCTGGCCAGATCTAGATTATAAATAAAAATATACAGCCCCCAAAAGTTATCAATGTGTTTGTCCTCCATTTTACCATCAATGCTGCTGGAGGGTGATGTCATCAGAGCAACAGATAATGGTGCTGCACTAAATGCAGTTCCACCAGTAGACCAAACCCACAATGTTTGGTTCCTCACTTGAGTAATGGAGGAACCCTTTAAGTGTTGTGCACATCCTGAAGTGCAGGTCTAATAGGGACTAGGACCATGTGAGTGTGATGCAGCACTGATTTGAGGTATATACAGTATTCATATAAGGAAGTGCCTGTATGTGTTGTGTTACAGTTTCTGTTAACAAAAATAGTTTACCCAATAAATGACTCTTGGGTACAACAAGAGTTTTAAGTGGTATTATGCAGCTGTTGTATTAAGGTGTGTTTTAACATTCTCTGTTTTGATTGACACCAGCAGGTGAGAAACAATGTTGCAAATAGGCCCCTTTCCTTTGTAACTAGGCAGTCAGTGATTGGATGGCTGCTGTAAGGCAATAAAAATTCAGCTATGGCAAGGAATAGGTTACCAGGAAAACACAGGCACAAGCACTGGGGACTCTGGTTCAAATCCTACTAGAGTCCCTTATGTCTCTAACCCATAAGAGTTCCCTAACCTCCTTAGAAACTGTGATGGCCCCACAGGTCCATGACTTTAAAAGTGCCCTAATTCCCATTATAAATCATTAGCAGTGATGTGAGAGCTACAGCACTTCACTTTCAAGGTACTAAGGATAAGCTGTGGCAGCCCCCCCCACCTCTTGTAATGACAGCATTTGAAGTAGGATGTCCTCACAGATCAGATGCTACACCTCAGCTGTTGCAGATAAAGAACTAATCAGTCTCTGTTTGTAGTGCTCTGTATTTGCTTAGCTCACTCCTCCCATGTCATATGCATTCTGTGTCTTGGTATTTCTGGTCAGAAACTCAGATTTAAGGAGCATTTGAAATGTAAAACAATACACTTTATAAAGTAAATGATCTAGCTCTCCACTTTCAGGCTGCTGAAAGAGGATGTGTATAAGTCAGTCTTGTCTGATCCTTTGGTAAACTGCCCAGGCTCATCTTGTAACAAATCTTCTTAAGGGTGTTCACCTGGTTTAGTACAGAGTGACTGACTGACTGCTCGATTGATTGGTTGGTTGATTGGTTGATTCTACAACATGTTACAACTGTCTCACAGAGAGAAATGAGCAGTACAGAGAAACAGCTTTTGTTTCCTGTGAATGAAATACTATTGGATGTATTATTTGCTCTACACACAGTATTAAGGCTAAAAGTACTACTCCTTGTGTGAGTTGCATGACAGAACTGCCTTTAAGCCATTGCAAACTTAAACTAAAATCAGGCTAGACAGCATTGATACCCTTGTGTTTTGTTCGGCACTGTTGCTGCAGTGACATCAAGGAATGGGAGGGGCTGTATTACAAGTAACTCATTTGCATGTAAATGGAGGCTTGCTTGACATTTTACTACCTTGTGTCAGAGCCTCAGACTCTAGATATGTGTTGCAACAGAAGAAATGGCTGATCTCTTATTGACATATGTGCAGTACTTGATGTAATGTATAATAAATACATCAGATATATCCAAATCATACATATACAGGAGTCTTCTCCTTTAAGCTCCTGTAATAGTCTGGTGCGTTTGAAGGGGGAATTAACCCCTTTCACATTATAAGAGCATTTTTTAAGGAGGCAATAAGTAAAGCCCTAGAAGAAAATGTAATCTGAAATGGCTGTAGTAATATCTAGGCCCCAGGTAGCATCCACAGGAGTCTCTAAACCAACCCTCTCTTAACCCTCCTAAGAAAGGCGCCTCCAGTAGCCCCATCATCTGCCCCGATCTCTGCGACTCTAACAACAAGGTCTCACTCAATAAACACTGTACCTCAAACGTTGAGTACAACTGATAACTAATAAACATCTTAGTCTGTAACAAACATAGAACAATAACAATGCAACAATGAACTGTATTTGTGAGGCGCAGTGTGCGCCCCCACACCCTGCGACAATACAATCCCCTCCGGGAGGGGAAGGGGAAGTGCCCAACCTCAGATTAAGCGAGAGACCTAACAGGGATCTCGCTTGGGTCACTTCCTAGGTGTAAATCCAGGTCCCCTTCTAAAGGGAGAACCTGGGCCCACTATTAGTGGAGCATGCTTAACAAGGCACTGCGTGTCTCTTTCAGGAGACTAAGAGCCTCGATGTTTTTTTAGGCTCTTCGGAAGCTGCCTCCGAGTAGATGAAGATCCTCACCCCTCTCCCACCATCTCATATTCAGATGATTAGATTTCCAAAATATACCCCTCCTCCCGTCCAAGTGCAAGCTCTGAAAAGAAAATCAAGTACAGTACTTCATGCGTTCAGCATGTGTCATAGATCTCCTGTTAGAAGTGCCATAGTAAAATGCTACTTGATAATAACCCTCGTCCCCCCCCGCCCCTTCAGTTATTAAGAGACAGCCTTACAAAAACCTCCTACTGATTATACTAGGCAGTCCGTTTCAACCCGTAAAAAAAAAAAAAGCAAACTGTCACAGTCAAGCTCCAGCGGAGTATAGTGCCCTCGAACTCCCTCAAATGAGGGGGAAGTCACTGAGCCCTTGGACCCTGGCTGCAACCTCTGAAGAGACTGAATGACAATTAACCAAGGCAGGTGGGTTGACCTCACGTTCACAAAGTCACTGCATCTCTAACGGTGAGGGACCTCCGTGAGGGTAAAAAGTCAAAAACAAAGTCCAAGGGAAGCAAAAGGATTCGCCCAGGTCCCTCACAACAACAGATGGCAAAACCCCAGCCTGTAATTGGGACTTAACTTTACCCTGCATAGCATCTCTCATGAGTTGCCCTGTTTGGTTCTCGTCGCTGGAGCACCCTCCTTATTCCTGCTGTCTACACGCTTGACTATCTTCGCGAGGTCTTGAATCACCGCTGACGGAAACACTCCTCGATGGGGCCGCTTTGTATCTCACTCAGCCACTTGCCAGGTATTTTTCAGTAACTTAAGACTCCGGAATTGACAACTCCAAGCCCGGGACTTCGATTCCCCACTCTTTTAAAAGTGGTGCCTCTTCAACTAGGTTTGAGAATGTCGATCCCATCGGCCAGGTGCACTCTTAGTTTAGCTGGGAAGACCAATTGGGCCTTGATATTGTTTCTCTTTTCCTTGATCTCTTTTAGGATTGCTCTCACTTTGATTCTCTCTGCTTGCAAGGTAGGGTAAAAGTCTTGCTCAAAGAAAATATTGGCACCTTTATATGTGAGATCTCTGAGCCGCCAAGCCTCTCTTAGAATCCACTCCTTGGATTGAAAATGCACTATTCTGATCACCCAGGAGCAAGGCCTAGCCACAGGAGCAGTGGGTTTTGGGATCAACGATCTATGTGCTCTGTCAATTGCCATATTTAAGTCTCGGTGGATAGAGAGTGTTGATCTTAAAAGTTATTGCATAAAGTCTGTTGGTGTAGGGAAGCCCTCTTCCGCTCCCTCCGGGACACCGTGAACCTGAAAGTTGTTGCGGTGGGCACGGTTCTCAATATCCTCCAACCAGTGAAAAGTGTCCTTGTCTCTTTGTAAAAGGTAGAGCAGAATTCTATCTTCTGTATCTTGAGCTTCGGATATTTCAATTATTTTAGCTGTGTGGTCTGCCACCTTCGAGTCGATGTTCCGGACGTCTTGGCATAGGTCCGCTAAGGAGGACTCGATTTTTTGCACAGAGGTTAGTATTTTCTGTAGAGTGCACTCAGCTTTCCTTGAAAAGCCCAAGTCCTCCTCCTCCATGTCGATTGAGGAGTTCAAGAGAGCGGGGTTCTGGCGGGAGCGCGTCGAGAAGGCCTCCATCTCCTCTCCCAGAGTCAGTTGCTTCATTTTAGTTTGCAAGTTCAGATTTTTCGTATTTCTGGCTCTGTGGTTTTTAACAGACATCTCCCCTTGCCCTCCCCAGCGATAATACTTAGATCGACTCACAAAAAAGGAAGGGATTACAATAGATTAATGAGACGGTAGAGAGAGCTAGCTGAGTTAGACTCCCATCCGCTCAGTGACGTCACCGGAAGTCATAAGTAGGTCTTCAACTTAGATTTAAAAGAACGCATGGTAGGGGCACTTCATATATTATAGGATATGGAATTCCAACGTTTTGGACCATAAAAGATGTAATGATGACTTTAAACTCTTAGACACAATTACCCTCAAATCCCTTTCTTTCTCTGTTCCAATTTTAGGCCCCATCCCATCCTCTACCTGTCCTACGGGTTTTCGTTACCTATGTGCATGATCTTGCACCTTTCTGTGCTGAACCCAAGTTGCCAGACCCTGAACAACTGTTCATAGTGGGTCTCCAGAGCCTGCACCAACCCTGCCTACTAGCAACTACTCATGGACTCACTCACACAGGCCAACCATCCCCACTCCCTACCCCTGCCCCCTAGACTCTGGCATCTCACGCTCTGTAGCTCTTATTCCGCTAGTGGTTGTGCTCTCTCGTTTGTCTCATGTCTCATAGCCCCTCTCTCTCTCTCTCTCTCACTCTCTCCACCCTGCCCTCACCCCCCTCCCACCTCACTTTTCTCCATCAATCTCCACTCTCATGATACCTCCTCTGCCTGGTCTCTCCCTCCTTCCCCTCTCTGCCCCCTCCACTCTCTATCTCTAACCACCTTCTCCCACCTTACCAAACACTCTCACGTGCACTATCCCCAGCTCCAAAGCTGTATTGCAATGCACCAATACTCCTCCTGGGCTGCTCTATCCCCATGCTCCACTAACCACTCTCTCCCTATCCTACATTTTCCTCTCTCTCATATACTTCCTTATGCCATACAGCACTTCACATAAAACCCTTAATGAAACTCACAAGAAACTCTTAGCTGTTTTCTATGCTTTTGCTATTTCCTATACTGATAATTCAACTATGTCTGTATTTGTACTGTGAATTCAATTATGTACTGCTATTTCAACTATGTCTGTATTTGTACTGTTTAACGGACGTGGACCCTTTGTAAAAGAGTTCTTACTCAAAGGTTGTTTCCGAAATTCCAATAAATAAATAAACTTCTCCACCTTTGATCCTCCCACATTTCCCGAATACCCTCCACACTGTCTACTCAGCAGCAAAGTATAGTGTTGTCAGCAAAGAGACATATTTTACTCCATATCTCCTCTGCTGTATCATTAATAAAGATTAAGAGTACTGGTCCAAGGACTAATCCCTGCAGTACCCCACATATTACCTCCCTTACTTCTGAATACTCCCATTTATAACAACTCTGTCTCCTCCCTCCCAACCAG
This sequence comes from Neoceratodus forsteri, assembly GCA_016271365.2. NCBI lineage: Eukaryota > Metazoa > Chordata > Ceratodontiformes > Ceratodontidae > Neoceratodus > Neoceratodus forsteri. The sequence continues at coordinate 161,447,572 of CM057458.1, read as the reverse complement.
CCTCTTGATCCACTGTGCTACTTTATCTCCAACACCTATGTCGCACGGATTCTTAACTAGTCTCCTTTGGGACTCAGCTGAATGCTTTACTGAAGACCAGGGGCTGGATTCTCAAAACACTTGAAAGGTGCAAAAAAATGTGCAAGTCCCTAAAAGCTGCACAGTTGTGGAAAAAAAAGGATTAATTGAGCTAAGTGGCATACACAAAACTTCTGCAGCTGCAAGAAAAATACACTACGGACTGTGGAAAAAAGTGCAGCTGCGGAAGTTCCTGAGCAAAAAAAAAAAAGCCATTGAAAAGTATGGCACATCCCTTTAAAGGCCGTTCTCAGCCACTGTTTTTCCGCAGTTGCGGAAAGAAAGTTGCGCATGTGCTGCACTACAGAGAGTGAGGTGTAACTCACCCTGAGCAAAAAGCAGTGTACTAGTAAATGGGATACAATTATAGTGGGGTTCAGGCACCAGAAACTGCAAACCTGTGGGCTGGATAGTAGTGTCAGTTGTTACAACACAAGTAGTGCACATTTCCATGGAAAGGCAACAAACCACAACCACAGGACCCAATGCATTCCATAAAGGAGACTCACAGGTAGTAGAGGCAGAGGTGGTAACAGCCAGAAGTGTGTGCTATAGACGCAGGAGGAAGAAACACCTCAGAGAGAGACACAACCAACAGATACATACTGCCACAGGGTGCAGGGTCCTGCTGTGCTAACACAGTCCCAGTTGTGGGACTGGCTGCTTGCCTCACTGGGAGTGCTGGTTCTGCTACAACATTTGCAGGGCTTTGAAAGTTTCCTGCTCCACTTAATAGGGAGTATCTGCTGTTGTTCTGTCTGCTGGGCCTTTAATATTATTTTCGCAGCTGCAGAAAAAATTTTGCAGATTTTCAACACTTACAGAATTTCGCAACTGCCTGTTTTGCGCTTTTCAGCAGCTGCAGAAATTTTCTTTGTGAATATGCCCGCAACTAAATTTCCATAATGCTGCAAGCCATTTTTCCACAATTACAGATTTTTGGCTCTCCGAGAATCCAGCCCCAGATTTAGTATGCCTATCACCTGACCCTTGCCAACAGCCTTCGTAACCCAGTTGAAGAAATCAATCACATTTGACTGACATGATGATCTTCCTGCCATAAACTCATGTTATCTGTTAACTTCAAATACCTCAGGATCATGCTTGATTGTACACAAACTTATCACGATCACATTCACCTCATCTCTAAGGTTATCAATTCCAGGCTAGGTCTCCTTTACAGGCACCGCCGAAGGCTCACCCCTGAAGCCCTCCACACAGTGGTTACCAGCTCGGTCCTTTCCTTACCTGACTATAGCCTCGTAATCTATGGTGTGAAATCTGACACTGCCCTTAAATGTATCAGAGTTGCCCTCAACTCAGCATGCACACTTGTGCTGGGCACACAAAGATAAACCCACTCCTATGAGCTCTTTGCATAATCCAACTGGCTTAACCTTATGGGTAGAATTATGTATCAGACCTGCCTCCTAGGTAAACAAAAAAACATCTTGACCTTGCCCCGCCGTTTTCTCAGCACCTCATCACTACTATATCTAACTCTCAAGGCACTAGGAGTGTGGCCAGACTGAACTTTCAAGTACCCTTCTGCCGTAGCTCACAGAGCAGCATGCTTTTCTCTATCTTGCTCCCTCTTGGCTCTCTAAGCTTCCACAGAAAATTTTCAATATTCCCAAGTTGGGCCTGTTTAAATCCAATCTCCGGAACTACCTTCTCAATCTCAATATCTGTGATGGTCCCTTACAGATGATAAACTCCTGTTAGTCCCACCCTCTGTATCCCCACCCTCTCCCTACTCCCCCACCTCCCAAACTCCACCTTCCTCTCCCACTGCCCCCTCTCTGGCCCACTTCTCACCAGACTCTACACTTTTCACTTCTACTCCTCCCACTGTATGCTCTCTTTCTCTTTGTTCACCCTGCTTTTGCCATTATATTTAATCTCTAACCACTACTGATGACCTATGCCATTCTAACCTCGACTGTTCCTCACTGTGTCCTCCCTGAAGCTTTGTATAAGATCTTGTATGCTTTGTTTTAGTTCATGTAAGCATTTGTATTTAGTTCCTGCTCTTTGGTTTCCAGACTACAACCATACCTCAGTCACTACAAGCTTGTAGCTGAATTCTCCTGTTTGTTGTAGTATTATTTTTCCTTCTGTCTGATGTTGGTAATATTTGTATTGTTTATATTTTTATACTGAATTACCTATTTTTATGACCTGTAATCTTTTCCATCTGACAAGATGGAAGATGTGTCCTGTACAGGCACACGCAATACCTCTCTCCGGGGACCCTCCGCCTCAGTCCACAGTTCCATTATATCTACTATTGCTTATGGAGTAGTGGTCTACGGGGCCGCAACGGATACAGTGCTCAAGATGGTTCAGGCTGCGCTCTACAAAGCCTGCAGACTCACCCTGGATACTGAGCATGGCACTCACACCTGTACTCTGTACGAACACGCAACTTGGCTGTCATTAAGAAACAGGGTCAAATTCCAGACTTCCATCCTAGGGAAGAAGGCTCTAGTGGGTAAAACACCACCATGTGTAGGCAATTTTATCAAGGCGGCCAACTCGTTACAGGTCATCAGAGGGAGGACTAGAGGGGCCTTGGCTATCCCTTTCCATCACACCTCACTTGGGCAACGTGCATTTGCCTACCAAGCCCCCCTGTGGATGGATGAATGAACTCCCTGTGCAACTCTTGGCCACCAATTGTCTGGCCCAATTCAAAACTGACCTCAAACGGCACCTAATAACACTAAGTGCACCTGACCCTAAGTCCAGCCACACCTGCCTCTCTCTGCCCCCAGCAAGCACTAGGCAAGCCCTCAGGTACCTCCGTCCTCTCATGACTTGCCTCAGCAATCAGTTTGCATTATGCTCCTCGCACCCTCCACCCAACCTCCCCCAACTCCCAGTCCGTGAATTTCCCTAACAGTCAGTACTAATGCAGGCTGCCTGCCAAGGCCCACTCACACCCCAACATTTACTCTAGCATGTCTTCTCTGCTCAGCCTCCCCTCACCCCCTATTTCTCCCTATACCTTATCACCCTTCTTCCCTCACCCTTCACCTCTACCGCAGTACCTACCTCTCCCTCGTATGTCCTTTCTTCACCCCACTGCTAGCTATCCCCGTCCCTCTGAACTACTGACAAGGCACTTTGTGGCTGCTTATTCCCCCCTCCACCCTCATAGTGTTTTTATTTTAACTTGTACCTATGTTTTGAGTTATTCTGTAAGTTCTGAATCCAAGCTGTATAGTTAATTGTAATGTCCCTTTGCTTTCTCCTATTGTACTTTGTTTCGCAATCTATGATGTGGAACCTTTGTAAAAGCACTTGAGCTCAAAGGTCTTTTCCGAATCACTAACTAAATAAATAAATAAATAAATAAAAAGGTTGTATATTTACGGCTGCTGTTTTTTTTCTCTCTCCCCTCAATGTATTGGAGTCAGGTTGTTTTGCTTGTATTTTTATTTTGCTTTCGAGTGTTATCTTTTATTGTTGATGTGGAATGTTTGTAAATGAGTCTTTGCTCAAAGGTTATAATCCCGGGACTATGATAAATAAAATAAGAAATAAATCTTGCAGTCCTCTTGTCTTGAGAAACTCCCTCAGTTCTTTCCTTAAAGTAGTACTACAGTCAAAATTTGCGAAAAACATATGTTGTACAGAGTGTTTTTATTTGTGTATAGCCTGTGTGTAGGCAGTGACATCATCACAACACACTTTCTGTCCACAAAATGGATGCTTCCACATCCCCATTTAAAAAGTGTGTTTCTGTCTTACTGAGAACATTTTCTAAATAAAACCCAGCAATTTACATGCTGGATCTTCATAGTAACCTTTACAATAATTTCATAAGTAAACATACGGATTCCCTTTAAAGTGTCCTTCCATTTGTTTGCTAGTAGGATTTTTTTCTAAATTTGCCTACTAGTTTTACGGCCACTGGGAATCTCCATGTTCAATTTTTTTTTTTGCTCTTTTTTTTTCTACAATGCCTCCTGTCCCATGCGACAGTGATGTATCCAGGATCACTGATTAAACAAGTAATGGTTTAGAGTAAATTTTACAGCAGCTGAGCTGTGATTTTTAAGTAACTCACTATCCACTAAAGGCTACATTTATAATTTAGCAAACACCTGCATGATAACTGAGTGGGCTATTCTGTAAGGAAAAAGCTACAGTCTTCACTTATTATAGCACTGATGACCTGTGGTGATTTTTGTGCATTTTATGGTTGTGTGTAGTTTGATGAAATTACATTTTTTTAAAACAGAAGATTTGGGGCTAGCCCGTAGACGCAGCAGTTGCACTACTGCTCGCCGTGCCAACAACTCAAGTTCAGGAATGAGGCGGAGTTGATCGTCCCAGAGACACTCTCCTCTGGGAAGCAAGGACCACCAGTTCTGCTGCATTACTGCCACCTGGAGTCGCCACAGGTGGCAGGGAAGCCGGGGGCAACTTGTGAGTGAGAGTCCGTTGGCCGGTGCCACAACTAAGGAACAGGCAGAAATGCAGAAAAATCCTGGCCAGCAGAATGATACTGGCTGCTTGCAGGCCCTGCACCTGGGCACCCAAGGCACCACCTCCACAAGACCAGATCCGTTCTGCAGCAGAATTTGGGGCAGCCTCCGCCACTCCTGCCGGGGGGGTGTTACGCTCTGGGGCAACTCTGGAGGTAAGGTAAGCCCTGAGGGAATGCCAGGGTGATGGGGCTGGGGCAGCCGAGTAGAAGGGGGCTGATCAGTGATGTAGGGGGCATAACTAGCAGTAGCAACAAAAAATGTATTCCTGTTAGCTAGATCTAGACACATTAGAAAACAAAAAGACTAAATTACAAAGTTATTTATTTGAGGCCAGAAAATCAGGCTCCTAACAGCAGACTTCTGTTATAGCAGCTTTAACTCAATGAATCAATGGTCCTAGATGCATCACTGTCACATGGCACAGAAGGCACTGTAGGAAAAAGAAGAGCAATAAAAAATTCAAACCTGGAGATCCCAGGGGTCATAAAACTAATAGATAAACTGAAAAAACAAAACCTCCTAATAGCAAACAAATGGAAAGGCAAACTAGGATCACACATACAAATCAAAACACTGCATAAATGAGGGTTATTCACCTGTAACCGGAGTTCATGGGGTGGTAGATGGTGCACATCTACACTCTGGCAGTATTCCTTTGCCTTTAAAACCAGATGAAACGTCTTCAAGCAAAGCTCCTCCCACCCACTCGGGTAGTATACTCCTTAGCACTGCCCTGTGACATCAGATACTGCATGCTGGATGCATGGATACTAGAGCCACTTGCCAGGGGAGGTCAGGTGGGTTGCGCAGATGTGCACCATATACCACTCCTAGAACTATGGTTACAGGTGAGTAACCCTCATTTCTAGGAGCGTGGATATGGTGCACTATCCACACTCTGCCAGACTCCTAGCAGTTCTCTGGGCAAGGCGCACACCCCTACTTGGCAAACAGAGACTGGAGAACTGAGGTCCCAAAACCAGCATCCCAGTGTGACTCAAGGTCAATGTGGTAGTGGGGAATGAAGATGTGTGCTGACTTCCAGGTAGCAGACCTGCAGATTTCCTGGATAGGAACGTTCCTGGAAGCAGCCACCGAGGTAGCAGTATGTCTGGTGGAACAAACCCTAAATCTTACAGGACGCTCCCTACAAGCCAACCTATAGCAGAGGTCAATGCAGGAGACAATCCACCTGCCGATCATTCACTTTGCTGCCAGTCTGCCAAGTGCGGCTTCAGAGTACGTGAGACAGGGCTGAATAAGGCCCTGTCCCATTTGTTATGCAGAAAGAGATTAAACGCAAGGGTCTGTTCTATTCTCTTCTTCTCTGTCTGGTTGTGCAATCAAATTTTCTTGTGAGACCTAGGAATTAGTCTCTCAATGATATCGTAATTCTCTGCCTCTCACTATCTTTCTGCCTTCCCTTGCTATTTCTGTCTTTTCTTCCCCCTTGTATATCTGCAGGTATAAAAATATATGTGAATCTTTATGTGGAAATGTCACTGATAATGGGATCCTTTTCTTTAAAACTGTATATAGTTACACTTTTGAAATTATTACAAAGTTAACTGGAACTCACAGGGGTAACCCAAGATGTAGTTTTTAAGCCCTCTGCAGAGTTGTCAACGAGAGGTCAGTTCTGGGACACCATGTACTGCTTTGCTACACCTGCAAGGAATGAAACTGACAAGAACATTCTCTAAACTTACAAGAACATTCTGTGAGACGCAGGGTCTCTTAACGAGTTCCCAGACAAAGACTTATAAAAAAGAGCAGCAATACTTTTGGTAGAGAGACAAGGAAAGTGAGAGACTGAAAGACTGAAACTTGGAATTAAGAGATACCATCAGAAGAAGGACTTAGTTTTCTGTTTGTACTGCCTTTGTTAATAGTTATATTGAAAAATTTAATTTTTTTATTTTACAGTTATTGGAAAAAATAAAACCCTACTTGTGAATTTTATATCTGCTCTTGGTCTTCCTATGCTTCCTGACCTGTGCCTTGACGAAAGATGGTGTCAACCTAAGTGGGATTTAAGCTGTGCATTCTCTAAGCTAGAAGTTCTGTGCGTGGGCACTAGACCTAGTACCAGGGAAGCATAGCAGAAAGGTATGAATTCTGCAGCAGCAAGCCCAGGAGTCATTACCGAAAGAATGGTAACCAAACTAGAAGCAGAAACAAAAGTCCAGACTGAGACTGTTCAGCCAGAACCAGAGATTGGAAAAAAAACAGGCAGTGACAGATCCTGAAAGCTGGACTACCTTTTTCAAATGGTGGGCTATACAACAACAAGAGACTGAGAAACAGAGAAAAGAAGAGATGCAGCGACAGGAGCAGCAGAGAAAAGAAGAGATGCAGCGACTGGAGCAGCGATGGCTGGATGTCTTGCAAGCTACCAAAGCTGGAGGTTCTGGCACAGGTCCAGCAGAGCAACAAAACAGCAACAACTTAAAAGACCTTAAAGAGGGTGGTGGTGGGTGGGGAGCTCTCACACCCAAGGGCAGTGACGAGCGGTGTCCCACAGGGCTCGGTGTTGGGACCAGTGTTGTTTGGGATATTCATTGCAGACACATCATGGGACATCAAGAGCAAGATCAGTCTGTTTGCTGATGATACCAAGGTTGGCGCGGTGGTGGATGACCTAGGGGATGGCAGGGGTTGCAGGATGATCTGGCAAAGCTTGAAACCTGGTCAGACACCTGGCAACTGGGCTTTAATGCCAAAAAGTGCAAGGTGATGCATTTTGGGATGAAGAACCCAAGGAGGACTTACCAGCTAGGGGAGTGCAGCTAGCCCAGACAGAGGAGGAGAAGGATCTGGGTGTGCTCATCACAGGGTCAATGAACAACTCGGCACAGTGTAGGAAGGCAGCTGCAAGGCCAACAAAATGCTGGGTTGTATTGTAAGGGGTATATCCTCGAGGGAGGGAGGAGGCGATTTGCCACTGTATAGGTCATTAGTTAGACCACACCTGGAGTACCTGGCAGTACTGGCGTCCGGATCTGAAGAGGGACATTAAGTTGCTGGAGGGAGTGCAGCGCAGAGCGACAAAGATGATCAAGGGTCTGGGGACTTATCATACGAGAGGAGGTTGAAAGAGTTGAACATGTACTCACTGGAGGAGAGGAGAGACAGGGGGACATGATTGAAACCTTTAAATACATGAAAGGAATAAACAAGACAGGTACAGAGGGCTGTTCAAGTAAGGGAGGGAGGCAACCAGGGGCCATGATATGAGACTGGGCGAGGAAGGTTCAGGAGGAGATGAGGAGACACTTTTTACAGAGAGGGTGGTGGCTGGGTGGAATCTCGTTACCTGCAGAAGTGGTATGCAGTAGAACAGTGGACTGCTTCAAACGAGGATGGGACAGGACAAGGGGAGGGTTAATGAAGGGAAGGGTGGAAGGAGGGCAGCTGCAGGATGGGGTGCTAGCTGCACATTCGAGCAGACTTGATAGACCTCTAGGCCTTTATCTGCTGGCAAATTTCGTATGTTCGTATGTTCGTAAACTTGCAAAGTTGTGACCCTCGGGTGATACTGAAGCATACCTGACAACTTTTGAAAGGGTTGCCGCAGCCTGCCAGTGTCCAAAGCAGCAATGGACAATCAGACTGGTGCCTTACCTGACAGGGAAAGTCCAACTTGCCTATGGCAATATGGACACTGCACAGTCAGAAAACTATGACCTGGTGAAGAGAGAGATCCTGAAAAGGAAGACATCTCAGGAGAGACCTACAGGCAAAGATTCTGGTCCCTGAAGTACAACTCAGTCAACAATCTTCAAGAAGCCTTCTCCCAACTCAAGAGAACTCCTTATGAAATGGTTCAAACCAGACGGCAAAACACTCCCATAGATCATCAAAACATCTGTAATGGAGCAGTGCATCAACATCCTACTCACAGACGTGCAGCTCTGGGTAAAAGAACACCGATCAGAAAGTGGGGAAAAGGCTGTTTCTTTGACTGAGGACTACCAAATAGTCAGACAGACGCCACAGCAGCGAGGTAACGGCCAAGCATCAGTAAGACACTCTTTTTCCCATTTAAACTCAAAGTCTGATAAGAATTCTGGTGGGGGTAACAAATCTGCACCCAAAGACTTTATTTGCTATAATCGTAATAAGCCAGGTCATATTGCTGTAGTAAGAAAAGTGACACTGGAGCAGATCTGTCCTTACCAAATTGGGGCAAGTACTTAACAGATGTGATGGTGTGAGATAAGACTGTAAAGGGACTCATTGATTCAGGAAGTAGACAGACCCTAGTGCACATTGATGTGCTGGGAAAACACTGTGCAAAAGGACCAGGTACTGGTGTCATCTACATCCACGGGGGCACTCGATACTATCCCACCACCCAAGTAACTCTGACTATTAATGGGGTGTCGTACCAAAGGAAAGTGGGGGTAGTACCTAAGTTGCCTGTATCTGTGATTATTGTAAATGACTTTCTAGGATTTCTTGAGTTATCAAAAAGGGAGTAAATCCTGATGGTTCAGCAGCTGTGTAAACAAGAGCTCAAGCAAAGAAAATCTCAGATGGTGGGGACTCTTTTCCTTTCGGTGATTTTCATTCAGACTTTTTTTTAAACACAGCTCCAAGATCTGGAAGTCCAGGAAAGAAAGATGACACCTGAAGAAACAGTGGCAACAAAAGACTGATGGACATAAGGGGTTCACATATGAAAATGCTCAAACTAAATTGATAAAATACAGTTACATAAGAACTTACTGTAACAGTAGATCTTCGAGAACAGCTCTTGCAGCAGGTTACACCATTAGGACTGTAGCCGGCAGGCATCAGGACCCCACGGAAATCTTCTAGCTAGCAGTCTTCAGCGGGGAACGCCTCAGACATCGGTCCCACCCCCGATGTCAGACGTAGTACATAAGGAGGCGGTCCCGCCAGATTCCCCAGTTCTCCCGCCGAGACTCCCCGGCCAGGATGACATCAGAAGGGAGACCGAGGACCCGCCATCAGAAGAAAAGAGCGTAGCTCCTGTCAAGGCCAGGCACGCCTACCTCCTCTAAGGGGAATGATGGGCAGGAAGTGTTGCTGCAAGAGCTGTTCGAAGATCTACTGTTACGGTAAGTTCTTACGTAACTGTACTATCTTACTCGAGATACAGCTCTGCAGCAGGTTACACCATTAGACTGATTCCTGCAATAGCGCCTGTAAGCATTCTGGGAGGAGGAGAATAGGAGAGATCTTGAACAAGCCCTGACTCTAGGACAGGAGACCCTGCAGAACGGTCAGGCCAAAACCGGCTCTCCGCCGTGATGTAATATCCAGGCTATAGTGCCTAAAAAATGTGTGCACAGAGCTCCAAGCAGCTGCAGCACAAATGGCCGAGGTGGAGACGTTGCGCAGTGCTGCAAAGGAGGTAGCCACCCCCCTTGTCGAGTGGCCCCGGACTGTCCCCGGGAGGGGCTTCTGTTTGCTGTTGTAGCAATGAAATACACTGGACAAGCCAGCGAGAAAGGGTCTGCTTTGAGACTGGATGGCCCAGCATCCTCTCAGCGAAGGAAGCTGTTAGTTGTCTCGATTTCACGGTAGTACCTTAAGGAGCGGTGAACATCCAGGGTGAAGTAATGCTCTCCTCTATTAGAGTACTTGGAAAAGTACACAGGCAGATCAACGTCCTGGTTGAGAGTGAGGGTAGAGACCACCTTAGGCAGGAATTTAGGATTCGTCCTCAGAGACACTCTGTCCTGGTGGAAAATTAAATAAGGCTTCTTGCACATGAGAGCATGAAGCTCGGAAACTCTCCTTGCTGACGTGACAGCAACTAAAAGTAACGTTTTCCACGACAGAAAACGCAGCTCGCAATCTGCGGCAGGTTAAAAGGGAGGAAGCGTGAGTTGTTCCAGGACAAAGAGTAAGTCCCAAGGAGGGACGGGATCCTTGATGGGTGGCCTAAGGTGCAACACCCCTCTTAGGAAGTCTCGAGAGGCATCAAGCTGTGCCACTGTACGCTGTCCTACCGGAAAGTGGTAGGCAGAGATTGTGCAGAGGTGCACTTTAATGGAGGAGTAGGCGAGACCCGAATGGAATAGGGAAAGCAGGTATTCCAGCACCCCTTTCACTGGGCATTCTAAAGGGGAAAGGCCGCGTGCTTGGACCACAAGCAAAAACGGCGCCACTTCATGGCGTACGTCGCATGCGTTGCCGGTTTTCTGGCCGCAGACAGGACTTCCGCAACCTCTTGTGAGACCCCGTGTCGCATAATGGCTATGTCTCTAGGAGCCAGGCATGCAGGTTCAGTGAGCGTAAGTCCGGGTGGACTAGTGAACCCTCCTCTTGAGACAATAGATGGGAGCTGAAAGGCAACGGAACTGGAGGTTCCCGGAACAATTGCGTCAGCATGGGGAACCAGATCTGCCTGGGCCAGAAAGGCGCCACCAGGATCATTGTTGCGTGCTCCCTGCGCAGTTTGAGAAGAACTCTCTGAATCAACGGGAAGGGAGGGAAAGCGTAGAGGAATCTGTCCGCCCAGGAGAGGGACAACGCGTCTCGCCAGAAAACACCAGGCCCTGGATCTAGAGAGCAAAAATTGGGCAGTTTTGCACTGGATGGGGAAGCGAATAAGTCCAACTCTGGAGTGCCCCATCGAAGAAACAGATCCTCTGCTACCTCCTGAAGAAGTTCCCACTCGTGGACTCTGGCCTGGAAACGACTCAGGCCATCTGCAATTGTGTTGTCCACTCCGGGAACGTGAACTGCAATCAGGCTCGCGCCGTGTCGGATTACCCAATCCCACACTCTCATAGCTTCCCTGCAAAGGGGGTAAGAGTGTGCGCCTCCTTGTTTGTTGAGGTAATACATCACCGCCGTGTTGTCTGTCTGAAGCAGAAGAGTACTTGATGGGATTTCTGACTGAAAGGCCTGCAGGGCGTAAAGGACCGCCCTCATCTCCAGCACGTTGATGTGGAGGTGGGCTTCCTGAGGGGTCCATGTTCCCTGGGACCTCACCCCATTCAGGTGTGCTCCCCACCCCAGCCCTGAGGTGTCTGTGGAGAGGATTGCCTCCGGGGACGGCGCTGTAAACGGGACACCCGCCGAAAGTGTCCCTGGGTCTAGCCACCATTGCCAGTCTCGAATCACGGCGTTCGTGATCCTGACCGGCTGCTGCATGTGGTCTTGCCTTTGGTCCTATTGCACCTTGAGCATCTACTGAGTTACCCGCATGTGGAGCCTTGCCAAAGGGACGGTTGGAATGGCCGCGGCCATGTGTCCAAGCAAGCGAAGGACCAACCTGGCGGCGACAGTCTTCTTCGCTGAGAGATCCCTGATGAGGGATCTGATGTGTTCCGCTCTTTCGTCAGGAAGAAAGGCCTTCCCTTGGACGGTGTCCAGAACTGTGCCTATGAACTGCAGCTTCTAGGACGGTACGAGGAGAGACTTCTCATAGTTGATAAGAATGCCCAGAGCTTGGAACAGGTCCTGGGTGCTCTGAATAGCCCACAACAGCGCCTCTTTGGAGGCAGCCATGAGAAGCCAGTCATCCAGGTACAGGAACACGTAGTGGCCCTGTCTCCTTAGAGATGCTGCCACGACTGCCATGCACTTGGTAAAGACCCTTAGGGCCGAAGACAGTCCGAACGGAAGAGCCCGGAACTGAAAGTGGTGGCCGAGAAACTCGAAGTGCAGGAACCTCCTGTGCGCTTGAGCTACTGGGATGTGCAGGTAGGCGTCCTGCATGTCCAGGGACGCTAGGAAGGCATCCTTTTTCAGCATGGGAATGAGTCCTTGGAGGGTCACCATGCGAAAACGTTTGTAAGCGACCGGCGTGTTGGTCGCTGAGGTCCAAGATTGGATGGAGGTCCCTGTTTTCTTGGAACCAGAAAGAAGTGGGAATAGTATCCGGATCCTATCTGGTTCTCTGGGACATACTCCACCGCTCCCTTCTGCAGGAGCGCGAGTACCTCTTGCCTGATGAGTGAACTGTGCTGACCCGAGTAACGGGAGAGCAGAGGAGGCCTTGTGGGTGGCTTGTCCACGAATTCTATAAAGTGACCTCTTTCGACCCACTGAAGAACCCACCTGTCGGTGGTTATGGACTGCCACCCTGGCAGGTGGTCCGCAATGTGGCCCCCGACCTTGGTGTCCCATTGATCCTGAGGGGCGGAGGCCGGGAAGAAGTCATGCTGTGGCGGCTGAGGATCCAGCAGGCTGGGCCGGCTTAGCTGGTCGCTGGCTTCGGCCCGCGGACGACCTCCCCTGGGCTCTGCGGGAGAAGGAGCCCCTCTGTTGCGGGCCGGCGCGGGACTGCTGTCTCTGCATCCGGCCTCGAAAACGGCTTTGGTTCCTACGAAAGGAACTAAGCTTGGGTCTGTACATAGCCTGGACAGACCACACTGCCTTCCCAGCCTCTTGAAATTTGGTGAGGACCTTCTCTGAGGACTCACCAAAAAGAACTTCTCCATGAAACGAGGTGTCCAGGATGTTCTTCTGGAAGTCCAGGGTGAATCCAGAGACACGGAGCCATGAGTGTCTCCGGAGGCATACGCCTGAAGCTGCCGCTCTGGCCGAGAAGTCCGCGGAATCATATGCGGCTCGCAGCACCTGGGTTCCCACGTCCGAAACTGTGCGAAGGAGTTGTAGCAACTCCTCCTTCTGCTCACCTTCTGGCATCTTTTCCGCCAGATCCAGTCCCTGCTCCCACAAGGCGTTCTGGAATTGTACCATGTGGGTTAAGTAGTTGAGGGATCTGATGGCGCAGGTAGCAGATGCATACGTGCGCCTGCTCATAGCATCCAGTTGCTTGGACTCTGGGTCCGGTGGCAGGGTGCTCAAATGTTGCGGCCTCTGGGACCGGTCATGAGAGGCTGTAATGACCAGAGAATCGGCCAGAGGGTGTGATGCCAAGTACTGGTCCTCCCTTGGGGCCTTGTACAGGCGGTCAGCTTTCTTCGGCATCGCCGGAAGAGAGTACGGACGTTTCCACGCCGCCTTGGTGACGTCCACGAATGTGTCCACCAAGGGTGGCACCACCACAGGCTTTGGATCTTTTTTCAAAGATATCTGGCAAGGCGTAATCTCTCGGGGTCTAGTTCCTCTGCGTCCCAGCCCATGTTCTCCTGGATATGCCTCATAATCTCTGAGAACGATGGGTCATCTGGAGGAGATCTTGGAAGTTCACGTGGGTCCGGAGAAGGGACGTTGATCGGAGAGGGGGATCTGGATCCGTCCGAGAAGTCCGATCCCGTGTCCTCCATCGAAGGCGAATGACGGCGTCTTCTGGGTCTTTTTGGGCTGGGTGACCCTGAAGATGATCTGGACGGAGGTCTCCTTTTTTCTAGTCTACCCCTAGGAGGATCCGTAGGCTCCTGGGGGGAGGGTACTCGGCCTGCAGCCCCGGATGGAGTAGGGGGCGCAGGGGCCGGTGGAGTCGCAGGTGGAGGAGGAGGAGGAGGAGGAGGTGTGGGAACCACATCCCTTTTTATGGTATCCCACCAGTAGGTGAACAACTCCTTGACCTCGAATATGCTGAGGCCCGACGAAGGACCGGGCGCCGGTGGTCGGTCATCGGGTTCCGGCGTCGGCTCCCCAGGGGTCTCAAGTTCCGGAGAGGGTTCCCTGGGGGGTGCGACAGGACCGGGTTCACCCGTCTGGTCCTCGGGCTGGGTCAGCTCCTCCTCCGTGATCGCCTCCTGACCGACGTCGGTGGGGGGCGTAGGGGTTCTCCTCTCTGTAGGTGCGGACGTCGGTCCCCCAGCCGGCATCCGTGGTGGCGAAGGCCTAACCGGCGACTGGCGTTTGGCGGTCGTCGGTTCTTGGGACCGGTGCTTGGTCGACGTCGGGTGGGCCGGTGTCGGATCCGATGATCTCTTAAGTGAAGTCAGCTCTTTGGTTTTCCGTTGGGGAGGAGGAAGCAAAGAGACTGACCTGGCGTCGGGTTCCAAATGGCGGGAACCGGACTTGTGGTGGTGATGGCGGTCCCCCGACCTCGACGGGGCCTTGGAAGCCGAAGAAGCGGAGGGCCTGGAGGTCTTGGCCCGAGAAAGAGAGGAGGAACCCGAAGGAGTCTTCACCGCTGCAGGGGGAGGCTGAGAGCGGGCCCAGGAAGGAGAGTGGTCGGACTGAGAGCCGGAGCTACGGGAGTCAGAGGCCCTAGACGGGGACTTGGATCTCACCCTCTCCCTATGCTTCTCAAGGTGCCTCTGGGCCTTGTCAGAAGATTCCCCCTTGGAGGCTGCGTCCATGGCTTTATCTTTTCCTCGAGCAGGAACGCCTGTAGGGCCTTCTGGCGACGGATCCGGGTCCGGCTATTGAACCCCTGGCAGAAGGAACAGGCCCAGGTGTCGTGGTCTGGGCCTAGGCACCGGATGCAGGCCGAATGCGGGTCTTTAAATGGGATTTGCTTCCCGGAGGCGCACTTGGATGGATGGCCTTCCACGGAGGTAGGGGAGGACATCAGACAGCAACTCTGCAGAAGAAACAAACTTTTCCTAACGGAAGAACTTAACCAGAGCCTGGCGCTAGAAAGCGAACCGAAGGGTCGAGACATGCAAGTCGGCCGGGGGAAGAGAATCTGGGAACGGACCGCCTTATGTATTCATCTGACATCGGGGCAGGACCGATGTCGGAGGGCGGTCCCCGCTGAAGACTGCTGGCTAGAAGATTTCCATGGGGTCCTGACGCCTGCCGGCTACAGTCTTAATGGTGTAACCTGCTGCAAGAGCTGTATCTCGAAGTAAGATCTGATTGTGATTTTCTTTCAGAACAAGCTAACAATGTTTCTCTCCACGGTTATTTTAAACAGCTGGGGGTGAAATCAAAACAGGGTGAACCTATGTTTAAAAAAATATAATGGGCTACTGTAAAGAGTTTGTGTTAAACCTCAGACAAAGCACTAGACAGAACAATTGGTTACATCACAAAAGTATAGATACGAGTTGTTACAGATGGCACATGATAGTCCTATGGGTGGTCACTCAGGGAAGGATCGCACCCTTGCCAGATTGCTGTACAGATTTTACTAGCCTGGAATTCATGAAGATGTTGTCATCTATTGCAGTTCTTGTGCTGAGTGTCAGAAAGTAGCCCAAGTGACTAAAAAAGACAAAGCGCCCCTGGTGCCCCTACCCTTGATAGATAGAATTCTGATAGCATGTGACTATGCTACTGGATACCCAGAGGCAGTTCTAGTGCATACTGTCACAGCCCCAAAAGTGGCAGCAGAGCTTGCCAAACTTTTCAGCAGGGTGGGCATACCTAAACAGATTATTACTGATCAGGGTAGTAATTTTGGAGCTGCATTACTGAAGGAGCTGTACCGACTACTAGGTATCACTGCCATAAGAACCTCGCCTTATCACCCTCGACAGACGGTCTTGTTGAGCATTTTAATCAAACCCTAGAACACATGTTAAAATTATTTGTAGAAGGGAAAGACTGGAACCAATACTTACTTTACTTGCTTTTTGCTTACAGAGAAGTGCCATGGGCATCAACAGGTTTTTCACCATTGAAAATGCTGTATGGTAGACAACCTAGAGGGCCACTACACGTAATAAAAGAAACATGAGAATATAACCCCCATCAGAAACAATCTATTACATCTTATATGTGTGCCCTGAGAAACAAGCTGGCAAAATATGTTGAAATCGCCTATAGTAATCTGGAAGAGGCCCAATACTAGCAGAAGGTATATTATGACCATGGGGTAAAAGGAAAAGTTTTTGAGCTGGGTTAAAATGTCTTGCTACTGTTACCCACTACAAAAAATTAATGAAGTGGCAAGGGCCTTATAAAGTGCTTAGACGTACTGGCACAGTTAACTATGAGACTGAGACCCCTAATAGGAAAAATCCTACTAAAATACATCATGCTAACCTCCTGAAGAAATGGGCTGAAAAAACACCAAAGGCTGCTTTGCTAGTTTTACCAGAACCTGATAAAGAAGATACTGATGTAGCTTATGACAGACTGGAACAAACTGTAACTGCTGATGCTGTAAAGGTGAATGTTTCCTTAAACGCCAAACAAATCGCAGAAATTTTTAACTTGCTAAAGGCATTTAACAATACTTTTACCACAGTACCAGGCCGAGCAAAAGGGGCTGAGCACGTAATAGTGACAAGGAATGCTCCCCCTATTAGACAGAAGACATGCAGATTACCAGAGCGGCTAAGAGCTGATGTGGTTAAGGAAATACAAAAAATGAAAAAACTGGGTATCACAGAAGAGTCGAGACGTGCTTGGTCATCACCAATGGTGACTCTAAACTAAAAAGAAGGGGGTGTTAGAATCTGCCTTGATTTTAGGAAACATGGAATCAAGTGTCAGAATTTGACAGTTATCTTATGCCCAGAATAGATGATTTGATGGACAGACTGGGGAATGCCAAGTATATCAGTACCCTCAATCTCACCAAGGGCCAAGGGTTACTGGCAAATCCCCCTAGCAAAAGAATCCTAAAACAAAACTGCATTTGCAACTCCTATAGTATTCTATCAGTTCACCACCATGCCGTCTGGATTACATGGTGCATCCGCTACACTCCTGTGGTACATGGATGTAATTTTATGCCCTCACACTGGTTATTGTGCTGCGTACCTGGATGATGTTGTGGTGTACAGTCCAGACTGGAAAAGCCACCTGGAACACCTACGAGCAGTTATCCAATCGATCAAAAAGGCAGGTCTGACAATTAATTCTACCAAGTGTGCACTGGGCATGCAGGAAACCAGATATTTGGGCTATGTTTTGGGAAATGGAGAAATAAAGCCAGAGGTTTCCAAGATAGAAGCTGTAGCTAACAGCCCTGTCCCCAAAACCAAGAAACATGTCAGGTCATTTTTAGGGCTGGCTGGGTATTATCGGAGATTTGTTCCCAGCTCTGCTGAGTTAGCAACACCCCTCAATGAACTCACAAAGAAATGGTTCCCGAATAATGTGAAATGGACTCCAGATTGTGATGAAGCTTTTCGGGCCATTAAGGCTGCATTATGTTCAGCCCCTGTTTTAAGAAGCCCACACTTTGAGAAACAATTTCTGTTACAGACTCCTGCATCAGAGGTAGTTCTAGGTGCAGTCTTGAGTTAGCATATAGATGGAAAAGAATATCCTTTTCTATCCATAAATAGGAAGTTGCAACACAGAGAGAAAAGGTACTCCATCATTGAAAAGGAATGCCTTGCAGCAAAGTGGGCCATGAAGTCCCTTAAGGTTTACTTGCTAGGAGATGACTTTGTACTTGTAACAGATCACAATCCTCTCTGTTGGCTTAACCACATGAAGGATAAAAATTCTAGAATCACACGGTGGTACCTGGCATTAAAGCCATTTAAATTTAAATTGATGCATTAATCTGGGAAAGAGAATGTCAAGGCTGATTTTCTGTCAAGATATGGATCAGGAATTGAGAATTCTGAAGGCGGAAAAAATGTGAGTTAAAACATCTCTGTTTGCTATGCTGCATAGGCATTGAACTGTAAAGGTTAAAAGCTAATGTTATATGGGAATTTAATAGAACATTTTGGAAACCTGTTTTTGTAAAACGGGTTCCCTCTTGGGGGTATGTGACAGAGTTGAATAAGGGCACGTCCCATTTGTTATGCAGAAAGAGTTTGAATGCAAGAGCCTGTTCTATCCTTCTCTTTTCTGTCTCTTCTTTGTCTGGTTGTGCAACCACATTTTCTTGTGAGACCTAGGAACCGATCACTCCGACGGTTTCGCGATTCTCTGCCTCACGCTGTCTCTCTGCCGTTCCTTGCTATTTCTGTCTTTTCTTCCCTTTTGCATATCTGCGGGTATAAAAATACATGCAAGTCTTTATGTGGATATGTCACTGATACTGGGATCCCTTTAAGACTTTATATACAGTAGATATACTGTTGAAATTATTGCAAAGCCATTTGGAACTCAAGAGGTTAACCCAAGATGCAGTTTTTAAGCCCTCTGCAGAGTTGTTTTCAACAAAAGAATGGTTCTGGGACACCATGTACTGTTTTGATGCACCTGCAAGAAATTAAACTGACAAGAACATTCTGTAAACTTACAAGAACATTCTGTGAGATGCAGGCTCTCATAACGAGTTCCCAGGCAAAGACTTATAAAAAGAGCAGCAATGCTTTTGCTAGAGACAAGGAGAGAGAGAGAGAGAGACCAAAAACTTGGAATTAAGAGATACCCTCAGAAGAAGGACTTAGTTTTCTCTGTTTGTACTGCCTTCGTAAATAGTTATACTGAAAATTTTTATTTTTTATTTTACTGGTATTGGAAAAAATAAAATGCTACTTGTGAGTTTAATCCCTGCTCCTGGTTTTCCTATGCTTCCCGACCTGTGCCTCGATGACAGCATGTTACAAATAGCTGGCGAACCTCTCCCCGAACTCCAGCCGTGCACTCTGTGTAATAAGTGAGCACTCGCCTCAGGTCCAACGAGTGGAGCCTGTGTTCAGCCTCCAAAGTGGGACTGGTTAAGTACACCAGGAGGTTGATCACCTGATTAAGGGGAAACTACAACACAACCTTTGGGAGGAACTTTGGGTTGAGACAGAGGACAACCTTATCCTTGTGGAACACCAAGTATGGAGATACCACCGAGAGCACCTGCAGCTCACTCATCCTTTTGGCAGAAGTGATAGCCACCAAGAAGACGACATGTCACACCTGTGTGTCGGTTCGAATGGCTTGCCCATGTGCACTGCCAGCACCCGCAACAAGTCCCAAGTTGATGGTGGTCCATGCACCAGTGCGGACAGGTGGTCAAGACACTTAAAGAAGTGCCCGACCACTTTTTCCTGCACCGCCCTCAGTATACCAGTGCATACCTGGTATGTAGAGATGGCTGCCAGGTGCACTTTGAGGGTTGACCTCAGGCCAAACTGACAATGAGACCAAATGTAGTCCACAATGCTAGTCAAAGGGCAGGTCAGGGGGTCTAGCTCCCTGCCCTGGCACCAAATGGAAAACCTCTTCCATTTGAAGAAATAGCACTGGTGGGTCGACTTTCCAGGAGAATTCCACCCAAAGCCTGGAACTCTAGTTGCTCAGGAACCAGACCGTCTGGTTCAGGGACTAAAGGTTCAGATGCAGGACCTTCACCCAGTGACAGGTGAATAGGTCCAGGTGAAAGGGAAGTCGCCACAGAGGCCTGCTGCTGAGTTTGAGGAGATCCAGGTACCAAAACTGCTGTGGTCAGTCTAGGGCTACAAGGATCATCCACGCCTTGTCCGTCAGCACCTTGACCAGCCCTTGGTGGATGAGGGGAAAGGGGAAGGAAAGCATAAAGGAGACCTGGGGTCCAGGGCCTCGTGAAGGCATCCCCCTCCAATGTTCCGTACCATGGGGGGGTGGGCACTGAACAGCCTCAGCTTGGCATTCTCCTAGGAGGCAAACAGGTCCACCAGGGGAGTGCCCCACTGAGAGAACAGGGGTACCAAAACTGCTGTGGCCAGTCTGGGCCTACAAGGATCATCGGCACCTTGTCCCTCTGCACCTTGACCAGCACTTGGTGGATGAGGGGAAAGGAAAGCATAAAGGAGACCTGGGGTTCAGGGCCTCACAAAGGCTTCCCCTACCAGTGTTCCACATTGTGAGGGGCAGGCAGAGAACAGCCTCAGCTTGGCATTCTCCCAGGAGGCAAACAGTTTCACCAGGGAAGTGCCCCACTGGGAGAACAGGTGGTTCACCACTTCCCGATAAAGGGACCACTCGTGAAACGCCTCGCCCACCCTGCTGAGGGCATCTGCTAGCTAGTCGGAGACTCCCGCCACATGAATCGCCAGGAGATTGGCATCCAAGCTGCACACAAGAGTACAGATGCTGAGGCCTCCCGGCACAACTGGAGAAAGTCTGTTCCCCCGCTTGTTCAGTTAGCATATGGTCCTGGTACTGTCCGCCTGGACATGCACGACCTGACCCTGGATAAACAGAGCAAATTCCATAAGAGAAAGTGCACTGCATGGAGCTCCAGCAGGCTGATGTGGTAACAGGACTCTCCCTGGGGTTCCAGAGCCCATGGGTCCTGTGGTTCCCAGGTGCACTCCCCATCACACTAGAGATGCGTCAGTTGTCAGGGTGACTGTTGGCTGTGGGCATAGAAATGGGGCTACTTCTTTGAGATGTTCCAGGATAAGCAACCTCTGGATAGCATCCCACACTGGTTAAGTCACCATGGCCAGCTGGTCCAGGTGACCTAGACACTGAGACCACTGGAGGGCCAGTTCCCACTATAGATGGTGCATCCACCAGTGGGCCCATCAGACCATGCTGGTGCAGGATGCCATGTATCCTAGCAGCCAGAGGAAGTGCCAGGCAGGGCATGAGTGCCCAACCTGAAATGATAAGGCAAAGGAGGTAAGATCGAATACCTGGTCTGCAGGGAAGCAGACCTTGGCCCGGAGACAGAGTCTAGCTCTGCCCCAGTGAAGTAGACCACCTGCAAGGGGCTGAGTTCAGACTTGGCCAGGCTGACAAGACGGCCTAAGTCCTTTCAGATCTGAAGAGCCAGGTCCCTAGACCACTCCACTGAGCAGCCCGACTATCAGCCAGTTGTCCAGGTACAACTAGACCGGGACTCCTTGGCACTGCGGGAATGCTGCCACCACTGCTATGCACTTGGTGAAGACCCTGGGGGCCAAGGAGAGGCTGAAAGGCATGACCTGGAACTTGTAAAGAACCCCCTCAATGCAGAACCGAAGGTACCGCCAGTGGGATGGATGGACTGGAATGCAGAAGAAGGCACCCTGGAGGTCCAGAGAGTAAAACCACATGACCTGCTCCAGGGATGGAATGATTTGGTTCAGAGTGACTATCCGGAACATGTGCTTCCACAGGAACTGATTGAGATCATGCAGGTCCAGTACGAGGCACCAATCCCCCTTCTGTTTAGGAACCAGGACGTACCTGGACATGGCATCCAGGACATGAGCTGTGGTTCTTTTCTCTAGCAGCTGAGCAATGTGCTCCCTGAGGGCAGTCAACGTGTTCTGCAACATCACAGACTCCCGTAGAGAATGGGCTCAGTAGGGCAGGAGAGCCTTGAAGTCAAGAAGCAATCCAGTTCCCACCACTTCTAGCACCCATTTGTTCAAGGTGATGGTGGACCAGGCGTACCAGGAATGGTGGAGCCTACCCCCCATGGGGAGGTGAGGCAGGAACTGGATGGGCAGGAGGCAGACAGCCCCTGACCCATCACTGAGCAGCCTTGGAGGAGGCACCAGCACCAACTGCCGGAGGGGCCCTGCCACCCCAATCCTCAGGTTTCTTGGAGCCCTGGCTGGCAAACTTGGTTTTAGGGCGCCATGCCTATGACTGCCCAGGCTGGGGCTTCTGCTGTTTGGGCTGCTGAGACAGAAACTGAAAAAAACCTGAATTAATTTTTCTTTACCTGCTTACCTGCCTGGTCCTTCTCATCGGATGTCACTGAGCTGAGGGTGGAATTGGACTTCACAGTCCTCGTTAAGATGCCCATCCATCACAGGGCCAAAAACATTGGTGCCCAAAAAGGAAACATTGGCCAGTTTATGCTGGATGTCCACCGTGAAGGTGAAAATCCTCAGCCAGACCCTGTGATGCATTGCAACCACTGCAGCCATGGACCAGGAGCAGGAGTTGCCGATGTCCAAGGCCGATTACAACTGGTATTTTGCCAGCGCTTGACCCTGGTGCCTGACCATCTTAACCGTCATCTGCAGATAAGCAGAAAGGCAGAGAAGGATGTTATCATGGACTCCCATCAGGGCTGACCAAAGTTGACAATCATTAAGGCGTAACTTACCTGACGGAGACCCAGGAGGCCACAGCAAAAATCTTCTTGGCTGTGTGATCCAGTTTCTTGGACTCCTTGTCGGGGGGCCTGTCCACATCCCTGACATTGCCCGTCTCACAAAAGATGGGAGTCCGCCACCAAGCCCTCATCTGGGGGGTGATCGGAGAAACCGGACAGCGACCCAGTCAAGACTGCATACTCGTGAACCATGCGGGTCGAGGGTGCTGCGCAGGAAGCCGGGAGCTGCCAGAGCTCCAGTGCCAGGCCTAGAATAGCCTCCACCACTGGGAAGGTGACCCCTGGGCAATCATCCCAATCCAAGATCTCCATAAAGAGGTATTTGACCTGCTTCTGGATCAGCTACAAGAGGATCTTCATTGATTCGGAGATCAACCAGAGCAATGCCGCAAAGAAGATCGGACCGTGTTCAGTGGACGGTTCTTTGGCCAAATCATGGTTGCAGCCTGGGGTCCTGGAGGATTGCATAGTGGACCAGTCAGAGTCCAATGTCTCCTCAAATAACACCCTCAGCTGCTCTTCTCCATGGACCACCCTAGACACGTCCGAGTGGGTGATCACAACCGACAACTAACCGGGGAGGCATAGCCAAGCAGGAGGTCTTGGTAGAAGGCCCCTGTAAGGGCTGCTTGGATGGTGTTTTCACCCTAATTGGTGGAGAAGGTGGGGTCGGAGACACTGGGCTCAGCAGGAATGGGGCAGGCCAGACCAGGGGTGACCAGGGAAACGTGGGGGCCGGGGGAATGGGCCTACCTTGCCCAAGGACCCATTGGTGCCACATGAGCTTCTCATAGCACCAATGCAGCTTGCAACAGAGTGTCTCGTCATCCAAAGACAAAGATGAGGAGGAGCTTTGACGGCGCTTCCTCCCTGATGGTCAAGCGCGTGAATGCAAGGAGTCCCTTGACCAAGACATATATCTTGACCAACTATGACAGCATCAAGTGCAAAGAAAAGCAGGAAGAAGGGCCATGTACTAAACATGTACCGGCTCCTGCCGAGGGACCCCAGAAGGATGTACCTCCTGGGAGGAGAAAGTCTGGTCTACTGACTGCTCCTGACACTCCTGGGAGAGGGTTGAAAGGACTGGAGTCCACAAGATCGAGTCATCCTCCATTTGGGGGGGGGGTGGATTTTTTAAGATCTCCTTATATGCCAACAAACTGTTTCTTACTTTGTTAGAACCTGAAACCTTGGTTTCTGCAGTACTGCAGCTCTTACAAGAATTTGGGGAAGCATCTGGTTTTGTACTGAATCTTACCAAAACAGAAGCATTAACACTGAATTTTGTACCCTCACCAGTATTAAAATCTACTGTTCCCATACGTTGGATGAGAACTTCGATTAAATATTTTGCCATCACCTCACCCCAAAATCTGCAACACCTTGAATTGGTTAATTCTGAACATTTAACACAAACAACTGAACAGGATTTACACAGGTGGTCTCAACTGCACTTATCTTTTTACTCTAGAATAGATGTTATTAGGATGCATATTTTACCCCGCCTTCTTTACTTATTTCAGACGCTCCCCTTGACTCCTTCCCATTTTTATTTTACTAGCTGGGACATGGTACTATCACAGTTTGTCTGGCAAGGGAAAAGATCTCGGCTCAGATGGATGCTCCTTCAACTTCCCTTGTCAAGAGGGGGACTGAACCTCCCAGACCTGCTTCCGAGCGGTTACAGTGCGTACTGTGCTGCTGTGACTCAATCCCGCTTATAGCTCCAAGTGGAAACATACAGCATTTATTATTAATGATCCACATGATTCAGGGAGCATCTTATTTGCTCCACAGACTAGTTTTCCAAATCTGAGATTTTAGCCACTACATGGCACACACTTTGCAAGTGTGGTTTCACCTACGTACCCCATCCTTCTTTTGCTCTGTTTTTTTTTTTTTTTTTTTTACACATCTGCTAGTGTTGGAAACTGAATTTCTTCTGTCCTGGACTGACCACACATTTCATAGGGGACATCACTTAGGACTTTCTTATATTTTTCAATTCCTAGACAGCCAAGGAGTTTGCGCCTCTGCAGACCTCCAGTCACGATACAAGTTAACAAATACAGAATACTTTGGGGTTATTTATAGGTTTGTATTTTTTTGCTGCACAAAGGAGTTCAGAAGCGTCGTCTTCCAGAACCCCTTCCCTTACTACTCAAGCTTTTGTTGAACACTATTAACGGGAAGCAGTGGCCTCATTTAATTGGTATGGTTTATAAAGGGCTGCAGGAGTATCCTGGAGATACTACACACTCCATATTAAAGGTATGGAATGCTGAATTACAGTTAAATGTCTCTTATGAGGTTTGGTTAAAATATACCATCCTGTCTATTAAGGTTTCCTCAGCACCATATTGGTGAAAATGTTCCTGGAAGTGTAGGTTTTTTTTTTTTTTTTTTTTATCGTATTTGCTTCATTCCCCAGGAGCCCCAATCGTCCCCTACAGCCCCAACACCCAGAATTACCGGGTCTTACCTTATGCCCAGCCCGGAAGCGATGCCTGTGGGGGGTCGGGCTTCATCCTGCCACCGGGAATTTTTCTCCTCTGTTTTCTCCCCAGTTACCTGGAGCCCCAGGAGTAGAGACGCATGCGCGTGGAGGCGCACATGCGTACTACGGCTCCGGTAACAACCCCTTCTGCCCACCCGATGGCTTAACACCTGTGCACCCTTTGGCTGTTTCGCACCCTGACCTCCACCAGGAGGCAGACGTGAGCCGAGGGATGTACCCAATCCTCCCCTGGAGAGTAGAGCTGCCGTCCGGCCGCTCCATCCAGCTCTGTACCCCCCCCCGCCCCCGATGGCCCGAGCTCGTTCCCGAACCTAGGCCATCGGTGTGGTGCGAGGTAAGGCGCCCAGCACCTCAGCCCTCTATGCCACCAGGCTGGTAGAATAGATTTTTTTAATACTCTTGTGGCCCTTACTATATATTTGCCTTCTTACCTGGGACAGTGCTGTAGGTTTGCGGCAATACTCATGTCACTCATACACATATTCATTTAGTTTTTGATTACCGGGTAAGTGCTCTAGACAAATAAATTGCCTATTTTCAGCCACAACCTGGGAGAGTTACAGACATAGGTAAAAAGCACATCACAATGGTTACTATTATATAATACAGACTTGGGTCAAGCACATTACACCATAGACAGGCACAGTGACACTTACGGTTCAGGTATCCTCGTGCCTGTCTATACTGTAATGTGTTTGACTTACGTCTGTATTATGTAATAGTAACCACTGTGATGCGATGTGCTTTTAACTATGTCTGTAACTCTCCCAGGTCATGACTGAAAATAGGCAATTTCTTTGTCTAGAGCACTTACCCGGTAATCAAAAACTAAATAAATATGTGTTTGAGTGGCAGAAGTATTCCTGCAAACCCACCAACACAGTCCCAGGTGAGAAGGGAAATATTTAGTAAGTGCCGCAAGAATACTAAAAAATCTATTACGACACTTCCAGGAACATTTTCACCAAAATGGTGCTGACGAAACCTTAATAGACGGGGTAGTATATTTTTAGCCAAACCTCGTAAGAGACATGTAACTGTAATTCAGCATTCCATACCTTTAATATGGAGTGTGTAGTATCTCCAAGATACTCCTACAGCCCTTTATAAACCATACCAATTAAATGAGGCCACAGCTTCCCGTTAATACTGTTCAAAAAAAGATATTCTGGTTCTGTCCAGTTCTCTCTCCTTTTTGGCAGCAGACTGGAGACTGGTTTACTAAACTGCAGGGAAAGGACAGCTTGTTAATGGTGGAAATAGTGCTTCTGGCTATTCCTCCTCGGAGTGTCCAAGCCTCCTCTAAATCTTTGTCCTACCTGTTTATTCTGGCTGCAAAAAACAAAAAAAACAAAACAATAACTCACTTATGGTGTCAGCCCTTCCACCCTACTATAACCATGTGGCATGATATTACTTATATCTATATATATAGGGGATATGACATGGCCCGACTGAAGATATCATATTTATCTTCACGAGAGGCCAATGATATCATGATATCTCACGAGTGGCGAAGCCACGAGTGAGATATCATGATGTCATTGGCCTCGAGTGAAGATAAATATGATATCTTCAGTCGGGCCATGTCATATTCGGTTTATACTATGTATGTTTTGGGCTGCATTCAACAAAAGCTCCAAATGTGCACTTAATACATTGCACTACATAGAGATGTTGGCTGTTTCAACACAAATCTGCAGTATGTCCATCAGCACAACAAATGCATATGTTGTTTAAAAATATATATGTAGTTGATCCTGCTACTTTAAAATTATTATGCCAAAATGTGTCTGGATTCTGGCTAACCTTGCCCTGACCACCCAATACAACTCTCTATAGCCCGTCCCTCAAAGAGCAGATTACATATATTCTTAAATAAAATAGTTTCATGTTGCTTGCAGTAAAGTCATTGAATAATACATATCTGGTTGATCCTGCTACATCTTAACACAAATAATTAAATTTAAACATATCTGGTTGATCCTAGACTTCCTTTCACCCCATCTTCAAGTTTAGTGCACCGTGATCGATCAGAGCGCATTGAAATATAGCGTGACCGAGCGCAACAATATTGAAATCTCAGTTACTGTCAATTATAGAGCCTGTACTGTAAATTGCTCAAAAACTGTGACCCTTTCTAATATTGGCTATATTTTAACAGAAGAAGCTGCCGACAACAGTAGAGAAGAAGCGGTGAGTCGGCAGCTTCAGAACAGGCAGAGAGCCGCGGTGTCAGTACTGTTGTCGGCAGCTTCTTCTGTTAAAATATAGCCAATATTAGGAAAGGGTCACAGTTTTTGAGCAATTTACAGCACAGGTTCTATAATTATACAGTAACTGAGATTTCAATATTGTTGCGCTCGTCACGCTTACATTTCAATGCGCTCTGATCGGTCACGGTGCACTAAACTTGAAGATGGGTGAAAGGAAGCTCGAGGATCAACCAGATATGTTTAAATTTAATTATTTGTGTTAAGATGTAGGCAGGATCAACCAGATGGAAGAGATGTGTGGTTTTTTTTTGGGGAGTTACTTGTACAGGGACAGAGGAAGAGAGATAGGTGTGTGATGAAAAGTGAAACACTTTCACTTTCATCAGGATGACGATAGGAACGTGGAGATAAATGTATGACATATAGGAACATGAAGATAACAATGTTATCTTCACTGGACACTCTAGATATCATTTTTATCCTCGTATTTATCCCAAAACATAACGTTGTATAAATATATATATATAGATTTATATATATATATATATATATATATATATACATATATATATATATATATATATATTATACACTGGAACGCCTTTTGCATGACAGATGGGTTGGGACTCGTAGTTTGAGCTAAAATTGCGAATTGGTTTTTTTTACATATCATAGGAGGTGACATCTTTGTTCCCTGAAGGCCTTTTTCAGGACCCCAAGCAGGATGATTCATGATCGCGGGGTACTGGATTTTCAGCAGCCTGGACCTCCTGACTTACAGTATCTCTGAGGCTGTGGCCATGTCTTCTCCTTGACAAAACTGTTTGATTTCATGGGCAGAAGGGTGATCCTTGTTATAATTTTTGATTTACAATATCTTGAGGGTCTTCGCTGTAGATTGCTTCCCATTTATTCATGGAGCTGTGTGGAGGGGCTGTGGATAACAGATGGACCAGACACTGAACTTCAGGTTCAACACACAATCTCTGTGTGATGTTGTCAAAATACAAGAAATAACCTTCTGCAATGACATATTTCTTCTTCAGTACATCCTTGCTGCAACAGCCTATGTACAGTATGTCCTTTTCTGCACTTAGCTAGCACCTACTGACACTGATCTCTGATCAGTAATAATTTCTTTAGGTATGCCCACTCTGCTGAAAATCTTGGCTAGCTCTGCTGCAACTTTTGGGGCTGTAACAGTACGCATTGAACTGCTTCTGGATGTGTAGCATAGTCGCATACTACCAGGATAAATCTATTACCCTTTTTACTTTTGTCTAAAGGACCAACCACATCCATTGCAATTCTCTCAAAAGGCACATCTATTAAGGGTAGAGGTACCAGGGGCACCTCGTCTTTTCTAGTGACTGTGGCTACTTTCTGACACTCAGCACAGGAACTACAATAGGTAGCAACATCTTCATGAATTCCAGGCCAGTAAAATCTATACAGCAATCTGGCAGGGTGCGATCCTCTCCTGAGTGACCAGCCATAGGATTATCATGTGCTATCTGTAACAATTCTGTTCTATACTTCCGTGGTATAACCAGTTATTCCGTCTGAGGTTTAACCCAAAATCTGTACAGTAATCCATTACATTTTTTAAACATTGGTCCACCCTGTTTTGGTTTTACCCTAGCTGCTTGAAATAACCCTAGAGAGAAACATCGTTAGCTTGCTCTGAAAGAAAATCACAATCAGTTATCAATTTAGTGTCAGCATTTTCATATTTTAACCCTTCATGTCCATCAGTCATTTATTGTCACACTTTCCTCAGGTTTTGTCTTTCTTTCCTGGATTTCCGGATCTTGGAGCTGTGCTCAAACAAGTCCAAATCAAAAATCACTGAAAGGAAAAGTGTCCCCACCATCTGAAATTTTCTTTGCCTAGCTCTTGTCACCACAACTGCTGAAACATCAGGACTTACTCCCTCTTTGATCAGTTCAGTAAATCCTGGAAAGTACTGTAATTCCAACAATCACAGGTTAACTTTGGTACTACCCCCACTTTCATTTGGTGTGACATACCTAAACAGTCAGAGTCACTTGGGTGGTGGGATAGTATATAGTGTCCCGTGGATGCAGATGACACCAGTACCTGGTCTCTTTGCACTGTGTTTTCCCAGCATTTTAACAAGCACTAGGGTCTGTCTACTTCCCAAATCAATGAGTCCCTTTACAGTCTTATTCCTAACCTTCACATCTGTTAGGTACTTGCCCAATTTACCAAGGACAAATCTGCTCCAGTGCCACTCTCTCTATTACGGCAGTTTCTTGCAAAATAGCTGGCTTATTACAGTTATAGCAGATAACGCGTCTTTTGGCACAGATTTGTTACCCACAAAGTTATTAGCACGCTTGGAGTTTAAATGGGAAAAAGAGTTTCTTACTGGTGCTTGGATGTTACTTTGGTGCTGTGGTGTCTGTCTGTCTGCCAGTTGGTAGTCCTCAGCCAAAGAAAATGGAAATGACATACCTACCATAATTCTTGATCTTCTTGGACAAGTCTCCACCACTCATTCACACTAATGGGAGTTAGACGGAGGAGCTAGGACCCAGCGGAGCAAACTTTTTCCAAGAGGGCCAGCGCCTGAGATGGATCTGTGAGGAAGCAGCACCGCAAGCCCCGCGCTCGTATGGTAATGATTATCTCGGCATCTACCTCCAACCGCCTCAGTACCTTTTTTTCTGAGGAGGTGCAATGTAATTAACCTAGAAGGACTAGCCTAAAAATCGACATAAGATAGTCCGAAGGACTCATGTAAGAAGGATCAACAATAAAGTTTTCACAGCCCAGCCATTGAGGGAGCAAAGACCATAAACAGAGAAGTGAGCTTGGGGATGGTGGGTGAGCGGTGAATGAGTGGTGAAGACTTCGTCCCAAGAAGATCAAGAATTACAGTAGGTACGTAATTTCCATATCTTCCTGGACATAAAGTCTCCACCACTCATTCACACTAATGGGAGAATACCGAAATAATCCCCGAGATGGGCAGCAGGAGATAAAGAGCTCAAGTGCTTAGGACAGAAGACCATTAAGAACGGTCCTGCCAAATGACAGATGTCGTCTGGCATGGACATCCAAGGCGTAGTGCTAACAAAAGTATGCACGGAGCTCCAGGTAGTCGTGATTGCAAATATCTGCAATGGGCACATTACAGATTACGCCAGCGATGCTGCTACTACTCTGGTAGAGTGAGCGTATACTCTGCCTTCCAGCTTGACCTGTGCCACAGAATAGCAGTGGCGAAGGCATGCCAGAAGCCACACTGAAATGCATCTGATAGCGACAGGTTGACCCAGCGGGTCTCGCTGAAGAAACAAACAGTTGTTGAGCCTTGCAAATTTTTTTCTTCTATCTAGATAGAACCGCAGCGCTCTCTTAACATCCAGTGAATGAAGTGTATGCTCCACTTCATTCTGGAAGTTCGCAAAATAGGTAGGAAGGACTAAAGGTTGGTTTAGATGTAATTCTAAGACAACCTTAAGGAGAAACTTAGGATGAGTCCTAAGAACTACTTTGTCCTTGTCAAATACAGTGTACGGGGATCTGTGACCAGTGCATGTATTTCAGAAACTCTAGGGATGAAGTAATGGCCACCAGGAAGGCCGTTTTCCAAGTGAGGAACTTCAAGTCACAAGTAGCTAGAGGCTCAAAAGGTTTTGTCCCAGGCTGCGACTGGACGTCTGATAGGAGATCTAGTATGCAGAATACCCCAAGAAACCTCTTAACTACAGGCAACTGAGCCAGTGACATGGAAAGTATTGGCTCGTGATATGCGAAATGGCACAAAGATGAACTTTGACTGTGGAGTACTGTAGACCTGTATTTGAGAGGTCTAAGATACTCTAAGACTTTATTAAATGGGCAGAAAAAGGGTTCCAAGAGGATTTTGCACACCAGATAGAGAAACGTTTTCTATGGCTGTGTAGGTTTATCTGGCTGGCTTGCGCAGCCAAAAGAATATCTGAAACTCTACGAGAAACATTGAACCTATTCATCGCTATCTCTTCAGGAGCCAAGTGTGAAGGTGAAGCGACCTCGGGTTGGATGGACCATGGGACCCGAGGTCAGAAGGTTTGTCTGAAGGGAAGCGTCTTGGGGAGGTTTTTATAGACTGTTGAGTAACGGAAACCATATCTGCCGAGGCCAGAAGGAGGCAATGAGAATCATTCTGCCCCCTGAGACTCCAATTCAAGAAGTACTCTCTGAATTAGGGGAAGAGGAGGAAAGGCATATAGCAAGCATCTTGTCCACCACAGCCTGAACGCATCCTGACAGAAAACGCCAGGTCCTGGATTTCTGGAGCAGAAAAGAGGCAGTTTTGCATTGAGTGGGGATGCAAAGATCCAGGTTTGGAATTCCCACTCTTTGAAGAGTGACTGAACGATGGTTAAGTCAAGAGACCACTCATGAGGATCCATCTCCGTTCTGCTGAACGATCTGCCAGTCTGCTTTGCACTCCAGGCAGGTAAACCGCCTGAATCAGAGCCTTGTGTTCCAGGCTCCACTCCCACACTCTCATTGCTTCCTGCACAATGGGTAAGAGTGTGCGCCCGCCTGATTGTTGATGTAGTACATCACTGCTTTGTTGTCCATTTGAAGGAGAATGTTCTTGTGACAGAGTATGTCCTTCAAGGCTCGGACTGCATAGAGGATGGCTCTCATTTCCAGGACATTTTGTGAAGTTGTGACTCTTCCTAAGTCCATGCACTTGGGTGTGGAGATCCTGGCAGTGGGCTCCCAACCCATCAGACATGCATCCGTGGTAATGGAGATCTGATGATCCAGAGGGCAAAGGGATATCCTTCCAGAAGACTGTCCTCCCAGACCACCAGGTGAGTGACCTCTTCAGAGGTTCTGTCACCTTGATGAGAAAGGACTGAGGGTGAGTGGTTGGGGACCACTGAGTACTGAGCATCCACTGAGAGGTTCTCATGTGGAGGCGAGCTAGGGTACAGTGAACACCAAGGATGCCATGAGGCCCAGCATCCGTTGCATCGAGATAGCTCGAACTGAGCTGTGTTCTCTGATGTATTGGGCCATCTGTAAGATATCGCTCCTTCTGTAATCCCTCCTCAGTAATTGTAAATGCAGTCCACCTGAAGAAAGAGGGGTTACTAGTGGGGTACCGTAGGGTTCAGTACTGGGTCCAGTCCTTTTAATGTCTTTATAAGTGACATTGCAGAAGTACTGAAGAAAATGTATGCCTCTTTGTAGATGATACAAAGATCTGCAACAGGGTTGATACACAAGGAGGTGTGGAAAGGATGAGAAGGAACTTGGCAAGGTTGGAGGAATGGTCAGAAGTATGGCAGCTTGGATTCAATGCAAAGAAGTGCAAAATAATGCACCTGGGAAACAAAACCCAGGGAAGATTACACAATGGGGGGAGGTAACAACAACAAAAATGGAAAGGGACCTGGGGTAATCGGATCAGATGACCTTAAGTTAGCAAGCATGTGGAGAAGGCAGTAAGAGGGCTGGGGGGATACTGGGATGTATAGGAGAGGCATCACCAGCAGAAAACAGGAAGTCGTTATCCTTTGTACAGACAGTTGGTGAGACCCCATCTGGAGTACTGCGTACAGTTCTGGAGACTCCATCTCCGCAAGGACACAGATTGGATGGAGGCAGTCTAGAGGAGGGCAACTAAAGTGGTGCAGAGTCTGCAAGAGAAGCCATATGAGGAGAGACTAAGGAGCTTAATATGTATACCCTTGATGAATGAAGGAGAGGGGGGACATGATAGAAAACTTAAGTACCTCAGAGGAATCAATAAAGTCCAAGAGGGTAGCATCTTTCAGAAAAGAGATGTGCAAGAACAAGGGGACACAATTTGAAGATAAAGGGGACGGCTCAGGGGCAATGTGAGGAAGTATTTTTTACAGAGAGAGGGTGGACGATGGAACAGCCTTCCTGAAGAGGTTGTGGGGTCTAAAACTGTGGAGAATTCAGAAGTGCATGGGACAGACATAAGGCAATTCTTGTGGGGTAGGAAGAAATAGGCTGTTGGTTAACTAGGATCTGGAGCTTATCATGTAGGTAGGGAAATGGGCAGACTAAGTGGGCCAAGCGGTCCTTATCTGCTGTCAAAGTCTATGTTTATGTGCTCTGGAAGAAAAGCCTCTCACACAGGAGGGCAGAAGAGTTCCTATGAAGAGGAGCTTCTGGGAGGGCTGCAACTGACTTGTTGAGAATTAGCAGGACTCCCATGGACAGTGAGGGAAGTCTGAGGCTCAGCACGGCCTCCAGAGTCTCTTGCCTGGAGGGACTTGCTAGGAGCCAGTCGTCCAGATATGGGAACACTTGAATTCCAATTTTCCTGAGGTGCACCGAAGAATTGCACAACACTTTGTAAAACTTGAGGCGCCGAGGATAGCCCAAAGGGCAGGACTCTGAACTGATACTGTTGACCCAATGCCACAAATCTTAGGTATTTGTGATGCTTTAAGTGTATGAGAATGTGTTGGTAGGCATCCTGCATGTTCAGGAGTCTAGTCAATTGTGTCGATGAAGCAAAGGTAGCAGGGTACCTAGTGATATCATCTTGAAATTCTCCTTGTGAAGGAACTTGTTTAACTTTCTGAGATACAGAATGGGACGACGCTGCGGTTTTCTTCGGGACCAGAAAGTAATCGGAGTAGAAACTCTGTGTTTCGCTGATCCAGCGGAACTATTTCTACTCCCTGTTGTTCAGAAGGCCTTGTACCTCGAAGCAAGAAGTTCTGACTGTACCACCGACAGCCTGGGTTGTTGTTTGGGAGGATGATCCGGAGGGTTTCTGAAAGACTAAGAGAGTACCCTCAAGATTATCCGGAGGATCCATTTGTCTGATGTTATAGTTTTCCACTGATGTAGAACTGAGTCAGGCGTCCTCCCACTGCTGAGAAGGAGTCCCCCTCGGACAGCTGAGGTGGGACCTAGGCCAGAAACTCAGAAGGTGGCACCGGGCACTTTGGGCCCTTGTGCCTTAGCTGCGCTTTCTTTTGTGGCTGAGGGTTGTGGTTTGTGTTAAAACCTCCTCTGCCTCTGCCGTAAAAGGACTGACGGTTTGTGAAACTGATGCTTGTTCGCACCCCCTTCAGGAGGGGGGGTGCAGGCCTAGCCATCTTAACAGCAGACCTAGTCTTCTGTGTGGCCTCCAGAGCTTGCTCCACCTGAGGCCTGAACAGATACAGACGTCAAAAGGTAAAGCCATGACCTGCTGCTGGGCGTCATTAGTGAAACCCTAAGTGCGTAGTCAAGAGTGGCGATGGGTGCAGATGCCAGTGCACGCCCAGGAGGCGGTGTCGTGGGCGTCCATTGCAGCTTTAACCTGTTGGTTATTGGATTCGATACCCT
The DNA here is from genome assembly GCA_016271365.2 of Neoceratodus forsteri. Taxonomy (NCBI): domain Eukaryota; kingdom Metazoa; phylum Chordata; order Ceratodontiformes; family Ceratodontidae; genus Neoceratodus; species Neoceratodus forsteri. The sequence goes on along the minus strand of CM057458.1, from coordinate 161,413,171 downwards.
AGTTCTAGTTATGGTCTGGAGTAGCTCTGAGCTAACTTCCGATTTGGGCAGAGCTTCTACCATTTCTTTGAGGGAATGCCAAAGTACATATTCATATTAAGAAAAATAGCCCTGGTAACTGACAATGTGCAAACCCAGGGCTGAGGCAGCAAAGATTCTCTTACCTAAGGTGTTTATCTTGAGATTCTTTGTTCATTGGTGGGCTGTAGATCCTTTTTTTTTTTATTGTTTCAGTTTTTCAGGAGAAGTACAGAATACATTTTTATACACACTTGTATAGCTTTTCATCTCTGTAGATGTATCTTACATAGTGGTCTAATGAGTTAATCTCATGATATCCTTACTCAGAAGTGCACATGATATTTCATATATTTTGTCCCTTGTGGTAGTCCCTGTTCTGTCAGTGGATAATTCACCTCATGGGATCAGATCTGGTCTATGGCCTGAAACCCAGAGCCACCATTTAGTCCAGAAATTAATTGTTTTCTGTGTTTTTGATTGATCTGAGCTGTCATAAGTTCCATTCTATATATTTGATATACTAAATCTTCCCATTCTCTAGAAGTAGGTGGATCGCTTTTGTAGCCACTTCCTTGTAACTGCTTTATTGGCTGCCAGGAGTAGTATAGATAATAAGAGCCTCATGTTGCCTCTTCCTAATTCCTTTGTTAAATTTAGTATAAGTGCTATTTCACGCCAAGGTCCCTATTTCTGGGAATAATTCTCCTAGTGCTACTCCCACCCTACCCAAAATAATTTCTAATATTGGGCAGCTCCAAAAATTTGTATATGAGTAGCTAATTGTTTCACATCCTCCAGCATGTCATACCTAGTTGTGGATTATATTTCCCTACTATCTGTGGGGTTCTAAAGTATCTTATCCACATTTCCACCCAAATTCTCTCCGGTTGAGGATCTTGTAATTTTATGTAATGTGAATATCTCTTCCCAATTCTTTTCCTCTAGATTGATGCCCATCTCATCTTGCGCGTTGTTGGGAATGTATCTTGATCTTTTCTGGTTGCTTGTTAAAGCTTAGTATGTTTTGGATACTACATGTTCTGGTATTGCTATCTCTATTGTGTTGCTTATTATTCTCACAAATGGGTGTATCTCTCTTGTGTCCTAGTCTTTTCCTAGCATGCTCCTGCAGTAATGCCTTATCTGAAGAAATCCAAAAAATCTTGTTTTCCTAGCTGATACTTTTCTTGTAGTGTCTGGAATTGGCAAAAACTCCCTGTTCATATAGTTGGTAAAATCTGGTTAGGCCTTGATGGTGCTACCTAGTGAAGTTGCAGTCCTGTCTGGTGGGTTCAAACCTAGGGTCTGCTATTCTTTTGTATTAGATTAATTTGGGAATCATTATTTTTTGATTATTGATCTCCATACTTTCAATAATTGTCTGGTTTGTTTAAATCTGATCTCCTGTTTCATAGCTGATCTTGGTATAGTTTGTCCAAATAAGTATTTCTCTATCCCCTCAGGTTGAATATCTCTCTTTATTTCCTTCCATGTGGCTCTGCCCTCTCATCTAGCCACTGTAAATGTGTGAAATTACTGCAGCCTGTGCACATTATTCTAGATTAGAAGGGCTAGGCCTCCTTTGTTTTGGCATCTGGAGGGTTTTGTACTTTATTCTCGTTTTTTCCTTGCCATATAAATCGGATATCATACTATTCCATTTTTTAAAATCTGTCTTTTGTGGACATAGCGGAGAGTCTGAAAGAGGTATAGGAACCTTGAAGTATATTATTTCTAATTACCTCTATTCTCTGATTTAGCAGAGAGGTAAGGGATCCCATCTCAGGAAATCTTCCTTGATAGACTTTTAATAGTGGGCCATAATTGGTTTCATATAAATCCTGAGTTTCTTTTGTTAATAAGATCCCCAAATATCTGAATTTATTGCTTTTCCACCTCAATGGGTATCTTGCCTGAATTGATTCCGTGGATGGTACTTTAAACATAACACTTCTGTTTTACTTGTGTTTAATTTATATCCTGAGATGGACTCCATCTCTCCCAGTAGGAGAATAATTTTGGTATAAAGTTTCTGGCTCAGTTTGGTATATAAGCAAGTCATCGGCAAAAAATGCTGCTTTGTGTGTGGTATTGAGATATTTATCCTTGCAATTCTTTCATTCTAATTGCTTGTGCTAATGGTTCATGATATAGCAAATAGTGAGGGAGATAGGGGCAGCCTTGTCGGGTACCTCTGTTTAGAGGAAAAGGATTGAAAAGGATCCATTTACCTTTATCATGGGTTGTGGGGATGTATATAGGCTTTGTATTATATTTAAGAATTCTATTGGGAAGTTGAATTTTTCCATCGTGTATCTTAGGAATCTCCAGGAAACTCTCTCAAATGCTTTCGGGCATCCATACTTAGCAATACAAAAGTTTGTTTTTCCTTTTTCTATTTCTTCTAGTAGGTCTACTGTTCTTTTAACATTGTCTGCTGTCTGGCGTTTTATAATAAAACCTGCTTGGTCTTTGTTTATAAAATGGGAAGTATGCTTTCTAATCTTTTGCCATAATGGCTGTAAAGAATTTGTAATCTTGGTTAAAACTGAAATGGGCCTATAAGATTCACAATTCAGTGGGTCTTTATCTGGTTTAAGTATTGTCAATATATTAGCATATTGCCTCGTGTCTGGAATAGGTGAATCATTATCTTGTATAGCATGAAATAGCTTAGTTAGTGGTGGGAGTAACATTTTTTTAAATGTTTTATAAAATTCTGCTGTATATCCATCTGGACCTGGACTTTTATTCGATATGGAATGTTTAAGGACACTACTTAATTCTTGGGGTTAATTGGGCGAGTTACTAACTTACTTTGTTCCCTGTGATTTGAGGTAATTTCATTTTTTGTGAAAACTTTTTATATTCTTCTTCTGGTTCTTGTTGTTGGTGATACAGTTTTGAGTAAAAGTTCTAAAACCTTCTAACATCTCGTTTGTTTTATTAAGTATATTGCCTTGTGTTGGATGTTTTAATTTGGAGATGGTTAATAGTGCCTGTTGTTTTCTTAATCTATAAGCTAGTAGTTTAGCTGCTCTGCTTCCCTTCAGTAATATTTTTGCTTCACATACATCAAGGCTTGTTCAGTTTTCTGATTTAATATGTCTTGTAATTTTGTCTTTATCTGGTTAATCTGATTAATCTGTTTAGTTTTTATCTTTCCTCCTCTCTGCATGATCTTGTTGTAGTCTGTCATTCCTTTTCCAGCTCTTTTGTTTTCTCTCTCTTTGATGAGTTGCATATGCTATAATTTCTCCCTTAGTACTGATTTTAATCTGTCCCACAGTGTTCTCTCTTGCACCTCTTCTGTTGTATTTTCTTGCATTATTCTGGGGATCCATTGTTGTATTTTTTCTTTGAATTGTTTGTCCTAATTAACATATTATTAAACCTCCACTGTTTCATCTTAACTTCCTGCCTGCCTCTAGTTCTACAGTGATAATTGCATGATCTGATAGGTAAATTGGAAAATCTTTGTCTTATGTATTATATCTAGTGATTCTGCCTCCACCAAGAAATAATCTATTCGAGAATAGGTATTGTAGACCCCTGAGAAGTGTGTATAACCCGATACTGCTGGGTGACAGAGTCTCCGAATCGATTAAAGCTAGGTCCTTTATTAATCTCTTGCCATGCTTCTGTCCCTTAGTCGCTTTAGGGGTATTGGGGCTTGAACTCTCCTTTGTTGGATTCATTAAAGATTTAAGTCCCTCCTAATATTAGTTTCCTTGTTTAAAGGCTATTATTTTATCAAAGACTGACTGATATACTGTATTCTCTGATCCTGGAGGTATATACTGTATATACTTCCCACTGTGTATGTTCTGGCCTCCCAATTTCCCTTTACCAAGGATAACCTTCCTTCTTCATCTTAATATGATTCAAGAATTTAAATGTCGAGATTCGTGGAATAAGTATAGCTGTTCTCCTCCTAGCCCTCTTGTGTATGTGCTGGTCACTACTCCCATCATTCCATATGAGAGTAATTTCTGGTGTTCTTCTTTCGATAAATGTGTCTCTTGCAGAAGAATGACTTGGGGATGCATTTTGTTAAGGTGAGAAATTATTTTTGATCTCTTTATAGGGTTACTTAATCCACTGACATTCTGAGGCGCCACTTTCAGGGTTTTCTTAGTCTGAGACAAGATCTCCATTCTCACGCTCTGATATCTATCACACTGTATTACTTCTATAATACTTATACTCCTGAGTGTTTTCCTTCTGGTTTTCTTTCTCCACCAATTTCTCAACCATTTTTGTCTTCTATGATTCCGCACTTCTCCTTTTTCCTGCCCCCAAACTGATTATCTCTTTTCCTCTGAAGATTAACTATATACAGTGACTTCCAATGTCAGATTCTTTTTATTTTCATCAGTTCATGTCCTTTATTGAAATTATCCTGATTTTCAGTTTCTGTTTTCTTCTGTATTCTTCTTGCCATATTATGTCCATTATCAAATTATTTTATTTCTAATTTAGCCCTTTCTTTCTCTTACAGCTATTCTATGGAATTCCTCTTAATTCTCGGCCTTAGAGCAGAGCACGCCTCTGGTGAATTTTTTTAGTAATTGCCCTCTCCTCCTTTGGGAGGCCTTAATCTCTTTATTCAACCCTACACTTGAGTTTCAAACAGCCCTAATCATGACCACTCGGTCTCTGCAGACTTTCAGACCAGTCCAGGTGTGTCCCCTGGGGTTGTCCTGAATAGCCCCCAGTTCATCTGGCCACACTCTCCACATTCCTCTTTCCTAAGTGCACCCTCTGAGATTCCATTTCTGTATTCATCACCACGGGTGCACCCGCCCTACTATTCAACTCTTCTCCAGGTCACTCTGTAATGCCTATCCATGGCCCAGAAGCAGCAATCAGCTCCTGGAGTACCCCTCTTAAACTATTAGGCATTCTCTATTATTTAGTTCAAGGCTCATTAGCACCTTCCCCGAGCGCTATCTTTCTTATAAAATCTCTTAGGCTCACCGTGAGGGCATCCCTGAGAATCCTAGCTCAGCCTCCCAGGGTCCCTCTCATTTATGGAGACATTCATGTACTACTCCCCACTGGGATGTCCACCTCTGACCTAGCCCAGTTTCACCCTCCCAGTTAACCGCTGCAGTGAAAGCTGAGGGTCTACCTCCTCAAATGCTGGTTTCCACTTCACTCCAGTGCTGTGCTCTAGCTCTTCAGCCTACGTAGCAGCTAGGAGGAACCCATTATTTTTGTTTGCAAATTGGCCCAATAGTCTCTTTATCTCATCTATTACTGCTTGCTGTGACTCTGTTTCTGGTCTTCTCTTTGTTCAGTCCGAGTTTAGTCCATATGGTTTCCTGGTAATTTAGTGCGTAGCTCAATCCTCTTTCTGTCAGGTCCTCCATTGCACTCTCTAATGTATCATATACTGTCTGTCCATTGGGATATTGGATTAACAGTCTGGATGGATAAAGTGTTCAGAATTTCAGCTGCAGTTGCCTTAGAATTGGGAACAAAGGTACATATTCCTTTCTTCTCTGCATTGTGACTCTCAGATAATCATTATAAAAAAAAGTCTCTGTTTTCCCTGAATATTTTCTCTTTTGTCCATGCTTTCTGGAGTATCTTCTCTTTAGTACAGTAACTTAGAAATCAAACTATTATTAGGATGGGTGCTCTGGATCTTGAGGTTTAGGGCCAAGTGCTCTGTGAAGCTCTTTCTATTTCTATAGGAAAACCTTGTTCAAGGTTTAATTCCTCTCTTAGCAAATTTTCTATGTACCTTTCTTATCTCTGCCCTTGCTATCTTCTGGAATTCCATAAATTCTTATATTTTGGCGTCTGTCTATTCTCAGCATCTTCTTGTCTCTCTCTCCCAGTGTTTTGGTAATATTGTGAAGTTGAGTTATAATTGTTTGGATATTAATGATCTCTGTGGCCTTGCAGATTACCTTGTTCCAGCGACTATACTTGGTTTGCAGATTCAATACGTCGCATGCAGGAGATCATGTTCAGATCGAAAATCCTGAAAGTCCTTCTTGATTTCTTGTAGGTCAGTTATTATTCTATCAAGTTTATCATTTAGGACTAAATGTTTATTTTTAGTTTCCTGCGTTTGGGTTTCTTTCCGAAAACAACATCTGGGCCTGTGATATTTCTGATGTCTCGAGTCCGATTTTTCAGCTCGACTTCCCTTCTTCTATTGGTAATACTTCATATCTGTTCATGGTTCCTTTTTGTGTTTGATGCCATCTGTACAAATTTCTCCATCTATTAGGTTTTCTCATGAAATTCTGGCTTTTTAGTAGTTTTAGGAGGAGGTCTGAGGAGCTCCGATCTTAGGTTGCCATTAGGTCCAGAGCTGCACCGGAAGTCCCGGGCTGTAGATCCTTGAGGAAGGACAGCCTTATTCTCTGCCAAGACCACAAGGCATCAGCGAAGGCTTGTGAGGCCAAAATGGGCGATCCTTGGGAGGGGCATACTTCTATCTACGGACTTGACCACGGAAGGAACGAGGCCAGATTCTTCCACACCATCTGAGAGAGGGTCTTGAAAGAGGGCTGTATCGGAGGGTTCAATCCAAAGGGATCTCTGGGACATGAAGATATTGGAGTCGTAAAAGCCTCCCAGGATCGATTTCTGTAATCTGAAGAGAAGCAGCAGAATTAAATTTTTGAGCAGAGACTTAAAGGAAAGGTCTTCAACCAGAGGCTCTGCAGAAGGATTGATCCCTGCTCCAAGGGCAGTGTCATCAACATCATCACTCAGGCGAAGATCTAGGTCAGGCTCAAAATCATCTCCTGACAGTCAGGGGGACTATATAGACAGGAAAGGAGTGAAAATCAGGAGGAAGAACAGAAGAAGAAAGAGTCGGAGCCAAGAAGCCCTGAAGACCGGCGGTGCCGCATCAGTCCCAGCGCGTAGGAGAAAGCAGCTGAGAACAAGGAGGAAGGTGCTGGCAGGCGTTGCCGTGTGTGGTGGCACCACCAACAGAGCCACCCAGCATCTCACATGGCGCCCGACCAGAGCCTCAGCGCCAAACATGGTGCTGACAGAGCCAGCGTCACCACAGGCGGTGCCAAGAGGCCCGTGGCACTGTGGGCGGTGCCAAGAGTCTCCCAGGGGTCTGAAAACTGCGATTTGAGGTAAAGAGGAAAAATAGCAGGAGATAGAGGCATCGGTGTGGACCCCTGCTCTGCAGCCAAGTGAGGGGATAAACATCCGAGTGAGTCGAGCACCAAAGTAGGTGCCACGTGACTAGAAAGGCCCAACTGCCTACCTGTCCCTCCGAAACCAAATGGCCCAAAGGCCCCAGCATTGGACTGACAGGTCCGGCAACTGGACCAACCTCCAAGACCACTGCTCCATAAGAGCAGCCCACTGAGTGAAACTGCTCATCGGAAGCTCCTCCAATAGGCGGGAAGGGCCCCGTGTCGAGGAGATCGACTACCAGAGACAGAAAGTGACAACTCTAACATAGGTGGAGACCAGCGTCTGGCCCTAATAACCGACCATCTACATGGAAACACAGAGGGTGACCTCGGTGATGCCGTTTCTCTACCGACCTGTGTCGAAGAAGAACTTCAACAAGCAGTGCGAGAATGGCACAGTTTCCTTTTATGCTTCGGGGACTGCCCATCCCCTGAGCATTGGACTGTCCTTTGTCAGATCCTCTCTCCGGGAGGGCGGTGGACTAGTCCCGCCTGGCTGACTGAACAGCTTTACACGAAGTCTCTCACCATTACCTGACCTGCTCATGGTCGACTCCGTCAATGGAGGCTGAAGACTTCTGTTACCAATTAAAATACATAATCGGTACTGATTGAAATAATTCTACAAAACAATAAACTGAACTATTGCTGCTAGAAAGTTTAACTCCTGGCGGGTGGCGTCGTCGTCACTGAAGCGCATCGACGCTGGAAAATGAACTGAGGCGGTTGAAGGGTCAACGCCGAGATAGTCATTATCCCACTAGCCGGGCTCACGGTGCCGCTTCCTCGTGGCTCCATCTCAGGTGCTGAACCTCTTGAAAAAGTTTGCTCCTGCTGGGTCCTAGTGCCTCCGGCAAACTCCCATTAGTGTGAATGAGTGGTGAAGACTTTATGTCCAGGAAGATCAGCTTTTCCCTGTTCTCTGGTGGTGTTCAATTACCCACAGCTGCACATCTGTAGGCAAGATGTTGATGAATTGCTCCATGGCAAATGTGTCGATGATCAGTGGGACTGTTTTGCTCTCTGGTTGCATCCATTTTATTAGGAGTTCTCCAGTCAGGTGAAGGCTTCTCGGGATTGTCAACCCGTTGTACTTCAGAGATCGAAATCTCTGCCTGTAGGTCTCTCCGAGATGTCGTACCTTTTCAGGATTTTGCTTTTCACCAGGTCTTAGTTTTCTGACTGTGCAGTGTCCATACTGTAGGCAAGCCAGGCCTTCCCGTCAGGTAGGGTACCAGTCTGACTGCCCATTGCTGCTTTGGCCATTGGCAGGCTGTAGCAACTCTTTCAAAGGTTGTCAGGTATGCCTCACTATCATCTGAGGGACACAACTTAGTAGGTTTAATGGCCATTAAGCTGCATGCATTTTGTTGTTCATCTGGATCTGTGCTGGATCCTCTGCATTTGATAGCTTGCAAGGCATCCAGCCATCGCTGCTCCTGTCGCTGCTTCTAACCACTGAATCTCTTTTCTCTCTGCATCTCAGTCTCTTTTTGTTGCATAGTCCACCATTTGAAAAAGTCCATCAGGCTTTCAAGTTCTGCCACTGCCTGTTCTTTTCCATAACTTGTGCTGGCTGTACAATCTCAGGCTGGACTTCTGTTGCTGCTAGTTTGGCTGCCATTCTCTTGGTAACCACTCCTGGACTTGCTGCTACAGAATCCATACCTTTCTCTGTGCTTCCCTAGTACTAGGTCCAGTACCCATGCACAAATCTCCAGTCTTAGGGTATGCACGCTTAAATCCCACTTAGGCTGACACCATCTGTTGTCGAGGCACAGGTCAGGAAGCATAGGAAAACCCAGGAGCAAATGTAAAATCACTAAAACTTTATTTTTGTAGTAGTAACATAAAATAAAATAAACCTGTTCAGAATAACTATGTACAGAAGCAAAAATAAAATCCTTCTTGTAACCCCCTTGCAGCTCAGCTTAACTGTTTTATAAGTCTTTTCAACCCCATCCTTTGCAAGCATCCTGCTCTTTGTAAATGTCAGCAGCTGCTAGAACATTGAGAACTTGTCTCCACACAACTGCAAAAGGCTCAGGCATTTGCACCCAAGTAATCGCTAGTTTTTTACAGTTATCTCAAATTATAAATATATATATATTTCAACAGTAACACCACATTTTCTAAACAAAAGTGCTCGCATTATCAGTTTCATTTCCATATATTGATTTGCACACATTCTTATATTACCAGATCTAGATATGCAAGGAGGAAAACAGACAGCAAGAAAACAGACACAGAGAGAGGCAAAGATTTGCGAGACTTTTCGGGTTGATCAAGTCCGAAGTCTCAAAGGAAAATTTGGTTGTGCAACCAGACAGAGAAGAGAGAAAGGAAAGAATACAGATCCTTGCATTTAAATACTTTTCTCCAAAACAAATGGGACAAGGTCCTATTCTACCCTGTCACAAGCTGTATACCCAAAATGTTATGTATGTTACTTGTACCTCACTCTGATTAATAAATAAAGATTTAGGGAAAAAAAAAAAAAAGACAGAGCCATCCTCGATCCCCTCAGACAATGGGTTGACGGGCCAGTAAAATCTCAACGGCTGGTCGGCCTGCTTCACAGCCAACAAGCCTGACAGGGTACCATGGAGCTAGCTGCCTGACCCAACCAGAATCAACTTGGCCGAGGCCGGCGCTTGACAGCCATCAAGCAGCTGAGGAAGTCACAGAAGCAGGAAGAGTGTGCTCATTCCCTGTCCCATGGATGACAAAGGGATTCTTGCCCTTCTTTTCTCACCCTGGGAAGGGCCCTCCAAGAGTCTGAAGGGACTGGCACATTTCTACAGAATGTACCCGTGAAACATGTCCGGATGGTGGCCCCAACCAGAAGCAGCACACCAAATAACCTGCACGCAGCCTGGGCCGCCTCTTCTGTGGCTATAAGCTGAGGCCGAGCCCACAGCCACAGACACCGCCTTATGCGTGTCCTTCAAGTGGACCGGAGGTCCTGTTCATCCAGTCAACTGAGGAGGATGCAGGCGTAACAGTCCTCGGCGAGGAGGGCAACAGTGAGTTATACAGGCTGCAGACCTGGGCATTGTGCTCAGCTCCAAGGTAGTAAATGCACAAGTGTGGGTCCATTTGCGACATCTGGTTACAGGCAATACAGTGCCTGAACTGGGACTAGATCAGGCTTCTTACGCAATCCATGATAGAGGAAAAATCGAGAGGATTGGCGAAAAACGCATTTTGAAGATGAAGTAGAGTAAAGAACTTCAGGGCCTACACCGCACATGGAGCTGTAGAAGAGGAGACCTGACTCTTCCAGCAGAAAGGAACAGCTGACATCACAGGGCGGAGCTGAGGAGTATACCACCCAAGTGGGTGGGAGAAGCTTGCTTGAGGACATTCTGGCTGGTTTTAAAGGAAAGAAGACTGCCAGAGTGTGGATAGTGCACCATATCCACACCCCTAGAACATATGTTTCTGCACATTTTGACTGTACTGCTCTAATAATAGACTGCAACAGTTTACCCATAAATTAGGTCAGACTGACAGGCCTCTAGTTCCCTGGCTTGTCCCTTCCTCCACTCTTGTGAAGAAGCACTGTGTCACACACCCTACAGTCAAATGGTTCTTCATCTTTCTCCAGGAAGCTGTCAAGAGACTTGCCAGATGTAGTGCAAGTACCTGCACCACTTCCATAAGCATCCTGGAGCGCAACCCATCTGGCCACAGTGGTTTATCTGTCTTCAAGGATCATGGTCTCTTCAGTACCCCTTCCACTGAAATTGGTCCCATGATAATTTAACCCCTTCAAGCCCTGAGGGGTGCAAACACTCTGGTGGTAGCCCCTGTTGATCCACTGTGAATGACAAACAAAAGTATTTGCTCAGTATGTCTGCCATCTGGCTATTACCCTCCACCTTCTCCTAGCTCTTGTATACCTTGCCTATTCCCTCATCTGTCTTCTTTTTTTCCTGATGTGAAAAGAAAGCTTTGTCTAACTGGCCCCTTCTGCAATCCTGAGTTCCATTACCAGCCTATTATTTTCTTACCACCTTGCTGTTACCTTTAACTTGCCAGGTAAAAATCCCAGTTCCTCTCTTGGACTTGCTTTGTGCTTCTTGAATGCCACCCTGGGTTTTTTGGGAGTGTCTCCTCAGCTTCCTTTGGAAACCACATTATTTACCTCTGCTTCCTATTTTCCCCAGCTGCCTCAGGCAAGAGTTTGTGACTTCCTGCAGGCTCTTCTTAGTTTGCTCATTTCCTATACCTCCCGTTGCCTCAACACACTTCAGCGTGACGCAGGTAGCTCACTCATATTACCAAAATCTGCCTTCCTGAAATCTAGAACCTTGGCACTGGAGTTTGTATACTCTGACCCTGTTACAATATTAAACCCTACTAAAGGCGATACTAGTTGCCTAGTGGTTCCCCTAACCATATCTACCTGTCCATGTCCCTGTTTCTGAGCACCAGATAGGAAAATTACGTACCTACCGTAATTCTTGATCTTCTTAGACGAGTCTCCACCACTCATTCACACTAGTGGGATTGGCGTGAGGCACTAGACCCCATGGAGCAAACTTTTGCTGAAATTATTGTTGTGGCTTATTTGCCAGAATACAATACGAGCCATGTGGCAGCGGCCGAAGGTAATGACCATCCGGCGACGTCCCTCCAACCGCCTCAGTACCTTTTTTACCAGGAGGTGCAGCGCAACTAACGTAAAGGGTAAACCCAACATTAAAAGCGGACATAAGATAGTCCATTGACCCGTGTAAGAAGAGTCAGCAAAGAAGTCCTCACGGTCTAAAGATTTGAGGGTGAAGACCAATACAGCGGTGAGCTCGGGGATGGAGGGTGGGCGTGTGAATGAGTGGTGGAGACTCGTCCAAGAAGATCAAGAATTACGGTAGAGTACGTAATTTTCCCTTCCTGGACATAAGTCTCCACCACTCATTCACACTAGTGGGAGAGTACCAAGCTGATAATCCCCAAAGGCGGCAGGAGAGCCAGAGCTCACGCGTCTAAGATAGAAGCCCATTAAGGATAGTTCTGCCGAATGCGGGAATTAGCTGGCATGAACATCCAGTGCATGAATGTAGCAGTATGCACTGAGCTCCAGGTAGCGGCGTTGCATATATCTGCAATTGGAACATTGCGAATTTCCGCTAAGGGATGCACGACGCCCTAGTAGAGTGAGCGTACTCTACCTTCTAATTTAACTGAGCCATGGAATAGCAATGGCGAAGGCACTAAACCATGAAGAGATACATCTAATAGCGACAGGTTATTGGCCGGTGTCGCTGAAAAGACGAACAGTTGCTGAGTCTTGCGAACATCCTTGGTTCTATCTAAATAGAACGCAAGGCTCTCTTAACATCCAAGGAATGAAAGCTCGTTCCCCTTCATTTTGGAACTTAGCGAAGAGCGGAAGTACCAGAGGTTGATTCAGATGGAATTCTGACACAACCTTGGGAAGAAATTTAGGATGAGTACAGGAGAACTACCTTGTCCTTATGGAATACAGTATACGGAGGGTCCGTAACCAGGGCATGTATCTCAGAGACCCTGCGGGCTGAGGTAATAGCCACCAGGAAAGCAGTCTTCCAGGTAAGAATTTTGCTCACAGGTAGCTAAGGGTTCAAAAGGCTTCCAGTGAGCATGTCCAGCACCAGGTTAATGTCCCAGGCTGCAACTGGGGCTTAACAGGGGTCGGTATGGAGAATCCTAGAAATCTCTTCACCATAGGTAACTGAGCCAGAGTTAAGGAAGAAACGGCTCATGGGCAGCTGAGATGGCACTAAAGGTGAACTTTAACTGTAGAGTACTGAAGACCTAAGTTTGATGGGTCAAAGATACTCCAGAACCTTGCCAGGAGGACAGGAAAAGGATTCCAAGAGGTTTTGCACCAGAGAAAAACGTTCCATTTGGAGCGTCGTTTTCGGTGGCTGGCCGAGCAGCCAGAAGGATGTCTGAGACTCCGAGAGGCGTTGAACACGATTCACTTCTATCTCTTCAGGAGCCAAGCATGAAGGTGAAGTGATTTCAGGTTAGGATGGACCAACGAACCCTGAGTCAAAAGACTGATTTGCAAAGAGTGGTCTCGGAGAGCTGCCAACATACTGTTGAGTGAAACCATAGTTGCGAGGCCGGAAGGAGCAATGAGAATCATCTTGGTCCCTGAGACTCGAACTTGAGGAGTACTCTCTGGATTAGAGAGTGGTGGAAAGAGCGTAAAGCGTTTGTCCACGCAGCCTGAAACGCATCCTGACAGAAAATGCCGAGCCCTGGATTTCTGGAGCAGAAGAGAGCAGTTTGCATTGAGTGGGGATGCAAAAGGTCCAGGTCTGGAGTCCCCCACTCTTTGAACAGGGACGAGAGCTACGGCTGGATCGAGACCACTCGTGAGGGTCTGCCTCCCGTTCTGCTGAGGTGATCTGCTAGGTCGTTTTGTATACCTGGCAGATAAACAGCTGAATCGGAGACTTATGCTCCAAGCATCCTCCCACCCTCATTGCTTCCCTGCAAAGGGATAAGAATGAGCACCGCCTTGTTGTTGATAATACATCACTGCTTTGTTGTCCGTTTGAAGGAGATATGTTCTTGTGACAAGGACATCCTTCAGAGCTTCGGATTGCATAGAGGACCGCCTCATCTCCAGACATTTATGTGGAGATGAGTTTGAACTGAGTCCATACACCTTGAGGTGTGGAGGAGACAGTGAGCTCCCCATCCATGAGCTGATGCATCTGTGGTGATGGAGATCTGATGATCCAGGAGAGCAAGGGGAATCCTTCCAGGAGATTGCTCTCTGAGCAGACCACCTGAGTGAGACCTGAAAGGCTCCGTCACCTTGATGGGATAAGACTGAGGGTGAGAAGTCGGGGACCACTGAGTGGAGAGCATCCATTGGGTGGTTCTCATGTGCAGTCGGGCCAGAGGACAGTGAAGACCGAGGGCGCCATGAGACCCAACATGCGTTGCATCGAGAGAGCTGGCACGATTGGTTCTCCCTGATGTAGCAGACCATACGAGGATGTCGAGTCTTCTGTCCTCTGGAGAAAGCCTCGCTGAAGAGGTGTCTGGAGTCCCTATGAAAGGGCCTCTGGGAGGTTGCAGTTGAGATTTTTCAAATTCCAGCAGAACTCCCATGGGCGCGAGAAGGCGAGAGTCGTTTGCAGCTTCCAAAGTCCCTTGGCCGGAAGGGCTTGCTAGAAACTGTCGTCAGGTAAGGAAACACTCCGGGTCGACTTCCTGAGATCTCCTGGAACTGCACAACACTGTAAAAACTTCAGGCGCCAGGTTAGCAAAGGGCAGGACTCTGAACTGATAATGCTGACCCAAAGCTACAAACCTGAGAATTTGCGAGTGGAGTCGGGTGATGAGGATATGCTGGTAAGCATCCTGCATATCAGAGGAGGCCAGCCAGTCGTGCTGATGCAGCAAGGGTAACAGGGTACCTAGAAATCATCTTGAATTTCTCCCTGGGAGGAATTTGTTTAACTTTCTGAGGTCTAGAATGGGCGCATCCCCCAGATTTCTTTGGAACCAGAAAGTAATGGGAATCAGAACCCTGTGTTTAAGATGCAGGAGCACCAGTTCTATTGCCCTTGTTCAGAGAGGCCTGGATCTCAGCGGTGAGGAGAGGTCTGACTGAGCCGACAACCTGGGTTGTCGTATGGGAAGAGACATAGTCGGGGGGTTTCAAGAAATTGAGAGAATAACCCTCGCTAGGTATCAAGACCCATTGTCTGAGGTTATGGACTTCACTGGTTGAGAAGTACATCAGGCGACCTCCCACGGAGGAGAAAGTTCCACCTCGGGCAGGTGGATGGAACTTGGGCCAGCGACTCATAAGGTAGCGCTGGGAGCTTTGGGTCCCTGCACTCTCACATCTTCTTTTGAGGTTGGGCAGGTTGGCTTTTGTGGAAGCTTCCCTGCCTCTGCCTCGAAGGACTGGCGACCTCAGGAAACTGGCGTCTGTTCATGCCCCGAGAGGGGGGGCGGCAGGCGGTCTGAGCCAGCAATGGCCGATCTGGTCACTTCTAGAGTGGCCTCTAAGGCTTGCTCCACCTGAGGCCAAAAAGAAAGAGCCATCAAAAGGCAGGCGCCATCACCACTGCTGAGCATCATTAGATGAGCCAAATACGCAGCCAGGAATGGCGCCAGTACAAATCAGGCTACTGGCGAGAAGCAGTGTAAAGCATCCATGGCGGCTTTGACCTGTTGGTTATTGGACTCCAATACCTCTAATGGTCGAGAAGCTCTGACTTGGAATCCGAATCTGGAAGAGCTTCAGCCATTCTTTTCATAGAGTGCCACAGGATATACTCATACTGAGAAAATAGCCTTGATAACTGTGTCGCATACTTAGAGTGGAGCAGCAAAGACT
The DNA here is from genome assembly GCA_016271365.2 of Neoceratodus forsteri. NCBI lineage: Eukaryota > Metazoa > Chordata > Ceratodontiformes > Ceratodontidae > Neoceratodus > Neoceratodus forsteri. The sequence continues at coordinate 161,397,610 of CM057458.1, read as the reverse complement.
CTCTTACCTAATGTATCCAATCTTCTGAGACTCTTTGTTAAAAAGTCGAGCTGTAGTAGTTGAGGAAGAACGACCTTGTCATTCTCTGCCAGGACTACAATAGGATCCATAAAGGCTTGGGATGCCAAATGAGAGGACGATCCTTGGGAGCTGAATACTTCTTATCAATGGATTTAGCCACTGAGGGAATAAGAGCAGGGTTATTCCATACCATTTGAGACAGCGTCTCGAAGGAAGAACTGAATCGGAGGTCAAATCCGTAGGGATCTCCGAAGCATGAAGATACTGAGATCTTAATATCTTCCCAGGATCGATGTCTGGAGTCTGGAGAGAAAGAGTGGATCCAGGTTCTTCAACAGAGACTTAAAGGACAGGTCCTCGACCACAGGCTCTGTAAAGAAAGATCCTGTTTCCTCCACTTCCATCACCCAACGAAGGTCTAGGTCGACTCAACATCATCTCCTGATGGTCCAGAAAGGACTGTTTGGACAGGAAAGGTGAAAATTAGGAGAGGAGGAAATGGCAGAAAAACAAGGAGAGTCCCAAAGGCTGGCAAGGCAGCAAAGCAGACTGAGCAGCACCGAGGCCTTGGCGCCAGTATGTATTTATAGCCCAGCGCCAGACAGCCATGGCGCTGGCCAGCAGTACTCACAGACGGCGCCCGTGAGCAGTATGACAACATGTGAACGGCCTTGTGACAGTGCCGCCGATCCATGACACCACCGGCGCCCAGCGAGACCTTGTGGCGCCACCATGAGCCGAGACCATGACGCCGCCAGCAGGCGCCCGCCAGCTGTGACCCAGCAGGCGCCGACTTGTTTGAACCCTACCCAGAAGGCGCCCGGAAAAGCCGGGGAACACGAAACAAGAAGGAAAAAAACCAGGAGATAAAGGGCATCGGTGAGGGCCCCTGCACCGCAGCCATGTGAGGGGGGAAACACCTAAGCACGGAGTCGCTAGCACCGAAGAAGGCGCCGCGCGACTAGGAAGGTCCAACCGCCCTACCTGATCGCCGGAGGAGCCCGAGGCCCGAGGTAACCGAGCCAGGCAGAAGAACCAACCTCCGAGCCCATCGCCCATAAGAGCGCCCACTGATGAAACTGCTCATCTGGAGCCCTACCTATAGGCGGGAAGGGCTCCGATGTCGAGACCACGATTATCGGAAGTTGAGCGACTCAAGAAGGAGACGGCAACTAGCAAGATAACCGACTGTCGGCGCAGAGACATACCAGAGGGCGACCTCGAGTGATGCCTTCTCTTTTGACCTGTGGGTCAAGAAGAGTCGAGGCGAACGGCCCGAGAATGCGACCGCTTATTTTATGCCGCGGGGACCGCCATCCCCGGCATCGGACTGACTGTAGTCGGAACCCGCTGAGGAGAAGGAGGCTGACCGACCCAGCCCGCTGACTGAACAGCTTTCATCGAAGTCTCCCTACGTCACCTGACCTGCTCATGGTCGACTCCGTCCAGTAGGCGAGACTTCTTCAAGTAAGTTAAATTTAAATATTAGAAAAATTTTACAAAAATAGAATAAAACTAGCGATACTACTATCGTGATAATGTTACAAAAACAAACTGAAAACTATGCGCTAGTTTGAAGTTTGACTCCGACTGAAATGACGTCGTCACTGAAGCGCACTCGGCGGCGGAAAAAAGGAACTGAGGCGGTTGGAGGGTCGCCGCCGAGATGGTCATTACCGCCGGCTGCTCGCGGGCGCCGTGGTCTCGCGGGCGCCGCCTCTCGCCGACCTTCCAGCAAAAGTTTGCTCGATGGGTCTTAGTGCCTCCGGCCTAATCCCACTAGTGTGAATGAGTGGTGGAGACTTATGTCCAGGAAGATCCAGAATTGCCCCCCTCTAGTAGGTTACCTGACCCCTGAACTACGAAGCAATCTTGGAATGCTTCTACCAGTGCTTGACTTCTGGTATTGGCTGCCAATGAGATCGTACAGTCCACATCTGGCATACTGAAGTCTCCCTTTAATACCACCACCTACTGTGTTGTTGCTCTTATTTCTGTCCCCAGTTCCTTGTCTGTGTCCTCCTTGACCTCCCTCTATCTGTCACCAACTAAACCCATAGTGATTCGGTTTCAGTTCCTACCCGAGGGTCCTGTCTTTTCCTTCGGATACAGGCCCCTCCATTACTTTCTTTTAATGATGACATAACTGAGAATTGTTAGATTCCAGACATGGTACTGTGTTGCCTATACTTTAGTAATAAACAGCAAGTCTAGCTGGGCTTTGGTCCACCACTGTCTGAAGATCTTTCATTTTGCTCCCCAAGCTCCTGGGATTTATGCATAAGGGATGCCAGGAATTTGGTCTTGCCATTCTGCCCAAGTCTGCCACATTCATTTTCTTCTTGTTTGGTTTCTGCATCCTATAGCTATTGTTTGTCCTACTGCTGCCTTCTAGGGTCCATGATGTCCCGTCGACTGTCTTGTGTTTTTCCCCTTGTATTCCCCACTTTACCTTTGTACCAAAAACTTGTTGTGATTAAGTTGCGTTGACTGTGCCATCATTGTATTTAATTTTGTATTACTTGTATGTCTGTAAACAGCATTTTAAAATGTGAAACTGCTTTTTTGCACTATAGGACCCCATTGTAAATGAGCCTCGGCTCAACCGGCTATCCTTTTCAAATTACAGCATAAATTATTTTATTACTTTACTACTACTACTACTACTTGTAGGTCCCTAGCTTTGTCTCATTCTGGGGGACATTTGGCTCTGTCCTTGTTGCTGCCCTGGACCCCGTGCCTCAATGCAATGATTCTGGGATGCATTTTGCACTAACTCATTTTCACTTGTGCTGTTCAGTGCTTGTTGTTCTGAAAATTACGAGTGTGGTCAGCGCCATCTGCTAAATAAATTTTAACAGAATAGCATTTGTAAGCTTGTTTCTCCATTTGAGTGCTTGGTAATCTTGGGATTGGGCTGCTGGGAAATTAAACTGTGCTTTCTCATAAGCAGCTGCCTGAATAACTTGCCTACTCAAGGTTAGGGTGAGTATAAATTAACTGAAAGCCTTCCCTGAGGGCACACATCCTTTCCCAGTCTTCTTGTCTATAGCCACAGAGGCTGAAGCATAGCATTGTTTAGCTGCATTCTTAAAAGCTTTATGGATGGGTATGGCCACTCTTCATTGAGGCCAGACTTCACATACTCAGAATTTTGCCTTCTGTGTTCACTTCTGATTCAGTAGTGGGCAAGATTATGGAGGCACTCCTTAAGGAAAGGATAGTGCAACACCTGGAATCCACAGGAGCACAGGATCCAAGACAGCATGGGTTTATAACAGGAAGGTCCTGTCAAACTAATCTCATAGATTTCTTTGACTGGGTAACCAGAGTAGTGGACCAAGGGGTGCAGCTGATGTTGCCTACCTTAACTTCAGCAAAGCTTTTGATACTGTTCCACATAGAAGATTAATAAGCTAAGGTGGGTCAGAGGTTGGTCAACTGGGTGGCAAACTGGTTGATGGGCAGAAAACAGAGAGTGGTGGTAAACAGTATACAGTCAGAAGAGATGCAAGTCACAAGTGCGGTACATCAGGGATCAGTCCTGGGGCCAGTCCTTCAATATCTTCATCAGTGACATTGCAGATGGACTGGAGGGTAAGGTGTGTCTGTTTGCAGATGACACCAAGATCTGCAACAGAGTAGATGATCCAGATGGGGTGGGCGGAATGAGAAGAGATTGGGATAAACTGGCAAAATGACCAGAAGAGTGGCAACTGGAGTTTAACGAAAGAAGTGCAAATCATGCACATAGGGAAGAGAAACCCTGAAACCACCCATAGGAGGTTGGGAGGGAGTTGCTGGCAATCACAAGGGAAGAAAGGGACTTGGGCATCATCGACACATATGACCTGGAATCATCCAAGCAGACCACTAAAGCAGTAGGTAAGACTAGAGTAGTAAAAGTAGTAAAAATTTTATTTTTATACAAGAAAAATCATGTCATTTGGATATAATAAATCCAGTCTGCAAGACAGTCCTGTACACTATCTAAGTTACACAGATAAACTTAAATACAGATATATAAATACAAAAAGATTACTGACATAAAACATAATCAGTATGTTTAAAACAGACAGATGGTAGACCATTTGTAGGGGGTTAGTAGTGACACAAAAGTTTTATCTCATACAGGTACATGAATATGCATAATTACTTAATGCTCTAACACATGTCTTGTGGTTTTGTTAGAGGGATGTTGGGGTGTACTAGTAGGGATATCACAAGTCATAAGAGGAGGTAATAATCCTTCTTTACAAAACACTGATTAGGCCCCATCTGGAGTACTGTGTGTAGTACTGGAGGCTGCACCTACACAAGGACATTAATAAAATGGAGGCAGTCAAGAAAGGGCAATCAAAATGGTGCAGAGACTGCATCAGAAAACATCTGAGGACAGATTAATGGAGCTCAATATGTATACCCTAGAGCAAAGGAGGGAGAGAGGTGATATGATCAAAACATCCAAACATCTTAAGGCATTAACAAGGTGAAAGAGTCTAACATGTTTCAATATAAGGAAAATAGCAGGACAAGAGGACACAACATGAGATTAGAGGAAGGCGATTAAGGGGTAATGTGAGGAAGTTCTTTTTCACAGAAAGGGTAGTGGATGCATGGAATGGCCTACCTCAGGAAGTGGTGGATATGAATACAGTGCAGGGCTGGGATAGGCATAAGGGAGCAATACAGGTGAGTATGAATAGATAGGCCATTGACAGAGTAAAGGCCAATGGCACATTTATAAGGTAGAAATAATGGGCAGACTGGATGGGCCTTGTGGTCCTTATCTGCCATCAACTTCTATATTTCTATGTTTCTAGAGCAAGCAGGTTCAGCATATCAGCCATTTGTCTAAAACTAAAGTATAGAATAAACAGTCCTCATTCACCCTGGGTAGGGAACGAAGCCCTCCTCAGCAGAATCCTCTGGAGAAACTGGTTCCTCCTCAAATGCATCCTCTGAAGGCGACTAGGAGAGAAATTAAAGGCAGATTTTCAAAGCTCTGCATTGTTTTGTAAATTGCCACATATGTTATATGTCCTCCAAGAAAGACATTTTTTTCCTCTGGCACCAGTTTCTTTATTTGCCTTTCAGAGAGGGGGACGTCTAGTGCTTTTCCTTTTGCTTCCTTGGCCAGCTGTGGTATTTGTCTTGTGCTGAGAAACACTTATTTTCTTTTAATGGCTACCAATATTCCAAGCAGGAAGCCCTATGCTCTTTACTGGAAGGCGACAGCAGTCTTTCCTGTCTCCCTGGGTGCCAAAGAGGCGACTGCTCTTTTACACAGAGTGCGCAGCTTTTAATTATTCCTGGGTGCCAGAAAGCACCGCATGAAGGAGAGACATCTGAAGACTACCTTCTATCTTCAGAGATACTTTTGTCATATTTTCCATAAATAGGCTGTTCAGAAGAGCATTACGTGAAGCTGTTGTGGAAGCTGGTGCAAACAAAGACTGATGTTTAGCTGCCCTTTTCTTTGTTTAAGGCAGAAAATGTTTCAGAGTTCACAATTTTCAAATCGAGATCTGGGGCTGAGGCAACCAAAGTAAAGGTTTTCGCTGTTTCGTTTGTCAACCAATGTTTATAGGATAAACACCCTTTAAATCTTGTAGGCCCATTTACTTTTTAGGCCTTTCTGTCATGCCAAGTTAAAGAAGTAAAATAAAAATTTGTTTTGGGGTTGTATTTAAGAAGAAATTACAAATGTTTTAAAATGAGGTACAATTTAAACAAAAATAAATTTATTTTGGCACTGGGACCAGACCCAAAACTAGAAACAAACGGTTCTCCTCGTTCTAGGAACCACAAAGAAACCAGTAAAATACAGATCAATTTAAATAAAACTAAGATAAACTAATGCAGAGTACTGAATAAACTCAAAAACTTTACAAAATAATAAAATGGTAGTTAAAACTAAGAACACTTAGCTACATGGACTGGACAGGGCTCAAGAGCAACTGGTCTCCTCAGCAGACAAATAAATCTGCCGTTGGAATGTTGGGTAAGCATGACCACATTGCACAGTTCAAACTTTAACATTCTAGAGTTCTATCTTCAGGGCAAAACCTCAGGGCTGAGATGCTCCTATTTGTATGACATCACAAAATACACTTTACTAAAATAACCATGTTTTAAAAACTGTTAATTATCTATTACTGTGTTTGCCTTTATCCAACTTACAGGAGCAGATTCCGGGGCTGAGGAACAGTCCCTCCCCAGAGATTTTGAGCTTCCATTTCTGTTCACAGTGAGACTGCCTGTTTGTATTGATAAGCCCCCTCCCACAAGCAAAAAATAAATAAATAAATAATTGGCTTCTATGGCCCAACCGGATGCCACTGCTTGCTGAATGCCTTGCTGTCGGCAGCACCGTTTTGGTATTTTGCACCTCACTGGCAGTTTGCACTGTCATTATAAACTGTATTTTGCTGCTGTTGTCTCTTTCATATTAACCCCCACCCAAATTATACCTGAAACAAGCTCGGGCTCTGTGTGCTTTTCTGGACAATAATTTTAAGTAAATAACTATGTCCTCCTGCTACCACCCTTACTAGTACAGATGGAACAGGAGGTTCGCAGCAGTGAACCTTAACTTTACTTGCAGACATCCACTACTGGGACCCACTGAGGTGTGAAAAGATGCAATGACAATTTTTCTGCCCAGAAGAGATTCAAGGTAAAAGCAGGTTCATGCAGGAATTCTGTGAACTTGCTGGCCACCTGAATAATGCCAGTCCCAGGGCCAGCACAGCTAGGAAAAGGAGAATAGCAGAATTCAGTGCGTGGCTAAGTGTTTGGTGTAAAGAGAAGGTACAGTCTTATGGGGGTGGGGGGACCGCGGTCAAATAAGGGCTTTATTGCCCAGACAGACTGCACCTCAGTTGGGAGGAGGAAAATACTAAAGGACAGGCTGCTGGAATATATGGGAAAGGAACTTGGTTTAAACTGCTAAGGGGAGGGCCACAAAACCCACACAAATCGAAAAGAGCAGGTCGACAGACCTCCCCACACACAGGCAGTAATAAAAAGGGAGGGTGCAGCTAGGGAGTGGGGGAGAGGAGGAGGGAAGGAGGGCAAGTCAGGACAAAGTTACTGAACAAAGAGCAAAGGTATTGCAGGGACAAATTGGAGGGTGGTGTCACTGAATGCTCACTGTCTCGGAAAATACAGTTACATAAAACTTACCATAACAGTAGATCTTCAAGACAGACTCTTGCAGTAGGTAATGACCATTAGGACTAGAGCCATCAGGCACTAGGACCACATGGAAAACTTTAGCTAGCAGTGTCTGGCGAGGACACGCCCACCCGATGTCACATGATGGACATCAGCGTGACTATATATAGTGGGCAGTCCCAAGCCTCCGCCAGTTCTCTTGCTGCAGACCTAAGAAGGTGCAACAGGAGAAAGGAGTGGGTTCCTGGAGCCAAAAGAAAGGCTAGAAAGAAACAGCCACAGAAGCAGTGGGAAGGTAGGAGGAAAATGGTAGTAACTATAAGAGCCTCTCGTCGATCTGACTGTACGGTAAGTTCTTCACGTAAAAGTACAGTGCGTGAACTTGCTAGCAGTAGATCTTGAGAACAGCTCTTGCAGCAGGTAACACCATTAGGACTGATTCCCAAGCAATAGCGCCTGAAAGCATTCTGGGAGGAGGAAATTGGGAGAGACCTTGAACAAGTCCTGACTCTAGGCCAGGAGACCCTGTAGAACGGCCAGGCGAAACCGTCTCTCCGCTGTGATGTAATATCCAGGCTATAGTGCCTAATAAAGTGTGCACTGAGCTCCAAGCAGCTGCAGCACAAATGGCCGAGGTGGAGGCGTTGCGCAGTGCCGCAAAAGAGTAGCCACCCCTTGTCGAGTGGCCCCGGACTGTACCCGGGAGGGGCTTATGTTTGTTGTTGTAGCAAAATGAAATACACTGGACAAGCCAGCGAGAAAGGGTCTGCTTTGAGACTGGTTGGCCCAGCATCCTCTCAGCAAAGGAAACGAATAGTTGCTCCAACTTGCGAGCTGTTTAGTTCTGTTCAGGTAGAACCTTAAGGAGGCGGTGAACATCAGGGTGTGAAGCAACGCCTCCTCTATTAGAGTACTTGGGAAATACACAGGCAGATCGATGTCCTGGTTGAGAGTGAGGGCAGAGACCACCTTAGGGAGGAATTTGGATTACGTCCTCAGAGACACTCTGTCCTGGTGGAAAGTTAAATAAGGTTCCTTGCATGAGAGCCTAAAGCTCAGAAACTCTCCTTGCTGACGTGACAGCAACTAAAATAACATTTTCCACGACAGAAACGCAGCTCGCAATCCCGGCAGGTTCAAAGGGGAAGCGTGAGTTGTTCCAGGAAAATAGTAGGTCCCAAGGAGGAACGGATCCTGATGGGTGGCCTAGGTGTAACACCCTCTCAGGAATTCTCGAGAGGCCTCAAGCTGTGCCACTGTTCGTTGTCCCACAGGTGGTGTCAGAAATCGCGCAGAGAGGTGCACCTTAATGGAGGAGTAAGCGAGACCTGAATGAAATAGGGAAAGCAGGTTCTCTAGCACCACTTTCACCAGGCATTCTAAAGGGAAAGGCCGCATGCCTGCGACCATAAGCAAAAACGGCGCCACTTCATGGCGTACATCGCACATCGCTGTCGGGTTTCTGGACACAGAAAGGACTTCCGCCACCTCTTGCAAGACCCGTATCGCATAATGACTATGTCTCTAGGAGCCATGCGTGCAGGTTCAGTGAGCATAAGTCCGGGTGGACTAGTGAACCCTCCTCCTGAGACAATAGGTGGGAGCTGAAAGGCAACGGAACTGGAGGTTCCCGGAACAACTGCATCAGCATAGGGAACCAGATCTGTCTGGGCCAGAAAGGCGCTATCAGGATCATTGTTGCATGCTCCTCGCGCAGTTTGAGAAGAACTCTCTGGATCAATGGGAAGGGAGGGAAGCGTGAGGCATCTGTCCGCCCAGGAGAGGGACAACGCGTCTCGCCAGAAAACACCAGGCCCTGGATCTAGCGAGCAAAAATTGGGCAGTTTTCGTTGGATGGGGAAGCGAATAAGTCCAGCTCTGGAGTGCCCCATCGAAGAAACAGATCCTCTGCTACCTCCTGAAGAAGTTCCCACTCGTGGACTCTGGCCTGGGAGCGACTCAGGCTGTCTGCGGTGTGTTGTCCACTCGGGAACATGAACTGCAATCAGGCTTGCGCCGTGTTGGATTACCCAATCCCACACTCTTAGCTTCCTGCAAAGGGGTAGGAGTGTCGCCTCCTTGTTTGTTGAGGTAATACATCACTGCCGTGTTGTCTGTCTGAAGCAGAAGAGTACTCGGCGGACTTCTGACTGAAAGGCCTGCATGGCATAAAGGACCGCCTCATCTCCAGCACATTGATGTGGAGGTGGGCTTCCTGAGGGTCCATGTTCCTGGGACCTCACCCCGCTCAGGTGTGCTCCCACCCCAGCCCTGAGACGTCTGTGGAGAGAATTACCTCCAGGGACGGCGCTGTAAACGGACACCTGCAGAAAGTGTCCCTGGGTCTAGCCACCATTGCCAGTCTCGAATCACGGCATTCATGATCCTGACCAGATGCTGCATGTGGTCTTGCCTTTGGTCCCACTGCACCTTGAGCATCCACTGAGTTACCCACATGTGGAGCCTTGCCAAAGGGATGGTTGGAATGGCCGCAGCCATGTGTCCGAGCAAGCGAAGGACCAACCTGGCGAGGACAGTCTTCTTAGCGAGATCCTGATGAGTTCCGCTGCCGGGAAGAAAGGCTTTCCTTGACAGTGTCCAGAACGCGCCTATGAACTGCAGCTTCTGTGACGGTACGAGGAGAGACTTCTCAGAGTTGATAAGAATGCCCAGAGACTGAAACAGATCCTGGGTGCTCTGAATAGCCAGCACCAAGCGCCTCTTTGGAGGCGGCCATGAGAAGCCAGTCGTCCAGGTACGGGAACACGTAGTGGCCCTGTCTCCTTACAGACGCTACCAAGACTGCCATACACTTGGTAAAGACCCAATGGAAGACAGTCCGAACGGAAGAGCCCGAACTGAAAATGATGTACGAAACTCAAGCGCAGGAACCTCCTGTGCGCTTGAGCTACTGGGATGTGCAGGTAGGCATCCTGTGTGTCCAGGGACGCTAAGAAGCGTCCTTCTTCAGCATGGGAATGAGCCCTTGGAGGTCACCATGCGAAAATGTTTGTAGGCGACTGACATGTTGAGGTCGCTGAGGTCCAGGATTGGACGGAGGTCCCTGTTTTCTTCGGAACCAGAAAGAAGTGGAAATAGTATCCGGATCCTATCTGGTTCTCTGGGACATACTCCACCGCTCCCTTTTGCAGGAGGCAGTACCTCTTGCCTGATGAGAGATCTGTGCTGACCTGAGTACAGGGAGAGCAGAGGAGGCCTTGTGGGTGGCTTGTCCACGAATTCTAGAACGTGGCCTCTTTCGACCAACTGAAGAACCCACCTGTTGGTGGATATGGACTGCCACCCTGGCAGGTGGTCCTGTCTGACACCCGACCTTGGTGTCCCGTTGATCCTGAGGGCGGGGCCGGAAGGAGTCATGTTGTGGCAGCTGAGGGTCCAACGGGCTGGGCCGACTTGGCTGGTGCGTTGGCTCGCACGGGACGACTTTCCCTGGGCTCTGCGGGAGAAGGAGCCCCTCTGTTGCGGACGGGCGGACTACTGTCTCTGCATCCGGCCTCGAAGCGGCTTTGGTTCCTACAAAGGAACTAAGCTTGGGTCTGTACATGGCCTGGACAGACCTTACCACCTCCCGCCTCTTGAAGTTTGGTGAGGACCTTCTCCGAGGACTCACCAAAAGAACTCTCCATGAAAGAGGCGTCCAGGATGTTCTTCTGGATGTCCGGGTGAACCCAGAAATACGGAGCCATGAGTGTCTCCGGAGGCATATGCCTGAAGCTGCCGCTCCGGCCGGTGAGTCCGCAGAATCGCATTTAGGCTCGCAGCACCTGGGTTCCCACGTTCAACCCGCATAAAGGAGTTGTAGCAACCCTCCTTCCTGCTCACCTTCTGGCATCTTTCCACCAGATCCAGTCCCTGTTCCCACAAGGCATTTTGAAACTGTACCATGTGGGTCAAGTAGTTGAGGGATCTGATGGCGCAGGTAGCGGATGCATCGTGCGCCTGCCCATAGCGTCCAGCTGCTTGGACTCTGGGTCCGGTGGCAGGGTGCTCAAATGTTGCAGCCTCTGAGACCGGTCATGAGAGGCTGTAATGACCAGAGAATCGGCCAGAGGATGTGATGCCAAGTACTGGTCCTCCCTAGGGGCCTTGTAAGCGGTCAGCTTTCTTGACATTGCCGGAGTAGTGTGGATGTTTCCACGCTGCCTTGGTGATGTCCACGAATGTGTCCACCAAGGGTGGCACCACCACAGGCTTTGGATCTTTTTGCGAAGATATCTGGCAAGGCGTAATCTCTCGGGTCTAGTTCCTCTGCGTCCCAGCCCATGTTCTCTTGGATATGCCTCAAAATCTCTGAGAACGATGGGTCATCCGGAGGAGATCTTGGAAGCTCACGTGGGTCCGGAGAAGGGCGTTGATCGGAGAGGGGATCTGGATTATATGAGAAGTCCGATCCCATGTCCTCCGTCGAGGCGAATGGCGGTGTCTTCTGGGTCTCTTGGGGCTGGGTGACCCTGAAGAAGATCTGGATGGAGGTCTCCTATTTCGTGATCTACCCCTAGGAGGGTCTGTAGGCCCTGGGGGAAGGTACTCGGCCTGCATCCCTGGGTGAAATAGGGGTGCAGGGCTGGCGGAGTAAGCGGGTGGAGGAGAAGGAGGAGGAGGAGGTGGTGGGAATCACATCCCTTTTTATGGTGTCCCACCAGTAAGTAAACAACTCCTTGACCTCGGATATGCTAAGGCCCGACGATGGACGGGTGCCGATGGCCGATCATCGGGTTCCGCATTGGCTCCCAAAGACCTCAGGTTCGGCGAGGTTCCCTGAGGGGTACAACAGGACCGGGTTCGCCAGTCTGGTCCTCGGGCTGGGTCAGCTCCTCCTCCGTGATCACCTCTTGACCAGCGTCGGTGGGAGGCGAGGGGTCCTCTTCTCAGTAGGTATGGACATTGGTCCCCAAGCCGGCGTCCGTGGAGGCAAAGGCCTAACCAGCGGCAGGCGTCTGGCGGTCGTCGGTTCTCGGGACCGATGGTGCTTGGCAGCGTCGGGTGGGCGGCGTCGGGTCAGAGCGATCTCTTAGAGAAGTCAGTTCTTTGGTCTTCCGCTGGGGAGGAGGAGGCAAAGAGACTGACCTGGCGTCGGGTTCGAATGGTGGGAACCGGACTTGTGATGGTGGTGATGGTCCCCTGACCTCGACAGGGCCTTGGTGGCTGAAGGCGAAGAAGGTCTGGAGGTCTTGGCCTGAGAAAGAGAGGAGGAACCCGAGGGACTCTTCACCGCTGCAGGGGAGGCTGAGGCGGGCCGGGAGGGGAGCAGTCAGACCGGGAGCCGGAGCTACGGAGTCAGAGGCCTAGATGGGGACCTGGATCTCACTCTCCCTATACTTCTCGATGTGTCTGGGCCTTGTCGGAAGATTCCCCTTGAGGCTGCGCCCATGGCTTTAATCTTCTCCTCGAGCAGGAATGCCTGAAGGGCCTTCTGGCGACGGATCCGGGTCCGCTGTTGAACCCCTGGCAGAAGGAGCAGGCCCAGGTGTCGTGGTCTGGGCCTAGGCACCGGGCAGGGCCGAATCGCGGTCTTTGAACGGGATTTGCTTCCCACAGGCGCACTTCAAGGATGGCCTTCAACGGAGGTTGGAGAGGACATCAGACAGAAACTGAGCAGAAAAACAAACTTTTCCTGAAGGAAGAACTTAACCAGACGCAGCAGCTAGAAACGAACCAAAGGGTGAGACATGCAAGTCGGCGAGGAAAGAACTGGGGAATCTGGCGGGACCGCCTCTTATGTACTACGTCTGGCGTCGGGGCAGGACCGACGTCGGAGGCGGTCCCGCTGAAGACTGCTAGCTAGAACATTTCTGGGTCCTGACGCCTGCCGGCTTCAGTCCTAATGGTGTTACCTGCTTCAAGAGCTGTATCTCGAAGTAAGATCTGTACTATCTTACTTCAAGAGGGCTCTAGCAGTCCCAAGCAATGTAAGTCAGACAAAACTTAAGCACGGGAGGCAGGAAAGGTCTGCAGTAGGTACATGATTAAGACAAGAGGCCTGAAGGACAGCTAGTCCAAAGCCTGCCCTGTATCTAGAGGCAATGTCCAGACTGTAGTGTTTGGTAAAGGTGTGGTAGAGCTCCATGGCTGCTGCACAAATGTCCATGCAGAAAACATTCCTGAAACAAGCAGTACATGCAGTCATGCCTCTGGCTGAATGTCCCTTGACTTCACCCATAAGGGGCTTGTTATACTTTGATAAAACAAAATGCAGTTTGCTAACCATTTGGATAAGCATTGTTTGAAACTGCTGTGCCCTCTCTTTTGGCGCAAAAGAAATGAAAAGCTGATCCGTTTCTGAACTGACTTCATCCAGTTCGTATAATAACGCAAGGTTCTGTGCACATCGAGGGTGTACAGAATGGTCTCCCTGGATTAGAATGCTCGGGAAATACACTGGCAAGTCTATAGTCTGGTTCAAAGTGAATTCACACACCACCTTAGGTAGAAACTTAGGATTTGTATGCAGAGCCGCCCGGTCTCTGTGGAAAATCAAATAAGGCTCCTACACATCAGGTCCTGAAGCTGGAAATCCATCGAGGCGAAGTAATGGCTTCAAAAGAGTGCTTTCCAGGAAAGGTAGCACAGGTTGCAACTCGTGGCGGTTCAAAGGGAGGAAAAGTGAGTTTTCAAGGATGAAGTTCAAATCTCACGGAGGAACAGGGTTCTAACCAGGGTTTCATATGGAGAATTCCTTTCAAAAAGGTTTTGGAAACCTCCAACTGTGCTAAGTCTTGCCTGACGGCTCTAGTCCTAATGGTTATTACCTACTGCAAGAGCCCTCTCAAAGTAAGATCAAGAAGGCAGAAATGCATGCTCTCCTAGCTGAGGGTAAGGTGGATATAGCAGCAGTTACCAAGTCCTGGGCCACAGCACACCACAACTGGGATCTCTCAATCTCAGGTTACAAGCTATACAGAAGGACAGAGAGGTGAAAGGGGAGGGGTGGCAGCATACATCAGGGACGGAATAATTTGAATGAAGGAGGAAGAAACGAAACAAGGAACATAAAACACTGTGGCTGCAGGCACACTAGCAGAGGAAGGAAGATCAGGATGGGGTGGTATACAAACTGCCCAACCAGGGTGAGGACAAGAACAGAGAGCTGTGTTCTCAGTTGAGAATTGCAACTGGAAAAGGGAGGTGGTAGTGGTGGGATTTTAACCTGCCTAAAGTGGTTCAGCACTCCCACCACATCCTGCTCCAGAAGTTAGGAAATTCTAACTGCAGTCAAGGATGGCTTCATGAGTCAGTGTGATTGAAGCCACCAGGAAAGGGCAACCTTGGACCTAGTGCTCACCAATGGGGAGCACTTACAGGAGATTGAAGTTAGGGAACCCCTGGTGGAAGCGATCACAATACAATGTGGTTCAGTTTGGAAATGGGCAAGGATGATATCCCACTAAGACTAGACCACTGGATTTCAGGATGGCAAATTTTAAAAGATGAGAAAAGTGCTAAGGGAAAATTTGGAGAGCATGGAGGAGGGCACAGGGTGGACCAATTGGGGGCCATTCAGAAGGCAACAAGCAGATGTATCAAATTGCAGGAAGAAATCAAACCCAGACCACCAAGGTGGTTTAAAGGTGGTTTAATGGGGAAGTAGTAAGAATAGTAAGGGAAAGAGGGCAGCCTGTAGAAAATTCAAAGGAACAGCAAAGGAAGAGGATAAGGAAGAATTCCTAAAGCTGGCTAAGGTGGCAAGAAGGAGGTGCAGCAGGCAAAGGCACAGAAAGAGCTCCAAATAGCCGAAGGAATAAAGAATGGAAAATGGCCTTTTTCGCTACATAGCGAAAGGAGTGACAAGAAGGGCAACATTGTTAGAATGAGGAAGGGGATGGTTGAGTTGACGAAGACGGAGAAAAGCAGAGGTATCAAATATTGCTGCTCCGCCTTTACAAAGGAAAAGGTTGCACTGGTGCCATGGGCAGGGAGAAGGAGGAGGAACTGAGGGAAGCCATAGGAGTAATAAGGATTGAAAGAGTGAGGAGGGGCTGATGGCCCTGAGGGTGGACAAATCCACAGGGCCAGACAAAATACACCACAGGATACCAAAAGAGTTAACAGAGGATCTGGCGGAGACGCTGGCTGTTATCTTCAACAGATCTCTGGAGTCGGGAGTGGTGCCAATGGAGTGGAGAAGCGGCTGCGTGGTGCCACTCCACAAGCAGACCCAAGAACGACCTGGGTTACTATAGGCCACTCAAACTGACCTTGACAGTATGTAATCTCTTGGAGACCATGCTAAAGGAAAGGCTGGTAAGGTATATAGAGGAGAATGATCTACAGGACGGAAGACATGCAGGGTTTGTGTTAGGCATCATATCAAGCAAACCTGATTGAGTTCTTCGATTGGGTTTGAAGGCAATGGACAAAGGCCAGGCGGAAGACATCATATACCTGGACTTTAGCAAGGCTTTTGATTCTGTACCACACAAAAGGTTGATAATGAAACTGAAGGATCTAGGGGTGGGGGAGAATATGGTAAGATGGGTTGAGAACTGGTTGAGTGGTACAACCCAGATAGTAGTAGTTGGGGATGAGTTCTCCAGCACCAAGGAGGTCACAAGCGGGTCCCACAGGATTGGTGCTGGGGCCAGTATTGTTCAATGTCTTCATAAGTGACATTGGGAAGGCATTAAATCAAAAATGTGCCTGTTTGGGGATGACACCAAACTCTGTGGGAGAGTGGACACCAAGGAGGGATACAGGACTGGAGGAGGACCTCAACAGACTAGAGAGATGGTCAGAATCTGGCAACTTGGTTTCAATGCCAAACAGTGCAAATGATGCACACAGGGCCAGAACCCTAGGACAGAGTATTACAAAGGAGGAGTTCAGGTAACTGCCTCCAAAAGGGAAAGGATCTCGGGGTAGTGATTACGAGTGACCTGAAACAGTGGTGGATCTAGGGAGGGAGCGAAGGGATGGCAGCACCCCCATTGTATCCTACTTGCTTGCTACTGCTACATTTCACTTTGTTGAAGAAGTATGATTTATTGATTGTAAGAAGAAATATATACAGTGTATGGTGGAATATTGTTCTCCACCAAAATAGATTACTGGAATGAGCTTGTTGTGCTGTCCTGACTATGTAACGATCTTGCTGTGCTGCACGAGTGCGCTACTATTGCAGCACAACAAGATCAAACATAATGCATGATGAAGCCACGGCAGTGAGAGCTGGCCAGAAAGTGAATAGTGCCTACAGAACCGCACCTTAGTAAGTGATTTTTCTGCTTGTTACAGGACACTGGAGGCATATTATGATAACCCATACACTAAAAAGATTGTGTATGAGTAATCATACATAAACAAGACAGTTGAAAGATCTTGAGGTTTCCGTGGTAACGAACCTTTGAGCTGTGCTCTCAGGTGATGAGTTACCACAGAAATGAAAATTACATACCTACCGTAAACCCACCCGGCTCTGAAGAAGTCAGAGCGGATCTTCGCCCTCCCTCCTTGGTCTCTTTGACGGAGTCCCATTCTTCTGAGATAGGGGACCATCCTTCTGACCTATATGGCCCCGGTCGACTCACAGGGTGATTCTGCCGGGTGCAGCCAAGGCAGCACCAAAATGGTTGTTCAGCTGTCAGCTGGCAGCCTTCTGGAGCACCTTCTGCTCGGGTGCCTTGGTCCACCTTAGCCCAGGCGGAGGTCAGCCGATATCTCTTCCGGCTCTGTCCCCATCCCTCTGCCACATTCTCCTGCGCCTCAGGCATCCTTGGTCCTAGCAGGCCTCTCTCCTGGGAGAAGTTCAGGGCTGGGGCTGCTCGGGTTCCCAGCTTACGTTAGGGCAATGGACAGACAGGTTTTCAACCTCACCCCAAGCAGCCACCCTCTGAGCAGTCGGTGCCCTCCAACTCTTCTTCCCCTCTTCTGGGGCAGAGGAGCTTTCTGTCCATATCTCTCCAGCCGCTGATCTCGCTGAGTATCAGCATTTCCGCGTGAGGATGTTGGAGGACTTGCACCTCACCCTGACACTGTAAGCAATCCAGAGCACTCAGCGCATGCCTTTCTAGGCGAGTTCAGCAAGACCACCCTTGTGGTGCCTCCCTGGCCTGCTCCTTTCAGGAGGCGTCGTTGCGCTTCTGGCAGAGACCTTTCTCTGGAGTTCCTTCCCTAGGGATTTCTGCCAGTGGTACTGCACACCCCGGAGTCTCCAGGTTCCATGCCTCCTCCGCAGTCCAGATTGGCGCAGTTGGACACTCCTGATGGGCTTTGGCGCCTTCACTGTGACCGCCCCAGGATCAGGATTCTCGATTTTGACTCTGGGGTGTAGGAGGGCTTTCTACTCGCACGGTTGGTGCTTTCCATTTCTGCACATCAGGCCCACTATGCAGCCTATGACAGGTTCTTGTGGTCCAGGCTAGGTCAACTCTAGCCTCGTTGCCAGACAAGGAGCAAACCAGTCAAGCCATTGCACTCTCTACGGGTCTGGAGCTAGCAAGGCACAAGCGAGGGCACCTATGATGCCAACGAGGTAGCTACTAGGGGTTGTAGGGACAGCAATCTGCACTCAGGGCGGACGGTATGGCTGCTTCTTTCCTGGTTGTCACCCTTGGCCCGGCTGACGGTGATTAACTCCGCTCACCAGAGAACTTATCTCTTCTCCTGTAGAGCGAGACAACGCTTGTCGGGCACTTCCTTCGCCCGGGGCCCTGCTCACTCTCCCCACTCTCAGGCCCTCCAGGCCCTGAAGCTTCTCCTCTTAGTGTGTCACCACTGAGAGCTAAGGACTTTGTCCCTTAGGGTGAAGAAAACCCTCGGGGTGCTCAGCACTCACCCAAAGGTGATGAATGGTGAAGACTGACAGAGATAAGATATGAAAATGATGCACCTTACTGTAATTATGATCTTTCTGTGTATCTTCACTATTTATCACAACCCCACCCTCTATCCCCTGAGGCCTCAGTCTCTGGGTCCACCTCCTCTCTGTGCCCAACCTTGCCCCTCCTTTCTTTGTCAGGAGTAGGGTAAACAGGGGCACATGGGGAACTATGTTCTGGGTAGAGTGGTCAGCATGGGGGCACTCCTTCTCTAGTGCATCTGCTCCACCCCTGTGGGGTGGGAGTTGGTAGTTGCCCTCCATTCTCTCCTCCTCCTTGTCCCATCCATCTTATTTTTCTTAGTCCTTAGGACTATCCTTTATTACACAAAATAAAAACTCCTTTTCTTTTCACCAAAATCTTTCCTTGAGAGGGTGTTAATTCTCTGTGCCTGTCCTTTTCCAGAATAGCCGATTCTGCCCAGATGGAGTTTTGCCAGCCATTCTGTGCCTTGAATTCTGCAAGAAGCCTTGGCTACTCCTTGCAGTTCCTATACAGTCTGGAGATGGACCAGAGTCTGGATATGTTAACCTACTCCCTCTCTTCCTACCTTCTAAATTCTTTGTCCCACCTACCTCCCTCCTCTATTTCCAGAGGTTGGGGCCCTCCCAATCCTTTTAGTTTCTGACTACTTCTTTCTGTCCCCTGTGTTATTTCTCCTTTTAGTTTTTATCTTTTCCTTTTTCCTGTCCCTTGGACTTCCTTGTCCCACCCTCCACCCCTTCCTCTTACCTCTCCAGCGACTCATAACTGGCAGGCAGGCAGAGTCGGACAGCACCTCTTGTGACCACCTGCAAGCGCGCCACGCCATCGTTGGCCTCGAAGCGGCCGATGGTGAGTCTGCCTACCTAAAAAAAAAAAAGGCTCCCATCGGGTCATGACCTCCATCCATGTACCCAAAGGTGATGAATGGTGAAGACTGACACAGATAAGATCCTCTCGATCCCACAACTGCCTTGTTTTGTATGATTACTCATACACAATCCTCTATATTCTAAACTACATACTACATTTGTATTCTCCATTTAAAATGTAGAAGAACAAGATAATAGCAAATGATATAAAGGAATAAAAATTGTGCATATGAAGTCCCACTACCACACAACCCATTGTAAAATACTAGATCCAACACTGACCTGAAACACAGCTCTCAGTGTAAAAAGGCAGCGTCAAAAGCTAACAGGATGCTGGGGTGTATTGCAAGGAGATTCAGTAGCAGGTGGAGCAAAGTTATTTTACCATTGTACAGGTCACTGGTGAGACCACATTTAGAATAAGTGGTGAGGTACTGGCATCCTTACTTTAAAATACATCAGCATGGTGGAGGGGTCTAGAGAAGAGCAACCAAGATGATCGAGGCTACAGGATAGGTCTTATGAGAAGAGGCTGGGAGCCCTGGGGATGTACTCCTGGAGAGAGGAGGCAGAGCGGTGATATGATAGAGACCTTCAAGTACATGAAGGGAATTAACAAAGTGAAAAGGAAGGGTCTCTTTAAAATGAGTGACAACAGTACCACTAGGGGCACAGCCTAAAACTGATTTGGGGAGGTTCAGAAGGGATGTAGTAAGGAAGCATTTCTACATGGAGAGGTGGTGTCCACCAGGAATGAGCTGCGAGAGGAGGTGGTATCAGCAAGGACGGTGGGAGCATTCAAAAGAGCTGGAACAAGCACAAAAGTAACCCTTAGGACCAAGGAAGGAGGGGAGGAAGGTTGGGACAGTTGGAGGTATGGTCATAGGCGTGAATTGTAAGGCCAGACCCTGTATCACTTACCGAACAGATCACGATAGGCGGGTGAGGTTGTCTCCTGCTGGCTTTTTCATATGTTCATACTTTCCATGAAAGGCAGTTGGGTATGATGTACAGAGTTTGGCTTACAGCATAGAGAACTGAGCTGTGAAGCCCGAGATCAAGTTTCAATCTCCCACCTGCCACTTATTCACCATGTTACCTTAAAGAGCTAGTGTAGTGCCTAAAACGAATATTCATTTTAAAAGCAGTCAACCATTACCTTTTGTATCTGAGGTACTTTTCTTTTCCTTTGGTTAATGAGATTATTTACCTGATATACAGTAAGTAGGTGTGATGTTTGCCATAGCACTCTGCCTGGCAAGTGACATATCTATCTCTGTTCTCACTACATCATCAGCACTGTGGCCTCACTGACTGTGACATCACTGCTGTAGCACAGCCACTCAGTAACTAACTGGTCAATCATTTGTGATGTGCTGTCGGTGAGATCACAATGCTGCTGATGTAGTGGGGAGATAGAGACAGATGTGTCGCTGCCAGGCCGACAGCTTTCCACACATCCAGTACAGTATTATCTCACAGGAGACTCTCTAATGAGCAAAGAAAAACACTTCAGAAATAAAAGTTACAACTGACTACTTAACATTGGCATTATTGCCCTGTCTGCATTTTTGGCGCGGTACCTAACCTCTCTATGGGACCCCAATGAGTTATACTTTTAAAGGGACAATGGCAGCTTTTAGGTGATTTTTTAGCCCCTTTAAAAGGTTACCTGCACATATCTCTATTAGTAAGCATCATGCATACAAGGTCTATGTTTAGAGAAATTGCACATTAGAGAGGTTTGCCATTTTTGTATTATTTATTGTCCTGACTTTATCCTGGGTGCACATTGCTAAGATGGCCACAAACTGCATGTGAACTTGTGCATGGACAAGTTTTGTTTCTTTAAGCAAGTGTCATCCAAAATGATTTTCTAACAAATGTTGGTCTCCTGAGCACAGCAAGGTTCATCCGTCACCAAAACAGAGTGTTGCAACATATTTAATTCTGTATACCCAGAGTCACAGTTTAAATTGCAAACACAGAATTAAATAAATATGTTACAACACTTGTTTTGGCAGCAGATTAACTTCTCTGTGTTCAGGAGACTAACGTTTGTTAGAAAATCGTTTGGATGACACTTGTTCAAAAAAAAATGAAACGCAACCATGCAAGAGTTTACATGTGCTTTGTGGCCATCTTTGCAGTGCATAAGTACCTAACGGGCGGTCCACCCAGAATAAAGCTGTGACGGTAATAACAAAATGGCAAAATCCTCTCAAATGCTCATTTTCAGCTAAATGTACCTCGTATATGACATTCACTAACAGATATGTGCAGATACTGTTTTTAAAGGGACTAAAAATCCACTTAAAGCTGACAATGTCCCTTTACAGAAAGAGCCTTCAAAAAACGGCTATAACATGTATGCTAAGAAATGAGTAACACGCCTGAAAATGGTGCAGCAAATATTGTGGAAAATTCCAAACACCGATGCAGACATTCAAATTCCACTGCTGACTGCCATCAAGATCAAGATCAAGCTACACGAGATTGGTATTTGCAAGCCTGTGAGACAAGGTAGTCACTATACATGTCCCTATTTACAGAAGAATATTGGACTTTATATTTTGCCAAGTCTAACACTAACTGTAATATTTATCATAAGTGCACATATCAGAGTTGGTGGTGGTGGTAGTAGTAGTTTTATTTCTTTCATAATGTCCTTTCAAAGGGCTGGCCGCTGGTGCAGCAGCAAGACATCTGCTTTGCGCCCGACATCCCGGGTTTGGAGACAGACTCGGGAGTTGGAGGCCAGCCAGGAGCAGAAGGACTGAGCGTACTTGGGACAGCTCTCCTTCGGGAGGAGGAGGGAAGCATGTCCCGCACTTTACTGACCCTGGCGGAGGCTGGAGGGTACCGCTGTGGCTGGCGTTGTCAACTAGAGGCCGGGTAAGGACGCCTGCATCACTGCACATCCCACCCTTATCCACATCTCATAAAAATACAGCTGCATCCCCAGACACTCCGCATTCAGTGCCCAACCATTCCTCAGCCCTGCTCGCAACGGATAGAAGTGTTTCTGCCGCACGCCCCAGTCCTGTGGCCCCACCCTGAGGGGTAAGCTAGGGGTTCCTCCTGTGGGGATGCCTGCTGGAGTCCTGACCTTCAGGTTCACAGGTCCAGGGCTGACCAATGGCCCGACCCAGTAGGGGTAAGCATGGGATCAAGATCGCTGCAGTGGGTAAGGCGGGGTTGAGCCCTGGCGGGTGAGGCAACAGAAAGCATGATAAAAGCAAAAAATAATAAATAAATAATGTTCTTTCAATTACTCGGGCATTTTACATTTAAAAGCACTTACAAGACAGAAGGAAGAGAAAAAAAAAACTAGCAATTACAATACCTTTTGTTGAGCTTAGTAAATACTGAAAGGAACATGAAATATTAGATTTGATATTCTTCCATATATAGGGGCATTTCAGAGGAAGGCATAACCTTGTCACACTCTTGCATGGATACTGATTTCATAGCATGATCTCGGGGTTAGTCAGCAACAGAATTTGAATACGTCTGCCACTCTCAGTAGCTTTAGCCTATGCCAGCCCTTACTTACCACCCTCCAGTAGCTCAGAGTCTGCCGCTGAATCCGTGTCACCCTCCTGGGCTGGAAAATGATACTGCACATAGCAGTCTGCCTCGCCCAGACAGTGGATTGTGCTGGCGCCAGCCTTTCACGTTCTCCACTCTGATCTCAAAAGCATGCTCCATTACTCCTGTATCCTTTGGTTTTCCATCTGACAAATACAAGAACAAGAGATTAACTTTGACTAAAACAACTGCATACCGCAAGTGCTAAAAACCTATAGTACTGATTTGTACTCAGTATTACATAAATATACTTTACTACATTATACATGAAAACAGATTTAAAAATGAAAGAAGACCATCAATCCACGAGTTCCTCCTCCCACTATCTCAGTGGTAAAGTGACTGACAGTCTTTTGGGCTGATAAATGCATACTATTTAAAATGATTATACATGAATGATCATTCTGCCTCCTTCCCACCTGAGTAAAATGACCTCCAAATATTTTTGCAACGCACTGACATTAGAATCTTGTTATCCCCATCATTCTGACATTATACCAGTATGATGAAAAGATTGATTCTTTGAAAAAAAATTGGATTAAAAAATGTGTCACAAGACAGTTTGCAGTTCAGCTACAGCATCTTAAACTCAGCCCAACAGCATACATGAGTCAAAAGGTTCTATGTTTAACCTTATTTAAAATGGCTACCTGAGGCAGAGTGAGTTAAGATTACATTGTTGGTGGCGCTACAGAGCCAGAGACCTCACAGGACGGCATTGCATGGTCTCCTGCTAATCTGTTTTATTCAAACAGGTTAACTTGATGAGCAATTAATTTTTGCTATAACAGTTGTAAAGCCGACTTCCTCATCCATAGAGTAGTCTGAACCTAAATTTGATATGGGGCATCCGAAGGAGCGGCTGGCGGAAGACCTAAACAGCCACTGATACAAACTACAAGTTCAGGGAGTTCAGAGGCAGTGGGAACGAAGCCACAAAGGCACACAGTACTGGAGGCAAGTAAAAACCATGGACCAGAAAACAGAACGTACTATACAAAGACTGAACTCCAAGATGCCCAGAAGAAGGCACTGACAGCCACAGTGATGGACATGGATGCCTGCCCATTCCACATCCACTTTGGCAGCCGTAACCAAACTAACCACTGAAAAATCACAGCTACACGGTAGAATTGGGGCCCTTGAAAATGATACCAGGATTCCAAATATTAGACTGGTAGGCATACCAGTGTTCTTTTTTTTTAAATTCTCTTTGTCGCTCCCGGCACTGGAACTCTCTCAGGCTGATCCACTGGCGGTGTTGCTCTACCACTGTGAGCCACGCCATCCCCAAGGTCATTACTTTCTCCCTGAGCCCGAGAGGGACATAGGAAATCAAGGGGTGGTGGAAGGGCTCCAGTGTTGGGCGAATGGCGGCATGGCTCTGGGAGTGCCGTCACCTATCCAGGCAAGAGGTTTTCGTAATGTTTACGGCTTCGACTTGGGACGTGCAATACCGCCCAGCCCATCACATGGGTGCTCCCACCACGTCCAGAAGGCAGTTGCCCATGTCTGGCCTCTTGCTTGTTTGTGAGCCCTCTGTGCGTAGCAGTGCCGCCGGTCTCCACCGGGGCCGCTGCTGCACCGGGCTACCCTGATCCCTCCTCAGGAGAGAGAGCAGTCCCACGGATGCTCGATCCTCTCTCTCTCTCCCTTGCCGACCCCGGCAATCCGGCCTGCTCCCAAACCTGGGCCGCCGGTATGGCAAGAGGTGTGGCATCCAGCGCCAACCCTCAGCGCCACCAGGCCGGCTATACCAGTGGGGGTTGAAGAGAGAATCTCCTGCCATATGTGGTGGAATGGCTTTCAACAGCACTGCAGTTATCTGGGAGTTTGTGGAGCATTCCTTCTTAAAGCTTATAGAATTAACAAAGAAGGGCTCAAACTTCCTCAATCATGCCACTGACTGTCCTGCTTAAAACTGTGAATTCTTATATGAAGGACCAACTTTTGCTAGAGGCAAGGAGTGCTTACCCATTAACTATTGAAGGCCAGGATATCAAACTTTATCCAGACTTGTCTTTCGCTAAGAAATAAAAGAGCAAACAATCTGACACAATGTGGGATCAACTCTGCTCCCTGGGGATTGTTAACTCTATTGCTCTTTCCAGCCCACCAGGAGGGAAGCAATTTCAGTTTTCCAATGCTCGGAACACAGGGCGCTGGACTGAGAAAACTACCTTGGGATTTAATTACTGCACAGACACAGCCACTGCCATCGGAGAAGAGGAAGAAGACACTGAAACCTGATCAATACTGCCCCATGACAGTGCACTTGCCTAACCTGAAGGACATACCTTCCCTTTGATTACAAGACTTTGTGGGACTTTCTGTCTTGATATAATGGTATGCTGGGGTTGTGATTAGCTGTTTTCCTTTTCTTTTCATACTTCAATCACAAAGTATGTATATAAAGGAATAAGATAGCACACACTGCATGCAGATCGTTGCATGCTGTGGGATGCGATGTTTAGCTTCCATGTTACATTTTCCAGTAATCTGTTTATGCAACTACACTTTCTCACTGTTATTTGCTGCTTTAGTATTATTTTATGCCGATCGATCTGCTAGGTATAGTTGTTCAAGGGTTCCCAATTTAGACCTTACTTCCTAAATGCTTTTGGGATGTTATATGTTTATACTGTTATTTTATTTATTATTTTATTTACTAGGTCTAGGATTACAATACCTTTGAGCTAGGGCTCTTTACAAAGGTTCCACATCAAGATCAAGTAGGGTGTAACCTGACTGACTCAAGTTAATTCTGGTTGAATGTTTAATTGATAACTCTCTCAAGCTCTGATTAGCTATGTTCTGCAAGAACGTGATACCCCATTAATAAGTGGGTATAATGGTTTAAACAATGTGCCCCAGGTTGCAGTAAAACTATTCTCTTTGAACAGAGACACGTACTACCACAGTCGTCTTGGCTGGTCATTTGATGCTAATATTCTGATGCGATGTTTTGCTTAATCCCCACTTCCTAGGTGTAAAGAGTTTGGGGTGATAACTGTAAGTGAAATTTTGCTAAAGAGTTCACTCTAAGACTGCTATACCTCAAATGATTATTCACTGTATCTGCTGGTTCAGTTGAAATCAATAAAAAAAAGATTACATTGTTAAAAGGAGGTCACATACCTCATATTAACTGGTATTATAAAGTGCAAATACCAGTACGATAATGGCACAAGTAAGTAAGAAAAATTACTCACCTTAGTAATTGTGTTTCTTCTAATGGAGTCTTGCTGTATTCTGACAACTGCAGTTAGCTCCATCCTTTGAACTGCCCCAGAGAGTATAGGGTTAAATTTCTATGCAGGAATAGAACGTTGAGCTCAAGCTCGGTTGAAGACTCTGTCTGCAGTACTTTGAATCAAACCGTCAGATTCTTACGAGTTAAAAACTCACTGACCTATCAGAATGTGGAAATTGTAAAATTTCTACTAGCCAACTGCAACTAACGGTCTAGGTTCCCAATGGAAGTCTCAAGTCAGGAAGCAAAACCAAACAAAGACCAGGTAATACACCTGCCCACCCACTTCCAAAAACAGGTTCTGAGAGGGAGGCAGGAGAGGAGGTCAGAATACAGCAAGACTCCATTAGAAGAAACACAATTGCTAAGGTGAGTAATTTTTCTTCAAACAACATGAAGTCTTACTGTATTCTGACAACTGCAGACTACAAGCAGTACCTCCAAGGAGGAGGGACAGAACCTACTTTGGGAATAGGTTCTGAAGCACTGCTCGCTGAAATCTAGCATCACTCCGAGCCTAGATATCCAGGGAGTAATGCTTGGTGAAGGAATGAACTGTTTTCCAGGTGGCTGCTTGGCAAATTTCTAACAAGGAATATCCCTGGCTGCAGCCAGAGATGCAGCTGTACCTCTAGTGGAATGAGCCCTCAGGCCTGAGGGAGGAATTTTCTCCAGTTTCTCATAACAGACCTGGATACACAATCCACTTGGCAATAGTTCTCTTGGTGGCAGGTTTGCCCTTACCTACTTCCCCATAAGTGAGGAACAACTGGAGGGAGTCGAACCTGTGACCCTTTGTATGTTCTATGTAGTAACTAAGGGCTCTTTTAACATCTAAACTGTGTAACCTTCGTTCTCCCGAGGAAGCATGATCAGTGAAGAACACAGGAGAGACATGGATTAGTTCAAGTGGAAATCAAAACCACTTTGGTAGGAACCTCCTACTGGTTCTAAGGACCACCTTGTCCCTATGGAATGAGACAAGTCCGGTTCAACTGACAGAGCTTGCAATTCACTGATCGTCTGGCAGAGGTTATAGCAACCCAAAACACAGTTTTCCAAGTCAAATACTTGAGCTCTGCTGAGGACATAGGCTCAAAAGGGGTTGCATAAACGGAAACAATGCAGACATTCAAATCCCAGGCAGGAGCAGGATCCCTAAAGGAGGATTAGCATGAAGCAATCCTTTGAAAAATTTACAGAATACAGGATGAGATGAGGAGAGAAAGGCTTTCCACTGACAGAAAAGCAAAAGCAGACAAATGTACCTTGAGAGTAGCTGGTCTGAGACATGGACCATTAAGATGAACCATATAATCCAGAACTGTAGACAATTCAGCAATGTCTGGGGATATATGCTTCTTGGAACACCAAATGCTGAATCTTTTCCATTTGGAGTTGTAAGTTTTTCTGGTGGCAGGCTTTGAGAGGCTTTGAGAATGTCCAGAACCCTTGGGACAGATGCAAATCTGGATATTCTAACTTTTCAAGAGCCATGCCTTGAGACTGAGGGACCGAAGATTGGGGTACCAAATCTTCCCCTGAGAGGAGGTTAACAGATTGCACTTCCTGGGAGAGACAGGGGAAGATGGACTGCTAGGGACAGTAGCAGGGAATACTATGGTTGCCTGGCCCAGTCTGGAGCAATCAGAATTAGTTTTCAGGATTGTGACCTCATTTTGACCAGAACTTTGAACAACAGAGGAAAAGGAGGAAGGCATAGAGAATTTCCTTCCCAGTTCAGAACCAGAGCATCCAGAGGACTGAGCCCAGTACTGGAAGTCTGCAATAAAACAGAGGAAGTTGGTGATTGCCGGGGCTGCAAAGAGATCTATCTCTGGAGTGCCTCACCTGGAAAATCACTTCTAGCACCAGGGATCCAGAGACCATTCATGATGGCCCTGGGAGATTCTGCTCAGTGCATCTGTATCACATTGTCCTTTCAAGGAAGGTGGACTGCAACTAAGGATGTCTGCAGAGAGTAAACCACAGACCATAGTTTCATGGCTTCCGTGCATAAGGCCGTGGGACCGAGTGCCTCCCTGCTTGTTGATGTACCACATGGTGGTGGTGTTGTCTGTCCTGACCTGTACCACCTTATTCTGCACTGACTGAGAGAAGGCTTTCAGAGCCAAGAACACTGCCCTGAGCTCCAAAAGATTGATATGCAGGAGGGACTATTGATGGGACCACTGTCCCTGGGCTGTGAGAGCCCAGAGATGGGCTCCCCACCCCAATAGAGAAGCATCTGTGGTAAGGACCACAGTAGGGCTAACTGACGAAAGGAACCCCTTGCCTGAGACTGTCCTGATCCTGCCACCATTGGAGTGCCTGGATCAGAGTCTGCGTCACTGGAACCAGTTTGATAAGAGGATCCTTCTTTTGGGACCAGAAGGACCTTAGGTGGAACTGAATGTCCCTCATTTGAAACCTGGCTCCTTGGACCACTGCTGAAGAAGCTGCCATGTGACCCAGAAGCTGAAGGAAATGCCTTGCTGGTCGAGAGATCAGAAGGCGGAAAGAGGAGGCCAGCTCTGAAATGGCTGTAACCCTCTGCATGGGAAGAAAAGCTCTTGCCTTGACTGTATCCAGCTCTGCTCCTAAAAAGTGAGAAGCTGTACAGGTTCAAGAACTGACTTGGAAAGGTTGAGAAGAAACCCCAAGGAAGTGAGTACTTGTTGGTCACTTGGAGGTCTGACTTGACTTGGTCTGGGGACTGTCCCACAATGAGCCAGTCATCCAGATATGGGAACACTGCAATCTTCTTCCTTCTTAAAAGGTCACCACTACTGCCAGGCACTTTGTGAACACCCTTGGAGCTGATGTTAGGCCAAAGGGCATTGCTCTGAACTGATAATGGCCTAGAAGGCAATTCGAACCTGAGGTACTTTCTGTGGGAGCACCTGATGGGAATGTGAAAATAGGCATCCCTGAGGTCCAGGGAGGCTAGCAGTCCCTGGCCTTAGAGAGGAAGAATTATTCCGTCACCATTTTAAACTTTGGCTTTAACAGATGTTTGTTCAGATATCTTAAATCCAGGATGAGTCGCCCTCCCCTGTCTTTTTGAGGGTAAGAAAGTACCTGGAGTATAGACCTTTGCCCCCGTGTGGGTAAGCACTCTCTCTATGGCCCATAGTGCCAACAGAGATGAAATCTTTGCTTGCAAGGCAAGGGGTTCGGAGGTGCTTGCAGGTGAAAAGATCTGGGCCTCAGCTTTGGAAATCTTTTGAAGCCGGACCAGTCCCTGAGCTTACCACTTCCAGGACCCATTTGTCTGAAGTAACAGACTTCCAGTCCTGGACGGCGTAAGCCAGCCTGCCTCCTACTGGTATGGGGAGTCGAACGGGCTGACACCAGGGCCGGCTTGGCAGGAGCTCTTAGGTTGAGGGGGTGGATGCAGCCTTGCTCATCCCCCTCTGCCTCTCCCTCTAAAGAACCCCTCTGGGAAAAGGGAGAAGAGGCCTGCGTTTGGTAGAAAGGCCTGCCCCTGCCCCTGGCTTGTTGCCTTTGAGGAGTTGCCTGCCTTTCCTTGGCCTGTGCACTCCTGTAAGTGGTCCTGTATTCATCCATTTTCTTCATGTAATTCTCTGTCTGCTCCCCAAAGAAAGAATTACCCACCACAGGGAAATCCATGGCCTTAGCCTGGGTGTCCTGTGAAAGGCTAGTAAATCTGAGCCAAGCCATTCTCCAAGAGCCACAGATGTAGCCATGACTCTTGATGACACATCATTGGAGTCCACAGCAGCATGAAACTGAACCTGGATGTCTCAATCCATCAGCAGCCACCCTCCAGCTCCTTTGCCAGCTGGGGAAGCCTGCTTAGCCAGTACCAGTACAGTGTCCCATCTGGACTTCTGGTACCTGGCTGTATATGCCACATAATTAGCCTGCCTGAGTCCCAAAGAGGATGCCATGTACTGTTTCTTTGCCATGGCATCCAACTTCCTGGAGTCTTTATCTGGGGAGTGTGAAGCCAAGGAATGCCTGCCCTGTCACAGGCTGCAGCCTGCACTACCCCAACATGGCTGCATTGCTGGTAAAGAAACTCCGTATCCGAGCCTGACAGAGTATACCTCTGTCCATCCTTCTGTCCACAGGAGGTGTGGAGTTAGAGACTTTAGAATGTTTTGAGTCTGCTTCCCAAAAGACTTATGAAGGGAAATAGACAGTCTCTTAGACTCTGGGATAGCCATCATTTCAACAAAGTCGGGCCCTTCTTGGTCCTGCACACCTCCTCCATAGGAAGCTGGAGGTTTCTGCCACTTTCTTGTAAAACAGAAAGTGGGAAGGGACTCAGAGAGCCTAGGAGGTAAACACCAGAAGGTCTGTCTGGGGAGATGTCCGTTCTGTAGGCACATCCAGACTTTCTAAGCACTCATTATCATCATAATCCTCACATTGTTCACAGACCCCTCCTCAAAATCTGGTTCATAAAATCTCAGGGGCATAATCCTGAACTGGAGGAACTGACCAAACCGAACCCTCCCAACGGGACGGATCGGGTGGGAACCGGACAAAGCAATTCCACAATCTGAATCGCCGGGCAATTTCTTCCACGGTCGGAACATGGAGTTCTGGATCTGAACCGCAGATTTTCCTTTCTTTTCCTTTTTGTAGGAACTGACCCTCAGGATCAGCTCTCCTCTTGCCCAAAGTAGTATCGCCTGGTCAGAGGGTACTCCTTCTGGTTCGGTGATAACCGAACCGGGCTGGCCTTCCGGTTAGCGGATTTCTCGGCCTCCTTCACCCTAAGTCTGCCTAATCTCTTATTCAGGGTAGACTTGGGAAAATTCTTACATATTTGGCAGTCTGAATCGAGGTGGTCAAACCCCAGACAGTAACACAGGTGGTGTGGGATCGACCTTAGCAAACACCTCCCACACTCACTGCAGTGTTGACACCCAGTGGGCCCAGTTTTTCTTGGGTTTCTCAGACATGGCCAACCTAACCAAACTTACCCTTTTTCGGCAACCGCCAGGCAAGAATCTCTTACCGTTTCTAACCATGTTATTGGTGTTTGAAAAAAAACCCGCTAAAAATGACGTTTTTAAACCGATAAGAACCGTAACCACACACTAAACGACTAAATCGAAAACCTAAAGGATCGCTGGGACTTTTACAATTTCCACAATCCAAAACACTAAGTACTTACTGTACCGCAGACAGAGTGAACGAATCGCAGTAAAATCATTTGGAAAACCAAGACTTTAACCAACACTTTAACAGATTCTTTGAACCGAGCAACAGGAGAAATCTCGGAGCGACTGTTCAGTGAAGCGCAGTAAAGAATCTGACGGTTTGATTCAAAGTACTGCAGACAGAGTCTTCAACCGAGCTCGAGCTCAACGCTCTATGCCCTGCATAGAAATTTAATCCTATACTGTCTGGAGCAGTTCAAAGGCTGGAGCTAATTGCAATTGTCAGAATACAGCAAGACTTCATGTTGTTTGAAATACACATTTTCAAATAATACAGTGATATTATTTTCGGGCAGTAAACAGCAACCAATCAAGGATGCTTTAAAGATGTCTATTCCTGGTTAAGGCACTCACTGGGGACTCCCCATCTTTCATTATATAAACTGTTACACTTTCATGTGAAATGAAAGTTTCCTGATGTAAGCGCTTCTACAACAGAAGCATGCTAACCAACATCTTAGCACCATTTTCTTAACTATTAATGAAAAAGCAACACTGCATACTTATTCATCTTTTTAGCATCATAACGGTAGCAGCCAATAAGGCTGGTGTCCTTTGTTGTTTTTAAACTCTTAATATGTAAATTAGGATCTAATTTATTAGCAATACATCTCCTATGTTTGTAAGGTACTCCCAAAACATATGTACTAACGATAGCACGTGACAGTAAGCAGTATAGCACAGTGGTTTAAGGCTCTGAGCTGAGACATGGGTTTGAATCCCACAGCCCCACTTGCATACTGTGTGACCTTTAGCAAGTCACTTAACTTCCTTGTGCTCCCAGGTCCCACCTGGAAACAAGCTTTCAGCTTAGTGTGTCTCCTGGTTAAAAAAAAAATGACACAACTTTCCAACTTCATTGCTGTTTTAAAACAGCTACCATCATCTCTGCAATACCTGTAATACTGATGAGAATGGAAGATTTATTTTAATTAATCAAATCAGCCAAACTTTGATTAATGTAGAGTACTCCACAAAATGGCTCAGGGCGCATTACATAATAATAAACATCCACCAAAAACAAGTATAAAACAATTAATAATTCAAAAGAAAAAAACATGCACACAGTCAGCTTATAAAAGGTCTAAAACTACAGTAGTCTGAAGTAGCAGCAGTAATAAAATGGCGTAATCAGAATCCACCATTAAATGCCTGGTGGAATAGCAACGTCTCTAGGCTCCTTTTGACATCTCCACTGAGAAGGTTACTTGTACATCCTCAGGCAGGATATTCCAAAACTGTGGTGCCGCCACTACAAAGATCTGTTACCCAAGCAACATACGCAATACCTGGGGACAACCTGTTGGCCAGCCTCAGTGGAGCAGAGGGGCATGGGGGCATCATACTTGATCAAAGTTAGCTCAGACAGATGAAGTCCAATCCATGTAGGGCTCTTTAGGTCAAAAGACTCAGCTTGAAGACAACAGCTGCACCAGCAGCCAGTTGTCTCATGGAGAAAGTACAGTTACGTAAGAACTTACTGTAACAGTAGATCTTCAAGAGAAGCTCTTGCAGCAGGTTCCACAATGAGAACTGGCGCCCCTGGTGGCGGTTCTGGCAACTTCTTCTTTAGCAGTACCGATGTGGGAATGCCCCACCAGCGTTGGCTCCACCCTGATGTCGCCCTATAAGGGAGGAGTTCCCACGTGCTCAGTTCTTGTACCCCCCAAGTCAGGCAAGATAACGACAGGCAAGGTCACAGATGTGATTGTCAATGGACAACCCTCAAAGAGGAAGAAAACTGGCCTGAACAGGACCGATCCCTGGGGAAGAGGGCAGGAATATACCTGCTGCAAGAGCTTCTCTCAAAGATCTACTGTTACGGTAATGGTAAGTTCTTACATAACTGTACTATCTTACTGAGAGGAAACTCTTGCTGCAGGTTCCACAATGAGGACTGAGTCCCAAGCAGTATAAACATATAACAACCCCTGGGAGGAGGAAAACAGTAAGAAAGGGAACAGCAGGATAGGGAAGATTCCTCAGAGAAACCAGGCCTTGCAGGACTGTGAGGCCAAACCCTACTACGCATCTGGAAATAATGTCAAGGCTGTAATGCCTGACGAAGGTATGAACCGAACTCCAGGTAGCGGCAGCACAAATATCCCCTGTCAGTACCCTCTTCAACGCCGCTTAAAGAAGCAGTGATAGCTCGAAGTGTGAGCTTTAACCAGCCCATGCTCGACCTGTTGTGCTTCTCATAACAGAATGAAATACAATGAACCAACCAACATGAAAGCGCCTGCTTGGTGACCGGGCAACCAACGGACCGCTGGGCAAAAGACACAAAAGTTGATCAAACTTTCTGCCCCTTGGTTCTAGCCAAATAGCATCGGAGAGCCTTGTGAGTGTCCAAAGAATGAAGCAGGGTCTCCCCCATTCGAATGCTCCGGTAGTAAACCGAACTGAACCAATTGATTCAGAGTGAGCTCAAACGATTTTAGGTAGTAACATCGGGTTAGTGCAAAGGTCAATCCTGTCCTTGTGGAAAACAAGGTAGTGCTCTTTATACATTAAGGCTTGAAGCTCTGAAATCGCTGCAACCGAAGTAATGGCTACCAAGAATAAAGTCTTCCAGTAAAGGAAACGAAGCTCGGACTCCATAGCTGGTTCGAATGGGAAGAGAAAGTTTCTCTAGGACGAACAGGAGATCCCAAGGAGGAACAGGGTCCCAGATGGAAGGTCTGATGTGAAGAATACCACGAGAAAAGCCTTGAAACTCCATTTGAGCCACCGCCTACCCGACACAGAGAAACGGTAAGCAGAGATGGCAGCCAGGTGTACCTTGATGGAGGAATAACTGAGACCTTTCTCAGAAAGAAAGCAGGTATTCTAAGATCAAATTAACTTCGACGAACAGCGGATCCACTCTTTGGCAGTGGCCCAAATACAAAAGTGCTTCCACTTCATAGCGTAAGTGGCCCTGGTGGCAGGTTTCAAGCCTCAACTAACACTCTGAGCCTAATTCTGATCAGACACACTGAACCCGACCTTGGCTAGGTCCTGAGAAGCCAGGCATGCAGGTGAAGGAACGCAGGTTTGGGTATAATAGAGACCCCTGTCCTGCGACAGGAGTTGAGAAGACATAGGAGCGACATCGAGGCTTTACCGCTAGATGCTGTAGTAAGGGAAACCAGATTTGACGAGGCCACAGCAGAGTTATCAGGATAAGAGTGGAAGGTTGAACTGAGCCTTGAAGAGGACCTTCTGTAAGAGCGGGAATGGGAGAAAGGCATATAGAAACCTCCCATTCCAGCAGAGGACAACGTGTCTTGCCAAAAGCTCCAGGCTCTGGACCTTGCGAGCAAAATTGGGCAGTTTTGCATTGAATCATGACACGAAAAGGTCCACTTCTGGTGTCCCCCACAGACCAAAGATGTGATCTGCAACCTCTTAGAGCAACTCCCATTCGTGGGCTGCAGATTTTGTCCTGCCGAGCCAAGTCAGCTAATACGCTTTGGAGCTCCGGGGACATGCACTGCCGCCAGAAATAGATGATGCTCGAGGGCCCAATCTCAAACTCGCATGGCTTCCCTGCAAAGGGGTAAGAATGTGTGTCGCCTGTTTGTTGATGTAGAACATCACCAAGTGTCTGTCTGCACCAAAAGATGGCCCGCACTAGGACTGGAGGCTAGGGATTGAAGGACGTAAAGCACCGCTATCATCTCCAGGATGTTGATATGCAGATCTACTTCTATGGAGGACCAGGAACCCTGGGTACGGTGGGTCCCAGGTGAGCTCCCCACCCCTGGATGAGGCATCCATGGTTACAGTCTGGGACAGCCCCTCGATTGGAAGGGACGCCTGCCAGCAGATTTTGGATGACATCCACCAGCCAAGCCTCGCGGACTGGCTCTGATATCATGATCGCGGCATCCACACTGTCTGATGTCTGATCCCACTGGACTTTCAAGGATCATTGAATGGTCCTCATGCACAAGCATGCCAGAGGGACCGAGATTATGGCAGTGGCCATATGTCCCAACAGCCTGAGAAGAAGCCGAGCTGGCACCCTAGAGACTGAACAGATCTAAGACGACAGGACCTGAATCACGAACTGCTCTGTCGGAGGGAAGAAAAACGTTCCGAGAATGGTATCCAGAAGAGCTCCGATAAACTGGAGAATCTGGGCTGGGATCAAATGAGATTTGCCCCAGTTGATGGTGATTCTGAGGCACTGAAACAGCTAGATGGAATCTATGATAGATTCTGACAGATGAGACCTGGAAGGGCCAGGAGAAGCCAGGGGAACACAAAGTGACCTCGCCTCTGAAACGCCAAGGCCACGACAGCCAGCCACTTGAAGACCCTTGGGGCTGAAGAGAGACCGAAGGAAGGACTCAAAACTGGTAGTCCTTGTCCTCGAATCTGAACCGGAGAAATCTTCGATGGTTCCTGGCGATAGGGATGTGCAAGTAAGCATCTTGCATGTCCAGGGATGCCAACCAGTCTCCTGCTGATATAAGCAGAAGGAGAGTGGAAGGAAACCATCCGGAATCTGTTGTAGGAGACCCACTGGTTTATATTGCTGAGATCCAGAATGGGACTGAGATGTCCCAACTTTTCAGGACTAAGAAGAAGTGGAGAAGAACCTCTCTCTGCATCATCAGGAAACACCGCCGATGGCCTGCTTTTCCAGAAGGGATAGAATCTCCCTCTGACCAGCGTCTGTGTTCCCGTGGGTAGCAGGGATGGGGGCAGTGGTCTGTCCGGAGGAATACAGTCGAACTCTATGGAGTGCCCTAACTCCACGAGGTCGAGTACCCACTGGTTGGAGGTCACCTGTTTCACGCATCCGCATAAAGGGAGGCTGCCTCAACCAGCTCCTCCGGCTGAGCGCTGAAGGAGGTGGGGTTGCCCGAATAGTCAGGCAGTTGGTGGGGAGCGCAATGGCTGCTTTGGGTTGTCTAGAGGCAGAGGCCGAAGCGCCTGGCTCGCCGACCAAAGCCGGCCTGAGCATGCTGCTGAAAGCGAGGCTGCTGTGGTTGATGTCCCCACTGCCACGAAACGAGGCTTACGAGCTCACCCTCTTTCAGAAGGTACATGGACTGCATGGATCGGACAGCCCTACCAGAGTCCTACAGCCCGGTGATAATGCACTCCGTGTCCTTGCCAAAAGCATGAAGCCTTTAAAGGAGCATCCAAAAGGTTGGTCTGCACATCTGGATTGAACCCTGAGACCTGAAGCCACGCATGACATCGGAGGCAATGCTAGTGGCGGCCGCCTCCCTAGAAGAGGTGTCCGTAGAGTCGAGGGCTGAGCCGCAGAACGTGGCGCCTACGCCTGAGCCGGTCTGTAACAGTTTGGCCAGCTCTTGCCTACTGAGGGCAATTGGGCATGCTCTGCACAATGTCCAATCCTTGTTCCCAAAGGGTGTTCTGAACTGGACTATGTGTGTCAGGAAGTTCAAGCTCCTGATACTGCAGGTGGCAGCAGAGTACACCTTGAGGACCACAGAATCCAGCTGCTTAGATTTACGATCAGGCGGCTGGGTGCTCAGGTGTTTGGGCCTATGGTAACAATCGTGGAGTCACTGAAATAACCACAGAGTCTGCAATGGGTGGCTCGGCAAGAAGGGATGGTCCAAGGGGCCGTAAAGCCGATGAGAATTCTTTGGACGACAGTGGAGGAATGAGGGTGCTTCCAAGTCGCACAGGTGACATCCTGAAAGTGTCGACCACGGAGGGATGACTACTGGCTTGGGATCTTTTGCGGAGATATTTAGCCAGCCGCAAACGCTCAGGGTCCAGGGCCTCAGTGTCCCAGCCCATGTTGGCCTGGATGTGCCTCATAACCTCAATGAAGCTAGGGTCATCAGGAGGGATCTGGGAGACCCTCCATGTCCGACTCCAGTAAGCATCAGAAGATACGCAGGAGTCCGGAGTGGAAGAGGGTGAATGGCTGCGCCTCTTCTTCTTGGCGCCTCCTATCCGGCGACGAGGGAGAGCGGGAGGAACTACAAGACCTATGCCTCCTAGATTTTTAGCGTGTTTTTAGAGGGGGTTCTCATCTGCCCCACCATCCAGTTCAATATTTTAGATTCTGAACTGGGACCAGCGTGAGGGGCGCACCAGCTGGAAGGTCTTTTTAACGGTATCCCACCAGTGGAAAAATAATCCTTCACCTGGGAGAGATTCAACCTTGGTGAACCTGGAGGTGGAGGCGACCTGAGCCCGAACCGCATTGGTACCATCGTCAGAGGGTACCATCGCCGCTCCACACCTTTATCGAGTGGCGCTGGCGAGGGGGATGTCGGGCCGGCATCAGCAGCACCGTCATCAGGATCGGCGACAGCCGAACTGGGACAAGGAGCATCAGAGCTGGCGTCGGGTAAAGCCAGGGTGACGGCGTAGGTGAACTACAACCGGCGGTGGTATAACCGCGCGGTGGGACTAGAGCAGGGTCAGCCACTGGCGAAACAAATGCACGCTTCTCTTTAGGCCCTGACGGACATCCTTGTGGGGCGAAGCCTTAGGACGGCAGTTTTGTGGCCAACATGTTTCTCAGCAGAGCGCCGGTCAGAAGCCGGAGGCTGGCATCGGTCGGATCCCAATGTTTGCGGCAAGGAGAAGGTCCTCCCACCCAAAGACCCGGAGGCCTTGCTCGACTTCGGGGTCAGCCTTCAAGGAAGAGGCCGAGCAGGAGAAGTCTTACCTGAGCCCACTGCTTTCTCGGTGGGCTGATGGATCTTAAGTGGCTGGAGGTTTCCAGCAGATTTTGAGGCAGAGGAGGGCTTAAGGACCGTGAGGCACGTTTCATAGAAACATAGACTTTGACGACAGATAAGGACCACTTGGCCCATCCAATCTGCCCATTTCCTACCTATTGGATAAGCTGCAGATTCTAGTTAACCAAACTGCCTACTTCCTGCAACCCCCACTATAACTGCCTTATGTCTGTCCCATGCACGCCTGAATTCCCCACTGTTTTAGACCCCAAACCTCTCCAGGAAGGCGGTTCCATGCGTCCACCACTCTCTCCATGAAAAGAATTTCCTCACATTACCCCTGAGCCGTCCCCTCTAACTTTAAATTGTGCCCCTTGTTCTTACACATCTCTTTTCTGAAAGATGCTACCTCCTGGATTTTGTTGATTCCCTTGAGGTACTTAAAAGTTTCTATCATGTCCCCCTGTCCCTTCTTTCATTAAGAGTAT
The DNA here is from genome assembly GCA_016271365.2 of Neoceratodus forsteri. Lineage (NCBI taxonomy): Eukaryota > Metazoa > Chordata > Ceratodontiformes > Ceratodontidae > Neoceratodus > Neoceratodus forsteri. The sequence continues at coordinate 161,359,523 of CM057458.1, read as the reverse complement.
ACATATTAAGCTCCCTCAGTCTCTCTTCATATGGTTTCTGATGTAGACCCTGCACCATTTTAGTTGCCCTCCTCTGGACTGCTTCCATCCTGTCTATGTCCTTGCGTAGATGAGGTTCATGCCCCAATGATCGAGACTTGAGCCGGAAGACTGTGCTTTGAGAGTGACCTTCCTCTGTCCCAATCCGGTGCTTCTGGGTCTTGTGGAAGATGGTGGATCAGATTCCCCAAGGAGGAGGCCTGTTCCACGGCCGGCAAGTAGTCTCAGCGAGGTAGGCCGCAAGCGATTTACTCTGATGCCAGATCCTAGGTCCGCTGAATTGAAGGCCTGACAAAATGAGCAGCGCCGGTCTCATGATCGGGCCCCAGGCAGTAGAGACACGAGGAATGACTGTCCTTAGGGAATCTGACGCCCACAAGCACACTTATTTAAGTGAAAAGAGGACAAAGAAACTCTTGATCAAAAGAAACAAATTCTAGGTGAAGAAGAAGCAATCGGTACTGAGCCATAACAGTGAACTAACCTGACCGTGTGGCGAGGAAAGAACTGGGCATTGGGGAGCGCCTCCCTTAAATAGGGTGAAGTTGGGGTGGAGCAGACGCCGGCGGGGGCAATTCTACATTGATACTACTAAAGAAAAGTTGCCAGAACCACCGCCAGGTGGCGCCAGTCCTCATTGTGGAACCTGTTGCAAGAGCTTCCTCTCAAGTAAGATCTGGTATTACCTCCGGAGCGGGATACCTTGGATATTAGCCTTGTCATCATATTCTGCACCAGTTGACACTTAAAGCTACGCTTTAGGTTAGTATGCCACATTCTTTGTAACTTTGCTGTTTACAAGATTAATTTTATTTTTGTCTTTCTGGTGTACTGTGAGTTATCCTTGTATATGCTGTCCTGCTAATCACATTTAATGAGCAGGCATGTACAGATTTGTAAATTTTATTAAACTTAACTGTGAATCAGTTCTGATTAGCAAGGAAATGGGTAACAGTTCACCGACTAATCCGTGTTTGCTTTCTGAGGATGCAAATACTAAAGTAAGGCCCTTCATACCAGTGAAAGGTGTCAAGAGTGTCTGAAGCAAGTGAGTTATTTCAACATTTCTGCCTTGTACAGAAATGGGAATATGAAAACTGAGTCAGGGGTTTAGTGGTCCCAAGGCGCTTGACTCTGGAACAACAAGTGCAAAAGTACAAGACAGGTGAAGAACAGACCAAGCTGTGACAATATTATGAGTAACTGACACTGCCCCTAGTCTTTGGGAAAAGGGAGGACGAGGAACTTTGCCACTAGCTGGCTACTGAAAAAGCATCAATGTTAGCTATAAAGGCAGTTCTTTGCATGTTCTCATGGTCAGATGACAACTCAGGTAAAGAGGGAGAACAAATGTGCTCATGGCTGTAGTAGGGTAATGCTAGCCTGGGATGACAGTATAGCCTAGAGGGTAGAGTAACGGGTTGTAAATGAGTGTGGCACATCCAGCAGACCTGGGGTTTGATTCCCACAATCTACAATTGCATACTATGCGACTCTGAGCAAGTCACTTAACCACCCCAGTGCTCCTGGGTCGCCCCTGAAAACAAGCACTTGTGCCTAGTGGGCCTTACCCGTTACCAAAAGAATAAAATAAAAGTAAAGTAAAGGTATCGTGTTGGGGCTGTCAACATTCATAAGAGCCTCACTTAGTGGGGTGGGTGGGGCAGAATGTGCAACTGAAGAAAAAATTACTCACCTTAGTAATTGCTTTTCTTCTCATGGAGTCTTGCTATATTATAACAATAGCAGTCAGCCACTGCAGCTGAACTGCCCGGAGAGGAAGGAGTTAACTCCAGAAGATCTGAGTTCTACAGCGAGGCGCTGTGCCCAAAGCTCTATCTGGCAGTTTCAAATGAAATTGTCAGATCTTTACGGCTAACATCAAAGGACGGAAAGTCTGTGTGGAAAAACTACACTAGCCCATGGCTACCTACTAGTAGTAATAACAACAATATAAAGAACAAAGAAACACTCAGAGCCATAATAACAAAAATTGATGGTATTATGGTTCGCTTTACCACCCTTGACAAGGCTATATGAACCCCCCTTCCCCAAAGACTCAAGTCCAGGAAGGGGCAATATAAATAACCTAAATGAAACAATCTAGATCCCTAACCCAAAGGAAAAGAGGGTAAGGGAAAACTACAATGGCATGACACAGTGCTTGCACCAATTCGCACACCTACCCAAGTAGAAGTTCTGAGAGGGGCAGGAGGGAGGGTGAGAATATAGCAAGACTCCATGAGAAGAAAAGCAATTACTAAGGTGAGTAATTTTTCTTCAAATACCATGAAGTCTTGCTATATTATAACAATAACAGATTACACAGCAGTACCTCCATGGAGGAGGGTCAGAACCTACTTAGGAAATAGGCTCTGAAGCACAGCTGTGCCAAACCGAGCATCTCTCCTGGACTGGACATCCAGGGAATAATGCTTGGTAAAGGTGTGAACTGTCTTCCAGGTAGCAGCTTGACAAATCTCCAGAATGGGATGTCTCTAGCAGCCGCTAGAGACGCAGCTGTACCCTGGTGAAGTGGGCCCTCAATCCTGAGGGGGTACTCTACCCAGTTTCTGATAACAGAATTGGATACAAGAAACAATCCACCTTGCAATTGTTCTCTTAGTGGCAGGTTTCCTTGCCAGCCTCGCCAAGGTAAGAAAGAGTTGGAGGGATTCAACCTATGACCTCTGGTGCGCTTCTAAATAGTAGCTTAAGGCTCTTTGACATCCAAGCTGTGCAGTCTCCTCTCACCTGAGGAAGAATGCTCAGTGAAAAATACTGGGAGAGAGATAGATTGATTCAGGTGGAAATCAGAAACCACCTTAGGCAAAACTTTCTATTAGTCCTAAGGACTACCTTATCTCTATGGAAAGAGATAAAATCTTCTTCCACTGACAGGGCCTGTAGCTCACTTATGCGTCTGGCAGAGGTGATAGCTACTAGGAAAACGGTTTCCGTTAAATACTTGAGCTCTGCAGAAGACAGAGGCTCAAAGGGGTTGCATTAACTGAGCAATGCAAATATTCAGGTCCCAGGCGGGAGCTGGTTCCCAAAAGGAGGGTTAGTATGAAGTAACCCTTTAAAAACTTGGAGAACACCGGGTGAGAAGAAAGGGAGGCAGGCTTCCTGCTGACACAAAAGCAGAGACAGCTGCCAGATGAACCTTCAGGGTAGCTGGTCTAAGGCCTAGGGAATTCAGATGGACCAAATAGTCCAGTAGAATGGGAAGATCAGCAAATTCTGGGATAATCTGCCTCTCAGAGCACCAGATGGACAACCTCTTCCACTTAGAATTATAAGTGGTTCTAGTGGAAGGCTTCCTTGAAGCCTTTAAAATATCCATGACACCTTGAGAAAGGTGTAAGTCAGCAATTCTAGCTCCTCAAGAGCCAAGCCTTGAGGTGGAGGGATTTGAGGTCCGGATACCACACTCTCCCTGTGCACAGGCCAGTAAGTCGTGGACTCTGGGCAGGCTCAGGGCAGGGTGGACTGCCAAGGACAGGAGCAGAGGGTACCAGGGCTGTCTGGCCCAATCTGGGGCAATCAGAATCACTCTGCAAGGTTGAGATCTGATTTTACTAGTACCCTGAAAGGAGAGGAAAGGGGAAGGCATACAGGAACTTCCTTTCCAGTCCAACAGAAAGCGTCCAGAGGACTGAGCCCAGAACTGGAGGCCTGCAACAGAAAAGAGGAAGTTGGTGGTTGTCTGGGGCTGCAAAAGATCTATCTGAGGAGTGCCCCATCTGGCAAAGACAGACCCCAGCACTTGTGGATTCAGAGCCCATTCGTGATGGCCCTGAGAGAAATTCTGCTGAGGGCCCCCGCCAGGACATTGTCCTTCCCTGGGAGATGAACCGCTATCAGGGAGGTGTTCAGGGAGTAAGCCAGAGACCACAACTCTTCATTGCTTCGGCACAAGGCTGAAGACCGAAAGTGCCCCTTTGTTGATGTACCACATTGTGGTGGTATTGTCTGTCCTGACTTGAACCACTTTGTTCTGGACAGAATCTGAAAACACCAAGAGCTAAAAGACAGCTCTGAGTTCCAAAAGATTGATGTGGAGCAGAGACTCCTGAGGAGACCATACCCCTGAGTGGCAAGGTCGCCTAGGTGAGCCCCCACCCCACACAGGGAGGCATCCGTGGGGAGGGTGAGGGAGTGAGAAATGGGAATGAAGTGAACCCCTGTCTTAATTGCTCTGGACCCGCCACCAGTGGAGGGCTAGAATCAGAGTTTGAGTAACTGGGACCAACTTGGTAGGGGTCCTTCCTTTGAGACCAATAGGCCCTCAAATGGAACTGAATGTCCTCATCTGGAATCTTGCTCCCCTGCACGACAGCTGTGGAAGCAGCCATGTGCCGAGGAGTTGCAGAAAATGCCTTGCTGGTCGAGAGACCTGCAGGGTAAAGGAGGATGCCAGGGCGATGAGTCTGTCCACCCTTTCCGAGGGAAGAAAAGCCCTGGCTAACCTTGTGTTCAATTCTGGCCTATGAAAGTTAGGACCTGAACTGGTTCCAGAACTGACTTTGGTAAGTTTAGCAGGAATCCCAGGGAAGTGAGAAGCTGCTGGGTGACTTGCAAGTGGAGTTCACCTGACCTGGAGACTGACCCACAATGGGCCAGTCGTCCAGGTAGGGAAACACAGCAACCCCTTGCCTTCTTAAGCGAGCCACTACTACAGCGAGACATTTTGTGAATACCCTTGGCGCAGAGGTAAGGTCAAGGGCATTGCCCTGAACTGGTATTGGCCTGAGGGCAGTTCCAACCTGAGGTACTTTGGTGAGAAGGCCTGATCAGAACGTGAAAATAGGCATCCTTGAGGTCCAGGGAAGCTAGCCAGTCCCCTGGCCTTAGGGAAGGCAATATCATTGCCAGAGTCAACATTTTGAACTTTGGTTTCAACAGATGCTTGTTCAAGTATCTTAAATCTAGAATGGGCCGCCATTCTCCTGTCTTTTGGGGTAAGAAGGTATCTTGAATAAAGCCCCTTGCCCTGATGGCAAGGAGGAACCCTTTCCACTGCTTTGCAGTCCAGCAGAGCAGAAACCTCTGCTTCCAAAGCAAGGGCTTCTGAAGGATTTGCAGGTGGAAAATGCCTGGCTCTCATCTTTGGAAAGTGTTTGAAGCTGAGAACCAGACCTCGGCTCATTACCTCCAGAACCCATCTGTCCAGAAGTTAGGACAGCCAGTTCGCCGAACAGGCCAACCCGCCCCCACTGGTACAGGAGAATGCCCTGGGCACCCCATCAGGTGCCTGCTTAGCAGCAGCCTTAGGCTGAGGGAGGGGGACGTCTCCACTCAGCCCGCTCACCCCCTGCCTCTGAAGAAACCCTCTGCGAGACAGCAGAGGAGGCTTGAAATTGGTAAAAGGCCTGAAAAAGGCCTGCCCCTACCTCTGGGAGCATGCCTTTGTGGCATGGCATGCTTCTCCTTAGCCTGGGCACTTTTGTAGGTAGTTCTGTATTCATCCATCTTTTCATATAGTTTTCTGTTTGTTCCAAAAGAGAATTTCCCACTACAGGAAAATCCATAGCCTTTGACTGGGTATCTTGGGACAGATTAGTGCATCTGAGCCATGCCAACCTACGGAAAGCTACAGAAGTGGCCATGACCCTAGAAGAAACATCATTAACATCAACAGCAGTATGAAATTGAACTTTAGAGGCTTCAATGCCATCAGCAGCCACCTGTTCCAACTCACTAGCCAGCTGGCCGTGGGGCCTGCTTGGCTAACTGCAATACTGTGTCCCACCTAGATTTCTGATATCTAGCTACATAAGCCATATAATTTGCCTGCCTGAGCCCCAAAGAAGCTGCCATATACTGTTTCTTCGCCATGGCATCAATCTTCCTGGAATCCTTATCAGGAGGATGTGAGGCCAGAGGAATATTAGCCTTGTCACAGGCTGCAGCTTGTACCACACCTACATGACTACACTGCTCAGTAAGGAAGTCTGTATCCGAGCCTGACAAAGTATACCTTCTGTCCATTTTTATCTACAGGAGGGACAGAATGAGGATTTTTAAAATCTTTGTTGTTTGCTTCCTAAATGACTTATGCAAAGGAATAGACAACCTCCTAGACTCTGGAATATCCATCATTTCCACATAATCAGGCTCCTCTTGCTCATCCACAGCCTCCTCTAAAGGAAGCTGAAGGGTTTCTGCAACCTTTTGTAAAAAATAAAGAAAGAAGGACTCAGACAGAATAGGAGGAGATTCTAAAGGTCTGTCTGGAGAAATGTCCGGTTCAATGGGCACGCCAGACCCCCAGCCACACATATAATGATCAAATTCCTCCTCCCTCCTGTGGTTCATAAAAATCCTCAACTTCAAAATCCTGAACCACTGGGACTGAACGAACCAACCTTTTACCGGCTGTTGGTGGTTTCTACAGATCCCTGAGACAGTGACTGGACAATCTGAATGGCTTTAGCTATCTCTGCAGCAGCTAGAGACACAATTTTGGACTCCAGACCTACTGATTTCCTTGTCTTTTTACTTGGGACTGGTTCCTCTGAACCAGCCTTCCTTTTGCCCGAGGAAGTCTCGCCCTGGTCAGAGGCACTCCCTCTGGTCCAGTGGGTACTGGACCGGCTGGCCATCCGGGTCAGCGGACTTTTGGCCTCTCGTTCCCTGAGCGGCCCAATCTCTTCTCCAGGGTGGCTGCAGGAAATTTTACACACCTGGCAGTCTGAGAGGAGGTGGTCAGCCCCAGACAATAAACACAAGTGGTGTGTGGGTCAGCCTTGGCAAAGGCGTCCCCACAGACATCACAGTGTTGAAACCCAGTGAGCCGGTTTTCTTTGGGTTTCTCAGACATAATGCCAGCCTAACCAAAACTTGCCCTTTGATGGCAGTGCCAGGCAAGACACCCTTATTGGTTCCTAACGTGTCACGGTATTTGAAAAACCGTTATAATTCGTTTTTTAGAACCGATAAGAACCGGGAACCGCACTCTAAAACCCACTGTACACTTTTAAAATACAGAAAAAACCAACCGATCGGTTCAAAACCGAACCGATAATTAATTTTCCACACAGACTTAAATTTTGTACTTACGGTTACCAGATAGAGCTTTAAAACCGAAATGCGGTAAAAATAATAACTTTTGCGGTTCAAATGAACCGAAAATACCGCTTGAACCGAGAATGAACCGAGCTGAAGGAGCTGATCTCGAGCGACTGTTCAGTGAAGCGGAGTAAAAATCTGACAGTTTCATATGAAACTGCCAGATAGAAACTTTGAGCACAGTGCCCTCGGCTGTAGAACTCCAGATCTTCTGGAGTTAACTCCTTCCTCTCGGGGCAGTTCAGCTGCAGTGGCTGACTGCTATTGTTATAATATAGCAAGACTTCATGGTGTTTGAAATGTGTAACAAGGCAACTGGATTTTTAAGCAGTGCATAGTTTCTTACTGCATAACTGATTCAAAATTTCCAAACATTTCTGTTTTCTGCCTAAAAGATGTATTTAGAATAGAAATGGAATAAGTGACATGGCTACGGTAATGATTATGGGTAAGTCAACTAGTCCGTTCTGGAAATGCTTGGAGTGCAATAAAATGACAAAAATGTGATGTATCTTAAACATTTTAATTTTAGCTTAATAGTACAGTCCTATTAGCCACCCTGGAGGGGTGAAGGACTGAGGCACAGGACGCCTTACCTCCTGCCATGGCAGTGACCCAAGTTCGGGAATGAGCTTGGGCCACCAGGGTCAGCCGGTGGGAAAGGAATGAGCATCTGGAAGACTGCCTCCTCTCCCAGAGACGGGATCAAGCTGTGATGCTTTTGACTGCAACCATGTGGAGACGTGGTGGCAGTGCAGTCACACAGCTCAGTCAGAAGATATTAGGCAGCAGCCATGTGGTGTGTGTGTACCTCTATACACAAGCACACCTGTGTTATTGCATGCCACTGGACGGTGGGGCAACCGCAAAGAGGAAATGCCTGTAGCCAGAGAATGAAGCCAGACCTTGCCCACACTGTCACTCAGGATCACCACCTCGCCTAGATTCTGCAGGGGAGGGGATCTCCTAAACCCTTTTGTGCCATGCAAAGGGGTTTAGCATGTTCCTTTGCAGGCGCAAATACCAGCAAACAAAACCCCCAATACCACCAAACAAAACCTCCTTACTACATGTAACCCTAGCAGCTGGCAAAGGTAATGCAGCCAACGAGCCAGTTAGCTGCTGGGGAGCAAATCCACCCCTGTAGTTCATGACACCCCATCTGACTGCCAGCCAGTAAGTTAAAAACAAAAAAATTTCCCTGGTGCTAGTTGTCCCTCCCTCCCTCCTCCCTCCCCACACCTCCAATGGCCGGCCGTATTTAAACGAACTCCCTGACGCTGGAGGTTTCTCCCTCCCATCACCAGCTCATAGTACAAAACAAAAACTTTGCGTTAGCGATCCCCACCCCTTCCAATCAGCGTGTCTGTAGTACAAAAACCTCCCTGGTGTAGTGGTGCCCTCCATCCAATCGCCAGCCCATAGTACAAAGTCCCGTGTTAGTGGTCCTCACCCCTTCCAACTGCCAGTTCATAGTACAAAAACTTCCCTTGTGGTAGGTGCCCCTCCATCCAATCACCAGTCCATCATAAAACTTACACCTCCCCCGATACCTCGGTCACAATTCTGTAATCCCTGGCCCTAGCACCCCCACCACTACCATGACGCAAGCACTCACCCACCACCACCCCCATCACATTATCAATATCTGCGGTGCGCAAGACAGTAGTGGCTGGCACAGCCATCCTCAAACCTCCTTGGTGGGATTAAGAGCATGTCCAGACAGGGGCATGCGACTTATTTACAGGACAACTATAAAAAGACGCCGCCTCCCTGCCTGGACATATGGAGTTGGCCGGACGAGGAGGTGTAATGAGGGCTGTGCTGGTGCTGTATGTGTACCCATGGCAACAAGATGCTGGTAGGTGATGGGGCAGGTGGTCAATGCCACAGTGGGGGCAAATATTGATTACAAAATTGCAACTGAAGGTACTGCGGATTGGTGTGGGGGACCACTGGATTCTGGGGGTTGAAGTGTTACTACAAACTGGCGAGGGGGGCCACCACCACTAGGGAGCTGTGTTTTAGTATGGGTTGGTGATTGGGTGGGGGACCACTGCACTAGAGAGATTTTGTACCACGGCTGGTGACTGAGAGATGGGTGGACCGCTAGCACCAGGGAAATTTTTTGTATACGGGCTGGCAAATGTGGGGTGGGGGGAGCCACCGTATCACCAGCAAGGTTTCTCTGTACTACCATCTGCTAATTTTTTTTCGGGGAAACGACACTAGCACTGGGGATTTTTTGTTTTACTATTACAGGCTTGCAATCGGTGGGTGGAGGGATCACTAAGCATCAGGGATATTTACAACTGTCTTGGACCAGGAAAGGGAGGGCGCCACCTAACCTGCCTCAGCTACCAAATGGGCCCATTATGGGCATGCAAGAGGCCCCTTAACGTCTTGTATGCCCAGTAGACTCATTTGCATGGATCCTTTGAAAACTGCAGACAGCACTATCCACTCTTGAGGCCCCCTGGGAGCCATGTCGGGCAGTACTACTTGACTTAGTGCTGCACTGACATGGCCCTGTATTCAGTTGAATAGCACCAGTTTGCAGCCTTCAGAACCCGGACAATTGTAAAGCACAGCTGCAAACCTTTGGCGCCCACTTTGCACTTTTCTGAATATTGGGCCCAGAAGGTGCATGAACTGAGCAATGTAGATACAGACGTTACCTTAGGTAGAAAGCGAGGCTCAAGCTTTACGAAAACCCTGTGGGCTATGGGAAAATATGACACATCCGCTGTCACGTATCACTTTGAAGCTCTGAAATCCTATGAGGCAAACGTTAAGGTGACCAAGGAGCGATGTCACCAGATGCAGCAGGCTTAAAGACCTAGTGTACTGCCTGAAAACTGCCTGGAATTAATAGCAACTTTCAGATGAGTCAGCTATCACTTCTCGACTCTTCTATGATACCCAATTCTTTCAGTTTTTGTATTTCTTTAACTACGTCATCTCTTAACCGCTCTGGTAATCTGTATGTCTTTTGCCTAACAGGGTGAGCATTCTTGGCACTACATGCGCTCGACCCCTTTGCTCGGCCTGGTACTGTGCTAAAGTACTGTTAAATGTCTTGAGCACATTACAAATTTCTGCAGTTTGTGCTGAGGTTAAGAAACATTCACCTTTATAGCATCAGCATTTACAGTTTGTTCCAGTCTACCAAAAGCTACATCAAGATCTTCTTTATCAGTTTCTGGTAAAACTAACAAAGCAGCTTTTTGCATTTTCAACCCATTTCTTGAGGAGGTTAGCATGGTATATCCTGGTAGGACTTTTCCTGTCAGGGTCTCAGTCTTGTAGTTAAAGGTGCCAGTATGTCTAAGCACTCTGTATGGCCCTTGCCAATTCAAACTCATTACCTGCAAAGGATTGTTAAGAAGTCCGAACTATCCATTGTTTTCCTGACACAAAATGGCCGTCCAGGGTATAATGAGATAACAGTTTATTTCCTGTTGTGGGTAAAGGCAAAACATCTTCACCTGGCTCAAAACCTTTTTTTACCCCATGGTTATAATATACCTTCTGCTGGTTTTGGGCCTCTTCCTGATTACTACAGGCTATTTCAACATATTTTACCAACTTCTTTCTTAGGGCACACATATAAGAGGTTATAGATTGTTTCTGAATGGGTTATCTTCCACATTTCTTTTATCACATCCAGTGGCCCTCTTGGCTGTCTACCAAACAGCATTTAAAATGGTGAAAACCCTGTTGATGCCTCTGGCACTTCTCTGTAAGCAAAAAGTAGGTAAGGCAAGTATTGGACCCAATCTTTCCTTCCATTACAAACCTTTTAACATGCGTTTTAGGGTTTGGTTAAAGCGCTCAATAAGACCGTTCTGTCTGAGGCGGACAAGGGAGGTTCATATGGCAGTGATACCTAGTAGTCTGTAAAGCTCCTTAAGTAATGCAGCACCAAAATTACTACCCTAATCAGTACTAATTTCTTTTGGCATGCACACACTGCTGAAAATTTCTGCAAGCACTGCTGCCACTTTTGAAGCTATGACAGTACGCATTGAACTGCTTCTGGGTATCGAGTAGCATAGTCACATGCTACCAGGATAAATTTATTACCCTTTTACTTTGTCTAAAGGACGAAGCACATCCACTGCAATTCTTGCAAAAGGCACATCTATCATGGATAGAGGCACCAGGGGCACCTTGTCTTTCTAGTGACTGGGTCTACTTTCTGACACTTAGCACAGGAATTATAATAGGTAGTAACATCTTCATGAATTCCAGGCCAGTAAAATCTGTAAAGCAATCTGGCATGGGTGCGATCCCACCCTGAGTGACCAGCCATAGGACTATCATGTGCTATCTGTTAACAACTCTGTTCTATACTTCTGTGGTATAAACAATTGTTCTGTCTGTCTGTTGCTGTGTCTGAGGTTTAACCCAAACTCTTTACAATAACCTATTAATTAAACATTGGTTCACCCTGTTTGGTTTCACTCCCAGTTGCTTAAAATAACCCTGGAGAAACACTGTTAGCTTGCTCTGAAACAAAATCACAATCAGTTATCAGTTTAGCTTCAGCATTTTCATATTTTAACCCTTTATGACCATCAGTCTTTTGTTGCCACTGTTGTTTGATGTCTTCTTTTTTCCTGGACTTCCGGATCTTGAGCTGTTCTCAGACAAGTCTGAATCAAAGTCACTGAAAGCAAAAGTGTCCCCACCATTTGAGAGTTTCTTTGCCTGAGCTCTTGTTACCACTGCTGCTAAAATTGCAGGGTTCAGTTCCTCTGAGATTAACTCAGTAAATCCTGGACAGTCATTTCCAATAATCACAGGTACAGGCAATTTAAGTACTACCCCAACTTTCATTTGGTGCAACACACCCTTAATGGTCAGAGTCACTTGGGTGGTGGGATAGTGTCAGTGTCCCCGTGGATGCAGATGACACTAGTACCTGGTCCTTTGCACAGTGTTTTCCCAGCACTTCAACATGCACTAGGGTCTGTCTGCTTCCTGAATCAATGAGTCCTTTACAGTCTTATCCCCTACCTTCACATCTGTTAAGTACTTGCCTCAATTTGCTAAGGACAAATCTGCTCCAGTACCACTCTCCTTACTACGGCAGTTTCTTGCAATATGGCCTGGCTTGTTACAATTATAACAAAGTCTTTGGGGCAGATTTGTTAGACCCACCACCCCAGAGTTCTTATCAGACTTGGAGTTTAAATGGGAAAAGAATGTCTTACCAGTGCTTGGCTGTTACCTCACTGCTGTGGCATCTGTCTGGGTATCTGATGGACCTCTGCCAAAGAAACAGCCTTTTCCCCACTTTCTGGTCAATGTTCTTTCACCCAAAGCTGCACATCTGTAGGAAGGATGTTGACAAATTGCTCCGTTGCAAATGTTCGATGATCTGTGGGACTGTTTTGCCCTCTGGTTGGAGCCATTTAATAAGGCTCTCTGAGTCGGGTGAAGGCTTCTCGAGGATTGTCGAATGCACTGTACTTCAGGGACCAGAATATACGCTCTCCTGAGATGTCGTATCTTTTCAGGATTTCTTTTTCACCAGGTCATAGTTTTCTGACTGTGCGGTGTCCATACTGCTGTAGGCAAGTTGGGCTTTACCGTCAGGTAAGGTACCAATCTGATTGTCCACTGCTGTTTTGGCCATTGGCAGGCTGTGGCAATTCTTTCAAAAGTTGTCAGGTATGCCTCGATATCATCTGAGGGACACAACTTTGTAAGTTTAATGGCTTTTAAGTTGCTTGTGTTTTATTGCTCATCTGAATCTGTGCCAGATACTCTGCCTTTGACAGCTTGCAAGGGATCCAGCCATCGCTGCTCCTGTCACTGCATCTCTTTCTCATCTGCTGCTCCTGGTTACTGCATCTCTTCTCTCCTCTGTGCTTCTAAACACTGAATTTCTTGTTCTCTCTACTGCATTTCATCTCTTCTCTGTTTCTCCGTCTCTTTTTGTTGTGTAACCCACCATCTGAAAAAAGTTCATCAGGCTTTCAGGTTCTGTCACTGCCTGTTCTATAACTTGTGCTGGTTGTGCAATCTCAGCTTGGAATTCTGCCTCTGCTAGTTTGGCTGCCATTCTCCTGGTGACCAATCCTGGACTTGCTGCTGCAGAATCCATACTTTCTCATGCTTCCCTGGTACTAAGTCCAGTACCCATACACAAAACTCCTGGCTTAGAGTATGTACAGCATAATCCAACTTAGGCTGACACCATCTATCAAAGAGGCACAGGTCAGGAAGCATAGGAAAAACCAGGAGCAGTTGTACAATTCAGAAAAAGTGTTTATTAGAACTAGCAGTAACATAAAAATAAAATTGTTCAGAATAACCATTTACAAAGGCAGAATAAACAGAAAAGATCCATCTGAGGTTTCCTTCCATCTCTGTATCTTTCATTGCAGCTCTCTCTATAAGTCTTGCAACACCCCTTCTTAACAAGCATCCTGTTTTTTCTAAACTGTTCTTGTCAATTTCATGCAGGTGCAGCAAGAACACAAATGTCCCAGAACTGAGGCCCTTTCTCCACAGCTTCTGAAAAGGGCTTAAAATCTGCTTTCAGGTTAATTCCTTGAGTTCCCAATAGCTTTTAGCTTTTTGCAATCATCTCAAACTATAATTAATACATTTCAACAGTCACACTTTACCATTTCTAAACAAAGGGATCCTGATATCAGTTACATTTCCACATAATGTTTTGCATATATTTTATACCATCAGATATACAAGGGAGGAAAAGACAGAAACAGCAAGGGAAGACTGAGAGACAGTAAGGCAGAGAACTGCAAGACTGTCGGGGTGATCAAGTCCTAGGTCTCACAGGAAAATCTGGTTGGGAAACCAGACAGACAAAAAACAGAAAGGATAGAAAAGAACAGATCCCTGCATTCAAACTCTCCATAACAACTAGAACAGGGTCCTATTCAACCCATAACACTCCTCCAATCAGCCATACCTTTGAACAGCAAGCTGCTGGCACAAGGACCATTCAGACTTTTGCTAGCTGGGGCCACACACAATCGGTGCCTATAAAATGTGGGTGACCCCATTACTCCTCAGTTCCTCGTTGGAGACAAGCTCAGAGAGTATCTTACCAGGAGGAACAGGAGACCAAACCAGGACCAGGCACACAAGAGAAGCATGGGACTTGAATAATATAATACACAGAAGGCACTTATGGAAAACCTCCAACCAGGCAGTCAATAATCCTGCCAGTGGGTGGGTACGGCTAGACTCAATGGAGGATATTCTCTTGAAGATCTACTGTTAGGGTAAGTAACCCTTCAATCTTCATCAGGAAATCTCCTCCACTGGGCCACATCTTTAGAACGATTCCCAAGCAGTACACAAAGTAATCAGGGAGAATGGCAAGGTTTGATATGACATCATAACAGGAGACCTTGCAGTACTGCAAGGTCAAAACCAGCATATCTGAGAGATGATGTCCTGCTGCAACGCTTAGTGAAAGCATGCAAAGTGCTCCATGTGGTAGAAGCACATATGTCAGCTGCAGAAACATCATGAAAGTAAACAACAGAAATGGCTACACCCACGACACAGTGGCCACGTGATCAGCACCAGGAAGCTCCTCACATACTTCCTATAACACAACCTACTACAGTTGGCCAGTCATTTGGAGCAGCACTGTCTAGTTACAGAGGCACCCTCTTTACCGGGTGGATAAACCAAAAGGCTAAGAGGAATTTCTCACTACTTAGTGCGATCAAGGTAGAAACGCAGGGCATGTACATCAAGTGTATGGAGCAATGGCTCACCCTTGTTAGCATGCTAAGGGTATTATGCAGGAAGGTGATGGTCTGACCCAGTTTGGAATCAGAAACCACCTTAGGCAAGAAATGAGGATTAGCCCATAAGGAAACTCTGTCGCTAGGAAAACCAAATATGGAGACTCAAGCATGAGAACCTGGCTTAGAAATTCTACAAGCAGTTGTCATGGTGACCAGAAAAGAACAGTTACTCACCATAACAGAAGATATTCTATAAATAACTAAATATGAACATGAAACAAGGGGATGAACTATGGTGAGCGGTTAAAAACTTTTGGTCTCCGTCACTGGAATCAAGAAGGTTACAGGGGATCTTATGTTGACCTGGGAGGTGCTTAAAGACCAATATCTTATGTCAGAGATGGGTCTTGATTTCAAGCAGGAAAGACACCCATTACAACTACCATGTAATAGCTTTAACAAATGGGCATACTACTTCTCTCAAAGGGTTGTTAAACTGTGGAATTTGTTACCAACCACTGTGGTTATTAGTGACTGTAAATCTACATTTAAGAACAGACTTGATAAATTCTTACTCTCAAATTGCTCATTGAACTATTACAGGTAACTGGCAGGAGCTTTAAATGGGCTTTGCCTTTGCTCCTTACCTTTTCCTTAGTGATCCATAATGATATTCGAGAGAATCACCTCCAATGAGTCACATCTTTGAAACTGTAATTCATCTGTATAAGGACCACTTGGAAATTTTTGTCTGCCAGGGGTGTGTGTAAATATATGTGTATGTGTATATGTATAGATATACATACTGTATGTGTGTGTATATATATATATATATATATATATATATATATATATATATGTGTGTGAAAATATATATATATATATATATATATATATATATAGGGAACTCAGCCAGACTGGGTGGACCCTTGATGTTTTTCTGCCGTCACTCCCTATGGTCTATATTTCTACAATTATGGGCAGCCTGACTGATCCTCAGTTCCCATTAGAGATAAGCTTGGAGGGCCTCTTACCATGAGGAAGCAGGAGACCACCCAGTGCCAGGCACAAGGAGCCATGAGACTGGAAATGAGAGTTACTCCACTGTAATATAGAAACATAGAATTTGACGGCAGATAAGGACCGCTGGCCCACCCAGTCTGCCCATTTCTACCTACTGGATAAGCTGCAGATCCTAGTTAACCAGCAGCCTACTTCTTCCTACCCCCACCTCCTAGAATTGCCTTATGACTGTCCCATGCATGCTTGATTCCACCACTGATTTTGACGCCACAACCTCCTCGGAAGCGTTCCATGCATCCACAACCCTCTCTGTGAAAAAATACTCTTAAATTACCTCTGAGCGCGCCCCTTTATCTTCAAATTGTGCCTCTTTGTTTTTGCATACCTCTTTTTGAAAGATGCTACCCTCTTGGACTTTGTTGATTCCCTTGAGGTACTTGAACATTTCTTCATGTCCCCCTCTCCTCCTTTCCTCGAGGCTATACATATTAAGCTCCTTTCGTCTCTCTTCATATGTCTTCCGTGCAGATCCTGCACCATTTTAGTTGCCCTCCTCTGGACAGCTTCCATCCTGTCTATGTCTTTGCAGAGATTGGGTCTCCAGAACTGCACAAAGTACTCCAGATGGGGTCTAACAGCTGTCTGTACAGAGGGATAATAACTTCCTGTTTTCTACTGGTGATGCTCTCCTATGCATCCCAGTATCCCCCAACCCTCCTTGCTGCCCTCTCACATTGCTTGCCCACCTTTAGGTCATCTGATATGACTACCCCAGGTCCCTTTCCATTTTGTTGTTGTTAGTATCTCACCCCAATGTGTACTCTTTGAGCAATCGGTTTAAATGCTTCATTGGCAAGCTTTTAAACTAGTCAAAGGGGAGGCACTGATAAGCAGCAGGAAAATCCCAACCTCTCCCTGCAAAACAGGGTACTAAATGAGAAAAAGACCGAGGTAGAAAGGTCAGTGGGGATGCTGCAACAGAAGGTAAAGCCATCAAAAATGGAGAGCAATGAGTACCAATGCCCGTAGTCTGGGTAACAAGCTTCCTGAATTAGTGGCCTTGATGGAGGAGGAACATCTGGATATCGTGGCAGTCACAGAAACATGGTACACATAAAACCATGACTGGGACGTAAACATACCAGGATACACTATCTACAGGAGGGACAGGGAGGGTAAAAGAGGAGGAGGAGTAGCTCTTTACATAAGGGAAGGAATAAAAGCAACAGAACAAAAGGGTAAACAGGGAGGAGAAGAAGCACTGTGGGTCAATTTGAGACAGGAAATGGCACCCAATCCGCACAGGGGTTGGGGAGAAAGACCTCTTCTCAGGGGGAGGAAATGGACAAGGAAATGATAGAAAGTATACTAGAATGGCAGAAAAAGGGAGATATTGCTGATGGGTGATCTGAATATGCCAGATGTTAAGGGAGTGCAGTTGCAGCAGCCACTTTGAAGAGTGGGGTTATTCTAGATGCCTACAGGGGCATGCCTTAGACAGCTAGTATTGGAACCCACTCGAGAGGAGCAATATTAGACCTGGTTCTCTCAAATCGAGATGGAGAGAGGATCACAGATGCAGAAGTGGGTAGCCATCTGGGAACTAGGGACCATCGAACAGTATGGTTCACAATAAACACAGCAACAGAGGCAAGCCATACAAAGGCAAAAGTACTGGACTTTAGGAGGCTGACTTTGCCAAAATGGGTGAGTGCCTAAGGAATGCACTAGCAAATGGGCAGGAAGGAGGGTGGAAGAACAATGGGAATAATAAAACTGCCATCACAGAGGTAAGAGCCTTTGTGTGAAGCAAATAAACAAAACAAAACAATGTAAGAAACCACTATGGTTCTCAAAGGAAGTGGCAGTGAAGGTTCAAGAGAAAAGAAAGCATTCAGGAAGTACAAGGAATCTAGAAGGAGCAGGACAGAGAACTGTATCAGTTAAAGCAAAAGGAGGCTGGGAAGGCAGTCAGAACAGCAAAGAGGCCAAACCGAGGAAAGATAGCTAACTCAGTTCAGAAGGGGATAAAACCTTTTATAGGTACATCAGTGCAAGGAAGACTAAGGGAGGGATAGTGAGGCTTAATAAAGGGAGGGAGGAGGCTGGGCAGAGGAGACTGTGAAAAGGCAGAGATACTGAACAAATATTTTTGCTCAGTATTTACAAATGAAGAGGGGAGGTACCTAAAACAAACAGTAGAAACACTCTGGATGCAGAAGTTGATACCAGCCCATTTACAGAAGAAAGGGTTCTGAAAGAACCCTTAAAACTGAAGGTGGACAAAGCAATGGGGCCTGATGGGATTCATCCCAGAATTCCTAAAGAACTAAAGGTAGAACTAGTGACACCACTGACTACCCTTTTTAACAAATCATGGGAGGATAGGGTGGTACCCGAGGACTGGAGGAGCGGATGTGATTCCCCTCACAAAGGAGGGAGCAAGGCAGAAGCAGGAAACTACAGACCTGTTAGTTTAACCTCAGTGATAGGAAAATGATGGAATCACTTCTGAAGGAAAGAATTACATGAAACATAGAAACATAGAATTTGACGGCAGATAAGGACCGCTTGGCCCACCCAGTCTGCCCATTTCCCTACCTGATGGATAGCTGCAGATCCTAGTTAACCAGCAGCCTACTTCTTCCTACCCCACCTCCTACAATTGCCTTATGACTGTCCCATGCATGCTTGAATTCCACCAGTTTTTGACTCCACAACCTCCTCTGGAAGGCTGTTCCATACATCCACAACCCTCTCTGTGAAAAATACTTCCTTAAATTACCTCTGAGCCGCCCCCTCTATCCTCAAATTATGCCCTTGTTCTTGCACACCTCTTTTTGAAAGATGCTACCTCTTGGACTTTGGTGGATTCCTTGAGGTACTTGAAAGTTTCTATCATGTCCCCCTCCCACTTTCCGTGAGGCTATACATATTAAGCTCCTTAAGTCTCTCTTCATATGTCTTCCGATGCAGACCCTGCACCATTTCAGTTACCCTCCTCTGGACAGCTTCCATCCTGTCTATGTCTTTGCGGAGATTGGGTCTCCAGAACTGCCGCAGTACTCCAGATGTGGTCTCACCAGCTGTCTGTACAGAGGGATAATAAATTCCTGTTTTCTACTGGTGATGCTTCTCCCTATGCATCCCAGTATCCCCCAACCCTCCTTGCTGCCTCTCACATTTTGCCCACCTTTAGGTCATCTGATATGACTACCCCAGGTCCCTTTCCATTTTGTTGTTGTTAATATCTCACCCCCATTGTGTACTCTTCCCCTGGTTTTTGTTTCACAGGTGCATTACCTTGCACTTCTTAGCATTGAATCTAAGCTGCCATACATTTGACCATTCCTCTAACCTTGCCAAGTCCCTTCTCATCCTTTCCACCCCACCTTGTGCATCAACTCTGTTGCAGATCTTTGTGTCATCTGCAAAGAGACATACTTTTCCTTCCAGTCCTTCTGCAATGTCGCTTATAAAGACATTGAAGAGGACCAGTCCTAATACTGAACCTGTGGTGCCCACTACTAACCCCCTTTTTCACAGTGGACTCCATTTACTATTACTCTCTGTGTCCTATTCTCCAGCCAATTCTTTACCCAGGCTGTCATCTTGGGACCCACTCCCAGGCTGGCTAACTGTATATTAATCTTTTGTGTGGGACTGTGTCAAATGCCTTGCTAAAGTCTAGGTAGGCCATGTCCACAGCCCCTCCCTGATCAACTACTTTGGTCACTCAGTCAAAGAAATCTATCAGATTTGTCTGGCATGACCTTCCCGCTGTGAATCCATGCTGCCTTGGGTCCTGTGCCCCTCTGGCCTCTAAGATACGCAACAATTCTTTCCTTCAGAAGTGATTCCATCATTTTCCTACCACCGAGGTTAAATTAACAGGTCTGTAGTTTCCTGCTTCTGCCTTGCTCCCACTTTTGTGAAGGGAATCACATCTGCCCTCCTCCAGTCCTCAGGTACCACCCCATCCTCCCATGATTTGTTAAAGAGGATAGACAGTGGTGTCACTAGTTCTATCCTTAGTTCTTTTAGAATTCTGGGATGAATCCCAACAGGCCCCATTGCTTTGTCCACCTTCAGTTTTAAGAGCTCTTTCAGAACTCTTTCTTCTGCAAATGGGCTGGTATCAACTTCGTATCCAGAGTGTTTCTACTGTTTGTTTTAGGTACCTCCCTCTTCCTTGTAAATACTGAGCAAAAATATTTGATTAGTATCTCTGCCTTTCACAGTCACCCTCTGCCCACCTTCCCTCCCTTTATTAAGCCTCACTATCCCTCCCTTGGTCTTCCTTTGCTCCCTGAGTGTACCTATAAAAGGTTTTATCCCCTTCTTAACTGAGTTGGCTATCTTTTCCTCGGTTTGGGCCTTTGCTGTTCTGACTGCCTTTCCAGCTTCCTTTTGCTTTAACTGATACAGTTCTCTGTCCTGTTCCTTCTGTGATTCCTTATACTTCCTGAATGCTTTCTTTTTCTCTTGAACCTTCACTGCCACTTCCTTTGAGAACCATAGTGGTTTCTTATATTGTTCGTTTTGTTTATTTGCTTTACACAAAGGCTTGTTACCTCTGTGATGGCAGTTATTATTATTCCCCATTGTTCTTCCACCCTCCTTCCTGCCCATTTGTTAGTGCATTCCTTAGGCACTCACCCATTTTGCAAAGTCAGTCCTCCTAAAATCCGGTACCTTTGTCTTTTGTAGGCTTGACTCTATTGCTGTGTTTATTGTGAACCATACTGTCGATGGTCGCTAGTTCCCAGATGGCTACCCTTCTACATCTGTGATCCTCTCTTCATCTCCATTTGAGAGAACCAGGTCTAAGATTGCTCCCTCTCGAGTGGGCTCCAATACTAGTTGTCTATGGCATGCCCCTGTAGGGCATCTAGAATAACCCCACTCTTAGAAGTGGCTGCTGCAACTGCATTCCAGTTAACATCTGGCATATTCAGATCACCCATCAGCAATATCTCCTTTATCTGCCATTCTAGTATACTTTCTATCATTTCCTTGTCCATTTCCTCCCCCTGAGAGGGTCTGAATCTAACCCTGTGCGGATTGTGGTGCCATTGCCTGCCTCAAATTGACCCACAGTGCTTCTTCTCTCCCTGTTTACCCTTTTGTTCTGTTGCTTTGATTTCTTCTCTTATGTGAGAGCTACTCCTCCTCCTCTTTACCCTCCCTGTCCCTCCTGTAGATAGTGTATCCTGGTATGTTTACGTCCCAGTCATGGTTTTATGTATTATTACCATGTTTCTGTGACTGCCACAATATCCAGATCTTCCTCCTCCATCAAGGCCACTAATTCAGGAAGCTTGTTACCCAGACTACGGGCATTGGTACTCATTGCTCTCCATTTTTGATGGCTTTACCTTCTGTAAGCGGCAACCCCACTGACCTTTCTACCTTGGTCTTTTTCATTTAGTACCCTGTTTTGTAGGGGAGGCTGGGATTTTCCTTCTGCTTATCAGTGCTCTCCCCTTGACTAGTTTAAAGGCTTGCCAATGAAGCATTTAAACCGATTGCTAAAAGACTTGTTCCCTTCCTGGACAGATGCAGACCATCCTGCCAGTATAGGCTGGTGTCCTCAGGTGGAACCCCAGTCCAATGAAGCCAAACCCTGTGCTCCACACCATTTTTCAACCATTTGTTAAACTGCATGGTGCAAAGTACCCTCGCCTCACTCATGCCACTGACAGGCAGCACCTCTGAGAAGGATACTGTGTGTGCTACTTGTCTTAACCCCTCCCAACTCTACAAAGTCCCTTTTGCACTGCTCTAATCTCATGATGAGCCAAGTCATTTGTCCCTAGATGGACAATGATGTCCAGCTCAGACTCCTGCAAGTGTTCTCGTGATCCTAAGGATGTACTTCCTGTCCCTCAAGCCATGGCACCAGGCAGGCACCTTACTTCAGTTTTCCTGCTCCCCTAATAATTGAGTCCCCACCAGAGCTGCTTTCTTTCCCTGTGGTGCCCTCTGCCTCCTTCCTGAGGCCTCCCTTGTGACAGTTGTCTGCACCCTCCTTAGTCTCCTCTGCGAGTGCATCCATAGAGAACTATGCTCCCCAGAATGGTGTATGGATTGTGGGTGTAACAACTGACTGGGTGTGCCTCTGTTCCACCACCCTTACCCTCCCTGAGCCCACTGTGGTCCAACTGCTGTGCGCTTTCTTTGCAACCTCTGAGGTAGTGGTGGTGGCTGTGGTGCTCCCTGGATGGGGTAGGTTCCTTGCCACTGTCCAGTCGCGGCCTGAAGATGGGCAACTTCCTCCTCAGGGCAGATAGCTGTCTGCAAACAGGGCAGCATCTCAGCCTCCAGAAAGACTCCCGGAAGACTGCTTGCCCACAGCCATTACATTGTACTACTCCCCACATAACAGTCTACCTTGTTTAGTTTTTTTTTTTTTTTGTGTGTGTGTGTGATTGGTGCATTATATAGAAATATATGTATTTATATAATGTGTATGCTTATATTGTCAGTGCAGTGTGCTGGACAGGACATGACAGTGATGTGTACCTTGCCCTCTTGAGGAATGATGTCAGAACCCCAGGTATAAATGAACTATTTCCAGGGGTGGGTGGGGTGAGGGGTGGAAGCGGTTGAGCCTAAACTGTGCCCTCACGAGAACAATCAGCTAAACGCCTGACCTACGATGCGATGAGTGCCTTCCTGTCAGCAAGATGCCATACCGACAATTTGTAATACTGCTTCAAACCAATTTGACAGAGAAAATACCCTGCTAATCAAACAGAGAAAATCCAAACATCCAAGTCAGACACAGGTAAACCTCCCCAGCCCCAAAAGAGCCTGGTGACTTGTGCTCTGAAAACAGTCAGCCCCAAAACATGTCAGCTGTGCAGAAGGGCAGACACAGAAAACAGTATTTAGCCTATGTGGGTTTAAACTCTTCCTGCACTGAAAACCTTAACACTTGTAACACAAGTATAGCAAACTCCACCTCCCTCTGTTGATTGAAAGACTGCCTTTTCTGATAATTCTAAGTTGCTTATTTCACCCTTCAGTTAGAAGTATCCTCCACCTGAAGAATATTACTCTCCTAAGGAATCTGCTTCAAACCAAAGACAATTGTAAATTGTAGGTTCACCTCCTCTGTTGTGAGCACTACTCACTTTCTTGCAAATCTTAGGTGTTGCAGCTTGCAGCCAGAGGTAGCTTCACCTGAAGACTATGAGGTTATCAATTGTCGGTATCTAGAGGCCAGAGGGCACAGGACCCTAGGCAGCATGGATTCTAGCGGGAAGGTCAAGCCAGGCAGATCTGATAGATTTCTTTGACTGGGTGACCAAAGTACTAGATCAGGGAGGGGCTGTGGACATGGCCTACCTAGACTTTAGCAAGGCATTTGACACAGTCCCACACAAAGATTAATATACAAGTTAGCCAGCCTGGGAGTGGGTCCCAAGATGACAGCCTGGGTAAAGAATTGGCTGGAGAATAGGACACAGAGAGTAATAGTAAATGGAGCCCACTCAGAAGAAAGGAGGGTTACTAGTGGGGTACCGCAGGGGTTCAGTATTAGGACCAGTCCTCTTCAATGTCTTTATAGCGACATTGCAGAGGGACTGGAAGGAAAAATAATCTCTTTGCAGATGACACAAAGATCTGCAACAGAGTTGATGCACAGGGTGGGGTGGAAAGGATGAGAAGGGACTTGGCAAGGTTAGAGGAATGGTCAAATGTATGGCAGCTTAGATTCAATGCTAAGAAGTGCAAGGTAATGCACCTGGGAAACAAAAACCAGGGAAGAGTACACAATGGGGGTGAGATATTAACAACAACAAAATGGAAAAGGACCTGGGGTAGTCATATCAGATGACCTAAGGTGGGCAAGCAATGTGAGAGGGCAGCAAGGAGGGCTGGGGATACTGGGATGCATGGGAGAGGCATCACCAGTGGAAAACAGGAAGTTATTATCCTCTGTACAGACAGCTGGTGAGACCCCATCTGGAGTACTGTGTCAGTTCTGGAGACTCAATCTCCATAAAGACATAGACAGGATGGAAGCTGTCCAGAGGAGGGCAACTAAAATGGTGCAGGGTCTGCACCGGAAGACATATGAAGAGAGACGAAAGGAGCTTAATATGTATAGCCTCAAGGAAAGGAGGGAGAGGGGACATGATAGAAACGTTCAAGTACCTCAAGGGAATCAACAAAGTCCAAGAGGGTAGCATCTTTCAAAAAGAGGTGTGCAAGAACAAGAGGGCACAATTTGAAGATGGGGGCGGCTCAGAGGTAATTTAAGGAAGTATTTTTCACAGAGAGGTTGTGGATGCATGGAACGGCCTTCCGGAGGAGGTTGTGGAGTCAAAATCAGTGGTGGAATTCAAGCATGCATGGGACAGTCATAAGGCCATTCTAGGGGTGGGATAGGAAGAAGTAGGCTGCTGGTTAACTAGGATCTGCAGCTTATCCAGTAGGTAGGAAATGGGCAGACTGGGTGGGCCAGCGGTCCTTATCTGCCGTCAAATTCTATGTTTCTATGTATGTTTCCCTGGGTTTTGTTTCCCAGGTGCATTACCTTGCACTTCTTAGCATTGAATCTAAGCTGCCATACATTTGACCATTCCTCTAACCTTGCCAAGTCCCTTCTCATCCTTTCCACCCAACCCTGTGCATCAACTCTATTGCAGATCTTTGTGTCATCTGCAAAGAGACATACTTTTCCTTCCAGTCCTTCTGCAATGTCGCTTATAAAGACATTGAAGAGGACGATCCTAATACTGAACCCTGCGGTACCCCACTAGTAATCTTCCTTTCTTATGAGTGGACTCCATTTACTATTACTCTCTGTGTCCTATTCTCCAGCCAATTCTTTACCCAGGCTGTCATTTTGGGACCCTCCCAGGCTGGCTAACTGTATATTAATCTTTTGTGTGGGACTGTGTCAAATGCCTTGCTAAAGTCTAGGTAGGCCATGTTCACAGCCCCTCCCTGATCTACTACTTTGGTCACCCAGTCAAAGAAATCTATCAGATTCGCCTGGCATGACCTTCCTGCTGTGAATCCATGCTGCCTAGGGTCCTGTGCCCTCTGGCCTCTAGATACTCAACAATTCTTTCCTTCAGAAGTGATTCCATCATTTTCCCTATCACTGAGGTTAAACTAACAGGTCTGTAGTTTCCTGCTTCTGCCTTGCTCCCACTTTTATGAAGGGAATCACATCTGTCCTCCTCCAGTCCTCGGGTACCACCCCATCCTCCCATGATTTGTTAAAAGGGTGGTCAGTGGTGTCACTAGTTCTACCCTTAGTTATTTTAGAATTCTGGGATGAATCCATCAGGCCCCATTGCTTTGTCACCTTCAGTTTTAAGGGTTCTTTCAGAACCCTTTCTTCTGTAAATGGGCTGGTATCAACTTCTGTATCCAGAGTGTTTCTATTGTTTGTTTTATACCTCCCTCTTCATTTGTAAATACTGAGCAAAATATTTGTTTAGTATCTCTGCCTTTTCATAGTCTCCTCTGCCCACCCTCCTCCCCTTTATTAAGCCTCACTATCCCACCCTTGGTCTTCCTTCGCTCCCTGATGTACCTATAAAAGGTTTTATCCCCCTTCTTAACTGAGTTAGCTATCTTTTCCTCGGTTTGGGCCTTTGCTGTTCTGACTGCCTTCCCAGCCTCCTTTTGCTTTAACTGATACAGTTCTCTGTCCTGCTCCTTCTGCGATTCCTTGTACTTCCTGAATCTTTCTTTTCTCTTGAACCTTCACTGTCACTTCCTTTGAGAACCATAGTGGTTTCTTTCATCGCTTTGTTTTGTTTATTTGCTTCACACAAAGGCTCGTTATCTCTGTGATGGCAGTTTTATTATCCCCATTGTTCTTCCACCCTCCTTCCTGCCCATTTGCTAGTGCATTCCTTAGGCACTCACCCATTTTGCAAAGTCAGCCCTCCTAAAGTCCAGTACTTTTGTCTTTGTATGGCTTGACTCTATTGCTGTGTTTATTGTGAACCATACTGTTCGATGGTACGCTAGTTCCCAGATGGCTACCACTTCTACATCTGTGATCCTCTCTCCATCTCCATTTGAGAGAAGCAAGTCTAATATTGCTCCCTCTCGAGTGGGCTCCAATACTAGTTGTGTCCCCTGTAGGGCATCTAGAATAACCCCACTTTGAAGTGGCAGCTGCAACTGCACTCCAGTTAACATCTGGCATATTCAGATCACCCATCAGCAATATCTCCCCTTTTTCTGCCATTCTAAGTATACTTTCTATCATTTCCTTGTCCATTTCCTCCCCTGAGAAAGGGTCTGTATACAACCCCTGTGCGGATTTGGTGCCATTGCCTGTCTCCAAATTTACCCACAGTGCTTCTTCTCCTCCCTGTTTACCCTTTTGTTCTGTTGCTTTTATTCCTTCCCTTATGTAAAGAGCTCCTCCTCCCTCTTTTACCCTCCCTGTCCCTCCTGTAGATAGTGTATCCTGGTATGTTTACGTCCCAGTCATGGTTCTGTGTGTACCATGTTTCTGTGACTGCCACGATATCCAGATGTTCCTCCTCCATCAAGGCCACTAATTCAGGAAGCTTGTTACCCAGACTACGGGCATTGGTACTCACTGCTCTCCATTTTTGATGGCTTTCCTTCTGTTGCAGCATCCACCACTGACCGTTCTACCTCGGTCTTTTTCTCATTAGTACCCTGTTTTGTAGGGAGGCTGGGATTTTCCTGCTGCTTGTCAGTGCCTCCCCTTTGACTGGTTTAAAAGCTTGCCAATGAAGCATTTAAACAGATTGCTCAAAAGACTTGTTCCTTCCTGGACAGATGCAGACCATCCTGCCAGTATAGGCTGGTGTCCCTCCAGGTGGAACCCCAGTCCCCAATGAAGCCAAACCCCTGTGCTCCGCACCATTTTTCAACCATTCATTAAACTGCATGGTGCTAATTACCCTCGCCTCCCCATGCCTCTGACAGGCAGCACCTCTGAGAAGGATACTGTGTGTGCTACTTGTCTTAGGCCCCTCCCCAACTCTGCAATGTCCTCCTGCACTGCTCTAATCTCATGATGAGCCAAGTCATTTGTCCCTACGTGGACAATTACATCCAACTGAGACTCCCTTGCAGCTGTTCTACGTAATTCTGAGGATCGCTTCCTGTCCCTCCAAGCCATGGCACCACGAGGCACCTTACTTCAGTTTTCCCCAGCTCCCCCAGTTCTATACCCTAATTGAGGTCCCCACCAGGAGCTGCTTCCTTTCCTGTGGTGTCCTCTGCCTCCTTCCTGTGGGCCTCCTTGTGACAGTTGTCATCAGTCTTCTCTGTGGGTGCATCCAAAGCGAGCTATGCTCCCCCAGAATGGTGTATGGATTGTGGAGTGGAACAACTGACTGGGTGTGCTCTGTTCCACCATCCTCACCCTCCCTGGGCCCACTGTGGTCCAACTGCTGTGCTTTCTTCGCAACCTCTGAGGTAGTGGTGGTGGCCTAGTGCTCCCTGGATGGGGAGGTTCCCTTCCTACTGTCCAGTGTGGCCTGGGGAAGGTTTCCTTACTACTGTCCAGTGCGGCCTGAAGGCAGGCAACTTCCTCCCTCAGGGCAGAGAGTTGTCTGCAAATAGGGCAACATCTCAGCCTCAGAAAGACTCCCGGAGAGACTGCTGCCCCAGCCATTACATTGCACTACTCCCCACATGTTTATCTACTTTTTTGTTTGTTTGTTTTGTGTGTGTGTGCGTGCGATTGGTTATATAGAAATATATATATTATACAATGCGTATGCTTATATTGTCAGTGCAGTGTGCTAGAGGATATGACAGTGATATGCACCTTGCACTCTTGAGAAATGATGTCAGAACCTCAGGTATAAAGAACTATTTCAGGGGTGGGTGGGGTGAGGGGTGGGAAGGGGTTGGGCCTAAACTGTGCCCTCACAAAACAATCAGCTAAAAGCTCTCACCCACCAGCTGCGATGAGTGCCTTCCTGTCAGCAAGATACCCTACACAACAATTTGACAGAGAAAATACCCTGCTAATCAAACAGAGAAAAATCCAGACATCCAAGTCAGACACAGGTAAACCTCTCCAGCCCCAAAACAGCCTGGTGGTTTGTTAGCCACAAAGCAAAATCAAATATGCAGTTATTTCAGCCCTTCTGAAGATGCTGACAAGATAAGCAGTTTTGAAAACCCCTTCCTGAATTAAAACTAAAATAATTAAACACAAAGCAATACCTCTGTAAAAGTGAGAACACTTCTCTCAGATGTAAGCAAGAGAGAAAGAGAGATTAGTTACAGATATTTAGTCCAATATAGTATATCCACGCAGCTTCTCAGTTGTTTCAAAGCACACAACTTGGAAGAAGATGGACTTCTGTCTGAAACAGGATCACACCAGTAGTTTATAGTAATTGAACAATGCTGAAATGGTCAAGCTAGACAATTGGCTGTGATGCAGACCTCTGACTTGTGAAGACAATTTCCCCACCTCCAGGCTATGTCTGGCATCCAATTACAAACTGCAGCCTTTGCTATTCTAACTCACACAACCCCACCAAGTATTGCAAAATATATTGATGCAGATTGTCACAGAATTCTAGTAATCAGTCCAGTTAGCCACAAAGGAAAATCAAATATGCAGTTATTTCAGCCCTTCTGAAGATGCTGACAAGATAAGCAGTTTGAAAACCCCTTCCTGAATTAAAACTAAAATAATTAAACACAAAGCAATACCTCTGTAAAAGTGAGGAAAACTTCTCTCAGATGTAAGCAAGAGAGAGAGAGAGAGAGAGAGATTAGTTACAGATATTTAGTCCAATATAGTATATCCACACAGCTTCTCAGTTGTTTCAAAGTACACAACTTGGAAGAAGATGGACTGTAACCACAGTTCAAGGAGGCGGTATATGATACACATCCACACACTAACAGATCTTCTTTCCCCTTTAAATCCAGCTGGAACGTCTTCAAGCTAAGCTCCTCCTATCCACCCAGGTGGTATATTCCCAGAGTTCTGCTCTGTGTCATCAGATCTTGCATGCTGGAAGCAAGGATCTGTGTTCCCCTGCCAGGGTAAGGCGGGAAGGTTGTGTGGATGTGCACCATATACCACTCCTAGCAATGAAAATTACATACTTACATAATTCTTGATCTTCTAGGAATAACTTTACCATTTATTCACACTAATGGGTCTTGGCGAAGACACTAGGACCCTGCTGGAGTCAAAACATTTGAGGGGCCAGCGTTGAGACAGCGGTGCACATGCATGGTGCCATGAGAGTGGCCTCGTGGCACTAGGCTTACCTCGGCACCAGCCCCAACTGCCTCAGTTCCTTTTTGCCAGGGAGATGCAGTATAACATAACTATTGGTCATGTACTTATGCTAATAATGATGACCTGTGCAAGAGTGGTCAGTATGTGAGTAATATAGTGTCTTCACAGTTCAAGTCTTGAACAAGAGAAGACCAAGAAGATACTGAGTGAGATGGAGGGATGGCAGGAGGGCATGTGAATAAATGCTGAAGATATTCTTAGAAGATAAAGAATTACAGTAAGTACATCATTTTCATATCCTCCAGGACTGTATCGTCACCATTTATTTACACTAATGGGTCAGAGTACCAAGCTAAGATAGAACCCCTAGGGTAGGAAGTAGGAGTAAAGATCTCACTTCGACTGAAGTCCACTCAGGACAGTCCTGCCAAGTGGCATACTGTATGCAGATGATACTGTTGTGTATACTTTAGGTCCCTCCGCAATGGCAGTGGCACCCAGACTCTAGCAAGACTTCAATGCTATCCAACATTGGTTTCACTCAAATCAACTTATCTTAAATGCAAAAAAAAAAAAGCGGTTTCCTTAACCTCCAGCTTGAGACAGAGACTCTTCCATCTCCCCACCAGGCCTACTTTTAAAACCCTAGAAGGGACCCCCACAGAAAACTGCACCTCCTTCAGATATCTTGGGGTCTGGCTGGACCAACACCTCTTTTTCGGCACACATCACGCTACCTGTAAAAAATGCACCCTAGACTGGGCACCTTATTCCAAAACCATGGCAGTATCCCTCTGCCAGTCCATGAGGAGCAATTGTGCAGAAAATTATTCTCCCATTTTCGATGATTACGGGGCCGTAGTCTATACCGCCCCTAAGTCCACCCTGGCTAGACTTGATCCCCTTTTCCGCTCCTTCTGTACACTTCGCCTGGACTTTACACTCCACCCACCATTGCGACCTCTACCGGTCTCTTAACTTCCCTTGCTCTACAATAGGCGTCAGTCCCACTGCAATAGCCTCACGGCCAGATTCTGGACCCAGTCACTACCCCCCACCTCACTTATACCCCAACTGCCAAACCACCCCGGTATACTCTCTCAAGAATTTAGACTCCCGGCTCCTGCATGTCCCTAACATATCGACCTCTAGCCGGCCAGTTGGCCCTCGAGCTTGCATGCCCAAACTATGGAACTCCCTGCCTGTGGACATTAAGCGCTCCCTCCTCTCAGAAATTTAACTCACTCCTCAAAGGACACTTCTCCGCCAACTGCTCTTGCGGACTAAACTCACAGCAGGTATTAGCCCCCACTGACACCAATTGTGGGTACTCCTATTAACTAACTCCGTCTCTTGCAAATGTTGTCATCTGCACATATCAATTTAGCTGCTGTGTATAGCCAGATTTTCTGTTGCTTGCTGTCTGCATTCTTTATTTATACTGTACACATCTTAAGTAGCCAATTTTTGTTCTTATTTTTGAAATGTCTATACTTTGAATTGAAAATGTGTATTGCTCCCATATCCTACACCCCAGGACGCATCTGGAATTGGCGGTAGTCTGCACAGCATGCCTTCCTGGTAAAACTTTAAATAAATAAATAAATACTGCCTGGCAGTGACATGCAGGGCATAATGCGCAACTAAAAGTGCACTGTGATCCCAGTTACAGCTTTGCAAAGCATCACCGACAGGCACAGAATGAACCTCTGCTGGGGATGTGAGAACTGCAATGGTGAAGCTGTCACGTATGACCTTTCAACATGACCTATGCCACCGCATAGCAGAGGTCAAGACAGCTCACAACCTAGACAGAATGCCCTTGAGTGGAGCAGACTGACTCTTTCAACTGAAAACAAAGGAGACCAAAAACTGTTTGGACTGATTGAAATCCTAGTTCTATGCAGGTAAGAAGTGAGGCCCTTTGAACATTCAGGAATGGGAGAGTGGGCTCTCTGATATTCTGGAAGCTGGCAGACAGGTAGGCAGCACAGTGGCGATTCAGAGAACTCTGCGCCACTTAGGAATGAACTTATCGAGTGCAGAGCACTACCCTTTCCTGCAGGAAACAGTCTAAGGGAATCAGCCATCAAGAGATGATTTTCAGACAATCTGCAAGCAGAAGAGATGGCCACTAGAACCTGCTGTCCAAACAGAAACTTAGCTCACAAGTCACAAAGGTTCAGAGGGCTTGTGGTGAGCATGTCTAGCACAAGGTTGATATCCAGGCAACCACCAGCTTCAGAGAGGGGCCCAGTGTATAAAAGGCCCTGAGTATTGCACGGATGGAGTAGAACACCCTGAGACAACATGTCCAACCTGAGAGAAGGATCCTCTGTTGACTGAGCAAAAGCTTGATTAACAGAGAACCATATCCGCCAAGGTCACAGGGTACAATGTTGCAATCAAGTGTATTTGGCTGAGTATACCGCCATTGTGTACTACATGCCTGGCAGATAACTGGTCTGGAGTAGGATCCTCTACTCCATGCTCTCTCCACTCTCTAACAGCTTCTCAGGAAACAAGGTAAGAGAGTACTCTTCTTTGTTTATTTGAGTAATACAAGGCAGACTGTTGTCCATTCGAAAAAGACTTTCGTTGTTATGATCAATCAGAACTGGCAGGCTACACAAAAACAGTTCGCCTGTGCAACCTACTGAAATGGGGATGACAATGACAGATGGGTTTCAAACACCTTGTGACTGAAACACTGACAGTGAGCTATCCAACAGGGGCCTCCAAGACCGAGTTGCCCAAGGTTCCAGACAGGAGAAGGAAAACTGAGGAGATGATTATTCTCCTCTGACTGGCAAGAGAAGTAATCAAACCAGGGGCTTGATCAGCTGACACAAAGCCTAGCATGGGTTGCATGGAGTGGGCATAATGTATTTATTTATTTAAACATCTGGTAACTGGGAAAGGCACACTAAGCGATGCTTGATTCCAGGTGCAACCAGGAGGGGGAAGAGGAATTACAAAACATAAACAACATACAATAATCTATAATACAGCATGGTTTTGTAAACAGCAGGTAGAAGAGCAGTTACAAAGCAATAAATTTAAGCACATGGTAAGGCTACATTTCAGAGATATAACTGCTGAGGTTGATCAATGTAGCAGTATGACATTGAGGGCTGCATCGTAAGCGCTTTAGAGGTAGAGGCTTAGAGGTAGAGCCTAGAAAAGCCAGTAAGGGGAATGGATTAGTTCAGTAGTGACAGAGATGGAGTGAGGAAGGAGGCGCAGTTGTTGCTTGAAGGCAAGATGGGAGGAGGAGTTCCTGATGAGGGGAGAGTTTGTTCCATAGACTGGGTAGCCGATGGGGGAGGCGCATCCAGCCGAGGAGGATGGACAGGGCAGAGTGAAATATCTTCCATTTCTGCATTAATTCATAAGGGGACTGAGAGGTCCAGGGAGAGTTTCCACTAGGTAGGAGGGAAGCATATTAAAACAAAATTTAGCAATGAGATTGAGGAGTGTATGTAATGTCTGTGGGACAACTGGGTGAGTCTAAGAGAAGAGTAAAGATTACAGTGGTGAGTACGAATGGGAGAATTAGTTGCGAAACAGCAGAAAGAGTTAAGTAGGGTATTCAGCCTGGACAGGGTTGGTTGCAAGGGCAGAGCAGTAGACCACAACTGCATAATGGAAGATGGGGAGGACCATTTACACAAGATTTCATGTCTGGCAGGTAGTGAGAGATCGTCTCTGTGACGATACAGCAGCCAAGTTTGGGGCGTAGTTTGAGGTAATAGCATCAACGTGTTGATAAGTGACAACAGGGTCCAGCCAAACGCCCAAGTATTTGTACTTGGTAACCTGATCAAGTGGGGAGACATCTAGCAGGATGATGAGGAAGAGGGGATGATCTGTCTGAACCAATGCTGAGTGTTGTTGAAGTCATTCTGGAGGGTGGCTTGAGCTTTGAGTACTGAAGGGCCAGAGGAGAAGATGATAGTGTCATCGCATACATGTGTATGCTGGAATTGGTGCAGGAGGAGGAAGGAAATTTATGAAGAGGAAAGAGGATGGAACCAAGGAGAGAAACCTTGTGCACACCTGCTGAGATGGGTGGGGGGGCGACATCAGCGATTTTGACAGATTGCAGCCTTTGGAAAGATAAGATTTAAACCATTGGATGGTGATGGGGAGCTCCACTCCCTCAAGTTTAAGTAGGAGGAGGGGTCGGGAACAGAGTCGAAGGCCTTAGCCAGGTCGACAAACACTCGGCAGTTAGAAGGCCTTGGTCAGAGGCCGTGAGTAAGCGATTTGTGACTTGCAGGAAGGAGGATAAATAGAGTTGCTGTCCGAAAAGTAGCAATCTATATGCAGGATCATCTGTATATCACTCTCAAGGGAAGGCTATGCCCTGACAGCAACCAGGAAAGCTCCGAGGAACAGTAACTTCAGAGCAGAGACTTCTAGACTCAACAGAATTTCAAGGGAGGAGGAGAGAGGCCGTGGGCTAGAGCTTTGTGGCTGAACAAAGTGGCTATCAGTCAACTGTCCGGCACGGGTAACTTGGAGTCCTAATATGTTGGATGCCAGAGAGCACAGGGACAGTACTTAGAAGCTTGCATATCCAGGAGTTAACCAGCCCTGGAAAATAAAGGAACAGGTGACTGCTTGGATAGAATCCTGTATAGGAGACAGTATAGCGCAGTGGTTTAAGGCTCTGAGCTGCAAACCTGGAGACCTGTGTTTGAATCCCATAGCCCCACTTGCATACTGTGAGACCCTGAGCAAGTCACTTAACTCCTTGTGCTCCCAGGTCACACCTGTAAACAAGCTTTCAGCTTAGTGTCACTCTCTGGTTAAAAAAAAAAGACAGCAGAATCTTTTTTTTTTTAAACCTTGTGCCAGGGCCAGGGCAAAGGCGAGCTCCAAAGGGATAGAAGAAAACACCCTTGGAGCTAGCAAGCACAACAGCATGCCGTGAGGTACAGCAGAAGTACCTGGGTCTGAAGAGTCCATGAAAAGTCATTAACGCCATCCACAGAAGAGATGAGAGAGGACTTAATTTTCCTCCATATCCCCTCAGGGGAGGGGAGTAAGGAGGTTCCCTATACTGAGAACCTCTGGCATCAACTGGAGGCCACATAGAACACCATAGGACGGTGCAGAGGCGGCACTAGGGATAGCGTCGACCTGCCCAGATCCAGTGCGAATCTGGCCATGGTGCCAGGCCAAACACAGCACCAGTCAAAACATGGTGCCAGCTCAAAGCCTCGCCTCCACCACACTAGAGCGACAGAACCGGCACCA
Source organism: Neoceratodus forsteri (assembly GCA_016271365.2). NCBI lineage: Eukaryota > Metazoa > Chordata > Ceratodontiformes > Ceratodontidae > Neoceratodus > Neoceratodus forsteri. The sequence continues at coordinate 161,325,146 of CM057458.1, read as the reverse complement.
AGGATGAGAGAAAGAGAGAGAGGAGAAAATCTCTGTCACTAGGGAAACACCAAAGAGTCAAACCGGCACTAGAATCAGGTTATGAAGGCAGCATCACAGGCCAGAAGGCCAAACTCGGTACCAATGCCAGCCAGAGAGCACCAATGACCCCGGCATCACTGAGGTGACCAGAGCAGTGATCGACTGGTCTACTGAGAGGACAAAGGTGAGGTCATGACCAACAGAGGCAGGAGTCCGTGGCGCAGTCACCAGCAAGGACAGAACGCCATTGCTGCAGCCAAATGCTCCCACCTGGCTTGGGGACCTCACCGGGTTCAGAGCCACCAACCTCACGAGGGCCATGGACCAGACCACCAGCAGCGACACCCCAGCCTGATGCTGCACCCACTGCTCCAAAGAGCTACCCAGGGAAGACTGCTCACCCAGGACAGAGGGTGGACTCCAGGCTTGAGGTCTCAGTGTCCCAGCATCAAGGCCCTCGGCAACGTGGACCACTGGGCGGGCCACGGGCCCCAGGAACCGCCGGTCTCGCTGGAAGGCTTCCTTAGGAGACCCCGAGTGGTACTGTTTCTTTCCCCTGAAGGGCAAGAGAAAGAACTCAAGGCAGAGCGGTGCCAAGAACTCAACTGGGATCAGGAACCAGCCCACTCCTTCCATTGCCTCGGGAGGACTGCCCTTCCCCAAGCACAGGACCGCCCGGTCAGAACCCTTCCTCGTGGAAGGTGAACTGTATACTGCCCCCACTGCGGGAGCAGCCTGCGAAAAGGCCAAACATCACCGGGCCCCACATGGCACCGGTTAAACACCACACCAGGTCCAACATGGCATCATGAGCCCAACGCCGCACCAGGTCAATGCAGCACTGGCTAACACAGCCGCCTAGTCAACATGGTACCAGGCCACACTGCACCGATCAAAAGCTGGGAGGCTTTCTACTGTGATCCTGTACAGATATTGTGAGAGGCTCGGTAGGGCTGAGAGAAACTGACATAAATTTTTCATAAAATCACTAAACTGATACAAAAATAATAAATTCTAGAGTTAGCAAAAATGAACTAAAGTGGCTGTTGTATAGCGTGAAGTTCTGATTTCTGAAAGGGTGGCGACGTCATCACTGAAGTGCACTCAACAGCGGGACAAAGGAACTGAGGCGGTTGAGGCTGGTACCAAGGTAAGCCAAGTGCCGCGAGCCACTCTCACAGCGGCCATGAATGTGCACTGCTTTGCCTCGACACCAGCCCCTCAAACGTTTTGACTCCTGTGGTCCCTAGTGCCTCCAGTCTAAGACCCATTAGTGTGAATTAATGGTGAAGATACATTCCTGGAAGATCTACAGTTACAAGTGATTAACCCTCATTTCTAGGCGTGCATATGGTGCACTACCCATATTCTGGCAGACTCTGGCAGTTCTCCAGAAGGAGAGAAAAGGCACACCTCTATTTGGCAAACAGAGAATGAAGAATTGAGGTCCTAAAACAGCATCCTGGCATTACTCAAGGTTGATGCAGTAGTAGAAGATAAAGGTGTGCCTGACTTACAGGTAAGAGCCCTGGAGATCTCCTGGATAGGGATGTCTCTGGAAGCAGCCACAGAGGCAGCAGTATGTTCAGAGGACGGCGCTAAGCCCTAAGGAGGCTTCCTACCATCCATCCTGTATCGAAGGTTGATGCAGGAGACAATCCACTTGCCAATCATCTACTTTGCTGCCAGACTGCCAGGTGCAGTTTCAGCATATGTTACAAATAGCTGGCAAATCTCTCCCGAACTCCAGCCATGAGCTCCTTTGTCAGAGTGCTTGCCTCAGGTCCAATGCGTGGAGCCTATGCTCAGCCTTCAAGGCAGAAATGGTGAAGTACTACGGGAAGGTAATCACCTGATTAAAGTGAAACTCCAACACAACCTGCAGGAGGAACTTTGGGAGAGGGTGGAGGATAACCTAGTCCTCGTGCAACACCAAATATTAAGACTCCACCGAGGCGCCTGGACCCAACTAATCCTTCTGGCAGAGGTGGCAGCCACCAAGAAGGTGGTCTTCCATGACAAGTGGAAGATGTCACACCTGTGCATCAGTTCAAATTGCTTGCCCATGAGCACTGCCAGTACCAGCAGCAAGTCCCAAGGAAGTGGTGGTTCACCAGCAGGGGCAGGTGGTCATTGACTCTTCCCGGAGGCTTTCACGATATGGAGAACCTCTTCAGAAAGACCCAAAGCCTGGAACTCTAGCCACTCTGGAACCAGGCTCTCAGGTGCAGGGACTGAAGGTCTGGATGCATGACCATCCCCTTGTGACAGGAGAGCAGGTCCAGGTGAAGGAAGAGCTACACAAAGGCCTGCTGCAGAGACTGAGGAGATCCGGTACCAAAACTGGCGTGCTGGCCATCTGGGGCTACCAGGATCATCTGTCCTTGCCCTCTGCACCTTGACCAACACCCTGTGGATTAGGGAAAAGGAGGGAAGGCATAAGGAGGCCAGGTGTCCAGGGCCTCGCTAAAGACTCCCATAACAGTGTCCGCACTGTGGGGAGCAGACACAGAACAGCCTCAGCTTGCGTTCTCCCAGAAGGTGAACAGGTCGACCAAGGGACTGCCCACTGGGAGGCTTCCATAACATGAATCACCAGATCATCAGCATCCAAGCTGAGCACGAGGTCCAGGAGGCGGAGGGCCTCCCAATACAACCGAAGGAGTGCATTCTGCCCTGCCTGTTCAGGTAGAACATAGTCATGGTATTGTCCATCTGGACCTGCATGACCTGACCAAGGACAAAAGGACCAAATTCTGTCTAAGCAAGGTGCACTGTGCAGAGCTCCAGCAGGTTGATGTGGTCATGGGATTCTCTGGCGGTCCCTAAGCCCATGGGCCCTGTGGTTCACGATGCGCTCCCTATCCCAGAGACACGCCCATTATCAGGGTGACTGTCGGCTCTGGGCAGACCAATGGGATACCTTCCTTGAGATGTTCAGGGATAAGCCACCACTGGATGGCATCCCTAAGGATGTAAGTTTGTCATGGATAAGGTTTCAATAACTCATTGGTTGTTCATGGAATCATTAGTTAACTTCCTGGCACTGTCATCGTTGCTACTTTTGATGACAACAGTGAAAAGTCATGGAAGTCCTGAATAAAACCAAACACCATGGAATCCATTATGTATGACTGCCATGAGAAATTTACATCCCTAGGCATCCCACATCGGTGGAGTCAGAATAACCGGCTGGTCCAGGTGACCCAGGAGTTGAAACCACAGGCGGGCCAGCTCCACTGTAGGTTGCACATCTGCCAGCAGGCCCACCCAACCATGCTGGAGCAGGATGCCATGTAACCCAGCAGCCAAAGGAAGTCCCAGGCAAAGATGCGAGCATCCAACCTGAAATGATCAGGCAAAGAGATAAGATCTGACACCTGGTCTGCATAGACTTGGGCCTTGGCTCAGAGGAGTCTAGCTCTCCCACAATGAAGTGGATAACCTGCAAGGGGTTGAGTCGGACTTAGCTTGGTTACCCATAAGGTCCAAGTCTCTGCAGGTCTGGAGGGTCAGGTCTCTGGACCACTCCATCACCTCCTTGGAAGGCACGGCTATCAGCCAGTCGTCCAAGTACAGACAGACCCAGACCCCTCAGTGCCACAGGAATACTGCCACCACTGCTATGCACTTGGTGAACACTCTGGAGGCCAAGGAGAGGCCAAAAATTATGACCTGGAACTCGTGACAGAATCCCTCCACGCAGAACTGAGAGAACCACCAGTGGAAAGGATAAACTGAAAGTGGAAGAAGGTGTCCTAGAGGTCCACAGAGCAGAACCACATGCCCTGCTCCTAGGATGGAATGATTTGGTTCAAAGTGATCACCCACAACTTGTGCTTCTTCAGGAAATGATTGAGATTGTGAAGATCCAGTATGGGGCTCCAACCAATCAATCAATCAAAATCTTTATTTATCCAGGTGGGCACCATTGAGCAGGGCTCATTTGCAAGATGGACCTGGTCATACAAAAATCATAGTACAGTAACATGGTAAAACAAAATGCAATATTATACAAAGAAGAAAAATATACATATGTACATCAACATTTGAGTGAGAGGGCCTTTACACCAGATAGGCTCGTAACTAGGTACAGTTGGAATGTTCACTTAAAAGGAGAGAGAAAGGCAAGAAGAGGGATACCAGCTTAGAAAGAAATTATGGGGTGGAATAGTTAACTGGCATACTTTAGGAAAGGGGTGGAACTTGGCCATGGCTAAAGAGAGGCAGAGAAGCCGGTATTTTGGTATGGAGAGAGAGGCAGTGGCAGAGGCAGGGGGAGGCAGGATGGGCAGGAGGAAACTGGAAAATAGGTGAGCTAGTGATGTGGAAACATTTGCAGGATTCCTTCACAGAAGCGGTCATAGAGCAACTTGAAAATATTCAGGCTAACAGGACAGCTCAGCTTCAAGTTTTTGCATATTGTTCCACAAGGAAGGCAACAAGAAACTTATGGCAGCTCTGCCAAAATGAGATTTGACCTTAGGCAATTGCAAGGCAATTAGGGAATAAGCTTCTTAGAGCATAGGCACCTATCACACTCAGGGAAATACAATCAGAGAAGTATAGGGGAGCTTGTTGGTTACCGCTCTTAAAGTCCATAGAGCGGCATTTCTATTTCTCCTATAATGAAGGGAAGTCCAGCCCACTGCAGTGTACAAGGAGCAATGGTGTGTGGAAAGTGGAAGGCCCGTGTAGAACCTGATTGCTCTGTGGTATAGGGTGTCCAACTTAGCCAGGGCAGAGGCAGTACAATGGCTACAGAGAAGGTCTGCGTAATCTATTAATGAAAGGAACGTGGCTTGAACCAACCGCTGCTTGGCATCCCTAGTAAGGAAGTAGTTAATTCTGTAGAATAGCCTTAGTCTTTGTCTTAGTTTCTTCTGTAGTTCTTTGAGATGTTCAGAGGGGAGAGTTTGAGATCGAGCCATACACCCAGATATTTGAATTTTGGCACATACTCTAGATTTTCTCCAAATACTGTGGTAATCTGAGGGATAGCCCCAAAGCAAGCGGGTTCGCAGCATAGGAGGAAGGGGAAAGAGCACTGCTTTTGTTTTTCACATTAAGCAGAAACTTTTGCTTATGAGGTGGTATTGCAATAGGTTAAATTCAGCTTGGAGGTCTTCACAGGCTGCTTCCAGCATAGGACGACTCAAATAAAGTACTGTGTCATCAGCGAACAAGTGGATATTGGCCTTATTGATGTTGTCATCGATGTAGTTAATGTAAACGCAAACAACAGGGACCAGGATAGACCCCTAAGGCACACTCTCTGTAGGGGTTTAAGTGGCGAAGAATCACCTTCTGCTTCCGATCTGCGAGGTAGTCGGCAAACCAGCACATAGAGTTAGGATCCAAACCCTAGGTTACATAGGGAGGAAAGAAGCAGGCTATGGTCGACTGTGTCGAAGGCCTTACTTAGATCCAAAAAAATGGCACAGACAAAATTCCTATTGTCAAGGAGCCAATCATTAGTCACTTTGCTAGGGCAGTTATGATGCTGTGCTTTGCTCTGAATCCAGACTGCACTAGGTTTAACAGACTCCTGGATTCAAGGTAAGCCTTTAGCTGACCACTCACTATCTTTTCAATAATTTAGACAGAATGGGGAGGAGGGAGGCGGTCTATAATTATTAAGTCATGAGGGTCACCTGATTTGAGCAGAGGATGACATGGGCTACTTTCCATTGCGGAGGCTCCCTGGGGTAGTGACAAGTTGAAGAGGTGTGTGATTGGCACTGCCAACACATGGTATGCACATTTCAGAAAGTAAGGCTCTATAGAGTCTGAACCTGCACCCTTCTTGATATCCAACTGCAGCAATAGATCTTCAACCTCTTTTAGAGAGGCAGGCAGGAAGAAAGGCCACTTTGTAGCAGGAGACTTGTGAAACAATAATCCTGCTGAGTGTGGATGGCATTAGCAGGGGATGTGTCAAATGTTAGCCCAGTTGCGAAATGATTGAGGGCTTCCAGTATCTCCGATCGGTCTGAAATGGTGTTACTACCAGATATAATTTTGATGGGAGAGAATCTCCAGGTGAATGACCACACATGTCCTTTATTATTTGAAGGATTCCTTGAGGCAGAGTCCAGCTCAGTGCGACAGAAAGCATCCTTGGCTGCTCTGATCAACTTGGTGCACTTATTGCGTGCCCTCCTAAACTGACACCAATCCAAGTCATTCTTGCTTCTGCCAACCCCCGTCCATTTGGGGACCAGGAAGTACCTGGATCGAAGCCCTGACCAGCAGTGGCCTCCGGGATGTGGGCTACAGCTTCTCTGTCCAGGAGCTGAGTGATGTCCTCCTGAGGCGGACAACATATCCTGCAACATCATGAACTCCCATGGAGCATAGGTTCAGGAAGGTGGGCAGCCTCGAAGTCAAGAGCCAATCCGCTGCCCACCACTTCTAGCACCCATTTGTCCAAAATTATGGTGGACCAGTCATGCCACAAATGACAATGCTGAGCCCCACAGGGAGCTGAGGCAGGGAATGGACAGACAGGAGGCAGACATCCTCCCTGACTCGCTACTGAGCAGCCTTGGAGGAGGTACCAGCACCAGCAGCCATAGGGGCCCACACCCCGACCTTAAGGCTTTTTGGAGCCTTAGCTGGTGAACCCAGATTAGGTCACCATGCTTGCAACTGCCCCAGCTAGGGCTGCTGCTGTTTCAATTCAATTCAATTCAATTCAAGTTTATTGCAGGAAAAGCTCCATTGAGCAGGCTCATTCCAGAGAGGGCTGCTGTGGCAGACAGGGCCGAATCTGAAAGGACTTCTTCTTAAGCTGCTTTCCCCGGTCCTTTTGGGAGGATGTCACCAGTCGAGGTGGCATTGGACTTTCGATCTCGTAGAGGTGCCCTTCGCCCAGGGCCAAAACGTCAGTTGCCAAGAAGGGGACATCAGCCAATTTGTGCTGGGTGTCTGTTGTGTAGATGGAAATCTACAGCCAGGCCCTGCGACGCATCATGACTGCCCGCCACGGACCTGATGTAGGAGTCTCCTATGTTCAAAGCTTTTTGAAGCTGGTGCTAGCCAGTGCTACACCCTAGGTCTCTGACCACCTTAACTGCCAAATGCAAGTCCACAGAAAGGGCAGAGGTGGACAACCAACAGCCAACCATGAAGGACAGTAGCCAGGCAGGAGGCCTTGTAGGAGTCCATTCTACATGCTGCTTGGGCAGCGGTTTCCACCTAAATCAGTGGTGAAGCCAGGGCCTGAGACACCGGGCTTAGCAGGACTGGGCGAAGTCAGGCCAGTGTGACCAGGAAGTCACAGGAACCCCTTTTATGTGGACATTTCCTTTAAGCTACCATCACAGTACTGAATAAAACAGGGACAGACCCACTCTTTATTAAAACTGCTTTTAAAGATAGCGGGCATGAACATATTACTGTTATCTCTTTTGATAATTCTATATAATTATACATGCTACATGCTTCTGAATTATACTGCTCAACAATCATCTGGGGATATAATGACTATTTATCAAAATATATTCTCTGAGATAGAAATGCATGAACATATTAGTACCCCTACTGACATCTATGACCTCCCATTAAAATATTTAAGGTGCAGTTTTGGATCACAATCAATCTGGGTTAGAATTTAGTGTCATGGAGATGTCTGCACTTTCTTTTTGGAGGGCGTACATTTTAACATCAATTTCTATCTTTGGGGATTGCATATTAACTAGGAGACTTCTCAGTGCCATGGAGTTATCGGTACTGTCACTGCAATGTATTCCTGCTTTAAGCAACAGTTGCCTCAATGTGTTTTCCATAAATTTCTACTGCATACAAGGTTGTTGGAATATTTTTAATGTGAGTTTATGGGTCGGTTGGAGGCCTATTATGGCTGTAAGAGTGTCGCGTCGTATGTTCCTAGGACCAGAGGACTTCAAACAGAAGGTGAGCAGTTCTGTGGTCCTAAGGATGCAAGAGACAACACTCTTTATAGCATAGAGGCCCTCTGACCAACCAACAAAATGAATATAAATCACTACTCTTTATAAAATTAACACACACTTTTTATTTAATAAAGTTGGCAGCACAGACGGTCTCAAGAAGCCCATTACGGTGTTCAGGCTTTGAGCACTCTTACAGAAATAAGAGTACCTCACGCACCACTGAAGGAAGCGTTGTGATTGGTCAGGATGCTCCTCGATCTATAATACTTGTTTTAATTTTCTTTGTTCTGCTAAATTGGCTTTTTGTTTGACACTGATTATTGTCTTATTCACAATTTGCACTTGTATATCTGTGGATTTTAAATACACTCTTTACCTTTAAACCAGGTACTGTATAAAAATGTGCCAATAGGTGGGTCTGGCCTCCCTGAGGAACCACGCATGAGCAAAAAGCCTCAGGACACCTATTAACATTCACTGGCACCATGTTTTTTTGCTGTTAACATGCTTTATTTTTTAATTTTTAATACATTGCACTGCTAAATAAATTAGAAATTCAACTTCACCCAGTGCCCCAGTGGGCCATCCTTGACTAAGTGACCCGGCTGGAGGAAGCCGCTGGATGCTTTTCAAGCTACTGCACCACGGAGAGCTTTCCCCTGACTTCACCCCAGGTGTCGCCCCAGTGGGCCATCCTTGACTAAGTGACCAGCTAGAAGAAGCCGCTGGGCGGCTTTCAAGCTACTGCATCACAGAGAGCTTTCCCCACCAGCTTCACCCCAGGTACTGCCCCAGTGGCCATCCTTGACTAAGTGACCAGCTGGAGGAAGCCACTGGATGCTTTTCAAGCTCTACCATGGAGAGCTTTCCCCACCAGCTTCCTCCAGGTACTGCCCTAGCGGGCCCTCCTCGACTAAGTGATTGGCTGAAGGAAGCCGCCAGGCAGCTTTTCAAGCTACTGCACCACGGAGAGCTTTCCCCACCAACTTCACCCCAGGTGCTGCCCAGTGGGCCATCCTCGACTAAGTGACCGGCTGGAGGAAGCCACGGATGCTTTTCAAGCTACTACACCATGGAGAGCTTTCCTCACCAACTTCACCCCAGGTACTGCATTCTTCCACAGATCCAATTCCAAGGAAGTGATTAGCCACTGAAGGAAGAAGCCAATTGGCTACTCCAGGAGCAGCAAAGCTCTATTTGGCTGGCTGATCTGCTTCTAGCTAGGCTGAAAAAGCGTGGATACCTCAGCTCAAATTTTTTTTGCTTGGACATTTGGGGGCCAACTGGGTTATTGCTATCTATGTATACTGATGTAAGGTCACTGTGTAAACTGTATGTGGTTGTGGTATGTGGCTACTCCAGGTGCAGCAAAGCTCTGTTTAGCTGGCTGATCTGCTTTTTAGCGGCATTCTTCCTCGGATCCGATTCAGGAAGTGATTAGCCACGAAGGAAGAAGCCGATTGGCTACTTCCAGGAGCAGCAATGCTGCATTTGGCTGGCTGATCTACTTCTAGCTAGGCTGATTTTTTCCACCCACCCCGCCAGCCCAGGCCTCCTTTAAATACATTCAGACCACTCCCACTGTCCTGGACAACCATTTTGATTGGCTGCACCTCTTCCGATCTAAGACAATTCTCTTGTTTTGGGCAACAACCGTGTTGACTCTGTGGAAATATTTATACTGCCATCTTCTGGTCGTCACTGCAAGATCATCTTAATCAATTCTGCTCAGGATCTGATCGAGATCCCTTGCTGCTACCACCCACTTCCTGCACGCTGGAAGCTTGCAAAACAGTAGTGAATTTTGAGTGCATACAACCTAATGAGGACTTTTACTTCCTTACTTGTCCCATACTGTTCTGCACCAGTCTCCCTGTAGCATGGGCCGGTTACAGATCTACTTTGGATTGTTTGGTTTCCTTGGCACTACTGATTCTCACATACTGGCTTTTATGTTACCTAATTTAGATCCTCCTTTCCAACCCCATGGCAAATTGGTACTTCTTCCGAGGGGTAACAGAGTGTAGGATCCTGCATCTCTGCATTGATAGCCCATCACACCCTGTTTTTACAGCCAGGGTTCTTCTTTTTATGTTGCTTGGCCTCCCTAGGCATGCAGCCCAGGCCCCGAAGCTATGAAATAGCAATCCTAAAGATTTTCACCTAAAACTCATAGACTTCTTGAAGCTATCAAGAAATCTTGCTGCTCTTATTGTTGAAGTTCTGGTAATGTCGAAATCAACTCTGGTCCTCCTGCAACAATCTCTTTGCCTGCCAACCTAGCCAGACTCAAAGGCTTGACCTTATGCATATTAGTGTGTGCAGCCTACTAAAAAAAGTTTGCCTCTGTTCAAGCATTGACTTCCCATACAATGCCTGATATACTCATGGTCACTGAGACTTGGCTCAGACCTGGTACTCAGATAGTGAGGTGAATATCCCATCTTACACCCTGTTCAGAACAGACAGGCTCACGGAGGAGGAGTTGCCATCTATGTCAAAGAGAAATTGTCTGCCTCAGTTATAGATTTGTCCTCACTCCCAAAGGAATTTGAGAGCCTGACTTTCAATGTCAAGCTATTTTCCTCTGTCTCAATATGCATTCTAAATGATACAGACCTCCATCTGTGGGGCTACAATTTCTGGACCATATAACTAATACGATGGGATCCTTCAATGGAGATTATTATATTAAAGGGACCTCAATATGGACTGGTACTCCAATAGTTCCTTACCCTTAAAGACTATCTGCAACTCCTTTGGTCTTTCCCAACTCATTTCTGAAGCAACACATCCAAACAAAAGTGCCTAAAAATAGCACACTTCTAGATCTCATTTTAGTAAGCAAACCCCATCTGTTTTCACATGCAGGAGTGTTCTTCTCGTTCAGCGACCACTGTATTATAGAGTGTAAGACCAGCCCAAAACTACCATTCCTTTCCAAATTCTCACTCAAGAGGAAATGGCATAATTTCGACATCTCGCATTCCTCTCCGACTTCGAGATTCCTTGAGATGGCAGGATTTTACTTGGCCAACTCAGTGCCTGTGGTCTATGATATCTTCAGGAAATGTTAGGGCTCTGGATAAACATGCACCATTTGTCCAGATTTGTTCTAAAAATAAATCATGTCCTTGGTACATGGCCCAATTAAAGGCCTCCCTGTTGCACAGAGACTGGCTTTGGAAAAAGCTCGAAATCAAAACTTCCAGAAGAATGGACATCTTTCAGGAAGGCTAGAAACCAGTGTACCAATCTGATTAGGGAGGCTAAGGCTAGTTATTTTCTAAAGAACTGGACGCTTCCACCAAGTGCTCGGCAAACTTCTGGAAAACTATCAAGGATATTCAAAGAGCGCATGATTATGAGCAAGTTACTCACAAAATCGCCATTGGCGCAACTTCAGTGTCGGATAAATCGACTGTCCTCGATGCTTTAATAACCATTTTACTACTACAGATCTCGCTTTGATGCCTCCTGCCAATAACTCTAGTCTTGGAGTACCGGATTTACCAGATCCAGTCACAAGCATGGCCTTCTCTCCAGCCTACCACCCTGAGAGAAGTTGAGGATCTCCTCCTACAATTGGATACCAGGAAGTGTGCAGGGGCAGACCAATTGGACCCATTCTTCCTGAAGCTTAGTCTTCACGTCCTGGCTGTGCCCATAATGCACCTTTTAACCTCTCCCTTTCACAAGGTGATAATCCTCCCATATGGAAAAGCAGCTCACGTAATTCCCCTTTTAAATCTGGAGACCCAGTAACCTGAATAACTACAGACCAATCTCCCTACTTCCCACCCTTTCCAAATCGTTGGAGAAAATAGTGGCGTGCAGCTCAGTAACTACCTCAAGTGGGAACCTGCTCCAATCCTTATCAGTTGGGATTTAGGCCTCATCACAGTACTATTTCAGCCCTTGCAGAGTGCAAAGGTCACCAGCGACTGGCAGTGTGCCTTGGATTCGAAGAACTTCGTTTGCACAGTATTTCTAGACTTAAGCAAGGCATTCAACATGGTAGACCACGAGCTGCTCCTCGTCTCCCTCAGAAACATCGGCTGTGACCCCCATCACTGAGGTGGTTCTCAAACTAACAGGGCATAACAGCACGTCAAGGCTATAGGAATTCTCATCCCTGAAACCTCTACTGAGGGGTGTGCCACAAGGTTCTATACTGGGTCCACTGCTTTTGCAATTTACATTAACAATATTGGCTAACATCAAATCTGCTAACATCCACCTACTTCCCGATGACACGGTACTTTATATCAGAAGATCTCTCTGGAAGCAGCTTGTAGAGATCTGCAACGGAATTTAATCTTCTATAACTTCAACTACTGCACCACAAAACTGCTCCTGAACACCAAAAACAAAGGTGATGCTTTTTCTCAGTTTGCATATGTTAATAACCCCACAACTCAAGGTAATATTCCACAGATCCACACTCTTCTTGGTGAATCGCCAGAATATATACTAAATTCAAATACCTGGGGTGTGGCTTGACCAAAAGCTTTCCTTTGCGATCACACTGAGGATCTCTTAAAGAAGCTTAGGTACAGGCTTGGCCTCTCCTATAGGATCAAAAATTTTTAACACTGGATGCCAGGAAGAGACTGTTTCCAAACCACATTCCTTACCTTATTGGACTCATGAATTTCCTCTACAGCCAAGGCCCGTGTCTGCCCTAGCTAAATTAGACACACTCTACCATCGGGCCTTGAAGTTCATAACTGGTCTTCCATACTCCATGCATCACTGCTCCCTTTACGCTGCAGTAGGCTGTTCATCCCTTAACTACAGAAGACAGAGGAATGCAGCTCTGGACATTTAGGGCCATCATGAAAATATTGCCTCAGTAAATCTCGGACTGTCTTCCTCTATGTGTGATAGGTAAATACACCTTAAGGAGTTCCTCCATTATCTCCCTCGCAGTACTGAAGTTCAAGTCGCACTTCAGCAGGTCTGCCATATCTCACGCTCTACCCTCTCTGGAACAACTGCAAAAAACAAGTTGGCTTCAAAGCACTTTATTCTCACTCTATCAAGGAATCCTGTAACTGCTTCCCTAATGTCACCTTCCCTAGCTTCAGCTCCATCTGCTCAAGTGCATCTCTTTACTGGTGCTTCCTTCCCACCCCTCTTGGACAATGTTACAGCCTATAAGAATTTACCTGACTGCTCCTTCTTTCCTGACCCTGTTTTTTCCCTTATCGTTAGCTCCTTTCCATGTCACTCTGGCTCCCACCTTCACTCCTTGCTTACTCCCTTTGACACCATCATGGTGTTTTGCTTTCCACTCTCTAACTGTTGCCACTCACCCTGCAATCACTACATGCCCTTGCAGGCATGCACAATGTACCTCTCCTTACTCACGCTCTTGGTCCCCCTCCCCACCTCCCATGCCCCCACCAAGCTCCTTCAATCAATAATTATGTTCAGGGGCGGGCCAGCAACCAAGCTGTGAGCAACTTCTCATCACAGCTCCACTTCTAGACAATTTCAATCATTAAGACAAACTTCTATTGTAGAGGAATCTCTTTTCATTGGCCTTACTGAACAGAGCATTATAAAAGCTACCAGCAGATATAAAATTCTAGCTGTCGATCTTGGGTGGAGCCGACCATGGGCGAACAAGTAAGCGGGAGTACCGCCAGAAGAATCTGTTAGAAAGACCTGAAAGCTGGAGACAGCAAAGATCCTCTCCTGATGCTCCCGACCACAAGGGTCTCAGCCATCTAATGCTGCACTTCTGCGTGTGATTCAAGGACTGTATGCAAAATCAAGGAGTTCAGTTGAGACTTAAGCAACTCCACTCCAAGGTGGATATAATTGCGCAAGATGTTAAGCGAGCAAATAAAAAGCTGATAAGGCCCTCGTGGCAATGGCGCCTAGTTAAAGAAAATGACGTACTACGGAGAACAGTTAGAGAATTTGGAAAACACAGCTAGAGCTACACATCTTCGTCTACTGGGCTACAAGAAAACACAGAGAGAGACATACCTCTCAACCTCCTGCCTCATAAATCAGGGACAAGGCTTAAAAAATCAGGGACAAAGGACCAAAATCAGGACACTTCTTCAAAATTGGAGATTCCACTCAGGAAGCTGCTAGAATAAAGGGCTTAGTGTAAAATGCATTTTCTAAATAAGAACAAGTCTGTAACTTTAATGTTTGACATTAGTTTGTGCTTATAACCCCGCTGTTTGGTCACGGAAACACAATTTTTAGAGCGGACAGAGTAAAATTTTGAGGCAAAATCAGGGACAGTTGAGAGGTATGGAGAGAGAGAGAGAGAGCACCCAGTAGCATTTTGCAGACATGGTTAAAGAACTATTACATCTAGAACTGCCCTTTAAGTTGATTAAAGCTTATTGGATTAAGCCTCTTGGTGGTCACCGTGGGACAGCAAAGGGATCAATGTTTCCATGTACGCTCATGCTGGAATTCCATACCACATCTGAAAGGGACCTATTATTGCAACAAGCCAAAAATCTTGCACCTCCTTCTTGGGATGAAACCAGAATACACCTCTTCCCAGACTTAAGTTTTGCTATGAGAATACGGCCTTAAAAGTTCTGATGGCATAAGGAAAGTTCTACGAGCACTGGGGTGCACCATGTGCTTCTGATGCCTGCCAGTCTCAGGATAGTGTATTGGAAAGACCTATCAATTTTCCAAACCGTCTGAGGGCCTCAAAGCTCCTGGACAAAATAGAAAACCAATTTGCAGCACGGGATGAGGCCACCGACTCTGAAGAGGAGGTAGACACTTGAATCAGTTATCGCTAGTGGTGATCTAAATTTAGAGGGACTGAGAAGTGTAAAGGTACTGTCTTAGAAGCTACAGAGCTGGTTGAAATAATAGTTCTATTTCCCATAAATTCCATTTAATGAATAACAGCAAAATGAACATTTGAGATGAATGACTTTCTACAAATATGAGATGGACTGGGTTGAAATGCCTTTTTAAAAGTTGCATTAGTTTTAGCAGTCATTCTCTTCCTTTGTGGTCATTAGCATTTCTAAGTTAGTAATGTTTACAGCGGTTAAACATACAAGGCATTTGATTAAGAGGTTTCTCCTTATGAATATTTAGTTAATTATATAAATATAATTTTAGGAATGTTCTTTTGAGTAAACTAGGAGTGGTCATCTGTGGGGGTGACTGCCTGTGTTTTTCTTTTTTACAGCCACCGATTATAGATGGGGATATATACCCTTATATAGGATGAGCAATGTGGATATACTATCCTGGACAGCCCTGCTCATGGTTGTATACGTAATCTAGGTAGATATATATCTGGAAGGACTTGGAGGAATTTTTATTGGGGCTCTAAGTGGACTGGCTCATAGTGATAACCACCATATGTAGTAACAATATACAGGGGCATTATATGTAATGTTACTGTAAAAATGATGTTTACAAATTGCCTGCCTGGAGAGGCTGAATTGTAATGCTGTGTGTTACATCAAATTAATAAAATATAAGTTTAATAAAAAAATAAATACATAATTATGTTCAAGGATGCATCAAATACACTCTGTAATTACAGTTGTGTAAGTTTAACCTGTATATACTGTACTACAGTTCCTATACTTTTTAGCTGCATACCCTTCATGGTCTTGGCTTAATGGCTCTTTTAATACTCTATTTAGTGTATTATAAACCTCCTGTGTATAATTACTGCTTTATGTAAATACTATAAAAGTGTGAATTCATTTTGTATGTATTGTTTACCCAATTATGATGTAACGGAGTATTCCTTTGTATGTATTGTTAACCTCTCCTTTCCAGGTCCATCCTGAGAATGAACTTGCTCAAGCTGGTTAAATAAAGATTCTGACTGATTGACTGAGAAGTACTGCGATCAGTGCTTGGTTTAGGTGCCATTTTCTTTCCGTTTGTGACTTTTGGAAACTGACATGTCTGTGGTGCAGCCACTTTGTCTGCTCAAGTTGAAATTCAACACCATAAAGTGCAAGGTAATGCACCCTGGGAACAAGAATCCCAGGACAGAGTACTGGATTAATGGGGTGAGACTCAGCACTACAGATGAAGAATGGGACCTTGGGTAATCATCAGCGACTCCCTCAAACAATTGAGTCAGTGCAACCAGCAAGTAGGATGCTCAGTTGCGTCGGATGTGCTATTGATAGCAGAAGGAAGAGGTAATATTTCCTACATAGATCTTTAATGAGGCCATACCTGGAGTCCTCCCCAGTTCTGGAGTCCTCACCTCAAGAAAGATAGGGACAGGCTAGTGATGGTTCAGTGAAGGGTGGCGAAAATGATTCAGGGCCAACAGGGCAAGTCCTGTGAGGACTGCCTCAAGGCGCTGAGCGTGTACTAGCTGGAGACCAGAAGGAGGAGATATGATATAGACCTTCAAATTCTAAAAAGAATTAAAGTGAACTGCGGGGGAACTATTTAGCTTGAATAGTAGCAGCCACATAGACATGAGTGGAAACTAACAGGAGGAGGAGGTTAAGGAGGGACATGAGAAGTATTATTTTAAGCCATGAACAGTATACCAGGCAGTAGCGGGTGCAAAAACACTGGTGGTTTCAAGCACGGTTGGGATAGAATGAAGGATAAATAGGTTGCTTGGGGCAGCAGAAACTGGAGAGAAGGGGGCTGGGAGGGCTAGGACCCTGGACGGGCAGTAGATCCTAGGGCTAAATAGGAACTCAGGCAGACTGCATGGACCATAGGGTCTTTTCTGCCATCACAATATTTCTATGTAATTTTAGAGAAGGTAAACAATTGCAAAATGTGGGTTTTCAACTAGAAATAAGAGGATGCAAACAGGGTTGACAGTGTCTCTTTAAGGATCAGAGGTGAGTTGATGATGCTCGTCATCGGGCAGGCAAAGAGATCAAGCCCATTACCCTGGCACCAGATAGAACCTCTTCCACTTAAATGCATAGCACTGAGTCAACTCCTTATGGGATCGCCTCACAGCTGCTTAGCGACCAGGTTGAAAGGTGCGGGACCGAAGTTCGGTACAGGACCTCCCCTGTTGTCTGGTCAGCAGGTCGGTGGAGAGGCAGCCCCATGGAGATCTGCTGCTGAGGCTGGGAGATACTGGTGCCAGAATTGACAGGGCAAGTCTGGAGCTACCAGGATCATCTGTATCTTGTCCTTCCGGGCCTTGATCACAACCTTGTGAATCAAAGGGAAAAGAGTGAAGGCGTATGGAAGACCTGTGGTCCAGGGCCTGAGAAGGTATTCCTTTTCAGTTTCCTGGTGGGAGGATGAACAAAAACAATCTCAGCTTTTGTTCTCCCACAGAGACAAACAGTCCACCAGAGGTGTGCCCCACTGGGACAACAGGTGGTCTACCACCTCCTGATGCAGGAACCACTCAGTACAACATCTCTCTGACCTGGCTGAGAGTGTCTGCCAGCTAGTTGTTTTCTCCCACAATATAAATCACCAGGGATCCACTTCTAGGCTTGTGCATGAGTATCCAGGTGCAGAAACCTCCTGACAAAATGGAAAGGGCGTGTTCTGCCCTGCCTATTCATGTAGAACATGGTGGTGGTGCTGCGTGTCTGGACTTGATCCTGAATCAAGAGAGCAAATTCCATCAGAGCCAGATGCACTGGTGTCAGTACTTCAGGCGACCAGAACCCATGGGCTCTGCTGTCTCCATGATGTTCCCCACCCTACCAGAGATACATCCAACATGTGATGGATGGATCTGGGTGAACACATGGGTTTCCTTCTTCAAGTTCTGTGGGGACAACCACCACTGGATGGCATCCCACACTGACTGGACCACAAGACCAGTTATTCCAGGCGACCAGGCGTTGGGACCACTGCAGCCCAACTCCCACTGCAGAGGCACATCCTCTACCATGCCCAATAAACCACACTGGTAGAAGCCACCATCAAGTCCCAGCAGCTGCAGAGTCCTGGGCAGGAGGGTGCGAGGTCCAATCTGAAATGAAAGAAGTTAAGATCTGCGGCATGGTTCGTTTGGGAGGTGGGCTTTGGCCTGCGGTGAGTCTAGCTCTGCTCCAATGAACTTGATCACCCTAAGAGGGACCAGTTTGGACTTGGATGGGTTGACTAGAAAGCCCAAATTCTGACCGGTATGGAGTGCCAGATCCCTGGATCACTCCATGGCCTCCTTGGATAGGCCTGGCTAACAGCCACTTGTTCAGATAGTAGCAGTAGTAGTAAAAGTTTTTCTTTTATACAGGCTAAGAACTTTACGGCAGGTAAGCCCTATTTAAAAGTTGTCCCATAAGGAACTTAGAAACACTGCATACTGTATCAAAGACAGGTGTACTTGGGCAGAAGGCAAAATATACAGTGGCAAAGACGGTAATATTGTGCATACATACATGGAATTGAATGCATTATGTTAGTTGCATGTAGAAACATAGAAACACAGAAGCTGACAGATATAAGAACCCAAGGCTCACCCAGTCTGCCCATTTTTCTACCTTATGAATGTACCATAAGCATGTACTCTGTCAATGGCCTATCTAATCATACTCTTCTTTATTGCTCCCTTATGCCTATCCATGCCTGTTTGAAGCCCTGCACTGTATTCATATCCACCAATTCCTGAGTAGGCTGTTCCATGCATCCACCACCCTTTCTGTGAAAAAGATCTTCCTTATATTACCCCTTAATGGCCTCCTCTAATCTCAGACTGAACCCGGATAAGACTGAGGTGTTGGTGGTGGAACCAGGTGTCTGGGGGCAGGTGTTGGTGCTGGGCAAATGTCTGGCCGTTGATTGATGGTGCCCAGCCTCACTCAGACCGGTAACGAAACCTGGGCATTATTTTTGATAATGGCTTGACCCTGAAGTCTCAGGTCTCGCCGGTGTCAAATCCTCATTTTCCATCTGAGGAATATTGCTTGGGTGAAACATCTGACTCCTTGGCAACCTTCCAACATTGGTCCATGCCTTCATTACCACCTGTCTTGACTACTTCAATGCCTCTACCTAGGGCTGTCGGGAGTTGATATCCGTCGTCTGCAGCTGGTGTAGACCACTGTGACCAGGTTGTTGACTGGCACCTCTAGGTCCAGTCATATTACAACTGTCCTGTGTGAACTGTACGGCTGCCAGTTCAGTGGCAGATTACCTATCAAGGTAGGCTTGCTTACCTTTAAGCGTTACATGAACAGGGACCTGACTACCTTAAAGATCTCCTGACTCCCTACTCCCCAATCATCCGCTCTGATCTGCCCGACGAGGATTGCTGCAGATTCCAAGGGTTCATCTTAAAACATCTGGCACCCGTGCTTTTCCATTTGCAGCACCGACCGTGTGGAATTCTCTACCTCGTCGGTTTAAGAGAACTGAAAACAATGTTGAAAACCTATTTGTTTTCATTGGCCTTCCCAAATTAGAGCTGATGACAAAGATTTGATTGTATATATTTTAAATCAGTTTTATGGTATTTTATTGTATTTATGGTTTGTACAGTGCCTTGGTTTTGAAAGGCACTATAAAAATAAAGACAGACTGGATTGTGTCCTCTTGTCCTGCTATTTTCTTATATTGAAACCCCCACTATACCCTAATTCCTTAGAATACAGTCGTCAGATTATTCTTGTTACACATCATGTTAAATATGATACCAGGAGAGTTTGTATACTGCATACACAACTCTGTGCTCTTAATGTAGTCACAGTTCATGAGGAGTGCAATATCTAGTGACAGCAGTTGCACTCGTCAGGGATTTCCAATTAGGGTTTACTTAAAAGCTGTCAGTGAATTCAATATTTCAGGTTTGATGGTATTCCATACCTTTGCTATGTAGTAGCATGACTCTAAAGCCATGACCATGAACTGGTTATAAGATGCCCTCTGCATGGAATTGAAGGTTCCAGCAATCGGATGGAGTGACTTGGGATGTGGAGGAACGAGTCCTGGCGGTCCAGGAACAGAATCACATTCTCCGGTCCAGGAATGGTATGCACTATTCAGGTGACCATCCAAAACCTGTGTATCCGCATGAGCGTGTTCAGAATGTGCAAGTCCAATATGGGGCACCAACCCCCCACCTCGTCCATTTCGGAAACAAAGTATCTGGACACATAACCGAGGCTGGCCAGGGCATCTGATATAAGGGCTATCACCCTGCATTCTAAGAGCTGAGCTATGTTGGTTTCAAATGTGGATAGTGTGTCTTCGCACGCTGGACTCCTGAGGCACTCAGAGACAGTATGGTAGGAGATTCTTGAACCCAAAGGAGACCACCTTTGTATACCAGTTCCAGAACCCATCTGTCCAAAGTAATGGCAGACAACTATAGCAAGAAATGGTACAACTGATCCCAGACCAGAAGCTGGGACACGGACTGAACGGGAGGGGGAATGACACCTTGTACCCCATCACTGAGCAGCTCTAAAGACTCCAGTCACGGGAACCTGGAAGCACCATCTCCTTTGCCCCCTCCCCTCGTTTTTGCCCGCCGCCAAACTTTGGTTTCGGACATCAGCGCTAGTACTGCAGCTGATTGAGCTGCTGCTGAGTAGTTCTGGCAGAAAGGACCTAAACTAAAAGGGCTTTTCTTACATTTGAGGCCTTCTAGTCCTTCTGGGATGAAGTCACAGAACCCAGAGTGGTACTGACTATGCAATATGCATGAAAGTTCTTTCCATCGCAGGGGCCAAAAGTCAATGCCCAAGAATGGGACACTGGCCAATTTATGCAAGGTGTCCTCCATGAAGGTGGATATCCTCATACAAGCCCTAAGACATTTGGTGATGGCGCCAGTGATGGCATGGTCACAGGACTTGCCCAAGGAGGCAGTATGGTGTAGTGGTTAAGGGCACTGAGCTGTAAATCTGGAGACCTGGTTTGAATCCCATCAGCCCCAGCTTGCATATTGTGTGACCCTGAGCAAATCCATGAACTTCCTTGTGCTCCCAGGTCATACCTGAAAACAAGCTTTGGCTTAGTGTATCTTTCCTGGTAAACAATTCCCTCCCTCCTCCTCTCCTCCATGTCCAACATCATCTAAAGCTGGTGTTTAGCGAGCACCTAACCCTGTTTTTGATACACTGGAATGGCAGCTGGTCAGCTGGCAGTAGGGAAGAAGTTGCCCCACAATCCCAAAAGGGAATGGCCAAAATCGCTATAATGACCGAATAACCAGCCTGATGAAAACCTAGAAAAGTGACCATGTACCCTTTTAGCTATGTGGTCAAAGTGTTATGGACTCTGATTATGAGGTTTGTCCATATCCCTTGGCTTTTCTACTATGGAAGGTCGTATCTGTCACCAGTCCCTCTTTACAGGGGTGGTTGGAGAACCCTGAAAGGGTGTCTGTGGACTACATACATGTGAACCATATGGGTAGAGGTGCTAGATGCTGCCAGAGTTCCAGGGCCAGTCCCAAAACAGCTTCAGCCAAGGGAAAGGCAACCCCGAGATTCGCTCCTATCCAGAAAATCAGTAAATGGGTATTTAGCTAATTTCTGGACTGGTTCTATGGGCACTTTTGTGAACTCCGACATTAACTGAACACCAGCTCCAAAAGACATCAGACTGTGAGCCATAGTAATCTCTTTGACTATTTGCTGGTTGAAATTGTTAGTCCTGATCACTGATGACTCGGCTTGAGAGTCCAAAGGTTCTTTGAACATGGTCCTCAACCACCTTCCACCATGTACCACACTGGTATCCTTATCCTGGATGATCTCCACCGATTACAAGCCTGTCAATCTGGCAGCTTGGCAAAACTCCTTGGTCAAAGCCCCAAACAATGGCTGTGGTGGTTACACTCAGAGTGGCACCAATGCAAACTTTGTTGTCTGCTGAGTAGGATGGACAGGCATGGGAATGACTGGCGAAGGCCATGAGGCCAAAGGCTTAAAAGGCAGAGCCCACCCCTCCCTGCAATGGTCCATTGCTGCCAAAGGAGCTCATCGGACATCTGGTGTTGATGTCTCTTCAAACGAGGATGAGGAGCATCAACAGCGCCATCTCCTGGTCAAGCAGGATCAAGACCACGACCAGTGTCTCGACCATCAAATCTAGGGTCGGCATCAACAGGAGTTCCCAAGAGAGTAAGTATAAACCACCTGCTTCGGCAGAATCACCACAATAGGTCTTAAAGGCATGACTGCCAGTGGAGGCAGCTGACAACTTGACTGGGGTTTCCAACCGGATCCTGTCCTCCTGGATGAGGAAAGGGAGCACCGAGGTCTGAGAAATCAACTCGCGCCGATGTCTACTGACAACCACTCAAGTGGCTCAAGAAATATCTTGACCACTTTGCTCAACCTGAGTCGGGCCAACAGGCCTTATGGGGTTACCATGGAGCCTTTGATTAGAAGAAGCTTGACGAGGTTCAAGCAGTTGAGGGAGTGGAAGGACAGAGAAGAGCGTGCTCTTTCCTGGTCCCATGACCTGTGTTGACATTGCTTCTTCCTACAGTGAGAAGGGCTCTCCTGAATGTCTGGAGGGCCATGCACATCTCCCTGAAATTATCAGAGAATGACCCACTGACATTGGCATCAGCTGGGAAAAGATCAGAGACTGACGAGAAACTCACTGCAAACACTGCCACCTCTTCTTCTAGGACCGCAAACCACACAGCTGACATGGCAGCCACTGAGGCCAACCTATGGTCTTTGACTTCCTAAGCGCCAGCATGGCTCTCCGCTCTTCGATGAATGCTGGCAACATGACACGGCACTTATTGCAGTTTGAGACTTTGTGTTGATTGCCCAAACAGTAGACACACATGTCATGCAGATCAGTGGCCAACATTTTCTGCCTACACTAAGTACAGAATTTAAACCCATTTTCCCGCCTCTATCAGCTATCATGTCACAAAGCAGAGTTGGAAGACACAGGAGCAACTTTAGTGTAGAATAGACTAAAAGTATGTACTACAGTCAAAATGTTCAAAAACATATGTTGTGCAGAGTGTTTTAATTTATATGTGTAGTCCTAGTATGTCCTTCCCTTTGTTTGCTATAGAGTTTTTTCTAAATGAGCCTGCTAGTTTTGTGGTGGTTTTATAGCCCCGGGATCTCAATCTTAGCATGATTTATTGATCATCTTTTTCCTGTAATGCCTCCTGTCCCATGTGACAGTAATGTATCTGGCAAGGACTGGTTTAGACTTAAGTTTACAACAGTAGAGCTATTTTAAAGGACTCATGAACAAGTACGACGCAGAAGCTCTTCAAAAACAGTGCCTCGTGAGGTCAGGGGCTTACCTAAATAATGATGTGGTCCATTTAGCTCTGAAAGTACATTATCCCACAGACGCTAGTTCCAAACATCCTGCTGACATGTAAACAAACCCCAAGCTCCTGTTTAAACCCCCAGCTGAAGTAGCTTCTAAGATGGCTACCACGCAACATGAGTACATCATCTGAGCGACAGAGCCCGAGGCAATAATACAGGCTGAATGGGGAGTTAATATTAATGTAAGAAATAACCATAATGAAGTAAGTTTTCCAATCCTTTACCTGTGCAGGTCTAGCCACCAATTTCAAACCTGCACAGGTAAAGGATTTGGACACCCTCAGAGGTCCTATTAACTTCAAGTTCAAGTTTCAAGTTCAAGTTTATTGCAGGAAGACTCCATTGAGCAAGCTCATTCACAAGGAGGTCCTGATGGTTATACATACAATGACACATTATATAGTACAGCACCTGGTTAACCAAATATACAAAGTGCACAAGGCTCAAATCAGGTGGTACAACATTGAAAATATATGTACAGTTAAGGGACATTTGCAAAAATGTACAGTCAATATAAGGTGAGGTTTAAAACTTTATCACTGTATGATGCAATAGATAAGCATAAAGTGGTGAACACATGAGAAGAAGGATATGATAATTAGGTGAACAGGGTTGGGGAAGGGGTAGGTTAGCAGACAGTAATGTATAAGTAGGAGGCCTAGGGTAGGAAAGGGAATAGCAAAGGGTAATATGTAGATAGAGGCCTAAGGAAGGAAGGGTATGGCAGCAGATAGAAAAATATCCTATAGATCAGTTAGCCATGGAAGACATCTTGTAAGCTTGAAGATTTAAGATCTCAGTAAGGCAAGAGCCAAAAAGAGAAAAAGTCAAGAAGCATACATAAGGATAAAGGGGGGCTTAGTGGCAGTTGCAAGTATCTTTATGTTAGATGCAATTAGTACTCTGAAGATGTTAACCGAGACAATGCTAGTTAGTTTTAGTATAGATTGGAGTTAGTTCCATATAGAGGGAAGGCATATCGAGATAGCATGTTTGCATAGGAGGCACGTAGTCCTAGGTACATCGAAGGTGATAAAGTCTGTTTTTCTGAGGGAATATGCACTGCAGGAAATGCGGATTAAAGATGTTAGGTAATATGGTAATTTCTGCAAAGCAACTTAGGGGTCCAAAGACCAGCGTGGAACAGGCGCCTAGTGGTGAGAGATGGCCAACCAACAGCTGCATACAGATCACAATGGTGAGTACAGTAGGGGAATTGGTAATAAATTGTAACGCCTAGTGATAAAGAACGCCCAGCTTGCTTAGGCTTGAAGTTGAAGCTGTAGCATAAATTAAATCACCGTAATTGAGTAGGGGAAGGAATGTGGCCTGGACGAGCCTGGTACGTGTCTCAAGGAGGAATAGGGACCTATTTCTAAAAAATAATCCTAATCTTGCTTTCAGCCTCCTGGACAGTTCATCAATGTGGTCATTAAAAGAGAGCTTATTATCTAACAAAATACCCAGGTATTTGAATTTAGGAACAACTTCCAAAGGGTCACCTAGTGAAGTAAATACAGGTTACTCACCTGTAACAGGAGTTCTAGGAATGGTATATGTTGTTCATCCACACCATTGGCAGTATCCTTGCCGCTTAAATCTTGCCGGAAGGTCTTCAAGCTTGCTCCTCCCACCCACCCGGTGGTATAACCTCGCCCGCCCATGACGCCAGATCTGGCCCGCTGGAAGCCAGGCTGTGCCCGGCCGGGAGGTCGAGAGTCGTAGGGATGAACAACATATACCATTCCTAGAACTCCTGTTACAGGTGAGTAACCTGTATTTTAGGGACATGGATATGTTGTTCATCCACACTCATTGGCAGACCCTAGCAGTTCTCCGGAGGAGGGAGGCAAGACGACACCCCCATATACTTACTTGGGAAAGAGAGACTGAGAACCGAGGCCCCAAAACCAGCATCCCGGCGTGACTCAAGGTCGATGTGGTAGTGGTAATGAAGGTGTTTGCTGACTTCCAGGTAGCAGCCCTGCAGATTTCCTGGATAGGGACGTCCCTGAAGCAGCCACCAGCAGCAGTATGGCGGGTAGAATGAGCTCTTATCCTCTGGGAGGCTCCATGCCCGCTAACTTATAGCAGAGATCTATGCAGGAGGTTACCCACCTGCTTATCGTCCGCTTGGCTGCAGGTCTGCCAGATGCGGCTTCAGCGTAGGGTGACAAACAGCTGGCTTAACCTCTCCCCGACATCAGCCGCGCGCCTTATAACAAGCTGCAGCGCCTCTTCTAGGGATCCAGAGTATGGAGCCTATATTCGCCTCCGAGGTGTGATTGGGGTAGAACACCGCAGAGTCAACACCTGGTTAAGGTGAAACTCGACACCACCTTCGGAAGGAATTTCGGTGGAGAGAGGACAACCTTGTCCCTGTGGAAGACCAGGTAAGGAGACTCGATGGAAAGCGCCTGAGCTCTCCCATCCTTCTGGCTGACGGATAGCCACCAAGAAGGCGGTCTTCCACGACAGGTGAGAGAGAGCACACCTGTGCATAGGTTCGAATGGCTTGCCCATGAGCTTTGCCAGTACCAGCAGTAGATCCCACTGGAGGTGGGGGTTCCCGTGACTGAGGGAAATGTGATCAAGGCCTTGAAAAGCGCCAGACCACCTTCTCCTGCGCCACCGACTGCTTCCCAGCCCGCACCCGTAAGCAGAGATGGCTGCCAGGTGCACCCTTAGGGTCGCCGACCTAAGCCCTTGACTAGAAAGGGACCATAAATAGTCCAAGATGCTTGCCAAGGAACAGGAGAAAGGGTCCAAGCCCTTGTTCTGACACCAAATGGAAAACCTTTCCATTTGAAGGCATAGCATTTTCTGGTCGACTTACGGGACGCCTCAACTACATTGAGGACCTCGCCGGAAAGACCCAAAGCCTGGAACTCTAGCCGCCAGGAACCAGGCCGTCAGGTGCAGGGATTGAAGGTCCGGATGGAACACCTTCCCCTGATTGACTGAGAGCAGGTCCGGGCGAGCTGGAAGCTGCCGCGAGTCCTGGAGCTGAGACTGAGGAGATCTGGTACCAGAACTGGCGAGGCCAGTCTGGGGCTATCAGAATCACCTGCGCCTTGTCCCTCCTCGCCTTTGAGAAGCACCTTGTGGATCAAGGGAAATGGGGAAAGGCGTAAAGAGGCCCGGTCCATTGCCTCGAGAAGGCATCCCCTGCAGCGAGCCCTGCTGAGGGGGCGGGCATGGAACAGACTCAGCTCGTTCTCCATGGAGGCAAACAGGTCCACCTGAGGTGTGCCCCAAAGGGAGAACAGATACTGTACTACCTCCGCAGGAGAGACCACTGGGATGCAGCCCCTATCCGCTCAGGGCATCGGCCAGGTGTTGGAGGCTCCTGCCACGTGAATGGCTAGGAGATCCGCCCAGGCTGCGCACGAGTGACCAAATGCGGAGAGCTTCCTTGCATAGAAGCATGGAGCGCGGCCCCGCCTGGCGGTTTAGATAGTACATGGTCGTGGTATTGTCCGTCTGGACTCGACCACTTGACCCCGGAGGAACGGAGCAAAGGCGGTGAGAGCTAGGCGGACCGCTCGGAGCTCCAGCAGGTTGATGTGGCATCGGGACTCCCAGCTGGGACCAGAGGCCATGAGCCCGGTGTTCCCCAGATGGGCACCCCAACCCATCAGAGAGGCATCGGTCGACAGAGAGACCGCCTGCTCGGGCGGACGTAACGGGATGCCTCCTGCAAATGATCTGGAACGGTCCACCACTGGAGAGCATTCCACATCCCTGTGTCACCGACACAAGCTGGTCCAAGGGATCGCAGCCAGGACCACTGGCTGGCCAGTCCTCACTGAAGGGACGATGTTCCAGCGGGCCCAACGGACCACGCTGGTACAGGCCGCCATGAGACCCAGGAGGCGAGGAAGTCCCGGCAGGGCACAATTGCCCAACCAGAAATGATCGGGCAAAGGAGGAAAGAACCTCGCCCTGTCCGCTGGAGCCGCGCCTGGCTCAAGAGAGTCGAGCTGCGCCCGATGAATAAAATCACCTGCTTCGCTCGAGTTCGACTTGGCCTCGCTGATAAGGAGGCCCAGTTGAGAGCAGACCTGGAGGGCCAGATCTCTGACCACTCCGCCTCCTTCCTGAGGGAGCTGCTATCAGCCAGTCGTCCAGGTAAGGGTACACCCGACCCTCGCGGCACGAGGAATGCTGTCACCACTGCCATGCATTTGGTGAAGACCCTGGGAGCTGGAGACAAGTCAAGGGCATGGCTTGAATCTCGAAGAGGGATCCTTCCGCTCGAAGCGAAGGAATTCTGGTGAGACGGACGGATAGGGACGTGAAAAACGCGCCCTGCAAGTCCAGAGAGCAGAACTACACGCTGCTCCAAGGATGGTATAATCTGAGCCAGAGTGACCATCCTGAAGGTTCGAGACCTTAGGAACTTGTTTAGGTCGTGGTAGGTCGAGAATGGGGCGCCAGCCCCCGGTCTGCTTCGGAACCAGGAAGTACCTGGACACAAACCCTGGGTCTGAAGGAGGGTCCACCACCTCTCTTACCACCTCCTTCTGGAGGAGGAGAGTGATGTCGCTCGACGAGCCGCCAGTGAGGCTGGGGATCCCGCCCCGAGGGGCGACGGCTCTGAAGGGTGGTGCCTGCTCGAATTCCAGAGGCAGGCTCTTCCCACCACCTCCAAGACCCACCTGTCCGTGGTAACAGCGACCAAGCTGGAACGGAAGTGCCGGAGCCGCTCTCTCACGGGGACCCTAGGGGTAAGGTGACGGGATGGGGCGACACCCCTCAGCCCGCACTGGGCAGGCTTGGAGGAGGGACCGCCGAGGGACCTCCTGGGCCCTTTCCTCCCTGCCTCCTGTTAGAGGAAGCCGGCGGTTGGGTTTGGGATGCCAAGGTCGAGCCTGCTGGCCCTGACGCTGTTGGGCCGGGCAGCTGGGGCAAGAAGGACTAAAGGGCTTAGGCTGTGGTTTCTGGCCTTGTCCTTCTGAGCGGAAGAGACAGAGTCCAATGTGGCATTGACTTCTCGATCCTCTGCAGGTGACCTTCCACCCCAGGGTCAAGAGGTCAGTCCCTCAAAAGGGAACATCCGCCAACTTGTGCTGGGTATCCGGGCAAAGGTGGATATCCTCAGCCAAGCCCGCCGACGATAGCCACCGCGGCGCCACCGATCTGGCACATGAGTCCCCTACATCCAAAGCAGTCTGAGCTGCTGTTTGGCCACTGTCTCTGCTCCTGGTCCCGCACCTGCTTAACCGTAGTCTGCAGATCGGGCGGAAGATGAGGGATGACCTCATCCAGGAGCCCAACAGGCATGAGAAAATGTGCCATGAGGACGGCCGAACTGGCCTGACGAAGGCCGAGAGAGACGTAGACTTTTCGCCCGACATAGTCCACTTCTCTGGACCTTGTCAGGAGGTTTGTCCACATCCCTGGCGCAGCCGGCGCTGAAAACGCTGTCGGTAACCAACCCTCAGCAGAGGGGTGTTCAAAAACCGGACAAGGAACCGGGGACCGTGATACTTCCTGGCCATCCTGGCCAAGGCGAGGGCAGGAAGCAGGGCGCTGCCAAAGTTCCAGTGCCGGACCCACTATGGCCCCTCGCCACCGAAAGGCCTCCGCCGGAGAATCCCCTCGTCCAGAATCTCCGTGAGGGGATACCTGGGCCCGCTTTGGAACGGGTTCTAGCCCATCCCGTAGACTCCGAGATGAGCCGAAGCAGTCCTAGGAAGGACGACGGCTATCGCCCATTGGCTGACCTTCCTGAAGACTCCAAGTCCAGTCGCTTGAGAAGAAGGAGGAATCGCCCTCTGGACTCGGAAGAGTCCTCAAAGAGCTGCCTCTGGCCTGAGCCACCCTTCACCTGCCGAGGTCGGCTCGGAGTGAGGGTAACTGACAGCCGATGGGGTAGAACCCTTAGCCGACCGAGAATCCTTGGTCGGAGCCCCAATTGGTGGCTGTGGAGGGCGGAGGTTCCACCGGAATCGGTGGAGCAGCTGGTTTTGCGAACAACCGCCTGGGTGTAGGCCTCGACAAGTCGAGGGTTGTGTCGCCCGGTGACAGCCACTTAATGGCCGGGAAGGCCCCGGAGTCGGGCTTATTCCCCGCCAGGAGGAGCTGTTGCAACATAAGGTCTCGCACTGGCCGACGCACTTACGCCAAGCCTCCTCATCCGAGGAGGAGGACGAGGACGAGGCGCGACGCCGCATTACCGCGTGCCGAGACCGAGACCGCTTCATGACGGTGGGAACGGTTGACCGCTGAAGAGGTCCGAGACCGAGACCGAGAGTCCCGGAATTTCCGGGTCGGCGCAGGAGGTGTCGGCCAGAACCGCACTCTTCGCCTCGAAGGTCCATCCGAGGGCCCGAACCGAGGCACAGGCGAGCCCATCGGATCCTCAACTCCTCCCGGGAACCGGGAGAGGGGAATCTCGCTGCTAAAGGCGACAGCCCGTCAATGGGTCGAGAAAATCTCGACTTCATCAGTGGGAGTCTCGGTCAACTGACCTGACGGGACACCGTGAGGCCAGTGGTCAAGCCGAGCGTCGACCGGCCGACGGTCGACGGCCCGGGAGAGGGACCTTTCCCGCCCCAAGAGCCGCCGACGGAGGGATTCTACCCTTGTCCTCTTTTGGACCGAGAAAAGGTCCAGCAGACGCAGGCCCTTCTCCTTTAGTGGAGAGGGACAGACAAAGCTCCTTAAAGGAAGCCGTAGGAAGAACCCAGAGAGAGCGGATAAATGCCGCTGCCGAGGAAGATACGCCCGCTACCGCCTCCTCTTCGAGGGCGACCATCCGCCGAGCTGATCCGCTGAAACTGGCCGCAAGGATACCGCCAACCGGCCTCCTTGGACTTCACCGAGGGAACGCTTCTCGACGGCTCCAGTTGCAATCGGGCAGCACGGTCTTCGAGGACGAGGCTGGAGAAAGATGAGCACAGGTCGCAAGCCCGCGGGTCGTGCCAAGGCCTAAGCAGTAGACACACGTGAGTGTGGATCCGTCCAGACATCTTCTGTCCGCATGGGCATCTCCAAACCGGAGTCGACGGTCCATCGCAGCCGCGAGGGATCAAGATCAAGTCTTTGCAAAATATTATTTTAAATCGCAAACGGAGAAATAGGAACTAGTCGCAAACGCAGAGCGTTATGAGGGAACCTGAGCTTCCAAGCGGTAAGGAAGATCAGGCGCCATGGGGCGGAGCCGAGTTATACCACCCGGTGGGTGGGAGGAGCAAGCTTGAAGACCTTCCGCAAGATTTAAAGCTGCAAGGATACTGCCAATGAGTGTGGATGAACAACATATCCATGTCCCTAGAACAATAAAATCATTTGGGGGTCCAGAGGAGGTACTACGAGAGAAAATCATTGCTTTTGTTTTCTTAGCATTAAGGAGAAGCTTGGCTTTTATCAGATTATTTTCGAGCTGAGCGAAGTCAGCTTGTAATACATCCCTGACCTCTGATACCGCTGATCCAGAGGAATACGGAACAGTATTGTCTGCAAAGAAGGGCAGGTTGGAGCTAGTTATAGGGAGTCAAGATCGCTTATGTACAGAGAGAACAGGATCGGGCCTAGAATGGAGCCTTGGAGGACTCCTCTGACAACCGCAGGGAGGCAGAGAATAGGCCATCCACTTTGACTTTCTGTTTCTCCTTGAAAGGTAGCTAGTGAACCACTGAGTGGTGGACGGAGTAGCACCAAGGTTGGACAGGCAAGAGACTAAGGTCCTGTCCCCACTACACCTCTGAAACCGCTTCCACAACGGTTTGCATTTACACCTGTAACGTTAGAGCATGCTGATAACCATTGTTGAAACCATATGAGGTGGTTTCAACGACGGGTTATGAAACCGGTTATGCCTCAGTAACGCTACGGGCGAAGTGGATGTGTGGCACCGGTCCCCTAGTGCAGCGTGAGCTGCATTGTGGGATCGTGCCACGGTAACGGTTGCCCGCTTCTCGGCGTGGATCAGCGGTGCCGGTCACATACGGACACTCGCGCAGTGTGGACATCGCTGCACCGCCCCCGTTGTAACAGTTTCTATCCATTACGGGTCTGAGCAGTGCAGTGGACGGGCCTAAAACAGCTGTGATCAACAGTGTCAAATGCTTTGCTAAGGTCCAAAATACTGCACCAGTAACCATCTTAGCATCGACGGGCGGAGATCCAGTCATTTGTTACTTTCACAAAGCTGTGATAGTGCTGTGATTTGCCCGAAACCAGACTGAGCTGGGTTAAGGAGTGAAAAGGTTTGATGTGAAGCTTTAATTGGTTATAGACCAATTTTTCGAGGACTTTAGAGAGGATGGGCAAGATGGAGATGGGCCTATAGTTGTTCAGGTCGTATGGGTCCTGATTTAAACAGGGAAGAATGGGCAGATTTCCAACAGGACGGAACTAAAGCAGAAATGATTAGAGAGGTTGAAGATATGGAGAATGGGGGCTGAGGTGGAAATAGCCTAGTCTTAGAAAGAAAGGTTCAAGCCCGCTCATCCCCTGCGCTCTTTCTGGTATCAAGTTTAAGAAGTGAGTCTTCTACTTGTTTATAGTTAAACAAGCGTAATTGAAAGGGGCAGTATGAGGTGCAGGTAGACAGGAAGGAGTTAGGCTGACTCTTAGCATAGCTAGCATAGGGTGAGGAGTCTAATACTAGACTGGCTGTAACAAAATGGGAGTTGAGTTCTTCGAGAATTTGAGAATTACTTTCCACAATCCTGCCATTAGCAAGTATCTTGGTAGCAGCGAAGGGCAGTAGGCTGCCCTTCAACAGATTTGAGTGTCCTCCAAATTCTGCGGAGTCCCTGTTTGCCTGTTCAAGGAAGAGACGAGAAGTAGGCTTTGGCAGTGCAAACGCTTACACAGGCATTCCAAGCAGTTTAAAGGCCTGCCAATCTGCAGGGCTCTTGGATTGCCTAGCTTGGGCCCAGAGCTTGTCCCGGTTAGTAAGAGCTGCCTTAAGATCCGGAGGAACCAGTGGTGAGAGTTTTATGCACCTGACTTTGATAAGGGGGCATGCTTATTTGTCAGAATGGCAAGGTTGCCATTGAGGACAGAGACAGCCTCATCAATATTTTTGGCAAGGTACAGATCCTGCCATCTGACCTCACCTGAGTCTGAGAGGAAATTAGCTGCATTAAATTTTAGAAAGGACCGCTTAGTTATAAATGTGGCTGCTGACGGGCTTTAGTTTGAGCTCTTATGCATACAACAACCCCATGGTCACTCATATCATTGTGGAAAACTGCTGAGTGAGAAATTTTATAAGGATGAGTGGATAATATGATGTCTAAGAGGGAGCTATTGTCTGAATTAATGGTATTGATCCTTGTTGATTCACTAACTAATTGCACAAGGCCAAGCTCATCACAGAGAGATTTAAGGCTCTGAGATTTTGATGTAAGCCAATCCATATTGAGATCTCCTAGGAATATTGTTTCTGTATTAGCAGTGGAGATTAAGGATCTAAGTGTATTTAAGATTTCTGAGCCACTAGACGGAGGCCTATAGCCCTCAATAATATTGACGATTCAGAGGAGGAAGGTGAAGCTTCAAAGATACAATCTCAAATTCCTTTGATAACGACTTGCAGCTGATATCTGAGGCTGTGTACTTGAGTTTAGAATAAATTACTACACCCCGAGAATCCCTGTCTGCTCTGAATAGTTTATAGCCCTTCTCATATGTCACTTGAGTTTAGCACGCAGTGATTTATAATAGATTAAGACTTTTTTTTTAAACATTTACTCATGCTGTTCACCCCCGCAGCTAAGTGGAGCACTCTCACCCTAGCACCCCTGCATGAGAGAACACCAAACACAGGATATGATGTACAGTGGTTCTGTGTGCTGATTGGCTGAAAATCATGTTAGTGATTTATAAAGTTTAATAGAAGATGCTTTGTTAACATTAGCTGAAAATGGGGACTGAAAGACACACACACACGATATACGTGCAGTAAGTTACTGTATACAGTACCTTGGTTGGCATCTGTTGCTGGTCTAGAAATGAGGTGGTCTTGCAATATGGAGGCTCGTAGACCTTCATCATTCTTTAACCTCTGCAGTGCCAATATCTGATCCCCTGAGCCCAGTGCCAGAAGGACCTTGAGGCTGCCCTTCTGTTTCCTGTAAAACATCCATTACTGGCACATAGCTGTCCACAGCAACCACTGGGTACTGAGCCTGGAGTAGAGGCTAGAAATCTTCGGTCTCTGGCAATGTGTAAAAACAAAAACAAAAAGTGAGCTGTTTCAGAGAAAAATCTTGTAACTTGCAAACATGGAAATGGTGATTCTAACAGGTTGGTAGAAGTTGTAATAAAAAAGTAATTAAAGGCTTTTTATTTATTTCAGTTTAATATATATATGTTAACGATCACATAGTTAAGGTGCTACATTTTCTTGTTCTTCACTAAAGCAAAGACCAGAACTCCATCTCTCCACCCCACCCCCACCCCAGCTTCTAACTACTAAAGTGAGCATTTTGTCTCCAAGCAAACACTGATGGACAGAACCATTTTGGAACATTCAGCATCAAGCCACTACTCAAACTGCATTACCAGCAACAAAACGCAAAATGTATACAAACAAGGCCAGTTCAGTACAAATTCTCAATGAGCGTCCAATTCAAGTAGACGGCCCTGAGCAACAATTCAGGCTTTAATGGTTTGTTCACACAAGGTGTTGGTTGGTTAAGGAAATACAGGTTACTCACCTGTAACAGGAGTTCTAGGAATGGTATATGTTGTCATCCACACTTCTTGGCAGGTACCTTGCCACTTTAAATGTTGCTGGAAGGTCTTCAAGCTGGCTCCTCCCACCCACCCGGTGGTAAAACTCTCGGCTCTGCCCCATGATGCCAGATCTGGCCTGCTGGAAGCCAGGTTGTGCTGAAGCCGGGAGGCTTTGGGGTTGGTGGATGAACAACATATACCATTCCTAGAACTCCTGCTACAGGTGAGTAACCTGTATTTCTAGGACATGGATATGTTGTTCAATCCACACTCTTGGCAGACTCCTAGCAGTTCTCCGGGGAGGAGGGAGGCAAGGCGACACCCCTACTTAGGAAACAAGGACTGGAACCAAGGTCCCAAAACCAGCATCCCGCGTGACTCAAGGTCAATGTGGTAGTGGGTAATGAAGGTGTGTGCTGACTTCGGATAGCAGCCCTGCAGATTTCCTGGATAGGGACGTCCCCGGAGCAGCCACTGAAGCAGCAGTATGGCGGGTAGAATGAGCTCTTATCCCTTTGGGAGGCTCCATGCCCGCCAACCTATAGCAGAGATCTATGCAGGAGGTGACCCACCTGCCTATCGCCTGCTTGGCTGCAGGTCTGCCAGGTGCAGCTTCAGCGTAGGTGACAAGCAGCTGGCGAACCTCTCCCGAACTTCAGCCGTCCGTCCTTATAATAAGCGAGCCTTCTAGGGTCCAAAGTATGGAGCCTATATTCGGCCTCCGAGGTGTGATTGGGTAGAACACTAGCAGAGTCAACACCCTGATTAAGGTGAAACTCCGACACCGCCTTGAAGGAATTTTGGTGGGGCACAGGACAACCTTGTCCCTGTGGAAGACCAGATATGAGACTCGATGGAAAGTGCCTGGAGCTCTCCCATCCTTCTGGCTGACGTGATAGCCAACAAGAAGGCGGTCTTCCACGACAGGTGAGAGATGTCGCACTTGTGCATCAGTTCGAATGGCTTGCCCATGAGCTTAGCCAATACCAGCGGTAGATCCCATGGAGGTGGAAGTTCTCGCTATTCAAGGGATAGTGATCAAGGCCTTTGAAAAAGCACCACCACCTTCTCCTGCGCCACCGACTGCTTCCTGGCCCACGCCTGGTAAGCAGAGATGGCTGCCAGTGCACCTTAAGGGTCATCGACCAAGACCAAGCTGAGAAAGGGACCACAGGTAGTCCAGAATGCTTGCCAAGGAGCAGGAGGAAGGTCCAGGCCCTTGCCCTGACACCAAATGGAAAATCTCTTCCATTTAAAGATGTAGCATTTTCTGGTCGACTCTTACGGGAAGCCTCAACAACGTTGAGGACCTCGTTGGAAAGACCCAAGGCCAGGAACCAGGCTGTCAGGTGCAGGGATTGAAGGTCCAGATGGAATACCTTCCCTGATTGACTGAGATCAGGTCCGGCAGGCTGGAAGCCGCCTGGAGCCTGGAGCCGAGACTGAGGATATCTGGATACCAGAACTGGCGGGCCAGTCTGGGGCTACCAGAATCACTCTGCGCCTGTCCTTCCCTCGCCTTGAGAAGCACTTTGTGGATCAAGGAAATGCGAGAAGAGGCCTGGGGTCCACAGCCTCGAGAAGGCATCCCTGCAGCAAGCCCCTGCTGAGGGGGGGCATGGAACAGCCTCAGCTTTGCATTCTCCTGGAGGCAAACAGATCCACCTGAGGTGTGCCCCAGTGGGAGAACAGATCGTGTACTACCTCCGGCAGGAGAGACCACTCGTGAGATGCAGCACCTATCCGCTTAGGGCATCGGCCATAGTGTTGGAGGCCCTGCCACACGGATGGCAAGGAGATCCACCTCCAGGCTGCGCATGAGGGACCAGATGTGGAGAGTTTCTGCACAGGGCATGGAGCGCATCTCACCCTGGAGGTTTAGGTAGTACATGGTCGTATATTGTCCGCCTGGACCTGACCACTTGACCCCGTGCAAAACGGAGCGAAGGCGGTGAGGGCTAAACGAACCACCAAGCTCCAGCAGGTTGATGTGGCCAGACTCCTGAGGGACCAGAGGCTGTGCGCCCCCAGATGGGCACCCCAACCCATCAGAGAGGCATTGGTCAATAGAGAGACCCCGGCTCGGGCGGACAAACGGGATGCCCTCCTGCAGATGAGCTGGAACAATCCACCACTGGAGAGCGCTCCACATCTCCTGGGTCACTGTCACTGGCTGATCCAAAGGACCGGAGCGCTGTGACCATTGGCTGGCCAGTCCCCATTGTAGGGACGATGTGCCAACGGGCCCAATGGACCACGCTGGTGCAGGCCGCTATGAGGCCCAGGAGGCGAGGAAGTCCCGGCAGGCGCAATTGCCCAACCTGAAATGAATGGGCATAGGAGGAAAGAACCTCGGCCCTGTCTGCCGGGAGCTGTGCTTTGCTCGCAGAGTCGAGCTCTGCCCCAATGAATTGGATCACCTGCTTTGGCAAAGTTCCGACTTGGCCTCTGATAAGGAGGCCAACCTGAGAGCAAACCTGGAGGGCCAGATCCTGGACTGCTCCACCTCCATCCTGGAGGAGGCCGAAATCAGCCAGTCGTCCAGGTAGGTACACCCTGACCCTTCAAGGCTGCAGGAATGCTGTCACCACTGCCATGCATTTGGTGAAGACCCTGGGAGCTAGAGAAAGGCTGAAGGGCATGGCCCGAACTCGAGAGGGACCCCTTGCTACGAAATGGAGGAATCGCTGGTGGGACGGATTGAGACGTGAAAGAACGCATCCTGGAGGTCCAGAGAACAGAACCACATGCCTCGCTCCAAGAATGGAATGATCTGAGCCAGAGTGACCATCCTGAAGGTTCGAGACCTTAGGCACCTGTTCAGGTCGTGCAGGTCTAGAATGGGCTGCCAGCCCCTGTCCATTTCGGGACCAGGAAGTACCTGGACACAAACCCTGGGTCTGGTGGAGGATCCGCCATCTTCCTGATCACCTCTTTTGGAGGAGCAGGGCAATGCTGGCTCGACGGGCCGACAGAGAGGTTAAGGGACTGAGCCCCCTCCGTGGGGCAACGGCTCGGAAGGGTGGGGCCTGCTTGAACCCAGAGGCAGACCCTTCCTACCACTCCAACACCCAGTGGTCCCTGGTGATAGCGGACCAGGCAGAAAGGAAGTGCGGAGCCGTCCCTCCAGGGGGAAACCAGGGGAGCGACGAGGTTGGGGGGCGACACCCTCAACCCGTCACTGGGCAGGCTTGGAGGAAGGACGCCGAGGGACCTCCTGGGCCTTTTCCTCACTGCTTCCTGTTGAGGAAGCCGCAGGCTTGGCTTTGGGGTGCCAAGAACAAGCCTCCTGGCCCTGATGCTGGTGCTGCTGGGCCGGACGTGCTGCAGGAGCAGAAGGTCGAAGAACTTATGTTGCTGACTACGGCCTTTGTCCTTCTGAGCGGAGGTGACCGAGTCCAGTGTAGCGAGGACTTTTCGATCCTCTGGAGGTGGCCTTCCACCCAGGGCAGAACAGATCAGTCCACAAGAAGGGACGTCTCGCCAATTTGTGCTGGTATCCGCGAAGGTGGGTATCCTCAGCCAGGCTCTGCGCATGGCCACTGCTGCCGCTACTGATCAGGCACAGAAGTCTCCAATGTCTAGAGCCATTTGGAGCTGTTGTTTCACCATTGCCCTTCCTGATCCCGCACCTGCTTGACCGTAGTCTGCAGGTCGGGCCGAGATGAGGGATCACCTCATCCAGGAAGCCCATGAGGGCGTGGAGAAGTGCACCATCAGCACGCTGAGCTGGCCTGATTGAGGCCAAGGGAGGACGCAGCGACACCTTGCGCCCGGCATAGTCCAGCTTTTTAGGACTCCTTATCGGGAGCTTATCCACATCCCTAGCGCTCCCGGAGCGCCGAAAACGCTTATTGTGACCAACCCCTCCGCAGAGGGGTGTTCCAAAACCAGACAAAGAGCCGGTAGGGACCGAGATACTTCCTGGCCATCCTGGCCAAAGGTGTAGGACAGGAAGCCGGCACGCCAAAGCTCCAAGGCTGGGCCAACAATGGCTTCAGCCACCGGAAAGGCCTCCGTGGGAGAATCCACTCAGTCCAGTATCTCCGTGAGGGATACTGGCCCGCTCTGGACATGGGTTCGAGCTGCATCCCGTGGAGTCCGAGATGAGCCGAGCAGACCCATGAACGATAATGGGCTCGCCCATTGACTGCCCTGGAAGACTCTAGGTCCAGGGGCTGGAAAACAGGGAGGAGTCGCCGCCAGACTCCAAGGAGTCTGCGAAGAGCTGCCTGGGTTTGAGCCCTCCACCCGCCGAGGACGGTCGGGAGTGAGGGTGACTGACAACTGGCGGGCAGACCCTGACCCAACCGAGAGTCCTTGGTCTGCGCCTCGATTTAGGTTGTGGAGGTGGAGGTTCCACCACAATCGGTGGGCAGTTGGTTTCGCCGAACAACCGCCCAGGCTTGGGGACCTCACCACCGCAAGGGGTTGTTTCGCCTCGGGTGACAGCCACTTAATGGCTGGGGAAGGTGACGCGCCGGCTTGTTCCCCGACAAAAGGAGCTTGCTGCCACATTAAGTCCTCGCAGCGCCGACGCAATTGCGCCAAAGCCTCTCCTCTTGAGGAGGAAGACGAGACGAAGCGCGAGCCGCTTATCTCGTGCCGACTCAAGACCGCCGCCGATGTCGGCGGATCGGCTGGACCGAGAAGAGGTCCGAGACCAAGACAGAGATCCTCGGTGTTTCTGAGGGTGGGTCTGGGATGGAGCGGGGAAACCCACTCCTCCCTCGGCTCGAACCTTGACCAGGACTCCAGCACAGGAGGTACAGGCAAGTCCTCAGTTTCCACCGGGGAACCGGGATGAAGGGTTGTCGGCTTCACCAGTCGACAGCCCATCCGACGGGTCAAGAAAATCTCGACTGCCTCGACGGGTGTCTCGGCCGCTGACCTGACGGGACACCATGAAGCCAGCAGCCTTAGCCGCAACCTCAACCGGAGTAGAGTGTCGACTGTCCGGGAAGGGACCTCTCCGCCTCCCGACGAACGCCAACGGGACACTTTGAGTCCTTCTTTTGACCGAGAGGAGGTCTCGATGGCCC
This sequence comes from Neoceratodus forsteri, assembly GCA_016271365.2. Classification (NCBI taxonomy): domain Eukaryota; kingdom Metazoa; phylum Chordata; order Ceratodontiformes; family Ceratodontidae; genus Neoceratodus; species Neoceratodus forsteri. The sequence continues at coordinate 161,286,236 of CM057458.1, read as the reverse complement.
CTCTCCTTCGTGGAAAGGATTGGCAAAGCTCTTAAAAGAAGCTGTGGAGGATCCCAGAGAGAGCGGGATGAATGCCGAACCGAGAAAGATGAGGATGCGGCCTGGGCTGCCTCCTCCTCGAGGGCGATCATCTGTTCGAGTTGCTCAGCTGAGCCAGCCACCGCTGACACCGCCCAATGGGCCTCCTTTGACTTCACCGGGCGGTAGCGCTTCCTCAGGCGCCTAAGCTGTAAGTGGGCAGCGCGGTCCTCTAGGATGTTGGCCAAAATGATCGACATAACTCTCGAGGCTCATGGGTCGTGTGATCAGGGTCGAGGGCAAGACGCACTGTGGAGTGCGGGTCCGACCCGACATACTTCTTCCCGTATGGGCACCGCCGAATCCAGGAGTCGACGGTCCATCGCAGCGCCAAGGAGTAATTAGACCAAGTCTTGAGAACTTTAGAATTATTTTCGGACGAACCGAAAAAATAGGATCTAGTCTATACGCAGAGCGTTAAGGAGGGAACCTGAGCTTCCAAGCGGTAAGGAAGATCTAGGCGCCATGGGGCGGAGCCGAGAGTTTTACCACCCGGTGGGTGGGAGGAGCCAGCTTGAAGACCTTCCGCAACATTTAAAGCGGCAAGGTACCTGCCAAGAAGTGTAGATTGAACAACATATCCATGTCCCTAGAAATAAAGCTTCTTCAGATGGCGGAACAAAGCATTAACAAAGTTGACCAGTAAAATTAAAAACAGCTGATAAATGTCGGCATTGTTTCTTAGAGCGATTGATGAACGGTTGACGGCAGGATAAAGAAATGAAAGTCATACTTCCATAACTGGTGATCTTCCTGAATATCTTTCCTGTTGATTACCACTAATGCAATTTAACCGTAGGTGCCAGGACCTAGCAGAAGCCAGAACTTTTCAGAGGGCTGGAGCCTTTGCAGGCACCACATGCTTGATATCGACATGACGCTGCACGCTAGCCTACAGCGGTGCCAGAACCCAACCACCTTAGTTCTTTTTTACAGAGGTGGCGAACAGCAAAACTAGGGAAACCTATGCACTAACCTAAGGGCACAGTTAGCCCTGATGGCCCATGTAAGAAGAGCCATCACCCAGCAAAACAGTGCCTTCACAGCCCAAAACAACCAAAGGTGGTGAAGACCAAGTATACTGGAGTGAGTCTGGGGCGTGGTGGGCAGGAGTACTAATCTATGGAGAAAATATTCAGGATGATCAACAGTTATGGTATGTAACTTTAATTATCTTCCCAGAATCAATCTTCTCCAGAGATTCCCACCTGTGGGTCTGAGTACCAAGCTCAGAAGAAGTCCCCAGGACTAGGGAGGTAGGAGCTGAAGGCTCACGCCGGATGACATCCATAAAATTGTACTGCCTAAGAGGCAAGCTGCCTGGCATGTGCAGTGAGGGCATAATGCAAAGAAAATATACGCACTGTGCTCCAAGTTATATCTCTGCAGATATCCTAATGGACACAGAGCAAATCCCTACCAGGAAAGTAGCAGCTACCCAGGTGGAGCGGGCACGGGCTATCCCTCCAATTTTGCCTGTGCCATAGAATAGCAGTGGTGAAGTTATTCCACAATTCGCTAGAAAACACTGAATTGTAACAGCCTAGTCTTTTCCAGTGGGGTCAAAAGACTTGAAAAATTGGCTAGACCTCTCAAATTCCTTAGTTCCAACATGCAGAATAGTACAGTTATGTAAGAACTTAACAAAACAGTAGATCTTCGAGAGGCTCACTTGCAGCAGGACATCACTAGTAAGATGCAGACGCCAGATGCTAGGATCACACACAATGTCTAGCTAGCAGTATATCAGAGGGGCTGTCTACACTCCAACGCCAGTGTCTGATGTCAGCCTATCCTATATAAGGTAGGTGGCTCATAAGTCTCTGCCTGTTCTCCGAAGGAGACCAGAAGCAGGATTTCGAGGAGGGGAACAAAGGAGAACGCCAGTGTAACCCTGTAGTAGAGGAAAAGTGAAGGCGAGCCCTAATAGAAGGATACAGCAAAACACAGAGAAAGAAAAGCAGGAAAGAGGGAGGGAAGACGGCCTGTTGCAAGAGATCCTCTCAAGATCTACTGTTATGTTAAGTTCTTACATAACTGTACTATCTTACTTTGAGGATATCTCTTGCAGCTGGCCATCACCAGTAGGACTGAGTCCCAAGCAGTTCTACGGCACAGGCAGGCAGGACGGGAGGTTAGCAGGCAAAGATGACAGCCTATGAAAGAAGGAAGGCCTTGAACTGCCACGCCAAAACTGACACCTCCTAGAAGCAATGTTCAGACTGTAGTGCTTGGTAAAGGTGTGGACAGTACTTAGGTAGCTGCAGCACAAATGTCAGCAGCAGACACACTGCAAAGCAAGCTACTGAGGCAGCCATGCCTCTTGTGAAATGGCCTTGGACAACTGCAGGAAGTTCCTTACCATACTTGATAGCAGTAAACAATGCAATTTGCCAGCCACTTAGACAAACATTGTTTGGAAACTGGGAAGCCTCTCTCCCAGGGGTAATGAAACAAATAATGGACTGTACTTACCAGTCCTTAGTTTGGTGTGCACAGTATCTCAGAACTCTGTGTACATCTAGGGTATTGAGCAATGCCGCCTCCTGAGTGGAATGCTCTGGAAAATAAACAGCAAGTGGACAGACTGATTTAAAGTAAACTCTGACACCACCTTAGGAAGAAACTTAGGATTGGTATGCAAAGACACCTGCCTTTGTGGAAAACAAAATAAGGCCCTTACACAAGAGGGCCTGAAAAGAAATCCTTCAAGCAGAAGTAATGGCAACTAAAAACAACGCTTCCACAACAGAAAGCATAGCTCGAAGACGGGCAGGTTCAAAGGAGGCAATGTAAGCTTTTTTTTTTTTTTTACTTCATTTATCCACCTTCCCACCCTGGAGCTACACTTCTTCAGCAGACGCCAGATACCTCGCGACCTGCCTTATCTGATGCCCCAGGAGTTCCCCCACAGAGCCATGGCTATACTCCCTAAGTGGGTAATGGAGGACCCCTACGCCCCGATGTTTCAATGTCTCAAGGTCCCCGTGGTCAGACAGGCAGTCGCCATTAGGCTGGTACTTTGCTGCCTCTCTACCCACGCCGCGCGGTGTTTTTTTCCTCTTTCTGAAGAAGTGGCCGGCGCCTGACATCAAGGCGCTACGCCAACCACCGCCACTCCCAGCCCTCTTGTACGTGCTCCCGCGCTTGCTGTTCTCTGGCCTCTGCCAGGTCAGCCAAGCACCGGGCGAATGCCCCTGCCTCCCAGGGAGAGGAGAGCTGTCCCCGGATGCTCAATCCTCTCCTCCTGCTGACCCCCGATGACCCAGGCTCATTCCCAACCCGGTCGACGGTGTGATGCAAGATGTGGCGTCCAGCGCTCAACCCTCAGCGCCACCGGGCGGCTGCAATGTAAGCTTTTCTAAGACAAAATTAAGGTCCGTGGGACAGGATCCCAAACCGGGGCTTCACGTGCAGAATTTCTGCAGAAAAGTGCGGGGCACATCAAGCTGGGCCACTGTGCACCCACCCACAGGTACATAGTACGAGAGATGGCAAAAGATGTACCTTAATAGAAGAATATCTTAAACCCAAGTCCGAGAGGGACAGGAGGTACTCCAGGACGGATCCATCAGCAGGTGAAGGGATCCAACTGGTTCGGAATAGCCCATAGAGCAAAGCGCCCATTTCATGGAATAGTTGACCTGGGTGGAAGGCTTCCAGGCAGCCACCAACACCTGCCACTCTGGGGAAATCCCATTTCTGGCTACGTTACATCTTCAGGAGCTATGCATGGAGATGAAGTGACGTGAGGGTCTGGATGGACTAGGGTGCCCTAGTCCTGGGACAGCAAGCTGCTGCAGAGGGGCAGGAGGAGCAGAGGTTCCACTGCCACTGCTGCAGCAGGGAAACCAGATCTGGTGAGGCTGAAGGGGTGATGAGAATCATCACTGCCACTTCCATCTGGAGTTTGATTAGAACCTGCTGAAGGAATGGGAAGGAGGAGGGAATGCATACAGAAACCTTCCTATCCAGGATAGGGACAATGCGCCCACCAGAAAACTGCAGGCCTGGGATCTAGCGAGCAGAAGTACAGCAGCTTTGCGTTGAGTGGAGATGCAAAAGGTCCAACCTGAGCCAACCCCATCTGTCAAAGAGGTCTTCTGCCACAGAGGTCAGAAGTTCCCACTGTGAGCACTGGACCATGAGTGGCTTCGAGTGTCTGCCAGGACATTTTCGATGCCGAACATGGACGGCTGAGAGCTGTAGGCCAAGCTCAATGACCCAATACCAGACCTCATTGCTTCCCTGCACAGGATAGGAATGAATTCCCTGCTTGTTTATATAATAAACAATGCACATATTGTCCGCCTAAACTAAGAGCGGACCTGGGAGAGCCAAGTCTGAAGGCTTGAAGGCCATACAAGACCACCCACATCTCCAGAATATTGATGGGGAGATCCTGTTCTTACTCGGACCAAATCCCCTGGGTCTGGTGTGACCCCATGTGGGCACTCCAACTGAGGCTCAAAGCGACAGTCATGAGAATCTGCTGAAGGGGCTGAGCAGTGAAACCCCCAGCCATCATGGAAGTACCTTCTTGACTGGGCCCCACACCAGTACTAGCTGATCCAGGGATCTACCCACTGGTCCCATTGCACCTGAAGGGTCCATTGAGGATCCTCATATGTAGCCTGGCTAAGGGAACCTGTCGCAATGGCTGCGCCACAAGCCACAGGAGCCTGAGGAGGTCCCTAGCCTGAACATGGCGACTGTGAAGCAGGAGGCGGCCTGAGCCATGCATCACTCCACCCTGTCCGTAGGGCAAACAGGCCTTACACAGAAACAAAGACTTTGACGGCAGATAAGGACTGCTTCCCACCCAGTTTGCCCATTTCCCTACCCAATGTATAAGCTGCAGATCCTAGCTAACCAACAGCCTATTTCTTCCTACCCCACAAGAACTGCCTTATGTCTGTCTCATGCATTCTTGAATTCCCCACTGTTTTTGACCGCAAGACCTCCTCAGGAAGGCAGTTCCATGCGCCCACCACCTTCTCTATGAAAAAAATACTTTCTCACACTGCCCTGGAGCCGCCCCTCTATCTTTAAATTGTGTTTCCTTGTCCTTGCACGCCTCTTTCTGAAAATGCTACCCTCTTGGACTTTGTTGATTCCCTTGAGGTACTTGAAAGTTTCTATCATGTCCCCCTCCTCCTTTTTCAAGGGTACACATGTTAAGCTCCATTAGTCTCTTAGGTATGGCTTCTGGTGCAGACCCTGCACCATTTTAGTGCCCTCCTTTTGGACTGCTTCCATCCTGTCTATATCCTGTGGAGATGGGGTCTCCAAACTGCATGCAGTACTCAGCTGGGGTCTCACCAACTGTCGGGTACAGAGGGATAACAACTTCCTGTTTTCTACTGGTGATGCTTATCCCTATACATCCCAGTATCTCATCCCCCGCCATTTCTACTGCCTGCTCACATTGCTTGCTAACCTTTAGGCCATCTGATATGACTACCCCAGGTCCCTTTCCATTTTTGTTACTACCACCCCACCCCCAATTGTGTACTCTTCCTGGGTTTTGTTTCCCAGTGCATTACTTTGCACTTTTTTGCACTGAATCTAAGCTGCTACACGCCTGACCATTCCTCCAATCCTTGCCAGTCCCTTCTCATCCTTTCCACCCTCCTTGTGTATCAATCCTGTTACAGAACTTTGTGTCGCCTGCAAAGAGGCATACTTTTCCTTCCAGTCCTCTGCAATGGCCTTGCCCAGGACAGACCCTATGTAAGGAGGCACTAGAAGAGGGTAGGAAGGACATGGGCAAATTCATGGTAATGCCCAGGGACTGAACAGGCTGCAAGTACCTTCCAGAGTCTGCATGAGACAGTCCCTGGACAGGGCGCCAGGAGCTAGTTTTCCAGGTAGGAAAAACGTAAAAGCCCTGTCTTCTCAAGGCTATAGCCACCACCGTAGGAACTTGGTAAACACCCGGCGGCCGAGGAAAGGCCAAAGAGTAGGACCTGAAACTGGTAGTGCTCCTCCATGAATTGGAAATGGAGGAAACACCTGTGGGCCGAAAATATTGATGTGCAGATAAGCATCCTGCATATCCAAACAGCAAAGCCAGTCCCCTGGTGGAGCAGAGGCAGTAAATCCTGCAGAGTGGCCATCCTGAAACGCTTGTACTCTATGTACAAGCTGAGACTATTCAGGTCAAGGATGGGGCAGAGGTCCCTGTTTTCTTGGAAACCAAGAAGAAGTGGAGTAGTACCCCAACCCTGTTGGGAGGGAGGGACGGCCCTGTGGCCTTCTTTGCAGCAGGGCTTGAATTTCTGCCCGTATGAGAGAAATGTGGCTTGGTGGATATGCAGACACTTGGCGGATTTGTGGGGGCCACCCAGAAACTCTTGAGTGTGTCCATGCTCTGTGAGCTGAAGCATGCAGTTATCTGTCGTAATGATGCTCCACTGGTCTAGGTGGAGGGAGAAGGGACCCTACTACCACCTCCTGAAGATCTATGGGGGCCAGCAAGGAATCAGGAGGTAGGGCAGCCCCAGATTGGGCTGTGGAGGCACTTCATGTGGCCCGGGGCAGGAGGGCACAGGTAGGACTGCCCTGACTTACGGGCCTGGGCTCTTGACTGCCTGTTGGAGGAGCCGACAAAAGGGGCCCTATGATCCGATTTTGGTGGGTGTGGTACATAGAGTGGACCAATTTTAGGGGCCTCCTGATTTTTGGAGTTTAGAGATAATGTCCAGGACGCCATCCCTGAACAGCCGGGATCCAGAGAAGGGCGCCCAGTATACTGGACTGAACATGGAGGGCAAAGCCCAACACCCTGGGCCAGGCATGACGCCACAGATCAGTGCCTGCTGCCTGTCCAGAGGCATCTACTGCATCGTATATAGGACGTGGGTATCGACGCTGGACCCCGCCTTCAGGCCGGAAGATCTGCTGTTTGGAGGGTCATCTGGCATCGCCGCAACCGCCTTCCGTAGCCTGATCCCACAGAAAATTCTAGTATTGCACCATATGAGCCAGACAGTTAAGGACCTTGATGGCAAGAGAGCTGAGGCAAAGGCACGCTTGCCCACCTGGTCCAGCTGCCTGGATTCCCTGTCTGGAGTGAGGGCACTGAGGTGCGATGGACACTTGATGCGGTCGCAGCCGCACTGATGACAACTGAATCAGCCTGTGGATGCTCTCCGAAAAAGGACTTACCAGCCAGAGGATGGTAAAGTCTGTGTGCCTTTTAGGTACCGCAGGAATAGTGTGAGGTGAAGTCATGTGGCCCTAGTAATGTAATTATATGATTCAACCATTGGGGGTGGGGACCACTAGGGGCGCATCGTTCTGGCTAAGGTAAATGGCCAGGGCGGGATGCCTCAGGGTCCTGCTCCTCAGTCTCCCAACCCCACTGCAGACAGGATGTGTCTCATATCATAAAGGTGGGGTCATCCAGTGGAGACTTGGGGACATTTGTATGTTCCCTTCATCCTCAAGAGACCCCTTCCAGGACTTGGAACTGGCTTCATCATCCAAGGTGGAATCCTCGACCTTACTATCACCAAGGTGAAAATCAGCCGGGCAAACAGAGGTACCAGCGTCCATGAGTGGGAGGAGCGCTGGGTGGTGGGGTGAGCAGGGGCCGAGTAAAGGTGTGCCCTAAGAGACCCTGGGTGGGATAGCTGGGCAGGCCCGGTGTTGAGGGGTCTGTGACTGCATAAACATCCAAAGTGCCGATATCAGGTCATGGTAATTCACCGGTGCCAGAGCCAGCACCCAGGCACTGGGAAGTTGTAAAGCAGCTGCGGTCTGACTGGCGCGGATACTGAGGGTGGCACCAGACCCCTGGTATCACAGTGGGATATCCAGGCTGCGGTCTGGCAGGTGTGGGTAGAGGCGCACTGCCAGTCTTCCAGGCTTGGGTCCTCTGGCGAGGCAGAGGAGAGTAGACGCAAGGCCCTGCCGGCTTCGGGCGGGCCAGCACCAGACCCACAGTTTGCCGGGAGTGCAGGAGCTGGCCGGCCTGGAAGATGTCAGGCAGAATGCACTGGCTTCTGGGGAGAAAGGACCAGTGCCAAAGAAGTGGGCTCCACCGGCGAAGGCTAGGGGAACTGGGCTTGTGCAAGCACCAGTACCCAGCGACACCCTGCATCTGTGACTGAGATGTAGGCCTGATGGAGGTCCCAGAGACCAAGACCAGTGTTGAGAGCACGGTGACTGAGCAGCAGAATGAGAACTGGCGCCAGCAGCACCCATGTCGACTGCAGGAGCTCCAGTCAAGCCTCCTGGAAAAGCCCACTGAAAACAAGGGCTGGAAAGCAGGACCTGTGGGCAAGGACAGATGTACCCTTGCCCCAAAGGGCTGCCGCTGGTCACAGAGATCCGGCAGGCAGCGGGCCACTGGCAGCCCTGAGGGAGAAAGAGTGTGCTGGGCCCCAGAAGTCAACTCCCAAGGGAGGAAGACCTCAAGCGTCGATAGAGGACCCTGTGCGGTGACTGTGAGGGCGAAATACTGGGATAGTCGTGCCTTTGTGCGGGTGTTTGTGCTTCCTGAGGACTTATCCTTCGACTTGCTGAGGGACAGCCCAATTACTGGGCTGGGGAAGCAGAGTCACTCCGGCCTGTAGCTCCTGTTCTATCTGGGTGACCTTCTGCTTGAGGATGTGGCTCTCGAGGGTCCTCTGGTATGGCATCGTCTTCTGGTGGCCTGTTTAAACTTCTGGCAGGCCTCACAGGCCTGAACGCCGTGGTCGGGGCCTAGAAAGAACAGGCAGCAGAATGGCTGTCCTTACGGATCTGTTTGCTACAGGTGCACTTAGTGGAGTGTTCGGACATTGAAGAAGGCTGAGAAGATATAAAAGAAGGAGAGGACACCAAAAAAAGGTCGATGTTTATTTGATTAAAGAAAAAGAAAGCGCGGTTATAAAACGTGGGTAAACTGATGATCGACTGTAGCTGTGGCGGAGTCCGTGGTCCAACATGCGCTGTTCGATGATGAGAAAGAACTGAGGAGGGCTTGGGGCCGCCCGCTTTATACAGGATAGGCTGACATCAGATGCTGACGCCGGAGGTGGCAGCGCCCTCTGGCATACTGCTAGACAGAAAGGTTTCCTGTGGTCCTAGCACCTGATGGCTGAGTCCTACCACTGAGGACCTGCTACAAGAGATACTGCTGAAGTAAGATCTAAGGACTCTTTGACATCCAGTGGGTGAAACAACTCTTTCTCACTGTGGAGTTAAGACAGTAGGTAGGCAGCACTATGGGCCAATACCAGTGAAACTCTGACACCACTAGGAAGGAGCTTGAGGTGCATGCAGTCAGGAGCTTTAAATCTCATGTTGCAATATGTTTGAAGGGCTTGTGAGTGAGCAATTCCAACACAAGGTTTAATGCCAAGGAGCCATTAGCTCCATGATGGGAGGCCTTGTGGAAATGATGCCCTTGAGGAACCTCTTGTATAATGGCAGTTCTGCCAGGTAAATGGTGCCAATGATCTGTGCAATGCAAGAATACCATATAGAGAGCTCTTACTGTGGATTTGCATCAGAAAGGTTCAGTAGGTAGTCCAAATGTTTGCCAGGGGACACAGAAAAATGTTTTGGAGTGCCAAATGGAAAAACCTTTTTTTTTTTTTAACTTGGCTATGTAAGTGTTCCCAGTGGAAGATTTGCGCGAGAGTATTTCAGAGACTCTCTGAGCTATGCTGTACCTGTCCCCTTCTATATCTTCAGGAGTCAAGTATGAAGGCAAGGGAGCACAGGTTCAGATGAACTAGCTGACTCTGTGTCAGGAGCTCCTTTGAATTGGCAGAATCCACTGTTCGCTGACAGAAGTCCATTCAACAGAGGAAACTATACTGACGGGGCCAAAAGAGGACACTAGAACATCCTGTTCCCCAGCATAATCAATCTGAGAACACCTTCTGGATGAAAGGGACTAGAGGGATGCATACAGAACAGAGGTGCCATGGCAGTCTGAATGCATCCTGGCAGGAAATATGCCATGTCCTAGATTCAAGAGCAGAATCGAGGCAGTCGGACATTGAGCGGGGACCTAAAGAGTCCATGTCTGAAGTGTCCAATTTGCTGAAAGACGATTGCACTACATCTGTACTCATAAGTATCAGCCTCTGACTGACTGAGTTGTCTGCTAGAGTGTAAGGACCCCTGGCAGATGATCGCTTGAACAGGATCCTATGCTCCAGGCACTGCTCCCACACTCTCACGGCTTCCTGCAGAGATGGTAAGAGTGAGCTCCTCCTTGTTAAACAATATACGACAGACAGTTGTATGTTTGGGGAGGACTATTTGTTCCTGACTAGGTCCACTAGGACTACAGCCATAGAGAGCAGTTAGCATCTCCAACACAAGATGTGGAGAAGAGTCTTGACGAGCCCCACACACCTTGTGTCTGAGGCCTGGCTCCCAATGGGGAGCATCTGCAACCAGAACCATGTCTGGCTCTGGTAAGGAGAGGGAAGGCCCTAGAGGAAAATACTTCCACTGACCACCATGTCCAGGACCTCTGAGATGCCCGTGACCATGGTGTACTGAGCATCCATGGAAGGATACCCTACAGCCTGGGTTCTGGCAGGAAGGCCCAAGTCTGGGAGGCCAGAACAGCTCCTAAAATAGCAGCTCCTAGAGAGATCCAGCTGGGACTTGAAAGGTTCAGAAGAACCCCATACCTGCAGTAGAACACTGGAACCAAGGACTTGACTTTACCTGTAGCCCAAACAGGTAGATCTAAGAAGGGCACATTCAGGCCTGCAGCTGGACATCTGGCTGCAGCAAGGTGTCCACAGAGGCCATAAGATGATGACTGTACAACTCTAAACCATTCTAAACAATAAAAGCAATTACGCCAGCCTTTGACTTGGCAGGAACTTTGTCAGCTCTTGAGCTTTTCTAGAAGATACGCATAACTGAACATATTCCTGAACTAGCTATCCTCATGCCAGAGCGGCAGAGGCAGTGGGGCCACCATGGTAGCAACTTATGCAATTCCCATAGAAGAGTGGCATCAGCTAAGATAGGGTGAAAACTGCTGGTCTATGCCACTGGCAGTGAATTGAGTCTTCTGGCACGGGACAGTTGCCACAGTAGTAGGCCTCTTCCAGCCCATGTCTGATAGTGTTTCAAATATGAATTGGTTAGAAGGAATAAAATCACCAGCAAACAGACACGCTTAAGAATTCCAGCTGGAGGTGCCTAGCCTGGCCACTGGCTTCTAACTTGAAAACAATGCTGCCGCATATTCCTGAGCAAAGCCTGAGAAGGGTCCTTCTGACGGACAGATGCAGAAACCGGTCTAGAGCCTCAGGAGGACAAAAGAGATCCCATTCATACCCTCTAAAGATAAGGTCAGGATCAGACTCATACTCCCTGGCATCTCTCTTGTAAAGGAAACAATGGGGAGGGCAGGCCTAGAGTCGACAGGACAATGCAGATCCGTGGCAATCTGGCAACACCGACCCAGCCTATAGGTCCTAGAAATAGCACCGCTGGCAGTACCAAAGTCAGACCGTGACCATCACCAGGAAATCTGGCACCTTGAGCGGTGACGGCCATCCTGGCACAACAGACAGCAACAGGCTACCTGGCACCACGGACGGCACTGAGCCACTTGACATCGCACTCCTATCACTGCCACACACACACACATGGCGCTGGTTCCGCCCTGAACTGCTCGAACCTGGCTCCATGTACAACGCAACACATGGCGTCAACAACCCAACCGCATTGACACTGTGGCTGTCCCATCCCATGACATGATGGAGAAGACACCTGAGCGAGACAGTGTCTGTGGCCCCAGAAGTAGGCTTGCCGACAGGATATCTAACAGGCTCAGCAGTACCACTGATGGCATCAGCCCCATCAGCCCTGAAAGGATAGGGGCCTATGCCACCAGCGGTGCCTTGTGAACCAGACACTGCACCCACTGCTCCATAGAGCTGCCCACTGGTTGAACTCGCACTCAGAAACTCCCTGGATAGCGAGAGGCTCTGGGAGAGAGAGCGATGCCCTAAGCCCTGGAAATTTCCAGTCTCAGAGACGGCAATGGGGTTCCTGGGCTCAGCAATGTCGACTGCCTCACAGCAGAACCACAATAGGATGACCTCACCTGGTGCCATTTCTGCTTTCTCCAGAGGACAAAGACAAAGGATGAGGCCAAGTGATGTAGATCTCAAAGCCGAGCATATAACGGTTCTGGCCCGCCATTCATGCATCTGAGAGAACGGTCTCCCGCCTAAGCACCAGACTGCCCATAAGAGCTTCCACCCCAAGAAGGTATTGATCTGGACACAGCCCTGTGGCCAAGGCAACAACTATAGAAGAGTCCCTACCATTCCAGGTCACTGTGGTAGGCCTAAGAAGAATCTAATATTAGCTAAGAAGAATATAAATTAAACTGACAGAGATCAAGAGGGAGAGATGTATAGACTTGGGGGACGAGGAAACTTAAAGAGCAACTTTCTTGCTCTATTTCAAAATCCCCTCAAGAAGCAAGATAAAAGACCTGGGGTAATCATATCAGATGACCTTAAGGTTAGCAAGCAATGTGAGAAGGCAGTAGGGAGGGCTGGGGGTATACTGGGATGTATAGGGAGAGGCATCAGCAGCAGAAAACAGGAAGTTGTTATCCTCTGTACAGACAGTTGGTGAGACCCATCTGGAGTAGTGTGTCCAGTTCTGGAGACCCCATCTCCGCAAGAACATAGACAGGATAGAGGCAGTCCAGAGGAGGGCAACTAAAATGGTGCAGGGTCTGCAAGAGAAGCCGTATGAGGAGAGACTAAAGGAGCTTAATATGTATACCCTTGAGGAAAGAAGGAGAGGGGGACATGATAGAATCTTTAAGTACCTCAGTGGAATCAACAAAGTCCAAGAGGGTAGCATCTTTCAGAAAAGAGACTTGCAAGAACAAGGGGACACAATTTAAAGATAGAAGGAGGGCAGTTCAGGGGCAATGTGAGGAAGTATTATTTCACAGAGAGGTAGTAGATGCATGGAACAGCCTTCCAGAGGAGGTTGTGGGGTCTAAAACTGTGGGAGAATTCAAGAATGCATGGACAGACATAAGGCAATTCTTGTGGGGGTAGGAAGAAATAGGCCGTTGGTTAACTAGGATCTCTGGCCTATCCTGTAGGTAGGAAATGGGCAGACTAGATGGGCCAAGCGGTCCTTATCTGCCGTCAAAGTCTATGTTTCTATGTTTAAAAAGCGCCCGGTGGCGCCGAGGGTTGAGCGCTGGACGCCACACTGCCGTACCGGGCGACCCAGGTTTGGGAACCAGCCAGGGCCGCCGGGGTTGGAGTAGGAGGGAAGAGATTGAGCGTCCAGAGGACTGCTCTCTTCAGGGGTGGAATACAGTGCGCTCACTCTTGGGCGACCTCTGGCGGTGCTGGAGGATCGCCGACTGGGGGCAGCACAGTGTATGCCATGCGTGAGCCACGAAGTAACTCGCTGCCTTGCTAGCCGGCCCGCAAGGAGAGGGGAACTGAAAAGCAGAAAATCCCCGCCTTGCTGAGGAGATGACAAGGGCCCCAGGGATCTCCTCTCATCCCTAATGCCAGGCCAGGCCACACCGGGATCCACGGCCGACCTCCCAGAGGATCAACCCTCTAATTTCAGAAAATGCCACTGAGGCGGGTGGGCCCAGTTCGGTGATCACGGCCGATGTTCGGTGATCCGGAGGCCCAGTTCCGAGGGTGATCCGGAGCACTGGGAGTCCCTCGGGGTGAACCGGTGATGGCTGGCCACGGTACGGAGTAGAAGGGGCAGGATCGAGTTGGGCACCTCTGAAGGATGCCACGGAGAGTAATGGATGCATAAAATACACTAACAAAAAAAAAAAAAAGGCAAGATAAAGAGCCTCATCTGGCACACAGTCCGGTTCTTTACATATTTTTTTTGTCAGTAGCCCTATTTTTGGAGGAAGGGATCGTAATTTGGCTCCATGGGCCGAGCCATGAAGACCCTTCCACTCCTGGAACTATTTCAGTCTGCAGTCCACCCCGATCCAGCCCCCAAGCTCGTCGTTTTTGACATCACTATTCATAGGCAGCGGGGGGGTGCACACATCTGCCTGAATGGGAAGTTTTGTAGCCTATATTAGATTGAGCTCGAATCAATCATGGTCCCCAATCAACCAAGAAGCCGTCCTCAGTTAATAAGCGCCATGATTAGTCCTAATGGCAGTCTGAAGTACTTAAATTTATTTTTAAAAACGCCCCATTCAGGTATATGGTGCACGCCCGCGCCTCCGAATAGTGATGTCAAAAACGACGTAGCACGGGGCAGACTGCAAACTGAAACAGTACCAGGAAGTGAAAGGGATCTTCGCGCTTGGCTCCATGAAGCCAAATTACATCCCTTCCCTGCCAAAATAGGGGCTACTAACAAAAAATATGTAAAGAATTGGACTGTGTGCCAGATGAGGCTTTATCTTGCTTCTTCAAGCAGGGACCTCGTTAGCTGCTCTTTAAGAAACACAGGAGACGGGGTATACTGTGCAACAGCTGAGACAGGAGCCCAAGGGTAGAGAAAAGAGGGACTTGGGGAAGACCAGGGAATAAAGAAAGGAGGTACAAACATTGGGAGGGTAATCTCCTATAAAAGATTAAATTGGGGAGCGGAACATATTAGAGCCCGAGGCAGCTAGTGGGAAAGAGGGAAGGTGACGTTTAGGTGCAGGTGACAGACAAGTCACCAGGAAGGTTGGGGTGGGACTGCCTAAACTGACCTTATTTCCACAATAGTGGAGGCCACTAACAACAGGCCACAGCTTCATGGAAACAGGTACAAGCATGTATCTATGGAGGCAATGAACCACACCATTTGAAGTCATGGAAAACTGAAAGACTCAGGCAGATATCTGCTGTAAGTGTGCAGCAGGAAGACACAGTCATGAAGCTGGCTGACGGTCAAGTTTTGTGGCCCGGATAAGTTTATTAATGTATATAGTTACAAGCTGTGTTTAGATATAGTGTGCTTTGTGATTGGTGCAAGTGCAATTGCTAATGACAAGACAGAGGGGGCAACAACAGAGGTAAACATAAATGGTTGATTTATGAATAATTTCATATAATGTATATGGTGTCAGTTCTCCTGTCAAGAGAGCTCACACACCACAGGAAGTAAACAGGCTAAAGGCCATGGTAGTGTTTCTACAGGAGACGCACCTTACCCAAGTTGAACACAAACAGCTGAAACGCAGCTGGGTGGGGCAGTGTATTCTTCAACATGGAAGCTCACCCACAAAGAGAAGGTGACTATACTGGTGGGGAAAGACGCACCATTAGAGGTGGAGCAAGTAGTACAGGATGTGGAAGGAAGATTTATTAAGGTGTCAGGAACATTTAGAGGAGTGCAATGTGCTGCTAAATGTGTATGCCCCAATGAGCCCTTGGAGAGGCTAGCCTTCTTGAAGAGACACCCTTAGGTTACCTTAAGAGCAGGGCCACTGTTTACGGTGGGGTGATTTCAACTGTGTCCCCTCCCTCACTAGACAGAAGTGGAAACAACCACAGAGCCGGGGGCCAATAGGAGAAGCAGGCCTCACAGACATATGGCGACACCTGCACAAAATTATAGGTACTACACCTTTTATTCTCACCCACACAATCAATACGTAAGCAATATTACCCGACAGGGTGGGCGGTGATGTGTTATGCCGGACAGCAGGGGGCGTAATGAGACCCGGCGCCGCAGGCGGAGGGCCTTATAGCCCCTGGAAGGTCCGATATAGCACAATACCGCCCACCCTGGAGGGTATTATTTGCTAGAAAATGGCACTGTAAAACAACACGCTTAATAAAAAATATTAATGAAAGTCACTTAAAGTAAATTTTGTGATAAAATAGTTCCTCCGCCTAACACAACCTTTGAGGCCATCAATTGTATTTTTCTTGTCACCCCAACACCTCCCCAAGCTGTGCTACATTTTTTCTTTTTCCTCCTTGTTGATGGAGTCTTTTTAAACTGTGCTTGTCATCCCAAGCAAAGGACTGCAGTAGGCGTGCAGGAACGGGATTATGCTCTAACAAAACACTGTTTTCAAATAAGTTTTATAATAAATAATTCCTCCGCCTGTATATGATGCATTTTAATGTATTTGTTTTATTTTTATTAGCTATGGACTTTACTTGCTTTGACTTCAGCATCCAGCCAGGCTACTCCAGGTCTGTATAGTACAAACGCCTCAGCCCCTTCTCTCTCTTCCTATCGCAATCTTCAACACAACAGATCCGCTTATAAATGTTACTTTCTGTGCCTGCTTTTTAGCAGCTTCACATCTTGATCACTGCTCCAACATGCACATCCTTCTCCGTTAGCCCACAAAGTTGCGCTAAATATTTATATAAAAAAAAAGACCTTTCCTTATCCTTTTGTGCATGTCCTCTTCGGAGATGTGCTACTGTCTCTATTTTCATGCCAGAATGGAGAGTCGCAGGCAGCATCTCGACAGTGGGCAGGCAGCTGGACGACAGGAGACAATTTGGTAACCGGCCTGATGAAAAGGTGAAAGGTTGGCTGCCGTAGGGATGCTGATGCCTGAAGTACTTTTGTTTTTGAATTACGGGTGACAGCAAGATCAGGATTACTTCGGGAATCGCATCCTCCTTGGTCTTGAACTCCCGGCCACTGCGGTTACAGTTTGTGGCTTGTGAGGAGGAGAACAGATCATCGCGCAGAATACAGCATTGCCAGCGGTATGTGGATTGCAGGAGAGGGTGTAATTTGACGTGGACTTCCTGCTTTTGTCGTGGTTGGTAGGGGTACTCGTATTCATTTGCTTGGTCCTCTGCAAGTTCAGGACAGCAGGGTATCGCTCATTGCTTTTGTCTCGGTAGGCTAGACAAACATGGCTGCAGCTGCCTTGAAAATTCTACTGGCCCAAACATTTATAGAACTAGTATGAGGCAACAGACCGGTACCAGATTATTTCCCAGTCTCTGTTGTCTCATACCTGACCGGCTGTTCAGCTGTTGTCCAATCAGGATTTGCCTTTTTCTTTGCCATTTTCTAATCCAGAATAGATCACTTTTTCCTTACAAAGAATAGGTACATACAGCAAGTGGGTGTGACACTAAAAGTATAATGGTTCAGATCATGCACTGATCTTGCTAGACTTAAGAGGTGGAGGTAGTGTAAAAAACCCTTCTGTAGACTGAACGACTCACACATTAATGACTCGGATTTCTGCCAGAGGATAAAGACTGAAACTGAGGGCTACCTACAGGATAATAGGAAGGGACACATCAGCGGCAGATAGGTGGGATGGACTAAAGGTCACATTCAAGGGACTATGTATGCAATATGCCCAACAAGAAGAGGGAAAGGAGCAAGCCAGAACTGAGTTAGAAAGGCAGATTTTGACATTGAAGCAGAACGAAAATCACACTTAACGTAAGACCTGAAAAGGCAATTGCAGGAACAAAGAGATAAACTCACAAGAATTATAGAGTCCAAGATAGAGGGAGGACTTGGGTATACAAACCAAAGGTTTTATGAAGTAGGAATCGAGCAGGCAAACCATAGCGACAGCTGAGACAGCAAGGCATTAACAGGGCAGTGCAAAAATTAAAGGGGACCACAGAGAAACAAAATATACACTAACCCAGTGACCATATCGAAGGAATCTGCAGAATTCTATAGAAAATTATGTGGAGACTATTGAGGAACCATCAAGAGGACCTGACCAAGTTCCTCTCATCAGTAAAGTTGAATGAGTTAAAGGAGGAAAACAGGGACAACCTGGAAACACGCATAACAAGAGGAAATTCTAACAGCAATTAAACAACTTAAAAATGGTAAGGCACCTGGGATAGATGGAATTCTCACGGAGTTTTATGAGAAATTTGGAAACAGCTGGCACCCGTGTTACAGGCAGCCTTCAATAGAACTCTGAGGAGAAGTAGCCCCGACTCCTGGAAGCATGCACAGGTCATGGTGCTACCAAAGGAGGGAAAGACCCACAGAAATGCGGGTCCTATAGACTGATATCTCTGCTCCCAGTAGATATGAATATTTTTATCTCAATACTGGCAAAGATGCTGCAAACTCCACATATGGGGCCTGATCCATCCGGACCAGACGGGCTTCATTCAGGGACGGGTACCAGGATAATATCAGAAGGCTCCTGAACATTTTACATCACAGTCTGGGTCCCAAAGGCCCAATTAGCCATTTCACTAGACGAAAAGGTGTTCGATAGGGTTAGGTGGGGGGTTAGGTGGGATTCCTGACAGTGTACTGAAGGCAATGAACTCTGGCCCTAAGTTCCAAGCATGCATAAAGGTATATATACAAGGCTACAGGCTGTGTAAAGGTCAATGGGGTCAATTCAGAAAGATCCCTCATGAGGGGCATAGGACAGGGTGCCCATTGTCCCCACTGCTTTTTGCTCTATGCATCGAACCTAATGGCATGAAAATCAGGGAACGTCAGGCAGTCAGAGGTGGACGGGGAGAACAGCATAAAATATCCCTGTATGCAGATAATGCCTCAGATTCATTCAGAACCCTTCCACCTCAGTTCCTGAACTACAGAGGATTCTGCATGAGTATGGAGCAGATCAGGATACAAGGTAAATGTGAATAAAACAGAAGTAATTCATATTAGTGGTACACTAACCCCAGGAGACAAGGCAGCCATCCCTTATACTCGAAGCAAAGCATGACACAATTAGTTACCTAGGCATAAGAGTCACCCCAAGATCTCAGAGTTATTTAAAGCCAATTATGGTAAACTAATGCAAGAATGCTCTGCGGACCTGTGCTGGGTGGGGTCTTCTGCCATTCTCTATGTATGGACGGATTGACATACTTAAGTTGAATGTGCTACCAAGATACCCGCTTTCTATTTCAGACCTTACCCGTTAGAATCCCAGGAAAATACTGGACCCGCTGAATAAAGCTTTACAGAAGTTTATTTGGGGAGGGAAGAGACCAGAATTAATAGGGCTATAATGACACTACCCAGGGACGGGAGGGGCAGGAGTGCCAGACTTGCCACTGTACTTCCTGGTGGCCCAGATGCCCCACCTCATCACTTGGAGCAATGACAGAAGAGAATCTAGATGGTACTCCATGGAGGAGGCGGTGACCTCCTGTGCCACTGCATGCTTTGCTCACGCCAAAATGTCGGCAGAAATGGTTAAAAGATTAAAATCCATGGACAAGGCACTCCCACAGGTCCTTTTACAGGTGTGGCAAGAACTGGCACCCCAAATGAGATAGGGCCACTCACTCTAATCACGGGACCTGACTTACCCAGGAGGGAGGATAGGGTTTTAGAGAATGGAACAGGAAAAGACAAATTAGATATGAACAGCTTACAAATCATAGAGGGCACATAGCAACCTACCAACAGCTAAAGGAGAGGCACAATCTAGGTAGGCCTGAAATCTACTGTTTTTTTACAAGTAAGGAGTTATCTGCAGGGGCAGAGAGGAGCGCCACATTACCAGGGACAGAACAGCATGGAAGCTTCCTATACGGGCAACTATCATCGAGGATAGGCTTAAATACATATCTCTCATGTACAAGATATTCAAGTAGGATAGGGAACAACACTGGCAAAGGTAAGACAAAATGGGAGGGGGAGAGCCAATCTCCCACCAACTGTGGCTAGAAAGTAGAGGAGGGTGGAGAGTGCCAGCATCACAGAACTTGGGGAATACAGATGGAAGGTGATATAGGTTTCTTTCCTAGTAACAACGAAACACTTTGGTACCACAAACACAGACCTGATGCTGGCCAAACAGTGGGGGACAGAGAGACCACTATCACATCCTGTGGGCGTGTCCAGAATTGCACCAATACTGGGGAGACATCAGGAAGAACTACAAAAGATACGGGAGTGGATATGCCTGACATGGGGTATATATATCTGCTGGGGGTTCCCACCAGGCATACCCAGTAGAAAACATAAGGAGACATTTAAATGCATGGTATTGGCATCAATCAAGACAATCACTGCTCACTGGCTGAACCCAGTCCCACCAAGATAGGGGAATGGAGACAGAGAGTATCTCAAATTCATGACATGTAGTTCCTAACAGCCAAGCTCAGATTAACATTGAAAGAAGGAAGGCTCAGACACAGGGATGGGGGTGGGGCCCCCCTCATCTCTCTTCCCAGATTTTAAAGCTGCTTTAATAACAAAGAATAAGAAGACACAGGCACACAAAAAGCACGTAGTTTGGGTATTTGTTATTTTTAATTGTGTTTATAAAACAGGTTTAATTTATACATGTAATTGTAATTTTGGGAACTATAATGGTATGATGGAAACAGCTCACTACACAGAAAGCAGACAGTAGAAATTTAAATTAAGAATACATAGGCAGTAATCCAGGAGGAAACTTGCTCTTCAAATTCATTGTCTGTTCTCCTATACTTATACTATGTTTTCTTACTTGAACATGCAAAGGGGAAAGATAATTACACACTACAGAGACAGGAAGAGGTGGAAGGGTAAAACAATTTACATGAAATGCAAGGAAATGCATAATGAAAATGTAGGGGATTGAATAGCACAAAGAGAACATAGGAGCAAAACAAATGTATTGTAACCTGTATAGAGATATCCTCTGCCCAGGAATGCTGACTGAACAGAGGAAGATGGAAAATATGTATGTGAATTGTTTCATCAATAAAATACTGAGTTTCAAAAAAAAAAAACTGACAGAAAAATAACAGACTAAGTTAAACGCTAAAACTTGAGAGAACTGAAAACAACTGTCGTAGAAATATTAAGTGTGACCCCGAAAGCAACTGACTAAGTCACTGAAGCATACCGCCAACAACAAAAAGGAACTGAAGTTACTGGGGTCTGACACTGCCAGGTTAGCGTGCATGCAGCGTCACATCAGTGTCGCATGCTGTGCCAGCAGCGGCTCCAACGCTCTGCAAAGTTCTGACTCCCACTGGATCCTGGCACCCAGCTAAGATCCACAAGTGGAATCCTTGAAGACTTATTCTGGGAAGATCTCAGGAGTGACAGTCCACCCGTATTATTCAGGCAGAAATAGTATATGTCATCGTGGGTGGTCTCCAGCTAGTTGTTTCCAAGTGGTCCTGACACCAACGCTTTACAGTTCCAAATATGTGGCTCAATAAAGGAGATGACCTCAATGAGGATATGAAAATTATGTACTCACCATAACTGTTGACCTTCCAGAATATCTTCACCATTTATACACATTTATGCTGAATTAAGATGGCAGCCGTGTTGGGCTGAGATCTGCAGGAACTGTAGAGAGCAGCGTTTTGGTTTTCATTTATTTTAGTTAATTTTAGTTTTATCTTAGTCATTTCTCGCTTTGTTGTTTTAATGGTCTGTGTGTAAATTGTTGATCTGCAGGACATTACTGCTTTGTCTAGGGCAGATTGTTATCAAATAAGACATGTTAGCTGTGATCGGCCTGCTCTTTAAATGCTGCTTCTGGAGTTATAGAGGCTAACAGCTGAACAACTGAAAGTTACTGACGATTAGAACAGAAACAACAGAAACATCAAGTTTTCACTCACGATACCTTGGAGTATTTTTGGAGCGCTTTTGGTCCTTGATACCTGGATTGGTGCAGTCTCTTTGCTGTGGAGAGAAGTGATGCGAGGAGTTTGGTGACTGGTCCCAAAAGGTACTGTGGTGTGGTTCTGGCCTGGCCTGTGATCCCAAGAAATGGTGTGGAGGGAGTGCTGAAGTGACTTAGCGGTGGGTGTTTGCCTACTGTTGGGGGAGCTTCATCCTGGTCCCAGTCCTCGACCTGGTGGTGTGTCGTAGTGTCGTTGTAGCAGAGCGCTGCACCTGCAGCATTTCTGATCCACGACATGGTGACTGGAGAGCTTGGGGCAGTGGTAGTGTCCGGGAGAGGCAGATGGTTGGGGAGCCTCACAAACCTTTTAACATCCTGGTTTCAAAGTTGCACTATCCCTGATTTTGCTTGCCGGTTGGGGCTATGTCTGGAGTATGAACTGCAGCTGTGTTATCGTTGTTTCCCTTGGTCTGCAGCAAATGAAGTGAAAGTCATGAAGTTGTTACACAAGTCGCTTTTTTCTTTGTTTGCCTCCCTGACTTAAATATTACATCTGTGAAGCTGTTCTGGACTACATTTCTTGAGGGATTTGGTCAGTTTTTGGTTACTGCATGGTGGTGGGAGCCCATGGAAGACTGAATATTGGCTTTTAGCACCTATAAACTGCAAGCCTGGTACTTCACAGAGACCAAGCCATACAAACTTTTTAGTTTTGCTCTGCTGGATCTTCAGGAGTGAGAGTTCTTCAGGTCTGTGAAATGGATAGAGTTGGCCCTCACAACGTGAGCTCCATGGACTAAAACCCCTTTCACATGAACTTCTGTGACTGGGCTCTGCTTTGCACATCTATCTCTTATACTTGTAGTATTAGTAGTGCAATCAAGTTTGTAATTTATGCTTATGTAGTTGTGTATATTTCTGGATAGTGTCATTTATTTTAGTTTGTTAGTGTTTATAATTTAGTTGGGTGGGTGGGATTAAGTGAATTTAGTGCATTACTTATTATTTTAAGAATGTGTTGGAGAGGCCAACGATGGTCAGTAGATCCCCACCAGGCTCAGGGAATTACGCCTTGACTGCTCTATTTGCGGGTACAGATCTATAGATGCTGTGGAATCCTTGGGGATTGCCAGAAGGCGCAGGGAAAGGGTGTGAGAACTGGGCCTGGTGGGGGAATGAAAAGGGGGGGACTGATTGGGTGTAGGGACCAGCGACGCCTGGGCGAATGGTGCCAGGACAGGGTAATCCCTGTCTTGTTCCCATATCCAAGGGCCCAGCAATTACGATCAGGAGTCAAGGTCTTCCCAGCATCTCATCTGACCCAGGCAGTGTTATGTATGCCAGGTCTCACTAAAAACAAGACAGCTATTGTAGCTGATCTTGTTGATATGGTGGATCTGGCATGCATCACCAAGACCTGGCTGGATGAAAATGCAGGCCCAGTATTGGCTTCTGCTGTGCCAGCTGGCTTCTCAGTGATTCACCGCCCAAGGCTAGATTGAAGGGTGGGGTGTAGCCAATTTTTAAGACCAAGCTGGACCTTGTGGATGCTCCAGTGGTGACTACCAGATCCTTAAGGCGCATCATGGGAGAGGTGTAGGTTGCAGGATACTCCTCATTTACCGTCCAGCAGGTGATGAGGCTTTATTCCTGCAGAAGACTGCAGACTTCATCATTAACATGGTATTGGAGTCTCCCAGATGGATAATTTTGGGGACTTCAACGCCTGGGTCGATGAAGAACTCTCGCCATTTGGTCAAAATCTCCTCCAGCTTATGACAATGCTGAGCCTCACACAGGTGATTACCTCCTTTACCTATATAGAGGGTCACCATCGGATCTGCTGATCCTCCTGGGGATGGAGATCTCTGATTTGGGGGTGGAACCAGTCAGTTAGTCTGACCATCACACCATAGGGTTCATCTTTGGGCCTCCGACTGGACCTACCTTCGAAATGGTCCAGTACCGCCTTTAAGGGGAGTCACCAGATGGTCTATTGGCGATTCTGGACCTATCAGGATTGCTGGGTGAAAGCACAAGCCGGGGGACCATGTACTAGCCTATAATAAGGCAGTTGAAGATGCCCTGGACTTGACTGCTCCAGTTCAAGTTCGACCACTCACTCTTCGCCCAAGGTCCCCTTTGGTTTGATGGGTCTTGAAGGAGCTGAGCAAGTTGGTCAAGGCTGAGAGAGCATGGCGGAAGCTGACAGGCTTAGACTGGTAGAACATTATAAAGGCTTTCAATCAGAAATCACCCGTAAGAAGGCAGAGTTCCTGTCCAGGAGATTTCTGCTGCACAGAATCAACTGCTCAACTTTTTCTGAACCGTTGACAGATTGTGCAATCCAATCTGTCTCCAGTCTGGAAGAGCTTTTTCACAGAATAAGTGTGACGAGCTAGCTCGGTTCTTCAGAGAAAAGGTTGCCAGCATCAGGTCCGAATCGCCCAGCCTCTCTCTCTATCAGGGTTGCGGAGGTCAACGGAGATGGTGAGCACCGGTCTATCTGGATGGATTTCAGACAACGAATTCATGGACATTGTGAGATTGCTCAGACTTTGTGCCCAACCTGTTGTAGTCTGGTTCAGGGCCCTACCCCCTTAGTGGGATGTGTAGATGTCATCTGCCCAATCCAAGCTGAAACTGTATGGAGATCCTGGAGGAGGGGTCTTTCCAGACCCCTTAAAGGAGGCAGTCATTCGACCACTCCTTAAAAACCTTCACTGATCCCTACCATCCAGTTAACTACTGACTTGTCTCTAACCTTCCCTTTGTGGGAAGGTTACAGAGAAGGTGGTTGTGCTGCAGCTGGATGATCACCTTGTAACTCACAATGTCTATGAAGCCCTTCAGTTTGGTTTTAGGAAAGGCATAGCATGGAGACTGCCCTTGTTCGGGCACTAAATGACCTCCTAATGGTGAGAGATCAAAAGCTCGTACCATCTTGGTCCTTCTCGATCTCTCAGCAGCTTTTGACACTGTGGACCATGGAGTGCTTTTGGAGACCCTCTGGTTCCTTTGTGGACTGTCGGGTACAGTTCTCAGTTGGTTTCAATCCTTCCTCGCAGGCAGATCTCAGAGTGTGTTCACTGGAATTTATTCCTCTGATGCCCCCTCTGTCCCGCGGAGGGTCGAGGGTCCATATTGGCACCCATGTTATTCGCAGTGTACATGCTACCATTGGGAGATATCATCAGGATACGGCTTGAGTTTTCACTGCTATGCAGATGATTCTCAGCTGTATACGCCCTTTGTGCCCAAGCAGGTTGACGTGATCTCCGTGCTAAATAGCTGCCTTTCCGAGATCAATGACTGGATGGGCTCCAGTTGGCTGAGACTGAATCGGATAAGACTGAGGTGTTGGTTGTGGACCCAGGTCACCCGAGGGCAGGTCTGCGGGTTGGGCACATGTCTAGCCTGTGGCTTGACAGAGTCCAGCTCACACCTCAGATCGGTGCGGAACCAGGGCGTTATTTTGATGATGGCTTGACCCTGAAATCTAAGGTGTCAGCTGTGGTCAAATCCTCATTTTACCATCTGAGGAATATCACCCAAGTGAAACACATGGTTCCGCCAGGTGACCTTCCAACATTAGTCCATGCCTTCATCACTACCCGTCTTGACTACTGTAATGCCTTCTACCTAGGGCTGTCTGGAGTTGATATCCACCGCTTGCAGCTGGTGCAGAACGCTGCAACCAGACTTTTGACAGCTACCTCTAGGTCCAGTCATATAATGCCTGTGCTGCGTGGACTGCATTGGCTGACGGTTCAGTGGCAAATCACCTACAAGGTAGGCTTGCTTACCTTTAAAGCCCTACATGAACAGGGACCCAACTACCTGAAAGATCTCCTGACTCCCTACACCCTAATCGCCTCTCCGATCCGACAAGGGATTGCTAGAGATTCCCAGGGTTTGTCTTAAAACAACTGGAGCTCGTGCATTTTCATTTGAAGCACTAACCCTGTGGAATTTCTACCTCACTGGTTAAGAGAATGCCTGACCATCAGTAGTTTTAAATCCATGCTAAAACGATTTATTCTCACTGACCTTCCCAGACTGAATGATTTTTAGATAATTATATTGCTCTCTGTTTTATATTTGCTGATGTAATTTGTGCAGCGCCTTGAAATTGAGAGGTGCTATATAAATAAAGAGTGATTTGATTGTGTGTATGCTGGAAGCACAAGAACTCAGTGGGAGCAAATCCTTTTTGCAACCCTAGGGACCAATGTTTGTGCCAGTGCTGCAGGCAGAAGTGGAAGCAGTGATATCGCACTCATGGGTGGGCAAGTAATCAACACCAGCCCTCTACCTTCCTCCGTTCTGTTAAGCCAGTACAGAAAATAGTGAGAGGAAAATAGAGACAGGGCTATAGACTACTAGCCCTGAGGAATAGGAACAGGATATAAAATTATAAAATGATAAAACCCAACTATCAACTTAGAGAAACTAAGGGAGGTGGGCTAAATGGCATAGGAGTAGCAAATCTAAGAGCCACAGCTTACTAACAACCTGGACAAGAAGGTGGACAGAGAGGGCAGCAGCCCTAGCATATAGCACTGGTTAGTCTAAAGAAAGAGATCCAGAGGAATCTCTGAGGATAGAATGGCGGACGCAGTTTAGGGAGGGTCTTGTGTTGACAGACAACAAGAACCTAGGATTAAGCAACAAAAGCTATAAAGACAGCAGAGTGATTGGAGAAGACTAAGAGCAATGCCATCATCCTCTTGCTATTCCACAGAGTGAACAGAAAGGAGAAAGAAAATAAAAAGACCCAGTACCTAGGTGTGGGAGTAAGCAGCTGGAAAGGTTAAGAAAACAGAAAAAGAACACCCAACACTCCTAGCATCTTCCATTTCCAACACACTGGAGGTAAAGGTTGTACCTAGTAGAGGGCTATACTACCAACCGCCAAGGTAACACAGCTTGCTTGCATTATGTATTAAGTTAGTTAGTTTCTGTTAATCAAGTAACTGGACTACACAGGAAAAACAGGTTACTCACCTGTAACAGTAGTTCTAGGAGTGGTATAGGATGTTCATCTACACTTCTGGCAGTGTTCCTTTCCCTTTAAAGCTTGCCGGAATGTCTACAAGCTGGCTCATGCCACCCTCACAGGTGGTAACTCCTTGGCAACGCCTCATGATGTCAGATCTTGCCTGCTGGAAGCAAAATCAATGTGCCACTTGTCAGGGGTGGTCGGGTGAGTCAGTATGGATGAACATCATATACCTCCTAGAAAGTACAGTTACATAAAATTTTACCATAACAGTAGATCTTTGAGGAGTGTCTCTGCAGGTAATACACTTGGGTCATCGCCAGAGGTTGCTGTGGCACACGGCAGCTCTTCTAGCAGTCTTTTCCAGGGTCACCCAAACATGACATCAGCTTCCTGTTTCCTATATAATGTAGGCGGTCCCTGGTATCTTCCTTCATGAGCGAGGACCAAGGGAAGCCGAGGTGCCATAGGTATCCCAACCCATAAGTCACTGGATCAGAATTTGTTCTCCTAGAAAAGGAGTGGATGAGGGTAGAATCAGACCTACTGCAAGAGACACTTCAAAGATCTACTGTTACGGTAAAATTTTACGTAACTGTACTATCTTCCATGGAGTGGCCTCTGCAGGTAGGTACATTTGGGATGAATACCAAGCAGTAAACCCAGGAAGAGTGGTCATTATGACAGAAGGTCTTGTAGGACCGCTTGGCCAAAGGTCGGCTGACGACATGAAGCAGTATCTAGGTTGTAATGCTTCATGAAAGTATGGATTGTGGACCAGGTAGCTGCAATGCAGATATCCCTTACAGAGGCCTTTAAAGCAGGCTGCAGTAGTGGCCATAGCTCTGGTGGAATGGGATTGGACAGGTTATGGCAATGTTTCAGAGATGCCTAGCTGTTGCATGAGAGCTGAAGACGGCGGGAAAATGAACTAGGATACCACGGACCACCCACACTTATATAGGAAAAAGGAAGCTGATGTCATGGGCAGGTGGCCCCTGGAAAGACTGCTAGAAGAGCTGCTGTGGCACCACAGTGACCTCTGGTGATGACCCAAGTGTATTACCTACTGCAAGAGACCACCCTGAAGATCTATTGTTACAGGTGAGTAACCTGTTTTCCTAGGGACGTGGATATGATGTTCAATCCACACTCTGGCAAGCTCCTAGCAGTTCTCCAGGAGGAGGAGGCAAGGCACACACACCCTACTTAGGGAAGAGAAACTGAGAACTAAGGCCCCAAAACCAGCATCACGGCATGAGTTGATGTGGCAGTGGGAAACGAAGGTGTGCTGACTTCCAGGTAGCAGCCCTTCAGATTTTCAGGATAGGGCATCCCTGAAGCAGACCTCATGTGCAGCGGTATAATAGGTGGAATGAGCCTCAGCCCTACAGGAGGCTCCCTACCCACCAACCTATAGCAGAGGTCGATGCAGGATAAAATCCACCAAGCAATCATCTGCTTAGAAGAAGAAGAATCAGCATTTATATAGCTTTTATACACAGCTTAGCTGCCAGTCTGCCAGGTGCAGCTTCAGTATAGGTGACAAATAGCTGGCAAACCTCACCCTGCTCCAGCTGTGCGCCCTTACAATAGGCTAGTGCTTGATGCAAGTCCAGTGTATGGAGCCTGTGCTCAGCCTCCGAGGTGTGTTTGAGTACACCGGAGATTAACCACCTGGTTAAGGTGAAAATCAGACACAACCTTTGGGAGGAACTTTGGGTTAGTGAAGGACAACCTTGTCCTGTGGAAGACCAGGTAAGGAGATTCCACCAAGAGCCGCCTGAGCTCGCTGATCCTTCTGGCTGACATGAAAGCCACCAGAAAGGTGATCTTCCATGACAGATGCGACATCTCACACCTGTCCACTGGTTCAATGGCTTGCCCATGAGCTTTGCCAATACCAGCAACAGGTCCCATGGCGGCAGTGGTTCATGCACCGGAGAAGAAATGTGTCTGAGGCCTTGAAAAGCACCAGATCATCTTTTCTATGCCACCGCGCTGCATCGCCCATGCCCTGAAGCAGAGATGGCTGCCACGGCACCTTAAGGGTCACAGCCAAAGGCTCCATTGAGTGAGGGACCAAAAGGTAGTTGAGAATGCTAGCACAGGGCTAGATAAGGGGTCCAACTCCTGCCCTGACACAGATGGAAAACCTCTTCCATTTGAAAGCATAGCATTTCCTGGTCGACTCCTTCTGAGAAGCCTCACCACGGTGAAGACATCTTCAGACAGACCCAAAGCCTGGAACTCTAGCTGCTCAGGAACCAGGTTGTCAGATGCAGGAACCAACGGTCCAGATGGAGTACCTTCCTGATGAATTGAAAGCAGATCCGGCATAGAGGAAGACACCTCGAAGCCTGCTGCTGAGGCTGAGGAGATCGGGTACTAGAACTGGGCGAGGCCAGTCCGAAGCCACCAGGATCATCCATGTCTTGTCCCTCCAGGCCTTGAGCAGCACCTTGTGGATCAAGGGAATGGAGGAAGGCACAGAGAAGGCCCTGAAAGGCATCCCCTGCAGCGCTCCCTGCTGAAGGTGGGCGGCACAGTGCAGCTTCAGCTTTGCATTCTCCTGGAGACAACAGGTCCACCAGAGGATGCACCACTCACAGAACAGGCTGCATACTACCTCTGGGTGAAGAGATCACTGTTAGACACCCCAGCCACACGGGTGAGAGTGTCTGCCAGCTGGCTGGAGACACTGGCCACATGGATAGTCAGGAGATCAGCTCCAGGCTAGCACTCAGAGTCCAAACACGAGAGATTCCCTGCACAAGTGAAGGGAGTACGCCCCACTCTGTTTGCTGAGGTAGTTCATGTTCGGTGGTGTTGTCTATCTGGACCTGAACGACCTGACCCGAACATGTCAAGCAAAGGCAGTCAGTGCCAGCTGCACTGCTCGCATTCCAGCAGGTCAAATGGCTTCAGGACTCCTCGGGGTCCAGAGCCTGTGGGCCTTGTGTTCCCCAGGTGGGCACCCTGCCCATGAGAGAGGCATCGGTCATCAGGATGACTATTGGCTCTGGATGGACAACGGATATCTTTCGCAGATGTTCCAGGACTAACCACCACTGTAGGCGTCCTACATCAGCTGGGACACAGCGACTGGCTGGTCGAGGTGGCCCTTGCGCTGAGACCACTGACGGGCCAACTCCCATTGCAGAGAGTGCAATCTCCAGCAGGCCCATGGACCACGCTGCTGCAAGTCGCCATGTATCCCGGGTAGTTGCAGGAAGGTCCGAAAGAGGCCCAACTGCCCAGCCCAAAATGATCAGACAAAGGAAGAGAGCCTCCACCCTGTCCGGCCAGGAGTCAAAACTGGCTCTGCAAGAGTTGAGCTCCATCCTGACAAAGTTGATCACCTGAGAGGGCACAAGTTCCGACCTGGCCTCGTTGACCAGGAGGCCAAGAGAGAGACACAGGTCTGGAGGGCCAGGTCCTACACCGCTCCACCTCCTGCCTGGAGGGATCTGCAATCAGCCAGTCATCCAGGTAGGGATAAACGAGACTCCTCGACACCTCAGGTAGGCTGCCACTACTGCAATGCATTTGGTAAAGACCCTGAGGCCGAGGACAGGCCGAATGGCATGGCCTGGAATTCACAGAGGAGCCCCTCGACTCAGAACTGAAGGAACCGGCAGTGGGATGGATGGATTGGGACATGAAAGAATGTGTCCTGAAGATCCAGACAGCAAAACCATATGTTTTGCTGTACAGATGGTATGATCTGAGACAGAGTGACCATTCTTAAGGTGCGCGGCCTGAGAAACTTGTTCAGGTGGTGCAGATCCAAGATGGGGTGCCAGCCTCCCATCCGTTTTGGCACCAGGAAGCACCTGGAGACAAACCCTGGGTGTTCAGAGGATCCAATACAGGAGCCATAACCTCCTTGCAGAGGAGCGGGTGGCCGCTGTCCCAGGGGCCAACATGAAGTCTCTGGACACGATCCCCAGACTGACTCTCGCAAGCCGGGTACCCCTAATTCCATAGGCAGACCCTTCGAGGACCCACCTGTCCGTGGTAACAGCAGACCAGGCGGAAAGGAAGTGACAGAGCCGCCCCACATGGGAGGACCCTGAGGAGTCAGGATTGACATGAGGGAGGCACTTCATCCTGTCATTACGAACATACGAACTGGATACATGGCAGCTTGCACCAGAATGGTCCATGGGGTCCGCTGGAGATTGCACTCTCTAGGGCAGGTACCTGGGATAATAACAATCTGTTTGCAAGTGGATAGGCTGCACCTGGAGTGGGGAGGGGAAGGAGGTATTAAAGCAAGGACTGGGAGGTATATTGCACAAAGGTGGATTTAAACTAGATGGGGAGGTGGCAAGTGGACAGCAGGTAGGCAGAGATCTGATAGAGTGGAGTTACAACCTACCCCCAAGCTGGCAGAGAAGGACTTGGGCAGCCAAAAACGAGAGAGTAGAAGGAGGAGATGGAGGCCAGTGATGGGAAAGGGAATTATGGAGGGTGGTCTCATTGAATGCAAGAAGCCTAGGAAACAAATCCGCTGAGCTACAGGCACTCTTAGCAGTGTGGAGGTGGATGTTGCAGCTGTCGGAGAAACGTGGGCAACTGAGCACCAGGACTGGGATCTGGCAATCCCAGGATACAAATTATACAGGTGGAACGAAGGAGGAGGGGGTGGGGTGGCAGTCTATGGAGGGACGGGATCAAATGCACAAGGAGAAGAAAGGAGAACAGAAGCAATCTGGCTGCAGCTCCTAGGACTCAAGGGGTAGGAAACTGAGGTTAGGGGTGGTATACAGGCCGCCGACCCAGTCTGAAGAGCTTGACAGGAGGTTAGCGGGACAAATCAAAAGGTATGTAGAAAAGGGAAGGTGGTCATTGTGGGGATTTCAACTTGCCGGGGTTGACTGGAGCATTCCGTCACCTCCACTGCTAGGGAGCAAGTGCTCCTGGACGCGATCCAGGATGGTCTCCTGACACAGTTGGATACTGCACCTACTAGGCTAAAGAACACTTTAGATCTGGTATTGTCAAATGGGGAGGCAGCGAGGAAATAAAGGTAGAGGACCCACTAGCCAACAGCGATCACCAAACGGTGTGGTTTACTATCACGATGTGCAGGGAGCCAGAGAAATCAGTTACTCAGGTGGTGGGGGGCGGACGCCGGGAGGATGCAGGAAGTACTGAATGGGAAACTGAAGGGCATAAGGTAAGAGATGGACGTGGAGTAGAAGTGGGATATTATTAAACGGGGTTACAGAGGCAATAGAAGCCTGCACCAAGGCACACAGTAAGAGGAGCAGAGCAAGAAAACCATGCAGGTTGAACAGCGAGGTTGTAGAGGTGGTGAGGGCAAACGAGTGGCGCATAAGAGGTTTAGGAGGACGGGAAGGAAGAAGACACAGGAATATGCTATATGGTCCAGGGAGGCAGAAAAGTAAGAGAAGCCAAGGCCCAGAGAGAACTGAGATTAGTAATAGGGAATTAATGGGGAAAATACTTTTCAGATACATCAGGAGAAAAGGAAGTGCAAGGAGACAATAGTGAGGATAAAAAGGGGTGGGAGTGGATGGAAAGGGGAGAAGCAGGCAGAAGCACTGAATGAATACTTTTGCTCAGTGTTCACGGAAGAAAGGGGACCGCTACCTGCATGGGCTGGGAGGGTGGGGACAGGGGAGAGGAGGAGACAGATGGAAGAAGTGAGGCAAGTAGAGTCCTAGAGGGACTGAGGGCACTGAAGGTAGACAATAACAACAATAATAACTTTATTTAATAGAGCACCTTTCACAGTATCAAGGCACTTCACAAGTTCACAGATAATTCAATACAACATAGTTAAAATCACAGCAAATCAGGAAAAGCCTTACTCCATAAGAATGTTTTCAGTGCCTGCTTAAAGCTCCCCACCGTCCCAGCTACCGCAGCTGACAGGGCAGAGAATTCCACAGGGTTGGTGCAGCAAACATAAAAGCGTGCCCCAGATGAGATTCAGACTAACCCTCGGAATCTCCAGCAACCCCTGTCAGCCGAGCAGAGCTGCACGCTGACAGGGTGTAAGGAGTCGAAGCTCTTTCAAGTAGTCAGGACCAAGTCCATTAAGGCTTTGTAGGTTAATGTTTACCTTAAAGGTGATCCGCCACTGAACCAGCAGCCAGTGCAGACCGCGCAACAGTGGAGTAATATGAAATCTCCTGGATACCCCAGTCAATAAACATGCGGCGTTCTGCACTAGACAAGGCACCAGGGCCGGATGATATCCACCCAGGGTGCTGAGGGAGATAAGGAGGTGTTGGAGGACGCCGTAGATTTGTACAGCACCTCACTTGAAGTCGGATGTGTGCCACTGGACTGGAGGATGGCACATGTAGTACCATTACACAAGAGGCGGGCAAAGGGATGAACTGGGTAATTATCGTCCAGTAAGTCTCACCTCCATAGTGTGCAAACTCATGGAAAAGATACTAAAGGAAAGACTGGTGTCGTACCTGGAGGACAATGGCCTCCAGGATGTGACTAACATGGGTTTGTTTCAGGAAGTCTTGTCAAAACAACCTCATACAATATTATGACTGGGTGAAAGGTGAGCTGGATAAGGGTCATGCGGTGGATGTTCTTTACTTGAACATCAGCAAGGCCTTCAATTTGGTGCCTCATAGGCGGCTTGGGGAGAAGCCAACTGGTGTAGGGGTAGGGGCAAAATGATGAACTGGATTACAAGCTGGCTGAGTGGGAGGCTGCAAAGGGTGGTGGTGAGAGGGAGCTCTCAACCCAAGGCCGGTGACGTAGGGGTGCCACAGGCTCTGTGTTGGGGCCGGTATTGTTTGGGCCTCTCATCTGACACTGCACATGAGGTGGTGAGCAAGGTAACACAGAAACATAGACTTTGACGCAGATAAGGACCACTTGGCCCACTTAGTCTGCCCATTTCCCTACCTACAGGATAAGCTGCAGATCCTATTTAACCAACAGCCTATTTCTTCCTACCCCCACAAAAATTGCTTTATGTCTGTCCCATGCATTCTTGAATTCTCCCACAGTTTTAGACCCCACAACCTCCTCAGGAAGGCTGTTCCATGTGTCCACCACCCTCTTGTGAAAAAATACTTTCTTACATTGCCCCTGAGCCGTTCCCCAACTTCAAATTGTGTCCTTGTTCTTGCACATCTCTTTTTCTGAAAGATGCTACCCTCTTGGACTTTGTTGAGTCTACTGAGGTACTTAAATGTTTCTATCATGTCCCCCATCCTTTCCTCAAGGGTATACATATTAAGCTCCTTTAGCCTCTCCTCGTATGGCTTCTCTTGCAGACCCTGCACCATTTAGTTACCCTCCTCTGAACTGCCTCCATCCTGTCTATGTCCTTGCGTTTGGTGTCTGTTTGCTGACAACACCAAAATCGGAGCAGTGGTGGATGGAGGAGGATGGAAGCAGCTGCAGGGGACCTACTCAAGCCACAGAAGTGGTCGAGAGGTGGCAGCTGCGGTTCAATGCAAAGAAGTGTAAGGTTATGCACTTTGGGGTGAAGAACCCAAGGAGAGAATACTGGCTGGGGCGGTTAGCTGAGGATCACTGAGGAAGAGAAGGACCGAGGGTAATGATAACATGGACCATGAACAACACTGCCCAGTGCAGGAGAGCTGCTGCAAAGCGAACAAAATGCTGGGGTGCATAGCAAGGGGGTTTCGTCCAAGTGAGAGAGATGATCCTGCCTCTACAGGTTGCTGGTAAGGCCACACTTAGAGTATTGTGTGCAGTTTTGAAGGCCATACCTAAAGCGTGATATCAGGCTACTGTAGGGGTGCAGAGGAGGGCAACAAAAGTGATATGTGGAATGGAGGGAGAGACTATGACAGCAGGCTGGGAGACCTGAATATGTACACTCTGGAGAACAGAAGGACAGGGGGACATGGTAGAGACATTCAAGTATCTAAGGGAATCAATAAGGATGGGGCAGATGGGGTCTTTATGTTCAGCAGGGGAGGGTCACCATGGGGCATGGGCTAAGAATAGAGGGAAGATTTAGGAAGGAAATAAGGAACACTATTTCACAGAGAGGTGGTAGCAAATGGTGGAGCAGCCCCTACCAGAATGGATGGTATCATGTAAATCTGTGAACAGCTTCAAAATGGCATTGGACAGGAACAGGGAGTGTGAAGGTGGGGGAGGGGCAGTGGGATGATAAAGGGGGGCAGCTGCAAACTAGGGTGTTGGCTGCACACTGAGCAGACCTAGACAGACTGGGTGGTCTGTTTCTGCTGGCACATCCGTATGCTCGTATAAAGTTCGAGATCTCAGCCAAGCTCTGTGGCGATAACCACTGTGGCCGCCACGACAGAGTGCAAGAGTCACTTGATTACTTGGTGTTAAGGACAAAGGGGCCTTGGCTCCATCATGATCGCCTCCACATAGTGGGACACTGAACCTAAGGATTAATTAAGGAGCCAGTTATCCAAATGTTTTTGAAGGTATTCAAATGAGGATAATTCACTATTTCTTGTGGCAGTTTATTCCACAGTTGGAGGCCCTAATGGAGAAAAAATGTTGTCTCTTATTGTCCTTGCTCTATAGACCTCCAGCTGCCTACTATGCAGCCTGGCTACAATTTTCCTTTTGAAGTATGCAACACCACACTGTTCCATTAGGGTGGGGACTGGAGAATTTTAAATAACTGGAGGTGGTCTCTTTAACCCTTCTGGCTTCAAGTGAGTGAAGGCCTTTTTCAGTCTATCATTATACTCGAGATGTGCCAGATGGGGACTATCTTTGTTGCCCTGTGTTGTATCTGTTCAATCCTCTTAATGTCAGTTGTCAGGTAGAGGCTCTAGAAGGGACCCATAGTCGGAGTAGTGTCGAACATGAGACCTATACAAAGTAACTATACACAGTTCTGACTTAGAGATGAAAGTATGGTTAATCCGTCTAAGGCATGCATTAGACAGGTTAACTACTTTATTACAGTAGTCTGATGATGAAAGCTTATTGTTAACTATTATTCCCAGATCTTTTCGCTGTTAAGATGATCTAATAAATATTTTGTTTAGGGTGTATGATTGTTTGGGGTTGTTTTTGCCCATGTAAGACTGCACATTTGGTTACATTAAACAGTCTTTTATTAATAAGTGCCCATTGTTCAATGTTGGCTAGGTCTAATATTAGTTCCTTGTACTAGTGGCACGGACACTCTTCCTCCCAATTTAGTGTTGTCGGCAAATCTGGTAATGATGTTGCTGGATCCAATTTTCATGTCACTAATAAAATGTTAAAAGTGTGGGTTAGAGAACAGAGCCCTGTGGAACTCCACTGGAAACCCTCCCCTTCATATAGTACCCCTGCTTACCCCTAACCCTCTGGGCTCTGTCCCCCAGCCAGCAATGTACCCACCTGACGATGGTAGGTGAAAAGTCTAATCTGAGTAGTTTGTTTACCAGAATGACATGTGACACTTGTTGAACACTTTGCTGTAGTCAAGTAGGATGACGCCGACAGGAATATTGGAGTCAAGATTCTGGCTAATATAATTATAGAAGGAAAGCAGATTGGTGGTGCAGGAATGACCTTGTTTAAACCCGTGTTGTGTCTGGTCTGTAATGTTTAGGGACTGCATTTCTAATTCAATGATGGATTTGATTATTTTTCCATCAATTTACAGGAATTGATGTGAGACTTATGGGTCGGTAGCTGAGCGTATACCTTGTTTGAATATTGGGGTAACAATAGCAGTCAGCCAGTCAGTTGGTACTTTGATTCTCTTAGGGATTTATTACAAATGATGGTTAAAGGTAAGGTAATAACGTCTATTGTTCCTATTAGGAATTCTGAGTTTTTATCGTTGGGACTAGGACTAGTTGTTTTTAAGAGTTCCACGTATTGTCATTGTGTCCTGTAAGGAAGTTGTATAACCAATAAGGTGGGAGTTGTGATTAAGAGGTTGTTTCTGAAAAGCGTCCTGGGAGAAGACTTGAGCAAAAGTAGCTGTTAAATACTGTCGCTGTTTCTATGTCTGAGGTGATGGTGGTATCGCTGGTGACTACTGGGCCCACAGATCTATTGTGCCCTTTTTCCCATTGAGGTATGAATAGCGTGGCCTTATGTGAGTCTTTGAATGGGCTATTTTAAATTCAAGGTTGCGCTTTGCAAGGGTTATGAGTTTTTAAATCCTAACCGATTTTCTATACTTAATTAATAAATCCTCTTTAAGATTAGGAGGGCATTTTTTAAAGATTTAAATAATTTTGTTTGAGTGCAATTTGTTTCTTAATGGAGCTGTTAAAACCAAAGGGATTTTCCTTGTCGTTATATTTGTTTTTAACAGGTACATACAGTTCTTCTAGTTCATGGATTTTTTTTAATTTAGGTAGGTCCAAGCATCTTGATATTAAGTGAGGGAGAATATGTACCTCTCCACAATTCATTGCTCTTCTGGTGGATAGTGGTTCCTCTATGGAGGCACCTGCAGTGGAGACCAAGGAGGATGCTGGGAACCTTCACAAAGAAGACCCACAGGAGGGTGAGTGGGACCCCACCGGGAAGGAAACAACTCCTGGTGGGGGACTCAATCATTAGGGGTAGAAATGGGGAGGAAGTGAAGAGGAGGTAAGGTGTTTTCCTGGCGCCACGGGTTTGAGGGACAGGAAGCGGATCTCAGGATCGTGGGAGGAGCTGTGCACGAGGGAGGGAGCTGGATATCACTGTCCACTTAGGGACAAAATGACCTGGCTAGGAATGGGATCAGAGCAGTGCAAGAGGTGTTTTAGAGTTGGGAAGGGCCTTAGACAAGTAGTGCATACGGTAACCTTCTCGGAGGTGCTGCCTGTCTATGACAAGGGAGATGTTAGGCACTTCTCACCAGGGAATTCAATGAGTGGTTGAAAAACTGGTGTGGAGCTCAGGGTTTGGCTTCATTGGGGACTGGGGAGCTACTGGAGGAATGCAGACTTATACTGGTGCGATGGTCTGCATCTGTCCAGGGGGGAACCCAGGATCCTAGGTGAGAGGTTTAAATGCTCATTGGCAAGCAGTTAAACTAGCCAAGGGGAGGCACTGAAAGAAGCAGGGGAACCGAGCCTCCACAAAATATGGTGATTAGTGAGGTAAACACCAAGGTACAGAACTTATTAGGAGCAGAACAGATTTAAATGTAAAAAAGACAAAGGCAGTAAGGACAGAAATGGGGCTAAAAGGGTAAGGCTATCAAAAAGTGGAGGGTGATGAGTACCAATGCCCATAGTCTGTGTAACAAGCTCCCTGAACTAGTGGCCTTGATGGAAGAGGGTTGCCTGGATATTGTGGCAGTCACAGAAACATGGTATACAGAGAACTATGACTGAGATGTCAACATACCAGGATACACTATCTACAGGAAGGACAGGGAGGGTAAAGAGGAGGAGGAGTAGCTCTCATGTAAAGGAAGGGATCAAAGCAACAGAACTAAAGAGTAAACAGGGAGCAGATGAGGCACTTTGGGTCACCCTGGAGACAGGAAATGGCACCACAGTCCGCATGGGGGTTGTATACAGAACCCCATCTGAGGGGAGGGAATGGACAAGGAAATGATAGAAGGCTTTCTTAGAATGGCAGAAAAGAGAAGATATTGTTGATGGGGAACCTGAATATGCCAGATGTTAACTGGAGCACCTTTGCTGTAGGCACATCCATGAGCAGGGTCATTCTTGATGCCCTACAGGGGCATGCCTCAGACAGCTAGTATTGGAACCCACTCGGGAGGGAGCAATCTTAGACTTGGTACTCTCAAATGGGGATGGAGAAAGAATCTCAGATTTAGAAGTGGGTAGCCATCTGGGAAACAAGCGACCACCAAACAGTGTGGTTCACGATAAACACAGCCATACAATCAAGCCATACAAAAGCAAGAGTACTGGACTCTAGGAGGCTGACTTTGGGAAAATGAGAGAGTGCCTCAGAAAAGCACTAGCAAACAGGCAATAAGGAGGGTGGAGGAACAATGGGAGTGATCAAAACAGCCATCACAGAGGCAACAAGCCTTTGTGTAAAGCAAATCAATAAAACACAACGAAGGAAAAAACGCTATGGTTCTCAAAAGAGGTGGTAGGAAGGTTAAGGAGAAAAGGACAGCATTCAGGAAATAAGAAAACACAGAAGAAGCAGGACAGAGAACTTTATCAGTTAAAGCAGAAAGAGGCTGGGAAGGCAGTCAGAATAGCAAAGGCCCAAACCGAGGAAAGGATAGCCAATTTGTTAAGAAGGGGATAAGACCTTTTATAGGTACATTAGGGAGCAAGAAAGACCAAAGGAGGGATACTGAAGCTTAATAAAGGGAGGGAATGTGGGTAGAGGTGACAGTGAAAAAGCAGGGATACTGAACGTAATATTTCTGCTCACTATTCACAAAGGAAGAGGAGGGGAGTTACCTAAACCAAACAAGAGAAACACTCTGAAGACGGGGGTCGATACCAGTCCATTTACAGAAGAAAGGGTTCTGAAAGAATAAAATGGAAGGTGGACAAAGCAATGGGGCCTGAAGGATTCACCCAAGAATTCTAAAAGAACTAAGGGTAGAACTAGTGACACCACTGACTACTCTCTTTAACAAATCATGGGAGGATGGGTGGTACCAGAGGACTGGAGGAGGGCAGATGTGATTCCTCTTCACAAAAGTGGGAGCAGGACAGAGGCAGGAAACTACAGACCAGTTAGTTTGACCTCAGTGGTAGGGAAAATGATGGAATCACTTCTGAAGGAAAGAATTGTTGAGTACCTAGAGGCCAGTGGGGCACAGGACCCTAGACAGCATGGATTCAAAATGGGAAGGTCGTGGTCAGACTAATCTAATAGATTTTCTTTGACTGGGTGACCAAAGTAGACCAGGAGGGTTGTGGACATGGCCTACCTAGATTTTAGCAAGGCATTTGATACAGTCCCACACAAAAGATTAATACACAAGATAGTCAGCTCTTGAGTGGGTCCCAAGGTGGTAGCCTGATAAAAAATTGGCTAGACACAACAGGACGCAAAGGGTAGTAAATGGAGTACAGTGAAGAAAGGAGGGTTACTAGTGGGTACTGCAGGGTTCAGTACTGGGACCGGTCCTTTAATGTCTTTATAAGTGACATTGCAGAGGAACTGGAAGGAAAAGTATGTCTCTTTGCAGATGACACAAAGATCTGCAACAGGGCTGATACACAAGATGGAGTGGAAAGGATGAGAAGGGACTTGGCAAGGTTGGAGGAATGGTCAAATGTATGGCAGCTCAGATTCAGTGCAAAGAAGTGCAAGGTAATGCACATGGAAACAAAACCCAGGTGAAGCGTACACAATGGGGTGAGATACTGACAACAGTAAAATAGAAAGGGACCTGGGGTAATTATATCAGATGACCTAAAGGTGGGCAAGCAATATGAGAAGGCAGTAAGGAAGGCTGGGGGATACTGGGATGCATAGGAAGAGGCATCAATAGTAGAAAACAGGAAGTTGTTATCACTCTGCACAGACAGTTGGTGAGACCCCATCTGAGTACTGTGCAGTTCTGAGACCCCATCTCTGCAAAGACACAGACAGAGTGGAGGCTGTCCAGAGGAGGGCAACCAAAATGATGCAGGGTCTGCACCAGAAGACATAATGAAGAAAGACTAAAGGAGCTTAATATGTATACCGTTGAGGAAAGAAGGAGAGGGGACATGATAGAAACTTTCAAGTACCTCAAGGAATTAAAGTCCAAGAGGTAGCATCTTCCAGAAAAGAGATGTGCAAGAACAAAGGGGCACAATTTGAAGATTGAGGGGACGGCTCCAGAGGTAATGAGGGAAGTATTTTTCACTAAGAGGGTTGTGGATGCTGGAACAGCCTCCCTAAGGAGGTCGTGGAGTCAAGAACAGTGGGGACTTGGAATGCATGGACAGGTATAAGGCAGTCCTAGTGGGGTAGGAGGAAGTAAGCTGTTGGTTAACTAGGATCTGCAGCTTATCTGTTAGGTAGGAAAATGGGCAGACTAGGTGGCCAAGTGTCCTTATTTGCCATCAAATTCTATGTTTCTATGGTCCCAGTGGATGTTGTTTAGGTGTTCACTGATTTTTGAAAGTTGTCCCTATCAAACTGTTTAATCTTGAGTTTGTTGGTTTAAACTTGGGAGTCGTAGGAAATTCTAAATTGTATGGACATGTGGTCGCTATTACCCAAGGGTTGCATATAAGAAGATCAGTTATTTTGCTATCAATATTTGTCATAACAAGGTCTAAGGTGTTACTTTCGAGTTGGTTCCTGATTAGTTGGACAAGGCCTAAGTCAATAATGGATGAAAGTAATAGCTTATCATGTTGGGTACTACCTGATAGGGCCTCCCAGTCCATGGCTGGGAGGTTAAAGTCTCCCAGGATAACAACTGTATCATTGTTGGCCAGTAGGGATATTTCATTGTTAGCTGTCTGGTGTAGTCCAGGTCAACAGATGGCCGATAATATGTGCCTACCAAGATCTGGGAAGGCCATTTAACTGAAGGTTTACCCATATGTTCTCAGTCTGAGTGATAAACGAAGATTTAAATGATAGAATATCATTCCTGACGTGATAGGCAGATACCTCCCCTTTCTTGTATCTGTTCTATTTTTGGAGTAGAGTTTAAATCCGCATCTCGACTGTCCATTGTTTATTAGAACTGCCCCAGGTCTCCGTTATGGCTTTTAAACCTAAATTATGAGCTTGAATCTTAATTTCCAATTCAGCTAGTTTGGAAATGGTTAGTGAATGGGCGTTAGTGATAAGATGTTGAGTGACTTGTGATTTTGTAAGGGCTGGTAGTAATAAGCGATTTAGGCTTTGTCCCAGTCTCCCCGTGGTTATTTGTTTAAATGGATATTGATAAATGTGGAAATTCTTCGCCCAGCATTGTACTCCTCTTCTGTTGAGATGCAAGCCATCCCAGTAAAAGAGGGATGGGCTGTCGTGAAATTCTTCCCAGTAAGTTAAACAGGTAATGTTCTGCCTATAGCACCATTTGGCGTATCCATTCAAGGGCTTTAATCTACTTGTAATCTGGTATGTGGCTCTGGGAACCAGTAATATCTCTGAAAACAGATGGTACACCCCTGTCTTCAAGAAAATTATGGAGAGCAACATAATCTTGCTTGAGCTGGTCTAGTTAAGTTCTATTTATACCATTGGTCCCAACGTGAATAACCACGAGGAGATTATCTCCGCTGTTGATAGGATGGTGTTTACCATTGGTGTTATATCTGAAACCCTAGCCCCCTGTAGCTACAGCACGCAGTGTGTTCGCTTTGTCAGGATTGCAGATAGCCCAATCAGTGTATTTTATTACGGAATCTCCTAGAACGAAGACCTGCTTGCTGCTAGATGCAGATATCTGGTGGGCCTCCTGTGAGTGTATAGTGGGGGGTAGTAAATGATAGTGTCTAGTCAGTGTGTTTAAGGAGTTTTGGTGGGGGATTAGTGATGGAAGTTATAGCAGGGTTCTGGGTTCCTGTAGTTTAAAAATGCATGCTCTGTTTGGGCTATTGTTTAATATATCATTGTTTACTGATAAGAGGATTCAAAGGTGTTGTGCAGTGGTAGTACAGGAGCACTGTTAAATATCTGGCGCCCTTTTCTTTTTGTCTTGGTCTTAGGGACGGTTGCCCAGCTTTCTTTTCTATGAGTTGCAATAACTGTAAAACAGGGTCTGTTTCAGGAGGAGTGGGTTTGTAACAATATTCTCCATGAGGTTAGGGTAGGCTTTATCTTAGGGCCAACTTCCGTATAGTGGCCACATTATTCGGTGACGGGGTGAAAGATGTGTCAACATTCAGAAGGATTGACATCTGGTCAATATAGTCTTCTAAGGCCAATATCGGGGTTTATTGATCATTTAGTCTGGAGTAGTGTATTTCCTCCTGCAGTGTCATGACTAGTTGACATCTGTCTCAAGTGAAATTAGGTTTGTTTGCCCATGGCATACATTTGGCAAGAGGAGCACTAATTATTTCATTTTTCATTCTGCAAAAATACTGTACTAGCAAGCTAAGGGAAGACTAACTTGTTGTTCTGATGTTCTGTTAGCAATTGATGTGTGTGGCCCTAGTCCCTATGTCCCGGTGGACATGGTAGACACATGCAGCAGATGTCTCTCTGCGTCTCCACGTGTGGCCCAGAGCACGCCGCCCCACTCACTAGCGTGAAGTTGTCAAAACCATGGCAGTCTGGGCTGTTGCTTGGCTACTGCGCAGCTTTGATCCCAGACCTGTTTGACTGTGGTCTGCAGGTCCACTGGGAGATGAGGAGCATCTCATCAAGCAAGCCCAAGGCGGCATGTGAGAAGTGGGCCATCAAAGGGCTGAACTCGCTTGCCGAAGGCTGAGAGAGAAGCAACATACACCTTTGGCACTTAGTGCCTGAGGGACCCTACCCATGGGTGGGAAGGGTCTGACACAAATCTTTGAATGACCCTGAGAAGGAGGCACCCAAGGAGAGCAGCAAAAGGCCGAACCCAGGCTTCCTCAAATGACACAAGCTGTTAGTTGAACCCTAGACTCAGGAGACCACTTGAAGGGGTTCTTTTATTTAACAGGTGGATCCTAATCATCCAGACAACCCAGAAGCTGGCGGGAATGGCGATCCTCCAATGTGTACGCATGCTTTTTGTGGCTTTTAGTGGGTGTCGAAAACCACTTAAATATTTTGCCATAACTAACAGCCTTGTGCTCAACAAGAAATCTGGAGTTATGGAGCAGGTCAGCTGAATTTCCCTGACAGGAAAACCAGCTTCCCAGGTTAATGCTGAGGTGCATCATAGTGAAGATGTGCCTGAAGCAGAGACACCAAGTGCTTTCGACACTGTATC
The DNA here is from genome assembly GCA_016271365.2 of Neoceratodus forsteri. Lineage (NCBI taxonomy): Eukaryota > Metazoa > Chordata > Ceratodontiformes > Ceratodontidae > Neoceratodus > Neoceratodus forsteri. Next base: position 161,242,871 of record CM057458.1, on the reverse strand, counting down.
TATACTGTGACTTTTATAAAGGGATTCAGTTTCTACTGCCATCTGCTTCCTCTCATGAAAACTGAGCTAATCACACACAGGAGAATTTGCAGGAGCTTTAATGGTGTTTTAAATAGATCCCAGTGGCTCAAGTAACACCCAAACTGAAATAACTCCATATATCTGTACTGCTGAGTACCTGAATGACATGTAAAACTGATGCAGGGAAGTTTCACCAGTCCCAGCAGTCTGTCTTGTCCTGGGCTGGGCACCTTGTTCCACACCTCGATTACCATCACATTGTTCTTCATCCTCCCCAGAAGCCTGGCAGTTAATGAGACAGGGCCCACCTGAAGCCAAGGAAAGGAAATAGAAACCAGTTTATTGATGGGTTTTGTAAAGCAGTGAAAAGCCAAAAATGCATACTCCACTACATGTCAGCTTGTCTAAACCTCCCAATACTCCAGCTCTGTAAAGCCAAGATCACAATACTCATTTCCTAATCAGAGTCCCATCCCCACAATCCAACATTCTATGATGCTGTTCACAGGAGTGGACGGAGGCACCTCTTCATACACTTTTTATTTGTTACACTTTTAAAGTGTCGCTTTGTGAATCAATACCACTGCTCAAATAAGTGCCTTGTTAGTTGAGCAGCGGCAATTTTCAGCAAGTAGAGAAGGGGCAGCAGCATGCTGAACATTTGCTGATGACCTGTCTTTAGGACTTTACTGAGAAGGGGGGTGTCCCTACCTACTCTGTGCTTAATCCCATATCGGCCGTGTTAAAGTGACCATATATTCTGCTACATGATTAGTTGGTCGTACACTCTGCCTTATGCTTTATATGGCTCATGCTTTCACACTGTATGTTTACCTGTTCCTGTAACCCAATTGTTGTTATAATTTTCTTTTCAGTGTTGTACTGTATATCGATTCTTATCAAACCAATTGTCAATTCCCTGTTTTATTTTCTTATGTTGCTACTATATTGTTCTCTCCCAGGTTGTGCCTGAAAATAGGCAACTGTTATTCCCTAGACCTCACCCAGTAAATAAAAAAGAAACTAAAAATGGTGTGGGGGCGGACCAGATGTACTGCAAAAGGATGTGCTTTTATTGGGGTGTGTGCCTAGATAGGGGGGCTTAGCTATGTCGAGAAGTGCAAGCAACTACACCTAGAGGTAAGGAAGCTGAGTTGTGTACATGCCCGTGTGGTGCAACACTGGACAGCAAAATCAATGAGAGGATCGAGATAACTGTGGACAGTAAGCTGAAACCAGGCAACAAGCTGCTGTTGCAATCAAGAGAGCAAATGCAATGTTGGAATGCATCAGGAGGAAGGTAAGAGGCAGGTCAAGAGAGGTGATCCTCTATTCAAGGCCTAGGTTACATCACATCTGAAGTGTTGTGTCTGCTTCTGGTTACAACAGTACAGACAGGACATTTGAAAGACTGGGAGGGTCCTGCACAGTGCCACCAAGCTGACCAGTGGCTTAGAGGGCAGGCATTATGAGGAGAGATTGGGCATAATCAAATTTGCCAACCTAAAGTAAAGAAGGCTTTTTTTTTGTAGATTCTATTTTTGCGCCATGGCCAGGACAACTCTCAGAGATGCCCGCCGACCATCATCTCTACTCCCCAGCCTGAGACCTCTCGCCCAGAAACCCCCACCAGGGCCTTCCAGCCCTCTGGATCACCCCCAGCGGAGGGCCGCCCCACCTACCTGGCAAGCTTGCTGCAATTAGAGGGTCGGTCCAATGAAGAGTCAGGGGAACCAGTGGAGAGATGTGCACTGGGGATGAGGGTAAGATCCCTGAAGCCATCATCGCCTCCCTGATCCAGCAAGAGTTTTTCCTAATGGTTGCCCCAGGAGCACGAATGTGCAGTGACGCCCGCCGCCACTCCTCCCAGACTGTGGCACCAAGATATTCCCTGATGCTGCCCTGGTCTCCACCAGGGGCCGAAAGGAGCAGTGCAAGGCCCAGATCCTCCCAGGAAGGGACAGCAGTCCTCCAGACACTCAATCTCTTCCCTACCCTGCCGACCCCCAATGGACCAAGTCTGTTCCCGAACCCAGGTCGCGGCATGGCGCAGGTGTGGCGCCCAGCACCTCAACCCTCAGTACCACCAGGCCAGCATAAGGAGAGGGGCTGAGAGGGATGTTCACACGGTTCCAAATTCTAAAGAGGACGGACAGGATAAAGTATACACAGATGTTTGAGCTGGCGAGTGCTAGCAGAGTTACAGGACCGCCCTTAAGTTGAGAGAGACAGAATAAGGAAAACACTGCTTCGCACAGAGTGGTTAGCGGTGAAAGGCTCACTGAGTGAGGTTCTGGAAGCTAGCTCTGCTCAGGTTTCAAGCAGGACTATGCATTTATTTTGTTTACTTAAAATCTGCAAGTCCATAGACTACAGAACCTGTTTTATGGTCAACCAGAACAAAAGTACAAATAAACAACAATAAGACTATGTAGCAAACATAACATTTACAGTAACATATAAATGATATACAATAACATTCAGAAAGTGAAAACCTTTTAGGTTAAACGGAGTCTTACAGAGAATGGCTCTGCCGGTAACACAGCATGAATAGGGGTAGAATTCTGGCTGAGAAATGGATGTGTATCCATAGTCAAATCTAAATAGTCTTTGCTGTGTCATAGGAGGGGCCAATAAAACAGTCCTTCTGTTACATTACTATGTTACTACATAAGCTAAGCTACTCACTTGGAAAAGCCAGGCAAAGTTTGCATACCTCCAACTAAGCAAAGAAAACTTCAAGATTCTGACAAGGTTTACCTGTGAAAAGTTAAATGTGGCTGGGTGCTGCCCCACGAGACAGGGATCTAGTGGCTTCCTCTGTATTGAAGAGTTTACAGTTTAGAAGCATTACATGGTTGCTGCATGTCACTGTCTCCAGTAACAAAATCCTTCCTCCCAACACCATCAACAAAACATGCAGTAATAATCTTCTTCCTCCTCCTCCTGCCAAGGTATTGAACTGTCCTGCTAAACGGCGGATACGGATACAGAAGTGGGCTGTGGCTTCCTTACCACATTTAGCCCAGCCATTTCCTTATTAATCCGAGGCTGGTCTGCCTCTGCCTCACTGCCTTGCTTTGAAGGTATTTGTGCATAAACCGTTGGTGGATTGGTGCTGTCTTGGTGAATACTGCCGTGTTCAGGTTTATATAATCTTGGTCCAGGGCTGGTAACAGCATAAACTGAGGATTTCTGGGTTGTAGCAGACCTGGCAACGGCACTGCTGAAATCTTTATTGTCCACAGCGAGCTCCACAGATACCTAGGCTCTATATACAGAATGACATTTTAAAATGAATAAAAATCACTTTGTTTTCACCAAAGAAATACTTTTGATTCATTAGAACACCCACAGAAACCAAGGCTTCTTATGTCACGCCTTGATTATTTTAAAGAACAGGTATCTACCAAAATAAAATGTTTATAAATAGTTTACAGTGCCCAGTCCAGTAGCACAGCAGAGTTTGTGGTACCAGACTGCCAAGCGTGCACCGTGGAAAAATGCAAAATAATTTGTCTGACCTGAGTCACACAAATGTCTTACTTGCAGTAAGGACCATCACATACCAACGTACAGCTGTGCTTTTCCATGCGTCTAACCCACATACTGTAAGTCACGTATGAGCTGTGTGAAAGTGCCCTCCATACTGCACATCAAGTTAAAACACGCCTTTCAAACACTGTAATTTGCACATCGTACAACAACCCTTAGCATCGCCATAATATTTCAAAACTGCTTACCACACTGCATGCAGGCCATGCACTCCCACTCATTTGTATGTGTGCAATCCCTAACTTTGTACCATCGTGATAACTGAATGCAAGGCGCAAACAGATACTTCAGATACAGCAAGCTCAGATTAAAGGTGCAAACAGTTTGCAGGTGCTTATTCTGTTTGCACGGCACTTAAAACTGTAACCTCTGGCCCAGAATGATGTAAACCCAGAGCACAAAGACTCACAGCACTAAGACCAATTACAATACTACTCACACTTTAAAAATGAACCATGTAACCAGACTTCTCTGAAAACTGCAAGCGGTGAACTCAGATGCAGGTCATAGTGGAACTCCATGTTGACACTCCATGCTGATGCCCATGAAGTGGGGTCAAACAGGATGCCCTTCCACGTGACATCAGGCAGTGCACTGGTATGGCCAGAAGGAAGTCTACAGCACACCCTTCATAGCCAATGTCACCTGCAGTGCCAGTGTCATACAGCTCCCCAAATCATCAAACTGAATTCTGTCCTCTGTCTGGGTCCCATACTTTTATTTATTTTCTATTTATTTTTATTTTACAATTTTTGGCCAGAAAGACACACTAAGCTAGGGCTTGCTTCCAGGTGTGTCCTAGGTGCCTAGGAAGTTAACAGACTTGCTCATGTTCACACAGTATGCAAGTGGTGGCTGTGGATTCAAATCCAGTTCGCCAGGTTTGCAACTCAGTGATCTTAACCATATGCTATACTGCCTCCCAATACTGCCAGGGAGTGCAACAGTTGAATGGTAGCCACAAGTGAAACTCAATCTTCTTAGCAGGTAAATATGGAGTGGATGGGAAGGAGACACTAGGACAAGTGAAGAGCTTAACGGGTACGAAAACTTAAGGAACTTAATAACAATAAGATGCTCCATATCTCCCAATGGGAAAGCCCCACCCTTTGACAAAACACAGTGATCTGACAAGTCAACACCCAGTTGATATGTTACACTCAGTCCAAGTTACAGGCATACAGTTTGTATGCACTGCACTACTGTACTTCAGAAGTAACCTAGTGAACTACATATGCCACGGTTCAAGTAACCTACTCAGAAATGAAAATCAATCGAATCTTTATTTATATAGCACCTTTCAGAAAACCAAGGTACAGCACAGTTAAAATACAGTATGCAGCATAAAAATTTAGTCTAAAACAATAAATATATCAACAAATTAGATTAAATTTCATCTGGGAAGGCTAGATTGAACAAATATGTTTTTAGATCAATTTTGAATCTATCGACGGTCAGGCATTCACTTAACCGAAAATCAGATTGGATACTATGGAAAGTCTCTAGTTTACTACTCTCTGATAGTTGCTTACCTTTAAAGGACCAAGCACTTGTTTTTCATTTTCCTCATCTGCTGTTTGCACAGGTAGCTCTCTGGTCAAACTCAGCAGCTCAGACTGAATGACGTCCCGCAGTGGGAGACCAGCTGCACCACTTAGAACCGCTGTTAGAACAGAGAACAACAACAGTTAACTCAATAACTGCAGACTGCATACCCAGAAGTCACACTAAAAGTTTTAATATCAGGTGGGGTAGTAACTTCCAAACTGTACAATTAGACAGGGAAACAGTGAGAGCTGAACACAAGCTGTAAAGAGAACTAGAAAAACACAACTCTTGTTCTGTGCTGTACGATAATCTAAAGGCAAGGGGGTGATAGTAATTGTCTTTATTTAAAGAGCCTCTGACACCACAGGAATGACTAAAAAAATACAAGTAACTACAATTAAGCTTTATTATGGGGCACAGTAGCTCTTATAGTTAGGATTGAGTAGGCAGTTTAATATTAAACCCCAATTTTTGCAACTTAATAACACTGGTGTCGTTTGATCTAAATACCCCAAAATTTGGCATGCCCAATCAGGCTGCCAGAGTCTCAAGATGTGAAACGTTTTGTGATGTCATCTAGTTGTTTTGAGATACGGCAGCACAAAACAGGAAAAACATGTTTGGTTTCCTATACTTAACACTGGTATTTTGTGCTCTCACTTACAGATAGAGCCAGGGTTCCCCAGATTTTGGGGTTCTAGTTCAGTTCTGGTTCAGTTCAGTTCTGCTTAAAAATTACATGTTTGGGTTCTGGTTCAGTTTGATTCTAGGCTTTTGGTTTATTTTGTAATCCTGGTTTGGTTCTGGTTCTGGATCAAGTTAAGTGTTAGTAAATTCATGTTATATTGCCAACATTTTTTATATATATATATATATATATATATATGTAAAGATAAACCACTCCGAGGTGTGCAGTCGCGATTGATATACGCACATTCCACGTGCGCTGGTAATAACGAGGGCCGCAGGCCGAAAGGCCAACCGCCTACTGCATGCGATATCAGAGCAAGACAGCATACCAGAGTGGTTTATCTATCTTATAAAATGTCAAAATTGTTTTAGGAGGGTAAATGCAGGTGTGCAGTCATTTAATATGTGAACGGTCATGTGATGTGTTTTATACAATCAGAACACTGGATTTGGATTTATTGCTCATTTTATAAATATAAATATAGAACATGGAGACAAGACAACTGATCTCACATTGTTAACTTTATTCAAATCAACATTAGTTTAAGTAAAAGAAACTAAAAACAGGCAAGTATAAGTTCAATTGAAAAGTATAAATGTTCAAGACTTTAACAAATACAGAACAAGCAAGTGTGTTAACTGATAGGTGAGATATTCAGTCATCTAGAACTTGCTTGCAGAATGAGAACACTCTCTCACTGCTACTGCTGCTAGCTGGCAAACATAGGTACTTATGTGCAAGCTTTGCTAGTTTTGGGAACAGGTATCTTCCTGTCTTATTTCAGAATTCAAGGAAGTTGTCAGTGTAACTGTCATGTTCTAAATATGTTTTTAGTTCACTGGATGACAATGATCTGGTTGCTGTTGAAGGACCACCTAGACTGGATAGCATGTCCTTGACATCAGTTTTGGCCTTTTGCTGGTGGCTCATCAACACTGCATTTTGCCTTGATATTGACAGTCATTACTGACTTCAATGAAGAAATAATTTCACAATCTGTAGGCAATACTTCACACAGCTGGAGAAGTGTAGAATAGCATGGATAGACTACTGCCTCCATGTGGGTTCTCCTCATCTAGCCGCTGCTTGGCGCCAGTGTCTCATGGCGCCGCCTCTCCCGACCTCCAGCAAAAAGTTTGCTCCCGATGGGTCTTAGTGCCTCCGGCGCCAATCCCACTAGTGTGAATGAGTGGTGGAGACTTATGTCCAGGAAGATCCAGAATTGCCCCTTCCCTAGTAGGTTACCTGACCCCCTGAACTACGAAGCAATCTTGGAATGCTTCTACCAGTGCTTGACTTCTGGTATTGGCTGCCAATGAGATCGTACAGTCCACATCTGGCATACTGAAGTCTCCCTTTAATACCACCACCTACTGTGTTGTTGCTCTTATTTCTGTCCCCAGTTCCTTGTCTGTGTCCTCCTTGACCCTCCCTCTATCTGTCACCAACTAAACCCATAGTGATTCGGTTTCAGTTCCCTACCCGAGGGTCCTGTCTTTTCCTTCGCATACAGGCCCCCCTCCATTACTTTCTCTTTTAATGATGACATAACTGAGAATTGTTAGATTCCAGACATGGTACTGTGTTGCCCATACTTTAGTAATAAACAGCAAGTCTAGCTGGGCTTTGGTCCACCACTGTCTGAAGATCTTTCATTTTGCTCCCCAAGCTCCTGGGATTTATGCATAAGGGATGCCAGGAATTTGGTCTTGCCATTCTGCCCAAGTCTGCCACATTCATTTTCTTCTTGTTTGGTTTCTGCATCCTATAGCTATTGTTTGTCCTACTGCTGCCTTCTAGGGTCCATGATGTCCCGTCGACTGTCTTGTGTTTTTCCCCCTTGTATTCCCCCCACTTTACCTTTGTACCAAAAGCTTGTTGTGATTAAGTTGCGTTGACTGTGCCATCATTGTATTTAATTTTGTATTACTTGTATGTCTGTAAACAGCATTTTAAAATGTGAAACTGCTTTTTGCACTATGGGACCCCATTGTAAATGAGCCTCGGCTCAACTTGGCTATCCTTTTCCGAAATTACAGCATAAATTATTTTATTACTTTACTACTACTACTACTACTTGTAGGTCCCTAGCTTTGTCTCATTCTGGGGGGACATTTGGCTCTGTCCTTGTTGCTGCCCTGGACCCCGTGCCTCAATGCAATGATTCTGGGATGCATTTTGCACTAACTCATTTTCACTTGTGCTGTTCAGTGCTTGTTGTTCTGAAATTACGAGTGTGGTCAGCGCCATCTGCTAAATAAATTTTAACAGAATAGCATTTGTAAGCTTGTTTCTCCATTTGAGTGCTTGGTAATCTTGGGATTGGGCTGCTGGGAAATTAAACTGTGCTTTCTCATAAGCAGCTGCCTGAATAACTTGCCTACTCAAGGTTAGGGTGAGTATAAATTAACTGAAAGCCTTCCCTGAGGGCCACACATCCTTTCCCAGTCTTCTTGTCTATAGCCACAGAGGCTGAAGCATAGCATTGTTTTAGCTGCATTCTTAAAAGCTTTATGGATGGGTATGGCCACTCTTCATTGAGGCCAGACTTCACATACTCAGAATTTTGCCTTCTCTGTGTTCACTTCTGATTCAGTAGTGGGCAAGATTATGGAGGCACTCCTTAAGGAAAGGATAGTGCAACACCTGGAATCCACAGGAGCACAGGATCCAAGACAGCATGGGTTTATAACAGGAAGGTCCTGTCAAACTAATCTCATAGATTTCTTTGACTGGGTAACCAGAGTAGTGGACCAAGGGGGTGCAGCTGATGTTGCCTACCTTAACTTCAGCAAAGCTTTTGATACTGTTCCACATAGAAGATTAATAAGCTAAGGTGGGTCAGAGGTTGGTCAACTGGGTGGCAAACTGGTTGATGGGCAGAAAACAGAGAGTGGTGGTAAACAGTATACAGTCAGAAGAGATGCAAGTCACAAGTGCGGTACATCAGGGATCAGTCCTGGGGCCAGTCCTCTTCAATATCTTCATCAGTGACATTGCAGATGGACTGGAGGGTAAGGTGTGTCTGTTTGCAGATGACACCAAGATCTGCAACAGAGTAGATGATCCAGATGGGGTGGGCGGAATGAGAAGAGATTGGGATAAACTGGCAAAATGACCAGAAGAGTGGCAACTGGAGTTTAACGAAAAGAAGTGCAAGATCATGCACATAGGGAAGAGAAACCCTGAAACCACCCATAGGAGGTTGGGAGGGGAGTTGCTGGCAATCACAAGGGAAGAAAGGGACTTGGGCATCATCGTCACATATGACCTGGAATCATCCAAGCAGACCACTAAAGCAGTAGGTAAGACTAGAGTAGTAAAAGTAGTAAAAATTTTATTTTTATACAAGAAAAAATCATGTCATTTGGATATAATAAATCCAGTCTGCAAGACAGTCCTGTACACTATCTAAGTTACACAGATAAACTTAAATACAGATATATAAATACAAAAAAGATTACTGACATAAAACATAATCAGTATGTTTAAAACAGACAGATGGTAGACCATTTGTAAGGGGGGGGTTAGTAGTGACACAAAAGTTTTATCTCATACAGGTACATGAATATGCATAATTACTTAATGCTCTAACACATGTCTTGTGGTTTTGTTAGAGGGATGTTGGGGTGTACTAGTAGGGATATCACAAGTCATAAGAGGAGGTAATAATCCTTCTTTACAAAACACTGATTAGGCCCCATCTGAGTACTGTGTGTAGTACTGGAGGCTGCACCTACACAAGGACATTAATAAAATGGAGGCAGTCAAGAGAAGGGCAATCAAAATGGTGCAGAGACTGCATCAGAAAACATACGAGGACAGATTAATGGAGCTCAATATGTATACCCTAGAGCAAAGGAGGGAGAGAGGTGATATGATCAAAACATCCAAACATCTTAAGGGCATTAACAAGGTGAAAGAGTCTAACATGTTTCAATATAAGGAAAATAGCAGGACAAGAGGACACAACATGAGATTAGAGGAAGGCCGATTAAGGGGTAATGTGAGGAAGTTCTTTTTCACAGAAAGGGTAGTGGATGCATGGAATGGCCTACCTCAGGAAGTGGTGGATATGAATACAGTGCAGGGCTGGGATAGGCATAAGGGAGCAATACAGGTGAGTATGAATAGATAGGCCATTGACAGAGTAAAGGCCAATGGCACATTTATAAGGTAGAAATAATGGGCAGACTGGATGGGCCTTGTGGTCCTTATCTGCCATCAATCTATATTTCTATGTTTCTAGAGCAAGCAGGTTCAGCATATCAGCCATTTGTCAAAAACTAAAGTATAGAATAAACAGTCCTCATTCACCCTGGGTAGGGAACGAAGCCCTCCTCAGCAGAATCCTCTGGAGAAACTGGTTCCTCCTCAAATGCATCCTACTGAAGGCGACTAGAGAGAGAAATTAAAGGCAGATTTTCAAAGCTCTGCATTGTTTTGTAAATTGCCACATATGTTATATGTCCTCCAAGAAAGACATTTTTTCCTCTGGCACCAGTTTCTTTATTTGCCTTTCAGAGAGGGACGTCTAGTGCTTTTCCTTTTGCTTCCTTGGCCAGCTGTGGTATTTGTCTTGTGCTGAGAAACACTTATTTTCTTTTAATGGCTACCAATATTCCAAGCAGGAAGCCCTATGCTCTTTACTGGAAGACGGCTTAGCAGTCTTTCCTGTCTCCTTGGGTGCCAAAGAGACGACTGCTCTTTTACACAGGAGTGCCTTGCAGCTTTTTAATTATTCCTGGGTGCCAGAAAGCACCGCATGAAGGAGAGACATCTGAAGACTACCTTCTATCTTCAGAGATACTTTTTGTCATATTTTCCATAAATAGGCTGTTCAGAAGAGCATTCTCGTGAAGCTGTTGTGGAAGCTGGTGCAAACAAAGACTGATGTTTAGCTGCCCTTTTCTTTGTTTTAAGGCAGAAAATGTTTCAGAGTTCACAATTTTCAAATCGAGATCTGGGGCTGAGGCAACCAAAGTAAAGGTTTTCGCTGTTTGCGTTTGTCAACCAATGTTTATAGGATAAACACCCTTTAAATCTTGTAGGCCCATTTACTTTTTAGGCCTTTCTGTCATGCCAAGTTAGCAAGAAGTAAAATAAAAATTTGTTTTGGGGGTTGTATTTAAGAAGAAATTACAAATGTTTTAAAAATGAGGTACAATTTAAACAAAAAAATAAATTTATTTTGGCACTGGGACCAGACCCAAAAACCAGAAACAAACCGGTTCTCCTCGTTCTAGGAACCACAAAGAAACCAGTAAAATACAGATCAATTTAAATAAAACTAAGATAAACTAATGCAGAGTACTGAATAAACTCAAAAACTTTACAAAATAATAAAATGGTAGTTAAAACTAAGAACACTTAGCTACATGGACTGGACAGGGCTCAAGAGCAACTGGTCTCCTCAGCAGACAAATAAATCTGCCGTTGGAATGTTGGGGTAAGCATGACCACATTGCACAGTTCAAACTTTAACATTCTAGAGTTCTATCTTCAGGGCAAAACCTCAGGGCTGAGATGCTCCTATTTGTATGACATCACAAAAATACACTTTACTAAAATAACCATGTTTTAAAAAACTGTTAATTATCTATTACTGTGTTTGCCTTTATCCAACTTACAGGAGCAGATTCCGGGGGAGCTGAGGGAACCGGTCCCTCCCCCAGAGATTTTGAGCTTCCATTTCTGTTCACAGTGAGACTGCCTGTTTGTATTGATAAGCCCCCCTCCCCACAAGCAAAAAAATAAATAAATAAATAATTGGCTTCTATGGCCCAACCGGATGCCACTGCTTGCTGAATGCCTTGCTGTCGGCAGCACCGTTTTGGTATTTTGCACCTCACTGGCAGTTTGCACTGTCATTATAAACTGTATTTTGCTGCTGTTGTCTCTTTCATATTAACCCCCCCACCCAAATTATACCTGGAAACAAGCTCCGGGCTCTGTGTGCTTTTTCTGGACAATAATTTTAAGTAAATAACTATGTCCTCCTGCTACCACCCTTACTAGTACAGATGGAACAGGAGGTTCGCAGCCGAGTGAACCTTAACTTTACTTGCAGACATCCACTACTGGGACCCACTGAGGTGTGAAAAGATGCAATGACAATTTTTTCTGCCCAGAAGAGATTCAAGGTAAAAGCAGGTTCATGCAGGAATTCTGTGAACTTGCTGGCCACTTCGGAAGTAATGCCAGTCCCCAGGGCCAGCACAGCTAGGAAAAGGAGAATAGCAGAATTCAGTGCGTGGCTAAGTGTTTGGTGTAAAGAGAAGGGGTACAGTCTTATGGGGGTTGGGGGGACACGCGGTCAAATAAGGGGCTTTATTGCCCAGACAGACTGCACCTCAGTTGGGAGGGGAGGAAAATACTAAAGGACAGGCTGCTGGAATATATGGGAAAGGAACTTGGTTTAAACTGCTAAGGGGGGGGCCACAAAACCCACACAAATCGAAAAGAGCAGGTCGACAGACCTCCCCACACACTGAGGCAGTAATAAAAAGGGGGGGAGGGGTGCAGCTAGGGAGTGGGGGAGAGGAGGAGGGAAGGAGGGCAAGTCAGGACAAAGTTACTGAACAAAAGAGCAAAGGTATTGCAGGGACAAATTGGAGGGTGGTGTCACTGAATGCTCACTGTCTCGGGAAAATACAGTTACATAAAACTTACCATAACAGTAGATCTTCAAGACAGACTCTTGCAGTAGGTAATGACCATTAGGACTAGAGCCATCAGGCACTAGGACCACATGGAAAACTTTAGCTAGCAGTGTCTGGCGGGGGACCGCCCACCCGATGTCACATGATGGACATCAGCGTGACTATATATAGTGGGCAGTCCCCAAGCCTCCCGCCAGTTCTCTTGCTGCAGACCTAAGAAGGTGCAACAGGAGAAAGGAGTGGGTTCCTGGAGCCAAAAGAAAGGCTAAGAAAGAAACAGCCACAGAAGCAGTGGGAAGGTAGGAGGGAAAATGGTAGTAACTATAAGAGCCTCTCTCGACGATCTACTGTTACGGTAAGTTCTTACGTAAAGTACAGGTACGTAAGAACTTACCGTAACAGTAGATCTTTGAGAACAGCTCTTGCAGCAGGTAACACCATTAGGACTGATTCCCAAGCAATAGCGCCTGAAAGCATTCTGGGAGGAGGAAATTGGGAGAGACCTTGAACAAGTCCTGACTCTAGGCCAGGAGACCCTGTAGAACGGCCAGGCCGAAACCGTCTCTCCGCTGTGATGTAATATCCAGGCTATAGTGCCTAATAAAAGTGTGCACTGAGCTCCAAGCAGCTGCAGCACAAATGGCCGAGGTGGAGACGTTGCGCAGTGCCGCAAAAGAGGTAGCCACCCCCCCTTGTCGAGTGGCCCCGGACTGTACCCGGGAGGGGCTTATGTTTGTTGTTGTAGCAAAATGAAATACACTGGACAAGCCAGCGAGAAAGGGTCTGCTTTGAGACTGGTTGGCCCAGCATCCTCTCAGCGAAGGAAACGAATAGTTGCTCCAACTTGCGAAGCTGTTTAGTTCTGTTCAGGTAGAACCTTAAGGAGCGGTGAACATCCAGGGTGTGAAGCAACGCCTCTCCTCTATTAGAGTACTTGGGGAAATACACAGGCAGATCGATGTCCTGGTTGAGAGTGAGGGCAGAGACCACCTTAGGGAGGAATTTAGGATTCGTCCTCAGAGACACTCTGTCCTGGTGGAAAGTTAAATAAGGTTCCTTGCACATGAGAGCCTAAAGCTCAGAAACTCTCCTTGCTGACGTGACAGCAACTAAAACTAACATTTTCCACGACAGAAAACGCAGCTCGCAATCCGCGGCAGGTTCAAAGGGGGGAAGCGTGAGTTGTTCCAGGAAAAATAGTAGGTCCCAAGGAGGAACGGGATCCTTGATGGGTGGCCTAAGGTGTAACACCCCTCTCAGGAATTCTCGAGAGTCTCAAGCTGTGCCACTGTCGTTGTCCACAGTAGTGGTGTCAGAAATCGCGCAGAGGTGCACCTTAATGGAGGAGTAAGCGAGACCTGAATGAAATAGGAAAGCAGGTTCTCTAGCACCACTTTCACCAGGCATTCCTAAAGGGAAAGGCCGCATGCCTGCGACCATAAGCAAAAACGGCGCCACTTCATGGCGTACATACGCATCGTTGCGGTTTCTGGACACAGAAAGGACTTCCGCCACCTCTTGCAAGACCCGTATCGCATAATGACTATGTCTCTAGGGCCATGCGTGCAGGTTCAGTGAGCATAAGTCGGGTGGACTAGTGAACCCTCCTCCTGAGACAATAGGTGGGAGCTGAAAGGCACGGAACTGGAGGTTCCCGGAACAACTGCATCAGCATAGGGAACCAGATCTGTCTGGGCCAGAAAGGCGCTATCAGGATCATTGTTGCATGCTCCCTGCGCAGTTTGAGAAGAACTCTCTGGATCAACGGGAAGGGAGGGAAAGCGTAGAGGAATCTGTCCGCCCAGGAGAGGGACAACGCGTCTCGCCAGAAAACACCAGGCCCTGGATCTAGCGAGCAAAAATTGGGCAGTTTTGCGTTGGATGGGGAAGCGAATAAGTCCAGCTCTGGAGTGCCCCATCGAAGAAACAGATCCTCTGCTACCTCCTGAAGAAGTTCCCACTCGTGGACTCTGGCCTGGGAACGACTCAGGCCGTCTGCGATGTGTTGTCCACTCCGGGAACGTGAACTGCAATCAGGCTTGCGCCGTGTTGGATTACCCAATCCCACACTCATAGCTTCCTGCAAAGGGTAGGAGTGTGCGCCCTTGTTTGTTGAGGTAATACATCACTGCCGTGTTGTCTGTCTGAAGCAGAAGAGTACTCGGCGGACTTCTGACTGAAAGGCCTGCATGGCATAAAGGACCGCCTCATCTCCAGCACATTGATGTGGAGGTGGGCTTCCTGAGGGTCCATGTTCCTGGGACCTCACCCCGTCAGGTGTGCTCCCACCCCAGCCCTGGGACGTCTGTGGAGAATTACCTCCAGGGACGGCGCTGTAACGGACACCTGCAAAAGTGTCCCTGGGTCTAGCCACCATTGCCAGTCTCGAATCACGGCATTCATGATCCTGACCAGATGCTGCATGTGGTCTTGCCTTTGGTCCCACTGCACCTTGAGCATCCACTGAGTTACCCACATGTGAGCCTTGCCAAGGGATGGTTGGAATGGCGCAGCCATGTCCGAGCAAGCGAAGGACCAACCTGGCGAGGACAGTCTTCTTAAGCGAGATCCTGATGAGTTCCGCTTTTGGCCGGGAAGAAAGGCTTTCCTTGACAGTGTCCAGAACTGCGCCCATGAACTGCAGCTTCTGTGACGGCACGAGGAGAGACTTCTCGTAGTTGATAAGAATGCCCAGAGACTGAAACAGATCCTGGGTGCTCTGAATAGCCAGCACCAGCGCCTCTTTGGAGGCGGCCCTGAGAAGCCAGTCGTCCAGGTACGGGAACACGTAGTGGCCCTGTCTCCTTACAGACGCTACCAAGACTGCCATACACTTGGTAAAGACCCTGGGGGCCGAAGACAGTCCGAACGGAAGAGCCCGGAACTGAAAATGATGGCCGAGAAACTCGAAGCGCAGGAACCTCCTGTGCGCTTGAGCTACTGGGATGTGCAGGTAGGCATCCTGTGTGTCCAGGGACGCTAAGAAGGCGTCCTTCTTCAGCATGGGAATGAGCCCTTGGAGGGTCACCATGCGAAAATGTTTGTAGGCGACTGACATGTTGAGGTCGCTGAGGTCCAGGATTGGACGGAGGTCCCCTGTTTTCTTCGGAACCAGAAAGAAGTGGGAATAGTATCCGGATCCTATCTGGTTCTCTGGGACATACTCCACCGCTCCCTTTTGCAGGAGCGCGAGTACCTCTTGCCTGATGAGAGATCTGTGCTGACCTGAGTAACGGGAGAGCAGAGGAGGCCTTGTGGGTGGCTTGTCCACGAATTCTAGAACGTGGCCTCTTTCGACCAACTGAAGAACCCACCTGTTGGTGGATATGGACTGCCACCCTGGCAGGTGGTCCGCAATGCGGCACCCGACCTTGGTGTCCCGTTGATCCTGAGGGGCGGGGGCCGGGAAGGAGTCATGTTGTGGCAGCTGAGGGTCCAACGGGCTGGGCCGACTTGGCTGGTCGTTGGCTTCGGCCGCGGACGACTTTCCCTGGGCTCTGCGGGAGAAGGAGCCCCTCTGTTGCGGACCGGCGCGGGACTACTGTCTCTGCATCCGGCCTCGGAAACGGCTTTGGTTCCTACAAAAGGAACTAAGCTTGGGTCTGTACATGGCCTGGACAGACCTTACCACCTTCCCGGCCTCTTGAAGTTTGGTGAGGACCTTCTCCGAGGACTCACCAAAAAGAACTTCTCCATGAAAAGAGGCGTCCAGGATGTTCTTCTGGATGTCCGGGGTGAACCCAGAAATACGGAGCCATGAGTGTCTCCGGAGGCATATGCCTGAAGCTGCCGCTCTGGCCGAGGAGTCCGCAGAATCGTACGAGGCTCGCAGCACCTGGGTTCCCACGTCCGAACCCGTACAAAGGAGTTGTAGCAACTCCTCCTTCTGCTCACCTTCTGGCATCTTTTCCACCAGATCCAGTCCCTGTTCCCACAAGGCATTTTGAAACTGTACCATGTGGGTCAAGTAGTTGAGGGATCTGATGGCGCAGGTAGCGGATGCATACGTGCGCCTGCCCATAGCGTCCAGCTGCTTGGACTCTGGGTCCGGTGGCAGGGTGCTCAAATGTTGCAGCCTCTGAGACCGGTCATGAGAGGCTGTAATGACCAGAGAATCGGCCAGAGGATGTGATGCCAAGTACTGGTCCTCCCTAGGGGCCTTGTAAAGGCGGTCAGCTTTCTTCGGCATTGCCGGAAGTGAGTGTGGATGTTTCCACGCTGCCTTGGTGATGTCCACGAATGTGTCCACCAAGGGTGGCACCACCACAGGCTTTGGATCTTTTTGCCGAAGATATCTGGCAAGGCGTAATCTCTCGGGGTCTAGTTCCTCTGCGTCCCAGCCCATGTTCTCTTGGATATGCCTCAAAATCTCTGAGAACGATGGGTCATCCGGAGGAGATCTTGGAAGCTCACGTGGGTCCGGAGAAGGGACGTTGATCGGAGAGGGGGATCTGGATATACGAGAAGTCCGATCCCATGTCCTCCGTCGAAGGCGAATGGCGGTGTCTTCTGGGTCTCTTGGGGCTGGGTGACCCTGAAGAAGATCTGGATGGAGGTCTCCTATTTCGTGATCTACCCCTAGGAGGGTCTGTAGGCTCCTGGGGGGAAGGTACTCGGCCTGCATCCCTGGGTGAAATAGGGGGTGCAGGGGCTGGCGGAGTAGCGGGTGGAGGAGAAGGAGGAGGAGGAGGTGGTGTGGGAATCACATCCCTTTTTTATGGTGTCCCACCAGTAAGTAAACAACTCCTTGACCTCGGATATGCTAAGGCCCGACGATGGACCGGGTGCCGATGGCCGATCATCGGGTTCCGGCATTGGCTCCCCAAAGACCTCAGGTTCCGGCGAGGGTTCCCTGAGGGGTACAACAGGACCGGGTTCGCCAGTCTGGTCCTCGGGCTGGGTCAGCTCCTCCTCCGTGATCACCTCTTGACCAACGTCGGTGGGAGGCGAAGGGGTCCTCTTCTCAGTAGGTATGGACATTGGTCCCCAAGCCGGCGTCCGTGGAGGCAAAGGCCTAACCAGCGACGGGCGTCTGGCAGTCGTCGGTTCTCGGGACCGATGGTGCTTGGCCGACGTCGGGTGGGCCGGCGTCGGGTCAGACGATCTCTTAGGAGAAGTCAGTTCTTTGGTCTTCCGCTGGGGAGGAGGAGGCAAAGAGACTGACCTGGCGTCGGGTTCCGAATGGTGGGAACCGGACTTGTGATGGTGGTGATGGTCCCCTGACCTCGACAGGGCCTTGGTGGCTGAAGACGAAGAAGGTCTGGAGGTCTTGGCCTGAGAAAGAGAGGAGGAACCCGAGGGACTCTTCACCGCTGCAGGGGGAGGCTGAGAGCGGGCCCGGGAGGGGGAGCAGTCAGACCGGGAGCCGGAGCTACGGGAGTCAGAGGCCCTAGATGGGGACCTGGATCTCACTCTCTCCCTATACTTCTCGATGTGTCTGCGGGCCTTGTCGGAAGATTCCCCCTTGGAGGCTGCGTCCATGGCTTTAATCTTCTCCTCGAGCAGGAATGCCTGAAGGGCCTTCTGGCGACGGATCCGGGTCCGCTGTTGAACCCTGGCAGAAGGAGCAGGCCCAGGTGTCGTGGTCCGGGCCCAGGCACCGACGCAGGCCGAATGCGGTCTTGAACGGGATTTGCTTCCCACAGGCGCACTTCAAGGATGGCCTTCAACGGAGGTTGGAGAGGACATCAGACAGAAACTGAGCAGAAAAAACAAACTTTTTCCTGAAGGAAGAACTTAACCAGACATCACGCGCTAGAAACGAACCAAAGGGTCGAGACATGCAAGTCGACGGCGGGAAAGAACTGGGGAATCTGGCGGGACCGCCTCCTTATGTACTACGTCTGACGTCGGGGGCAGGACCGACGTCGGAGGCGGTCCCCGCTGAAGACTGCTAGCTAGAACATTTCCGTGGGGTCCTGACGCCTGCCGGCTTCAGTCCTAATGGTGTTACCTGCTTCAAGAGCTGTATCTCGAGTAAGATCTGTACTATCTTACTTCAAGAGGGCTCTAGCAGTCCCAAGCAATGTAAGTCAGACAAAACTTAAGCACGGGAGGCAGGAAAGGTCTGCAGTAGGTACATGATTAAGACAAGAGGCCCTGAAGGACAGCTAGTCCAAAGCCTGCCCTGTATCTAGAGGCAATGTCCAGACTGTAGTGTTTGGTAAAGGTGTGGTAGAGCTCCAAGTGGCTGCTGCACAAATGTCCGCGGCAGAAACATTCCTGAAACAAGCAGTACATGCAGTCATGCCTCTGGCTGAATGTCCCTTGACTTCACCCATAAGGGGCTTGTTATACTTCTGATAAAACAAAATGCAGTTTGCTAACCATTTGGATAAGCATTGTTTGAAACTGTTGCCCTCTCTTTGGGCGCAAAGAAATGAAAAGTTGATCTGTTTTACTAACTGACTTCATCCAGTTCGTGATAATAACGCAAGGTTCTGTGCACATCGAGGGTGTACAGAATGGTCTCCCTGGATTAGAATGCTCGGGAAATACACTGGCAAGTCTATAGTCTGGTTCAAAGTGAATTCACACACCACCTTAGGTAGAAACTTAGGATTTGTATGCAGAGCCGCCCGGTCTCTGTGGAAAATCAAATAAGGCTCCTTACATCAGGTCCTGAAGCTCGGAAATCCATCGAGCCGAAGTAATGGCTTCTAAAAAGAGTGCTTTCCAGGAAAGGTAGCACAGGTTGCAACTCGTGGCCGGTTCAAAGGGAGGAAAAGTGAGTTTTTCAAGGATGAAGTTCAAATCTCACGGAGGAACAGGGTTCCTAACCAGGGGTTTCATATGGAGAATTCCTTTCAAAAAGGTTTTGGAAACCTCCAACTGTGCCTAAGTCTTGCCTGACGGCTCTAGTCCTAATGGTTATTACCTACTGCAAGAGCCCTCTCAAAGTAAGATCAAGAAGGCAGAAATGCATGCTCTCCTAGCTGAGGGTAAGGTGGATATAGCAGCAGTTACCAAGTCCTGGGCTACAGCACACCACAACTGGGATCTCTCAATCTCAGGTTACAAGCTATACAGAAGGGACAGAGAGGTGAAAGGGGGGGGAGGGGTGGCAGCATACATCAGGGACGGAATAATTTGAATGAAGGAGGAAGAAAACGAAACAAGGAACATAAAAACACTGTGGCTGCAGCGGCACACTAGCAGAGGAAGGAAGATCAGGATGGGGTGGTATACAAACTGCCCAACCAGGGTGAGGACAAGAACAGAGAGCTGTGTTCTCAGTTGAGAATTGCAACTGGAAAAGGGGAGGTGGTAGTGGTGGGGATTTTAACCTGCCTAAAGTGGTCTGAGCTACTCCCACCACATCCTGCTCCAGAAGTTAGGAAATTCTAACTGCAGTCAAGGATGGCTTCATGAGTCAGTGTGTGATTGAAGCCACCAGGGAAAGGGCAACCCTGGACCTAGTGCTCACCAATGGGGAGCACTTACAGGAGATTGAAGTTAGGGAACCCCTGGGTGGAAGCGATCACAATACAATGTGGTTCAGTTTGGAAATGGGCAAGGATGATATCCCCACTAAGACTAGACCACTGGATTTCAGGATGGCAAATTTTAAAAAGATGAGAAAAGTGCTAAGGGAAAATTTGGAGAGCATGGAGGAGGGCACAGGGTGGACCAATTGGGGGGCCATTCAGAAGGCAACAAGCAGATGTATCAAATTGCAGGGAAGAAATCAAAACCCAGACCACCAAGGTGGTTTAAAGGTGGTTTAATGGGGAAGTAGTAAGAATAGTAAGGGAAAAGAGGGCAGCCTGTAGAAAATTCAAAGGAACAGCAAAGGAAGAGGATAAGGAAGAATTCCTAAAGCTGGCTAAGGTGGCAAGAAGGAGGTGCAGCAGGCAAAGGCACAGAAAGAGCTCCAAATAGCCAGAAGGAATAAGAATGGAAAATGGCCTTTTTGCTACATAGCAAAGGAGTGACAAGAAGGGCAACATTGTTAGAATGAGGAAGGGGATGGTTGAGTTGACGAAGACGGAGAAAAGCAGAGGTATCAAATATTGCTGCTCCGCCTTTACAAAAGAAAAGGTTGCACTGGTGCCATGGGCAGGGAGAAGGAGGGAGGAACTGAGGGGAAGCCATAGGAGTAATAAGGATTGAAAGAGTGAGGGAGGGGCTGATGGCCCTGAGGGTGGACAAATCCACAGGGCCAGACAAAATACACCACAGGATACCAAAAGAGTTAACAGAGGATCTGGCGGGGCCGCTGGCTGTTATCTTCAACAGATCTCTGGAGTCGGGAGTGGTGCCAATGGAGTGGAGAACGGCACACGTGGTGCCACTCCACAAGAGCAGACCCAAGAACGACCTGGGTTACTATAGGCCACTCAAACTGACCTTGACAGTATGTAATCTCTTGGAGACCATGCTAAAGGAAAGGCTGGTAAGGTATATAGAGGAGAATGATCTACAGGACGGAAGACAGCACGGGTTTGTGTTAGGCATCATATCAAGCAAACCTGATTGAGTTCTTCGATTGGGTTTCGAAGGCAATGGACAAAGGCCAGGCGGAAGACATCATATACCTGGACTTTAGCAAGGCTTTTGATTCTGTACCACACAAAAGGTTGATAATGAAACTGAAGGATCTAGGGGTGGGGGAGAATATGGTAAGATGGGTTGAGAACTGGTTGAGTGGTACAACCCAGATAGTAGTAGTTGGGGATGAGTTCTCCAGCACCAAGGAGGTCACAAGCGGGTCCCACAGGGATTGGTGCTGGGGCCAGTATTGTTCAATGTCTTCATAAGTGACATTGGGGAAGGCATTAAATCCAAAATGTGCCTGTTTGGGGATGACACCAAACTCTGTGGGAGAGTGGACACCAAGGAGGGGATACAGGACTGGAGGGAGGACCTCAACAGACTAGAGAGATGGTCAGGAATCTGGCAACTTGGTTTCAATGCCAAACAGTGCAAAATGATGCACACAGGGGCCAAGAACCCTAGGACAGAGTATTACAAAGGAGGAGTTCAGGTAACTGCCTCCAAAAAGGGAAAGGATCTCGGGGTAGTGATTACGAGTGACCTGAAACAGTGGTGGATCTAGGGAGGGAGCGAAGGGGATGGCAGCACCCCCATTGTATCCTACTTGCTTGCTACTGCTACATTTCACTTTGTTGAAGAAGTATGATTTATTGATTGTAAGAAGAAAATATATACAGTGTATGGTGGAATATTGTTCTCCACCAAAATAGATTACTGGAATGAGCTTGTTGTGCTGTCCTGACTATGTAACGATCTTGCTGTGCTGCACTGAGTACGTCACTATTGCAGCACAACAAGATCGAACATAGTCGCGCATGCATGATGAAGAAGCCACGGCAGTGAGAGCTGGCCAGAAAGTGAATAGTGCCTACAGAACCGCACCTTAGTAAGTGATTTTTCTGCTTGTTACAGGACACTGGAGGCATATTATGATAACCCATACACTAAAAAGATTGTGTATGAGTAATCATACATAAACAAGACAGTTGAAAGATCTTGAGGTTTCCGTGGTAACGAACCTTTTGAGCTGTGCTCTCAAGGTCGCAGGTTACCACAGAAAATGAAAATTACATACCTACCGTAAACCCACCCGGGCTCTGGAAGAAGCCGTAGTGCGGATCTTCGCTCCTCCTCCTTGGTCTCTTTGACGGAGTCCCATTCTTCTGAGATAGGGGACCATCCTTCTGGACCTATATGGCCCCGGTCGACTCACAGGGGTGATTCTGCCGGGTGCAGCCAAGGCAGCACCAAAATGGTTGTTCAGCTGTCAGCTGTGCAGCCTTCTGGAGCACCTTCTGCTTCGGGTGCTCTTGGTCCACTCCTTAGCCCAGGCGGAGGTCAGCCGATATCTCTTCTCGGCTCTGTCCCCATCCCTCTGCCACATTCTCCTGCGCTCTCAGGCATCCTTGGTCCTAGCAGGCCTCTCTCCTGGGAGAAGTTCAGGGCTGGGGCTGCTCGGTTCCCAGCTTACGTTAGGGCAATGGACAGACAGGTTTTTCAACCTCACCCCAAGCAGCCACCCTCTGAGCAGTCGGTGCCCTCCAACTCTTCATCCCCCTCTTCTGGAGGAGAGGAGCTTTCTGTCCATATCTCTCCAGCCGCTGATCTCGCTGAGTATCAGCATTTCCTCGTGAGGATGTTGGAGGATTTGCACCTCACCCCTGACACTGTAAGCAATCCAGAGCACTCAGCGCATGCCTTTCTAGGCGAGTTCAGCAAGACCACCCTTGTGGTGCCTCCCTGGCCTGCTCCCTTTCAGGAGGCGTCGTTGCGCTTCTGGCAGAGACCTTTCTCTGGAGTTCCTTCCCCTAGGGATTTCTGCCAGTGGTACTGCACACCCCCCGGAGTCTCCAGGTTCCATGCCTCCTCCGCAGTCCAGATTGACGCAGTTGGACACTCCTGATGGGCTTTGCGCCCTTCACCGTGACCGGCCCCAGGATCAGGATTCCTCGGATTTTGACTTCTGGGGTAGGAGGGCTTTCTACTCGGCACGGTTGGTGCTTTCCATTTCTGCACATCAGGCCCACTATGCAGCCTATGACAGGTTCTTGTGGTCCAGGCTAGGTCAACTCCTAGCCTCGTTGCCAGACAAGGAGCAAACCAGTCAAGCCATTGCACTCTCTACACGTGGTCTGGAGCTAGCAAGGCACTAAGCGAGGGCATCCTATGATGCCAACGAGGTAGCTACTAGGGTTGTAGGGACAGCAATCTGCACTCAGGGCGGACGGCATGGCTGCTTCTTTCCTGGTTGTCACCCTTGGCCCGGCTGACGGGTGATTAACTCCGCCTCACCAGAGAACTTATTCTTCTCCTGTAGAGCGAGACAACGCTTGTCGGGCACTTCCTCGCCCGGGGCCTGGCTCACTCTCCCCACTCTCAGGCCTCCAGGCCCTGAAGCTTCTCCTCTTAGTGTGTCACCACTGAGAGCTAAGGACTTTGTCCCTTAGGGTGAAAAAACCCCTTGGGGTGCTCAGCACTCACCCAAAGGTGATGAATGGTGAAGACTGACAGAGATAAGATATGAAAATGATGCACCTTACTGTAATTATGATCTTTCTGTGTATCTTCACTATTTATCACAACCCCACCCTCTATCCCCTGAGGCCTCAGTCTCTGGTCCACCTCCTCTCGTGCCCAACCTTGCCCCCTCCTTTCTTTGTTAGGAGTGGGGTAAACAGGGGCACATAGGGAGACTATGTTCTGGGTAGAGTGGTCAGCATGGGGGCACTCCTTCTCTAGTGCATCTGCTCCACCCCTGTGGGGTGGGAGTTGGTAGTTGCCCTCCATTCTCTCCTCCTCCTTGTCCCATCCATCTTATTTTTCTTCGTCCTTAGGACTATCCTTTATTACACAAAAATAAAAACTCCTTTTTCTTTTTCACCAAAATCTTTCCTTGAGAGGGTGTTAATTCTCTGTGCCCTGTCCTTTTTCCAGAATAGCCGATTCTGCCCAGATGGAGTTTTTGCCAGCCATTCTGTGCCTTGAATTCTGGCAAGAAGCCTTTGGCTACTCCTTGCAGTTCCTATACAGTCTGGAGATGGACCAGAGTCTGGGATATGTTAACCTACTCCCCTCTCTTCCTACCTTCTAAATTCTTTGTCCCACCCTACCTCCCTCCTCTATTTCCAGAGGTTGGGGCCCCTCCCAATCCTTTTAGTTTCTGACTACTTCTTTCTGTCCCCTGTCGTTATTTCTCCTTTTAGTTTTTTATCTTTTCCTTTTTCCTGTCCCTTGGACTTCCTTGTCCCACCCTCCACTCCCTTCCTCTTACCTCTCCAGCGACTCATAACTGGCAGGCAGGCAGAGTCGACAGCACCTAACTTGCCCACCTGCAAGCCGCCCATCACGTTGGCCTCAAGGCGGCGCGCCGATGAGAGCGTCTGCCTACCTAAAAAAAAAAAGGCTCCATCGGGTCATGACCTCCATCCATGTACCCAAAGGTGATGAATGGTGAAGACTGACACAGATAAGATCCTCTCGATCCCACAACTGCCTTGTTTTGTATGATTACTCATACACAATCCTCTATATTCTAAACTACATACTCATTTGTATTCTCCATTTAAAATGTAGAAGAACAAGATAATAGCAAATGATATAAAGGAATAAAATTGTGCATATGAAGTCCCACTACCACACAACCCATTGTAAAATACTAGATCCAACACTGACCTGAAACACAGCTCTCAGTGTAAAAGGCAGCGTCAAAAGCTAACAGGATGCTGGGGTGTATTGCAAGGAGATTCAGTAGCAGGTGGAGCAAAGTTATTTTACCATTGTACAGGTCACTGGTGAGACCACATTTAGAATAAGTGGTGAGGTACTGGCATCCTTACTTTAAAAATACATCAGCATGGTGGAGGGTCTAGGAAGAGCAACCAAGATGATCGAGGCTCAGGATAGGTCTTATGAGAAGAGGCTGGGAGCCCTGGGGATGTACTCCTGGGAGAGAGGGGCAGAGCGGTGATATGATAGAGACCTTCAAGTACATGAAGGAATTAACAAAGTGAAAAGGAAGGTCTCTTTAAAATGAGTGACAACAGTACCACTAGGGGCACAGCCTAAAACTGATTTGGGGAGGTTCAGAAGGGATGTAGTAGGAAGCATTTCTACATGGAGAGGTGGTGTCCACCAGGAATGAGCTGCGAGAGGAGGTGGTATCAGCAAGGACGGTGGGAGCATTCAAAAGAGCTGGAACAAGCACAAAGTAACCCTTAGGACCAAGGAAGGAGGGGAGGAAGGTTGGGACAGTTGGAGGGTATGGTCATAGGCGTAAATTGTAAGGCCAGACCCTGTATCACTTACCGAACAGATGCGATAGGCCGGGTAGGTTGTCTCCTGCTGGCTTTTTTCATATGTTCATACTTTCCATGAAAGGCAGTTGGGTATGATGCACAGAGTTTGGCTTACAGCATAGAGAACTGAGCTGTGAAGCCCGGAGATCCAAGTTTCAATCTCCCCACTGCCACTTATTCACCATGTTACCTTAAAGAGCTAGTGTAGTGCCTAAAACGAATATTCATTTTTAAAAGCAGTCAACCATTACCTTTTGTATCTGAGGTACTTTTTCTTTTTCCTTTGGTTAATGAGATTATTTACCTGATATACAGTAAGTAGGTGTGATGTTTGCCATAGCACTCTGCCTGGCAAGTGACATATCTATCTCTGTTCTCCCCACTACATCATCAGCACTGTGGCCTCACTGACTGTGACATCACTGCTGCTTAGCACAGCCACTCAGTAACTAACTGGTCAATCATTTGTGATGTGACTGTCAGTGAGATCACAATGCTGCTGATGATGTAGTGGGGGAGATAGAGACAGATGTGTCAGCTGCCAGGCCGACAGCTTTCCACACATCCAGTACAGTATTATCTCAGAGGAGACTCTCTAATGAGCAAAAGAAAAACACTTCAGAAATAAAAAGTTACAACTGACTACTTCTTAACATTGGCATTATTGCCCTGTCTGCATTTTTTGGCGCGGTACCTAACCTCTCTATGGGACCCCAATGAGTTATACTTTTTAAAGGGACAATGGCAGCTTTTAGGTGATTTTTTTAAGCCCCCTTTAAAGGTTACCTGCACATATCTCTATTAGTAAGCATCATGCATACAAGGTCTATGTTTTGCAGAAATTGCACATTAGAGAGGTTTTGCCATTTTTGTATTATTTATTGTCCTGACTTTATCCTGGGTGCACATTGCTAAGATGGCCACAAACTGCATGTGAACTTGTGCATGGACAAGTTTTGTTTCTTTTAAGCAAGTGTCATCCAAAATGATTTTCTAACAAATGTTGGTCTCCTGAGCACAGCAAGGTTCATCCGTCACCAAAACGAGTGTTGCAACATATTTAATTCTGTATACCCAGAGTCACGGATTTAAATTGCAAACACAGAATTAAATAAATATGTTACAACACTTGTTTTGGCAGCAGATTAACTTCTCTGTGTTCAGGAGACTAACGTTTGTTAGAAAATCGTTTTGGATGACACTTGTTCAAAAAAAAAAAAAAAATGAAACGCAACCATGCAAGAGTTTACATGTGCTTTGTGGCCATCTTTGCAGTGCACATACACGAACGGGCGGTCCACCCAGAATAAAGCTGTGACGGTAAATAGAACAAAAATGGCAAAATCCTCTCTAAATGCTCATTTTCAGCTAAATGTACACCTCGTATATGACATTCACTAACAGATATGTGCAGATACTGTTTTTAAAGGGGACTAAAAAAATCCACTTAAAGCTGACAATGTCCCTTTACAGAAAGAGCCTTCAAAAAAAACGGCTATAACATGTATGCTAAGAAATGAGTAACACCTGAAAATGGTGCAGCAAATATTGTGGAAAATTCCAAACACCGATGCAGACATTCAAATTCCACTGCTGACTGCCATCAAGATCAAGATCAAGCTACACGAGATTGGTATTTGCAAGCCTGTGAGACAAGGTAGTCACTATACATGTCCCTATTTACAGAAGAATATTGGACTTTATATTTTGCCAAGTCTAACACTAACTGTAATATTTATCATAAGTGCACATATCAGAGTTGGTGGTGGTGGTAGTAGTAGTTTTATTTCTTTCATAATGTCCTTTCAAAGGGGCTGGCCCGCTGGTGCAGCAGCAAGACATCTGCTTGCGCCGCCGACATCCCGGGTTTGGAGACAGACTCGGGAGTTGGAGGGCCAGCCAGGAGCAGAAGGACTGAGCGTACTTGGGACAGCTCTCCTTCGGGAGGAGGAGGGGGAAGCATGTCCCGCACTTTACTGACCCCTGGCGGAGGCTGAGGGTACCGCTGTGGCTGGCGTTGTCAACTAGAGGTACGGGGCAGACGCTGTGCATTACTGCACATCCCACCCTTATCCACATCTCATAAAAATACAGCTGCATCCCTCTATGACACTCCGCATTCAGTGCCCAACCATTCCCTCAGCCCTGCTCGGCAACGGATAGAAGTGTTTCTGCCGGCACGTCCCAGTCCTGTGGCCCCACCCTGAGGGGTAAGCTAGGGGGTTCCTCCTGTGGGGATGCCTGCTGGAGTCCTGACCTTCAGGTTCACAGGTCCAGGGCTGACCAATGGCCCGACCCAGTAGGGGGGTAAGCATGGGATCAAGATCGCTGCAGTGGGTAAGGCCGGGTTGAGCCTGGCGGGTGAGGCAACAGAAAGCATGATAAAAGCAAAAAAAAATAAATAAATAATGTTCTTTCAATTACTCGGGCATTTTACATTTAAAAGCACTTACAAGACAGAAGGAAAGAGAAAAAAACTAGCAATTACAATACCTTTTGTTGAGCTTAGTAAATACTGAAAGGAACATGAAATATTAGATTTGATATTCTTCCATATATAGGGGCATTTCAGAGGAAGGGCATAACCTTGTCACACTCTTGCATGGATACTGATTTCCTATAGCATGATCTCGAGGGTTAGTCAGCAACAGAATTTGAATACGTCTGCCACTCTCCAGTAGCTTTAGCCTATGCCAGCCCCCTTACTTACCACCCTCCAGTAGCTCAGAGTCTGCCGCTGAATCCGTGTCACCCTCCTGGGCTGGAAAATGATACTGCACATAGCAGTCTGCCTCGCCCCAGACAGTGGATTGTGCTGGCGTCAGCCCTTTCACGTTCTCCACTCTGATCTCAAAAGCATGCTCCATTACTCCCTGTATCCTTTGGTTTTCCATCTGACAAATACAAGAACAAGAGATTAACTTTGACTAAAACAACTGCATACCGCAAGTGCTAAAAAACCTATAGTACTGATTTGTACTCAGTATTACATAAATATACTTTACTACATTATACATGAAAACAGATTTAAAAATGAAAGAAGACCATCAATCCACGGTCTCCTCCTCCCACTATCTCAGTGGTAAAGTGACTGACAGTCTTTTGGGCTGATAAATGCATACTATTTAAAATGATTATACATGAATGATCATTCTGCCTCCTTCCCACCTGGAGTAAAAATGACCTCCAAATATTTTTTTGCAACGCACTGACATTAGAATCTTGTTATCCCCATCATTCTGACATTATACCAGTATGATGAAAAGATTGATTCTTTGAAAAAAAAATTGGATTAAAAAAAATGTGTCACAAGACAGTTTGCAGTTCAGCTACAGCATCTTAAACTCAGCCCAACAGCATACATGAGTCAAAAGGTTCTATGTTTAACCTTATTTAAAATGGCTACCTGAGGCAGAGTGAGTTAAGATTACATTGTTGGTGGCGCTACAGAGCCAGAGACCTCACAGGACGTGCATTGCATGGTCTCCTGCTAATCTGTTTTATTCAAACAGGTTAACTTGATGAGCAATTAATTTTTTGCTATAACAGTTGTAAAGCCGACTTCCTCATCCATAGAGTAGTCTGAACCTAAATTTGATATGGGGCATCCGAAGGGCGGCTGGCGGAAGACCTAAACAGCCACTGATACAAACTACAAGTTCAGGAGTTCAGAGGCAGTGGGAACGAAGCCACAAAGGCACACAGTACTGGAGGCAGTAAAACCATGGACCAGAAAACAGAACGTACCATACAAAGACTGAACTCCAAGATGCCCAGAAGAAGGCACTGACAGCCACAGTGATGGACATGGATGCCTGCCCATTCCACATCCACTTTGGCAGCCGTAACAAACTAACCACTGAAAAATCACAGCTACACGGTAGAATTGGGGCCCTTGAAAATGATACCAGGATTCCAAATATTAGACTGGTAGGCATACCAGTGTTCTTTTTTTTAAATTCTCTTTGTCGCTCCCGGCACTGGAACTCTCTCAGGCTGATCCACTGGCGGTGTTGCTCTACCACTGTGAGCCCGCCATCCCCAAGGTCATTACTTTCTCCCTGAGCCCCGAGAGGGACATAGGAAATCAAGGGGTGGTGGAAGGGCTTCAGTGTTGGGCGTATGGCGGCATGGCTCTGGAGTGCCGTCACCTATCCAGGCAAGAGGTTTTAGTAATGTTTCGCCCCGACTTGGGACGTGCAATACCGCCCAGCCCATCACATGGGTGCTCCCACCCACGTCCAGAAGGCAGTTGCCCGATGTCTACCCTCTTGCTTGTTTGTGAGCCCTCTGTGCGTAGCAGTGCCGCCGGTCTCCACCGGGGGCCGCTGCTGCACCGGGCTACCCCTGGATCCCTCCCCAGGAGAGGAGAGCAGTCCTACGGATGCTCGATCCTCTCTCTCTCTCCCTTGCCGACCCCCGGCAATCCGGGCTCGCTCCCAAACCTGGGTCGTCGGTATGGCAAGAGGTGTGGCATCCAGCGCCTCAACCCTCAGCGCCACCAGGCCGGCTATACCAGTGGGGGTTGAAGAAGAGAATCTCCTGCCATATGTGGTGGAATGGCTTTCAACAGCACTGCAGTTATCTGGGGAGTTTGTGGAGCATTCCTTCTTAAAAGCTTATAGAATTAACAAAAGAAGGGCTCAAACTTCCTCAATCATGCCACTGACTGTCCTGCTTAAAACTGTGAATTCTTATATGAAGGACCAACTTTTGCTAGAGGCAAGGAGTGCTTACCCATTAACTATTGAAGGCCAGGATATCAAACTTTATCCAGACTTGTCTTTCGCTACAAGAAATAAAAGAGCAAACAATCTGACACAATGTGGGATCAACTCTGCTCCCTGGGGATTGTTAACTCTATTGCTCTTTCCAGCCCACCAGGAGGGAAGCAATTTCAGTTTTCCAATGCTGGAACACAGGGCGCTGGACTGAGAAAACTACCTTGGGATTTAATTACTGCACAGACACAGCCACCGCATCGGAGAAGAGGAAGAAGACACTGAAACTGATCAATACTGCCCCCATGACAGTGCACTTGCCTAACCTGAAGGACATACCTTCCCTTTGATTACAAGACTTTGTGGGACTTTCTGTCTTGATATAATGGTATGCTGGGGTTGTGATTAGCTGTTTCCCTTTTCTTTTTCATACTTCAATCACAAAGTATGTATATAAGGAATAAGATGGCACACACGCATGCAGATCGTTGCATGCTGTGGGATGATGTTTAGCTTCCATGTTACATTTTCCAGTAATCTGTTTATGCAACTACACTTTCTCACTGTTATTTGCTGCTTTAGTATTATTTTATGCCGATCGATCTGCTAGGTATAGTTGTTCTGGGGTTCCCAATTTAGACCTTACTTCCTAAATGCTTTTGGGATGTTATATGTTTATACTGTTATTTTATTTATTATTTTATTTACTAGGTCTAGGATTACAATACCTTTGAGCTAGGGCTCTTTTACAAAGGTTCCACATCAAGATCAAGTAGGGGTGTAACCCTGACGACTCAAGTTAATTCTGGTTGAATGTTTAATTGATAACTCTCTCAAGCTCTGATTAGCTATGTTCTGCAAGAACGTGATACCCCATTAATAAGTGGGTATAATGGTTTAAACAGTAGCCCCAGGGTTGCAGTAAAACTATTCTCTTTGAACAGAGACACGTACTACCACAGTCGTCTTGGCTGGTCATTTGATGCTAATATTCTGATGCGATGTTTTGCTTAATCCCCACTTCCTAGGTGTAAAGAGTTTGGGGTGATAACTGTAAGTGAAATTTTGCTAAAGAGTTCACTCTAAGACTGCTATACCTCAAATGATTATTCACTGTATCTGCTGGTTCAGTTGAAATCAATAAAAAAAAAAGATTACATTGTTAAAAAGGAGGTCACATACCTCATATTAACTGGTATTATAAAGTGCAAATACCAGTACGATAATGGCACAAGTAAGTAAGAAAAAATTACTCACCTTAGTAATTGTGTTTCTTCTAATGGAGTCTTGCTGTATTCTGACAACTGCAGTTAGCTCCATCCTTTGAACTGCCCCAGAGAGTATAGGGTTAAATTTCTATGCAGGGAATAGAACGTTGAGCTCAAGCTCGGTTGAAGACTCTGTCTGCAGTACTTTGAATCCAAACCGTCAGATTCTTACGAGTTAAAAACTCACTGACCTATCAGAATGTGGAAATTGTAAAATTTCTACTAGCCAACTGCAACTAACGGTCTAGGTTCCCAATGGAAGTCTCAAGTCAGGAAACCCAAAAACCAAACAAAGACCAGGTAATACACCTGCCCACCCACTTCCCAAAAACAGGTTCTGAGAGGGGAGGCAGGAAGGGAGGTCAGAATACAGCAAGACTCCATTAGAAGAAACACAATTGCTAAGGTGAGTAATTTTTTCTTCAAACAACATGAAGTCTTACTGTATTCTGACAACTGCAGACTACCAAGCAGTACCTCCAAGGAGGAGGGACAGAACCTACTTTGGGAATAGGTTCTGAAGCACTGCTGCGCCAAATCTAGCATCACTCCGAGCCTAGATATCCAGGGAGTAATGCTTGGTGAAGGAATGAACTGTTTTCCAGGTGGCTGCTTGGCAAATTTCTAACAAGGAATATCCCTGGCTGCAGCCAGAGATGCAGCTGTACCTCTAGTGGAATGAGCCTCAGGCCTGAGGGAGGAATTTTTCCAGTTTCTCATAACAGACCTGGATACACAATCCACTTGGCAATAGTTCTCTTGGTGGCAGGTTTGCCCTTACCTACTTCCCCATAAGTGAGGAACAACTGGAGGGAGTCGAACCTGTGACCCTTTGTATGTTCTATGTAGTAACTAAGGGCTCTTTTAACATCTAAACTGTGTAACCTTCGTTCTCCCGAGGAAGCATGATCAGTGAAGAACACAGGGAGAGACATGGATTGGTTCAAGTGGAAATCAAAAACCACTTTGGGTAGGAACCTCCTACTGGTTCTAAGGACCACCTTGTCCCTATGGAATGAGACGAAGTCCGGTTCAACTGACAGAGCTTGCAATTCACTGATACGTCTGGCAGAGGTTATAGCAACCCAAAACACAGTTTTCCAAGTCAAATACTTGAGCTCTGCTGAGGACATAGGCTCAAAAGGGGGTTGCATAAGCCGAGCAATGCAGACATTCAAATCCCAGGCAGGAGCAGGATCCCTAAAAGGAGGATTAGCATGAAGCAATCCTTTGAAAAATTTACAGAATACAGGATGAGATGACGGAGAGAAAGGCTTTCCCACTGACAGAAAAGCAAAACAGCAGACAAATGTACCTTGAGGTAGCTGGTCTGAGACATGGACCATTAAGATGAACCATATAATCCAGAACTGTAGACAATTCAGCAATGTCTGGGGATATATGCTTCTTGGAACACCAAATGCTGAATCTTTTCCATTTGGAGTTGTAAGTTTTTCTGGTGGCAGGCTTGAGAGGCTTTGAGAATGTCCAGAACCCTTGGGACAGATGCAAATCTGGATATTCTAACTTTTCAAGAGCCATGCCTTGAGACTGAGGGACCGAGATTGGGTACCAAATCTTCCCTGAGAGGAGGTTAACAGATTGCACTTCCTGGGGAGAGACAGGGAAGATGGACTGCTAGGGACAGTAGCAGGAATACTATGGTTGCCTGGCCCAGTCTGGAGCAATCAGAATTAGTTTTCAGGATTGTGACCTCATTTTGACCAGAACTTTGAACAACAGAGGAAAAGGAGGGAAGGCATAGAGGAATTTCCCTTCCCAGTTCAGAACCAGAGCATCCAGAGGGACTGAGCCCAGTACTGGAAGTCTGCAATAAAACAGAGGAAGTTGGTGATTGCCCGGGGCTGCAAAGAGATCTATCTCTGGAGTGCCTCACCTGGAAAATCACTTCTAGCACCAGGGGATCCAGAGACCATTCATGATGGCCCTGGGAGATTCTGCTCAGTGCATCTGCTATCACATTGTCCTTTCAAGGAAGGTGGACTGCAACTAAGGATGTCTGCAGAGAGTAAACCACAGACCATAGTTTCATGGCTTCCGTGCATAAGGCCGTGGACCGAGTGCCTCCCTGCTTGTTGATGTACCACATGGTGGTGGTGTTGTCTGTCCTGACCTGTACCACCTTATTCTGCACTGACTGAGAGAAGGCTTTCAGAGCCAAGAACACTGCCCTGAGCTCCAAAAGATTGATATGCAGGAGGGACTATTGATGGGACCACTGTCCCTGGGCTGTGAGAGCCCAGAGATGGGCTCCCCACCCCAATAGAGAAGCATCTGTGGTAAGGACCACAACGTGGGGCTAACTGACGAAAGGAACCCCTTGCCTGAGACTGTCCTGATCCTGCCACCATTGGAGTGCCTGGATCAGAGTCTGCGTCACTGGAACCAGTTTGATAAGAGGATCCTTCTTTTGGGACCAGAAGGACCTTAGGTGGAACTGAATGTCCCTCATTTGAAACCTGGCTCCTTGGACCACTGCTGAAGAAGCTGCCATGTGACCCAGAAGCTGAAGGAAATGCCTTGCTGGTCGAGAGATCAGAAGGCGGAAAGAGGAGGCCAGCTCTGAAATGGCTGTAACCCTCTGCATGGGAAGAAAAGCTCTTGCCTTGACTGTATCCAGCTCTGCTCCTATAAAAAGTGAGAAGCTGTACAGGTTCAAGAACTGACTTGGAAAGGTTGAGAAGAAACCCCAAGGAAGTGAGTACTTGTTGGGTCACTTGGAGGTCTGACTTGACTTGGTCTGGGGACTGTCCCACAATGAGCCAGTCATCCAGATATGGGAACACTGCAATCTTCTTCCTTCTTAAAAAGGTCACCACTACTGCCAGGCACTTTGTGAACACCCTTGGAGCTGATGTTAGGCCAAAGGGCATTGCTCTGAACTGATAATGGCCTGAAGGCAATTCGAACCTGAGGTACTTTCTGTGGGAGCACCTGATGGGAATGTGAAAATAGGCATCCCTGAGGTCCAGGGAGGCTAGCAGTCCCTGGCCTTGAGAGGAAGAATTATTCCGTCACCATTTTAAACTTTGGCTTTAACAGATGTTTGTTCAGATATCTTAAATCCAGGATGGGTCGCCCTCCCCTGTCTTTTTGGAGTAGAAAGTACCTGGAGTATAGACCTTTGCCCCCGTGTGGGTGAGCACTCTCTCTATGGCCCATAGTGCCAACAGAGATGAAATCTTTGCTTGCAAGGCAAGGGTTCGGAGGTGCTTGCAGGTGGAAAGATCTGGGCCTCAGCTTTGGAAATCTTTTGAAGCCGAGGACCAGTCCCTGGCTTACCACTTCCAGGACCCATTTGTCTGAAGTAACAGACTTCCAGTCCTGGACGAAGTAAGCCAGCCTGCCTCCTACTGGTATGGGGGAGTCGACCCGGGCTGACACCTCAGGGCGTCGGCTTGGCAGGAGCCTTAGGTTGAGGGGTGGATGCAGCCTTGCTCATCCCCCTTCTGCCTCTCCCTCTAAAGAACCCCTCTGGGAAAAGGGAGAAGAGGCCTGCGTTTGGTAGAAAGGCCTGCCCCTGCCCCTGGCTTGTTGCCTTTGAGGAGTTGCCTGCCTTTCCTTGGCCTGTGCACTCCTGTAAGTGGTCCTGTATTCATCCATTTTCTTCATGTAATTCTCTGTCTGCTCCCCAAAGAAAGAATTACCCACCACAGGGAAATCCATGGCCTTAGCCTGGGTGTCCTGTGAAAGGCTAGTAAATCTGAGCCAAGCCATTCTCCGAAGAGCCACAGATGTAGCCATGACTCTTGATGACACATCATTGGAGTCCACAGCAGCATGAAACTGAACCTTGGATGTCTCAATCCCATCAGCAGCCACCCCCTCCAGCTCCTTTGCCAGCTGGGGGGAAGCCTGCTTAGCCAGTACCAGTACAGTGTCCCATCTGGACTTCTGGTACCTGGCTGTATATGCCACATAATTAGCCTGCCTGAGTCCCAAAGAGGATGCCATGTACTGTTTCTTTGCCATGGCATCCAACTTCCTGGAGTCTTTATCTGGGGAGTGTGAAGCCAAGGGAATGCCTGCCCTGTCACAGGCTGCAGCCTGCACTACCCCAACATGGCTGCATTGCTGGTAAAGAAACTCCGTATCCGAGCCTGACAGAGTATACCTCTTGTCCATCCTTCTGTCCACAGGAGGTGTGGAGTTAGGAGACTTTAGAATGTTTTGAGTCTGCTTCCCAAAAGACTTATGAAGGGGAAATAGACAGTCTCTTAGACTCTGGGATAGCCATCATTTCAACAAAGTCGGGCCCTTCTTGGTCCTGCACACCCTCCTCCATAGGAAGCTGGAGGGTTTCTGCCACTTTCTTGTAAAACAGAAAGTGGGAAGGGGACTCAGAGAGCCTAGGAGGGTAAACACCAGAAGGTCTGTCTGGGGAGATGTCCGGTTCTGTAGGCACATCCAGACTTTCTAAGCACTCATTATCATCATAATCCTCACATTGTTCACAGACCCCCTCCTCAAAATCTGGTTCATAAAAATCTTCAGGGGCATAATCCTGAACTGGAGGAACTGACCAAACCGAACCCCTCCCAACCGGGACCGGATCGGTGGGAACCGGACAAAGCAATTCCACAATCTGAATCGCTCGGGCAATTTCTTCCACGGTCGGAACATGGAGTTCTGGATCTGAACCGGCAGATTTTTCCTTTCTTTTCCTTTTTGTAGGAACTGACCCCTCAGGATCAGCTCTCCTCTTGCCCAAAGTAGTATCGCCCTGGTCAGAGGGTACTCCTTCTGGTTCGGTGATAACCGAACCGGGCTGGCCTTCCGGGTTAGCGGATTTCTCGGCCTCCTTCACCCTAAGTCTGCCTAATCTCTTATTCAGGGTAGACTTGGGAAAATTCTTACATATTTGGCAGTCTGAATCGAGGTGGTCAAACCCCAGACAGTAAACACAGGTGGTGTGGGGATCGACCTTAGCAAACACCTCCCCACACTCACTGCAGTGTTGACACCCAGTGGGCCCAGTTTTTTTCTTGGGTTTCTCAGACATGGCCAACCTAACCAAACTTACCCTTTTTTCGGCAACCGCCAGGCAAGAATCTCTTACCGGTTTCTAACCATGTTACGGGTGTTTGAAAAAAAAAAACCCGCTAAAAACACGTTTTTTTTAAACCGATAAGAACCGGTAACCACACACTAAAACGACTAAATCAAAAAACCTAAAGGATCGCGGGACTTTTACAATTTCCACAATCCAAAAACACTAAGTACTTACTGTACCGCAGACAGAGTGAACCGAATCGCAGTAAAATCATTTGGAAAACCAAGACTTTAACCAACACTTTAACAGATTCTTTGAACCGAGCAACAGGAGAAATCTCCGGAGCGACTGTTCAGTGAAGCGCAGTAAAGAATCTGACGGTTTGGATTCAAAGTACTGCAGACAGAGTCTTCAACCGAGCTCGAGCTCAACGTTCTATGCCCTGCATAGAAATTTAATCCTATACTGTCTGGAGCAGTTCAAAGGCTGGAGCTAATTGCAATTGTCAGAATACAGCAAGACTTCATGTTGTTTGAAATACACATTTTCAAATAATACAGTGATATTATTTTGCGGGCAGTAAACAGCAACCAATCAAGGATGCTTTAAAGATGTCTATTCCTGGTTAAGGCACTCACTGGGGACTCCCCCATCTTTCATTATATAAACTGTTACACTTTCATGTGAAATGAAAGTTTCCTGATGTAAGCTTCTACAACAGAAGCATGCTAACCAACATCTTAGCACCATTTTCTTAACTATTAATGAAAAAGCAACACTGCATACTTATTCATCTTTTAGCATCATAACGGTAGCAGCCAATAAGGCTGGTGTCCTTTGTTGTTTTTAAACTCTTAATATGTAAATTAGGATCTAATTTATTAGCAATACATCTCCTATGTTTGTAAGGTACTCCCAAAACATATGTACTAACGATAGCACGTGACAGTAAGCAGTATAGCACAGTGGTTTAAGGCTCTGAGCTGAGACATGGGTTTGAATCCCAGCCCCACTTGCATACTGTGTGACCTTTAGCAAGTCACTTAACTTCCTTGTGCTCCCAGGTCCCACCTGGAAACAAGCTTTCAGCTTAGTGTGTCTCCTGGTTAAAAAAAAAATGACACAACTTTCCAACTTCATTGCTGTTTTTAAAACAGCTACCATCATCTCTGCAATACCTGTAATACTGATGAGAATGGAAGATTTATTTTAATTAATCAAATCAGCCAAACTTTGATTAATGTAGAGTACTCCACAAAATGGCTCAGGGCGCATTACATAATAATAAACATCCACCAAAAAACAAGTATAAAACAATTAATAATTCAAAAGAAAAAAACATGCACACAGTCAGCTTATAAAAGGTCTAAAACTACAGTAGTCTGAAGTAGCAGCAGTAATAAAAATGGCGTAATCAGAATCCACCATTAAATGCCTGGTGGAATAGCAACGTCTCTAGGCTCCTTTTCGACATCTCCACTGAGAAGGTTACTTGTACATCCTCAGGCAGGATATTCCAAAACTGTGGTGCCGCCACTACAAAAGATCTGTTACCCAAGCAACATACGCAATACCTGGGGACAACCTGTTGGCCAGCCTCAGTGGAGCAGAGGGGGCATGGGGGGCATCATACTTGATCAGAAGTTAGCTCAGACAGATGAAGTCCAATCCATGTAGGGCTCTTTAGGTCAAAAGACTCAGCTTGAAGACAACAGCTGCACCAGCAGCCAGTTGTCTGCGGAGAAAGTACAGTTACGTAAGAACTTACTGTAACAGTAGATCTTCAAGAGAAGCTCTTGCAGCAGGTTCCACAATGAGAACTGGCGCCCCTGGTGGCGGTTCTGGCAACTTCTTCTTTAGCAGTACCGATGTGGGAATGCCCCCCACCAGCGTTGGCTCCACCCCTGATGTCGCCCTATATAAGGGAGGAGTTCCCCACGTGCTCCAGTTCTTGTACCCCCCCCCCCCAAGTCAGGCAAGATAACGACAGGCAAAGGTCACAGATGTGATTGTCAATGGACAACCCCTCAAAGAGGAAGAAAACTGGCCTGAACAGGACCTGATCCCTGGGGGAAGGAGGGCAGGAAATATACCTGCTGCAAGAGCTTCTCTCAAAGATCTACTGTTACGGTAATGGTAAGTTCTTACATAACTGTACTATCTTACTTCGAGAGGAAACTCTTGCTGCAGGTTCCACAATGAGGACTGAGTCCCAAGCAGTATAAACATATAACAACCCCTGGGAGGAGGAAAAACAGTAAGAAAGGGAACAGCAGGATAGGGGAAGATTCCTCAGGAAACCAGGCCTTGCAGGACTGTGAGGCCAAACCCTACTACGCATCTGGAAATAATGTCAAGGCTGTAATGCCTGGCAGGTATGAACCGAACTCCAGGTAGCGGCAGCACAATATCCCCTGTCAGTACCCTCTTCAGCTGCGAAAAGAAGCAGTGATAGCTCGAGTGAATGAGCTTTAACCAGCCCATGCTCGACCTGTTGTGCTTCTATAACAGAATGAAATACAATGAACTAACCAACATGAAAGCGCCTGCTTGGTGACCGGCAACCAACGGACCGCTGGGCAAAAGACAAAAAGTTGATCAAACTTTCTGCCCTTGGTTCTAGCCAAATAGCATCGGAGAGCCTTGTGAGTGTCCAAAGAATGAAGCAGGGTCTCCCCCATTCGAATGCTCCGGTAGTAAACCGAACTGAACCAATTGATTCAGAGTGAGTCTCAAACGATTTTAGGTAGTAACATCGGGTTAGTGCAAAGGTCAATCCTGTCCTTGTGGAAAACAAGGTAGTGCTCTTTATACATTAAGGCTTGAAGCTCTGAAATGCGTTGCACCGAAGTAATGGCTACCAAGAATAAAGTCTTCCAGTAAAGGAAACGAAGCTCGGACTCCATAGCTGGTTCGAATGGGGGAAGAGAAAGTTTCTCTAGGACGAACAGGAGATCCCAAGGAGGAACAGGGTCCCAGATGGAAGGTCTGATGTGAAGAATACCACGCAGAAAAGCCTTGGAAACCTCCATTTGAGCCACCGTCTTACCCGACACAGAGAAACGGTAAGCAGAGATGGCAGCCAGGTGTACCTTGATGGAGGAATAACTGAGACCTTTCTCAGAAAGAGAAAGCAGGTATTCTAAGATCAAATTAACTCGACAGACCAACGGATCCACTCTTTTGGCAGTGGCCCAAATACAAAAGCGTTTCCACTTCATAGCGTAAGTGGCCCTGGTGGCAGGTTTCCAAGCCTCAACTAACACTTGAGCGACCTGATCAGACACACTGAACCTGACCTTGGCTAGGTCCTGAGAAGCCAGGCATGCAGGTGAAGGGAACGCAGGTTTGGGTATAACAGAGACCCCCTGTCCTGCGACAGGAGTTGAGAAGACATAGGGAGCGACATCGGAGGCTTTACCGCTAGATGCTGTAGTAGGGAAACCAGATTTGACGAGGCCACAGCAGAGTTATCAGGATAAGAGTGGAAGGTTCGAACTGAGCCTTGAAGAGGACCTTCTGTAAGAGCGGGAATGGGAGAAAGGCATATAGAAACCTCCCATTCCAGCAGAGGGACAACGTGTCTTGCCAAAAAGCTCCAGGCTCTGGACCTTGCGAGCAAAAATTGGGCAGTTTTGCATTGAATCATGACACGAAAAGGTCCACTTCTGGTGTCCCCCACAGACCAAAGATGTGATCTGCAACCTCTTAGAGCAACTCCCATTCGTGGGCGTGCGATTTTGTCCTGCTGAGCGTGTCAGCTAATACGTTTTGGAGCCCGGGGACATGCACTGCCGTCAGAAATAGATGATGCTCGAGGGCCCAATCTCAAACTCGCATGGCTTCCCTGCAAAGGGGGTAAGAATGTGTGTCGCCCTGTTTGTTGATGTAGAACATCACCGAAGTGTCTGTCTGCACCAAAAGATGGCCCGGCACTAGGACTGAGGCTAGGGATTGAAGGACGTAAAGCACCGCTATCATCTCCAGGATGTTGATATGCAGATCTACTTCTATGGAGGACCAGGAACCCTGGGTACGGTGGGTCCCCAGGTGAGCTCCCCACCCCTGGGATGAGGCATCCATGGTTACAGTCTGGGACAGCCCCCCTCGATTGGAAGGGGACGCCTGCCAGCAGATTTTTGGATGACATCCACCAGCGAAGCTCTCGGCGGACTGGCTCTGATATCATGATCGCGGCATCCACACTGTCTGATGTCTGATCCCACTGGACTTTCAAGGATCATTGAATGGTCCTCATGCACAAGCATGCCAGAGGGACCGAGATTATGGCAGTGGCCATATGTCCCAACAGCCTGAGAAGAAGCCGAGCTGGCACCCTAGAGACTGAACAGATCTAAGACGACAGGACCTGAATACGAACTGCTCTGTCGGAGGGAAGAAAAACGTTCCCGAGAATGGTATCCAGAAGAGCTCCGATAAACTGGAGAATCTGGGCTGGGATCAAATGAGATTTGCCCCAGTTGATGGTGATTCTGAGGCACTGAAACAGCGAGATGGAATCTATGATAGATTCTGACAGATGAGACCTGGAAGGGGCCAGGAGAAGCCAGGGGAACACAAAGTGACCTCGCCTCTGAAACGCCAAGGCCACGACAGCCAGCCACTTGAAGACCCTGGGGCTGAAGAGAGCCGAAGGAAGGACTCAAAACTGGTAGTCCTTGTCCTCGAATCTGAACCGGAGAAATCTTGATGGTTCCTGGCGATAGGGATGTGCAAGTAAGCATCTTGCATGTCCAGGGATGCCAACCAGTCTCCTGCTGATATAAGCAGAAGGAGAGTGGGAAGGGAAACCATCCGGAATCTGTTGTAGGAGACCCACTGGTTTATATTGCTGAGATCCAGAATGGGACTGAGATGTCCCAACTTTTTCAGGACTAAGAAGAAGTGGGAGAAGAACCCTCTCTCTGCATCATCAGGAAACACCGGCTCGATGGCCTGCTTTTCCAGAAGGGATAGAATCTCCCCTCTGACCAGCGCTCTGTGTTCCCGTGGGTAACGGGATGGGGGCAGTGGTCTGTCCGGAGGAATACAGTCGAACTCTATGGAGTGCCCTAACTCCACGAGGTCGAGTACCCACTGGTTGGAGGTCACCTGTTTCCACGCATCCGCATAAAAGGAGAAGCGGCCTCCAACCAGCTCCTCTGGCTGAGCGGCTGAAGGAGGTGGGTTGCCTGAATAGTCAGGCAGTTGGTGGGGGGGGGGAGCGGCAATGGCTGCTTTGGGTTGTCTAGAGGCAGAGGCCGAAGCGCCTCTGGCTCCGCCGACCAAAGCCGCCTCGCTGAGCATGCTGCTGAAAGCGAGGCTGCTGTGGTTGATGTCCCCCACTGCCACGAAAACGAGGCTTACGAGCTCACCCCTCTTTCAGAAGGTACATGGACTGCATGGATCGGACAGCCCTACCAGAGTCCTACAGCCCGGTGATAATGCACTCCGTGTCCTTGCCAAAAAGCATGAAGCCTTTAAAGGGAGCATCCAAAAGGTTGGTCTGCACATCTGGATTGAACCCTGAGACCTGAAGCCACGCATGACATCGGAGGCAAATGCCAGTGGCGGCCGCCCTAGAAGAGGTGTCCGCAGAGTCGTAGGCTGAGCCGCAGAACGTGGCGCCTACGCCTGAGCCGGTCTTAACAGTTTGGCCAGCTCTTGCCTACTGAGGGCAATTGGGCATGCTCTGCACAATGTCCAATCCTTGTTCCCAAAGGGTGTTCTGGAACTGGACTATGTGTGCAGAAGTTCAAGCTCCTGATACTGCAGGTGGCAGCAGAGTACACCTTGAGGACCACAGAATCCAGCTGCTTAGATTTACGATCAGGCGGCTGGGTGCTCAGGTGTTTGGGCCTCTGCGAACAATCGTGAGCCACTGAAATAACCACAGAGTCTGCAATGGGTGGCTCGGCAAGAAAGGGATGGTCCGAAGGGGCCCGGTAAAGCCGATGAGAATTCTTTGGCACGACAGTGGAGGAATGAGGGTGCTTCCAAGTCGCACAGGTGACATCCTGAAAGGTGTCGACCACGGGAGGGATGACTACTGGCTTGGGATCTTTTAGGCGGAGATATTTAGCCAGCCGCAAACGCTCAGGGTCCAGGGCCTCAGTGTCCCAGCCCATGTTGGCCTGGATGTGCCTCATAACCTCAATGAAGCTAGGGTCATCAGGAGGGGATCTGGGGAGACCCTCCATGTCCGACTCCGAGTAAGCATCAGAAGATACGCAGGAGTCCGGAGTGGAAGAGGGTGAATGGCTGCGCCTCTTCTTCTTGCGCCTCCTATCCGGCGATGACGAGGGAGAGCGGGAGGAACTACAAGACCTATGCCTCCTAGATTTTTTAGCGTGCTTTTTAGGAGGGGGGTTCCTCATCTGCCCCACCATCCAGTTCAATATTTTTAGATTCTGGAACTGGGACCAGCGTGGGAGGGGGCGCACCCGCTGGAAGGTCTTTTTTAACGGTATCCCACCAGTGGAAAAATAACTCCTTCACCTGGGAGAGATTCAACCTTGGTGAACCTGGAGGTGGAGGAGCACCTGAGCCCGAACCCGCATTGGTACCATCGTCAGAGGGTACCATCGTCGGCTCCACACCTTTATCGAGTGGCGCTGGCCGAAGGGGGGATGTCGGGCCGGCATCAGCAGCACCGTCATCAGGATCCGGCGACAGCCGAACTGGGACAAGGAGCATCAGAGCTGGCCGGTCGGGTAAAGCCAGGGTGACGGGTAGGTGAACTACAACCGGCGGTGGTATAACCGCGCGGTGGGACTAGAGCAGGGTCAGCCACTGGCGAAACAATGCCGCTTCTCTTTAGGCCCTGACGGACATCCTTGTGGGGCGTAAGCCTTAGGACGGTCAGTTTTGTGGCCAACATGTTTCTCAGCAGAGCGCCGGTCAGAAGCCGGAGGCTGGCATCGGTCGGGATCCCAATGTTTTGGCGGCAAGGAGAAGGTCCTCCCACCCAAAGACCCGGAGGCCTTGCTCGACTCCCGGGGGTCAGCCTTCAAGGAAGAGGCCGAGCAGGAGAAGTCCTTACCTGAGCCCACTGCTTTCTCGGTGGGCTGATGGATCTTAAGTGGCTGGAGGTTTCCAGCAGATTTTGAGGCAGAGGAGGGCTAAGGACCGTGAGGCACGTTTCATAGAAACATAGACTTTGACGACAGATAAGGACCACTTGGCCCATCCAATCTGCCCATTTCCTACCTATTGGATAAGCTGCAGATTCTAGTTAACAAACTGCCTACTTCCTGCAACCCCACTATAACTGCCTTATGTCTGTCCCATGCACGCCTGAATTCCCCACTGTTTAGACCCCAACCTCTCCAGGAAGGCGGTTCCATGCGTCCACCACTCTCCCATGAAAAAGAATTTCCTCACATTACCCCTGAGCCGTCCCCTCTAACTTTAAATTGTGCTTCTTGTTCTTACACATCTCTTTTCTGAAAGATGCTACCTCCTGGATTTTGTTGATTCCCTTGAGGTACTTAAAAGTTTCTATCATGTCCCCTGTCCCTTCTTTCATTAAGAGTATACATATTAAGCTCCTCAGTCTCTCTTCATATGGTTTCTGATGTAGACCCTGCACCATTTTAGTTGCCCTCCTCTGGACTGCTTCCATCCTGTCTATGTCCTTGCGTAGATGAGGTTCATGCCCCAATGATTGAACTTGAGCCGTAAGACCTGTGCTTTGAGAGTGACCTTCCTCTGTCCCAATCCG
Organism: Neoceratodus forsteri; assembly: GCA_016271365.2. Classification (NCBI taxonomy): domain Eukaryota; kingdom Metazoa; phylum Chordata; order Ceratodontiformes; family Ceratodontidae; genus Neoceratodus; species Neoceratodus forsteri. Next base: position 161,198,877 of record CM057458.1, on the reverse strand, counting down.
GTGCTTCTGGGTCTTGTGGAAGATGGTGGATCAGATTCCCCAAGGAGGAGGCCTGTTCCACGGCACGGCAAGTAGTCTCAGCGAGGTAGGCCGCAAGTTTACTTCCTGATGCGCCAGATCTATTCCCGCGAATTGAAGGCCTGACAAAATGAGCAGGCGTCGGTCTCATGATCGGGCCCCAGGCAGTAGAGACACGAGGAATGACTGTCCTTAGCGGGAATCTGACGCCCACAAGCACACTTATTTAAGTGAAAAGAGGACAAAGAAACTCTTGATCAAAAAGAAACAAATTCTAGGTGAAGAAGAAGCAATCGGTACTGAGCCATAACCGAGTGAACTAACCCTGACCGTGTGGCGGGAAAGAACTGGAGCACGTGGGGAACGCCTCCCTTAAATAGGGTGAAGTTGGGGGTGGAGCAGACGCCGGCGGGGGGCACTCCCACATTGATACTACTAAAGAAAAAGTTGCCAGAACCACCGCCAGGTGGCGCCAGTCCTCATTGTGGAACCTGTTGCAAGAGCTTCCTCTCGAAGTAAGATCTGGTATTACCTCCCCGGAGCGGGATACCTTGGATATTAGCCTTGCCGTCATATTCTGCACCAGTTGACACTTAAAGCTACGCTTTAGGTTAGTATGCCACATTCTTTGTAACTTTGCTGTTTACAAGATTAATTTTATTTTTGTCTTTCTGGTGTACTGTGAGTTATCCTTGTATATGCTGTCCTGCTAATCACATTTAATGAGCAGGCATGTACAGATTTGTAAATTTTATTAAACTTAACTGTGAATCAGTTCTGATTAGCAAGGAAATGGGTAACAGTTCACCGACTAATCCGTGTTTGCTTTCTGAGGATGCAATACTAAAGTAAGGCCCTTCATACCAGTGAAAGGTGTCAAGAGTGTCTGAAGCAAGTGGTTATTTCAACATTTCTGCCTTGCACAGAAATGGGAATATGAAAACTGAGTCAGGGGGTTTAGTGGTCCCAAGGGCGCTTGACTCTGGAACAACAAGTGCAAAAGTACAAGACAGGTGAAGAACAGACCAAGCTGTGACAATATTATGAGTAACTGACACTGCCCCTAGTCTTTGGGAAAAGGGAGGACGAGGAACTTTGCCACTAGCTGGCTACTGAAAAAGCATCAATGTTAGCTATAAAGGCAGTTCTTTGCATGTTCTCATGGTCAGATGACAACTCAGGTAAAGAGGGAGAACAAATGTGCTCATGGCTGTAGTAGGGGTAATGCTAGCCTGGGATGACAGTATAGCCTAGAGGGTAGAGTAACGGGTTGTAAATGAGTGTGGCACATCCAGCAGACCTGGGGTTTGATTCCCACAATCTACAATTGCATACTGTGCGACTCTGAGCAAGTCACTTAACCACCCCAGTGCTCCTGGGTCGCCCCTGAAAACAAGCACTTGTGCCTAGTGGGCCTTACCCGGTTACCAAAAGAATAAAATAAAAGTAAAGTAAAGGTATCGTGCTGGGGCTGTCAACATCTAAGTAAGAGCCCCACTTAGTGGGGGTGGGTGGGGGGCAGAAATGTGCAACTGAAGAAAAAATTACTCACCTTAGTAATTGCTTTTCTTCTCATGGAGTCTTGCTATATTATAACAATAGCAGTCAGCCACTGCAGCTGAACTGCCCCGGAGAGGAAGGAGTTAACTCCAGAAGATCTGAGTTCTACAGCGAGGCGCCTGTGCCCAAAGCTCTATCTGGCAGTTTCAAATGAAATTGTCAGATCTTACGAGCTAACATCAAAGGACGGAAAGGTGTGTGAAAAACTACACTAGCCCATGGCTACCTACTAGTAGTAATAACAACAATATAAAGAACAAAGAAACACTCAGAGCCATAATAACAAAAATTGATGGTATTATGGTTCGCTTTACCACCCTTGACAAGCACATATGAACCCCCCTTCCCCAAAGACTCAAGTCCAGGAAGGGGCAATATAAATAACCTAAATGAAACAATCTAGATCCCTAACCCAAAGGAAAAGAGGGTAAGGGAAAAACTACAATGGCATGACACAGTGCTTGCACCAATTCGCCACCCCTACCCAAGTAGAAGTTCTGAGAGGGGCAGGAGGGAGGTGGTAATAGATATAGCAAGACTCCATGAGAAGAAAAGCAATTACTAAGGTGAGTAATTTTTCTTCAAATACCATGAAGTCTTGCTATATTATAACAATAACAGATTACACAGCAGTACCCCATGGAGGAGGGTCAGAACCTACTTAGGAAATAGGCTCTGAAGCACAGCTGTGCCAAACCGAGCATCTCTCCTGGACTGGACATCCAGGGAATAATGCTTGGTAAAGGTGTGAACTGTCTTCCAGGTAGCAGCTTGACAAATCTCCAGAATGGGATGTTCTAGCAGCCGCTAGAGACGCAGCTGTACCCTGGTGAAGTGGGCCCTCAATCCTGAGGGGGTACTCTACCCAGTTTCTGATAACAGAATTGGATACAAGAAACAATCCACCTTGCAATTGTTCTCTTAGTGGCAGGTTTCCCTTGCCAGCCTCGCCATAGGTAAGAAAGAGTTGGAGGATTCAACCTATGACCTCTGGTGCGCTTCTAAATAGTAGCTTAAGGCTCTTTGACATCCAAGCTGTGCAGTCTCCTCTCACCTGAGGAAGAATGCTCAGTGAAAATACTGGAGAGAGATAGATTGATTCAGGTGGAAATCAGAAACCACCTTAGGCAAAACTTTCTATTAGTCCTAAGGACTACCTTATCTCTATGGAAAGAGATAAAATCTTCTTCCACTGACAGGGCCTGTAGCTCACTTATGCGTCTGGCAGAGGTGATAGCTACTAGGAAAACGGTTTTCCAAGTTAAATACTTGAGCTCTGCAGAAGACAGAGGCTCAAAGGGGGGTTGCATTAACTGAGCAATGCAAATATTCAGGTCCCAGGCGGGAGCTGGTTCCCGAAAAGGAGGGTTAGTATGAAGTAACCCTTTAAAAAACTTGGAGAACACCGGGTGAGAAGAAAGGGAGGCAGGCTTCCCTGCTGACACAAAAGCAGAGACAGCTGCCAGATGAACCTTCAGGGTAGCTGGTCTAAGGCCTAGGGAATTCAGATGGACCAAATAGTCCAGTAGAATGGGAAGATCAGCAAATTCTGGGATAATCTGCCTCTCAGAGCACCAGATGGACAACCTCTTCCACTTAGAATTATAAGTGGCCCTAGTGGAAGGCTTCCTTGAAGCCTTTAAAATATCCATGACACCTTGAGAAAGGTGTAAGTCAGCAATTCTAGCTCCTCAAGAGCCAAGCCTTGAGGTGGAGGGATTTGAGGTCCGGATACCACACTCTCCCTGTGCACAGGCCAGTAAGTCGTGGACTCTGGGCAGGCTCAGGGCAGGGTGGACTGCCAGGACAGGAGCAGAGGGTACCAGGGCTGTCTGGCCCAATCTGGGGCAATCAGAATCACTCTGCAAGGTTGAGATCTGATTTTACTAGTACCCTGAAAGGAGAGGAAAGGGGAAAGGCATACAGGAACTTCCTTTCCAGTCCAACAGAAAGCGTCCAGAGGACTGAGCCCAGAACTGGAGGCCTGCAACAGAAAAAAAGGAAGTTGGTGGTTGTCTGGGGCACGAAAAGATCTATCTGAGGAGTGCCCCATCTGGCAAAGACAGACCCCAGCACTTGTGGATTCAGAGCCCATTCGTGATGGCCCTGAGAAATTCTGCTGAGGGCGCCCCCGCCAGGACATTGTCCTTCCCTGGGAGATGAACCGCTATCAGGGAGGTGTTCAGGGAGTAAGCCAGGAGACCACAACTTCATTGCTTGTGCACAAGGCTGAAGACCGAAAGTGCCCCTGTTGTTGATGTACCACATTGTGGTGGTATTGTCTGTCCTGACTTGAACCACTTTGTTCTGGACAGAATCTGAAAACACCAAGAGCTAAAAGACAGCTCTGAGTTCCAAAAGATTGATGTGGAGCAGAGACTCCTGAGGAGACCATACCCCTGAGTGGCAAGGTCGCCAGGTGAGCCCCCACCCTAACAGGGAGGCATCCGTGGTGAGGGTGAGGGAGTGAGAAATGGGAATGAAGTGAACCCCCTGTCTTAAATTGCTCTGGACCCGCCACCAGTGGAGGGCTAGAATCAGAGTTTGAGTAACTGGGACCAACTTGGTAAGGGGGTCCTTCCTTTGAGACCAATAGGCCCTCAAATGGAACTGAATGTCCCTCATCTGGAATCTTGCTCCCTGCACGACAGCTGTGGAAGCAGCCATGTGCCCGAGGAGTTGCAGAAAATGCCTTGCTGGTCGAGAGACCTGCAGGGTAAAGGAGGATGCCAGGGCGATGAGTCTGTCCACCCTTTCCGAGGGAAGAAAAGCCCTGGCTAACCTTGTGTTCAATTCTGCGCCTATGAAAGTTAGGACCTGAACTGGTTCCAGAACTGACTTTGGTAAGTTTAGCAGGAATCCCAGGGAAGTGAGAAGCTGCTGGGTGACTTGCAAGTGGAATTTCACCTGACCTGGAGACTGACCCACAATGAGCCAGTCGTCCAGGTAGGGAAACACAGCAACCCCTTGCCTTCTTAAGCGAGCCACTACTACAGCGAGACATTTTGTGAATACCCTTGGCGCAGAGGTAAGGCCGAAGGGCATTGCCCTGAACTGGTATTGGCCTGAGGGCAGTTCGAACCTGAGGTACTTTCGGTGAGAAGGCCTGATCAGAACGTGAAAATAGGCATCCTTGAGGTCCAGGGAAGCTAGCCAGTCCCCTGGCCTTAGGGAAGGCAATATCATTGCCAGAGTCAACATTTTGAACTTTGGTTTCAACAGATGCTTGTTCAAGTATCTTAAATCTAGAATGGGCCGCCATTCTCCTGTCTTTTTTGGGGTAAGAAAGTATCTTGAATAAAGCCCCTTGCCCTGATGGCAAGGAGGAACCCTTTCCACTGCTTTGCAGTCCAGCAGAGCAGAAACCTCTGCTTCCAAAGCAAGGGCTTCTGAAGGATTTGCAGGTGGAAAATGCCTGGCTCTCATCTTTGGAAAGTGTTTGAAGCTGAGAACCAGACCTGGCCTATTACCTCCAGAACCCATCTGTCCAGAAGTTAGGACAGCCAGTTCGCCGAAACAGGCCAACCCGCCCCCACTGGTACAGGAGAATCGCCCTGGGCACCCCATCAGGTGCCTGCTTAGCAGCAGCCTTAGGCTGAGGGGAGGGGACGGCTCTACTTCAGCCTCGCTCACCCCCTGCCTCTGAAGAAACCCTCTGCGAGACAGCAGAGGAGGCTTGAAATTGGTAAAAGGCCTGAAAAAGGCCTGCCCCTACCTCTGGGAGCATGCCTTTGTGGCATGGCATGCTTCTCCTTAGCCTGGGCACTTTTGTAGGTAGTTCTGTATTCATCCATCTTTTCATATAGTTTTCTGTTTGTTCCCAAAAGAGAATTTCCCACTACAGGAAAATCCATAGCCTTTGACTGGGTATCTTGGGACAGATTAGTGCATCTGAGCCATGCCAACCTCACGGAAAGCTACAGAAGTGGCCATGACCCTAGAAGAAACATCATTAACATCAACAGCAGTATGAAATTGAACTTTAGAGGCTTCAATGCCATCAGCAGCCACCTGTTCCAACTCACTAGCCAGCTGGCCGTGGGCCTGCTTGGCTAACTGCAATACTGTGTCCCACCTAGATTTCTGATATCTAGCTACATAAGCCATATAATTTGCCTGCCTGAGCCCCAAAGAAGCTGCCATATACTGTTTCTTCGCCATGGCATCAATCTTCCTGGAATCCTTATCAGGAGGATGTGAGGCCAGAGGAATATTAGCCTTGTCACAGGCTGCAGCTTGTACCACACCTACATGACTACACTGCTCAGTAAGGAAGTCTGTATCCGAGCCTGACAAAGTATACCTTCTGTCCATTTTTTATCTACAGGAGGGACAGAATGAGGATTTTTAAAATCTTTGTTGTTTGCTTCCTAAATGACTTATGCAAAGGAATAGACAACCTCCTAGACTCTGGAATATCCATCATTTCCACATAATCAGGCTCCTCTTGCTCATCCACAGCCTCCTCTAAAGGAAGCTGAAGGGTTTCTGCAACCTTTTGTAAAAATAAAGAAAGAAGGGGACTCAGACAGAATAGGAGGAGATTCTAAAGGTCTGTCTGGAGAAATGTCCGGTTCAATGGGCACGCCAGACCCCCAGCCACACATATAATGATCAAATTCCTCCTCCCTCCTGTGGTTCATAAAATCCTCAACTTCAAAATCCTGAACCACTGGGACTGAGCAGAACCAACCTTTTACGGCTGTTGGTGGTTCTACAGATCCCTGAGACAGTGACTGGACAATCTGAATGGCTTTAGCTATCTCTGCAGCAGTTGGAGACACAATTTTGGACTCCAGACCTACTGATTTCCTTGTCTTTTTACTTGGGACTGGTTCCTCTGAACCAGCCTTCCTTTTGCCCGAGGAAGTCTCGCCCTGGTCAGAGGGCACTCCCTCTGGTCCAGTGGGTACTGGACCGGGCTGGCCATCCGGGTCAGCGGACTTTTTGGCCTCTCGTTCCCTGAGCCGGCCCAATCTCTTCTCCAGGGTGGCTGCAGGGAAATTTTTACACACCTGGCAGTCTGAGAGGAGGTGGTCAGCCCCCAGACAATAAACACAAGTGGTGTGTGGGTCAGCCTTGGCAAAGGCGTCCCCACAGACATCACAGTGTTGAAACCCAGTGAGCCCGGTTTTTCTTTTGGGTTTCTCAGACATAATGCCAGCCTAACCAAAACTTGCCCTTTTTGATGGCAGTGCCAGGCAAGACACCCTTATTGGTTCCTAACGTGTCACGGTATTTGAAAAACCGCATAATTCGTTTTTTAGAACCGATAAGAACCGGGAACCGCACTCTAAAACCCACTGTACACTTTTAAAATACAGAAAAAACCAACCGATCGGTTCAAAACCGAACCGATAATTAATTTTCCACACAGACTTAAATTTTTGTACTTACGGTTACCAGATAGAGCTTTAAAACCGAAATGCGGTAAAAATAATAACTTTTGCCGTTCAAATGAACCGAAAATACCGCTTGAACCGAGAATGAACCGAGCTGAAGGAGCTGATCTCGAGCGACTGTTCAGTGAAGCGGAGTAAAGAATCTGACAGTTTCATATGAAACTGCCAGATGAGACTTTGGGCACAGTGCCCTCGCTGTAGAACTCCAGATCTTCTGAGTTAACTCTTCCTCTCCGGGCAGTTCAGCTGCAGTGGCTGACTGCTATTGTTATAATATAGCAAGACTTCATGGTGTTTGAAATGTGTAACAAGGCAACTGGATTTTTAAGCAGTGCATAGTTTCTTACTGCATAACTGATTCAAAATTTCCAAACATTTCTGTTTTCTGCCTAAAAGATGTATTTAGAATAGAAATGGAATAAGTGACATAGCTACGTAATGATTATGGGTAAGTCAACTAGTCCGTTCTGGAAATGCTTGGAGTGCAATAAAATGACACAAAATGTGATGTATCTTAAACATTTTAATTTTAGCTTAATAGTACAGTCCTATTAGCCACCCTGGAGGGTGAAGGACTGAGGCACAGGGCCTTTACCTCTCCTGCCATGGCAGTGACCCAAGTTCGGAATGAGCTTGGGCCACCAGGGTCAGCCGGGTGGGAAAGGAATGAGCATCTGGAAGACTGCTCTCCTCTCCCAGAGACGGGGATCAAGCTGTGATGCTTTTTGACTGCAACCATGTGGAGACGTGGTGGCAGTGCAGTCAGCACAGCTCAGTCAGAAGATATTAGGCAGCAGCCATGTGGTGTGTGTGTACCTCTATACACAAGCACACCTGTGTTATTGCATGCCACTGGACGGTGGGGCAACCGCAAAGAGGAAATGCCTGTAGCCAGAGAATGAAGCCAGACCTTGCCCACACTGTCACTCAGGATCACCACCTCGTCTAGATTCTGCAGGGGGGAGGGGATCTCCCTAAACCCTTTTGTGCCATGCAAAGGGGTTTAGCATGTTCCTTTTGCACGGCGCAAATACCAGCAAACAAAACCCCAATACCACCAAACAAAACCTCCTCTACTACATGTAACCCTAGCAGCTGGCAAAGGTAATGCAGCCAACGAGCCAGTTAGCTGCTGGGGAGCAAATCCACCCCTGTAGTTCATGACACCCCCATCTGACTGCCAGCCAGTAAGTTAAAAACAAAAGAAATTTCCCTGGTGCTAGTTGTCCCTCCCTCCCTCCTCCCTCCCCACACCTCCAATGGCCGGCCGTATTTCAAACGACAACTCCCTGACGCTGGAGGTTTCTCCCTCCCATCACCAGCTCAGTACAAAACAAAAATCTTTGGGTTAGCGATCCCCACCCCTTCCAATCAGTCGTGGCTGTAGTACAAAAACCTCCCTGGTGTAGTGGTGCCCTCCATCCAATCGCCAGCCCATAGTACAAAGTCCCGGTGTTAGTGGTCCTCACCCCTTCCAACTGCCAGTTCATAGTACAAAAACTTCCTGGTGTAGTGGTGCCTCCATCCAATCACCAGTCCATCATAAAACTTACACCTCCCCCGATACCTCGGTCACAATTCTGTAATCCCTGGCCCTAGCACCCCCACCACTACCATGACGCAAGCACTCACCCACCACCACCCCCATCACATTATCAATATCTGCGGTGCGCATACGGTGGCTGGCACAGCCATCCTCAAACCTCCTTGGTGGGACGCCATATGTCCAGACAGGGGGCATGCGACTTATTTATAGGACAACTATAAATAAGACGCTCGCTCCCTGCCTGGACATATGGAGTTGGCCGTGGCCGAGGAGGTGTAATGAGGGCTGTGCTGGTCGCTGTATGTGTACCCATGGCACCGAAGATGCTGGTAGGTGATGGGGGGGCAGGTGGTCAATGCCACAGTGGGGGGCAACATTGATTACAAAATTGCAACTGAAGGTACTGCGGATTGGTGTGGGGGACCACTGGATTCTGGGGGTTGAAAGTGTTACTACAAACTGGCGAGGGGGCCACCACCACTAGGGAGCTGTGTTTTAGTATGGGTTGGTGATTGGGGTGGGGGACCACTGGCACTAGAGAGATTTTGTACCACGGCTGGTGACTGAGAGATGGGTGGACCGCTAGCACCAGGGAATTTTTTTTGTATACGGGCTGGCAATGTGGGGTGGGGGGAGCCACCGTATCACCAGCAAGGTTTCTCTGTACTACCATCTGCTAATTTTTTTCGGGGGAGGAACGACACTAGCACTGGGGATTTTTTTGTTTTACTATTACAGGCTTGCAATCGGTGGGTGGAGGGATCACTAAGCATCAGGGATATTTACAACTGTCTTGGACCAGGAAAAGGAAGGGGGCGCCACCCTAACCTGCCTCAGCTACCAAATGGGCCCATTATGGGCATGCAAGAGGCCCCTTAACGTCTTGTATGCCCAGTAGACTCATTTGCATGGATCCCTTTGAAAACTGCAGACAGCACTATCCACTCTTGAGGCCCACTTCGGGAGCCATGTCAGGGCAGTACTACTTGACTTAGTGCTGCACTGACATGGCCCTGTATTCAGTTGAATAGCACCAGTTTGCAGCCTTCAGAACCCGGACAATTGTAAAGCACAGCGCAAACCTTTGCGCTCCACTTTGCACTTTTCTGAATATTGGGCCCAGAAGGTGCATGAACTGAGCCAATGTAGATACAGACGTTACCTTAGGTAGAAAACGAGGCTCAAGCTTTACGAAAACCCTGTGGGCATGGGAAAATATGACACATCCGCTGTCACGTATCACTTTGAAGCTCTGAAATCCTATGGGCAAACGTTAAGGTGACCAAGGAGCGTATGTCACCAGATGCAGCAGGCTTAAAGACCTAGTGTACTGCCTGAAAACTGCCTGGAATTAATAGCAACTTTCAGATGTAGTCAGCTATCACTTCTCGACTCTTCTATGATACCCAATTCTTTCAGTTTTTGTATTTCTTTAACTACGTCATCTCTTAACCGCTCTGGTAATCTGTATGTCTTTTGCCTAACAGGGTGAGCATTCTTTGGCACTATTACGTGCTCGACCCCTTTTGCTCGGCCTGGTACTGTGCTAAAAGTACTGTTAAATGTCTTGAGCACATTACAAATTTCTGCAGTTTGTGCTGAGGTTAAGGAAACATTCACCTTTATAGCATCAGCATTTACAGTTTGTTCCAGTCTACCAAAAGCTACATCAAGATCTTCTTTATCAGTTTCTGGTAAAACTAACAAAGCAACTTTTGCATTTTCAACCCATTTCTTGAGGAGGTTAGCATGGTATATCCTGGTAGGACTTTTCCTGTCAGGGTCTCAGTCTTGTAGTTAAAGGTGCCAGTATGTCTAAGCACTCTGTATGGCCCTTGCCAATTCAAACTCATTACCTGCAAAGGATTGTTAAGAAGTCCGAACTATCCATTGTTTTCCTGACACAAAATGGCCGTCCAGGGTATAATGAGATAACAGTTTATTTCCTGTTGTGGGTAACAGTAGCAAAACATCTTCACCTGGCTCAAAAACCTTTTTTTTTACCCCATGGTTATAATATACCTTCTGCTGGTTTTGGGCCTCTTCCTGATTACTACGGGCTATTTCAACATATTTTACCAACTTCTTTCTTAGGGCACACATATAAGAGGTTATAGATTGTTTCTGAATGGGGTTATCTTCCCACATTTCTTTTATCACATCCAGTGGCCCTCTTGGCTGTCTACCAAACAGCATTTAAAATGGTGAAAACCCTGTTGATGCCTCTGGCACTTCTCTGTAAGCAAAAAGTAGGTAAGGCAAGTATTGGACCCAATCTTTCCCTTCCCATTACAAACCTTTTTAACATGCGTTTTAGGGTTTGGTTAAGACGCTCAATAAGACCGTCTGTCTGAGGCGGACAAGGGGAGGTTCATATGGCAGTGATACCTAGTAGTCTGTAAAGCTCCTTAAGTAATGCAGCACCAAAATTACTACCCTAATCAGTACTAATTTCTTTTGGCATGCACACACTGCTGAAAATTTCTGCAAGCACTGCTGCCACTTTTGAAGCTATGACAGTACGCATTGGAACTGCTTCTGGGTATCGAGTAGCATAGTCACATGCTACCAGGATAAATTTATTACCCTTTTTACTTTTGTCTAAAGGACGAAGCACATCCACTGCAATTCTTGCAAAAGGCACATCTATCATGGATAGAGGCACCAGGGGCACCTTGTCTTTTCTAGTGACTGGGTCTACTTTCTGACACTTAGCACAGGAATTATAATAGGTAGTAACATCTTCATGAATTCCAGGCCAGTAAAATCTGTAAAGCAATCTGGCATGGGTGCGATCCCACCCTGAGTGACCAGCCATAGGACTATCATGTGCTATCTGTTAACAACTCTGTTCTATACTTCTGTGGTATAAACAATTGTTCTGTCTGTCTGTTGCTGTGTCTGAGGTTTAACCCAAACTCTTTACAATAACCTATTAATTAAACATTGGTTCACCCTGTTTTGGTTTCACTCCCAGTTGCTTAAAATAACCCTGGAGAGAAACACTGTTAGCTTGCTCTGAAACAAAATCACAATCAGTTATCAGTTTAGCTTCAGCATTTTCATATTTTAACCCTTTATGACCATCAGTCTTTTGTTGCCACTGTTGTTTGATGTCTTCTTTTCTTCCTGGACTTCCGGATCTTGGAGCTGTTCTCAGACAAGTCTGAATCAAAGTCACTGAAAGCAAAAGTGTCCCCACCATTTGAGAGTTTCTTTGCCTGAGCTCTTGTTACCACTGCTGCTAAAATTGCAGGGTTCAGTTCCTCTGAGATTAACTCAGTAAATCCTGGACAGTCATTTCCAATAATCACAGGTACAGGCAATTTAAGTACTACCCCAACTTTCATTTGGTGCAACACACCCTTAATGGTCAGAGTCACTTGGGTGGTGGGATAGTATCGAGTGTCCCCGTGGATGCAGATGACACTAGTACCTGGTCCTTTTGCACAGTGTTTTCCCAGCACTTCAACATGCACTAGGGTCTGTCTGCTTCCTGAATCAATGAGTCCCTTTACAGTCTTATCCCCTACCTTCACATCTGTTAAGTACTTGCCTCAATTTGCTAAGGACAAATCTGCTCCAGTACCACTCTCCTTACTACGGCAGTTTCTTGCAATATGGCCTGGCTTGTTACAATTATAACAAAGTCTTTGGGGGCAGATTTGTTAGACCCACCACCCCCAGAGTTCTTATCAGACTTGGAGTTTAAATGGGAAAAAGAATGTCTTACCAGTGCTTGGCTGTTACCTCACTGCTGTGGCATCTGTCTGGGTATCTGATGGACCTCTGCCAAAGAAACAGCCTTTTCCCCACTTTCTGGTCAATGTTCTTTCACCCAAAGCTGCACATCTGTAGGAAGGATGTTGACAAATTGCTCCGTTGCAAATGTATCGATGATCTGTGGGACTGTTTTGCCCTCTGGTTGGAGCCATTTAATAAGGCGCTCTGAGTCGGGTGAAGGTTTCGAGGATTGTCGAATGCACTGTACTTCAGGGACCAGAATATACGCCTCCTGAGATGTCGTATCTTTTCAGGATTTCTTTTTCACCAGGTCATAGTTTTCTGACTGTGCGGTGTCCATACTGCTGTAGGCAAGTTGGGCTTTACGGTCAGGTAAGGTACCAATCTGATTGTCCACTGCTGTTTTGGCCATTGGCAGGCTGTGGCAATTCTTTCAAAGTTGTCAGGTATGCCTCGATATCATCTGAGGGACACAACTTTGTAAGTTTAATGGCTTTTAAGTTGCTTGTGTTTTATTGCTCATCTGAATCTGTGCCAGATACTCTGCCTTTGACAGCTTGCAAGGGATCCAGCCATCGCTGCTCCTGTCACTGCATCTCTTTTCTCATCTGCTGCTCCTGGTTACTGCATCTCTTCTCTCCTCTGTGCTTCTAAACACTGAATTTCTTGTTCTCTCTACTGCATTTCATCTCTTCTCTGTTTCTCCGTCTCTTTTTGTTGTGTAACCCACCATCTGAAAAAGTTCATCAGGCTTTCAGGTTCTGTCACTGCCTGTTCTATAACTTGTGCTGGTTGTGCAATCTCAGCTTGGAATTCTGCCTCTGCTAGTTTGGCTGCCATTCTCCTGGTGACCAATCCTGGACTTGCTGCTGCAGAATCCATACTTTCTATGCTTCCCTGGTACTAAGTCCAGTACCCATACACAAAACTCCTGGCTTAGAGTATGTACAGCATAATCCAACTTAGGCTGACACCATCTATCAAAGAGGCACAGGTCAGGAAGCATAGGAAAAACCAGGAGCAGTTGTACAATTCGCAAAAAGTGTTTATTAGAACTAGCAGTAACATAAAAAAATAAAATTGTTCAGAATAACCATTTACAAAGGCAGAATAAACAGAAAAGATCCATCTGAGGTTTCCTTCCATCTCTGTATCTTTCATTGCAGCTCTCTCTTATAAGTCTTTGCAACACCCCTTCTTAACAAGCATCCTGTTTTTTCTAAACTGTTCTTGTCAATTTCATGCAGGTGCAGCAAACACAAATGTCCCAGAACTGAGGCCCTTTCTCCACAGCTTCTGAAAAGGGCTTAAAATCTGCTTTCAGGTTAATTCCTTGAGTTCCCAATAGCTTTTAGCTTTTGCAATCATCTCAAACTATAATTAATACATTTCAACAGTCACACTTTACCATTTCTAAACAAAGGGATCCTGATATCAGTTACATTTCCACATAATGTTTTGCATATATTTTTATACCATCAGATATACAAGGGAGGAAAAAGACAGAAACAGCAAGGGAAGACTGAGAGACAGTAAGGCAGAGAACTGCAAGACTGTCGGGGTGATCAAGTCCTAGGTCTCACAGGAAAATCTGGTTGGGAAACCAGACAGACAAAAAACAGAAAAGGATAGAAAAGAACAGATCCCTGCATTCAAACTCTCCATAACAACTAGAACAGGGTCCTATTCAACCCCATAACACTCCTCCAATCAGCCATACCTTTGAACAGCAAGCTGCTGGCACAAGGACCATTCAGACTTTTGCTAGCTGGGGGCCACACACAATCGGTGCCTATAAAATGTGGGTGACCCCATTACTCCTCAGTTCCTCGTTGGAGACAAGCTCAGAGAGTATCTTACCAGGAGGAACAGGAGACCAAACCAGGACCAGGCACACAAAGAGAAGCATGGGACTTGAATAATATAATACACAGAAGGCACTTATGGAAAACCTCCAACCAGGCAGTCAATAATCCTGCCAGTGGGTGGGTGCGCTATGACTCAATGGAGGATATTCTCTTGAAGATCTACTGTTAGGGTAAGTAACCCTTCAATCTTCATCGAGGAAATCTCCTCCACTGGGCCACATCTTTAGAACGATTCCCAAGCAGTACACAAAGTAATCAGGGAGAATGGCAAGGTTTGATATGACATCATAACAGGAGACCTTGCAGGTACTGCAAGGTCAAAACCAGCATATCTCGAGAGATGATGTCCTGACTGCAACTTTAGTGAAAGCATGCAAAGTGCTCCATGTGGTAGAAGCACATATGTCAGCTGCAGAAACATCATGAAAGTAAACAACAGAAATGGCTACACCCACGACACAGTGGCCACGTGATCAGCACCAGGAAGCTCCCTACATACTTCCTATAACACAACCTACTACAGTTGGCCAGTCATTTGGAGCAGCACTGTCTAGTTACAGAGGCACCCTCTTTACCGGGGTGGATAAACCAAAAGGCTAAGAGGAATTTCTGCACTACTTAGTGCGATCAAGGTAGAAACGCAGGGCATGTACATCAAGTGTATGGAGCAATGGCTCACCCTTGTTAGCATGCTAAGGGTATTATGCAGGAAGGTGCATGGTCTGACTCAGTTTGGAATCAGAAACCACCTTAGGCAAGAAATGAGGATTAGCCCATAAGGAAACTCTGTCGTTGTGGAAAACCAAATATGGAGACTCAAGCATGAGAACCTGGCTTAGAAATTCTACAAGCAGTTGTCATGGTGACCAGAAAAGAACAGTTACTCACCATAACAGAAGATATTCTATAAATAACTAAATATGAACATGAAACAAGGGGGATGAAC
This sequence comes from Neoceratodus forsteri, assembly GCA_016271365.2. NCBI lineage: Eukaryota > Metazoa > Chordata > Ceratodontiformes > Ceratodontidae > Neoceratodus > Neoceratodus forsteri. Next base: position 161,183,793 of record CM057458.1, on the reverse strand, counting down.
TATGGTGAACGGTTAAAAACTTTTGGTCTCACGTCACTGGAATCAAGAAGGTTACGAGGGGATCTTATGTTGACCTGGGAGGTGCTTAAAGACCAATATCTTATGTCAGAGATGGGTCTTGATTTCAAGCAGGAAAGACACCCATTACAACTACCATGTAATAGCTTTAACAAATGGGCATACTACTTCTCTCAAAGGGTTGTTAAACTGTGGAATTTGTTACCAACCACTGTGGTTATTAGTGACTGTAAATCTACATTTAAGAACAGACTTGATAAATTCTTACTCTCAAATTGCTCATTGAACTATTACAGGTAACTGGCAGGAGCTTTAAATGGGCTTTGCCTTTGCTCTTACCTTTTCCTTAGTGATCCATAATGATATTCGAGAGAATCACCTCCAATGAGTCACATCTTTGAAACTGTAATTCATCTGTATAAGGACCACTTGGAAATTTTTGTCTGCCAGGTGTGTGTGTAAATATATGTGTATGTGTATATGTATAGATATACATACTGTATGTGTGTGTATATATATATATATATATATATATATATATATATATATGTGTGTGTAAAATATATATATATATATATATATATATATATATGTAGGAACTAGCCAGACTGGGTGGACCCTTGATGTTTTTCTGCCGTCACTCCCTATGGTCTATATTTCTACAATTATGGGCAGCCTGACTGATCCTCAGTTCCCCATTAGAGATAAGCTTGGAGGGCCTCTTACCATGAGGAAGCAGGAGACCACCCCAGTGCCAGGCACACAAGGAGCGGCATGAGACTGGAAATGAGAGTTACTCCACTGTAATATAGAAACATAGAATTTGACGGCAGATAAGGACCGCTTGGCCCACCCAGTCTGCCCATTTCCCTACCTACTGGATAAGCTGCAGATCCTAGTTAACCAGCAGCCTACTTCTTCCTACCCCACCTCCTAGAATTGCCTTATGACTGTCCCATGCATGCTTGATTCCACCACTGATTTTGACGCCACAACCTCCTCGAAGGCCGCTCCATGCATCCACAACCCTCTCTGTGAAAAAATACTCTTAAATTACCTCTGAGCCGCGCCCCCTTTATCTTCAAATTGTGCCCTCTTGTTTTTACATACCTCTTTTTGAAAGATGCTACCCTCTTGGACTTTGTTGATTCCCTTGAGGTACTTGAACATTTCTTTCATGTCCCCCCTCTCCCTCCTTTCCTCGAGGCTATACATATTAAGCTCCTTTCGTCTCTCTTCATATGTCTTCCGGTGCAGATCCTGCACCATTTTAGTTGCCCTCCTCTGGACAGCTTCCATCCTGTCTATGTCTTTGCAGAGATTGGGTCTCCAGAACTGCACAAAGTACTCCAGATGGGGTCTAACAGCTGTCTGTACAGAGGGATAATAACTTCCTGTTTTCTACTGGTGATGCCTCTCCCTATGCATCCCAGTATCCCCCCAGCCCTCCTTGCTGCCCTCTCACATTGCTTGCCCACCTTTAGGTCATCTGATATGACTACCCCCAGGTCCCTTTCCATTTTTGTTGTTGTTAGTATCTCACCCCCCAATGTGTACTCTTTTGAGCAATCGGTTTAAATGCTTCATTGGCAAGCTTTTAAACTAGTCAAAGGGGGAGGCACTGATAAGCAGCAGGAAAATCCCAACCTCTCCCTGCAAAACAGGGTACTAAATGAGAAAAAAGACCGAGGTAGAAAGGTCAGTGGGATGCTGCAACAGAAGGTAAAGCCATCAAAAATGGAGAGCAATAGTACCAATGCCCGTAGTCTGGGTAACAAGCTTCCTGAATTAGTGGCCTTGATGGAGGAGGAACATCTGGATATCGTGGCAGTCACAGAAACATGGTACACATAAAACCATGACTGGGACGTAAACATACCAGGATACACTATCTACAGGAGGGACAGGGAGGGTAAAAGAGGAGGAGGAGTAGCTCTTACATAAGGGAAGGAATAAAAGCAACAGAACAAAAGGGTAAACAGGGAGGAGAAGAAGCACTGTGGGTCAATTTGGAGACAGGAAATGGCACCACAATCCGCACAGGGGTTGTATAAAGACCCCCTTCTCAGGGGGAGGAAATGGACAAGGAAATGATAGAAAGTATACTTAGAATGGCAGAAAAAGGGGAGATATTGCTGATGGGTGATCTGAATATGCCAGATGTTAAGGGAGTGCAGTTGCAGCAGCCACTTTGAAGAGTGGGGTTATTCTAGATGCCCTACAGGGGGCATGCCTTAGACAGCTAGTATTGGAACCCACTCGAGAGGGAGCAATATTAGACCTGGTTCTCTCAAATCGAGATGGAGAGAGGATCACAGATGCAGAAGTGGGTAGCCATCTGGGAACTAGGGACCATCGAACAGTATGGTTCACAATAAACACAAGCAACAGAGGCAAGCCATACAAAGGCAAAGTACTGGACTTTAGGAGGCTGACTTTGCCAAAATGGGTGAGTGCCTAAGGAATGCACTAGCAAATGGGCAGGAAGGAGGGTGGAAGAACAATGGGAATAAAAAAACTGCCATCACAGAGGTAACAGCCTTTGTGTGAAGCAAATAAACAAAACAAAACAATGTAAGAAACCACTATGGTTCTCAAAGGAAGTGGCAGTGAAGGTTCAAGAGAAAAGAAAGCATTCAGGAAGTACAAGGAATCTAGAAGGAGCAGGACAGAGAACTGTATCAGTTAAAGCAAAAGGAGGCTGGGAAGGCAGTCAGAACAGCAAGGCCCAAACCGAGGAAAGATAGCTAACTCAGTTCAGAAGGGGATAAAACCTTTTATAGGTACATCAGTGCGAAGGAAGACTAAGGGAGGGATAGTGAGGCTTAATAAAGGGAGGGAGGGAGGCTGGGCAGAGGAGACTGTGAAAAGAGCAGAGATACTGAACAAATATTTTTGCTCAGTATTTACAAATGAAGAGGAGGTACCTAAAACAAACAGTAGAAACACTCTGGATGCAGAAGTTGATACCAGCCCATTTACAGAAGAAAGGGTTCTGAAAGAACCCTTAAAACTGAAGGTGGACAAAGCAATGGGGCCTGATGGGATTCATCCCAGAATTCCTAAAGAACTAAGGGTAGAACTAGTGACACCACTGACTACCCTTTTTAACAAATCATGGGAGGATGGGGTGGTACCCGAGGACTGGAGGAGGGCAGATGTGATTCCCCCTCACAAAGGAGGGAGCAAGGCAGAAGCAGGAAACTACAGACCTGTTAGTTTAACCTCAGTGATAGGGAAAATGATGGAATCACTTCTGAAGGAAAGAATTACATAGAAACATAGAAACATAGAATTTGACGGCAGATAAGGACCGCTTGGCCCACCCAGTCTGCCCATTTCCCTACCTGATGGATAAGCTGCAGATCCTAGTTAACCAGCAGCCTACTTCTTCCTACCCCCACCTCCTACAATTGCCTTATGACTGTCCCATGCATGCTTGAATTCCACCAGTTTTTGACTCCACAACCTCCTCTGGAAGGCTGTTCCATACATCCACAACCCTCTCTGTGAAAAAATACTTCCTTAAATTACCTCTGAGCCGCCCCCCTTCTATCCTCAAATTATGCCCCTTGTTCTTGCACACCTCTTTTTTTGAAAGATGCTACCCTCTTGGACTTTGTTGATTCCCTTGAGGTACTTGAAAGTTTCTATCATGTCCCCCCTCTCCCACTTTCCGTGAGGCTATACATATTAAGCTCCTTAAGTCTCTCTTCATATGTCTTCCGATGCAGACCCTGCACCATTTCAGTTGCCCTCCTCTGGACAGCTTCCATCCTGTCTATGTCTTTGCGGAGATTGGGTCTCCAGAACTGCACGCAGTACTCCAGATGTGGTCTCACCAGCTGTCTGTACAGAGGGATAATAAATTCCTGTTTTCTACTGGTGATGCTTCTCCTATGCATCCCAGTATCCCCCAGCCCTCCTTGCTGCCCTCTCACATTGTTGCCCACCTTTAGGTCATCTGATATGACTACCCCCAGGTCCCTTTCCATTTTTGTTGTTGTTAGTATCTCACCCCCCATTGTGTACTCTTCCCCTGGGTTTTTGTTTCACAGGTGCATTACCTTGCACTTCTTAGCATTGAATCTAAGCTGCCATACATTTGACCATTCCTCTAACCTTGCCAAGTCCCTTCTCATCCTTTCCACCCACCTTGTGCATCAACTCTGTTGCAGATCTTTGTGTCATCTGCAAAGAGACATACTTTTCCTTCAGTCCTTCTGCAATGTAGCATTATAAAGACATTGAAGAGGACCAGATCTAATACTGAACCCTGTGGTACCCACTACTAACCCCCTTTTTTCACAGTGGACTCCATTTACTATTACTCTCTGTGTCCTATTCTCCAGCCAATTCTTTACCCAGGCTGTCATCTTGGGACCCACTCCCAGGCTGGCTAACTTATATTAATCTTTTGTGTGGGACTGTGTCAAATGCCTTGCTAAAGTCTAGGTAGGCCATGTCCACAGCCCCTCCCTGATCAACTACTTTGGTCACTCAGTCAAAGAAATCTATCAGATTTGTCTGGCATGACCTTCCCGCTGTGAATCCATGCTGCCTTGGGTCCTGTGCCCCTCTGGCCTCTAGATACGCAACAATTCTTTCCTTCAGAAGTGATTCCATCATTTTCCCTACCACCGAGGTTAAATTAACAGGTCTGTAGTTTCCTGCTTCTGCCTTGCTCCCACTTTTGTGAAGGGGAATCACATCTGCCCTCCTCCAGTCCTCAGGTACCACCCCATCCTCCCATGATTTGTTAAAGAGGATAGACAGTGGTGTCACTAGTTCTATCCTTAGTTCTTTTAGAATTCTGGGATGAATCCCAACAGGCCCCATTGCTTTGTCCACCTTCAGTTTTAAGAGCTCTTTCAGAACTCTTTCTTCTGTAAATGGGCTGGTATCAACTTCTGTATCCAGAGTGTTTCTACTGTTTGTTTTAGGTACCTCCCCCTCTTCCTTTGTAAATACTGAGCAAAAATATTTGATTAGTATCTCTGCCTTTTCACAGTCACCCTCTGCCCACCTTCCCTCCCTTTATTAAGCCTCACTATCCCTCCCTTGGTCTTCCTTGCTCCCTGATGTACCTATAAAAGGTTTTATCCCCCTTCTTAACTGAGTTGGCTATCTTTTCCTCGGTTTGGGCCTTTGCTGTTCTGACTGCCTTTCAGCTTCCTTTTGCTTTAACTGATACAGTTCTCTGTCCTGTTCCTTCTGTGATTCCTTATACTTCCTGAATGCTTTCTTTTTCTCTTGAACCTTCACTGCCACTTCCTTTGAGAACCATAGTGGTTTCTTATATTGTTTCGTTTTGTTTATTTGCTTTACACAAAGGCTTGTTACCTCTGTGATGGCAGTTATTATTATTCCCCATTGTTCTTCCACCCCTCCTTCCTGCCCATTTGTTAGTGCATTCCTTAGGCACTCACCCATTTAGCAAGTCAGTCCTCCTAAAATCCGGTACCTTTGTCTTTTGTAGGCTTGACTCTATTGCTGTGTTTATTGTGAACCATACTGTTGATGGTCGCTAGTTCCCAGATGGCTACCCACTTCTACATCTGTGATCCTCTCTTCATCTCCATTTGAGAGAACCAGGTCTAAGATTGCTCCCTCTCGAGTGGGCTCCAATACTAGTTGTCTATGGCATGCCCCCTGTAGGGCATCTAGAATAACCCCACTCTTAGAAGTGGCTGCTGCAACTGCATTCCAGTTAACATCTGGCATATTCAGATCACCCATCAGCAATATCTCCTTTATCTGCCATTCTAAGTATACTTTCTATCATTTCCTTGTCCATTTCCTCCCCTGAGAGGGTCTGAATACAACCCTGTGCGGATTGTGGTGCCATTGCCTGCCTCAAATTGACCCACAGTGCTTCTTCTCCTCCCTGTTTACCCTTTTGTTCTGTTGCTTTGATTCCTTCTCTTATGTAAGAGCATCTCCTCCTCCTCTTTTACCCTCCCTGTCCCTCCTGTAGATAGTGTATCCTGGTATGTTTACGTCCCAGTCATGGTTTTGTGTGTACCATGTTTCTGTGACTGCCACAATATCCAGATCTTCCTCCTCCATCAAGGCCACTAATTCAGGAAGCTTGTTACCAGACTACGGGCATTGGTACTCATTGCTCTCCATTTTTGATGGCTTTACCTTCTGTGCAGCAACCCCCACTGACCTTTCTACCTTGGTCTTTTTCTCATTTAGTACCCTGTTTTGTAGGGGAGGCTGGGATTTTCCTGCTGCTTATCAGTGCCTCCCCTTGACTAGTTTAAAGGCTTGCCAATGAAGCATTTAAACCGATTGCTAAAAGACTTGTTCCCTTCCTGGACAGATGCAGACCATCCTGCCAGTATAGGCTGGTGTCCTCAGGTGGAACCCCAGTCCCAATGAAGCCAAACCCTGTGCTCCACACCATTTTTTTCAACCATTCATTAAACTGCATGATCTAATTACCCTCGCCTCCCTCATGCCTTTGACAAGCAGCACCTCTAGTAAGGATACTGCCAGTACTGCTTCCTTTCCCTGTGGTGTCCTCTGCCTCCTTCCTGAGGGCCTCCCTTGTGACAGTTGTCTGCACCTCCTTAGTCTCCTCTCGGGTGCATCCATGGGGAACTATGCTCCCCAGAATGGTGTATGGATTGGGGTGTAACAACTGACTGGGTGTGCCTCTGTTCCACCACCCTCACCCTCCCTGAGCCCACTGTGGTCCAACTGCTGTGCTTTCTTTGCAACCTCTGAGGTAGTGGTGGTGGCTGTGGTGCTCCCTGGATGGGGTAGGTTCCCTTGCCACTGTCCAGTGCGGCCTGAAGATGGGCAACTTCCTCCCTCAGGGCAGATAGCTGTCTGCAAACAGGGCAGCATCTCAGCCTCCAGAAAGACTCCCGGAAGACTGCTGCCCCACAGCCATTACATTGTACTACTCCCCACATAACAGTCTACCTTGTTTAGTTTTTTTTTTTTTGTGTGTGTGTGTGTGATTGGTGCATTATATAGAAATATATGTATTTATATAATGTGTATGCTTATATTGTCAGTGCAGTGTGCTGGACAGGACATGACAGTGATGTGTACCTTGCCCTCTTGAGGAAATGATGTCAGAACCCCAGGTATAAATGAACTATTTCCAGGGTGGGTGGGGTGAGGGGTGGGAAGCGGTTGGAGCTAAACTGTGCCCCTCACGAAACAATCAGCTAAACGCTCCTGACCTACCGATGCGATGAGTGCCTTCCTGTCAGCAAGATGCCATACGACAATTTGTAATACTGCTTCAAACCAATTTGACAGAGAAAATACCTGCTAATCAAACAGAGAAAATCCAAACATCCAAGTCAGACACAGGTAAACCTCCCCAGCCCCAAAAGAGCCTGGTGACTTGTGCTCTGAAAACAGTCAGCCCCAAAACATGTCAGCTGTGCAGAAGGGCAGACACAGAAAACAGTATTTAGCCTATGTGGGTTTAAACTCTTCCTGCACTGAAAACCTTAACACTTGTAACACAAGTATAGCAACTCCACCTCCCTCTGTTGATTGAAAGACTGCCTTTTCTGATAATTCTAAGTTGCTTATTTCACCCTTCAGTTAGAAGTATCCTCCACCTAAAGAATATTACCTCCTAAGGAATCTGCTTCAAACCAAAGACAATTGTAAATTGTAAGTTCACCTCCTCTGTTGTGAGCACTACTCACTTTCTTGCAAATCTTAGGTGTTGCAGCTTGCAGCCAGAGGTAGCTTCACCTGAAGACTATGAGGTTATCAATTGTCGGTATCTAGAGGCCAGAGGGCACAGGACCCTAGGCAGCATGGATTCTGGCGGGAAGGTCAAGCCAGGCAGAATCTGATAGATTTCTTTGACTGGGTGACCAAAGTACTAGATCAGGGAGGGGCTGTGGACACAGCCTACCTAGACTTTAGCAAGGCATTTGACACAGTCCCACACAAAAGATTAATATACAAGTTAGCCAGCCTGGGAGTGGGTCCCAAGATGACAGCCTGGGTAAAGAATTGGCTGGAGAATAGGACACAGAGAGTAATAGTAAATGGAGCCCACTCAGAAGAAAGGAGGGTTACTAGTGGGGTACCGCAGGGTTCAGTATTAGGACCAGTCCTCTTCAATGTCTTTATAAGCGACATTGCAGAGGGACTGGAAGGAAAAGTAAGTCTCTTTGCAGATGACACAAAGATCTGCAACAGAGTTGATGCACAGGGTGGGGTGGAAAGGATGAGAAGGGACTTGGCAAGGTTAGAGGAATGGTCAAATGTATGGCAGCTTAGATTCAATGCTAAGAAGTGCAAGGTAATGCACCTGGGAAACAAAAACCAGGGAAGAGTACACAATGGGGGGTGAGATATTAACAACAACAAAAATGGAAAAGGACCTGGGGGTAGTCATATCAGATGACCTAAAGGTGGGCAAGCAATGTGAGAGGGCAGCAAGGAGGGCTGGGGGGATACTGGGATGCATAGGGAGAGGCATCACCAGTGGAAAACAGGAAGTTATTATCCCTCTGTACAGACAGCTGGTGAGACCCCATCTGGAGTACTGTGTGCAGTTCTGGAGACCCAATCTCCACAAAGACATAGACAGGATGGAAGCTGTCCAGAGGAGGGCAACTAAAATGGTGCAGGGTCTGCACCGGAAGACATATGAAGAGAGACGAAAGGAGCTTAATATGTATAGCCTCAAGGAAAGGAGGGAGAGGGGGGACATGATAGAAACGTTCAAGTACCTCAAGGGAATCAACAAAGTCCAAGAGGGTAGCATCTTTCAAAAAGAGGTGTAAGAACAAGGGCACAATTTGAAGATGGGAGGGCTCAGAGGTAATTTAAGGAAGTATTTTTCACAGAGAGGGGTTGTGGATGCATGGAGACGGCCTTCGGAGGAGGTTGTGGAGTCAAAATCAGTGGTGGAATTCAAGCATGCATGGGACAGTCATAAGGCCATTCTAGGGGTGGGATAGGAAGAAGTAGGCTGCTGGTTAACTAGGATCTGCAGCTTATCCAGTAGGTAGGAAATGGGCAGACTGGGTGGGCCAGCGGTCCTTATCTGCCGTCAAATTCTATGTTTCTATGTATGTTTCCCTGGGTTTTGTTTCCCAGGTGCATTACCTTGCACTTCTTAGCATTGAATCTAAGCTGCCATACATTTGACCATTCCTCTAACCTTGCCAAGTCCCTTCTCATCCTTTCCACCCAACCCTGTGCATCAACTCTATTGCAGATCTTTGTGTCATCTGCAAAGAGACATACTTTTCCTTCCAGTCCTTCTGCAATGTCGCTTATAAAGACATTGAAGAGGACCGGTCCTAATACTGAACCCTGCGGTACCCCACTAGTAATCTTCCTTTCTTATGAGTGGACTCCATTTACTATTACTCTCTGTGTCCTATTCTCCAGCCAATTCTTTACCCAGGCTGTCATTTTGGGACCCACTCCCAGGCTGGCTAACTTGTATATTAATCTTTTGTGTGGGACTGTGTCAAATGCCTTGCTAAAGTCTAGGTAGGCCATGTTCACAGCCCCTCCCTGATCTACTACTTTGGTCACCCAGTCAAAGAAATCTATCAGATTCGTCTGGCATGACCTTCCTGCTGTGAATCCATGCTGCCTAGGGTCCTGTGCCCCTCTGGCCTCTAGATACTCAACAATTCTTTCCTTCAGAAGTGATTCCATCATTTTCCCTATCACTGAGGTTAAACTAACAGGTCTGTAGTTTCCTGCTTCTGCCTTGCTCCCACTTTTATGAAGGGGAATCACATCTGTCCTCCTCCAGTCCTCGGGTACCACCCCATCCTCCCATGATTTGTTAAAAAGGGTGGTCAGTGGTGTCACTAGTTCTACCCTTAGTTATTTTAGAATTCTGGGATGAATCCCATCAGGCCCCATTGCTTTGTCCACCTTCAGTTTTAAGGGTTCTTTCAGAACCCTTTCTTCTGTAAATGGGCTGGTATCAACTTCTGTATCCAGAGTGTTTCTATTGTTTTTTTATGCATCCCCTCTTCATTTGTAAATACTGAGCAAAATATTTGTTTAGTATCTCTGCCTTTCATAGTCTCCTCTGCCCACCCTCCCTCCCCTTTATTAAGCCTCACTATCCCACCCTTGGTCTTCCTTCGCTCCCTGATGTACCTATAAAAGGTTTTATCCCCCTTCTTAACTGAGTTAGCTATCTTTTCCTCGGTTTGGGCCTTTGCTGTTCTGACTGCCTTCCCAGCCTCCTTTTGCTTTAACTGATACAGTTCTCTGTCCTGCTCCTTCTGCGATTCCTTGTACTTCCTGAATGCTTTCTTTTTCTCTTGAACCTTCACTGTCACTTCCTTTGAGAACCATAGTGGTTTCTTTCATCGTTTTGTTTTGTTTATTTGCTTCACACAAAGGCTCGTTATCTCTGTGATGGCAGTTTTTATTATTCCCCATTGTTCTTCCACCCCTCCTTCCTGCCCATTTGCTAGTGCATTCCTTAGGCACTCACCCATTTTGGCAAAGTCAGCCCTCCTAAAGTCCAGTACTTTTGTCTTTGTATGGCTTGACTCTATTGCTGTGTTTATTGTGAACCATACTGTTCGATGGTCGCTAGTTCCCAGATGGCTACCCACTTCTACATCTGTGATCCTCTCTCCATCTCCATTTGAGAGAAGCAAGTCTAATATTGCTCCCTCTCGAGTGGGCTCCAATACTAGTTGTGCCCCCTGTAGGGCATCTAGAATAACCCCACTCTTTGAAGTGGCAGCTGCAACTGCACTCCAGTTAACATCTGGCATATTCAGATCACCCATCAGCAATCTCCCCTTTTTCTGCCATTCTAAGTATACTTTCTATCATTTCCTTGTCCATTTCCTCCCCCTGAGAAAGGGGTCTGTATACAACCCCTGTGCGGATTGTGGTGCCATTGCCTGTCTCCAAATTTACCCACAGTGCTTCTTCTCCTCCCTGTTTACCCTTTTGTTCTGTTGCTTTTATTCCTTCCCTTATGTAAAGAGCTACTCCTCCTCCTCTTTTACCCTCCCTGTCCCTCCTGTAGATAGTGTATCCTGGTATGTTTACGTCCCAGTCATGGTTCTGTGTGTACCATGTTTCTGTGACTGCCACGATATCCAGATGTTCCTCCTCCATCAAGGCCACTAATTCAGGAAGCTTGTTACCCAGACTACGGGCATTGGTACTCACTGCTCTCCATTTTTTGATGGCTTTACCTTCTGTTGCAGCATCCACCACTGACCGTTCTACCTCGGTCTTTTTCTCATTTAGTACCCTGTTTTGTAGGGAGAGGCTGGGATTTTCCTGCTGCTTGTCAGTGCCTCCCCCTTTGACTGGTTTAAAAGCTTGCCAATGAAGCATTTAAACAGATTGCTCAAAAGACTTGTTCCCTTCCTGGACAGATGCAGACCATCCTGCCAGTATAGGCTGGTGTCCCTCCAGGTGGAACCCCAGTCCCCAATGAAGCCAAACCCCTGTGCTCCGCACCATTTTTTCAACCATTCATTAAACTGCATGGTGCTAATTACCCTCGCCTCCCCCATGCCTCTGACAGGCAGCACCTCTGAGAAGGATACTGTGTGTGCTACTTGTCTTAGGCCCCTCCCCAACTCTGCAATGTCCTCCTGCACTGCTCTAATCTCATGATGAGCCAAGTCATTTGTCCCTACGTGGACAATTACATCCAACTGAGACTCCCTTGCAGCTGTTCTACGTAATTCTGAGGATAGCTTCCTGTCCCTCCAAGCCATAGCATCCAGAGGCACCTTACTTCAGTTTTCCCAGCTCCCCCCAGTTCTATACCCCTAATAATTGAGTCCCCCACCAGGAGCTGCTTCCTTTCCCTGTGGTGTCCTCTGCCTCCTTCCTGTGGGCCTCCCTTGTGACAGTTGTCATCAGTCTTCTCTGTGGGTGCATCCAAAGCGGAGCTATGCTCCCCCAGAATGGTGTATGGATTGTGGAGTGGAACAACTGACTGGGTGTGCCTCTGTTCCACCATCCTCACCCTCCCTGAGCCCACTGTGGTCCAACTGCTGTGCTTTCTTCGCAACCTCTGAGGTAGTGGTGGTGGCCCTAGTGCTCCCTGGATGGGGGAGGTTCCCTTCCTACTGTCCAGTGTGGCCTGGGGGAAGGTTTCCTTACTACTGTCCAGTGCGGCCTGAAGGCAGGCAGCTTCCCCTCAGGGCAGAGAGTTGTCTGCAAATAGGGCAACATCTCAGCCTCAGAAAGACTCCCGGAAGACTGCTGCCCCCAGCCATTACATTGCACTACTCCCCACATGTTTATCTACTTTTTTGTTTGTTTGTTTTGTGTGTGGTCGTGCGATTGGTTATATAGAAATATATATATTATACAATGCGTATGCTTATATTGTCAGTGCAGTGTGCTAGAGAGGATATGACAGTGATATGCACCTTGCACTCTTGAGGAAATGATGTCAGAACCTCAGGTATAAAGGAACTATTTCCAGGGGTGGTGGGGTGAGGGGTGGGAAGGGTTGGGCTAAACTGTGCCCTCACAAAACAATCAGCTAAAAGCTCTCACCCACTGCTGCGATGAGTGCCTTCCTGTCAGCAAGATACCCTACACAACAATTTGACAGAGAAAATACCCTGCTAATCAAACAGAGAAAAATCCAGACATCCAAGTCAGACACAGGTAAACCTCTCCAGCCCCAAAACAGCCTGGTGGTTTGTTAGCCACAAAGCAAAATCAAATATGCAGTTATTTCAGCCCTTCTGAAGATGCTGACAAGATAAGCAGTTTTGAAAACCCCCTTCCTGAATTAAAAACTAAAATAATTAAACACAAAGCAATACCTCTGTAAAAGTGAGGAACACTTCTCTCAGATGTAAGCAAGAGAGAAAGAGAGATTAGTTACAGATATTTAGTCCAATATAGTATATCCCACGCAGCTTCTCAGTTGTTTCAAAGCACACAACTTGGAAGAAGATGGACTTCTGTCTGAAACAGGATCACACCAGTAGTTTATAGTAATTGAACAATGCTGAAATGGTCAAGCTAGACAATTGGCTGTGATGCAGACCTCTGACTTGTGAAGACAATTTCCCCACCTCCAGGCTATTCTGGCATCCAATTACAAACTGCAGCCTTTGCTATTCTAACTCACACAACCCACCAAGTATTGCAAAATATATTGATGCAGATTGTCACAGAATTCTAGTAATCAGTCCAGTTAGCCACAAAGGAAAATCAAATATGCAGTTATTTCAGCCCTTCTGAAGATGCTGACAAGATAAGCAGTTTTGAAAACCCCTTCCTGAATTAAAACTAAAATAATTAAACACAAGAATACCTCTGTAAAAGTGAGGAAAACTTCTCTCAGATGTAAGCAAGAGAGAGAGAGAGAGAGAGAGATTAGTTACAGATATTTAGTCCAATATAGTATATCCCACACAGCTTCTCAGTTGTTTCAAAGTACACAACTTGGAAGAAGATGGACTGTAACCACAGTTCAAGGAGCGGTATATGATACACATCCACACACTAACAGATCTTCTTTCCCCTTTAAATCCAGCTGGAACGTCTTCAAGCTAAGCTCCTCCTATCCACCCAGGTGGTATATTCCCAGGTTCTGCTCTGTGTCATCAGATCTTGCATGCTGGAAGCAAGGATCTGTGTTCCCCTTGCCAGGGTAAGGCGGGAAGGTTGTGTGGATGTGCACCATATACCACTCCTAGCAATGAAAATTACATACTTACCATAATTCTTGATCTTCTAGGAATAACTTTACCATTTATTCACACTAATGGGTCTTGGCCCGAAGACACTAGGACCCTGCTGGAGTCAAAACATTTGAGGGGGCCAGCGTTGAGGCAAGCGGTGCACATGCATGGTGCCATGAGAGTGGCTCGTGGCACTAGGCTTACCTCGGCACCAGCCCCCAACTGCCTCAGTTCCTTTTTTGCCAGGGAGATGCAGTATAACATAACTATTGGTCATGTACTTATGCTAATAATGATGACCTGTGCAAGAGTGGTCAGTATGTGAGTAATATAGTGTCTTCACAGTTCAAGTCTTGAACAAGAGAGAAGACCAAGAAGATACTGAGTGAGATGGAGGGATGGCAGGGAGGGCATGTGAATAAATGCTGAAGATATTCTTAGAAGATAAAGAATTACGGTAAGTACATCATTTTCATATCCTCCAGGACTGTATCGTCACCATTTATTTACACTAATGGGTCAGAGTACCAAGCTAAGATAGAACCCCTAGGGTAGGAAGTAGGAGTAAAGATCTCACTTACGACTGAAGTCCACTCAGGACAGTCCTGCCAAGTGGCATACTGTATGCAGATGATACTGTTGTGTATACTTTAGGTCCCTCCGCAATGGCAGTGGCACCCAGACTCTAGCAAGACTTCAATGCTATCCAACATTGGTTTCACTCAAATCAACTTATCTTAAATGCAAAAAAAAACGGTTTCCTTAACCTCCAGCTTGAGACAGAGACTCTTCCATCTCCCACCAGGCCTACTTTTAAAACCCTAGAAGGGACCCCCACAGAAAACTGCACCTCCTTCAGATATCTTGGGGTCTGGCTGGACCAGCACCTCTTTTTCGGCACACATCACCGCTACCTGTAAAAAATGCACCCTAGACTGGGCACCTTATTCCAAAACCGGCATATCCCTCTGAACAAACGTGTGCGAAATTATTATTTGATGATTCGGGCGTAATCTACAATGCGCCTAGTCCACCAAAACAGACTTGATCCATACTGGACATACCGCTCACCCCCAATGCGCCTCTACAGTCTCCTTCCCACATACAATAGGCGTCAGTCCCACTGCAATAGCCTCCGGACAGATTCTGGACCCAGTCACTACCCCCACCTCACTTATACCCCAACTGCCAAACCACCCCCGGTATACTCTCTCAAGAATTTAGACTCCCGGCTCCTGCATGTCCCTAACATGTCGACCTCTGTCGGCCAGTTGGCCTTCCGAGCTTGCATGCCCAAACTATGGAACTCCCTGCCTGTGGACATTCGGCACGCTCCCTCCTCTCAGAAATTTAACTCACTCCTCAAAGGACACTTCTCCGCCAACTGCTCTTGCGGACTAAACTCACAGCAGGTATTAGCCCCCCAACTGACACCAATTGTGGGTACTCCTATTAACTAACTCCGTCTCTTGCAAATGTTGTCATCTGCACCGCATATCAATTTAGCTGCTGTGTATAGCCAGATTTTCTGTTGCTTGCTGTCTGCATTCTTTATTTATACTGTACACATCTTAAGTAGCCAATTTTTGTTCTTATTTTTGAAATGTCTATACTTTGAATTGAAAATGTATGTATTGCTCCCATATCCTACACCCCAGGGCGCATCTGGAATTGTTAGTCTGCACAGCATGCCTTCCTAGTAAAACTTTAAATAAATAAATAAATACTGCCTGGCAGTGACATGCAGGCATAGTGCGTAACTAAAAGTGCACTGTGATCCCAGTTACAGCTTTGCAAACATCACCGACAGGCACAGAATGAACCTCTGCTGGGGATGTGAGAACTGCAATGGTGAAGCTGTCACGTACTTGACCTTTCAACATGACCTATGCCACCGCATAGCAGAGGTGAAGACAGCTCACAACCTAGACAGAATGCACTTGAGTGGAGCAGACTGACTCTTTCAACTGAAAACAAAGGAGACCAAAAACTGTTTGGACTGATTGAAATCCTAGTTCTATGCAGGTAAGAAGTGAGGGCCCTTTGAACATTCAGGGAATGGGGAGAGTGGGCTCTCTGATATTCTGGAAGCTGGCAGACAGGTAGGCAGCACAGTGGCAGATTCAGAGAGAACTCTGACGCCACTTAGGAATGAACTTATCGAGTGCAGAGCACTACCCTTTCCCTGCAGGAAACAGTCTAAGGGGAATCAGCCATCAAGAGATGATTTTCAGACAATCTGCAAGCAGAAGAGATGGCCACTAGAACCTGCTGTCCAAACAGAAACTTAGCTCACAAGTCACAAAAGGTTCAGAGGGCTTGTGGTGAGCATGTCTAGCACAAGGTTGATATCAGGCAACCACCAGCTTCCAGAGAGAGGGCCCAGTGTATAAAAAGGCCCTGAGTATTGCACGGATGGAGTAGAACACCTGAGACAACATGTCCAACCTGAGAGGAAGGATCCTCTGTTGACTGAGCAAAGCTTGATTAACAGAGAACCATATCCGCCAAGGTCACAGGGTACAATGTTGCAATCAAGTGTATTTGGCTGAGTATACCCCATTGTGTTACTACATGCCTGGCAGATAACTGGTCTGGAGTAGGATCCTCTACTCCATGCTCTCTCTCCACTCTCTAACAGCTTCTCAGGAAACAAGGTAAGAGAGTACTCTTCTTTGTTTATTTGAGTAATACAAGGCAGACTGTTGTCCATTCGGAAAAAGACTTTCGTTGTTATGATCAATCAGAACTGGCAGGCTACACAAAAACAGTTCGCCTGTGCAACCTACTGAAATGGGGATGACAATGACAGATGGGTTTCAAACACCTTGTGACTGAAACACTGACAGTGGGCTATCCAACAGGGGGGCCTCCGAAGACCGAGTTGCCCAAGGTTCCAGACAGGAGAAGGAAAACTGAGGAGATGATTATTCTCCTCTGACTGGCAAGAGAGTAATCAAACCAGGGGCTTGATCAGCTGACACAAAGCCTAGCATGGGTTGCATGGAGTGGGCATAATGTATTTATTTATTTAAACATCTGGTAACTGGGAAAGGCACACTAAGCGATGCTTGATTCCAGGTGCAACCAGGAGAGGAAGAGGAATTACAAAACATAAACAACATACAATAATCTATAATACAGCATGGTTTTGTAAACAGCAGGTAGAAGAGCAGTTACAAAGCAATAAATTTAAGCACATGGTAAGGCTACATTTCAGAGATATAACTGCTGAGGTTGATCAATGTAGCAGTATGACATTGAGGCTGCATCGTAAGCGCTTTTAGAGAGAGGCTTAGAGGTAGAGGCCTAGAAAAGCCAGTAAGGGGAATGGATTAGTTCAGTAGTGACAGAGATGGAGTGAGGAAGGAGGCGCAGTTGTTGCTTGAAGGCAAGATGGGAGGAGGAGTTCCTGATGAGGGGGAGAGTTTGTTCCATAGACTGGGTAGCCGATAGGAGAAGGCGGCTTTGCCAGCCGAGGAGGATGGACAGGGCAGAGTGAAATATCTTCCATTTCTACGCATTAATTCATAAGGGGACTGAGAGTCCAGGGAGAGAGTTTCCACTAGGTAGGAGGGAAGCATATTAAAACAAAATTTAGCAATGAGATTGAGGGAGTGTATGTAATGTCTGTGGGACAACTGGGTGAGTCTAAGAGAAGAGTAAAGATTACAGTGGTGAGTACGAATGGGAGAATTAGTTGCGAAACAGCAGAAAGAGTTAAGTAGGGTATTCAGCCTGGACAGGGTTGGTTGCAAGGGCAGAGCAGTAGACCACAACTGCATAATGGAAGATGGGGAGGACCATTTACAAAGATTTCATGTCTGGCAGGTAGTGAAGATCGTCTCTGTGACGATACAGCAGCCAAGTTTGGGGCGTAGTTTGAGGTAATAGCATCAACGTGTGTTGATAAGGATAAATAGGGGTCCAGCCAAACGCCCAAGTATTTGTACTTGGTAACCTGATCAAGTGGGGAGACATCTAGCAGGATGATGAGGGAAGAGGGGGATGATCTGTCTGAACCAATGCTGAGTGTTGTTGAAGTCATTCTGGAGGGTGGCTTGAGCTTTGAGTACTGAAGGGCCAGAGGAGAAGATGATAGTGTCATACGCATACATGTGTATGCTGGAATTGGTGCAGGAGGAGGGAAGGAAATTTATGAAGAGGGAAAAGAGGATGGAACCAAGGAGAGAAACCTTGTGGCACACCTGCTGAGATGGGTGGGGGCGACATCAGCGATTTTGACAGATTGCAGCCTTTTGGAAAGATAAGATTTAAACCATTGGATGGTGATGGGGCGAGCTCCACTCCCTCAAGTTTAAGTAGGAGGAGGGGGTCGGGAACAGAGTCGAAGGCCTTAGCCAGGTCGACAAACACTGCGGCAGTTAGAAGGCCTTGGTCAGAGGCCGTGAGTAAGCGATTTGTGACTTGCAGGAAGGAGGATAAATAGAGTTGCTGTCCGAAAAGTAGCAATCTATATGCAGGATCATCTGTATATCACTCTCAAGGGAAGGCTATGCCCTGACAGCAACCAGGAAAGCTCCGAGGAACAGTAACTTCAGAGCAGAGACTTCTAGACTCAACAGAATTTCAAGAAGGGAGGGAAGCGAGAGGCCGTGGCTAGAGCTTTGTGGCTGAACAAAGTGGCTATCAGTCAACTGTCCGGGTACGGGTAACTTGGAGTCCTAATATGTTGGATGCGCTATGAGAGCACAGGGGACAGTACTTAGAAGCTTGCATATCCAGGGAGTTAACCAGCCCTGGAAAAATAAAGGAACAGGTGACTGCTTGGATAGAATCCTGTATAGGAGACAGTATAGCGCAGTGGTTTAAGGCTCTGAGCTGCAAACCTGGAGACCTGTGTTTGAATCCCATAGCCCCCACTTGCATACTGTGAGACCCTGAGCAAGTCACTTAACTTCCTTGTGCTCCCAGGTCACACCTGTAAACAAGCTTTCAGCTTAGTGTCACTCTCCTGGTTAAAAAAAAAAAAGACAGCAGAATCTTTTTTTTTTTAAACCTTGTGCCAGGGCCAGGGCAAGGCGAGCTCCAAAGGGATAGAAGAAAACACCCTTGGAGCTAGCAAGCACAACAGCATGCCGTGAGGTACAGCAGAAGTACCTGGGTCTGAAGAGTCCATGAAAAAGTCATTAACGCCATCCACAGAAGAGATGAGAAGGGACTTAATTTTCCTCCATATCCCCTCAGGGGGAGGGGAGTAAGGAGGTTCCCCTATACTGAGAACCTCTGGCATCAACTGGAGGCCACATAGAACACCATAGACGGTGCAGAGACGGCACTAGGGATAGCGCCGACCCGGCCCAGATCCAGTGCGGAATCTGGCCATGGTGCCAGGCCAAACACAGCACCAGTCAAAACATGGTGCCAGCTCAAAGCCTCGCCTCCCACCACACACTAGACGCACAGAACCGGCACCAAGGATGAGAGAAAGAGAGAGAGGGAGAGAAAATCTCTGTCACTAGGGAAACACCAAAGAGTCAAACCGGCACTAGAATCAGGTTATGAAGGCAGCATCACAGGCCAGAAGGCCAAACTCGGTACCAATGCCAGCCAGAGAGCACCAATGACCCCGGCATCACTGAGGTGACCAGAGCAGTGATCGACTGGTCCTACTAAGGGACAAAAGGTAGGGGTGCGGCCAACAGGGCAGGAGTCCGTGGCGCAGTCACCAGCAAGGACAGAACGCCATTGCTGCAGCCAAATGCTCCACCTGGCTTGGGGACCTCACCGGGGTTCAGAGCCACCAACCTACGAGGGCCATGGACCAGACCACCAGCAGCGACACCCCAGCCTGATGCTGCACCCACTGCTCCAAAGAGCTACCCAGGGAAGACTGCTCACCCAGGACAGAGGGTGGACTCCAGGCTTGAGGTCTCAGTGTCCCAGCATCAAGGCCCTTGGCAACGTGGACCATGTCGAAGGGCCACGGCCCCAGGAACCGATGGTCTCGCGGAAGGCTTCCCTTAGGGAGACCTCGAGTGGTACTGTTTCTTTCTCCCCCTGAAGGGCAAGAGAAAGAACTCAAGGCCGAGCGGTGCCAAGAACTCAACTGGGATCAGGAACCAGCCCACTCCTTCGTGCCCCTCGGAGGACTGCCCTTCCCCAAGCACAGGACCGCCCACTGCAGAACCCTTCCTCGTGGGAGGTGACCGTCTACGGCCCCCACTGCGGGAGCAGCCTGCGAAAAGGCCAAACACATCACCGGGCCCCACATGGCACCGGGTTAAACACCACACCAGGTCCAACATGGCATCATTCGAGCCCAACGCCGCACCAGGTCAATGCAGCACTGGCTTAACACAGCGTCTAGTCAACATGGTACCAGGCCACACACTGCACCGATCAAAAGCTGGGGAGGCTTTCTACTGTGATCCTGTACAGATATTGTGAGGAGGCTCGGTAGGGCTGAGAGAAACTGACATAAATTTTTTCATAAAATCACTAAACTGATACAAAAATAATAAATTCTAGAGTTAGCAAAAATGAACTAAAGTGGCTGTTGTATAGACGTGAAGTTCTGATTTCTGAAGGGTGAGCGACGTCATCACTGAAGTGCACTCAACAGCGGGACAAAAGGAACTGAGGCGGTTGAGGGCTGGTACCAAGGTAAGCCAAGTGCCGCGAGCCACTCTCACAGCGTCATGAATGTGCACCGCTTGCCTCGACACCAGCCCCCTCAAACGTTTTGACTCCTGTGGGGTCCTAGTGCCTCCAGTCTAAGACCCATTAGTGTGAATTAATGGTGAAGATACATTCCTGGAAGATCTACAGTTACAAGTGATTAACCCTCATTTCTAGGGGCGTGCATATGGTGCACTACCCATATTCTGGCAGACTCCTGGCAGTTCTCCAGAAGGAAGAAAAGGCACACACCTCTATTTGGCAAACAGAGAATGAAGAATTGAGGTCCTAAAAACAGCATCCTGGCATTACTCAAGGTTGATGCAGTAGTAGAAGATAAAGGTGTGCGCTGACTTACAGGTAAGAGCCCTGGAGATCTCCTGGATAGGGATGTCTCTGGAAGCAGCCACAGAGGCAGCAGTATGTTCAGAGGAGCGAGCGCTAAGCCCTAAGGGAGGCTTCCTACCATCCATCCTGTATCGAAGGTTGATGCAGGAGACAATCCACTTGCCAATCATCTACTTTGCTGCCAGACTGCCAGGTGCAGTTTCAGCATATGTTACAAATAGCTGGCAAATCTCTCCCGAACTCCAGCCATGAGCTCCTTATGTCTGAGTGCTTGCCTCAGGTCCAATGCGTGGAGCCTATGCTCAGCCTTCAAGGCAGAAATGGTGAAGTACTACGGAAGGTAATCACCTGATTAAGTGAAACTCCAACACAACCTGCAGGAGGAACTTTGGGAGAGGGTGGAGGATAACCTAGTCCTCGTGCACACACCAATATTAAGACTCCACCGAGCGCCTGGACCCAACTAATCCTTCTGGCAGAGGTGGCAGCCACCAAGAAGGTGGTCTTCCATGACAAGTGGAAGATGTCACACCTGTGCATCAGTTCAAATTGCTTGCCCATGAGCACTGCCAGTACCAGCAGCAAGTCCCAAGGAAGTGGTGGTTCACCAGCAGGGGGCAGGTGGTCATTGACTCTTCCCGGGAGGCTTTCACGATATGGAGAACCTCTTCAGAAAGACCCAAAGCCTGGAACTCTAGCCACTCTGGAACCAGGCTCTCAGGTGCAGGGACTGAAGGTCTGGATGCATGACCATCCCCTTGTGACAGGAGAGCAGGTCCAGGTGAAGGGGAAGCTACCACAAAGGCCTGCTGCAGAGACTGAGGAGATCCGGGTACCAAAACTGGCGTGGCCAGTCTGGGGCTACCAGGATCATCTGTCCTTGCCCCTCTGCACCTTGACCAACACCCTGTGGATTAGGGAAAAGGGAGGGAAGGCATAAAGGAGGCCAGGTGTCCAGGGCCTCGCTAAAGACTCCCATAACAGTGTCCCGCACTGTGGGGAGCAGACACAGAACAGCCTCAGCTTTGCGTTCTCCCAGAAGGTGAACAGGTCGACCAAGGGACTGCCCCACTGGGAGGCTTCCATAACATGAATCACCAGATCATCAGCATCCAAGCTGAGCACGAGGTCCAGGGCGGAGGGCCTCCCAATACAACCGAAGGAGTGCATTCTGCCCTGCCTGTTCAGGTAGAACATAGTCATGGTATTGTCCATCTGGACCTGCATGACCTGACCAAGGACAAAAGGACCAAATTCTGTCTAAGCAAGGTGCACTGTGCAGAGCTCCAGCAGGTTGATGTGGTCATGGGATTCCTCTGGCGGTCCCTAAGCCATGGGCCCTGTTGGTTCACCATGCGCTCCCTATCCCACAGAGACACGTCCATTATCAGGGTGACTGTCGGCTCTGGGCAGGCCAATGGGATACCTTCCTTGAGATGTTCAGGGATAAGCCACCACTGGATGGCATCCCTAAGGATGTAAGTTGTCATGGATAAGGTTTCAATAACTCATTGGTTGTTCATGGAATCATTAGTTAACTTCCTGGCACTGTCATCGTTGCTACTTTTTGATGACAACAGTGAAAGTCATGGAAGTCCTGAATAAAAACCAAACACCATGGAATCCATTATGTGTATGACTGCCATGAGAAATTTACATCCCTAGGCATCCCACATCGGTGGAGTCAGAATAACCGGCTGGTCCAGGTGACCCAGGAGTTGAAACCACAGGCGGGCCAGCTCCCACTGTAGGTTGCACATCTGCCAGCAGGCCCACCCAACCATGCTGGAGCAGGATGCCATGTAACCCAGCAGCCAAAGGAAGTCCCAGGCAAGGTACGAGCATCCAACCTGAAATGATCAGGCAAAAGAGATAAGATCTGACACCTGGTCTGCATAGACTTGGGCCTTGGCTCAGAGGGAGTCTAGCTCTCCCACAATGAAGTGGATAACCTGCAAGGGGTTAGGTGCGGACTTAGCTTGGTTACCCATAAGGTCCAAGTCTCTGCAGGTCTGGAGGGTCAGGTCTCTGGACCTCCATCACCTCCTTGGAAGGCACGGCTATCAGCCAGTCGTCCAAGTACAGACAGACCAGACCCCTCAGTGCCACAGGAATACTGCCACCACTGCTATGCACTTGGTGAACACTCTGGAGGCCAAGGAGGGCCAAAATTATGACCTGGAACTCGTACAGAATCCTCCACGCAGAACTGAGAGAACCACCAGTGGAAAGGATAAACTGAAAGTGGAAGAAGGTGTCCTAGAGGTCCACAGAGCAGAACCACATGCCCTGCTCCTAGGATGGAATGATTTGGTTCAAAGTGATCACCCACAACTTGTGCTTCTTCAGGAAATGATTGAGATTGTGAAGATCCAGTATGGGGCCCAACCAATCAATCAATCAAAATCTTTATTTATCCAGGTGGGCACCATTGAGCAGGGCTCATTTGCAAGATGGACCTGGTCATACAAAAATCATAGTACAGTAACATGGTAAAACAAAATGCAATATTATACAAAGAAGAAAAATATACATATGTACATCAACATTTGAGTGAGGGGCCTTTACACCAGATAGGCTCGTAACTAGGTACAGTTGGAATGTTCACTTAAAAGGAGAGAGAAAGGCAAGAAGAGGGATACCAGCTTAGAAAGAAATTATGGGGGTGGAATAGTTAACTGGCATACTTTAGGAAAGGGGGTGGAACTTGGCCATGGCTAAAGAGAGGCAGAGAAGCCGGTATTTTGGTATGGAGAGAGAGGCAGTGGCAGAGGCAGGGCGGGAGGCAGGATGGGCAGGAGGGAAACTGGAAAATAGGTGAGCTAGTGATGTGGGAAACATTTGCAGGATTCCTTCACAGAGCGGTCATAGAGCAACTTGAAAATATTCAGGCTAACAGGACAGCTCAGCTTCAAGTTTTTTTGCATATTGTTCCACAAGGAAGGCAACAAGAAACTTATGGCAGCTCTGCCAAAATGAGATTTGACCTTAGGCAATTGCAAGGCAATTAGGGAATAGCTTCTTAGAGCATAGGCACCTATCACACTCAGGGAAATACAATCAGAGAAGTATAGGGGGAGCTTGTTGGTTACCGCTCTTAAAGTCCATAGAGCGGCATTTCTATTTCTCCTATAATGAAGGGAAGTCCAGCCCACTGCAGTGTACAAGGAGCAATGGTGTGTGGAAAGTGGAAGGCCCGTTATGAACCTGATTGCTCTGTGGTATAGGGTGTCCAACTTAGCCAGGGCAGAGGCAGTACAATGGCTACAGAGAAGGTCTCATAATCTATTAATGAAAGGAACGTGGCTTGAACCAACCGCTGCTTGGCATCCCTAGTAAGGAAGTAGTTAATTCTGTAGAATAGCCTTAGTCTTTGTCTTAGTTTCTTCTGTAGTTCTTTGAGATGTTCAGAGGGGGAGAGTTTGAGATCGAGCCATACACCCAGATATTTGAATTTTGGCACATACTCTAGATTTTCTCCAAATACTGTGGTAATCTGAGGGATAGCCCCAAAGCAAGCGGGGTTCGCCGCATAGGAGGAAGGGGAAAAGAGCACTGCTTTTGTTTTTTTCACATTAAGCAGAAACTTTTTGCTTATGAGGTGGTATTGCAATAGGTTAAATTCAGCTTGGAGGTCTTCACAGGCTGCTTCCAGCATAGGACGACTCAAATAAAGTACTGTGTCATCAGCGAACAAGTGGATATTGGCCTTATTGATGTTGTCATCGATGTAGTTAATGTAAACCGCAAACAACAGGGGACCAAGGATAGACCCCTAAGGCACACCTCTCTGTAGGGGTTTAAGTGGCGAAAGATCACCTTCTGCTTCCGATCTGCGAGGTAGTCGGCAAACCAGCACATAGAGTTAGGATCCAAACCCTAGGTTACATAGGGAGGAAAGAAGCAGGCTATGGTCGACTGTGTGAAGGCCTTACTTAGATCCAAAAAATGGCACAGACAAAATTCCTATTGTCAAGGAGCCAATCATTAGTCACTTTTGCTAGGGCAGTTATGATGCTGTGCTTTGCTCTGAATCCAGACTGCACTAGGTTTAACAGACTCCTGGATTCAAGGTACGCCCTTAGCTGACCACTCACTATCTTTTCCAATAATTTAGACAGAATGGGGAGGAGGGAGAGCGGTCTATAATTATTAAGGTCGCAAGGGTCACCTGATTTGAGCAGAGGGATGACATGGGCTACTTTCCATTGCGAGGGGAGGCTCCCCTGGGGTAGTGACAAGTTGAAGAGGTGTGTGATTGGCACTGCCAACACATGGTATGCACATTTCAGAAAGTAAGGCTCTATAGAGTCTGAACCTGCACCCTTCTTGATATCCAACTGCAGCAATAGATCTTCAACCTCTTTTAGAGAGGCAGGCAGGAAGGAAAAGGCCACTTTGTAGCAGGAGACTTGTGAAACAATAATCCCTGCTGAGTGTGGATGGCATTAGCAGGGGATGTGTCAAATGTTAGCCCAGCGGTTGCGAAATGATGATTGAGGGCTTCCAGTATCTCCGATCGGTCTGAAATGGTGTTACTACCAGATATAATTTTTGATGGGAGAGAATCTCCAGGTGAATGACCACACATGTCCTTTATTATTTTGAAGGATTCCTTGAGGCAGAGTCCAGCTCAGTGCGACAGAAAGCATCCTTGGCTGCTCTGATCAACTTGGTGCACTTATGCGTGCCCTCCTAAACTGACACCAATCCAAGTCATTCTTGCTTCTGCCAACCCCCGTCCATTTGGGGACCAGGAAGTACCTGGATCAAGCCTGACCAGCAGTGGCCTCGGGATGTGGGCTACAGCTTCTCTGTCCAGGAGCTGAGTGATGTCCTCCCTGAGGGCGGACAACATATCCTGCAACATCATGAACTCCCATGGAGCATAGGTTCAGGAAGGTGGGGCAGCCTCAAGTCAAGAGCCAATCCGCTGCCCACCACTTCTAGCACCCATTTGTCCAAAATTATGGTGGACCAGTCATGCACAATGACAATGCTGAGCCCCCACAGGGAGCTGAGGCAGGAATGGACAGACAGGAGGCAGACATCCTCCCTGACTCGCTACTGAGCAGCCTTGGAGGAGGTACCAGCACCAGCAGCCATAGGGGCCCAGCCACCCCGACCTTAAGGCTTTTTGGAGCCTTAGCTGGTGAACTCAGATTAGGTCACCATGCTTGCAACTGCCCCAGCTAGGGCTGCTGCTGTTTCAATTCAATTCAATTCAATTCAAGTTTATTGCAGGAAAAGCTCCATTGAGCAGGCTCATTCACAAGGAGGGCTGCTGTGGCAGACAGGGCCGAATCTGAAAGGACTTCTTCTTAAGCTGCTTTCCCCCCGGTCCTTTTGGGAGGATGTCACCGAGTCGAGGGTGGCATTGGACTTTTCGATCCTCGTAAGGTGCCCTTTCGCCCCAGGGCCAAAAACGTCAGTTGCCAAGAAGGGGACATCAGCCAATTTGTGCTGGGTGTCTGTTGTGTAGATGGAAATCTACAGCCAGGCCCTGCGACGCATCATGACTGCCACGGCCACGGACCTGATGTAGGAGTCTCCTATGTTCAAAGCTTTTTGAAGCTGGTGCTTGGCCAGTGCTACACCTAGGTCTCTGACCACCTTAACTGCCAAATGCAAGTCCACAGAAAGGGCAGAGGTGGACAACCAACAGCCAACCATGAAGGACAGTAGCCAGGCAGGAGGCCTTGGTAGGAGTCCATTCTACATGCTGCTTGGGCAGCGGTTCCACCCTAAATCAGTGGTGAAGCCAGGGCCTGAGACACCGGGCTTAGCAGGACTGGGGCGAGTCAGGCCAGTGTGACCAGGGAAGTGCGGGAACCCCTTTTTATGTGGACATTTCCCTTTAAGCTACCATCACAGTACTGAATAAAACAGGGACAGACCCACTCTTTATTAAAACTGCTTTTAAAGATAGCGGGGCATGAACATATTACTGTTATCTCTTTTGATAATTCTATATAATTATACATGCTACATGCTTCTGAATTATACTGCTCAACAATCATCTGGGGATATAATGACTATTTATCAAAATATATTCTCTGAGATAGAAATGCATGAACATATTAGTACCCCTACTGACATCTATGACCTCCCATTAAAATATTTAAGGTGCAGTTTTTGGATCACAATCAATCTGGGTTAGAATTTAGTGTCATGGAGATGTCTGCACTTTCTTTTTGGGGGGCGTACATTTTAACATCAATTTCTATCTTTGGGGATTGCATATTAACTAGAGACTTCTCAGTGCCATGGAGTTATCGGTACTGTCACTGCAATGTATTCCTGCTTTAAGCAACAGTTGCCTCAATGTGTTTTCCATAAATTTCTACTGCATACAAGGTTGTTGGAATATTTTTAATGTGAGTTTATGGGTCCGGTTGGAGGGCCTATTATGGCTGTAAGAGTGTCGCGTCGTATGTTCCTAGGACCAGAGGACTTCAAACAGAAGGTGAGCAGTTCTGTGGTCCTAAGGATGCAAGAGACAACACTCTTATAGCCATAAGAGGCCCTCTGACCAGACCAACAAAATGAATATAAATCACTACTCTTTATAAAATTAACACACACTTTTTTATTTAATAAAGTTGGCAGCACAGACGGTCTTCAAGAAGCCCATTACGGTGCTCAGCGTTTGAAGTACTCTTACAGAAATAAGAGTACCTCACGCACCACTGAAGGAAGCGTTGTGATTGGTCAGGGATGCTCCTGCGATCTATAATACTTGTTTTAATTTTCTTTGTTCTGCTAAATTGGCTTTTTGTTTGACACTGATTATTGTCTTATTCACAATTTGCACTTGTATATCTGTGGATTTTAAATACACTCTTTACCTTTAAACCAGGTACTGTATAAAAATGTGCCAATAGGTGGGTCTGGCCTCCCTGAGGAACCACGCGCATGAGCAAAAGCGCTCAGGACACCTATTAACATTCACTGGCACCATGTTTTTTTTGCTGTTAACATGCTTTATTTTTTTTTAATTTTTAATACATTGCACTGCTAAATAAATTAGAAATTCAACTTCACCCCAGGTGCTGCCCCAGTGGGCCATCCTTGACTAAGTGACCGGCTGGAGGAAGCCGCTGGATGCTTTTCAAGCTACTGCACCACGGAGAGCTTTCCCCACCAACTTCACCCCAGGTGTCGCCCCAGTGGGCCATCCTTGACTAAGTGACCAGCTAGAAGAAGCCGCTGGACGCTTTCAAGCTACTGCATCACAGAGAGCTTTCCCCACCAGCTTCACCCCAGGTACTGCCCCAGTGGGCCATCCTTGACTAAGTGACCAGCTGGAGGAAGCCACTGGATGCTTTTCAAGCTACTGCACCATGGAGAGCTTTCCCCACCAGCTTCACTCCAGGTACTGCCCTAGCGGGCCCTCCTCGACTAAGTGATTGGCTGAAGGAAGCCGCCAGGCAGCTTTTCAAGCTACTGCACCGCAGGAGCTTTCCCCACCAACTTCACCCCAGGTGCTGCCCAGTGGGCCATCCTCGACTAAGTGACCGGCTGGAGGAAGCCACGGATGCTTTTCAAGCTACTACACCATGGAAGCTTTCCTCACCAACTTCACCCCAGGTACTGCATTCTTCCACAGATCCAATTCCAAGGAAGTGATTAGCCACTGAAGGAAGAAGCCAATTGGCTACTCCAGGAGCAGCAAAGCTCTATTTGGCTGGCTGATCTGCTTCTAGCTAGGCTGAAAAAAGCGTGGATACCTCAGCTCAAATTTTTTTGCTTGGACATTTGGGGGCCAACTGGGTTATTGCTATCTATGTATACTGATGTAAGGTCACTGTGTAAACTGTATGTGGTTGTGGTATGTGGCTACTCCAGGTGCAGCAAAGCTCTGTTTCGCTGGCTGATCTGCTTTTAGCGGCATTCTTCCTCGGATCCGATTCAAGGGAAGTGATTAGCCACCGAAGGAAGAAGCCGATTGGCTACTCCAGGAGCAGCAATGCTGCATTTGGCTGGCTGATCTACTTCTAGCTAGGCTGATTTTTTCCACCCACCCCCCGCCAGCCCAGGCCTCCTTTAAATACATTCAGACCACTCCCACTGTCCTGGACAACCATTTTGATTGGCTCACCTCTTCCGATCTAAGACAATTCTCTTGTTTTGGGCAACAACCGTGTTGACTCTGTGGAAAATATTTATACTGCCATCTTCTGGTCGTCACTGCAAGATCATCTTAATCAATTCTGCTCAGGATCTGATCAGGATCCCTTGCTGCTACCACCCACTTCCTGCACGCTGGAAGCTTGCAAAACAGTAGTGAATTTTGAGTGCATACAACCTAATGAGGACTTTTACTTCCTTACTTGTCCCATACTGTTCTGCACCAGTCTCCCTGTAGCATGGGACGGTTACAGATCTACTTTGGTTGTTTGGTTTCCTTGGCACTACTAGTTCTCACATACTGGCTTTTATGTTACCTAATTTAGATCCTCCTTTCCAACCCCATGGCAAATTGGTACTTCTTCCAGAGGTAACAGAGTGTAGGATCCTGCTCATCTGCATTGATAGCCCATCACACCCTGTTTTTACAGCCAGGGTTCTTCTTTTTATGTTGCTTGGCCTCCTAGGCATGCAGCCCAGGCCCCGAAGCTATGAAATAGCAATCCTAAAGATTTTTCACCTAAAACTCATAGACTTCTTGAAGCTATCAGAAATCTTGCTGCTCTTATTGTTAAGTTCTGGTAATGTCGAAATCAACTCTGGTCCTCCTGCAACAATCTCTTTGCCTGCCAACCTAGCCAGACTCAAAGGCTTGACCTTTATGCATATTAGTGTGTGCAGCCTACTAAAAAAAAGTTTGCCTCTGTTCAAGCATTGACTTCCCATACAATGCCTGATATACTCATGGTCACTGAGACTTGGCTCAGACCTGGTACTCCAGATAGTGAGGTGAATATCCCATCTTACACCCTGTTCAGAACAGACAGGCTCACCGGAGGAGGAGTTGCCATCTATGTCAAAGAGAAATTGTCTGCCTCAGTTATAGATTTGTCCTCACTCCCAAAGGAATTTGAGAGCCTGACTTTCAATGTCAAGCTATTTTCCTCTGTCTCAATATGCATTCTAAAATGATACAGACCTCCATCTGTGGGGCTACAATTTCTGGACCATATAACTAATACGATGGGATCCCTTCAATCGGAGATTATTATATTAAGGGACCTCAATATGGACTGGTACTCCAATAGTTCCTTACCCTTAAAGACTATCTGCAACTCCTTTGGTCTTTCCCAACTCATTTCTGAAGCAACACATCCAAACAAAAAGTGCCCTAAAAATAGCACACTTCTAGATCTCATTTTAGTAAGCAAACCCCATCTGTTTTCACATGCAGGAGTGTTCTTCTCGGATTTCAGCGACCACTGTATTATAGCAGGTGTAAGACCAGCCCCAAAACTACCATTCCTTTCCAAATTCTCACTCAAGAGGAAATGGCATAATTTCGACATCTACGCATTCCTCTCCGACTTACGAGATTCCTTGAGATGGCAGGATTTTTACTTGGCCAACTCAGTGCCTGTGGTCTATGATATCTTCCAGGAAATGTTAGGGGCTCTGGATAAACATGCACCATTTGTCCAGATTTGTTCTAAAAATAAATCATGTCCTTGGTACATGGCCCAATTAAAGGCCTCCCTGTTGCACAGAGACTGGCTTTGGAAAAAAGCTCGGAAATCAAAACTTCCAGAAGAATGGACATCTTTCAGGAAGGCTAGAAACCAGTGTACCAATCTGATTAGGGAGGCTAAGGCTAGTTATTTTCGCAAAGAACTGGACGCTTCCACCAAGTGCTCGGCAAACTTCTGGAAAACTATCAAGGATATTCAAGGGCACGCGGTTATGAGCAAGTTACTCACAAAATCGCCATTGGCGCAACTTCAGTGTCGGATAAATCGACTGTCCTCGATGCTTTTAATAACCATTTTACTACTACAGATCTCGCTTTTGATGCCTCCCCTGCCAATAACTCTAGTCTTGGAGTACCGGACTTACCAGATCCAGTCACAAGCATGGCCTTCTCTCTCCAGCCTACCACCCTGAGAGAAGTTGAGGATCTCCTCCTACAATTGGATACCAGGAAGTGTGCAGGGGCAGACCAATTGGACCCATTCTTCCTGAAGCTTAGTCTTCACGTCCTGGCTGTGCCCATAATGCACCCTTTTAACCTCTCCCTTTCGCAAGGTGATAATCCTCCCATATGGAAAACGGCTCACGTAATTCCCCCTTTTAAATCTGGAGAACCCAGTAACCTGAATAACTACAGACCAATCTCCCTACTTCCCACCCTTTCCAAATCGTTGGAGAAAATAGTGAGCGTGCAGCTCAGTAACTACCTCGAAAGTGGGAACCTGCTCAATCCTTATCAGTTGGGATTTAGGCCTCATCACAGTACTATTTCAGCCCTTGCAGAGTGCAAAGGTCACCAACGACTGGCAGTGTGCCTTGGATTCGAAGAACTTCGTTTGCACAGTATTTCTAGACTTAAGCAAGGCATTCAACATGGTAGACCACGAGCTGCTCCTCGTCTCCCTCAGAAACATCGGCTGTGACCCCCCATCACTGAGGTGGTTCTCAAACTAACAGGGCGATAACAGCACGTCAAGGCTATAGGGAATTCTCATCCCTGAAACCTCTACTGAGGGTGTGCCACAAGGTTCTATACTGGGTCCACTGCTTTTGCAATTTACATTAACAATATTGACGCTAACATCAAATCTGCTAACATCCACCTACTTCCCGATGACACGGTACTTTATATCAGAAGACCCTCTCTGGAAGCAGCTTGTAGAGATCTGCAACGGGAATTTAATCTTCTATAACTTCAACTACTGCACCACAAAACTGCTCCTGAACACCAAAAAAACAAAGGTGATGCTTTTTTCTCAGTTTGCATATGTTAATAACCCCACAACTCAAGGTAATATTCCACAGATCCACACTCTTCTTGGTGAATCGCCAGAATATATTACTAAATTCAAATACCTGGGGGTGTGGCTTGACCAAAAGCTTTCCTTTTGCGATCACACTGAGGATCTCTTAAAGAAGCTTAGGTACAGGCTTGGCCTCTCCTATAGGATCAAAAAATTTTTAACACTGGATGCCAGGAAGAGACTGTTCCAAACCACATTCCTTACCTTATTGGACTACGCAGATTTCCTCTACAGCCAAGGCCCCGTGTCTGCCCTAGCTAAATTAGACACACTCTACCATCGGGCCTTGAAGTTCATAACTGGTCTTCCATACTCCATGCATCACTGCTCCCTTTACGCTGCAGTAGGCTGTTCATCCCTTAACTACAGAAGACAGAGGAATGCAGCTCTGGACATTTAGGGCCATCATGAAAATATTGCCTCAGTAAATCTCGGACTGTCTTCCTCTATGTGTGATAGGTAAATACACCTTAAGGAGTTCCTCCATTATCTCCCTCGCAGTACTGAAGTTCAAGTCGCACTTCAGCAGGTCTGCCATATCTCACGCTCTACCCTCTCTCTGGAACAACTCTCAAAAAAACAAGTTGGCTTCAAAGCACTTTATTCTCACTCTATCAAGGAATCCTGTAACTGCTTCCCCTAATGTCACCTTCCCCTAGCTTCAGCTCCATCTGCTCAAGTGCATCTCTTTACTGGTGCTTCCTTCCCACCCCTCTTGGACAATGTTACAGCCTATAAGAATTTACCTGACTGCTCCTTCTTTCCTGACCCTGTTTTTTTTTTCCCTTATCGTTAGCTCCTTTTCCATGTCACTCTGGCTCCCACCTTCACTCCTTGCTTACTCCCTTTGACACCATCATGGTGTTTTGCTTTCCACTCTCTAACTGTTGCCACCTCACCCCTGCAATCACTACATGCCCTTGCAGGCATGCACCGTGTACCTCTCCTTACTCACGCTCTTGCGTCCCCCTCCCCACACCTCCCATGCCCCACCAAGCTCCTTCAATCAATAATTATGTCCAGGGGGCGTGGCCAGCAACCAAGCTGTGAGCAACTTCTCATCACAGCTCCACTTCTAGACAATTTCAATCATTAAAGACAAACTTCTATTGTAGAGGAATCTCTTTTTCATTGGCCTTACTGAACAGAGCATTATAAAAGCTACCAGCAGATATAAAAATTCTAGCTGTGCGATCTTGGGTGAGCCGACCATGGGCCGAACAAGTAAAGCGGGAGTACCGCCAGAAGGAATCTGTTAGAAAGACCTGAAAGCTGGAGACAGCAAAGATCCTCTCCCTGATGCTCCCGACCACAAAGGGTCTCAGCCATCTAATGCTGCACTTCTGCGTGTGATTCAAGGACTGTATCGCAAAATCAAGGAGTTCAGTTCGGAGCTTAAGCAACTCCACTCCAAGGTGGATATAATTGCCGAAGATGTTAAACGAGCAAATAAAAAAGCTGATAAGGCCCTCGTGGCAATGGCCGGCCTAGTTAAAGAAAATGACGTACTACGGAGACAGTTAGAGAATTTGGAAAACACAGCTAGAGCTACACATCTTCGTCTACTGGGGCTACAAGAAAACACAGAGAGAGAGAGACATACCTCTCAACCTCCTGCCTCATAAATCAGGGACAAGGCTTAAAAAAATCAGGGACAAAGGACCAAAATCAGGGACACTTCTTCAAAATTGGAGATATCCACTCAGGAAGCTGCTAGAATAAAGGGCTTAGTGTAAAATGCATTTTCTAAATAAGAACAAGTCTGTAACTTTAATGTTTGACATTAGTTTGTGCTTATAACCCCCGCTGTTTGGTCACGGAAACACAATTTTTAGACGGGACAGAGTAAAATTTTGAGGCAAAATCAGGGACAGTTGAGAGGTATGGAGAGAGAAGCACCCAGTAGCATTTTGCAGACATGGTTAAAGAACTATTACATCTAGAACTGCCCTTTAAGTTGATTAAAGCTATTGGATTAAGCCTCTTGGTGGTCACCGTGAGGACAGCAAAGGGATCAA
The DNA here is from genome assembly GCA_016271365.2 of Neoceratodus forsteri. Classification (NCBI taxonomy): domain Eukaryota; kingdom Metazoa; phylum Chordata; order Ceratodontiformes; family Ceratodontidae; genus Neoceratodus; species Neoceratodus forsteri. Next base: position 161,150,151 of record CM057458.1, on the reverse strand, counting down.
TGTTTCCATATGCACTCATGCTGGAATTCCATACCACATCTGAAAGGGACCTATTATTGCAACAAGCCAAAAATCTTGCACCTCCTTCTTGGGATGAAACCAGAATACACCTCTTCCCAGACTTAAGTTTTGCTATGAGAATGCGACGCAAAAGTTCTGATGGCATAAGGGAAAGGTTACGAGCACTGGGGGTGCACCATGTGCTTCTGATGCCTGCCAGTCTCAGGATAGTGTATTGCGGAAAGACCTATCAATTTTCCAAGCCGTCTGAGGCCTCAAAGCTCCTGGACAAAATAGAAAACCAATTTGCAGCACGGGATGAGGCCACCGACTCTGAAGAGGAGGTAGACACTTGAATCAGTTATCGCTAGTGGTGATCTAAATTTAGAGGGACTGAGAAGTGTAAAAGGTACTGTCTTAAGAAGCTACAGAGCTGGTTGAAATAATAGTTCTATTTCCCCATAAATTCCATTTAATGAATAACAGCAAAATGAACATTTGAGATGAATGACTTTCTACAAATATGAGATGGACTGGGTTGGGGAAATGCCTTTTTAAAAGTTGCATTGGTTTTAGCAGTCATTCTCTTCCTTTGTGGTCATTAGCATTTCTAAGTTAGTAATGTTTACAGCGGTTAAACATACAAGGCATTTGATTAAGAGGTTTCTCCTTATGAATATTTAGTTAATTATATAAATATAATTTTAGGAATGTTCTTTTTTGAGTAAACTAGGAGTGGTCATCTGTGGGGGTGACTGCCTGTGTTTCTTTTTACAGCCACCGATTATAGATGGGGATATATACCCTTATATAGGATGAGCAATGTGGATATACTATCCTGGACAGCCCTGCTCATGGTTGTATACGCCAATCTAGGTAAGATATATATCTGGAAGGACTTGGAGGAATTTTTATTGGGGCTCTAAGTGGACTGGCTCATAGTGATAACCACCATATGTAGTAACAATATACAGGGGCATTATATGTAATGTTACTGTAAAAATGATGTTTACAAATTGCCTGCCTGGAGGGCTGAATTGTAATGCTGTGTGTTACATCAAATTAATAAAATATAAGTTTAATAAAAAAATAAATACATAATTATGTTCAAGGATGCATCAAATACACTCTGTAATTACAGTTGTGTAAGTTTAACCTGTATATACTGTACTACAGTTCCTATACTTTTAGCTGCATACCCTTCATGGTCTTGGCTAATGGCTCTTTTAATACTCTATTTGTGTATTATAAACCTCCTGTGTATAATTACTGCTTTATGTAAATACTATAAAAGTGTGAATTCATTTTGTATGTATTGTTTACCCAATTATGATGTAACGGAGTATTCCTTTGTATGTATTGTTAACCTCTCTTTCCAGGTCCATCCTGAGAATGAACTTGCTCAAGCTGGTTAAATAAAGATTCTGACTGATTGACTGAGAAGTACTTCGATCAGTGCTTGGTTTAGGTGCCATTTTCTTTCCGTTTGTGACTTTTGTTGGAAACTGACATGTCTGTGGTGCAGCCACTTTGTCTGCTCGAAGTTGAAATTCAACACCATAAAGTGCAAGGTAATGCACCCTGGGAACAAGAATCCCAGGACAGAGTACTGGATTAATGGGGTGAGACTCAGCACTACAGATGAAGAATGGGACCTTGGAGTAATCATCAGCGACTCCCTCAAACAATTGAGTCAGTGCAACCAGCAAGTAGGATGCTCAGTTGCGTCGGATGTGCTATTGATAGCAGAAGGGAAGAGGTAATATTTCCCCTACATAGATCTTTAATGAGGCCATACCTGGAGTCCTCCGCCCAGTTCTGGAGTCCTCACCTCAAGAAAGATAGGGACAGGCTAGTGATGGTTCAGTGAAGGGTGACGAAAATGATTCAGGGCCAACAGGGCAAGTCCTGTGAGGACTGCCTCAAGGCGCTGAACGTGTACTCGCTGGAGACCAGAAGGAAGGGAGATATGATATAGACCTTCAAATTCTAAAAAGAATTAAAGTGAACTGCGGGGAACTATTTAGCTTGAATAGTAGCAGCCACATAGACATGAGTGGAAACTAACAGGAGGGAGGTTAAGGAGGGACATGAGGAAGTATTATTTAAGCCATGGAACAGTATACCAGACGAAGTGGCAGGTGCAAAAAAACACTGGTGGTTTCAAGCACGGTTGGGATAGAATGAAGGATAAATAGGGTGCTTGGGGCAGCAGAAACTGGGAGGAAAAGGGGGGGGCTGGGGAGGGCTAGGACCCTGGACGGGCAGTAGATCCTAGGGCTAAATAGGGAACTCAGGCAGACTGCATGGACCATAGGGTCTTTTTCTGCCATCACAATATTTCTATGTAATTTTAGAGAAGGTAAACAATTGCAAAATGTGGGTTTTCAACTAGAAATAAGAGGATGCAAACAGGGTTGACAGTGTCTCTTTAAGGATCAGAGGTAGTTGATGATGCTCGTCATCGGGCAGGCAAAGAGATCAAGCCCATTACCCTGGCACCAGATCGAGAACCTCTTCCACTTAAATGCATAGCACTTTCGAGTCAACTCCTTATGGGATCGCCTCACAGCTGCTTAGCGACCAGGTTGAAAGGTGCGGGACCGAAGTCCGGTACAGGACCTCCCCTGCTGTCTGGTCAGCAGGTCGGTGGAGAGGCAGCCCCATGGAGATCTGCTGCTGAGGCTGGGAGATACTGGTGCCAGAATTGACAGGGCAAGTCTGGAGCTACCAGGATCATCTGTATCTTGTCCTTCGGCCTTGATCACAACCTTGTGAATCAAAGGGAAAAGAGTGAGCATGTATGGAAGACCTGTGGTCCAGGGCCTGAGAAGGTATTCCTTTTCAGTTTCCCTGGTGGGAGGATGAACAAAAAACAATCTCAGCTTTTTGTTCTCCCACGAGGCAAACCGGTCCACCAGAGGTGTGCCCCACTGGGACAACAGGTGGTCTACCACCTCCTGATGCAGGAACCACTCGTACAACATCTCTCTGACCTGGCTGAGAGTGTCTGCCAGCTGGTTGTTTTCTCCCACAATATAAATCACCAGGGATCCACTTCTAGGCTTGTGCATGAGTATCCAGGTGCAGAAACCTCCTGACAAAATGGAAAGGAACGTGTTCTGCCCTGCCTATTCATGTAGAACATGGTGGTCGTGCTGCGTGTCTGGACTTGATCCTGAATCAAGAGAGCAAATTCCATCAGAGCCAGATGCACTGGTGTCAGTACTTCCGGGGCGACCAGAACCCATGGGCTCTGCTGTCTCCCAGATGTGTTCCCCACCCTACCAGAGATACATCCAACATGTGATGGATGGATCTGGGTAGACACATGGGTTTCCCTTCTTCAAGTTCTGTGGGGACAACCACCACTGGATGGCATCCCACACTGACTGGACCACAAAGACCAGTTATTCCAGGCGACCCAGGCGTTGGGACCACTGCAGCCCAACTCCCACTGCAGAGGGCACATCCTCTACCATGCCCAATAAACCACACTGGTAGAAGCCACCATCAAGTCCCAGCAGCTGCAGAAGTCCTGGGCAGGAGGGTGCGAGGGTCCAATCTGAAATGAAAGAAGTTAAGATCTGCGGCATGGTTCGTTGGGAGGTGGGCTTTGGCCTGCGGTGAGTCTAGCTCTGCTCCAATGAACTTGATCACCTAAGAGGGGACCAGTTTGGACTTGGATGGGTTGACTAGAAAGCCCAAATTCTGACCGGTATGGAGTGCCAGATCCCTGGATCACTCCATGGCCTCCTTGGATGGCCTGGCTAACAGCCACTTGTTCAGATAGTAGCAGTAGTAGTAAAAGTTTTTCTTTTTATACAGGCTAAGAACTTTACGGCAGGTAAGCCCTATTTAAAAAGTTGTCCCATAAGGAACTTAAGAAACACTGCATACTGTATCAAAGACAGGTGTACTTGGGCAGAAGGCAAAATATACAGTGGCAAAGACGGTAATATTGTGCATACATACATGGAATTGAATGCATTATGTTAGTTGCATGTAGAAACATAGAAACACAGAAGCTTACGGCATATAAGAACCGCAAGGCCCGTCCAGTCTGCCCATTTTTTCTACCTTATGAATGTACCATAAGCATGTACTCTGTCAATGGCCTATCTAATCATACTCTTCTTTATTGCTCCCTTATGCCTATCCCATGCCTGTTTGAAGCCCTGCACTGTATTCATATCCACCAATTCCTGAGGTAGGCTGTTCCATGCATCCACCACCCTTTCTGTGAAAAAGATCTTCCTTATATTACCCCTTAATCGGCCTCCCTCTAATCTCAGACTGAACCCGGATAAGACTGAGGTGTTGGTGGTGGAACCAGGTCGTCTGGGGGCAGGTGTTGGTGCTGGGCAAATGTCTGGCCGTTGGCTTGATGGTGCCCAGCTCATCACCTCAGACCGGGTACGAAACCTGGGCATTATTTTTGATAATGGCTTGACCCTGAAGTCTCAGGTCTCGGCTGGTGTCAAATCCTCATTTTTCCATCTGAGGAATATTGCTTGGGTGAAACATCTGACTCCCCTTGGCAACCTTCCAACATTGGTCCATGCCTTCATTACCACCTGTCTTGACTACTTCAATGCCCTCTACCTAGGGCTGTCAGGGGTTGATATCCGTCGTCTGCAGCTGGTGTAGACCACTGTGACCAGGTTGTTGACTGGCACCTCTAGGTCCAGTCATATTACAACTGTCCTGTGTGAACTGTACTGGCTGCCAGTTCAGTGGCAGATTACCTATAAGGTAGGCTTGCTTACCTTTAAAGCGTTACATGAACAGGGACCTGACTACCTTAAAGATCTCCTGACTCCCTACTCCCCCAATCATCCGCTCTGATCTGCCGACGAGGGATTGCTGCAGATTCCCAGGGTTCATCTTAAAACATCTGGCACCCGTGCTTTTTCCATTTGCAGCACCGACCGTGTGGAATTCTCTACCTCGTCGGTTAAGAGAACGCCTGAAAACAATGTTGAAAACCTATTTGTTTTCATTGGCCTTCCCAAATTAGAGCTGGATGACAAAGATTTGATTGTATATATTTTTAAATCAGTTTTATGGTATTTTATTGTATTTATGGTTTGTACAGTGCCTTGGTTTTGAAAGGCACTATAAAAATAAAGACAGACTGGATTGTGTCCTCTTGTCCTGCTATTTTCTTATATTGAAAGCCCCCACTATACCCTAATTCCTTAGAATACAGTCGTCAGATTATTCTTGTTACACATCATGTTAAATATGATACTAGGAGAGTTTGTATACTGCATACACAACTCTGTGCTCTTAATGTAGTCACAGTTCATGAGGGAGTGCAATATCTAGTGACAGCAGTTGCACTCGTCAGGGATTTCCACTTAGGGTTTACTTAAAAGCTGTCAGTGAATTCAATATTTCAGGTTTGATGGTATTCATACCTTTGCTATGTAGTAGCATGACTCTAAAGCCATGACCATGAACTGGTTATAAGATGCCCTCTGCATGGAATTGAAGGTTCCAGCAATCGGATGGAGTGACTTGGGATGTGGAGGAACGAGTCCTGGCGGTCCAGGGAACAGAATCACATTCTCCGGTCCAGGAATGGTATGCACTATTCAGAGTGACCATCCAAAACCTGTGTATCCGCATGAACGTGTTCAGAATGTGCAAGTCCAATATGGGGCACCAACCCCCCCACCTCGTCCATTTCGGAAACAGAAGTATCTGGACACATAACCGAGGCTGGCCAGGGCATCTGATATAAGGGCTATCACCCTGCATTCTAAGAGCTGAGCTATGTTGGTTTCAAATGTGGATAGTGTGTCTTTCGGCACGCTGGACTCCTGAGGCACTCAGAGACAGTATGGTAGGAGATTCTTGAAACCCAAAGGGAGACCACCTTTGTATACCAGTTCCAGAACCCATCTGTCCAAAGTAATGGCAGACAACTATAGCAAGAAATGGTACAACTGATCCCAGACCAGAAGCTGGGACACGGACTGAACGGGAGGGGGGAATGACACCTTGTACCCCATCACTGAGCAGCTCTAAAGACTCCAGTCACGGGAACCTGGAAGCACCATCTCCTTTGCCCCCTCCCCCTCGTTTTTTGCCCCGGCCGCCAAACTTTGGTTTCGGACATCAGCGCTAGTACTGCCGCTGATGAGGCTGCTGCTGAGGTAGTTCTGGCAGAAAGGACCTAAACTAAAAGGGCTTTTTCTTACATTTTGAGGCCTTCTAGTCCTTCTGGGATGAAGTCACAGAACCCAGAGTGGTACTGGACTATGCAATATGCATGAAAGTTCTTTCCATCGCAGGGCCAAAAGTCAATGCCCAAGAATGGGACACTGGCCAATTTATGCAAGGTGTCCTCCATGAAGGTGGATATCCTCATACAAGCCCTAAGACATTTGGTGATGGCCGCAGTGATGGCATGGTCACAGGACTTGCCCAAGGAGGCAGTATGGTGTAGTGGTTAAGGGCACTGAGCTGTAAATCTGGAGACCTGGGTTTGAATCCCATCAGCCCCAGCTTGCATATTGTGTGACCCTGAGCAAATCACGTAACTTCCTTGTGCTCCCAGGTCATACCTGAAAACAAGCTTTGGCTTAGTGTATCTTTCCTGGTTAAACAATTTCCCTTCCCCTCCCTCCTCTCCTCCATGTCCAACATCATCTAAAGCTGGTGTTTAGCGAGCACCTAACCCTGTTTTTTTGATACACTGGAATGGCAGCTGGTCAGCTGGCAGTAGGGGAAGAAGTTGCCCCACAATCCCAAAAAGGGAATGGCCAAAATCCGCTATAATGACCGAATAACCAGCCTGATGAAAACCTAGAAAAGTGACCATGTACCCCTTTTTAGCCATGTGGTCAAGTGTTATGGACTCCTGATTATGAGGTTTGTCCATATCCCCTTGGCTTTTCTACTTTCGGAAGGTCGAATCTGTCACCAGTCCCTCTTTACAGGGGTGGTTGGAGAACCCTGAAAGGGTGTCTGTGGACTACATACATGTGAACCATATGGGTAGAGGGTGCTAGATGCTGCCAGAGTTCCAGGGCCAGTCCCAAAACAGCTTCAGCCAAGGGAAAGGCAACCCCCGAGATTCGTTCCTATCCAGAAAATCAGTAAATGGGTATTTAGCTAATTTCTGGACTGGTTCTAAGGGCACTTTTGTGAACTCCGACATTAACTGAACACCAGCTCCAAAAGACATCAGACTGTGAGCCATAGTAATCTCTTTGACTATTTGCTGGTTGAAATTGTTAGTCCTGATCACTGATGACTCGGCTTGAGAGTCCAAAGGTTCTTTGAACATGGTCCTCAACCACCTTCCACCATGTACCACACTGGTATCCTTATCCTGGATGATCTCCACCGATTACAAGCCTGTCAATCTGGCAGCTTGGCAAAACTCCTTGGTCAAAGCCCCAAACAATGGCTGTGGTGGTTACACTCAGAGTGGCACCAATGCAAACTTTGTTGTCTGCTGAGTAGGATGGACAGGCATGGGAATGACTGGCGAAGGCCATGAGGCCAAAGGCTTAAAAGGCAGAGCCCACCCCCTCCCTGCAATGGTCCATTGCTGCCAAAGGAGCTCATCGGCACATCTGGTGTTGATGTCTCTCTTCAAACGAGGATGAGGAGCATCAACAGCGTCATCTCCTGGTCAAGCAGGATCAAGACCACGACCAGTGTCTCGACCATCAAATCTAGGGTCGGCATCAACAGGAGTTCCCAAGAGAGTAAGTATAAACCACCTGCTTCGGGCAGAATCACCACAATAGGTCTTAAAGGCATGACTGCCAGTGGAGGCAGCTGACAACTTGACTGGGGTTTCCAACCGGATCCTGTCCTCCTGGATGAGGAAAGGGAGCACCGAGGTCTGAGAAATCAACTCTGCGTCGATGTCTACTGACAACCACTCAAGTGGCTCAAGAAATATCTTGACCACTTGCTCAACCTGAGTCGGAGCCAACAGGCCTTATGGGGTTACCATGGAGCCCTTGACTAGAAGAAGCTTGACGAGGTTCAAGCAGTTGAGGGAGTGGAAGGACAGAGAAGAGCGTGCTCTTTCCTGGTCCCATGACCTGTGTTGACATTGCTTCTTCCTACAGTGAGAAGGGCTCTCCCTGAATGTCTGGAGGGCCATGCACATCTCCCTGAAATTATCAGAGAATGACCCACTGACATTGGCATCAGCTGGGAAAAGATCAGAGACTGACGAGAAACTCACTGCAAACACTGCCACCTCTTCTTCTAGGACCGCAAACCACACAGCTGACATGGCAGCCACTGAGGCCAACTTGCGGTCTTTGAACCTTCCCAAGGCCAGCATGGCCTCCCGTTCTTCGATGAATGCTGGCAACATGACACGGCACTTATTGCAGTTTGAGACTTTGTGTTGATTGCCCAAACAGTAGACACACATGTCATGCAGATCAGTGGCCAACATTTTCTGCCTACACTAAGTACAGAATTTAAAACCCATTTTCCCGCCCTCTATCAGCTATCATGTCACAAAGCAGAGTTGGAAGACACAGGAGCAACTTTAGTGTAGAATACAGACTAAAAGGCGTACTACAGTCAAAATGTTCAAAAACATATGTTGTGCAGAGTGTTTTAATTTATATGTGTAGTCCTAGTATGTCCTTCCCTTTGTTTGCTATAGGAGTTTTTTCTAAATGAGCCTGCTAGTTTTGTGGTGGTTTTATAGCCCCCGGGGATCTCAATCTTAGCATGATTTATTGATCATCTTTTTCCTGCAATGCCTCCTGTCCCATGTGACAGTAATGTATCTGGCAAGGACTGGTTTAGACTTAAGTTTACAACAGTAGAGCTATTTTAAAGGACTCATGAACAAGTACGACGCAGAAGCTCTTCAAAAACAGTGCCTCGTAGGTCAGGGGCTTACCTAAATAATGATGTGGTCCATTTAGCTCTGAAAGTACATTATCCCACAGACGCTAGTTCCAAAACATCCTGCTGACATGTAAACAAACCCCAAGCTCCTGTTTAAACCCCCCAGCTGAAGTAGCTGCCTAAGATGGCCACTACGTGCAACATGAGTACATCATCTGAGCGACAGAGCCCCGAGGCAATAATACAGGCTGAATGGGGAGTTAATATTAATGTAAGAAATAACCATAATGAAGTGCTTCCCCTCCAAATCCTTTACCTGTGCAGGTCTAGCCACCAATTTCAAACCTGCACAGGTAAAGGATTTGGACACCCTCAGAGGTCCTATTAACTTCAAGTTCAAGTTTCAAGTTCAAGTTTATTGCAGGAAGACTCCATTGAGCAAGCTCATTCACAAGGAGGTCCTGATGGTTATACACATACAATGACACATTATATAGTACAGCACCTGGTTAACCAAATATACAAAGTGCACACAAGGCTCAAATCAGGTGGTACAACATTGAAAATATATGTACAGTTAAGGGACATTTTGCAAAAAATGTACAGTCAATATAAGGTGAGGTTTAAAACTTTATCACTGTATGATGCAATAGATAAGCATAAAGTGGTGAACACATGAGAAGAAGGATATGATAATTAGGGTGAACAGGGTTGGGGGGAAGGGGTAGGTTAGCAGACAGTAATGTATAAGTAGGAGGCCTAGGGTAGGAAAGGGAATAGCAAAGGGTAATATGTAGATAGAGGGCCTAAGGAAGGAAGGGGTATGGCAGCAGATAGAAAAAATATCCTATAGATCAGTTAGCCATGGAAGACATCTTGTAAGCTTGAAGATTTAAGATCTCAGTAAGGCAAGAGCCAAAAGAGAAAAAAGTCAAGAAGCATACATAAGGATAAAGGGGGGCTTAGTGGCAGTTGCAAGTATCTTTTATGTTAGATGCAATTAGTACTCTGAAGATGTTAACCGAGACAATGCTAGTTAGTTTTAGTATAGATTGGAGTTAGTTCCATATAGAGGGAAGGGCATACGAGATAGCATGTTTGCCATAGGAGGTACGAGTCCTAGGTACATCGAGCGTGATAAAGTCTGTTTTTCTGAGGGAATATGCACTGCAGGAAATGCGGATTAAAGATGTTAGGTAATATGGTAATTTCTGCAAAAGCAACTTAGGGGTCCAAAGACCAGCGTGGAACAGGCGTCTAGTGGTGAGAGATGGCCAACCAACAGCTGCATACAGATCACAATGGTGAGTACAGTAGGGGGAATTGGTAATAAATTGTAACGCTCAGTGATAAAGAACGTCCAGCTTGCTTAGGCTTGAAGTTGAAGCTGTAGCATAAATTAAATCACCGTAATTGAGTAGGGGAAGGAATGTGGCCTGGACGAGCCTGGTACGTGTCTCAAGGAGGAATAGGGACCTATTTCTAAAAAATAATCCTAATCTTGCTTTCAGCCTCCTGGACAGTTCATCAATGTGGTCATTAAAAGAGAGCTTATTATCTAACAAAATACCCAGGTATTTGAATTTAGGAACAACTTCCAAAGGGTCACCTAGTGAAGTAAATACAGGTTACTCACCTGTAACAGGAGTTCTAGGAATGGTATATGTTGTTCATCCACACTCATTGGCAGTATCCTTGCCGCTTTAAATCTTGCCGGAAGGTCTTCAAGCTTGCTCCTCCCACCCACCCGGTGGTATAACCTCGCCCGCCCATGACGCCAGATCTGGCCCGCTGGAAGCCAGGCTGTGCCCGGCCGGGAGGTCGAGAGTCGTAGGGATGAACAACATATACCATTCCTAGAACTCCTGTTACAGGTGAGTAACCTGTATTTTAGGGACATGGATATGTTGTTCATCCACACTCATTGGCAGACCCTAGCAGTTCTCCGGAGGAGGGAGGCAAGACGACACCCCCATATACTTACTTGGGAAAGAGAGACTGAGAACCGAGGCCCCAAAACCAGCATCCCGGCGTGACTCAAGGTCGATGTGGTAGTGGTAATGAAGGTGTTTGCTGACTTCCAGGTAGCAGCCCTGCAGATTTCCTGGATAGGGACGTCCCTGAAGCAGCCACCAGCAGCAGTATGGCGGGTAGAATGAGCTCTTATCCTCTGGGAGGCTCCATGCCCGCTAACTTATAGCAGAGATCTATGCAGGAGGTTACCCACCTGCTTATCGTCCGCTTGGCTGCAGGTCTGCCAGATGCGGCTTCAGCGTAGGGTGACAAACAGCTGGCTTAACCTCTCCCCGACATCAGCCGCGCGCCTTATAACAAGCTGCAGCGCCTCTTCTAGGGATCCAGAGTATGGAGCCTATATTCGCCTCCGAGGTGTGATTGGGGTAGAACACCGCAGAGTCAACACCTGGTTAAGGTGAAACTCGACACCACCTTCGGAAGGAATTTCGGTGGAGAGAGGACAACCTTGTCCCTGTGGAAGACCAGGTAAGGAGACTCGATGGAAAGCGCCTGAGCTCTCCCATCCTTCTGGCTGACGGATAGCCACCAAGAAGGCGGTCTTCCACGACAGGTGAGAGAGAGCACACCTGTGCATAGGTTCGAATGGCTTGCCCATGAGCTTTGCCAGTACCAGCAGTAGATCCCACTGGAGGTGGGGGTTCCCGTGACTGAGGGAAATGTGATCAAGGCCTTGAAAAGCGCCAGACCACCTTCTCCTGCGCCACCGACTGCTTCCCAGCCCGCGCCCGGTAAGCAGAGATGGCTGCCAGGTGCACCCTTAGGGTCGTCGACCTAAGCCCTTGACTAGAAAGGGACCATAAATAGTCCAAGATGCTTGCCAAGGAACAGGAGAAAGGGTCCAAGCCCTTGCCCTGACACCAAATGGAAAACCTTTTCCATTTGAAGGCATAGCATTTTCTGGTCGACTCCTTACGGGACGCCTCAACTACATTGAGGACCTCGTCGGAAAGACCCAAGGCCTGGAACTCTAGCCGCTCAGGAACCAGGCCGTCAGGTGCAGGGATTGAAGGTCCGGATGGAACACCTTCCCCTGATTGACTGAGAGCAGGTCCGGGCGAGCTGGAAGCTGCCGCGGAGTCCTGGAGCTGAGACTGAGGAGATCTGGGTACCAGAACTGGCGAGGCCAGTCTGGGGCTATCAGAATCACCTGCGCCTTGTCCCTCCTCGCCTTTGAGAAGCACCTTGTGGATCAAGGGAAATGGGGAAAGGCGTAAAGAGGCCCGGTCCATTGCCTCGAGAAGGCATCCCCTGCAGCGAGCCCTGCTGAGGGGGCGGGCATGGAACAGACTCAGCTCGTTCTCCATGGAGGCAAACAGGTCCACCTGAGGTGTGCCCCAAAGGGAGAACAGATACTGTACTACCTCCGCAGGAGAGACCACTGGGATGCAGCCCCTATCCGCTCAGGGCATCGGCCAGGTGTTGGAGGCTCCTGCCACGTGAATGGCTAGGAGATCCGCCCAGGCTGCGCACGAGTGACCAAATGCGGAGAGCTTCCTTGCATAGAAGCATGGAGCGCGGCCCCGCCTGGCGGTTTAGATAGTACATGGTCGTGGTATTGTCCGTCTGGACTCGGACCACTTGACCCCGGAGGAACGGAGCAAAGGCGGTGAGAGCTAGGCGGACCGCTCGGAGCTCCAGCAGGTTGATGTGGCATCGGGACTCCCGCGGGGACCAGAGGCCATGAGCCCGGTGTTCCCCAGATGGGCACCCCAACCCATCAGAGAGGCATCGGTCGACAGAGAGACCGCCTGCTCGGGCGGACGTAACGGGATGCCTCCTGCAAATGATCTGGAACGGTCCACCACTGGAGAGCATTCCACATCCCTGTGTCACCGACACAAGCTGGTCCAAGGGATCGCAGCCAGGACCACTGGCTGGCCAGTCCTCACTGAAGGGACGATGTTCCAGCGGGCCCAACGGACCACGCTGGTACAGGCCGCCATGAGACCCAGGAGGCGAGGAAGTCCCGGCAGGGCACAATTGCCCAACCAGAAATGATCGGGCAAAGGAGGAAAGAACCTCGCCCTGTCCGCTGGAGCCGCGCCTGGCTCAAGAGAGTCGAGCTGCGCCCGATGAATAAAATCACCTGCTTCGCTCGAGTTCGACTTGGCCTCGCTGATAAGGAGGCCCAGTTGAGAGCAGACCTGGAGGGCCAGATCTCTGACCACTCCGCCTCCTTCCTGAGGGAGCTGCTATCAGCCAGTCGTCCAGGTAAGGGTACACCCGACCCTCGCGGCACGAGGAATGCTGTCACCACTGCCATGCATTTGGTGAAGACCCTGGGAGCTGGAGACAAGTCAAGGGCATGGCTTGAATCTCGAAGAGGGATCCTTCCGCTCGAAGCGAAGGAATTCTGGTGAGACGGACGGATAGGGACGTGAAAAACGCGCCCTGCAAGTCCAGAGAGCAGAACTACACGCTGCTCCAAGGATGGTATAATCTGAGCCAGAGTGACCATCCTGAAGGTTCGAGACCTTAGGAACTTGTTTAGGTCGTGTAGGTCGAGAATGGGGCGCCAGCCCCCCGTCCGTTTCGGAACCAGGAAGTACCTGGACACAAACCCTGGGTCTGAAGGAGGGTCCACCACCTCTCTTACCACCTCCTTCTGGAGGAGGAGAGTGATGTCGGCTCGACGAGCCGCCAGTGAGGCTGGGGATCCCGAAGCCCCCCGAGGGGCGACGGCTCTGAAGGGTGGTGCCTGCTCGAATTCCAGAGGCAGGCCTCTTCCCACCACCTCCAAGACCCACCTGTCCGTGGTAACAGCGACCAAGCTGGAACGGAAGTGCCGGAGCCGCTCTCTCACGGGGACCCTAGGGGTAAGGTGACGGGATGGGGCGACACCCCTCAGCCCGCACTGGGCAGGCTTGGAGGAGGGACCGCCGAGGGACCTCCTGGGCCCTTTCCTCCCTGCCTCCTGTTAGAGGAAGCCGGCGGTTGGGTTTGGGATGCCAAGGTCGAGCCTGCTGGCCCTGACGCTGTTGGGCCGGGCAGCTGGGGCAAGAAGGACTAAAGGGCTTAGGCTGTGGTTTCTGGCCTTGTCCTTCTGAGCGGAAGAGACAGAGTCCAATGTGGCATTGACTTCTCGATCCTCTGCAGGTGACCTTCCACCCCAGGGTCAAGAGGTCAGTCCCTCAAAAGGGAACATCCGCCAACTTGTGCTGGGTATCCGGGCAAAGGTGGATATCCTCAGCCAAGCCCGCCGACGATAGCCACCGCGGCGCCACCGATCTGGCACATGAGTCCCCTACATCCAAAGCAGTCTGAGCTGCTGTTTGGCCACTGTCTCTGCTCCTGGTCCCGCACCTGCTTAACCGTAGTCTGCAGATCGGGCGGAAGATGAGGGATGACCTCATCCAGGAGCCCAACAGGCATGAGAAAATGTGCCATGAGGACGGCCGAACTGGCCTGACGAAGGCCGAGAGAGACGTAGACTTTTCGCCCGACATAGTCCACTTCTCTGGACCTTGTCAGGAGGTTTGTCCACATCCCTGGCGCAGCCGGCGCTGAAAACGCTGTCGGTAACCAACCCTCAGCAGAGGGGTGTTCAAAAACCGGACAAGGAACCGGGGACCGTGATACTTCCTGGCCATCCTGGCCAAGGCGAGGGCAGGAAGCAGGGCGCTGCCAAAGTTCCAGTGCCGGACCCACTATGGCCCCTCGCCACCGAAAGGCCTCCGCCGGAGAATCCCCTCGTCCAGAATCTCCGTGAGGGGATACCTGGGCCCGCTTTGGAACGGGTTCTAGCCCATCCCGTAGACTCCGAGATGAGCCGAAGCAGTCCTAGGAAGGACGACGGCTATCGCCCATTGGCTGACCTTCCTGAAGACTCCAAGTCCAGTCGCTTGAGAAGAAGGAGGAATCGCCCTCTGGACTCGGAAGAGTCCTCAAAGAGCTGCCTCTGGCCTGAGCCACCCTTCACCTGCCGAGGTCGGCTCGGAGTGAGGGTAACTGACAGCCGATGGGGTAGAACCCTTAGCCGACCGAGAATCCTTGGTCGGAGCCCCAATTGGTGGCTGTGGAGGGCGGAGGTTCCACCGGAATCGGTGGAGCAGCTGGTTTTGCGAACAACCGCCTGGGTGTAGGCCTCGACAAGTCGAGGGTTGTGTCGCCCGGTGACAGCCACTTAATGGCCGGGAAGGCCCCGGAGTCGGGCTTATTCCCCGCCAGGAGGAGCTGTTGCAACATAAGGTCTCGCACTGGCCGACGCACTTACGCCAAGCCTCCTCATCCGAGGAGGAGGACGAGGACGAGGCGCGACGCCGCATTACCGCGTGCCGAGACCGAGACCGCTTCATGACGGTGGGAACGGTTGACCGCTGAAGAGGTCCGAGACCGAGACCGAGAGTCCCGGAATTTCCGGGTCGGCGCAGGAGGTGTCGGCCAGAACCGCACTCTTCGCCTCGAAGGTCCATCCGAGGGCCCGAACCGAGGCACAGGCGAGCCCATCGGATCCTCAACTCCTCCCGGGAACCGGGAGAGGGGAATCTCGCTGCTAAAGGCGACAGCCCGTCAATGGGTCGAGAAAATCTCGACTTCATCAGTGGGAGTCTCGGTCAACTGACCTGACGGGACACCGTGAGGCCAGTGGTCAAGCCGAGCGTCGACCGGCCGACGGTCGACGGCCCGGGAGAGGGACCTTTCCCGCCCCAAGAGCCGCCGACGGAGGGATTCTACCCTTGTCCTCTTTTGGACCGAGAAAAGGTCCAGCAGACGCAGGCCCTTCTCCTTTAGTGGAGAGGGACAGACAAAGCTCCTTAAAGGAAGCCGTAGGAAGAACCCAGAGAGAGCGGATAAATGCCGCTGCCGAGGAAGATACGCCCGCTACCGCCTCCTCTTCGAGGGCGACCATCCGCCGAGCTGATCCGCTGAAACTGGCCGCAAGGATACCGCCAACCGGCCTCCTTGGACTTCACCGAGGGAACGCTTCTCGACGGCTCCAGTTGCAATCGGGCAGCACGGTCTTCGAGGACGAGGCTGGAGAAAGATGAGCACAGGTCGCAAGCCCGCGGGTCGTGCCAAGGCCTAAGCAGTAGACACACGTGAGTGTGGATCCGTCCAGACATCTTCTGTCCGCATGGGCATCTCCAAACCGGAGTCGACGGTCCATCGCAGCCGCGAGGGATCAAGATCAAGTCTTTGCAAAATATTATTTTAAATCGCAAACGGAGAAATAGGAACTAGTCGCAAACGCAGAGCGTTATGAGGGAACCTGAGCTTCCAAGCGGTAAGGAAGATCAGGCGCCATGGGGCGGAGCCGAGTTATACCACCCGGTGGGTGGGAGGAGCAAGCTTGAAGACCTTCCGCAAGATTTAAAGCTGCAAGGATACTGCCAATGAGTGTGGATGAACAACATATCCATGTCCCTAGAACAATAAAATCATTTGGGGGTCCAGAGGAGGTACTACGAGAGAAAATCATTGCTTTTGTTTTCTTAGCATTAAGGAGAAGCTTGGCTTTTATCAGATTATTTTCGAGCTGAGCGAAGTCAGCTTGTAATACATCCCTGACCTCTGATACCGTTGATCCAGAGGAATACGGAACAGTATTGTCTGCAAAGAAGGGCAGGTTGGAGCTAGTTATATGGGAGTCAAGATCGTTTATGTACAGAGAGAACAGGATCGGGCCTAGAATGGAGCCTTGGAGGACTCCTCTGACAACCGGCAGGGAGGCAGAGAATAGGCCATCCACTTTGACTTTCTGTTTTCTCCTTGAAAGGTAGCTAGTGAACCACTGAGTGGTGGACGGAGTAGCACCAAGGTTGGACAGGCAAGAGACTAAGGTCCTGTCCCCACTACACCTCTGAAACCGTTTCCACAACGGTTTGCATTTACACCTGTAACGTTACAGAAGGCGTTTTCATAACCATTGTTGAAACCACATATGAGGTGGTTTCAACGACGGTTATGAAACCGGTTATGCCTCAGTAACGTTACCGGGCGTAGTGTGGATGTGTGGCACCGGTCCCCTAGTGCAGCGTGAGCTGCATTGTGGGATCGTGCCACGGTAACGGTTGCCCGCTTCTCGGCGTGGATCAGCGGTGCCGGTCACATACGGACACTCGCGCAGTGTGGACATCGCTGCACCGCCCCCGTTGTAACAGTTTCTATCCATTACGGGTCTGAGCAGTGCAGTGGACGGGCCTAAAACAGCTGTGATCAACAGTGTCAAATGCTTTGCTAAGGTCCAAAATACTGCACCAGTAACCATCTTAGCATCGACGGGCGGAGATCCAGTCATTTGTTACTTTCATCAAAGCTGTGATAGTGCTGTGATTTGCCCGGAAACCAGACTGAGCTGGGTTAAGGAGTGAAAAGGTTTGATGTGAAGCTTTAATTGGTTATAGACCAATTTTTCGAGGACTTTAGAGAGGATGGGCAAGATGGAGATGGGCCTATAGTTGTTCAGGTCGCATGGGTCCCCTGATTTAAACAGGGGAAGAATGTGGGCAGATTTCCAACAGGACGGAACTAAAGCAGAAATGATTAGAGAGGTTGAAGATATGGAGAATGGGGGCTGTGAGGTGGAAATAGCCTAGTCTTAGAAAGAAAGGTTCAAGCCCGTCATCCCCTGCGCTCTTTCTGGTATCAAGTTTAAGAAGTGAGTCTTCTACTTGTTTATAGTTAAACAAGCGCAATTGAAAGGGGCAGTATGAGGTGCAGGTAGACAGGAAGGAGCTAGGCTGACTCTTAGCATAGCTAGCATAGGGTGAGGAGTCGAATACTAGACTGGCTGTAACAAAATGGGAGTTGAGTTCTTCGAGAATTTGAGAATTACTTTCCACAATCCTGCCATTAGCAAGTATCTTGGTAGCAGCGGAAGGGGCAGTAGGCTGCCCTTCAACAGATTTGAGTGTCCTCCAAATTCTGCGGGAGTCCCTGTTTGCCTGTTCAAGGGAAGAGACGTAGAAGTAGGCTTTGGCAGTGCAAACGCTTTTTACACAGGCATTCCAAGCAGTTTAAAGGCCTGCCAATCTGCAGGGCTCTTGGATTGCCTAGCTTGGGCCCAGAGCTTGTCCCGGTTAGTAAGAGCTGCCTTAAGATCCGGAGGAACCAGTGGTGAGAGTTTTATGCACCTGACTTTGATAAGGGGGCATGCTTATTTGTCAGAATGGCAAGGTTGCCATTGAGGACAGAGACAGCCTCATCAATATTTTTGGCAAGGTACAGATCCTGCCATCTGACCTCACCTGAGTCTGAGAGGAAATTAGCTGCATTAAATTTTAGAAAGGACCGCTTAGTTATAAATGTGGCTGCTGACGGGCTTTAGTTTGAGCTCTTATGCATACAACAACCCCATGGTCACTCATATCATTGTGGAAAACTGCTGAGTGAGAAATTTTATAAGGATGAGTGGATAATATGATGTCTAAGAGGGAGCTATTGTCTGAATTAATGGTATTGATCCTTGTTGATTCACTAACTAATTGCACAAGGCCAAGCTCATCACAGAGAGATTTAAGGCTCTGAGATTTTGATGTAAGCCAATCCATATTGAGATCTCCTAGGAATATTGTTTCTGTATTAGCAGTGGAGATTAAGGATCTAAGTGTATTTAAGATTTCTGAGCCACTAGACGGAGGCCTATAGCCCTCAATAATATTGACGCATTCAGAGGAGGGAAGGTGAAGCTTCAAAGATACAATCTCAAATTCCTTTGATAACGACTTGCAGCTGATATCTGAGGCTGTGTACTTGAGTTTAGAATAAATTACTACACCCCCCCCCGAGAATCCCTGTCTGCTCTGAATAGTTTATAGCCCTTCTCATATGTCACTTGAGTTTAGCACGAGTGATTTATAATAGATTAAGACTTTTTTTTTAAACATTTACTCATGCTGTTCACCCCCGCAGCTAAGTGGAGCACTCTCACCCTAGCACCCCTGCATGAGAGAACACCAAACACAGGATATGATGTACAGTGGTTCTGTGTGCTGATTGGCTGAAATCATGTTAGTGATTTATAAAGTTTAATAGAAGATGCTTTGTTAACATTAGCTGAAAAATGGGGACTGAAAGACACACACACACGCATATACGTGTGCTAAGCTACTGTATACAGTACCTTGGTTGGCATCTGTTGCTGGTCTAGAAAATGAGGTGGTCTTGCAATATGGAGGCTCGCAGACCCTTCATCATTCTTTAACCTCTGCAGTGCCAATATCTGATCCCCTGAGCCCAGTGCCAGAAGGACCTTGAGGCTGCCCCTTCTGTTTCCTGTAAAAACATCCATTACTGGCACATAGCTGTCCACAGCAACCACTGGGTACTGAGCCTGGAGTAGGAGGCTAGAAATCTTCGGGTCTCTGGCAATGTGTAAAAAAACAAAAAAAACAAAAAGTGAGCTGTTTCAGAGAAAAAATCTTGTAACTTGCAACATGGAAATGGTGATTCTAACAGGTTGGCAGAAGTTGTAATAAAAAAAGTAATTAAAGGCTTTTTATTTATTTCAGTTTAATATATATATGTTAACGATCACATAGTTAAGGTGCTACATTTTCTTGTTCTTCACTAAAGCAAAGACCAGAACTCCATCTCTCCACCCCACCCCCACCCCAGCTTCTAACTACTAAAGTGAGCATTTTGTCTCCAAGCAAACACTGATGGACAGAACCATTTTGGAACATTCAGCATCAAGCCACTACTCAAACTGCATTACCAGCAACAAAACGCAAAATGTATACAAACAAGGCCAGTTCAAGTACAAATTCTCAATGAGCGTCCAATTCAAGTAGACGGCTCCTGAGCAACAATTCAGGCTTTAATGGTTTGTTCACACAAGGTGTTGGGTTGGTTAAGGAAATACAGGTTACTCACCTGTAACAGGAGTTCTAGGAATGGTATATGTTGTTCATCCACACTTCTTGGCAGGTACCTTGCCACTTTAAATGTTGCTGGAAGGTCTTCAAGCTGGCTCCTCCCACCCACCCGGTGGTAAAACTCTCGGCTCTGCCCCATGATGCCAGATCTGGCCTGCTGGAAGCCAGGTTGTGCTGAAGCCGGGAGGCTTTGGGGTTGGTGGATGAACAACATATACCATTCCTAGAACTCCTGCTACAGGTGAGTAACCTGTATTTCTAGGACATGGATATGTTGTTCAATCCACACTCTTGGCAGACTCCTAGCAGTTCTCCGGGGAGGAGGGAGGCAAGGCGACACCCCTACTTAGGAAACAAGGACTGGAACCAAGGTCCCAAAACCAGCATCCCGCGTGACTCAAGGTCAATGTGGTAGTGGGTAATGAAGGTGTGTGCTGACTTCGAGATAGCAGCCCTGCAGATTTCCTGGATAGGGACGTCCCCGGAAGCAGCCACTGAAGCAGCAGTATGGCGGGTAGAATGAGCTCTTATCCCTTTGGGAGGCTCCATGCCCGCCAACCTATAGCAGAGATCTATGCAGGAGGTGACCCACCTGCCTATCGTCTGCTTGGCTGCAGGTCTGCCAGGTGCAGCTTCAGCGTAGGTGACAAGCAGCTGGCGAACCTCTCCCCGAACTTCAGCCGTCCGCTCCTTATAATAAGCGAGCGCTCTTCTAGGGTCCAAAGTATGGAGCCTATATTCGGCCTCCGAGGTGTGATTGGGTAGAACACTAGCAGAGTCAACACCCTGATTAAGGTGAAACTCCGACACCGCCTTCGGAAGGAATTTTGGTTGGGGGCACAGGACAACCTTGTCCCTGTGGAAGACCAGATAAGGAGACTCGATGGAAAGTGCCTGGAGCTCTCCCATCCTTCTGGCTGACGTGATAGCCAACAAGAAGGCGGTCTTCCACGACAGGTGAGAGATGTCGCACTTGTGCATCGGTTCGAATGGCTTGCCCATGAGCTTAGCCAATACCAGCGGTAGATCCCATGGAGGTGGAAGTTCTCGCACCGGAGGGGATATGTGATCAAGGCCTTTGAAAAAGCACCACCACCTTCTCCTGCGCCACCGACTGCTTCCTGGCCCACGCCTGGTAAGCAGAGATGGCTGCCAGGTGCACCTTAAGGGTCATCGACCGAAGACCAAGCTGAGAAAGGGACCACAGGTAGTCCAGAATGCTTGCCAAGGAGCAGGAGGAAGGGTCCAGGCCCTTGCCCTGACACCAAATGGAAAATCTCTTCCATTTAAAGATGTAGCATTTTCTGGTCGACTCCTTACGGGAAGCCTCAACAACGTTGAGGACCTCGTTGGAAAGACCCAAGGCCAGGAACCAGGCTGTCAGGTGCAGGGATTGAAGGTCCAGATGGAATACCTTCCCTGATTGACTGAGATCAGGTCCGGCAGGCTGGAAGCCGCCTGGAGCCTGGAGCCGAGACTGAGGATATCTGGATACCAGAACTGGCGGGCCAGTCTGGGGCTACCAGAATCACTCTGCGCCTGTCCTTCCCTCGCCTTGAGAAGCACTTTGTGGATCAAGGAAATGCGAGAAGAGGCCTGGGGTCCACAGCCTCGAGAAGGCATCCCTGCAGCAAGCCCCTGCTGAGGGGGGGCATGGAACAGCCTCAGCTTTGCATTCTCCCTGGAGGCAAACAGATCCACCTGAGGTGTGCCCCAGTGGGAGAACAGATCGTGTACTACCTCCGGCAGGAGAGACCACTCGTGAGATGCAGCACCTATCCGGCTTAGGGCATCGGCCATAGTGTTGGAGGCTCCTGCCACACGGATGGCAAGGAGATCCACCTCCAGGCTGCGCATGAGGGACCAGATGTGGAGAGTTTCCCTGCACAGGGGCATGGAGCGCATCTCACCCTGGAGGTTTAGGTAGTACATGGTCGTGTTATTGTCCGTCTGGACCTGGACCACTTGACCCCGTACAAACGGAGCGAAGGCGGTGAGGGCTAAACGAACCACCCGAAGCTCCAGCAGGTTGATGTGGCCAGACTCCTGAGGGACCAGAGGCTGTGCGCCCCCAGATGGGCACCCCAACCCATCAGAGAGGCATTGGTCGATAGAGAGACCCCGGCTCGGGGCGGACAAACGGGATGCCCTCCTGCAGATGAGCTGGAACGATCCACCACTGGAGAGCGTTCCACATCTCCTGGGTCACTGTCACTGGCTGATCCAAAGGACCGGAGCGCTGTGACCATTGGCTGGCCAGTCCCCATTGTAGGGGACGCATGTGCCAACGGGCCCAATGGACCACGCTGGTGCAGGCCGCCATGAGGCCCAGGAGGCGCAGGAAGTCCCGGGCAGGGCGCAATTGCCCAACCTGAAATGAATGGGCATAGGAGGAAAGAACCTCGGCCCTGTCTGCCGGGAGCTGTGCTTTGCTCGCAGAGTCGAGCTCTGCCCCAATGAATTGGATCACCTGCTTTGGCACAAGTTCCGACTTGGCCTCGTTGATAAGGAGGCCAACCTGAGAGCAAACCTGGAGGGCCAGATCCCTGGACTGCTCCACCTCCATCCTGGAGGAGGCCGCAATCAGCCAGTCGTCCAGGTAGGTACACCCGGACCCTTCGGCGCTGCAGGAATGCTGTCACCACTGCCATGCATTTGGTGAAGACCCTGGGAGCTAGAGAAAGGCTGAAGGGCATGGCCCGGAACTCGTAGAGGGACCCCTTTGCTACGAAATGGAGGAATCGCTGGTGGGACGGATTGAGACGTGAAAGAACGCATCCTGGAGGTCCAGAGAACAGAACCACATGCCTCGTTCCAAGAATGGAATGATCTGAGCCAGAGTGACCATCCTGAAGGTTCGAGACCTTAGGCACCTGTTCAGGTCGTGCAGGTCTAGAATGGGCTGCCAGCCCCCTGTCCATTTCGGGACCAGGAAGTACCTGGACACAAACCCTGGGTCTGGTGGAGGATCCGCCATCTTCCTGATCACCTCTTTTTGGAGGAGCAGGGCAATGCTGGCTCGACGGGCCGACAGAGAGGCTGCGGACTCCGTAGCCCCTCCGTGGGGCAACGGCTCGGAAGGGTGGGGCCTGCTTGAACCCAGAGGCAGACCCTTCCTACCACTCCAACACCCAGTGGTCCCTGGTGATAGCGGACCAGGCAGAAAGGAAGTGCGGAGCCGTCCCTCCAGGGGGAAACCAGGGGAGCGACGAGGTTGGGGGGCGACACCCCTCAACCCGTCACTGGGCAGGCTTGGAGGAAGGACCGGCCGAGGGACCTCCTGGGCCTTTTCCTCACTGCTTCCTGTTGGAGGAAGCCGCAGGCTTGGCTTTGGGGTGCCAAGCACAAGCCTCCTGGCCCTGATGCTGGTGCTGCTGGGCCGGACGTGCTGCAGGAGCAGAAGGTCGAAAGAACTTATGTTGCTGACTACGGCCTTTGTCCTTCTGAGCGGAGGTGACCGAGTCCAGTGTAGCGCAGGACTTTTCGATCCTCTGGAGGTGGCCTTCCACTCCAGGGCAGAACAGATCAGTCCACAAGAAGGGACGTCTCGCCAATTTGTGCTGGTATCCGCGAAGGTGGGTATCCTCAGCCAGGCTCTGCGCATGGCCACTGCTGCCGCTACTGATCAGGCACAGAAGTCTCCAATGTCTAGAGCCATTTGGAGCTGTTGTTTCACCATTGCCCTTCCTGATCCCGCACCTGCTTGACCGTAGTCTGCAGGTCGGGCCGAGATGAGGGATCACCTCATCCAGGAAGCCCATGAGGGCGTGGAGAAGTGCACCATCAGCACGCTGAGCTGGCCTGATTGAGGCCAAGGGAGGACGCAGCGACACCTTGCGCCCGGCATAGTCCAGCTTTTTAGGACTCCTTATCGGGAGCTTATCCACATCCCTAGCGCTCCCGGAGCGCCGAAAACGCTTATTGTGACCAACCCCTCCGCAGAGGGGTGTTCCAAAACCAGACAAAGAGCCGGTAGGGACCGAGATACTTCCTGGCCATCCTGGCCAAAGGTGTAGGACAGGAAGCCGGCACGCCAAAGCTCCAAGGCTGGGCCAACAATGGCTTCAGCCACCGGAAAGGCCTCCGTGGGAGAATCCACTCAGTCCAGTATCTCCGTGAGGGATACTGGCCCGCTCTGGACATGGGTTCGAGCTGCATCCCGTGGAGTCCGAGATGAGCCGAGCAGACCCATGAACGATAATGGGCTCGCCCATTGACTGCCCTGGAAGACTCTAGGTCCAGGGGCTGGAAAACAGGGAGGAGTCGCCGCCAGACTCCAAGGAGTCTGCGAAGAGCTGCCTGGGTTTGAGCCCTCCACCCGCCGAGGACGGTCGGGAGTGAGGGTGACTGACAACTGGCGGGCAGACCCTGACCCAACCGAGAGTCCTTGGTCTGCGCCTCGATTTAGGTTGTGGAGGTGGAGGTTCCACCACAATCGGTGGGCAGTTGGTTTCGCCGAACAACCGCCCAGGCTTGGGGACCTCACCACCGCAAGGGGTTGTTTCGCCTCGGGTGACAGCCACTTAATGGCTGGGGAAGGTGACGCGCCGGCTTGTTCCCCGACAAAAGGAGCTTGCTGCCACATTAAGTCCTCGCAGCGCCGACGCAATTGCGCCAAAGCCTCTCCTCTTGAGGAGGAAGACGAGACGAAGCGCGAGCCGCTTATCTCGTGCCGACTCAAGACCGCCGCCGATGTCGGCGGATCGGCTGGACCGAGAAGAGGTCCGAGACCAAGACAGAGATCCTCGGTGTTTCTGAGGGTGGGTCTGGGATGGAGCGGGGAAACCCACTCCTCCCTCGGCTCGGGAACCTTGACCAGGGACTCCAGCACAGGAGGTACAGGCAAGTCCTCAGTTTCCACCGGGGGAACCGGGGATGAAGGGTTGTCGGCTTCACCAGTCGACAGCCCATCCGACGGGTCAAGAAAAATCTCGACTGCCTCGACGGGTGTCTCGGCCGCTGACCTGACGGGACACCATGAAGCCAGCAGCCTTAGCCGCAACCTCAACCGGAGTAGAGTGTCGACTGTCCGGGAAGGGACCTCTCCGCCTCCCGACGAACGCCAACGGGACACTTTGAGTCCTTCTTTTGACCGAGAGGAGGTCTCGATGGCCCCTCTCCTTCGTGGAAAGGATTGGCAAAGCTCTTAAAAGAAGCTGTGGAGGATCCCAGAGAGAGCGGGATGAATGCCGAGACCGAGAAAGATGAGGATGCGGCCTGGGCTGCCTCCTCCTCGAGGGCGATCATCTGTTCGAGTTGCTCAGCTGAGCCAGCCACCGCGGACACCGCCCAACGGGCCTCCTTTGACTTCACCGGGCGGTAGCGCTTCCTCAGGCGCCTAAGCTGTAAGTGGGCAGCGCGGTCCTCTAGGATGTTGGCCAAAATGATCGACATAACTCTCGAGGCTCATGGGTCGTGTGATCAGGGTCGAGGGCAAGACGCACTGTGGAGTGCGGGTCCGACCCGACATACTTCTTCCCGTATGGGCACCGCCGAATCCAGGAGTCGACGGTCCATCGCAGCGCCAAGGAGTAATTAGACCAAGTCTTGAGAACTTTAGAATTATTTTCGGACGAACCGAAAAAATAGGATCTAGTCTATACGCAGAGCGTTAAGGAGGGAACCTGAGCTTCCAAGCGGTAAGGAAGATCTGGCGTCATGGGGCGGAGCCGAGAGTTTTACCACCCGGGTGGGTGGGAGGAGCCAGCTTGAAGACCTTCCGGCAACATTTAAAGCGGCAAGGTACCTGCCAAGAAGTGTAGATTGAACAACATATCCATGTCCCTAGAAATAAAGCTTCTTCAGATGGCGGAACAAAGCATTAACAAAGTTGACCAGTAAAATTAAAAAAACAGCTGATAAATGTCGGCATTGTTTCTTAGAGCGATTGATGAACGGTTGACGGCAGGATAAAGAAATGAAAGTCATACTTCCATAACTGGTGATCTTCCTGAATATCTTTCCTGTTGATTACCACTAATGCAATTTAACCGTAGGTGCCAGGACCTAGCAGAAGCCAGAACTTTTCAGAGGGCTGGAGCCTTTGCAGGCACCACATGCTTGATATCGACATGACGCTGCACGCTAGCCTACAGCGGTGCCAGAACCCAACCACCTTAGTTCCTTTTTTACAGAGGTGGCGAACAGCAAAAACTAGGGAAACCTATGCACTAACCTAAGGGCACAGTTAGCCCTGATGGCCCATGTAAGAAGAGCCATCACCCAGCAAAACAGTGCCTTCACAGCCCAAAACAACCAAAGGTGGTGAAGACCAAGTATACTGGAGTGAGTCTGGGGCGTGGTGGGCAGGAGTACTAATCTATGGAGAAAATATTCAGGATGATCAACAGTTATGGTATGTAACTTTAATTATCTTCCCAGAATCAATCTTCTCCAGAGATTCCCACCTGTGGGTCTGAGTACCAAGCTCAGAAGAAGTCCCCAGGACTAGGGAGGTAGGAGCTGAAGGCTCACGTCGGATGACATCCATAAAAATTGTACTGCCTAAGAGGCAAGCTGCCTGGCATGTGCAGTGAGGGCATAATGCAAAGAAAAATATACGCACTGTGCTCCAAGTTATATCTCTGCAGATATCCTAATGGACACAGAGCAAATCCCTGCCAGGAAAGTAGCAGCTACCCAGGTGGAACGGGCACGGGCTATCCCCTCCAATTTTGCCTGTGCCATAGAATAGCA
This sequence comes from Neoceratodus forsteri, assembly GCA_016271365.2. NCBI lineage: Eukaryota > Metazoa > Chordata > Ceratodontiformes > Ceratodontidae > Neoceratodus > Neoceratodus forsteri. Next base: position 161,123,758 of record CM057458.1, on the reverse strand, counting down.
GTGGTGAAGTTATTCCACAATTCGGCTAGAAAACACTGAATTGTAACAGCCTAGTCTTTTCCAGTGGGGTCAAAAGACTTGAAAAATTGGCTAGACCTCTCAAATTCCTTAGTTCCAACATGCAGAATAGTACAGTTATGTAAGAACTTAACAAAACAGTAGATCTTCGAGAGGCTCACTTGCAGCAGGACATCACTAGTAAGATGCAGACGTCAGATGCTAGGATCACACACAATGTCTAGCTAGCAGTATATCAGAGGGGCTGTCTACACTCCAACGCCAGTGTCTGATGTCAGCCTATCCTATATAAGGTAGGTGGCCCACAAGCCCTGCTCAGTTCTCCCGAAGGAGACCAGAAGCAGGATTTCGGAGGAGGGGAACAAAGGAGAACGCCAGTGTAACCCTGTAGTAGAGGAAAAAGTAGAAGGCGAGCCCTAATAGAAGGATAGCAAAACACAGAGAAAGAAAAGCAGGAAAGAGGGAGGGAAAAGCACGGCCTGCTGCAAGAGATCCTCTCGAAGATCTACTGTTATGTTAAGTTCTTACATAACTGTACTATCTTACTTTGAGGATATCTCTTGCAGCTGGCCATCACCAGTAGGACTGAGTCCCAAGCAGTTCTCACGGCACAGGCAGGCAGGACGGGAGGTTAGCAGGCAAAGATGACAGCCTATGAAAGAAGGAAGGCCTTGAACTGCCACGCCAAAACTGACACCTCCTAGAAGCAATGTTCAGACTGTAGTGCTTGGTAAAGGTGTGGACAGTACTCTAGGTAGCTGCAGCACAAATGTCAGCAGCAGACACACTGCAAAAGCAAGCTACTGAGGCAGCCATGCCTCTTGTGAAATGGCCTTTGACAACTGCAGGAAGTTCCTTACCATACTTCTGATAGCAGTAAACAATGCAATTTGCCAGCCACTTAGACAAACATTGTTTGGAAACTGGGAAGCCTCTCTCCCAGGGGTAATGAAACAAATAATGGACTGTACTTACCAGTCCTTAGTTTGGTGTGCACAGTATCTCAGAACTCTGTGTACATCTAGGGTATTGAGCAATGCCGCCTCCTGAGTGGAATGCTCTGGAAAATAAACAGCAAGTGGACAGACTGATTTAAAGTAAACTCTGACACCACCTTAGGAAGAAACTTAGGATTGGTATGCAAAGACACCTGCCTTTGTGGAAAACAAAATAAGGCCCTTACACAAGAGGGCCTGAAAAGAAATCCTTCAAGCAGAAGTAATGGCAACTAAAAACAACGCTTCCACAACAGAAAGCATAGCTCGAAGACGGGCAGGTTCAAAGGAGGCAATGTAAGCTTTTTTTTTTTTTTTACTTCATTTATCCACCTTCCCACCCTGGAGCTACACTTCTTCAGCAGACGCCAGATACCTCGCGACCTGCCTTATCTGATGCCCCAGGAGTTCCCCCACAGAGCCATGGCTATACTCCCTAAGTGGGTAATGGAGGACCCCTACGCCCCGATGTTTCAATGTCTCAAGGTCCCCGTGGTCAGACAGGCAGTCGCCATTAGGCTGGTACTTTGCTGCCTCTCTACCCACGCCGCGCGGTGTTTTTTTCCTCTTTCTGAAGAAGTGGCCGGCGCCTGACATCAAGGCGCTACGCCAACCACCGCCACTCCCAGCCCTCTTGTACGTGCTCCCGCGCTTGCTGTTCTCTGGCCTCTGCCAGGTCAGCCAAGCACCGGGCGAATGCCCCTGCCTCCCAGGGAGAGGAGAGCTGTCCCCGGATGCTCAATCCTCTCCTCCTGCTGACCCCCGATGACCCAGGCTCATTCCCAACCCGGGTCGACGGTGTGATGCAAGATGTGGCGTCCAGCGCCTCAACCCTCAGCGCCACCGGGCCGGCTGCAATGTAAGCTTTTCTAAGACAAAATTAAGGTCCGTGGGACAGGATCCCAAACCGGGGGCTTCACGTGCAGAATTCCCTGCAGAAAAGTGCGGGGCACATCAAGCTGGGCCACTGTGCACCCACCCACAGGTACATAGTACGCAGAGATGGCAGAAAGATGTACCTTAATAGAAGAATATCTTAAACCCAAGTCCGAGAGGGACAGGAGGTACTCCAGGACGTGATCCATCAGCAGGTGAAGGGATCCAACTGGTTCGAAATAGCCCATAGAGCAAAGCGCTTCCATTTCATGGAATAGTTGACCTGGGTGGAAGGCTTCCAGGCAGCCACCAACACCTCGGCCACTCTGGGGGAAATCCCATTTCTGGCTACGGTTACATCTTCAGGAGCTATGCATGGAGATGAAGTGACGTGAGGTCTGGATGGACTAGGGTGCCCTAGTCCTGGGACAGCAAGCTGCTGCAGAGGGGCAGGAGGAGCAGAGGTTCCACTGCCACTGCTGCAGCAGGGAAACCAGATCTGGTGAGGCTGAAGGGGTGATGAGAATCATCACTGCCACTTCCATCTGGAGTTTGATTAGAACCTGCTGAAGGAATGGGAAGGAGGAGGGAATGCATACAGAAACCTTCCTATCCAGGATAGGGACAATGCGCCCACCAGAAAACTGCAGGCCTGGGATCTAGCGAGCAGAAGTACAGCAGCTTTGCGTTGAGTGGAGATGCAAAAAGGTCCAACTCGAGCCAACCCCATCTGTCAAAGAGGTCTTCTGCCACAGAGGTCAGAAGTTCCCACTCGTGAGCACTGGACCATGAGTGGCTTCGAGTGTCTGCCAGGACATTTTCGATGCCGGGAACATGGACGGCTGAGAGCTGTAGGCCAAGCTCAATGACCCAATACCAGACCCTCATTGCTTCCCTGCACAGGGGATAGGAATGAATTCCCCCCTGCTTGTTTATATAATAAACAATGCACATATTGTCCGTCTAAACTAAGAGCGGACCTGGGGAGAGCCAAGTCTGGAAGGCTTGAAGGCCATACAAGACCACCCACATCTCCAGAATATTGATGGGGAGATCCTGTTCTTACTCGGACCAAATCCCCTGGGTCTGGTGTGACCCCCATGTGGGCACTCCAACTGAGGCTCAAAGCGACAGTCATGAGAATCTGCTGAAGGGGCTGAGCAGTGAAACCCCCAGCCATCATGGAAGTACCTTCTTGACTGGGCCCCACACCAGTACTAGCTGATCCAGGGATCTACCCACTGGTCCCATTGCACCTGAAGGGTCCATTGAGGATCCTCATATGTAGCCTGGCTAAGGGAACCTGTCGCAATGGCTGCGCCACAAGCCACAGGAGCCTGAGGAGGTCCCTAGCCTGAACATGGCGACTGTGAAGCAGGAGGCGGCCTGAGCCATGCATCACTCCACCCTGTCCGTAGGGCAAACAGGCCTTACACAGAAACAAAGACTTTGACGGCAGATAAGGACTGCTTCCCACCCAGTTTGCCCATTTCCCTACCCAATGTATAAGCTGCAGATCCTAGCTAACCAACAGCCTATTTCTTCCTACCCCACAAGAACTGCCTTATGTCTGTCTCATGCATTCTTGAATTCCCCACTGTTTTTGACCGCAAGACCTCCTCAGGAAGGCAGTTCCATGCGTCCACCACCCTCTCTATGAAAAAATACTTTCTCACACTGCCCCTGAGCCGTCCCCCCTCTATCTTTAAATTGTGTTTCCTTGTCCTTGCACGTCTCTTTCTGAAAAATGCTACCCTCTTGGACTTTGTTGATTCCCTTGAGGTACTTGAAAGTTTCTATCATGTCCCCCTCCTCCTTTTTCAAGGGTACACATGTTAAGCTCCATTAGTCTCTTAGGTATGGCTTCTGGTGCAGACCCTGCACCATTTTAGTGCCCTCCTTTTGGACTGCTTCCATCCTGTCTATATCCTGTGGAGATGGGGTCTCCAAACTGCATGCAGTACTCAGCTGGGGTCTCACCAACTGTCGGGTACAGAGGGATAACAACTTCCTGTTTTCTACTGGTGATGCTTATCCCTATACATCCCAGTATCTCATCCCCCGCCATTTCTACTGCCTGCTCACATTGCTTGCTAACCTTTAGGCCATCTGATATGACTACCCCAGGTCCCTTTCCATTTTTGTTACTACCACCCCACCCCCAATTGTGTACTCTTCCTGGGTTTTGTTTCCCAGTGCATTACTTTGCACTTTTTTGCACTGAATCTAAGCTGCTACACGCCTGACCATTCCTCCAATCCTTGCCAGTCCCTTCTCATCCTTTCCACCCTCCTTGTGTATCAATCCTGTTACAGAACTTTGTGTCGCCTGCAAAGAGGCATACTTTTCCTTCCAGTCCTCTGCAATGGCCTTGCCCAGGACAGACCCTATGTAAGGAGGCACTAGAAGAGGGTAGGAAGGACATGGGCAAATTCATGGTAATGCCCAGGGACTGAACAGGCTGCAAGTACCTTCCAGAGTCTGCATGAGACAGTCCCTGGACAGGGCGCCAGGAGCTAGTTTTCCAGGTAGGGAAAAACGTAAAAGCCCTGTCTTCTCAAGGCTATAGCCACCACCGTAAGGAACTTGGTAAACACCCGGGCGGCCGAGGAAAGGCCAAAGAGTAGGACCTGAAACTGGTAGTGCTCCTCCATGAATTGGAAATGGAGGAAACACCTGTGGGCCGTAAAAATATTGATGTGCAGATAAGCATCCTGCATATCCAAACAGCAAAGCCAGTCCCCCTGGTGGAGCAGAGGCAGTAAATCCTGCAGAGTGGCCATCCTGAAACGTTTGTACTCTATGTACAAGCTGAGACTATTCAGGTCAAGGATGGGGCAGAGGTCCCCTGTTTTCTTGGAAACCAAGAAGAAGTGGGAGTAGTACCCCCAACCCTGTTGGGAGGGAGGGACGGGCCCTGTGGCCTTCTTTTGCAGCAGGGCTTGAATTTCTGCCCGTATGAGAGAAATGTGGCTTGGTGGATATGCAGACACTTGGCGGATTTGTGGGGTGGCCACTCCAGAAACTCTTGAGTGTGTCCATGCTCTGTGAGCTGAAGCATGCAGTTATCTGTCGTAATGATGCTCCACTGGTCTAGGTGGAGGGAGAAGGGACCCCTACTACCACCTCCTGAAGATCTATGGGGGGGCCAGCAAGGAATCAGGAGGTAGGGGCAGCCCCAGATTGGGCTGTGGAGGCACTTCATGTGGCCCGGGGCAGGGGAGGGCACAGGTAGGACTGCCCTTGACTTACGCTTGGCCTGGGCTCTTGACTGCCTGTTGGAGGAGCGACAAAAAGGGGCCCTATGATCCGATTTTGGTGGGTGTGGTACATAGAGTGGACCAATTTTAGGGGCCTCCCTGATTTTTGGAGTTTAGAGATAATGTCCAGGACGTCATCCCTGAACAGCCGGGATCCGCAGAAGGGGCGTCCAGTATACTGGACTGAACATGGAGGGCAAAGCCCAACACCCTGGGCCAGGCATGACGCCACAGATCAGTGCCTGCTGCCTGTCCAGAGGCATCTACTGCATCGTACATAGGACGTGGGTATCGACGCTGGACCCCGTCTTCAGGGCCGGAAGAGTCTGCTGTTTGGAGGGTCATCTGGCATCGCCGCAACCGCCTTCCGTAGCCTGATCCCACAGAAAATTCTAGTATTGCACCATATGAGCCAGACAGTTAAGGACCTTGATGGCAAGAGAGCTGAGGCAAAGGCACGCTTGCCCACCTGGTCCAGCTGCCTGGATTCCCTGTCTGGAGTGAGGGCACTGAGGTGCGATGGACACTTGATGCGGTCGCAGCCGCACTGATGACAACTGAATCAGCCTGTGGATGCTCTCCGAAAAAGGACTTACCAGCCAGAGGATGGTAAAGTCTGTGTGCCTTTTTAGGTACCGCAGGAATAGTGTGAGGGTGAAGTCATGTGGCCCTAGTAATGTAATTATATGATTCAACCATTGGGGGTTGGGGGACCACTAGAGGGGGGCGCATCGCGCTGGCGAAGGTAAATGGCCAGGCGGGGATGCTCAGGGTCCTGCTCCTCAGTCTCCCAACCCCACTGCAGACAGGATGTGTCTCATATCCATAAAGGTGGGGTCATCCAGTGGAGACTTGGGGACATTTGTATGTTCCCCTTCATCCCCCGAAGAGACCCCCTTCCAGGACTTGGAACTGGCTTCATCATCCAAGGTGGAATCCTCGACCTTACTATCACCAAGGTGAAAATCAGCCGGGCAAACAGAGGTACCAGCGTCCATGAGTGGGAGGAGCGCTGGGTGGTGGGGTGAGCAGGGGCCGAGTAAAGGTGTGCCCTAAGAGACCCTGGGTGGGATAGCTGGGCAGGCCCGGTGTTGAGGGGTCTGTGACTGCATAAACATCCAAAGTGCCGATATCAGGTCATGGTAATTCACCGGTGCCAGAGCCAGCACCCAGGCACTGGGAAGTTGTAAAGCAGCTGCGGTCTGACTGGCGCAGGATACGGGTAGGCTGGCACCAGACCCCCTGGTATCACAGTGGGATATCCAGGCTGCGGTCTGGCAGGTGTGGGTAGAGGCGCACTCGTCAGTCTTCCAGGCTTGGGTCCCCCTGGCGTAGGCAGAGGGAGAGTAGACGAAGGCCCTGCCGGCTTCGGGGGCGGGGCCAGCACCAGACCCACAGTTTGCCGGGAGTGCAGGAGCTGGCGTCGGCCTGGAAGATGTCAGGGCAGAATGCACTGGCTTCTGGGGAGAAAGGACCAGTGCCAAAGAAGTGGGCTCCACCGGCGAAGGCTAGGGGAACTGGGCTTGTGCAAGCACCAGTACCCAGCGACACCCTGCATCTGTGACTGAGATGTAGGCCTGATGGAGGTCCCAGAGACCAAGACCAGTGTTGAGAGCACGGGTGACTGAGCAGCAGAATGAGAACTGGCGCCAGCAGCACCCATGTCGACTGCAGGAGCTCCAGTCAAGCCTCCTGCGGAAAAGCCCACTGAAAACAAGGGCTGGAAAAGCAGGACCTGTGGGGCAAGGACAGATGTACCCTGCCCCAAAGGGCTGCCGCTGGTCACAGAGATCCGGGCAGGCAGCGGGGCCACTGGCAGCCCTGAGGGAGAAAGAGTGTGCTGGGCCCCAGAAGTCAACTCCCCAAGGGAGGAAGACCCCGAAGCAGTCGACAGAGGACCCTTGTGCGGTGACTGTGAGTGGGCGGAAGACCGGGGATAGTCGTGTCTTTGTGCGGGTGTTTGTGCTTCCCTGAGGACTTATCCTTCGACTTGGCTGAGGGACAGCCCAATTACTGGGCTGGGGAAGCAGAGTCACTCCGGGCCTGTAGCTCCTGTTCTATCTGGGTGACCTTCTGCTTGAGGATGTGGCTCTCGAGGGTCCTCTGGTATGGCATCGTCTTCTGGTGGCCTGTTTAAACTTCTGGCAGGCCTCACAGGCCTGAACGCCGTGGTCGGGGCCTAGAAAGAACAGGCAAGCAGAATGGCTGTCCTTACTCGGGATCTGTTTGCTACAGGTGCACTTAGTGGAGTGTTCGGACATTGAAGAAGGCTGAGAAGACATAAAAGAAGGAGAGGACACCAAAAAAAGGTCGATGTTTATTTGATTAAAGAAAAAAGAAAGCGCGGTTATAAAACGTGGGTAAACTGATGATCGACTGTAGCTGTGGCGGAGTCCGTGGTCCAACATGCGCTGTTCGATGATGAGAAAGAACTGAGGAGGGCTTGGGGGCCGCCCGCCTTATACAGGATAGGCTGACATCAGATGCTGACGTCGGAGGTGGCAGCGTCCTCTGGCATACTGCTAGACAGAAAGGTTTCCTGTGGTCCTAGCACCTGATGGCGGAGTCCTACCACTGAGGACCTGCTACAAGAGATACTGCTGAAGTAAGATCTAAGGACTCTTTTGACATCCAGTGGGTGAAACAACTCTTTCTCACTGTGGAGTTAAGACAGTAGGTAGGCAGCACTATGGGCCAATACCAGTGAAACTCTGACACCACTAGGAAGGAGCTTGAGGTGCATGCAGTCAGGAGCTTTAAATCTCATGTTGCAATATGTTTGAAGGGCTTGTGAGTGAGCAATTCCAACACAAGGTTTAATGCCAAGGAGCCATTAGCTCCATGATGGGAGGCCTTGTGGAAATGATGCCCTTGAGGAACCTCTTGTATAATGGCAGTTCTGCCAGGTAAATGGTGCCAATGATCTGTGCAATGCAAGAATACCATATAGAGAGCTCTTACTGTGGATTTGCATCAGAAAGGTTCAGTAGGTAGTCCAAATGTTTGCCAGGGGGACACAGAAAAAATGTTTTGGAGTGCCAAATGGAAAAACCTTTTTTTTTTTTTAACTTGGCTATGTAAGTGTTCCCAGTGGAAGATTTGCCGAGAGTATTTCAGAGACTCTCTGAGCTATGCTGTACCTGTCCCCTTCTATATCTTCAGGAGTCAAGTATGAAGGCAAAGGGAGCACAGGTTCAGATGAACTAGCTGACTCTGTGTCAGGAGCTCCCTTTGAATTGGCAGAATCCACTGTTCGCTGACAGAAGTCCATTCAACAGAGGAAACTATACTGACGGGGCCAAAAGAGGACACTAGAACATCCTGTTCCCCAGCATAATCAATCTGAGAACACCTTCTGGATGAAAGGGACTAGAGGGATGCATACAGAACAGAGGTGCCATGGCAGTCTGAATGCATCCTGGCAGGAAATATGCCATGTCCTAGATTCAAGAGCAGAATCGAGGCAGTCGGACATTGAGCGGGGACCTAAAGAGTCCATGTCTGAAGTGTCCAATTTGCTGAAAGACGATTGCACTACATCTGTACTCATAAGTATCAGCCTCTGACTGACTGAGTTGTCTGCTAGAGTGTAAGGACCCCTGGCAGATGATCGCTTGGAACAGGATCCTATGCTCCAGGCACTGCTCCCACACTCTCACGGCTTCCTGCAGAGATGGTAAGAGTGAGCTCCTCCTTGTTAAACAATATACGACAGACAGTTGTATGTTTGGGGAGGACTATTTGTTCCTGACTAGGTCCACTAGGACTACAGCCATAGAGAGCAGTTAGCATCTCCAACACAAGATGTGGAGAAGAGTCTTGACGAGCCCCACACACCTTGTGTCTGAGGCCTGGCTCCCAATGGGGAGCATCTGCAACCAGAACCATGTCTGGCTCTGGTAAGGAGAGGGAAGGCCCTAGAGGAAAATACTTCCACTGACCACCATGTCCAGGACCTCTGAGATGCCCGTGACCATGGTGTACTGAGCATCCATGGAAGGATACCCTACAGCCTGGGTTCTGGCAGGAAGGCCCAAGTCTGGGAGGCCAGAACAGCTCCTAAAATAGCAGCTCCTAGAGAGATCCAGCTGGGACTTGAAAGGTTCAGAAGAACCCCCATACCTGCAGTAGAACACTGGAACCAAGGACTTGACTTTTACCTGTAGCCCAAACAGGTAGATCTAAGAAGGGCACATTCAGGCCTGCAGCTGGACATCTGGCTGCAGCAAGGTGTCCACAGAGGCCATAAGATGATGACTGTACAACTCTAAACCATTCTAAACAATAAAAGCAATTACGCCAGCCTTTGACTTGGCAGGAACTTTGTCAGCTCTTGAGCTTTTCTAGAAGATACGCATAACTGAACATATTCCTGAACTAGCTATCCTCATGCCAGAGCGGCAGAGGCAGTGGGGCCACCATGGTAGCAACTTATGCAATTCCCATAGAAGAGTGGCATCAGCTAAGATAGGGTGAAAACTGCTGGTCTATGCCACTGGCAGTGAATTGAGTCTTCTGGCACGGGGACAGTTGCCACAGTAGTAGGCCTCTTCCAGCCCATGTCTGATAGTGTTTCAAATATGAATTGGTTAGAAGGAATAAAATCACCAGCAAACAGACACGTTTAAGAATTCCAGCTGGAGGTGCCTAGCCTGGCCACTGGCTTCTAACTTGAAAACAATGCTGCGCGCATATTCCTGAGCAAAGCCTGAGAAGGGTCCTTCTGACGGACAGATGCAGAAACCGGGTCTAGAGCCTCAGGAGGACAAAAAGAGATCCCATTCATACCCCTCTAAAGATAAGGTCAGGATCAGACTCATACTCCCTGGCATCTCTCTTGTAAAGGAAACAATGGGGAGGGGCAGGCCTAGAGTCGACAGGACAATGCAGATCCGTGGCAATCTGGCAACACCGGACCCAGCCTATAGGTCCTAGAAATAGCACCGCTGGCAGTACCAAAGTCAGACCGTGACCATCACCAGGAAATCTGGCACCTTGAGCGGTGACGGGCCATCCTGGCACAACAGACAGCAACAGGCTACCTGGCACCACGGACGGCACTGAGCCACTTGACATCGTCACTCCTATCACTGCCACACACACCACACATGGCGCTGGTTCCGGCCCTGAACTGCTCGAACCTGGCTCCATGTACAACGCAACACATGGCGTCAACAACCCAACCGCATTGACACTGTGGCTGTCCCATCCCATGACATGATGGAGAAGACACCACAAGCGAGACAGTCGTCTGTGGCCCCGCAAGTAGGCTTGCCGACAGGATATCTAACAGGCCCAGCAGTACCACTGATGGCATCAGCCCCATCAGCCCTGAAAGGATAGGGGCCTATGCCACCAGCGGTGCCTTGTGAACCAGACACTGCACCCACTGCTCCATAGAGCTGCCCACTGGTTGAACTCGCACTCAGAAACTCCCTGGATAGCGAGAGGCTCTGGGAGAGAGAGCGATGCCCTAAGCCCTGGAAATTTCCAGTCTCAGAGACGGCAATGGGGTTCCTGGGCTCAGCAATGTCGACTGCCTCACAGCAGAACCACAATAGGATGACCTCACCTGGTGCCATTTCTGCTTTCTCCAGAGGACAAAGACAAAGGATGAGGCCAAGTGATGTAGATCTCAAAGCCGAGCATATAACGGTTCTGGCCCGCTCATTCATGCATCTGAGAGAACGGTCTCCCCGCCTAAGCACCAGACTGCCCATAAGAGCTTCCACCCCAAGAAGGTATTGATCTGGACACAGCCCTGTGGCCAAGGCAACAACTATAGAAGAGTCCCTACCATTCCAGGTCACTGTGGTAGGCCTAAGAAGAATCTAATATTAGCTAAGAAGAATATAAATTAAACTGACAGAGATCAAGAGGGAGAGATGTATAGACTTGGGGGACGAGGAAACTTAAAGAGCAACTTTCTTGCTCTATTTCAAAATCCCCTCAAGAAGCAAGATAAAAGACCTGGGGTAATCATATCAGATGACCTTAAGGTTAGCAAGCAATGTGAGAAGGCAGTAGGGAGGGCTGGGGGTATACTGGGATGTATAGGGAGAGGCATCAGCAGCAGAAAACAGGAAGTTGTTATCCCTCTGTACAGACAGTTGGTGAGACCCCATCTGGAGTAGTGTGTCCAGTTCTGGAGACCCCATCTCCGCAAGAACATAGACAGGATAGAGGCAGTCCAGAGGAGGGCAACTAAAATGGTGCAGGGTCTGCAAGAGAAGCCGTATGAGGAGAGACTAAAGGAGCTTAATATGTATACCCTTGAGGAAAGAAGGGAGAGGGGGACATGATAGAATCTTTAAGTACCTCAGTGGAATCAACAAAGTCCAAGAGGGTAGCATCTTTCAGAAAAGAGACTTGCAAGAACAAGGGGACACAATTTAAAGATAGAAGGAGGGCAGTTCAGGGGCAATGTGAGGAAGTATTATTTCACAGAGAGGGTAGTAGATGCATGGAACAGCCTTCCAGAGGAGGTTGTGGGGTCTAAAACTGTGGGAGAATTCAAGAATGCATGGGACAGACATAAGGCAATTCTTGTGGGGGGTAGGAAGAAATAGGCCGTTGGTTAACTAGGATCTCTGGCCTATCCTGTAGGTAGGGAAATGGGCAGACTAGATGGGCCAAGCGGTCCTTATCTGCCGTCAAAGTCTATGTTTCTATGTTTAAAAAGCGCCCGGTGGCGCCGAGGGTTGAGCGCTGGACGCCACACTGCCGTACCGGGCGACCCAGGTTTGGGAACCAGCCAGGGCCGCCGGGGTTGGAGTAGGAGGGAAGAGATTGAGCGTCCAGAGGACTGCTCTCTTCAGGGGTGGAATACAGTGCGCTCACTCTTGGGCGACCTCTGGCGGTGCTGGAGGATCGCCGACTGGGGGCAGCACAGTGTATGCCATGCGTGAGCCACGAAGTAACTCGCTGCCTTGCTAGCCGGCCCGCAAGGAGAGGGGAACTGAAAAGCAGAAAATCCCCGCCTTGCTGAGGAGATGACAAGGGCCCCAGGGATCTCCTCTCATCCCTAATGCCAGGCCAGGCCACACCGGGATCCACGGCCGACCTCCCAGAGGATCAACCCTCTAATTTCAGAAAATGCCACTGAGGCGGGTGGGCCCAGTTCGGTGATCACGGCCGATGTTCGGTGATCCGGAGGCCCAGTTCCGAGGGTGATCCGGAGCACTGGGAGTCCCTCGGGGTGAACCGGTGATGGCTGGCCACGGTACGGAGTAGAAGGGGCAGGATCGAGTTGGGCACCTCTGAAGGATGCCACGGAGAGTACGGATGCATAAAATACACTAACAAAAAAAAAAAAAAAAGGCAAGATAAAGCCTCATCTGGCACACAGTCCGGTTCTTTACATATTTTTTTTGTCAGTAGCCCTATTTTTGGAGGAAGGGATCGTAATTTGGCTCCATGGGCCGAGCCATGAAGACCCTTCCACTCCTGGAACTATTTCAGTCTGCAGTCCACCCCGATCCAGCCCCCAAGCTCGTCGTTTTTGACATCACTATTCATAGGCAGCGGGGGGGTGCACACATCTGCCTGAATGGGAAGTTTTGTAGCCTATATTAGATTGAGCTCGAATCAATCATGGTCCCCAATCAACCAAGAAGCCGTCCTCAGTTAATAAGCGCCATGATTAGTCCTAATGGCAGTCTGAAGTACTTAAATTTATTTTTAAAAACGCCCCATTCAGGTATATGGTGCACGCCCGCGCCTCCGAATAGTGATGTCAAAAAACGACGTAGCACGGGGGCAGACTGCAAACTGAAACAGTACCAGGAAGTGAAAGGGATCTTCGCGGCTTGGCTCCATGAAGCCAAATTACGATCCCTTCCCTGCCAAAATAGGGGCTACTAACAAAAAAAAATATGTAAAGAATTGGACTGTGTGCCAGATGAGGCTTTATCTTGCTTCTTCAAGCAGGGACCTCGTTAGCTGCTCTTTAAGAAACACAGGAGACGGGGTATACTGTGCAACAGCTGAGACAGGAGCCCAAGGGTAGAGAAAAGAGGGGACTTGGGGAAGACCAGGGGAATAAAGAAAGGAGGTACAAACATTGGGAGGGTAATCCTCCTATAAAAGATTAAATTGGGGAGCGGGAACATATTAGAGCCCGAGGCAGCTAGTGGGAAAGAGGGGAAGGTGACGTTTAGGTGCAGGTGACAGACAAGTCACCAGGGAAGGTTGGGGTGGGACTGCCTAAACTGACCTTATTTCCACAATAGTGGAGGCCACTAACAACAGGCCACAGCTTCATGGAAACAGGTACAAGCATGTATCTATGGAGGCAATGAACCACACCATTTGAAGTCATGGAAAACTGAAAGACTCAGGCAGATATCTGCTGTAAGTGTGCAGCAGGAAGACACAGTCATGAAGCTGGCTGACGGTCAAGTTTTGTGGCCCGGATAAGTTTATTAATGTATATAGTTACAAGCTGTGTTTAGATATAGTGTGCTTTGTGATTGGTGCAAGTGCAATTGCTAATGACAAGACAGAGGGGGCAACAACAGAGGTAAACATAAATGGTTGATTTATGAATAATTTCATATAATGTATATGGTGTCAGTTCTCCTGTCAAGAGAGCTCACACACCACAGGAAGTAAACAGGCTAAAGGCCATGGTAGTGTTTCTACAGGAGACGCACCTTACCCAAGCTGAACACAAACAGCTGAAACGCAGCTGGGTGGGGGCAGTGTATTCTTCAACATGTGAAGCTCACCCACAAAGAGAAGGGGTGACTATACTGGTGGGGAAAGACGCACCATTAGAGGTGGAGCAAGTAGTACAGGATGTGGAAGGAAGATTTATTAAGGTGTCAGGAACATTTAGAGGAGTGCAATGTGCTGCTAAATGTGTATGCCCCAATGAGCCCTTGGAGAGGCTAGCCTTCTTGAAGAGACACCCTTAGGTTACCTTAAGAGCAGGGCCACTGTTTACGGTGGGGTGATTTCAACTGTGTCCCCTCCCTCACTAGACAGAAGTGGAAACAACCACAGAGCCGGGGGCCAATAGGAGAAGCAGGCCTCACAGACATATGGCGACACCTGCACAAAATTATAGGTACTACACCTTTTATTCTCACCCACACAATCAATACGTAAGCAATATTACCCGACAGGGTGGGCGGTGATGTGTTATGCCGGACAGCAGGGGGCGTAATGAGACCCGGCGCCGCAGGCGGAGGGCCTTATAGCCCCTGGAAGGTCCGATATAGCACAATACCGCCCACCCTGGAGGGTATTATTTGCTAGAAAATGGCACTGTAAAACAACACGCTTAATAAAAAATATTAATGAAAGTCACTTAAAGTAAATTTTGTGATAAAATAGTTCCTCCGCCTAACACAACCTTTGAGGCCATCAATTGTATTTTTCTTGTCACCCCAACACCTCCCCAAGCTGTGCTACATTTTTTCTTTTTCCTCCTTGTTGATGGAGTCTTTTTAAACTGTGCTTGTCATCCCAAGCAAAGGACTGCAGTAGGCGTGCAGGAACGGGATTATGCTCTAACAAAACACTGTTTTCAAATAAGTTTTATAATAAATAATTCCTCCGCCTGTATATGATGCATTTTAATGTATTTGTTTTATTTTTATTAGCTATGGACTTTACTTGCTTTGACTTCAGCATCCAGCCAGGCTACTCCAGGTCTGTATAGTACAAACGCCTCAGCCCCTTCTCTCTCTTCCTATCGCAATCTTCAACACAACAGATCCGCTTATAAATGTTACTTTCTGTGCCTGCTTTTTAGCAGCTTCACATCTTGATCACTGCTCCAACATGCACATCCTTCTCCGTTAGCCCACAAAGTTGCGCTAAATATTTATATAAAAAAAAAGACCTTTCCTTATCCTTTTGTGCATGTCCTCTTCGGAGATGTGCTACTGTCTCTATTTTCATGCCAGAATGGAGAGTCGCAGGCAGCATCTCGACAGTGGGCAGGCAGCTGGACGACAGGAGACAATTTGGTAACCGGCCTGATGAAAAGGTGAAAGGTTGGCTGCCGTAGGGATGCTGATGCCTGAAGTACTTTTGTTTTTGAATTACGGGTGACAGCAAGATCAGGATTACTTCGGGAATCGCATCCTCCTTGGTCTTGAACTCCCGGCCACTGCGGTTACAGTTTGTGGCTTGTGAGGAGGAGAACAGATCATCGCGCAGAATACAGCATTGCCAGCGGTATGTGGATTGCAGGAGAGGGTGTAATTTGACGTGGACTTCCTGCTTTTGTCGTGGTTGGTAGGGGTACTCGTATTCATTTGCTTGGTCCTCTGCAAGTTCAGGACAGCAGGGTATCGCTCATTGCTTTTGTCTCGGTAGGCTAGACAAACATGGCTGCAGCTGCCTTGAAAATTCTACTGGCCCAAACATTTATAGAACTAGTATGAGGCAACAGACCGGTACCAGATTATTTCCCAGTCTCTGTTGTCTCATACCTGACCGGCTGTTCAGCGCTGTTGTCCAATCAGGATTTGCCTTTTTCTTTTGCCATTTTCTAATCCAGAATAGATCACTTTTTCCTTACAAAAGAATAGGTACATACAGCAAGTGGGTGTGACACTAAAAGTATAATGGTTCAGATCATGCACTGATCTTGCTAGACTTAAGAGGTGGAGGTAGTGTAAAAAAAACCCTTCTGTAGACTGAACGACTCACACATTAATGACTCGGATTTCTGCCAGAGGATAAAGACTGAAACTGAGGGCTACCTACAGGATAATAGGGAAGGGGACACATCAGCGGCAGATAGGTGGGATGGACTAAAGGTCACATTCAAGGGACTATGTATGCAATATGCCCAACAAGAAGAGGGAAAGGAGCAAGCCAGAACTGAGTTAGAAAGGCAGATTTTGACATTGAAGCAGAACGAAAATCACACTTAACGTAAGACCTGAAAAGGCAATTGCAGGAACAAAGAGATAAACTCACAAGAATTATAGAGTCCAAGATAGAGGGAGGACTTGGGTATACAAACCAAAGGTTTTATGAAGTAGGAATCGAGCAGGCAAACCATAGCGACAGCTGAGACAGCAAGGCATTAACAGGGCAGTGCAAAAATTAAAGGGGACCACAGAGAAACAAAATATACACTAACCCAGTGACCATATCGAAGGAATCTGCAGAATTCTATAGAAAATTATGTGGAGACTATTGAGGAACCATCAAGAGGACCTGACCAAGTTCCTCTCATCAGTAAAGTTGAATGAGTTAAAGGAGGAAAACAGGGACAACCTGGAAACACGCATAACAAGAGTGGAAATTCTAACAGCAATTAAACAACTTAAAAATGGTAAGGCACCTGGGATAGATGGAATTCCTACGGAGTTTTATGAGAAATTTGGAGAACAGCTGGCACCCGTGTTACAGGCAGCCTTCAATAGAACTCTGAAGGGAGAAGTAGCCCCCGACTCCTGGAAGCATGCACAGGTCATGGTGCTACCAAAGGAGGGAAAAGACCCACAGAAATGCGGGTCCTATAGACTGATATCTCTGCTCCCAGTAGATATGAATATTTTTATCTCAATACTGGCAAAGATGCTGCAAACCCACATATGGGGCCTGATCCATCCGGACCAGACGGGCTTCATTCAGGGACGGGTACTCCAGGATAATATCAGAAGGCTCCTGAACATTTTTACATCACAGTCTGGGTCCCCAAAGGCCCAATTAGCCATTTCACTAGACGCAGAAAAAGTGTTCGATAGGGTTAGGTGGGGGGGTTAGGTGGGGATTCCTGACAGGTGTACTGAAGGCAATGAACTCTGGCCCTAAGTTCCAAGCATGCATAAAGGTATTATATACAAGGCTACAGGCTGTGTAAAGGTCAATGGGGTCAATTCAGAAAGATCCCTCATGAGGGGCATAGGACAGGGTGCCCATTGTCCCCACTGCTTTTTGCTCTATGCATCGAACCTAATGGCATGAAAATCAGGGAACGTCAGGCAGTCAGAGGTGGACGGGGAGAACAGCATAAAATATCCCTGTATGCAGATAATGCCTCAGATTCATTCAGAACCCTTCCACCTCAGTTCCTGAACTACAGAGGATTCTGCATGAGTATGGAGCAGTATCAGGATACAAGGTAAATGTGAATAAAACAGAAGTAATTCATATTAGTGGTACACTAACCCCAGGAGACAAGGCAGCCATCCCTTATACTCGAGCAAAGCATGACACAATTAGTTACCTAGGCATAAGAGTCACCCCCAAGATCTCAGAGTTATTTAAAGCCAATTATGGTAAACTAATGCAAGAATGCCTAGCGGACCTAGCCAGGTGGGGTCTCTTGCCATTCTCTATGTATGGACGGATTGACATACTTAAGTTGAATGTGCTACCAAGATACCCGTTTCTATTTCAGACCTTACCCGTTAGAATCCCAGGAAAATACTGGACCCGGCTGAATAAAGCTTTACAGAAGTTTATTTGGGGAGGGAAGAGACCAGAATTAATAGGGCTATAATGACACTACCCAGGGACGGGAAGGGGGCAGGAGTGCCAGACTTGCCACTGTACTTCCTGGTGGCCCAGATGCCCCACCTCATCACTTGGAGCAATGACAGAAGAGAATCTAGATGGTACTCCATGGAGGAGGCGGTGACCTCCTGTGCCACTGCATGCTTTGCTCACGCCAAAATGTCGGCAGAAATGGTTAAAAGATTAAAATCCATGGACAAGGCACTCCCACAGGTCCTTTTACAGGTGTGGCAAGAACTGGCACCCCAAATGAGATAGGGCCACTCACTCTAATCACGGGACCTGACTTACTCCAGGGAGGGAGGATAGGGGTTTTAGAGAATGGAACAGGAAAAGACAAATTAGATATGAACAGCTTACAAATCATAGAGGGCACATAGCAACCTACCAACAGCTAAAGGAGAGGCACAATCTAGGTAGGCCTGAAATCTACTGTTTTTTTTACAAGTAAGGAGTTATCTGCAGGGGGCAGAGAGGGAGCGTCACATTACCAGGGACAGAACAGCATGGGAAGCTTCCTATACGGGGCAACTATCATCGAGGATAGGCTTAAATACATATCTCTCATGTACAAGATATTCAAGTAGGATAGGGGAACAACACTGGCAAAGGTAAGACAAAAATGGGAGGGGGGAGAGCCAATCTCCGACCAACTGTGGCTAGAAAGTAGAGGAGGGTGGAGAGTGTCAGCATCACAGAACTTGGGGGAATACAGATGGAAGGTGATATAGGTTTCTTTCCTAGTAACAACGAAACACTTTGGTACCACAAACACAGACCTGATGCTGGCCAAACAGTGGGGGACAGAGAGACCACTATCACATCCTGTGGGCGTGTCCAGAATTGCACCAATACTGGGGAGACATCAGGAAGAACTACAAAAGATACGGGAGTGGATATGCCTGACATGGGGTATATATATCTGCTGGGGGTTCCCACCAGGCATACCCAGTAGAAAACATAAGGAGACATTTAAATGCATGGTATTGGCATCAATCAAGACAATCACTGCTCACTGGCTGAACCCAGTCCCACCAGAGATAGGGGAATGGAGACAGAGAGTATCTCAAATTCATGACATGTAGTTCCTAACAGCCAAGCTCAGATTAACATTGAAAGAAGGAAGGCTCAGACACAGGGATGGGGGTGGGGTCCCCCCTCATCTCTCTCTCTCTCTTCCCAGATTTTAAAGCTGCTTTAATAACAAAGAATAAGAAGACACAGGCACACACAAAAAGCACGCAGTTTGGGTATTTGTTATTTTTAATTGTGTTTATAAAACAGGTTTAATTTATACATGTAATTGTAATTTTGGGAACTATAATGGTATGATGGAAACAGCTCACTACACAGAAAGCAGACAGTAGAAATTTAAATTAAGAATACATAGGCAGTAATCCAGGAGGAAACTTGCTCTTCAAATTCATTGTCTGTTCTCCTATACTTATACTATGTTTTCTTACTTGAACATGCAAAGGGGAAAGATAATTACACACTACAGAGACAGGAAGAGGTGGAAGGGTAAAACAATTTACGCATGAAATGCAAGGAAATGGCATAATGAAAAATGTAGGGGATTGAATAGCACAAAGAGAACATAGGAGCAAAACAAATGTATTGTAACCTGTATTGAATGATATCCTCTGCCCAGGAATGCTGACTGAACAGAGGAAGATGGAAAATATGTATGTGAATTGTTTCATCAATAAAATACTGAGTTTCAAAAAAAAAAAAAAACTGACAGAAAAATAACAGACTAAGTTAAACGCTAAAACTTGAGAGAACTGAAAACAACTGTCGTAGAAATATTAAGGTGTGACCCCCCGGAAAGCAACTGACGAAGTCACTGAAGCATACTCGCCAACAACAAAAAAGGAACTGAAGTTACTGGGGTCTGACACTGCCGTAGGCTAGCATGTGCATGCAGCGTCACATCAGTGTCGTGCATGCGGTGCCAGCAGCGGCTCCAACGCTCTGCAAAGTTCTGACTCCCACTGGATCCTGGCACCTCCAGCTAAGATCCACAAGTGGGAATCCTTGAAGACTTATTCTGGGAAGATCTCAGGAGTGACAGTCCACCCGTATTATTCAGGCAGAAATAGCATATGTCATCGTGGGTGGTCTCCAGCTAGCTGTTTCCAAGTGGTCCTGACACCAACGTCTTACAGTTCCAAATATGTGGCTCAATAAAGGAGATGACCTCAATGAGGATATGAAAATTATGTACTCACCATAACTGTTGACCTTCCAGAATATCTTCACCATTTATACACATTTATGCGTAACTAAGATGGCAGCCGTGTTGGGCTGAGATCTGCAGGAACTGTAGAGAGCAGCGTTTTGGTTTTCATTTATTTTAGTTAATTTTAGTTTTATCTTAGTCATTTCTCGCTTTGTTGTTTTAATGGTCTGTGTGTAAATTGTTGATCTGCAGGACATTACTGCTTTGTCTAGGGCAGATTGTTATCAAATAAGACATGTTAGCTGTGATCGGCCTGCTCTTTAAATGCTGCTTCTGGAGTTATAGAGGCTAACAGCTGAACAACTGAAAGTTACTGACGATTAGAACAGAAACAACAGAAACATCAAGTTTTCACTCACGATACCTTGGAGTATTTTTGGAGCGCTTTTGGTCCTTGATACCTGGATTGGTGCAGTCTCTTTGCTGTGGAGAGAAGTGATGCGAGGAGTTTGGTGACTGGTCCCAAAAGGTACTGTGGTGTGGTTCTGGCCTGGCCTGTGATCCCAAGAAATGGTGTGGAGGGGAGTGCTGAAGTGACTTAGCGGTGGGTGTTTGCCTACTGTTGGGGGGAGCTTCATCCTGGTCCCAGTCCTCGACCTGGTGGTGTGTCGTAGTGTCGTTGTTGGTGAGCGGCTGCACCTGCAGCATTTCTGATCCACGACATGGTGACTGGAGAGCTGCTGGGGCAGTGGTAGTGTCCGGGGAGAGGCAGATGGTTTGGGGGAGCCCCACAAACCTTTTAACATCCTGGTTTCAAAGTTGCACTATCCCTGGATTTTGCTTGCCGGTTGGGGGCTATGTCTGGAGTATGAACTGCAGCTGTGTTATCGTTGCTTCCCTTGGTCTGCAGCAAATGAAGTGAAAGCCGCGAGTTGTTACACAAGTCGTTTTTTCTTTGTTTGCCTCCCTGACTTAAATATTACATCTGTGAAGCTGTTCTGGACTACATTTCTTGAGGGATTTGGTCAGTTTTTTTGGTTACTGCATGGTGGTGGGAGCCCATGGAAGACTGAATATTGGCTTTTAGCACCTATAAACTGCAAGCCTGGTACTTCACAGAGACCAAGCCATACAAACTTTTTAGTTTTGCTCTGCTGGATCTTCAGGAGTGAGAGTTCTTCAGGTCTGTGAAATGGATAGAGTTGGCCCTCACAACGTGAGCTCCATGGACTAAAACCCCTTTCACATGAACTTCTGTGACTGGGCTCTGCTTTGCACATCTATCTCTTATACTTGTAGTATTAGTAGTGCAATCAAGTTTGTAATTTATGCTTATGTAGTTGTGTATATTTCTGGATAGTGTCATTTATTTTAGTTTGTTAGTGTTTATAATTTAGTTGGGTGGGTGGGATTAAGTGAATTTAGTGCATTACTTATTATTTTAAGAATGTGTTGGAGAGGCCAACGATGGTCAGTAGATCCCCACCAGGCTCAGGGAATTACGCCTTGACTGCTCTATTTGCGGGTACAGATCTATAGATGCTGTGGAATCCTTGGGGATTGCCAGAAGGCGCAGGGAAAGGGTGTGAGAACTGGGCCTGGTGGGGGAATGAAAAGGGGGGGACTGATTGGGTGTAGGGACCAGCGACGCCTGGGCGAATGGTGCCAGGACAGGGTAATCCCTGTCTTGTTCCCATATCCAAGGGCCCAGCAATTACGATCAGGAGTCAAGGTCTTCCCAGCATCTCATCTGACCCAGGCAGTGTTATGTATGCCAGGTCTCACTAAAAACAAGACAGCTATTGTAGCTGATCTTGTTGATATGGTGGATCTGGCATGCATCACCAAGACCTGGCTGGATGAAAATGCAGGCCCAGTATTGGCTTCTGCTGTGCCAGCTGGCTTCTCAGTGATTCACCGCCCAAGGCTAGATTGAAGGGTGGGGTGTAGCCAATTTTTTAAGACCAAGCTGGACCTTGTGGATGCTCCAGTGGTGACTACCAGATCCTTTAAGTGCATCATGGGAGAGGGTGTAGGTTGCAGGATACTCCTCATTTACCGTCCAGCAGGTGATGAGGCTTTATTCCTGCAGAAGACTGCAGACTTCATCATTAACATGGTATTGGAGTCTCCCAGATGGATAATTTTGGGGGACTTCAACGTCTGGGTCGACGAAGAACTCTCGCCATTTGGTCAAAATCTCCTCCAGCTTATGACAATGCTGAGCCTCACACAGGTGATTACCTCCTTTACCTATATAGAGGGTCACTCATCGGATCTGCTGATCCTCCTGGGGATGGAGATCTCTGATTTGGGGGTGGAACCAGTCAGTTAGTCTGACCATCACACCATAGGGTTCATCTTTGGGCCCCCGACTGGACCTACCCCTTCGGAAATGGTCCAGTACCGCCCTTTAAGGGGAGTCACCCCAGATGGTCTATTGGCGATTCTGGACCTATCAGGATTGCTGGGTGAAAGCACAAGCCCGGGGGACCATGTACTAGCCTATAATAAGGCAGTTGAAGATGCCCTGGACTTGACTGCTCCAGTTCAAGTTCGACCACTCACTCTTCGCCCAAGGTCCCCTTGGTTTGATGGGTCCTTGAAGGAGCTGAGGCAAGTTGGTCGAAGGCTGAGAGAGCATGGCGGAAGCTGACAGGCTTAGACTGGTAGAACATTATAAAGGCTTTCAATCAGAAATCACCCGTAAGAAGGCAGAGTTCCTGTCCAGGAGATTTCTGCTGCACAGAATCAACTGCTCAACTTTTTCTGAACCGTTGACAGATTGTGCAATCCAATCTGTCTCCAGTCTGGAAGAGCTTTTTCACAGAATAAGTGTGACGAGCTAGCTCGGTTCTTCAGAGAAAAGGTTGCCAGCATCAGGTCCGAATCGCCCAGCCTCTCTCTCTATCAGGGTTGCGGAGGTCAACGGAGATGGTGAGCACCGGTCTATCTGGATGGATTTCAGACAACGAATTCATGGACATTGTGAGATTGCTCAGACTTTGTGCCCAACCTGTTGTAGTCTGGTTCAGGGCCCTACCCCCTTAGTGGGATGTGTAGATGTCATCTGCCCAATCCAAGCTGAAACTGTATGGAGATCCTGGAGGAGGGGTCTTTCCAGACCCCTTAAAGGAGGCAGTCATTCGACCACTCCTTAAAAACCTTCACTGATCCCGACGATCCAGCTAACTACTGACCTGTCTCTAACCTTCCCTTTGTGGGGAAGGTTACAGAGAAGGTGGTTGCGCTGCAGCTGGATGATCACCTTGTAACTCACAATGTCTATGAAGCCCTTCAGTTTGGTTTTAGGAAAAGGCATAGCATGGAGACTGCCCTTGTTCGGGCACTAAATGACCTCCTAATGGTGAGAGATCGAAAAGCTCGTACCATCTTGGTCCTTCTCGATCTCTCAGCAGCTTTTGACACTGTGGACCATGGAGTGCTTTTGGAGACCCTGCGGTTCCTTTGTGGACTGTCGGGTACAGTTCTCAGTTGGTTTCAATCCTTCCTCGCAGGCAGATCTCAGAGTGTGTTCACTGGAATTTATTCCTCTGATGCCCCCTCTGTCCCGCGGAGGGTCGAGGGTCCATATTGGCACCCATGTTATTCGCAGTGTACATGCTACCATTGGGAGATATCATCAGGATACGGCTTGAGTTTTCACTGCTATGCAGATGATTCTCAGCTGTATACGCCCTTTGTGCCCAAGCAGGTTGACGTGATCTCCGTGCTAAATAGCTGCCTTTCCGAGATCAATGACTGGATGGGCTCCAGTTGGCTGAGACTGAATCCGGATAAGACTGAGGTGTTGGTTGTGGACCCAGGTCACCCGAGGGCAGGTCTGCGGGTTGGGCACATGTCTAGCCTGTGGCTTGACAGAGTCCAGCTCACGACCTCAGATCGGGTGCGGAACCAGGGCGTTATTTTTGATGATGGCTTGACCCTGAAATCTAAGGTGTCAGCTGTGGTCAAATCCTCATTTTACCATCTGAGGAATATCACCCAAGTGAAACACATGGTTCCGCCAGGTGACCTTCCAACATTAGTCCATGCCTTCATCACTACCCGTCTTGACTACTGTAATGCCTTCTACCTAGGGCTGTCTGGAGTTGATATCCACCGCTTGCAGCTGGTGCAGAACGCTGCAACCAGACTTTTGACAGCTACCTCTAGGTCCAGTCATATAATGCCTGTGCTGCGTGGACTGCATTGGCTGACGGTTCAGTGGCAAATCACCTACAAGGTAGGCTTGCTTACCTTTAAAGCCCTACATGAACAGGGACCCAACTACCTGAAAGATCTCCTGACTCCCTACACCCCTAATCGCCCTCTCCGATCCGCCGACAAGGGATTGCTAGAGATTCCCAGGGTTTGTCTTAAAACAACTGGAGCTCGTGCATTTTCATTTGAAGCACCAACCCTGTGGAATTCTCTACCTCACTGGTTAAGAGAATGCCTGACCATCAGTAGTTTTAAATCCATGCTAAAAACGTATTTATTCTCACTGACCTTCCCAGACTGAATGATTTTTAGATAATTATATTGCTCTCTGTTTTATATTTGCTGATGTAATTTGTGCAGCGCCTTGAAATTGAGAGGTGCTATATAAATAAAGAGTGATTTGATTGTGTGTATGCTGGAAGCACAAGAACTCAGTGGGAGCAAATCCTTTTTGCAACCTAGGGGACCAATGTTTGTGCCAGTGCTGCAGACGAAGTGGAAGCAGTGATGTCGCACTCATGGGTGGGCAAGTAATCAACACCAGCCCTCTACCTTCCTCCGTTCTGTTAAGCCAGTACAGAAAATAGTGAGAGGAAAATAGAGAGACAGGGCTATAGACTACTAGCCCTGAGGAATAGGAACAGGATATAAAATTATAAAAATGATAAAACCCAACTATCAACTTAGAGAAACTAAGGGAGGTGGGCTAAATGGCATAGGAGTAGCAAATCTAAGAGCCACAGCTTACTAACAACCTGGACAAGAAGGTGGACAGAGAGGGCAGCAGCCCTAGCATATAGCACTGGTTAGTCTAAAGAAAGAGATCCAGAGGAATCTCTGAGGATAGAATGGCGGACGCCAGTTTAGGGAAGGGGTCTTGTGTTGACAGACAACAAGAACCTAGGATTAAGCAACAAAAGCTATAAAGACAGCAGAGTGATTGGAGAAGACTAAGAGCAATGCCATCATCCTCTTGCTATTCCACAGAGTGAACAGAAAGGAGAAAGAAAATAAAAAGACCCAGTACCTAGGTGTGGGAGTAAGCAGCTGGAAAGGTTAAGAAAACAGAAAAAGAACACCCAACACTCCTAGCATCTTCCATTTCCAACACACTGGAGGTAAAGGTTGTACCTAGTAGAGGGCTATACTACCAACCGCCAAGGTAACACAGCTTGCTTGCATTATGTATTAAGTTAGTTAGTTTCTGTTAATCAAGTAACTGGACTACACAGGAAAAACAGGTTACTCACCTGTAACAGTAGTTCTAGGAGTGGTATAGGATGTTCATCTACACTTCTGGCAGTGTTCCTTTCCCCTTTAAAGCTTGCCGGAATGTCTACAAGCTGGCTCATGCCACCCTCACAGGTGGTAACTCCCTTGGCAACGCCCCATGATGTCAGATCTTGCCCGCTGGAAGCAAAATCAATGTGCCACTTGTCAGGGGTGGTCGGGTGAGTCAGTATGGATGAACATCATATACCTCTCCTAGAAAGTACAGTTACATAAAATTTTACCATAACAGTAGATCTTTGAGGAGTGTCTCTTGCAGTAGGTAATACACTTGGGTCATCGCCAGAGGTTGCTGTGGCACACGGCAGCTCTTCTAGCAGTCTTTTCCAGGGGTCACCCAAACATGACATCAGCTTCCTGTTTCCTATATAAGTGTGGGCGGTCCCTGGTATCTTCATCTCGCGAAGCGAGGACCAAGGGGAAGCCGAGGTGCCATAGGTATCCCAACCCATAAGTCACTGGATCAGAATTTGTTCTCCTAGAAAAGGAGTGGGATGGAGGGCAGAACTGCACCTACTGCAAGAGACACTCCTCAAAGATCTACTGTTACGGTAAAATTTTACGTAACTGTACTATCTTCCATGGAGTGGCCTCTTGCAGTAGGTAATACATTTGGGATGAATACCAAGCAGTAAACCCAGGAAGAGTGGTCATTATGACAGAAGGTCTTGTAGGACCGCTTGGCCAAAGGCCGGCTGACGACATGAAGCAGTATCTAGGTTGTAATGCTTCATGAAAGTATGGATTGTGGACCAGGTAGCTGCAATGCAGATATCCCTTACAGAGGCCCCTTTAAAGCAGGCTGCAGTAGTGGCCATAGCTCTGGTGGAATGGGATTGGACAGGTTATGGCAATGTTTCAGAAGATGCCCTAGCTGTTGCATGAGAGCTGAAGACGGCGGGAAAATGAACTAGGATACCACGGACCACCCACACTTATATAGGAAAAAGGAAGCTGATGTCATGGGCAGGTGGCCCCTGGAAAAGACTGCTAGAAGAGCTGCCGTGCACCACAGTGACCTCTGGTGATGACCCAAGTGTATTACCTACTGCAAGAGACCACCCCGTGGAAGATCTATTGTTACAGGTGAGTAACCTGTTTTCCTAGGGACGTGGATATGATGTTCAATCCACACTTCTGGCAAGCTCCTAGCAGTTCTCCAGGAGGAGGGAGGCAAGGCACACACACCCTACTTAGGGAAGAGAAACTGGAGAACTAAGGCCCCAAAACCAGCATCACGGCATGAGTTGATGTGGCAGTGGGAAACGAAGGTGTGCTGACTTCCAGGTAGCAGCCCTTCAGATTTTCAGGATAGGGCATCCCTGAAGCAGACCTCATGTGCAGCGGTATAATAGGTGGAATGAGCCTCAGCCCTACAGGAGGCTCCCTACCCACCAACCTATAGCAGAGGTCGATGCAGGATAAAATCCACCAAGCAATCATCTGCTTAGAAGAAGAAGAATCAGCATTTATATAGCTTTTATACACAGCTTAGCTGCCAGTCTGCCAGGTGCAGCTTCAGTATAGGTGACAAATAGCTGGCAAACCTCACCCTGCTCCAGCTGTGCGCCCTTACAATAGGCTAGTGCTTGATGCAAGTCCAGTGTATGGAGCCTGTGCTCAGCCTCCGAGGTGTGTTTGAGTACACCGGAGATTAACCACCTGGTTAAGGTGAAAATCAGACACAACCTTTGGGAGGAACTTTGGGTTAGTGAAGGACAACCTTGTCCTGTGGAAGACCAGGTAAGGAGATTCCACCAAGAGCCGCCTGAGCTCGCTGATCCTTCTGGCTGACATGAAAGCCACCAGAAAGGTGATCTTCCATGACAGATGCGACATCTCACACCTGTCCACTGGTTCAATGGCTTGCCCATGAGCTTTGCCAATACCAGCAACAG
The DNA here is from genome assembly GCA_016271365.2 of Neoceratodus forsteri. Lineage (NCBI taxonomy): Eukaryota > Metazoa > Chordata > Ceratodontiformes > Ceratodontidae > Neoceratodus > Neoceratodus forsteri. The sequence goes on along the minus strand of CM057458.1, from coordinate 161,096,529 downwards.
GTCCCATGGCGGCAGTGGTTCATGCACCGGAGAAGAAATGTGTCTGAGGCCTTGAAAAGCACCAGATCATCTTTTCTATGCCACCGCGCTGCATCGCCCATGCCCTGAAGCAGAGATGGCTGCCACGGCACCTTAAGGGTCACAGCCAAAGGCTCCATTGAGTGAGGGACCAAAAGGTAGTTGAGAATGCTAGCACAGGGCTAGATAAGGGGTCCAACTCCTTGCCCTGACACAGATGGAAAACCTCTTCCATTTGAAAGCATAGCATTTCCTGGTCGACTCCTTCTGAGAAGCCTCACCACGGTGAAGACATCTTCAGACAGACCCAAAGCCTGGAACTCTAGCTGCTCAGGAACCAGGTTGTCAGATGCAGGAACCAACGGTCCAGATGGAGTACCTTCCTGATGAATTGAAAGCAGATCCGGCATAGAGGAAGACACCTCGAAGCCTGCTGCTGAGGCTGAGGAGATCGGGTACTAGAACTGGGCGAGGCCAGTCCGAAGCCACCAGGATCATCCATGTCTTGTCCCTCCAGGCCTTGAGCAGCACCTTGTGGATCAAGGGGAATGGAGGGAAGGCACAGAGAAGGCCCTGAAAAGGCATCCCCCTGCAGCGTTCCCTGCTGAAGGTGGGCGGGCACAGTGCAGCTTCAGCTTTGCATTCTCCCTGGAGACAAACAGGTCCACCAGAGGGATGCACCACTCACAGAACAGGCTGCATACTACCTCTGGGTGAAGAGATCACTCGTTAGACACCTCAGCCACACGGCTGAGAGTGTCTGCCAGCTGGCTGGAGACACTGGCCACATGGATAGTCAGGAGATCAGCCTCCAGGCTACGCACTAGAGTCCAAACACGGAGAGATTCCCTGCACAAGGGAAGGGAGTACGTCCCACTCTGTTTGTTGAGGTAGTTCATGTTCGTGGTGTTGTCTATCTGGACCTGAACGACCTGACCCGAACATGTCAAGCAAAGGCAGTCAGTGCCAGCTGCACTGCTCGCAATTCCAGCAGGTCAAATGGCTTCAGGACTCCTCGGGGTCCAGAGCCCGTGGGCCTTGTGTTCCCCCAGGTGGGCACCCCGGCCCATGAGAGAGGCATCGGTCATCAGGATGACGATTGGCTCTGGATGGACAACCGGGATATCTTTCTGCAGATGTTCCAGGACTAACCACCACTGTAGAGCGTCCTACATCAGCTGGGACACAGCGACTGGCTGGTCGAAGTGGCCCTTGCGCTGAGACCACTGACGGGCCAACTCCCATTGCAGAGAGTGCAATCTCCAGCAGGCCCCATGGACCACGCTGCTGCAAGCCGCCATGTATCCCGGTAGTTGCAGGAAGGTCCGAGCAGGCCTCAACTGCCCAGCCCAAAATGATCAGACAAAGGAAGAGAGAGCCTCCACCCTGTCCGCCAGGAGTCAAAACTGGCTCTGCAAGAGTTGAGCTCCATCCTGACAAAGTTGATCACCTGAGAGGGCACAAGTTCCGACCTGGCCTCGTTGACCAGGAGGCCAAGAGAGAGACACAGGTCTGGAGGGCCAGGTCCCTACACCGCTCCACCTCCTGCCTGGAGGGATCTGCAATCAGCCAGTCATCCAGGTAGGGATAAACGCAGACTCCTCGACACCTCAGGTAGGCTGCCACTACTGCAATGCATTTGGTAAAGACCCTGGAGGCCGAGGACAGGCCGAATGGCATGGCCTGGAATTCACAGAGGAGCCCCTCGACTCAGAACTGAAGGAACCGGCAGTGGGATGGATGGATTGGGACATGAAAGAATGTGTCCTGAAGATCCAGACAGCAAAACCATATGTTTTGCTGTACAGATGGTATGATCTGAGACAGAGTGACCATTCTTAAGGTGCGCGGCCTGAGAAACTTGTTCAGGTGGTGCAGATCCAAGATGGGGTGCCAGCCTCCCATCCGTTTTGGCACCAGGAAGCACCTGGAGACAAACCCTGGGTGTTCAGAGGATCCAATACAGGAGCCATAACCTCCTTGCAGAGGAGCGGGTGGCCGCTGTCCCAGGGGCCAACATGAAGTCTCTGGACACGATCCCCAGACTGACTCTCGCAAGCCGGGTACCCCTAATTCCATAGGCAGACCCTTCGAGGACCCACCTGTCCGTGGTAACAGCAGACCAGGCGGAAAGGAAGTGACAGAGCCGGCCCCACATGGGAGGACCCTGAGGAGTCAGGATTGACATGAGGGAGGCACTCCTCATCCTGTCATTACGAACATACGAACTGGGATACATGGCAGCTTGCACCAGAATGGTCCATGGGGTCCGCTGGAGATTGCACTCTCTAGGGCAGTACCTGGGATAATAACAATCTGTTTGCAAGGGATAGGCTGCACCTGAGTGGGGAGGGGAAGGAGGTATTAAAGCAAGGACTGGGGAGGTATATTGCGACAAAGGTGGATTTAAACTAGATGGGGAGGTGGCAAGTGGACAGCAGGTAGGCAGAGATCTGATAGAGTGGAGTCACAACCTACCCCCCAAGCTGGCAGAGAAGGACTTGGGGCAGCCAAAAACGAGAGAGTAGAAGGGAGGAGATGGAGGCCAGTGATGGGAAAGGGAATTATGGAGGGTGGTCTCATTGAATGCAAGAAGCCTAGGAAACAAATCCGCTGAGCTACAGGCACTCTTAGCAGTGTGGAGGGTGGATGTTGCAGCTGTCGGAGAAACGTGGGCAACTGAGCACCAGGACTGGGATCTGGCAATCCCAGGATACAAATTATACAGGTGGAACGAAGGAGGAGGGGGTGGGGTGGCAGTCTATGGAGGGACGGGATCAAATGCACAAGGAGAAGAAAGGAGAACAGAAGCAATCTGGCTGCAGCTCCTAGGACTCAAGGGGTAGGAAACTGAGGTTAGGGGTGGTATACAGGCCGCCGACCCAGTCTGAAGAGCTTGACAGGAGGTTAGCGGGACAAATCAAAAAGGTATGTAGAAAAGGGAAGGTGGTCATTGTGGGGGATTTCAACTTGCCGGGGGTTGACTGGAGCATTCCGGTCACCTCCACTGCTAGGGAGCAAGTGCTCCTGGACGCGATCCAGGATGGTCTCCTGACACAGTTGGATACTGCACCTACTAGGCTAAAGAACACTTTAGATCTGGTATTGTCAAATGGGGAGGCAGCGAGGGAAATAAAGGTAGAGGACCCACTAGCCAACAGCGATCACCAAACGGTGTGGTTTACTATCACGATGTGCAGGGAGCCAGAGAAATCAGTTACTCAGGTGGTGGGGGGCGGACGCCGGGAGGATGCAGGAAGTACTGAATGGGAAACTGAAGGGCATAAGGTAAGAGATGGACGTGGAGTAGAAGTGGGATATTATTAAACGGGGTTACAGAGGCAATAGAAGCCTGCACCAAGGCACACAGTAAGAGGAGCAGAGCAAGAAAACCATGCAGGTTGAACAGCGAGGTTGTAGAGGTGGTGAGGGCAAACGAGTGGCGCATAAGAGGTTTAGGAGGACGGGAAGGAAGAAGACACAGGAATATGCTATATGGTCCAGGGAGGCAGAAAAGTAAGAGAAGCCAAGGCCCAGAGAGAACTGAGATTAGTAATAGGGAATTAATGGGGAAAATACTTTTCAGATACATCAGGAGAAAAGGAAGTGCAAGGAGACAATAGTGAGGATAAAAAGGGGTGGGAGTGGATGGAAAGGGGAGAAGCAGGCAGAAGCACTGAATGAATACTTTTGCTCAGTGTTCACGGAAGAAAGGGGACCGCTACCTGCATGGGCTGGGAGGGTGGGGACAGGGGGAGAGGAGGAGACAGATGGAAGAAGTGAGGCAAGTAGAGTCCTAGAGGGACTGAGGGCACTGAAGGTAGACAATAACAACAATAATAACTTTATTTAATAGAGCACCTTTCACAGTATCAAGGCACTTCACAAGTTCACAGATAATTCAATACAACATAGTTAAAATCACAGCAAATCAGGAAAAGCCTTACTCCATAAGAATGTTTTCAGTGCCTGCTTAAAGCTCCCCACCGTCCCGGACTACCGCAGCTGACAGGGCAGAGAATTCCACAGGGTTGGTGCAGCAAACATAAAAGCGCGTGCCCCAGATGAATTCAGACTAACCCTCGGAATCTCCAGCAACCCCTCGTCAGCCGAGCAGAGCTGCCGCACAGGGGTGTAAGGAGTCAGAAGCTCTTTCAAGTAGTCAGGACCAAGTCCATGTAAGGCTTTGTAGGTTAATAAGCCTACCTTAAAGGTGATCCGCCACTGAACCAGCAGCCAGTGCAGACCGCGCAACAGTGGAGTAATATGAAATCTCCTGGATACCCCAGTCAATAAACATGCGGCAGCGTTCTGCACTAGACAAGGCACCAGGGCCGGATGATATCCACCCCAGGGTGCTGAGGGAGATGACGGAGGTGTTGGCGGAGCCGCCGGTAGATTTGTACAGCACCTCACTTGAAGTCGGATGTGTGCCACTGGACTGGAGGATGGCACATGTAGTACCATTACACAAGAGGCGGGCAAAGGGATGAACTGGGTAATTATCGTCCAGTAAGTCTCACCTCCATAGTGTGCAAACTCATGGAAAAGATACTAAAGGAAAGACTGGTGTCGTACCTGGAGGACAATGGCCTCCAGGATGTGACGCAGCATGGGTTTGTTTCAGGGAAGTCTTGTCAAAACAACCTCATACAATATTATGACTGGGTGAAAGGTGAGCTGGATAAGGGTCATGCGGTGGATGTTCTTTACTTGAACATCAGCAAGGCCTTCAATTTGGTGCCTCATAGGCGGCTTGGGGAGAAGCCAACTGGTGTAGGGGTAGGGGCAAAAATGATGAACTGGATTACAAGCTGGCTGAGTGGGAGGCTGCAAAGGGTGGTGGTGAGAGGGGAGCTCTCAACTCCAAGGCCGGTGACGAATGGGGTGCCACAGGGCTCTGTGTTGGGGCCGGTATTGTTTGGGCTCTTCATATCAGACACTGCACATGAGGTGGTGAGCAAGGTAACACAGAAACATAGACTTTGACGGCAGATAAGGACCACTTGGCCCACTTAGTCTGCCCATTTCCCTACCTACAGGATAAGCTGCAGATCCTATTTAACCAACAGCCTATTTCTTCCTACCCCCCACAAAAATTGCTTTATGTCTGTCCCATGCATTCTTGAATTCTCCCACAGTTTTAGACCCCACAACCTCCTCAGGAAGGCTGTTCCATGCGTCCACCACCCTCTTGTGAAAAAATACTTTCTTACATTGCCCCTGAGCCGTTCCCCAACTTCAAATTGTGTCCTTGTTCTTGCACATCTCTTTTTCTGAAAGATGCTACCCTCTTGGACTTTGTTGAGTCTACTGAGGTACTTAAATGTTTCTATCATGTCCCCCATCCTTTCCTCAAGGGTATACATATTAAGCTCCTTTAGCCTCTCCTCGTATGGCTTCTCTTGCAGACCCTGCACCATTTAGTTACCCTCCTCTGAACTGCCTCCATCCTGTCTATGTCCTTGCGTTTGGTGTCTGTTTGCTGACAACACCAAAATCGGAGCAGTGGTGGATGGAGGAGGATGGAAGCAGCTGCAGGGGACCTACTCAAGCCACAGAAGTGGTCGAGAGGTGGCAGCTGCGGTTCAATGCAAAGAAGTGTAAGGTTATGCACTTTGGGGTGAAGAACCCAAGGAGAGAATACTGGCTGGGGCGGTTAGCTGAGGATCACTGAGGAAGAGAAGGACCGAGGGTAATGATAACATGGACCATGAACAACACTGCCCAGTGCAGGAGAGCTGCTGCAAAGCGAACAAAATGCTGGGGTGCATAGCAAGGGGGTTTCGTCCAAGTGAGAGAGATGATCCTGCCTCTACAGGTTGCTGGTAAGGCCACACTTAGAGTATTGTGTGCAGTTTTGAAGGCCATACCTAAAGCGTGATATCAGGCTACTGTAGGGGTGCAGAGGAGGGCAACAAAAGTGATATGTGGAATGGAGGGAGAGACTATGACAGCAGGCTGGGAGACCTGAATATGTACACTCTGGAGAACAGAAGGACAGGGGGACATGGTAGAGACATTCAAGTATCTAAGGGAATCAATAAGGATGGGGCAGATGGGGTCTTTATGTTCAGCAGGGGAGGGTCACCATGGGGCATGGGCTAAGAATAGAGGGAAGATTTAGGAAGGAAATAAGGAACACTATTTCACAGAGAGGTGGTAGCAAATGGTGGAGCAGCCCCTACCAGAATGGATGGTATCATGTAAATCTGTGAACAGCTTCAAAATGGCATTGGACAGGAACAGGGAGTGTGAAGGTGGGGGAGGGGCAGTGGGATGATAAAGGGGGGCAGCTGCAAACTAGGGTGTTGGCTGCACACTGAGCAGACCTAGACAGACTGGGTGGTCTGTTTCTGCTGGCACATCCGTATGCTCGTATAAAGTTCGAGATCTCAGCCAAGCTCTGTGGCGATAACCACTGTGGCCGCCACGACAGAGTGCAAGAGTCACTTGATTACTTGGTGTTAAGGACAAAGGGGCCTTGGCTCCATCATGATCGCCTCCACATAGTGGGACACTGAACCTAAGGATTAATTAAGGAGCCAGTTATCCAAATGTTTTTGAAGGTATTCAAATGAGGATAATTCACTATTTCTTGTGGCAGTTTATTCCACAGTTGGAGGCCCTAATGGAGAAAAAATGTTGTCTCTTATTGTCCTTGCTCTATAGACCTCCAGCTGCCTACTATGCAGCCTGGCTACAATTTTCCTTTTGAAGTATGCAACACCACACTGTTCCATTAGGGTGGGGACTGGAGAATTTTAAATAACTGGAGGTGGTCTCTTTAACCCTTCTGGCTTCAAGTGAGTGAAGGCCTTTTTCAGTCTATCATTATACTCGAGATGTGCCAGATGGGGACTATCTTTGTTGCCCTGTGTTGTATCTGTTCAATCCTCTTAATGTCAGTTGTCAGGTAGAGGCTCTAGAAGGGACCCATAGTCGGAGTAGTGTCGAACATGAGACCTATACAAAGTAACTATACACAGTTCTGACTTAGAGATGAAAGTATGGTTAATCCGTCTAAGGCATGCATTAGACAGGTTAACTACTTTATTACAGTAGTCTGATGATGAAAGCTTATTGTTAACTATTATTCCCAGATCTTTTCGCTGTTAAGATGATCTAATAAATATTTTGTTTAGGGTGTATGATTGTTTGGGGTTGTTTTTGCCCATGTAAGACTGCACATTTGGTTACATTAAACAGTCTTTTATTAATAAGTGCCCATTGTTCAATGTTGGCTAGGTCTAATATTAGTTCCTTGTACTAGTGGCACGGACACTCTTCCTCCCAATTTAGTGTTGTCGGCAAATCTGGTAATGATGTTGCTGGATCCAATTTTCATGTCACTAATAAAATGTTAAAAGTGTGGGTTAGAGAACAGAGCCCTGTGGAACTCCACTGGAAACCCTCCCCTTCATATAGTACCCCTGCTTACCCCTAACCCTCTGGGCTCTGTCCCCCAGCCAGCAATGTACCCACCTGACGATGGTAGGTGAAAAGTCTAATCTGAGTAGTTTGTTTACCAGAATGACATGTGACACTTGTTGAACACTTTGCTGTAGTCAAGTAGGATGACGCCGACAGGAATATTGGAGTCAAGATTCTGGCTAATATAATTATAGAAGGAAAGCAGATTGGTGGTGCAGGAATGACCTTGTTTAAACCCGTGTTGTGTCTGGTCTGTAATGTTTAGGGACTGCATTTCTAATTCAATGATGGATTTGATTATTTTTTCCATCAATTTACAGGGAATTGATGTGAGACTTATGGGTCGGTAGCTGAGCGTATACCTTGTTTGAATATTGGGGTAACAATAGCAGTCAGCCAGTCAGTTGGTACTTTGGATTCTCTTAGGGATTTATTACAAATGATGGTTAAAGGTAAGGTAATAACGTCTATTGTTCCTATTAGGAATTCTGAGTTTTTATCGTTGGGACTAGGACTAGTTGTTTTTTTAAGAGTTCCACGTATTGTCATTGTGTCCTGTAAGGAAGTTGTATAACCAATAAGGTGGGAGTTGTGATTAAGAGGTTGTTTCTGAAAAGCGTCCTGGGAGAAGACTTGAGCAAAAGTAGCTGTTAAATACTGTCGCTGTTTCTATGTCTGAGGTGATGGTGGTATCGCTGGTGACTACTGGGCCCACAGATCTATTGTGCCCTTTTTTCCCATTGAGGTATGAATAGCGTGCCTTATGTGAGTCTTTGGAATGGGCTATTTTAAATTCAAGGTTGCGCTTTGCAAGGGTTATGAGTTTTTAAATCCTAACCGATTTTCTATACTTAATTAATAAATCCTCTTTAAGATTAGGAGGGCATTTTTTAAAGATTTAAATAATTTTGTTTGAGTGCAATTTGTTTCTTAATGGAGCTGTTAAAACCAAAGGGATTTTCCTTGTCGTTATATTTGTTTTTAACAGGTACATACAGTTCTTCTAGTTCATGGATTTTTTTTAATTTAGGTAGGTCCAAGCATCTTGATATTAAGTGAGGGGAGAATATGTACCTCTCCACAATTCATTGCTCTTCTGGTGGATAGTGGTTCCTCTATGGAGGCACCTGCAGTGGAGACCAAGGAGGATGCTGGGAACCTTCACAAAGAAGACCCACAGGAGGGTGAGTGGGACCCCACCGGGAAGGAAACAACTCCTGGTGGGGGACTCAATCATTAGGGGTAGAAATGGGGAGGAAGTGAAGAGGAGGTAAGGTGTTTTCCTGGCGCCACGGGTTTGAGGGACAGGAAGCGGATCTCAGGATCGTGGGAGGAGCTGTGCACGAGGGAGGGAGCTGGATATCACTGTCCACTTAGGGACAAATGACCTGGCTAGGAATGGGATCAGAGCAGTGCAAGAGGTGTTTTTAGAGTTGGGAAGGGGCCTTAGACAAGTAGTGCATACGGTAACCTTCTCGGAGGTGCTGCCTGTCTATGACAAGGGAGATGCTAGGGCACTTCTCACCAGGGAATTCAATGAGTGGTTGAAAAACTGGTGTGGAGCTCAGGGTTTGGCTTCATTGGGGACTGGGGAGCTACTGGAGGAATGCAGACTTATACTGGTGCGATGGTCTGCATCTGTCCAGGGGGGAACCCAGGATCCTAGGTGAGAGGTTTAAATGCTCATTGGCAAGCAGTTAAACTAGCCAAGGGGAGGCACTGAAAGAAGCAGGGGAACCGAGCCTCCACAAAATATGGTGATTAGTGAGGTAAACACCAAGGTACAGAACTTATTAGGGAGCAGAACAGATTTAAATGTAAAAAAAGACAAAGGCAGTAAGGACAGAAATGGGGCTAAAAGGGGTAAGGCTATCAAAAAGTGGAGGGTGATGAGTACCAATGCCCATAGTCTGTGTAACAAGCTCCCTGAACTAGTGGCCTTGATGGAAGAGGGTTGCCTGGATATTGTGGCAGTCACAGAAACATGGTATACAGAGAACTATGACTGAGATGTCAACATACCAGGATACACTATCTACAGGAAGGACAGGGAGGGTAAAAGAGGAGGAGGAGTAGCTCTCTATGTAAAGGAAGGGATCAAAGCAACAGAACTAAAGAGTAAACAGGGAGCAGATGAGGCACTTTGGGTCACCCTGGAGACAGGAAATGGCACCACAGTCCGCATGGGGGTTGTATACAGAACCCCATCTGAGGGGGAGGGAATGGACAAGGAAATGATAGAAGGCTTTCTTAGAATGGCAGAAAAAGAGAAGATATTGTTGATGGGGAACCTGAATATGCCAGATGTTAACTGGAGCACCTTTGCTGTAGGCACATCCATGAGCAGGGTCATTCTTGATGCCCTACAGGGGGCATGCCTCAGACAGCTAGTATTGGAACCCACTCGGGAGGGAGCAATCTTAGACTTGGTACTCTCAAATGGGGATGGAGAAAGAATCTCAGATTTAGAAGTGGGTAGCCATCTGGGAAACAAGCGACCACCAAACAGTGTGGTTCACGATAAACACAGCCATACAATCAAGCCATACAAAAGCAAGAGTACTGGACTCTAGGAGGCTGACTTTGGGAAAATGAGAGAGTGCCTCAGAAAAGCACTAGCAAACAGGCAATAAGGAGGGTGGAGGAACAATGGGAGTGATCAAAACAGCCATCACAGAGGCAACAAGCCTTTGTGTAAAGCAAATCAATAAAACACAACGAAGGAAAAAAACGCTATGGTTCTCAAAAGAGGTGGCAGGGAAGGTTAAGGAGAAAAGGACAGCATTCAGGAAATAAGAAAACACAGAAGAAGCAGGACAGAGAACTTTATCAGTTAAAGCAGAAAGAGGCTGGGAAGGCAGTCAGAATAGCAAAGGCCCAAACCGAGGAAAGGATAGCCAATTCTGTTAAGAAGGGGGATAAGACCTTTTATAGGTACATTAGGGAGCGAAGAAAGACCAAAGGAGGGATACTGAAGCTTAATAAAGGGGAGGGAATGTGGGTAGAGGGTGACAGTGAAAAAGCAGGGATACTGAACGAATATTTCTGCTCACTATTCACAAAGGAAGAGGAGGGGGAGTTACCTAAACCAAACAAGAGAAACACTCTGAAGACGGGGGTCGATACCAGTCCATTTACAGAAGAAAGGGTTCTGAAAGAATAAAATGGAAGGTGGACAAAGCAATGGGGCCTGAAGGGATTCACCCAAGAATTCTAAAAGAACTAAGGGTAGAACTAGTGACACCACTGACTACTCTCTTTAACAAATCATGGGAGGATGGGGTGGTACCAGAGGACTGGAGGAGGGCAGATGTGATTCCTCTTCACAAAAGTGGGAGCAGGACAGAGGCAGGAAACTACAGACCAGTTAGTTTGACCTCAGTGGTAGGGAAAATGATGGAATCACTTCTGAAGGAAAGAATTGTTGAGTACCTAGAGGCCAGTGGGGCACAGGACCCTAGACAGCATGGATTCAAAATGGGAAGGTCGTGGTCAGACTAATCTAATAGATTTTCTTTGACTGGGTGACCAAAGTAGACCAGGAGGGTTGTGGACATGGCCTACCTAGATTTTAGCAAGGCATTTGATACAGTCCCACACAAAAGATTAATACACAAGATAGTCAGCTCTTGAGTGGGTCCCAAGGTGGTAGCCTGATAAAAAATTGGCTAGACACAACAGGACGCAAAGGGTAGTAAATGGAGTACAGTGAAGAAAGGAGGGTTACTAGTGGGTACTGCAGGGTTCAGTACTGGGACCGGTCCTTTAATGTCTTTATAAGTGACATTGCAGAGGAACTGGAAGGAAAAGTATGTCTCTTTGCAGATGACACAAAGATCTGCAACAGGGCTGATACACAAGATGGAGTGGAAAGGATGAGAAGGGACTTGGCAAGGTTGGAGGAATGGTCAAATGTATGGCAGCTCAGATTCAGTGCAAAGAAGTGCAAGGTAATGCACATGGGAAACAAAAACCCAGGTGAAGCGTACACAATGGGGTGAGATACTGACAACAGTAAAATAGAAAGGGACCTGGGGGTAATTATATCAGATGACCTAAAGGTGGGCAAGCAATATGAGAAGGCAGTAAGGAAGGCTGGGGGGATACTGGGATGCATAGGAAGAGGCATCAATAGTAGAAAACAGGAAGTTGTTATCACTCTGCACAGACAGTTGGTGAGACCCCATCTGGAGTACTGTGTGCAGTTCTGGAGACCCCATCTCTGCAAAGACACAGACAGAGTGGAGGCTGTCCAGAGGAGGGCAACCAAAATGATGCAGGGTCTGCACCAGAAGACATAATGAAGAAAGACTAAAGGAGCTTAATATGTATACCGTTGAGGAAAGAAGGAGAGGGGACATGATAGAAACTTTCAAGTACCTCAAGGAATTAAAGTCCAAGAGGTAGCATCTTCCAGAAAAGAGATGTGCAAGAACAAAGGGGCACAATTTGAAGATTGAGGGGACGGCTCCAGAGGTAATGAGGGAAGTATTTTTCACTAAGAGGGTTGTGGATGCTGGAACAGCCTCCCTAAGGAGGTCGTGGAGTCAAGAACAGTGGGGACTTGGAATGCATGGACAGGTATAAGGCAGTCCTAGTGGGGTAGGAGGAAGTAAGCTGTTGGTTAACTAGGATCTGCAGCTTATCTGTTAGGTAGGAAAATGGGCAGACTAGGTGGGCCAAGCGGTCCTTATTTGCCATCAAATTCTATGTTTCTATGGTCCCAGTGGATGTTGTTTAGGTGTTCACTGATTTTTTGAAAGTTGTCCCTATCAAACTGTTTAATCTTGAGTTTGTTGGTTTAAACTTGGGAGTCGCAGGAAATTCTAAATTGTATGGACATGTGGTCGCTATTACCCAAGGGGTTGCATATAAGAAGATCAGTTATTTTGCTATCAATATTTGTCATAACAAGGTCTAAGGTGTTACTTTCCCGAGTTGGTTCCCTGATTAGTTGGACAAGGCCTAAGTCAATAATGGATGAAAGTAATAGCTTATCATGTTGGGTACTACCTGATAGGGCCTCCCAGTCCATGGCTGGGAGGTTAAAGTCTCCCAGGATAACAACTGTATCATTGTTGGCCAGTAGGGATATTTCATTGGTTAGCTGTCTGGTGTAGTCCAGGTCAACAGATGGCCGATAATATGTGCCTACCAAGATCTGGGGGAAGGCCATTTAACTGAAGGTTTACCCATATGTTCTCAGTCTGAGTGATAAACGAAGATTTAAATGATAGAATATCATTCCTGACGTATAGGCAGATACCTCCCCCCTTTCTTGTATCTGTTCTATTTTTGGAGTAGAGTTTAAATCCCGGCATCTCGACTGTCCATTGTTTATTAGAACTGCCCCAGGTCTCCGTTATGGCTTTTAAACCTAAATTATGAGCTTGAATCTTAATTTCCAATTCAGCTAGTTTGGAAATGGTTAGTGAATGGGCGTTAAGTGATAAGATGTTGAGTGACTTGTGATTTTGTAAGGGGCTGGTAGTAATAAGCGATTTAGGCTTTGTCCCAGTCTCCCCGTGGTTATTTGTTTAAATGGATATTGATAAATGTGGAAATTCTTCGCCCCAGCATTGTACTCCCCTCTTCTGCTGAGATGCAAGCCATCCCAGTAAAAGAGGGATGGGCTGTCATGAAATTCTTCCCAGTAAGTTAAACAGGTAATGTTCTGCCTATAGCACCATTTGCGCATCCATTCGTTAAGGGCTTTAATCTTACTTGTAATCTGGTATGTGGCTCTGGGAACCAGTAATATCTCTGAAAAACAGATGGTACACCCCCTGTCTTCAAGAAAATTATGGAGAGCAACATAATCTTGCTTGAGCTGGTCTAGTTAAGTTCTATTTATACCATTGGTCCCAACGTGAATAACCACGAGGAGATTATCTCCGGCTGTTGATAGGATGGTGTTTACCATTGGTGTTATATCTGAAACCCTAGCCCCCCCTGTAGCTACAGCACGTGCGGTTCGCTTTGTCAGGATTGCAGATAGCCCAATCAGTGTATTTTATTACGGAATCTCCTAGAACGAAGACCTGCTTGCTGCTAGATGCAGATATCTGGTGGGCCTCCTGTGAGTGTATAGTGGGGGGGGGTAGTAAATGATAGTGTCTAGTCAGTGTGTTTAAGGAGTTTTGGTGGGGGGATTAGTGATGGAAGTTATAGCAGGGTTCTGGGTTCCTGTAGTTTAAAAATGCATGCTCTGTTTGGGCTATTGTTTAATATATCATTGTTTACTGATAAGAGGGATTCAAAGGTGTTGTGCAGTGGTAGTACAGGAGCACTGTTAAATATCTGGCGTCCTTTTCTTTTTGTCTTGGTCTTAGGGACGGTTGCCCAGCTTTCTTTTTCTATGAGTTGCAATAACTGTAAAACAGGGTCTGTTTCAGGAGGAGTGGGGTTTGTAACAATATTCTCCATGAGGTTAGGGGTAGGCTTTATCTTAGGGCCAACTTCCGGTATAGTGGCCACATTATTCGTACGGGTGAAAGATGTGTCAACATTCAGAAGGATTGACATCTGGTCAATATAGTCTTCTAAGGCGTCAATATCGGGGTTTATTGATCATTTAGTCTGGAGTAGTGTAATTTCCTCCTGCAGTGTCATGACTAGTTGACATCTGTCTCAAGTGAAATTAAGGGTTTGTTTGCCCATGGCATACATTTGGCAAGAGGAGCACTAATTATTTCATTTTTCATTCTGCAAAAATACTGTACTAGCAAGCTAAGGGAAGACTAACTTGTTGTTCTGATGTTCGTTAGCAATTGATGTGTGTGGCCCTAGTCCCTATGTCCCCGGTGGACATGGTAGACACACGCTGAGATGTGTCTCTCTGCACGTCTCCACGTGTGGCCCAGAGCACGCTCGCCCCACTCACTAGCGTGGGAAGTTGCCGAAATCCATGGCAGTCTGGAGCTGTTGCTTGGCTACTGCGCAGCTTTGATCCCAGACCTGTTTGACTGTGGTCTGCAGGTCCACTGGGAGATGAGGGAGCATCCTCATCAAGCAAGCCCAAGACGGCATGTGAGAAGTGGGCCATCAAAAGGGCTGAACTCGCTTGCCGAAGGCTGAGAGAGGAAGCAACATACACCTTTTTGGCACTTAGTGCCTGAGGGACCCTACCCATGGGTGGGAAGGGTCTGACACAAATCTTTGAATGACCCTGAGAAGGAGGCACCCAAGGAGAGCAGCAAAAAGGCCGAACCCGAGGCTTCCTCAAATGACACAAGCTGTTAGTTGAACCCTACGACTATGGAGACCACTTGAAGGGGGTTCTTTTATTTAACAGGTGGATCCTAATCATCCAGACAACCCAGAAGCTGGCGGGAATGGCGATCCTCCAATGTGTACGCATGCTTCTTTGTGGCTTTTAGTGGGTGTCGCAAAACCACTCTAAATATTTTGCCATAACTAACAGCCTTGTGCTCAACAAGAAATCTGGAGTTATGGAGCAGGTCAGCTGAATTTCCCTGACAGGAAAACCAGCTTCCCCAGGTTAATGCTGAGGTGCATCATAGTGAAGATGTGCCTGAAGCAGAGACACCAAGTGCTTTCGACACTGTATCTATACTGTGACTTTTTATAAAGGGATTCAGTTTCTACTGCCATCTGCTTCCCTCTCATGAAAACTGAGCTAATCACACACAGGAGAATTTGCAGGAGCTTTAATGGTGTTTTAAATAGATCCCAGTGGCTCAAGTAACACCCAAACTGAAATAACTCCATATATCTGTACTGCTGGAGTACCTGAATGACATGTAAAACTGATGCAGGGGAAGTTTCACCAGTCCCAGCAGTCTGTCTTGTCCTGGGCTGGGCACCTTGTTCCACACCTCGATTACCATCACATTGTTCTTCATCCTCCCCAGAAGCCTGGCAGTTAATGAGACAGGGCCCACCTGAAGCCAAGGAAAGGAAATAGAAACCAGTTTATTGATGGGTTTTGTAAAAGCAGTGAAAAGCCAAAAAATGCATACTCCACTACATGTCAGCTTGTCTAAACCTCCCAATACTCCAGCTCTGTAAAGCCAAGATCACAATACTCCATTTCCCTAATCAGAGTCCCATCCCCCACAATCCAACATTCTATGATGCTGTTCACAGGAGTGGACGGAGGCACCTCTTCATACACTTTTTATTTGTTACACTTTTAAAGTGTCGTTTGTGTGAAATCAATACCACTGCTCAAATAAGTGCCTTGTTAGTTGAGCAGCGGGTGCAATTTTCAGCAAGTAGAGAAAGGGGTCAGCAGCATGCTGAACATTTGCTGATGACCTGTCTTTAGGACTTTACTGAGAAGGGGGGTGTCCCCTACCTACTCTGTGCTAATCCTATATCGGCCGTGTTAAAGTGACCATATATTCTGCTACATGATTAGTTGGTCGTACACTCTGCCTTATGCTTTATATGGCTCATGCTTTGCACACTGTATGTTTACCTGTTCCTGTAACCCAATTGTTGTTATAATTTTTCTTTTCAGTGTTGTACTGTATATCGTATTCTTATCAAACCAATTGTCAATTCCCCTGTTTTATTTTCTTATGTTGCTACTATATTGTTCTCTCCCAGGTTGTGCCTGAAAATAGGCAACTGTTATTCCCTAGACCTCACCCAGTAAATAAAAAAGAAACTAAAAATGGTGTGGGGGCGGACCAGATGTACTGCAAAAGGATGTGCTTTTATTGGGGTGTGTGCCTAGATATGGGGGCTTAGCTATGTCGAGAAGTGCAAGCAACTACACCTAGAGGTAAGGAAGCTGAGTTGTGTACATGCCCCGTGTGGTGCAACACTGGACAGCAAAATCAATGAGAGGGATCGAGAGATAACTGTGGACAGTAAGCTGAAACCAGGCACACAAGCTGCTGTTGCAATCAAGAGAGCAAATGCAATGTTGGAATGCATCAGGAGGAAGGTAAGAGGCAGGTCAAGAGAGGTGATCCTCTATTCAAGGCCTAGGTTACATCACATCTGAAGTGTTGTGTCTGCTTCTGGTTACAACAGTACAGACAGGACATTTGAAAGACTGGGAGGGTCCTGCACAGTGCCACCAAGCTGACCAGTGGCTTAGAGGGCAGGCATTATGAGGAGAGATTGGGCATAATCAAATTTGCCAACCTAAAGTAAAGAAGGCTTTTTTTTTTTGTAGATTCTATTTTTGCGCTCATGGCCAGGACAACTCTCAGAGATGCCCGCTCGACCATCATCTCTACTCCCCAGCCTGAGACCTCTCGCCCCAGAAACCCCCACCAGGGCCTTCCAGCCCTCTGGATCACCCCCCCAGCGGAGGGCCGCCCCACCTACCTGGCAAGCTTGCTGCAATTAGAGGGTCGGTCCAATGAAGAGTCAGGGGGAACCAGTGGAGAGATGTTCCGGCACTGGGGATGAGGGTAAGATCCCTGAAGCCATCATCGCCTCCCTGATCCAGCAAGAGTTTTTCCTAATGGTTGCCCCCAGGAGCACGAATGTGCAGTGACGTCCGCCGCCACTCCTCCCAGACTGTGGCACCGCATATTCCTGATGCTGCTCCTGGTCTCCACCAGGGGCCGCAAAGGAGCAGTGCAAGGCCTAGATCCTTCCCCAGGAAGGGACAGCAGTCCTCCAGACACTCAATCTCTTCCCTACCCTGCCGACCCCCAATGGACCAAGTCTGTTCCCGAACCCAGGTCGCCGGCATGGCGCAAGGTGTGGCGTCCAGCACCTCAACCCTCAGTACCACCAGGCCAGCATAAGGAGAGGGGGCTAGAGAGGGATGTTCACACGGTTCCAAATTCTAAAGAGGACGGACAGGATAAAGTATACACAGATGTTTGAGCTGGCGAGTGCTAGCAGAGTTACAGGACACGCCCTTAAATTGAGGAGAGACAGAATAAGGGAAAACACTGCTTCGCACAGAGTGGTTAGCGTGTGAAAAGGCCTACTGAGTGAGGTTCTGGAAGCTAGCTCTGCTCAGGTTTCAAGCAGGACTATGCATTTATTTTGTTTACTTAAAATCTGGCAAGTCCATAGACTACAGAACCTGTTTTTATGGTCAACCAGAACAAAAGTACAAATAAACAACAATAAGACTATGTAGCAAACATAACATTTACAGTAACATATAAATGATATACAATAACATTCAGAAAGTGAAAACCTTTTTAGGTTAAACGGAGTCTTACAGAGAATGGCTCTGCCGGTAACACAGCATGAATAGGGGTAGAATTCTGGCTGAGAAATGTGGATGTGTATCCATAGTCAAATCTAAATAGTCTTTGCTGTGTCATAGGAGGGGCCAATAAAACAGTCCCTTCTGTTACATTACTATGTTACTACATAAGCTAAGCTACTCACTTGGAAAAGCCAGGCAAAGTTTGCATACCTCCAACTAAGCAAAGAAAACTTCAAGATTCTGACAAGGTTTACCTGTGAAAAGTTAAAATGTGGCTGGGTGCTGCCCCACGAGACAGGGGATCTAGTGGCTTCCTCTGTATTGAAGAGTTTACAGTTTAGGTAAGCATTACATGGTTGCTGCATGTCACTGTCTCCAGTAACAAAATCCCTTCCTCCCAACACCATCAACAAAACATGCAGTAATAATCCTTCTTCCTCCTCCTCCTCTGCCAAGGTATTGAACTGTCCTGCTAAACGGCGGGATACGGATACAGAAGTGGGCTGTGGCTTCCTTACCACATTTAGCCCAGCCATTTCCTTATTAATCCGAGGCTGGTCTGCCTCTGCCTCACTGCCTTGCTTTGAAGGTATTTGTGCATAAACCGTTGGTGGATTGGTGCTGTCTTGGTGAATACTGCCGTGTTCAGGTTTATATAATCTTGGTCCAGGGCTGGTAACAGCATAAACTGAGGATTTCTGGGTTGTAGCAGACCTGGCAACGGCACTGCTGAAATCTTTATTGTCCACAGCGAGCTCCACAGATACCTAGGTCGCATATACAGAATGACATTTTAAAAATGAATAAAAAAAAATCACTTTGTTTTCACCAAAGAAATACTTTTGATTCATTAGAACACCCACAGAAACCAAGTGCTTCTTATGTCACGCCTTGATTATTTTAAAGAACAGGTATCTACCAAAATAAAATGTTTATAAATAGTTTACAGTGCCCAGTCCAGTAGCACAGCAGAGTTTGTGGTACCAGACTGCCAAGCCGTGTGCACCGTGGAAAAATGCAAAATAATTTGTCTGACCTGAGTCACACAAATGTCTTACTTGCAGTAAGGACCATCACATACCAACGTACAGCTGTGCTTTTCCATGCGTTCTAACCCACATACTGTAAGTCACGTATGAGCTGTGTGAAAGTGCCCTCCATACTGCACATCAAGTTAAAACACGCCTTTCAAACACTGTAATTTGCACATCGTACAACAACCCTTAGCATCGCCATAATATTTCAAAAACTGCTTACCACACTGCATGCAGGCCATGCACTCCCACTCATTTGTATGTGTGCAATCCCTAACTTTGTACCATCGTGATAACTGAATACGTGCTGCGCAAACAGATACTTCAGATACAGCAAGCCCAGATTAAAGGTGCAAACAGTTTGCAGGTGCTTATTCTGTTTGCACGGCACTTAAAACTGTAACTCTCTGGCCCAGAATGATGTAAACCCAGAGCACAAAGACTCACAGCACTAAGACCAATTACAATACTACTCACACTTTAAAAATGAACCATGTAACCAGACTTCTCTGAAAAACTGCAAGCGGTGAACTCAGATGCAGGTCATAGTGGAACTCCATGTTGACACTCCATGCTGATGCCCATGAAGTGGGGTCAAACAGGATGCCCTTCCACGTGACATCAGGCAGTGCACTGGTATGGCCACGAAGGAAGTCTACAGCACACCCTTCATAGCCAATGTCACCTGCAGTGCCAGTGTCAATACAGCTCCCCAAATCATCAAACTGAATTCTGTCCTCTGTCTGGGTCCCATACTTTTATTTATTTTCTATTTATTTTTATTTTACAATTTTTGGCCAGGAAAGACACACTAAGCTAGGGCTTGCTTCCAGGTGTGTCCTAGGTGCACAGGGAAGTTAACAGACTTGCTCATGTTCACACAGTATGCAAGTGGTGGCTGTGGGATTCAAATCCAGTTCGCCAGGTTTGCAACTCAGTGATCTTAACCATATGCTATACTGCCTCCCAATACTGCCGAGGGAGTGCAACAGTTGAATGGTAGCCACAAGTGAAACTCAATCTTCTTAGCAGGTAAATATGGAGTGGATGGGAAGGAGACACTAGGACAAGTGAAGAGCTTAACGGGTACGAAAACTTAAGGAACTTAATAACAATAAGATGCTCCATATCTCCCAATGGGAAAGCCCCACCCTTTGACAAAACACAGGATCTGACAAGTCAACACCCAGTTGATATGTTACACTCAGTCCAAGTTACAGGCATACAGTTTGTATGCACTGCACTACTGTACTTCAGAAGTAACCTAGTGAACTACATATGCCACGGTTCAAGTAACCTACTCAGAAATGAAAATCAATCGAATCTTTATTTATATAGCACCTTTCAGAAAACCAAGGTACAGCACAGTTAAAATACAGTATGCAGCATAAAATTTAGTCTAAAACAATAAATATATCAACAAATTAGATTAAATTTCATCTGGGAAGGCTAGATTGAACAAATATGTTTTAGATCAATTTTGAATCTATCGACGGTCAGGCATTCACTTAACCGAAAATCAGATTGGATACTATGGAAAGTCTCTAGTTTACTACTCTCTGATAGTTGCTTACCTTTAAAGGACCAAGCACTTGTTTTTCATTTTCCTCATCTGCTGTTTGCACAGGTAGCTCTCTGGTCAAACTCAGCAGCTCAGACTGAATGACGTCCCGCAGTGGGAGACCAGCTGCACCACTTAGAACCGGCTGTTAGAACAGAGAACAACAACAGTTAACTCAATAACTGCAGACTGCATACCCAGAAGTCACACTAAAAGTTTTAATATCAGGTGGGGGGTAGTAACTTCCAAACTGTACAATTAGACAGGGAAACAGTGAGAGCTGAACACAAGCTGTAAAGAGAACTAGAAAAACACAACTCTTGTTCTGTGCTGTACGATAATCTAAAGGCAAGGGGGGGTGATAGTAATTGTCTTTATTTAAAGAGCCTCTGACACCACAGGAATGACTAAAAAAAATACAAGTAACTACAATTAAGCTTATTATAGGGCTAATGGCGCCCTTATAGTTAGGATTGAGTAGGCAGTTTAATATTAAACCCCAATTTTGCAACTTAATAACACTGGTGTCGTTTGATGAAATACCCCAAAATTTGGCATGCCCAATCAGGCTGCCAGAGTCTCAAGATGTGAAGCGTTTGTGATGTCATCTAGTTGTTTTGAGATAGAAGCAGCACAAAACAGGAAAACATGTTTGGTTTCCTATACTTAACACTGGTATTTTGTGCCTCACTTACAGATAGAGCCAGGGTTCCCCAGATTTTGGGGTTCTAGTTCAGTTCTGGTTCAGTTCAGTTCTGCTTAAAAATTACATGTTTGGGTTCTGGTTCAGTTTGATTCTAGGCTTTTGGTTTATTTTGTAATCCTGGTTTGGTTCTGGTTCTGGATCAAGTTAAGTGTTAGTAAATTCATGTTATATTGCCAACATTTTTTATATATATATATATATATATATATATGTGTAAAAGATAAACCACTCCGAGGTGTGCAGTCGCGCACTGATATCGCACACCTACGTGCGCTGGTAATAACGAGGGCCGCAGGCCGAAAGGCCAACCGCCTACTGCATGCGATATCAGAGCAAGACAGCATACCTCAGAGTGGTTTATCTATCTTATAAAATGTCAAAATTGTTTAAGGGGAGGGTAAAAGTGCAGGTGTGCAGTCACGCTCTAATATGTGCACGGTCATGTGATGTGTTTTATACAATCAGAACACTGGATTTGGATTTATTGCTCATTTTATAAATATAAATATAGAACATGGAGACAAGACAACTGATCTCACATTGTTAACTTTATTCAAATCAACATTAGTTTAAGTAAAAGAAACTAAAAACAGGCAAGTATAAGTTCAATTGAAAAGTATAAATGTTCAAGACTTTAACAAATACAGAACAAGCAAATGTTTAACTGATAGGTGAGATATTCAGTCATCTAGAACTTGCTTGCAGAATGAGAACACTCTCTCACTGCTACTGCTGCTAGCTGGCAAACATAGGTACTTATGTGCAAGCTTTGCTAGTTTTGGGAACAGGTATCTTCCTGTCTTATTTCAGAATTCAAGGAAGTTGTCAGTGTAACTGTCATGTTCTAAATATGTTTTTAGTTCACTGGATGACAATGATCTGGTTGCTGTTGAAGGACCACCTAGACTGGATAGCATGTCCTTGACATCAGTTTTTGGCCTTTTTGCTGGTGGCTCATCAACACTGCATTTTGCCTTGATATTGACAGTCATTACTGACTTCAATGAAGAAATAATTTCACAATCTGTAGGCAATACTTCACACAGCTGGAGAAGTGTAGAATAGCATGGATAGACTACTGCCTCCATGTGGGTTCTCCTCATCTCACATGGTCTAGGTTAAAGTTTAGGTCAGGTTTGTTTGTTTTTAATTTTTAGGGTTCTAGTTTGGTTCGAATTGGGCAAAAATCAAATAGTTCAGGTTCGGTTCGGGATCGGTTCACAGAAGAACCCTGGCTCTACCTACAGCCTAGATGGTGTAGAATTTTTTCATGAAACGTTCAGGGCTGAAGGGGGCCAAGCCAATGGTGTGTCTTTGGAAGGTTTCATGAAAAAATATATGATTCCAGAGTTATAACAGTTTAAGAGTTAATGTCAAGATGCTAACGGTAAAAAAAAAAAAATCCCATTTGCTTATTTTCATTCCTTACCTTGTGAACAGCAAAGAAAAAACAATCGCAACAGCTTATTTTCAGGATTTACCACTCGTACTTACAGAAATACAGATTATGTTGGCAGACATTTTTTTTACTCATTTTTAAAGTCACAAATAATAAAATAAATGTATAAAAATAATCTCGTTAAAAAGAAAGACCCACGTGAACCTAGCAAAACAGGACCCATTTAGCTAGATTCTGCTGTTAGTTTTTTAAAAAGTACTCAGAAATACCTTTTCTCTGCACCCCAAAATCCAGGGAGTCCAGGTTAGGGAGAGGAGCCATTCACCTGTGTTCTCTGTATGAGAACAGCAGGACTTTCTTGACTTCTGCAGCTGCAGCTGGAACTTGTGCTGTAGGCTGCTCTGACAGCAGTGAGACACCATTTCCCTGGTGCCTAGTGGTGCCCCCCAAACCCTCATTGCTGTTCCCTCATTCCTGTAATGATTCCCTGGTGTCTAGTGGCAACTCCCACCCTCCAATCGCTGTCCCCCTCATTCCTGTTATGTTTCCTTGGTGTCTAGTAGCACAGCCCACCCTCCAGTCACGGCACCCTCTTTCCTGTAATGTTTCTGTGGTGTCTAATTACTACCCCCCACCCTCCGATCGCCGTCACATTAAGTATGCTTCCCTGGTGTCTAGTAGCACCCCCTTACCCTCTGATTGCCATCCCTGTATTTATATTATGTTTCCCTGGTATCCAATGGAACCCCCCACCCTCCAATCACGATCTATATTTATGTATGTTTCCCTGGTGTCTAGTGGTGCCCATAACCTCCGATCGCCGTCACCTTATTTTTGTAATGTTTCCCTGGTGTCTAGTGGTGCCCCCCCCAATCATCGTCCCCTTATGCATCCCTGGTGTCTCGTGGTGCCACCACCCTCCCATCTCCATCCCCTTATGAATTATGTTTCCCAGGTGTCTAGTGGCACTCCCTACTGTTCGAACGCCGTCCCCTTATGTATGTTTTTTTGTTGGTGTCTAGTGGCACCACCCATCCTCCAATCACAATCCCCTTATGTATGTTTTTTCCCTAGAGTCTAGTGGCACCCCCACCCTCTGATCACTGTCCCCACATTAATATTCCCTGTAATAAAGAAAACCGTCCCTCAGTGTTTTTGTTTTCTTAAACTTGTAAAAAAGAAAACAGTCCCTCTCCAAACTGACCCCCCCATCCTGACCTCCCACTCAGTATCCACCACCCCACCCCACCCCCACACACACACACACTCACTCACCTGAATAGGTCCCAGAGCGAAGATCCACTCTCCAACAATCCTTAACTGATTATCTTGCCACCCTCCCACATAGGGCTGAACAAGTCCTTGTGGGGGACCTCAACGTGAACTGGCTCAGCCCCACCTGCTCCACCACCCGGGACTCCTTTGCTGCCACTGATCTGACACAGCTAATCTCCCAACCCACAAGAGCAAACCCTAAGAGAGGTACCAGCACCCCCCTAGATGTTATCATCACCAACCGCCCCCAAAAAATCCTGGACATCCAAATCTTCCCTGATTCACTCAGTGACCACTCCCCAATCATATTCCGCTGGGTGACCACCTCGTCAAAACCCACAGCCCAGCACACGCTTCGTCAGCATCTCAGACCAGGTGGGCTGACAAACCTCCGGCAATTTCTTGCCCAAACAAACTGGTCTCCCATTCACCACGCTCCGGATATAGACTCTGCCCTTGCCTTCTTTTCCCAAACATATAACAAAGCCTGCAACCTCTTCGCACCCTTCACAGCTGCCTGAACCAAAAAACATAGAGTGCCCTGGATTACTCCTGCCCTATTACAGTTGCTTAGACTTAGGGATAACCTGTGGCACCTCGCAACAGAAACAGGCCAGCCTGCTGATAGACAGGCCTAAAACGCCGTGCAGAATAAGTGTACCTGGGCCGTCCGAAAAGCCAAGGCCGACCACTATCAAGCCACCCTCACCTCCTCATGGGGGAGTGCTCGAACCTTTTGGGACACTGTCAAACAATTGAACAGAAGCGCACGCTCCCTTCCCCCATCCCAGCTCACCATTGGCAGCACTACCGTTACGGACCCTATAGGCATTGCAAACTACCTCAACACATCCTTTACGGACCTCAGCTCTATCCTCCCCAGTAATTTCTTTGACCCACCACCCTCTCTACTGGCCCCAGCCCCCCAACACCCTAGCTTCTACCTACGCAGGGTAACTGCCCAGGAAGCTAAACCCCACCTGATCCGTGCACTAAAAAGCAATAGTCCCGGCGACGACTCCGTGGACCCCAGCATTCTCCGTCTGGTACTGGATCAGGTCCTTGCCCCACTCACCAGCCTTATCAACAAATCCCTCTGCCTGGGGCAGTTCCCCACTGCATGGAAAACTGCCATTGTTACTCCCATTCACAAAGGGGGTGACAGGTCCTCAGCCAGGAACTACCAGCCTATCTCCATACTCCCGCCCCTCTCCAAAGCCTTTGAAAAACTGGTTGCCATGCAAATCACTGAGTACCTGACCAAACACAACATCCTCTGCCCTGAACAGCATGGTTTCCGTGCAGGACACAGTACAGGCACGGCACTAGTTGAATTCTCAACATTCCTATACACACATCCCTGGACTCTGGCTCCCTAGCCCGGGCAGTGTTCATCGACCTTTCTAAGGCTTTCAACACGGTCTCCCACCCCCTCCTGCTCGATGCCCTCTGCCACACTGGCTTCTCTACTGGGCCACTCGCCTGGTACACCAGCTATCTATCCACCCGCTCCCAACGTGTCAAAATTAATGGAACACTCTCAAAAACGTGTCCCATCTGCTCAGGAGTTCCTCAGGGCTCCATCCTGGGACCCCTACTCTTCTTGCTCTACCTTAACACCCTGCCCAGTGCATGCACTGGGAAAATGCTGCTGTATGCAGATGACGCCGTCATCTTTGCCTCCCACCGTAACCCTACCTCCCTCCAGGACGCCCTGCAGCTTTCCTATAAAGATAAAGAAACCTGGTTTAAAGAACACAGACTGATCATAAATCTCAAAAAACCAAAAATGATGCTCTTTGTCCACCCCAAAACAAGGCCAGCAATTTCCCACTCCATATCCTCCCCTACTCCAAACAGTCGCTAGAGTAAGTACACTCCTACAAATACCTTGGGGTCACCTTTGACTCAGCCCTCACCTACCACACCCACACTGATGCTCTTGCCTCAGCAACCGATGTTCGGCTAGGTATCTTATACCGCTACAAAAACTGTCTCCCCCCGCTGCCCTTCGCCTTGCGGTGACATCCTCTATATTATCCCTGGTTGACTATGGACTACTGGTCTACGGGGCTGCCGACACAACTGCCCTTAACAAAATCCGCCTCATCCTAAACAAGGCGTGCAGGCTAATCACTGGGGCCCCTAGGCTCACACATTCGTGCCAGCTCTATGGGTTGGCAACATTGCTGAACCTAGACGAACGGCTGCGATATCAAACATGCCTAATAGCAAAAACAACTCTTCTAGGGCTATCCCCACCCAGGCTGACAGCCTCCCTCCACCTATCTCCTGACACTTTGTGCTGGTTTAGTAGCTACCTCTGTGGGCATGAACAGCAAGTAAAAATTTCTAACATCCTTTCACATACCCTATACGCGACAGCAATGGAGTCCCCCAAGGGTCCATCCTGGGTCCACTGCTGTTCAGCCTCTTAAATCAACTTCCACTAGTATGTCAACACAAAATCCTCCTCTACATGCACGACGAAGTTATTTACACCAGCCACCCAGACCCCATCTCGCTGGAACAGTGGCTACAGTACGACTTCAAACATGTCGAAGACTGGTTCTGTAATGCAAGACTGCTTTTAAATTACAAAAAAAACAAAATCCATGCTCTTTGCCTCAACCCACAGTCGACACAAGTCCTCCAAGTTAACCATAAGAAACAAGCAGAACAAAGCTATTGATATGATCCAGAATTTTAAATAACCCTGGACAGTTCCCTTTCCTACTCTTCTCATGTTGACCTTGTTGCCAGGTCTGCTATTCAAAAACTCGGTCTGCTACACAGACATCGGCACTGTCTAACTGAAGCAGCTCTTCAACTTGCTATTACTAGCTCAGTCTTATCTGTATTAGAATATGGCCTTGTTATTTACAGTGCAGCCTCGGACTTTACCCTAAAACGTATTGCTATCCCCTTGAACAAAGCCTGCAGATTACACCATTGCACCCTGCGTCTAACTCACACCAGTCACATTTATTCTCAATCAGGCAGGTTAGGCCTGGAAAACAGATTTGTCTCTTAACCAAGAAAGCCTCCATAGGCCTGTTGCCACCCAGAGTATGCTCCTCTCTCTGCCCAGCACAATCAGCAAAGCTGACTACAGCATCAAATAGCAACCAGTTAAAGGTCCTTTCCATCGTACCTCGCAAGGCCAGAGATCCTTCAATTACTGGGCTCTGCTCTGGTTTAACAACCTACCAAGTGATCTACTTGCTGAACCCAAGACCGGTCCTTTTAAATTTAAACACCGCTCTCTTCTTAAGGAGCAAATGAAGTGCTCCGGCTTCCTATAACCTGTTCCCTTCATCACAGGTCTGCTGTCCCCTTGAATACTGCACTTATTACAATCCCCAACTTGCAACTTACTCACTACTCTCTCCCCCACCCCATCTAACCACCATCCTCACCCACCCCCCAACATCCTCCTTTCTGTCTATTTCCCACCTCTAGTCATCCCTCCCCTCATCTCAACAAAGTTAGCTAGTTATCCCGGTTTCCTGAACCACTTCACTCTTTCAAGAGGAAGGAGTTGCTGTTAGAACTAAACTAATCTACTGGGACTAAATAACTAGAACTCTACTGCTGGGACCTTCAATTTAAGGTAAAAAAAAAAAAAAGAAAAAGAGCGTCTTTGTCTGAATTGGGTGAAGTGAATTGATATCTGTGCAGTTAGCTAGGTGTAGAAGGAAACAGTGAATTGTTATCTGTGCAGTTAGCTAGGTATAGAAGGAAACTGTGAACTAAGGGGAGTAGCTTAAGCAGAAGGAAGCCAGGTGTTTTGGATTTAAAAAAGGCCCTAGATAGCTTGTGGCAGAAAACAGCAAAAGGAAGGAGGTGCTATTAGAACTATACTAAAGTACTGGGACTATACTGCCCTCCTTCCCTCCCCCCACACTTAGCCAGTTCTACTTTTATAGGCACAGGATTTGACTGACAACAGGAACTTCCTGTTTGGGAGCAGGAAGGGAGTGATCACAGAGGCACAAATGACTAACCATCCTAGAAGGAAAAGAGTAGCGCTCTATCCACCCCTCCCAGCTGCTGGAGGTCTGACTCTGAGCAAGTAAGAAGGAGACTGCTGAGGAATATAGGAACTTTCTGTCCCAGAACACGAAGATCAGGAGCTTTAAGGGCACGGAGGCAGTAGGAAAGTAGGGAGGAAAAAAAAATATTAAATATAAAAAAATATATCATAATAAAAAGAGACAAGGAAGAGTACGTATATAAAACAATATTTAAGGGGCCACAAATAAGACATGATGGGCATGGAACAGTGCAGTTGCTGTGGAGCAGCAGTCTTCCGGGAGACGTCCTGGAGAATGCAGTGTTGCCCCATCTGCAGGCACCTCTCTGGGCTGAGGGAGGAGGTTGCTCATTTCCAGGCTGAGCTGGCCAGGATTTGGGGGACCTCCTCTCCCACCCAGGGACCACCAGGGCCACCGCCGCTGCCTCAGAGGCTGCCAAGAAAGAGGAGTGGTTGGGCCAGAGTGGGCTCAGGGAGGGTGAGGGTGGTGGAACAGAGGTGTATCCCTCCAGTTGTACCTCTCCACAATTCATATGCCATTCTGGCAGAGTGTGGTTCCTCTATAGAGGCACCCATAGTGGAGACCAAGGAGGATGCTGGGAATTTCCACAAAGGAAATCCACAGGAGGGTGGCATGGGACCCCACAAGGGAACGAAACAACTCCTGGTGGCGGACTCCATTGTTAGGAGGGTAGAACTGGGGAAGGGAGGGGAGAGGGAGGTAAGGTGCCTTGCCTGGCTCCATGGCTTGGAGGGACAGGGAGCGAATCCTTAGGATCGCGGGAGCAGCTGCACGGGGGAGGGAGCTGGATGTCACTGTCCACTTAGGGACAAATGACCTGGCTAGAAAAGGGATCAGAACAGAGGAGGAGGAGGAGCCTTAGACAAGTAGCATGCACGGTACCCTTCTCAGAGGTGCTGCCTGTCTATGGCATGGGTGAGGCTAGGGTGCTTCGCACCATGGGATTCAATCAATCGTTGAAAAACTGGGGCAGGGTTTTGGCTTCATTGGGGACTGGAGGTCTACCTGGAGGGATGCAGGCCTATACTGGCGCGATGGTCTGCATCTGTCCAGGAGGGGAACCAGGGTCCTAGGTGATAGGTTTAAATGCTTCATTGGCAAGCATTTAAACTAGCCATGGGGGGAGGCACAGAAAAGGAGCAGGGAAATCCTAGCCCCTACCCCCCAAAAAAAATCAGGGTAGTTAGTGAGGTAAACACCAAAGTAGAGACGTCGATAGGGAGAAGGGCACGTGTAAACGGAGAAAAAAGCAAAGGCAGTAAGAACAGGGATGGGGCAAAAAGGGGTAAGGCCATCAAAAAATGGAGGGTAACGAGTACCAATGCCCACAGTCTGGGTAATAAGTTCACTAAGCTGGTGGCCTTGATGGAAAAGGGATGCCTGAATATCGTGGCAGTCACAGAAACACGGTACACAGAGAACCATGACTGGGATGTCAACATACCAGGATACACAATCTACAGGAGAAACAGGGAGGGTAGAAGATGAGGAGGAGGAGGAGCTCTCTATGTAAGGAAAGGGATCAAAGCAACAGAACTAAATGGTAAACAGGGAGGAGAGGAGGCACTGTGGGTCAACCTGGAGACTGGCAATGGCACCACAATCCACACAGGGGTTGTATACAGACCCCCATCTCAGGAGGAGGAAATGGACACTGAAATGATAGAAGGCATCCTTAGGATGCCAGAAAAAGGGGAGATACTGTTGATGGGGGACGTGAATATGCCAGATGTTAACTGGAGCACCTTTGCTGCAGCCACATCAAAGAGCAGGGCCATTCTCAATGCCCTACAGGGGAGTATGCCAAACAACTAGTGTTGGAACCCACTCGGGAGGGAGCAATTTTAGGCCTGGTACTCTCAAATGGGATGGCGAGAGGATCTCAGATCTAGAAGTGGGTTGCTATCTGGGAACAAGTGACCACCAAACAGTGTGGTTCATGATGAACTCAGTTGCAGAGTCAAGCCATACAAAAGTGAGGGTACTGACCTTCAGGAGGGCTGACTTTGACAAAATGGGAGAGTGCCTCAGAAAAGCACTAGCAAACAGGCAAGAAGGAGGGGTGGAGCAGCAACGGGGAAACATCAAAACTGCCATCACAGGGCAACAAGCCTTTGTGTGATGCAAATAAATCAAAATGAAAGAAAAAAACACTATGGTTCTCAAAAGAGGTGGCGGGGGAAGTTAGGGAGAAAAGATAGCATTTGGGAAGTATAAGGAAACACAGAAGGAGCAGAACAAAGAACTGTACCAATTAAAACAGAAGGAAGCGGGGAAGGCAGTCAGAACAGCAAAGGCCCAAACCGAGGAAAAGACAGCCAACTCAGTTAAGAAGGGGGAATAAAACCTTTTATAGGTACATTAGGGAGCGTAGAAAGACAAAGGGAGGGCCAGTGAGGCTGAATAAAGTGGACGGTGGGTGGGCAGAGGGGGACAGTGAAAAAGCAGGGATACTGAACAGACACTACTCTCAGTAGTCACAAAAGAAGAGGAGGGGGAGGTACCTAATCCAGTCAATAGAAGCACTCTGGATAGCGGGGGTCGATACCAATCCTTTCACAGAAGAAAGGGTTCTGAAAGAACTCCTAAAACTGAAGGTTGACAAAGCAATGGGGCCTGACGGGATTCACCCTAGAATTCTAAAAGAATTAAGGGGAGAGCTAGTGACACCATTGACTAGCCTTTTCAACAAATCATGGGAAGATGGTGTGGTACCTGAGGACTGGAGCAGGGTGGATGTGATTCCCCACACAAAAGTGGGGGGCAAGACAGAGGCAGAAAACTACAGACCTGTCAGTTTGACCTCAGTGGTAGGAAAATGATGGAATCTCTTCTAAAGGAAATAACTGTTGAGTACCTAGAGGCCAGTGGGACACATGACCCAAGGCAGCATGGATTCACAGCGGGAAGGTCATGTCAGACGAACCTAACTGATTTCTTTGACTGGGTGACCAAAGTAGTAGACCAGAGAGGGACTGTGGACATGGCCTACCTAGACTTTAGCAAGGCATTTCACACAGTCCCACACAAAAGATTAATAAACAAATGAGCCAGCCTGGGAGTGGGTCCCAGGGTGGTAGCCTGGGTAACACACTGACTGGACAACAGGACACAGAAGGTAATAGTAAACAGAGTCCACTCTGAAGAAAGATTACTAGTAGGGTACCGGAGGGTTCAGAACTGAGTCCAGTCCTTTTTAATATTTTTATAAGTGACATTGTAGAGGGACTGGAAAGAAAAGTGTGCCTCTTTGCAGATGACACAAAGATCTGCAACAGGGTTGATACACACGCAAGGGTGAAAAGGATGAGAAGGGACTTGGCAAGGTTGGAGGAATGGTCAGAAGTATGGCAGCCTGATTCAATGCAAAGAAGTGCAAAGTAATGCACCTGGGAAACATTAACCCGGGAAGAGTACACAATTGGGGGTGTAACTAACAACAAAATGGAAAGGGACCTGGGAGTAATCATATCAGATGGCCTAACGGTTAGCAAACAATGTGAGAAGGCAGTAGGGATGGCTGGGGGTACTGGGATGTATAGGGAGAGGCATCACCTGTAGAAAACAGGAAGTTGTTATCCCTCTGTACAGACAGTTGGTGAGACCCCATCTGGAGTACTGCATCCAGTTCTGGAGACCCCATCTCCGCAAGGACATAGGATGGAGACAGTCCAGAGGAGGGCAACTAAAATGGTGCAGGGTCTGCAAAAGAAGCTATACGAGGAGAGACTAAAGGAGCTTACATAGAAACATAGATTTTGATGGCAGATAAGGACTGCTTGGCCCACCCAGTCTGGCCATTTCCCTACCTAATGGATAAGCTGCAGATCCTAGTTAACCAGCAGCCTACTTCTTCCTACCCCAACCCCCTAGAATGGCCTTATGACTGTCCCATGCATGCTTGAATTCCACCACTGTTTTTGACTCCACAACCTCCTCCGGAAGGCCGTTCCATGCATCCACAACCCTCTCTGTGAAAAAATACTTCCTTAAATTACCTCTGAGCTGCCCCTTCTATCTTCAAATTGTGCCCCTTGTTCTTGCACACCTCTTTTAAAAGATGCTACCTCTTGGACTTTGTTGATTCCTTGAGGTACTTGAAAGTTTCTATCATGTTCCCCCTCTCCCTCCTTTCCTCGAGGCTATACATATTTAGCTCCTTAAGTCTCTCTTCATATGTCTTGCGGTGCAGACCCTGCACCATTTTAGTTGCCCTCCTCTGGACAGTTTCCATCCTGTCTATGTCTTTGCGGAGATTAGGTCTCCAGAACTGCACGCAGTACTCCAGATGGGGTCTCACCAACTGTCTGTACAGAGGGATAACAACTTCCTGTTTTCTACTGGTGATGCCTCTCCTATGCATCCCAGTATCCCCAACAATCCTTGCTGCCCTCTCACATTGCTTGCCCACCTTTAGGTCATCTGATATGACTACCCCCAGGTCCCTTTCCATTTTGTTGTTGTTAGTATCTCACCCTCCATTACTTACTCTTCCCTGGGTTTTGTTTCCCAGGTGCATTACCTTGCACTTCTTAGCATTGAATCTAAGATGCCATACATTTGACCATTCCTCTAACCTTGCCAAGTCCCTTCTCATCCTTTCCACCCCACCTTGTGCATCAACTCTGTTGCAGATCTTTGTGTCATCTGCAAAGAGACATGCTTCCTTCCAGTCCCTCTGCAATATTGCTATCATGACATTGAAGAGGACCGTCCTAATACTGAACCTACTGTACCCCAATAGTAACCTCTTTCTTCAGAGTGGACTCCATTTACTATTACTCTCTGTGTCCTATTCTCCAGCCAATTCTTTACCTAGGCTGTCATCTTGGTACCCACTCCCAGGCTGGCTAACTTGTATATTAATCTTTTGTGGGACTGTGTCAAATGCCTAGCTAAAGTCTAGGTAGGCCATGTCCACAGCCCCTCCCTGATCTACTACTTTGGTCACCCAGTCAAAAAATCTATCAGATTTGACTGGCATGACTTCCGATGTGAATCCATGCTGCCTTGGGTCCTGTGCCCCTCTGGCCTCTAGATACTCAACAATTCTTTCCTTCAGAAGTGATTCCATCATTTTCCCTATCACTGAGGTTAAACTAACAGGTCTGTAGTTTCCTGCTTCTGCCTTGCTCCCACTTTTGTGAAGGGGAATCACAACTGCCCTCCTCCAGTCCTCGGGTACCACCCCATCCTCCATTGATTTGTTAAAGAGGGTAGTCAGTGGTGTCACTAGTTCTACCCTTAGTTCTTTTGGAATTCTGGGATGAATCCCATCAGGCCCCATTGCTTTGTCCACCTTCAGTTTTAAGAGTTCTTTCAGAACCCTTTCTTCTGTAAATGGGCTGGTATCAACTTCTGTATCCAGAGTGTTTCTACTGTTTGTTTTAGGTACCTCCCCACTTCCTTTGTAAATACTGAGCAAAAATATTTGTTTAGTATCTCTGCCTTTTCACAGTCACCCTCTGCCCACCCTCCCTCCCTTTATTAAGCCTCACTAACCCTCCCTTGGTCTTCCTTCGCTCCCAGATGTACCTATAAAAGGTTTTATCCCCCTTCTTAACTGAGTTGGCTATCTTTTCCTCGGTTTGGGCCTTTGCTGTTCTGACTGCCTTCCCAGCTTCCTTTTGCTTTAACTGATACAGTTCTCTGTCCTGCTCCTTCTGTGATTCCTTGTACTTCCTGAATGCTTTCTTTTCTCTTGAACCTTCACTGCCACTTCCTTTGAGAACCATAGTGGTTTCTTACATCATTTGCTTTGTTTATTTGCTTCACACAAAGGCTTTTACCTCTGTGATGGCAGTTTTATTATTCCCCATTGTTCTTGACCCTCCTTCCTGCCCATTTGCTAGTGCATTCTTAGGCACTCACCCATTTAACAAGTCAGCCCTCCTAAAGTCAGTACTTTTGTCTTTGTATGGCTTGACTCTGACTCTATTGCTGTGTTTATTGAACCATACTGTTCGATGGTCGCTAGTTCCCAGATGGCTACCCACTTCTACATCTGTGATCCTCTCTTCATCTCCATTTGAGAGAACCAGGTCTAAGATTGCTCCCTCTCGGTGGGCTCCAATACTAGTTGTCTAAGGCATGCCCCTGTAGGGCATCTAGAATAACCCCACTCTTCAAGTGGCTGCTGCAACTGCACTCCAGTTAACATCTGGCATATTCAGATCACCCATCAGCAATATCTCCCTTTTTCTGCCATTCTAAGTATTCTTTCTATCATTTCCTTGTCCATTTCCTCCCTGAAAAGGGGTCTGTATCTAACCCCTGTGCGGATTGTGGTGCCATTGCGGTCTCAAATTTACCCACAGTGCTTCTTCTCCTCCCTGTTTTCCCTTTTGTTCTGTTGCTTTGATTCCTTCCCTTATGTAAGAGCTACTCCTCCTCCTCTTTTACCCTCACTGTCCCTCCTGTAGATAGTGTATCCTGGTATGTTTACGTCTCAGTCATGGTTTTGTGTGTACCATGTTTCTGTGACTGCCACGATATCCAGATGTTCCTCCTCAATCAAGGCCACTAATTCAGGAAGCTTGTTACTCAGACTATGGGCATTGGTACTCATTGCTCTCCATTTTTTGATGGCTTTACCTTCTTTTACAGCATCCCCCACTGACCTTTCTACCTCGGTCTTTTTCTCATTTAGTACCCTGTTTTGTAGGGAGAGGCTGGGATTTTCCTGCTGCTTATCAGTGCCTTCCCCCTTGACTAGTTTAAAAGCTTGCCAATGAAGCATTTAAACCGATTGCTCAAAGACTTGTTCCTTCCTGGACAGATTCAGACCATCCTGCCAGTATAGGCTGGTGTCCCTCAGGTGGAACCCCAATCTCAATGAAGCCAAACCCTGTGCTCCACACCATTTTCAACCATTCATTAAACTGCATGGTGCAAAATACCCTCGCCTCACTCATGCCATTGACAGGCAGCACCTCAGAGAATGATACTGTGTGTGCTACTTGTCTTAGAGCCCCTCCCAATTCTACAAAGTCCTTCTGCACTGCTCTAATCTCATGATGAGCCAAGTCATTTGTCTCTAGGTGGACAATGGCGTCCAGCTCAGACTCCGTGTTCTGTTCTCGTGATCCTGAGGATCCAATATGTATACCCTTGAGGAAAGGAGGAGAAGGTTGACATGAAGTCACACTTCACAGGGACAACGCTCTTTTGCTTATCGGCGCCACTCTGGTTCAATGGCCTCAGCCAACCATCTCCTCTGCCCCAACTATTAGTACGTTTAAAACTAGGCTCAGGACTATCTCACTACCAACAGCTCCTGTATTTACAACTTACCTTGTTTCTCCACTTCCCTTTCTGCTCTAGTTGCCCCCCCACTGGAGTCTACCCTCACATCTTGGTTACCAATGCTGCACTTTTCACCTTCTCGACACCCTTCCTACATTCCTTCCCCCCTTCCTCTTCCCTCTCCCTATGACTCTGGCACTTCTTATCTGTTGTCTATTTTCTCTGACAAATGCCGTCTGCCTGCCTTACAATGCTACCGTTGAACTGTATTAATCTGTACTCTGTTTGCAATGTCCACATTGTTGTAATGTCTGTCTTGATGTTCCCCATAATTTGTATTTCTCTGACGTGGAACCTTTGTAAAAGAGCCATGGCTCAAAGGTATTGTAATCCTAGACTTGATAAATAAATAAATGATAAAACTTTTAAGTACCTCAAGGGAATCAACAAAGTCCAAAAGGGCAGCATCCTTCAGAAAAATAGATGTGCAAGAACAAGGGGACATAATTTGAAGACAATGGGGAGATGGCTCAGGGTAATGTGAGGAAGTGTTTTTCACAGAGAGGGTGGTGGACATATGGAATGGCCTTCCTGAGGAGGTTGTGGGGTCAAAAACAGTGGGGGACTTTAAGAATGCATGGGACATAAAGGCAATTCTTGTGGGGAATGCGAAGAAATAGGCTGTTGGTTACCTAAGATCTGCAGGTTATCCAGTAGGTAGGAAATGGGCAGACTAGGTGGGTCAAGCGGTCCTTATCTGCCATCAAAGTCTATATTTCTCCGTTTCCTTTCTCTCTCTCTCTCTCTCTCTCTCATCACAATGTCTTACCTTTCTGTTCTCCTCTTAGTTCCCAAATTTCACCTGTATATTATACTTTATCATTTTTGTACCTTTTGACAACCATTACTATTGTTAGCTCGTACCTGCTTTCTGTATTGTTGTGTTTCCAAAATAAAATGTTTGTTTTTACCCTGAAGTGTAACCTACGTAAATGAGCTCTTAGTTCATAGGTTGTAATCCGAGATTTTAATAAATAAATAAAAACATTTCCTTACTTTTATGGCATTAAGTTACCGTAACTGGTGCATTAACAAAGTTTTTTACAAAGAATATTTGATATAGTTGACTTCCTCTCTACTTTATGATTTTTAATCTAAAAATACTGGCCCAGATATTTAAACTGCACCAGTTTGTGGCGCAAGCTGCGCTGCTCAAAATAGTTGCGCGAAGGGTGCGGCCAGGCGATATTCAACAGAGTTGCGCCTTTGAATATCACCCCTAGCCACCCCCACTGTGCATGGCGCAGTGAAACTGCGCCAGCACAAGTGGTCAGAGTGGAGCATTGAGATGCGGTGGCGCAAGTTCCATTGCGCCATGCACAGCACCTGTGATATTCAAAGGGTGACATGCAAATGGAGCCATAATTTATGCAAGGCGCATGGGGGGCCATTTGCATCTGATTATGGCCCCATTTGCATGCCATAACATGCAGATACGCCAATCCCTGACGACTTGCGCTGGCCCCTGCCAGGTAACGTATCGAGGACCGACACCCTGCAGCCAATCGCGGGCATAACTGTAACCCGAGTGGCCGAATAAATTTCATTCACATATCTGGACTGACTAGTACGGTATGGGCTGCATCGATAGCTCATGCTCTGAACCAATGGGTGTGCAGCATACCCAGCTGTCAATCGGCAGGAATGGTGGGTACTGCCGCCCGCCAGCTGACGGGAGAGCAGGCGGTGGGGGCTCAGTGGGCGGGTGGGGTGTCCACTAGATCACCAGGGATTTCGGACTGGGGGGTTGAGGAATGCGCCCGCAGTCGGGCTACTCACGGTCCACTGGACCACCAGGGATATTGGACTTGGGGGTGGGGTGGGGGAGTCTGATGCCCATGATCGAGCTACTCGGGGGTTACTGTTATGCCCTTGATCGGGCTACTCGAAGTGGGGGTTACTGTTATGCCCGCGATCAGGCTACTCGGGGGTGGGGTTACTGTTATGCCCGCAGTGGCGGGCTACTCGGGGTGGGGTTACTGTTATGCCCGCAATCGGGCTAATCGAGAGTGGGGGGACAGTTATGCCCTTGATCAGGGCATGGGGCGCCGCCAGATGCGGTGGGAACAACCGATGGCCACCCACAGGTGGCAACTGCTGTGTTGCACCCTGCAATGTGGCAGCTCATCTGTGGGTGGCCCTCGACTTGTTCCTTTTTTTGGGGGCTTAATTTTGAGCAGGCGCAGGTAGGGGTTGCGCATGCATAACTCTGCACAGCCGGGCTGAATATCGGGCTGTGCGGTTTGCCTCATAGACACTTCCCACCCTGTGCCTGCATACGTACTGATCGCCCGGTAGCATCGGGTTGTCTTGTGCCTTTTCCTTTTCAATATCGCGACCGGGCATCAGTGGGTTGTGCATGGCGCAATCAAGGCGCCCATGCGCAACCCTTTTGAATCTCTGGGCCACTGTGTAAAGAACATTGTGCTCAACCATTAAAGCAAAAATCTAAGTGTAATTTATTTTACAGTCTGTATGGATATTTATTAATTTATTTAGCTTTTGTTTACCAGGTAGGGTACACTAAGTATACATATGCCTATTCTCAGGTATGACCCGGGACAGCACAGTACAACAGATTGAAAATTACCTTTCATAGTTACAGTGCTGACATTTAATGGTTTTCAGTGCCCTAGTTTTTCTGCACTGATGTTCCACTTGGCAGGCAGGAGGCAGTATAGCGCAGTGGTTTAAGGCTCTGAGCTACAAATCTGGAGACCTGGGTTTGAATCCCACAGCCCCACCTGCATACTGTGTGACCCTGAGCAAGTCACTTAACTTCCTGTGCTCCCAGGTCGCACCTGTAAACAAGCTTTCAGCTTAGTGTGCTACTCCTGGTTAAACAATTGGGAAAAAAAAAAAAAACTTGTGTCTTTAGTTCTGTTTTCTGACTACCAGTTCATTCTTTTTTCAGAATTCATGCTGTTTCCAAGAGGATTTTCTGTATATCTGGCAGCATTTTATGTAACCTTTTTTTTTTTTAAATCTGCAATTGCTTCTCTCGCTTAGCAGAGCTGCCCCTATCCAGACCTCCCAATCCTGTTGCCCCTCATTCCTGCCGCACTAACACAGCTTATCCCTTCTGTGGAGAGGCCGGTGGTGTAGAGGGCACGCTTACTAAAGTTGCATAACTAAGTGGTGGCAGTGGAGTGCAATTTCTTCTCTCCCTTGGTAGGGCTGCATCTGTCCAACCCCCATCCTTCTACCCCCCATCCCTACTGCACTAATGCAGCTCATCCCCTATATTGGGTCATGTGATGTGAGGCATCTTTAATGGAGCTGCATAACTAGGTGGCAGCAGTGGAGTGCCACATGGCCCAAGTTCTGCAGTCTATCAACCTGCTTGCAATGACTTGCTTTGCCTCTCCATTTGTTTTCTCCCTTCCCCCAAGGATGCCACCACTACTAATAGCTCCAAGGTGCACACACAAAGCATTCTCAGCATGTGGGTTGGGCTAACATCCTCCTCCCATAGAGCAGGCATCAGGTTACACTGCCACCACTTGGTCTCCAGGTGGTGGTGGTGTTGCTAAGGACTCTTACAGCCCCCACTTCCCCTGAGAAGAACGTCATCTGGAAAGCTCAATCCTCCCCCTCCCAAGACAGCCCTCAGGTGTACCGGGCTCACTGCTGGGTCACCAGTGTTGCAGTTGGCAATGATGCTGCTGTATTAATGGGCTGGTTGTCACCTGATCTCCCAGCTTTTTGGCTGCAGTGACATCACAATCCTCTGCATCTGACATCACAACTGGCTGCCATAGAAATAACTACATGGCCGTGTAACCCCCACCCAGGTATGCTGTCTCCATCTTGTACCCCGTAGGTGTATAGCCCCCAAAACTTCGACAGCACTACCTGGTGGGCTGGGTTCGGGAGAATATGTCACTTGGTACACTGAATAGGTCTGGCTGCTCTGCAACAAGGGCACCCAAGTAATCCAGAGAATAGAAGCAAAAATAATGTCCAATACCAGGAGATGGGATTCTAAAATCTGGCTTTATTCAACAACACTGAATAAAATATAGACGGACCCCAAGGGCTCCATTCCTTGTAATGCAGATAAGGTGCTGACACAGACACATATCCATTTTGGATCCTAAAATTCCATATGTCATGGACTCTTTAACTAGTGGCACTCTACCACCCTCTGCTCCATCCCCGTCTGGGCACCCTCTTCAGGCACTGGCCAATACCTGACAGAAAGGTGTCTGGTGTCTCAAAGCGAACTCAGAGGTGAGCTCCTGTTACACCAGGTGGGGAGTCTCCACCTTTGTTCCATAGACCCATAACGGCCACCTTTGTTCACACACACATCCTCAGTACCGTGAGTGCAGACTGTAAATGGCTTTGTAATACAGTAACTGTCTTTCTGAAGACTCCCCACATGCAACAGTCATTACATCTCACTGTTCCATAAGCCTCTTCCTTGGCTACTGTAGTGCAGACTGTACATGGCTTTGTAATGCAGAAACTGTCTTTTCCTTGAAGACCCTCCACATACATCAGTCATTACATCTTACTGTTCCATAAGCCCTGGACTTGGTATTGTGACTGACCCACAGCCCCAGAGACTTATTTACTCACTGTTTTGGTGAATGACACTGGCCTTTTGTCAAAGCTTCACCACCCTCCACGTTGCAGGCGTCCAAAACTCTGAATGAATCTCTATTCCACAAAACTGTAGTGCCCCAGCACTCTTCATCAGGCAGCTTCTTCCTTTCCCAGGCTGGGGTTGCCCCTGGGAGTTGGTTCCTTGTGCCTCTCTTATGGTGGAAGCACACTCTAAGGTAGCTCTGAGTCAGAGCTGAGGTGGGGGGCCTGCCCTGCAGGCACCCCCTCCTTCCACTGTACTACAGGATCTACATCCTTCTCTCTCTTGAGCCTACTTCAGACTGCAAACAAAAACTAGACTGCTGACTTCAAGAATCAACTCTAGACTGACTTTGAAATTCCCCAATGTTCTAACTCCCAACTGCAACATTCCATT
The DNA here is from genome assembly GCA_016271365.2 of Neoceratodus forsteri. Taxonomy (NCBI): domain Eukaryota; kingdom Metazoa; phylum Chordata; order Ceratodontiformes; family Ceratodontidae; genus Neoceratodus; species Neoceratodus forsteri. The sequence continues at coordinate 161,056,599 of CM057458.1, read as the reverse complement.
GTGGCTTATGCTGCTGCAGAATTCTAAATGATGTCACAGCCCCAGCTCAGCAGAGACTGAAAACAGAGCAAAACATAGTGAAATCCATTTAACTGGAGTTTCACTAGCTGCCTGTCCCTGCCTGCCACTAGATCTAACTAGGGTTCTAGTAACCCCGGGTAACAGGGGGGGTTACAGCCGCAAGCAGAGGATTATGATGTCACCTGAAGACAAACCACCAAAGCAGATGAAGAGCAAATCTTAAATAATCCAGTTTCCTTGCAAATGTCCTTTACAGTAAAGAACAAGGGGGCGGTAAATCCAGGAAATATCTGAAATGTAAGTTGAATCTGTTTTAAAATATGTTTTAAATGTTTCTCTGTGATGTCAGAGGCTCTTAAACCAGGATTATAAACCTTTGAGATAGACATCTGATTTGCAAAGGTGTCCCGGGGTTGGGTTACTGAAGTAATGTTATTATTTTTAAAAAGCCTCTGATATCTCTATGATAACTTTGGAAATTATACATCATTTCAACTGTACTGCCTACATATCCTGTTTGTATCCTCCTCCTCCTCTTACTCTCTCAAGGGACTTTGTATAGAAACAGGCAGCTGATCCTTTGGACTTCAGCTGCACCTGCTGCTTATCTACACATGATGTTATAATACTGTACCTTCCCCTTGACATCATAATCATTTCCATGGAAACCAGCAGTGATTTAAAAACAGAAGGTAATGCCATAACATGTAGACAAGCAGCAGGGAAAAATACAGTCTGAGGGACAAAAGTCCTATTTTCATGCAGCTGTCCTCAGTGATAACGAAATGTATGGAATATAAACAGAGGATACACAATGGCTTGACTCAAAATATGCTATCTCCATAAGTAAATGGGCAGGACCGTACCTCATGTGCAGTGCATCATGGGTGCATTATGAAGATCCTGTTGCCTCTCAGAAATGAAGATAAATGGAAACAGTCTGAGCGACACCATTGTATAGCTAAGCAATAAGACATAACAGGGTGTGTATTACGGTGATATAATAACTGGGGAGCATTTTCTCCCATAGGGAACCCCGGTTATAATTTGCCATTATAACCTGCAAGTTATAAAGGTGAACATGCGCACTCAATTTCTCGTCCGCTCACACTACTTCAAGTCAACATTTCCACCACACTTGCTTCAACATTTTTACAATTTATAGGGCAGATTACCTCCCAGCACCACAGACTCTACTTCACAAAGGCATAGCAATGTCAGGATTGCGATCTCCGAGAGAGAAAAAAGTAAAAATGGCACAAAGGCCGATCACATCTCTGACCTAGGGCTACCACTACCTATACCGGTCATTCTAAGATGGGGCAGGGTGGGGGTGGGAGACAGACAAACAGATATAGGGAGGCACAAAACACAAAGAGCAACCTCTTAAAAGGGGGGGGGGATTAAGCACCACGGCTGCTTTCATGCTTTAAATGGCAGCTTCATCTACTGGCCAAACTGTTACTTTTTCTTTCCAGAATGATGAAAGTGTGAAAACACTCCCAGCAATTCAATAAAATAACACATGGGTAAGTGTGGAAAAAAACTCGAATTTTATACACACCCTTGGTGTGTGATGCTATTACAAACCCTTCGAGCCTCACTCTCAGGGTTTATGATGCATCACACACTTCAGGTGTGTATAAAATTCTCGTTCTGCACACCTACCCATGTATTATTCCATATATAATTACTGACGCGCGCTTTTTCCCATAGGGAAACCCAGTTATAATTTGCCGTTATAACCAGCTGCCCTGGTTATAGGCAACCGGTTTCCCTTGGAAGCTATATCGTCACTTATCCGGGTCCTCCTTCAGTGTGCGCGACGGTTGGAAAATCGCCCCATCGTACTCTACGGCTGAATGTTTTTTTTATTAGAAACAAAAATCTCTTCCTTCTACTCACTGGCAGGAAAACCAAACAGAAAATATTTAAACATACATCTGGTTTCCCTGCCAGCACGCTGAAACCAGCAGATCTCTCACCTCTTTGTACCGAAGCATTCCACAGCTCAGCAACTCCTGTTTGCAGGTAAGCTTAAAAAAATTGCATACTTCTTGTGACTTAAAAATTAGCTATTCACTGTAAATTGTCAGACCATGGACCACAACAGCACAGACTCCTGAGTAGTCTGTCACTGCCTGACTGCCAGTCTACTGCCTGATTTTTACAATTGCTGAAATGACATGAGCCAGCAATTATAAAAAACAAAATAGAATTGGTGTGTAAAACTCGATTTTACACACACCCTCGTTAATAAGTGCATTCGCAAACCCCTGGGCTTAGCCCCGCAGGTTCGGTATCCCACAACTCGAACAATGTAAAAATCTGGGTACACACACCACCCCATATATTATTCTCTATTTTATACACAGCTGAGGAGTGGAATGCCACATAAACCCCTAGAGCAAAGCTCAAGGGGTTTATAAAGGCATCCCACACCGAGGATGGATGTAAAATTCTTGTTTTATACTCATACCCAGCCTTTATTTTACATAATTGCTGGGGAGTGTTTTTTTGCCACAGAAATTATATAAAATAAAAATATCGCTGTTCAACCATGGCTGAGCGACTGTTGATCATAAGGTGGGGTGAAAAGGATGAAAAGGGACTTGGCAAGGTTGGAGGAATGGTCAAATGTATGGCAGCTTACATTCAACACAAAGTGCAAAGTAATGCACCTAGGAAACAGAAACCCAGGGGAAGAGTACACAGTGGGGGGTGAGATACTGACAACAACAAAAATGGAAAAGGACCTGGGGTAGTCATATCAGATGACCTAAAGGTGGGCCAGCAATGTGAGAAGGCAGTAAGGAGGGCTGGGGGATACTGGGATGCATAGGGAGAGGCATCACCAGTAGAAAACAGGAAGTGTTGGCCCTCTGTACAGACAGTTGGTAAGACCCCATCTGGAGTACTGCGTGCAATTCTGGAGACCCCATCTCTGCAAAGACATATACAGAGTGGAGGCTGTTCAGAGGAGGGCAACCAAAATGGTACAGGGTCTGCACCAGAAGAGATGTGCAAGAACAAGGGGGCACAATTTGAAGATAGAGGGGGGACGGTTCAGAGGTAATGTGAGGAAGTATTTCTTCACAGAAAGGGTTGTAGATGCATGGAACAGCCTTCCCGAGGAGGTTGTTGAGTCAAAAACAGTAGAGGAATTAAGAATGCAAGGGACAGACATAAGGCAGTTCTAGTGGTGGGTAGGAGGAAGTAGCTGTTGGTTAATTGGGATCTGCAGCTTATCCGTTAGGTAGCGAAATGGGCAGACTAGGTGAGCCATGCGGTCCTTGTCTGCTGTCAAATCTATGTTGCTATGTTTCCTTTTTTTTTTAATGCCTAGGCTGAGAGAGACACTTATCTCTTTTGTTTCTGTTGGCCAAGAAGATCTGTATGGTTTGCTGGTTTCTTTACAGCTATTCAGAGTTTTTACTGTACTTACTGCTGACTGCGAGTGGCGGTGAAGTGTCAGTGTCCAAGGCTGAGAAAGGAAAGAGTGGCGGCTGGACCATGAGTGGACCAAGGAAAACCCCAGCACACGTTCCCTGTTATAACCTGCAGGTTATAATGGCGAATTATAACCAGGTTTCCCTTAGGTAAAAAACACTCGCCAGTTATTTATCACCATAATGGCACACCCTGGAGTGTATTATTGCACTTATAAAGTAGCATGTAAATATCTGACTTCAAATTAAATCAAGTTATTTAAAAAACAAAACAGGACCTTTCACTGAAATATGCTTCCATTTTAACTCTGAAGGCAAAACATTGTCCACGCTCTGGTAATTGGGAGAAGCTAAAAACATTAGTAGACCATGAAGATCATGTGTGGCACACATTTTATAATACAAAATGTTACCTTTTTGCACTTTAAACCAATACAGGTATTTTAATGGAAATGCATCCATAAATGTTGAACCTGCCAGTTTGTTTTTTGGGGCGGCAGAGGGAGATTTCTCTAAAATACCCACATATCATCCAGATGTATGTGCTTTTATAAACTTAAAATGTATTTAAGCAGTTTGCATCTGCCTTAGCCTATATATGTGTTTTCCCCTTTCCTCTCTGTTTATACTACTGCCTCTTTTCCTCACTCTCTTACTGTCTTTCCTAACATTCAACATTTCAGATATTTACCATGAAATACAGGGATTCAAAATTCTGTACAATTCCACTGATATAATGTTTCTTTCTTTCCCAACATACTGAACACAGACAAGAAAAGGCCAAGTGTGGAGCCAGAGCTTCAATTTGATCTCTACCAAGGTAAGCAGCAGAGATTTCCTTAGTAAGCAGCTAATATAGTAATAGTACATTTTATTTCATTTTGGGCACCATTCCCAGAAGGCTACAGGAGGACTGCTCATTGTCAGCAAAGGAACACTAGAAATGAAAACTATAAACACAACTTCATTTTTCTAATGTGTTGATGTGTGTAAGGAAAGTGTGATTATCAGGGAAAAAACATTATGAATTTTTTTTTATTATTTTAGGTAGAATTTTTAGGGCCTAGTTGAAGGCTTTTAGTGAGACATGAGTAAAGCTAGCAGCCATGTTTGAGGTGGAAGATCAGTTCTTGGTATAGGGGATTGATCTCATTGTGTGAAGTGGCTACTAACAAATTCGGTCAGGGTTAGGAGCAGGATGACCATGGATTAGGCTGTAATAATGCAAGGTCACCTGAGTAGTTTTACCCAATTAAGTTTCTTTGATTTTCAGACCCATTTTATAACAGATTAATGCCACATATTTTCAAATGTAAACTTTTCTAATGTGCGCCTTTTTGAAGCTGTAACTGTTTACTGCATGCAATATTTTATTTAATTTTATAAATGGAAATACAATAAAAATTGTAACATACAAAATGATAAAACTATACACATGGGTACATAGTAAATGCTCATATAAACAATACATATTTCATAAGGAAAGTAAACTATCTAGTAAAAAGAAGCATAGCTGTAACTGTGTACTTGACTTCACTGCACTGGTCAGAATGCTGCATAGCTCACAGAGATGCTATCAAGCATTGTTTCAGCTACTCTCCCATTGGTCAAGTACAGCATATGGACATATCTGACCTCTGTCATCTTGTTTGTGACATACCTACTGTGACGCTCTGCCACCTTACTGTTATATGTATAAACACCACAGTACCTGCTCTGCCCTGGCAGTCTTCTCAAACCATGACCTCAGAAATATGGACATAGGTAAGGCCACAGGTGCAGTCTTTGTTGATTTATCAAAGGCGTTTGACCTTGTGGATCATCAACTTCTTCTCTCTACACTTCAATATCTTGGTTGTGCCCCTGGACCTGCAGCTTGGTTTCACAGCTACCTCTCAAACAGCTCCCAGTCCGTGCTTGTAGGCAAAGTTGCCTCGGCCTCCCTTCCCACCAGCACGGGAGTTCCTCAGGGTTCTATCCTTGGCCCCCATCTTTTTTCCTTGTTTATCAATGCCCTACCGGAAGGCAGCCTAAACTGCAACACATTCCTCTATGCAGACGACCTAGTTCTATACCACAGCAATAAGTCCTTAGAAGCAATCTCCTCCACTCTCACTGACAGTTATGCAGCGGCTGTTCATTGGCTCTCATCCAGAAAACTCCTTGTAAATGGGAAAAAGATGAAGGCCATGCTCCTCGGATCAAGGCCTTTCCGAAACAAGTCAGCCAAGTTAAACTCCTCCCTCACCATATATACACCAGCAGGACTGCCACTTGAACAGGTCAACTCTTTCAAATATCTCAGCGTTACCCTAGACCCATCGCTCACCTTTAATGATCACACAACCCTGATGATAAATAGGATAAACCAGAAGCTAGGAGCAGCGCATCATGCAAGCCACCTGCTATCACCTGAAGCTCGTCTCACTATTGCACAGGAAATCTCCTCCCTCCTTGACTGCTGCTCCCCATCTACTCCACATGTCCACAAGCAACTCTCCTGCCTCAACATGACTTACAATGCCATATGTCGCTTTGTTCTCAAAGTCCCCACCTTAACTCATCACTGTACACTCTACCAGTTCCTTGGATGGCTCCCTCTCCAGGCACACTTTAACTATACCGCAGGCTGCCTAGTTGATAATGCCCTCAGAAGTAACCAGCTGTCCCCTTATGCCCCCCCCACTCATGAATAGAGCATCCATGAGACCTCTTAGAGCATCTTCCTTTCAATCCCTAGAAGTCCCCAGTGTCTCTACAGCAATGTGCAGCAATTCTTTCGCTGTCTCTGCCCCCTCCCTCTGGAATAGTCTTCCCGCGTCTGTTCATATAACCACATCCCATGCATCTTTTAAGTCTAACCTAAAGGCCTGGCTTTTGAAAGGCTCCACCTGTACATGCACACAGGGCAGCACAGGAGACCAAAAGCCACCATAATCCTATCACTGTCTGATGCCTTTCTGCCTCTCTCCACCCACCCCACATCCCTAAAGCACAAACCCACACATGTCTCTCATACTGCCTCATAAATCATTCCTGGGAGACCTCCTCCCACTCTACTGTACCAGGTTTCAGGCCGTGGCTCAAGGATGCACCAGGACTTGGTAGGGCACATCACTAAATATCCTGCTCTCCAGTTTTCTCAGCCTATGCCCTCACTGTCTAACTCAGTGCACTGGCTGGTAGCCATGCTCTATTTTACCTCAAGCTCCTCAGGTCGGCCTACCCTCTCTTCCCAGGTCATGCGTTTTACCTTGACTAGATATAGATAAGTTTGGTTGTTTTCAAACTGCTCCTTGTCAACCTGTGTAATATTCATAACTATCCCTCCATGTACTGCTGCCGGAATCCCTACGGTTCTTCACTCACCGTGTTTGTATACCTTAAGTATACATTGTCTGTTTGTTGCATATTGTTGCTTGTATTGTATAATTTCAAAGTATATATCATGTCTACCGCTTGTATGTAATGCCACCTTGTGGTCCAGGTCGTGACTGAAAATGGTCCTCTGGATAAGTGCACTTACCTGGTTGCCAAAAACATAAATAAATAAATAAATAAATGTGTCTGGGACTGCCTCGCACACAAGTCAGCCAGTGTGTAATAGGTTTGACCTTTGACCTCAGGTGACAGTATGTTGAAGCAGCTGGCTGTCATAAACTGGCCAGTGGGAACCACTAACTAAAGACTTCCTTCCAGAGGGACAGTTTGTTTATTTTTATTTTAGTCTTTTGTAACTGGGTAAGGCCCACTAGGCACAACTGCCTGTTTTCAGAGGCGACCTGGAAGCACTGGATGGTTAAGTGACTTGCTCAGAGTCACACAGTATGCAAGTGGAGGTTGTGAGAATCAAACTCAGGTCTGGTCTGTTGGATGTATCAAGCTCGTTTACACCTCGTTCCTCTAACCTCTAAGCTATACTGCCAGCCCCCTTATATATTATCCCTTATAACCTGCTCCTGCTATTGAAGCTGGAAACTAAATATGAATTTTATGATCCAAGTAGGAAGGGAAGTTATTTGGCCGATCCCTCTTGGTTTTCACATCTAGATGAGAACTGGTGACAGATTGTGGGTTTATGAAACATCAAAAAGAAATGTTTGATCAAAGAGAATTGTATTTTAAAAATCGCTAACTGTTGATTTCCACAGCAGAAATTAGTTTTATTGCAGGATCTGACAGTGGCCCATGTGGGTTGTGACCTCATCAAGGGTGTGGGGAGATGAATTTTGAAATGATCAGGCATCTAGAGAAAAACACTGCTTTTTATTCTGGATTCCAAAGGAGTGAGACTTTTGTCTCTGAACTCAAAGCAGGCATTTCTGGTAACATCTAGCTAAGCAAGAACTTTTAAGTATTTTGCAGGCGTCTTTGTTTTGTTCTATAATTTCCCAATTATTTTACTGACTGTGAGATATTGATGTATATGTTCTGTGTTTGATAATTCTACCTATTTTACAATTTTTAGTAAACAATATTTTCCTTGAAATTCTGCCTGTTTTCTCAGTTTTCTTTTGCATGTAAATGCTGAACCAGTGTTTAGTTCTGACATCTGTTAAGAGCTCAACCGGGTGTGTTACTATCTGGTAAAAAGGTAAGAATATACCTAGGTCTCATACTGAGTCGTAAGGGTAGATTCTGGGAACCTGGCTACGTGCCACTGGGCGAAGAATTGTACTGCATCCCCCCTAAGAGAATATATATCTGAGCCTGCAACTGGGTGTGCTAGCAAAAGGTTTACATTTGACCCCCAGGACTTGAGGCTGGTAGGTGATTCGGACCAAAAACAGACAGGAGGGTTACACTGTTTGTCTCCTGTTCACACTATTGCGCTTCGAGGTTGGTACTGTGGGAGCAGAGGGCCTGACCTGCAGAGCACATTTGTGACACCTACTATCAAGACAAACTGTTATCTTGATAGTTGATGTCATCCACAAAAACAGCACCATTTGTCTGGCAAAATGTATTCTCACTAGTATGGTATAAATAGGAGATACGGCATGGGCAGTGTGAAAAATAAACCATTTATTTTTTGCTTCAGGTTTTGACCTCTACTGACCTCAGAGTGGCAAACCAACAAGTGAGGTCTACAGAGGTCAAACCCTGAAACAAAAAATAAATCATTTATTTTCACACAGGTGATTTTAACAGTGTGAATACAGCATCCTTCCGTCTCCCACTTGAGTCAGAAAAAACAAAACTTGGTTTCAGTGTTGAGGAATCAGCATGACCTTGGAGCTATTGTAGATTTTAGTGACAAGAAGCGGAGCGGTTTTTAAGATATTTCTCTATATTTTCATCACTACAGGATTGACATGTTCCTTGTGGCATAGCTCACTGTGCGAGACTAAGACAAAGCTTGTGCATAGAAAAAGAGACATTTCAAACTTGGGCTGGCTCTGTATGAACTTTGTCTTTGCTTCGTGCTGCTCTCAGTGTTCTTAATGATGCAGCTGCAATGGAAATAAATGCTGATGATATGCCTGGAGTGTAAACAAATGATTTATTTACACTCCAGGCACGTCATCACTGCAAATAAGTGCCTTCATTTCCCAATTTTTATTCTCTTCCCCACTGCATAAACAGAATTATGTGTAACTATTGAGTTTCAGTCTTTTCCCAGAGTTGTCAGAGGCTCTTAAAAACTTTATGCAAGGATTCATAATTAAAGAAAACACTACACGCCAAAATTATAAAAACATATTGTGCATTTTTTTCTGATGATCCAGTGCCATCATGTACCTTTCAAATACACTGCACGCTCACGCATAAAAAAAATGAAAAAGTGTAAAAGAAAACAAATCAGCTCATCACAAGAATTGTTAAATATGATCAAAACAGTCAGCCTCTATCTCTATTACTATACACAGGGGCTCATCCGTAACAACAGCAAACAGATGGCTTTGCACTCTAAAGTGAATGTTTCCTTAGTACTTGAAGAGAAGGCAATACTTTAAAACATTTGAGGAACAAAAAAAAAAAGAAAAGTTTTCACCTTTTCTGAGTGCTTTTCTTGAATAAATTTTAAAGAAGGTCCGAGTTCCACCAGTGTTCTATCATCAATCCACTGAAACGGAAGGAAACACAAACGCTGTGCAAACTTCACAACTGGAGAGAAAACAAACAGTAGACAGTTCACTCATTAAGCCACAGCACAATTCAGACTTCAAACTAACATTATGATACATGTCTAGTAAAGGGAACTGTATGGGTGTATTTCAGAAAGCCTCTAGAGAATAAATACAGGTTACTCACCTGTAACAGGAGTTCTAGGAATGGTATATGTTGTTCATCCACACTCATTGGCAGTATCCTTGCGCTTTAAATCTTGCGGAAGGTCTTCAAGCTTGCTCCTCCCACCCACCGGGTGGTATAACTCTCGGCTCCGCCCACAGCGCCAGATCTGGCCAGCTGGGAAAGCTCAGGTTGTGTGCGTCGAGCCGGAGAGGTCGGGTGGGTCGTGTGGATGAACATATACCATTCCTAGAACTCCTGTTACAGGTGAGTAACCTGTATTTCTAGGGACATGGATATGTTGTTCAATCCACACTCATTGGCAGACTCCTAGCAGTTCTCCGGGAGGAGGGAGGCAAGACGCACACCCCCATATACTTACTTGGGAAAGAGAGACTGAGGAACCGAGGCCCCAAAACCAGCATCTCCGGGCGTGACTCAAGGTCGATGTGGTAGTGGGTAATGAAGGTGTTTGCTGACTTCCAGGTAGCAGCCTGCAGATTTCCTGGATAGGGCGTCCCTGGAAGCAGCCACCGTTGCAGCAGTATGGCGGGTAGAATGAGCTCTTATCCCTCTGGGAGGCTCCATGCCCGCCAACTTATAGCAGAGATCTATGCAGGAGGTTACCCACCTGCTTATCGTCCGCTTGGCTGCAGGTCTGCCAGATGCGACTTCAGCGTGAGGTGACAAACAGCTGGCGAACCTCTCCCGAATTTCAGCCGCGCTCCCTTATAATAGCGGCCCCTTCTAGGGTCCAGAGTATGGAGCCTATATTCGACCTCGAGGTGTGATTGGGGTAGAACACCGGCAGAGTCAACACCTGGTTAAGGTGAAACTCGACACCACCCCCGGAAGGAATTTTAGGTGAGGCGCAGGACAACCTTGTCCCTGTGGAAGACCAGGTAAGGAGACTCGATGGAAAGCGCCTGGAGCTCTCCCATCCTTCTGGCTGACGTGATAGCCACCAAGAAGGCGGTCTTCCACGACAGGTGAGAGAGCACACCTGTGCATAGGTTCGAATGGCTTGCCCATGAGCTTTGCCAGTACCAGCAGTAGATCCACGGAGGTGGGGTTCCCACTGGAGGAAATGTGATCAAGGCCTTTGAAAAAGCCCAGACCACCTCTCCTGCGCCACCGACTGCTTCCCAGCCCGCGCCTGCAAGCAGAGAGATGGCTGCCAGGTGCACCCTTAGGGTCACGACCTAAGCCTCTTGACTAGAAAGGGACCATAAATAGTCCAAGATGCTTGCCAAGGAACAGGAGAAAGGGTCCAAGCCCCTTCTGACACCAAATGGAAAACCTTTTCCATTTGAAGGCATAGCATTTTCTGGTCGACTCTACGGACGCCTCAACTACATTGAGGACCTCGTGCGAAAGACCCAAAGCCTGGAACTCTAGCAGCCAGGAACCAGGCCGTCAGGTGCAGGGATTGAAGGTCCGGATGGAACACCTTCCCCTGATTGACTGAGAGCAGGTCAGGCGAGCTGGAAGCTGCAGCGGAGTCCTGGAGCTGAGACTGAGGAGATCTGGGTACCAGAACTGGCGAGGCCAGTCTGGGGCTATCAGAATCACCTGCGCCTTGTCCCTCCTCGCCTTGAGAAGCACCTTGTGGATCAAGGGAAATGGGGGAAAGGCGTAAAAGAGGCCCGGGGTCCATTGCCTCGAGAAGGCATCCCCCTGCAGCGAGCCCTGCTGAGGGGGGCGGGCATGGAACAGACTCAGCTTCGCGTTCTCCATGGAGGCAAACAGGTCCACCTGAGGTGTGCCCCAAAGGGAGAACAGATACTGTACTACCTCCGGCAGGAGAGACCACTCGTGGGATGCAGCCCCTATCCGGCTCAGGGCATCGGCCAGGGTGTTGGAGGCTCCTGCCACGTGAATGGCTAGGAGATCCGCCTCCAGGCTGCGCACGAGTGACCAAATGCGGAGAGCTTCCTTGCATAGAAGCATGGAGCGCGTCCCGCCCTGGCGGTTTAGATAGTACATGGTCGTGGTATTGTCCGTCTGGACTCGGACCACTTGACCCCGGAGGAACGGAGCAAAGGCGGTGAGAGCTAGGCGGACCGCTCGGAGCTCCAGCAGGTTGATGTGGCAGCGACTCCAGGGGACCAGAGGCCATGAGCAGTGTTCCCCAGATGGGCACCCCAACCCATCAGAGAGGCATCGGTCGACAGAGAGACCGTCGGCTCAGGCGGACGAGCAGGATGCCCTCCTGCAAATGATCTGGAGCAGGTCCACCACTGGAGAGCATTCCACATCCCTGTGTCACCGACTAAGCTGGTCCAAGGGATCGCAGCGTTGTGACCACTGGCTGGCCAGTCCCACTGAAGGGGACGATGTTCCAGCGGCCCAACGGACCACGCTGGTACAGGCCGCCATGAGACCCAGGAGGCGCAGGAAGTCCCGGGCAGGGCGCAATTGCCCAACCAGAAATGATCGGGCAAAGGAGGAAAGAACCTCGGCCCTGTCCGCCGGGAGCCGCGCTCTGGCTCGAAGAGAGTCGAGCTGCGCCCCGATGAATAAAATCACCTGCTTCGGCTCGAGTTCCGACTTGGCCTCGTTGATAAGGAGGCCCAGTTGAGAGCAGACCTGGAGGGCCAGATCTCTGGACCACTCCGCCTCCTTCCTGGAGGGAGCTGCTATCAGCCAGTCGTCCAGGTAAGGGTACACCCGGACCTCGGCGCCCACAGGGAATGCTGTCACCACTGCCATGCATTTGGTGAAGACCCTGGGAGCTGGAGACAAGCCGAAGGGCATGGCTTGGAACTCGAAGAGGATCCTTCCGCTCGAGAGCGAAGGAATCTCTGGTGAGACGGACGGATAGGGACGTGAAAAAGCGCGTCCTGCAAGTCCAGAGAGCAGAACCACACGCCCGCGTTCAAGGATGGTATAATCTGAGCCAGAGTGACCATCCTGAAGGTTTCGAGACCTTAGGAACTTGTTTAGTCGTGTAGGTAGAATGGGGCGCCAGCCCCGTCTGCTTCGAACCAGGAAGTACCTGGACACAAACCCTGGGTCTGAAGGAGGTCCACCACCTTCTTACCACCTCCTTCTGGAGGAGGAGAGTGATGTCGGCTCGACGAGCCGCCAGTGAGGCTGGGATCCCGGCCCCCGAGGCGGCGGCTCTGAAGGGTGGTGCCTGCTCAATTCCAGAGGCAGGCCTCTTCCCACCACCTCCAAGACCCACCTGTCCGTGGTAACAGCGGACCAAGCGAACGGAAGTGCGGAGCCGTCCACAGGGGACCCAGGGTGAGATGACGGGATGGGGCGACACCCTCAGCCCGTCACTGGGCAGGGCTTGGAGGAGGGACGGCCGAGGGACCTCCTGGCCCTTTCCTCCCTGCCTCCTGTTAGAGGAAGCCGGCTGGTTGGTTTGGGATGCCAAGGCCGAGCCTGCTGGCCCCGACGTTGCTGGGCCAGGCGCTGCCGGGGCACAGAAGGACGAAAGGGCTTAGGGCTGTGGTTTCTGCGGCCTTGTCCTTCTGAGCGAAGAGACCGAGTCCAAGGTGGCATTGGACTTCGATCCTCTGCAGGTGACCTTCCACCCCAGGGCCAAGAGGTCAGTCCCAAAAAGGAACATCCGCCAACTTGTGCTGGGTATCCAGTAAAGGTGGATATCCTCAGCCAAACCGCCGACGCATAGCCACTGCGGCCGCCACCCGATCTGCACATGAGTCCCTACATCCAAAGCAGTCTGGAGCTGCTGTTTGGCCACTGCCCTGCCCTGGTCCCGCACCTGCTTAACCGTAGTCTGCAGATCGGCGGGAAGATGAGGGATGACCTCATCCAGGGAGCCCAACAGGCATGAGAAAAATGTGCCATGAGGACGGCCGAACTGGCCGACGAATGGCCCGAGAGGACGTGAGCGAGACTTTTCGCCGAACATAGTCCACCTCTTGGACCCTTGTCAGGAGGTTTGTCCACATCCCTGGCGCTGTCGGGCGCTGCCGAAAACGCTGTCGGTAACCAACCCCTCAGCAGAGGGTGTTCAAAACCGGACAAGGAACCGTAGGGACCGCGATACTTCCTGGCCATCCTGGCCGAAGGCGCAGGGCAGGAAGCAGGGCCTGCCAAAGTTCCAGTGCCGGACCCACTATGGCCTCGCCACGGAAAGGCCTCCGCCGGAGACTCGTCCAGAATCTCCGTGAGGATACCTGGTCCGTTTGGAACGGGTTCGAGCTCCATCCCGTAGACTCCGAGATGAGCCAAGCAGTCCTAGGAAGGACGACGGGCTATCGTCCATTGGCTGACCTCCTGAAGACTCCAAGTCCAGTCGCTTGGAGAAGAGGGAGAATCGTCTTCGGACTCGGAAGAGTCCTCAAAAAACTGCCTCTGGCCTGAGCCACCCTTCACCTGCCGAGGTCGGTCGGGAGTGAGGGTAACTGACAGCCGATGGGGTAAACCCTTAGCCGACCAAGAATCCTTGGCGGAGCCCCAATTGGTGGCTGTGGAGCGGAGGTTCCACAGAATCGAAGTGGAGCAGCTGGTTTTGGCGAACAACCGGCCTGGGTGCGGCTCCTCGGACAAGTCGAGGGGTTGTGTCGACGTTCCGGTGACACCACTTAATGGCTGGGAAGCGCCGGAGTCGGCTTATTCCGGCCAGGAGGGCTGTTGCAACATAAGGTCTCGTACCGTCGGCGTAATTCACCGACCTCCTCATCCGAGGAGGGAGGACGAGACGAGCGCGACGCCGCTTACCGCTGGCGCTGAGACCGAGACCGCCTATGGCGGTGGGAGCGGCTGGACGCCGAAGATCTCAGACCGAGACAGAGTCCCGGAATTTCGGGTCGGTGCGAGGAGGTGTCGGCGGAACCGGCACTCCCTTCGCTCGGAAGGTCCATCCGAGGGCTCGGAACCGGAGGCACAGGCGAGCCCACGGGATCCTCAACTCCTCCCGGGGGAACCGGGGAGAGGGGAATCTCGGCTGCTAAAGGCGACAGCCTGTCCAATGGGTCGAGAAAAATCTCGACTTCATCAGTGGGAGTCTCGGTCAACTGACCTGACGGGGACACCGTGAGGCCAGTGGCCGAAGCCGAGCGGTCGACCGAAGCCGACGGTCGACGGCCCGGGGAGAGGGACCTTTCCCGCTCCCAAGAGCGTCGACGGAGGGACTTACCCTTGTCCCTCTTTTTGGACCGAGAAAAGGTCCAGCAGACGCAGGCCCTTCTCCTTTAGTGGAGAGGGACAGACAAAGCTCCTTAAAGGAAGCCGTGTAGGAAGAACCCAGAGAGAGCGGGATAAATGCCGCGGCCGAGGAAGATACGGCCCGCGCCGCCTCCTCTTCGAGGGCGACCATCCGCTCGAGCTGATCCGCCGAGCCCGCCGCCGCGGACACCGCCAACCGGGCCTCCTTGGACTTCACCGAGGGAAACGCTTCTCGACGCCCAGTTGCAATCGGGCAGCACGGTCTTCGAGGACGAGGCCGAGAAAGATGAGCACAGGTCCAAGCCTGCGGGTCGTGCTCAAGGCCTAAGCAGTAGACACACGTGGAGTGTGGATCCGTCCGAGACATCTTCTCCCGCATGGGCATCTCCAAACCGGAGTCGATTGGTCCATCGCAGCCGCGAGGGATCAAGACTGAAGTCTTTGCAAAATATTATTTTAAATCCAAACGGAGAAATAGGAACCAGTCGCAAACGAGAGCGCTAAGGAGGGAACCTGAGCTCCAGCCGGTAAGGAAGATCTGGCCATGGGGCGGAGTCGAGTTATACCACCCAGGTGGTGGAGGATAAGCTTGAAGACCTTCCGCAAGATTTAAAGCGGCAAGGATACTGCCAATGAGTGTGGATGAACAACATATCCATGTCCCTAGAACCTCTGGTTTCTGCAAGGTAGATTAGCTGTCAAAACATGATGCTAACCTGGAGGATAGCCAAAAACAAATCTGGTCTCCAGCATGTTGCACACACTTTTTCAATGATGTATAAGAAAAATGCTTCCTACTTTAAGGCCTTGACAAACCCCTTGCTGTATTTCTATCACAAGATTTTGAGGTCATGGGATCCAGGACTTCTTGTTGTACATATGAAGCAATCCATGGCACTGTAGTGTCTTTGTGACTGCCTGGCTAAGCCCATTAGGGCTTACTGGGGTCACAAAAGTATGAGTCTAATCAAAGTGAATATAGGAAAGTAAAGCATTCCATCATGGCATACTTTTGTGCATCTACACCTCACTCTGCCTACCCATGTGTATTACTGACTGCAAGCGGTCTACAGGGTTCACATTTCAGAGCCCTGCCAACACAACAAAGCATCTAACAAACAAAGCAGCAGCGAGTCCTGGCCGCTGGAGTAGAGAATATTACAAACAGCACCGCCGGGTTTTGTTGGACTCCTTCATTCTGGAGCTTGTTTAATCATGTGAGCAGTGGCAGCTGGTCAATTGGACCATGCAACAAGGAGGCAGTCTTTTACTTGCAACAGCCCAGAAATGCACCGGGAAACTTCATACAATGGCAAAAGGTTTTAATTAGAAGAGCCAGGAGTTGAGGCGATAAACGCTTTGTGTTTTCCACCAACTTCCACCTAAACTCTGTCCAACCCCATTGCCCGTTCCCAGTTATATCCGTAATCCCTCAATCTGGCAGGCCACACGCTGTGTACAAGTACTCCCATTACCTGGGCCACTGGCTGCTCCTGGTACTTGCTGGAAGATGACAGACTACATGGTGAAGTGCAGCTCATTGCTGAATGAGAATTTTCTCCTGCAGGCTCCAAACTGGCCTGCCTGTTGCTATAGCCCCGCTCCCAGATATGTGTATAATTTATTTAATATCCTTTCCTTGCCACACAGCCACAATGCTGCCCCATCCTGGCTGCCCATTCCCTTATGCCCCCACAGAGATTTAATACAGTTGCAGGGCGTCACTTGCTATAATGGCATTTGAGGCTTTGATCCCACAACTGGGAATCTCAGAGCAACTTCCTGAAACTTTTTTAACAATTTAGGCCCAGTGGCGCTTGAGGGTTGAGGCACTGGGAGCCACACCGCGCTGGCTTGGGAGCGAGTCTGGGTTGCTGGGGGGTCACCAGGGAGGGAGGAATGTTGTCCCACTTCTTGGCTGTCTCCTGGTGGAGGCCGGGAGGCAGTATCGGAGTTAGAGATGAAAGCATATGGTGATGTGGAGTGCATATAGGCCGCAGAAGAGAGAAGAAAACAGAAAATGGAGGGTGCTGGTAGGCTGCAGGATGCCCAGCCACACTCCCGATCCATGGCTCAGCTCCTGGCAACCTGGACTGTCACGGGAGGGGGGTGAGGATGGCCTTCCCACTATGGAGGGTAAATCAGTGAGGAATTCCCCAGGATCTGAGCTGGGGTTTGGGATACACACATGGTGTCAAGGTGGATGTGAGCTTGACAGAGAAAAATGGAGCCGCTTGCCAGCAGATTGGGGGGACAGAAGATGGCGGGGGGACAATTTACACAGGATAGCCCGTTGAGATATAACATCTCATTTCCAGTGGGTCCTGTTTCTACCCTTTTTCGCAGCAGGGGGAACTAGTGCACTGGGAGCTTAAGTGACATGCTCAAGGTCACAAGTGAGTATTTTAGCTCTAGGGAAAAGACAGAGATCAAGTAGGGTCTGTGGTGACACTATAGGCAGGGAAAATGGCAGACTCAGTGGGCCAAGCAGTCCTCAGCAGCCATCAGACTCTGTTTCTATGGAGTGTGATTTCACTCTGTGATTGCCTGGTTTCCAAGCTGGTGCTCTTACCACTATACCACACGGTTTCCTTCTTCTTTAATTTAATCCTGTTATGGGCATTTAATTTAGGCCACAGAAGCGGCATCCTCTTCAGTAACTCCACCCAAGTCCCTTGTTGTTACCCCTCCAAACACACACACACACAACCCTGAATAGGCTTCTTATACAAACTTTGCCTGCCTCAGGCCTAAAAACACTGCTGGGAGTGTGTTTCCCTTAAGGTAGCTCCCTGTTGCTCGCTACTCCCTGCCCAGCTTCTCTACAAGCACATGCCACATCTTATTATTTCCCATCTGTGAAACATGTCCTGGGACAGGCTGATACTAGGAGACAGCATAAATGCATATTTGCATCTATCTAAATGAGTGTGACAACACTTGCCCCTGTGGCTCGCTTCTTTTTCAGTCAGAGAGAGGGCACCAAGGGCTGTCAGTCTGGGGAGAGGGGAAGTCATTCTTGGGTTCACTAGACACAAGGGATAAAAAAAAAATAAAAAACAATGGGTTCACTAGACCACGAGGGACGATTATTCATAGTCCACCAGGAAAACCAGGGTTAACCTACCTAAAGCCCACTAAGCCTCACGGGCCTCAATATTTATTCGCTAGAATGACTGGGTGCTTAGGGTGGATTACTGAACCCCTAGACATTGCATTTTATACTAAGGGATCATACTAAGGAGGAAAAGGTGCGATAAGGCTGGTGTGCCCATGTTGCTCTGAGTACTAGTAATAACTGAATGTTGGACCATTCAGTAAAAAATTATCTAGTTTGTGCCTGAATTCCAACTTCGTTTTGCTAGAAGTTACATTCAGGGGCAATGAATTCGATGGATTAATCACATGCTGGGTAAAAAAAAGTGCTTTCTTTCAGTTGTTCTGAAAGCTTGCCCTTTAACTGAAGATGACGTCCTCTAATATTTTTTATTTGATTAGAATTAAAATTCAGTTCTGTCAAGAGGTATGGACCTTACATAATGTGATACAGGGTAAACCTGTATTCCTGGGACCCCCCTCTCTACACATGCCTGCCTCGATAGAAGTAAATGTTGACTGCTGGGTGCGTTTTTCATGTCACATAGAATTACTATTAGGTGCATACAAGGAGGCTGTCTATCCTACTGGAACTACTAGTACGATGGCTTATGCTTCTTGTGTGCGGTGACAGAGACCAACCCAGGCCTTCCCCATCCATATTGCTCTGGGATACATTGTGTATGAAAAGTGCTATATAAATGCTGATTATTCTTCTTTCCTCAAGCCTCCCCTTACTGGCCTCCTGGCAAGGGAATCAGAATTGCTCATATAAATGCGGGCAGCTTACTACCAAAAATACAGGAGCTGGAGGCCTGGATGTCACTTTCAACCCAGACATATTAAGTATAAGTGAATCCTGGTTGAAGCCAACTTCTCCAGACTCACTGTGCCACATCAAGAGCTACACTAGTCTCATGAATGATTGGCCAGGAGCCAAAAGAGGAAGTGGGGTTATGATCTACTTGAAGGACCACCTCACTGATACAATCACTGCATCAAGTACTGCGCAGAAAGAGACTCCCAAATGGTTGTTCATTGAAATCGTAATAGGGTTTTGAAAGAAATTATATCTGGGTTGTATATACAATCCCCCAACTGGGGGACTCGTATGGTCTCAAGCAAGTCTTGTATGAGACTGCCAGCCTCTCCCCAGTCAGGGACATTATACTTATACAAGATTTCAACCTGAACTGGCTGGAAAGTAAGCAGATTAGTTATGCGGAGCTTCTTAAGGAAGTCAACCTTACCCAAATCATTCAATCTACCACTTGGCACAACTCCAGGTCAGGTGATCACACTCTACTAGAATGGATTTTGACAAACAGGGAAGATAGGGTTAGGACTGATGGAGTACTGTCAGACTCCATCAATGACCACTCCCCCGCCTTTTGCACATGATCCTTCAGTAGGTTGCGCATCCCATCAAGACTTG
Organism: Neoceratodus forsteri; assembly: GCA_016271365.2. Lineage (NCBI taxonomy): Eukaryota > Metazoa > Chordata > Ceratodontiformes > Ceratodontidae > Neoceratodus > Neoceratodus forsteri. The sequence goes on along the minus strand of CM057458.1, from coordinate 161,037,219 downwards.
TTTCTTTTAGGAACTTTGCAAAGGTGGACATGAAGGCGCTAACTCCGGATCTTCAGGGAATAAACTGGCCAAAGTTTTTCTCACTCAATAATGTTGATTCAGCTCTGGGACATCTCATAGCAGCCCTAGCCTCTGTTCAAGATAAACACTTACCTGTCACAACACTGAGAGTCAGAGGTGGTAATACCAAATGTGTCTCAAAGGAACTGGTCGCCCTCATGAAACTACATGTTGAAGCCTGGGCTAAACATAAATCGGCATCCACTATGGGCAACTGGTGTGCATACAGAAAACTCAGTAACACTTGTAAAAGGGAAATCAAGTCCTTAAAATCCTCATTTTAAATCCCAACAAGTAAGTAACCTAGGTAATCCCCATAGCTTCTGGGCTGCAGTGAACTCAGTAATGAAACCAGATACAACAGCTAGTTCTATCGTCCTTAACACATGATAATGGCCTTCAGTTTGAACAGGTAACTGTGGCAAACATCCTCAATGACAAGTTCACAAATCTTGAAGCATATTTAGCCCAACTTCCTCCACTACACAAGGTCCTGTAACTCTGTGTAAGATGGCTCTGCCCTCCTTTCCACCTTAGAGTTACTTAATGTCCCAAGCTGAAATACATCGACTACTGATGGCACTACCCAAAACAGGTAGTATGGGTAGTGATGGGCTCTCCCCCACATTTTTAAGACCAGCTGCTGCCTCTATTGTCAAGCCACTATCTTTTGTTATTAAACTATCCTTGACCACATCCACTGTCCCATCGTTATGGAAGGAAACTAGAACTGTCCCTATTTATAAGTCAGGAGACTCGCACCTCTCTGAAAGATATAGGCCAGTGTCTATATTATCCCACATGGGGAAAATCTTGGAGAAAGTGGTTCATAGGCAGTTGGCTACACAACTTGAGGAATATGGCCTGCACTCCACTGACCAGCACGGCTTCAGGAGGGGTTTTAGCACGACTACTGCTCTGGCAAAATTCAGGGACCATGTACTATGTGAAGCTGATAGGAATAATCTCACAGGAGCCATATTTGTGGATTTACCCAAAGCCTTTGATATGGTGGATCATGGGATTTTGCAGAACGAACTGAACATGTAAAAAGGGGATGGGGGCAGGAGCACACGAACAAGAAAACCAGGGTGGGGAAACAGGCAAGGGAGAGAGAACAAGAACAGAGGGAGGGCAGGGTATAAAATATGGAAGATCATGCTCACAAATGCCCGCAGTCTGGGAAATAAGGTTCCAGACCTAGAAGCCTTGATGATGGATGCAGACCTTGACACAGCAGCAATAACAGAGACATGGTACTCTGCTAATCACTGCTGGGACGTCCAGGTATACACTGTTCAGAAGGGACAGGGAAGGTAAAAAGGGAGTGGGGGGGGTAGCCCTGTACATCAGAGAAGTCATAAAGGCTACAAAAGTACAGGGAAGACGGGGAGGCCGAGGCAATGTGGGTCACCCTTGAACCAGGGAATGGCACAGCAATACATACTGGGGTGATCTACAGACCTCCAGCACAGAGGGACAAGTGGACAGGGTACTAATGAAGGAAACTGACAACATGGCAGCTAAAGGTGAAATCCTGCTGATTAGGGATTTCAATATGCCAGATGTAGATTGGACCACCCAGGCAGCTGCTTCAGCCAGAAGCACGGCCATCCTGGAATCCCTGCAGGGGGTTGGACTCGGACAGCTGCTGCATGAGCCAACCAGAGACAAATCTATTCTGGACCTGGTATGGACCAATGGAAACAGAGTCAAAGGAGTCCAGGTGGAAAGGTGACCACCACATGGTGTGGTTTGGCATGGAGACAGGAACTCAATTAAGCAACACAAGGGAAAAAGTATTAGATTTCAGGAGGGCAGATTTCAGTGACATGGGTAGATGGTTAAGAGCAGCCCTGGAGAAGGTAATGGAGGAAGTGGAAGAACAGTGGGGAAACTAAAAGGAGCCATAGTGGAGGTAACTAACCAATGCCTTAGGACAGTGGCCAAAGAGAAAAGAAGAAGGAAACCTCTATGGCTCTCTAAAGAGGCAGCAGACAAAGTAAGGGGTTAAAAGAGTGAGTTTCAGGAAGTATACAGAAACCCAAAGGGAAGAGGACAGGGAGGTGCACAGAATGTCTGAGGAAGCAGGGGAGGCTGTTAGGAGAGCCACGGCACAGACAGAGGAGGGTTTATCACACACTGTGAAAAAGGGACAAGACATTCTACAGGTACATCAGTGATAGAAGAAAACCAGGAGGGGGATTGTGAGGCTCAAAGAGGAGGAGGGAGAGTGTAAGGAGGGGATCTAGACAAAGCGGAAACACTGAACAAATACTCTGTTCAGTATTCACTAAGGAGGGAGAGAGTCAAGGGCCACAGTTGGGAAAAAGAGGCAATGGGGGGACTGGACACCAGTCCATTCACAGTGAGAAAGTTCTGGAGGAACTCACAAAGCTAAAGGTGGATAAAGCCATGGGGCCAGACAACATACACCCAAGGATATTAAGGGATCTGAGAAGGGAACTAGCAGTGCCTCTGGCCGCCCTGTTCACACAGTCACTCAACACAGGCGTGGTTCCAGAAGACTAGAGAAGGACGCATGTGGTCGCACTGCACAAAAGTGGCAGTAGGGAGGAAGCGGGAAACTACAGGCCAGTCATTCTCACCTCAGTGGTGGGGAAAATCATAGAGACACTGCTGAAAGAAAGGATAGTGCACACCTGGGATCCAATGGTGCCTGGGATCTGAAGCAACACGGATTTACAGTAGGAAGATCCTGTCAAACAAATCTGATAGATTTATTTGATTGGGTGACTAGGGAAGTGAATCAGAGAGGAGCGGTAGACATCGCCTACCTAGATTTTAGCAAAGCCTTTGATACTGTCCCACACAGAAGACTGGTTAACAAGATGAGCAGTCTGGGCATGGGGCATAAGGTGATACACTGGGTTAGAAACTGGCTGACAGACAGAAGACAGAGGGTGGTGGTAAATGGGATCCAATCTAAGAGAGAGAGGGGACCAGCTGAGTACCACAGGGATCACTACTGGGACCAGTCCTGTTCAATGTCTTCCTTAGTGACACTGCAGAGGGCTGGAAGGAATGGTCTGCCTATTTGCAGATGACACCAAGATCTGCAACGGAGCGGATACTGCAGAAGGGGTGCAGAAAATGAAGAGGGACCTGGAGAAGCTTGAAAGATGGTCAGAGGTGTAGCAACTGAGGTTCCATTCAAAAAAGTGCAAGATAATGCAACTAGGTAGGGGGAACCCTGGGGAGAGCTACAGAATGGGGGGAGGTGTTGACTCTCACCAAAGAGGAAAGGGACCTAGGGGTTATTATATCTAATAACCTTAAGGTATCAAAGCAGTGCGTAAAGGCTGCAGGGGGGGCCAGTGGCATGCTGGGGTGCATAGGCAGAGGCATTACTAGCAGGAGGCAGAAGGTGTTGATGCCATTGTATAAAACACTGGTAAGGCCTCACCTGGAGTACTGCGTGCAGTACTGGAGATCACACATGCATAAGGACATAGACAGGGTAGAGGCTATCCAGAGAAGGGTGACAAAGATGGTGCATGACTTGCATCTTAAAACATATGAGGAGAGACTAAGAGTCCTCAATATGTACTCACTGGAGGAGAGGAGAAAAAGGGTGGACATAATAAGAAACTTTCAAGTACCTCAAGGGCATAAACAATGTGTAGGTGGGGGATCTTTTCCAATGTAGAAATATCAGGATGAGGGGACACAATATGAAATTGGAGGGAGGTAGATTAAAAGGTAATGCGAGGAAGTTTTTCTACACAGAGAGGGTGGTGGACGCTTGGAACAGTCAGTCACAAGATGTGGTGGGGCAAGCTCAGTGGAGGGGTTTAAACATGCCTGGGACAGGCAGAAGGGAACATCGGGTGGGGAGGGAGTGATGAAAAGCCATTGATCACTTAAGGTCAGTGACTGCATACAAGTTTAGGGCTTATAGGCAGACTAGATGGGCGTAGCAGTCCTTTTTTTCTTCCGACAATTTCTATGCATCTATGCAATACCCTTGGTTTCCCTAATAAGACAGTAAGTAGGTTCAAAAGTGACCTAACAAATAGGACTCAAATGTTTTGCGTGGGGATGTTCTGTCTAGTCCCTTCAAGTTAAGCTCTGGAGTATCCCAAGGGTCAATACCGAATCCACTTCTGTACTCAATTTTGTCAACCCTCTACTAAACGACCACTATACCTGTAAGAGTATCATGTATGCAGATGACTTGAAACTTTTTTACAGTGATAAAATCCCCTCTAACCTGTCTGATACGCTGAACAGGGACTTCTCTGCCACCCAGTGGTTTGCTCAACAAAGGCTCCTTGTTAATGCCAAAAAAACTAAGAGTATGATGCTCGGATCCGAACACCAGGTATCTCAGTGCTCTTCCTCGCAACTAGACTCTCTCAACATTCAGTCTCCAGAAGGATCCCTGCTAGAGTAAGTAAAGGACTTTAAATACCTGGGTGTCACTCTTGATCCCTCTTTAACTTTCTCCACCCACATTGGCTTGGCAGTAAAAAAAGGTCAACCAGCGCCTAGGGGTGTGCTATTGTCTAAACCACTTCATGTCCCAGGAAGCCAGACTAGCAGTAGGGAGGGGTACCATCCTGCTCATTCTAGAATACTGCTCCTCATAGTATCCCTCACATCTCCTCAGCTCCTCAGCCAACTGAATACAACTTATAACAACATCTGCAGATTTGTTACCCAGGCCCCCTTCTGCACACACCACTGCCAATAGGTTCATAAGTTCATAGGTTTATACAAGTTCGAGGGACATGCCCATACAGAACTTGTCACCTAGTGGCGAAAGTGATATTTCTTATCTCCCATACAATAATCTGGTTTATGCTTAAAGTCAGTCAAACTGTCACTTATCACTATAATAGATGGCAATGTATTCCAAACAGACTGTAATCGCTGGTTAAAAAAAGCTCCCTTTTAGTGTTTTTATTAACTTTAGATTTTAATTGAAATTTATGTGATCTAGTGTTACAGCCTGATGCAGTTATTTCAAAACAGATGGCTTCACACAATGCAGGGTCATGTACTGCCCTGTAGGCCAAACACAAGTCACCCCTCAATGCTCTATATTCCAGTGCGTATAACCCTAGAGTGTGTAGCCTATCAACGTACTCTAGGTTATTTAATCCAGTTACCTTCTTAGTAATTCTTCTCTGAATTTTTTCAACGGATGCCTTACCATCCAGGGAAGTAGGTGTACAGAAGGGGGCACTATAATCATTATGTGACCTTACCAAGCCAATATATAAAGATATAAGAACCTCCACATTCCTGCTCTTTATGTGCTTAGTTTACATGACAGTATACCATGGCATTTTTTGATTATATTGTTGTTAGGGGAGGTAAATTTTAAGTCATTAGTAATAGTAATACCGAGATCCCTTTCAGATGTAACGGTTTGCAATACAGAGTTGTTAATTTTATAGGTTGCCAGTTCGTTGCCTTTGCCCAGGTGCATGACCTTGCACTTAGTAGCATTAAAAGTAATTTTATTCACTACTGACCAGCTAGTCAAATTATCCAGATTAGTCTGTAAAGACCTCACAGATTCTAAATCACTGACAATACAGCCAAGTTTACTATCATCAGCATATTCGTGTAACCAGACTCCATCATTAGTCTGCATACTAGTCATTAAGATATTAAATAATAACAGAGCCAAACGGAACCTTGAGGGACTCCACTACTAATGAGACCCCAATCTGACATTTGCCCCTTAATGTCTGATATGCTGCTTCCTGCTACGTAACAGGAATCAATCCATCTAATAATATTAGGATGGAAGTTGTATCTTGTAAGTTCCCCAAGTAATACACTATGAGAGACAGCATCAAAAGCATTTTCGAAGTCCAGGAAAACAACAATGACTGGGAAACCCAGATCTAGTGCCAGACTTACTGGCTGAAAAAAAGTTAATTAAATTATGTTGACAAGATCTTCCCTTGGTAAAACCATATTGAGAAATATCAATGATATTCTTGTTCTTAAGGTGTTTCAACATTTTATGTTGCAAGATGCATTCCATTAGTTTACCTAAGCAGCTAGTAAGGCTGATAGGCCTATAGTTAGTTACCAGCTGTTTATTACTACGCTTGTGTAGGGTTGCCACCTGTCAGGTTTTTTACCTGGTGATCAGGTTTTCAGGGTCCCTATCAGGTAATCCGGTTTTGCTCTGTGCTAGTCGGGTTTTACATAGATACATAGATAGTGTAGGCAGATGAGGGCCTATGGCCCACCCAGTCTGCCCATTTGAGCTGTAAGTTCAGTTTATGTTTTACAAAGTCTGTTGCCTTACCCTGACCGCCAGAATTCCTTTATGTCTATCACATGCATTCTTAAATCCCGTGATTGTTTCAGCCCCCACCACTTCCTCTGGCAGGGTGTTCCACTTGTCCACCACCCGTTCTGTGAAGAAATTCTTCTTCACGTTTCCTCTGAATCATCCTCCCTCCAACTTCATCCCATGCTCTCTAGTTCTGGAAAGTACAGTTACGTAAGAACTTACCGTAACAGTAGATCATTGAGAGAGGCTCTTGCAGTAGGTAATAACATATAGGACTGGCCTTGACTGCAGGACTATAGGAAAAATTCTCTAGCTAGAGTCCCTGGCGTGGGACCACCCCTCGTCAGGTGACCCGGCGTCATCGCGACGTCGGTATAAAGGCGGTGCCAGATGCCCGCCTTCAGTTCTTTCCCCCACAGGCCGGAAGGCCCGGACGAGAGAGAAGCAGATATTTCCCTCAATGGAAAAGGAGCTGAAAAAGCCTAGGGGGATGGCGGGCGGGAAGGTATTACCTACTGCAAGAGCCTCTCTCGAAGATCTACTGTTACGGTAAGTTCTTACGTAACTGTACTATCTTACTTCGAGAGGGCTCTTGCAGTAGGTAATAACATATAGGACAGAATCCCAAGCAGTCTGGAACCAATAAGAAAGGCACCGGGAGGAGGAACTACTCAGATAAGTAGTAGGAAATCTTGCAACCCTCAAGAAAGGAGGCCTTGCAAGACCGCTAACCCGAAGCCTGCTCTACAACGAGAGGCAATGTCCAAACTGTAATGTTTAGTGAAGGTATGGACGGAAGTCCAAGTGGCGGCAGCACAAATGTCTGCCGCGGACACATTCTTGAAACAAGCCGCAGAGGCAGCAACTCCACAAGTGGAGTGACCTCTGACTTGACCCAGAAGGGTCTTGTTATACTTGTCATAACAGAAAGTGATGCAATGAGCCAACCACTTTGACAGGCATCGCTTGGAAACAGCACTGCCTTCTCTTTTGTGAGCGAAAGAGACAAACAACTGATCAGTCTTTCTGAGATCTTTCGTCCTATTGGTATAATATCTCAGAATCCTGTGAACATCCATGGTGTGAAGCAAGTATTCTCCATGATTGGAGTAACGCGTGAAAAAGGCAGGTAATTCAATAGACTGATTCAAAGTAGATGCAGCTACCACCTTCGGGAGAAACTTAGGGTTTGTGCGGAGAGCTACTCGTTCTTTGTGGAAGATCAAGTAAGGGATTTTGCACATAAAGGCCTGAAGCTCGGAAATTCTGCAAGCTGAGGTAATGGCCACTAAGAAAAGCGTCTTCCACGATAAAAACTTCAAGTCTGCAGAAGCCGCAGGCTCGAAGGGGGGAAGAGTAAGTTTCTCAAGGACAAAATTTAAGTCCCAAGGTGGAGCTGGAGTCCGGATCGGGGGTCTGAGATGAAGGACCCCTCTAAGGAAGGTTTTGGATACCTCTAGCTGGGCAAAGGCCTTATCAGTGAAAGGTACGTGGTAGGCAGAGAGACTGCACCGCCCCCGTTGTAACAGTTTCTATCCATCACGGGTCTGAGCAGTGCAGTGGACGGGCCTAAAACAGCTGTGATCAACAGTGTCAAATGCTTTGCTAAGGTCCAAAATACTGCACCAGTAACCATCTTAGCATCGACGGGCGGAGATCCAGTCATTTGTTACTTTCACAAAGCTGTGATAGTGCTGTGATTTGCCCGAAACCAGATTGAGCTGGGTTAGGAGTGAAAAGGTTTGATGTGAAGCTTTAATTGGTTATAGACCAATTTTTCGAGGACTTTAGAGAGGATGGGCAAGATGGAGATGGGCCTATAGTTGTTCAGGTCGCATGGGTCCCCTGATTTAAACAGGGGAAGAATGTGGGCAGATTTCCAACAGGACGGAACTAAAGCAGAAATGATTAGAGAGGTTGAAGATATGGAGAATGGGGGCTGTGAGGTGGAAATAGCCTAGTCTTAGAAAGAAAGGTTCAAGCCCGCATCCCCCGCGCCTTTCTGGTATCAAGTTTAAGAAGTGAGTCTTCTACTTGTTTATAGTTAAACAAGCGCAATTGAAAGGGGCAGTATGAGGTGCAGGTAGACAGGAAGGAGCTAGGCTGACTTTAGCATAGCTAGCATAGGGTGAGGAGTCAATACTAGACTGGCTGTAACAAAATGGGAGTTGAGTTCTTCGAGAATTTGAGAATTACTTTCCACAATCCTGCCATTAGAAGTATCTTGGTAGCAGCGAAGGGCAGTAGGCTGCCTTCAACAGATTTGAGTGTCCTCCAAATTCTGCGGGAGTCCCTGTTTGCCTGTTCAAGGGAAGAGACGTAGAAGTAGGCTTTGGCAGTGCAAACGCTTTTTACACAGGCATTCCAAGCAGCTTTAAAGGCCTGCCAATCTGCAGGGCTCTTGGATTGCCTAGCTTGGGCCCAGAGCTTGTCCCGGTTAGTAAGAGCTGCCTTAAGATCCGGAGTGAACCAGTGGTGAGAGTTTTTATGCACCCTGACTTTGATAAGGGGGGCATGCTTATTTGTCAGAATGGCAAGGTTGCCATTGAGGACAGAGACAGCCTCATCAACATTTTTGGCAAGGTACAGATCCTGCCATCTGACCTCACCTGAGTCTGAGAGGAAATTAGCTGCATTAAATTTTAGAAAGGACCGTTTAGTTATAAATGTGGGCTGCTGACGGGCCTTAGTTTGAGCTCTTATGCATACAACAACCCCATGGTCACTCATATCATTGTGGAAAACTGCTGAGTGAGAAATTTTATAAGGATGAGTGGATAATATGATGTCTAAGAGGGAGCTATTGTCTGAATTAATGGTATTGATCCTTGTTGATTCACTAACTAATTGCACAAGGCCAAGCTCATCACAGAGAGATTTAAGGCTCTGAGATTTTGATGTAAGCCAATCCATATTGAGATCTCCTAGGAATATTGTTTCTGTATTAGCAGTGGAGATTAAGGATCTAAGTGTATTTAAGATTTCTGAGCCACTAGACGGAGGCCTATAGCCCTCAATAATATTGACGATTCAGAGGGAGGAAGGTGAAGTCAAAGATACAATCAAATTCCTTTGATAACGACTTGCAGCTGATATCTGAGGCTGTGTACTTGAGTTTAGAATAAATTACTACACCCCCCGAGAATCCCTGTCTGCTCTGAATAGTTTATAGCCCTTCTCATATGTCACTTGAGTTTAGCACGTAGTGATTTATAATAGATTAAGACTTTTTTTTTAAACATTTACTCATGCTGTTCACCCCCGCAGCTAAGTGGAGCACTTTCACCCTAGCACCCCTGCATGAGAGAACACCAAACACAGGATATGATGTACAGTGGTTCTGTGTGCTGATTGGATGAAATCATGTTAGTGATTTATAAAGTTTAATAGAAGATGCTTTGTTAACATTAGCTGAAAATGGGGACTGAAAGACACACACACACGATATGCGTGGGTTACTGTATACAGTACCTTGGTTGGCATCTGTTGCTGTGTCTAGAAAATGAGGTGGTCTTGCAATATGGAGGCTCGTAGACCCTTCATCATTCTTAACCTCTGCAGTGCCAATATCTGATCCCTGAGCCCAGTGCCAGAAGGACCTTGAGGCTGCCCCTTCTGTTTCCTGTAAAAACATCCATTACTGGCACATAGCTGTCCACAGCAACCACTGGGTACTGAGCCTGGAGTAGGAGGCTAGAAATCTTCGGGTCTCTGGCAATGTGTAAAAAAACAAAAAAAACAAAAAGTGAGCTGTTTCAGAGAAAAAATCTTGTAACTTGCAACATGGAAATGGTGATTCTAACAGGTTGGCAGAAGTTGTAATAAAAAAATTAATTAAAGGCTTTTTTATTTATTTCAGTTTAATATATATATGTTAACGATCACATAGTTAAGGTGCTACATTTTCTTGCTCTTCACTAAAGCAAAGACCAGAACTCCATCTCTCCACCCCACCCCCACCCCAGCTTCTAACTACTAAAGTGAGCATTTTGTCTCCAAGCAAACACTGATGGACAGAACCATTTTGGAACATTCAGCATCAAGCCACTACTCAAACTGCATTACCAGCAACAAAACGCAAAATGTATACAAACAAGGCCAGTTCATACTAAATTCTCAATGAGCGTCCAATTCAAGTAGAGCGGCCCTGAGCAACAATTCAGGCTTTAATGGTTTGTTCACACAAGGTGTTGGGTTGGTTAAGGAAATACAGGTTACTCACCTGTAACAGGAGTTCTAGGAATGGTATATGTTGTTCATCCACACTTCTTGGCAGGTACCTTGCCACTTTAAATGTTGCTGGAAGGTCTTCAAGCTGGCTCCTCCCACCCACCCGGGTGGTAAAACTCTCGGCTCTGCCCCATGATGCCAGATCTGGCCTGCTGGAAGCCAGGTTGTGCGTTGAAGCCGGGGAGGCCTGGTGGGTTGTGTGGATGAACAACATATACCATTCCTAGAACTCCTGCTACAGGTGAGTAACCTGTATTTCTAGGGACATGGATATGTTGTTCAATCCACACTTCTTGGCAGACTCCTAGCAGTTCTCCGGGAGGAGGGAGGCAAGGCGACACCCCTACTTAGGAAACAAGGACTGGAAACCAAGGTCCCAAAACCAGCATCCCGGCGTGACTCAAGGTCAATGTGGTAGTGGTAATGAAGGTGTGTGCTGACTTCGGATAGCAGCCCTGCAGATTTCCTGGATAGGGACGTCCCGGAGCAGCCACTGAAGCAGCAGTAGGCGGGTAGAATGAGCTCTTATCCCTTTGGGAGGCTCCATGCCCGCCAACCTATAGCAGAGATCTATGCAGGAGGTGACCCACCTGCCTATCGTCTGCTTGGCTGCAGGTCTGCCAGGTGCAGCTTCAGCGTAGGTGACAAGCAGCTGGCGAACCTCTCCCCGAACTTCAGCCGTCCGCTCCTTATAATAAGCGAGCGCTCTTCTAGGGTCCAAAGTATGGAGCCTATATTCGGCCTCCGAGGTGTGATTGGGGTAGAACACTAGCAGAGTCAACACCTGATTAAGGTGAAACTCCGACACCGCCTTCGGAAGGAATTTTGGGGGCACAGGACAACCTTGTCCCTGTGGAAGACCAGATAAGGAGACTCGATGGAAAGTGCCTGGAGCTCTCCCATCCTTCTGGCTGACGTGATAGCCAACAAGAAGGCGGTCTTCCACGACAGGTGAGAGATGTCGCACTTGTGCATCGGTTCGAATGGCTTGCCCATGAGCTTAGCCAATACCAGCGGTAGATCCCATGGAGGTGGAAGTTCTCGCACCGAAGGGGATATGTGATCAAGGCCTTTGAAAAAGCACCCGACCACCTTCTCCTGCGCCACCGACTGCTTCCTGGCCCACGCCTGGTAAGCAGAGATGGCTGCCAGGTGCACCTTAAGGGTCATCGACCGAAGACCAAGCTGAGAAAGGGACCACAGGTAGTCCAGAATGCTTGCCAAGGAGCAGGAGGAAGGGTCCAGGCCCTTGCCCTGACACCAAATGGAAAATCTCTTCCATTTAAAGGTGTAGCATTTTCTGGTCGACTTTACGGGAAGCCTCAACAACGTTGAGGACCTCGTTGGAAAGACCCAAGGCCAGGAACCAGGCTGTCAGGTGCAGGGATTGAAGGTCCAGATGGAATACCTTCCCCTGATTGACTGAGATCAGGTCCGGGCAGGCTGGAAGCCGCCTCGGGAGCCTGGAGCCGAGACTGAGGATATCTGGATACCAGAACTGGCGGGGCCAGTCTGGGGCTACCAGAATCACCTGCGCCCTGTCCTTCCTCGCCTTGAGAAGCACTTTGTGGATCAAGGGAAATGCGTAGAAGAGGCCTGGGGTCCACAGCCTCAGAAGGCATCCCCCTGCAGCAAGCCCTGCTGAGGGGGGCAGGCATGGAACAGCCTCAGCTTTGCATTCTCCCTGGAGGCAAACAGATCCACCTGAGGTGTGCCCCAGTGGGAGAACAGATCGTGTACTACCTCCGCAGGAGAGACCACTGTGAGATGCAGCACCTATCCGGCTAGGGCATCGGCCATAGTGTTGGAGGCCCTGCCACACGGATGGCAAGGAGATCCACCTCCAGGCTGCGCATGAGGGACCAGATGTGAGAGTTTCTGCACAGGGCATGGAGCGACACCTCACCCTGGAGGTTTAGGTAGTACATGGTCGTATATTGTCCGTCTGGACCTGGACCACTTGACCCCGTACAAACGGAGCGAAGGCGGTGAGGGCTAAACGAACCACCCGAAGCTCCAGCAGGTTGATGTGGCATCGGGACTCCTGAGGGGACCAGAGGCTGTGCGCCCCCAGATGGGCACCCCAACCCATCAGAGAGGCATTGGTCAATAGAGAGACCGTCGGCTCGGGGCGGACAAACGGGATGCCCTCCTGCAGATGAGCTGGAACAATCCACCACTGGAGAGCGTTCCACATCTCCTGGGTCACTGTCACTGGCTGATCCAAAGGACCGGAGCGCTGTGACCATTGGCTGGCCAGTCCCCATTGTAGGGGACGCATGTGCCAACGGGCCCAATGGACCACGCTGGTGCAGGCCGCTATGAGGCCCAGGAGGCGCAGGAAGTCCCGGGCAGGGCGCAATTGCCCAACCTGAAATGAATGGGCATAGGAGGAAAGAACCTCGGCCCTGTCTGCCGGGAGCTGTGCTTTGGCTCGCAGAGAGTCGAGCTCTGCCCCAATGAATTGGATCACCTGCTTTGGCACAAGTTCCGACTTGGCCTCGTTGATAAGGAGGCCAACCTGAGAGCAAACCTGGAGGGCCAGATCCTGGACTGCTCCACCTCCATCCTGGAGGAGGCATAATCAGCCAGTCGTCCAGGTAGGTACACCCGACCCTTCGGCGCTGCAGGAATGCTGTCACCACTGCCATGCATTTGGTGAAGACCCTGGGAGCTAGAGAAAGGCTGAAGGGCATGGCCTGAACTCGAGAGGGACCCCTTGCTACAAATGGAGGAATCCTGGTGGGACGGATTGAGACGTGAAAGAACGCATCCTGGAGGTCCAGAGAACAGAACCACATGCCTCGTTCCAAGAATGGAATGATCTGAGCCAGAGTGACCATCCTGAAGGTTCGAGACCTTAGGCACCTGTTCAGGTCGTGCAGGTCTAGAATGGGCTGCCAGCCCCCTGTCCATTTCGGGACCAGGAAGTACCTGGACACAAACCCTGGGTCTGGTGGAGGATCCGCCATCTTCCTGATCACCTCTTTTTGGAGGAGCAGGGCAATGCTGGCTCGACGGGCCGACAGAGAGGCTGCGGACCTCGTAGCCCCTCCGTGGGGCAACGGCTCGGAAGGGTGGGGCCTGCTTGAACTCCAGAGGCAGACCCTTTCCTACCACCTCCAACACCCAGTGGTCCCTGGTGATAGCGGACCAGGCAGAAAGGAAGTGGCGGAGCCGTCCCCCAGGGGGAACCCAGGGGGGAGCGACGAGGCTGGGGGCGACACCCCTCAACCCGTCACTGGGCAGGCTTGGAGGAAGGACCGGCCGAGGGACCTCCTGGGCCTTTTCCTCACTGCTTCCTGTTGGAGGAAGCCGCAGGCTTGGCTTTGGGGTGCCAAACAAGCCTCCTGGCCCTGATGCTGGTGCTGCTGGGCCGGACGTGCTGCAGGAGCAGAAGGTCGAAAGAACTTATGTTGCTGACTACGGCCTTTGTCCTTCTGAGCGGAGGTGACCGAGTCCAGTGTAGCGCAGGACTTTTCGATCCTCTGGAGGTGGCCTTCCACTCCAGGGCAGAACAGATCAGTCCACAAGAAGGGGACGTCCGCCAATTTGTGCTGGGTATCCGCCGTGAAGGTGGGTATCCTCAGCCAGGCTCTGCGGCACATGGCCACTGCTGCCGCTACTGATCAGGCACAGAAGTCTCCAATGTCTAGAGCCATTTGGAGCTGCTGTTTCACCATTGCCCTTCCCTGATCCCGCACCTGCTTGACCGTAGTCTGCAGGTCGGCCGGGAGATGAGGGATCACCTCATCCAGGAAGCCCATGAGGGCGTGGGAGAAGTGCACCATCAGTACGCTGAGCTGGCCTGACGGAGGCCAAGGGAGGACGCAGCGTACACCTTGCGCCCGGCATAGTCCAGCTTTTAGGACTCCTTATCGGGGAGCTTATCCACATCCCTAGCGTTCCCGGAGCGCCGGAAAACGCTATTGTTGACCAACCCCTCCGCAGAGGGGTGTTCCGAAAAACCAGACAAAGAGCCGGTAGGGACCGCATACTTCCTGGCCATCCTGGCCAAAGGTGTAGGACAGGAAGCCGGCCGCTGCCAAAGCTCCAAGGCTGGGCCAACAATGGCTTCAGCCACCGGAAAGGCCTCCGTGGGAGAATCCACTCAGTCCAGTATCTCCGTGAGGGGATACTTGGCCC